>CM073317.1:10116234-15892885 GCA_037043255.1 Diadegma fenestrale
AATTGACGGTGTCATTTCTCTTTTTAACTTCGCTGTTAAAGTGCTGATATTTTAATCACGGGGAAACATATTTCAAAAACAAATAGCGTTTGTACGCAAAAGAATATGTGCTCAGTTCATGCGTCAAAATCGCTTGGAAAATGTTAATTGTTTTTGTGAGAATGTCGATGTGAATATTAGATCTTGGAATGTTTGTCAAGAGACGGGTCCTCAAATCTATAGTTATAAGCATTCTTCTAGGTAAATAAAATATCCTGCAGAATCCGACGTCAAATAATTGAATTCTTGGGTGGGAATGTTCTACACGACTATTGTGAAAATGAAACTTGGCTAGTTTAGTCATTGCTTAAAACCGTAACTACCCCACCTGGATGGGGAGCATGCTCCTACGACATTTTTTTAAACGAAAATCAAAAGAATAAAATGATAAGAAATAGAAAGAAAATAATAATGATGTAGACGAAATGAAAATTGTTCAATCATGCCGAGTCAGAACTTTTCCTTTCAGCCTCGAAAATTGTGACTATCCGTTACTCTCCGAACACGTTTCCGTGAAATTGAGTATTTACAAAATTTCGCGCTGCAATTGACACGGGACTGCAGATTGGCAGAATAAAACTTCTGAAAATCGTAACTTATATTCGTGCAATAGTTTTTTCCTATATGTTTTAAAAAATCCACCCAAATTATGTATTACCATATGGTAGCGGCACCAATTTATCATGCTGCATGGTAAACACCTTCGTTCAAGAAAACGTGCATACATCGAGTAAAAAAAGTGAAATTGAATATTTTAGTGCGGTGTTACCCAAATGAACCGCATCACACTTCGAAATACCAGTTGTTACAGGTAAGCACTCCAATTTGTATCTTTGTTGCGTAATAATCTTTACATCCTGCGCATGTTCCTAATTTATTCAGTACTCAATGGTAGAAAACAAGTACCATAACGTTTCTTTTGCTGCCAAGAAGCGTTTCCTCGGCGACAATGTGTTTTTGTTGTTTTTGGTATTCTCTAATAAATTATTTTTCTGCCCTCCGGCCGGAAAGTGGCAACTTTCGGGCCGCTGCGCGGCCTGAAGTTGCCGCATTCCGGCTACGTCGGGCAGAAAAATAGTATACACACCTCTTGGCCACAAAAAAGTAAAGTCCACATTAGATCACATGTTTGCTAAGCCTTGGCTTCGCCTCGGCCAACAATTGCATGTGATCTGAGACTTTTCTTATTTTTGTGGCCTAGGTATGCAGACAGACTATTTATGCGATCACCGAAGCAAGCATGCTGCATTTCGTAGGCTTCTATAATTGATCCACATTCCTTGATCAGACTGATCAGGTATCAACCGCGGCAGCTGCTTCGAGATTTACGTATGTCCTAGTGATTGGATGGGACAATTTTTCCTTCTCCAGTTTCAATTTTTTTAAATGTAATATTCCATTTATTTCATACACACTAATATCTCTCAGGCATTGTTTATTTCTTTTTAAATAAGACCATTTATTTAATTAAGAAGAATCGTGGAAACATTCCGAAATTTTTATTGGCACAACATCGGGAAGGAAATCGCTCAAGACTTTCACAGAATACGAAACACCAGTTAAGTACAGACTTTGCCGGTCTGTGTCATGTCATAAGAAAAGTTTAATTAGTTTTTCTTTATCCTTATTGTCTAACTCGCCCAGGGAATTGGGTGCATTTTTGTTCACATCGTGAAAAGCGTGTATACATCGAGTGAAAAATGTGAAAATGAATATTTGAGTGTTGCTACCCAAATGAGTTGATTTACACTTCGAAATACCAGTTGTTACAGGTAAGCACTCCAATTTGTATCTTTGTTGCGTAATCTTTACACGCTGCGCATGTTCCCAATTTATTCAGTACTCAATGATAGAGAAAGTGAAGAACTACATTCGTCCCTTTTCCCCCGCTAAAGAGCGCGATGGGCGCAGTTGGAAGAGACCATCGTGATAACCAAAATGTTCCCTTGGCGACATTGTGTTTTCGTTGTTTATGGTATCCCTCAATAAATTATTTATATGCGATCACCAAAACAGACATGCTGCATTTTATAGGCTTTTAAATTGATTCACATGCCGGATAAGACAGATCAAGCTGATCAGGTATCAACCGTGGCAGCTGCTTCGAGCTACACCAGTTTTGAATTTTTTATTGGCATAACATCGGTAAAAAAATAGGTCAGGACTTTCACGGAATACGAAACAACAGTTGACTGGAGACGTAGCCAGTCTATTTCATGACATAAGGAAAGTTTAAGTACTTTTTCTTTTAATGTTCTCTTGTTGAACTCCCTCAGCCCCCACGGAATGTGCCACGAGAATTTTTGTTTGGAGATAGTGCCAAAGCGTGTACCCTGCATGACGATATCTACTTGTCTGTTTCTTGCGTTCACCCTCCGTCTCCCTCTTGTCCTTGCTATTGATAACGGATTGCATAGATTGAAAATATGGAGAGCAAGAACTCTGATCACATTCGAATTGTGTCCCAAAGGACACAATTTTGATATCCAAGCTTGAACTCTTGCCATATGCTGAATTGGAGAAAAAAAAATTGAGAACGATTGATCTCTATATTTTTTAGTGTGCTCTTTCAATTCGTGCTGGTTAAAACAGCGCCAGAATAAATAAAACTATTGAAAAATTGGAAATACGCCAATAAGACGTCATTTTTTGACGACATTATATTTTTCAATGACTTTTCATTCCCTGTCGATTGATTTCATACCTAAAACCAATTCATATCATGACGTCGAGTTCTCAACTAAAAATCCATGGGGTTATTTTTATTATTACGTTAATCGTTTGCCAACTTTATGTAACGTTAACAAACGATTTTCATATACGAGATGGTGCTGAAAGTTGATTTTCAAATTTTTCTTAAACAATCCCAGTCGGACATCCATTGAGTGTTGAATTGCGCCACATTAAAATGAAACACACGCTTCGTACATAAAAAACCTCTGCTTGCGATTATGCAAAAATAAATTATCCCACACCATCCAGCTTTTGCACATATAGCGTTTTCCTATCAATTTGTATAATTCCTTTAAAAAAATATCTTCGGACTTGAAAAAAGGGAGATTTATAAATTTAAAAAAGACGCCTATTCTTATGCTTTTTTTTTTCAATTATTCTCTTTCAAGTCCCTGATCCAAACGTTTCATGGCCTCAATGCCATTGCAATTTCAATCTTTGAAATGCGTCTTTTGAGAGACCGTGCGCTGTTTCATTTGCGATAAGCAAAAAAGGAAAAAAAACGCCATTTTTCGCACTCAATTGTAAAGAAATGTGTTCCGTAGAAAGCGGAGCAACGGTGGCAGTGGAAATTAACACAATCAAATTCGGGGTTTTAACACCTGGAAGGCGTTGAAAAAAAAGCTCGTTGTGGAAAGGAAATTAAAAAAGCGGAGTCGAGTTGATCTTGAGATCTCTAATACGGTGCACTTGCATCTCAGATAAAAAGAAAATTAATCATTTCGCGAGTAGAAAAGTTCGACATTTATTTGTGGCATTGTAAAACGTTACGGCAGTTTCTTTTTCAATCAATCGTCATTTACGGATTTTACGATCTCAAAATACTATATAAATCAAATACACAAACGACTGCGAATCTATATAAATCAAATACACAAACTCCCACGATCGTCTGTAGAAGTCGAGCGTACACGGCTTCCTTGCCAGGAAATACCCCACGCCACAAACGAAATTACTCACGCCCAAGCATTCGATTTGTTTGTTCAACTTTGTGTTTATTCTTAGTTTCTTTTTTGCATAAATTGAGTTTTTCATCCCTTTATGGCTTCTTTCCCAAAAAAAATGTGCGACTCATTAATTGTACTTTACGGATTCAATCCCAATTAGAATGTCGCCGCTTATCGACGAAACGGAATCTTCTTTCCCTACTAAAAGACATCGTATTTTTGTTTTGTTTACGATGTGCGACAGCCTACGCGGCTTTGCCGATGGCGGCTCCGTCCGTTTCTCGCGTGTACGGTTTCTCTACTCGCACCGCGAGCTCTCTCTGCATCTCGCTTTCTCTCTCTTTTTTTTTTCTCTTTCTCGACTGATTTTTTTGGATGGATTGATAAATTCATGTAGCCTTTGGAATTTTCATCAATGTTCACATTGTTTTTTTAACTTTTACTCGTTTGCGATTGATTTTTTATTCCTTACTAGAATTTTGTGCAAACGTAGTTAATACTTTTCTTTGTATGCAGTTGCGTTTTTAAACAAATGTTTATTGTTCATTTTTTTTTCTAAAAGACATCGTATTGTCGTTTTGTTTAAGATGTGCAAAAGCGCGCGGCTTGCCGATGGCGGCTTCGGCCGCTTCTCGCGTTCACGGTTTCTCTCTGCGCACGCGCGCTCTCACTCTCTCCCGCCCTTTTTCTTCTTTCTCGACTAATGTTCCTGGATGCGATTGATGTTTTTTTTTCTTATTAGCATTTCATGCAACGCAGTTAATACTTTTTCGTATTCAGTTGCGTTTAAAAAAAAATACATATTTTGTCATATTTTTCCGAAAAAACATCGTATTTTGGTTTTCTTCAGACTGTGCGAAAGCGCGCAACTTGCCGATGGCGGCTCGTCCGGTTCTCGCGTTCAGTTTCTCGCCCGCACGCGCGCTCTCTCTGTATCTCTTTCTCTCTCTCTTTTTATCTTTCTGGACTGATCTTCCTGAATGGATTGATCAATTCATGTAGCTTGAAATTTTGGTCAATGTTGACATTGTTTTTTTTTTTTCAATTTTACTCGTTGCAATTGATGTTCTTTTTTTTTTTAATTCTCATTAGCATTTCGTGCAACGTAGTTGATAATTTTTTCTATTCAGTTGCGATTTTGAAAAAATTATTTTGTCATATTTTTCCTAAAAAATATCGTATTTTGGTTTTCTTTACACCGTGCGAAAGCGCGCGGCTTGCCGATGGCGGTTCGTCCGGTTCTCGCGTTCACGGTTTCTCTCTCGCTCGCGCGTTCTCTCTGTATCTCTCTCTCCCGCACATTTTCTCTTCCTCGACTGATTTTCCTGGATGGATTGATCAATTCATGTAGTTTGGAATTTTCGTCAATGTTCACATTGTTTTTTTTACTCTTACTCGTTGCGACTGATTTTTTTTTTTAATTTCTTATTAGCATTTTGTGCAACGTGATTAATACTTTCTTGTATTCAGTTGAGTTTTTGAACAAATTTTATTCTCATTTTTTTTCTTGTAAAACACATCGTATTGTCGGTTTGTTTACATCGTGCAGAAACGCGCGGCTTGCCGATCTCGGCGGCTCGTCCGCTTCTCGCGTTCACGGTTTCTCTCTCGAACGCGCGCTCTCACTCTCTCCCGCCCTTTTTTCTTTCTCGACTGATTTCCCTGGATGGATTGATCAATTCGTGTAGCTTGGAATTTTCGTCGATGTTCAGATTGTTTTTTTTTCGATTTTACTCGTTGCGATTGATGTTTTTTTTCTCCTATTAGCATTTCGTGCAACGTAGTTATTACTTATTCGTATTCAGTTACGTTTTTGAAAAAATTATTTTGTCCTATTTTTCCTAAAAAACATCGTATTTTGGTTTTCTTCACACTGTGCAAAAGCGCGCGGCTTACCGATGGCGGCTCGTCCGTTTCTCACGTTTACAGTTTCTCTCTCGCACGCACGCTCTCTCTGCATCTATCTCTTTCTCTTTCTCGACTGATTTTTCTGGATGGATTGATAGATTCATGTAGTTTGGAATTTCCATCAATGTTCACATTGTTTTTTTAACTTTGTTTTTTAATCGCAACGAGTGCGTTGCGATTGATTTTTTTTCTTACTAGAATTTTGTGCAACGTAGTTAATACTTTTTTGTATTCAGTTGCGTTTTTAAACAAATTTTATTGTCATTTTTTTTCTAAAAGACATCGTATTGTCGTTTTGTTTACGATGTGCAAAAGCGCGCGGCTTGCCGATGGCGGCTCGGCCGCTTCTCGCGTTCACGATTTCTCTCTCGCACGCGCGCTCTCACTCTCTCCCGCCCTTTTTCTCTTTCTCGACTAATGTTCCTGGATGCGATTGATGTTTTTTTTTCTTATTAGCATTTCATGCAACGTAGTTGATACTTTTTCGTATTCAGTTGCGTTTAAAAAAAAAATATATTTTGTCATATTTTTCCGAAAAAACATCGTATTTTGGTTTTCTTCTTTCTCGCCCGCACGCGCGCTCTCTCTGTATCTCTTTTCATCGTTTTGCACTGATCTTTCTGGATGGATTGACCAATTCATGTAGCTTGGAATTTTCGTTTCCGTTCACGGAGAATGCAGGAAAAATGGAACTCGTTCAAGAATTTGGGAGAATACGAAACAATTCCGTTTCTTCCCCTCTCTCTCTCTCTCTCTCTCTCCCTCTCTCTCTCTCTTTTTCCACGGTTAGGCATAGCCGGGGCTAGTCCCTGCCACGCTATTCGCTCTGTGTACACTCATACTCTCTCACCAAAGTGATAATGTGTAGTCGTGAATATGCATACTGGTGGCGCCGTCAATAGTGAGGAAAGACAGTCTTCACCGATACCTATCTTCGAGCAGATCGCGTGGTCCGAGATTTTTCTCTAATTATCAAAGCCTGCATAATATCGGTTTTTCACACTTTTTTCAAAATATTATTGTTCATCTTAAGTCTAGTTGTAGAATTGTAAATATTATCGTGAGCTTCTTAGACATTAGTGTTGTACAGTGTGTATTTTTTTCGATTATTCGCGCGTGTTGTTTTGTGGACGGACATTCAATATGCCTCCGCAACGTCACGGACGATTACCATTGTCTGATCGGATCAAAGACGGACGGATATTCCAAAAAAGTGGATTATCTCGTGATGGCAGTGTTATGTAAGTCGGAATAGATATTAACATTCTTTTTTCGTTTTTATATCCCGCGTTTACGCAAGACGTTTTACGCAAATCATTTTCACCGAAGCAATCGCGAAAAATCGCGTTTTTACCGACTTGTTTTTCCATAATTATTATAAATATAAGAATTCCATATCAGTATGAATGCTCGAGACTCTCTCTCTCTCACACACACACTTCCTTATTCTTTCATGATTGGAACGTCCGCATGCTTTGTCTGCGTTACTTTATATCAATTTTGATTATTTTTGAATTGGGATTTCGAAATAAGCCTTCCGTGCAACGTAGTCTTTTTTGTATTCGCTTGCGTTTTTGAAAAATTGTTTTTGTCATATTCTTTCCTAAAAGACATCGTATTTTTGTTTTGTTTACATTGTGCGACAGCGCGCGGCTTGCCGATGGCGGCCCGTTCGATTCTCACGTTTGAAGTTTCTCTCTCGCACGCGCGCACTCTCCGCGTCTCTCTCTCTTTTTCTCTTTTTCGACCGATTTTTCTGGATGAATTGATAAGTTCATATAGCTTGGTATTTTCATCAATGTTCACATCGTTTTTTTTCACTTTTACTTGTTGCGATTGATTTTTTTTTTTTTTTAATTTTATTAGGATTTTGTGCAACGTAGTTAATACTTTTTTATGTTCAGTTCAGTTATTGAAAAAATTTTATTGTCATTTCTTTTTTTTTCTAAAAGACATCGTATTGTCGGTTTGTTTACATCGTGCAAAAGCGCGTGGCTTGCCGATGGCGGCTCGTCCGTTTCTCGCGTTCACGGTTTCTCTCTCGCACGCGCGCTCTCACTCTCTCCCGCCCTTTTTTCTCTTTCTCGTCTGATTTTCCTGGATGGATTGATCAATTCGTGTAGCTTGGAATTTTCGTCGATGTTCAGATTGCTTTTTTTTTTCGTTTTCCTCGTTGCGATTGATGTTTTTTTGTTTTTTCCTATAAGCATTTCGTGCAACGTAGTTAATACATTTTTCGTACTCAGTTACGTTTTTGAAAAAATTATTTTGTCCTATGTTTCCTAAAAAACATCGTATTTCGGTTTTCTTCACACTGTGCGAAAGCGCACGGCTCGCCGATGGCGGCTCGGCCGCTTCTCGCGTTTACGGCTTCTCTCTCGCACGCGCGCTCTCTCCGCATCTCTCTCTCTTTTTCTCTTTTTTAGCCGATTTTTCTGGATGAATTGATAAATTCATGTAGCTTGGTATTTTCATCAATGTTCACATTGTTTTTTTTTCACTTTTACTTGTTGCGATTGATTTTTTTTTTTCAATTTTATTACGATTTTGTGCAACGTAGTTAATACTTTTTTATGTTCAGTTCAGTTATTGAAAAAATTTTATTGTCATTTCTTTTTTTTTCTAAAAGACATCGTATTGTCGGTTTGTTTACATCGTGCAAAAGCGCGTGGCTTGCCGATGGCGGCTCGTCCGCTTCTCGCGTTCACGGTTTCTCTCTCGCACGCGCGCTCTCACTCTCTCCCGCCCTTTTTCTCTTTCTCGACTGATTTTTCTGGGTGGACTGATCAATCGAGTAGCTTGGAATTTTCGTCGATGTTCAGATTTTCGATTTTACTCGTTGCGATTGATGTTTTTTTTTTTTCCCCATTAGCATTCCGTGCAACGTAGTTAATACTTTTTCGTATTCAGTTACGTTTTTGAAAAAATTATTTTGTCCTATTTTTCCTAAAAAACATCGTATTTTGGTTTTTCTCACATTGTGCGAAAGCGCGCAGCTTGCCGATGGCGGCTCGTCCGTTCCCCGCATTTCCAGTTTCTCTCTCGCTCGCGCGCTCTCTCTGCATCTCTCTTTTTCTCTTTCTCGACTGATTTTTTTGGATGGATTGATAAATTCATGTAGCTCGGAATTTCCATCAATATTCGCATTGTTTTTTTCACTTTTACTAGTTGCGATTGATTTTTTTTTTTAATTTCTTGTTAGCATTTTGTGCAACGTGGTTAATACTTTTTTCTATTTAGTTGCGTTTTTGAACAAATTTTATTATAATTTTTTTTCTAAAAGACATCGTATTGTCGTTTTGTTTACATCGTGCAAGAGCGCGTGGCTTGCCGATGGCGGCTCGTCCGCTTCTCGCGTTCACGGTTTCTCTCTCGCACGCGCGCTCTCACTCTCTCCCGCCCTTTTTTCTCTTTCTCGACTGATTTTCCTGGATGGATTGATCAATTCGTGTAGCTTGGAATTTTCGTCGATGTTCAGATTGCTTTATTTTTCGTTTTCCTCGTTGCGATTGATGTTTTTTTGTTTTTTCCTATTAGCATTTCGTGCAACGTAGTTAATACCTTTTTCGTACTCAGTTACGTTTTTGAAAAAATTATTTTGTCCTATGTTTCCTAAAAAAACATCGTATTTCGGTTTTCTTCACACTGTGCGAAAGCGCGCGGCTCGCCGATGGCGGCTCGGCCGCTTCTCGCGTTCACGGCTTCTCTCTCGCACGCGCGCTCTCTCCGCATCTCTCTCTCTTTTTCTCTTTTTCGGCCGATTTTTCTGGATGAATTGATAAATTCATGTAGCTTGGTATTTTCATCAATGTTCACATTGTTTTTTGTTTGCACTTTTACTTGTTGCGATTGATTTTTTTTTTTTAATTTTATTAGGATTTTGTGCAACGTAGTTAATACTTTTTTATGTTCAGTTCAGTTATTGAACAAATTTTATCGTCATTTCTTTTTTTTTTCTAAAAGACATCGTATTGTCGGTTTGTTTACATCGTGCAAAAGCGCGTGGCTTGCCGATGGCGGCTCGTCCGCTTCTCGCGTTCACGGTTTCTCTCTCGCACGCGCGCTCTCACTCTCTCCCGCCCTTTTTCTCTTTCTCGACTGATTTTTCTGGGTGGACTGATCAATCGAGTAGCTTGGAATTTTCGTCGATGTTCAGATTTTCGATTTTACTCGTTGCGATTGATGTTTTTTTATTTTTCCCATTAGCATTCCGTGCAACGTAGTTAATACTTTTTCGTATTCAGTTACGTTTTTGAAAAAATTATTTTGTCCTATTTTTCCTAAAAAATATCGTATTTTGGTTTTCCTCACATTGTGCGAAAGCGCGCAGCTTGCCGATGGCGGCTCGTCCGTTTCTCGCGTTTCCAGTTTCTCTCTCGCACGCGCGCTCTCTCTGCATCTCTCTTTTTCTCTTTCTCGACTGATTTTTTTGGATGGATTGATAAATTCATGTAGCTCGGAATTTCCATCAATATTCGCATTGTTTTTTTCACTTTTACTAGTTGCGATTGATTTTTTTTTTTAATTTCTTGTTAGCATTTTGTGCAACGTAGTTAATACTTTTTTCTATTTAGTTGCGTTTTTGAACAAATTTTATTATAATTTTTTTTCTAAAAGACATCGTATTGTCGTTTTGTTTACATCGTGCAAAAGCGCGTTGCTTGCCGATGGCGGCTCGTCCGCTTCTCGCGTTAACGATTTCTCTCTCGCACGCGCGCTCTCACTCTCTCCCGCCCTTTTTCTCTTTCTCGACTGATTTTCCTGGACGAATTGATCAATTCACGTAGCTTCAAATTTTCGTCAATGTTTACATTGTTTTTTTTTTCACTTTTACTCGTTGCGATTGATGTTTTTTTTTTCTTATCAGCATTTCGTGCAACGTAGTTAATACTTTTTTGTATTCAGTTCAGTTTTTGAACAAATTTTATTCTCATTTTTTTTCTAAAAGACATCGTATTGTCGTTTTGTTTACATCGTGCAAAAGCGCGCGGCTTGCCGATGGCGGCTCGTCCGCTTCTCGCGTTCACGGTTTCTCTTTCGCACGCGCGCTCTCACTCTCTTCCGCCCTTTTTCTCTTTCCCGACTGATTTTCCTGGATGAATTGATCAATTCATGTAGTTTGAAATTTTCGTCGATGTTTACATTTTTTTTTACTTTTACTCGCTGCGATTGATGTTTTGTTTTTTAATTATTTTTTATTTCGTATTAGAATTTCGTGCAACGTAGTTAATACTTTTTCGTATTCAGTTGCGTTTAAAAAAAAATGAGTTTGTCATATTTTTCCTGAAAAACATCGTATTTTGGTTCAATCGCAAAAAATTGACTCCAAACTCTAAAGTAAAACGGTTGACCATTTTTGAATCTTGCCTGAAACGTCATTGTTCTCGAGTTGGTGAAACATTAGTCAATGAGTGAGGAAATTTTAATTTTTCCACAGAAAGTGGAAGCGAACTTTAGCTCTATTCCGTTGTTTTGCAGTTATCTTCGGTGCAAGCAAAAAACTATTTGTCAGGGCACTGCCAAAATAGAAAATGGCGTGATAGTTGATGGCCATCCCCACTCGGAATATTGTTTGCCAGATGACACTGCTGAACTCATCAGCAGATTCAAAAAAGCTCTGTCCGATGCACTAGCGCGGCATTGGTACAAGCTCAAGGACCTCTACGATACGGTTGCGACTGTGTGAGTTTTTATTCTTATGTAATTGCATGGTTCTTATCCTGGTATTTAAGTCAATAAATACAATTCTTTTATTCTCAATTTTCAGTTTTTGGTCCTTGGAATTAGTAAATGTATAAAAAGTCAATGCAGGAAGCGAATTAGACCTGACTTTATCTCGCACTTTTCGAACTACTCATAGAATCTCAAATTTGTCATTTATTCAAATACAATGTCTACATTTTTGCAAGATATTAGAAATTCACTCAAAAACTAGTCAAATTTTATTCTTTCGCGTGAGAAATAACCATTTGGTATCGATTTTCGGGTTCATGATGCATGAAGAATTGTGATTGAAGTCTTGTTATTTCTTCATTGTTGATTCCTATCTATGTTTTATCTTTCTATCTATTATCTGTCGACTTTTATTTGATTTAATGTTTCCATTCAGTCGAATCTCTAATTAATTGCATAAGCCTTCAGCGTTATGGTCCCTGTGCTCCGCGACTCATTTTCCGTTAACGACTGGAAATTTTTACTTAGATAATTATAGAATTTTCATTTCCGAAATATACAGACATCCAGAAGCCGCCACATACGTGTCCTACAGAAGCATACGTTCATTCATGCAGAAGTGCAGAAACAAATTATATCCGCCAAGTCCCCGCACGATCCAAGAATTCGTGGATCGACTTGCCGATCCGGAATATTCGAGAAATCTCGAATATAATAATGGTCGGCTAGCTGTGACGTTGATAACAGACGAGAGTGGTGCTCAACACGCCCTATTTCACGACGAAAACTTTGTGCGTGACGAAATGAGTGATGTATCGCATTTGTTCATCGATGCAACCTTCCGCTCGCGACCGCAACTTGATGACGTTCATCAATTGCTAACGATAATGGGGATCAAACTCAACCATGTAAGCATTTGTGTTTTTATTTTTATTTTTCGAATTATTTCACATTATTGAACTTTTGGGATTGAAGTGTCGTAGCGTACGAGTGAAAAAAAAGTATCAACTCTTTAGATGGAGATTTCTACACCACTCAATGTATTTCTTAGCATTATTTGAATTACACAATATTTATTTGAAGTCCATATCAAGCAGGCGCTTTTAAAAGAATGATTAAAAAAAATATATATTAAGCCTAAATATGAAACGTTTATCCGAGCGTCCATTCGCGTCGGTGCAGACGATAGATATCTTATGTTCTTAATGTTCATTGGTTTTTGTTTTTTTTCTTTTGGCCCATAGGGTTTTCCTTTCGTATGGGTCGTAATGAGCAGAAAGACCGAAACGGCGTATGTGGCATGTCTGCGATATGTCAAGACACGTATCCTCCGTGCCAACAACATCATAATTGTAATGAGCGACTTCGAACGAGGCCTGCGAAACGCCATTGCAGAAATATTCATAACCTCCCTCAGCACAGGATGCAACACCCACTACGATCGTGTAAGTATTGATGGATTTTGTGATGCTCAACAAAAAACCGTTATTCAAAAAGCAATGTTTGTATCGTTCGAAATCGAAAAACATTTTGGAAATCGCGAAATATCAATTATTGTGTCTTCTTATGAGGTATTTTTATACGCCGATCATTGTTTTGGAAGAATGAACCACCCCTAAGATTTTTTTGAATGAATTGAAAAACAAAGGGAAGAGTTTTACTTTACCTACTTGAACGCGAAAACGTTTTTATTGTGAACAATTCTTGGAGTTGATAAGTAAAACATCATAAACAATAAACGGTGATTGAATTCAGACCCTCGAAATTTGTATGCTGCCACAGCGGCGTTCCGCGTTTCCAGAGTTCTCGATTTGACAAAAAAAAAAAATTCGGGAAAATCATCTTTTTCCGAACGACAAAGAATTGAAATTTCAATGGCACCAATTGCAGAGAAAAAAAGTTTAAAAAGATTGAAATGCCTCGAGCAAAAATAAAAGTTTTTCAAGGCCACAATGATTGGGTGAATTTTATTTTTTACTAAATATTGGGGTTGAAAAAAAAATTACATGAAAATTATGAAAACATTCTTGGCGATTCAGGATTCGTTCACGCATCTTCAAAAATCACAGATATTTTTCTGGAATTCTGTAGTTCTTGAGTTACGAGAAATTCTTGAAAATTTCTCATTTTCCGCTAAAAATACGATAAAATTGCGGAAAAGAACAGTACGAAACCTTTCAAGAAACGAATATGGAGCTCGTGCTAGCCTCTTCGAGCTTGCAATGATTAAAAATAGCGAAAAATGTTTCTATTAACCATGTGTGCAATCCTCAATAACCAGAAAATGGTCGGTGAACGATCATATTTAAAAATTCGCATACGCCGGAAATTTCTTTTGTTTTCGAAAAATGTTCCAAATATAAAGTGGCAAGATGAATTGGCTGGTCTACTCGTAGTAAGAAGGAGTGCAGTACATACACGAGGAAAAGAGAAAGGACCGACTGATGACTATAGCAAAAGAAACCGGAAACGATCTATAATAATCCAGATTTTTATAGTGCAAAATATAAATATCCATGACAATAGAAGGAAACTTCTCGTTATTTACCATGAAATTAACATTTAGCACTGCACAAATTTCAAATATTAAAAGTCGTTTCTGGATTCTTTTTCTGTAACGTCGATTATTATATTTTAGTTCTCTCCGTGCGATCTGAAAATGATATCTTCACGAAATAAACAGCAGGAAAATTGACGGCGCATTGTCAGATTATAGAACTGTTGGCTATCGATAAAACTGATCTAGCGTATTGTGTTTCAGGCGATATATAAAAAAGCCAAGGCCCTCGGTCTTCAACGGACAATAAGCTCAAACGACGAGGCCAAAATATTTTTTAAAAAACTTTTGGCTCTGGCTTACTTGCCAGCCAATCATATTGGCGACAAATTCCGGACACTGAAAGGAAATTTATCGGCTGCCATGAAAATTCGGATGAAACCATTGTGCGACTATTACGTTCGGTATTGGCTCGGCATCGTCACGGCGGAGGGCTTCTGTGTATACGGGCTCAGCCGTCGGACAAATAATGTAATTGAATCGTATCATAGCCGACTTCAACACAGGATGCAGACACGCCCAGGACCATGGGACTTCGTTTGTAAGTATAACTCGTAATCAAACATCACCCACTACTTCCCACGTACAATGGAGAAACTGAATATTATTGCCATTGATTGCATTTTGGGTAACAGCGAAGCTACTGAAATTACAATCGGATGTTCGAACGGACATTCAACGGCTCAAAAATGGTGTGCCGATCGGCAGACACGCCAGATACACGTCTGTCTTCAAACAGAAACAACTCGTCAAAGGTTAGACCAATCACAGTCGATTAAATAAGACTCAGATTGTAGGTTTATCAGTAAACGTTTACTTTTTGTTTAGCGTGGCGTGAACTGCATATGCTGCAGATCACCCCGGACGAATTTCTCGATAAGGCAGCGTCACTGAAAGGAAATGTCGACCTTATGATCGCTCGTCTAAGGGACGAGCAGGATGATGATGACGCTAATCACCATGAGCTGCAAGAACGGCCAACAGTTGGGCAATTTGGTAATTTTTTTAGGTCAAAAATATTCCAATTTCGAGAATAACCGCCTCGAAATAAAAAAATTTCGAAATCATTTCAGACCCAGATTTCGAAAAGGACATATTCGCGGAGGAGCCACCCCGATGGTTGATAGATAACGCGAGAACGTTTTCAGAAGACGGTAAATGCCTTTGATTCCTTTAAAATGATTGGGGCTTTTGGAAAACTGATTCCTTTAAAATAATTGGAGCTATTGGAAAACGTTGATGATATAGGGGAGAGGCGGGCAAAGTGGGACTCCCGTCGAAAAAATGATTTTTTTTTTTGGGAAGATTTAAAAATTTTCACCATGCACTCCTAGGCACGTGTTTATCGTCATGTTCATAGAAACAAGAATTTTTTTCAATGTGAGAAATTCCAGGGGACGGGTAATATGTCGAATCTCGGCACCACCTCAAAACGGCTTCTATTTTTATTCTAATTTTTTTTTATCATTCAGCAATGGTGTAACATAGAATAATATGGTGGCGCATCACGTTTAATACCATAGAAATTAATCGCAACACCATAAGTTGGACATTTATGGAAAAGGGAACAAATTTTTATAGCTAATAAATGGTCCAATTTGACAGGTTTCGAGTTTATCACAGAATTGATCGAAATGAGTAATTTTTTCAGCATGAAAAATCATTTCACGTTGCAGGTATTGCAAAACTGACTCACGTTTTCAAGTTCTTTTTTAGCTTAATAGATGCCGAATATTTAAAATTGATGGGCCAAATTTATTTTTTACCAAAACTTCTAATTTTCATCAAAAATAAAAGAAACACCTTCATTGTTCCTCAAATGGCAATTATCGATGGTGAAATTGAAAAAAAAAATATATCTTTTCCCTTTCTTTCACCCATGCACATTCTTTAACTCTCTAAAAAGCATCATTCAAAATTGCGGTGTTTTTTCTTTTTTTTTATAAATTCAAAAAATTTTCATTTCAGTTTGAAGCGAACATTACGTTATTTTTCTTACGATTACATTTACTCAGAAATGAACATGCAAATGTTGAAAATTGAAAAATTTCACAGTTTCTAGAGCTTTTTTCGAATTTTAAAACGTACAGAAATGTTCCTTTTCCTTTTGGTTCCTCTAAAGGAACCATGATTTCACAAAAATTTCGGCACGTTTTGGAATGAAAAAAGAAAATGCTTTTGAAACTATGGAAGTTTCATTTGTCTGACATTCAAATGTTCGTTCATGAGGATGACAAAAATAAAAAAAAAATTTCAGTTTAAAACGTCTAGAATTTTTTTTGAATCATTGTCCAAACGAAAGAATGGTACGAAAACTGAAGGAACAATGACTTAACCAAAATTTCGACACGTGTTGGATTTGAGAAAATGCTTTGAAAACTGTAAAATCTTCACTTTTCTGTCATTCGGATGTTCATTTACGAGCAGTTTCAACAAAATTAATGTAATTTTTTATTAAATATAAACGAAATTTTCTTCAAATTTTGACAAGAGAATACAAAATCTAGAATAAGACTCGTTCTTGCGAAATCGTGAGAAAAAAAACGAATGAATTGGTTGATAAATTTAACCCTCCGTCGACACATTGCAATTAGCGCATCTTCCTAGACACGCATGGTCCTGAGACGGCCTACCGGTTTTTACTGTCCTTGGACTCGTTTAAAAAACCTGAGAAAATTTAGACACGTAGTTTTGTAACTATCGAAGGAGAACTTGCACTGAGTAATGGTTGTGAATTATTTTTTATTGTTATTTGATAGTAATCGATGCAAAAAACGAGAAGTTCACTGAATGGGCTGGACACCCCACACCCGTGTGCGTCTACTGAGAGTTAATCATGAATAATTGCTATTTAAGGAACAATGATAGTGTCTTCAATGCTTTTGGCAAAAAATAACGATTTGTCCGATCAATTTTAAATATTGTGTGGTCTTTGAGTGCAGTTTATCGAGCATTTATTATTTAAAGTAAATTTGTTTCATTTGCTGAGCAATAAGAAGAGTAAAAAAAAACATATTTTTTGATTAATTTCCAATTTATGGTGTTTTTATTAATTTTTATGGCATTAAATATCACGCACCACCATCTTTGAATGTTACATAACTGTTGGGGGATGAAAAAACATTAGCTCTAGAAATTTATTCTCTTTTCCATAAATTGTAAACTTATGGTGTTTCCATTAATTTCTATAGTGTTGAATATGATGCTCCACCATATTATTGCACGTCACGCCATTGTTGGATGATAAAAAACATTAGAAACAAAAAATTGCAGCCGTTTTCACGTGGAGCCGTGATTCGACATAGTAACCCGTTCCCTATAATTTTCTCCCTTGAAAGAATTGGTCGTTTCGATGAACATTTCGATGAACACGTGTCCTAGGTTGCATGGGGAAATTTTTTACTATTTCCCAAAAACATTTTTTGTCCCACTGTCCCACTTTGCCCGCCTTTCTCCTATAGCAAATGGTATACTACATGGACTAGAATAAATATGAGAACTAGGGATCGAGCATAATTACAATTTATTTTCAGATGCTTCTGACCATCATTCCGTTAACGATGACGAATTGGATGCAGTCGAAACGTTGAATCAAAGAGGTACAGTGCGATTTGAGACTGAGAATAGTATGAAATTATGTTTTAAATTGAATAGAAGACAGCCGGCTGAAAGAACTTGATTTTAATTTTCTATTTTGCAAAATACAGCACCACATAATTATGGAAAACAATGCTAAAAAAAAAAAACATTTTAAACTCCATTAGTCAGAATCAAAATCGTTGTGCTATCGTGGGGTATCCATATAAAAAGTGATAGCGTAGCGTTCTGATTTCTTGAGGTAATCAATTTGTAATAATTTCGATAAAGCCTTCTTACAATTTAGATTGAATATAAATCCAAGCGTGCTAATTCTTTTGAAATAATATTTTCCAAAACAATCAATGTTGATCATCTCATTTTACCAGCATCAAATGTGAAAAAAAGACAAATACTTGTGTACTTTTTTCCATAGAGAGCGCACCCATCGTCATCGACGAAGACCCCTCAGTTGCCGTAGAACGGGGCCTGCCGATCGTCATTGACGACGACCCCCCAGTTGCCGTGGAACAGGGCCTGCCGATCGTCATTGACGACGACCCCCCAGTTGCCGTGGAACAGGGCCTGCCGATCGTCATTGACGACGACCTGGCGTTTTTGAGAGACGAAAACCAGCCGATCGTTGATGACGACGATTGGCCAATCTTCAACCATGCACACGAGCCGATTGTCAACGCTGAAAACGAGCCGATCGTCGTCGATGAACCTGAGCCGATTGACCATGAGAACCAACCGATCGTTGACGACGGAGATCAGCCAATCTTTATTCATGAACACCAGCCAATTGTCATCGTTGAAAATGGGCCGATCGTCATCGATGAACATGAGCCGATCAACATACATGGAGACGAGGCGATAGTCCATAACGAAAACCAGCCCATCGGCATCGATAACAACGCATTGGCCCTTGATGATTATGGTAGTTATTTACTGGCTATTTTTATATTTATTATTACCACGTTTGTGAAAAACGTAGATCGATACGAAATTGCTTGTGTGCTGTTGTGTAATTAAAAGTTTATTATAGCAGGTCCGAACCAAAGACAACCAAGAGGTGTCAGAGAGAACCCCTCGGCTCAGGCAACGCAAGCAGCTTCGAAAAATCAGAAAAGGAACAAGCGACGGAAAGGTTAGACATTGCGTTCAGGGAAACAAAGAGTTCGAAAAGCACAATAATAATTTGTAAAAATTGCAGCAATGAGGAGACACGCACTGCTTCGAGAACGAAATGGAGAGACCAACGAGGCATCCAATTCCGCGCTTGACATGGGAGAACAAGGAACGGCTGGGAATCGTCCACGAAGCGAGAATATTGATGGTAACAGGAGCATTGTTCATTACCTATTAACAATATAAAGTTTATTGAGGGGAAATTCTGACTTTGCCGCACGACAATTAGGTCCATGTTGTGTAAAAGATGCTGTGTTATCGAAAGTATATGAAAAAATCGGAAACAAATGAAATGCATAAAAATAAGGTAACGGTTAACATTTGAATAACAGAGGCCGGTAAAATAAGGGTTCCGGGTTATGCGAAAAAATTGTACTGTTGAGAAATACGGAAACGCGTAATCGGGTCAACAGAGTGCGGGGCCAACGGAATCATCAGAAAAATCGAAAAATAACAACGAAGTATTTACGACTGGGAATCGTCCACGAAGCGAGAATATTGATGGTAACGGGAGCATTGTTCATTACCTCTTAACAATATAAAGTTTGTTGAAGAGAAATTCTGACTGCCGCGCGACAATTAGAGACACGTTGTGTAAAAGATGTTGTGTTATCGAAAGTATATGAAAAAATCGGAAACAAATGAAATGCATAAAAATGAGGTAACGGTTAAAATTTGAATAACAGAGGCCGGTAAAATAAGGGTTCCGGGTTATGCGAAAAAATTGTACTGTTGAGAAATACGGAAACGCGTAATCGGGTCAACAGAGTGCGGGGCCAACGGAATCATCAGAAAAATCGAAAAATAACAACGAAGTATTGACTAAGGAGAATAATGTGACAGAATCATGATAATTTCGGGCGGAAAATTTAACGGAATGAAATTCTTCTGAAAACTAGGCTACAGCTCGGCTGGGAACCGCCCACGGAGCGAGAATATTGATGATAATTGGAGCATTGTTCATTACCTATTAAAAATATAAAGTTTATTGGGGGGGAATTCTGACTGCCGCACGACAATTGGATTCATGTTGTGTCAAAAAAGCTGTGTTATCGAAAGTATGTGAAAAAATCGGAAACAAATGAAATGCATAAAAATAAGGTAACGGTTAAAATTTGAATAACAGAGGCCGGTAAAATAAGGGTTCCGGGTTATGCGAGAAAATTGCACTTTTGAGAAATACGGAAACGCGTAATCGGGTCAACAGGGGGGGGGGCGACGGAATCATCAGAAAAATCGAAAAATAATGACGAAGTATTAACGGCTGGGAACCGTCCACGACGCGAGTATATTGATGGTAACGGGAGCATTGTTCATTACCTCTTAACAATATAAAGTTTGTTGAAGAGAAATTCTGACTGCCGCGCGACAATTAGAGACACGTTGTGTAAAAGATGTTGTGTTATCGAAAGTATATGAAAAAATCGGAAACAAATGAAATGCATAAAAATGACGTAACGGTTAAAATTTGAATAACAGAGGCCGATAATAAGGGTTCCGGGTTATGCGAAAAAATTGTACTGTTGAGAAATACGGAAACGCGTAATCGGGTCAACAGAGTGCGGGGCCAACGGAATCATCAGAAAAATCGAAAAATAACAACGAAGTATTTACGACTGGGAATCGTCCACGAAGCGAGAATATTGATGGTAACGGGAGCATTGTTCATTACCTCTTAACAATATAAAGTTTGTTGAAGAGAAATTCTGACTGCCGCGCGACAATTAGAGACACGTTGTGTAAAAGATGTTGTGTTATCGAAAGTATATGAAAAAATTGGAAACAAATGAAATGCATCAAAAAGAGGTAACGGTTAAAATTTGAATAACAGAGGCCGGTAAAATGAGGGTTCCGGGTTATGCGAAAAAATTGTACTGTTAAGAAATACGGAAACGCGTAATCGGGTCAACAGAGTGCGGGGCCAACGGAATCATCAGAAAAATCGAAAAATAACAACGAAGTATTTACGACTGGGAATCGTCCACGAAGCGAGAATATTGATGGTAACGGGAGCATTGTTCATTACCTCTTAACAATATAAAGTTTGTTGAAGAGAAATTCTGACTGCTGCGCGACAATTAGAGACACGTTGTGTAAAAGACGTTGTGTTATCGAAAGTATATGAAAAAATCGGAAACAAATGAAATGCATAAAAATGAGGTAACGGTTAAAATTTGAATAACAGAGGCCGGTAAAATAAGGGTTCCGGGTTATGCGAAAAAATTGTACTGTTGAGAAATACGGAAACGCGTAATCGGGTCAACAGAGTGCGGGGCCAACGGAATCATCAGAAAAATCGAAAAATAACAACGAAGTATTGACTAAGGAGAATAATGTGACGGAATTATGATAATTTCGGGCGGAAAATTTAACGGAATGAAATTCTTCTGAAACCTAGGCTACAGCTCGGCTGGGAACCGTCCACGGAGCGAAAATAATGATGATAATGGGAGCATTGTTCATTACCTATTAAAAATATAAAGTTTATTGGGGGGGAATTCTGACTGCCGCGCGACAATTAGAGACACGTTGTGTAAAAGATGTTGTGTTATCGAAAGTATATGAAAAAATCGGAAACAAATGAAATGCATAAAAATGAGGTAACGGTCGCAATTTGAATAACAGAGGCCGGTAAAATAAGGGTTCCGGGTTATGCGAAAAAATTGCACTTTTGAGAAATACGGAAACGCGTAATCGGGTCAACAGGGTGGGGGGCCCACGGAATCATAATAAAAATCGAAAAATAACAACGACGTATTAAGTAAGGAGAATCATGATAATTTCGGGTGGAAAATTTAACGGAATGAAATTCTTCTGAAAACAGCTCGGCTGGGAACCGTCCACGGAGCGAGAATATTGATGGTAACAGGAGCATTGTTCATTACCTATTAACAATATAAAGTTTATTGAGGGGAAATTCTGACTGCCGCGCGACAATTAGATACACGTTGTGTAAAAGATGTTGTGTTATCGAAAGTATATGAAAAAATCGGAAACAAATAAAATGCATAAAAATAAGGTAACGGTTAAAATTTGAATAACAGAGGCCGGTAAAATAAGGGTTCCCGGTTATGCGAAGGAAACGCGTAACTCGGCAACAGGGTGGGGGGGGGGGGGGCCGACGAAATCATCGTAAATATATCGAAAAATAACAACGATGTATTAACTAAGGAGAATAATGTGACAGAATCATGATAATTTCGGGCGGAAAAGTTAACGGAATGAAATTCTTCGGAAAACTGGGCTACATATCGTTGAATATACAGAGAAAATTGGGGAAAAGAAGGTGGCGGTCACGAAAATGCGGCAAAGTTTGAATTTCTACATTTTTTTTTTTAATTCTTAATTTATTTTTAGCATCTTGCAAGTAGTTTCTCTCGCCATTATATTTCATCCATGGCGCACTATTACAAGGGTCATTTCATGTCAATTAGAAGATGTGAAAAATCTATCAATTGAACCAGATCGTACATTTAATTTTGTTTTTGTCGATTTAAACTAGGGGGGAACCGACTTATGGACAAAGATTTCTAAGATTGTTTTCGAAAAGTTAATTTCATAAATTTCACATACAAGGCTGGGAACATAATCAACCAGTCACGGAAGCATTGGTGAACTGTCAAAGTTCACGAGAGATGATTACACAAAAATCTCGTTACGTTATGTTGCAAGGAGCAACGTCCTTCAAACTTGTATAGGAGGAAAGACGCGTCAAGTAACGCTTTTACAAGCTAATTCACATGAAATGACCCACACAATGATATTCGCGTTTCAAGATACATTTTCGTGTGATCTAACAAAAATCATTCAATACTATCGCCCCGGATACATGACTCTAAAACTTTTTTTCTTCTTACGGCTTGGCGTTAATCTAAATTATAGTAGTTGTTTTCTTGTAAGTTGATTGATACACGTGAAAGAATAACCCAATTTCTCTCTCAACTCCAAGCATTGTCCGTTGATTTTCAATTAAGAACAACCCATAAGACCGCTTTACACCTTACTTACTGTGGCCATCGGTTGTTGCTCATGCCTGGGCGAAGCGCTGCGGGGGAACGCGGATCCTATTTTATTCTTTTTCGCACGAAATGTTTGTTTGCAATCTTATTTTCACATAAAGAATCGCACCGTAAATGTCGATCGTTCGTCAGGTATCTCGCCGTTGCACACCCGATCCGTAGGGCCGCTTCTCGTCTGAGTCAATGTGGCCGCGGTGAAGTCAGTGTTTGATTCAAGTTTTAATTACTCTTATGGCCGCTTCTTTTCGGAGTTAACGTGGCCATGGCGTAACTAATTCTTGTTTTATACGGTAGAGAAAAATGCGGCGTTCGCAGATTTTTTAAGCTCATAATTACAATCAAATTAGAGTCATGAGTACGGGTTGCGAACATTGGAAAGCTTTCTCATATAGAACTTTAATTCGGAATAGGATCATCAATTAGATTTGAATTACTAACTAAAAAATCGCATGGTAAATGTCGACCGTCCGTCAGGTATCGCGCCGTCAGACACCCGTTCCGTAGGGCCGCTTCTCTTCTGAGTCAATGTGGCCCGCGGTGACGCCGGTGTTTGATTCGAGTATTAGTAAGTCTTAGGGCCGCTTCTTTCCGGAGTTAATGTGGCCTAGGGCGTAGCTAATGCTCGTTTCATACGGTGGAAATCATGCGGCGTTCGCAGATTTTTTAAATTCAGAATTGCAATAAAATTAGATTCGAATTACTCCCTAAAGAAGCGCATGGTAAATGTCGATCGTCCGGGTATCTCGCCGTCGGACACCCGATCCGTAGGGCCGCTTCTCTTCGGAGTCAATGTGGCCCGCGGTGACGCTGGTGTTTGATTCGAGTATTAGTGACTCCTCGGGCCGCTTCTCCCCGGAGTTAATGTGGCCTATGGCGTAGCTAATGCTCGTTTTATACGGTGGAGAAAATGCGGCGTTCGCAGATTTTTTAAATTCAGAATTGCAATAAAATTAGATTCGAATTACTCCCTAAAGAAGCGCATGGTAAATGTCGATCGTCCGGGTATCTCGCCGTCGAACACCCGATCCGTAGGGCCGCTTCTCTTCGGAGTCAATGTGGCCCGCGGTGACGCTGGTGTTTGATTCGAGTATTAGTGACTCCTGGGGCCGCTTCTCCCCGGAGTTAATGTGGCCTATGGCGTGACTAATGCTCGTTTTTTACGGTAAAGAAAAATGCCGTGTTCGGAGATTTTATGAGTTGAAAGTTACGAATATAAAAAAGATTTGAATAAACACATATTTAGCCAAACATAATGGTATTTTGGCACATGAAAGGAAGGGCCCTCCTTACATTTACTAATTGACTCCATTATTTTGGCTAAATATTTGTCACATTCGTAAGTATCTTCACAAGATACAGAATTTTTTAACAGCAATGTTCAATAGTCACTAGAAAAATGATATACGTATCATTGGAATGGTATCAACATGATATATGTAAACTTCAATTCTATAAAAATGAACTCTCTAAGTATGACTTCGATGCATGAGTGTTGTTTCAAAAAAGAAAACGAAGAAAGAAGTTGATCCAAATTTTGTATACATCTTGAAACGTTTATGTCATTCTCACATAATCCATATGAATATAACGATAGGCTATTGAACCGTGTACTCCTTGTTACAAATTTTTTTTACAGATAATTGCAAAGTGTGCATGCTGGCGAAGGCAACACACGTTTATTGGCCATGTGGCCATTGTTGTGTCTGCTCCACATGTGCCGATATGCTCTGGCAAGAGTATCTGTCCAAACAATGTCCACTCTGCAGGACCGAGATTTCCGAGCCACCTCGAAAACTGTTTCGAGCGGTAGACTGTTAAAAGTCAATCCTCCGATTTAAACTTTTATTATGTTATTCAAATAAAAATGGAAAATATTCGAAAAGTTGTTGATCGTGTTTCGTCTATACGTGGAAATATCCTACAGTATAACCCCAAAGTTCTCCAGGGGTATAACCTCAAGTATCCCCCTGTAATTTCAAGAAATACTCAACTTTCTGACACTATAGGGCCATACCAGTAGACTATGTCTCAACGAACAAATATCGATTAAGACAATAGATGCAATTATTTAAAAGCTTTCAATTCCTTGTTTCCGAACTTTGCCTTAAGCACATTTGTTTTTTCTATGTTTTTATACCGAAAAATTTCGGGGGCAAAAATTTTTGGAATATGTTTATGTGATTTATTTTTTTATTCGTTAGTGACAGAATTGAATATTTCAACTAGGTCTTGCAGATAACTGATTAAAAGCGTTCGAATGCTGTCATAAAGTTTTTTCTGCTGTGATTTTTTCACGTGGATTCATTGCTTTGGAAATTAGCTAAAATATTGAAAAAAAATTTCGTTTCATCAGTTATTGCAACAATCGTACAAAATAATGATCCTGAAGTTTCAATCGTTGAAATGCAACGAAATTATGGTTTATTCTTCGCCGGAGCTCATAATTATTATGCAATATTTGGTTCAGCCAATAAAACGCTTCTCTCTTGCGACCAAAATACTTAATCGACACGAAAAATTGGCACGGATTTTTAAAATTCAATCAATAATCAATAGAAATAATATTTTTCGTTGCGTCTCAACGTTGCAAACTTCAGAGTCATTACAAAATAACACGATTAATAAAACGCAGCTCCGCAAACTCAAAGATGCGTGATTAAAATATCCCCGACGGAATTTTTCAAGGAATCGTCAAAAAGTAGATTTTGTCTAATTATTATTGAGAAATTTATTATTCGGCATCAAAATATTAATGTTTTGTCAAATATTCGCCACATAATATGTGTTTGTTTCCGAATAATATTGCTCATATGCAAAACGTATTTGGGTCTAACTTCATGATGAAAAAACAGAGTGGTGTGGTTGTCTGTATTCTACAATTAGGTTATTCTATATATTGACCCCCACCCATCTTTTTTCTCCATTTTAACGTTCGCTTTTCCAGCGTTCGCCAATTCGAGTGTTCGCTATTTCGCATATCTAGGTTTTATGCGTTCGAGTAATTTACTCTCAATTCATTCGCATTCTTAGTTTTGGGTTCTCAATGAAATGACTGCTCTTTAGTTCGGAATTCGAATATATAAACTCACTACATTCCTGCGATCTCTATTACCTGTATTAAAACTATTAACGGTCCGAATATACATTTTCGAATAATCGGGCATTCCAAGAAAAAATATTGCATTAAAAATATAATCCAGCTAATTATCTATCGATAGGAAAAATTTCGAATCAGTTATTTTCCATTCTTTTCATATTACTTATTCCAAAATTTCGAAATATAAACCACTCTACGATGTGGTTGTTCTATATTTTAACCCCCACCCCAGCTCTAAAAATATTGGAAACCGCAAGTCAAAGTTTTCGATATACTCGCTCGATGGAAACTCGCGTTTTCTCGTTTTTTTTTATGGTCACCCAAGAGACTCGTTTTGCAACTGCCCCCATAGACACACAATGAGAAACTTCAGATTGCGAGCTTTGTATCGAAACTCTGTATAATACACGATTTTATTCATGTACACACACGTGATGGTTGTAATAACTATTATAATGACGCTTTTCCGTTCCAAATCGTGCAAATGCCGTTCCACTCAACCGGGACTCTCAGATAACTATGTACGCGCTACGATGAATGAAAATTGCACCGTTCGGGGCACGACATGCTTATGTAAGAAAAATTGAAAAAAAAAAAAAATTGATTTGACCCTCGAACCTCGCGACTCGGTGCGATTAATCGTTACGTTATGAATTTTCACATTTCTCAGGCAACTTTTCTCGTTTTTTCTTTTTTTTTATAATGAGAAAATTTATTTCTATTAATTTTTTTGTTCAATTTAAGAAACCATGACAATTTTCGCACCGATCGTGGGTTTGGATCCTGAAAAAAAATCGTTGTCACATTTCTACGGCAAAGTTTCTCGTTTTTTATTATTTCGAAATTTAGTACAGAATTTTAAGACTAAAAATGTTGGCATGTGACGAGAAAAAATGTTTCTACTAATATTTTGTTGAATTTGATAAAACGTGACAATTTTTGTACCGATTTTGGGTTTGGATCCTGAAAAAAAATCGTTTTATCGTCCCGACCAAATATTGAATAAGAGTCTTGAGATCTGCTTAAGAAAAAACTTTTTATTTCTAGCAAAAATGATTATTCGAGGGCAGAATGTAATTACGATGATGAAACGATCGATTTTTCGAACCCGAAAAGCATATCGGCTCGAAAAGTTTGTATATCATTGAAAAATGCGAACGAATCGTCGATAAAATGGAATATTTTTCGTTGCATTCCAACGTTGCAAACTTCAGCATCACAATTTGTTGCATTTGTTGCATACGTTCGGTATA
Source organism: Diadegma fenestrale (assembly GCA_037043255.1). NCBI lineage: Eukaryota > Metazoa > Arthropoda > Insecta > Hymenoptera > Ichneumonidae > Diadegma > Diadegma fenestrale. The sequence continues at coordinate 10,143,228 of CM073317.1, forward strand.
GAATGTTCAGATACAAATGGATCGTTGTTTGTGCATTCTGGCGAGAGCTTTGGTTCAATAAACCATATCGCGGTGACTAATTAAGCTGGCATGACATGCTTCGCATCGAATATACTAGCCGCGAATTAACCGCGAACGTTAACGAACTCCTCTCTCCCCATCCCCATTGCGAACATTCCCGAAAAATCGTTCATTTCATCGCGCTCGACATGCGCGTGCATATTCAGTCACAATCAATTGAAACTCGTCACTTTCGCTTGCGGTTCAATGCCATGACATGCCTTTCAATTGGATACCAACACAGCCAGCGCTGCATCTTGGTTTATCGATTCTACTGGCACGATAATTAAAGAAAATATTTACAAGTGCAGCTTTTTCCAAAAACGATGGGAAATTGTTTTTTTTTGCCTAAACTCGTTACTCGCATTGGAACAAGTGATATTTTATGGGGGGATACCAACATTCACCATAAATTCCTATAAACCATGTTGTTTACACGTTTTTAAAAATCTTCGAAATTTTTAACAAAATCGAACAAATTTTGACATTTTTTCCGAAATTTTGACATTAGGAATATTAAAAATATAAAAATACTATTCCGAATTGAAAATTAATGTCATTAATAATATCAAAATGAATATATTAATGTAATTATATTGAAATTATTATTATTGATTGCCAAAATTATTGAAAATCAAAAATATCGGAAACTTTGACATTTTTTTTGATAATCTTTGACATTTTTTGCCCAATTGCAGATAAAAAATTATTATGGATTTGCTACAATCTCTTAGAGGCACGATGTGGTAGCAGGAAAATGATTTCATAGTAATTTTCGATATAATTCTCTCTCCGTGTTGGTTTCTTGTTTATTTTTTCGATGCCTGACTGCAAAGCTAACTGCGGGTTTACGTTAACGTGTGCGTGGGAAAAAGCAATCCTGAACCATATGAGGATTACAGAAAAAGGAGATGAAAGGGTTTGCTTCATTTTGTCAATGGATTCAGCTTCCGATTAGACTTGGGAGTCCATATGTGTCAGTCGAACTTTCTCACTCACTCACTAGTCTCGTTTGATAACCAATTACCTTTGACAATTAAAACTAAAAGCATTCTAATTCACTGGCACACACAGTCACTTCCAATGGGAATCGCAGTAATTGAATTTGGTCGTCAGGGTCCAAGCGATTGGGTTTTCATTTAGGAATGAAAGCCTCATAATTAAATGATACGAAACTACGAATCTTTTGAATAAATAAATCGTTAGTTCACAGTTTTTCAAAGTAACGATTTGGGAAAGGAAAGTGAGTTTCGTATCATCGCGTGTGTGTGTCTGACCCTCGATTTCCATCACCTCTGCTGTAGGATTACGTACTTGCCACCATGAGGTGGATTTGTAGATTGTTGTAGAAAATTGTTAAATTTTAAATTTATTCAAATCATTAAATTGAATACCTAAATTGAAGGAAATATAAGAGTGGAATGATTTCATGATGTTGAAGTTTGCATCGTTGGAATGCAACGAAATTCCATTTTTGATTCACCAGAGCTCATAATTATTATTCAATATTCACTCTGGACGATAAAACGATTCTCTTTCGCGACCCAAAGATTGAATCGACACAAAAAATTGGCATGATGTTGAAAAATTAATAAATAATTGATGAAATAAATATTTTTCGTTGAATCTCAACGTTGCAAACCTCAGAGTCATATGATTTCGTTATTGGGAGCCTTGACTAATTTGCAGTCGATTGCTGTATTTGTAACGTTGGGCAACGTTATGTCGCGAAACTGAGTACGTAAAATGGTGCATGAGAAAATATGACGTGGTCGCGGAAGGCATAAAAAGCAGACAGGATTGATATTAATTAGTCAATTTGAGGGATGCAACGTGCATATGTGCTAAAGGATGACGAAATGGATGCTGGCCAGTGGATAATTATATCGTAGCGATAATTGCTCGACGCGTGGATGCATTAATGTTTGGCATCTCCGGTTAATGGATCAAACCACCGTCCATCTATATATACGTACTGTTCTGGTCCAGAATGAAGCTTGTGTATTATTACTGGGATATTCTGAATTTAGGCCTGATCGATGGGCCTGCTTGACTGAATTTGCCCGCCTTGCCATTTACTTTCAGTCACGTAATCCTTGCTAAATGTATTGAATGTTTGGAATCTAAGGAATTTCATTCACATTCCACTCTTTTTTTTAACATTTTTTTTTCTTTTTGTAGGCGCATCCACAGATCGAGATGGCGTGAGGGAAGGCTCCGGCAACCTTGCCGAGGTGGTGAGTCTTATTTTATCTTTTACATGATTCCTTTAAATCGTTGACTTCCGGTTCACACTATTTTACTTGATAGTTGCTGATCAATCGACATGTGCACTTTATCGAGTTTTTCCAGGAATATTATTTGATAATTATCGCAATTTGACGATACGATCATGTTTTGTTGATCATAGAACACTTCATGACATGAATTTAGGGCTCATATTGACTCTGCTGGCAAAAAGTCACGCCATCAAGCGTTACGTGGCTTTGGGCGCTCGATTTTTATGTCAAGACCCGAGGATATCTGCCAGAAGTTTTTTACAACCATGTAAATGCGAGGCTACAAGTGTCACGAAGGTATATACGCGTGTGAAAACCCTGTTGAAAATTCTATTGTGACGGCACATTGTGCATTTGAGAGGAGCAGCAGAGCTACGAGAGAAAACAAACACAGGGAAATCTATAGCCCGCAGGGGCATCTCGTCCCTTTAGCTCTTTACCTTTTTTGTTATCTATACGCTTGAGAGTTTGCCGGCGCAGTTTAAATTCCGTTTTGAAGTCACTATGCGTCGTTCTCGAGACTTTGCCGAAATTCTTTGAGCATTTTCTTAAGGGGTTTTCTTTTTTTCAATTTTTGATGACTAAGAAATAAGTGTCACGTTCTTTTGGATGCAAGTTTTCGGACACCCTGTATGGCAGTTGAGTCACTCCCACATCCTGGAATTCCGGACTTTTTCCATTCAACCTTTTTTTTTCATTCACTGGAACAGAAAAAAAAACACGTGGACTAGAATTTTTTTGATTCATCAATCGTTTCAAATTTGGCGCTTAAATTTCCGATATTCTCGCGATGTCTCAATCCGCAAAATATAACTAAACCTGCAACATTGGATTTCTCTTTTTCCGCCTAAAAAAAAAAAAGCAGAAATTACTTGGGAGAACCGATTTTTGCTATTCAGATTCTTCTTATGGTTTCGGAAAGCAGGGCAAGAATTCAATTGTGGCCCCTGCAACAATCCAGGCGGATGGGGTCAACGTTCGAACCAAATTCAATCTAAATATAGGAACGATTTCGGAATTGAAGAGTTTTCCAAAATATATCCTCATTTCATGATGTGGGTAGGGAAAAGTTGTATTGACATTTTAAAAAGATCGGAACGAGTCGCCGCTCCGGAATATAAATCGGACCTGAAATATTCCTCCTACGTTCACTACAAAGGTGTTTTTTTTCGTCTTCGTGTGTGTCTGTGTGTGTGTGTGTGTGTTTACTACGAGAGGCAGAGGCCGCGCCTGCGAGATTCACGAAGTAGGCTACCGGGTTAATATACCTGGTCTGTAAGACTGCCATTCGGTGCTGTAGCGTTCATAGTACGCGGACGTATGTATGTATTTATCTCTCCGAACATTCATACGTCTGCCTACTCGAGCGTACACATACCTAAAACGGAGCGTGGACACGATTTTTAAGAAAATTTCAAAATGCCCTAGAATCCGTATATTTCTTTAGCAATTCCGCCGAAATTCTTAGGGAATGAAGAGTCTGCATAGATTTATATCCGTGCGAAACGGGAGCCCCGTAGCTCGAACCGTTCTCGAGTTATGAACGTTTGAATTTTACAGTGCCAAAACATACACCCAACCGGACATTTTTTTCTAGATATGATTTTTCGATATTTTGAGACATTTTAAGCACATTGACATTGAGAAACTGGAGAAAAATTCATTGTCACACAGTTTCCTCTATGAAGAAGCAACATATGGACATGAAAATTGAATTGACATGGAGGTAGAGGCGGATTTACGCGTTGGAAATATGTTGGTGAGAGAAAGAAGGAGGGAACGACCGAGTGAAATTTCAGAACACTAATTGTCGAGCTTTAGATGTAGCAGTTGACATTTATGGCGCATCAGATTTAAATGCCTCGGGTGTTTTGCTTATGGTCCAATGTGACTATTTTGGAATTTCAGGCAATTAACTTCTGTGATAAGCACACGAGGATATGAAGTAAACTTTAAAAGTTAATGTGGCTTCTATTGATAAGGAGACAACGCCGAGTTTGCGTGCAGTTGGGAATTGAAAGTTTGACAGGGGAAAGTTTGTGTGGGTTTTTGCCTGGCGGCTTGAAACGTTTTCAGGCACTCGCTGACCATGGCTTCCTTTCAATTACTCCTGAACGTATCCGTGATATTTATATGTGTCTGGTCGAGTGTGGAATCGCTTAATGGTTGTTGTACATACATATCCCGTACATGAAATCTGCTCGGTTGGTCTAGGAACACCTTGATCAAGTCTCCACTTCCGTTTGCTGAAGTTGGACCAAGTTTACAGAGAAGCCACAATGGGTGGTGTGCCATTACACACAGACCGGAAGCCATTGGGCCTCCGAGACGGTCGATGGCAATATGTACGTAAGTCCTCCAATAGGAGGTGTACATTGATGTGAACGTTACACACCACATCAATGTACTATGTTGCGATAGATATGAAGCTTATCCATCAGGCTTCCCTCTAATGATGTTGGAGTTTGCATCGAAATTCAGTTCTTTCTTCAGCGGAGCTCATCATTATTGTTCAATATTTGGTCCAGCCGCATAAAACCTCTTGCAAACCAAAAACTCAATCGGCCCGAAAAACTTCAGTTTCGTTTCTTTCTCTTCTGTATTGAGCAGGTCCATCTGAAATGCGGTAATACAAGCAGATTTAGGTTCTTCCGGCTCCTCTGGGCAAACCCTTAATCGGTGCGTATATTTCCGTTCTATCTGTCGGTAATGTTGCCCGTTTCCCATATAGTTCCTACAACTCATACTTATTTATGCGAATTGCCCTCGTGCTTAGGGATTTGATAATGTAAGCCCTAAATTTCGCCCGTGTAATCTGATAAAGTTTCTGCGTTTCAATCTTCAGGCTCGAAGAGTCGGATGAATTGGAAAGAAAATTCAACTATTTTTATACCGATAAGCTAATGCGTTTTTTATGGCATTTTCGAGGATTGCTCCATCATGGGTTTCCCAGCATGTGTTTTTGGTCATTTCATCGACCAACTTTGCTGAGGATCCACTTGATGAGTTTTTCCTGAAAGTTGCTGTTAGGCCCAACTAGATTATGCGATTAGCACAAAAAAGTGGTACACTCCCCGAAAATCTGGAGGTATCTATATAATTATTGAATTGGATGACTTTTCAAGTTCCGTAAACGACGCAAACTTTTCCAGCGTTTTTAGAATCTCCCAATATTTTTCAATCTTTTTAACGTTCCTTGAAAAGTTTGATTTATTTTCCATAAACGATGTGAGCGATTCAGGAGATAAAAAACGACGGGACGAGGAGCAGAGAGGAAAATTCTAGCGAGGTGTCGTAACGCTTGGTAAAAAGAGGTCGAACTTTTTCATTTTTTTTTTTTTCAAACTTTTTCTTTTCAATTTACGACAGTATGTGTGGAACAGGAAAAGGGCCTGAGGTGTGTGATAGAAAGTAGGAGATTTGCGAAAACTGTCGCGCGTAATGGTGCTAAAGTTTTTTCTCGGAAATTTCACTCTCTCACTCAGAGTTTATCTTCCAGTCTTGAGATTCGAATTCACGATGAAAGCTTCGCAGGTGGCCCCCGAGGCTATGAGCTCTTCGACGATCTACTGTTTGAGTTCCGGGCACATATATGGAGATTTGCGTGTACACATGTGTACACAAGATCGTCGATATAAACGTACGAGTGAGTGATTCGAGGCCAAGCAAAAGGATCCCTTGCGATCTATGATATGCATAGGATGCTGCTTCCTGGTGTGCCTTACTCCAAGCCAATGAAAACCTAAGGAGCTCACAACTCCTTTTTCCTCGAACGATCTTTATGAATTTATCTTAAGGACATTGTATGCAAAATTTTCTATCCATACAATTTCTTTGAATTTGCATCGCACAAAGAAAATCGTTATGTCTAATAGTTGGCGCAATTTTAGGACGTTGCGCCATGTACAAGTCGAGATATTTATTTATAAAAATCATCAATTTCAGTAGTTTCCCATAAGAGCGCGTGTTAAAAGTTGCAATTTTCAACAGTAAATATTTCGATTTTTACATACTGAAGCCTCTTAAATCTTTGCACACGCTTTTATGTAACATCGAAGAATCTTTATTAAGATTTCCAAAAAAATCGGTCGTAAAATTTATTCGAAATTTTGGTTATTATTGTACGTAAGAAAAACTGAAAACAAAAATTTAGTTTTGACCGTCGCCGTACAACGTCCTTAAAATCTCTCCGGTCTTGGACATTGATCAGACCAACTGGATAGTTTTCATCGAAAATTCTGCCAATCGAGCTGAAGTAGTCGGAGTCGCGGAATGGATGTGATGTTGAAAACAATTTTTTTCACGTTTCTCCTCGTGAAAGACTTGGTTGTATTTCGCGGAACTCGGTTCTTGCATGGCTGAGGGCAAGTACTTGGAAAATTAATATCATCAGGCTGTGCAGTCTTTTTTGGTGTGGCTTGGCTGACGATGAGCAGACCTGAACTGCCTCCTCGCGCTTATACCGTTTTTTTTAAGCTTGCGAGTCAAGTCTCGACGTCCTCGGTTTTCACTGTCACTGCTGTAGTCTTCTCTTTCGCTCAACCATTCGTTCTCGTACTCGGTTTCGTGAAAAACTCGTAATCTCGGTCCATTTGTTCCTCTCCTGAAGGCTAGAGATCCGGAACTTTCTCGGATCTCTCTCTCTCTCTCATTTTCTTCATGCTCTTAGCTCCTGCTCTGATCGCTCTCTGGAAATTGTCTCCTCTGGTTATCTCGGCTACACTTTTTAAGATGAGAGAATAAATCGAGCGACAAATGGTGGAGGGATTTTCTTGCCTTCTCATCTTGTAACTGACCCACGTCGAATCTCGTCGCTTGTGCGCGCGATATAAAAGACTCTCCCGATATCTGGAAAATGAAATGTGACATTTTTTGTCCTTGTGTAGTTGAAACTTTTCTAACATACAGTTCGTTTCGTCTACGATTTTTTTTCCGCACTAAATATCGGATGGACGCGAATACAGGAGACACATGTCGAGTCTCGTGGACGTGAATGCATGTCTCGTGGATTATCGCTCATATCGCTCCCTCTCAGCTGCTGTGCCCCCCCTCATATGTGCATAACTAGCATGTAAGGATATCTTTGTCAACGACAACATACACACTCGCTTTCTTTGTATATATCGTGCGGACGAAACATCCTGCTCCTGTCACGTTCCATAATGCTGGATCATACAGCGGATGTTGCATAATACTCAGTCGAGGACTTTCAACCGATACTATACGCTAAGCTTAAGCACTAGCCAACCCCGTTCCAGCACAGGGATACAAGCGTCACCGGACTCTGCGGACGTTTCAAGAGCTAGAAAAACGCATAAAATAATGAAAAAAAGGCAAACAAAAATAAAAAGAGAGAGAGAGAAAGATTAATTGATTTATTTGTTCGAGCCTTGGCATTTGGGACTTTTAAGCTTAGAAGCAATCAACGGTTTTTCGTACATTTAATAAGCATTAAGCGGCATCTCATAAAAGTGGGGAAATGATGAGAAAATTAAAAAATATATTAAACAAACACTAAGCGCTGATAGACTAAAAATTGAAAAATTCAAAACTGAGAACTGAAAAGGTAAAATCTAGAAAACTAAAAACAAAAAACTAGGAACTTGAAGACTTGAAACTGAAAAATTGAAAACTGAACAACTAAAAGCTACAAAATGGATTCCAACACTGGACCATCTGTGCAAATCTGTTTCCATTTTAGAAAGAGGGAGAAAAGTTGCTAATTTGGGTCATTTATGTCGCACAAAACAATTTAATAATTCATCATTCCAGGCTCCATACGATTTGGAGTTTATTTTCCAGTACAATTTATGTTTTCCTGGGCTTGGTTGTGTATTTTAGTATATTTGGAGCATACGCAATCCGGGATTCAGGAAATTAACATTATCCGGTAGGATTACATCGTCGAATGTGTCGAATGAAACTGCTCGAAAGTATGAAAGCTTTTCATGCTGATTTCGAATACGTCCAGTGTTGAACGGTGCGCTCGTTTCCAACACAGCAGCAGGGAATTCGGTATAGAGAAATCAATGATCGTTGATCCGATATTTTGTTGCGCGGTTCGCATCGACGTTCGAGAAATGAAGCGTGTCCAGCCTCAAACCTTTGAGCACTGTTGGCATTTTCGAACTGAGAGGATTGCAACTGTGGATGCCTCTTTGACTCTCTGACAATCGCAGTCCAGGACTTTGAAAGCGTCCGCTCTGCTGGAGACTTGTCCATGAGTCACTCTCCCATGATTGCTGTTTCATGTAAAAACGTGTAACATTCATGCTCGTATTCATTCGGTTATCGAGAAATGCGAACTGACGAAATATCAATAAATTGGAAATTAAATTTTTGTTTTCAATTATTCTTACATACAAAATGGCTCGCGAGCCCAAGTTTATGAAGAAAAAAGTTGTTACAAATTGACTAAAGAACAAAATACTCTAAATTCAAGATTTTCCGAGGTAATTTGTATTTGTTATATAATAACCAAAATTTCGAATAAATTTTACGACCGATTTTTTTGGAAAACTTAATAAAGATTCTTCGATGTTACATAAAAGCGTGTGCAAAGTTTTAAGAGGCTTCAGTATTTAAAAATCGAAATATTTACTGTTGAAAATTGCAACTTTTAACACGCGCTCTTATGGGAAACTACTGAAAATTGTGATTTTTATAAATCAATATCTCGACTTGTACATGGCGTAACCTCTTAAAATTGCACGAGCTGTTAGACATAACTATTTTCCTTGTGTGATGCAAATTTAAAGAAATTCTATGGATAGAAAATTTTGCAAACAACGTCCTTAAGAAAATTCATTTGGGCAGATTTGGACCGAAACAATCGAAATACAGATTCGATCGTTTCGTCATCGGCTCAAGTGTGGACAGGCTCATTGAAGGAGCTATCGAAGAGCTCCTTCAATGAGCAATACATAGGCGTAATTGAATATTTTGATTGCACAAATAATGGAGGTCAAATCTAAATAAGCGATCGACATGATGATTTCGTGGGTGCAAACAATTTCGGTGGATTTTATGCGTGTAGCCGAAAATTCTGATGAATCGACAATGGCGATTGTAAATGCCAGAGTCTGACGAAACCTCCGATATCAGTGGAAGCCAGCGGAAAGCTATGCACACTAACTCATTCAACAAATCCAATCGTAATGCTTTTCTGCTTTTCATCTCGCTCTCTTCTCCTCCGACCTGCCCCCTTTATCTCCTTTCTCTTTTGTCCATGTTACGTGCACATGCGCTCAAATGTGCAATCCACGTTTATGCACGCGATACGTGATAACCACAGAGGAGCTCATTACGTCACTGGACACATGAGATTCCAAGGACAATGGAGATGAAGAGAGAAAAAAATGAGGAAAATTGATTGTTTCCGCGGAATTAACAGACGGAGAGAAAATTATGTCAAAAAGCTACTGTGATTTCATAGTTTTCTGGTATTATTCCGTCCTCCTCAGAGATTTTAGCAAATTGCTCGGAATTTTTCATCCAAAATTGGGCGACAAGTGTCAAAATTTTGCAAGAAATGTCCGAATTTGAAAAAAAAATGTAAAAATTTTGCAAAAAATGACAAAAATTCGCAAAAATTTCTAAAATTTAGCGAAAAATTCTTGAGTTTTCGCTGTTTTCAATAAGTTGTGAATAAAAAATTACCGCGTTCGCTAAAATCCTTTTAAAAAAAATTGAATTTGAATTGAAACGAAATTGATCGAGTCCTCTCGGAATTATAACTGGATATTCGTTGTTTCGGTGTTAATTGTCGTATACAAAATGAGGGCTCAAGGAGAAAGATCAACAGAGCGAGGTCTGTTTTGCGTTACGAGCTGCGTAGAGACGAGGGGCGTCTCCGGCGGCTCTCTGTTGCTTCTGGTTCGGATGACGACGTCTCCACAAAGCATCATCATCTCGTGGTTTTGCTCTCTACATCCTACACCGCGAGCAGAGAGAAACCGCGTTGATCATATCCTCGAGCACCGTATTACCGAATATCTCTTCACATTACACACGAGCCTGCGTCGCGGTGTTAAATCTTGTCGATCTATCGAGTGTGTGCGTGTCAATGAGCGATGCAGCATCCGATACAGTCAAAATTAATTTCCCCATCCGGAGCTTCGCAGGATTGCAGCAAAATGAGTTTGCAAATGATAAAAAATACGAATAATTCTTCGTTTTTATTGAAAAATATTTGCAACTTGAAATTTTTTATAAAAATGCAACGAAATTTATTATTTTATTCAATTTTTCGAAAGCTGAGCCAAAACGTCAAAGAAAAATCTCGGCGACTCTGAAGAACCAAAAAATGGTGAGAGGATAAAAAAAAAAAATTTCGGTCGACTCGAACGATTCGAATTTTTTTAATTAATAGTCAGTGGACAGTTTGCTGGGAGAATCGATTACGATTTTGCATAATTGATTATAGGAATATTGAGTTATTTTGTTTTTTCCATTGTATTAATTATGCAGAACGACGACCCGGTTAATTGTCCAGGAAGACGAAGTTTCATTTAGCACGAGAGCACCGAATTTACTTGCACGTATTCATAGAGACGCGCCGCGACTATACGAGTGTCTAAATTTAAAGTTACGCGTTTTCTCACTCCCGCATTCGCAGTCTCTTCATCTCTCGCGTTCTCTCGTTCACGGGCTAGCTCTCCGCTTGTCTCGTCTTTTCCCTACTGATGCTTTGGCGTTTTTAACGCAGTTTCGGCTCACCCGCGAACCGGGCACGCCCGCGAATCACGCGTGTGCACTTAAAAATCTAGATTTTCACGTTCGTTGCTCGAAATCACCGTCTAACAGGCTGTGCTCAGTTTTCGCGAGTGTTTTCCATGTCGTGCGTGAATACGCGGACCTGAACTTTAGTTTGTTTAATAAATTTTTGTTTTTTGTCATTTTTCTCTTTAATTTGCCTCGGGGATTCAAATTTAGAGCCCAAATAATTTTTTTATCATTTTTCAAAAATCTTCCTCCTCCGTATGCGATAAAATGGCGAATTCACGTTTTTTCTCGTTTTTATTCGTCTGGAAAATAATTTTGTATTGAAATTTTCAATTTCACTCAATTTTTGCTCCGCAATCTCGATGGGAATCGGAGAAAAAACAACGAAAATCTTTCTCAAATAAAAATTCTGGATTTATTCTGGAACGGGTCACAGAAAATTTTCTCTTTTCTTCCATATGTTTCGGTCCGTTTTTGGTTCACCAATGATCTCGGAGCCGCGTGCCAGTGCTTCGCTCTTAAGGAGTCTCAAGAGAAGAGCGCTTTTACTTTTATTTCTCTTTCACGATATCTATTTTGGATATCGCGAGGTCGTTGCGTTGCCGACCATGATCACGGCCAAACTAAGACTCCTAGGCTTTTTCTTTTTTTTTTTTACATGTAGATTACCTTTTTACAATTATATAGTAGGATCGCGAGGAATAAACTTTTTTTTTAACTGAATAAAAGTTGAGAATACATTTTTGGCTAAGTTTGCGTTTAAGGGGCAATTTATTCGGGAAATATTTCTCGAACGTAAAACGATCTTTCGCCACTTATGCTCGACGTTGATTATCTCCGGGATGGGAAACATTAATTTTCATGCCACTATGCGGTTGGTCTGTTTCCGCTTGAAATACCCATTGATATTTCATGCGAATATAGATCCAGGGGGAACAATATTTGCGAATTATCGGTCGAGCTAGTTCCGGGATAATTCGATCTCGTGTTTTCCTAACCTGTAATCACGAAATTTATTCCCCCCTCCTCGCTCTCTCTCTCTCTCTCTCTCTGCGGCTACGAATACCACGAGTGAGTAAATGAAAGTAATAGTGAAATGATGATGCGCACTGCGGATCTCTCTACCGGCCCGAAATCTCGATCCCAGCACACTCGGCTACTGTTTCATAAAAATAAACGATCGAATTAGATGATTTTTCTTTTTCGTCCTTTCCATTCAAAATTTCGTATCAACATTCTTGACACCAAAACTTACTATTTTCATGATTCTGAAGTTTCCATCGTTGCAAATAAACAAAATAGAGATTTTTTTAAAACAGAAAAGGCAGATTCGTTAACTTACCAAAAGTTTTGGAGAAGCTTAAAAATTTCGAAAAAAAAGTCGTCCGAAACTTTTAGTGGAATAAAAAAATTACCATTTCGACTTTGAAACAATTTCTATTTCGTTCATTCGCAACGATGGAAACTTCAGGAAACACAAAATTTTCTGCTATGGAAAAAAAATTTCTGACAGCAAGAATTTGAGATATTTAATTTCCAATTTTTAACTTTTTCCATCCAATCGCGTGTAAATTCAAGACGCGTTTCGTTTATGAGTTGCAAATTAATGAGTTTAGGATTATTTTTGAAAAATTTCGACTCACAGCCTTTCTCGCAGTCTGCGAAAAAAATCGTAAATACATTTTTATTCGCAACTCGATTTTTGCAACTTTTTAACGAATCGTGACTTGAATTTCCATGCGTTTGAACGGGGAAAATAAAAAGTTACAAATTAAATAATTTTTCTTCTTTTTGCTTCACAGGAGAAAACTTTTGGTCTAGGTGTCAAAAAAGTGTGTAGAAAATTTATAAAAATCCCTAAATAAAGTCGTTTCGTGATTTTAATAGCTTAATTTATCGAATTTCTTTTGTCCGTTATATTTCTATCGCGTGGCTGTCGTACGAATTGCATAATAAGGAAAGAAACACGACGAAGAATAATCGATGGTTGAATATTTTTCAACGTGTTTAACGATCGCGAGCAGGATTGTCATGAGAATCGCGACCACGTTATACAAGCGTCTGGGACATGGTGAACGCGAATCCGCGTGGATTTATCGTCCATTAATAATTCATTACACATAAATACATATATAAAATATATTTAATGAATATTCATGTCTATATGTATGCGCAAGGAGTTACGATATTGTGTCGCTTGCTTAGCTCGACAGCAGGACATTTCAGTAGAAATATAAGTAGTTGCCTGATCCCTTGGGTGTATATTTTCGCTGTCGCAGCTCGTCTCAGCCGATCTTGTTTTATCAGCGTGAAATATGATATAATTTCCATCCCGTAAATATAAGTGACTCTAATTAATTATCCTCGCCTCCTTTGTCTCAATTAATCTGCTCCAATGAAACATGATTCGCTCCAATTCGATCGCAGAAAATTCAATTTTCTTTTTCATCCAGTCAAACGAATCAAACGGCGAATAAAAATCGTGTCGACTTTTCTCCATTTGTCTTTAATCTTCCACTCGAACGCGCCGAACCCAGACCTGTTAAAAAAAACAACAAAAATTGGAAAAAATTCATTTTTAATTGGGTAGGGATTTTTTTTTTTTTTAATCGCATTTCTTGATTTTTCTGAACAAACATTTTCAAAAGATTCTGCTGTAGAAAAAATGGGGGTCGAGGAATTTGCGTGATTTTTGATGTACAGAATTTTTTTATATTTATTTCGAATAATCGGATTTTTTTTTTTTGTACAAAAGAATTATAGAAATTTGTGAAAAATGTGAAATTCGATCTGGAATCTGGCGCAGTGTCGAGATGCAATTCAGGGATGAATCTTTCGATGTATAACGAGCAAATAACTCGGAGATCTCTTTGTGGTTAAGAAAAAAATGTGGAGAGTCGTGGCCAGGGAGGCTGGGACAAGGGAAGGAAATAAATGATCAGGGCAGTGAGAAAAAGAGGAGGAAAAAATAGAGATAAATGATTAGACTCGATGGTGGAAAGAGAAAACGATATTGCTGGGGGAAGCAGATGGAACGGGACGATGAGCTGGAGGCCTAAGTGCAAATGCTTGTAGTATTCCCGTAATCCCGATCACCCACCATCACCATCACACAGAGAGACTATTTTGTTTCTCGATCCCCAACTCACATCATTCGTTCTTCTTATTTCCTCGCACAAGCTCTTTCCCCAGCCTTTCCCAAACAATCTTGCCACGCTCTATTAGTATCGTATCTAGAAATCCCTTCTTGCCTGCATTCTTCCAAGACTCTGAGAAATTTCGGGGTTAAGAGGATCATCGCGACTAACGATCTCTCGCTCTTGTCGTATTGAGGACAAGATTTCATGATTTTCAGAAAAATCGAAATTTTGGGGAATTTTGACTAATTATTTTGGAATTTAACGAAAAATCTTTTCTTCGGGAGAATCCTTGGAAAATCGATTTTTATTTTTATTCTATTCAGTTGATAAATTTAATTGCAATTGATTTATTGATTTATTGAGAAATTGAGATTTTTTTCAAATAAATTTCAGTTGATTACTCAATTTCATTATTGGAAGAAACAAAAATTACTGTTTGTCAAAATATTGTGTCGATTTTTTCTTTTGGATTTAAATTTGAATTGTTTTCTTTGCAAAAATTTTTGAAAAATTGAGATTTCATGGAATCTCCGTCCTCGAGATTATCTTTTCCATGGTCATTTTCTTTACTGCTCCGTTTTTAATGAATTTGATAATTAGACGAGGAAAAAAAAATCAGTTTTCGTCAAAGTATCACATAAAAAAACATTTTTTTGCAAGAATCCTTAAAAAATTGATGATATTCCAGAGACGGTGAAGTGCATTAAGAATAAGTAGCATTGAGCAGGCGATTTCGCATAAATTTGTTGAATTAGTGTAACGGCATAAAAGCAAGGGATTCGAGGGATGGGGAATATGTCAGTAAAAATTCCGAGGATTGCTACACACGCAGCTGATTACCTAGACATTTCCAAAAACTCTCCCCAACGAATTTTTCATTATGCAAATTTTCCCAAAAGGCAAATAAGTGAGTGGAAATTTTTCACGACTTTTTTCTTGCACTTTCGAGACAAATTGTTTGTCTTTTTCGCTTCCGCTCTCCATCTCCATTTTCCTCACGCTGGTACCAGCAGAAAATCGTCGGGCTGTGCAGTTTTCGGCAACTTTTGCGTCTCTCCTTTTCGTGGATCGTTCCAGCCCAATAAATGCGCGAGAAAAAGGAAAATCGATCGACGCAGAGAAGCAATCGACTCTCTTCTCTGCGACGATGTCTCGATCTGGCATCCACGCACGCTTTGCCATAGAGATTGAGCTGGGGATACAGAATTGGCCAGATACGTTGCGGATGTGCATCAACGCAATGCTGGCTATAGGATTAGCACGATCTCTCTTGATCTGTAGAACGAGATAGAGGTAGAGAGAGAGGGAGAGACTTTGAGCGAGGTCGGTATTCACAATTACGTGCTGGCAAAACACTCGACCTGTGACCACAGATGCCGCCGCTAGCATTGCACTGAAAATGAAATTTCGTCAAAAAACGTCGATATTTTTGGATAATTTCCAAATTTTCGTCATTTTGGCGATATTTTTCATTTCTAACGCAACCCAGTAAAAAACCCAGTAAAAAAAAAGCGTTTTCCTCACCCCTTGCCTCGAATGAAAATCCAATTTTGTCAAAAAACGTCGATATTTTGTTGAACACGGTAAACTAAATATTTTTCTGGATAATTTCAAAATTTTCGTTATTTAGACAATATTTTTCATTTTAAATGAAACTGTCTGCAAAATTTACGATTGGAATGACGAAAATTGACTTTTCGAAGAGACGTTCTCGAATATTTCTTGCTGCAATGACGAAATTTTTGTGATTTTTCGAAAAAAAACGTTTGCCCGAACGTATCCAACAAAAAAACGATCTTTTCAACAAAATTTTCTCTCTTTCTCCAGTATACTTTTCAGATTACACACAATTTGTTACCGAATTATCGGCCAGGCAGATAAAACTAGTTTTTCCTGGGCTAGATCAACTTATCTGATGAACCAGCATCAACTACATACATATACATATACATGTAGTATGTGCATTTAGGGATTCTCATAGAAGTAGATGGCATACCGAAATTCCGAATGGAGAATGTTGCTCCATCCCACTGACTCTAGAAATACTCGATCGATCTGTCGCGCGGACGGTCGAATAGAATTCGCCATTTTTCGTATTCGTTCGGCCCTGGCAATATTTGAGCCGGGGGTCAAAAACGAACCCAGACGATTTTGAATCCCGTATGGTTTTACCGCATTTTTGAGGAATTTTCTAACTTGAAGCGAAATTGCCATGGGCTCGCGTGATTCTGCATTTGAAAACGAAAAAAATAAGCCCAAGTTGAACGCTTTTCGTTGAATTTTGACGGAGATGTGAATTTTTCAAAATTCGAGTCATTTTGAGCCCCGAAGTTAACGGAAATTGGTGAATTGTTCTAGGATTAAAAACTTGAGGCAAAAGAGAATTTTATTCGTGATGATTTGGTATTAATTGCTGTAAATTATTCAAATCGCATTCGAGAGGGTGAAAAACTTGACGAGAGATTGAATTTTCGTCCAGGGAGAGGATTTTTTTGTGTTAATTTGAAAAATGGATTGTTCGGTCTGCGTAAGTTCGAACGATCTCAAGAGACTTTCGACGATAACCGAGAACTCGGATTCGAGCGGTGCTCCGATTGGCAAGCTTCGGGGAGCCAAGATTGACGTTAATAAAGCCCCGAAGACCACGAGATGTCAGTCGAACGATGAAACGAGCGGAGATAACTGGTCCCTCTGTGGCGATTCTCACGCTGACGATCTCGAGCTTCGAGCTTTAGTTTTGGACTCGAAATTTCAGGATGAAAACGACGTTAGATATTTTCTTGTCGACGATTCACCCATGGCCAAGTTCAGTCGGAGCGTCAAGTGGGCTTACAAAAAAGTGAGTGAAAAATCTTGTTTTTTTTTGTTTTTTCATATTTTTTTTATCGAAAATTCTTTATTTAGGAAGAAAAATGCGATTTTTTTTTGCTTTTTGAGCTCGGCCATTTTTTTTTTAAACATTTTTACGGCCTTTCATTATTCTTTTTCGTACAATGACTTTTCTCTTGATACACGACATTCAAGTTCATTCGCTGCGTGCACAAAAGTGACTCATGCTCTCTGCTGGTCGTTTCAAGAGCCAGACGTCGAAATATTTTTCTGCAGTTCTTTCGCATCGCTGCAAATGTTACATTTTATTTTCTTTATATTTCTCCTCCTTCTCCCTTCCTCCCCCCGTGTTTCTTGGGCTCTCTGAAGAATCTTACTCGCGATCGTCATCTCCAATCACGATTCTATCCGCACAATTGCGAAAGAATCCTCGCGACGTGTCTCTTCCGCGTGTGCGTGTGTTCGCTTTTCTTTCTGACATTTCTATGGCTCTCTCGTCATCTCGCGTCGCTCAACCAGCAGCATCAGCAACAGCAGCTTTCATCTCCTATCGACAATGTTTAATCTCAACCGCGAACAGACTGAGAAACGATGTTTTCAATATTGAAAATATGACATGGACGTTTTTTTGTGTCGCGGGCTGATGAAAAACGGAGAGAATCAACCGTTGCTCGGCTTGCAGTTTTTTCTTCTTTTTTTTCTTCATGTTCTATTGAAAATAGCGGAAACTTTGACATTTTTTCGCCAAACTGACATTGTCTGCCAAGTTTTCACATTTTTTGCCTAATTCTAAATGGAAAATTATGATGTTTACTAAAATCTCTCAAAGATTATTGTTCTGTTGGAAATTCTGCATTTTTCGCTCAATTTTGACATTTTTTGACAAATTTTCAAACTTTTTTCCTCGATTTTGACTTTTTTCGCGAAATTTCGGATGAAAAATTACTGTGCATTTGCTGAAATTTCTCAGAGTTTCATATTTTATTGAAAATACCGGAATTTTTTTGCTAAATTTTGAATTTTTTTCGATTCGACACTTTTCGCTTAATTTCCAATAAACAATTATCATTTTTATGGCGAAATCTCTCAGGGGCACGATATTGTGCCAAGAATCTCGGGCGTCATGGTGAATTTTGATATAATTTTCTATCCGCGTAGAAAAAAAAATTCGAGCTATTTTCGTGGACTGATTGAAATTTTATGAGTTTTGATATTTTATTGAGAAAATTAGAGTCTAATTCAGTCATCGTGGTCGTGAAAAGAATCTTTGTCTACGATTGACATAAAAAGAAATGGAATTGGAGGAACTGGATTGAAAAGCCTGCTCGTATTTCGGCCTGGGCGTCCTCCTTAAATAATAAAATAAAGATTTAACGAGAGAGAGAGAGAGAGAGAGAGAGAGAGAGAGAGAGAGAGAGAGAGAGAGAGAGAGAGAGAGAGAGAGAGAGCGCGGGCTTCGTAATGAATCGGTAAATTATAATTTTATCTCGAGCAGAAATATGAGGATGGTCGTTGTAATGATAAAAGCGTATGTTCGGTGGGACAAGCTTTTTTTTTGGTGGATGAAGAGAAGCAGCAGCAGGGCCTGAGAGAGTTGAAACCGCGTCGAGAGACACTCGGATGAACCTAGAAAACGGAATCTCCTCTTCACTCTCGGCCGGGCTCATCTTCCGCGAGATACTGGAGAAGCCTCAAGTGCGTCTTGCTCGTACTCTCTCTCCCTCTCTCTTTTTCTCTTCCTCGTCGTTCACGTTTCGTGGGAGACGCGCGACGAGTGGCAAACCGGAGAACGAGATATGACCTATTCCGTGGATTGTGGCGTTTCCATTCCTACACGTCATTTTAATGTACAGGGCGTCCGAAAAAACCGCTGGATAGATCGCGAAATTTTTTTCAAACAAAAAAAAACGTTAATTGTTGCTTATTGATCAAGAATTGGGCACAGTCCCCGGAGAGCCAGTCAAAAAGGAGCGTTTTCCTCACCCCTTGCCTCGAATGAAAATCCAATTTTGTCAAAAAAACGTCGATATTTTGTGGAACACGGTAAACTAAATATTTTTCTGGATAATTTCAAAAATTTCGTAATTTAGACAATATTTTTCATTTTAAATGAAACTGCCTGCAAAATTTACGATTGGAATGACAAGAATTTACTTTTCGGAGAGACTTTCTCGAATATTTCTTGCTGCAATGACGAAATTTTTGTGATCCAACGAAATTTTCTTTTTTTTTTATGTCCTCTGACTCATTAATATCTCATTAACGTTAATCTGCAGAAAATTTTCGATTATTACGTTTTGCTGTAAAATTTCACGATCTCTTGGTTGTGCAAACTTGGGATACGACTTTGGAAAGACTCATTAGAGTGAATCTAGTCTGTGTGTTAACTCCTAACGATTCTGGAGCCACTTGGAAGCCAGAGACTCGAGGCATGTAGAAAAAAAATGCTATATTTAGCAAGCGGCTAGTCAGAGAGCGATAAACCGGACAATGCAACACGGACCATTTTTCAGTGCAACTCGTTTCTGCTTTAAACCTTTTTTTTTTTTTTTTACAGTCTCTCCTTTGAGACTCGTGACTACCTCTCGAAAATTCTTTACCACAAATTCAAAATCTTCTCTCTCTACTCGTTTTTTTCTTTTCACAATTGTCAAGAGGCTTTTAAAATCCCACAAAAGAAAAGTAGCTTCCAAAGTACTTTACAAGCTTGACGAATATATCTGCTGCGAGGACGCTCGTTTGGGGGCTTTTCAAATCGTGCTTTTTTGAGGTCAGTCCCTTTGGGTTTTCCGCTTTTTAAATCAGAGCGGAAATTCACACGACGTTCGATAGGTTCGCTTGGAAAAAATCCATGGTTCTTTTTATTTTTAGTGAAAAATTTGATTTTTCGGTCCATTGACGACTGTGGAGTCTGCGACGTTGAGATTCAACGAAAAAATATTTTTTCTCTTCACTATTTATTGAATTTGGAAAAATTATGGACATTTTTCCGGTTCAATTGTCCTGACAAAAGATTAAATTATAATTATCAGCTCTGAAGAAAAAAAAACTGAATTTCGATGCATTTTCAAAGAAATTTTTGCAATCGTCTCTTCATTTTTGAGCTTTTTAGAATCGCCTCAATTTTTTTTACATTCAAGTCTTTCGGCTGCGATTAATTCTCGTAGACTGCGCGTTAATTTTTGACTCTGCTTTCTAAAAATACAATAAATTGAAAAAATTCAATAAATATTTATTTTTATCAATTATTTATTGAATTTTCGATAAATAATTCAATAAATAATCGATGATGAAGTTTTTTCAATCTACTCTCCATTTTTTAGCATTTTAGAATCACTTCAATTTATTTTTTCACGATCAAGTGTTTTCGTTTGCGGACAATTCTCGTAGACGGAGACTGCGCTTTGATTTTTGGCTTTGCTGTTTCAAAAATAGAGTAAAATTATGGATTTCGTTGCATTCGAACGATGCAAACTTTAACGTTATAGGGAGAGATTTCGTTTTGACGGATTGAAACGTTTCGATATTGAGCGGAAACCAAGTTAATGGATTCCAATAATGCATCTTGGTAGCCCGAAATATATCTCCTGCAAAAGCCTTCAACAATGCCA
Organism: Diadegma fenestrale; assembly: GCA_037043255.1. Classification (NCBI taxonomy): domain Eukaryota; kingdom Metazoa; phylum Arthropoda; class Insecta; order Hymenoptera; family Ichneumonidae; genus Diadegma; species Diadegma fenestrale. Next base: position 10,163,871 of record CM073317.1, read on the forward strand.
CGTTCCTGTCAAGGAAAAAGCCAGTTTTGTTGATGATGTGCAGTCTAATGGCAACAAAGTTATACGTCGTGTCGTACATGCCGCAAGTATAAGAGAAACTAGCTCGAGATACGACGTATCTTTTGCCCTACTCTCTCTCTCTCTCTCCCCGTTTCCTGGAAAAACTTGCATGGCCTAGAGCTGCATCCTCTTGGAGGGGAAATACAAAAGTCTCACTGACTGAGAACTACTCGGAAAGCAACTTCATCTAGTATGAATGAGCGTTTTCAATCGTCAATGTCGATACATCGATATATATACACGCAGGGAAAATTATATCGGAAATTACCATGACACCACAGTTCTATGTCATCATGTCGTTTCTCCGAGAGATTTGAGCAAATACGTAAATACAAATTTGTGAAAAATGTTGAAATTTGACGAAAAGTGTCAAAGTTGTCGCCATTTTTAATAAAATATGAATTTATTAAATATTTTACCCAATTCATGACAATTTTTAACCTGAAATTTAAGGAAAAACATCGAAATTTGGCGGCGAGTGTAAAATTTTTCGAGAAATGTTTAAATTTTTTTTTAAATGCCAAATTTGCCGCTATTTTTAATGGAATATGAGATTTTGAGATATTTCAGCAAATTCTTGACAATTTTTAATCTGAAATTCAGCAAAAATATCAAAATTTCGCGGCGAGTAGAAAATTTTTCCAAAAATGTTGAAATTTTTTTAAATATGCCAAAGTTGCCGCTATTTTAAATAGAATATGAATTTTTGAGATATTTCAGCAAATTCTCGATAATTTTTAATCTGAAATTGAGCGAAAAATACCGAAATTTGGCGGCGAGTATAATTTTTGTTCCAAAAGTGTTAAATTTTTTCGAAAAATGTCAAAGTTTCCGCTTTTTTAAAAATGGATTATTGATTTTCGAGAGATTTCAGTAAATTCTTAGTCATTTTTCATTTGACTTTGGGCGGAAAAGCCAAAAATTAAAATTTGGCATGAATATCAAAATTTGCCCGAAAGATGAAATGAAATTCCTGCTATTTCCAATAAACTATATGAATCTCTGAGAAATTTGAGCAAATGCATTGAAATCTGAAATTGGACGAAAAATGTCAAAATTTGGGAAAAAATTAAAAGTGACCGCTATTCGCAATTAAGAATGTGTGACTGAAAAATGACCGTTTTTGGTAAAGTCCTATAGAAAAGCGACATCGAGTAACACACCATAGTAATTTTTGACATTATATTATCTGCGTGTATGCAAGAACGAAGCATTGAATATGAAAGCTGGAAATTATCTAGTGTCACTCAGGAATATACTGAAGACTGCTGCAAACTCGATATTCGCGAGGCAGATTGACGTGAATTATTAAGCGGCTTGGATTTTTTGTTTTAACTGAAATTGACACGATATTCATGTTGATGAAAAATTCTCTCGCTTGCCCAGTAATCTGTAATTTTCTTCCTCTTTTATGGATATATAAGGTGGAGGAGCAGCGTCGGGAATTCAATAAAAATGCGTTCATGCGCGGAACTCGATATTGCTGACGAAAACTACTCTCCAAGTGAATTTCTTTTTTTTCTCTCTTTTTTTTTTGCCTCACGACGTTGCGAAGCTCTCTCCACTCTGATATGCCATTGCAAATCGCGAGCACACAAGACGTACACGTATACGTGCAGACTCTATCCGTGTACCGAACGCGACGAGCGCGATAGAAGAGAAAAGGTGAGCAGGAGACATTCCACTGCGGTAAGCCGCAACGATTGTTCGAGCGGGAAAAGGGATACCCCGCGGTCGATATTCGATACTGGCCTCCATCGCGCACGTTCGAGCTCACACCGTAGCGAGCTCCTTGAAAAATCGGTTTGCAAGGTCAGCCGGTAAAGTTAACATGGACAATGTCGGTGCAAATTAAGTTTTTTTGGGTCTCCGGAAAGACTCGGCAGGGGGAAGGAATTTGAATGGCCGATTTTGAACGCCAAGTGATCGACCAAACTCGTTGGTAAAGATTCACGAGCCTTGCAAATTTTTTATTATTTTTTTTTATAAAAACACGAAAAAAACTCGCTGCTTGACGAGCCCAAGAGAAAGGGACTCGATCCTTCGATTTAATCTTCTCCGATGAGGGAAATTCTGCTTCGAGCAAAACACAGTACCCAATGTCGAGAGACTACCGCGAAATCTTTCCCCCTTCCCTTTCTCACTGTTCTTGCTCCACAACTCTCTCCCCATAACCTGCCGCTCAAGAATCCCAGAGTTGAGACTGCCTTTAGTGAAATATAACACTTTTTGACGAACTGAGCAGCTCGGAACGAGATTTTTCTCACTCTCCCTCAGGACTTATGAGGCCCGCGCTTGTTTCTTCTTTTTCTCATCTTCCCAAGTCTCGTTTTTTTCCGTTTTATTCTACTCTCGTCTGAATCATTGCCTATCGATTCCCCGAAGATTTTTATTTTTCACCTTTCTCTGCCTTTTTCACTTTCTCCATAAGAATTGATTACTCGTCTGGAAAAAGCCATGAAAATATATTTTAGACCTCGCTCGCTGCGTCGTCGATTATTCCCACAAACGTGGATTGGCGGAGCGCGAAAAAAAAACACAGACGTCCGGATGTTTTTTCTAGATGTGATTTTTCGATGTTTTTCGACATTTTTAGCACTTTGACCCTTCATGGAGGGTCAAAGTCTCCTAAAAACACCCAAACTCCGATGAATCGACTCACGCCTTTGGATTCGGTCCATTCGATGGGCAAAAATTTTTCAACGACGCACGTGTTAATGATTGGAGCGTTCTCTCGCGGGAATCTCAGGACCAGCTGAGGCAAAGATCTCTCGCTGCATGGCATGCTATGGGCAAGCGGATGAAACAACAGCAACAGCAGCAGTTTTAACACGAGCTTATTCCCCCGATGCCACTTGTTAAACTTGTCATTTGCTTGTTCTGGCGCTTTCGATAAAACCTCCGAGCAGGGAATAAATTTCCAAGTTAAATTGGCCCGCTGGCATAGCGAGTACGTCACACAACTCGTTCGCCACGAGGGAGAGAGCTAGAAAGAGAGAGAGAAGCTAGTGGCATGTTAAGACGACAAAGACAAGACACAGAACGCAATAAAAAGTGGTGGGAGGAAGCAAGAGACCAGTGCAACATGCTACGAGCGAGAAGCAAGAAAGTTATCCAACTTGGGCAAGAGAGACGAAGCGAAAAGAGCTGAAAAAGAGTGGAGAAGATGAGGAGGAAAAGTTAGGCGCGCCCTCGATGTTAAAACGTGGAAAAAGTCTTTTTGACCAGCCACTAGAGAGACTCGAGGTTAAAGGAAATTCCTCTAAGCTTGCTTTGGCAAACTCTAAGAGTGTCTTCGGTACAGCATCCTCGTTATACGCCATTTCGACCCGAGACGAAGAAAATATACGACGATGAACAAGTAAAATAAACGAAGGAAAAAACTCAACGTGATGCATCGAAAGGATGTTGCCTTAATAAGCAACTGAATTTTCTTCTGCCTTTGCCATTGACGGTCTCCAAACAACGAGATGAAAAGCGGAAATTAAAAATCCTCGTAGACCTGGCATGTTTACGTCTTCATGGGAACGCAGTAATGAGAGGGATTTTCTAAGGAATCTCTCTCTCTCGCAGTCGATCCGGGTGATATACTTGCGATCCTGTAACGAGTATCGTTGGTAAACTTATCTCCAAGGGATTACCTCCAGAAGATGAGGGTCTTCCCTGCTCCAGACATTCTTTGATGTATTTGTATCGCGAAAATTGTGATCCTATGGAAGGTACTGTCGCTTCTGTCACAGAGACGGTTTCGCTTACGCCCGAGACCAAAGGATTTTTATTGTAGGATGCAACTTTGATTTTGCAGAATCGGTTCAGTATTTTGCCTCAATGGAACCTCCACAAGCTCCTTCTATTCTGATTCGAGACAAGATGCGTAGAGTCGTTAGTATACCCCTTACCAGTTGATTTCGAAATCAAGGGCACTCGAACGGTCTTCCGAGGCTTCACTTGTTGAGGCAATTTACATTTCAATCTCTGATCGTCTTGGATCAAAGTGGTGGAGTCTTTCTGACTTGAAGAAACTCCAAGAAACAGAAAACTTGTCAAAACCATGAATGAATATCTGAAATACTGGATTTCTCGGGATTGGCTGGACGGATTTTCTTCTACCGGGGACCATTGGAAAGATAAATAATCGTAGAAATTTATAAATTAATTTGAGATTTTTCTCTTCAGCCATTTTTCTGTGAGAACGATTTGAAGTTTCTGTAATGTCATAAAATGGGCATATTCGTGGATACAATATCGTTTTTTTTTTTTTTATGGTTGGCTTGAGTTCCAAAAGGTCGGATGAATGTTGAGCCTGAAATTAGCGGCGCTATTTGACATTCTTAGTGTCTCTTGTCGCGTATCATGGACACCATGCCGAGTCGAAAGTTTCTTTGGTACATGGAATAAGCGAGAGAATAGACAGTTGTTGACCGCAGGCAATGCAACAGAGAGAGCATTGGCCATGACAAGATCCAAGCGACTGGACAAATGTTGTCCGCGCTGTTGATGTACGAGCTTGAGCCTCCGTGAAGGAATGGCAGAGCAGGCGAGTTGGTCGCGGTAATGCAACTGATGATGCTCCAGCCCGTTGGCTATGTACCTACCATGTGTCTTTATAGCGTCAAGCAATAGAAAGCTCTGCTTGTGTTAGCGAGCACATATACCTGGTGGTTGTTGCTGCCATAGTTTGTTCGGCTGCATACACTGACATTCCTCAGGATTGCTCTTGTGTGGACCCGCCGTGCATGTATATACGGTTAATACTGTGAGGATGACCGACGTTGACTTTCTCGTATCGGCGGCTAAGGGAATGCTGCGCAATGCCCTCGCTGCTGCTTCTGCTGACTTGGCCCAGCCAGCGCCAGGCTAACGGTCGACCAGAGAGTCATGCTCTGGGAACTCAAGAATACCGCCGACAAGCAGACTCGGAGAGAGCGAGAGAGACTTGAATCTTCTTGGGTTTGGAACGCGACTCATGTGTATTGGATCGTCCAACATCATTATCATCAGCATCATCGTCCCTGACCCATGCCAACTAGAGCATTTACATTTTACTACTTCCTTTCTCACTTCACACTCGCCATCCTCAATTTTCATTGGGTACTAAATTCTTCACTGATTCCTCCTTCGTTTACACTCGCTCAAAGACGATTAATGTACTTGATGGACCGTTATATGTCCGAGTCTACATATCCGCAATTCTTGTTCCATATTATCTCCATCCACTGGGATGTTCTCGGGCCGTTACAGGCCGGATGTGTCCCACGGTCGCGTACGATGCAACCAACCATGCGGAATCCGTTGTAAACTACTCCGCACGCGTTACCATTCCACTCGCGACAGAATATCCTACCTGAACTGTTGCATACTTCTTCTATTATGTATCCCCTCGACAAGTCCATTTGCTCACCGTTGTTATGGAACCGTACGCCGTACGGTTACAATTGTACCCCCCACCATTCACTTCCTGCTGTCGTGCATTTCGTCGGCAATCGGCTCAATGTGATCGATTACACTTTATCTTTCCTTTAAAAAGACTTGTGGTGTCGAGCTCGGCGATATTTTATTTTGACATTAATATATCAAAACTGAAGAGGAATTGTTGAAATTTCGATCTTTAACAAAATGGCGGCTCCGAAAATAAAATATTGCTGTTTTCTACTAAATTTTTTTCCTCAAGTGTTCAAAAAGAGAGAAATGATGATCGGAAATCTTTTTGGTTTTTCTATTTTCGAGAATCCAAACTGGAGAAATCGTGCTTGCCGATTTTTATCGAGGACCTCAATTAAATCGTCTACAGCAGCGGTGTCAATCAGTGTGTTTTAGTGAAAATGAAGAATGCAGTCAAAAGCTACGATTACATGTCGTGCCTTTTCAGATAAAAATGGTGAAGAAAACGATTTTTTCCGGTCTTGTAACTCTGCGCGTAACCCCTTTAAAGACAGCGCAGCATTTTTTCCCCGATTTCACGACAAGACGTAATGATTCTTACTGAGAATTCAACGGTAAAGTTACTTTTATATTTCTTTTCATGTAGCATTTTTCGTTTTACATGTGATTTACGCCAATTTCGAACGTATTGTGTATTTTATATGGCGTTTGTGTGTTGGGATTTCTATAAAACAAGTTTCTTAATTGTTGTCCCGAGAATGGCACAAAACATTGCAATTTCATTGGAAAATGGTAAAAGAAACTTGCTCGTAATTGTGGAGAGCCCGGCAATTGTTTTACCGGAGACCGAGAAAAATTTTCTCTCCGTAAAGTCAACGAGAGAGCGAGAGAGAGACCGAAAGTGGTTGATTAACATTTTCTCGAGCGAGCAGGACTGCTGGCGGGATGAGGGTTTATATTGAGGGAGAAAAACGAAGCGAACAGTAGAAAACGCGGGCTTTGCCGAGTGGACCTCGCGAGAGATTTATTCCGGACGTGTTGAAACGTTTTTTTTCTCTTTCTTTTTAAATCCGTAACGAAATATATCGATGGAGGAATCAAAAGATATGGAAGAGCCAATGCACATTAAAGCTTAATCGAAAATTGGACAAAGGGATGAAGACCCAGATGGATCGCTGGTCCTTACGGATTGGAGAAACTGAAATAAAGAACTGATAAAACTAAACTCGCACCCCCAAAGGGAGAGAATGGACAGCCAGGGGTAGTTTCTGTGCAATAAGTCACCGACCCCTCGGGAATGAGGGATTGGACGAGTGTGAAAGTTTGTCCAATTGATTGTACAGGACTCCGGATCTCGAGGACCTTTCTACGTCCATCCTTCTTCAACAATGTGTTTAAGATCTTATCAATTCTTACCATGCTCCCGTGAAAACTCAGCTTTTTGCTTTTGCCATTGTGCCAAAGTTGGAGCATCCGGAGCAGAGTCGAATTTAATAAGTTTAAGTGAGGATACTGATGCGCGACAGCAGAATCGAACGCATCCAACTCTCTCCCTGAATGCTTTCTCAAAGTTTCATCTCACGATAGTAGCCGATAGTTTGGAAAGTCAATTGATAATGTCTGCGCCGAAGAAAAGAGACTTCGGAACGTTATTCGTGTGAAACTTTGCCGCACACGCTCCATCCAATCTGTACGACCATCAACTACAGCAAACATTATTTTCTTGTCAAATATTCTATGCGGTTTTTCAATTAGCTATGGGAAAATGAAATTATATCGAAAATTTGGGCAAAGTCGGGCTAAAAATTTCAAAATTTGATGAACAATGTCGAAATTTGAGAAAAACGTTGAAGTTTTGCGAAAAGTGTCAAAGTTATCGCTATTTTCAATAGAATATCAATTTCTGAGATTATTTAGCGAATACGCGATAATTTTTCATCCGAAATTGAGCAAAAAATATCGAGATTTGGCAGCAAATCCACAAATTGTCGAAAATGTCAAAGTTTCCGTTATTTTTAATAGATTATGAATTTCTTAAAGATTTCAGTGAATTCGCGCTCACTTTTGATCAGGAATCGAGCCGGAAGTATCGAAATTTTGCGGCAACTGTGAAAAATTGTCGTAAAATGCCAAATTTGCAACGATTTTTTTTGCTAAAATCCTCTAGAGGGTCGCGATGGTACGAGGAAACTGTTGCTATAGCAATTTTTGATATTATTTTTTCTCCGTGTATACGAATTGAGCAAACCACGTATTTGATAGTTTGAGCAACTCGATTTAGCGGCGTTCAATCACACGTCGTCGTAATCGGGCCTGTTTCAATCGAACAATAGCGATTGTGCCAAGCTCTGGATTAAAGTGAATTGGCGTGCGCGCGTTGCGAGTAAAAGCTTGTCTCGAATCGCATCAGGCCAACATGGGAATTGCTTTATTTAACACGCTACGCGAAATCCAAAACTTTTCTTCTTATCTGCAAGAAAAACTTTCTCCCTCCTTGATCGTTGCGCATACAAACTCGCGCGTAATTGCTGCGAATTATTGTACAATTTGTCGGCTCTAACAAAAGTTTTGCGCTCACGATATCCCCTCCAAATCTCTTCAGGCATCCCGGAAGCTTTTTCCAAGTTTTTCTTTGCTCGGTGGGGAAAATCTCTTCGCTTGTAATCAGTGAAAAAATCTTTTATCGTTTAATGGATACGCGTGCGTTCCGGATTTTCTTTCGCTGCATGATTCAGGCCTTTGGGTATTTCTTCACGACCGAATTTTCGAGCAAATCTCGGTTGATGCACTGAAAAGAAAACTTTATTGAAAAAGATTCATATTTCCTTGGATAACGGTCGACTAAACGTTTTTGTTTTGAAAAATCACAAAAATGTTGTCATTGCGGCAAGAAATATTCTAGAAAGTTTCTTCAAAAGGTCAATTTTCGTCATTCCAATCGTAAATTTGGCTGACAGTTTCGTTGGTAATAAAAAATATTGTCAAAATAACGAAAATTTTGAAATTATCCAAAAATATTTAGTTCACCGTGTTGAACAAAATATCGATTGAATTTTCAGTTCGAGATGACCTGAATTTTATGTTCGAGAGACCGTATGAAAGGCCCTGGCACGGAAATCAGAGAAACGACAAAAGTCTTTTAGTCTTTTATTCTCCTCGAAACTCGCGAGATGCTGGACCGAGCAACGCTTGGCATTTTGGTCTGTCGCAGAGACTCTGCTGGAGCAGCAATGAGAGGAATCGAATATTTTCGGTCAAGTGTTACAGGCGGGGTCAGGTGCGTGGGAAAAAATGGAGTGACTTGGGAGAAGTGGAAAAGAATACCAAAGGAATTCTTCGTATTGTACCTGGCGTGTTTTTCAGCCGGCGGCTGTTTCCTGTCGCTGAAGAAACATTCTTTTTATCTCCTTCCTCCTTCTTTTGCTTGTTGCCGCTAGCTATCGCGGGGGACTGTACCAAATAGAATTTAGAGTGTATATACCGAGGCCCGAGGGAGGAACCCTCTCACATCAGGCTTTGAGAAACACACCAAAACGACACCCAGTTGTCGTATCATAGGCAGACTACGAGCGAGAGAGAATGAGCCAAAAAAGCGAGCAGCAGCGTGTAGGCTCATAAAATAGTTGCAGAAGAAAAAAACTCTGGTTCTCGCGAGGTCATGGGGTTAAACGTCCAGACTGGTCTCCACGCGACAATCCTCTGCGAGCAAAGATTTCTCAGGAGATCCATGTTTTTTAGATTGTGGATCATTCTAGCCGGACTAAAGTGTCGCGGGGCACGACAAGTAGAGGCAATAAAGAGGAAGGGAATAAGAGACATCAGTTTTGACTCTGATTTCAAACAGACTGGTCGCCTCCAGCAGGACAGACTCACCAAATCACGTGCGAAGAAATCTTTTCGCCTTTTCTTGTCATTTTTTATTTCGACTCCTCTCTTGCGACTGTTTCTTGCCCCCGGAAACTCAAAATTTTCTCCTATAAAGAAAATTCTCCGACGTTTAGCATTTGAGATATTGAATTTGCAATTTTTTATTTTCTCCATCTAAACGCGTGGAAATTAACGTCACGTTTCGTTTAAAAGTTGCACAAATCGAGTATGCAAAATAAAATGTTTTTAGGATTTTTTTTGCAGATTGCCGAAAGGCTCGAAATTTTTCAAGAAAAATCCTAAACACATTTATTTGCAACTCATGAATGAGAAACGCGACTTGAATCTACACGCGTTTGGATGGGAAAAGTTAAAAATTGTGAATTTAATATCTCAAATTCTTGACGTCAGAAAATTCTTCTTCACAAATTATTGAAGAATTATTGAAGAAAATTATTGAAGAATCCTGAATAAAGTAATTTTGTGATGGTAATACTTTAACGACATCGACACCCCTTGTGAAAATTTATGTATGTTGGATCGACTGCGGAGTTCGACTTGTTGGGCCTTTTGCTCCATAACGAGACCCTATTGTTTGGATCATTCGTTCTCATCTCTCGGATTACGTGCGATTCTGCGCTGTTACTTAACCGTTCTCGTTCCACCATATTTGGCAAGCTTTTACGTTCATTTTTACCGGTTCGTTTCCACCCTATAGTCTTGACACGAGCGTGTTTCCCTATTCCAGGCTCCCCTGCAGACCCAACAAACAACACAAGTCGAATCTCTCCGCGTGCTATATACACACGAAGGGAGAAGCTCATCCGGAAAATGGCTAAGGAAACAGGAAAACGCGTATTAACCGAATTCTTGATCTCCGCGATGATTCTTCAAGGTCATTGCATATGTCACGTGTGCGTTGGGATATCCCGTCTCGCGGGGATCAAGACACTCTGAGTAGCTCGTTTTACGAGCCTTTCCCTAACCCTCCGATAAACCATATTGCTTGGCTTTCCCTTTTGGCATGCGATACGATGACGTACACGTCCGGAGGGAAACCGCGAGCACAATCTTATAGTGACACATTTCCCAGCGCAATATTTCTTTCCTTTCCCGTAATGCTCGTCACTCACGCATGGAATCTTTAATTCCAATCACAAAAAAAAAAAAAAAACAGGAATTAGGGACTGTCCCCAATCTCTTGGATAAATTTCAAAAATTTAAGCGGTTTTAGACAATTTTTCGAAAAACTCAGATTCTCGTAAATTTCGAAAAATCATCAAATTTGAACCGTTCAACCGACATTTTCCAAATTCAATACCAATCTTCCTATTATGATACTCTATTGATTAAAAAACAATTAGTGATTAATCTTGAAATTTGCGGAAGTTGGAGCGGTGAGACTTTTTCGAAAATTTTAAAATGCCGTAAAATTTGTATTTTTCTAGCGATTCCGACAAAATTTTCAGAGAATTGAGAGTTGGCTTCGATTAACATCTGTGCGAAACGGGAGACCCGTAGCTCAAACCGTTCTCGAATTATAAACGTTTGAATTTTATAGTGTCAGAACACACACATCCGGAAATTTTTTCTAGATATGATTTTTCGATGTTTTAAGCCATTGTAAATTGTAAAAATAAAAATTTCGCCGTTCACTTCTGTTAGGGAGCGAAAAAAAAAGTTTCTATGGTGAAACCCATGGATTATTTCGGAAATTCGTAAATTTGCATTTGCGATTGTGCAGTTTGCGATGAGAAATCGGTCGGAAATTGTGACGATAAATAGAAACGCGTTGATTTTTTGGTAATTCAATTTTTTTTCATTCGCATGGGGTTTGCCCCATAGAAAATCGCCTTTTGAGCGTGATTCATCATGATTTATCAGTCTCGGAGGCTGCTCGCGTGCGATATCGAAAACATTGAGTTTCTCACGATTATCTCACGATTTGTGCTCGCCGCGATCGAGATTGATCTTTACGGTCGCGCGCGAGCTTCGCCAATCGCGCGGACGCGATTCGAGCGCGTCTGAGGAATGAAGAAAAACCGGGCATTTTATAAATCATCACGATTTCACCTCTCCCGCGGGCAAACCAGAAAAGAAAGCATCTCCATTTTTGAGCTAGCCCCCCGATTGGATTTTCTCTTTTTTTCTCTCATTCCTGATGCTCCGGCCATCGCGCGATTATCTCTTACGATTCTCTCGATCCGGTACCATAAATAATATATAAAACGTCCATTGGAGATAGTCGCGCATCGATCATCAGAGCGCCAATTAGATCGCGCGCGCATAAATTCCATCGAGGGACTCTCTGATCCTCGACTTGGAGTATTTATTTTACAACTTGGTTTTATCGCGAGATCGCTAAACCTGTATGTATTTGTAATTAGAGAAATTGTGAGACTCGCGCGAGTGATGTACGACTCGGCAGATTAGCTGGTTCCGTGAATACGCGCGCGTTCTCCGTGCCAATTTTATTTCTTGTACGGCTCGCGGTACGTGCGCCAACAGAGTTAACCCTAGAACGGTAACCCAATTTTTTTTTACTTATTCCGCTGACCCGGGGGTCATAAATGACCCGAATTTTGAAAAATTCATATCTCCGGTAAAATTGACCGAAAAAACTGCAAATTGAGCTCATTCTTTTTGTTTTTTTTTTTTTCATGCAGGATTGTGTGAGCCTGGAGTAATTTTGCTTCAAGTCGGAAAAATAAGTCAAAAATTCGGTAAAACGATACAAAACAGGAAATTTTTCCAAAAATGTCAAAATTTCTGTTTGCTTCCAAAGAATATGAATCTCTGAGAGATTTTAGCAAATACGTAGTAATTTTTCATCTGAAATTGGGCGAAAATGTCCAAATTCGGCGAAAGAATTTCAAAATTTTGCTAAAAATTCCAAAGTTTTCGCTATTTTCAATAGATTTTGAATCTCAGAGATTTTAGTGAATTCCACGTTATTTTTCATCCGAAATTGCGCGAAAAATTTGAAACTTTCTGCTATTTTCAATAGCAGATTATAAATATCAGCGGTTTCAGCGAATCCAAAGTGATTTTTATTCTGAAATTGGGCGAAAATGTCTAAATTCGGCGAAAGAATTTCAAAATTTTGCTAAAAACTCCAAAGTTTTCGCTATTTTCAATAGATTTTGAATCTCAGAGATTTTATTGAATTCCACGTTATTTTTTATCCGAAATTGGGCGAAAAATGTCAAAATTGGTCGAAAAATTTGAAACTTTCTGCTATTTTCAATAGCAGATTATAAATATCAGCGGTTTCAGCGAATCCAAAGTGATTTTTAATCTAAAATTGAGCGAAAAATGTCAATTTGGCAAAGAAAGTCGAATTTTCCTCTATTCTCAATGGAATATGAATGAAAAATGATTTTGCTAAAATCCTCCAGAGCGGGGACATCGGACCAGGCAACCATGATGCCATAGTATTATTTAAAAAATGATTTTTTCTCCGTGTACAGTGCTGGAGTAAAAGTTATGGAATAATATAAAAGGGTTGGTGGTGTGGGGGAGGAGGGTGGATTGGCCAGCAGCAGCAGCAGGCAGGGGAGGATAGTTAGCTCGACTGGAAGGCTCGCACTGGCTTCCGGTTGCGTGTTGTTGGTATCCGCGTTGTCATGACGACCGCCGCACGAGTTGTTCAATAAAAGCTGAATTATGGGTAAACGTTCTAGCTCTCGTTATATTTCTCTCGCATTGCCTCCCCCCGCGCGGTCTTGGATCGCGAAGTGCTATGGAGTCTCGAATGGACTGTAATAATTTCCACGAGCACGCGTTGCATGCACATCACAGTGATGTGTTAAGTCACGTTATGCTGCTGTGACAGAGACGGCATGAAATGTCCGCACCCAGCCATAAATGTCTGTGAAGTGGCTTAAGCAACCTCATTGGCTTCACTCAGTCGGTCGTGGACTTAATTCCCGAAAGGGAAACTAATAAGTTAGTTTTGTTATCAGTCGCTTTGTCAAGACTCGAAAAAAGAAAATGAACCAGGACGCGAATCGTATTTTTTTCTTTTTCCATCAACTTGGGGGTCAAAAACGACCCGAATTTTCAAAAATTCATATCTCCCGTAAAATTTAACGAAAATGCTTCAACTTGGGCTCATTCTTTTCGTTTTTTCATGCAGGAAAACGAGGGCCTGGGGGATTCAGCTTGGAGTGAAAAAATGAGACGAAAATGCGGTAAAACGATAAAAAAAGCGAGAACGAAAGGGCGCAGGATTTAAATTCGCTTCTAAACAATTGTAAAATTTATTTTCCGGAGAATCTTCTGCTCGAATTTATTATCTCACGTTAATTTCTCATTCCAAGAGCTTTTTCATATTTTATATTTTTCGCCGATTCTTCAAGCTCGCCCCCCCTTTCTAACAGCTTTTCAGGAGCTTTCGGCAAGCCCGCTGCAAGAACAAAAGGCTTGGGGAGGTTTAAGCGCGGTGAAAAGAGAGGGAGAAAAAAAAACAAGTGAATTTATTGCGTCTGGTCGTGCGGGACTAGAAAGTAAAAACGTCTTCGAAACAAAGAGGCTCTAGGGGCTGCGCGCGGTGCGGAACAGCAAGTAAAGAATCGATAAAAGAAATAAAACTCGCTGTACGGTTTCTGGAGTGACATTTATACGAGTATGCGACGAATATAAAAGCCTAGCAAGTGTGATTGTTCGGGGGAGTTGATACGGCTCATAATTGGGGTCGAAGACTGGAAAAAAAGGAAATGGACTGACCGACACAAACTTTTTTGACTCCCCAGCAATTTTCTTTTGTTTTTCCTCATTACCATTACGTTAAACGAGGCTTTTCGGCCTCAAAGAGCCTGCAGCATGCTCCAGACTGCAACGTGTGGACCATAGAAAATAAGCGGAAGAAGCTCCAACAATCGGAGGGTCGGAAAATGAGCTCGCCATGGTCATAATCGCAAATCGAAACTCGAGCGGAATTAGAGAAAGAGAGGGGGGGAGGGAGTCGTAAAAAAGATGCGGGATTGGGTGATGAAAGAGAAATTAACTACGAGGAGCAGGCAAGCTGGCTCGTTACTCACGCGAGTAATGAGTACACAAAAATCACACAAATACACACACGGAAATAAACACACGCTTGTAAAATGGGAAACGTTGGGAAAGTGGCAAAATTATGACTCCAGGATCATGGATTATGGAGAGGACTACGTTGTATGGGATTTTTGCAGCATCCCTCGATAAACATCATTTACTTGACTCATTTTGTCTCTCATTCTGCCACAGACACCCAGTTTCGCGTTCATTCTCATTGATACGTATCTTTGTCTCTTTTATTCTCGAGCTGAATGCTTTTGTTGCTCTCAACCAAGTTCTCGGGCTTGGCAGAACAAACGATCGGAACGCTGCTCTGGTCTAGAACGAATAATGTGTGACATCATGAGGATGCTCAATCCTGAGGTCAGAGGTCGTGGAGCATGTTTCATGGATGCTGGATGCTCCATTGAAACAAAAGTTTTGTAGAAAAAGGTCGATATATTTTGTTGGTTACGTTCGACTCAACGTTTTTTCCGAAAAATCACAAAAATGTTGTCGTTGCAGCAAGAAATATTCGAAAAAGTCTCTCCGAAAGTAAATTTTGCCGACAGTTTCGTTAGAAATGAAAAATCTAGTCACAATAACGAAAATTTTGAAATTATCCTAAAATATTTGATTCGTCGTGTTCAACAAAATATCGACGTTTTTTGACGGAATTGAATTTTCAGCGTTTTTCATTTTTAGCTTGAAATACGAACCAACTTTCCGATATAAAACTCTCGTCGATATTCAACTCTTTTCGCATTGCTCGCTTTCGCATCCCTATTTTTTTAGACTCGACAAGAATTCTTCCTCCCCGGGACAGCCACTCTCGACCAACTATCAATTTTTTACCACTCGCTTCACTTTTTCTATTTTTTTTATTGATTTTTTTATCAGTATACATGCATAAAAGCGATTAGTGATGGAAAACACATGCAGCAGCATCCATTTCTTATTCGTTGACTCGAGCACGACACTGGAGAATGCTGAGTATATTTTTTTTTCATTTTCTCGTTCTCTCTCACTCTCTTTTGCTGGTGCTTCGAGCTATGCCAATTAACGGGATGCTACGGAGAGCACTTTAATTAACTACAGTTTCTTTTCTTTATTCTTTGCTTCGGATTTTATTCCAGCGCAAGAGACATGATCACAATATTGAGTACGAGAGATTGATCATTTCTAAACGTTATTTCTAGTTCGGAGAATAATCATCGTCGGGGGATAAAAATTGTATAGGAAATTCTGTAAATTTTGTCATTTTCTTGGTCTCAAATAGATCGTTGACAATTTTCGTATCGATTTTGGGTTTGGATCCTAGAAAAAGATCGTTTTATTCAAATTAAAAAAAAAATCCATATTTTGTTGGATTCGTTTGCCTAAACGTTTTTTTTTTGAAAAATCACAAAAATTTTGCCATTGCAGCGAGAAATATTCTAGAAAGTCTCTTCGAAAAGTCAATTTTTGTCGTTCCAATCGTAAATTTTGCCGGCAGTTTGGTTAGGAATGAAAAATATTGTCAAAATAACGGAAATTTTAAAATTATCCTAAAATATTTAGTTCACCGTGGTCAACAAAATATCGACGTTTATTTGACAAAATTGAATTCTCAGTTTTTCGTCTCGGGCAGAAGGATCAAAACTGGAATTTGGTTGCCATTTCCATATTCCTGCTTCATTGAATTTTCCCATAATTTCTCCATCGGTATTCCTGAGTTGTTTATGTGTTTGGACAATTTTTATTTGTCGATACATTTTTCCAACGATATTACGAATTTTATTGCGATTTTTTTGCCTGCCTTGTCGTCGCCAACCCTCCCTCATATATTCTCCTCTGAATCTCGTCCTTATCCTCCATAAAAATTCCTTGTCATGCTCCACTCGTTCTGAAAGAAAATAAAATTTACAAAAAAAAGTGAAAAATTTCTATTTTTTCACTTATTTTTCAATTTTTCAGGTTTCAAACCTTTTTTTCATGATTCATTTTTGGAAGACTATGGGAAAAAACGATTGAATATTTACCCCACTCAGAAAGATCGAGACACGGAGCCGGAGAAAATTCAGAAAACGATTTAGAAAAAAAAGAGCAGGACAAAATCCTCCTGAATGGAGGTCCTGATTTTCCTGTCGAAGGACTCTTTTAATCTGGACGTTGAAGCAAAGAGTGAACTCGTAACTGCGTGACTCGCAGAGGCAAACCCCGCGCGATCTATTTAACAGCATATAGTAACTTTTCCTCTCTAAAGCATGAAAAGTCCTGGACGACATGGGGAAAGCTCGTTGGCGAATCCCACGACGATTAATTCGTCTCCCGCGCGTTTCCCAGCCTCACGTTGTCGCGTATCGCTAGATCCCGGAAATTCGCTTCAGACTTTTTGTTTTATTATTAATTTCTCTCGCGAAAAAGTGCAGAAAAAAAAAAAAAAAATTTCAACTGTTCAGGAAAATCGAATTTTCCGTCACGCATCCTACAGAGGCTGCGAAATTTTGGAGCAAAACAAAGTTTGAAAAGACTTTTGGGGGATGAGTCCGGTTCCCGTCTCGAACAATTCATTAGCAGGATAAACGTTTGAGTAGTTCGATGGCGACGAGAGAGATTTCGAGAGAAAGTGATAATAGTTTTGGAAAGTCGGCGAGGGCGAGACGAGATCCATTTAAAACCGTTTGATGGACGCGTTCGGGCTCGTCAAGTTGGTGATTTATGTACACGAGACTGGCTATATAGCCTTGATAGAGAAAACTCTTAATTTTCGAATGACACGGAATTCCGTAACGTTATAGGATCGAACGAAAAATTGAAATTCCAAAAACCATGACAATTTTGGATTCGGATCGTCCTGGCTATCAAAAATCTTGAGCTTTATCGGAATGTCGCTCAATCGCAACGATCGAAAAATGAATTAATTCCAACAATTAGAATCAATTAACGAAAAATAATGAAATAATGAAATTTTATGAAAAATTGCCCTTTTTTTGTCGTTTTTCTCATCTCGGATTGCCAAGTCAATAGTTTATTTTTATTTTTCGCCGATTCGTACAATTGTCATGAAATAATAAGTCGGCAAAAGTGAGCCACTCGTTGGACTTTTCTTTGACCATAAAAAAAAAAACAACAAAACGTGTACTTTACGAGTGCTCGCGTTATTTTTTGCCTTTTTCCTCGTGCGAGAGGAAAAACGCCGGGCGGTAATATCGCGAAGAACGCGTTCTTCTCGACGTTGCTTTTTTTTTCCTCTTGTTTTTTTTCGTCCTTATACAATGCTCCGGCTGTTCATAACCGGCACGCTTCAGGCTCTTTGAAAAAACGTACATCTACTTACACAAGTATTGAAATAAACGAAACCACCCTCGAACTTTCATACTCTTTCGCAGAGACTTGTGCAAACACGCACACGGATGCAGAGGCTGAGCTGGCGCAACAAACCACCACTTTTGTGCCCTCCTCGTGTATATATCGGTCTGTGAGCGGGGGAGGATTACTCGGCAGTTCTCGGAACGGACTCGGTGGTCTTCGCAGAGAGAAAGAGGGATCAAAGCGCCAAGAGAAAATCGTGTGCCGCGAGAACGTGCAGTTCGTACGGGACCGCGAACACGTTAACGCGCGCTCTTGGTGTCTATCAGCATTCGCGCGTTTTACCTGCAATTTTATTCTCTCGCAAAACTCACCATCGCACGCTAATTGCTCAACGTCGTGTGTATTTACAACGCCACCGAGTATTTCTTAACGAAGCCTCAAATTTTATTTAAATCGAGACCATTATTGCGTGTACGGAGATTTAATTTTTTGGAATAAATTATTATGGCATGGTGCACCAGGTCGTTGCTGTGCCGCGAAAAATTTGAGAAAATTCATGGCAATTTTTCATCGAAAATTTAGCGAAAATCGCTAAATTCGAAAAAAAAAATCAAACATCAAAAAAATTTCGATGTTTTTGATCAAATGTGAATGGAAAATTAGACGGTTTTTTCGTCTAATTTCAGAAATCATAATACGCCATAGTCATTTTAAAAAAATTATTTTCTCTCCGTGTAATCACGACATATTCGTCAATCGTATAAAAATACAGCGATGCAGTCGATTTTTTAAATTGTTTGCATTATTTTAGTGATGCATAAAAATGCAGGCGAACGAAAAATTGAATTTGGCCGGAATCTGTTTTTCAAAAGATTTTGGGAAAGATGACAATCGAGACGCTGAATTTTTCGGGAAATATCGTAATCGTATCGTTTTAGAGTTTATACTCTCCCCATAAGATTTAAGGAAAAAGGCTGCAGAATTCTCAGTGAACGAGAAATAAAATAAAATGAGCGAGAAAGAAAGAAATGGACGGAGAAAAGTCGAATCGAATAATTAACAGAGAGTTGCAAAGTGTTGGGGGATTCGAAATTAACTTGAAACTCGAATTCCGCTCTCTCTCGCTGCGCTTCGTGCATTTTCAAAGTCCTCGTGTTCCATGCGTCTGCGACAGTGATGAACTAATTGTTTCTTTGATTCAACTGGAAAGCTCGTAAGGCTGGACGTTTAACCGAATCGGTGATGCTGAACGATGTAAGGCGGAAAGGCTTGAGATAAAACGGCGCAATCCTGTAATTAACGAATCGACCAAGTTTGCATCGGTGAAATGCAACAAAAACTGAGCATTTTTTATACCAGAGCACAAAACTTTTATACAGAATTTGTCAACGATAATGGGACAGTCTTTTTTGCCATTCGAAAACTGAATTCACTAGAAAAATTGCAACGAGTGCATTAATTATCGAAATAATGAATAAAAAATATATTTTTCGTTGCATTCCAACGATCCAAACTTCAGTATCAAAAAATAACGATGTTGGAGTTCGTTTCGTTGAAATGCAACGAAAACTGATAATTTTTCATTGCAGAGCACAAAATTTTCATACAGCATTTGTCACCGATAATGGGACAGTCTTTTTGCCATTCGAAAACTGAATTCACTAGAAAAATTGTAACGAGTGCATTAATTATCGAAATAATCAATAAAAAATATATTTTTCGTTGCATTCCAACGATCCAAACTTCAGTATCAAAAAATAACGATGTTGGAGTTCGTTTCGTTGAAATGCAACGAAAACTGATAATTTTTTATAGCAGAGCACAAAATTTTCATACAGTATTTGTCAACGATAATGGGACAGTCTTCTTTGCCATCCGAAAACTGAATTTACTAGGAAAATTGAAACGAGAGGATTAATTATCGAAATAATGAATAAAAAATATATTTTTCGTTGCATTTCAACGATCCAAACTTCAGAATCATACGACGCGATGAAAAGGTCAGAGAAAACGTTGAAATGCTTGGAGCAATAATTAAGCAGTGAATATAATGTTGAAATAACATTAAACAGGTTGCTAAAGGGTGAGTGTGCTCCGACTCCATAAATTCGTGTTCATTGCAGAGTTCCCAGTGGCCGAAACACTCGGGTCTCGTTGTTTATGCTTCCGGAAATGAAAGCAGTCTCGAAAATTGGAGTTTTAATCGCAAAACAAATACTATTAAGCCATGGGGGTTTTTTGGCGGAAAAAATGTTGACGTTTGCCTCTTTTTTTGGGCTCTTTTAATGGGATTATTAAGGAGCTTGATCGAAGCGTGAGATTAACAAGTGAATTTGATGGATTTACATTAGGACAGCTCGACGTAACTGAATCTATAATCCTGGCTGAAAACCCAGAGCCCTTAAGTTCTGGATCAGGCGAAGAATTATCTCCAAGCATCGATGAAATTTCCATTAACGATCTGAGCTCTCGTGCGAGAGTCCCCGCTCCGTTTTATCACCGACGCGTATGCTAAATCAATTGCCAATTCTTTTCACATGATTCCCCATTATTTCGCAGTGTCTCGCAGTTAACAGGATATTAATAAAAAATAATTGCCTCGTTACGAGATTCCAATTTCCACCGTGAAGTTGCCAATAAAATCGACGACAAACATTAATTCGTCATTATCACTAATTAGCACGCAACGATGCAAATTTTATTCGCCCTTTGCAGTGAGTGAAACAGAATTTTCGACATTTTCGTTCATTCGGAATGGATTGATTGGAAAATTTTAAATAATTGCTGCGATCCTCGAGCGTCGATATTAAACGAATAATCAAATAAAATATTTCTTGGGAATTGTGCTCGTAATTTATACAAATTTCAGTTTTTATTGCACTCTAAAGAATTTTTTCTGGCAAAGATCGACATTTTGTTGCATTCGACTAAACGTTTTGTTGAAAAATCACAAAAATTTTGTCACTGCAGGAAAAAATATTCTAGAAAATCTCGTCAAAAAGGCAATTTTTGTCATTCCAATCGTAAATTTTGCTGACGGTTTCGTAGAAATGGAAAATATTGTCAAAATAACGATAATTTTGAAATTATCCAGAAATATTTAGTTCACCGTATCGACGTTTTTTGACAAAATTTAATTTTTAGTGACGAGGCACTTACGAAAAGCTACGATTGGCAGAGTAGCAAAAAAACAGTTTCAACCCTCTCTGAATTGTTATGGAACGCGATGCCGCAACCTGTTCAGATTTATCGGATTAAGTCTTTATAAGCCACGCCATTGGCTGCCTCGTAAACCTCGTTTTTCGCGCGGGTTATAAACCTGTTGATTTTATATTCCGCAGTCTCTGCATTTTTATAGCGAGCGAGAGTGCGAGATCGAGCCAGAGAGAATGAATGAGTGAGAAACAAATGCGAGAGGGAGCGCCAGATTTGCGTTATAATTATGTCGGACAAATATTTATCAGCTCCGTGAAATCCTCATCACGATTTGGGTGAATTTTTTAATTTTGTAAAGTCCGTTAAATGTCGAATAATTACGATTTTATTAAGAGACATTACGAAACGCGATGAAAAATCGAATGTGATAAAAAAACGTGTCGATATTTTTTTTTTAATACGGGAAAATCAATATTTTTTTGATAATTTCAAAATTTTCGTTATTTTGACAATATTTTTCATTTCTAACGGAACTGTCAGCAAAATTTACGATTGGAACGACAAAATTGACTTTTCAAAGAAACTTTCTAGAATATTTCTTGCTGCAATGACAAATTTTTGTGATTTTTTAAGAAAAAACGTTTATTTGGACGTATCCAACAAAAATATCGAACTTTTTCAACAAAATTTTCCTTCCAGTGTATCGCATTAACCGATTGTCGAGGGTCAAAGGTTGAGAATCCTTCGGGGAACGATGGAGTTTTTAATTAAGAGTTTATTCGTGAAATATCTTGGGCCACCCTCTCGCAGAGATGTGGAAAGAGTTCAATTGGGAGAAATTATTGCGACTCGGAGAGAAAAGCATGAACGGAATCCATCGATTATTAAATTCCGTCCGAGCTACTCCATTTACATTCGAAAAAGTAAATTTAGGCGTTCAGAATAATTATTTTAAAATGGATTAAAAATAGACTCGATATCAAGGACGAAATTGATTAAGAACTGCAACGAACTTTGCGTTTCTTGTCCTTCCCCCGGGATTTTATTGTGATGGAATTTTTCATTTTTTTCTAGAGCCCGAGTTATAAATATTGAAAAAAAAAATGTCGATCCCTGTTCGCGAGCATCTTTCGATGTCCCAAGAAAATGAAACTCGAAAAATGGACGAAAATGAAATAAAATCGCTGTCGAATTGCATCGTCGGAATGCAACGAAAATCTCTTCATTTTTGTCAAAATTAATGATTCGAATGCAGAATGTAATTACGATGATAAAATGCGATGGATTTTTCGGAGCCGAAAAGCAAATGGACTGGAAAAATTAGTATGTCATTGAAAATTGAACGAATCGTCAATAAAATGGAATATTTTTCGTTGCAAACTTGAACACGATAAAAATTGAAGCGATAAATCGTAACGATTGATTTTCAGGAAAAAGGATGGTAAAAAGTTGACACGAGAAATAGAAGGTTTAGTCGCGCGAGGGATGAAAAAGTTTTGGCGAGTCTGATTTGACTGGTATCGTGGCTGCTGCGTCTATGAAAGGACTCTGGCAACTTTGGCTCGAGTAAATTTCGAGTTTATAAAGCGAGAAGTTTATCTTGTATCGAGCTTGTCGTAACTTAATTGGATCGATTCACTTCCGATTCAATTTCAAGATGTTGCAACAACTCTATTCCTGCTTTTCCGTATAAAAAGTCATGGTGGAATGTCGAACTCGTATTGGAGAATCGCGAGCGCAGGTAAAAGTTGCAATTGAAGGAAAAAAGGATGAGAAACGCGGGGAATTCGCGGCGGTGGCTGTGACGGTGCGGGGACACGAACGTGTCAAATCCGCATCGACATTTTTCCCATCGGAAAATTCGACGCCGCGCGCGCGTTTTCATGCTCGAATAGGCAACATCGCGAAATCGTTCGGAAATCGAAACTTGCGAATCTACAACGAGTATGAACGCTACAAATGTCATGAATCCAGATACACGCACACGCATTGGTAGATTCGACACAATTCTCTGGACAAATCCGATAGCCGAGAGGAATCGCGAGGGGGAGTCTTTGAATTCCAAATTAAGCTTCGCTGTCGCGCGAGCCACCAAATGAGTGACAGGATTCCCGATTCCTGAATGCAGAGAAACACACATTCACATTTTCAGGCCGAAGTCAAACGTGGGGCTCAATTTTCCGACCAAATTATCGCGTTTTATGAAAATCTTGCGACACGGATTAGATAATTCGCAACTTTCATATTTCAATCGAACTTGTTGGACGAATTTTTGATTTTCTTTCCAATACCTGAAGAATTTTTTGTCGAAAGGAAATTTTGGAAAAGCGTTGACAGCGGATTTTGGAAATTCCAGGCGAGCCAAGATTGACAGCAAATTTTGAAAATTTTTTAACAACTCGGACAGCAAGTTTTCGAAATTCCAAGCGAGCCAAGATTGACAGCGAATTTTGGAAAATTTGTGTAGAACTTAGATTGACAGGAAATTTGAAAAATTCTCCAAGAGCGAAGCAGCTCATCTAGTTAACGGTTCGTTAAGGGTTTCTCGTCGAGGGAAGCTCGTAAAGGGAAGAAAAGTTGAAATTTGGAGAAAAATATAGTTTTTTGTAGTTTTGCTGTATCCGCAGCTGCCTCGAATTGACTCTTTGTGTCCGAATGTATAGATGGAAATATGTATGCGTGATTGGGAAACTGCAGCTTGTTGCTGCGGGTGTAATATATATTACAGAGAGAGGGTGAGAATCGTCAAGGCAGCAGGGAACACGAATTTCAATCACGAGAGTTATGTATAGAGGAGTAAAGTTGCTGGCCGTGTGCGGAGCCATCAGCAATCGGCTTTGTCGCGCGAAACAGCGTTACCCAATTTCCATAAATCGTCGATGACTTCCGGTCGCTGTAGAACCAATGTACGACTGGTCAGCCATTCCTCCCTCTCATTGTTGCTTGTCACGAGTGTACGTGTGTAATGTATGCGCGAAAAATCGAATTTTGTGAAAAAAACGTCGAAAATTTGTTGAAAACGAAAATATTTTTGGATAATTTCAAAATTTTCGTTATTTTCATAATATTTTTTATTCATAACGAAACTGTCGACAAAATTTACGATTGGAATGACGAAAATTGACTTTTCAAAGAGGCTTTCTAAAATATTTCTTGCTGCAATGGCAAAATTTTTGTGATTCTTCAAAAAAATCGTTCAATCGTTTTGTTTTTTTTTTTTTTTTCAATAACTCTGAACCAGGGGCGCGACAAATTTGCCGCTGCGTGTCAACGCGCAATTTTGTCCTGGCGAAAGTTTCGCAACTCTCTCACGCGGACATTCCATATTCGTCACGTTGACGACGACGCAGCGGCCCCATCACGTGTGTTTCTCGTTCCCCTTTCGATTTCCCTTGATTCCTGTGCTCGCACGTTTCGACCGACTCTAATTAACAATCAAACTGTCGAGTTTGCCGTCGCAGGGCGAATCGCCATTCGCTCGTCGGTCTCGTCACCCCCCGCGTTCTCGTAGCGGCGATCGACTTATTCGGTCTTGAACATTCATGCAATTTTGCCCAAATCTAGTTGGATCGCGAGCAGCCGAACGGGATGCCAAGAGTTTATCCACTTTATTTCGTAAATTCGATCGTTTTACTCGACAAAACGAATCGCGACATTTAACGTCCCAAAACGACTCTATCGAACGTTCTTGCCGCCAAAACTAAAAATTTTCTCTGACGTTTAGAATTTGCGACGTTTAATTTGCAATTTTTCATTTTCCCCATCCAAACGCGTGTAAATTCAGGTCACGTTACGTCAAAAAGTTGCAAAAATCGAGTCGCAAAAAAAATGTATTCAGGATTTTTTTTGCAGATTGCCAGAAAGGCTATGAAGCAAAATTTTTTGCGAAAAATCCTAAACAAATTTATTTGCGATTCATAAACAAAACGCGAGTCGAATTTCCACGCGTTTAGGATGAGAAAAGTTAAAAATTGTAAATGAAATGTCTCAAATTCTTGACGTCAGAAAATTTTAGTTTCTGTGCCAAAAATGTTCATACAAAATCATCAAAGAATCCTAAATAAGGTAATTTTGTGTGTGATTCTCCATCATTCGATTCCAATAATGGTTCCGTGTGTGTGTCTGGTCTCTCGAAAGTCTCCAGCATCTACAGGTGTGTCCGCGTGTGTCGATGGGCAGAGGCTTTTCCCTGCTCCATAAACAGCCAAGTCTCGAGAGAGAAGAGCCTCGAGTTAGTCGAGAAAGACCGATAGTCTCGCTAATCTTTGCGAGGCATCTCGAAATCCTTCCCGATAAGCCCAAACTAAACTCATCAATATATCCCTTTGTGTAATCGCGATAAATCGCGGGAGTAAGAGAAGGGATTGAAAATCAAAAGTGTCCGGTTTAATTCATTGACTCGATTTAATCGAGTCGAGAGTGTCGGCGGCATGTCGGACAAGAACAAAAATAAAACCACGCAGTGACAGAATATCTTTTTCTTTCCACCGCACCAATCGTTAAAAAAAAAAAAAATATTGGCGATTCCAATTTATCGAGTGAGTCCTCGAGCTTGGAAAAAATTTTCTCCGTTTTTTTTTCTTATTGATTGTTTAGTATTTGGAAGAAATTGTGGTCGAGCATATTTCGGAGTAATTTGAACAAAAAATTAATTAAAATTTCAATTTATTTTTGAGCGCCTCGTTGGACTTGAAAAAATTGTCATTGTTTCCGATTTTTTCATCATTTGTTATTTAGTATTTACAGAAAATTGCGATGGATCATATTTCGGAGCAATTTAATCGGATTTTTATTCCACAATTTCCATGGGAATTCCCATAAAAGTTTTGACTTGAATCCTCAACTTTTTCAATTCGTATGATTTTGAAATTTTTTTATTTCATCTTTTCGTCCGTTTATCCGGAAAAAATTGTGTGAAACGTTTTTGCTTCTGGCATTTTTGAAAAACGAATACTGCGTCGATTTAGATTCACTTTGTGGTCCATAAGAGCGGATGATTTTATTTTGGCGTGGATGCTGCGCATGTGAATCTCACAGTGTGATGCGTTTTTAAACGTCTCGCTGGTTCGGTGTAGCGGAATAAAAGTTGTTACTTTTGCGTGGCAGAAGAGCCTAAGCGATGACGATCGATCATGATCAGCTCGACAGCGTAGCCCAGGCGTCGATTCTCGTCAACATATTTGGGCGTCCCTTTCTCTCATTGGCATGGAAAAAGTATGGCAAAAACGATTCATAAAGCTGGGCTACAAAGTTGTTTGAAAAAATGAAAAAAAAAAAAAACAGGTGGAGAAAAAAAATGAAGGCTTGTGAGTTGAGTGAAAAAGAAATCCAATTTTTTTTCGATCTATCCGATTGTGACTGACGTACGGAAGCACCAGCGCGTAACAGATTTTCCAAGCACCATTTCTCACTGCGATAAATAAAAAAATCCGATTTGTCATTTTATGTCTCGCGACTCGATTTCTTTGCGCTTGAAAAAAAAATATTGTTGAAAATTGTGGACGCGAGCGAAAATAATGGAGAGCAGAACGTTTTTGCGAGAATTTTCCTGGCGCAGTGAAAAGAAAATTTGGTTGAAAAGATCGATATTTTTGTTGGTTACGTTCGACCAAACGTTTCTTTTGAAAAATCACAAAAATTTTGTCACGGCAGCAAAAAATATTCTAGAAAGTCTCTTCGAAAAGTCAATTTTTGTCATTCCAATCGTAAATTTTGCTGACAGTTTCGTTTGAATTGAAAAATGTTGTCAAAATAATGAAAATTTTGAAATTATCCAAAAATATTTAATTCGTCGTGTTCAAAAAAAATATCGACGGTTTTTGACGGAATTTAATTTTCTGTGTGTTGATCACAATGCAATTTTTTGATCAATTTTGTTACTCGTTTCTACTAGGCTCGATCCAAGCTGTAATGAAATTGTTTCGGCGTACTAATTCCAGAGAGATTTGCACAACCGAAGGCGCACGTACTGTCAGGACATTCGAGGGATCGATGTCGAACTGAATATCGCGTCGAACGTGCGGCGTCTCGAATGTATGAGCTACGCGCCATCACCATTTTCTCATTTTAGTTTTCTCCCTCCTGCAGCCCATGCAGGCACCAGATGCTCGTTAGTTTAGCTCGTTTCATCATTTTCATTTTTTTTCCATTTTTTCTCCAACACCTGAGATTTCTCGTTAAGGGATTACCATCACAAAACGATTTTATTTTTAGGGTCCTTTCAAAATTTCGTATAAACGTTCTTGGCACCAAAAATAAAAGTTTTCTCCTATAAAGAGAAATTTTCTGTTGTTGACAATTTGAGATATTTGCAACTTCTTTACTTTCCCCATCCAAACGCGTGCAAATTCAAGTCACGTTTTCGTTAAAAAGTTGCAAAAATCGAGTTGCATAAAGAAAATTTAATTAGGATTTTTTTTGCAAATAGCCAAAAAGGCTATGAGTCGAAATTTTTGAAGAAAAATCCTAAACACATATATTTGCAACTCACAAACGAAACGCGACTTGAATTTACTCGCGTTTGGGTGGGAAAAGTTAAAAATTGTAAATTAAATATCTCAAATTCTTGACGTCAGAAAATTTTTCTCCACGGGAGAAAATTGTTAGTTTTCGTGTCGAGAATGTTCGTACTAAATTATTGAAGAATTCTAAATAAATGAATGAAGATTTTTTTGTATCTTTTTTCAAACATTGCGATTCAACTAGTCGGCAAAGTTTCCAAAGGACTTTTGAGACTTTTCCGTAGAAATAGTGCAGGCATTTTTCTCTTTGCATCCAGACAAAACCCAAAGATAACTTTTTGCATATATAAAGGTAAATGTGGGGAGCAAAGGGGAGAACGCAACAGTCAAGTTTCGCATCAGCATTCATGCAACATCGTCATGTGCAAGAGGAAAATCCTCTCAGGCTTGTTGCAGTCTATACGCGAGAGACTTTTGTTCGTATAATGTGCAGACACACGCCTCGCTGCTCTTTTGTCACACTTGTGAGGGAAGGCAAATGTGATAAACTACCGGGACTATGGGTTATATTTCAGTGGCAAGAGGGAGGAAGGTTCGGAGAGTCAGAGAATCGAAAAGTCAGCGAGAGAAGCATCGCTCGGCAAATAATCGAAGCGACGAAACGTAAAGTCCTCAAAATGTGTAATTACGACGTAACTGCGTGACAAGAAATTCCAAGATAATCAGCGTCCTCAATGACTTTTTTATCGAACGAAAAAAAAGTCGAAAAGTAAACTCGAGTTCGATTCTGCGCCTGAAAATGCCGATTTTTCACTTGCAAAGTGATTGCATTCGATTTTTTTAAAGGCAGAGCCAAAAATTGACACGCGAAAAGAAAAATGTGGGGTGGATGAAGAAAAATGTTATGAACGCTGCGAACTCGAGTATCTCGTCGTTTTGACTAGTTAGCGACATATTTTGATAATTAAAACGGTGTTCCCTGATGCTTGCTCGAAATTTACACATTGCATATGCGACCAAGTTCGCACACACTCTTGCATCTCTCTCTCGTTGCATCTGCATGCATCCCTTGACACTGAAGATCACGTGGTCAAATCTGCTCACCTTCCAGCCAAGTATATGTATGCACCGAGTCAACTCGGGCTTGATAAACTGCGCAAATATACCGGGACGAGGGTCTAAATGGTCTTGTTGCATATTCGGACGTGTAAGCAACGCCTGACACTGGCTACGTCACGAGAAACAAATTGAGTCTTAATTAGCCCCTCAATTTGTTTATTTACAAAATTCCACAAATTTTTGTCGAAAAACGTTCGAGTTTTGAATTTGTTTCGTTTTTTTTTTCAGTTTTTTTTTTTTTTTAATTGCATTTTGGGAACAAGAGCTCTGATTGCGAATGAAAAGAAAAGTGAGAACGTCTCGTGGCGTATTTAATTTATTTTCTTTTTACGTGACGACGACTCTCTGGACTCTCGAGCTGGAGATTTAATTTTGCGAATTAGTTGTTCGAGTAACGAGACACCCAAGACGGGCCAGCCAGCCTCTCTGTCCACACTGCGACGACGAAATGGTTTAAGAAGGTTACACCACTCGGCTCATAGTCCATTCTCATTGAGGATAAGACCTCAGGAGAGCCAATCCCGTTACGCTTCGTCACGTACTCACCCAAGAATTTATTCCACTTGGCTCTTATATACACCGACTATATACTAAAAACATACATATATATATGTATATTATAAACTTTACCCCTAAAGCCTGGAGGCTTTTGTCTCTAAAATGCATCTCAGTGTCCTTCGTCCCTTAAGGACTCGCTGCTTCCTCCATTTCCCTCAAAACGTCGCGTATAAACGTCGGAATAGAAATTGATTAAATTACCTTAACGAAAATTTTTCCTTCTTTTTTGTTCTCATGGAAAAATGCACTTTTGCGATTCCATTCATCCTCGTTTTTGCATCGAATTTTTTTTATCGAGCTCAATAAATTTGACAAGCAATAATTGACTCGATATAAAATTGAGGATTTTTTATCTTGAACTTGATGAATTTTGTATCGAGTCCATTTTTTCTCGTCAAATTTGATGTTTCATTGAAAATCTATGAATTTTATGAATTTTATTCTATAAAAAATGGTTAAAAAATATTAATCGTGATTTTTTAGCTCGAACCTGATGAATTTTGCATCGAGTCGATTATTTCTTGTTAAAAATAGAGAAACAAAAATCATTAATTGCAGAGAACAATAAATTTTGCTCGCCATTGATTCGTTGCATCGAATTTTTCGCTTCGTGTCCACGTTCCATTTAACGAGGAAGATTGAAAAATCATTAAACACATTTTTCTCGTCGGTTTTTCATTGTTCTTGGAAAAGCTTGAAATTAAAAAATCTCCGTGCGGAACAAAACACCGCGAGATGAGTTTTGTCAATGGTCGCGCGTCGCGGGTAGTTTTAATCACGCGATGAGGATAAAACAAGATCGAGTTTCGGGGGCGCGAGGCCGTCGCCGCGCGTTCATAATCGACGTCCATTATAATTCCATCGAAACAGCGAGAGAGCCTCGTGAGCTCGCGCATGAAAACAAAAATCAACGCGCGCCTAACAAACTCATGGCAACTCCCAGAAAATATCGCACGCAGAAAATTTCATTGGATCCGTTTGGGAAAACGTTTTTTTGAAAAATCACAAAAGTTTTGTGATTGCAGCAAGAAATATTCTAGAAAGTTTCTTTGAAAAGTCCATTTTTGTCATTCCAATCGTAAATTTTGCTGAGAGTTTCGTTAGAAATGAAAAATATTCTCAAAATAACGACAATTTTGTAATTTGCCAAAATTACTTAGTTTACCGTGTTCAAAGAAAATATCGACGTTTTTTTGGAACAATTAATTTCAAGCGCGATGAAAATATTCATGCAAAAATATATAATAACTGGCGAGTTCGATACGAGAGCGACCTGCATAATGAAAAATTGTACGATGACTTTAACGTGCGTAAAATATTCATTAGAGACCACGTGAGCCTCAATTTGTTATGCAAAATTCTCTTCGTTGCTGCTCTGCCTCGTTTGAAATTTCTCGCTGATATGAATTACGATTTTTTGTTATCCAAATTATCCCATTCCGTCCTTAACGTTTTGAAATAAATTACGTCCACTCGACCGATTCGGCTTCCAGCGAATTAACAAGCAAATTTGACGTTTATTGACCGAAACTTTAAATTTTTCGATGCACGAGCCGAAAATGACGAAATTTTTCGATTTCAACGTGAAAAAGTTTTTAAAGAACACGAAAAAATTCGTTTCAATTATTTTTTGCAACCTCTCGATTGTCGTCGATTCTGAAAAAAAAAAACAATTAAAAATCCTTTGGAAAATGAATGAAAAATTTGAAAACAATTTTTCCCAAAGATCGTCTCGAGGGCAACGACTCAAAATAAATTGAACGAGTCGGTGAAGTGTGTTGAATAAAAAAAAAGTGTCGTGGACTGATGAAAAATTGTGGGATTGCCCGTGCAGCGTGACGACGAATTATTTCGATTCTTCTCAGTGAATCGCGGACGAAAAATCAAAAGTGAAGAAGCTGGAAAAGACTTGGAAGTGAATTCCTGGCGCATCAACAAAAGTTTCTTGAAGATTAGCGCAAATTTCAGGATCGTTGTTCGAGTGTTTAATTATTATTTTTTCTCACGAGTGTAAAAATTATCAGCAGCGACGGGACTCGAAGCCCCGGGGTCCCGGGGACCCGGAGACCGTTGTCGGAGCCTCGAGAACTCCGATGGCATTGAGTCCTGTCGAAAGAAACATGTGAAAAGGCATCCGAAGCCGAGAGCGACGACGACCCTCGTCGTCTCGTCCTCGTCATCGTCGTTGTCCTCGCCCTCGTCCTTGCTATTATCGCCCGGAGAAAAAAACACGATGCTCGCGTGTGTCTATCCCTCGGAAAATTTCCATGGCAAAGCTCCCGTCCCCGGGACCAAAGTTCGCCATGGAAAATCCGGGCCAGGCCGAAAAAAAACAAAACTCGTTGCGTCCAAGGACATTACTCGAGCTTCTGAATCCCGAATCCACGTCGGCTCAGCCACAATCAAAACAACTAACCGTAAATTCGTTGACTCCAACGCTGCTCTTGGCACGACTACCTGCATCTCTTCAACATCGAACAATGAGGTACGTTTTGTTGTATTAACACCAGCAGAGCGCTCTCCTCGTCTCGTCCTTTGTTTTCCATCAAAAGACACGTTGCCGCGCGACCTGTTCTCCACCCTTCGACCGAACCATGCACTTTTCATTGTTCCCCCTTAAAACCGAGTCCGCAACAGCAATAAAAAAAAAAAAACCATTTTTTTTCGTTAAAAAAATGAAAAATCTGAAAATTTGATTCGGAAGTTTCGACATGATTAAAAAATTCGAATTTTTACATAAAAAAAAAGCCATTTATGCTTTATTTAAAAAAAAGAAAAATCTGGAGACTGGATTCGGTTTTCGGAACGAGAAAAATAAACGAGTTTGAGGGAAATGCTGATTCGGAAGTTGGGCGTCATTATAAAATGCAAATTTTCATATTTTTTTCGTTGTTTTACGAGACTTGCTCGTTCTCAAAAATTGGAACGAGCTATTCCATGCATTTTCATTGTTCCTGCTGAAAACCGAGCCCGCCACAGCCTCGGAGGAAATAAAAACATTTTTTTTGTGTCAAAAACTGAAAAATCTGGAAATTGCATTCGGTTTTCGGATCGAGAGAACGAATTTATGAAAAATTGAGATTCAGAAGTTATTCATGGTTAGAAAATGTTGATATTTTTTCGTCAAATACACGTGCCCAAAACTCATGGTCGCACCGAATAAATAATGTGGAGCTGCATCATCTAGAAATTTACTTACGCTCGTTTCATAATCACACGAGAACCACGATAGCAATTAAGAAGAGCTGACGTTAAAACTAATCAAGAATTTGGAAGGAAGTAAGGATGCTGCTGCATATGTTTCTCAATGTTGGCAGACCGGGAGATTAAGGGCAAGAGACTCCGACCAAGAGAATGAGCCAGAGAGACACAGCATTTACGTCACATCGAATAAATTTCGTGGTAGACTGAGCAAAATGTCTGGATCTCTCTGTCTGCTCGCAAGGAACGTCACGCGAAGCTTCTCTGGCGCATGCCTTACGTAAGAAAATGGGCGAAATCTTGTGCAGCTTACTTTTTTTTTTACCAATTTTGAAAAGTTCATATCTCCGGTAAAATTAAACGAAAAGTCTTCGACTTGGGCTCATTCTTTTCGGTTTTTAATGCAGAATCACGTGAATCTGGGAAATTTCGCATTGAGTCAAAAAATCAGTGGAAAATCCGGTAAAACCATAAAAAATAAAGTCAATTTTTCGCTGCCAGTTCCGCTGGAAATGAAAAATATTGTGAAGATGACGAAAATTTTGAAATTATTGAAATAAATGTCATGTTCAACAAAATATCGACGTTTTTTGACAAAATTTCATTTTCGTTTTCGTCTTATTGACTCGGAACCACAAAAGCTCGGGCAAAGGTTGCCAAAGGTCGGCGCGACGACTTTTTCTTTCTCTGATATCGATTCGCACGTACATTTGAACTTGAAGATTCGTCATTGGTAACGAGGTGAATCCTCTGAACTTAATCATCATCTCTCTCGAGCATTCTCATTGCTCGCCTGGTTTCTCGCTTCATCTCCTGGCCGGAAATTGCTGGTGGGAAGCGAGATCTGATCCTCGTAGTTTTGCCGTTACTCACCAATGTTACCGCAAAACTCGAAGAGACTCTTGCGTAAGAGTTCTCGCGACTTGATCGTGCTCGAAAGCGAGCCCAACTAATTTTCATTCGAAATTTACTTTCCTCTTGCACATTCGCCTCTCCCTTCGCGTCATTCTCTTCCATAGCAAACTCTCTGGATCTCGCCCTTTGTTTCGGCTGCGTGTCTTGGCTCTTGCAGTTTTCTCGTATACATGGATTTTTCTTTTCTCGCGTACGTCTTGCTCGAGGATGCTGTGCGCTCAGGACCAGATGAATCTTCTTGAAAGTTTTCCTTCGGATTTTCATCATCCACGTTACCTGCTCAAGGACCTTCTCGTGTGCTGCGTGTCACGCATTCTCATGCTCGAAAATTGCCAGCGAAACTTTTGAGCTTCTTCCTGACGTTGACAGAAAAATCGTTTTTTTTTCGGGATTCAAAAATTTTCAAATTTCTACTGAATCCAGTGCGAGTTTTTTGTGCGATCCTTGAAAATATAACGAGGCGAAAAAAAAGCTCGCGAGTTTCGTTGCAAATATTCCGCGGTAATTAATGCATTTTTTTTCGTTTTTTATCAAGGAATGGCCTAGAAGTTTAGCAGGCCAGATGCGAAGGTCGTTCCGGTTATTAAAAAAAAATCGAACTAATTATATCGTTTCGCGCGAGAGGCGCGATACGAGAGTTATTTGTGAATAAATAAAAATTCCGAGCGACTTTCAAGGCGGGAAATAAGTTTTCATTTTTGTCATCTCGCAGCTTCTCCTCGCAAAGATCAAGTTTCATTTTTTTTTTCAGGGGCTTTCAACGACTGACACGATATTTATTACTGGATTTTTCGTTCGCAATGTTTCCGAGTGTTTAATAAAAAAATTGTAGAACATTCTTACAGACGTTTAATTTTGTAGATTCAACGAATAGCGAATGAATTCATTTTCATTTAGAAACACGAACTGCTTCAGTGAAGATTCATCGCGGCGATCTTGGAATGCAAAGAAATTCTGTTTTTTATTCAACGGCGCTTGTACTTATTCAATATTCGTTAAATATTTGCCCGTGGCAATAAAACGATCCCCCCTTGCCACCGAAAAACTCAATCGACACGAAAAATCACCACGATTTTCAAAATCCAGTAAATAATTAATGGAAATAAATATTTTCCGTTTCCAACTTTAGGCTCATTTCGCTTTCCAATTGCGTATATTTTTCTGCACTCGTCAAAATTTTTTGGATTTTTAGAATCGCCTCAATTTTTTCTTTTACATTCATGCAGTTTTTCGGTTATTGCCAATTATTTTGGCAGGCGGAGACTGCGCGTTTGATTTTGGAAAAATAGAATAAAATTTCATTCCATTCATTTTTATTTATTTTGTTTCTTATTCGTTTATAATTTTATTTATTCATTTATTTATTTTATTTATTTAATTTGATATGGATGAAATTTCATACTATTTATTTTTATTTATTTTATTTCTCATTCATTTATCAATTTTATTTATTCATTTATTAATTTTATTTATTATATTCATTTTAGTTATTGTATTTGATATGGATTTCGTGGCATTTTAACAATGCAAACAGTCTGAAGTTTGTATCGTTGGAATGCAACGAAATTCGTTTTTATCTTGGACAAAAATTTGAAACATTTGGATGACATTGAAAATTGAACGAATCATCGATAAAATCAAATATTTTTCGTTGCATTTCAACGTTGCAAACTTCAGCATCATCATCTCGATACTTTTCGATAGAATTCTTTCTGTGTCAGAAGAATCTGTACAGAAGTTGCTGTCAGATGTGAAGAGACTATGGGCGCGTGTGTGTGACGAGACTTTTCTGCTTTATCCAGTTAACAAATGTCACCTGTACGCTCGGTGTTCCCGCGTCTGCTGTCTCACTGGAAAAAGCAGGAAAGAGGGCCCGCCGTGCGGAGCGCAGAACACAAGCGCACTCGATAAATGTTGGCGACAGAATTAATTTCCTGCTTGCATTTGCAAAGCTCGACTAACGTGACGGCAAACACAAGTTTGCTCTGTCGAGATGAAGGACAGCTTTGTAGAGTGCGAGAGAAAGAGAAAGCGAGAGAGAATATATAGGAAAAGCCGTCGAAACCCGGTCAAGATAGCGCGCTCCAATGAATCGCTTTTGCCTTTGCTTTCCTCCCTCGACAACCAACACAGACACCAGAGCATAACCCGCTCATCTCGTGAGCTTTTCTCTCCTCGTCTCATCTCTTCGTCAACGATCTTTCACCTCCTCTCTCTTTGCTCTTTGCTCATTGCTACGAGAAGGTGATAAAGTTTCCTGCTCCTCCGGATCTCAACGCAATCCATACGTCAAAAAAATTTTCACTTTTTTACCAATCTCGAGGATATTTCCATTTGCGCGCAAATCGGTTGTCCCCGCGAACGGGCTTTTTTTCAAATTGAGCAATAAAAAATGGAAATCAAATTCAAAATTAAAAAATAAAAATAAAATTAACTATTTAATTAAAAATTGCATTAAAAACTAAATTAAAAATCAAATTAAACATAAAATTAACAATTTAATTAAAAATTTCAGTAAAAATTCAATTGAAAAATAATTAAAAAATCAAATTAAAAATAAAATTAACAATTAAATGAAAAATTGCATTTAAAATTAAATTGAAAAATAATTTAAAAATCAAATAAAAAATGAAATTAACAATTAAATGAAAAATTGCACTCAAAATTGAATTTAAAAATAATTTAACAATCGAATTAAAAATAAAATTAACAATTAAATGAAAAATTGCATTGAAAATTCAAATTAACAATTAAATTTGGAATTGAATTTAAAAATGAGCGTGGATGAGGGAAAGGGCTCGTGAGAACCACAAAGGGTAGTCGCAGGAATCAGGAATAATAATATATGAAAAAAGCAGAAAAATTGATTAAAGAATTGAATGAAAAATAAAAAATTCAGAATGGAAAATCGAAAATAAGAAATAAAAAATGAAAAACTCCACGAGGGAAAGAGAATGGCAGAAAAATTCCGAAAAATGGTTGCATCCGCAGTAAAAAACTCTGCTGCACCTCGTGGTGATCGAGTGCACATACGAACCTCAAAGTCCGGCTGCGACTGAATGAAAAAAAAGGCACGACATTTTTTTTTCTATCGCTGTGTCCAGGCTCCTGCCTCGGAGCGACGTAAGTTAACATTCAGAGATTTTTTTCTCGTCTCTCTCGTTCCCTTTGTGTGTCTCTCTCTCGCGGACAATCTGTTGGGCAATTTTCCACGAGTTCAGACTCCCTGCGGCCACGCAGAATAACCGAACAGCGTGCATGAAAATCGGACGGAGAAAGCGAGAGAGAGAGACGCAGAATTTATTCATCCTTTGTCGGGGCGAAAGGAAATTAAAAAAAAAAAAAAAAAAAAAACGATTTTCAAATAATGGAAAACGTCAGCGAGAAGTTGAGTTTATTCGCGAACTTTTTCGCCCACGCGTGAATGAGAATTCACACGTAAGAATAAGGCTGGAAAAAAAAACAGACAAGAGGCATCCAGCAGGTGGTTGCCACAGATCGTGAGAAATGAAACGCGACCAAGGTTGGCAACCTCTGATCCGGATTATACAGCGAGACGTGGACCGGAACGCCAAAAGACGAGAGCAAAAAGGGCGACAGAGGCTGATGCGGAAGGGGCGAAAAAGTCGTCGGCCGAAAACGCGATAAGACGATTTCGCATGCGACTTCGCATTCGTGTTTTTTCCATCCAATGCACAAATATGCAGCGTGCACTGACGTACGAGAATCGTCTCACGTCAGCTCGAATTTTCGCGAGCTTATATATAAAATATTATCTCGTTCGTATCGTATTACGTTGGCGCGCGTCTGGACCAGCTGAGGAAACATGAAAAATGTTTGTCTCGCGTTTTGTTGCAACGAGACAACAGAAAAGTTGTCAAGAAACGTGCGATCGCTTCTCCAGGCTCCGGAAGACACTGAAAGTTGAATTTGTCAAAAAAAATATCAAATATCAAATATTTTTGCTTTCTAATGAAACTGCTAGCAAAATTTACTTTTCAACGAGACATTTTTGTGATTTTTCAGAAAAAAAACGTTTATGTCGAACGAAACCAACGAAATATCATTGTTTTCTAAAAAAAAAATCTTTTCGGTGCTGCACAAACGTCTTGAATTTATTTTCGCGACAATGGATAAAAATTTCTGGCCCGCAATTCAATAATGCGTTGCGCTGGTTTTTCATCGTGAGCGTAATGCACTCTGGCTCGTAGTTTCGTTGCTCGTTCGGTACGCGAGCAGTCTAAATTGAAAGAGTTTTCGCGACCAAGCAGAAACTATGAGAAACGTCAAAATGAACAAACTCGTTTTGATGGCCACACGCGCGAGAGCTCGCATTGAAAAATGCTGAAAAATCGTCAGCGCAGAATAGGAAAACGTGATCGAGATAAAAAGGTGAAGGATTGATAGAAAAAAAACATGATAAAAAGGATTCTGGACCCATGCAGGAACGAGATGAAAGAATTCTGAAAAGAGCGGAACACAGAGAAGCGAAATGAACGAATGGTACAACAGTTTTGTGGCAAAGCTTTATTCAACTCGCTCCACACACACGCCGCGCCATGTCCGACTTTCCTAAAGCTCTCTCACGTTATTGGATTCATGCCCGTTTCTCTACAATCTTGCCATATCTTTTTTCCCTTTCTCTCTCGATGCTGGGGTCAGCCAATCGCGGAATTTGGGAACTTTACGTTGAATATAAAATATTGTCAGCGCACACATCGCGCCCTGCTGCGGTTTTGTCATATTTAAAAAGTCTTTTGTGCAGGTGCGCCATGTTATGACTAGGATTACCGCAAGATTTCTCTTCCGGCTGGATATTACGGCATGTGAGACAATGACTTCTCTTGAAAAGCGTCTCTATTACAGTCTTCTGTGCCGTGAACCTCGGGATATGGAACTAGAGTTTAAGTTTATTCGTGAAATGACTACGCTGCGTTTAGTGCCTGATACCGGCGCAGGATCCGAGTGTATAAAGTTCTGGATATTTTACGGTTTCCGTATTTGATACGAAATTGACAATTAATATTTTAAATGGTTTTCATGCTCCAATTGTTCCCTCAGGATCCTTATAATTAATGGTCCGCGGATTGTGTGACTTTTTATGGGGCCCCGGGTCACGTGGATCCTTGTCGTCCTGCCAGAAATATTTGGAGAAAAAAAAAAATCTGAAAAATTCTAAAAGGGTCGACATTTTGAAAAAAAAATTTATTTTATTTTCGAATTTGTTTTATTTTCAAATGAAACGTTTTAAAGAACGAGATTTTTGAAAAAAATCATGCTTTTCGTCCTGCCAAAAATTTCTTTCGTATTTGGAGTCAAAAAAATCTGGAAAATTCTTATTTGAAAAATCTCGTTTTTTATTTTTACATAAAATTTTTTGAAAAACGAAATTTTCACAAAAAACCTCGTTTCATTCTCGAATTTGTTTTATTTTCAAATGAAATATTTTGGAAAACAATATTTCAGAAAAAAAAGTTGGCGCTTGGGTCAAAAAGACCCATAAAATCCGCGGATATCGAGGGACTTTGATTTTTTTCGTAGACTCGTTCGCATAATCGAAAAAAAGCTCGTGAAATTCAAAAAATTGACACAATGATTTACGTCTCTCTATCTAAACGTGTGTATGAAATGACAATGAATGGGCGAACGATTATGTGCTATCGCGCGGCAATTAATCGTCCTATATCGATCAAGGTTATCGAGGCCTTGAGGCTCGATATCTCGAAACGTGGCGCACCCCTCGGTTCCTTTTATCAGTAGTAAAATCATTGCCTTCCGGAGCCTCTCCTTTTTCTGTTCCCTCTGCTCGCTCGAGACGCCAAGCCCCGCCTATTAATTTTCGTCCAACGATACGCACACGCTTAATTGCTTCCACGCAGTAACTTCATGAGCTATTAACCGAGAATCATGACGTTCAAGTCCCTTAATACCTGCCAGGCCATTATTTCATTGAAAACCAGAAAAATTCCGTTTCGACCACAATCCGTGCGTCTAATTCGTCAATAAAATTAATTCACTTCCATTAAAAAATGGACAAAAAAAGAGGCAAAAAATAAAAAGGCAAGAAAAAAGAAAATTTCTAAAAACAAATGGACAGAAATAAATCTAAAAAATTAACGAATCGTTGCATTTTTAAACGGCGTCGAAAAATCTTGATCCAAGAGTTCGAGCGTTACCCAATCGATTTCGAAAAAATATATACGCAACGCAACAATTACTCGTCAAAATTTATCGTAATATCATCTCGGACGATGGAGAGAACCATTCACGAGTTAATTGAGCCCATAATTATTTTATATTCACACTCACGTTTCTAATGAAAAAAACTGAATTCCAATTTTTTTTTTAATAGTTTACGATACCACCCGTTGGTTTTGGAATGTCGAGCCGCCTTGGTTACCGCGTGCCGACACAATCGTCGGTGATAGGCCGACAGTACTTTCGACCTCCGACGAAACAAACCCATTACGAGGTCATCAGGGAATTATAAGAGTATAAAAACACTGAGGGAGAGGCAGTCGTTCC
Source organism: Diadegma fenestrale (assembly GCA_037043255.1). Lineage (NCBI taxonomy): Eukaryota > Metazoa > Arthropoda > Insecta > Hymenoptera > Ichneumonidae > Diadegma > Diadegma fenestrale. The sequence continues at coordinate 10,203,443 of CM073317.1, forward strand.
GTGCGCTGCTGCTGAGTCCTCGTCTCAGTCTTTCGAAACTTCACAAAGTCACGCACACTACACTGTGTGTTATGGAAATTATTGTATTAATAATTTAAAAAGGGCAAAACTCGCTCAAGGTCTTTGAACTCAAAATGCTGCTCCGTGCGTGTTTTTTTTTTTTGGGGTAAACATTTTTGTAACTATTTTTGCGTTTCGGGCTGCGGTGACTAAAAATTACCGGGAAATTGTTAATTTTTCGCAATTTTCTTCGACTTGGAAATGTCTCAGAACTTTCGAGTACTAATTCGGAAATTATTTGACTCGTAAATGAGACGCGATTGAGCACCGACTTATTACCGATCCAATTGCGATTATTACGTCCAACAATTCGCAGTAGACACGTTGAGAATTATGAGCGAAATCGTCATTTATAACCCCAAGTTTATCCGAACATTCTCTTGTCAAGTTCTTCTCTTTGGGCCTGTTCCCCTAAACCGCTAAAACAATTTATCAACGCGCGGAACCCTTTCTTGGCTGGCGAGATATAATATGTTGGTTGTTACGCCTTTCACACAATGCTTTGCCTTTACCGAGGGAAAGATACTTCATGGGCCTAGAGCAGGCCAGACATTCGCGACATTTTTTCGAGAATCTCGTTTTTAAACGGTTTTTCGAAAATAAAACAAATGCCACGACTAAAAAAACTGTGAAACCTCAAAATACCATCAATGGCAAGTATTTCAGAATTTTTACAGATTTTTTTCCCTCCAAATACGCGAGATACAAGTGGCAGGACGAAAAAGTCCTGCAAATCGTGCCACAAACGACATTTTACCGAAAATCTCGTTTTTTGAACCGTTTTTCGAAAGTAAAACGACTGCAACGACTACAAAAACTGTGAAACCTCAAAGTAGCATCAATATCGAGGATTACAGAATTTTTACAGATTTTTTTCCCTTCTAATACGGGAGATACAAGTGGCAGGACGAAAATGCCATGATCCTTGAAAGCCTTAACCAAAAGTCATTAAAATTGATCGTATCGAACACACACAGCGTATAATCCAAATATGCAGATGTAAAGATAAACAAACTTGACTCCAAAAGTTACACAAGAACTTGGTGTTATGGTTTGGATCAAAAGGCAATAGAATGGGACTCGAAGTTGAGGAGCTGGTGAACTAACCGAGTGGCACGTTTGTTTACTGCTTCATAAATAAGAGATTGTGGTGAACTTGATTAGCAACCCTGGGAGGGAAGTTTGTTGACAGAAATTGTGGAAATTATTGGTGTGAAAGGGCGTGAAATCCGCGAGTGTTTGTTGGAGTCTCGAGATGAATAGAGAGAAAACCGGAGGGCGATGTTTCTGTGAAGAAAATGGAGATGGGTTAATGAAAATTTGAATAGTTCGTTTTCGCGTCAACGATGTTAAAGTTGCGCGCAACTTTGCGGATATGCATACGAAAATTCGTGGATATAGAAAACAAGTAAATTCGTATGTACGAGAAAACCTCGGAAAATGGGAAAATTGTGATACGAGCCAATGTTTGAGTGAGAGAGTCTGCGAGCCACGTGACTTTCGGCATGTTGACGTTTCGGCCTGAGAACGAAAGACGCGGAGTTTCGTTTCGGCAGGGGGATGAAAAATAACTTGGATTTATTCCCTTAGTACGCGGCGCGGTGACAAGTTTCCCGCGGGATCTCACGTGTTGTTTGTGTTTGTCACGATCAAGAATTTGCTGATGCGAATCAGCTCCACAAAGATGTGACACATCTTTTTGTTCTGCTGCTCGAGACGTGCGAAAGCCTCAGTCGTAGCGAAGAAATGATGTTCGCACGATGCTGCTGGGGTGTATTTTATCTTGTGAAATTCTTGGCTCGAGCTCAGCGATCGTTTTGGGAAAACGAATAAAAATTTCAACGCTCGGATTTGAAGATTGCGTCAGGGAGGGAAGAGAGAGAAAGAAAAGGCATTCAGGATGCGAATGGGATTGCCGGGGGGAGGGACAAAATGTTTTTTGGTGCTGAGCCAAAATTCCAAGGCCTGGGAAAACCGCAAGCACGTTTTTCCTGCTGCTTCTTTATCATCTCCGGACTTTGCGGACCCCCTTCATCATTCTTAATCATTTCGAGGCTTCATCTCCGCGATCTCTGGAGCTTTTGCCTGAAATATTTCATTTCTTTGGGTTACAGGCTCGTTAAATAATGAGGACAATTATTAAGCACGTTGTACGCAGCGACGGTCAAATCTAAATTTTTCTTTTCAGTTTTTCTCACCTACAAAACTGTTTGCGAGCCTGAGTTGATTCAAAAAAGTTGTTACCGATTGTCTAAAGAACAAAATACTCGAAATTCAAGATTGTCCGAGTTAATTTGTATTCGTTATGTAATAACAAAAATTTTGAAATAATTTTACGACCGATTTTTTTGAAAAACTGTATAAAGCTTCTTCGATGTTACGTAAAAGCGTGTGCAAAGTTTTAAGAGGCTTCACCATTTAGAAATCGAAATATTTAATGTTGAAAATTGCAACTTTTAACACGAGCTCTTATGAGAATCGACTGAAAATTGTGATTTTTATAAATAAATGTCTCGACTTGTACATGGAGAAACCGCTTAAAATTGCGCGAGCTATTAGACATCGATATTCTCTTTGAGTGGTGCAAATTTGAAGAATTTCTATCGATAGGAAATTTAGCATACAACGTCCTTATAAATGGAAAGGAAAAATGAGTGTAGGAAACCTTAAAAAGTCGGAGAGGATGAGCTTGAATGGCATTCCTCGCGAAACCGAAAAAGTATATCCTGCAGCGGCGACTCGAAAGACCTTGATCCTGGGACCGCAGGAATTCTATACCTCTCGCTCGGCGTAAAGATTTCATGTCCCCAAAGAGACGAGAGTTTCGTTAATCCTTGGTCGCTCTGTCTCCCTTTTTTCTCATTCTTTTCGCCAACAGAGAGAAAGCTGCTTCAACCTCTTCGTAAATTCCCTTTGATTCCCCCAAAGCTCTCATCCATACATACATTTATTTCACCATATAAATATATATGTAGCGAATAAAATGAATATATAAGAAAAGACAGTCTGAGCTCATGAAATAAACGCGAAATATCGATGAAACTTATTATGCAGCTTTGCAAGTATGAACCCAGCGCGAAATGTGCCCCCCTCGCTGCTTATATTCATCATGACGAAAATCCTTACCCCGTCGTCGTTTCTCTGTATAGCCAATGCGTCCCATTTATATACACCACAACCTCATTTCAACGACTGCATTCACAGCCCCGGAGTATTCGCGCTCACCATATCCCAACCCGAAGAGTTTAATGCGCTATTTCATCGATCTATTCCAATTTCAAGTACATTTCATCCACATAACGCGTTCAATGCATTTGCATGCTCCTCCAAATTCATAGGCTATTCAAACTCATGTTTTCGACATATAATTTTTTTTTCGATTCATACGATTATTAATTCATTCATCGAAAATCAATAAAATCAATAAAATCAATAAAATCAATAAAATCAATAAAATCAACGAAATCAATAAAATCAACGAAATCAATAAAATCAACGAAATCAATAAAATCAACGAAATCAATAAAATCAACGAAATCAATAAAATCAATAACGTGGATGGGTGATCGTTTTTTTATTTCAATTGATTGATTGATTATGTTTTTGTGATTACAATTATGTAATGAATTTGTTTGTCGTTATTGTTGCAGTTACCAGTGGGCGGGGGCGGTGCCGTACTGGTGCTTAGCGAACTCGAGAGCATGGCAGCGCGGCAACAGCGGGAAATAGCCCAGCAAAGGCGTCTCCTGGAGCAGCGAGAAGAGCGCCTTGCCACGCTCAGAAGAGCACAGGTAAGAGTAAGTCATCCCGGATCCTTTTTATCAAATTTAAAAAAAAAAAAAAAAAACACTAAAAAAAAAAATTCCGTAATTTTTCATCGCAAATTAAACAAAAAATGACAAAAATTTAGAGGCTCCACATAATCCCATAATAATTTTCCGTATTTTTTCTCTTCCTCCGTTGATAAATCGAAAAACTCGTGAAAATTGAAGAGAAATTGAAAAAGAGACTTTCTGAAATTTTTCTTTTGCTGCAATGACAACATTTTTGGGATTAAAAAAAAAAAAAAAAAGTTTAGTCGAACGTATCCAACAAAATATCGATCTTTTCCAACAAAATTTTCCTTTCCGTCCACGATCGAAAATGCATGAAGGGTGGAAAAGCTTCGCTTGCGAAAATAAGCCGTGAAACGCGTGGAAAGATGTTGAGAGAAGGAAATTGTGTTGCCGGTGGGACTGGAAATTGCCTGGGCTCTTTTCAAACATTCGCTTTCTCGTGTATATTCTTTTTGGGTGCGGCGAACGAATCCGCAGTCTGTGGATACTCCGTTTTCGAAATCTCTACGCGAGAAATATCTTTTTTTTCTTTTTTGCTTGCTCCTTGTTCTCGTTTCTTTCTGCTTCTTATCTCGGATCGCGTATACGAAAAAAGACACAAGTCGAGTTTACTTCCGGCGATCGAGAACGCTTTGCGAGTCCATTTGAGCGGAGAAGCTTTCTTCGCAATTCTTTCTCGCGTGTGCACGGTTGTCTCGTTTTTTTTCGATGCCATCGAGAAAACGAGACGACTCGATCCCGTATCCGGTGAACCGGACACGCTGTCGTGGCAAAATGATAATAAAAATCGTGTCTTGTTCCTCTCGGAGCAAACTGCAGGATGAGCAACGAGATTTTTCGCGTGAAACCAGAGTTCGAGAAAAAAAACAATAAAAAAAAATGGAAAAACACATCCACGCGAGTTTTCGCAGAGGATAAAAACTTTTTTTTTGTTTTTATGCATTTCCGGTATTTTATATCAAAGCAGAAATTTTTTCAAAAAACGTCGATATTTAGTTGAACACGGTGAACTAAATATTTTTGGATAATTTCAAAATTTTCATCATTTTGACAATCTTTTTCGTTTCTAACGAAACTGTCAGCCAAATTTACGATGGGAATGACAAAATTAACTTTTCGAAGAGACTTTCTAAAATATTTCTCGCTGCAATGACAAAATTTTTGTGATTTTTCAAAAAAAATAAAAAAATAAAAAAACGTTCAGTCGAATCCAACGAAATATCGATCTTTTTCAACAAAATTTTCCACAAGCCACAAATCAACGCGTATGTCGAAAAACACGTGACCCGACAGAAAAGCATGGAAAAAAATGGCGAGCTCTCTGCGAAAAGGCGGAATGACGAAACGCGATTGTTCGAGCTACAAGTCTTTAAAATACTTTCCATTTTTTCTGCACACACATTCATCTCTCTCTTTTTTCTCGTGATTTCTCATGGGCGTCCGCACGCATGGTTTATTGTACTCGTGAACTTATAACTCAAGTGCGTGCAAATATAAACCGCGAGGGAAATATGAGAACGAGCGAGCAGAGAGAGAGAGAGAGAGCGAGAGAAAAAGCAACGAGAGTGAAGGAACTCGACCCAGTTTGCAATTTCTATTACGACAATGAGTCATTAGTCGAGTGGGCGATTATCGTGTGTCTCGTTACGTGTATATTTTCCCCTCCCTTTCCTCCTCTCTTACGTACGTGAATCATTAATATGACGTACAATATGCACAGAAGCGCGATCAAGGTATTACGACAAAAAACCAACTTTATCCAGAGATTTTCCAAGATTTTGTAAAAACGTCGATATTTTGTTGAACACGCTGAACTAAATATTTTTGCATAATTTCAAAGTTTTCGTTATTTTGACTATTTTATTCCATTCCCAACGCAACTGTCAGCAAAATTTACGATTGGAATAACAAAAATTTCTTTTTCTTTAAGGAGGAAATTGTTGGTTTTTATGTCAAGAATGTTCATGCTAAATTATTAAAGAATCCTCAATAAAGTAACACACTAATACGCGTGCATCCAATATATTTTTCATCTTTTTATACACAATTTTTATTTTATCTTTTATCATGCCGGGATTCAGTTTGCTCTCGGATATTTGGTGCACATGTTGAAACAGTATCTGCACTCGTGCTTCACGAGCAGGGATTATTATGGCCCCATAGCCTCGAGAATTCTCGTACTTCTTCAAGCCCTTTAATTTTATATCCACATACCAAACGTAAGCCCGTGTCTGTGTCCTCACGAATGTACACGGATGTGCACGAAATCAACACACAGCTCCATGCTTTTTTCCTCTGAGTCCCTTCCGGCTCTTTCACTCGCGTATATCGTGTGCAATTTCGAATGAGCAGTTTCGTAACTCATAACACGCGACCAAGTACACTTTTACTCTGCCACTGTAGCTTTCTGCGCTCTGTGAACGAAAATTATACTTCCCCTCCAGTCCCGTTTACGTACCATTCTTTTCAATTTTTTTTTCAACTGCTTTCCAAATTTGCTTTACGAATTAACATTTTCCGCTTGTTTTCTGGACTGCTCGTTTCAAGAAAACTGGCCAGTTTTTGTCGTACCTTGTGAAAAGACGTTTTAAGGTCGCCGATTTTGTGGTTGTTGGGAGAAAAAATTGCTACAAAGGAAAATACCAGAAATAAATTATTTCTCGGGATGCAGTGGCGGGGAAATTTGTAGGGCACGTTTTTTTAATTGTCAAAAGTTTCTTTTGTGCTTTGAAAAAATAGGAATTTCGACTTTTTTTTTGTATTTGAAAAGAAACTTAACCCTCCCGTATGATTTTTTATGGCTCCTCGGACCATACGCGAGTCCTTTTCGTCCTGCCACTTGCAACTCACGTATTTGGGCAGAAAAAAATCTGAAAAAATTCAGAAATACTCTCCATCGATTCTACTTTGATATTTCATAGTTTTCATAGTCGTTGCATTTGTATTATTACCAAAAATCGGTTTAAAAAACGTGATTTTCCAAAAAATCTCGTATGTGGCAAAAGTTGCAGGACTTTTTCGTCCTGCCACTCGTGTTTCGCGTATTTGGGCCGGAAAAAATTTGAAAAAATTCAGAAATACTCTCCATCGATTCTGAGTTGAGGTTTTATAGTTTTCATAGTCGTTGCATTTGTTTAGTTTCCAAAAAACGTTTGAAAAACGAAGTTTTCGAAAAAAAAGTCACTCGGGTCGAAATGCATCAAAAAGCTTCTTTTTTATAATCTCCTCAGCCCCACACACAAGAAGTATCAACGCGAGACGCCGAGCATTTTTTTCATTATATTTTTTTATAATTTGCTCTCTCATGAGCGTCTAATGAGTTTCTCACTCTTCAGCCTTTTACCAACGCTCATTAGTAATCACTAATAACAATAATAACGATAATGATAATTAGATTCTTCAATTTGCTTCCTCGTGATTGGAAATCCTCGTTACCAAGTTTAATGCAGCCTCCACGTGATACGAGTTAGTGTGACGTAACAACTATATGCATTAAGGAGCCTGAGCGAGAGTGAGCGAAAAAGAGCGAATGAGATTGAAGTTTTCCAGTTGCTTCGGAACTCTTAATAAAACACACTATTATTTTACGACTTGGCTCGTTTCTCTCTCGCGTCTGAATTTCGACTTGCAAATTCATTGAGAGTCTCGGGTTTCGAACAGAATACATTTATAATACTACCTGCTGCTGCTTTTAATCGCTTCCTCTCTGGATCCGCGAATGTGATCTGGTTTCTTCGCTGGACGCTGCAATCGGATCTCTCGCCGCAGAAAAGTTCGCCTTGGCGAAAGGAATTCTGTCAATGCTGCACGAAAAAAAAAGGAAAACGACTTTATTTCCAAAATTTCGTATCAAAATTCTCGCCACCAAAACTCAAAGTTTTCTCCTATGAAGAAAAATTCTCTGACGTTCAGTATTTGAGCTATTTCATTTGCAATTATTTATTTTCACCATCCAAACGCGTGTAAATTCGAGTCACGTTTCGTTAAAAAGTTGCAATAAAAAATTTGTTTAGGATTTTTTTTGCACATTGCCAGAAAGGCCATGAGCCGAATTTTTGAAGAAAAATCGTCAACACATTTATATTTGCAATTCATAAACGAATCGCGACTGGAATTTACACGCGTTTGGATGGGAAAAGTTAAAAATTGAAAATTAAATATCTCAAATTCGTAACGTCAGAAAATTTTTCTTTATAGGAGGAAATTGTTAGTTTTGGTGTCAAGAATCTTCATAGAAAATTATTGAAGAATCCTAAATAAAGTTATTTCGTACGAAACAAAAATATGAGATGCTTTTCGTGTTTTGCTCGCGAAGATTGTTTCCCGGTTCCGACAAGCAAAAATTCCGATGGACGAGGAATGAATACGACGGAGATTATGCAAGAGTTCATAAATATTTCTCCGCGCTCCGGAGGAATCGAAAATTCCCTAAAATTCGCTTCTTTCCTCCGTGTGTGCTATGGATCCGCTTGATTTATTCATCAAATTATACTCTCGCGCGCATCATGCGTTCCCGATTTTTGTTTTCTTATTGTGGCTATAAATCACCCAAGTTTTGGGAATTCGGGATAAATTATTTACGCGCGCTTCTCACGAATATCTCGTGCATGCCCCCAGCTCCGGTGTATTCTAGCGCCGATTGTAATAATAAACGCAGAGTACTCATCGATGGATATCGATCTGCTCAGACCATGTTGCATGCTCGTGTGTTTCTGTCCCTGTTTTTCTACGCATTAAATATTAGTCGTCCACATATACAGGGTGTGCTGCGAGCCTTTTTTTTCAACTAATTGCCAATTATTATGTAATTGAGGCCCGAATTTTAATTGAAACCTTCTGGAGAAGCAATTTTCGTGAATTTTGGGTTTATGCACGTTCTCGAAATATTTTCAGGGAGTTTTTTTCTGCCAAGTTCTCGCAATGATACCAAGAGAAATTGAGGAAAATCCGATTGCGATAACTTCACGAAATTAAAGTTTGCATCGTTGGAGTTGATCAAAAAATATTCTGTCGAATAGTAATTTTTCAAATTCTCGAAATGTCCTCAATTTTTCTCTGCCATTCAGTTTTTCACTTGCTAAAATTCTCGTAGACAAATACTGCAGTTTGAGTTTTAGCTCTGCACTCGAAAAATTGAATAAAATAATGAATTCTGGTGCATTTGCAACGATGCAAATTTCGACGAGATTGAATGTGAAAGGATTTTTGCTTTTGAAACGATGTTGGAGTTTGCACCGCGTTGGAATGCAACGAAATTCTGGTTTTTCTCGAGCAGAGCTCGAGATTCTTGCTTAATATTCCGTCACGACGATGAAACGATATTTTTTTAAGATCCGAACGAAAAATCGGTACGAAAATCGTCATGGCGTCTGACGATTAAAAATAAATTCGAATAAATTAACAAATTTTATGAAATTTCTTGCATTTATTCCTTACATCGTACACTGAAAATTGAATTTTGTCGAAACACGTCGATATTTTGTATCGATCAACTAAATACTTTTGAACAATTTCAAAATTTTCGTAATTTTAACAATATTTTTCATTTCTAACGGAACTGTCACCAAAATTTTCGATTGAAATGACAAAATTAACTTTTCGAAGTGACTTTCTTTATATTTCTTGCTGGAAGGACAAAATTTTTGTGATTTTTAAAAAAAAAACGTTTAGTCGAACGTTTCCAACGAAATATCGATATTTTTCAACAGAATTTTTGTCTCAGTGTATTTTTTAGCCATGATTTTGATTAGGGCTGAAGTGACACCCTGTATATATTTAGATTTTGACGTATATAAGGCTCCTGTCTATATTTCCCATTTGGAACCGACACCGACGACGACGACCCTCTGTTTCTTTCCCGCACCCTCCGCCTGCGCGCTTATTCGCCTTGCTTTTTATCTTTTCTTCACCGCCTCGTTCTCTTTTAGTTCGACGGAGAAATTTCTCTTGCGCACATGCGATGTACAGTATCGAGAGACGATATTCCGATTCTATAGTACGCGATAGAACGCCGAGTAGGTCTTCGTAATCCTCACGGCTCACGCTCGCGGGTTCGAGACTCCATCTAGAGAGACACTATATATCAGGTCGATACCCCCCGTGGGATTTCCCTCCGAGTGCTCTGCATATATAGACTACAATTTGCGTACCGTTGTTCCAACAACCATTTCCTGCACATTAATGCCACCGATTAATCATTCGACGTGTATAAAATTATTAAAAATCACCCATCAAAATGATAGCAAAAAAAAGAAAATATTGTTACTTTACGATTTTGGAGTTCGTTTCGTTGAAATGCAACGGAAACTGATCATTTCTTATAGCAGAGCACAAAATTTTGATGCAGTATTTATCAACGATAATGGGACAGTCTTTTTTGTCATACGAAAACTGAATTGACTAAAAAAATTAAAACGAGCGCCATTAATTATCGAAATAATGAATAAAAAATATATTTTTCGTTGTTTTCCAACAATCCAAACTTCAGTATCAAAAAAAAACGATGTTGGAGTTCGCTTCGTTGAAATGCCAACGAAAACTGATCATTTTTCATAGCAGAGCACAAAATTTTCATGCAGTATTTGTCAACGATAACGGGACAGTCTTTTTTGCCATTCGAAAACTGAATTCACTAGAAAAATTGCAACGAGTGCATTAATTATCGAAATAATGAATAAAAAATATATTTTTCGTTGCATTCCAACGATCCAAACTTCAGTATAAAAAAAATAACGATGTTGGAGTTCGTTTCGTTGAAATACAACGAAAACTGATCATTTCTTATAGCAGAGCACAAAATTTTCATGCAGTATTTGTCAACGATAATGGGACAGTCTTTTTTGTCATTCGAAAACAGAATTACCTAGAAAAATTGCAACGAGTGCATTAATTATCGAAATAATGAAAAAAAAAAATATATTTTTCATCGTACTGAAACCAGGCGAACTCCAGTATCGTTACTGATCAATAAAGCTCGATGTACGATGTGTTACAGAAATGTTATTTCATATCCCATTCCGGTCAGACCGCCCAAAAGCGTTGCTCGGAGTGATTTTGCACATTGCAAATGCAATGTGCATCGCGCTGCAATTTTATGAAGCTTCAGTTAGTGAAAATCATTATAAAACTGCACGTCGACAACTGCCTCGCTCTCGCGTCAATGCAACAGTCGAAGCATGGCTGAGCGGTGATCCAACCAAGTACTAACCGCGCTGGAGGCTGCTGAACTTGGGAGATAACCGAAGCCACGCACTGACCGGATAACCGCTCGGCCAGCGGCTCGTGAATTGATCAGCCTCCCAGCGAAAGCCAATTTTTCTCGCAGTGTCTGATCCCGATAATTCCAACGAAACTGAGTTTAAAAAAAAGTTGCGCGCGCGGTAACGTGACTGGATTTTCCTCAGTTCTTTTGGCCCTCGGGGCAGTCGATAAAAATCGACGAACCTCTTGTCAATAAAATCTGTAAAAAATCTTCAGCTCAAGAAGCTGAAAAATCTTCAAATTTGCATCGTTGGAATGCAACGGAATTCGTGAAAGAGCCAAAAATAAAACTGCAGCGTGTTTGGCTATGAAAATTTTTCCCATCGAAAAACTGAATGTCAAAGAAAAATTGAGTCGATTTCGAGAATTAAAAAAAAATTCTCGTGGATAAAAATTTAGTATGAATAAATAAAAAAAAAATGATTTTTTTCTGTCTTTGCAAAGCAGGAACCGGCGCAGCAAGACAAACTTGCGAGACTGCGATACCGGCTCGATCAACAGCAACGGAAACTGAATCACTTGCGGCAACTGAGGGCGCAGACGGAGCAATCAAGGGCCAATAATTCCACCTTGAGTAAGTACAATTAACGTGTCATACGTCATACACTTGATTGCGTCATATTTGTAGTCGGAGAAATTAATTAAATTGCTTCTGCTGCGGCCAACTATAGAGCAAAGTTCTCGCAGCTCGTTAATCTGACACTCTGAGAAATTGAATATCCTCGATCGCGGCTTTGGCGTTTCGCGATCCGGGGCGAGCCATTTCTACGTATACATTTTAGTCCAATAAGATTTCCCATCAGATCTCGCACCTGATTCGTATTCGCACACGATCTGGGAGGAAAAATACAGGGCGCGAGATATCGAATTCATGGGGGAAGGAAAAAAAGCCACTGGGCCAGTTAAATTTTTCTCTCTGACGCTGAAAAGAAAATTTCGTTGAAAATTCAATTTTTGTCATTCCAATCGTAAATTTTGCAAATAGTTTCGTTGGAAATGAAAAAAAATGACAAAATTTTGAAATTATTGAAAAATATTTAGCTCGAAAAAGAAACTCTGACATTTCGATGAATAATTCTTGGCCCGGAATCGTCATGAGAAATCTCGCAATTTCTGTCACTTTTCCAACGACAAAAAAAAATCAACACTCGTTGCAAATGAATTGCAAATAAAAAAACGAACCGCGATCACCAATTTAGAAATATTTTGCACTTATTTTCTTCAGTAGATACAAAAACCAGGGAAAATGGTAATTTTTGTTGGCAAAATCCACAGTAAATTGGAACGTGGTCGTTTGGGATATGAGACTAAACTAAACAAACGATGTCGCGTTGCGGTAGCTGCGGACGAAACCGCGAGCGCCGTCGATTTGGAAACGAAATTCGAGAATTAGAAACAGTGAATTTGAGTGTTAATTAACAAAATGGAACAAAACTATTTTCGAGGATCCATAAAAAACAGTGAAATTGGATGATCTTAATGACTACATTTTTGCTAATTAGTACCGAATCGTTAACGATGTCGGCGCGACACAGTGAGAAGAAAATTTTGTTGGAAAAGATCGATATTTTGTTGGGCACGCTCGACTGAACGTTTTTTTAAATGGAAATGACGAAAATTTTGTCATTCCAATCGTGAATTTTGCTGAAAGTTTCGTTATAGATCGAAAATATTGTCAAAATAACGAAAATTTTGATATTATCCAAAAATATTTCCGTGTTCAACAAAATATCGACGTTTTTTTGACAAAATTCAATTTCCAATGCATTCGAGAGGAAATAAATCTTGTCATTGTTTCGGGAAACATTTTTTTTAAGCGGTTTATATCGCGAAGCGTCGAATTTGCATTTTTCATCCTTGAGAAGCGAACGGGAGGCTTTCGCGTATATATTCGCGAAGGTATTGCATTAGTGCAGACCTCGGAGTATCAGGGAATCGATAGGTCGAATCATAGAACCACGAGGCTCCGAGAGCAAGTCCTGATTGTCGATTGAATCTTCCTTGGCAAATATTTGCCGAGGCCGTAACCGCGACGGACGGATATAGACGAAGGTGAACCTCGCTTGAGAAAATCGCAAGAACTTGCGGATGCACCGCATTCACAGGGTGTACCCCAACTAATACTTTCTGCTGCTCTCGTTTCACTCTCGGACGAACTAACTACTTGTTTGCTCAGCCAAAGTCTCGATATTGGGGATTGGATCGTGATAGAAAATTTTCCTGAGGCTGCGCGTCTCTTGAAATTAAAAAAAAAAAATCTTTTCGTGATAATTGTCGTCGAATTCGAGAAAATTACGCTCCGTTGCATGCAACGTCGGGGTCCGTAGAAAAATTCAATTTCAAAAACCAAAAAAGATCGTTTTATTGTCCTGACCAAATATTGAGCAAGAATCTCGAGCTCCGCTCAAGAAAAAACAGAATTTCGTTGCATTCCAACGATGCAAACTTCACCATCGTCCCGAAAGCAAAAATTCTGCAACATTCAATCTCGTCGAAATTTGCATCGCTGCAAATGCACCAGAATTCATTATTTCATTCAATTTTTCGAGTGCAGAGCCAGAACTCAAACTGCAGTGTTTGTCGACGAGAATTTTAGCAAATGAAAAACTGAATGTCAAAGAAAAATTGAGGAGATTTTGAGAATTTGAAAAATTATGAATCGACAGAATATTTTTCATTCAACTCCAACGATGCAAACTTGAATTCAGACACACGACGATTTCGTATAAGCAAAGACAAATTTTACTCTCCAGAGCGAAAATGAGAACGATATTCTCAACGATTTGACTGTGAAATCACTTCTACGAGCATGTAAATGTGTATGTTGGAATTCAATGTCTCGTTGTACATAGTCTTCTCGGTATATAAAGCAAGAAGAGAAATGGTCGGAATAGCGAGATCCACTTATTAGACTCGATGCAAATCCCATATTCAACGTCCCAGATATTCACGCGAGCGTGTATATGCAAACACGAGCGTGTGTATTTGCGGATATAGAAGGAGCTTTATCACTGCTGGCAAGACAAGGAACTACGTGTGTACAAGTATTAAATTCTATTGTCGTTATAACGGCCAAGTAATCGTCTTGATATTGACTTGTTAATATTCGAGCTGTGGGAAGCAGCAACATTTCTAGTCGACCGTTTAATGCTGTTTTTGTAGAAAAAGTGAAGCACCTCAAATTCAAATGCATAAAAAAGTACGTGAAATCTCAAAAATTTCGACCATTTTTTCTAGAAAGTAAAAAAAAAGTACAAACTTGTACACAATATCTTATTGAAAAATTGGCAAAAATTCAAGCGGTTAGACGATTTTTTCGAAAAATTCAGATTCTCGTAAATTTCGAAAAATCATCAAATTTGAACCGTTCAACCGATATTTTCCAAATTCAATACCAATCTCCCTATTATGATACTCTATTGATTAAAAAACAATTAGTGATTAATCTCGAAATTTGCGGAAGTTGGAGCGGTGAGACTTTTTCGAAAATTTTAAAATGCCGTAAAATTTGTATTTTTCTAGCGATTTCGACAAAATTTTCAGAGAATTGAGAGTTTGCTTCGATTAACATCTGTGCGAAACGGGAGCCCCGTCGCTCGAACCGTTCCCGAGTTATAAACGTTTGAATTTTACAGTGCCAGAACCCACACATCCGGAAATTTTTTCTAGATATGATTTTTCCAAGTTTTTGGACATTTTAAGCACATTGGCATTGAAAAATAAAAAAATTCCACCGTCACATGAGGTTCTTCCATGAGGAAGCAAAATGTTGTGGAAAATGCAGGAATAAGCTGCAGGAAGGAGATGGATTATGTAGCCGGGATGAGAACGATGAAGGAGAAAAGTGAGGTGAGCCAGGAAAATGATGCAGGAAATGGGGATTCGTGAAATTGAAGCTCGTTATTCTCTATGGACCATCACGCTCTCTTTCACTCCCATTTTTTCTCTCCCTCTCGCTTTCCTCTGCTTCGATGTTAATTGTACTGTATATTGCGCGTAGATTATTTTATAATTACGTGCGGCAGCTCGTGGTTTTCATTTTACTTCACTTTTGTTAATGCATTCCATATTTTTCCAGCCTCGCTCTTTATTTGCGCCAAGAGTTTTCTTTGATTCTGCGTCATGCTCCAACGACACGGAATTAAACTGTCACGGTGTACAGACGCTCCCTTCGTTGCTTATCAATTTCATGGTGTTTTCATGGGGTTTCATGGGGTTTCATGGGGTTTTCATGGGGTTTTCATGGGGTTTTCGAATCAAAAGATCTTCGGACATGCACATCGACGTTTTCCGAGGTTCCGAAAACGGAATTGCCTCGATTTTTTTTTCATCTCATATTGAAACTGAATTACGTGACAATTCACTTAATTCGGCCAAAAGTTGACCCTGGAATACGTCACGAAGTCAATTGCGCATGATCGTAAAAGCTACAAATTCGCCAAGGCAATTTGCTCGCCAGAAATTTCGAAAACATGCAAACTTATGGTCGGGCAATCTGTTTCGTTGTAAAGATAATGAAGCGATCGGACGATTGTCATTAACAAGGCACGATCTCGTCCCGAAAACCACGAGAGCTACCAAATCCTCCGAACGATAAAATAACACATTCGGAATGGCTCCGGATAATTAACGAAAGAGGACCAAACATAAATCCTCATTCCAATACGGTTCGCGTTTGGTATAAATTGACCGATTGTTGTGGAGAGCGAATTGGTGCGGATGAAAAACATTAATTTGCATTTGCGCGATTAATTCTTTTTGTGATGACGTACGTGGGGACGAAGCCCCGAAAATGTAGCGAGATGTGTTGAAGTTTTAGTGAAATGCAACGAAATTCAGTTTTTTTCTTTAGAGCAGAGCTCGCGATTCTTATTGAATAATTCATCAGGACAACGAAACGATTTTTCTTGCGATTGAAACACTAAATCACCACGAAAATTGTCATTTTACCCGGTGAAACCTCTTAAAATTGCGCGAGCTATTAGACATCACCATTCTCTTTGTGTTGTGCAAATTTAAAGGAAATCTATCGATAGAAAATTGTGCATACAACGTCCTTAAAAGTAATCGTTTCTGCATATTTTTTCCCTCTTATACAACACGTGGCCTACGAATGCAACGGAATCCTCTTTACATTCTTTAATAATTCAGAGTTCGAACGAAGTATCAACGACGCCTCTGCGCGTACCCACTTTGACTCGCGGGCGGATATGCTGCGATAAAAGTCTTGGTTTGTCTATAAATCATTCTCCTTTTGCATCACTTGAATGGAGATCCGCGAATACATTGGGACAAACTTAACCCCGCCGACGCTATTCGTGTCTCTTTGTGAATTTTTAATAGCGATAATCGTTAATCGATCAACTCTTTATTCCCTGCTCGATTCACGAAAACTAGAACACCCACAAGCTCCAACCAATCGCGGTTCGACCAAAGTTCAAGTCACTTGCGATGCTTTTATTGTTGTAGCGAAAATAAATCGTGCTCTTTCCCTTTTATACTTCGGAGATAAAAGTGTATTCCAAGGAAAACAAACTTTATAGACTTTTGCACAGAAATTTACTCGCAGATCGAAACTGACGCGTTTGACCTTTCGATCGTACTTTTGAACTTTTACCCACAAATAAATTTTTGGCAAAATCCAGAAAAAATTGGCGATTTTCGATAAAAATTCTGGACCTGGTTTTTTAAGAGAAAAAATTCATCAGGGCAATTTTTTATTTATTTTTTTTTAATTACTTGACGATAATTACTAAAAAAACTTGATTTTCGAAGTTGAAATTCAGTTTTTCTTACAAAATGGGGATTTTTTTTTTTTTTTTTGCGAAATTTGCGATACTTTGCGGGTTTACATTTGCGGGCTGAGTAAACGGAGACGCGAAGAAACGAAAACGGAACGAATTTATCTCCGCGCGGAGAAGAAAAGTAGAAAATAAAAATAAAATGGCGTCTTCTCAAGTGCAAGAAATGCTCACCCGGGAAAAAACTTCGTTTCCGCGGGAAACTCCCTGACGCCTCGAGACGAGAGGGATAGAAGGTGCCATGAGTATTACGAGAACTCGCTCAAGCTCGCTCATCAGGGGGAGAAAATGTGAAGAAAAGCTTTTTCTCTCGTGGCTCTTGCTCGCATTCTCTCTTTTTTTTTCTTATTCTTCCCTTTTTTCCCTCCGCCATCAGGAGCCTTTTTTCTCTAGCTGAAAAGCCGAAACACGGAAAAAAGAAAATTCAGATGTGACGAAACACATTGACGAGATCCTTTTACCCCCTCCGGTTAGTCTCGCCAACATAATAAACTGCACGGAGAGAAAATTACATCGAAAATTACCATGACAGCATATTTTCCTAGTACCAAATCGTCCCTCTGAGAGACTTTAGCAAATGCGAGACCATTTTTTATTTGAAATTGGCCGAAAAATCTTAAAGTTTCTCCAATTTTCAATAGATTATGAATTTCTCAAAGATTTGAGCGAATATATAGTAATTTTTTGTCTGAAATCCGACGAAAAAATCAAAATTTAGCAAAAAATGTCAAAATTTAGTAAAAAATGCCAAAATTTCTGGTATTTTCAATAGAATATGGATCTCTGAAAGATTTGAGCAAATGCACAGCAATTTTTTTTCTGAATTTGGGCGAGTAATTCAAAATTTATCAAAAAATGTCAAAATTTAGGGAAAACCGCAAAATTCTTCGCCACTTTCAATAGGATATGAATATCTAAAAGATTTTAGCAAAAACATGGTAATTTTTTATCTTGATTCGGGCACGAAATTCCAAATTTATCAAAAAATGTCAAAATTTAGGGAAAACCGCAAAATTTTCCGCTACTTTCAATAAGATATGAATCTCTAAAAGATTTTAGCAAAAACATGGTAATTTTTTATCTTGATTCGGGCAAGAAATAAAAAATTTATCAAAAAATGTCAAAATTTAGGGAAAAACGCAAAATTTTCCGCCACTTTCAATAGGATATGAATCTCTGAGAGATTTTAGTAAATACACGATCATTTTTTATCTGAAATTAGACGAAAAATATGAAAATTTGTCAAAAAATGTCAAAATTTCCAATTTTTTGAATAGAATATAAACGAAAAATTCAGAAAATTCATGATGCCATGGTAATTTTGCCCGAATTCTCGAGACTATTTGCACGAATGTTTGCAATGGTAACAAACACACGAGAAAGAAGAAGAAAAAAAAATAAGCGACTTTTCTGCACGCTATTCCATACAGTGATTTTTCGTTTATACGCTGCGCAATATCGATTACGCGTTATTCGTCGTTTTTTTTCCCTGTGCATCAGTTCTTTTCAGCACAAACGAGCTTCCGCCAATATTTTGCATACGCGAATATCCGTTCGCTCGTTTCCCCCGTTCGTTTTTTAATTGATGTTGCCGCGTCGTGCAGCGCGCGGGACGAGCGAGACAAACGAAGAAACTAGGAAGTGAATCATGAGTGTTTTTTTTCGCAGACGTTCCTTTGTACTTTTGTTTCGCGTGCAAAACATTAACGATCATCTTGGGAGTTTGGCCTCAAGCAAAATACGCTTGAGATCCAGAAAAAAGCTCGTTTCGCTCGCTCGAGAGTCCCTAACGAGACCTGATCAATGTTCAATCGGGCGAAATGAACTTTTTTCCTTCTTTTTCGCTGTTTCGCGTTGAACAATGCGTTAGAATCGCTCGTAAATAAAATTTATTAAAAAAAAAAAAAAAAAAACAGAAAAAAACGACAAATCGAGGATAACGATGAGCAGGTCATCGACCTTCGCTCGATATAATAATTTGCGAAATATTTTTGCTCGTTAAACCGAACTCTTCAAGCGCGAGCTATTTGTCTGAGCCAATTAAAAATAACCCGCGATTATTTCATCTCACGCGGCTCTGGACCAATCAGAACGATTCAATTTTTTTATCTCCATTTTCCAAACATTTGCAATGAAAAAAAAAAAACACAATTTTTTCGCCATTTAAATCGACAGATTTGTTGGGATAATTGATTAAACGTTATGAATAAATTGTTTGATGTTGCGACGATTTTTATTCCCTTTGAATTTGACATGAAATAAATATTTGTTGAGCCAAAAAATTGACTTTGGAGCTGAAAAAATTCACGAACAATTCGCTGCCTCCGCATGGGGGTGAAAATTCGTTTCGCCTCAATTATTACGCCGGAAACGGCGATTAAGGGTCGAAAAATTAAATCCATCAGCGTGCGGAGTGAAAAAACGAATTCAGTGACAAAATCTATGGAGAAATTCAACGGCCGAGCCATAAATTGGTGAAACGTCATTGGAAAAATGTACGGGAAGCGAAATTTAGCCTGAAGCACACGGTTCGGCGGGATAACCCGAAATTTAAACTGACCCTCGACCTCTGAAGAGGCCGAAAAGTATCAATCTGGCTCGCTCTTCGTTTTTGTCTGCTCGAACATCGTGCAACAAAAACGTTGGAGAGAATTACAACGAGCAATTACGCCTGCATCGGCCCCCTCCCCTTTTTGCGCATCTGTTGGTCGAATGAAGAATAAATGCAATGAAAAAAAATAAAGAAAATCAAGTAACGAGAGGCTCGGACAAGTTTCGAGAGGAAATGAAGCAGACAAGAGGAACAGCCGAGCGAAAAGCAGTTCGCACACGATAAAATCGCTACCACCGCGCTCCTCTTCACTTTTGCTCTTTGCTTTACAAACCATAATTATTCTCCGGAGATAAAGCACTTTGGATAAGAGTTACGGATGCAACGGATGTCCTGCTCAGAACTCTCGAGCCCGCGCGAACACGAAAATGTAAGAAACGAGTCACGATTCGGTTGGGAATGAGGAAAAGTACGAAACAGCAACTATGTAAATATCCTACTGAAGTTTGGATCGTTGGAATGCAACGAAAAATATATTTTTTATTCGTTATTTCGCTAATTAATGCGCTCGTTGCAATTTTTCTAGTAAATTTCGCTTTCGAATGGCAAAAAAGACTGTCCCATTATCGTTGATAAATACTGTATGAAAATTTTGTGCTCTGCTATAAAAAATGATCAGTTTTCGTTGCATTTCAACGAAGCGAACTCCAACATCCTTATTTTTCCATACTGAAGTTTAGATCGTTGGGAAACAACGAAAAATATATTTTTTATTCGTTATTTCGATAATTAATGCGCTCGTTGCAATTTTTCTAGTAAATTCCGTTTTCGAATGGCAAAAAAGACTGTCCCATTATCGTTGACAAATACTGCATGAAAATTTTGTGCTCCGCTATAAAAAATGATCAGTTTCGTTGCATTTCAACGAAGCGAACTCCAACATCGTTATTTTTTGATACTGAAGTTTGGATCGTTGGAATGCAACGAAAAATATATTTTTTATTCGTTATTTCGATAATTAATGCACTCGTTGCAATTTTTCTAGTAAATTCCGTTTTCGAATGGCAAAAAAGACGGTCCCGTTATTATCGTTGACAAATACTGTATGAAAATGTTGTGATCTGCCATAAAAACTGTTTTTTCTCTCTATATTATTCGGCACATTCGACGAGAAAAAGTTCGAGCAAGAAAAAGCTCAGGACTCGAGTCCTTACAAGAATTTCTTGAACGATCTCCTGTCAAACTTGATAGAACGAAAAAATCGATCACATTGAGCGACGTGCTGTAAACCTAAATTAAATCCGCGTGAATAGACGGCGCAAGATGTAATCTCCGGGAGCAAAAATACCGGGAAAATGGGAATAACGTATGGAGAAGTTTCTTGGCGTATTCTCGCATGACCTATCGGAGCTTTTTGACGCGCGCGAATACGCGATCGCGAGAAATGCTGTTCGGACGAAATTTGAGGAGATTATTCCGATGGAAAGTATAAAGCCTGTCGTGGGCTGATGGTCCACGTGTTTGTGCACTGAAGCACAAAAAGACTTTGCGAACGAAGGAAAAATCGAATTATTCTCTATTGGGACACGAGCCAAGCCGTTTTCGCTTCGTTGTCGTCGCGATCTGCATCGAGACTCGAAAGATTCAGGATCGCAAAATGAATAAAAAAAAAAAATTGCAACACTGCAGCAGGTGCAATCGGATACTTTTTCCAATCCTCTATTTTTCAGTAATCTTCCCGAAGAACGAGCAGCAGAAAGAGCGAGCAAGAGGAAGAGAAAACTTTTCCCAGCTCGTCTCTGCTTTCGTACCATCATTTTTTCCCTTCCTCGCGCTTTCTCCTCGCGACGTAGCAGTTCGAATCGAAGAGATGACAAATTCTCGTGTATCTCTCGGGAAATATACCGAATAGAATGGCTGAAAGTATTTTGGCGCGTCGCTGGACTCATTACAAATTGATACAATAAAATAAAAGAGAGACGTTGAGCTTCCGGCGTATCGAACGGATAGAGCATCAAAGTTTGTATAAATCCTTTCGAAATTTTGTATAAACATTCTTGGCACCAAAACTAAAAGTTTTCTCCTATGAAGAAAAATTCTCTGACGTTCAGAATTTGAGATATTTCATTTGCAATTTTTCATTTTCCCCATTCAAACGCGTGTCGAGTCAAGCTTCGTTCAAAAGTTGCAAAAAACGAGTTTCAAAAAAACGTATTTAGGATTTTTTTTGCAGATTGCCGGAAAAGCCATGAGCCGAAATTTTTTGCGAAAAATCCTAAACACATTTATTTGCAACTTCTAAACGAATAAACTTTTTTATAGTATTTGAGCGAAAATGCTTTTTGCAGCTGGAGAAACAGAAAAAATGGTTGGGGAATAATTTTGATGGAAAATTATCGGTCACAAATTTTTTACATTATTCTCCAACGAACGATTTTTCGAATCTACGAAATTTGTTGAATATTCTCCCCGGACGTAGGAAAATCTCTGACGCGTTGTTTATCGTGAGGGCTGCAAAAATTCCTGGTTCCGCAGTCCTCTCGATTATTTGGTCCCTTTTTTGCTGTTGGCTCTGACGCAACAACGCGAATTCCGTTTTTCTCTTGTTGTAATCTGGTCCCTTGTCTCTCACGTCCATGCAGTTGTGTCCGCGCAGTCGACGCAATTGTCCGCATGTCGAGGAGTCTCTGTGTGTGGCTGTTGGTGTCTACATTCGTACGTGAATTTTGTCTTTTTTTTTTATCTCATATCAACGAGACGAATCTCGTCTGTCTGTACCAGCAGAATTTTTGGTCAACACCTTTGTTTTTTATTTATTTTTTTTAGTTCTCCGCATTCTATTCATTCCTTTCGCTGGTCCGGTCCATATTCCTCGCACCATGAGAGATTTTCGTCGTTTTATTGAGATAATGAAAACCCTTTGAGGTTTTCTATCGCGAAACGACTTTATTTAGGGTCCTTTCAAAATTTCGTAAATACACTTTACCGAAACTAAAAGTTTTCTCTATGAAGAAAAATTTTCTGACGTTTAGAGAATTTGAGATCCATAATTTGCAATTTTTTATTTTCCCCATATCCAAGCGTGTAATTCGAGTCACATTTTTGTTAAAAAGTTGCAAAAATCGAGTTGCAAGAAAAAAATGTATTCAGGGATTTTTTCGCAGACAGTCAGAAAGGCCATGAGCCGAAATTTTTTGAGAAAAATCCTAAACACATTTATTCGCAACTCATAAACGAAACGCGACTTGAATTTCCACGCGTTTGGATGGGAAAAGTGAAAAATTGTAAAATTAAATGTCTCAAATTCTTGACGTCAGAAAATTTTTCTCCATTGGAGAAAATTCATACAATGTTCATACAAAAGTATTAAAGAATCCTAAATAAAGTAATTTTGTGACGGTAATACGTGAGAAAGAAAAAAACACTTTCACTCGGCAACTTTGCATTCTGTGCAAACTTTAGTGATCGTGAATATTTTCATACGCTAATTAATCTGCCATTGATGCAGCGACTTTGCGGACGTCACCAGGAGCCTCAATGGTCCCGGCGTTAATTAAAAACGTAAATAACTCCTGTGAACTTGAATAAAGGTTCAGCCGTGGCTCTTTATTGGCGAGGAAAAATTAATTGTTGGTCCACGTCCAGCGCGAAATCATGAACCTCGCGTTTTTATTTTTTTTCCGGATTTTCTCTTTTTTTCATCCATTTATTTTCACGTTTTTCCATTCAATTCGATTTCTCGAAACTCTCGCAAATTGAAGTTGATGAAAGAATGTTTTTTTTGTGGCTCCATGATTTGTGAGGATTTTCGAGGAAAATTTCGTGCAGAATTTTCGAAAGTTTTTCACCTTTTTGCTTTATTATCCAACAATGACTCGTCCCTATTTATTTAAATTTAATGCTGAATAACGCGCAAACTTTTTTTTCGACACTTCCCAACAGGATGAAGGATCGATGGAAGAAAGAAAGCGTTCATGTGCGAATAAACGATCAGCGTAAAATGAACACAAATTCTCGTTTCACCCTCTGTCACGCGTGTTCCCTCGACCGTTATAATTTTTTGCTTCCGGTGTCTTGCTCTACCGGAGCCCTCGTCTTCGTGACGCTTGCAGAACTCAACGAGGGTGAATTTTTTACTTTAAACCCTTCGCGAGCTCCAAAGAATTCCAGTCAAATAGTCGGCTAATTTTTTTTACCCCGATCATCCTGGCTACGGAAAATTTTGTTGGAAAAAAAACGATATTTTTTGGATACGTTCGACTAAACGTTTTTTCTTTTTAATCACAAAAATGTTGTCATTGCAGCAAGAAATATTCTAGAAAGTCTCTACGAAAAGTCAATTTTTGTCATTCCAATCGTAAATTTTGCTGACAGTTCCGTTAGAAATGAAATAAATATTGTCAAAATTGCGGAACTTTTGGAAATTATCCTAAAATATTCAGTTCAACGAGTTCAACAAAATCTCGATGTTTTTTTGACAAAATTGAAATTTCTGTCCATGAATTTCGCTCGAATCATCGATTTCCATCAAAAATTATGTTTTTACATTTTTTTCTCTTCAATCACTCGCTGACGTGACGTCGCTGTGGAGAATTTTGGATTTCCACTCAGGATAATTTCGATTGGATAAAAATTGATTTTCCTGCAGATTTTTCATTTTTTCAAAATCAAAATCAAATTTTCTAGTGCTTGGATATGCTGAAAGGTGTTATCTCGTCTGTCTCGTCCCATCAGGACGAGACAGAGCCTGCCTGCATGAGATTATAAAAGTTCTTGAATGCAGCGAAGCATCGAGCGACCAGTTAACCCTGTCTGAGTGGTCGTTGTTGCTCGCTAAGCTCTTTAGGATTTCGTAAAGTACCGAGAAGTACTGACGTATACCGAAACGGTCACATTCACGTACGCACAGTACGGTCATCTCGATAGGGAGTTTCGATCATCGGAAACACCGTCTCGAATGTGATACTGAAGTTTGGATCGTTGGAATACAACGAAAAATATATTTTTTATTCATTATTTCGATAATTAATGCACTCGTTGCAATTTTTCTAGTAAATTCACTTTTCGAATGGCAAAGAAGACTGTCCCATTATCGTTGACAAATAATGTATGAAAATTTTGTGCTCTGCTATAAAAAATGATCAGTTTTCGTTGCATTTCAACGAAGCGAACTCCAACATCGTTATTTTTTCATACTGAAGTCTGGATCGTTGGAAAACAACGAAAAATATATTTTTTATTCATTATTTCGATAATTAATGCACTCGTTGCAATTTTTCTAGTAAATTCACTTTTCGAATGGCAAAGAAGACTGTCCCATTATCGTTGACAAATAATGTATGAAAATTTTGTGCTCTGCTATAAAAAATGATCAGTTTTCGTTGCATTTCAACGAAGCGAACTCCAACATCGTTAGTTTTTGATACTGAAGTTTGGATCGTTGGAATACGACGGAAAATATATTTTTTATTCATTATTTCGATAATTAATGCACTCGTTGCAATTTTTCTAGTAAATCCACTTTTCGAATGGCAAAGAAGACTGTCCCATTATCGTTGACAAATAATGTATGAAAATTTTGTGCTCCGCTATAAAAAATGATCAGTTTTCGTTGCATTTCAACGAAGCGAACTCCAACATCGTTATTTTTTTATACTGAAGTTTGGATCGTTGGAAAACAACGAAAAATATATTTTTTTATTCATTATTTCGATAATTAATGCACTCGTTGCAATTGTTCTAGTAAATTCAGTTTTCGGATGGCAGAAAAAACCGTCCCATTATCGTTGACAAATACTGTATGAAAATTTTGTGCTCTGCTATAAAAAATGATCAGTTTTCGTCGCATTATTTCCTACGATACAAATTGGACAGCCCTGCTGAGAAAAATCTGAAACACTACTCACTTGAATTGACATTGATTATTCATTCCAAGAGGCTGAAGCCTCATCGCTCATTCACGGTAACCTTTATGGGGTACGACACACACTATATACTTGATTTTTAAAATTACAAGACTAATGAGAACTCTCAAGTGCTCCTCTCGTAATGAAACGATGAAATTTTAAAAACCGAATTTCCCAGCCACAAGGAATTTATTCATCCAGATCATGCCCACACGTTCCGTGAAGAGTTTCTCGCGTGTAAAAAGGAACACGACATTTTTTTCCTGACCTCAATCCTGAAGAGTGCGAAAAAAAATTGATTTCAAACGTTCCCGAGAATTGCTGTGAGTTTGCATTTCATAATTAGCCTCATGCCTCATGACTACGAATTAAGGTGAACGTCGAGTCCATGGAATTACGTGAATACGCGTGTGCAAAAAGACTCGACTTTTTGCTCCATTTTTCTTTCCTACAAAGTAAATATATAAAGCTCTTGTGAATGCAAAGTGAATGAGCAGAGTGGGTGTGACATAAAACGCCGTGCATACAAACAAGCTCTTGGTATTTGGCTCATTTAGAGCCTGGACCAATTTTTAAAAACGTACATGCTCGCACTTGCTTGAAAACAACTTGTAAAATTTTCCTGAGCCTCAATACAGCCACGAATTAGACATTTCCAACGAGTTTTACATTTATTTTTGCCTGAACGATTTCTCAGGGTTCGTAGGCGCGTTTTTCAGCACTGGCAACCTCGGAAAATCGTCGTGGAGCTGTGAAGCTCTAAGTTGTCGGGAGTAGGACGTTTGATCTTTGTAATAAAACGAACTGCATGGGTTCTTGACGATAAGAGGAACCCACTTGGGTCTGTACTCACGTTTTTATCGTCCATTCTTGATGCTGCCTCTTCATCTGCTCCATAAACTTTTTTTTCTAGTTTTATATACACACACGAAGCCTTGATTCGGTTATGGGATCGAGCTTTAGCTTCGACTTCTCAGGATGTTGAGTCCCAAATCGCAAATGACAAGCAAATTCTGAAAATTTGGCATGTTTTCGCACAAAGTATTTAAAAAATCGTGGAAAAATTTCACGACCATTAGCAAGCTCGTTATTCAACAATTACCACCAATTAATTAAATGTAATCAAAATTTAGTCTCATGGAAACTGTCATAACTTTGCGACAAGTTGGTATTTTTGATCTCTCTATTTTTTAACATCTCCTGCATCTTGAAAGCAACGGAAACAAAACCAAATTTATTAATAAATATTTTTCGTATCGGTTTGAAAAATTGTTCTGAGCAAAATGTTGATTTTTTCATAACGAGCGTCCTAATTGTCGAGAAATTTTTACACGACCTTTCAAATACTTAACAAAAAAAAAACATACTAAATTTCCGAATTCGGTAATGATTAGAAAATTCTCAAAATTTGGTTTAGTAACGAGTGATTTATTGAACAACAAACATTTCAAATTTGACATGTACTCAAAATCCTCAATTGATTGTCAAACGAGATTCTGGCATGTGGAAACGTGCGATTTTTGATGAATAACGAAATATTATTTTGTGGAAACTAATTAATTTGTACGAGGGTCGGATCTCGCGTTGGGTGGATGTAAAATTTGGAGGAAAAATGGCACGTCTTACTAGGAAATGCTGATGGAGGGGTCAACCACACCCTCCATAAATCCATGACCAAAAACCACTCACCAGCACGCGTCCGAGCGCGCGATTTGGGGCTGCTTGTGCCTCCCATGAATCGCTCTTATCGTACCAATCGTAGTTGCCCGTTTTGGTTGTTCACTAGGTAAGGAATTGCGTCACAGATCACTGCTAAGGATAGTCCGCGCTGGTCGTTCTTGGGTCGGAAGAAAACCAAGAAGCATATGCGAAATGGTCCAAAAGTAATTTGGGGTTTCCAATTAAGGACTTTTACAGTTCGGACACCTGATTTCGGTCTTGCGGCCAAAGCCAAGGCCTTTTTTATAGCGGAGCACAAAATTCCCATGCAGTATTTGTCAACGATAACGAGACAGTCTTCTTTGCCATTCGAAAACTGAATTTACTAGAAAAATTGCAACGAGTACATTAATTATCGAAATAATGAATAAAAAATATATTTTTCGTTGTTTCCCAACGATCCAAAACTTCAGTATCAAAAAATAACGATTTTGGAGTTCGCTTCGATGAAATGCAACGAAAACTGATCATTTTTTACAGCAGAGCACAACATTTTCATACAGTATTTGTCAACGATAATGGGACAGTCTTCTTTGCCATTCGGAAACTGAATTTACTAGAAAAATTGCAACGAGTGCATTAATTATCGAAATAATGAAATAAAAATATATTTTTCGTTGTTTTCCAACGATCCAAACTTCAGTATCAAAACATAACGATGTTGGAGTTCGCTTCGATGAAATGCAACGAAAACTGATCGTTTTTTACAGCAGAGCACAACATTTTCATACAATATTTGTCAACGATAATGGGACAGTCTTCTTTGCCATTCGGAAACTGAATTTACTAGAAAAATTGCAACGAGTGCATTAATTATCGAAATAATGAAATAAAAATATATTTTTGGTTGTTTTCCAACGATGAAAACTTGAGCATCGTTCGATGATATGGAAAGTTTGGCTGTATCGACACGGATGTGGATAATAGGATTATATATCCACAAAAGGGTGAAAAGCGAAGAGCCGCGTATATATGAAGACTAGCGATCGTTATTCGCGGCTCGGATGGGTGTGACCACACGATAGGACTTGAAGCATGGTTAAGCACAAAAGCATCGAGGGCTATCGACATCGGTACAATGCCAATAGCATGACGATGACGACGTCCCGGCGACGCTTCGACGACGAAACGAACACGCAGTGCATGTGTCATCGCGGTTTATGCGAGCGTATAAAATGAGATCGTCGCTCGGCGATTTGTAAATGCGTTTTTTGTCATATCTACATCATGTTTATACAGAACATCCAAAGTGAAATGCGCGCTTCGTGCGTGCAGTAAACCTTGAGCTCGGGATTGAAAAACGAGTCAAAACATCGCGCGAACCTTTTTTCTCTTTTGGATTTTTCCCGTTTTGGATTCAATGATTGGGAAATTATGAAGAATTTTCGTTTTCACTGCCAAGGAATGTTGCTCGCTGCACCCCAATCAGTGCAATTCCGATACGAGAAAGCCTCGCGGAATTAATCAACATACGGCTAAGAATATTGTCGCGTTTATGTCGATCGTAAATCACACACTCGCTCGCCCTTTTCACCATAAAAAACCAATTGCCTGATTTTCGCGCTCGTTTATATTTTCTGCTTATGACCTCAATGCACGATCGAATGGATTCCAATCTACTGATTGCAAATGCCACATAGCACAGTAATTTGTAATAGAACATTTTGTCTTCGAGTATGAAGATTTAATTTTATAAAAGAACACAACGATATAGCTTTTTGTAAAGAAATTAGATTCGTGTGTCCGAAAAAGATATTAATCTTTGTGCTGGGAAGTGTTGATGGTCGTTCGAAAACGAATATCCTGCCTTGGTCGTCTCTGGGCTTGCTCTCAAAAGCCTTTTTTCTCCATACACTATACGGACAAGATTTGCGCGATGCGAGGTCGAGGACTCTCGGCGACGATCTTTCAAGAGAAAGAAAAACGTCGAGGATCCTCTCTCGCGACATTGCGGTCCATTGTCCGCTCTCATGGTCATAGAGAAGCAGATCTTTGTCTCGATTCGCGTCTCGAGGGATCCACAAATTCGCGATACAGCTACAGATTTGACATTTTCGATCTATGTTTCATGCGATAGTGAATTCTGCGACGTCGAGACCCGAGAGATTGCCATTTTTTCAAAACCATTTGAATACATTAAAAATAAATGGAAAAATAAATAAAAATGAAACTTTTTATTCCTCCGATGCAATTATTTGATAATTTAAATAAATAAAATTTCTTATCGTCTTAAATGTGAGAATAAAAACCAACTTTTGTGCTTTGTGCTTTCAGCTTCCGATCTCGACTGCATAAAGGCTCTGTTCAATGACAAAGAGAAGGAATTGTCGTTGGCGGTGGCCAAGGTTGAGGAGTTGACACGCCAGCTGGAGGAGTTGCGAGAACGTCGCAATGGAGCAAACGGTTCCTCGAGTAACGGCCAAATGTCAACTCCAGCGAGCGCCGAACTCGAGAAACTGCGACGAGAGCTCACGGTAAGTGCGACACACGTTATATAAGAAAACTTTTCTTTCATTATTTCATCAAGACAAAGCAAAAGCTTTTTCGAATCGACGCGCAAATCTCGCCTTATAATTTTTGTTTTCTGTTTTTATGACGTACAAAATGGTTTGAGAGCCTAAGTTGATTAAAAAAAGTTGTTACTAATTGACTAAACAACAACATACTCTAAATTTGAGATTTTCTGAGTTAATTTCTATTTTTTATGCAATAACCAAAATCTTGAAACAAATTTTACGACCGATTTTTTTGAAAAAACTGGATAAAGCTCCTTCGATGTTACGTAAAAACGTCTGCAAAGTTTCGAGAGGCTTCATCATTTATAAATTAAAATATTAAATATTGAAAATTGCAACTTTTAACACGCGCTCTTACGAGAAACTCTTGAAAATTGTGATTTTTATAAATAAATATCTCGACTTGTGCACGGTGAAACCTCTCAAAATTGCGCGAGCTATTAGACATCACTATTTTCTTCGTGTCGTGCAAATTTGAAGGAATTCTATCGATAGAAAATTGTGCATAAAACGTCCTTAATAATCTATTTACCGAAAAAACTTTCTACAAACCGCCATTGGCAATCCGCACGATTTTTTTTGCTCCGCGTTTTTTTTGTGACTCCCCAGCCATACGATTCGCTGTTTCATAAAACTTACTTGAAAATCTGGATATTTTCGCAGTATCGGAACAAGATAAACGAGCAGCAGAATCAAGTGGTGTCTCAGCAAAGGCTGGCGCTTGCTCAGCGTCAAGCCGAAATGGCCTCGATCGACGCCAGGATCGCTCAACTTCAAGGACGTCTCCAGCGCAAAAGGGCTTTGAACCAGCGACTGAGCCAACAACTTGGGACGGCAAATCGGCCGGTCCCCGCGCAGCCAGGCTTTCAAGATGTCAAGCACGACTTCGCCAACTCTGTGAAACAACGTCCTGCTGGTAACATCGCTGCGATCGAGCCCTACAGCCACATCCCCAACGACAATGACTTCAATCTCAACAAAAACGATCCCAAGTATCAAACTTTACCTTACAACACCAAGTTCACGGTCAATTTCAAGCCGAGCGAGGACGACGTCAACAAAAACAAAATTCAACACAGCGCCAGTGCGTCACAGATTGGCCAGAGATCGACTTTCCAACAATTTGGCCATCAAATCGCTCACAGCCAGTCACAATCCCACATACAGGGTGAGTCCAATTTTTTCCTCAAAAAATATACTCTTGATTATTAGAATTTGATTTTTTTTTGTGTTTAAATAATTTAACGAAAGGAATTATAGTTTGCAGCATTTTTTTCTTTATATTTTGGGCAAGAAGACAATTTTTTTAAACTTTTCAATGGTTTTTCTTAGACTGTTCCATTCCCTGGTGCCATTTTGCCCCTCTTGAGGATTTTTCCTCGGAGACAGTCATTTTGATTCATATTCTATTCGAAGCAGTGGAAACTTTTTATTTTTCGCCAAATTTCGACATTTTCCGACCAATTCCAGATTAAAAATGACTAAGTTTTTGCTAAAATCTCTTGGAGAATCATCATTCATTGAAAATGGCCGAATCTTTTACATTTTTCGCCAAATTTTGCCATTTTCCGCCAGATTGACACTTTTGGACAAAATTTAATATTTCCCGCTCAATCCATGTGAAAACTGGCCAAGTATTTGATAAAATTTCTCAAAGATTCAATTTCTACCGAAATTGGTGGAAACTTTTACATCTTTTGCCCAATTTCAGGTGAAAAATTACTATGCATTTGCCAAAAGTCTCTTAAAATCACTCAATCAATTACAAATTGATTTTTAATTCCTTCACCAATAAAAAATTGATTTTAATCAATAAAAAATTGATTTTAATCAATAAAAAATTGATTTTTAATTGATTCAGGGATTCATTCCTTCAAAAAATTCATTTCTTGCCATATTTGGACATTTTTTGCCAAAGTTTCGCATTTTTTCTCCAAATTCATATGAAAAATGACTACGAATTTGCTAAAATCTCTGCTAATTTAACGTTAATTATCTCTGCGTGTTTATACGAGAGTTGAAATCCAACAGAAACGTTTTCGTAAGCGGCAGAATAAAAAAAAAAAAAAATATTTTTCCGACAGTTTGATTAATTTTCTGAATTTCCAAACGCAGGTCAGTCGCAGCTTCTGGGCCAGCAATCGTCGCAGCATCAGCAGCAGCAAAATAATGCACAGGGTTATGCTTCCCAGTCGAGCAATCTTCCTGCCAGCCAATCGGGCAACAATAACATAATCACAAACAACAACAACAATAACATGAACTCGAATAATCAACAAACAAGTGTAAACAATCAAGGAAATTTGCACAACGTGTTTGGCCAAGAAGCACCGAGCCAAGTGCAGCGACTGCACGTTCACCAACAGCAACAACATCAGCCTCAACAATTGCAACAAACTGGGATCGTCCCGAAGCAGCAGCAAAGCTCGACAAACTCTTCGAACTCGAGCCTCGCGAGCGGACAATCCATAACGCAATCTTACAATCATCGCAATTTGCAAACTCATCAAAAACCTGTGTCGAGTGTCGCTCCAAGTTTTCCTGTCAAGTCGCCAATTTACCAGACTTCTTCGACCAAAATCCACCCTGTTATGCCTCAAACTTTGAGTCTCATTGGTCGCAGCCATACGAGCAATATTCCCAACAATTATCCCCCAGGAGCTCCGAATTCTCAGAGCCCACAGAGCCAGCAACTCGCCCAGACGATCGGCCTACATCAAGAATCCAATTTTTCATTGCGTCAGAATTATCAACACGCTTTGCAAACTCCCGGACAATATTCTTCGTACAGAACACAAAATTCTCCCAATTTACCATCGATCCTTCCGGCCAGCCATGGCCAACAGGCAAACGCCAACAATTACTCGACTTATCCCACTCAAAGTTACAACCAAACTTGCCAAAGTGGAGAATTGTCACAACAGCCGAACGAGAAATCAAAATTCGAAGCTCTGAAGAGCGGAATCTTGGGGAATCAAGAGAAATACGATTTGACAGGTAAACACGACCAGCACGTGAGATACGAGCCGCAGCAGGGCTTGCCAAAACACGATAATCAAAAATACGAACACACGAGCCAAAGCACCAAATCTTACGAGCAAACGGCGATGAAAAATGATCAGAATAATGTCGGCGAACAACACCAAATGGCCAATAAGTACGAGAGCTCGATGAAGCACGATCAAAACAAGTTTGAGCCTCCGCAAACGAGACACGAGCCACAAAATCATTCTGGCAAATTTGACCAGTCGCAACTCTTGCCCGGAGTCCATCAGATCAAACACGAGCACGAAGCTCGTGGCTCGTCCAACGCGTACGAGCTCAATTCACAATTCAAGCACGAACAATTAATGAAACTCGAGGCGACCGCTAACTTTTCACAATTCAAACAAATTCAAGACAACGCCAAGTACGAAATATCTCGAGATAACAAAATCGAACTTGCCGCTCAACCGAACAGTCAAATGGGCAAACACGATCATGGCCTCAAGTTCGATCCTCCGAGCAATAAAATTCCCGAAAAACCCTACGAATTCGATCGACCAAAATCCGACAACGATCGCAAATCAATTAATTTCGAGTCTAAAAACGAGGACAAACAAAAACCGGCTTTACCACCTAAACCCAGCAAACCAAATCCACCGCCGAGACTGACTCATCACGAGAAAACCGAATTGACGGAAAATCTCGTCGAAAATAAAACTCCAGCACCGATCACGCTCAACTTGAGGTAAAATTCAACTTTTTTCTCACCATTTATCGCGCAACCGCACAAAAAACTCAAACAACAAATCAAATCGATTCGTAAATTTCCGAAAATAATGAAAAAACGTCATGTTGTCAAGATTTCCCGCCAGATTTTAATTACAAAGTGTCCAAAATTTTTTTTTCCCATTCAAACGTCGATAAATCGAATTTTTAAGAATTATTATTTGGATTATTGGGCCTGGCAACGAGATCGTGAGGACGTTCCGTCGTGGAATGGTCTCGTCACGACGTAACGATTATCCAATCGATCTCTAGAGTGTCTTTGGCGTTTCCATTTGGTGCGTCAATCGTCGATACTTTGAAACTCGTTCGATCAACGATCTCTGTAGTATTTTTTGCTCCGATTGCACAACGTGGTTCGTTGAGACGAAGAAACAAAGAGTCGAAAGCAATCGAGCGTTATGAGTGTGTATCGGGGGATTAATGAAATTTCGTTGGCGAGTCCGTGTGTTGGGATGCAGGAGGTTCATAAAATGACAACGACGCGTTTTATAGCTTGAAGGCTAAATTTATAAAATGTTAATTAGTCCACGATCGATTTGGCGAGTGAATCTCGTAGGCCACACTTGCCTGCACACATTAAATCACACACAAAACAGACACACACACACACATGTTGAGGAGTCTGCTCGGAATAATAGATACGGAAATAGAAACTCCGTCGAGTAGCGAAATTCTCTTTGAGGAGAGAAGCACAGGAGGCACAACAGATCGTGCGAGTGAGAGAGTTGGAGGCGAGAAAGACTTAGTGAGCCCGAGACCACGGATAGAGACAGAATCGTTTGCTTTCTCCCCGAATTTCTCGTTTTGTTTTTTTTTTTTTTCACATTTTTCTTCTCGTCACTAACGCACGTGCTTTCGATTGAATAATTTCGCGAGCTTTAGGCACTTCCGGTTTCTCGCGAAAAAGCGAAGTGAGCGTCGGTTTGTCATTTTTCTGACGGTTTTGCACTGATTTTTTGATTTTAATGCATTTTGGGGGTTTTTTTCGTTCTTTAGGTCTGAAAAGGACGAGGATATTCCGCCCATCCCGACGTCGGAACTTCCGGAATCACCGATCGAGACTCCGATAACGAATCATCAAATAATCAAGGCACGTCCGTTGGCTCTGAAAAAAGCTCCGCTCTCGGAGCAGCCGAGATTACGTTACGCTAAATCGAATGTTCACGTATCGATAAATCGTCGGATTGAAATGCCACCCGCATTTCTTTTCCCCGAGACTGAGATTCCTGCTGATCTTATGCAAACTGAGCAACAAACTCAACAGACGACGCAGCAGCAAACGCAGAATTTATCGGACGTCGGAGATAATTGTAACAAGAAATCTTTGAACGTTGGAATTTGTGAAGAATTATCAAACAACGATAAACTCGAAGATTCCGACATCGTCGATGCCCTTAATGTCATTAATATCGAAGACAAAGTTAAAAACAATAAAAGCGAGAACGAGAGACGCGGGGAAAGTGAAATCGAGTCGAAAAACAACATTGACGTCGTTAGAAGAAAAAAGGGCAATTTAAAATCCACCACGGGTAAAGCCAACCTTTCGAGACGGGTCTCGTTCGACCCGTTGGCTTTGCTACTCGATGCTAGCCTCGAAGGCGAACTCGAACTCGTCAAAAAAACTGCCAAGGAAGTCGCCAACCCAAGCTCCGCCAATGACGAAGGCATCACCGCTCTCCATAATGCCATTTGTGCTGGACATCTCGAAATCGTCAAATTCCTCGTCGAATTCGGATGCGACGTTAATGCTCAGGACAGTGACGGATGGTGAGTCGCTTCGATCCAAAATAAAAACCTATTCTCTATTATTTTCAAACATACTCGCAATTCTTCAAATTCAATTCAATTAGCTTTCCCTCCTATTTTCATTGAAATAACGAGAGAAAATAATTGAGGTATTACTTTCACAAAACGACTTTATTTAGGGTTCTCCCAAAATTTCGTATAAACGTTTTTGGCCCCAAAATTAACAGTTTTCTCCTATAAAGAACATTTTTCTGACGTTTAGAGAATTTGAAATATTAAATTTGCAATTTTTTATCTCCCCCATCCAAACGCGTGTAAATTCGAGTCACGTTTCGTTAAAAAGTCGCAAAAATCGAGTTGCAAAAAAAAATGTATTCAGGATTTTTTTGTAGACAGCCAGAAAGTCCATGAGCCGAAATTTTTTGCGAAAAATCCTAAACACATTTATTTGCAACTCATAAACGAAACGCAACTCGAATCTACACGCGTTTGGTTGGGAAAAGTGAAAAATTGGAAATTAAATGTCTCAAATTCTTGACGTCAGAAAATTTTACTCCATAGGATAAAATTGTTAGTTTTGGTGTCAAGAATGTTCATAAAAAATGATTGAAGAATCCTAAATTAAGTAATTTTGAAGTAATGAAATAATTATCTCGCGTAT
Source organism: Diadegma fenestrale (assembly GCA_037043255.1). Lineage (NCBI taxonomy): Eukaryota > Metazoa > Arthropoda > Insecta > Hymenoptera > Ichneumonidae > Diadegma > Diadegma fenestrale. Next base: position 10,239,270 of record CM073317.1, read on the forward strand.
TTTCATATTTTTAATGCACAGCACGATCAACGCTTTTATTAATTAATAATTTTGTTTTTTCCGCAAGGACTCCTCTTCATTGCGCTGCGAGTTGCAACAACCTCGCGATGGTCCGTTTCCTCGTGGAGCACGGTGCCTGTATATTTGCCACAACGTTATCGGACCACGAGACAGCTGCAGAAAAGTGCGAGGAGGACGAAGAGGGTTTTGACGGATGTTCCGAATATCTGTACAGTGAGTAATTCATTTTTTTTGATAATTTTTGATATTTCAAGGAGCATTTTTCGCTTTTTTCTCAAAATTAAAAGAAAAACGCTCAAAATGACATTTTTTTTAGCAGATAATTAATTCGGATCGATTTTTGTCATAATTTGTATTTTCGTTACGCAGGTGTTCAGGAAAAATTGGGCATTATGAATAATGGACAAGTTTACGCAGTATTCGAGTACGAGGCGCAACATAGCGACGAATTGACATTGAAAAATGGGGATTCGTTGGTTATTCTTCGTAAGGGTGACGATAACGAGCGAGAATGGTGGTGGAGCAAACTCGGACATCGCGAGGGCTACGTTCCCCGAAATTTATTGGGCGTAAGTTTTCGAAAGGATTTTTAATTTTGAAATGTAGAGAAAATTGTTTTTTTTTTTGCTTGAGGGCGAATTTTGAGTGGGAATAACGGTGGCGATTAAATTTCAGTTGTATCCGAGAGTTCAACCGGCGAAAGCAGACTGAGAGACCGAAGGAAGAATCAACAAGAGTTTCTCGAATAACGTTTATCACCACAGTATTCAATTTGCAGCTTTATCTTATTAGGTATTTTATAAATAGTGTGTATTGCAATGTCACATATAACTATAGTTATTTGATGGATGCGACTTAATGGCTCGAGGAGGGCCAGAGAGAATGGAAGATTAACAAATGGAGGATATATATGTGGTTCAACGTAATCTCTGCTGTGGATGAGAGAGCAGACGCCAAGTTTGGCTCGAGTCTTTGGACGAAGAAACGGTGAATAGTTGCAATCGAATCGTTTGTGTCTAATTGTCACATCCTGTGAATTCTGTCTTGACGTATTACCATCACAAAATTACTTTTCATCAACATTCTTGACACCGGAACTAAAAATTCTGTGACGTTAAGAATTTGAGAGATTTCATTTACAATTTTTAACTTTTCTCATCCAAACGCGTGTAAATTCGAGTCGCGTTTTGTTTATGAGTCGCGAATAAATGTGTTTAGGATTTTTCGCAAAAAATTTCGACTCATGGCCTTTCTGGCTGTCTCCAAAAAAAATCCTGAATACATTTTTTTTTGCAACTCGATTTTTGCGACTTTTTGACGAAACGTGACTCGAATTTACAAGCGTTTGGATGGGGGAAATGAAAAATTGCAAATTGAATATTTCAAATTCTCGAAACGTCAGAAAAATTTTCTTTATAGGAGAAAACTGTTAGTTTTGGGGCCAAAAACGTTTATACGAAATTTTGAGAGGACCCTAAATAAAGTCGTTTTGTGAAAGTAATACCTTAATTATTTTCTCTTGTTATTTCAATGAAAATAGGAGGGGAAAAGCTAATTGAATTGAATTTAAATAATTGCGAGTATGTTTGAATAATAGAGAATGTTATTTCGCGTGCCTAATGGAAACTTTATACGCGTGTAGATGCTTTTACAACTCTGGGTCTCGCGGACCCGTCGAATATGTCAAAAACTTGTAACGCGAATGAAGAAAAATGTGGCGACAAGTCCTTTGGGATCGGACAATATCAGAGAGCAAAGATAACATAATTATACGAATTCAACGTGCATTTTTGATTTTTCTTCATTGCATTATATTTTTTAATACACAATTCGCCATCTCCGGGCAGTTGGGCAACGCCAAGACGAGAGGAAAGCCTTAAATTATCCTTTTTTTTATTTCATTTTTGTTTCACCTAAATGTTTTTGTTTAGATGAAGTCAAATTGTTGTGCATAAAGTTCCAGAGTCTCGTTCGACGTTTCTCTGTTTTTTATTTGAATTTTATGCGAAATAATCGATGCAACCGCAAGTTCTCGAATCTACGTCGTTCTTTAGATTCGAGAAATCTTCGCGTTCGAACGAATCGTATCGTCTTTGAGCTTGCCAATTAAAAATCTGCGTTGTTATGGTATTATTATTGTTATTATTTTAGTCAGTCGCGACCCCGATGAATCTCGAATGGGGAAAAAATAAAAATTTTATTGTAAAAAAGAAAAGGCGAAATGAGACAAACAGGAGGAAAACTTTTGCGAGGGATAAACCGTTCGAGAGTAATTCAAGACGATTTTTGTTTTTGGCCATGCACGCGATCTCGACCAATGTTTATGGTTTGAAATTGCCGGCGACTGGAAACCCCGACGATATATCCGAAGAAAAGATTACGATGATTTATAAAACTGTAAAACAAAATGTGTGCCTTTGAAAATAATATTTACCAGATTATGTAAAAATGCACGATATATGACAAACAAATAAATTGTTTCTTCTTTTTTTTCATAAAATGTATGAAAATTATTGCGATCCGACGATTTTCTAGACATTTTTAATCACATTGACGTCGAAAACTGGAAAAAAAAAATTCACCGTCACTCAAAGTGGAAAAAAAGCTGAGGTCCTTGGGAAGGGAAGGTTTGGAACGAAACGATTCGATTCGAAGAACGTTTATTGGTACAAAAACTTGACATTCCAAAGAATAGCTCACACTTTTTTGGGTTAGACTCTTTTTAAGGACGTTGGATGGCGACGGTCAAATCTAAATGTTTGTTTTCAGTTTTCCTTACATACAAAATGGTTTGCGAGCTCAAGTCCATTGAACAAAGTTGTTACTAATTGACTAAAGAACAATATAATCTAAATTTGGGATTTTCTGAGTTAATTTCTATTTTTTATGCAATAACCAAAATCTTGAAACAAATTTTACGAGCGATTTTTCTGAAAAAACTGGATAAAGCTCCTCCGAAGTTACGTAAAAACGTCTGCAAAGTTTCAAGAGGCTTCACCATTTATAAATCGAAATATTAAATATTGAAAATTGCAACTTTTAACACGCGCTCTTACGAGAAACTCTTAAAAATTGTGATTTTTATAAATAACTATCTCGACTTGTGCACGGAGAAACCTCTCAAAATTGCGCGAGCCATTTTCTTTGTGTCGTGCAAATTTGAAGGAATCCTATGGATAGAAAATTTTGCATACAACGTCCTTAAATACGAAACATGATGCGAATACTAAGTCAATAAATGACAACGGTCATGATTAACGATTTAACAAAATAGCCAAAACTAATTCTAAAAAAATATTCAACAAAGTGAGAGAGAAAAGTTTGATAAGAATTTTCTTTCGAGTCTTCGAATGCGGAATATTCACCGGTTCAGAAATAACACATTTACACTGGTTCGTGTCAATTAAATTTTTGTTTTTAAACATTAAACTTGTAACGATCGGGACGATAATGATTAATTGTGCGTGTCGCCAATAATAATCCGCGACGCTCTGCGCGTCGGTAAAACAAACGACTTTACAATTACGTCAAGAATTTCAACTTTTTACTCGCGGCGCAATGTTTCAACAGCGAACAATAAATCCAGAGAAACTAATTGGAGAATTTTAAAAACGTCCGGCTCCTTAGCGTCCTGCATCAAGTTAAAAAAATTTCGTCAAATATTTATTTACAATATTTGTATATAAATATTTGGAAGCGTCAGGCTTTTTCGGTCCATCAAGAATCACTGAATTTCATCTCTTCCGCCGTTTTCAGGCAAATTTTCAAGTCCTCGCAATCAGGTACCATCGTTTCGAGTCTGTAATTGCAAAAATTACGATTAAAAATACCAATTGAGTGTCGAAAACGATAGAAAAATGCGAAATTTCAATCAAAAATTCAGGTGATTTGGAAAATATAAAAAAATGGTAAAGGAATAAAATATTTTTCGTTCAATTCTCACAAGACAAACTTCGATATCGTGAAAAAACGACGAGACTCACTTTTTACAATACACATCCAGAGTCGATGTGATAAAATTCCCATTTTGCAGTGCTCGTCTGCAAAATTTTGTCAATTCACGAAAACATTTTTTCGTCGTATTATCGCGTCCCTGATTATCCCATTCCGGCAAATCCTTTGTTATCGACCATGCGGCGAAAACGTATTGCATCGCCGCTGTCCAATGCTGAGAGTCGATCAGTCGGTTGCCTTGCTCGACAATTAATTTCTGTATAAATATCAAAAAATTATTGTTATTATTATCATCATATTCCATCAGTTTATGAAATTTAACCCTCCGCGAATCATGTGAGTCTTTGTGACCCGAGCGACAACTTTTTTCTCAATAATCTCGTTTCTTAGAACGTTTCATCCGGGAATAAAACGAATGCAACGACTCAATGATAGTTAAAACCTCAAAGTAGAATCGATGGAGAGTATTTTGGAATTTTTTCAGATTTTTTTCTCTCCAAATACGTCAGATAAAAGGGGCAGGACGAAAAAGTGCCAGAAACGAGATTTTTTCCGAAAATCTCGTTTTTTTAACGTTTCATTCCGAAATAAAACAAATGCAACGACTCAAAGATTATGAAACCTCAAAGTTGAATCAATGGAGAGTATTTTAGAATTTTTTCAGATTTTTTTCTCTCCAAATACGTGAGATGAAAGGGGCAGGACGAAAAAGTGCCAGAAACGAGATTTTTTTTCTCGATAATCTCGTTTTTTAAACGTTTTTCAATTTTTCAGATTCTTTTCTCTCTGAAAACGTGAGTCAAAAGTGGCTGAACGAAACGGACCCAAATGATCAGGAATGTCTTAAAAAAATTGTATGATTCGCGGAGGGTTAAACGAGAATACATTTGATGAAAAAAGGGCAACCTAGACGAAAATTCTTCCGATCGATGCTTGCTTGAAACAAAGTAGATAAATCTGATGAGATTTCATGCATTTTGTCGAACTGTAAAAATGTAAAATCACTGAAAAGCGTGGATTTGGGGAACGTACCTCGTACGCATCGAGATGTATGTAAGCTCGGCCGTAAGCGGATTCGTCAAGGTCAGAGGAAACGAGGCTGGCGTAGACGTTTTGTCTGAGGGTGCTTAATCGTTCTCGAAGCGGTTGGATATCAGCGATTGGCATTTTCTTTAAAAGGACGTCGCGCAATTTGTCATCTTTGCCGAGAGCTCCGTCTTCTTGCATGGAAATTAGATCCATTACGACTTTGACCAGTTGTTCTTGGCTCAAGCCTCTAAGGCCGTTGACCAAAGGCCCAGAAAATTGTTTAAGGCCGTTGGAATTGTTGTCGACGATTTTCTGAGTTTCCAGACTTTTCATTTTTTTCTCTGGCGTCGTCATTAGCGAATCGTTGCTGTCGCCTCCGAGCATGAGCCTTTTTCGCGGAGTACTTCGCAGCACGATCGTCGACTTTGATGGACTTTTTACGGGCGTCCGATCCCGCGAACTCAAGCTGAAAATACAGGAAAAAAACAAATGAAATAATAAAATCTGTTCGATTTTTTTTTACCGACAAATCTGCAATTATCGCCATTTTTTTTCTACCTAAAAAGACTGTCTCTCTTTGCATCGGCGTCCGGTGACCAAACAATCGTTCTACGCCTTCTGCCACGTTTCTGAATCACCAGTTCGTCCGGGCTCGGGGCTGGACTCCAAGAATCCATGCTGTAACGGCTGTTCATCACATTGTCCATCGCACTCACTTCCATAGTGTGCGGAGTCCCTATCGTTCGTAATAATCGAATGAAAAATTCACCACCACGAGTGTTCTAGCCATCAAGACACTTTTTCGAATTCATTTTAATTGTAAAGTTGATTTTCATCAAATCACACATTTTTATAATTGTAACGGGATCGAAATAAATTCGAAAAATGGCTTTTAAGCCCAAAAAATTCAATTTCTACTAAAATAGTGGGAAAAACTCAAAGTTTTTTCAATTCATAAAGAACCACATCAAAATAAACTTGAAAAATCGTTTTTGAGCGCAGAAAAATTCAATTTATCCTCAATCGGTACTAAAACCGGCAATTTTTTTCCTTTCCCATGGAACCACATAAAAATACATTTGAAAAATCTGCTCTGAGCACAGAAAAATTAAAATTATGCTAAATCAATGTAAAAAAGAGGCGATTCTTTTCTATTCCCAACCACCCACATAAAAATGAACTTGAAAAATGTTTTCAAGCATAAAAAATTCAATTTTCACTAAATTGATGGAAAAAAAGCAATTTTTTGCCGATACCGAATCCACCACATAAAAATGAAATTGAAAAATCGTTTTTGAGCAAAGGAAAATTAAATTTATGCCAAATCGGTGTAAAAAACTGGCAATTTTTCTTCAATCCCTCACAACTTGTGAAAATGAGTTTGAAAAACGTTTTTAAAGCATAAAAATTGAAATTATACTGAAATGTTAAAAAAAGGCGATATTTTTCCATTCCCAAGCAACCGCATAAAAATGAATTTGAAAAATCTTTTTTGAGCGCAGAGAAAATCAATTTGTGCTAAATCGATGAGAAAAACTGGCAATTTTTTTTTAATTCTCGAGAAATCTGTAGAAATGAGTTTGGAAAATCTTTTTCTAGCACAAAAAATTCAATTTATTCTAAAACGGTGCCAAAAACATGAATTTTCATATTTTTCAATTTTAAAATCATGGCCGGTCGGGAGAAATATTGCGGGTATGGGTTTTGGTTGCGAATTGATGGATTTACCTGGAGACGGGCTGGCGGTCATCATGTCCGGAATGACTGCCAGAGCTTGTCGGACGGACCTGCGACGCCCGGTGTCTGGACGACGGAGAAAATCTCTCGTAGGCGTAGCCATGACCTGCGCCGATGAAAATGTAACGAACAAAAAAATTGGGATCAGCCTCAAAACAATTCAGGAGCAAAAACGATTTTTTTCATTTTTTTATTGGAATTTATGAAAATAGATCGATTTTTGTTTTTATTTGTTCGAATTAGAGAAAATTTTCGATCTGGTTATTTTTCATAATTGCCCAATTCATTTTGTGCATTTTACTCAATTTTGTGCGATAATTATGGAAGCGGAAAAAGCCATAAGAATAATTATGGGGTCGAGGCATGGTGTGTTTTTATTTGCTACACAGAAAGACGCCATATCGGGCGTCCTCGAAGTTTTTTTGGTCGCGAGTTATAACCATGCAATTTCGTTACTTACCGTGAAAAGGACGAAGCGACGATGATCCAGAAATCTCAAGTTCTATTTCGTTAGGTCAACTTAACGAATCCGTTAATTGATTAAAATATTGTCACCGTTTCATTCGGGATAAATAAGAACGATGTGCAGCAGCAGAGAAGGATTAAAATGGCGGGAAAACCGTTATGCTCGGTGGTTCATCGCATTTTCGCGCGATTTAATTGTGTACACAAAACTGGATTGGCTTGTTTTACATGAAAATTTCGTGAACTTGCAACGATTGGACAAACACGTTGTGTTTCTTACGATCTACGCGCGTCCTGTCGGTGGTTATTTTGCGCGAGAATAGAGAGTGACGAACGAGAAGCTCAGAGCATGGGAGCGAACGGGACAGCCAAGGGAATCGGTGCTCCATAGGGATAAAAGTTGAGACTGGGGAAAACGTAAAAGTCACCAACCCGCGAGCCATGCAGTCACCTGAGCGCGAGAGAGATAACCAAAAAGTAGAAACACGTTTTTCTCAGGCACTTTCGATATTTTGAAAGAAAGAAAAGTCAGACTTTCTTCTCTTGTGAAACGGGGAACAACGTGTAACGAATATTTTTCTTTAAATATTCAGTCTCTCCGAGTTAAACGCGCGTACGGGGATTTACCGACCGAGCAATGCGTCCGCGCGCCATTTGCGGCGGAATTAAGAACTGTATTGAGTCCCGCGGTGCTGGAGCAAGATTTCCCTACAGAGACTCATGCCTAGTAACTACGCCGTGTATAGTTCAGCACAATTGACAATCCAAACGTCATGTCATACGTCAAATTCTACCATATGGTTACACGTGTCGCTTGTTTGCTACGATTGTTGTTTTCCGGGCTCGATACGAGAGTAAAATCAATTCATATAAAACGTCAAAGACAACATTTGCAAAATGTCAACCGTTGAAGAACTGAAAGCCAGAATTCGCGATTTGGAACAGCAACTTATCGATGCTAAATCCAGCGATGAGTGTAACGTTAGACAGAAAATATCGAATTTGTCGAGTGAGGTTATCGACACGAATCCTTATAGGTACAGTTCAGTCATTACAACAAATGCATGACACACTTGATTCCCATAAATATCTTTAAATGCCAATTAATAAATAAATAAAAACCACCCACGCAAAAGGGACAAAAATACGATGAAAATTGTGAAAACGTCAACAAAATCTCTGTCAACGATTAGATCGTTCAAATTCATTAAAAAATAATCAACCAAGTATACAAAATTCGACCCATATCGAGACTGGGTCGTTTCGACCCTAAACATTTTTTGTAATAGAAAAAAACATTCAGGGCCATAGAATATAGAAAATTTGCAACAAAAACCGTCCCTACAAAAAAAAAAGAAAATACATGTTTACCGGAAAATATAAATTTGGAAAATTGGGTCAAATTGACCCAAGATTCTCTGGGGACTCGAGGGATTTCAGGAGAATGTAATTTTTTGTCGTTTTTAGCCGTCTTATGGCCTTGAAACGAATGGGAATCGTAGACAATTACGAGCGCATCAGAGAGTTGACGATCGCTGTTGTCGGAGTTGGCGGTGTTGGCAGTGTCACCGCTGAGATGCTGACGAGATGCGGCATCGGAAAAGTAATTGCCATATTATTTAACAATGCTGAAGTTTGCATCGTTGGAACGCAATAAAATTACGTTTTTTATTTTTTTTAGCTGAGCTCAAGATTTCACGTATGAATGAAAATAAAAAAGAAATTTTTATTTCTCCAAAATCTTCAAACTTGGATTTTATGAAAATGGCTATAACTCGTTATCGAATTTTCTTTGAATTGGTATTTAGGGATTTTTGATTTATTATCGTAGTTTTCGTTGCTTGTGAACTGTAAAAGTGGGAAATATGATGAAAAATTTGATTTTCTAGTTCGGGTTCCCGAAAAAAAACAAATTTCAGAATGCAGGACAGCCTAAAACTGATTCTGATTCATGAGCTTCGTTCCTGTGAAAGATTCATCGAAATTGGTTCAGTGGTTTTTGCGTGAAAAGGGCACAAACACAATTTTGTAGAAGAATTTTATAATGATGTATAGAGATTCAGTCACGACAATAAAACGATGTTTTTTTAGGATCGAATTCGAAAGTCGGTACGAAAATTAGCATGATTTTTTATGATGTTGAAGTTTGCATCATTGGAATGCAACGAAATTCCATTTTTTATTCACCAGAGCTCATAATTATTATTTAATATTCACTCTGGATGATACAACGATTCTCTTTCGCGACCCAAAGATTGAATCGATACGAAAAATTGCCATGATGTTGAAAAATTAATAAATACTTGATGAAATAAATATTTTTCGTTGAATCTCAACGTTGCAAACTTTAGAGTCATGATTTTTTAAATGGAATAAACAATTAATAGGAAAAGTATTTTTCGCTGGACCGCAACGCTGCAAACTTCTTTTTTTTAAATCAAAATACAGTGTTTTTTTTGGGATTTCCATAATTACGAAATGAATCTTCGTGTTTTAGCTAATTCTTTTCGACTATGACAAAGTTGAGCTAGCGAATATGAACAGACTTTTCTTTCAACCGAACCAAGTGGGATACAGCAAAGTCGATGCAGCTGCAAAGACGCTGCAATTCATTAATCCTGACGTGACGATCGAGACTCACAATTACAACATTACGACGGTTGAAAATTTTGAAAATTTTATCGAAACAATTAGGTGAGGTGATTAGTCTTCTGTAATTAGCAGAAAAATGTCATTAGTCACGATGTTTATAGCGTTTTCTTGCTCTTTGCAGGAGTTCCAGCCTCGCTGGTGGTAAAGTGGACTTAGTTTTAAGTTGCGTTGACAATTATGAAGCACGAATGGCCATTAATACAGCCTGCAACGAGCTCAACATGAAATGGTACGAAAGCGGCGTATCTGAAAATGCTGTTTCGGGACACATACAATTTATAGTCCCTGGAGAAACTGCATGTTTTGCTGTGAGTCCTTTATATAAAAAATTATATATTCATTTGAAAAACTTTGATTTTACGAAAATCGCTATAACTTTTTTTTACAAACTGGCACGTCAGCGAACGCTCGTAATTAGCGATTTTTGAATTATTATAATTGTTTTAGTTGCTTGTGAAGTTTGAAAGTGGAAAATATGACGAAAAATGTGATTTTCTGGTTCGGGTTGTCAAAAAAAATAAATTATCGGAATGCAATACAGCCTGAAAGCTATTTTGATTCATGAGCTTAATTCCTGTGAAAGATTCATCAAAATTGGTTCAGTGGTTTTTGCGTGAAAAGGGCTTAAACACAATTTTTTGTGTGTCGACCACAATTTGTTTAAAGAAATATTCGTTTACGAAGTTTATTCCTACTCAAAATCAAGAGGAATCGCTGAACTTTTAATTTCAACTCGTTCCCATGAAACCTTGAGAAACTGCTAGTTTTTTTTTTCAAAACTCAAACAATTATTCGACGTGGCTAAAAAAAATTTTACAGTGCGTTCCGCCTCTAGTGGTGGCGTCGAAGATCGACGAAAAAACTTTGAAACGCGATGGCGTCTGCGCCGCATCTTTGCCGACAACGATGGGAATAGTTGCCGGGTTTTTAGCACAAAATGCTCTCAAGTATCTTCTGGATTTTGGAACCCCAACTTATTATTTGGGATACAACGCTTTGGAGGATTATTTTCCTAGCCTAAAGTTGCGTCCAAATGAAAATTGCGACGACGCAAACTGCAGAAAACTGCAGGAAGAATACGCGGCTAAACCTCAAGTCGAGAAGCTTGAGGAACCGAAGGAACAAGAACCAGTTCACGAAAACAACGAATGGGGTAATTTGTCAATTAAAATTTTTCGTCTCAAATCTCGTTTTGGAAATGGAAAATTTAAAAATCTTGGTCAACAACGACGTTCTTACAATTTTTAAAATAATTGTATAAAGTTTGAAAATCATGTTCATCATTTTTAGGAATTTCCTTGATCGACGAGACGCCGCTCGACCAATCGGACGAAAGCGCTTGTCCAAGTAGCTGCGACGGCGTCAAACATGCTTACACGACTCCAGCCCTAGACTCAAAGGCCGCCGTGGCCCCAGACACAACTGGGACTACATTGGAAGAACTTATGATGCAAATGAAATCAATTTAAGACAAACAATCAGTTTATTTATAATTAATCGAACGATACGAGGTCGATAATTTTATACATTTTTACGATATTCCATTTGGCTGGTTATTTTCTGCATAAGGGACTCCTGAATCGATGCGGAAATGTTTTCAACTTGAGACCTCAACCCTAGAACGGTAACTCGGGGTTGGAAACGACCCCAGGCGATGTTCAAATGCGCGTTATTCGTTTTCCCGTTTTTAAAATCGTTTTACCGAATTTTTGACTGATTTTTCGACTCGAAGCAAAATTGTGGCTGACTCGCGTGATCCTGCATTAAAAAACGAAAAGAATGAGCCCAAATCGTGTAGATTTTGATCAGAGATTATCGGAAGAGGCGAAAAAAAAAAAAATTAAGTCAACGTTCTGAAATTCGTCACGTAGGCCAACGACTCGTTTCACTTGAAATGACGATGTGGCATCGATACCGAGCGCAGGTGTAACAGCTCCGTTTTTCATAAATAAAGTATGTCCAGATTCGACGAGCTCCAAAACGTCAGGTTTATAAATTCGAACAAGCCTTGATAAATTTTTTTTCAATACCGCATCGCAGAGTATATTTGCTCACGCGAGTAAACTAATATTCCATGAAAATAAGTTCCGTTGCTGTGCCGATCCGCACGATCGCGTATTTCGGTTTGTTATTCAGTTTTTATTAAGGTTATTTATGCATGACCTCATTGCTTGTCGGAGGTCAAGTGTTATTGATTATAAAACGATTTGACTTGATCGATTGACTATAAATAAATTCACTTACGTATCGCTTTAAGGCGATGATCCCAGTTAATCAATTTATGGCTTTCAAATTACATTTCCGGATGATAAATCGGACGCGACGTGTCAAGCCATTATTTATCAATAAAATTCTCTACTTTTCCTCCAAAATCAACTCGTGCAGATCGAAACACTTGCGAACCGCACGTTTCGTCCAATTTTTTGCCAAACTCGTCACGTATGGACCCAGAGTATATAAAAAAAGCTCCAGAGCCTCTGTTGCTTCTCGCACCGTCTACATCTCCGCGGAACCAAATTACAATATTTAACTGAAAATTTTCAGATTATTAAATAAATCATTGAATAATTTTGTTGAAATTTCGGTTTTTCTTTCAATTCATTCATTCACCAGTCAATTTAGAAAACAATTTTTCAACGATATTTTTATCGAAAGCATTCAATCATGATGTCTCGCACTCCATTCTTCCTTTTGGCGTTCGCAGCTCTGATTGCAGCATCGGCTGGACTCGCCCTGAAGGTAATATTCAGCATTCAAAACAAAAACAACAAAAAAAACAGTTATTACTCAAATTTATTAAAATGTCACGTTCATTACAGGAAGTACCATGGGTGGCTGGTGCTGATGACCAATGTAAAGATCGCGGTTTTTATGGAGCTTGTTTCGTAAGTCTATGAAAATTTTTTGAAAACCATTTTATCATAGTTTTTTTTTTTCAAATTTTAACTATTTTCTTGCCTCCTCGGACAATAAACCATTTTGTGTTTTGAGTTGCCTCGTTACTCAATTTGTTAGATTTTTTCAACTTTTCAAAAACACCATTAAGTCTTTAGAAACTTGAAATATTGGATTTTTTAATGCATTTTATCATAATTTGGGTTTTTTAAAAAGTCTGCAATGTTAATTTCATTTTTTCAAAAAATTTTGAGAAAAATTGTTTTTTAATTTAAATGATAAATGTTCTGCTTCGTTAGGATTTCGTACCTGAGCTCAATTGGGCGATCAATCCAGAAATGTGCTCCAAACTGAAATGTGCACGCTGGCAGAAATCCCGTCCTCATCTAGTGGCGGTTGAAACCGGTGCAGCTTTGAATGGAACCGAATGTGGTGATTCAAAAGTACGTATTGAACGACTGAAAAGAAAATATTGTTGGAAAAAATGGACATTTTGTTGGATGAGTTCCCCTGAACCTTATTTTTTTTTCAAAAACCACGAAAATGTTGTCATTGCAGCAAGAAAATATTCCGGAAAGACTCTTCGAAAAGTAAATTTTTGTCCTTTCAATCGTTAATTCTGCCGACAGCGTATTTACAATCAGTCAAACCACGCCAAAAAATGTCATGTTTTCGAAAATTTGAGCTGATGCAGTGCCTCAATTCAGAATAAAGTATGCAAGATTTTTGGGATATGAATATAACTTGTAAATTTATTGCAGATCTGCAAAGCAGGATCTTGCGTGACGGTCGACAAAAAAGAAATACCCGTGAGGAAGGGTTTCCACCAAAAATGGTATTGCTCGTCTCTGCAGCCAAACGTTGTTCCGGTCTGATGTAAACTGTTTATTCGAGGACCATGAAGAAGATTGAAAAAAACCTAAAATCACCAAACATCATTTTGACACTCTCAATGGATCGTCAAAGCGTACGAAAAAAAAAGGATTTGTAGCAAATTTCATCACATATATTCATCGGTGCAACGTTCGTAGTGAGTGAATTGTATAAAAAAAAACTTTTTCAATGGTCTTCGAGACTGGGTGAATATTTTTGGTCCGGTTCGAAATGATATGAATTTTCTTTTTGTTTTTTTTTTTTTTAACTCGAAAACACCATAATTTATGGGGCACTCGCTGCAATAAAGAGCAACAAATTCCTGAGGAAAAAAAAAATTGCATCGTTTTTCGGAAAAGTAACCAAACCCCATAATTACGGTAACTTTTTATAGACTCACTGTTCGGCACTGAATTATTTATAAAGTGCTTAAAATAGCTTATTAAGCTGGACGAATTGTCAGGGTTGCGTATATACAGAAATAAAATAACAAAGAGCCATATATGTTGCATTTTTCATTTATCAAAATGCATATTCAAGTTTGATTATAAAACAATCGTAAAACTTGAAAAGTGAAAAAATTACAATTGAATGGATCGAATAAATGAATACACGATGCAAAAGTTTTTACTTTTTATTTTGACCGTATCGCTGAAAACTAATTTTCAAACGGTTTCGTCGGGAGACATGGCAGTTTTGCGTTGTCCCTGGATTTTGGCCACATTTTTGGTCCCTTCCCGATGGGCCGACCCATGATGAAGAAAAAATGGCTTTTCGCCACTTCGTTACTTGCGAATCATTGTGTGCTTTTTCGCGTTACTTCCGATGCTGTTATTGCGTGTCCGATGCTTGGCAATGAATGAACGAATGTATCTATGGCTTTTTATGAATAATCATAGTATCCATGCCAAACAATATTAGCGTCTACAATTCTCGATGTGTTTTCCCCGACGTTCGATAGTTTCGAGGTTGGCCAATGTTTTTTTTTTTTTTTGGTATAAAGGAAAAATTACACTTAAGCGGTATTCAGAGGGAAAGGTTTGTATTTCGCTGGTCCTATAGCGTACAATGAAAAAAAACTTGAGCGTCAATTACCTATGGTATTAAGTTCTGGTTGATTTTTTAAACGAGTTACATTTAACATAGCTCTTATGTCATTTTCGTTGGTGTTTGGTGGACCAAACAGAAAATCTGTTCTCTCACTTGAGTTAGCGAACAATTTGTGCATACGTTCATGATTAAGTGAGAGAGCAGGGCCAAGCGACCCGTGGGTCAAGTTCAATTGTTTGACCAGTGTCCCGGTAACGTGGACATCATCGATCCAAAAATACGGCTCTTTCTGAACTTGACTATACAGTTGAAAAACACTGTTTGATGTATAAATTATTGCGTATCCTAAACAATAAATTGGATACCGTTCCCCTGAGTATTCGTGAGGTGCCACGCACCACTTCGATCCGTTATTCCTCAGAACGGGTGAACCGTCCAGGGTATGGCAATAGATGTCTCTGCCAGCAGGCGATAAGTCGCCTTTAAGGTACTCCAGCATGGCTGGAATGTTTACAAATATATCGTCGTCGACCTTGACTATATATTGGGCACCTGTTAACAAAAGAGTATAATTGAAAACGGCTGATAAGTCATTGCAATAACTATATTATGAGCTCTGCCGAGGAACAAACAGAATTTCGTGGAATTTCAACAATGCATTCATGAAAATAACCTACTCGAACAGTAATACGTAACCCACTTCAACACCATGGCGTGTTTGTAAGTCAAATTCCTGTATGTGTCCTGGAAATTGCCTTGTATAATGTCCATATGCTCTTCATCCTCTTTGAGGATTTGAATCTGGTGCCGGGCGGACGAACCGATGAAAAATAAGTGAACCACTCCAAAATTTGGAGCCCCCCACGTTTCTCTAATTATGCTGCGTTTCGCATAATTCCCAGGTGCCGAATGTACAAGCGTCACAAAAATCGGTTTACTCCCGTTACAGGGAAAGTGATTGATCGTGAAACGAAAGTCCTTCAAGTCAATAAGCGTCGATTCATCGTCAGGAGGGAGTCCTCGGAAACTGGAAGCCGTCGTTGCTATGGTTATTTCTTGGATCGAGGACATATTTTCCGATATGAGTGGAAAGTACGTTGGCATCGATATTTTCTCCGTCATCATAAAAGCCACTTCCGGCGAAAGTATTAGTAGCCAGAATCCACAGCAGCAGATTATCATCAGAGTGACGATTTTCCATCTTACTTTCCCTAGTCCTCCTGCGAACAAACGGCCCCTGGTCCTCTCCATTACTTCTATCATGCCCTGCTGCTGCCTCTGCAGCGTTGGGTATTTTTCTTAATTTATGTAGTATTTCTAGTTTGTTAAAAAGTGTACAATGTTTTAGTATTTTTGAGGATTTTTTAAATTATGGAGATTGTCAGAAATTCCAGCGGGATCTCGAATTATTTAGACGCCTGAGTGCTTTTGTTGGAGTTTGGGAAAATAAGCTCAGCATACTTTACTTATTTATATTCCAGGGCTTATTTTCTCAACCGGACTCACCAAGGCTTCTAGTCTCCAGTTTATTTATTTTATGACGCTAGAAAAAAAATATTCCAATTTTTTGTTGTTCAATTATAACCAGAGTACATTTTTCCAACTACTTAGCGCCTTTTTTTATGTTTTTTTATGTTTTTTTATGTTTTTTTTTTTTTCAATCCCTCGAGACAACATTGCTTTTTCGTAGCGGGGGTATCTTAACGCAATTGATGAGTTAAAGGTTGAGGATTGCGCCGCGCTAACATAAATGTGTCGTCAAGACTTCTCGAGGTCTATCAGCGTGCGCCCACCATACTCGAGTATATCTATATACACGCACAGCGTAAATATTCTGATAGGAAAGGCCTATGGAACATGGTGTTTACCGCTCGAAACTCAAACATCCAACTTTTCCTCCACGTGTCGTTCGGACGTGGCACAGAAAAGTACGAACACGAACAGAGGGGAACAAACGGAACCGAACAAACCCACCACAATTGTGACACAATTTTTTTTATTAGTTCACGTCATTTCGGTTATAAGCTTCTGTTTAAATTTTGTTAGACAGCTCCATGTACTTTTCCGGTCGATCCGCTTTTCTATGTCTTTGTTGGTCTATGTGGAAGGTTTGGATTCTCCCTTTTTTTTATTGTATAAAATACATAGCATGCTGGCGAGTTAGTTTCTTCCAGTTCTTTCATTCTAGGACATGCATGCAGTAGATCACACGCGCCAACATTAACGTTTAAGTAACAATACCTAATGCCATATTTGTCCTTTTTTCCACTACTATCAAAAAGATGCGATAAACATGCAATAAAAAGCACTATAATGACTTGTGCAACTATTCCGAGTTCATCTAGAACTGTGGTCGGATTGTACACATGCTCCAGGAACTACCCATGAGAACATAATCGAACGAGTTTTAAAATGATACTGATTTCATGATACCATATCCACTGGATTTGAAGAAAAAGTGAGATCATTGCGATAAAGGTGAGGCCTTACGAGGGTCGCGCAAACGGAGCGCTAGTGGAGTGTGAATGCGAGCGAGAGAGAGCGAGCGATAGATGGCAAAGTAACGAATGAAGCTCGTATGCGTTGCGATGGATGACTGGATGGCATTAGAACAACTCTTATCTTTATTTCTCACTTCTAAAATAACTCCTTGTCAAAAATCTCTCTGCTGAAACAACTCTTATCTTAAATAACTCTATTTGCATGATTTTTCGTAAGGAAAACTCTATTCTTGAACAACTCCAATCTACAAGCCTTCATGCGAAAAACATATATGCCTCATCCTATATAAGTCTATGTCCAAATTAATCTATGCCGAAATGTCTCATCCCCTTCTAAAAAGTTGGTAAGTAACGCACGAAGTTGGCGACTAGAGGGGGGCATTGTTGTCGTTTTATTCTTTCTGTGATTGGTCGCTTAGTTATACACGGGGGGTTTTTCGAAATTGGGGGTCGTGCTGGCAGTTTGACAGTTGCGTGTATACACGTGCGGTTATTTGCGGTTTTATCAGAATAAAATTTTTTTTTGTGCATGAGAGTAGAATAGTGAAAGATAAACCAATTCGAGGACGAATTAGTTCCTTCAACAGTGTTTAATCATATGGCCCAGTATGGCCCAGAGAAGGAAAAATTAAAAAAACGTTCTCGCCAGAGTCCACTCGTAGTCTCTGTCCGTAATTAAACAAAAAATATTCAATTCAACCATTTCCAACATAATTCAATGGAAAAAAGAAAAATATACCCCAATGAAAAAAAAAAAAAATTAAAAAAACGTTCTCGCCAGAGTCCACTCGTAGTCTCTGTCCGTAATTAAACAAAAAATATTCAATTCAACCATTTCCAACATAATTCAATGAAAAAAAAAAAAAAAAATACCCCAATGAAAAAAAAAAAATTAAAAAAACGTTTTCGCCAGCGTCAAATAATCAAAGTATGCATGCCAAACAATAGCCTCCACAATTCTCAATGTTTTTTCCTCGACGTTCGATAGTTTCGAGGTTTGATAATGTTTTTTTTTAATTCTAAAGGAAAAATTACACTTGGGCGGTATTTAGAGAGAAAAGTTTGTATTTCGCTGGTCCTATCGTACAATTTTAAAAAACTTGAGCTTCAATTCCCTTTACTTTCGAGGTTCGGTTGATTTTTGAACGAGTTACACTTAGCATAGCTCTCATGTCATTTCCGCCGGTGTTTGGTGGACCAAACAGAAAATCTGTTCCCTCGCTTGAGTTAGCGAACAATTCTTGCATACGTTCATAACTAAGTGAGAGAGCAGGGCCAAGCGAACCGTGGGTCAAATTCAATTGTTTGACCAGTGTCCCGGTAACGTGGACATCATCGATCCAAAAATACGGCTCTTTTTGAACTTGACTATACAGTTGAAAAACGCTGTTTGATGTATAAATCACTGCGTATCCTGAGCAATAAATTGGATACCATTCCCCTGAGTATTCCTGAGGTGCCACGTACCACTTCGATCCGTTGTCCCTCAGAACGGGTGAACCGTCCATGATATTGCAATAGATGTCTTTACGGGGAGATAAGTCGCGTTTAAGGTACTCGAGCATGGCTGGAATGTTTACAAATATATCGTCGTCGACCTTCACTATATACTGGGCACCTGTTAACAAAAGAGTATAATTGAAAACGGCTGATAAGTCATTGCAATAACTATATTATGAGCTCTGCCGAGGAACAAACAGAATTTCGTGGAATTCCAACAATGCATTCATGAAAATAACCTACTCGAACAGTAATACGTAACCCACTTCAACACCATGGCGTGTTTGTAAGTCAAATTTCTGTATGCGTCCTGAAAATTGCCTTGTATAATGTCCATATGCTCTTCATCCTCTTTGAGGATTTGGATCTGGTGCCGAGCGGACGAACCGATGAAAAATAAGTGAACCACTCCAAAATTTGGAGCCCCCCACGTTTCTCTAATTATGCTGCGTTTCGCATAATTCCCAGGTGCCGAATGTACAAGCGTCACAAAAATCGGTTTACTCTCGTTACAGGGAAAGTGATTGATCGTGAAACGAAAGTCCTTCAAGTCAATAAGCGTCGATTCATCATCAGGAGGGAGTCCTCGGAAATTAGAGGCCGTCGTTGCTATGGTTACTTCTTGTATCGAGGACATATTTTCCGATATGAGCGCAAAGTACGTTGGCATCGATAATTTCTCCGTCATCATAAAAGCCACCTCCGGCGAAATAATTAATAGCCAGAATCCACAGCAGCAGATTATCACCAGAGCGACTATTCTCCATCTTATTTTTCTTAGTCCTCCTGCGAACAGTTAGGGGTCCCTTTTCTCCATTATGTCTATTGCCCTGCTGCTTCTACTGTGTACACGTGTTATGTATTTCTCTTAATTTAGTATTAGTTCTCGTTTGTTAGAAAGTGTACAATATCTTAGTAAAATTTCGAGGATTTTTTGAATCATGAAAACTGTCAGGAATTCCAACGGGATTTTGCCTCGTACTACTTTACTTACAGATTTAATCGGACACACCAATACTTTGAGTCTCCAGTTTATTTATTTTTTGACGATAAAAAATGATTCAAATTTTTATGTGAATGATTTCAGTTGTTTTTGTACAATTATTATTAGCGTAATTTTTTTTAAACCCATCATTGTTTTTTCATCGTCCTAATTTACATTCACGATATTCGGTTTTTTTACCTTCCCCTCTCAACTCAATTAGAACATACACCCAGTATGGAAAATAAAGAAAAGAAACCGTACGAAACGAAAAGAGATTGAAGAAGAAAAGTAAAAACACGGTCAGAGGGAAACAAACGGAAACGAACAAACCCACCACGATTGAGAGACAATTTTTTGGATTATTTCACATCATTCGTGTTAGGCTTTTGTTTCAATTTTGTTATACAGCATCCATCCTTTCTATGTTTTTGTTCATCTACGTGGTCGGTTTTGATTTTCCTTTTTTTTTAATCCTATGTAACAGTATGCTGGCGAGTCAGTTTCTTCCAGGACATGCATGCAGTAAATCACACGCGCCTGCAACAGTAACCTTCAAGTAACAATACCTAATGCCATATTTGTCCTGTTTGTCCACTGGCAAAAAGGTGCGATAAAGATGCAACGAAAACTGCTAATGGCTTATTGGGAAGCTATACCGAGTTCATCTAGAACTGCGGCCGAATGCTTCGGCAACCAGCCGTGAGAACATAATCGAACGAGTTTCACAATGATACTGATTCATCAATCTATATCTGCTGGATAAAAAAAACGCGTGACCCATGGATGGATCCACTAGAACGGTGAGATAAGATACCAAAGATTAGGCCACGCCGTTTTCCCCTCTAGATCAATAGGTAGTAAAGGCAGTGGAGCGATCCTCCACAGATTTGCAAATTCTTTTTTATTTTCAAACTCTCCAACATTCCCATAAGCCCCAGCACCCGGCGTCATACCATTATGTATACGTCGTTTTATGGGATCCGTAACAGTCCCAATAAATTACGTGAAAAAAAAAAAATTATTAGTTCGTTCGAGCCTGAAGAGTCTGTTCGGCATGAAAATTGGATGAAAAGTCTACAATAAAAAGAAATAACGATAATTAAAAAAAAAAAAAACACATATACACAAGTTACCTAAGGTCGTTGTTGACGATTTGGAGTGCTCTGGCGATGGCTTCGACGTCGGGAACGGTATACAAAAGACCCACGTGCAGGGTCTTTGATTCGTCCAGACAGTATAAATTACTTCAGTGCTAATTACTTCATTTTGCATTTTCACTGTGCAACTCAGGGGTCTCCGAAATGGTATTTAATTTACGCGCCTACTTTTCGACGAAGTTTTTTAGGATCCGGCAGGACTATTTTTAAAAACTGAGAAACCATTCGGAATACCCGGAGAAGATTACAAGTTTTCTTTTTCTTTTGTCGATTCGTTCATATTTAAGAAAACATTTTTATACAGCCTCGTGTGGGAGCAGATCTAAAAAAATTGCTGCATTTTTTATTCCCTTCAAATGCTTGGCGTCATGAAGTGTTTATGCGTTTTTTAATGACGACCACTTTAAGTTTGAACGTAACGAAAAAACGCCCAATCTCGAGTATATAGACACGCGGTGCAAGTTGCCTTGTCGATTCGAACTTTTCTTTTTAATACTTGGCGTCAAGACGCTACCGCGTCTCTAAATATGTAACACTTGTTCGATATCAGGACCGCGAATTTGATGTTGCTGAATCGAAGAAAAAAAAACTGAAGCTTCTTCAGTCGAAATGTCGCTGGGTCCTAGGAATCCGGGACGCAGGAGTCTCGAAACGGATAAGGATTCAAGTTGAAACAACCAGTTTGCGGCCTTCAACTGCAATGTTATAGTCTCCGTGGTTCAGAACTCACGTGAAAATGTAGGTTCACAGTGTAAAGTGGAAGATGGAAAAAAAATTGGATAGTGGAAATAATAAACAAAAATCAGAGAGGATAAGAAGAACATGTAAAAAGCTGATACGAGTATGCATGGAAAACACCATAACTACTATAAAAAATGTTATGCTCGCCAACTGTTGATGTAGCTTTAATGATGAGTGACATTGATATAACAACCATACGATGGAGATATTATTTTGTGAATATAATACATTGTATACCATTGTCCGTACATGACTATGAGCTATCGAGTGTGATTTCGTAGAAAAAGAAAGGAGAGACAAAATAATTGGTTTAAGCAGCCATGCAAGCGTCGTCGTTCAGTCACACGGCTCATGTAATCGCAAGTTAAACAAATGGATTATAAAAATGAAGAGAAAAACAACGCCGATTGACGCAATGGCTACGCTTTTACAACAATACGAATAAAAAATCTATCCTCGTTGTCGCAATTATTGCCACGAAACGAGGGCGCGATCGATCGGTGAAAAAATCTCGACTCTCCTAACTATCCATTCAATATGTGTATATTTATAATGCGACACTATTGTGATGGTGAGAATGGCTTGGTCGAACGTTTTCATTCCTTTTTTGTTTCGATCCAGTACGAAAAATTGTACTTCAGACAAAATAAAACAAGTAACTTAATATAAAAACATAATTACATCACGAAATTGCGTGGTGAATCTTTGATATTCTTTCGCGCTCCACGTATATTGTTATTATTTGTAAATGATTATATTACTTTAGAATCGTGCTATTAGAGCCATTGGTGCCAACTCTAAGTAGTTTTTTGTCCGTGGGTGCAGTGGATACTCATACGTTGCCATAATTACACACGCAATACTCTCTGTCCGAAATTGCGAGTCGTTTTTGTTTAAATAGACAAAGGTCAAACGTTATTCAGTCAGTTCGTTAAATTCGCCTATTATATCCTGCAAAGCAGGTAGCTTTTTAAAAATTCGCTTTTCCGTTAAGCTATTGATGGTGTTGCTTGATTTTAGTACCAAGTTGATCCGCGCTTGCTTGAGCGGGCGCTCAGTCTTTATTTTTATCGTTACGGACTTATTTGGTCTCTGTTTAGCCAGAAATTTGACCGAAATCTCTACTCTTCGTGTCGTCTTGCACGAGCTTCCTTCTCCTTTTTTAATCATCATCATCGTCTTCTTCTTCTTCTTCAACGTACATTCGCCTACGCATACATTTTTTTATTGACTTCGAGAGGAATTAATCAACGATAGTCGCAGTTCGAGGGAGGGATTTTCGAGGGAAGGATCAACGTCAAATGGGGATGAAACGGGGCGACGATACACATTACACCCAGGAATCACCAGCCGTAGTCGAGCTCGTAGGCACATTTACGGTTGCTATTGAATGTTCCCGCATACTGGCGCTGTCATCGGCCCATTGCGATCCAATTATTACGTTGCCGATTTCCCCCATTCCGCTCTGTTGCTGTCCAACCGGACTTTGACTTTGGTTTATTCCCAGCTCGTATTGTCTTTTCTTCTTCTTCTCCATGTTTACTTGCGCATACAATGGCTCTCCGGGCCTCGGTTGCTGAAACAACATTGACACATGTCCAAAAATTAGGTTTACTCTGTATTTTCTCGATAGGGACGAAATATTCTTCATGCCAACTGAAACGCGATGCTATTCCGATTTCAACTCTATATGAACAAGCTAATTCAATTGGAATGACCTTGGATTGTTTGTTATGACCCTCTCACCGTTCATCTCTCTTATAACTACTTCATTAATCTTATTCCGCCAGATGGCGGGTCTGCTAGGGAAGATGACAATGAGGAATATTTCCAGACTTTTATCAGTCACAAATGGATGCTGCAACTGAATAGTGAAGACATCTGGAAAATCTGTTTTATACGACCGCCTTCAGAACTTATTGTATGTTAACCAAACGTCCTGAAGTCTGTCGACAATTTTCAAAGGAAGCTCCATCTTGGATTTCACAAGTGTATACAATTTTGGTAATGTTTGATAGTAAACTGTACAAAAAACTCATAAACGTGTATGCAAAAGAATTGAAGTTTGGCGTCGTCGGAACAATAGCAGGGTTTCTTGGCAGTGGTGAGCGCGTACCTATGCTTTTGGGGTTGCAATTTTGACTAGTGACCGAATCGACATACCATAAGCGACGCCTGCTGAATATTCCCTAGCGATGTTGACGTTGCACACTAGTTCCGGTTCCTAACCATGAGATCGTGATGCAAGTTTTTTTAAATCTTTATAACGAACGAGAAAGTTATGAGTCTAAAAGTTGATCGCCACACTGTTTATTCTTCAGATACCTTTTGTGGGACGGTGGGACAAATGGACGCTCTGGCCTTGAGATACAGATTCGGGCATAATACGAGCAGATTCGGGCCTCGAATGGATTGTCAACAGTTTTTTCTGTTTTCTACAGGTCCTAGGTCGACAATAAGAAAAATAATAATTTCGGGTTTATAATATGTATTTTATTTTTATTCATTATTACAAAAAAGAAAGTGTATACAGTTTGTACGGGGCGATTCGTCAAACGCGGCCTTACTCTGGCCGAAAAGTTATTCATCACTCGAAGTTAAGCCCAAAAACTTTGTTTATTAAATCTTATCATTAGGCATCTGTTTTTTTTTGTGTGTGCTGGTTAAACAGTAACCACTCAGGGCATAAAATTACTTTCATAAGACTGCGCAATTTTTTTCTACTAGTTTCAGTTAAAAAGATCCACAAGAAACAAAAATCGACAATTAAGGAATAATTGCAAGTAGTGCGCTATGAGTACTTAGCGATAATTCGTAGAATTCATGAAAATTTTTTATCAAGAGATTACAAATTGTAGAAAATGCCACACAGTATGTTATTGTATGTCGAATCCAACGGTAGAAGCTCGGGACAAGTACATTTGACAGCTCTGTCGTCTTCTGGTCGTGTTTTTTCGACATCAATATCAGTGACTCGATACTGACACGAGGCGATAGACGAATTTCCATTCTTACTAAATTCAATGTATTCTTCATCGACTCTCGGATCAAGAAAGATCGTAGATGAAAAAGATATACACTTGAGAAATTTCCACTCAAGTATGCACTTAACAAATAATAATATATTTTTCGCAACAAAAATAATCTGCGACATATGATTTTTGAGTCGATTCGTACAATTATAAACTTCTCATTCCCAAAATGAATAAAATAATTTATGCTGACATGGTGTTAAAATATTAACCGAGACATAAATAATAGACACCCATATCAGCAAATAAAATAATATAAAGATTCATGGAGTGTTTTGTATATTTTTGCACATCCCAAGACGTACAAAGTTGGAATTTTTAAAATATTTATATAAATTGTAAATAACGTAAAAGCTCATGTTACTTCCGAAGGAATTCGTTTGCATAGATTCATTAAATAAAAAGTGA
This sequence comes from Diadegma fenestrale, assembly GCA_037043255.1. NCBI lineage: Eukaryota > Metazoa > Arthropoda > Insecta > Hymenoptera > Ichneumonidae > Diadegma > Diadegma fenestrale. Next base: position 10,264,270 of record CM073317.1, read on the forward strand.
TCGAAAAAATATATTTCCAAAGCATAATCTGTGTCGTTTGTAAAATATAAATAAAGTATTTATCCGCAGAGGGGGGTATAAAGAATTGTATATTGGATTTTTTTTTCTTGAGATTCAGACTAAATAGCTTGGAATCACCAGGTCAAATTATCAAATGAAAGGGATGAAACTTACGAGGAAACCTTTTTGTATTTACATTCGTAGGTCGACGAGAAGCGCTCGGATCGATAATAAAAAAGAATCCAACAGTATGATACGATTTTTCTATCGCGTTGATTTGTCATTTTAATTGTTCATGTTATTATTTTGATTCATAGTTGAAAACAGGGTTGCATATTTTATGCAGTTTTTTCGCTGATCATAAATCCTAATTACTTCTGGTTTTCTGCTATTATTCGCGATTTATTGACAGTTTCGTTAATTTTAAGTATCGGTTTGTTGTTGGAACAAAAATTTATGTTTCAGAATTGTCAGGTGCGTTCCACAGTTAGCTCATCACGATTTTTTCCTACTAATCATTTTGGCTCACTCCCCAATTCGTAATATTGATTGGTTCTTGGAGCGAATAATCGTCCTGGGACGAATGTCATTCCGTGAAAATACCAGACCGAAAAAAAATCCTCATTCAAATAAGGAGAGTTGGTGGAAATTGTTGAAAACATTATTTTCCTATTGAATGCTGAAGAACATGATTCATCAAAGTCTATATTTGCTCCTTGGGGACCGGCCAAAATTTGGAATGTTAAGTATGCACGAAAAATCTGCATATACGAAAATCCTTTCCTTTAATAAGCAGAACAAAACGATTTCTTTACGAAAAAACACATCATAAAAAAGAAATATCGGGGACGGGCGAGTACCTTAAACCCGGCGTGTGAAAAAAAAAGTTTTTCAACGTTAAAGAGCCCTGGGAATGTAAATCGCGAGATTAAATTTTCCAAAGGATTGCAAAGTCATTTTTACCCTTTGGTTGTTCGGTCTGTCCATACAATTAAAGAAACGTTTGATTCCTTTTTTTCTGCATCTTACAACCTCCTTCGCGCTGTTTTTCGTTTCTATGAGTGGAACAAATGATGTGAAATCAGTTTACGTCCACGAGCCTTAGGATGATGAATGTTCGGCTACAACTACGCAAAGCTCTGTGAACCGATACACATTTTGGGGTACCAAAAAAGCCCAAAAAGATGTACGAAAAAGGGGAAAAAAGAGTCTGATCGAGATTACAACAACCACTATTATAATCCTGAGCATAATTGACCTACACTAACGTGACAAAATTGGAATCGTGCAGTTCGAAATTCTTTTTAGTTTTTATCCATGTTTTCCTCATTTTTTCCCTCTCTCGCGTGTCCATTTTTATCATTATTTTTAAACGCTAGGTCGCTGCTGTTTTTTCTATTTAGGGCCGTTCTTTGGGCTGATACATTTGAAATTGTAGTAATTAGACCAGGATTGGTGTTTTCCGACGACATCGGAGTTAAGTTTTTTCACCTTTCGCATATTGAGACCCTGTATCTATTTTCCATCGCCATGTATCTGAAAGTAAATAAAACAAGCATGAACGGCATTGCATTAAAAAAAAAAATAAAAAATAAAAACAAAACGTTTCAAAAATTTGACACTACGTTTTATTTTTTTTATATTTGAGCTCCAAAAAGACTCGACATTTTCAACAAGTATTTCAAAGTTATCTAACCGTCAAGATTTTTCAAAATTGGATTTTTATTTTTGTTAATTACAAACATTAACGTTGTTTTTCAAAAGTGAACCAAAATCGAAGAATTTAAGTCAAAAAATGAAATTTAAATGAGTTAAATCGTGAGGTTCGTACTTGGACGATTCAAAAAAAATCTCGAAAAGTCAAGGTCCAACTGCTAATGGTGTTTTTTTCAGAAAAATTCTACATTAAACTGATCCCACCAATTTTCACTTTTTAATTTATCTATTTATTCACCGATTCTGCATTTTACGTCAGACCAGGGCCATGAATCGATTTACACTTCCCACGAAATTTACTACTCCAAAATGTATAGAGATAGGCCGTGTCAATATTTGAACCCAAGAGAAAAAAGAAGATCGTTTTTAATACAATTTGGAAAAAATTTTATAATAAGGTGCGAAAATAAAAAAGAATCCCAGATAAATAATAAATTAATCGAATTACTATACCTGACTGCAATTAAAAAGTAACACTATTCAAAGAACTATCCTTTCAAAAATGACATTCCGTAAACCAAAGTAGATGAAGGAAAGCAGATTTAGGGCGACTAGAAGTTTCCATACATTTCGTGTCGTTTTTAAAGTGCATTTTCCACAAAAAAAAAAACAATCCATCAAAGTAATTGGCTCCGGTGAATAAATTGCGTATACGGATATAAAAACGTGTAATTGATAAAAATGAACAAGATAAACTTTTCAAGTCAGAATTGGTGGGCAAAGTTCAACGCGGAATGCCGCGTGAAAAACAAATCCCCGATAACAAAACGAGTTAATGCGTCATGCTGAATCAACCAACGACTCATTTTGACCACCGCTGCAACAATTTACCGAAATTTCTGTAGAGCGGCAAAAGCAAAGTGCCGTTCATGCTGAAATATATTTTCAGGATACCCCGAAATAAAAAAACTAACCTCCGACCTTGAACCCGAGATTTCTTTCATGGTAAAAAAATCCTTGAAATCTTTAAATGATTTATTCGAATCGACTCCATGCCCAATGTGCAAAAATCAATTAGGGGACTTCGCCAAATTATTCGTTGAATAATGACAAGAAAGAATGACCCTGAGCCTCCCAACCTCGATTGATTCTAGAAAAGCGTCTACACTTTTTGCACTTCTAATGTCATTCAGGACGAAAAAGATCTGTCTGAAAAATTTAGCAATTTCCCGGCCCTCATGATGACTCGTTTCTTAATTAATAGTTCCTTTGAAAAAAAAAAACGGTTCGTCGGAATGTTCATACGGCATAACTGAACATGCTATTTCCCTTAACGGTCATGGAATAATTTCAACATCTGAAGTCATCTAATTCAGTAATGGACTTATGGGAACTTGATACCCATAAGAAGTGCTCTATAGCGTTTAATCGTAATAAAATTCGAGAGTCCACCAGCGCTGGACAAAACGATAAGTAAAAAAGTGTGATAACAGATCTGTCTAAAAAGGTAGGGTAAGGTAAACCCATGCCACATTATGGAGAGTTACTTTGAACTGCTTCGCTGATCGTTGTCCGGAAATAGTCGCCAGAATAAACAATGAGTATAAAAAAAGTCAGGTGTAGACAATTTTCAGTCAAATTAGCCTGAACCGAAGACCTTACAAAAATGTTCCTTTTGTAAAAGATTCGGATCTGGTATGTGACTGAAAATGAAAAAAAAGTTTTATTTTACGGACACTCCATGGTGACGTCCCCGCATGCTTGATACAATATTCAATAATACGATTTTCAGTTCCCTAACATTCAAGTGTTGAACTAGTGTAGAATTTCGATTCGACCACCATAGTCGAACGTATTCTTGACCACTTTCATATCTAAGGCTCCTGCATAACTATCAATTATGTCGGATACTTCTTCTAATAGGGCTTCCAGCACGTCATGGGATTGCAGAAGCTACAGACTGCCAATCTTAAACGATGCAGTATGTATTGAGCGACATGCACTTAAAAATGGCAGTGTACGGAAATCTTCGGACGTACAATCCCTTGTTTGCCACTTTAGGGCCATAAAGTAGCCCAGGCGTACGTGTTTTTACAGAAGTATGTCAAGCACATATGACAACTTGTTAAACACATCCACATTCAATTTTTAGCTTCATAATCTTTATCCTCTTTCATAGTAAACTCTTTACGAGTTACAACGAAATTTGTTCGTAAAAATAATCGATAGTTTGTATTCTGCAACAGTTTCTTATCCTGGAGTAGAATGTCACCCCAAAAAGGCAAGAACACGGTCATACGGAAGTGTGACGAGGAAGAGTCAAATAGCAGTCGTGCCTATCAATCATTTCACTTCTGGTTCAAGATTATCCAGCTAGTTTGATACGATTTCTATTCAATGGTTCCCTACAATGCTCGCGTATATTCAGATGACCTTGAGGGGCAATCGGCAATGTCGAAATTAGGTCATTCAATCAGGGTCCAATAGCTCATTTCAGAAATCAATAACAGATACCGCATAAGTAGTTTAGAGGTGGATTATAATTAATTTTCAATATATGCCATGCCTTGGCTGATAAAACACTTTTCAGGTAATAATCACTAATTCATTCTATCAAGTACTCGGTAGTGCATGAAATTTCTATATTCAACAATAACTGTTGGCGATCAAAGAAATTTAACATGCGTAGAGTGTTTCAGCAATTCAACAGGCGGTATTCACCACTATCGCAACTAGTTAACCCGACGATAAGGACTTGATAAAATCTCAGCTTCTGTGGACATGATTTAAGAGGCAGTAGTAGGACAACTGTATTTATCTTCATTCCTAAGAAACTCCACGACATAAACCATTGTCTCAGGACATCGATAGGCGCACCGGTCTCTATTTTGGAAAACTCTGGGGTTAATTAATGTCTGATTATAAATGACTATGCACTTGGACGCAGGCGAAATTATCTCTAATCTGAAATCACTCGTTGCTCCAATAGATCCAGTCCCGAATATTTCCGGTTGTAAATTTAGTTCAAGACAACTCTATTCAATGATATCTTTATGGTTTGTAATAACAAGGTGGTCATAAAAGATTTCATGGATTAGAGGTCTGTTGAAAAAGATTTATGAATAAGGATAATTAGGCATAGCGATGTCACACAATAAAGACAGTTCCTTTTAATTATCCCTAAGAGTAAAGTCATCAACGACCAGCGTTCAATTAACTCTCAAGATTCCCAAAACAGAAAACATGTAAGATGTCCTGTCATGGAGATTTCCACCATAGGGTTATTTGGGAACAGAGATCCAAAGAATAGAGTTGTCCTACTGCCGTTTTGAGAACTTCTGTTGACTTACGGGATCGATGGGATATACACAAACGCCTCCAGGAGGCGGTCCGTGAGATCCTTGTTTTTGGTACAGCGCGTCCGACATTGTGAGATCTTCATTTTGCTGTTAAGAAATATATAATAATGATCAGAAATTAAATAAGATCCGATCATATTACGAGAATTTTTTGTTTTCGTCTTCTACAGCGCGTAAATTTGAAATTTACACTAATCATGATTCTCGGAAGTCAGGGCGGAACATTTTGTGAAAAATTTTCCTCAAGATCTCAATACAATGACGATTTTCGAATAACGAATTGCACACATTTTGACCGTCTACATTCAAGCTGTCATTCTGATTCAATCCTAAATTTTCCATGCCTAATTCTTCGGCCAACCTTTCCCTATACCATTTCATCAAAAACTATTTCAAGATCGGCCACGTACTTACTTTTTTGAACAAATAAAAAGATAGCAATTGCAAGTGTCTTAGAATTTCACAAGATTCGTGCCAAATCAACCCTCAAACGGTAACCTGATTTTTTTTCCCATTCCGGTAACCTGGGGTCTAAAAGACCCCAATTTTAAAAAATTCATATCTCCGGTAAACTTCAACGAAAAGGGACTTTGGCTCATTCTTTTCGTTTTTTAATGCAGGATCACGTGAGCCCAGAGCAATTTCGTTTAGAATCAACAAATTAGTCAAAAATGCGGTAAAACGATAGAAACCTGAGAACGAACGGAGAAAAAGCGCAGGATTTTAAGTCACCTTGGGTCGTTTTTGACCCCAGATTACCGTTCTAGGGTCAACATAATTGGTCCGTCGCCCGCAGATTCACGGAACTGTAAAGTATCCCCTCTGCTTTATCCACCTTACGCGTTTACCGACGGAGTCCAATAGAACATATCGAGTTCACTTTGTAGGCAGGAAAGGGTTTAAATCGAGCGCTTTGAGGGCCATCGCACATGCCAACATCGTAAGATGTTGAAGTTTACATCGTTGGAATGCAACGAAATCATGTTTTTTCTTGAGCAGAATAAAACAATCGTTTTTCGCAACCCAGGAACTAATTCAGCCTCGAAAATCTACACAATTTCCAAGATCAAACGATAAATCAATGAAAAAAAACACTCTTCATGTATTTTTCACGAATCGATCCCCCGATTGAAGGCTGATTTATATTCCATGCCTTTTTTGCAAATGATTAACTTTCAAAACATGTTCTCCCACCAATCACAGTTCTCGACGAGTGCAATGCATCACGTTTGCACATCAAATAATATTTTAGTGAACAAATGTCACTTTGTGTCTACAGATAATTCTTTCAAACTTCATAAACTTCGGATCGTCACACTGTCCCCGAAACTTTTCACGCAAAAACCACTGAAGCAATTTTCATGAATCCTTCACAGGAATTCCGAAATTTTTTTTTTTTTGGCAACCCAAACCAGAAAATCACATTTTCCGTCATATTTTCCACTTTCAAAGTTCACAAGCAACTAAAAAAATGATAATAAACCAAAAATCGCTAATTACCAATTCGAAGATAATTCGAAAACGAAGATAATAAGCGATAGCTGACCTCCCAGTTTGTAAAAAAAAAAGTTCTAGCGATTTTCGTGAAATCAGAGTTTAACGATTTCGGAAAAAAAATTTCAACTTTTTGTATTGCTATGAGATTAAAAAACTGCTGTTTGTAGATTTTTCTTGGAATTTAATCGGAGCACAGAGCGCAACGAGGGTGGGAGGCTGTCAAGAATTCTCCTTTCTATCCAGAAAAGTGCAATCGATGGTGAAAAATAAATATCGATTGAACGAGGATTCTCTAGTCATTTTTTCCCCACGAAGAAAATTTCAATATTCTCTTGGCTTGTCTACATTATGTATCTAGAATGCGACTTGACATGCTCGCGGTTGATCGTAACATAAAAATTTCGCAAACGCGAACTAATACCGCGCTGAATTATCCAGAAAATGGCGTCCAAACAGGCCATTTAATTGAAGGTGTGAAAATTACATAAATTCCTAAGAATAATGACATTTCCTGCACTCTCTCAGAAGGATTTGGGGAGCTTTCAAAATTGTTTAAAAGTTGCTTAAAATATCAGGAAATGAAACGAAACGATGAATCACAAAGAAAAGTCTACCCAAAATCATTCGAAACTGGAAAAAAATGAACGTTTCGAAATTATCAACGACAGAGCAGATCCAAAAACGATAAATGTCTCAATTTTAGCTCGACGAAAACGTTTTTCATTTCCGAAGTGGCAAAAAATTCTACGATACATCCGAACCTTATAAAAATGGGAAAAAAATTGAAAAATCTCACCAAAAATACTGAAAACTTTGCAAACGTTGAAAAAATACATAAAATTTGAAATTTCGAAGTTCCCGCGTTACTAAAAAGTGAAAAATCGTGAGATTCGGGTACGCCTAAAAAATTTGAACGTTTTGGCGGAATAAAAAATCAGGATAATCGCAAAAAAAAAATGAAAAAATAAGGAATAACTTTATTTTTGCTGCTCCAGATTTTCCTCGCGCGTGTTCATTCGTCAAAATATTAGAAAAAAATAATCATCGGGATTTCGGCAGAAATTTTCTTTTATCTGTTCGAGATATTTTGATTCGTAATTCCAACACCTCCAATTTTCTACGGAATGCTTGATGCTAAATATTTATTATAATTGCGAATTGTGCTCACCGATTGATATATTGCGGGCCGACCAACGTTGTTTGAATTCATGTTCGTTCTTTGAATCGTTCGATCCTCGTACCGAGTACTTCCTTGACTGGCCATGGGTCGATTCAAAGTGCTGCAATCATAACTACATAATGAAATCGTTGAGTAATCTGATAATAAAATTCCGTACCGAGTGATGAAAAATGAATGTCAAATGCTGAATTTTTCAACTGTCAAGCTTTTTGCACCAAAAATCTGCTCGTCAGAGATTTCTCGTCAATAAATTTTTATCATTTAGAAATTTTCGCCAATTTCAATTCATCGATTGCTAAATTATAAGCAAAGGGCGACTTGACCATTTTTTTTTCTTCTTTTAAATATGATCAAAGTCCACGATCGATTTCTGCATTTTCCGGATAATTTTTTTGCTTCACATTAGCGATTCTCTTGAACGAAATAATTATTCATTTTTTGGTTGTACCTGTTGGCGTTGTTGGGCGAATTGGGACCGGAATTTCGAGCTGCCAGGGTCTTGGTCACGAAATCTTGTTCCTTCCAGCCATGTTTTTTGTAAACGTCGCGAAGTTCTTGATGTTGCCACATGGTGAACAAAACTTGTCCTGAAAAAGCGTTTTCGATGTGAAAACGTGCTTGATCAAGGAAAGAGAAAAAAATGGCACAGCAGCATCGATTGATGCAGAGAAAAGTGAATAAAGATGAAAAAAAAAAAAAAAAACACGAACCAGCAAATTTGAGAACTCTCGGTGTGTATTTTTGGCGCTGTTTCGTGATGTTCATGAGCCTCTCGACGCCTCCAGCGTCGAGTAACGATCGTGAGAATTCAGCGTTTTTCTTTATAACCTCGTTCAAAGTCGCGAGGACTGCAGCGATCGTATCGTCGCTCGTTCCTTGATCGTGTTGATTGTTACCCGATGGTAATTTTTGGATGAGATCTCGCATAGCGTACTTTCCAATGAGCTCCTTGTTCCGTTGATCTATCGCGAGATTCCGAAGCGCCGTTGCTACTGCGCAAACCACTCGATCAACCTGCCAAATTTTATCAATCCATTTCGTTTCCCTCGTTCATAATTCTATTCTCTAATGTGAATTCATGACGTTTCAGAAAATTGGACCCTAGAACGGTAACCTGGGGTCAAAAACGACCCCAGACGATTTAAAATCCCGTTTCTTATCGTTTTACCGCGTTTTTGACTGATTTTTTAACTTGAAGCAAAATTGCCCCCGGCTCAGGTTAAATTTCACGTTTCCCTATACAAATATTTTCACTATTATGCAATTAACACGAAAATGTTGAGCGAAAAGAGGGAAAAACTCACCTCCATCCTCAAAAGTTCAACTAATATTGGTAAGCCCTTTTCTTTGCGTACAGCAGCCCGAATTTCGATGCTGGGCTGCCAATAGCAAGCAGCAAGGTTTTGTAAAGCTCCGGCAGCTGCCTCGAGAGTTTCGGGATTGGAGCAGGTTTGCAAAAGGCTTAAATACGACTGTACCACATCCGGTTGCCATAAAAGTTCCATGCCTTTGATAGGCTCAGTTCTTGGACTCGTTGTTCGCGAAGTAGTCGTTTCTTTCTGAGTTTGTTGTCCCTCCTTTTTTTTTTTGCTGCCACCGAAGCAGCCCAAATTTTCGCCTGAAACGTCGTTTCAATCGAGCCCAAATAAATCACAAGAAACGATCCAAAAATACGAAAAATTAAGAAGAAAAATGGCTGCCAAGTAGACACAAAAATTCGAATTAAAAAACATGAATTTGCTGTCAATTATTTTGATCCTTACCCTTGACAGGGGCCGTCATTCGTGTTTGTACGGTCGATTGTATGGGGTGTTTGTCATAATTCGGGTCTTCGACCTCCTGACACCGATAGCTCAAGTTCCGAAGAATGCAAACGCAATTTTCAACGATTTTATTGCCAATGTTTGATTTCTCAATGGCCGAGCGTACTACATACAAAAGTGCATCGACGAGACCTTCGCATTCGCGTAATTTTTTTCTCGCGTATTCACCCGCGCTCGACACGTTTCTCAGCACGCCCGAAGCGTTTCTAAACACGGTTGACCAGCATGTTTCACCGTTCGAAGAACTTGGATCCCATCCACTGTGTGGAATTATTATATTATTCACCACCATCGTAACTCCGTCGTCTATTATTGACCTTTTCAAGTCCTGCAACACAAATTTTTACGTCCACGTTTCGTTTCTATTTTTTACCCATATTTCACGTCGCATTTTTACAAATGTCTGTACAAATCATAATAAATACGACTAAGTACAAAAATTCATTCAAATTGAAAAAAAAATACAACTCAATACAAAAAAAAAATGAAAATAAAAATAAAACGAAACAAATAGAAGAAAAAAAAATACAAAAATATCAAAAAATACTAAAATTAATGAAAATAAAAATAAATACAAGAAAACAATTTTAAAAAACGACAAAATACGAATAAATTCAAATTAAAAATTAAAAAATGCGGAAAAATGTCTAAACACGAAAAAAAAATGGAACAAAATAAATACAAATGGATACGAAAAGAATGAAAATAAATAAAATGAATGTAGAAATACGAAAAAAATCGAGATAGATTGTTGGGTAAATTATTTGGAGTTTTGGTCGGTGAGAAGTGAAAAAATGAAAAAATTTGGATTATTGAAAAAAATGAATTTTGTATAAGAATTGACTTGTTTTCGAATGACTATTGAATTTTGATTGGTAGGAAATTTGTAGGGTTGATATACTCACTTCGCAAGATGACAAATTCCATAAAACACCAGTGACCAATTCTTTGATATCAGCATCAGAGGTTTTTCGCAACAGATTGATAAGCGCGGGGACTCCGCCGGCAGATTTGATGGCGCGTTTATTTTCGTCGTTTTGGCGGCCGTAGGAGAGATTGCGGAGGGCGCCACAGGCATTTCTGTAAACGTCGGGAGTGTCGTGGTCGAGCAGAGCAACCAAAGGTGGAATTCCACCCATACTTCGGGTTTTTTGTTTGTTCGGATCGTCCATGTAACAGAGATGCTGGAGATACGCAGCCGCATTCGCTTTTATTACGTTGTTCGGGTTGCTCAGAAAACCAATCACTTCGGAGAGATTTGGATCTCTCCATCGCATCGATTTTTGATCGTCCTCCAGCGGACTTCCCATACCAGGAACTTGGTGACGGGGATGAAGTCGCTGAAGATGAACTTCCTCTTCGAATACTTCGACAGGGATCGCGCCGGTCAATGACGCCGGATGACCTTCGTCGTACGCTGTTGGATCACCGGACAACGAAACGGGTCCAACGGTCCCGGGCGGCCCGTACCCAACTGGCCAAACCCAACCGTACGGCAGTTTCCCTTCGTCTGCGATAATTTTTATTCGTTTATTCCTTCGTACAATCGCCTCATTATCCCATCAAATTTCGAGCATTTTCCCCGACCCCCATGCGTTTTTTTGTATTTCTACTTCGTGCAAAGAAACAAATTACTTTTCGCTTATTTTTATTCGTCTATGCGACAATTTTCCTCCACTCGATATCTCGACTCTTTAACCCTGGAACGGTGGCCTCAATTTTTTTAACTTATTCCGCTAACCTGAGGTCAAAAATGACCCCAACCTTGAAAAATTCATATCTCCGGTAAAATTCAACGAAAAGATTTCAACGAGGGCTCGTTCTTTTCGTTTTTTAATGCAGGATCGCGCGAACCTCGGGCGATTTTGATTAGAGTCAAAAAATCAGTCGAAAATGCGATAAGACGTCACGGAACGGGATTTTAATTCGTCCGGGGTCGTTTTTGACCCCACGTCGCCGTTCAAGGGTTAATTCTCCTCATTTTCACCATGTCCCCATGAATTTCATGCATTATTCTCGTAATTCTACTTCGTGCAGTGAAAAAATTCCCCTTTTCGCTGATTTTTGTGTTTGTGTTTTTTCTGGTAATCAGAGTTTTGTACGGATAGCATGCAAGCGTGAAAATCTTCGATATCTTGCACTCGTCAAAATCGCGTTTTTACCGTTGGGATGCTGTGACGGTTCTCCCGAGTCGTCCATGTTCCACGAATTACTCACGCGATCTGAATGAATAAAAAAGGAACAATGAAGACGCGACTTTTCTGCATGCTCATGATTAGATGCCCGCGTGACGGAATTTCATCAAGCGTTTCAACATTTTTCTTTCCTTTTTTCTCCTTTTTTTTCCTTTCATTAATTTTTCTCGGTGTACGCTTGATTAAAAAGCGTTCGTTTCGATGCGTTTATTTCTGGCATATGTACAGGATGCTCAAAAATTAGCGACGTTTCTCTTCGGGACGCAAAAAAAAAAGAAAATCAATTACTCGGAATAAATCTACGTCGCCATCTCCAATATTTTACAATCAACGTTTCCCCGGCGACGAACGATTATTCAAAAGAAAAAAAAGGAAAAAAAACACGAAACATTCCATTTTACTGGAAAAATCTAGTTAATTCGGAATTCTACTAAGAGTTACAAAATTTTTTCCAAAATTCTCATCCACACGACACTATACGGCCATGACATGCCATCCACGTCGCTATTTAAAAAAAAAATCATGTACCTAATAACTCTAAATATTTTATACAGACTTATGCACAAGTGAGATTTTTTCGTAGTTGAAATTGGCTCAAATTATTGGACGATTGGCCATCGGCTTTTATAGCACTCGAAGGCACTTTGTCATTCGAAATAACAAGAAATTTTTCACTCTTTCACATGCGCGGTGACGATAAATGTAAACACGCAAGTTCAGGAGCGAAACGAGAACGCAAAAGCGCAAATTTTCATCGCGTCAACTTGAGCTTGAGTTTTGAACGCCTCGTGAAAGGTTTTGACAAAAAAAAAACAAAGTTTGCAACGTTGTAACGAAAAATACTTTTTTCTGTCAATTTTTTGTTCAATTTCAAAAACTATGACAATTTTCGTGACGATTTCGGGTTCGGATCTTTGAAAAAAATCGTTTCGTCGTCTGCTCGAGAATAAAACGGAATTTCCTTGATATTTTAGAAAATTATCGACGTTGATTTAATGGAATTCGAACGTTAATTTTTATCCGAATAAACTTCGTCTACAGTTTTCATTATTTTTTTCTCTTGAAAAGCTGAAAAAACGCTCGACGAGCGTGTTATTTTTAAAGGATCTTTGTCGCTATTTTAAAGGGGCACGTCCGAGAACGAATTTTCAGAAAAAAAAAAACTAATATTTTTTGACATTTCGAAAAAAACTCTGTATAATTGATCGAGCGTACCGTATTGTTCTCCGGGACCTCCGGGACTCGGTGTAATACGATAATGGTCCTGGAGAGCTGGATTCATCGCCGGATCGACATCGTTGTACGCTCCTTCCGTGTAAGGAGGTCCTTTTCTCATATATTCTGAAAAATATCAAAAAAATCATGTTTTTCTTTTCATTTTTCCAAAAAGTATCAAAAAAACATCAATTTTAACAAAATTCCGAGTTTTTTACATTTTTTTCCAATTTTTTTCGTTTTTTTTTTTTTTTAATCATTACCCTCCGTAAATGATCGCATTTTCCATCGATATTGAAAGTCGCGAATTAAATTTTAATCCATTTTTCGCTAAATTTGAAAGTAAAAGATTTTTTTTGCTCCAGATTTCGTGACTCACAAGAAATGGTCGTTGGAGACGATGATTTTGACGAAATTCAACTCGACAAGGAATTTCGATGTTCAACGGTACAGGAAAATTTGCTAATCCAGAAAAACTTTTGTTTGTGTGCTTGCTCGAGAATAAATCTGCGGATAGTAAATGTAGCAGCTAAACTAGAAAGCTGACTAGAGCTCCGAGTGACATCTGGGCCTTCGTTCGTGCGCAAAACTGTACAGCCACTGGACAGTTATGCCATTTAGAGGCTTGTCGTCACATTGATACTCATTTAGGCTGAAACGCTGACTATACGTTTGCAAAACACTGACAATGAGGTCAAGCTCAAAAAAAGAAAAAAAAATGATGACAAACGAGAACTCAAGTTCGTCAAAGACCGGAGACTTTTATTTTTTCATTTCTTTCGTGATAATTCAACTTTTTTCTGGGCACATTTTTGGTGGATCAAGAAAATATGAATGAGACGATCAAGAATGCAAAAAAGTGACCGGTGATCTGGATATTCTCGAAAAAATTGCGCCGATTTTCAGATTTTTGGAAAAATGAGTTTTTTCGACCTCTCCATGAATTTTGAGTCCTTGAGGCTACAGAGAGACAGAAAATTTGGCAATTTCTTGAATTTAACTTTGATTTCATACATTCTATTGTATTTTACAATGAATTCTTATTGATTATTAGGTGAAATCACAGTTTTCACTGTAAAATACAATAAAATGTGTAGAATCAGTGTCAAATCCATGAAATTACCAGGGGGAATATATTTTCTGGTTCGCTGTAGCCTGCTGAAATAAATCTTTGAAGAATAAAATCATAAAAATTGGCTTCAGTTTTTCTTGCATCCTCTTGCTCGCTCAAGGTCATTACAAAAAGTTTAAACAAATTGACTAAAGAATAAAATTCTCTAAATTCAAGATTTCCCGAGATAATTTGTATTTTTTATATAACAACCAAAATTCCGAATAAACTTTACGACCGATTTTTTTGAAAAACTCAAAAAAGCCTCTTCGATGTTACGGAAAAGCGCGTGCAAAGTTTTAAAAGGCTTCATCATTTAAAAATCGACATATGAAATGTTGAAAATTGCAACTTTTAACACGCGCTCTCATGAGAAACGACTGGAAATTGCGATTTTTATGAATAAATTTCTCGACTTGTACATGGTGAAACCTCTCAAAATTGCGCAAACAATTAGACTTGACTATTCTCTCTGTGTGGTGCGAATTTGAAGGCATTCTATCGATAGAAAATGTATCATATCAACGTCCTTAATAAATGTGGAGTTATAATCGGTATTGCGGTCGAGATTGGCAAGATTGGCGAGTCGGTATTGTAGATTGGGGAACATACCAAGTGGCGGTGATGCTCGACTGTGGTCCGATGGACTATGTGGACTGTGGGGAGAATGCGATTGCGGCATGTACATGCCGTGTGTACCGGGATAACCCGGCTGAGCCGAATAACCCAAGGAAGAGTCATAATGATCAAAACTGACCATATACGGATCAGCTGGGTATCGAGAATCGCCGTGCTGATATTCTTGTGACATCAAAGGCATCGACATGTAACTAACGGCTCCAGTATCTGGTTCCATATGCGAAACTTCTCGAACAACTTTCGTCACGGTCGTGACCTGTTGAAGAAAAAGTTCGAGCATGAAAAATGATTCCATTTTCATTCTTTTTCAGCCCTTGATTCGTAAACGCGCAATTTTTCAAAAAAAAATATGAAAAATAGTATTTTGTAAGCGAGACCAAAATTTTTCAATAATTCTTATTTTTTCCATCAAATATTAAGCAAAGTGCGAGGAAGGCCGGACGCGGAAACGACCCGGTTCACGTGTCAAGGGTCAAGGGCCATGAGTCGGTAAATTTTTTGTCGAAAATTGAGCAACAAAGACATCAGGAATTCCTGCTTCGAGATATTTTCGTCCTTCCTTGAATTTGCATCATTTTAACGATCCGTAAGGAGGAAAAATTGATTCATTTCTTACTTGTTGCGATGTCTGTTGTTTGTGTGTTCGAATGAGCAGAGGATCTTCTTGCATCGACAAATGCGACGAGTGTAGCGAATGCGTGTCCGTTTGGCCGTTGCTTCCATTGTAATCTGTTTCACTCTGTCCACTTTGAAGAGTCCAAAATCGAAAAAAAATTTATTATTACGATCATTCACTGACATGAAAAAATATCAAAAATATAAACGAAAAATTGTGTGTTTTCGAAAAAAAAAAAAAAATTGAAATGATTCCTGCGTCTTTTTGAAACTCTCAACAGAATAATGATAATTTTCGCTTTTTGATAACAATTTCGTGCGAAATATGGACAAGTCCATGAAACTCAAGTTCGCAACGTTGGAATGCAACGACAAATGTTTATTTTTAATGTCGAAATAAATTCATGAAGACGAATACGATTATGAACGAAAAAAATCCAGATACGATGAGATTATAGAAATTTTAACACATTCCATGAATATGATAAAGATCGCGATTGAACAAGTGAGCGAGAAGAAAAATCGAGACTAATATATTGCTCCAATAAAAATGAAATTTTTCATCATAAATCTCGACTCAATTCAATTAATTAATTATCAATTGATTAATCAAATCATTGAGGAATCAATTCTCAATTTATTAATAAATCACTTAATTCATTCATTCAATTGAGTCAAAATTTATGAAGTAAAATTTCATTTTTATTGAAGTCATTAATTAAGCCTCAGATAATTAATACAATCCAATATTTTGACTCACTCATTCAATTAACTACTCAATAACATGAGTAAGACTTGAGTGACTTGAGAATTAATTCTCAATTAATGAATAACTTAATTAATTCATTGAACTGAGTCAAAATTTATGAAGTAAAATTCCATTTTTAATTAAAAACGTAATTAAATAAATAGTGCAATAAATTGACTCACTCATTTAATTGATTAATTAAGTTATTAAGTAAGTAATTCAATTTAATTTTTATTTGAGCAATTAATTGATTCTTAATTAATGAATAACGTAATTAATTGATAAACCAATAAGTTGACTCACGTATACTGGGGCATGTCGGAACCTGTCTCCTGAAGAACACGTCTGTAACAAATGATTTTTCAATATTACCCCAAAAGTTGAAGAATCAAAAGGGACTTTAACGGTCGCTAGGAAACAAAAGAAATTTTCATTTGAAAAAAATCGTAAACACTAAATAAATCAGAATCACAATCTGCACTCGAAGGGACATAAATGTATAAATCCCATCAGTACTCAATTTTATTTGATCGATAATTCGATTGCTACGGTGACTAATTTTTACGAGGATACGAAGAGGATAAATGATGAAGTAAATAAATTCATGAATGAAAATTCGCCAGGTAAGTCAAGAAGGCAGCGTCTCGACGCCGAGTGTGGCGTATGGTATTCGATCACCTACAAATTCGAACAGGCAACGACAAAGCTCCAAAACGTTTGTTGCACCGAGTCTACATACCGGACTCGCCTATTTCCTAATCAATAAAAAAAAACACATGCAAATTCACTTACAAAAAGATTCTCGAGATTTCGAAATTTAGTGGAGAAAAAAAAAACATGCACTACGTTTTGATACCGAGGACTACACTGAAAATCAAATTTTGTCAAAAAAACGTCGATATTTTGTTGAACACGGTGAACTAAATATTTTTGGATAATTTCAAAATTTTCGGTATTTTAACAATATTTTTCATTTCCAACGAAACTGTCAGCAAAATTTACGATTGGAATGACAAAAATTGACTTTTCGAAGAGACTTTTTAGAATATTTCTTGCTGCAGTGACAAAATTTTTGTGATTTTTCGAAAAAACGTTCAGTCAAACGTATCCAACAAAATATCAAACTTTTACAACAAAATTTCCTTTTCAGTGCAAGAATAATCGTCACAAGAAATTTGTGGTATTTTGAAGACTGAAAATGTGGATAAAAAATTTGTTGCATACGACTACTGCAATGAGGCTACTTCGATATAAATGCAAGTCAATCACCTTTGTGTTATTTCAGTACGAGTTATGTTGTGCTCTTGCCTCTGCTCTATCCTCCGATTCACCAGCCTAATTTTAAGGAACAATTGATTGGATTATGGAATAACTTTATCTGAAGAGCGTTGATTATGATGGGAATCTTCGTCAGGTGAATAAATTGCGAAAGTACAAGAAATCAATAAATTCTAAAATAATCGAAAATCTGTGAAGCTGGAAATGGGGAAATTCTAGATAGAAAATTCCTTTATTTCCTTCATATATAGGTTTTTCTATGGTTGATCTAGGACCGGCTGGACCCTTTCTAGACACACATGGGTCTGGGGCGTCCCATCGTTGTTAACTGTACTTGGAGTCGTTCAAAAAATCGGAAAAAATTGAGGTAAGTAGTTTTGAATCTTTAGAAAAAGAGCCTGAACTGGGTGATGCATAAAAATTCTTCTTATCATTGTTATTTAATGGTAATCGATAGGAAAAATGAGAACTTCGAGTAATTCGCTGAATGGGCACTCCAGACCCATGTGGGAATGAAAATTAATCAAAAAACGTCGAGATATATTTGGTTGAACACGGTAAACTAAATATTGTTGAATAATTTCAAAATTTTCGTTATTTTGACTATTTTTTCAATTCAAACGAAACTGTCAGCAAAATTCGCGATTGTAATGACAAAAATTGACTTTTCGGAGCGACTTTCCAGAACTTTTCTTGCTGCAATGACCAAATGATTGTCATTTCAATTATATTCCTTGTTCGAGTAATAAATAACTATAGAGCGTTGAATTTATGACCGGAAGTGCGACTTTCATACACGAGCGTTCTCCTGAGAGACGCCCCAGAGAATTTCCCGCCTCCATAGTAGAGATTAATAACAATTTTATGGCGTCTGCGAATGTTCACGAATAATCAGATTATTATCGACTTTCCGAATAGTAAAAAAATTACGATCGTATGCAAATTTCAAAAATATCAAGATTTAGTATTCCAAGTTGATGGATCAATTTTATTTCTTGAATTTTAACCCTGGAACGCTAGTCTGGGGTCAAAAACGACCCCAGACGATTTTAAATCTTGCGCCCTTTCGTTCCTTCGTTCGATTTTACCGGGAATATGAATTTTTCAAAATTGCCATCAACACTGAAAATAAAATTCTGTTGAAAAAGATCGATATTTTGTTGGATACGTTAAACTAAACTTTTATCAAAAAATGACAAGAATTTTGTCACTGCAGCAAGAAATATTCTAGAAAGTCTCTTGGAAAAGTAAATTTTTGTCATTCCAATTGTGAATTTTGCTGACAGTTTCGTTGGTAATCAAAAATATTGTCAAAATAACGAGAATTTTGAAATTATCAAAAAATATTTAGTTCACCGTGTTCAACAAAATATCCACGTTTTTGGACGATATTTCATTTCCGTGAAGGAGCATCAACTCCGGAAACGGGGCCAATTATTATAGCTCCGAAAAGTATTTGATACTTACAGGCAAGAATCCACTAGCTGATTGTTTGACATTCCAGTCTATTACGATATTTCAGCCACGGTGGCGATCAACCTGAAAACAATGACACTTTTGTGACCGTTTGTCGCATGGACAAAAACAATTTACGGTGCATGTGGCCGCGTGCACGAGTGAAAAACTCTCGTCACGACAAATGTGACTTTTTAATGCAAAAAATCTTTTCTGTATAAAAATCGTGAAAAAAAATGAGACGATTCTATATTGTTTGTTAAATTTAACCCTCGGTAGACACACATTGGTCTGGGATGCCCATGTAGAGAATGCCGTGAATTTCTCGATTAAATAACAATAATTAAAATGATTTTTTATCCATCAACCAGTTCAGACTCTTTTTCTATGGATTCAAAACTACTTTCCTGAATTTTTTCCCATTTTTTCAACGAGTCCGAGTACAGTCAAAAACGATAGGACGCCCCAGACCCATGTGTGTCTACGGAGAGTTAAAATAAATCAAGAGCAGATAACTCAGAATATTCTGATTCAATTTTCGCAATTCTTTATTTTTGTCTTCGCAACTTTTGTTTTCGTTTTTTCTTACGTGAAAAAACAGTCGCGAGCCGGAGTTGATTAAAAAAAATTTGTTACAGATTGACTAAAGAACAACATACTCTAAATTCTCGATTTTCTGAGGTAATTTTTATTTTTTATTATGAATCTGAAGTTCGCAACGTTGAGATTCAACGGAAAATATTTTTCCCATCGAATATTTATTGAATTTTGAAAATCATGCCAATTTTTCGTGTCGGTCGAATTTTTTCATCATTTTATTGGCCGGAGCCAATATTGAATAATAATCACGGAATTTCGTTGCATTCCAGCGATGCAAACTTCAGGATCATTTTTTAATATAATTACCAAAATTTCAAAAAAATAACGACCGATTTTTTTGAAAAACTCAATAAAGATTCTTCGATGTTGCGTAAAAACGTGTGCAAGTTTTAAGAGACTTGATCAATTAGAAATCGAAATCTTTAATGTTGAAAATTGCAACTTTTAACACGCGCTCTCATGAGAAACTACTGAAAATAGTGATTTTTATAAATAAATATCTCGACCTGTTCAAATTGCGCGAGCTATGAGACATCGCTTTTTTTTGTGTGGTGCGAATTTGAAGGAATTCTATCGATAGAAAATTGGGCAAGGAACGTCCTTAAAGCACTGTCTGCGTTTGTAATCTTCAGGGAAAAAAAGGAACGTATTGAGCTGCTATTCTGAAGAAAAAATCGCATCCTAGCGGTTCATTGAAACATGTGAGTAATATCGCCAACTCATTCGCTCTATGGATATACAAATATGTCCCTGCGGGCCTTCACAGGCATTCTACGATCGTGAGTGCAATCTTATCTCGAGCAAATATATATTTAGAGCTAATCTCAAGCCGGAACGGTCTTCGGGTGTCAAATCGAAAGTAAGATAGCGAGATAGGATAAGGCAGAGTTCGGGGTTTGTTCTAAAGAAATTTCGATAAAATTCAAGGTACGAGAAGAAAATAATGGCGGCGTAGACGTTCTCTAATAATTTAGTATGAAAATTCTGGACACCAAAACCATCAATTTTCTCCCATAAAGAAAAATTCGAAAAATTTCCCGACGTCAAGAATTCGAGACATTTAATTTCCGATTTTCAACTTTTCCCATCCAAACGCGTGTAAATTCGAGTCTCGTTTCGTTTATGAGTCGCAAAAAAATGTGTTTAGGATATTTCTTAAAAAATTTCGACCCACAGCCTTTCTGGCAATCAGCAAAAAAAATCCTCAATACATTTTCATTGGCAACTCGATTTTTGCAACTTTTCAACGAAACGTGACTTGAATTTACTCGCGTTTGGAGGAGCAAAGTTAAAAATTGCTAATTCAATGTCTCAAATTCTAAACGACTGGACAACCCAGACCCATGTGCGTCTACTGAGACTTTTAATAGTCTCGCAACACGCCCTCTCTCTTCCTTCTCTTTGCACCCACCATCCCAGCCCTGAGACTTCTAAGCCCCAGTCAAGTGCCTGTAATTGCCCACTCGGGACCAGATCACTGATCCACTCTCGAGTGGTGAGAAAACAAAATGCAAATTGAAATTGCCTCATGGAGCTTTCCCCCATTTCCAAAAATGCATCATCCCTCCCAAATCTATAAATAAAAACAAAAAATTTTAATAAAAAGAACGTGAAATTGAGTATAAAAAATAAAATAAACTATTTCTTGCATGTGAAAAAGAAAAAAAAATCATTTTGAACCGATGCTTGAATAAATTTACGAGAAATCCTCCGTCAATAGAGAAAAAAAATGATTCCCACGCAAAATTTATTTCCTGCAAAAATTCTTCACCGGATTTCCGATTTTTGAAATTTTTACTATTGTTTATCGAAGAACAAACGCAAAAAATAACGCAAAAAACACAAAACGGTGAATGAAAGGAAAAAAAAATAAGCGGAAATGAAAAACATTGATGGAATTTGATTTGATCGGAAAAAAAAAGTTTTTTAATTTCAATTTTTTGTTTGTTCTCCTTCGTCGATATTTTCATCATTTTTGAGAAACATCACGAAAACGATGGATAAAAAGATAAAGAATTTGTCGCAGAATAGATTTTTCGATGCGTTCTGCGCGTACGAGTCGGGGCGAAGAGTTTTTGAAGGTTAACGCGGCGGCGAGAACTGTCAAAAGATCGCGATCACTCTATTTAGGATTCTTCAATTCGTAAATACACTGAAAAAATGTCAATTTCACTGAATTTTCGCTGATCCTGCCAGTCACGGAATTTGATCAAATTTGCAGAAAAAAAAACATTAGAAACAATCGGAAAAAATAGAAATATTCGGCATAAAGTTTTTTAACATTGATTATCACAAAACCACTTCATTTTGGATTCTTCAATATTTTTGTACGAACGTTCTTGACACCAAAACTAAAAATTTTCTCCTATGAAGAAAAATTGTCTAACGTTGCGAATCTGACACATTTAATTTCCATTTTTTAACTTTTACCATCCAAACGCGTGTAAATTCAAGTCGCGTTGCGTTTATGAGTCGCGAAAAAATGTGTTTAGGATTTTCCATAAAAAAATTCGGCCCACAGCCTTTTTGGGAATCTGCAATAAAAATCCTAAATACATTTGCGTTTTGCAACTCGATTTTTGCGACATTTTAGACGAAACGTTAATTTACACGCGTTTGAATGGGAAAAATATAAAATTGCAAATATCTCAAATTCTAAACGTCAGAAAATGTTTCTTCGTACGATAAAACTTTTAGTTTCGGTGGCAAGAACGTTTGTACAAAATTTTGAAAAAACCCTGAAAATAAAGTCGTTCTGTACCTTAAAAAGTATATAAATGTCGCAATTGTTATTAATAAATTGCATTTTAATGATAATTGAGTAAATAAATAAATTGTTATTTATGGACACGTAAATATGTCCATATGTTGTCATTTTGAACGGCAGTGACACGTACTTTATGCACGTAAACACTTCGAATTGTAGCAGCTAAAGAGCGAACATCGAAAATTTGTTGCGGAGCAGAGATTTTAATGGAAAATGAATTTTATGGGGTTTTGATGGTGCGATCGAAAGGAAAAGCTTGGGAAAGAGAGAGAAAAGCTGAGAAATGGCAGAAAATCGAGCAAAGGGTCATCGTTCGATAATGAAAAGAAAGTGCAGGAAAAAAAAGGATTAGACGCGCGCGATCTTACCAGTGCAGCGGAATGACTTGTTGTGAGGTCAGTTCATAAGGTCGAGGTTTTGTGTTGAATAATGTGGTTGGAACTCGGCGACGATGATTTTATTAGTCGAACCGCGTGAATCCTTGACGGGGCTATATTTTTCTTCACCATTCGTAACATCTCAATGCCACTGACTTATATTTCTCCCACACACACGCGACACACACACTGAGATTTCATACGCACTGATTTACGAGATTTCTAGGAGAATTAAAACGCGTTCGTTTTTGTAGGCAAAAGTGCAAATTGGAGAATTGTTTTTCATTGAAACTCGTTGGAAAAGTCGAACAGTTGGTCAATCAGTCACAGCTTTGTCTTGCCGATTCATTTGTATTCGTATATTCGTATATACATATAGACAATAGCGAAGCATTCGGAAAATCCCTGAACGCGACAAAATGCTCGGAGAAGTAAAGAAAAACCAAGGGAAATATTGTACGCGGAATCCCCAAGTTTCTTAAACGCCTTAACGATATTTTACGTCTCGAAAATAATGATTTTCACACTCTTTAACACTTTGCACAATCGTTTACCGGATTCACAAATTTTAGATACTTTTCGCCGACTAGAGTCATTGACATATCCGCGTACTACTCGATTTTGCAGCCGCCAACGCCTACACGATACACATTGCACGCATTTACGACGCCCCTACAAGTCCTGCGTCCCTAGCCCTACAACGCCGTTCGTCCGTTCCATAAACCCCCGCGAGAGGGCCTTAATCGCCATTTTCAACAAACACGCTCCGTCACGCTCACACTTCTACTTTATTCAAAAGGTTTCCGGCCTTCCACGAGAATCAACCAAGTTTTCACAGTCGAGTCTTCGATTTCCTCGCAATTTCTCACGCAATTCCTCAAATATAAATATTGAGTCCCGAAACTTCGACAATCGATCGTGGACAAGTTTTTTCCAAGAATCCATTTTGGAAACCGATCCAAGTCGGTAAAACAGGAATCGATAAGAAAAATTTCGGGTTTTCAGACAAAAAACGCAGATTTGGGAAATCGATTGAAATATTCGCGCCAGTTCAGCCTACAATTTGGAGTTTGTTTTGATAATTGCAATAAAAAGCATCCGCAATTTCACACGCGAGTTTTTTTTCGCTGAGTCTTTTGCTCAGCTGCGCGACGCGGAGAAATGTTGACAAAAGGGAACGATCCTGAGTTTCTCTTTTTTGCACGTACAACAATAATTACAAGTTCAACGTAAAGTGAGCTTGTTGTTTAATAAACTTTTGTACGTCGACATTCATTACCGCTAATTCGCTACTAGCCCGAAGAACCTGTCAAGGTTGTCTCCCTCGCAGCGGACTTCTCAGAACTCGGTCGAAATTTGTAATTTCATTTTTCTGCTCCATGGAACAAATTACGTTTCCGCGCGCGGGAACAATGTCTCAATTTTTTTATTTAATATTTATGTTTTCGCGAATAAATCGAAGTTGACGAAAATCTATGCGGAGAAGCATTTTTTTTTTGCAGCCTTGGAAATGAATCCACGAGACTGAGATACAAGAAAAATCAACACGAATAATGAGGGTAAGATTTTGACACATTTCGCGATCAATAAAAATCTTGAGTTTACGTGTTTTTCAATCAAAATAAACGTGACGTTTGTTCCCGTTTCTCTTAAAAAAACATTTCAACCGATTCAGACGATCTAGAATAATTGATTTATCGCCAAAAACGGCAAAAACTCCTCATTTTTCCGAACAATTGGCAAAATAAAGATAAACCGAAATTTGAGGTTATGTTTCGACAATACGCGATTTCCATCGTTCCGCAATCGTTCCTTTCGCTAAAAATCGTTTTTTTTTTCATAAATCAACCAAATTCAAGGTCAACGAAATGAATAAATTGCAAAACTCAATATTTTCAATAGCAGATGGCAAAAAAAAACAAAACTTCAACGGCGAGAGAAACTGTTTACGATCGTTGCGCTTATGTCGGATGTTACAATGGAAAATTCATCAACGGTCGCAAGCTTTTCCATTTTCCGGCAGAAACGGACAGGAGACTCGAAATGTGGATAGAAAGAAGCGGTAAAATAAAAAATTCTCTTTCCCGAAATTTATCGTAGTCGAAACAAGATTTTTTTGGCTCGTTTTGGAATTATCGTAAAAGTTTTACGAAAAAGCGAAATTTCACACGGTAATTTCAACGATTTACCAATTTCAGGCAATTTCCGGCTGCGAACGTGGGCGGCGACTTCTTTGCGTAAAGCTGGACTTTGCGCGGACCATTTCGACGATAAATCCTTTACCAACGGGACGCGCAAAGCTTTGCGGCGTAATGTCGTGCCAAGGCATTACACGGAGGACTTTAAGTATAGACGAGCGAACGGAGACAACGGAGAAAACGGTCGCGACAACGTGATCGAGGCGTTGAGAGCGAAGGACACAGAAGGAATCATGAGTTTCGAGGGAACTTCCTCATTTGCGGGACGCTGCGAGGGGCCAGAGGACGGCGCTTGCCGCGAGAAATGGAGCGAGAAGATTTTGAAAGAATCGGGAGAGGACGAAGCGTCGGGGCATGAGAAAACGAAGGAAAAAAGTCGATCGGCTTCTCCGCTGGTCGAGTTTATCGTCGAGGAGCTGGACGAGGCTCTGATTCTCCAAGAGTCACGTTTGTTGGTCAACAGTTCTGTGGAAGAAGCGACAGAAAACGAGGACGAAGCGAGGGCGAGCGAAAATGAAGATGGTGGAAATGACGAGAGCGAAAACGCGCCAACGGAGCCAGAAACGTCGGATTCCATGATGAGTTTCGATGCGTCATACGCCGAGGAGATTTCAAGGTTGCGGGAAACGTCCAGAGAGCTGAAACGACCGAGGAATTTAAAGAAAAGAGAAAACCCTGCGGGACTAGATCGCGACGCGGAGGAGCTCGAGACGGAGAAAGAATTAGCGATTCCGGAAAAACGTACATGTTGTCCTTACAATGATTCATGTTCGAATCTGGCCCATGGCAAAACGTTGCGTTGTCTCAGAAACGAGAACGAACATTTGCGCAAAAAGATCAGATTATTAAAGCGAAATTTCGAACGTAGGTCAAGCGATTTAAATTTCACTAAATCAGCGACGTTGAAAAGTATCGATGATTTTCTCGATATTCACGAATGCGAGAATCCAGCGACACGGGCGCTCATTAAATTGTCTCTGCACAAACCAAATTTCCCGTTTACCAAGGAAGAAAAAAAACTTGCAATACAATTGTACAGAAACTCCGCCGAGACGTTTCTTAATTTACGAAGAACCGGCTGCAATTTTCCTGGTCAAAACACCATAAAACGGTGGATAACTGAAGAAAGTTATGGGAATATCGTCGACGACGTTGCCCCAACGGACGACGTCGACGATTTTCCTGCACCAGAGGCCGCTCTCGTCGACAACGACCAAGAAAATAGTCCAAGCCACGAAAACGGCACATCCCACGATTCTTTATCGTTCGATCAAATGGAAACCGAAATCCATTTCATGCCGGAAACGATTGACGGCGTGGAACAAGTCCTCGAGAGCCCGGAAGTCCTTGAAGCTCCGCCGGAAAGCGAGAGAGACGATAAAGAATTTTTCACACCCGTTGATGTCGGTCACGAAACTTTCTCCTAGGACCAAATTCTCTTTCTCAAAATTTTCCATCGCAATTCATTCAAATTCACCCGAGCTCGTTCAATCCCATGCGCAAGGTGTGCGAGGGTGAAAGACACAATTACCGCGGAAATTGCGGCTGGTTTTCTTGTTTCTGTACATAACGTTTCACTTTTTTTATCATGAAATATTAAAGTCTGAAAAACTAAAATTACGGACTATGTGATTCGATTTCATTACAACTGAGGGCCAGTCGAACGTTTTATTTACATGCTTGAAATTTACATTGCAGACTTGCGTTGCGCATTCCAAATAGCTTGAAATTTATAATAAAAAATTCGACAAATTTCAAACCGTCCATGAGGAATTTCCATTAACCCTAGAACGGTAATTTTTTTTTTTTTTTATCTACTCCGGTGACCGTGGGGCATAAATGAGGCGAATTTTAAAAAATTCATATATCCGTTAAAAAATAACGAAAAGGCTTCGAACTCTTTCGAGTTCCTAAAGTTTGATCGCCGATTTTACTGATGGACGGTGCGTGCATTCCTATAGTGATCTAGAACCTTTCCCCTTGATAATCATGAGTACGTGGACTAATCTTCATTCGAAACGCAATCGTTACAGCTCGTGGTATATAATCACCGGCAGTCTGGTGGCAACTGCTGGTATCAAGACTCACGTACTTGAATTCTGCAGAACACCGCAATTGGTTATCAGAGCGCCTGACGGTCGAACAATGTTGACGAGCCAATATGTTGTACGACATGAAACGTTCAAGTTGTTCATTACTGTAGAGAACAGCTCGTCCACATAATACACTGGGGCATCATGTTCTGATATACTACGATAGGTTGGCTCGGCAACACCGTTCTTGGTGGTCAGTGCCATTACTCGTCATTACTTTCAATACGGTTCATCTAGCGCCGTTCAAGTTGGATTCGGGGCGAACAACAGGTCTACCAGTTGCATGAGTGTGAGAGCAGATTCTACGGTAAACGAGATCCTCTCACCTATCTCTCGGAGAAGCTTGATATAGTTCTAGAGAAATGAGAGTTCTATCATGTTAAATGTTAAAGGTAAGCAACGTTGCACTCGCTGCTACAGTTCATATGCAATGTTTCAAGCTCTTCCGAATAAGGTATTTTTTGCCACTATGTGCACGTCAACCGTCATCCTATAATCTTAACGTAGTTGTGATAGGAAATGACAGTTCTAGAAATAAAAAAGTACAGGCATTGAATACCATATTATTTATTATATATCATATGTACAACATGCTGTTAATCGCTAAGCCCCTTCCTATGTCAGCAACCTTAATCTAGGATCACTGAGTACATAATACCTTAGACCGTGGCCGTGTGAGCCTTTTGCCTGAAGGCGCAGTTCGGAGCCAGCCCAAACCAAATACTACTACTACTACTACTACTACATAATACCTTCTGCTACGACTACGTTTAACAAATATGCTAGGCCGATATGCTAGGCAATATGGCCGATATTTGTTGTGAGCAACGGTCTGTTGGACGACATTTTTATATCTGTTATCTACAACTTCTATATGTCTCCAGACTTTGCAATGACTTTGTACTCATGCTACATTGGGAGCATACAATTTTTTGAAATTTGTTTCGATTGTTACCGCGACACACGTGTTTATTTCCCGCGTCGTAACATGTGCAAATGTTTTCTGCAAATGTCGCAGCAGCAGTCTTGATGTTGATCTTTCCCGCACTGGGAATGGAACGCCAGATCAAACATACGCTTTTTTCGTGACATGCTACGAAGAAATCTTGTATTACAATCACAATCATTGTTCTTCGTAATTCTCGTCAAGCTTTGTGGTTGAACTGAGCTTTGTTGCCCGCCATTCGAACTATGACTGACTTCACGTGACACAGGTGGTTTCACCTGCTCCGGAACAGTCGTAGATGGTTTCTCGCAGCTCGGAGTTTCGCGAGGCTCACGTAAGGCCGGAATTGCAACCGCAGCAGCCACACATGACGATGGCGACGGACTCCATGGTTGCCAAGATGCAGGTGCAGAAAGTGCTCTAACACTCGGAGCCAAAAATGATGGATCTTGCTGGCTTGGAAGTAAAGGTTTATCAAGTGGGGCAGGCCGAGCAGGTGTTTCAACCGGCAACGGAAGGCTATGAGATCGTTTTTCGTAGCTTGGACTTTGATAGCGTTCAGGTGAGGCCGGTGTTTCAACCTCAGCAGGTACACATGATGATGCGTCCGTACTCCACGGTCGCCAGCGTGCAGGTGGAGCGTGTGCTGCAACATTCGAAGCTGGCAATGGTGGATTTTGCTGGCTCGGAGGACAAGATTCATTGAGTGCAGCAGGCGCTTCAACCGACGAAGGAACTGTATGAAATGGTCTATCGCAGCTTGGGGTTTCATAAGGTTCAGGTAAGGCCGGCATTTCAACTTCAGCCGGCACACATGATGATTGGTACGTAGTCCGAGGTTGCCAACGTGCAGGTGGAGCGATTGCTGCAACATTCGGAGCTGGCAATGGTGGATTTTGCTGGCTCGGGGGACAAGATTCATTGAGTGCAGCAGACGCTTCAACCGACGAAGGAACTGTATGAAATGGTCTATCGCAGCTTGGGGTTTGATAAGGTTCAGGTAAGGCCGGCATTTCAACTTCAGCCGGCACACATGATGATTGGTACGTAGTCCGAGGTCGCCAACGTGCAGGTGGAGCGATTGCTGCAACATTCGGAGCTGGCAATGATGGATTCTGCTGGCTCGGAGGACAAGATTCATTGAGTGCAGCGGGTGCTTCAACCGACGAAGGAACTGTATGAAATGGTATATCGCAGCTTGGGGTTTGATAAGGTTCAGGTAAGGCTAGCATTTCAACATCAGCAGGTACACATAATGGATCTTTATTACTCCATGGACACTGGTCAAATGAAGCGAAGTAATCAAAAGTCGGAGTTGGAAATGACGGAATCTGCTGGTTCGAAGTACAAGGTTCATGAAGCAGATCGGGTAAATTAAATTCTAACGTTGGCTCATCTGTTCCTAGTGCTGGCATTGGGTCGGTTATCATCATAGCGAGCTGGGCATCGTCGATGTTCTGCGCTAGCAGTTCCAACGTCTCGAAAACTGTAACGAAACAGTATATATAGTTTATTGTGACAAGGAAATAATTTAATTGTCAATAAAGAATTGTGGAAGAGATACTGACTATCGCTGCCAATGCTGTTGCTGTCGTCGCAGTTGTCCGATGTGCAGCCGGTCAGATCTATCTTCGGTATGTCTTCCTGTTGCTGGGTGTTCAACTCTCCGGCCTCCATCTGTATTCATTGAAAAAAATCATCATAACCAGTCATATTATGTTGGTGCACTAAATATCCACACTAATTACATTAATATTTTCCATTTTTTTATACGCAATAATTGCAGTAGCATACTGAAATATATTTTTACCAGTTCTCCTCGAAGTGCAGCGGCGCTCTCAAGGTTCTCTTCACCAGACGACAAGTCCAAGAGGTTCAAAATTTTTCGATCTTGCAGAGTCAGTTCGACTTTAGGACTCCCTGTAGCAGCCTGATTGGTCTCCATCTTCTTCTCAAGTTTGAGCAATGCCTTACTCTGCTCCTGACGCCATATCTTGAATGTTTTTCGAATATTTATAGTACAAGCATACTAACATGACGCGAATTGATAAGCTTAACATTTTCATGCATTATATACAACTGTTTTCAAGTGAAATAAAATTACAATAATCAACTTACAGCCTTCCACGCTTTGACATCGTTGATTACAGTTCTGCTCCACATACTATTCAATCTACTTGCTAAATCATTCCAAGAAGCGTTTGAGTTTTTGTAATTCTTTAGCTTCCGAAACTTCCGAACAACAATATGAGGATGTTGATAAAGATAGTTGACCATGTACTCGATCTGTAGTGGGGATGCTTTTGCTTCTGGTTTTCTTGCGGATTCGCTGCAAAAGAATTGCAACCAATTCTACAGTCGTTTGATACGTATGTATCCATCTTCTCATCTTCACGTAATATTGTGCGTCAGGGAATGATAGAAAAGAAGAAGCCGAATGAACTGCTTCGATCCCGTTAAACGAGCCTTCCCTTCGGACATTGTGGAGGTTGGAAACTATTGAAGTGTGTCTTCAACTGTTGAAACGATCCCTGTTGCAGCAGGTGATTAGCTGCCTACAAAGGCACAAGCCTTGGCTGAATGGATAACATGGGATTTTCAAACTTTGCTCAATAATCCAAGCTTTTTGTTCGGGGATAGGCACTCACCCCGAAGATTCTGCTTCCATTATTTGTACAACAAACACTGGCAACTCATCCAGTGGTATCTCTTCCGGTAAATCCATTACTGCACAATCCAGGAGCTCACACTTCTTCAAATGCCAAACACAGACTGCGGTCGCTTTATTTGAATTATCCTGGATACTTGTTCAAGAATCTATTTTTGGATTATGGTGTACGACAATTTGTGGTCATTATTTACAAGAAATGGTCTTATTTATCTGCTACGGTTGAATCACCATTAGTGAACACATGACGGAATGTCTGCAGAATTATCATTAAACGTTCGTTCCAGTTACTGTTTATTGAACAAAATTCCCATGACGTCAATCATGATAATTCGGTCCAATCCATTGTTCTATTGAATTTATATATTCATTTTATATAAGGACAATTCACTTTTTTCCTGTTTTTACATATCCATCTTATAAGTCCAATTCATTGTTTTTCTGTTTATATCTTCCACGCCTCTTTGCGCGTGTTCGCACACATAGAAGGGCCCACAGCTAACTATAATGTGTATTTAGGTAACTAAAAGAAGAAGATGACTACTTCAGCGACCAGTTCACGGGCCTATGCGCGTGAAGTTCATAGGTGCGGAAATCAGCTCATTTTATGCAAGTGCATGGTATACTGTATCTTTTCGTATCCGAGATTATACAGTCTACGTGTCTTGTGACCGGTAGCAAATCTCTGTACAACTTGAGTCTGTTGTGTTATTCCTCCTGCTCTCAGATTCTGCTATTTTACACGTCGAGCCACGAACGGCAAGATAAGACGAAAAATGCATACCCACTGTAGTGCGACCTCTGAGAGCAGTGCTGTTGCTGATAACGACATCACTACAGTTGTTCTATGGGCGTGATGTATTACAGAGTGCGGTTGGTCTTGTATATGCTAGCTGGAATAGGTGAAGGTGATACTAAAATATAACTTGCGCGCGTCTGGATAAAATCTCAGGTTCAGTTTGAAGAAAACTACATTATTTCCCCGGACAGACATAGCCAGGTTTCTGCAGGTTTGAAATCTCTTCATTGCCTTAGACCAGCTTAGCACCCGTGACGCGTACGATAAACATGTTAACCATTTTCTTTTAGTAACAGCGCAACGATTCATGATTCGTAATGGAAGGCTTCATATACTGTAAGCCTTTATTTCTGACCTTGCCTGGCCTCCCAACACCGCCAACACGACGGTATAATCATCTCCCAATACCTAATGAGCTAGATTAGTTCGTAGAGTCCACAAGTACGTGGACTAATCTTCATTCGAAACGGAGTCGTCACAGCTCGTGGTGTATAATCACCGGCAGTCTGGTGACAACTGCTGGTATCAAGAGTCACGTACTTGAATTCTGCAGAACACCGCAATTGGTTATCAGAGCGCCTGACGGTCGAACAATGTTGACGAGCCAATAGTTGTACGACATGAAACGTTCAAGTTGTTCATTACTGTAGAGCGAACAGCTCGTCCACATAATACACTGGGGCATCATGTTCTGATATACTACGATGGGTTGGCTCGGCAACACCGTTCTTGGTGGTCAGTGACATTACTCGTCATTGCTTTCAAGACGGTCCATCTAGCGCCGTTCAAGTTGGATTCGGGGCGAACAACAGGTCTACCAGTTGCATGAGTGTGAGAGCAGATTCTACGGTAAACGAGATCCTCTCACCTATCTCTCGGAGAAGCTTGATAGTTCTAGAGAAATGAGAGTTCTATCACGTTGAATGTTAAAAGGTAAGCAACGTTGCACTTGCTGCTACAGTTCATATGCAACATGCATGCATGTTGCCGGATTTTTGACCAACGACATTTCAAAAGTCAAAGTGCACGGAATAACACGTGACGTGCTATACGAACACCAACAAGTTACTTTGAATGAAATCTTTCCACACATGAAACTTCCGTACTACTCGCAGATGAGCACAAGTTGACAAAAAAGAACGGATTTTTCCGAGTTGACAAACAGGAACGAAAACTAGGATATTGTTGTTACCGACAGTCGATGTAGTAGCACGATAAAAAAGAGCAAAAAAAAAGTAAAAAAAAAAAGAAAATAATCGAAGTTTTGCAATATCCACGAAGAGCCTCAAGCAACGATTCGATTCAAAGTCTGAGTTAATTGCCTTGAGTTTTTTAATTGTCATATGACGCCGGGGAAAGTTACTCACGAAATGTAAGACAGAGGCGGTTCGACGCATGCGTCGAACCGCCCCGCAAGCTCAACGGAATGTAAATATTCTCCGACACAAGTGCATCGTGCACGAATGCATGATGTAAACGGAACTTTAACCGTGCATCCGCCATAGTCAAGAAACCCGTTGAGTTATAAATTACAGGAACGTTAATTCTCGGCGCGCAATCAACAAAACAAATTTCGAACAATAAAATTGCTCGTCGCGAGTGTGTCCATGCAGTGCTGTGTACGTGTGTGCGCTATTCTTTCAACATAACGAGATAATATATCGGATAATAAACTATTAAAATAAATACAGAGAAGGCGAAAATTGCCACATGAAAATCTGTTGACGGCGATCCGAGAAATAATCGTCCATGAAAATTTGCCACAATGTGATTGGGCGGTAAGATTGGGCACATGGATGTCGCTCTCGGTTACAGCTAAATATGTAAAAGGGGGAGATAACAATGGCCGAAATTGGCATTGAAGTACCTGGATTGGACAGCATCCCCACTACATCGGGGATTTATCCCAAAACTAAACAAGTTTACTAAAATCAGTGAAATAACCGTGACGAAATACAAATTAAACTTAACCTAATAAATCATCCTTAATAATTAATTATAATAAAATCTCAAAGTTAATGGCTCAACAAAAAGAATAATTAAACGATTAAGAAAAAAACAAGAAAAATAACTCGGAAAAAACAAACCCAAGTTGCCCAAAAATTCATCAAACATAAAAGTGAAATTGAAGGGCAATAAATCACGTTGAATGACTAATTCCAAGCCAAAAATGGAAATTCATTATTTCTCGAGCGTGTGTCTATATTTATCTACCGATCGAGTCTCAAAAACGTGTTTTCCTTCGGGAAATTTTATCTCCCGTTCAACTCATGTTCCCGAACGCATTTAGTTGCTCTTTTCATATTTCATTAATCAGTCCCATGAATCGCGTCATTGAGGATCATTACTGGAATAATTACTTCGTGAGTATCAATCAAATTCGCCAAAACTATAAACAATTTCGCTCTTTTTTTTTAACTACTCCGTTTATCCTCTTTTATTAACTTTTTATCGTTTTTCCTCGCTATTTTCACAGGGAGGATGGCAATTCGAGTGACTTTCGAGTGTGGCCATGCATCGATGTTACGTGTGCGCACAACGCCTCAAGGTTATACGCATGATTGGGAAGTCTTTGTACGAGGAATCGATAACGCCGATATTAGCCAATACGTTGACAAAGGTATTCCCAACATTTTCATCTCAATTTTCTTTCTCCTTCCCCGCCAATCTCGTCTCTTTCAAATAAATCCCTAAAAATCTAGTTTCGGGTCTCCCAGACCCGAAAAAAAAGTCCCACGCTGCAATATCCTCGCTTCGATTTCTCGGCGTTTCGATCGGCGCAAAAATCCAGAGCCTGCATAGATTTTTAGCGTAAAATGACAAAAAATAGAGTTTCGGGTCTCACAGACCCGAAAAAAAATTGTCATGCCAATATCCATAATTCAATTTTTAGCATCCAATTTTCTTGATAAAAATTTAGGGCCCAAATAGATTTTTAACATGAAATAAAGAAAAATACAGATTCGGGTCTCACAGACCCGACGATAAATTTACGAGCCTCGATTTCGTCCGTTCAAGTTTTTAGCATTTCAAACAGTTCAAATGTTATTGCAGCAAATTGAGAACAGAAACAAATTTTATTCGAATGAAAAAAAAAAAGAAATTTCTATAAAAAAATGTGTCGCGATGAAAATAACAAAATCCTAATGAAATTGAATTTCGATCGTGCCAATTTGCATTCGTGCGGTAACTCTGAGTTCGAAAAAAGAAAAAAAAATGTCCTCGATAGACCCGAATGCATCAAATTTGTTGACCGGGTCTCACAGACCCAGTATGTACTTGGAGGCAGCAAAATCTCATGTGCCCTCATAAGATCAAGCTAAAGCTGCATTCTTCAGATTAATTTCCAGAAATAAAAACATTTTTGATCCAGCATCAGTGATTTTTACATTTTTTCATTAAAATCGATATTTTCGAAAAAATTCTCATTTTATCCCAATCTATATCGGATATTAAACGGAAATAGTAGTTTTTTGAAATTTTAGCCCTTTGAAAAAAAGGTTTTTGGTGGAAAATTCGGATTTTTGAAAAAATTTCAAATTTTATGCCTCGTGGAAATTTTCTGGGTCAATAGTTCGGGGTCGAAGGGAAAAAATTTCATTTCGATCGAAATTCTGAAATTTTTTTCGTAATTTTGCGATATTGGAGAAAAGTCTGGAGTTTTTAATGCAAAATTGCAAGTTTATTCGATGAATTGTTGGCGGAAACGAGACTTTACGAAATGTTGGTTTTTTCAGTTGTTTTTCATCTGCACGAGACATTTCCAAAGCCGAAAAGAACGTTGAAAGAACCGCCGTATGTGGTGAAAGAATCGGGATACGCTGGCTTCGTAATACCGATTGACGTTTATCTGAAAAACAAGGACGAGCCAAGACGGATACAAATATCGTACGATCTCATTTTATTACCGAGTGGCCCGGCCTTTAATAATGTTATCCGACATCACGAAGTGTTCGCCAATCCGTCGGAAGAATTTCGCAAAAAATTGCTTAAAGGTGGTGGTGTAAGTTTTCCGTTTTACCATAATTTTTCAACTAATTCGTAGCTATTTCGAGCATCCCAAAAAAACGCCTCATTCTTCGTAAAAAACATTTTTTTCAATCGTGTTTTTTGGTCTTTGCTCTCAAGAGAATCGCTTAATCCGCCGCCAGCGCGCTGTGCGATTTTTTTTCCACATTCTCTTCAAATTCATTCTTTTCTGCTTTTCTCTCTCATGACCTTCAAGTGTTGGTAGATTGTCCTCGAATTTTTATCAATCAATTCAACAAATTCCGAGAGCGGCTAACATTTTTTGAAAAGTTGAATTTTAAACGTGATTAAAAACACGTAGAAAAAAAATCACTAACCAAAAAACCGGAAATTTGCTTTTCTTCAATACTAAAACAAGTTTTTTCAAAATATTGCCTCTCACTGATGAAAAACGTGAATTTTCTTTCCGAAAAACGGGAAAAATAGAAAAATCGAAAAAAAATTGCGTCTAGATTGAATTGCAATTTTTCGATTAATTTTCATGGGGAAAAATCGTTAAATTCACGTGAACGACAAAATTGGAGTCTCGAGTATAAAAATTCTCCCTTTTTCCTATAAAACGAATGTCTTGTTTGTCATGGGCGAGGAATACTAACAAATTTATGAATAACAATGATAGAATTAGAATGAAATGGAGGGAAATTACGTAATGGGTGGAAAAACAAAAAAATTGCAGATCGCGGTATCAAATTCAGAGGATCCAGGGGAAAAGGGTGACTTAAAAATGGTGCCGCCGATGGTGAGCAAGCCAAAGCTGAGTGGGACTGAGGCGAAAAAGCATCGAACGACGGACCTGCGAACGTCGAATTCGTTCGCCGATTTGTTTGGCAATCCGATGACATTGCCGGCGAAAGTTTCGCCGGAGAGCAAAAGAGCGCAGGGAGAAAAAGTGGCGGTTCCGAAAGGAGCGTTGGAAAAGGTGGAAAAGTTGGAAAAACCAACGAAAGTTAAGCACAGTCCGCACAAGGATAAGAAAAAGGACAAGAGTGTGGAGGCGGAGCGAAAGGAAAAGAAGGAAAAAGGCTCGTCGAAGGAGAAGGAACGAGGGAAAGAGAAATCGAAGCGCGCTCCGAGTCCGGGAGGAAATAAGGAGGAGCTTTATGGATCGGGGAATAAAAAGGCGGCGCATGAATCGCCGCCGAAAAAGGCGCTTTTAGTTCCTCCGGCTTCGGGTCCGCAGCAGCAAAAGTCGCCTTCGCCGAAGCCCAAAGAGAAGGAGCACAAAAAGACACACCCGGAAAAAGAGAAGGACCGGATCAAGGTCGAGAACTTCAAGATGCCGGTCGAGGAGCGAAAGGTCGATAGAAAGAAGAAAAAGCACAAGGACGAGAAGAGCAAAGAGCGACGAGAGCGAGAAAAGGATCAGGAAAAAACGAAAGATGGCTCGAAAAAGGCGGAGAAAAAAATCGCCAAGCCGGAAAAGCACGAGGGCCCGGAAAAGGAAAAAAGCGTCGAGAGAAAAGTTACGAAAGAAGAGAAAAAATCTCCGAAGCATCAGAGAGACAAGGACAAAGTCCGAAGCGAAAAGAGCGAGCGAAGCGAAACGGCTGAGAAAGCTAAAGAGCCGCGAACCGATAAGGACAAGCAAAAACACAAGCACAAAAAGAAAGACAAGAAGGAAAGAAACGAGGAAAGCGTGGAAAAGGAAAAGCCGGAGAAAGTCAAACTCGACAAGAAATCTTGTTCGTATTCGACTGGCTCCCCGACTCCGGATCCGCTCTTGGATTTGCTCGCGGAAAGAGCAGGCGACAGTAGCGACTCGACGCACTCGCTCGACGAGGATTCTCAGCCAGTGAGCAAATTGTTTTCCGGCTCGAAAGCCGAGCCGGAAACGCTGCCTCCGGTTTCCGAGTCCTCCAAAGCAGCCTCGCCGCCTCGGGACTCGAGGCCGGAAACGGACGAGCGAACAAAACGAGAAAAAGTTAAAAATGCTCGTAGCGAGGAGCGCAAGAGAAAACGCAAGTTGGAGGCCGGACAACAGCAGGAAGAACATTCGTCGAAACGAACGAAAGATCGCGAGCATTCGGTCTCGCCCTCGGTCGAGCCAGTCTCTTCGAGCCAATCGCCAATCTCGAGCGACCTCGACACGAGGTACAACTTCAAGGACACCGGCGGGCCTTTGTCGCAAAACCAAGAGAACGATCCAGCCGAGAGCGAACAAGTCGCTCCCGACTCGACCAACAATTCCTTCATCGAACCGGAAGCCGAGACTCATCCCGCCCAACAAGTTTTCTCCGACGATTACGTCACTCAGCTTAAAGAGCTCCAACAAAAAATCATGACCTTACAAGATAATCAAGAGTTGCAGAGGGTTGTACAAGTTATCGCCGAAACTGGCCAATACGAAATCACCAAAAAGACTTTCGATTTCGACCTGTGCGCACTTGATCGTAGAACAGTATTGCGATTACAACAATTTTTTTCAACCTCGTGACTGTTTTATTATCGTTGTTGCATTATACATTATCAAAAGCTAATCTAATATATAAATAGACGTTATATATATGCCAGAAGTTTAGGATACTTTGGCCTTGGGCTGCTACTTAGGCCCGAACTTAAAAAAACTCTTAAAACACCATCGTCTCGAGAGGACGAGCCGTATTTTATACGGCGCCTGATTCGGCAGGGCTTGGCGTCGACATCAGAAAAAACTCGACGAAATTGCTAATTCTGTTCATTGACAAAAAGACTTCAAAAGTTTTATCGTATGAAGAAAAATTTTCCGACGTTTAGAATTTGAGATATTTGCAATTTTTTTATTTTCCCATCCAAACGCGTGTAGATTCACGTTTCGTCAAAAAAGTCGCGGAAATCGAGTTGCAAAAAACAAATTTATTTAGGATTTTTTTTTGCAGATTACCAAAAAGGCTGGGAGTCGAATTTTTTTGAGGAAAATCCTAAACACATTTTTTCACGACTCATAAACGCAACGCGACTTGAATTTACACGCGTTTGGATGGTAAAAGTTAAAAAATGGAAATTAAATGTGTCAGATTCGCAACGTCAGACAATTTTTCTTCACAGGAGAAAATTTTTAGTTTTGGCGTCAATAACGTTCGTACAAAATTATTGAAGAATCCAATATGAAGTGGTTTTGTGATAATCAACGTTGATAAACTTTATGCCGAATATTTCTATTTTTTTCGATTGTTTCTAATGTTTTTTTTTCTGCAAATTTGATCGAATTCCGTGACTGGCAGGATCAGCAAAAATTCAGTGAAATTGACATTTTTTCACTTTATTTACGAATTGAAATGAATTTTCATAAAGAATATTCTTCAAAATATTGAAACGAGGCTTTTTTATGAATGAAATTCATATACCAAGAGAGTTATTTGAGAAAAGCGAGCAACCGGACCGTTAAATCCTTAATTCAACAACTACAAACCCACACGGAGAAAAATTTGAATAAAAAATGACTATGAAATAGTTTCCTGGCACCCTCTGAGATTTTATCAAGTGCAGTCAAATTTCATCTGGAATTGGACGAAAAATGCCAAAATTTCTGCTATTTTCAATAAAAAATGAATCTCTGTGACATTTTCGCAAATACACAGTCATTTTTCATCTGAAATTGAACAAAAATGTCTCAATTTGTCAAAAAAAGTCAAAGTTTCCGATATTTTCACATTCCATAGTAAATTTTCATATTTTTTTCCCTGCCTGGCATTTTTTCTTCCTCGAAACTACAAAACGATCCAAAAATTGACCTCATGCGTTCTTTTTTAATGGAAGTTCGAAATGATGAAAAGCGACATCAATTCAATCGAAATTTAAACCCCAAAATAGTCGATTCTAATGCTCAAAAGATCGAAACTTCGTTTTGCTCAGGAAAATGTCGATTTTTATTCCAGTTCGTAGTTGCAGGGTTAATGACTCGCGTACAACTCGCCAGCTCCGATGGAATCGGTGCCATAAAAGCACGTGGTTTACTTGGGCGAGATATATCGAAATAGAAATATTCTGCATAGAGTTTTTCAAGAATAGAGAAATAAAACATCGAGAATTTGCGTGCTGGCTCAAGCTCCAGTATCAGTCATTGAAATATTCTCAAAATCTAGACCAAAGTACCCTAAACTTACTGTTAATACAGCTCGAGGCGATAATTCTTGGCGCTTCTGTTTTTTTTTTTTTTCGATATACGAGCGAGCGAGGAAAATCTTTTCGAATGAAATTTGTTTTTGTCTCATTTTTGAAAAATGGTAATAATACAAAAATCTCCGAGGCGTTTATATCTTGAAAAACGAAAAGAATTTTCATTTTATTCACGAGCCTGTTGGCTCGAATGCCGGATTTTTGTGAAAAAATAATCAAGCCAAATTGTACGAGAATTGGTGGAAATTTTTTTTTTTTGACTGATTTATCTCTCGTAAACGCCGTAGTAGAAATATTCGCTGCCAAGAGTCATGACCTCACTCGGTATAAATGCACACACAAATACGGTTGATTATGGTAATTGTGAATGAGTAATTTAGTGAAATTCGGGTCGAAGTTATCAACGGAGCATTTGCTCGTACTTGGCAGGTTTTTATGAAACCTTTATATCGAAGTTTTTTCGTTTTTTTAATGCATTGAGCATTTTTGAGATTTTCGGAATCGCCGAATTTTTCGGTCACGTTCACTTTTTCGTTTGCGAATTATTTTTGGGCTCTGGTGTCAAAAAATTGAATGAAATTCATTAATTTTCCGAGTACGAACGAGCCTCGGGTTAAGATCATTTTTCTAGACATTAATTTATTATATTTCAGGAATTTTTATGAGTTTTGCCTTGTCACGTTCGCTGAAAGATTTCCCATTTATTCCTAACGTAGATTTAAAATCGCATTTACTAGTTTAATACTATGCTGATGCTTTTCTCTCGTTTCGATTAATTGGTTAAATGTATAAATAAATATTATATAGTGATAGAAAGCAGAGACTGAATTTATAGGAATTCTTTCAGTGAATAAATCGCATCGTCAACCCTTCGGTTTGTTTTTCTCTATAAAAACATTATTCATCCTGAAGATTAGTGCACAATTTTGAAATTCATTACCAAGTTTTTTTTCGCATCGATTTCGTTGCTCCGTAGACACAAAAAATACCAAACTGCAGTAGAAAATCAATTTTTTTTCACTTTTCGAAATTATTTTCGATAAAAATTCATTTCAACTTGCAGAATATCCAAAAAATAATCCTCGAACCAAAAAAACTGATAGTTTTTTTTGGGCTCATCGATTTTCATGGAGAAAATGTTGATCGTAGGCTCAAATCGTGTGATCGTGTGATCTGCAAAAAAAAATCAAGACACTTCAGGCCAAAAAGCACCTGAAACCGAAAAATTGAAACTTTTTATCGATTTTTTTCGACTCGTGATTTATTGCTCTTGCTACCCTGAGGTAAAGACTGTCCAATTAATTAAAAATCATAACAATCGATGCGGAAGCAGATAAGCAATACTGAACAAACTGGGGCCTTTCGATTTCTCGATTTACATGTGATTTTTCACGAAAAATGTTCAACTCAATATCCCGAAGTGTTTCAGGATCAATTCCAGGATTCAAGAAATTTTTAATTTCAATTTATTCCTTAAAATTTATATTTAGACTTTGAGCTCCAGGAATATAATCTTTATAATTAAAACAAAAAGCAGAGATTGAGCGGTTGGTAGATTTTTTCAAAATTGTCGCATTGATTGGACACAATTGGATCAAAATGGGCAACTCATTCAGCTATTATAGGAGAAAGCTCATTTTTCCTCGATTGTTATGCAGTGAATCAGAGTGGTCGACTGTTTTATTAAGAAAGTACTGTCGCTTTTGCAATTACCGTTCAGAATTTAATGAAATTTGGTACAGTCGTAGGTTGTGATAAGAAAAAAAATTCAGTCAAATTTTCAAGAGGCTACGGAGAACCAGAAAAAAGATATTCGTATTGGTAGTTTCGTGCATTTGACATTGAGTTTTACGATGAATCTCAGTTTTCATTGTATTTTGCAATGAATTGTTGTCAATCCTTAGCAGAAATCACGGGTTTTATTGCAAAATACAATGAAATGTTTGAAATCAATGTTAAATTCATATAATTACTAATGCGAATATTTTTTTCCTGGTTCGCTGCAGCCTCTTGAAAATTCGACTGGAT
This sequence comes from Diadegma fenestrale, assembly GCA_037043255.1. Taxonomy (NCBI): domain Eukaryota; kingdom Metazoa; phylum Arthropoda; class Insecta; order Hymenoptera; family Ichneumonidae; genus Diadegma; species Diadegma fenestrale. The sequence continues at coordinate 10,305,641 of CM073317.1, forward strand.
TTTTTCCTCTTCATGATCTTCTACTGTACCAAATTTCATTGAAGTCTCAACGTTCATTCTAAAACCGACAGTAATTAACGAAATAATCCTTTGCGATTGTCGCCCATCAATTAAATCGTCGTTACGGATTTAATTGACGAATTAAAATTTAAAAAAAAATCATTGTTTAATATTTAAGCCCTGCATTATTGAGTAGTGTATTGAACTTGGATAATTCTGTATTTCCGACATGCTACATTCTCATTGACTCATTGACGCTGTATGAAAAATGTCACGATCGTCACTAAATTTGAATTTTCATTTTTTTTTCCAAATTTAAGGCAAAGTCTGAGGTGCGAGTATGAAATTTCTAAAAAGCGAAAAGCACAGAGTGAAATAAAAATTATCTGAGCCGATTTCGACGGAGATTTCTCGTGATTAGGAGATTCAATGAAATTAATAATCACTGATGAGCTGCTAATTACATTTTGCAGAGAATCAAAAGGAAAAAGTATCAAATTTTTTAAAATCATTTTGGAAATCCTCAAATTTTCGGTTCGGAGGTATTTTGAGGATCGAAGCAAAAAAAAAATGAATCAAGTTCTTGGACACGGTAAGTCCAACGAGTTTTTTTTCGTTTCGATACATTTGGATAATTTTTTTTTTTCTCGTGAAATTTTGCATGAATTAATTAATCGTCACCCAAATCTGCTGGAATACAAACTCCAGTCTATTTATTAAATAATTGTATGAAAATTCAAGACCCGTTTTTGACCCTAAGCCGTCAATTCACCCCAAGGTTGCTTGTATTTTTTCAAGTTTTCTCCCACAGGAAGCTTTGTACAAAAAATCCCAAATGTTTAAAAGAAAAACTGCATCGATCAAAGTGGTTAATAACATTTGAACAAAGTTAGGTAATTAAGTTCGTGGTTAAGACTTCGAATTTATAGATACAGGGTTCTTTCTCATAAATGAAATTAGTTTTAAGAATACATTTTTTGTATAACGGCCAAATAAAGAAAGAAATGGAAAAAAATGTGTTTTTTGGTCACTTTCGACCTTTTCTTCGAGGGATCGTAATTCATTAATGAAGAAAAACGCAGCGTAGTGATTTTTTTTTTTTATTGAATCGATAATAAAATACAAATGCTTAGAAATTATTGATCGAATCGTTGGCTGCACAAAGCTGGCCCTTCTTCTTCGTATTCGTTACGCGTGACGACCAGATTACGAAAACCAGGATCTTCTGCTAAATATTTTCCACCTTCCCAGGCGTATGTGTCCGGACTGCAAAAAAATAATTTCAAAACGCGTCAATATCGTTTAAGAATAAAAATATCGAATTCTTGAGTCGATGTTTAAAAATTTTCAGGCAAAAGGGCCGACTCTGTGAAAACTTGAGCGCAAAACGAGCCTGGAACCGATTCCTCCGAATTTTAAGTCTCAAAGTTGGCCCTCGGCGAATCAAAATGATAAAAACGAATTTTTATGCGTCATTCGGTTCAGGCTCTTTTTCTAGAGATTCAAAACTACTTTCCTGAATTTTTTCCGATTTTTTGAACGATTCCGAGTCGCGTAAAAAACGGCAGGACGTTCCGGACCCATGTGTGTCTACGAGGCGTAAAAAAAAAGTGATTATGGAAGTTACTCACTTGGGAGCCAAAGTGACATTGACTTTAAATTCAGCGGGCGTCAAGCTGCGAACGTCTTTGAAGACTCGATCGCGAAATCCAGGAAATTTGGAATTTCCGCCGGTAAGAATAATGTTGGCAAGAAGATGTGGCCAAGTTTCCGGTTGGCATGATTTCATAGAGTCCAGAATGGCTTCTGGGATTCCCATTTGTTTGATGCCAACGTCGGAGGGATGAAAGAGAATTTCAGGGACGGCGAATCGTTCGTTATTTAATCTGAGAGTCTGATGTTCGCTGGAGCCATCGGGATCCTTCAAAAAGCCCCGTTTCAAGCTCGTATAATCAGGCAAAACGTAATCCTTGACGATGGGATTTTCGCTGGCATGTTTTTTCGCGCGTTCCATATCTTGGGCGAAATTTTGTGAAACGAAACAAGAATCTTCTTTGACTTGATTGATAACGTAAGTTTCATCCATCACGTGAAGTTGTCGATAAGAAATTATTTCTTTCAGGTGATTAGTCAGCAATTTACCGCCCACGTCGATGCGCCGAATTCCTTCTTTTATTTTGTTCCCATTTACATAAGGCACGACGTGCGTAAAACTGTAACCGCTGTCCACGACCATACAAGCTTTGCATTCAGCATTTTTCGATCTATAATTGTAACAGGACAAACTGCTCGCATTTATTTGCAAAATACTTCGACAGTCGTACTCTTCGAAAAATATTTCTGTCGTTGCTTCCTGGATCGGAAGGAAATTGAAGACAGGCTCGCTTATGATTGCGCAAACGTCGTTCAAGCTCGTTTGACAACATTCCTTAGAGAATATATAGTCCCAGACGCTTTTTTGTATGTCCCAGTTGACCAAATACCCTTTTTGGAACGCTAGCATGTAAAATAGACCGGACGCGTCTCTGCATTCCTCTATTTGGTTGCCGATGAACGGCCTGCGTCTTTCGCTCTTTGCTTTTGTTATACAGTTCAGCACTACTCTGAAAATCATTATTCGTCCTATATTTAACGATGCCAACAAAATTTCAAAGAGTTACGATTAACCCTAGAACGTCAACTCTATTTTTCATCGCTATTCCGGTAACTCAAGGTCGTGAATGACGCTAATTTTGAAAAATTCATATCTCTGGTACGATTTAACGAAAATTCTTCGACTTGGGCTCATTCTTTTCGTTTTTTAAAGCAGGATCACGCGAGCCAGAGCAATTTCGTTGTAAGTCAAAAAATTGGCCAAAAATTTGGTAAAACAATGGGAAACGGCATTTAAAGTCGCTTGCAGTCGTTTTTTGACGCAGTTTACGATTTTAGAGTCAATTCGAATTTGGAATAAAATAAAAATTCATTTTTCTATTCATCATTTCGATAATCAATGCACTCGGTTCGATTTTTCTAGCAAATTTCGTTTTCCACCGGCACAGAAAACTGTATGAAAATTTTCCGCTCTGCTATAAAAAATGATCAGTTTTCGTTGCATTTCAACGGAGTGAATTCCAAGGTCGATCATTAGAATTTCAACGAAAACGGAAAGATTTTCGATCGCGAGTAAACATAACCTCGCACGAGTTTTGAGGTTAAAAGAATCGGAAATTTTGTCGGGGGGTTTCGGAATCGAGCAGTCAAAATCGTGACAGGGAAATCCGAAATAACACGACGAAATTAATGCAGATAATTATTTTTGGCTACGAAAAAACTGATTCAACGAGACGTCAAAATGGCATTGTTGAAAGTCGTAAACAAACGATTGATTACAGAGACTTACTTGGGCTCGCCGGTAGAATATCCAGCTTTTGCCGTATGAGCTCCGTTGTCCAGTACAAAAACAAGATCCTTCATTTTTTTTGTCAATTTTTGAATTCCTCATTAATCGTACAATTATTTCGCGAACCAGAGTCTTTTGTTTACGTTTTGTATAACATTTGATGGATCTCGGCTCGTCGCACAGCTTTTGGGTGATTTTGCGCGGGAAGATTTGAAAGTTTTGAGGCATCGGGCGAATCCGCATGAAAAAGATCGCAGCCAATTGCATTGCGCGCGCGAGCTCAGCGTCGATTCTCGATCGTTGAAAATAAAAATCCCAGATCTAGCGTTTTATTCGTTTTTTTTTTCACTAGAATTTCTAGAGCCGCACGTTCGGAAAAAAAACGTGTGAAGCGAATTGTTGAATCGACGTAAACGGAGATGATAAAAACGATGTAGTAAAAATAAATTCTACACGTAATCACGGCACCAAACGTTCCTAGAAATGTGCACGTGATTACGAAAAAAAAGAAAAGCTAGTAATTATCGTGGCCAGAAGATCCTAAGAAAAGCAAACTTCAGAGCGATGAGGATCGCGATGGAAACGCGAAGAACGCGCACAACAAACATGCAGAAGTGACAGCGACATTAATCGCCTTTTCAAAGAACTAAATAATGAACTGCAGCGATGCAAATTGTATGCGAAAAAATGTAAAAATTGGAAGGAAAATTTGGTACAATAATAGAAATTTGTTGGATCGCGCTCATGCGGTTTAGGATAATTAATAAATTTATAATTCGTTGTTGTACGGTCTTGCTTGCCATATATATTTATATAGTCGCGAGATCTCATCGACCCATTGGGAAAACGGTTGTAGCCTGACTTCAGCCAACATGTGGCGGTTCGCCGGCTGCCATCTTGGATTCTCTTGCTCTCGGAAGCCGGGCGCCCAAAAAATATTGGAGTTACACGCATTCCCGAGGCGCATGGGTGTTTTATTAAACTAAAAGTGAACGTTAACGCGTTTAATTACTTTCTAATTTTTCACCGAGTGAGATTACAAGCAAGATTCTTTGCCGGAATGTTTTAGGTGAGCCCATCCATAACAGTAGATTGTAGTGCGGAATGTTGGCGTGTGATTTTGTCTTTTTAATATTCTATCTTTCTTTTCTTGAGCTTTCCTCCGTCTTTCTCGCTCTTGCTCGGACTTGTTCTCGCTTTCGCGATCTTTCGAGCTTCCGTCCTATGCGTGCCTCGCATTTTATTAACTTAAATCCATAAACTCAGACGCGCCCCATTTATTTAACCCGAAAATCAAGCTCTTTAGCTCGCTTTACAAAATCGTAGTTTTTCGGTGTCGGTAAAAGCGGGTTTTACGAGTAACGGAATACGAGGGAAAGAGACAGAGAATAAAAACGATTTTTGCCTCATCGTCCACCAACAGCTACACTCGTTTTACATTTTCATTATTATATTTTTATTCCGTCGCCGACGTACGCGTCCTCAATTACAAATAAACAAACAATTTCAAGTTCCTCGTTGACGCCGATTTTTCGCCAGTCTATCTTTACACGAATTTCATTCTCGTCGCTACAAAGACGTATTTTCATGGGGTAGGTTAACTTGTCTTATCGCCTTAATTTCTTTATCGCATTCGTTTCCTTCTCTTCACCTATTTCTTGCGCATTTCGCCCGTTTTTTTTTCCCGTCAAATTTTATTCCCATTTTGTAATTGTTTTCGTGCAATCTGTCTTGACCTTGACGATTTACGGGTTTTCGAGGTTGTGAAACACGGTCCTCTGGACATTCGATTTCAAGGGCCAAAAAAAAAGTTTTTTTCTCTATTCTCGACGTGTTTTTCGGCCAATCAATCGTGCCAAATACTCGTGATAACTTTCCCATTGTACCATGTTGACAAATTACGTTTGTCCCACGGAATTTTCCCCGAATATCAAAAATCAACTATTTTTAGATTCACTCGTTTTTTTTTCTTCCAAACTCGTGGAATAATCACGAAAATTCGAATCGTCGCTGCCATTTTTTCAAGTAACTCTTCTCGGTTAAAAAATCCCTCGATTTCCGACAAACGGCAAATTTTCCAGACGCGTCTCTCGGCATTCTCGATATGGACAAAAAAATTTAGCGTCTTGTCGACTTTCGACGCGTCAAAACCTGAGACGCACGTGATTTTTGCCGCAGATACAAAAACCAACAATATTTTTGATTCAGCGACTCTTTCCGAGTCAAAAAACTCACAAAATTCCAAGAAACTGTAAAAGAGCGTGAAATTCCTCAACGTAACGCTGAAAATTTGTATTTCGGGCTGGAACGTCATGAAATTTTGTCCAAAACGGAGATTTTGAGGATTTTACAAGCTCGTTCGAGTCGACTGAGAGTTTTAATTTACGTGTAATTCGAGCGATCCCGCAGTTGCGTCTCGAAACTCGAGGATTTCTCAAAAGTTCGTTGCAAAGGCAGTAAAATTTTCACAATCATCCCGGAAGTCCGATTGCGCCTCGCACAAAGTTGCGTCTTCCAAGAGGTAGCGAAACAACTAGTGAAAAAAATCCATTGTCAAAGCTCCCGCGACGTTGGAAAAAAATTGATTGCAAGTTTGATCGTTTCTGCGAATAAATTCGGCTAAAAGAAAAGAATTTTTCAATGAGAAAAAAAAGATTTAACTCGGAAGAGCCCAAAAGCCGTGCTCAGGCGCGAAATTCTTTTGTTTCGGCCCTCGAATCTCAAACTCCGATAAACATTGAATCGACTCTGAAAATAATCAGAAACTGTAAAGAAAAAAAAAATGTTTCTTGGCACACCGTTGGCTAATTGAAAAATTATTTTCCTCTATCTGAACCGTGTGGACGGAACGAGAGTGTGTAGAAGGAAAATTCTGCCTAATTGAAACTGACCCGTTTAGCCAATTTGAAACGATTGCATTTTGGATGTTTGCGTGATTTTTGAAGCAGCAGAAAACGCTCCGACGTATTTAGTTACGAAATTTGAATTAACAAAACATTTACGAATGTTTTTGTGCCTTGCCGGAGTGAAATTTTTTTCAAAGTCAACGAAATTTGGGGATAAAAATGAAATTTGTGAATTTACCAACAAGATTATCCCAATGACTGGAATTTTCATTGAAATGCATCAAAAAATCTGTGTCTGTTGCTCAATTTTTCGTAAAATTTCAGTTTTTCACTAAAAGCCTTTTGAATCATCAGTTCGTATGCGAAATTCGACGTAATTTTTCTATTTTTTCCCACTAATACATTTGACAATGATTTGGATCGATTTTCAGCTACTCGGTGGAAAAAAACTTTTTTTAACATGAGAATATTTGTTGCAATGAAAATGAATGAAATATTTTATGATTTTTCGTGATAAAATGATTTTAAAAAATGGCATTTTATGGGAAATATTTGTATTTATTCAGGGTTGTTCCGTCATTGCCGTATTATTAAAACGGTCAACAGTTCAAGAGGGTTTGAACGTCGTATGTTTCCACTACGTAGCCGAGATAGTACAACAGTTAATAGCGTAAACGATACAAATAGCGTAACAGGCGAGGTATTCGAGAAAATGGCATTACCAAGTAGAGCACGGTTATATGCAGATGTCAACTCGCACAAGCCTCGAGACTATTGGGACTACGAGTCCTACGTCGTAAATTGGGGGTAAGTCGTTGTCCCGACCGTTTAAAAATATTCCAGCATCGATATTTTCCAACGACATGACTCTGAAGTTTGCATCGTTCAAATGCACCGAAAATCTTGTTTATTTTCATGAAAAATAATTATTCGAATGCAAACTGTAATGACGACGATAAAATGATCGATTTTTCGAACCCGAAAAGCACATGAGCTCGAAAAATTTCAATGTCATTGAAAATTAAGCGATAATTCGCAACGATTTCGATTTTCGGAACTAAATTTCGGGCACTGAAGCTCGCAAAGTTGGGACCCAAGGAAAAATACTCTTCCTATTCATTTTTGATCAAATTTCCAAAACCCTGACAAAAAAAAATCGTTTTTTATCGTCCTGATCAAATTTTGCAAAAGAATCATGGAATCTGCTCAAGAAAAAACGGAATTTCGTTGCGTTCCAACGAAGCGAACTTCGATCACTTAATTTTTACGCAGAGAATTACAAAATTTTTCTCAGTGTGTAAGAAATTTTCATCTTTTTCGAGAGTTGGACAAATTTTCATTGTTTTTTTTATCGAAATTATTGTTCCCTGTCTCGCAGACAGCAAGATGATTATCAGCTGGTGAGGAAATTGGGTCGCGGAAAGTATAGTGAGGTATTCGAAGCCATTAACGTGACGAATAACGAGAAATGTGTCGTCAAAATATTAAAGGTACGAGAATATCACGAGAATTTCGTGTGTTTGTTGATTTTTTAAAATAATTTTCTTCATCTTCTAATTTTCTCAGCCCCTTCAAAGAGAGTCCGTGCTTTCCAAATCATTTCGAAATGTCAAGTTTGTTTCTGCTTTTTTCTTTCAGCCTGTGAAAAAAAAGAAAATAAAGAGAGAGATCAAAATCTTAGAGAATCTGAGAGGTGGGACCAACATAATAACGCTTCAAGCAGTCGTCAAAGATCCAGTCTCGAGGACTCCGGCGTTGATTTTTGAACACGTCAACAACACAGATTTCAAGCAGCTTTATCAAACACTGACAGACTACGACATTCGATATTATCTTTACGAACTTTTGAAAGTACGTGAGTCCCAATTCATTTAAATCATCAAAATATTTACGAATTTTACGAGAAAATATCGAAATTCCCATTTTCTTTGGTCTCTTCAGACCCAAATTTGCAATTCGGAACAAAATTTCTCTCGATTACTGCCAAAAAAGCACGAATCGGTTTCGAAATTCGAAAATAATCGCATACAATTCTGAAATTCTTCGTTGTTTTTTTCTCTCAAAATCGGCTCAACTTTTCGTCGTTCTAAAAATTTATGAATTTTTTTTATAAAATGATAAAAAACCTCAAATTTGTGAGAAAAAAAGGAAAAGCTGTCGAATTTTTTACTCGGGCACTCTCTTAAATGGATTGTCTCAGAATTTAAATAATTTCATGCTTTTTATCGATTTGCCTCACAATTTTACATTCAGGGATCGTGATTTGCTGTAATTTTTTTGGAATTTTGCTGTAAAAACTCGTTGAAACTTTTTTTTTCATTTTATTTGGAATATTTTTGAGAGCACGAGGTTGATCGATCAAAGCTGCTCAATGTTGACGGTACAAAACGTCGGTAAAATGGAAAAAACTCGCGGCGAAGGCTCCACACGATTGTTTTTTTTTTTTTTTTTCAAACACAATTGCCCTGACGACTTTTAGACACGCAGTCGTTTTTCCGTGACTGCAGCACATGAAACTCCAATCAGGGGCTTTATTGTCCACAAATTTTCGTGTACATAGATTTCGAGGGGTTCAATTACTAATTGAATTTTCTGGATATTTCATCATCGTTTATATTCGAACGACACGAGAAAAACTTGCATCGAGCAACTGTCGGAAATAAAAAATAATGAATTCAGACACTTCGAGCCTCTGAGACAGTTTTTTTGGACTAGAAATTTTATTGCTCAACTATTTATTGAATTTTTTTCACTTAACCCTGGAACGGTAATCTGCGAATTTAAATCTCGCGCACTTTTTCCCTTCCTTCTCCGTTTTTTAATCGTTTTACCGCATTTTTTACTCATTTTTTGACTTGGAGCCAATTCGCCTCGGGCTCACGTGATCCTGCGTTAAAAAAATGAAAAGAACGAGCCCAAGTTGAAGTTTATGCATAAAATTTTACCGGAGATATGAATTTTTCAAAATTGGGATCATTTTTGACCTCGGGTTACCGGAATAAGGAAAAAAAATGAAAATTCCCGTTTTAGGGTGGATTATTTATTGAATTTTGAACATTTCGGCAATTTTTCGTGTCGATTGAGTTTTTTGGACGCAAGAGAGAATCGTTTTCTCGTCCCGATCGAATCTTGAATAATAATTACGAGCTCTGATGAAGAAAAAACCAAATTTCGTTGCATTCCAACGATGCGAGCTTCAAAATCGTGAAAAAATTGTCCAACGTTTGACTAGTAATGGGAAGAATAAAAATGTCTTGTATCGCTCAGTCCTGGCTAAATAATCGCTCACGTTTTTCTACCGAATTCAACGTTCTCGGCAACTCGGAATATCGATCAAGTTTAAGATTTTTTGTCTCATTTTCAGGCTTTGGATTACTGCCATAGCATGGGCATTATGCATAGAGACGTAAAGCCGCACAATGTGATGATCGATCATGAAAACCGCAAGCTTCGGCTGATCGATTGGGGCTTGGCTGAGTTTTATCATCCGGGCCAAGAATACAATGTGCGCGTAGCCTCGAGGTACTTCAAAGGACCCGAATTGCTCGTCGATTATCAGGTAAAATGCGAAAAAATTGATGCTGCGTTGTTTATCCATAAAATCGTGACGAGTTGGTTGAAATTTTCAATCGTCAAAAAAGAGATTTTGGACTGGAAATCTTTTCCAATAAATTTTTTCCATTATTTTTAAATTTTTTGAAGGATTTTCCATTTTTTTTTTTGGATTTCGAAATTTTATAACGGAAGTGATTATTTTTTTGAAAGATGTACGATTATTCGCTGGACATGTGGTCCCTCGGCTGCATGCTCGCAAGCATGATCTTCAGGAAAGAGCCATTTTTCCATGGACACGATAATTACGATCAGTTGGTGAGAATTGGAAAAGTATTGGGCACGGAAGAATTGTTCGAGTATCTCGATAAATACCACATCGAGCTTGATCCTCGTTTCAACGATATATTAGGACGACACTCCCGTAAACGCTGGGAGCGTTTCGTACATTCGGAAAATCAGCATCTTGTCTCACCCGAGAGTCTCGATTTTCTTGACAAGCTTTTGCGCTACGACCATTACGAGCGGCTGACTGCCCGTGAAGCCATGGACCATCCTTATTTCTGTGAGTACATTTTTGCTTCCCTCTTCCCCGACTGCGTCGTTCATCATTTCGCCAAATATGACTCTCAAAAATAATGAACCAGTTTTTCATTTATTTTTTTCATCATTTTTCCAAGTTCCCACGTGTTTTTTTTACTAAATATTCGGAAATCGTTTAAACTGAAAATTTAACTTGATGAAATTGGCAAAAATTTCAATTTTTTCAATTTCGTTTCCATTTTTTGAAATTGAATTTCCTTATCAATTGATTTTTATGAATTTTGTTTTGATTTATGAAAATGAATTTTCCCAGTAATTGACTTTTCTGAATTTTATTTCATTTTTTAATTTTAGGAAATTTGTTTTAATATTTGAATTCGAATTTCGCAGTCAATTGATTTTTTTAAATTTAATTTCTATTTATGCATTCGAATTTCCTCATTAATTGATTTTTCTCAATTTTATTTCAATTTTTGAAAATGAATTTCCTTATCAATTGATTTTTAGAAATTTAATTTTGTCATTAATCGATTTTTCTTCATTTAATTTCCATTTTAGAAATTGAATTTCCTCATCAATTGATGTTTCTGAAGTTTTTTGGGTCTCAAGATGGAAAAATTGATTGAAATTCGTTGATGAGTTGAAAAATGAGGATTATTGAATGAATATTGATGGATTTTCGATAATTTCAGATCCAATCGTGAAGGACCAGGGCCGATCGACTATCGCGTCATCCTCACCAACTCCGATGACAGGATTGCTGCCTGTGGTTGAGTAACGGCCCAGGTAATATCACGGCATTGATTTTTAGTCCTACCTGGATTTTGTCAACTTTTCACCATGAAAAAACAAACAAACAAACAAAAATAAGGAAAAAAACGAAAAAGAAAAAACCGAATGTTAAATCGTCCATATCTTTAATTTGCTTCAATAAGCTTGTATTTAATTTAATTAAAAAAATTTAGTTAATTATTTGCGAGAAAGTTTACGGCCTTTCTTTCAACCTTGATCCTCGGTCGTGTCTTCTTGTTTACGAGCCTACGAATGCAATTTTTTTTTATTTTCACACAACGAATTCTACCTCGAGGAAAAAAAATCAACAGCAACAAAAGTTTCGCGATTGGACAATTAATTCCACAGATTTTTTAGATTCCATACGAAAAATCGATTGAAAAATTGCGAAATATTCGTAAATTTCAAAAACCCCCAAATTTTAGTTTTTTTTTTTTCACCTTCCAGGCGATCGTACTCGCGATTTTGGGGAGTAAAAAAGTATGAAAAATATTTAACGGATTGTACCCCATGGCGGTATAAATTCCTTTTCCTTCGTCCGCTATTCGGACACATGGAAATATGTACAAAGTTTTCTGACTGAGGGCATTTCCATTTTTAGTGATTGGCAGCGTAGCTAAATAGTTAAACGAATGCGCAGATAATTCAAAAAACTGACGTTTATGAGGAGAAAAACATTTTTTGATCACAAAAATGAAATTTTTATTGTTTTTTGGAATTATTTAAATTTACAATCCGTGTGTGCTGTGCGTATAATTTTTTCTGCTGTCAATCAAAAAATTGTTGACGTCAATGATAATTCATTAATAAATTTGTTGATATTATAATTAATTGTTGACGATATTCATCAATGATTCTCGTACACGAGCAAAATTAAATAAAAAAGAAATCACGAATTGGAACGCAAAATTAAATTTCAAAGAAATTTTGTAAGTTATTATTCCAATTAGTTGTAAAATTCAAAATTCCACGTAAATTCTTTTTACTTTCTGCTAAAGTACGAAATACAGATTTTTCTCTACAACACTGTGTAATTTTTTGTCAATTTCTTTCGAGTTTTTCTTTTGTTTTCTTCTAATTTGAGTCGTTGACGACATTTTCTTAATTTTTTTTCTTCCGCGTCGTCTAACGAAAGTCTCTTCACGAGCTTTCGACACGAGCGGTGGGTGAAGAGTCGTTTGCCCATTTTTCGAAAGAGAATCAAGAAGAATTGATGAGTTTTGAAAATAAAAAAGAAAAATTAGCCAACATTGAAATATCCAAAGAGAAAAAGTCGGAATCAACCGCAGTCAATTTTAGTTGCCGGAAAAAATCTTCAACGTAAAAAAAAAAAACTAAAAAATTTTGAATGTGTTGGCTGGGCGAAAAAATCGGAAATTTAGTGACTCAAGAAGATTTCCGGTCACATGTACAAATCGTTGGGTCAAGGTAAGTGAGGGAGAAGCTCCAAGTGGTTGAAACGCAACGTAATGACCACGGCAAAGAAAAACCCCATCGCACTCTGTTTTTTGAGAAGCTCAAACCCGCACCAAGACCCTTAAGCAATTTCAATGCGAAAAGATGAAAAAAAAAATATTTATAAAATATGAAAAATGGCGATGGAGGAAAAATTATAACGTCAAATATCTCTTGGTTTTCCTTAGTGCTGCGCGGTTCAATCTCGACGGAGACCCGGAGGAGGCAAGCTGAAAATGGCCGTCTGACACTTTCGAAACGAAAGCATGATGAAAGAAAAATCGAGATAAAAAAATGCGTCAAGTATGTCAAAACGAAAAAACTGTATCACTGTCAAATGGAACTCTAAAGTTTTTGTATGAAAATGGGAGAGTTTAAGCAACGGTTGGACTTTTGTAAGCGTCTGGCTCCGTTGATTCTCTGATTATTCACAACACACACACAAAGACACAAAAAACACATGAAACACTGACAAGCATGCGGATAAAGAAACAAACAAAAAACGAATAAACATCGTACGATCCTTTGACGTCTATATCACAATATGAGCAATAGGAAACGGCGCGGAAGAGACTGCGAGAACAGTGCAATAAGACGCGTAAGCTACAGTTCCTTCCGGTCGCAACAACGACTACAAAAAACAACAAGAAATATTGAGATAAAGGTGGAATTTTGATAAGCAAGTTACACGAGAGCGCGTGTATGGGATTTTGATCTAAAATGATCGAACCTAAATCTGTTCTGTTCTTAGTTTACGCATCGTATGATGTTTTGTTTTTCTTTTGTACTCAATGTGGGTTCGCCCTTCGCCTGTTCTTGGCCTACCAATATTCTGTTATGGCCAGTAATTGTCAGCCAAAAGTAGAAAAAATCAACAGAAATAAAAACGAAATTTCATTATCGATTTTTATTCACGTAACTACTTTTTTGTCGTTAGATTCCTCGTTTTCAAGCCATTTTTTTGCATCTCTCGTCGTTAGAATCGATTGGAAAGATTTTTAAATGGGCGAGAAAGTCGCGCTGCGTATCTATATTTGAGATTTCGGCTGTTTCCGGTAACTAATTTACCGGTGCAGCCGAGTGCACGCGAACGTGCGGCAGAGTCTACGCGAACGTTCAAACAAAGCAGGTTTTTAAGTGTACGTTGGATAATGCGAATTTCAACAGAATTCATTGAGAGTAATGAGTTCTGTCTACATCAGCATCTGAATGAAGTAGAAGACTTTGTGTACCATATGCTCCTCGAACGCGTTGATCTTTGACGCTTCCGTCAGCCGCTTATCACATAGCCGTATGGCCACATCACTTCAGAGTGTTGACCAGAGCCAATCAAATTTTACTTAGAATAGAATAGCTACTCAAACACAGCAAGCGTTCAGTCGTCAGAACTGCCTTTGCTCCTGATATCATGATCACCATCCTCGTAGTCATATCCATCAGCTTATCGGCACGTTCAACTTGGACGCTCACGACGCTGAAAGGGTTCACAGAGTATGTTGAAGGTGTTCGACTTGGACGGCACGTGCCGTAGACGCATCTATCTCAACGCTCGTCAGCGCTTACAGCTCCAAGCTCCAAGTTCAACACTCAGCAAAGCTTTCAACGCTTTGGGCGTCCAAGCTGAACGTGCCTTATGAAGCGGTGTGAATCTCGAGAAACTAGCCAATACCCTATGAGTTACGTTAGCTCGTGACATTCATCATTGCATGGGCTTATCTTCGTTTGAAACGCAATCGCTGTTGCTGTTGGTGTAGCTACTGTTAGCCTGATAATTACTGATAGTAAGCAATGTGTCTTGGATTCTGTAAAACACCGCCATGACACGTTGTGACTATCGGGACTCGGGGGGGAAAGGAAGGAGTTACAGAAGTTGAAAAATGCCCATACTCGATAAAAATAGACTTTATTACATCATGGATACATGGACATTAACATTGTTATTTATGGTACAGAATGGGTATGTGGACACAAACAGTAAGTTTTCATGAAAGCTGCCCCGTTGGGCGTGTTACGGAGTCTTCAGACTCTAATGCTGTTTGGAGTATGCTTCGTTTATCTCTAAACATCAGGGCCGCCTTTGAAGTAAAGCAGACAGCTTGGGATTTTGCCTGACCAGATATGAGGTCTGAGTAGTGGGATCTGGGTCGCTGTTTCGTCGTCTACGTTGAGTCATTTGTAGCAGGACTCGCATAACACTCTGAAAAGAAAGAAATGTGTGTTGTAGCGTTGAATACTTTCGATTACATATATTTTCGAGTGGGATACCGCATTCAAAGTATGAAACTTTGAACAAAACTAGTTATCATAGTTACCTCCATGCACCTGGTTTGTTGCCGAGTATAAACCGTAAATTCTTCCTTCATTTCTCGCAGTAGCTTCAATTGTTGCTGTGAGCAGCTACCTAGAAAAAGAAACATGCATTATGCATATGGTTTCTGTAATGACCCGGAGTGGGGATAAGGAACGGGTCATAGTTGGTGAGATATTAACACTCGGGGAGACTATTTAGCTCTTTATTACTCGACCGATGTGCTCGACGGTTCGGTCTCAACTGACCCGGTGATGTGACTGATTGGTGTGGCCGCACCTCGTGAGTGCCGGGTACCACAGTTTCATAACAAGTCCCAAGGAGATATATGATTTTTATTATATACTCACAGTTGCTAAGTGCTTCTCCAGCTCTTGGTGCAGCACATGGTGGATTTGGCTGGCTCGGAAGATGTTGATTAGGCAGTGCTTCAAATGTTGGGGTTGCACGCGATGGATCTCGCTGGCTCGTAGGCGGCTTCTTCCGTGATAGATTGAGTGGTTCTTCAGCTCTTGAAGCAGTACAGAATGAATTTGGTGCTTCAAATGCTGGAGTTGCACGCGATGGATCTCGCTGGGTCGTAGGAGCCTGATCACTTGAAACAGTCACGGCTTCTTCAGCTCTTGTAGCAGCACACAATGGATTTGGCTGTCTCGACAGCAGGGCACACAGTAATGGCATTGCTTCAGATGCTGGACCTGCACGTGATGGAACTCGCTGGCTCGCAGGCAGCTCTTCCACTGAAGAAAGCCCTCCTTCAGCTGTTGGAGTGGCAGCTCCTGTATTTGGCTGTTTCGGAACACCTACATGAAGTGGTGCCAGTGCTTCGAATGCTGGAGTTGCACGTGATGGAACTCGCTGGCTCGCAGGAAGCGCTCCTTCAGCTGTTGGAGTGGCAGCTGACGAATTTGGCTGGCGCGAAAGAAGTTCTTCGAGGGAAGAAATTGCTTCAAATGCTTCTGGTGAAAACCCCTCATCCAGCTCTAGGTCTGATTGCAACATAGCCGAAGCGAGCTCGCCATCGACAAGCGCGTCCAGCCAGCCATTTGAATAATCACCCTCTGTAATAGAAAATGGAGTATAATTAGATGTAACGCGAGAATAGTTTCATTATAAATGAAGGATCAGGTAAGAAGTGTTCAGTTACCTGGGGCTTCGATATTGCTGTTGCTGCCCCGTATCACAGGAGCTGGACTCGGCTTCGGTGTATCTTCCTTCTCGTCGGTACATATCGTCTCAGGCTCCGGCTGTAATGTTCAAAGAAAGGAATCAGGTGCCTATTCAACAGCATCATGAAGTACAACTGTTTTTAAGTAGAAATCTTGGGTGTTTGTACTTACAGCTTTTCCCGCCTGAACTTGGCTGATGGTTATGACGCTATTCCGCATGTTGTTCAGCATCATCAGCCGTGACTGGGGGGACAGGGGCCTCAAAGCGCTGCAGTATTCTCTACAGTTTGGCTTTCGGCATCTCTTGCGAGCAGCATGAGGATTAGGCACCAGATTCAGATCCTTCTTGGCTGGACGTGGCTTCGTCCGTGATCTGGTCGCAGACCTCATGGTATCGTATCTGCAGACAAGTCATAACGAAATTGTCACATTTATTGAATGGAAGCGAATTCATAATTAATAGTGTCCCAAGTTTCTCTATTAATTCTACACATACCTCGTGGAAAGCACTGCCCGAAACGTTGAATGCTCTTACAGAGCTAAAACAACCGGTCCGATATCTCACAAAAAGATGTTACTCGTTCGGATGGTGAAGACAAACTGAGCGTTCAGTTCAATGCAGTTAAAATTCAAATGCAGTTAATATCAAAATGCGTTGAACCCTGTTCCTTGTCCTACTGAGCCCGCGTGACGAGAAACCGGAATGCACTTTTTTTATACCGTCTGCAGACTGTGGCCTTCATGCACAACATATGAAATTGTACGTTATTCCCCCGCAATAACGTTGCCTGCAGCTCGCATGCAATTGTTGAAAAAAGTTTTATTACAATTATAGGCGCCATCACGGCTATGTAGTGGTGCATATGATAAGAGACGTTGCATTCAAATGTTGACGGCGTCTGAATGCGGTTACTGAACTCGGGAGAGCAGGACGGCAACATCCGTACGATGCTTTCTTGTGAATCGTTTAAAGATAATGAATAATCAACGTTTATAATTCAGCTGTGTCTACTCGTCCAAATATTTCGTAACACTAAAGCATGTTCGGACGAATGTAAAACCCTGAAAGCTCGTCGGGATGTATAATGGGGATATCATTTGATTCGTGCCCGGACGGATGTGATTCATCCCGCTATCCAGACGGTTAGCGAACGCGTTACATAAAAAAAGAAAAAAATTCTGTCGGACATGTAAGGTCATGTGTATGGAATGTTTGAGCTTATCCATCTATGCTGCACACGTTGGCTCAAACTGTCTGAGTAGTTTGAACTCTTATGTGCAAGAAAATAGGCGCAGCAGGTTGCACGTTACTGCTGCAGTGCTGGATGCACAGATTGGATAAATGACAGTACGATGGACTAGTCTTAGCGACCGTTCAAACAAACCAAGTTTTTCAGTGTACGCTGGATGATACGACTTCTAACAGAATTCATTGAGAGTAATGAGTTCCGTCTACATTGCTGCTGATATCATGACCACCGTCCGCGTAGTCATATCCATCAGCTTATCGGCACGTTCAACTTGGACGCTCACGACGCTGAAAGGGTTCACAGAGTATGTTGAAGGTGTTCGACTTGGACGGCACGTGCCGTAGACGCATCTATCCCAACGCTCGTCAGCGCTTACAGCTCCAAGCTCCAAGTTCAACACTCAGCAACGCTTTCAACGCTTTGGGCGTCCAAGCTGAACGTGCCTTATGAAGCGGTGTGAATCTCGAGAAACTAGCCAATACCCTATGAGTTACGTTAGCTCGTGACATTCATCATTGCATGGGCTTATCTTCATTTGAAACGCAATCGCTGTTGCTGTTGGTGTAGCTACTGTTAGCCTGATAATTACTGATAGTAAGCAATGTGTCTTGGATTCTGTAAAACACCGCCATGACACGTTATGACTCTCAGGACTCGGTGGGAAAGGATGACGGAGTTTCTAATGACTATAATCCTTTTAACGCTTTCGCCGTCCACGCTAAACGTGCCTTTACGAAGTGAAATACGTTTTTCGGAAAACTATCCAATACCCTACGAGCTACATTAGCTTGAGATAATCCTTATTGCATGCACTTATCTTCATTTGAAACGTAATCACTGTGGCTTTTGGTGTAGCTACTGGTATAGTGGACTATACCAGTCCACTAATGACTGATAGTAAGCAACGCGCAATTGTATTCTGCAGAACACATCAATAACACGTTATCGAGCGCGTGATGCTCCAACAATGTCGACCAGCCAATTAAGGCACAACATCAAGTGATTCACGTGTTGATGACTTTCTGCAACTGTCCTGTTGTCACACTTCAACAAGTAAGATGGCATAAGTTCAAGTTTATCCACGCGATGCTGCATAATTGAATTCCACCCATTGAAGCTGGTCCATTTCATTCATATAACTGGATCTCTCATCGTGGACGTTCTTGAAAAAGGTCCAGATATGAAATTTCGTAAAAGAAAATTCCAATTTTGACTAGAAAACCTTCTAATAAGGTCTTACCAACTACTGATGAGCTTTCATCCGCTAGCTCGAATGAGGAATGAAATTGGGGAACGATTGAACGCAGAGAAGTCCATAGAAATCTTGTCTTAAACGGTATTTTGGATGTTATCCAAAATAACGATAGGGGTGTATATCGGAGAAAAGAAGAGAGAGAGTTGGAGAGAGTTTGGGGTCCACCTATGAAAGGAAGAGGTAGCCGATCGACCCTTCATCCTGGTTAACAAAACAAGAGACAATGGGCAGCGTGGGCCAGGCAGTGTTTCATTAAAACGAGCATTGAATTCTAGGCAAAGAGAGAGAGAGAGAGAGAGAGAGAGAGAGAGAGAGAGAGAGAGGACCGGAAAGAGAGTTGGCGAATTGGCTGAAACGAGGAGCCAACGAGTTCGACGGTTCGCTCGCAGCCATTAACGGGACGGACCGCCGCTCGAGTCTCTGATTGAAATGTCGAAAAGTCACCTCTTGTCCTGTCCATAGTATAGAAGGAGAGTGAGTTGTTGGTCAACCCGTAGTTCGTTGCCAAACTAAATACGAATTGCCATGTGAGGGAGACTATCCACAAATAAAACAAGGCCAAAACTTCTATACGTTTGGGGCTTTATTGTTTATCTCTTGCTTTACGGCTTGCCCACCGACGAATTTTACCGCTCGAATAAAATAAGAATGTACTTGATAATCTGAAAGCCGCTGCTACCGAGCTAAACGAAAACCAAGTTTTCAGCAAGGAGTTCCAAACAAACAACACACGGTCCGGCAAATATAAAGCTATCCCTCGAACATTGAACGCGGACAGAATTTATTTTGCACTGGGCAACTGAACGAAAAACGAACCAAAACTCGTTCATGAGCGTGACTCTGAAAAAAAAAATAAAAAAAAAACTTTCACAATTCATTTGTAATTAAATTCAGTACCCAAAATAGAATCTTGAGCAAAAAATATAACTTGAGCCGATTTTCCGGTGCCGGCGACGGTCAAAAGTCGATACAAATCGACTAAAGAACAATATTCTCTAAATTCAAGATTTTCCGAGGTAATTTGTATGTTTTATATAATAACCAAAATTTTGAACAAATTTGACGACCGATTTTTTTGAGAAACTGAATGAAACTTCTTCGATGTTACATAAAAGCGTGTGCAAAGTTTTGAGAGGCTTCACCATTTAGAAATCGAAATATTTAATGTTGAAAATTGCAACTTTTAACACGAGCTCTTTGCGAGAAACTACTGAAAATTGTGATTTTTATAAATAAATATCTCGACTTCTACATGATGAAACCTCTTAAAACTGCACGAGCTATTAGACATCACGATTCTCTTAGTGTGCTGAAAATTTGAAGGAATTCTATAGATGAAAAATTTTACAAACAACGTCCTTAATAAATGAATAAAAATGATGAAAAATTTCGCAACAATCCAATGGTCGTTCTTTGGAATTCAGACTCATTTTTGTGTATTTACACAATTATGAATGCTCTTCCGGCAAATTGTAGTGTTGGCGTGTAAAAAATGACGCGCCGATTCTCAATGACTGTCAGTGTAAGCAAAAAAAAAAAATCGACCCTTTCGAAAGTTATTTCGTAAGGTTCTCGAGAGTTTGTTCGCGCTCCTCAAAATACAGTCCGAACTTTGAGGAAGAGCCTTTTTTGCTGGGGCTACTGTTATTGAGACTCGGCGACGCATTCGATTAATTTATTCCTATTTAAGGATCGCGGCAAACAGCATTTTAATTTGATTTTACCGGGGGAAGGTATAACGTCTGGAGGAACTCGAGCGGAAATGGCACGACGAACAAACAGTAAGGCTACGATCCTCCCTCCAGCATATCCCTTCGTTCCCAAATAATCAATCGTTTTTCTGAGCAAACTATGTTTACCAGCCTCTCATTGCTTCCTTGCCTCGCAATTACTTTTCCCAAACGACAATGATTACCCCCGACCCTCGTGCATATAAAATTGATTAAGATTCTGCCACAGTCCTATATAAGACTTGTCCATTACTTTTTGTATTTGCTCCCTTTGCCAGCGGACCTTCAATGCACCTCGTTTTGCCAAGTTAAATGTCGTCCATGCAAATTTATCCTTTCCACTCCGTATTTTCGCAAGACGTACCCATTTTCTGTCAACAATTGTCACGATCTCGGGTAATTGAAACCAAGTTTTTACTTCCAAGTTAAAAAACGTGGTAATTATCGCAGGGCTGCAGCTGGAAATGCATCGGATTCTTTATCCAGCGTGGCAAAAGGCGATAAAAATTTCAAAAATTCTAATTAAAATTTCTAATTAAAAAAATCGATGATTTATCCATGATTGTCCGAAAAATTTCGTCTCGCAGTTTTTTTTTCTTCGTTATCTCGTAAAAATACAAAATATCGCAAACTGTTTGTACGTCTTGGGGAAAAGGTTGAGAATGGAATGAAAATTTGAGTGACGATTTTCTGGGAATTGGTTCGGTGCAGTTGGCACGGGACTCGAGAGGAAGTCACATACGATTAAGCAGCAAGGAACTTAAAGTTTAAAATCCCTTTTGTAAATATATAGTGGAAAAAAAAGAGAAGAAAATTTCTGTACTCGGAGTTTTGTAAGCGTGACAATTGGGCGGGTACAGCACAGAGAAAAGGTTTTCTTAATACATTATGGCTGTCTGGTGACCTCAGCATGAGGCTTTTGTGCTGAAATTCTTTTCCGAGACGAATAGTATACACTCGTAAAAAAAAAAAGAGAATGAACGACTAGTGTTGCGCGGTGTGTTACAAGAATCGCGACACAATGCGAATGGACGGTCGTGTTGACCATTTACGATGAAATTCCATTTCAAGAAAGCCCCCTCACTCGTTCCGCAGCATTATTCTCATTGACGAGTCGCCCTGCTGTCTCAGGTAGGAGAATTTCCTCCATTTCATTGACAAAACTGCACCCTGAAGCTGCAGAACAAACTTCAAGGTTACGGCGTTAAACTGAATGGCATCTTAAATGGAATCCCACCAAATAACGACCTTGACAATCTCGTATTTTTGTCCAATTAATGAAAAAATCTCTTTCGGCTGCGTCTTGAAAATAAAAAATTGATCAAGACGATTTCTCGTGTGGATGCAAAATTTCTCCATTCAGGATTCTTCGATAATTTTGCATAAACATTCTTGACACCAAAACTACAAAATTTTCGACGTTGAAAATTTGAGATTTTTAATTTCCATTTTCTAACTGGGATTTTTCTTAAAAAATAGTTGACTTTTCTTGAAATTAAATTGACACTCTGGCATTTCTTGCGAATTCGACGAGATGCATTTTAGCTGAAAAAAATTCAACCCTCAATGTCGGTGCAGACGAGACCTGCTCCGTTTCAGGCTCGTCGTGTGTTCCAGTCTCGCTGCCAGATGGCACTCGATAGGGAAATATGAGGGATGATGCGATCCCGAGGCCTGCAGTATTTTTTTTTTTTTTTCAATAAAAAAAAAGAACAACAATAATAATTTTTAGAATTCACAAATTTCGATACTACAAATTTTTGGAATATTTATAAAAAAAAGTGATTTCAAACACGTAAAAGTCCTGGACGAAAAAATTTTAAACTACCCCTCCAATGGTTAGAAAGTTGAAATTTTTTAAATTATTCGATCGATCAGATCGTCCGCAAAGAAAAATATTTTCAATATTATAGTCAATAGGGAATTTTTTTTCTTGGCCTAAATTACAGGAGTTATTTTTTTGCAGAAATAGGTTCAGGATGACGTGCTGAATGTAAATTCACAAAATCCTTACGAATTTTAAGGCCGAAAGTGTTGCCATTTGGAGAAAAATCATTTCGGTCTATATCTCCGTAACCGTGCAGTTTAGGCCAAGAACAATAAGGACCTTTATTGTAGATAATTGAATTTCCTATCTTTTTTGTTCAACAATTTTTTCTGTATTACTTACCGTTTATGATTTATACGTCTATAACGAGGCCTGCATCGAGGCAACTTTATTGTTGCAAGGATCAGGCGGTTTAGCGCGATGAGAAAAGCTGCTTCGAAGAAAAGACGTATGAGCAATGGATGTTCTTTATGGGAATAAAATCGTCAAGCGAAAGTGACATTTTGGACAGCGAAAGTTGAGGCTTTCTATGGGAATTGATGGGAGCTCGAAAAATTGCTCTTGGTTATGGACGCCCATCGATAAATAATGGTAAAAAAAAGATTTGAAACTAGTTTAGAGGCGAATGAGGTTAACGTTTGAGCCACGCCTCGGTTGGTTGGGCATTTGTATATAAAGTTGAGAAAGAGTTACGGGGATTTGGCCTATGGGGTACGTTACAACTATATCGGTTATTATTCATCGCGTTGCGAATCGAATCGAGGGAGCGAATCACGCCTCGAACGGTGGAGGGTGCGTCTTGAAATGAGAGGAATTGACGAAGGGGGGAGTTATGGGGTGAAAAATGTAATTATTTCGATATGTATATGGGAACGAGTCGCGATTTGTATGTCTCGGTAAGAAGGAAGAGGTTTTTGGTTGGGTTTGAAGGTTCCAAACGAGTGCGCAGGTTTTTCTATGCAGCCAAAACGCCAATTTACATGGGTATACATAGAAAAATGCTATTGTCGAATAAAAGCAACCGATCAAATCAATTGGCATATTTATGGAGGTGCATGGCATTTCGATGCCTCGCGACGTGCCCCGAAACTTACCTCTAGCCCCCCCCCCCCAAAAAAAAGGGATTCTCTTATCGCGAGGCATTTGGTCCCGCGAAACGAATCATATGGTGTAATGCAAATTTCACGGATTTTTATTTTTTCTTTCTCGCATTCGTACGCAGGCGCATATGGTGCACTTGCCCTTGATCCTTGATCATAATGCTGGCCTATTCGGAAAGGGGCTCCTGGAGCCAAATAATTATAGAGGCACGAGGGAGATCCGAGGCTAAATCTCGCTCGTGCGAGCAACAGCGGCACGCGTTTCTACTGTCACCGCGCGACGTGCATATACGCGCGTTTTTCCGCTTTGTATAGATTCCTATTTATACGGACATACAAATTCGATATTCTCGGCTCGGCAATATGAATAATTTTTATTACATGCTCGCGAATCTTGCGCCTCAATGCGATACCTCGCGCGACGGTTACATTCACGTGCGTGTAGCCTTAAGGAAAAATACGCCCTTAAGGACATGTGTATGGGTGTCGAGCGAAACTTCTCCCCTACACACTTTTCCACTTGCACACATGAGCTCCTTACAAAACGGACCATTATGTGCGTCAACGATATGATCCCCAACCTCGTACTACATTCAGCGAGGCCGTAGACGCAGTTTTGTATTTGGAATTAATTTCAAATATCCATTATTGTTGGATTTAATCTCTTGGCCTTTCTGTATCATAGTAAATTGATGTAACACGAAGTTATGATGGAATTAAGCACGTACATGGCGACGTTCAAATATAAATATGTTCGTTTTCAGTTTTTCTTACATACAAAATCGTTTGCGAGCCCGAGTTCATTAAAAAAAAGTTTTAACAAATTGACTAAAGAACGACGTACTCTAAATTCAAGATTTCCCGAGCGAATTTGCATTTTTTTTATAATAACCAAAATTTCAAAATAATTTAACGACCGATTTTTTTGAAAAAATCAATAAAGCTTCTTCGATGTTGCATAAAAGCTTATGCAAAGTTTTGAGAGGCTTCACCGTTTAGAAATCGAAATATTTAATGTTGCAAATTGCAACTTTTAACACGCGCTCTTATGAGAAACTACTGAAAATTGTGATTTTTATAAATAAATGTCTCGACTTGTACATGTCGAAACCTCGTAAAATTGCGCGAGCTATTAAGTCATCACTATTTTCTTTGTGTGCTGAAAATTTAAAGGAATTCTATCAATGGAAAATTTTACAAACAACGTCCTTAAGAGCGAGGACTCATGGGACGATTTTCGTACCGTCATTTTAATTTCATCCCTAATTTCTTTGGATTCGAGTTCCAAGTCGCCTTTGAGTATAAATTACCAAAACGTGTGCGTTGCGAAAGTTGCGAAAAATTCGTTTTTTTTAAATATTTTTATAAAAGCGTCAAATATCCATCGGGAAAAACGTGAGTCTAAATTCTTTCTTTTTTATTCAAGAACTCAACGAAAAAATGGCATCGAAATTTCAGCAACATTTTTTTCTGACGCATCGAACTTAATATCTGAAAATTTTTAAAAAGCACGACGAAAAATTTGGAAAACGTTGAAATATCAGGGAATTTTCAAGCTTCAAGCTTTTCCCTCAAGCGGCTTCTGTTTCTACCTTTATTCAGAGGTTGCTGGTGCGGATGCAAGCGAGAAAAGAGTATCGATTTTTTCTCACCCACCCTCCGATATACATATATGTTATGGTTGACATAATCGTCGTGTCAAATTTTGTAAAGACATCTATAGAGCCGGTTCGAGGAGCAAGCAGCAGGATGCGAAGAAAGAAGAGAGAAGAAAAGATAGTCACGTGGCTTCAGTGGAACTCATAACTCATCCAGTCTTTTGTCCGCGCACGCGGGTAGTTGGAAAATGAAATAAAACGCGCGTCCTCTACGAGGAGCGAGTCTTGCCTCGTGTCATAAACCTGAAACGAGCTGGACCTCAAATCCGGGCTAAACGTGGAATCCCAAAAGCACATAAAAGATTCGAGACTTGGAGTTTTGTTCCCCACAACCTGATAAAACTCATGGGAAATAAAAAAGAAAATCAAATGCACTCAAAAAACAATTTTTTTTGAATACGCTCGATCTAAACGTTTCCTTGTAAAATCCCAAAAATTTCGTCACTGCAGCAAGAAATATTCTAGAAAGTCTCTTCGAAAAATCCATTTTTGTCATTCCAATGGCAAATTTTGCTGACAGTTCCGTGAGAAATAAAAAATATTCCCAAAATAATGAAAATTTTCAAATTATCCAAAATTAGTCGACCGTGTTCGAAAAAATATCGACGTTTTTGACAAAATTCGATCGTCAGTGTGGATTTACGAGTCTCGAGTATTTTTTTCGAATTTTTTCCAAAAATACGTCAAAAAATGATTTAAAAAATTTGTAACGACCAAAAAAAAACAAATAATTCGATAAAATTCGAGACGTTACGTAAGATTTTGCAATCTGACCCAGCGCTTTTGATGATTTTGTCTCGAGCAAATTCCAAATCTCGCGCTTGCAAGCCGGAATAATCATCGGAATTAAAAAGCGGACATCGCGCGCGCACTAATGATCTGACGCGCAGGAATTTCACCAGCAAATACGTAGAAATCGATATTTTACGTTTTTACGCTCTCATAGTTCACTGAGGGTTAAAAAAAAAAAGAAAAAAAGGCGGGTACACGTTGATCGTGGGCGTTAGTGAGAAAGAAAACAGGCAGCAGAGAAACGTGACAATGTCGAAGTGAATTCTTAAAAGTTGTCGCTCACAATGGAAGGTGCAAAAGGGAATAGTTCTTTTTTCTTTAGTCTTCTACATCCGCCGGTAAAGCTTTGTGTCACACATCACCAGGTTAACCTACTGCTACAGCGTCAGGATTATCCCGATGCCGCCCGAAACTTGACCCCGCCGTTTCGTCGTCGATTAAAAATGAAGAAAAAAAAAAAAATACACAAAAAAACACGAAATCCACAAGTTTATCGTTTTCCCAAGGAAAAAATAATGAGTCTTTTCTGTGAAAAGGAAAATCCGTAAAAAGGGGAAAAAAATATGGCAAATTTTGCAGTTTGTTGTTAAATTGTTACATAATTTGATTCAATTCGAATTAAAATTTGGTCGTTGATTAAAAATGAACTAAAATATAAAAACACAAAATCCACGAGTTTATGATTTTGCGGAAAAACAAAAATAGCGAGTCGCGGTTTTAAAACGGGAAAAGGAACCAAAAATAACTTAAATTTTGCAATTTTTGTTTAATTATTACGCTTCTCTAGTTTTTTTACATTTTATTCGAGTTTTGATAACTTTTCAACATAAATTACGAATTGCTTGTTCAAATTTCAATAAATTCGTAATGAAAAATTGCCCCAGCCCTTCATACGTCAGCATCTGAAATTAAATGGAGCGAAATCTAGTAAAAAAAAATTGATAAATATCTACAACTCGAGGCAACATAAAAAACAGCCTTTTTGAGTAAAATTCCGTACATAGCGTGTAGAAGTCAACGGAGTCAAAGAATAAGGAGAGCTCGAAAGAAATAACTCATGTGAATGATAAATCTGGTATGTGCAGCATCGAGAAAGCCCATATGGACAAGTCGTTTTGTCCATAAGAAAGGGCGGAGACTGCTTGCCCGAAGATGGCTATATCGGTGCGGTGTTTTCTAGGATAATAAATTTCTATGGGAAACAGGGAAAAGAAAGGACGAAGGCGATCAAGGAATCGAGGGAGGGGGGGGGGGGGTTGAAAAAGCGAATAGGGGCACGTCCAAGACGAACGTGCGTCCATTGAAAATGAAATTTCGTCAAAAAACGTCGAGATTTTTGGAGAAATTCAAAATTTTGACAATATTTTTTTATTTCTAACGAAACTGCCAGCAAAATTAACGATTGGAATGACATTCTAGAATATTCCTTGCTGCAGTGACAAAATTTGATGTGATTTTGGAAAAAAAACCGTTTAGTCGAACGTGTCGAACAAAATATCGATATTTTTCAACAAAATGTTCCTTTTCAGTGAGCCTGCATACCAGAGTCGAGAGATTTCCCCTCCCGTGTTGCGGATCGTCCGGAGTGGGCAATATACCTGGACCAACCGCACGTAAAAATGACTTTCTGAATGAACGAGCTCGATTCTCAGACAGAAATACACAGACACAGAGAGAGGAGGCGAAGAATACAGAAAGAAAGAGAGAGGAAGCAACGAGTTGGGCGCCTGAAAGTCTACCGACGAGCCATCGGAATGTGGCTCATGGGCGGTTTCGTTCTATCCATGGTGTCTTCCCGTCTCGCTGCTCTTTCTCTTTCCCGAATGGGCTAACCGAGAGACAGCGGGAGTTCCCCCCGCGTCCCCGTGTCTATTTTTTTTTCACCTGAATTCCTTCGGTCCACCTGCGTCGTCTCACTTCCATTCTTTGCTGTGAGAACAACACCATAGAGCAACACTCTCGCTCTTGAGCTCGCGCGATCATCAACACGACCCTGCTAGACTCAAACTCCGAATGGAGCTCAAATATTTTTTGAGAAACTCGAACTACTACATTGTCAATATATAGATTTATGTTTACGTTACCAGAGCCCTCTAAGAATTCCAGACAATATTATGGTGGCTGGAAAAAAAGGAAAATTCAACTTTTTTGTCGGTAGCTCGCGATAAAATTCACTTATTTTATTATTTCGCGAGGATTCTCGATCGGCATCTAAGGATTATTAGAATTTTGTTTAAAAAATGGAGCCTCGTATTGGTGCAGAAATCATTTTCTTGGGAATTGTGAAATTTTTTTAAATGGAAAATGAAAAAGTTATGAGCTTTCAAAATTTAACTCGCTTTGGGACTTTCAGCATTTTTTTAAAATGGATTTTACGGCGAGGGGAGGATTTTTTTAAATTTTTCTACGGAATTATTTGGTACTAATGGCAAATTTTCCAATTTTTCTCATTTTTTATTTCTCATTATTATTTTTTACCAATTTAATTGGCAAAATCTTGGTTTTCATGATAAAAAAATATTTTTTTCACGGCACTCGTAATTTTTTTTTCATTAATTAAAAAAATTGAGTCAATCTGAATAATTTTAAGATAATTTTTTATTTTCTTCATGTAAATACGGTTGTGGTCGTATTTGCGTTTGTTTGAGCAACCGAAGGAAACACGGTCGTGCATTTCCGTTGAATGAAAATGGATCGTTGTGGACTGGAATGATATGAACTGTACATGAGCCTCGGAGAAAGTATATACGAGCGAGATTTGCTCTGCTGCTTGCGTCTTTGAGCAATCTTCCTAATCCGGAAGATGGACCGATAACGTCAGTCAATTGACGATCGAGAATCGAAAGATTCTTCTCCCCTAGCTGAGGCGACTCACCCCCTCGATTTGATGCTGGGAACAATGTACCAAACAATTGGCAAACGTTGGGGTTCCTATTGTACTTTCCGAAATAACGGAGTATTTCTATCAGCGATCTCGAGACCCACGAGCCACCCGTTTCTCCCTCCAATCTTGTGCTGGACCAACTTAATGAGATGTTTCGAAAACACACATCTCCCGGAGTATATATAACGATTAAATGTGAGTCTCTCACGCACAGATGGGTTTATTTTCAGTTTTTCTTACATACAGAATGATTTGCGAGCCCAAGTTCATTGAAAAAAAAAAATTGTACTAATTGACTAAAGAACAACATTCTCTAAATTCAAGATTTTCCGAGTTGATTTGTATTTTTTATATAATTACCAAAATTTCGAACAAATTTAACGACCGATTTTTTTGAAAAACTTGATAAAGCTTCTGCGATGTTAAATAAAAGCGTGTGCAAAGTTTTGAGAGACTTCACCGTTTAGAAATCGAAATATTTAATGTTGAAAATTGCAACTTTTAACACGAGCTCTTTATGAGAAACTTCTGAAAATTGTGAATTTTATAAATAAATCTCTTAAAATTGCACGAGCCATTGGAAAACACTATTTTTTTTGTGTGCTGCAAGTTTAAGGGAATTCTATCGATAGAAAATGTTGCACGTCCCTCAATCGAGAGAGAAACACAAATGATTTATGAAAAAATAAAAATGTTGAGGATTCGTGAAAATCAAGAAGAGCGAGAGTGAAAACTTTGCAGATGCAAATAAACGCGAAAAATTTGGGTTTAACGGAAATTTATCGGAGTGAAAAAAAAAGGAAATGATAATAATCGGAGGCGAATGACATATAAATATAGGCGATGGATACAAAAGGTGGAAAACGTGGAAAAAACCGATGAGAAATAAGAATACACGTGTAAAAGCCGTGTAGGGATATCGCGCGGATCGACCACTCGACGGTTTTCCATTTGAGAGTCGCGCGAGCAGGCTTTGAAAGTGCACCGGGCCATATATTGGCCTCGCGTTGGTCAACTCAAAGGGAGAGATCCGGTCAAATCCATAAACCGTATGAAAGAGAACGGCATTGTAAGTGAGTTCAATTCGATAATAGCGTAAGAGGATCGAGAACGGATATAATCTCAATTTCGCTCGTGCGGGCACAGTCGGACGTTATCAATAACGTGTGTGCGCGCTACGAGTGAATCTCTTGATGCACATCAAGTAAGATCCGCACGGATTTCGTTTGTGGCTTAAAGATGAATGATTTTTTTTTTTTTTTTATTCACTCGCGCGCGCTTTTGTCGTTGTCTGCAACCGTGTCCGTTATTATTCCTTGGGGCTCGCTGAAAAAAAGAAATTTCGTAGAGAAAAAATGAAAAGACGAAATTCTACGATTCCGAAACAAATTTCATAGCGAATTGGACATTTTCGCGTTGCATTTTTGTCGAGGAAAAGTGTTTTACGATGACGTCATAGTTTTCTGTGCCATAGCGAGAAATTTTGAAAAATAAATCGTAATTTTTCGTCTCACGTTTGTCAAAAAAGTAAAAATTTGGCGAAAAATATCGAAGTTTGCGCAATTCTCAATAGAATAACATTCTTTGAGAAATTTCAGCAAACCAATTATAATTTTTCATTAGAATTTGGTCAGAAAATTCCAGAATTTTCGCTACTGTCAATAAAAGAAACTTCGATGCCCTAAAAACAGTCAATATTTTTTTCTCCCCCTTCGTCCTCCCATTTTTGAAAGTTTTACCGCATTTCAGACTGATTTTTTGACTCGAAGCAAAACTGTTCAGATTAGCATGAACCTGCATTAAAAAACGACAGGAACGAGCCCAAAGTCGAAGCTTTTTCGTTAAATTTTACCGGAGATTTGAAGTTTTCAAAATTGTTTGAAAAAAGTTTTCAAAAAAATACTAATTGTACCGTTTTAGCCAGGAAAATTAGAGCCTTTCGCAGTGAAATACTCTGATTGGTGAGTCTTGTGGTCGCACGCGCGAGCGTTTCGATAAGCGAAGCGCGTATAAGAGTCCAGAGAAGCATTGACACACAAAAGAAGTTGCATTGTGACAAAATATAACGCGTTAGATGGTCCTTCAGTCGTTTTGGCATTGGCAGTTCACGTGAATAGCGTCCAAAGCGGGTGTCCACTATGGCGGTACGATATACACCGCAATAAAGAAGGATAAAAATGAAGAGATCGTTTTCCAAGAGAAGCTGTTGCGCTTGGACAATTTTTTTATTCCTCAAAGCCGCTCCCTTTACGGAATTAATTGCAGGGATGGTAATAATAGCGATAGTTTCCAGTGAAGTGATTCTTTTGACATTGTCGAGGATGATGTTCAACGAGGTACAGAATCCTGGCCGTTGTTCCCCTCCCCTTAAAGCTTGTTGTCTAACAAAACGCTCGAGGGCGATGAGCATGTCCCTGGCTTTTGTGTTTAAGGTGCAAATTCGCATGTAAGAAAAGATAAAAAGCGTTTGGTTGTGTGTGGATATTGGCAAAGATCGTTTATGCCCTCGATTCTATGATCCAGGAGACTGGATGCATTTAAAGGGCTTACCAAATGCTATGGGGCATTGGTTCGGCTAATAGCCTCGTCGCGCACTCGTTTGCGAGGCTTGTTTACACATTTGGCTCAGCCATTTTGGCTCGAGTTTTAATGACGTGTCAAAAATAAGCTCTTGCTTCGGATCAGCCAATATTCCTAAACCTAGTGAGGAAAGACAAGATCCAAGATTTTCTGGAATAGGCACTAGATCCTTTTTTTCTACACACACCTGCATTCTTCTACGCGCCCCGGCACACCTAACTCTCTCGATCTCGATCTCTCGATCTCTGTCCCTCTCTCTTGGTCGCTCAGTGCGACTCAGTCTCTCGCTTCTGAGCTCACTTTGTCGATGTGGAGATTCCAGCAAGAAGAGCTCACCAGGGGCGATCCTGCATTGTCGTCCTGGTGTATATATACCCGGTGGCTGACCTCCCGTCACTCGCGATCACATTGTTCAATTCACCGATCCTACAGGCCTCTGTGTACACGTATAATCCGGAACAAAGGGCGTTGCTTCCTGCTGATTTCGGATCAACAGATTCATCCTCTATTTACAATTGCCGCATTCGAACTGCTGTGTACCCGCTTTCTTGGCAAAACGAGTATGATCCTTGTGTGTCTTTCTCATATAGACACTGAAAATCAAATTTTGTCAAAAAACTAACTAACTAAAACTAAACTAAAACTTTTATTTTTTTTTTAATTCGAAAATTTACTTTTCGAAGAGACTTTCTAGAATATTTGTTGCTGCGATGACAAAATTTTTTAGATTAAAAAAAAAAACAAATCGTTTAGTCGATCGTGTCCAACTAAATATCGATCTTTTTCAATGGAATTTTCTTTTCAGTGCACACCCCGACAAACGTGCCATACGTTACGTGCATTTGTGTACACCATCACATATAATCGGGGCTCTTTGTATCATGAGCTTTGCTCCCCATTCTCTTGTTGCAGTTCTCTTCATCAATTCATGTGGGAAAACTCGATACTAAAGATTTCAATGTCTGTAGGTTCATCTAATCCTCACTAAATGCATCTCTATGAAGTTGATCTCTTCGCATAAAGGATTAAACTTCCGGGAGGGTCTGCGCTTCTGGTTTTGCTCGATGGTTCATGAGGTTAAACCATTTTCGCATGAATTCATATGTACCGAATTCATTTCGGGGTCGGTAATTGAGGATCCCGATCGCGGGATCGTGCGCGCGTTACGTAAAGTGTAAAAAACGATTATGAGATGGATGAGAATTTTATTGGATTTCGGTAATTTTTGTTGTGAGTTTTGATGGTTCTTTTCAAAAGTTCTGCACATCGAGCTTAGGTAATTTGCAAAAATAAAAGCGATTGGACGGATTTTCGAAAAACTGAGATTTTCAAAAAATTCGAAAAATTATAAAATTTCAACCGTTCGACCGATACTTTCCAAATTTCATACGAATCTTCACATTATGATACTCGATTCATACAAAAAAAATGAGTAATGAATCTTCAAATTTGCGGAAGTTAGAGCGGCGACAGACTTTTTTTGAAAATTTCAAAATGCCGTAGAGTTTGTATTTTTTTAGCAACTCCAACCAAATTCTCAGATAATGAAGGGCTCGTTGAGGTTTACATCTGTGCAAAACGCGAGCCCTGTAGCTCGAACCGTTCTCGAGTTATAATCGTTTGAATTTTTCCAGTGCCAAAAAATTCGCACACGCCTCGGCACATTTTTTCTTGATATGATTTTCCGATGATTTGGGGCATTTTAAACGCATTGACATTGAAAACTGGAAGAAAAAAATGTTCACCGTCACACAGCTTCCTCGATGAGGCAGCAAAAGAGTGAATCGTCCGGGTGCACCTGCGTCGTCAATAAATATCCATTTTCTTCTACTAAATTGAACGTTTTTAGTATATATCACAGGCATCTCGACAAGGACAACCATCGAAGCCATAAAGTTTATTGCAATAGACGAGTTTGCAGGTATATTTTGGGAATAGGTGGTCAACACTCAGGTACGTGTATAACTGGTGGCCGGCTGGCAAGGACCAACAAAGTATCTACGAGGCATATAAATGCTGGTCGAGGAAAAGAAACGGGTCGTGCAAAAAGGGCCGATCTGTCTTGGACACTACGAAAGTGGAGGCGTTTAAGAATGGTACGAGGACAATGAGTCGCCACCAGTCGACCATCAGGACTCGAAGGTACGTGGTTGGCAAATGACGATCTTTCGATTGTCCGTCTCCTTGAGAAATATTTAATATGCAATGCTCCTTTTCTTGTTTCCTGCTTTAAGGACGTAAGGACATAGAATTCCTTTCAATTTTCAGCACACAAAGAGAATAGTGATGGCTAATAGCTCGTGCAATTTTAAGAGGTTTCACCATGTACAAGTCGAGATATTTATTTATAAAAATCACAATTTTCAGTAGTTTCTCATAAGAGCGCGTGTTAAAAGTTGCAATTTGCAACATGAAATATTTCGATTTCTAAACTAAAATCGATACTCTTTTCTCGCTTGTATCCGCACCAGCAACCTCTGAATAAAGGTCGAAACAGAAGCCGCTGAGGGGAAAAGCTCGAAATTCCATGATATTTCAACGTTTTCCAAATTTTTCGTCGTGCTTTTTAAAAATTTTCAGATATTAAGTTGGATGCGTCAGAAAAAAATGTCGCTGAAATTTCGATGCCATTTTTTCGTTGAGTTTTTGAATAAAAACGAAAGAATTTAGACTCACGTTTTTCCCGATGGATATTTGACGCTTTTATAAAAATATTTAAAAAAAAAACAAATTTTTCGCAACTTTCGCAACGCACACGTTTTGGTAATTTATACTCGAAGGCGACTTGGAGCTCGAATCCAAAGAAATTAGGGATGAAATTAAAATGACGGTACGAAAATCGTCCCATGAGTCCTCGCTCTTAAGGACATTGTTTGTAAAATTTTCCATCGATAGATTTCCTTTAAATTTCCAGCACACAAAGAAAATAGTGATGACTTAATAGCTCGCGCAATTTTACGAGGTTTCGACATGTACAAGTCGAGATATTTATTTATAAAAATCACAATTTTCAGTAGTTTCTCATAAGAGCGCGTGTTAAAAAGTTGCAATTTGCAACATTAAATATTTCGATTTCTAAACGGTGAAGCCTCTCAAAACTTTGCATAAGCTTTTATGCACCATCGAAGAAGTTTTATTGAATTTTTCAAAAAAATCGGTCGTTAAATTATTTTGAAATTTTGGTTATTATAAAAAAAATGCAAATTCGCTCGGAAAATCTTGAATTTAGCGTACGTCGTTCTTTAGTCAATTTGTTAAAACTTTTTTTTAATGAACTCGGGCTCGCAAACGATTTTGTATGTAAGAACAACTGAAAACGAAAATTTAGATTTGACCGTCGCCGTACAACGTCCTTGAGGTTACTTTGCAGAGAAATATACTTTATTAAAGAAATAAGCTGCGTCGTGGAGGAGTTTTCCAGCGCCCGCGCGGGGTCGAGGATCCTTCCCAAAGTGCTGGAGGTTAATCGACGTTTACGACTAGAGTTTCTGGTGAACGTGTCGTACGCGGCACAGGGTCCTTGTCGCCAAGCGGTCTGGTCAGTTGTCCCTATATATAGTCGCCTCTCTTTTCCTCTAACTCGCCTTGGAGGATCCCATTATCCCTGGCGTGAACGGGGGACACGCTCCTCACGGACGAGACCCGCAATTGTCAAAAGATGCTCGAACCCATGTTCATTGTCTTTGCCTTTGGGTGTATACAGTCATTGTGCGAAGGGTGAGCAGGTGGCGTGGGAATCGTACAATGCCGACGACAATCGGCAGCCACCGGTTGAAATTTTACTGCACCCGTCGCTTTCCCCGCCTGCAGCTCGTCCTTCGCGCGTTAGAGCTGCAGCTTGGAAAACTGCACTCGAGGCTTATTCTAAGCTTTTCTCTCTCTATACCTTTACCGGTCCTGAGAGGCTTCCCTTTCAGTCCAAACGAAACGAGATGATGGTAACGCGCTTTGTCCAAAACGTTGTCAAACGTTATTAGCCTTCCCCAAATTCACTATTTTCACCGATTCGTTGCGGTCATGACGTTCGAGTCACGTCGCATTTGTGTCTCATGAGCTCATACGCGGATGGTAATTATTTTTCTGCACCTCGGGAGTTTTTTCTTACACCCTCGCAAACGTCTAATTGGGCTCACCTAAAAAATTCCAAATTTACGACATTTTTTTGTTTTCAAAATACTTTGCGGTTTCGTCTCTGTATTCAGCACGCGCGCCGAAATCATTTTACTTGAAGATTCCGAGGCAAATTCAATCGGAACGTCATCTCGGAACAAGCGAGGGTTAACCGCGCACAAGATTAAACGCGCCTGATTTGATTACATGATATTACACGTATGTGAATTTACGAGATGGTTCTCGCGTGTGTGACATTAATACTCATCAGGATGGTGGGTTATGGCAACCCCAATGGGTTTGGGAATGAGGCCGAGGGGGAGAATCGCGTCGACGTATATACAGACAAGTCATAAAAACTTCCCCTTGCAAAACATTCGCTCGCGGGGAGAAAAGGGTCCAACGAAACAAAACATATTGTCCGAATTTAATTTTGTGAGGGGTACATTCGATATTCATACGATATCCTGCTCAGTCGCTCTTGAAATCGTTTCTTCGTCCTCATCGCCCGACTGCGTGCACTGAAAAGAAAAATTTGTTGAAAAAGATCGACTTGACGTTTTTTTTTTTTTCTTAAATAACCAAAATTTTGTCAATGCAGCAAGAAATATTCTACAAAGACTGTTTGAAAAGTCAATTTTTGTCATTCCAATCGTAAATTTAGCTGACAGTTTCGTTAGAAATCAAAAATATTGTCAAAGTAACGAACATTTTGAAATCATTCAAAAACATTTGGTTCACCGCGTGTCCAACAAAATATCGACGTTATCACGTAAAAATGTTCGAAATTCTGTTTTTTCGCAGTCGGAGGACCGAACGCCCTTTCTGGGACCTCGAGGAACCATTTTTTGATGAAAACAATTATCGAGAGTGTTCGAGTACACACTTGGGTCATTTTGACCCAAACAATTTTCATCGCCGATCGTTTGAGATGAAAAAATCAATTTGGGGCCATGAAATATGGAAATTCACTGCAAAAAACTTCTTTAAAATAAAAAACCAAATAAGAATAATTTTTTACCGGACTGTAGCGATTTGAAAAACGATTTGGGTCAGATCGACCCGATAAGACGCACTTTATAGGAGGTGTGCACTGGAAAAGTTAATTTTTGCTGGTGCTAATTTATTTTGTAACTTAATTATGTTAATTATCGACGAATTTGATGCAAATTTGGGGAGAAAAATGTGAATTGATAAATAAAGAGGCTGCGCTGAGGACATTTCCGGTTGGGGAGTGAAAGTTCGATCTGCGGAAGGCTTGCAAAGGACGAGGAAAAAGTTGGGACCGAGAGAGAGAGAGAGAGTAGCCGAGCATCAGGAAAGCCTCATAAAGGGGAAAAAGGCGATGAAGGGATTAGGAAATTAAATTTTAAGATGGGTTGTTACTTATGGAAAATTCTTATGTTTAAAATGTTGCCTTAAACTTCAGTTATATTGGCCGTAGTGTGGACAATTTCCGAAACGGTTGTTTCGCCACTTCCTGTTGTGGCGCGGCTTGTCTCGTCTGCTCCAATGGCTCAGAATGGCCACATTTAACATGCCTCCGATGCGCTCGCCATTTCACCAGCATTCTATTCGATATTTCACAATATTTCTACACGAAAAGTCTCGCCGGAGCATTTTTTCAATAGAATTATCAAAAAATTCGTCATTTCAATCAAATTTTTCAATTCTTGATATTTCCGTTGATGCGTTCGACCAAAATTTTCTTTATTAAAGAAATTTTTGAATAACGAGCTTTATAATTTATAGAATCATTCAAATTCGGTATTTTTGAACAATTAACCCCAAAAAATTTCATTTTGTCCACTAGTTCCGTTAACTTGGGGGGTCAAAAATGAGCCCAAATTTGAAAACTTGATATCTCCAGTAAAATTGACCGAAAATGTTTCAACTTGGGCTCATTCTTTTCGTTTTTCAATGCAGGATCACGCGAGCCAGGGACAATTGGCTTCAAGTCAAAAAATCAGTCGAAAATGCGGTAAAACGATTGAAAAACGGAGAACGAAGGGAAAAAGGGCGCGGGATTTGAAATCGTCTGCGGGGTAGTTTTTGACCCCGCAGATAAATCCGCGTCTCATCGTCGTCCTTTGCTGCTTTTGCGCCACCCCCTCGGATCCAGGTGCGCGTATCGCGCGCCCGCCATCAGCTCGCGAATTTGCGCGGCGATCGCGAGTTCGATTCCGCGGTGGGGGGCGCGATACGAAGGAGCAGAGGCGGGTGGTCGCGGGGATAAAGCTCGCGTGTACTCTCGTACGTGCGTAAGCAGCATCAGGCATTGGGGCGTCGCGAATTAGAGGTGCACGCGCGCACCAAAACCATCTCGTCGTGTATCTCGCGAGAGTCTTATCTCTCGGCGCGGCGTGAGTTTTTTCTGTTGTTTTTTTTATTTATTTTCAATTTCCATGACTTTTTTCTTCGGCTTTCTCGTGCTCGGGGGGTTCGCGCGCGGCCAAGAGCTCCGGTTCGTACATTTGTCGGTTGAGTCGATCAGACTCGTCGACCAATTGTTGTAAAGATGCTCAACAACCGTGGGGATCGAGGGAACGCCCATAAAACGCAACGATTGGTTGAGCCCGGACGAGGCGGCTGGTTTGCACTCTCTCGGCGTTAGCTCCGCTTTTACGGGCCGTTTAACGGCGAGAGGGGGGCTCCGCTGGTGGGAGAAACTGGAGAATGGTGGGGGCCAGAGAAAAGTGAAACGGTGAGTGCGCGCGAGAGATCCTGAGCAATTGCCACGAGCGTGAGATCCGCCAAACTGCGGCGAGGGCTCATTTACAAATAAATCGTCCCCGGGAGCGGTATCGTCGGAATACAAACCGCGTTTCGAACAAAAACACACACACACGAACTAGAAAAACCCGGCGTTTTCGCTCGTAGCCAAAAGCAGCCCAGAAAATCAATTGACACGAGCCGCATCGTCATTTTCCGTTTTCAATCCGTCGCAAATTATCGTTTTTCTCTTTTTCTTTCGTTTTACCCAAGTTTTTTCCGGATTTTTCGTCGTTACGTGAAATTTACGAGATAATGAGAAAAAACTTATTTTTGTTTACAACGTTTCTTCGACCAAGTGCTGATCAGTGATTTTGTGCGAGCCCAAATTTTCATCGTTCGCCTTTTTCTCGGTGACATGTGCAGTGACTTTTCTTAATTCTCTTTCTCTCTCTTTCCCTCTCTCTTTTTTATCCTCTGGTGTCAATTTTCGTATCAACAAATGCGGAGACTCGAAACTTTACAAGTTTGAATTGATCCTCGCGAGAGATCCTTTTTTTTTTAATCCAAAGTGATCGACGAATACGACGAATCGATTTTTCGTAAAACGTCTTCGCTTTTTTTCCGCCCCGTTTCTTGAGGTTGAATTTTCATTGTCGCGCGATTTCGAGACAATCGTCTCTGAAACGGCTGCAAGATTGACCTGGAATTGCATCAACGGGCCGCCGGCCATTTTATGAGGTGAGATTTTTCATTTCATTCCGTATCCATCGGTAAAACTCTTGATTTTCTTTCATTTTCCTTGAAAAATTATATAGCGACGATGAGCTTGTGCGTGAAATTGTGGATTTTCTATTATTTAATCCGGAAAACTCGATTTTTAATGTTGGCGAACGAAGGAGAAACGCATTCGAATTTCGTCGGTAATTTTTTTTGCAAAATTTCAATTTTTTACCATTTTTTCGATATTGGCAGAATTTGCGTCATTTTTTGCGGAAAAATGGGAAATTTTTTGCCGGAATTCTAACGAGGGTGCGGAATTTCACGTCGATTCATGACACGGAATATTTTTTTGTCATTTTTTCATCCCCATTTCGCGAATTCCCATGATTTTGCGAGACCCATGGGAAATACCATGAGGGCCCGGGGAAACTGGTGAAAATCTGTGTCGATAAAAATGTCGGTTCATTTTTCCGAGGCCATAAAAAAAAAAAAAAGAGAATCCTGGTTCGCTAATCGAATTCGTGCACTGAGAAGAAAATTTTGTTGGAAAAGTTCGACTGAACGTTTTGTTTTCAAAAATTGCAAAAATTTTGCTTTTGCAGGAAGAAATATTTTGGAAAGTCTCTTCGAAAAGTCAATTTTTGTCATTCCAATCGTAAATTTTGCTGATAGTTTCGTTAGAAATAAAAAATATTGACAAAATGACGAAAAATTGGAAATTATTAAAAAATATTTAGTTCATCGTGTTCAACGAAATATCGACGTTTGTTTTTATGACAAAATTTGATTTTCAGTGTACGTAGAAAATTATGCGGAAAATTTTGGTCGAAAAGCGAGTTCTGGCTTCGAGTGTCCTTATAATAATGTGTACAGTCGATTTATTTACTTTACGGTATTATGTACGTACACAGAGAGTCTTAACTCGAGCCCGAGCTGTGTAGCCGTATATTTTATTTATGTTGGGTCAGTTCAATAAACACGAAGGGACGAGTAACTTTTGTAGAAGTGATTTGATCACGCCCTGGACGTCGAGAGACATAAAACGAGGGGGGAGCAGGGCGTGAGGGGCCAAAATAACAATGAAAATTTTATAGTGTCTCATAAATTTTATTAGCGAGAGTTTCCTTCGAGCGAAACCCCAATTTGAGGAGTCCTCCTTATAAAGTTATGGCATAAAATGGTAATTCTTATTTTTAAGCCATTTATTGACATTTCCTTCGGTAAGTTGAAGACGCGCGGCAATTAACCTCGCGTCGTTTCTTCACATCTTCGCGGTCCAAGATTTTTCTTTCCTCGTTTATTTAATTCTCACACATACTTCCAACCATTTTTTTCCTAGTCTCGTGTCCTTGGTCTCGGAGGCCATCCCTCGAGTTTCGGATTTTTCCCTTCGAAGATTTTCATTTCATGATTTTTCCGAGATTCCTGAGTCAAAGGGTTTGAAAAAAAAATTGAAATTACTTTTTGCATCGCGAATCGAATAAATTTCCAAAAAGGTCGATAAAAAACGAGCAAATAATAAAAATTTGTGCCGAATTCTATAAAATTTTCGTCATAATTGACCAATTGTTATTTTGTTCTTAAAAAAACAATAAAAAAAACCTTCAGGAGGATTTAAAAATGTCCAGGCAAAGTAAAAATCCACCTAACTAATAGAAATGTTTTTTATTGCTAATTTAAATGAAAATGATTGAGGATTCACGCCCGAAAGGAGATCGATCGGTTTGTACACACATGATCGATCGTAACCGAGTTTTTTGACCTCTCGTGATTATTCAATGCATCGGAATAATGAATTAGTGCATCGGAGTCGACAATATCTGTTGCCGACAACCGAGTGTTTCAAAAATTTATCGCAATTTTGTTTATACTCGTCCAGAGGTTATCGGAAACTTAAACATCGAAAAAGTGTCCAAAATACTCGATAAATCCAGGGAAAACAGGAGAAAATTTGTGTCTGACGTTTAGAATTTGAGATATTTGATGTCCAAATTTTTATTTTCCTCATCCGAACGCTTGTAAATTCACGTTTCGTCAAAAAGTAGCAAAAATCGATTTGCAAAAAAAAAACGTATTCAGAATTTTTTTGCCGATAGCCAGGAAAGCTACGAGCCGAAATTTTTCAAGAAAAATCCTAAACACATTAATTTGCAACTCATAAACGAAACGTGACGCGAATTTACACGCGTTTGGATGGGAAAAGTTAAAAATTGTAAATTAAATATCAGAAATTCTTGACGTCAGAGAATTTTTCTTTATTGGATAAATCTGTTGGTTTTGGTGTCAAGAATGTTCATACAAAATTCTTAAAGAATCCTCAATAAAGTAATTTCAAAGGAAAATGAGAAAAGCAGCCGAATCAATGAGAATAGTTGAAGAATTTGGAAAAAGACCCTCCTGAAGCTTTTCAATCCTGTAGGGAAATGTTGGAATGATCGTGTCAATTCAAAAGGACGTTGAAACACTTTGTACTACGCAGTGAATTGTTTATATGAAAAAATGTATTGACGATTTCTGGCTTGAGCGTTTGGCCACATGAAATATCTTGAGTGGAAGATCCACGTGTTATTTTTCTTTTGTTTATTTAACGACAAATATGTACCATTCATTCACCGCGCAAGATGTTTGTTTAGCTGGTGAATTTGTAACGCGGTGACGTTCATTGCTCCGCCGTTCTGCAAACAATGGCTTTTGATGAAGGAGCTAAAAGCAGATCTTGGGGAGATAACCGAGGGGCAAAATATTATCCAAATAGCTCTCGTATATTTTAATTTTTTGATGAAAGAATTCCGAATTAATTTGTTTGCCACTGTTTTCGTGCGCGACGTACTCGGTCCCAAAAGTTTCAAGATTTCGAGACTCGTTCCGCGACACTCTCGGCGACACTTTCTATTTTTTTAATAAGGCTATAAATTATTGAGAAGAATTCAAGACTGAAAAATATTCTCCGTCGATGCTCAAAGGCAATTATGAGTTTTGCGAAAAAAAACGTCAGGCACGCGAGTCGCATTCGAATCTCGATAAATCTTGCGAATTCTTTTGAATAAATTTCTCAATTTCCTAACGAATTTCGAACAATTTTGTCCGGGATCGTTTTTTCGGATGCTGTATCGAAAAAAAATCATTCTCGACAATCAAATGCACACTTTACGACGTCAAAGTATGGGGGAAAAGTCCGACGATGCTATTTTTATTTTCAG
This sequence comes from Diadegma fenestrale, assembly GCA_037043255.1. Classification (NCBI taxonomy): domain Eukaryota; kingdom Metazoa; phylum Arthropoda; class Insecta; order Hymenoptera; family Ichneumonidae; genus Diadegma; species Diadegma fenestrale. Next base: position 10,347,510 of record CM073317.1, read on the forward strand.
ACATTTTTTAAATCCTCACCTTCAACAAAATTACATTAAAAAGTCAAAAATTCTCGTTTTTTTTTCGAAATGTTTCGAAACTTTTGAAAAACGGGTTCAGTGTCAAGCTCAGGGTTTGAGAAGTAAAAATCATTTTCCAATTATATTTCGACTCCATGATTTTTCGATAAATTTGACTTTTTTTCGACCTGCGTCCTCGTTCTCAGAGAATATTTGAGAAACGTCAACTTTTTGTGTATAATTTTTCATTCAATGAGTTGCAATCGAGAAAAATGAAAAAGTTCTCGTCTTATGACTTTGACTTTCCGCCCTTTCGTGGAATTTTGGTGACTGAGGGGCTTGTCAAAATTTTGACAGGAAAAGCAAAAAAAAACCTTCCAGCTGAGCCGTCGATCAAAATCAAATCGACGAATTGCCAGAATTCTTTCCATTATTTCGATCATTTTCATATGCAACGATTGATAATAATTTCTGCTAGAGAATAGATCGAAGAAATATATATTTTTTTTTAGTAAAAGTTGAACACTTGTGTACATCGATTCACTGATGCGGAGACACACTGGAAAAATTTCCATCCGTTTCGTCCACGGGTTTGTAGATAAACCAAAATGACGTGAAATTGTGAGAAAATTTCGATTTTCATGTTTCCAAAAATTAGACAAGATTGAACAATTTATTTTCCTGCTCGAAAATAAAGTTTGCTCGATATTTGTCGAATAGATTTTGTGCCGAAATCTTTTTCGTTTTTTTTTTTCGTCCGACACCGAAAAATCCAGATTTTTGCAAATTTCTGCCTGGATAACCAACGAAAATTCAGTTAGCACTGACGTCGCTGGGGCAATTTGACCCGAAAAATTTTCCGTCTACGATTATTTGGCATTAAATGCCCCGTTTTCGTGCAAAAATTAATTCAAGGCCATAAAATGTGAATAATTAATTACAAAAAACGTCGTTAAAACATAAAAATGCATATTCACCGGAAAATACGAAGATTTGGAAAACGCCTTGGGTCAGATTGACCCGCAAAGTTTCTACACTGAAAATAAAATTTATGCAAAAAACGTTGATATTTTGTTGAACACGATGAACTAAATATTTTTGGATAATTTCAAAATTTTCGTAGTGTTGACGTGATTTTTTATTTCCAACGAAACTGTCAGCAAAATTTGCGATTGGAATGACAAAAATTGACTTTTCGGAGAGTCTTTCGAAAATATTTCTTGCGGGAATGACAAAATTTGTTGTGATTTTTCATAAAAACGTTTAGTCGAACGTTTCCAACAAAATTTTCTTTTCACCGACATATAAGTCGAAGGGAGAGCGAGCGAGAGAGCTAAAGATTCAATTAGCGTTTCCTAATTCGTATAGCTCTCCTCCCGCGCGCACGTTGTCAACAGCGATTACTTCCAGCATCGTATCTCGCGGAGCCCGAGGAGGACGACGATACGAGCCTATACGCCTGGGTTGGCTCTAATGTTTGCGTATTTGTGTGGAGGTTCTTAAGACACGTGTGCGCGGCAAACCCCTAAGCATGATTCCGATCCCTCGAGCTTTTACACTCAATGACGAATTGTCACGGTTGCCTTATACTTTGAAACCCTCCCTCAAGCCCGCGCGCGGATCCCCCTCGCGCGCCCGACGTTGCATCGGATCTCGTCGACCCTCCGCAGTGACCTCTACGTTCGCGTATCTATTAATCCTTGTTGAATGACACTCGAGCCACTTGAAACCACCGCCCTTGATACGCTAGGGTTACTCTAGCGGATGTTAACCCTAACGAAATCGTAACTACAGCCTTTCTCGCTCTCCCCCTGCTCCTCCGACTCCTTCCGCGCCCTGAAGCCACCCCCACGTCCTTCTACATCCTTTATAAATCATTGTTGTTGTTATTATTTTTTTAATGAATCCTCAAGGCGATCTCCTGTGCCCATTATGCGTTTTCCCTGCTCAGTCTGTCACGCGACGTACTCTGTCGACTGAAAAGAAAATTTTGTTGAAAAAAATCGATATTTTCTTCAACACATTCGACTAAACGTTTTTTTTTTTTTTAATCACCAAAACTTTGTCAACGGAATGCAACGAAATGCAACCATTTCTTCGGAAAAGAAAATTTTGTTGAAAAAGATCGATATTTATTTGGATTCGTTCGACTAAACGTTTTTTTTTTTACATCACAAAAATTTAGTCATTGCAGCAAGAAATATTCTGAAAAGTCTCTTCGGAGAGTCAATTTTTGCCATTGCAATCGTTAATTTAGCCGACAGTTTCGTTGGACATGAAAAAAGTTGTGAAAATGACGAAAATTTTGGAATTATCTAAAAATGTTTCGTTCAGAGTGTTCAATAAAATATTGATGTTTTTTTTTTTACATAATTTGGCGACACTTTTTTGGGGTAACTTTCCTCAAGGACGCCCCCGCGTGCGTCGTCGAGCTTTTTTTTCGAGGGCCTTCAACTCGCATTTGCTCAGTAAACCCAAAAAGCTTCGGCAACTCCGAATCGATTGGCAATTAAGGACTCAAACGACAAAAGCTTCTGGGGCGATATTCGCCTTAATGCGATCTTGCGGCAATCACGTGCGATTAATCTCGTCTCGGAGCAAGAGAACTTTTTCTCTTGAATTTGTTTACTGACAAATTTCAAGTGAAAATTGACAATTTTTTTTGCCTCTTTTGAAGCAAATCTGCGGCGGAAAAATCGTGAAAAATGGACAGAAATGTTTAAAAATAATGGAAATTTGTTATTTTTCACTTACACGAACAATTTTCATTTTCAAAGAAGCAGAAAATTTAGGTTTTTCACTGAAAATGCATTTTCCTCCGAAGCCTCCAAAAAATTGATCAGAAATTTAAAAAAAAATGTTGAATCTTTTTCGAATCGTGTTTTTTCGAGAACTTTCCCCAATTTTCAGTTTTTTTCGTATTGGTTCAGGTTTTCGCGAATGACTTTGAAAAATTTTGAATAAAAATGGAGACTCCGAGGGATTTGGAAAAAAAAGCAACGAATTCAATCAAATTCTCATGCAAATTTATCAAATTTAGTTCGAGGCCAATTTGATGGAAAAAAAAGGTTTTGCAAAACGATCGAAAGTTGGTTGAACGTTCCGTCGGCGTTTGTCGCGGGAGTCAATAAAAAAAACTCAAATCTCAAGTGAATTTACAAATTCCCGCGATTTGAGGGTCAACGTTTAGAATTTTCACTGAATGATTTTAAAAATCTTCGCCATGTGTGAAAAAATGATGAAATTTTCGCCATAACAAATTCCATGGTTCGCGTGGAGGGTTGAAAATTTTTTCTATCATGTGTTTTTATTTTCTAGCGAAAATTTCAAGAATTGGTAAAATTTTTCATATTTTTTCTTTCGCTTTATTAAACCGTTTGATGGGTTTGGATTGCAGAGCTGGCGGCAATATGTGCGACGGTGGTGCGTTCACGGATTCTCTCCGTTGCATTCCTGGTATGTCCGTCGGGTCTCCACCGGGCGGCGGTGGCGTTGGTCCAGGTGGAGTTGGTCTCGGAGCTGCCAAAAAACCCGAGACCAAACACGTCAAAAGGCCAATGAATGCATTCATGGTTTGGTCCAGATTGCAACGCAAGAAGATTGCTCAAGAAAATCCCAAGATGCACAACAGCGAAATATCCAAGAGACTTGGTAAGTCAAAATTTTCAATAAAATTTGCCAAACGAGAAATCTGCGCGACGATAATCCATCTCGACAGCATTCAACCGGGCCAAAACGATCGAATTTTATTTTTCTCCGGGTTTAGCAACAATTTGGCATTTTTTTTAAATTCATTCACGCCGTTTAACGCGAACAGAGAAATTTCGGTGGCTGCGTACGCGCATCTTTTTCTTTTTTTCCCCATTTTTTCCCATTTTATCGTGATTTTTTATACTCGGAACTAAAAAAATAAATCAAAAGCAACGATAACAACTTTTGAAAACTAAATAAATGAATTTTGACATTCATTGTGTCAACCCCTTAACGTGAAACGACACTGAAGCTCGCAACGTTGAGGCCCCAACGAAAAATACTTTTCCCATTAACAATTTATTCAATTCCAAAAACCAGGAAAATTTCGTACCGATTTTTCGTTTGGATCCCAAAAAAATATCTTTTCATTATCCTGACCAAATATTGAATAAAAATCTCGCGATCTGCCAAAGAAAAAACAGAATTCCGTTGCAAATACACACTGAAAAGAAAACTTTGTTGAAAAAGATCGAAATTTTGTTGGATACGTTCAACTGAAAGTTTTTTTTCGAAAAATCACGAAAATTTTGTCATTTCAGCAAAAAACCTTGTAGAAAACCTTTTCGAAAAGTGAATTTTTGTCCTTCCAATCGTAAATTTTGCCGACAGTTCCGTTACTAATGAAAAATATTGTCGAAATAACGAAAATTTTGAAATTATCCCAAATCAGTGCATTCGACTGGAAGTTTTTTTTCGGAAAATCACAAAAATATTGTCATTGCATCGAGAAATATTGCAGAAAGACTCTGAAAACTAAATTTTTGTTATTCCACTCGAAAATTTAGCTGACGATTGCGTTACAAATAAAAAATATAGTCAAAATTGCGAAAATTTTGAAAATATCCAAAAATATTTGCGTGTTCAACAAAATATCGACGTTTTTTTGACAAAATTCAATTTTCGTGTGCGACACTGAAACAATAATCCACATGGAACTATCCCAAAACATTTTCAACATGAAAGTTTGGCCTGGAATTGATCCGAAATGAGATAAAAGGGGACGCGATGAAAAGGGATTATTAAGGGTGAAATTTGTTAGTGCGCGATGCCGGTTTGAATCTCGGCAAAGAATGATCGTTTGACAAGAAGATCGTTTCATCGGAACGTCTCGAATTTAAAAGTAGGAATCGGCACTCTTGTTGAATCTTTTGTAGTGCGGTGGCTTGTTTGGTGGCTTTAGGATATGTGTGTACGCGTGACTGCGAGATTCGCCAACGCACAGTAGCCACCTTATTCCGTCTCGTTAGCCACGCAATTCCGCCTACGAGAAAAAGCCTCTCTGGGTTGAGAGGAAAGGAGCCAAGAGGGGGGGGGGGGGGGGAGGAAAAGGAAAAAATATATAGATATATATATTATTTGAATCCCACGACCCTACACTTGGAATTCTTCGAGCGTGGCCAAATGAGAGAAAGCTTTTTTCTCGAAGGTATGCCAGTCCGGCATTTCCGCTAAATGCCCGAGAATCCACAAAGATATTTCCCGCGGCATTTTTCTCTTTCCGTCGGCGCTCTCGCGCCCCCATAACATGCCCCTTTTTCCCTCTTTTCCTTCTTCTTATTCTCCATCTTTTTATTTTTCGGTTTCCTCAGTTCGCTTCCGTCTTTTCTTCTCCTTACATCTTTTTCCGTCAGTTAGTCCTTTTTTGTCCCTTTGTACCCCTTCGATAGCTCCCCCTTAAACAAATTCTCACCGAGCACCTTTTTTTCGGCCCGATTTTATCCTCCAGCTTGTCCCGATCGTTTGATTCTTGAAATTTCCCCATAACTCCCCATAGGAATTCCCTAGAAAGTCCCGGACCGCAAAACCCCCAAATTTATTCGCCAAATCTCAAAATCCTCGATGCCGATCGACAAACTCATTCTTTTCACTTGTTTTTTTTTTTGTATTTCGTTTTTTTTCACCCCCTTCCGGAACCGGAAATCGCAAAAAATGTAAAAACAAACGGGTCGGGTAGAAAAAAATTCTCCACCGATGATTCGCCTTAGAGATTCTTAAATTTTTCGTCCATTCCAACTTTTTTCAGATTGATCTGAGAAAAAATCTGTAGAATGGAAAGAAAATGGGGAAATTGATGAGAATTTGTGAAAAGTCGTGAAAAACGATAACAAAAACCACGAAATTGGCAATGGTTTTCCAGACGATGTAATTCCAGGCTTGTCAATTGCACACGCGAAGCTTTTATTTGGGCTGAAAAGAAAATTTTGTTGGAAAAGCTCGAAATTTAGTTGGACGCGTTTGACTAAACGTTTTTTTGAAAAATCCCCAAAATTTGGTCATTGTAGCAAGAAATATTCTAGAAAGTGTCTTCGAGAAGTAAATTTTCGCCATTCCAATCGTAAATTTTGCCGACAGTTTCGTTAGAAATGAAAAATACAGTGAAAATAACGAAAATTTCGAAATTATTCAAAATTATTTTGTGTTTCACAAAATATTGACATTTTTTGACAAAATTCAATTTCCAGTCTACAGACTCCCGTAATTATGAGTCCGTGTGGCTTTGTGTATGTGTGTGTGTGTTTTTTTTTGAGAGCTTGTACGAGCTCGCACGTACTTGACGCGCGAAAATTGCACAGTGTGAAGTGAATGGCACTCTACGGGGAGTGCTTCGCTCCCCGGCTTTGAAGAAACAGAAGCGAAGGGGCGCTGACCGCCGGAGGCGTCAACCACGCGCTTATGCTTTGCCACACGTTACCAACGGTCAATCGCCCCTTCGAGAGAGTATTAGGGTATAAGCCTCAATGGTCTCGCAGCACTCTCTGTTATGGTGTGGTGGCCGCGCCCCCCAATGGGTACAAACCTGTTGTTATGGGGCACGATCATGACAGCAGCAGCAGCAGCAGCGAGTGTAATGAAAATAGATCCTGCGGTGGTATCACGATCATCCGTGATGCCATCTTCAAGTTTGCGTTTCTCTCTGCCCAATTCTTGAGTCTCGTGTCAAAATTGAACGTTCGATGTAAAAAAACCAAAAAAATTCAAGTGAGATTTTTACGGAGGCTGTAAAACGCATTTGATCTCAACGATTTTGGTCATTTAAGGAATTTCTTACTCTTTTCGTTCGAAAAAAACCACATGAATCGATTGAGACGTCGCTTTCGTTCAAATGCAACGAAAATTGATCATTTTTTATAGCAGAGCCCAAAATTTTCATACAGTATTTGTCAACGACGATGGAACAGTCTTTTTTGCCATTCGAAAACTGAATTTACTAGAAAAATTGCAACGAGTGCATTAATTATCGAAATAATGAATAAAAAAATGTATTTTTCGTTGCGTTCCAACGATCCAAACTTCAGTATAAAAAAATAACGATGTTGGAGGTCGTTTCGTTGAAATGCAACGAAAACGGATCATTTTTTATAGCAGAGCACAAAATTTTCATACAGTATTTGTCAACGACGATGGGACAGTCTTTTTTGCCATTCGAAAACTGAATTTACTAAAAAAAATTGCAACGAGTGCATTAATTATCGAAATAATGTATAAAAAAATGTATTTTTCGTTGTTTTCCAACGATCCAAACTTCAGTATGAAAAAATAACGATGTTGGAGGTCGTTTCGTTGAAATGCAACGAAAACGGATCATTTTTTATAGCAGAGCACAAAATTTTCATACAGTATTTGTCAACGATCATGGGACAGTTTTCTTTGCCATTCGAAAACTGAATTTACTAAAAAAAATTGCAACGAGTGCATTAATTATCGAAATAATGAATAAAAAATATATTTTTCGTTGTTTTGCAACGATCTAAACTTCAGCATCGTTCGAATAAGAGACTGCGGGAACGCGGACGTGTGATCGACATTTCGATGAGCGTGATAACAAGAAGCAAAAATCGAACGTAGCGAAAAAATGCATTTCCGCGATTACTCTTTGCACTTTATTCGTAATTTCTTGGGCGCAGTGTGTGTTTTTTGTTGTATTGTGTGTTGTGGGATTTGTAAAAAAAAAAAAAAAAGGTACAATATATGTCGTAGATTGTGTAGTGGTGGATGGTGGGCAGGAGGAGCTAAAGGAACGAGAGAGAAAGAGGATGAAAGGTAAAAAGAGGGTGTTGTTGGGGAAGGTGGGATTGGTAGTAGGAATTCTTGGGGAAAAGGTTGTGGCGTTGAGTTGCGCGCGCAAACTTACGCCCATGCAGCATGCGGAACGTTTGACTCTCGGTCGCGTTTCCGTTTCTCGTTTCTCTCGTTTTCTGCGACGCTTCGCGTGCAGTACAGCTCGCGCGGGGGGCTAACGGGCGCGTAGAACGATCCGCGCCGCGCGCCCGACAAGGGGTTGAGCCGAAGCTCTTGTTGCGCGGAGACGAGTTGGTGGAAAAGGCGGCGCGGGGGCGATGAAGCTCGTGAATGCCGATGGGAGGGAACAAGAGTACTAAATAAAAAGGTGGGCGATAAAGAGCCAAGGAAGGGGGGGCAATGGAGAAGACGACGTCGAAGAAGAAGAAGAAACAGGGAAGGGACCGCGCGGGCTCGCAAATCTATACATAGCGGCACAAGCTTTCATCATAATGAAGTATTCCTGCATTGCTGCTCCGCGAGAGACTCGCGCGAGCCTTTCAAACCCAAGAGAAACGCAAACTGCCGCTGCAGCTTTTGCATTAACGCTGCATTCTCTCTCTCTCTCTCTCTCTCGTTTATGTTTCCACCGCGCGCCCTCGCGCTTTCCTCCCAAGAAAATCCGCGGGGTAAAACTCCCTCCAACCAACAACAGCTTCTTTAGTCTTCTTGTGTGAGCTCGAGCACTGCGTATACTCTTATTTCCACTACCTCTAAAACTCTCTTTGATTCTCTAAAGATAATTGTACGTACTAGTCACTCGCGAGTTATATTTTCCATGCTTCTTCCACCGACAAGTATTCATATCTTTCTGCTAGCACTTTGCAGGCTCGATTTGCTCGCTCGTATAGTCTTTTAGTTCAAACTTCTATTTTCACATCAACAAATTCATATCTCGCACGCTCACACCATTACTCTGAAGTTTCCATCGTTGAAAATTAAATTTATCGAATAAAATAAAATCAAATTGAAAATTAAATTTTGTCAAACAACTTCGATATTTCGTTGAACCCGCTGAACTAAATATTTTTGGATAATTTCAAAATTTTGACTAATTTTTTCATTTCTAACGGAACTGTCGGCAAAATTTATGACTGGAATGACAAAAATTGACTTTCCGAAGAGACTTTTCAAAATATTTCTTGCTGCAATGACTGAAATTTTTTGATTTTTCAGAAAAAACGTTTAGTCGAACGAATCCAACTAAATATCGATCTTTTCAACCAAATTTTCTTGTCCATGTATTTTTTAAATTCATTATTTAGTGAATTTTGAATAAAACTTAACTCTGCTGAAGAAATGATTGCATTTCGTTGCATTCCAGCGATGCAAACTTCAGGCTCATCAAATCGCTAATTACCAATTCAAAGATAATTTAAAAACGATGATAATTATCGGTGGCTCAAAAAGCTCCATAGCTCGTCTTCGTTCTTCGCTGAAAACACACAGAATCTCCTAAAAATCTTCATTTCATCACATTCGCAGTAATTGGGTAGCTACTTAATGCCCCCCCCCCCCTCTCGTAATGCAGCATGTAATCGTAGCGTGACTAAGCTCTCACCCTCTACACCGCGTTGCGCACCACTTAATTCAAGTGCTCGACCGTGTCCGTTATTCGCGTTAGCCATCAGCCTCGCGCGCGCGCGTTCTCACCACAATACATTCGTGATAGACGTTTCGCGTTGCTTCATCATATTACATGCTCCGTCGAGCAAATTTAAATCGAACTTATCAGTCACAACGTCAAAACACGCGTCGACGTTACACAGTTTTCTGAGCGTGACACTGAAAATTAAATTCAGTCCAAAAAAACGTCGATATTTTGTTGAACACGATCAACTAAATATTTTTGGATACAAAATTTTCGTTATTTTGACAAAATTTTCCATTTATAACGGAACTGTCGGTAAAATTTACGATTTACGGAATTTTTTTAGTGAAAATTTACGTAGCAAAATCGAAATTTTTTTTTTAAATTATTTTTTATTGATTATTTGTTTGATTTTTGGAATCGTTTACGTTTTTTTCGGTGAATTTTTGCGAAACTTCTCCAAAGCCCGGATCGTAGGGCTAAAAGCTAACTGTCATTTTGCAAGGCACACACCACGTTACCCTCAATGGGGTGCTTATGGCAAAGACATATTCTCGAGAGAATTTTATGCGAAACAAATTGGGCATTCCCCCCGCGCAATCTGTGCATACGAACCGTGACAAGGGTAACAACACAATACCATATAAACACAGCCGTGTATGGGTGTATAGATAACTATTCGCTCGGTAGTGCGAGCTCCTCCATGCGGGATTAAGAATGATTATGGTTGGTGCAGTCTCGCCTCGCCATGCTTGATGGGGTAATCGGTCTGGCAGGGTGAAAACGTAGAAAGTAAATAATGACAAGTTTTTCCCCAAGCCATACGATCGTTTTCTTTGGGGGGAAATGAAAGTTTCTTGATTCCTGGTGGCAATTTTTCGGATCAGGAATCGAAAGTGTATTTTGGGTCAATCTGACCCGAGGCGTTTTTCAAATCGTTGCCTTTTTTTTATTTTTCTTTTATCAGGGACGTTTTTCGTAGTAAATTTTCCATATTTTATGAGCCGCAAGGACATTTTACGACGACGAATTGACTAATTTGTATTTTTTATGTAATAACCAAAATTTCGAAAATATTTTACGACCGATTTTTTTGAAAAATTCAATGAAGCTTTTTCGATGTTGCATAAAAGCGTATGCAAAGTTTTGAGAGGCTTCACCATTCAGGAATCGAAATATTTAATGTTCAAAATTGCAACTTTTAACACGCGCTTTTATGAGAAACTCCTGAAAATAGTGATTTTTATAAATAAATATTGCGCGCGAGCCATTAGACATCACTATTCTCTTTGTGTAGTGCAAATTTAAGGGAATTCCATCGCTACAAAATGTTGCATACAACGTCCTTAATTTATTCTCTTCCGGATAACCAAAAATTAACGAAATTTTCTGTGGTCCTTGTCGCATGAGCCAATATTGAATCGAGTATTTCTGAAAGGTGAAATAATTCAAGATGATATTATAAAAAGCGTCATTAAGAAAAGTGATTTTGCGGAGTAAATGGAAATAATGGTCGACAAAATGGTCCAGTATCCGTATAGTGTTGTTTATATTCTTGGAAGAGGCTAATCCTCGCAAAAAATATAGTAGGGTTGTGATGCTGAGTTTTTATACAATGGAGAGATATTCTCGTAAGGTTGGTGTCCCAGTGTAGAAATGTGTGTGGAGGGTATAAATTAAAAACGTTGAATCTCTTGGGAGTGAGGCGTCGTCATTGGCAAGCGCGCGAGAGAGTAGGATATGTCTCTGGGGGGGGGGGGGGGGGGGGGAGGCTATTGTTGGGTGAATAATAAAAGCCGCACACGCGGCGCAGAGTATTGAAGCTGTATAGGTGGTTGGAAGAACGCGACGTCGTCGTCGCGGCGTCGGCGTCGTCGTAATCATCGCGACTTGGTCGTGCTGGTGGTGCGGAGGTTGAAGAAGCGAATTCTGCTGAGGGTAGTGGCGTGTTGTTGGGGCCTGGCGATCGCGACGACGCCAGGATCGTCGAGCTGCGGGTTTTCCGGGCGCCACCCCCACGTCCTCCTCGGTCCATTAATTAACAGGCTTTGTACTTTTAAACGATGTTAAATAAATGGCATTGTTCTATGGCGAAAGGACTGAAAGGCTGGCGCCATTGTGTTTTAAGCTCGCTCGGTCTACGAATGCACGCGCCCAGAGAGGGGGATGAAAAGGGGCGCGGGGGACGAGCGGAAGAGAGTCGAGAGTACCAGCCGAGAACTACCTACTAATACCGTCGTCGCTCGTGGGCCTTTGTTCTAAACAAATACGCCACCCTTTTCACAACCCCCGCGTTTCTCGATGCTTTTCGAACCACCCACAACCCCCCCCCCCTCCCATCTCTTCCTTCGACTCTCGAGAAAATGCGCGTGCGTATCGATTCAATAATCTCGCGTGTGCTGCTGCGACGCTGAATACACGTTCAGGCGACGCTTCACCAAAACCTCCGATGAGTTAAAGTATGGATAATTGAATTTTCGTCATTTCGTCCCGTGTGAATCCACCCTCCGGGATAGCAAAACGGTTTCCTCCTGCATTCGCGATTCTATATCTCGCGGCCTTTTTTTTTTTTTATTCAATTATTTCCATTCGGTTTTATTTCCTCTTCGTGGATAAATTTCCATCGGGAAATTCCCGGAAATTCCAGTTTCGACTCTAATGGATTCACGCAATCGACGGAATTCTCCATTATCGATTGCGACGGTTTGCCCGACTCGCCGCGATCACACCGAAAAATGCAAGAGACGAAATTGCCCAATTTTTTTTGCCAGCCAAAAGACACTTTCCAGGCTTTTTTTCGTGTCCATCACAGAAGTTCGCTTCAAGTTCGACACTATAATGGAACTGAAATTCGCTCGAGATCGAGTCGGGACAAAAAGGACGATTTTTATTCAGTATCCAAACCAAAAATCGCTTCAAAAATTGTCGTGATTTCGAAAATTCAATAAAAAATGAATACAAAAATTATTTTCTGCTCGCATCGTCGGAATGCAACGAAATTCCGTTTTTTTCGTTGAGCAGATCGAGTCAGGTAAAAAAAAAAAAAGATTTTTATTCACTATCCAAACCAAAAATCGCTTCAAAAATTGTCATAATTTCGAAAATTTCGTAAAAAAATGAATAAAAAAATTATTTTCCGCTTGCATCGTCGGAATACAACGAAATTCCGTTTTTTTCGTTGAGCAGATCGAGTCAGGTAAAAAAAACGATTTTTATTCAGGATCCAAACCAAAAATCGCTCCCAAAATTGTGATGATTTGAAAAATTGAAAAAAAAAAATTATATTTTGTTGAGAAATTGAGTGTCATTTAATTAGCAGATGCGAATTAATTTGGCGAGGTGTTTTTCGACACGAGATTACATCTGGATTAACAAGGCACGCAAACCGGGAGAGTTTTGTGGTGAAAGAGAATAATCTATTGATACATTTTACTCGCGAGCCCGACCAGAATGTTCGGTTTTTTGTTGTTGTTGTTGTTGTTGTTGTTGTTTTTTGGTGTTTTTCATTCCATCGTGTGTATTATTAAATTTGAGAGGGATGACGCCTATCGGTGTGCGCGAGTATATACATTTTGTTCATTTGGTCGATACGTGCAGCCTGCCATTGTGCAGCTCAGGTGAAAACTCGTCGCACGCCCGCTCAACACGTTATCATTATGCAGCATGACGTCGTCCAATTATAATCTAACGAGGTTCAACGGTGCCCAAGAGGACGTGACGAAGGGGTATTATATCCGTACCCAAAGCATTCACTATATGCATACACACGTACAATGTTTCAGTTATGCTTTAACATAGACTTAACATGTCGCGTGTATGGGTTTCAGTATTTATATGAATATGTTTAATTGTTGGAGGCTCGTGCACTGAAAAGAGAATTTCGTTGGAAAAGATCGAAATTTCGTTGGATACGTTTCGATTAAACAGTTTTTTTTCTCAAATCACAAAAATGTTGGCATTGTAGCAAGAAATATTCTAGAAAGTTTCGTTGGAAATTACGAAAATTTTGAAATTACCCAAAAATATTCACGTTTTTTGACAAATTTTTATTTATAAGAATTTTTTTTACCAAATTGTTCAGCATTTGAACCCTGGGAGTACACACTGGGTCATTTTGACCCCAACAATTTTTTGGCATTCAATTTTCGGTTTCGTCGAAACACAAAAAAAAAATGTAATGTTTAGCGGAATTCAGCGATTTGAAAAACAACTCGGGTCGACCCACGATGCACTTGAAGTTTCAGCAGAGAAAAAAATTCCTGGTACCCTCGAAATATTTCGATTTTTCGTACATTATTTTGAAATCTCATAAATTTTTTTTCGTCGCGTGAAATCTGTCGCTAAAGTTTCCAATTTGTTTGATTGTTACAGGAGCTGCGTGGAAACTTTTGCCGGATGACGAAAAACGTCCCTACATCGATGAAGCGAAGAGGCTGAGAAACTTGCACATGAAAGAACATCCCGACTACAAATACAGACCAAGGAGAAAGCCAAAGTCACTGAAAAAAGAAGGCTATTCTTACAGTCTTCCGTACCCCAGTGTCTCAATGGACGCTTTTCGAGCTGGTGAGTTTTCCACGATAACACACTCAATAACTTATTTGTGATAAAAAAATTTCTTTAAAAAAATGAAAAAATGAGAAAAAATCGAACGAAATTTCAATTTTTCTGGATTTTTTGGCAAATTTTAGTGTCAATTTTGAATTATCCGGATAATGTGGCTGGTTTGGAGTTTTTATGGTTCTCGTGTCGAAATCGCAGAGTCCAGAGATGTGGAGAAATGTGCGGGAAGTGAATAGAAAAAAATGTTTTGAGCGTGATGAGGTTTGTCAGAATATCGCGTGAATAATTGACCCCGTTTGATAATTGTTGGCGTCTGAGACGAATTTTGAATAGTATGGATTTAAAAAGTGGATAATGAAAAAAAAATTGATCGAGTCGAATGGAAAATGAATCGCTACCACAGCCGACAATAATGAAGTGTATTGCACACATAATAGTGGAGTGAATTGTATATTCATAGGTCCACAACCGCGAAAAGATCAGACAAAGGATAAAAGTTCTTTTCGAAGAATAAACACTTCATTATTCCGCTTATTCATGGCGAACCGGCATTTTGCCTTCTATTGTCATTGTTCGGGGAGAGAGAGCTCGTCAAGTGGCCTCGGGCAACCGGAAATCGTGTAGAGCAGAACTCGAGAAAGCTCAGGCTCTCTTTTTTCTCTCTCTTTCTCGCTTAGTCTCGGTGTGTGTTGGCCTCGTCACGAGTGCGTCAGATAAAGGGGTTAAAATTTCGTTCCTACGACAGATCGATTGCGCTTGGATATTTATGTTTTTTTTTCTTTTCATTTCTTTTGAAAACTCGCCCGAGCCTTCAATTCCCATTGAAATACCATTTTCAAGTTGTTTCAACGTAATGCTCTTTAGTCACGGGGTGCTTTTCATTTTTCGCTCGTTTCTTCTCCCACCCTCCCCCCCCCCCCAAACCACGCATTTCAATTTGGATTTTTTTAAATCCCATGACGGCTCAGTCCCGCCACATAAAGCCAAGTACCGCATTGAAAAATTTCTTTTTTCTTTCCGTTTGTGTGTTTTACGCGCACGAATTCATGGCACTTGCCATCGAAATACTTTTCGCGAGTGTTTTTTTGTTTTTCATTTCGAGAGCCTGAGAAAAAATCCCGAAAAAATTTGATGCACATTTTTCCAAAACGAACGTCACCAAATTTTGCAGAGAAAAGAATTTTCCTTTTGCAAAATTTACTCAATAATCAACGAACAACGAAAACGTAATTTTTTTCATGAAATTGATTTTTTTCTTCAATCATTAGCCTCGGTTGGCTAGACGCAGAATAAATTTTCAACTTTTAGCAGAAAAAAGACGATAAAAAAATTGAAATTGCGATAAATTTTTGGCAAACGGCCGCTCGATTTGCCTCGCACATGTAATTGGACTATTTTTGGAATTAATTAGGCAATTAGTGACGAACTGTGATTGCCAAGATTCAAAGATAATTAAATACTCGCTCGAGAGTGTTTTGAACTACCCTCGAGAATAATTTGCTCGTTGGGGAAGAAAATGTTGAATTTTATCTCGTAAATGTGTTTATTGCGGGCTGTGAATGATAAAAGCATCGTCATTTTCTTTTGTTATTTGTTTCTTCATCATCGATCTCGAAATAATATTATTCATCGATAGTTTCCTCGAATTTATTGACATAATCATAAGTCATTCGATATGCCGAGACAGTTAAACGGGGCATCGGGCGAGGACAAATAAAGAAACTGTGCGTAGTTAATTGTAACGCCATACTCGAGGTCCATAGAAACATATATATATATATATTTATTCACACATTTATTATTGGATCGTGAGTCAATAAATGATAAATGGTGGAGTGTCCCTTTATTTTCCTCCGAGAGAATTATTGCTTAGTGCTTGTAACTATATTGCCGAGTAAATAGCAACGAGATAGTTGGCTTTTTATGCTTTTTTCCTTTTTTTATCGATACACTTTGATGAGAAACTGCAACCAATTCGAAAATGAAATTCCTCCAAGCTGTTTTAATTGTTCGGCACATTGTTCGGAGGTTTTTACACCTGGGAACTTTCCATCGGGTGTGGAACGATATCGAATCCAAATTTTTATGCTCGATCGACGATAAAGTACAATTTTGGCTTAGAAATTGCAGAATTGGCGAGTTTTTCCAGTTAAAAAATCAGGTGCAGCGATTTTTTTGCAGAGTTTTTTGAATTTATTTCAAAATTTATTATTCAAATTGCTAATTCTTGGCTAATTAAGTTGGCGACCATGGAGATCGAACGAAAATGCAATTCGATGAAAAATCCACCGAAAAATTTGAATGCATTTCAGCAAATTATTTCAACAACCCAAAAAAAACTTAATTTCAACGTCAATTTTGATTTTTAGTTGAAAAAAAAACTTTTCGTCACTTTTGAAAACATTCGATTTCCCCAATTTTGAAAAATCCCGGCATTCAGCATGAAACGTAAAATAATACACGAGCTCAGCGAAATTCTCTCATGAATCTTGCAGAGCCACACAGATTCGTAATCCGTATTTCAAACATTGACACGATGTTGAGCAGTGCAGAGGAAAAGAAAGGAAAAAAGAAAGAAAAAAATGAGAAAAAGAAAGAAATAATCGTAATTCCATTGTTGCAGGAATGGCTGGTGGCATGGGACAAGGGGGTATGGGATCTTTCTACGGACCAGCAGCAGCTTATGGATCCATTTCGGCAGCGAGTATGGCTGCGGCTGCTGCAGCCGCTGCCCAACAATCAATGTCCGCCGGTCTCGGGACACCTGGCCAGGTGAGTTTCTCTTTCATGTTCGATTCAAAAGTTTCCCTTTTCTCGACCCCCCCCCCCTCCCTCTCCTTTCTCCTTTTCCATAATACATCCATACCAAAATGAAACTAGCCTCGACCCTTCTCTCTACACATTCTCGTCTCTCCCTCTCTCGTTCTGCTCCTCGCTACGAAAGATTTTCGAGCAAACGAACCTGCGAATATAATTCCACACTCGCAAACTCGACAAAGCCAACGAAGCAAGTTTCTTTATTCGTCAAAGGATTGAGCCATGTTGTGATTCTCTTAAAAGACACTCGCTCAGTGCACAGCAAAAAAAACAAACAAACAAACCAAGTTTTACTGCAATTTCCCATTCACGCCGACGATATTTCTCAATGGGAAAAATCAAAGTTACGCAGAAAAGGCTTCTCGAGTTTGAACAAAAAAACTGAAGCCTCGCAACAGCCAAATTGCTCTTTTTTTTTCCTAGAAATAAAAATAATTATGATCGCCTCGAAAAATCGTGAATTTTTCAAAATAAATCAAGGAATTTTCAATTTTTCATTCCCGATTTATTATTTTTGGCATTTGGCCCCGCTGCGTCGGGATTCTCTCGCGATCTTTCGATTTTTATGTGTTTTTTTTTTCGTTCTTTATTTTTTTTTCTACATTGCGATTGTTTACTTCGGGAGAACCGCCCCGACGTTTTTGTACAGCTCCAAGAGCCAGCAAGGTTGGGTTATAACGGCCTGACAAGTTGTCCAAAAGGGGAGCGCGATAGTGAGACCCATGTCAAACACAAACGTCAGTCCCAATAGTTTTCACACGCACGACAAAAGGGCGCAATCAGGAAACAGTCCGTGATTGTTCCATTGTTGTTCGGCAATCCTAAAATAGCAAGCATGTATTTATAATCCGCGTCATCCAGGAAGTATTTCCTTCGCGTTTGCTACTACACAATAAAATATACATATATATCCAAATAGTTTTATATGTGTCGAGCCCAAATCGCCTGAACATCGATCGTCGACGATCGATAAAAACAAATTTTAGACATTTCAAAACTTTGTTTCCAATTTCGACACATTTTTTTTGTGTCCAAACGTTTTGGGCTCCGATTTTTTGGGACCGTTTGCTGCATTTTCTAGCGCTCGTTTTTTTTTGAAATTTTTATCGAAATAAAATTTCAGGATAAACGAAAATTAGAATAGAGAACGAAAAAAATTTGTATAAAAATCCAATCGCTGTGGAGAGTTTGAAAATATGATTTTCACGTATTTTGTGAATTTGGTCGAGGGGATCGAGTGTCCTGGAGTTGTCGGGCTGCTCGCAGAATTCCAGAGTGTTTGTACCAACGACGAGAGCAATTAGAATAGAAAGACTCATCTGATTGGTATGCAAGGAAAAACTTTTCGGACACGTCGCGACATACAATTCGGTCTATTAGCGATAAAAGATAAAAAAAAGGCGATGAGGAATGGAGAAAAAAATGTTGGAAAAAAACGTGTGTGTACACGTGTAAAGAAATAACATCATCGGTTTCCGAAACAAAAGTTAATTAACGTGCCGCACGGTGTCGCTGTCAAGACAACAATGAAAACGTAGCGAGTTCTCATTGTGTGTTGGCTCCGTATGTACACGAGTCGCTCTCTCTCCCTCTCTGCATGTGCTTTCATTCACAAAGCACGTAAATATTCTACACAAGCTGGGCTGTGTGTGTCGCCGAGCGTGGAGAATGCATTTTGCTCTCTGTATCGCGTTATTTCCTAAATGGCTTCTCTTTCACTCCATACAACGAGAGTCCGTTGTCCGAGCACGCTCGTGCATTTATTATATGGATAGCCTCGCGGTAAACTATTTCCGAAGAACGGCCAATTCTCTCGTAGCTTGCTGGCTCTGTCAACATCGATGAGATCGAGCCTTTTTTACATGACAAATCATCGTGTTTGTTCGTATCAAAATTCCATCCACGAATTTCGAACTTGTCGTTTTTTTTCGCGATCGATTCATAATGTTTTTTATCGAGGCTGGATTTCGCCAAATTTTGGAATTTTAAAATGAAAATTTCAACAATTTTGGGAACGGCGATGGAATAAAATGAATTCCAATTAAAATCCAACTCGGAGAGATTTTTAAAGCGACGGGGCGATTCGGAGTTGGAAATATTTAGAAACAGGTGCGTGGGGACTTTTTAATTTCGCGTACAAATTGCTGAGGCTGCTGCAGGATAATCGCGAGGACGACGACTGGCGTTGCAGGATCTAGAGAGAGAAAATGGAATTTTTGATGCAAAGTGTCACGTCACGGGGCTTCGAGCTAGGTGGAAGAGTCGTCTCAGAAAATAATCAATGGCCGCGCATTGGGTATGGAATAAAGGCGAGAAGATTCGAGTGAAAGAGCCCATATAAGACTTGCGTAAATCACGGAAGGTGGACAAAGCAGCTTAACGATCCGACAAAGAACTCCCTCGCGGGGTCTCTACGAATTATAGAATTAGGAATATGGTTCGCGTTCGTTTAGTTGTTTTATTTTTTCTCGCTGATTCTCGAGAGAAGCAGGCGCGAGTTCCACGCACTCTTCGTGACGAAATTTATGACTATTGGTCCTCTTTGTCAGACCCGATAAAAGAATTCTCCAGAGTGTGTCCAACCCACTGACTCACACCGATGCTAAATCCACCAACTTTAAGCATCCGCTCTTTTTTACCTCGTGCGAATATTCCATCAGTTTGGGCTGCGACTATCTCTGCCCCGAGACCCCCTTTCGCCTTTCAGAAGTCACATATCTGCCTCGAGCGATTTAGTGGACTCATTCATATATTTACGAAGGATATATGTGTCGCGGTATCGAAAATACTTCAGAAATTATACGCCATGTCCCTTCCCAAGTCGATCCATTGAGACCATTTTATTTTTAACCATTCTGCCAATTAAACATTTGGACAATGTCAAAATGCTGAATGTATTACGACGCTGAAGTTTGCATCTTTCGAATCCAACGAAATTCCGTCTTTTTTTTCGTCAAAGTAAAAAAAAAAAAATTCAAAATCTTCGAACTTTGATTTTACGAAAATCGCGACAACTTTTTTTTTTTTACAAAAAATTGATTGATTATCATTTTTTAGTTGCTTGTGAACTTTAAAAGTGGAAAATATGACGAAAAATGTGATTTTTCGGTTCGGGTTGCCAAAATAAATGAATTGTCGGAATGCAATACAGCCTGAAAGCTATTCTGATTCATGGGCTTCATTCCTGTGAAAGATTCATCAAAATTGGTTCAGTGGTTTTCGCGTGAAAAGGGCACAAACATAATTTTGTAGTAGAGGGAGATGAAACGATATTTTTTTAGAATCCGAACCGAAAATCAGTCCAAAAATTGTCATAGTTTTTTGAAATTTAACAAATAGATAATAGGAAAAGTATTTTTAGTTGGAATCCAACGCTGCGAACTTCAGTTTCATTAAATTATCATGGATTCGGATGTATTCGGATGGACATGGTAGAAAATAAACAAATGGCTGACCATCGATGTAATTTTATTTGTCGCAGGTTGTAAGTTCAATGGACGCGATGAAGTACTCGATAGAGGCAGATAAATACAGACCAGCTTACATGCCACCGAGCACATTAGCGATGAGCGTGTATTCGGATCCCAAGTACCTGGACTCGACCCCGAAGCCGTATCTGGATCGCAACTACTTTGACTCGGCAAAGGCTTACTTCGAGCAATCGAAACTTTACATGGATCAAAAGCAGAGCAACGCCGAATACAATCGGCCGAGTTATGAGCCGAACAAGCTCTACGAGGAATCCAGTCCAATCGGATCGGCGAGATCACCTGCAGCTGATTCACCGGATGTGATGAAGCAGCAACACGCAGATCGGACGGAACAACATGGCTCCTCCAGCGCAAGTTCTACCTCGACTTCTGCCGCCAGTCCGGGTGCTCCACGAGTCCCCACTTATTACCACGACTCCGTACAACCTGGTGGACTCTTTGCCCCACAATCCGGACAGTACAGTAGTTTTCAACCTGCCCCGGCATCCGGTAACGAGTTCCGTCGACCTCTAACCGTTATCTTCTGACCCGACAGATCTTAGCTCCGATCGATATTTGCCGATTATCGATCACCGACTTATCGATCTTAAGTCAGCTGCCACGAGATACGGAGCTGAATCTAAAAAAAAAAAACAACAACAACTTAAGTCCTCCCTGCCCCATTTAAATGATTCAAATGATGCCGTCGAACCTGTAGACGAGGGTCCATTACCCCATACACATCCGCCCCGCTTCATCCGCTTTTCTCTATCCGTAGTTTCTCTCAATCGAAATGGATCACACGGTAAAATTACCTTTTTTCTTACGGAATCCAGTCACTTTGCAGGTCAACTATCCAAATGGCATTGAGTCCTTACCGCGTCTCTGGATTCGGACGGTATTCACATTTTTCCTTGGATCAATCTTCACTCTGTTGAAGCTTCTACCGATGCTCCTGCCGAACACTATTTTTTTTTTGAATCTCACTAAATTTCATCTAGTTTCATGAAATTTGTTGCATTTTTCGGCTTTTTTAAATATCGGTAAGTTTTCGTTCGTTTTTTTCAAAGACGTAATTCACGAACGCAAGATCTTCGAGTCTAAAAAGCACAAAAAAAATAATACCGACTAAATATCAAAGCCACAAAGTGAATTGCGGGGTAGTATAGACAAAGAATGGACTTAAGTGTTGGGATGGGATAGTAAAAACCTGAGATAATCAAATTTCAAATTTTATTTATTTACCACATTTAGTCGATTAAGATTATTGCGAAATTTGGAATATTCATTTTTTCGAACCTGTAAACATGATTGAAAGGAGTAACAACAGAATGATGATGTGAATCTGGACATCGAGCAGGAAGCAATGATTCAATGCCTGATTTGGTGGTGGCCTGTGAATCGAATCCCTTTTCGAGCGATTCTTCTTTTGCCCATACTCATAGCTATTTGTGTAAAACTGGCCAATGCCCGTTTTCGGGATCTATGAGATTCTCGATAATTCTAAGGCTCAGTATCGAAAAGCTTGGTGCGCAGGAAATCTAGAGTATGCGCAAGGGAAGCTACTCGTACGCAGGATTGCGTAGAAAACGTGCAAAAGGAGAGATACGCATGCGCAGTAGATCTCGCATGAGTACGAAGCACGGTACGCATGCGCAGTGAGGTTTGCGCGGGCGTGGAGACTCGAACGTACAGTCTGTGACAAGAGGATGTCTCGGTACTGTGATTATCTTGGCGTATCTCGAACTCGTGCCGCATTTACCGAGAAATGGTGATTCTACGAGCCATTTATTCCGATCCAAACGATGGATTATATAAATGTAAATATCCCATGTACATATACGCATGCATATATATACATATAAATACACGAAAATACACAACACACAGAGTTACGCACATACGCATACTCTTAGAGATAAAAATCCGAACAGGTATGAATATAAATATAGTTGATGGAGAGAATCTCGTGACTGTTGCAGTGCAACGGTATTTCGGGCTGATGATTTAGCATCGCCAATATTGAGCGACGTCATCGCGTCCATGCCAATGGATTATCTCCATATATTACTTTTATTTTCTTTTCATCATTTTGTTCCTCTTTATTATTTTCTCATTTGGTTATGTGCCTCGCAGACGAGGGGCACTTTGCGCTCTCGCATAGCGGCATTACTGTAAATAGAGTACACACTTCGTTAGCCTGTAATTATTCTGGTACTTGGGCCTGGTACGGCCTAAAATCATAACGAGAAAACGAAAATGACGCAGGACTTGGTATCCCTTAAATGTGTCGACGTATTGATGGAAATTATCGATAATGTTCGATTCCGTAGACCTTTTGGTCTCTCGTGTTCGAGGAGCTCTATGGACGTCGGTATGGAAAAAAAAAATTGTTTACATCAATAACGTTAAGTAAACTGGCTGTATATGACATAATAAGATGAAAGTTTCATTTTTTTTCTTCATTGGACGTTCAGCTTGGATGTTCAGTTTCAAGGTGCGATTACGTTTTAGCCGATTAAACGATCCAAGTATTTATTTGCGGTTGTTGATTATGTAATAAAATAATAAGAGAAAAAAACGACAAACAAGCGTTGTTCGTGGAATAAAGATTCTTTGGTGATTATTTTTTATTAGAATGATGCACGCAGTCATTTAAACTGTACGACTCGACTTTACGGACTCATCGGTTTCCAACGGTCACCCTCCGTTTTGTTCGTTAGTCTTTAAAACTCCATTACTGTTTTTTTTTTCAAAGTTTTGGAAAAAAAAAAAATATTGGCTCGAGCGTGGTTGTTATTTCCGAATTCTATTGTCTTGTTTAATGAATACGTTATTTCGTTATTTATCTCCGCAGGGCCAACAAACGCATTTTGGCCGATCGATCACCAAGAGCTATTGAACGTTATTTAATTTTTTTGTTTTTTCTTTTCTTTCTCATCTATTTAAAAATATTAAGGCTCTTAAAACCGTCGATCGCGACCACTTGTACAACTTGTAACCTTTGTATTTATCTTCTTACGTCACGATCATTAACGCCTCGAACCACCTCTCGTGCGCTCGATCGCAAAACAAAGTCTTACACTTTCACACATATTGCATAGACACTCTAACGATTATTCGAGTATTATATTATACGAGCGAAATAAAAAAATAATCTATAAATATTGTAACGTAAGTAAACAAAACAAACAAACAAAAAAAAACGAAAAATTATGAAAATAATAAATGATAAGTATTATCCTTCGAATTCGTCGCCACGTTTTCATTTATTTATACAAATTACATTCCAACTTTATTTTTCACCCTCGTTTTTGACCTTTTTTTCAATCCCTCTCCCCAAAATTTCGATATCTTCGAAAAAAATCCATTTCCTGGAACTGATCAGTTTTCAAAAAAAGGGTAGGGTTTCATAAAAAAAAACTAAATAGAATTTTTTCTAGTTTCTAGACTTCTAGACACTTTTAAAAATTGGCAAATTTTAAGAAAATGCAAAAAATATCGAATTTTTGAAGTTTCTTCAAGGGGCTACCCCCTTAATGTGAGATTCCGAGCGAAATAGCTTCCTGCTTTTCGGTCGATTCGATCGTCTCACGTTTTCTTACGATCAACATGAATCTTGAGTCTGGACCGTGGAAAAATCGTAGTGAACAAAATGGCGGGCGCGAAACTCAAGATTCGGGCTGGTCTCGTTCAACAGGATCGATTTCAGGATCGCCACTTGCAATTAATTGGTTAAATCATGCGTTACGAAGAGGCTAGAGATTGCGAGGACGTGAATGGAAGTTAAATCGAGCTTGAGGAAGGTAAACAGACAGCGGGTTACTTATTGAGACGTGTTGCATTGTGAGATTGGATGCTCATACTCATTGACGCAAAGTTAGCCTATAAAAATGTATCATTTTGATTCATAGGTCGAAATACTTTTTGTGCGGACGCGCAAGCATAAAAAATATTGCTTAATTTGATGCTGACATTGAGGACGCATCGGAGGGCATACAAAAAGGTATTTATTTATTACAATGAGACCGTACACATGTACAAATCGAAATGGGCACGTTCAGCATTGAGGCATTTTGCTAAGCGCTTTGTCGCGCTGCGATCCAACAAAAACTAAACTCCTAGGGACTCCAGTCCGAGTTCGCAGCTCTCTTTGTCGACAACCAGCAGCTGCAGCATCACAAACCATTTGGAATTTGAGATATTTGCTGTTCACACCTAGAGCTATTGTTAGCCATTGAAAACTGTTGCACCTTATACTCGCGTCTCGTTTCACGCGCGCAGTGGGGCCTATCCGGACGTTTTCGAGATCTCTCTCCGGACCGCCCGGCTCTTTAGTGCCTCCGTACCACGACCAACGCACGCCAATACGTACACAATAATTCCAGAGAGAGAGAGACGGAGAGGAGCAATGAGTGCTGACCCTCGCAAGTTCTTCGTATTGTATTTCACAAGCATTGAAAATGGCTCTGAATCGGATATAGTCTCAATCGCATTGTCTCGTACAGTTTGTACAAAATCTTCGAATTCAAACTTATTTTTCTTCCGTTTTTAATCTTCTTCAGCTTGGGAACGGGGACGTTTGAAATTTTCTACACTGAAAATTAAATTTTATTTATTTATTTATTTATCAAGAAATAAAATTATGAATAATAAATAAATTATAAATAAATTAAATTAAATTTTGTCGAAAAACGTCGATATTTTGTTGAACACAGCCAACTAAATATTTTAGGATTATTTCAAAATTTTCGTTATTTCGACAATATTTGCCGTTGGTAACGAAACTGTTAGCAAAATTTACGATTGGAATGACAAAAATTTACTTTTCGAAAAGAATTTTCAGAATTTTTTTGGCTGAAATTACCAAATTTTCGTGATTTTTCGAATATAAATGTTTAGTTAAACGTATCCAACAAAATATCGATCTTTTTCAACAAAATTTCCTTTTCAGGGTACCGTCCATTACTTTTCTTTCATCGCAATAAATATCGCAAAACTGTCAACTGGCAGCAGCTCGAAAAATACAGCCTGGATAGACGGAGAGAAAATGATATGAAAAAATGATCTGGAACATTCCTGACAAATTCAGGATCCTGACAAATTTCAGCAAATACATAATTTTTTATCTAAATTGATCGCAAAATGGGAAAATTTGGCGAAAAATTTCAAAGCTTTCGATATTTTTTGGGAAAAACGAGAAACGAATAATTCTAAAATGACAAGTTGACGTGATTGTGAAGTTTGCATCGTTGGAATGCAACGGAATTCTGTTATTTCTTCATCAGAGCTCATAATTATAATTCAATATTTGGTCCAGCCAATATAAAACGATTTTCCCTTGCGACCCAAAAAGGCAATCGTCACGAAAAGTTGGCATGATTTTCAAAATTCAATAAATGATCGGTATAAAGTTTCTATTGAGTTTATAGAGTTCGATGAGGAAAAACGGTGATTGGCGGCTTATCCACGCCTCTCAACACAACAAACTGACACTTTTATCTGTGGCATCCACTCGCGAGAGAGTGCGGCATTGTTTCTGATCTCTGGAGAGTCGTTATTTACGGTGGCAGTGCGTAATAGTGAGCAGGAGCAATTTAACAGCGAAGCTCAAGAGTCATGCACGACGGTGCTGGTTGTCTCGGTGACTCGCGAGATGTCTGGCAGAAGGAGACGCGCTAACAAACTGCATGGTCGCAGTTGGCTTTTGGCAGCTTCTCATTAAATTCATTACGCGAAATGAGTTACGATACGAGAAAAAAAAACGATCAACGCGCATCCTTGGTCAAGCAAATTGAAATGTTGTCAAAAAACGTCGTTTTTGATAATTTTTGTCGTTGGTAACAAAATTGTCAGCTGAATTTACAATTGGAAAGACAAAAATTGACTTTTCGAAGTCTTTCCAGAATATTTCTCGCTGGGATGACAAAATTTTTGTGATTTTTCACAAAAAAACGTTTAGTCGAACGTCTCCAACGAAATATCGATCTTTTCCAACAGAATTTCATTCTCAGTGCGAACGCATGATCGCTCAGGATCTGGTGCACGAGGAATCTAAATAATTTCGTCCCGTCAGCAAGAATAGTGTCTCTTGCTGGCCACTAACCTCTCGGTACAACTTCATTAGCTTTTGCCCTCCGAGATCGAGCCAGGAATGTGACCCAAGGCCATCTTCCGTAGCATCATATCGCTCGTAGTTCCTTACCCAGAATCTAATCCCATCGGAACTAGTTCCATCAACCCTTTGCCCACATTCCTCATCAGAATGCATTCTGCGCCGACCACAGCGGGCCCCGTCACAAAAGACATTCATTTTTTAGATACTCCTGAACGTGAAAAAGTTTATTAAAAATGTAAAAAAAAAAAAAAATTGAGTTTCTATACTCGATGCCCCAATAACGTTATCACCAAATTTGATCAAATTCGCATGTTTTTGCCAAAATCCTCCGATGAAAAAAGTTTTATTTTATTTTTTCCCATAGCAGACAACTTGAGGAAGTAAAAATCGGGGAAGGGCCAGAAATGGAAGGAACGAATGCGAAATACACATAATCTGATTGTGCGGAATTGAATGCGTGACATTCAATAGATGTATGAGAGAGAGAGAGAGAGAGAGAGAGAGAGAGAGAGTGACGTGGACTAGCCCATAGCGACTTCCCCTCGTATGGAAATAACATCTGCGCCCATACTGGCCATAGGGACTTTGTATAGAATTCTGTAGGTGCACCAGTTTCCCATAATTCATGGGCGAAGGATATATTATCCTTGAGACCGAGTTGAACTGCGGGTTATACCGGAGTAAGAGGTTGTTGCGTAATCAAGAGAAGGATAAACCAAGAATCAAGGATCAGGATCGATCTGGTTGATATGTATTGCGAAAAAAATCGTATACGCAGGACGGGAGACGTTTTGATCCTTACACTTTGTGGACGAACGTTAAAGTACAAAGTAAAGTCGTTTTCTGTTTTACACTGAGCCGTGTGTGCGGATCAAGCGCTGGAGAAGGGGGCAGCAAGGGAAAAGGGTTTAAGAGTCGAGTGTGCACTTTGCCGCGCAGTCAATCTCTTGCGATCGGTATAATAATTAATCGTCGCTCATTGTTTTCGCGTCGTGAGCCAAGGCTCTTAAGGTGCCACTCCACGCTCCGAGATCTCAAAGAGTTTACGTTCCAGCGATGGGGAAGCTCTGCAACGCGGGAATTTATAAATGAGAATGAAAAATCTGTAAAGAGATCGTGAGCGAGGGGCACCCAAACTAAATTTTATATTCTTAATCTATTATTTCGTGTTACTCGCGAGTCATGTGCGCGACTTTTGCTTCCACTTGGTCAATAAAATTTTCCCACAATACTCAGCGTTACTTCATTATTAGGTGCTCCTTGTGAACCGGACGGAAGTGTTATTCCCCAGGACCCGCAGCAACGATCGCTTTATGCAAAACGCTCGAGTGTATGTGCTGAAAAAAAATTCATACCATTTCTCTGGCCATTGTCGATATTCATTTTATTTAACGACCCGTTCAACCGAACCGTTGCACACTCTGACGGATTTACATCAAAATTAGTCAAATTTCATTAGCCAATTTACGGCGCATGGTGAGAAAAATTGCAGTTTTTTTTTGGTTTTTTTTTTTTTTTATGGTGGCTCAGTACAGGGACAGAAAATTGTATCGGAAATTGATACGATAATATAATTAGTGAGTACCATTTCTGCCAGAGAGATTTTGGCAAATATTCAATAATTTTTTGTCTCAAATTTGGCTTAAAATATCAGTTTTCGCTTCTTTTGTGGAATGTGAATGAAAATTAGTGTGTTTTTGCTGAAAACCCTCGGAGGGCTGTTTGGTTTTGAATTAATTAATTATTTTCAATTAATTGGGATATTAATTCATATATGAATTGGTGAATTTCATGATTAATCAATTAATTTCGTTTTTATTCTGAAATTTAGGCGAAAAATTTCAAAGTTTTCGCGATTGTCAATAAAATACAAATTTTTCGTCAAGTTTCGACATTTTTCGTCCAATCGCAGATGAAAATTGACTCTGGATTGAAAATGACAGAAAGTTATGAATTTTTAGCGAAATTTCGGCCAATTCCAACAAAAAAATTGTTATGATTCGTTGAAATTTATGAGAGGGACGATATTTTAGAAAAATTTCGAAATTTTCGTAATTTTGACAATATTTTAGAAAAATTTCGAAATTTTCGTAATTTTGACAATATTTTTGATTTCTAACGAAACCGTCAGCATAATTATCGATCAGAATGATAAAAATTGGCTTTTCGAATAGTCTTTCTAGAATATTTCTTGCTGCAATGACAAAATTTTGTGATTTTCGGAAAAAAACCGATTAGTCGATCCAACTAAATATCGATATTCCCAACAAAACTTTTTGCCCAGTCTACAGGTTCGTAATTTTTCGTAACAAGGCAAATTTTGCGCCGGTTGTCCATAGAAACTCGAGATTGGGACTTTTTTCGTTTTATTTTAACTCCATATACTTTATTTTGCGTCGTGCCCGCTGCACATTATTGCACTCACCTCGTGCGCGACTGCTCGAGTCGTCGCGATTCGCTGCTCCTTCCGGCAGTTGTATTTGATCTCCGACACATTTGATGTGCATAATTTAAAATAATAGTGGATATTATGCCACTTGTTAATTAGCGTTTCATTTTCTTTGTAGAGAGCAGGCATTTGAGCCTGAGACATGAAAAGCTTTGAGGTACCACGTGATTCAAACACGTGCTCCGAATGATTTACCCTCTTTGAGTCTTACTAATTTCATAGCGATAAGAGCACGCGTTACAGCGACAGGCCCGCACAGTTTCCATGCGTGGCGACACCTAATAACGCTCTCCGGGTTTCCTTTCTTTTCGGGCGTGCAGCTCGCGTTGATCACCCTTTGACGCCGTTTCGTTTGAACGCGTTTAACAACGCGACGCACTTTCAAGGCTTCGACGAACTCGGGGAGACGCGTGAGCGCATTTCTACACCTTCGTGCAGCCTCCGATTCGACAGATTATCGCGTAACCCTGCGCTAAAGAATACAATCGCTCCACGCACACTTCCCATATAAAACTGTTCGTTTCTTTTTACATTTTTATCCTCGTCAGGTGCTTCAGACTCGCCTCCCGGACTTTTCACATTTTAAATACATAAAAAACACTCGAAAGAAATTCATGGAAAAGACATTTTTAATAATTATATTAAAAATACATTTTTTCCGTCATATCCAAAATGGTCGGTAGTTTTTCACATTTTAGATTTTTGTTGCCGGCGTCAACTGAAATTACGATTAATTGGATTATCAAAATATTGAATAAAATCATAAAACTTTGAATAAAATACCAAAAAGAATAAAATATCAAAATTTTTATTCAAATTATGCAATGTCAAGTTATTCAATAAAATAATAAAATATTAAAATATTAAATAAAATGATAAAATATTTGAATATTGAATAAAATAATCAAATGAAATATTGAAATTTTGAAGAAATCAATAAAATGTTGAATTATTCAATAAAATAATAAAATATTCACATATTAAATGAAATAATGAAATTAATAAAAAATGGGAAATTCCTGAAAAATACTCAGTCGCTGAAAGATGAAATTTCTCCATGGAACTTGTTCAAATTGAAATAAACACAAATCGCAATTTTTTCTATAAAAAAAAAAATCACCTGCAACCATTCGATAAAGTTGCATTATCCAGAATGCATTTCCACAACGGAGGCATGTCGAAAAAAAGCCTGAAAAAAAATGGTCAGAAAATTGGGGAATAAAATAAAAAATGATAACCGCAATAATTTCTCCCAATTCTGAAATTTGTAAGAGTGACTTAGTGAGAGTAAAAAATAGGCATATTTTAACAGGATTACGACTCTATCGGAGCTGTAAAGTGAGCATCATCCTTCAAGTGCGTAGAAGAGAAGAGAATGGCTCGGGAAGACAGGGAATCGTTCGAAGAAACCGCAAAGCGCGATCGCCAGAGAGGAGGAGGAAAGAAGGTGAAAGATTTTTCGGAATATCTTTAGCGACAGAGCCCGCGCGAGAGCCTGAGTAATTGAGCATCTCTGCCGGCCTGTGTTTTGTGTGCGGGTGTGGGTGTTGCTTGGTGTACTTGTGCGTGTAGCTCCAAGGATAATGCAGCACTGTCATCCGCTTGCTGCGTGTTATACGGAGAATGCCAGATTGGACAAGGCCCACGGCCAGTTTTGGTATGTAAATTAGCTGTGGCTCCTATTCACACCCATTTGTACACCTGGTCGAGGGACCTCCCGCTGTACACCCAATAGATCTCATCCTCTCCATCCTGCATCTTCCAATATACGTGCCCGGACAGCGTGCTCTCCACACGTAACATTTCCTATACCTCGCCTCCACGTTTCTCCTCCTCGCATATCCTTGAATATTCCTAATACTAAATCAGATTGAAACAAATCCACTGTAGATCAAGATTCTCATTAAGGTACTATTCTCTTCAATTTACTAAATCGATTTATTTTCCCTTCCATTTTTCTATGTCAACGTTTCATGGGGAGCACGCGAAGAAAAAAATTTGCGACAAGTGCAAAAAAATTTACGATCCATATTTTTACGGAGACAAATAAAAAAACGAGCTTTCTATTCAATTTTTTTGGGTCGATTTCGAAAAACGTCATCGTTTTCGGATCGATTTTGGATTTGGATTCTTAAATAAATATTGTTTTGCCGTCAGGACCGAATATTTAATCGGAATCTTGAGCTCTGATCAAGAAAAACAGAATCTCGTTGCATTCCAACGATTCAAACTTGAACCTCGTGAAAGCGATGCCCAAAAACGATGGAACACAATTTGTTTAAGAGAACGAAGGTTATGGACTAGTTAAGGACGTTTGCAAACGAATAGAAGGAAATTGTGAAATCTAATAGCTCGCGCAATTTTAAGAGAATTCACCATGTACAAGTCGAGATATTGATTTATAAAAATCACAATTTTCAGTCATTTCTCGTAAGAGCACGTGTTGAAAGTTGAAATTTTCAACATTAAATATTTCAATTTATAAATGATGAAGTCTCTTAAAACTTTGCATACGCTTTTATGTAAAATCGAAGAAGCTTTATTAAGTTTTTCAAAAAAATCGGTCGTAAAATATTTTCGAAATGTTGGTTATTGTATAAAAAATACAAATTAGCTCGGAAAATCTTGAATTTAGAGTATTTTGTTCTTTAGTCAATTGATAACAACTTTTTTAATGAACTTGGGCTCGCAAACCATTTTGTATGTAGGAAAAACTGAAATGAAACATTTAGATTTGATTGTCGCCATACAACGTCCTTAACAATTAGTTTTTACAAAATGATGTTGAGGGACTGGAAGCTGTGAAGAGTTCTGGAAGATATTCCTACCGATTCATGGCTCGGCCACTCTCATACGTGCGTCATATCGATGTGTTCGCTACATGGTGTTGGTGCTGCTGCTGGAGGGTCCTTCGCATTGTACAGCTGCATTCCTCGAGCCATGGTAGCCTGCGCGTCTCCTTCGTTTCCCTTTCCTTCTTCCCTGCTGTCTCGATGCAACCAATCGCTTGAGTTCATCATGTATATGTATATAGATAAAAACGACTTGCCCGCGCTTCCAGTAACTCCGACGACCTCCACTCGTGTGTCCCTTCCGTCTTGGCCGCCTTTTATCGAGAGGTCGCGTGTCTCGACCCTTTGGACCCTCCACAAAACCCTTTTCAGCTTTCGCAACGATAGTACCGAGGCTTTGATACAAAACTTGGAATCTTCCAAAATGGCGGCATTCATAGGCATTTCCCGTAACATTAAAACGATGGTTTAGATGAGAAAAGTTCAAAATTGCAAATTAAATGTCTAAAATTCTCATCGTCGCAAAATTTTTCTTCATAGAAGAAAATTCAAGAATCCTGAATGAAGAAATTTTGTGGCTGTAAAACGTTTTACTCAAGATTTGGGATTTTTTTAAAATAAAAAAAAATAAAGCCTTTTTTTAAGATTCGTCAATCGGAGCGTTTGATGGTTCGTTACATTCTCGGACTTTACGAGTCCGTAACTAAAGGATCTTCGTAGAATTGCATCAATCGTATCGCGACCAGAGCTGTTTGGATGCTCAAGCTTAACTGCTGAGATCCATTCAATCATCGCTATCCCAGGCACCCGTAATAGCCTCCGTTTTTGCATTTAATCGTTTTAAAAGCAGACTCATTTCTTCGAGTTCCAATTGAGAGAGTAAAAAGATGATCGGAAGACGCGTGTCACTCGTAGCATTAAGGCTCTGCAACGGCTCGTTCCAGTCGAACGTGATTCATCCTCAGATTCATCCCTGGAGAACTTAGGAACGGTCGTCGTTCCTTGTAAAGGGGATTCGGATTGATGGTTCAGAGGCACGTGACCCCCTTACGCCCGGGACATGATCCAAGAACATTTTAACACTCCTTAAGCCTCATTTTATAAAATTCACGTGAATCAAATGAATCACATACGAATAAAACGAATTATTCAAATTCCAATCTTCGTATTCAATATTTAATAATTTTCCATCTAATTAAAAATAATTTAAAAAAAAATCATTGACTTAAAATTAAACGAAAATTGAAAGAATACTTAATAAAAAAACAAAAATGGTGAATAAATATTTTTTCAAATTAAAAAATGGAAAATATAATAATTGCGTATAAAAAATATTAAAAATTAGATAAAAAAAATTGTAAATAATTTTAAAAAAATCAATTTTCGGTGAAATTTGGGAATTTTTTGATAATTTGATAATTTTTGTAATTTCGACAACATTTTTCAATTCCAACGAAACTGTCAGCAAAATTAACGATCGGAATGACAAGATTTTTGTGATTTTTCAAAAAAAAACGGTCAGTCGCGACCGGATCCAACTAAATATCGATCTTTTTCAACAAAAATTTTTTTCGTGTGGGTACGAATGAATATTGAGCGAATTTGAAAAGGCGATCGCGACTCGTGTGGCGGAGTATACTTTGAAAGAAAGAACCAGGCATAATATACTTAATGGTAAGAACAAAAGCAGGTTGTGGAAGAAAAATAATATAGTAGAAGATAAAAAAACGATTTAAAAAAGAGAGGCGATGAATGGAGTAAAAATATGAAAAAAATAGCTTAGCGTATTCATGTTTTGGACGAGAAGTACAAATGAGAAGGTTGCGAAGGATATTTGGTCGAATATTATCGCATTTATCATCTCGTCCACGAGCCTCAATGGATTTTCAACAGCGTATTATTCGTTTGAAATGTTTTATTTAATATTGAATGTGTTATTATTTTTGCAAAGGTTCGTTTAAATGAATGACTCGTTCGGTACATAATGATACGATGGGAAAGGATGCAGTTGGTTGGCGGTGCAGAAAGACTAGTTAAAAAATTAATCGTCGAATTTGGGTTGGTTGAATTTTGACAGCAGTCAACAAAAGCCTCTGTGCTAATCAAACGTATTATATCGAAGCAACCTATTTTATTATTCCGCTTTTGCCCTCCGCGATGTGTTTTGTTACTTATCTGTCCGATGTTGAGCGCTGGGCTAACTTTTCAAAAGTCAAAATGAAGAGAAAAAAAGGATGTTGAGTCAAAGCCGAAATTCTCAATAGGAAAGACACTCTGACTTCTGTTAATTCGGCCTATTGTCAGATGTAGGTATACGCTTACAATTTATATTTATTTTTTTGCCCACATTTTTACCTGCTCCGCTGTGCGGGGACCAAAGAATAAATTGGCTAGTAAAACGCCTCCGACACTTGTCTCTTTCTTTTTTTTTTCAACCTCACTCTTAATCCTCTCTCTCTCTCGCTCGCTCTTGGTCGCCGCCACGCTCCTGCGAGCTGTTTCTATTCACATAATTTGCTATCGACGTGTCAGGGCACTTGTGAGAACCAGCTCAAGAGTTAACTGACCGAGCCTCGCGGTCCCAGTTTATTTTCTAGCGCGAGCCCGTGTTTGTCCAGCCAACGAGCGAATTTTATATTTTTCTTCGAGCAATCATTTATCAATGCCCCTTAAGCTCCGGGCACCTCTCAATTCCTTCTCGTGTTTTTCGAATGCTCCCTCGAGAATATGCAGTTATATAAATAAATAAATCATTATTTATTCTGGGCCATTACACGATTCGGGCTGTGGAGAATTTTTGTCAAACGCGCGCTGACGTACGCGGTCAGGCACAGAAAAAAACAGAGTTTGATTATTTTTTTATGTTCGGACACATTTTCAAATAAATAAATTTAAAAATTAAGAAAAAATTAACGGAAAACTTATTTTTACTTCGACATTGTTCGAAATTTTTCTCTAAACCCTCACGAATTTTTTGGTCGCAGTTTTCGATCGTTTTTATGAACAATGAAGCTCGCAGACTTGAAAAAACGCATTTTCATAAATTTTTTAATATCCACGGAATAAAAAAAAGACCGATGAATGCCTTGAACGAAAAAAAAAATCTTTTCAGAAATGTCTCATTGTCTTTACTTTTACAAACCAAGTTTTTTGTCACCTTTGAATGAACCCCACACAAAAAATATCTCATCGTGCATTGTTTTCTTCTTTTTGTATTCACATTTTCGTGAAATATTACGATTTCTTTATTTTATTGAGCTGTCGCTATTTTTCTGAAACGTAACGACCCACTTGACACAATGGTTCAGTGCTGGGGTCAGCATATTTTGACGAACACGTTGTGTCATCAACTTATTCATTGCATTCTCGATTTCGAGGTACATGCAATTTTTTTTTATCCAATATACGAGTCGAAAAAAATATGTACGTAAAAATTTATTCATGAATCAGTGTAAAATAAATTTTTAATTTTTTCAGGTCAATTTTTTTAATTTCAAAATTAAAATTAGGAACGATTTACCGATTTAATTTGTTTTTTTCCCGCTTTTGATTGAAAAGTTCTGCTCTGAAGATGAAATTTTGTCAAAAAACGACGATATTTTGTTCGGTGAACTGAATATTTTTGGATACTTTCAAAATTTTCGTAATTTCGACGATCTTTTTGACAAAAATTTACTTTTCAAAGACTTTCTACAATATTTCCTGCTGCAGCGACAAAATTTTTGTTATTTTTCAAAAAAACGTTTAGTCGAACGAATCCAACAAAATATCGATCGTTTTCAACAAAATTTTCTTTTCAGTGTGCAACTGTTGCAACTGAAAACGATAATAAAGTAAAATATTCCCATAAAAAGGGTGACTTTTCATATAAAAAGTTGCATTATTAATAAAATCTCGAATAAAATAATTTTTATAATCAAGAAAATGATAAATTGGAAAGTAGCGAAATGCTGATCGAAAATTTGTACGAAATATCGAAACAGCTCAGACCGAGAGGTTCATAAACGTCATTTATTTGTGCCAATAATGAAAAGGGGTAGAAGAACAAAAGTGTTTACTCAATAATAATTATAACCCGAGAAATAAATGAGAATATTTGTCACAGGTCACAAAATGTGATATAATGTTGAAATATAAATCGGGACTCGAATAAACACGAAGAGGGAGAGACATATGGATATATTTTCGAAAACCGAATCGTTCATTATCATCGAATACGCATTCCCACGACGTTTGATAACAATTGAGTATTATATTGTTATGAATAAAAGAGAAATTCAAACCAATGGTTTTAGCGATGCTGTGCGTGATCCGAAACATGTGACGCTACAGAAATACAGTGTTCTTCATGCCTCCGTGTGAATGAGAGCCACAGCGAGAGAGAGAGAGAGAGCCAGAGAGCGAGAGAGAGAGGTATTTGTAGCGAGAACCATTAACCTATTGTCATACACGACTGTTATGTACAACGCACTATTTTTCACGCTATTGATACAGCGCAAAATAATGTCGTGCCTCGGTTTCGTCCTATTGTTGTGGGACGCGTTCTAAACTGTGAATACATCGGTAGACCCAAGTGTATACCAGGTGTACGTCAATAATCGCGTTATACGACACTCGGAGCTCTTTCATCGCGGGCTCCGTGGCATGGTAGGCGGTAAACTCTAATACCAACTTCGGATTCCACACTAACATGCAATGCATATATTTACAACTTGGATGGACTTGCTCCAGGCAACTTTTCTCTTCATCCACCACCCTCCGCCCCCTTCAACCATTTATTTAGATTTACATACAACCCTCTGTTATTATACGCACTAAAGATACGTTGCAATACGATAATTCAAGCTGACTCCTTGAACGTTATTGCGTTTCGGTTTCTTCGACTCGAGACTCTGAAAAATTGTCCTAATGATCCCCCAGAATTGCCTCATTCTGGCCGTATCCGTTTTCGTTCCTTTTTTCGAGGTCCAACCGTCTCGATCGATTCCTATGAGAATCTTTCGTGTCGATATGGAACCCTGACCTCATCTTTATAAAAAAAAGATTATTCGTGCTCGTAATTACGAGGGGATGTGTCAAAAATTCATAAAGTGATAAAATTTTAACGAAATGCCAGATATTCCGTCACAATTATGGCCTCCAGCCTCCAGCAAAAAAGTGGATGAAATTTTTCATATGAAACTCTCGAACAAAGTTGTCCTTGTGCCCTTTTCACGCAAAAACGACTGAACCAATTTTGACGAATCTTTCACAGGAATAGCTTTTAGGCTGCATGGCATTCCTGAAGCTTCAGTCACATGAATTAAAAAAAGGTACTTGAAAAAATAATGAAACCATGGCCCAAATTTGCGCACTCGTTCAGTCCATATTTTTGTCCAAATCTTTTCTTATCCGTCAAAATGAATTGGACTTCCGTTTCCTAATCCTTCGTGAGTCCTCGACGAAACTAAGGGATCGGAATGAAAGACCCAAGGATTTTTAGGCTCGAACAATATGTCGCTGACTTGTTGACTTTGAAAAAGTGCTTCACGCGCCAAACCCTTTGAATTTTCAATCAGAACGATTCGAGCCACTTCTTCTATGCGTGCAAGCAGTCAGATTTCTTTTGGCCTCATTTTTTTGGTTCCCATGCAACCTGGAGTCAGAAGCTTTGAATTTATTTCCCGAATCGCCACGAAAAAAGTCGCGTGCTTCATTTCATCATCCTCGATTTCAGAGGAATTTTTCAAAATCATCCCTTAAAAGTAATGCTCGACGTATTAACGTAAAGAAATTACTTTTTTTGGGATTACTTCATAATTTTGTATGAACGTTCTTGACACCAAAACCAAAAACTTTCTCCTGACGTAGAAAAAATTTCTGACGTTAAGATTTTGAGATATTTAATTTCCAATTTTCAACTTTTCTCATCTAAACTCGTGTAAATTCCAGTCAAAAATTTCGGCTCACAGCCTTTCTGGGAATCTGCAAGAAAAATCCTAAATACATTTGAGATCGGAAAAATAAAAAATTGTAAGTTAAATATTTCAAATTCTAAACGTCAGAAAATTTTTCTTCATACCAAAAAATGGTCAATTTTGCTATCGCAAGTTTTTCTCTTTCCCGGAGCCTCAATTTAACGAAAATACATCGCGCGCAAAGAGAATTTTGAATTTACAAATTCCTAATAAAATATCCAACAAGAAGACAGTGAAATATTTCGATACACAATACCGTCGAATAATGGTGTGTAGGAAAATGCAATGAATTTTCATGAACCCCAAATATGCTACTCAACACATAAGGAATCCACCCCTCGCTGAAGGGATGAGGTTTGGCGCTCGAAATTAGCCGGAAGGCCTATTCGAGCTCAAGATTAATCTTTCAACACTTGGTCCGATAAAAAACATAGAGCGAGGGGCAAAAGAATGGGATATAAAAGTATAAGAAGGAATGAAAACATTTGAGGGAATCACGTTGGATTTAACGGACACAATCGGAGAATAACGATTCGTTATACCGGGCGAGAATAAAGAGGACAATGGCAGTGATGTTTGGTGTGTAATAGGTCCAGAAGCGGAGCACACGCTTATGATCTATTATGGGAAAGCGGAAACGCATGTTTTACCCCAGTTTCCCCCGTTTAGTGGCATTTAGTTCGCTCCGTTGACTCGCATGATATTTATTTTTATCAGTTGAGCAGCGGCGGCGCCCTGCATGCTCCGGAGCTACTCACCACCAAACTCAAAGCGATCGCGACCCGCCACTCTGCGCTCTCTGATCCGGGGCTTCTATCACGGGCCACATAATGGGCTCAACACCGACATTTATCATCCGACGAGACTCTCCACTTCAGGGTTGGACGTCTCTCCTCTCTCGATCCACTATGTCCCGCCGTTAACGCGGACGTTATGCCATTATACAGCCTATTGTCCGTTCAATCTGCCTTTACAAAAATCTTCCCATACTATAAACATATAAACAACCATTACATAAACTATACTCGAAAATTAATCTACCGGATCCAGAATCTTTCGTAATATCTCGTCGGATACGCCAAATATTTTCTACATCATCGAGATACTGTGCCATTTTGCGTTTTACTATGAAAAGTTTTTTAAAAATTTCCAAAATCTTCAAATTTTACAAAAATCGCCACAACTATTGTTTTTTTTTTTTTTACAAACTGACACTCATTATCTTCGTTTTCGAATGATCTTCGGATTGGTAATTAGCGATTTTTGATTCATTATCATTTTCCAGTTGCTGGTGAATTTTGAAATTTGAAAATATGACAAAAAATGTGATTTTTTGGTTCGGATCGCCGAAAAAAATAAATTATCGAAATGCAATGCAGCCGAAAACTTATTCTGATTCATGAGCTTCATTCCTGTGAAAGATTCATCAAAATTGGTTCAGTGGTTTTTGCGTGAAAAGGGCACAAACAGAATTTTGTAACGAGAACTGGTTTTGGGTTTCGCGCGATTGGACGTGAAATGTTTTTGAGCTGGAATAAAAATTCAAGTTTTGTATAAAATTCGAGAGAATGCAGGTTCTATGTTTATCCGGCATTAACAACTAGACAAGAGGCTATTGTGGGTATAGTTAAGAGTAATATAATAGAAGAGAAAAGTTTTAGTCAGGAGAAGGATAAATATGCGAGAGAGAAGAGAGTGGAGGAAACGAACAAGATGTCGATGTATTCAGCGTGGCGATTAATGTGTTTGCGTTTCATTGTTAGCCGCGCAGGTCGTCCATTCTCATGGAATATTCACGGGAGAAGGACGTGTGTCGTTTGTGTGTACGTGCTCTTGTCAAGTTCTCTTTGGAGTATCGTAAATGTGTATATGAAAAAAGGAATAAAAGTTGCATAGAGCGAGGAAAGTTTTTCAAGGCATTCATGGATTGCGAGAGTCGTCGGTATTAAGCGATATTACGATGGGATACAATTTAACGACCGTTGTAATTAAAAAAAATAATAATTGTTGAAGGGACAAGCTGAATAATAGTGGAAAAGGGAGAAAAAATATAATAGAGATTGGTGAAAAATTTCTGCAACGCCAGAATTGGAGGCAAAGTAAAATCCGTATATATATATATATATTTGTATAAAATGATCTCGGCTTCATGAATGTTTGTCTTTGACGTTCTTGTAGAAGTGAATCGCAACTTTGTCTCCTCTTGAGTCTCTTTCTGGCCGGAGTTTTGCGCAGCAAGTCCTCAGAAAAATGTTCTTCAATGGTAAAAGCGTCGCGGAGCGTTTTTTTTCTTCTTTATATTTTTTTTCTCTCTCTCTCTCTTTCTCGGTCTCTGTTTCTTTGGCTGGCGGAGGTCTTTGTGAGAGTATAAAAGGCAGAGCACCGGAGTTATTATTCGGGTCAAAGGACGAAGAGCCCT
Source organism: Diadegma fenestrale (assembly GCA_037043255.1). Classification (NCBI taxonomy): domain Eukaryota; kingdom Metazoa; phylum Arthropoda; class Insecta; order Hymenoptera; family Ichneumonidae; genus Diadegma; species Diadegma fenestrale. Next base: position 10,387,498 of record CM073317.1, read on the forward strand.
CGCAATGTGGTGCGCGCACTGTAAAGAGTAAAAAGAGCCGGGCAATACGCGCAAGTGCGTTTCTCCGGAGGTTCTCGTGTGTCCCGAGCAGCTTTTCCTGTGCACACACACACACACACACAGAGCGAGAGGAAGAAGAAAGTTGGCCGTAGAGTATATGCGGCTGTGCATAGAGATTCATATTTTTGCTCAAGTGTATATGCGGCGACGTATAGATATGAGCCATTGAGAGGAGGGTATAGGTGCTCGGTGTAGAATTGTCGCTTTGGTGGTCGCGTCTAACTGTGGAATCCTCTCGCACTCGTTTCTCGACATGGTTGCACATCGTAGAGAGCCGGAGGCTGAACGTGCGATGCTGCATCATTCGCACACTACTCGGCTTGTTTTTCTCTCTCATCGATGCATGTGCAGGATGCTGCGCGCTTTTGCTGCATCGCAGGGTGAAACGCGAGCTGGCTTGATGTGGTAGGTCTGCCATTACGCTTGGTCTATGTCGCAAAAGGAGTCGAACGCCTGGCCAACAATGCGTTGTATCCCTAACAATGCCTGTTTACTGTCTACACTCAGAATCCTACAATAGCCGATCGCTTCGCTGTCAGTTTTTCTCGATTGTTGTCCAACATTCGAAAGGGGAGAGGAGAAAACGCGCGGGAAGGCTTTCCCTATGGCCATCAGCTACAGAGACTATCAACGTACTGAGCTCTCCACTACTAGCCATCCGTATAGTCAGACCAAACAGCATATGTCACTTCTGGATGCTGCTGCTGCCTTCGAGCCTTTCGTCTGCATAATTCATCACGTTTATTCAATCCAGCCTGAATAAAGATGCTTCCGCTAATCCTTCCATCCAATAATCCCCCAATTCTCTCGTAATCCGATGGCGTTACATACTGGATTATGACAAAAGTATCGGTTTAAGGACTTGGCGTATGGTGACGGAAATCTAAATGTTTCTTTTCAGTTTTTCTCACATACAAAATCGTTTGCGAGCTCATTTTGAAAAGTTGCTCCGAATCGACTAAACAACGACGGCACTCCGGCTCATTATCTTTGTTTTCGAAATATCTTCGAATTGGTAATTAGCGATTTTTCATTCATTATCATTTTTTAGTTGCTTGTGAAGTTTGAAAGTGGAAAATATTACGAAAAATGTGATTTTTTGATTCGAGGTACCAACAAAAATTGATTTTCGGAATGCAATGCAGGCTGATTCATGGAGCTTCATTCCTGTGCGGGATTCGTCAAAATTGGTTCAGTCATTTTTGCGTGAAAAGGCCACAAACACAATTTTGTACTAGACAAATTTTATTCCCTTTTTTTGCTGAATAAGGCTGGAGGCCATAATGATGACAAAATGTGTGGGGTTTTGTAAAAATTGGATCAATTCATGAATTTTTGACACATCCCCTTATATAATTACGAGCGGGAATGATAATTTTTATTTTATTTTTTTAATTGCTCGTCTTTTCGTCAACACCGAGAGTGCGTAAGCTCTCAAGCGGCGAAACGCGTCATGTCTTGATAAGCGTTAATTATATATATTCGTAGTAAGTGACGTGGAAGCCACGGAAAATCAGGTAAACATCGGCTAATCCAATTGTGAGTCAATTCTAAAAGAGGCCCGTGGAGCAAGGACAAAGGAAGGCGCGCATAAGCCTGAATGTCGAAAGCAAACACGAGGAATGATGGAGAAAATATTACATTTGTCTTGTGAGAATTACGTGATAAGGTTGTTATTCGGGTTGTTTAATATTCTGGAGAATAGGATAAAGAAGTGGAAAGAAGGTGGTAGAATGAATTGAATGGAGGCTCGGGGTGTGTGTATAGACTGGTGGCGTGTTGGTGTTCGCGTAGAAGGCTCATCGGACAGGCTTCTAATTATAAATCTATTGTTCGTTCAGTATTTTTGTGCGATGTCCTTCCTGTCTTCCTTGGAGACAGAAAGGCTATTCTATTCTCGACAGTCGCCCGTAATGCCGGTATTGTTCTCATTGTCGCAACATCGTCGTACGATAAAGCGCCAAGACAAAGCTTCTGCAAAGGTCCTCCCTGCTCTCGCGTAACAAGTCGTACGTCTCTTTGCCTCATTCTCTTCGCTCCCACCGCGCGCCTACTACCCCACTATCTTTCTTCATCTTTTGTCTCTCTCTCTCTCTCCCTCTCTCTTTATATATTTTTTCTTCTTTCTCTCTGTGTTGGACCATTTCTCGTTTTATACCAAAGAAAACATAACAGCGCTGCGACTACCCTCGTATCAACCGATGCTAATATAGGAGAGATCGACGAGACATCAAGGACTCGTTATGCAACCGCGTACACTTGTACAATATTGATTGAAATTTTACATTGTTGATGGAAAAGTAGAAAAGTACACGGACAGAAAATTGTATTGAAAATTATATATTATTATATTATATTATATTATATATTATTGATAATCTGAACAATCCTGAATTCGTGTCTGCGAGGCTCGGAGACTCAAAAATTTTCTGCAACTTTTTTCTCCATCATAACACAATTCATATCTGCATTAGTTGAGCGATTGAATTAGTTTTGAATAGATAAAATAGAGAATTGAATATTTTCTGATTGATATAAAATTTCGAGAGTTTTGTTGCGTTTTTTTAATTTTCAGGTCGATTTCGTCTGATAGGGACTTTGGAAACGATGTGAATTGCGTGAATAAGAAATTTGGTATCGTAGTCGCAAAAAACGAGGACATTTAACTTTTTTTCATTATGTTATTTTACGTTTAATATTCATTATTCGTTAATTATTATTTATGATTAAAAATTGTAAATTCAGGGTTCTCATTGAAATGTTTGTTCAAAACTTTCATTCGTGGAGGTTGCGGCCTGTTTTGATATCGATTTCGGCGTCCCCAAATAAAAACCGTCCGGTATTGGATACAGTTTGGGAAAAACGGGAAAAGTGAGGAGAAATTCGAGTGTAACGGTTAATCACGATGTAGAGTAAGAAATGCAAGAACATTATGTGGACAAGCTGATGTTACCAGAGCATATTAGATGTATGGACGTACGACATGTATGCGGAAGAAAGAGAGAGAGAGAGAGAGAGAGAGAGAGGAGTGAAGAGGATCGTTGGTGAGGAACGGCAGCAGCATCAAGCGGCGGTGAGGAGTAGTGGCGGCTTTGTTGGTATGAGGCCGATAGCGAGTAAGCATTCTCTCGGACAAGAGCTTCAATGTACCGAGACAATGTGACCAACGTTTGGGCATTCATTGTTAAACAATGAGATGAACATAATGTGATAATGCAGCGAGGAGTGGAGTTAGGGGCGTGAGTGGTTCGGATCGTCGTCGGGAAGATCCGGACCGCGAGAGGAGCGTACAGCATCAGCAAGAGTGATGTTTTGCACACATAGACATGGACACAGAGACACGGGGAGCGAGAAGCCGCGCAGCGCAGTGTGGAGTTGCTGTACAGCATGGCTGGCTGCAGTTGAGGGCGGTGGAGACTCGCGCGGGAGTTTTAGACAGATAGGGTGGGTCTTGTATGCCGGAGACACTAGTGGAAAATGGGACAAAGTGAGTTTTATTAACGCATCCATGATTAAAAACACTCCGGTGTACCTCGCGTTTTTTACCTTCTTCGCGCGCTTTTCTCTCTCCTTTTCTCTCAATGCGGGAGAGCGGAAAAAAACTCCAAGGGGTAAAGAGTGTCGGAGCAAAAGAATCGAACGAGAGAACGCTACACGCTTACGGAAGTGTCTTTGGGTGGCTCCTCGCAACTCTCTTTTCTACTCGCTCGTTCTCCTCTACGCGCTCCGCCTCGTTCACACCCCACACCTCGAGAGCTTAAACCTGCTGCCTGCAATTTTTGTACAATCTCATTCTCTTGGAGTGGTCGTCATACACAGAAGGTCCTCCTTGTCACTCGTTCGAGTTTTCAAGCATCCCCCCCCCCCCCGTACTTATGGAAACTACGCTACTATGTGTGCATTTCTTTCTGAAGAACGATACACCAGTTTCTCTTCCATTTTTCTTCCACGTAAACATATTCACACTTTTCAAGATTTCTACAAAAATTCGTTGAAGCTTCGTGTCTTGGGATCATCCAGAAATTTTTTTTCATTCACGTTCATCGTTTTGTAATTTTTTAGGAATCTTCCATACTTTTCGTAATTGATTCGGAAAAAACCGAATGGACGTCGATTCTTGACAATTAGGGAATTCGACCATAAAAACGGATTAAAAAATGCAGACGAATTTTCATTTTTAAACTTTTTTTCCTTTTTTTATTTAAAAAATCGTTACGCATATTTGAAATGACCGGAAATGGATGAGAGTACGGCCAAGACAAGTCGGAATTTTTTGAGAATCGTCCATATTTTTCCTAATCGATCCGGAAAAAACCGAATGGATGTCAATTCTCGATAATCAACGAATTCGACGATAAATGGACATGAGAATTGAAAAAATTAAGTCAAATTTTCATTTTTAAACTCTTTTTTCTTTTTTTTTTGTTTTAATTTTAAAAATTGTTACGCATACTTGACCCAAAATGGACGAGAGTATGGTTGAGACCGAAAACACGATGTTTTACGTAATTTGCACTCGTGCAAGGGCGAGAGGATCGGAGGACCGAGATTTTGATGTTGATAATCGTGGATAAATATAATATTTCCGATTTTGTCAATACAATTGAAAATGAATTGAGTCAGTACATGGCCGCAGGGTCGATAAGGCGCGAGGCCCGATGCAAAAATGATATTTCAGTGATAAACTGAAATCCAGTAATAATAAATAATTGCAAGTCTGCATTGTAAAATTGCATATAAAAAATGACAAAACTGGTGTGAATTTTTCCGAATGAGAGACGCGAAAGATAAAAACTTGTGCGCACACAGACAGAAGGCTTTTTTGAGGTATGGGCAACGTATTTAAATGTGCGACGTTGAAATTTGCAGGCTACCGGTGAGATTAACGGGATTGGTGAATCGGAGTGAGTATCGCAGCTAGTGTGGGCGTTAGCGTGAATAAAAAACAAAAGAATGAAAAAAAAAATGGTGACTCTTCACCGGTTCGAGGAGGATGACAATGAGGTGTGCGCGTATGGATTGGTGTGGCATGCACCGAGAAGCAGGAGTAGACGGGGTTGAGCAGGCAGGCAGGCAGGGTGCGAAAAAAAATCGACATTCCCCGGAGGATTGCTACGGGCAATGGATGCTCTGACGTAGCTCGATAGCGAAGCAGAGGAGAAAAAGGGGGGAGGGGGGGTGGAAGATGTGCCTAGTGTCAGTGATGCGGAGGATGCGGAGAGCCCGAGGAACGGAGGCAGAAGAACGGAGCCACTGACTGGCGGCTGCTAACGACCGTCAGAGCTTATCGTTATAAAATCGGGGTAACTAAGTTCGAAGGTGGCTGTGCCGGGTAAAGAAGTGAGCGGGGAAAAGTGAGTGTTGGGGGAGCACGAGAAGCATCAGCAAGACCAGAGGCTGGATATAACGGTGGGGAGAAGAGAGAGAGAGAGAGAGAGAGAGAGAGCAGCAGAGGGTGCAGGGAAGAGGATGGTGAGGGAGGCGACAAGGCCCGCGCGCTCGTAATCGCGACCGATGCCGAAGGGCTCGCAGGGAGCGCGCTCTGCTCTGGAGTGTTGCGGGTATAAAATGGGGAATGATTAAAATAACGAGGCTGCAGAGGGTCTCCGGTAGATTTGCCCCCCTCCCCCTCTGCTCTCATGCTTTTCGCATGCGAGGGAAAGTACGCAGTCGGGGTGAGATGATATTGTGCTGAAACAATGTGTCGCCTGACGCTCTGTACCTCGTACCGGCGAGCACGACGACATCAATTGATGCCCCAACCGCCCCCCTCCTGCCACCCTCGTGTTTTTCCTTCTTCCCTTCTCGCCCAACCGGTGTACCGCCCTGTCCTTATTCACACCTCACCTACGTACACTATCTCGCGGCTCAGGATCCTCACTGTCAACCAAGACTCGCTATATACGTGCCCCACGCCCATCCCTCTCATTCGACCATGCAGTAAAACGCACGAGCCCGTCCATCTCCGTTCACTTACATGCACTTGCAGCGTAAGTCATTTCCACTCGTTTTTGTCCTCCGATGATGTCTCGAAGGTCGAAAGGACGACACATACGGGATCTATGAAAAGCTCCTGAGAGCTCCAGTGAGCCTGAGACGGGACGAGATTCCGAAATAAAAAAGTAGTGACTTTTCATTGTGATCGCCGGATCCGCATTTTTCATACTGCTGCGTCAAAGCAGAGGAATCAACTGTTTTTAGAATTTTTACGTATATTGATCATTTTATCGATTCATCATCGATATATCGATACATACGATCGATAATCGATATCGAAATATCGATTTTTACTACTTTTGCGGTTTCGGACTTTATTTTTTGTCCGGTCACCCAACCGGAAATAATGCTTGTCCAGGCTACTCAAGTTTTTGGCGATTCGTTGGAGTTTCACAAACGAAACGCGCACTAATCGTTGCGTTTCGCGTTTTTTTATACGGAGCAAGAATAAAATGTTGGAAAAATCAGTGTAATGCGTGTAAATAGAGAGAAAGGGAGAATACACATTCCGTGGCAACTTGGAAATGGTAGAGATGTTATGGTGAATATGTGTGGATGGTATGGGAAAGAGGAAAGAGGGATCATGTTGCCGTGTGGTGGTGGCGTCGACGCGTGTTGCGTCCAACAGCAGGAGAATGGGCCACACGGCATCGCGAGGCTATATGTGAAGGAAAAGACGACAAGCGACATCAACAACGTCGAAGAGCGACGGTTTTTGGGGGCTGGGGACGAAAGAGGGTGAACGGGCTCGAGCGAGCATCGCTGTCGGTGGAACGACGTGAGAGAGCAAGTGCGGGATGCTCGGAGGGGTCGGAGGGAACAGAGGGGGAGAATAATTTAAAAGCTGAATTGAATTTTTTTTCCTCGGAGTCTTTCCTTCGGGCATTGGGAGGCGGACAATGGCTGAATGGCGATGTATCAAGGAAAGTCGACTCGTGGGAGAGGCCAGCATTGTATCGGTCTCTTTCCTCGTCCCCTCCCCCCCCCCCGTCCTCTTGCTCTCACGCTCCGTTGTCGTACTTTCTCCCGTTTCTCTTCTTTTTCTTCTCCTTCTTCCTTTTCGTCTTCTTCTACCATTTCTCTCTGCCCCTTGCACGTTTTCATTCTTCCCCTCTTTGTTGTGAGACTATGCCGCTATTCCACATTTCTGGCGAATATAGACCGTGGCAAAAAGCCTTGATGCCTCTGTGTTCGTACAAGAGTTATAGAAGAATCCGCGTAAATGTTCAAGATCCAGTCAACAAAGTTCGCAGCTTCCTAGAAACTCCTCCATTATTTTCTTTTACTTTGTCAATCCTTTTGCACCCTCCGCACCATTCCTTGTGCTCAGTTATTCCGCAATGGACCCCACAATTATCAGGTTTTCATCCTAATTTATCAATCGTACCTCGGGCCAATCAGACCCGAGCCGTTTTTCAAATCGTTGCATTTCGGTAAAAATGCATTTTTTTTTTTTCGTAGTAATTTATCCAAATTTCATAGCTCCGCGAGTCAACTTTTTGACAAAAACGAAAAATAAATGTCAAAACATCGAATGCCGAACAAATCAGCGACGAAAAATCGCTCGGGTCAAAATGACCCAGTGTGTACTCCAAGGGCCAAGATCTAGAAATTTGCGCAACAACCGTTTCCATCGAAATGACTGATGTAATCGAAATATTATACTTTGGTGGATGGCATTAGAAAAGAAAAAAGCTCGCGATCACACTCGCGGCCGTGTCTTCCGCAGATACGTGTTTCATTCGTAGCCATATAGATAAAATGAAATAACCAGTTGTGTGCTTGTTCGATGTAGACCAAGACTAGATCTCATCTCACAAACAGACGTCGATTCATGAAATGGCTTTGTCTGCGCTTTGTTTTCCAAATAGGGAGGGACAAAACGCTACCTTTTCCTCAATGGAACCCCCGTTGGCATTGTATGATCTGACAATAGTCAGCTTCGCAGATCTCTACTACTTCGCTTGATAACACAAATTTAACGAATTTCTACTTACCCCTCGGTTTCAATCTAAAAACTGCCGTCCTCAGGCTATCGATAGCGAGCCCTATATATACCTATCGCCTTTCCTGTTTAAACCCTTTGCATTTTTCCACAAAGCTTCCTTTACTGCTTCTCCAAAAAATAAAACTTTCTATGGGGATTGCGTCATCGCGTTGCACAAGCAAGAGCTGGTCTCTCGTAATAAATACTCCATGTAGAACTTGAACTTGGATCCAGACCCCAGAGATCCACTTTTACGCACTTGGCACTTTGAAAAGAGAATTTTGTTGGAAAAAATCGATATTTCGTTGAATACAAACGATTTTTTTGAAAAATCACAAAAATTTTGTCTTTGCAGCAAGAAATATTTTGGAAAGTCTCTTCGAAAAGTGCATTTTCGTCATTCCGTTCGTAAATTTTGCTGACGCAGTTTCGTAGGACATGAAAAATATTGTCAAAATAATGAAAATTTTGAAATTATCCAAAAATATTTAGTTCACTGTGTTCAACAAAATATCGACGTTTTTTGACTAAATTTTATTTTCAGTGTTTGAGCGTATACACGAAAAACCATTTTTATAGCCTTACAGAGTCAAATTTCTGGAAATCCAAGTCCAGGCTAATTTCTGGCACGAATTCCGGGTGCTCAGGAGTCAATTCGACTGCGATTGTTTCTGCTCAAACGAACGACGAACCTTTTATTATGACAATATAACGAAAAATACGGTTTTAGGGTCCTCGAGGCGCATTTATAATTGTGTGGGTGGAATTTTGACAAAATGTAAATATGACGTTCCATCGTATAGAAACTTGAAGTAAAATCGTTTAAGAGGAGAATGGCAAAGGCGAAATGTACCGTTGGGTCGGGGGAGCCCTAATCGTGCCCTACCTGCGTTTACTGACGCAGCCCTCGATCCACAATCTCCGCACGAATGTCTCCGAGAGCCACGTCTCGCTCGACACTCGAACCTTTTTTATCGTTTCTGGACTCTTGTATAACAATAAATCGTAAAATTTACAATGCACAGAGTCTCCGAACATTTTAATCCTCGAGATCGTTTTCTCCGGCAACATTCACTTCTATTTTTTTATTCTCGGCAATAAAGTTTCGGTGACCGAAGTCAAATTGACGGAAATTACTAAAAAGGAGGGTTTTTAGGACTTTGGAAGAAAATCTGATGGAATTTACGAAAGATTCGGCTACAGTACGGTTTTCTTGGACTTTGGCCAACATTTTCTCCATTTCCTCTTGGCGCAGTTGAACTTTGCACATTCAACGATTTATAAATCCAAAAAATCGTTAATTTTATCATTTTTTAAAGGGATGAAGAAAAATTCTGGTCGCTTTATCTAAAAAGCTTCGTTGTCATGAAATGAAAACGTTAAATTTTCGGTCTAAAGTGCCACAAAATGTCCGTATGAAAAAGGGGAAAAGATAGTTTTGTAAATTTTTCCAATTCACATGGTTTGTGGACCCAGGACGTGGAAATATGATTAAGAACCAATTAAATTGAGTATATTAAAAATTAATTAGGTTTTAATGAAGTAATTGCTGTCTCGATGCGAATCGTAACCCAAAAATGATGTAAGCGTTTTGAAAATCGTCATCGCAGTCAAACAGGGTCAAGGCGACGTCACCTTTTCGAATAATTCACTAAAAATATGCCTCAGCCATAGATTTTAATCGCAAAAACTGGCTCCTTCAGTTAAAATCCGCCCCCTCACGTTTCTACTACCATTTTTTTCAATTTTGTATAATTTTTTATTCATATAATTAATAAATAATTGAGATAATAAATTTTCAAAAGTTCATCAAAGCGTTTGAAGAGCTTTTTGGCCAAGAGGAATTCGAATGTGTTGATTTACACGGAATATTTTTCTTTATTTATTTCTAACGAAACTGTTAGCTAAATAAATGAGCGGAATGACAAAAATTGATTTTTCGAAGAGTCTTTTTAGAATATTTCTTGCTGCAATGACAAAATTTCAGTGATTTAAAAAAAAAAAAACGTTTAGTCAAACGCATCCAACTGAATATCGATCTTTTCGAACAGAATTTTTATTTTTTCAGTGATAGTTGCGGTTCGTTTTACAGGAATAATCGACGGTTTGTTATGTTTTTTATTCTGTAAGGTATTCGATCGGATCTACGTACTCGACATCGGTTTTTCGTGGCTGAGCGAGCTCACTCTCACACGTGATCTATTCAGATGCGTCTTTGCAGTGTTCTCGTTCTATCCGGCGGTGTATGCTGGGCACGTCGGGGCGAGAGATCCGGCCACGGGAGATACAAAGGGTGGAGACAAAAGGAAGCGCCGCCCCCGCAATACTGAAACAATGGAGGTCCAACAATACGCCCAGCTACTGCAAATTCAACCGATAATCGAAGGTGCCCGAGGAACCAGCTCTTTTATTTCATCCCCCTCCCTCTGTCATCCCCTCCCTCGGGCGTTTATTGAATTATACCATCACGGACGAATTTGCTTTGTTAAATACGAAATTTTCCATTTACAAGTTTAAATCGAAACGTCCTAGAGAATCGAATGATATTTCACCACTTTTTTCGCCAGCGCGATCGTTTCCGTCAAACTCTGCGAATGATTGAATCTTTTATTGTTGAAAGAATTCTTGACGAAACCGATACAACGCGCCCTTCTTTGACACTTTTCATTTCCTGATAGGGGGGATCATGTCGTCCTACTCCCGTTTCAGAAACGCTCTCTAACACATCTTATCGCTGTTTCAATCCACACTGTTGAGGGACGGAAAACTGTATCGTGTTTAACTTCTCAACCAAAGTTCCAGCCAATTCTGTCTTCTTATGTCGCTTTAAATTCCATTCGCCTACGTGCGGAAATTAATTCTAGCGAAATGAGCAGCTTTCAAACAAATTCAAATGTTTTTTCACCTTTTCTCGCTTTCAGTTCCAGTTTTCCTGATGTACATCGTTTTCGGGAGTTTCTCACAATGCAAATTGTTGTGGGTCTTCGAAAGTTTGGGAAAAACTGGACGAACCGACTGGGACGAGGAGACGAAAACGTTCCAAGTCTTCGTGACCCATAAAACTGGAGAAATTATTTTTTGAAAAAACTGAAAAAATTTCGTTTTATTCTCTTTAATATGGAGAACGAGCGCACCAACTTTCGGATTTTTATCCTGATTATTTTGGGTAGAATAAAAAAAATAAGTAACGTGTTGCCAAAATTGACGTAATTTGCGTCTAAAAATTCTAACCGACAATTTATTCAATGTCTGAAACGTCAAACCCCCAAAAATGGTATCCGGACTGCAGCCAGCAAGATATACAAACGTACGAAACATTCCGAATGACAAAAGGGTCCATACGGTTCTCAGTATCGCAATCCACAATGATCAGTAATCAGAAAAATACATCGGAATCTCATTGCACCACAACGGAATCCTTTGCCGTTGGGAAAATCGTTACTCGCGAATTTAGTGTCAAAGCGACGACGCGCGACAGACTATCACCGTAAAAGTATCGAATTACTCGGACGTTCCCAGCCAGCGGCTGACATCGTTTCAACTAGATTCGTGACAGTGATGACGGTTCATGGTGTAAAGACGAAGATTATGCAGAGGTTCTATTTTTTCTAAACGCTGTAACAATTTTCTGCTGGATTTTGATGCTCGTTTTGAAAAACCACTGCAAGCTCGGAGTATTACAAAAAAATGGCTGAATATTTCAGAGAAACTTTCTCAAAATCCCAAATAAGAAGTACAAAAAATTACAAAGAAAATGCAAAAAAAAAAACATCAAATTTTCAAAGTTTTTGGACGGTAATACGACCTTCAAGAATTTGCGAAAAATGAATATTCGCGGAAACATAAAAAAAATGATTGCAAGTGAGAATTTGGATCGATCAAAATTTGCGAATTTTATTTCAATCCGTTGGCCCCCTTTGGAGGATCTTCGGGTCATCAGAATGCCAGACAAGAATAACGTTTTGTAGAAAAGTTGATTGAGGAATGAGCGTTACCCCATAAAATGGTAAACAGATTGTTCATTTTATTTTGCAGTCTCGGTTGTGGGAATGGTTATAGTTTGAAATGTTATTCGGCAAAGGGAGGTGACCGTAAAAGACAGAAAATTACGAAGCACTTGAAGGGAGGATCAGAGGGGAGTAGGCGTTGATCGGTAATATTACATTAAGGTCTGGAGCGGGAGTGGGAGCAAGGGAGTTTGGTGTAGTTGGTATTGGCGCAGGTAAGGTTGAAAACTGTAGAGTGAAGTGCGTAAGTGGAAGAGAGAGGGAGAGGGAGAGAGGAAGATGAGAATTCCGCGAGTTGTGCGGTGTGTTCCCGGATCTGGTTTCCACGACAATGTTGCGAAATGAAGATGAACGGTTGGGCACAATGCCTGGCGTATTCAGCGTGTACAAATACGGCTCGGCTCCAAACACGTGAAATCGATTTCGAGCAAATAATCGGATACTCGATTCGGGCGAGTAAGAGAGGAGGAGAGGAGGAGGAGGAGGTGGAGGAGTATGGGGCATAATGGGACAGGGAATGGTAGTGGAGAATCCGCGACGAGGGGGCTTTAGCGTAGGGTGAACGCGGAGAGAGGGGAGGAGCAGGGTGGCAAGCAGGAGCGTAGTCGCATAATTCAGAATCGACAAAGCAGCAGATTATGGAAATAGAGTCCCTGAGTTGGAGCCGAAGCGCTCTGACGCCATTCCTCTCTCTCTCTCTTTCTCTCTCTCTTCCTCTCCTCCCTCTCTGTCTGTCGCTCTTTGTCTCGCTCTCTCTCTCTCTCTCTCTCTCTCTCTCAATTTCTGTCTCCTCTGTCGTACACACTCAATCTCACCAGCAGCGAGTCGAGGCTCGTAGCAGCACCAACAAGCAAGTAGTACGTACACCGTGATCGTGTATACACCGCGCGTGCGGTGTTGCCATGCCGACCATTGTCGTATTCCGTTTCGTCCGTTCTCCGCTCCAGTCCCGCATCCCCACATCATCGCAACATCCCGTCGTATACCCAAGCAGCAACCCTTCTCGCCCTCCTTCTCCTCCTCCTCCTCCTCCTCTTCCCATTCCTTCTCCTCCTCCTCCTCCTCCCGCACCCTTTGCTATAACATGCCGAACGAGAAGAGTCCCGCATTCTAGCTGCTGCACACGGCGATGCCGTTGCCACCTCTACCTCCAGCTCCAATCTGGAGCTTCGGCTGAGTGGCCCCCCTGCACTCCCCCATTATACCCAACCCACCGTTCGATGTTGCCGTTATAACGGCGCATCAGAGCTCTAGCGCATATTGAGACCAAAGCCTGTGCCGCCCACCATCCCCCAGAACCAACCACCTCCCGCTCCCAGCCCACTCCCTTCTGTTATCTTCGCAGTCTCCCATCCTCTTCTCCTCCCACCTCCTCCTGCACTTTTCTCCTTCATCTCTCCCTCCCTCCCTCCCAGCCGTCCCGTACGTACCTCATCTCTCTAACGACTTGTTGTTAATGTTGTATCAACTCAACCCTGCAAACAAGCTTGCGCAGCATGAAAGACCCCACCCCTTGCTGCTTGCCTCTCTATAGCCAAATGTATCCTGGAAACCCCGAGTTTCCTAACCTTAACAGAACATCATATAGCGCATTCAAATATACGAATGCGCAACCACAGATGTATATTTATACGTGCACCTACAAGAGGATCGAAGTGACGCCAAAATAGGATGGGGATGAGCCAACCTCAACACTCTGTGCCCCTTCTTACCGTACCTTCCTCCTCCTCCTCCTCCTCCTCCCTCGCGTCTCGCTATACCCTCAACCTTTACGGGCTTTCGTTTTATTACATGTTGGATTCCCATTTGCCGCTTAAAACTGTGAGTTTTACGAGCTTCTCCTATAACAAATTTTTCACCTTTTCACTTTGCTTACACGAACCGACGCCTCTACCTCACTCGTACCTCGTTATGTCTCAATTTTTACGTCGCAGCGCCCTCTGTGGATTTAGTACACTCGCTACTTGTTGACGGCTTCCTTTTTCCTCGGATTAAACGCTCGCTTCTTACAATTAACTTGAGACTCCGCGTTACCCAGTGTCTCAACATCGTTGCGTCATCAAATTCCGCATACATCTTCCCTTATTTTGGTTCTCGGGCTTTTCGTTGCGTTATTTATCCGAGCCTCAATCCAAACGGCAAATATACTATCCAAATATTCCGCGAATTGTACCGAATTGACAAACAGATTCAGCCAAATCTCAAAGGCTCGAGAATGGATATGAAATTTCAAAGACAAATTATGTTTTCACTTTACCAAATAAGCTTCAGTTGGCTTCTTCAGAATCCCATCTACGTCTGGCATCCGCGAGGACCTTTTTGTGCTATCAATACGCCAACTGATCGTCGTGTAATTACACAACTTGACATTTCTTTGATCTACCAAGCAAACGCCTTAGCCAATTAATGCTTCAAATTAAATGACAAATTTGTTTCAAGTTTGTTCCATAAATTTTCATCCAATGTGTCAATTTTCGGCAGTCCAATCGTAAATTTAGCTGACAGTTTCGTTAGGAACCAAAAATGTTGTTGAAATAACTAAAATTTAAAAAATTATCGAAAAATATTTAGTTCACCGGATTTAACGAAATATTGACGTTTTTTTTTTTTTTTACTAAATTTGATTCTCAGTGCAATGCGAAACACACGCGGAAGGTAAAAATTTCTCAGTTCTGCACAATGCTCCGTTATTTGCACGAGGAATTGAGAGCTTTTGGGTAACATGGAAACGAGGATCACGAGGATTTGTTTTGACTGAGAGAAACAAGTTATTTCACAGGAAAACGAGCAACTCGGAGACAAGTATTTATCGAAAACGGAACTGTGGTCACTGCCCCGACGAATCGTCCAAACCTTATTCGGATTTCCCTTTTCAAACGAGACCGAATTCACCCTTTTCGTCGGATTTAACTCGAATATCTATGTGCACTTGCACTGCTGCACTCTATTGTGCAATATGTGCAGTTTGCCCAACTGAGAATTCGCTTGTGCAGCCTCCATGGACATCGTAAATAAAGAATGACAGGAGCACAACTGCGCTCTTGCCATTATTGTTCTCCTTGAAAAAATCCTCGATGCTTTTGGACAGCGAATATGCACTGAAAAGAAAATTTGTTGGTGAAAATGGATTTTTTGTTGAAATACGTTCGTCTAGACTTTTCTTGAAAAAAAAAACGAAAAAATGTTTCGAAGACTGATTAATTGAAAATTGGAAAAATCAGCAAGAAGTTTATTTTTTAGAATCATGCAAAATAATAAATTTTAAATGATTTTTGTTCGTAATAATCGAACGAGACGATTTCCCTGATTTTCAAATTTTATTCGACACGAAAAATTTAGTGTGAGCAATTTTTTTCGAGTTGTCAACGTCAACGATGGTTTTGCCATTAGATTTGGTCGTTATGGTGCTCATGGGACAATAGCAGTTCGCGTTGCCCTTCATTTTCGTTGGAGGAAACCCTTGGACCCTCCGTTTCGTTAAAATCTATGTATCAGTTTAAAAAAAGGCGCATATTCTCAGTGGAATATAAATAGCATGTAGTTGAATCGGAGTCAGGGGGGAGAATGCGTTGTGTGGGCGGTTATGTTAAGAAGTAGTAAACATCGTAAATCCCGAGTTACGAGGCGAGGGTCTTTGGCAAGATGAAAAGTCTCGCTGTCTTCGGGATAGAACGCTTCCACGAATGTAATTGTAAAGGACGCCTGTAAAGAGGCTTCTCCTCGAGGAGGAGCCTGGAAAGCTGCAGCAGAGAGGATCTCCGTAACGAGCGTATCAATTCGCATTTTCGCGTGCGATTTTAAATCCCCGTTGGACAGGCTTTTGAAAAGTGCGAATCTTGTGGTGTTTCGGTTCAGCAGGTTCTTCATTTTTCCAGGTTAGTAGGATCGACGCCAGTTTCGATGGCGCTAGAACTTTCTTGACCTTTGCATCACGTCTGCATTCGATGCATTCGAGACGATAATATCACTTATGGCTTTGACCTTGAGCGAAGTGCAGTGTAATTTTTTTTCCCAACATTAAATTGCAACGAAATTCGTCCCAATAAATGACCAAATCACCACCAATGAATATTCTATAGAAAAACTGCGAATGCACTTTTTTCATAACTCCACAATTATAAAAAAAATCCTCAAAAATATGAATTTTAAGGGAATGGGAACCTGATAGCAGATTAATCATAAATTTGTTTCATTTTTCAAAAATAATACCAAATTTGCTCCGTTATTTTTACATGAAGAGAAAATAATATTAGAAATTCTAAAGAATTTGATCAAAGACATTAATTTTTTTATTGAAATTCTAGCAAAAATAACGAAAACTTCGAAATTTTTTGCCAATATTAAAACGAAAAATTATTATGTATTTGCTGAAATCTTTGAGACGTTAATTTTTCGATATATTATTTTTTTCAAATATAATTTTCACTCATTTTGAGAACTCGGGGCAGAATTTTGCACTTGATCAGGTTTGGTCAAGAATTCGTTGAGTTTTATTGGAAAGGGATTTTGCTCTACGTCTTCGGGCTTTTGAGTAGGCGTGAGTGCATCATTGATGCATTCGATGCACTTGGGTCGCTTAAATTCCACTTGTTGGTCGACAATGTAATGATAGGAAATATAAAAATAATGGGGGCTGGAGAATCGACTCGCAGGGATGGAGAAGTTGAGATCGTACGTGTCATTGAGCTGCTAGAGGGTGAAAAACGTAGTCGGAATAGTGAGGCAACTGTACGAAGTGGACTGACTACTGTGAATAATGTGATCGATCGTCAATGCTGGACGAATGAACGAACTGAAGCAGGATTGAGGGAGAAAAGAAAAAGCTTTGGAAACTTGTACGTCGATGCGAGATCGAAAAAAGAGTTTCGCAGAATCACTAATGGTGGAAATGACCCGGAAAATTCTAACGGTCCGGTAGCTTATCCAGCCAAAAAATAACCCTCTGGACCCTCTCGAACCGTCTTTTCGCTAATGCAGCTCCACGCTCGTTTATACATTATTCGAATCTCACACGCTATCCCAAGAAACAAGAATCCAACATCAATCATTCTCGAGATATCGAAATGGTGAATAAATTTCTCACAGTCACAATGTACCTTTGTTGAAAAATTCGTAAAATTATGCATTATCTGATGATAACACGTTATTTCCTGCATAAACACGTGAAACCTTAATCGATTCAGAATAAAAATGTCATTCCATGAAAACGTGTATCATTATTCACCCACCATTATGGCACATCCCATAATTTGTTACGTAAGAAAGAAGCAAAAAGCCTCCCCCATACTAACAAAAGTGCAATTTCGATTCGTTTGAATCTCAAAATCGAAAATCTGTCCAAGAAACTCATAAAAATGGTCAAAATTTTGAGATTTGATAAATTTAAAACTTCACTTTTCTCCGGTTCACTTCGTCAGCAAAAATTCGGCATTTCAAAAAATCATTTACGGTCTTACGTCGCTGAAAACTCGAAATTTTTTTTTCGATTTTCCAAAAAGTTTCGATTTTTGAAAAATCCTGTTCATTTTGATATTTTTTCAATTTATTTCTTTATCAAGCAACGTGGCCGAGCTCATTGAAACGTTATGAGGAATTTAAAGAATTTGGATGAAAAAAAAAGAGAAAATATCGAAGGAAACGTAAAAAAACGTCATTAAATATTACGACGTTAAATTATTGGGATCTTTGGGTCTATGACTGAAAAAATTTTCACTAAATGCTGCCGTTTATTAGGTCACAGATTGGATTATGCCTGGAGAGCGCCGTTAGGAACAGGAAGTGACGTAGAAAGAGAGAAATAGAGAGGAGGGCAGGGCGGGGGGATGGAAACGTGAATGCGAAATGTTAACGGGCTACAAGCCAACTCCAGCCGATCTTAATGTAGCGAAATCTTAGCAACGGAATGAGGGTCGGGGTTTCGAAAGAGTCTCATTCACGTCTCTCGTTTTATTAACTCTCATCTGAATGCCTTCTTCTCCTCTTTATTCGATACAACCAACTGAATGCGCTTAACAAGATATTTCGGTATTCAGGGAAGAAGAAAAAGACGCGCGCGACTCCCTGGTAATTATCCGGCCGAGTTGTAATCAACAGGATGTCTGAACGGTCTTTGAGTAATGGTGAGAAGACGCTGTTACAGACAAAACTTTAATGGCAAAATATATAGCGGCGCATATAGAATATGGAATTGAATGTCTCGTCCAAAAGTGCCACGCCGAGAGTACTGAATTCGTGCAAATATTCATTTCGCGTGAATATAATGATCGAATGAAGGGAGTAAAGAAATAAAAATATTGAGCAAAATTTTATAACGCGAATCGACCTTGAGGTAGTGCCGTCGGTTTTAGAATTACCGATCAGAATTTCATAAAATTTGATACAGCGCTAGATCGCGATGAGAAAAAGACCCAGTCAAATTTTCAAGAGGCTGCAGAGAACCAGACAAAAAATATGAAGATAAAAAATTTCTATAAATCTCTCGAATCGATATTTAGCTAAATACGATCGACTGAAAGTTTTTTTTTTTTTAATCACAACAAATTTTGTCGTTGCAGCCAGAAATATTCTAATAAGACTCTTCGAATGGCCAATTCTTGTCATTCCAATCGTAAATTTCGCTGAGAGATTCCTTATAAATAAAAAATATTGTCAAGATCTCGAAAATTTTGAAAATTATCCAAAAATATACAGTTCACCGTGTTTGAAAAAATATTGACGTTTTTTGACAAAATTCGATTTCCAGTGTCAAGTCGAAACTCAAAGTTTTATTTAAATATTTTTCACTCAACCATTAAGGTCGATCGGGCTGTTCGATATTTCCCAATCGAAATCAATGAATTAAAATTTTAATATCGATTTGCCGGAAAAAAAACTCCCGCAAGATCAAAGTCTATTTTGTGTTTTGTATTTTTCATTGTTCTCCCGCGAAATTAATTGGTTTTTCAAAAATAAAATGGATCCGAGCTCAACAGCTTTGTTTTGCTCGTCAAAGGATTTGCGAAGGAAAATTGATGTGGGATGATGGAATAAAGAGAAGCTGAGATGCTGCGACTAGAATGAAGAATAGTTGAGAAAAAGACCAGATGGACATGTGAGAGGTTCAGTAAGTGATCACTAGGAACTTCCGTGGGATATTCAGACAGATGTTGCATTACCTCGGCGAATGCATTTACCCAAAGAATTATATATTATTTTGCTCGTCTATTTGAATCGGTATGAACAGTTATTTATAATGGAATGACGAGTAAAAACGTTTATTGAAGCGTAAGAAGGAATACAAAGTGGTAGGAGGATTTGTGGATGGAGATGGAGTCTCGGTAGTTGGATCGGTAGTTGCATTGAAAAAGGCAAGTGTTGTTAAATCAGGGAAATAAATAAAGAGAGGAAGGTTGGAATAAATGGGCACGCGACATGAAAGAGACGAGAGAAAAGAGTGCGAGAGGTGGATGCTGGATGTAAAACTACAGTTTGGTTACCAGTAGCGCAGGAAATGGTTTTGGCATGCAGATTGAAGCCCACGTATGGTCGTTTCTTCTCAACGATTCCAGTCTCCTTAATCGTGCAGTGTCTCTTGGTCTCTTTCTCGCTTGAGAAGTTAGGCATGCTTGGGAGGCTCGGGAGTACAAAGTGTTTTCGATCCTTTACGGAACGAAAGTTCGTTGGGCCGAAAGTCCGCGATTTCCTCTGCATTTCACAGCCACTCATGCATTCCGCATTTATTTATTTATTTTTCAACCGTTAGGCAAACCCAAAAAATATCCGCCATTTTTTTTTCATCGCCACTTGATCTCGATTGTTTGAACATCCGAGACTCATGCACAATGATTTAGGAAGATTAGAGCATATGCGAATGTTGTTTCTCAATGGAATCTCTGACGTCGCTGCACACCGGATGCTGGAGGGTCTTTCAAGCAGGTAGGATTATTACCTGATGGATATGTTACCCACCACACATTACATTGTAACTCTCTTCCATCATGGGACTTTGAAACGATGCGCGCCGCGGTCCATTAGAAATTAACATTTTCCTGCAGCACTTCTCATCAGCCTCTCTGGACCACCGTGCGATCCATCAAAACTCGAGAGTACTTTTTTGTAATCGAACGATTAGCATATTTTTTTTTCTTCAGACTCCGGAGACTATTAGATGATGGTCGCGTGGCACTTACCCCTAGGAGAATACTCCAGGACCTTACAATCCTAACCGCAGGGAGAGCCACGATGTAATTACCCATTATGACCCACACTCGCCTCCATAAACGCTCACACACACATGGATTTTGTTCTGATTCTTCCGCGCAACCACTCGACCTAAGGATCACGATCGTTTAACTTTTCTTCCACGCAGACCTTCGAACCTGCACGCTTTTTCCAACTATCCTGATTGTGCGCGTCGACACAAACACCAACCGTAAATATATATCTAGCCGAGGATCTACCTGCTGCTGCCTTTAGGCTCGATGATCAATCTCTGGATACGAGACACTTGGTGCCCATGTGTCTAGGACACTCGGTCCAACTTGATACTGAGCCACACTTTTGCCCTTGGGAACTTAACGCAGAGCTATCGTTCAGAATTTAATAACAGAAAACCGGAAAAAAAGATATTCGCTTTGGTACTTTCATGGATTGAATATTGAGTTTTATGATGAATCGCAGTTTTCATTGTAAAATGCAATAAAATGTATAAAATCAATGTTAAATTCATGAAATAACCAATGCGAATATTTTTTTTCTAGTCCTTTGTAGCGTCTTGAAAATTTGACTGTACACTGAAAATTAAAATTTGTCGAAAAACGTCAATACTTTGTTGAACTAAATATTTTTGGATAATTCCCAAAATTTTCGTAAGTTTGAAAATTTTTTTTATTTCTAACGGAACTGTCAGCGACGCATTTACGATTGGAAAGACACAAATTTTGTGATTTTTCAAAAATTCAACAAAATATCGATCTTTTCCAACAAAATTTTCGTTTCAGTGAATCTTTTTCGTTTCATAATCGACTGCTGTGCCAAATTTGATTGAATCCTGAAGGAAAATTCTAAAATTGGCCGCACTACCTTAAATTAAATATTGGACTCAATGTGTGGCTGAAAATTGACTTGTTTGGGAGATTCTGGGGCCAGTTTTGTGTTGTTTTGATTTCGGTAAAGCCTTTCGATCGGTTCGCCATGAATTTAAAGTTGAATCGTGATGGAAATTCAGTTTTAACTCGAATCTTGTGATTGCAAATTCCACAGTTAATTAAAATTGTCCAAGTCATTGACATTTGTTTGGTATAAATGACAGAAAATACGTTGGCAATCGATGGATATATTTGGTTGAATCGGAAATCCGGCATTGTAGCTTGACTATGATCCTTTTTCGACGGCACTCAGCGAGGGTCACGTGACATGATTTGTTCGTGAGAACGTTCAAATGCTAGCAAGTAAAATTTGCCATCCAATTTTAATCCCGTTTATTCGCGTTCTGTAAACCTCGAGGATTTGGTATTATGGGGCTGAGACGATTCACGCTTGAGCAACGAGGCACAAACGGGGCGAGGGTAAATATTCGACGCGTGTGGTCATGCATGATCATATGGGTATCTAAGTTTCAAGAGTCGACTCAAGTCGCGAGACCATTGATCGCTTATGTATGTACAGGGTGTCCCATGACGAATAACGATCCTCGTAAACGTGGATAAAAATTCATTGATACGTTTTTATGAATTTTATCGATTTTTCATTCGCAAAAATTTGCCAAAACGACTGGACACTTTTCGCATCGATTTTCCCTTCTCTCGGGTATTTTTACTTGGGCGTCGTCTCAGGCCTAAACTATCGAAGATACAAAAAAATTTCCAGAAGCTTTTTTGTAGGAAATTTCATGCCCTACAAAAAAGGTCTTAAGGTTTATTGCTCTATTTTCAATAATTTAGCCAGTATGACTCCTTGAAGTGCGCTTAAATTTCACCTGAAAAAATCAACGACTTTTCTGAAGAAAACTCGATCCAAAAATATCTTAATGGGATAAACTCGACTCCGTATTCCGTCCTGGTGCTCAGCACATAATAATGGAGACTGCAACGAGACACCCTGTATATTGGCTGCCATTGAAAGGAAATAAAAGTGGATGCAAAGTATTCCGTCGTTCGCATCTACTGTCGAGTCACCACGCGGTGAAAGAATGTCCGGGACTTGCAGTCTCTCGTCGATTCGCTCGTGCGCTTTTCTTTATTCGATAATACATACACTCAAGGCGGTTTCGATAACTTGAAGCAAGAAAATCGAGAATGGAGCGGTGAGTTCTTCAAATCGCCCAAAAGTACGAAAGAAGCTCGAAAAAGAACTCGATAACAGACTTATACGAGTGCCAGCAACGACATATTTCGGGGAACTCCACAGAAAAAATTCTACATCAACCTGAAGAAAAAAAATAAAAAATTTCACGTCTGGGACAGTTTAAAAAAATATATTTTCGTAATTTTTGTATGAGATCAAGCTGTTTTGAATTTTCTGCCTTTCGAGGATCATTAATTCGATTTATTTTTCAAGTTACATATTTTTCGGCGTTTTTCCTGTAATTTCGTGCTCGATTCAACGAGTTGAATGTCGAAAAACCAAATAAAATGATTTTTTTCGAAATTTTTCAAGGACATTCTTGCAGGGGCATGAAGAGAAAAAAAATTGGTTTCGAATAATCCTCACAGGTAACGAATTCGGCCAAGAATTGTCACATGGCAGGGATGAATGGTTTCGCCCCTTTTTCTGCACAGTCAGAGTCCTAGGTACACAAAGGACTTCTCGCCATGAATGTATTCGATCCAATTCGATTGTAATTTGATCATTTGAATCGGTTTTGCGAGAACACGCGAAGCCCCTTTTCGAATAATCAGCATGTGAGACTTTTTTTATGGAGGAATATATTTAATCGTTCCCAAGCAACTGCGTGTTCGATCCATAGGATCAAGCAGCTTGGCAGGGAAATTGAAAATCAAAAAATCAAAATAAAAATGACGAAATTTTTGGGGAAGTGAAATTTCCACTCGCCTTTCGAGTGGCTTGTGAAAATATTTGAAAAATTTTGGTCAATTCCCTTGAAGACACTTTGAATTAGCAGGAAAGAAAACAAATAACAACATTGGCTAAAAAATCGGAGACAAATTTGCATCGTTGGAATGCAACGAAATTCAGTTTTCTCTTGGGCAGAGCTCAAGATTCTTATTTAATATTTCGGCAGGACGATAAAACGGTTTGGTCATGGTTTGCGAAATTAAAGCAACAATAACTAGAAAAAGTATTTTTCCTCGGAGGTCCATGGAATTGTTTCCAAAATCCAAAAGTTGGATCAATTCTTTTATTTTCGAATCGTTGATTTCATGCCACAGGGTCGTGAAAAAATTCTCATCGTCGTTTAAATGTGAGGCACGACTCGTAGGTACGAGGCCTCGTGACGTTCCGATAATTAGAAATTTGAGAACGACTAGCTTGTCAATTTTTTTCTGATTATGGTAACGAAGGATCAAGGACGAAGGTTAAAAACCAGAAGGACGAAGACTGAAAAAAAAAAGATTCGCTACCGATTGGAGTATCTGAAATTAGCTCATGAATAATTAATAGAGTAATGTAAAAATAATGTTGGACATTGGTCTCGGGAATCCACAACTCGGGACAGAGAGTGGAGAGCGGAAATGGCAGGGGGGAAAGAGATGAATTCTGGGATGTTAAATAATGTCGAATGACCTAGCGCACACGGTCTATAAGTTGCGTTGAAGTCGCGAGAGTGTAGTATATTGCTGTCAGGAATACCAAGCGAGTTGGGGAGGTTGCGGGAGGAAGAGAGGAAAGAGGGAGTCTCCCTTTCGCGGGGTATAACCTCCGGGGCGAAGCAAAACGAGTTTAATTTAGTGTTCGTATGCACGCTGTCGCGGTATAAATATTTTTATTTATCCGGTAGACTGTCCGCGAGAATAAGCTGGTAATTTACACCGTCGGTTGGTTTGGCACGTTCGTTTTAACGGCGATAGAAAGAGAGAGAGAGAGAGAGAGAGAAATGGCGAGTTGGCTGGCATCTCGGAGAAGGACCCGCCGGGCGGCGGTTGACCGTTTCGCACGATAATTTTCGCGGCGTGGTCCAGCGAACGATGGGAATTTTAGGCGATTTATGGGATTTTGGAACGGCGCACGTAGGCGGAGGAATTAAAGGACATTGTTCGGCAAGTGCGAAACCTGAAGCGAATTGGTTGCTGCTTCCCCGCTTACGAGAAGACCGAGTCGCAGAGAGACAGAGAGAAAACGCATCCGCACACACGCCAAACTCAAACGATTCGCGATCGCATCGATAAAAATTCGGATTTGCTTGGCTCCTTCGTGTGGAGCAGGTCTAGATTTTCGCACACCGGATCGTTTCACTAAACGACAATGACAACCATCGTTTTCTTCGCCGAGAAAACGATCCTTTCTTCCCCCCCGATTCATCCCGCTTTTTGTATCACTCCAGGGCTCCCCGCGTGCGTAACAAATGTTGCAAAATATATACAGCCACTTCATCCCTTTCATTAAAATTCTTGAAATGTTCATTTTTTTTTCTTCACAGTCAAAATAATTAAATGCAAACTTTTTATCGTCAACCTCCCGTATAATTGCTCATTATTTATTTCGACCTCCACACAGAGAGACTTTCTGCGAGAGCAGATTTTCGTAAAACGCGTGGAATTTAATTGTAACGGATAAAATCTCAATTTTTCGCGACTTCGAAAAAGATGGTGAGATCGATATATTTATGCCCAGGATTGCTCCAAAAGGAAAACGTCAAAAAATACAATAAAATACACTTTCGTGAGAAAAAATATAAAACAAAAAATGTGAAAATCAAAGAACCAGAAAAAAAAAACAAAAAATAAAAAATAGAATAGCAAAAAACGAATTTAAAAGGGAAAAGTTTCCTTTGCAGTGAAAAAAAAAAAAGCAGCGGAGGCCCAAAATATCCTGTTCCTGCTCCTCAAAAAGCCCCTTAAAGTAATGTCTTGAAAACCCAAAAAGTAAGAGCCAGACTTTGCGTTCAAATTTCC
This sequence comes from Diadegma fenestrale, assembly GCA_037043255.1. NCBI lineage: Eukaryota > Metazoa > Arthropoda > Insecta > Hymenoptera > Ichneumonidae > Diadegma > Diadegma fenestrale. The sequence goes on from CM073317.1 coordinate 10,412,601, forward strand.
TTCAAATTCTTTTATCGGAATCTTCATCCAAAGGGTGGTCAAAAGCAGTTTTTTTTTTTTTTAATTGTAAAGTTTTTGGAGAAACCTCGAAAGATTATTTTCTCGTGTATTTCAGAAACTCGAATTAATGAGATTTTTGTCAATTAGTTACGATGGAGATTTTGAAATGAGTGCAGTGATCGGGTGCAATAAGTGTTTTGGGATCTCGTGACAGTTGGACATGTCACACTAGATTTGGATTCAGGAGCGCGACGTGTGTTGGCCTAATAATTCAACGTTTTCGATAGCAGACAGAAGGCAAGGGGGTACATGAGATGAAGGTGAAGGAAGTAACTGGAAAGGTATAGGATGCTGAGGAAAGTAAAATATGTATAGAGGTGGCTGGTGTGTACAAAAGATCCGGTCGAGTTAACTGGACCGGAGGATCAGAAAGTAATACCCAGCCAATTTCGATGGTGAATGGAAGATCGTTTGGGTCTTGGATCAGTGGCGTGTGACGAGATTGGGGCAGGTAAAAGTTTATTTCATTGGCTTCTTGGGAGCTGAATAAAGTGAGGCAGGGCTCAAGCGAGGAGCCCTTGCTCCAATATAATTCCTTCGAGCCCTTCGTCGTCTGGTTAATGAACGTACAAGCGTCACGTCGTAGTCTCTCTAGTATGTATAGTAAGACTGACAAGAGGGCGACATGCATAAAGCATGAAAAAAGAAAAGGGCCAAGGGGAGGGGGTTAAAAAGGGTGCACAAATCACGATGATCGTTTGAGGAGAAAAGCTGCCATTCGCCAAATTACAATGAACCTCGATGAGAGCTAGGTCCAGAGCGCGAATAAAATGTACTACCTGCTCTTTTTCTTCCATACAGAACAATCGATCCCATTGCAATCTCTGTATATAACTCTCTCTCTCTGTGAAATTCTCGGACCGATCGATTGATTCCTTCTGTCATTGTATTACACCTGGAACTTTCGCTCTTTATATCGCGCGCTTCATTGTCACGATATATATCGAATATTGTATCGACGAATCGGCGAGGGAACAAAATACCAGGGAGATCCGATGCGACCAAAAACTCACGCTACCCTTTTTTTCTGACTCGATCGAGAACCCCCCAAACTCGCGACTCCACCTCCAGCCAATTTCATCGCGTTATAATATTAATATTGGCTCTTCGATATTTACATGGGAAATGAGCAAAGGTGAGATTCGAATTTTCAACGCAATGGGACGACTCTCGTCTTTTGGCCACTTCCGAATCAGCCCCGAGGCACGTTAAGCGACTATTGGCGTGTAGAAACTTCAAAAATTCGACTTTTTTCATATTTTTCTATTATTTCGGATTTTGAGAAAGTGCCTCTAAAATATTAAGGCGCTATTTGCGTGTAGAAACTTTGAAATTTTTGTTTTTAGTTTTTCTTACATTCCTAAATGGTTTGGGAGCCAAAGCTCATAAAAAAAAGTTTTTACAAATTAACTAAAGAACAACGTACTCCAAATTCAAGATTGTCCGAGTGAATTTTACGAGAGATTTTTTTTTGAAAAACTGAAAAAACCTTCTTCGATGTTACATCAAAGCGTATGCAAAGTTTTGAAAGGCTTCGCCATTTAGAAATCGAAATATTTAATGTTGAAAATTGCAACTTTTAACACGAGCTCTTATGAAAAACTACTGAAAATTGTGATTTTTATAAATAAATATTTGGAATGGTACATGGTGAAACGTCTTAAAATTGCATGAGCCATTAGACATCACTATTTTCTTGGTCGGGTGCAAATTGGAAGGAATTCTATGGACAGAAAATTTAGCATACAACGTCGTTAGCAACTTGGATAAAAAATGCGTGAGGCAAACTGATTTTTGCAGGGCACATGAATCTGTACTTCGAGTCAATAGTTATCATGAGGAAGGATCAGTGGATGAGTTTTGTGTAGGTTTATGAATGCTGTAAACTCTTCGGAGTCTTGAGAGACTTGCCAAGAGCATTACGATCGCGATAGAAAATAAAACAATGATGTTGGAGTGCTTGGTGTTTTGTTTAGGCCCCCCGGAAGCAGGAGATTGCATCAAATCGGAATGCCAGTTGCTGCAGAATAAATCCCGAACGATTCTTGGCAAAAAATGGGGCGAATAGCTCGAGGGTCAGAGAGTATAGATTGGCAGCAAGTATAAACGCAGATTGAATGGCCTAAACAATGAAGAATTGGATTTTTGCTGACGTATGAAGAAGAATTCATCGTTTCTGCAGGTTTTTTACACCAGGCAATGATTCTCGGTGTATTTTCTGCGGTTCAAGTCGAAAAGCTCTTGCAGCTGTTTACACGTTTGCTTCGAGGTGGAAAATAATGATGGATCTTGTAAAATGGGAGCGGCGGAGTATGATTGGATAAAAATAACGTCAGTGAGAAAAATCTGATGGTGGAAGTAGCTGGAAGGAGGTAAACGCGGTTCTCGAGGATAGGTCCTTGAAGCGGACGAAACAAATGAGTAATTGGCAGGTGAAAAGTCTGTGGGTAAGTTGGACGGGGAGTAATAGAGAGTCTGGCCAATATAGAGATTGGGTTAATGACTGGAAGACTGCCAATGGTTGGAACACTCGTCATGAAGGTTCTCCGGAAACACGTCAAGCTCCAAGAGTTGCTCTCGTGGTGTTGATTAATCAGGAAATCAGGCCCTACCCTCTTTCCTTCTTCGTTTTAAATAACGTGTTCCTCTTCTCCCTTCTTCCTGCCTATTCCCTTCTCCGGTGATTCGCCAACTCGTTCCACCCTTTCCCCATACACACGACATCGCGTCACTGCCATAGAGATATCGATTGCTCACCACCCCCTTCTAACCTTCTCTCTCTTTCTTTGTTATTCTCCAATCTCTCTTTTCATCTCTCGGCCACCTCCACAGCTACTTACTTTACGTATAGTGCCGTGAGTACCAGCGTCTAACGCTGAATTTCCAATAAACGTCATTAACACTCGAGCCTTTCGCGCGCCGCTGCAAATCTAGACGGGAAGGATATCCTAATATCCCGTTCCAGAGCCGGCGAATTAACGCTGGAATAGCTTTCAGCTAAGATATTAGTCGGCGACGAATATACCGGAACTTGTTTCTATATCGATCAAACAAATCGTCAACCACTATGAAATACCTTTTCTGCAGCATGTGAGCAGGGTGGCCCAAGTTTAATGAACAACAATGCCATTATTAGAACACAAAATTGCAATTGACTTCATTTTTTAACCCTTCGAGTACACACTGGGTCAATTTGACCCGAACGATGTTTTTTTCACCGATTGTTAAAATAACGTCCCTGCGGAAATAAATAAATAATGTTTATTTTTACTGGAAATTCATTTGGACCATAATTCGTGCTCGATGATCCTCTCTCCTTGAGTTCCTTTCTCCTGGAAAGACAATAAAACATCTATCTGGACTTGTAAAACAGAAAATCTTGTTGGAGTTAACCTGACTCGTGTGTTGTGATGAAAATGTGAATTCTTCGATCGAAGGTTATGTTTATATATTTATGGGGAAACGAAGGAGCGAAGCTTTAGAACAAATTCCATGTTTCAGGGACACTGGGTTCACAGAGAGAGAATCGAGTTATCCAACATTTCCGGTTGGTGCACTTAGCGAATAGTTGAGACCACAATTCGAGCCGTTTCTCTTCCACGAAAAGCCGTTGTCTCGCTCGACAATGCATGGAAATATAATGTAAGGGATGCCATAGAAAAGGAATCGCTGAATATGACATGCAACAATGAAGAATATAGTGATAAGTCGGATTGTACGTTGAGGCAATCCCATTGACATCCAATTCTGTGTATATCTTGTGCTTTTTACCATGAAATAAAAAAATACAAAAATTTACCGCTACAGAAGTTATTTTTGGCGTGAAAAAAAAAATCCTGCAAAAGGGTGTATGAAGGCAGAAATGAGAATCGAAATTGCATTGGAATTAACGCGAGGAAGATTCCTCAAGAGCAAAGTTTGTGATGCACAAAAGGAAGAGATAATATATATTTGAGAAATAATAAGAGATTCTTATAAGTGGCGATTTATGCAAGTATTTGAAAGCAGGTAATCCCTATTTGTGGGCTCTCTTTTGTAGGTTTTGTGACAGATTATCATGAATAGAGGCTTGAGTTATTATTCGAGTTGGAGGCACACGGTACTAGCCAATTTGTACGGGGTGGCTCGCGAGCAGGCTGATGTTCGCTCGCAGGCAAGTAAACTGGCTGGGCTCCCTAGCGAAGCAAGTCAGGTTCTTCGTATTTTCCCCACGTGAGACCAATTAAGACCGCAGTATATAATTGCTACGCTTCATGCGACCGAGAGCAAGAAACCCGTTTACGCCTCGAGTCACATCCCCGTGACCACCTGCCGTCGATTAGGGCTGTTAATTAATTATACACTCACGGAAGAACGCTCTAATAACCGGTTTAAGTCATTAAGCGACTTGACAAGTGTCGGCACAAACGCCTCAACGATTCAAATACCATTTACCTTTACAGTCTTACGTCAATATTACTCGTTTAATTAATAATCCATTGTTTTCATGTGTGCCTGACACTTTCTTCCAAGCCAACACAATCCGACATTCATCCCCTTTGAATGTTGATCAAAAGGACTCAGATTTCAATCGCTAAAAAAAACTTATTCATTGCCTTCTCTCAGGCTACGATTATTACGAGCTGCTTATTGCGTGACTCTTTCCATTAATGAAGAAACCTCAACTTGAGCTCGAGCTAATCTCAACAAATAACAATATTAATAAATCTTTCGAGTTTCATCTCAAACGAAAGTCAATTATAAAATTGTATACAATTCATGACTTAGGTCCAAGCGCACCCTACGCAAACTCTAAAAACTCAGCTCTTCGCTGTTTTTTTTGTGGGTTTTCAGTCTTCGAATACGTTTTTCATGAACTAAATGTGCATAAACTCAGATTTCTCAAACCTTATTCTCTTCCTTGTGAAAAATGAAGAAAATCATGTATGAGAAATTCCGTTCATCAACATGGGGCCGGTTTTATGATGAAGGAAAGCGTGGGGTGCGCTTGGACCCTATTTATGCGTCTGAAGGTGGCAAAAATAGTTCGTGAGGCAAAAAATAACAATTTCAGGCACTATTATTCTGCTGTTACTCGATACAACTAAAAAATTTCAAATCAATAGTGCAGTAATGATTATAATATTATAAGCACCGTCAGGGGGCTTCAGTTTGTGTTTAAAAGTCTATTAGACTGAATAGGCTCATCGACTCACTTGGATAGTGAATTGTTGGAATTAGATTAACGCTAGTCCGAACGTGGTTTCGAAGAAGGAAATAGTTTTGAGTTGCAGAATATACCTGACACGAGTCCATACAATATATTAATTACCAGCTTTACAAAAGTCCAGAGTGGTGTTTTTTTTTTCAAAGATTGCACCATTATTCGAATTTTAAATGATCGGCCTTCGGAGCACCGGCTGTTGCTCGCGGTGATACTATGCAGGCGCAAACAATGGGTAATACAACGAGGAAGGAGTTTCCAAGAGCCCAATCGTGACTTTGCGATACGATTGTTCTATTTTCGATTGTCAGATTCCCAGGTGGCCCGCCACCGCCTGGTATAATCTGGACCGATGGACCGACGTCGTTCCCTATCAAGAAATGAATCTTCATTCATCCCGGCCTTGTGTGATCTTTTTATAACGAAAGCCCCAGCTACCGAATAGATCGAACTTTCTTCCCGGAATGTGCCATATTCTTTTTTTTTTAACGATAATATTCTTTGTTACTGATATACCAGCAGAATTTCTGAAACTGAACCATCCACAGTTTATCGCTAAATCAAATAGCAATTCAACGTGGAAAACACCTAACCCCAACAAATTATCATAAGTTCAGACCGTTCGACAGCTTTTTTCTAGCCTATCCGTCCAAATAAGACAGTTCCGGTTATTCAGAGATGTTAAGCATGGTTTATGGCTGTTCGTTTCAATCATGATGTTTTTTACTGAAGGTTATAACTTATTGTCTATTTCAGTTCGGGTTATGGTTCATAATTGGGCTCATTCTGAAGTTTCGTGATTTCTGTAATTTCATTGATTGGTTCGATTTTAGTTTGGGTTAGGTATCTAAAATTGGATTTGGTTTATTGCAGTCTGAATGTATCTATTGATCTAGCTCTTAGACGTCAAGTTCTCAGAAGAGTAATTGTGGTTTTATTGTTGAATTAGTTTGGTTTGCTATTGGTTTGATGACGGATGTTGGTGCCATTAGCAACTATTGCAATTGTCTAAATAAATTGAACTGGTAGCTTGTTTGGGTGTAAGACAGAACAGGGTCAGATGACCTGTTCAAACAAGGGAATGTTTGAAGATCTTGAATGCAAGTTTGCTTCCAATATTCCAAGTGTTTCTGCAAAGAGCGGACGGGCAGCTTTAACTGAGGAACATTTGAGCAATGAATAGCTCCGAATAGGTCGTAGGTGAGGTTCGAGAGTGCTGCTCCAGTAGAAATGCGCCCAACCAATTACGGCTCCCTTTCCACAAACTCCTGTCGCAGCAACAGCAGCAGTTCCTAGCAGCCCAAACAATAACCTTTCTTCGAGATTACTCTGGGAGATGAAAAGTCAATCTCTTCCTGAATCAATATAGCATTGAAGCGCATTCACATTGTGCCCCACGCCGGCATCTAGCCCCAGTATATCAAACAATAGGTGGGCGTCGCACGGATTTCAACGCTCCCAACTCCTAGTTGCTCTCCCCCAACACCATCACCATTCTAACCTCTTCGACGTTTGACCCTGGTCAGTTTCTCTGATGACCTGTTCCTGACATCAAATTCCAGGCTCCTTCAATGCAACTTTGGCTCTTGGTGGAGAAAACTCGAACTTGCATTCTATACATGTGAACAAAAACTAAAGAATTGCTGTTCTTCCCAAAATCATCGCATTAATTCTCTGTTGGTTCTGCAGGGAAGTGGTGATCGGATTGCCAAGTCCATTAAATCAATCCAATGTCCTGATAAAAGTTGAACAAGGTCTTGATCCAGGAAGCGCGAAACTAAAGAAGAACGGAAGCGACAGACCTCTCAAATTTAGCCGGACAAACATCTTGAAGGACAAATCGCCTCTGAATCGAAATTGACTTTATTCTTGAGGAAACATGCCACAGTGCTGTACTTGAGTCGAGTGCAACTTCTAAGGCTGCCCAGTGAAGAGTCTAGACATAGTTGGATCGTACAGATAAGAGAATGCCAATATCCACCACATACGTAATTATCAATGAGTGGCACGATTGGACCAAAATTATTGAAGCCGTTTAATAGGGGGTGATTGGATCAAGACACATAGAGGTAGCGTTATTTTTTAATTCTGAAACAGATAAATGGCTGGATGCTTCAATATGGACTATCCATGACAATATTTGAAACAACATTGATTGGACTTGAAAATGTTTGTTGCTCGTTTGGATGGTATTGATCGGATTCCAGTTGGAATTTGGTTAATAACATCCTGTTTGGATGGAGTACTAGATTGGCTTGCAAGTTTTGCAGTGAAATAGATTCGTGGATGAATAACGATGTGTTTACATAGATATTTAGTACCAAGTGGTTGTACGAGATCACTGATCTATCATTTTACAAAGCAATCACCGTCGTTCGCCCCGTCGAATGTCTAGCAAACTTTGGACGATTTCCATTCTGCGAGTGAAGGGGGGCTGCGTGTTCTCGGGGAGGCCGGCGTCGTTTGTCATCCGCCTCGCTCTTAGACCCTTCGTATTTTGAATACAAAAAAAGCACCGGGCATTGTCGCACTTGACAAAAGCTATACAAAGAAGGACGTGTGAATCAGCAGCAATGGACATAATGCAAAAGCCCCGGACGAGTTTTGCTGGTACATGATGGGGCGAGTGGAGACGAGGGCGAGAAAAACGAGGACGAGGGCGAGGGTGGCCCTGCTGGATGAGTTGGTCTCTTTGCACTGTCACAACGGCTTGCAGCATCCCTTAGCATAGCCGGAGCCGGTGTCCTCGATGAAAACCACTGGTATCAAATCTTGAAGAATTTTAATGTGCTTGTGCCTGATTCGGCAAAGAAGCCTGGACGAAAACGAGTTTTCTGTCAAGTGATGGTGACTGTAGACGTCGTAAGATCCTATCGAGAAGATTCAACGTACTTTGGCATTCCTTTCAAGGACCAAACTGTAAAAGTATGAGCAGAATATGGGAAGTCTTCTTGGCAGCCCATCAGGTAAGTCATTTTAGACATAACCAGTCATTTCAGGTATTAAGTTGGTGATAAAAGGTCGACGGTCATCTTGACAGCTAGTCTAAGAAAGGCGGTCACCTTGACGGCACATGCGGAAGGTCACCTGCTGCTTGTCGGGATATGAGCTAAATAACTCATACGGTGACCGGCACGTCGGTCACCTGACGTGCTGTGAATTGGCGTAGGATACTGGGGGAAATAGTTGTGTCACTCAACTCATTCAACGCGGTTCTGGTTTGTTTCAAAAATAATGGTATGTGTCAAGTATTTTGTGCAAGTGTCACGTGATTATTAACTAGCCTTTCAATCCACCCTCGTTCCGTATTTGTGGTTTTATTTGCAGGCCCCCCAACTATAATCATATAGTCGTACACACAAGATGGGGTGAATTTTACCTACCTTCGCCCCCTCCCTTCCCTCCCCCGCTACCCTCGTGTCAACGCCCGAGGAACGACGACTAACGTAGCTCGCCTAAGTACTATTAGTCTGGAACGCCTCTCCGGGGGATTAGGAGGGCGTTGTAGATTGTCCGGGGGTTCGAGTGAAATCATCATTGCGAAACGACGCTTGAACGTTGAGAAAACAAATCCACTCAGACCCACTCATTTCGGTTTAAGATCGCCACCTCGACAATACGCACGGAACGAGTTATCTGTTTTCTCTTATTCCCTATCCCCTCATTTCCATTTGCACCCTTTTACACCAAGGGACCAAATTAATTCTCCAGCTTTTTAATCGCTTCAAGAATAATCACTTGGGGATTGCGGCTCCAAATACTACCCTCCAAACATCTCCCTCCAAATCCTTTAAACTTTCTTACTCGAATTTTATTGAACAATTAATCGATTTCAAAGATATGGGGATCCCCATGCTTTTTTTTCATCGAAACTCATTCTGCGTTTATTCATACCATCATTCTTCGGGTAATTTTTTTTTCAACCGCCGAAAAGTATTAAAAATCCAGTTTTTCAATCGATACGTATTGTGCGAAGAATAGAAGAGCCCTTAAAAAATTGTAAAGCACTCGTTGGAGGGGTATTACCGTCTAGGAACTTCGAAAATTCGGATTTTTCCTGAATTTTCTCATCATTTGGGGCTTCGAGAGAATGTCTCTGAAATATAAAATGTTCAAACTTGCCTGGAATGTTTTGTCGCGCAACGCACTCTCCAATAACGTGACAAAGAAAAAGTCGATGATGGGCCTGAAAAGAATGGGAATTAAATTCTGAAATGTTGAAAAAATGACCAGAAAATCAGTCACGATGTAAATAGAAAATAATCAAGTAGAATTGAGATTTTATTATTTAAGAGAAGGGCAGAGAAAAAGAACTGACAAGAAAACTATAATTTCAAGCGTTCGGTTAAGGGTTCGAAAAGCCTGTTAAGCCAGTCGAATATCGTCCTATTGTCGTGAAGTTGCATGCTGCTTTTAAATTCTTCGGGGGGATTGTGTGGGTTGCGAATTGAATAAAATAACGATCCAACATTGCGTCGTGCGGCCGTTATCTCGATGTCGCAGAATGGGGGCCACAGAGTAGCCACGTTCGATTCATTCGATATAAATATTTCTCGTTCTATTCTAACCCCAGACATGAAACTTTTTTCCTTAATAACGATTTGCAAATAATTTCAAAAAATCTATCCAATGTATCATGTCCGAAAGTTCATTTCCTAATTTACGATTTCAATCGAATATCGTTCGATGTATTTTGAGCAAATGTAACAAAAAAGTTTCGATATATATTCCAAATTTGTATCTTCCATTTTCAATCAATTAGAAAATCTATTCGAATCTGAATAAAAATCAAACAATCTTTGATAATAATTAATTTTAATAAAATATTGTTTTATTTTTGAATTACCACGTTTTTTAATGCATTTCAATAATAACTGCATGAATTAATTTTTGTCGAGCAACCCTGAAATTTCTACTTTCAGTTTAATTGAATTTTCCATTTACCAAAAATTGTGACGTTTATAAAAAAATATAATTTTTGCATACTCATTTTTATCCCAAGTTCCTTCAGTGGAATAATCCTTTGTTCTCTTTCTTCAGTGACCGATTTCGAGACAGAAAAAAAATATTGGAGCTATTGATTGACGATGACGGGCACAACAAATTTCCGAGAGACAACGGCGCACGATAAATTTCCGAGAGACAGCTGGAAAATTTTCGAATTTTCCTTTCGAAGGCTCATTCGTCATTGTGGTCGAGTCTCAATAAAACCGTGAAGTTTTTCAACGCAAGTTGCTCACGATGTTATTTCAAGTCCTCTGTGAAGTAAAACCTTCTCACGTAATCATGAAAATTCTCGTCTGCGTTGTTGTTCCAGAACATTTCGCCATGTTCTGTATTTTCGTACTTGTCATGGTTGAAGACTGGAAACTTCACAAATATCGATCAGATTCGACGTCATCGTTGCCCACACGTTTGATCCGAAAAATGAATAATTGCATTTTTTTTCTTGATCACTTCGACGTTCTCGATAAATAAATATAGTTTGGAAATGCCTTTAAAAAAATAGTAAATGGCGAAATACAAAATGATTTAAAAAAATAAAAAATAAATAATAGAAATTATTTTAAAAAATAAAAAATTCGATCTTTTTGTGAATTATAATGGACCGGAAATCATGTGGGAAAATATGTATGGGCGAGGCATTAGATTTGCGTGTGTTGTACAATATGCTCCCTATGACTGGAATATGTAGATTCCTTTCCGATTGGATATATCAACTTGGATCACAATGTGTGTATCTGAGCGATGGAGCAGCATCCGCATTCGCGGTCCTGGTGCGTAACATGGTCATGGAGAGCAATGCGTGGGTGCGGATCGTTACTGTTCGAATCCGAAGCCAATCGTTTCGACTACCTATCGAAAGATCTTTTCATCGTCCTTCTCTTTTTTTCTTTCGTGTCTCACAGCTTGAGATATACAAGTATCGTTCCCTTCAGACCTGTTCCCATAATCGTTTTGGATGTGAGTGTTTCTACGGTAACTTGTGCAAGGAAATTCCTCGGTACAATGTGACACGATTATTTCAAGAAATAATCAGAATTTTGAATTCTAGAACGACAAATCTTTGAGTATTTTTTTCTCGAGTGCTCTGAGTATTTTTTAGTTTTCTTCGACGTCTCATTGTCACTTCCGATTGACTCAGCAAATAGTTTACTAATATCGACGTAGATGCACGAAAAGTTGTGGAAAAATGAGCGAAATTCACGATAAAAACCGACCAGAGTCCTGGAAACGAATCTGGAACTAAAAAGTGGCTTCAGATACGAGTGCCATCCTGAACGTACAGAATTTCTGAAGAAATTAGCCTCTCTCCTGGATCCCTACTTCCCCCAACTCGCACTTTTTGTGCTTTGAAGGTGGATGTAAAGAGGGCTCGATTGACCCCACTTGAGTCCCACTCAAAGTTATAGTATCAGCGAGGCCAGCGCTGGGTGTAAGTGCAAAAGAGCTCTAAGTACATTTCCGAGCACTTGCCATAAAACGGTCAACACTGTTTTTTCAAAAGGTATAAAGTACTCGCCACTTTTTTCAACGTCACTGCATTTCTTCAGGAGTCAACCCATCGATCGATTGTGTAGGAGAATTTGTATTGGAAAGGCAAGTTCTTTGAGTGCGTTTGATTCGCATTGCACCAAAAAGGATTCCATGAGCCAATGTCTTATCAGGAGATTAAGGGTGTAGACAATTTTGCAAAAATCGAATAGTGACGATAAAAAAAACTCATGAAGTCCCGAAAATACATTTTGTTTCGTTGTTTCTGAACAAATTTGTGTAATTGTAAAATAATGATCGTTTAATTATCGGATGGAAACTGTGAGAAGTCGGATATGTCGTTGCGGATATTGAAAATTAAGGAATTAGGGTTGGAGGCGATTTTGAGAAGCCGCGAAGTGGGTAGGAAGTTTTAACACAGCAGGGACTAGTGAGTGAATTGAGTGAACGCGATCCAGTGGCCCGATAACAGTGAAGTAGATCGGTAGTCATTTTGGTGGCAAAAATTGGTTCCTTTGGTGAATGAAAAAAAGACTGGCGACGTATGTGAAGCTACTTGATTCCCTTAGAACTTGTGTTGTGAGAACGCGAGGACCACCACTCTGGCACGTGCCAGAGAGTGACTTCAAACTCCATTAACGTGTAAAGCCCGATAGGAATATGACTATGTTAAGGCAGCTAGCAATATGCTACGAGCCATGAAATACTGGATCGTTGCTCACCAGTCTCTGTCTCTCTCGCTCTCGCTGGCAACGATTGTAGGAAGGGTGATCCGGAGTACTTGGTAATGGATAGAAAGGGATTGAAAGGGTGAATGAACGCGCGGTTGACTCGGGTGGTCTACGCCCCAGGTTTGCCCGAGCCGAGACCTTGTTTTGCGAATCAACAGACGAAAGGTACCGCACAACGTTGCCATATTTTTCAAACGCTTCCCCTCTTTTTCATTCAATGAAATGGATCGTTCCGTCCGACAATGCATCCACTACTCGAAACAAGATTTATTATTCTTCCAAATTTTTTGTGGCTAGCCTACCACTGCGATGTCCTGGATAGATCCAACAAGGGAGAAGCCATTTTGGGCATGGGTCAACTGACGGATGAAGTGGATATGTGGAAAAACTACTGAAAGGAAATGGCAGCGCATCAACCGACCGTTATTCAACTCGGCTACATTATCAATTACGAAAGACTCGGACTAAATGTGGTTGAAAGCATTAAATGTGATTTGTCAGAACCGACTGGACCCTTTTATATATTATTATGTATTTGTATAAGTAAACTTTGTTATTATATTATTACATTATTAATTTCGTTATTATTTTATTCGTTATAATTAATTATCATTAATTGTTATTATTAATTAATTAATTAATCATTATTAATTTATTTATTGTTATTATTTTCAATATTTCTCTATATTTGTATTATTTTATGTTTACTCGTATTATTAATAAATGAAAATAAAATGATTTATAAAAAAAAAGAAAATTATAAATATATGATGTAAAACAATTTTGTTTTAGAGAGTGACATTTATGTCCTTGGAATCAACTGAATGATTGGGTCATACTGCAGATTTAGTAGATCCACCGAATTTAGTTTTGCAATGAAGACTAGCCGAAATAAAAGTCAGCCACTGGGCTCATTTTGTTTTTATTTATAGATGAATGATAACCGTCAAAAATATCGATTTTTTAGGGAAAACCTTTTGAGGGTAGGACCTTTAAGGGGTTTACATTGAAACATCATCTGGAAAGCATCCACTCCAAAACATACTCCGAATCTAAACACCTCCTCGAACCAGTAAATATGAGAAATTGGCCTGAAACTAGGGAAAGCAGAAGATTGGGTTAACGAACGACAAACTGATACAACTTGGTGTTCTGGAGGAGAAGGAAACAGGACAAGACAGATTAGAGCTCAAGTGACTACATAAACAAGCCTATTCAATGTGAATCTACTGTTTCGAACGCTTGCAGAGTCCTGAATCGTCATAGACTCTGGAACAGCAGGACCAAACACGTAACCTTACATGCTTGATAGTAAATTTTCTATAGACATCAGTAGCAGTAGTTATTATTATTTTTATTTCATGACGCAATTGTCAAGAATTCGGGGTAGGTATGTACAAGTGAAGTAGGGCTTAGAAAATAGGTGTTTACACAGTGTATGTCGTCGAGGTTGTACCGGATGTGTCGCATGTGGCAAGGCTAGTATTTGTTCAGGCCAGAATAGCAAATACAATTCTCTGGAGCGTAGACTGGCGCAAGCTCGAATATACACCACCCTCTTCTAGCTTTAGCTGACGTATGGCTACGTTAGGTGTGTGTAAGGACACATGCGTGTTCACCAAAGTACGGAGGATCAGTGACATACAGGGTGTCCTTGCAGCCGCGGTCAGGATGATGAACTCTTGCTGGCAGGATCATTTCCGAAGGAGTGATCCTTCCTAAGCGATTTCCCTGGATGCATCATTGAAGATCTGGAAAGGTACTATGTCCGCATGGTAATAAAAGGAACAGGCTTTGTGCTTTTCCAACTGGGCGCTTTTCCCATGGACCGCATCCGGTTATCCGGAAGAAGAACTGTCTGTTCTCTTGGCAGCACTTGAATCTTTTGGACTTTGCTGATTCTTCAGATATTAGAGAAGACTTAGCGATAACCCTTTGTAGACTTTTTTGGGAATAGTGTAGACTTATGCCTTAGCTTACTCAAGTATTAGGTCGGGTTTTACATACTCAAAAGGGGCTGGGGTTTCGCACAGCATTCATGACACTTCCACGAGACATTATACATGTCTACACGCGCTTATCGCCTCGTGTGTACACGTATGAGTAATCATGTCTCCAATGTGAAATGCTTCCTCTTTCAGGAGAAGAAGGAACCGTAGCAGTAACAGAGTAACGTGTGAAAATCACTCCACCTCCGCATTCATCCCCGACTCCAACCACCATCTAAATGTCCCCCACCCATGGCAACATACAGTCAACTTACCTAAACTTGGTGCTGCTGCCAGGATCTACTCTTTGCCGCATATAGCCTTCATTTTCATACATGCCACCAGCACACACCCTTCGTGGCCACAGATTCAAAAGCCTTCGAGACTTCTCTCTCCTATATTTGGCAACGTTATCGTATATTTATTACATCTGCCATACACGCGTGCTGTCCCGACGCTACCAGACACACACGTTTACGCCCCATCGCTAACCTCAATGTCATTCAACTTGCCTCCAACCGCAATCACTTCTCGAACACTGCTTGCATTTACTTTTCAGCTTTCAGTTACCAATTTCGGGATCCCATGGAGCTTCCACAGTCTACATCGTTGTTTTGAATCTTCCACAAGGCTTTGCCCTGGTTGACCTTCCTGACGAACTACGCACAGGACCAACTATCTGCATCTTGATGTCAGAAATTTAATATTTTTACCGATTTATCGAAACTCAAATATCATTCATGACCAAGAACAAATTTGTTAAAAGTCGCGGTGAATTTTTCTTCCATCAGATTTTGTTGCAGATTTATATGGAAATGACGGAAAGTTTTGTTCTCTGAAATTGAAGATTCGCGTCGTCTCGATAAATTCAGGACTCCCTTCAGTAATTCCGTTATTGTCAAAAATTCCTGTTGTTTGTTCAAAAGTTTCTAAAAACAATACACCATTGTCAAAATTATTGGTCTTCGTGAATCGAACGATGAAGCTTTCGATTCTGAAACGCGCCTCATGTCACAAGCAAGGCGAGGAAGTGTCGGAACATATTTTCATTCGTTCATTCATGCCATGAAAATTCTGTCGCTGACGGTCGAAACTAAATAAAGCTAGTGAAAGGGTTTGAATCGAAATACAGCGATGTTTACAGTACAGGTTCAACTGATGCGTAAAAAATATGTTTTTGTTTTCGATAACCCATTTTTGTCTCGTCTATAAATCAATAAGAGCGCGTTATCATTTTCTTGAAATAAACTAATGCCGATACTCAATTGTACAATAGGAACAGAACAAGTGTTACCGGCACGTGGGCTAAATTATCTTTTCGCCAACCAATATTTATTCTTCGAAGAATTTTTCATTTTTGACTAACTGATAATGATTAATTATCCAATTATTGCATTTTTCAATAATTTATAATTGTTTACTGTCTTATTTCCAACAAATTTGAATTTCTTAAAAAAATTAAAATTATAAATTAATAAAATTGTGAATTTTGATTGAAAATTGAAAAAAAAATTGATTGAGCATTTTTTTTCATTTTCAAAGATTTTTAATTAAAATTTTCGAAATATTTCCAATTCTTGATCAATAAAAAATATTTGAATTCTTAATTAATCAACCAATTTGATTCTCAATTAGTTAAAATTTTTATTGTTTTAATTTAATTCAACTTTTTTTTAATTTGTTAAATTCAAGTTTAATTTTTTTGATTTAGCGAATAAGTCGACAAGCTCGTTCGGGACCGAGGCCTTATTTTAACTGGTTTAAAAGGCGAAATGTAAATTTGTTTGTGCGTCGAAGGCTGGGAGTAAATACGTCAGCGAGCGTCAGGTGAAAACGCGCGGCAGGAGTGCGGGGGGTTATTGCGTGGAATAAAGAGCGCGTTGCTGCACCTGTGGCAACTGGAAGAGGTTTTAATATAGTGCGCTGACCCCATTATGCAACGTTCTCGAGGTTGCAATGGGCCCTGACTGGCGCCCTTAGAAAATAGTAACTGGAAAGCGGAGATAAAGAGAGCGAAGGCTCGCGGCGAGGGCATGGACACAAAACGCAAAGCACTTGTGTCAATTGCCAGAGCGCGCGCACTGTTAGTTTAATACGTGCCCTTTTGTTCGATGATAAAGAGACTGCGTGGGGGCGAGAGATAGCCGAGTAGCTGTTTGCGATGAGATGGAGTAGACGCACTTATTACTTTGCTATATGTATCTTTCCCATATGTCCCCATTCAATTGGTTTTGTCGTGTGGTGATAATAAAGAAGCCACTCACAGTTTAGTTGAAACGCGCTTACTGAATCGCGGATCCAGGCGGCACAGCCACAACTCCTTCCTCTTTGCCCCCCGCACCGAATACACACAAACACAGAGCCACACAATAAACGATGAGTGCGACATACAGAATCCTTCTTCTGTTGATAAATGTCATTCCCATTCCAATTGTCATCTCACACAAGCTCTTTCAAACCTCGTGCCAAAGATTTACAAAAAACTAAACAAATCGCTAAATTTGGAGGAGAAAAATATTTCCCAATTTTTTTTCATCAAATTGCATCGTTCGTTCAACCCCAAAACGGTATTCTGGGCTCAAAAACGATTTTTATCGTTTTACCGCATTTTTGTCTTATTTTTTTACTCCAAGCAAAAATGCATCCAGCCTCACGTGACTCTGCATCAAAAAACGAAAAGAATGAGCCCAAGATGAAACCTTTTCGTTGAATTTTACCGGAGATATGAATTTTTCAAATTTGGGCTCTTTTTGACTCCAGGCTAGCGGAATTGGTAAAAAAAAAAAAAAAACACAAGTTTACCGTTTCAGGATTAAAGACCAGAACGATTCAAAAATGATCGATGCTTGCGGAACGAAAAACAATGAATGAATTGCTGGAGCATGGAAGGAATTTTGAACGTGTATTTCGAATTTTGCAATATTGCAATTTGCATGAGGCTCGAGTGTGCCATTTGGGACACCTTCTATATAAATCCCTGAGAAGGGGATGATGTGAGAGGCTGAGATGTGTATCTGATTGAGCCCACGATATAAGCTGTTTGCTTAGCTATTTTATATATATCTTTCGTGGCGGTTCTGTAGATAACATCGATAGCTCCGAGTTTGCGATGTCTTCAAAGAATAGAAACGACACATATTTCCGAAAATAATGGAGTAAAGTATTCCGAACCGAGAAGGAGTTGAAAAAAACTTTTGCAACTCTCATTCCAGTTGCCCAATAAATATTCGTCCTTCAAAATCGACCCATGCGTTCGGTTTCCTCCCTTAAAAAAATAAATTGCTTATTCATTAAACAAACTAAAAAAAAAATCGAATTTTTTCGATTTCGAAAATCCTGCCACGTGGATCGTTTTTTAAATACCATAAAAATTACCAATGATAATGAATAAAAAATGAAAAATAAAACTGAACGTTGATATGGAGGCTCCGAAAAAAATATTTAAAACTCGTGCCAGGAGATGGAAGAAAACTGGGAATTGAAAAGTATATCCAGAAGCATTTGATGGCTAGTTTCATGCATGTAGCAAAGGAGACGTCGGCCAAGCATGCGGAATAGCCATTGACGACTGTGTTTTTTTTTTTTTTACCAAATTGAAGCAGCCCTTATCCAGATTCGGAGTATTTTCTCGGTGAAATGCTTATTGTACGCATTGCATTGCCCTCCCTCTTGTTACTCTCCTCATACCACGTGTCCGTCCCCCACCATGTGTTCGTATTTGGTGCGGATGGCTCTTTTTCTCCGTGAATCGTCGCGTCACTCCCTCTTTGCCGATAACGCCCGCCTTCTTTGCTCGGTTCTCCCGTTTTTCTCTCTGCTGGCTGATTCTTACCTCACGCCCTCCCTCCATAACGGCGGGGCACATTGCTCGGCCGTTTCATTTGGTTTATTTCTACTGAGACTACTCTCCGGACTCCCTCTTATCCGGAGGCTTCTCCTCTTCTCGCGCTACGGCACCTCCTTCCTGCTTCAAGTTATTCCTTCCTTCCTCTTTTCCCCTGGCGTTATTTCTCCCCCCTCCCCTGATCCAGTCCCTGGAAAACGGCGCTGCGTGCTCTCGTTCCTGCTCCTGTCATTGACAGCATCTTTCCGTATGGCATCGCAGCTGCAGGTGCTTCTCCGGGCACGTGCTCGCTTGATAAACTGGTGCGTGGGCTTACGCACCAAAGTGCATCGTTAATTTCCATCTCTCGCGCAATTATCATTCAGGCAACTTGAATGGACAGTAAACTACAAAAAATTGAGAGAATTTTTAGAGTTTCAATCCCAAAACGGTAATCTGGGGTAAAAAATGACCGCAATTTTGAAAAATTCATTTCTCCGGTAAAATTTAACGAAAAGGATTCAACTTGGGCTCATTCTTTTCGTTTTTTAATACGGAGTAAAAAAATCAATGAAAATCTAGTAAAAAAAACGTCCATATTTTGTTAAACAGGGTGAACTGAATATTTTTGGATAATTTCAAAATTTCCGTAATTTTTTCGATATTTTTCATTTTGAACGAAACGATCAGCAAAATTTACGATTGGAATGACCAAAATTTGCTTTTCGAAGAGACTTTCTAGAATATTTCTTGCTGCAATGACAAAATTTTTGTGATTTTTCGAAAAACGTTCAGTCCAACGTATCCAACAGAATATCGAGTCGTCTGGGGTCGTTTTTGACCCCGGGTTACCGTTTCAGGGCTAATGTTCGCTCAGTATCGAAACAAGAAGAAAAAGTCGCCCTTTATGGTGATCCGCAGCCATCGAGCGCGCATGAACTTGATAGGAAGCTTAAGGGATCTCCCTCCGGATTCTCAGGCGACGTTTTCAGAGCAGACCACGCGTATACAATGCGGCCATGTATATATGCGGCCACAGCAGGGGGATAACACTTTAAATTTAATTTAAACGGCGTGCTAGCGTGGATCTCGCGTGGCTTCGTCACTACCACAAGAGCGTAACCATCGGCGCATATTGAGGGCCACTGTACGCCGCACCAGACCGCCATCAAGACCGCGTCGCCTCAACATCGCACTATCGCCATCGCCGCATCAAGCAGCAGCACAGCAACGCAAAGCATATTTTCTTCGCACCCCCTTTCCTCTTGTCCAATAGCAGACAGGGCCCCCTTGTCAACAAAGAATTGGACTATTTTCAATGGGGCTTACGCGCCCCTTTGTCACTCTCATAATACTTTCCTCCCTCTCTCTCAGCGCCCAACATTTTTTTCTCTCCTTCTTTTACTTGTTTATCTTTTGAAAAGCAGAAAAAGCAACCGAGACTTTCTACACTGCGGGAGAAAATGATTTCGCTACATAAATATTGGCTCGATTTCGAACTTGCCACCTTTTCAACAGCCACTCGTGCGCCACCCCGCTTTTGTTAATTTCCAGCACGTTTTTTCTTCAGCGAGATTCGTCACCCCGATTTTTGTACACTTTACCGATTTTTTTCCCTTCCGTAAACATCCAAAGTAATTCACGTTATTCAGACCGTAAAATGTGAATAAAACTTGAAAAAAAAAAAACAAAATCAATCATTTGTATTTGGGAAGATTAAATTTTGTGATTATTTTTCGCTGAATAAAAAACTGACGAAATAAACGAAAGACGGAATTCGTGTGTCGCGAATTATTGTGACAAAATCATTATTTTTCAACACCCCTATCATAAAAAATTTCCAGCGAAAAATACTCTCGTGAATTTGAAGGAAAAAAAGACTAAAAATTGGAGTACAAAATGCACAGGAAATAATTCTGAGACATTTTTTTAATGCGACTAGAACAACGAGCCTGTTTTTGTAGGAAATCTGAAATATTCTAGTTTTTGTAAAAGCAGCCCCGAATAGATATTGACGGACAGGACGAGGATTTATTGACTGAATGCCTGCCATTTTGTCAGATCGAATATGGCATGCAGGACGAAAATGTAACGGACCGGGCATGAATATATCGAAACGTAAAAATAAGTCTGGATGAAGATCTCAATGTCGCGCTAATCAAGGGGGACGAGAATGGGAAAGAAAGAGAGGAGAAAAGGAGAGCGAAACGCACATGGTGAAAATTCCGCGGGAAGTTATAAATTCAAGGGAACAAAAGGGCTAACGTGTCGCGCCCGGAGCAACGGGGTGAGCTATACGAGTCAGGCCCATTTTCACCCCGTTTTCTACAAGACTACAGACATATTTACGAGCTTGATTTATAACTTATCGTAGTCCCATCGTGCCCCACTTAACGGCTCGTCTCCGAATGTTTTATTCGCATTATGCACAATTTATCGCTGCATTCTCGCAGTTGCCATTTCGGATCTTACGTTTGTGCGAAATACGTGTCACGCAGTACGAATCTTATAAATTCGTGACACACACTTTATGACTTTTACTCTCAATACCCGATCGCGATCGTAAATAACGTATTAATAAAAATCTAAACCGTTTTATCGGCCGTAAGCTTCGGTACCGTACGACAATAGTTCGAAAACACTCTAGCGCACGAAATACAAATAAAATATCAATTCCACATACATCAATTTATAATTATCCGTTAACCCTAGAGAATCGGTGCAGGGGTCAAAATGACCCCAAGAGATTTTCAATTCCGCACCGTTTCTCCCTCCGTTCTCCGTTTTTTATCGTTTTCCCACATTTTTAACTGGTATTTTGACTCCAAGCAAAATTTCCCTGGGCTGACGTGATTCTGCATTAAAAAACGAAAAGAATGAGCCCAAGTTGGAGCCTTTTCGTTGAATTTTACGGAAGATATGAGTTTTTCAAAATTTAGCTCATTTTTGACCCCAGTTTACCGGAATTTGGGTAAAAAAAAAAATTGACCGTTTTAGGATAAAAATTTTGACGGATTTCCTCACTTTAAGTAAAATTGCCCTGGGCTCTGGTGATTCTGTATTAAAATCAAAAAGAATGAGCCCAAGTTGAAGTATTTTCATTAAATTTTACGGGAGATATGAGTTTTTCAAAATTTAGCTCATTTTTGACCCCAGTTGGGTAAAAAAAAAAGTTGACCGTTTTAGGATAAAAATTTTGTCGGATTTTTTTACTTTAAGCAAAATTGCCCTGGGCTCACGTGATTCTGTATTAAAAAACGAAAAGAATGAGCCCAAGTCGAAGTCTTTTCGTTGAATTTTTCAAAATTTGAGTCATTTTTTACACTAGATTACCTGAATAGGCAAAATAAAATAATTCTAAATGCTCCTGGACCAAAATTCTACCCAAAATGAATATTCATACAATAAAAGAGAACTGAAACCTGTGTTCTTATGTAAGGAACATGCTCTGCTGTCTAACCGGTAACAAGATTACAATTTAAGGGTATTAGCACATAATGGTCGTTACAGGATTCGTTGAATTGGTAAGATCGACACGATAATAAAGTTCCACCCTCTTGAGCGGATTTCGAGCAAGATTTCAAAGCGGCTTAGCTCCTGCAGCAGGTCCGTCATCGCGAACCAAAATCTCAGCGCATCATTGCACATCGTGTGTGTACGGGTTATGGAATATATCCTCATTGTTAATTTCCATGGGGCAGATGGTCCAGACTAAATAATCCAAACATATTCCATTCGATTCTAAACATTCGTGACGCATTAATTTATCGATTTTCACGACAATTGATAATCTGAGTTATTTAACATGAATTTGTTATTGAAATTTTTGTTTGTTCTTGCCCCAAATCGTTTTTAAATAATAAATATTATTATTATTATTATTATAAAAATTATCAAGGGCCTCAAAAAGGTCCATAATTTTTTTCAATTTTTAAAATTGTAATTCAAACTTTTCAAACGATTTTTCTCGAATATTTTTCTACCGAATTGTTTTTAAAAAGAATATACAATTTGCGATGCACAAGTTTTTCGAAATTTCTCGTTCTTGTTGCCTCTGAAGTAAAATTTAGACCTCGAACTTTGGAGAAAGCGATCTACAAATACAGAAATTCACATTGGAATTAGGATAAAATCGACAATATCGAATAATGCGACTTCCGAACGGTCCATGCGTTTGGAAATAGAATCGCATCCCGAGGATTCACACAGCTGGGATTAAATCGGGAAACGTAGGGGTGCGAGTCTGTATATAATGACCTGAACGTAATGCCATTATTTTTCGAGTGAGCTTGCTTCACATGAAATACAATAGACTTGCAGGGAATTACGCTGCTGATATGACCCAATAAATGGAGCACAATTATTATCATTATGAATAATCCGTATTGGATTAAACAAGCAGTTTTTCATTGAGCGATCGTATCGGGCTCGCTAATACGACCACATCTTGTTAGACCATGAAAGAGCGAGCTGATAAAAATCTTACAATGGAATTACGATAATTCACGTTTCACAACAATATAAAATGCACATTAACGTATTACAAAATCATTTTATTTAAGATTCTTCAATAATTTTGTATTCTCGACACCAAAACTAACAATTTTATCCTATGAACAACATTTTTCTGACGTTAAGAATTTGATATATTTCATTTCCAATTTTTAACTTCTCTCATCCAAACGCGTGTAAATTCAAATCGCGTTTCGTTTATGAGTTGCAAATAAATGTGTTTAGGATTTTTCTTCAAAAATTTCGACTCATAGCTTTTCTGGCAATCTGCAAAAAAAAATCCTAAATCCATTTTTCTTTGCAACTCGATTTTTGCGACTTTTTAACGAAACGTGAATTTACACGCATTTAGATGGCAAAATGAAAAATTGTAAATTAAATATCTCAAATTCTAAACGTCAGAAAAATGTTCTCCATCGGATGAAACTTTTAGTTTTCGTGGCAAGAACTTTTGAAGAAAATTTAGAAAAAGCCCTGAATTAAGTCACTTTGTGGGTCTGTGAATCGTCGATCTATCGGACGGAAAAATGGGTGGATTGAAATGATGGGAAAGAATAAGGAACGAGGGAGGGAGAAGATCAGGGTGAACGGTTGGTGCGATGGGATCGGAGGAATCGGCGTGTACAGTCTTGAACGAGGAGAGCAAGAGAATCGTGGGTCGCTTATGGTTACTGTGGGGCGAGGACTCGAGGCAAAGCACATGGGTCGAGATTGCGGTTGAGGATGAAGTTAAGAGTGAGATTAAGGACGGGGTTAAGTGTTGGGGTGACGCGGCAAACGGTCTTGTCGATCTCGGTATACACGACAAGCAAATACACAGGGTGGCCCAATGGGCTCACTCATGATTTACTGGCTCAGTGGAAATCCGGTTATCGAGCCCAGGAAATCCTGGACCATCTTCGATATATCGCTCATTAACTTTATCCATTAAATCATTGTAGCCACGGCCGTGGTCCGGATAAGGAAACGTGGCGAGTGCAGCGTAATTGGGCTAACGGCGTATCCGTTACGGCGTCGTTAGGGCAAATTACTCTTAAATTATTATTCACCCAATCTCATTCTTGAATTATTCAGAAAAAATAAACAAAAAATGCATATTTACGAAAATACGACGATTTGGAAAACGCTTTGGGTCAGATTGACCCGCTATGCAGTTCCGTAACACAATTAAATGCGTTACGAGAAGATAAATTTAGGTCAAGGCCCCAAATTCAAGAATTTATGGTGATTTGTAGATTTTTTAAATAAATTTCGATCCATTTTTTTGCAATGTCGTCTCAGCAACTTTTTTGTTTCATTGCTCGGCGTCGTTGCCGCTGTGATCGGTTCGGATACGCAACTTTTGATGCAGCCTCTACATTTATAGTCACGACGTCCGTATTTATATGGCATGACGATCCCATGACCGAAGTTTGGCCCACACTGGGGTATGGGGAAAAGAAGCTCTCCGGAGCAAATCATAGCAATATGGCCCCCTCCCTAATGTTTCAATGAAATTCGTTTTTTTCTCTCTTTCTCGTCGCGTGCCGACAGGCCCTCCACGTCGAACCTAATTTCGCCCAAAGCTCCTGCCAATTTTTCATGTTTTATTTAACAGCCCAGCCAAAACGTCGAGATTTTCCTCGCGATCTCAAACACTGGATAAGGAAATAATCTCTCATCACTGTTTGACACGTCCTTCCACATAAATACTGACATCGAGCCTCTTGACAGCAGTCAATGGTTTTGGATCCCGAGGACGTTATTACCGCAGCAGGCTCTTCAGAGAAATTCAACTTGGCAAAAACCGTTTCACGTCGCTCTCTGCTGATGAATCTTTTCAATTTCAAGAGCAATTTTTATCTCTGCCTCGCGCTCATACTTTCCGAATATATTCCAATGGGGTTCTTTGCACACGACAATTTTAACGTGATCTGACGTCAAGCCAGAGAGGTCGCTTAATGCTGACCCGGAAGAGGAATGACGCGCGTCATCACTCAAGATAAAATTTTGTCGAAAAAAATGGATTTTTTGTTGCACCCGTTCGACTAAACGTTTTTTTTATTAAATCACAAAAATGTTGTCATTGCAGCAAGAAATATTCTAGAAAGTCTCTTTTAAAAGTAAATTTTTGTCATTCCAATCGTAAATTTCGTTGACAGGTCCGTTACAAATAAAAAATATTTTGTCAAAATAACATAAATTTTATCCAAAACCATTTAGTTCAGCGTGTTTAACAAAATATTCATGTTTTTTGACCAAATTTCATTTTCAGTGCGTGAGTTTTTACTTTGCGGCAACGAATTTCAAGATCGCGACGACATTTCAATAATTTTCTCGCCCTTTCAAATAAATTTGTTCACATCTTCAAAGGAGAACCCTAAAAAAACTTTCCTCTCCTAGAAACAATCTTAAATAGCTCAGAATTTAAAAATATATGAAAAATAGAAGAAAAAATAAATAAATAAAGTGGGGATGTGAAAAAACTTACAATTAGTGCACGCCAAGGGCTAACAAATATATATGACGACGAGGCGCAACACGAAGAGCCCCCCGATTGGAATGGCGCATACGGAAAATGTCCATTTGCCCGAACAATTACTGTCTGATTAATTGATCCAAGCTGACATTGTGAAACCAAACGGGTGCTCGAGGGGTTGCGCATGCGAGATTTGCGTCTACGTCACGGGATGGGATAAGCAAAAAAAACGGGGAAAAAAAAGAAAGAATAGAGCTGAGGGACATCGATCGTGGATGAGAAAAAAGGAGGAAAAATCGGATGGTCCATCCATAGAAATTTCGGGAGAGGAGCCATGACAATGAGTATTTCGTTGCAAGTCGAATGAATCAAGAGCGCGGAGGAGCCATGGACATTCAAGAGTTTCGGGGCATAAGGTCGGGGTTAGAGGAAAAAGCAAAAGATAGCAACAACGAAATGAATCGGGAGAGAATCGTCCACCGTGTCTAAAAGCCACCCCATGGGCATGCCCGTGGAAAAGCATATCAACATTTATACAGGGTGTCCTACCATAAACGGCCATTACCATAAAACTGTGCTCAGTGTCGCATTCCGGGCCACCAACAACTCCGCGATGCTCGTACTTGAACGAATCTTCTGCTAATGAGCGATTGATGACTCGACTTTAATAATTTGCGTTATTCCATCGAAACGCTCAGAGATACGGCAAAAATGTATAGAATCATTTTTGTAGAGCACAATTTTTCCTAAAAAAAAGTCCCCAACGATTTTTCGTTTCCATTATTAAGTGAGCTGTCGAATCGATCGGAAACTTTTCATCTCAACCGTCTGCGTCTCGCCAACAGATTTTGCGGTCCAGAAATCATCAGGAAAATTTTTCCAGAGGTTCTTTTTGTCCAGGAGATCGTCGTGCTCTGCAGAAAACATTGTGACGGGTAAATCAAAATCTTTCGGAACCGAATGCCAGTTTTTTAAAATAAAATTGCGAATTATCTGAAAATTAACGCTTTTTTGCATAATCTTTTTATGGTGGTTTTATGGTGGATCTCTCCAGAGTCCTGCTCTAGCCTTTTTCTTTTGACTTGACGCGAAAAAATCCGGAAAAATATCGATAGATTGTCAAAAAAAAAAAAATCTTGATTATTTAATTATTCTATGCGTTCATTTTTTTCGATTATTGCTTTTGGTGTTTGGCGGAGGGACTTGGAAGTCCTGGGCACAGACGAGGACCAAATTCGTATGAAAAAATAACATTCTTTTTATTTTTTATTGTAAAAATGTCAGAATTTGACCGATTCATTATTGCGGATGAACTAAAAAGGTTTTTCCTGAGAAAAACGTGAAGTGATTATCATTTTTTCATATCGCAGTGCCAAAGATCCTGGAAATGAATTTTTGCCCAGGATCCTTTTGAAGTGTTTTTGCTTCCACGTTGTCGGACCGAATAAAATCGATATCGAATATGAAACGAAAATTTTGACATCGATAAACGTCAGGACACCCTATGTGTGTGTGTGTTTGTGTGTGAGTGGAAAAATGGAGTTGGCAAAGTCTCTGGGTCGCGTGCCCTCCGGTCTATGTTCGCATCTCGTTTCGTCTACGCTTGTTGCCCCGTGACGAAGAAGTGACTCTCATTGTCCCCTCCCGCTCTCTCGCTCTCTTGGTAGAGAAAGACGGAGAGAACCCCCTCGTCTCGGGGCTCAACATAATGTGTATATTATGTTAACAAATAAGTGGTCGTGGTAATAAAAGCGAGCTATAATGTATGCGCGATGTCTCGAACAATATTCTTCTTCGGTTGGGTGATATAATGGCAGATATAAATAATACTCCCCTTAGCTCGACGAGTTCAGAAGTCCGCCTGACGGCTACTGCTCCACGTGCAATAAAAGAGAGAGAGAGAGAGAGGGAGAGAGATTCGTGGCAAAGAGAAACTAAGGGGTGATGTGCTGGTTTCTCCCCCGCAGGACTGCCTCTAAACTCTAACGAAACGCGCAAGTACACGGGACTAACGAAGGAGAGTACGAGGGGTGCGGGAGTCGCGGACCTCGCGGAGCTTCAGAACCTCCAGTCAAGAGCTGGTGGGGAGGGTGAGAGAGCTGAAATATGTACAAACTTGCGGCTTCTTGTTATGAGCGGTGATAAATTACACCGGGAGATCCATTATAAGTACCCTATATATGTATAACCACTTGTGTCCTACACCGTGTTAACCCATACTACAAACGCCGCTTCTTCATACATCCCTTGCAAGCTGTGTGCGTCGGCCAGGACCTCCGTCGTATATTAAACTCGATAAAACCCACGAGACACAATTTTTTATTTTTTATTTTCATTCTGCTTGCATTGAGCTCAAAAACAAAACTAATCTGAGGTTATATAGGAAAGACAACTCATGAAAAACAGAGAGACTTCTTTTTTGAATCCTGGCGCCGTCCATTGGACGTCGAATGCAAGTGGGATCGATACGTTAAGGACTTTGTAGGGCGACGGTAAAATCTAAATTTTTTTTTTCAGTTTTTCTTACATATGAAATGGTTTGCGAGCCCAAGTTCATTCAAAAAAGTTGTTACTAATTGACTAAAGAACAAAATACTCCAAATTCAAGATTTTCCGAGGTAATTTGTATTTTTTATGTAATGACCAAAATTTCGAATAAATTTTACGACAGATTTTTTTGAATAACTCAATAAAGCTTCTTCGATTTTGCACAAAAGCGTGTGAAAAGTTTTGAGAGACTTCACCATTTAGAAATCGGAATATTTAATTTTGAAAATTGTAATTTTTAACACGAGCTTTTATGAGAAACTACTGAAAATTGTGATTTTTGTAAATAAATATTTCGACTTCTACATGTCAAAACCTCTTAAGGGAAAGGTGAGCAATATTCTAGAAAGTCTCTTCGAAAAGTCAATTTTTGTCATTTCAATCGTAAATTTCTTTAACAGTTCCGTTAGCAATAAAAAATATTGTCAAAATAACGAAAATTTGTAAAATATCTAAAAATATTTGGTTGCCCGTGTTCAACAAAATATTGACGTTTTTTTTTTTTAATTTAATTTTCAGTGTAGATGCAAATTAAAAGAAAATCTGTGGATAGAAAATTTGGCGCACAAAGTCCTTGAGAATCGAAGAATTAAATACAACGTCGTGGCCGAAGAAATTCGTGAAAGCGAATGAGACTCACCGAGTCTCGAATTTGTAATAAAAAAAGAAGAAGAAAAAAGTTTTTTTCGTACTTGTCAGTCTTGTATATAGAGTCATCGTACATGAAAAGCCGAATGTGTCCCCATTTTGTCGCTTTCAATGCTTAGTGCAGTGCAAGGTAGAAAAAGAAGGTTTTTTAACGCACATGCTGATGCATGGATGCAGCACAGGAGACGAAAATAGAGAAGCGGCGGTAGGAAAACGGCGAAGCCAAACCATAGACAGTCTGTTGAATGCGGTGTGTACGTAAAACTCCAGTATGTCACGAATCTGCAAGGGCAATATGGAACCGATGTGAATTTCTGCACAATCAAAAGCACCGAACCAAAAGTGCGAGTAAAGCCTGTATATTCGCAAATAAAAATAACGTGTGCATGTTTCTTACACGGCCCAAATTTCCACTTCCGTTTCGCCCACCTCGCACTACCAGCGCAGAGTCTTCAATATGACGTTCTGGAAATACAGCCACGACAGCTTTTCACTATAATGGACCGAGCGAAATGCTTCAAATTCTCAATAAGAATCACCTCGATGGGGTGCACGTCTTCGAATTTAAATTCTCAAGATAAAAACGCCTCTGAAAATAAGTTTTCACCTGACGAACTAGTTTCCTTATCGACTTTTGTTTACACCGTCATTCCCGTTCCATAGATACTCGATTCCTCGTTCGTTCAGATGCGGTTCAAATTAAAAACAACGAATGAAAACTTTTATCAGACTGTTGACAATTCGGGATCCGGAATGTTTTATTAGGTGGTTCATTCTTATATTCCTTTCAGTATCTTGTGCCATATCCACCAGAGTCAATTATCAATGAATTTATATGAAAAACACTCGACGTTTCAATATCGAGCTTGGAAAAATGCGACTGTGCCATTCAAGTTTTGGAAATAGTTTCGTAAAACACTTGCACACGTGGTAGAAATAAAAAAGCAATTCTGAATACCATAAAAAATATATTTTCCATTCATTTTTTTCGATAATTAATGGACTCGTTTAAATTTTTCTAATAAATTCAGTTTCGAAATGTCAAAGACGACTGTCCGATTATCTTTGAACAAAATTGTATAAGAATTTTGTGCTCTCCTATAAAAAAAATTCAGTTGTCGAAAAATTTCGACGAAAAATATATTTTTAATTGATTATTTCGATAATTCATGGACTCGTTGAAATTTTTCTGGTGAATTGAGTTTTTAAATGGCAAAGAAGACTGTCCCATTATTTTTGAGAAATACTGTATGAAATTTTATTGCTCTGCTATAAAAAATAATGAGATTAAACAGAAAAAAAGTTTCCAGGACTTTAGAGCTCAGGATTTCAAAAAGACATCGCGGCTGTATCGATCGGGAATGAAAATGTAAATCAACACCTTTGGTATATATTACCACCCAATATTATTCAGAATTCGTGTACCGGAAAGCATTGTTCGTGAAATTTCCGGGGGAATAATGCGAACGTAGACGATACCATTTCTTTACAGCAAAACTTCAAGTCCCTTGGTGTTTGTGGGAGAATCTTTAAAGTTGGGGAAGAATCTCAGGACTGTCGCGCTTTTGACACATGAAATGTCAAGCAATGCGAATGCACAAATGGTAAGCCAGAAACGAGTGCTCTTTTATGCAACTGTAAACATACTCTTTAGCGTTCACTTGTCTCTGGAGCTATACTTGGTACAAAAGTCCATCAGGTTTTGTACTTAGAGGAAAAGGAGCCTGCAAACAAGTAGGGGGCATAGTGACAAAATGGCCATTCTTCAGGCATGTTTTTTGTGTTGGATTTCGAAAAAGATTTTCGCTGATTTCATTATTTTAAGGACGTTATACCGCGATGATAAAATCTAAATGTTTGTTTTCAGTTTTTCCTACATAAAAAATGGTTTGCGAGCGCAAGTTCATTTAAAAAAACTTGTTACTAATTGACTGAAGAATAAAATACTCTAAATTCAAAATTTTTCGAGGTGATTTGTATTTTTTATATAATAACCAAAATTTTGAATAAATTTTACGACAGATTTTTTTTGAAAAACTGAAAAAAACTTCTTTGATGTTACATCAAAGGGTATGCAAAGTTTGAAGAGGCTTCACCATTTAGAAATCGAAATATTTAATGTTGAAAATTGTAACTTTTAACACGCGCTCTTATGCGAAACTACTGAAAATAGTAATTTTTATGAATAAATATCTCGACTTGTACATGGTGAAAGCTGTTGAAATTGCGCGAGCCATTAGACATCACAATTGTCTGTGTGTGGTGCAAATTTGAAGGAATTCTAACCATAGAAAATTGTGCATAGAACGTCCTTATTAAAGGAAAAAATCCATGTGTATCCCTTTCGTGCCACAATTTTCCAACAAAAAAAGTAACGTGGAAAAATTTTCTTTTCCCTCTTCCCAAAGTGTCTCATTTTACCCTTTAGACATGCCATTTTGCCCCACATCACTCGTACGTTAGCTGTGCAGTGCTTTCTGTAACTCGGCTCGAGTCACTCGGGATTCTGTTGTGTTTAGTAGCGGACGTTGTGCGCACTGTACTCAATGTTGTGATTTACATTAGAGGCGAGTGCCTCGCAACACCCGCGTAGAACGAATACGTATTCAACAATGCTCCTCCCCCTCTCGCACTCCCTTACATCGAGTCTCCCTCCTTAGGATTCTCTTGAGGGGGCTTTATCGACGATATAAGAAAGGATGTGTATCCTGGTTGGCTGTTTCACTGCGTTTCGTCAGAGTTCAGGGCTAACCCCTTGAGGCTCGCACGCTGCACCCGTCCTGTGTGCCGTACAGGACGATTCAGAATAACTAGCACGCAGGAATTTTCACCCTATCTCCACAAAAACCGCCTCACTTTTACACCCTGGGGAATATGACCTTGGAATATCATTGGGAGTCTTTCCCCATGCACCTTGGGTGTCGCAAGGTTCAGTTATATCATAATTAAGCGTTTCAAGGAACAAAATACTGAAATTATTTAATTCCTTGGTCAATATTAAAATATTAACGTGTCCTGTATTCACGTCCGCTCAAGCGATGATCACAATTTGGCGACCTGAAAAGATTAAAAAAAACATGCCATTTTGTTAAGAAAATTACGATTAATATAAATCGCTGCAGTTCTCATTACTTTGGCGTTTATTTGAATTAAAAAAAAAGGCAAAAAAATCGTTAACAATTTTTTCTAGAATCGAGAGGTGTTTGAAAAAATGGCTCACAGTCTCTGGAGTAAAAACTAAAAGTATGAATTACTCCTGGCACAAAGAAACACGGAAAATTGTGACAAACTCGAATGGCACGAAGATCGCAATCGATCGTTTGTCTCAATTCGAAATCTATAAGATTGCTGGCGATATCAAATGTCTGGCTCCCTCGATAACTACTTTATAATTGCTTAGTTAGGAGAGACGTCAGGAACAAGCGTTCGAGCCCCAATTTAGATGTCTGGGACGATATTGATTTCAATGCTTCAGTGGAGAGTCCTCTCAATTAAAATAGCAAAAAAGTTGGTCCATACTACGATGATACGTTAACAAGATCGTCTTTTTGGAAGCCCCACGAAATTTCTCAACAACTCGAATATTTTGCCATTTTTGTCACATTTTTTATCGATGGACTGCAATTGAGACAGTGAAAACAAAAAAGTAAACGAATCAGTCATATTTCTAAAGCACTGAAAAAATTGCTGACATAAAATTCTTGATAAGAGAGAGCAAGTTGAAAAAAAAGGCACAAAGACCAGAGCCTGTATTGATCTAATTCGTATTTTCGAAATTTTTGTAGAGGATCCGAGGTTTCCGATAAAAGCCCGAGAATTTTCGTCTGAAAATACAATAATGACAAAAATTCCTGGACCATTAATTCTCTTCTCGCCGATGTGAATGGTTTAGTGATGAGATTAGCTGGTGCTTGTCATCCGATGAAAAAAGGTTTCCGAGCCGAAAGCCAAGACTAGGATGATTTTTTCTTATTAGTGGACTTAATCAGAATGGATAGGTTTGATTGTAAAATGAGGCATGAATAGCGAGGGGGGTTGAGGAAGAGAAAAGAGGGTATTAAAGCCAAGAAGCGGTTGGGGCGTGTTGGTGAATCTCTGGGCAGTGAGTGAGAATGAAACTCGGCGAAATAATAAATCGTTGCGGCGTAGCAAGTGCATTGGCTCTCTTCAGGTAAACAGAATTGATCACGATATATACATGTTGGTCGAATCGGCCATCAAGCCGATTGGGACGAAGATATTTGAAAGAGCGGTAGAACTTACGAGGAGAAGCTTGTCACAGGGATGAAGGAAGGGTCACCTACCAATATAACAACATGACTACACAGGTTTATTGTCCGGGGCCTTTTTATTAATCATTATATCATATATATATATATATACGTTTCCTTTCATTGCCGTTTCCCAACGGGTCCGAATCAACCAGCATCGATGTGTCTCGCACTTCCAACTTCTTTCTTCCGATAATTCTTCTTCTTTTTTTACTTCACGTATCTCATTGTTGACAGTGTGTTGAGCTATTAGCGTGGCGTGCAGCTGTTTTCGCTATTTATGGCTTTACCCTCTTAGTCATGGGCATGCACTTGAATGCACGACACCCGTGTGATGGAAAAGTAACTCTTTAAACATCATTAGGTAAAGAAGTGACTGTCTGCTTTGAGCTTCGCTTATACTTGCATTTTATACCTCTTCAGCATCTAAAATGTAGTGGGCCACTTGAAGGGATCGACAATCAATGAAACAGTCTCAAAAGTGATGTATTATCTCTCGATGATTCGGCCAAATGTGGTTCAATAAATCCTCCATCTTTGTCTCATGGAATATCAGAAAAATCCTGTATCGAATGTTTTGAATTTTAGTTGCCATCGTTTAGAAGATACCGAGGAGTCCGTGATGAGACTTTTCCATTGAGTTTTTGAATCTTCTGAAAAAAAAATACAGTTTTTGGGTGACCGAACAGACCATCCCACCGGAATCAGAATCAGTTCACTTTGGGATATAAATTTCTGCGTATGAAGATGTAAGAAAAGAGTCTGAAGGGTACATGGTACTTTCGCTAGGCTTTCCAACATTCTCCACATTGTATAGTGTTGGCTGGAATCGTGTAGTACGTGCTGGAGTATTTTGTATAGAATTTGTACCATTTACAGGAATTTCTACGAGCCTTGCACGAGGCAGCAAGTTTACCCATGCGAAAAAGTCCAACTGCGTATCATAATAGTACCTTCTTCTGAATATACCATAATGGGGTACCGAATAGTGATTTCAATTCAATATAAAACCTGAAATGACGTATTCTGACTTTTGTTATGACCTTTGCACTCTCGTGATCGATCTGCTAGGGCCCTCCAGTCTATCTTGCCATGTCCCAGAACAGGGATCGATCCCACGAGGGTAGAAGCTCAAGGATTATGCCTGGAAAGTTTCAAAACGTTGACTTTTTCGAAATGGAGGCTAATAGTTTTCTGACTAGGATTTGCGAGACATGCAGCTATCAAGAAAAGTTTACGATCTACTTTTTGTTTTTTGTTTACTACTGAAAGTCAAATTAAATTCGAAGCTTCTTGGGTCCATTCATAATAATTTCAGACCATGAAGGATCTAAATACTCGACAATGACGTCGATCGCACAAACCTGCGAAGACATTGTCCACCCCTAAGCGTTTGACGAAATGTCGAAACGGTCGGGCATTCGTAAGCAATTCGTCAAATTTATTACGTTACGGCAACTTTAGACGCGGTCGATGGATCCCTTCACTCGTGACAACGTAAAATCCATCAGGACGGGGACTTCATATTTTTACGGGTACAGGGGGATTAATGAATGAATTTTCAGTACCGACGAAGGTAACAAAAAAAAAACAATTTATAAGGTATGGGAACAATGACAATTTGTTAGAGTCCCCATGTCGAAAAACGACCCTCTTGTGTGGACTGGGAAATGCAGCGAGCGATTGTGCAGAGAGGGGGAAAGGTTACATGAAAATCGATCACTTCAGGTTCGATTTTATGGCATCGAATACGCCGCCCCATAGACACCACGTAACACGGTTCCCTTCCTTTTTTTTCACACAATCATTTAACTAACACTGCGATCAAAGTTTTGGGGTTCATGGCGTTTCTCAGTAACGGATTGAAATCCACGTTTGAGATCGGATATTTTCCTACCCGGAAGAAGGATATCCTGTTGACTCGATTCTGCGGTAAATTTTGTCGAATAGAGCACATATGCAAAGTGGATGAAAATACACTTCCGGTATGGCATCAATAGCAACTCTGTGAATAATCATTCATTGAAATTTTAATCGACTAAAAAACATAAAAAGGGTTGATAAAAATAGCCGTTTCAGTGCGATTTACGTCAGCGATCCTTTCTTCTGCGGGCAGGCCCAAGGCCAGGAAGACGTCACTCAATTTTCAATATAAGAAGTTTATCCCATTTCTATTTTCCTTTCCAAATTGTTATGCAACGAGATTATCGTTCGCAGAATTTCCTCCCTCCATTGGCCAGTGTCCCCTATGAATGGACTATTCATTCAATTTATGCTGCGACATCGTCCCGCCGTCGGAACTGCAGATCGCACTTGTTTCTCGATCCCCGCATTCTACAAATTCAACTTCTGCTGAAAATAAATGGAAGCGACCTCAGTCTTAAAACCCATTTGAAATGAAATCTGTTTTTTTTTTTTTTCAAGTGTACCCGCTTTTACACTCAACGATTCAAAAGTGGGAATTTCCGCATGAAAAACTACTTGAGTCACTTGTATAAAGGTAACCTTCCGACTAAAACGGCCAAGTCGATCAGACCCAAAAATCATCGACCAATGACATCAAATGTGGATCTGGATGGCCCATAATCATGGAGGTTGTTTGACAACCATTTTAGAAAAGATTACGGAAATAGTTGAATCCGGCGAATGTCTGGAGTTTGTCTAATGAACCCTCCGGACCTAGTACAATGTCTGAGAGCTTGGTCAGGCTAAGCAACAAAGGAGTGATGAGTGTAATATGAATTGATAAGCTCAAGGATTGGAGCGCCGAAAGGTCGTAGTGAAAATTAGATCTACGTGGTTTACTGGTTGGATGTATGGGTGATGTAGGCTCTCGATCGTCTAATCAGCCCCAGTGACTTTATAGTGTGGATATCGTTGTTTGTTCAGCCGGTGGCAAGAGGTGAAAGCTGACAAAGGAGTCCATCAATGCATTTATGCATGACGCGAAGATTATGCAATAATATTTTCACAATCCGCGACGAGTGGTAAAAGGTACATGCTCATTGGAAGCCGACAAAAGTTTCGAAGGAGGCTGAGATGCCGCGAGGTCTTGACGGGTACGGAAAAGAGGGAAGGAGCAGGAGGGGGATTGTGGGTAGGAAGATACATCTATAGAGAAGTATGTGTTGTGGAATAGAATCGGAACGAGGTAGAGAGAAAGGCTGAGAGATACGAAACAAGAAAATTAAAAGTATCGAAGACAATGGGACAAGACGCGGGAGCTCCATTTGGTGTCTACCAATGAATGGGCATTTATTATGATGCCTCCCGTACCAACAATCGGGTTCATTTTGTCTCTCTGCTCGTGGTAACAATAAGGAAAGGGAGGGCACAGTTGCTGCCTTCGGATCCGCCATCTTGACTCTGCCGCGATGTTCTTTTGTCGTTTCATAAAGAAGCTTGGGGGAGAAAAAAACGACGGAGGAGCACAAATCTCTTTCTCTCTTCTCCAGTTGGAAAAGAAGACTGGAATGAAAAGGCAGAAGCACAACAAGGATAAAGTAAGAAGAAAAGAAGAAGAAGAAGGAGAAGCGAAGGCAGGGGCCTTTACTCGAGAAGTTGAGAGGAAAGACGTAAGTGAAATAAAAGATAGCGAGCAGGCAAAGCGAGCCAACTCGACGCCAAGCTCCTGTTTCTTTTCTCTCCTCCACTACCGATCACACCAACATTCCTCTGCATGTCTTCATACTATACACTTTGAATTCCACCGTGGTATCTTAAAAAAAAGCCCTATTATGGTGAG
This sequence comes from Diadegma fenestrale, assembly GCA_037043255.1. Lineage (NCBI taxonomy): Eukaryota > Metazoa > Arthropoda > Insecta > Hymenoptera > Ichneumonidae > Diadegma > Diadegma fenestrale. The sequence continues at coordinate 10,449,082 of CM073317.1, forward strand.
CCAGAATGACAAGACATCTTGGGCATTATTCAGCACTATTCGAACGCAATAGATTCAATTGGGCCCCGAACTTCTGGATGGAGTCCAGCCAAATTGAAACCTGTAACAGATTTTAAAAACAAATTAGTTAACCGAGTTACAGAATTAATTTCCTTAACTTGTTATCTCCAGTCCTCGGACTCCAGCTACTTCCAGATTTTCCATGAAGTTTACATTCGAACACGTTAGCCATGAGCTATGGAATTCTCTAATCCAAATACACTGGATGTTTATTGGTTACGGGCGATTATTTATTGCCCTAGAAATCATTCACATTCGTAATCAAGATCATATGCGACGTTGAAATCACCCGGATCCAAATGGATGCCTGCGAGACACGCTGGCTCAAATCTAATGGTTCCTGAAAGTGTTTTAAGTTGTGCACTTTTGTAATTGGCCACTGTTCGACATTAATAATTCATCGCAGGAAAACTGCCGTTTGAATTCCAGCTTGCTGAGCTATGCGGTTGATCAAAAAGACCGAAGACTTTGGATATTACAACAATGAGCGGCAACATCGAAGGTAAATTTTGTGCAGTGTTCTTCATTCATCATAAAAGGACCACCTGCACTAATATGGACTTTTGAAATGGTCTAATCCTTGACGGGCAGTTTACTGCAGGCAAGATGGACGTTTGAATAGTAAAATCAGCCGCTCCTATGTGTGAGCCTACCTGGTTTGTAATCAGAATGATAGAAAGTGGATATATCTTGAGTCGTGGGGCTGTCACATCTGTCAGGTGGAAAAGTGATTCGACACCCAATGAATGACACCACATAATCTTGTTTTGAATGCCACGGCTGATTCCTCAGAGATGCTATGCCGATTCTTGAAGAAAAATAAAAATAAAAGTGTGGATCGTCTGTCAAGATTGCGATAGGTTGGTCGGCTACTTTCGCAGAGGCCGTTCCAAGTTCATGAGGACAACTCCTAACGAAGAAGTTAAGTGCAACATTGTCTGGTTCCAAAATCCAGTCAACAAAGAGTGTTAATTATCATTTCTATTGTTGATCCAATATTGTCAATCGATGAATCAACCAGGATTCATTTTCAATCCAAGAGTTCGAGAAACAGACGCAAGAATGAAGCATTTCATTGGCTAGATTGACTGGCAGATGAAAATAGAAGGTGCTGGCTGTTGCCAGACTGAGAACAAAAGTGAAGAAAAAGTTGCATCGGAGTTTGGAAATACAAAAAAAAGTTGGGACTTTTACATCTGGTCGATGCTCGTTGACCGTCGGACTGCTTGTATTTTTGGCAAGGCTCTATTGTTCGATACAGCAACAATGGTAACGCTGGCTGGTGGTCAATTTGTTCATAGGAGTAGGAGTGCTGCTCCACCAGCACAATAGGTACGCTAGTCCTGTCTTGGGCATAAATCAATTTCACCAAGGCATTTCCGTTCCTCCTTTCTCACTTTCTCCCTCTCTTATTCCCTTTCCATTTTCCTGTCTTTAAAGCATCTCTGGCATGAAAACGCGATAAACCAGACGAACCAGTAAAATTCTCCATGACTCCGAGCAATTACATGAACCACGATTCAAATTTAATCTAAAACATCATTACGTACTTGAGCGTTGGTATTAATTAGTTTTTTAAATGACTCACCTACCCAAAAAGTCGGAATTCAATGGATCGCATTCTATCAATATTGAATATACCGAAAATTAGACGAAATTAATTGGATTAGATAAAATCTCTCATTAGACATATACTTTATTACTGATTCCAGTTGATCAGCTTAATCATCGTACTAATAGAAGCGTCGATGTTACTCTTGCAATAACCGAAATAGGTAGTGCTGGTATTTTTATTAACGAAGCTTGTAACGAGATCGCGACGAGGATGATTGGAACGTATGGTGAGCAAAAACAGTCTCATGGTGTAAATTGCGTAAAAAGGGGTTACGATAAAATTTGAGAAAATCAATTTCGGATGAAAACCGCAATTACGGTCAATATTTGGGAGGAACGAGCGTTGCAATTAAATGTAGTCGATAAATTTTTCGGAAACGAGGTAACGTTGAGGGCGAGTTGAAATTTGCAACATTTAACGAAGTCCATTGGATCTCGTATATACACATCAATCAAATGAGAGTGCGAATAAAGAATTTCAATTAATGTAACGAGCCAATTAAATGAAGCCATATTACGTCTGTACACACGCGAGAGGCTAATACAGGTATACACAATATCAGTCTGCTGTAGAAATTGAAATTCGAAAAAAAAAATACTATGGGGTATACTAATTTAAACGTTTTCATCCTTCAAACGAGACGAAAGGAGCAGGGAAAGAGAGGGTGCAAGAAAAAAGAAGAAAAATCTGAGCTTTAGCGCAGGTTGCGAGTAGGTGGGGTTTTTTTTCACTGATTAATTTTCACGGTGCGGTTAACTTATTGAAACTGCCGCGCCGGTTTAAAGTGACTAAAAGTTGCGGTAGTTATTAAACATTCAAATGATATTGTACGACGGTTTAGCTCGGTTGAGTTCGTTTTACTAAAGTGCCAAGCGTTATTTTGCGAGCGTTGTTTCTTAATTAGAGACGTATTTTCAACCGCCACCGAGAACCTTTGTGCTTTGTATCCAACGACCCGCATACATAGTCTACGTAGACTCGGCCGCGATCGTTCTCCGTTTAATAAATACTTTTTTTTCCTGCCTCTGTGAAACAAAAACATTTACGTTTCGAATCAAATGACATTTTTTTTCCTTTGACGACACCTTATTGTGGTTGATTACTTTTTTTGTGAAAATCGCCAGAAAAATACCTTTTTATTAGGAGAGAACGTGACTCCGGTTGCATTCATCTGAGAAATGGAATTTTATCCTCATTCGGGATCGCTGCATGGTAAATAACAACATTTTAAAAAATGCCAGCTTTAACATCACGCGTTTCAATCATTTCACTAAAATTTTTCATTTCCATTTTCTCTTCTATTGTTCTTGTGGATACCTCAGCAAATTATTATGAAGGCCTATTACGCTGTAATCTCAATTTTCGCCCGATTGACTAAAATTTCTATTTCTATGGTATCCGGCGAAAGTATTTCTCACAGTAACTTTTTCTACAAAAATCACAGGCTGTAAAAATAAAGAGAAAAATCATTTTCAGTATTTCAAGTTTTTCTAACTATTGAATACAAAACAGGAATTAGGTGGAACCCCAGCATTCTGTAAATACCAAATGAGTATGGCGATCCGTGCCGCCCCCTATCTCCAAAATATAAAAATTGCAGTCACAATCTGCCATACCGACGGGGAAATATTTACAGCAAATGTTGCAAATGCAAAACCTGCAGTCAAGACCTGCAGTTTTTACAGGATACGGTCGGACAAACGTTAATAATGTGAATCAAAAAAATATTGGCAATTGGCGCGATCGAGCTTCGGGATCAAGAAAGTATTTATGAAGATGTACGAAAAATCGTTCTAGAGGGCTAAGCTCAAACCCTGAATGAGAATTGTTTCTATGTGTATAAACATTCGAAAGCGATCGGCCATTTGCCGACCATCGGTAGAAAACGAAAAGACCCATACCGATTGCCGGTTTCTTACCATCGGTCGGTAATGCGGATATTGCGATGCTTTGCAGCGATCTGTCTGCCTGCAGACTGCATCAACTTATTAATACTAAATGAGATTTCCGCATCAACTCGTCTTTCGCGGACAGATTCCACGCTTGAATTTCTCAACTGGAGGTCGAAACCACTTCGAAAAGTTCGTCATTCAACGAATTGTTGCGGCTCCTGAAAAGCATATATATATATACATATATAATAGAATGTCTACACAACACTGGGTGCACCCATGAATGTAAGTGGACGTTACCAAGCGGCGCTGCCCTGTAGGTCTATTGTGCTAAAGCTCTGCAAATAAACGGCAACCCTCGTCACACAGAGGGTTGCAAAGAAGGTATCAGATCTGCGACGCTCTCTAGTTTCTCTGCCTCTGCCTCTTCGCTGTTAATTGGTAATTACTTTTGATACTCGGAGACACTAATAGAAACTAGTTGAGGAGCATCTTTGCATCAATAATTCTGGTATCTCTTTCTCTACGCTCTATTCACTCAATTAGTGACCGCTCCTTCTACTCATTATCACTATAATGACATGAGGACCAATGAGGAACGATTTTTCCAAAGTAGACACTGTGTACTTTAACATTTTGGCAATATGCCTAGTTCGATCTCCTTTTTTTCATTGCTAAAGACTGCTATTCTAATCCATACCACGGCTTATTCAGAACTGATAAAGTTATTGGATGTTGCAATAGTACTAACTATATTGATGCCTGAATTCCCGGTGCAATTAGTATTTTTGTGCTCCAACTTATTTGCACGATTGGCACGTTGAAGAGTCAATTTTCCCATCAATTCTGTAAACTTGGATACAATTTGCAGAACAATGTAATTATGTTTATTTCAAAACGAGATTATTTTTAGATGCGGAGAATCTATCATGTCTGAACTATGGCTGTTGTGATTATTATATGCTCCAGAGTAAGATAAACGCTTCCATGCTCTTACACCCTATCAGCCGATTTACTTCATTTCCGTAATAGGGTGGTACGCCTTCTCGGAGGAAAAGGAACTTCTCGGCACCCCTACTGCGCCATATCACGTTCAAAGATTTATCAATGTGTAGTACAGCACTCCTAATTTGGATTGAATAGATAAGGGTAGGCCATTCTTGCTGACTTGCTGTCACTGTTAAGATGGCTTTGTGTTTTTCAAAGTAACTATACCTCCTTAGCATATGCTATTGATTCCCTTGTTTAGCGATGGATATGTAATGCCAAGCTCATTATCCAGTCTCCCTCAAATGGAATACATTAGCATTGTTAGATTATTTACAAGTATGTTTTTCTCTTCTTGTCCACATCCATATTTGAAGCAGAAATTTCTTGGCTTTGTTTATCCAAGGGGGTGGACATGTTGGGAAGAATGGAAGTTGGAAGTTAGATCTTTCTGTAATCAGAACTTGCAATAGGTTCGAACAGGTCCTTTGAATGCTTGCGATGAAAACAAACGGACAGAAAAGAATGGCGAAATGCGCGTCACTGGCCCGAAGGCTGCTTGCGGAAGACGCATCTAAGAGGGTTGTTTGTACTGGCCTTCGATATTGCTACTTGTATACCCGAGGCCACGCGCAACTCATATCCAATCTCAACAATGGTCCCCATAATGGTGACAGTCCACCATTGTCCGCTATTGCCCAAAGATAGCTTTCATCCTCTTGGCACGCGCAATCGTACCCAACACGACCTACTACCCTGGCTCCATAAGATTCGGATATTCAACAAATCTGCAGTATTCCTTTCATCATCATTTCTATTGTTTTTTTTCTCACCTTTATCACATTCAGTTATTATGAATGCCAGAATGTTGATTCATTCTATAGAATTCATTCTTAGGTTTGTTGTACAAAGTTCTGATTCGCCAACATTTAACATGGGGAAAAAATCTTGATTGTAGGCAGCCTGCGTAGGATGAATCCATACTCATTGGTCAAACCAAGAACCCTTTCGCATTTTGATTCTCTTCCGCTAGCCACTTCCATAAATTAAAGATACTCGAACCAGTGCATCAGGGCAAATTGGCATTCAAGTGAAGGGTTGTTCATTACGATACATTTATAGAAAGATTTCGTGGAATTATTGAATGCAACATTTTTCAGTGGTACTATTGTGCAGTGACAAAGCACTCCCAAATTTACAAATCAACAATTATGTATTGAACTTACTCCGTTGGATGAAAAACGAGTGGAAAGTGTATTGAAAATTACACATTCAGCAAAATGAAGGTTGCATGGTTGATAGATTGGAGTTTTATTGGTACTGCGGGCAACAAAGAGTGAAGGAGTTAGAGGGTGAGATTGAAAATCATAACTTTGGATAAAACGGCGGAAAAAGTGTGTGACGATTGACGAGAATGTTTGAAGGCTTATTCGTGTAAAAAGTAGTACCTCTTTGGTGTGTGTATTTGAAAAAGAGTGAAAACTCTCGAATTGAGGATTATGATATTCCAGTCACACGTTGCTGGTGCGGCGTTGATGTATTCATCGTATGTGACCCAACGGGACTCCATAAAATACTACCCCCGTTTTGTTCCGGTCGAATAAGTTATTGTGGCGTGTTCTATTTTGATATGGACGATTGTGCGACACTGCACCCTCGCTCTTTCTCTCTATCACTCCCTCCCTATCTCTCTCTATCTCGCTCTTTCCCGGCCTCTCCCTCTCTCTTTGCGTGTGACGCGTCCTGAATATGGAAAATTGGCTGGACTGTAGTCGGGACAAAGTTAAATTCGATTCTCCCTTGACAATGAACATTCATTGGACGCCTACAAACAATGAATCTCTTTTATGAGCACGAACAGGGCAGCTATGACGTAGTTTTCATGCTCCATGGCCAATACTGATTTTGGCAAAGTCCTAAAAACTCGTTCATGTCTATGGATTTGTGCAACAATCATACAAACATTTGTATGATATTAATTCCATTCATCAAAATCACATCCCCCATTCGAATCACATCAATTCTCATCCCCCAAACATTTCGACATAAAATGACGACTATCTTGATACGATTCACGTACTTTGGTCCATTAAGGAGATGAACGATGGAATGTCAATCAGTCAGACAAAATGTCAATCTTTCAAATTAAAAAATATTTATTAAGGTAGTAACGATAAACTTTAGGAACATTCTGACATGATCTGAAATTCTGTTCCCATAACGGAGGGTCACGGAGAATTTTCCGATGCTAGCCCTGCAGCTTCGGAGGAATATTTCCACCACCTGCATTGAAAATAGACAAAGGGAAGCAATAAGGAAAGAAGTGCCTGGAATATTTCATTCGCAATATAGATAGGAGCTCTCGATTTCACGGTATGCCGGTGAAGCTTTTGTTTTTTGGAAAATGGTAGTATAGAAGCGCGAAAATGGCATGAGAGGTGATAAAGAGACAAAACAGGCTAGAAAGCGGAACGTTTCGTGTTGCCGGGTGGGGGGCATGTCGCGATTAACTGAAACAACCTGCCAGCCCAACAATGGTAGTAATCAGTGAGCTTTTCGCGGGCTGGCATTGCCATTGTTGTCACCTCAGCAATAGCTATGATGCCTCAATGTTGCTCGTATTGTTTCGATACTGTGTATGCCCACATCACATCGTGTCCTCAAAAGTATTTAGTTACTTTGAGCAATAATTTGTTTAACCGCCCAGCATTGAAATCGATAATTAATTACTCCCGATTATCTTTAATTTTTTCACTAACCTCAATGACGCCTCCGGCATTCGTTGGCTGATTTACAAGTTATCATTTGAGCTTAAGACATTCAAGAGCTTTTTTATTTTAGCGATTGATGACACGTGGAGACATTTTAAAAAATTCAAAAAAGTAAGACCGAAGGAAAAAAGAGGAAAAAAAGAAAGAAACGGAAGAGGAAGTATACATCCTGTGAGGATGTCTGGCCACCGGCAACGAAAAGCGGGATTGTTTCCATTGATGAGTGAGCATTCAGAAGCGATGGGTGCGACGGCGTTTATGACTCGAACCCTCTTTCGCCCTGCTGAGCGATGAATGGTATAATCAGCGGTCGCGTGGCATCCCCAACCCTTCGCCCCTACTCCTTTATTCCAACAGTTTTGCATCCTTATCCATGGCACAGACTACCCCACCCCTTTTGCAAGTCCAAACTCACAGTATCCACACCTCTTCTATCATCAAATTCGAGTGAGACGAAGCGATTGTTGACAGGTCCGATGTGCTACAGAGTGTTACAAAATTTTAGCCCAAAATTCACTCGATAAATAGAAAGACACTGAAAAATCGCAGACTATTTTTCCTCCTGATGTGTCATTATTGAGCAATCAATTTGGAGCAGGAAGCTCCTCCCCAAATCTTCATTTTCAAGTTTTCTAACATACAAAATGGTTTGCGAGCGTAAGTTCAGTGAAAAATGTTGTTACTAATTGACTAAAGAACAAAGTACTCCAAATTCAAGATTTTCCGAGTCAATTTGAATTTTTTATATATTAACCAAAATTTTGAATAAATTTTACGACCGATTTTTTTTGAAAAACTGAATAAAGCTTCTTCGATGTTACATAAAAGCGTATGCAAAGTTTTAAGAGGCTTCACCCTTTATGAATCGAAATATTTAATGTTGAAAATTGTAACTTTTAACACGCGCTCTTATGAGAAACTACGGAAAATTGATATAAATAGATATCTCGACTTCTACATGGCGAAACCTCTTAAAATTGCTCGAGCTATTAGACATCACTTTCCTCTTCGTGTGGTGCAAATTTAAAGGAATTCTATCGGTCGAAAATTTAGTATACAATGTCCTTAAGGGACTAGCCCAAAAAATAATGATTCAGCAACGCTACCGTGGACCAGGAAATATGAAATATAATGCTCCAATTTTTGAAACGCCCTGTATCACACCTTGTCTATATACATCGGTTATATGCTTACAGTAGATCATTCGTCCCAAAAGATATTAATCTATCTACACTCTATTGCGAAGCCAGTTCATGAGACACGCGTAACCACACGTATAGTTTTTTTCCCCTGGTACCATTGTCCTCTTTCCTTCGTGCACTTTATCGCTGAGATACAGCGATCTAATTCACACCGCATTTATCGCATTCAGATCTAAATGGTGCTCGATTTCAAAGCTGGAGGCGTAAAAAACGAACTTACAAACAAGCTCGGAATTGATCGAAGCTTTCGTGTACTTCGGGGTGGTTTTCGCCGCAGATTTTTATTCATATGGCAGTTGGAATCAATCTGACGACCCACGATTTCTCGATCAATCATTTTTAGCAAACTTGAAACAGTGCTTTTTAAATTATTGTCATGAGTTTTTCGAAAATCTAATCTGAGCTAATGGAAAAAATGTCTTTCCAGGGTGGAATTCCCCATACATATGCATATATGTGTCTTTATCACAACTGTAAGAAAAGTCCTGGTCCACAATAATCATTTCTCTCCATCTCCCGTTTCGCCTTCTTCTCACTTTATCGTCTTATCACGAGAGTCGTCACCGACGAGTCCTCGTCTCCGCCCTACCACGAGCCCCGCCGTTCGTTCCCTCAACCCTCTGGCCCAAGCCGATAACATTTATTACTCAAGGTGGGTATACCATCCCCATCTTACTAAATACGTTTCTTGACACGCAACAATGAAATGTAAGTGAATTCTAGCCACAAGAAACAGCTCGAGTATCTCATTAATTGTTCTGGAACGCATCATTATGATTCAGACTGCGTTGATGATTTGTATTTTTCCTTTTGCGACTCAATGATCGACGTATCGACGTAAATTATCGATTTTTCGTTGTTTAACAACCAAAAAACCAGATCCTCATCGACTTCAAAGGCCACATTGCCTCGGCCACATCATCAATGGCAAAATGTGCTTCAACTCCTCCCAACATCATAGTCTTTAACATATGTTTGAAAAACGTTCCGTTGAACATTCAACGACAATTGTAACTTCAAAAAAATGGCGTTTCTGCGCCCTATGCATCCCTCCTAGATCCTACCACTTTTAACCAGAAGCACCTTTAACCGGAATTCTGCATTGTTGGGTCCTGCCCTAGGTTTAAGTGAAAAACAATCCCTATCAGGCTCGGTTCAGGACCAAATCAAGATTATCAGGAAAATTTCCATTTCAGTCCTGTCAAACGGTTCACCTGATCTGGATCAATTCAGGACCAGATCAGGACAGCCAGAGATGGAATCCTTTCGAGAATTGCAAGCTGTACTACACGTAGGGATTCCTATCAAGACCGGATCCTGCATCATCAGGACCTGATGATGATCCGACGACGACCGCACCCCACGCAAACTCTAAAAAAACGATCTTTCTCCTGATTTTTGACGGCTTGCTTCATTCAAATTGGTTTTTCATTATCTAAATGTGCATGAAATCGTATTTTTCCCGGCGTCATTCTCTTCCTTATGAAAAACTGAAGAAAATCGTGTATGGGAACGTCCGTTTATCAGCATGGGTCCGGTTTTATGATCAAGAAAAGCGTGGGCTGCACTAAAATCACTTCTTAATGTGAACAGAATTTGTAATTGACACGTTGGCAAGGTTGACGATCGTTCCAACGTGTACAAAGCAAAAGCATATGAAATTATTGAACCAGAAGAGAGAAAACGGTGTAGTAATCTGGTAGGAAAGATATAAATGGGATTTCTGGACGGATATCGATGACAAGAAAGTAGGAGATGAGACAGACGGAAAAGATAGTACGTGGCAAGAGTTGTCGAGAAGGCAAGAAGGTACATACTCCCCACCTGTTGCGCGGCCAGGAGCTGTGAATGCCTCACGACCTAACACAGTGCCGCCATGTCCAGGTATGAGCCAATCGCTGAGTTTCGTTGGATCGGTTAAATGGTGGGGGAGTTTTTCTGGTGCCTGATTCGTCAGGCTCCCCCTTGTCTACCGCCCCCGGCCTCCTCCACTGACAGCCCCACGAAGGAACTGCACAACGCGTTGTCCTTTCACGACCCGCTTTCAGCCGATTCGTAAACCACACGTATTCTCACTTCGTCACGAGCTCGTCCTTCGTGTATGACGCGTGTATTCCTCGCTTCGACTTTCCGAAATAATACCTAAAAGGACGGCTTCAAGGCATTTCATTTCGCGAATATCGAGTTTATTCCACTTGAGTTTTCTACTCAAATCACTTTTCGGTCTGCGATCTACGTCCACGGTTTTTCGTTTTGCATTACAAAGTGTTACTTTCGTTTCCATGTTGCACAAAACGTCACGACATTGTGATTTTTATTCTTCCCAGGACTTTTAATTGGGGATGAAGAAAAAATTATTCGAGATCGTTGAAACTGTGTTACAGAGTGTTCGACACTTCAGGCTCGTTTTTCGAAATAAAAACAACTATCGCGGTGCATGAGGACGATTGAGGGAGTCTCTTCAGTTCAGATTCAAAGTCAGTCAAAAAAAAAGGACATGGATCAAATAAGGCTGGCCGAAAAATGCTCACGATTCCTGGACGCTTTTGAAAATTCACCATTTACTTTCGTCGAGTCTCGTGACTCCTAAATTCTTGCCATTCAGTGTTGGCAACATTTTTCTTAAGTTATTGCTCTAAATTTGGCAGGACCTGAAATCCAAGATTCGAAAACCTGCGGATCGAGCGTTGGAGCTTGAAATTAATGCCACGTGCCCAAACTACGTTGTGAATTCGATGAACGGCAAACACAGAACACTGGAAAATAATTAAGATAAATAATATCGAAGTCACGAGATAGGATTAACAAATCAGGATCAAGATTTTGTCTCGACGAAATGTCGTCCAAATCCTTGCAAAATGAACACGTTAAGAGACCCATGAATGCTTTCATGGTGTGGTCCAGAGGACAAAGACGGAAAATGGCACAGGAAAACCCCAAAATGCACAACTCGGAAATATCGAAAAGACTCGGAGCTGAATGGAAACTACTGAGCGAGAGCGAAAAACGACCCTTTATCGATGAGGCCAAGAGACTCAGGTGAGAACACGTGACAATTATTTTATTTCACAAAAAAAAAAAAAAACATTGCATTTTTCTTCATTTTACGCAACTAAAACTTCGTAAGTTCATTAACTTAATTAACTTGAGTTAATTAACATAAGATAGGAATCCCAAAGTTGATTGATTATAAAAAATCGGGAGAAAATTTCACAATTATTTCGGCCCTGACGATTATTTTGACGTTCGAGCAAAACATTGGATTTAAAAAAATTGCAATTATTGATGATTCTGAAGTTTGCATCGTTGAAATGCAACGAAATTCTTTTTTATCTTTGACAAAAATAATTATTCGAATGCAGAATGTAATTACGATGATAAAATGATCGATTTTCGCCACCCGAAAAGCATATCGGCTCGAAAAATTTGGATGACATTGATAATTCAACGAATCATCAATAAAATTTAATAATTTTCGTTGCATTCCAACGTTGCAAACTTCAGCGTCATAATAATTGAATTCTATGAGTGCTAAATGTATTTGAATTCTTTTTGACCGAAAATTATAGAAAATAATAATAAATAATAGACGCGAATTGCATTGACAAATATTTATTTGAAATATTCTGTTTTTTTTTTTTATTTTAATTTTTCATTCGCGATGCGTCATGAAAAATGAAAAAAATTCGACGAAAAACCAAGTTCGAACAGCAAAACGTCCAACCAAAAATTAAGGGGCAAATGCCATCGAGTTTTGGCGATTTTAATTAATTATTTCATAAATTCTTTTTTTTTTTTTAGTATTTTCCATTAAAAATCCAGCAAAAGCGTTCGATAAGTTTCGCCCTCGAAAACTATAGGGCAAAGAAAAAAGTGGTAAAAATATTCTTCATAATTATATGAATTTATGCAAGTTCTCGATGAAAATTATTAAATAAACTTGGTCAATTATGAATATATTGATTTTTTATTGCAAAATTGACGTTAATTATTCACTAAAATTTGGATGCAAGCAAAAGTTGCAATAATCAAAGTTTACAGTTCTATTAATTAAGAATTTGATTATTTCCAGTAGTGAATAAAATAAAAATACTCAACAGTATAATTTTCATACAATCAAGAAATTTCATCACTAATTTTTGTCATTGTAACAATGGACTGAGGATTATTGTGACTTACGTGAAAGTCCAACAAGTTTAAGCCCCTAGACCGAAAACAAAGGCCTGCGAGAATATCTAAACGTTAGAAAAACGGCTGGAGAATCGAAAGTTTATGGGCCAAAACAAAAGTCTTGAAACGAGACCGAAAATCTATTGTTTTACAACTTTTCCAATCAGATAAGAATAAATGATTTGGGGATATTAAAAAAAAAAACTCATTAATGCTAATCGTCGTGTTTACAATGAGCACTTAAGGCTCAAAGGAAAAAGACAAATAGGAAGATTTTGGAATCGATATGTAGGGTGGTTGAAATTTGTGAATAGTTTTGAGATTGGGTGACAATACATGGGAGTGATTATCGAGGCGGATAATCTGAAGGATTTGTAGGAGGCATTTATTTTCAAGCCTAATTGGCCTTCAGTCAGGAATACTCGAGTGAAATTATTGCAGTCGTTGAAAGACTCGACACTGGGGATTCCAAGGGGCAGACTTGTCTAGCCTACAATAGGCTACATTGTTGCTGATGTTAAGGGCGTGTTCGCTACGGGACTATGAACCACACGCAATACCGAACCGACGGGGCCATAAAAAAGCAAGCGCCAGGCATTCATGGAGAGGGCCAAAACGATATGCTTCGTGCATTGCTAACCCCTGAATATTCAATCACTGTTATGAATTCGTTTGGCTGACCGAGCACCCTTTTCATCCCTTCGAATCAGTGGGCAATTTTTTCCCATAACAATCTTTTCACTCACAATGACAATCATCGCAACTAAGACGCACAAAATCGATGGCGATTTATCCGGATAATTCCCAATCAAATAATCCAACAGGATCGCAATCCATAAACTCATTTTCATCAACCATCATTTCCAAAATCGACCCCGATTTATATCGTTCGAGAAAATTCATCAACCGAGCATTAACTCATCGTTAAATTTTCATTCCAATGATTTTTATCTCGTGCAATCAATTTTATGGGGAAACGAAAAATCTTGATGGGTCAAAGCGATTTTTCCTGAATATTTTGCTTGCAAAACGTCTCATTTTCTTTTGTATTTACTTTTCTGGGCGAAATGCAATTTGTTGCAAATTTTTTTACTATTTAATTTTCAATTGGTGATTTCGCAAATTTCGTCTCTGACAAATATCAATTTTAAATGCGAGAAAATCGCATTCGAATGTGTAAATCTTGATGCACAGAATTTTTACAAGAATTTTCGATTTTTCAAACTTAAAAAGTTGGAAAAATCGAGTTGCAGACAAAAAATGTATTTGGGATTTTTTTTTGCTGATTGTCAGGAAGGCTGTGAGCCGGAACTTTTCAAAAAAAATCCTAAACACATTTATTTGCACCTCATAAACGAAACTTGAATTTACCCGCGCTGAGATGGGAAAAGTGAAAAATTGTAAATGAAATATCTCAAATTCTGAAAGTTAGAAAACTTTTCTTCACAGAAAGCCTCATGACGAAATCATTGGATCAAAAAAAAGCACGTGTAGGGCTTAAATTTTAACATTTTTTTCCAAGTCCCCTTAAAGAAGGCCGAACTCCTGTCGCACGCGAGCGGCATAACCTCGCGAGAGTCTTACCTGGACGGGATGGGAGGCGCGCGACGAGAATCGGCAAATAAAACAAAAAAACGACAAAAGCGCGAGTTCCGAACGTTTGGAATCTGTCGAAGCTGCGCGATGAATGAAAAAATATAAAAAATGATAGAAAAAAGGTGGGAGGAAGAACCGGAAAGGGCTTTGTGCCCCGTGATACAAAATCCATTTTTACGGGGACGGAGGTAGTAAAATAAAAAGCAGGATGATAAAGTCGTTCCGTTGGAGACTTTTGCAGTTGCGATGTGTTGGTTTTGTACACACACGGACAGAGCGAGACACAGGAGCGCGGATATATATACATAGAGATGAAAAAGGAACGTTCCGTTGAGGCCGCGCTGTCACTGGCCCGACGTAATCTGTCCGTTCGTTCACGGGGACTCACAATGTGGCCCTCGAGATAACAAATAAAGCCCCATTGTCGCAATTGTGTGGATTTAAAAGGATTTGCGCCTCTCGTTCTCCACCACCCGCGTCTGTAAACTCGCCCTCTTGCTCGGCCCTCGGATCCCTTCTCGAACTCACCCCCCCTTTCCTTTATACCCCCTGCCACGAACCCGCATATTCCTCCCCCACCCTTCCGAGACTCCATTGCCCTACAATTCTCTCTGTCAGTATCTTTTTCTCTCTCTCTCGCTCTCGGACTCTCCTTCTTCAGCCTCGCGCATCCAGCACAACATATAACTCCACTCGAACGCTTCTGGCTCTCGTCCCAGTGTACTTTATCCCCAAACCCATTTTTCGGACTTCACGCCTGTGTCCGTACACTTGCTCTCTTACTGAAACATCCCCGCGAAACGATACGCTCGGCTACGTCACGGACCAACGCTCTCTGGACCGTTTGACTACCAACTTCCCATCTCGGACTCGGTAATTCGCTCTTTTGTCATTTCCCCTAATTCGTTGCTGCAAAAAAATGTAAATTTTCTAATTTTTTTGTTTTTCGGAGATTCGGATTTTTTGAGTCGGCAATTTTTCAAATAATGAATTTTTAACGATTTTTAGAAATTTCCATTAATCGCTGAATCCGAAATTTTTTAATTTTTCATTAAAATGAAGAAAAAAACTTTTTTTTCGATTGATGGAGCGTAAAATTTTTCAATTTATTTCGGTCAATTTTTTTTCTCGCTTTTTTGAGTGAGTGCGAAAAAATCGAGTCCGCTGGAGTTTGAATTTTTTTTATTGGAAAAAAATGAATAATAGAGATTTGACGATTATTTGGGCAGAGCAATTAAACAGTAGCGATTGTTTTGTAGCTCATAATGTCGAAGCTTTACGTTCAGTTGGAAGATATAAAGTCACTGTTTATCGCGGCCAAATGTGAATTCTAAAGATTACGCTCTATGTTTATGCATTTATGCTGAATTATTGTGGCGGAGCTTTACCAGTGTTTATGCTGATTTACGCATTGTGCTATCTACTGGGACACGCTGTCGTGGAATTATTATTCCGTTTCTCTCCTGCTGTACCATTCTCGCAAGAACAACTGCGTCCAAACTGTTCTTGTTTTTTTTTCCCACCCCGAAACATCCCCCGCCTTGCCATCGTGTCGTGTGAAAAGCTCTTTTCACTACAAAGACGAAGAAATTTTTTTTATTTCGCAAAAGCGAAGTCATTGACGACAATATTTCTCATTTAAGAGAAATATCGAAAAAGCGATGTCGAGGAAAACCATTTTTCCAGATAAAAAGTTCTGTAAGTCGAGGGAAAAAAAATCATTCGATTCGACGAGAGTTTGTTTTAATCGACTGGACGATTTTTCGCGAGAATTGACTCATGAAAAAATAAGAATTTGAAAATTGCATTTGATAATTAATTTTGCACATTTCATTTCAAAATTGCATCAAAAAATTTAATTTAAAACCAAATTTGAAAATTGAATTTAAAAATTAACTTTAAAAATTGAATCGAAGACGTAAATTTAAAAATTGAATTTGAAAATGAAATTTACACATTTAGTTCAAAATTTATACAAAAAAGTGAACGAAATTGCGAATCATAATTGAACTCGGAAAAATTGTATCGAAAAAAAAAAGCGATTGAAAACTGGATCGAAAACAGCGAAAAGAATTGAAGATATTCGAGTCCGAACGAATCCAAGAAGGAGAGGACTTTTATTTCTATTTTTTCAAATCTTTTTGCTCGTTTTATCTACGCGAAGCAAAGCATAAATAAGGGCAACGTTTGTGCGCGGCCCTCTCGCAACATAATGGAGTATTATGCTGCGGAGATACGGAGTTCGTACACCCTACGACTTTGTGTGCACAAGATATTTACTACAAATATCTATGAGCCCACCCTATCACGCGGTGAAACTCGCGATAATATGTCTGTAGGTAAAAAAAAAGGAAAAAGGAAAAAAAAACTGTCTTTTCACGTACATCGTCGGTGATAACACATCGAATTCGACGTTCTCAAAGCAACACTCGAACGCAACGTCTTATTTTCTTTTCTTTTTTATCTCATTTTTTGTCCCTCTGCACCCTACCTCAATGGGAATACAGGCGTTTTTTTTTTTTTTTTAAGTGATAACGTTTCGGTGAAGATAAAAATTATTCTCTCGTATCATAATTCATCACAAAAGTTTTCACTTGAAAATTATGTTTCGGGACAATGTCAAGTTTATCTGGAATTCTTGCACCGTTTACTTCCATTTTTCTACCAACCTCGTATGGGGTTTTCTCATTTTGTGCGACGGTCCCGTGGCGAATCCCATAAAAAAATTTGCATCCATTGCTGAACTTAATCACGGTTGAAAATTGAAATTCCTTTTTTCGGATACTTAATTATAAAAAATTTTCAAAAAAAATCCAGAAATTTAATGCTAAAAATCAAAATTATCATGAATTTAGAAAAAAAACATTAAAATTACTTTTTCTAGATCCTTAATTATAAAAATTTCAGTAAAAATTCTAGAAATTTAATACTAAAAATCAAAATTCCCAGGAATTGAGAAAAAAAAATTAAAATTACTTTTTCGAGATACTTAATTATAAAAATTTCCGTAGAAAATCCAGAAATTTAATACGAAAAATCAAAATTCCCAGAAATTTAGAAAAAAAAATTAAAATTACGTTTTCGAGACACTTAATTATAAAAATTTTAGTGAAAATTCCAGAAATTTGATACTAAGAATCAAAATTATCAGAAATTTCGGAAAAAAAAAAAAAAATTACGTTTTCGAGATACTTAATTATAAACATTTCAGTAAGAATTCCAGAAATTTGATACAAAAGATCAAAATCATAATAAATTTAGAAAAAAAAAATAAAAATTACTTATTCCAGATACTTAATTATAAAAATTTTGGTAAAAATTCCAGAAATTTGATACTAAAGATCAAAATTGTCAGAAATTTCGAAAAAAAAATTTGAAATTACTTTTTCGAGATGCTTAATTATGTAAATTTCGGTAAAAAATTCAGAAATTTGATACTAAAGATCAAGATTATTTTTTCCAGATACTCGATTATAACAAATTTTAGTATAAAATCCAGAAATTTAATGCTAAAAATCAAAATTGTCATAACTTTAGAAAAAAAATTTGTTTTTTGTATCGAATTGAAATTCTGGCATTTTATTGATAATTTTTGGGCGGGTTAAATCGAAAAGTATGTACAATTATGGGGTCCCGTACTCAAGGGGGGATTGAATCGTTGAAAACCGATACGGGCTATTGTGCCGTGAAAGCCGAAATAACAAAACGGCAGAGCTCGTTGGAGTGTGGTCATAAAAGAGGACTTTGAATTCCACGTGATCGACATCTCGTTAAAGGCTGCGTAGACCCTCGGGATTTACCGTGGGTTCTTCATTCCGCTACTTGCCCCCAAAACCCATCCGACAAAATACGCGCAATCTTTTTTCCCCCGAATCCCCGCGCAAACTCCGATTAGCCCCGTGTTTCTTTCCACTTATCGCGTTGGCAAATTCGTCCTCGTCCAAACGCGACGGTTCGAAACGCTGACGATTTTTCTATTGACTCATAATTCGGTGATCGTGAAAAATTTTCCGGCCCGATTTCTGATCAGGTTCCGTATCAAAATCCTGCGAAATCTAAAAAAAAAATTACGAACAGGCTCGGAAATTTTTTCCATCAACTTTTTTAATCGAATTTAAAAAAAACTACAACATATTTCTTTATTCTAGAATACAATAAACCATAATTGACCAAAAATAAAGAAAACAAATTAAATAATTAGGGAATAAATTCAATTTTTTTATTAATTTTCAAAAAAAATTTACATTTCGACCGAAATTTCTTCAAAATATTATCAGGGAGGCTCGTTTTGTTAGTTTTTCCCTTTTCTTTTTTAATTAATTCCCAAAGATTTTTCGTTTGTTGTAAAAAAAAAAAAAAAAATATCCTCCGGTGCCGTTTAGATCGAAAAAGTTGAATTTAAAAAGTTCGGGTTCACATGAACAGAAAAAATCGCGATTCGAAGGATCATATCGAAGTCTGAGGAGCAAAAAATTCCAAAGACTGTTGATTAAGCATAATTGGATAAAAAAACGATGCAAATGATAATGAATTATAAATTAAATTATAAAGAATGTTGGTGGTTTATTTATCCATTGTTGCAGAACGTTACACATGAAAGAGCATCCAGATTACAAATACCGTCCACGAAGAAAGCCAAAGTCGTTGGTAAAGAAAGAGAACAAGTTTGGTTTTTCTCTTTCGCCATTGATGTCGACCGGGGATACGTTGAACAACATATCGAGAGGTTTGCTGCCACCATTGGCAGCTCCGAGTCATCATGGATTGCTGGGCCACGAGGACTTGAAGATTCCTCGATTTTTCCCGCCTTTTCCGTACCCCCTGTATCCGATTCAGCACAAGTTAGGGGAGGATTTCAACGGCGGTAAACTCGCGGCGGATCTGGCTTTCCAGGCTATTTATGGAAGCGGAACATTCTATTCGGGTCATCAGGCGCTCGGAGCTGGATGGGCAGGTTTATCAGCGCCATCTTGCGTCCAGCCGAACTGCGGTTGTCCGTCGAGTTCTCCGAAGGATACCAAGAGGTCTTCGGGTTACCTGGTCCAGGGCAAACCGGATGAACGTTCTTTTGGGACTCCCGTTAAGCCCGAAGACGAGCGTTATCATACGGAAGCAACGAGAGACTCGACGAGGTCCGATTACCGGTTCC
This sequence comes from Diadegma fenestrale, assembly GCA_037043255.1. Classification (NCBI taxonomy): domain Eukaryota; kingdom Metazoa; phylum Arthropoda; class Insecta; order Hymenoptera; family Ichneumonidae; genus Diadegma; species Diadegma fenestrale. The sequence goes on from CM073317.1 coordinate 10,468,524, forward strand.
GGAAGCTTGATGAGCCATCGACTTATCCATCGACGTTAGAAAAACAACCGGATGAGGCTAAACTCGATGAACGTTATTCCTCGTCTCCACCCTCCACAGAAAGAATCGATAAATTTGATCATCCTTCACCCATCAAACCAGAACACAATTTTTCTGTTCAAAGCCTCACCGCAAGTTCACCCATCACCACACGCAACCACGTCATATGAAGGCCGCTTCCGGTTCTTCCGGATCTTAACTTCCGGGGGAACCTCATATCCAGCTGGACACCACCCGATTGGTGGAGAGTTCCATCCATCTTATCACCCATTCCACAAGCCACTGTTACCGCCTCATCCAACTTGACATCCACAACCAGGACCTACTGCATCGATGACGAAAGTGATCCCGAACAAAACTCCGCTCCCTCGCGCTCCCCAAGAATCTCATCCGTTGCCAGTGTTCAATGAAACTCGAAACTCCAGCATCCAACTTTTTCATCTTCATTGCCCAGTGATCGGTAACGTTTTTCCTCTAGCTGGACAAAGTGAACGGTCCTATCCAAAAGTTGATCACGTAGTCTCGTCCTATCCCAATTAATTCGAGTGCTTACGATGCAATTTGGTGATTACCGATCGCGATCTGTTGCGAAACTGTTGCCAAAATCTGTTCAACAGCGTCCCCATCGACGAGCAAGAAGGAACTAGAATTTTGCACGCAGCTTCAAACTTCCAAGTATTTATCACGTTTTTTTTTTTTTGTGAAGAAATGCGACGGTTGACGAATGTACGAAAAGTTGTGATCGGCTTTTAAGGGGATGGATCAGTCAGCTGGAATTTTCAAAATGAAAATCCTTCGATGTCGTTTGAACGATGCGAAGAAAACTTTGTCAAACCGTCTCGAAAATATTCATTTTCGGAAATTTCTGCTGTCTCTCTCGCACGTGGCGAGATTGCGACTGATCCATCGTCTTAAATCGAAAAAATTCGGGAAAATTGGAGAGGTCGGTAGAAAAATCCTGCTACACGTTGTACTCGGAGAAGCTCAACCCTGGAACCGTAACACGGGGTAAAAAACTACCCCACACACATTTAAATTCAAGTTTATTAGTTTTTTTACCGTTTTACCGTATTTTCGTCTAGTTTTTTTACTTGAAAGTAAATTTTCTCAGGTTCGCGTGATCCTGCACTAGAAAACGAAAAAAAAATGAGTCCAATTTGAACCTTTTCCGTTTATTTTTCGGGGTAAAAATGAGGTTCCCGTTCTGGTGTTAATATTTCAAGCAAAATATCAAAAAACTCGCCAGCGTCTCGACGCCAAGTATTAAAAAAACAAAAGAAACGTTACGCGAAGCCTGCCGCACTCTTATATACAGTAAAAAGGCGTTTTATGACGTCACAGAAACTCGAAATCGCGCCAAAGGAAAAACGGATTGACGGTAAAATTTCATAATTGATAATGATTTTTTTTTTTTTTCACTTCAAAATATCGAGAGTGTCTGGGAACAACGTGAATCTACTTTTTGGTTATTTCTCTAAATCACGCGACTGATGAATGACCTTCAGACACATTCAAGGTCGTTTTAGAGGCGACGGTTCCTGCATCGAATCTCAATCAGTTGCCAAGTAAATTATTTTCGGATTTTTCTGACCCTGCTTTTTCGTGGCCAAGCTCATGAGAAAATTTTCGCAAAATCACGCGAAACAAACACAAATCGCCTCACGCACAATTTTTTGTAGCTTCTCCGAAAAGAAAATGTATCAGGATTTTTCTTAAGCAAAATTTATAATTATTCGCAAAGGAAATTATTGGATTCTGCGATTCGTCGTATTTTTCACGATTTATATAGTTTCTCTATGAATTTCGTCATTGCAAATCGTCGTTTTTGCTGGAAGAAATCATCGCACGAATGGTGGACGAAGAAAAAACACGTTTCGAGCGAAATTCAAGATGAAAGTTTTGCCTAGAAAAATTGGTGAAAAGTTGTAGAAATAAAAAAAGTTGATATTTCGTTGAAATTTCATGGAGAATCGAGTGGCCATCCAATCGACACCCAGAAATCGGCCGAGAGTTAATTAAATACTAAAATACTTCGAGATACACCGCGCGAAGACAAAAAAGAAAAAGGAGGAGGCTGCGATGGTCTGTAGAGAAGCGAATTTTAGATGGGGCACAGGTTGAAATCGTATGGGGAAAATGGTGGAATACGAATGACTGAATAAGTCGTTTGGGAAAAAGCTTGTCCATCGAAATCGAATCGATACTTTGCTATGGCTAAATCCTACAAAGAGATGCTCCATTTTCTATAGCAGGTTTTATTTATATAAAATATATGTATATAAATATAAAGTAACACGAAGGAGGCAAGTCCAATTTTGATGAGATAACCAACCCTCTCACCACATATTACATATAGGAGAACGTGCGAGTCCGGGCTATCCCCGTGGTAAAAAAAAATTCTCTACCAACTGAGGCAAATCTCTTCTTTGGGATTCGGCGATGTGAAATAAGCCAAGCGTTTCTGAATACTAACGTGCTGGCTACGAGCGAACGAGGGCTCATCATTCCATACGTTTCCGTTGCATCTCTCCTGCTCGCTTCATAATACCAACCGGGAACGCTATCATCCGCCATTACGTGGACAGGATCGTTGAGTTTACGTCTCAATTATTCCTCCATACAATTCTTCCTATTATGATTCTTTTTTTTCCTTTTTTTTTTACACACAAAGTGGCAATCCTATTTATCGGCAAGAACAAACTAAATACGACACGACTCTCTTGCCTGACAATGCAACAACACGAGCCATTGTCAAAGTGAATATGTCCCTGGGGTTTTGACGGATGTAAAATATAAAAAAATAAAAAATCAGAAGCAAAAAAATTGAGGCAAAATTGTGGCAAGAAAAAAATTCGTACGAGGTTAATGAAAACATTTTGATTCGTAACTCAATTTTTATTTTATGGAAAAGGTGCTTCGATGTATTTTTCGAATTTTTTTCGATAAAAAGCGAAAATTTTTCTTTTTGTGAAGGAAGAAAATGATTTTTTTTTTGTGTTGTAGGGAAAGGTTTTGCGAGCCCTCGTTCGTAGTGAATCGATCGAAAGACGTAAAAGGACACGAAGACTATTTTAGATAATTAGGAATTTTTGAAAAATTAATTTCTAATTAGTAAGCTGCGAAAAAAATCTATCGATCTTGTAAAAAATTGAATGGATTGTATAAAAATTGGATAATTAGTCAAGTAATTACGCAATTGTTCGATATACTTATTATTCACTATTTGCTTGTATAAGAAGAACAAATATTTTGCACGTAAAACAATTTTTAAGGGATTAGGAAGGAAGATGGAGATTGTCAAGAAAACTCTTGATAAAGTTTGATCAGGAGGAAGCAGTTGATCGTATCTTGTAAATAATAATTCATTAGTTTTCATTGAAATCAAGTTTCTTTTTGATTTTATTTAAATAAAATGTTATTCCAATTTGACATTCGGAAATAATCACGTTGATTTAATGAATTATCTTTGATTTTGTGTTATATATATATCATTATTTTTATTATTCATTGTCCTAGTCATTGACGTTGTATTATTGAACTATTAGCGGAATGTAGTTGTTGATAAAGCACACACTGAATTAACGACTTTAATATGAAGTGCCAATTGTAAATAAAACATGAATAATTTCAAGGCTGGTATGAATCTTCGAAATATTTTACCACCCAATGAACCTTCTCTCCTTAAATCCAAAAAAAAAAAATCGACGCAGTTTTTTTTCTTCTCGAAAATCGTTCCAAAACGAATTCTCTCGAAAACTGAAATTATTTTCACAATTTTTTCTAATTACTTCATTTTCCATTCATAAATAAATGCGGTAAATTTTAAATCCTGTCATTTTTTTACTTTTACATGTCTATAGTTTGAAAATTGAATTTAAATTTCAAAAAAATTCGACTTTTTTTTGCATTTTCTTCCAATTTGGGGTTTTGAAAAAGTTTTTCTCAAATTTTGAGTGGGAATTTGAGGTTAAAACTTGAAAAATTTGATTTTTTTTTTGCATTTCCTGATAATTTGGAGTTTCGAGCGAGTGTCTCGAAAATATTAAGGAGGCAGGCTGATGGGAGTGACGTAGTCACGCGCAACGGAGAGGTGGGGCGGAATCGGCTGCGTGTGTTTTTACGGGCACGTCTCGAGGTATTGCCCCGGCTGCAGGGTGCGAGGGGAAAGGACGATGGGAGCAGGGGAAAGGAAAAGAGGAGCAAAGGAAGGAGGAAAAGTGAAGATTGGGGATAGCTGTCGAGAAAAGGAGAAAACTGGAACTGCTTGCTGCCTCCACTCGACAGTTTCAGCCCTTGGTTCGGCTTGTTTTTTTTTTTTCCTTCTTCTGATAGCGCCCCACGCTCTGCGCTGCACGGTCCTAGCAACGAAGGACATTATCGCTACTGCAAAAGACTCTTTCTTCCCCCATAAAGGCAATCACGCTTTCTCCGCACAGAGATAACAGAAAGAGAAGCCTGAAAGGAGAATGGAAAGTGGGTGCATGTCCTTTTTTTTACCTATCTACTGCTTCGCACCCAAGAAATTAAAGAAACATTACCTTCCACGTAGCATTGTCACGATCTCATGGGTGCAGCCACAATAAAATAAAAATGTATAAAATAAAAAGCAAAAAAATGGCTCAAAATCCAATTCAACAACATTTAGACGTTCAATTATAAAAATAACTTACGAAATCTTGGAGCTGATCGTTTTCCGGATATTTTGTAAAATTCTGACAGCAAAAACACTAAAAATTCTTTGGGAAATTTCTTGGCAAATTACGAAACAGAGAATTTTTAATTGTAATCAAAAATTAATGCAATATAATTTTATAATTAAAATTAAAATTATGATTTTTTCAATTTTAATTGCCAAATTTCGAGAAATCGATATTGAGGCCTGAAAAAAATTCTACACCGTCAGTCATGATAGAAAAAAACGTAAAAACCATAAAATAAAAAATGACTCCAATATTTTCGAGAAAAATAAATTGCTCAAAAATATTCAGAATCTGGAGTAAACGAATTTGCAAAATTTTGCTCCAAATGATCGAAAATCACTGGATAACGAATTTCAAAAAAAAATCTGACGACACGTGCTGTCTGGAATGAGATTCTCGATTTTTTTTGGATATTTCGACAAGTCCAGAAACTCGCAGTTTTTTATTTACGATTTCTCAACAAAATACATGGAAAGTTTCGAGAGAAAATTTTCGTTTTGGTGTTTGTCTATAAATCCAGGTACGAGCGGAGGCTGGAGGATGTCAAATTTCGGAGAAATTGAATTATTCGAGTTTTATAAACTATCGGGCATTGGTAGGGATGCATGCACAACGGATTTTGGAAAGGAGAGGGTTGCAGCAGCAAGAGGGAAGCGAGCAATGCTCAAGCTTGAGGATTCTCCATTAGTATGCAAGGAAGTGCTCCGTGCTCGATCGTAGAAGCCATTGTAGTAGAAGAATGTCCTCATTGTCTGGGTACACCGTGCCAGACTGCCGATGTAAGGAGCAGCCCCACACCTTTCGAGGCTCCTCCCGAGAATCAAGTGACTCAACCTCCTGCCCCACCGTCTCTCATCGCAACTATTTTTTCACCCCTTTCATTCTCAGTTACGAATAACAAACTTTGGGCAAAAAAATTGACACGTTTTCAGAAAAAAAAACAAATCAGCAGCACCAAAAATAAAATGGCCTGAGCGTCAGAGAAATTCTCGATAAACTAAATTTACGTAAAGAAATTGACAAAATTTGACTTCGACTTTTCTCCAATCCGAAAAATCCCAAAAATCGTATAATTTTAAGAAAATTAGAGAAATTAAAAACATTTTTATTAACAAAAATAATAATTGACCCTAGAATGCTAACTTTTTTGTTTTTTTTTTTTTCCATTATTCTGATAAAATGGGATCAGAAAAGACAACAATTTAAAAAAATTCATATCTCCGGTAAAATTGAGCGAAAAGCGCTCAACTTGGGCTCATTCTTTTCGTTTTTTCATGCAATTTTCAGGCAATTTCGCTTAGAGTAAAAAAATGAGTTAAAAGTGCGGTAAAACGATAGTTAAAAATTTCATTTGCAATTGATCTAAAAATCAACCCTTTATTTTATAATTTCTGGCAAATATCTCGACGAACTTGAAAACGTCATCGCCGGAGTGGGATTCCATGAACGATGCAAAGTTTTGGTTCACATTTCCAAGTTTTTTTTATAATTCCGGTGTAAAAACTTGTTTCACCGATCCTAAGGAATGGAATCGAATTAATCGAAATGCGATGCGAGCGAGAAGCAGTCAAAAAAATTACTTTGAAGCGCGTTGCGTAATCTTTCGGAGAGGAAAGAAAAAATTGGAAGTTTCTTGAGCACCACGAGCGTGTCAGGAGAGATTTTCCTTTCATCCTATACAAAGGCATGAAATTATGCGAATTATAAGGATTGAAGAGCATCGCGCGCAGCTTAGGAGCCTCCCCTATTTTTATTTATTATTGTGTTTGTTATTCGCATAATCGGATTTGGTAGGACGATAGGCAGTGGTGATTTCAGGTTTGTCTGTGATAATGCACTTGTCCCGCCCCCTACAATGGTCCTGTGAATGCCTCATTGTCCACAGGACCACGGTCTACTCAAAACTCGTACTAACACGCGACATTTTCATCCCCCTCCCCCTCTCTTTGCCGCACAGCTTCACTCTGCGCGACTAATAATCGAACGACCCTATATCCAAACAAAACAAGAGATCGCTTCCCACCGACGAGTCCCGTAATTCATTTATCCGTGTGTTTCGTCGAATATTACTCCCGCAAAAGCCTATATAATAAATCGTCACGCCTCGTCTTTCGATAAATCACTCTCGGGTTCGCGTTCGCGACCAGCCGATCATTAGTAATCGTTTGTTTTTGAAATTTCATTTGCTCCCTTTTTCGTTTTCGTCGCGCGTACAAATTCTTGCATTGTTGCAAAATCATCGAACGACTGCGGGAATTTCATTTTACTCTCATAATTATTCGTCATCTTTGAGAAATTATATATTTTTGCAATTTTCCCTTTTTTTATCGTTTTACCGCATTTTTGACTGATTTTTTCACTTCAAGCCAAACTTCTCCAAACAAACAAGACTCGGAAGGACTAAATTTTCTCCTTTTTTCATGCCGAAGAAAATGGTGCAGGAAAAATTGAATTTTATCGAGCTTTGGTCTGTGAAAAATCGATTTTCCGCCTTTTCTCCCTTTTTTTTATAGTTTCAACGCATTTTTGACTGATTTTTTGACTTGAGCAAAATTTCCCCAGGCTCACGTGATCCTGCATTAAAAAACGAAAAGAATGAGCCCAAGTTGAATACTTTTCGTTAAATATTTCGAGAGATATGAATTTTTCAAAATTGAGGTCATTTGTGAATAGATTAAAAAAAAAAAATACGGTTGCATTTTTAGGGTTAAATGCAAAATTTAATTTAAGAGAATTTACAAATTTTCACTAAATCGAGAAGAAATTTTGGACGTGAGATTTGGTTTGTCAAAAAATTTGTCAAAAAAATCTTCATTTGTCAAGAATTTCAGGAAAGTTGTTGAAAAATTTCTGGACTTGATATACGTGTCCAAAATGTTCGGATTTTTTGAAAAAACTTCAACATCGAACATGGATAAAGGAAATGAATGGTTTTTTGCAGGTTCTGGGTCGTTTTTGAACCATGGGAATGGTCATTTATGGAGTAGCATAAGAAAGAAATGGACATTCATGGGAAAAAGTAATGTTGAGCGTAAAAATGCGGTCTTGTGGTTCGAGGCAAAAGATGCAGGGCTGTGTCCTTCAGAAAATAGTAAAATACTAGGTGGCAACATTTCATGGTTGGGATCGCGCGGCCAGCATTCGTACCAGATAGGATCGTCACATTTCCCGTGGACGCTCATATATAACGAAAACTTATGCCCAGCGTAAATTCCCCTCTCGTCGTTCTTGCCAACTTTATCTTATCGTGAGGTCAGTTTCCAAGACGCTCAGCGGTAGACCATACCGAACATTATGCGAAATTGAAAAACCGAAAGGCCACTCGATCGGCCTTCGATCATACGCGTATCTATCACTTCCGGTTAACCGGCTATGATGGACCATGAAAAATTCCCTAGTCTTTCGACTTTATCAAATACGTGAGTCTCGCAAAAATAACATCCATTATTTTCAAAAAAAAAAAAAAAGCAAACGCCAAAAATAGTAAAAAAAAATCAATTAAAAAACAGCGAAAATTGACAAATTTTTCAAATAATTATTCAAATTTAACGTAAATAGGAAAAAAGCCAATTTCTCGTCAACAATTATTTGAAAAAAAGCTCACGATTCTCAAAAGCAAAAAAATAAATAAAGAAACAGCAAAAACCGACAAATTTTTCAAATAATTATTCAAATTTAACGTAAATATAAGAAAAAAGGCCAATTTCTCGTCGAAATACGTAGCCTCGCAAAAATTATATCCATTATTTTAAAAAAGTGACGAATTCTAAAAAGTAAAAGTCAAAAATAGCAAAAAATAAATAAAAAACAGCAAAAATGGCCAAATTTTCCGAATAATTATTTAAATTAAATGTGAATAGAAAAAAGGCCAATTTTTCATCGAAATTTTTGAAATTTCTTTAAAGATTGAAAGTGAAATTTCTATGATATTGGGATTTGGGAAAAATAACGAATTTGGTGGGTAAAAATAAAAATGTGTCGTACGCCGCTCTGCTAATGAACGTTCGTTGAAATCTGAACGATAATTATTTATAGAAAAGTCAATAATCGGAAGAATAAGGAGCTGGTTTGATGGTATTTCGGGCATAATTCATGGCGATTTAAGACCATAAAAGTGGAATAAGGCAACGGTACGAAATAATACGGTTGCGGAAGGTGGGGGGAGTCAGAGAGTCTCGAGATTGGAAACAAAATGTCGTAAAATATTGAATTCCCCTTGCTACTTATCGAGGGTGACCCCTGGACGGGGGAAGAGATACGAAACGTGAAACGAGATATGGTGCGAGAGGAAAACGGGACGTGTGTATACGTGTGTTAGGAAAAGTGTTACTTCTGAGCGAGGCGACGATGCACTTGGTTGGTAAATAGAAATAAAAATGGAAAGCCGGCTATTATGAGTGGCGAAAAGTATGACGCATACCCGGGCTGTTTCAAATTGATATTTCGAAAGTCTCCCATTCTCCCGCGCGCGCGAACGCGGTTCGCTTGTGCGAGCGCCCTCAGTTTGCTGGCTCTGGACCAGGCGAAAACCCCGAGGGATTCGACACTCTCACAAAAATTGATTTTATTCCTCGTGCCAATCCGCATTGAGCGTTATCGCGATACTCTCCCAAACGTATAGCCAATCTCTTTGCAGCCCGATGCTCTACATACGCATAAATAAACAGGGCGTCGAGAAAAGCTCTGGAACGTGTGCCGATCCTATATTTCTCCACATGGAAAGCCGAGAAAAGGGCCAACTCGATTGTGCTCCCTGCACAAACGTCGAATTATCCAAATTACCGAAGATCCTAAATATATGACGCACGATCAATGTTAAATGCCGATCAAACATCAAAATCCACGCCGCAGCCCAGAATTCTTTGACTTTTGTTACGACAAATATGAAAAAAAAAGGTAACATTTCGCATCATTTTCATCCGAGGGAAACGATTTTCATGGGGTTTTCTCACAATTTCATCCACGAAGTGACGTGGCATTGCATTTTTCTTGTATTATTTTTTTTCCAACTCGAAGGTTTACTACGTAAAAAATAAAACGGCAAAAAATTATGGAAATTTTGATACCAATTGATCGAATCTGCGTTGGTCACTCATTAAATTAAGTTCATTATAAGAAATGTCTTTGTTTCCTTTAAGCTGACGGTTATTTCCGCTTCATTAAAGCAATTACTATCGCCGTTACGTTATTTCCCTGTTCGAGGATATTCTTCATAGGCGAAACGCTGATAATTGAAAAAAAGGGACAAAAATAGCAATTCTTGTTTTTCGTGAGACCAATAAAACTTATCGATTGAAAGGCACGTCATGTTGACATAAGTGCGAATATGAAGCACCGACGTAACTCAATTCGTCGATATCATTAGCAGGCGGAGAATAAATTTGAGTCAATAGCGAATGATGATTTCAATGAAATTTACGACGGGAAATTGAATTTCGTGTTTAATGGCGCGTACATTTTCTAAAATAATTCTTTCCCGGAGCCATAAAGATCTTTCATTAATATCAGCAGATCCCGCCTATTTAATAAGTCGAAGAGGCTCGCTGGATTCAGTCAAAAAATTGTCTTCCTTGCAGTCGATCGAAAGGTGCGGATAACGTTGACCAGTAAGTTTCTCTAGTTTGCTGTTCATTTATACGAATGAGAATTTTCACTTTTTTTTTGTGAACAGTGCAAAGGAGCATTTAAAAGATTAATTTTCGCCGATGAAGAAAAAATTATCTCAACTTTCATTAAAAAGTTGCAAAAATCGAGATGCACAAAAAAATGTATTCAGGATTTTTTTTTGCGGATAGCCAGAAAGGCATGAGCCGAATTTTTTAAAGAAAAAGCTTAAACACATTTTTTTGCAACTCATAGACGAAACGGGACTTGATCGAAACGGGACTTAAAAATTGGGAATTAAATATCTCACATTCGCGACTTAAGAAAATTTTTCTTCATGGGAGAAAATTTGATTATGTTGGCTAATTTTTAATTTCAGTTGATTGGAATATTTCTAAAGAACTCGACACCGATTTGGAGTCCCGTGAAGATTAAATTTCGCCCAAGCACTTGAAAACGAAGCGACAGCGATGAAAAGTAAAAAAATTTTATATTATACTAAGAAATGTAATTGAAAAAAAATCAGGAATCCGTTGACCGAGCTAATGAACGATAAATATAAAAATCGACAATTTCGCAGGTTTATTTTATTTCAACGTTCTGCTCGGCATGCTTCTGGTGATGTTGATGGCCGCTGCAGCGAGTCCGGCTGACGAGAAGCAGGTGAAAAAATTGATTTCCAGTTATAAAAACTTTTGGTATTAAAAAAAAAAAAATTCACAAAAAATCGCGTCTGGCTTTTCCATTTTGGTATTAAAATTGACAAATTGTTGCAGTGGGCAGTAGCTGAAGGTAATGAAGAAGTTAATTTTTTGGCTAAACATCGAGTTGCCCGTGCGAAGATGGAAAGACCACCAGTTGGTCCCAGAGGCACAAAACCTACGCCTAAGAAACGCATAGCTCGTACAATCATTGAGTCTTCCTTGAGTTAGTGAAAAATCGAACGTTTTCGAAGAGAACGAGCAGGATCGACGAGCACCGTTCGTGAGGATACGAATCGCATCCACGAGCCCCCTCAAGTGCAGTTGGTTCTAGTTCTAAAAAGAATGTTTCCCCCTTGTACGTTGAATTTTTTTGAAAAACTCAATAAAGCTTTTTCTATGTTGCCCAAAAGTGCATGCAAAGTTTTGAGAGGCTCCACCATTTAGAAATCGAAATATTTTATGTTGAAAATTGCAACTTTTGACACGCGCTCGTTCATCGATCCCAACGACGCGCCTCGTCAATAATGAACCGTTTACGCAGGTGTCGTAGAAAAGTTGTCAAGCTTTTCCCCCTACAAACGACCCCCCCCCCTTTTTCTCACTTGGTATCGTTTTTCCTGCCTCTCTTCATCGTTTTTCTTGGTATTCTCATTCCGATAAGTCAAGATCTCATTCAATCACGTCATGCATGCAGTTTCGTGATATGGCTGGGCCAGATGCATGTGATTTTTTTTGCACGCGGTGTCTTATGATACAGGCTCAGAAATCATGCATGAATGGATACTATCGAGAAGAATTCACACTACACTCCGGTCTTTCCAACAAAGGAAGGATTTGCCGAAAACTTGGAATGTCTACCGGGGAGTCGAGTAATACACATGGTAGAAATATTTCTCTCCATCAAACGTCCTTCTGTTGCTGTTTATGCTCAATCACTTTTGTTCCATAGATTTCTGCCGTTTGCGGTCCCCAAAATATCAGAAAATTCGAATAAATTGATGGAATTTGAAAAAAAAAATAAATAAAAAATTCCAGTTGTATGGGGAGAGAAAATAATATTAAGGAAGTTCGATGACGAAATCAGAATAATCAGAATTTGATCAAATTTGGTAATAACATTTTTTTCCAATTTTTTCACCACGTGGTTATCGAATTATTGAGAGTTTAATCGAACTTTTCATGCACGAGATGTATATTCGAATATATATGGAAAGTTTATGCTTATACACGTGAATTTTAGTGTTGGAAAACTCGAGTACGACGTGGTGGAAAAATAAAAATAAAACTTGTATCGTCATATATATTATTAAAGAAAATATTCTGAAAATTTTATAAAGTTTTTGTTTTTTTGGATTTTTTTATGTTTTTAACGCGTTTCGTGATCCAAGCTCCTTAAAAAATTACCAGGACGTCATCGTTTGCTGGGTGCATACATGCACTTTTGCATTTTATATGCATTTTTAAAGTGACATTTAAATCTGAAGGATTACTGAATGAGATGCTGCGTAGGGCAACTTCTTTGGTGAACAAATGACTGCCTTAAACGAAAACTAATACGACGGAGAGAGAGAGAGAGGAGAGAGGATAATTTGTGTTTTTAAATTTGTTCCTCTACAGCTGGTAATTGGATTTTCGAGCAAGATGGCTTTAGAGACGCAGTTATCAAGCCACCATAGCGAGCTCTCTGTCCCTCTCTCTTTTTTTTTTTCTTACCTTGGCGGTTTTCAGCCTCGAGCTTATTTAAGAAAGATTATTCTCCCGAGCGAGAAGCATCAGCGAAAATGAAAACGCTTCCATTTACAGAAGGATTAATTGACTGCGAATCGCTTGAGGATAAACGATTCATAGCAAAGTTAAATACAAGTGAATGTTGTGAAGGTAATGCCTCTTCGATGGCCTTTTCCTTCAAGCCTGCTTCAGCTTATTCAACCTCTTGCTCGTTGAACAAACAACTTATCGCTTTAAATTTTATAGCCTGGATTATCTTCTGTATACAATCGTATTCTTCCTTCCCAAGTCCTATCAAAATAAACCTCGAGTCTATTGACTTCGCGAGCTGTAATCTTTGCTTGTCGCCGAAACATCGTTTCCTTCGTAAACTCATGCAGGAAAATTGGACAATCAATTTTCGTTGATTTCTCCAAAATCAAATCATTTCAAAATCATCTAAAATTTCGAGACTTCGTCAACAATCTGAAATCTTGGAGAATTCGATTTTTTCGTTTGAATTTTCTTATAATTTTGGGTTTTAAGAAATTTTCCCTGAAATTTTTATCCCAAAAATGTCCCCAAAAGTGATGTTTGCGTTTTTTTGATACTTTTTCAATTTTCCTGGTCACCGGACTCAAATTTCGGTCATTTTTTTTTTTTCAATTTGGGCAAAAGGTTCGAATTTTTTTTTTTTCGTTGCAGCCCGAGTTTTCGATCGAACGTTGTTGCTCATTAAAAACGAATCTTTGCGGAGAAACGGCGTTGGTAAAAAAAGAGAAAATTCGTGTATTGAAGTTTTTTCTTTGAAATTCTTCTTGAAAATTGTTGATGAAAAAAAAAGAGGAGAGGAGGAAATTTGGATATTTCGATTTGTGATTTTTGGTTGAATGTGGTTACGCGTGTTTTTCAGCAATTTTCTCTAATCCAAGAAAATGATTGTGCTACGAGCGTGAGATGAAAAGGGGGCGGCGGGAGAGACTAAAGCGCGGAGGAGCAGGAGGTCGGAAGGTTATTGTGGTCGGTGGCGCGCATCATTTGATCGGCACAGAGTGAAGGTAAGGTCGTGTGGAACGTTTCACCCCGAACGACGACGAGGCTCTTCAACCCCCTCGGCTGCCTCGTCGTCGCCGCTGTCGAAGTTGCGCAACGCTCCCGGAGGGGTCGGCAGGGGGTGAGAAGGGAAATTTCACCCCCCAGGCCGGCCAACCTAATGGAAACAAGAAATTGCCACAAACAGAGTTACCCACGCCTCGACGCCTGGTAAATATCCAGCCCCGTCCATAGCGACGTGTACACCAACGTCCCGATTGAAAAGCAAAGACCCTCCGGGCAACGTTTGCTCTCTCTCCCTCACCGTTTCAAAACATAACGGGACCGGTTGAGATAAAAACAAAAAGGCACCTCAAACAAATACAATAAAACGCATCCCATTTTTTTCGCCATTATTATCCGACCACGTGACGCGATGCAAATTTAGAGTGAAAAATAAAAACTACGACACCGTTATGTTTGGCATGTTTCCTGATCGTAATTCATCGAAACCAAAAGAAATGAAACTCAAAATGATAATTAAAAGGGACTGTCAGCGATTGGAAAAAAAATTTCAGACTACTTTAAGGACGTTGTATGGAAACGGTCAAATTTAAATTTCCGTTTTCAGTTTTTCGTACATACAAAATGGCTCGCGAGCCAAAGTTCATTAAAAAAAATTGTTACTAATTGACTAAAGAACAAAAAACTCTGAATTCAAGATTTTCCGAGGTAATTTGTATTTTTTATTTAATAACCAAAATTTCGAAAATATTTTACGATCGATTTTTTTGAAAATCTCAATAAAGCTTCTTCGATGTTACACAAAAGCGTATGCAAAGTTTTGAGAGGCTTCGTCATTTAGAAATCGAAATATTTAATGTTGAAAATTGCAACTTTTAACACGCGCTCTAATGAGAAACTTGTGATTTTTATAAATAAATATCTCGACTTTTACATGGTGAAACCTCTAGAAATTGCGCGAGCTATTAAATATCGCTGTTTTCTTTGTGTGGTGCAAATTTGAAGGAATTTTCTCATACGACGTTCTCAAGACGGACCCGGCGATTCGTAATTTTTAACTACAAAATATTCCTCATTACAAATTTCCGTTAATAATGGTAAAAATTTTTCAGGTTTTTTTTTCTTTAATTTTTTATTTTAAAAATTCGTAAGTTTAGCGATTGAGCTCGACGAAAAAACAGGATCTAGGTAATGAACGAGCGGACAAAAGTGTGAGGAGGATAAATTCTGGGCACATGGATTGATTGTCTGTGGGTGAAGCGCGTTGAGGCCTTTTGTCAGCTATTGTTGATAATTGTTGGTTTGGTGCTTGAAACCGAAGAGGTATATTCTCTTTGGGGAAGGAGCAGGGCGGAGACGGTTCTGTCGCCCCTTGTCATGCGGAGCAGAAATTGACTCAGGACTCGTACTCGGAGCCCAAACGGCGGAGGACACTCGAGAATCACGAGAGAGAGAGAGAGAGAGAGAGAGGGGTCGAGGGCGACGTAGTACATTTTATCGTCGGTTGGCTTCGCCGATACGATCAATTTCGTGAAAGCAATGAAAAGAAAGCATTGACGATAGAACAAAAATTCGATTACCGAAATCGTAGATAAATACGGGAAACATTGCAACGTCCGTTGCCTCGTTACAGAGAAAAGAAAATTTTGTTGAAAAAGCTGGATATTTTATTGGATACGCTCGACTAAACGTTTTTTTTTTCAAATCGCCAAAATTTTGTGATTCCATTCAATTTACACTTAAAAAAAAAATTCCATGATAGAAAGAATTCAAATTTTCAAAGATTAAAAAAGTTGCCAATTTTTTTTTATCGATTTTTCGTATTCGGTTCAGGAAAATCTGTTTCCTGTCTTTTTTCCTGTTCCCATACAAGCGACCACAGGATCCTGACGAATTTCATTGAAAAATAAAATGGGGGAAAAAGCTGTGGCGTGAAACGCGAGACTAAAGACAGGAGGATCCAGAAAATACAGTTTTCAATTTGCCTTTCTATCAGTGACAATTTCGGGCAAACGAGATAGCGCGACAAGGCGACGAAGCGTGAGACGCGCTCACATTGGCGTTAAATAAGAGTAAACCCACTCGTTCCATCGTTCCAAACATAATTGCCTGTGAAATCGAGCGATGGCTTTTTCCTCCTTGTTTCTCTTGGACGCTCTTGGATTTAGTACTCTGAGCAAAATCGCAAATATCCCAGGGATGAAATTTCATTATCGAGAGGATTTTGTAGGACCCCAGTCGAGAAAAATTCCGACCTCACCTCGATTGAACGAGTTCAATTAATCGAATTGTCCCAATCGTAAATTTTGTATTTTTTTCAAAACGACATTTAATTTCCTTCGTAAAAAAAAACATTTTCAAACATATTCTCAGCCTCCGCAATTCATTTCACGGATTTAAAAATCCTCAAGATCTGAATCATTGCCGAAATTTCTTTCGTTGGATCAAAAAAGATCCACAAGATGCATTTTTTCGACTCGGAACAATTGTGGAGCTTGCAAGAGCAGAGATTAATTTTTTTATTCCCCTTATCCTTTGGCGACGATCTCCAGGATGCTGCGGGACCGAGTGGCAAGGGCAAAGCGGTAGGATTTAAGAATTTCTTAAACAAAGAATGGGGTTATGGGAACCAACAGGAAAACAGGGAGCAGGGGAAAGGGAGGGGCGAAGTCGAGTAAAATACATTTCCGTACATTTAATAATCCTTACCCCGTTAGAGCGTTATCTTGTAGGGCCCGGAGTTTGCTGGCACAAGATCTGGAGCGAGAAGAGTTCGGGAGACACAAGAGAGTGAAATCAGAAAGGGGTCGGGAACGAGCGAGCGTTGTATTTTAGCATAAAAATGGCCAATTATCCAGCAAACAAACTGCTGGACGAGGCAAAAATTGCATGGGCAGCCTAACTCAGTTAGAAGCTTTGAAGAACATTAGTTAGCACGCGCGGGAATAGTGACGTCTTGCCACACGTTTTTACGTCTGATTACCATTTCTCCAAAAGTTAAACGTATTTACATCGGCGCGAGGTTCGAGTACGAAAAGCGCGATACGCAGAGAAAAGTCAACAATAAAGTTCACCGGGTTAATCCGAAAGCTCGCTGTACAAGCATCTTCCCAAGTTAAATTCCGCGCCATTCGGTACATCCAAGAGAAGAATTTTCTAACGGGAGCAAAGAATCGGGACAATCACTTCATGATTTCGCTTCTCTTCTGAATACCTTCTAATTTATACCGAATAATCGGACGTTTTTTTAAAAAATATTCTCCAGACTCGATCCTAAATGAAATTACGTGCTTTCGCCTGCCTCATCCCCGTTCCATACACTTTCGCCAACTGGATTTTAGTCCTCGAGCCAACTTATTGCGCGTACATACTTTCATTACAGCCGTGCACCAATCTGCAAACATTTTCCACCTCGAATTGTCACCCAAGAAATACTTTGAGACTCTTGCAAAGATCCTCAGCATCCAGACTCAGCTTCTTCATTCATTTCACAACGTCAATATAAAAAAAAAATATTTTCAGACGGCCTCGGACTTCATATTTCAATTTTTCCCGCCAAACTCGCTTCAAGACTTCCACAATAAGTTTCAATTGCGGAAAAACACAAATTATTATGTATCCTATTCTGTGACGTCTCTGTGATTCAGTTAAAGCGCGAAAAAAAATCTGTGAAACGTCTTCTGATGTCCTTTAGACAAAATAGTGACCAGGCAAACGTTTTTCGGATTTTTCTCTTCATAAGAATCTTCTTCAGACTTGGAACGAATGATTGAATAAAAAAAATCAACCCTTACTTGCCAAATCCCTGTAAAATTACGAACTTGCCACCATGGGGTAGGTTTTGCACCCCAATGACAAGAATTGTTGTAAAAAATGGAATCCTGAATATTTCGACTTGAAAATTGTTGTAGAACATGCTGAAAGTTCTTTTTAATTAATTAGCAACACATTTAGCCATTAATTGTGATTTACACAGATTCCTGTTTAAAGTTTTCTGGATGAGTATCGAAAGCGTGGAATATTACGTAATTGATGAATTTTCAATGACATAAGCGAGAAAAAGATTGGATGGATCTTTGCTGGAGGGACTGTTTAATAATAGGATGAAAGAATTGAAATGATGTGTCGCAAAAGTGTTGAACGTCTGGGTGGCTTAATCGCAGCTGTACTAATATAATGTTGGTGCGTTGGCTCGGAGTCTTGTAGTGTACTCGAAAAGCAAGGCGGATGTCGCACGGGCCAAAGTTAAATTAAATCAGTACGAAGGCAGCTAATATTGTAGTTTATATCTGGCGGGACATTAGCGCGATGAAATATGCCCTGGCTCCTTCATGGCAACAACTTAAAATCAAGATTCCGTGAAGTTTGTACGCCTTACCGGGGTATCCTTCCTGATGCTAAGTCGCACGTGAAAATACTAATTATTATACCGATTATTAATATGAAAACTTGTATTCCGTTATGAGGAGACGAGACTATGAGCTCGCACTTTGCGAAAGCCTCACACCACAAGACGGAGAGTTTCAACCGGTAAGATACACCCTGTGCCGCATGAGTATCTAGACTGGAAGAAGCCGCTGGATTATCCTTAGTTTTCCTATTACTACCTATCTCACATAAGTGAGTGGGTTATGCTTGCACTCTGCCTTATCTATTACAAAACTTCTATCCTCTTTTTTTAGGCAACTAATTATTTCTAGCTTATTCAAGTTCCCCAGGAGTTTTTCAATATAAACGGAGCCGCATCATTCCTACATCAAGAAATCACTAAATATCTTCATATGCTATGGGAAACTTTAGCTGGAGCCGGAACTTGGATGAGCTCCGCTTGCCCAGCGGTTTGCTCATCAATGTCTGACGAGAGACACTCTTTTTGAATGAGTTCCTAATAGTGGTACTCCTTCAAAAATTAAAAAAGATTTGAATATTTACTGACAATCGATAACATCTTGAATATTAACTAACAATCGATAAGTAAGGAATAACATAATTATCGGAGCTTCGGCCACTCGTTGCAGATCATGAAGACCGAAAGAGGTCGAGGATGAAGTGATTCAAGTGCCGCTGGGGTTGCCAACGTTTCAGAAACATCATCTGTAATCGATTCGTCTTGTACTCACCTCTGAAACAATATATTCGTAGTGGATGTTGAGCCGGAATTAGATCATACAAGGATGAAGAAAGGTAAGACATTTTTTTCTTTAACCCCACATGTTTATTATAAAATAACTTTAATACAATTTGAAACCCCCTCTAAAGTTCCCTCGATTGATGGTCCTTGACGTAGAACTCATTAAGCAAGCGTTGCTCTTTGTTTCATAAGCGCAATATCTTCGAGAACATTGCCCTTCGAGAATTGTTCGTAACTAAAAAAAATACAATGGAAGTCGTGAA
The DNA here is from genome assembly GCA_037043255.1 of Diadegma fenestrale. Classification (NCBI taxonomy): domain Eukaryota; kingdom Metazoa; phylum Arthropoda; class Insecta; order Hymenoptera; family Ichneumonidae; genus Diadegma; species Diadegma fenestrale. Next base: position 10,487,728 of record CM073317.1, read on the forward strand.
TATGAATGAATCGATGGGAAACATGGAACATTGAAGCAGGAAGGGCTAAAGGAACGAATTGCACCGGTGTAGCTTTCTATGTTCAAAAAATAAGTAACAACTTACATTCGTCGATATTTTTCCATTTCTGATCTCGACAATGAGGGCTTTGTTGACATCAATGAATCGATTAGGTGCTGCTGAGTGATTGCAATGGCTTCGGCGCTCGGTTTCTGCCCCTACGATCATTAATATCAATTGAAAACGGTGCCATCGAGTGTCTCTAATCTTTCGATCATTTCCATTGAACGTTGAATCACATTTAGCCAACATTGATTGGTGAAATATTTTGCATCATTGCATGTATAATGAACAAAGAAGATGATGTATTTTGATCAACATCTGACTCGCAGCAGTGACTAACAACTCGTTTGCCTTTCGATCTCAAATGATTGCCCAACCCTCCGTTCCATCCGCTTTGCGCATCATTATAACGCATAAGATAATAACCCCCTCAACGTTCAGTGAAGCGTAGTTTGCGATCAAGTGGAGCGCGATGGGGTTGTTGGGCTTGCGCTAATAAAGCTCCTTGTGCTTCCTTAGTTACATGACACGCACACATACATGTACACTCATAACCTCCTATAATCCGCTCGTGTAAGATCGCTAATGATAGTATCATAATTACGCTCTACCTGCTTCAGAAACTCCACGGCCAAGATATGCGAATATCATTTAATTCTGAGGGTATTACGAATTGTTAAAACACGATACACCTCGACACCTTAATAAAGGATTAAGGCGACCTCGAGATACTGGGATATTCCACTTTTTGGAAAATACATATCACCAGGTATAATCATCAGAATCAATGATTCTTCGTCCAGATGACAATTGTGTCCGGATGGACCATTTGCATTGTCTGGATAGATGGGGATGCAGCCACTTTTTCTGATACTGGACAAAAGTGAACTTATAGGGACGTATTTGGAATTTTATGTCGAAAGACGATTCTGTCATTGAGATATTCGCTCTCGAAGATGGCATTTCCAGAACACGGTTTATGAGACGTATTCTAGAGTATATGGAGATCCTACTAAGATGAAAAACGCAGAAATATAGGAACTGATGAATGGTGAAATAATGAATATCCCCATTCGTATGATATTTTGCCGTGTGATATCGAGACGTGCTACCGAAAATCGTAATACCGTGAAGGTGAACAACGCAATGATAAATTTTTTCTACTTATTTTACGAGTGATCAAATTTGGTACTTACGGGTGGGACGTTCGAGAACACGCCGTCCAGTGCATCATATTTCGCTTGAGTTAGAACGGCATTCAAATCTGCGCCCGTAAAGCCCGACGATTTCTTAGCAAGATAGTTTAAATCGAGATTCGTTGTATCAATACCTTGTGCTTTGCACAGGACGTGGAGAATTTTTTCTTTATCCTCCTGGACAGACAAAATGGGGTTCCCCATGGATTCCAGGCAAAGTTGTCAGGATTTGAAAAAGAATTAGTTTCGTCCAATTTTTTATATTTCAAATCGCTCCCCAGGAGAGACTTTGGTATTCAACACTCACCTCCTCGGGTAATGGACACAGTAGCGATTTGTCTAAGCGACCGGGCCGAAGGAGAGCTGGATCGAGCAAGTCGGGTCTGGAAGATGCTGCGACGATTGCAACCCCTTCCCGTCCTTCAACCCCATCCAGTTGCGTCAACAACTGGTTAACAACGCGATCGGTAACGCCAGTGCTGTCGTGTCCACGTCTGTGTCAAAATTTACATTTCCTGCTTAAGTCATGGATAAAAAAAAATTACCGTGGAGTCGATCGTTTTCAATGTCACCCCATGTCAACGAAGAAAAAATTGATTATCATAAGCGTAAGTTGATAAAATTATACTAACCTTGGAGCCAAGCTATCGAATTCGTCGAAAAATAACACGCATGGCTTGGCACGACGAGCCCTGAATAATTATGAATAGAAGTTACTTTGCAGCTTGAGATTAGGAAATCAAATGTTGGACCCTTGGAAGTTCATGATACTTACTTTTCGAAAACATTCCGAACTGCTTCTTCACTGGCACCGATGTATTTTGACAATAGTTCAGGTCCCTGAAATTAGCATAAAAAATTCAAGATTTTTTATTGAATGTTTGGTTGTGTATGTGAAATGGTACCTTAACGCTGATCAAATTGACACCGCACTCTTTGGCGATTGCTCCAGCCAAAATGGTTTTACCGGTGCCAGGCATGCCGTACAAAAGCACCCCATTTTGATTCTTTATCGGCGCGTTACGATACAATTCCGGATATTGCATCGGCCATTTCAACAATTGCGTGAGAACTTCCTTGACGTTCTCCAAGCCACCAATGTTGGACCAATCGTGACCGGAGTTCTTGTACAATTGCACACCGTGCAACGATATTGTTTTGTAATTTTCCAAAGTTTCGGATAAATCCTCTTCTGCCAACATGAGGCACTCCTTGGATTGATTTTTTACTGGTAGAAAAATAAACGGATCTAAATTCTGTTTATTATTCATGGGACTGTACGTCACGATTAATAAGGAATGGAAGAAGAAAAAGCTCAAAATTTGGCAAAAAAAAAAATCATATTGCCGCTAACTTGGTCTCCTGAAAAATGTAGATCGGTGAAGCTATGAGTATTCTTAATCCTTGTCCGATAAATGACCATGAGTGATTTGTTGTTGCGGTAAGCATAAATTTTCGGCATATTTTATGGTCGTGTTTGGGTATACATTTCCACAAGATTGTAGAACGTAAAGACACAATTTTGTCATAAACTAGAAAAACGCTAAAGAAGAGCATCCTCGAGCGTAATAGCTTGAAATATAATCATACCGTGCCGTTTCCATGAGGCAAATGATGCTTTTTCAGCAAAATCGATAAGATCCTGCGCCACCCATCCCTCAGTCTTATTCCCGTAATAATCCCAATTCATTGCTTCTGGCACGTGTATATGATTTTGCAGAGCAAGCCTCAGAATATCGATCCGGTGCTCCTTAGCGCAGAACATACATTTTTTTAACTCATAAAAAATGATATTACCGGTGGCACCCAGAAGCTACTTACTTTTTCGAGATCGGGTATGGTCAGAACTAATCGGAACAGGTGGACACCTCGCGGTGATCTCAGTTTAGGCCCAACTTTGTTAATATTGGTACATGTTGCAATTATGGAAACGTAATGTGAAGTTTGGTACTCAGCAGAAATGTTGAAAATTAGATCGACTATTCTGGAATTGAGCGAAAACTTTTTTGGGTTGAAATTTTCATATGATGACGAATCGTTTATGCCATTCAACACACCTGGAAGCGTTCATGGCATCCGGGGTATTTTCTTCCTCACCAGATGGCGGACTCGTAATAGTTTCAATATCGTCCAAAATTAATATCGATGGTTGATGGTATACGCAATCGACCATAGCGGCAGATAAAATTTTATGCATCGCTTCAGCTCTTTTACCTGCATAAATCGTTTCCTAATTAATAAACGACGATGAAGATGAAAAAAATTCAGTGGATGGAGTTAATGAAAGGAACTTTCTTGCCTTTCAAAGCTCTACACTCAATGATGTTGACGTGTACAAAATATGGAGTTTTTTGCATCGTATCCTGCAATATTTTGGATAGAGTGGTTTTTCCAACACCAACATCACCGCAAATAAGAATATTCCCCGGTTCGTAACGAAAGTTTTGAGCATCATTGAGACCCAGACTCAACTCGAGAACAATTCGACATTCCGCAAGGATCGATTGAAGAGGTCTAAAGTTCCAAATCATCGGGAGCATCAATACCACGTTTTTTTCGATTCAATCGCCATTTGGAAGACATGTTTATGTAACAATAATTGCTAAACGTATGAAGGGACCTATATTCGTAAAGCATAGGGCAACAGTTCTGGAAGTCGTTTCGTTACTCACAGTAGCGATATGCTTGGTAAATTGATTTCCTCAATTTCCTCATAGTTAGCGCCCGGATATGCCGTATCAGCCATCACGTTGTTCACGTTCGTAACGATATTTTCCAGATCAACATTATTGAGGAGTGAATATGGACTATCCTCAGGTGAACAAAGCACCATACAGGACGTTCCATCTTTTAAATAAATTCTCGAACGAGAATTAATCAGGATTTCGTTGTCGTACAGCATTTCGATAAGATATTCTTTGACGTTCTGATTCGTTACCGATTGAGTCGAAGGAAATATTTCGATCGAATTTACCGACTGTTCAAATTTTGGGAAAGGTTCTAACAACACTTTACTACCGATCGCCAGATCCAAATTGCGCCTTAAATTCATTGAGATATAAATTTTCTTGTGAGCTGATTTCTTAACGTTAGAATTTACTTTTTGCTCTTGATTGCTTTGAACTTTGGTTTTTATAACGAATAACCGCACCACTAATTCTGCAGCTTGTTTCGGTACTGAAGGATCAGTCCGCAAAAAATCAGTGTTCTCTGAATTTATATGCTGACGTTCTTCCCGAATTTTTCGAATTTTGTATAAGTGGCTTTTTGCATTCTGGGAAACTTTGATATCTTTTGGGGCACAAGATTCGGGCGCGAAAACATCGTAAGGAGAACCATTTGGAATGTCAAAAAGATCGCTAGACCAATGTGGTATCAATGCTGATACATTATAGACCCGAAAAACCTCAGGCACCATCGAATTTCCGTAATTATTCGCATGCCATGGAATTGCACTCGAACTTTCATTAATTTCGTTCGATTTGAACAGTCCTAGACCGCGTGAAATACTGTTCAAACAATTGGATACATTAAACCCGCGGTTATTAACAGTCGGTATGTCATCTTTCGAAAAACCTTTTTTACGACTCGGAATTTCAACATGAACTTCTGTACGGTCGCCGATTTTTCCATATTCAAAATCTGGACTGATTCCATCTGAACAAGACAATGACAACTTTAGTTCTTCAATAAAAATCGATCCGGGAGTCTCATCGATTCCAACAACTACGTCGGTACTAATCGGTAAGATCGACAAAGATCTTACCAGAGCTACTTACTGACGGTCATTGTTATTGACAAGCCTTTGGATATCCATACGACGATGGACTGACTTTTCGCTACCAAACTTATTTGATCCAATAAAACTGATTGGATTTTATCAGCTTGGTATGACTGCAAAATCAAGATTCGTGAAGATGACTTGATCTTACAGTATTCTCTTCGTGATCACAATTTAAAATAATGTTCATCTATAGTCAAAAAGTACGGGCTGTACCTAATATATAGCGTTATTACTGAATCAATTACAGTTTTAAAAAACGCACCACAATGTCCCAGTCCTCGATATTCCACGGGGTAACCGTAAGCGAAGACAAGTAAGGTGGATTTAACACTGATGAGACCAAAACTTCATTCCCTTCTTCAATATTCAAAATACGAGCAAATGTCGCGCTAATCCGTAACATGCCATCATCGGTTCCGGAAATCGAACGCCATGATACGTATAAATCATTGTTGTTATGTGTAAGTTTCAGACCGTGCACCTGAAAGTTTTATTTTCCAAACAACTTTTTTTCATATCCCGGATTTTAGCTAAGGCAAGATTCCCATTCATTTTTGTCGTTTGAATCTTCTAGTTGCCACCGTTGGTAGACTAGGAAATTTGAAATCTTTACCGACAGAGCATCGTTACCGACCGCTGGTAAATAAGATTTCAACCTTTGCAATTCCGTCAAATTACTACTGTCGTTTTGCTACTTTGATATGTTACATTTCACGTTTCACGGAGATCAGACGGCCGTAGAATAGTAAAAAATAGTATTTGTTGAAAAAAACGTTTTTTTTTTTTCATTTTTGTCTTTTGATCATTCCTACGTTTCGTAAAGGAAACAAAATGTTGATCATTATCGACAAACAAGTGCAAACTTTTTCGCGGCTAGCGCAGTCTACTCACAAAATGAACACAAATTATGAAATGCACTGTTTTCACCTACCTGAGTATCTAACCTCTTCGCAAAAGTCTCCGCCAGATAAACAAAACAATTTTTTATCGCGACATACTTGATTAAAAATCGTTCTTCCTGCATTTTTTAAAATCACTTTCGATCAAAACCATAAACGCGAACCGATACTTTGGAAACTATTTCGTTATTATATCAAACGGCAATTATTTCGCCACTGTGTAAGTCGAGCACGACGGCAGTCGTTGTTGTCACATGCACGATGCACGCTGAACAAGCAGAATCGGTGCAATTTTGCGACCCTCAATACGGTCTCCCTAATATATTTCGTACGTAGAGCAAAAAATTGAGGTTAGGTCCGAAAATGTCCTAGAATTTTCACTACACACGCCGTAAAAGCCGGAAAATGCTCCCATGATCGTAGCAAGAGTAGAAAAATTGTGAATCCATTCAATCCATTTATTTTCATTTTAAAACAAGTTCACAGTTGGTCGTGAACTGTTTTTTTTTCATCATTTCTAATGTTTTTCGGGAGAGTGAGAAATTCAGTCGCATAAACAAAATTATAGATTCATCCAACGAAAAATACGTTGTCGATAAATTTCCATAACCTCATCGCCCGAAATCAATGCGCCAAATTTTGGGCAAGATGCACAGCAACTTGGCATAATGTATCGAAACGTCGTATTGGATAATAAATATGTACAGAAATAAGGAAAATTTTGATTTACATTTTGACATAATTACGTATCGAGACAACTCGATCATCAATTTGTCGATGTGAATAATAAAAGCGACACGACGAATGATAATTTTGCAAAGAGTCGGTAAAAATAGTGTCGACGATCACCGATAGATGGAGCGCCATGGGTTTTCTGAGGCAACGTGAGATTGGCCAGCGGGCCGACCAATAGCGAAGAAGCTCAAGCGTAACTGTAATATTTTGAACCAGCGTCAAGTTGAGCAGCAGTTGTTCCTAGCAGGACGGACGAGAAGTAAATGTAACGTATCGGGGCGAAAAATAAAAGCAGCTTATTTATCGTCGTTCTCTTCGTGAACGTTAATTTTAACGTTCTGTTGGATCGCGAGAAGGGCCAAATTAATATCGCAGGTAAATCGTGTATTTATAACAACAAATCAATGAAAAAGGACGTTTTTTTGATATCGGGAAACGGGAAACTGGTTGATCCTGCCTCGGGCGCACCGTTTATTTGGCACGTCGGAAAAAATGGAGGACTTTCTGACTCCGTGTTTGTTTGATGTTCTCTCTTTCGAGAGGAAAGTCCTCCAGGACGATGATTGCTCCAAAAACTTCCATCGAATACTGTTTCTCCCGAGTTTTACTTGATTTCTTTGATTTTTAATCGAACCGCGTGTGAAAAAGCATTCCCGCGTTTTTCATGCTTCGATTACTGTTTTCGGAACTGCAACCTCTACAGCATCGCCGACGCGTTCCCTCCTAAAAATCGTCCGATATTTTCACTTTTCTGACTGAACATCGTGCCGATGGGACGCTTTTCTCCAAATTTGTCACATAACCTTCAATATCGCGAGCATTTTTTGCCAAATTACGATCGCGTTGTGGGTAATTTTAAAACGCTAAAGTTTGGCATCGTGTTTTTTTTTTCAAACTTGTCCTTTTCCAACCTTTTCCTCAGATCTCTTGCGGATTATTCTCATCATCATCGTTCTTTCGATCTTTCCAACCAAATTTTTTTCCCCGTTCCACACAAACTTTTTCTTCGATTTATTGCCTCAAATTGATTTTTTTTTCGACACTTTTCTTCGCTCCATCTCGTCGCAACTTTACTCATTTTTTATCCTCCAAATTTTTCAGTTTTTCGTCCTTTTTGTTGCCATAACTTTCGAATTGGCAAATTTTACGTTTCGTCCGTAAATTCGATCACAATTTTTCAAGCTCTGCTCCAAATCACGCATTTCCTTGCAAATTCTTGCACAAAAGTATGAAAAAAAAACAAATTTTCCCTCTAAAGTTAATCTCTCGTCGAAAAAATTTGACGGCCTCGTGACGAGGCTCGGCTCGCTGCAAAATTTGTCGTCAAAAAATCAAAAAGTTCAAATTTGAAATCTTCGAAATTAAATTATTCCGCGTTTATTTAACACGAACCCAAAATATTTCTTGAAAAAATTGAATGTGCAAAATTCCGTTAATTAAAAACTGAAAAGTTGAAAAATTTCTGAAGAAATTTCGAAAATTTCAATTCCCCAGCCGAAAAATCGTAATTTAGTTTTTTTTTGACGAATCGAAACGTCCGAAATGTGCGGATTCGATTTTCCCTTCAAATCCTCATGAATTTTCATGTTTTTGGTTTTTTTTTTTGGTTTTAACGAGAAATTTGCATGGATCGCAGGAAACCAGGAGGCACGGAAGGTTTTTATTTGGCACCTTGACGGAGAAAGGACACGATGGCACCGACAAAAGTGCTGAATACACAAAATAAAGCAACGGCACAGACGGTGACGACACGAAGAGGAATTACGACGCGGAATCAAAAGGCGTTGGTGACGAATGTCCTTGCTAAACAACCGACAGTTTTGAAGGATCCTCGGATCAAGCGGAAAGCGGATGCTTCGCCTCTGAAAGACAAAACGACGAAACGATCGGCCTTGGGAAATATTACGAATGTGAGTGGATAAAATTAGAATTGAATAATTAATAGAATTTTGTGAATTTTCGCAAGACTCAAACGCTCCACAATTTTTAGTGGACTCGTGAATAATTGTGAGAGAATTTCAGGCCATAGGAAAATCCTTTGGGGTCCAGCATCAGGAGCCAAAAAAATTGGTGAAAAAAGCACCGATACAGCAAATAAAACCGTTGGCCCAAAACAATCAAGCGAAAGGCTTGGAAAAAATAAATGTACGAACGGAGAATGTTGCCGCGAAAACTAAAATTACTACGAGGGCCAAAAGCATCGTCAAGGACGAGGAGAAAATCGAGCTGCCGAGCAAAACGAGCTTGAACACTCGTCGTAGCTTAGATCTCGAAAAATCTGAAGACAGCTCGTTGTACGTTAGCGCTCTGGAAGAAGTTCCCGATGACAGTGCTAAAAAGGCTACCAAGACCGTGAACAAGGTAAATTAATTTAAATTGATTGTTTTTTTCACCGTGAAAAATCGATTATTAAACTCTGAATCTTTCCCATTTACTTCGGTCCCAAATTTTCTGAGCACTCAACAAAATGTTTGGTAAATTTTTGCAATTTTCGGAATTCCAGCTGAATTTTCAAAAAATCCTCATTAATTAACTCCTGCGCTGATCCTCAGCGTCTTTTCGACCCGAGCGACAACGTTTTTTTTCGAAAATGTAATTTTAAAAATGTATTTAAAAAAAAAATACGAATCGGCTCGATTTAAGGACGTTGCATGGCGACGATTAAATCTAAATTTTCATTTTCAGTTTTTCTTACATACAAAATAGTTTGCGAGCCCAAGTTCATTAAAAAAAACTTGTTACTAATTGACTAAAGAACAAAATCCTCTAAATTCAAGATTTTCCGAGTTGATTTGTATTTTTTATATAATAACCAGAATTTCGGAGAAATTTTACGACCGATTTTTTTGAAAAACTTGATAAAGCTTCTTCGATGTTACACAAAAGCGTCTGCAAAGTTTCAAGAGGCTTGACCGTTCAGAAATCGAAATATTTAATGTTGAAAATTACAACTTTAACACGCGCTCTTTTGAAAAACTACTGAAAATTGTGATTTTTATAAATAATTATCTCGACTCGTACATGGTAAAGCCTCTTAAAATTCCGCGAGCCATTAGACATCGCTGCAACGTCCTTAAAAAATAGAAAATAAACTTTGAATTCGTGATTTTCCAAGTCTCCGGATATTTCGAGAGACTTTTTTCATTCTGTCGCCCAAAATTGAGAAATCGCGAATCGAAAAAGAATTTTTTTACGTGCGAAATATAAAAAATGAAAATTCAACTCTTTATTGTTCGAATATGCGGATAAATATTGTTGTTTATTGACGGCCAAAATGTTTTTAGGTTGAGGTGAAAGTAGAAGATGTCAAGAGTGAGGTTGAGGCAGAAAAAAGTGAAAAACGGTCGAGTACAGCGGCCGAAGAATCGTCGATAGCCGACAGATTGGACGCGATACCTGAGAAGCAATTGCCATCGGGTGTTCAGTGGGATTTCGACGCGGAAAATTGGCGCGATCCTTACCAAGTTTCCCAATATGCGATGGAAATATTCGAGTACCTTAAAGATCGGGAAAAGTTTTTCCCGATCAGCGATTACATGGAGAGACAAGTCTGCCTCTCTCGATGGATGAGATCGTTGCTCGTCGATTGGATGGTCGAAGTTCAAGAATCTTTCGAATTGAATCACGAGACTCTTTACCTTGCGGTCAAATTGGTCGATCTTTATCTCACCAAGGTCACCGTTGGCAAGGAAACTCTTCAATTACTCGGTGCCGCCAGTCTTTTTATTGCTAGCAAATTTGATGTAAGAAATTTTCCACATTTTCAACAATTTTCCATTTTTATTTGCAATTTTATTTCACGTCTTTTTTATTTTTACCTAAAATATTAATTCGCTTTTTTTTGCTATTTTTCAATCAAGAAATTTTGATTTATTTTCATAAAATTTGGATTTTCTAATTATTTGAAGTAAAAAGTATTTCATGAGTTTTTATTTTTATTTTTTTCGTCCGAATCGACAATTTTGAAAATTATCAATTTTTATTACATTTGGATATTTGGATCATTTGACTTGACAAATATTTTAGCAGTTTTTGCATTTTTCAGTCGTTTTTTTAAATTATTTTTGATTCTCGATTGATTTTTCGTTGCCAGAGTTTTCCTTTACGTCAAAAATTCATTATTTTTGGTCGTTCTGCTTTTTGAAGTCTGTGACTCGGTTTTCGGAACCGAAAAATATACAAAATTATTAATTATGTAAGTTAAATTTTTATATTCTTATTATTTGACAAAAAAAACTCTTTTTTTCTGTTCTAGGAACGAATTCCTCCGATGGTTGAGGATTTCTTGTATATATGCGATGGTGCTTACTCCCAAAGAGAACTTATTAGGATGGAAATGAACGTGCTCAAAATAGTAGATTTTGATCTTGGCATACCGTTGTCTTATAGGTTTTTACGCCGCTACGCCAGGGTTTGTATTTTCCACAATTTCCCATAAAACTTGGATGAATCTCATGAAATCCTAATGTCGGAAATTCCCACTTTTAACTCGTGAATTCCATAAAACGCCCAAACTTTCTCGATATCCAGTAAAAGCGTCAAATTACAAGAAATTTTGGTTTTTGTTGTAACGAAATTTCGAAAATTTCAACTTTTGCTGGAAAAAAACTCCATGAAATGATTAACAGTTCCGGAGAAACACGGAAAAGCGATTTATCCGTAGAAAAAAAATGGAATCGAATCGAATATGTTTAAATTTTTGAAATATTTGTTGATGGAAACAAAAATTTTCAATAGTGCGCAAAAGTCTCGATGCCGACGCTCACCCTGGCCCGGTACATCCTCGAGTACTCGCTGATGGATTATTCGACGATAATGTACAGCGATAGCAAAATGGCCGCGGCGGCCCTTTTCCTGGCCCTTCAGATGAAAGATCTTGGCGGTTGGACGCCCACCCTTGAATATTACACCGGATACAAGCTCGATGACATCAAAGACATTGCCAATGTACTTAACCAAGGCCTCCATAGAAAACACAAAGACGCTCTCGCCACAGTACGCAATAAATACAGCCACAAGTGAGTTTAACGAAACATTCATTATGAGTAGGCAAAATTACATGAAAAATTACTATGACAAAAGTTTGCTCGTGTGTCTGAGAAATTTTAGCTAATTCGTGACTATTTTTCATCGAAATTGGGCGAAAAATGTCGATAAACGAAAAATTTTGGCGATTAATGTCAAAGTTTCCGATTTTTCCAATAAGTTATGAATCTCTGAGAGATTTTACCAAATTCACAGCAATTTTTCATGTGAAATTGAACGAAATTGTTGAAATTTGGTGATTAATGTCAAAGTTTTCGCTATTTTCAATAAATTATGAATCTCTGAGAAATTTTGGCGAATTCGTAACAAATTTTCATGTGAAATTGGACGAATTTTGGCGATGAATCCCAAAGTTTTCGCTATTTTCAATAAATTATGAATCTCTGAGAAATTTTGGCGAATTCGTAACAAATTTTCATGTGAAATTGGGCGAAAAATGTCAAATTTTGACGATGAATGTCAAATTTTTTGCTATTTTCAATAAATTGTGAATCTCTGAGAGATTTTAGAGAATTCGTAAGAATTTTTCATGTGAAATTGGACGAAATTTGGCCGAATTTTGGCGATGAATCCCAAAGTTTTCGCTATTTTCAATAAATTATGAATCTTTGATGAATTTTAGCAAATTCGTGACAATTTTTCTCCTGACAATGAGCGAAAAATGTCAAAGTTCCCGCTCTCTGAGAGATATTAGCAAATACATACTCATTTTTCTTCTGAAAGTAAAATTTTCTCAAAAATTTCCACTATTTTCGATAAATTATGAATTTTTTATCTTAAAATTGTCAAAATTTGGCGGAAAATGTCAAAATTTCTGCTATTTGCCATAAAATACGCCTGAAAAATTTCGCTGTCTTTGCTAAAATCATAATTCAACATCATATGAAAAATACGAGGATTTTAGATTTTTCGCTCCGACGCAGAGACGATAGAAAAATAAAAGTATTGTCATCGGTGAATGAAAAAGCTAAAAAGTTGAATTTTTTCATTTTCAGGATCTTTTTCGAGGTCGCAAAGGTGCCATTAAAAGAAGTATTAGAAATATAGTACCTCGTAAATCGTGAGTATGAAAATAGTATTGAGATAGACTCGTGGCTGATAACGCCGTGTGAAAGTTAAGGCGACAAAAAGCTGAAAGCGTGAGCTCGTTGATGGGCAAAGAGTTGGAATTGATGAAACGGTAAAAACTGTGAAAAGTTAAGAACAAGAGAAAAGAGTAAAAATCGTTATCATTGATGAAGAATATCCGAGCCGTTTGTCAAAAAAGTTGTTGGACACGCGGCGAGGCGACAAAAACGGTCACGGAGAGCAAAAAATAGAAGAAAAGAAAAAAACGCCCTAGTACCTCAGATATAAAGTTATTTTTAATGGACCGACCGAGAAGCGTGACTGAATAATTCATTGGCAAATGACGCGCCGTTGCAATTCGACCGTTATTTTTGATTTTTCAATATTTTTATCGCACCATATTCACGTTTTTCTAATCAATTTAGCCAAAAAGACAAAATTCATCCGATCCCAATTTTTAACGTCTTTTTAAGCATGTTTTTTGTTGTATTTATTATTTATCATTATTTTTAGAGATTTTAGCGCAATTAACGGTTTGTAGAATTTTTAGTTTTGTTTTTTTTTTTCCTTTTTTTCTCAATTTTGCTTTTCCGCGTCCTATAGACACGAAACGTACCACCGGAAATAGTTTTTAACGATTATTACGCATCACCATATATTTCATCATATTCATTCGTGTGTAGGAAAAAATTAATTGTAACGGTTGTCAGGCCGAAATCGAACCGATAATTCGCATGCAACGGACGTTATTCCATTTTCATTTGATATTATTTTTTCTCATTTTATTACTCGAGAGTACAGCGCATTTTCCAAGTTCTACATAGACTGATGGCGATCCTAATGACTCGACCAATTACTAAGAAATTTTCATCAACGAGAATGACAATAAAAACGATAAAAATAACGATTTATTGATAATAAATATGGCGATTCTCCACCCGAGAATTATTCGCAACAGTGCACAATTTTCAATACGCGAAAAAAGCTCGAGCTCGCAAAAATCGGCGGTTTTCGTGTGCACGCAGTTTCTAAAAAATTTTCCCTGTTTTACAATATACACATAAATTTATTCGAATAAACGTACAAACTTGGAGCGTTTTTCAACATTTTTTTTTTAACACTGCACGAAAAAAGCAGAATTCAAAAAATTCTCATATTTTCCGTGGTTTTTGCATACTCTATGAAAAACCCTCCGACGAAAAATCTTTTAAAAATCTCCGGGCTACCGGATGTTGACAAATTTCGAGCTTCCGGAGTTCTCCATGAATTTTCAAACTCTGCGATTATTTTTTTTCCCGTCGAACGACATTTTCGGTAATGCCAGTTAAAATTTATACTCGATTTACTCAAATTAACCGCTACATGAAAAAAAAACAAAGCGTTCCAAACCAACGAACAAAAAGAAGAAAAAAAACGTGCGAACGTTGGGCTTTGGGAGCGAAAAAATGAAAAATCAGACTTGCAGAAAAATGAATGGGACCAATTTTGAAAACAAGTTCGCAATTTCGAAATTCGACAATGGACCAACATTTATTGCATTCAAAATTGCCGATTGGTTGACAATAATAATAATAAATGAAAAAATAAATAAACTGATAATGATTTATTGAAAAATTCCGACATTTCCGACCCCGCGTTGGTAACAAGAAAAAGAAATTTTTTAAACGCTCCGTTGTACATAAAAGAATCACTGCCGTTCGAATCTGTACATATAGACATAAATATACTATTATTGTTTTTATTTTTCTTTATTTTTTCTGATCCCAAAATTGAGATTTCGCTGTGGATAACTGAAAAATTTCCAATCGTCAAAAAAATTGCAATGCTCATGATTATCAATTTACGAGGGTGTAAATAATTTAAGTATATTACGACTACACGTATGAATATATATATATATTTTGTTCTTTTTGGACGATCAACGGATGTTATGGAAATTAAGTTTTAAGACTGTGTATGCGAAAATCCCAACAGCTAATTTAATAAAAAAAAATTCTAAAAGCGGTGAGTTCCCTCAAGTTTTTAAACGACCCCAAAAAAAAGGGCAAGTCTTTTCTTTACTGAACGATCCTTTTTTTTTACTGAAGCCACTTCTTTCCGCGTGCATGTTTTTCAACAATTTCAGATCAATTTAAGTCTGTTGGGTTCCGGCTGATGGAAAATCGTTTTTCCCCCAATCAGGGTTTTTTGAGGGATTTTTTTCATGCGAATAAGTTGGATTTTTTTTTCTTTTTAATGAATCACTGCTCGCGGCAAAGAGTCGTAACTTTTTCCTCTTTTTTTTAGGAGAATTCTCGTTTTTTGCGAGACCTAAAGAATTCTAATTCGCAACGGTTATTTTTGTTCAACTGTGTTGAAAGTTGAAAAATGTAATTTTAAACTCACTGTTTATTGCAGGACAATCAGATTTTTCAGTAAACAAACGTGTGACATGTCTTTTTTTTTCTTCTAATTATTTTTCAAGCGTTCGCTTTCCAACTCGCAGCATTTGGTCCATTCTACGCGGCTACAGCCGATTTATTCTCAACTGTTTCACTTTTTTCCTCATCATGTTCATGACACATTTTGTTTTTTGTATTATTTTTTCTTAAATGATCAATCAATCAATCTTTTTCTCTGTCTCGTTAATTTTACTCGCAAATGACCCCAATTTTGAAAAATTCAGAACTCCGGTAAATTTCAACGAAAAGGATTCAACTTGGGCTCATTCTTTTCGTTTTTTGATGCAGGATCACGCGAGCCCAGGGTAATTTTGCTTGAAGTCAAAAGATTAGTCAGAAATGCGGTAAAACGGAATTGTCTTTATAGAAAAATTTTGATTTTCATTGCAGTGACACTCGCGTGTGAAAAAACTGCACAGTTTCGATAAAACTTTTTCGTGTAATGAATTATTTCGCGTGCTACAAACGAATGTGCTAGGAAATCTTGAAATCGGATTCATAGAGCGAACTTGGTCCTTAATAGTCTTTTAAAAAGTTCGCCTCCTTATTGGTCGCCTCCTCGATCTTATATACAGCAATACCCGATGATAAATAACTTCACCGAGGAACACGATGAACGCAAGTGAATAGCCAGCGACGCTGATTGCAAGTAACTGAGGAAAATGACTCGTTTCTAGTTGGATGGCGGGCTTGTTTATTGTTTTAAAGAACTCTTGCGGTTTTGTCCCGATTCCAGAGCTTTGCAAACGCATGATTATTTTATTGATCCTCGATTGGTACGGTGACCTTTTGCCAACGATGAAACTCAAATATTCGTCCCATAAACACAATTCAGCAAACCTCTTTTCTCCCTTATACGGGTATTCTTGTATCCCTCTCGTGTAGGTAAAGCAAACATTTCTTTGTCCTTGTAATACTGAATCGAGGCATGCATGAATCGTACTGCCATTCTTAACTAATTTGGATCCCAAGGGTTTCAACTCATCATCGAAAATATGCGAAGTTCTTATGTAATCGCTGTCCGTGATGTATGGCGTCAATCCTGAATTGTCAAGTTCCTCAAAGGTCTTGTATTCGATTTCAACGCTTCTTCCGATTGCCATGTCCGTAATCGTACCATAAACCAAGGAGGAATATGTAGCAGATATGAGGAGCAAGCAAGTGAAGATAATGCGTTCGACTGCAATCCGAGGTTGCTGGGTGACGGAAATGCCAAAAAATAGACGGGCGATGTTGAACATCCGTGAAGTATACGAGTTGAACCGAAGTAATCGCATCACAATCCAGAAAGTCATCACAACAGCCAAACTCAAAGCATACGCCTTGATTAGTTCTGTCAATGGAACCGATTCTTTTTTAAACTGAGGGGGAAAGAGAGGGCAGAATCGATCGATTTCCAGTGGCACTGATCGTTGTGTATCGTTCATCCAACCTTGAAACAAAATCGGATATAAATCCATGACGAGATCGATGTTATGCTTTTCTATTTCTGAATAAATAGAGCTAATATTTTTGGTCAGGTTCACAACGCGAAGAGAGCAATTCAATTTTTCGAAAAGTGCGTCCAGTACTCGATATGACGGTGAGAGAAACACTGCCGGGTCCTGTGAATCTAAGTCATGTTGAAATAAAGTGTCAGTAATTCGTACGACGAGATCGTAACCCTTCATATCAAGAAGTTTATCCGGAAACAGATTCTGCTTGTTTAGTGGACTCTTTGTTTTCGAGTATTTGCCTTCGAATGGATTCAGCCCATGAATAATCGGTGGAGCGAATGCACGGTCGATCTGAATTGACGATCTCGAGCCTCGCGTTTCGAGCAACTCGATGACAGTAAATTCCAGCAGTTTCTTCTTCCAGGCATGCTCCAATAACTCCTCGAGGCTGTCATGACTGGAACGAGCGAACGATACTACGAGATATTTCGAGCCCTCGTGATACCTTGTCGTTTCCACTAGGACGTCGATGAATTTAATCGTCATTGGAATCGGCAACTTGTCGGAGGATTCGATTGCGAGAATGAAGAGAGTTGCCGAACCATAGCTACCGAAATCCACCGGAAGTTTGAAATCATCGTCGTAATTGATTCTGATCGTAGCCAAATTTTGCATCAATTTCACTGATAATTCTTCGATCAATGGATTCGTCAGGGTTTCGTTGTCAGCCATTCGCGTCATCAACTTCACTTGATAAAACTCGGAATCTTCGACTATATACTTCGTTAGATCGTCCACCCAATCGGTCGAATCAACTCCATTTTGGAGAGACCCAAAAAACACGAGTGCAAAATATATCCCGATAAGAGACATTTTCTCACGATTTGTACTGGTCGAACCGATTCTCTCGACTGAACGTTCCCCGACAACAACCTCTTTTCATAAGTCTTCTACTTATGTGAGCTTTTTATGAATTATTCATGATTCTTTAATTCGCTGCCATAATCTTCACGAGTGACAACCCGTTATGTGATTTTTTATTGCCTGCACATTCATTTCTATAATAGAACAAATTTTACGAGTTGCGATTGCAAAGAAATGTGACCTTACTCCCAACTGCTTTGAAATAATTTGTAAAATTTAGAAAACAATACTACAGGGCAGTCGTAAAATTGGCTATCAAGTCCGATGCAACTACGACATTTTGATGCTGCGATAAGCTTTCAATATTCGCATTTCTCAGCAAATTGCTCTTCCACTTACTTTTTCACCTCGTTATTTATTCAAAACTCGCACCAACGACTACTCGCACGTTTGAAATGTTTGGGAGTACGCATTCCACGTAACTCATTCATAAATGATTGGCATATAAACAAAGTTTAGAAATGTAATAACAGGAGCATTTACACCATTGCAGGAAGTCAAGGACGAGAGATAATATTTATTAGAATATGCAGTCGTTCAACAATATCTATTTGCACCAATTATTTTTTTATTTCTATCGAACTGCGTAGACCTTCGTGGGTTTTTACGAGAGCGTACCCGCTCATCCCTTATTATATCCAACAGCCCTTACCGTGCCTTCACTCCGTAATTTCCATTCTAATTACTGTTTCATTGATTGAGAGTACAAATTCTGTATTTACGGAACTTTCTCATCAATAAATTAACCAAATTTAATAATGACAAAAAAATACAAAACTTAACGATTCCGAGAAGCGGAGGACGAATAATTTATAACGTCGCAATGAAATGTATTCATGCCATTGATTATTTTTCTAATCTTCATTTTTCATTTGAAACGAAAATCGACCGGTCGCCCACAGAGGGATGAAAAAGCCTTAAACAATTTGTACATTTAATTGAGAGTTTTTTAATAGACGAAGCCAACAATAATCTCCAAGAAAAACTTTGCAACTTTGAGAACTTTTGAATTTCAATTCTGAGATAGTTTTCCGAGAAAGTTAGAATCGTTTGAATGGCATAAAAAAAAAAAAAGCATAAATTCCGAGCGGTCCAATCTGGAAATGTATTTTCGATGACTGCGAATGCGATCAGGAAAATTTCAATTGAATTATTTCACACGTAAGGAAGAAGGTTTTAAATATAATCAAGAAAAATGACGAAAAAAACTTGCTGCATTTTGTAAATTCATTTTTTATTGCGGGAAAACAAGCTTTTTGTAATAATAACATGTTACACGTCCACATTCTTATATAATTATGACCAGACTTGACCTCTGGTAGACACACATGGGTCTGGGGGGTCCTACCAATTTTTACTTCCCATGAACTCGTTTGAAAGGTCTGAAAAAATTCCGGGTGATGGAAAATTCTTTTTTAATGGTGATCGATCAGAAAATCGAAAAATTGACGACATTCGGTGAATGGGCTGAACACCCCAGACCCATGTGTGTCTATACCGAGGCTTAAAAATCTTACATCACTTTTTCTCCTCGTCTTGAACCCCCGAGTCTCCCCATCCGTGCGGCTGCAGCCGACTTGTTCCCAACTGTATCGCATTTGCCGTGGGCGAAGGGAAACTGCAGAAAACCTTGCCAATACAGTCAATATCTGACTAATTTGTAAAGAGACCTCTTCAGCATTCATACACGCAATGGGCCAACTATTAGGAGACCAGGAGGCTCGTCTCGTGCACGATTAACCGGAATCAACGTATATAAATGAAATAATTGAATGAAAATCGTCTAGAATTTATTTGAATACTAAGAATCGAAGTTCGTTCATAAGGGAATGTGCAGAATTGTTTTGGAGCCCCTAGTTTCTCATGGGTTGGGTCAAAAAATTCTTTTGGAACGGTTTACTGTTTCGTGTTTACAATAAAATTCAGGAATACACAAAACTAATCACAACGGCTCTATACAACTTGTCGGAAATGATTTTTTTGACTAGTCATGTTTACATGTGGAGCCGTCGTTCTCCTAATTATCTGGTCCAAGGGACTTAGGCCGGAAAACGCTGAAATTGAGAACGATAGCGAGAAATTGGCTTTTAGAAATTTAATTCATTAAAAAGTATATGAAATAACGGGAAAAATGAGAATTTTTTTATTTTTCTATCTTTAGCAACTGACTCGACATAATGAAACGTCTCTTTCTGCTTTTACATTTTTTTCAAACGTTTTCCAATTAAAAACTGAAACTCCTGATAAATATTTTGAGTCGACTTGTCCAATTTTTATTTTCATTTCATCTTTTTCAGTCTTTCATGATGCGACTGTGCCTTGAGGGTTGGGGATTAAAAGTGAAAATCGTAAGCAGATTTGCGACTAGAATTTTCGTTAATCAACATCTACAGGAGACTCGGGACTGTATAATGAAATTAAAAATGTTCAAATGTCTATAGTTCACAAAATTTCTATTCAAAAAAATGTGAGTGAAAAGTCTCTGATCGATTTATTCGAATTCGAATCGATCGAATTAACAATTGAGACTTTGTCAACCGCATTGATAACACGCACACAATAATTCGGTCGGAGAAATTAGACGAAAAAAAAAATTCAAATGGTTTTATTTTTTAATTTTAATTTTTAATTTTTTTTTTTTTTTAATCGTTTTTTTTTTTGTTTAATTATGATCCGTATATTGGGAGTAGAGTTGATTGATTGTTGTCGTTGATTGAGTCGTTGGTTCTTGGCGAGTCTTAGTCGCGATAGGGAAAGGGTGGTGGAAGCTTCGGTCGCCTTTTTGATTTGACATAGAGCGATACGCGATGATAAATAATTTCAGCGACGAAAAGGACGATCGAGAGGGAATAACCGACGACGCAAATTGCAAGTAACTGAGGTAAAGGATCCATGATTTCTACATTTTCTGCGGAATCGGATTTTTCCTCTTTGTTTCTTTTGGATGGTCCAAACTCTTCGGCTATTCCAGAGCTCTGCAGACGCATGATTAATTGGTTGATCTTGGATCGGTAGGGTGACCTTTTACCAAAGATAAAAGACAAAGGTTCGTCCCAGAAACACAATTCAAACCATTTCATTTTTCCAGGTGTCATGAAAGCTTCTGCGGAAGATCTATCGGTGAAGCAAACTACTCGTTGGTCATCTCCTGACTCGATGCACTTGTAGATGGAATCGTCTTTAACCAATTTGGATCCCAAGGTTTTCAACTTCTCATCAAAAATATGGGAAGCTCTGATGTAATCGCGGTTCTTGATCCATGGCGTCAATCCGGAATTGTCAAGTTCCTCGAATGTCTTGTATTCGATTTCAACGGTTGTTCGGAAAGCCATGTCCGTAATCGTACCATAAACCACGGAGGAATATGCAGCAAATATGACGAGCAAGCAAGTGAAGATAATGCGTTCGACTGCAATCCGAGGTTGCTGGGTGACCGAAATGCCAAAAAATAGACGGGCGATGTTGAACATCCGTGAAGTATACGAGTTGAACCGAAGTAATCGCATGAAAATCCAGAAAATCATCACAACACCCAAACTCAAAGAATACGCTTTGATTAGTTCTGTCAATGGAACAGATTCTTCTTTAAACCGAACGGGCACGAGAGGGCAGAATCGATCGATTTTCACTGTCACTGATCGTTGTTCATTGTCGAACTCTTCATAGAAGTGAGGATGAAACATGTTGGAGAAATCGATGTCGTAGTCGTCCATATCGGACAATATAGTAGATCCATTTCCTACTTTCAAGTTCTCATAGTTTATACGAAAATTGAGTTTTTCCTTGAGTGGCATCAATATCCGCGTTCGAAGCGTCCACGTGGAAGGCTCGTAAAATTTTGGTTCCCAATACCAAGTGCCCAACATCGTCAGATTGTAACCATTCATATCACGAAGTTTATCCGGAAACAAATTCTTCTTGTTTAGAGGACTCTCTGTTTTCGAGTATTTGCCTTTGAATGGATTCAGCCCATGAATAATCGGTGGAGCGAATGCACGGTCGATCTGAATTGACGATCTTGAGCCTCGCGCTTCGAGCAACTCGATGACAGTAAATTCCAGCAGTTTCTTCTTCCAAGCATGTTCCAATAATTCCTTGAGGCTGTCATGACTGGAACGAGCGAACGATACTACGAGATATTTCGAGCCCTCGTGATACCTTGTCGTTTCCACTAGGACGTCGATGAATTTAATCGTCATTGGAATCGGCAACTTGTCGGAGGATTCGATTGCGAGAATGAAGAGAGTGGCCGAACTATAGCTATCGAAATCCACCGGAAGATTGAAATCATCGTCGTAATTGATTCTGACCGTGGCCAAATTTTGCATCAATTTTACTGATAATTCTTCGATCAATGGATTTGTCAGGGTTTCGTTGTCAGCCATTCGCGTCATCAACTTTACTTGATAAAACTCGGAATCTTCGACTATATACTTCGTTAGATCGTCCACCCAATCGGTCGAATCAACCCCATTTTGGAAAGACCCAAAAAACACGAGTGCAAAATATATCCCGATAAGAGACATTTTCTCACGATTTGTACCGGTCAAACCGATTCTCCCGACTGAACGTTCCTCGACAACGACCTCTCTTTATGAAGCTTTTTTACGTGTCTATTTTTTCAATCACTCCTCTGGAAGCCATGATTCTTTAATTCGATGCCATTTCCACGAGTGACAATCCCGTTATGTGATTTTTTATTGTCTGCACATTTATTTCTATAAAATAAAAAATTCTACGATCTGCTGCGATTGCGAACAAATGTGACCCTTCTCCTATCTGCTTGAAATAATTCGTAAAATTTAGAAAACAATACTCCAGGGCAGTCGTAAATTTGGCTATCAAGTCCGATGCAACTACGACATTTTGATGCTGCGATAAGCTTTCAATATTCACATTTCTCAGCAAATTGCTCTTCCACTTACTTTTTCACCTCGTTATTTATTTAAAACTCGCACCAACGATTACTCGCACGTTTGGAATGTTTGGGATCACGCATTCCACGTAACTCATTCATAAATGATTGGCATATAAACAAAGTTTAGAAATGAAATAACAGAAACATTTACACCATTGCAGGGAGTCAAGGACGAGAGATAATATTTATTAGAATATGCAGTCGTTCAACAATATGTATTTGTACTAATTATTTTTTTATTTCTATCGAGCTGCGTAAACCTTTGTGGGTTTTTACGAGAGCCCACCCGCATCCCTCATTATCCAACAACATTTTTCTTCCTTTTCCTCCATAATTCCGTTCCTGTGAAACTGAGGCAAGGACAACGTGGAAAAGTCGAATGCGAATTTGTTCGATGAGTCTTCTTTTTCCCTATTTATTATTCAGAGGTCGAAAAAAAATAGAAACTTTAGGATTCCCAGAAGTAAAGGACGAATAATAATGTTCGATGTCATCGGTAAACCAGACACGTGGCGAGATAGCAAATGATCCCTCGCCTCAACGTATTGCTATCGTAAAATTACTCCATTTCGGATTTTCTAATAATTTTGTATGAACATTCTTGACACGAAAACTAAAAATTTTCTCCTATGAAGCAAAATTCACTGACGTTAAGAATTCGAGATATTTAATTTACAATTTTTCCATCCAAACTCGTGTAAATTCGAGTCGCGTTTCGTTTATGAGTTGCAAAAAATTGTGTTTAGGATTTTTCTTAAAAAATTCGGCTCACAGCGTTTCTGGCTATCCGCACCAAAAATCCTAAATACGTTTTATTTGAAAACTCGATTTTTGCAACTTTTTAACTCAACCTGACTCGAATTTACACGCGTTTCGACGGTGAAAATTCAAATTTTCAAATTAAATATCGAAAATTCTAAACGTCGGAGAATTTTTCTTCATACGACAAAACTTTTAGTTTCGTTGCCAAAAACGTTTACATGCAAAATTTTAAAATCCAACCAGGGAGACTCGAGTCAAGAAGTGGACACAGCATTAAAAAAAAAGTGTTGTTGTTCAATGTATTCGAAATTTCGTCCCCATCGCGAGTTCTCATTTCTGCCACTAGGATCGCACGAGTCGAAAATTCGTCGAAGAAAATCAAGCGAGAGGAAATCAGCTGATCGTTGCCACACTTGTGTACGGCGATGCATCGAGGTTAGGTTTCAACGTCCGGTGATTGCGATAGCTTGCGAAATACAAAGCCAAGATAAATCAAAGAGAAGAAACAAGATTGTTGCAATCTCGTGAAAACGACGCAGCAGTTGATGAGAAATCGATCAAGAATAAGCAAAATCTCGATCAATAATTCGCGAGCATGTTCCGACCAGCGAAAAATTTAGTTTCCACAATACAACGCGTCAAGGAATGTACTCCGATCATAAGATGTACTCGACAACTGTCAGAAGCTTTGGAATACGAATGTAATTTCAATTTCTTTCAACATTTTATCCAACTTTTTCAAAATTCCCATTTTTTCGATACTTTTATCACGTTTTTCCGCCGGAATTCCAGCTCCCATAACCGACGAATACAAGAGAGGACCCAGCGAAGGACGATCTTTGTATCTCGATGCCCAAGCGACCACACCAATGGCAAGTGAAAAAAAAAACCTGAAAATTTCCTCACGAAAATCGATCATTTAGCTCTAATTTTCGAAATCGGAAACATTTTTTTAAAAATCTTTTCGTAATTGGTGAAAACATCGCGAAAATATTGAATTTTGAAATTTTCAACTGGTCCATCGTCTCGAATCCATAAAATCTTGAAAAAATCAGTCCCACAAGTTTTTTCTGCATAAAAAATGAAGATTTTCAACCCGCGTCCAGGAAATTTTCAAAAAATGTTTTGATATCAAAAATAAAAATTTCGTGCATGGAAAATGAAGTTTTTACGAATTATTAGAATTTTAGGATCTGATGAATTTTCCAGGATCCCAGAGTCGTCGATAAAATGTTGCCGTACATGACAACTTTTCATGGAAATCCTCATTCCAGGACTCACATGTATGGTTGGGAATCGGAAGCGGCTGTAGAACACGCTCGCAAAGTTGGTGATTTTTGAAAAAAAATGAATGAGGCTATTTGTTGTTTTTTGAGATTTATAGACGAGGAAATTTTGTAAAAATGTTGTTGAATTTTAGCAAATCGCAGATTTGATCGGAGCGGACAAGAAAGAAATAATTTTCACTTCTGGAGCGACGGAATCTAACAACATTGCGGTGAAGGGAGTTGGGAGGTTTTATAAAATGAACAAAAAACACATAATTACGAGCCAAACGGTAAGAAGATTTTGTTTTTTGGACGAGCTAGACTCGTGGGTGCAAATTATTCGAGAATATTTTTTATTTTCGGGAGAATTCATTGGTTGGAATGTTTTTTTAGGAACACAAGTGCGTTTTGGACTCGTGTAGGGCGTTACAAGCTGAAGGTTTCGAGGTGACTTATCTTGGGGTCAAGCCGAATGGCCTGGTGGATATGGAACAGTTGGAAGCTGCCATGAGACCCGATACATCTTTAGTTTCCATAATGGCAGTGAACAACGAAATTGGCGTGAAACAACCGATAGAAGAAATCGGCGCACTGTGCAGGTCGAGGAAACTTTTTTATTTGGCTTGCAACTAAGTTTTTTAAGAAAAATCTTTCAAGAGGCTGCAGAGAACCAGAAAAAAGATATTCGCATTGGTAATTTCATGTACTTACCATTGATTTGATACATTTCATTGTATTATACAATGAAAACTGTGATTTTTCCTGAGAATTGATAAGAATTCGTTGTAAAATACAATGAAAACTGAGATTAATCATAAAAATCAATGTCAAATGTATGAAACTAGCAATACGAATGTATTTTTTCTGGTTCTCTGTAGCCTCTCGAAAATTTGACTGGATCGTTCAGAATTTAATGAAATTTGGTGCAGTAGTAGATTCTGATAAGAAAAAAATCAGTCGAATTTTCGAGAAGCTACAGGGAACCAGAAAAAAGATATTTGCATCGGTAATTTCATGAATTTACCATTGATTTCATACATTTCATTGTATTTTACAATGAAAACTGTGATTTTTCCTAAGAATTGATAAGAATTCTTTGTAAAATACAATAAAAGCTAAGATTAATCATAAAACTCAATGTAAAATGTATGAAACTACCAATGCGAATGTATTTTTTCTGGTTCTCTGTAGCCTCTTGAAAATTTGACTGGATCGTTGAGAATTTAATGAAATTTGGTGCAGTAGTAGATTCTGATAAGAAAAAAATCTAGTCGAATTTTGCTGACGCTGCAGCGAACCCGAAAAAAGATATTTGCATCGGTAATTTCATGAATTTACCATTGATTTCATACATTTCATTGTATTTTACAATGAAAACCGTGATTTCTCCTAAGAATTGATAAGACTTATTTGTAAAATACAATAAAACCTGAGATTAATCATGAAAATCGATGTCAAATGTATAAAACTAACAATGCGAATACATTTTTTCTGGTTTTCTGTAGCCTTTTGAAAATTCGACTGGATCTTTTTCTCATCATAATCTACAACTGTACCGAATTCTATTAAATTCAGAACGGTGATTTTAAAATCGATAATGAGAAAGATAACGAAGAGTGAAAATGTTGAATTACAGACGAAAGAAAATATTTTTCCATACGGACGCGGCGCAGGCGATTGGAAAAATGCCGATAGACGTTAACAAATTTAACATCGACTTGATGTCGATAAGTGGTCACAAATTGTACGGGCCCAAGGGCGTTGGGGCACTTTACGTTCGTAGGAGACCGAGAGTTCGCGTTGAAGCTATTCAGAGTGGAGGAGGCCAAGAAAGAGGAATGCGAAGTGGGACGGTTCCTTCTCCTCTGGCTGTCGGTCTCGGAGAAGCTTGCGAGATCGCCAATCGAGAAATGGACGTGAGTCTTTCGAGAAAAACCTTTGAAAATGCTCAAAATCCTTTACCGCCTCTTGATTCATTTTCTGACTTCGAGCAAAATTGCCCAGGCTCACGCGATCCTGCATTAAAAAGCGAAAAGAATGAGCCCAAGTTGAAGCCTTTTTGTTAAATTTTACCACAGACATAAATTTTTCAAAATTGGACTCATTTTTGACCTCAGATTAGCGGAATAGTCAAAAAAAAGTTACCGTTCCAGGAATAATAATCGATTTTTCGTACCGACTCCAGCTTAATCGATCAATTGTTTAAACAATTATTTCAGTACGACAATAAACATATAACTTGCCTGTCGAATCATCTGATCAAAAAGCTCGAGACGAATCTCACAGACATTGTGCGAAACGGTGATCCTCATTCCTGGTATCCTGGCTGCGTGAATTTCTCGTTCGCTTACGTCGAGGGAGAATCTTTATTGATGGCATTGAAGGACATTGCTCTGAGCAGTGGCTCGGCTTGCACGAGTGCGAGTCTCGAGCCGAGTTACGTTCTCAGAGCGATAGGAGCGTCCGAGGACTTGGCCCATTCCAGTATAAGGTGAAAAATGATAAATAATTGTACAAACTAACGCACAACCACGCGGGATTGAAAATTAGTTGAGACGGAGTGTTTTTATTATGGCAATTCAATGTCATCGAATATATACACTAGCTAAAAATACCAATTCCGAGAAAATATTTCCCACTTACGCAATTTGCGGGCTTTTCCCAAGTTTTGCATCGTTTTTCGGGAAAAAAAACGCCGAAACTGCATAAATGCCATAATTTTTCTACACGATACATTTTCAAGGTGTAAATTTCCTCTTAAATCTCAATTTTTCATCGTGACAAAGTTTATTTTTCGTCTTGGACGTTAATGATTGATTATTAATTGATTAATCGCAGATTTGGGATCGGACGTTTTACGACACTCGAAGAAATCGATTACACAGCCGAAAATACGATAAATCATGTAAAACGTCTCCGGGAAATGAGGTAATTATTTTACGATCGATGAGCAAGCCAGAGAAGATTTTTCTCGAGGCTCGAGAGCTCTGGGCTTGAGAATTCTTGAGACTTGTTGAAAAAAATGTTTTTTGCGTTTACAGTCCTCTGTGGGAAATGGTGGAGGATGGAATCGACATTAAGACGATTAAATGGACCCAGCATTAGAATTCGTTGCTTGAACTTTTTCTATGAGATGAAAATAGTGGAAAATGTTTGTAGTTAAAAACCGAGCGTTTTTCTACGTTTATCGAGAAACTACGAAATATATATTTGACGCGATGCTCGACGACATCGCTGCTCATGTTTGCAGTTTATAAAAAAACTTATTCCATCGTCGTTTAAGAATAAATAATTCATGAAAATTCATTTTTTCGTTGATTATTTTATCCTCTCGATCTCCGCAAATACAAAATTCCAAAAATTCTCCGTCACATCCTCAAACTTCAGCACATACAGGCCGGATCTGCCGCTTCGTCTATGTACGATATTTTAAAACGATCCTCGTCCATGTCGTGCAGTCCCATTCTCGATCTATTCGCCTCCACCAAATGTTGAGCAATGTCTTCAAACATTTCGTTTATTCCTTCACCCGTTCTGCACGACGTTTTGTAAGTCGCTGAAATTAAATTGTGGCATTGTTCGCTGTGAACAAAAATGCAAAAAAAAGTCTTAACGAAGCGCAAAAATATTGAAAGAATTTTCAAATTAAATTCATCCATAAATGACCCCAATTTTGGAAAATTCATATCTCCGGTAAATTTTAACGGAAAGCGTTCAACTTGGGCTCATTCTTTTCGTTTTTCAATGCAGAATCACGTGAGGCTGGGGCAATTTTGCTCAAGTCGAAAAATCAGTCAAAACTTTGTTAAAACGATCCAAAAAACGGGAAACAAGGCGATAAAATTCGCCTTTTTCAATAAAATTCCATTTTTCCTGCACCATTTTCTTCGGCACGAAAAAACGAGGAGATTTAGATCTCTCGAGTCTTGTTGGTAGTTTTAGGTTTTAAAAAAATGAGTTTCGTATTTTTGGGCCCGAGGAAAATGTCATGAGATGTACAAGTTTGAAAAAAAAGTATTTCTCACCAAAATTGTTCCATTTCGGCGTCCGTCACTTGAGGAGTATTATTGTCCGCGTCGCTTTTGTTGCCGCAAAGAAAAATCTTGGCGTTTTCTGCGTATGTAACAATGTCGAGAAGATGCTGAGACAAGAGATGAAACGAGGTGGAATTATCGAGAGCAAAGACGAGGATAGCAGCCTCGGCAAATTTGTAGTAACTGGACGTTACGGATGCGACTCTTTCCATGCCTCCGGTGTCCCATAGTTGGAGCTTAATCGATAAATATCTTAGTAATTAAAAAAGCCATGAATTTACTCGCGAAAAAAGTGTTTTTTTTGTTTTTTAATGAAATTTTGGGACGTGCGAAACGTCAAAGTGACAGCTTAACCTCAAATTTTCGCGAATATTTATTAATTATTCGCAGAATCATTTTTCAGACGATAAAAATCCTTTTTTTGTTAATTGTTTGTACAGTTTTTAAAGTCGTGAGAATTTTCGTCTGGTTTTTGTGTTTTGATCGAATATCGAATGGAAATCTCGAGATTTGCTCGAAAAAAACTGAACTTCGTTGCATTTTAACGATGAAAACTTGAGCATAATTTATTTATAGTTTTGTTTACGTGTGCTGCGAAATGAGGAGGAAAAACTCACGCGGATTCGCCTGTCATCGATTGAATATTCCTTGTCAATGTTGTCGAGCCCGAGGGTCGATTTTCTGTCGCTATTTGCGACGAAAGTATTATTAGCGAAACGTCTGAATATCGACGTTTTGCCAACACCGTACTCGCCGCACAATATAACTTTTTGTTCGGTCACTTTGACAGTTGCCATTTTAGTGTCTTGTGGCGGAATAAAAGTTTTAATCAGATAATATGGCACATGATAAAGATAGGAACGAGTTTAAAGCGATCGATTTCGTACAGCGAATATCGTCGCTAAAGTACAAAAAAGAAATGTCAAAAAAAGTACATGGACGCGAGATTTTTAATCACACATGGGCGGAGGGCAACACTCTGTCATTCTTTATTTTTCCACTTGCCCTTAAATCACTATAGACATAGAAAAAACTCGAATCCCACGCAGCTGTACAGCGTGAGCGTCTGTAATCGAATTACTGAAACGCGCGATTACGAAATCGCAATGAAATTCTTGGTTTCGCGATCCGATGCAACGCGCGACTCGTGTTTTATGAGATCACGATCATTTCGCGTCATTGTTCGGAACAAGTCCCTATTATCAGAGAGACATAGAAAATCCTGTTTGGCGATATACACAATGCGGCAAAACGCTACGGAAATTTCAAACAAAAAAAAAACATGAAAAATGTTCGCGATCACGTAAGGAGTCGCGCTCGGAGTCGGCGATGGCGCGAACCTGGCGGCAAAACTTGCAACCAATTTGCTCCGGAATAAGCGTTATAAGCGAAAATCCATTAAACGAATGAAAAACAAACGCGACTTTCCCAAAGAACGGAATCAAAGCTGCAGACGATTATCTAAAAATACCGAATCAATAAAACAATTGACGATTAAATTGGACAAACGTTTTTTTGCCAAAACGGCGCGCGTTTCAAAAAGACGAATTCCCGCGCTTTTCAGAATCCCTTCGGCGAACCAATCGTCATGGCGCAGTTGAGCCCGCGATCTTTTTTGATCAAAAAATACCTCGCGAACGTGGACTCGGTCTCGTGTTGCGAGTCTTCTAAGTCGTTGGTATGTAATTCCATGCGATTGAATAGGCTATTTTGTTATTTGCTATTGAATTTTACTATTTTCATTTGGTTTTCTTTAAAACACTTACATCGATATTTATTAGACTTTTCATATAACATTTCGTACAATTTTGTTTAAATAGTAAGATAAATATTTATTCATCGCAATAGTTAAGTGTGTGTGTGTGGTTTTTTTGTTGGTTTTGTGGACAACGTAAAATGTGAGGGAAAATGGACAGTATATTTATAGTATGTGTATACATATATATATATTAAATAACGACGAGGTGCGTCGCATCCTTTTTTTGTTTATCTTGTTGTAATCAAGTGATTGGATTCGTGGCTCAGTTATACATTTGTAAACAAAGCTATGGCTTTGTAAACAAATGCATCAACTTTGCGTACACGTGGATTCCAATGTATATATAAATATATATATATACAATACATATATAAATATATATAGACGGAGAAGTGGAGAATTTGTCGTCTCCTTAGTATCCTGCCAATTCTGCAAAGGTCGAGTCCATCTCGTCCGCCAGGGACTTGTATCTGTCCTTGTTGATTCCAAGCTCGTCTGTAATTCGATAAAATTCGTATTCGTTCACGTTACTTTGTTTCCATTAGTTTTTAAGGACATTGTATGGCGACGGTCAAATATGAATTTTCGTATTCAGTTTTTCTTACATACAAAACGGCTCGCGAGCCCAAGTTCATTGAAAAAAGTTGTTACTAATTGCTCAAAGAACAAAATACTCTCAATTCAAGATTTTCCGAGCTAATTTGTATTTTTTATGTAATAACCAAAATTTCGAAAATATTTTACCACCGATTTTTTTGAAAAACTCAATAAAGCTTCTTCGATGTTGCACAAAAGCGTGTGCAAAGTTTTGAGAGGCTTCACCAATTAAAAATCGAAATGTTTAATGTTGAAAATCGCAACTTTTAACACGTGCTCTTATGAGAAACGACTAAAAATTGGGATTTTTGTAAAAAAATATCTCGACTTTTACATGGTGAAACCTCTTAATTGTGGTGCAAATTTGAAGGAATTCTATGGATAGAAAATTTCGCATACAACGTCCTTAAACGATGCTCCGGAGGCACAAAAAGTTGTCAAAAACTTCATTGATGTGGATTGTTTTCTATCGAGACAATTAATCTATTGATAAAATCAATTTTTCATTAATTAATTCCTTGTTAGTAATTGACGTTTCGTTTCTATATCTGTGAACGTTTATTCAGGCATTCGAAATTGGGAGTAAATTGTGCCAAGTTTAGGAAAACGAGCGAGGCTTTGGTTAGCAAACACATCGGACAGTAGTTGCGGTCCCCGCATGGTCAGACAAGCTTGTGAATTGCACATTATGCACAAGCACTGCATGGAAAAATCGTATCAAATGCACGGAGAGAAAATAATTCAAGAAATGACTAATCAATTCATTTTTAATCTGAAATTTAAGGAAAAAAATTGGTATCTATTTGCTAAAATCCTTTTAAGGGGTGACATGGCTTGACAGGGATTTTCTCTCCGTGTGCTCGAGAACTGATTCGCGTTACGAGAAGAGTGATTCGTGCACTTTCAGGCTCTTGTACTGCTCGATCTGGATGTTTTAAAAAATCTAAAAATTCGTCAAAATCTATCGGTTTCATAAAATTCTATAGCAAGAATATGAACCCTAGAACGGTAACGTAATTTTTTTGACCTATTCCGATCACCTGGAGTAAAAAATGACCCGAATTTTGAAAAATTCATATCTCCGGTAAAATTTGACGAAAATCGTTCAACTTGGGCTCATTCTTTTCGTTTTTTAATGCAGAATCACGTGAGCTCAGGGTAATTCAGCTCGCACTAAAGAAATCAGTCAAAAATGCGGTAAAACGACAAAAAAACGGGAAAACGAAGGGCGCGGGATCAAAATTCGTTCGGGGGGTCATTTTGACCGCAGTTTACCGTTCTAGAGTTAAAAAAGGAAGAATTTTTCGAGTGTTTAACGCTATCGTCTATTTGACTACCTTGCCGATCAATCCTATTGGAGAAAAGGGCTCTAAACGATGAGAAATGGATTGGAAATCTGTCTACGAAGTATATTTGTGAGAGCAAAAGTACCTGAAGTGCGAGAGCGTCGACGTAGCGAAGCTTTAAGCTCTTTCTTGTTAAATTGTTGGTAATAAATGTGCCACAAAAATATCACGATCAAAACAACATTTATAGGGCCGGGACAACGCTTTCGTATCTGAATTATTTCTTTTTTCTTTCTTTGCCAGGAGGTCGAAGAAAATTCTGATTAATGTTATAGATTTTTCCTAATTTTTTGAATTCTGCGTGTTTTTTTTTTAATAGGCGCTAAGCTCGGCAAATGTGGAATCCAAGTCGTCGCAAATTGCTTTGTGTTTCTCCTTCTGGTTGATCAAATTGTCTGCAACGATTAATCGATTGAAAGCACATTAGCAAAATGGATTTTCCAACGGTCCATCAAGATTCTCCGTTTTTTTCTTTTTTTACCCATGCATTTTCCTTTTTCTCGTTGATTGTCGCAGCTTTAATTACATTTCAATGCAATTAAACAAATTAAATCGCACGATCAACATTTTTTTCTCGTTTTCCTCTGCAGCTCATGCAATTTTCATTAATTGGACCCGCTCGATTGCGTTATTAACACATTTTTAATAAAAATAAATAAAAATACAAATAAAATTGTACGAGGCAATAAAATTGACAAGTGCGTCTGAGAAATTTCGGTTTTGGCTACGAAATACTGACCTTCGAGCCTGTCGACCTCCTTCTGCAACTTCTTGACTGTCTTCTCCGCGAATTCGGCACGAGCCTCGGCCTCTTTTAGCTTGACGGTCAGAGTCTTCAGTTGACGTTTGAATTCCTCGACTCTTTGGTTCGCCTGACGGGAAAATCGTAATTTTTATGTTTAAAAACAAAAAAAAATCAAAATACACTCCGATTTTTTTTTTGTTGTGAAAATAGAATTACCTTTTCTTCGGACACCTCCAAGGATTTCAAGCTGTTACCAACGACCTTGAGTTCCTCTTCCAATTCCATGATCTTACTAGGAATTTAAAAAAAATACGATTTTTTTACGCTCCAGACAATTTTTGGCTTCATTTCCATCGGGAATTTCCATTAAATTTCAATTCGGAGGCAAAAATTCAACTTACGCCTCTCCGGACTTGACACGGTCCTCAGCGACCTCGAGTTCGTCTTCAACGAAGGCGAGCTTGCGAGAAACTTCGTCAGATTTACCGTCCGCGTCTTCAGCCAAGAGACGAGCCTCCTTAAGTTGGTTCGTCAGCTGATCCATTCTTTCTTCGTCTTGTTGAGCACGATTTTCCAATACTTTGCACATACTGCGAATTTGTTCGGTCAGAATTTCGATGTTTTTAAATTTTTATTATTTTTTAATTATTGTATTCAAATAAAATTTAGTTTTTAATTTTCAATTTTCAAATTTTCAAATTTTTTCATTGTTAAATCGTTAAATTTTCAATCTTTTTAATTTTTGAATGAATTTATTTTCTTATTTCGTCCACGAGGCAATGGAATTTTGATGATTCGAGGTTTTTGGTAGAATTTTGAGTTTCTCTCACCGGCTGGACTCATCAGCAGCTTGGGAGGCTTCAGCGAGCTTGCTGGATGCGGTGTTCAAACGCTCTTCCGAGCGCTCAAGATCCTCCTCGATGAGTTGGACTTTCCTGTTCAAAGCAGCGACTTCGGACTCGGCCTGAAATGAAAATTGGCAAAAAAATGAATTCGTTAATCAGGAAAAATGAAAATGCTAAGGGGATTTTCAATTGGGAGATTAATTGGTGGCTGAATGTGAATG
Source organism: Diadegma fenestrale (assembly GCA_037043255.1). NCBI lineage: Eukaryota > Metazoa > Arthropoda > Insecta > Hymenoptera > Ichneumonidae > Diadegma > Diadegma fenestrale. Next base: position 10,521,815 of record CM073317.1, read on the forward strand.
ATTTTCATAAACTCACGTTGGTCAAGGACTTTTCGCGCTCCTCGAGGTCCTTGTTGGCCTGTTCAAGGTTGCCCTTGTTGGTGTTAAGATCGGCTTCGACCTGTTGCAACTTTTTGCGCAAGTCTCCAACTTCCTCGAGAACTTTGTCGGCTCTCATATTCGCCTCCTTGGCCTGTCCTTCGCAGGTATCGGCTTTGTCCATCGCATTGTCCTTCTCAAGCTTCATCGCTTGCATCTTCTTCTTGATCGCGTCCATGGTGGCGGCTTTTTGTCGATGACTTTTCTCACGAAACTAACAAGTTTGCTGCAACGCGATAAAGTTTTTATTAACCCTGGAACGCTAAGCTTTTTTTTTTATCTGATCCGGTAACTTGGGTCCGAATGGGCCGAAATTTTGAAAAATTCATATCTCTGGTAAAAATTAACGAAAAGGGCTCAACTTGGGCTCATTCTTTTCGTTCTTTAATGCAGGATCAACAAAAATGTGGCAAAACGATAAAAAACTGGAGGAAAACTAAAAATTGACCAAATTCAATCGATTGGAAAAGTTCATGAGAATTTCGATTGTTTATTGCGTTTGGATTTTTTTTAAAAATCGGCAAAACGCAGAAAATTTCTGATTAGTAAATACAAAAACACGGAAAAACACACAAAACTCTGAAAATTGTTCACACGTTTGAAAAAATCGAAACACAATTAAGAGACTATACCGACCTCGTATCAAACTCAATCATTTTTCTCATCGAGCTTTCAAAAGCTTCGGAATTGAATTTAAAAAAAAAGATTGGATCCATTTTTCGAGGTCGTTGGCAAAGTTTTCAGCGCCAGTCGAAGCAAGAAAATTCGGTGATTCATCTCCGAGTTGGAATCTGCTATATCGATGCCTTAATTTTAGAATAAACGAGGAATTCAGGCAACGGGGGGAAGAGCGTGCATCGCTAATCGCGTATTTCTGCCTTGGGATCGCATCCTCAAATTTCCATACGCGCGCGAGACCGAAGAAAGTTGCAACCAGCAAAAAAAAGGATTTCCTTGATTTTTCATGGGTTTTCGCGAATCGCGAGTCAACGAAGGAAAATTTATTGGAGAATTCGAAACTTTGATCATAATCGACGAATACGGAATCGATGCAAAGTGGAGAAATGTAGTTTTGGACAAATTAACGATTTGGCCAGCCCGGTGGACCATTTCTTTGGAGAGGGATAAAGAGCGAGAGGCCACCATAGGAAGCGGGTGTCCACGGAAATAGAATCTACCCAACGTTTTCTATAAATATCGCGTTCCCGAGGTTGGCCAACACGAGATATTTCTCTGGCTAGGCTGATTCAACTGGAGGAAAGAGAGAGGGAGAGAGAGAGAGAAATGTATGAAAACGACAGAGATTTCTTTCTCGGTCTCTCTTGCTCCGCTTCGTAACCCAGAAGTTCGAGCTTTACTTGGCCGCCAACGCCGGCCGACATTCGATCTAAGTGGTCGCTCTCTTTATTAATAGACTTTCCGAAAACTTTGCGAAACAAGCCTCGAAACAGCCCAAATCGTAGAGCCCAAAAATCCCAGACTTTGATAACTCAAAATTCTCCATTTCCTTGCCCAAAAAAATGTCAATTTTCAAAAAATCAATGAAAATTCATAATTTTCGTCTTGCCGAGTAATTCCCAAAAAAATGCCATCATGTAATTTTGGGAGCGTTGCCAAATTGTTACGTTCCCAAAATTGGATCATTTTTCGTTGCTCAAGAGGCAAAAATGGCGCCGAAATTGAGTCACTTTGAATTTTGAGTCCGTTGACATTATTCCGAGGACCTGTTGACTCCATAATGACAAAGTGTCACTTTCGGCAATAAAATTTATCGAACAAAAATTCAAAAAACAACAAAAACAATTATTTTTCGATCAAGGTCAAGATTATTAGGAAAATCATTCATTTTTTTCATCTTAAAACGCAAAACTCAATGACACAATGAAACTCAAACGGGAATAAAAATAATAAATATTGTTAAAATTGTTAATTTTTCTACTTACGACATTCTAAAGCATAAAGCGATACAGGCATAAATAATGCACTGCTTATTAGTTGCGTATATTTTCACTAAGTTGCTGCTCCGTAGTGAAAAGCTCGAGTTGTCAAAATCATCGTAGAGCGTTGCGGAGGAGAGTTGTGAAAAGCTGAAGTTGTCAGGAGTGAAGGGGACGCAAGTTTCCATGATGTTTCGTAGATTTTACAACAATTTTGAGACACTTGCGAAGGTTTTTCCCATTTTGGTGTTATGGCGAGAGAAAAAAAACTGAAACTCTCGTCGATAAGCACGGAATAGCGATAATCCAAAGTCATGATGAGCAGCAGCGAGAAAGCTCAATTTGAGGGCAAACTGCAGACACACGTCAAAAGCTTTTGGCTCGGATATTTATTTATTAAATTTCCTTCATCGTACTCCGGGAGCTCGATAACGAGTCGATCGAATTTCCTGATTTTTATTTCCACTGTTAATTTTTTTCAATGTGCAGAAAAAAAATGTGCGGAAAGTTTGAAAAATCGAAAAATTTGAATGTTGGCTTTTTTCTCGGACTGCGATGAATAGCGAGAGAGGAAAAACACTTACCTACCCGAGCTAGCAGAGCGACGCGAGACGAGTGCCGTCCTGACTGCTGACGTGACGCCAAGCTCCCAAAACTCGCGGGTGGGGAACCCAAAAATGGCGAGCCCCGAGCTTTTAAGCATCGCGGATATACTTCCAACGTTTCGGGCGACCTGGGCACGTCATAAGACCGGTCCTAGTTTTCAAGCTCAGAGCGAGAAGAAGATTAACAAAAACTGGCCAAACATTTGAAAAGGAGAGAGACGAAAGAAGCTTGAAAAAGGTGGGGGGGGGGGGGAGGGGGAAATATGATTTTATCGTGTTTATTTTTCAAGCCTCATTCTTGAGGGTGTATCCGAAAATTTGACATTTTACGCCAATGCGAAGAGCTTGCAGACTGTTGGAGGGAAAACGCTTCCCCTATTCCCAGCCACGACTCATCGCGTCTCGAGAAATAAAAACAATAAAGTAGAAAACAACAGGGATTCTTGAGTCTCGGGCGGAGGGGGCATGGTTCTCCAATGATAATCTTTGTGACGTTCTCGTCCGACCGGAAATACGTCTCCGGAATATCGAAAATCGTAATTGAGGACTTTACGGACTGCCGAAAATTATGGAGTACGAAAAATGTTTGGGAATTCATTGAGATTTCGGTTTTCAACGATTTCGATACGAGCTCGAGATAGTCCCTTAATTACGTTTTCATGTTTCCAAATGTGTGAGCGATTTTCAGAGTTTTGTGTTTTTTTTTCGCGTTTTTGTATTTACTAATTAAAATTTTGAGCGTTTCGCCAATTTTCGAAAAAAATCCAAACGAAATAAACGATTGAAATTCAAATCAACTTTTCCAAACCATTCAATTTTTTCAATCTTGTGTTTTCCTCCGGTTTTTCGTCGTTTTTCCACATTTTTGACTAATTTTTTGCCTCCAAGCAAAATTGCTCCAGGCTCACTTGATTCTGCATTAAAAAACGAAAAGAATGAGCCCAGGTTGAACGCTTTTCGTTTAATTTTACCGGAGATATGAATTTTTAAAAATTGGGTCACTGAAAAAGGTAAAAAAAAAATGTTCACCGTTTTACGGTTAAATAATCGGATCCATCAAAATTATTTGCCCGCGTGAATCGACCGCGCCGGATAAAAAATTGCAAGCTCTCTCCCAGCGCTTTGGAAAATTCCTGTTTTTTTTTGTTTTACGTCAAAGATTTGCATGTGCTTTAATTTGGGGTGAAGCAGATGATTCACGGATGGAAATAAACTCTTGAAAAGAGAATAAGAAACGACTGATGCTGGAGAAATTATTTGGGTCCATGATCGTTGCAGCAAAAAATCCAAATTCACATAAGTTAGATCGTCCACGAATGGTCTACGAAATTCAATTGTTTTTCCAGCGTTAATTTGCTAGTTTGCAGCGAAATAGAAATTAAAGGGCAGCGGGCTAGATAGTTGGACGAGATTTCCAGAGATGGCGCCACCGGGACGTTTGAGCACAAGTTCAAAATGTGAAAATTGACGCAATCCCCGAATCGACATTTGAATCGCATTTTTCCAAATTTATTCTTGGCACCAAATTTTCGGTATCGAATTTCATGAGAAAAAAGAAATATGCAGAAACATTTGATTATCGTGTTTTTGTTTTGTTCGTGAGTCGTATTTATAAGAAAATTCCAAAATCTTAATGTTTTGATAGATTTTTTCAAAATTTGCTATTGTTGTTTAGAAATTTTGGTTTTTACGTGTTTTTTGAATTTTTGGAATTTAATCACGTGGAATTCCGATCGGAAATCTCGAGAAATGTGGTGTTTGCATACACGATCGTGATCCTTGAGCTATTAAACATAAATGTCGAACAAAGTCTGCGGATATGACGGCCGAGGTCCAATTTTGGTTTGTAGCCAATGAGAATCGGCATGCGTAACACTAGCGGGCTGTTCTCTCTTCTCTGGTTGGCGTGTGGTGAGCGGGTATTTCGTTTACCAGGCAAATGTGTCCCTCCCAAGAATAGGATTCGGTATAACGCGACACGGGAGAATCTATAAATAGCCACGGGTTTGTTAAACATATCGAAAATAGGGAGAGACAGAGAGAGAGATAAAGAGTCGAAAAGAAAATGAGAATCGTTGAATGATGGTGGGTTTAACGCTTTTATTTATCTCCATCTGTCCTGAGAAATCTTTCCCGGAATAAGAACCAAACAGAAACGGTTCCAACCATTAAATTCACATAATCAATCCAGAATTACCAAAACAAATCAGAATCCATTTGATTCAAACTCGCGTAAACATTTCCCGATGAAAATCTGCTCAAAAGTGGTCCAAATTTTTTTGCACACCTTTATATCGTTGACGAATCATATGACGTGCAAAATTATGTTAAAAAACGCCATAGGACCCCATAAAAAAATTAAAAATTAAAAAGAATCATTCAAAATTTATTCCGGAAATGCAACGGACGCGCAGAGACACTTTCTCCATCACTCGGAATTGCTACATCTACGAAAACTCGTCATGGAACCTCAGGATCACGCGGATGAAAGTTTCTAAACCATAAAAATCAAAAATCCGTGCGACGCGCGTCTAATTCGTTGCCTGTTTGACCGATAAAAAGCATTAGAAAAAAAAATCGATAAATTTTAAGCTCCAGCCCTGTTTTGGCACAGTTATGAAAATTTTTCATTGAATTCTTCAATAAAATTACGTAAAAATAGAAAATTGAGTTCCGAATTTTTTGAATTATTTTGTGTTTTCCGTTTGATCGCGTATGAATTTTTCACAATACAGAAAATTAATATTTTTCATTTATTTCCATAATGAAATGCAAAACATTCGAATTGGAATTTTTTAATGAGTAAAAATAGAAAATTGAAGAAATTTTCAATGTCCCAATGGCGAGTAATTGGAAAATAATTGGCCATTCGATGAAATGAGTCTGAGAAAATGTGTCGCACTTGCGCAAACTCAAAAGCTTGCCATAAATCGCGGTAGGAGTGAAGAGCCCATTGAACAAGTTGACATTTCTCACAGTATGGTCCTCGCGATAGCCCACGCAAAACTCGAAATTAGTGAAATTCAGTGATGCACTTACCTTGCTCGCGTTGCCGAGTGAAAAATTGATTCGATAATTATTCCAGTGTAGAAAAAAAATGCCATCAGCATTTCCCGAACCGGATAAAACGCGATGAACGCGATCGAGAAAAATGTTTCGTTTTGGATGTAAAATCAATCGGTTGGGTAAAAAAATGGAGAAAAGTCTATTTTCTCCATTTTTCGTGGACGTTTTTGTGACTGTAAATTCCAGCTCTGGCTCGTGGGCGTGGAGACGATGAAGAAAAAAGAAAAAGCGCGGATAACAGGTCTACGGAATTTCTGGCACAGAGATTGAGGCCTGCTCCACTTTCGATTTCTCGAGACATTTTTAGTGGGCGAAGAAAAAAAAATAATAATAACGCTGATAAATGACAAAAGTGCAAAAATTCGTCTGTATTTATAAATCAAAAAGACCCACAAAATAATTGTATCCACTGCATGAAAAATGAATCCTATAAATAAGAAAAAAACAAATCCCAAAATTGGAGGGAAAATTCGTCATTTCTGATTATTCCCGAAAAATTCTTAATTTTCAAAAAGTCTTCGTTTTTTCACATGAAATTTAAAAACGATAAATTATAATCTTTGTGTATAATTTTCCATCATTTATTTTCGCCTCGGTATGATCAACATTTGACTTTGTTTTAAAAAATTCCAATTTTTCCGAACATCATCGTTCCACCGTAAACACACAAAAAAGTATGTGAATATGCTGCGACGATTTGTTTCATTTATTTTCATTTTTCAAAAGTTTTTTTTATTTTTTTATCAGGTTCATTAGGCACTCGGCGACAAGGGGTACAAATTAATGATGCAAGAGAGCACGAAGAAAGTGTCGAAGGGACGAGGAATAATTGTCGTGTCCCGGTTCCCAAAATTGCTTCACGTTCGTCCGCAAAAAACTCGAAAATTTCAAAAAATCTTCAATTTTTTTACGTCGTTATTTGCGATCTTTTGGGGCATTGACTTTGAAAGATCGTCGAGATTGACCACGAGAAACGTTATTGCATCTTTGAATATCGACCTTCGGAATGTGAATTGGAAAAAAAAAAACAAACGCTTATTTTTCCCCCTCGATTATCGTAATGCTTGGTCACATTTCCAAATTTAGGACCCGACAACGTTTAGAGCATCATGGCGGACATTTTTTTTGTTTTTTTTTTGGAGCAGCGAAAGAGACTGGTTTGGAAACCCAAGATATATAATTGATATTCTCTTATAATAGCGTAAATTAAAAAATAGCAAAGTATTTTTTTTCCTCTCGTAAGCATACGTGCTCGATAATAATGTTAATAATGATAATAATATTAATAATAATAATACGAATACAAAAGCGGACGACTGAAGAAAAATCCCTAGTGGATTCGTACTTATAAAAATTGATAATCGTATTCGCAAGATTCACGATGTAATTTGGCTCTGGAGAATTTTTCGTTTAGTGTGTGTATTTTATTTTATTTTTCGTAATAGTATCCGAAAAGTCTCTGATTTTCTTGTTTCCATGGATGGAAAAAGGAAGCGAAATAGAGAAGATAAAATTGTTTCTTTACAGTGTGTAATTAATTGATTAATTAATTAATGGAATGAATTTTAAGTGGCGGAATAATAATCGCTCTTGTTTTGCGGATTTCGAGTCGACTGCCTTTTGCGTTTTCGAGTCGGATTTTCTTGCAGATTTCTTACGATTATTCGCTCGATATTTATCGGAATGTTTTTTGCCGAGTGAAATTTTCGTCTGGGCTGCGAGGCGAAATTCCGATGAATTTTTTCGTTATTTTTCGCAAGCGGTGAAGTGACGGAGAAATAAATCAATCGGGCAATCGTATTTTCCACTGAGACGCGCATCGACGAGATCAAGAATTTCTTTATGGAGTTCTTGGACGATGGTGGTGAGGTTTTTTTTTGGAATTTTGTTTTCAGCGTGTGGTGGCAGTGTCGATTATTTTCTCTGAGCGTGTGTACATTTCTTTTCTCGTTTTTTTTGTCTTTTTTGTTTGTTTAATGCCGCCCCAACGAGCCTTCTTAATATCCGGCCAGGTCGGCGATAGTTTGATCCATCTCGTCGGCGATCGCTTTGTACTTACTGCGCTCGTTCGTCAGCTCGTCTGCAACGACAAAGGAATGGGGCAAATGTTATTAGTGGGTACGACAAGTGTTAGTCGGGCAGTGAATGAAAAACAATAAAAGGATGAATGGGATTGTGATTTTTTATTATTCATGTGCTCGATTGATAGATTTTCATTTTTCGACTATTTCATTTCCTTGCTTTTGGGTATATTGATGAAACAAATGACATCATTAGTATTTTTTTTTATTCCCAACCCCTACAAGCTTTCGATCAGTGCCATTAATCTCATGATCCTCCACTATGTTTATAAATGGACGAAAAATTATGAGAAATTATTTAGCGAACTTTGTCCTTTGGCTCGAAAAATCAGATCAAAATGTCAGGAACGTTTTTTTTTTTTCTTAAGGACGTTGTATGCAAAATTTTCTATCGTAAGAATTCCTTTAAATTTGCACCACACAAAGAAAATAGTGATGTCTAATAGCTCGTGCAATTTTGCAAGGTTTCGCCACGTAAAAGTCGAGATATTTATTTATAAAAATCACAATTTTCAGTATTTTCTCATAAGAGCTCGTGTTAAAAGTTACAATTTTCAACATTGAATATTTCGATTCCTAAATGGCGAAGCCTCTTAAAACTTTGCACACGCTTTTGTGTAACATCGAAGAAGTTTTATTGAGTTTTTCAAAAAAATCGATCGTAAAATACTGTCGAAATTTTGGTTATTACATAAAAAATACAAATTACCTCGGAAAATCTTGAATTTAGAGTATTTCGTTCTTCAGTCAATTAGTAACAACTTTAATTTAATGACCTCAGGCTCGCGAATCATTTTGCATGTAAAAAAAAGTGAAAACAACGCCCTTAAAATTTTTCTCAAGTTCAAAAATCCAATTTCTCAAAATGACGAAAATCTGCGACTAATTTTCGCAACAGGTAGAAATTAATCGATTCCGTTTAATTTGAACAGTCGTCCAAATTGTGCCTCCATGATGATATGATTCGCGCAAGGGGAAGGTCAATGAATGAATGAACGAGACATTAATCATATTTTTTTATCATAGATTAAGTTTAATTACAATAATACAAGTAAACATTTAACTGGCCCGTATCGATCGGGCTGGATATCTTGTGACGCGTGTGTTGTGTACGATTTGTGCGGTGTTTGGTATTTGACATATATATATAGGAAATATATATATAAATAATAAGTTGAGAAGGCCAAAGTGGTAAAATGGTGTGAAAATTCCATTTAGCCAACGAGTTCGGTGAAGGTGAGGTCCAGGTCGTCGCAGATGTATTTGTACTTTTCTTTCTCGTGGACAAGTTCGTCTGTAACAAGAAACGATAAAAATGAGAAATTTTCCAGTGGTTCGTTGGCTGAAAATGGAATTTGTTCGAATGGAAAGTAATTGAGAGTTTGCTGTCGCAAGAGAAGAGTATAAACGTCCGTGGGTCGTTTTTATTTCGCATTAGAGGATTAAGAAGCAAAAGCATGGATATAACTTACGTAAAACTTTCGTTAGAATAAGCAAAATCTAACAAATTTAAAAGCACTCCTGAAAAATCGAATGATTGTTCGTTTTTTTGTCTGTTATTAAACTCCGTAAAGTTCCTCGAACGCATTGTCCAATCCGTCGCCAATTTCCTTGTATTTTTCCTTCTCGGCGACCATTTCATCTGGAATAAGTTTTCTCGTGATTATACAAAAGCGCGAAGCGTCCACACGACGTAGGAATAAGCAAGGGAAGGATTTGCCGATTTTTTGAATGAATTTTCAAGACTCAAAAAGTCCGGAGGAAATTTCATGACGATCATTTTTTGTCAAATTTTCATTCTTTACTTTTTCTCGTGGATCAAATAATTTGCAACTGCGTAATTAAGGATTCAGGTTCATTAAGGAAAACTTGGGCAAGGGACGACAGTGTGAGACGCTCGTTAATCGACGCAAACTCAAGCCAAAGAGTACACGCTTATTTTTTTCCTCTAATTAATTAACCCTAGAACGGTAAACTGAAAATTTCAAATCCCGCGCCCTTCGTTCTCCGCATTTTTGACTGATTTTTTCCCCTCTAAGCGAAATTATCGAGCTTCGCGTGATTCTGCATTAAAAAACGATAAGAACGAGCCCAAGTCGAATCTTTTTCGTTAAATTTTACCAGAGACATGAATTTTTCAAAATTCCGGTCATTTTTGAGCCCGGATTACCAGAATAGGCAAAAAAGAATAAATAAATAATATGAAAATAAATAAATCGATTATTTTCATATTTATATTCAAATTTTTATGTTTTTTTTTACTTCCCCCTTCTTTTTTGAAATAATAATAATAATAATTAATGAAAAATGAAGAAATTTTACCAAAGATATGAATTTTTCAAAATTGGGGTCGATTATTTTCCCAGATTGTCGGGAAAGATAAAAAAAAAAGTTCGCCGTTCCAGGGCCAAGTTCGTCGAGTTTGAATCGACGATGATAAATCGGTAACTTGTTAATAAAAACAACACGTACTCACCGTGGCTCGCGGTATTTATACATACCATTCGTGGGCCTCGTTGCATGCGGTTACACGAAGAAAATCAACAACAGCAATCACAAAAAAAAAACGCACACTTTTCGCATCTCGGCGTTACGAGTGTGAGTGGGAAAAAAAAATAAAAATTTGGACGGAATAATTGGCGATGTTAGATGAAAAAAAAAAAGTCGATTCGGACGATAATTGATAAGAAAGAAACACAAACAAACGACACAACACTCAGGTTTACGGGTTTTCATCTTTCTTTTTTTCTTCCAAATGAAAATATATATTATAAACAGATTTATAATAATAGCAATATATAATAATTATTATTACAATGATATTAGTGTTAATTATCATTCCATTCGTTTTGTTTAATTAATTATTAAGTAAATTAATAATCCGATTAATTAAACTGTAAATAAATTCATCCTCGTCGTATCTCGAATTTTGTCTCTTTTTTTTTATTTTGGGAGAAACAATAGAAATCGATAATCGAAACGTGAAATTGTATGTTTTGTGCTCGTGTCGTATTCGCGTGGGCCGAAGGGGGAGGAAATTTTGATTTTTCTATCAAGACTTTGAAAAATGTCGCAAGGGGCTCGATAATTTTTTCGCTGGACATTATTTTCGAAAAAATAATGAAATTGCGGAAAATGGCGAGTGATAAATATCGAAAAATTTCATGCTCGAGTGGGGAGAAAAGTGAAGATTTGAAAATTGAGTCTTCGCATCGGGAGGAGGGCCCGAAACTCGTGATTTTCTTCACTCGTTATCGATTCTCAGTTGATGATGCAATAAGTGAGTAAATATTGAGAGAGTTGAGGAAATTGGGGCGTTTTTTCTGACAGCGTTCAGAAAAGGGAATTGATAATAATTTAAATAACGGGATAAATTCGATGTAATTCGATTTGTTATTTTTTCTCCTTTCTTGCGATTAATTTGCATGGATTTTCGTATTCGTTTGGGTCTTTAATAACTAGGATGAGGCAATGAGGGTTCGAGCTCGTGACTCTGAATGTGAAATGGTCGGAATGATACAAGTTGTTGAGTCGTAATGTATTTTTAGTCTCGACCGCTCGGTATCGTTTGGTCTCGTTTTTTTTGTTCATTATCGATGCTTTTTGTGCGTTGATAAAAAGAGACCCGGGTCGATAAAGACGAAATATTTACAGGCACGAGCGAGAGATCGACAAATTTCGAAGGAGCCTTGATGGTGGTTGGAACAAGAAAAAAAAACGAGTGCTATGGACAACGGGGAATCGCTAGTGACCAGAAAAAAGTTATTTGATCGTCGATTAATTGGCAGGCGAGATATTTTGATTAAACGATTGAAATACTTATTTTTGCCTGTCTCTCTCTCCGAATTGGCATTTGCACGCGTGGCTCGCGATGATTCGGAACGAAAAAGGCGAATGGAAACGTTCGTTTGTCTCGGGAACGCAAACGAATCAAGAGCACTCGAATAATAAGAAAAAAACTGCTGATTTGAGGTGAAAAACGAAAGGAAAAGATTGTCGATCGAGAAGATTTGTTGATTTCGCGAAACTATTGCTCGATTTTCGGTCAGTCATCGTTTCTTCGATCGTGTTCACTCACACATTAGATCCATGGGGAACTGGCAAACAAGCACACATTGAGCAGTCATTCGCGCGCACAAGAGGGTGGACGGTGGTGTATTAAGGGGCTATTTTGATAAAAAGTTTAATAAGTTTGTTGCTGGTGTTTAGGGCTTTTTTGGGGGCGAGCACGTAATATTCTCGCATGTAATACAAAATCTGCACCACGTGTAGAAAAAAAGCTTGTCGTACGAAGCTTTTTATCATTTCGTATAATGTTTTGTCTTTAGCATTATTGTTTTTTGTTTGTCTCATTCGTTATTTCCACCGCAAGTAACGACATTTCTTAGTACGCGTTCTACATGTTCTGGATGTCATGCAGGGTCGCTTCCATCTCCTCCTGGAGTAATTTGTTTTTCTCTCTCTCGGCGACGAGGTCGTCTGTAAATTACACTTGTTAGAGGCCACCGCGCACTCGAACAACAACAAAAAAAAATAGGAAAACTGCCAACAAACACACACGCAGACATACGCGCGGGCAAACAGATAGCAAAACTGTTTTGGTTAAGAAATGGGCGTTTGAGGACGTTGTATGCGAAATTTTCTACCGATAAAATTCCTTTGAATTTTCACCACGCGAAGAGAAAAGTGATGTCTAAATAGCTCGAGCAATTTTCAGACGTTTCGCCATGTAAAAGTCGAGATATTTATTTATAAAAATCACAATTTTCAGTATTTTCTCATAAGAGCGAGTGTTAAAAGTTACAATTTTCAACATTATATATTTCGATTTATAAATGGTGAAGCCTCTCAAAACTTTGCACACGCTTTTGTGTAACATCGGAGAAGCTTTATTGAGTTTTTCAAAAAAATCGATCGTAAAATATTTTCGAAATTTTGGTTATTACATAAAAAATACAAATTAGCTCGGAAAATCTTGAATTTAGAGTATTTTGTTCTTTGAGCAATTAGTAACAACTTTTTTTTATGAACTTGGGCTCGCGAGCCATTTTGTATGTACGAAAAACTGAAAACGAACATTTATATTTGAGCGTCGCCATACAACGTCCTTAAGATTTTGGAGTTTTTTGTGTTTTAGTTCGCAAAAAAAACTTTTGGTAGATTAGACGGCACGTTTATAACTGCAGTTGTTTTTCCTTCAACATTTGTCTGAAACTTCGATTCTCGTCGCATTTTCTTTCAGACTCGATTCGAGGCAAGATCGTCTGACCGATGTTTCAAAAATATCGCGTCAGAAATGACAAAAAAATGAATTTAACGAAAAAAAAAAACTGAAAAATGAAGAGACGTTGAGAAACGTCGAAAATTCTATCGCCGCCTCGCTTGGCTCGTAATATATTTATAGATTTTTAGCTTATCGACGATAATCTTCCTTTTTTCTTGTTTCCCCCACTCCCGGCCCCTGGCTCATCGATTGAGAAGAGAAGAATGGGGAAAAATGGTGGCGAAATTATTCCGAGATAGCCGGAAAAGTTTCTAAACGTTTTTTTCTCGTTTTATCACATTACGCGTTAAAAGAAAAAATAAAAATTTTCTACGTCCCGTAAATTTATCCAAGTGCATTAAAAAAAAAAATTCCGGCTATTTCGAAATAAATTCCACTCAATGAAATACTCGATGGGTCGAAAAAAATGAATATTCATGAAAAAGGGATAAAAAGAGGGTGGTCTGTGCAGTTGTGAATGAAATTGAAGGATTTTTGGTAAATTACGTACCCTCGAGCCTGTCGACTTCCTTCTGGAGCTTTTGCACCGATCTCTCAGCGAATTCAGCGCGAGCCTCAGCCTGTAAAAATGCGCAAAGCAAGATTAGCAGGAGGTTTCGAATTCGGAGAAGCGAAATTTCGTGTTAAAAGCGACTGACGACAATGAAAATTTTCATTGTGAATGAAAAAATTCGTGCAAAGAGAGATTCTTTATTTTTTTTTAGTAGATTTGAGTTTGGGCAATCGTTTTATTTTCGTAAAGCCAAAAACACTCTTCGTACCTTGTATTTCGATGGGCGGACAAAATAATTTTTCGACAACGACGAAAATTTCAACAAAAAATCGTTTGAAAATGATTTTTTCTGTATTTTTTGAGTTTTCTTTGGTTTTTAGACGGAATTTTCGACTGAATTTTGGAATTATATTGGAAAAATGTTGGCTGAACGAGCGATGAATATTTTTTACCTCTTTCAACTGGCTATCGAGAATCTTGACCTGTCCTTCGAACGTTTCCTCCCTCTGTGTCGCCTGGTTTTAGTCAAACGAACAACAACAACAAAAAAAAGACAAAAACAAAAAAATGGTTAGTAAAAAGCGAGCACACAAGCGATTTTTCAGGTTCCCGAAGGCCTGAGACAGAAAAAAACGATATTTCGTCGTGATTGACGAACAGATAATGATTTTTTTTAATATCGCATAAAAATTTCAGCTTCACTCGCTCTTTCAAGTTTTTAGTAAGTCGAGGCAGTTGGTAAGAATTTTAGTTTGTTGCAAATGGGCCAGCAATTCGAGGGTAAAAAACGAGAAATACAAATTTTTGGGAAAAGTCAAACAGAACACGAAAAATCGAGCATGACAGGCACTCCCGAAGGATTTGTACCTCCTTGAGACGATTGTTGAGGGTCTTAATTTGGTTCTTGTACTCCTCCTCACGTTGGTTTGCCTACGTACATTATTTCACGATTAAAATGAATTTTTTTTTTCGATTACAAAAAATTCTTTGGCTGAATAAACTGATGGGCCTCGTGACGTGAAAAAAATCGATTAACTTGACTGTTTCGTGACAGAATCCATAAAATTGAAAGGTAAAAAAAAAAGGCTGATTCGAATGAGATTTTGATGGATTTTCAGATTTTTTTACCTTCTCCTCAGAGACCTCGAGGGATTTCAAGTTGTTGCCAACGACGCGAAGTTCTTCTTCCAGCTCGACGATTTTACTGGAAGGAAACAAAAAAAACAACTTTGTTTAGCATCTCGTGCAGTTTTCGCGTTTCGGATGCACTGAAAATTAAATATTGTCGAAAAAACGTCGATTTTCTGTTGGATTCGGTGAATTTTTTTATTTTTCGATTCCTACCGGATCTGTCAGCAAAATTTACGATCGGAATGACAAAAATTGACTTTTTGATGAAAGTTTCTAATTTCCTGCTGCAATGACAAAATTTGTTGTGATTTTTCCAGAAAAAAAAACGCTCGGTCGAACGTATCCAACAAAATATCGATCTTTTGCAACAAAATTTTCTTCTCAGTGTGGAAAAAAAAGTTTTTCGTTGTGTTACGATTTGGGAGGGAGGATCGTGGAGTTTTGGGCCAGGGAAATTCTACACGACGAAGAAAATAGTGAAATAAGGCAAACAAGCACAAAACTCACGATTCGGACAATTCGGCCTTTTCCTCAGCGCGTTCGAGGTCCCCTTCCACCATGACTAGCTTCCTGGCAACCTGCGATTAAACAGCCACACGTGTCATGCCAAAGCGAACATAAAAAGTGTTTTTTTTTTTGGTTTTTTTCAACAATATTCGTGCAAATACAAGAGTTAGGAAATGAATAAAAACAAGTGAACGCAAAAAATCCTTCTCGTTCTCCAAGGCGGCTCCTCCGGCTGGTCGAATTTTCTCCGAAGAAAAAAGAAATAAAAAAATGTTGATTGGCTAAATTACGTGCAGGAAATTCGAGGAATAGGATTCTCATTTTTTTAGTGTCATTTTTGGACCGGGCACGATGATTAGCACCCACGAAAAAATGTAAAACTTGAATCGAGCGAAAAGGAACGATGCTTACGACTCTCCAGCCTCGGCACGCTCCTCAGCACGCTCGAGATCAGCCTCAACCATGGCCAATTTACGGGCAACCTGTGTCAATTAATATCATCATGATAAAATGTTTTTTTTTCCATCCATTTAATTCCATTCGACAAAATCCACTCAATTATTTTCACTCGTTTTGCAAGCTCGATTTAGAGTCTCCACGTTACAACGATAAAAAAACAAATAGGGAACAATTTTCAGTCCATCGAACATGAAAATTTTCATAACAATTAAATTTTTTTTTATCCCGACATTTTGCGTATGGAAAATTAATGAGAAACAATTTTTTTTCGTCTTGTCAAAAGAGAAAATCGAAAAAAAAACGAGCTAAACGGATTTGTTGGCTGAAATAAGATTTTTTTCGAAAATTTGTGCAACTCGATGACGAGTCGTGAAGCAAAAACTTTGGGTGGATCGTGAGTATCGTGTTGGCGTGATAAAAAACTGTGAAGATCGATGGACCGATGAATTAGATCGAAAACCGAAATACCTGGCGAGTTCCGATCTCGTTTTAAATTGTTGAGAATGAATTTTCGACTTTTATTGAAAAAACACGATACTCAGGATTGCATTTGAGTTTGACAATAAAATGGAGACGATTTTGAAGTTTGCATCGTTGGAATGCAGCGAAATTCCGGTTTTTTTTTCAGCAGAGCTCGTCAGGACCATGGAACGATTTTTTTAAGTGTCCAAACCCAAAAACGGTCCGAAAATTGTCAGTATTTTTGAAATTGTACGAAAAATTGATAAAAAACGAATTTTTCGTTGGACCAGAACGTTGCAAACTTCAGTGTCAATGAATATAAAGCAGATCAGGAAATTCCACACTCTGGTTGCTGTTAGAGAAGAAAAAATAAAACACAAAAGCACGTTGACATAATTTTCAGGATCCTCCGTCTCGAGATCCTGCGATAATTATTTGTTAATGGAGAAAAAAAAATCTCGACAAGCCAATCAGAGTAAAAAAAAAAACAAGAATCAAAAAATCACGATGACGAGGCTAAATTGGCTGCCACGTTGATTTCTTCCCCGACTAATTTCGTCCTCGTAAACCTCGAAATATTATCTAAGGCATAAAATTCGACGGATCGAATTTTCTATCGATTATCATGAAAACTACTTGCCTCCGTAGCTCGTTGTCCTTAAGCTACCACGGCAAGAACACGAAGCGAATGATTCGTCAAAGTTCGTTAATTAACATTTCGAGTCAAAATTATCTTTTTTCAGTCCAAAAAAAAATCCCACCCTCGGCGATTGAGATTTCAACGATTTTCAGAGCAAGACAAATCGAAAAGAAATCCGAGTGAAAATAAAAATAAATAAAATGATCTCATTTCTGTCCAGCACTTGATAAAATTCCACAAAATTTGGCAACTTCGAGAACACTTTTGAATCGCTTCGTTAAACTTAAAAAATCGTAATCAACTCGTAATATTTATAGAATTTCGTTATATCGCGATTCGGCTCGGATTTCCGAGATCGTCGTCGATTCGTTGTCGATTTATAAAAAAAAGAAATAAAAATAAAAGAAAAAACCACAATCAAATAACGTAATTGAAATAAAAAGACGAAAAAAAAAAACATAAAATGTCCACACTGAGGTTCAACAACACGAAAACCATGAAACGCGTGTGTTTGGACTTTCGTGCACAACCATAAGTACCCCTGAACGATAATTAATTAATAAATAAAAAGTCCGAAGTTTTAAAATTCTTGTTAGAATAAAATTTCCCTAATTTGTCTACTCGCGACCTGATTAGCCTGTAATTATGATGAGAACGAAGAAATAAATGTGAAAAATAATTCTCGCACTTTGGAAACCACTAGAGCACCACTTTTTGTTTTCGTTCCGAATTTTAAGCCCTGAAAAACCCGCTTCACTCATTTTTTTCCCAATCGGGCATCGAGACGGTTTTTTTTCGTTCGAATCTCGAAAATTCTCGTGCACAGAGCGCCAAGCTCTCGCGGGTCGTTATTCACACGTGTCGATCACTTTTTGTTTTAAAGATTCTTTTCGTCGTCTTGTGGGACTTGATATTTTAGTTTTGTTTCGTCTGGCGAGGAAAAAATTGGCTTTTGTTTTCGAAGGGAAATTCGGAGCTCTCGAATCGATCGTGAAACTCGGTGTCACGTGATTCTTTTGATGCACAGCCGGTTATTGTGATGAGGATTATGGTAACGCCCGATATATTGGTACGACACATTTTCAGCGAGCACACAGCGAGTAGTTAGGGTTAGGCACTTGACTAACGACTAGGAACCATAATCATCGTAATGATAATTATCACTGCAGTCACGCTTGGTTTCATTGATTATTTGTATGTTTTTATTCGTCGTGGGTTCTCGAACCTCATCGTATTTCTTGTCTGCTTCTTCAGCCAAGAATCTAGCCTCCTTTAGCTGATTCTCAAGAGCGTCCATACGCTCTTCGTCGGCCAAGCTTCGGTTCTCGAGAATCTTGCGGGCTCTTTAATACATGTGCAATCGAGAGAAACTTTCCATTAATTTCATGTACCCATCGAATTAAAATGCATCAAATAATAACATAAAAAATAAATACGATAATTCACTGAAAATTCAAAATTTCTGCTCTGCTTCCTCGCCACGCTGATCTGTGGAAATTCGGAAATTTTATTTCGCAGCGATTCAACGATCAAAATAAAGTTCTCGGCTCGAAAAAATCAACTTTTATTGCAAAAATCAAGGACTTTCAATGCTGAATTTTCTATCGATCGAATTCCTTCACATTTCCACCAATAACTCGCGCAATTTCAAGAGATTTCACCATGTAAAGGTCACAATATTTACAAAAATCACAATTTTCAGTAGTTTTTCGTAAGAGCGAGTGTTAAAAGTTGCAATTTTCAACATAAACGCTTTTGTGCAAAATCGAAGAAGCTTTATTGAGTTTTTCAAAAAAATCGGCCGTAAAATTTTCGAAATTCTGTTTATTATGTAAAAAATGCAAATTACCTCGGAAAATCTTGAATTTGGAGTGTTTTGTTCTTTGGTCAATTAGTAAAAACTTTTTTTGATGAACTTGGGCTCGCGAACCATTTCGTATGTAAGAAAAACTGAGAAATTTAGATTTGAGCGTCGCCATTCAACGTCCTTGAGTGAAAACGAAATGGGAAATCGTAAGGAGCGATTTTTCGAACTGGAATCATTATTTTATTCGTCGATCGACTGTCGGACATTTTTCAAAAGTAATGGCGTGTTTAATATTCGTCGCGGCGTGACCCACCTCCTCGTATTTTTTATCGGCCTCCTCGGCGATCAGCTTAGCTTGCGAGAGTTGTTGTTCCAACGACGAGACCCGATCGTCCTCCATGTTTGTACGATTTTCAAGGGTCTTGCGTATCCTATTATAATTGAATATTCATTTTCCGTCGTTGGTCACATCGAAAAGTCTCGAAAAATTTTCTAAAATCTCGTCTACGGCTCAAATTTTATTTCATCCAATAATTCAATCGAAAAAACGTAAAATTCGTGTTTTTTTCACTTTCAAAATAAAATCAAGTGGATGGGAATAAAAATTCGTGGCGAAAAATTAACATTCTGACAAATTTACTGACGTTACTCAACGCGTGAGTTTTCGATGCCAAAGACTTTTTCAATGTCACGAACGTGAGGGAGAAACTGGAAACGACCTTTTCGATTTGACGAGCCTGCGATAAGCTTTCACTCTCGTTGTCATTAGTAAACGATGAAAATGAGTGGATATAAATTTGAATGAAATTATTGCGACTCTCGAAACGAAAATTTCCAGTGTTCTCTCTTAATTACTGCGACGTTGAAGTTTGCATCGTTGGAATGCAACGAAATTCTGTTTTTTCTTTTCCAGCAGCAAAATCGGTCCGAAAATTGTTATGATTTTTTAAAATGAACGAAAAATAAATAGAAAAAGAATTTTTCGTTGGCCCCAACGTCGCGAACTTCAGTCTCATTAATAACCAAATGAACCCTCGAACGGTAACTCAATTTTTTTCACGTGTTCCGATAACCTGGGGTCAAAAATGACCCCAATTTTGAAAAATTCATATCTCCGGTAAAATTAATCGAAAATTCTTCAACTTGAGCTCATTCTTTTTGTGTTTCAATGGAGAATCACGTGAGCCTGGCGCAATTTCGCTTAAAGTTGAAAAAATTAGTCAAAAATACGGCAAAACGATTAAAATCGAGGAAAACGAAGGGCGCGGGTTTTAAAATCGTTCGGGGTCGTTTTCGACCCCACGTTACCGTTCCAGGGTGAACAATCGATTGATCGAGCGACTGAGGATTCTTGGGAATGCGTATTTCACGTTCAACTCTCGATTCCCATTGAATTATTCATAAAACTCAAAATTAATGACACCGCACGTTCGCGTCATGTGCATCGATGACCGGAAGTGTTTAAAGTGCAGTTTCCGGTGCGACTAAAAATTCATTTAAAAACCTTCTCCGAATGGAGCGAAAAAAAAGTCTCCGGAGAATTTCACCTCGACTCGCGATCCCCATTCGCTCGATGACGATCAATTGAAATTTTTCGTGTCGTCATCTCCGAGTTTGCAGCGTTGGAAAGCGAGCCAAATCGAGAGAAATCATTTTCTCTCTCGGCCGAAAAAAATAATGGGTAAAAAAACGTTTCGTAATAAAAAAAAAAGTTTTTTTTTCGTTGCTCCAACGCTGCGGACTCGAATCCAACAATTTTCCTTCCTTTCTGCTGCTCCAATTATTTCCATTTTCAAACTTCACTTCAATGACCAACGTTTCGATGTCTCGAGCCGAGCTCGTGCAACGAGAATCGAGCCAGATAAACCGAGTCTCTTTGTTTACGTGAGTCATTTTGTACAATCGGTTCTCCCGAGATAAGAATTCCGTGCTGGCAAGCCAAAAAATTACATCACCAAAGTGTTTGTTGGTCGTTGAAGGGTTTGACGACTGATAAAGCGAGATGGGTAAAAAGTTTTTTGCCGGAGATAACGGAGGCCCGCAAAAAATTGACAAAAGTAACGAAATAAATGTCAAAATTAGAAAAAAAATCGAGAGTTGGCAAATTTTTCATTTTCCAATCTCGCTTCGATCGATGTAATTCGGTGTACGAGACAAAATAATGAAAAACTCTGGAGATCTGAGGAGCGAGTAAAAGTCTGTGGAACCGTGAGTAATTCCGAGGGAAATTAATTCCGAGCATCTGGTGTGCAAATAAAAAAAAAAAAAAGAGAGATTGGAGGTTCATGGAAATTCGACCTCGTCGTGTCTCGGATTACGGAGACGCACGTGGGTGCAAAATACACCGATACGAGGGAACGTTTCGCGACGTGAATCAGCTTCGGAGGAAAAGCCTCGAATGAGCGAAACGACTTTGTTTAGGGTGCATTCAAAAATTTTGTCCAGACGTTTTTGACGGCAAAATTAAGAGTTTTCTGCTGTGAAGAAAATTTTTCCGACGTTTAGAGAATTTGAGATATTTAATTTGCAATTTTTAACTTTTTCTCATCCAAACGCGTGCAAATTCGAGTCACGTTTCGTTAAAAATTTGCAGAAATCGACTTACAAATAAAAATGTATTCAGAATTTTTTTTGCAGATTGACAGAAAAGGCTGTGAGTCAAAATTTTTTAAGAAAAATCCTAAACGAGTTTGGATGGAAAAAGTGAAAAATTGTAAATTAAATATCTCGAATTCTTAACGTCAGAGAATTTTCCTTCACAGGAGGAAATTGTTGGTTTTCGTGTCAAGAATATTCATGCAAAATTATTAAAGAATCCTAAGTGAATTAATTTTGTCATACAGAAACGTTCGCGCGCGTCGATTGATCGATGGATTCGACGAGACTTTCTCGACACAAGGACATTTTTTTTGTTTTGTTTTTCTGCTTAAAAGGGGCGAATTTCGATAGCCCGGAATCCTTACGAGTGAGATTTTATCCAGGCTCTTGTTTCCCGGAGGTTTAGACAGAAATTTCACGTTTTTTTCGCGAAATCGACATGGAAAATTTATGCGAAATATAAAAATAACAATTTTCAGGAATTTTGAGTTTTTCCGACCCAAACGAACTAAAAAGACGAAAATTTTACGTTTTACTCGCTCCTCATCGATCGTAATGAAATAAAAATTAGAAAAATAATTTGAAAAAAAGAAAAATCGAAGATTTTTCGGGCGTCGATTCTTACCGTTCGCTCTCATCGGCGGCTTGGGAAGCCTCCGCCAATTTGGCGGTGGCTGTGGCGAGACGTTCCTCGGACCTCTCGAGATCTTCCTCGAGCAACTGAATGCGACGGTTCAGGGCGGCGACCTCGGATTCGGCCTGAAAAATGGCAAAAAAATGGATCGAATAAATAAATCGTTGAGTTTTGGTTGTCAAAAAAAATGCACGAGATTTTTCTATCGATTTTTTCGTACTGTCGGCAATTCTGAGGTGGGAGTAAATGGCCGAGCGTTTAAAATGCCGCTCGATCCGCGACCCACCCAAACCTCGTCGAACTGGAACGTCGTTTTGGTTCGTTCTCATCGATTTATTTATCCATTTCGTAGACGTTTTTTCGTGATGCACGAAATTGAATGGACACATTTGTGTATGCGTCATTGCTGTTGAACGTTCGAGAGCCGGAAATCCGTTGGCAATTACGCCGCAGAATTTCCGTCGGTTTGACGTTTGTTCCCAGGCATTTAAAAAAAACGATCCCTTTTTTTTATTCAACTAGAAAATAATGTTTGTGCCCTTTTCCCGCAAAAACCGCTGAACCAATTTTGACGAATCTTTCACAGGAATGAAGCTCATGAATCAGAATAGCGTTCAGGCTGTATTGCA
The DNA here is from genome assembly GCA_037043255.1 of Diadegma fenestrale. Taxonomy (NCBI): domain Eukaryota; kingdom Metazoa; phylum Arthropoda; class Insecta; order Hymenoptera; family Ichneumonidae; genus Diadegma; species Diadegma fenestrale. Next base: position 10,544,226 of record CM073317.1, read on the forward strand.
TTCCGATAATTTATTTTTTTCGGCACCCCGAACCAAAAAATCGCATTTTTCGTCATATTTTCCACTTTTAAACTTCACAAGCGACTAAAAAATGATAATAAATCAAAAATCGCTAATAACCAATTCAAAGATAATTCGAAAACGAAGATAATGAGCTCGAGTGCAAGTTTGTAAAAAAAAAAAGTTGTATCGATTTTCGTAAAATCAAAGTTTGAAGATTTCGAAAAAAAAACAATTTCAACTTTTCTCTTTCCAAAAATAAAAAAAAAATTATACTAAATTCTTTGGATCGGAGCATCAGAAAAGTTCTTGATTCTCGGTACGTATTTTATTATGGCGAATAAACATGGTGTTCGCGAGGCGTGCAGCACGAATGAATCTGAATTCACAAGCGATTCTCATTAAATCGAAAATCCACAAAACCGGAAGTGCACGCGATAACGGAACGTAATCCCCGCACAGCATAAAGTGTTTCCGTTAAACGTCAATGGTTAATGCATGAACGTGTTATGGGAATGGAGAGCACGAGAAAAAATTGCGAGAAAATCTTGGAGTTTGTATAATGAATAAATAAAATCTTAAACATTTAATGCGAGATTGCTGCAATTTTGGGCAAATTAAAATGCAACGTTCTGGGCGACGAGAGATTTTTCGGCGAAATTGGACGTTTTGAGTAAAAACCCATCAGTTTCTTTCTTTTTTTCTTTTTTATCTTTACGAGGCATCGCAGGAGTGTCATCCCGTTGGTCCCTCACGGTAACGGCAAATTACGTAACGTGTAGTCTGCGGTATAAATGGTGCAATGATGCTTGTCTGTACATATGAGAATATTACGTGTTGCTCGTTGGTACGCGGTCGCAATTAGAGGCAATTTGCTCTCGAGAGAGCACGATCGCTTAACAAACGGTTTGGAGAGGTTCAGCTACCTCGAATCAATCCGCGGTGGGAGGATGCACACGTGAGGCATTTCATCTCAACGAGTTGCGAGATGAAACATCGATCAGCTGATCGAGAAATCACTTTTTAATTATTTTTTGTTATATTTTTTGTAAATTTCAACAAAAAAGCTACAAACTTGGTTCATTCTTTTCGTTTTTTGATGCAGAATCACGCGAGCCTGGGCCATTTGGTTCCGAGTCAAAAAATCAGTCAGAAATGGGGTAAAACTATTAAAAACCGGGGAATTCCTGATTTATCTTTTAGACCCTTTGACCTTGGGGTCATAAATGAGCCTGATTTTTAAAAATTCACATCTCCGGTAAAATTTAACGAAAAAGCTTCAAATTTGGTTCATTCTTTTCGTTTTTTAATGCAGAATCACGCGAGCCTGGGCAATTTGGCTTGAAGTAAAAAAATCAGTCAAAAATACGGTAAAACTGTTGAAAACCGGAGAATTCCTGATTTATCTTTTAGACCCTTTGACCTTGGGGTCATAAATGAGCCTGATTTTGAAAAATTCATATCTCCGGTAAAATTTAACGAAAAAGTTTCAAATTTGGTTCATTCTTTTTGTTTTTTAATGCAGAATCACGCGAGTCTGGGTAATTTTTCTCCGAGTCAAAAAATTAGTGAAAAATGCGGTAAAACCATCAAAAAACCGGGAGAACGAAGGGCGCGGGATTCAAAGTCGCCTGCGAGTCGTTTTTGACGCCAGAAAAAACTGAATCGCGTTGCATTCGAAGGCTGCAAGCTCCAACGTACAAAAGAAAATCGTCTCGACGCGATTTGTGTGCGACAAAGCAGGAAAAACTTGAGGGGCGCAGCGAGCACGAGGGAGGAGACTCGAAAAGTCAGACACGGAGAAACGTCGACTGAAAAATCGCGACAATGCGGAGTGCGAGATGAAAGGATGCACTTTTTCTTTGAGTGCGTACCGAATAAAAAAAAAAAAACAGTCAACGTTAATGCAAAGTTGAAAGAATAGAAAAATCCAAAGAGGAAGAAAAAATCATGAGAGGGATGACTAAAAAGTCTGGCATTTATATTCGTCAAAGATTTTGCGCTCGTTGGAGATTCTGAATTACGAGACAGAGAGAGAGAGAGCGAAAAACTCCCCTTTCCGGAAGTTTTAATCAGCTGCTTGACGAGAGCCAAGCTCTTGCAAATATTGCATTGAAAAAAAGTGTTTTTATAACGCTCGAACAAGACGCGAGTGTTTATTGTTGTTGGGAGCCTCAAAGTTTATTAAAAAACTGCAGAATTTTCATAATTTTCATCTCGATAATTGAAAAGTAAACAAAAATGATTAATCCGATAAAAAATTAGCGACTTGCACATATTTTAAATATGAAAATCCAGAAAAAAACACAGAATCGCGAAAATTTCTCATTTGCCAAATTGGGACACGAAAAATTGTCATGAATTGCAAAATTCGATAAATAATCGATAGAAAAATCCTTTTTCGTTGATTCTTAACGTTTCCAACTTCAGAGTCATGATTTCGGGTATAAAATTCTCTCGAATGATTAAACTCATAGACTCGAAAGACAAAAGGTTGTCGAACGACTTTGGTAAATGGAAAGTTGGACTAACGATAATGGTGCGGGCTGGACGGAGGGCCAAGTGGATAAAAACGAAAAGTAACGCGATGATGAACGAGCCGCACGAGGTCCCTTATAGTTTGGTCAATTATCCCAAAGTCCCTCGTGGTTTTTCTTCAAATAAAACGAGCGACGTTTGAAATCGTTTCCATTCTAATTACGTAGTCGCACGTTTTTTGTGTGTCTCTCGAGAAAAAAGAAAATTTCGTCCCTTCGTCCTCCCGGTTTTTTATGGTTTTATCGGATTTTTCACTCGGAGCGAAATTGATCGAGGTTCATGCGACTCTGCATTAAAAAACGAAAAGAATGAACCAAATTTGAAACTTTTTCGTTAAAATTTACCGGGGATATGAATTTTTCAAAATCAGGCTCGTTTATGACCCCAAGGTCATAGGGTCTAAAAGATGAATCAGGAATTCTCCGGTTTTTGATAGTTTTACCGAATTTTTGACTGATTTTTTTACTTCAAGCCAAATTGCCCAGGCTCGCGTGATTCTGCATTAAAAAACGAAAAGAATGAACCAAATTTGAAGCTTTTTCGTTAAAATTTACCGGGGATATGAATTTTTCAAAATCAGGCTCGTTTATGACCCCAAGGTCATAGGGTCTAAAAGATGAATCAGGAATTCTCCGGTTTTTGATAGTTTTACCGAATTTTTGACTGATTTTTTTACTTCAAGCCAAATTGCCCAGGCTCGCGTGATTCTGCATTAAAAAACGACAAGAATGAACCAAATTTGAAACTTTTTCGTTAAAATTTACCGGGGATATGAATTTTTCAAAATCACGCTCATTTATGACCCCAAGGTCATAGGGTCTAAAAGATAAATCAAGAATTCTCCGGTTTTTAATAGTTTTACCGAATTTTTGACTGATTTTTTTACTTCAAGCCAAATTGTCCAGACTCGCGTGATCCTGCATTAAAAAACAAAAAGAATGAACCAAATTTGAAGTTTTTATCGTTAAATTTTACCGGAGATATGAATTTTTCAAAATCACGCTCATTTATGGCCCCAAGGTCATGGAGTCCAAAAGATAAATCAGGAATAATCGTCTCAGCTCAAGGTCTCCGTTGGCACAGCGTTTACCGATTAGAATCAACGGCGATAATCCCGCGTCGCAGTTTTCGTACAACCTCGTTATATATTAATTAATAATTCCCGAACTTAAGTCCCTTAATAAAATTTTCTAAAACACGTTTCTTTCATAATCTTTTACAACTTAACAACTTCCGCGTTTGATCATTTGGTTCCAGCAAGGATTATCCGAGTTCTCGCACACAATCCGACGTTCCCGAATTTAATCCACAAAAATCCACACGATCACAAAACGATAGCAGTAAAAAAATGTAATAAAAAAATGAAAAAAAAGGAAAAAAACGAGTTTAGCCGGAAAATAAACGAACGAATGAGATTTTCTCGGCTCGCACGAAACAACTTTGAGCCCACGCTCAGTTCCTGACAATGCCACACGTGTGTAATTCCCATATATAGCTCTGTCCACTAATCAATATTCTTACCGAGTCGAACTGATCCTTTTTCTCCCCTATTTTGCCATGAAAATAGGAGAAAACCGGAAATTCATGGACATGTCATGGAAAAACGTCATTAAAAAAAAAAACGACTAAATAATATGGGAAAAGCTTTAGAAAAGAAAAATGAGCGTGAAAATTGGAATCGCCTTTTTTTTGCTTCGATTTCAAGGAGAATAATGTCGAAAAATGCAATTTTTGGTGGTCGAAATTTGGGGAAAATCGAAATGGAATCGAAAAATTGGATTTTTGGGGAGAATCATGGGGTCAGACACCATGGGAACGTGACGCCGTGAGTCATTCATTATCTTCGTACTAATTACGCGGTTACGCGCTAGACAAGTCGAAGGGTGAAGGGTCGAGTTTACAAAGAACGAGGGAGAAAGAGAGAGAGAGAGAAATTTTCCTCGGGTCGACGTCAGTGCGAGCGACTCGACGAGCGACGCCAAAACATCGCGATGTAATCGCTGCTTCGGGATCATTTCGAGGCACGAAAAACACAAAGATTGTCGATTTTAGACTAATTTTTAGTCTTGGGGCAAAATTAACGAGGCTCACGTGATTCTGCATGAAAAACCGAAAAGAATGAGCCCAAGTTGAGCGTTTTTCGTTGAATTTTACCGGAGATATGAAATTTTTCAAAATTGGGGTCATTTTGACCCCGGGTTGGCGGAGTTGGTGAAGAAAAAATAAGATTCAAGTTCTAGGGACAAGGTTCAGTTTAAAAACCCGAGGAATGGGTTTCGGAGCAAGCGAACGAAGCAGCGAGAGAGAGAGAAAAAGGGAGAGCCGGCTTTTCGGTGGGCCTCGGATAAATAGATAAAAAGAATGCCAAGTCGCGAGAGAGAGAGCGAAACAGGTGCCCCTCCCGGCATCACGTCGTAGTTGCAGGCGGGGGAGAGAGCGCGAGAGAGAGAGAGCGAGACTCCAGCTTGACGACCGAGAGTTCTGACACGCACGATCGATCCCTGTAGCCGCTCGCTCTCTCTCGCGAGAGAGAGAGAGCGCCGGAGACGCCGGCTTTTTCGAAAAACAAGTCACCGTTCATTATTCCTTGAGACCAAGCAAAAAAAAAGTTCTCAACTTTCCGTACGTTAAAACAAACAAAGCGACGATTGTCAAAGACGACGATATATCGATAAGAGGGAGGGGGAGGGGGGAAGAGACGATTTTTCGTCACAATCGCGACGTGTCTCCGGAGGAACGTGTTTTGCAAGAAAAATCGTCTTGCGAGTAACAGCCCCGAGTCGTTGAGCACGAAATGGATGGTCCCCCGAGCACCGACCGAGTCAGAGTGGAATGTGCGGCTTTTTTACGAACACGCGATTAATAAAAGGTTGGAAATGCAAAGATTTTTAGAGATATTTGACGGGAGAATTTCAATGGGACCTGCTGACGCACAAACGCGTATTTTTCTATTGCTATTCTTTAGCCGCACGCACCGTAAGAATATCCGATTATGGAAGCGATTCTCTCGAGGGGAATGAGAAGTGTAATGTTTTTTATTTAGGCAAACTCACTTCCTCGCGTCGCAACGCTTCAACCTGCAACCGCCTCTGATACTCGTCACATTCGTCCTTGTATTTCTCCATTTCCTCCTTGGTTTGACGCATTTTCTTCTTAAGCATATCGAGTATATTGCCCTGAACTTGGGTCGTCATATTGGTGAAATATATATCGGGTGTTTGTCTCTAATATTTGACACGTTAACAACGTCACTGAACCCTTGTCGCGTAACTTAAATCTCAAGATTGCCACCTCGCCGATGTTAAAACTCGTAATAAAAATGTATTTAATATGTACAGGAATGTTATAAGGAACAAAATAAAACACTCAAATGTCGTCGATTCGAGTCCACGGAATGTACAGAGGTTTTATTTAAAAAACTATTTATTATGTTTGGTTCGAACGCGATTGTTGTACAGCGTGGATTGTTCTCGGAACTGTCGTCACACGAGCGACCACCGACTGCTTCGGCTGCACACACGAGAGCAAGATGGCCGCCGAGTACTCCAGTATAAGGCCTTAGCGCTCGCCGCGTGCGCATGCGCGCGTTTCGCTCCTTTTGTCTCGCTCGCACTCGCTGCATCTCCAGCCAGTAAAACGCGAAAGTAGTTCCCTTTTCCTCTCGCCCTTCGCTGCCCCATCCGCACCGGCAAAATTATCAAACCCGGCGCGTCAAATAGTTCCCCCACCGTACGAATACACTTGTCAATTGCGAGGGATACGAGAAGCTTCAAAATCGTGTAAAAAAAAATACCGACGAATGTGAAATCTTCGCCGTGTCAACATGTTTTGTTGGCCCGAATGTCGACGCTTCGTAAAGCCGCAAATAATACGAATTACGTTTGTATTCTCTCGATGTCAGAGAATCTGTACATTTTCATACTTGACGTTAAAACGACTGGAGCGCTCTCTGTCGGCGAAACTTCTCGCAACCAATAAAAAGCCTCCGTTCGATCTGGAGCCTCCGGAAATACCGCGCCCGTCTTAAAACCCCGCTCCGTCGTTCGAATTACGTTTCCGAACAATATCTCTCATTGTTCCTGTTGTTCGCTTTTTTTCTATCATCCCGATGCAAAACTTTATGTTTCCCACTCATTACGCGTTTATTTACGTCGTGACGGATATTCATTCCACGTGATCGATAGTCACTCGCTCGGAAGCCGAAACGACCGAACCGGAAAATCGACGTAACCTCAAAAAGTCCCTCGATTTTTTTTTACGTGATTGAAATTTTCTAAAAACGCCCGAGAGCCAGCAACGATTTAGATAAATATTTTATACACGCTCGAAACTTTTGAAACGACCCTAATTTTAAAAAATTCATATCTCCGGTAAAATTTAACGAAAAAACGTCAACTTTGGTCCATTCTTTTCATTTTCAAATGCAAAATCACGTGACCCTGGACGATTTCGCTCAAAGTCAAAAAATTAGTCAAAAATATGCGGTAAATCGGAGGGGGGGGGGACGAAAGGGCGCGAGATTTAAAGTCGCCTGGAGTCGTTTTCAAGCCCAGGTCACCCAGGTTTTAGGGTTAAGCCTCAAAAACCCATAAACCGCGTCAGGTTGGCGAATTATCAGATGCTTCGAGGGCCTTGAGCCTCGATGTCGTGTCCCTACTTGAATCTCCACTTTTGTTTTATTCTCAAGTGTAAATAGGCGTTAAATTCCTTTTAGTGAACATCTGACGTCGGCCCTGCTCGCTCGAGGGTTTACGTCATATTGTATACACGGTTAGCCTTTCGAGAATTTTTACTACGCGATGAATCATCATTATCGCGATTCTATATCGTCAGCTCTCATGTTCGTTCGTACGATTAATACGATTTTCATTCTTCACGCGATAGTTCGTTAATCAGTGACGTATTTTCTGTTGTATTTTTTTCCCCATAGTTCCATTTTGACTCCAAAGTTGTCTTGTACAAAACCAGAAAAAAAAATCAATTCCACGAAAAAATTTTCGGCATCGATTGCCCAAAAACCGAAAACGCGTGAATTGCAAAATTTCACAATCATTCAAAAACGGTCCAAAATATTTTCATAATTCAAGCGAAATCAACAAATTCGCATATTTATTTATTCATTCAATCTCTAAAAATCCTACTCCCCGTTTTTTATGGTTTTCGCCAATATTTTTGGCCTCCGTATGCAGCACAGCTGTGCCAAAGTCATAATCAGATGAAACCCAACACTGGAACGACGCCAGCTAGATATAATAAAAGTCGGTTCTGTGGATTGACTACACTTTGGAATTTTCGGTTCGCATCCCGCCGCAACATTGTCGTGCAACGAATAAAAATTTGCTAAAATGATTATCAGTAAACAAACAAATCAAAATCAAATAAAAATATCACAATAAAAAAAAATTTACTAATATAATTATCGATCTAATTTGGTTATTAATAATTGATCAATATTATTAACAATTGATAATAATAATAATAATAATGATTATTATTAATAATAATAGATTATTTATTCATTTATTACTTTTATCATCAATAATAATTATTAATAATAATAATAATTAATTAGTTATTAATAATAATAATTATTATTATTATTAACAATAATAATGAAAATTGTTATTAATAATTTATTGTAATTATTGATAATAATTGAATATTATTGTTTTTTTATTTATAATGAATTATTATTATGGAATAATTAATTATTCGAGGAATAAAAAACATGAACGTTCGAAAAAGTTGGGACGATCTTCCTCGCGGAAGGTTCGCGGTTCGCCATCTTTCGAGGCCCCAAGTGCAACAGGCTTGACAATGCGAGTCAATGAGAAGACTGTATTGTGTAAAAAAAAGTGTGCAAGTTACGAGGGCTAAGCGTGTGAAGAAGAAAGCCGCATTGAGCGGATCCAATTTGGTTACGAACGGCAGGACAGAGAGAGGGAGAGAGAATAATAAAAAAAAAGAGAGAGAGAGAGAATGAGGATTCGTTCTAAATTCTTGGGGCTCGGGGACGTGGGCGTTTGCACTCGTTTCGAATAGTAACGCATCAACGCGGCAATGTCGTTCGCCGCAAAATGGGGTGGGGAGGATGAAACGAGCCAATCCCTTTTCCCCCCTTTGATTATGTTCCTTTGGCAACATTAGCTTACGCAATTGCCTCGAGTATTCGCGAGTTTGAGTCACTGGATCGCGCGCACAGTTTTCTCGTATTTTTAGAATATCTTCGAGTCTCTGGCAATCGACACGGAGAAACGCGCCGATTGGGAGATGAAAAAACACAGAGACGTCGGGAAAAGGCGAATGGAAATTTTGTGGAGGAAAGAAAGGCCAACGAGTCGACGATAAATAATCATTTCGCTGAGTCTTCAATATCGGAGCTCCATGACGCGCCGTTTAAACGAGCTAAATAAAAAAATAACTCGAGAGCTTCGCAGAATCGCCGTTCGGCCTCGTGGCGCCACTTGTCAAGTTCAAAGTCTGCTAAATTTCGTTGAGCTCGTCTCGTCGCTCTCTTTTTATCGTAATAATCGAACGTGGCGTGTTTTTGCCAACCGAACGTCATAAATAAATTAATTGGTCGATTTTTTAAGGGAAAAAACTGGAAAAAAAAAAATTTCGAAGCCTCGCCCAGCTGCTGAATAACCTACAATTTTCCAATCCGACACTCGATAATACAGAAATTTAGAAGTTCAAAAAAACTTGACTAGAATGCCATTTTTTCAACGTTCAACGATTTTTTTCCCTTCCAACTGGTTTCATTTTGCGAAATATCCGATTCGACGTTTCATTGAGAAAAGAAAACGCGTTTCTTTGCGTTATCCGTGTCAGTTGCATCGAATTAACATTGATTTAAAATACACTTGGCGATTGTTCGATTAGACTCGACGGAAATAGAAAAATTCTAATGAGGTTAGAATGACATGCAAGCTGAATACGTATCACAAAATCACGTTATCAAGGATTCTTTAATGATTTTCTACGAAGATTCTTGACACCAAAACTAAAAATTTTCTCCTGTGAAGAAAAATTTTCTGACGTCAAGAATATTGAGATATTTCATTTCCAATTTTTAAATTTTCTCATCGAAACGCGTGGAAATGTTCAGGATTTTTCTTGAAAAATTTCGACTCGTAGCTTTTTCTGGCAATGTAGAAAAAAAAATTCTAAATACATTTTTTTTTGCAACTTTTTAACGAAACGTGACTCGACACGCGTTTGGTTGGGGAAAATGAAAAAATTGCAAACTAAACATCTCAAATTCAAATTTTTTTTGCCAAGAACGTGAATAAAAAATGTTGAAAGAGCCGTAAAATAAAGTCCGAAATAGTTGGGCAGAATCCATAAAAGTAAACGGAAACGGTATTTGGTGGAACGAGAGAAAATAGAATGAAAGGGAGAGCGAGAGAGCGGCAAAGTCCCGATTTGGGTCAGTGACCTGGGGAGCATGGGTTCGAGGGTGATTTGGTTAGGTAGCGGAAATACGAAAATGTCGATGATGAAATAGGTTTGCGTGGGCGAGCCGCGACATTGGAACCTTAATAAGGTATAGCAATGGCCTTGATTGGCGCTCAAGGTCATAGGGAGCCACGTGGTGGGCTCGGGTATTGCCATAAGAATAATAACAACGATCGAGAGATTGTGAAGAATTGATGAAAAGAAGCGCAAGAGATTGGTCGAATTTGGTACTGACCCGCTTGAGTTGATTGCCCATAATATTTTTAAGTTCGTTCCTGATAAGACTGAATTTGATCATGGTATCGCTCGAGAAAATAGAGCTTCCGAAGGCGAGTCCAGGATAGTCAGAGCATCGTTTGCGTCTGCGAGCTTCCCTTTCGGCTTGAACTTCGGTTCGTTCGCTGGGACATCGTAATTTAGCCAATTCGGCGAGTTCAGGATCTTCTTCAAGGTTGTGTGTTTCATCATCGGAATTGCCATCGCCCCTTGCCCTGGCGACCGCGTGCTCAGGTTCGGGGTTTTCGGGATAAAGTTCTTCTTTGGTTTTCGACTTGAGAATCATTTTAGCCGATTCCCTGTTGATGTGGGATCTCGGAAGATTGATGCTGGCAAGACGTTTCGGTGAAATTATTTTCGAGTCATTTATTTTCACGTTATTTATTACATTTTTACAATCTTGGACAATAAAACTGTCTCCAATGGGTTCGTCCTTGTTGGGGATGTCGAGATTCGAGTGTGGGAGGCCGGCACGATGTTGTGTTGGATCAACGAGAAGGCCACACTGCGCGGGCCTGAGCTGAACGTTCTTGTTGTCGAAATCCGGCGATCCAATGTCATCGGACACGAGCTCAACGTCCAGTTTTGTTATTGTATCATTTTTCATGGTTTCTCGTGTATCTCCAGCCTCGAACAATGTTTCGATAGTACTTAAGCCTATTTTTTTATCTAAAGCTTCGACTCTGTTTCGTAATTCGCTACAAATGTTATTGCTATTTGATGCTTTGCTCAGTGGATGACAGTCGTCGTTGTTCTGTTCGGTTTTCAGTGGGACAGTCTGTTGTCTCGTAACAGGAGCAGCCCCTACCCCAACTTGTTCGTAACTCGAGGCGGTATCGTCGCTAATTTGGTAATTACTCGTCAACAATGTATCTGTGTTGGTTGATGATTTGAGGCTTCCAGCAGGGCCACACTGCGCGGGTCCTCTGCTGGATACATCGAGACGACGACGTGTAGCGTGTCGCGGGTGATGTTGATGACCCCGACGTCTCGTTCCCATTGTTGACGCACTCAATGTATTATCCATTATGCCTGCCCTTTTTTTTCGACAGATCACCCCTCTTTCGACTTACTAAACCACCCCTCTTGCCAGCTTCTACAAAGCCATCAGCACCCACGAGCGCTCTACACCCCAACACACTCGCTACCACTGCACCAGACACTCCGCCATTTTGTCTGTCACTGAGCCTCCATTGCACACGTTTCCTTGCCCCACGACCAAATACACGCCGCTTTTACTCATACCACCAAGTTTCACCATCTCTCCGACCCGAATCTACCCTCTTTTCTTACATCTCTCTCTCCTTTTTATTCAATACATCGCCATCCCGTTGCGCTTCTCTCTGTCGCACTCGTCCCCGAGCACCGATCACGCTCTTCTTGTTTTTCCTCACTTCTCCCACTCCGCACAGTCGCGTGGTGCGCTCTGACTCCGTTTCTATCATCTGCGACCTTTCCCCCTCCCTTTCGCCGTACCGTGCTCGATCGCAGCGCCGGGTGCTGCCTCGCGCGGCAACTCCCCGAACTAACGCTCTCTCTCCTCATTCCCACTGGATCGCTACACGCGCGACGTCGTCGCCGGCACGTATCGCGATTCTCGGGCCGATTTTTTCAGCTCAGAAATGTTCCCTTATTCCTTTATTCATTATTTTTTACTATCGAACAAAGTGAAAAAGAGTTTTAAGCGTTTCTTTTGCGAATTTTGCCAAACCCGACGCGTTTTTCGGGAATTGTGACTCGGTGCGCATGCGCTAAATTCTCTACTTGTTGCTCGCGTCGCCGGGACTCTTTCGGCATTCCGCAGTTTCGTTTGGAATATTTTGCAGGGTTTTTGAGGTGAAAACTTGAAATTTCCTCGTTTCGGGCAAGTCATTTTTGTTTTTCGAGTCACTGCTGACTCGGATTTAAAATAAATTGCGATTTGCGCACATTTGTCCCTGATTTCGGATCGATTCATCCGCTTTCTTGCAACGTTCGTGTTTTCTTTTCCTCGCACGTTCCCTCGTGTTTTAAATAATGCTCGAACGCGTCATTGAAATTCCTTTCGAAATTCCAGCGTTCAACGAGCGAATGTTTATTTTATTACTCATGGATGTTTGACGCGCGGAATAATGGTGAGCGAACTTTTCAGACAAGAATTCAATCCTGAAAAAATTCTTTTCGAATTTCTTCAATAATTTCGCGTTCGCACACGATTTTTTTCTGTTTTCTTTTTGTCTCAAAAAGTTGGTCTCTGCGTTTTATGAAAAGTTGGGTGTATACAAACGGTCGCATATTCTTTTTCATGTTTTGGTTATGTGGCACGATCTAAATGAGCAGCTGAATTTTGTTTATGCAGCTTTTTCATTTCTCCAGCGTTTAAATATTGGACAACGATTTTCTTCAACATTCCAATGACGGATTTCGAAACCTTACGACAAGGTCGTTAAGGACGTTGTGTGCTAAATTTTCTATCGATAGAATTCCTTCAAACTTGCACCACACAAAGAGAAATGTGATGTCTAATTGCTCGAGCAATTTTAAGAGGTTTCACCATGTAAAAGTCGAGATAATTATTTATAAAAATCACAATTTTCAGTATTTTCTCATAAGAGCGAGTGTCAAAAGTTACAATTTTAAACATTAAATATTTCGATTTCTAAATGGTGAAGCCTCTCAAAACTTTGCATACGATTTTGTGCAACATCGAAGAAGCTTTATTCAGTTTTTCAAAAAAATCGATCGTAAAAGATTTTCGAAATTTTGGTTATTATATAAAAAATACAAATTACCTCGAAAAATTTTAAATTTTGTTCTTTAGTCAAGTAGTAACAACATTTTTTTAATGAACTTGAGCTCGCAAGCCATTTTGTACGTAAGAAAATTTATATAAAGTGAGCAAATCAAAATTTTTCGATTATTTTGTGGAATTCAAAAAATGTTGGCTCTCAAAAGAATCGAGAAATCCAAAAAACTTAAATTTTAATTAATAAATCTTTTTTTTTCCAATTAAAATCGAGAATTTCGAAATGTAATTTGATTGCACATTTTTTAAATGTTTAAAACCAAGCGATAATTGTTTCGCCTCGAAAATTTCGTCACTGCGATTACGTGACCAAATAATATTGACGTTTGTATGCAATTGTTGCATAAAACTGCAACGTCGTATTGTTTGTTTACAGGTCACGTGACGTGATGAAAAAAAATGAAAGTTGAGTAAGAAAAAAATGGTTGATCGAAAATTTCGTTGAATTGGAACGCGATTAAAAAATATTGATACGTGTTTTAAAATTGAGTCAAAAATGACTTACGTTTTGGAGAGCCTTGTCCTTCTCCTCGAGCTTGGTGTTGACTTGCATGAGAGCCTCTTGCGTTTGATCGAGGTCGTTTTCAATAGTCTGGATTTTTTTCTGCAGGGAACGAGCTTCCTCCTCGGCCTATAAAATAAAAAATTGTTCCTTAAAATTCGAATTCACATCCGCAAAAAATTCAATTTTTGTCAAATTTTATTTTATTTTTGCTTTTTTTTTTCAAGAATTTTGAATCTTTACTTTTTCTGCGCGAGCATTTGCATCGCGAGCCTGTTGCTCGCAGAGCAATGCACGGTCCATCGCATTGTCCTTCTCCAACTTCATTCCCTGCATCTTCTTCTTGATCGCGTCCATGGTGGTTTTTTGCTTTTTCTTTCTGGCTCAAGAAAAAAATCTGCAACGACATAAACAAAAAAAAAGCAATTATTTAATTAATTTATTGAATTAACGTTTCAATTTCCGCTCAATTATTTTCCTAATAATGAGGCGACTTTAAATCCCGAATTTTTTACTAATTTTTTGTCTTTAAACAGAATTTTCCGGGCTCACGTGATTCTGCATTAAAAAACGAAAAGAATGAGCCCATGTTGAACGCTTTTCGTTAAATTTTACCGGAGATATGAATTTTTCAAAATTCGGCTCATTTTTCGACCCCAAATTACCGAAATAGTTGAAAAAAAAAAATAAGTTTATCGTTCCAGGGTCGACGCTCCTTTGAATAATTATTTTTCAAATATTTTTGACACTTTCGACCATTTTTATATTTATATTTTTGACTATTTTTCGATCTCAACCAACTTGAAAACGTTGTTTAAGTGCGAGGTCGATAAAATATTGAAAAAATGAGAATTTAGCGAATTACATGTTGAAATTCGACTAGGAGCGGCCTGAGTTTAAAAAGGCAAGATCGCGCTTCTGGATCGATGTATAATTAGCGACCTACCAGGCACCCGACGATATTTATAGAGGAAGGTCTTGGCTTAAGTGAGATCGAATCGAAAAAGGGACCCCGGGGCTACGCCCGAAGTTTCTAGAATCTTTTTGACATTTTTTTCGACCGGGAAAATTTTTTAATTAATAAAAATGAATGGAAAGTTGTTGAAATTTTGAAAAATTCACTTTTTTTCGAGGAGGTGACGATTTTTCGTAATTTTTTTTACGCTACGTTCGTGTACGAGCTTCTCGATCTTTTTTCACTTCCTTTTTACAATTCCGCGAACAAAATGTCATTTTTTTCCACGGAAATGCAATCGCAATCTTTTCGCTTTAAACGCGCGTCATACGATCCTTCGGACGACATTTTTTCTCCTGAAATCCGAGTATCACATTCGAGTGAGAATTTTCATTCGAATCTCGCAGCACGGCCTGCAAGGCTGAAGGATTAAGGGGTTCCGAATAATCATGTGTGTCCTTCGATGGACACACATTGGTCGTGGCCTTGAGCCTAAACCTATCGAGTTCTCGAGGATTATGAATTTTAAAAATGCTTCCTCGTACATTTTGCGACATTTTTTTGCAGCGAACAAACTCTGGGACAGCAAATGTGTCGAATTTTTGGGAATTTCGTATCAATCTGCAGATTTTTTATTTATTTTGTTGAAATTTTTTATTTATAGTTGAGTGAATTTGAGATTTTTTTTGAAATTCTCGATACGATGACGCAAGACGCTAATTTTTGGGAAGTTTACGAGCCTGCGACGATGCTCGAATCGCGAGGGTGGGTTATTTTTACTTTGGCGGAGTGAAAGAGCACCAGTGGGAAAAGAGCGAGCAAGAGGGAGGGAAAAGACGTTCGAGCGCTTGAGCATCGGACCTTTTCGGGTTACGCATAGGCAAAGATCGTCGTCGACGACGACGACCAACTCGCCAAGTAAAACAGAAATCTCAACGGTGTCTCGTTACCCTCGACCACCTTTTCTCGCTTTCCCTCGATTTTTAGGGCAAATGAAAGAAAAAAAACGATTTTTTAAGGTAATACTGTCAGTTTTAGAACGTACATTCAAAATTTAATAAAATTTGGTACAGTAGTGGATTGTGATTAGAAAAAGATCCAGTCAAATTTCCAAGAGGCTACAGAGAACCAGAAAAAAAATATTCGTATTGGTAGTTTCGTACATTTAACATTGAGTTTTATGATGAATCTCAGTTTTTATTGTATTTTACAATGAATTCTTATCAATTCTTAGGAGAAATTGAAGTTTTCATTGTACAATACAATGAAATGTATGAAATCAATGTTAAATTCATGAAATTATCAATGCGAATATCGTTTTTCTGGTTCTCTGCAGCCTCTTGAAAATTCGACTGGATTTTTTTCTTATCAGAATCTACTACTGCACCAAATTTCATTAAATTCTCAACGATCCAGTCAAATTTTCGAGAGGCTACAGAGAACCAGAAAAAAAACATTCGTATTGGTAATTTCGTACATTTAACATTGAGTTTTATGATGAATCTCAGTTTTTATTGTATTTTACAATGAATTCTTATCAATTCTTAGGAGGAATCACAGTTTTTATTGCAAAATACAATGAAATGTATGAAAACAATGTTAAATTCATGAAATTACCAATGCGAATATTTTTTTTCTGGTTCTCTGCAGCCTCTTGAAAATTCGACTGGATTTTTTTCTTATCATAATCTACTGCTGTACCAAATTTCATTAAATTTTGAACGATCCAGCCAAATTTTCAAGGGGCTACAGAGAACCAGAAAAAAAATATTCGTATTGGTAGTTTTGTACATTTAACATTGAGTTTTATGATGAATCTCAGTTTTCATTGTATTTTGCAATAAATTCTTATCAATTCTCACTAGGAATCACAGTTTTTATTATAAAATACAATGAAATGTATGAAATCAATGTTAAATTCATGAAATTACCAATGCGAATATCTTTTTTCTGGTTCTCTGCAGCCTCTTGAAAATTCGACTGGATTTTTTTCTTATCATAATCTACTACTGTACCAAATTTTTTTTCACTATGAGACCCAAGTTCGCAACGTTGGGGTGCAACGAAAATAGTATTTTTCCATTAAGTGATCGTTCAATTTAAAAAACCATGACAATTTGCGGAATCGATTTTCTATTTGGATCCCAAAAATTTCGTTGCAACCTTCAAATTTAATTTTCTAAGAAGAATTTAAATTTGCATCGAGTACGAACGAATTATGAAATCTTAATTTTTTTCTATGATGAGACAAATGAATTGGATTAATTTTTGGAATTTCCCGAAAATTGTGCTCGAAATTGGTTCGATTTTGCACAAAGAATTTTCGAGCATGAAAAATCGAACGAAAATCCTGCCAATCGTGACGAACTGTCAAACTCAAGAAATCCAAATGTTTCGAAAATGAAGATTATTTCGAAAATTGACTATTCGCGAGTATGGAAAGTTTCGATGGAAAACAATAAGTCGAATGGTAGAAATGATCGAGAATCTAAAGGTTTGTTTATAAATTGAGAGCAAAGTCGTCGAGGCTGAAATTCCCTCGGGAAACTTGACGTCACTGCGGGCAAGTTGGATCGTCGATCGATTTACGCAGTGGCGTAGATCGGTATGAAGATTATTATTTTTATTTTTAAACATTCCTCCCTTTGCCGGACCGGTTTTCTATTAATGTCGAGGAATAAAAAATAATGAGAAAAAAACGAGCAGCGAGGAACAATAATCATGCTGCGTTTGACCGAGCACGGTCAACTCGTACCCCTTGATATCGAATTTCATTACACGGAATCGTACAAAGGATTGTGATACGAAGGCTCATCGTTTCGTGGGCAATTCTCAAGCAACGAAAAATTGAATCAATTAAATTAATTCCATTAATTAATTCCGTTAAATAAATTTACATAATTTTTGTTGAATTCACTAAAATTTGTGTGTGTGTTTCGGCAACTGCATAAAATTGAGCAGAATTTTCATGAGTGCAATCGACGCGTTCTCGTGATTTTCGTATCTCACAAAAAATTTTATCGATTTTTTGTGTTTTTTGTTTGTTTTCTTGTGTAAATGTTTTTGTTGCTTCAATTTTTGGGGGACGTGCGTGTACTCACTTGGCAATTTTCAAGCCTCGTTGATCGTCCGTCGAAATGGTGCGTTTAAGTTGCACGTTGAGTCACGACTGGCGGTGTCCGGGAAGCTTTGCCCCGACGATCTCCCTTTCCTTCGTCGCGCACACGAGGAACGTCGTTCAAGTTTCGAGAAGAAAACCAACACCGCGACTCGCCGCCAATGTGATTTCTTATCCCTACCCTCGAGCCTTCGCACACGCTCTTCGCGTTTCTTCCTCCTCTGTTTCCTCCTGCTCTTTCTCCTCTTTTCCTTTTACCTCGCTGTCATTCCTTTTGCTCTCGTTTTCACAACCCTATACCGCGCGTCGTCGCGATCCAACATCGAGAGAACGAGCGAGACCGAAAGAAAAGCGTGAGCATCGCTCGCCTGCTTACGGAAACGAAAACGCGGCGAATATCTTTAGATTTTTCAATATAATAACCGCCAGAGAGTTTGAGGAAAAAATGAATCTGCCGCGAACCTCGAATGGCCCGTAAACATCAGGGCGAAACGAGAACGTCAATTTTTTCATCATTTTCCACTCCAAAAAATGTTGCAATTTGCTCAAATCTTGATAAACCAATTTGCAGCTAATTTAATAAATTTTTCACTCATTTATCGATTTTTGCTGGTCCAAATTTGTTAAACTTTGTATTTTTCTAAATAATTTCGACTAATTTCCCAGGAAGTAAAGAGCAAGTACAAAATTGTGCACAATATGTTAGAAAATTAGCAAAAATTCAAGCGGTTAGACGATTTGTCAAAAAACTCAAATTTTCGTAAAATTCGAAAAATTGTAAAATTTAAACCGCTCGACCGATATTTTCCAAATTCAATATCAAACTTTTTCTTACGATACTCTATTAATAAAAAAAAAATTGGTAATGAATTTTAAAATTTGCGAAAGTTACGCCCTTTTTTCGAAAATTTCAAAGTCAATTTTTCAATTTTCTACATGGTTTTTTCGAGTAATTTGGAATTTCAACTTTTTATGTACCTGCCAACATTTTTGAAAAGATTTTTGTCAAATTTTCATAATTGACACATTTCTTCTTCGGATTTCGTTGAAATTCCGCGGTTCCGAAACATTTTCAGGGTTCCCCGCTCGTTTTGACCGAAAAATCGCGTTGAAAATTAAAAAGGGAAAGTATTTTCCGTGCGTCTTCAATATTTGCTTGCCCACGTAGGTATTTGCTCGTATCGAAAATCGAAAGTGGGTTACACCGCAGTGTCGCGTAACTGGAAATACACCCTGGAAGTTGAGCTTCGGTGCGTGATCTATATTTCGTTGCCTGAAAATAGCGCACGCGGTGTGACTTAGTCGCCCGTTCATTCTTCTTACGAATCGGAAGAAAGACGAAGACGATGAAACAAGTTTTAAAAAATAGAAAGACGAAACGCGCGGGTATATTCTCAATAGTAATCGGATCCTCTTCCATTAAGAGTGATATACGATTTTAAATAGAGACTGGGACAAAGTGTTTCAGTTTCCACTGAAAACAATTTTTCAAATACATTTTCAAAGTCTCGATATCATATGTCATGATGCGCACGAGTTCTGAATATTTTAAATGTTCGGGTCAATTTGACCCAGTGTGTCTACAAAGGGCTGAAATTACAGAATTCAATAATATACGATGCGCATGTAGTGCTGAATATTAAAAATGTCCGGGTCAATTTGACCCAGTGTGTCTAGGAGGGGGTAAAATTCCAGAATCCAATACTATACGATGCTAGCGTAGTGCTGAATATTTAAAACGTCCGGGTCAATTTGACCCAGTGTGTCTACAAAGGGCTGAAATCACAGAATTCAATAATATACGATGAATATTTAAAATGTCCGGGTCAATTTGACCCAGTGTGTCTAGGAGGGGCTAAAATTACAGAATTCAATAATGCACGATGCGCACGTAGTACTGAATATTAAAAATGTCCGGGTCAATTTGACCCAGTGTGTCTGGGAGGAGCTAAAATTACCGAATTCAATAATACACGATGCGCACGTGGTGCTGAATATTGAAAACGTCCGGGTCAATTTGACCCAGTGTGTCTAGGAGGGGGAAAAATTCCCAAATTCAAGGATATATGATGCGCGGTAGTGCGGAATGTTTAAAACGTCTGGGTCAATTTGACTCAGTGTGTATACGAGGGGGTAAAATTTCAGAATTCAGTCAGAGAAATTTTCACACGATACGCTAGAATTTGGATTAATTGGAATTTGCTGTCCATTTTGCCCCACTGTTTCGTTTTATCCGCCCTGAGCTCTCGACACTCGATATAATGTCGCGTGATTCATCATCCACATATCGACCACGTCATATGGTGACCAGGCGTTGAAATCGCCGTAAAAAAATGGGAAAGAATGGTCAAGTGTCCATACATCAAAATAAACTTTACTCGTTTTTTTCTTTTCTCGGTGCTACACGCTGTTTCGATATTCTCGCGAAACATTGAAAAGGTATTTTTATCTCGAGATGCTCTTGATTAAGATGGACCATCTATGGATCGTTTGTTTAGAAGTTGCGACTCAAGATCGCACCGGATTAAGATCAAGTGACGTTTTCTTGCTTATTGGTAATTTTTTGAAAAGATTTATCGCATGATCTCATCGAATGATTGAGAGAAAATGTCGTGCTACGAGAACCGACGTCTTCCTCTCGATCCCAGTAGGTCATATGACCGTAAGGGGAAATATATGTATTGCTGGGAGAAAGTTATTCGGGTTTACGTACTCAAGTTGCGGAAGGTTTTCCCAAGGTCGTCCACATGTAACATCCAGTCTACATACTTTTATCTCGTTTTTTTTTTATTGTCTTTTACTTCGTTACGTTTCGGAACAAACCCGATCTCTGTACCAAACGATTTTGGCATTCGGGTCAACTTATAGTTGTGACTATATCACCATTGTGTTCTTTCTCGATCTCCTTGAATCGAGATGCGTGTCATGGTCAATGGGCAATGGGTTTACTCGGTCCTGGTTAGTCAACATCTTTTTTTACAACCTCGATTCTCGTAAGGCTTTAAATACTTATTATATCTGATCCTAAGCGATTATACTTCCAACTCTCCTTTTCTATACCGTAATTGCTCATTATGTTCGATTAATTAGGTGCTCCTCATTTTTAGTCCTTTCGAATGACTCTACGAAAGATTTTCTCTTGAAAGTTCTTGTGTCTCTGGAAAATTGTGTGTGTATTCAAAAAGTTTATTTATTTTTCGATTTTTAATTCAAATAATTAAATTTGTTTAATTAAATTAAGAAAAATATCGTTTCGGCTGTTTCTTATGGAGGTTTTTTTTTCAAAAATTGGGACAAGGAACATTAATCTGTATAAAGTTGGACGCGGTTGACTCGAACTTTATCGCATGCATAAATAATTCACATATGAACATTGCAAATATAAAAGCAATGCAATCAGGAGTCATGAAAAAACGAAAAATCTGCATGATTTTTCCCATCAAAGTGTGGTTAAGCCTCCTTAAAAGGCTTTGTGACATTCGCAGTACATCCTGATTGGACACCAAATGTCAAGTGACCATGTGCAAGATCAAGTGTTGTGTGTGCACTGCGGGGCGCCGGCGTGTGAGATAAACTTGGCGAGGTTTTCGATGCCTTTTATGGCGAAACTCGGTGCGCTGAAAAAATCGAGAGCCTTGACTCATATAAACACACATGTCTCGTCTCTGTCACTCTCTCTCTCTCTCTTTCTTCTTTATCGAGATTTCGTATCAAGAGAATCACCGATAACAATCAATTTAAAAGCATTCGAATGTTCACTGCATTCAAATTTCCCGCCATTCATGAAAAGTGATCGCGGATGATCGACCGCGCATGCGCATGGATTCTTTCCGTCTCGTCCGCTTGGCGCGGCGTGGCGCATTAGTCGTTGAGGATATTTCAACAAGCGATTGACACTGATTCGATGTGATTTGATCGAGTGATCTTTATGACAACATTTTAGCTAATTTAATATGAAAAGTTAGAATTTTTTTTTCGAAATCTTCAAACTTTGGTTTTATCAGAATCGCTACAACTTTTTTTTTTTACAAACTTCCACTCTTGCGGCTCGTTATCGTCGTTTTCGAAATATCTCCAAGTTGGTAATTAGAGATTTTCGATTAATTAGCATTTTTAGGTGCTTGTGAACCTTGGAAATGGAAAATGTGACAAAAAATGTTATTTTTTGGTTGGGGTTGCCAACAAACACAATTTTGCAGTGGAGTTTTTTTCATATAATGCGGAAATTTGACCGAACTAATCGAGCGCGTCCGTTTTGAGATGAAATTCGATGCAAAACCCATTTTTATTGTAAAAATACATTTCCTGTTGGTTGAGATTATTTCAAAAATTCTTGGAGGACATCGTGAGCGATTTTCCAGTCGGAATTGTTTGGTCAAATCGAAGGTTTCGAAGGCTTACATGATTTTTGGTAATTTTATGGAAATCGTTTTTGTCTCGATGTAGCCCGCCAAGCCATCTTCTCCCCTGGAAGCGAACAGTAACGTTAATAATGGCGTAAGAAACGAAAGAGAACTTGAAAATTTCAAAATTTTTATTTAAAAAACTCACAACTCTCGGCCGATTCCAGATTTCTTGAATCCTCCGAACGGCGTTTGCGGAGTGATGGCATCGTAGCAGTTGACCCTAGAGACAAATTACATTTCAATCGTAATTAATTCCAGAGATATGGCTTTTTCAAAAATGAGCCTAATTTTGAAAAATTCATATCTCCTGTAAAAATTAACGGAAAGGATTCAACTTGGGCTCATTCTTTTCGTTTTTTAATGCAAAATCACGCGAGCCTGGGCCATTCAGTTCGGAGTCAAAAAATCAGTCAGCAATGGGATAAAACTATTAAAAACCGGAGAATTCCTGATTTATCTCTTAGACCCTCTGACCTTGGGGTCATAAATGAGCTTGATTTTGAAAAATTCATATCTCCGGTAAATTTCGACGAAAAAGCTTCAAATTTGGTTCATTTTTTTTGTTTTTTAATGCCCAATCACGCGAGTCTCGGCAATTTGGCTTGGAGTAAAAAAATCAGTCGAAAATACGGTAAAACTATGAAAAACCGGAGAATTCCTGATTTATCTTTCAGACCCTCTGACCTTGGGGTCATAAATGAGCGTGAATTTGAAAAATTGATATCTCCGGTAAAATTTAACGAAAAAGCTTCAAAGTTGGTTCGTTCTTTTCGTTTTTTAATGCGAAATCACGCGAGCCTGGGTAATTTTGCTTGCAGTCAAAAAATTACTGAAAAAATGCGGTAAAACGACAAAAATCAGGAAAACGGAGAACGAAAAATCGCGGATTTTAAAGTCCCTCCGGGTCGTTTCCAAGCCCAAGTTACTGTTCCAGGTCAAACACTTCCTCGTCGTTTCTTTATTCGTGAAAGTAGAAAAAAAAGATTTTTTTTTCTTCTTACCAGACACTTCCGGCGTCGACGGATCGAGCGAATGTCAAAGCTTTGTTGATGTCGTTGGTGACGACCGCGGCAGCCAGACCATAGAACGTATTGTTTGCTCTTTCGATTATTTCTTCCATGTTGTCAAATTTGAAGATCGATTGAACGGGGCCGAATATTTCTTCCTTGGCGATTCTCATGTCGTCCTTCACGTTCGAAAACACCGTCGGCTGGGCATTCGAATAAGCATGAAAAGCGTGAAAATCAATTTTCTTTTGAATTTTCCACTTTTTTCTTAAAAAAAAAAAAAATATGCACGTTGGATTACTTTGATAAAGAATCCGACTTTTCCCTCGCGAGCGCCGCCCGTCTCGACGGTCGCGCCTTCAGCTTTGCCGGACTCGATAAGGTCCATAACTTTGTTAAACATTTCTTGATCGATTTGCGGCCCTTGATCAGTCGCAGCGTTAAAAGGATCGCCGACTTTTCTCGCAGCAGCCAATTTCGTCGCTTCTTTGACAAAAGCGTCGTAAATTTTGGAGCTCACGTATGTCCGGGATCCAGCGCAGCAACTTTGCCCATGATTATCGAACAGAGCGTTGTGAGCGATACTCGCAGCCTCAGCAACTTTGGATACAGCAAAAAAAGCCCAATAATTAGCATCGAAATCAATCGAGACGAATTTATTATTCAATAACAAAAATGAAAAGTCGAGAATTCTCACCATCGGCGTCTTCGAAAATAACGATCGGACTCTTGCCACCGAGCTCTAGAGTCACTCGCTTCAAATTACTCTTCGCCGAAGCTTCCATAATTTTGTGACCGACCTGAAACCATTTTTTTTACAAATTTCCTGCCAGTCATTGAATTTTCTTCCGGAAAAATATTTTTCCCTTATATTTCGAATGAAATGTGAAGAAATTCCGCGCGAAATGAAAAAAAATTGGTTTTAATTTGAAAAATTAATATTTTGGAGTAAATCGGAAAAAATTTTTTTTTTTTCAAACGTTGTGAAGATTTTTTGGACCAAGGAAGCGATTTTTGGAGAAAATTTGCAAAAATCGATTTTCAGTGATTTTTTTAAGGTTGATTTCGAATTTTTGTAATTTTAATTTTTAATTTAAACGATTTTTTGAATTTTGAGCGATTTTACCTCGGTTGAACCGGTGAAGGCAATTTTGCGAACGTCCGGATGTTCGGCAAGTGCAGCACCAGCGGTCGGTCCATATCCAGGAACGACGTTAATCACGCCCGGTGGGAATCCAGCTTCCTTAACAAGAGATGCAACGTAAAGTGCACTGAGGGGAGTTTGTTCAGCTGGTTTCAAAACGATCGTACACCCGGCTGCGAGTGCTGGTCCCCATTTCCACGAGAGCATCATTAAGGGATAATTCCATGGAATTATTTGGCCAACAACGCCAACGGGTTCCTTAATTGTCATTGAAAAATTGCCTCCATCTGAAAAAGAGTCAAACGAGATATTTTTGTTGTTCTTTTTCGGCCCCAAAAGGGGAGATAAAATTGATAAGTTTTGGCAAATATAGAACGACAGATAAAAGTCTCATTTCTTGTGAATTAATTTGTATCGAGTCTGCCAAATGATTCGGGGATTCGGAATTCGAGTTATTAATCATGGCAGCGATATTTACCAGTCGGAATCGTATTCCCGTGTATTTTATCGCACCAACCAGCATAATATCGCAAAGTTGCTACACTCGACTCTATATCGCCGAGGGAACTGGCAAAAGTCTTGCCATTGTCGAGGGTCTCGATGCTGCCAATGTATTCCCGATCACGTTCGATCAGATCGGCCAACTAATTAATTGTGGCCAATCAAAAAATCCCAATTAATAAAAGTCACTCGATTCAATTTTTTTTTCCTCAGTTCCATCCAAATTTTCCATGTCCATTAAAAATGGAAATTTCGAATGATGTGGAAATAATTTTTTTTATATAAATTTTTTTTTTCTTTAATTTTTGCTGTTTATGGGAATTATTCAAATTTACCTTGTTCATCAAAGCGCCTCTGGCGGATGCATCCATTTGCCGCCACGTTGATCCTCTCGAAAACGCTTTTTTGGCTGCAGCCACTGCGTTATCGATATCGGCCTGAGAATCGTAAAAAATTTTTTTCTCGAATTCAAACAAAAATAGGAGAAAGCGATCGGAAAGAACGTTTAAACGAAAAATAATTAAATGCATTGGTGCGATAGGAAAAGTAGCTGCAAAAATATTCAAAATTATAACGAACCTTATCTCCTTCTGATATTTCAGCGATAACAGTCTCGTTAGTTGGATTTATCGTTTGACATTTTTTTCCACTCACAGAATCAACGAATTCGTTGTTAATGAAAATCTGCAAAATTCATTTTTTCTTCAATTAACAATTATGCCATTAAAAATTACCCTAAAACTCGTAATTAATCAAAAAACTCTATCAAAATCTCAAAAATTAAAATTTGTAACATTTTTGGAGTAAAATTTCCCGGACGATCAATTATTTCCAAAGATTTCTGATTTAAATTTGAAGGAAAGACGTTCCCATGCTGGCACAACGATGAAATTAAAAATGAGCCTAAAACTTGTAATTAATCAAAAAATTCCATCAAAATCTCACAAATTACGTTCGCAACATTTTTGGAGTAAAATTTCCCGGACGATCAATTATTTCCAAAGATTTCTGATTTGAATTTGAGGGAAACACGTTCCCATGATGGCACAACGATGAAATTAAAAATAAGCATAAAACTCGTAATTAATCAAAAAATTCGATCAAAATCTCAAAAATTACGTTCGTAACATTTTTGGAGTAAAATTTCTCGGACGATCAATTATTTCCAAAGATTTCTGATTTAAATTTCATAATGCCACAGCGATGAAATTAAAAAAAAGCATAAAACTCGTAATTAATAAAAAATTTCATCAAAATCTCCCAATTTAAATTCGTAACATTTTTGGAGTAGAATTTCGGAGGAAATTAATTTTTGCCAAAGATTTCTGATATAAATTTTATGTAAACACGTTTCGCTGATATGTTGACGATGAAAACTTTACCTGCGTGTATTTAATGACTGGATTTGGGTCTGCCATTACGTCGAAAATCAAACTCCAATTTCCCGCAGCAAAAAAAAAAATAAAAATCAGCTGATTATTTCGACGTTTTTGACGGACAGCAAATTCTCGACTCTTGATTCCTCTTTATATATCCTGAGCGGGCGATTCGGATAAGCGGCTAGAAGGGGGAATTTTTTTTAATCGTTCCCAATTGATAAATCAGCTGTCATGCCACACCTTCTTCATATTCTGCATCGTAAGTCGATGATAAGTCAAAAAAAAAGGAAAACAAAAAAAATACCTTGTTATTGGACGTGGAAAGATAGTTCGTCGTCGCGTGCAATTTGCTTGATTGATGTCGTACGACTGCGAGTATATTCGAAGCGAGAAAAATAAGACTCGCAGCAGGTCCAGCGACGGGAAATACGAGAGCTCGCAGCTCTCGCCTTCCTTGAATACTTTTTGCTTTGGGAATATTTGCTCATCACTCGATAAAACAGATTTCTACATTATTATCGTTATTTTGGACGAAGGGGAAATAATTTTGTCAAAATTCCTCTGCAGACTCTTTCGATCGTTTTTTTTTATTTTCATTTTTTCGTGTAAATGGAGTTTTCTTGAAAAAATGGCAATGGACAGAGTCGGGGACAAAAAAAAACATTGTTCGTCGTGTAAAATCCTGCAGATCCCACGACGAGATCATTTTTAATCTTATTTATGATGTTTGTTTTGTAAGAAATTACGATTCTTAACAGAATTTCGTAATCTCGGTCAATTAATCAATTGGTCGATGATTTTTTAATTGTTTTTGGCATTTGATTCGTTCGTGATTGTGTGGACACAAAATTACAGAGACTTGAAAAATTTTAAGTCTACATTTTTCGTTATAATTTGTTGAATTATTATTTTATCGATTAATTCGGCTGGCTCAGCTTGATGGAGATGGTTTTCGTTTCCAGATAATTTTCCAGTCCCTCGAATCCGCTGAAATAATTCACAGAAGGGTTGAAGAAAAAACGTGACGATTAGAATCGAAATAATCGACTGGGAAATGTTTTTCGAAACATTTCATCGATACTCACTTTTCTCGTCCTATTCCCGATTCCTTGTATCCTCCGAATGGAGTTGATGGCGTTATTGCTGCATAGTTATTGACCCTGAAACGATGGGAAAAATTGTTGTCAAACTTTATCATTCCGTTCGACGAATTTCTGCTTGATGAACGATTTTCAATTATTTTCTGAAGCGGTAAAAATAAAATCTTACCATACGATTCCAGCCTCGATGCCCTCGGCGAATTGAATCGCTTTGTTTATGTCTTTGGTCACGACCCCGGCAGCGAGACCATAAGAAGTGTCATTTGCACGTTTCATCACTTCTTCGAAAGTATCGAATTTGAAAATCGATTGGACAGGTCCAAATATTTCTTCCTTTGCGATTTGCATGGAGTCTGTCACGTTGGTGAACACGGTGGGCTTGAATGTTGAGAAAATTAACATTAAAACCTCAATTCACATAAAATTAATTGAAAACTATTTAAATTATTTTTTTTAATTATCTAAATCGATTTAAAACTAATTTAAAATCAATCTAATTCAAATTAAAACTCCAAAAAATTTTAGAAATGATTGTTTCATTATATTTGAGTAATTATCCCTAATTACAATTTTAGTAATTAATCACAAATGACCCGAATTTCACAAAATCCATATCTCCGGTAAAATTTAACGAAAAGCGTTCAACTTGGGCTCATTCTTTTCGTTTTTCGATGCAGAATCTCGCGAGCCTGGACTATTTTGCTTCAAGTCGAAAAATTGATCAAAAATGCGGTAAAACGATAGAAAAAATTGGAAAACGAAGAGAAAAAGGAATTTGAATTGTCCTCAGGTCGTTTTTGACCCCAGCTCCATGGTTTTAGGGTCAACAATGGACAAATTACCTTGATGAAGTAACCGACTGATCCGGCAGGTTCGCCTCCCACTTCCAGAACAGCTCCCTCCCTTTTGCCCGATTCGATCAAACTCAAAATTTTGTCGTACGTCGCTTTATCGACTTGAGGTCCCTGGGTCGTTTTTGCATCGAAGGGATCGCCAACTATTATTTTTTGTGCCAATGCTTTGGAATACTGAACAAACTCGTCGTATATTTTGGAATGGACGAATGTTCGTGACGCTGCTATGCACAGTTGTCCAGCATTGTAGTAAAGTGCAAAGTGAGCCAGCATCGCAGCATGTGCAACTGCAATTGAATCATTTTCTTTGAAATTATTTCGCTCAAAGTATCGGAATTTCTTTAAAAAAATCTTCAAATTCGTAATTATTGATTTTTTTAAATGGTTTTCATACAATTTCAATGACTTTTTCGCGGTTACTAACCGTCAGCATCTTCGAACACGACCAAAGGACTTTTGCCACCGAGCTCCAGAGTAACTTTCTTCAAACTCGTTTTTCCAGCTGCTGATAAAATCGTATGGCCGACCTACGATAAGTACAAACAATCGCTTCATAATTTGAATCAAAAATTGACCACGAATCAAAATTGCGAAAAATCTTATTCACCAAAAGTTTATTTTTCCAATGGAAATGGAAATGTCGTCAGGCGTTGCGAAAAAAATGACTCGCAAGTTTGCAACGTTGAGATTCAACGAAACATTTTTTTTATTGATTCTTTATTGAATTTTAAAAATTATGGCAATTTTTCGTGGCGATTGCATTTTCGCAGGAACTAACAGAATTTTTTTGCATTCCAACGATGCAAACTTCACTGTCATAGAAAACAATGGAGCAAGTTTTAGCGTCAATGGAAAAAAAAAAAAAAATTGTTGAAAAAGATCGATTTTTAGTTGGAAATGTTTTTTTTTTTTGCAAAATCACAAAAATTTTGTCATTGCAGCAAAAAATATTTTAGAAAGTGTCTTTGAAAAGTGAATTTTGTCGTTCCAAAAATATTTGCATGACCGTGTATAACAAAATATCGAAAATTTTTGACAAAATTCAATTTTTAGTGTGAATTATTGAAAAAAAGGAAATTAATTTGAAAAAACTCACACTGGCCGATCCAGTGAAGGCGACTTTTCTGATTTCCGGGTGTTCGGTGATGGCAGCACCGGCGGTTGGTCCATAGCCTGTTATTACGTTTATAACACCCGGTGGAAATCCTGCCTGTTTGCTGAGCGAGGCAAGATAGAGAGCAGTTAAGGGGGTTTGTTCGGCAGGTTTCATGACGATGGTGCATCCGGCAGCAAGAGCCGGTGACCACTTGAAGGCAAGCATGAGAACGGGGAAATTCCATGGGATGATTTGTCCCACGACGCCGACAGGTTCTTTTCGTGTCAGAACGAAATCGCCTCCAGCTGCGAATTAAACGAGGAAAAACATTCGCTCAAGTCGAGAAATTAAGAAGATTCGAAAAAAAAGTTCGATGCATCGTTACAAAAATTTGTAGGACTGAAAAAATGGTTCAAAACCTCCAGAAAAATTGCCAAACTCACCAACAGGAATCGTTTTCCCATGAATTTTATCAGCCCATCCCGCGTAGTAACGAATTTCGCTGATACTGTTTTTCACATCCACCATAGCGGCTGATACTGGTTTTCCATTATCAAGAGTCTCGAGACGTGCGATGTAGTCGATGTCGTTCTCGATTAAGTCCGCCAACTGCGCAATATTTACCAAAATTTATCATTCAATGAACCAGAAAATCAAGTCGCAATATTCTTGATTATATACAGTAATTAACCCTAAAACTTTATAGCCTTGTTTTTTTTTCACCCATTTTGAAAAATTCATATCTCTGGAAAAATTGAACAAAAAATGATCAACTTGGGCTCATTCTTTTCGTTTTTTTAATGCAGGATCACACGAGCCTGGAGCAATTTCGCATAAAGTCAAAAAATGAGTAAAAAATGTGGTAAAATGATAAAAAACTGGAGAAAAAATAAAATTGGCAAATTTCACTTGCCCTTGAAAAAATTCAATCGATTGGAAAAGTTCGATAAAATTGCAATTAATTATTTCATCTCTGTTTTTTTTTCTCAGAAATTGGAGAAACGCAGAAAATTTTCCTAAGTAAGTACAAAAGTGTGAAAAAAAAACACAAAACTCTGGAAATTTGCTCACAAATTTAGAAACAATTGCTCACAAAGTTTTCTCATAGAGATTTCGAAAGGTTCGCAGGATTTCAATTCGCCTGGGGTCGTTTTTGACCCCACGTTACCGTTTTAGGGTTGATGAATTTTCTTTTTATTATTGATCCAATTAGCCACCATCAAAATTCGTTTTTTTGGTCGTTTTTCTTTCTATTTTCTGTTTATTTTTTCCACAATACCTTGAACATGAGGCGAGCCCTTTCCGTCGCATCCATTTTCCGCCATGGTGATCCTTTTGCGAAAGCAGCTTTAGCTGCAGCAACCGCCTTATCGACGTCGGCCTAGGCAACGAGACAGAGAACAGCGAGGACTGAATTTTATTGCGATGTCGCGTGCAAGCAGGAATTTTATAAGAAATCTCGATCCAAATACGAGAAATTTCATATTTTTTTTATATTAACTAAATTTTAAATAATTTCGCCGACTAATTTCGGAAATGTCAGAAAAAAAATGGACTGTTGGCTTGAAAAAAAAAAACACTGTTGTTATCGCAAAATATGCGGAACTTTTCAAAAAGCACGAATAAAAAAAAGACAAAACTGCACTTTGCGAGCATTTATCGCTCGTTGCATCCGTTATTTCGACGAAAATATAATCGCAGACTTGAACACAAGAAATTTGAAAAAAAAACGAAGATAAAACTATTTGCATATCTTGCCGCGGTTGTTTATTCAAAATTACCTTGTCACCCTCGGCAACTTCAGCGATGACAGTCTCGTTGGTGGGATTGAGCGTTGCGAATTTTTTTCCACTCACTGCATCAACAAATTCATTGTTGATGAACAACTGAAATGAAAAAAATGACCATGACACTTTGCTCTTTGCAATTGAAACGAAATTCAAATGTTGCACTTTTTTTTTCTTTTTTTATTGTCAACAAATTGCGTCCGTCGTATTGAAATCCTCGTAAATGAGGAAAAAAATTTGTTGACTTGTGTTTTTTCGTATTTTTGGACAATTTTTTATAGAATTGTTGGAAAATTTCGAATTTTTGTTCGAACGAGTCTTCACCTGCGTATATTTCACTTCGACTTTGTTGGCCATGGCGAATTATGCTTCGTTTTATCTCGGAGAATCACTCACAAAGCAGCCCACGAGGAAACACAACGTTGAGCTCGGGCTTTCGCGCTTCAAATGAAAATTTCGATCGCCGCTCGCTAACAAACAGTTCTTATATATAACGAAGCTGACTTTACACGGTGGGAGATGTAACTGTGCGACGCTCGCCAAACGCGCCACTAAAGATAACTCTCGAGGGTTCTATAGTGCTCGTACAGAGTGTAAGCAAGCAGATGTTAATCACTTTGTAGGATATAGTTTGTGTGTACACAGAGAATGGGTCGGACTTTTAACGAGACTTTAATCTTTTTTTCATTCAAATAACGACATCATTTCAGAATAGAAAAAATGAATAACTGCGTCAGTCAATCTGTACACGTGGCCCTAAAGTCTCGAATGAATTTGTCAACTTTCACCTTTTGCTTCCTCGTATAGAGGAAGCTTTGTGATGGTGAATTTTTTTTTCAGTTTTCAACGTCAATGTGCTTGAAAAGTCCCTAAAAGTCAAAAAATCATGTCTAGAAATAATTTCCGGATGCGTGGGTGTATGTTCTGACACTGTGAAATTCAAACGACGATAACTCGAGAACGGTTCGAGCTTCAGAGCTCAAGTTTTGCACAGACATTAATCTATACAATTTCTTCGTTGTCTGAGAATTTGGTTGGAATTGCTAGAAGAATACAAATTCTAGGGCATTTTGAAATTTTCAAAAAAAGTCTGTCACCGCTCTAACTTCCGCAAATTTTGAGATTTTTTACTAATTTTTTTTTTTATGAATAGAGTATCATAATCGGAAGGTTGGGATTGAATTTGGGAAATATCGGTTGAGCGGTTTAAATTTTATGATTTTTCGAAGCATACGAAAATCAGAGTTTTTCGAAAAATTGACTGACTGCTTGAATTTTTGCAAATTTTGTGAGAAATTGTGTACAAATCTGTACTCGCTCTTTACTTTCTAGAAAAGTCGTAGAAATTGTTCAAAAATTCGAATTTTACGACATTTTGCAGAATAAAAAAGTGATTTTGGTTGTC
The DNA here is from genome assembly GCA_037043255.1 of Diadegma fenestrale. Taxonomy (NCBI): domain Eukaryota; kingdom Metazoa; phylum Arthropoda; class Insecta; order Hymenoptera; family Ichneumonidae; genus Diadegma; species Diadegma fenestrale. The sequence continues at coordinate 10,576,537 of CM073317.1, forward strand.
AAAATTTGGTTGCTGTCAATGAGACACGATTTTCTTTCCTATGAAAAAAACAAACCAACTTGCAGATCACTTCAAGTCTCTCAATCGTCTCGCTTTTTCGTTCTGTCATTATTGTTTGCTCCAAATTATTGCTCTGGCCTTGATATAATGGATAATTAAAAATAATTGTGGCCCTTCCAATGAGACTTTTTGAGCTGTAGAACAAAATTTCAAACTTTATGGAAAAATGGGAATCGATGGGACGGTCATTCAGGAAGATGGTTTTGGGTTCGTACCTCGTAATTTGTGGAATCTCTCGGACGATAAATCCCGCAGAATTGTTCGAAGGTAACGAGGTTTTATTCTTTTTTTTTTTGACAGTCGAATTTTTTAATTGTTTTTCCTTTTTTTTCATGCGAATTTCAATTGTGGATTCATTTTGATCAATCAATCAATTGTCGGTTAATCGATAACCCAACAATTTGTGTTTTCAAGATACACAATGACAAACAAAAATGCTGCTTCGGTCCGCTTGATAAGTTGGGGAGCGGGAATTCAATCGATAAGAGTTCCCAACTCTCGAGATATCTTGGGCGACGTTATTTTTGGATTCGACGATATCAAAGGTACGAAATAAGTTTCCACAAATATTTGACCCTAGAACGGTAAACTGGGGTCAAAAATGACCCCGGGCGACTTTAAATCCCGCGACCTTTGTGACCTTTCGTTTTCTCGTTTTTTCAAAAATCGTTTTACCGCATTTTTGACCGATTTTTTTACTTTGAGCAAAATTGCCCCAGGCTCGCGCGATTCTGCATTGAAAAACGAAAAGAATGAACCCAAGTTGGACGCTTTTCGTTAAATTTTACCGGAGATATGAATTTTTCAAAATTCGGGTCATTTTTTGGAAATTTTCGGGAAATTTTTTTTTTTTTTGACTGCATAATTTTTCTTCAGGATATTTCGAAAATAGATACTTGGGACGCGTGATAAATAACGTGGGCAATTGTCCATCGAACACGATCGGAAAAGATTATTTTGAAACGAATAGAAATGAGATCGATAATTTGGATAACGTCAATTGGGACTCTTTCGTTCTAGGGCAGCAAGTGGTGAGAATTGCCTAGTTTACCACATTTCCCCCAAAAAGACAAACTTTTTTTGTTGCATCTAAAAAATTGATAAATCGGAAGAAATTGCCATTTTCCAAATAGATCATGTCGCACGTCAAAAGGACGAGGACACGCGAACGCTGTGACGATTTGTTAATTCAAGTGAAATACAGTTGGAGCGATAAAAACGAATTGGACGTAAACATACGAGCAACAGCCACTAAATCCGTGCCAGCGAACTTGACCGTTTTGTGTCCGATGAATCTGGCTGGGCACGTAAGAAATTTCTCCTCAATTATCACAGAAAATTCTCAATTGCCACGATTAATGATTCTCTGGAAAATGGGATCAGGCGATGGGCGCGAAGGAACTGATGAATCACATCGTGACCATAAACACCGACGACATTGGCCCAATCGATCCCGGCCAGAAATGGTTCGATCAAGTTTCCAAAGTCGATCCCACGTTTTACCATCTTCGAATTCCTACTCGTCTAAAAAATCGACTTTACCAAACTTCCGCTGGTGGATTTGACCGGAACTTGCGGATCAACAGTCCGAGTGATTTCTCTTATCGATTTCATGCGAGGTAATTAATTTCGGCCTAAAAAAAAAGGTCCACAATTTTTTTCAAGTGGGAAGCATTTCCAGAATTAAAAAAACTTGGAAATTTTTGTTTTTTTTTTTCTATATAGCTCACAGCTGTTCACAATACGTGAACGTAAAGTTTTATCCTTGAAGCCAAATTTGCTGATTAGAATTTGAGATACTTGATTTGCAATTTTCAAATTTCCCCAACCAAGCGTGTCGTTTCGTTAAAAAGTTGCGAAAAAAAAATTATGTAGGATTTTCTTTGCAGATTGTCAGAAAAGACTATGAGCCGAAATTTTTTAAGAAAAATTTACATTTTTAAGGAATTTATGAAGAATTAAGAATTGTTAAGGAAAATTAAGAAAAGAAAAAACTCGTAAACGAAACGCGATTCGAATTTCCACGCGTTTACATGGGAAAAGTTAAAAATTGTAAATTAAATATCTCAAATCCTTGGCGTCAGACAAATTTTCTTCACTGGAGAAAATTGTTAGTTTTGGTGTCAAGAATGTTCATAGTAAATTATTAAAGAATCCTAAATAAAGTAACTTTATGACATTAATACGTCAAAGTGAACTTGAAATTTTATAATAGTTTAATTATGTTCTTTCGACAAGTCGTTAAAATTTCTTAATCGTATTGTGGCTAGTAATTTCCTCTCTTAATGAGGCAGTGAAATTAAAATTCTGGAAAGCGATGAATCATAAAATTAATGAGACTCTTTAATCGATAGAATTTTGCACCCGGAGTCAGGACGTCTGATGGAAATATATTCGAACCGATCACATTTGAACTTTTCGACATTGAACAATTTTCCTGATTTCGAGCCAAAATGTGTTGCCAGTGTGGGGAATCGATTTTGGGGAGCAGGCGGGGACGTAGCGGACGAAAAAACGCTGCTGGTTCGTAGAAATTCAAATTTAATCCTATAGAAACGATATTGTTTATTTTTTTTTTTAGCTTTTTCGGTAATCTGGGGGTCCAAATGACCCGAATTTTAAAAAATTCATATCTCCGGTAAAATTTAACGAAACGCTCTCAACTTGGGCTCGTTCTCTTCGTTTTTTAATGCACGATCACGTGAGCCTGGGGCAATTCTGCTCGAAGTCAAAAAATCAGTTAGAAATGCGCTAAAACGATAAAAAAACGGGAAAACGAAGAAAAGGCGCGGGATTCAAATTCGCCTGGGGTCGTTTTAACCCCAAGTTACCGTTCTAGGGTTAAACTCCAAAAAAACAGTTGTTTTCGAAAAAAATGGGTCAGTTTTAATGTTTCCGAATATTTGAGGCCCCGGAACTGCCAGAGGAGAATTCATTGGTGCGTGGAAAAGATGGAGCATTGTACAGACGTCACGGTGGATTTATATTAGCGCCACAAAGTGATTGGGACGAGAGATTTTCCTACGAAAATGTTCTCCACCCTGGGGAGGTTTTCCATCACGATTTGTCGTACAAATTTGGGTCAAAGCCGATGAATCGTCGAAGCTAAAAGTCTGTAAACTGTAGACACACGTTTTATTGTTTAGACAGAAAAAAAAATAATAATAACTTCACACAAAAAAATGGTAAAAATAGGTAAATGAGAAAACATTTGGTAATAATCCGAAGTAAAAATTTCCGACATAAATAAACGATAAATCCCTTTGATAATTGGTCTAAGTGAAAGAAAAAAGGAAAACAAAAAGAAAAATAGTTTCAACTCTACTGCGACTCTTTGATTTCCAGATATATTTAAATCTTAAGAGTAAAACGTTACTTTAGCTACGATAAAATGTGTCCTCGAGATTTGAACACGATTTGGCAGTTTCTTCGTTTTCTTCGCGTCATTCAATAATTATTTATTAATAATATTATTAAAATAATAAACAGAGTATACACGATACACGTTTTGCTAAAACAATTGCCACGAAAATACTTGCTACGAGAAAAGGCACGTGGGCAGTGACGAAATTTCCTTTTCGTTTGTTCTAATTCCTTCAGTTATATTCAGCATGCAAGCCAATTTGATTTTTTAATGTGTATTTATAAATATATATCGCGTTTCAGCCTGGAAATCTTAGCTTCAAAGTCGTTTTTCGACTAAATTAAATTTACTTATTCACCTAAGCGCCGTAAATAGTTGGTCACGGTTTTTGCTGTTTGCATTTAATTAGTTTAATTTTTTTGTTTTTTCGTCGTTTGGTCTCGTATCGGAGGAATTTCAATGATTTTTTTCGTGAAAAACTCAAATCGAGCGGGCGACGCGATTGTTGGGATTTTCATTCCGTCACTACGAGATGGACTCTGAAGGTTAAAGGCTTTTCCCAAATTTCGTTTTCGGCCGTTATACCGTTTTTGGGCTTTCCGTGTATCACGATGTTGAATTCTCCGGCTCGCTTGAGACGGTTGCGGAAATGTAAGGCCGATATTCCTTGCTCGTCCACGATCTCGAAATGATTGTTCTTGTTGCCACGAACGATGGTGTAGTCGATTTTTTCGTCCTTTAAAAATAAATTATACGAAAAATTGATAATCAGGACTTTTCTTATCGTCATTCTTGATCTTAAGGACGTTGTATGCACTTTTTTATCGATAGAATTCCTTCAAATTTGCACCCCACAAAGAAAATAGTGATGTCTAATGGCTCGAGCAATTTTAAGAGGTTTCACCTCGTACAAGTCGAGATATTTGTTTATAAAAATCACAATTTTCAGCAGTTTCTCATAAGAGCGCGTGTTAAAAATTACAATTTTCAACATTAAATGTTTCGATTTCTAAATGGCGAAGCCTCTTAAAACTTTGCACACGCTTTTGTGTAACATCGAAGAAGCTTTATTGAGTTTTTCAAAAAAATCGGTCGTAAAATTTGTTCGAAATTTTGGATATTATATAAAAAATACAAATTACTTCGGAAAATCTTGAATTTAGAGTTTTTTGTTCTTTAGTCAATTAGTAGCAATTTTTTAAAATAAATTTTGGCTCGCGAACGACTTTGATTTTTTGTGAAAAATCACACACACAAATTTACACAAATGAAACACAAATTTAGATGTGACCGTCGTCACACAACGTCCTCAATGATTGTTTTTTTTATTATTTATGAAATTTACCTTGATCGCTGGCTGAAGTTTAATTATCCGCATCTTGTGTTTCGTTTGGTGGAGATTAAGTTTGAGAATCTTTTCCTCACCGTGATGGTGTCTCTTGGCTTTTCTGGATGTGCGTTTTTTGTTGGACGACGATTTTGCGTTGATGGTTTTGTTGCCCGACAATGCACGCACTTTCGTTCCTCGTCTGTGACGTTCTTTGTTGTTGTTGATCTGTACAACAAAAAAAAAAATAATAATAATCGTCGGTGAAAACACTATCGGAAAAAAGATAGAAAAAATGGTTTTGAAAATTTCTTTACTTTGCACGAAAAGCATCCCTCGGTGGAGATAATTTTATCGTCACTCGGTGGCACGTGATAGGAATCGGAATTTATAGAAAAGGTCGGCACGTTTCCAATCTCTTCGCCATAATTTCCCTGGGCCATGGGATTGATCGTTGAGAGGCAATGACCTTGACCTATCCTTTGATAGCCGGTTGGACAGCCGCATAAAAATCCGTTCGGCCCGTTGGGCGTGCAACCGAAAGCGCAAGGACTGCTCATGCAGCCGGCGCTCACCTGAAAAAATAAAAATCATTGACGAACCAAAAATCAATCGAAACCATCGAAATTCCATGCAAAAAAATTTTCTCCGCTCCATTTATTTTCCATTTTTCAAATTGATTTAATCAAAAATTCATTTATTCGAAAGTTGATTAATGAAAAAGTTGATTTTCGAAATTGATTTCATGAAAAATTAATTTATTCAAAAGTTGATTAATTAAAAAGTTGATTTTTTAAGTTGATTTATTAAAAAATTGATTTTTTGAATTCGTTCGTCAATAAATTAATTTTTTATGTATTTATTGATTCTTACCTGGACACAGATTTGCAAATTATTGTCAAATTGATAACCGTCCGGACAGCCGCACTTGTAACTACCAATTGTATTTATACAAGCGTTTTCGCCACACGGCGAATTCGAACACTCGTTCTCGTCTATACATTGATTGTAATAAAGATGCTGGACGAATCCTTCGGGACATCCACATCGATAACTTCCCATTAAATTCTGAAGACAAAAACAAAATACGACCGGAAATCACTAGATTATCCACGAATAAAAAGAAAGAGCGATAAACCAATTACAATTAAATTCCAAAACGCGGTTGGAACGTTTTTTGCATTTCTAAATCGAAATCCGGTTAATTTCTCAGTCAATTGGTTCACGTTGATATTTCACGAAAAAACAAAACCCAAAGAACAAGTTGAAGATGAAAAACTGAAGAATTTCAACATTTTTGACTTTTGGAGTAAAAATTTTCGCTCGTTTATTCGATTCGATTACCTGACAACCGTGTTCGCAATTGCCATCGTCAGCACACTCGTTATTGTCAGTGCAGAAAGTTCCAGTGTGATCGAGTTTGAATCCTCTTGGACATATGCACCGGAAGCTGCCCAGAGTATTTATGCAAGTTCCAGGTTTTGGACACGTGCCATGTTGCTCGCATTCGTTAATATCTACAAATTTAATCACAGGCCACAATTTTATTTGTTTTACTTCATTTTTATCGTATTTTTCGTTTTTTTTTCACTGAGTTACTGAATTTTTTGGTAATTTTACCATGACAAGAATCTCCATGTTGTGTGTAGCCGTCACGACAACTGCAGGTGTAACTTCCCTCGGTATTGATGCACTGTTGTTGGCACAAATGATTGCCAGTTGCACATTCGTCGAGATCGCGACAATTTACTCCGTCAGGATTCAATATAAATCCAGCTGGACAAGAGCACGTGAAACTGCCTTCGGTGTTCTGGCAATTGAACTTGCAAGGCTTGGGCGTGAGCTCGCATTCGTTGATATCTGCAAATGCAATTTTTTCTCATTTAATCGCTTCTTTTCATTCTCACACGAATTCAGCTGTGCTTTCGTTATTTATTCGAAATTACCCTGGCATGTTGTGCCTCCATTGTCAGTTTTGTATCCCTTGTTGCATATACATCGATAAGAGCCCAGGGTGTTGACACATATGCCATTTCTACATAGATCAGGTATTGCTTTGCACTCGTCGATATCTAAAAACCCAGAACGTCACGATTTCTCAATTTCCTTATTGAGTAAAATTATTCGAGTCAATTATGAAGTAAAAATTGGGAAAAATTCTAGAATACTCTCCAAAGATTTTACTTTAAGGACGTTGTATGCAAAATTTTCTATCGATATTTATTTATAAAAATCCCAATTTTCAGTAGTTTCTCACAAGAGCTCGTGTTAAAAGTTAAAATTTTCAACATTAAATATTCGATTTCTGAATGGTGAAGCCTCTTAAAACTTTGCACACGCTTTTGTGCAACATCGAAGAAGTTTTATTGAGTTTTTCAAAAAAGTCGATCGTGAAACTTTTTCGAAATTTTGGTTATTATATAAAAAATACAAATTACCTCGGAAAATCTTGAATTTAGAGTATTTTGTTCTTTAGTCAATTTTTAAAAACTTTTTTTTTAATGAACTTGGGCTCGCAAATAATTTTTTATGTAAGAAAAACTGAAAACAAAAATTTAGATTCGACTGTCACCATACAACGTCCTTGAGCAACGATTTTCAAAAAAGTTCTCGCTTGGGTCAGAAAGACCCGTATGATCCTCAAAAGGTTGATTTTTATTGAATTTTTTTAAATTGTTCTTCGATCAATTAGTTTTTTTTACTCGACCTTGGCCATCGACGGAGAATCCTTTGTCGAGACAGAGTTCGTTGTAATTTTCGGAATCTTTGGATGGACAAATTTCGCAATGTGGGCCCCATGCGGCTCCCATTGTGCAGCAACAATCCGCTTTAGTGACTGTCCGCACGTCGGACGTTCGAGCTGAACATCGTCCGCTGATTGTTCTCAGGAAACAGTAACCGACCCTGCGATCTAAAATTGAACGATTTTTTCCATTTTTTTTTTTTTTCGTTGAAAAATAATTTTTATTTATTATTTTTCCTTTGATGTTGATTTACCGATACAGGATTTTCCATCGGGACTCTGGACAAAACCTTCTTGACACAAACACTGATAGCTTCCTTCCAAATTGAGGCATCGTCCGTTCCTACACAAACCAGAATTGACCGCACACTCGTTTATGTCTTTGCACTCGTCCGTCATGCCAATTTGTTGATAGCCCGGTGGGCAAATGCACATGAAACTACCGATCAGATTTTTGCACTGGAACTTGCAATTATTCGCTGGAGTCGAACATTCGTCAACATCTTTAGAAAAAATAAAAACAAACATATTAGCGAATCGATTGATCGGATGAATACATTTTCAAACTTAAAAGACATCAAAATATTTTAGAAAGAGGGAATAAAAATTTCATTTCCAAAACTTTGAGGAAAATTTGTGACCGTGAACAGTTTTTTTCCAGTTTTCAATGTCAATGTGCTTGAAATGTCCCGAAAAGTCAAAAAATCACAACTAGAAAGAATTTCCGGATGTGTGGGTGTGTGTTCTGGCACTGTAAAACTCAAACGTCGATAACTCGAGAACGGTTCGAGCTCCAGGGCTCAAGTTTCGCACAGATGTTAATCCACACAAATTCATCGTTATCTGAGAATTTTGTCGGAATTGCTAAAAAAATACGAATTCTAGGGCATTTTGAAATTTTCAAAAAAAGTCTGTCACCGCTCTAACTTCCGCAAATTTAAAGATTTATTACTAATTTTTTTTTTACCAATAGAGTATCATAATAGGAAAGTTGGAATTGAATTTGGGAAATATTGGGTGAACGATTCAAATTTTATGATTTTTCGAATTTAACGAAAATCTGAATTTTTCGAAAAATCGTCCAACCGCTTGAATTTTATCAAATTTTCTAAGATATTGTCTATGAGTCTGTACTTCCTTCTTACTTTCTGGAAAAGTTGCCGAAATTATATAATTTGAATGAAAATACAAAAAAATATGGCAAATTGAAATTGAGGGAGCAATTTGCAAATTTTTTTACATATTTTTGCTGCAACTCTAAATTTGCAATGTTTTTTCTTTAATTTTCTCAATGGAGTGTGTTATAAAATTTGGAAGCGCAACAAACGATTGCACAAAATATTGAACTTGGATTTTCCCAAATTGAATATTATTGGAGGACTCGATTTTGGTTGTTACTTTTGGAAATAAGTTTTCACAAACCTATACAGTGTCGTCCATCAGCAGCTAAAACGTAACCATAAGGACAAATGCATCTAAAGGATCCAGGGGCATTGTGACATCGGAATGCACATTGATTGCCCAGTTCGAGGCACTCGTTGACGTCTTCGCAGACCTGGTGGGCACCAGGGGCAAATCCATTGTTACAAAAACATTCGAAGCCTCCCTCGACGTTGCTGCATGTGCCATTGCCACAAATATTTTGTGAGCTAAGGCACTCGTTATGATCGATGCACCGACGTCCTGTGTCATCGAGGACGTAGCCCGGAGGACATTCGCATCGGAAGGAACCATCGGTGTTGATGCAATCGCCACCGGAACAAACGTCAGGCATGAAGAGACATTCGTTAAGATCTACGCCGGTGTCGTCACGACCTGGTCCCTCGGGACACAGTCTTTTGAATGCCTCTAAATATAAAAATGAAAAATGCCATTTTTTGTCCAGTTTTTGTTTTTTTATTGGTTCATTAAAAACATTTAATACGAATGGTCTGTCTCACCGCTGTGTTCCCTTGGACACTGGTCGCAATTCCTGCCCCAAGCCATGCCCATTGTGCAGCAGCAATGTTTTTTGGTCATGCCACCTTCTCGTGGGGCCGAGCATTGGCCTCTGCGAAAACTGTCGTAACACTGTTCCTCCCTATAATCGATGCAGGTCATCGAGTTGACTTTTTCGCTGAGTCTGAATCCTTCAGGACATTCGCAGATGACACCGCCCTCGGTGTTGATGCATCGACCATTTTCACAGATATTTTTCGTTTCCACGCACTCGTCAACGTCTGGAAAAAAATCAATGAAATTCATCGGCGAATTTATTCGGTAGAATCAATTTTTTTATCGATTTTTTTGCTTCTTACCAACGCATCGTCTCTTGGAATCATCGAGTTCAAATCCTGGTGGGCAGCTGCAAATATACGAGCCCATAAGGTTTTGACACCGGCCTGGGCTTGGGCACAATCCAGGAATCTAAAACAAAAACAAGATTTTAGCAATCTCGTTCAATTCCACCAAATTGCATCGAGTTTGTGCAGTTTATTGATCAACACTGACTTCTTTACACTCGTCGATATCACGACAGTGTTGTCCATCCTGTGCCAGAATGTAGCCATCGGCACATTCGCAATTAAAGGCCCCGATAGTGTTCCTGCATCTGCCATTTCTGCACAGGAACGGCATCACTCTGCACTCGTCAATATCTGGCAAGAAAAAAAAGATAAAAATGTCGAATGATGGCTCCGCCATGAAACCGCTCCAATCTTCCTCCTTGAATTCCTTATCACTCGGGAATGGTGTGCCATTCAATAATATCGTGGCGCATGATACTCAACACCATAAGAATGAAAACCCCATAAGATGTGAAATTAATGAAGAAAAAAACAAGTTTTTTGTTACTGTTTCTTACCACCCAGCAAAGGTGCACTATCCAGAGGTGACACACGATATTCAACCCCATAGAAATTAATCAAAACACCATAAACTGTGAAATAAGTGAAGGAAGAAACAAAAAAATTTGCTACTGTGTTTCTCATCACCCAGCAGTGGTGTAACATGCAATAATATGGTGACACTATTCAACACCATAGAAATTAATAAAAACCCCATGAATTGTGACATTAATAAAGAGAGAAACAATTTTTTTGCTATTGTTTCTTACCACCCAGCAATGGTGTACCATGCGGAGGTGACACACGATATTCAACACCATAGAAATTAATCAAAACACCATAAGTTGTGAAATTAATGAAAGAAGGCACAAAAAAATTTGCTACTGTGTTTCTCATCACCCAGCAATGATCTGACGTGCAATAATATGGTGACACTATTCAACGCCATAGAAAATAATCAAAACACCATAAATTGAGAAATGAATGACGGAAGAAACAAAATTTTCTGCTATGCTGTTTCTTATCACTCAGCAATGGCGTAACTTGCGGTAATTTGATGGTGCATCATATTGGACACCATAGAAATGGATAAAAACACCATAAGTGTTGAAAATTGATGGAAAAAGTCAGAAATTTTTGAGCAATGTTTTTGGATGCCATAAAAATCAATAGGAACACCATAAATTGGAAAGTGATCGAGAAAGATTTTTTCTTAATGTTTTGTTCGAGAAATGATTAAAAATCTTGGGAGTTTTGGGGAAGAAAAAAGATAAATGTTGACCTGCACAATCGTTGTTGGGACTGAGCTTGAATCCGTGATAGCATTGGCATTTGTAAGAGCCCAGAGTATTGACGCAAGTGCCATTGTTGCAAATGTTGGGATTCCTTTGGCACTCGTCGATATCAACGCAGCTGTCGCGATCGCGAGTCAAGGCGAATCCCAAATGGCAAACGCATTGAAAACCTCCTTGTAAATTGTTGCAAGCTCCGTTGCTGCAAATTCCAGGTCTCTCGTAACATTCGTCAATGTCAATGCAACTCCGTTGACTGATTCCCAGTTTGTATCCAGCTGGACAACGACACTCGAAACTTCCTTGGAGGTTGACGCATTGGGCGTTTCCAGCACAAGGATTAGGCGACTGAAGACATTCGTTTTCGTCTATACACTGATGGGAATCCTCGTCGTAAACGTAGCCAAGATCGCATTGACACTCGAAACTGCCAGGAGTGTTGAGGCAACGTCCGTGTGTACACATCGTTGGCATGAGCGCACACTCGTCTATTTCTTCAGTGTGATTCGTAATCGGATTCATTATTTGACCTGGCACCATTCCACACAGTATCTCGTGCTCTCGGCTCCTTTCCCCTGGACATTTCTCACACGGAGTTCCCCAAGCTGCTCCCATTGAACAACAACACAACATTTTCGTTTGGGGATGAATCATTGGATTGAAACACTGGCCGGATTCGTAGTTTACGTAACAGAGCTCTTTCCTCATGTCTACACACTCTTTGCCACCTGGCATCGACATGTAACCTGTAATTAATGCAAATTCTGCCATGAGCATAATCCCAAACCTAAATTTCCTTCGACGTTTCTTCAATTTCAAAACACCATGACAATTTTCGTATCGCTTTTCGGTTCAGGTCCTAAAAAAATATCCTTTTGATTCCTCATAGAGGAAGCCACGTGACGGTGGATTATTTTTATTCCACTTTTCAATGTCAATGTGCTTGAAATGTCCCAAAAAGTCGAAAATTCATGTCTAGAAATAATTTCTGGATGTGTGGGTGTATGTTCTGGCACTGTAAAATTCAAACATCGATAACTCGAGAACGGTTCGAGCTACAAGGCTCAAGTTTTGCACAGACGTTAATCTACACAAGTTCTTCGTTATCTGAGAATTTAGTTGGAATCGCTAGAAAAATACGCATTCTAGGACATTTTGAAATTTTCAATAAAAGTCTGTCACCGCTCTAACTTCCGCAAATTTTAAGATTTATTGCTAATTTTTTTTTTATCAATAGAGTAACATAATGGGAAGGTTGGGATTGAATTTGGGAAATATCGGTTGAACGGTTTGAATTTTATGATTTTTCGAATTTTACGAAAATCTGAATTTTTCGAAAAATCGTCTAACCGCTTGAATTTTGCAAATTTTCTGAGATACTTCCTTTTCTCTTTTTAGAAGAGTTGCCGAAATTGAATTATTAAATAGGAAATACAAAAAAACGCTGCAATTTGAAATTGAGGAAGCAATTTGCAATTTTTTTTCTTCCCCTGAACGAATAATTCAATGAAAATCTTTCAAAACCGATGCAAACTGTAATAAGCTCGTTAATCATTTTAGATTATTATTGGAAAAAAAGGTTGACTTTAATTTCACGAACCTTCTGGACATTCGCAATGATATTTTCCCTGATCGTTGATGCAACGACCGACCCCACAGATTAGAGGATGCAGCCCACATTCGTCAATGTCCACACAACTCGTTTTCGTTTCATCCAGAATGAAACCTTCGTTACAGGAGCACATGAAACTTCCAAAAGTATTGGTGCAATGTCCATTCTGACAAATGTTTTCGTGCTCTTCGCACTCGTTTATATCTTCGAGAATGACTGTAACTCGATTCGGCCTGTAACCAGGACCACCTGGACACAAATCTTCAAACTCCTTCGTGCCAACTTCTGGACATTGCTCGCAACGATTGCCCCATGCGTTTCCTATGCTGCAACAGCATGTCGCTTTCGTCACTGCCGATGACATGTCGAACATGCATTGCGGGCGATCTCCCCGTGCCTCGTACCCAGTGAAACACAACGATTCTCGTCTGTCTGTAGAATTTCAACGTTTTTTTTTATTTATTGCAACTGGGCAAATGGCAGTTTGCTAGAATTTTTCTGTGGCAACGAAAATTCAATAAAGCTCGCAATTTTATCCAGATTTTTAAAGACCACGGTCGAATCTTAATTTTTGTTTTCAGTTTTTCTTACATGAAAAATGGTTTGCGAGCCCAAGTTCATGAAAAAAAAGTTTTTCAAAATTGACTAAAGAACAAAATTCTCTAAATTCAAGATTTTCCCAGCTAATTTGTATTTTTTATATAATAACCAAAATTTCGGAAATATTTTACGACCGATTTTTTTAAAAAACTGAATAAAACTTCTTCGATGTTACACAAAGGCGTATGCAAAGTTTTAAGGGGCTGCACCATTTAGAAATCGAAATAATTAATGTTGAAAATTGTAAGTTTTAACACGCGCTCTTATGAGAAATCACTGAAAATTGTGATTTTTATAAATAAATATCTCGACTTTTACATGGTGAAACCTCTAGAAATTGCGCGAGCAATTATAAATCACTTTTCTCTTTGCGTGGTGAAAATTTGAAGGAATTTTATCGATAGAAAATTCAGCATACAACGTTCTTGAGAATAATTATTGGAAACGAGCGAAATTTTCAGGACAACCCGTAAATATTTTTCCACAGATGTATATTAAGCATGTTTTTTTATTTTTTGTTCAAATATCTATTGGACTCACCAACACATGCATTTCCGGCGTCAACGAGTTCATGATTGGGGGGACATTCGCAATCGTATTTTCCCTGAGTATTGACGCAACTTCCGTACTGACACGACTGAGGACTGTCGCATTCGTCAATGTCGGTGCAGTTGCCACCGGAGCCATCGAGTTTGTAGCCCTCGTCGCACTCGCAGCGAAACATGCCAAAGATATTTTCGCATTTACCAAAAACGCACAAGTTGCTGAACATCTCACATTCGTTTATGTCGATACAAGCCTGTTGATTATTTTCCTCCGGATGCATGAAGCCCATTTCGCACTCGCACCGAAACGAGCCTGGATAATTGAGACAATGTCCATTCTCGCACAGACTCGGATCGTTCGAGCATTCGTCAATGTCTCGACAATTGTAACCGTCGCCACGAAAACCAGCGTCGCAGACGCACTGAAATGTTTATCAACGTTTAGAATTTGATCGAATTTCTTTCTTATCAAAATCCACGACTGTACAAAATTTTATTAAATTCGTTAAATTTATTTTTACGACGTTTCTCTTACTCTGAAGGATCCTTCGGTATTGATACACTGGGCGTTAGCGTCGCAGCCTCCATTGTTAATGAGACACTCGTTAATGTCTCGACAGTCGATTCCATTGCCAGTGAAGCCCTCGTGACACGTGCATTCGTAAGATCCAGGAGTGTTTTGGCACTCGGCGAATTCGCTGCAGGAATAAGCGTTCAATAAACACTCGTCGTCGTCCGTGCATTCCGGACCTCCTTCCGGTTTCACCGAATAACCCTCGTCGCAACGACAATCGAACGAACCGATCGTGTTGTGACATTCACCGTATCCGCAAACTCGTGGCTGGCTCACGCACTCGTCGACGTCTAAATAATTAATTTTCACTCATCAGTGACGATTGTGACGAAATTAAAAAAAAAAAAAACACTAAAAATACTACAAAATGCATTTTCAACGCTTCGGAATAATTTTTTGTTAAAAAAAATTCGAAAAAAACGAAGAAAAATATGCTGAACGATCTCGCAGATCGAAAATCGACCGCAAGTCCATTCAACCCTCCATGACTGTTAAAAAATTCTAAAAATCCGAGAATTTAAAGAAAAAAAATCGTTTTCTCGAGATAAATTCAAATCGTGAGTCCGAGGGGAAAGTTTTTCTCACCGATGCAGGACGTTCCATAGCTCGATGGCAAGAGTCCGCCGGTGCAACTGCAGGAGTAACTTCCGGGTGTATTTGTGCATTTTCCACCGTTACATATCCTCGGATTTTCTTTACACTCGTCGACGTCGAGGCAGGAACGTCCGTCGAGATTAAGAGCGAATCCGGTGCTATAAAATGGAAAAATAAAAAAAAAAGATTGATCAGCTTTTCGAGTTCAGAGATCCTGTAAATTGACACTGGGTCAATTTGACCCAAGGCGTTTTTCCGGACGTTCTATTCCGGTGAATATGCATTTTTCGTTTTTTTTTCTTTGCGTGGAAACTTTTTTTGTGGGAAAGTCAATCGGTGGGAGAAATTTTTAGTGAATATTTTTTTTTTTTTTTTAAATTACCTGCAGGAACAGGAAAAACTTCCAGGCGTGTTGATGCAAATGTTTTCGCAGCCTCCGTTGTTACTCGCACACTCGTTTATGTCTTCGCAATGAGATTTCAAGCCAGTTTGTCGATAACCATCGTCACAAATACATTGATAAGTTCCCATCATGTTTTCGCACACCCCGTTCGAGCAAATGCCACTCGTTCTCGAACACTCGTCAATATCTTTGCACGATTCCTTGTCAGGGCTCAATTCGTGGCCAGGGGGACAAACGCACTTGAATCCGCCCTCTTCGTTTCGGCAAGTTCCACCTCTGCACAGGCCCGGAGTTTCCTCGCATTCGTTAATGTCTGCGTCAATTGTTTGAATCAGTAAAAATGCAACGCTGAACTAGCGATAAAATCAAATTCGAGGCAACTTGATTTTTTTGGTGCAAAATTTTACAATTTTGAAAAATTCGTATCTCCGGTAAAATTCAACGAAAAGAACTCCACTTGGGCTCATTCTTTTCGTTTTTTTATGCACGTGAGACTGGCAGAATTTTGCTCAAACTAAAAAAATTAGCCAAAAATCGGTTCTAGAGATAAATTTTATCGCGTTTTTTCATTTTTTTGTTTGTTTTTTTCATGCAATTGTCAAAATACGAGATGTATTCGTGGATTTTATCGAAACGAAATATTTTACTCACCCATACAGATTTTCATTATGTCGCTGCTCCGATAGCCGGGATTGCAGTCACATTGGAAAGTCCCCGGAGTATTGCGACAAGTACCATTACCACAAACCCCATGCATTATTCCGCATTCGTCAATATCTGCAATTGAATTTTTCATTTTTTTCTCAAACTTTCCTAATTTTTTAATTTGTATGAATATTTTTGTAGACCTTTCGTTTTTAGTTCGGTTTTCGAAAAATTTTGTCAATCAATAATCCCGGGTCACGTTTGGAGGAAAAAAAAATAATTGAAAAATTTAGTTTTTTTTGTCTTTGATAATTTTGCAGCTGGGAATTATTTACCAATGCACTTGAGTCCGTTTTCTTCAAGGGCGTAGCCTTGATTGCATCGACAACTGTAACTGCCAACGGTATTTTTGCACCGTCCATTTTGACACATTCCAGGAAACTCGACGCATTCGTTAATATCTTGTCGCTCGTTAAATCCATCGCCTTTGGGACAGAGTTCAGCAAATATTTGAGTTCCTGGTTTTGGACAAGCCTCGCATTTGTCCGTGCCCCATGCACGTCCCACCGAACAGCAACAAATGTTCTTCGAGAATCTGCCCTCTATTGCACTCGCACAATGACCATGACGGTAATCCATGTAGCAAGTTTCTTGCCTCGTGTCAATGCACGTCGTATCTTAAAAAAAAAAAAATTCGAAGCCAAAATCAAAAATTCGAAGCCAAAATCAAGGATCTTGTTGAAATAATCGATTATCGTCTCTAAACAATTTTTTTTTAAAGCGAATTTGTACAAAAAAAACTTCGTTTTGCAGAAATTTCATTAACTGTTAATTTTTTTTCGTATTTCGTGTTAATGCACGGGGTATTTTTGGAAAAAATAACGAATTAATAGCCAAAGTCAAAGATTTTGTTGAAATAATCGATTATCGTCTCTAAACAATTTTTTTTACAGCGAATTTGTACAAAAAAATCTTCATTTTGCAGAAATTTCATTAACTGTTAATTTTTTTTCTTTTTTTTCCGTATCTCGTGTCAACGCACGTGGTATTTTTGGAAAAAATAACGAATTAATAGCCAAAGTCAATGATTTTGTTGAAATAATCGATTATCGTCTCTAAATAATTTTTTTACAGCGAATTTGTACAGAAAAAGCTTTATTTGGGCAGAAATTTCATTAACTGTTAATTATTTTTCTTTTTTTTTCCCATTTCGTGTTAATGCACGTAGTATTTTTGGAAAAAATAACGAATTAATAGCCAAAGTCAAAGATTTTGTTGAAACCATCAATAATCGTCTCCAATCAATTTTTTTTACAGCGAATTTGTGCAAAAAATCTTTATTTGGGCAGAAATTTCATCGAATGTCAATTTTTTTTCTTGTCTCGTGTCAATGCACGTGGTACCTTGGAAAACCAAAAAAAAACGAATAGTTAGAAATCAAAAGTCAAGGATTTTGTTAAAACAATCAATAATCGTTCAAACAATATTTTTTTAAATCGAATTTCTAGAAAGAAATCTTCATTTTAGCAGAAATTTCATTGAACGTTAATTATTTTTATTTTATTTTCTTGTTTACGTGGCACGTGTTATCTTTGAAAAAAAAACACAAATTGAGCGTCAAAGTCAAGGATCTTGTTGAATTAATCAATAATCGTCGCTGAATTTTTCTTTTCAACCATTTTCTAAAAAATTCTTCGTTTTGGCAAAAATTTCATTGAATATCGCTTTTTTTTTTAGTGTATCACAAGTTTGCTTACGTGTCGAGTCGAGGGTGAGTCCAGGTGGGCATTCACATCGATAAGAGCCATCGGTATTGACGCAGGTTCCACCGCCTTTGCAAATTCCAGTATTGAGTTCACATTCGTTAACATCTGCGCAAGCTTTTCCATCGACTTTGGCATATCCCTTGGAACATTCGCACAGAGACTGATCGCAAGCTTCGCAGGGACTGCCCCAGGCAAGACCAACGGAGCAACAACACTCTGATTTCAATGCTAGACGAGGAAAGTTGTTTTCGCAACGTCCTTCGATCATTTTAGTCCAACAGGAACCTCGTCGATTGTCTGTGAATGCGAATAATTCATTAGAATTAATTAAACTAAATAATATTTCTAATGGATGATTAATTGTGTCATTTTTAATGAAAATAAAATGCTGAATGTTGACGAACCCATGCAAATGTGTCCAGTGTTGTCCAAAATGTATCCGGACGAGCATTCGCACTCGTAGGATCCACGTGTGTTGATACAAACTCCACTGACACAAACGTCCGGCCCGAGCTCGTAACACTCGTCTATATCTTCGCACATTTGATTATCGCTATTGAGCCTTGTTCCGGTGGGACAAACGCACTAAATTAGCAAAAAAATACAATTATGAGTCTTTTCGTGTCTTTCATTTTTGAGTAATGAGCGATTTTTTGATTTTTTAACCCTGAAACGGTAAATTGGGGGCAAAATGGACCCCCATTTTCGCCTCTTTCACCCATTTCTTATCGTTTTACCGCATTTTTGACCCATTTTTTGACTTTAAGCAAAATTGCCCCAGGCTCGCGTGATTCTGCATTAAAAAACCGAAAAGAATGAGCCCAAATTCAAGGCTTTTCGTTGAATTTTACCGGAGATATAAATTTGTCCAAAATTGGAGTCGTTCATGACTCCAGATCAACGGAATTGGTGGAAAAAAGAAGAATTAGTGGTTTTGTCATAATTTTGAAAAGTCGGCGATTTTTCAGTGCAAATGTTGAATTATCAACTTGCAATCGTACTCGGAAAACCTGCCTGAAAACTGCCCGGTGTGTTTCTGCACTGACCACCGCTGCACAGAGAATCCTCGAGCTCGCACTCGTTTATGTCGCTGCAAACCTTTCCAGTGGGATCGAGTTCGTAACCATTGTCACAAATACATCGATAAGTTCCCATGAGATTTTCGCAACCGCCATTGACACAGATATTAGGATTTTGTGCACACTCGTTGATGTCTAAAAATGGGGATAATTAGTTTATCGAGTTGGGAATGAATCTGAACAATAATTGGGGAAATATCGAGAGAATAGTTTTGATGGAAATAAATCGGTGGATTTTTTAGTCACCATCGCCATTGTACGTCATTCCTGCTCCGTGGGGACAAAGTCCCTCGAATTCTGGAGTGTCAGGCATCGGACATGCCTCACAGTTTGTTCCCCAACCCAGAGGCTGGCCAATAATTACTGTACAACAGCAACAACTCGATTTCGTGACTGCCACTGACGTTGGATTCGAACATTGACCGTCTCTGAACTGGGAATAACAGAGATCTCTTCGTGTGTCTAAAAAAAATGATTTTTTACAGTCCCATCCACAATATTTTGTTATTTTCATGAAATTTCATCGTTAATGTCGTTTTTATACCCAAACAGGATCTGCCATCGGGCCCCAAATTGAATCCTGGATTGCATTCGCACCGGAAACTTCCCGGAGTATTTTTGCATCGTCCGTTTTGGCAGGGTGCACTTTGGCATTCGTCAATGTCTGCCAATAAAATTTATTCATTGAATTTCCCTCGTTTTTACGATTTTTACGTTTTTTTTCTCTTTAATCGTTTTAATTACCGATGCAATGACTCTGGTCGGGTCCGAGCCGGAACCCAGAGTCGCAGACACATTTGAAAGATCCTTCCATGTTGACGCATTTACCGTTGGCACACATTCCTGTGTTGGAACACTCGTCCATGTCGACGCAAAAAGTGTTGTCTCTTGAGGGCGTGAATCCCGATTGACAGGCGCAGTGATAAGAGCCAGGAATGTTTTCGCATCTTCCGTTCAAACATATTCGAGGGTTCTCCGAACATTCGTTGATGTCTTTTCCAAAAATAAGATTCAATCCGATCAGACTCAAAGTTACTAACGTTATAAATATAATAAAAAATGCTCGCGACAGTTTTTATGTTTAAGGACATTGTAAGCTAAATTTTCTATCGATAGAATTCCTTCAAATTTGCACCACACAAAGAGAAAAGTGACGTTCAATAGCTCGTGCAATTTTAACAAGTTTTACCGTGTAAAAGTCGAAATATTTATGTATAAAAATCACAATTTTCAGCAGTTCCTCGTAAGAGTGCGTGTTAAAAGTCAAAATTTTCAACATTAAATATTTCGATTTCTGAATGGCGAAGCCTCTCAAAACTTTGCATACGCTTTTGTGTAACATCGAAGAAGCTTTATTGAGTTTTTCAAAAAAAATCGATCGTAAAATATTTTCGAAATTTTGGTTATTAAATAAAAAATACAAATTACCTCGGAAAATCTTGATTTTAGAGGATTTCGTTCTTAAGTCAATTAGTAACAACTTTTTTTTAATGAACTTTGGCTCGCGAGCCATTTTGTATGTAAGAAAAACCGAAAACAAACATTTAGATTTGACCGTCGCCATGCAACGTCCTTAATTTTATGAAAAATCAATCGTTCCCGAGCAATTTGCAGTTTTTTATATTTATTATTCAGTTTTTTATCGTTTCCCAATAAAAATTTGTTGTCCATCGGGTGTCTCTATGGAGAACGGGCATTGAAGATGTCCGTGCGTTCTTTATGCATCAACGACATAACTCTCGCTCAAGGCAAAACGTTTATCGCTATGCATACAGAACACAAGAAAAATGCGTGCCTTCCGCATTCGTGTACCCGCTCGTTTTCTCCTCTAGTTTACCTGCCTTATCGAAGGCACTAGTGATAAATGGCTGACTCGCAAATTACACGGTAGTTCGGTGGTGAAAGGCCAAATAGCCCGAGAGCAAACATCCCGAGCACGAATACTGAAGGACGAGAAGCTAATTTTCGCCCTTTGAGTGATAATAAAATACGTTACGACCGAATGTATCGATAAAATACAATTTAACGTTATTTTCTCGAATAATCTGATGTCACGAAATCGTGATAATTTCTTTGATGATCAAAAAAACAATAAACTCTCTGCCCATTAGCCGGAAAGACAATGGAACGAGGCAAATTGCAAAAATTACATCGAGTTTAGTTGACTTTGAAGACTTTTTTTCGTACCCACCGATACAAGTGTTTTTTGAGGGTGACAAGACGTATCCGTCGTTGCATTTGCATTTGAACGATCCATTCATATTTGTGCAATGTCCGTTTGTGCACATTCCCGTGTCCTGGCATTCGTCGTGATCTGAAAATCATAGACAAAAATGAACGATCAAAATCTCTATAAATATAAAACTTTACTACAAAATAATGTTTGTGCCCTTTTCACGCAAAAACTACTGAACCAATTTCGACGAATCTTTCACAGGAATGAAGCTCATGAATCAGAATAGCTTTCAGGCTGTATTCCATTCCGATAATTAATTTTTTCCGGCAACCCGAACCAAAAAATCACATTTTTCGTCATATTTCCCACTTTCAAACTTCACAAGCAACTAAAAAATGATAATAAATCAAAAATCGCTAATAACCAATTCAAAGATAATTCGAAAACGAAGATGATGAGCTGGAGTGCGAGTTTGTAAAAAAAAAAAAGTTGTAGCGATTTTCGTAAAATCAAAGTTTGAAGATTTTGAAACAGAAAATTCAATTTTTCATATCAATAAATATCTCAATTAATAGTAAAAAAAAATTGATTTTACCGGTGCAATAGCGTCCTTCGCCGGAAACGACAAAGCCGGGTGGACACTCGCAGGTGAAGCTGCCAGGAAAATTGCGGCAAGTGCCACCCTGGCAATAATCCTCTTGGCATTCATCGACGTCCTCGCACCTTCCGCCTTTTTTGAGAAATCCGGGATAGCATTCGCACTCGTAGCCTTCGGGTGTGTCGATGCATTTCCCGTCGCCGCAAATGTCGGGTCTGAGGGCGCACTCGTTGACGGTGAATTGTTGGCTCTCCGAGCACAATTTTCTATAGTCAACTGCAGGCATTTCATTTGTTTTTTCTTTATTTAGTAAATAAATATTTTCGGTTGATCGGTTACGAATAATCGTGCAGATAAGATCGCGACTTCCGGTGCGTTTTTATTCGTGTTCCAAAAGGCTTTTATACCCATCGCGTATGGAAACAGCAGGAAGCAATTTCGTGCAGATGGAAAATCCTTTTTTTTCAGTTTTTTATTGGCCAATCAATTCGTCAAATGATGAAATCGATCGTTACTCACCGCTCCCACTGTGAGGACAAATGAAACATTCGTCTCCCCATCCGCGACCCATGTTTTTGCCACAGCAACAATCTTTTTTGCTCAATCTCACTGCCAAACGATTTTTGCACTGTCCGTTTCGATTTACCGCAGTGTAACAAAGTCCTTGCCTTCCGTCTGAGAAAAAAAATAAGAAAAATCAGATTTTTCAACATTCTAAACGCTTTTTCTTACTTTTCGTTGGTGCAAAATTGTGAAAAACGCGAAATTAGAGACTTTGCGACTTACCGATACAGAATTTTCTGTCTTGGCTCTGTATGAAGCCGGGATTGCAAACGCAGTAGTAACCACCTGCAGTATTAATGCAACGTCCATCAGCGCAAATTCCCTCATCTTCGCACTCGTCCCTGTCGGTGCACTCGTTAGTCTCGAGATCGCGGGTTTGGCCCTCGGGACATTCGCAAGTGAAAGAGCCCGGTGTGTTGACGCATTTGCCACCCTCGCACAAACCAGGAATTGCTTCACACTCGTTTATGTCTGATGGGGTCGATTTGAAAAAACAAAAAATAAACAAAAATAAATCAATTGAAGTGGTACTGTTAGTTTTATATTTTCCTTTCAGGATTTGATAAAATTTGGTACAATGGTAAATTATGATTAAAAAAAGATCCAGCCAAATTTTCAAGAGGCTACAGAAAACCAGGAAAAAGATATTCGCATTGGTAATTTCATGAATTTAACATTGATTCCATACATTTCATTGTATTTTACAATAAAAATTGTGATTTCTCCTAAGAATTGATAAAAATTTATTGTAAAATGCAATGAAAACTGAGATTTATCATAAAACTCAATGTTAAATGTACGAAACTACCAATAAGAATATTTTTTTTCTCGTTCTCTGTAGCCTCTTGAAAATTTGACTGGATCGTTCAGAATTTAATAAAATTTAGTACAGTAGTAGATTCTGATAAGAAAAAGATCCAGGTGAATTTTCAAGAGGCTACAGAAAACCAGAAAAAAGATATTTGCATTGTTAATTTTATGATTTTAACATTGATTTCATACATTTCATTGTATTTTACAATAAAAATGGTGATTTCTCCTTAGAATTGATAAAAATTTATTGAAAAATGCAATGAAAACTGAGATTTATCATAAAACTCTATGTTAAATGTACGTAACTCCCAATACGAATATTTTTTTTCCTGGTTCTCTGTAGCCTCTTGAAAATTTGACTGGATCGTTCAGAATTTAATAAAATTTAGTACAGTTGTAGATTCTGATAAGAAAAAAATCTAGTCGAATTTTGGAGACGCTGCAGAGAACCAGGAAAAAGATATTCGCCTTGATAATTTCATGAATTTAACATTGATTTCATACATTTCATTGTATTTTACAATAAAAACTGTGATTTCTCCTAAGAATTGATAAAAATTTATTGTAAAATGGAATGAAAACTGAGATTTAGCATAAAACTCAATGTTAAATGTACGAAACTTCCAATGGGAATATCTTTTTTCGGGTTTTCTGTAGCGTCTCGAAAATTTCACTGGATCCTTTTTTGAGCTTTATCTTTAAGATAAAATCTTGATGTATCTTCATTCCTTTAGGAATTCCTTTGGATCTTTGATTTGTCATAAAATATTTGAAGAGAAAATCGATGATTAAACGCTCACCGACACAGTTGCCCTGGTTCGTCTTCAAATGGCCAATCTCACAGTCCAACCTCGCCGGACATCGCTCGCAAGGATGACCCCAGCCTTTGCCGACAGTGGCACAGCACATTTGTCGAGTACAAACGACCCCCTGCAAGTTGACCAAACACTGGCCATTCCGTACTTTCGTGTAACATGGCCCAACTCTGTAATCGGTGTCGCAACGTCTTCCGGTGTAACCGTAAATACAAGCGCAACGATCCGGCCCGATACATCGTCCCTGATTGAGACAGGCTTCTCGACAAACCGCTATAAATCAGGAGATTCAAATATTATTATCATAAAAATTTAATGCCCTATTGAATTTTTGACCCCAGAACGGTCAAGTGGGGCAAAATGGACCCCAAACGATTTTAAATCGTTTTTCACGATTTTTTTTATCGTTTTACCCCGTTTTTGACTCATTTTTTGACTTGAAGAGAAGCTGCCCAAGGCTCACGTGATTCTGCATCAAAAAACGAAAAGAATGAGCCCAACTTGAATCCTTTTCGTTAAATTTTACCGGAGATATGAATTTTTCAAAATTGCAGTCATTTTTGACTTCAGATTACCGGAAGAGGAATAAAAATTTACCGTTCTAGGGTTAAAATTCGATCAAATTCTATTCGAATCACACAAAAGATTATTATCGGAATTTTTCAAAATTTTCCATTAGACATTTCGTTAATAAATTCACTGACGTTCGTTGCAAAATTCTCCCTGATATCCTGGCCTGCATTGACATCGTCCATCGACGCAATTGCCATTTATGCAATGGACTCTGCAAGTTCCACTGTTTCGAGCAACTCCTCTACTTCCTGGTCCAGCGTTTCCTGCCTCGGCAGTGGTGCGGTTCTCGTGGGTCAAACCTTTTGCGATGAACGCACGAAAAATAATGACGCAATTTTCAATTATTCTCACTTTTTTTGTCCGTTCGACAAAAATGAATTTGTCGTTTGTTTAAAGTTCTTTTAAGAAGGCTTTTGGATGAAATTTATTGTGCGGAGAAAATAGGTCAAGTCTGATGATTTATTTACCTCTCGATTGAGCCGAGACACAAACCGATGCGACTGCACCGCTGTCACACAAGCAAATATTTGGCCTTATACATCTGCCTTGATTGCCACATCGCCTTGAACAAATAGCTGAAAAATTACAGAAACTCAACTCTCGTCAGATAATGATAATCGTAAGAGAATTGTGAGTGCGGGTGTGTGGGCTAGAAACAGTGTTTAGCTCTGTCCATCCACTCTCGTATAAATTAAATGTATTGGGTCGTGATAAATAATACTTACGAATTACACAGAGTCCAGTTTCGGGTTTTCTCGTCCAGCCAGGACAGCAGTAACTTTTGTATCTCGTCCGGCAAATGTTTGGCCTGCAATTTGAAAGAGAGAAAATTGACTAAATAGATTTTTTCGATGACGAAGTATTCAAGTTGCAAAAACAATCGAAATTTTATTTGTTTTCAGTTTTTCTCACATAAAAAATGGTTTACGAGCCAAAGTTTATTAAAAAAAAGTTGTTACAAGTTGACTCAAGAACGACACACTCTAAATTCAAGATTTTCCGAGCTAATTTGTATTTTTTCTATAATAACCAAAATTTCGAACGAATTTTACGACCGATTTTTTTGAAAAACTGAATAAATCTTCTTCGATGTTACAAAAAAGCGTGTGCAAAGTTTTAAGAGGCTTCGCCATTTAGGAATCGAAATATTTAATGTTGAAAATTGTAACTTTTAACACGCGCTCTTATGAGAAACTGAAAATTGTGATTTTTATAAATAAATATTTCGATTTTTACATCGTGAAACCTCTTAAAATTGCTCGCTCAATTAGAAATCATTTTTCTCTTTCTGCGATGAAAATTAAAAGGAATTCTATCGATAGAGAATTTCGCACACGACGTCCTTAAATAAAAAACAAACAAAACGAACGATCTGGTGGGAGAAGAGAAGAATCTTACGCGAAGGGTTTAGAGAGGTTTTTTGTGCTCGCCTCGTTGACTGATAAAACTTATGCAAGAATTCATGTAAGAGATGGTTTTACTTCCGCGATAAACAAGGCGGAAATTTCATTTTCATTGAGAGATCCACATGGTGCGCGTGTTTTCTCGGTGTCATACACGCGTGATGGTGCAAAAAGCCATAGAAGGAAAAAGATGAGGAGAGGATCGAGAGATGGATAAAAAAAATGAAAAATACAAAATATCCATGGCTGTGCCACCTCGGGAACAAGGCGGCCATTCACTCGTTGCCCCATAATTAACGTCAGCTGCTAGGCCGCACTCTTTTAAGTACTTCCACTTACGCGCCCTGGCGCCGTGTTCTTCGTATGTGAAAAAATACACACGCCCCATATACATGTATCGCGGCGTCTTGTGCACGCATATTCGCGGTTCTTGCATGCGTGTTATCCGGGCGTTGAGACGATAAAGAATAATAATAAAAATAAAAAAATGCTAAAGAAAGTCTCTCAAAGGAATCAAACGATGACCGCGCGTTGACGCGCGCGCGCGCGCGCGCGCGATAAAGTTGTATTCGATCCGCGCGAATACAACTTCTCTGATGTCGTGCTCGCAGTCGAGACACCTAATGACTAACATGATAAAATTAGTTCCCTTCATCATCTTGTCATTTCCGAATATTTCCGGGTTTCCGAATGAATCAGCATTTTCTATAGCTACTTGTTACGATATTAAAAAACAAATATAAATATATATAGAACGTGCTGTCTCGTTAAAACGTGGGTGGTCGAACGAACAAGTTAAGAAAACTTGAAGACTTTCATAGAAATTCGAGTATCAAATTGTACGAATGAAAAGAATGATCCATTCGTTTTAAAATCCTTAAATTCACGCTAGAACGGTAAACTTGGGGCAAAATGGACCCCCCCAATCGATTTACCGCATTTTTGACTCATTCTCTTACTTGAAGCAAACTCGCCCCAGGCTCGCGTGATTCTGCATTAAAAAACGAAAAGAATGAGCCCGAGTTGAACTCTTTTCGTTAAATTTTACCGGAGATATGAATTTTTCAAAATTCCGGTCATTTTTGATCCCGGGTTACCGGAAAAAAAATAAGGCTAGCGTTCTATAGCGTCATATTTTTTCGGAGTGACGTTTGAACGAATTAGGGAGTGTGATTCAGAGCCTGGAAAATTCTTGGCAAGACGAGATTTCATGGATCCTCGCGCGATACAATAAAAACTATAACGACAAAGAGACTCTACGAGAGGCTGCTGCTGGGTGCAATATACGGTATCGCGTCGCAAACTGATATTAAAAGCCCACGAAGCTTAACAGTGTCATTAGGCAATCTCTTTGGAACAATGGACGTTATACATATCTGTCATCAACTCTTTTTCTCACTTCTTCTCTCTCGTTGCTTGCTTGAATACGCTGATGCATGTATGGACGTGGACAGTGCTGTATAATACGATTATTGCGTAATGAGGCCATTCCTCGGATGTTCAAGAATGGAATATGTTCACGCTGATTAATTTATCCTTCTGCATATCAAAGATCGAGATTAAGAAAAATCGTGGGTGAGTGACGCGATATCGAGCAGCGTTTTTTCCTAGTTCAACATCCAGCGTTATCATTTTTGAGCGATTTAAATTGTAACGTTGTGTCGAGAAGAAATCGGACGCGAGAATTTGCACAAATCAGTGGTTCAAGCTGGTCAGTTGGATTTTTCAAAGTCACCGCAAATTCCGTTTTCCCTTTTCTAGCTTCGTTTTAATAGATCAGAATTCCTTGAGCCTATCGCGACATTTAATAACGAGCACTTAACGATTAGGTGCTGGTTTCTCACAGTCGAACGCGCGAGCTCCAAACCGAACGAGGTTATAGCTCTCGCAATGACAAATCAAGAGGCTCTACGCATTCGCATCATTATCTTTCGCTCAATTTCTTCGCCAACAGCACTTATTAGCGAGACGCGTATCCACGATTGTTATTAAGCGACGAAACGAGTTTTTCTCTTTTCGCAGTTTCTTTTCTTGGGTTTTTTTTTTTTAAGGGTCCATTTTACCCCACCACCCCGTTCTATCCCGATGAGTAATGTATTGAATAATGTTGCGAGCTCTTCTCGTGTCTGTCAGCGGACAATTGGACTGTGCAATAATTATTGTTTCTACGAAGTCATTTTGCCAGCATTCACGCCTTTTTTTCTTTTTTATTGGTTCATCGCGCCTCTATACGATTGCCCCGAATTCCTTGGGAGATGAATTTTATCCCATACACACACTCTCTCTACAATGTATGAGAAAATATAGTCGTTTAGGATAATATTACGAAAAGTTGCTTGATTATCGGGATTTAGGGTTGATACGATCGAAACCGTGTGAAGAGATTTTTCTGAAAGCCGTTTGTTTCCCGTGCGCCATGTTATTCGCCGGTAATTTTAACACCCATGCCTTTTTATTCCTCGATAATTCCAAGTTATAACGAGCCTTGAGGCCGAAATCAATGTTCGCAAGATCGCGCTTCGTCTCCCATCCTCGAGGCTGCACCATGATCCGAAAACCTTTATCTAAAACGCGTTCGTTATGAGTGCGCTGGAACAAGATCTTTAGATCGAATCAAAAAACGAGATTTTTGGACGCGAATTAAATTTGAAAATAATTATTTTTGTTCTTTCCATTGAGGATTCCATCACTTTTTTTTGCCAGAGTCTGGAAAGGAAAACCCGTTCAATTTTTCATTGATCCAGGACGATTTTGTGGCCGAATGAATTTATCTGGCGTGCAGATTATTGCAGAGATTCAAAGTGCATTCGAGTCGTGATGAATGATCGAACGACAAAGCGATGGAGAGAGGATCGGACAGACTTGGCGATATTGTCGATTGTTATTACCGAAAATTGAGCGTCTGGTCAACTCGCAAGGGATCTTAATCTCGGAACCCTCCCGAACGTCTGACTCACAATCAGTATTCGATTATGGTGGGACCACTTGAATCGCTTGTCGCGCGATCTTATTCTCTCTTTCTCTTTTTCCTCTTATTTATCAACTCTGGACGCATGTGACAGTGCTCCGTGATAAATTGTCCAGTCATGGACCGTTTGACATTCGTGACGGGCACAGCGTGAGGTCTCTAAGGACGTTCACTCGAGGATTTTAACCCTAGAACGGTAACCTGGGGTCAAAATGGACCCCAGGCGCTTTTAAATCCGCATTTTTGACCAATTTTCGCAGGTTCACGTGAACCTGCATGAAGGACGAAAAGAATGAGCCCAACTTGATGCCTTTTCGTTGAATTTTACCGGAGATATGAATTTTTTAGATTTCAGGTCGATGGTGATTGAAAAATCTAAAAGTTGTCAATGGGGCGAAAAAATATGGTAAATTGTCCGGAGGATTCAGCAGTTAGCAAAGAACTTTAATATCCGTTCGAGGCGAGGATAAACGCGTACGACGGATGCTGCAGATGTTAAGATGATGAAGCTCATATATTTCGTTGTAGCAATAAGGGAAACCCAATTAGATAATTATTCACGCTAATTCTTCGACCGAACAAATTGGGTTAAACGGCCTGTTGCGCAATCGAAACGGGAAGGGAGTCGAGTGGAATGCGAGTGAGGAATTTTATATGCTTCATGATGCGCATCTGTATTGGTGCGAGTCTCGAGAGAATTTATTCGCATCGACGCTCTCCAAGAGAATGCTCGTGATCTGCCGAGTGCTGGGGTGGAAGAAGAAAAAAAGTAGAATAAAAAAGTTTGCCCTTAAGAGCTTAAGTCATCGCGCGCTAATCGACGTATATATATATATATATATATGAAACGCCGCGTATATAACACACGTCAATATCTGAATCTATGGATATTTACACATACACTAATGTGGCTGAGCACGTTAGAGATAAAGTCTTGCCCTACAATCGCTGAACCTCGAATCGTCATTTATCGTATGCACTTAAAAAAAATGTCGATAAAGATATTCATGGGACATTATGAGAGACTTTTTTCTCGCGATCAAAACGGAATTGTATTTGTTGTCGAAGCTAGGGGGAAAATGAGCCAGGTGGGGCAAAATGGACCCCTAAAAAAATGCATTTTACGACGAATCTCGTCTCGAAATCGTATCAGTCGATCAGAACCACGAGATAAAACCAAATTCTCTCGTTAATGATTGAAAAAAAATGGCCAATTCCGGAAAATACGTAATGAAAATTCTATAAAAATGAATCGTAAGTGGAAGAAACGTCTTTTCCTCTATGGAATATTGTGTAATTTTGAAAATCTGTTCGATGCTGCCTCAGCGACTCGTTAGTCTTGAATCCAGAAGTTCGTATCGACGTTCCTATCCGTGTCGACGTAAATTCAATTAGATATTGCGGAAGTCATACATTTCCTTTTTATCGATGGGTTTTATATTTTTTAATACTCTGACGTATCAATGAGGAGGCGCTGAAATTTATATCTTTTGCCTTTGAATTTATATGCGCGCGCGCGGATAAAATAATTAGAGAAAACGATTAAGCTCGTATGATCTCTATACATTTCCTTATCACGTTTTCTTGGAATTAGACATTGAGATTCAATGAGTATGTGTTGCCGATAAAATAATGCTCGTTTTCAATGATTTTATAATACGTCTTAATTAAGACTGAGCTTCTATTTCAATATCTCGACGTGCCTGATGCTATTCAACGGTTTACTATCACAAAATGACTTTATTTACGATTCTTTGATCATTTTGTATGCACATTCTTGACACCAAAACTGCAATTTTTTTTCTACGAAGAAAAATTCCCTGACGTCAAGAATTCGAGACATTTAATTCCCAATTTTTAACTTTTTCCATCTAAACGAGTGTGAATTTGAATTGCGTTTCGTTTATGCGTTGCAAATAAATTTATTTGGGATTTTTCTTAAAAAAATTCGGCTCATAGACTTTTCTGGCTGTCTGCAAAAAAAATTCTAAATACATTTTTTTCTGCAACTCGATTTTTGCAACTTTATAACGAAACGTGACTTTAATTTACACGCGGTTGGAATTGAAGTTTTTGTGAGTTTCAAACTCACTTTTGCGAATAATTCTGTCAGGTGATAAAATATACAGATCAATTATTATCTCGCAAGCTGCGAGATAATAATTGCGGCACGCGTAAGGTCAAGTACAAATTGGATAAATTTGATATTGCGCAAAACTCGCGCTCCCTATTTAGTCTCGACTAGAGGAACGAGCTGGTGAACCGTTTTTCGTCACTTAATCATTTATTCTCCCGTCATTTTGGATCCATCATGTAATTTCTAATCGTAGCAATGATCTTAATGTTTCGGTTTGTGCAACGCGAGCAAAGTCTCCAACTCTGCTTTTTTCATCTTGGGCCTCGTACAGAATTAGCGCGATTGATTTATGGCTTTTTCTTCCTTTTTTCGGACTGTCCTACAACGTGATTGTTCCTCGCATTAACCAAGTTTGTACATCCTTCAATTACCTTATCTATGCTTCACGCACTTTTCCATCGTTTTCCACAGTCACGTAATTTATATAATTGTTGACGCCCCTATGAATTCGCTCGCGTTTCACTTTGTTTCATAACGATCAACTTGTTTAACACAAAAATCATCGAGATTCCTTAAGAATAGAGAGATTTTAGAAAAAAATTCAATTCGTTCGCGGTCTATGAAAAATTGACAATTAGCGAATTAATCTCATGAACAATTATTTAGTGATTCGAACGAAAATGCTGCAAGATCTGACACAAAAATCTCTATGTATATAAAACTTTACTACAAAATTGTGTTTGTGCCATTTTCGCGCAAAAACCACGGAACCAATTTTGATGAATCTTTCATAGGAATGAAGTTCATGAATCAGAACAGCTTTCAGGCTGCATTGCATTCCGATAATTAATTTTTTCCGGCAACCCGACCCAAAAAATCACTTTTTTCGTCATATTTTCCACTTTCAAACTTCGCAAGCAACTAAAAAATGATAATAAATCAAAAATCGCTGATTACCAATTCGAAGATAATTCGAAAACGAAGATAATGAGCTGGAGGGCAAGTTTGTAAAAAAAAAAAAAAGTTGTAGCGATTTTCGTAAAATCAAAGTTTGAAGATTTTGAGAAAAGAAAAGTTCAACTTTTCATATATTAAGCTAGTCGAGTACCCTTCAGCGGCAGATTCATAATAATGGTCGATTCTAGATTCGGAAACTTGATAACTCGTGAATTGCCCTCGTCTCTGTCAATTCATAAGATCATTCGCGTTAGTTACTCAACATTTAGAGTGCGATAAATCTCGCATATATGCTTGAGACAAGTTACTCGTGTTCGTTGCACCGAGAATACGAGAGAGAGTTAATTGAACGTATGAATATATATAGAGAGAGAGAAAGAGAGACCGAGAGAGAGACAAACATAAACGTGCGTGTGTACAAGTCGACGAACCGCGATCTGTATACACCTTGATGGTCGATCGACGTTGCATGAGTTTTCCTTGGCGACCCGCGGCCTTCCTCAAACTAGATCCTTGCCTGTATACATGCAATTTGAGGCGGAAGCAAAAAGTGAAAAATAAAAAATGAAGCAAAAACTATAATGAAAGAATAAAAAATGTGCAGCTACCACTCGATTATTTTAAGTGGCTACTTATTCATGGGCAAATAATGCTAATTATGAGCGAGTCTCTAGGGAGATAAGAACAAATCGGAATTCTCGTCGACAGGTTTACTCGTTTGTTAGCCTCGTGGAAACAAGCATGTCGCCACGCAATTCCGATCCAGCCCCGTGATGAGACGTATTCGTCTTGAAACATGATGGAAATTGGATCAAAATGTATCCTTTTTAAATTTACCCTCATGCGTACTTGCAATGGCGCATTTTTTACGAAAATCTTTATGTTCGATCCGCTTAATTCGTGAGTTATTGAAAAATTACGCGATTCCTCAGTCTAGTCTGTCGTTTTTGTACATTTTTGAAAAACTGGAAAGTGTTTTGGGTTTTTTTTTATTCTCGAGACGCCGACTCGTGTCCACGCGTCGAGTGTGTAATTTTTTTTTCAAGAATTTTCGATCGATATATTTTTACCCGAAATTCCAGACACTTTTAGTTTTGCAACAGCGGACACACTCGCGGCATGTTCACCCACGCACAATGGGGGATCATCAATCGTATCTCGTTCGGCAGATCGTACGCCCAGGAGCTTTATTTCCGTGCCAATAATTCAGACGCGTTGGCGCACCTAAGTTCGCTCTCATTAATGTCACTTCCGGTACTCGATATACATTTGCTATATGCGTAAGAAAAACGGTGGTAGACATGGTAATTTATTTATTTATTTCAACGATTTTTCGAGCGTCAAACTTTTGCAAATTCGATGCTTTCCAAATTTAACCCAGAAATGACTCCAATTTTTAAAAATTCGTATTTCCGGTAAAATTTAACGAAAAG
This sequence comes from Diadegma fenestrale, assembly GCA_037043255.1. Classification (NCBI taxonomy): domain Eukaryota; kingdom Metazoa; phylum Arthropoda; class Insecta; order Hymenoptera; family Ichneumonidae; genus Diadegma; species Diadegma fenestrale. Next base: position 10,609,842 of record CM073317.1, read on the forward strand.
AGTTCAACTTGGGCTCATTCTTTTCGTTTTTTAATCCAGGACCACGTGAGCCTGGGGCGATTTTGCTTAAAGTCAAAAAATGAGTAAAAAATGCGGTAAAACGAGAAAAATCGGGAGAACGAAGGAACGAGAGGGCGCGGGATTTAAACACTGAAAATTAAATTTTGTCAAAAAACGTGGATATTTTGTTGAATACGACAAACTAAATATTTTTGGATAATTCAAAAATTTTCGTTATTTTGACAATATTTTTTGGTTCTATAACTCGAATATTGGATTTTCCAAGAGACTTTCCAGAATAATTCTGGCTGCATTGACAACATTTTTGTGATTTTTCTCTTCAGGCAAGTCGCATGGGGTCGCTTTTGGATTTTTTTTTAATCTGGTCGAGCATAAACGACTCGCATCGGAATAAACGAAGAATTTTCGACTCTGAACGACTTACCCAGTGGGTGGATGGGACTGCAAGTTGTTATCGAGATCTTGAGTAGTTCCGGGTGCTGAGCGCGTACCAAGAGGATTTTCCTGTAGCGTCCGATTGGCCAAGACGATGAGGGCAATTGCCGAAAAAAAACGAGCTCGATTCGAGAACATGATGAGTGCGTTTTTTCTTACAGAAAGCAACGTTGGACTTTCAACAAACGTAAAGTCCGAGTATTCGCGTTGGTCGGCATTCGTTAAGTCGAATGATCACCAGCCATTTCGTAAAGTCTCCAAAACACTCGTGTGATTCATAAAATTGCGTGATTTTTGTCTCCAAGTTTGTTATAACTTTTCGAATTAAATCGATAGTTTTCTGCGCGAGCAACACAAAGACACAATATTGAATTAATTGTAATTAATTTAAATGTAATTAGTTATTAATGAGAGCAGGGAAAAAAGGAGCGCGGATGACTCGCAGCCTCGCGATAACGCGTGTTGGTACCCCGCGGGTGTGTTGGCGTTCCGGAAGTAGCGAAGAAGTGTGAAATGATAGAAAGCCTATCAACGCTTTGTGGGGGGTTCTCGTATAAATAAAGTTCTTATCTTTGACAAATAGCTCTAAACTGATGATTCTAAGCTGCTTTATGCAGCATCCCGCCACAAGTTAACAGGCCCCGAAAAAGCGTGTAAAAAAACCAAAAAAATAAAAGTCGTTCGAGTGGTCCAGTGTCTTTGAAATTATGATAATGGATTGAGTGCGGGGTGGTGAATCCATCTAAAATTAAACTGATAAACAATAAACTTCCTCCAAGTGTGTCGAGTATTTTTTGTTCCCATGGGACTGCGTTTATTTTTCTTCTAATTTTACTTTCCCCATGCAGGAGTCTCGCGTGTGTATAAACAAAAAAGTAATGAGTCGAGATTTTGGAGGAAAATGGTGAAAATTTGATTTTTTTTTCTTTTCGAACGATTCTCGCTGGATCAAAATTCCAAATAATTGATTTTTCATTAAATCCAATCAATTCAACGTTTTTTTTAGCGACTAAAAATCACACACACACATTCACTTGTCACAATATTCGTAGCATCGTTCGAATGATATTTTGATGGAGAATTTAATCGATAAACAAACGAACGTCGGATTTGAAATAGCTGGAAAAAGCTCCGCAACTGTTTGGACGAACCCCCGAAAAGATGCGTCGACCGATCGCGACGTGAGACTGCCACAGCAGCCTCTATGAAACTCGGGATATCCCAACTCATCTCAGTCCGCCTCGCAGCCTCTCTCTCTCTCGTCTCTCTTTCTTTATGTGCCCTCTCTCCTCTCTTCTTTAAAGAGAACTGACATCGGACTCACACAACCCCTTCCACTTTGCTGTCAACACTTAATCCTAAATATACATATATATATACAAAACCCATGGACCAGTCTGATTTAAATCATGTGTACCATGAAAGTTGGATTCTCGTACTCAATGACAATGAATTAAACAAACATTCAACATTCTCGGGAAGAGCCCTCGTGAATAAAAAAAAAAATAATTAAAGTTAATGATTCGTAGAATCAAAAATATTTTCATCCATCGAAAAAATGCTCTTCGTCAAAAATAATGATGCGACGAATTTCAAGTTTGTTTGCACGAATTTTCGATCGAGAAAATTCAACTAAAATTTGCATATTCCTTCCTAAAATGGAGTGCAATTTTATTTCAAGATTTGATTGTCGTCACGAATCGTCACAAACTCCATGGAATCTCATGATTCTCGTCGAAACTCTCTGATGGAGCAGGCCAACAGGGAAAAGGGAATTGAGAAAAAAATTGTCCTCCAAACGTCACTTATGGCTCGATGATGAATTTAGTTTAATTTTTGAATGAGCAATTGTGATTATATTTAGTAAATTACGTAATCCATGCACAACTGCTTCTCTAATCGTGATCATAGTCTTTGTAATCGTACATTCACATGCGGGTACGGCTTTGAACACTTGGCAGGAAAAACATAAAACGAGCACGTTGCGAGAAATACTTTGGCATTCTGATTTTTCTTGGGGAGGATCGCTTGAGAGTGAGAAAAGCAGCTGAGCTTTTTTTCGTTTCGTTTTTGTTGAAATGTTTGTGGGACTTTATTGGCGTTTAACGTAATTACGATTTTGAACCCTAGAACGGTAGCCTGGGGGCAAGATGGACCCCATTCCGCGCCCTTTCGTCCCTTCGTTCTCGAACTTTTCATGGTTTTACCGTATTTTTGACGACTTTTTTCATTCGAAGTGAAATTGCTCAGGCTCGTGTGATTCTGCATGAAAAAACGAAAAGAATGAGCCCAAGTTGAACGCTTTTCGTTTAATTTTATCGGAGATATGAATTTTTCAAAATTGTGGTCATTTTTGACCTCCGGAATAAGTAAAAAAAAAAGGTGACCGTTCCAGGGTTAAAAAACGCACGTTGTTATGAAATTAATTACGCAATGATGACAAATAATGTAAAAAGTTGAGCCATGCGATTGAAAAACAAATTTCCAAATTCCCCAACGTTGCTGCGTCCGTACGACCAGCAAGTGCATTCGCAAATGCCATAACTGGAACAATACGAGACTTACCAAGGCGGTGTATTGCTCGCATGTGTTTTTTCTACTGATTCCCGACAATTGCTCACAGTCATGCGAGCAGATAATCGATTTTACATTTTTCATGCTTTGACACACTCATTTCGAAGTTTAGGCTCGTGAATGATTTACGAAAAACTATACACACGATAAGCTCGAGGTGTAACTAAAAGGTTTCAGGATATATTTCATCTCGAACGAATCGGTGATCAAGCTAATTATGTCCATTGTACAGATTCGCTTGAGCGTGCACTCAAGCAACTCAGTTTTTCAAATACCGAGAAAAATAATTATTATTATTGTAATTTTTTGTTTTTTTGCTATTTTTCTTTACAACCTTCCAGGAGGGTCCATGAAAATATAAAAATCCTTAATCCTAGAACGACAACCTCATTTTTTTTATCCATTTCAGTCACTTCGGGTAAAAAAAAATCCCAATTTTGGAAAATTCATTTCTCAGGTAAAATTTAACGAAAAGTCTTCGACTTGGGCTCATTCTTTTCGTTGTTTAATGCAGAATGACGTGAACCTGAGCAATTTTGCTTCGAGTCGAAAAAATTCGTCAAAAACGTGGAAAAACTATGGAATTAAAAATAAAAAAAATTTCCTTCGTTAATTAATCTCAAAGCGACCATTTACGGTTCATAATTACTGCTTCATTATTCGTTTTATAAAAAATTCTCCGAATAATATTAAGAATTTTATTGACTGCGTTTATTTTGAAAAACTGATTTCGAAAATTAGTTTTATTTTCGGAATTATTCATTATGTCACTTGTTTTTTTGTTTGTTTTCAAATTCGTAGGCGACGCACGCTCGAGGCGATAGGGTTAATCCAAACGCTAACCGAATGACATGCTATACGCGCGCGGTTTGTGATTCTTCTAGCGAGCAGAACAACCGGCTGGCAAGTGGGTCAGTCCGGTGGGACTCTGGCGAGCGAGCTTCGTCTTCGTACGCGGAAGAGCCATAGATAAGGCGCCAAAGAGAAACAAGGATATTTAACAAGCGACGTATCACACGGCACTTGTGTTGTTGACTTTTCTATAATGTACGTCGCGATGTTTATTAGAGCAGAAGAAAAAAAAAGTTGTAAAAAAAACGCATCGAGATAGAGGGATAAAAATTGGAGAACGGATGAGAGAAAAGATAAAAATTAGGGCAAAACGTAGAATTGGGAGTGAAAAAAAAAATTGATTGCACTAAATAATTGGATGGAAAAGCATGAAATTTCAATTTTTTTGCAATAGAATTTTTAATTTTCTCATTTTTTCTCGTTGCTGTCGACTCGTCGGTTTGTTCTGAGGAAAGTTGTCGATGATTGAGACATTTAAAGTCGAGAAGGATGAAGGAAACTAGAAATATAATCCAGCGAGGAAAGGAGGAGACGAGCGACGTTTTTTTTGTCTCCCGAGAGGCGAACGCGATACATTCTGATTGCCAGTAACATGCAAACGGCTGATGTTTCAAAAAATAGAAAAACAGTCTGTTATTCGTAGATTTTCTTGCTCGAGAATCGTGGAGAGTCATTAAAATCTCGAATTTTTGGAAATGCCTGAAATTTTTAGGGGACGTAGCTCGTAAAATTCTGAACAGCAACGTTATTCATGACTTTTTTCTTCGACGAGAAAAGTTGATGAGAAATTTAATGCAGACTCACTGGCTACGTCAGAGAAAAAATTACCAAGGACCTTTATTTTCAGAAATTCGCAATCTTTTTCTTCAATTTCTTCCATAATACGTTAAGGACGTTCTATGCAAAATTTGCTATCGATAGAACTCCTTTCAATTGGCAGAACTCAAAGAGAAAAGTCATGTCTAATAGCTCGTGCAATTTTAAGAGTTTTCACCATGTAAAAGTCGAGATTTTTATTTATAAAAATCACAATTTTCAGTCGTTTCTCACAAGAGCTCGTGTTAAAAGTTGCGATTTTCAACATAAAATATTTCCATTTCTGAACGGTGAAGCCTCTTAAAACTTTGCACACGCTTTGGTGTAACATCGAAGAAGATTTATTCAGTTTTGCAAAAAAATCGGTCGTAAAATTATTTCGAAATTTTGGTTATTACATAAAAAATACAAATTACCTCGGAAAATCTTGAATTTGGAGTATTTTGTAGTTTTTATATGTAAGAAAAACTGAAAATAAAAATTAAGATTTGATCGTCGCCATACAACGTCCTTAATCAGTGCCAGCCTCACACGTGACATTGTTGACTCGTAAAACTCCATAATCCTCGGTTTATTCTACTCAGTAAGTTTTATATCGTCACAGCAGCCCTTTTTCCTCTCTGCCAACGCAGCTCGTCTCGTTTTTTTCTTGCAGGTTCATTCCCCTCATTAATTTTTGTCTATTTCTCCGTCGTATCTCTCTTGAGAAACAGTTACACGTCGTGTATTAAATGCACCGGTAAAAAACACGTTGTGTACTGGTTAGACATTGGAAAATCAACACTACGAGAGTGATAAACGAGAATAAAAATGAAACACTTGTCTCTCTATCTTAAAACTCTATTTACACCAATCAACTCACCGATATTTTCTCTGCTCTCACAAAACGCCTTCACGAATCCCAGAGCCATCGTGTCTGGCTCAAATTTAAAAATTGCTTGAAATTTCAACATTTTTCGAAAATCATTGAACCCAAAATTGATCAAGGATCAATTTTAATTATTCGAGTTATGAATCTTTGGTGAAAATCTACAAAAAATCCTTTTGCGAAAAATGGTCCCAAATTGTTTTTTAAAAATTATTATCCATACAAAAGTTTGGGCTTTCAAAAACCGACCCTGAACGAATGCGCGAATCATGAAAATAACTTGGGAATGGAAATTTCTGTCAGTTTTTTTTCATTTGTCGTTTTTTTTTATCTTTTTTTTTCTCAAAATTTTCTCTCAAATTAATGGCGGTATGATTTTTTATGGGAAACAACGTTTGAAAATGAATTTGCGACCATTTTTTCGCAAAAGGACTTTTTGTGAATATTCAGGAAATTTTTGAAAAATAAATATGAATCGAATAAAATAATTGAGGATTTGTGGTGATTGTTTTTTTTTTTTATGAAACTTGGATAAAAATTCAACGGGCCTTTTTCGTCTTTGAACTTTCTTTGGATTTGGATGATCGCCCTGTATTTTTAGAAGTCTCGAGAAAATTTAGTCGTCTTTGATAAACTTGGTTTATTTCGCGACTACGATCGTCACGATTCTGTAAATATGTTTCGAGGATTCGTTGATATTTCTGACGTTGTTTTTCCATCATTAGGGCAGAGTCTTCGAGAAACAAGGATTGCATTTGCTCGAAATCGATGAGATTCATGGCTCTCTGATTTCTCAGAGTTTCTTCGTCGAATTCGGACTTTATCCAACGATCCTCTTCCTCTTCGTCCTTTTCCATGTAAATCGAGAGATCCAGTTTCGGTAAATAACTCGCTAAATTAGCTGGAGGTTCGTGAGTCCTTTTCGTCGAGCTTGAAACTGCTTTGCTTTCGAATCTTTCGTTACTGCTCATTTCCCCTTCGATCTCGTCGACTTTTTCGCCCACTAAATTTGTCCCGACGTCCAAGGCCGAGGGAGCGATTATCAGGGAATTTTCATCGAGAAACTTTTGACGTAATTTTTGTCCACGTTCCAAACGTCCAGCCTCGCACTTTTTTCTGAACTCGTCAATTTTATTTTCTCTTCCTGTGTCTCGAACAATTTGCAAATCATTGGATTCCGTTATCAGCTGAAAAATCCAATAGGGACTGACCAATTGCCCAAAATCGAACGATTTTTTCGAAGAATTTTGCATTCTCTGACTTTTCCTTCCACTCGTCGATGTGTTTCGTGGTTTTTCAGGGACCCCGAGCTCCTTGGCCTTCGAATCCATCACGACAGCCCATTCGGACGGAGTCAAAGGCCACGAGTCTTGACGAACGAAAGCCTCGATCGTGTATGTAGTAAAATCGCCTAAAATTTCGCGCTCCGAAGATTCTCGTCGCGAGACATTCGCCGAGAGCTGGTTCGAAGATTTTCGTGATTCAGTCAATTTTTCCGAAGATTCCGTTTCCTCAATTACAGCCGCGGGCTCGAGATCGAAGAAAATTAGAGGCAAAAGCAAAATTGCTTCGCCTTCGTCTTCTGCAACGAGATTTCCTGGTTCCCTCGTTATTCGCAGCCTCGTCAACGCGTTCTCGTACGACGTTGTCAAACGCAAAGAAACCAGAGTGCTCGTTCGAACGTTGACGATTATTTTGAAAATAGAGTTTTGCACATTGGGCACGTAAACGCCGGAGACTTCTCGGACGAACAAAGGCGCAATATTCGATGGAAAAGTCTCGCTGGTCATCGGATAAAATTTCGGCTCTCCTTTGATCGTTGCGAGATGAAGGGACCATTTGATTTCCTTGTGCCTTTCGTCGTCGTTCGAGCCATAAGCAAAAATCGTGTATCCATTTTTTCGATGTTGATAAAAATTCGTCGAGACGTTATTAACGATAAATGGCATTTCGGAGAGCGTATCGTTGTCAAAAACTCGAACAGTGTAATTAGACAAATCGGTGAATAAATCAATAGCGCCAAAAACGATTTCTGATTGGCGAGTATTGAATTTAATTCGTACGATCGGAATCCAAAAGTCGTTCGTAAGATTTCCGACTTGTCCAGAAATTTCTTGAACCTCGATAACTTTTTCCAAATCATTCGCAGCCCAAGAGTCCTCGATCGTCTCGAACTTTCTGTCTCTTTTAATGAAATTTCTAAACAACGAGATCGCTGCGTTTTTCTCACCGTCAAAAATTTCTAAAATCCTGAAAAGTGAATTTTTCGTATTCGAATGTTCCGGATTACTTGGCTCGTGCATTTTTTTGTATTTTTTCATCAGAGCCATGCGAAAAAACGATTGAATCGTCGCTGCCGATCGATTTTCTTCCGATTCTTTTTCACTCTCCCAATTTTCGTCCTTCACCGAAAACGAATCAATTTTCCGGCCGATGGAAGGATCGAGAAAAAAGACTCGCAGAGCGCGTTGCAGTGTTGGAAGCTCGACTGCGGAAAATCGATTTTCCAGGATGTTTGAAAATTCTTCGATAAATAAATTGTCAATAGTTTTCAGAAATTTGCGATCCGATTTTTCTAAAAATGACGCATTTGGCTTGTAGCTTCGATAAAAATTTCTCAAGGCTGCCAAATAGTTCGAAGTGCCAAAAGATTCAAAAGCAGTTTTCATGGCGTTAGAAATTTGCTGAGCCATTTTTTCGACTCTCGGAGCTTCCGTCATCATGAGTTGGTGCATTTTGGATCGATTTCCAATTTCGAAAAAAGTGTCAGAAGCGACAAGAGCTCGGTAAGTTGTTTCGTAGTTTATAAATATTCGCAGCAAATTTCGACCGGGCTCCAACTGAAAAAGCATCGATTTAGTTCCTCTCGTTTTAATCGAGCTGAGGGGATTTTTTTTCTCGATAATTTTGTCGAAGAAATTGTGTTTTTCCATGACGAAAGAAGATTTTGAATCGATTGTGGAAAAGTTGACGATAAAGAGAGCAGGATCGAGTGAATCGACGAAAAGATAAATCGGTTCGTTCCTTGTGGCCGATTTTTTGTCTTGGTATTGATAAATTTTGTCTCCATTGCCCGATAAATTTGTAGATTTTCTTGCGCTTTTTTTGACCTCTCTGGCCGAAGAATCCGAGACGAATTTCGTGCTTTCCTGCGATTGGGAACTTTGCAGCGAGTCACAAATTTCGATTTTGTGATTGAAGAATTTTTCTTTGTAATACAAATGAATTTCTCGCAAGTAGTACGAAAGTTTGTTAAAGTCTGTCCATTTTCTAATGTCTGCACTTTCGAGCTCTTCGCTTTTCGTCTTTGGCAACGAATTTATTATTTCCCTTCGAGTTTTCTGCGACAATATTTTCCGGGACGTCAAACTCCTTTCCGAACTTACTTTCATTTCTTCCTCTTGATTCTCGTCGCTGGCGAACGAGCTTTCGTGAGATTTTGCCAATGGACTCACCACGAGCAAACGTCGTACAGGGACAAAATACTCTGACGCGTTTATCACGCCTCGGCGTATCGCCCACTTGATCCAACGATGTTTTTTCCAGCTTGCCATTGGTCGTTTCGCCTGAAGAATAAGGAAAAATCTTGAGTTTATCGTTAAAGAAGAAAAAATTGAAATAAACTCAAAACTAAAACTTTTTAGCTTAATACAGAGAGTGAATTTGTTTTTTCAAAATCTTGAAACTTTGATTTTACGAAAATCGCTACAACTTTTTTTTTTTTTACAAACTTGCCCTCCAGCTCATTATTTTCGTTTTCGAATTATCTTCGAATTGGTAATCAGCGATTTTTGATTTATTATCATTTTTTAGTTGCTTGGGAACTTTAAAAGTGGAAAATATGACGAAAAATGCGATTTTTTGGTTCGAGTTGCCGAAAAAAATTAATTATCGGAATTCAATGCAGCCTGAAAGCTATTTTGATTCGTGAGCTTCATTCCTGTGAAAGATTCATCAAAATTGGTTGCGTGGTTTTTGCGCGAAAAGGGTATAAACACGATTTTGTAGTAGAGTTTTATATATAACAACGAGAATCCTCTAATGAAAAGTTCATGGGCTCAAATAACTCAATTTGAGCGTGAAAAAAAAAATAATTCAACTTCGTTGGAAAAGAATTTGATTAAGAATGTAATTTATTGTTGTAAATAAGTTTTTACTTGTTTCGGATCGAGAGGAACGTCTCGGCAGGATTCCACAAAAACCTGATGACTCCAGCATGGAGTTATTCCAGGAATCTCGACGTCTGGGTCGAGCGAGTCATCGACACTCAAAAACAGCAACGTTGGTTGTGGATTTTCCGGAACTTCAAGTTTCGACGTTTTCCTTTGGGATTTTCTGGACTTTGTAGATTTTTCCGGTCCATTTATTTTGTCTGGATTTGATTCCAAAGTCTCGTCAATCCGTTCGTAACGATTTGTATATTTGCAAAGCAATTCCCACTGGTCCAAAGTGGATAGATGGGAGACGACCAGAGTCAATGGGATCCATCCTGTTTGGAAAATGTTCCCAGGGATTTAGAAATTTGACAGAAAGTTCACAAAATTATTGTCACGAGTCGTCAGTTTTGAACTCCTCATTTTTTTTTCACTCATTCCGATAACCTGAAGTCAAAAATGACCCCAATCTTGAAAAATTCATATTGGGCTCATTTTTTTCGTTTTTTACTGCAGGATCACGTGAGCCCGGGACAATTTTGCTTCAAGACAAAAAACGTTGTCGAAAATGCGGTAAAATGATAAAAAAAAACTAGGAATAGGGAAAAATGAAATTACCAGTCAAACATGTCGTCAGGCTGCAATCTACGATCTCACGATTCGTGGTCCAAGACAAGGCAACAACTTTTAAGAGGGCTTTGGCCAAAAGCATTGGCCAAATTTCATTCGTATTTGAAGTTCGAGGCAGGAGGGGTCTGCCATTTTTGTCAACAGGAATCGAGTCGTCTACGAGAATTCGACGCCACCGACCCATGTGGAAAATGCGAACGACGTATCGACCTGCGAGGGTTTTTCTTATTTTTATTTTTTCATTCATTTTTCTGTAGTGTAAAGTCTGAAATAAAATTATTCGATTGAAAAAAGTGATTCTACCATTTGGATTGACGATTGGACGATGGCCAACTCCTTTGCCTGCTTTGTTCAAAGAGTACACATGAAACCATCCCTGCCAGGGTTGATCAGCCAAATTCCACGAAAACTGGCTCGTCACATTATCAATTTCGAGTCCATTGCGTCCACAATATTGAAGATTTGTTACGGTTGAAATAAAACTCCGTATAAACTGGAATTCGATTTAAAAAACACAAATTTCGAAAATACTTGCAAGTGAAACATTTTTTTTACCTCGCTGTGCATCAAATGTCGATTGTTCGTTGTCAAGTCGGAATAATTCGAAATAGCGACAAAGACGATGGCCTCGTCGACGTCATTTAATTTGGAAAATCTTTTCCACTCGGTTGCTTCCAGAGATTGTGGCAAAAGTATTTGTCGTGGGTCGATATACTCGCCACCTGATTGTCAATCAATTGATCGAGGGAATGGTCGCAAGAGGGCAAAAATTAGAAAATGAATAAAAATCCGGTAGAAAAATCGAGGAGAAAACACTTTTGAGTTCAGAGGCTGAAAAGGACGTACCTTTGGGAAAATCCCACGGTTCTGAATTGATTTCTCCGTCGGACCATTCCGGCCACAAGGAAGAATGGTTTTGCTCCGAAAAGTTAAACACTGACTCGGAGTAACCTGATTTTTTGAATTTCCTTGACATAATAAATTCCTCGGACTAATCGATCAGCTCCGACCAAAAATCGTTTTTCTTTTGGCCTCGATTTTTCGAATAAACAACTCAGTCATAATGTGTTGATTTAAAATTTGTATTTTTTTTTGAAAAAACTATATATTTCAATATATGCGAGTTTTTATTGATCTTTTCTATATATATACGTAAATAAAGCAAAGTCAACGTAAACATGACCGAAAATACTTAGTCGCTACAATAAATCGAACTTTGATCTTTTAATCGCCTTGTAAAAAGTCTTTCGAATTCACTGAAATGATGTTGTCCAGCGAGATATAACTAGATTTCCAAAATTGTAAATATTCCTAAAAAAATAGGGCTCGAATGCATGCAACTTGATTTAAGACGAATCAAAAAAATATGCTTGAAAAAGAAAAACTAGAATCTTTAGTCTCGTATACGAAGCATTCATCTTTTGATTATATTTTCATTATGACTCTGGAGTTTGCAACGTTGAGATTCAACGAAAAACATTTTTTCTACTGATTATTTATTGAATTTTGAAAATTGTGGCAATTTTTTGAGTCGATTGAGTTTTTTGGTCGCAAGAGAGAATCGTTTTATTGGCCGGACCGAATATTCAATAATAATTATTAGCTCTGCCGAAGAAATAACGGAATTTCGTTGCATTTCAACCATGGAAACTTCAGGATCATTTTTCATTTCATTTTTTCCTCACTTTACGTTACGTTTTAGAAATTTTTTGTTGCCTCTGAAGGACCTTCAAATATATAATATCATAAGGAATAATCTATCATTTCATTGGTGAATTAAAATCCTTGATTTCTCATACGACAGAGACGAATTCAGCATTTTTTTCTCCCTCTGTATCTCATCGATAAAGGAATACTTGATTTTCATAATACTTGACAAAACAATGTGAACAATTGTCAATTATCACGTTTTTACAAACGATATTTAATCCTGTACAAGTTTTTTCTCCTTTTTCATCCATTTCTCAACATCAATTACTTTTCTTATCGATTTATTCTTTGATTTTTCATCGAGGGAAATTTGAACGTGAAAGGCTTTCAACAATCAATCGTTTAGTTTTTTAAAACCCTCGTCCCTCAGCCCACTCACTTCCTGAAGTGACATTGGCCATGAAAATTCGTAGATTTTCGTGCAAAGTGACGGAGGCTCTTTGAGATTCCCTGATAAGGAAGATTCGTCTTTTTTTCATGGAAATTTCAATTCAAACTGTCACGAAAAATTCTTATGACTATCGTCATTACTTGTGGTTTTGATGGAACGTTAAAATAAAGCTCGAGTCAAAAAAAACTGAAACTCCCCCCGAAATTTTCGTAATTTTGAGCATTTGTAGTTCCTGAATTTGTCCGCAAATGAGCATCGCAAAAAATGTTAAAAAGACGTAAATATTGAACGGAAAGTTGGGAATCTCGTAAAAGTTTTAAACGACAACGTGAAACTATTTGCTAAATATTTTCTTTCCAGAAATTGTGTTTTCAATAATTCGAAAACTTTGGAAGTTAAAATTTTAATATTTTCACGAAATATTGACAAAAATAACGTTTTCGTTTTGTTGGCTTCGTAAGTTTCGAGATTTATTTCTCAACCAGAGCGAAATTTGGCCGAGAAAATATTTTGAGGAAAAAAGTTCTTGATTTTATCGAGTTGATTATTTTAATTAATATTTTCCCTTGTCGTAATGACATTTTTTTTCACCAACAAGAGTAAAGAGCTTTTTTTTTAGATATTTCTCTCCAAGGATAAAAAGTTCCTATCTAAAATCTCGTATTGGACATGAAACCCGAGTTGAGAGTGCGCATGTGGCAGTGACGGAAACACTTTGCAGGTAAATGTTATGTCGTTTTGACCCTAGAACGGTAATCTTATTTTTTTTTTTACCTATTCCAGTGATCTGGAGTCAAAAATGACCTCAATTTTGAAAAATTCATGTCTCCGGTAAAATTAAACGAAAAGAGTTGAACTTGAGCTCGTTCTTTTCGTTTTTCAATGCAGAATCACGTGAGCCTCGGGCAATTTTGGTTGAAGTCAAAAAGTTAGTAAAAAATACGGTAAAACGGGAAAACGACGGGAGAAAGTGCGCAGGATTTAAATTCAAATGGATGAAATTTTATAATTGACTATAAAATTATTTTTCTGAATTTATTCATCAATCCTGGAACGTTAAATTTTTTTTTTTCTTGTTCCGCATAAAAAATGACCGCAATTTTGAAAAATTCGTGTCCCCGGTAAAATTTAATGAAAAGAGTTCAACTTGGGCTCGTTCTTTTCGTTTTTTAATGTAGAATCACGTGAGCCTGGGGTAACTTTGCTCAAAGTCAAAAAATCAGCCGGAAATGCGGCAAAACGATTGAAAAACGGGAAAACGAAGGGGCGCGGGATTCAAATTCGCTCGGGGTCGTTTTTTTGAGCTCCAGTTCACCGTTCTAGGGTTAAAAATATCCTAAAGTACAAACTGACGGAAGTTTTACGAAATATTCGAGTGAGCACCGACGCAATAATGTTGGAAGAGGAAGGTAATATCAATACTTTTAGTCGCAATTGGAAAAGGGACAATAGGCACGATTCGATGAGTGATAATTGAATTAATTAAAGAGTCATGAGTAAAAATGATGAAAAAAACGAAATTGAAATGATTCTTAATTCGATAAATGTCTAAAAATATTAATACTCGTTCATAGCAATAGATTGAAATGATTTGTTGGATTTTCGACTGGAATTCGTGAGCCAATCGCTCAAGAATGGTCTGGGAATTCCAACATGGCCGTGACCAAAATTTGGCACTTTCTTATAAACTGTCAGTGAGTTGTTCGAGGAAAATTGGAACGTTAAACTGGGCGAGTTGTTGCTATGAGTTTGGGTAGTAATAAAAACGAATAATTGTGTATTCGCGTGAATTGAGTGGCTCGTTGAGACTGAAAAATGTTGGAAGTTGCCACTAAAGTTCGCAGCAAACATGGAAATTACTCGACCGCGAGCTTAAATTGTCAAAGTAAATATTTTGTGAGATAAAAATGGAGAGATTTTTTGGTTCGTTTCCTTTTCTTTTTCTTCGTGGGAATGATTGTGTATTTTAAAGAGAAAGAAAGGAGTCGCAATGTCGATGTATGTCAAGGTGGATTATTGCTAGATCGCTTTTTTCGCACATCTAATTTTTAGCCCGAGGCCCTGATGCTCGCTGATCTTCCATGCGTCCAGCTTGTAGCCTTTGAATCAAAGAAAATAAATCCTCTTCGGGCACAGTCGCACCTGATTGTGTGTTTCCGTTGGGCCTTTGGTCTTGTTCCTCCTCCGCGTCTTGCAACGATGGAGCAACGGGCAATGGACTACGTTGATCTTCCAATCTCGAGCCCTACGAACAGCCAATTCCACAATTTTTCAAATAATCGATCCACGCAAAAGTTATATTCCTGAATTTCCTTATTTTTACTGGTTCTTTCTTGCCCACAGAGAAAACTACGCGAGGCTTGAATTTTTTTTTCATCCAGTTTTCAAAGCCAATGAGCTTGGAATGTCCCAAAAAAGTTTTTTTCATAAATAGAAAGTAAATAATATATTTATAAATTAATAATTAATTGATAATTGATAATTATTTATTAGTTATTGAATTTATTCATTAATTAACCACTAATAATAATGAATTAATAATTAATCATTTATTAATTGATTAATTAATTAATAATTATCAATGATTATAAATGATTTATAAATTAATTATTTTTTATTTATTTATTAATATATTTATAAATTTTATAAATATTGAGCAGGTTGGTATTAAATTTAGGGAATATCGGTCGCGACCGGTTTGAAATTTCTGAATTTTTCGAAAAATCGTGTAACCGCTTGAATTTTAGCAAATTTTGTAACTTATTGTGTATAAGTCTGTGCTTTCTCTTAATTTCTAGAAAAGTTGTCGAAATTGTTTTGAAAAGAGGCTGCAAATTGCTCCGAGATTTAATACAATGCTCAAAGAATAGAGAAAGTATTGCGGCGTTTTTTGTTTATTGGAAAATGCACAGATTTTGATGGAAAAAAATGTTTGAATTATTTTCAAGGTGGACGTACCTGGCACCGTAGTAGCATGTCGATGAATGTATCGTCAGCGTCTTGTGGCGTTCGTGCGGGTGTTTTCATGTTAGCAATATTGCTGCGATTGGTATTTAGTCCAGGCAAATATGGCAAAGTGACTCGCTGCTCGTCCATTCTTTTGCTCTGCATGCCAGCAATGAGCTCCATCAATTCTTCTCCGTCTCTAAAATAAATAAAAAAAACGGTTTCCATGTGGAAATTGACGCGACGGACAATTTTATTGGGAATTTTCTTTTTCTCACTTTTCTTTTTCCGGTGGCGGCGGCGGCGGGGCTTTGGTTCGTGGTTTGCGATTGGTATTGAGGACGCAACGTTGATCGTCCATTCTCCCGGATTGGAATCGGGACAACAGCTCAAAGAAATTGTCCTCCTCTTCCTCCTGCGAGGGCTGCGGGGCGATCGCCGATCTTGCCAGCGACTGCTCGCTCGCGTCTTTCTGTTTGCCATCGGGAGTCAGCTGGAATAATAGAAACAAATGAGATTCACAAAAATCCTATGAAAAATTGTGAACAAAAATGTTGGCTCTTTCGCTGATTTACTTTGATGAGATCCAAATTGTCCATGCTCTGTCGCCGCAGTCTGTATCGTCCTGGCGACGAAGAATTAATCGTCGACGTGATAGACAAACTCGTTGCATTGTTATTCCGGGTTTTGGCGTTTTCCGGTTGGCTGCTCTCGAGTCCAAGGACTTTTTGCAAATCTGCGACATTGGTCTGGGCCGTCTCTTGGCCCGTGGTGTCGCCCAACTCTTTGGAAATGTTGAGATGCAACGTCGCGAAATGCAACGCTTTTTCATGATTCTCCATCGCCGAATAAGCGTTTCCCAACGACCAACAAGCTCTTCCCTCGCCTACGCGATCCATCAGCTGCTGCGCTATTGCCAGGTGACGCAAATGGTACTCGATCGCTGCTGAATAATCGCGGATCAGGGTGTAAGTATTTCCCAGGGAGTAACAAGCTTGAGCTTCGACCGCACGGTCGCCCAATTCTTGCGCGAGGACGAGTGTGCGTCTGGAAGAAAAATAAACGTTCACCATGTTTTTTTTTTTTTTTCATTAAAAAATGTCAAACTTGTTAACTCTAGAACGACAACCGCATTTTCTTGTGAATATTCCGGTTTCCTGGGGTCGAAAATGAGCTGAATTTTGAAAAATTCAAATCTCCGGTAAAATTTAACGAAAACCGTTCAACTTGGGCTCATTCTTTTCGTTCTTTAATGCAGGATCGCGCGAGTCTGGAGTAATTTCGCTCAAAGTCAAAATATTCGTCAAAAATTTAGTAAAACGATGAAAAAACGCGAAAAGGCTCGAAAGGGCGCGGAATTTCGGGTCGCCTGGGGTAATTTTTCACCCCCAGGTCACGCCCGTTCTGGGCTTAAAATAAGAAAAATTTCCTGCATCAAAATTTACAAAATTTGACGAATAAAATTCGAGTAAAAACCTCCACACAAATCTCTACGAACTTTTTCGTGAAGGAAAATGTCTCACTTGTAATGCTGCGCTGCTTTTTCAAATTCGCCAAGAAATATGTGCGAATTTCCGAGATTACTGTTGGCTCTTCGCTCTGCTGGTTTGTCGCCGAATTCTCGAGCTATTTTGAGTCTCTCGTTGTGATAAAATATTGCTTTCTGAAAGTCCCCCAACAAGTAATAAGTGTTTCCCAAATTGCCACAAGCTCTGCCTTGGGCTGCAGAGTCTGCCAACGTTCTCATCAGCTCCAAGTTTTCTCTGTGGATCAGGGAAAGAGAAATCAATTAAATTTCGATCCTGTCTCGATTTTTGCTCCGAGCAGAAACTTTCATTTCTGCAGCAAATTTTTACGAGTTTAATAAATTGTCGCTCACTCGTAATAACCGACGGCCTGCTGCAAAGATTGTCTCGATTCCTCAGAAAATTCTCCAGGATCCAAATAACCGACCCGGCCGTATTGTTTGCCTTTTGCGTGATAAACGTTGCCCAAATTGTACAGAGCTCGCCCCTCGCTCAGCTGGAACCCAAAATATTCAATTTTTTCCACTCCCGACGCAAAAATCAACTTCACTTTGTTGCTAAATATTTGACGAAGCGAATATTTTGCGGGGCTGAAGTTTTTGCCATTAAAATGCGACGAAATTCATTGGAAAAATATTTTTTCCGAATCGTACAAACGAAAACTTAAAAAAAACATTTTTCATGGTGCTTGACGTTGAAAATTTCAGCGTCTTGAGGTTTTACCTTATCGCCGATTTCCCTAGAAATTTCCAAATGCCGTTTGCAACAGATCATGGCCTCGTCGAATTTGCCCATGACTTTGAGAGTGTTTCCAAGATTCCCGCTGGACTTTGCTTCGCCCAATTTATCGCCCATGGTTCTGGCAAGAGTGAGATCGTGTTTATGGTATTCCATGGCTTTGCCATAATCGCCCAGGTAAAAATAGGCGTTTCCTAACTGGCTGTAAATTGCGCTGAGCGTTCGTAAATCGTCTGTTCCGGCTTGTATGGCCGCTTGGAAAAATGCAACGCCCGATTTGCAGTCTCCGGCTTTGCAGAGACGCTCGCCCTCCAGGGCAAGTTCGAGACACATGTTGCTGTCGCTTGCACCAATCTGAAATGTATTTTTCTCTTTTTCTCGAACTTTTGGGCGAAAAACGTTTTTTTTCGGCCCAAGAACGGTAATTTGGGGTTAAAAAAAGCCCCGGACGACTCTGAATGCGTTTTCTCAGTTTTCGAATCATTTTACCGCATTTTTCGCGCATTTCTCGAGTTGGAGCAAAATTGCCCCGAGCTCACGTGATTCTGCATTAAAAGACGAAAAAAATGAGCCCAGGTTGAGCCCTTTTCGTTAAATTTTGACAGAGATATGAATTTTTCAAAATTCGGGTCATTTTGACCCCAAATTGTCGGAAAAAGCGAAAAAAAAGCTGACCGTTCTAGGGTTAGAAGCAAAATGTTTTTATTTTCATTTACGAATATAAATTTTGTGATTTTTTTCGTGAGATCTTTGTGGAAAATTGTGGGGAATGTTGAAAATTTAGATGCAGGCGGGAGCATGTTTCTTCGGTACAAAGAGTCGCAGGCGCATGAATCACGTTCTCTGTTTCAATTGAACTTAATTGTTGACGAAATGATTGACTCACCAGTCCTTCGGTCAAATTTTCAGCACTAGCACTCAGGGACATTATACTTGTAATTGTTTGAACGTAAATCGTGGTAGAGATCAAGCATGCAACGAGGATATGTATGGGAATAAAAAACGTAGGCTTTTTATGAACCACGCACACGCAGCGCCTTGTGTCAAATTGCCGTAATAACGTTGGACTCGATCGAATGGGATAAATTTATTGAGGAATACTGTGCATTAAGCATTTCGGTGAAACAAACATTCGAACCGGCTCTCTGTCAAATAATGCTCAACGAGGATCGAATTACGATTACTTTTAACGAATAGAAAAGGCGCGTCATCTAGCGTTGTGCACACCGTCCACACACAACAACACCCACTATAGCAATCTCCTCAGAAAACTGATGCACTTTTTTACTCGTGTTCGTGTATACCATAAAAACTAAAGTTCAATAGACAAACGAAACTATAGCAGCCATTAAACTCCAGACAGTTCCAACTTCCGCCACGAGTGTCGCTTCGTTGACGCAGTCACGTTGTTTTTATTTATGCGATGGTGATGATGAGCCGTTTTGGAGTAAATCGAGCAATAAAAACACAACAAACATTTCGTCAGTGTTGTTTTCATGGGTTTTCCGATGCTTTGAAATTTATACAGTGGACATCGCTACAATTTCTGAGTCTTTTTGAATTTAGCTCGCGGTGGCGCAGCAAAACAAGTTTGTATGATGGCGCCTCCAATGGTTACCAATGAAAGGCGAGAGAGAGAGAGAGAGAGCGAGAAACGAGATTAAGGAGAAAGAGCAGCAGTGGTTTCCGAAATGCGTACCGGTCCTGTGTAGTTGTTGAATGAAAATAAAAATAGACAAAAGTCCGGTGAATTTCGAGTTGTTAAAAGAATTCGTAAGGTGTAAAGAAAAATCGAGAGAAAAGTCGATTGGGCTTGCAAGCAAAGAGGAGTATCGCGGGGTGCTGTTTTTTTTTTCATTTCCACACACGGTGCGCCCAAAACTCGAGCTTATCCTGCTCGCGGGGCTCCTTTTTCCCTTCCCCTTCTTCGCGACTAATTTCGCGTACGCTGCGTGCACAAAAGTTGATTGATAAATCGGCCGGCCGTCCGAAAAAATACACAGAATCATGGCCAGTGTTTCGTATCAAATCGCCAATCTCCTGGAGAAGGTAACGATATAAAATTCCTTAAAAAAAAACTCCCCCGTTTTTTTCGTCGTCTTGTCAGCGATGCACATTTTCCAGGCCAATAATTTTCCATCTTTTTCGGCTCCATCACCTTCTCTCAACCATAACCTCTTCATTCCCTGTTTTTTTTCTCTTTTCCTCTCAATCTCCTGTCAACAAATCTTGTTCTTCGTTTTAGATGACCTCCAGCGACAAAGACTTTAGATTCATGGCGACCAACGATCTCATGAGCGAATTGCAAAAAGACAGCATCAAGCTGGACGACGACTCGGAAAGAAAAGTCGTCAAGATGTTGCTGCGTTTGCTCGAAGACAAAAACGGAGAAGTTCAGAATCTTGCTGTCAAGTGGTAAATATTTACGTTTCCAAAAACTTTCCGCCATCCCGCCTGGGAGGCAAAAAAAAATAAAAATGCCAAAATAGACCGAAACATCGAAATTCCGATTTTTGCAAATTGAAAAAAAAATAAATGAAAAAGATGAAAAAAATCAGCCTCGTCGGAGAGTGACGAGAATTTATTGATATTCAATGAAAAAAAAGTGATTAAGAATAAGATGCGAGTATTTTTTGCACAACTTGCCAAACGTCGTGATTTTTTGTTGTTTTTTTTTTCAGTTTGGGGCCGTTGGTTAATAAGGTCAAGGAGTATCAAGTCGAGACGATAGTGGACGCTCTGTGTACGAATATGGTGTCGCACAAGGAGCAGCTGAGGGATATATCGAGCATAGGCCTAAAAACAGTAATTTCCGAGCTTCCGTTAGGATCCAACGATCTTGCTGAAAATGTTTGCAAAAGAATAACCGGGCGACTGAGCAGCGCGATTGAGAAGGTAATTGAAATGATTTACAAGTCGTTTGTTTTTATTTTTTTTCAGAATCTTCAAACTTTGATTTTACGAAAATCGCTACAACTTTTTTTTTTTACAAACTCGCACTCCAGCTCATTATTTTCGTTTTCGAATGATCTTTGAATTGGTAATTAGCGATTTTTGATTTTTTATCATTTTTTAGTTGCTTGTGAAGTTTGAAAGTAGAAAATATGACGAAAAATGAGATTTTTTGGTTCGGGTTGACGAAAAAAATAAATTATCGGGATGCAATACAGACTGAAAGCTTTTCTGATTCATGAGCTTTTGCGTGAAAAGGGTACAAACACGATTTTGTAGTCGATTTTGAGCTAAAGAGAAAATCGGTACGAGGATTGTCGTGGTTTTTAAAATTGAAGAAAAAATGAATAGAATTTTTCGTTCGAGTCGAACGTTGAGAAGTTGGGGGTGATGGAAAAATGATTTGAACGTTTTTGATGACTCTGTGACAGCAAGAAGACGTGTCGGTGCAACTGGAGGCTCTGGACATCGTGGCAGATTTGTTGTCGCGATTTGGTTCGCTGTTGGTGACGTTTCATCCGATGATATTAACAGCGTTGTTGCCGCAGTTGTCATCGCCGCGTCAGGCGGTTCGCAAACGTACGATAATAGCGTTGAGTCACCTTTTGACATCGAGCAACAATTATCTGTACAAAAAGTTGTTGGATCACTTGTTGGAGGGTTTGACAACGCAGAAAGTAAAGAACGTGATTCGGACTTATATCCAGTGCATAGCAGCGATATGCCGTCAAGCGGGTCACCGTTTTGGGGAGCAAATCGAGCGCGTAATGCCGCTGATAGTTCAGTACAGTAACGAGGACGACGACGAGTTGCGAGAGTATTGTTTGCAGGCATTCGAGGCGTTTGTGCATCGTTGTCCAAAAGAGATAACGCCCCACATAAACAAAATCATAGAGATTTGTTTGGCTTACATAACGTACGACCCGAATTACAATTACGACGACGACGACATGACAGACGGTTTGGAGAGCGAGGGAATAGTGATGGAAACGGAGGAGGACGGGGACGAGGACGCGGAGGACGAATATTCGGACGACGACGACATGAGCTGGAAAGTACGTCGCGCAGCAGCGAAATGCCTCGAGGCAGTAGTTTCAAGCCGACGAGAATTGCTCTCGGAGCTTTACAAAGTTGTGTCTCCGGTATTGATTGCGAGATTCAAAGAACGCGAGGAGAACGTTAAATCCGATATATTTCACGCGTACATTGCCCTCTTGAGACAAACGAGAAGCTCGTCCGGAGTCGCTCTGGACCCGGACTCGATGGAGGACGAAGAGGGACCGATCTCGTTGCTCCAGCAGCAAGTACCATCGATCGTAAAAGCCATACATCGCCAAATGAAAGAGAAAAGCATTAAAACTCGACAAGATTGTTTCTCGTTGCTCAAAGAACTCGTGACCGTTTTGCCCGGTGCGCTAACGAACCACATCCCCGCGTTGATTCCTGGAATCCAATACAGTCTCGGAGACAAAAACTCTTCGTCGAACATGAAGATCGATACGCTCGCGTTCATTCATACTCTGCTGGTGACTCATCCGCCGGAAGCTTTTCACGCTTACATGTCGGTAATCGCGCCGCCGATAATCGCTGCGGTGGGCGATCCTTTCTACAAAATAACTGCGGAAGCTCTTCTCGTGCTGCAACAACTGGTGCAAGTTATAAGGCCTCACAAAGGGCCTATAAACCCAGATTTCGCAGCGTTGCCAGGGCAAATATACCAGTGCACGTTGTTGCGTCTGAAAACCGCTGACATTGATCAAGAGGTAAAAGAGCGTGCGATCGCGTGTATGGGACAAATATTGGCGCATCTGGGTGACAGTCTCCGCAAGGAATTTCCAGTTTGTTTGCCGATATTTCTGGATCGATTGCGCAACGAGATAACAAGATTGACGACGGTGAAGGCATTGACGTGCATAGCAGCCTCGCGTTTCGTCGTCGATCTCGAGCCCATAATGGAAGAAGCGATACCGATTCTCGGCTCCTTTTTACGAAAGAATCAGCGCGGCCTGAAGCTTTGTTCGTTAACGCTCCTGGACACGCTGGTGCGTTCGTTCAATTCGGCTCTTCACGCTGACATGCTGGAAAAAGTAACGGAGGAATTGCCGGCGTTGCTGAACGAATCGGATCTTCACATTGCCCAATTGACGCTCACACTGTTGACCAGCATCGCCAAATTCCATCCGGACGCTCTGAACAATATATCGGAGAATATTCTCCCGGAAATTCTCGTCCTCATTAAATCTTCTCTGCTGCAAGGCGCCGCGCTCAATTCCATGCTCGAGTTTTTCCAGGCTCTTGTTCAAGCGGGCATAAACGATCTCGATTATCAAGAATTACTCTCGCTGCTCGTGGCTCCAGTGACGCAACAAAATGCGCTTCACAAACAGGCCTATCACTCGCTCGCTAAATGTGCAGCAGCGATCACGATAACATGGCATCACGAAGCTCTTAGCGTTGTCGAGCAGTTTGTCAAGGACGTTCGAAACCCTCAGAGCGATTCTCAGCAGATATTCGCCCTCCTGGTAATCGGTGAAATCGGCAGACACGTCGATCTCAGCGGTTTGCCCGCCCTCAAGCACGTTATACTCGAGTCCTTTTCCTACCACTCGGAAGAAATAAAATCAGCCGCGAGTTACGCACTGGGGAGCATCGCTGTTGGAAATTTGCCGGAATATTTGCCTTTCATACTCAGAGAAATCGAGGCCCAACCCAAAAGGCAGTATCTCGTTTTACACTCGCTCAAAGAAATAATCACTTGCCAATCGAGCAGTCCTTCCGGCGTTTCTCATCTTCAAAACTTCATTCCCGACATCTGGATGCTTCTTTACATGCACGCCGAATGCACCGAGGAAGGCACTCGCAATGTCGTCGCCGAGTGCCTTGGCAAATTGACTCTCATCGATCCTGCTACTCTGCTCCCCAAACTCCAACAGTCGCTCAAATCGCCCTCGCCTCTCATGAGGACCACGACTGTTACTGCGGTCAAATTCACCATATCCGACCAGGTGAGTTTTTTTATTTTTTTTATTTAAAAGCCATCGAAAACGAGGCAATCAAGCGTACTCTGTAAATTTTACGTAAAACGGTAACTTGGGGTTGAAAACGACCCCGTCTTAGGATCTCTCGCCCTTTTGCCTTTTTTTTTTATCGTTTTACCGCATTTTTGAGTAATTTTCCGACTTTAAGCGAAATTGTCCCAGGCTCTCGTGATTCTGCATTTAAAAACTAAGAGAATGAGCCCAAGTTGAACTCTTTTCGTCCAATTTTACCGGAGATACGAAATTTTCAAAATTGCGGTCATTTTTTATCCGGAACAGGTAAAAAAAAAATAAGTTCAACGTTCCAGGATTGATAAATAAATTCATAAAAATAATTCTATAGTCAATTATAAAATTTCATCCATTTGAATTTAAATCCCGCGCGCTTTCTCTCTTCGTTTTCCCGTTTTACCGCATTTTTGACTAACTTTTTGACTTTCAGCTCAATTGCGCGAGGCTCACGTGATTCTGCATTACAATACGAAAAGAATGAGCTCAAGTTGAACTCTTTTCATTCAATTTTGCCGAAGATATGAATTTTTCAAAATTGAGATTAAAAAAAAAAGTTACCGTTTTAGCGTTTATTAATTTTCCTGACGACTTGAAAGCTCCTCAGAAATCTTTCGATCTTGGTTATGAATTTTTTTGTGGCTTGTTACAGCCCCAACCAATTGACGCCATGTTGAAACAATGCATGGGAAGTTTCCTAGCTGCTCTCGAGGACCCCGATCTCAACGTACGAAGGGTCGCCCTCGTTGCATTTAATTCAGCAGCTCACAACAAACCCATGTTGATAAGAGATCTTCTTGATTCTGTACTGCCACAACTTTACACTGAGACACGTGCAAAGGTAACGTGCCCAGTTTCCAAAATTGATTGTATTTCGCGGTGTGATTCGAATAATCTATAAAAAAAACTCTGAAATACTTCATTTATTTGCTTTTTTGAGCTCTCGCAGTTAATTCCGCTTTAATGCTAAATTACTCGTTAAAAAAAAATGGTGTTTTCACACTCAATGTCGAAGAACGTGATCACCAGATTTTATCAATTTCTTAACATTTTGACTTCCGGAAATTCTTAAGGACTCTCGTTGATTTTGATTTTTTATCGCGTGTTTAAACGGGTGGGGCTTGCTTTACAGAGAGAATTAATCAGAGAAGTCGAGATGGGACCTTTCAAACACACGGTCGACGATGGTCTCGATCTCCGAAAAGCTGCCTTCGAGTGTATGTACACGCTCCTTGATTCCTGCCTCGATAGGCTCGACGTCTTCAAGTTTTTAAATCACGTGGAAAACGGTCTCCGAGATCATTACGACATTAAAATGTTGACGTATCTGATGACGGCGCGACTCGCACAGTTGTGCCCCACAGCCGTTCTCCAGAGTGAGTTTTTCCGTCGTTTTCCCTTTCCATTTTACATTCGATCCTCGTTAATTTGTTGAAAATTTGATTGATTGTCCGTTAATTCGTAATTTTTGTCTTTAGGGCTGGAAAGATTGGTGGAACCCTTGAAAAACACGTGCACAATGAAAGTCAAAGCGAATTCGGTGAAACAGGAATACGAGAAACAAGACGAGCTGAAACGTTCCGCTCTCAGAGCCGTCGCAGCTCTGTTGACGATACCAGAAGCAGGTGAGGACTCGACAAATTCCATTTCTCCAAATTCCCCAATAATTTTGCCCAAAAAACAGCCAACAATTTTAAGCAAACTCTATTTTGAGAACAATTCCAAGCAAAATATTGCGCAAATTTTTTCCAAACGTTTAAACACAGATTATTAACTTATTTTTGTTTTTGTCACATATTCCGGTGACCTGGGGTCATAAATAACGAAAGTTTTTGAAAATTCATATCTCCGGTAAATTTTAACGAAAAATGTTCAACTTGGGCTCATTCTTTTCGGTTTTTAATGCAGAATCACGTGAGCCTCGGGCAATTTTGCTTAAAGTCAAAAAGTTAGTCAAAAATGCGGTAAAACGGGAAAACGAAGGGAGAAAGAGCGCGGGATTTAAATTCAGATAGATGAAATTTTATAATTGACTATAGAATTATTTTTCTGAATTTATTGATCAATCCTGGAACGTTGAACTTTTTTTTTACCTGTTCCGGATAAAAAATGACCGGAATTTTGAAAAATTCGTATCTCCGATAAAATTTAACGAGAAGCGTTCAACTTGGACTCATTCTTTTCGGCTTTTAATGCAGAATCACGCGAGCCTGAGGGAATTTGGCTTAAAGTGAAAAAAATCGGTCAAAAATGCTGTAAAACGATTTAAAAAAAAAAGGAAAAAGGTCGCGAGATTCGAAGTCGCTTATAACGATTTTTACACGGTCGTGAAAAACATTATTTTTCCTTTTAAAACTTGAAAATGTCAGGAAAAGACGAAAAAGTAATAAAAATTGAAATTTACAGACAAAAATCGATCGCTGACCGATTTCGTGGCGCAGATAAAAGCGACGCCGGAACTGCAGCCGCTTTTCGAGGTGATACAAAAAGACTGTCCGAGCAGTAGTATAAACGAAACGAACATAATGGATCAGAGCTAAAGATAAGGCGAGAATGGCTGAAATATCGCATGAATATGAGCACGAAGTACGGAGACGATGAAAGCAGAAATAAGGAATAATAATAATAAAATAATAATAATAATAAAATACGAAATAGCGCAGACGAGAAGATACGAATTGCGAAAAATTCGATTTTTGTAACTTATAGATTGGTCCCAGAGTCCGTGCGCTTACGGTCATATTATTCATAGTTTATTTCTGTACGTTATTTTTTCATTATCATTATCGAATTACACGTAGTTTCAAAACAAACAAACAAAACATACGATACAAAAATATAAATGTGATTTTCAATGTAGTGCACCGTGTATAAACCTGAAACGAAATAAATCTAGCGGACAGTAAAACCATCAAGACCATTAATTAATTGAATTTCATTATTTTATATCATTTATTTGTTTTTTTTTAAATTCCTTTTTACTCTCAATACTTGACAAATTTTTTTATTTTTTATTCTGCTACGAATTCCCATCCTGTTACGAATTTGAAAAGAATGAATGAGAACATTTGGAAATTATTTGCCGATCTTGCTCGTACGACTCGCAATAAAAACTGCGATTATTTATTCGTGCCGCAATAAAATGTGCTATTCATTTTTTCACGAGTCATATATTTATTACGTACGCGGCGATGGGTTCTCCATCCGTCATAAATGTTCCTTTCGTCTGCCGCGCATAACTTATGTTCTGGCTTCTTGGCCATGCGACCGGAACAACGAGCAATTTGCCAGTTTCACCTTCTCCAGAGCCTGCTACGAAAAGCGGTCGCTTAAAAAATTCGTGCAGCAGCGTCCGCACGTTCTCGTGCCTGGCGAATTTTTCTGGTACGAATTCGTCGACAAATTTCTTCGAAATTATGGAAACGTGGCAGTTTTGAAAGTTGGCATTCGACCAGATTTAAAATAAATTTCAAAAATCAAATAAAATTGATAAATTCGATCGAAAATCAATTCAGTCAGTCTTAAATTTATTTTAAGGCGTTTCACCTTGTAAAAGTCGAAATATTTATTTATAAAAATCACAATTTTCAATATTTTTTCATAAGAGCGCGTGTTAAAAGTTGCAATTTTCAACGTTGAATATTTCGATTTCTAAACGGTGAAGCCTCTTAAAACTTTGCACACGCTTTGGTGTAACATCGAAGAAGATTTATTGAGTTTTTCAAAAAAATCGGTCGTAAAATTTATTCGAAATTTTGGTTATTATATAAAAAATACAAATTAGCTCGGAAAATCTTGAATTTAGAGTTTTTTGTTCTTTAGTCAATTAGTAGCAATTTTTTTTAATAAACGTTGGCCCGCGAACGATTTTAGAAGTTGAGATATTTGTTCATAAAAATCGCAATTTTCAGTAGTTTCGCATAAGAACGAGTGTTAAAAGTTACAATTTTCAACATTAAATATTTCGATTTCTAAACGGTGAAGCCTCTTAAAACTTTGCACACGCTTTGGTGTAACATCGAAGAAGATTTATTAAGTTTTTCAAGAAAATCGGTCGTAAAATTTATTCGATATTTTGGTTATTATATAAAAAATACAAATTACCTCGGAAAATCTTGAATTTAGAGTTTTTTGTTCTTTAGTCAATTTGTAACAATTTTTTTTAATGAACTTGGACTCGCAAACCATTTCGTATGTAAGAAAAACTGAAATCAAGGATTTGAGCCATACAAAGTCCTTAAATTTCAACAAAGTTATAAACATTTTCAAGAACCTTCGTAAAATTCCCTTGGCAGAAATAAATAGGCATATAAATTTATAAAAACTGTGAGAATCGTGGCTGGCGTGCAAACGCCGTTACGCGATGTGACGAGGAAAAGATCGACGAAATATTTCACGAGCCACATGGCGCCTGAGCAGAATCAAATAAAATACGAATTAAATTATGACTTTCCTGTCTGACGTTTCACGATTCATATACGCTCCAGTGATTCACATCTTCTCGATGACCTCTCAGTAGGTAATAAGTTTTCATCAAATTTGATCGGAACGACGAAACCATAAGGAAAAAACATGTTTTTTTTTCACGCGAGTCGCATAAGCTGCTTCTTTGTCAAATGGTGAAAAAACACAAGTAGATAAGGGACGTTTTCCCGAGCACGTAGCCCTATTGACATTTTGCTTGTTGACATTTTTTTTCATTCTGCCTCGTCATACATATCGATCGACTCGTCACGATGATGAATGAAACGCCCAGATGTTGATCGTTAATGCGTTTCGTTTATGAGTTACAAAAAAATGTGTTTGGATTTTCCTTCAAAAATTTCTGGCCACCTGCAAGAAAAATCCTAAATTTTCACCCGCAACTCGATTTTTGCAACTTTTAACGAAACGTGACGTGAATTTACACGCGTTCAGATGGGAAAAATAAAAAATTGGAAATCAAATATTTCAAATTCGAAACGTCAGAAGATTTTCTTCAAATAAGAAAACTTTTAGTTTTGGCGCCAAGAACGTTGATTCAAAAATTTGAAAGAGCCCTAAAAAAAGTCGTTTTGTGTGCAATCAAGTCGAGAGTATGAAATTTTTGGAAAATCCTTATTTTTGGGTCATTGAAACATTTTTAAACCCGAAATTTGGAAAATTCTCAAAGTTTTCTCAACGGAAAATCTTTCGACCGCGAGCCAAAAAATGCATCAGATTTTGTCGAAACGTTTCGAGCAATTACGAGAATATCGTCATCCATTAAAATTACTCGTTCACACGTGCATCAAAGTTTTCTTGATTTTGGTGGCTCGAAATAGATGAGGTGCGAGTATGATTAATATACAAAACAGTTGGCAAAAGACCAAAAGTTTGGCGCGGTCGACAGCCTCGAAGAGTCTCTTCTGCTGTCTTCTTATTATTACGTGGCGCATCTTGCTATGGAGATAAATAAATGGGCTGCGGCGAGTTGTTGGCTCGTTCGAGCCTCGTGACGTCCGCAAATGACAGAGCGCGTCGATCGCTTACGAAGCGCGTAAACCCTTTTTATCCCGTCAATCAGACTCGAGCACTTAACGTCTCGATTTATCGATGAAAAGTTAATAACGCACACGCGATCGAGTATTTCGCTCGGCAATTATTAATTTCAACAACAAACAATTTATCTCGTTTCTGTTTTTCGTTTAAGGATTTTATTTCTGTTCATAAACCCAAAAACCTTTGCCGTGCGGTTTGAATTCGATCGAGATCGAACGAAAAAAAATTTCGATCGTTAGAAATGAATATTTGGTCCAATTTTCCTGGTTGAATTAAAATCGAATTAAAATATCGAGACTTCCGCTACGAACTTTGATCGGAACCGAGTTTTCAACGTGATTGTACCTTTTATGGGCCCTTAACGACCTCTGGGAAGAAGAAACAACAGCTATGGGTCGTTTGGTCATCGCAGAGCTGCACGCACGTCCGCCAGCTACAGACCGCGAGAGCAAATACAGCGACTTGCAAAATAAACACAAGATCGTAATTTTTATGACTTTTTGAAAAATTTGTGGTTTTTAAAATGTGGATTGAAGGGCAGAAAAGGGCGTAGCGCGGATTGCTCAACTGTGAGCTGACACTCGTTTTTTTTACCAATTCCATTGTCCTGGGGTCAAAATGACCCCAATTTTAAAAATTTCATATCTCCGATAAAATTCAACGAAAAAGGTTCACCTTGGGCTCATTCTTTTCGTTTTTTAATGCAGGATCGCGTGAGCCTGTGGCAGTTTCGCTTAAAGTCGAAAAATTTGTCAAAAATTCGGTAAAATCGAATTTTCGTCTTCCATTCGAGTTTTGGACGTCGCTGTATATTCGAAAATTGAATCGAAAAATCACGGCTCGGATTTGGACTCACTCGGGTTATTGCACCTTGCTGCGGACTCCAAGGGCTTCCCTCTCGTCGTCGTTTTCAACAGAGTGCAACGTCATCGTATCATCCCGATGAATGCACTTCTGCCTGCAGTTTCAAGCTGGAAACTTGTCTCAAGTAAATAGCAGCAAGTGGACCGTGAATTCTTAGGTCCAAAATCGACCCTAGAACTACGACCGCATTTTTTTTAACCTTCAAACTACAAATTGGAGTAAATATTGACCCAACGAGTTTCTTGTTCGTAAAATCGTTCCGAAAGCAGTAATTTGACTTTTACGTACACGAATCTTTGTGTTTTTTTTATGGCAGAGAGAACAGGGAAGAGGAAATTCAATTCCATCGAGATTCAGGCGGTAAAAAATCGATTTACATACCTGAAGGTGCTGAAAATTTGACTTATCGTCTGTTTTAGAATTATCGTTCGGAATTTAATGAAATTTAGTACAGCTGGAGATTGTGATAAGAAAAAAAATGCAGTCGAATTCTCAAGAGGCTGCAGAGAACCAGAAAAAAAATATTCACATTGGTAATTTTATGAATTTGACATTGATTTCATACATTTCATTGTATTTTACAATGAAAACTGCGATTTCTCCTGAGAATTGATAAGAATTTATTGCAAAATACAATGAAAACTGAGATTTATCATAAAACTCAATGTCAAATGTACGAAACTACCAATAAGAATATTTTTTTTCTCGTTCTCTGTAGCCTCTTGAAAATTTGACTGGATCGTTCAGAATTTAATGAAATTTAGTACAGCTGGAGATTGTGATAAGAAAAATATCCAGTCGAATTTTCAAGAGGCTGCAAAGAACCAGAAAAAAAATATTCACATTGGTAATTTTATGAATTTAACATTGATTTTATACATTTCATTGCATTTTACAATGAAAACTGCGATTTCTCCTGAGAATTGATAAGAATTTATTGCAAAATACAATGAAAACTGAGATTCATCATAAAACTCAATGTTAAATGTACGAAACGACCAATACGAATATTTTGTTTCTGGTTCTCTGTAGCCTCTTGAAAATTTGACTGGATCGTTCAGAATTTAATGAAATTTAGTACAGCTGGAGATTGTGATAAGAAAAAAAATCCAGTCGAATTTTCAAGAGGCTGCAGAGAACCAGAAAAAAAATATTCGCATTGGTAATTTTATGAATTTAACATTGATTTCATACATTTCATTGCATTTTACAATGAAAACTGCGATTTCTCCTGAGAATTGATAAGAATTTATTGCAAAATACAATGAAAACTGAAATTCATCATAAAACTCAATGTTAAATGTACGAAACGACCAATACGAATATTTTTTTTCTGGTTCTCTGTAGTCTCTTGAAAATTTGACTGAATTTTGTTCTCATAAGTTCTCATAAATTGTATTCAATTCTGAACGGTACTACGCAGAGTTCTCGGCCTTCTCGTTAAAATTCCTACACCCCAAGAATCAGCGATCCAAGCAGCCTCCTTTTAATTACATTTTTTGACGCGGAGATAAAAAAAAATAGAGAAAAACTTTTGATTATGATGTACGAGCATACAGATTTTTCAACTTTCACAATATTCGCTCGAGGCAACGATCTTCGCAGAGAATACGAACGGACGAATTGCATTGCAAAGAGATTCGAATATTGGGCCTTATGCAGGCCCGAAGGTAGCGAAGCATTGCATACGAAAAAAAATCAACATCAACGATCGCATATAAAGGAGAGGGACATAAAAACCAGTTTAACTCTCGGACTTGATTTTTAGGCACGATTGTGGGTACGAGATTTTGAAGGAGCCCTTGCGAGTATTCAAAGAGACAGAAATTGTCTGCAGGATGAAAAAAACATGGTGAAATCTCGTCAACTGTAGAAAAATGATGGAATTTTCAAATTTTTAACTCCAGAGACAGAATTTTCCATTTTCGACAATTTTTTTCCATCCGAATCCGAACTAATCGATAAATCTTTCATCACAGGATGGGCAAACTCGTACCGGATGTTTTTAGAGACAACAATTGACCGTATTTTGTTTATGGAGTCTCCAAAATGACGCTTCGTCATCGAAAAATAAGTTCAGACTCGTATTAAGACAGTCTCATTTTTCCGATTTTCATTTTCCTCGTTTTTCACGGAGATTCGGAGGTCAAGGTCATTCGGGGAGTTTTACGTGCACAGGATCGAAAAATTGTTTCGTATTTCGCAGGTAAACGAAGTCTCGCGCATTCTCCATGGGGAACGACAATGATGGGCGTAACTAAAACGTCACCGACGACGTTCGACGAAGCTCTATTGAATTTCGTCGTGAATCGTCAAACTTCGGGGTCAAGGACGGCTCAATTTCCGACAAATAAGATCGTATGGTGGCAATTAATGTTTGCTCATCACATATTACGTTTCATAGCATCGCTGGAATGTCTGAGCTTGACTGAGAAGAAAATTTTGTTGGAAAAAATCGATATTCAGTTGGACACGGTCGACGAAACGTTTTTTTTTTTTTGAAAAATCACAAAAATGTTGTCATCGCGAGAAATATTTTAGAAAATCTCTTCAAAAAGTGAATTTTTGTCATTCCAATCGTAAATTTAGCTGACAGTTCGGTTGGAAATGAAAAATATTTTCAAAATAACGAAAATTTTGAAATTATCGAAAAACATTAATTTAGTTCGTCGTATTGAAAAAAATATCGACGTTTTTGGACAAAATTCAATTTTCAGTGTTCTGCAGATCCGAAAATCCGTTTTGCCAAGAATTTAAAGAAAAAATCAAAATTCTTAGGGATTTGAGCAGTTGAGGCAAAAAGACCATTAACGGTTTTGGGAGAGCGCGTCAAAGTCGTCGTAGGCGTGACGCGTGCGCGAGTAAACATAAAAAATTTCCGACGAATTTAATCTCGTAGTTTTTCCGCAATAGATAACAAAGGAACGAACTGCGTTTGATTGTTAAACCTTCCGGGCGACTTAAAAACCCTCGCCCATAGTTTTCCCGTTTTTTGAATCGGTTTACCGCGTTTTTTACTGATTTTTCGACTCGGAGCAAAATCGCTCCGGGCTCACGTGATCCTGCATTAAAAAACGAAAAGAATGAGCCCAAGTTGAACGCTTTCCGTTAAATTTTACCGGAGATATGAATTTTTCAAAACTTTCCAGAGTTAATAACACGCGGAAATACGATTTGACTTTCGCCATGAAAAAGCTGCAGAAATGTATTCTCCGTAATGTACCGCGAAAGACCGTAATAAACGGTTTTGAGACTGTCAACACAAACTTCGTAGTTCGTGTCAACAGGAGACTCGGTCGGCGGTAAGGAAAAAAACCCAAACAAAAAGGAAGACGCAGAAGAAACGATGAGACGCAGAAGGAGGAGAAAAACAATGGGCGAGGAAAATCAGGTAGGCTGCGTGCTACGTGCGAGCGATCAGACACGATGAGCCGCTCGAGTCCACCCCGAATAACTAGAGTAATGACCTTGGAGAAGTCTCCTATTTGCGTGCCGATGCCCCTTTATTGTTCACGAAAACACGTGCGCACGTGCAGCGTGGCGAAAAAGCGCAAGCACGCTGCGAAGAAACACGTGCCTGCTCAATATACTGTTCTTATTGTCTGTGATTTTACTGCCCTTACGACATTTTCATCAACGTTTGTGTGTCCGCGCGGTCGTGTTTAGAGAGAGGGAATGTTTCCAACTGATTTTACGCACGTTGAGCGCCGAGTCGAGCCTCCCACAGTAACTCAACGAAGCTTTTTCATTGGCCACACTCGTTTCGACTCCCTCTCTTTCCATTGTGTCCGCGAGTTTATTTCTCTCTCCATCTGTTTTTCCTCCCTCCCCTCCTTGCTCTTTCGCCCCCACCCTCCGGGCACTCACTCTTTAGCCTCTAGAGAATGTGTCGAGCTTCGACACGCACGTATATATAAAAAGAGCTGCACGTTCGCCCGGAATCACCACAACGCGACACGACACAGATACGCCAACGTCTCAATTTCCTAATCTTGCTCGAGAGACTTTGCCGCGATATTTAATCGGAAATTCGGCAATTCCTTGACAAGATAAACCGGCGAAACGAACTGTAGAATTTTCGAAGGGCAATCCGCATTGTCAAGGGCGAACTTTCTACCGCGGGAATCGAAACATTTTTAATATTCTGGAAAGCCGACGACGCGATTTTTTGTGACGAAACTTGTGAAAATTCGGGACAAATAAATAAATCAAATAAATTCGATAAAATGTGTGTACGCACGTCTAACGAAATGGACGTGAGCATTGTGGGACGCCGCATGATCGAGGAAAATGTTCCCATCGAGAGTATCCAATTTCCAAACAAACTTACCAAAGCCAAAGAAAAGTGCATGAAGGTCTACGACGAGATTGTCGAGCGAGAATCCAGCGCGGGAAAATCCTCCGAAGACGACAATGGCCACCCTATCGGTCATCCTAACCTTGCCGACGATCTACTTGCCAAAAGCACCATCAAGTACGGAAATTTGGCCAACCGCGTTGTTCAATATTACGAAAATTTCCAGCGTTCCGATGCCTACAAGTGAGTTTCGATCACATTTTCTTTTTTTTTTTTCATTCATATTCGACATTTCAAAACTCGCGACACCTGCGAATATTGCACAGCCATTTTTTCGCATTAATAAATAGATAAATAATAATAACATCGAAGAAATTTCGAAACCGCCATTTTGTGTCTTCGATCTTTTACAAAACCCGCGCGACTTTATTCAGGGTCGCGCGGGTTTTGTAAATTTTTCATTTTTCCTATCGAAAAGCATGAAAATTCCAGTTACTGCGTCGAAAAAGTTGCAAAAAAAACGTATCAAGGATTTTTTCTGCAGGTCGCTAGAAAAGGCTGTACGAGCCGAATTTTTTATTCGCAACTCATAAGCGAAACGCGACTCGAATTTTTACGCGTTTAGATGGAAAAATTAAAAAAATTTAAATGAAAATCCGAAATTATGAAAAAATCCTAAATAAAGTGAATTTGCGAACTACACGAGGCAGAAATTCGAGTCGATCGAAAACATTGAAGCTCGTTTTGGAATCTCGATTTTAGGCGACAAAAAAAATAGCAAATTTCATACGAAAATCGAGGTCGATTCGGAATTAATGACACAAAGTTTTCGAACTTTTGATCAAATCTCAATTTGCCCAGGTTCTCGGATCATCGAACCCTCGCGGTTATAACTTTACCCGCGCCCGCGCGCGATTGCTTTTATTCTCTTGTTCGTCACGTATGCAGCTTAGGATTCCCACACGACCTATATATGCCTATTTATTATATATCTATATACATTTCGGTCTAACGAGTTCCTACTTAACTGGCCAGGGTTCTCTCCCTCTCTTTTTCTTTCACCTATACACAATGCTGGTTGCGATACACGTCGATTACATAGCAATACCGGTAGCATTAATCATTCCCGGTATCGAGTTATCGGTCAGCGTGTGCGGAGTCGTGAGAAATCCTGAAATCGGACAATCGTGTCCGCGATTTCCGCTCGAACTCAAATTTCATTAAGAAAATCGTCATTTCCAAGCGAATTTCTCGCGAGAATCCAAAAAAATGGAAATCGAGTCTCTCAGCAATTCGATTCATGGTCAATTGTCGGATCAATAAAAACGACATAGATCCAATCGATTAAATTCATGAATTATGGAAATAGCTCTGGAGAATTTTCGGTGAAAAATTACTCGGCTCTGGAGATCCATAGAAATTGAGCTAATCCCGAAGTTATAAGACGTCGAGAAGAATCGAGCAAACACTGTTAGCTCGAAACTCGCGCGTCAGAATTTCCTTTTCTTTCGATGTGTCTTATCAATCATTAGCTCACTGATAACGATCGCTTACGGCTTACGGAACAGCCGCAATCCATCAAGTCCTTTTGACATCAGATCTTAATGAATATCCAGCACATTCGCACAATTGGCGCGATATTATCCCAAAACACGATTTATCGCGTGCATATTCACGTAACAACTATGTGCAACTATGCCGAGAGGAATCGAGACGATGTTGCCTTTTTGCCCTTTTTTTTATCGTTTTACCGCATCTTCGACTAATTTTTTCACTTGGAGCAAAATTGCTCCAGGCTCAGGCGCTTCTGCATCAAAAAACGAAAAGAATGAGCCCAAGTTGAACGCTTTTCGTTAAATTTTACCGGAGATATGAATTTTTCAAAATTGCGATCATTTTGTGATCCTGAAGTTTGTATCGTTGGAATGCAATCAAATTCTTTTTTCTATTTGGCAAAAATCATTATTTACATGGAGAATTGAATTATGATGATAAAATGATCGATTTTTGCCTCGTTTTTGCCCCTTGAAAACATATCGGCTCGAAAAATTTGGATGACATTGAAAATTGAACGAATTAACAATAAAATGAAATATTTCTCGTTGCATTCCAACGTTGCAAACTTCAGCATCATTCATTTTTTACCCAGAATAAGTGAGAAAAAAAAACAAGTTCAACGTTCCATCAGGATTGATAAATGAACGCAGAAAAATAATTCTATAGTCAATTATAAACTTCATCCATTTGAATTTAAATCCCGCGCCCTTTCTCCCTTCGTTTTTCCCGTTTTACCGCCTTTTTGACTAATTTTTTGGCTTTAGGCAAAATTGCCCAGGCTCAGGTGATTCTGCATTAAAAAACGAAAAGAGTGAGCGCAAGTTGGACGCTTTTGGTTGAATTTTACCGGAGATATGAATTTTTCAAAATTGCGGTCATTTTGACCCTAGGAATAGGAACAGGATTTTCTAAAAAACGAGTTTGCCATTATTATTTGATGTTTTTTTTTTCACTTTCAAAGATTTCGTTGTCGTCTTGTTAATTCCGATCGGGAATTTAATGAGAAATTAAAATCTGTCGAGTTGCTTGCGGATGCGTAATAATGTTCGTCGTGAAAAAACGTAAATCTGTCGCCCACGATTTCGTTGAGCGCAGTCACGCGATTCCTGCGCAATGCAAGTTTCATCCTTAAAAATCCTGGCGGACTTGCCATCATATGGTTTTCTCTTTCTCCGTCTCACGAATGTCCCTCGGCTTTGAGGATTCCAACAGTTTCCATTCAAGACGCTTTTTTTATTGACACTATTTAGGTCATTGATTTATCGGCGATCAGATTTATTGTAGCGATAAAAATGAAAGATGCTGCACGCCATAAACGGAATCGAGTAGCGATTTTTTCAATTACACGAAAGTTCGCAACGTTTGTTCGATTTCAAAAACCGAAAAAAATTCATTCCGTTTTCGTTTGATTTCTTCAGTCTTCGATTATCGCCAGGTAACTCATTTTTTCGAGCAACCGTCACGACTCGAGAACTCAACCTTTGGGGAAAAAAAACAGAAACACGGTCGAGAACTCGAAAAATAGTGAATACAAGAAAAATCAAGGATTTCAATTTTATGAATTCAACTTTATCGTCCTTAGATTGAATGATCCCGAAGTTTCCATCGTTGGAATGCAACGAAATTCTGTTATTTCGTCAACAGATTCAATAATTATTATTCAATATTTGGTCCGGCTAATAAAACGATTCTCTCTTGCGATCAAAAAACTCAATCGACTCAAAAAATTGCCACGATTTCAAAATTCAATAAATAATCAATAGAAAAAATGTTTTTCGTTGAATCTCAACGTTGCAAACTTCAGAATCGAATCTCAATTAAATCTTGATTGAAATTTTTATTAAATCAAATTCAATATTTGATAAAAATTGGATTTAATGAAATATTTAATAACAATCATATCAATAAATTTTATTTTTCATTCAAATTAAAATTGTATTTCAAATTTCAATGAAATTTCATTTTTTATTTTTATCAATAATTTCATCAATAATTACAATTATAATTTATTAAATTATTGTTACATCCTTTCGAGCCATTTTAAGAAACTTGGTTTTCGGCGCAGAACCAAAAACCTGGTATTTTTCGTTGAAATAGTCGAATTGAAAGAAAATTCACCACAAGCTTCACGTATGCATTGAAGAAATACGATACGATACGATATTTGATTGATTTGCAATTAATCATGGGAGAATAATGTTCGCCGTAGTCGGGAGCCAGCAGAATTACCGAATAAAACACTTTAGATACTTATTCAACTATAGTGCAAACAGACATTACGATCACGTGGGAGTTTCGTGTGTTCCCGTGTCTATAAAGAATATTTACTCCAGTGATCGCCGATCCACGAGTCAAAAAACTCGCCCTCGATCTTTCGATCACGTTCTCCTGTGTGAGTTGCCAGGGAACTGAAAAATTTCCCCTCCAACGATCGTTAATCAATGATAACAAAAAAAAACACGATCGTGACCCGTGCACAGTATTGTCTCTCGAAGAACGTGGCTTCTGGGAAATTGTCGAATAATTCTTTATCAAGTAAACATTGTTTCGATAACTTTATGGCTGGCTAGAGAAAAATTCGATTATTTTTCCTATAGAATTTCGTACTTGGTGTACTCAGCTGAACGATTATTCTTTTCACGCCACACACCTGCCTTGATCTGGGCCAAACGACACAGTATTTGCACTATTATTGTCATCGGCTAGTGATTGGCATAGTATGCCTTGCTAATTAGTAATTAGTGAGCCTTTGATCGACTATTCTTTACTCGAAAGCAATTTCAATCGTGAATAACGGCTTGACAATGTAATTAATCCTCACGCTTCGAGTATTTGATGAAAAAGTTGAAATTTGCAATTTTATCTTCATGGAGAGTGTATATGGCCCGTGTCAGATTAGGATAATGAATAGTCGAGCTATAAAACACGTGCGTAGCTACGCGACGATATTTGCATGACATATTTTATCGGCCAATTCATCAGCAGAACTTATTTCTCGCTCGAGCAACCTCACGTACTCGACACGTGGAATCCTCGCAAACGTTGAAGCAACCCTCATTACGATTCAATTTCAATCCATCATTTTTTACCCATTTTTAACGAGTGAATACTTTTGCTTTTGAATTTATACGAAAACTTGCAAACTATCAAAGTTTTCAGTTTTTATCACATACAAAATGGTTCGCGAGCCCAAGTTCATTAAAAAAAAATTGCTACCAATCGACTAAAGAACAAAATACTCTAAATTCAAGATTTTCCGAGGTAATTTGTATTTTTTATGTAATAACCAAAATTTCGAATAAATTTTACGACCGATTTTTATGAAAAACTGAATAAATCTTCTTCGATGTTACAAAAAATCGTATGCAAAGTTTTAAGAGGCTTCACCGTTTAGAAATCGAAATATTTAATGTTGAAAATTGTAACTTTTAACACTCGCTCTTACAAGAAACTACTGAAAATTATGATTTTTATGAACAAATATCTCAACTTCTAAAATCGTTCGCGAGGCCAAGTTCATTAAAAAAAAATTGCTACCAATTGACTAAAGAACAAAAAACTCTAAATTCAAGATTTTCCGAGGTAATTTGTATTTTTTATATAATAACCAAAATTTCGAATAAATTTTACGACCGATTTTTTTGGAAAACTCAATAAATCTTCTTCGATGTTACAAAAAATCGTATGCAAAGTTTTAAGAGGCTTCATCGTTTAGAAATGGAAATATTTAATGTTGAAAATTGTAACTTTTAACA
This sequence comes from Diadegma fenestrale, assembly GCA_037043255.1. Classification (NCBI taxonomy): domain Eukaryota; kingdom Metazoa; phylum Arthropoda; class Insecta; order Hymenoptera; family Ichneumonidae; genus Diadegma; species Diadegma fenestrale. The sequence continues at coordinate 10,649,495 of CM073317.1, forward strand.
CTCGCTCTTATGCGAAACTACTGAAAATTGTGATTTTTATGAACAAATATCTCAACTTCTAAAATCGTTCGCGGGCCAAAGTTTATTAAAAAAAATTGCTACTAATTGACTAAAGAACAACAAACTGTAAATTCAAGATTTTCCGAGGTAATTTGTATTTTTTCTATAATAACCAAAATTTCGAATAAATTTTACGACCGATTTCTTTGAATAACTGAATAAATCTTCTTCGACTGAAAATGTTGAAAATGGTAACTTTTAACACTCGCTCTTACGAGAAAGTAGTGAAAATTGTGATTTTCATAAATAAATATCTCGACTTTTACGTGGTGAAACCTTTTAAAATTGCGCGAGCTTATTAGACATGACTATTCTCTTTGTGTGGTGCAAATTCGAATGAATTATATCGATAGAAAATTTAGCACGTCCTTAAAATAATTGCATGGGGCTTTGCGACTCGAGGAAAACGCTTATTGAGGCCATGGAACACATTTGCTTTGATGGACTAACGAATAATGTATAAAAAAAGAAATCAATTGGCAGGGACGTGAAGCGATTAATTTGCAATCTCGCGAATGGGAATTCTACAGCAACGAATAGAGCTTTTCAACGGTTTCTAAGCAGCTAAGCAATCCTCCTTGATACTTATGACAAACTGCGTGGAGATTGTGGTCAACGCGAAGAAAATTATTGTGTCATTGGGACATTTATTTAAAAACGATACGCACTGACGTAAATTACAAATATGAGAGGACGCAGCGATGTCTGGAGGTCGAATAATAATAAAAAAAAAAGTTCTTCGAACCCTGCTGCAATCTCGTATGCTCTGAATTGGCAGAGACGTCGTATTTATCAAGAGACGCAACGAATGCTCAGATGCTTCGTAATAAAAAGGCGAATTTATTGAAGCAGGTCGCGTTAAAGTTCTTCAACGCTTCAGCCAAGATTTCTCGAGTCCTGCATTTTTTTTCCTCCCGAAATCGAATCTCGAGTTTTTACTCATAGACGAAAAAAATTTATTCACCGGAGAAAAACATTTTTCATCAAATGCTAAAAGTCGTTTCGGAAAATTGATTTTTCCGGTGCATTCTCGTGGCTGGAGGAGGAGGAGGAAATTCGTTGAGCAATCCTTCAGCTTTATTTCTCGCTGTCCAGCTCTCTGGAATGTTGGCGCTTAACTCGCACCTGGTCAAGCAAAACATTAGGTTCGGTGTGTGAAGAAAAAAAATCGAAATCGAATGCGTCGAGGCTTATACGAGCCAATAAAAAAATACTCGAGATGGTGGCCAGTCCGCGCGGTCTCCTTTTGCTCTTGCCGATGAAAAGGACCAGCTTGCGACGTTACGTGCCAGATTTAATTGCGATGACACATCGTTGAAGTTTGCATCGTTGGAATGCAACGAAATTCTATTTTTTTTAAGCAGAGCTCAAGATTCCCATTCGATATATATTCAGGACTAGAAAACGATCATTTTTTAGGATCCAAACACAAAATCGGTACGAAAATTGTCCAGGTTTTTTAAATTTAACAAAGTTTAACAAAAAATGTTTTTTTTTTTCGTCCAACGTTGCGGCAACTCGTGCAGATTCGATCATTAAGAAAAAGCCTTTTACATAAGACGCGGAATTTTGACAACTGCGTTTGAATCATCGCAAGGAAACGACGAAAATAAAAATCAGCAGCTGATCGATTCGTGACGCCAATAATTCGTGGTCAATGACTTTCTCTTGATAAGCCTTCACACAATTAATTTACGCGCGGATTTCCGCTAATCGCGATTCATCCCAAATCAGTTGTTTTAATCGATTCGGAGAGCAAACGTCTCTCGTAGGACTTGAATTTTTCGCTGCTTGCCCACCGAACGAGAACTGAAAAGCCTTTTTTCTAATCAGCTTCCAAAAAAGCTGCAGAACTGGCCAAAATCGTTGAAAATCAATCAAACATGAAAAATCGAGAAAAAAAATGAAATTTTTCAGAAGTGAAAATTAAATTTTGTCAAACAATCGATTTTGACAATCGTTTTTATTTCTAACGGAACTGTCAGCCAAATTTACGATTGGAATGACGAAAATTTAGTTTCGAAGAGACTTTCTAGAATATTTCTTGCTGCAATGACAACATTTTTGTGATTCAAATGAAAAAAATAAAGTTTAACTACAAAATTTTGCTCTCGGTGAAGTAAATCTGGTCCTTGATCCACCCTTAAGAATTTATTCCCCTGGAAGCACAATTTTTTGAATGCAATTCCCCAAATAATTGTATTTCCCGAACAATCATTATTACTAACAAATATTCAAGTTTATTTATTATCTTAACAAAATCTGAAACTCACTGGTCGGGTCATTGAGCCAACGACTTTTTATTGATCCGATAATTGAGCATGAATCGAATTGCTGAGACTTAATTTCCACGGGAATTTCCGATCCGCACGAGACACGTCATATGATCGCGTAGACGCTCGTGACGTCCGCAAGCCGCTTCGATAAGACGTCACATACAGATATATCTTCGTACGTACTGATTTGCACATTGGTATCAGTACATCAACGAGTGCAATGAGAGCGTATGTATGCTCGTTGAATTTGCGGATGACAATGCAGGGCTTATTCGATCCATAGATATATCTTGGACGATGCGTTTCAACTCGAAGTGACTGCTGCGTGCAATATCGCACGTTTGCCACTGCCAGGGGTCACAATGGACAAGAACAAGCACACGAAGAAATACAAGCCACGTTTTTAAATTAATTTTAAACTAAATTTCAAAAACCATGACAATTTTCGTACCCATTTTGGGTTTGGATCCCGGAAAACGATCGTTTTATCGTCCTGACCGAATATTGAATGAGAATCTCGAGATCTGCTAAAAAAACATAGGATTTCCGGTGTGTTTTGCTTTCGTTGTGGCGAGGTGTGAAAATTAAATTCACGAGGGATCGTGGTTGATGAAATTGTTGGCAAAAAAAAATAAAATTGACGTCTGCATTTTCGTAAACAATGAGAATAAACAAAAATTAACAACTGCAGTAACAAACGATCGGCGACAGATTTCCGGTGGATTGACGCTCGTTTTTTTTGCTGTATTTCGTTCTGCCTGAGGAGGAGCAAAGTTTATTAATAAATCGTGATCATCTCAATGTTCGGGAGGAAAATCGACGCTGATAAACGTTCGCCGACCCGCAGCCACAGTGTCGCAGAATAGGGTCGAAATCTTATCGTAGAAAAATATCGCAAAACAATCAACAACATTGAACCGAATGAATATTAACTCGAAAAAAAATGAGCAATCTTCAGCATCTTTACAAGAGACAAACATTTGGAAAACTTTGACTTGTTACGTCAAATTTCAACGAAGACCTTGCTCAGACGTCCCTCAGACTTTCCTGTGACTCTTATCGTCACTTTTTTCTTCTCTCTCACTCTCCAATGACCATTATCTTTCTCATTCGCTGATTAAAGCTCAATAAAGTGTAATAACAAGAGAGGAAGTGTTTTGATCGACGAATCAGCTGACAATGTTGCCCATTTGCATAAATAGAATATTCTCGCGATGTTTGCATCGTTGGAACGCAACGAAATCCTGTTTTTTTTTTTAGCAAAGCTTTTTTTCGCCAGGACGATAAAACGATCTTTTTTGGGCATTCAAACACAAAATCGGGACGGTTTGTCATGGTTTTTGGAATTTAACGAAAAATGAATGGACAAATAATTTTTCCAACGTTCCGAAATTCTAATCTCATTAGAAATGTCCCAATTCTTATTTCAAGGACACTGGGTCGATAATTTAGTAAAAAAAAAACGTTCCTACAATTAGAAAACAAGAAAAATCGATAATTACCGGAATTTGAAGATTAGAAAAGCGTCTTGGGTCAGATTGACCCGAGATGCACTCGAAGGGTCAAGTTTGAATTGTCCCTAATTTTGGTGCATCGTTGGAAATCAAAAACGAAGGAAAATCGTCCTTGGGAGTCTCGTATCGCATTAATTGTGCGAAATGTTTACAATGCTGACCTTTTATTATAAAAATGAGAGGATATTGTGGCACAAATGATTAAGGAACGAGCTTGGTGTCGAGAACCGCGGAAAATGGTCAAAGCAGATACGCGCTTTTATTTTATCGCTGTCCTTGCATCGACAACATGAACAAAGTTTTTATTTTTTGTCCTTGATTTTTTTGCTCTGAGCATATCTTTGCTGCTCCCGAGAGAGCGAGATGAAGAGAGTGGCAAATTCCACGCACGCTATTGCACTCGTCGTAATAAATCATTTTTCGAATGTCTTCCCATCCCCCCTCGTTCGCGGGCGTTGGTGCATCGACCGGCGTTTCTCAGAAATAATAAATTCAGGCCCTCGAACGTTATTTTCAAATACACTTTAATAATTCTCGGTTTAATTTTTTTCTCTTTTTGATCCAGGCGTATTTTTTGGACCAGCTACTCTTGCTGAATTTTTTTTTTTTTTAAGAACTTTGCATGCAAAAGTTTCTGTCGAAAGTTTCGTCTAAAAATCGAGATATTTATTTATAAAAATCACAATTGTCAATAGTTTCTCATAAGAGCGATCGCTAAAAGTTACAATTTTCAGCATTAAATATTTCGATTTCTAAATGGTGAAGCCTCTCAAAACTTTTCATACGCTTTTGTGTAACATCGAAGAAGGTTTATTCAGTTTTGCAAAAAAATCGGTTGTGAAATTTGTTCGAAATTTTGGTTATTACATAAAAAATACGAATTACCTCGGAAAATCTTGAATTTAGAGTTTTTTGTTCTTTAGTCAATTAGTAGCAATTTTTTATTAATAAACTTTGACCCGCGAACGATTTTAGAAGTTGAGATATTTGTTCATAAAAATCACAATTTTCAGTAGTTTCTTGTAAGAGCGAGTGTTAAAAGTTACAATTTTTAGCATTAAATATTTCGATTTCTAAATGGCGAAGCCTCTCAAAACTTTTCATACGCTTCTGTGTAACATCGAAGAAGGTTCATTCAGTTTTTCAGAAAAATCGGTCGTAAAATTTGTTAGAAATTTTGGTTATTACATAAAAAATACAAATTACCTCGGAAAATCTTGAATTTAGAGTATTTTGTTCTTTAGTCAATTCGCAACAACTTTTTTTTTAATGAACACGGGCTCGCAAACCGTTTTGTATGTAAGAAAAACGGAAATTTATATTGAAATTTTTTTTTTCTCTCCAAAAAACTCAAAATTTCGGGCTGGCTTGATTTTCTGAGATTTTAGAAAAAATCTAAACATATTTCTGCAAAAGTGTCGAAGCCCCACGAGACATCGAGCCGCTCGAATTTTACGTGACAATTTTCAAAGTACACAAACAATCTTGTTACTCCGCGCTTACCTAACATAATATCGCGAAGTTTTGATAACAAAAAGTGAAAACGATGCGAAAAAAATGCGAGTTAGAAGCTAATGAAAATCTAAAAATAATTCGCATCTAATTGCGTAAGCAAATCGTTCGTGACGCCGAAAAAACGTCAGGATGAAGAATCTAAAAAAAAAAGAAAAAAATCTTTTGCGAGCTCCGCGTGCAAATTTATAATCCACGCGCTCTTTTTTTTTTACAACTCTTACAATATGTTGCCCTCGTTTCCTCTGATTTTCTTGGATTTGCGTCTCGAAAAGTACAAACATTCGAATTATTTTGCTCATGATCGTGTTTACATTTCTAAAAACAAACTTCGCTTTCACGATTCTGCCGAGGACTGTGTAGCCAACGAGTACAAATTTTTTACAGGACAAAAAAGTTTAAAACGTTTTTCTATTCATTTAATGTTGAATTTTGAAAAGTGGGACAATTTTCGTTCCCATTTTGGATGCGGATCCTAAAAAATGATCGATTTATTGTCGTGACCAAATATTCAACGAGAATCTTGAGCTCTGGCTAAGAGAAACGTCGTTTTATAAAATTTTGAGCTTTCGTTCGAAAGAAATCGAAAGAAACGTTGGTTCCCTGTTGCCTTAGGAAATTGACGAAATTTTCAGGCCTCGTTATCGTTGTCTTGAAACTAGAGATTTCTCTAATGGTCTCTGGGCATTCGTCTTTTTCCTTTTGGGGTTCGTTTTTAGCCAACACGATTGCCAAACGTACTTCACGGATAATTTGTTCGGTTTCGAAAAAATAGTTGACGGTCGTTAAAATGAAATAAAAATTCACGCGGCTCGTGAACTCAGAGTCCAATCTCGTTGGCTAGAGAAAAAGTATGAACGTGCGCGATAGGACGAAACGTAAATTTTAATGGAGAAAATTGAACTTAAAAAAAACTGGAGAAAGAATTGTCGAAATTTGGACATGAAATCGCAAATTTTGGCCAAAATTCCACCGCCATGTCGTTTTTTCTATTTTATTTTTTACTCTTAATTTCTTGGGCAGAATAATCTTACTATTTGTTAAAAATAGAGCCGAGAGCTGACCAGCCTCAACGAAGAAAAAAAGTGCAACAGTTGGTTCGCATCCGTATGCAAAATTTGTTTATCTACGTGTTCTTTGAGAATCGCAAAAATAGCTTTGAAATTTCGTAACGCGGCTGATGGACATGAACGTTTTTGAAAGCCAGCCAACCTGCTTTCGAACGGACTGAAAATACAATTGTATAAAACTCGGGAACGTCCTTGATGTCATTTTTTTTGGATTTTAAATATTTGTTTTAATTGATTCGAGGCCTAAAATGATGAAAATAAGAAAAAAAGAGAGTGTAGGCCTCCGCAGAAAGTGAACGCAAAGTCCGGATGACTCTGAAGTTTGCAACGTTCAGATTAAACGAAAAATATTTTTCTATTAATTATTTATCGAATTTTTTTCAAAATCATCGCAATTTTTCGCGTTTATTTCAATATTTAAATATCGAACAATAAATTACGAGCTCTGCTGAAGAAAAAACAGAATTTCGTTGCATTCCAACGATGCAAACTTCAACATCACGCACTAAAAAGAAAATTTTGTTGGAAAAGATTGGTATTTTGTTGAATTCGTTCAACTAAACGGTATTTTTGAAAAATCTCGAAAATTTTGTCATTGCAGCAAGAAATATTCTAAAAAGTCGCTTCGGAAAGTAAATTTTTGTCATTCGAATCGTAAATTTCGCTGACAGTTCCGTTAGACATCGAAAATATTGAGAAAGTAACAAAAATTTTGAAATTATCGAAAAATATTTAATTTACCGTGTTTAACGAAATATCGACGTTTTTTGACAAAATTAAAATTTCCGTGTAAAGTCCAAAGTATTGTAATGCAATGACACAGAAACGACAAAACGACGCAATCTCGTTTTTCGATAAAAAGAGAAAAATGGATGATTTTTCTGTTGCTCGTTTTAATTGTTGATTTTGTTTATCTTTTTTAGAATCATGTTTTCGACGACCCAACCGGCTCACGTGATCACAGTCGTTGCTGTTCTCTGCGTGACTTCGGCTCTCGTACCAAGTAGCGAGAAAAAACAGACCGCCGGACATCCTCACTCACACGCAGCCGCCCTCATCTATCTCGCTTCGTTCGTCATGCATTTTGGTGCCCAGATCTGGATGACTTTTGTTTCCGGTCTCTCCTTGTACTTTGCGCTACCGAGACACACCTTTGGCGAAGTTCAACGTGTCCTCTTCCCTCGTTACTTCACCATCAACGCTTGCTTGAGTCTTACCACCTTGCTCATTTTTGTCAAGCATCATCCGGCCAATACTTGGGACACAGAAATCGCCATTCAGGTACGAAAAGTTGCTTCATCGACATAAAAAAACGTTCGAATACCAATTGTGCATTTTTCCCCTATCAAAAAACGCGAAAAATATATTTATCCATTGTTTTTATAATTAAGGACGGTGTATGCAAAATTTTCTATCGATAGAATTCCTTTAGATTGACAGCACACAAAGAAAATAGTGATTCGAATAGCTCGTACAATTTTAAAAGGATTCACCGTGTAAAAGTCGGAATATTTATTTATAAAAATCAGAATTTTCAGTAGTTTTTCATAAGAGCTTGTGTTAAAAGTTACAATTTTCAACATTAAATATTTCGATTACTAAATGGTGAAGCCGCTTAAAACTTTGCACACGCTTTTGTGTAACATCGAAGAAGCGTTATTGAGTTTTTCAAAAAAATCGGTCGTAAAATTTGTTCGAAATTTTGGTTATTATATAAAAAATACAAATTTCCTCGGACAATCTTGAATTTAGAGTTTTTTGTTCTTTAGTCAATTAGTAGCAATTTTTTTTAATAAACTTTGGCCCGCGAACGATTTTTCAAGTTGAGATATTTGTTCATAAAAATCACAATTTTCAGTAGTTTCGCATAAGAACGAGTGTTAAAAGTTACAATTTTCAACATTCAATATTTCGATTACTAAATGGTGAAGCCTCTCAAAACTTTGCACACGCTTTTGTGTAACATCGAAGAAGCTTTATTAAGTTTTTCAAAAAAAATCGGTCGTAAAATTTGTTCGAAATTTTGGTTATTGTATAAAAAATACAAATTACCTCGGAAAATCTTGAATTTAGAGTATTTTGTTCTTTAGTCAATTAGTAACAACTTTTTTTTCAATAAACTTGGGCTCGCCGAGCATTTTATATGTAAGAAAAACTGAAAACAAAAATTCAGATTTGACCGTCGCCGTACAACTTCCTCCATACGATCGTTCCAATTTTTCTCGTAAATTTAGTTTGCAAAAGCGACTGTCCCATTATGTACGAAAATTTTGGACTCCCCCATAAAAAATGACGAGTTTCGTTTCATTATGTAGTTGGAGAATCAAATGGAAATTAAAAATCGTATTTTTGTGGGATTTTCAGGTCATTGCCATGTCGAGTGCATTCTTCTTGGAACTTCTGATCCGTCTGTATCTGACGCCACCTCTCTTGGCTTTGAACTATCAAAAGACAATGATAGAGCGTGCTGCTGGTGTAGGAAACGAGATTGGCCGTCACGTTCCCGGCTCTCTTAAGCACTGTCCTCATTACCTGCAAATTCATAACGCGTTTCGTCGTACACACGTTGCAATAGCGATGGGTAACATCCTCACGATGGCCTGCACAGTACTTCACCTTCAATACCTAGCGAGCAAATTGTGTGTTTTATAAGAAAACTGATTAGACGACGAAAAAAAAAAAAATTCCCATGTAAAACGACTTGTTTGGAAAGATTTTTCGATTTCATTGGCCGGAGAGATTTTTTTAGACTCGGCCATAGTTGCTGAGGAAGCCTTGAGCGTGGGACTGTTGAGTTTGGAAGAAAAAGTGAGAACGAAGCAATAAATTTAGTGCTTTTAATAAATTACGGGGGGAGTAGAAAACGTTTTTGTTTAGTGGCAATTGGATGGATGAAAAAATTATGAAAAATTCAATTGTTAGTCATAAGCAAGAATCTCTCTGCACATTCGAGAAACGCAGACACTTCTTAACTGTTTTTATTTATATGAAATTAAGTATTTGGTCAGCTTTGCTCCATTGACGAGATCTCAAGATCGATAAGATTCGTGTAATAATTGGCCATTCCCGATTTTGCCAGATTTTTATTGTAATCGTGGAAATTAACCTCAGAACGGTAAACCGGGGTCAAAAACTATCAGCGCCTTTTATCGTTTTACCGCATTTTTGACTTTAGGCAAAATTTCCCCATGCTCGCGTGATCCTGCATTTAAAACAAAAAAAACAAAAAGAATGAGCCCAAGTTGAACGTTTTTCGTTAAATTTTACCGGAGATACGAATTTTTCAAAATTGCGCTCATTTTTATCCGGAATAGGTAAAAAAAATAAGTCCAACGTTCCAGGATTGATAAATAAGTTCAGAAAAACAATTTCGAAATTCCAGATTTTTAAAAATTCCAAAAAAATAAGTAAAAAACAAAAAGGTTACCGTTCTAGGGTCAATGTGAAGCGATCTTTAAGGAAAAACAAAGATAAATTTCCGAGTAGTACTGACACGTGGCCTGATACGAACTTCCATTGAGTTTAGATTTTTCCAACCCTCCGCCGATCACATGATTTTTCCTCCTTTCATTCGCACATTTGGAGAGAAAAAAGAATCTGATAAAAGTCCACAAAGCATTCGTAGTCATGATTGCATGTTTTTTTTTTTTTTCTATAAAACCTTTGAAAGAACAAGATTGTTGAAAAAATGTGTCGATCGGGTGGAAAAGACCGTTATGATCCGCGGAGGGTTAATTCTTAAGGCTTGCTCTGTATCAGAGTTCCATTAGTATTATTTTGCCCTCAACTTTGAATGCCGCTCAACCGATTGAGCCAACAGTAAGATCGTCGTGTCATTTTCACAGAAAGACGAAAAATCGACGAGTAAATCACAATCGTCAAGAATTTAATCGATTTTTGACTCTTTTTTTTTTATGGACTTAAAAAAAAACTGAGATGGGGATCCCCATGAAATTTTCAGGTGGCCGTAGTTCGGTGAATCGGCTCGGGGAGCTAAGAATGTTGACCATCCGCTCCGAATAGCGAATAATTTCAATGTCAAAAATATTTGACGTCTCGGGTATTTCCGTCGTAATAGAAAAAAAAAACTGTTTTGTGAGCCCGGACGCGGAACGACGAGCGAGTTTAATTATTGTTGAACGTTTAGGAGGCGAGAGATCGATGGAGATTCAATGAAATTTTGTTGTATTATACAAATTGACTGACGTTTTATTTATATGCATACCGCGAGTCATCACGATTGTAAATAATACATTACGTCGCGTCCATTCTGTCGGCGTTAAGATTTTTCGTTGAAAATATAAACATTAATTATGTTTACATTATTATTATTGTTTTTTTTTACTTTTCATTCCTTGCAGAGAACTTTGTTTCCTCTCGTCCGCTCATTTGGCCTTTCCGAGACTTTTTTGGTCGCAAGAAACCCTGCAAGGGAGCATTTCCTTAAATATTTATGAATTCCTCACCAACCCTGAACGGTAACCCGGGGTCAAAAACGACCCCGACCAACTCAAAATCCCGCGACCTTTCTCCCGTTTTTTTAATCGTTTTACCGCATTTTTGACCAATTTTTTGACTTTAAGCAAAATTGCCCCAGGCTCACGGGATTTTGCATTAAAAAACGACAAGAATACGGCCCAAGTTGAACGCTTTTCGTTAAATTTTACCGGAGATATGAATTCTTAAAAATTTCGGTCATTTTTTATCCGGAACAAGTGAAAAAAAAATAAGTTCAACGTTCCAGGATTGATAAATGAATTCAGAAAAATAATTCTATAGTCAATTATAAAATTTCATCCATTTGAATTTGAATCCCGCGCTCTTTCCCCCTTCGTTTTCCCGTGTTACCGCATTTTTGACTAACTTTTTAACTTTAGGCAAAATTGCCCGAGGCTCAAGTGATTCTGCATTAAAAAACGAAAAGAACGAGCTCAAGGTCAACTCTTTTCGTTAAATGTTACCGGAGATGTGAATTTTTCAAAATTGCGATCATTCGTCGCTTCAGGTTACCGAAATCAGTGAAAAAAATCAAGGTTACCGTTCAAGGGTTAAACGTAATTATTGAATACTACAATGGTATGGATTTGTATTTTCGATAAACTGTTTATTCATCATTTTTTACTGGTTTTCTTGTATTTCATTGCACTGACTCGTTTTCCCGGTTTGTTTTCCATATTTTTGTCCCAATTTCCAATCTCGTTTTTCACACACCATTGATATAAACATATTTACAAAATTTCCAACGAAACAGATTGATTTTTATTCCAAGTTTCTTTTTCTCGAGAGTCATTGATGGTTTATCAGTTTTCATTTTTTTTCTCGTTCTTGATTATTGTTTCACACGTTTACGTCGCTATGGTCATACATTTCGCTGATAATAGCGATTGCTTAATTATATTTTTTCATTTCTTCACATTCCGCCAGGTTAATGACTTGGGATCCAAGAAAAATGGGAATATTTTGTGAAATTATGATTTTTTCTCGTCACACCGTTGATTGTATATTTTCTAGATTTATTTCGGTTGAAAAAATATGAAATTTCAGCTTTTCGCACGATTGGGAAGGAAATAATTGTTCGAGCTGGTTTCTCCACCAGTTGCGCCTTCCGCGTCTCTCTGACTTGGCCGTCAAACCTTTTTCCGGCTCTCCCAATCCAAAAACAAGGAAGGATCGTTCGTTCGTACACACACTCGCTCATGCACACTCACATACACGATAAAGGACCGGAAGCCAATATTTTGGAGGATCGTCGATCGCCTCGTGTGTCAATTGTCAGTTTCTCACGTTATATAGTCGTATAAATAATATTTATTCATAGTCTATCAGTCTGTCGTTGCTCGCACTGCTGATTTTTAAAAAATCCACTAGTTTACACGATTCTTGGTCGCGGCGAATATTTCTCTCGCGATTGGCTTTGCCGGAATCTCGATATTCGCCCGCATTCGAAGAATCTGTAACGAGAAATCGAGAGACTCATTATTTCGTCGTATTTTCTCTATATATATAAAATTCGAGTAAAAAATTGTGTTTGTGCCCTTTTCACGCAAAAACCACTGAACCAATTTTGATGAATCTTCCACAGGAATGAAGCTCATGAATCAGAATAGCTTTCAGGCTGTATTGCATTCCGATAATTTATTTTTTTTGGCAACCCGAACCAAAAAATCACATTTTTCGTCATATTTTCCACTTTCAAACTTCACAAACAACTAAAAATCGATAATCAATCGAAAATCGCTAATAACCAATTCAAAGATAATTAGAAAACGAAAATAATTAGCTGGACTGCCAGTTTGTAAAAAAAAAAAAAGTTGTAGCGATTTTCGTGAAATCCGAGTTTGAAGATTTTGCGGACGCGGTCGATTCGTAATCAAATGAAGAGAAAAGTTGAATTTTTTCTAATTTCACGAACAAGACTAGAAACTCGATTATTTTTTCAACATTTCAATATTTCCGCATCACCGGCTCAACCACGACAAAAAAACTGTGCCAACATCCAACTAATGGACAATTTTTACATGAAAATTGAAAAGGTTCTCAGAATTCTCTAAAATATCGTTCCCGGAATCACAAAAATCATTTTTAATCCCGACATAATGTGAAATATGGAATTGTCAGTTTACAGACGTCGGCACTGATAAAATAATTAGCGATTGCGTAATTTTTCCAACTTAATTGCGAAGATTCAAGGGACTAATTCAAATTTCATGAATTCTACACAATATTGGGCAAAAGCGAAAAGATTATTTTAAATTTCTAGCAAAACTGCGTAAAACTCTCGCAGCCGAAATTTCGAAAATTGTCTTTTTGCATATGAATTTCTCGAGGACGAATTTTTGGACGAATTTTCTTGAAAAATGAGAGCTCGAAGCCGAGAAAAAATGAGAAACTAATGAATTTTTGAGTTTCCCAATTTCGGAGATATTTGTGATGATAATGGTGAAATTTGACGCACTTACCACGATCGTAAATGTAGCGGTAGAAGTAGAAGGAGCTGTGGGATAATGAATGGCCTTGAAATTGCGTTATACTCGTAGAATTTCAGCCGCTTTATTGTAGCATATCGCGATCCAATCGGGTTGGGTAGCGCCCCATTGTATCTGATTGACTTCGCCTTCGGCGGCGGTATAAGCAAGAATCGGGTCTTCGATGGCTCGAGGCATTTGTTGGATGTCCCAGATGAGGGCTTGATGGTCATCGCCGGCGGTGCAAATATGACAAGAGGAGTGTGGAGCCCAAGCGATGCCGTTGACGCTGGCGCGATGATTGTTGAGACGAGCGACGGGTGTGCAAGGGACTCGGACATCGAGAATGATGACTTCGCAAGCGTCCATTGCGACGGTGGCCAAATAATTGGGATCCTGTTTGTTCCATGCCAATCGAAGAAGCGGAGTATGTTGCGGATCTTCGTAAATGATGGTGGAATGTTCGAGATGACGAAGATCGAACATTCTGACGGATCCGTCGGCCCCGACCGAGGCGAACATGTCGCGGCCACCGCCAGCTCGACTGAAAGCGATGTCGTAAACTTCCTTGTCGTGGGCAATGAGCTGAGTTTTCACGTGTCCCGTTACCATGTTTATACGGCCGAGTACTTGGCCGGTCTCGAGTCCCCAAATCGTACAAGTCGTGTCGATACTCGACGTTCCTATCAGATTCGGATCGACCTCGTTCCAGTCGAACGAGGTCAGGGGCGCACAAAAGTCGGAATTTTTGTTGTTGTTCAACACGCATTCCAGACGCGTTTCCGGCTCGGCCGCTCTCCACACTCGCAAATAATCGCCCGACGTCGCCAGCAGATCGGGAAACAAGCCTGAATCCCAAAAACAAATCAATCCTTCCAATTCGACAATTCCAACACTTTGCAAATCCTTGAAAAATTCAATCAATTACCTTTACTATCCGGAATCCACATTATTTTCGTCGTCGGATAAGGATGATCGAACGTGCTTTTCGCACTGAATTCTGAAGTCTCCTCGTCCAGCGAAACTATCTGAACTTTGTTGTTGTATTCTTCCACAAAGCTGCCCAGAGCCAGTCGGAATCGCTTGTCCGGACGCACCGACCAATTCATACTGTACAGAGGCCATGGCGCCTCGTACTTGTAAATTTCCTTGCGTTTTGGCGGCACGCTGTGTAGAGCCATTTCTACGTCAAGTTCCTGCCGAACTGAGTTGAATCGCTGCAACCAAAATAATTCCATTGAAACTTTTTCTTTACGGTTGGGACAAAATTATGTTATTGCGAGTTTCTCATTCGATATTTATCAATTAATGAAAAAACGTATTTTCACGTCAGACGCCAGCGAACTTTGGCGTCATTAAATTCCAGACTTGCAAGTATTTTCCGTTAATATTGAACCCTAGAACGGTGAACTTATTTTTTTTACCGATTTCGGTAAATCTGGCGTCATAAATTACCGCAATTTTGAAAAATTCATATCTCCGGCGAAACTTGACGAAAAGAGTCCAACTTGGGCTCATTATTTTCGTTCTTTGATCCAGAATCACGTGGGCCTGGGGCAGTTTTGCATAATGTCGAAAAATTAGTCAAAAATGCGGTAAAACGATTCAAAAACGGGAGAACAAAGGGCGTGGGATTTAAAATCGCCTGGGGTCGTTTTTGACCCCCGATTATCGATTTCGGAATAAATAGATTTGAGGTTTTGTGACCTGATACGATAAATGTTGATAATAAAACGCTTTGAAACTCACGAGTACGAAAATAATAAGAATCAAACCGGTCAAAATGTAATTAAAAATATTTTAGCACGAATTTTTTGTTGCATCGAGTTAAAGTTCAATTTTGCTTATTTTAGTGTCCGCAAATGGCATCGTAAGTTTCGGAGTCGATGTGTACGTGCATGCTAAATAAATATAATTGCTACGACCGCCACGAGCGATCTAATGATAAGAGAATAATTTTGAGGCACAGAAAATAGATCGAGGTACTCACGAAAGAAAGTAATGTTCAAGGTCTTTGCGATTGAATGAATTTTCCAACACTGTCGATGAATATTCACTTGTTTTACGTAGACATCAGGACCCTAACCCTTGCAAGCTCGGCAAACAATTCATTTAGACAGCGCGCAAGAATGTTGAGCGCGTGTTGCCGGTGAAAATGTCAGAGGCGTCTAACCAAGTTATATTTTTAGCAGAGCCAACAGTTTTCCAGCATTTTCGTCGCACTGTCGCGATTATTGCACGATCGATCAATTATTTATGGAGAAAAAAAAACTTTTTGACACACACGTTTTCCACGGTAGCGTCGATGCCTCGACAGCCTGAAGCCGACTCCATTTTTACAAAATGGCGTCTGTAATTAGCACCATTAGCACTTTTTTCATCAATTTTTTACGGCATCCAAAATAACAAAGGTTTGTCCATCTCAACATTCAAAAGACACTTCGTAAAGTCTATTTTGTTCGTTTTTATCAATCGATTCGCCGCCAAGCTTGTTTTTTTTTCGATTTTTCCGCAATTTTTGCGACACTTTTTGTTTTTAGCCACCTGTCAAAATTAGCGCCGAGACGACCTTCGTTACCGACAGAGCCTACAGAATTCCACGCCAGGTGGCGATTCAAGCGAATTCCCGAAGACAGTGCGGCGGACCGGTGCCTTTTGTATCCCTGGATCTAATGCACTCGTCTTTTTCGTCAAAAGCAACAACGTCACGAGATGAAAATTCATTGCACTGATTAATTACACTAATGAGTTGTTTATTCGATTTATCGTAAGAGACTGAAAATAAATGAAATTGCTGTGTTGAATTTGGCGGCTGACTCGATAAATTCCGTCGAAGGCGCTGTCCGACAGGCGAGAAAAAAACAACACGCTAGCGGGGAAAACGCGGGAAATTATTGAGCCGTAAACATATCGATAAAACAATAATTTGTACGATTTTTATTCGACATCGAGAAAGAAAATTATTATCGCCGTTCTAGAACTCGCGGACTTGATAAATCTTTTTGGTTCGAGTCCCGAGAACAGCTCGGCTGCAATCTGGCGGGAAACTAATGTCTCTTCATTGGCTACGAAGCACTTGTGTCGAGGCGCAAAAACTTTTCGACCAATCGTACGAGCCCCAGATGTTTGATTTTGGAGCGATTTCTCAGGCATCCAGTGCTTATTTCATCACCTGACGTCTCGCGAGTTACACGTAGCTCTTTCACGAGCAATTTATTGTCCAATTTAATTACAACAAAGCAACAAAATGCCGCTCCAAGTTTCCAACAAAAACAACATCGTTCGTAATCTGGAAAATATCAGCTTCAAAGAAAACGTGAGTCAAGAAAATTCATAACAAATTAGAACGTTTATTCCGTCTCGCTATATCGTTTTTTTTTTTGCCCAAATTGTCTCGCGTCCCGAGCCACGCTTTCCGGCCTCATTTTTCCCACAATTTCCTTCAGAAAATCACTCCAAATCTTGCAATTCCCCAAGAATCCAGCACACAAATCGTAACAGCATTTTTTTCCACAAATTCGTCCAAATTTTCACCCGAACGACTCACTTTTTTTTACCTCGCGTGTCCATTTTCTTTTTGTCGCGTTATCGCGTTTTTTAAGCTTCGATGATGATCGACGATTGACCCGATTACGCGTCGCGGTAATTAATTGTCAATTGTTGAGCGTTCATAAAAATTTTTCAACATTTGCAACGCTCTATCGACTTTTTTTCTCTCTTATCAATAGTTGCTTATCGCGAAAACCCCATGCAGCTGATTGGACCATTTTGTTGTCTCGTAATTTTGTTCCTAACTTTTCGTGTCACGTAAAGAAAAAAAAATCAATCGATTTTTCCAAGACCACGTTGCCACAAATCAATTCGAAATGATTATCAACATGAATTTTTGCGTTTTAACCAGCAACGAATTTGTTATGAATAAATTTAATTAAAAATTCAACAAAAAACGTACGAAATCTCGTTTTTTCGTTATCGATCTTTGGTAATTATTGATTATGGAGATTTTGTGCAACAACTCAAATGGTCTTAGACCGCCGGTGTCACCTATCACATGCAAGTTCTATTAAAATCCATGCTCGTCGCTTTCTGCAATATTCCTTGCAATCACAAGCTCAGCATGTGAAAAACAAAGAGGTTACAAATTTGTATTTGTGTCTGGAAAAGCCGAGACGAAAAATGACGTAAATAGAGAATTTGACAACGTTTTTGAAAATGCCCAATAATTATGGCTTTTCCTTTTGATTCTGTGCACGTGAGTCAAAATCATCGTCAATTATTCTCATGCTTGAAAAAAAACTTTTAAGCGTTTCGGCTGCGCACAGTGTTTCGCGACGTTCGATGACGTTTTTTCCCTTTTTTCATGGCTCGTTGCAATTTATTTGAATCGGGAGAACTCGCGATCATGTTTTATCCCGACTTTAGTAAAATTTCAACTTTTCGCCTGAGAATTGGAGAGAGAATTGAGAAATTTTACCCCCCCAAGAAAAAGACTCGATAAGAATGTACAAAATATTGCTCATTATTGTGTAATCGTGGAAATGATGGAAAAATGAGAGTAAACTCGGCTTGCAGGTTTCCCCGAAGAAAAAATTATGCATAAGTCCAGAAAAGTCTCCGGAAAACGGAACGAAAAATGGGGTAAGAAAAATAAAGAATTATTGTTACAAAATTACTTTATTCAGGATTTTTGAACAATTTTTTACGATTATTCTTGACATCAAAACTAAGAATTTCGGCCTATGAAGAAAAATTTTCTGACGTTAAGAATTTTTAACTTTTCTCGTGCAAACGCGTGGAAAATTTTTGTAAAAAATGTTGGCCATAGTCTTTCTGGCTCTCTGCGAAAAAATTCCTTAAAACATTTTTTAATTGCAACTCGATTTTTGCAACTTTTGAACGAAACGTCAGAAAATTTGTCTTCATAAAATTTTGAACGAGCCTTAAATAAAGTTGGTTTTAATAAAAATTCTGCTTTTTTCTTAGATCGACAAATCAAAGGCAATTTCTAAATTCGACTTGTCTGAGAATGGACCAGGCTCAAAATACGACGTCACTCGGGAGCCTTTGCTGAGAGAAAATCCCAGGAGATTCGTCATTTTCCCAATCCAATGGCCAGACATTTGGGACATGTACAAAAAAGCTGAGGCGTCTTTCTGGACCGTGGACGAAGTTGATCTCTCCAAGGTAAACGTCAAAAAGTCAAGTTTTGCCATTTTCTGAGGACATTGTTGCTGAAATTTCATGAAAATAAAAAATATTTCGTTTATTTTGATTTTAGGATTTCGCAGATTGGAATAATCTCAACAAGAACGAGCGTCACTTCATTTCTCACGTTTTGGCATTCTTCGCGGCTTCGGATGGCATCGTCAACGAGAATCTCGTCGAACGGTTCAGCCAGGAAGTCCAAGTTACCGAGGCTCGATGCTTTTACGGTTTCCAAGTCGCCATGGAGAATGTGCATTCGGAGATGTATTCGCTCTTGATCGAGACGTACATAAAAAATCCCGAAGAAAAGTAAGTTTATCCATTTTTTTCGAAAACTAGCAAAAAAAATGGATTTTTTTTGTTTTAAATTCGTTCGTAACTGAAAAAATGGAAAAATCATGGAAATTTATGGAGAATTTTGACTTTTCAGAGACTTTCTGTTCAATGCCGTTGAGAATCTTCCATGTGTCGCGAAAAAAGCAAATTGGGCCTTGAATTGGATAAGCAACGACGAAGCAACATTTGCCGAACGTGTAATCGCCTTCGCAGCGGTCGAGGGTATTTTTTTCAGCGGCAGTTTCGCCGCAATATTTTGGTTGAAAAAGCGGGGGATCATGCCCGGACTTACGTTTAGTAACGAACTCATCTCCAGGGACGAGGTAATTTTCTTCAACCTCGTGACAATCTCAAAGCAGAAAAAAAAATAGAAACGTTGCCAATTACGAGATTTTTGTATTTTTCGAAAAATTTTCAAGTCTGAATTCTTTTTTTTTCGTGCAGGGATTACATTGTGACTTTGCGTGCCTGATGTTCAAACACATTGTGCAAAAACCGTCAGAAGAGCGCGTAATATCGATAATACGAGACGCAGTGGCGATCGAGCAAGAATTTTTGACGGAGGCGTTGCCGGTAGACATGATCGGCATGAATTGCGGTTTGATGAAGATTTACATCGAATTCGTAGCCGACAGACTTCTCCTCGAGCTCGGTTGCCCGAAGGTAATTGACCTTGAAAAAAAACCACGAAATATCAATTTTATTTTCGTGCATTTGGCAAATAAATTTTCTGCTGTTTCCAGATTTACAATGCCGAGAATCCGTTCGATTTCATGGAGCACATTTCCCTGGAGGGAAAAACGAATTTCTTCGAGAAGAAAGTCGGCGAGTATCAAAAGTGGGGAGTGATGGAAGAGGAAAGTGCAAATTTCGGGGTAAACGCCGATTTTTAATGGACCGGGATGAAAAAAAAAAACTGACGATTTTTCACGAATAAGTTTTTTCCTCGTAACTCGTATTTTTCTTTTGCATAATTCGACGATTTTCTGACACGAGACTTAAATCGAGATTAACGATTCAAATGTGACTTGAGAATTTTTCCATAACGACGTATTTTTCCATAACTCGGTTTCGAATATTCGTGTGTATGTGTGAGTGAATGTAAAAAAAGTATGATTGAATTTGTACGAGGTTTGAAAATGGCCAAGGACTAAAATGAGAGCATCTGCCGATCAGCCAATTCCGTAGTCAATTTTAAAACTTGTCGTGACTGCAATATTTAGTTTTGTAATGAAAATAACGCGATTAACATGCTCCGATGGATTTTGAGACCCGGTTCGAGATCAACTTGAATCTAAAGAGAAAAACAAAGTATTTATGACTCGAAAACCAATTTGTACATTCGTCACACGCCAAGGCTGTATTTTGACTATTTTTCACGCGTCAGTGCGCGAATCTCGCTGGAAAATCACGATTTCGAGATAAACGACTGAAACGACAAATTGAAGAGAAAAATGGTCAAGATCATTGGAGGAATTTGTGTGTGTTCTTTTTTTAATTTTCTACAGATTTTTGTTGCACAGACTCTGATCGATTGATACAAAAATTCACTAAAGAGTTGTTCGTCCAAAAAGTATCGTAGGAATTTCATTTTGACACGTTTGCACATGCTTTTCGATCTCCCTGATGGCTCCGATTACTCTTGTAATCTCGTAATTCTTCGCAGTACTTATATAATGTAAATAATGATCGAATAAATGAAATTTTATAATTGACTACAGAACATGTTTTTCTGCATTTATTCATCAACCCTGGAACGGTAAACTTTTTTTTTTTTTAGATATTCCCGGTAAAAAATGCCTCCAATTTTGGAAAATTCGTAGCTGCAGTAAAATTTAACGAAAAGCGTTCAACGTGGGCCGCATTCTTTTCCCTTTTTAGGGCAGAATTACGCGAGCCTGGGGCAATTTTGCTCAAAGTCAAATAATTAGTTAAAAATGCGGGAAAACAAAGGGAGAAAGGGCGCGGGATTTAAATTCAAATGAATGAAATCTTAAAATTGAAATTTATCGATCCTGGAACGTTGAACTTTTTTTTTACCCATTCCAAAATTTAACGAAAAGCGTTCGACTTGGTCTCATGCTTTTCGTGTAATTTCGCTTGAAGTCGGGAAAATTAGGAAAAAATGCGGTAAAAGGATTAAAAAACGGGAGAACAAAGGGAAAAGGGCGCGAGATTTGAATTCAAATGAATGAAATTTTTTAAAATTGACTACAGAATATATTTTTACATTTATTTATTAATCTTTTATTTCGCCGGTACAATAATCGTCATAGTCATGAAAATTCTGAAAGATTTTTCTGGAATCTCGTGTGTGAATTGTGCCTCGAAAGAGTGGAAAAATGGAAAATGGTTTTTCTCAATTTGCTTGGAGCTTGAAACCGTGTTTTGTACGTTCGAGATATTGTCGACGAGCCTCCATTTGGTCAGCTGGTCTGTTGTAGGGAAGCCAAACTGGTTCACCAACAAAGTATCTCTTTGCCTTGATGAAATTCTTTCAAACAAAAGAAACATGAAATAATGATTTTCAATATTTGAGGCGAATTGCGTTGTTTTTGTTTTGAAATGTTGTCCTTACGTTTACGTCGAGAGTAAATCTGTGGTAAATTCCACTGGGTATTATGATCAAATCGCCTTTGGTTACTTCGATGCGAATCCACTCGTCGTTGATGTCCCGAACGTCGAAATAACCGGAACCGTCCAAAACGAGACGAATTTCTTCGTCCGTATGCAAATGTTCAGTAAAGAAATTTTTCAGCTAAAATGCGACAAATTTTTACTAGAAATAAATCACTATTTGCTGGTCACTGGAAAGAAAAAAAAAAGCATAACATGCGAAACGGCGATCGATATTTCTACTACCTTCTCCGCATAATTTGGCAGACACGTTTCCGAGCACACGATCTCGTCTTCGTAAGTGTAACCGCGCTTTTTTTTGAGTTCGCAAAGGACCTCGTCGTGTGCGTAGTTGTCCGCGTCGATCTGAAACAAGAAAATTCGGTGCCAGGCCAAAAACTATCGTCGATGTGAAAACATTATTACCGAAAAGTTCAGGTTCGTTGAAAAACCATTTCTCCTGCAAAATGTACCATCAAAATATCGAGAAAACTGTCACTTGTTATTGTCGCACTCTCCTAACCTTGAAATATTCAACACCCGTGATTTCGTAAAGTTCCGGCAACGACAGAAATTTTTGCGGTTGACGATGATGCTCTAAACGTTGATCAGCATCACTCGTGTCCATGTACCATGCTCGAACCATTTTTAAACACCTTTTTATACCATCGAACGCAAATGAATGCAAAGAAAAACACAATACGAATCTCTTTTACGCTCGAGTTTTGACGGTTAGAATTTGCAGCTCGAGACGAACGGTTTTAATTGCTGATTACCAATGATTGATAAAGTGCGCGTTACATAAAATACTACGCATTTATCAAATATGCAATCATATTAAATGCATGATCATGGAATTATTCTGTCACTGGACACCCCGAGATTGTGATATTCTTTAATTCTCTGAAAATTTCATTGTCCCTCCTGATTCTGAATATACTTGACTTTTATTTTCGTATTTTAATTAACCCTAGAACGGTAAACTCATTTTTTTAACCTCTATATTCCGGCAAACCCGGGGTCAAGAATGACCCGAATTTTGAAAAATTCATATCTCCGGTAAAGGTGAACGAAAATCCTTCAACTTGGGCTCATTCTTTTCGTTTTTTACTGCAGAATCACGCGAGCCTGGGACAATTTTGCTTGAAGACAAAAAATTAGTGAAAAATGCGGTAAACCGATTTAAAAACGGGCGAACGAAAGGGCGCGAAATTCAAAGTTACCCGTGGTCGTTTCTGATCCCAGATTACCGTTTTAGGGTTAAATTTGACTTTATACGACTTTTAAATTATCTTGACTCGCGACTTGTGAAAATTTCTAACAATTGTCAGTTTTCTCAGGCAATCTGATGACTTTATTCGAAAAATTGTGTGCCATTACTAAAATAATCAGTAAATTCAAGAGCGACTTGAAAAAATACGATTTTTTTTTAATTCGACATTTTGCTTGATTTTCAAACTTGTTTTTTATCAGCTCGGCTTCCAAGCGGCGAGTTTTTTTCTCACCCTTTGTCTGCTCGGTTCTCAGAGTCTCGGGTCGCGTCGACCATGGCAGAGTTGGACGAACTTTACAGTAAACTGCAAGTTTACCTGACAAAAAAAAACGACGAATGCGGCGGATTGAGATTTTTGACGTCGAGAACGACGGCTGAAAATTTTGCCAATGTCTCGGAGCTCTGCGACACGATCCACGAGATAATGGTTGCTTGCGGGGTCGCGACGGAGGAAAAAGCTTCGCCGATGGATGCGAAATGCGTGCAAAGCTTCAAGTACCTTTTGTTGAATACGGAATTTGAGTCGCAGGAAATGTTGGCGGAAGACGCGGCGAACGGTTATTTGGTGGACATGTGTCCTCCGCTTTCTCCGTATCTTTTGACCGAAGTAATTTTTTTGCTGGGTTACGAGGAAATCTTGGCGAGATCGATACTTCACGTTCCGCTGGACTTGGCGGTGGAATTGATAGAAATAGTGAAGCGATGTATTTTGCTGTTGGATTTTCCACGGGGTTTGAATTTTTTGCACTGGTTAACGCTGTCGTGTTACAAGAAATTGCGTTACATCGCGGTGCACGGAGCGATAACGCGGAAACTGGCCGAGAGTCTCGAGAGACTCATGATTTATTGTCAAGATTTAATGTCTTTTTTCTTGAATGAAACTTTCACGCGGATAAACCAAGTTTCAGGCATCAAAAAGTCCGAGAGGCACGGTTTGCTGATGAGGACGATGATAAAGTTGACGAGGGACTGTCTCGAGTGTTCGAGAAAGGGCGTGAGCATTTCGAGCGAAGAATCGGCGCTGTACAAATTGACTTTTGGTCGTGAGCCTGCGAGACTAACGAACGAAAGTTTTGCAGTACAATTGAACATGTTGGACCAGGAATTCGTTCATAATTTGTTGAAAAAAGGGACGGATTTGGACGTGCGAACTTATCTCGATTGGGCGAGTCTCGAGGACGCGGGGAACTCGAAAGTTTCCTTCCAAAAAGCACTCGGCGCCGAATGTCACGATTTTATTGAGTTCATAAAAGATTACAAGAATTTAATAAAATTGGACAATTTGATCGAGTGTCTGCAACAAATTTCCTCCAAGCCCGGATCCTCGGACTCGAGCGACGATGGAAATCTTGAAGAACTTCAAAGAGGCTTGCTCAATGGGGAAATACAATGCTTGAAATTCCTCATGAAACACCATCGCCAATGGAACCACCAAATTTTTAACGTTATTCGTAAATTTCACGCCTCGATGGACAAACAAGATTTCATGTATTTGCTCGAGTATCTCTCGTACGTCATGACGAAAGATGGACAGGAAGAGCACAAACGCGATGTTTATACGCTGGTCACTAAAGTTTTGCTGCAGCAGGACATCAAGGCCGTTTACGAGACG
This sequence comes from Diadegma fenestrale, assembly GCA_037043255.1. NCBI lineage: Eukaryota > Metazoa > Arthropoda > Insecta > Hymenoptera > Ichneumonidae > Diadegma > Diadegma fenestrale. Next base: position 10,673,934 of record CM073317.1, read on the forward strand.
ATGGTCGATTACATATTGAAGCACGACGCCCGAAACACGCTCGAGTCGGCAAACACGGAGCAAGTATTCAAGAGTTTCATGGCGCACAATAAGAATTTCAAATCGTCGACAAATTTGCGCATGGTGTTGTTTTTCCTTGCGAAAAATCCGGAAAAATTTATCGCTATTCTGATCAAAATGACGATCGGAAATCCCGAGTACAGTAACGTCATGGTAACTCCAAATGATTTCGTTTTGCTCTCTCCGATCTTGACGATCCGTAAAAGCTCCCGAGACACTTTGATCGTCTCGGTTTTGCGAGAAGTTTGCATCGAGAACGACGAATGGGACACAAAGAAATTTCTGCACTTTGTCAAAGTCATACTCGACGAATGCGTCGTCAACATCAACGACCTCGTCAACGGCGTGTTTGTTCCTTATTTTTACAAAAGCTCCAATCGACCGGAAAACATTATTTGCATATTGAATTGTTTGCGAATAAATATGTCGAAATGTACAAAGGAAACGAGTTTCGAGGCGTTGTTCTTTACGGTAGCAACGAAAGGGGCGAGCGTTAGGAGCGACGTGCAATTACGAAAATCCTCGATAAGCCAAGTTCTCGCGCTTTTGACTCGGGTGATGAATTTATTTGCGGAAACACGGCTGAGGGACGTGAGCGACAATTCCAAGTGGGAAATCGTAGAGAAACTGGAAAAATCATTGAGACCGATCGACAAACATCATGTCGTGAAATTCCTCTTTCAGGACGCGACAGCAAGAAGCAAAAGCATTTTCGAAAGCATAATAAGAGATTACGAGCAACGTTGCGTCGTGGCGGTGCTCAAAGTTTCCCAGCATCAAGCTGCGAGACTCGCAGCCGAACGCGAGATCGGAACGCCCCCGAACCATGATTTTCCCTTGCTCGACGTGACTCCAAAGCTCGATTTTTCCTCCATCGAACTTCAAGATCATTTCATTCGCCACTTTATTCTCACGTCGATCGAGAGCGAATACGTTCAAATGGCTTGCGAAGCGACGATCCTTCAATCGGAATTTCTACGTTGCGAAAACGAGTATTTGGCCTACGAAAAATTTGTACGTCTCACAATCGACGCCTGTATTTTCAGCCTCGAGTTTCCTCAAGCAAATTCCCCTGACGCGCTTACTTGCCTGCTCAAAAAGCTCATACGATTTACCTCCAAGTTCCTAAACCTCCAGAATATTTGCCTACAAAAAATAGATCATGCCCTGGTGGAAAATTTTCGAGAATTGGACAGATCGATCGCGCAAACGACTTTCTCCTCGCTCTGGACGAATCTCATCGTAGAAATCAACAATCGCGATCCCCGAGGACCGAGCGCAGAAAATTTGCAATCACTTCTCGACACGATGCACAATTTTGTTTACAAGTGTCAAGAAATTGCTCATCTTGAAAAACAATTCAAAGGTTCGCTTTCCGAGGAAGCCAAAAATTTCAAGATCGGTTATGATTTCGTTGAGGAAGTCACGAGCCCTGATTTCGCCGACGACAATTATTCAGCGTTATCCAAAATTTACACTTTACTCCACACTCCCGAAACCAACGAATCGACGTAATCTAGTGCTTTCTCTTTATTTATAATCCATGAGGAAAAAATCTGATGAAGCGGGTCTGTAATATTGTAATAATTATTTTTCTCCGGTCCGTATGGAATGATAATGAACAAAATGTACCAAATATAATCGTCGCGTTTGTCGATTTGCATTTATTACGCGTAGGAAAAATCGAAAAGATGTTGAACGAATAAATCTCAAAGGACTTTAAAAGGAGTGGAAAAATTTTCGTTCCTTTTCTCATCTCGCCTTCTACTGATTCCCAAAAGAAATGTGATTTTTTTTTTAGTGAATCATGGACTGGTGAATTTTTCCAACAATTTTCAAATCTAAATTTTTTTTCACTATGACGCCCAAATTCATAAAAAAAAAGTTGTTGGAAAGAACAAAATACTCTAAATTCAAGATTTTCCGAGGTAATTTGTATTTTTTATGTAATAACCAAAATTTCGAACAAATTTTACGACCGATTTTTTTGAAAAACTCAATAAAGCTTCTTCGATGTTACGCAAAAGCGTATGCAAAGTTTTAAGAGGCTTCGCCATTTATAAATCGAAATATTCAATGTTGAAAATTGCAACTTTTAACACGCGCTCTTATGAGAAATACTGAAAATTGTGATTTTTATAAATGAATATTTCGACTTTTACATGGTGGAATCTCGTAAAATTGTGGAGGAATTCTATCGATAGGAAATTTAGCATAGAACGTCCTTAAAATTGATTAATCCTTCGGATACGGAAACTGTTGCGAAATATTGAAAATGGTGAAATTAATGCAAACAGTTTGTTTCCACGATTCTTCTTCGGTTCGGAATTAATTTCAAGAGCGTTTGTGGTTGGTATAAACCGGTCGGAGGCGTTTGAACGTGGATAAAACGAACAAAAAACTGGCCACAAGTTCCTGCTGCGATACGCGACGAAGAGAACAACGAGATCGAAAAGTCTCCGAGTATATTTTTCATGTTTCCCTATCTTTGGCTCTCGTTATCACGTTCTGTTTCCTACGTATTAGACACATGAAAAAAATCGTTTTTGCGAGCAGCTTGTGCAGCGTATGCTGACGAAAAAAAAACGTGGTAAAAATCGTTTTATACGTACGTTGAGATAACGCTGAGTTACGACGACAATGCCTCAACCTCGAGAGCAGCGAATCGAATATACAAAAACGAAAATGAAAGGAAAAACCATCCAAAAGCAAAAATTGGCCCTGAACGTGACGAAAAAAATGTTGATCCGAGGTCCATATTATATTTGTGCAATATTGAAAAAATGCCATTACAATGTTCAATTACAAAATAGAGAATAAACGTATTTCCGAAAAATGTGCATCGGATGATGAAAAAAAAAAATTTCCTCAAAAAAAAAAAACAAATTTTCTTATTTTCGCCTGCATTACTTTTATTAAATCTCGAAATTTCTGTCTCATTTTTTTTCAATTTGTGACTTTGAGATAAAACACAAGAAAAATTCAATTCCCCTGCCATTTGCATCATTTGTTGTCTGACGCGAGTAAAATCATTTGAATGATTGTGATTTATTCCACGAGTACGTAACAGGCGCGTGAGAATTTTCAACACTACAACAGCAGATTGCTTTTAGTTTTTTTTTCTCGTTACATGACTAGATTATTATGTCGACAATAAAAAAAGAGTCACATAGTATCGATGCATCTAAAATGTAAGAGGACTAAAAAAAAAAAAACGTTTATTGGACCGAATTGTCACTAAAGGAAACAGAAAGCGTATCAACGAGTTTCTTCTGCTCATTTTCTTTTTTTTTCACTGATAACAACATCATCGACCTTGTCGTCCGATCTATTTAGCAAAAGTTATATAAAGGGCAAACTAGTGCACGCAACAGCAATTTCAATGCTCTCTCTGAAATAACGAATTTCCACAATTTTCATGAACCCTAGAACGGTCGCGCCCTTTTAACCGCATTTTCGTCGAATTTTTTGACTCCAAGCAAAATTGCCCCAGGCTCACGTGATCCTGGATGAAAAACCGAAAAGAATGAGCCCAAGTTGAGACCTTTTCGTTGAATTTTCCGAAATTGGGATCATTTTGACCCCGGGTCAGCGGAATAGGTAAAAAAAAAAAAGTTCACCGTTCCAGGGTTAATTAACGGAAGAAAAAAAAGCGTAAGACGAAACAAGGATTGACAACTATGTATACTTTCACCTATAATATTTAATGCACATTTTTTGTTGCTGTAAGCTGTTCACTGTAGTCTTTATCTTTTTTTTACGTGTGAGATAGTTAATTTTTTTATTGTTAATATTATTATTATTACTTATATATATATATATGTATATATACGAGTGTTTATATATAGATATATATATATAATTTGATGCTATAATATTTACAGATTTTTCACATTGTAAAAAATATAACATATTTCGTACTCAATACCATTCGCAGGTAGTACTGAAAGGCCGATATACATCTAAATTGTGGTGTTTCTTTTATTTTCTCTTAATTTTTTCCTTGTTGCTGTAGTTTTAGTTTGCTTGTGTGTGTGTTTTTAATAAATCGATAGAAGTGACCCAGTTGCGCGAATAAATGAAGAGAGAAAATTGATGGGAAATGTTGATGAAATTGTAACGATGGAATTATAGTTTTATAGACCGGTTTAACCCAGGAATTTGTTTTTTTTTTTCTTCGTGTCGTGGTCCTTGAAGATGATATGCTGTCTGACGCATAGGCAGGGTGCAAATTGTTTATTTGTTCTTTCAACACTTTAAAACGCTCGCTATCGAATATTACTGGCAGTATTTTTTATTATTTTCGAATGAAATTCAAATTTTTTCGGTTTTATTTTTTCGTTTTATTTTCATCGCTTCCTTTTTTGTAGAAAAATAGGGAATTTCGAGCTCGACAAGCAAACGACTATGAGCTAATGTGGTGTGTTTCGGTTTTCTTGGTTTTTCTTTTCGCTTGTTTTATTCTTCACATTATTCTTTCGTAGAAATATATATAAATCGATTGTTTGCTTTTGTTTTCACTTGGATCGTTAGTCGGATGAAAATGTGTCTGTTGCTGGTGGGAAGTTACGGCGAGCGACATTTAATTTTATAGTTTGTTCTGCTCTGTTCTATTTTTGTTGTTTTTTTGGATTACAAAAAAGTATAAAGCACGAAGGAGTTGTTGAAAAAAAAAACAAAGAGATATGATTATTATTATTGTAAGAAGTCGCGAATTTTACATATTTTTTTCTCGGTTTTGTTTGTTTACAAAAGTGGGCAATTTTCCAATTTTTCTTTCGTCTTCGCTTTTACGTGAGTGCTTTTTTTTCTTTCTCCATTATTTGCTTTTTCGTGTTTGGTTTACATCTACAGGATCACAGAAAGACTATTCGGTATATCGAAGTGAAAAATTCATAATCACAAAACTCAGCGCTTCTTATATTCATTTTTTCGCCTTTTTTTCTTCATCTTCTTAACACGTTGGAAATAATAAATCCAGTTTGTTCGATAAATTGAACGCTCCAGCTGTTTTTTTCTCACTCATTCTATCGCTCTCGTTATTATTATTTTTCACATTAAAAACATTCAACGTCACAATCCGTACAAAATTGTAAAAAACAAGGGCTTCTTATTTGCAGCGAGACGTTTTTTTGTTTCTTCTTGCGGATTAGTTGTTGCTTTTGTTTTCGAAATTGACTCGTAACAATATTGCCATAATCCTCATTTTTCTCTCTCAGAATTTCGGTTTTTAATCGCGAAACACGTTGTGCTTAGTTTTGTCTTGGTTCGCGTGTACAAATTTGTGCCAAATATTGAATCAGCCGAGTCTCTTGAACAGGGAAGAAGGAACGCGAGCATCGTTGGCTGGAATCGTGCGAAATGACTCTGGATGTGATTTCGAGGGAGTTTGTTTTTCAATGATTCTCTTTTTATTTCTCAAGTCGAGTATTTTCCGACGCTTTTATTACAAAAATGCTCGAGCTTTTATCGAATAAAATGAATATTTGATATGCGCACACGGTTGCTGAGTATAGAAACGGATTTGGTGGTTATCAAATGGAGTCTTATGTTATAATTATTCATTATAATCGGGAGTCGAGGCGTTTTCGCACAATCACTCTCGAAGCAACGTGCGGCGAAGTCAGCTGTACAGATTACGTTTAAGTTTTGATGGAGCGTATATACGAGAGAAGGAAAACAAAAAGAAACATTGAAAATTGAGGAGAGAAAAAAAAAGTAAGATGTTTAAGAGAAATGATTCGGGACTTGGGTGCAATTAGCAAGCTCTTCATGTACAAATCGGTATTATATTATGTAGTTATGTTGCTTATTTAATTATTATTATTATTGGTTTGTTTTATTGACGAAACGACATCGTTGGACACATTAATCGGTTCGATAAATCGTAGATTTAAACTCGGTCTTTTTCATCTTAATTTTTTCTTCCATTAATAACTCTATAATTCATTATTTTCCTCTCGTATATTTAATCCTCCTTTTGTCTCTTCATATCGCGTGAAAAAACCTTTGGATATAGCATCAAACGTTATCGAATAGACGTTCTTTTTGCAAAAACATTATCGCCATCGCGCCGCCCTCTTTTACTCTCCTCGAAATAGTACAAAGTATAATAAATTCCTATCTGTGACTCATTGACTTCAGGTAAATTCTTCTGTACAGTTTTACAGCATGCAGTGATGCAGATACATTTATATTTATTTATCCATCTTGCTTTTTCATTTTATTCTCTTTTTGTTATTTCAATCTTTATTTAGTTATCTGCACGCAACACACAGTCGGAAGAGAGAGCTCTTAAAATAAACAAAATACGACAAAGAAACGAAGAAAAGAACGAATAGTTTATCGAAAATCTTAAAAACAATGGGGCAAACATTAAGGGCCAAAGTCTGGCTTTTTCAACGAGTTTTCTCGGGAGCCCCGATTTTCAGAGTTTTATCATTAAATCTCTGAATGTTGGAAAAATAATATAATCGAGAGACTCGAACAATTCGCGTTTTTCGCACTAAAAAAAAAACGCGTTTGAGGGCACGCTCACGACCTTTCACAGCATTGAGAGAAAGTCTCATGCTCACCATCCCAAATGGATGGATTTTATGCCTCATCCTGACCAAAATAACAAAACCGAAATTACTTTCAAACTGCTATACTTTTTATCGTAATTCTCAGTAATTTGGAGAAAAAACCATTTCCCTAATGATTTAGAGATTCCGATTAGATTATTTTTACAAGGAATTCGACACTGAATCTCCATTTGGGTTTTTTTCCGTCCACCATCAAACAAAAGCGCGCAGAATCGACTAAAGTTTCAACGATACCGTCACGTGTCTAACGAGTTAACAAAAATCTGAAAATTGCACTATTTCCTCAGAAGAAAACAAAACGATTAACAGCGAATCGAGAGTTGCAAGGAAATTCGTTAAATTGCAATAAAATGAGAAAAAAAATCGTAAAACTCTGTAAAAAAAATTGATCAGAATTTCATTTTCCATATAACCGACAAAAATAATGAAAAAAAACGAGAATTTTCCAAGCAAACGCGAGAAAAATAAATACTTAAAAACTCAAAACTACCCTGATCGAATTATTGCAACGAAACGCGAAAGCTCGTTCGCTGGAATGCTAAAAAAAAAACCAATTTCCTCAATATCTCTCTAAGGAAAAAAAAGTTAAAACAGCTCGGAGCCGATTTTAGTGACAGTATCGCTAAAAACCATAAGCAGCAAAAAAACAAGATCCACGACAAAGACGGGTTCAGCGCACGGAGGGAAAGAAAATAGACGAAAAAAAAAAGCAGCATTTGAGAGAATTCGTGAGAATCTTTGCTGGTTGCTTGTTGGGAGCACCTCCTCGCCGAATAGCAACTTTAACATAATTAGCCAACGCGGCACACAAAGTGTTTCGGAGAAGCGAATGTTGCTGCGAAAAATCGGATCCGGCGAGTCTGTTTATCTCTGTGAGTTTCTCAGCGCGTCTGGATAGATTGAGCAAAGCCAAACGGGGCAATACGTAATAAACATAATGATTTGCATTGGCTAACAATTAACAAAGTCTCTGACGACGGGGGAGTTAAGACAATATCTTCTTGTGTCTCAGCCTCTCAGTACATTGGTCCTTTAAGTCCGCACATTCTCTCTCATTCTGTTTAGCGCGCGCACGCGCTATCTCTCTCAGCCCTCTTTGTTGCCCGCTTAACAAACTATGATTAATCGATACATATACATAAATATATATAAACGAATATGTAAATATATATATATCTATGTATATATATATATTACAATATAATGTTTACACATAATACTATTCGCGTATATTAAAATATTTGGCCGCGGCGATTAGCAGCGACAATCTTTTAGTACAAAAAACAAAGTGGAAAACAAATGTGCGGCTTGCGCATTTGTTTAATTGTCGTACATAGTAAATAGTCTTGCGTTTAATACAGAGTTTCTCCCCTTCCCCTGTCCCTTGTGCTCTTGTACGTCATAAATTATAATTACAGAGTTTTATCAATTTATTCACAGGTTTCAACGACTTTGGAGAAGGCGTCTCTGGTCGCTGGCAAATGTTTGTCTTTTGCTTTGCCTACAGAAAACGCGCGACTTTCTCCCATCGAGTGTTTCATATTTCTTTTAAAACTTGTTAACTAAGACTCAAATTCGCGCAGCTCCGAATTGGTTTCATTTATTATTAGAGGACGCTGCAACAGCAATAACTTTTTTTTTCTTTCTCCGGACTGAAGTTCATCTCGCGCACAATCTCGGCAAACATCTCGTTGACGTTTGTACGGTTTTTGGCGGACGCCTCGACGAAAGGGCAACCCCATAATTGCGCGAGCGCGTTTCCTTCCGCGGTGTCGACTTCTCGCTGATGATCCAGGTCCAGCTTGTTCGCTACCAACAAAACGGGAACCCGCTCGGTCCCTTTGACCCGCGTTATCAATTCTTTCATCGCTTTGATGTCCTGAAACGTCTGGTGGTTCGTGAGACTGTAAACGACGACGAAACCCTGGCCGTTCTTGATGTAGAGATCCCGCATACTGGCAAATTGTTCTGTACCGGCGGTATCGAGAATTTCGAGTACGCAGGGCGAATTGTCGACCTCGATTTCTTTGCGATAAAAATCCTCGATCGTGGGATCGTATTTTTCCATAAAACAACCGGACACGAATTGCACGGTAAGCGCAGATTTGCCGACACCTCCCGAGCCCAAAACGACGACCTTGAATTCCCGCATATTGGCAAAAGTTGATTTAAAAATGCACGTTTGTTAATATCACGACTAAGCACGAAACTGAGAGGAACGAAATTGCACGGGAAAACGAGGGGCGAAAATGTCGCGATTTTTGACCAAATCACAGCCGAAAAATTCTTCACTCGCGCACACTTTTGCTTTTTAATCTGTCGGAGACACTTTGGAGAATACGGAGGAGATGATGAGGTGGAAAATACTCGCTGGTGTGTCACTTTTTGTCACGTCTATTATCCTTGCGACGATAAACGCGTTAATATGCGTCGTACAGCACTGAATCACGAAATACACACGACTCGTGTGTGTCGTTTAAAAAGATGAAATAAAAGAAAAATATAGACAATTACACGCTGTGTATGTGCAACTCTTGTTGTATTTTTTCTTTTTTCTTTTTTTCGCAGCGACACGCCGCTACAAAGTTCTCCACCTTCGTGATCCAAGTACGGCGACTAAAACGGCAACGTCAAACGAGCCTCTTCTTCTTCTCGATCGTTTCTTCGACGAGGTCTTTTGCCGATCGAGACAAATCATTTGACGACAATGTTCGAGCTTCTTTTATCACCCAATATTCTCCCTTTTTTATGAACAATTCTCATCGAATCCCCTCACCATTGGCACAAAGGAATTTCTCGTAACTGAGCAAAGACATGACACACACACAGGCACACTCACTACTCCCCCCCCCCCTCTTTCACTCGCGCTACGTTGGCGTAGTAGCCGTTTTGGCCGCTTGGAGGCGTCGTCGTCGAGACTGCCTCGATCTATATCTATATATTGTGTCTTTTTATTTTTCAATCAAAAACGAGCCAATTGCCTCGGACGAAACACCAAATTTCTCGCCGGAATGCCCAGTTTTCAGAATCAATGTATCGTCAATTTGTGTTCACGTCAGCGAGTTTAAGCCTCTGACTTTTCGCCAAGACTGGACGTGCTGCCGCGTGACGCCATTTTATCGTAACTCTCAATTTTCCTCGGAACGTGCCAGCCGTACACTTATAATTTATCAAAAGTCCTCGGATCCCTGTCTTTATCCTTCACACACGCGTTTCTCAATGCAAACGTCTGTGTTTATCGAGAAAGATTGATTTATATTGCCATCGACGCAGCTTCACGAGCGAAGCGCACGTAAGTAGAAAAACTTGTTAAAATTTCGTCGCGCAAAGATCGAAAATCTTATGTACGAACGTCAGACGAGTCAACACACACGAGCACAGACAAACGAGGATGTTTTAATCGGTTTTATTGGTGCGTATTCCCAGGAGAACTTGGCGAATGTAAATTCACAGTAACGAGAGACTGGGAGGAGAATAAAACGAGAGACAGCAATTCGTTTGTTTGAAAAGTACTGTTTTGTTGTTGCGGTCAGGGTTAAACACGAACGGGGAGGATTCTTTGCGAGATTGAACAGACGGACAGACTCGGTGACGGGAAATCCGTGTGTATATATACATATATATATACATTTACAATATGTATATATTTATATATACATATGCGGTGGGACGGGATTTTATTGAGACACCCACGACGCGTGCTCGTAGACTGCACGAAGCGCACTGTCTCACTGTGCCAGTTCACGGAACTTAAAGGCTACGTTTTCTTCAGTCCTCCAAGATGCCTTTTTTCCTCTCTCTCTCTCTCTCTCTCTCTCGTGCGCTCGTCCGCGCTAGGCCTTTTTGAGCGAATCCCATTGGACAGTACCGATGCTCTGTGGCTCTCGCACTTTTCGTACCTTTTAGAAACGTCAAGGTACGTGAATTCTCAAATTCATTTGAGTAACAATCGAAAATCGATAAAAATTGATTTTTTTTTCTATGAGGGAATAACGTCGGGGCTTTTTTCATGCGGGAAGGCGTTTTATTTATTAACTTTGTTTGATAAGTGTCAAATGTGCGACCTCTCTTATCGGGGATACGCAGTTATAGGGCGTCATTCAACGACGAGAAATCGACGTCGTAGCAGGTTATGTTGTCTCCGTTACGAGGCGAAATAGGCAGATCGAACTGAAAGTGAAGGAAACTCGATGTTTTTTTTTCAATCAAGTTGATCGAATATCGAAAGTTCGCAGTGCGTTAATGCGGGGGAAAAAAAAATTGGAATCCGCTATAGATCGCGTGAAAATGAAGTTTTGTCCGGACGAAATTCAAGCGGAAACGTCAGAGCAGGGTCAAAGTCTCGGGTCCCGAAGACCCACGTGTCGTACGTGGGACTTTTAATACACGTAAAGCCTGTTGCTTTATCCACTCGCGCGCGTACTTGTTTTAATGTGCATGCAGCTTAAAGCCCGAGCAGTACATTCAGCTGCACGAAAATTGACGTTCGCTTGGTCGTCGCAGTTATCTCATTTGCTGATCGTCTCGCACGCACTCATTCGGTTTTCACGCTCTTCCCGCTCTCTCAATTTTTTTCGTTTTTTTCTCTCGTACCGTTTGAACACTATCGCTGGTACCAAGGGTATCCGAGAAGCTTTACTTCGTGCGACGACTTCGTAGGGAACGCGCGAGAGTTTTTACTACTCGTGGATTATCTCAATCCTCGCGCGCATAGTGTTTTTTTCTTCGTTCTTCTAGTTTTTTCTCGTCACGTTAAAGTGTCGAAAACTTGACAAACTCGTAGAGGCTTCGCCAAGGTTTTCGAGCGTCTGAGGTACGTGGCATTTTCAATTGAAAATAAACACAAAAGACAGAAAAGACTTTTGGCTTTCCTCGTCTTTACAAACAAAACCAATAAAATCTTTTCATTTATATTACGCCTTATAAATTATCTTTCCAATTACATACCTGTCCATTATCTGACAGTTCGCCCAAGGGCCAGCGGTCAATTTTCTTGCCTGGCCATTCGCACGTGTTTCGTGTTTATGGATTTTCTTCCTTTTCTAATTTCCCCGTGACTCAATGTGCACTTTCCCCATTATGAAGGAATTACATAAATTTCATGTCCTGCAATTGACGTATTTTTATCGCAAAGTCACTTTATTCAGGATTCTTTAATCATTTTGAATACTTGACACCAAAACTCTCAATTTTCTTTCATAAAGAAGAATTTTCCGATATTTCATTTCCAATTTTTAACTTTTTCCACCCAAACGCGTGTAACTTCGAGTCGCGTTTCGTTTATGAGTTGCAAAAAAATCCCAAATACATTTTTTTTTGCAACTCGATTTTGGCAACTTTTGAACGAACCGCGACTCGAATTTCCACGCGTTTGGATGCGGAAAATCAAAAATATCCAGAAAAATTGTCTTGTTTGTTTTGAACGTTGAGAACTTGTGTGGAGTGTTGTCCATTCTTGTGAGTTTTTATTATTTGCTAAACAGAGTGTAGCCGAACAACTTGTGTTTCTGTGTAACGCGAGCTGAAGCTCCGATTCATAATATTTTGATATTCAAGAATGGCCAACGTGTTTTTATTTTTCTTTTCGTTCGGAAGTAAAGGGGAAGCAGTTTAGAGTCCAATTGTGGACTGACTCAACAAAACTTTCGGCAGATGTGAGATTAACGAGAAAAACACTTATTGCGCGTTCCTTAACGACCAAAAAATTTTTTTGGCCTGTAGATATAGAAACACATCGGAATCGATAAAGATTACGTTTCTAATGACGTATACTGACAAGATTGTGGATTCAGGGACTCGTGACTCAGTCATACGAGAGTCTAGTTGTTGACACAGCTTTCGTTACTACGAAACTTGGCCTAAAACTGATGCTTCTTAACCCGCTACACACACATGGGTCTGGGAGGTCCTAAAATTTTTTACGGTGCTTAGACTCGTTTAAAAAATCTGAAAAAATTCAGGAAAGTAGTTTTCGATCTATGGAAAGAGGAACTGGCCTGGTTGATGAATAAAAATTCTTTTTTATCATTGTTGTTGCACGAAAAACGACAAATTCATGCCAATCGGACACTCCGGCCCCATTTGTGTTTACTGAGGGTCAAGGGAGGGCTTTGAGCTTTTTTTTTTGTCCTATTCCGGAGACCTAAATTCGGAAAAATTCATATTTCCGGTAAAATTTAACGAAAAGTCAAAAGTGCGGTGAAAGGATGAAAAAAAATTTACTTGGCAATTGAAAATGTTTCGGAAATTGGGTGACGAGCCAAAAACGACACGAGAACGAATTTCGTCGTGAACGTCAAGTTTCTCGTCATTGAAATAATCAAATTGTCGTTTAGAATAATTTTCAAATTCCTTTTGCGACTCATTGAGCACTTTGGATCGATGGATCGTATTTTTTGACCACGAAATTGAATATTTTCTATTCGGGAATGGAAAAAATAGAAAGCGACGATTCTTGAATTATTATTTTCACGTTGCATCGATCGTTTCTGTTTCGTCCTACGAGTTTGCTTTGAAACGAAGGTCATTGATCAAGGTCTCTCGCGATGTGTTTTCACGCCACTTGGAATAGTCAAACGCGATTCCACTTGAACGGAGCTCAAACAAAACGTGTATGAATTAATTAGACGAATGAAACATCGAGGTTCGTGGGCAAATTGTAAATAAAAAATCACTCAACCGAAATCTTACAGACTGTAAAATTGTTCATTGAAGTTAAAACAAACGTCGCGCGTGTTGGCAAGAATTTGGTTATATGATTTCATAATAAGCGTTCAGCAGACGTCGTTGTAATTGTCATGGAATTTCCGAACTTTCGGAAATTTTGAAATTTTTTGGGCAATATCGATCGAACGGTTTGAAGTTGATGATTTTTCGAATGAAAGATTGATTTTTTTTTGCTTATTTCGTTACGAAGAGTCGACTGAATATCAGCGGAATAGAAAGCGCTCGTTTTGCGGATGAAGCGCAGACGTGGCATCTTTACCAATCAGTGCTAATCGCAACGACTTTTTAACACTTGCAATGAACGTTCATGCACCTAATTGCACGATTTTTGTCGAGACTGTTGGGATATTTAGCCGATTGTTTTATTGTGAAATATTATAATTCAGTCACGCTGGCTTCTTGAGTCGAATTTTAGATATACAAAGAGACACCAATCTCCATTTCCCGTCGCCCTCAATTAAGGAGAAATATATCCTTGAGTTCGTCCTTGCGCGGTGTTGAAAGAATTTCAACGTATGTTTAAAGCGACTATAAAGTGTCCTCAATCATGCATTATAATTATCAATATTTCGACGATTTCCAAAACGCAAAAAAGCTTTAAAAACTGTCAAAGTTATTAAACCAAAAATTTCGCGAATTCGCATATGATTTTTTAATAATCAATTTTTTTTCTTCAAATAAGGATTTTGAGAGTTGCGATTTTTCGAAAATTCGAACGTATATTCAAAGAATAAAAAGTTGCGTCAATCGTTCGACAAAATTTTCATTGTTTCGACAATTTTTGAACCAAAAAAGCGTTGAAAACTGTCAAAATATTTAACCAAAAATTTCGCCAATTCAAATGAGATTTTTTAATATTCAAATTTTTATTTCTTAAGATAAGAATTTTGAGAGTTGAGATTTTCCGAAAATTTAAACGTTTATTCAAAGAATAAAAAGTGCCTTCAATCGTTTGTTAAAATTTTCATTATTTTGATAATTTTATAGACCAAAAAAGCTTTGAAAACCGTAAAAAGGACAAAAACAAAAATGTCACGATTCCGAAGACGATTTTTCAACATTCGAATATAAATTTAGTGGCAAAAAATAATTCTAATCAATTTCCGGATCGACGATCGTGCTCAATCCCGAAGTATTTGTAATTTTTTCTGTACGAGTGATTTTTTTTTTTCTAACAGTATTTTTCCCAACGCTGAACAGTCCGAACGAGAAATGAAAATATTTTTGTTGTTACGAGCGTACACGTTGAGAGCACATGCGAATTTAGGTGGCGAACCAGCTGATGAAGCTTCCGTTTGAAAATTCACTGTTGCCGAACCTGATGCTTCGACGGCTGTTTACCCCCTCCGACGTACTTGACGGGTCAGACCGGAAATGGGGGTGGGGAAGACCGAGAGAGGCTCGGGGCGTGAAATCGTACATGATGAGGGCGTGTATCGGCAATGAGGAAAAAATGGTTGAAGAAAATAAATACAGAATGCACACACACGCAGACACACACACACACTTGGTTATGATTTTTTACCCATGCCCAGCAAATACAGGGAGAATGAAGTTCGACTACGAGTTGAGCGAAAAAGTCACTGCACCAACACGTGACTACACGTGCGGCAGAATTTTTTTCCTCTCCTCTCTCTCTCTTTCTCTCGCTGCGGCGTCTTTTCCTTTTCTTCTCTGTGCAGACCCCCTCGTTCGCGCATTATGAGTATGTGTTTGTACGCACCAGATGCTTACAGGGTGATTCAGAGCTCAAACATTCCACCGTAAACGAACGGATATTCAGATTGAAAAAGAAAACAGGTTTTCGATAATAAATTTCGACCGTAAATTTCTCCAACTCGTCATTTCGAGTTCGATACATTGGCATCAACAACTGCATTTTTTTTTCAACGAGAGCCAAATAAGAAATTGATCGTACAACGCTTTAAATCCGTTTTTCATCGTTTTACCGCATTTTTGACTGATTTTTTTACTTCAAGCAAAACTGCCCCAGGGTCACGTGATTTCGCATTAAAAAACGATAAGAATGAGCCCAAGATCGAGACTTTTCGTTAAATTTTACCGGAGATATGAATTTTTCTAAATTGGGGTCGTTTATGATCCCGGGTTCACGGAATAGGTAAAAAAAAATAAAGTTACCGTTCCCGGGTTACGAAAATGGTCAATTTTCTGAGGAATTGTTGGACCGAAAATAAAATGTAGTTAAAAAAAATCCAAAATTTTTGCATCTTTGACAATATTTTTGATTTCTAAGAAAAAACTTGTCATTTTTATAGGGATTTATGGAAAAATTTGCCCTATTTGTCATGTTGCATAAGAAAAAAAATTATTTTTTACATTTCTAATATTATTATTAAATTAATTTTGAAAAATTTGAAAATTTTCGTAATTTTGACAATATTTTTTCATTTCTAACGGGACTGTCAGCAAAATTTACGATTGGAATGACAAATATTGACTTTTCGAAGAAACTTTCGAGAATATTTCTTGCTGCAGTGACAAAATTTTGGTAATTTTTCGAAAAAAGGCAAGTCGAACGTATCCAACAAAATGTCGATCTACGTAATTTTGTTTTCAGTTTGACAATTCGCGAAAATTGACCGGATGAGAGACACTTTGAGTGCCAATTTGTGCCGATTAATTATCCACCAATCGAGTCATTATTCTTGAAAGAAAATATCTCGGTATATATTTGAATAACGGATGCACGAACGTAGTGATATTCGCTGGAGCTGCGACGACCTTCGACTCCGAGGATGTATCATCGCGCGGCGGCACGTTATCCAGAAAAGCGAGAAAGTCATGTGCTCATTATCTCTCGTACGAGCCGTCAGTAACATCCTTTCGGACGTGTATTTTAAAAAAAGGGAGAAAATAACGTTTGCGATATATAATTACGAGGAATCCGCGCGTCGTTCAACTCGATCTGTCGCCTGACTTTGCACGATGTTGCTTCAGATTAGGTTCATCATTTTTCAAGTGTTGCCTGCTCCGTGCTCTAAACAGCGATCCACACTTTTCATGGGACTCTGAATGGCATTTTTTTCGAATTTATAAGAAAACTAGTCGCGCCTGCACACCTGGTTGACGCTAAAGAGTGATTTTTTTTTTCAAAATCTTGAAACTTTGATTTTACGAAAATCGCTACAACTTTTTTTTTTACAAACTGGCAGCTCATTATCTTCGTTTTCGAATGATCTTTGAATTGGTAATTAGCGATTTTTGATTTATTATCATTTTTTAGTTGCTTGTCAATTTTGAAAGTGGAAAATATGACGAAAAATTTGATTTTCTCGTTCGGGTTGGTGAAAAAAATAAATTTTCGGAATGCAATACAGCCTGAAATCTATTCTGATTCGTGAGCTTAATTCCTGTGAAAGATTCATCAAAATCGGTTCAGTGGTTTTTGCGTGAAATGGGCACAAGCACAATTTTGTGCTAGAAATTTATAAATCCAAACAGTCCGGATTTTTTTTCACGTAATTTTTCCATCAAAACGATCTCAGCGAACGTTGCATCATTTTTTAGTTGCACAAAACTACAAAATCGCAGCTGAATTTTTATTCATTTTTTACCATTTTCATGCGGAATATTGCTAGCGAATTTTTGATTGGACAAGATTTTCAATTGCGACGATGTAAGACTCGCTCGAATTGGAACATTATTATGTCGAGCATGTTCCAGGATTATTATCCAGGATAAAAATAGATCGTAGACGAAATCTAACGTCCAACTATATCCAGTTGCTTTGGAATGTCTGACACATTCCCATCTGCAGTGTGGAAGGGTAGTGTATGGATAGACGAGAAGCGAGAGGACAAAGATGCCCTGCATAGTCCGACGAATTGCTTCCACTTGATTATGCATCCAGACACGACGAGCCTCGATGCTAGTACGTTGAGATTTTACATATAATGGTAGAGACGTACAGACAGCTACACAGAGCCACACACACACACCAGCATGACAGATGTTTTTTTTTCGAGTGGCATCGTGTGCGAGCTGAGAGTAAAAACGTCCATGAAGAGTCCTAAAGGCGATGATATCATCGGATGAAAGTATATGGCCTTTCTATATCTATATATTTAAATGACATATAGCTCGGAGTGATGTCTCATTTCACAGAGTTCTCGCCATGTCACTGATGACGTACTAAATCCCAATTATTCAACAACCCGTTGGTATTTTCGTAATGTTTTCCAAGATTTTGCCAATCCACTCGATTCCTTCGATCGACGCGATCGCACGCCAAGTTTTTTTTTCTATCGGAACATCCCACTCGTGGCTGAAGTGTGTGTCAGCTCTGAAAACAGAAAATTTTCGAGTCATTCGTTACGTCGATTCCGACTGCAAATTCGTAAAATAAATTAGAAAGCTCGATTTTGTAAACGTTTGGAAATTTGTCGTGAGCGATGACACAAGATTTGATTGTCACTCGCGTCAATTGGGGATTAAAAAAATACACGAGGTTTCGTTCGGAACACGATGACAATTTTTTTCATTTGGAAATTCACTTTTGCAGTCTTTTTATTCGATATTTTTCAGTTCCTGGGAAAGGAACGAAGAATTTTATTGTGGCATTTGAATCTAAAAAATTATCATTCAATTTTTATTCGTTCGCCAAGTAATTCATTTTCGATTATTCGGAAAATGCTTATTGATGAAAATTTTAAATGGTCGAGATTCAATTACAAAAGGAAATGGACAACGAATCGACTTAATTGAGGGTTCTTTCGAAATTTTGTTTAAACGTTCTCGGCACCAAAACTAACAATTTTTTCCCATAAAGAAAATTTTTCTGACGTTCAGAATTTGATATATTGAATTTTTAATTTTCTCCAACTAAACGCGAGTAAATTGAAGTCGAGTTTGGTTAAAAAGTTGCAAAAATCGAGTTGTAAGAAAAAATGTATTTAGGGTTTTTTCAGCAGAAAGCCAGAAAGGCTACGAGTCGAAATTTTTAAAGAAAAATCTTAAACACATTTTATTGCAACTCATGAACGAAACGCGATTTGAATTTACACGCGTTTAGACGGTAAAAGTTGAAAATTGTAAAAGAAATATCTCAAATTCTTAACGTCAGAAAATTTGTCTTCATAGAATAAAATTGTTAGTTTCGGGGTCAAGAATTTTCATGAAAAATTATTTAAAAATCGTGAACAATTCTTAATGTGTATTTTCTGGATCGATATAAATTTCATTGGCTTATGTTTCGGAGGTTTGAATCATTCATAAGGGTTGGGTGAATCAATCAGTCGTTTGGACGTAACGTAATCGAGTATAAATAAAACGGACGTGTGAGCAGATGCATTAAATTTTCATTAATGTACCGGCGGGGTCGTCTAGCAAAGAGAAGAACGTACGAAAGGGTAATTCAGTGTGATAATGTACACAATATCGTGTGTATGTGAGTGCGTTAAATTTGTGTACTCGCAGCCTCTTTTTTTTTTATCGTCGTTTCGTTTTTCCGCACTCTTTCTCTCTTTCCCTCGCCTCCTCTTTCTCTTTGCGATACATATGTATGTCTCTCCGGTTGGTCATGCTTCCAGCAGGCTTCACTCAAGTCTAACGACCTCTAAAATCAATGGTGATACGAACGAGGACGGTACGACGACCTGTGCAATTTAATAATAATAAAAATACTCAGCGTTCGGTTGTCAATGTGTTGTCTCTCGCATACAGAGCCAAGAAACCTCGTGATATCCCACACAATTATTTGACCATCTACTTTGTTAAACAGCTCTGCAGGCTGCACGCAATATTCAAAACTCTTTCGCATTTCGAACGCAATAACGTGTATTGACTGTCGATAATGCAGTTGCCTTTGATACTTGACAAACAAATTATCGCGTCACTGTTTATTTCGTGCTCGGTTTTTCTCTCCTTCGCATACAGGGTGTCCCACGATCGATCTAACAAATCGCAGTCTTCATATTAACTTTAAATCGAATGAATTTGAATTTCGCGCTCTTTTTCGCTTCGTTTACCCGTTTTTTTTATCATTTTACCGAATTTTTTGACTTTAAGCAAATGTGTCCGAGGCTCGCAGGATTCTGCAGTAAAAAACGAAAAGAATGAGCCCAAGTTGAACGTTTTTCGTTAAATTTTAACGGAGATATGAATTTTTCAAAATTCCGGCCAAAAAACCCAAATTTTCGTGATTTTTCGACTTTTTTTGTCCATTTTTCTTACAGATTTGACCGACTCTCGTCCACACCGTCGCCATGCAACAAAGGGCTTTCGGATCCGAAGGAGCCAACTGGCCAGGTACGAGACAAGATGTCACGGAGATGTCGAGGCCACCGATGTACGAAGCAATGCCAATTACGAGACCTCCGGCGCCCGGAGGTTACACCACTGCTCCATCCGCACCCCCAGGTAAAAAGAATCAAAGTCTTATTAAAGAAAAAAGAAATGAAAAAAAAATTTTAATCAAGGGCTGGTTCGGCCTGAGCTGGAAAATAATTTTTTTCGACGAATTAATTGCGAATTATTTAATTCAGTCACGCAGAAAATAATCCAACCGCAGGTCTCGAACTTGGAGTAAATTTTTCAAACTCTTTCATCGAGTTTGACAAAAATTGTGACCCACTTCACGGTTGAACGTTCCCCAACATTGAATTCAATAGTTTTTTTTCAAAACAACTGATAACAGGAGAATTTATGCGAGTCAGATAATTCTTTCACTCCAGAAGAGAAAAAAATGAAGAATGAAGACCGAAAATGAAATTTTGATGGAAAAGATCGATATTTTGTTGGGTCGACTAAACTTTTTTTGAAAAATCACATTAATTTAGTCATTGCGGCAAGAAATATTCTAGAAAGTTTCTTCGAAAAGTAAATTTTTGCCATTCCAATCGTAAATTTCGCTGACAGTTTCGCGTTAGAAATAAAAAATAAAGTCAAAATAACGAAAATTTGGAAATTATCAAAAAATATTAAGTTCACAGAAGTTTTTTGAGTTTTTAAGTTTTTGACAGAATTTAATTTTCTGCATCGTTATGTTTCTTATTGTTAAGCTTAGGTCGAAATATTGGGACGCACGAAAATCACTTCGTTGTATAGGCAAATGGCAGCGAATCTGGCGGGAAACTCGAAAATTAGGGAAAACAAAAAAGTGATTAGCGAGGCTTCCTTCAAGGTGCAGGAATAATTGTTGGGTGACACGTGTTTTGGTCTAATTTATCTCCGTAGACAGAGTTCTTCGTGGGCCTTATCAGGCTGTTCAAACACGAGATACGAGACACCGTAACACACGTACTTTCCTTTTGACAGCGTGAAAATTTTTCATCGTTTGGTTCGTTAGTCCACACGACACGATTGATGCGCGATCATCGTGTCGTTTACGGGGGCATGGAATTTTACAGTCGCGATCTGTGTTGAAAAAAAAGCCGGAAAAAAGGGCTTGACGAAAATGTCGAAAAGCGACGAATTGGTGGAAAAAAAATGAAGAAAATTCCTGGA
Organism: Diadegma fenestrale; assembly: GCA_037043255.1. Classification (NCBI taxonomy): domain Eukaryota; kingdom Metazoa; phylum Arthropoda; class Insecta; order Hymenoptera; family Ichneumonidae; genus Diadegma; species Diadegma fenestrale. The sequence goes on from CM073317.1 coordinate 10,694,768, forward strand.
TCGCTACAACGTAATTTGGTCGTAAAAAAAAATAAAAAATCCTCCCGAGATTAGCGCGAAACGCTAAAAAAATATGAACAGTGTCGAAACTGCATCGTCAGGGTCAAAGGGAAACGAATCGTTTGACGACAGCTTTGGTAAATTTCTTCGAAAAGTTAATAAGACTCGAATGAATTGGACCGGTGGATTAAAATTGGAAGTAGATAGAATAATCGATGTTATTGTGAGCGTGAAACTCTGACGTTAATGTGCTCTGGCCTCGTACCATTGGATAGGACTCGTGCGTGTGTAACGATTGTCGACGAGGGTCGAAGGAAGAGCTCCATCATACGCGAAGCATTACTATCTGTTCGTGTCACTCGACTCGTAAACGCAGGGTTCATCGGAGAACCAAAAACGAGCATCGTAAAGTCTGAAACGTTCAAGTCCAACGAAAAATACATTTTGCATTCTCCGTTCGTTGAATTTTGTAAATCTAGACAATTTTCGTACCGATTTTGTGTTTGAATCCTAAAAACAGATCGTTTTATCGTCTTGACCAAATGTTCAACGAAAATCTTGAACTCTGCTGAAAAAAAAACTGAATTTCGTTGCATTTCGACGATGCAAATCATTTTAGAGCGCTTCAAAGTCTTTCTATGAGAATTCACCTTCGCCAATTAAAAATGCATTCTCTTATCGGACGAAAACATGCATGAAATGATAAGGGATTTATATCAGCTGGTTGAGGCGAATAAACTCATTAATACGAGCCCACGTACATGGAATCAGCTTATTGATTCGATTCGCCAGACTTTTAATTTTTCCATCTCTCATTTTCATCGTTAAATAAATTTAAAAACAAATAATTTACACGGTAAAAATTGAATTTTGTCAAAACAACGTTGATTTTGTTTCGAAATATCAATTTTTTCCAACACAATTTGATTTTTGGTGCATTCGCAAAAAACATTATTGCGGAAAAATGGAAATAAAATTTGATTTCGTGCTCGCGATTCCGATCTGGGTCTCGGTCAAGCGATACGATTTTCAATACCGAAATGTCGCTATTTAAAGAAATTCGATAAGCCATTTCAAAGTCAAACAATGTCAGAGCTTCGAAATATTTCGATTATTAGTGACGTGCACGATAGATAACGTACCCCGGGTTCTCCAATATTATCGTGCAGCCAAATACATTGAGCACACTCGATGCAAAAAATTTCATTGCGTGCATATTTTTTTCCGCACTTTTATTCTAATTTTTCCAACTCGAGATCATTTCGCAAATATACACAAACGAAAAATCCTTTTTTCTATTCAACTTTCGAACGAAACGCGCGTTGCAAATTGATAATAATTAATAACGAAAATAGATCGAGTCGGAAACTTTTCATTTTGTACGAGAAAATCGCTTTTATATTTTCACGCAATTGCCGAGGATTGATAAGGCGAAGCTTTTATCTCGCGCGTTCTACATCGACGCGTTTATTGACGTTTACTCGTTTATTTTGTCGCGGTCGGTCTCCGCCCCTGAAACGGTAACGTGGGGTGAAAAACGACCCCAGGCGACTTAAAATTCCGCGCCCCTTCGTTCGTCCCTTCGTTTTCCCGTTTTTACCGAATTTTTTACCAATTTTTTTACTTCAAGCAAAATTGCCCCAGGCTCGTGTGATTCTGCAGTAAAAATGAAAAGATCGAGCCCAAATTGAACTCTTTTCGTTGAATTTTACCGGAGATATGAATTTTTCAAAATTGGTTACCGAAATTGGAAAAAAAAAACTAACCGTTCTGGGGTTAATAAAATTGAAAAGAATTAACATTTTGCTGAGTCTTTGGCTTGATTAAAATCTCGAATTTTAAGGATATAACGAAATTACGTAACGGCGAAATTGGGTTTTTCAAAAATTCGTAAATAATGGAATTATTCAGATTGTGGACGTTTGGGAGAAAAGCAATAAATAAAAAAAGAGAAGGAACGAGCATCAATTTATTATGTTTCTCCCTCCGATTGAAAGAGAGTCACGTATATCAAGGCGCATGGGTCAAAGTTTAAATAATCTCGAGATTGACGCGTTGTCAACCGCAACGAGATACGAATGAAGAAAGTGAGCGTGAAAGCTATAAATACGAGGTAAAAAGAGGGAGAGTGAAAAAATATAAAAGTTTGAGAACGGGGGATGGTGGAAAGAAGAGGAACTGTCGATGTGTCAGCGTGTCACAAATCCTCGATTATTATATCCGAGAGAGACGATAGAGTAATGATCGGAGTTACGAGGAGCCAGAGAGAAACCAGTTGGTCCGTACACGAGCAGTGTCTCAAGCACGAGAAGAGTGTCCTCTTCGGCTCTCTTCACCGTCGAGTGCATTGGAAAGAATATTTCGCGAAACCGGAGAAGATTTTTGTGCCCCTCGTGATAAAAGCTTGCGAGAGCCTCGAATTAACATTAATTCGTTTTAATTCGAGCCGGGAACGCGCTGAAGGCAACGGAAACGAGTGGGTGATCGTAAATTCGATCACGTGCCTTCTACTTGTCGCGGAGAGAGGACTTTGAGGAATTGAGCCACACGGCTATGAATTCGGTTCATCAAAACTTGCCTTTTCCTTCTCAACACACTTTGCCAAATACTTCAACCGGATTCTCCGAATAAAAACGTTTTCGCAGCGACGTTTCAATGGGAAATTAATTCCTCGATATTCGAAAAGAGAACCGAATGGAATTGGCGTCAAAAAAAATCTTTTTTTAATGAGATGTATCGATTCTCATTGAATTTACGACTTCCGGTCCACAGGAGGACTTTAAGGAATTGAGCCAACCGGCTATGAATTCGTTTCATCAAAACTTTTGCCTTTGCCTCCTCAAGACACTTTGCCAAATATTCCAAATGGACTAAAACGAAATAAAAAGAAATAAAAGGCCAATTATTTATTCCACGAATAAAAACGTTTTCGCAGCGACGTTTCAATGGAAAATTAATTCCCCGCTATCGGAAGAACCGAATGGAATTGGCGAAAACAGAAGTTCATTTTTTTTCTTTATACAAGAAGTCTGAGTGATAAAGAACGATCGAAAGGGATATATTGATTCTCATTGAATTGATGACTTCCGGTTGCCAATATCGAACGCGTCTGCTCGCCTAATTAGGATAATTACTCGGCATAACTGGATGGCCTTCCTAATTAAGACCGGCGGAGAAAATTAAAAGAGAAAAAAAACATTTGCACGATGGAAAGCACCGTTGGGGCGTGGGACCGATGAAATTCCGAGAGATGACGATTTTCGACGTGAAATTCATTCTCAAATTTGGGATCGTGCCACGTGGCATTTTTTTTTTTTTTGCAGAATTTTGACTGATAAGAGTCTCTGAAGATTTCGATAAGCAAATGACAAAGAAAAATTGATGATTTTAAATGACACATCCGGATCTCTCACTTTGGATATAAGGCTTGCGATAATTTTTCAAAAATTGATCGAAAACCAAGAAATCCACAATCTGCGTCGACCCGATTCAGTCGATATGGATTCACCCAAACTTGCCTCCGAACGCACTGCTTTAATAAATAACCACGAACGAGTTATTGACTCCGAATACTTTGAAATATCATGGAAACTTCGTCTCGAGTGGCTACGTAGGCGAGTCGTCAACTTTATTCGTAAGACGACCAAGACGTACAGGAAAAAAAAGGAGTACATGAGATTCCTTACTGCCGAAGAAAGAAGGTTGAAAATGATTTTTTTTTCTTCACAATTATCCTCAATAACCGCAACGAACAATTTCAAAGCCAAATTTTAAACTAACGCGTTATGTATGGGACGGACGTAATTTAACTTTGAATACAATTTATTGACGTCGATTGTGAGTTATCGATCAAAGTATTGCCCTATTTTTCCGCCTCGATCGCGTTCCCCAAAATATTTACAATGGAATATTTTTCTCCCTCCAGTTGCGCTTTTTTCTATTCAACTCTTTCTAATCGTTTGTTCTCGAGATATCGATAAGAATTTCGATTTATACGAAAAACAATGACTCGACACTTTTCTGCATCGATTTTTCTTCTAGACGACAGAAATAAATATTTTCAATGATTTTTATCAATTCCGCAAACTTAGCGTTTTCAATTTTTTTTTAAATTTAACCCCAGAATGACCTGGAGTCAAAAACGACCTTGAAGTAAAATCGACCGAGGCTCTCGTGATCCTGCATTAAAAAACGAAAAGAATGAGCCCAAGTTGAACTCTTTTCGTTAAATTTTACCTGAGAAATGAATTTTTCAAAATTGGGCTTTTTTTTGTTGAAAATTCCGTTCTGGAGTTAATATTGAATGTTTTTTTGTTTTGTTTTTTGGTAGGTGGCTGGCAAATGCAGAATACGACATCTCTACTAGGGTTGGAGTCCCTTATGCACCTTGATAGAATATACATAGATCAGCATTTGGAGGAGCTTGAAAGTAAGAATTTGATTGGAGGCAAGCAAGATTTTTTTTTGCGAAATCGATTTTCCAATGTACCCTGAATTTCACGTGTAATTTTCATTGATTTTCTGGTAAAAATTGTGTTTTTATCGGCTATCGTGTCAGATTTTTCGGGTTTACGGACAAATTTATTCAGGAAAACTGGATTATGTTGTCTGAAAAACGAATTTTTACTATTGACAGTATTCACTGGTTTCCATGGGAAAAACAAGTACACGATGATGGACGCTTCCAGACAGCCAGTGTTTCACTTGAGAGAGGAATCGTCGGCAATCAGCCGGATGTGTTGCGGTAACGCGCGCGACTTCTACATTAAAGCGTTCGATAATTCCGGCCAAGAAGTTTTCCGTTTGGAAAGACCCCTGGAATGTTTCCTGCACGTGAGATATATATAACAATTTTTATTTCCGAGCAACTTTGTTATGAAAAATGAAATTCGTGGGACAAGAAAAATTCAACAAAACTTTGTGGAGCTTGAAAAAAAATTTTCTCGCTTTATTAATCATTCAAGTTCGGGGTGACTTTGATTCTTTTCTCACTCAAATTATCGCGCCTGAAAAGTTGAAATTGTTTCTTCAAAATCTTCAAACTTTGATTTTACGAAAATCGCTACAACTTTTTTTTCCACAAACTGGCACTCGAGCTCATTGTCTTCGTTTTTGAATAATCTTTGAATTGGTAATTAGCAATTTTTGACTTTTTACCATTTTTTAGTTGTTTGTGAATTTTGAAAATGGAAAATATGACGAAAAATGTGATTTTCTGGTTCGGGTTGGCGAAAAAAATAAATTATCGGAATGCAATACAGCCTAAAAACTATTCTGATTCATGAGCTTCATTCCTGTGAAAGATTCGTCTAAATTGGTTCATTGGTTTTTCCGTGAAAAGGACACAAACACAATTTTGTAGTAGAATTTAATATTTAGAGAGATTTTTAATTTTCTTTCTATCCATTTCCAGCGTATCGATGTCTATGCGAGCAACAGATTAATCGGAACGATCCAACAGATGTGTTCGTGGTTCAAAACACACCTGGAAGTGAAAGATTCACAAGGAACATTGTTGTTCCAAATCGAAGGGCCTGGCTGCACTTGTTTTTCGTCTACTGAGTATCGGGTGAGTTCCAATTAGTTGATTTCATTCAGAATGGCATCAATTCCTGTTGTCATAAGTCTTTTTTTTCAAAAGTCGAAGGAGAATCTTGAATTTTGTCTTTCGTATGATAAAATAGAGTTTCATTGCAAGTTCTTTAGTGACGAGAATATTTTTTGTTTACCGAGACCGTCGAGTCAATTTTCGTTTGGGATTCTGGATCGATTAGTTACTAGACTCGTGAAAATGTAAATTGTAGGGCGTTCTGGTCCACTTCAATTTGAAGGAAGGATAATCGAGAATATTTCTTGGCACCACTCACGTTCAAAATCTCGATGGTGTGTCGATATGACGCGGGAACGTTGAAATTTTATTAATAGACAACGATAGAGCTCAGCTCTCAAAGAATATTTAAACGTCGTTTGTACAGCTCGCTTACGAGGGTTTTATAACACGCTATCTTCTCCATACTCGGGCTCCTGTTCTACTTTTCCTTAACGATCGAAACTTTTCAATGTATAATATTAATACATAGACTGTTGTGCACGTACCGGCACCAAGCTCCGATGAATTTTACGTTACGGAAGATTGAGCTTCGTGCATGAGCTCCCCATGCCCAAAAATATTCTTAAAACGAATATTCTTTAAACGATTCTATTCAAAATCTTCAAACTTTCATTTTACGAAAATCTCTAAAACTTTTTATTTTACAAACTGACACTCCAGCTAATTATCTTCGTTTTCGAATGATCTTTGAATTGGTAATTAGCGATTTTTGATTTATTATCATTTTTTAGTTGCTTGTCAATTTTGAAAGTGGAAAATATGACGAAAAATTTGATTTTCTGGTTCGGGTTGGTGAAAAAAATAAATTTTCGGAATGCAATACAGCCTGAAATTTATTCTGATTCGTGAGCTTCATTCCTGTGAAAGATTCATCGAAATTGGTTCAGTGGGTTTCGCGTGAAATGGGCACAAACACAATTTTGTACTATATTTTTATATTTACAGGCAAGAGATAATTAAATTAGTAAATCCATCGGAAACTATTAGCAGAAACCCATTAATTCCAAAAGCATAGTCATCCTGTGATTAGTGTATTTAATTATTTTTAAATGAGCCTGAAATGAATGAGGAAAACGCGAAGTTTCAGAAGCCAAATATTCTGAAAACGAAAAAATTGAGAATGAGACAACAAACGGTTTGATTTTGCAGGTATTCACGGCTGATAAAGTGCAACAAATTGGTGTAATTTCAAGGGAATGGCCAGGATTACCTCGAGCGTTGTTTACCAAAGCTGACGTTTTTGGTGTCTCCTTCCCAAGGGATCTGGATGTCTATCAAAAAGTTCTTCTCATCGGGAGCACCATTTTGATCGTAAGTGCGCCGAGGAAGAATTTTCCGCATCGAAACTTGCTCGGGAAACGTCGAAATATTATAAATTAAAATCTCCAAAGTCTAATGGCGATCAACTTTGTTTCAGGACTTTATAAAGCACGAGGACGAGTGATGAAGGCTCTGGAATCGAGGAGACGATACGAAAATTGTCGTAAATTAGCGCACTAAAATAATACGTGTCTCGTACCTTTCTGCTGTTTTGTCAGGACAAACTCCGTCGACTTGTGTTGTGTCAACTCGATACCGAGAGCTCGTCGTTCCGTAGAAATTATTTTTACCGCCGTTACGTACAAAAATCAAAAGAATCTCTAGCGGTTCGAGTCATCCTTGACTGCGATATTCTGTCTGATATTGCTGCACACTGAGCGTTCAATCACCGCACACAGAGTTTTATATTATAACGATAGACACTGTTACGTTTTTATTCCAATTATAGTGAGGAGAGTTCTCTTTCCTCAGGGCCAGTTTTACAACTCGATAGACACTTTGCTATCGATATTTTTATGCTAATATTACGAAATATTTTTATCGAGTTTTATTATACACGAGAATGGTGCAAATTATTTGAGAACCAACATCACAAAAAAACGAAAGACGAATTAATTGCTAAAACAAATCTCAATCAGATCGCGATTTCTTAAGGACGTTGTATGCAAAATTTTCTATCGACAGAATTTCAAGAGGTTTCACCATGTAAAAGTCGAGATATTTATTCATAAAAATCACAATTTTTAGTAGTTTTTCGTAAGAGCGAGTGTTAAAAGTTGCAATTTTCAACATTATATATTTCGATTTCTAAATGGTGAAGCCTCTCAAAACTTTGCACGCGCTTTTGTGTAACATCGAAGAAGCTTTATTGAGTTTTTCAAAAAAATCGGTCGTAAAATTTGTTCGAAATTTTGGTTATTACATAAAAAACACAAATTACCTCGGAAAATCTTGAATTCAGAGTATGTTGTTCTTTAGTCAATTTGTAACAACTTTTCCTTAATGAACTTTGGCTCGCAAACGATTTTGTATGTAAGAAAAAATGGAAACCAATTCCTTCAAATTTCCACCAATAACTCGCGCAATTTCAAGAGGTTTTACCGTGTTCAAGTCGAGATATTTATTCATAAAAATCACAATTTTTAGTAGTTTCTCGTAAGAGCGAGTGTCAAAAGTTGCAATTTTCAACATGAAATATTTCGATTTCGAAATGCTGAAGCCTCTCAAAACTTTGCACGCGCTTTTGTGTAACATCGAAGAAGCTTTATTGAGTTTTTCAAAAAATTCGGTCGTGAAATTTGTTCGAAATTTTGGTTATTACATAAAAAACACAAATTACCTCGGAAAATCTTGAATTTAGAGTATGTTGTTCTTTAGTCAATTTAGTCGATTTGTAACAAATTTTTCTTAATGAACTTCGACTCGCAAACGTTTTTGTATGTAAGAAAAACTGAAAACGAAAATTCATGTTTGACCGTCGCCATACAACGTCCTTAAAGTTCGGTGCCTGTTTTTCGACGAATCTACCTTTCGCATATATATACATAAAGAAACCTCGTGCGTACAAAGTTGACACTGAATCAAAGACTAAACTGTATTTTTAACATAAAATAGTATAAAATCAGATTTTCAAATATTTTAAACAAAAATATGAAAACTACCTGATGCATCGCGCAGTGACTGCACTTTGATTCGATATTGTGAACAAAAACCGAATTTTGCCTTTTAATCCTCAATGTTTAGTCGGCGTAAACCGCCGAGGACGAAACTTTATTGAGAGTTCGAAAAACTAGTTTTTCCGAATCGTAATCACAATTTGGCGCGTGTGATGATAATTTTTTTTATCATAAATCTAGTGAATCGGGCTCAGGGCTGAGCCGGAGCTGTTGACTCGTGCAACAAAAAACCGAGAAATGCCATGTTTTCAATAACTTTCTGCCTCATGTCTTAGCAAATCGATACCGAACTTGATTTTTATGTTACTTTACAAGTTTCGCGAGATTGGAGCTTCAAAATGCAGTCTCGAGGCAATTGAATAGAAATTATAAATACCATGGATCCTCACTACTTTATAGATTCATAACAACGAACAAGAAACTACAAAACGTACTCGAAGTTTGTAAACGATAATTTTAAGCTGTTCCTTCAAATCGAATGTGTTTTCCGAAGTGTCTATGCAACGAAAACTATTTTTGTAATCGAGCACAGTTCGAAATAGAACAATTTTATGAAATATATCAAGTCCAAAGAAATAATTCTAAGTAGAAATTTTATTTTTGATGCTTTTTCGAAAAAAAAACGAAAAAAAACCCTCGAGGATTTTGTGCTTGGAAATGGTGAGGACGGACTGAAAATAAATAAAAAGCGTGTCACTCTTTTCGGGTGTATGTCTTTTACTTTATTCGTGTTCTAAAATTTGCATTCGATACAATAATCTGTAGATTATTCGTTTATTTCTTCATTGTTGGCTGTTTGACGTGACAATACGTTAACAAAGAGAGGAAACCAATGAAATCCTCTCGTCACACAGTGTTGATTAGATCTCGATTCGATTTTCGTCTAGAATTCGATACGAAAAGGAAAATCGAAGGTTCGGCGTAACTGGGGCCGCAAAGTAAAGTTAAACTCTGACAATTGGACGTTTCTTTCGTCTTAACTAAAGAATCGCTAGCTCGTTGTTGCTCTGTTGTCTGAAAATCGTAGTTACACGATAGAATGTTAACTTTTAGCATGTTCGAGGCTGTTAATCTCGTTTAAACTACATCCTCATTAAATTCCTAAGTGACAAAATACACCCAATATTTTCGTGTGTCTGTGTGTGTCTGTGTATTTTAAAAATTATGATTTGAACAATAATCTCGTCACGTAACAACATTGTTGTGTTATTTTTCATTTGGTATCGTAACCGTGAGAGAAAAATCACAATTTATCATTGGACATGGTCGTTTTATTGGGTCTCGGGATTCGAGGGTAGTGACGAGGTGGTGGCACCACTAGAGCGGAAATCCAGTGTCCGAAGAGCGAGTGAAAAAGCACGTAACGCTTGAGATACAGAATAAAATGATAATAAAACGGATAACGATGTTTTATTGATCGAAAACAAAAGCAAGAACCGACGACAAACGAATTGAAGCAAAGATTTGATACACCGTAAACAAAAAAAACCAAGAGTCCGTATGACCAGCTGGAAAATAAAAGAAAAGCACAGAATCTCGTGCGTCTTTAAAGTTTGCTCGAAAGCGAAGCAAAGGAAAGAAAAATACAATATTTTGTTTGGATAAAATAAAGGAGAACGCGTAGAATGATGGAGGAGGAAAGAAGCAAAGAAAAGAAAAATACTGACGACGAACAAAGTTTCAAATGACGAGAGCGCAAAAGGCTCTGCAATGTTCGGATCTCGCGCGTTTGGGGTTCGAGGGTGCTCGCTTCTTTACAATCCTCTGTCCTCGATTGTTTTTCTTGTTTTGGCTTCTTTGTCTTGCATTTATTTTTGGTATACGCTAATAAAAAGGAACTTGTCAAACTTTGATATTAGTGTGACTCGAGTGTTGGGAAAAATCACGTTTGGGTTGGGGAAAAAGGGATTTTTGATGGAGAATTTAGATGGTTTGTAAGTTTTTAGAGTTCTTTTTCGATCTTGATGAGCTCGGCGATTCCGTCGTGCATTTCCTTGACGGCTTGGTACTCGGTGAGTCCGAGACGGCGTTTGTTGGAAATGTCGTAAATACCACCTTCGGCTTCGGTGTGTTCGCCGCGTGTGCCACGAACTTGGAGATTGAATTTGGAAGCGACTTCCTCGAGCTTGGCCTTGTTCGCGGCGAGTTTGGGGACCTTGATGTGGACCGAAGCGCGGACAGTTGTGCCGAGATTCGTTGGGCAGAAAGTCAAGAATCCAAAGCGATCGTTGTGCGAAAATGGTATTCTCTTTTCAATGTCGTTGACGGCAGTGACGAGGCGTCGGTAAACCTGACCGAGATCTCCGCCCATTTGCATTGAAATAATACGCAAATGATCTTCCTCGTTGCACCATACGAGGAAAGTCTTGGCGTCGTTGTGGTAAATTCCACGTCCGGTCGGCCAGAAACGGCACGCGTTTGCCGCTTGCAAGAAACGGTCGCCCTCCTTGAAGAGGAAATGATCGTCGATCAACTTTTGCTGCACCTCCTTGCTCATTCCTGTCAATGGGTAAAATGTTCCCTTGAGCTCTCCGTCCAATCCCGACAATGTTGACGATACTTTCTCCTCCATTTCCTTGTACTGGGCCTCCGTTAAGCACGGATTGAAAGGATAACCCTCCATCGATCGTCCGCATCTTACACGAGTCGAGACGATGTAATCGCCCTGTCAAAATCCACGAGCTCATTAATTATTTCGTAACAAAATTTTTTTCTTCCAATTTCAAGTGTTTCATCAACAAAATGCGTTTTTTTTGCTTAGGAAATTGAATGGTCTGGTTTTTTTTTGGATATTTCGTTGAACTTACGGTCGGGTCAAGATTTCCAAGGGTGTCGACATCCCCAAAGTCCTTTGGTGGATGTTTGTCAGTCTTCTTGAATCCCTGATGATAGTCATCGATAATGGGGTCGAAGAGATCAGCGAAAACGGTGTAGGCTTCAGCATCCGGAGCGTAAATGCCGACGCCAGAGTCGTGGTTCTCAAGACCGGATTGGATGACATCGAGAAGAGTCGAACCGAAAGAAGTTTTCTTCGTTTTCAGCTGATCGAACAATTCCCTCGTGAGGTATTTCTTCAGGAGGGATTTGCTGTCGGATGCAGCGAGTTTGGTGAAGCCAGCTTCCAATTTATCAAGGACCGCTTGATCAACCATCTTGTTTTTACTGCAAAAACCAAAAAACCATTCACGTTAAATGAGAAACAAGAAAAGGAGTGAATTTTTTTCAACATTTTCAGTGAATACGTTTTTCGTTATGAATTCCATCCCAAAATTCAACGTTTTTTAATTCACCATCACGTGAGCCTGGGACAATTTCCCTCAGAGTCGAAAAGTTAGTCAAAAATGCGGTAAAACGACAACAAAAAACAGGAGAACGAAATCCGAAAGCGAATCGATATTTCTTTTTTTTTTTTCAGAAAATCGTGCCCGAGCAGTCATTTCCCGTTGGAGAGTCGGGGATGCACCTCGATGGCTATAAATAGAATAAACACGAGGGAATATCCGCCCGAGGAAATGCGTGATACGGATTTCGATTGAACGATTCGACTCCAACATCCGTTTTCATTGTTACACGTGATTGGAGTTACTAAACTCGTCCGTTTAACTTGTTGCCTCGCACTGATCATCACGAAGCTATTCGTATGCAAGTACTTTTGTGGGTATGTGTGAATGTGACGGTCGATTTAATACAGGACATTTCAGGAGGAATAGACTTTTGTTTCGAAATTCTCATCAATGACAAAAAAAATGTGCAAAAATCCTCCTGGAACTAATTTCGTTGAGCTTTCCTGAGAAATCTCAATTACTTTCATAAGAAAAAGCGCTTATAATTCGAAAATGGAATTGATAGCGTTGATAATTGAATTGCCACACGATTCCTCGTTTTATGACATAATAGCGGAAATTTTCAAACGTTGAGATTAAAGTCGTTGATTAAAACGAAGCGATACACCGCGCTCTGATGACTGAAACGAAGATACTGTTTTAGTTTTACGAGTTTTTCTTCTAATCTACTGACTTTTCAGAAAAAATCAAAGACTCGAATCCTCCTTGATTCGAAAGTTGACACGTTGCTCATTGGATATGAACTGGAACTTTTGATCGTTGAAAAATACTTTTTCTCTCCATTTTTTGTTCAATTTAAAAAAAATGACAATGTTCGTATCGATTTTGCGTTTAAATCCTGAAAAATCGTAATTTTATTGTCCTAATTGAATATTTAATAAGGATCGTGAGCTGTGTTCGAGAAAAAACAGAATTTCGTTGCATTCCAACGGTGGAAACTTCAACATCGTGGAAAAGTTGATGCTGCAGATAAAATTCTGTTCGTACTTTTTGAGTTTTCATTAGTTTGGGAATCGCAAATAGAGAATTACCGAGTTTTACTTTCTGGCAAAGAATTTCCCATGGGAATTGGAATAACGTACACGTTATGAGAATATATTGTTAGGAAATCGTTTCCAATTGGACGCGGTAATTTGTGTCATCTCGACTACTTACAATATTTGGGGATCGGCGGTAGCGAGGTGAACGAGGGCCCGACGAGCGGAACCGGAAGGGCGTCTAGAGTGTCTCGTTAATTTGTCCGACAATTTTGATTCTATCAAAGCTTTTAGTACGAATCTCGAACGCGATATGACGTTCATTGTCGAGAGCCTTTTTTTATCGGAAGGACTTGATGAAATTCCTGAGGGATAAGAGATGCAAGTTGACGAGATGAGGATGGCGAGATCCTGTTTTTATTTTTTATTTTATTTAAACCCTCAGGATAAAAGCGACGCGAATAAAAAATGGCGATTGAATATTTTCTCTCCAGATTTAATTATTTTCATCTGATTGTTTGCCAAAAATTGAATGCGGCTTGAATTTTTCTAATGTAAAAAAGAAACCGATTGTAAATGATACATGTCGTAAATTATTCATCGAGGAAAAGAAACCGAATTTTGTTTTATGGCCAGAGTTACCGCGTGCTCGAGTCCACGGATGAGAACACGAATTATTTAATGCCTTTACGCAATAGGCAAGCCGAGTTTGAAGGTAAAATGTGTCGTGGCCAAAAATTAGCTCACAGTCAAAGTTCCCATAGTGCAATTCTTTAATTTCCATCGTTTCTTGATGATTTCAACGACTAGAATCAATGAAACTCAATCGACGTAGTTTCCTTAGACAAATAAAAAAAATCTTTCCTCATTATCAGCATCGAAACTTTTCTTTTACGTATAAAAAATTTTTATTTTCTGGTACAGCTGCGAAAAAACTTTTTCACGTTTGTTTAACCCTGGAATTTTGAAAAATTCATATCTCCCGTAAAATTACATGAAAAGGGTCCGAATTGGGCACATTTTTCGCGATTTTTGATGCAGGATCACGAGAGCCTGGGGCGATTTCGCTCAAAGTCAAAAAATTCATCAAAAATGCGGTAAAACGATTAAAAAACGAGAGAACGAAGAGCGTAACTATTGACGTCGATTATTTCGGTATTTTTCGAAGCCTCAAATCGAACTGAGGATTCTCGCGCGGATTTTAGCACCTGCGGGACAGTTGAGAAGGTTGTAGTGGGGCAGAGCAGAGACGACAAGAGTTTCTACTGTATTCCTACGAATATATGTAAAATACCCCCATACAAATGTGAGCAACGTTATAATACTTTCTAAAGTTACGATGGGACAAGGTCTTTGAGAATTGGTGACTAGAACCGAACAAGGAAATGGGTTCCGATCTCATGGTCGATGAGGAGCCAAGTCTCGTTTAATCCTCAGGATGACACATGCATGACCTCAGCGAGACGAAAAATGCTACGCCAAAAAAAAATCATTTTTCCCAAATCAATGAAAACGTGATTTAAAAAAAGTCAAAAATTCTGTGCTCCAAAGTGAAACGAAGGCAATCAGAAAAATTGCCTTAGATTTCTCGAAAAAAAACGAAATAAAAATCTCTTTCTCGACGCCGAATCATCTTTTTCATTGAAAAATAATTTCTTTTCGTACGAAGAAAAAAAAGTACGTACTCGTCGGTGGAAGCGGTATCCTTTGATGTACATCCGCCCATATTGTTGAATTTTTAAGTCTTTATATATAAATATATGTAAAACGTAGATTGGTGCGTTGCTGCACACGTATTAATAAAAAATTGGCTAAATATCACTGAATAGTCTTTTTTTTCGTAGATTCACGAAATATCACCACAGAGTAAACTCGTGTATTTTGGCTGCAGGTAAACAAGTATAAAAAGGTAATAAATATATTTCGACACTGTATAATCGAGTTAATTGTGCGTTTTTTAGGGTATAGAAATGAAGAAGAAAAGAAAATGCAGTGAGGAGTGTTTGAGAATGACTGTTGCTCGTGCCGGCTTGACGTTGTCGTGTCTGCCGGGAGAATCGTCAGGTTGGCGAGAAAACCGAAAGGGTTGAGCCCCGGGCTCGGGTGAAGGTCGCAGGGGAAAGCTCGTAGAGAGAGAGAGAGAGCGAGAGGGGGTGGGGGGTTTATTCGTAGTACGTTTTCGTCTGGTTATATTGTCACTACGCCTGCAGTTATTCAGGCAGTTATAAATTAGCACTGGCACGTAGTCACAATAACGAGGAACACGTTATGAGCGCGTGTGGGAAGAAGAAAGGGTGTGTCGAGAGATGGGGTGGCTCTGAAACCCGGTGGTCCTCTGGGGAGGTTCCGGACCCGATTTGCCCGGAACTCTCTCGCTCTACGCCGGCTTTTCTGCTCACTTGATACACCGAGTAAAGAGGACTCTTGAGGATGTTGCAAAAACGGCAAAAATGACTCAAAATTGTCGACAAAATTGTTCTAAAAAAATAAAAAACGCACAAAAAACAAATTTGACGAAAAATGCATGGGCAGCGAAGTGCAAACTGTCAAATATGTCAAAAGTCACGATCGCAAATACCCCTTAGTGTCCAGGAAACTGTCACTCGCGTAGTTACAAAAATATATACGACGTATTTGTAAATTGGTATAGAATTTAATAAAAACAGTGAAAAAATGATCTGATCGTCATTCCTACGCGGGATGAAGTAGATATTTATAAAAAGTATTTATAAATGTAATGATTAATCGATCATTAAACACACTGGCGAAGGACGAAAGTGAAGAAAATTGGATAAGGGTAACGCGTTCGAGAGGAGGATATATTTGATATTTTTTTGGTTGTTATTGAGTGGATAATAATGAATTTTGTGATTTGTGGTGTGTGGTGATGTGAACACTACAGTCTCTACGCTATCACTAAGCGCGAGAGCAGGCATTCTGCGTGCCCGTGATGTAATTCTCTCTCTCTTGCTCTCAGTGAGTCTCGCTATCATTCTCCCTCTTTTTCTCTCACTCCCTCCGAGCGGATCGTCGGTTCTCTCTCGGCGACTCATGTACAGGAAGTTTGTTGGTTGTATTAGTGAAGTGAGTCCCTCTCTGTGGGTCTCTCTCGGGTGCACGCAACCCTCGAGGCGTCTCCTACTCTGCTGACAAGGGTGGGGCACACCGGCGGCGCTTCGTACGTCCGGCAGCAGCAGCAGCAACCAGGCAATACGCGCAAGGAAGGACGTTTGGTTCCTGCTTTTGCCGCTCTTCGCCGGTCGATAGCGCACGCACGGCTCTCTCTCTCTCTCTCACTCTTTTTCTCCCTCTTCCTGACTCATGCACGCTGGATCCTCTCTCCATCTTTCTTTCCACCCCTGCACGCACCAACCCCTCACCCACACACACACGCAACATCTTTCTCTTTCCTTCTCGTACACACGTTGCGCTGCACCGTCTAGACTGCTCTCGCACACCCTTCCTCGCCTTAACTTGCCATTTGTCAACTTGCATTCAAATTCACACACTCGTGCCCTCTCACAAATCCCCCTGCTTTTTGGTCCTCTCGCCTTATCTACTTCGCACTCGTTTAACCCTCCCCCGCGTTAAACATCTTTTCATTCACCCTCACTTTTCGCTCCAGCATATTTACACGCGTACATTTCGTCTCTCGCACACGCAGCACTCGTCGTCTGCGCGCAACTACCCCTTCGAGCTATTTCGAGAGAAAAAAAACAGCTGGAGCCAATGCTGACGATGCAGGCGCAAGTCTCTCCGGGAGAGGAAAAGAGGAAATTCCGGGTCGGGCGATCTACAAACCCCTTTTCGATTTTTTTTATCATTTCAGAAGGACCAAAGAATTTTTTCAACAAACGTCAGATTTTTTTCGAACAGGGTGAATGATTTTATAATTTTCGTTATTTGGACAAGTTTTTACATTTCGAACGAAATTGCCGATGAAATTTACGATTGGAATGACAAAAATTCAATTTTCGATGAAACTTTCTAGATATTGCTGCAATGACAACGAACGGACGATGTTGCAGTTTGCATCGTTGGAGTGCAACGAAATTATGTTTTTTTAAGCAGAGCTCAAGATTCTCGCTCGATATTTGGCCAGGACGATAAAACGAACTTTTTTTAGGGTCCAAATTATCTTAGAACAGGAAAATCATTTTTTCCTTAGTTATTCCGATGACCTCGGTTCGTAAAGGACCCGAAGTTTGAAAAATTCATATCTCCCTTAAAATTGATCGAAAATTCTTCAACTTGAGCTCATTCTTTTCGTTTTCAAATGCAGAATCACGTGAACCTGGAGAAATTTTGCTTGGAGTAAAAAAGTAGTCAAAAATGCGGTGAAACGATAAAAAAGCGATAAATTGCACGTTGGTAATTGAATTTGTTTGCTCAATGATTCGTCCGATTGCTGGCAGTTTCGGGTTGGAAGAAAATACGTCAAAGTTGTGAATGCGAGAATGATCGCCTATCGCTGAGGCTTAACACCCTCTTCTGGTTTAATATCGTTGGCACACACGCGGTCGAGAACCCTCCGCTCAAACGAGCCCTCAAGGTCCGACCTTTTCATTTTTCTTTCGCGTCAATGGGTACTTAACGAAGGAGAAGGGTGAATAAGAAAGAAGGAAGAAAACGCACATAGGCCTGAACGGCAACCTCAAAACCTTTCTCCTTTGAGCCCTGGAACGCTATCCCGGGGTCAAAAACGACCCCAGGCGACTTAAAATCCCGCGCCCTTTCGTTCTCCCGTTTTTCCATCGTTTTACCGCATTTTTGACTATTTTTTCAACTCCAAGCAAAGTTGCCTCAGGCTCGCGTGATTCTGCATTAAAAAACGAAAAGAATGAGCCCAAGTTGAACTTTTTTCGTTGAATTTTACCGGAGATATGAATTTTTCAAAATTGGGGTCATTTTTGACCCCGGGTCATCGGAACGGGCGAGGAAAAATAAGGCTACCGTTCCAGGGTTAATCTACTCGCATAACACGTCATCTGACTCGTTGAACAAGATAAAAAGCGTCATAAAAAACACCTGAGAGATACGAAACCATCAGAGTTTGACAAACAATTCGCACTGCTCAGTCTTTCTACATTTCTCGTTTCGATCTGACACACTTTCGTTTCTTTATTTTGTTATCTAACCGAGCCTATCGTCCAATCAACGCGATCCTCCGCCACTTTCCTGTTCTATATCGCAAGCGAGTGACAATTGTCACGATAAGGATGGAAATAAAAATTTCTTCGAAAGATCCGATCGCGAGATATTCAATTTTTGTCTTTTGTACCGAGAATTTATCTCTCGCAATCTCGTCGAGTGCACACGCACGCCAGGCTATCAATTTACAACTCGATTCGATATCGGGTTTGACTCTATAATCGAAAAACACTCGAGCAATTTTGAGCCCATCAAAATCGACTACGGGACACCCTGTAAATTTATTTCGGCACGTTACCAGCCACGAACACAATTCTCCAACATATTTTCCACTTGTTTAAACAGTGGCTGCTTCGCAAGCTGTAAAATTGCGATCCCTCAGATGCGATTAATTTTATAGCTCGACCTCAACGCACTCTCGCACATTTCCTCCTCCTACACGACCAATGGAATCTCTCGCTTCTGCGCGAATTCGGCAGCAAGAACAATTTCCCTTCGATGTCACCCCGAAATTGTGCCACGTGTTTCTATCACGTATACAGAAATTTTCACACACCCACAAACGAGCGCAACACGTGGGCGAATTGCGAAGAAAATCGAAATTTTACACTCAGACTTTTTGGCCATTTTAAAAAAATTCGGTCAAAAATTTTTGGTCAAACTTTTTTTTTCAATTCTTTCTTCAGTCTTTGGAATTTGTGAGAGAGGAAAGTGAATTTTTCGAATTTCATAAACATTTTTGATTCGTGGGTGCATCTTTGCGATTTAAGACGAATGTCGATTTAATTCCCTCATTTTTAGTTATTTCGATATTTCGAACCTAAAGTACTGTCGGTTTCAGAATTCAATTAAATTTTGTACAGTAGTTGATTCTGGTAAGAAAAAAATTCACTCAAATTTCCAAGAGCCTACAGAGAACCAGAAAAAAGATATTCGCATCAATAATTTCATGAATATTGACTGATTTCATACATTTCGTTGTACTTTACAATGAAAACTATGACTTCTCCTAGGAATTGATAAGAATTCATTGTAAAATACAATGAAAACTGAGATTTATCATAAAACTCAATGTCAAATGTACGAAACCACCAATACGAATATACTTTTTCTGTTTCTCTGTAGCCTCTTGTAAATTTGATTGGGTCGTTCAGAATTTAATGAAATTTTGTAAAGTAGTTGATTGTGATAAGAACAAAATTCAGTCGAATTTTCAAGAGGCTACAGAGAACCAGAAAAAAGATATTCGCATTGGTAATTTAATGAATTTAACATTGATTGCATACAGCTCATTGCACTTTACAATGAAAACTGTGATTTCTCCTAATAATTGATAAGAATTCATTGTAAAGTTGCAATGAAAACTGAGATTTATCATAAAACTCAATGTCAAATGTACGAAACTACTAATACGAATATAATTTTTCTGTTTCTCTGTAGCCCCTTGGAAATTTGACTGGATCGTTCAGAATTTAATAAAATTTGGTACAGTGGGAGATTTTGATAAGAAGAAAATTCAGTCGAATTTTCAAGAGGCTACAGAGAACCAGAAAAAAGATATTCTCAATGGTAATTTAATGAATTTAACATTGATTTCATACATTTCATTGTACTTTACAATGAAAACTGTGACTTCTCCTAAGAATTGATAAGAATTCATTGCAAAATACAGTGAAAACTGAGATTTATCATTCGAATATCTTTTTTCTGATTCTCTGCAGCCTCTTGAAAATTAGACCGGATTTTTTTCTAATCATAATTCACAACTGTACCAAATTTGATTGAATTCTGAACGGTAATTCTGAACCTTACCTTAATATCTTGAACGAGCGAGGAAATTCAGAAATTGACAAAATTTAGCGACAGTGAATAAATCGAGAATAATGCAGGAAGAAATAGGAGATTACAGTGTCTGCGATTGAGGGTGGTGTTTCTATTGCCACCGACCAATCGATCGCATTCCATGACAAGCTGTGCGTAGAGTGAGAAAAGGAGATTGTTGTTTATCGCGTCGTTCCTTATCCTGATATCGTTGTAATCGAGAAACCCGTGACCGTATAGTCTGAGTAATTCGTTTATCGCGTTATACCTCGCGCAATATACCACGAGGAATGGCTCTCGCATAAATACCCGCGATGTTAAGTGCAGAAGTGACTTAACGTACGTCACGAGATGCGAAATAATGGTTGATAATATTTTGCGACATGAAACGAATCGTTTCCTGCGGCCGTAACGGCGCGCCGTTATTGTATAACGCCTCCGTACGTGGCGAAGGTTCATGGCCATTGAGCTTAGCAAAAAAGTGAGTCTCGTTGCACTCGAAACGAATTTCAACCCCCGAGAGAGTTTGCAAAAAGCCCAAAAAGCCTTTTCCGTACCGATTTTTTCGTTTTATCCTGAAAAAAAAATCATTTTGTCGTCCTGGCCAAAAATTCGACGAGAATCTCGAGCTCGGCTTAGAAAAAAAAATAAAAATTCAATCGGATTCGCCAAGATTTGAGGATTCGAGATTTGGAAACGAGAATACGAAACGAAAAAATGTTGCAATGATTTCGTGTCGGAGTAAAATGGCTGCGCAAATTTCCTGCTCCATTTAAATTGAAACGAGTTTGTTTTATGACCCTGACAGTTAAAATTTCTCGTTCTTTCCCCTCTTGCTTGACACAACTCGACGACGACGACGCCGACGATGATGCGTCGAGCATCGTGTTCATTGGTGAGGAAATAACGTCACGAAATACCATCGTTCGAACTATATATAGATCGAGAATCCACACTATTGATTAACGACAGTCAAGAAAGCCGAAGCTTTCGTCAATTTAGAGGTTAAATCGTCGGAATAACGCCCTTTTGGTAGCCAGAATGTGGACAAGGAATCCATGGGCTTTTCTTCGTGCGATCGACTTTTTTCATCCTCGAGCCAATCGGCTGTCAACACATTGAACTATTTTCAATTATTCGCGCCAGTTTTTCAAGCGATTTCAAATCCCGCGCCCTTTCGTCCCTTCGTTTTCCCGTTTTTTTATCGTTTTACCGCATTTTCGTCTACTTTTCCGACTTGAAGCCAAATTGCCCCAGGATCACGTGATTCTGCATGAAAAAAACGAAAACAATGAGCCCGAGTTGGAAGCTTTTCGTTAAATTTCGCCGGAGATATGAATTTTTCAAAAATTGGGATATTTTATAAAGATTCCTGATCAATTTCATCGATTAAAAATACTCAAATGTGTCGGCAGCCGAGAAATTTATTGAAAAACTATAAAAATCCCGAAAGTTTTGAGAAATTGCAAAAACTTCGTTTTTCCTCCGCATCCAAGTGTCGCGTACATTTTAAAAAATATATCTGGGTGTGTATCGTTGGTCCTGGTGGACTCACGTCCGTCAATTCGTAGCGTCAAGATTGATGAGTCACCGTGAACGAAGAAACAAGAGTCTCATAACAGAAAGACACGAATTTACGAGGGAACGAAGCGAGGAAAACGCGTTTAGAAATCATAGCGTCGACGAGTTTGTTACCAATTGTGTGTCCAAGGCAAAATCTTGGAGCGTGAAAGTCCCTTGAATCACTTTTGGGTGACGAACTGCACGAATTTCACTGAATCGAAAAATTAGTTGGAAAAGATCGATATTTTGGTGGATACAAACGTTTTTTCGAAAATTCATAAATATTCTAGAAAGTTTCTTCGAAAGGTAAATTTTTGTCATACCAATCGTAAATTTTGATGACAGTTTCGTTGGAGATGAAAAATATTATCAAAATCACGAAAATTTTCAAGTTGTCCCAAAATATTTAGTTTATCGCGTTGAAAAAAATAATTTGCGCACATCTGGAAGGCATCGGCGGAGCTGGCCAAGTACGTCGAGTTATTAGAGCCGACAAATTATGTCTCGACGTACCAATCATCCAAGTTTTACGAGTTTTTAGCGAGCACCATGGACGCCATAATGGTTGCGGGGAAACGTGGAAATAGTGAAGAAAAGATCGAGAAGCGAATTCGATTTTTTACTGAGAATTCTTCGTCACGCTGTCATTATGCTCCATTGTTTTTTTTGTACACCACGCGAAAGAATTGCGGTTGGTTAATTATCGAACGAGTCTCAGTTTGGTTCGAGCGATTTTTCGAGCTCGCCAACGAGCACAACCGCGCGAGAGAGAGAGAGAGAGAGGGACGAGCCAATTGAGAGCAACAAGAATAATGATTGTTCCATTTTATATTTCACGCAACTCTTCACCGAGCCGCAGATGAAGAGTTCGGATTACGTGGGCAAAGATATACGCATAGCGAACCGGAGTTTGTGTATCTCGTTGCAAGCGACCAAGAATTCTTGGGCTCTTGTTTCACCTGCCCCAGCACGCAAAAGAGCGTCGTCTTAGCGAGCAGACATTTTTCGACC
Organism: Diadegma fenestrale; assembly: GCA_037043255.1. Taxonomy (NCBI): domain Eukaryota; kingdom Metazoa; phylum Arthropoda; class Insecta; order Hymenoptera; family Ichneumonidae; genus Diadegma; species Diadegma fenestrale. The sequence goes on from CM073317.1 coordinate 10,717,242, forward strand.
ACCTTTTTATTCCTTGTAATATTATTTTTCTGTTTTTTTTAAATAAAATAAATAAAACCGAGAGCACCCGAGGCTGTGCGAACGCTTTGGAGCTTCGAGTATGCGTCGAGGCGTTACTTCCAAGATTCTGTTATTTTAAAAGTCTCGACTATAGACAGCAACGTGTAAACGCAGACTGTCAGACATGGAAAGCTTCTCAGGCCTTTGCGCTTGGCAAAAAAAATACTCTCCAAGCTCGGGTGTCCAACTTCTCACGTTTCATCGATTGCAACGAAATTATAATGTGCGAGATCGATGCTTGGGGCTGCTATTCTTCCTACGCAGTCACGAGTCACTGTGTCGCCTTACAATCGAACAAAATCGACGATACTTTCAAGTTTATTTTTCTTCTTCAAGGAAATTCCCTTCCAGAAATATTCCTCACGATGGAAAGTTTTGTAATTCAGACGAAAATCGTATAAATAGAAAAATAAATAGAAAAAATTTGTAAATAATTAATGATTGATTAAATAATTAATAAGCAAATAAAAAATTCGAAAATAATTCAAAAATTCAAATCCGAGATAATTCATAAATGGTAAATAATTAATAAATGAATGAAAAGTTCAATAAAGATTCAAAATGAATTCGAAATTTCAAACCCAGAGATATTCCTGGCGATGGAAAGTTTTATAATTAAAAAAAAATAGTGTAATTAGAATTAATGAATAAATAGAAAAAAAATTCTTAATAAATAATAAATTAAATAATGAATAATTGATAAATCAATGAAAAATAAATAAAAAAATACATAAATGAATAGAAAACAAAAATAAACGACGGTCGACCTTGACCCATGCATTTTTCATCATCGAGACACAAATTCGCATTTCATCGAATCAATTCGACAGTTTTCAAGACCCTTCGAGGACACACTCGGTCAATTTGACCTGAAAAATTTTCCGGCAACGAATGGTTTGGCATGAAGTTTTCATTTTCGTCAAAAAATAAATTCAGGGCCATGGAAAATTTGGATTATTTAGTAGAAGAAAAACAAAATGCATTTTTATCGAAATATTCGACGATTTGAAAAATTCCTTGGGTCAGATTGACCCGACATTCACTTGTGAGGAGCCCACATGGCCATTCGAACTTTAATCCGAATGTCTGTCACGATATCGCGTGCGCTAATGAGATCAAAGCTCTAATGCACCTAAAGGACATTTCAACGAGCGTATTTTGCGTCAAGAACAAACACGACTCGTCGAGGCGTCTGGCGAGATGTCTATATAGACAGTGAGAGATAAAAATACACATTGCAACAAAGTACACTTGTAAATCAGGCCGCCCAAGACCGAGAGAATACTTCAGAGGTACGAGGAGAAAAAAGTCTGATAAAAATCATCGTGCTCGTTACTTGATCGTGATGTAAAAGACACGTAATGCACACTGAAAAGAAAATTCCGTTAGAAAATATCGATATTTTCTTGGACAATTTCGACTTTTTTCAAAAATTCAGTCATTGCAGCAAGAAATATTCTAGAAAGTCTCTTCGGAAAGCAAATTTTTGTCATTCCAATCGTAAATTTTGCTGACAGTTCCGTTAGAAATGAAAAAATATTGTCAAAGTTACGAAAATTTTCAAATTTTTCAAAATTAATTTAATAACAATAATAAAAATGTAAAAAATATTTTTTTTTCTTGTGCAACATGACAAACACGGCAAATTTTCTTCATAAATCGCTATAAAAATGACAAGATTTTTCTCTCTGCGTACGAGAGAATGTTTTGCGAGCAGAATTTGACGTTTCGATGGAAAAAAAAAAATATATTTTGCCACAATTTCGACTGAATTGCGTGCGTAAATTTTTTTTTATGGTCTTAGAGATGAAAATCGGTCGTGAAATTCCTGAAATTTCAAGCGGCTCGAAAAAATATGGAAAATTTGAAAAAATCAAAAAATATTGACGAGAAAAATCGAGTCCAGGAGCTCCGGAGACTGATGAATTAAAATGGCATTTTTTTAGTCGTACAAATTGATTTGGAAACGTGAGTTTCGAATCGTCTCGACATTTAATTGTTCGGGGGGGAGGAAAAAAGTTGGCAGCGATCGATGATCGTGGATCTAGAGGGGACAAGAAAAAGCACACGAACTCGATCGATCCTAATTTCGCTCTTCATCTAATAATAAAGCAACTTGGTTTAAACTTGATGTTAACCTTGGATCGACCTTGGATCGACCTTGGACATTGCCCTAGTAACCCGTTGGTGGAATATCGTCGGGCCTGGTTGTTCGAGCGAAAGGGAAACTTCCCCTACGTGTGTACACATGGTCGCTTTCTTTTTTGTTGAAAGGGTTGGCGAGGTGAAAAGAAAAAGTTGAATGGGCTGTTTCTGTCAAGACGCTGCAGGGCTAATTTTCGTTGGCTCCGCCGTACGTCAAAAGCAAAAAATATCGAATACGAAAAATTCAGTCGAAATTTTTGAATCTCCAAAAATTTCGGTAAAAAATAAAAATTTACCCCGGGCCAAGATTTCTCCGAATCTCTTCATTTCTCCCTGAAGATTTTTCAGTTTTTGCCAAGAAAAATTAAAAATAATTGCCTTTTTTATGATTTTTTATCGACCGCGACTAAAAAAATTCTGCCTCGATGTTTTTTTTTTTTAAATAGCAATGCAATTTACAAAAGTCAAGCAAAGTTTATGACAATCGGCGAGTTGGCAGATGAGACACGCCATCTATTGTCGCATTGGTGAAATAACAGCTTGGAGACGATTTGCGTGGGCGGCGCAATATTCGCAGAGAACGAAAAGCTTCGCGTCGGAGAGCTTGCGTAATAATTTTATTGCACACATCTGCTCCGCTGCTTTTGCGGGTGTCGGTAACATTGTATAGTTCTGGACCAAATTGCCGGAAGCATTGAAAGCTCTTTTGGCAAGAGTTCAACTAAAAAACCTCCAAAAAATACGAAACGAGTTGAAAACAGCAAAAAAAAATGGTCCGAGTCGAAAAATTTTAACCGGTTGAATTTAATCAAATTTTTTCAGAGTTACAAAATGATTTTCTGTTTCTCGAGATTGCAGACTCGAGAATTTACTGTTTTTTGACCAAATTACATGCAAAGTAAAGTGACGAGACGGCGTGAACTGAATTTATCAACATTTTATTGCGAAGAAATCGAAAGTTTAGGTGAATGAGATTTTTCATTAATTAATTCAAACTCTCGAGAGGTCGCACTGAACAAATTTATTCTCTCGCTGTATTGTAACGTGCAATGTCTAATTTCGTAGGGAGAGGAACGAGCCCAAGACTCTTGTATAGACCGTTGAACGATGAGTTGAGATAAACAGCTTTTTGGACCCGACACTAACAAGCCGGGCTGCACGAATTATATTTTTAGGTGCTCGTACCAACAGAAACGAATTTGTTCGGATTTCAAGTCCACAGTCTATGAGATTAGCATTGAAAATTATTCTAGTCGCGAAAGCAAAGAATTTGTCAAAATCGTGTAGAAAAGTGGAAAAATTTTGAAAAATTCATATCTCCGGTAAAATTTAACGAAAAGAGTTCAACTTGGGCTCATTTTTTTCGTTTTTTAAAAGTGGGAAAACGAAGGGCGAGGGATTGAAGTCGCCCGGGGTCTTTTTGACCCCAGTTTACCGTTCCAGGGTAAAAGCGATTTTTTCTAAAGAAACGATGATTTTGAAACTGAAATCGATTTTTTCTCGTGACGTTCAGTCGCCACGTGGTAAATTGTTTCTGGGAAAACAATTTTCCAGCTGCTCGCTCGGTGTTATTAATAAATATTGGTATAAAGATCGATCGAAGACTCGGCGAGTCGAGAAAAAAAAATGGAAACGATAATTCATTTGAAATTCAGTGGGAGTATAAAAATTGTGTAAATCAATAATTCAGTATCGCGTTTGTCCAAGTTTTAAGCACACGAACGTCCTTGCTCGTTGCGTGCGACTACATTCAACATTTTTTATACGTATAGACGAATAAAAAGTGTAGAGTCGCGAAATGCTGGACACGTGTGCGTTGTTCCGTGTCAGCAACAACGACACATCTTTGTGGGGCTTCTCTTTTGACATTAATGCATAGACCGAGCCCTACGAAAATAGAACAGCAACGGCACTGACAATAATAGTGGAAAAAAGTTGCCTTATTTTCTCTCACCTCATGTTACATCGCGAAGCCACGATAATATCGTCGAAGCTCATCATTAGCATAAACTTTCCTGCCCACTCGAACTCGCAATTACATTCGTTTTATTTTCATCCACAAAACCAAGTAATTGTGGTAGAAAAAAAAATTGAGTAATCGAAGAATCAAAATGCTTGAAATTTCGAATAGAAAAATCTCTGGCAAAAAGTTTGTGGCCTTTTCACGCAAAAACTACTGAACCAATTTTGATGAATCTTTAACAGGAATGAAGCTCATGAATCAGAATAGCATTCAGGCCGCATTGCATTCCGATAATTAATTTTTTTCGGCAACCCGAACCAAAAAATCACATTTTTCGTCATATTTTCCACTTTCAAACTTCACAAGCGACTAAAAATCGATAATAAATCAAAAATCGCTAATAACCAATTTAAAGATCATTCGAAAACGAAGATAATGAGCTGGAGTGGCAGTTTGTAAAAAAAAAAAAAAGTTATAGCGATTTTCGTGAAGTCAAAATTTGAACATTTTGAAAAAAACAAATTTCAACGTTTCTTTTGAGCTGGCTACGCCCTTTTAGTGGCAATCGAGTCTGCTGCGGGTCAAAGCCCGCAGGCACGACTACAATAACATATAAATCGTGTTATTGTAATTAAAGGCCCAGAAAGAAAAGGGCAAAGCCCAAGAGAAAGTGTTGGACGAAATCACGTTTACGTGATTTGTCGACAAACGTATTTCCTTCTCGTCTCACGCGGTGTTAATTTATAAATAAATTAGTCTCTTGTATACATATGTACACGAGTATATTTTGAGAAGCTCCGAGACACTCGGACAAAATGTGTCTCAGTACGGTCGAAAAACGTGTATTAAGTGTCTGCTACGCAGAGAGTTCAAAGACTCGAGTCTCGTCGTCGAGCTGATGGGAATAGAATTGCCAAAATTATGGGACCAAGATAAACGCAAGAAAATCCTAGACAACGTTTCAACAGCTTGTGGATTGAGGAATATTCCGACCTCGCCGATTTACGATGATGCAAGAAAAACATTGAATTTTTTTCGATCGAAACTTGTACGAAAAAATCGACGAAATTAGCTCGATTAATGAAAAATCGATTAAATACTTGACTATCGGAATTCCCGAACAAGCCAATAAGCTCTTGTACGCAAATGTTTGTTTACCAGCGTGAGGAAAGCGTTTGGCCAACAACTTTGTAGCCAAGAACCCTCGAAGAGCGAAATAACTTGAAAATAAATTGAAAAATGTTCGATAAAAATGAAAAAGTATGAGAAAACAAATTTTTGACTCGACAGCCAACTTTTTTTTCAAATGTTTCACTTGAAAAATGAAAAATTCTCGACATCCTTTTTTCGCGTGGATACGAAGAGGCAGAAAGTGCTATAGAGCACCGTCAACTATCAATTTCCGTTTTAAATTACCGAACGCATAATGCGAGCTCATGCATTCGCTGCTCATACGAATCTCCGGCCACTGTTTCGTCTGCAACGTAAGCTCGCAGGCCTTTTTCAGCCTGGCCAACGATTTGCGACCTCGAAAACTTGAAAAAACGTGAAAAAAGTCGAGCCTTCCATTTAATCTCGCATCTGAGATTAAATTTTCCAAATTTCCATAACCGGAAGTCGTAAAAATAGAAAACAAAATGGAATTCTGTGCAAATTCGATATTTTCGGGTCTCATTGACCCGCCAGAGCAATCGTAACTTATAGAATGCAAAAACAAAACCAATTATTCAACGAGAAATTGGGAATATGAATAATTAACGTTAAAATATTATAAACCGGGTCAAAATGACCCAGTGTGTCAACAGACACAAACAAAAACTAATTTCCTTCGTTTTTCAATCTTCGAGGTTTGGATTCGTGACTTTTTAACCCTCGAACGCTAACCTGGGGTCAAAAACGACCCCAGACGATTGAAAATGCCGCGCCCCTTCGTTTTCCCGTTTTTAAATCGTTTTACCTCATTTTTGACTGATTTTTTCACCCCAAGCAGAATTGCCTCAGGCTCACGTGATTCTGGATTAAAAAACGAAAAGAATGAGCCCAAGTTGACCGCTCTTCGTTAAATTTTAGCCGAGATATGAATTTTTCAAAATTGGGCTCATTTTGGACCCCCGGGTCAGCGGAACAGGTAAAAAAAAAGTTAATATTTCTATGTAAATGTCTTAATCACCAGGGACTGAGAACCCCTGGCATAGAATCTCGAACTGATCTATATCGTGATAATCTGGTTGTTACGTAAGCGGTGCTGCACCCATTTGGTTGGGGGCGAGCCAGAGTCTCCTCACAATCGTGATCCATCAATACTTTTGACAGAGAGCTGACTATTTCTCTCCCATTTCCTCTTGCCCGGGTGACCGCAGTCGCGAATGCAGTCACCGGAAGTTGGGTCTGAACGTTGAGATTTCTTTGTTGCAATAATTATTTACGAAACTAATCAAACTTTCCCGAGGTTGAAAAACACAACAAAATAAAAATGCTTTACGCGCTTTACATTGTAATACGAATCGACGCGATTTTTTGACGTTTACACCGAAAAAAAACTGTTCAAAGTGGAAAATTCTAATGCAACGTAAAAAATAAACAAAGATTCGTTGTAAAAGCTTGAGCGACTCTCGAATTTATCGTTTTGATGGCCGGAGGGAAAAAACTCAATTGCCGCCTTAGCAACGAGCGATTTGTTGTTTACTTTGTACGAGAATATCGATCCCCGAGATTGCGATTTAATCGACAATGGCAACGATCGATAAGCAGTCGCTGCGACGACCAGATTTGACAAGTTTTCGTAAGGCTCGTGCTCGAAACATAGTAATCGATGTCCTGAGCATGTGAAACCGGAAATGAGGTTTGTTCGTGTCGGACATTATGATGCGGGAGGGAACCCAAGGGCAGAGAATTTCGATTTCTATTTAACGTCCTAATAAAAGGGCTAAAAATCCGTTGCCACGAATCTCGTACAGTTTTCTCGTTTCTCCCCCCAAGCCATTCGGGGGTTCCGCGTTTATTGTGTTGTTTTTTTTTGTGCCTACAGAATAACGAAAATCTTTGTCCTTGGGCCTCGTGCAGGAAACCCGAGACTTCTTCCTCGAGCAGCCTACGATCGTGACAAAAACACTTGCGCACACAGGCACCGAAAAAAAAACAAAATTGCCTACGAGCCGAAATATTATCTCGACGTCAAAAAAAAACAAGTGGAACGAAATAAATATAACCGATTCGATTCCAGGCTCACGAGATCTTTGTTATCGAGTTTATTTTCGAAGAAAAATCGTCAATCTCCGATTTTTTCCCCAGGAACGTTTTTCCTTGGCTACAAATGTCGAAATTTCTAGTCGTAAAAAAATACTTTGTGTTACATTGTTTTTGTCAATAACGATCCACGGAGACGCTCGATTTTTTCGGGACAAAATTGAGCGCGAGAGCGTTTCTCGTGACTTATTTTTAATTACGATTGACAAGTTCGAAGAATATGGAAAAAATCGTGTTTTATTTTCAATTTTTCCGGGTTTCGGGGTCAAAAATGAGGCCAATTTTGAAAAATTCGTATCTCCGGTAAAAATCAACGAAAAGCCTTCAACTTGGGCTCATTTTTTTCGTTTTTTAATGCAGAATCGCGTGAGCCTGGGGCAATTTTGCTTCGAGTCGAAAAATTAGTCAAAAATGCGGTAAAACGATGGGACGCGGGATTTTGAGTCGCCCGGGGTCGTTTCGACCCCAGGTTACCGTTCCAGGGTTGAATTTCACGGCTGGGAGGAGAAAGTAGGGAAAAGGAAACGCGAGCTTCGTCAGAGACCTCGTTCAAAGTCGAGCGACGAGCAACCCCGTGGGACTTACACAACTGCAACCGATTGCGATTTTTTTGAGCCTCTCTGGGTTTTTGTAACGATATAATTTGTCGAGAATCAAAGCGCGCGATTGGAAGGCGATCGTCTCGTCGGAATTTCATGAGGAATATTTGCGCGCGTGTTTTTGATAAACGAGGAAGAAACGATCGATATTTAGCTCGGGATTCGGTACGCAGGATCGCGCGAATTGACGAGACGGAGAAGAGACGGAATGGACTAGTCCGCGGGGAACCGAAAACCGTTGAGCAACGGAAAAATCGATTTTTCTTGTAACCGCGAAAACGTTGGCGACAAAACCGTTTGGGATCCTCGTAAAATTTATTTTCCACCGAGTCTCGTGCTGCCTCGAGACTCGTCACTCGATCCGGCGTATTGTCACGAAAAACGAACCCCTCGGGATGGAAATTCAAGAAAATGCCACGCGATACACGTTCCGGAAAATAATCGAGACTGCACATCGGCCGAGCTGCATTTTTGCAGGGAAAATAAATCGCTTTTCTTTCGTTTTAAAACTGACCTTTTTAGCACTCACGAAGAAAGGGTTGATGCAGCTGAATCAAGACGATTTTGCAGGACAGATCTCCGCGGATGGGCCACACGTCGAACTGATACGTGAGTCGGGAACGAAGTGGCGCGGATTCGGTTCTCGTCTGTGCCACTCGCCTCTTTTCACTACGACTCCCCGATGGCGCTGTTCTCTTCTATATCTCGCTCTCTCCCTCCCTCTATCTCTTTCTCTCGTTCTCAGGAGGCTCCCCAGTCTACCCCCGCTCCACGCAGCCAACATCCCTTCTTCCTCGTGGCATCGTGTTGGGGAAATACATTCAGGCTCGGGCGCACACAGACGTAGAGAGCCACAGCAGAGAATCTTTTTCGTCGAGGGCAAAACGCGCTATAGCGAGTCTATAACGCGATCCAACCCCTGAACGTTTCTTCGTAATAAATGCAACAATTCTAATTTCGTACCCACCTTTTTTTACTTCTCATTCAAGTTTCAACTTTTTTCGACAATTCGAGCTAATTTATGAATAACAAAAAAGCTCGCGAGCGTCTCATCGCGGCGACAAATTCGCTTATTGTCGCGGTCGAAACAAAAGATTCGTTGCGACGAGCAGACTTTGAAATTCTAGGAGAGTTAATTAGGTATTACAATCTCTAATTAACTCCTTAATTTGTTAATGACGAAGAAACGAGAATACATTTTTGGGCATTATTTTTTTTGTGCTGATGACCTTGAGACTTGTAATTGATCGTAATTTCCAAATTTGCGTTTTGCTTTACTGTTGGATTTTTCTTACAATTTTAAATGGATGTGACTTTTTCGAGGCTTGTGGAATGCATTTTTAAAAAATGGATTTTTAGGTTTTTGTGGGTTATTTCATTAAGGTGGCACTGTCGGTTTTAGAATTACCGTTCGGAATTTGATAAAGAATTGACACGTCGTGTACACACTGGGTCTTTTTGACCCGGACAATTTTTTGTCATGGATTCAATTTTCGTTTTCGTCAAAGAATAAATTTATTGGAAATATTTTGAAAATTCATAGTAACGATTTAAGGCAGTACTGTCGGTTTTAGAATTAACTTTCAGAATTTAATCAAATTTCGTACGGTAGCGGATCATGATAAAAAAAGATCCAGTTGAATTTTCAAGAGGCTACAGAAAACTAGAAAAAAAATATTCGCATAGGTAGTTCCGCACGTTTAACATTGATTTTTATGATCAATCTCAGTTTTCATTGGATTTTACAATGAATTCTTATCAATTATTAGGAGAAATCACAGTTTTCATTGTAAAATGCAATGAAATGTATGAAATCGATGTTAAATTCATGAAATTACCAATGCGAATATCTTTTTTCTGGTTCTCTGCAGCCTCTTGAAAATTTGACTGTATTTTTTCTTATCATAATCTCCCACTGTACCAAATTTTATTAAATTCTGAGCGACCCAGTCAAATTTTCAAGAGGCTACAGAAAACTAGAAAAAAAATATTCTTATTGGTAGTTTCGTACATTTGACATTGATTTTTATGATAAATCTCAGTTTTCGTTGCATTTTGCAATGAATTCTTATCAATTATTAGGAGAAATCACAGTTTTCATTGTAAAATGCAATGAAATGTATGAAATCGATGTTAAATTCATGAAATTACCAATGCGAATATCTTTTTTCTGGTTCGCTGCAGCCTCTTGAAAATTTGACTGTATTTTTTCTTATCATAATCTAGTACTGTACCAAATTTTATCAAATCCTGAACGATAATTCTAGAACCGACAGTTCTAACTTAATTGAAATTCCTTTCAGCGTTTTTGTGCTATCGTAAGATTTACGCCTCGCACCCACTTTTTTCCTGCAGTATTTCAACAACGATTCTGCTTTTTCAGGGTAAATATCGAGATTTTCGATTCTGGGAGCTCCAGACGGTACTTTTTTTTGGATATGAAAGAAATATGCACGTGAATTATTCGTAATTTTCAAAGTTTCGCTCGACTTATAAAAAAATTCTTTAAATTGTGTGAATTCGTGTTTTTGAAATCCGATAAAATATTTCGATCGTGAAAATCGATAAGAAACTTAGTTTTTTTCTATATAAAGTTCACTGCCACGTCGTTATTTGTGTTTAACGGTCGTAATTGCGAGCAATTTGGAGGGAAAAATAAAAATAGCTAAAAGTTGAGTTATGAAATAATGACGTAACATTGAAAGGCATGAAACGCCCAGGGTGGCGCAGAGAATGAGAAAGAAAGTTGGTTTCGCCCGAGGGAGTCGCGTCGATGTTTTGCCGGATCAGCTGGTGCGCCGGTCACGAGCTCGCGCGCGTCTTGTTGTTCTAGGTCGCGTAGGGGTTTTCTCTCGCGCCACCCCTTTACCCCGTAACCCTTAAGCAACGATTCGCAGACTGGCCTCCCGTTTCCGGGTTTTACTCTGGCGTGCAACGGGCCAGAAAAGTCGCGTTCCTGGTCGCTCCAGCCCTTGTCATCGTTTCTCTATCTCTGTCGAACCGCGCGGCTCGAGTTTGTGCAGATCCGCGCGCGAGGGCGCTGCAGGGACGAGACGAGGAGCGAGGGGAGAGAAAATTTAAAGGTCGCCGTGAACAGCCCGTGCAAAACTCCTCCCGCAGATCAATACTGAATTCCGCCTATACCTTTTACAACCAACCCCCTCGCTCTGGCCACCACATCATCCGCCATGTTAATAAAAAATTTATCTCGTGAATCGCAATCGCAAATCCGGCGGCTCGTCGCAAACGAATTGCCATTTATTCAGCATTTTACTTCCGGTTCAAGGACACGTAAATATGGGGAGAATGACTCTTCGACGATCGTCAGTGCAAAAACGAAAAAAAAAATCACAATTTGATAAAATTGGGACCTGCAGTACACACTGGGTCTTTTTGACCCGGAAATCAGAAAAATGCATATTTGGGGTAGCACTGTCGGTTTTAGAATTACTGCTCAGAATTTAATGAAATTTGGTACAGAAATGGATTATGATAAGAAAAAAACCAGTCAAATTTTCAAGAGGCTACAGAAAACCAGAAAAAAAATATTCGCATTGGTGATTTCATGAATTTAACATTGATTTCATACATTTCGTTGCATTTTACAATGAAAATTGCAATTTCCTCTAAGAATTGATAAGAATTTATTGTAAAATACAATGAAAACTGTGATTCATCATAAAACTCAATGTCAAATGTACGAAACTACCAATACGAATATTTTTTTTCTGGTTCTCTGTAGTCTCTTGTAAAATTTGACAGGATCGTTCAGAATTTAATAAAATTTGGTACAGTAGTAGATTCTGATAAGAAAAAAATCCAGTCAAATTTTCAAGAGGCTGCAACGGACCAGAAAAAAGATATTCGCATCGGTAATTTCATGAATTAAACATTGATTTCATACATTTCGTTGCATTTTACAATGAAAACTGCAATTTCCCCTAAGAATTGATAAGAATTTATTGTAAAATACAATGAAAACTGTGATTCATCATAAAACTCAATGTCAAATGTACCAAACTACCAATACGAATATATTTTTTCTGGTTCGCTGTAACCTCTTGTAAAATTTGAGAGGATCCTGGAGAATTTGATAAAATTTGGTACAGTAGTAGATTCTGATAAGAAAAAAATCCAGTCAAATTTTCAAGAGGCTGCAACGGACCAGAAAAAAGATATTCGCATCGGTAATTTCATGAATTAAACATTGATTTTATACATTTCATTGTACTTTACAATGAAAACTGTAATTTCTCCTAATAATTGATGAGAATTCATTGGAAAATGCAATGAAAACTGAGATTCATCATAAAACTCAATGTTAAATGTACGAAACTACCAATACGAATATTTTTTTTCTGGTTCTCTGTAGCCTCTTGAAAATTTGACAGGATGAGGCAACAGGTCGGAGGGAAAAATATCGAGAAAATTTAATTGACTTTGTGTGTGTGTGTTTTTTTTTTAAATTGAAGCAAATAATGAAGAATAAAATGTCGAACGGAGTAAAATCCGGAAAAGACCTTTGCGAAGCGAATGTTTGATCTCCATGCACGTATGCACACGTGACCAAACGTCTGTATTATTAAACAAAAACGATATTGGTATTCGATATCACGAGGACTTTTGAAAATATCTCGCTCCATGTATATTACATAAAAATATATAAATATATACGTTCGACAGACCGAAGAAGATTCGATTAATTCGGTTAACGACCGATTGATTGGACTCTCCTCGGTTCTTGGAACAAATCGACTGGCCGTACGAAGACAAACTGAGGCCTTCATTTCTGAACGAGTTCTCGACGTCTATTTCCAACAGCAAATCGATTTTTTTACGATACAGAAATGACGTCCCTGGGCGACTCAAATTCCCGCGCCCTTTCGTCCCTTCGTTCTCTCGTCTTTTTATCGTTTTACCGAATTTTCGACTGATTTTTCGAGTTTTAGCAAATTTGTCCAGGCTCGCGTGATTCTGCATTAAAAAACGAAAAAAATGAGCCCGAGTTGAACGCTTTTCGTTGAATTTTGCCGGGAATATGAATTTTCCAAAGTTTTCGAAATTCAAAACTCAATTATTTTTGTTGCTTCCTCAGAAATATCGATGACGTCGTTCCATTTGAAACGGAGACTACGGAGAATTAGTTAATTGGCTAAAATAATTATTCTCGATTATTATTTGTCTCGGCGTGTGTTGAAATTATTGGATGCGGAAAAAGTCGAGCGGAAAATGAGCAGAACCGGGTCCCCCTCGAATGAAACAGAGTCATGGGCTTTTTTTTCTATTCGAAACTCTCGACACGTCGTGGTCGATCGAGCACGAGACTGTAACACGAGGATTTAAAGTCGTCTGGGCGTTTCTATTTAACTGGTTTTTTTTTCTCTTACACCTGTAAATTTTTCTTGACAACACAGACAAGGACACGGTTTGACGGACGCCTGACGCGGTATTGGTGAATTCTGTGTTGTCTTGAAGGCAACGGGAAATTCAGCAATTATAGGGACGAACGATTTATCTTCGGTGCCAAAGTTCTTACGAAATTTACGAGAAAACTCTCTTGTTTCTTTTGCTACGAAAAACGCACTCGGCTCAAAAACGACGCGACTTTAAATCCCGCGCACTTTTTCCTTTTGTTCTCCCGTTTTTTATCGTCTTACCGAATTTTCGACTGATTCATTGACTTGAAGCAAAATTGGCCCAGGCTCACGTGATTTTGCATTAGAAAACGGAAAGAATGAGTCCGAGTTGAACGCTGTTCGTTAATTTTTACCGGAGATATGAATTTTTCAAAATTTGGGTCAATTTCGACCTCGGGTTATCGAAATAGGAAAAAAAATGAAAAATTCCGGTCTCGGGTCAATTAACACAATAATGAATCAAACCTGAAGCTATTTTTCGTTGTATTTCAACGATGCAAACTTCAGTAGCATCATATTTCGTAATTACGTTTCAGGAACTGACGGAAAAGCTTGAAAAAAAATTTTACCAAACTTTTGCCTGTTTGAAGAATAAAGATCTGAAAATTTACGATGAGAAAGTGAAATTTTTTGACGGAGTTATGAATTTTTCAAAATTGGGCTCATTTTTGACCCCAGGTCACCGGAACAGGTAAAAAAAATAAGAAGAGAGCAGGAAAAAAAGAATTTGATTATTTTCGAGAATTTCTATGAACCGAGTGATCGAATCGAGACGAAAATTCTTGTGCTCAGCAATAAGTGACACAAACGAACGTTTTTATTAATAATAAAAAAAAATTTCCTTCCCTCGCAACGATTCAATCTCAAAATTTTCCAGTTTTTGACCAAAAAATATGCTCCAAATTGATACGGTTCAACAGTTTTGAGAAAAAAGTAAAAATTCTCGTCGTCGTTGCGAACAGCGATCGTCTTCGCGATGATAGATCGAGCTCGAAAATTTGTGTACGTGACTCTCATCGACTGTACTGTGACGAAATACGAAGAGAAAGAGAGAGAGAGAGAGAGAGAGAGGCTGACGTGTAAAAATATTGTCGTCATGTAAACACACGGGACGTCAGAGAGATCTTTCATCGGATATGGCGTTTAAGCGACTAGAGATTAAAAACGAAGCCTTGGGTGCGTTGATAGAGCGACGAATTTTGACGATGACAACGCCAGAGGAGCTTTGCAGAGGATTACGTGAATTCGAACCACCCGCGCTCTCCTGTTTCGATCTTTTTCGTTGGCCCAAGCCAAATTTTATATCTCGAACAAAAGATTTTTGTCCTCGAGGTTTATCGTACGAAAAAAAATTCGTCAATCGCATCGGCGACAAAAAGACTGCGGATTTTTCTCTCCCAGACAATCGGCGACTAAAAATTTGGCAAAAAACTTCGGGAGTAAAAAAAATTCGCACATTTATGACTCGGTGCGATTGTAAAAACGTTTCTACAGATTTTCGCGTGTATTTCGAGGCCATAAAATGCTTAAACAGCAGGGAATTGAGAATAGCGACGATACATCTTCGTTCTTGTCTTTCTTTTGTGTTGCGGTAGTTGCTAAGCGGAACGACTCTCTCGTCATTTGGTACGATCGTTACCTGCGGAGCGCGCGCGCCCGAAAATCGTCTCCACATGAGCGAGAACCGTTTTTTTTTCGTCTTTTTCAATTGAAATAAAAAGCATTTAAAAAAGAGACAAAAAATGAGAGAAAAAAAAGGATTCTCGTTGAAAAAAACCGGAAGTACGACAGAGTCGTTGATTGGGTGGCTTTTTTTCTATTTTTAGAGAACCTTGCTCTTGGAAAACTCTCGCGGAGACTTTTCAAATAAACCGCAAGGCAGTAGGAGCTGCCCCTGGGATTCTTACGTAACGCCCCCTCCCCTGCCTTTTTCCACTTGTACATTTATTTGTGTAGGGGAGGCAGCAACGAAACGGACCGTCTACAGAAGAGTGAGAGGGGGGAGGGGGGGGGAATTGACATAATACACAGAAGGTGAGGTACGAAGGTGCGAAAATGTATTTTTGGCATTTATTACGTGGGAGTTTGTCACATCACCTGTCTACCGGATCGTCGAATGTGAAAAACTATGAGAATTTGTAAAAAATTTCGAAAAAACGTCGAAAAATTCATTTTCCAATTTGTTTTTTATTATTTTAATGAAATAATAAATAAACGAAATAAAAATTCACCTGCTCTGCGCGAGGTCGATTCAAATTCGACGATGCTCAAATTTTTCGAACGACCGGTGGAAATTTCAGCAAGTTGAAGATTTTTTTGTTCTGTTTTTTGTGATGGAATGAATTTTTTTTCTTTTTTTTTCGAAAATTGGGATTTTTGACAAATTTTTCTCATTTTTTCAATATCCTTTTCGAGAGAATGATCAGATTTTGGTTGTTTTTTTTCGAAAAATGTCATTTTTGGTAATTGACACAATAAAATTCACAAAAATGAGGTACGAAGGCATTTTTGGCATTTATTGCGTGGGAGTTTGTCACATCTCTGTCTACCGGATCGTCACATTTATTTGAATATGAAGAAAAATATGAGAATTTGAAAGAAATTCGAAAAAAACGTCGAATAAACTCATTGGCTGCGTTTTTTTTTAAACTGAGACACTTTCTGACATCCTGACGTTTAGAGATTAGAGCGATAAATAAAAATTGAAGGATTCGAGATCGGTTCGAGGAAACTATTTGGTGGGGACGAAAAACATCGTAGAGGAATATTCACGTGCTTTGCGAGGTCGATTCAAATTCGATAATGCTCGAAATGTGCCCAACAACTGGTGGAAATTCGAGAATATTGGAGATTTTTTTAAATTTCAATTTTTAAAATAATTTTTGTGATGAAATTGAAATTAAAAATCACGAAAATGATGAAATATTAGAAAATAAAAGGAAATTTTTTTTTTCTTGTGATTATTTCGAGGTCTCTTGCTTTCGGGCTTGGGTTACCAGTCAAAAATGCCGCTCTCGAATGCTTGAAATTGTATATCAGCTCGAGGGAAGCTGCAAGGCGGACGCGTCATGCTAATTAAGACGAACGGTCTACCGAGCGCGTATGTGAGGTCGTTAGAGCCACTTGACGTTAGAGCACAATCAGCCTCCCAAGCATCCAACATTTGTACATTTTTTTAGCACTGCTACGCGTTTACGTGTATATATCGTTTCGTATGCACGTTTTATCGTCGAAATTTCGTAGACATTGGCATCAAAGTCCAGGTGGGAGGTGAAAAGGAAACGTTCAATTTTGTGGCTCAATAAAACTCGGAAATTCACGTAAAATACTGCAAAACTGATGAATAAATTCGAATAATTCGAGCCAAAGAAAAATTTGCAACCCTGAAAGAAAAAATTCGCTTTGAAATTTCGCTTTTCACGTAAAATAATCACAATAAAAATAATAATTGACGCGAGATTAAAATAATTGAAATAAGTTTCTTTTGTTTAATTTTCGAATTTTATAAAATACGGAAATTCACGTTAAATACTGTAAAACTATGAAAAAAATTTGAAAAATTTGAAACAGAAAAAAATTCACAACTCTAGACGAAAAAAAATTCGATTCTTAAAAAAATTCACATTCGCGTACGATAAAAATATTCGAAAAGTTACTCGATGAGTTGGTCCAAATTTCTGGCTCGATAAAACCCGGAAATCGACATCAAATCTTGCAAAACTGGTGAAAAATAAAATCCCTAAATTTGAGCCTCGAAAAAAGTTGCAATTTTAGCCGAAAAAAAATCCGTTTCCTTGGGGAATTTTCTCGTCACGTAAAATAATAATTAGTTTGTTTCGTAGGCGAAGGGAAGGGGTTTTCCAGCCTCGTGTCGAATCGCAGCTGAAAATCTGGTATTTGCACGTTTTTTTTAAATTGTAGGTGTCGAGCGTCACACTCAAATAGTCACGAGGCAGTGCGAAAGTTTTAAACAGTGAAGCCGGCGTTCAAGGTTCGTTAGACCCGGGCTACAGCTACGCATACATTTTAATAGTTCTGCGAGCAAAACACTGTCAAATCCGAGTGTCTCAACTTCGAGATAAAGCGTAAAACACACAAGTCTGATTATTTGTGTATAAGACAAAGCTCAACCGAGTGTTTATTGGCTGAGACTCAAAAATTTCTCTTCGACATTCGTGCTGAATAAAATACATCGAAAAAAATCAAGGATGAGTGCAAAAAGTGTTTTTCTAGCTCGAAAACTCGATCCTCTCGATGTCATTTATTTTCCACCCGCTGAACGCACCACCGAAGCGAAACAAACGATTCGGGACCTTCCGAAGGATCCAAGTCTTGACCAAACAACAAAATTCCAGGTCGACGAATCCAATGACGAAATTTTCTGACGTTTAGAATTTGCGATATTGAATTTTCAATTTTTCACTTTCCCCATCCAAACACGTGAAAATTCAAGTCACGTTTCGTTAAAAAGTCGCAAAAATCGAGTTGCAGAAAAAAATGTATTCAGGATTTTTTTTGCAGGTTGCCAGAAAGGCTACGAGTCGAAATTGTTCAAAAAAAATCCTCGACCCATTTTTTTGCAACTCACAAACGAAACGCGACTTAAATGTCCACGCGTTTGAATGGGAAAAGTTAAAAATTGCAAATGAAATATCTCAAATTCTTGACGTCAGAAAATTTTCCTTCATAGGACGAAATTGTTAGTTTTGGTGTCAAGAATTTCCATAAAAAATTATCAAACAATCCTGAATAAATTAGAGAGACTCGCGCGAACCGTCAACGACTCGTTTCTCTCACTCGCCCAGTATTATTCCCATAAAAATCTCACGCGGAATTTGTCTAGAAGGGATTAACGACAGACTCTGAATAAACAGATGTCGCACGTAACATTTTCATTCCTGAGCCATAATACCGAGTGCAATGCAGATGGAACGCGAACGCCACTCTTTACGCATCGAATTATTATTTTTAATCTGCACCCCAGTGTCGTTCCAGGCTCGATCGACTCTAAATATTATTCTTTACGAATGCAGAAACGAAAAACAAAAAAATTTCATCGGTGAATCATTCGAAAACGAATAAATTAGTGTTGACAAAATTGGAGTCGTTTCGAATTTGGAGCCAAAGGCGAAAATGCCACTTGGAAACCACATGCAGTCGTCCTCAACCCTCAGGACCAAAATATACTGTACGCGGATTCTCCCTATTTCGAGATCTCTCTAATTTCTTGGATCTCGACTTTTGCAGCTTCCAACTGCAGCTCTCAACGAATCTAGAGGTCATTCAAGGTCAAATGAACAAATGTATGATTATTCCAGTTTTCCTGAAGCTCGGAGCATATTTCGAGTGTTATTTTTTCTTCACCAAACATTTTCAGTTCGAAACGTCATTTTTGTGGATTCGGGACAATCGTTATTGTAGACTCTGGGTCTCACAGACCCGAGTACGATCGAATCGAGGGAATGAACGGAAAAATTCTCAAAAACTCGGTCAAAAAGGATTGTGGGAAAAAATGGAGACAGGAAAACTTGAAAAATTTTTCTTATATGGCACGAAGAAAAGTTAAAAAAAAAATAATTTGAAAAAATTTCGTATTTTCATCAAACTCGGAATGTCCCGTGTGGCGGTACGTACAAAGTGCATATCCGCACAGCAAAATTACCAACTTCTCAGAATCCCTTAAATATCCTTCTGTACCCCAGCGAGCCCTATAACGTGACTTCCCCAAGATAGAGTTAATGACTGATGGCAAGAATAATTAGTTTTCGGTCCCGAGCCAAGGTCGCAGATTCCAGTTGACGATTTTTAACCCTGGAACGGTAATCTTATTTTTTTTTACCGATTTCGGTGACCTGGGGGTGAAAAATGAGTGCAATTTTGGAAAATTCACATCTCCGGTAAAATTTAACGAAAAACGTTCAACTTGGGCTGATTTTTTTCGTTTCTTCATGCAGAATCACGCTGGGTCAATTTCGCTCAAAGTAAAAAAATTAGTCAAAAATGCGGTAAAAAGATTGAAAAACGGGAAATCGAAGGGGCGCGGGATTCACAATCGTCCGGGCTCCCGTTTCCCGTACTTGGGCCCGTTTAAAAAATCAGAAAAAATTCAGAAAACTAGTTTTATGTCGCTAAAAAAAATGGATGAAAATAAAAACGGCTAAAAATTTTTTTTTATCCATCCAAAATTGTTATTTAATGTCAATCGATACGAAAAACGAGAAATTCACGCCGTTCGCTGAATAAGCCGGACACGCCGGACCCACGCGTGTCTACGGAGACTTAATTAATTAAGCAGCCCCCGAATGATTGATTAATCGTCAGAAAACTATGCTGGAGACGACACGAGCACGAGAGAAAAGGTCAAAACTCGGCAGGAGTGTTTGTAGAGGAAAAAACAAAGTGCCTTGAGAACGATGAGCGATATAAATATAAATACGAGGGGGGGAGAAAACGAAGAGGTCGAGAAGCGTTATTGTTGGGCGAGGGAGCATCTTGGCCGTGAAAAAGCGTCTCGTCGAGAGAGTTTCTTCGTTTTGTCCTCCGCACACGCACTCGCGAGCTTTACAGCGGATCGACTTCGCTGGGCTGTGGTGCATAATGAAAAAAACAAGAAAAGCGATCCCTTGAGTCTGCCACAGCGTCTTGCCAAAAATAATTAAACGCATTTCCCTCTTTTTCGTGTTACTCGCCGGCTTACGACTGCGTGTGCCTCGCGCGTAAATTCGTTGCGCGTGGATTTTGTTGTTTTTCTGTTCGTCCCTATCGTTTCCATTTTTTTTTCTCTCTTTTGTCTTTTTTGCCAAAAGGCGGATCTCCTCTCTGCTGTGAGAATGATGATGAGGGAGCCGGTCGGAGGGCTTAACGACAAATATTTTTGCTATACCGACACAGAGAGCTATGCAGCTATTTTAAAACGCGAGGGGAACGCTGTTGTCAGGCACGCTGCGTTCTCTCAGATGTACTATTAATATATATACGCACACTTTTATCCACGATTATTATTTACAAAAATCAACAGACCTTTGTGAAAAAATGTTGAGTTATTAGCCCTAGAACGTCAAAACCTCATTATTTTTTACGTATTCCGGCGATCCGGGGGTCAAAAATGAGGCCAATTTTGAAAAATTCGTATCTTTGGTAAAATTTAACGAAAAGCGTTCAACCTGGGCTCATTCTTTTCGTTTTTTAATGCAGGATCACGTGAGTCTGGGGCAATTTTGCTTGGAGTCAAAAATTTCAAAAAAAAATAATAGATTGGAAAAAAAGTGGGAAAAAATGGACGTTTTTGATCGAAATCGCGCGATCTCTCGGCATCATTGAACTTTGCTGTTCGCACAAAACGTTTCAGGCGATTGAGGAACGCGGCAATTGTACCCATGCCAATTGGACTTGAATTTGTCTCAATTAGAGTTTTCGCACGATCTCAAAAGCTCGTAGAAACTTCCTGTATGGGCAAACGAGTCGTGTTGAAAATTGAGCGTATCGGCCAGCCACACGCCTCGAGAATATTTGAGAGTTGAAATTGCAATAACAAAGACGTCTTGGACCCTGCGGAATAATTACAAAGAGAAAGAGCCGCTGCGACTTGTATTGCCGAGGAAAAATCGTGAATTAAGCACGTTGTATGCGGCCAAGGTCAAATCTAAATTTTTATTTTCACTCTTTCTTACATACAAAATGGTTTACGAGCCCAAGTTCATGAAAAAAAAAGTCGTCACTAATTGACTTAAGAACAACATGCTCTAAATTCAAGATTTTCCGAGCTAATTTGTATTTTTTATATAACAACCAAAATTTCGAAAGATTTGCGATCGATTTTTTTGAAAAACTCAATAAAGCTTGTTCGATGTTACACAAAAGCGTGTGCAAAGTTTTAAGAGGCTTCACCATTCAGAAATCGGAATATTTAATGTTGAAAATTGTAACTTTTAACAGGCGCTCTTATGAGAAACTACTGAAAATTGTGATTTTTATAAATAAATATCTCGACTTGTACATGGTGAAAGCTCTCGAAATTGCGCAAGCCATGAGACATCACGATTCTTTGTGTGTGGTGCAAAATCAAAGGAATTCTATCGATAGAAAATTTCGCATACGAAGTCCTCAAACAATAAAGAAAAAAAATACTTTTTATTCCAATTGAGATTTTTTTTCGCGGCGTACCAGGCGCCTCGCTGAACTCAAATTCAAATATAACGCTTGGAACGTGCAGCGGCTGGCTCGTGGAGCTTTTGAAGCTTCTCTAGCTCCGTGGATAAGAGAATCGCGGTCGATAAGGCTGGGGAAATGATTATAAAGCCTCGAGCCACACAGTTCTCAGTGCTTATCAACTAAGCAGGACAAGATTTCATGGAAATATGCTTTGTCACATCTGCCACCTGGTGGCGAGTGTCTAAAGTAAAAAAAAAAGAAAACCAGCCCAAAATTTCGAGTTTGAATGAATTTTAAAGCAGATACTCGTTCAAATTTCTACCTAAAAAATTGTCGAGTTTCCTGCAACGTTTTCGAAGGAACGAAAATGAAAAAAAAAGTGAACGAGCCAAGAATTTCAAGTTCTAATCCATTTTTATCGCGGAAAACATTTTTACAAGGATTTTTGACATTTTTCAGTTCCAAAATTGTCAAAATCGGTCGTTCATGGACCCCGAAAGGATTTTCAATTGATAAAAACATTGTGGATTCAAAATCTCTCGATTGTGCGAAGGCAAGGGGTTGAAAAAGGGGGTGGGGGGTGACGCGTGTTACCCTGGGGGTCGTCTTGAGTGAACGAGTGAAATTGCTCACTCCCCACAAGGGGCTTGCTGCCTCTGAAGTAACGAGGTGTGAACTATCCCATGACACTTCCGACCACAAACTCATTCGTCCTTTTCTTCAACGTAATTTCTTATTTTTCTCTCGTTGCGAACTTTCACACAAGATGAATTGTAATTATCATTGTGTCATGTTTCTATCGCGCTCGTTCATTTTCTCTCTCTCGCCACGTGTCGACACGTTCCACAAACACACTAGAGTACAATTTCTGATGGATAAGTTATGCTGAAAAGTTATAGAAACAAATAATCACAAGGGGAGGATCCGCCAAGAGGGTGAAACTGAAAATCGCGTGCACTATAATTTGTCGCGATGAAATTTTTTTACACTTTACTTTCCAAATCATTTGATCGCGATTTTTAAATTAAAAATTCTGTGAGGGAGTGAAAAAAAAATTAAAAAATGACAATTTTTCCGAAAAAAATGAGAAAATTTTGATTTTCACGAGTTATTAAAAGCTGAAAAAATATTGAAATTAATTCCCTTGAGGGTGAAACTGAAAATCGCGTGCACTATAATTTGTCGCGATGAATTTTTTTCACACTTTACTTTCCAAAACATTTGATCGCGATTTTTAAATTAAAAATCCTGTAAGGAAGTGAAAAAAAATTTTTAAAAACCAATTTTTGCGAAAAAAAAACAATTTTCACGAGTTATTGTGCTGAAAAAATATTTAAACAAATTATCACGAGGCGAGGGACCGCGAAGAGGGTGAAACTATTTTTCTTTTCCATTTTACTTTTCAAATCCTTTCATCGAGTTTTTTAGATTAAAAATTCTGTAGGCGAGTGAAAATGAAAGTTAAAAGAGACAACTTTTCCAAAAAACATCGAGAAAATTTCGATTTTCACGAGTTATTTTGCTGGGAAAATATTGAAACGAGCGTACGATCATTTTGAAAATCCTTTCGTTGCGTTTTTGAATCAAAAATTCTTCAGGAGAGACGAAGAAAATTATAAAAATTCGAAAAAGAGAGATAAAGAAAAAATTTCGGTTTTCACGACGTCGAAGTTTGGATCGCCAGTTCAGGTGTGACGAGGGTCTCAATGAACGATTCTACGAGTCCCAAAATCTCGAGTTTGGGAGTCACACGACGAGATTTTTCAAAATGTAAGAAATTTTTTCAAATAATTTGAAAAACGATTATGTTGGATGGAAAAAACTGAAGTAAATTTTGGTCTTTGGGGAAAACGATGAGTTTATGTTAAAAATTATTCACTCAGGCTCTACTTAATTCTGAGGAACATGGAAAAGAGGTAGAAAAGTGGAAGAGGAGGATGAGTTCGTCAAAGCGAGCGATAGTATGGATTTCCTGGTGAGGACCAGGTGTGGCTTTCTCTCCGAGACGCATCTGCGACGCCTTAATAAACGCCAAGGAAATTTTTTCGCCAATCTACCCCCTGAGCCTTTTTTCTCGTCTATTTCTTGTCTTTCAGGGACCGTCCCAAACGAAGAAAGCGAGACTATTAAAAAAAAAAAAAAAATTTATCAAAATTGCTGATAAAACGGAATTTCGACTGTGTGGAAAATGTGGAATTTACAATTTTCGCTATGAGCTGTTGAGAAAACACGGAAATTTGGAAATAACGTAGAAAAATGCGTGAAACCCTTTTTTTTCTTAACCGACACGTTCAGGATTCAAAATTATGGAAATTGTGTTAAAATTGCAACTTTGAGGTTTGAAATTTGTAAATAACGTAGAAAGATCCAGCGTGCATCTGTTACTGGAATTATTTTTTGATCCACCGTCCAGTTGTCAAGAGAACGATACACAAAAGTCACATGTTTTGAATCCTCGTGCACAGGCTCTTGTGGTCGACACTCCGTTTGCAACAATTTGCATTTTTTTTTTAATTGATCGTTCTGACTTTAGCAAACCAAAAACGAACATAAGGAAATATTATTTTCACAGAAATCAAGGCTGTCTTTTAAAATTCTCGCTACCCTCAAAGCTCACCTGGCAATTGAAATCCAAACAAACTTATTTCAGGTCAACGAGTACACTGAAAAGAAAATTTTGTTGAAAAAGATCGATATTTTGTTGGATACGTCCAACTAAACGTTTTTTCGAAAAATCACGAAAATTTTGTCATTCTAGCAAAAAACATTCTGGAAAATCTTTTTGGAAAGTAAATTTTTGTTCATTCCAATCGTAAATTTTGCTGACAGTTCCGTTACAATGTAAAATATTGTCGAAATAACGAAAATTTTGAAATCATCCCAAAATATTTAGTTCGCTGTATTCAACAAAATATCGACGTTTTTTGACAAAATTGTATTTTCAGTGTAATAGCGACATAAACGATTCAAGGTTTGACAACGCTGCCTGCACCAGCTGATTGAAAAAAACGTTTTTTTAAGATTGTTATTACGTCAAACGTCAATTAAGCCCAACAAATGAGTTGCCCATAATTTAAATGACAAAAAAAAGCGAAAAAGGTCAGTGGCTTTTCCGACTGACAAGCAACACGTGATGCTCCTTATAAGGAACTCGTTGACGTTTCCTTTCGATCCAATCGATGGAGGGAATTCCGCCGGACAAGTCGAGAATTTCTAACGAAAATACAAGCGAAAATTTTCCAAAGTTTCGTACGATTTTAATTATGAAACAAGGAGTTTTTGTGATTTTCCCACAATAACGTTTAGCTCCGAATTTCGAGAACTCAGTCCGTGAAAAATTGAATGGAGAATTTTTAAATGGCTTTGGAGCTTCGGCGCTCGTGAATTTTTCTCCAAAACTCACAAATTATCCAGCGATAATGGCGCCGTATCTACGGGGCGTGTTGCGATCGTCCCAAGATGAGAAATTTCATTGGCGAATTGGAGGGAAACTGCAGGAAGAGAGGGCGTGGTTTATTCGATGGGGTGGAAACAACCCTCAGTCGATGGGAATTGGGGGTTTGGGCCGAACCATCCGGTGGACGAGAAACCTTATCAGACAGAATCTCGATCTCGCCAAGTCGCCACTACACAATACAGTTCGATCAAGAGTTAAGTCAAAAAAAGTTTATCGAGTGTCTCATAAAAACGATACGAATAAATAGATTTTTCTTGTTATTATGAAACTCGACTAAAAAAAAAACGAAATTTCGTTCGATTTAATGGAAAAAATTAATTATGCGGTTCTGTGATTTCGAAATATTTTGACCATGATTCCTCGGGTTTGCGAGGCCAAGTTTTTCCTGTAAAGTCCAGCCTAGATTTGGTCCAACCAACCTCAAAGGTAAGCAATTTTATTTTTTTAATCCGGGATTTCAATTCTCATCAATTTCAAACTCAAAATAAATTTTCAAAATTAACTGAATCCCGCGAAACTCATTTTTCCCGATTTTCGTTCAATATGTTTCGATTTTATTGAATTTTCACATTTTTTTCGCCCTTTGCCCTAAACGAAAATAAAATATTTCCGATTCGACTTTTTCCGTTCCTCGTTTCTCCTCATTTTCCATATCGAAAAAAATGCGAGTTGGGGCGAAGGAGAATTTGGCACGAAATTTCTATTTTGAAATTTTATAAATTTTTTTGGTGGGCCGCGGCAAAAAAACGTAATCACGATATTTTCGTCGATTCCCGTTCGATTTTTTCGGGTCTTTATTTTTCCTCATTTTTTATACGAAAAGAAAGTATCGCAGGTTTTAAAAATGCAAGCTGGGGTGAAGGAGAATTCAGTAGGAAAAGTGTCGTGGTTTTGGAGTTGCGAATGTGCAATGAGTGAATTATTAAGGGAAATGGGGATCGAGAGATGTTTTGGAATCCATACGAATGGCCGGTTTAGCATAAAAATTTGTTGGAACGAGAGCGGCAGGAAAATTGCGACTAAAGTTCGATGGGTGTGATTTCGTTTTTATTTCTTTCTTGTCGAATCGTTTAAATGCTTGATGAGCAAAAGGATCGCGAGGTTTGTTGGACGATAAATAATTTATCGAGTGTCCCGTTGGGTGTCGAAGTTTTTTCCACGCTGGCGAGATTTTTTGTTCTCGCTGTTTTATTTTCCGCTCGGCTATTCTCGTTGGCGAACGAATCGAACGTAAAATTCCCGAGGGATACATTTCCCTGCATGAGATTTCGCCTCCCGCGATCCCTTTTTTCCTAAATACGTGTCTCGGGCTATCTCTCGAATCGAATAACCGCGTCGCACGTCCTATTTGGCCAAATATTGACTGCGGCAATTATGGGATTAGCCAGAACAACCCTTCGCTTTTCTTCTCACAGCAAAAACAACCCTTTTCGCTTCTTCGACATTTTTGTTTCTCATACTTCGTCCCTTTTCAGTTTTATGATGGACAGAGAAGCTCTGCTTTCGATATCGGCTTGTTGCAACTTGAACCTTCAACCCAGACGCAGGTTCGTAATCTCTGTATTAAAAAAAAAAAAAAATTCAACTACAAAATAGTGTTTGTGGCCTTTTCACGCAAAAACCACTGAACCAATTTTGACGAATCTTTCACAGGAATGAAGCTCATGAATCAGAATAGCTTTTAGGCTGTATTGCATTCCGACAATTTATTTTTTTCGCCAACCCGAGCCAGAAAATCAAATTTTTCGTCATATTTTCCACTTTCAAAATTCACAAGCAACTAAAAAATGATAAAAAATCAAAAATCGCTAATCACCAATTCGAAGATTATTCGAAAATGAGCTCGAGTGTCAGTTTGTGGACAAAAAAGTTGTAGCGATTTTCGTAAAATCAAAGTTTCAACATTTTTTGCATTAAAAAATTCAATTTTTCATATTCTTTTCGAGCCGAAATTCTATTTTTTCCATCAAGATTTGGATTTCTGTCGCTTTCGACCGTTTTTCAGTTTGGGGCCACTTTTTCGACAAGAATCCAGCCAAACTTTATTTCTTTTATTTAGATTTTCATTTCTGTCGCTTTGAACCGTTTGCTGACTAATTTTGGTTGCTGCTTTGACACTCTGGGTCAATTTGACCCACCCGTTCGGGGTGGGTCTCTGCTCGACTCCTTGATATCGAGAAAAAGTTGTTTGACTCTGTATCGAGGTGCAAAAGTTGCTGGACTATCAACGGGGACGCTTGATTCAAAATTATTTTCGAGATAACGAAGAAATTTTTTTCCATTTTATGGAAAACCATGATTTTCAACAATTTTTCTGAAATTATTTACAAGATAATTCCGAGATTTTTATTTAATTTTGGAAAAATTTGATTTTTTGATCATTTTGAATTTTTTTTCAAATTATTTTGATGGTTTTTCGATTTATTGATATTTTTAGGGATCGCGAAAACTCGATGGTGAACGGTAATCACAATATGGCGAACGGTCCGAGCTCAGGATCGTTGTCGCGAGAGGAAAGACGTCGACGAAGGCGAGCGACGCAGAAATATCGCACGGCCCACGCGACGCGGTGAGTTTCACAAAAATTTTCAAAGAAAATAGTTTTTTGTCCATTTTTCCGAAAATTAATCGAAAAATTTTGAAATTCGAGCGACAATTCAACCCGAAAATGCATGAGGACCGCGTGCCAGAAAAACGCAATTTGAAAAATGAGCCTTGCAAAATTTCCCGCGAAAAAACCGAACAACGTTTGACCAAAAATATCCAAGTCCCTGAAATAATTTCGATTTTTCAATCTCTATCGTTCTTGTCCAGAAAATGAGAAATAAAAAATAAATATTTTGCAACAGTGAACGAGTGCGCGTGGAAGCTTTCAATCTTGCGTTCGCGGAGCTGCGTAAATTGTTGCCGACCTTGCCACCGGACAAGAAGCTTTCAAAGATCGAGATACTGCGGCTCGCGATATGTTACATCGCTTATTTGAGCCACGTGCTCGAGGCGTGAGGGAACAATGAAAAAACATGGAATTAAACAAAAAAAAAAGTGAAACGAGGGCCTAATGAAGTTGATTAACCCCGGAACGGTAACTTGGGCTCAAAAACGACCCCAGACGGGTCAAAATCCCGAGTCCCTTCGTTTTCCCGTTTTTCAAACCGTTTTACCTCATTTCTGACTGATTTTCTGCCTTGAAGCAAAATTGCCGAGGCTCGCGTGATTCTGCATTAAAAAACGAAAAGAATGAGCCCAAGTTGAACGTTTTTCGTTAATTTTTACGGGAGATATGAATTTTTCAAAATTGGGGTCATTTTGACCCCAGGAATAGGTAAAAGGTCACCGTTCTAGGGTTAAAAAATCAGTTAATTGTTAATCACTACCTCCTGACGGCGAATCGTTGATTCATTGTAATTATTTTGTCAAATATTTGCATATGTAAGGGAATAAAATGTGTAATAAAAAAAAAAACTGTGAATATTTAATAAAGAAAATCCGATCGTAATAATCGATCGATTAGAAATAATGAATCAATCGTTTTATCATTTTCCTCGTCATTCGATACGACTAGATCGATCGAGTAATTCGATTTCTATGGCTATACATTTTCACATCAACCTGAATTACACGTCGCCAAGTAGTTTTAACAAACGTTCAATGAGACCGAGTCGTCGTGTCGTCTCATCGAACGCTTTTCTCGTTCGCTTATCGCATATGCTCTCGAGGAGACTCTCGAGCCCATCTGGTCACGTGTATTATTGCCGGACTCTGTTGCTGCAAACGTCCCGAGGGATCACTCACGTTCCCCTTGCCCCACAAACTAAGTGAAAAAGAATAGGATTACGGGAAGCCAACTTCACGGATCGACGCCCTTTTTTTCTCTCATTTCGAACTTTATCATCAATTTATACGTCGATGCTATCGATCTCGATGTTATGCACTTTTTTCCTCGATTCGTTCGCTCCAGTCTTTCGCTTTTCACGCGAAAACGCGAATGAAAAAGTTTTCGGAATTCGGACGATTTTTTCCGAGCCAATTGAACGTTTTACAGTGTCGAGCTCCATGGCAATGGCCGCGTCACGAGCTGGGCTACGATTTGAAAAAAAAAGTGTCGAAAAATACGATTTTTTTCGAAAGTTACGACCGAACGATGGGCCTGGGTCCTGGAGACCCTGAACCTTATTGACGAGCATGTCAACATCGATGAAAGTTAAAAACGACCGTCGAAAAAATGCAGGAAGGAATTACTCGGGCTGCTTGCTCGTCGCACGAGCGCAAAAAACATGGCGGACGGAATCGTGATCGAAAGATTGAAAAAAAAATGGTATTCGTGTATTTGGAGCTGGTCGCAATTTACACGGGACTCTAGACAACATAATCTTTATGTATCGTCGATGGGCGTATGTTCCTGCTCGGCTTATACATATTTATATATATACAGATCAGTACGAGAGCGTAAGGACCCCCTGAAATCTGCCACGATGTTTCGCCACCCAACGGGGACAACCGAAAGCTTTAGTTACATGTGTTTCTCGCTGGTATTTACGACACCGCGATTCGAGCACACCCTCGTATTGTTGTGGCCCTCCCTATGCAAATTTTATCCACGCGCGCGGTCAGGCTAATAAACCTTGAGACGCGACGAATGAAATATATTTTCGAGAATCGCCTCTGTCACAATTTTACGATGCTTTTCGATTGGCAATTGAATATTACGAAATTTCAATTTCTAAGAAACAAGACGAAATAGCGCGATCGCTTGCGTACGGAATTTGAAGGTTACTCACAGATTCGAGCGTCCCTCACCGCGACCGCGAGCGCGTCCTTTGTTGTTTTGGTCGAATCCGCTGACCGATGAAAATTTCTTTCCGCTCGTATCACGCAACAATCACAATCTTTTCACTTTCGACCAAATAATACGGGCGTGAGATTCCGAACACGATATTCACTCTAAATCACTCAAACCTTCCGTTTATTCTTTGCGTATTTGATCGGTTTGTTATTGTTTTGAAGACGCACAGGTGGCGCGAGGGAAGCGCGAATCAAAACACACGGACCGGCGAAAATCAAGATGGCTTCCGCGTCGTTTTTCTACCGCACAAAACAAAAAACAAAACACTTTACGATTACAGTGATTCGAAGCAGTCAACATGATTTCGTGAAATACGTCACTATGAATCGCGGTGTGTGAAACTTTCGGCACAAAATCAAACAAAATCGCGCACTCGTTCGGCAATGTGACGTTCCGAGGGCTCGAAACCGTAGACTGTATATTTTCTCTACATTCCTATCAAAGATCTTGTCTGTGTTGCGTGAAACACGCAGAAAAATATCGACCCAAAACAAGCGCGTTCAGTTCTCCGGAGAATTGTAATTTTTTCCGATGACTTGTGCTCGCGCGAACGAACGTTTCACCGCGGCAATATTTATTTATCGAATTTTGAAAAATTGAATAAAATTGTGAGCTCGGCCGAAAAAATAATGGGATTTCGTTGCATTCCCACGATGCAAACTCCAGGATCATTCGCCGACTGTGTCATTCGAAAAAAAAGGTAATTAGCTAATAGGAATGCCTCGATATATCGATCAAACTTTTTCCCTTTGAATTCATTATTTTAATTGCAATTGTTGCTCGGAAAATGAGTTTTTAATATCGAAATAATCGGAGAAATGATCGCACGAATAAATTCTGTGTCGCGTACTCGCGAAGCATTGGAAACCCATTATTACGATTATCCCGAGTTGCATGCGATGCACATGCAACTTTGGGCCTCGAACGCTCATCAGTAACCGCATAATTGACGCTCTGACCAACTTCGTCGCGCGAATAATTCGCACAACATTAAAATAAACTCGAGTTAATCAAAAATTTGGTTAGACCGTGATTGCAAGATTGTGAGGATTTCAAAAAAATCCTGTGAAATATATTCCTCGAGAGCGATTCGTTTTTTTTTTTTTTTAATTTCTAAAGTCACGTAATTTTTTTTTTTCACAAACATGAAAATGTGATCGCGTTGAAAATTTTAAAATATTCGGTTCGCTATTGAATCTCGAGATAATTTCGAAAAATTATGCATTTTTTCAGTTTCCAAGGTCACGCGATTTTTTTCGGAGAATCGCGTTGAATTTTATTGATTCGGCGATCGATTTCGAGGCGATTTGATAAAAAATTCAGTTCGCGAGCGAATCTCGAGATAATTTCGGAAAATTACGAATGTTTTGGGTTTTTTTTAGACCAATTTTTTCCTCCCCGGCGAGGACGAGACCGGTTCACGAAAACGCGTCAGTCAATCTCTCGCTCCGGCCTCGACGCGTTGCCGAAGAATTAACTTGCGAAAGTTGAGAAAAAAAAAATATTTACCATCTTTCGTGCGTTCTCGATTTACGGGCGGAGTTTTTGAGATATTGAAAAGCGAGAGTGAAATTATGAAGCACAGAAAATCGACGTGGACATTGCCGAGACCGAAAGTTTTGGCCGATACGGTGTTTCCTTTTTCGACGATAAGCGCAATGATGGGTTTCGGTGTTTTTCAATGTCCCATCGGACGGCCCCGATTCTTAATCAGTGTCATTTACGCGATTATCTTTTTTTGCGCTTTCTGGGGCGCATTCCTCGAGTTCATCGTCCAACCGTCCGGACACCGGAAATCTGCACAACCTAGTAATATTGTAAATCGTTATGTGATATACGTGAATCAGCTGGCGACGACGGCTGCCCAAATGATCAATTTCTGGTGCGCCAAAGTACGTATCACACGAGCAGGCAAATTTTACGGGTCCACGAGACCCGTGCGATGGGGAAAAGCAAAAAAAAAGAAAAAGTTTTGTAACAGGCTTCAGAAAGTACAATTAAAAAATCTTTTGAGATAATAATAATCTTTTGAATAATCTTTTGAGAAACGTCTTGAGTTTTAATTGCGCGAGTAGTCACAGTCCCCGTGTAGTCAGACGTGTTTCCAGTTTCTCCTCAGTTGACGGTGTTAAGAGCAACCGTTGAAGCTGATGATTTGTTTTTAAACTTTTGTGAAAATCTGACTAAATTTGCTGGCCTCTTAATGTAGTACTGTCGATTTTAGAATTGCCGTTCAGATTACGTTAAGAATCAAATTCAGTCAAATTTTCAAGAGGCTACAGAAAACCAGAAAAAAGATGTTTGCATCGGCAATTTCAGGGATTTAACATCAATTTCATACATTTCATTGTATTTTACAATGAAAACTGTGGTTTCTCCTGAGAATTGACAAGAATTTATTGTAAAATACAATGAAAACTGAGATTTATCATAGAACTCAATGTCAAATGTACAAAACTACCAATACGAATATATTTTTTTCTGGTTCTCGCTAGCCTCTTGAAAATTTGACTGGATTGTTCAGAATTTAATAAAATTTGGTACAGTAGTAGATTATGATAAGACAAAAATTCAGTCAAATTTTCAAGAGGCTACAGAGAACCAGAAAAAAGATGTTCGCATCGGCAATTTCATGAATTTAACATTGATTTCATACATTTCATTGCATTTTACAATAAAAACTGTGGTTTCTCCTGAGAGTTGACAAGAATTTATTGTAAAATGCAATGAAAACTGAGATTTATCATGAAACTCAATGTCAAATGTACGAAACTACAAACACGAATATATTTTTTCTGGTATATTCTGTAGCCTCTTGAATTTTGACTGTATTTTTTTCTTATCACAATCTACTTCTGTATTAATTAAATTTGATAGAATTCTGAACGGCGATTCTAAGACTGGCAGTTCTATCTTAACTTTATGATAAAAATTCGTCGGAAAATTCGGAATTTTGTTTTTTTTCAACAATTTCATGCAGAATAATGAGACGCTAATTTTTTAGGATTTGGTCCAGATACAAATAACTGAATCATTATTAAAATCAGAGAGCCGAAAGTTCTGTTTTTCGTTGCTCGTTGCCGTTGCTTGTCGCCGGCAAATTGGAATTTAACTCGATTTTCTTTGCTAGTAAAATGTCCGACCGAATTTCTTGATTTCAGAGAACTTTTCGCGTGATCGATAGATTGAAGAAGGTCGACGAAACGCTTTACAAACTGGGAGCAAATTTTGATTATGGACAGGGTTTGTTGGTGGGAACAATGAGCTTCGCTTTCTGGGTGTTGTGCATAGTCGCTCAAATTGTTAGCAGAGCTTTATGGCACTTCGATCCGCCATCATTCCAAAACGCATTAATTGTGGCGATCCTTACTAAGTACTCGGCAGTAATCAACTTGATCACGGGACTCCAGTTCTGGTTCATGGCTTGGTAATGTTCGACGAAACTCTGAACTTTAAACTTTTCGCGTCAATCCGAAGAAATTGAGCTTTTCGCTAATTTTTTCCAAGTTTTTCGACTTCCAATCAATTCATTTTTGTTCAGGTTCATTGGCCACAAATTTTACGCCGTAAACAAATTACTGGACGAGCCATTCAAGCATATTTATCGAGCATTTGAAAATGATGATTTTGCCACGAACCTCCAGAAAAAGTTTCACGTAACGTCCTTCAATATGGCTCTGTGTCGACATTTAATAAACGACGTCGATCGAACGAGTTTCATTCAGATTTTAAAGTGAGACTTTGTCACGAAGTTGCACAATCGCTGAAATTTCATTCAATCAATATTTAATTCAACGGTTTTTTATTTCTAGGCACGTCCATCTCGAGTTGACACTCATTACCAAAGAGTTGAATACAGCGTATGCTGAATTGACTGTTTTAGAATTTTCACAGGATTTCGTCCTGTTCACTTTTCGTTCTTATATCCTTTGTAATGTTATAGTCAGAGAACATATGAGAAAAAGATTTTTCCTCATTATTGCCACGTTGATGTGGATGATTCCATGTTTCTTGAAAACGCTTCTCGTCAATACCATTGCTCACAGCGTCACCGAAGAAGTAATTGAATTTTAATCCTTCTTTTTTTTTTCAATGATATTAATATCATAAAACGACTTTATTCAGGGTTTTTTTTCGCAAATTTGTATAAATTAGTTTTGGCGAAAAAAACTGAAAGTTTTCTCATACGAGGAAAAATTTGCTGACGTTTAGAATGTGAGATATTGAATTTTTCAGTTTCCCCATCCAAACGTGGAAATTCAAGACACGTTTCCTTAAAAACGTTGCAAAAATCGAGTTGCAGAAAAAAATGTATTTGGGATTTTTTTTGCAGATTGCCAAAAAGACTAGGGGCCGAAATTTTTCAAGGAAAATCCTAAACACATTGTTTTACAACTCATAAACGAAACGCGACTTGAATTTACACGCGATTAGATGGGAAAAGTTAAAAATTGGAAATTAAATATTTCGAATTCTTGACGTCAGAAAATTTTTGTTCATAGGAGCAAATTGGGAGTTTTGATGTCAAGAATGTTGAGACAAAATTATTGAAAAATCTTAGAATGAAAATTTTGGGAGGCCGGAGATTCGAATTTCGTGCTAAAAATCAGCAATTCCGAACAAAATTCAGTTTTTAATATCGATAAATAAATAGGAAGAAAAAATGATTTGGATTCACGAATTTCGTATAAAATTCTCATTAATTTTTGAATTTTTCTTCGCGGCGCGTCCAGGCGAAACGCACAGGCAATCTAATTTATCGTTTCACACAAGCGGGAGACGATCCGGAATTTACCGCTGAAATCAGACAATTTGGATTGCAACTGTACAACATTCCTGTTCGGTTTTCTCCCCATGGATTATTCGTGCTTGGCTACAGCTTCCTGAGAGACGTAAGTCGCAAGTGTTTTAATTTTTCCCAGTTTTCAACGTCAATGCGCTTGAAATGGCCCAAATCATTAAAAAATCATTTCTAGAACAAATTTCGGATTTATGCCGCGTCAATTTTTGCAAATTTTCTAAGATCTTCTAGAAAAATTGTCGCAATTTTGTTTTTATCCGAAAAGTCAAAAAATATTCAGCTCCGAATAATTCTGTTTGCAGTTTTTCGGAACTGTTCTCACGTATCTGATAATTGTGATCCAAATTGACGGAGGACACAGCATTTAATTACCCTCAAATAGGTCATCGTCGACTCGACATTTTGGATCGTCTTAGGGCACGAATTCTTCACATCTTGAAATCGTAAAATCGCAGATTTTATAGCACGCAACAGATTTTGTATTATGCACCAAAAATTCCGGATTCCTGATGTTACTGTCAGTGGCGAAACAACCAACAGGTTTAGAGTCATGCAGGAGCCGAGCAATGATAATTCAGAATTGATTGAAAAGTAAGCAAAACGGTTAATTAAGACAATCACAAATCGACTTTATTTAGTCTTCTTTCAAAATTTAGTAATTCCCGTAAAAATTATAAATTCCTTGTAAATTTCCTGACGTTCAGCGATTTGAGATATTTAATGTACAATTTTTTATTTTCCTCATCCAAACGCGTGGGAATTCGAGTCACGTTTCGTTAAAAACGTTGCAAAAATCGAGTTGGAGAAAAAAATTTATTAAAGATTTTTTTTGCGGATTGCTAAAAAGACTACGAGCCGAAATTTTTGAAGAAAAATCCTAAACACATTTTTTTGCGATTCATAAACGAATCACGACTCGAATTTACACGCGTTTAGATGGGAAAAGTTAAAAATTGCAAATTAAATTTCTCAAATTCGTAACGTCAGGAAATTGTTAGTTTTCGTGTCAAGAATGTTGATACAAAATTATTAAAGAATCCTAAATAAAGTAATTTTGTGCTACGCTAAGAAATACGAAAAATACGTTAAAAAATAATGCCATTGATTTGATCGTTTCAGGTGTGAATCGAGACGAGTGCGGAGGAAGGAAAAAGTTACTGACTAGGCTTGAGGGGGGTGAAGAGCGATTTTCCGGCAATTACTCGTCGAGTTTATCTCTCTTCGTCAATTACAACGACCCCATGGAGCTTGGGCTAGTTAAGGGGGATCCTGGGAGTACAGATGGGAGGCGTCAGTCCGTAAAATTCGGCAATTGTGCTACTGATCCTCGCGTAATCCGCTGCATCGATCATACCCGCGTATTTTCTGGTCATCGATTGAAAAAAAAAAAATTTCTTTCAATTTTTCGTCATTCGCGGACTCGCACCGCTTTTTACCTTCAATAAAATTCGTCAAATGGCCTGTGGATGACGTGAGCATGAATTTACGCTCCGGGTCAAATTGACCCAGTGTGTACACGAAGACTCCAAATAAGCACAAAATTAAAATCTTTCGAGAAAATTATGATTTTTTGACGTTTTTTTTTAAATCCAATGCCCCGCTAGTTTTATGATAGAAAAGACAATCATTTCTGTAGACAAGTATCGCGTTCGCTCGGCCCTGGAAGGGGATGTGGCAGTAATTGAGAATTAGAGAGGCGCGAGAGCGTTTTGGAAGGCGCTCGAGCCACCTGCTACTGTGCACGAGTCCTCGGGATCTGAGGGGATTGATTTATCGCACCCGAGGGGGATCCTTTCCGCTCTTGGTCTTGTCCCTTTGTATTCCCCCGGTATATATGAGGATGGGGCACATTGTCGTTCCGTTGGATTACTATGACTGTATATTGTATGAAAACATTGTTGAACCTTCCTGTCCTATCGAGTTGCCGGCTTGCGACTAACCGAGCGGTTTTTTATGCTCCTGCTCGAAAAACAAGCAATAAACGTAAGTAATCCGCGAGAATTTGGATTCTCCTCGTATCTCGACCGAGTTGACGAAAAGCGTAAAAATTGAATCCAGGATCGAAGTGATTTGGAAACGACTGCGTTGAAAACGATGTATGCTAAATTTTCTGTCGATAGAATTTCATTAAATTTGCACTACACAAAGAAAATTGCGACTTTTAGCAGCTCGAGAAATTTTAAGAGGTTTCGGCATGTCGAGATATTTATTTATAAAAATCACAGTTTTCAGTAGTTTCTCATAAGAGCGCGTGTTAAAAGTTACAATTTTCAACATTAAATATTTCGATTTCTAAATGGTGAAGCCTCTTAAAACTTTGCACACGCTTTTGTGCAACATCGAAGAAGTTTTATTGAGTTTTTCAAAAAAGTCGATCGTGAAACTTTTTCGAAATTTTGGTTATTATATAAAAAATACAAATTACCTCGGAAAATATTGAATTTAGAGAATGTTGTTCTTTAGTCAATTGGTAACAACTTTTTTTTAACGAACTCGGGCTGGCAAACCAGTTTGTATGTAAGAAAAGCTGAAAATAAAAATTTCGATTTGCCCGTCGCCGTACAACGTTCTTAAATAAACAATTTAGCGAAATTGCTTTTTTGCGGGGACAAAAATCTTGGCAACAAGGAGAAGGGCTGGAATTTGCACCCTTTCGGGACATTTTTCTGCGACAGAAATCAACTGGTCGTCCTGCAACTACGAGGCGTGGTAAAACTGTGGGGGAGAATCTGTTTTTTTTTTTTTTATCCCTATAAGAAAATGCTGCAGTATCAAACATACGGGAGGGATTATGAAACGGAATCGGATTGTAGAAAAGCAAACCCAAACTGTTCCCCGAGCACCATTCCTAATAATCCGCAAACATCGTTTATCATTCCGGATCACGTTGTCCAGGATTTAATGTTTTTCAAGCACGGGCAATCTTTTCAAGAGAGTTTCAATTTTAAATCTTTTTTATAGTCCGCGTTAGTTGAATACAAAAAAAAACAATCGTATCTGAAAAAAATGGCGTCGAATCGTAATTTGGAATTTTAACAATTAGTTTATTTACAAAAAAAGTAAAATTTATTTTTTTCCATACTTTAATTTGTTTTTAAACTTTTTGGGATTGAGGCCGTAGGCTTTGAGTCTTTCGGAACTGAGTAAAGCGACTTGGTCGGTCTCCTGTTTCGTCTTTTTGAAATTCTTTTCCCCTGAGCCATTCGAAGAATTATTTTTTTTCTTCCTTTTCATTACTTTGCCGGCGTCGTTTGTCTTTTTCGATAAATTCGCAGAGTTGGAATTGTCCTCAGGCTTTTTGAGTTTCTTCTTTTTCTTTCCCTTACCATTTTCCGTGTTTATCGACAAATTTGCAGAGTTGGCGCTGTCGAGAGTGTCCGGATTTTTGTTTTTCTTCTTTTTCTTTCCGACCTTCGTCGTATCGACCGCGATATCGTCAACGACTGTTTCTGGCGAGACTTTTTCGACCTTTGGTTTCTTCGCTAGTGGCACCTCGACTTCCGGTTTATTGGAATCTGCAGAGTCGTTAGTTTTTGCAGATTTTCTCTTTTTACTTTTTTCAGCACGATCGCTCGTCGCTGTTGCTTCGGGTTTTGGCTCCGATTTTATTTGTGGCTGATTTTCCGAGACGCTCTCAACGGGCTTCGCCTCTGAAATTTCTTTTTTCGGGATTTCGCGTCCATTTTGGGCGGATTTCTGGTCAGTTTTTCCAGCGACCGTTCCTGCGGATGCGAGTTGGTCTTTTTTGGCCGTTTTCTTTTTCTTTTTTCGCTTTTTCTTCGAAGATTCTTCAGCCGTCTCGGTTGCAGGTTTTATCATCGTTTCCGGATCTTGAGGCTCTTCATGCGGCCTGGAGAAGACAAAAACAACGAAGAAATTTTATCAGGATTTTTGGAAATTTCGCTTTGTCAGAAATTTTGTCGTGGAAATATTTCTTGGGAACTTACGTGTACAGACTTTTGAGAACTTTCTTTTTGTACTCTTCGTTCTTGGCTTTTTGCTTGTAAATTTGGACTTCTTTTAATTCGATGTTTTCGGGCTTGTGCTCAAGGGCTTTCTTCAACGAACACCATTTGTTTAACTCTCGATCGTCGGCCACGAGAATCTGAATCGAAAAAAACGCTCGATAGAATTTTGTCCATTTTTTTAAGGGTTTTAATATTTGGGGAAAGAATTCTGTTGGGAAAATGTTCGCGAGCAACGATAAAATGGATCGAGAAACTCACTTCTTCGACGCTCAAGCCATAATCGTTTGGAACGACTTTTCGGTACTTGAAACGACAAGGCAAATCGTCGATCATGTCTTCGTAGTCCAGAGCATAATATTGTTCGATGTAATCACGATAAGAAGCATGCAGCTTCGGATCGAATTTGGGCTTCTCTTTCGCAATCACCTCGGCGAATTTACTTTTTCTTCGCCTCTTTTTCTTTTTGCCAGAGTCCATGAGCTCGTTTTGCAAAGCTTTCGTAGGATCGTAATCCGCGTCCATCTGAAAATCGAATCTCGATTAGTGTTTTTTTCTTGCATATTTAATCGCGGATTATGATTTTTCATGGCGCGCCAATCATTTGGGTTTTTGTTTTTATTATGCTTTTGGAGAGAAATTGATCTAAAAAAATTCTCCAGTTCCCTCCATTGACGCTACTTCAACGTATCACGATCACAAAATAACTTTCTTACATGAAAAATTTCCTGACGTCAAGAATTTGAGATATTTTATTTCCAATTTTTAACTTTTCTCATCCAAACGCGTGTAAATTCGAGTCGCGTTTCGTTTATGAATCGCAAAAAAATGTGTTTAGGATTTTTCTTCAAAAATTTCGGCTCGTAGTCTTTTTGGCAATCTGCAAAAAAAATCCTAAATACATTTTTTTCTGCAAATCGATTTTTGCAACTTTTTGACGTGACTTGAATTTTCACGCGTTTGGATGGGGAAAATTAAATATCTCAAATTCAAAACGTCAGAAAATTTCCTTCATAGGAGAAAACTGTTAGTTTTGATGCCAAGTTTATTTTTCGTTTTATTTTCAGTAAAACGTTTTGAAAAATAAGATTTTGGATGAAATTTCGAGTCACAATATTTGTTGGACTTACGATGAATTCGGGATCTTCGCAGTGGGAGGGTCCAGCACGCGGTGAATCGTTGTCCGGAATGATTTGCTCAGTTTGGGGATCGTAATCGTCCCAAGTTCGTTCGATACCGAGTTCTTCATCAATGTCGGGGAATTCGGGCTTGATTTCATCTTGCGCTAAGTTGTAATATTCGTCGTTGAATATTTCCTGCATTTTTCGATCGTGTTCCGCGGGATCAAAGTCTGCGTCGAGGTCCAAATTCTCAAAATGAGCGTCGTCATTGCCTACGAATTGAGGAAAATCATATTTTTGGAAATTTGTGAATTTGTGTTGGGTGCAAAATGATGAAAGTTTTACGAACCGGTGATCTCTTTGAGCTGGGCGATTTTATCAGCGATTTCTTTTCGTTTCAAAGCTTTGAGTTGTTTCAATTCTTCCTGTTTGCGAACTTTTTCCTCCTCTTTTCGTTGCTTGATTTCCGCTCGTTTGAGGGCTCTTCTGTTGTCCTTTTTCCTCAAAGTGTTTTCCAGAGTCCTGGGATATCGTTTGATGAATTCTTGATCAGGTTCTTCGAACCGGAAGTTGTATTTGTGTTCGAATTCTTCTTGTTCCTCGAGGATTTTTTCGTCCTCGGACAAGTTGACATCGTTTTGTTGAGCGAGTTGTTCGTGATGGAGATTTTCTTCTTCGGCGTCGTCGTTGCCCAAGAATTTCTTGTTCAAAATGTAATCGCGAAGAAATTTTTCTTTCGGATCGAGTTTCGGGTCGATCCAAAAATCACGCAAAGGTTTTAATTCCTCTTTTTCGCTGTTGGCGATTTCGGCTGCTTGGCCTTTCAGCCATTCTTTGTAAGTTTCTTCCTCCTTCAACTTGTCCGACTCTGTTTTTGCTTTCGGCACTAAAAAGTCGTCCTCGTTGTCGTCCTTGTCGTCGAGAGCTTTTTTTATGCTCTCCTTCAGAGCCAATTGCTCTTCCACGTACGTGGGAGCCCGAGACTCTCTCTTTTTGTGACGAAACGTGTCCTCGTCCTCGCTGTCGCTTAATTTACCTCCACGTTCCACGACCATTTGGCGCTCATAGTCACGCAGAAAAAGCTTTTTCTCTTTCGACGATTTTTTGGCCCCGCTGTCCCCTGGATTTTCCGATACTTCGTCAAAAAATTTCACTTTCTCGTCGTAAATTTTCGGATCTTTATTCTTCAAACAGGCCAAAGTTTGGTAAAACTTTTTTTCAAGCTCTTCCGTCAATTCCTGAAACGTAATTACGAAATATGATGCTACTGAAGTTTGCATCGTTGAAATACAACGAAAAATACCTTCAGGTTTTATTCATTACTGTGTTAATTGACCCGAGACCGGAATTTTTCTTTTTTTTTCCTATTTCGATAACCCGAGGTCGAAATTTACCCAAATTTTGAAAAATTCATATCTCCGGTATAAATTAACGAAAAGCGTTCAACCCGCGCTCATTCTTTCCGTTTTCTAATACAAAATCACGTGAGCCTGCGCCAATTTTGCTTCAAGTCAATAAATCAGCCGAAAATTCGGTAAAACGATAAAAAACGGGAGAACAAAAGGAAAAAGGACGCGGATTTGAAGGATCGAAGTTTGCAGCTCTGAGGTCCAAC
Source organism: Diadegma fenestrale (assembly GCA_037043255.1). Taxonomy (NCBI): domain Eukaryota; kingdom Metazoa; phylum Arthropoda; class Insecta; order Hymenoptera; family Ichneumonidae; genus Diadegma; species Diadegma fenestrale. Next base: position 10,758,625 of record CM073317.1, read on the forward strand.
GAAAAGTATTTGCTCTATTGATTAGTTTGTTGAATTTTGAAATTCATGGCAAGTTTTCGTGTCGATTGAGTTTTTGGGTCGCAAGAGACGATTGTTTCATTGGCCGGATCAAATATTCAATGATAATTATGAGCTCCGCTGAAAAAATAACAAAATTTCGTTGCGTTCCATGAATGCAAACTTCGAAATCGTTTTCCAGTCGTTCCAGATTTTCCGGTGAATTTTCCAATGACAAAAAAAACTTTCAAACCCTTAACGAGTGCGGCAAGAGAAATTTTCACTGCCGTACATGAAAAATGATTGGTTTTCGTCACATTTCACAATGCGAATTGCAAGATCGTAGAGATGATGCATTTTATGAATTTGAGAAAGAATAAAAATGAGAAAAACATGATTGCGGAGATGAATGTAAAAATTTGGATGTTTTTTTCGTAATTATGACGTTTGGAATGTCGAACTACTCACCGCGGCATCCTCGTCTTCGTCCGACGAAGTCTCGGAATCTTCGTCCGAGCTGGCGAGATTTTTGACGTGGTCTCCATACTTTGTTTTGACTGGAAATCAATAATTTTTGTTGTTTTTCGTTAATTGCACTGGGATAATTTACGAATGATGGGAATTTAATGGGACATGATGCTTTTAAATTGTATGGAGTAAATATGCAGACGGACTCGTTTGAAGAGACACTCACATTTATTCAATTCTTCTTTTTGTCGCCACGTGTTGTAATTTGTCGCGTATCCGTTGTTTATTTTCAATTCCCCTTCGGATTCCGAAGCCTCGTCTTGGAACAATGTTGACATTTTGCGTTAAATCGCTTCGAAATACGCAGCGAATCATCAACAGAACGAAAACACGTTGTGGTCGAACATAACCTCAAACTGACCGGAATAACAATGTCCACGATGTGGTTGCTCTCGTCAGGCAAGAACCAAGTGGGGCAAGTGCCTGGAAATATTACCGATGCGTTCAAGGTCATATGATCGCGTCGAAAGGTAAAATGACTGCGGGGTAATTAAATCAAAATTGAAGGCGGAATAGTCGGTTTTAGAAATTCCGTTTAGAATTTAATAAAATTTGGTTCAGTTGTAGATTTTGATAAGAAAAAAATCTACTCAAATTTTCGAGAGGCTGCAAGGGACCAGAAAAAAGATATTCGCATCGGTAATTTCATGAATTTAACATTGATTTCAAACATTTCATTGCATTTTACAATGAAAACTGTGATTTCTGCTAAGCATCGATGAAAATTTATTGTAAAATACAATGAAAACTAAGGTTTCTCATAAAACTCAATGTTAAATGTACGAAACTACCAATAAGAATATCATTTTTCTAGTTCTCTGTAGTCTCATGAAAAATTATTGACTGGATTTTTTTATAATCATAATCCACTGCGCTGTGAATTTTTAAAATTAAATTCCGCGAACTATTCGAACACGGAGACTCGATTCGTTTCATTTGAAAATACATTTCAGAAGCTGTACTAAATCAAAGTAAGGAAAAATTCAAGGGACATTAAAAAGTTGTGTTCTGTGGCGAAATTTTGTGATTTTAATTGTTGTCCAAAGGGCCTGAATGTAAAAAATGACTGATCCGGGACTTTTGCGAAACATTTTTCCTTGGAACGAGTCTGAGTATTTTTCCGATCGATTGAAACGCAAAAAAAGTGGATCGGCTTGTTTTTAATTGTCTATATCGTTATCTCGAATTAGTGAAGATTGCGTTTGCGATGAAAAAATTCCAATTTCTTGAAAACATTGATGCATTTTGCTCCGAAATAAATGAGTATAGCGATTCTCATGATCTACGACGACGAGATAAAAATGTTCGATTAGTTGGATGTTTTTATCACGTGTCTACGCATGATAAAAAATCGTCCTTCACGATTTTGTTTGCATGATTCACGATGAAAACGTAAAAAATTCAAAACGATGACGATTCTGAAGTTTTGACCTTCAGATCGCATGGTTTATTCGGTGAACCCTCAAAAATCGGAAAATGACCCTCATTAAAATCTCAAATTTGATGGACAGATCGATTTTGTATTAATTTTGAACGCCTTATTGACGTCGTCGCGTGAAATTTGATGGCAACGATAAAAGCGAGGACAAGGTAAAATTGCATACAGGATGACTCAAAATATTAAGCAAATTGTCGGCGCAAGCCCAGATAAAATCTGCAAGAAAAACGTATAAAAGAATCGATCTGGGGATAAAATTTATGCATTCCATTCCAGGAGTTTAAACGCATTCTCGTGATTCTGCCAGAAAAAGTGCCACAATAGCACGTACTTCAAGTGAGTAGAAACATCGTTATTAACCCTTCGAGTGCAGACCCGAGTAAGTGCATACTGGGTCAATTTGACCCGAGGCGTTTTTCAAATCGTCGCATTCCACTAAATATTCATTTTTTTCTTCTACATTCATTTTTTGTCAAAAATTATTCATATTTGATGGCTCTCGATTTATTTTAAGATAAAAATTTGAGTCTAATGAAAATTTTCGGGGTCAAAATGACCCAGTGTGTACTCGGGCGGTTAAAACACGAAATGGCTTCAAAAATTCCGTCGAATTACTCGCAATTTTCAAAATATTTAATATCAACTGAATTATTAATTTAATTATTGTTAATCCATAATTAGTAATTTAATTATTAATAATTATTTATCTAATTATTATTAATTATGAAATTATTAATTGGATTATTGTTCATCAATAATTATAAATTAATTCCATTATTATCTTAATGACTAATTTTATTATTATTAATTAATAATTATTATTAATTTAATTATTGTTAATTAATAATTATAAATTAGTTCAATTATTATCTTAATGACTAATTTGATTATTATTCATTATTAATTACTAATTAATTTGATAATTAGCTTAATTATTAATTTGATTGGGATTTTTAATTAGCAACGGATACGATGCTGTCGAGGGCTCTGATTGTTGGATTGGCACTGCTAACAGTGTCCGGGGCAGAGGCCGCAACATCGCAATGCCCAAAAGACGCCTTACGGAACGAAACCGTACAAATTCCGCACGAGTATGACTGTACGAAATATTACACGTGTCTGGGCAGCAATAATAAAGTGTTGAGAGAGTGTCCATTGATGGATGACGAAGGCAACAGGCTGCACTTCAATGCGAAGCTACAAGTGTGTGATTGGCCATGGGCAGCAGAATGTGATTCACGGCCAATCGTAATGAAGGCCATGAAGAGGATTTTGTTCGATTATGTAAAACCCATTCCGACCTCGTGTCCGAGAGTCGATTCTAAATACGAAACTGTCCATCTCGCCTATAAGAACGATTGCACCAAATTCTACAAGTGTCTTCAGGGCAAAAAGATTGCCATGTCCTGCCCCGAGGACCAGGAAGGCAACAAACTTTATTTCAATCCCAGCAAACAGGTTTGCGATTGGCCGTACAATGTCGATTGCCAACAACCTCATTTTACCCTGAAAATGCTTTTGCCTGCGAAACGAGCACCCACCTCCTGTCCGAAAGTCGATTCCGTCAACAAGACTGTCCTGTTGGCTCACGAACGTGACTGCACCAAGTTTTACGTCTGCTCAAACGGACGGAAAATCGTCCAGCAATGCCCAAAACTCGACGAAGAAGGCAATCGACTTTACTTCAATCCTGAAGAACAAATTTGCGACTGGCCATGGAACGTCGATTGCAAACTTCCCGAACCGCTCCTAAAGGCTGCGCCCGAGAAAAAAATCCTGCCCGTTCCAACCGAGTGCCCGGAGAAGGATCCCCTGGAATACGAAATCAACATTGCCCATGAAAACGATTGCACACTGTTTTACAAATGCTACAGAGGAGTCAAATATTTACAGCAATGCCCCAAAATCGAAGGCACAGAAAACAGATTATTTTTCAACAAATACCAACAAGAGTGCGATATGCCATGGAAAGCTGCTTGCGACCTCGAAAAACCTTTTCTCAAGTTTCTCAAACATTGAATTATCCTTTGATCGAAATTTCGATCTGGGTCTGGATTCGTAAACCGACTAAAAAATCGATTTTCGAAATGACTAACAATTGCCAAAAATTCTGCATCTGCAAAATGTAATTAAACTCAAAAAATCTCTCGTTTTCATTGTATCGCGAGACTTGGACAAAAATCTTTTCAATAAAATCGTTTCTTAGTGTTCAACGAAAACAATTTACTCGACTTGAAATTATTATTTCTACGCCTCTGGAATAAAATTCAAAGCCAGAAGCTTCAAAGATCGAAATTCGTGGTTTAGATCGATAATGATTGTTCGCTTATCAGGCGAAACTGATTAGGATATCAATGCATTAAATCTTAGCAAGCACCTTCCAAATTTATTCCCCGGATTTCAAGCCGAATTGGCGAGTTTTGAGCGATTAAAATTTCTTCGAAAATGCAGTTTCTCATTTTTTGCTAGAGCTCCAGTTTCGAGAGGCTTCGTCGCTCTGATCAGTGGCCAATGCAAAAATCTTTAAATTTCCAAAGAAATAGCGAGCACGTCGACATCACGCGTTAATTTTAAGTGGCCAGCTGTTGCGACAGTTCGATGGGCCCGATAGCAAAAAAAGTGGCCGCATCGAGTTGGATTTGAATCTTTCTAGATAATCGTCAAAATTATGATAAGCCTGTGGAGCTTAGAGTGTATAAAAGAGTCGATATTGTGAAGAACTTTATGCTGTTGAAAAATTCAGTTGGCAAAGGTTCGACAATGGCACGTTATTCACGTGAGTAATAAAAAAAAATTTCCATCTCTAGAAATGCCTCAAATTAGTTGAATTATCGAGTAAAAATGTGTCTCGTTTTTTATGTCTCGCAGCCATAAATAAAACAGTGGCAAGAATTTTGGTTGTTGGTTTCGCGTTGCTCGTGGGAGTGACGGGAGTTGAGCCGGTTGCTTCGGAATGCCCGAAAAACGTGAGACGCAATGAGACAGTCCAAATTCCACACGAGTCGGATTGCACGAAATATTACACATGTCTGGGCAGCAGCAAAGTGCTGAGAGATTGTCCATTGATGGATGGTGAAGGGAACAGGCTTTTTTTCAATGCTGAGCTTCAGCAGTGTGATTGGCCGTGGGATTCTGGCTGCGATTTGCCTTTTCCGATAAGAAGTATCGAGGAAAAATCGTTGCAAGTAAAACCGAGGGCGACTGAGTGTCCGGAAGTCGATTCAGAATTCGAGGCAGTTTTTCTGGCTCACGAGTGGGATTGCAGCAAGTTTTACAGATGTTTTGAGGGCCACAAGTTCCTGATGTCGTGTCCATCTGTCGAAAATGACCAAAAGTTGTATTTCAATAGCAAAAAACAAATTTGCGATTTGCCGCAGAATGTTGACTGTAAATTACCAGGTTTGACCTTGAAGAATGGATTGTTTTCGTGCGATCATCCCACCAGGTGCCCGAGACACGATTCCCAAAACGAAACTGTCCATCTTGCCGACGAGCATGATTGCACCAAGTTCTACAAGTGCCTTCAAGGAATGAAGATCCCGATGTCCTGTCCAGCTGACCAGGATGGCAATAAATTGTATTTCAATCCCTGCCAACAAGTTTGCGATTGGCCGTACAATGTTGACTGCGACGCACGACGATTAAGCTTGAAGAAAAAAAAGTCCGTTTCGTGCGACCCGCCGACCCAGTGTCCGAGAACCGATTCTAAAGACGAGACTGTCCATCTCGCCGACTGGCAGGATTGTACGAAATTCTACAAGTGTCTTCAGGGCAAAAAGATCTCGATGTCGTGTCCGGAGGACGAGCAAGGCAACAAATTGTTTTTCAATGCCTGTGAACAAGTTTGCGATTGGCCGTGGAATGTCGATTGCCAGTGAGCTCGACGCCTCCCAAAAGCCAATCGATTCGACCAGCCAGACGATGGCAAACTAATTTTTAATTCGATCAAATCAAACGGACGCTTTTCCGAAAAGTACAAATATCTGAGCGATTGGGCATGAACCACTGATGGCCATTTTTTTTAACGATCTCCACCGACCATGGCCAGTCCATTATGTTCGATCTGCGAATATTCATGTTTTATTTTTATTTTTCCAAAATGCTGTTATTTTGAAAATACAAACTCTTGAAGTTGCTTCGCTCAACGTTGGAATCTCCAAATTTTATCTCCTCTCCCCAATAAAAAAATAATCCCACGCAGTCGTTTTTTCCGTTCGAAAACGTTTTTTTATCGTGATTTTTTGATGATAATTTGATTAAAACGTCCAGAATGGAAAGGGGTTGATCATTTTTCTGCGTCGTCGTACTTTCGAGAGAAGCATGTCGAATTATCGAGACAAACGACATAGCCAGTAAAATTAACCCTTTTTAATCGTTTTACCGCATTTCCGACGGATTTTTCAACTTGAAGCGAAATTGCCCGGGCTCGCGTGATTCTGCATTAAAAAACGAAAAGAATGAGCCCAAGTTGAATGCTTTCCGACGAATTTTATCGGAGATATGAATTTTTCCAAAATTGGGCTCGTTTATGGGTCGAAAATAAGATTTTCGTGCGAGGGGCGCGTGAGAAATGCAAGTTGCTGAGATATGTCATTCGCATTTGTGTCACACACAGCCAAGAATTCGATTGTCCAATTTTATAGCATTTTGGAACCAAAAATTGCTTTTTTTTTTTGGTAGAAATGAAAAAAGTCGTATAAATTCTTGGACACTGTTTACTGAATTGCGGTAGACAGTCGAGAGGACAGGACGAGAAAATGTTTGCCATTTGATACAAAAAATACGATATTTCTTTCAACTAATTACGTACAAAAATGACCACGAGTTGTACTGAAAAGTTTAGTTTATTTACACGCTCCAAGGATTAACCGTCGATGACCCAGAGAACGTTAACGCCGGACATTCCAAGATTGACCCGGCCGAGCATTCCATGATCGCGAGTCTGTACGATGTACAGGAAAAGTAGCAGCGTATGGAACATGTTGTTTCGGCCCTGTGCAATAAGGATGTGTTTTTGGAATTGCGCAAATTCGAGCTTAATCGATAATTGGGAGAAAAAGTTTTTCTTACCCTTGGAATTTCTTCGTAGTCAGCAGGCAACGAATCGCCGGTCAGAGCTAAACAATAATGAGGAGGATTGGTCGATTGACACACGATTATCGGGCCTTTGTTTCTCGGCAATTCGTGCCCCGTTTTCGCCATATATCGCGATGTAAACGTCCTTGCATCCGGTTGATCGAGAGGCGCTTCTAATTGCGTATCCATGTAAGACGACACCAGATGCATGATTATCTGCAATCGAATTTTATGAAATTGAACGTTTGATGGATTCGAAATTCAGAAGGAAAAAATGTTCAAGTTGCAATAAGGCTCGAAGCGTGAAAAAACAGCAACATAAATTTATAGACTATTCGAAAAATTATGCTTTTCCTAACATTTGGGAATTTTTATGGTCAAAATATCAATTTTAAATCAACTAAAAAAAATGTTCCCATCGCAATGGGGCTCGAGGCGTGAAAATACGACATAAATGTTCAAAGTATTCAAAAAAGAATGCAAAAGCATTATTTTAAAGATTTTTTAAAGATTTTATATTATTACTATTATCATTTGAATTTATTTTTAATTTATTCTATTTTTTTTTTATTTTAATTATTTCATCATTTATTTCATTTTATTTGAGAAAACCTAACAATTGGGATATTTTTTTTCCAAAATGTCGATTTTAAATTAAGTCTAGAACGGTAACTTTATTTTTTTGACCAATTCCGTTAACCTGGGGAAAAAAATGACCGCAATTTTGCAAAATTCACATCTCCGGTAAAATTTAACGAAAAGAGTTCGACTTGGGCTCATTCTTTCCGTTTTTTGATGCAGGATCACGTGAGTCTGTGGCAATTCTGCTTAAAGTAAAAAAATTAGTCAAAAATGCGGTAAAACGCTAAAAATCGAGAGAACGAAGGGCGAAAAGGCGCGGAATTTTGAAGGTTAGCGTTCTAGGGTCAACGATAGCATGTAATCGCTTGTAATTTGAAAATTGTGTTTTTCTTTTTGGTTTTTACCGCAGTGTCGGTGGGCAAACTGCTGTCCCAAGCTTTTCCGTTGTGTGTTCCTCCGCTGTTCCATTTGAATTCGCTCATCGAGCCACCTTTAGCCAAAACTTTGATTCTTTTGACAAGATAATCCTGATTGTTGGACAATTCGAGAAAAGGCACGAGAGTCGGCAGGGTTGGAATGCCCGCGACGAGGAACGGCGATTGAGCGAGTTTCCGCAATCTTTCTAATCCCACGTGGCCAGGTTGAGAATCGCTCAATCCGTGCCGCGTTAACGACGTGCAGACGTTGTCAATTTCCATAGCTACTCTCTCCACCACAGTTTTGCTGATCCACTACAGACCAAAATTATATTTTTTATATTATTTATTCATCATTATTTATAACAAAAACCAAAATTCATTGTTATCGATTATTCATTTCATTCAATACATTTTACAATGTTAAATTTCTCGGGATTGGCTGAACGGATTTTCTTCCACGAAGGACCATTTGAAAGATAAAAAATCGTAGAAAATCCAAATTCAATATGAAATTTTTCCGTCCCCCCGTCTTCCCGTAAAATCAAAGTTTCTGTGACGTCATCGAACGCCTATTTTACTGAATTTTTTAAAAATATTTGGCGACGAGCCGCTACCGCGTCTCTTGATATTTAATAGACAAAAAATATATTCATCGAAATAGTTTATTTATATATATTGCTTTACCATACGGAGATTCGCTGTCCATTGATTAACTTTGCTCGAATCGATTCTGTATTTCCGCCAAACATCCGGAGCCCCGAAATATCCTCTCGGGGAACTGCCTTCTTCTGCTCCCGGGCTGGTAGATTTAGTTTTATCTGTGAATTCAATGATTTTGAGATTCCCCGCGATAAATTATGGTGTCACAACCTAGAACGGCAATTTGGGGTAAAAAACGACCCCAGGCGATTTTTTCGTTGAATTTCACCGCGGAAATGAATTTTTCAAAAGTGGCTACCAGAAAAGGTAACAAAAAAAAAGATCGCCGTTCTAGGATTGAATCGTTATTTTATAATTAATTTCCGTCTGATTTTGTCCTGAGAACGAACAAGAAGAATCGACGACTTTTTTTTCCCTGCCAGGAAACATTTTGAGGAGTTTTTATCCATCGTCTTACCAACAGTCGGCGCCATTTGGTAAACGCATCTTCTCAGCATCGGCGAAACTTCAGCTGGACTTCTTGTAGCAGGATGAGACCAAAATGAACTCAAAAGATTGGAGGGTTGGTCCGTGTTGGTCGAATGAGTAGATTTTCGTTCGCGATCAACGAGATCCTTCAAATAAGTTTGGAGCTCTGCTTCGTCTTGGATCAAACCCTCGCCGATCAAACTGCCGTTCATCAGAGAGTTTACCGAGCGATTGTGGTAAGAATTGTTTGGAGTAAGATTCAAGTTTCTCGGGGAAGGCGGATCGCTGTATTTGCAGAACGGACTCGATCCCGAGTACGTTTCTAAAAAATCATTGGGTCCAACAATCGCATCGTTTTTTGGGCGGAGAAAAAAAATATTGATGAAAATCCATGCATTTTTTTGGATCTTACTATTTTCGTTGATTTCCGGCGATCCAAGGACGTTGGATCTTCGGCTGAGATTCATGGAAGTCAAGTTGATGGGGGTCGTCGGTTCCGCTGGTTTTGGCGGACAAGGAATACCATTTTGAAACAACGGGTCGTCTTCTTTAATACCGAGCAAGCGTCTTTGTCGAGGAGTCAGAATTATCGGCTGTAGGCTCAATGTCGCGACGCAATATCTCGCTATGTGGTAAACGGCGTTCAAGCCGAATATCAACGCGAGACACCATTCGACCCACAAAAAAGGTTTGTACGCTAAACCGCCATAAATTCTTGAAAAAGGAACGTAAGAAAAATTACAGACGAAGATTTATGCCGGAATTCGAGTCGAGAGCGATTTCAAACATTTTTCTCTACGGCTTTCGCGAATTATTAACCTACAATTATCGTAGCGAATTGACGGTAACTGAGAAACTTACATGTCGAATATTACGACACTAAGAAGGCTGCCATTGACGAAAAACCATGTTATACTGTTTCGGGCTTTCGTTTGTGTTTGCCGAAGATCCAATGTTTGTTGAACTTGTGGCTTCGGAGTCAAGATTCTACGTGTTTGATAGAAAAGAGTAAATATATGTGGGAACGTTTTTTTTTTTGGAATCAGGTTAAAATAATCCTTAATTTGTTAAATGGAAAATGTTGTTTTGTACTTTTCGTAAAATTGACCTACCTGGCGTTTGGAGAAATACATCGCATGGGTGAATGAAAGTCACCCATTTTTAAATGAAGGAAGATAAACAATTGAATAGTTTGTACTGTCGCCTCGGTTTTTTTTGTTATTCTATTGTTACTATCGTAAATAATTGTCGCGGCGTAGCAAATTTTTAAATAAATTAATCATAACCTCAAAACTTGGCAGAATCAAACGAGAATCACGCCAACGACGTACGAGCCGTACGAGCCGCACGTCGCAGTACCGGTATTTTTTTTTTCAAATACCAACCTCCCGCCAAAGCGATAAATGAGCGCGCTTGTGCTGCTGTAGGGAGAGGCAGGCTCACGCGGGTCGATAACCACGATCACAACCTTAACGTCTTTTTCATATGTCGATCGCGTTCGATCCAGTTACCGACCCTCATTCTTGTGGCACATTCCCTAGTAAAGGGAGATAGCCATGGAGGAAAAGAAGAAGAAGGCCCTCATTCTTGCATTTTTTTCCAGTAGCGTATCTGGATCTAAAAATTGATCCTCAAGAAGAAACGGGTTATCAGTGGCTAGGCTGGACTCACGGAACGACGCGATTCCAGCTGGACTGGAAGAAGCAGAGAAGAAAAAGAAGAAGCAGAAGAAGACGAAGTGGCTCCTATGTTGAAGCAATGGACTACCGCGTCTTCGTTTTCAATTTAGAGTTTTCCTTTTCCTGGTATTTTGGAATTGTTCCTGGCTGAGATGAATAAGATTGCCGGTCTTTACAGGGCACGGCGTGCCTGCCGTTTCTTGGCGGCCGTGCTCGGGTCATGGCAGTGTGCATTTTTGTAAAACAGCATGATGAGGTGCTGCAGTTCGCTATGACAACCAACGGTCATAAATTTGTTGACAATGCGCTGTTCTTAGTATCGCGTAAAATACGTAAGCAACATTAACTATTGCATGTTTGGTAGTAATAAAATGTCCCTTGTAACGAGACAATGGAATTATTAGGGTCGTTAATGTTCCCGTATTCGGATCGTTTAGTAACATTTGTATATATGTCGTGGAGTGTACCCGGCCTTTTATCAGTAGCACAATGGACGTGTACCGAGAAGTTCGATAGACTTCTGACCTGCCTAATCAGCTCGTAGAACTGGAGGCAAGATAATGCATAATGGATGAACGTGATTTTGATTTAACAACAATAGAGTCACTATCTAGCTGGTTCGGGAGTATATAAGACGTGTTTCCTTCATTCCGGTCTCCAGAATAAATCGAAGCTGAGACAGCCAAAGTTCTGGCTCTTGAGATTAAAATCACAATGAATCCAGAAGAACACGCAGAAGTGGCGGGCCCATCAGAGCTGCCGTATTTTCTGATAAAAGAGTTACCTGCGGACGTGATAGTCTACCTCGGTAACTTCATGGAGTTTAAAGATTATTCAAGCTTCATACGAGGCTTGTGGCCTGACCATGATGAAGACGAATTGATTCAGCTGGCATTGTGGAAAAAGTCGACCCACCGGTTGCGCGCTGAATTTATTGACGGCAAACATCTGGAAATCGAGTACAATTATGATCACACCAGGACAGATGAAGAGCGGGTTCTCATCAACGTGAACACTTTGTTGCCGGTGTTTGGTGGACTGGTCCCTCCAGACATGGAAACCTTCGCGGACGTGAAGACGCTGAACGCTTTTGTGGAGATGTACGTTCGTTTAAACGAGTGTCACGCGTATCGATACGCCTCCTGTCCCTGCCATTTGGAAGTCGACCCTGAGGCCGCTGCAGAGTTTGAACCGCTTCCACAGAACGCATGTCCAGACGGCCACTTCCACCACTTCTGCTCGCAGCATGTGAATAACTGGTTGTCATTAGTCTTGGAGAATTCGATCAAGAATTTGGAAGAAGGGTCATTCAATGAACAATCTGCCTTAGAGTTTACTGATTTTTTGGGAAGTACAGTTTACTTCCGAGGTGGGAAACCTCTGCTCCGGTCAAACCGCGTATTCAGAGTCCTCTAAGAATGGTCACAGCAGTGTTGATTTACGGCAGTGATGGTGAATATGTTGGTACCAGTGGTCGTCGTAACATTGTTCACAGTGCAATATCTTAAAGTTTATAGTGTAAGAACAATTTATATAATTGTATACTGTTACATCTACTGGTATCCCATAATAAAATGAAAAAGAAGTTTGATTGTATTAATTTTCTCCACCAACCATTATACCGTCCGAGAAAATAAGATTATCGATTATTTATTTCGGTTTGAATTATGAAACAAGCATATACGTGTCACATATGATCTCTTGCATATATGTATGACCTCGTCAGCTGAATAGATGGACAGATCGATTCGCATTTATGTATATATTTATGTATTTATTTGATTCACTTCACGCCGTTATACGATTCTACAAAATGTTTCCGACAGCCCATAAACAAAATCATGTATGCATGAGCTCTGAAAAGAATTGAATCACCAGCCGATCTGAATAGATGAATATCATCTGCAGATTTCAGTTACTTATTTGCACACCTGCAATAGGCCAGTCTGAGTTTTGTTAACGCAAGATAAGGACGTATTATCGTGAGATTACGGTGAGACCTTTAAGAGTTGAGCTAAGTCTGCGAACTTAGAGTACCAGCAAGAAGAACGAGGCGCTTTGGCGCCTTCAGATCTTGAGCCACAACAATTCATAGGTGATATACGCAGCCGCTACAGTTCTCATAATCCTTTCCTGGTTCCTCGGTGTGATGCAGTGCACCTCCTCCCACACTCTTCATGCCCGCTTCCCATCGTTCCGCAGTCATGAAGTCCCAGGAATAAATGGAAAAGCACATGATCGATACATCAATATATTTTTAAATACGAGTAGATGGGAGATATTGCACGTTTGATGATTACTGCTCGTTGCATGCACTGCATGATTGCAAAATCGAGCACGATGCACCTAAGATGCCGTTGTTAAGAAAAAGTGGTACCTGGCTTCCGAGAGAGTTCCCGTAGCCTACACGAACACGTTGCATCATCCGATAACGGGCGAGCATGTTGCAGCGTCTGATGGCGGGCAAGCACGTCCGCCTCTGTGCAGCGTTGTCGATAAGGCATAACGAGATGCAAAGCTTGGAGTCTCTGGCAAAAAACTCAGTTTTTCATAACGGACTCAGCCGTGTGATCCCATCATCGGTGCACCAGCCCAATGCCAGCAAACATTGTTCCGAATGTAATCACCCAAAGACTACTTCTACACTCGGTGTAACTCTGACTCACTGAACATAGCCATTAGCGCACAATTAGTAATCGTGTCCATAATATTGATGAAACGTGACGCTAGAAGAAACAGCTGTTGCTCCACCTCTAAATATTGCGGTCCCAAGATGGCTCGAAACAATGGCAGAATTTATGATAAGATAAGACCTCCTTTTATTTGGATCAATCGTTACCGGTACTTAATTGTTACCTACTCCCGTGGATGTCAACTGCATTTGCAAACAACTACATCGTGTGCACTGCAATCTTACGTACAAACATGGTGATACTACGAACAGTATTTAGAGACCCCGAACCGCCTAGCTTCAAACAACGTAAGCGTCTGGCTTAGAACGCCCACGCATGGATGCCGATCAAAAACATTATGTTAATTGAAGTTGTAAGTAAACAGACAAATAGACAAGTAAACATCGACAAATATGACAACAATTTTCATGTCACTATCCACGTACTTTCCACGTCAACCTAATAACAGTTTGCGACAACGATAATTTCGTTAGTATTCGACACGCCGCGTGCGTGTCGCCACCCCGTATACTCCTTCTCTTCATCGGCGCTCTGCACGAGGAACAGCTGTCTATCTAAATTGTCCCCTAACTGTACACTATTCGTAAGAACAGTACGGAAGATTTGGGATTCACTTAACTTTTCGTTGTTACAGGCCAAAGACCAACGTATACTCCACCAGAAGAACACATACACAAGAAGAAGTTGGACGTGTGATGATCAGCGTGATGATGATGTGAAGTGTAAGAGTAGAGAAGTCTACGTTCACAGTTTCGAGAAGGAGCCGTGCAAACAAAGTTATGGTAATGACATATTCACGACTCGACTACACGTGTCACGACTATCCGCTTCTCAAATATAAATATTGAATGATGATGGCCGGTGACTTTAACGCGTGGAAAGCGTTTTGGTTTTAGCCTAGCAGGACAAACAGCGTATAAACCTTTCATCGGCAGTTGCAAACGGATCGTGGCAGTGACAATGAATTCACAAGGGCCTGGAAAATGGCTGGTGCGTCCTACGCCAGGGTTAACAACAATACCGGAAGATATCGTCGTACCCATTGATGTCTTTCTCGAACTAAGCGCGTTTCTTACCTTTTCAGACTACCAGAGTTTAATTCGAGCATTCTGGCCTGAGGGTGACGAGGACGAGCTTATAAAGAAAAAACTGTGGAAAATGTCATGCCACAAGTTGGAAGCTACATTTTTCAATGGTAAACATATAGAGATCGAATATAACTTTGATGCGAGAAGGGAAGGACGAAATCGAGTCCTTATCAAGGTAGAATGCTTATTACCAATCTTCGGTGGAGTGCAACCACTAGGGCTGGACGAGTTTGTGAACATTATAGAGTTAGAAAAATTTATCGAAGACAACGTGAACTTGGAGAGCTGTTCCAGCTATCGCTATGCCAGCTGCCCATGCCACTTGGGCTTGCGTCGCGCAGAGTTTCCTATATTATTTATGCAGCCTACATTGAGCGAGTGCGAAAACGGCCACTTCCACCATTACTGCAGCGAGCACGTAATTTCATGGTCGATCAATTATCTATATGATTTTATTTTATTACGGGAATGCAAAGAACTTTTTGATGACAAGATAGCCGAGGAGTATGCATTTTTTCCAAGTCGCATTCCATATTTTCAAAGTGGTAGGCGTGCCACTCCGGAATACCTGCTGGAGAGTGCTCTAAATATCGACACATCGTTCTGTGGAGCAGCTTATGACGATGATTGATGGCAAATGGCAACGGTCTAAGCTCTCAGACAAAATGGATGACGAACCGCGTGCCCCAAGTCCGACGGAGTAGGTTTAAGCATAGATGTTATCGAACGTTTTTGTATTTTTTAATCAATTTTTATGTATGGTCTATCCTGAGAGTAGAGGAGTTTCGCACGAAGTACTTGACAGCTGTCTCCACGTGTGAGCGTTTGTATACTATAGCGCTTCGTTTACTAACAACATCTACGTGGTGCATCAGTTAGACGACACATACAGATCACGCGCATATACATATGTGACATGAATGTGTGCGTGCTATACCATATGGGATAGTTTGGGTTAGCAACTCATTATATTTGTAATAACAACGCTCGTTATCATATAGTATTTTCCATTGAGATCATTTCGTAGAAGATGTACAGTTGTTTTTTTTAGCTGATAATAAAATTACTATAATTGGATTCAGATTTTATGAGCGTTCTAGCAACAAATATTAAATGTATATAGTGATAAGTGTTATCCTTGGTTCACAAGGTTTGTTTGTTTTGTGCCTTTTGTATTTTTTTAATAAAGTGTTTTAAATATTTGTTGTTGTTTTAACCTGCTCACCAGAATTCACCGCACCCAGCTTACGTACCGTTGCTTGGCGGCCGTGCTCGGGTCATGGCAGTGTGCATTTTTCTAAAACAGCATGATGAGGTGCTCCAGTTCGCTATGAGAACCAACGGTCATTAATTTGTTCACAATGCGCCGTTCATCCCTCTGACCTACGCGCGGATTTGCCGTCTGTTTCGTCGTGTCCACTTGCTGTCTGAATTCACACCGGCCCCTTCTGATGCTGTTTGTCGAAACTTGTCCGTTTTCTTGATGTCAACCTCTTCGGTCAACAGGGTAAATAAAAGCATCCACGAGATTGAGATATAAGAGTTGTGTGTGCTTATACGATAGATTCATATATTGATGCCTGCCCCGACGTTTACGGGGCACGAGTGAAGCGAGCGCCAGCTGGTCAGGGGCAGGCATCAAATACACAAGAAATACGAATTTTTTCAAATTTTAGGTTATAAATAATACACATCACACACATACAAGTGCGTGATCTATTATCGAATAACCCAATTAAATTACGATGTTGAAGTTTCCATAACTGGAATACAACGGAATGATCTTTTTTCTTGAACAGATAGTTCGTGATCCTTATTCAATATTTCGTCCGTACAATTAAAGAATTTTTTTTCAGAATCCAAACAGAAAATTGGTACAAAAATAGTCATGGTTTTTGAATTTAAACAAAGAATTCGAATTCATTATTTTACGCAAAAAATGCGGAAAACGACGAATTACATCGCGCGTGAAATTGCCGCATGAGCCGAAGGCTTATGATGCATATATTCGCACGAGTACGAGCGTGAATTGCGGCACGAGCCGAAGGCGAGTGCTGTAATGACACTCGTACTCGTGCGAATATATGCATCATAAGCCTTCGGCTCATGCGGCAACTTCACGCGCGATGTAATTCGTCGTTTTCCGCACTTTTTGCGTAATAGTATATTACGCAACTAGGGAGGAAAAGTAGACTACTTCAAACCGCGGGCAGAATTGTCAACCTCGCCTTCGGCTCGGTTGACAAGCACGCGGTTTGAGGTAGTCTGCTTTAACTCCCGTGTTGCGTATACGATTTTTCGGTCCGACGTAGGCGGAATTTGGCAACTTCGGCCCGCGCAGCGGGCCGAAAGTTGCCACAAAGTTCCCGGAGGTGCGAAAAATACTATTTTATACGAGACCTTCTGCGAATTATTAACCTACAATTATCGTAGTGAATTGACGATATCTGAGAAACTTACATGTTGAATACTACGATACTGAGAAAGCTGCCATTGACGAAAAACCGTGTTATACTGTTTCGTGATTTCGTTTGTGTTTGCCGAAGATCCAATGTTTGTTGATCGAACTTGTAGCTTTGGAGTCAAGATTCTACGTTTTTGATGGAAAAGAGTAAAAATATGTAGGAACGTTTTTTTTTGGAATCAGGTTAAAATAAACCTCAATTTGTTAAATGGAAAATGTTATCTTGTAATTTTCGGAAAATTGAGCTACCTTGCGTTTGGAGAAATACATCGCATAGGTGAATGAAAGTTGCCCATTTTTGAAAAAAGAAGATAAACAATTGTTTGTAACAATTCAATAGTTTTTGTACTGTCGCCAACGACCGCCAACGACGTACGAGCCGCACGTCGCAGTATCGGTTTTTTTTTTTTTTTATCAACCTGCCGCCAAAGCGATAAATGAGCGCGCTTGTGCTGCTATAGGACGCAGGTTTACGCGGTTTGATAACCACGATCACAATGTTAACGTTTTTTTTGATATGTCGATCGCGTTCGATCCAGTTACCAACCCTCATTCTTGCATTTTTTGTTCAGTAGCGTATTTGAAAATTGATCTCCAAGAAGAAACGGGTTATCAGTGGCCAGGCTGGACTCACGGAACGACGTGATTCCAGCTGAACTGGAAGAAGCAGAGAAGAGAAAGAAGAAGTAGAAAAAGACGCAGTGGCTCCTACGTTGAAGCAATGAACTACAGTCGTCGTTTTCAATTTAGAGTTTTCCTTTTCCTGGTATTTTGGAATTGTTTCCGGCTAAGATAAATAAGCTTGCCGGTCTTTACAGGGCACGGCGTGCCTGCCGTTTCTTGGCGGCCGTGCTCGGGTCATGGCAGTGTGCATTTTTGTAGAACAGCATGATGAGGTGCTCCAGTTAGCTATGACAACCAACGGTCATAAATTTGTTGACAATGCGGCGTCCTTAGTATCGTGTAAAATACGTAAGCACCATTAACTTGTGCATGTTCGGTAGCGATAAAATGTCTCTTTTAATGAGACAATGAAATTATTAGGGTCGTTAATGTTCCCGTATTCGGATTGTTTAGTAACATTTGCATATATGTCGTGGAGTGTACCTGCCCTTTTATCAGTAGCTCAATGGAAGTGTACCGAAAAGTTTGATAGGCTTCTGACCTGCATAATCAGTTTGCAGAACTGGGGGCAAGATGATGCACAATGTATTGACGTGATCGATTTTGATTTAATAACAATAGAGTCACTATCTACCTGGTTCAGGAGTATATAAGACGTGTTTCCTTCATTCCGGTCACCAGAATAAATCGAAGCCGATAGCCAAAGCTCTGGCTCTTGAGACTAAAATCGGAATGAATCCAGAAGAACACTCAGCTGTGGTGGGCTCATCAGAGCCCCCGTATTTTCTGATGAAGGAGTTACCTGTGGACCTGATACTCTATCTCGGCAACTTTATGCAGTTTAAAGATTATTCAAACTTCATACGAGGCTTGTGGCCTGACTATGATGAACACGAAGTGATTCAGCTGGAATTGTGGAAAAAGTCGACCCACCGGTTGCGCTCCGAATTTATTGACGGCAAACATCTGGAAATAGAGTACAATTATGATGAAACCAGGATAGATGAAGAGCGGGTTCTTATCAACGTAAACACTTTGTTGCCGGTGTTTGGTGGACTGGTCCCTCCGGACACGGAAACCTTCGCGGACGTGAAGACGCTCAACGCTTTTGTGGAGACGTACGTTCGTTTAAACGAGTGTCACGCGTATCAATACGCCTCCTGTCCCTGCCATTTGGATGTCGACCCTGATGTCGCAATTGAGTTTCAACCACTTTCAGAAAACGCATGTCCAGACGGCCACTTCCATCACTTTTGCTCGAAGCATGTGATACACTGGTTGTCATTCGTCTTGGAGATTTCGATCAAGACTTTGGAAAATGGCTCATTCAATGAAGAATTCATCTCAGACTTCGCTGATTTTGTGGGAAATACGATTTACTTCCGAGACGAGAAACCTCTGCTCCGGGCACGCTCCTTATTGAGAGTCATCCAAGAATGGTCATAGTGATTAACGGCAGTGATGGTGAATATGTCGAAACCAGTGGTGGTCGTGACATTGTTCGCAGTACAATATCTTTCAGTTTTGTGTAAAAGCAATTTACATAATTATATTATACTGTAACAACTACTGGTATAGCGTAATAAAATGATGTAAAAAAAGTCTTATTGTTTTTTCATCCTCGAACGGTAACGGCCCACAATTAAACCGTCCGAGACAATCAGATCATCGGTTGAACATGCCGGTTCGAACAATGAAACAAGAACATGTGTCCTATGGTCACTTGCGTCTGTATGGCTTCAGAAGCTGATTTTTTTCATTATTGGTTGTAAGCAGCTTGATTTGAATTAATGAATATACATCAACATATTTACTTTATTCACTCTGCGCAGATTCCAATGTTTCCAATGACAGCATTAGTTGCGCTGTCGAGACGTCTCCTATTATCCATACAGCCCATAAACAATACGTGTGTATGAGCTGTTTAGTGAGTTAAATTACAGGCTGATTTAACTATCTGAATTCAGAATAGGTAAATCATACGCAACCGCTGCAGTGTTCCTATAATTCTTGCTGTTTCCTCGGTCTGATGTATCCTCGGTCTGGGGGAGGCACCTCCCCCACGCCCCCTTCATGCCCGCTTCTCGCCGTTCTGCAGTCACGAGGTCCCAAGAATGATTGTAAAAGCACATGGTTGATAGATCAATTCATTTTCAAATACGAGTAGATGGGAGGTATTGTGCGGCTGCTACGTTCAATGCAATTCCGGCATGCTTTGAGCCTGTTTGAAAATAGGCACTGTCTTTTCTGTACAAAACTAGGTACTGCTCGGCGATTTCTTCGTCGATGAGTTCTCTGGATTCTCGGTACAGTATGATAGTGTGGACGTAATGTTAGATAAAGTTGATTTGAATTCATGGATACATCAACATATTTACTTTATTCACTCTGCGCAGATTGCAATGTTTTGAATGACACCATTAGTTACGCTGTCTAGACGTGCCCTATTATCCATACAGCCCATAAACAATAGCGTATGTATGAGCTGTTTAGTGAGTTAAATTACAGGCTGATTTAAATATCTGAATTCAGAATAGGTAAATCATACGCAACCGCTGCAGTGTTCCTATAATTCTTGCTGTTTCCTCGGTCTTCTCTGTACAAAACTAGGTACTGCTCGGCGATTTCTTCGTCGATGAGTTCTCTGGATTCTCGGTACAGTATGATAGTATGGAGGTAATGTTGGATAAAGTTGATTTGAATTAATGGATACATCAGCATATTTACTTTATTCACTCTGCGCAGATTCCAATGTTTCCAATCAATCATTCCATTGGTTAAGCCGTCAAGAAGTCCCCAATTACCAATGCAGACCATAGACGATAGCGTATGTATGAGCTGTGCAGTAAAGTTGAAATGCAGCTTAATTTAAATAGATGAATATCTGGAGAATCCAGTCACGTTGCACTATACTGCAACAGTGCAGTCTGAGATTCGTTATTGCAAGATAAGCACGTGTTATCATGAGATTCCGGTGAGACTTCTAAGAGTTTGACTAAGTCTGCCAACTTACAGGAGTAGCAGCAAGAAGAACGAGGCGCTTTGGTGGCTTCAGATCTTGAGCCAAAACTAATCACAGGTTAGTTATATGCGGCGGCTACAGTTCCTATAGTTCTTATCTGTTTCCTCGGTGTGATGCAGTGCACCTCCCCCCGCACTCTTCATGCCCGCTTCCCATCGTTTCGCAGTTACGAGGTCCCAAGAATAAATAAAAAAGTACATGGTTGATAGCTCAATTTATATTTAAATACGAGTAGTGGGGAGGTATGTTCAATGCAATCCCGGCATGCTTTGAGTATTATAGTGTAAGATAATATTGAAGCCACACAGCAACTTGGCCACAACAGTAATGATGGAAGTGCTGATGACGGCACTGAACCTCCTCACCGATTAATGCGCACCTTCATAGTCGTTATGAGCAGGTGATATGAGCAACTGGCGTGTTCGCAGTTGGAGCACATGTTCAGATGAACGTGCATGACGACCAAGTCGTTGAGTTTTGATATGCTCGCGTATTTGTCAACCCCTGAAAAGGCGATCCCGCTGAGTATAGGCAACAAGCAGTCGACATTGACGAGGACTTTGACATGCTACAGCGTCACCTATTGGTGATAATCCTCACAAAACGACTTTGTCACGCAAATGCCCATTCACTTTTATGCTGGTCGTCGCTCGCGTGATTACTGGTCACTGCATTCAGTGCATGATCGCAAAATCGAGCACGATGATGCTCCGAATGTGCAGTTGTTAAGAAAAAGTGATATCTGGCTTCCGAGAGAGTCCCCGTGGCTTACACAAGCACGTTGCAGCATCCGATAGCGGGCGAGCATGTTGCAGCATCCGATGGCGGGCAAGCACGTCCGCCTTTGTGCAGCGTTGTCGATATCGCATACCGAGATGTAATGCTTGGAGTCTCCGGCAAAAACCCTGTTTCCCTTAACCGACTCAGCCGTGTGACCCCATCACCGGTGCACCAGCCCATCACCATCGAACATTGTGCCGAATGTAATCACCCAGAGATTTCTTTTACGACCGGTACACTTCTGACTTACTGACCGTGGCCATTAGCGCACAATAAGTGTACGTGACCATAACATGTATGAAACGTGACGCTCGGAGGAACAGCTGTTGCTTTACCTCCAAAGATTGCGGTCTCAAGCTAGCTCCGAACAATGGCAGATTGTCTAATATGATAAGACCTCCTCGTTTGGATCAATTGGTACTGGGACTTGTTACCTAGCCCCGTAGACGTCAACTGCATTCGCAAACAACTACATCGTGTGCATTGCAATGTTACGTACAAACATGCTGGTACCAACAACAGTATCTGAAGACCCTGAACCGCTTGGCTTCAGACAAGGTATACTTTACTCCGTATACTTCATTTCTTTATCGGCGCTCCGCACGCCACCCTAGATGATCCCTGATTTACTCAACTTTTTGTCGTTGCAGACCAAAGACCACCGTATACTCCACCAGAAGAAGACATACCAAAGAAGAAGTTTAAGAATAGAGAAGGGTACAGTCGTCCATGGTCCACAGTTCCGAACAGGAGCCTCCCAAATAATAGTTGTTGTAATAGCATATTTACGATTCGACTCAACGTGTTACGCAAATTTCACCACTATCAAACAGTGTATGAACCACTTCATCGTCGCTCAAAAACGGACCGTGACAGTAACAATGCATTCACAAGTGTCTGAAAACTGGCTGGCGCGTCCTACGCCAGGGTTCGTACCAATGCCGGGAGAAATCATCATACCGATCGATGTCTTTCTCGGTCTAAGCACGTTTCTTACCTTTACAGACTACCGGAGTTTAATTCGAGCATTCTGGCCTGATGGTGACGAGGACGAGCTTATCAAGAAAAAACTGTGGGAAATGTCATGTCACAATTTGGAAGCTACATTTTACAATGGCAAACATCTAGAGATCGAATATAATCTCGATGCGACAAGGAAAGAACAACATCGTGTCCTCTTCAAGGTAGAATGCTTATTACCAATCTTCGGTGGAGTGCAACCACTAGGGCTGGACGAGTTCGTGAACATTTTAGAGTTAGAAAAATTCATCCGAGACAACGTGAACTTGGAGAGCTGTTCAAACTACCGCTGTGTCTGCTGCCCATACCACTTGGGCTTGGATTTCGAAGAGTTCCCTTTAGTAATTATGGAGCCGACATTGATCGAGTGCGAAAAAAGCCACTTCCACCACTACTGCATAGAGCACGTCATTTCATGGTTGGTCAATTACCTACATCCTTTAATCTTATTATTGGAATGCAAAGAACTTTTTGACGAACAAATCGCCGAGCAGTATGCATTTTTTCCCAGCTGTATTCCATTTTTCCAAAGTGGTAGCCGCGCCACTCCGCAATTCCTGCTGGAGAGTGCTCTAAATATCGACACATCGTTCTGTGGAATAGACTATGATGTGATGATTGTTGACTAATTCATAGCAAATGACAACTGTTGAAGTTCTCAAAATGGATAAAGAACTGCATACCCCACCATGTCCGACGGACTATAGTTTAAGCATAGACTGTTATCGAGCGTTTTCGTATTTTCTACTCAATTTTTATGAATGTTGTACGTATACTTGACCGCTGACTCCACGTGCGAATGTTTGTATACTAGCGCTTTGTTTACTAACAAAATCAACGTCGTTTATGAGTTAGGCCACACATACAGATCACGCGCATATACATATGTGCCATGAATGTGTGCGTGCAATACCTGATATCACTAGACTCTCGGTTGGCAACTCATTATGTCTGTAATAACAACGCTCATCATCATATAATATTTGGTATTGATATCATTTTGTAGAAGGTGTGTAGTTGTTTATTTAGCCGATAGTAAAATTACTATAATTGGATTCAGATTTTACGAGCGTCGAGCAACAAATATTAAACGTATATAATGATAAGCATTAACCTTTTTTTCCTCAAACTTTTTTGTGCCTTTTGTATTTTTTTAATAAAGTGTTTTAAACATTTGTTGTTGTTTTAACCTGCTCACCAGAATTCACCGCACCCAGCTTACCTGCCGTTGCTTGGCGGCCGTGCTCGGGTCATGGCAGTGTGCATTTTTCTAAAACAGCATGATGAGGTGCTCCAGTTCGCTATGACAACTAACGGTTATTAATTTGTTCACAATGCGCCGTTCGTCCCTCTGACCTATGCGCGGATTTGCCGTCTGTTTCGTCGTGTCCAGTTGCTGTTGTGAATTTACACCGGCCCTTTCGAAGCTATTTGCATAAATTATCCGTTTCTTGATGTCAACCTCTTCAGTTAACAGGGAAAAAGTACCCACGAGATTGAGTTATAAGAGTCGTGTGTATTTCAGGCAGTATACTGTTGTTTTTAAGATTACTGTTCAGAATTTCGTGAAATTTGGTACAGTAGTAGATTATGATAAGAAAAAGATCCAGTCAAATTTTCAAGAGGCTACCGAGATCAAGACAAAAGATATTCGCATTGGCAATTCCATGAATTAATTAAACATTGATTTTATACATTTCATCGTATTTTACAATGAAAACTGTGATTTCTCCTAAAAATTGATAAGAATTTATTTTGAACTGCGATAAAAAGTGAGATTATCACAAAACTCACTGTCAAATGTTTGAAACCACCAATCCAAATTTCTTTTTTCTGATTCCCTGTAGCCTCTTGAAAATATGATTAGATCTTTTCCTTATCATATTCTTCTTCTATACCAAATTTTATGAAATTCTCAACGGTAATTCTAAAACCAACCTTAATATTGAATACTAATAGTATTATGCACGTGTTATATGTTCCGAGAAATGGAATCGTTGCATTGTCGGGGAGACTTGTTTTGAACGCGATTTTTGAAATTAAGGGATCGTCGGTTTGATGTTATTTATTGTAGTCTCCCGCGATTACCCGACTTGAAAATACTATATAGTAACGTTACCCTTTAAGAATTGAGGTTCGAGGGGGTTCGTAACCCAAAGGAGTCGAGTAGACGCCTTTTGAAATTAAAGATTTACACTTTTTTATTATTAAACAAAAAATAATAATTGTCTATTAATTTTCGTAGTTGGATTTTTATGGTTTGTCGTTACACTTAGACTTTACACACTTGTTACGCGTTTAATTCAGTTAGCGACGAATCGCATACAGTTAGCAGCGAATTCGCGTCACAATTTAATGCCACTATCATTATAATTTATGACATGACATTTTGTTAATAACAAATTAAAATCTGTCCAGCATATCGTTAGAAGCGAATTCGCTTCTAACGATATGCTGGACAGATTTTAATTTGTTATTAACAAAATGTCATGTCATAAATTATAATGATAGTGGCATTAAATTGTGACGCGAATTCGCTGCTAACTATATGCCGAACAGATTTTAATTTGTTATTAACAAATCGTCAAGCCATGATTTATACTAATAGTGGCATTAAATTGCGTAAATAATTCCCTGAATATAACGTCAATAAAAAAGTAATTATTCTCATATTTATCTGCCAACTATACAGAACTCGTCGCAGTACTGGTATATTTTTTTCAAATATCCAACTGCCGCCAAAGCGGTAGATGAGCGCGCTTGTGCTGCTATAGAGAGGCAGGCTCATGTGGGTCGATAACCACAATCACACTAACTTTTTTTTCGTATGTCGATCGCGTTCGAACGAGTTATACCGACCCTCATTCTTGCATTTTTTGTCCAGCAACGTATCTGACGATTGGTCTTCGAGAAGATGAATGCCACAATCTTGACCGACGCGGGTAGTGGCCAGGCTATATGGACTCACGAAACATCGTGGATTCCAGCTAAACTGGAAGCAGAGAAAATAACGGAGAAGAAGAAGGTGAAGTGGCTCCTACTTGAAAGATATGATTTAGCGTCTTTGTTTTTAATTTAGAGTTTTCCTTTTCCTGGTATTTCCGAATAGTCCTCGGCTAAGATGAATAAGCTTGCCGGTCTTTACAGGGCACGGCGTTCCTGCCGTTTCTTGGCGGCCGTGCTCGAGTCATGGCAGTGTGCATTTTTGTAAAACAGCATAATGAGATGCTCCAGTTCGCTATGACAACCAACAGTCATACATTTGTTGACAATGCGGCGTTCTTAGTATCGCATTAAATACGTAAGCACCATTAACTTTTGCATGTTTGGTAGCAATAAGATGTCTCTTTTAACGAGACAATGGAATCATTAGAGTCGTCAATATTCCCATATTCGCATCGTTTAGTAGTAACATTTGCATATGTTGTGGCCCTTTATATCAGTAGCACATTGGACGTGTTCCGAGAAGTTTGATAGACTCTGACCTGCATAATCAATTTGCAGGACCGGTCGCCTGATAATGCATAATGCTTGTTTTTCATTTTATAACGAATGGAGTCGGTATCTAGCCGGTTCAGGAGTATATAAGCCGTGTTTTCCTACTTTCTGGTCTACAGAATAAATCGAAGCTGATAGCCAAAGTTCTGGCTCTTGAGACTAAAATCGGAATGAATCCAGAAGAACACGCAGCAGTGGCGGGCCCATCAGAGCTGCCGTATTTTCTGATAAAGGAGTTACCTGTGGACCTGATAGTCTATCTCGGTAACTTCATGCAGTTTAAAGATTATTCAAACTTCATACGAGGCTTGTGGCCTGACCATGATGAAGACAAATTGATTCAGCTGGCATTGTGGAAAAAGTCGATCCACCGGTTGCGCGCTGAATTTATTGACGGCAAACATCTGGAAATCGAGTACAATTATGATCACACCAGGATAGATGGAGAGCAGGTTCTTATCAACGTAAACACTTTGTTGCCGGTGTTTGGTGGACTGGTCCCTCCAGACACGGAAACCTTCGCGGATGTGAAGAGGCTCACCGCTTTTGTGGAGACGTACGTCCGTTTAAACGAGTGTCACGCATATCAATACGCCTCCTGTCCCTGCCATTTGGATATCGAAGCTGAGGCCGCTGGAGAGTTTGAATCGCTTCCAGAAAACGGATGTGCAAAAGGCCACTTCCACCACTTCTGCTCACAGCATGTGAATCACTGGTTGTCATTCGTCTTGGAGAATTCGATAAAGAGTTTGGAAGAAGGGTCATTCGATGAAGAATCCAGCTCAGACTTGGCTGATTTGTTGGGAAATTCAGTTTACTTCCGAGATGGGAGACCTCTGTACCGGCCAAACCCCTCATTCAGCTTCCGCTTAGAATACCCACAGTAATCTACGGCAGTGATGGTGAATATGTTTGTACCAGTGGTCATCGTGACATTGTTCACAGTACAATATCTTAAAGTTTATAGCGTAAAAACAATTTGTATAATTATATACTGTGACACCTACTGATATAGCGTAATAAAATGAAAAGAAAGTTTTATTGTATTAATTTTCTCCACCCACCATTATACCGTCCGAGAAAATTAGATCTTCGATTATACATTTCAGTTCAAACTATGAAACAAGCATGCGTGTCCCACATGGTCACTTGCATTATGTATGGCCTCGTATAAGCCGGATAGATGGCAGATATTCATTTGAACTAATGGATATATCAACGTATTCACTATATATATTTAAATCGCGCAGTAATACAATTCTAAAGTAATATTTCCTATCACACCGTAAGTAAGGTTGTCAGGAATAGTCGTCTATCACATGCCGCGACAGCCCATAGTCGAAATCGTGTATGTATGATGAGCTCTAAAGCGAATTATATTATATTACGATTTGAATTGATGAATATCTGGAGATTTTAGTCGCTTATTGCACACCTCCGACAGTCCAGTCTGAGGTTTGTTAACGCAAGATAAGCATGTGTAATCGTGAGATCACAGTGACACCATCAAGAGTTTAGTTAAGTCTGCGAACTTATATAAGAGTACCATAGCAAAGAGAACGAGGCGCTTTGGCGCCTTCAGATCATGAGCCACAACTATTCATAAGGTAAATCATACGAAGCCGCTACAATTCCTATAGTTGTTATCGGTTTACTCGGTCTGATGTAGTGCACCTCCTCCCGCACCCCATCGTTTCGCAGTCATGAAGTCCCAGTAATAAATAAAGCAGCACATGGTTGATAGAAGAATTTATTCAAAAATACGAGTAGATGGGAGGTATTGTGCGGGCTCTACGTTCGCCGCAATCCCGGCATGCTTCGAGTATGCCGGGCAGGGGCACGTTGCATCATCCGATAGCGGGCGAACCTGTTGCAGCGTCCGATGGCAGGCAAGCACGTCCGCCTCTGTGCAGCGTTGTCGATATCGCATAACGAGATGCAAAGCTTGGAGTTTCCGGCAAAAAACCCAGTTTTTCTTAACCGACTCAGCCGTGTGATCCCATCACCAGTGCACCAGCCCATCGCTATCAAACATTGTGCCGAATGTAATCACCCAGAGATCTCTTCTACACTCCGTGTACTTCTGACCGTGGCCATTAGCGCACAATTAGTGTACGCGACCATAATATTGATGAAACGTGACGCTGAAAGGAACAGCTGTTGCTCTACCTCTAAAGATTGCGGTCCCAAGATAGCTCCAAACAATGGCAGATTGTCCGATAAGATAAAACTGCCTTGTTTGGATAAATTGGTACCGGGACTTGTTACCTAATCCAATGGATGTCAACCATATTTGCAAACAACTACATCGTGTGCATTGCAATCTTACGTACAAACACGCTGATACTACCAACAGTATCTGGATACCCTGAACCGCTTGGCTTCGGACAACGTAAGAGTCTGGCTTCGAACGCCCACGCATGGATGCCGATCAAAAACATTCTATTTATCGAGGTTGTAGGTCAACAGTGCTTTATTGACAAATATGATAACCTCATGACAGTTTGCGATAACGATAATTTCGTTAGTATCCGACACGTCACATGCGTATTGCCACCCCGTATACTTCATTTCTTCATCGGCGCTCCACACGAGTACCAGGTGTTTATCTAAATTGTCCCCTAGCTGTACGCCATTCGTAAAAACAGTACGGAAGGTTTGATATATACTTGACTTTTCATTGTTCCAGGCCAAAGACCACCGTATACTCCACCAGGGGAGACATAGCGAAGAAGAAGTTGGACGTGTGATGACCAGCGTGATGATGATATGAAATGTGAGAGTAGAGAAGTCTACGTTCACAGTTCCGAGAAGGAGCCGTCGAAACAATATAGCTCTGTAATAGCATACTTACGATTCGACTCAACGTGTTACGCAAATTTCACGACTATCCGCTTGTTAAATAAAAATATTGATAAATGACGGCTGGCGACTTCAACGCGTGGAAAGCGTTTTATTTTCAGCCTAGAAGGGCACAGTGTATAAACCACTTCATCGGCAGTTGCAAACGGATCGTGGCAGTGACAATGAATTCACAAGGGCCTGGAAAATGGCTGGTGCGTCCTACGCCAGGGTTAACAACAATACCGGAAGATATCGTCGTACCCATTGATGTCTTTCTCGAACTAAGCGCGTTTCTTACCTTTACAAACTACCAGAGTTTCATTCGAGCATTCTGGCCTGATGGTGACGAAGACGAGCTTATCAAGAAAAAGCTGTGGGAAATGTCATGCCACAAGTTGGAAGCTACATTTTACAATGGTAAACATCTAGAGATCGAATATAATTTTGATGCGAGAAGGGAAGGACGACATCGTGTCCTTATCAAGGTAGAATGTTTATTACCAATCTTCGGTGGAGTGCAACCTTTAGAGCTGGACGAGTTCGTGAACACTTTAGAGTTAGAAAAATTTATCGAAGACAACGTGAACTTGGAGAGCTGTTCAAGCTATCGCTATGCCAGTTGCCCATGCCACTTCGGCTTGCGTCGCGAAGAGTTTCCTACATTATTTGTGCAGCCTACATTGAGCGAGTGCAAAAACGGCCACTTCCACCACTACTGCGTGAAGCACGTAATTTCATGGTTGATCAATTATCTATATACTTTGATTTTATTCCGGGAATGCAAAGAACTTTTCGACGAACAAATCGCCGAGCAGTATGCATTTTTTCCAAGCCGCATTCCACATTTTCAAAGTGGTAGCCGCGCTACTCCGCAATGGTTGCTGGAGAGTGCTCTAAATATTAACACATTGTTCTGTGGAGCAGCTTATGATGATGACGATTGTTGACTGATTGCATGATGGCGAATGGCAACGGTCCAAGTTCTCCAAATGGATGATGAACTGCATGTCCCAAGTCGCCGCGGTAGGTTTAAGCATAGATGTTATCGAGAGTTTTTGTATTTTCTAATAAATTTTCATGTATGATTTATACGTGTATACTTATTCTCCTATGGTGAGTTCATGAGCAGGTTTGCATGAAGTACTTCTCAGCTGACTCCACGTGCGAGCGTTTGTATACTAGCGCTTTGTTTACTAACAAAATCTCTATGGTCCATTAGTTAGGGCACACATACTGATCACGTATGCATCACACGCGCATATACATATGTGGCATAAATACCTGCGTGCAATACCTGATATCACGATAGGTTGGGTTTGAACTCATTATATTCGAAATAATAACGCTTATCATCTCTTTCTGTTTACATTATTTTGTGGAAATTTCCTAGTTCTTTTAATTAACCGATAATTAAATTGTACTGTAATTGCGGATTCAGATTTTACGAGCGTTAATTAACTATCAATAAATATGAAATACATACAATGATAAGTATTACCCTGTTGTGTTTCTCAAACTTTTCTGTGCTTCTTGTATTTTATAAAGAGTCTGAAACATTTCTATTTGAGCATGCTCCACCAGTATGTACCGCACCCAGCTTACCTGCCGTTGCTTGGTGGCCGTGCTCGGGTCATGGCAGTGCGCATTATTGTAAAACAGCATGATGAGGTGCTCCAGTTCGCTATGACAACGAACGGTCATTAATTTGTTGACAATATGCGCCGTTCATGCCTCTGACCTATGCGCAAATTTTTCCCACCTGTTTCGTCTTATTATGCAGTTATTCCTGACGTGAATTCACACCGGCCTCAGTAGATTTTGATAAGAAAAAAATCCAGTCAAATTTTCAAGAGGCTACAGACATCAAGACAAAAGATATTCACATTGCCAATTTCAAGAATTAATACAAAAAAAACTTTATCAATAAAACTCAGTGTCGAATGTTTGAAACTACCAATACAAATATCTTTTTCTGGTTCGCGCTGTATCCTCTTGGAAATTTGACTAGGATATATCTTCTTCTCTTCTTATCATAATCTTCTACTGTGCCAAATTTTATGAAAATCTGAACGGTAGTTCTGAAACCAACCTTCATTTTATTATTATGCACGAATAACAACAATAACAGTCGACGTTGATAAAAAAAAAATGAAAATAATCTTTTGAAGGAACGGCATTATTCGGGTCTAGGTGAGATTCTCAGTCGGTAACTCTGTAACCGTCGAATTGCCGACGGAAATATTTTGTTGACATCGGTCCAATACACCGCGCGTCTAAGATGCGCGGTCATTCGGATCTTCCCTACAGTCTGAAGGTCATTTCTGGAGAAAATGTTCGTACGTAAAAACATTCCAGCAAATTTGATGATAACTCAATGGACTTTCCGAGTGGGAAAACTTGAATATTTCTTTGGAATAAAACTTTTTCCAAGCAGAGCAACAAATTACGAGGATTTACGAGAAACAGCGAAAGAGTGAGAGAGAAAGGCTTAGACTCGTGGCGCCGCGACGCGGCTGTTTTTGGGATCACGTTTGTCAGAGACCCCCGTGTAGCGTGCACACAACAGACAATCCCCAGCCAGTTTGTTACGGACTACGCGACGAATCTAAGCGGAGTCGAGTCGAGTTTGTGTTTCGTTGCTTGTTGTTTTTTTTTTTTAACTTAATTGATCCAATTTTAAAACGTATATTGGTTAATATTAAACCGAGTCAAAATTCCTTTGGTGTGAATTATCGAGTGAATGTTCGTCACAGTTCTCGGATAAGCCGAGCGACATTTTTCATGCTGAATGCATGTGTGTGTGGGATAAAAGTCAAATGTGCCGTTAGTGAAATCATCTCGGGGCACGGGAATAGGACGACGAGCGAGAGAACGATAGATCTGTCGATGTATACTTGTACATAAAAAGACATTTGTATCTACACATATATATCCCTATATATATATATATATATATATATAAAGGAAAAGGAGATTAACGAACGAGTTATACGAACGAATTTGCGAAAAAATCGTCGTCCCATCGGGAATATTTCGTGTTGTGTGTTTGTTTGTTTATTTTTAATTCCAAACGAGCCTAAAAATGAGTAAAACCTGTGCGCGTTGTGAAAAAACGGTTTATCCGATTGAGGAACTCAAATGCCTCGACAAGGTGGGTATTTTTTCAAATAAATCTCGCCAACGAAATAGCGTTTCGTCTTTTTTTCGTTTCGTTCTGAATTACAGTGTGTTAATTAAATTAAACAGCGGCCGTGCATGCTCCAAGAATCTCTGATCGTGAATCTTTCGTCTGTGCATCCGTTTATGTGTATGTGTGTGTGGAAATGGCCCTTCAGGTCCATCTGGAATGGATGTTGAGCCGCAACAGCCGGTTCGAAAGTTTTTGCCGACGAAAAATGCTTTTCTCTCTCCGCGAACGCCGCGACTACAACCGCCCGAAATTCTCGAACTTCTCTTTTGTTTATTCAACGCCGTTGCTCATTTTTACCGCGCCAATTCCTAGTTTTTTACATTTTCGTTCACTTTTCTTCGTCTCGATACGAATTTCGAAAGCTCCCACGCGATTCACGATTCTTCACAGCATCCCAGCGCTTGTCTCCGCTCGAACCGACAAACGGGAGATTCGCTAGGATCGAGCATTCTCCTCGATCTTCCATTGACACGCCTAGAAACTCGAGCTCAATTATTCCCTCAAAATGCCCATCGGTCGAGCCGCTCAACGGGGGTGGAGCGTCGATTTCCGTCCCGCTATTTCTCACGTTACCAGTTACGACGTGCATTTTGCCGATGACACACGTAACCTCCAAATTTTCAACCGCCAATCACCCAAATAAGGCCGC
The DNA here is from genome assembly GCA_037043255.1 of Diadegma fenestrale. Lineage (NCBI taxonomy): Eukaryota > Metazoa > Arthropoda > Insecta > Hymenoptera > Ichneumonidae > Diadegma > Diadegma fenestrale. The sequence goes on from CM073317.1 coordinate 10,791,344, forward strand.
ACAATTCTTTCGTCAAATTTTTCACACTTTTATTCAAAATACGTCACAGCTCCGGAATCATCGAGCAGCAATGATAATTCATATTAATTTCCTATAGAATTTTTTTTTCAAAACAACTCAACATCGCGCACAGAAAAACGTCAATTTGGCAAATTTCTAAAAGATCGAAAAAAATTTACTCTCATTGAAAAATCCAAATATTTCGAAATTTCGCGGTTGATTCGTGAAAAAATAATTTTCTTTTTTTCCTCTATGTGTGAATACGTCGTAGGTTATCTTATCTTTATCATTTTTTATCTCTTATCGAAGAAACTATCATTTATTATTGTTATTACTGTAATTCACTATTACCATTTAAATTTGAATTTTCCAAATTTCAAAGAGATCGAAAAATATTCACTCCCATCAAAAAATCCAAATTTTTCAAAAACTCCCGCCCAATTCGTGAATTTTTATCGCTCTTACGCTCTTATCGAAGAAACAATGATATAACTATTATTTATTATTATTATCACTATTATTTACTAATTTTATTTAAATTTATACTTTTTGAATTTCAAAAAGATCGAAAAATATTCACTCACATCCAATAATCCAAATTTTTCAAAAACTTGCGCCCGATTCGTGAATTTTTATCGCTCTTATCGAAGAAACAATGATATAACTATTATTTATTATTATTACCACTATTATTTACTAATTTTATTAAAATTTAAACTTTTTGAATTTCAAAAAGATCGAAAAATATTCACTCCCATCAAAAAATCCAAATTTTTCAAAAACTCGCGCCCGATTCGTGAATTTTTATGTTTCTTATCGAAGAAACAATAACAGAAGTATTATTTATTATTATTACTATTATTTACCATTTTTATTTGAATTTCTATTTTTCAAATTTCAAAAAGATCGAAAAAAATTCACTTGGATAAAAAATTTCCGATTTTTCGAAAATTGGCAGTTGATTCGTGAATGAAAACATTGTTTATGAAGAAACAATTTTGTATTTTCTCTGTATGTGTGAATACGTCTTGGATTATCTTATCTGAATAATTTTCTTATCTCTCTTATCGAAGGAACAATGATATAACTATTTCGCGATGACGAAGGCCTGTTGTGTGCAGCAGATTTGATTTCTGGTTCCAAGAATATTCTCGTTTTATCTCTTCACAAGTTTTCCGTGAAAAAAAAGCGGTATTTTCATTTTCGGAAATTTATTCGTTGCTCGTCCTCTGGCTCATGCTTTTTCGCGCATCGAAATTGATTCGACGAGCGTGGCAAAATTTTTTGAGACACTCGCATCAGGCCCTTGTTGATGTTTTCGATGGGAACGATTGTTGAAAGGGCGGGCACCGAATTAACCGACACAATGAACGTTTCAAGTGGAGTTCTCTCTCTTCGTAATAAGAATTATTTAATACACAGTCCGAACGATGAGTCTATAAAAAAAACGGCAATTGTTGTCTCGTACTCGAGTTAATTCGTATTTGTAATTGAATTCACTGGAGGGGCTTTGCTATATTATATCGCAGAAGTTCGTGACTCCCGATTCGTCGTTTCCGCTTTTTTATTGGTTTATAATCGTCCTCGTTCGCGGCAACGAGAATTTATCGACGAAAATTTCAGACTCTCCGCAGCCAGAACGTCGTGTTTTTTTTTCTTGTCTTTTTTGTTGCTCATTTCGTTCGTAAAATATTTCCAAAAATGACACACGTCGAAATCGTCGCGTGTTCCGTGCTCGGCTGAGCTTTGCTTCGGCGTTCGTCGTGTTTACGAAGTTCCGGGCAAGCCAACAGGTGGTCGTGTGGCTGGGGATAATAGCAGTTCGGGATTCTCGACTCAACGACCTGTTGCTTCGCCCGGACATTCGACTACTTTATTGCGTTCGTTTCAACTGCGCGCCGCGGATTCTCATTCGGACAATTCTCTTTTATCGTTGGTCATTATTATTGATTAATGATAATTATTGGTTATTCGACAATCTATACAAATTTGTATTCATGTCGAAGCGTAATTATGTGAAGCACTCAATAGTCATGAGGATGATCCAGCTCGAGTTTGTGTCAATGTTCCCAATTAATTTATTCGATTAACCTTCGCTCTTGGTCGCCGATACGCCCTTCTCTACCGTTCGCCTCTCCCATGCCCTACATTCCTCGCGAATTGCGTCCCCACAACAATTATTTTCATTTCTTTATTCCAGTCATTAAAAAAAAAAAACGAAAAAATCGAGTCTCGATTGCAGAAAATTCTAAATAATTACATTTCGAATAATAATTTGCGATTTTTATTCATTTTTTGAGTGAATTTAAAAAATCGCTTCTCGGTTGCATAAAATTTTTAATAATTCAATTGAAAATAATAATTCGTGATTTTTAGTCGATTTTTTAAGTCGATAAAAAAATTGCTTGCGGAAAATTTTGGATCATCAAATTTCAAATAATCATTGGCGGATTTTATTCATTTTTTGAGTCAATTAAAAAAATCGCTTCTCGGTTGCATAAATTTTTGAAAAATTATATTAAAAATAATAATTCGTGATTTTTATTCGATTTTTTAAGTCGATCAAAAAATCGAATCTCGTTTGCGAAAAATTTTGAATAATTACATTTAAAATAAAGATTCGGCTATTTCGGTTTTTGGTTCGTCAAACTCGCTGGTTAGTTATTCGCGAAAAAAAATCTGTTTGATGAACGGCGTCGTGACTCGGAATCGACTTATCCATATGCAAAATCTTCTCTGGCTATAAAAATTTATTTGTTTAGCACGATGGAACGAACTCAGACACTGATAAGGAAAAACTGAGATAAAAGTTTGTAGTATCGTGTCGAGAATCTTTGAATATTCATGAATTTCTATCGTGAATTTTTGAATTTGGTGAAAAATCTTGATCCAGTACTCACGGGTCATTTTGACCCCGACGTCTGGGACTTGGTCTTGGTCTCGGTCAGGGAAATTAGAAAAATTACGTAAATATTTATGACACCGAAGTTCGCGACGTTGAGGTCCAACGAAAAATTCTTTTTCTTTTCACTTTTCGTTGAATTTCAAAGACCATGACAATTTTCGTTCCGATTTGGGGTTGAGATCCTAAAAAAATATCGATTTATCGTCCTGACCAAATATCGAATGAGAATCTTGAGTTCTGCTTTAAAAAAAAAACAGAATTTTGTTGCATTCCAACGATGCAAATTTCAACATTGCAATTATTTCGAGAAAAAAAAATTTCTCGCGTTACCGATAACGGAGAAGCTGGATGAATGCCTCGGGCAGTAAAAACTTTTACTGGGAACGATGATTTGCGAATCAGGAGTCGACAGCTCTTCAGAGTCTCGAGGAAAATGAACACGTGGATGATAAAACGTTTTTTGGAAAGGAAAAAAAATGGCAATTATCTCTGCTTTGCCCTTAATTTAATTCGCGGATGACTGAACAAAAAACGTGCCATAACCAGGATACGATGTACCGTTTTTCGTTACCACATGATGATCATATTTTTCCCTCTCAATGAGACGACTGATGAAATCTCCAGGCACGTACACCGTACGCCATCCTTCCCCTCATTTTCTTTTCCCAGGCTGTCTCTCGTAACCTCGTACACAGCAGCTCCACTTCCGGTTTCGTATCTCTTTTTTTTTTCCATTCATACCGATCTCCTCGCGGACTCACGTTACGAAATTTTCCTCTAACGAAATGGGATAAATTAGAAAAAAGACTAACGAAACAAACATTTTTAAGGTAGTACTGACGGTTGTCCAATTATCGTTTGAAATTTAATCGAATTTGGTACAGTCGTAGATTATGGTAAAAAAAAGATCCAGTCAAATTTTTAAGAGGCTACAGAGAACCAGAAAAAAAATATTCGTATTGGTAATTTCGTACATTTAATATTGAGTTTTATGATGAATTTCAGTTTTCTTTGTATTTTGCAATAAATTCTTATCAATTTTTGGGAGAAATCACAGTTTTTATTGTAAAATGCAATGAAATGTATGAAATCAATGTTAAATTTATGAAATTATCAATGCAAATATCTTTTCTGGTTCCCTGTAGTCTCTTGAAAATTTGACTGGATTTTTTCGTTATCATAATCTACTGCAGTACCAAATTTCATTAAATTCTTAACGATCCAATCGAATTTTCGTGAGGCTAAAGAGAACCAGGAAAAATGTATTTGAGTTATGAGGCTCTAGTTCGCAACGTTGGAATGCAACGAAAAATAATTCTTTTCATTGACAATTTCTGTCTTCAATTTTATAAAACATCGAAATTTTTCGAGTTTATATACTTGTTGGGTCGCAAAAATCGATCGTTTTATCATTGTAATAACATTGTACATTTTTATAAAGAGTTTTGCCACAAAATGAATGGATTTCGTTGCATTGCAACGATGAAAATTTCAACGTCATTTTGAATTGGCAGTTTCATACATTTAATATTGAGTTTTATGATAAATCTCAGTTTTCATTGTTTTTTGCAACAAATTCGTATCAATTCTTAGCGGAAATTACAGTTTTCATTGTAAAATACAATGAAATGTATGAAATCAATGTTAAATTCATGAAATTACTAATGCAAATATATTTTGTCTGGTTGTCTGTAGCCTCTTGAGAATTTGAGTGGATTTTTTTCTTGTCATAATCTACTGCTGTCCCAAATTTCATTAAATTCCGAACGGTAATTCTAAAACCGACAATACTACCTTAAGTACCTCGTGCGAGCCAAAAAATTCACGGATATCATTCAAGTCTAGGAGATCATAAAAATAACTGTTGAATGTCACTCTGCGAACCGTTCCGCTTACAAGAGACAAAGCTTGAGAAAATAACTTTGTCTTCCAACTTTTTCTCGATCGTTTCAATCCTAATTCAATTCATTTTATTCCATAACTAGTTTTTTTTCTCATTCAACGCCTGGGAATTTCGTCTTATCTCGGGTTTTTCCTGTTTCAGTTCAAAATCGTTTACAGTCAACTTATTCATGTCGATTATTTTTATTTTTCGAGTTCCCTCGCACGGGGATTGCATTTTATGAAAAATTCAATAATTCGTACAACAGCGACTTCGTCAGCTTGGAAAAATATTTAAAACGATGAAAATGAAGCGAAATTTGTTTTTTTTTGTTCAGAAAAAATGGAAATTTATTCTTATCATTTGGTTTAAAATGAACGAGGCCCAGTTTAGCGTTTACTTAAAAAAAAAAAATGTTCACACTTTTTCATTAATTGTTCTAAAAATTGAAAAAAAAAAGATGAAAAATAACGTGCAGCACGTTTTTTTTCTTTTCCTGATGCAATTGCAAAAATTCTTAGACGCAGATGGTCAATTTTTTTTTTCTGTTCAATCTTGAGCATCTTACGATTTGAGGAAGCTCCAATGTTGATTTCCTAAAAGTATAGCAGTAACTTTACTCTCCCGTTAAACCGGTTTAGCCGATGCACGAAGCTTTTGAAAATTTCTATAACAGTACTCTCGGAGCATGCTGTTTGGATTATTCCGAGGTCTATATTTTTGTGGTTGCGAGCGCCGTTCCAACAATCGCCGGAAAAGCGAAGTCGTGGCTTGTTTTTCAGGAATTTCGAAAACACACGGACGATGCTTTTGCCATTTTTTTTCCAATAATTCATTATGAAACGTGAAACGTTATCAAGCCAATTATAAGAAAAAAAAAATACGAAAAAAAAAGACGAACGTGAAAAAATTCGAAAAATCTGACAAATAGTTTAAAAAATTGACAAATTTTTGAAATCTAGAAAAATATTTCGGGCCCAAGCCTGGAGTCGTTCAAAATCAAAATTCATCAATAAACGTGAAATTTTATCAAGCCAATTAAGAGGAAAAAAATGAAATGGTCTGAACGTAAAAAAAATTATGAAAATCAAACAAATAATAATCAAAATTGACAAATTTTAGACATTTTTTGACATCCACGAAAAACAATTAATTAATAAGTTAAAAATGAGAAATTTCTGAAAGAATATTTCCAGAGAGTGTTTCTTCGCGTTTTGAATATTCGCTGAGACTCGATTAAAATCTGGTCGAATGATGGGCAGCGATTCGACGACATCGTGTGTCAACGAAAATTGCCTACAAAATCAAAACAACAAGCTACGGTCGTAGAAGGAAAAAAAAAACGAGAACGAGATCGTTGACTCGTGCATTGTTCGTCAGTTCGTTACCGCCGTGCGATTCCCCCCCCCCCCCCGTTTCGTCGACTCTCATCGCAGTATTACAAAAGCGAACCAAGCAACTTTCACTCTCGATTGCGACGCGCCATATTTTTTTCTCACTGTCGAGATTCACCGAATGTGAAAAGAAGAAAAAAATTCTTTTCCTTTCCATCTTTTCGGTCCAGTCTGCGCACGAAAGAATTTTTTTTCACTAACGAATCACGAATAACGAAAAAAACAAAAAACAATCGTTAACTTTCGAAGGTTCGACAAAATAGTGATGAAAAAATAAAAATTTGATTTTCATCGTGTTTTTTTTTTAATTTTTCTAAACTTTGAGGTCGTAAACATTAAAAATCGATCATCTTGATCGCTAATGCGTTTGACCTCAATCTACCAACACAATTGGATAATAATAACAATAATTTATTTATCACACGAGAAGACCTAATTTCCACGATCCAAGTACGCGGAAAGTGAGTTCTCCGGTAAATTAATTACTCTCCACGTGCAAACTCTCGATTTCAATGTCGAAGCTGTGCATAAGTGTGACTGTTGGTTGTGAATTCATTAAACTGAAGGTTTTGCATTCCACCGAGTAGAATCGTGTGAACTGAACGTTTTTTTGCTTTTTTTTATCATTAAAGAAATCATTACTCTGTTTTTTTATTATTGAAATTACGTGTTACTTGTTTAATGGGATTTCTTTCGATCGTACGATTCGAATGCAAAAGACGAGAATTTTTTTTGAAGGCTTTTTCGAAGAGTCTTTTTAATTTTTCTCCTGGAGATCAAATTTATTGATTTTTTTGTGCTTTTTTTTTACAGATTTGGCACAAACAGTGTTTCAAGTGTCAGGGATGCGGTATGACACTTAACATGAGGACGTACAAAGGATTCAACAAACAACCCTTTTGCGAGGCGTGAGTAAAAAAAATTGAATGACTCTGAAGTTTGCAATGTTGAGATTTATTGAAAAATATTGTTTCTATTAATTATTTATTGAATTTTGGATATCATGCTAATTTTTCGGCCGGATTGAGTTTTTGGGACTCGCGAGACGATCGTTTTTTTATCTGGACCAAATATTGAATAATAATTATGAGCCTTGCTGAAGAAATAACAGAATTTCGTTGCATTCCAACGATGCTGACTCCAACATCGTTGAACGATGTTGGAGCATTGTATTGTTGTAAGGTCCGTCGACACAGCGAAATTAACGTCACGTCACCGTTTATTTCGTGTCCTGGACGAAAATTAAGGCCCCGAATTAAAAATCGTGTGGTATTTCGAGTCGGAGCATGAAAGTTTAGACTTTATGTACGTACGACGATTTATCGTGGCCGGAGAGAGCCGAGGGGTGGGCGCGTTTAAGTCATATAGCGCTCGTCCGTGATAATCTCTCCACAACATCACGCTTTCATAGATTTTTTCATTAATTATCGCTTCTTTCATCACGTTTTACGAATAAAATTGAATTTCAAGACAAACGTGTTTTTTTTTTGCAACATTGAAGTTTGCATCATTCAATATTTGGTCAGGACAATAAAACGATCGTTTTTCGGGATCTAAACCAAACATCGGTGCCAAAATTGTCATGCCTCTTGAAATTGAACCGACAATAAAGTTAGTACTGTCGGTTTGAGAATTACCGTTAAGAATTTAATAAAATTTGGTACAGCAGTGAATTATGATAAGAATAAAATCCACTCAAATTCTCGAGAGGCTAAAGACAACCAGAAAAAATATATTTGCATTAGTAATTTCATGAATTTAACATTGATTTCATACATTTCATTGTATTTTACAATGAAAACTGTAATTTCCCCTAAGAATTGATACGAATTTATTGCAAAGTACAATGAAAACTGAGATTTATCATAAAACTCAATATTAAATGTATGAAACTGCCAATTCAAAATGACGTTGAAGTTTGCATCGTTGCAATGCAACGAAATCCATTCATTTTGTGGCGAAACTCTTTATAAAAATGTACAATGTTATTACAATGATTAAACGATCGATTTTTGCGGCCCAACAAGTATATAAACTCGAAAAATTTCGATGTTTTAGAAAATTGAAGAAATTATCAATAAAAAGAATTATTTTTCGTTGCATTCCAACGTTGCGAACTTTAGCCTCATAATTCAAATATATTTTTCCTGGTTCTCTTTAGCCTCATGAAAATTTGATTGGATCGTTAAGAATTTAATGAAATTTGGTACTGCAGTAGATTATGATAAGGAAAAAATCCAGTCAAATTTTCAAGAGACTACAGGGAACCAGAAAAGATATTTGCATTGATAATTTCATAAATTTAACATTGATTTCATACATTTCATTGCATTTTACAATGAAAAGTGTGATTTCTCCCAAAAATTAATAAGAATTTATTGCAAAATACAAAGAAAACTGAAATTCATCATAAAACTCAATATTAAATGTACGAAATTACCAATACGAATATTTTTTTTCTGGTTCTCTGTAGTCTCTTGAAAATTTGCCTGCATTTTTCCTTATCATGATCTACCACTGTACCAAATTTTATTAAATTCGCAACGGTAACTCTAAAACCGTCAGGACTACCTTGATAGAAAGCTTGAGTGCGATTTTTTGTATGAGAAAAAAAATGTCAGCTGACCTGCGGCTCAGCGGTCACCCATCCAGGTATTGACCTGTTCCTAGCATCCTTAGCTTGTCCACGCATCGCTGTCGGTTCTCTTTTTTGTCTTACAATAATAATTTGTCATTTCTGTGGATTCGATTTCTCTTTACTGGCTCTTTGTTTCTTCATTCCGCGACCTCCTCGTGCGAGTCCAAGGAGAGATCGTCCAAAGTATATTTCGTCACTCTGTTTTGTTATAATTCGCGTTCGGTCTTTTATATTGAAACACGAACGTTATGTGCTCGTTATACTTACGATCGAGTTATGCAATTTCTGAGTTTGCGAATTGTGCGTCACTTTCCTCGCTCCTCGTCACGTGAACTTTGTCTCGATGTTTTTTTTTTTTCATTGCCTTTGCAACGCGCAAACTTGTCTGCGAGAATTTCGATGAATTTTGATTTGTTTCTTGGATCCGAAGAAATTTCCGCTGGTTTCTTGAGTTTGAATGAAATTTTGTTTTCAAAATTTCTTGAAAAACAACATTTTCGGCCATAAAATTCTTCTATCGTTTTGTTTGTCCAAATAATCGATTATTTATCGATAAAAATACTCGCTAAAGAAATTATGCGTTTATATGAGCTCGGGATGATCGCATCGGTTTTTCCCCGCAGCAATCTTCAATGAATTTCTCGCCCACTCGTTCTGTTCACTGTGAATCCTACGGCAACCGGGTTTTCTTTATACAGGGTGTCCTGACTCCATGAAATTCTTAACAAAACACAAGCATCGCAATTGTCAGATATGGATTTTATCATTTTCATCCAATATTCACGAATAATTTTCGCAATAATAATTAAATCATTAAAAATGAAAAATCGCTCATTAAATTATGATTTTTTTCCACACCAAAGCGATAATTTCGTCGTCATTTTTTATCGAATAGAAATATTAACAAACAATCAACTTTTTTCTTATAATAAATAAAAAAAATAATAATTAAGTGGATAAAAATAAAAATACGATCATTAAATGACAATTTTCATTTTTTTTCACGCGTGAATTGATAATTCCGTGATTGTTTTTTCGGTTTTTTATTCACATGAAAATATCAAAATAATAAACTTTTTTCGACCCCACAGAAATTGAAAAATTGTCAAGAATTTATTGAATTTTTGTTTATTTTTGGTTTTGAACGTTCCCCTCGGGTATTCAGGTCGCGTTATCGTCGTGGCACACCCCGTGCATGTTCCTATTACGAATAGACCGTAAACCGATGTTCTTCCTTTCCGTCTTTCTCTCTCACTCTCTTCATTTTTTTAAATTCGTTCTCGTGAGCACGATAAGCGTCCTATTATTGGACACTCTGGGTAGACATCGCGTTTCCCCTCTCGCTTTGCTTTGCCCTCCTACAACCAAATTGCTCCCTTTAACTTCCTGACGTTCTCGAGCTCTGACTTCATTCACTCGGTCATTCATCCTCCCGAAGCTTCACGCAATAATATCATTTTTTTTCTCCATTTCTCCATGTTCGATGGAAAATCAACGAATGTCTGGAGATGAAATTTTTTTTTTTATCGTGACATTACGAGATTCTCCGGGATAAAATCAATCACGGGCTTATCCGTGACCTTGAAACTTTTTTTTTTGAAATTCACGAATTAAAAATTCATTCAAATTGACCCAGATTTTGAAAAATTCATATCTTTGGTAAAATTCAACGAAAACGTTTCAACTTGGGCTCATTCTTTTCGTTTTTTAATGCAGGATCACGAGGGCCTGGGACAATTTTGTTCAAGTCAAAAATGCGGTTAAATAACTTAAAAACGAGGGATCGAATTTACTGAAAAGAAAATTTTGTTCGATTAAACGTTTTTTTTCGAAAAATCACAAAAATGTTGTCACTGCAGCAGGAAATATTCTAGAAAGTTTCTTCGAAAAGTGCATTATTGTCATTCCAATCGCCAATTTAGCTGAAAGTTGCATTATAAATGAAAAATATGATCAAAATAACGAAAATTTTGAAATTATCAAAAAAACATTGAGTTCACCGTTTTCAACAAAATATCGACGTTTTTTCGACAAAATTTAATTTTCAGTGTTGATAAGAAACAAAAACTTGTTAATCGTTTCACTGAATTTGTCGATTTTTCAGCGAAACGTTTTCGATTCGTTACTAAAAGTAGTTTGTGTGTCTAGAATTTTATAAAATCGACGAGGAACCACATTTTACTGAATATCGAGCTGCTTCGTTCCTCGTGACGAATATTGTTTAATTGGTCCTATAGGATGAGACGTTTTCTCCACTCTGTGATTAACAGTCAGAGCACGTCCTGTCGCGATGACACACGAGCCAACTCATTCGACGTTAATGAGACACTTGCGGATACGCGTTCTCCACACACTAAGCGTCAATTCTCCTTTTCTCCCTTCTCAAGACTTGTTATAATCTATTAAATCATCGCGAGCTGATAAAAAATCAGTTTTCGCCAGAAGATTTTTTTTGCGGCTCCGTTTTTCTGCATTCAGCGTATTTTTTTTTTTTTTTAACTAAAAAACTGCGACGTTAGTGCCAGAAATAATTCAGTCGACCCGAATCGACGGTGGGAATTCGAAATTCCGGTTTTTGTTCTTTATTGTATCAATTTCATTTTTTCGTCTGTAATGAGATGCCAAGATTCTCAAACATTTTCACTGACGCCTCAACATTCTTCCCGAACGTGATCGTACGGAAATCTGATTCATCTTTTTTCATAGACGCGGCATTTCGAATGAGAAATTCGCTATTTTTGAATTTATTTGTCAAATTTTCTTTCTTTTCCATTAACGTTAGACCGTAAAAACTTTTTTTTCACTTCTTCCGGTAATTTGGGGTGAAAAATGAGCCAAATTTTGGAAAATTCATATCTCCGGAAAAATTTAACGAAAAGAGTTCGACTTGGACTCATTCTTTTCGTTTTTTAATGCATAAAAAATTAAGAAATAAATGCGATTTTCAATCTGGAGCGCAAATTTTTGTCACAACTTTTGCCACGACGAGTCGTTCGTGTTTAATTTAAAGAGAAACCAACTTCTTGATGCGAAAGTGCACCAGAACGATGCATTGTGAGACAAGGTCGCTGTTCAAGATCCAACAACAACAAAAAGGTCACGCCATACTGAGTAACACTTGACGTTTTATGAATCGAGATCGTTGCGTGCGAAAGTGAGTGACTCAGAAGACTGCGTGTGTTGATTCCTTCGATTTTCCATTATTTTTCTCATAATAATTTGATTTTCAAGAAAAAAAAAACAATTCCATAATTTATTCACAAGAAAAAACGAGAAATTCGTCCCGATTTCGTCTCAATCGAGTGCCAAATTCCACTCGCTAATTTTTTTATTTTCAGTGTTTTCGGCAGAAAAAAAAATGATTTTTTTCAAAAATTATTCAATCGAAAATGGGAAATGAGCATCTCGTTATGTCCCGATGAAAATCGTCGCGAATCACACGGTTCGGAACTGATTTTATTAGTTTTTTTTAAATTTTATCTCTCGCGACTACTTGGTTCATTTTTCTCTCATTTCTGAAGCTCAATTCCGTTGCACTTGATACATTAACGGGGGCGTATCGGATCCGTTGAATTATTCAGCGTACACGATTAATGCGCCCGTAGCGTAATTTCTATGGACTATACAGAGACGCTTACACCATGGCAAAAAGATATTTATAAAATGTACAATACGCACATAGGTCGTAAGACGAATACAACAAGTTTTGACGCACATACGCGCAGCTTCGCCACGATCACGCCCACACGTCTCGAATCCTGATAGCAATTGCTTATAATAAAAAAAATACCCGGGGCTATACATGATTAAATGTTCTGGCGAGAGAAACGTACAGCTTGAATTTTATTCTTCGCCCATTTCTTTTTTTTCATTTATTTTTTCAATTTTTTTTACTCTTATCTTTCTCCAGACATCGGAATAAATATCGTGTTGAAAAAAGTTCCAATTCGCGCGTCGTTGATCGCGACCGGGAATTTAAAAAATCAAAATTAATTTTGTTTTGCTCAAAATTATTTGGAATAATTTAGAAAAATTGATCGTTCGATTTTGTGAGGACGTGAAAAACATTTTTTCAATTTTTCGATTTTTTCTTTCGCGATTTATTAACGTGAAATTATTTTCATTCAATGATCGCACGTCTTTGGCCTTGAAAAGAGAGTGAATGCACATTTGTACGCATTTTATTTGAAATCAACGACCAAGCCGCAGTTGAAAATTTCTTGGTGGCCTCGACACATCGCCGGGACAAGTGTTTCACGTCGCGGAATTTAACGTCCCGAGAAATATGCACAATAACTATTTTAATTCTTTATCGCATTGAAAATATCTTGATTTACTGAGTCACCTGTTTATATAAAGATCGGACGTGTTTCAGTCGTTCCAGACTAAATTGACGATTCGATTTTTCGCTGGAAGATTTTCCGAAATACTAAAAACATTTTTCAAGGACATTCAAATTTTTTAGCAACGCTGGAAACAAAAAATGATGGTCGTTTTGTTTCCAAGACATTGTAGACTTTTTTTTTAATTACTCGCTCAAATGATCTCGTGCATTCGGCACGAAATGTCTTGTGTGCGTTCCGGAGCCGTCTCGTGTGTATATAAAATCATATTACGTGTATATGCAGCGCGAGGGGCTTCCGGATTCGCTACGAGCGTCAATCACATAGACGACAGCAAACAAAAAAGCAAAAAGAAAATAAAATGTGCCATGTGCAGCAAAAGCTCTGAAGCCAGACTCGAGCTGTTTTACCTCGAGTATTAAAACATTCGAGGAATCACGTCGATGGTTTTAACACGTTCCTGACGTTTTTTTCTCAACGATACTTATTGAAAAACAGGAACATTGTCGTCGTTTTTTTTATTTGAGGTTGATGCACTGGAAATTGGCGGTTTTTCAATTACTTTATCCAGGATTCTTCAATAATTTTGTACGAACTTTCTTGACACCAGAACAAACAATTTTTTCCTATGAAGAGAAATTTTCTGACGTTAAGAATTTGAGATATTCAATTTATAATTTTTAACTCTTCCCATCCAAGCGCGTTTCGTTTATGAGTTGCGAAAAAATGTGTTTAGGATTTTTTCTTAAAAAATAGACGAGGAAAATTGAAAATTAAATATTTCAGAATTCTCGAAACGTCAAAAAAATGTTCTCCTTTTCAGAAAATTGTTAGTTTGGGTGCCGAGAATTTATACAAAATTTTGAACCAGTCAATTGAATGGAATGAAAAAATCTTTTTCTTTTAAATAAATTTCAAGAGCCTCGACCAAGTAAAATTTCTAATTACAATAAAACGCATTTTATCGAACTTTTCAATAATTCTGTGAATAAAATAGTTTCATTAACTAATTAACGTTATTTTTTTTAAATGGATGTTATTACTCAATGTTACGTCAACCATCTTTGGCACAATGACTGGCTCCAAGGTAAAGCAACAAGAAAGATAAAGACAAAGAAAACGAGAGAGAAAGAGATTTCATAGTGTCGGGGAATAACACAAACGTCACACACACGCTAGTGCGTGAATGTTGCTCCCACCATATGTGGAAAACGAACTCGTGACACACATCTCGATTACAGAGGTGAGCGTTGTCGAGCCTGAACTTACTCGCCTTACGTCCGCGAGCTATTTCTCACAGTTAAAAAGCGACAATGCTTTATTTCCTACTCGCCCATCTTTTTAGGATTACTGGCGGACGACAAATTGATAAATTTAACAAAAAAAAATTTTGTTATTTATTAATAAATTACAAAATAATAATGTTAAGAAATCCAAATAAATAAATTTTAATCAAATAAATCAAATAATAATCATAATAGAGTTTAAATTATTCTAATTATAATACATTAAATTTTTTAATAATCATTATTAATAAATTTTGATGGAATAAAAAGTTGACGAACAAAATTTCTTGCTCTGATCATTTTTTATCGTTCGAGAGAATTTTTTTTCTTGTATTTTTTATTATATTCTTCTAATTATTATTATTATTTTTATAATTATTCGTTGATTTTTCGTTTTGTGATGAAAATTTTGATTGAAAACCGAATTTTTATTAGGCACATACCAAAGGCGAAGGCCACGACAATGGCCGAGACACCAGAACTCAAGCGCATTGCCGAAAACACGAAGATCCAGAGCAACGTCAAGTATCACGCGGAATTCGAGAAGGCGAAGGGCAAATTTACTCAGGTAGCTGACGATCCCGAAACACTGAGGATCAAGCAGAACAGCAAGATTATATCGAACGTGGCTTATCACGGAGAGCTGCAGAAAAAGGCGATAATGGAGCAAAAGAGGACGATGACTGGGGAGAATGGCGAACAGATTGGTAAATTATTTATTCCCACTTTATTTTTCACTATTTTTCCCGCACTCACAGAACGTTTTTTTTTTAACTGTATGTCGTGCAAAACGAAAAAAGCTGTTCTTATTTCCGCTGCTTAGAGCTCCAAGTACGTTTATTCGTGTTGATTTCTTTTGTCCACTCGTAAAAACTCATTTCCCATGATTTATGTTTGTAAAAATAACACAAAATCTTTGTTAATCCCTCTGTGCAATACGTAAACATAATTTTTCTAATTATCCAACAAAAAAAATCATCGATTTCACGTTTCTCATGCTCTAAATTCATTTTCACGATTTCGAAGACTGTAAAAAAATGTTTCCTCCCACAAAATGTTTGTAAAAACATGAAAAATATTCGAGCCTTCAAAAACAAAGAATTTTCCTTTTTTTTGTCGTAAATCATCGGACGGAATTATTTTACAAATTTAACGTTGTTTTTTTCTGTTCGGGTATTTTTTTATTGGTAAAAAAAATGTTTGTATCGCTATTCGATGCATTTGAGAAGCACGAGTCGAGCTTTGTGTTGCTTTGTGTTGCTTAGAGTACGTAGAGTACACGGACGGTACGATTACACCGACAGCTACGAGCGTAAACGCAAATCTCGTGCCAGCAAGAACAACCAGTCCGTTGCCGGTTACGACACCGGCAGCGATACAAAGAGCACCCGGTAGAATTGCCGATTACGATCCCCTTACCGAGGCCAGACCGAGTCCTTATTCCGCTAGGCAAGCCGCAACCACTGTCATTTACACGAGCGACAAGGGTGCAGGTAAGAAAGCAATTTTCAAAAAAATACAAAAAAACAAACGAAAAAAAGCAAGATGGACCAAAAAGTTGTTGATTAAAATTTTATATCGAGCAAAGTCTCGATTACGTGAGCCCGGAATTCTTTTTGCATTGTTCGTCACGAAAACTTGTTCATTTATCGAATTGTTGTTTTTTAATTGCATCAGTAATTAACCGAAAGTAATTTATCGTCATAATTGCTTGGACTCTCGGTGACGAGAGATTGGGAGAAAATTAGAATAACCTGGGCGGATCGACCCAGTGTGGTGGCCGGGGCTTAATTCCAGAACGTCCTTGTCAACGTCATTATTTATTGTCTGCATCGCGACCATCTGCGTTCCCATTTTAACCGTTGCTAATAAGGTGCGGGTCGTATTGAGGTAGTACTGTCGGTTTCAGAATTACCATTTACAGTTTGATGAAATTTGGTACAGTTTGGTACAGTTGTAGATTGTGATAAGAAAAAGATCCAGTCAAATTTTCAAGAGGCTGCAGAGAACCAGAAAAAAGATATTCCCATCGGCACTTTTATACATTGAATATTGATTTTTTTTGATAAATCTCAGTTTTCATTGTTTTTCGCAATGAATTCTTATCAATTCTCAGAAGAAATTACAGTTTTCATTGTAAAATGCAATGAAATGTATAAAATCAATGTTAAATTCATGAAATTACCAATACGAATATCTTTTTCCTGGTTCTCTGTAGCCTCTTGAAAATTTGATTGGATTTTTTTCTTATCATAATCTATTACTGCACCCAATTTTATCAAATTCTGAACGATCCTGTCAAATTTTACAAGAGGCTACAGAAAACCAGAAAAAAAATATTCGTATTGGTAGTTTCGTACATTTAACATTGAATTTTATGATAAATCTCAGTTTCTGTTGTATTTCACAATAAATTCTTATCAATTCTTATGAGAAATCACAGTTTTCGTTGTAAAATACAATGAAACGTATGAAAACAATGTTGAATTCATGAAATTACTAATGCGAATATCTTTTTCCTGGTTCTCTGTAGCCTCTTGATAATTTGATTGGATTTTTTTCTTATCATAATCCACTACTGTACTAAATTTCATTGAATTAATTGGAAAAGCGACAGTACTAGCTGAATCGAAAAAATGTCACGTGAATTTGTGTTTTCAAGCACAACGCATCGTTATTATTAGAGATTGTTGAATATTCGAAGTTTTCGTTCATGATTTTCGACTCGATGTCCACAGTGACGAATCCACCCACAAGAAAGATCGGCTCGGTCGCGGACATTGATCCGGTTAACGAGTATTATGGCTCGTTGACACCTGCCACGAACAACAATCACGTTCCACAGCATCAACCGCCTCCACCACCAGCAAATAATCTGGTAAGAGTTTTCCCATTAAATGACACTCTAAGCTCGTAATCACTTGGTCAACTTGTTCAATAAATCGCTTCTTTTGGTATTTCAATTTTTTCGCTTTCCTATCGATCTAAATTAATGCCGATTGCAAATAAATAAAAAATTCACTCTCAATTTGTTATAAACTAAAAACAATATTTTTTTTCTTCCAATTAAAGTTCATTTACTTTCTTTTGGTTTTTTCTAGTTTCATCGATTTTTATTCATACTCCTCGATTTTTTTTGGTTCTCTTGCCTCTCGGTAGTTTTTCTTGATTTTCTCGTATTCGTGTTTGTCATTTTTGAATTCGTTTGATTTGACGCTCCTTTCCTCTCAACTCGAAAACCCAAATTTCCCTCCGAAACTCCGTTTTATTCGTAAAAAAAAATTAACTGATTCTTTGTTTTTTTTTTGTTGGAGTTTTTTTTCGTTTTTCGTTTTTCTTATGATTTTTTTATGTTTTTATTTTGGTTCGTCGTTGATACAGCGAGTGTACAGAGCGATGTACGATTACGAGGCTCAGGACACCGACGAAGTGAGCTTTTGCGACGGCGATCTGATCGTTAATTGTACAGCGATCGACGAAGGCTGGATGACCGGTCTCGTACAACGCACAGGACGCCATGGAATGTTACCAGCGAATTACGTCGAGCCTGCTCAGATCTAAAGAATCCTCATCCAAGAGAAACAACAAAAATGTTGCGAAATTTTCTCCGCGTGTAAAGCTCACGCGCGACCCACCAATATCCAATTTTCATCGAGACAGCCTCGTTCTCTCGGTAGTTTGAAAAGTAAAAACTCGAGGAATCGTTCGACCGAACGAGCTCTCGATTCGATCGGTCGATAAAATCGCTTTCTCGAGTCTTGTAGAATAATTATCATCGAGATTCACACACGTGGTTCCATTAACGACATTAATTTTTTTACACGCTAGTTAACTTGAAGAAAAAAAAACGTAATTCGACGAATTTTACAAAAATTGCCTGATTTTTTCTAATTTTTTTTCTTCCGGATTCACGAGTCGGGACAAAAAGTCAAGCTCGCGAAGGAATCGACGGAAAAAATGAACGAGAGAGTTGAGAAATCTTCTCACATTATACATTCACTTTGCTAACGAGTTTTTATTCGACGACAAATAACGAGAGACTTAGGAAATACGCTAATTCGTTTCTGTTAACACGAATCGCAGTATTTTTCATTCCGTGATAAAGTTCCATACTGGAGATTTGCAAGCTCGAAAAAAACTCCAAGTTTGAGGCAATTTATAAGTCGGTCGAGTCGAGCTCGCAAGTCCCAGATCAATCGCAATAATTCCGTGTATCTTCGAACAATTCCTCGCCTCTTCCACGTGCGATCGATTATAAAGACGCTTTTTTTTTTTAATTATATTTCTCGTTGTTGCTGTGAGGGACCAAATTGTTACAAACCAAATTCGACGATTTTCGATCTTCAAAGTTGAATAGAAACAAAAAAACGAAACGAAACCGTACAAAGTTTGGTAATTGTGCAGTTTGTCAGCCTCCCCCATGGAATATGTCGTGCTTATCGTGCAAATGCGTAGAATATTTGAAGTGTTGAAATTTTCGAGATTTTCTCGAATTATGGTGAAAACACCATAATTTATGGGAATTTATGGGAAATGTCAGCCTCCCCCCATGGAATATGTCGTGCCTATCGTGCAAATTCGCAGAATATTTCAAGCGTCGAAATTTTCGAGATTTTCTCGAATTATGGTGAAAACACCATAATTTATGGGAATTTATGGGGAATTTTAGCCTCCCCCCATGGAATATGCAAGTTTACATGGAAAGTAAGAAGTTTCCGAATTAAAAAAAATGTTGCCACCATTTTTGGGAAAAGGCCTCAAACTGCATAATTACCCAAAGTTTTTTCCACTTTATCGTCATTTTTAGAAGGAAAATGAACGAAATGATTTTTTCTTGTTTCGACATCGACATCGACTGGTAATTCTTACTTTTTATTAAGCAATGCCAATTGAAACGATGATTTAAAAACGGGAAAGAAATCCGATGTGCCTTAATTATTATTCGTGGCTTGTTTCACGAACTTCCAACGTAAATTTCGTACTTTAATGTAGTTTTATGAGATTATATGATCTTGGAGAAGAAAAAGGATCAACGTCGCTGAGACGCGATCAAAATTCGCTCTACTTGCCCACTATTAACTTAAAGTAAATAAACAATGAAGAATCGATTGTCCGATAAATAGATAACAAGAAAATGGTAAACGAGCGTTAACGGATTAAAGATCGAGAGTAAATTGTTGCGGCGATTTACTAATGACAATTAACCGAGCAATTTATTTCTAGTATTTAAGTTTTACTCCAACGACCAACTCATGTTCGGCAGGACTTTATATTTAAAGAAAAAAAAAGAGAAAAAAAGCAACAAAATATTTAAAACAATCCTTCACGTACGTACGCGGACGAAAATTTGTTTTTCGCGCGCTCGGTAAAGTCACGGCCATCGCGTGGGGATGGAGAAAGTTTAGGAAAGAAAAAACGTTTCATAATGATTACGATAATTCCTCAAAATCAATACGCAAAGAATCTCCAGAAAAAAAGTTGTTTTTTTTCTTTCTTTCGATATCCAGACACGCCAACTTTGCACTTTAGCAAGAAATACATTCGTTTCGTCCGCAGCATCATTCAACTGACGAGCATTTTTTGTTATTCTCTGTTATTTCAAAAAATGATCCATCAAGGCACGGAGATGAGGAGATTTACGGTTAGAAATTTGAAACATACAGAAATATATGTTAGCGTTGTGTTTAGAAAGATAATTTTATTTTATGATACACAAATCATAATGAATAAATATGTATGTTATGTAAAAAAAAAAAAACTAAACGAAATCTTCGGGTTTGTTTTCATTTCGATGTATTACGGAAATTTTTTGTTTTCGGTCTTACCCTCTCACCTCGACGACTGTTGTAACAAATTGTAGATCGAATACGTGAATTTCATCAACTGCAAATCAGAAACGAATACTAAACCGAACTCGCCTGTACTTTATTTCATTGCTGCGGTGGACAAAGTCGGTTTTTCAAACTATCGAGTCATCGTGTTCAAAAACTGTGAAATATTTTTCGTATTTTTTTTTTTTAATTATGGATGCTGAATATCATTCATTAATTGTCTGAATTAATTAAAAAAAAAAGAATCGAAAAATTTGTCAAAAGGACGTTGTATGCAAAATTTTCTATCGATAGAATTCCTAAGTCGAGATATTTATTTATAAAAATCACGATTTTCAGTAGTTCCTCATAAGAGCGCGTGTTAAAAGTTACAATTTTCAACATTAAATATTTCGATTTCTAAAAGGTGAAGCCTCTCAAAACTTTGCATACGCTTTTGCGTAACATCGAAGAAGCTTTATTGAGTTTTTCAAAAAAATCGCTCGTAAAATTTGTTCGAAATTTTGGTTATTACATAAAAAATACAAATTACCTCGGACAATCTTGAATTTAGAGTATTTTGTTGTTCTGTCAATTAGTAACAACTTTTTTTTAATGAACTTGCGCTCGCAAACCATTTTGCATGTAAGGAAAAGTGAAAAGAAACATTTAGATTTGACCGTCGCCATACAACGTTCTTAATTACGTAGCGGAAGTAACAAATACAACGGGCGATACTTACGCTGTTGTAGGACTCGAGGGAAAGAGTGACGACGTAGCCACTAGTGTATTTTAGACGACGATGCGTTCGTGTCATCATCAAACGTAAATCTTTTTGCGTGCTCTGATTCAACGAACCCCAGTCCATGTCGTAGATGGCGTTACTGATGTCCATACTCTGAGGACCACTCGTTACAATTATTTGTCAATTATTTCGTCAATTAATTGAGCTGTCCCATAAAAACCCCATAAAAAAAATGCGGCGAAAAATTTACCTCGGTTATAACTTCGTTGCCGTACAAACACAAGAGAAATATTTGGACGACCATGCAGAAAAGATACACACTGATAAACGTGAATCCAGCACTGAGAAAATTCGCCTTGGATAGCACGTAAGTGCTCACGCAAATGACAAAGGTGCTGATTGAGCATTGGATGAAAATCACCATATTGAAGATGCCATTCGATAGCTCGACGAATCTGCCACATTTTTCAAAGTCTCAGTCACTCTGAATTTTTATGACATGTCAATTTTAACCCTCTGCTTGTTTTTAAAACGTTTTATTCAACATTTTCAAACAAAACGTTGCATGAACGTTTAGAATTTTATTAAATTTGGTACAGTAGGATGATTTAAAAAAGATTCTGTCGAATTTTCAAGACGCTACAGGGAACCAGAAAAAAAATATTCGTATTGGTAGTTTCGTACATTTAACATTGAGTTTTGTGATAAATCTCAGTTCTCATTGTATTTTCCAATTAATTCTTATCAATTCCAGGAGAAATTACAGTTTTCATTGTAAAATGCAATGAAATGTATAAAATCAATGTTGAATTCATGAAATTACCAATGCGAATATCTTTTTTCTGGTTTTCTGTAGCCTCTTGAAAATTTGACTGGATTTTTTTCTTATCATAATCTATGACTGTACCAAATTTTATCAAATTCTGAACGCACCAGTCAAATTTTCAAGAGGCCACAGAGAACCAGAAAAAAAATATTTGTATTGGTAGTTTCGTACATTTAACATTGAATTTTATGATAAATCTCAGTTTTTGTTGTATTTCACAATAAATTCTTATCAATTCTTAGGACAAATCACAGTTTTCATTGTAAAATACAATTAAATGTATGAAATCAATGTTGAATTCATGAAATTACCAATGCGAATATCTTTTTTCTGGTTTTCTGTAGCCTCTTGAAAATTTGACTGGATTTTTTTCTTATCATAATCTATGACTGTACCAAATTTCATCGAATTCTGAACGATCCAGTCAAATTTTCAAGAGGCCACAGAGAACCAGAAAAAAAATATTCGTATTGGTAGTTTCGTACATTTAACATTGAATTTTATGATAAATCTCAGTTTTTGTAGTATTTCACAATAAATTCTTATCAATTCTTAGGAAAAATCACAGTTTTCATTGTAAAATACAATGAAATGTATGAAATCGATGTTGAGTTCATGAAATTACCAATGCGAATATCTTTTTTCTGGTTTTCTGTAGCCTCTTGAAAATTTGACTGGATTTTTTTCTTATCATAATCTATGTCTGTACCAAATTTGATTAAATTCTGAACGGTAATTAGAATAAATCAAGAGTATTCTGTATTTTTTTCAGATTTTCAACTCTCCTATTACACGTGAGATATAAGTGACAGGACGAAACGGATCATGTATAAAATAGGCGAAGCAGGGTTGATTTTGTTATTTGGTTTCAACGAGCCTTCTACTCACTTGCATATTTCCAGATGATGTTGAACGCACCTTCGAATTTTTCGTTTTTGCACAATCTCGTTACCGACGTGAGATTTTTTTTGTACGTCTTCAGGAATGGAATGAAGTCGAGCTTTGAGTATGTTCAATTGAGAACAAGCTTGAATCATGATACCGTGGAAAGCTGTGTCGTGAGCGGAAGCCACAGTGGCTGCTAAAGCGTGGCTCCAAATTTGATGCCAGTAGCCAATCCAATAGCCTAATTCACTCGTGTAATCGAAAGGCAACCATGCCTTAAAGGGCAGGGTTCTATGGGGAATGTTTCCGAAGATTGAACCGATGGTTACTGCTAATACAGCCAATTCCACCATTCCAGAGAACAATAGAGTGTTTTTGCTTGAAATTAAGAATTTTCTCATAATATGAAAAGTTAAATTTTTTTTTTTCAAAATCTTCAAACTTCGATTATACAAAAATCGCTATAACGTTTTTGTTTTTACAAACTGGCGCTCCAGCTCATTATCTTCGTTTTCGAATTATCTTTGAATTGGTAATTAGCGATTTTTCATTTATTATCATTTTTTAGTCGCTTGTGAAGTTTAAAAGTGGAAAATATGACGAAAAATGTGATTTTTTGGTTCGGGGTGCCAAAAAAAATAAATTATCGGAATGCAATACAGCCTCAAAGATATTCTGATTCATGAGCTTCATTCCTGTGAAAGATTCATCAAAATTGGTTCAGTGGTTTTCGCGTGAAGAGGGCACAAACACAATTTTGTAGTGAAATTTTACGTGTTTAGCGATTTCGAGAGGAAACGTATGGAAAATGTGTGGATTTGGATAAAGATGATTTTGGATCGTGGTTTTTTTGTCCTCACCTGCATCGTTTGTCGTATTTTGTTTGTATCTCGATTTCTTTCTCGTCGACAGGCCGACACGTCTGATTATTCAACATATCGAGAAGTTGGATGATTTGTTGGCGTTTAAAAACGATATTTACCATTTTGTAACATACGCCGAGCATCGTAAGGGCCATGAAAATCACGTTGATTGCGTGGTCGAAATTTTCGACGAATATTGTGACTTCGAGCAATTCTGTGAGCGTGAAAGTGTAAATGGAAAATATTGAAAAAATCGTGTACCCGTTGTAAAGATTTTTTTTCCAAGCGTCGGTCCATTCGTGCGGACGCCAAGCTCCGCAGAATTGCAATAATTTGAAACTCAAAGGTAACGCGTACATGGCGATTTAAAAAAATTTTTAGGCAGATTTAGTCAAATTTGACTCGTGATCATCGAGCTCGAGGAGAGAATTCTGACTGATCGTACGAGTGAAATTTCCGAGACACAATCGTCGTATTATTAATTTTTTGGCTTCCTGACTCATGACAAATCGTGACAAATTCAAATAAATTATAGGGCCGATTATAATTATCGACGGACTGGTCGTTTTCTCCTTTGATCCAGGCCCATTGTCTCGTTAAATATTGCCTCGTTTACAAGACTAATCACATTTGACCCTTTCCGTTTCCTCGGAAGTCGAAAAAGCGATTAATCCGATGAAAAATGAATTAAAGATCGTCCTGGTCGTTTGACTCGATCATAATTCTGTGCCTCGCACTACCGAGACGTTATTTTCGGCTGATTAAAGAAATTTTTCCTAAAATGCATTAAATTTATAAGCTCCAGCGTCTGATTAATTAATTTTGAAATAAATTCATCAGAGCTGTGTTTTTATCGATTTATTCATCACAATCATTCGTCTCTCGGTCTAAACCCATAGTGAAATATTTTTCGAGCACAAAAAAGAATCCTGAAGCCGATTTGCTTGTTAAACTCGTGCCACGAAAAAAAAGCCATTGAAAAATGCAGTAAATTTTCCATTATTTTCATCAACTACGCCTGCTGCTATTTTTTTTTTCCCTCTGTGGTTTTTATGGGTCCGGTGATTTTTGGAGTACGTTGTAAGTCGAATAAGAAAGTTTGAGAAGCTGCAAATCGATAAGAGACAATTGAAGAGCATTTTTCTCCAGAATCATTTGAGAAATTTCAACTTTTCTCATCGTCGACTTGCAACGTGTTGGAATGCAACGAAAATTTTTCGATTTTACTGACGATTCGTTCGCAATTTTCAATGACATGCAACTTTATCCGAATTTATTAAAATTTAAATAAAATTTTATCCAAATTTATGAAAATAGACAAAATTTTCGTTGCATTCCAACGATGCACAGAGTCCCGACTTACACTATTGAAGGAATCGAGATTCAGCGTAAGAATTCGACCGCTGCTGAATGTGATGGGCCTGAGGGTTCGGGACATAACAGTAACTAAGGTCCGTTTGGTTCTCGTAGTGAACGATGGCCAGTCAGTCTCAAAGACTGCATCACCGAGAGCCAAGCTCTGAACAGATTTAGAAAAAAATGCATTTTGTGCAATTCGGTGCAATTTTTCGTAATTGACGGCGCGATTGGAATATTTTGGGGGGAACAAACGAGCAACTTACCTCGATGGTCACTTGTCCACCCTACAAACAATAGATAAATATTTGTAACAACATGCAAGCAAGATACATGAAGACTCCTGCAGCTTCGACACTCAAGGGCTTCAAGTGCGTTAATTGTAAAACGCTGACGCAGAGCACGATTGTGCTCAAACTGTATTGAACAAATATCATAACGCTAAAAACGTCGTTCGACTTTTCAGCTAATCTGAAAAAAAATGTGCAAAATTCGCCGGATTTATGAAATTTTAATTTCAATTATTCATTCAATTTTGAATTGCGAGCGAAAAAACGCGGAAGTTTAAATTTTTTATGATGGAAAAAAACGCCACGTGTGCATGAATAACGAATTTTGCTCGTAGGGAATTTAAAAACCCTTTTTTTCTCTCCGTTACATTCATGTACAATTAAAAGGCCAATTATCCATCGTTTTCCCCGTTCGAGGGGACGATAAACCGCGTGCGTCTGTAAATTGTCATTGTACACAGAAAACTCGCTGTCCTGATTAATTATTCAATCGCCAATGAGTCGGAGTCGGGCCAACACTTTTTTCCCTTCGCGCTTTTCCTTTCGGAGCGAAATAATTTCTTTTTTTTTCATACACGGTCTTCGCAGCGGAATCCGAATTAATTATTCAAGTGATAATGACCCTTCGTCACGACATTTCTTCACCCCTTCCGGAACGGAGTCCGGACGAGATCGCCTCGGCGTGGAGGAGGCCAATGCTGCTTCGCAATTTCCTCAATCTCCCTCTTGTCAAGCTCTCGTGAGCTTGTGAAACACACGCCAAGTTCGCCATTAACGTAAGTATTGTCGATACCCCATAGTACTACTGACACGCAGAGTTTTACAGAAAGTGTGCACAGGAATTCCTGAGAATTCTTTCGATCTGGTTGGTCGATCGAAAAATAAAAAAAAAATTGCCCAAATTCGATTTTTTTCACTCAAGATCGTGAAAAAAAATTGACAACTAATTAAAAATGAATTTAAAACTACTTGATACGCAAAGTTTTACGGAAAGTCCGCACAAAAATTCTAAATTTAAATTTTTTAAAAAATTACCAAAATTCAATTTTTTTCACTCAGAATCGTCGAAAAAAATTGACAACTGAAAAAATGAATTAAAAACTACTGACACGCAGAGTTTTACGGAAAATGTGCACAGAAATTCCTGAGAATTCTTTCGATCCGGTTGGTCGATCGAAAATTAAAAAAAAAAATTGCCAAAATTCGATTTTTTTCACTCAGAATCGTCGAAGAAAATTGACAACTGATGAAAAATAAGTTAAAAACTACTGGCACGCGAAGTTTCATGAAAAGTGTGCACAGAGACTCATGAAGACTCTTTTAATCTGGTCGATCGAAAACTTGCAAAAATTTTGATTTTTTTTCACTCAGAAATGTCGAATTTGATTTTTTTTTCGTGCATGATAATTGGGGCCGAGAAAAATGACACGCGAGATTTTTTCATGGCATTGACGCGACGATTCATTGTCCTCGGGACAGATTCACGAAAAAAAAATTGACAACTGATAAAAAGTGAACTGAAAGCTACGAAAATGTCGAGAACTTAATTTTTCGATTTTTCGTAAGAGCTCCCGAAATATATGTGGATATGGAAATTTCGGATAAAACTTTTTCACGTCACAAAAATAATGTTGCTCGGCACAAACGATTTTTCCGAGTCGCAAGGATGAAAAGGAGAAACGCTCCACTCGATTGAAAGTCTTGAACTGAGCTCCCGAACCCTGTTGCACATTTCTCGAAGGGTCTGATGACAGCACGCAGTTCATTCTGCACGTTATTTATTTTCTTTACTGTGACATTACAGACCCCGTAATTTGAGACGCCGTTATGTATCGCGACAAAAAGAAAATCGACGTCGTTCCCTCGACAATTCCCTTTTCTATACGCAACAGCAGCGGCGAAACGCAATGTTTTTTCTACTGTCGTACGAAACGACCCTTAATTACTGCACTCAGCTCCGGAACGACCCGACGATTTTTCCCTACAGTCTTTTTTGCCTGACGTGTTCAAGGGACTCTTCGTAGGGTCCACAGCAACATTTATTATTGATCGATTGATTGCAAGACAAAAATGCATTTTGTAATACGTTGTTTCCTCGACTTGTCCCTCTCCCTACAAAAGCACCTTAATTATCTTACGTTCGCTGGCATTTTCGTTGACTTGCCTTTTCAAGAATCTCCAATATAATTTCTAGCGTGGAGGAAAATTGGCTCCTGGCATTTTTATCGATTTATTCGTTATTGGGGAAAGGGAACGAGGGAGAATTTATTTTTATGTCCTTTTGACGATCGATACGATTTTTTCTTAAGCGGACAACGAACGTTTTGGCTCAATCGTCGCTGGAAATAACGTTGAAGACGGAATACGATAATTTTATCAGCTGAAATGAGAATTTTTTACAATTAGTGAAATTATTTGTGGGAGAAATTTGTTAGAGCCATCGAGCAGGACTCACGCGCGCAAATGCATCCAGGGACAACGTGATGACATGATAGCAAATAAAAGTTATCGGTCGTTGCGAACGCAATATCATCATGATCAGACTTTTTTTCGTTTTGGTACGAAACGGCGTCCAGTCCATTTTATAAACTGCATGGCAAACGTCGATGCTCTAAAAAATTAATATATGCAAAATTATTTTTGTCCCCCCCCCTCCCTGCGTGCATTGCTTGATATTTTATGAAAACGAAATTGCACTTTATTTAGGGTTCTTTCGAAATTTTGTAGAAAACCTTCTTGGCACCAAAACTAACAGTTTTCCCCTGTGAAGAAAAATTTTCTGACGTTTAGAATTTGAGATTTTTCTTTATTTAACTTATTATTTAACTTATTTATTTATTATTATTTTTTTATTATTTGAATTTATTATTCAATTAATTAAATAAAATCATTATTTAAATTCAAATTTAAATTTAATCTATTGAAATAATTAATTTGCAATTTTTTATTTTCCTCATCTAAACGCGTAAAAATTCGAGTCACGTTTCGTTAAACAGTTGCAAAAAAAAAATGTATTTAGGATTTTTTTTGCAGATTGCCGAAATTTTTTAAGAAAAATCCTAAACTCATTTTTCTGCAACTCTCAATCGAAACGCGCCCTGAATTTACACGCGTTTGAGTGGGAAAAGTTAAAAATCGGAAATTGAATATCCCAAATTCTTGACGTCAGGAAATTTTTCTTCATAGGAGAAAATTGTTAATTATTAATGACGATTGGAGAAATGAATGATAAAATTACCTGGAGTGACAATTCATTTCCGTAGAAGGCCAAAATGAATATCTGCATGAGCATTGAAGCGAGATACATGACAGTAGCGACAAATTCGGCGGTGAAAAGTTTAACTTTCGAAACTTCATAGACACTGACGCAAAGGACGAGAGAGCTGATGGAAAATTGTAGCAAAATGACGAAGCCAAAGATACTGTTCAATGTACCGGCTAATCTATAATTGAGACGATCTCTTGAAGTTCTTCTGGAAGCAAACTTAGCCAAAACTTTCTTATCTGAGATAAAAACGTTCGATTATTAATTACTGGAATATTCGGATGTGATGTCTGATGCAATCTGCGAGCAGATTCGACTCTAACACTTGTTTTTTCGTCTCGTAGTCTTGGTCGTTGTCGACGTTCAATTCTGCTAGTCGATTTTCAATTATTTGCGGTATGGCTTCGATGCGATATTTGAGAATTTTCATTTGACAGCACGTGAGGATAATGAGCCCGGGAAAAAAAGTGTCAAACGCGCTGTTAAGAATGGCGCCTGTACTCGCTGCAATAAACTGATGAATGAACGTCACGAGGAAAAGAATTTGGGTCGAGTCGTAGGCGTAAGGCAACCAGGCTTTGAAGGTCAATCTTCGTTCAGGTGTATCCAGAATAATTGACTTCGATAACATGAGGAAAGCTGTCGATAGTGTGAGTGTCGTGTACCGAGAAAAAATCCATCTTGAAATGAAATTCGAAAATTTAGTTAAAATGACCCCAATTTTGAAAAATTCATGTCTCTGGTAAAATTTAACGAAAAGCCTTCACCTTGGGCTCATTCTTTTCGTTTTTAATGCCAGTTTTGCTTTAGTCAAAAAATTAGTCAAAATACGGTAAAAAAAATTGAAAAAACGAGAAAATGGATCGACAGAAATCAAAATTTTGTTGAAAAAGATCGATATTTTGTTAAATACGTTCGACTGAACGTTTCTCCGAAAAATTACAAAAATAATGTCATTCGGGCAAGAAATATTCTAGAAAATCTTTTCGAAAAGTCAATTTTTGTCATTCCAATCGCAAATTTTGAAATTTTCCAAAAATATTTAGTGTTCTATAAGAAATCGATAGGAAAATGATGGAAAATCCATTTTGAGAGTTTTCCAAAGATCGACGACACGAAATCGCAATTTCACGAGATCAAAAATGTCCAGCGCGTTACCGAGCATCGGCGTGGCAATCCGATTGAATTTTAATCTCTAGCGGATCACGAGGTTCACAGATGTCGCTTCCCAAAGCGTCGGTGAAGTCAATTATTTCTTGACGTTTTATTAACAAAATCACCATCTTCGTGAACACTCCGATCATGGTGAGGAGGACGAAAGAACCGAGAGCAAATTCTTCGACGCTGTCGAACGAGGCAAACAGCTCGATGGACTCTGACACGACGAAAGTGAAAACGAGAAGGATCATTACGAACGAATAAAAATTGTAGAGTCCGAATTTCCAGCCAGAAAACCATGAAAACGGTCGCCACACGCCACAAAATGTGAAAATTGCAAAATTCGATGACAACGCGAGCATTTTTTTGTGAATTTTCGTGACCGTGTTTGCCAACGAGCGTCTCTTCGATCTCGACAAACCGAGAGCAGAACATGGTGAAACGATAAAGTTGCCTGTTGCAGTTTTTATTTTTAAGTGACATCGGAAAAGTGATTAAGAAAAATGGGAAAATGCAGCGACAACGTCATCCTGGTGTGTCGCTTAAAAATTGATGCTTTAATGATGTAGAGAAAAAAAATTTCTTCAACATTCCATTTCGATGGATCGATGCACGTGTGTGTAGAATTTATCTGCCGCGTTATGGCTTTCTCATAGTTTTTTACGAGTAGTGCATCGTTCGGAACGACACGGCGATTAAATTGGTTCGTGTAGATCGTTGACGACTTCGTGCATAATGTAATTACGTTTATGTGCAAAAGTGAGTGCGGACGGATAGAGTCATTTGATTGCTTCGGCGAGGAGTATCTTTTGTATCGATTGAAATAATTCTACCGGCAATCAAGCCATTTTTATTCCATGCGAGTCTAGGGGCGCTGAAGAGTACTTGGTTGCAAGGGAGTGCAGTGTGATTTGGTCTGGCGAGAGAGTATTAACGAAGGATTGGTTCAAGAACTGGAAAGACTTCGTCACGTGCTTACGTAGGTTGATAATTATAAAAAAATATTCTTTACTTGATGAGTTAAACAATTTTGTTACTTTATTCATTTACAAAGGCGTTATATCGCGTGAAGGGTTGTTGTCACTTTAACTATCGTTGGAAATAACGTTGAAAGCAGAGTACGATAATTTAACGAGCTGAAAAGATAATTTTATTTCGGATTATCGAATATACGGATGAGGCGATTGGCTGATCGGTGAAATGATAAATCGTAGTGTCGATCAATCGGTACTCACGCTGACAAATGCGTCGAGCGTCAGCGTAATTACGTGGTAGCAAACGAAAGTGATCGGTTGTTGCGCTCGCAGCATTATCATTACCAGACTTTGCTTTGTTTTTATGCCAAACGACGACCAATCCATTTTATAAACAGCCTGACAAATTTCCATGCTCTGCGGAGATTAATTCAGATAGGAATCGGGCTGATCGATAGTGATAGATTCGCGATTGATGAAGTGCCTTGAGTGATCGTTCGAATCAAAGAGAGCTTCGGGCCTGGCCAACAAGCCAGGCCTCTTTTGCAATTTATTGCCATAACTGTGCAAAATTAGTTAATACCGCATGCCGTGCATTCAAGTAAAAAAAAAACCTTTTCAATAATCCATCTAAAAGCAGTGTAAAAATTTTTACAACGATGATAGGAGTCACGAATATATATAATACCTGAAGCGACAATTCACCTCCGTAGAAGCAGAAAACGAATATTTGCGCCAGCATTGAACCCAAGTACAAAACAGTAGATGCAAATTCAGAGCTCAAAACTTTAACTTTCGATACTTCATAGACACTGACGCAAATTACAAGGGAGCTCACTGTGAATTGAAGAAAAACGACGAATCCGAAAATGCTGTTCAACGTATCGGCTAATCTATAATTCAAACCATTTTCAAATAATACCGCCAAAACCAAAACTTTGCGAAATTTGATATTGTGCAGTGACAATTTGGATTATATTTACTGAAATATTTGAATGTGATGCCTTATGCAATCCGCTATCAATTGAGACTCCAATGTCCGATTCTCCCTCGCACACTCGTCGCTATCATCCAGCTCCAATGATTTTTTTCGCGTCGTTAAAATTTTCGGTAGAGTTTCAAAACGGTATTTAAGGGTTTGAATCTGAGAGCAAGTGAGCATAATGAGACCCGGAAATAACGTGTCGAATCCGATGTTTATTACAGCCCCCGTACTAGCAGCCATGGCCTGATGAGAATACGTCAAAAAAAAGACCATTTGTGTAGAATTGTAGGTGTAAGGCAACCAGCCTTGAGCGAACAGCTGACGTTGAGGTAAATCCACCGTTAACGATTGAAACATCATTATAAATACGGATGACAGTACCAGCGCTGTGTACCGAGATGCCATCCACCTTTAAAAACAAAAAGAATCAAGGCAAAATGAGTTTTTCATTCTCCGTTTTACTTGAACACTGATTGTCGTGCTGGACCGAAATCATATTTCGCGCCACGTTCTCGAGATTACAGTGTAGTCTCTGCCGCGTCCGCTAGATGGCGGAACGCTCAGATTCTTGAAACGCCGTGCGGGACGCTCGACGCTCGTCTCACCGCTTACCGCGTGGCTCACTTCAATCTATTCCGTTGTGCGCAAAAGACGTACGACATCGTCGCAGGAGAAAAAATTCCGAAAATATTGTCAAAAATATATTGGTGAATAAGTGAAAATGCCAAAAAGAACAGACGGAGCAATCGAGGGGATGCGTAAGAGGTTGGAATCATTAGAGGAATCGTTGAAGCGTCTACGAGAAGAAAGTGACGAAGGGAGCGAGGACGATACATCGGAATCGGAAGATGGCCGACGCTTGGACGGTAAAAAAATCGCAAATTAGATATTCCAAATAAAATAAACGAGTAAATGGTCACGATGAGTTTGCACGAAAGGCAAAACATATCGCGTTATCCTGATCAGCGTATAAAAAATATTGAGCTGACCGAAATTTCGATTTCGTTGTTTTTCGGCGATGAAAACTCGAGGGTCGTCCGATGAGCAGGCGCAAGAGGTCTGACAAATCGGACCATCGACAGCTAAGCTCGCGAAGCAGCAACATGCCGAAGCGATCTAAGCATGTCGACGAAGAAAAAGAAACAAAAAATATCAAGGAATCTGAAAAATATTAACGAAAACGAAGATTCATTTATTCTGTGCACACTCATCAACTCTCACCAACGTGAGAATGTGTAGTCGCGAACATGCCGACTGGTGGCGACGCCAATAGTCAGAAAAGGCATCAATTGGACGTCGAAATGTATGTGCGCACACGACAACACATTCTCACTTTGGCTAAAGTGTATGAAAGTGTGCACAGACCGAATATGCGGGAGGGGAAAAAAAAGTGTAGTACAGTAAAAGAAAATGAAACAAAATATATAGATCGATTGCTTTTCACCAGATTCAGCATAGGAAAGTCCTATCTATATCTATACCAAAAGTATACTAAACATTTTTTTCCTATACTGAATCTGGTGAAAAGCCCATTTCGCAACAGGGCCAAAATTATAGAAATTTGAGAACAAAGTCGCATAACAGAATGCGCGTAAACATAATGAATTAGAACAATAAGGGAAACCTGAAAAAAAAACCTGCATGACGAAGGGTCTGTGCATGTACCTGCCCGTAAACGCAAATCCCAAGGCAGTTGAAGGCTCTAATAAATTAGGTAAATAACAGAAATGCGTTTGTCTAGTTTAGATCTCGTTATTTGTCCATTTAGATGTGATGGTCACAGTGAAGAAAGAAAACGATAAAGGAAAAGACGTTAATAAGGACGAAAAGACGACGAACCCAAAAACAAAGGAGGGGGAGGGAGACCCAGCAGCATCAAAAGCGTTGGGTAATGAGCTGCACCCGTTGCTGGCCAACATGTGGAATGATTTTGCGACCAACGGAATGCCAAAACAAGAGAAGGATCAACTTCTTGAGAAATACGGGAGAAGGGAAAGATTTGAGGCTCCGAAGCTGAATGGCGAGATTCTTGCGGTATTGAGCGAATCTCAGAAAAAGAGAGACGAATATTTGGCCGAGACACAGAGACTGATTGGCTCGGCACTTGTGGCTCTGGGGGCGGCAATGTCGTCGCTTATGAACAATCAGGAATGCATTGACAAATCGTCCTTATTGGAAAAGATAAGTGACGCGGCCAAGTTGATCTGCGAGGTTCAATACAGACAGACTGAATTCAGAAAATCTATGATTTTGGAAAAAGCGACCGAACGGGTTAAGCAGTTGCTGAGCCAAACGAAACCAGACACTTTCCTGTTTGGTAAGGACTTGGGCGAGAGAATCAAGCAGTTCAAAGCCTTGCAGAAACCCAGACGCAAGAAATCACGCCCTCAAAATGGCCGTGACCGCAGCCAAGGTCGTTCGGGAAATTCAAACTGCAGAGACGTGCAGCAGGGAAGAAGAATTTCAGAACAGAACCAAGCGGGCAGTTCTCGATCGAACACTCAGGCCCGACCGAGGTCGACGTTCAGGCGCAGAAAATCCTCCAGCCCGCGGCGACAGAGCGTCAAAGACATAACTAGGTGAGGAAAATCAATGAGAGAATAGGTAGCAGGTAGACATGGGTCATTTTGACCCATGGAATTTGATGGAATATTTTGGCATCTAAAATTTGATTTCGTGACAAAAATAAATTCAAGGCCCTAAAATATGGACATTTTACTACGAAAAACGAAAAATGCAAATTTACCGGAATACAACGCAATGAGTTCAATTTAAATTTTATTTCAATTGAAACAACATCCGAACGGCAGGAAAATTGATATTTCCAGGCAAGTTTTTGGCAAAAAGACCTGATAACGATATGTTATTATGCCCATACAGACCAACGAAGCATCCAAGAACATAAAACGTCATGCAGCCAGACTCTCCGGTGTTCTTAGGAAAACGGTTGCCCTCGAAACTAAACACTGGAGATTATATCGTCATGAACCACATCGAACAGCTAAACCATATGAAACGACCTTGAAAAAATGGGAAACCTGCACAAACGAGGGAATTGATTTTCTAAAACGACAAAAATACACACTATACTTATTTTTTTAACATTTCATTCTAATTCATACAGTACTATTAATTGATTGATTGGTAATAATTTAATTCATACATTTTGATACTGTATGAATTAATTATCAATTAATACAGTATTATTAATTGCTTACGCTATTTCTATGATTACCCATTGAAAAATTGGCCATGACCCAATTATCAGAGGATTTTTAAGGGCGTTTTTAAACTGAGATCTCTCGTTCACTTAAATATTCGTCCAGAAAATTCATCTGTTGAAAAACTGACGAAGAAAACTCTGGCAAATATTTTCATAAGAAATATTTAAAAGTTCCAGACAAAGAATTGGAAATTCGAATAACATTCCAACTAAAAATAACCTGTTCTGGAAATCCTAAAGCTTAACCAGAGATTGAATTTTTCGTTTGTTCTCTTTTTTTTTCTTTTTTTGTTTGAATTTCGTTTTCCATACAAAATAAAAAGAAAGCGTATTGCGTTTTTTTCGTGGATTATAGAAAAAACGTCAGAAATCTGTAATACAATAAAAACGTATAAGACGAAGTTGCGGTGAGACGGATTGTTGTTGACTCTTAACAACTTTACTGTAATCTCGAGGAGGAGGCGCAGAATATACACCGAAGAGAAAATTTTGTTGAAAAATATCGATATTTCGTTGCATCCGTCGGACTAAATGTTTTTTTTGAAAAATCACAAAAATTTTGTCATTGCAGCAAAAAATATTCTAGAAAGTCTCTTCGAAAAGTGAATTTTTGTTTTTCCAATTGTAAATCTCGGTGACCAGTTCCGTTAGAAATAAAAAATAATGTCGAAATAACGAAAATTTTGAAATTATCCAAAAATATTCAGCTCGCCGCCGTGGTCAGCAAAATATCGACGTTTTTTGACTAAATTGAATTTTGCGTAATAGATCGTAAGCTTCTGATTCCGTTTGCCAACTTCAGTCGTGACAGGCATTACGAAAATAGAGGTTTTAGTGGATTTTTCAATGGAAAATGGATTTTGGCGTCTTAGAGAGACTTTGAGTGCCAGTAATTTAGTTTTTGACTGTACGGTGTGTCGGATTTTTATACGAAACGGAGAAAACAGATTTGTCAATTAACCTGGCATCACGTTCGCTATCCGCATGGATTTGAATCTCGTTGTCATCTCGTGGTCCACAGATATCGTTTTTTAAGGCGATCGTAAGTTGGATAATTTCTTGTCGTTTTTTGAGCAGAATAGCAATTTTTCCGGATATGCCAATCATGGTGAGTAACAGAAAAGAGCCATGGGCAAATTCTTCGGCGCTGTCGAACGAGCCAAAAAGCTCGACGAACTGGGATACAACGAATGCGCAAATTATACAAACGACGAAGAATGTATAACAGTTGTAGAGCACGAACTTCCATCCAGTGAGACACGGCAACGGTCGCCACATGCCGCAGAGTTTAAGAATCGTGAAATGCAACGGTAGGGTATGCATTTAGATTAAATTGTGTCTTTGTAACAGACACACAACAACTCTGCAGTGCTTCTGCCTCAATTCGAAGTGGAAATTTACGATAAAGTCTTCGATTAAAGTAATTTTTGAAAATGAAGCTTAATTCGCAGAAATGGAAAGGTAGAGACATTTCGTCTGAACTGTGTGTCATTTAAAAATGCATCATTAAACGATGACGCTGCAGTCGACGAAAAAAAAACTCCCCGTCATTCTGTTCTGATCGATCGATGCCACGCAGGGACTTTATCTCTTTGCAGTTTTCCCATAATTCACTCTGCAGCTAATCATACTAAACGACAGCGATTAAAGTGACGTACAAACTGCATCTAAAGCTCGGGACTGTGCCGCTGGGACATAAGAGTATTTGATTGCTTTGAAAATGATCGCTTTTTGTCGTTTGACTTTTTCACAAGAGTATATTCTATGCAAACAGCGTGGTTTTATTTAATGAGTGTAGAGACCTCGAAAAATACAAGCTTGCAACGAGTCGCAGTATTCGTCGGACCAGCGAGCCAGTAGCATTTAACGAACCACCCTCGTCAAGAGACATTCGTCATAAAATAATCTCCGGAACGCTAACGAACCAAGAAAAATCTTCTGCCTCACCACCTGCAACTTTTGCTTCACTCGCGATTGATTGAAGTACGAGCGAAATCAATTGGTGAATTAATTTGTGATTCGCAGCGGAATTTTTCTTGTTTGTGCGTCTTTTTCTATTCTTATTTTATCCAAAAAAATACGTGCAGCAGAACATTTTGTTGTCTTTTTTATATTCAAATTATTATCCACGAAATATTTCCAGCAAAAAAATTGTGTGGATGCGAAAATCTTTCGAGGGTACCGGAGTCTTGACCTCGCAATCAATTATTCCTTTCTTCATACACTGATTAATTATAAAATACATTCCGACTTGTAATAATCATTACAAGTCATATATCAATTAATTAAAAATTTCTGATTTTAATGCGAGATCGGTTGCACAGTTTGACGTTACTTGGAGCTGCATCACTGCAACATGTGCGTTGGTCGGACTGGACAAGAGAACGCGGGCACCAGAATGAAATTGCAGAATAACCCGACAACACGGTCAAGTATAAACGGTACAAGAAAACGTATACGATTGTATATTAGTACATGAATTTAATGCAGTCAACTAAACAAAGAAATTGCCAAAAGTGAAGACTGAACATTTTTTGCAAAATACTCGATGGCTCTTGCTGCGGTTTTGCAAAAAGTGTTTCAAAGTTTCCAAAATTCTCTACCAATACGTACTAAATTGATGTGATCATATATTTAAATTCACGCGGTATCCGACTGTTGCTGGAGAACGTTGAATACCGAATAAGATAGTTTTACGATCTGCAAGCCCAAAATTATCGATTTTTATGGTGGTTTAGCCTAAATAATGCGAAAAACTGTAAAGCTCGTGAAAATCGAAACTCACGCTGTTGAACGAATCGAGAGAGACCGTGATTACGTTGCCACAGATAAATGTAATCGGTCGAAGCGAACGCAGCATTATTACGAGTATACTTTTTTTCGTTTTGATGTCCAGGCGAGACCAATCCATTCGATACACCGCGTCGCAGATTCCCACGCTCTGAATAAAACGATCAGAAAATATGTTTCATGCTAATTTTTCATTTAAAGGTCAGTTTTTTCATTCTCGTCTCGTGCCTGAGGGGACAATGAAGGAGGTTGGATCACGAAATCAAAATATAATCAGACTTTGATTACATTCTCTCGCAACAAGTAAAAAAACACAAATTTTTCCCTAATTTTTCATTATTTTCACTAAATTTAATAAAATTATTGTCTTTTTGAATTTTTTCTCAATAACTGTTTCCATGAAAAACGTGGACGATTTTTTTTTTTCGATTCGTGAATACTTTTGAGCATTTTTTGCAGGTTTAATTGTTTTTTACGATTTTTAAGATTTTTTTTCAATTCGTGAACATTATCGAGTATTTTTTGAGCATTTTATTTATTTTTACGATTTTTGTTAAATTCGTGAATATTGACGAACGATTTTTGAGCATTTCATACGACACCTGGAGCGTCAGTTCTCCACCGTAGAAACAGTACAGAAAAATCTGTACGGTCATGCAACAGAGATACATCATTGTGGCAGTGAATTCAGGGCTGAAAAGTTTCATGGCCGATATTTCGTAAGCACTGACACAAAGAATGAGAGAGCTCAAGGCGATTTGAAAGAAAACCATGTTGCTAAAGATATCGCTGAATGAATTGGCCAATCTGAAATTCGAAGAGGCATGGAAATAATTATTGGTCATGTGGATTTTATGGGGTTTTGTGTATGAAGGAATTTGAAAAATGCGGCGATTTTGTTACTGAAATATTTGGACGTGATGCCTTATACATCCCGTGAGCAATTCAGCCTCTCGAGACTGAAAATATTCTTGCGGTTTGACGTCGTTTGCATTCCTGTCGAACGAGTCATTTTCCGTCAGCATCATTTCAGGCAACGTTTCGATTCGATACTTGAGAATTTTCATTTGAGCACAAATGCTTTGCACAAAACCAGTCACCAGAGTATCGAACGAGCAATTTATCATCGCGAAACTCGCGTGAGCAATTATTTGGTTCGTGTAGACCAACCAGTAAACCATTCCTGACAATTTTCGATCAAATGGGAGCCAACCTTCGAAAGGCATATTACGAGCTGGTGTATCCATCAAAACTGACCTCAACGAAATTAGACAAGCAGTCGTTCCAGCAACTGAAGTATACCACAAGGTGTTTGACCTTGAAAAAGTACAGGATCAATTTTCACTAAGATCTAATGAAACGTTTTTTTTGGAAACCTAAACTACGTGGCGCAATTAATGAAATTCTGTCAACTCGATAATTAACAATGTTATTGGCCGATTTTTTATTGTCATACTGACAGCAATTTTAAGGATTTCATTAAGAAGGATCACGTCTTAGTTGTGAGTCAAAAATGCATCCGAACTTTTTTGCTTTTTTGATTATCAAAGAAATTATTACAATTTCTTTTTTTTTATTATTGAAATTGTGTGGGAATTATTTGTTGGGCTTAATCGGCGTTGAACGTGATAACAATCTTGGAAAAAACATTATTTTCAATCAGCTGGTGCATGCAGCATTGTCAAACCTTCAATTGTTTATGTCGCTATTGCTCGTTAACGTGAAATAAGTTTGTTTCAATTTAAATTCCCATGTGATCTTCAACGGTAACAAGAATTTTAAAAAACAGCCTTGATTTCTGTGAAAATAATATTTTCTTATGTTCGTTTTCGGTTTGCTAAAGTTGGAAGGATCGATCTTGAAAAAAATGCAAATAGTTGCAAAGGGAGTCTGTCTACCAAAAGAGCCTGGTACACGAGGATTCAAAACAATTGACTTTCATGAATCGTTCTCTGGAGAACTAGACGGTGGATTAAAAAATAATTCCAGTACCAGATGCACGCTATATTTTTCTACGTTGGAATTTTCATTCACCATTGGATTCGCGTGATCCTCCTTAAAAAAAAAATCAAGTCACCTGGCATCGCGTTCAAACGCAATCTGGATTTCCATTTCGTCATTATTGCGAGGTCTGCTGAGATCGTTTTTCAGTACGTTCGCCAGTTGAATAATATCTTTTCGATGTTTCATGATACTCGCACATTTTCCACAGCCAGCTAGTATCGCCAGGAACAAAGAACTGTGAGCGAAATCGTTGATATTATGGGATGCGACAATAAGCTCGATGAACTGCGACAGACCAAACGTGTAAAACGAAAGAATCATGTAAATGGAATAGCAGTTGTAAACTAAGGGTTTCCAGCCAGTGGACCACATGACAGGTTGCCACATTCCGATATATTGAAAAATCCGAAAATTCAATTGCAGCGTATGCATTTTACTCGTGACGTCAATTTATTTCGCATTGACCGTACAAAGAGGAGTCTTCGATGTCACTGACCAACTTTGCCCTCGCAAAAAGCCTGTGAATGTTCATACAAAAGAAAAACTATCGTCGAATAAAATTTCATCGAAAAATGATATACTGCAGCGTCTTGGAACATCATTTGCATTTTATAACTCGTCGACATAATAATACGGAGCAAAAAAAAATATGGAAGAAAAAAAATATGTTGCATTGCAGCGGATTTAATAATGCAGCGAGTTGGCATTGTCGCGGAGACTTTTATCGGTTTTTCTGCATTTTGCATGGAGATTCCTTCAATCCGTCATTTAATGCGTTAATATTAAAATATAGCAAGGTAAATATACTCGCAGTCCTGTGCAGGCAACTCCGACGCTCTCTCTGGACACTAAAGTCATTCTTTTGCATCCGCCGGATACGAAGTCAACACCATCAATTTCCGAATCGATTTCGTTCAGCTATTGAAACAGTGCTTGGTGAAAACTCGCGTCAGTTCTTCGGTGACGGTCTCCCAAGTTTGTACAAGGTTGGTCTCGTAACTATAAAATGCCCATACGTTACCGTTTTCGGAAACAGAAAATCAACCTGGACTCGATCATACGAAGACCCGAAAAGTTCTAAATAACTAAATTGTAAACCCTCAATCCGTAAACGTTTTTTAGGCGACCTGATGCCGCAATTACGAATGAAAAAATCTGAAAAAATTCTTGGTCAATCTTCAGACTGTACTTTTGAAGCGAGGATGCAATTTTTCGTTTTTTTTTTATTGTTGTTCATTTTTTTCTCATGAACTATCGAGCGATGCGCGAAGGAGGCTGGGGCGAGGGTTGTAAGTTATAAGTTGATGGACCGCACGAACGCAACAGTGTGTATTTTCGAACAATTTATTTTTGACGATCCAAGATCGAGTTTACAAATTTCTATGCGTATAAAATTCTACTACAAAATTGTGTTTGTGCCCTTTTCACGCAAAAACCACTGAACCAATTTCGACGAATCTTTCACAGGAATGAAGCTCATGAATCAGAATCGCCTTCAGGCTGTATTGCATTCCGATAATTTATTTTTTTTGGCAACCCGAACTGAAAAATCACATTTTCGTCATATTTTGCACTTTCAAAATTCACCAGCAACTACAAAAAGTTTTTTCTGGAATATTTGGATTCGTATTCGTGGTCAAAATGTATTGACGATTCGTGAAATATTTTTCCTAGCGTGTGTAATCAATAAATTAATTATTTTCCACGTTATTTTGTTTGGACAACCATATCGGAGTCTTTTTTTGCGTTGGTATCAATCGATGATGTATTTTTAATCGATATTTATTCGATCCGAATAAATTAATAAATGAATGAACAAAATGTACTTACAGTTTCGATTTGAATTCTTAATTTTCTACGCATTAATTAGGACGTTAATTACTCTCCTGATCGTTGGAGAACGTTGTAAACCGAGTACGATAATTTGATGAGCTACAAGAATATTTCTCTTACAATTAAACAATCGCATAAAAATCTATACAACTAAAATTCGTAAAAAAAAACACTTGAATGATAAAATGGCACAAACTTTGTTGAATGAATCGATGGAAACCGTGATGACATTGCCGCAGGTAAACGTAATCGGTCGTAGAGAACGCATCATCATCATCACGAGACTCTTTTTGGTTCTCGTGCTCAAAAGAGACCGATCCATTTGATAAACCGCGTCGCACATGTCCACGCTCTAAATTCAAGATTTTTAAATGTAAATCCACGAAAAACACGTTTGCGTTGCATATTTTTTGCTCTATATAAAAGTTATACGAAACCTGAAGTGTCAATTCACCACCGTAGAAGCAAAAAATAAATATCTGTACGATCATGCAACAGAGATACAGCATAAGAGCAGTAAATTCAGAACTGAAGAGTCTCATGGTCGATGTTTCGTACACACTGACGCAGAGTATGAGCGAACTCAGAGAGAACTGAAGAAAAACCACGTTACTGAAGATTTCATTGACAGAATTGGCCAACCTGAAATTCGAGAGAACTTTGCAATGAATATTTTTTTCCTAGATTTTTCAAACACTCGTTTTAGGAAAAAATTGACCCTTCGAGTGCCCTATAAGTGCACATTGGGTCAATCTGACCCAAGGCGTTTTTCAAATCGTCGTATTTCGGTGGTTAAACATTTTTTTTCGTTTTTTTTTATTCAAGACAATTTTTGACGTAATTTTTGGATTTTTTATGGTCTTGAATTTATTGTTTGGCGAGAACGAAAATCAAATGCCAAACGATCGGCGACCCGAATCGTCGGGGTCAAAATGACCCAGTATGGACTCTCGAGGGTTTAAAGGAGCGTGATTTTTTTTCTCTTTACTGGAATATTTGAATGTGATGCCTAATGCATTCTGTTAGCAATTGTGACTCTTGAGACTGACGCTCCTGAAGAGATTCCTCGTGGTTTTGTTCATGCAGCAAAGTCCTCTTCGCTTCCATGACCTTCGGCAGCGATTCTATGCGGTACTTGAGAATTTTCATTTGCGTGCAAGTTTGCATCATGAAACCAGGGACCAGAGTATCGAATGAGCTATTAAGTATCGCCGTAGTAGCGTGAGCAATTAGTTGGTGAAAATAAGCCAACCAAAAACCGACTTCTGGGCCTGCTTTCGGATCAAAGGGCAGCCAGCCTTTGAAGGGCATGTTACGTTCAGAAATATCGACTATTAATGATCGTAGCGTAATTAACGAACACGTCGTTCCACCGAGGACAGAGTACCAAAAAGTGTTGAATCTAAAAACAAAGAAAAAACAAAAAAACAGACGGTACCGCTACAAAAATGCTCGATTCAAGGACGTTGTATGAGGACGATCAAACCTAAATTTTAACTTTCAATTTTCTTTACATACAAAATGATTTGCGAGCCTGAGTTCATTAAAAAAGTTGTTAAAAATTGACTAAAGAACTCTAAATTCAAGATTTTCCGACGTAATTTGTATTTTTTATATAATAACCAAAATTTCGAACAAATTTTACGATCGATTTTTTTGAAAAACTCAATAAAGCTTCTTCGATTTTACACAAAAGCGTGTGCAAAGTTTCAAGAGGCTTCGCCATTTAGAAATCGAAATATTTAATGTTGAAAATTGTAACTTTTAACACGCGCTCTTATGAGAAATTACTGAAAATTGTGATTTTTATAAATTAATATCTCAACTTCTACACGGTGAAACCTCTTGAAATTGTACGAGCCATTGTGTGGTGCAAATTTGAAGGAATTCTATCGATAAAAAATGTTGCATACAACGTCCTTAACGTTCGGCAGATTTTCAACTCGTTAATTTATAGCCAATCAATTTTTATACTGCCGAATATTTGGTTGATCAAATAATTCATCGAAATGAGTCAAACCCTCCGAGTGCACACCTCCTGTGAGTGCATATTGGGTCAATCTGACCCGAGGCGTTTTTCAAATCGTTTTTCGTAGAAAATTATCCAGATTTTATCGCTTTGAATGATTTTTTTTATGAAAACGGAAATAAAATGCCAAACGATCGGCGAAAAAAATTGTCGGGGTCAAAACGACCCAGTATGCACTCGGAGGGTTAAATCCTACCAGTCACCTGGCATCGCGTTCGCAATTATTTTGAATTTTGCTTTCATCCTCATTCCGAGGTTGGCAAAAATGGTTGGTGAGAGTATTTGTGATGTCGATGATTCCCTTGCGTTGTTTAACGACACTGGCACATTTGCCACAGGCGGCAAGAACGGTGAGAAACATGTAAGAACCATGAGAGAATTCCTTGACATTTTCCGAGGACAAAACGAGCCCGAGAAACTGGGATAAAGCGAAAAGATAAAGTGAAGAAACCATGAAAAAAGTGTACAAGTTATAAACCATGGATTTCCAGCCACTGGACCACACGAGCGGTCGCCACATTCCACAAAATTGAAGAATTGCGAAATTTAATCGTAAAGTTTGCATTTTATTTTCAAAAGATTAAATTCGCTTTCGTTGAACGTGCAAAAACAAGTCTTTGGCGACACTGACTCGCCTTTAGCGGTCGCACAAAATATCTTCGTGAAACTTTACCAAACT
Organism: Diadegma fenestrale; assembly: GCA_037043255.1. Classification (NCBI taxonomy): domain Eukaryota; kingdom Metazoa; phylum Arthropoda; class Insecta; order Hymenoptera; family Ichneumonidae; genus Diadegma; species Diadegma fenestrale. Next base: position 10,835,507 of record CM073317.1, read on the forward strand.
TGGCATCATAAATTTGTCTCCCAGGTACGAATTCACAGAGAGGACAATTTTTCCCCATGGAATTTGCATTTTATAACTGGCGAATAATGATACAGAGAGCAAGAAAAAAAAGTACACGTTGCTTCGTAAGCAGATAAATAATTAGGCAAACTCTTGACATGGAGAGTGTTCGTGCTTATTTTAGTTTGTCGCAAACCCTTTATGGCAAAAAAGTAGACGCTTTTTGCAGAACGTCATGGATGAATAATTGAGCGGCATGACGCGAACCAACTCTAGAGAATTCACCATTTCCTTGTAGAAGAGTAATGACGGATTATTTTTTCTATCCGTACGTAGGGAAGGAAAGCATCAATTTTCATACTAAATTTATCGACGACGAGTCGTGAAAAAATCGTTGAAAATTCGATCCAGTATTTTGTTAAACGCTCACAAACTCCGAGGCAAAAGAGTCGAATCTCTTGATCACAAAACTTTTTCAATTGAGTCAAATTTATTGTGTAAATTCCACTCGCTGTACGAATCACTCTAGTGATTAATAAATTCATTCTATATCTAATTCTACGATCTCTTTTCGATGAATGGAAACGTTTTGGCTTGCCAAATGCTCCAAAAGGTAAAATCAATTGAAAAATATGGAAGAAAATTCAGAATTCATCGTTGATCGTAGTAAAAATATTAATTCTTATCAACGTTGAGATTTTGGTTGAAAATTTATTTTTATATTTTCTTCACTCGTACGAATGAAATTTTTTTTTTTTTTCAATTCTCAGATTTCTCGGTGCTGAACGTAAAAAGAGGTTTAAAAAAACATTCCTCGAAAAATGGAAAATTCAAAAAGCGAAAACGCGAGAAAATCATCAATTTTTCGAGGGCATTTAAAACAACTTCGTGGAATTGTGATTATGAGTATTTGTGGCGATGATACTCACGCAGTTGTCGATTTATGGGACTGTCGATCCAAGAAAATAGAGGTACGCAGTAATAATTTCATCAAATTTGTCGCTTTATTGTACATAATTGCACGTGTTCGTAAAATCTGGAACATTCACTTGGTCCCGAGCTATTCGGCTGCTCGTTGGAGAACGTTGTAAACCGAGTACGAAAGTTTGATGAGCTGGGACAAAAGTTTTGCTAGTGAATTTGTTAAAAAAACCGGATGTGACTTCCGACACGAATATTTATTTAAATGATGAATTTTTTGAATTAATAATTCTATAATTATTTTGAAAATTGAGAAATTTTTACTAACCTTGTTGAACGAATCGAGGGAGACCGTGATGATATTTCCGCAGGTAAAGGTAATGGGTCGCAGAGCCCGCATCATGATCATTACGAGACTCTTTTTCGTTTTGATGCTCAAAAATGATTGATCCATCCGATAAACCGCGTCGCAAATGTCCACGCTCTAAATTCGATATTTTTAAACGTCAAATTTCCGAAATTTCCATCGATCAACGTTTCGTCGATTTAATTGTAACGAAACTTAATAAAAATCATCGTCATGAGCCACTTTTTGCCAATTTTTCCAGAAAATAACTGTCGAAAAATTAAAATTTGTCTTTTTTATGTTTTTATACGACTGGACAAAAAGCGCTTACGAATTCCCATGGATTTCGAGTTTCCGATCATTTGATTCCGGTAATTCAAATAATTACGTACGACAGAAGAAATTTTTGTCCACTTTCGATTTGTTTTTCGATAAAATTGAATTTTAACGAATTTCTAAATTTTATCACTTGAGGAAACATGGATTTTTACAACGAACCTTTATAAATCATCGTCATAAGCCAATTTTTGCATCATTATGAGAAAATGACCGTGAAAAAATGGAAATTTTTCATTTTTTTTTGCTTCTACACGACTTGACGAAAATTTCTCACAAATTCCCATGGATGTCGATTTTTCAAGAGTTTCATTTTTTCCTAATTAAAATAATTTCGAGTTTTTTTTCTCGATGGAACAGAATTTTTAGAATTTATGGTGTACGAGACCTGAAGTGACAATTCGCCACCGTAAAAGCAATAAATGAAGATCTGCACGAGCATGCAACAGAGGTAAAGCATGAGAGCAGCAAATTCCGGGCTGAAGAGTTTCATGGATGATGTTTCGTAGGCACTGACGCAAAGTATGAGCGAGCTCAGAGCGAATTGTAGAAAAACGACGTTACCGAAGGTGTCGTTCAAAGAATCAGCGAACCTGAAAATCCGATGGACTTGGCAATGATTATAAGATGAAAAAGCTGCTCAGGAGGTTGGATGAGGAAAAAATGGAGAGAAAACGTTTGTTTGATTTACTGAAATATTTGGACGTGATGCCTTATGCATTCCGAGAGCAATTGCGACTCAAGAACTTGACGCTCCTTAAGAGATTCCTCGGGGTTTTGTTGGTGCGACAAAGTTGTTTTCGCTTCGACAGTCCGTGGCAAAGATTCGATGCGATACTTGAGAATTTTCATCTGAGCACAAGTTTGCATCATGAAACCAGGAACGAGAGTATCGAAAGTGCTGTTTGTTGCAGCTCCGGTAGAGTGAGCTATTACTTGATGGAGATAAGCGACGTAAAAACCAATTTCTGAAGATTTAACGTCGTAAGGGAGCCAACTTTTGAAAAGCATATTACGAGCAGGCACGTCGACTATGAAGGACCTCAACATTATCAAGGAAACTGTCGTTCCCCCGAGGGCAGAATACCAAAAAGTGTTGAATCTAAAACGAATGACATCTGAACAAATTTATTTAAAGAAAATGCAGCGATTCTTCGGAACAATCAAGATTTCCAATTCATTAAAAAGAATCACGCGTTACTTGTCAGTCAAAAAAGTAACTGAACGTTTTTGCTTTTTTGGTTATCAAAGAAATCATTACAATTTCTTTTTTATTATTCAAATTATGGGGAAATTATTTGTTGGCCTTGATTGGCGTTGAATTTGACAAAAATTTTCGAAAAAAACGTCATTTTTAATCAGCTGGTGCATGCAGCATTGTCAAACCTTCAATTGTTATTGACGTAATTAATGAAATTCCGTCAACTCGATAATTAACAACGTTGGACAATTTTTTATTGTCACACTGACAGCAATTTTAAGGATTTCATTAAGAAGGAACACGTCTTAGTTGTGAGTCAAAAATGCATCCGAACTTTTTTGCTTTTTTGATTATCAAAGAAATTATTACAATTTCTTTTTTTTATTATTGAAATTATGTGGGATTTATTTGTTGGGCTTAATCGGCGTTGAACGTGACAACAATCTTGGAAAAAACATTATTATCAATCAGCTGGTGCATGCAACATTGTCAAACCTTCAATTGTTTATGTCGCTATTGCTCGTTAACGTGAAATAAGTTTGTTTCAATTTAAATTCCCAGGTGATCTTCAACGGTAACAAAAATTTAAAAAAACAGCCTTGATTTCTGTGAAAATACTATTTTCTTATGTTCGTTTTGGGTTTGCTAAAGTTGGAAGGATCGATCTTGAAAAAAATGCAAATAGTTGCAAAGGGAGTCTGTCTACCAAAAGAGCCTGGTGCACGAGGATTAAAAAAAATGGACTCATATGTATCGTTCTTTGGAGAACTAGACGGTGGATTAAAAAATAATTCCAGTATCGCATGCTCGCTGGATTTTTCTCCGTAATTTTCCAAATTTGAGCCCTCAAAGTTTAGATTTTTGTTGACCAGTAAATCCGCGTGATTCGATCTCCTTAATAAAACTTGAATAAAACCTTCACCTTGCATCCCGTTCGCAGTCAGTCTGTATTTTGATTTCTTCTTCATTGCGAGGTCTGCAAAGATCGTTCCGGAGAACATCGGTAAGATGAATTATTTTTTTTCGATGTATTATGACACTGGCAGATTTTCCACAGCTCGCAAATATCGAGAGAAACATGTAAGAGCCGTGAGCGAATTGTTCGACATTTTCCGAGGATAAAACGAGGTCGACGAACAGAGTCAAAGCATAAGTGTAAAAACACGACATCATGATTGTCGTGTAAGAATTGTAAGCGATGGCTTTCCAGCCAAAAGACCACACGATGGGTCGCCACATTCCGTAAAGTTGAAGAATTTCGAAATTCAATGATAACGTATGCATTTCACTATAAAAGTAAATACGTGTCCTGCCTCGAGCGTGAAGACGTTTTTGCTTGGACTGAGAGGCTCTGAGCTCGGAAAAACTGGGAAAAAATTGACGACAAGCAAAACAATTTCGTCATTATGCTGAGCGAGACTGTCTGGCGCAAAAAAACAAACACACACACAGTCCTGCATCATAAAAATGTCTTCCCACATAATTTGCATTTTATAAATCGTCGCTAAAGATACAGTAAAAAATAATAAAGTATATACGACATTGTATTGCGTATGCAAACAATTGGATGAATTGTCACTTTGGTGCAATCGTAATATTGGCTCGTGACATGCAGCATAGGAAAAAATATCCATTCGCTTCACTATAAAATGCGTAAATAATAAAACATGCAGCATGATGATTGTACGTTCAGCCGATTGAGCGTTTTTTCTTCTCAGCAATGAAATATTCTTTGCATTTCTCCACGAACTAAATTGACCCAGCAAAATTTATAATCCACTCGACCAAGTGGGGGAATCGCGAAAGTCTTGCTAGGAATTTCGATTCAGTTCTTCGGTGACTGTCCACGACGTGCACAGGCGAGTGCTGCAAATTTTTGAACGTCAATTTTTGTCGAGCCTCGTTTTTTTTCAAACTACTCCATTTTTTAACTCGCGATGGTTCAAATTGCGTTTTTTTCTTTGTCAAAATCTTTTTCGGCGATTAATATCCCACGATGCGATTTTTTGGCGTCACTTTCGTCAGGATGATTAATCGATTAATCGACGCTAATTTCTCTCAGCACTGTGAACGCTGTGTACGAGGCTTGAAGGATCTGAAAGACATTTTTTTTCATAGGAATCTTTAAATTCGAATCTCAATCCAAAAAAAAAACGAAATCCATCAATTTTCAAAATTCGAAAAAAGTTTGAATCAGAATTTCAATTTTTCAGCATTTTTACGCACATCACTTGACATTTGATGAAAATATAATTATCAAAAATGAGAGAAACAAAAAATTTCCGTTCCCGCTTCAAAAGTACGGTTCGAAGATCGATCGTGAATTTTTTCTGATTTTTTCTTTCGTAATTGCGAGTGCAATTGCGCGAACGAGATTAAAGTGCCGAAAAAAATTCACGGACTCCGAATTTTTTTGTATGTTTTACGATCGTTTTTTGTACGTCGAAGTGAATGAAAAGGGAAAAAAAAGAAATTATAGGTGAGAGGAAACTGTTTTTGTACTGACATTGACGAAAAATTCGTTGGACAGTGGCATCGCTGGGCCGCTAGTGAAAAGAATCGGTTGCTTGGCTCGCATACAAACGTTGAGAATGTCTTTTTGATGAGTGACTTTCAAGCTGACCCAATTCATTTTGTATACCGAGTTCCGGATCTCGAGGCTCTGCATCGTCGGAAAAAAAGTTTTTAATTGAAAAAGAACGAGTGGATTTCGCGAGCCAAGTGCAAAATAAGTATTTGGCAAAACTTGTAAATGTTTTTTAAATGTTGAATAGAAAAATAACAAAAACGCAGGAAATTGTTGATTTATTTTTGGGAATTTTATGAATAAAATCGAGGTCCAGTGTATTCACCTTCAGATGGACTTCGTTGCCGAACCAGCAGTAAAGAAAAGCTTCGGAAATCATGCAACCGACGAAAAGGGCAGCGATCGTGAATTCCCAATTTTCTACGCTCGATCGAGCTAATTGGAACGCACCTGTGCACGTGCCGGTTATACTAACGAGCATTTGCACTGCAAACGTCCACACGAAACAGCCTTGAAGTTCCTCGGCTAATCTGAAAAATAATCTATCTATATATATATAAGTGTTGCGTGACTGACTGACTGACTGACTGATTGACTGACTGATTGACAGACACCGCCCACCCTTGACCACTGAAGATAGCATCGTACAAATTTTTGTAGACCCTAATGAAAAAATCATAAATAGACCCCAATGGAAAAATCATAAAATAGACCCCAATGAAAAAATCATAAATAAACCCCAATGAAAAAATCATAAATAGACCCCAATGAAAAAATCATGAATAGACGGAAATCATAATAGAATTCGTGATGTGGAAATTTGTGTGTAATATTATTGTGTACCCAGCGAAGCGGGCGTACCCAGCGTAGGCTAGTAACTAAATAAAACAATATTTTCGATCATTGCACTGACACGATGCCATTTGAAAAATTTCCCTAAAAATTAAGAAGCAACAAATAATTCCATTCATCGAATGTATCCGTTAGTAAAAAGAGGAGAAGTTGAGTTTTATGATGAATCTCAGTTTTCATTGTATTTTGCAATAAATTCTTATCAATTCTCAGAAGAAATGACAGTTTTCATTGTAAAATGCAATGAAATGTATAAAATCAATGTTAAATTCTTGAAATTACCAATGCAAATATCTTTTTTCTGGTTCTCTGTAGCCTCTTGAAAATTTGACTGGATTTTTTTCTTATCGTAATCTACTACTGCACCAAATTGCATTAAATTCTGAACGATCCAGTCAAATTTTCAAGAGGCTACAGAGAACCAGAAAAAATATATTCGTATTGGTAGTTTCATACATTTGACATTGAGTTTTATGATAAATCTCAGTTTTCATTGTATTTTGCAATAAATCGTTATCAATTCTAAGGAGAAATCACAATTTTCATTGTAAAATGCAATGAAATGTATGAAATCAATGTTAAATTCTTGAAATTACTAATGCAAATGTCTTTTTTCTGGTTCTCTGTAGCCTCTTGAAAATTTGACTGGATTTTTTTTCTTATCATAATCTACTACTGTACCAAATTTTATTAAATTCTGAACGATCCAGTCAAATTTTCAAGAGGCTACAGAGAACCAGAAAAAATATATTCGTATTGGTAGTTTCATACATTTGACATTGAGTTTTATGATGAATCTCAGTTTTCATTGTATTTTGCAATAAATCGTTATCAATTCTAAGGAGAAATCACAATTTTCATTGTAAAATGCAATGAAATGAATGAAATCAAAGTTAAATTCTTGAAATTACTAATGCAAATATCTTTTTTCTGATTCTCTGTAGCCTCTTGAAAATTTGACTGGATTTTTTTCTTATCATAATCTACTACTGCACCAAATTGCATTAAATTCTGAACGATCCAGTCAAATTTTCAAGAGGCTACAGAGAACCAGAAAAAATATATTCGTATTGGTAGTTTCATACATTTCACATTGAGTTTTATGATAAATCTCAGTTTTCATTGTATTTTGCAATAAATTGTTATCAATTCTAAGGAGAAATCACAGTTTTAATTGTAAAGTACAATGAAATGTATGAAATCAATGTTAAATTCTTGAAATTACCAATGCAAATATCTTTTTTCTGGTTCTCTGTAGCCTCTTGAAAATTTGACTGGATTTTTTTTCTTATCATAATCTACTACTGTACCAAATTTGATTAAATTCTGAACGATTCAGTCAAATTTTCAAGAGGCTGTAGGACATTTTTCGTTAAGTTTCAACCTCCGCATGATTTTTTATGGCGCCCGAAATCATACGAGTCCTTCGGGAAGGACAAACATCTAAAATTGTTCACTGTATTTGTTTTATTTTCAAATCAAACGTTTTAACGAACCAGATTCTTGAAAAAAAAAGTTTTCGCCTGGGTCAAACAGGCCCATATGATCCGCGGATGTTTTTTTTAATATAATTTTTGACCCAATTTTCTCCTCGTGTAGATATTTAAATGGACTCACTGAAATATTAAGATGTGATGATGCAAACAATCGACAAACTTGTCTCTGACTCGTTTTTCTCGATCCTCGCGGCTGTGAATATCGTGGAATTCTCCTTTGGGCTGGTTTTCGTCATCATGATCATCAGCGAGATGGATGAATCGATTGCTGAGTATATCGAGTTGACCGGACAAGTGCATCATGATGGAAATGCTGAGAAGATCGTTGCCGAGGTTCGCCAAACCGACTGCGCTCGCCGAGATTTTTTCCCACATGAGAGTGAACCAGAATGAAAATTCTGTGTTAATATCGTACGGAATCCATACGCCAAAGGGCAATTTTCTCAATTGAGGATTTTTAATGATTGGTCCGAAAACCATGAACTCGAGAGTCACCAGAGTGTTGACCGTGATGACGGCGCTGATGAATCTAAAAATCGAAAAACACTCCATAAGAGCAATTTGTTAAATTTCTCTGGAATTTTCGGGGGAATGACAAAAATGAGGAGATAGAAAAATGGTTTGCGACTCCTACTTGCTGAGTCTTCTGTATTTTTTTAGTGTTTTTGCTTCCCCAGAATTCTGACCGATGAATTTATCGTTGTCGAGATTATACATAAGCTCGATTATTCTTTTGCGCTTAAGTAAAAGATTCAGGGCCTTGAAAAATGCGTTGAACGTTGGCATTAATGTAATGCAATTGTTGACTAAGTTCGTGATGTTGTCGGTGTTGACGAGAGTGTCGATGAACTGGGCCAACATGAAACTGGTGATGAAAAAAGCACTGAGAAAGGTGTAAGAGTGATAAAAGAATTTTTTTGTTGTTGAAAACCACATGGGGCACCAATAACCGTTGCACACAAAGATTAAAATGGGATATTTGACCATTGGCGACTTGTCGGGGGTTTCACGACCCATTTTCGAGTTATTTTATTGCTACCGAGTCTTCGTCGATCTTTGGACGTTTCGTGGAGTCTCAGAGATTAGCGAAGGTGGCAATGTTTTCGTTTGAATCGTGGGAGACTTGTGGCGGACGGCGGGTCCGAGAACATTGAATTTTGGGCGAAAAAACTTGCGTGTCCCGATTCATTACGGGCCTAATTTACAGCGGCTCGTTTTAATTAACGAAAAAATTATTAATTGTGCTCCCAAATACGCGAAATTAGGCTTTTTGCTATTATTTGACTTATTTTCATTGATCCTTCGCGTAAAATACGATTACAGATCGCGACAGCTCGTAATTAGTGGCAATTAATGGCGATTAGAGCTCCGACAGATATTCTCATAGTTTATTCAACTGAAATTTGACCTTCTTGGTAATTCATGCTCCCCTTCGATCCTTATCAAGCTTGTGAGCTTCTGTGAGAGTTTATGGAGACGGTTTCGAGCAACCCTTGCATTTACCAAGGGCCGTTCGATTCTTACGCTAATTTCACGATTTTGAAACTTTCGAAAGTATCTGTAAAAATTCATGGGCCTTTTTCGGTCAAGTCCAAATTTTTCTTTCCAGTTTTTCTTACATACAAAATGGTTCGCGAGCCCAAGTTCACTCAAAAAAGTTGTTACTAATTGACTAAAGAACAAAATACTCTAAATTCAAGATTTTCCGAGGTAATTTGTATTTTTTATATAATAACCAAAATTTCGAACAAATTTTACGAGCGATTTTTTTGAAAAACTCAATAAAGCTTCTTCGATGTTACACAAAAGCGTGTGCAAAGTTTTAAGAGGCTCCACCATTTAGAAATCGAAATATTTAATGCTGAAAATTGTAACTTTTAACACGCGCTTTTATGAGAAACTCCTGAAAATTGTGATTTTTATAAATAAATATCTCGACTTTTACACGGCGAAATCTCTTAAAATTGTACGAGCTATTAGATATCACTATTCTCGTTGTATGGTGCAAATTCAAATTACTTTACTTACTTACTTACTTACAAATTTGAAGACTTTGAATCTCGCGCCTTTTTTTCTTGAATTTTGACCGCGGCCGGCGTAATGCGGAGCTCCCGGCCATAGAGGGCGCCCTAGCCAAGCAAAAAACCGGAGCGAAGCCAACCGAACCAAACAAAATATAAAAACAATACGGTGTGCATCGTTGAAAAAGCCGAAAACAGTAAAAAATCGCTAAAAAATAATCGCACAACGGAAAAATGAGCTGCGGCAATGATTCGTATCATTTTTCCGGTAAGAAAAAAAAACAACGCGATACAGTGCAAAGTCGTAAAAATCGAAAAATCCAGGGATCGGAAAATAATACAAAATCATCCATCACTTGTTTTTCCAGATATTTCGGAAATATCGCGAATCTCTCTTTCGAGTGGATTTCGGCAACTGGGTAAAATGGATTCAGCCTTGAATATTTCCGAGTGTCAGGCTTCGAGTACGATTCGTGAGCCGATGAGCAGGTTAACCGTCAATACAGCGATCGGAAAAGGCTCCAAAATCTCACGAATAGTAAAATTGATCGATTCTTGCGAGAACGTCATGAGCAATAACGCAAAATTGTCATTGCTCGAAAGTTGTTTGCACGAGCTGGCAGAAACCGACGACAAAAATAGCGAAAACAATACAACAAAGTTAAAAAATACTTTATCGACTCACGACGCTGGCAAATATTTGCGATTACCAAAAACCGAAAAAGACGAATTGACTCTTTTGGGGATTACCGATCTGCCCAAAACTCAGTATTCAACTTCGGAAAAGCGGCAAATTCAAAATCGACTGGAAAAAATTTTCCACGACAAGTTGAATAAATTTCTTCAGAGGTTTGTATTTTCACGTTTTTCGTCTCCGCAATCTTTGGGAAAAGTTGGAAAAATAGAGAAAAAACAAGGATTTTTGCAGTTTCGAGGAATGCGGAGGAAATCCTATGGAAATTTCAAGGTCGGCCGATTCCGGCATGAAGAAAAGTTTGCTGGAAGGTAACGAGAGCGATTTGCTGCGATGGCACGACCCGATGAACGAGATTTGCACAGAATATTATCGTGACCTAATAACCTGCGGAGATCTTTTGTGCCAATGGCGACGTCTGAAATACATAGAGATGCGTGAACTGAACACCAAAAATGCGGAGAATCTTTTGCTCCAGGCGCAGATTGCCGAGGCGGAGGCAAAAGTTTCATCCAAAAACTGTGCGACTCGTTTGTTCAACGAAACGCCCAAAACGATCGAGGCTTTCACGAGCCTGGGCGAAAACCTCGACGCGCGAATATTCCAAACACGCCAAGAGATCCAGAAAAAAGAAATTTCTAAACTTTCGTACTCGGACGTTGCCAGCACCGAATATGAAAAACTTGTTAAAAAGTATGCCGAGCTCTGTAACGCGATCAAGAAAAAAGAACAATTGCTGGAATATCTTTAAAAAATGCGAGAATCCAATTTATTTCCTGTATCGCACGATGTATAGTTTTTTTCCATTTTTTTACTCTTGTCGTCACAAACTTTGACCTTAGATTTTGTCCCCTCGTTCAAAAAGCCGAAAAAAAGTATTTAAAACGTTTTTTTTTCTTCCCCATAAATAAAATGCATGTTTTTATACGAAAAAGCAAAATTTTTGTACTTTTCTATATATTTATTATAATCATTTCAACTATTTATGAAGTACATTCCAGAAATACTGTTCATTGTTATTTAATCGTTAATTATTGCAGTAAAAAAAAAACACGTCGAGATCCGTAGTAAATTATCGTTATTTTAATCGTTAGTTGTAAAAATAAAAATAAATTATCTTTAAAGCGTCCAAAAGGTTTTTTTTCCTTGAAATATTATTGCGAGGACAGTCTCGTCGAAAAGTCGCGTTGCAGTCAATTCGATAATTATTGAGAGACTACGAAACTGCCAAGACTAAAAAATAGTGTTGAAAAAAAAAATAAAGTTCATAGAATTGTCGAAAAAATGATGATTTTGTGTGAAAAAGTTTTCGAACGATTCCTTGATTATTTTTTAATATTGTGGGTGAAAATCGATTCGATTTTGGTCTTCAGACTTCTCAACGGGGCCCTTGACAAAGGCAACATTTTTTTATTCTAGTCGCTATCGTCGTCGTTGCAGTTTTTCATTATCGAGGGCACACATTTCCTGTCGACAATCATGCCGTGCTCTAGGAGAAAAGATTCTACGTCGGATGCGTAAAAATCCGCTCCAAGGCTGTCGGTGACTCGAACGAAATTTCCTATTATCTGGCCTTGTTTGTAAACCAGAAGCGCCGGCACACCTTCTCTTTTGAAATGCTTGCTGAGACCGGCCGCCGAGCCTGCAACCATGATAAATTCAAATTTACATTTCCGCCGATAATTTTAAACCCAAGAAACGTCCTCGGCATTCCATTTTTCAAACATCAACAAGAATAAAATGTTTTTAGGGAAAACTGACCGATGCGGTGCAAAAAAAAGTTCAAAACGAGTTTTATCGTATGGAAAAAATGGAAATATCAAAAATTCATAAAAAAACAAACGATTTTTCGTATTTACCGCGTATTTTGCAAAATTTCACGTGCGGATATTCAGCGGCGAGCGTAATGAGCGATCCGTTCATGGCTTCGCATCCAGGAATATTGTCTTCGTAAATGTGAACGACGACAGTAACAGATTTGTCCTCGTTATCGATTGATTTTAAGAATTCGTCGGCATCCTTCAAATTTTGTACAGTCCCGAAACGCAATTTTTCAGCTTTCATCAACATTTCCTTCATCCTCTGCTTTTGATATTCCAGTAAAAATTCATCGGCGAGCAAGTCCGCCAGTTCCGGATCCGTTTCCTCCAACTTTTCTTTTTCCTCGTCCAGCGCGCTTCGGCACGTGATACTCAATTTTTTCATCAATTCGAGCTTCTCGCGCTCCTGCTCTGCGTGCTTTTCCGATTCGAGTTGTTTGAAACGCTGCCAGTCCTGGAAATCGGGACGATCAGATTTTTCAAGCTGGCGAAAATCCCGTTAAACACGCGGCGACTCGCAAAAACCAAATAAACGGGCCGAAAATAGCGAAATTGAAAGATTCGACAAACGATTTTCAAGTGAAAAACAAAAATTTGACTTGAGCAGATGAATATACGAAGAAATTTCTAAGATCGACCATGTAATCGTAGAATTTTCATTTTTTAATCGATTTTTTTGAGGTTATGTTCAAGGTCGCAGGAAAATCAAATATTTAAGTGACTGCAAATGATATTTGGCGACGAATCGATATGAGAAAACGGGAGCAGAGCAAATCTAATGGATGACAAGTGGATTAGAGGGAGCGAAATTTACGAAGGGATTATAAAGAGACGATAATATTACCCGAATGACACCTTTCGGTCCAGTGTTGCTGGACGATCCATCCCACTTGTTTATTTCTGTAGTGGCGTAAGAATTTTCAGAGGCTTTTCCATTGCCCGTTTTCTCACTTTCCTTTTCCGAACTCGAATCATTTTCCTCGTCTTCGCTCGAGCTGCAATAATACTCTAATTTTTCGCCAAGGATTTTGTCCTCGAGAGTTGCCATCTCAATATTTTTCGCTCCAATTGCTCGCGGTCAAGCGTCGCACTAAACTTTCCTCAATTTTCCACTATCGCAAACATGCTTTACCGAATTACACAGAGTTTACAGTAATAAACATAAAAAAGCTGTCAGTCTCGTGATAAACAATGGGAATGTTTTGTGTCGAATGGAGTTCTACGTGAATAATGTGAAAATCCACTGCGAGAGTGCACTCGAACTGTCAGTTTTTAAAGACCCGATGGGGGCGACATGTAAATAGCGGCGGAACGTGAAACTGCACAAACATCGTCAAGAAAAATATGCAGTCAAATTTTACAGGAAACCAAAAAGAATAAAAATAAAATTGAAATGCAAAAACTTTTGGAATGTTGGGATATTTTCAATCGAACGTTTTCCGGGTAATCTTTTTTTATAGACACACAAGGCAATTGTTCTATATATATTCGAGTAATTTTTTTCCTGGAACGATAATCCAATTATTGACACAGCTAAAGCAACAGGAAAAAATGTATCTCACCTCTCGGGCGAGATAGTCGAAATTTGCTCTAATGAATGTCGTTCAATTCGATCGATCGCGAGTGTCGCACACGAAAATATTGAATCGAGAATGATAAAATTGAGGCCGAGAACCACGAATAAATGTTGTGCATAAACATGCGATCAGAGTTTTGTGCTTTACAGCTGAGCTAATATTCGTTGGAAACTTACTTTTTACTATGCCGACAAAAACTCCAAACGGAATTAATTAATACGTCATAAACGTCAATCCTCCAATCCAGTTTTACGAGAATCGTTCGCCTACGCGGAAAAAAAAATTTCCACAAAATTTCGTTATCACGTTTTCCGCTATAAAACGCCGCGAACTAGTTTATCAATTTGTAGTCTTCTCGCAAGCACAAAAGCTTGCTCATTATCATCGACACTTGAACGCGTCGTTACGCCGAATATTTGGCAATCGTTTGTAGAATATTTTTTGTTCGACATGTCGTCTCGGGCAAGAATCGTAACAGTTTGCGCTTCGGTTGTGTTCATCAACATATTTGGACTCGTTAACGGTGGGTCATCAACCTAAACGTCGTTTATCCATGCAAGCGCGAGCAATATCCATGCAATAGCAATTTCATGGAAAAACCTCGTGCTCGAAAGGAGCGAAATTATTCGCAACCTGAATTCGTCGGGTTGCTTGAAAAAACAAAAAAAAATGTTTCCAAAACTTGGATTAAAAAAAAAATGTATGGTGTTCATGAGACTTTCCGGTGTTTTGTCCACTTTTGGACAAGCCCCAGAAGCCCCATCGGAAGCCCCAAATCCTGCTGCACTCTTGTAAACTCGAATTTGGCGCTTTTGCATTCCAGCTGCGGCGGTATTGGCAACGACGAGCTTACCGCCGCATGAGCAGGCATTCAGTAAAGGCGGTCCAGCGAATCGGAAAACAGTGGACGATGTCTGTTCAACGCCGGAATGCTTTGATGCAGGTAGGACGATGAAATGCTCTGATAAAACGCGATAAAACTCTCCGAAAAAGACAAACTGGAAAAGTTAAAAAACACGAGCTCGAAAATTGAAAATTCGCACAGCCTGAACGTGGGAAACTGCAAAGCAACGTAGTCCTATTGGTTTTAGAAATGACGTTTGGAGTTTAATAAAATTTGGTACATAAAGGGATTGTGAAAAAAAAAGATCCAGTCAAATTTTCGAGAGGCTGCAGAAAACCATAAAAAAAATATTCGCATTGGTAATTTAATGAAAAAAAAAAAACCGTTTCTGGTTTTGCAGCGTCCAAATTTCTCAGCCACATAAATACTGACGTCGACCCATGTGACGATTTTTACGAATTCGCTTGTGGAAAGTATGCGGATTCTGCGGTTATAGACGACGATGCAAGCTGGAATATGCCAATGAGCGAAAGCCCAAATTACGCGAGATGGCGAGCGCTTCAAATGATCGAAAAAATCGACGTATCCAAAGCGCCCAAACCGTTCGCGGAAATCAAAACTTCTTACGAAAACTGCATAAAAAATGGTAAGCCGCATTGAACGGTTCAAATCTCCCGCGGAAATTATCCCACCGAGGTCACTCCTTGCGGAAATGACCCCAGCAGCGTTGTTTAACGTTCCGATGGACGAATGAAAATTCAGGATATTCGAGTCTTTCAGCATGATAAAAACGTGGCAAAAAAATGTTTTCGAATTTTCAAAATGGCGAAAAAAATCAGGAACGAGGGAATGGGTGAAAAAAAATCATTTTTCACGTCTCGGGCGCCAATAAATTCGAATCTTCTAGCTTAAAGTTGCGCTTGGCATCATTTTGAGCCCGTTCGACCGGCAAGGGTTGAATAATCGTGTAAATTGCAATATTTCAATCGTTCGAAAAACCGTAAATTTTCCAAAATCTAAAAAGTTAAATTCTTCGGGATCGGCTGGACGGATTTTCGTCCACCAGGGACCATTGGAAAGACAAAAAATCGTGGAAAATTCAAGTTCGATATGAGATTTTTTTCCTCGACCCCTTTTCTTCCCGAGAACGATTTGTGATTCCCGTGACGTCATAAAACGGCATAAAACTGTTTATAAAGCAGAATTTTTCCATTTCATTTTTAATTACGTCGAGCCGCTTGCCCGGCTCTTGATAATAAAACAAAAACCGTCGAATTTGGTAGTGCTCAAGGTCATTCGAAAGTTACAATGTTTGGACTTGAATTAACCAGGAACGGACGGCAGATATAAAATGAGTCGCGATCGTTGGCTGGAGCAAGTTAAAGTCCTGGACATGCCCTGGCCAGTAATCACGCCGGGCAAATTCAATGAATCGCTTCTGAATTACACGCTTGTCTTCAATGGATTATTCGTTTTCGGAGTCATGAACGATGCAAGAAACACTTCAAATGAAATTTTGGGGGTACGCACGAAATTGAATGAAAAAATTGACATTTTCAATGCGTACGAAGAATTTCGAGGCATAAATTCTTCTTTTTTTTATTTTTTTTAGCTTGGAACACGCCCGCCGAAGATTGGCTGGGGGTTTATAACGAAACCAGCAACGCACGAAGTGCTCCAAGCTTTTTCCAACTTTATGATTGACGTTGCTGTGTACTCGGGGGCCAACAAGACTCAGGCTTCCGCAGAATTTCAAGAATATCTTTCGCTCGAGCGCGAACTGTACGATGTGAGTAAAAAAAAATTCTTGTCATTTTTATCGAGAAAATCATGACCTTGAACTTCGCAGCGATTGTCACCGTGGCTTTAAATTCATTTCTAGAGACATTTTGCTCAAGAAAATCGAAATAAATAAAAAAGATTCGATTTTCTCGAATGCACGAGCTTGAAAAATCTGAATTCAAAGTTTTGATCGATCCGATGGACACATTTCTAAATTTCTCAACGTTCTCAATTTTTTTAGGTAATTTCAATACCAAAGTCTGCAAAAAATAAATTGCACCATTTTAGTTCGCAATAATTTACGAAATTTAGTGCCAAATTTTATGATTTGACAAAAACGAACTTTTCAGCCAATTAGTCAAGGTCATTGTTCCATTTCTCCTTAATCCTTCGAGTCCACACAGCCTAGAAGCGCATTTTGGGTCAATGTGACCCGAAGCGTTTTTCAAATGATCGAACTCCGAAGTAAAAACAATTTTTTTGGATAAATAATTCATATTTTATGGGCTTGAACTAATTTTATGAAAAAAAGAAAATTAAATGGCGAGAAATCTGTGAGAGAAAATTGTTGGGGTCAAAATGACCCGCAGGGCACTGGAAGGGTTAATCGCCTGCGGGGAAAATACGTTTTAGAGAGCGAACCGGAAAACACGAAAGTCGTTGGTCTTCACGAAAGATTTTAACGGTCATTGAAATGCATTTTTAAGGTTTTATTCCCGAGCAAACAACACCGTTCGGTATTCGTCCCGTATACGATAACGACAATCGGAGAGCTGGACAAAAAGTATCCGAATATGAGTTTGGGTGCGTTATCAGAAAAAAAAGATAACAGCACCGAGGTTGAAACGACCTTGACTGCGGAAGAGCTCAGCAAATTAGAAAAATTGATATTGTCCAAACCAAAAAGGCTTTTGGGTAATTGGCTATTATGGAGATTCGTGGCCTCCATAGCAGACAGATTCGATGGGTACGTTGACCACAGATGGAGTCTTGTGCAGGCAACTCTTTACGGCCACACGTCCCCAACAGCCAAGTCGATCGAATGCTTCGACGATCTTTCTCAACAGTCTCGATCCCTTCTGGCTGTCTTGTATCACGCTAAATACTTGGACCAAAGTTTCATGGACGGGATCTTTAAATTATTCGGCGAACTGAAACAGCAATACTCTCAACTCGTACAAAAGGTTTGCTTTTACGAATCAATAATTTATCAATAATTCGTTCATCGCTCATTAACCCTTGACATTCAGACCTCCAGATTGCGAAGTAATAATCAAAATAATGAATAATTAAAAAATTGAAACCAAAAAAAATACTAAAATACATTTTCAAGTCGTGCATTTTTTAATATCCCTAAAAATTCGGAGAAAATCATTTTTTTTCACAAAAAGTTATGCAAGAACTTTCGATCGAAAAACAACGAAACAAGAATAATTTTTGGAAGCTTTCGCAGGTCGAAAAACCGCTTGGGTTGATTGAACTTTCAATTGAATGATAAACGAGATCAAATGCATCGAAATAATTGTTTCCCCCGCATTAAGGACGTTGTATGACAAAATCTAAATGTTTGTATTCACTTTTTTCACATACAAAATGGTTCGCGAGCCCAAATTCCTTCAAAAAAGTTGTTACTAATTGACTAAAGAACAAAATACTCAAAATTCAAGATTTTCCGAGGTAATTTGTGTTTTTTATGTAATAACCAAAATTTCGAACAAATTTTACAACCGATTTTTTTGAAAAACTCAATAAAGCTTCTTCGATGTTACACAAAAGCGTGTGCAAAGTTTTTAGAGGCTTCACCATTTAGAAATCGAATTATTTAATGTTGAAAATTGTAACTTTTAACACGCGCTCTTATGAGAAACTACTGAAAATTGGGATTTTTATAAATAAATATCTCGACTTGTACATGGCGAAACCTCTTAAAATTGCTCAAAGGAATTGGATCGATGGGAAATTTCGCATCCAACGTCCCGGACCTTGGTCCTTGCAGATTTAAACTTTTTGCTAATCTTGTCTTCCAAATTTGCAGACTCAATGGTTGACCGATATCACGAAGGCGAGTGCTCTCAAAAAAATAGACAATATCATAGGGACCTTTGACGTTTGTCGTGAGTTCGTGCTCGACGATAAATCCGCCGCGTCTCAAAACAATTTTATATTGTCGGACGATCCTTCAGCAAACAATAGAGTAAATGTTAAGAAAATCATGGACATCATCAGTTCGAACAAGACACTGTCAAGCGCTGCCAAATACTCTACTATGAAATGTGAAGAATTTTTTTATAAAGTGGCCGAATACAATTTAATGTCGAACGTGATCAGTAAGTTTTCGATCAATCACCTCGTTTCGATTCAAAAGTTGACACAAATCATTTTTTTCTTCATTATTTATTCGAAAAAAAAAAACAAAGTCAATACAATAATTATTTGTAATTAATTAATCGAATTTTATTTCGTTTAAAATTATTAAATCGTTGATTCAAAAGTTCGTAACAATAATAGTCAAATTTTTTATAAAATTATTGCTCATTTTTATTTTTTTATTTTCAAGATCTCGGGCCTGGACCCTGGACCGAATATTACGATATTCGACGACCGAAATATGTTAATTACGCGTCACTCGGCTTCACAATTGGTCATGAGCTGGGCCACAGTCTCGACGTCTTAGGTAGACATGTCGACGAGAACGGTACCCTCACTTCTCAATGGGATTCCGCTAGTAATGCATCGTATGTCGAACGTGCCCAATGCTTCAGAGAGCAATACGATGCCTATAGGCTCGTCGATTCCGGAGCTCAAGTGAGTATTTAGTGTCCCGTCCCGAAAGATTCAAAACTTTTGAATTTTCAATAGAATTTTCATCATTTTCGTGAAAATACTTATTTTTTTAAATTAGAGAAATTAAAAAAAAAAAATTTAATTTGGATGAAATTGAAGAAATTTTTTTGGAAAATTTAATTTGAATAAAATTAAAGAAATTTGTAAACAAAATTTAATTTGAATAAAATTAAAGAAATTAGTAAACAAAATTTAATTTGAATAAAATTAAAGAAATTTGGAAACAAAATTTAATTTGAATAAAATTAAAGAAATTTGGAAACAAAATTTGATTGGAATAAAATTAAAGAAATTTGGAAACAAAATTTAATTGGAATAAAATTAAAGAAATTAGTAAAGAAAATTTTAATTTGAATAAAATGAAAAATAAAGATTGTTTGATTAAAGAAAAGAATAAATTTTAATTGGAATATTTTTATAAAAATAGTTATTTGTCGATTAAATCGGATTTGGAATGAAAATTTTAGTTTTGCCGAAAATAGTTGTTGGTTGAATGAATTTAATTTTGTTTCAAACTTACGAGACTGTAACGAGCTTTATTTGCTTAGCTCAATGGTGTTGCAACTGGGCCTGATGACATCGCCGACAACATAGGGATTAAACTTGCATACTACGCTTACGATGCCTGGTCAAGCAAAAACGAGCCTGAAAAACAATTGCCTGGACTGCTGGACTATTCGCCGAGGCAACTGTTCTGGATCAGCTCAGCTCACGGATTCTGTACTAAATATCGACCGAAAGTGGAAGAAAATTTGATCGAATTAGACGTGCACTCGGCGAGCAGTTACCGCATCAACGGAGCAGTGTCCAATCGGCCAGAATTCTCTAGGGATTTCGGGTGCAGCTCAACTGCGAAAATGAATCGTCCTAACAAATGTACCTTGTGGTAATGAGATTTTATGGGGAAAATAATAAACTTTTCGTTTTCCCATCGCACAAAATTACTTTATTTTTAGGATTCTCCAATAATTTTCTATAAACATTCTTGACAACAAAACTTTCTCCAATAAAGAAACATTTTCTGACGTCAAGAATTTCCCATTTTTTACGTTTCTCATCTAAACGCGTGGCAAGTTCCGTTTCATTTACGAGTTGCGGTAAAAACGTGTTTAGGATCTTAAATACACTTTTTTTTCGGCAACTCGATTTTTGCAACTTTTCAACGAAACGTGACTCGAATTTCCACGCGTTGAGATGGGCAAAATGAACATTTTAAAAGAACCTAAAAAAAACGTCGATTTGTGACCTTGAACGTGCTCGCATACTTATGTAACCAAATCGACATGTAAATTTTTGGTATCACGACAAAATAACACAGTCGAAATATCACACGACGAAATAACACCGAGAAAATATCACCGCGACAAAATATCAGACGAGAAAAAGTCCCGATTGGAAATTTTCCAACGCCAGAATTAACTCCCCGAGTGCTGCTAGAGGGCGCGAAAAAAGATTTCACAAGTGCACTTTTTCATTTTGTCGTGTGATAAAACGTCATGGAACCGAATTTTTAGGAGACAAATAAAGAAAATGTATTTTTCCAAAAGTCAAGATTATCCCCATCGCTTAATGACCTTTTGTAAACATTTACCGAGAAAAAAAAAGCTGAAAATTGAAATTTGTAAATTGTCAAATTTTCCTCCATGCGAGAAAGATTTTTCTTCGTCTCCTATGAGAGTAATTTTTTATTTTTGCTTCTCCTCATAGAGGAAGCTTCGAGCATCGTTTTAAATTTCCATTTGCAGCTTTTTTTATGTTTGCATTTAGATTATAAAATTTCGAAAACTTTTCTAGACAGACAAGAGGAATCACGGACTTGGATACGAAATTTCTTAGAAAAATTGCAAACGTTTAGACGTTTTTTTGAAAAAGTTTGCGTAAATTTTGAAAAATCATAAAATTCAAACCGTTTATTCGATATTTTACAAATTGAATACAAACTTTCGTTTAATGATACTCTAATTATAAGAAAAAATTGGTAATAAATCTTGCGGGAGTCAGAGCGTCGACGGCCTTTTTTTGGAAATTTAAAAATGCCGCCCAATTCGTATTTTTCTAGGAATTTTGACAAAATTCTCAGAAAAACGTCAAATGAATCCGGTCCATCGGAGTTGACGAATCAGAAATCTCAATTTCCCACGAGTCAACCAATGCGAACGTCCCGTGTCTCCGCTCCCATTGGTAACTTTGAAGAATTTCTATCCAATGGCAAGTTGCGTCAAAGATTGTTCGATTCACAGACAGCGCAGCAGAGTTCTCGCTCTCGTGAGATTTAGTAAACCTTCGGCTGGTTGAAATCTGTCAAATTGAGTGTAAACCGCTCGCGATTGATAATTCGCCGCGATTCATTCTTGACTCGTAACTTAATCGGGTAAAACGTCACATAATGCGTAAAAAACGTTGATCGTACAACGCGGCCGAGGATTGTTCGAAACTCGAAAACTGCAAGGACTTGCCGAGTCCGAAACGCGACGCCCGCGTTCCAATTGTTTATTATTTCGGTGCACTCGATTCAGTGTGGATTTCTGTGCGCGCGCGACCAGGAGAAAACGTAAAAAACAAAATATCGCGAGTGAATTATACATAATTGAGATAATTGCTGAATTCAGTGCGATTGTCTTTCGATGTCTCTCGTTCATTGGGTAATTATTCTTCTCTAATCCCGACATTTTTTCGCCATTCATTGACAATCACCCTAAATATTTTTTCACGTACTACGTGTGCGTGTCGATGCACACAGACGCGTTTATCCACATACACACACGTATATCTATACACAGGCATATATATCGTGCGAAAAATTGCACTAATCGCGTACATTTCATTCGTTCCGTTCAAAGTCTACAAAAAATAGTCGCACACTCTCCAGAATCGCTAAAACCGACCGAATTATTGCTGAAAAATCGTAACAATTGCGAACCATAATCGATAAATTCGCACGAAAATTACATAATTCGCGAATTCAATTTTTTTTTATTACTCCGCTTTGTGCCCACGAATGTAAAAATCGAAAAAATGTATTGATGCATGCGGCGTGTGAAATACGATTTTTGACTCATATCGCGAAAATTTTTAAGCCTCGAATTAACGAAGAAATCGAGAAGATTTTTCTGTCAAAAAAAAGATTTGCGGTTCTGGATTATTTAAATGACATTTATTGTTGATATAAAACTCCAAAATCCCTCAAACGGGATGCGTGAGGAATTTCTTTGCTGCTTGAAAAAACCAACTAAGCAAACTCGGCTCCGCTCCGTTTGATTTTTTATCCTCCCGAATTTCCGAAATGAACGATATTTTGAAAATATTTTATTTTCCTGTGTAATTTTCTTGGAAAACTGCAATTTTTCAGAGAAAATTCAAGTAGCGATGAAAGTCCAAATGATTTTTCAGATTAACGTTGAAAAAAAACACAAACACAGTTTTGTAACGTTCGTATAAATTTAGAGCAAAAAAAAACACGTTTTTCTATTAAATTATAATTTTTTTGCATTTCTTGTTGTTTAATCGTCAGTTAACGAGAAGATTATGAAACAGTTTTAATTAATTTTTCAACCGTTGACCAAAATCTAGTCACAGCTTCAAGGAAAGGAAAAAGTTTGCACACATTTTACAGTCTCCGTTCACCATCGCTCATTTCCATGTGATTTAGGATTTTTTTGCACCCCTACAGACCAGCAGCAGGGTGTGTTTGGTCTCTTATGATGTCACGAAGAGCGACGCCAATTCATAATCCAAAGTGCCTCCAGCCAAGTTTTTAATCTCAAGTGTTCTCGCAGAGACACACAATGAGAGTCTCTGTTTCAATAATTCTGCTCTCCTTCTTCTATGGGATTAGCTCAGTCCCCATCAACGCCAGCAGAATCTGTGCCAGTAAAAAAAAGAACATTGATAACATTTCGCTGAAGCAAAATTCGCACGGCATCGAGGATGTATCACAAGAAATCAATTTATTGCAAATGCAGGTAATGTTGACCATTTTTTTTTTATCAACTGAGAAAAAAAAAAAAATTTGCCAAATAAAACCGAAAATTTTTGAATTTTTCTTTTTTTCGTTACGGTTTTTTTTTGCAACGAGAAAATTAATGGGTTTGGGCACAAATTTCTACTCAATTCACTTTCCACACAAATTGGACTTCCTCGGAAAGCCAATTTTCGATTTTCTCTGTTCAATAAAAATGGAAAAATGTTTGAATAGGGAAAAATTATTTTGAAAAAAATTTTTATAGACGAATCAACCGGAGGTGACTTTTGAGACTTGCAACAATTTCTGCTACGCTTTATGGCAGGAAGAGAAACAAACTAATGGCAGCAAAATCATTGTTTTGTTACAAGGTACGTCGTAAATCCAGTAAAATATTCGAGGGCACAAAACTTGATGAAATATTCAACTCTAGGTATGACTTTACGTCGATTTGATAGAAAAGTTTTCAAACGCCCGATAGTTTTCCAAACAATCACTCCAGAGTGTCGAAAATTAGTTAAAAAACTAATTAACCATGTAGTTGATTAATGGCGAAAAATCTTGTTATCAATAGTCATTAATTGGACGAAATAAATCGCGAAATAAAGACGAGAAAATATTAAACGAAATAGAAAAATGAAAAAAAGGCGCTCGCGCTAAAAAAAACGTGGACGGGATCCCACGATGTTAAACATGTGTTGCACGATATCGAGGACAAGTGGGAGCGAAAACACTTGAAGAGAGAAAAAAAGATTCAAGTACAAGAACGCGACGACGCAGACATCGTAGCGACGAAAAACGTACGAAAAGTTGCTCCACCGCGACGATAAAAATGACTGAAAAAAAAACAATCGTGACAACTTTTCGTTGAAAATAGAATCTGCAAAGTTCTGGTTTTGCCTGTTCGGACAATAAGCTAGAAAAATCGTTAAAATCCTCCGAAGAAAAAATTAAAAATAACAATAATTACGAAAACTCGAAATTCGCCATGAATTTTCGGACGTTAAAGTAAAAATCGATCGCGGTAAAATGAATAATGTTTTTTTTATTCATTTCATTTTTCCAGGATGCTGGAAACAATCTGGAGAACGAAAATGCGACAACACGGAATGCATAGCCGTGAAAGGATCCACGAAAGCTCTAAACAACACGAAATTTTGTTGTTGCAACGGAGATTATTGTAATCAAAATATAACCGACACGCTCGACGTTTCTTACGGAGAAAATGAAGTCGCCCAAATTTTTCCTG
Organism: Diadegma fenestrale; assembly: GCA_037043255.1. Classification (NCBI taxonomy): domain Eukaryota; kingdom Metazoa; phylum Arthropoda; class Insecta; order Hymenoptera; family Ichneumonidae; genus Diadegma; species Diadegma fenestrale. The sequence continues at coordinate 10,859,978 of CM073317.1, forward strand.
AAAGTAAGATTCAAAAAATGCATGAATTATGGACCGTTTGAAAGGACGAAGTTGGTGAAAAAAAAACAACGATGTCATTGAGATTTTTTATTCAAACTGTATTCGGACCGATTTTGTGTTTGGATCCTGAAAAAATGGCGATTTGTCGTCCTGAGCAAATATTGAACAAAAATCTTGAGCCCTGCGCAAAAAAAAAACAGAATTTTACCGTTTTTTAAGTATTTTTTTTATTCGCCGTTTATTATCCATTTTTTTCCAGCGACGGGATTTTTGGAACGAGCGGAATCCGAAACTTGCGCCATAATAGGAAGCATTACCGTAGGAAGTTTGATTCTTATTTGTGCCATCACCATTCTCGTCTATCGAGCTTACCGAACCAAAATAAAGATGGAAAAGTCCATGTCTTATGGCGACGGCATGATGGAAAGCACGTCCCTGCGAACAGGAACGTATACGGTTGATCATTTAAAACTGGCGACGATCGTAGGTACGATTTTAATTTCTCAGCATCGCTTTCCACGCCGTGAAAGAAAAGTTTGCAAAAACGAAATCATGTTAGCCTGGCACATTTGAATAAACCGCCACGTATTTCCTTTAGCAGGAAAAGGAGCAGATCCTTTTCCTGGATCAGCTCCAACAAATCAATCTCCGTTTTTTATTGAATTATTATTTAATCAAACTCTAAAACTTGGTCATTCGATTAATCGATTTTCGTGAATTGTTTAATTGACTGATATTGTTTTGATTGCAGGTCAAGGACGATATGGTTCGGTGTGGCAAGGAAGCGTTGGGGACAGAGACGTGGCAGTGAAAATTTTTCCATCCCATTATCGAAATTATTTCCAAAACGAACGAGACACTTATTGTTTACCTTTTATGGAACATCCTTCCTTGCTCAGCTATTACGGTAATATTTTCACATTTTATTTAAATCCGTCAAGGACACTGTATCCAACATTTTCTATCGATAGGATTCCTTTCAATTTTCGCCACGGCAAGAAAATTGTCATTTCTAATAGCTCGCGCAATTTTGAGAGTTTTCGCCATGTACAAGTCGAGATATTTATTTAGAAAAATCACAATTTTCAGTAGTTTCTCGCAAGAGCGCGTGTTGAAAGTTACAATTTTCAACATTAAATATTTCCATTTCTAAATGGTGAAGCCTCTCAAAACTTTGCACACGCTTTTGCGTAACATCGAAGAAGCTTTATTGAGTTTTTCAAAAAAATCGGTCGTAAAATTTATTCGAAATTTTGGTTATTACATAAAAAAGACAAATTACCTCGGAAAATCTTGAATTTAGAGTATTTTGTTCGTTGGTCAATTAGTAAGAACTTTTTTTAATGAACTTGGGCTCGCAAACTATTTTGTATGTGAGAAAAACTGAAGTATTTATTTCCAGAGTATGCCCTTGGGGGCTTTTACATAGTTCCGCCCCTACAGAAGGTTTCTTTTGTTTTTCCCCGTCTCATTTTTTTCCACTTAGATTCGATTGCTCATACACACTCTCTATTTACATTTTGTTTCCATAGACCTCTCTGTGTATTTCGTTTCTTATTTCTGTACACTCGCATATGTGAACCAAGTTTTCTTCCTCTCTCTCGCACATCCTGCACTTGTTCTCCCTGAACCCTTTGGATTTCTCCCTTCCTCATAATTTTGGTTATTATATAAAAAAATACAAATTACCTCGGACAATCTTGAATTCAGAGTTCTTTAGACAACTATTAACAACTTTTTTTAATCAACTTAGGCTCGCGAACCATTTTGATATTCAATAAAAATTGAAAACAAAGATTTACATTTGACCATCGCCATACAACGTCCTTGATGGTCGTAAAGTGAATTAACTGTCGGTTTTAAAATGAAATAATTCAATGAACTCATGATTTTCTTGTGTATTTTCGTGTTTCTTTGCAATTCATTTTGAAAATCAAGAAAATTCGATGGGATTAAAAATAAAAAGAGCGAAAAATAATAAGATTTTGAAATTCATCGTTTTTTCATACACGTAGGCGTCGATGAGAGATTGAACATGGAAGGCAACGTCGATTATCTGCTGGTGTTGAGCTACGCGCCCCGAGGAACCCTCACAGACTTTTTGCGGGCTCAAACTGTCGATTGGGCGACATTCTGTAAAATGGGACTTTCCATAGTCAAGGGTCTCGCTTATTTACACACGGATATTCGCAAAGGAGGTTCGTCCCAATCTTGCATTTGTGCTCCGATTAAATTGTACGAATTGATGATTTTTTATTGCGATTTAAACCGACAGAAAAATTCAAGCCCTGCATCGCCCATCGCGACATGAATTCAAGAAACATTTTGATTAAAAATGACGGAAGTTGTTGCATCTGCGATCTCGGCTTGGCTGTTCAAATATCCGGCTCGAAATATTTCAGCAACGGAGAGGAACAGCACGCCGAAACAAAGTCCATCAATGACGTAAGAAACCATCGAATTTTATCGAAAACAAAAAAAATCCATTAGATTTTAAAGAAACAATGAATTCTCAACAAAATTCCACCAAAGAAAAAAAAACACGATAACTCTTTCGAGTTTCAACTCAAGGTCGGCACGCTCCGCTACATGGCTCCTGAAGTTCTCGAAGGCGCGGTCAATCTACGAGACTGTGAAAGTTCTCTCAAGCAAATTGACGTCTATGCGATGGGCCTGATCCTGTGGGAAATTGTCTCACGATGCTCGGACATTTATGTTCCTGGTTCCGAAGTTCCAGCCTACAAACAACCGTTCGAGCGAGAAATAGGTCAGTTGACAAGATTTCATTAAAAATGAGCCGGCAATCTCTACAGAAATCATAATAATTCATTGTTGATGGTATTTTTCGAAATTTCAAAATTTAAGGCACCCAAAAAATTCGACAATCGCTGTGGTTATTTTTATTTTTTTGCAAATTCGCTTCTTTTTTTAATTTATCTTGATTTTTTGTTTACCGGTGAATTTTTCGATTCGCCAGGCGATCAAATTTGTTCGTTTTTACTTATTTCGGCGCTTGGCCCGTCAGGTTCGCATCCAACGTTCGAAGAGATGCAGGTCCTCGTGTCACGGAATAAAGCGAGGCCTTTACTGGAAGGAAATTTAGTGGATCGACCGGGAGTTCGATTGATCAAAGAAACGATGGAGGATTGTTGGGACGCGGATGCTGAGGCTCGCTTGACTGCTCTTTGCATCGAGGAACGTCTCACGGAGCTCCAATCACAACGGGGTCGGTCCAAATACAATTTTTCTTCGACATATCATTACAAATAATGAAACGCGAGCTTGAAAAAGTTTCTCTAACGTTCCGGAACGAAGAAAAATCATTTACATCGCTCCGACATCAATCGACGAAAATAAAAAAATTTCTAAATCTTGCAAAGTTGTCAAAAGGGCGACTCAGACGCAAATTATGGTGCTGAATAATTTTCAACGCTTTGTTTAACGATTCTGATGTTTCTCGAGCCCCTAAAAAACTCTAAAATATTTTTCTTTTATTCCTGAACGTCGGGCTATTTATAAAAGAATTAAAAATCGTCCTAATTTTTTTAAATTCATGCAGTGACGACTTATTTCATGGATGGCAGTCCAATGGTAAATTCGTACAGCGCGCTCGTGCCACCGACAACGAGTAGCCAATACAGCGAAGTTTTTTATCACGACAATATTCACGTACCACCGACAGATTTTCACGCTCGACCGGAAGCAACACGCAACGAAATTATGTCCGATAATTCTACCGTCATCTCGCCTTACGAGCCCGTTCATTCCGAACACGGCTGTGAGTAACGAGCAACATTTAGTAACGATTATCCAAATATTTGACTAAATATTCAAGTTTTTTTTTTATTCAGACAAAATGCAAGAACTCGATCGAACTTTATTCGATGAACTGGAATTTTTTATTTGAGCGAACATAATTTTACTTTGATCTTTCCTGTCGAGATATTTATTTATAAAAATCACAATTTTCAGTAGTTTCTCGTAAGAGCGCGTGTTAAAAGTTACAATTTTCAACATCAAATAATTCCATTTCTAAATGGTGAAGCCTCTAAAAACTTTGCATACGATTTTGCGTAACATCGAAGAAGCTTTATTGAGTTTTTCAAACAAATCGGTCGTAGAATTTATTCGAAATTTTGGTTATTACATAAATAATACAAATTACCTCGGAAAATCTTGAATTTGGAGTATTTTGTTTTTTAGTCAATTAGTAACAACTTTTTTGAAGGAATTTGGGCTTGCGAACCATTTTGTATGTGAAAAAACTGAAAACAAACATTTAAATTTTGCCATACAACGACCTTAATGCGGGGGAAACAATTATTTCGATGCATTTGATCTCGTTTATCATTTAATTGAAAGTTCAATCAACCCAAGCGATTTTTCGACCTGCGAAAGGTTCCAAATTGTTCTTGTTTTTTTGTTTATCGATCGAAAGTTCTTGCATTACTTTTTGTGAAAGAAAAAATTATTTTCCCCGAATTTTTAGGGATATTAAAAAATGCACGACTTGAAAATGTATTTTGGTATTTTTTTGTTTGCGATTTTTAAATTATTTATTATTTTGATTATTCCGTTAATTTTAACATTAAATAATTAAATTTCTAAATGGTAAAGCCTCTCAAAACTTTGCATACGCTTTTGTGTAACATCGACAAAGCTCGACTTAATTTTTCAACCAAATCGGTCGTAAAATTTATTCGAAATTTTTGTTATTACATAAAAAATACAAATTAACTCGGAAAATCTCGAATTTAGAGTATTTTGTTGTCTAGTCAATTAGCAACAACTTTTCTTAATGAACTTGGACTCGCAAACCGTACAACGTCCTTGAACCAACGCTCAGGCAGAAAAAAATGTTTTTTTCAACATGGAATGCAATGAAAAATGACGGGGCAACTTTTTGCAGGCAAAAATTCAAACGAGACTGCACCGTCGCGCAATTGTCCAACGCTCCAGCCGTATCAAGGCCGAAATCCTTGTATGGAGAGAAACCTGATGCTGGCATCAGATTCTCAGGACGATTTGGGCCGGAGCACGAAAGTATTGGTGGATCGTTCGTCGAAGCACGTTTCGAAAGATCAGCAATACAAATTGCACACGGAATTGCAGAGTCTGGTGACGCACGAATATTCGACAAGGACGCCGCAACTGGGGTCGGCTCCGAGATCGGCGACGCCGATACCGTACGTGCAGAACGTCATCACAGAGAACGGGATCCTGCAGTGCAACAAGCGGAAACAAACGAATATGGAAGAGGGAGGAATAAGTGAAAATCCTCGAAGAAAAAAATTCGCAGGTTGGACAAATCTGAAGCGTTTGTTGACGCAGAAAAAAATGTATCCGTACGCGAAATGCCGGATTGATCGGGAGGACTCAAAGTCGAATTTGCTGACGAGAGCTCCGGTGAAAATCGTCGATACAAACGTCACCATTTCTGCCGGAGGAAAATACATAAACGGCGTTGTTTCCAAAAGTTCAAGCTCCGAATCGATTCCCGATAAAAATGAAAACATTTCGAGAGCTCGGGAAAACTTTGCTGCCCATGAAAATACTGAAAATTCCGACAATCCCGAAAGACCCTCTTCCTTGAGCCTCGTCAATTTGAATCTGGAAACTCCCGATTTTAATCTCACCAGACGAGAAAGTCTCGACAAATTCAATCAAGTTTTCAATCGGCGCTCCAATTCAATCGCTCTCAAACATCCCAACATGCGCATCAAAACACCCGGCGATTTGCCACCCTCCGTCCGAAAAGTTCGCGGACGCGCCGCTCAAAATACCGCCAGATTTTCACTCTACGACGATCGCATGATGTGCAATTTTTTCAACGATAATGATGATAGCGACGATAAAAATATATCCAGCTCCGTGCCCTTCGGTATCGATCGCAATGACGATCCCAATTATTCTTCAAACACCAAAAACGTCACTTGTTTCTAATTCACGCACAACTCAATTTCAATCTCATTTTATGGCGTCGATATTTCCCCCTCGCCATTTACGTTTTATACAGAAATTTAGCTGCATCATTTTTATTTTTCCATTCGAAAAGGTAATTGGCCTATTTTTTGAAAATTCAAATCTTTAATAATCAAAGTTGTTTTGTTCGAAATAATTGATCGAGTACAACAGTTTTTCCGATTCTCGTGCAATCTGGGGTCTCGGTCGACAAAATATTCGGATGTTGCCTTGAAGTTCTTGTATGACGTTTTGCAGATATCTCCGATCTCTGTCCAGCTCGTGAAGCGAAGAATTCAGTTGTTTAACTTGCTCAGTCAACGCCATTTTCGCTTCTTTATTTTCTTTCAAATCCTTTTCTAAATTCTCAATTTTTACCGCATTGGCATCTATTATTTCTTGGTGAGATTTTCAGATTTCCCGCTTTCTGTCTCAGCGAATACTCGGTTAATTGTTTGCAGGAACTTTCAGACGCTTCCAGTTTCTGGAAGCGTCTGAATTGAAACTGGAAGCGTCTGAAAGTTCCTGCAAACAATTAACCGAGTCGCTGAGACAGAAAGAGGAAATCTGCAAATCTCACCAAGAAATAATAGATTTTGTGAATATTGAGGTAGCGACACGCTACTCTTGGTTGTCGGCACTTCCGAAGTTTCGTTTACTGCTTTGGTGAGAAAACATTTTGGTTTCGACAGACGAGATTCCATTTTGTTTTCGGCAGTGTAAAGATTTATTTACTTTCTTGCGTTATCACAAGACGCACGTCAAAGTTGTACGCGTGAAAAAGAAAGAACGAATCTTTCCGAGATACGAGACAAAACACTATGTATGATACTCTTTTTACACTCAGTTGTTTTGTTGGAATGTGATGCAACGAAATTGTAGATTAAAGTAAACAAAATGTTGGTAATTGTTCGGTCAAATTTCGTATGGTTTTAGATCTAAAGTACGAAAAATGGCGTTGTCTCAAAACTTAGCGGCGAAACTAGCAATTGACAGTCTTAATGTCACAGTTATTATTGTCGTTAAGAATTTATTGCGATGGACCAAATTACGTTGGTCAAAATCCAACAATGTTTCGTGGTTTCTGTTGATCTGGAAAATAGCCACGAGGATCATTTGCTCGTAAAATAAAAACTAGGAATTTCGTAAAGTTTCGTGGCTGATTTTCTCACTCGTCAGAAATCGGATAAACTTTTAAGCCTCAAATCAATTTTTCAAAAAACAATAAAATTGACGTTCGTTAAAAGCGAATAAAAAAATTTGTTTTGCGCTTTTTGAGCCTTCGCGACAATACGATTGTTTCTTTTCGCTTTCATTTATGCCATGCACTCTGGAAAGAAGAAATTATTCGCGAAAACGGGCGGAATGATCATTAAAACGTTTGCAGTCCCGTGAACATGAAATTAACGTTAAAAAAAAGGCTGTGGCTAGTCGTCCGGATAATTTCCGGACGAATCAACTACCGGGACGACTAGACACTGCGTAAAAAAGCATCACGAGATCGTTAACGAATACTCCCGTTAAGTGTATAAATATTGTGTACAGGCATATGAAAAATTTTATACTCGATGACAAACCAATTGCACAAAAGTACTGATCACTCTAACGTGATGAAAAGCGAAGATAATTAATACTTAACGTGAAATTTGTGTGGTTATTCAAATGAAAAGCACTTATTGTTGGAGAAAACACATTTGGAACGTGCGTCTATAAAAAAAAGTAACTCGTGTTCTAACGAAAAATGAGGAACGAATGAACATACCGATTTGACGTAGATTAGTGCTAAATTTGTATTTATACTGAATATTCGACGTGTATACGCGTAGCGAATTAAGTTAGAAATAAATATTAAAAAATCTTTCTTATGGCGATTCTCGACAATGCAAATTCGGTTTCGTATTATGAATATACGATATCGTTGACGCCGAAAATCTCGGCAGATTTAAGTCACTAATGCCATAAGCCTTGACAACCGACTTTTCATTCAAACATTAATAAATATATATATATATATAGTATAAATATTTTTTTTTCCTTATTCACGTGCAATTTCGTGATCCTTCAGATTGGGATCTCTAAGAACCAAAATATTTGTACTTGCTTTGCTAAACACTTTGCTAAAAAATGTTAATACCTCTGGAAATTACTTTATCTTTATTATTTTGTTTTTTTAATTTTGTATTTTTACATTAAAATATTAATTTTCGACTGTGACCACTTTTTACACACCAAAATCATTCCGTAACAAAATCCTCGTGTTCAATCCGCACGTGTAACATTTAGTCAGACTTTTTTTAAAATGTTCGTCGCCACTCACGTCCGGAATAATCAAATAACAAACGCGCAATGACGATTCACGATACTTTTCGTTTTCCATTTCATCAACATTTTTTTCTTATTTCACGATATTATTATGTTGCCAACCTTTTTTTCTGCATCTAATACTAAGGCGCTGGCAACGCAACTGCAGAATTTTCGTTTTAATGGAAAACTTCAATCCTCCAGTGCTGTAATTACATTCGAAACGACCAAAATACGAGATAACAGAACTTTATGTACTTTTTCTGTATAAAAAAACAATTCTACTTTACAATAAAAGTTCTTTGTTTTACAAACGAATATCTTTTTTATTTTTCCCACTCACGCGACGAACGTTTTTTTTACTTGTCGTCGTGCAGGCGTCGTCGAGGAATTTACAAATTTTCTTTTTTTTCCAACTTCATGAAATGCAATTTTTCCGAGATAATTATTGCGCATGAAAAAAACTCCATTTTCTAGCTTACAAGGCTTTTGCAACGATCTCTAGATTTTGTGCGAAAATCGTCGTGGGTTTTTCTCAAACTTTCGTTTACTCCATTTTAATATTTTTATACAATTTTCGTAACGTAAATATCAATTTATCTGGAGATAAGGCAATTGGCCTAAGTATGCCTCGAGGTTCGCCGAAAAACGACTCGCCCGACCAAGTCTAAGTGAACGAGGAGACGAGAATTTGTTCATATTTTGCATCGGACCTAATAAGAGTCGAATTATCAATTTCCTTGAAACGAGTAATGTTAATCAATAGATTTTTGTTCTCGATAACAAACGTTGATATCATAATAAAATACGATGCGTAGACGTTCTCCATAGAAGTTTTTTTCGTATAATACGTGAACAGAAATAAACTTATAGGTTATATTTTGCGTTGACGGAGATATATTGATTTAGTCATGTTCACAAGAGAAATTAAAGAGGCTATCGTAGTATCGAATGAGATCTCTATGAAAAAATCCGGGTTTCGAGTTTTCGAACCGTAGTTTAGAAGTTTATGACTGTGTTTCTCGGTTTTTGGAGGCGACATAACCTCAATTTTAGCTTCGAGTGTATCTCGAAAGCCGAAAAAAATGACTACACTCTGGACTTGATTACGAAATAATTATTAATAAACAAAACTGGATTTCTCGTTAAAAGTAGTTTTGATTCATAAGGATCATCGCCACGATTAAATTGTAGAGAGAGTTTGTCGGTGACGACAAAAATCAATAAAGTGTATCGTTTTCATGCAGGCATGGACAAATATTTTCGCTAAACTCATTTTATCGATAAAAATTAGTTGAAAACGAGAGATGCGAAAGCGATTTGTGTTCCCAAATATATTTCGGGATCGGGAATGAATTATTCGACTCGAATCATGTAGCGTCAATGACTCTAATCTCACTTTAACGCGTTTCATAGAAAAAAAGGTTGTTCCTGCATTTTCTAGCATTTCCAGCAATAAAATCATCTGAAAACGAACGTGCAAGCTTTTTTATTTTTCAAGCCTGAAATTTAGTTTCAATTTTTATTATTGCACGTAGATGTGAATAGGCTTGGGAGAAGAATAGTCGTAATTATAAGTATAGAATTGTGCGTTTGTTCTACGATAAGAAATTTTGTTGGCCCTGAAAAGGGCCGTTTGGTTTTAATTCTTGGCGTTTGGCTTCATGATGATTAACCGCCGAATCCGTAGAGAGTACGTCCTTGACGTTTCAAGGCATAGACAACGTCCATAGCTGTGACGGTCTTCCTCTTGGCGTGCTCGGTGTAGGTGACAGCGTCACGGATGACGTTCTCAAGGAACACTTTAAGGACACCACGAGTTTCTTCGTAGATCAATCCCGAAATACGTTTTACACCACCACGACGAGCCAGACGACGGATCGCTGGTTTTGTGATACCCTGGATGTTATCACGAAGAACTTTACGATGGCGCTTGGCTCCTCCCTTTCCCAAACCCTTTCCTCCCTTACCGCGACCAGTCATTTTGATACAGTGACAAGGAAACTTACGGCTCGCTAGACAACAGCGAAATGATGCCTCTTTGCCGGAATTGCGGGTTATTTATACACAGAACTCTGGCTTGACTCCCCACCCTGCCGCCGCCAGCCAATGCTAGCTGTTCACCCCTCCCTCGTGACGTCAGCCAATCAGCTTTCCGCTTCGTTGACTGCCGAAACTCTTATAAGCAGACTCAACTGGTGCCAATTTTTCATATTCACCTGGGCTGTCCCACTGTAGACACTTCGTTTGTTCTATCAATCGCCATGGCTCGTACCAAGCAAACCGCTCGTAAATCCACGGGAGGCAAGGCTCCTCGTAAACAACTGGCTACCAAAGCTGCCCGCAAGAGTGCGCCGGCAACTGGAGGAGTGAAGAAGCCTCATCGTTACAGGCCCGGAACTGTCGCTCTCCGTGAAATCCGTCGTTACCAGAAAAGCACGGAACTTCTCATCCGCAAACTGCCATTCCAACGACTTGTTCGTGAAATCGCCCAGGACTTCAAAACCGATCTTCGTTTCCAGAGCTCTGCTGTGATGGCTCTTCAAGAAGCCAGCGAAGCTTACTTGGTTGGTCTTTTCGAAGACACCAACTTGTGCGCTATCCACGCCAAGCGAGTCACCATCATGCCGAAAGACATTCAGCTTGCTCGTCGTATTCGAGGAGAACGCGCTTAGGTTCTCTACAAACACCAAACGGCCCTTTTCAGGGCCAACAAATTTTCATACGTGGATAATTACGATCACAATCTCATTTTATGATTTTTTATTGCATAGAAATTCGCGCATCCAATCCATTACGCTTTTACTCAACACGATTCATCGCTTATTCTGTTTGCACGATATTACATTTTCCCCACAATTGCTAAAAATTTCAAACAATCAATTTGGTTTAAATTTTCTGATCGAAACATTTTTTCGCAAACTAATCGAATTTCACGTAAAATCGCTCGACGAAAATCTAAGATTATACGACGAAGTTGAAAATTTCAACTAAATCTATGACGAATGAAATAACTGCTTGGACTTCGATCTGTTTATTAAAGTTTTACTATAAATTCGTAAGGTGATGGTCACTGAAGCTCACAGCGAGTTTACAAAAAGGATCTGTCCGCGGACATAGAACCATAGCGAAAATCCGCTGACAAAGGCTTTATGTAATCAGTGGAATCGTGTGGAAAATTTCCCATTTTGGAAATAGTACCAATCTCTCTCGCACGCACAATGACGAGGTACCGATTAATCCATCACATTAACTGAGGATTTATTACCAACGACCCCATTACGTTGAGAATTGACCAGGATTATCCATTGACCGTGGATGAGTGACCCGTTCGGAACAATGCGAGCTAATGTCTTTTTCTACCATCGTTTCCCAATCAATTAAGAATGCGTACCATAAAACAATAAAATACGGGTCTGCAAAACCCACGAGCAGGTAGAAAAGAAATTTGGTGATGCGAAATTCCCATTTTTCTACAAGACATATTCCCAGGTATTTTTTCATGAAATTCAACTGGCTACACGGAAGAATCGGAAATGTAGATCGAAAAATCTAGGCACGAAGAAACGACGTGAAAACTTCGATCTGAATGTCGAAAAAAATGAAACATTTAAGCGACACGTAATTTATTTTTATACTTTAATTCGTGAATTCTGCTGTACGCCAGTTTTAACGAAAGACGAAACGTGATCGTGAAACGATGGAAAACTTCGATCTGAAAGTTGAAAAAAAATGGAGTATTTAAGCGACACGTAATTTATTTATACTTTTATTCGTAAATTCTGCTGTACGCCAGTTTTACCGAAAGACGAAGAGCGAACAGATATAGTTATATCTAGTTCGACTCAGCAGCGATGCGCTCGCTCAGCTCCGGTGCGTTCCTATTGGTGCGGCGGTTGGTTCGTTTATCCCCTCTCTTGCGGTAGTTGGACTGCGCCGGTTGGAACGGCTCGCTCTTATAAGCGAACCCGAAACGAGAACGGACATCATTCCGTCTCCGACTGTCTCGTGCTCCGTACGATACTAAAGAATCAACATGCCTCCTAAAGCGAGTGGCAAAGCCGTGAAGAAGGCTGGTAAAGCCCAGAAAAACATCACCAAGACTGACAAGAAGAAGAAGCGTAAGAGGAAGGAAAGTTACGCGATCTACATCTACAAAGTTCTTAAACAAGTCCATCCCGACACTGGAGTCTCGAGCAAAGCGATGAGCATCATGAACAGTTTCGTCAACGACATCTTCGAACGTATCGCTGCCGAAGCCTCTCGTCTCGCTCACTACAACAAGCGATCCACCATCACATCTCGGGAGATCCAAACCGCCGTGAGGCTCTTGTTGCCTGGTGAACTTGCCAAGCACGCTGTCAGTGAAGGCACCAAAGCCGTCACCAAATACACAAGCTCAAAGTAATTTGACAATTCGAACCAACAATCGGCCCTTTTTAGGGCCAACAATCTTTCTAAACGTAGTTCAATCGTCACTTTTCAAATTTATTTATCAAAATACCCAAACAGTTGAAATTTGAAACATTTCGATTTCAACTATTTCCTTCAAACGATTTCCCTCTAAATTTATGATGCCATGCTCATCGTAAAGATAAAACGAGTGCAGAAAAAAACTACCGATCGTCACGGTCAGAATGCTAAACAAGAATTTCTATCAATGAAATACGAATTGAGTAAAATTTACGCTTCTACGCAAAATATTTTAATAAAAAAGATTCAGTTTCCCACTCATGAAACGGATTCCTACTTGATATTGATGCCTTCACTCATTCCAGCGTTTACTTTTAGAAATAGAAAAAAAGCGTGGCTGGATTTTGCACAAACTGTGAATCGTCAACGAGGCCTACGCTTACTCGAAGAAGTTCCGGCGTAATTTTGCGAGTAACACTTCAAAAGAAACTTTGAAATAGCGGAATGTAGTCTAGAGATTCTCATTAAGGATTTTCTTTTGAATAGACCGACTTAAGACTACTTTTCAGTTCTTAAATCGAACCGTTAGGGCATTAATAAGCGAAAGGGTCAGACCCCGGTGACCTGTGTGACGAAAATATTTCTAAATATCTCTCTCTTTCGCTCTTACGAACATTTCCTTTTTTTCAACTACCAGGAAACGATTCTGAAAACGTTTCAATCCAAAGTGTCTCATTTGTTTCCTACGAATTGTCAAATGTTATCAAATCGACGAAAAATTGTGAAATCAGTCGAGAAACTGACTTTATAGCGACGCAAATTTTTCCAATTCCTGCACATCCATTGCCCTTTTCGTGCACTGCAATCGTTGCACATTTTTTGATGTTAACAAAGATTGATGCAAACAACTTCACTGTTTGTGGCGTCAACGTCTGCATGTTAATACAAAACCCACATTGTCTGGTCAAGTTTTAGCGAACCTACGAAATCAAAGTACTTTTGGCACAACGAGCGCAGGATTTTTTTGGCAGAATAAGCTTCACGATTAACTTGTTGAATAATTTATCAGAACGATGACATTGTGAATTCGCACGCACAACGTTATGTATTTTCATCGAGTTTTTTGAGCAAAATATTTCTCAGTTCAGGTCAACCTGGCTGGAGTTGCATAATAATTGCGATTCAATTGTTTCCGAATTCCTAATTACGCATAAAAATCCCAAAAAAACAGGAATGTTGGAAAAAAAGTCGAATTTGTTCAAACATCGAAACATCTCGTAACTTGTAACTACAAAGAGCTCACAATGTACGAATTCCGTGTCTGAATCGATCTCAATTTTTCTCTCGCGTTTCAAAATCTCGAGATTTCTCATGTATCGATCGGATGGCGAATGTCCAGCTCGGTGGAATTGTTAAAATTATGACAATAATTTAACTTTGGTTTTCAAACGAGGTTTGTCTACGCGGCGAATTTAAACGATGCGTATTATGACGTTTTTTCGTACACCAAAAAGATTTTCACGCAGAATCCACTATCGGTGTCTAAAAAAACCGCAAAAAACTTCAAAACCGTAGAACAGTGGTTTAAGAAGTTTATTGGAGCGGAATTGTTAAACAAATCTTGCGAAATAATAGTTAAAAATTGTTGGGAAAATGTGAACAACGTTTGGCAGTTTGAGCGAACTGAACTGCTCGAATAGAGTCCAAATATCGGGGGTAAAAATGACTTTATGAGAAAATTTTTTATACGTGGTGATAACGTCATTATTCGTTTCTTGCTAGCAATAATTATTTATACAATAATGAGAGTATTAATAAACAAAATTGTGTTTATAACGAAAGAATGCACATGTTGTGCTCACGCACATCGCTCAAAAGTAGTCGATTTTTCCACTTTTGACAACATTTTTGGGGAAAAAAAGTACGAAATGATGAAACTGGAATATTAATTAGTCAAGAATGAATTTTGTTTGTTGGATTCAAGCAGGAAAAGTGTGTGAAAAGTTATTGAAAAGCTAGTGTTGGATACCAAGAAGAGTGTCTATCTGCAATCACCGCGGCACAAGAGCACTCGGGCCTCTCTCCATGGTACGCGCTCCGCAGCGACATAGGCTGCTCCGTCCCGCTTCGGCATATTCACAGTCTCAGTAGCGCTCGAAGCAGTCGACCGCAACTTACAAGACACATCGCTTCGGCTCAAATCGACGGATTCAGGAGAAGAATTTATCATTGTGAAAATGACGGAAAAATCAGCATCAGTCGCAGCGCCGGTATCTGGAGCTACATCCGTAGCGTCCAGTGCTACACCGAAAAAGACCAAGGCTGTCTTATCGAAAAAACCCAGAGCCAAGCCGTCTCATCCTAAGGTTGCGGAAATGGTGAATTCAGCGGTTAAGGAACTCAAGGAACGCGGTGGATCTTCGCTTCAGGCGATCAAGAAATACATGGCTGGAACTTACAAAGTCGACACGGAGAAGCAAGCACCGTTCATCAAGAGATACATCAAGTCCGCTCTCGCATCCGGTGCTCTCGTGCAAACCAAAGGCAAAGGTGCTGCCGGATCGTTCAAGCTTTCGGCCTCAGCCGTCAAAGCCGCCACCGTCAAGCCCAAGCCCGTCAAACGCGTCGCCAAGCCCAAAACTGTCGCCAAGAAAGCTCCAGCGGCTAAGAAACCGGCAGCTTTGAAAAAAGCGGCCAGCAGTCCAAGCAAACCGAAGAAAGTTGCAGCGAAAAAACCAACCAGCGCAACCAGTGAAAAGAAAAAGATCACAAAGGGACCGGCCGCCAAGCCACCCAAGGCCAAAACCACCAAAGCTAAGCCTACGCCAAAATCACCACCGAAAAAAGTCAAGGCAGCAGCTGCACCGAAAAAAGCGAAACCCGCAACCGCTGCATCCAAACCGAAAAAAGCCGCACCCAAGAAAGCCGCAGTCGCCAAGAAGTGAACAACGTCGTCGCTTCGGGACAACAAAACTCGAACGGCCCTTTTCAGGGCCACCAAATTTTCACAACGTACAAACAATTCTTTCACCAAATATTCATTTCCGACTTGTCATTTCTCATTAACGAATGCACTAAGAAATATCAATTAACATTCCGTCTTTTCATTCGACGCACCATTAATTTTTCATCTTTATTCGAATTATTATTAGCGCCTTTTTCAAAATAGCGAAAAATAACAGAAGTAGCACAAAAACTTTACCCCGAGAATTCCCGACCAAACATGCATGAGCCAAATTTCATATTTTGGACTGACAATTAGATGCGCAAATTTTCATTTTCCTGGCGAGATAATTTATAAATAGAAAACTGGAGAAAATAATTCAGGGACAATTCAGAGCCACTCGCACGAATTGAAAACGAGCTCAAGCCAGGCAAAACCTCCGCTCATTGGCTAAACATGATTGAACTCTTCAGATTTTTTACCACAACTTTTTAAATTGAAAGAATACAATCTCGTCACCTCTTAAAATTCCTCGAGTTAATGAAATAACTCGAATTTAACAGATTCCGTCTAGAACAATAGTTAAGCATGGAAATTACCACGTCCCATCACTTTTGACCATAAAACCTCCATAATCCGACAAATTATCCTCGTCGGATAACTCATGAGTCCGTCCAAAGTCCATTGAAGTATCCAAAGCCAATCAGAACCATAATATTGAAAATAACAAGTGTCGGGAATACTATTCGTCCGAAGTTGCTCCGTGTCCGAAGAAAACGCATTAAAGAGACAACAAAAGTTTTGCTGTTGCTGTAAACACATTTTTTTCGGTTCGAGAGATTTTTCGTCTTTTTTTTTTTTTTAAGTCTTCCATTCAATAGATTGTTTGCTCTCGAACATTCCGCGACATTGTAGTTTTGCCACAGTCATGGACGCAAAAGTTAACCGTTCTGTAAATTTTTCCGAAACTTGGACATTGCCCTCATTTATAAATTTAATGGTCAAAGTTCTCGATTTTTGGCTACCGCATCTTCGTCATATTTTTCTCGGCAATTGAGAAAGAAAAAAGTCAGTATATTGGACAGTTTTTCTGTAAAATGTCGAATTTGCATGCAGTTTCGTAACAACTGTGCTCTGAGAACGTTTTTTCAAACATTTTTCTGAATTCTGTGAATAAACGCTTTGGCAACGTGACTTCGAGCTCTTCGCTATCGTTCTCTGTTCCCCCAATTTGGTTCATGGGCTTTCTTCTAGCCTTTGTTTTGTAAACAAACGACACGAAGAAACATACACACGCGCACGTTCGCGATTCGATTTAAGACGTGAGGTAGCAGAAATTCTAGAAACTCGCATTGACGTGGTCGAATTTGAGATTTTTCAAAAATCAAAAGCACATCATCGGCTGACGTCGATTTTCTTTTCCATTTTGATTCATTTCGACTAACGTCCCAACGAATATCGAGGAAATCTTGCAGGTCGTTTAAAATACTCTAAACAATCCTCACAACAAGGTAGAAAGTAAAAGCGTCGATTTTTTATGTGATGGAAAGCTTTTAATGGTCATTACAGTCGCTGGAATGATTCGCAGAGTTATATCGGTCGAAAACGAACATCGTTCGTCGCGGGTCGCACCGAAACGTGTTTATTCATTTTTGCATAGAAAAAAATGACAGGATTCACGTGCGGCGATTGAAAAATCCATCACCAACCAAAGTGATCGATTTTCGAAATAATGTCGATCCTCGTCGTTGAAAGTAACTGTTTATAAAAAGTCTGCGGATCGTTAAAAAGCGGAGTGGCGCTCGATTTTTCGTTCTCGAATAACAAATCAATGGGAAAGCATCACGAGGGACTTGAAAAACGTAATGATTAATTAGGCGAAAAACCATGGTGGGAAAAAAACTTGTCAAGGTCATAAAAACGAAAAATGTTAAACAATTGCGCATCGATAACGCAGTAGAAAAATTGTTGAGGAGTTGTGGTTGATAGTTTGTACTTGCGACGTACTGAAGTTGGGAATCAAAGATGAAATACGACAGGAAAAAAAAAATGTAGGAGAAAAAAATTGATATAAGCGGATAATGTTATTATCCGTGTTTCGTTTTTCCATTTTTTTAGTGTGACAATGTCGTTATTAATAAACAAAAAAGTATTTACAACATAAGAATGCACGTTTTGTGCACACGCACATCGCCCAAGAGTAGTCGATTTTTTAATCTTGCGCAGCGTTTTTGGAGAATAAAAAGGCGTGATGATGAAACTGGAATATCAAGTGATGGATAATTGATCCGATAAAAGAGTTTGGATGAAAAGAAGTGGGCGAAATATTGGTAAAAAGCTGCGGTTGGATACCAGTATGAGGGTCTAAGAGAGATCGCCAGGGGCACAAGCGCACTCGGGCCTCTCTCCACGGTACGCGCTCCGCAACGACACTAGAGCCATGTGCGTCACTTGGCATACTACTTGCAGTTATACGCCAGTGCTAACGTTCTACACAAAGAAACAACGCGGAAAATCTCTTGAGCTTCGATCTACGTGTTTGAAAGGCAATTGATTGATCGTATTGAAAAATGACGGACAAAGGAGCGCCCGTTGCGACGCCAGTAGCTGGAGCAGCCTCCGTAGCGTCCAGCGCGTCACCAAAAAAGACCAAGGCCGTCTTATCGAAAAAACCCAGGGCCAAGACGTCTCATCCTAAGGTTGCGGAAATGGTGAATTCAGCGGTTAAGGAACTCAAGGAACGCGGTGGATCTTCGCTTCAGGCGATCAAGAAATACATGGCTGGAACTTACAAAGTCGACACGGAGAAGCAAGCACCGTTCATCAAGAGATACATCAAGTCCGCTCTCGCATCCGGTGCTCTCGTACAAACCAAAGGCAAAGGTGCTGCCGGATCGTTCAAGCTTTCGGCCTCGGCCATCAAAGCCGCCACCGTCAAGCCCAAGCCCGTCAAACGCGTCGCCAAGCCCAAAACTGTCGCCAAGAAAGCTCCAGCGGCGAAGAAACCGGCAGCTTTGAAAAAAGCGGCCAGCAGTCCAAGCAAACCGAAGAAAGTTGCAGCGAAAAAACCAACCAGCGCAACCGGTGAGAAGAAAAAGATCACAAAGGGACCAGCGGCTAAGCCACCCAAGGCCAAAACCACCGCAGCCAAGCCCGCCTCAAAATCTTCACCAAAAAAAGTCAAGGCAGCAGCACCGAAAAAAGCGAAACCCGCTGCATCCAAACCGAAGAAAGCCGCACCCAAAAAAGCTGTTGCTATCGCCAAGAAGTGAATTGAAACCTCATTGCTTCGTCACAACGAAACCAGAAAGGCCCTTTTCAGGGCCACCAACCTTTCAAAACGTACAAACAATTCTAGCCACTAAATCCTCCAGTCCATTCGAATTAAATTCAACACATTCCAACGATTCATAATAATTTTTCCTAATTCCAGTCATTCCCGAATCCGCCTCTCACATTTTTTTGAGTCGAAAAAAATAAATGAATTCTCCCGTTTCGGTGAATCCGAAAAAAAAATCGTTTTTCATAAATTTATTAATAAATTTTGTTTTTTTTTGCGATTACAACGAGAAAATTTTATTCAACGATTTTATTACTGTATAACTCCCAATTCCTTGCCAACTTCGACAAAAGCGTTTACAGCTAAATCGATATCGTCCTTGGTGTGAGCTGCGCTGATTTGAACGCGGATTCTTGCTTTTCCTTTCGGGACAACGGGGTAACTGAAGCCGATTACGTAAATGCCTTTGCCTGCGACACAAAACGTTCCCGAGCATAATCGGGTAAAAAAAAAAAACAGAATATTGAAAAACACCGAATCGAAAACTTGGAATTCGCGTTTAGCAAATTTTTATATAGAAAATGAAAAATTTTCGGGTTTGAACTTTTTTGCGTACCGAGCATCTTGTCAGCGAAATTCGACGCCAACTTGGCGTCGCCGAGCATCACAGGACAAATGGGATGATTGTCGCCGCTGATGGTGAACCCGGCAGCAACCATAGAGTTTCGGAATCGTGCGGTATTTTCGGTCAATCGGTCCAAAAACGACGAGCTACTAGCCAAAAGTTGAAGAACCTGCAAAAAAAACGAGTAAATTCGACGAAAGTAAAAAAAAAAACGAAATTGCGATATTTTGGGATCGAAATAATGCTGAAATTTGAATTAATCCTGAAAATTCGAATAAAACATTCAAATTGCTCTGGTAAATCGTTAAAATATGAAAATTCATGGAAAATAGAAAATTGCATTGTATTTGGAAGCATTTTGGGCGTGATTCACGTACTTGAATTCCTGTGGCAACAACGGGCGGAGGTAGCGAATTGGAAAACAGATACGGTCGACTTTTTTGTCTGAGCAAATCGATCAATTCTTTCGGTCCAGTTGTGTAACCTCCGGCAGCTCCACCCAAAGCTTTGCCCAATGTAGAATTAATAATATCGATGCTGCCAGTTTGATTGCAATATTCTTCGGATCCCCTGAATAATTAATCATCGTAATCAATAATTCTACGATAATCGTTTCACTTTTTAAAACCAATTTATCGAATACTCGACAAAACGTCAATTCACGTTGTTTTTTTTTCGGTAATGAATTTAAAAAGTTCCAAAACGTATAAAATTTCGTATAACTTTATTTTATAGTCAAAAAATAAATAAAAATATCATGAAAAAATTAAAATTTAACTTTCAAAACTCACCGGCCCGTTTTGCCGAAAAATCCCGTAGCGTGACAATCGTCCACGAAGGTGAGCGCGTTGTGTTTTTTAGCCAAGTCGATTATACTCGATAAAGGGGCGACGGTTCCGTCCATGGAGAAAACTCCGTCCGTGGCTATAAGACGCAAACGTGAATCGCTGCTCTCTTTCAATTTTGTTTCCAAATCGGCCATATCTCGATGTTTGAATCTGTGATCGTGAATTTGAATCTTTTCAATAAGAATAAAATAAGAAAAGCGAGAAATTTGCAAGTTTTTCGAGAAAAAAAAAACTAAAATTTCGTGAATAAAAATTTTAGGCTGACGGTGCGAATGACTTTGGAATAAATTTAAAAAAAATTTCTAACAATCGTCAATTCTCGAAAATTTTCTTTTAATTTAAATATTGCTCCGAAACGAGACGAAGAAAAATGTAGAAAAATCGAAGAAACGTAATTGAAGCGAATTACCGAAATTTTTTTGCCTTGCAGAGTCGAATGCCGTCGATGATTGACGCGTGATTGAGTTCGTCACTGATGACAGCATCGTCGGGCGTCAAGATAGACTCGAAAAGTCCTGCATTCGCGTCAAAGCACGATGCATAAACAATGGCGTCTTCTCTTTCATGAAAATCGGCTATTTTTTTCTCAAGCTCGCGGTGTATTTCCTGAGTTCCACAAATGAATCTCACGGAACTCAAACCCGCTCCATATTCGTCCAGAGCCTTTTTCGCTGCCGCTACAACGTGCTCGTTGGCCTGAAAACGACGAAAAAAATCATGGAATCGAATTGAAAACATTTTCAAACTGAAAAATAAGGAAAAATCAACGTTTACCGATAATCCGAGATAATTGTTGGCGCAAAAATTCAGCACTTTTGATCCATCGCTTAAAACTATTCGAGTTCGTTGCGCGGATGCAATAATTCTCTCGTGTTTCCATGTGCCAGCGTCCTCGATCGCTTGGAGCTCCGGTTTCAAAACTGCAGCGAGCTTGCTCGCACTCCGTGAGAATCCACTTTTAACGTAGATTTTCAAAACTATAGATAAAAACCGAAAAAAAACGACGATCCAGTGAATGCAAAAAAAAAAAACAACAAAACGACCAAAATGCACTTTTGTTCGTAAAATCGAGTGGAAATTTTGTTAAACTTTCAAAAAGTTCGTAATTCGAGTTTGAAAAAACAATTTTTTATTGCTAAATGTCGACGAATTAGCCGAATCATTAAAATTTTTAATAAATACCAGTCGCGCGAGGAAAATTCATTTTGAAAACGATGAATTACGACGGCAAAAGTACGACGTACGAACTTTGGAGCAGGCGAGCCGAGACTGTCGGGCGATCAGATAGTCCAACGATTTTTCGTCTCGTATACCGGTCAAACGGGTTTTCATAGTCGTAGCGGTGGCAAAAAAATCCTATTGACACGGCAAGGAGACTGGATCCTTGTTATTTTTGGTGTATCCAGCAATCGATTACGAGCTTCGTTCAAAAATTTCAATATCGATATTTTTATGAACGCGAAAACGACAATGAGAAAAAAAAACATTGAAAAAATATGAAAAAAGGTTGATTATGATTGAAAAAATACTTTCGCGGCTTTGGAAAGGTCGCCGAATATTTCGAAATGACACGAAGTTACTGGAATGAAATAAAAATAATTATTCGATCAAGTAAAATTAAAAATGCTTGCAAAAAATTAAAATTGCTACGGTCGAAAGGATTCGCGCGTAAGGAAAGGAATAAAAAAAGTCTCGTTGGGAAATGGAAAAATCGACAGGTTTACGTTTGAAAAATGCGTTGCATTTTATTAAATCCAAATTGCAGAGTAATTAACCTAATACCTGAAGGGAAAAATCGTGCCATCACATAAAGTGACACGTTCGAGAATTAAGCGACGATAAATAATGGCTAAATCTTACGTACGTATTTCGCGATGATTCTGGCACATTTTTACAGCCTGTCGCAACATTAATGCGACTCGATGTCCCCAAATAAATGGTGGCAAAGAAAATCTCTCAAGTTCCATACACCAAGGGTCAAAAAAGAGAAAGTGAAATATAAAAATTGGAAAAGCATTCAAGATTCATTGAATCTTGAGGGTTTTTCGTGGTTTTTCACGTTTTCGGAAAATGCGAAAAATTGTTCGATGCCAAAGAAGCCACGAAATGCAACAGTTTTTGGGAGATTTTACGATTCTCTGTTCTTTATCAACTTTTCCGTTCCCGAATTTGTTTCCAACCACGAAAAACATTTGTTCGAGTGTTTCATAACGTATAAAAGCTTTTCCGGTTTCTATTTGTTTTTTTTTTACTCTTTTGGCGCGTGAGCCAGTTCAATTGATTGGAAAGTGGACAAATTTTTGATCAAAGAAATGCAACTTTTTGTGGTACCCTGAAAGGTTTTTTTTTTTTGGTTATTGCGATGTACGACCTTTCGGAGGAGGTCTGTGAATTCAGGACGACTTTGTTTTCATGGAGAGTCTTGTGGCGAGCGAATAAACTCGAGGAAACTCGTGGACAGCTACATAAACCACTCCTAAGTACACAATTATGGCGAGTGTGAGGAAGAGGTCGAAAACGGCTGGTTTAACGCTGCAAAATAAATGTTTAAACATTTTTTATCGACGTCCAATCCCTGCACTCCTCTCTGCATGAATTAAAAGTTGTGGCAATTTTTCGCGTCAACAACTTCCGGTCGAGAATTGAGTTTTAAAAGCGAGACACAAATCCCAGGAATTTTGAACGAAATAAAATGATAAACGGTCTGAATCGTCGATTTCATTGTTTGAAAATTTTTTCACAAAAAATTCAATCATGAGCGATGCAAATTTGTGTGAAAATCTTTACGAATGACAAGCGAATGTAAAAAAGTCGAAATATTTTTGACGATTTCGTTAATTTGTTTAAATTTCGTACCTGTAAACGTTCATCGTGGCTTTGGTGACGTCGTAGAAAACAAACTCTGGGTCTCGTTTGTCAGGACTGTGAAGGGTCACCTTGACATCGCCGAGATAACGAGACATGGCTTCTTGTAGGGAATTGACGAGAGGATCTTGTTTATCGGCTAACAGAGACGCGGCTCTTGGTTGTGACGTCAAATAATTGAGCCACATTGCCAAGGAATCTTTCGAAATGGCCTGAAATTGCAAAAAATGAAAAAGATTGAAAATCCCAGTAAAAGTAATTTGAAAAATACAGATTTTTGTTTGAATTTTCTAAAGTCTTGAGATTTCAAAAAATTTTCGGCCATATTCGGAGAATTGAGCGATGAGCCTTGGAGGAAAAAAATAAAATAAAATAATACCTCGGCGTTTCCGAAGACGTGGCTGGAGCTCAAATTGTACATGTGCTGGGCCAAAGCTTCGGCGACGATTTGTGTGTTTTTGTGCAATCTGTCGATTTGTCCACTTTTCGTGACATCGAGAATCGACATTCGTCCATTTTCGTCATGACTTTTCAAAGTGGATAAAGTTGCGGCTGGCAATCGCCTGATGCTGTATCTTTCGTGCTCCCACGCGAGTGTCTCGTCAGCAAGATTGATTTTCTTGTGAATTCCTTCGACTTTCACCGAATGCATTGATGCAGCGGCCAATTTTAAATTTTTATAGAAAATACCGCCGGATGAATTTTCCTTCGGTGGCTTCGAGACGTGCACGTAAAGATTCTCGGACGACGACACTGAGTCCAGACAAATAACGTACGAGGCGTCCTTGGAGAAAAAATCAAAAACAGTTGAGTCTGGCAAAAGATTTTTTTCCTCAATTTTCACGTTCAATCGCGAAAACAGTTTTTTTTTTAACGAAATAACTTGACGCGAGTTGATCTTAAAGTTTTAAATTAATTTCTGGGCAAGAAAAAGTAAAAATTCGCCTGAGAAAAGTTGAAAATTCAGCCAAAAGTAAAGTTTCGCGAAATCTGGAAGAGAAAAAAATCTGGGAACTTAATTTAGGAAGTAAAAATGTTTCTCGTGCACTCAAATGACCCCCAGAACGGCAACTTTTTTTTTCACGCATTCCTATTAATAAATTGCCCCAATTTTGGAAAGTTCATATCTCCGGTAAAATTGAACGAAAAGCGTTCAACTTTGGCTCATTTTTTTCGTTTTTTAATGCCGAATCACGTGGGCCTGGGGCCATTTCGCATCAAGTCGAAAAAATCGTCGAGAATGGAGTTTTTCGAGGCCGGTCAAATGTATATTTGTAAAAATTGAATAATCGATGAAATACCTGAATGACGGATGCTTCGTTTCCATCGAGTTGATCTTCCAGCCATTTTTTACTACCTTGATAGTTCAATTTCCCGGCACCACTGAGTACAAAGACCAAATTATAACGAGGAGTCGATCTGCTGTTGGAATACAGGCTGGAGAAAATTCTAGCGAGTTCGAGAAGCATCGCAACTCCCGATGCGTTGCTTTCAGCGCCGAATGACAATTCCTGCCAAAATAATTGTATTTTTTTCAATAGAAAAAAGTGAATGAATTTCAGTTCGATTGTGACGAGTCTGAGGAAAGTTCTCCCGAGAGAATTCGTTAAAATGGACAAATTTCAAGCTCTACCAACCGGAGCAACGCCGGCGCTGTCGTAATGCGCGACTAGAGCGAGCGTCGGGACTTTTTCGTTGCTTCCGAGCCCGCCGAGTCGTCCGTAAAGCGTCGCGACTTTGGTATCGGTTTTTGCGATTGCCTGACCGGACGCAATGACGACTTGATAACCGCTCGCCGCAACGGTATTGATCATCGCCTCCATCGCCGTTCCTGCTTTCTCGTCTCCGGTGCTGTGCGACAAATCGTCCATTATGGTCTGCAGATCGCTGGTCCAATGGACAAAGTACACCGGAATTGTCGTCTCCGGTCCATAAACCATCGATTCTTCCAACGCCATGATGTGCTGCCAAATTTTTCGATTATTTTTTATCGTATTTAGTGGAAATTGGAAATTGACGAGCGTTCGTTGTCTGAGAGACTTAACGAGCAATTACCTGTTCCTCTTCCTTGGACAAATTTATCATGTCCTTGGGCAAAACGATGACGAGAGCGCCGGCTTTGCTCTTGACGGCTTGGAGGACGTCGAGGGAGAGATCGACCGCTTTGACGATGACGCAGTGCCTCGAAGTGCTCCAGCCGTTTGCCGATCTAGCCTCGAGGGACACGGCCGTGCTTCGGCAACCTTTTTGGTCGCAAAGTCATGAATTTGGGATTTTTAAAAGAATAAATTACGTTTGACGAGGAGCGTATTGAGTTGTGGAATTTTTTGTTAATCGTTGACTGAATTTTACGAGAAATGCGAAACGCAGTGGCTAGTCGTCCGGATAGCCGGACGAATAATATTCGTCCGGACACGGTTTATCCAATGATTTCCGCTTTATCCGCCGGACGATTAAGGGTTGCTTATTCGTCCGGACATGCTTTTAGTATAGAAAATATCCGGACGAGTAGCCACAGCCAATGCGAAAAATACGCGATTTTTTGGGGGGGAAACATTCGGGTCAATGGTAATTGGGTCACGGAATAAAATCAGCTGCTTTCGGAAATGGTGAATGACCAAGACGATTTGTGTGGTAAGTTTAATTAATAATTTTGAATGAATTATGAATAACTCACCATGCGGGACTCCGTGCAAATCGTACTGGTGCATCCGATAAACCGGAAAATCGTGAGCAGCCGCGACCGGATTAGCCGGTGAAATAATAATGAATATCGGCAAAACTATCAACAAATAATACGGCAAATAACCTCGACAAAGTTCCGCGAATCCATCGCATTCTTCGACCCACATATTTGGCTAATTTTTATTATATCTCGACTATAAATAAACTTATCAGAGATTTTTAAGACTTTGTGCTGTTTTTTTATTTGATTTATTTCATGAATTTACGAATTAATTAACGAGTCATGAAGAAAGTGCAACGACGACTACCAAGTAATCACGTTACGTGATTCATAATTCAATTATTACACTTTTCTCGTGTTTTTTCTCCCACGGGTCAACGCGCTTATTGAAAAAATTTACTCTGACGAGTATTTTTGGAACTTTTCTTCTGGAGCTTCGTAACTCACCAATCACACGACAAGCGACTGAAACGACACCACGTGCCACGTCCGATTCCGTAGATAGAGACGGTCTCGATGTTTTCACTAGTCGATCATCACTGCGACGCTTCCTTTCGCTTTTTTCTTTCGTCGTCAGACCCAGAGCCGTGAGTCAACGAATAAAAAGACGATTGTGTTTCCTTTCTCTCGTAGATTTCAGTTCCGATCCTACGACGAGTTTTCGCGGCAGTCAGCCAGTTGCTTTGGTGGTTTACCCGAGACAGGTTTAAACCAGTTCGTGAACGTTTCCGCCGGTGTTTTCTTCAAATTCGAGTGCACAAGTGGCTAAAACATCTTTCGCGATAAAAACAACAATTTCCGTCGATCATTGTTGCTAAAAAAGTTGATTTTTGAATGCAAAAAGTCAAAGATTGCGCGAATTTTCCTGAATACTCCGAAAAGCATGTTAAAATCGTTGGAGATCGCTGAGGGACTTTTTTTCATTTGACGAGTCACAACACGTTTCTGGTATTTACGTCGAAACTTCGAATTGAAAAAATCGAACCGATAACAATTTCGAGCAGTTTTTAAATGTTTTTGGGACAAAAACAATTAAAATCAATATCAACTAAAATCGTTTTATTAAAAATTTCGTCGAGCCTTCTGCAATTTAACGAAAATTCAACTTTTATCTTAACATTTTTTTTTTTTTTCATTATTATTTAGAAAACGACGTCAGAATGTCGAGAATCTGCAATTTGTCCATAAGGGGCATAAGAAATTTTGACGACGAACACGAAGGCCGCACCATTCATTTTTCACGTCCGCTGACCTTGATTTTGGGTCCAAATGGCACGGGCAAAACAACAATCATAGAATGTCTTCGTTACGCCTTGAGCGGTGAATATCCTCCTGGAACCAGTAACGGAAGATCTTTTGTTCACGATCCGATGCTAAAACGATTGGCCGCTGTGAGTTTGAATAATTTTAGTGAAAAAAATCCAAAGGCATCGAAATTTATCATGTTTTTGTATCATCGTTCCTCATTCAGAAATCTCGTGTATTTATTTTCATGAAATTTGCTCAATATCCAAACAAACACGGCCTTACGAAATTTTTTCCATATTTTCCTGTAAAAAATCAACAAGTTGCATGTTTTTCCTTGTTTTCTCCAGATCTCATCAAATTTCTTCAATTTCTTTCTTTTCATTCAAAGATTCAAAATTTCTTTTCGATCTTTCTTCAAATTTTCTCAAAATCCAAAAAAAACACGGCCTTACGAAAAATTTTCCATATTTTGCTGTTAAAAATCGACAAGTTGCATGTTTTTCCTTTTTTTTTTCAGATCTCATCAAATTTCGTTAATTTCGTTCTAATCGTTCAAAGATTCAAAATTTCTGTTTGATCTTTCATCAAATTTTCTCAATATCCAAAAAAACACGGCCTTACGAAAATTTTTCCATGTTTTGCTGTTAAAAATCAACAATTTGCATGTTTTTCTTTTTTCTTTCCAGATCTCTGTGCGAGGAAATGTCAAAGCGGAAATAGCGGATGTTCGTGGGGATCGTTTGATCATAAGCAGAACGATGGAAGTTCGACGAGTCAATCAGACCATGACGTTCAAAACTCTGGACAATGCGCTTACCAGAATCAACAGAAAAACGAAACAAGTAAATAATCGCATTGATTTTGGAGTCTCGATTAAAAGAATCGATAATTTTTCGATTTCGGAAATGGATTCGTTATTTTTTATTCGTTTATTTTGTAATTAATGAAGAAAAAATGAATAATGTTGGGAATGAAAATTGATTGTTACAGAAAACAATATTGTCGGGAACGTGCGGGGCTGTGGACGTCGAAATGTTGACGTCCATGGGAGTGTCCAGGGCCATTCTCAATTACGTGCTATTTTGCCATCAGGACGATTCGAATTGGCCGTTCGATGAGGCGTGCAAATTGAAAGGACGTTTCGATCAAATATTCGATACGACTCGATACAACAAAGCTCTGGACACTGTGAGAAAAATCATTAAGGACAAGCAGGCGGAGCTGAAAGTATTGGCCGCGGAACAGCGTGGCTTGATGATGGTCGTCGACGAAGTAAAATCCAAAAAGCGCAAAATGACCGATTTCGAAACGAGAAAAACTTACGCGAGAGAAACAATCACCGCTCTCATTAATAAACTCAAACCGATTAATCAACGACTGGCCGAAATCAAAGAAATCGAAACGGAATATTGCAAGTGGCAAATCGAAGAGGGTAAATTCAACAAATTCAACATTTCGTTCCTGGAAAATTCACTCTTTGCCTTTTTACACACGTTCCTTTTTCCTAATTACGTTTTTTCTTCATTTCTCTGTTAAATTTTTCATAATTTCATCATTTTTGCATCACGGACGCGTTAATTTTGATTTTTTCGCACACACTCCCGATATTTCACGATCTTGATAGAAATTTTTTCCTCACCGATTTTCAGAGAAAAAAAAAATGGAGTACAAACTTCTGGAACGCCAAATAAAGTCTTTGAGAGCAGAAATCAAGGAGGTGTACAAAGGCACCACTGCGGAATTGAAAAACGAAATAGTTTCTTATGAAGAAATACTTTCTAAGAAAAATCAGCGAATAGAGGAGGTAAGCATTGCATTTTTTAGCAAATTATCGTAGAGATACGTTCTCCGTTACGAACCGATGACTCGAAAAACAATCGACAGTTGAACGAAACGTTAAAAAAAAAAAGAACCATTTTTTTCTCACTTTTTTCCGCTAATTTATTCGGGAAAGATAAAATTTTCCGATGCCCTATTTATTGACAACCAAAGAATTTGTAAAAACTGGAAAAAAAAAAATCGAGTCTCTGCGACGATAACATTGTTTTTTGCGCGAGCGTGCTCAGTAGTGTTTCGAAAAGCGCTAAATTTATTCAGAGATAATAGACTCGCCGAGCCTCGATTCATTGAACGATAGATCGTGCGGCTTGTTCACAAAGTTGCGCAAATTTTTCAAAAACTAGACTTTAAGAGCTCCCGAAACGAACGATTTTTGGCATGTTGAATAATTCTTCAATTTTCCACATTTTTCCGATTTTTCGAAGCCTTGGTCCGTGAGCTCTGTCGTGACAAGGACGAAAGTCTGACTTTCCGAAAGTCGTGAGGAACTTCCAGGCTTTTAAATTCATTTTTGTGGCATTTGAGCCGGATTTAGCTTTTTTTTAATACGTTTTTTTGCTCTTTGTTCGAGATAGTATGAATGTAACCAATCAATCGATGGAGTTTTACTTGCACAACTTTTAAGAAGTTTATTACAAATTTTATCCATTTCTTTTTCCTTGTCTCCTTTTCATTCCCTGATTCATACATTTGAACTATTTCCACATTTTTTATGCCCGTTCTCCTTACAATTTTCTCTCTTCTTTTCACATTTCCATTTTCTTCTCCCTTCACCATTCCTCATCAACCAGTTCTTTACAAATCTTATGCATATCCATCCAATGTTTATTCCTGTCTTTTCTCTTACTTGTCTCGTTTGAATTCCGTCATTCGTACATTTTTACTATTTCAACATTTCGTGGACCTTGAAATTTTCTCTTTTCTTTTCACATTTCCATTTTCTTCTCCCTTTCACCCCTGCTCATCTCGTTATCTCCTTTATTTCACTCACCAGTGCTCGCCAATGCCTTTACCAACTCACTTTCCACTATTCCTTTCATTTTCCTTTTCTGTTGACTTTTTTTGTTGGGCTTGGCACACTCTCGAAGCACCTGTTGATACCTGATTGGGTCCATCCGCCTCTCGTTTTCGGGTTTCCTCTCTATGAATAAAACCAATATCTTTCCAAATTTCTCGAAGCTTTCCAGTTTTTTTCGTATTTTAGGAGCTTCTAATGCTTTTCCATTCATTTACTCGTAGTCACGGGACGTCTGTGCTGTTGATCCTTTTTATTGCCTGCGATCTTGGACAGAAAACATGGAAAGTCTTACCGTCTTTTCTTTAAAGCTTCCCAGAAGGATTTCAACCGTTTTCCCCATGCATTCTTTTTTCTTGTTAGTGTCGTCGGTACACATGGCCACCCTGTTTTCCAGATGTGAACATTTTCGCCCGCTTTCGATCCTCGCCCATATTTTCTCTCGCCTTTCCGTGTTGTCGAGTTTTCACATGACCCTCGGGACCCTTTACGACCTAAACCCTTGCGGTGCTTCTCGTTTTATATTTTTATGGCCCCAGTCTTGTTATTTTTTCGCACTCTAGACCTTTGTACCAAATTCCATTGGAATTTTCACATCTGGCTGTGTTTTCAACATTTATTTCGTCCTCTGACTTTCCCTCGGTGACTCGTTTATTTTTTTTGAGATGCTCCTTCCGTCCCTTCCCTGCTTTTTCCTCCTCTATTGTCAATTTTGCCGTAATCAAGTTTTTCACTCGTTCTGCAAAACGAAAAAAAATTGGATGCAAAATTTTGTTACAAAATCAAAACGAATTCAGATCGAACGAAAAATGACGATTTTTCAATCATTTTTATTAGTTTTAACCATTTTTTCTGCCCCTTTTATGATTTTTTAAAATGATTTTCGGATTTTTAGCTCGAACGCGACTTGGGATTGCGGGCAGTCAAAGAGGCGAAAGTTGTCAGTCTTATGGACGAAAGGAGAGTCGCGGTGGGCACATTGAGACAACAATTGCGCGACCAAACCACCAAAATCGCTCAACGTAACGATACGCTCAAAAGCATGATTTCTTCGTGGCAATTGAGCGGAGAAATTGAGTCTGAAGTTACGGAAAACGGTAATAAAAAATCGCCGAATTGGAATATTGATTTTTCGATTCAATAATTTTTATCAAATTCCACATTTCGTGCAAATTCTTCGAAATATTTTCGACAATCCTAAACATGGCGCGACAAAATTTTCGCCTTTTTTGGTGGATCAAGTGAAAAAAAAAATCTTGCGATATTTCGTTGCGATAAAAATGAAAATTTACACCCACAGAAGCTTCCGAATGGTTGAAGAAATTCGAGAAAAAATTGCGCCACATGGAACGCGAGATCGAAGCGAAAAGAGTCGAGCAAGATCAAGAACTCGAAGTTCTTCAACGCAAATTGAATACTTTGCGTGCG
Source organism: Diadegma fenestrale (assembly GCA_037043255.1). Classification (NCBI taxonomy): domain Eukaryota; kingdom Metazoa; phylum Arthropoda; class Insecta; order Hymenoptera; family Ichneumonidae; genus Diadegma; species Diadegma fenestrale. Next base: position 10,891,431 of record CM073317.1, read on the forward strand.
GAGCGAACGACAACGGAATCACAATTGGCCAACAGCAGGCGCGAGCTCCAAAACACAAAGGCCGAGATTCGTGCAAATTCCGCTTTACTGAAAAAGGTCGAAAAATGTTCCAGAAAACGATAAATAAGCCAGTAAATTTTTTTTTTTCAAAATTGCATTGCACGTGTAGAATTTGTAGAAAAATATTCTAATCAACCGCGAAAAATCGCGAGCAGAATCGAATTTAATGAAAAAATAACTTAAACCAGGAAAAAAATATTCTCAAGTTTTTTTTCTGCTTTTTTATGATAGTCGGCAGCGATGGAAGAGAAATTAAACGAGGTGGACAAAAAATTGGCCGCAGCGAATGCGAAATTCGAGGAATTCAACGAAAAGTCGGAAGTCGAGGAGCTGAAACGAAAATTGCAGGAAACGACCGAACAGGAAGAAAAGTACGAGCGTAAATGCAACAGCGTTGACAAAGAAATAACTTTATTGCGAGAGCAAAGCTCGTTGCAATTAAAACTCGAGTCTTGTAACGGCGAGTTGATGGAGAAAGAGAAAGAGATTGAGACTCTGCGAAATAAACACGAAGAGACTTTGGAAATGCTGCTCGGAAAAAAAGACTACCCTACGGGCGGCATGATGGACACAATCAACGAGATCCAAATAGTTTTGGTAAGTCAGTCGCTCCCATTAAAACGTTAATTCGTTAAATTCTTCCAATTTTTTGTCCGATTGCTGGAAAAATATATTTCGTACCGAGAATTGCGAAAGAATCTTTCATTTTTCGAAATTTTTTGTTAGTTCATAAAAAACCAATCGACGTCGTCAAAATATCTTGGTAATCTTCATAATTGTGAAGTGCCTCCCACTTTATTTCTTTGCTGTCAATTAAAATTTTTAAAAACATCAGAAACTGCAATTTTGTGACTTGAATTTCCGTCCATTTTCATTGATTTCACTGAACCTCATGAAAATCACTTGCATTTACGTTTTTTTCGCAGAACGATCGGATACGGAATCTTAAGAGAGAAATTGATAGCGAAAGATGCGAGGCCGCTAAGCTCGAGGCCTCGATTAAACACAAGAGGGAAGAATTGGAGAAGAAAACCGCCGAGATTCAACGTGAGTGCATAAAATTATTTCTCAATGTTTGTTTCATAGAAAATATATTAATATTTTAATACTGATCGATAAAAATTATAATTATATTAATTATATATCGATATATCGAAATATATCGATATATTTCGATATATCGATACATAATATAAATTATATATATAATTAATTATATATATAATTAATGTCGATATATTTCGATATAATTATTATTAATGATATATTGATTATTTAATAATAAAGACAATTAATAATTATATCCATAATAATAATAATTATATATTAATAATTAATTTTGATATATTAATAATTTCATAATTATCGAGAGAGAAGATGAGAATCGGGGTCACAGAAATATGCAAAAGTTTTTGAAGTTTTGGGTATTTTTTCGGTTTCATCGCGCGAGATGTATTTTATTTTTTGATTTTTCACGTGCCAGGGGACAAAGCAAAGGTAGCGTCGCAGTGTGGTTCATACGAAAATTATCGCGAGGCTCTTCTGTTGAGTTCTAAGCGTCTGAAGGACATCGAGGACAAGAGAGGAATGTACGCGTATCAGGGAGCCGCGTACAAAGAATATATCAAGAAATTGAGCGAACCAGATTCGTGCTGCCCACTGTGTCATCGTGGCTTCGAGAGTCAGAAAAACGCACAAGATCTCGTTAAAGATATGACCAACGAAATGACTGGACATCCGGAACGTTTGAAAAATTGTGAAAAAGAATTGGCCGCGTGTCGTAAGAAATACGATTTGCTGCTGCAGCTCCAACCGATCGTTGAGAAAGTCGAACACTTCGAGGAAGTCGAAATCACTAAAATGAGGTAAAAAAATGAAAAAAAATGAGTAAAAATACGAGATTTATGCTTTTGTTGGAATTTTTCCATTCTTGATTGCTCCTCCATCGATGAAACCAAATCTTGCGCTTTTATTTTCCTATTTTTTATGGTCGAAACTCGTTTCGTTGAATTTTTAGAACGGAAGTCGAAGAAACTTCAAAACGCTTGGCGGAACGCAATCAAAGGGCAAAGCGACTGCAGGAATCGGTCGTTGAGCCTGAGAAAAAACTGTCCATGTGTAAAGACATGATCGGCGATATGGCGTTGTGGGATCGTTACGCGAATGAAATCGATATGAACAGTTTGACGGTCATTGAACTTCAGGATCGCTTGCGCGACGCAGGTCAGTCGATTTTTTGACTAATTTTTGCTCTCAATTGACCGGATTTTCAAAATAATGTAAAGGAAACGAAAATCAAGCTAAAAAATGCAATTTTATTGCGCATAAAAGTCGAAAGTTTTACTAATAATTCTTGAAAATTCGATATTAATATGAAAAAACGGAATTGGACAGGTTTGAAGAGCGGCAAAACGATCCAAGAGGCTGAAGCCGAACAGGCGAGTTTGCAGCAACTGCTGAAAGATGCTCGTCGCGAAATGAAGGAGCTGCAATTGGCTCTGAATGCACGAAACGAAGAATTGCGTCGACTGACGGAAAATCGAACGAAATTGTTGGAAGCGCAGTTGCGAATCCATCGGGAAATGCAAGAAATAAAACAGGCGAAAGAAAAGTTGGAAAATTTGCGTTCAAAAGAAACTGCGCTCGAGGAGACTGTCGCGAATTTCGATGAAAAATTGATTGAAATTGGCAATGAATGCGAAATTGCGGATCGAGCTTTGGAGCAGGCCAAGGTAAGTTATCAATAGAGAAAAAAAACTCTAAATTCTAATTTTAGTTTGTCGGAATTTGACAGAAAATTAAATTGACACAATAAACACGAATTTTCGTTGCAGAAAAAAATCCGATCGATCCAAGACTCGGAAAGAAATGAATTGCGCGAGCGAAACAAAGAATACGACCGAATAAATTCGACTCAGGCAGAAGTGACGAAATTTTTGGCTCGTAAAATCGACGCGCAGCTGAAAGAGGTCGAGGAAAAATTGGAGAGCGCTGAAAGACTCGCGAATAAATTCAAATCCGAGCGAACGGCTATCGAGGCGGAAATGGCGAAAATAAAAGAAGACGTGATCGCCAATGATACGAGAAAAAGAGATCTCACGGACAATTTCACAATGCGAAAAAAAGAGATTGATTCCGGCAGCTTGAAAGCCGAGTGCGATCGTTTGAAGGAAAAACTCACTGGCATCGACTACGAAACGATCTCGAAAGAGCGGAAAACTCTTTGCGAACGTCGCGACAATACCGAACGCGAGGTGAGCACGCGAGGCCCGTTGAAAAGCCATTTATTCGGATCTGAAACAGTGGCAATCGATATAAAAATAAATTCAGTCCGACGATATAAAAAAAGGATGAAATTTGTCAATTTGTCTGATTTTCAGAAAAACATGGCGGAAGGTACCGAAGAAGAGCTGGACAGAAACATGGCGCAGCTGAGCCTGGAACTAGAAAAGAGCGAGTACCGTTTGGCGTACAAAAACTATAAAGCAAAATGCGTGGAATTGACGGTAAGAAAATTTGAACAATTTAAGAAAATTTACTACAAAATTTAAATAAAATAATTTCATAATTTTAATAAATTTCCATTTATTTTATTATCCAATTTCAATTTTTAACTTTTTAATTGAATTTTAATTTTTGATTTTGATTATTAAATTTAAGTTTAAATAAATTTAAATGGAATAATTTCATAAAAAAGTTTAATTGGATAAAATCTCATCGCTCGATCAAACATCAGGTTACCAAATTGGCCGTGAAAGACTTGACCTTGTATTGCAAAGTACTGGACATGGCGATGATCGAGTATCACGAGGAACGAATGGCGACGGTCAACAAGAGCATGAAAAAATTGTGGGATTTAATATACACCGGAACCGACACGACATCCATCCAAATTCGCACGGAAGCCACGACCGCGTCGTCCGACAAAAGAAGATCCTTCAATTACAAGTTCATCCAAATAAAACACGGCGTCGAGATGGATATGAAAGGACGTTGCAGTGCTGGACAAAGAGTACGTCAAAATTCATGTCAATCAATTTTTTCAACTCCATTTTCTCACACTTTTAAATTAAATTAAAACTATCGCAACTATATTTTTTGCACTAATTAAAATTGCTCCCAAATATCTCGTTTTTTCGATTGGTCGCTTTTTTTTTTAATTTCGTCCAATTTTTATCATTTTTTCGGTTTCCGCAGGTTCTGGCGTCGATAATTCTACGACTAGCGCTGGCCGAAACGTTTTGCGAAAAATGTGGAGTCTTGGCACTGGACGAACCGACGACAAATTTGGACGAAGAAAACGCCAGAAGTTTGGCCGACGCTCTTCACAGGTAATTTTGATGCAATTATAAAAGTAAAAAAGAAAAAAAATCGTCGGTCCTGATGATTGTGGTAAAACTGATTTTTTTTTTTTTAATTTCCAGTTACGTTAATCGACGTGCCAAGTTCCAAAAGAATTTCCAACTGATCGTCATCACTCACGACGATAATTTTATCCCGAAATTGGGACAGCTCAGCAAGAATAATTCGTTCTATCAACTTTACAGATACGAGAAGTAAGAGACGGCAAATGAATTTTTGATTCCCTGAAAAAATTGGATTTTTCGTTGCGAATTGTGATAAAATCGCGTGTTCCTTTTTGTCTTGTCGAATATTCAGAATATAATTTCAATTCTTCAATTCCAGCGGAATGTCCGGCATAAAATGCGTCTCGTTGGACGGCCTTCCAGAAATGTCACGAAATACGGACAAAGGCTCATCCGAGGACGAAGACGAGGAGGAGCGAGGAAAAAGCAGAGAGGAAAGATCGAAACGGGCTCCTTCAAACTCGGTCGAAAGACCCGAAAAAAAACGCAAGAAGGCCATTTTCGAATAAGGCTCCAAAGATGTTTACTTTAAAACGCAGTATTTTCCATTTTTTCATCTTCGGAAAGTACGAGACATGTAAAAAATAAATTTATAATGTCCATTTAAATAATTTGGCGCGTTATGTTCAACGCCTTTTGTATGTCAAAAGATTTCCGAGCTACACTGATTTTTATATGTTGCTTGTACGTAATAAAAATGAAACAAATCAATTAATACGATAAGAAACAAGAGACAATACGATTCACGAGTTTTTTTCAAACTCCTATTAACATTAAGTTTCCACATTTATAATAATAATGTTTCTACTATTATAAATAAAGTTTTACACAAATTTGATTCACGTCTCAATTTTTCTTCCACGTTGAGGGTCAAAAATTTGCTTTAAAAATTGCAACACGATTAATTCCGAAGAGATGAACGTAACGAGCTAAAAATCTTTTCGTTTTTCTTCTCCGAATCAACTGTCCCAATTTTTCATGAACTATGAGGCTCAAAAATAATTTTCAAACGTTTTCCGAACGACGTATTCACGAATACAATCGACAAGAACGCACCGAAATTTGCAGTATTTTTTTTTAAATAAAAAATATAAAATAAAGATTCAATTCAATTTTTTAATTAAATTTGATTTAGAAAAACGGCATTTGAAACGAACTGCTCGGAAAATCGTTGATAACGCGGGCAGTGAGCAATTTCAATACTTGTCGAAAAGTTCCTTGACATTTCGCAGTTCTGAATTACAGAAAGAAAAACGTAAAACCGCGTATTTTGTACAGAAATGGGGGAACGAATGTAAAAAATATTTGTTCATTTATTTATATAATTAAATCATATATATTTATAAATCTATTATTTAATTACAGAGAATCTTAAATTCTATAGTTGCATTTCATTGAATTTGTCGTGATCCGTGGTTTTGGTTGATGCGCATTTGGAGGAAAGAGAATCGAACGCGAGCCACGATTTGCAAAATGCCGGGCCTGGTATAAAAGAAACTCAAACAGGGTGACGAGGGAAAATTGTGTTTCCTACCGGAGAAGGAACTGTTTGAAATTTTCGTCACTTTTTTGGCTGCTGCGCGAGACAGTGATCGATAATTTAGTATTTAATCGGATTCGGAGGCGGAACTAGCGTCGGAATCGTATTCGCCAACGTTGATGGTGAATTTGTATTCCTGATCGCAGCCGAGATAAGCGTCGCTCATGAAATAAAGAGTGTAAGAATGTTGTCCAGGAGTGGGTGCAACAAAGTCGAGTTTGACTTTGGCTTTTTGTTGGAGGGTGAGTCGTTTGATGGAGAGTAAAGAATTGGTTCGTGAGTCGCCAATAACGACCCACCAGCCTTCTTCTCTTTTTTGGGGGAAAAATGGAGCGACGACGGGGCCTGTAACTTCGTCTTCTCGTTCCAATTGTACGATAACGTTGACAGCGCCACCGCTGTGAAGTTTGTCTTTGTCTTGAACTTCGTAAGACATTTCGATGTTCGGATACCGATTACAGAATTTAGCGACATCGGCCATTTGGGCATCGGTCAATTGCAACAGACGGTTACGATCGTCGTCCTCGAGTTCCATGACGTCGAAAACAGTTTCGACGCCTTTTTCGGTGCAGCGTTTGATGGTTTCCGAGGTAAAGTGTGGCAATTGTTTCAAGTATGAATCCTTGGACCACATCGCTTGGGTGACCATCTGGGCGAGCTCCATGGCAGCGACAGCAGGCGCGAGCCAGCCAGAGGAGCTGAGTACATCGACACAGGCTTGAATAAGTCTGATCGCTTTGCCGAGGACCAATTCGGTGTCTTTCTGGAGTTCGGGGCCGAGCTGAATCCTGGACAAATGCGCTTGGAGCAGCAGCTGAGCTTTGACGTGAGGATCGGCCATCCTGGGAGCCTGGGGCGCGTGTTGGAGCCGGCTGGCCAGGCTTCTCAACAGATTCTCCTCGCGTTGTCTGACCGGAACGGTTTCGTATTCGGCGGCGGCCGAGATGATTTCTAGGAGGCCCCGAATTTTCGTTTTGTTGTTTAACGAGAGGCTGAACAATTCAATGGTCGCGTAATTGATGTAATAATAGGCGGCGATCATTCCGAGATTAAGAGGAAGCGTGTCCATTTCGTCTTCGACGGCAACACACTTTGCTTGCTCCAAATCGCTCAAGGTGCTTTCGACGAGTTCGGACAAATGATCCGACAAGTGTCGATGGGTAACCCCTTGGAGACCGTAATAATTAGGATTTTGTGTGAGTCTCCGGTACAAAAATGTCCAGGTCAAATAATCAACTGCGTCTTGTTTGTTCTCGATAGTTTTGGTGACGATTTCGGCGTTGAAATGATCGTGCAATCGATGGTCCAAGTGGCTCTCGACCGGCAACGGTTCGTTGAGGAACTTTTTGAAAAAGTCTTTCTTCGAGCTCTGGCACAATAAGACACATTTGGCATCGTCATCCTCCAAGGGACGATTGGCACGAGCGACCATTTGCAAAACATCGGTTATCGGATAGTCCTCGTAGGCGTGAGTCTTGCCGTTGTAAGATTGAGTGTCCATGACAATTACGAGGTGAGAGTTTATCGAGAGACCCCAACAAAGGTCACGCGTTGCAACCGCGACTTGAATGGCGCCACTGTCGAAAAGTTGTTCGACGAGACGTCGATCATCGGCGGACAATCCTTCGTGCAAATATGCCACGCCTTGAGAAAGAGTTTCCTTCAAAGTTTTGTCGCTCATGCGGTCCAAGAATGGCGCAATGTCCGATTCTTCGGCATGGAAAAAACGCGATGGCTGTCCTTCGGCGGCGGTGAACGTCAGCAGATCGATGGCCGTCAGTCTCGCTTGTCGTCTCGTCGGCACGAAAATTATCGCTGGCTTGTGGCACGCGTGTCTCAAGACCGCGTTATAAACGGGCTTTGCCATGGCCGCTAAACGAGACGCATTGTGCGTTATGTTTATACCCTGAACGTGAAGTTCCATCGGGATAGGACGAACCGAAGGATGAAAATTGAAGGTCGCAGCCGCCGGCGCACCGAGCCATTGCGCCACGTCTTTCGCGTCGGCCAACGAAGCTGAAAGGGCAATTATTCGCGTTGGTTTTTCCAACTGGGACGATATGTAACGGGCTCGCGAACAAGCGACTTCGAGAACCGGACCTTCTTCTCCGCCTATTAGCTGGAGCTCGTCGACAATGAAAAGCTGAATGTTCTGCACGTTTTTTCTCTGTTTCCATCGTCGAGATAAAACGTCCCATTTGTCGGCGGTCGTTATAATTATTTGTCCCTTTGCCAGGAGCTTCAAATCGGTGCCGGTCTCGCCAGTCAACAAAACAACTTTCCGGCCCAACATTTGATTGAATTTCGCGTACCAATCGGCGTAAACCAACTCGGCCAGGGCTTCTTTGCTGACCATATAAACGCAGCGGCCATCTTGATTCTGGGTCAATAATCTGAGCACTGCAAACTCGGCAATTGTCGTTTTTCCTGATCCCGTTGGCGAGCCGATGAATACATTGTCGTCGGAGTTGTAAACGGCGTTGAAAACTTGCGTCTGGATCGGATTGAATTGCGGAAATCTGTCGGTATAGAGCGTCTCGAATTTTCCGTTTCGCAGAGCCGTTATTGGCAGCGGCTGCAGATCCAGAAGCTCCGTCGGCGGCAGATTTTTCTCCGGCAGTATCAAGTGCCGGAACGAAACTGGCAACTGCGTCTCCGCGCCGATCCAACGGTCGGAAACGACGCGAAGAAAATATTGAGGCGGCAGCGGCTCGAAAACGGGAACGAAAAATTTTATCAGATGCTCGTCCTGGGCGTATTTCGATTTCAGGAGAAAATATTCATGATGGAGGACGACTTCGCTGTCGACGTCTTCAACGAGAATCCAAAAGGCTTCTGAAGCCCCGTGGACCTTTTCGTCCCACTGGAAATCCGGAGTGATGGTAAGTTCGACCCGCAAAGTCGACCTCGTTATCGGTTGTATGTGCGTCGAAAGTTCAAGCTTCGGAAACTGATGAATATACTTGTGAATAGTTTTTCCAAGTTTCGGAACTCTTATCAATTCTCCGATCTCGTTAGGCCCGAGATCGTAAAGTCGTTCCCAAGGAAAGTTTTTCTTTTCAATTTTTTTGATTATTTCTTCGGGCATTTTGCGAAATTGACGCAACGGCGACATCGATTGCCACATTCTACGGTCGATCATTTTGCAGAGGGACAAACATTTGTCGGCGAGTTGTGCCCAACCGCGGAACAAAACGATCTCGAAAATGGCGCGCATCAACCGCGAGGCGGACTGCGTAACGAAAACCATGTCGGACATGAGGGCAAAACCATCGAGTTTCAACTGCGATATGTAAGCCTGAAGCAAAACGTTGACCTTTGCACTCGGTTCCTCGATGCTCTCTTTGATGGGAATGGGCACGCGTTCCATGAGTTTTTGCAGTTCCAATTTTTCTTCTTCCCGGACGTTGATATTTCTGAACTCGCCGGATAGTGAAAAAACGCGGAAAAGCTCGATCTCGCTGAGAGTTCGTTTTAAAAGTTGATTGTAAGTTGACATTGTTTCGTGCGTGCAGTAATAATGTGAGGCGATTCTGCCCAATTCGGTGGCTTGAAAATTGCCCGATTTTCTGTCGTATTTAATGAGGCCGCTTCTGTCGAGACACACGGCAGCCGAGTGGATCAAATCGGCGCGACGCATTTCCAACAAGGGATCGCTTTTCAGTGTCTCGTGTGAGATTCCGTACAAATTGGGGCACCTGAGCATTCTGATGTAGAGATAAGTGTAGCCGAGCCAAGTAACGGCGTCGCGAATGTTTTGAATTGTTCCAAGAACTATTTCGGCGTTGAGCATGTCCGGCATTTTGGTGATGAGCTGCGATTCGATGGGTAATTGTTGATTAAGCAGGGACAAATAAAATCGAAGCTCGCTGTGGTTTGTTATGAGAATTCCTTCGCCCTTGGTGTCGTACTGAGGTCGACCGGCACGTCCCAACATTTGCAATACATCGAGAGCGCCCAATTCGACCCATCGACCTTTTTCCGGGTTGTAGACTTGAGTTCCCTTGATGATGACCGTGTGCGCTGGCAAATTGACACCCCAGGCGAGGGTCGCCGTCGAAACGAGCACTTGAATGTGCCTGTCGGCGAACAAATCCTCGACCAACGTACGATCGACTCTGGTCATGCCTGCGTGATGTATGGCGAATCCGTAAGGCAGTAAATCTTTTAATTCTTGATTTTTAACTTGTTCGGCTTCGGTTCGTAAAACTTCCATGGAGGCGGAGCCTTCGCGAAGGAATTGTCCGAGCGTATCTTTTTCGAGGCACATGTCTCGTATGGCTCTGGCAGTTTTGCCGGTTTCTTTTCGAGAGTGAACGAAAACCAAAATTTGATTTCTACCGGCGTGTTCCATGGTTTTTTCGTATACTATTTCGTTCATAATTTGGAATCGTTTGAGCGCTTTTTTCTCGGTAACTCCGATGTACTGTTGTTCAAGAGCGACGGGACGAAAACTGTTGTCAAAATAAAAGAGACCAGTTTCCGGTTTGATGCGAAGGAACGCAGCGACGTCTTGGTAATTTGGCAAAGTTGCGGAAAGCCCGACGAGTCGTACGTCGTCCTGAGTCGCTTCGATGTTCCGTATAGTTCGAGCAACCAACGCCTCGAGAACGGGGCCGCGTTCGTCGTGCAAAAGGTGAATTTCGTCGATTATTATCAAACGAACCAAAGACGTAAAAGTTTTTTCACCCCCTTTGCGCGTTATTATGTCCCACTTTTCTGGAGTACACACGATTATCTGGGTGGCAGCGATCTGTTCCCGCGTCAATTGGTGATCGCCCGTTAACTCGGAAACCGTCAAGTTGTAGCCGGCCAAACGTTTGCCAAAATTTCCAACCATTTCCTGTACGAGCGAGCGCATCGGCGCGACGTAAATTATTTTAAACTCGTCCGAATTGATAGTCCCATCGGCGTTTATGTGTTTGCCGATCTCGCGCATCATGCACAAGAGGGCGACGTTAGTTTTACCCGCACCGGTCGGTGCGCACAGCAAGAGATTCTCGTCGCTTTCCAGAGCAGTTTGATGCAACCGACTTTGAATTCGATTCAGAGTCTTGAATCCTTCGAACGCCGGCTGCACGTATTTCGACAACTGGTCGATCGGGTAAAGTTTCTCGTTGGCGCCAAACGGCTTCGGCTCCAAAGCTCGAACGTGCACTTCTTCGTATCTGTAAACCAAAATACGAAAACTTTTTTTTTTTTTGCCTTATTTCACGTTTTTAGGCACAATTTCGCTCAACCAAAAACTTTCAGATGCACTGGATTGAGGCCGATCAAGAAAAATCGGTTTCGAAAGCACGAATCAAAGTTTTTTCTACATTATACGCGCTCATTGTAGTCTTAACAAAATTTTATTCATGTCACGAGTTCTATTATTTATAATCGTTAATCGTTCCATCGATTCTTTTCTTCTGCCCCTTGTGTTTTCACGCACGCAAGGCACAACGCCGGGAGGAAGAAAAAAAAACGAAAAAAGAGTTAAACAAAGATAAACAAGATAAAATTTCAGTTACGATCTCGGTTTTTTGTGCATATAAAATCAATGCAAAAACGGAGAGGTTGCATTTTTAACACAAAATATTAACGAAAAAAAATGTATGAGACTTTTTTTAGAATTGTAGAAAAAAATGTCGGAGGCTTCTAAGAAAAAAATAGAAATTTATTATTAAGCTCGGTCTCAGAATTACCGTGCAGAATTTAACAAAATTTGGTACAATTGTAGATTGTGATAAGAAAAACTTCCAGTCAAATTTCCAAGAGGGAGTTTTTTCGATAAATGAAAAGTTTTCTGAAATCAAGGAATTGGGTCGGATTCTTTACTAGCAAAAAGAATCGATTTGAATTCCAATTTTCCGGTGACGAGCCACGTCACCGGCAAATTGGTTTTTAATAATCATTCCGATATTCGTATCTGGACCGAGTCGCGATAAATTAGCGTCTCCTTATTCTGCATGAAGTTGTAGAAAAAAAAAAATCCGAATGCGACGAATTTTTATCATGAAATTAAGATAGAACTGTCAGTTTTAGAATTGCCATTCAGAATTCAGTTTCAGTTCAGAATTGAGTTTTATGATAAATCTCAGTTTTCTTCAATTCTTATCAACCGTGAATTCTTATCAATTATCAATGTTAAGTCCATGAAATTCTACTAATGTACGAAATTTTATGAAATTCTTGAGGGTAATTATAAAACTGCGACAATCCTGGCTTACTGAGTTATTGCGGAAATCTTGTGGGAAGAAAAATGTGTTAGAAATTAAAATTTTTGGGAATAAATGATTCTCACCCTTTACGTTGTCTCCGGAAACTGCCGGCCGGCAGTTCGCAACTCTTATTAGCCATGAAGTGACTACCCTGTGCGAAAGTCAAGTCCTCAAGGTCGATGAGGTTTCTGGTTCCTTGAACTTGTCCCCCAGGACCTCCGGTGTCTTCGTTTTCTTCTCTCCGTTTCCTTTGAGCTCTGGCTTCCATGGTTTCGTCCGCGTCGTCCTCGCCCTTGCCAGTGTCCAATTGCTGCAGAATTTTAGCGAGCCCCGGATCGTCGTTCATTTTGTTGCGAATTTTTTGACGCTCCGATTCCGACTGCGACGACGCCAACATCGTGCAGTAAGCGATCATTTGACGATATTTTTTCAATTGCTTGATGAAATCGAAACAGTCGTAGCCCAGAAGAATCACCAGTTGGTTCTCGCAGTCACGATCGTCACCGGCGTCTTTTAGGATATTCAAAACTTCAGCCGCACGAGCCTGTTACGCACAAAAAAATTTCGATCTCAAATAATTGACGATTTCGAGTATTTTAGAAACGAATCGGATTTACAAAGTTTTCTAGGCTTCCAAAAAATCTGAAAAAAAGGCCCAGCAGCTAGGAAACTAAAAAATTTCAAAATAACTGAAAACTTTCTTCGTTTTCGGGCATTCTTGACCAGTTTTTTGACTTGAAGCAAATTCGCTGCGATTTTTTCCGTTAAATTTTGCCCGAGATACGAATTTTTCAAAATTTTTCAAAAAATTTATATTTTTCAATTTCAAAACCCGGCGCGTATTTAATAATTTTTCGATCGCACGGACAGTCAGATTTACAAATTTTTTCAGCCTTCCAAAAAATCTGAAAAAGGCCCAGCAGCTAGGAAACTAAAAAATTTCAAAACAATTGAAAACTTTCTTCGTTTTCCCGCATTCTTGACCAGTTTTTTGACCTGAAGCAAATTTGCCGTGATCTTTACCGTTAAATTTTGTGCGAGATACGAATTTTTCAAAATTGCGTTCATTTTTGACCCCAAGATACCGGAATAAGTGAAAAAAATGAATAAATAACGTTCTAAGGTTTTAGCCGAACACACACACGCGAGGTTAAACGAATAAAATGTACAAAGATTGATTTTTCAATGGGAAAATTGGCCGAACCTGAGACACCATGGCGTCGTTATAAATCCTGCTGAGTCGCCGTTGTAGCCAATAAGCATCGATTTCCAACGGATGTAGAGCTTTTTCTTTTTTCAATTCTTCGGCTCCGCCCAAGTTTTCTGCATGGATAGCGCGATCGTCGTTTGCTTCTTCGCCCTCATCGGCTTCGTCCTCGTTGTCCCGAACTTCGCCGTAAACATCCTCGTCGTCCTCTTCGCTGCTTTCTTCAAATTGGACATTAATGCCATAAGTTTCATCGATGTTTTCTTCGTTCGCAGTGTCTTTCTCGTCGCTGCCAAAATCTGTGATTTTTTTGCCAAGATTTACGAGCAGCGCGAATCGCTCTTCCGCTAAACTTCCCAGTAACGTTTCCGTTTCCTTCTTTTTCTCTTTTTCTTTGAGTCTGTCGTTTTTTAAAACGGCCAACACCTCGTCGGCTGCTCCGCACAAAATGTCCCGAGGCTGATCGCCCAGAGCTTCTTGAATGAAACTCAACAGAACTTCGTATGTCTGACGAGTCTCTTGCGTCTTTGGACGATATACTATTCCGACCATCTCGTCCACACCTTCCGAGAGCAGAGTCGCACCTTTCATTCGAGCGAAATCGTACTGCGCCTCGTCTCTCTTTTGACGCCTGTAAAAAATCGAATCTTAGCTCGTTTTTCAAAAAAAAAAAACCCCCAAGCTCGTGATATCAATTTTTCACAAAAGTTTTAGGACCGTATCAGCGTCACAGATGAATGCCGATTACGTGCAATATTAAGTTTCGACTTTTTCGATAGTTTTTCATTTTCACGAGGCGATTTGAAACTTTTGACGCCTGTAAAGAATGCGATAACCATGTTCATCATTTTTAATAGAATTTCGGGCTTATATTCGTCACAATTAGAGTGTCAATTGTGCGGATTGTCAAATTTCGAATTTTCATGCTCATTTTTGTTTTTTTTACGAGAAGATTCGAAATTTTTTATTCCACGACAACGTTATATCAATTTTCTCTCTTTTGATGCTTGTCAAAAATCGAACAAGGATCTTTTTTCGTTTTTCAAAAAACTACCTCGTTGATGTTGCTCATTTTCAATAAAATTTTGGGTTTATATCCATCACAGCCAAAGTACCAATTGTGTGGATCGTCAAATTTCGATTTTTCATGCTTATTTTTGTTTTTTCACGAGACGATTCGTAATTTTTGATTCTACGACAACGCTATATCAATTTTCTATCTTTTGACGGTTATCAAAAATCGAACAAGGATCTCATTTCGTTTTTGCAAAAAACTAAAACGCCAAGAATCCTTGTCGGGAAAAAAAATTTGCTTCGTTTCCTTCAAAAATAAAACGCCAACGGTGTCATTTTCAAGTTGTGACTTTTTATACGAATTGACCGTTTTTTTGTACGTAGCAATTAAGAATTTTTGAATCGACAACGACGTCGGAAAGCTCGACTTACTTGATTTTGCGTTCCTCGGCTTTGGCCGGTCTGGTTCGTTTGGATCGGTCGCCCATTCGTGTTCCGTCAAGTTTACCCACGAGGGACATGACTTCGCCTGTAGCTTCATCTCGACTTCGTCGCTCAATCAGTCGGACGTCGGCTTGTAAGACGAGATTCGAGTTCTGAGGATCAACACAAATAATTACGTTACTTTTGAGGTTATGTGTCGCGGCGTTTTTGCGACGTCCGTAGTTTGCGCCGGATTTAATTGCGATTGAATGAAAATTCGAGCAGGATGCGAAATCGCGTGATTCGAGATTTACATTTTGACGAGAAAGTTGCGAGGAATTGATTTTAATTACAAAAACGCCGGATACTCACCGCCTTGTACTCGTACTGGAGTTGTCGAGCCGCCGCATCTGCCATGGCTCCGTTGATCCAGGAACTAGTTTGTCAATATATTTCGTTGAAATGTCGCGTGAATATTGACGAAACGTTTATACACAAGACGAGACAACAAAAAGCTCAGGAAAACGCGCGGAGGATGAAAAACTTTTGGTCAATAAAGTTCAAACGCGTCTACTCGAATTCGCTCGCCAGGAGCGAGTGATTATTTCTTGACCAAATGCGATGTGCACGCTGCGGATTTGAGCGACTTTCCGTAGTTCCAGCGCGCGCCACCGCGAGCCACCGTTTTCTCGTGTTTAATTCGGCCGGGCTCCGCGGCGAGGCAGCACCGCATTATTCTTTTATTTATTTTTTACGCGTGTTGCCGATCGAATTTTCACACGCCAGCCCGATGAAACAGATCGCGTTTCTTGTTGAGCCGTCGTGTATCCGCGTCGCGTCGCGTCGCATCGTCTTTCGTTCGCCTCGTGCGACTGCCTCAAAACGGTCAAACAGCACGAGGACCTGACACGAGGCTCTCAACCTTTCTAGAACGTGATTGGTGCGCCCGTTGGATACTCCCCTCGATCTTGCGTCCTTTGATTGGCCCCGGTGACCCTGGAGGAGGTTCAGGGATCGAACCAATCGAGACTCTCGTAAACTGAGGAAAAAATGCTGCCGTCGCGATATTCATGAGGCGAAAATTTGTCTGCAAAACTCTTACGAGTTCCACGTAACTTTTTGTCAATAAGAAAGCAAAATATCGTGTATCGATTTGTTTAAGCCGAAATTAGTGTCGAGGAATTTTGTAAAGCGTTCGGTTCGTTAGAGAAAAAAAAAGCTTCACTGAAAATTGAATTTTCGTCAAAAAAAAGCATGCTGAACTAAATATTTTTGGATAATTTCGAAATTTCCGTTGGTTTAATAATATTTTGGCTTTGGAGCGGAATTGTCAATGAAATTTACGATTGCAATGACAAAAATTGACTTTTCGCAGAAACTTTCTGGAATATATTTGAGGACAAAACTTTTGAGATTTTTTAAAAATTTATTTTAGACTTTTCGACAATTTGGCCGGGCGTTTTGTCAAAGAAATCATGAAAAACGCATCAAACGGCCCCTAAAGCTTATAAAGACCGACCGGAAATAATATTTGTTTCTCGAAATTTCGTATACACCGCAGGGCATGCAAAGGTTTTCGAAGCCTGCGTTTGCCCACGATTATTTCCTTATAAGGCGAAGTGTAGGTAATTTGCCTCTCGCACCTGCCATTGGCCGACGGACGGGGAGTGGGGGAATAATGGGAAATGTGTATAAAATCGGAACTTGCAAATAATTCGAGTCATTTTAGTCCTTTCCTTTCCATTGTTGCGATCGACGTCGTTTAACTCCGCACCAGCACAATGAGCGGACGTAGCGAAGGAAGGAAAGGACTTATTGCTTTGGTCGACGATCCACTTCTGGGTGTTAGACCAAACGCTCGAACGAGTATATGCTGCAAGTGTGAATCGGCGTATCCAACGAAATCTGCAGTTGTCCTTGAGGATGAAAATTGGAACATTTTTGAAAGCATCTCGGACCAGGGTGTCATTCGCGTTTGTCGGTTTTGTCGCCTCCCAATGCAACGACGATCGAGTGTTTTTTTTAAGACTCGATTGTTCGTATTATCGCGTCGGATTCTTCGTCCTTTCATGCAGCGCCCTGCAGGCTCTTTTTGCTCGTACCAGCCATTTTTCAATGAAACTTGATATACAATTCGAGTTCATTTGGGAATAAATGAAACGGCCCTTTTCAGGGCCAAAAATATATCTGAACGTAGTTCGATCTTGTCCACTTGTTTCTGAGAAAAATAAGAAACTCATCGAGTACGATTCGTCTTTGAATTAACTCTCGTCTCTGCGACGAAGTCAACAAAATCTTGTAAACGACGCGCAAGCCTTGGACAGCCATGCAAAAAAGACTTTTTCCAAAGCTCAAAATATGCCAAAAACAAGCTCGAAAAATGATTTCGTATAACTTTTCTGATGCGAGGATTCGCGTTCGGTTGGAATGAACAAGTTTGAGCCGACGCGTTTGAAAAAAAATCGGAGCAAACACCGAGAAAGTTCTTTTTTTTCTCGGACCAAGCGAACGATTTCCAAAATTACCTGAACACTCGATTATTTCAGCTAAAAACAAAACTCTCATGATTATACTTACGATTCTTCTAATAAATGCGAAGCACAAAATAAATAAATACTTTTAAAAGAAAATTCTCATCCGATCACTGAAGTTTGAGCGGCATTGGGGTCAGTACTTGGATGGGTGACCGCTTGGGAATCCCGTATGGCGTTGGCTCTCATTTTTATGCCTATGGATAGGATTTTTCTTATTTTTGTCTGATATATTGCAGTAAAAATTAGTGGGCTAAACTTCCTTCTCGTTTCATTAACCACATTATCTCGTTTTTCTAACACGCGCATCCTGGTAACAAACGCCTTGTCAGTTTCTTTCGAAATCACTCAACAAAAAATTGGAGTAAAAACAAGAAACACAAGAAAAAGTCAATTTTTACAATTCGCTAACATTTGCTTCAGTAATTAGACGAAATAATCTATCAAGTACGATTATCGATATAAATTGGAAACTTCTGAAAAATGCCCCAGCCACATTTGAAAGTTCCCGTGCAGGATTTGCCAGTACTTGGATGGGTGACCGCTCGGAATCAAGATCGGCCAGTACTTGGATGGGTGACCGCTTGGGAACAAGATTGGCCAGTACTTGGATGGGTGACCGCCTGCGGCTCTTTTTTTTTTGCCAACACTTTGAGATTATTTATTATTTTTCTCATTGAAGTGAAAATTTTCAGGCTAAACTTTTGGTTTATATAATTCGGATTAACATTGCGCGAACTTCGATGACGATGCCGAGAGCGAGATTCCAGGGAGTTGCTCCGAAAAATAATTCGGAACAAACGCATGAAGAAGTTTTTTTTTCATCAGACGGAACGAATAACCATTTTCATTTTTATATTCTCAACAATTATTCAGACTGTGAACGTGTACCATTTATTTTCGATCATTCTAATGGATGCGAAGCGTGGGAAAGTTAACTGTTGAGAGGAATTTTTGAAAATAACTTAATTGCTGACCAATCCCGCTTACTATTGTTTTAATGGCAAAAAAAAGTTGCTCGAACGACAGCGGCTTTGGTTGAACTTCCGTTACACAGGATAAAATTCCACGGCACGATGATCCATCGATTTTTATATTGAGCTTGAAATGCACATAAGGAAAGAGAAAACTTTTTATGAACTTTCAAGCATGGACCACAAAACAGCAGGAGCAAATTCATGGATTAATCAAACGGGCTTATAAATATTAAAAGAAAAAATGGAGATGCGTTGCTGTAGTTTTCTCCCATGCCACGAACTGTCGGGCTACAATAAAGTTGATGAAAAACGTATGAAATATCGCTCACTGGGTGGTAAAGTTAATAGAAACACAAAATAGAGATTATTGGCTTTCAATTATTCTTGTTTTTGGTGTTGTAACTTTACTCGTTGTTAATAATTGCGTGTTCTAAAGTGGAGAGTGCTAATGGGTGAGAAACGACGAAGTAGACATCGATTAGAATTTCTCTGTGTTATTAAATAATTTTCAGATTTAAAAAAAACTATAAAGTCGACTAAAGTATTGTGTAAGCGAAAAGTCATCGTTATTGTTGTTAGTAGATGTTGCAAATGATGGAAAAATATAAATAAACGCAAGAATCGGTGGCGAAAAACGGTGTAAAAGGCGCCGGTGCTGCCGCAACGAAGCTCGGGCCTCTCTCCATGGTACGCGCTCGGCTATTAGGAGGCGTGGGATCAGTGCGGACTTTTCATTCGCAGCTCTACCTGCTCTACAGCTAAGAAGTATTCTTGAATCTAAACGTTGGTGAATAATCGTGCAAATTTTTTTTACAAAATGGCCGACAAAGTAGCATCCTCGCCTGTTGTGGCCGCTTCGGCACCGGAATCAGCTCCAGCATCGACAACTCCGAAAAAAGCGACGACTGCTGGAAAATCGAGCAAGCCTCGTGCTACAGTGACTCATCCAAAGACCGCGGAGATGGTCAACGCCGCTATCGTGGCCCTCAAAGAACGTGGAGGTTCTTCTCTCCAAGCAATCAAAAAGTACATGGTCAGCACGTACAAAGTCGATGCCGAAAAGCAAGCGACGTTCATCAAAAAGTACTTGAAGGTCGCAGTCGCATCCGGTGCCCTGGTTCAGACCAAGGGCAAAGGTGCGGCCGGATCTTTCAAGATTGGCAAGGTCGAAACTGCCAAGCCCAAGGCCAAGACTGCCGCCAAGGCTAAGGCTGCACCCAAGCAGGCCAAAGTTGCCAAGAAATCGCCAGCAGCAAAAAAATCAGTTGCACCCAAAAAGCCAACTGCCGCCAAAAAGACACCGTCGAAAAAAACCGTCGCCGCAGCCACCGCTGTGACTCCTAAGAAGAAGGCATCGAAGGGACCAGCCGCAAAACCACCAAAGCCTAAAACTACCAAGGCTAAGCCAGCGACTGCTAAAACTCCGGTGAAAAAATCCAAGCCGACATTGGCCAAGAAAACTAAACCGGCTGCCGCTCAACCCAAAAAGGTTGCACCAAAAAAAACTGTTTCCGCTAAAAAGTGAATTACGTCACTCCTGCGAAACATAAAAACTCGAACGGCCCTTTTCAGGGCCAACAAACATTTCCAAACGTTGAAACTTCTTCATGAATCACAAATCTTCATATTCACCACGATTTCATGCCAATTCACTAAAGTACAATTAGTAAAAATGCTTTCGATAAACTTAAGCTCAAAAAAATTTGTAAATGTAACTCTTATTTTCCATTTTTCAAGTCTAAAAAAGCTGAAAAATCGTTGATAATCGTACACGATGAATACCTGAAAAAAACTGTATGTTGAATTCGAAATGAATTCCAGACGTGTGGCGACTTGTCACGGCGCTCGTCTAGACTCTTCGGCGCGTGTGATTTTTAATCCCTTCAACCGAATTGTATAGAATTCCGTTTACCGCGCGGGGAAAAACGTCTCGAGTTCAGCAGAGTCAGAGTCGTGTTTTCATTTCGTTGCTTTTTAAAGGGGAAGCAAAATTTACTGCGTGAAGCGAAAAAACCCCTGAGCATGGACGTTGTATATGGCGAAAGTCAAATCTTAATTTTTGTTTTCAGTTTTTCTTACATGAAGAATGCCTTGCGGGCCCAAGTTCATTAAAAAACATTGTTACCAATTGACTAAAGAACAAAATACTCTAAATTCAAGATTTCCCGAAGTAATTTTTATTTTTCATACAACAACCAAAATTTCGAATAAATTTTACGAGCGATTTTTTCGAAAAACTAAATAAAACTTCTTCGATGTTACGCAAAAGCGTGTGCAAAGTTTTAAGAGGCTTCGCCATTTAGAAATCGAAATATTTAATGTTGAAAATTGTAACTTTCAACGCGAGCTCTTATGAAAAACTACTGAAAATTGCGATTTCTATAAATAAATATCTCGACTTCCACATGGCGAAAGCTCTTGAAATTGCGCGTGCTATTAGCCATTACGATTCTCTTCGCGTGCTGCAAATTTGAAGGAATTCTATGGATAGAAAACTTCGCATACAACGTCCTCAAGATTTATAAGAACTGAGAATTAAAGTACAACAATTAGGACATGTGGGCTCGTGTCTTTTTTGGATATATTTGGCTGTTTTTAATTTTTCGGTAGCTCAGCGTAGCATATTCCTCTGTTCCAGCAAAAAGGGCCTTTTTCCATTTCCGTAACGCCCAACAATTGTCCATGGGCGAGGTTCAAAACCTCCCTGGAAGGTGATTGGTACGCTAGTCGGATTGGGAGTCTCTCCACGACCCTGGGCCATTCGACTGGTGCTCTCATCGGTGATGCGTGCATCAGAGGCGAGGCCACATTTTGCTCGAAAAGCATTTACGAAACAGCCTCATCTTTTCATACTTGCTTGCGAAATGATTCCTATTTTGTATAGGAGACGAAGTTTCATGAAGATTTGACAATAAATATTTACGTGGTATTTTCCTTATAATTTTGCTAGGCATATAAAACTTTGAATCATTAGTTAGAAATTCCAATGCGAATGTTTCTCCGAAAACTGGGAATCCGGAGTAATTCCAAAGGAATCAGCGGAATTAGTCAGCAATTGTTTGAATAAAAAGTCAGCGCCGTCCGTCATTTATTTTGCGCTTCGCGTCCATCAGAAAAATCGAACGTGATGGTGCGAGTTTTTTTTTTTTACAGTAGAAACGAGTGTTGAAGGAGTTTTTAAAATGTTCACTTCGTTCGAGAAGAAAAATATCTTTCTATGTGTTTACTCCGTTTTTATTTCGGAGCAACTTTTCGAGAATTCGGTCCGGCGTTGTCAGAGAAATCATGAGAAACGCATCAGACGGCTCTGAAGCGTAAAGCGAGACTGGTCGAAAAATAATTGTATCGAAATTTGATGCAGAGCGCACAAAGTTTTTCCGAGCCTGCGCGCGCCCTCGCTGAATTAACTCGCAAGGTAGCGGCTCGTTACCCTTCCGCCTGCGATTGGCCGATGGACGGGGAGTGGGGGGATAATGGGAAATGCGTATAAAATCGGGACTTGCAAATTCGAGTCATCAGTCGCTAGAATTGTTTCGATCGACGTTCAACCGTTTAACTCCATCAGCAAAATGAGCGGACGCAGCGAGGAAATAAGTAAAGAAAACTGCTGCACGTGTCAATCAGCGGATCCAACGAAATCCGAAGATGTGTGGAGTTGGAACATTTTCGAAGGCTTTTCGGACGAGCTCCTTCGAGTCTGTCGGTTTTGTGGCCTTCCAACGCAACATCCGGGTTTCCTTTTGAAGACTCGACGGCTTCTTCTATCTCGATCGCGTCGGATTCTTCGTCCTTTCGTACAAGGACCAGGATCTTCTTGTCCTTACCAGCCACTTTTCAATGAAACCTCATACAATTGAGGGTTTCATTTGGAAATAAATATAACGCTGGTGCCAGTGTCACGTTACACAGTCCAACGGCCCTTTTCAGGGCCAAAAATATATCTGAACGAAGTTCAATCTTGTCCACTTGTTTCTGAGAAAAATAAGAAACTCATCGAGTACGATTCGTCATTGAATTTACTCTCGTTTCTGTGACGAAGTCAACAAAATCTTGTAAACGACGCGCAAGCCTTGGATAGCCATGCAAAAAAGACTTTTTCCAAAGCTCAAAATATGCGAAAAACAAGCTCGAAAAATGATTGCGTTTAACTTTTCTGATGCGAGGTTTCGCGTTCGATTGGAATGAACAAGTTTGAGCCGAAGCGTTTGAAAAAAAATCGGAACAAACACCGAGAAAGTTCTTTTTTTTCTCGGACCAAGCAAACGATTTCCAAATTACCTGAACACTCGATTATTTCAGCTAAAAACAAAACTCTCATGATTATACTTACGATTCTTCTGATAAATGCGAAGCGCAACATAAATAAATACTTTTAAAAGAAAATTCTCATCCGATCGCTGAAGTTTGAGCGGCATTGAGGTCAGTACTTGGATGGGTGACCGCTTGGGAACCCCGTATGGCGTTGGCTCTCATTTTTATGCCTATGGACAGGATTTTTCTTATTTTTGTCTGATATATTGGAGTAAAAATGAGTGAGCTAAACTTCCTTCTCGTTTCATTAACCACATTATCTCGTTTTCCTAACACGCGCATTCTGGTAACAAACGCCTTGTCAGTTTCTTTCGAAATCACTCAACAAAAAATTGGAGTAAAAACAAGAAACACAAGAAAAAAGTCAATTTTGACAATTCGCTAACATTTTTATGCCCATAAGTAGGATTTTTCTTATTCATTTGTCTTATTGGAGTGGCTCTTACCCAGCCATTTTTCAATGAAACTTTTCAGGGTCAGTAATAAATCTCAACGTAGTTCCATCTTGTGCACTTATCCCTGAGCAAACAAAAAACTCATCGAGAATGAATCGTCATTGAGTTTACTCTCGTCTCTGCGACATAGTCAACAAAATCTTGTAAACGACGCAAGCCTTGGACGGCCATGCAAAAAACACTTTTTCCAAAGCTCAAAATACTCCAAAAACAAGTTCGGGAAATGATTTCGCATGCACCGCTTTACTGCGTAAATGTACGTTCAGTTCGTAAATAAACACTGCATTTACATTATTTTTAATATTCGAGACGACGTACACTTCAAGGGAAACATTTTGTACTCCGAAAATTACACCCGGTTGCGAGGCTGAAAGAAAATTCAAGTATTGTGGGCATTTCGATGTTTGACAAAAATCGTGACTCCTAAAAGAGAACACTCCAATTTGAGACGGAATATTCTTCGTTACTGGTGACGCTGAGGCTAAGGGACTCTTGCACATTTTTACTGACACCGGAAATAAGCATAGCGTGGCATTTTTTGCCAAGTCGATTCAGTAGTTTTTCATGAGACTAAAATTATTTTGTGGACGAAAAATCGATCTTTGTGAACGAATGATTATTAGGATTTGCAACACGTTCTAACACACGTTCCGAAAAAATTCCGCGACACATATTGATTACTTTTTTATGATAAATTATTTACTCAGTTTTTTTGGAGTAAAAGTCTTAATGAAGGAATCTCTTTCTTGGCACTTTCATGAATGAACATGGTAACGCGTGGTGAACATTAAGATTCGTAATTTGTGAAGAAGATTCTAACGTTTGGAAATAAAAATCGATCTTTGTGAACGAATTAGGATTTGCAACACGTTCTGACACAAGTTCTGAAAAAATTCCGCGACACGTATTTACTCAATTTTTTCGGAGTAAAAGTCTAGATGAAAGCATTTCTTTGTGTACTTTCATGAATGGACGTGGAAACGTGGTGAATATTGAGATTTGTAGATTGTGAAGAAGTTTTCAAACGTTTGGAAATATTTGGTGGCCCTGAAAAGGGCCGTTGGAAGGATTTTATCCCAAAAGTATTTAGTGATGAAAATCACTTTTCCGAGGCGACGATTTTTTCGTTGCGGGTTTTTTCATAGCAGCAGCGACTGGTTTAGTTTTCTTGGCCAAAATTGGCTTGGGCGTTTGAGCAGGAAACTCAGCGGCAGGAGCATTGGCAGCGCCTTGGTGGTTTTAGGTTTGGGTGGTTTTGCAGCTGGTCCATTGGATGCCTTGATCTTAGGGCTCACGGGAGTCACGGGAGCAACAGCAGCCTTTGGTTTATTCGTGGCTGGAGGTTTGTTGGCGACCGCTGTTGTTTTGGGTGCAGCTTTAGCCTTGAGCTTGGCAGTTTCGACCTTGCCAATCTTGAAAGAACCGGCAGCACCTTTGCCCTTGGTCCGAACCAGAGTACCGCATGCGACTGCGACCTTCAAGTACTTTTTGATGAACGGTGCTTGCTTTACTGCATCGACTTTGTACGTGCTGACCATGTACTTTTTGATTGCCTGGAGAGAAGAACCTCCACGTTCGTTAAGGGCCACGATTGCGGCGTTAACCATCTCCGCGGTCTTTGGATGAGTCGGTGTAGCACGAGGCTTGCTCGATTTTCCAGCAGTCGTCGCTTTTTTCGGAGGTGTCGATACTGGAGCTGATTCTGCTGCCGAAGCGGCTACAACAGGCGAGAATGCTACGTTGTCTGCCATCGTAGTAAACCTTAGCTCCAAATATTCAACGAGGTTAACCACAAGTACGCTGCGCAGGTAATGAACCGTGAATGCGGTGGAGTGGGTGCAATCTCCCCTTTAAATACCTGAGCGCGTACCGTGGAGAGAGGCTCAACCCTTCCGTGGCGCCATGATGGCGGCGGTTGGACTTACTTTCGGCGCCGAGTGTCGCATTCGTTCTAGTTTTTCCATAACACTCAATTATCAGAGACTCTTTATTCTTGAACTAGTAATTATTGAATAGAAATTCATTATTTCATGCACTAAATACCAAAATGGCAATGAATTCTTTAAGATACCGTGAATGTATTTTATTATTATTAAAATTCTTCATATTGTTTTCCTCAATTTTCAACACTAATTTCTATGAATAATTAATATTCTCATTATCATTACAAATTATCCTATGGAACGAAACGACGAGAATATTATCATCATCGTATCACGTACGATGTTGGAATCGATTCCGACATAAAACTTGCGTTTTGCGCCTCGGAAATTCATGCTATTCGATCAGTCTGTTCGATCGCGAACAAGCCAACAAGATGCACGAGAATCGTGGTGGATTCGTCTAGTGTCACTTTCAAAACTTTGCAAGCCGAAAAAGCTTGTGATTAACGGTGAATGGTGATTTTTTTCAACAAGATATTGTACTACGTTTGAATGTTTGTTGGCCCTGAAAAGAGCCGATTGGTTTTCCACGCTGGTTGGTTCAGCTTAAAACTTCTGATTTTTCGATTATCAGCTTCATGGCCTGCACATGCGGTGTCCCCAGTGCGTCGACCAGCTGCAAAAGGTCTAGGGCAGCCTGGTGCTGCTCCGCAGTTGGAGCACGTTGTTTCTGCAGAAGAATCACTCTGAAGGAACGTACCATTATACGGTCCAACAGGTCTCTTACAAACCGTAATATTTCGACCCTAATTTTAGGCGAAACGCCAGTTTCGGGTCGAATTCGGTTCAGCAGTCTAGAGATCGAGGACACGTATCGCTTGCTGGTAATCGGTCTGATTTTTTCCTGAATCTGTGCAGCACGGTATCGCTCCCAATCGATCGACTTGGCGTTTTTGACGAAATAAGCTGATGGCATGGTTATGAAGGATCACGTGTACACTCAGCAGAGAATTACTTGAGAAGATCGTGTTAGACGAATATGATTTGACGAGAATTAAGGCACCTCAATTTATACCTGTGCAAACTTGATCGTAAGGGGAGTGGGGGGTGTGGGAAAGTGACCAGTTTACCAATCAAAGACGCGCAGTCGTGGAAGGTGAAAATTCTAGCCAGTGCACCAATCAGAGGTGTCGTTGAATATCGTTGGTGTCGAGAGAAAACGTAGGAGACGACCCCTCAATTACGCGCTTCTTAAAAGGAGCCTAAAAACTGAAACCGTGGAACTCAAAATACGAATTTACTTGGGATGTAACGATAGTTCTGAGCTGCGTACACAAACAATATCCAGTAGAGCTTTTTAGGGCATTAGGGCTTTTTAGTCAAAATGTTATTCTTGTATTTTGCGATTTCTGGTCTGATTTCGTTCGTTCAATTTGTTGCTGCGAGTCTATGTTTGAAGAGTCTAGTTCTTTGCCATTTTTTGCGGTTTTTGTTTCGTATCGAGATCATGTTCAATATATAGTTACTATTTGGGTATTTACTCCAATTTTTTTTGAGTAATCTTCGAACAAGTTGCTACGACGTTGTCGTCGGCACGAGTGTGTTTAAAAAACGCAGTGGTGCGTTGAAAAAAAAGCGGAAATGAGTTTACCTTGCAAGTTTCTACTCCAATAGGATAAATTAAAAAAATGTCACGTCCGCGGGCATAAAAAGAAGGGCCAACGGCACGCGGTGTTCCCAAGCGGTCACCCATCCAAGTACTGACCGCGCCCAATGCTGCTTAACTTCAGTGATCGGACGAGAACTTTTTTTTTTTTTTTTTTTTGAACTGTAACTGTTTATTCACATTTTATTTACATTTTATACATTAGCTTATCCTAGTATATAAAATATATTAACAACAATAACAACTTATTTCTAGACGTAGTACCCACTTATATTTTTATAAGTTTTACCTACTTGTAGGGATTTCTGTAGATTGTCTACTTTCGTGAGAGTAGTTACGAGCTATGGAGTGTTTGTTTTGCATCAATTGCATTACTCACGTGCGGTTTTTTTTGTGTATTTGTATCAGTGTTTTTGTTGGAAAAGATTGAAATAAAAACCAACTTTCGGGGTTTGTGTGTTTACAAGGCTTTTAGTCTTGCTTTCATTATGATTTTATTTTATTTTATTTTTTTTTAATTTCTTTGTGCGTTTTTTTACTAGTGTGTTTTCTTTCGGGCGATTTGTCTCATTCTCGGAAAATGTTGAGATTTCCATACGGGAGTTTGTGTTTCAGTGTAAACGGAAGATTGTATATTTTTGTTTTATTGATATTTTCTGTTAATGGATTTGAATTGAGGCCGTTTGAATAAAAGTGCTCCGCTGTTTGTTTGATATATTCGCTAACCATCATTATATTCGTTTGATCGTGCATGTCTTTGATTCTTGCGTATCTGCTTTCTGATAGTATTAATCTTAGATACTTGTTTTGTAGGACTTGGAGCTTTTTTAAATTTGTCGGCGCTGCGTTGCACCATACAGGCGAAGCGTAAATGAAAGTTGGTCGAAGTATGGTTTTGTAGATAGTTAGCTTATTTTTATATGAGACGCTAGATTTTTTGATAGAAGCGGGTACAATTTTCTTTGAACCGAGTATACCTTTTGCAATGCTTTCGCGATGTGTGTTCTATACGTTAACTTATTGTCTAGGTGAACGCCTAGGTATTTAACACATGTTTTCGGTGTTGTTTTGAAGCCTTTCACCTGTATTGGTTCGACGATACGATTGTTCGCATTACATTTTTTACTGAAAGTTATCACTTCCGTTTTGGCCGCATTTAATGATATTTTCCACTTTTCGTAATATTTTTCTAGTATCCTCATATGTATTTGTATTTGTTTTGACGCAATATTCGCACTATGGGAATGCGCATACAGTGCAGTGTCGTCCGCGAACAACGCTGTTTTGGTCTTGAGAAAAATTGGTATGTCGTTGAGATAGATATTGAATAGCTTGGGCCCTAAAACGGAGCCTTGCGGTACTCCTGCCCTTATTTTTCGCTTCGTCGAGGTTTCGCCATTGACCGTTACCTTGAGATGCCTGTCCCTCAGATACGACGATATAAACTTAATAAAAGTGCTCGGGTATTTATAGTTTATCATTTTGTAAATTAGACCGTCAATCCATACTCTATCAAATGCTTTTTCGATATCGAGCAGCAGCATCACTGTGACCTTGTTTAAGTTAAAGTTTATAGAAATGTCGTTAACTATTCTCACTAGTTGCTGTACCGTGTTGTGCTTTTGTCGGAAGCCAAATTGGTTGTCAATAATGATGCTGTTTTTATTTTCGAATGAAGTGAGTCTTTGATGAACGATTTTTTCAAGGATCTTGCTCATGTTCGATAACAAGCTAATTGGTCGATAGCTGCTTGGATCTTCTTTGTTTTTTCCAGTTTTGTAAATCGGTATTACGTTAGCGGTTTTCCAATGTTTACTAAAGTAACTGAGTCTAATGGATGTGTTTATTACGTAAGTGAGTTGAGCTAATGCCTTCCGAGTTAACTTCTTGAAAATTACGTTCTGTATGTTATCGAAACCTGGGGCTTTTTTTGAAGGGAGATTTTTAATAATATTTTGTATTTCGTGAGGCGAGCTAATGTATTCCTTCCAGCTGTTCGTAGTCGAAGACGTGTCGAGATACTGATCTACTGTCTCTACAATTTCTTTTTGTTTTTCTGAGTTGTTTACGATATCTATGGCGTGAACCTGTTCGAATTGGGTTGCCAGCATGTTCGCTTTTTCGATATTCGTTGTGGCTTCTATATTATTTTTTGTCAATGCTGGTATCGGAGTGTACTCTTTTTTGAATATTTTTGTCATTCTCCATAGTGATTTGTCGTGTATGTTTAATTTCGAAAGTTTTTGCTGCCATTTTTTATTTTTGTATTTGTGTATTTCTAGTCTTATTGCATTTTGTTTCCTTTTGAGTTGTTTCTTATAGAGGGACATTCTAGTTGTTTGCCATAGTCTTCGAATTTTGTTTTTGTCTTTGATCATTTCGATAATGCTAGCTGGCAACCGATCTTCCAACAGGTTGATATCTTTTATGGGAATGCTTTCTCTTATGCTATGCTGCAGTATGTTTGTGAATTTTTGTATTTCCACATCTAGCTCTGTGGTCGACCCAATTTTATTATTGATTATAATCTTTTGATCTATCAGGTATTTAAATTTGTCCCAGTCTGCATTCTCGTAATCAAGACACTCTTTTTTTTCGCTGTATTTGAGCTGAGAGCCCAGCTGGAAGATTATTGGATTATGGTCAGAGGACAGTCTATTTATAACGTCTACAGTAGACACCTGTGAGACGTTTTTATTGACTACTAGATCGATTGTCGTGGCACTTGTGCCGTTGTCGGGATAGTGTGTTGGTTGGTCTGGGAATATTATGACACATTCGTTTTGAAGGCTGTAATTGAATAATATTCGGCCTCTTGTATTCGTTGGACAGCCGTTCCATGCTGGGTGTCTCGCGTTTAAATCCCCGGCAACGATAACCTTGTCTCCTATGCCTAAGAGTAAATCCCAATCCTTCGCTTGAAAGTGCTTGTTTGGGCTCATGTATGCCGCGATAATATAAACATCAGAAGCAAGCTTTATGCATATATTTTCTAGGGCTATGTCGCTACTCATTTTTATTTCTTTATGCGGTATTGAGTTTTTAACTAACATTAGTAAGCCTCTATTTCCATCGGTTTGGTCTTTTCTTATGCATTTGTAATTTTTAATATTAAAAGGTACACAGTCTGTGAGTCTAGTCTCGTTAATCATAAATATATCTATGTTGTTATCGCTCATAAAATTAATCAATTCTCCTACTTTATTTCGAAGGCCATTAGCGTTCCAGCTAGCAATATTTAATTCAGTCATCCAACTTTTGGCAAAATTCCAGCAACAATTGGAATTGTTCTCCCGCGGAGTTACAGTTTTGTAGTTGTCGTTTAAATTCTCTTACAGCTCTCAACATTTTTGCTATATCGAATGTTCTATTTAATTCTCTTATTTCGTTCGTTAAAGTTATGAAATCTGTAAGATTTTCTTGACCATTATTCTGCCTGTTTGTTGTGGTACGGGCTGAGGTTTCGTTTTTTCTAGTTACCTCGGCAAAGCTGTAACCATTTGGGAGTGTGTTATCGTCGGCGTTGGCGTAGCGTAGTCCCTGCGTGTTGGTGCGTTGGTAAGCACTGTTTCCCATCTGTGCTCTTGTGGCTGTTGTCCTTGTTTTCAAGATTGGGAATTGTTGACGGTCGTTGATGTCGTTGACCCTTGGGTACGAATTCTCGTTGTGCTTCCGTCGCTGATCCCTCCTGCGGTTATCGAGCATTTGGAGTCGGCGTTGATAATGGGCGCACACTGTTGCATTCGCGGGGTGTGCCTCTCCGCAGTTTGCACATGTTGCCGGTAGATCTTTGCCCTTGGTGCACTCGTTTGTTAGATGGTCACCCGCGCATTTTAGACAGTGTGGCTTGGCAAAGCAGTTAGTCGTTGCGTGACCCCACGCTTGGCACTTTCTGCACTGTGTGATTCTCCTTTTGTTTATGTAATATTCCCACTCAATTTTTGTGTGGTTTAGGTATTTTATTTTTTGTTGAATTTCTTTAATTTGTGTATTGCCTAGGATGACGACCATGTGCTTCGTCTGCCTGGTATTTCGCATGAGATTAACCGAAGCGACCTTGAATCCTTGCTCTTCTATTTCGAGTTTAATACCATCGATATCCGTCGTTCCGTGTAGTCCTTTTATTACGAAGTTTTTCCTCTTTTCAATTTTATCGGTGTAGGTGTGAAAGCTGATATTTTTCTCCAGCAGTATTGCTTTGAGTAGAGCATTTTGTTCTCGTGTTTTGGTGAAGACTTCGGTGAATTCCCCATGGTATTTTATGTAAAAGTCTGAATGTAAGAGGTCCTTCAGACTTTTCATAAATTGTTCGTGGCTTTGAATGTTACCGTGCACTACTATGGGTGGAGGTTTTTTGGTTATAATTTTGTCAGGCTTTTTTCCTGAGACTCGACTTTCACTTTCTTCATCCGTGCCACTTTGTACACTATTTTCATTGGTTTTATCTGCTAGGACTTCGTACCTGTTAGTGAGTTTTACGGTTTCGTCTCCTTTTAATTGTTTTTTAGCCCTCATATTGGGAGAGATTTCACTTTTGCGTTTTTTGGGTATTATCACTACATCACTAAAGCAATTTTCAGCTTCCCCTGTGTACGGGGTATGGTTTAGACTTTGTTTATCGTCTTGACTTATTTTGTTTTATATATATTTTGATATTGTTTTAACTTTTAACTATGATTTGATTTGGTTTTATTTTCTCGTCACAATCGATACTATTTATTTCGATACTTTCGCTTTCGATGTTATTATCGCCCGCGGCGAGCTCGGTGTTTAGGCCATCCGCGTTCGACGAACGAAGGACGAGAACTGGTGCTTTCAGCGTGGTATGGTCGTTGGCTGGGGTTTTTCCCAGTTGCTTAGATTTTATGGTGGTAATAAAACTTTTTCATGTGTCGGGAGTTTACTTCAATTTTTTTGTTTTGGAGTAATCTTCAAACATATTGCTCCAACGTCGTCGCAATTACGGGCGCGTAAAAAAAACGCATCGCTGCATTGAAAAACTACGAAAATGAGTTCAGCATACAAGTTTTTACTCCAATAGGATAAATAAAAAAATGTCACGTCCGCGGGCATAAAAAAGAGAGCCAACGGCACGCGGTGTTCCCAAGCGGTCACCCATCCAAGTACTGACCGCGCCCAATGCTGCTTAACTTCAGTGATCGGACGAGAACTGGTGCATTCAGCGTGGTATGGTCGTTGGCTGGGGTTTTTCCCAGTTGCTTAGATTTTATGGTGGTAATAAAACTTTTTCATGTGTCGGGAGTTTACTCCAATTTTTTTGTTTTGGAGTAATCTTCAAACATATTGCTCCAACGTCGTCGCAATTACGGGCGCGTAAAAAAAACGCATCGCTGCATTGAAAAACTACGAAAATGAGTTCAGCATACAAGTTTTTACTCCAATAGGATAAATAAAAAAAATGTCACGTCCGCGGGCATAAAAAGAAGGGCCAACGGCACGCGGTGTTCCCAAGCGGTCACCCATCCAAGTACTGACCGCGCCCAATGCTGCTTAACTTCAGTGATCGGACGAGAACTGGTGCTTTCAGCGTGGTATGGTCGTTGGCTGGGGTTTTTCCCAGTTGCTTAGATTTTATGGTGGTAATAAAACTTGTTCATGTATCGGGAGTTTACTCCAATTTTTTTGTTTTGGAGTAATCTTCAAACATATTGCTCCAACGTCGTCGCAATTACGGGCGCGTAAAAAAAACGCATCGCTGCATTGAAAAACTACGAAAATGAGTTCAGCATACAAGTTTTTACTCCGATAGGATAAATAACAAAAATGTCGCGTTCGCGGGCATAAAAAGAAGAGCCAACGGCACGCGGTGTTCCCAAGCGGTCACCCATCCAAGTACTGACCGCGCCCAATGCTGCTTAACTTCAGTGATCGGACGAGAACTGGTGCTTTCAGCGTGGTATGGTCGTTGGCTGGGGTTTTTCCCAGCTGCTTATGTTTTATGCTGGTAATAAAACTTTTACATGTGTCGGGAGTTTACTCCAATTTTTTTGTTTTGGAGTAATCTTCAAACATATTGCTTCAACGTTGTCGCAATCACGGGCGCGTAAAAAAAACGCATCGCTGCATTGAAAAACTACGAAAATGAGTTCAGCGTATAAGTTTTTACTCCAATAGGATGCATAACAAAAATGTCGCGTCCGCGGGCGCAAAAATGAGAGCCAACGGCACGCGGTGTTCCCAAGCGGTCACCCATCCAAGTACTGACCGCGCCCAATGCTGCTTAACTTCAGTGATCGGACGAGAACTGGTGCTTTCAGCGTGGTATGGTCGTTGGCTGGGGTTTTTCCCAGCTGCTTATGTTTTATGCTGGTAATAAAACTTTTACATGTGTCGGGAGTTTACTCCAATTTTTTTGTTTTGGAGTAATCTTCAAACATATTGCTCCAACGTTGTCGCAATCACGGGCGCGTAAAAAAAACGCATCGCTGCATTGAAAAACTACGAAAATGAGTTCAGCGTATAAGTTTTTACTCCAATAGGATGCATAACAAAAATGTCGCGTCCGCGGGCGCAAAAATGAGAGCCAACGGCACGCGGTGTTCCCAAGCGGTCACCCATCCAAGTACTGACCGCGCCCAATGCTGCTTAACTTCAGTGATCGGACGAGAACTGGTGCTTTCAGCGTGGTATGGTCGTTGGCTGAGGTTTTCCCCAGCTGCTTATGTTTTATGGTGGTGATAAAACGTTTTCATATGTCGGGAGTTTACTCCAATTTTTTTTCGGAGTAATCTTCAAACAAGTTATTACGGCGTCGTCACCGCCATGAGTGTGTCAAAGAAAACGCAATGCAGCGTTGAATGAAAAGCGAAATGAGTTCAGCCGACTAATTTTTACTCCAATACGACAAATGAAACAAAATATCACGTCCGCGGCCATAAAAACGAGAGCATCTTTCATGCTGAGAATCACATTTCACAACCAACCGTCCTGATCCAAATAAACGATGGGCAATAGCCCAAGATAGTGGAACGATTGATTGCCCAATCAATATGCTGTTCGTTTAGTTCTCGTCCCGACACTAAAAAATATCAGATCTTATCGCGTCATTGGTCTCGAGGCGATTGCATCCCGATTATGTAATGATGTATTCGTAAGCTCGAAAGTATTCAGTTGGAGACTGACTCGAACTTGTCAAATTGCAAATTATTCGTCCTTGACAACTTGACCTACCCGACCGTATTTACGGGCGCAGCCCTATCGAAAAAAACGTATCAAGAATATTAGAAGTTTGATCGAACAAAGTGCCTCGTTATTTTTTGATGGCCCTGAAAAGGGCCGTTGTTGTGTTGAGAGTATATTCAAGCGCGTTCTCCTCTAATGCGACGAGCAAGTTGAATGTCCTTGGGCATGATGGTGACTCTTTTCGCATGGATGGCGCACAAGTTTGTGTCTTCGAAAAGTCCAACCAGGTAAGCCTCGCTGGCCTCTTGGAGAGCCATCACAGCTGAGCTCTGGAAGCGAAGATCGGTTTTGAAGTCCTGAGCGATTTCACGAACGAGTCGTTGGAATGGCAGTTTGCGGATGAGAAGTTCAGTGCTCTTCTGGTAACGACGAATTTCACGGAGAGCAACAGTTCCAGGCCTATAGCGATGAGGTTTCTTAACTCCACCGGTTGCAGGCGCACTCTTGCGGGCAGCTTTCGTAGCCAATTGTTTGCGAGGAGCCTTTCCTCCTGTAGATTTACGAGCAGTTTGCTTGGTACGAGCCATCTTGGAGAGATCGAAAGACGCTGGGCGACGAATCGATGACGAATGTAGTCACTATGGAAAAACGTGCTTATATAACTTCGTCAGTCGTGCAGACGAATCTGATTGGTCCAAGGCTAAGGAGAGGGGATACTACAGATGAGCCTTTATAAGCACGGACTCAAACTGCAAAACGCCAGTAGCGACGTGTCGTTGGAACCGAGAGATTCCTAATTTTCTTGTATCTCAATCATGACTGGACGCGGAAAGGGAGGAAAGGGTTTGGGAAAAGGAGGAGCAAAACGCCATCGTAAAGTGCTCCGTGATAACATCCAAGGAATAACGAAGCCAGCGATCCGTCGTCTGGCTCGTCGAGGTGGAGTCAAGCGTATTTCTGGCTTGATCTACGAAGAAACTCGTGGTGTCTTGAAAGTGTTCCTTGAGAACGTTATTCGTGATGCCGTCACCTACACCGAACACGCTAAGAGGAAGACCGTGACCGCTATGGACGTTGTCTACGCACTGAAACGTCAAGGCCGTACTCTTTACGGCTTTGGCGGTTAAATTTTCAACACGATATCTGCCCAAACAAACGGCCCTTTTCAGGGCCAACAAAAGTTCCAAACGTAGCTTCACTCTGTTGATAGTCTAACTGGATAATAAAATTACACGAACGTCCTCAATATTTCTCGGAAAGAATTTTTCAAGTGGACTCCACAAATTATTCAACCAAATTCAATCACGAATTGATAAAATGTTGACAAGTAAAAATCATATTGATGCACGTCATGACGCTCGGCGCCTGCTGCGAAATTTTGAAACAAAAATGATTTGCATTTCGATCATTGTAAATGAAAGGATTACGCTGCAGTCCTTTCAAAATTTCCTAAAAAGTCTATAATCGCAGCCTCGTCGTGTTATTTCAGTAACTTACGTGCGAAGAACCTTTGAACTCTACGAAATTTCGTCGTTAAACGCATTCAAGTGTACGTCGCATATATAGTTCAATCTTTAGATAGCCACTCGACACCCGACTTAAATAAAAAAATAAAAAAAAAAAACAGTGGCACATGCTTGAGCTCAGGCATACTCTGATCTCGAGTTGCGGAGAAACAGGATGTTTTGGTAATAGCATCCGATAAAACAACGTACAAGTTTTCTTAGCTGATAATTTTTCGACTAGTCGAGACTAGATGCGAATCGTTGAAACTTTGGATTGGAGTTAAACAGCGTTCGAAAATGGAGGAATTTCGAACAGCTGAGCGACTTAAACTACAATCACTTACATGTGTAAAATGTTTGAGAAACTAATGTGTAAATAAAATTTGGTTCTCAATTATAGAACGAAAAATAACAGACGCGAACGAATGCTCCGTAAATAGTTGATATTTCAACTACAAATTCGGAATTGGAGATTTGGGATTTAAATTGAAAGTTGTTTATCGAAATTCCCGAAAATAATTTTTGGTTTATCATGATTCATTTGATTTGTCGTAATAACATGAACACACCGAACGTATGAAAATAAGGAGACAATAATTGACCTTCGTTTAGAAATATTTGTTGGCCCTGAAAAGGGCCGTTGTTTTGAAAGAGCGAATTGTTTACGCTTTCTTTTCGGTTTTCTTGGGAAGAAGTACTGCTTGAATATTAGGCAGAACTCCACCTTGAGCGATGGTGACTCCGGAAAGGAGTTTGTTCAGCTCCTCGTCGTTACGGATGGCCAATTGAAGATGACGAGGGATGATTCTGGTCTTCTTGTTGTCACGAGCAGCATTGCCAGCCAACTCGAGAACTTCAGCGGCCAAGTACTCCATAACTGCAGCGAGATAGACGGGAGCTCCGGCACCAACGCGCTCAGCGTAGTTTCCTTTGCGAAGAAGACGATGAATTCGACCAACGGGGAACTGGAGTCCAGCTCTGTTGGAACGGGTCTTTGACTTGCCCTTTGCTTTACCACCTTTGCCGCGTCCTGACATCGTGAATTAATGGGTGAACGTTACGAAACAAGAAAGCGAACGCGATCGTTGCTGGAGCACGACTGATGCTTGGACCGTCGGAGCGAGTCTATTTATGCGTTCTGAGCATCAACCAGCTAGCCAATCGCAGCAGAGCTACGATCGGAGTAACCCAGCACCCCTCTTGGCTGCTGTCACGCTCACTCCGTTTCCTGGCCCGCAACGCACAACGTAGCCCTTTGTGCTTCTGTTTCGTCTCCAGGATTGGTGCGCTGGTTGGTATTTTTTACCCCCACCCTTCCTCCCCGATTGGGTTCGCTAGACTCCTTGCTTTGAAAGATTTTTTCATTCATGTTATTATTTTCATCATCTTATCATACAATTCAGTTTTTTTTTTTTTATAAACGTTTCCTGTTATATAACATTTAATTTATTAGTCGATTGGTGTTTCATGTAGTTTTTTCATTACAACCGTTTTCTCTCGACGGATCGTTTAGTTTATATTTTGTTTTTGGCAAAAGATTTCGCCGCCTGTCGGCGGACAGCCGAACTAATTTTGGCGATGCCCCGAAAATGCGTTTTTTTCAATATTTAAGAGTTAAATATGATTTTAACTCTTGAGAATACTATTCCGAACGATTCCGATATAGTTTTTGTACATTTCGAAATTCAAGCACTTTTACTCTTCGGTAAACGTGCTGAACTGAATTAAAATTCGGTTCCTAGATTCACAGATGCGAACAAGACTTGTGAGAATGAATCGATTGCTCGTTCTGCCAAATTCTTTTGATTTTCAACAACCAAACACAAAGCCCAGCTCACCCAAGTACGAAGGATTGATGAGCCAATTTTGTGTGCATGTATCGAGTTTTCAATTATATCGAGACGTAGTTGGTGAAAAAGTGCTGCTGCAGTTATTTTGTAATAGCTGAAATGATCTCTTGAAAAGATTGGAACACGCTGCTTGAAACATTCTACTGCTATTGTGCCTAGAGTTCGACTCGGGTAGGGTAAGGGTGTTTTCTGAGCTGTTGCGTCGTGGAGCAAAAGCTCGATTTATGTGCGCGCGCATAAATCAATGTCGCATATCCAAAGCATGCGCTGCTCCCTGTCCGATACGTTCGTGCAGGGGAAGACCGGGGTAACGATGGAAAAAAATACACACAATTCAAGATTGGCTCGAGCGGCCGTGACTGGTGCCGTGTGGCACCCTCGTGCAGTGCTGCTTATTACAAATAACAACAATATTAATGAGTATAGAAAAAACGAAAACGAAACAAATCACTAAGTTACGGGAGTTGAATAAATCGATAGTTTCGGTGTATTTTTCGAAAATCGCCTGTTGCGATTCGAAAAACTCTTCTAAAGAAGCATGAGAGCGTGAGATTTCGGACGGCAAGGAAATTACTCAATACACTTCTTCCGCATAAAAATCGTTCGATATGGACGAGAATTTGAGCAGAGGCTACGTCCAACTCGGCAAAGCCAGAGGGATGAATGACTTCAAATTGAACAATGGCTTCAATCATCTATCTCCACCGGTCGACAAGTGTAACTTTATCTATTTGGCACTCGTGCTCGCTGGTGTTGGGTTCCTCATGCCCTACAACAGGTTTCGTACATCAATAAACCATTTCCACTCGATTATATTCTTTAGACTCACTTAATACAAAATCTTTCGAAAGTTTGACTTTTTTTTTTCAATTCGCACGAATTTGCTGGGCTTAGTTAAAAATTTCTTCGATCTTTTTTCCGTTCGGTTGTTTTTATTTGAGTTCGGTCGAGTTCGATCACAATTTTGCTGTTTGCTCGTCCCTTTCAGGAGACATTTTGAGTGAATTTCATAAAAACACGCTTGTTGATGATTTTTTCAAATTTTTATCGAATAAAACTTGTTTTTTTTTTATTCGATCCAATGTTTGAGCTCGTTCCGTTTTATTTTAGCGGCTTCGTTCTGTTTTCAAAGCACGTTCAGAGTATTTGGGTCGTTGGTTCTCGAGCTCTATACGCCCCGAGATTTTCATCAAGTTTTACGACTTTTTTTTTACTTCCCGAAACAGTCGACCTTGAAATTCATGAAATATTTTCTGCCTTACAGTTTTATGATGGCGGTGGATTATTTCAAAGCCAGATATCCGGATACAACGGTGATATTTGACATGTCCGTGGTATACGTGACTATGGCATTTTTCGCTGTTTTCGCCAACAATATTCTCGTCGAAACTGTCTCCCTCAACAAACGCATTACTTTTGGTAAAAATGCATCTAATCAATTATCGAGTATTCCATAAATTCGATTCCTTCCAATTCCTCACGTGGATCCACCTGATTCGTGTATTTTTAATAATCGCATTTCATCGCAGGATATTTGGTCTCTGTCGTAACGCTGAATTTCGTCGTTATTTCTCAAATTTGGTGGGAATTGTTCGGCGTCGCAACATCATACACGATCAATTTGGTCGCAGTGGCTGTTGTTGCTGTCGGATGCACCGGTAAATAGCAGAAACAGTCTTAAATTTTCACGCAATCAAAACTTCAACTTCAAATAGTTAATTAGCCGATTTTTCTAGACAAAATTATTTGCATCAT
Organism: Diadegma fenestrale; assembly: GCA_037043255.1. Classification (NCBI taxonomy): domain Eukaryota; kingdom Metazoa; phylum Arthropoda; class Insecta; order Hymenoptera; family Ichneumonidae; genus Diadegma; species Diadegma fenestrale. The sequence continues at coordinate 10,930,321 of CM073317.1, forward strand.
CTTTCGTTGATTACTCAACATATTTTTTTTTATTTGTCAGTATTTACAAATCTGCATTTGTATAAACTCGATTCTCCTTCAGTGTGAAGATGCAAAGTCGAAATTTCGACTATTAATTTCCTGAGGAGCTTTTGGCATCACAAAATGACTTTATTCAGGGTTTTTTCAACATTTTGTATAAATGTTCTTGGCACGAAAACTAAAATTTTTCTCTTACGGAAAAAAGATAAAAATTGATAATTAAATATCGCAAATTCTTAAGGTGAAAACATTTTTCTTCATAGCTGAAAATTATTTGCATACGAAATTATTGAAGAATTTAAAATAACACTAAATAACAAAAAATAACTAAACTGGTCGAATGGAATTGTGATACTTTTGCGATTACAGTTCAGCAGTCGAGCTTCTATGGGTACACGTCAATGTTGCCCAGCCGTTACACCCAAGCAGTCATGGCTGGTGAAAGTGAGTGTTTTCGGCTCAAATGAATTCTGGACCCAACCTCTTCGATTCACAATTACCATTGGGTCATTTATTGTTCAAGTACTATGAGACTGATGCGTTTGTTTCATTGGATCATGAATAATGAATTGATGAAAACGAATTGTAGGCGCTGCAGGTTTTTGGGTTTCCGTTAACCGGATATTGACCAAGTCGTTAGTGAATGACGAGCGTGGCAACACGTCGATGTTTTTTTCGCTATCGATAATGACGATAATCATGTGCTCGGTGCTCCACCGGATCGTGCGTAAAACTGAATTCGTTCAGTTCTACGTGAATCTATGTCAGGAGCGGAATCGAATTAGTCTGGAGCCATCCGAAGACGTGGGCTTGGTAAGTTTGCGAATACACTAAGAAAGAAAAAAATTCTTGAGAATCTTGAGATGGTTCAGGAATGAGATTGACTGATGGATTTTTGGACCCGCTGTCCAGATGGATCCGTTGGATCAAACGGGCGATCCGAGCAAGGGCCAGTACGGTGTGTTGAAAATTCAAACTAGTCCTTTGGGGACTGACGCCGCTGGTGGCAGCGCCGACACGGCGAACGGTATGCTCAAAAACGGAATTTAAGCCGTGAATCAAAATTTGAGGTGAATTTTAGGCCATGAAACTGAAAAGTGTGGGTTTCAGGTTCGGGACAATACTCGGCGTTTTCGTTCAGCAATCCTGTCTACGAGCCCAGCGCCACAGCCAATAATCCAACGAGCAATAACGGTCCTACTTACAAAGTCGAGGACGTGGTCGTTATGCAGGGAACTTATTACAGGAGTCAAGGAAACAAACCTTGGGCCAGCATAAAAAGTAACTGAACCCACGTCCGAATAAATAAGAAACAGAATCTACAATGCAATTTTCTAAAACTTTATTTTCTGCTTCGAAATTGTTTCGCAGGAGGAATGCTGGCGAGACTGGAAGTTGCTAAACTAATATTTCCTTACATGGCTAGCATTGGCGTCGCTTATTTCGTTACTCTCTGTCTCTATCCTGGAATCCTGTCCGAAATAATATCTTGCAAGTTCGAGTCGTGGATGCCTGTTATACTCATGGCAGCATTCAACGGAGCCGATCTTCTTGGCAAGGTAATTTGACCAAAGACCCTATTTTTGGCCTTGTTCCGAAATGAGCTTTTCACCAGATTCAGTACAGAGAAAAACGTTTCTTATTGTTAGTTTAATTTTGGTATAGATATAGATGGGACTTTCAGTTCTGACTTCTTATTTCCGAACAGGCTCTTTGTAACCTCTATTAACGTAATATCGATGTATTACGAAAACAGAGGTTCCCCCCCTCAAACCCTCTCGCCATAGAATTCAATGAAGAACGATCGAGGCAGTACTGTCGGTTTTAGAAACGCCGTTCAGAATTCACTAAAATTTGATACCGTAGTAGATTATGATGAGAAAAAGATCGAGTTAAATTTCCAAATGTTGCATTTCGTTGCAGGTCCTCGCATCGATACCTTACGAATGGACAAGGACTCAGCTCTTGTATTTCTCCGGTGCTCGAGCAATTCTAATTCCACTTCTTCTTCTTTGTGCGATACCAAGAAGCGCGCCAATATTATCAGGAGAGGGATATCCCCTGCTTTTTTCCTGGTTGCTCGGTCTGACCAATGGCATCGTTGGTAGTGTTCCCATGATCCAAGCACCCAGCAAAGTGCCCGAACAGTTTCGTGAACTCGCTGGTAAAATGTTGCGCTTATCTAATAATCACGAAGAAACCAAATCCATTGAAAAAAAAAAATCATTTTATCGAAAGAGCCGAACTAAAAATGGTGTTTACGTGAGTTTTCGACGACGAAATTTGTTTCTGATTTTTGTTACAGGCAACATCATGACCTTGTCTTACACCACTGGTTTGGCGATCGGCTCAGTTTTGGCATATGTTCTTGACGCCTGTCTAGGGCCGGTAGTTCAGATCAAAGACGTCTGTGTAAATTTTTCGAAAATCTCAGCACCACTTGGCAATGTTACGCTCGAAGTTCTAACTACGGTTGCAAAAGTAACGGTTGAAGCGGTAACGAAACTTCCCAATGTCGACACGACGACAACGGCGCTAGCAACGGTATTGACAACGCCTTTAGCAATCAACAGTACCTTGTCGCTTCTCAGCACCAGAATAGCCAATGCAACGAGTACAGCCTTACCAAATATCATCGCGAATACCTCCTCAACGATCAGTAACTCGATATTGCAACATTAGGCTTATATTGAATTCCAAAAGAATCCTGACCTTTCGTTTCAGTCGGTGGTTTTAGTTGGATACTTTTTTTAACCTTTCTCGGTCCGCACGGGGTCAGGATGACCCGGAGGGCAACCTGACTTGCGTGTTACCGTCGGAAATGTCGGAAACTCTTGGGATTGAAACCTCTTGCACACGAAATCGGTGACTTCCTCGAACGGTGCGCAGAGACGAAAAAAATCGGGTCGTTCGCCTCGTTACGAAAATAGAGGTCCCCGCATGAGCAAAAATTCATATCAAAAGATTCAATTATTCAGTCCGTTGCGCGGAACAGACAATGTTGATTGATCTTCTCTATACATTTCCCCACCAGCTCACGGAACTTTTAGAACATTTCATTTTATTACCAACTCTTTCCATCTCATCGTGACAACATAGAGATCTGGTGTTTTTATTTCGTCTCGTCAGTTCTCAGTTACGTTGCTTATGAATTTTATGCATCATGTACATATATGTAATAAATACGTTGGAATGTACTTAGCTGTTGATTGCGAACACGAGGCGCGAGGGGTAAATATTTTTAACGTCATTGTCTGTAAGAATTATTGAGAAATTAAGTGATCGTTACTAAATGAAATAAATGTCAAATGTTTGTCCCTTTTTTCGTGTTTTTATTAATCTCGTGCAATCATTTCGTAATATTTTCATATTTATCGTGATATTTTAAATTATATAGAGGGCGACACATCGAATGACGAGCATCCGCGGTCGATCTTATGTGAGTACCGAGCGTGAATTGATTCATTCGTATTTTTTTAACATGACATTTGTTGTGGATTGTTGAGAAACGTCTACAAATGTTTCCAGAGCGAGGAACTTGAAAACGCGATCATTTTTCCTGAGAACTGATGAACGCTAAAGGTCGCAATTAGCTTAATGTGAAAAGTTAAATTTGTTTTTTTTTTCTTTCAAAATATCCAAAATTTGATTTCACAAAACTTGCTAAAACTTTTTTTTGTTTACGAGCCGGCACTCCAGCTAATTATCGTTGTTTTCCAATTATCGTTGGATTGGTGATTAGCGATTTTTGATTTATTATCATTTTTGAGTGGAAAATATGACGAAAAATGTGATTTTTTGGTGCGGGTTGCCGAAAAAATAAAAATATCGGAATGCAATACAGCCTAAAAGTTATTCTGATTCTTGAGCTTCATTCCTGTAGAAGATTCATTGAAATTGGTTCAGTGGTTTTTGCGTGAAAAGGGCACAAACACAATTTTGTGGGAGAGTGTATAGAAACACAAAGTTTGGCAATTAATAATTTATATATATTTCATTGTACATCGTGTATATAATACGTACATGGATATGCATACATACATTTCGTCGCAAGGCATATATATATAATAATCGTAAGATGGGCAACGGAGAAGAGCCTCGAAGGATGCGAGGCTGATGAACCGTATTTTTTGGCAGGAAACAATAACTCAATAATGCAGATAAAAACTACTACAGCGACTCAGATTTCGTGACTGCGTATGCGGAATTATTTTCAGTTAGAAATTTTGATGATTTACATCGTTTTTCGGGTGGTTCGTACCCAATCACGATTCTTTATGGACTAGGACCTTATTTCGTTATTTACAAATGATAGACCTGCTATTTATCATACACGTAAGTACAAGTACGAATAAAAATAAATATATAAATGAGAAAATAAATAAACGAATATGTAACACTAATTTGCGGATTTCGAGTTTTTACGAAACTCGATTTCGTATCCGTCACTCGGCCAATCGCAGTCAAGGTTAATAAAAAAAAACACCTCAGAAAAGCGCCAGCGAATCCGAAAGCCAAGCCTTGGCTCTTATGACAAAAAAAGGCGGGAAACGCCAATTGGACCGATGGCCGCATCGAAGCAGCTGATTGCGACTGAAACTTTGAGTTTGGGAACCGCCAGGGGTTAGTTTTCAAGTTCGATTATCTTGCCACCATGATAAATAGCCTGAGACGATTCAACACTCCGAAACTAAATGTTTATCGTGTGGGAGAATGTTCAAAACACTTTGGCCTCTGGTTCGGTTGACTTTACCACGTTAGAGATTGTCTCAGGGACGAGCCAGTCATTTGAGATATTTCGCGGCCCAGTCGGTTCTTCCGTGAATTCCGCCACTCGGTCTCGAACTCAAAACGCTGCCGAACAAGTTGGTCTGCATCGTGGACTTGTTGATAGTTTCTGCATACAAAAATTTCATTTTATTTAACGAAAAATCGTAAATTGATTCTGCGGGTGTTTTTTTTTAACTTACTGGGGTTTTGAGTCCCGTAGACACTCGGATAAGGCAAGCGTCCATTTTGCTCAGCGATGTATCTGTTTCGTGCGAGAAAATGCTGACGAGTTTGAGTCTCGATATTGTCTCGGGCTCCCCAGAAAGTCTCGGTTATCAGATCGTCCGTGAACTTTTCCCCAGGCACCTGCCCAGCAATGCCATTCCCTAAAACTCGTACTCGGCCAGCATCTCCTTCGCCATTTCTAAAATAACAGCAGCACCAAAAAAACACGTGCTCGATTTAGCGTTCGAAAAATATATTTTTATTCATTTTTTTTTTATACACGATCGAAAAATACAATTTCAATGGATATTCCCTAAAGTCGAATCGTGATCTGCCGTTTCTTGATACGGAATATCGCGAAGACCGAAGAATGCGCGGGAAACGGTTTCCGAAATGTATCCAAAAGTCTCGAGTGCCGTGAACATGATTGTCTTTAACGCGGACGTACAAAAATTTGCCATTTTTTTCTCCAACGAAATAGTTTCACTCACAAGAATAACGAGCGCCGATATTAATTGAAGGATATATTTGATAATTACGACGCTAATTTCACACGCTAGTTGGCCGAAATTCATGAAAAAATTCGCGCAGGTTAGCGTCATGTCAACGACGCCCTCTATCGATCGAATAATGACTCTACCAAGTGAGAGAAAGTCTTGACCACGACGCGACGCGGCGCTGCGAACCCATCGACATATCGCGTCGAGCGTGCAGCAAAAGTTGGATTCGTTGTTTGGTTTTTTAAGCTCGAGTTTCGTAAGTAAATAGTGAATTTTCTGGGCGACTGTTGCGTTGATGGAAAAGAATGAATCGCGAAGGTTTTTCGGAAGGATATCGGAATAGCCGAACAAACAAATGAGTGCCATTGTGATCCAAGCAATGAGGAGGATCCGAGGAGCGAGATTGCGATATGTTCGATACCTGGATGAAAGATTTGTGCTTTGGCCTGCGACGTACCGGGCCACACTTAGATAGTGTTGTTTAGCAGAAACTTTTCGATTGTTTTTCAAATTCGTTTGCGAATGATTCCAACTTCTCGATGATTGTCTTTCGTTCCATGCTGGCGTTGCCCAATTCGTGCCCAAATCTTTCGGCATCTCGATCAGGCCGCTTTTGTTGTCGTTCCAATTAACACGATTCTCCTTATAAAGTCGGCTCGACAAAAGTCTCGCTGGCGTTTGGTTTTCCGTCACCAACTTGCTTCTAAAAAACAAATCGAGGAAAAAAATTGTCAAGGACTTTCCAACACACACATTTGACTATTATAGACTTGGAACATTTTTAACGAGAACGCCGAGTTCCCACGGCAAACGAGGGCATCGAAAACTACTATCACAAAATTACTTTATTTAGGATTCTTTAATAATTTTGTATCAACATTCTTGACACCGAAACCAACAATTTTCTCCTATGAAGAAAAATTTTCTGACATCAAGAACTTGAGATATTCAATTCCTAATTTTGATCTTTTCCCATCTAAACGCTTGTAAATTCAAGTCGCGTTTCGTTCATGAGTTGCAAAAAAATGTGTTTAGGATTTTTCTTGAAAAATTTTCGGCTCATAGCCTTTCTGGCTGTCCGCAAATGATTTTTCCAACTTTTTAACGAAGCGTGACTTGAATTTACACGCGTTTAGTTTCAAATATTAAAAAATTGGGAATTGAATATCTCAAATTCTAAAACGTCTAAAAAATTCTAAAAATAAATAAAATTATCAAATAAAATAAATAAATAATTAAAAAATTCTAAAAAACGTCTAAAAAAATTTTCCTTATATAGAGAAAAACTTTTAGTTTTGGCGCCAAGAACGTTTATACGAAATTTTGAAAAAACTCTAAAGACAACAATTGGATCAGTCACCGAAACTCACTTCGAGTTTTCGAAACGAAAGTTTTTCGATGTCGTTCGACGGCGGAAAAAATCGACAAAACCATGTGGAAAAAGTGAAATTGAAAAAATTGCAAGTTTCAACGAACCCTAAAATATTGGCAAAATCTTCTTCATCCCATTTCAACGAATTGTCCCTTTTGCGATTGTTGTGATTGAGCAACGGGAGAACCGGTTGCTGTTGGGGTTGGATCATGACTTTTTCGGTCGATCTCGAGTTGTTGTCGTTCTCAGTGGCATCCTGTCGCATGTTATAGTCGTAGAGAGGTCCCGTGGGCGGGATATTCACTTTGTTCATAATCAGTTCACGCTGAGCGTTCACACCTATTCGTTTACTGCTGACGCCCCTGGGCCCTCCGACTTGAAAATAAGGATATCTGTTGATCGAAGAATCGCAACAGCGTTACTCAAACGACAAATTTCATGGCGACGAAGATGATCCTGAAGTTAGCATCATTGGAATATGCAAGGAAATTCTGTTAAAAACGATCCTCTGGAGCCAAAAACTCAATCGACACGAAAGATTGTCATGATATTGAAAATTGAATGAATAATCGATAGAAAGAACGTTTTTGGTTGAATCTCAATGTTGCAAACTTCAGAGCCATAGCACGAGGCATAGAAGTGAAGAAACAATAAAATGTAACCTAAGAGACTGTTGGGCACTGGGCCGTTTTATTGGGTTCCATTGTAGCATGTCCTCCATAAGCTCGATCGCTTCGTGACTAGCATTAGGAATCAATTCCTTCAAAGGAATTCTACTCATAATCGGAAACTTGAAGTTCATAGCAGCTGCAAGTTGATAACCTTCCGGCCAATCGTCTTTTTCGGGGGTCCCAATCACTGAACAGATCTTGAAGATTTCATCGATTTCGCTTTTGCCCGGAAATAGAGGTCGGAAGGTGTACAACTCTGCCATTATACAACCAACCGCCCAAATGTCAATGGGACTGTTGTACGTTGTGGAGTGTAATAAGACTTCGGGTGCTCGATACCTGGACAGAGTGAGGCAATCACTTAAATATCGATATCGAATCCATTTGACCCGCGGAATTTGTTAAATAGTTGATTTCGTGCATTTTTTGTTTTGTTTTTCGTAGAATTGTATTTTTTGACGGAAACGGAAATGAAATGCGAAACAATTGGTGACAGAAAATTATTCGGGTCAAAATGACCCAGTGTGTACCCAAGGGTAAAGATACCAGGATCTAACCGTGTTTGTTCATTCTCATGGTGGATACCTTACCATCTTGTTGATACGTAATCCGTGTACGGTGGTCGGGAGCGGATTTCACGAGCCAAACCAAAGTCCGCTATTTTAACGAGTTCGGGTCCCATACATAACAAATTTTCGGGTTTCATGTCACGATGGAAAAAGCCATGTTTGTGCATAAAAGCCAACCCTTGAAGTACCTGATAAACCATGTTTCGGATGACAGGCTCTGGGAAGAGTTTGGACCTTTTGATAAAATCGAATAATTTTTATGTAACAGGATTGCAATTATAATGGCCAATATTTCGAAGCATCAGAGTTTGGAGACCAACTGACCGATCTTTCATAAGTTGATAGAGATTCTCCTTCATGTATTCAAAGACGAAGTACAGAACGTCATTCTCTCGGATGACTTCTTTCAATTTCACCACATTGGCATGGCTCAGCTTCTTCAATGACTATGGAGATTGAAAAAATGTATGAACAGTCACGAAATCGAAATATATACTGCTCCCAATGGCGAGCCAACAAGCTGGCATGACCTCCGACCGATCGGAGGTCTGTAGTGCCAATTTCTGCCGCCGATTATGCAGCCTTTCTATGCAGATGGCGTGCCATTCTTTTTCCCATTCTAACGCACTGTCAATCGCAATCTCTGACTACGAACAACTTTTTATTTATTGTTACATCTCACCTTGACCTCTCGAAGGTTCATGGCCTCTTCCCATGAGTAATATTTCCTCTTCATACGTTTGATGGCCACTTTTTCACCGGTGTCGATTCTTTCGCCTAGTACAACAGACCCGAAAGTCCCATCGCCCAGCTGGTTCAAGGTTATGTACCGATTCATCTTCATTCACCTTCTTCCCCGTCAATTTACAATCGCGAATACTTTCTCAGCGATCCAAGCTCGCACGACACTTGAGCCGATAACACTTTAGCCCGTGCACTATTTTTCTATTTAATTCCGTCATTACAATCTGTAAACAAAAGTCAGGCACGTCTTAGGAATAAAGACGAACTGCGTCCACCTCGAGTTTTCAAAATCAAATTTCTTCGCTGTCGTTTGACCAATCAGAAAAATGCTCCGTCAGTGCACGCAGGACGATGGCAAAAATGCGATGGCCGGGGCTTTTTTTAATTAGTCAAACCATGTCGAAAATATTCAACTTTGAAAATTACGAACCATCCCTCTCGCACTCACAGCAGCGAGCCCTAGCGACTGTCCCTCACCCTATGGGCTGAATTTCGTATCAAATAAATACATTTCCTGTTTCTAAGTCCTTCAGGACGAAAAAGTGTAAAGTTCTGACCAAGGCAATGAAACTTAGAAAAAAGAATGGCAATGCGTTTCGATGTTTCTTTTTTTTTATAATCGATGATACTGTTCCAGGGTGCGTGTCCATGAAACGACCAAAGTTTCTTTTTAGTATATTACTTTCCGTCTGTAGTCTGCTACACCGCGTCGTTATTATTAAATGGTGAACGAACAACTCAGGTTGGATTTAATTAATGATTCATGGGTGGATATAGAACGAGGTACTCCAGTGTGTACTGAGTTGGCGACCAACGTCCGACGTTAATCACATTCCAAGGGACCTCCCGTTCCACTTTTTTATTCTTCATTTCCTCGAACCCATAATTACGACAGTGGGTCAATCGCACATTAGAACGTTCGTGACCCAAAAAAATCTCATTTTCCTCCGATTATGCTTAATAAAAGAAATTAACTTTACATTAATTATGATGTAATGATGATTCCATCGAATAATTACACAAAATAATGATCTTTTGTGTTTGACAATTTTTTTCTTGCGAAAATTACACGGTTCGAGGAATATTTCGAAAAAGTATCGCGTTTCAAATTCATCCACGTACTGTTTGCAAAAAGTTGGAAAAACGATCGGAATCTAAGGAAACGCACGTGGGAAAAAAAATGTTTTCTGAATTTCGTAAAAATCTTGAAAATTTCGTTATTTTTGCCCAATTCAGCTAATGAAATTGAATTTCGAGCTCGTTTCAGCATGAAATTTCACTGCACTTCTTACACTTGGGTTTCGGGATTGGGAATTGAAAATGATTGGTCAATCGAGTTGAAGTTTGAAGCGAATTCTATCGAGGCAAAAAGGAGAATCGAGGGTCTGATCGATTTAATAATTAACTTGGACACAGAACTTCTCGATCGAATATAAAAATTGAACAAACACTGCATAATGACAAATTGCTCGAACGAAGAAACTGCTCGGAGAAACGAGAACGAAGATAAAAGCGCGATAGGTTTGCTACGACGTTGGTGCGATAAACTTGAAAATAGTTGTACAGCAGAGCACTGAGGTGGTGGTTTTGAATCTGTATTTTCTTACGTTCGCATGCGATTTTAACGAGCCTATTTTGAGACCTACTGACACGCGAGGTTATGGATTTTCTTTAGGTTGCGGAATGTTCGAACGTGTCTTGTTCCACATAAGGCAAAGGAAACGCGAGGTAAATGACACTGGGCGACTAAATATTCGCCAAATTTTCGATGCGATGAGCACAAAACCGACAGCCGGCGTGTTTGGATTTCACGAACACGTTGGTCACTAGAAAAACGTCCAAAACATCGAACCGAAATTGAACAAGAACCCGAAACGTTAGAAAAAAGCTCGATCGCACTGACAACGCGAACTGTCAAATTCACAAATTAACACAGAACTCAAAATCATTTTTAAACAATCTCGTGAACTCGCTGGATCAAAGTTTCTTTTTCTTACGCAATAAAATACTATTCACTCGGAGGATTTCAAGTACCTTTTTTTGTTGTCTTTCCAAGCGGCCGTCACTGACGGAACTGTCGTAGGTTCAGCCATATTTACATGTTACCATGACAACGAGCCTACAAACTCGGCTTCTGCCAACAAACACGAGCAACCATATGGTCTTTAAGGGCCTCTATAGGGCAATCGATGTTACTCGAGAGTCATGACCTTGAAGATTGTTTACATATACGCTCCTGGATAAATTGAGATAATTATGTTGATATACGTGTCGGGTAGTGGAGCGAATAAAAATCATTCGAGGCGATATCGACGAGCAATTAATAAATAAATTAATTATTCAAAAAAAAAAATGAAATTCTCCCAGTGGAGAAAAATCGTTAATTACGCGATTTCTTGACAGATTTTCGGCAACAAAAATTAAATTCGTGGTCAAAATAGGAAAATAATTAGAAATTTCATAATTAAAGGAGGCAAACCCGTCGATTTTATTCACTAATTAATAAAATAATTAGCCCAGCACGTAATCCCGAAAATCCGACCGCGACAGCGACAATTTTGATACGCGGCCGATGCGTATGGCTTCGGGCAAAAACCTCTAGTGAAACGGGTGAGTTCGGGCATCGATCGGCGCACAGGGGAACGCTTTTTTTCTTTTAGTGCCTGAAGAAGGTTTGAGGACAGCTAATTTTGCGTTTTTCAAGCTGTGTTTTCCTGGATTCAATAAATCGAACGAAAAACTGCACCATTCGGCGTCGTCTTCTGTAACGATTTTCGCGTTTGAAATAAATAAACGTACACGCTTCGGTTTTTCTGCAAATGGTCATATAATTATGATACAAAAACGTGGGAGACGCTCGAGGACGATCATGACTTTGGAAGCGAGCAAAGACTCCGGAATTCCATCAGGTTCGATCCTTCGAGTTGCGATCGCGCACTAACCGGCTTATCCGAGCGGCGACGCCGAGAACTAAAAGTAGCAGAAAACATTTTTTGATTTTACTTCGTCCTGGAATAACTCGCTCTGAATTATTTGGATCGTTTTTTTTATATTTACCGGTGCAGTCGCAGCGACCAGCACTTGATTTGGAACGTTCGTGATCTGTCAATAAATAAATAAATAAATTTCTAATTACATTTTGTCGACGGAGAAAATGGAAATCGAATAAATTACTTCGACGAAATAGAATGAAGAAGCAAATAAGTTGAATTTCCATGAGCACGAGGAGGTTTTAAAAGTTCAGGAATTTTATAAATTCACCTAATTTTAGAAAAAATTAATAAATCGAAAATAAATTACGATTTTTCAAAAAAAACATGGATTTTTGGCACGAAAATGGAAATAAACGACATGAATATATTTTCTAGAATTCGGCACATCTTGCGTCTAAAAATTCATGAAAAAAAAACAGCACAAAATTGCGCTCAGTCATTTTTGTTCCAGAAACCACAAATTCGGAATTATCGGAGCCTCCGAGCCAGAAACGTTGGAAAAAAATTGGAATGGCTGTAAAAATTGAGAAAATGGCTAAGGAGCTTGAAATCCGAATTTTACCGATCTGAGAAATCGCAAAATACGTTATAGGCATGGGAAAACATTAAAATTGGGAAAAAACAAAGAAATTCACTATTTATCAATTTACGGGTGTTTGATATTCGTTTCTCGACTTACCCGATTGACGGTGAAAACAATCTGCCTTAGCTGAGAAAATGTAAAAAGCGTCGCATTATTTTAAGTCACTTTTTCGCTTCGATTTTCACGTCGGTTGTATTTTTTATATATTTTTTTAATTTACCTCTCGAGTCACAGTTCTCGTCGCATTTTCTACGACCTGTAAAGTGAATGAGAGAAAATTTAGGCTTAAATTGCGCATTTAAAGTTGTGTGGCTTGGTTTTGAACGTTTACCTCTCGAAGCCGTTCCGGTATCTTGAAATCAGGAAGTGCCAGTTCCTGTGAATATGAAGAAAAACATCGTGTTATTAGGGATTTTGAATTATTTCTCGTTAAAACACAATTTGACGAGGTTTTTGGCAGTTTCCCTTCGCCTCAGCACAGACTCTTACGGAATAAACACGCGGGAATCGAAATACATGAAAGGTCATTCGGCAATCTCGAGCCAAAAACTATTTAAAAAATTGGTATCCATTTTTTATGCTTATATTTTAATTAAAAATGATCACCTTGCTAATCGCCTCAGATATCGCATTGGGTAAGGCTTCGACCGTACTTTTGATGATCTGTGAAGCAAAAAATTGGAAAATCGTAAAATATTCGTATTTTCTGTTCACACGTCACATGTGCTGATGAAAATAACGAATTGCGATTTTTAATCAAGATTTATAATCGCCATTTTTGTACGAAACTATTCGAAATTATTTCTTCACGTTCCGCATAATGGGTGGAAAATCTTCCCTTGCAACGTCAAGCACGGGCCAGCCCCTTAATTTTTCATTTCTCTGGTTCAAAATAATTTGATTAAAATTTTTTTTTTAATTGATTTTTTTCTTTATTTTTTTTTTCTATAAGAGATTAAAATTATTTACCGCTTCGATCACGTCGCTTGAGATCTCGATTCCAATCGCCGTGATCTGCGAAAAGAACGAAAAAAAATCGTGAATCCGAATAGAAAGTCATAAAAATTTCCTAAACGTATTAGCATCACAAAATTTACTTTACTAGGGTGCACCACGCGCGCTGACGCGCGCGAACGGTTTTTTAGTAGCGCTACAGCGCTCCTTTCATATATAATAACTAATCGAGATATGCGACAGCGTCTTGAACCCAACCTATTTTAAATTGAAATTTTTTTTTCTTTCCATTGTGGTTTATATAATCAAATGTGGAACTTACTATGTGGCCATACAACGTCCTTAAATTATCAATAAAATGAAAAATTTTCTCATCAAAAAGTGGAATAAATCGCGGATAACAATATTGAGAATTATGTTGGAAATGGTTGAATTGAATATTTTTTGTTTAATTACGGACAGAGACTACGAGTGGACTCTGGCGAGAACGTTTTTTTAATTTTTTTTTTTTTCATTGGGTTATATATATTTTTTTTTCATTGAATTATGTTGGAAATGGTTGAATTGAATACTTTTTAATTAATTACGGACAGAGACTACGAGTGGACTCTGGCGAGAACGTTTTTTTAATTTTTTTTTTTTTTCATTGGGGTATATATTTTTTTTTTTTCATTGAATTATGTTGGAAATGGTTGAATTGAATATTTTTTGTCTAATTACGGACAGAGACTACGAGTGGACTCTGGCGAGAACGTTTTTTTAATTTTTTTTTTTTTTCATTGGGGTATATATTTTTTTTTTTTTCATTGAATTATGTTGGAAATGGTTGAATTGAATATTTTTTGATTAATTACGGATAGAGACTACGAGTGGACTCTGGCGAGAACGTTTTTTTAATTTTTTTTTTTCATTGGGGTATATATATATATATTTTTTTTTCCATTGAATTATGATGGAAATGGTTGAATTGAATATTTTTTGATTCATTACGGACAGAGTAAATTGTTCATGAAAACAAACCCTGAAATTCATTATCGCGCGCATTACCGTTTCTCATTCATATAGAACTGTTTATAATTCATGCTAAGAAAAATTGTAAGTGTTAAAAAATATTATGTTGTTTTGCAATTGGTGCTACGATTCTTTTTCTTCTTAACCTTCATTAGGACATTTTCCCAAAACATTTTATGTCTTACTAAACAAAACGAATCCGTTTTCTCCGTGCACAATTTTAGAATAAGCCTCAATCAATTCGTTATGTAATAGAAATAATTCTTTGTAAAATATATTTATTACATTTAATAAAATGTAATAAAATATTTTTCGTTGATTTTATGCATCATTTTTTGAAAATACTCACGGCTGCAGTCCCTCCGCGCATCTTTGCGATGCCATCATTGATCGTCGGCTGTAAGTGTAACGAGAAATGAAAATCATTGGTGAAAAGACGCGCAAAAGGAACAATCTACGTCCGCAGGGGTTTGCAGAACTTTCGATTTTTTATTTTTTCGTTGGATGGTCTTTACTCACCCTCTCAGAATTAGCCAGTTCGAATTTCGACACGACAGGGCTTGCCTAAACGAAGCAGGACATAATAAACTGGTTAAGACGACGATTAATTTATTTACGATCGCGATTACGAGCGATCAGGGAAGAGTCAAAGTAAAACTTACTCGAGTGAGCAAGCAGCCCAAAAGGACGACGAAGCAGATTTTCGAAATCATGTTTTTGAATCTGAATCTAATGAAAATTCTTAGTCAAGGTCAATGCCAAAGATTTCAAGCGACTTTCGTCATCGCTGTCGGAGAGAAAAATAGAAAACACTCTAAAAATTGGAGCAAAAATAACGTGCTCACCGATCAATGATTTTTCACGAAGAACTGGAAAGAATCGATGATCAGAAAAAATCCAGAGACTCTGTAGAGTAAAATTCAATGTCGATACCATACAGTCCCAATTCCCGCGAGTAATTTGATTGAAAAAAGCTGTTACCGGTCCTTTTTATACGCGTTAACGTTCAGCTGTCGAAGCGAAAAGTTTCATAGGCGTCAATCGCAAGATAATAATTGGGAAAAGACTTGCGGTAAAAGCAAACAAATTGTACACCAGTATCGTGTCAAAAGATATTCCTTGTGGTTTCAAGAATTCATGACGAAATCAACGTTCTCAAGAGCCAGTTAAAACTTGTGCTCACGTCCGCTCGCCCACGACCGATCATTCATGTTGAATTTTTAGCCACACACCGCCGTAAAACGTTCATTAATACGAGCCAATCAGCTCCTTCGAAAAAGCACACGTGCGTGTTCCTCAAATTCTTACGTCGGTACGAAAAATGTGACGCGATCATTAAGAGTGCTGGAAATCAAAATAATGAGAATTTCATCGAATTTGGTGATGACATTCTTTGGCATCGGGTATAAAAACGGAAATTTAAATTAAATTTAAATTCACGTTAAATTTAATTTAGATTCACGTTAAATTTAATTTAAATTCACGTTAAATTTAATTTCAATTTACTTTAAATTGAATTTAAATTGAATTTAAATTCACTTTGAATTTAATTGAAATTTACTTCGAATTTAATTGAAATTTAATTCAAATTGACTTCAAATTTAATTCAAATTTGATTAGAATTAAATTTGAACGTGATTTATGAAAATTTATGCGAAATTTCAGGTTCCCCCATGAAATATCACTTGTCGCAACACGAGCGACAAGTTTCGGAAGAAAAATAATCATTTGTCATCGTCTTTTTTGGGAAAACTCGGACTTCCAAAAATTGACCTAATAATATATTTACGAAATTTTATAAAATTCTTATATTTTTGTAAGTTTTCATGCTTTTAACTTGGTTAAGCATTAAAAGCGTTCTATCGTTCCTCGTGCGTTGCATAAATTCCAAGTTAAATCGTTCAAAATTCGTATGAACCTTCTTGACAATCGTACTCAAGTGTGGGCGAACTTTGAGAAAGTTTGAGCTTCTAGAAATCGCGTCATTTGTTGTTAAAAATCGTATTTTTTCGTTGGAATTTTGAAGACTGAATATCTCGATTAGCAGACGGTGAAAGATTCGAGAATTTTAATCACATTACGATACGAAGCTCCAGAAAATTCACGCAAAATTTCGTAAGATTATCTTGGAAAAATTGTAACTGACGATTTTGCCGTTACTTTGTATGTTTTTCACGCTGATCTAATCGGTCTCGAGGGAAATTTGAGGTCAATTATTTTCTTTTTTTTTTGAACGACCCAAGTTGGGGCAAAATAATGATTTTCTCGACAGTAAAACGTGACGCAGGTCTAGAGAACTTGAAAAATGCCAGCTGCGCAGGTGTACGTTTTTCTGCGGTAAAGACACACAAAATCACCTGACGTCTTGTCCAATCGGATATTTCCTTACGACGGATTCATTCAACGTTTAAATTTCGTACTCGAAATTGTAAAGATAACCGAAAAAATGGTCATTTTTTGGTCTGATTATAAATTCTGCTGTAATTTTCTATGTTTTTTCAGGTAATTTTATTTCTTTGATTAATCGAGCAGACAAAATTCGTATGACTGTGAATATTTTCCGAGTCTGTTAACGGAGCTCATACAAGGAAATATTCGCTCCAGCTCTATATTTACTTTCCACTTGATTGGCATCCGATTAGAATTATTTTCGACGATGAAAAAATACGGAAAAATAAATACCAGCCACTGATAATTGAATAATTATCGAAAATGTGGTTTTGCAACGAGCTCAATTTTTCCCAGCGAGAAATTCGCTGTTTACGCTCTCAAAAACGTTTTTTTTTTTGTCGTTTCATCAATTTTCCACGTGTTGCATCCAAATCGAACCAATGCCTCGGTCCAGGCTCGACTTTCGGTCCGTACGTTCGCGCGAGATTCTTTCGATAATGATTTTCCCAAGATTCAAGGCATGAAAAAAGGAAATTGAGGCATTTGGGAAACGAGGTTGTAAAATTTAATTACAAATCGTTTTGTGCTATTCGAACAGTTTCTATAAAAAGATATTGTCTTTAAATATGCGATACAACGTACAACAATTGACTCGTTTTTTTCTTTTCATCTCAACAAAAAAGTTAACATTTTTCTCGACTGGAAGAATCGTTCGGGGTCGCCCATCTAACTGAGTAAATCTACTATCACTTTATTTCAACTTTTCAATCGTTTTTTGTCGTTACTCAAAGTCTCGTCCACTCCATATTTGATCGTAAATAATTATACGAAAAAAATGGTGGATTTTTAATGTAAAATGCGGATAAATATGCTCGATTCGTATTTTGTTGCTGCTAAATATTTGTATGCAGAGAAGAGGCCGGCGGAGAGCGAAACAGCCCCGAAGAAAATGTCATTTTTGAGATATTTCCAATTTTGTGTTTTACGACGAAAGAAATTGCACTTTTTTGCGGGCTGCTCGCCGCTCTGCTCGTCTCTCTCCTTCGTGTATACCGTCCATACATACATATATATATATACATATGCAAAACTATAAAATGTACAAATTAATGGAGCGGCCAATGGCGACTCGTTTGCTCGGGTTCGCTATAAAGTTTCAAGCGTTTTTCAATGTTTTTTCTTTTCCATTGCACTATATTTACAAAATTCGCAACAATTTTTCATTCGCCGAGTCGCCAAACGCGCTCATTTTCGCCTGAGCATCGAAATCTCACGATAACGATTGTTTTTTTCGATTTAAGGTCACGTGACCAGCCTCGCTAATGATTGACAATCCAAAAAGTCGAATTTCCGATTCTTAAACCGTCAAATTTTTGTATTTTTATTAAAAAATCACACGAAAAAAAAAATTGTTAAATAATAACGCGCTAACAAAAATACACGGTCTCGAGAAATATTGAAAATTCCTAAAAAACCTGGAGCAGGGTCCAAAAGTGAGGTCGAAACGTAAAATTTGTTTGTTTTATCAATTTTTCTAAATTAAATGGTAAATTAATAGATTGCGATGATTTTTATAATTGATTAAATTAACCGCGTACGTGTCGCCCGGGCCTGCCAACACTAAAAAACGGCCAATCGCGAAAAATCGTACGGAGAAGAAAAAATTGATTTAGCATTACGAGAGAAAATTTAGGGATTTAGCGAAAAGTGACGAATTTCTCGGGTGACGTAACAAAAGCTTATAAAATAAATAATGATATGTGAGCAGTCGTTTGAATGTTTGAAAAGTGGATTTTTTGGGTTACTCGAATTTCGTCCAGTTCTGTTGTGATTTGACGGTGGTCGGAGCGAATGAATTACCGAATGGATCGTCTCGGATGGGCTCAATTTTTTGGTTGTTTTTATCACATGGAGCTTCTTGTTTGGAGGTCGTCGAGGTCGAGGTCGAAGCTCCGTTAGCAAGGCTGAATTTGTTGAAATCGAGGCCGTACTCTTGGAGCAAATCAAAATCTCTCAAACTCTCGTTATTGCCGTGTGAGAAAATCTGGTGATCGGTGCTCTTGTGTTTGGGCAAAAAGTACGGATAAAGAGGGTTGCTCAGGCCCTCAGCCATTTGCGGTATGTGCAGCGATTGCGTCATTTGTTTTGGCTCTCCGTACGACGACGAATTCGACCACAAAAGAGGATTGAACTCGTCCTCCCCGTTGATCGAGTCGAGCCTTATCAAATCTTGCTGCACGGGAGCCGAAGTCTGAAAATTAAATCGCCATTTGGCAAAATAACAAGATAAACTGCTGCTGACACGGCCAAGGTCATGGAAACGCGACAAAAACTTTATCTTTCTCCCTCGAGACAAAATCCTCGTTTTCCATGGACTTGGCAGTGCGAGCAAAGCCCGGAAAGCACAAATGAATGAAGAAAAAACGACGTAAAGAATGACGAATTTTTACCTTCTCCTGTGCAGCGTGAAGATCGGTATTAACTTGTGCAAAATGAAGAAAATCACTAGGGTCTTTGTGGCTTTGAGAATGACGATGGGGAGTGAACGAAACGGGAGGAATTCGGACGGTGCTGGTGTCGAAGGGATCCTGCGATAGGCAACTCAAGTATTTCGTGCTACCGTTCGTATTTATCGAATTAGTAAGATCGACGTTAACGCTACAAGGATCAAGTGGATTGTTCGAGTAGCTCGAGTTTTCGGAAAGTATGGATTTGTGTTCGAGACTGTTGCTTTCTCGTTCTACTGAATCTTGAGTACAAATGGAGTCGAGCATACTGTCAATGAACGGATTGGTCGAGTGCAAATTGCCCGGAATCCTGTTGAATATTTCATTGCTCGTGTCGCTAGTGGCAGAATTAGCGAAGGTCGATAAGTAGCACGAAATAGACTCGGGTTTTCGAGTCTGGGCGAGACACGGAACCGGAAGTGGAATTTTGGGGTTCGGAGAATGGCTGTTAACGAGCTCCGAGGTTTTTGGGGCTTCGGAAATACTTTGGACACTTTTGGGGGGAGGGACTGCATTTTCATGGAGCGATTTGGACTTTTGGAAAACTTCGTTTGAAGTTACGGTACAAGGCAGGGGGCCGTGCCGCAAGCGCCCACTCCATGCAGGTCTCAAGCTGTCTAAACTGCGAACTGGTTTCAACTGAAATATTAACCACAACAACAACAAAAGCGAAAACAAAAACAAAACAAAATAACAACGAAAGCTTTCTTTGGTGTCAAACTCATTGAAGGGCGGTAATTGTCTGAGTCAAGGTCACGACTTCCGGCAAAGACGTACGTGTACAGTTACCAACAATTTTAGGCAGTAAAAAATCTCCCAAATAACCAAACAACGGCCGCAAGTCCTTGAAAACCTCGAGACACAATTACCCTCCAAGCGAAAAACGCAAACTTAATAACCACGATTAGTAACGTCTGGCTAATTATTCTCGTATTTGACGAAAAGTGATTCAAGGTGCTGCGCTAATTTGTGACTGATAAAGAAAAATTCAAACGATCCTTTTGGCTTTGTAAGAAAAAAATCACATCGCGCATGCCATTCTAACGACTTTGCATTGAAATTCAATAAAATCATACGACTCATTATCAGTTTTGCTAAAAAAATCATTAAATCCATGCCGTGCTCAACATTTCGACGTATTTTATAAAAAGTTCCATGCCAATTTGCTTTTTTTTCGATGTTTCTCCATAAAGATGTAAATGGCAAGCAACGCGAAATGTCAGAAAATTTTTTACAGCGACCCTGACTTCATTTTTTTCAACTTAACAAAATTTCGTTGATTTTTAATGCTCGTCGACCCATTCGCTCTTGGAATTCTTCGAATTTAGCAAACAAGTTTTTTGGTCTTTCGTTCAATGAAAAGTCGCCGATGGTCAACAAGTTTTTGCGTTGCCATGATTCGTGTCGTTTGCAATCAGTCAGTGAGATAATGAGAAAATACTTGAACGCACATAAAACAGACTCTAGATAAAAAAATTTGTTTTTTTTTTCGCTTGTTTTTCTGTCTCTATTCACGAATGAAGGATTTCCAATCGACAAAATTCTATCGGCACACTTACACATAAAAGCTCATTCGACAAAAACTACTCGAACAACATTGGCAACATTGGCAAAAAGCAGCTGTTAAAAAGTGTTGACGAACACACGTGACAGTTTGAAAAAAGACGAAAATGTTTGTACCGAAGCAATGGCAATGGAAGGTTTTGTATGGGAAATGATTTGCATGAATTCAACATTTTTGCAGTGATTGCGAAATGAAACGATAAATTGAGGAGATTCTAAAATTTCAAGAGTTTTTTTTTTAGTTTATATTGTGAAATTTGGTTGTGATGAAATTTTGAACAATCTTTTGATGTTGCTTTGGAAATACTTACAGTTCGATCAACGGGTGGATTGTTGGGATAAATCACATCCTGAAGTTCGTGCATAAGATCGATGTTGAGTCGTTCCGGAGGCGAGTCCGTTTCCTCCGGCGAATTGGGACTCAGCGGCGAGTATTGTTTCCGACTAAAATATCGAATTTTCTTAAATTTTCAACGACGACTCAAAAATCCAAATATTTTTTTTTTTTTTACCTGGCGTCGGAAACGTTGTTGTTTCGAATCCGAAGCTCTTTGCGGTAACTGGTCGTTGCGGTAAAACCGCTTGGCGACTTGGAAGGCGAACCGAACATCGTGGGCCTGCGATCGAGAGTCGGTGAGCTCGGTGCCGAGCGTGGCTGCTGGAATCTCATGCTATTTTCGCTTCCTCTCGAACGTCCTAGAATTTTCAAAAATTCCAGTTTTACCTCAACTCGAAAAATTATTGCATCAACGAGTTTTTTTTTACTCATTTTTATACAATTCGAACTTCAAGCATGATGAAATTTTAAAAGAATCTTTTGAGCAACTAAATTAGCGCTCGAAATTCCAAATAATTTTGAAAACCGACTGAAAAAATATGAAAAAAACGTAAACTGGTTATTAATTACCTTTGAATTTCAATCCTTTGTACGCAGTTTTCATGTCCTTGCCTCTGTCCTTGACCTAGAGAAAAATTCACCACGAATTAGCAACATTCAAACGATCCAATATTTTTTCAGGCTCGAGTTGTTTTTTTTTTTCCATGGAGTTATTTTTTTCCACGAGCTCTTCGTAGGCATTGACGGGATCAAAAATTTAAGTTATTGAACGTAATTTTTTTCAAATTTTGCTAAAAAGTGATGGAAAAAAAAATCTTTTAGTAGCAAAAAAATGACGAACGTGCTTACAGACTTGACGGCATATTTGACGGCCGGATTTGCCTAAAAATCGATTATCAAGTATTAAATTTACGAATAGTATTTTTATATTCTCAAACCAACTTGAAATTTCGTGATTTTGACGAACCTTGTCCTTAACGCTACGTATGAAAGCAGAACCCTCTTTGCGCATCGCGTTCGTCCATTCGCGATATTGCTGCATAAATTTACTACCCGATTTATCGGAATAATTGCACGCCTCCATTTCGAATTCGTCGGAAAAACCGAGGCCGGAATTGAGCATGTGCAGACGTTCTTCGATAAACTGTATGGACGAAAAAACGTGCATTAGTGCGAAATGAAAAAAATGCACATTGGACCACAGAGTGAGTAAAAAATTGTAGGAGAAAAATTAAATGACCGAAAACGAGGCATTTTAACGAGGAAAACGGTCTCAGAAAGTACAAATTTGCAAAGTCGTTAATTAGAGACCAACAGGAAAAAAATCGATTTCACCTGCTGGAATATTTGGAGTTCGAGCATTTTTCGTAAAAACGGTTGCATGGAGGTTGGTCGGTTTTCGACGAAGGCGTTTTCATCGAAAGTTATGCGCTCGCCCTGTTGAAGGGTCAGGGCTTCTCTGTAGCCAGCAGTCAATTGTACGAGTGCTCGTAAAAACGCCCTGGAGACGCCATCGCCAAGAAGAGCCGGTCGATTGCGCAGCGCTCTTTTCAAGTTGGTGACCTGATCGGAAAAACGTTTAATTAGGAGCGATTTCGCTAATGGGAAGCGAGAAAAACGAATATTTTTGTTTTCATTAATCAAGTTAATTACCACGTCGGTCGGGAGGGATTCCAAGTCTTGAAACGGAGTCTCTATCGTGTTGTTGTCCGCGTCCAGTACGACGACTTCGCCCAAATCACTTTTTCGTACACGCTGAAAAAATTTCGAGTCTCACTAATTAATGGAAAACTAAATTCGACAAAAATGAAACAACGTGACGATTTTTTATGATATTTCGATCGTTTTCTTGCCTTAGAATTCTTATCTAACGGATCAAGTGATTTTTTATTATTGCAATTGTTCATTTTATTTATTTATTGATTTCTTGACGTACCAGAAGAATAGGAGCAGGAACACCAATGAGAAAAGGCATTGGCGCCAATAAATAATCCATGAGTGGTAACGGCAACACGGGAATGTAAATATGTTGCCAAATCATGGGATAAATAAGTGCGTTGCAGGCCTGCACACAAGCGCTCAGTCTCGACAGTCGTTTGGACGTAAAAATAATGCGACGTTCGTATAACATCGAGGCAAACACGATCATCATGTTTTGCGAATCCACAGCGCTATAATATTCCGTCAAATTTCTCTGAAAATCAAGCCAATCGAAATTAATCACTTTTTTTCTGGCTCAATTTTTTACTTACTAAGAAATCTCACGAATATTCAATGTGACTTTTCAGGCGAGATACTCACGTTTTCCGGGATGCTGGGCAATTGAAATTGGCGTGGACTTTGACACACGAATGTCTGCAATAACGTTTTTTTATTCAATTATATAAAAATGTATTTTAATAATGAAAATTTGTCTTTTTTTCAATTAATTTTGATATTTTTTTTCAGGAATTTTTTTATTCGAATCAATAATTGACGAATAAATTTCATTCATTCCCATTTTGCCAAGAAAGTTCTCGCGAATTGAAAAAAATGAAAAAATAATCAAGTTTGATAAAAATGAATTGATTCCGAATTTTTCAAAATCTGGAATTTTGAAAAATTCATATCTCCGGTAAAAATTAACGAAAAGCGTTCAACTTGGGCTCAGTCTCTTCGTTTTTTAATGCAGAATCAAGTGAGCCTCGGCCAGTTGTGCTCGAAGTGAAGGAAATCAGTCAAAAACGCGGTTAAGCGATTGAAAAATGGGAAAATTATGTGAGAAAGGGCGCGGCATCGCGTCGGGTCGTTTTTGACCCCAGGTCACCGTTGCAGGGTCAAATTTGGACGAACAACGTTATTTATAGCTTACAATATTTGGATCTGGTGATGGAATGGTTAAGGTGGCTCCAGGTATTGGGACTCCGCGACTGTACACGTCGCCAAGAAATTTCCATAGATCGCCAGCATTGTTACTCGAGGTCAATGTTGCAATGTGATTTAAAAGTCTGAAAAGAAGAAAAAAATAATATTTTTGGCAAACAATTTATAATCTGATGGAAAAGTGATGGAAAAATAATAATTTGCAGCGATTGGCAAGTTGAATAAATTGTTGGAAAAATATTTACTTGTAGAAAATCTCGTGCCAAGGCAAAGGGCTCAGAATAACCAGAGCAGTTTGCGTCTTTGGATCGTGCCTGCAGAATCCAAAGGTCCATTTGGAATCGATGCTCGTAAGAACGAATGAAAAATGTTGGACGAGTGCGCTGAAACAAAAAAAAACAGAAAAATTGCCATTTTGCGCAAATATCAAAAACGATATTCGCCTGCAGGAGGGCAAAAGATTTTTGTCTGACGCAAAATACTCACTTTTCAAACTCGCACGGATAAGCAAATTTTGGTACGGACTTGAGTATTTCCTGATCGCCAAACGTCTCTGGATACTTTTGCAGTATCCATGGCTGTTTCTCAACGGACGGAGCCGCCACTTCGCAGAAACACTCGAACAATTGTTTGACATTTTCTCTGCAATCATTTTTTACGCTACAATTTATTCCGAGAACGAAAACCAGAGCTTAGCGGCAAGGAAAAATATCGTTTGAGTTGAATTTCAAGATTTTGAGAATTTAATTCACTCATTTTGACTAGAACTCGAGAAACAAGATTCAAAATTTCAAGAAAAAATGGAAAAACTGAAAAAAATTGTATCAACTCGAAACACGGAATGAAAAATTTCAAAGAACGGATAAAAACTCGTGCAACGAGATGAGAGCAATTTTTTGTTGGCACAAAAACAATGAGAGATTTTCGCTGGTTCCTTGTGCGATGCGGCGTGTCGCGAGAAGTGATTAAAGAATAAAAACGCCTCATGAAAACGGCAGGTTTAACGATGAGTTAATAAAGTTCGAAATCGATAAAAAAAGTAAATAATAATTAGCGGATTCGACTGAAACTTGATTAAAAACTTGATAGAATTTGTGGGAACGTCGAAAGTTACGAAAATCGAGTAAATTTATGGAAAAATTGAGTTAATTTTAGAGAATGAACAAAAAATCATTTGACGATGTCGCTAATTGTTAAACACGGAAAAAACGAATGATTATTGTTTTATCGAATGAATGAGCGAGAGGGAAAATTAGGGGGAGGCTCGATCTCCAACGCTTAACCTATGAAAGGTGAAAGTCAATCTGTTGGTATAGTTTGGAGGTTATAAAAGGCTCATTAGGGAATTGAGAAACTTGAGACGCACCTTAATCTCGATCCCATCATAGTATCTTGATGACGATTAAATAATTTGATAAATACGCCATAATATGACTATTTGTCACATGACGAAAATTAACACCTCAATGACGTGATAACCTTGCGAATAAATGGCAAACATAGTTTTCGATCATTTTACAACGCACGGACACAGACGAGCTTTTTATTACACTGGAGTTGTGAATTATCTCTAAGCACTCGCTGACTAATCACGATTTTTTTTCAACCGAGATAGACGAAAAAAAATAAATGGGTGTCAAAGCCAGCAATTTCATGTCCGCCACGAATTCGTCGACCTGCTCATAACACACTGCCCATTTCTGTCATGGACATCATTCGGAGAAGGGATAAACAGAATATTACACACATCGCTATCAGCTCCTAGCAGAACGATCTTTACTGGCAATACTGGCCTTCATATATACTGCATGATGCATTCTGCGACCCATTGGCTTACGAAACATTTACCAGCTGTTGATAATTCTTAGTTGAACTCGTTGAACTAAAAATACAATTTTCCCATGCGCGGCGATCCTTTGAACACCAGAAATCGCGAAAGAGTTAATAACGAATACATTTTTTTTTCATATCCACTGAATCATCTTATTTTAAGGATTTCACGCCAATTCTCCCTAAAAGTGCAATCTTTTCCAAGTTCCACGGTCTTTACAATCGAGCGACTGCGTGCTGGAAGAGTCTCGGAGTAAATATTATACATTTACAGCTGTAAGAAACTCTCAAGTAAATTTACTCCGAATAATACGATTCGAGGCAACGGTCCGTTTTTTCTGATTCGAGAATGGCTGCTGATTGATTTTCAGCCAAAAATACTTCCGTCATCCCGAAAAAAGGTTGGTCTTTTTTAAGATTGAGAATCAGTCGCTCGAGGCACCTGTTTTTTTGTTCCACTGTTTTTCGGAACGTAATAAAAACAAAATTTTTAAATATAATATTTCATGTTTGTTAAGAATTCATGGTTTTCAAGGTAAAGTTAATCTTCTTTACTTTTGTATTTTAAAGAATTGGGATCGAAGGAGGAACTAAAAGTAGGTAGAGATTTGTAAATCGAGTGCCTAGTTATTTTTTGTTGGCCCTGAAAAGGGCCGTTGCATCGGTGATGATTGAGAATTAAGCACGTTCGCCTCGGATTCGACGAGCGAGTTGAATGTCTTTGGGCATGATGGTGACTCTCTTGGCGTGGATGGCGCACAAGTTGGTGTCTTCGAAAAGACCAACCAAGTAAGCTTCGCTGGCTTCTTGAAGAGCCATCACAGCTGAGCTCTGGAAGCGAAGATCGGTTTTGAAGTCCTGAGCGATTTCACGAACGAGTCGTTGGAATGGCAGTTTGCGGATGAGAAGTTCGGTGCTTTTCTGGTAACGACGGATTTCACGGAGAGCGACAGTTCCGGGCCTGTAACGATGAGGCTTCTTTACTCCTCCAGTTGCAGGCGCACTCTTGCGGGCAGCTTTGGTAGCCAGTTGTTTGCGAGGAGCCTTGCCTCCCGTGGATTTACGAGCGGTTTGCTTGGTACGAGCCATCTCAGCGGAATGGAATTAACTTCAAAGTCTCCGTTAGAAGGTCTGACGAAAAATGTTGTCCAAAATTTTCGACACGGGCGTTATAAGCACTTGGCTCTCCAACGCCGCTGCTTCTCATTGGCTCAGAGATTCGTGGAGGGGATACCGCCGACAGCTGCTCGTGAGGAGCAACTTTCATTTTTCATATCACGAAAATGAGTAAAACAAATTGGAACCTAAGCAAACACACAAAAAGTAATGAAAACGAAGGAATTTCGCAAGAAATCTCGCCCTTTTCGAATAGTTCGTGTACCATTCTAGTCCAAAAGCTTTTTGCAAACAGTAAAGGAGAAAAATAAAACCGAAGCGCATTGACGAGAACGGAAAACAGTAACGAATCGCGCAGGAAATCAATAAGTTTGGAGTGGGGGAAGAAAAACCAACCGGCGCACCAATCGCGCGCCGCCTTGCTGTGATTGGCTCGGCCGTTGGTTTCCAGGGAGCATAAATAGGCTCGTCTGGGTATTTTCGTCAACAGTCTCTCTTCGGCTCACTACCGAAGCACTTAAATTCTTTTCTTCGTCAACTCTCATTCTATCAATCATGTCCGGTCGCGGCAAAGGTGGAAAAGTAAAGGGAAAGTCAAAGACCCGTTCTAACAGAGCTGGACTCCAGTTCCCCGTTGGTCGAATTCATCGTCTCCTTCGCAAAGGAAACTACGCTGAGCGTGTTGGTGCCGGAGCTCCGGTCTATCTCGCTGCAGTTATGGAGTACTTGGCCGCTGAAGTTCTCGAGTTGGCTGGCAATGCTGCTCGTGACAACAAGAAGACCAGGATCATCCCTCGTCATCTTCAATTGGCCATCCGTAATGACGAGGAGCTAAACAAACTCCTCTCCGGAGTCACCATCGCTCAGGGTGGAGTTCTGCCTAATATTCAAGCAGTACTTCTGCCCAAGAAAACCGAAAAGAAAGCATAAATCTTTTCGCTTCAACAAAACAACGGCCCTTTTCAGGGCCACCAAATATTTCTAACGAAAGGTTCAATTTACTGTTTTCATCATCTCGTACCGTGTCCATCATTTATTTTTTAGCACTGCTCGATAAATATCAAAAGTTCTTCGCTGCCATTAAAAATTCCCAAACTTTTAAAGAAAACGAAAAATAATGAACGATCCAAAAGCTGTCAAAGAATTTGTTTTCAGTCTGTGCTCGCAAACAAATACCAAAAGAGCCTAATATAAAAAAATATTCACCGCCTAAAATTTTATGTTCGACTTATTGCCTCAGTTCTCGTCGCAACGAGTGGCAGAAAGTTCGTTGAAGAAAAAAAAATTACTCAGTTCATTTGCCAGAATAAATACAGATTGAGACTCTGAATTATCTTTTTATTCGAGACAATATTAAAATTCTTTGAAACCGCGACCGTCGATTCTCGAATCAGTTCGACGTGAGCGAATATTTTCTAGAATTTTCTTCGCGTCGCTGAAATTCGTATCGCAATTTTTCACGAGTTCATCAAGTTTCAGTCACAGGGAAACAAATTGGCGTTGAGTGCATTCTTGACACCAAGCAGCGATTAGGCATAATTTGAAAATTGATATCAAAGGAATGTTATCGAGGCGAGACAACGAAACAAGAAACGTCCTTGACGATAAAATGACGACGGAATCCACACAAACTGTGCCATTCAATTTTTTTTTCAACAGGATTCATAAATAACGTATAATTTCGCAGTAAATCGCAATTTAGTGATGATTATTCTTGAAAGTTTTCACCGAAGCGTCGCGATCGGCGATAAATATGAATTCTAGAAATTGGAGCTCAGGGAATCAAAAATACTTGAAAATTCAATTGGATACTATCAGCAACACGTTCACTTTATTTACATGGAATAAATTTTGTACAAATCTTATCGAATCAGTTGAACAACGATTTGAGGAAAGACGTTCTATCGTCACTTTGATCCTGGTTCTTCCTGCTCCTGATTTCCATATCGGTGTCTCGCTGTTTGATTTCGGGTGCAACGAAATTCGAGACTTCTCCGGCTTGTTCCTTTTTACGGAGCTTTTTGCTACGATCGACGTTGTACGAGAAGAAGTTGACCTCGCGTTTCGCTTGAGCTATCTCGGCGTTCAATCTTTGCTTGTGAACGGCTCGTTCGTAGGCCAAACGTTCGCTCAAATGAATCCACTTGAACCTGATTATTCCAAAAATTCACAATAAAGCAAATCATTTTTTTTTAGCAAACTTGACAAGTAACGAAATGTCACAACAGCAAAAAATCGGTAGCTCTGGAGTTGATTAGAAAGATTTGGAAATACGATCAAGGAATTTGATCTCAAAATTTTCGAAAATTCGAGTCAATTTTCCTTCTCCGCTAAAAAGACAACAATGTGCGATCCATTTCTCTTTTCGAGCAAGACTTTACAAGACGCCAGCTTGAAATTGTTTTTCAATGGTTCGTTGATAATTGTTTCGTTCGTTTCTTTCGTTTTGATAATTCTGCACTATGAGATTTGAGTTTTTTTTCTTAACCAAATATCATTCGTGTTTACAGAGTTTTATACTTTACCTCGGCAAATATTTGATGTTCCAGATGATGTCATAAAATTTGCTTTTCTTCTGCGTCGAAATTTGTGTATTGTTCAAAATGGCCGCAACTTTTTTTGCTACTTTTTTACTCTCAAACTCTACCCAACCTTCGGTGAA
Organism: Diadegma fenestrale; assembly: GCA_037043255.1. NCBI lineage: Eukaryota > Metazoa > Arthropoda > Insecta > Hymenoptera > Ichneumonidae > Diadegma > Diadegma fenestrale. The sequence goes on from CM073317.1 coordinate 10,960,002, forward strand.
ATGTCTGGCTGCGACTTTTCTCTTCTTCTTTTTTTTCACAGCGTCAGTTTCTGGAATTCCATTTCGATGGGAAAAAAATAGGTTACGTTTATTGGATTAATATTTAGAGCAGAAATTTTGACAAGAAATTAAGCTGCGTTTGCCAAATATTGGACAACGGCGAACGAAACACTGGAGAGTAAAATTTTCCCACATTTTAGTGACTATGCATTGAAGTAATAAAAAAACCTCGTTAAAATGATTTTGTTATTGCAATTTGAGATTCTTAATTGTACAAACAAGATTGATATTCGTTAAATTGTTATTATAATTACCTGTGTCGGCTAGTTGTAAATAAACTCTCCCGACTTTGCCATGAGATTGCATGATTTCCCGAAGTTTGGTAACGTTCATGAATTTTGGAATTGTGGACAGATAAACAATACCACGTTTTTTCTTTTTATCCGGAACTTTGATCGGCACCGCATTGGTTTTTGTGATTGTGTTTGAATCGTCAGAATCCGAGTGATTTTCGGAATGAGAATAATCCGCCGAGTGTGAGGATTCCGAAAGAGAATTTCCGTCCTCGTGCTTACGCTTCGTTGACGTTACTTGTTTTCCAACCATCGTATTCACTTTTGGGAAGTATCTCGACTTTGAAAATCTTTTACATTTGGTTGAAACGCGTGCACGTGTTTTGAAATGCAACTTGATGACAACGCTCGGTTTAGGTTAGTCGCGAAATTTGGTTTCTTTTGTTTCGGGAAACTCGACGATTTATTGGCCTGATTTCAGCGCCTCTAGCGACCATTTAGAGCATGGAGACTATACAGAAGGAGTCCAAGCTCCCTATACCGTGCTGGCATTGATAGCGGCCCAAATCTGTCTCAGAACGGTAGTTCCAAGTACGGCCGACAGGCGTCGCATTGTAGTTAAGAACGTGAATATATAGTAATAATACGGGTACTTCGCGATGAAACTGACCGTCATGGCGGCGACAAAGACCTCGCGCGGGTAAAAATATTAAAACCGGAAACTAAATGTCATGACGAGGGAACGGTCCCTAAAATTAACTTGTAGGGATTGAAATTTGGCTGAAGAGGATTGAGAATGTTAAAAGTAACATAGTGGAAATATACAAATATTAAAAACCCATTTCAAAATTTTTGTACCAGTTTTAAAACATCAAACACATTATGATGGCGTAGCCTGGTGGGCAGCGTGTCGGATTGATGATGCTGTGGTCGTATGATCGATTCTTTGATTTTATTTTTTATTATATCGAAAAGTCTAATGTCGTTTTTTTTTTTATAATGAAATCAATCCCACCATTGAATTTAATCATGACTGCTTTGTCAATATAAGGAGTATAGGCATAAACGCGCGCTAATAGAATTATTCCATTCTCTTAAACAAATTTTGTTCTGGTACATTAAATTCCTTTTAAGACATGGTCCAATAAAACGAATCCATGCGCATCTATACATTTGATTTTACTTATATTCACATGGCTGTAATAATCGAACGCAATGGTTACGTTGATTGCGTACTAAAAATTATAAATAAAAAAATAAAAAATTATGAGCGGAAGGACTCGATCGCCCTGTCCCCGCCACGACTCTCCAGCACGCTACGCATGCGGCTATCCATGCACATTGATATAATGAGTACTAAAACCAGTATAAAAATTGTATCTGGTTTTCAATATTGATAGAAATTGATTTTTTTTTGCTTTTTACATCGCCGATAGAAGTTCAATGTAGAGCTTTAACTATTTGTTTCATTTATGAAGAACACTGTTAATTTTGGAAATATTTAATTTGAAATGATTAGGTTAGGGATCAGTCGGTACCTCGATCGGTACTGTGAGTGCGAGAGAGAGAAAGCTACTGCAATTTTTGCGAAGTAGCAAATCTGTCATACGGTTTTATCGATTGCAAAAAAATCCCCGTCAGCTGATTTTTGTCATCGTCCTACGTATGCTGGGAGAGACTTTTCGTGATTTGTCAAACGACATGAAAGAATTTTAATTTCGAAAACTCGAAGTGAGGTTTGCCCACACTTGTGTCCTTGAACACTGTTGAGCGTTATGCGCATGCTCAACGGGTCCCTAAAACAGCAGCGCTGCTTGGAGGAACTAACTCTCCGCGACATTTTTGGGGCCACGCCAGAGGACCGAGCTTGTACTCCTTCCGTATAGTCTCCATGATTTAGAGTTTTACACAGCTGTACAGTCGACTCTCCCATTAGTCAATTCGGTTCTCGCCCCACCCAGGGAGAAACATCGAAGCAGAGAGATCCTTTTGTTGACGCGACGAACGCAAAAGTGTCACAATAATAAGCGAGCGTGAACTGTATTTGCTCCTTTACAAAAACCTCTTCGCGTAGCCAGGAATTTTTGGTTGTTTTTTCAGTCGAAATCTGGATTAGTTTTATTACGAAAAAGTTTATCACGCAGGACGTAGTCGCAGTCTTAACGAGTGAATAATCGGAATTGAAAAAATCCATAGAAATGGTGGAACCTTCGATCCCTGTGGATATTTTGGACGACCTTAGCAGGTGAGTGTCTCGCCTAACCTCAAATGAACCAAAAACAACACAAAAATAAACGAACACGCAATAAATTTCTCTGGGTCTTGGAAAAAAACTCTCAAAAGGCGTTGGCCTCTTGCTGAAAATCTGTACAAAAAAATGAAGCGTTTCCTCATACAATTCTGCATCGTAACTCTCGAAAAATCTACTGTAAAGCGTCGCAATTAACCTCAAAATCGCAAAAAAAAAAAAACACTTCGTCTCGTGGTGGTAAATCGTGAATGAAGCAAAATGCATGATCCTTTTCCCAAAAAATGACAATGTCCCAAATGGAACGCGAGGAAAAGTGGATTTGAATGTGAAAATCTGAAAAAACTGCGTCCGAAACGAAAACCATTTGGTTGTTTACTTTTCAGCCGTTTCATCATAAACGTGCCGGAGGAAGAAAGGAAAGATTTAGTGCGAATATGTTTTCAAATAGAGTTGGCGCACTGGTTTTACTTGGATTTTTATTGCGCCGAAGATTCTCGTAAACTAAAGACTTGTACGCTGAAAGAATTTACAACGCGAATATTTCACCACATACCGTTTTTGCAACCGCACGTATCGTACATTGATACAGTGTTTGAGCAATGGCGCGGGTACAAACAGAGCGTGCCGACGTTTGGCGCGATAGTCCTGAACGAGGACCTCACAAAAGTGCTGTTGGTACAAAGTTACTGGGCAAAGAACAGTTGGGGTTTTCCAAAGGGAAAAGTCAACGAGGACGAGGAACCTTCGCATTGCGCGGTGCGCGAAGTTCTCGAAGAAACGGGTTTTGACATATCGGATTTGATTGACGAGAAGGAATACATTTCGTCAACAATTCACGATCAATTGGTTCGGCTCTACATCATTTCCGGGGTCGGAATGAACACGAAATTCAAGCCAAAAACTCGCAAAGAAATCAAGAAAGTCGAATGGTTCGCTCTGGCCGATTTGCCCAACAACAAAAAAGACATGACTCCCAAGGTCAAAATGGGTGTCGGTCCTAACGCTTTCTTCATGGTCGTCCCATTCGTCAAGTAACTATTTTTCGTTTTCAGCTTTTTTCTATCCTCGGTTTGCCATTTTTGTCTTTTTACCGCGATCTATTTGATGGACCGACACGATCGATCGTTTTTGCAGGAGAATGAAACGCTGGGTCGCAGAGAAACAACAACGCGATAAAAATGTGACGACGACACGAAGACATCGTCATAAATCGTTGGGAGATGTTGAATCATCCTCAAAGAGCAAACGTCAGCAACAAATGTTCTCTGCGTCTGTGCAGGTAAAAATGATCCAACTCGGCTGAGAAGATTGAAAAAACCTGACGAATCGAAAACGACTTTTCCGGGGAATAAATTATAATTAAAATCTTATAATTAAATTATAAGATTTTATTTTAATTATAATTAAAATTATAATTAAAATGTTTTTAGAACGATATCCCGGATTTCAAAAACGTTAAACGACTCAATACTTCACCAGCTCGAAGTCGCCGTAGCGCGTTCGACACCAAATCCTCCCAAAAACAATCACTCGCGAATAACAATAAAAACGGGCCGAAAGGAGCTTTTAAGCGTAATTTATTCGGCGATAACGAAGAGGACCAAACAGTTGCTGATCTGGCCAAACAATTGCTCGACAGTCCGCAGCTTCGTAGGCCTTGTTCCGTCCTGCACGATACCGCCATACAATCAATTCAATGCTCCGATTTTAATTACAAAAGGGCTCCAGCCGAAGAATCACGAGGTGAGAGCAAACATTTTTTATATCCAGTGAAAATTCATTTATAAATTTTCCAAACTAAACTAAAAACTTGCATTGCACTGCGGATTCAATTTCGACGACAGTGAACTGAATATTTTTTGATAATTACAGAATTTTCGTTATTTTGACAATATTTTTCATTTCTAACGGAACTGTCAGCAAAATTTACGATTGGAATGACAAAAATTTACCTTTCGACGAGCCTTTCCACAATATTTCTTGCTGCTATGACAAAATTCTTGTAATTTTTCGAAAAAAACGTTTAGTTGAACGGATTCAACGAAATTTTTTTTTCCGTGTGAATAATTTAGAGAAAAAATTGTCAATGATAAACGAGCGTTTTTCCAGGCGACTCAATAGCATCGAACGAGCGATCAACGACCGAAGTAACGAGCGGAAACATAAAATCATTATTATTCGGCGACACAGTGGAGACCGAGGCAACTCCGGATCTCAAAAACATTCCACCGCCGTTCAGTCCCTTGGAGCGAGGAACGGAATCGCCATTCGCTAGGAAATCGGAGCCGAAGACACAAGAATTATCGATCGAATTCACATCAAAAGTATGGACGCACTTTAAATTCGACCGACAAGCTGTGTTGAATTGCTTCTGATGAGTAAACAAATAAAAAGAATTTTTATGCTTTTCGAAACCCAAACGAGCTCTCAGCGTCAATGTCGAAAAACGCGCCTCCAAATTGCTTTCGATAAAACTGCATTGTCTTCAGAAACGTTTAATTTACGCGGAAATCTATTAGAAAACCAAACAAAACGACAAAAACGTTGAGAAGATTATTTTCCAACGTAATTCTGAGAAATAATTCAGATCCACAAAAGCAATTACATTGGATTAAAAAAATTTCACGTAACGGCGTAATTGAAATATCGAATTAATCAGGATCGATGATGCAACACGCTGGTCCAATTAACACAATGATTTTATATCAAATTCAATTCACAAATTTAACAGGCTAAAGATAAATCTAGATTGACAACTTTGTGGTTTTGCGATGCATCGTTATTAATATTTGTCCAAATTCTAAGCGAAACAAATGGAATCGCTTCACGTTAAATTTGCGTCTCGACTTTGGCATCGAATCATTGCGAAGTCACTTTTTTCACCGGCGTGTTGCAGACGTTACGACAAAATGTTAATTGAGCATAGGAAGAAAATCTTCCTAAAAAAAAAACTTGAAAAACGTTTGATTTCATGTGATTTTGTTTGGCGGATTTGAAAGAAATGTGATACGTAATTGAATGAGCGGACCTCGAGAATATTTTTATTTTTGTTTCCAATAAATTGTGAATACTCGAAGATGATGAAATTTGAATTGTAGTCATTATCATAATAAAATTTGTAATAATTAACAGAGGAGAAAGGCAATTAGGAAAAATTGCAGATCGCTCGCGATGTCGAATCAAGGTTTTTGGTTCAATGGCAAGTTGAAAAAGGAGAGAGTAAAAATCCACGAAGCGGAGTTTGTTGCTGGATTTATTGTTAATTGATAGTAATTATAATAATAAATGATTAGTCAATAGCCCGTAATGAATAATTAATAGATGACTCATGAGAGACTGATTAATCGCAAGCGTAATTAAGGATATTATCGAGTCGGTGAAATAAGTCGATTAATTAATTATGAATTACGAGTTATCAATGAAGAATCATTTTATATTTAGTTTCTTTAGTTTATTTGTTTTTTTTTTATTATATACAATTTTTAGAGGAAGAAAATTTGGAAAAAAAAATAAATCTATTTCTTAAAAATGACGATAAAAATGTACACGATTAATAAGAGTAAGAGAACGAAGTAAATTATTTTTTTGAGTATCACAAGACCTGCGCCACGCACGCTTCGTATTATTTCGTTGTTAAGGGCATACACGATTTTGCTCTCTTCTATTAATTTGTTCCGCGTATCCTCGTCGAGATTCTCGGCAATCCCGTTCATCGTTGTCCGCAACTCTGTTTTCAATTCATAAATACTTTTATCACCGAAATCGGTAATTTGATCGCCCCCACTCGAATCCACCTCCTTAAAAGGGCTTATTTTTCTCATTAGTTGTCTCTTCTTTCGTAATATCATTCCTCCGCTCAAGAGACCCATGTACAAGTGGTATATGTATGCCATCAATAACGTCGGATCTGTGTCTTCGACTTCGCGTAAACGCATCAGATATTTTGCCACGCTTTCCCTGCGAGATAAACATTTTATATTATTTCTTTTCTCTTTTTAGAGACTTTTGTTGGCGACGGTCAAGTCCAAATTTTTCTTTTCAGTTTTTCTTACAAACAAAATGATTTGCGAGCCCAAGTTTTCATTATTAAATTTCCATCAAATGGATCTAAAGAAATTAAGTATTTTCTGAAAGCTTTAAATTTGCGAGATGTTTTGCGCGAGTGACAAAAAGACATTTCCGTCGCTGTGACTGACGTCGTGAATCTTTTGGACATCATGCAATGGGACTGAATTTAACGATTATTTCAGTTCCAGTTTCTGAAAACTTCGAGATCATTCATTGCTGATGGAAATTTATACAGAATGTTGGATTCAGGAAATATTTAGCTTTAAGGACGACGGTCAAGTCTAAATTTTTCTTTTCAGTTTTTCTTACATACAAAATCATTCGCGAGCCCAAGTTCATGGACAAAAAGTTTTTACAAATTGACTAAAGAACGACGTACTTCAAATTCAAGATTGTCCGAGGTAATTTGTCTTTTTTGTATAATAACCGAAATTTCGATAAAACTTTACGATCGATTTTTTTGAAAAACTAAATAAAGCTTCTCCGATGTTGCGCAAAAGCGTGCGCAAAGTTTTAAGAGGCTGCACTATTTAGAAATCGAATTATTTAATGCTGAAAATTGCAACTTTTAAAACGGGATTTTATGAGAAACTGATGAAAATTGTGATTTTTATAAATAAATATCTCGACACGGTGAAATCTCGCAAAATTGCGCAAGCCAATAATTGTGCAAATTTAAAGAAATTCTATCGATAGAAAATTTTGCATCCTTAATTCACGAGGATACTCCCCATTTGATTTTTGATCGATTATTTTGTATATTTTTATATAAAAAGTAGAGAAAATTGGCAAAAAAAAGGCACATTTCGGGAAATTAAAAAAATGATTTAATCGACACTCCAGTCTTCGTGCGAATTCTTAATATTTTTTTTTTTCTTAACGCGTTCGTAATGAGTAATAATAATTTTAACAATGATAATGCATGTTATTATTATTATTGTTTGAAATACCTCGGGACGTAATTTTTCATCCAACCCTTGCCCAAGTAATGATTCAAGTCCTGTTCGAAAGCTTCGGCTCTGCTGAGCCCGGGCAAATTGAGAAGACCAATTTTGGTACTTTTTAATCGGTCCATTGCGCCCTCTAAATATCGAAATATTTCGTAAAACACCAACAATCCATCGGCCCAAACTTTATCGTCGTGAAAACCTGAATGCGGCAAAAAAAAAGGGAAACTCGGTCAAGAATATGAGAAATTGAACGACTGTGTTTTTATGCGCGTAATTTTTTATTCAATTGATAAATATTATTGTCATGAAATTTGGAGGTTATGTTGAAATGTTTTTGTAGTTGGAGATATTTTCGCGTCTCGTATGAACGTTAAATTCACCATACCAAAAGCTAATTTCGCGTTGACCAAAGCATCGCTAACTGCGTGTATTTCTCTCGTTGCTTTACGCATTTTTGCGCAAAAATGATCTCCTTCCGTTTCCGACATCTTGGAAGGCTCGTACGGACCGTATAATTTCGAAGAATTTCGCAATCGCGATTGATTTTTTTCGTTTTCTTTTTTTTTTCGTTATTACACCATTATTCGACCGAGTTTTTAGAGTTGACGCGTACGTCCGAACCGAAATCACGCGATGAAACGTCAAAAGTTTTCATCATACGCGGACCCTCGAACCTCAAACTAAAGCCACGAGCAGAATAAACAAGTCGCACGGAGATGCGCGAACCCGTGCTAATTTCGGAGCAAAATTTTAGTTGAGCGCCAAGTTTTACGATGTCACTCTACACGCGATCGGATTGACGTGGTGGGATTCAAATTGTTGTTGATCCTCGACCGGACTAAGCCGAGAAAGCATTTACAAAGAAGCCTTTTAGGATTCAGACCTGTCGAGATGTTTTTTCATCGAAAAGAAACGTCGACGACAGTCCCAAGAACTTTTAAATAAAAAAAAATCGAATTTCCGGTTCACCGTTTTGCAATACGCTCAGAAATAATTTGGAATATTTCAAATTTTTAGACTCGCGGTGCAATTTGCCTTGTCGATTCGAACTTTTCTTTTTAATACTTGGCGTCAAGACGCTACCGCGTCTCTAAATAAAAAAAAGGAAAAAAAAACAGAAACATCAGAGAATAGGGAAATTAAAAAATGAGGTGAAAAACCAACGATTGAAAACCATTCATCCATATTGATTCCTGCGGGCGATTCCACGAAGAGTATGCAACTTTATACGAGGATAATAAACCCATTGATTATGTGAGGTCGAAAAAAAACACTATTATGAAGATTTTCATGTCATCAGAGCAGGCAGCAAGCAGGCATCATTTGAAAAGTCAATTCGATTTATCGTTAAATTCGAATTTTACCAAGATTAGTTTTGTACGAAAAATGAAACGACGTGAGCGAAATATTTTCTCAACAAGTTCGAAAATTGCCTACGTAAATGCATGTTGGAAGTTGGACCGGAACTCGGTAGAGAATTGACGACTTTTCAACAGAAAATCTCGAAAAATTTCAAGTTTCTTTAGTTATTCTTGAGACAGTGTAAAACGAAACGCAGAAAAAAATCCTTTTATACTGAATCCTGACGGAGCAGAACATTATGTAATGGAAAAGAATTGGAAACAGAGTCAGAAATGCCGTAACAGTCACGTATGCGATAGAAAATACCATTGTATGGACTTTTTTAGATACGAGTTACCACGCGTATCAAAGGAATTCCGTATTTTATGAGAATCATTGAATTGCGAGCGACGAAAAAGATTCAGTGGATAAAAATCTCCTGACTTTTAATTCCTATCGATGCCTGAATGTTCGTTTTAACGTGTTATTGCTGCTCTTCTCGTTTTCTCACTCTACTGAAAACAAAAAATTGAAGTTTCGTGATCTTGCCAAAAAAATCAATTTTGCCATAACGTCGCTTACAAGTTTGAAAACAAAAACTCGGTGATTGTTTATTATGCATCAATGTATTATCTCGAATGTTAAAAAATAAAACTTTCGGCGGAGATTAGAATAGAAAATTCTCAAGTATCATACAAAGTTGGTCACACTTGAATTGATTTTGTTCTGCATTTTTACAAATTCCAACTAATATCTGTAGTGATCAGGCTTGAAGGGTCCCTCGGCTGGTATATCAAGATACTTGGATTGGTCGGCGGTAAGTTTCGTTAACTTCACGCCCAAGTGATCCAAATGCAAGGCGGCAACTTCCTCGTCCAACTGACAAAATAATCGAATCATTAGCGTGAATGCGCGTTGGAAAAATAAAATATTACACGAGATGTTGTGGTTTTCCTGGGAAGTCAAAAATACGATACCTTTTTCGGGAGCATATGAACTCCGAGCGAGTAAGAATCGACCTTGGTCCATAGCTCGATTTGTGCGAGAACTTGGTTTGTGAAAGAATTGCTCATTACGAAACTGGAGTGTCCAGTCGCGCATCCCAAATTGACTAATCTGCCTTCTGCTAACAAAATGACGTGCCTAGAACAAAAAAGTCATTGAGGGACCAGTTGGAACTTTTCGACAAATTATTTTGCATACAAAATCTGGCAATTTAGACCTCTGCACGAATTTTTGGTCCGAAATTTGGCGAAAATGTCAAAATTTGGCGAAAAATATTTAAGTTTCCGTTATTTTGAATATAATATGAATGTAAAATTTCTGTTTTTGCTAAAAATCCCTCAGGACGACGACGTGTTAACAAAAAAGCGAACCAACGAATAAAAATACCAAAATTTTCGCTATTTTCAATGGAATACGAATTGAAATCTACTATGTCGTGATTAAAATCCCCTAGAGGGACGAGATGTTACCAAAAAAAAACAAAGCAACGAATAAAAATACCAAAATTTTCGCTATTTTGAATAGAATACCAATTAAAAATTATTATGGTACAAAAAAATCAAACCAACGAATAAAAATACCGAAGTTTTCGCTATTTTCAATAGAATGCGAATTAAAAATGACTGTCTCGGTTAATAGTAAATTTTGATATTATTTTCTCTCGGTGTCTAAAATTAGAAGTTGAATCAATCGTCGCGGTGTATTAAAACGTGGAAGAAATTGTTTAATCGCGTACCTTCCGTTTTTCAATTTGAAACGATCGACTTGAGGTTTGATATTGATTTTTTCAACGGCGTTTTTTTCCAACCAAGAGACTTGAATTTCGCAATCGAAATGGCCGATGTTGCAGACGATTGCATCGTTTGGCATGCCCTCAAAATGACGACCGGTGATGATGTCCTTGCAGCCGGTGGTCGTAACGTAAATTTGACCTTTTGAGCAAGCCTCATCCATCGTCGTGACCTCGTAACCTTCCATAGCTGCTTGTAGAGCATTTATCGGATCGATCTCAGTAATGATCACACGACCACCCAATGCTCGAAGACTCTGAGCACAGCCTTTGCCTACGTCACCGTAACCGGCTACGACGCAAACTTTTCCCGCGATCATTATGTCTGTCGCGCGCTTTATTCCATCGATTAGCGATTCACGGCAGCCGTAAAGATTGTCGAATTTACTCTGCAATTATCAAAAATTATCGTGAAATAATCTGGTTGCTCGGGTTGAAAATATTTTCAGATTTCATCGTAAAAAACTTTTCTTTCTTTTTCTTGAGATTCTTTATGAAAATTTCACAAATTCAATGAGATTTTTTTTTCAAAACTCATACGGCGACAATGAAAAACGAAAAATTGCCGGAAAAGGCGATGACCTTAAACATTAGTCAATTTTATTAAGCAAAATTAAAATTCCCATGGAAATAAAGTAAAAATTTTGCTATATAAAATGAAATATTTTGATATTTTCGGCAAAATTTATATTTCCTACAGTAAAAATTGATTAATATTCAACTTCGACCGCCGTTTCTCGTCTGTAATGGTAATTAATCATTTTGAATAGTGGACGATTGATTTTCTTGCTTGAAATTACGAGATTCTACCCAATTTTTCGTTCATACCTTCGTGACAGAATCGTTGACATTTATCGCAGGAACTTTGAGTGTTCCGCTTTTAATCATACGATATAAATTGTGAACGCCCGTAGTCGTTTCCTCGGAGATACCTCGGCATTCTTTAAGATATTCTGGAAATTTAGTGTGAACGAGATTGGTAAGATCGCCACCATCGTCTAAAATCAAATTAAGGGGTTTGTTGTTTTTGAAGACAAGAGTCTGCTCAATGCACCAAAGATATTCCTCGTCGGTTTCGCCCTTCCATGCGTAAACTGGCACCCCCGTTTTTGCGATTGCCGCAGCCGCATGGTCCTGAGTACTGAAGATGTTGCAGGACGACCATTGGACCTGAAAATCCATCATGTCAAGGTCAAACTTTGGGAATTTCTACATATTGGACGATGTTTCGTTCGGTGAGGCTTCGTATTTCAAGGAAAATTGCGCATCCAATTTTTCATCGTCTCGAAATATTATGGACCCTTAAATATCGGTTTTTTTTCACAGATTTTGACAGTCCGTACGTCCGTTCTTGTAGTAAAATTACTAGATTTAATTTTTTATGTTTTTAAATGAAAAATTGACGAAAAACAAGAATCTGCTTGAGATTTTTCATGAATTTCGGAACGCTCGGATTTGTTGGGTTGGAGTTTAGCGACGTCGTTGGAGTCGAAATATTCGATAGCCTGAACTCTTTCAAAACAGGCTTTTATCATGAATCTAGAAATACTTGAGGCAGATAAAGGAAAGGTCAAACTTGAGAGAGGAAAAAAGATACGGCTTCTCTTCCGATAATTCGAGAGATTGCGTAGTTTTTTTAGGCTCACCTCGGCTCCGAGTTCAGTGAGAGTTTCGATGAGCACGGCCGTCTGGACAGTCATATGCAAACAACCGGCAATTCGTGCACCTTTGAGCACTTTTTTAGGACCGTATTTTTTACGAATCGCCATAAGTCCCGGCATCTCATTCTCCGCCATTGTTATTTCTTTTCGGCCCCATTCCGCCAGACTCAGATCCGCTATGGAACGAATAAAAATATATCAATTACCAATTTTTACTAAATATTTTCCCTGAAATATATAACTCTAATAATTGTTCGATACGTTCAAATAATTATGAAATATTCTATTGAAAAATCAACGCGTTTATGGAACTTGATGATTCTCAAGTATTTTTATGTAAAAATTCCCAAACCAACTTAAAAACCATGTCCAGATTTTCCATTCTCATTCCATGTACCAAAAAATCTTCCTGGTAATATATTCCCACCCGAGTCTACGATTATGTTCGTGTAACAACAACTCAATGCTCCCAAATCAATTGGCAAACGATGTTTTAGAACTGAGAAACCGACCCCGGTGAAAATTATTCGGAATCATTTTACAAAATTAATGAATCGACAAAACTTTTCTGTATGCTCCAAAAACATTGACTTTGATTACTATTTTCTTTTTTTCTCATTGTTTGGCATTTTATTCATCGTTCAAGCAGCCGTATAGAGGTTTCCCATGGATATTGTAAATGGGTAATTCCTGTATCACTGCAATTTTTCTCATTCGAGTGCGAATCAACAATTACTTGGAATAAACGAACATTTTTCAACGAAAATATCTATAATTTTCGCCGTTTTGGAAAAAAATCACCAACCCCTGGAATTATCAAATTCGGCTCAACGTAGCGCAAAGTTTTGATATTTGACATGACCTAATTTCTCTAAAAATCAGTATCTTTCAATCATTTTCGACAAAACGAGAATTCAGTTCATTTCTGCGATGCCCATGAGTTGGAAAAGCAAAAAAAACACATCGTAGGGCCCCGGAGCCTGCAAATCGTGTCCCAATTTTTTCTACGGGTCGTAATGCACGAAATGACTCATAATTGTCGGTCAGAAAAATGAATAAAATATAGACACAATTTTTAGAGCATGATGGAAGAAAAACCGAAAACTTCTCCTCAATATAAACAGATTTCTAATGACGGAGATGAAATTACGTGATTATTTCGTAAACTAATGTCATTAATTAGGCAATAAATTTTTAACATTGTCATGATTGAGCACGCGAGATCGTATCATTGGGATGAGAAATATCCCGAAAAAATGTGTTTCTCGGAAAAGTGAGTAGTCATGTAGCCGTAATCTCGCGTATCTAATATCGAGTTTTTAATTACTCGGAGTGACTGAAAAAAACAGCTTACGAAATTTCAAATTCGATAACGTGGAATAAATTGAATGACTCTGGAGTTTGTCACGTTGAGATTCAACGAAAAATCGTTTTTCTGTGAAGTATTATTTATTGAATTTTGAAAATGATGGCAATTTTTCGCGTCGATGTGGTTTTTAGGTTGCGAGATCGAAATATTGGAAAATAATGACGAGCTATCGTTAAGAAAAAACCGAATTTCGTTGCATTCCTACGACACGAACTTGATCGTCGTGTAAATCGACAGTAAGAAAAAATATTTGATGAAACGTGTACATTTGAATAATTGCAGAACGCCGGCCGGCCACGTGCGGCTGGAAAAAAGATGGCGCGGCCCGAGTTGTGTGTACGAAAAAAAGTTTATTTCTTACGCAAGCGTTTAGTGATGGATTATTTGGCTTTACTTACCAACTTTGTATTCAGGCTTTCCAGGCATTTTGATAGACTCGTTTGTGACAAGGTTATTCAAATGACACTTGCAACAAAAGTTACTTGATTACACAACAAGCACGATGAGAGCTGCGCGACGAACACTCCGTTTGTGAACTGTACGAGCACTTCACTGCGAGCTAGTCAAACTCAAGCTATATAGTGTTCTCAACCTAAACACATCGAATCATCGTACCAGGGCCGTAGAGTCATAGGGTCCGAAAAAAAAAATTGTTTTCTTCGTATTTAATTTGTCGAGGGTCAAAAAGTAATTTAAACAGTAAATATTCGAGATCGAATGTCATTGTAGTTATTAATATGCAATTTTATCGAAATTTGTATTGAAATTGAAAATTCTTAGTTTGGCACGTGTTGCCACTAGTCGGTAAGGCGAGCGTCGTGTTTACCGACGCGCACGCACTCAGCCGAGTCGCGTTTTCGTTCAGTTCGACGGCTGCCGCCTCACGCGATTGAAAAATTGATTGCACTGGATCGCGCAATAAGGTCGGGCTGCGTTCGGGCATGGGCAAACTTTTGGAATATCGCATGTCGATAAATTGCAAAAAACTTGTATTCAGAGAAGGTAAGCTTGATGGTGAAAAATATTTTCCGTCGATAATGCAGAAAGCGTTGATCATTATTTGGTTCTCTGAACTGTTAGCAGGTGGCAGCACTCACAAGAGTCAGAACTTGGTAAAATTACTGATTACATACGCGCTTTTATTTTGGTATATGTCCAAATAAAAGAAAATGATGTGCATCTAATTCCTCCTGCCTTTTATCCGAATTTTGATTTGTTCATTTTTGTTTTTTTTTTCTCGCTGGCTTCTCTCGAAACACGAAAGATTCTTCGATCTTTTGTTCCAGCCGCTGCAAAGGTGCAGTACGCATACGCACGTATATATGTGTATATTTTGAACACATAAATTAGGGGGAGAGAGAAGGTTAATTCATGCGCGAAAACGTAATAAAAATCGACTTACATGTTGAGGCCTCGTTGGCGAAAGGGCGCCGCTGTCCGTATGTATCAGAGCAACCACCCCTTTTAGATGTCGCGCTAAAAGTTTAATCAAAGTCAGATTAGCTCGGGCGTCCCGGACGCACCATGGCGAACAGAGAAATTCTCAACTTTTCTCTCGCTCTCTCCTCCATCCTGTGGCTCTCGCCGCGACACTTCCGCGCCACACACACAAACGCTACACACACTACCGCACGGGAATTTTATTAAGCGAAACTTCATTAGGGGTCTTTGCTCCCTTTCGGTCCTCGCATCCTCCGTAAAGCACAAAATACCCGCCCGCATGTGAAATTTGAGTTGGAAACTTTGTTTACAACTGACGAACACATTTTTACGAGACATTCTGCTGATTGTCAACTATGCGAAGTTGGACAATCGAACCGCACGAAGAACGTCTCTCCGAGTGACACTATTCAATTTTTTCGACAGAACTGTTTTCTCTCTTCCGCCCGTTTATTCCATTTTGACGAAGTGACGTAATCGCCAAACGGACAAAGTGCAAAATTCTGCGGAAATGTGTATCCTGAAACGACGTTTCTGATTGGTCGCTGAAATCAGTCGACGACGAATGACAGCGCGGCTCTGTCTCATAAGCCCAAGTGTTGGCGGTAGCACAGCAGTTGTTTGTTTACGTTCCGATCGGTTTTCCTGGAATCGTGGCGCGGCTCGGAGTTGCTTCGTGAAGAAAAAAAGGTAAATGATTCAAAGTATTTTTCGGAACGATCTGCAAAGTCGTATATTATTTTCGTCTCTTATTCGGAACGAGAAATCAAATATGTTATGATGTGGGATTTCGGTTGAACGAGGGTGGTGTTAACCGCGCAATAACTAACCCCTTTTCGCCCTTTTTTCTCTCCCCTATTTCTCTCGGTCTCTGGTGATTGTTTCCCGGGCAAGAGCGCAGGCCGCTCGGTTTTTCTTTGCCGTTTACGCGGCGCCCCAAGCGAGGGTGTTTGTATATGGCTTGTCTCAAAGTCTCGAGAATGCGCGAGATTCAACCCCCCCCCCCCCCGTTGGCTTAACGCTAATGAATCTGATTTGCATCTGATCCCGACTGATCTATGTATATCCTCCCCCTTCAACCACCGCCATCCCCTTCTCTCTGCTTTTCTTAAGGCTCGCGTCAATGAATTATTTACAGCCTATATCCAGCGACTCACCAGTCACGTGTGCGTTAACCGCTCCACTCAATACATATATCTGTCTGGCAATCTATTGAATCGCTCGATTTCATCGTTGCTGTCAAGTGTACAGATCGCTGACCCCGACCCGGCTCGAATTAAGGAAACCAAAATTTTCAAACGCCATTGGCGGGGTCACGTGGTCGGAATTTCGATAGAAAAAAAATTGAGACGTCAAAAATATTTTCTCCGTGAAATACCGAAAATAAAATGGAAATAAATTTTGTTTTTACCAACTTTTTGGTAAGGAATAAGAAAATTATATGGATTTACGAATAAAAATACGAGGCTGACGATTTTGTGGCTTATCGAAAATGAGAAACTTGACGAAATTGATGGGAGATCAAGAGTAAAACGTTGATTCGTGACGTGAAAGAACGGAGGGTGAAGAAGAGCGATAAATCGAGCTCAAGGACAGATTTTTATTCGAGCCCTCGCGATGTTTTCAATTTTTTTTTTCGCTCGAAGCTTTCGCGCGGAGATTTGCCAGGATTGATAAAAATGCTGCATGCGTCACGATTTTTCGTCGTTCGCTTGCTTTTCCATTTTTTTATATTATTTCTTAGCGTAGAATCGTGTCGCCAGGGGCTGAGCTTGGACGGATCTCGATCGCGATGTAGGTATGAGGCAGAGAATTTTTCACGCATTCACAGCCACGCACACTGCGTCCACGAGGAATCTCTCGTTTCGTGGGGGCGTGGTGGCCTCTGGCTGCTACACTCGTCGTCGTTACGCCGCTCCGCCTTCCACTTGTTTCTCTCTTCACACATGTTCCCTCTGTCCGCTGAGCGTGTGTATCAATATATTTGATTCCAAATGCTCTACAGACGAGCACAACAAGTTTCCCCAGTTCCCCAAACACATCGATGTAAATAATGGAAAACGCCACGATTTTTTACCCAAAAATTGAAAACCTGACAATTCTCTCAATTTTTATAGACGCCGAGTGAAAACTTGCATGACTCCCAGCCATTCGTGACCTTCAACCCCTGAGCCAGGGTCGATTTCGTTCACGCATCGATTGATGATTCATGAAAATAAAAAATCTCCAAAATAAGAAGAAAAAAAATTCTGGTCTCGCGAAAAAATACAGCCTGGCGATTTATCATTCATTTTTGAAGAATTTTTCATTAATTGCCGGCGCCAAGACCCCCATCAGCTTCGGAGTTTTTAATTAAAAATTCAATCAAGGCAATTCATGCAAATTTTGAGATTTTTCAAACTTTTTTTCGCTTTTTCCCATTTTTTTCATTTTTTTTTCGTATTTACGGAGCAACGTTCGGGGAAGTTTGTTAAAAATTGATAATTTTTCAAGCTCTGACCTCTGTGCACTGAAAATTTTAATCGAAAGTTTATTTCACAAGTTTTTAACAATTAGCAAAAATTGTGCAAGAAAAAATAAAGGAGTTCAAGTTTGTTGATCGGACTGATGAAATTTAGCGACGTGGGCGGCTTTATACGTTGGCAAAGTTGGCTGAAATAGTCTGAGCCCAAAAGTATATAAGGGATTATGCGGAAATATATATAAATATATATAACGGATGGTCTAGCCCAAAAGTTTGCCAAGGGGAACGTAGATCACGGTTGACTTTCGAACATGACCCCATAGTTTTAATATCAAAGTCTATACAAAGGGATGAAACGTTAATGGCACGTATTTATTATTATTGTATATAAATGCGATAATCACGGATGGAGACACGTGCGCGAACTATGACGCGCGCGTTTTAACTTTTGTGACACACGCGATCGAGTTGACCCTCGAGGAGAGAAAATGGAATGAAACTTGTGGCTTTGAACGAATAACGAATTGTTGTTATTTGGCGCCTGGAAATACTGGACTTGCGCCTTTTTCATTCCCTGCGACAAAACCGACACCCGGAGTCTATAAATTCTGTGTGTTCCTTTCGGTAGCTATGGGGAAAGTGTCTCGTCTTGTTTGCTTAGGACGAGCACGCGCCCAATGTTTTCTCATCCCAGATTAAGTGACTCCGCATACTTTTCCAGGGATCGTTCTCGTAATGTGGAGCAAAAAGAAAATATTTACATAGACAAAAAAATGGGCGTGATTCGCTTGTTTAGAGATCGAGGTCGATTTTTTGGGTTTTTTGTTCAAAGGGTGACGAAACAATCGATCGAGACACGATTGAAAAATGTTTTGTGGGAGAAATTTCGAGTGTGGACGAATTTTGTCATTTTTTTCGGGGTTGCTCTCGATCCATATAGAGGGCGTGGATCGGATTAAAGATTCAGGCGGATTAAAATGTGATGAAAAAGTCTTGTAGGACGATTTGAGAAGAATAAAAAAAGCTGAGAATTCTTGGGAGCAATCGTAACGATCAAGTTGTCATGAGATTCGAAGCTCGTATGCAGACGCCAACTCTGTATGGGGATCGTATGGGAATTCATGGGAATATATGGGGATGAACGAATTCTCGTTCGTTTTTCCACTTCATAAAGTATAAACCTCGTTTACACAATGCTTGACTAACTAGGCGTAGTGGTTTTCGTGAGTTTTTGAAGAGGGTCACCGCGCACCGTCAATCTCCTATCGTTAGACGTATTTTTATACACACACCAAACCCTCCAAATTACAAGCTCACACGTACGCACGTTTATAATGTTGTTATATGTATTAAGCTGTATAAAAACTTCCAAGGGTGACACAAAAATTTAAGGGAACGTCTCACCTCTGACAGCAGCAGGTCGATGTGCTTAACAGTTCGCCTTGAGCACTGAGGGCGCGATGCAAGTGTCAAAAAGTGACACACGCTTTTTTCTCTTTTTCTATCGCACTCGTTTTTCCCAAGTCTCGGCGTCGCGCCGAAAATCTCAACTTCGGGGGCTTGACCGAGCCAGACACACAGACTGGAAAACCCAATTTTGACACGCTCGCCTTTATTTTCAAACAAAAAAAAATCCACTTGTTCGTTTCTTTCCAATTTTTGAAAAAATGATCGAATCGTGAAAATCGATGCGCGGTTTTCTATAATTGAATGATTTTTTATAATTGGCGCCGAACGAGAAAAAAATCTCAAAGTGTGACGAGGTTGCGGAAGGGAAAAGAAAGATTTCGAGTATTTGCTCGAGCTCAGTTTCGCTCAATCTCGGATTACGAGTTTATCCAACGCTCGGAAAACGAAGAGAGAAAGTGTGTGTGTGTGTGTGTTTTCGTAGTATGGCGAAAATCCTCTTGTTCGCGGTGTGACGCGGATACAGGCACGAAAAGTAAAGAAAAGACACGAGGAGAAGAAAAAAGAAAAGGGATTCCACAGGTTATACTTTTCCATGTTTCTCTCTTTCGCTTTCCGCCTGAAGAAAGTGCATTATTATATATCGCGTTTGCTACGAGATGGCCCGCAGCAGCGTCAAATCTCTCGCGACAGATTTTTGTTTGTCGTTTCACGAGAGGATTACCGGTTTTTGGATTACGGGATTTCGCACTGTCTTTTGCCCCTTTTGTCCATTTCTTTCCTCAACTCGAGCTCGCTCGCACGGAACTTGGGAAAAGTCGAAGTTTGTTCGTGTTTGATCTTCCGCAAATTTTCTTTCGTATTTTGCACACAATAAAAATGAAGGGAAATCTCAATCTGCCGGAGCTAAACAGAGGCTCAATTATAATCTGAAAAAAAATGCACTCCAGGGAGTCGCGAGCGATTTAAAAATTCCTGGGAGTCGAATAAAATGTTCTGAGGAAAATAATAATTGTTATCGATTTTTCCTGCAAACGGATTTACGTAAAATCGTTAATTTACGTTTTGCTATAAATTGTTCTAAGAAACGTCGATGAAAATGATTTCTTTGAGATTCAGAGTCCCATATTTTTCCGCGACCACCCTGATTTTTCCACCGGCGCACGCTCCGCGGTAGCCCCACGTCGTTTTCCTTTTTTCTCTCCCTCGCTTCGTCTATTTTTCTCTCCATGTCCAGTTTCTTGGGGAGAGTAAAAGCTGAAAGAATATCCATAGAAAAAAATGCTTCTGCTCGTATCTTCACAGGATCTCTTGTGTTTTACAAGCCGACTGTGTATATCGGAGTCCTCCTTGTGTTCGGTCCACTCGGGTATTGTTGGTCCTTTGTGCCCGCATCAGACGCTCGAGTGCTTCGGTGCTTGACTCCTCGCGTTCCCCGGGCCGTTTTCCTCTCCATTCCTTCTTTATGCCTCAAACATTTTTTCTCTTTCTCGCCTTTTTCCACCATGCGAACACAAGAACCTTTGCACGAAATTTCCCGGATTACGAGGATCTTCTTTTTATTCCCTGACACACAAACGCGATTTTCCATCCGCGAAAAACGCTCTCGGAAAACGTACGAACAATATTTTCCGGCATTTTCACTCCCAAAATCTCCTCGTCATTTTCTCGTTCGAGTTTGAATGACTCTGAAGTTGCAATATTGATTATTTATTGAATTTTGAAAATCGTGGCAATTTTTCGAGTCGATTGAGTTTTTTGGTCGTAAGAGAGAATCGTTTGATTGGCTCTGCTGATGAAATAACAGAATTTCGTTGCATTCCAACGATGGAAACTTCGGGATCATCGAGTTTCAACATTTTTTCAACTCCCAATCAATTTTTTTGCGTTTCTAATGAACGAAATACTCTGATCGAGCCTCTTGATCGAGTGTCACGATTTTCATTGGACTGGGCTGCAAGATAAAAGAGAGAAAAGTTTCCTCTTGGTGTCTCGCTCTTTCTGCAATGAAGGACAAACGTAATTGATCGACATCAAGGGGGTACATCACCAGCAGATGTTTGAACACGCCCTCAACCTCCATCTGTCTCTTTCACAGAGAGTTTTGTTCTCTCTCGTTGTCTCGTTTCTCTCTTTTTCTCGAATGCGCTGTTTTTTGTTATTTCTGTCTCAAGTACACGTATAAATCTCACCAACACGAAAACACGATATCTTGAGACGGGGTACGTGTATGGACGTACAAAAGTGGCTGTACCTGTTGGCGAACGTGTACGAAAGTGAACGAGGAACAACTGTGATACGATAATAGCGAAACGAGCGTTTCTCCGACGTTTTTCACAGAGCAAACGCATTCGGCTTTATAACTGTATACACGCACGTACATTAGTTGTCATGTATATGCATATATATGTTTCATAATAATACAAAACGTGGCCAAGATTGAGATTCGCGATAATCAACCTCCTCGCGATTCAGTCGCCCGGAGAATGGCGGGGGAGTCATTTTTCACGCGAGCAATATACTCGGCACACTCGCGATTTGCTTTCTCCCTAAAAAATCTACGTGATAGCAAATTTTTCATCAAGGACGAATCAAAATTTGGATTAAATGTTTAAATTTCTATAAAAATCGCGATATCGTCCGAGACGCTGAATCGATCGTTTTTCAGAGAGTCTCCGATCAATTTTTTTTTCTTTTTCCATAACCGAGTGTATATAACAAAGCCGAACGCGAGCCAGGAATGCGCGACTCTCTTCGGAGCACACACGATCATTATAAATTTCGTACGCTCGTTTCTCCCTTTCTCTCGATATGTTTTTTCCCCTTCGGTCTCTGTTTTTTTTGTACATTCGCTGTTTCACCTCCCGAGCTTAATAAATTAGTCAAAAAAAGACGTTCATCAATTTCTATGAAGGCCAGTTCTCGTTCCTTCTCTCTCTCTCTCTCCGTCTCTCCTTCTCTGATAGACACAGGGAGAGCGAGAGAGACGCGAAATGTTTGAAACACCATGCGTCCATCAAACCGTGAGAGTGCAAGCGACTCGACCCTCTCGTACGTACGTATCAAATGCTCATTAACAAAAGGACGCAAGTCCCAAACTTCCATATGGAAATTTGGGCCTAAGACTCCTTTTCATTACGCCATTTTCTCATAACCATATCGGTACATTCAAGATCCAACGGACACACACACGTTTTGTAGTTTCGAACTTTGATGGATGATTTTTTCTCTCAACTGTCTGCTCTCTCGCCTGTCCATCGATACTCTGCGGTATAATATTTTTTTAAATACTCTCCCGAATGGATGTGCGCAGAATACATTAAGTTTTTCTTTTCCTATCGACCCTTAAATCTCATTTAATAATACATTATTGTAAATAAACTGTTAACACTTGTCGCCTTTCGATAAATTGCTCTCCAGTCGCTCGTGGTTGTCGATGGTTTTTGTCGTATTCAGGCTCAATTTCACGATCGTTCTTGGATTCTCGCACGCAGAAACGTTCAGGGTGTGGAGAAAACTTTTCTCTCTTGCGTGGTTTCTAATGGGTGAAAAGATTTTTGTGTTTTCGCGCACAATTTCGTCGATCGAGGATTTTGTTCCGATTTTTCTTTATGTTTTTTTTTCTTCTTCGAATGATAAATGGCTATTGCGGACAAGATGCGCGGATAACATAATGAGACGGTATTGTGTTGTGTGGCCAACCACGAACCGAAAAGCGAGAGAGAGGGAGAGAGAGCGGGGCGACTATTGGAAGAATCTTGTTCGTGTCTTGGGAAAAAAATCTCTGAGAATGGAAAAAATGTGGTTTCCGAGCGAGGCTGGAGCCGTTCTCGCTTTTCCGAGAACTTTTTTCCAGAGTTTCTTCGCTGAGTCACATCGAATTTTCATCTCGGAGAATTTTGAGGAAAAAAAAAACGTTTTTTTTTGGCTCGGGGCAAGAAAAATATCGAAATTCGATCTCGCGGATTGGGACAAATTGTTCCGGTCGATTTTGATAGAGAATTTTTTTTCGGAAGTGAGAAAAAAATGGAGCGACCTCGCGAGACGAAAACGAAAACTCGATAAATTTGGATTGGTCGTTTTGTCCCCGTCGCAGGTAACGAGACAAAATATTTTGCCGCATGGCTGCGAACCCATGAGGAGAAGCGACGGGAGGGAATGGCTCGAAGGGGAAAAATCGGGAGTTTAGAGAAATGTGGGTTAAGCCCTTCTGGTTGAGGGGGTCGGGGGTAGGAAAACAAAGGTGGGAGCGTTCAGCGGGAGGATTTGGTAGCGAGGGCGGTCAGGAAGGGAGTTGGGGGTTGCTTGCGCGAGGTCGAAGGTGTGCAGGGAGACTTGGAGGGAGCGAGAAAGTTGTTAGATGTTGGTGTCGGGGGGAGGAGGGCGCGGGAGAGGTCGAGGATGAAGAGGAAGAGGGTGGAAAGGAGGGGGGGGGGGAGAATGAGAGAGAATCGGAGCGAAGGCCTTGCTCGTAGAAGCTGCGGAGGTTAGGCCAGGGCTTTTGGATTGAGGATCGAGGGTGTGTGTCGTCATGGCTACGCAGCGGGGGGGCGGGGCAATCGATACACCCTCGCAACTCCATCGCTCAACCTCGAGAGATATCTCGCACGCACCTCTATATATCCCTCGGCATGTGTACGATATACTCAAACACCCACGCACACGAGGACATAAATTCGTTGACTAACGCGACCGAAGCCTTGCCACAGCGCGTTAAACTCGTGCTCTCCCAGTTTTCCCAACTTGGTCCCTTGTTTTTTTTCCATCCTGCCAAAAGGAAACAATATGAAGGAAGGAACTCGGGGTGGAAAATCCCTGAGAGCCTGGAGTCAAAATTGACAAGATCTCGAGCTCGTCAACTTCCCTATCGATGATGGCAATTAATATTCCTTTACCCCTTCCCCTTTTTGGGTTGTTATAACGAGCTGCATTGGTCTAGGATCGTATGAGTCTCGTCGCGACACGAATTATTCAGCTTTCCTTCACTCCCTGCTCTCTCTATGGCTTGGTGAGTGTATCACTCGGTCGTTTATGAGGCCTCGCAGTCGTTCATCACTCTCATACACAGCTCTCTATTCCTGCAGTCGTTTTTTTTTTCTTCTGTCTCGCGCGTCGCAAACGCCAGAACATTTTTCATCGTCTCGCGGCGTCCCGGACCGAGAAACTATGCACTTTAACAGTGCATACGATGTCCATGTATTTTTTTATTTATGCACTAGTTTACGAAGAGCGAGAGAGAAAGAACGGGAGGGGGATCTGGAATAATGCGCCGTAAGGCACATCGTGCGTGAAATTGCACCGAGAGTGCATTGCGGACATGTATATAGAGTGAAATATTGGCCTCTGCGCACAGCCTCCGTTTGAGCGAGGCTACAGGTGTCCCCTTTTCGATTTTACCATCTCAAACGCTCATTTGCCCCCGCAATAATTCAACAAAACGTGGTCAATAACGATTTTCTCATTGAACGTTTATCGGTTCTCAATTTTAATAAACTCTAAAATGATTAACGAGTTTCTTGAAATTCAATCGATTAATCCCATTAATCGATCGACGCACCCCTCAAATTGCGTTTATATTAACGATCAGTCGAAACGCGTAAACCCCGAGCGAGGTTCATCAATTACGCAATTATTTCATCAAGCTAATTGATGATGTGATAATATATGAACTGCGAAATATGCTCCAGGCGCATTTTTTCGTCCTTGTTTGTTTCTTTTTCTCCCGCAGGCCCGTTCAATGGCCTGCTCGTCGATCGGGACTGCGCGAAATTTATTTCTCTACGTGAGAAGTGTCAGGAGTGGAATTTGTCTATTAGGCTCTCGTTCTCGTCGTTGCCAACGAAACTTTCTGAACTCTTAAAAAAATCATTAGGCCCATCCCGGAATCGAGATGGAATTATTGGAACGAATGGCCAGGGAAGAGAGACGCAGCAACGCGCCAATAACTCAAGCGATACGCTTCTGACAACTCTGGACCGACTCTAGGCCCTCTCTCGTTCTCTCTCACTCCCTCGCAACCTCTCGTTTGTATACAAGTACCAGCTAACTTATTTCTATACATATATGTATAGAAATAACCGAGAACCGAGCGTGCACCTGTCCAGGTAGGCGTAGCCGAAACCGATTCTTCCAGGAATTCCCTCGCGTCCGATGAGCCAAGGCTCCAGCCTGTCTACCAGGATCAACATCATCTCATCTCTCTTTTTCCCCTCGCACCTCGCTGGTCCATTGTTTACAGCCTGGGCTAGATGAGCCACTTGCTTTTTCACAATATCCACATTTTTTTTCATTCTACCCGAATTTAATGTCGTCGCGTTGTTTCCTGATGATGATTCTCGCGCCGCGGCATCGCGGTTTGATGCAAGTTTAGGGAATTTACAAAAAATTCATTTTAATCGCAGTCATTAGACGATTTTGTGGGTTTTTTTTGTTGCTGGCTCGATTTAAATCCTTTCGCGGGTTCTTGCAAAGCTCTATTCGAATATTTAACAAATTCGCAACAGACACTGAACTCGGACATCTCGAAGGGGATGAAACGAAGAAATTTAACGGGGTCACGTGAAACACCTGCGTGAGGGAGAGAGAGAGAGAGAAAGGAGAAGGAGAAAAAAAGTTTATGCGGAGTGACGGATGGCCACATCGCATTTCGCGGCTCCATATCTCCCCGATTTCTCGCGTTTAATTCCCGTAAAGTCGTTTCGGGGGTCTCTCTCATTCTTGATGGGGCAAATTCGGTGTGGACCACATCTTTTCATCTTTCCTTTTCTTGCTTCGTCCTCTTTTTCACTTTTCTCTCTCAGTCCCCAGCGCGAGATATTCTCGGCTTTATTATCACAGAAATAAACTAAATGAAGAAAAAGGAAAACGAGAGCCGTGTGCACCAAAAGACGCGAGAAAGATTTCAACGTCCGATGATGCGCATAACATTAGCGGTCGAACGTTAACACGCGCGGCCCTCTACAACAAAATATCTCGACCTTTAACTCCGCTCGTAATTACCAATCGCTGGTTTCTCTCCGCGCGCCCAAAACCCCGAGTTTCCAGCTCGACAAAAACAAAAAACAAATAAAAAATAGCTCACGCAATCGTAAATTATTTTCAACGAGTTCTTTCCCATTGAGAAAAATTTGTATTTACCGTTGCGCGAACTTTTTTTCAACACACATTTTGTCAGAGAGCGATTTTCACCGACGTATATAATAGTTCCTCGAGGAGCTTCCGTCGAGGAAGCACTCTCGGCTAAATCTCGTGTCTTGCCCAACCTTCGAAAAGAAACACTTCCTTCCTATATCCTGGTGATTCCAACAGCAGCAGCAGCAGCAGCAAAAGTAACAAAAAAAATGACGTGATTAATTACGATTCTCAGAAGCAAAGCTCTTGGCTTCTCTGTTTCTCTTTCGAGTCTGTGTGCCTTTCGCTTTCTCTTTCGCATGTTTCTTGTTGCCGGTCCGGCAGTCGTCCAGGCGGCAATATACATTCTCTGTACAGCCTTCTCTTCTTGTTCTTCGCATCCTCTCTTGCTCTGCTCGTTTCGCGTCTGCTCCGAAAGATGCTGCTTCGCAGCGCCCCCGCAACCTAAAAAGAGAGAGAGACTTGATCTCGTAGATTTGGTCTCTCTCTCGCTCTCTTTGGCTCTTTGGGACCGAGGATAATCGATCCTGTGCTCAGCATTGTCTCCTTTTTTGTTCAACGTCCAACGACGAAATATTGCTCCTCGCCGAACTTTTCCCTCTCTCTCATTCTCTCCATCTTTTCATTTATCTTTCTCGCTCTCCTTCGCACATACGCCCGAGACTCTTGTACCTTTCGACGTGTATTCAACTCCGCCGCGTGTAAAAAGCTTTTGGAAAACACTTTTTCGCGCGTCTTTCTATGATCCTTTCCATTTATACTCGACTGCAACAATAGCTTTTTTGGAAAAATGCATTTCCCATTGTCCTCGACTTTATTCTGATGCGAATTAATGATTCTCCAAAAATCCCAAAGAATTGCCCAACAATTTTTCATTCCTTTCTCATGACCTTAGAAAAGGAGAAAAACGGAGAAATTTCGTACGATATTCGTCATTTTGATTTTCAAATAAATTCGCGATGATTCTGAAGTTCGCAACGTTGGGATCCAACGAAATATTTATTTTCTATCAATTTTTTGCTCAATTTCGAAAACCATAACGATTTCCGCGCCGATTTTTGTTTTTTATCCTTAAAAAAAATCGTTTCATCATCTCGACCAAATATTGAATAAAAATCTCGATCTCTACTCAAGAAAAAGCGGAATTTCGTTGCGTTCCAACGATGCAAAATTGGAGAATTTAATTACGATGATAAAAATGAAGAAAATTTGCAAATTGCTTCCTCATGGTGCTCAAGATGCACGGTGAAACGATTTTTCGAAAAACTAATATTTTCGTAAACTTCAAAAACCCATAAAATTTAAACCGCTCAACCGATATTTCCCAAATTCAATACCAACCTTCCTATTATGATACTCTAATTATAAAAAAAAAAATTAGTAATAAATCTTAAAATTCGCGAAAGTTAGAGCGGTGACACCCTTTTTTGGAAAATCTCAAAATGCTGTAGAATTCGAATTTTTCTAGCGATCCCGACAAAATTCTCAGCAAACGAAGAGCTGGTATAGATTAACATCTATGCAAAACTAGAGCCTTGTAGCTCAAACCGTTCTCGAGTTATAACCATTTGAATTTTACAGTGCCAGCACATACACACACACACACATCCGAACATTTTTTCTAGATATGATTTTTCGACGTTTTGGGACATTTCAAGCACATTGACATTGAAAACTGGAAAAAAAAATTTAACCGTCACATAGCTTCCTCCATGAGGAAGCAAAATGATCGATTTTAAGCCCCAAAAAGCACATCGGCTGGATAAATTTGGATGATATTGAATCCTGAACAAATTATCAATAAAATCAGAAATTTTTCGTTGTATTCCAACGTTGCAAACTTCAGCATCATATAAATTCATTCGCGTCTTCGTTATCGAAATTAATTGTTTTTCGTTGTGGGAAAGACACAAGGAAAAAATGCTGTGCACTGTTCTCTGGTATAATAGTCTCTTGCTCGCGTGCGTATATATTTGATGCGAGACGCGCCCTCGTCCGACCGTGAAATCCATGTAATTCTCTCTTGATTACTAGGAGCAAAGCGAGGACAGTATATAAGTTAAAATACACTCAGAGAGTTCATAACTAGGCCCGGGCTGTTGCTTCTGCGGCTGAACGCTGCTCGTGACACTTTCATCCCCCATTTACCCGCCCCATATAATTTTCCTGCTGCCTCGCATGGAGCTTCCCCTTTTCTTCTTCTTTTCCTCTTTGCTGCGCGATGTGTGCGGCCTCCGGAGGCTGCCACGTGGAGGCTGAAAACCAGCCGGACGCCACATTCGTCCTTAATTGTCTATAAAAATAAACAAAAGTTCATCTTTTGGTTCGGACGAAAAAAAGTTGGTTTTCGAAACTTGTTCGCGCGCTTCTTTGTTTTGCAATATATTTGTCAAGGGCAATACAAAGTTTGCTCTGTCGCTTTGGCCGAGTAATTTTTATGGCAAGACCCGCGAGTATAGAGTTTCTTGAGCACGCTCTGCTCGCGTGCATTATCATAAATAACACAAACAATCGTTTTCTCGCCGTGCGACACGAGGACTCACCGGAAATTTCGCGGCGAGGACAAAGCCTTAGCATTTGCGCTATTCCTAAATCATTTTGCTCTCTCATGCTTGTGCAATAACTCGCCAATATCTTTTTCTTCTTGCGTGTGTATTTTTTTTTCTTTACTCCCCTTTATTCGTTCGGCGCATGGCTAAGCAGTGGGTGATGGCGTTGCCTGTATGGAATTATCGTTCGCAAGCACAAGGGCGCATGTTTTGCGGTGCTCCAGGATTGCCCGTGTGTCCTTTTCGTATTTAGACGCTTTTATATATTTATATATGGAGATAATTGTGTATACCTATAGATATTTATGGATAGGATGTTTCGAGGGCTGCCTCGAAGCCACCCTTGATAAACCCCAGGGGGTGTTTGCTGTCCCAGAGATCATATAGCCGCGGAAACCCCTCGCGATATTATATGTTGCATGCATCGTGATTCCTTCCCTTCGATACTCCTAGTCCGTAAAATCAAATGGACCGGACAAACGCTGCGTTCCGATGTAACAAATCCACCGGAATACGCCCTTACCATTCTCAACCGATCGCGAGATACTCTCTGCTCTTATAACATTCTCTAAAGCGTGTCGAGCTCAACCGGAAGTGCCCGTTAACCGGAATACCGGTATGGGGAGGAGTGAGAGGTCATTTTCTTTCGCTTCATCTCCTTCTCACCAGCTTCCTGCTTTTCTTCTTTTACGTTCTTTTTACGTTCGGATTCTCACCCGCGAGACGCCAATTATCATATCGATTTTTTGACGAAAGGCTTCGGAAGGTTCTACTTCGATTTTTTCCCTCTTCGCGTATTCAAAGCGATTTCTTGAAAATTCCTGCGATTGCGCGCAGGAACTGACGAATAATTTTGAATTGGAATTTGGAAAAAAGTTTTTGCTGGCTTGGTCGTTCGAGTATTCAACAAATTAAAGATTTTTCTTATTGCGGAGAAAATCAACGAGTTGTTATTATCGTTGGGTGACTCTCTTTTTCTTTCGCTCTCTGGAGTGTCGTATATCAAGATGAGTTCTCGACAAAGATAGTCTCTGCGGAGCCTTATGCTCCCCTCTTTATATTGATGAGATCGTTAATACGTTGGTATCGATCGACCGATCGATCAGTCCGGATGTTTTGTCCCCGTTGTCGCGGTCAGCCCGTCTATCCGTCGCGATCGGCGACCACCCGATGAGCTCGCGACTCTCTTTCCTCCTCTCTCTCTCTCTCTGCGTCCGATCGAGCCTCGAGAGACTGGTCCAGATGGAGAGAGCGAGAGAGAGAGAAAGACCCAGAGAGGATGCTGCGATCTCTTTCTCCATCGGTTGGTCGGTTTTGCCGGGAATCTCTCGACGAGCGTCAGTTTTAATCCGCGCGGTCCATTAGCCTTCATCTCCTTAACGAACTCATCAAGCCTTCCGATCGATCTACACGCACACGCGCGTGTTAATTATCGTTCGTTCGAGTGGAACAAAAAAAAATGATGATTTCGACAGGTGTTAATTGACTGGTTTCGTTTCGTCAAACATTTTTTTCTCCTTAATTAGCAAAAGATAAAAAAAATGTGACTTGATGAAAATTGACATGAAAATTTTCGCGTCCAAGTCGCAGAGAACGTGGATTTTTAAAATTAATTTCGAAAGAAGCCAAAGAAAATAGAGAAAAAACAAAATGCATCCGCGAGTCTCGAGTCGTCTGAGGCGCGGAAAAAAAATGATTTACCGCAAAACGCTTGTCGAAACAGCCTTTAACGTCGAACAGGTTAAATAATTGCCTGTATTCGGAATTTGATCGAGCTATATATACGTCCTGAGGAATTTATAATACGAGACAAAGTTATCGCAACTCGGGGAGCTCCTTATATCTCTGGCTCGTCTCAATACGGCACAAAAATAATCCAGGACGAAGAGAGCTCTCCGCGAGTAGAAGAAATCGTCGAGCTCGCCTCTCCTCGGCAAAAGGTCTCTCTCGCTTTTCTACCGCAAAGACGCGATCTCGCGGATGCGCGCGCGCGCGTACGCGCCTCTCCTTAGGGAATTTTATTTATCTTTTTAATTTATTTTCTTGTCGCTCCGTACACGCCGCTGGACGAACAAGAGGACCTCCTCGCGGACGGTCCTCGATCTTCAGGGCGTTCGTACGCCAAATACATATGTATATATCATATAAATATACCAAAGGAGAATAGAAGGCGCGCGGCATACATATTGCATGCCCATTAGCCTAAAAAAAAAGACAAAAATATATATATACATATATATTAATCGCGCTCCCCCTCCGGCTCGCCCTCCCGAAGACATATTTATTGTCATCTCCATACGAGCGCGAGAATATTCAACGCTCCTTAACTTTTACAACCCTTCTCTCCTCCCCAAGACGACCGAAATCTTCATTTCGTCCCTCCGCACTCTTTTCCACCGCGCTCGCTCCTCGCGGCTTCGTGTTTTTCTGACAATTCTCTTGCTCGATCGTTCCCGCTGGCGCCAATGAATAAAGTATGGATTCTTTATCAAAATCGATGCACACGCTTTTTCTCGTGTCTTTCGTCTCTCCCAGACACACGAGCTTTACCGAAATGCAGCAGCCAGCGATAGGAGGCATGCGCGGGGGGAATGATCGATGTTGATATTATGATAAAGCCGCGAGATCGCCCAAGTTGAAAATTTCAAATTATTGACGCGCGTCCTTCTCCGTTCGCCCGCTCGCAGTTTGTTTGCTTTGCTCTGCCACGTGACGACGATTTTTGGCATTTAAATAATTTAGCTCCAAGAGTCAAGTCGGCTTAGAAGGAAAGCTCCTGGATGCTGTGAATGGCGCCAGACGTTTCTCCATCTTTATCCTCTGCTCGCCCCTTCTCCTCCTCCTCTCGCGATCTTCGCTTACTCCGCGTGCGTAACGAGCGCCGTCCACTTGCCTCATTTATCTTTTCCAGATCAGGTTACTTACGTCCCCGCCACTGCTCACAATGCTTGCATGCGTGTACGTGAGAATAAGCAACGGAGCGAGAGAGCGAGAGACATAATAAAATACTTACGTACATCAGTCTGACAGTCCAAAGACGAAGCTTCGCAATTCCATGTCTACACGATGTCCATCATAATCATAATGCGATAATCATCATTACCATCATATGGTCCAGCATCCCTGCTCGAGCTCTCGCGTAAGGATATGCGCGCGTTATTTTTCCAATACGCGCGCGTTTTAGTAGATCGATGGCAAACCAATGGTCTCTTGTCGTTGACAAATGGAAATATTTCCATGACGAAAATCCCATGTGTTGGTGTATCCGCTGGACCAAAACGCAGCATCCCCCCCTAAAATTCCTTCGCCGCGCGCACATCGCTTTTGTTTTCTTTTCTTCATATTATTATCGTGTACCTCGTAATTATTGCTCTCTTGGGTATATTTTTGAATTTGGACTCGATCCCCGAGCGGCAGTCTTTGCCAACGTTTTCGAATCTTTAAATTCGCGAGATGCAATTACGTCTCGCCACACTTTTTCTCGTGTCTCGATCCATCGGTCGCGTACCTTCTCGATCGATCCATCGCCAACCGGACGAATTGAAATACTCGAATGTCCGCTTATTTCTTTCTCCCCTCCTGCTTCTTCGCTCTTTCTTCTTTTTCCTCATCGCGTTTATCTCCATCGTGCCTGCTCGATAAATATTACGTTTTGAGGATAAGAACGAAGGGTTTGCCAACAACGATACCGATCCGTTCTGTGGGATAAATCAAATAAATCGATCGAAGAAATTTCAGCATTAAAAAAAAATGTTGAAATTTTTTTGCCATTTCGTTCGTCAGGACGAAAAAAACTTGTCCTACAAATAATTATAACGATTCCCTCGTAATAATCTTTGTTGTATATCGAACAAATAAAAATCCTTTCGAAAAGTATTTTCACGCTCGAATAAATCCGTCGACCCGTTCCCCCGATTAATTCGAGCATGAAAACGAAGCGAAGCTTCAAATCCTTGACGTCTGATGTTACACCAAAATCCTGCGTTATCCTGTCCCGCGTAAACGTCCGATCCAATCGAGAAACGTAGCCCCCTGTAATTAGTCCCGAATCTTATAATAATCTTGGGACATTCGAGTATTCGAAAGGAATCAAAACTCCTGCTCGAAATCCTTGGCGTTTGTGGGCGGCATTCCCGTCTGGATATTCCCAACAATCCGTTTCGTAACACTCAGAAATATTTTTCCTCGTGCCACGCTCAACGCGGAATACCAAAAAAAAAAATGTTTTCTAACTTTCTCGCCGACCAATTTTTCCCACCGACGTTCCATAATTACTCGCAGTTCAAATTTGTAACGAGATCTTTGAAATTCTTCGTCATTCGACCTTGAAAATTTCAAAACAAGTTTTGTTCTTCAGTTTATTTTTTCATCAATGAACAGAATGGATAGGTTCAAATTTTCGCAATAAATTACAATCAGAAATCGTGTCTTGTAGATTAATGGAAAATTGATGAGGCTGAAGTTCGCAACGTGGGACTGCAACGAAAAATCCTTATTTTTATTGATAATTTGTTCAATTTTATACAACATCGAAATTTTCCGAGTTTATATATTTGCACTGAAAAGAAAATTTGGTTGAAAAAGATGGATATTTTGTTGGATACGTTCAACTAAACGTTTTTCGAAAAATCACGAAAATTTTGAATTCAATGAAAAATATTGTCGAAATAACGAAAATTTTGAATTCATCCCAAAATATTTAGTTCGCCGTATCCAACAAAATATGCACGTTTTTTGACAAAATTGAATTTTCAGTGTGTTGGGCCGGAAAAATCGATCGTTTCATCATTGTAGTAACATTGTCGATTTTTATAAAGAGTTTTGCCACAAAATGAATGAATTTCGTTGCATTGCAACGATGCAAACTTGAACGTCATGAAAATTGAGTCTCGTTTTAATAGTTTGAGTCAGACATTAGGCGGATATTCCGTTGAGATTTCCGGTTAAAGCAAATGGAATTGGCATCGGCAAACGGACAGCTCGGAATCTATATCTATGTGTCTATATAGTTAAGCGTATGTATATATTTACACACGGATTTAGGAGCGGTGACACGTTGAGCAAGGCATTCCCTCTGCCCTATAGTGTGCACGGGTGTTTGTGTATATGTATGTATGTATGTGTAGAGTTAAATATACAGTAACGCAGAGCTCAGTAGCAGTGTGATCCTGTCGAGGACAGGACGTTGCCGCCCCCGCGATTACAGATGAGAACAAGGACGAGAAACGTCGAGATCGAGGAACGGGTGGGCAGAGGGTTGGGGGTGGCGAGGCCATCCCCGGTCTCGTCTCTGCCTGTGACAGCTCGAACCTCCCTTCCTTCCTCCTCCAGGCTTCTAGTAATAGCAACAGCATCGGCTACAACCCTCACCTTCCCTTCATCTCTCTATCTATTTCTACCTTTTCCTAAAAATATAAATACACATTTTTATTTCATGATCCTTTCATTCTTCTCATCGATCCTTGTACTCGAGGCTTGCGAAACCGACTTTTCTATATCGAGGAAATTAGTGAATGCAAAATGCACCAAAAATTCATACGTAACGAGCTTTTTTGCACTGAAAATTCAATTTTGTCAAAAAAACGTCGATATTTTGTTGAATACAGCCAACTAAATATTTTGGGACAATTTCAAAATTTTCGTTATTTCGACAATATTTTTCATTTCTAACGGAAAAATTTACTTTCCGAAAAAAATTTCCAGCATGTTTTTTGCTGAAACGACAAAATTTTCGTGATTTTTCGAAAAATATCGATCTTTTTCAACAAAATTTTCTTTTCAGTGTGCATTCGTTGCCGCATAATCGAAAGATTTTTTGAGTCGCGAATTTAGTTTTTCGGGGTAACGACATTTTTTTAACTTCTTTTTCTGATTTTCAGTCTCGCCGCTGCACGTATAATTAGTAGATATACGAATGAATGAAAAAAAATGGTGCCTGTGTGCGTGCATTGTGAGGTGAGCTTTGTATAAAGAAATGAGAGAATATTCTGCCTGGGATGCCAAGATTTTTGACGGGGGGTCCGTGGTGAAACATTCGTTATAGTTTCTCTTCTGTCGTACTCAATATTATTCTGTACGAATGTTATACACGCGTATATATTTGTATATAGATATGAAAATGGACCAGAAGGCGCGGATACTTGGGTTCGAGGGCGAGCAGGAGGGAGATATACGAAGAGACTGACTACATTAACATTCCAACAGAACGCACCGATATTATTTATAGCTTCATTCGGGACTCTGAGAAAAAGAGACAGAAGGACGGACAGGGAGTGAAAGATTTTGAAATTAAAAAACGTTTCCGTCCTCCTAATTCTCTTAATTCGAGATGATTCGAATAAAATCGAGAAAAACAAAAACCCATACATTTTCGCAGGGAAAATGCGAATTGGTTAAGAAACAAAATTGATATTTCGTTAAATATTGCGACGAGGAAATTTCTGCAGCATTTGGAGTGCAGCAGAGAAAAAACCAAGAGTCGTCTGTAATTGGCACAAGTTTCCCATATTTATAGGAGGCAAGTCGCGCGAGCTTTGATTCACGTCAGTCTCTGGAAAGTGGATGAAAGCAGGAAAGAATCAAAAATTGTCGGTATACTTGTATTTGGCCTGCATATATGTTTCTTTATGTATTTGTACATAAAGCAAATGTACGCGCGGTGGTAATTGGCGGTCAAGATGGATGACGGTACTTATTTGCACTCGGTCTTTGGAATTAAAAGTACCAAGTACGGAGCTCATTAATCTCGGGACTGTTGCATTCGGACGAATGAAGAATAAAAAAAAGAGAGAAAGCAGGGGGGGGGGGGGTGTGTGTTGAGCGAGCGAGTTGAGAATCTGGATGCGAGGGGGCGAATGAGTGAAAAGAGGGACGAAAAGGGAGGAAAGGGGAAGGCATGCGTGGGGGGTGGGGGGGGGGGGGAAGTGAAGGGGAAACGAGCAAGAGTACGTGTGCTACTGACTAACGCGGATTCTGCGTCTCTGTTTCTCTCTCCGGGACGTAATCGCCAAACGTGCACAGTGAAGCTCCGCGGACAATTTCCATCAACAAGATTTACGCGGTCCGGACGCAATCAGCCTACTCCTTATTCTACCTCGACTTTGGCGCGCTCTCTCTTCTTCTTCTGCCATATAGACACGTGTATCTGTATAATATTCCCTTATATATCATACGCGCAGTTCTATCTGTGTTCCTCCCTCTTTGAACCCTCCCCCCTTTCGGTTAAGCCAGTAGAAACTTGAGGCTATGAAATGTTCCACTCCTCATTATCCTCTCTCGGTGTCTTGCTTCATCTTCTTTCTCCTCCGCTTCTTCGTACGTTCAGTTCGTCTCCTCCTGGTGTTTCGTACGTCTCATCTGCCTTCTTCTCAATTTCGTATTTTGCCTTTCCCTCTCGATCTTCTCTCTCTCTCTCTCGTTTGATTCGGAGTGAAACGAAGAACAAGACGACGAGATGCATCGTCCAACGGGGACTCCCTTCTTCATCGCGTCTGCATCCAGCCTCCTTTTTCCCGACTCCCTCCTTCCTCTGCTGACTTGGCACAGGCTCAAACTGCTATCTCCGGGAAAGAGAAAGACCGAGCGAAAGACTAATAAGAGAAAGACGAAGAGAATCACGAGAAGATGCTGCTGCTGGTGGTGCTGTAGCGCGCGGCTACTCACCAGCTACCATTTCTCGGGCGGTGATTGGCTCCGCGGGGGGTGGGAAGAGCATTCAGCACGCTCTGCCCACTGTACCATACACACACGTACCCAAACTTGTTTTTTTACCTTTTCTCTTATTTTTATTCGCCATCTTTATCTTTTCTCTGCTTTTTTCCACCCTTGTACGAGCTGCGCATTAAAATTCCTCTATCGCACCATTCTATATAAAAGGGCATTTCGTACTCGTGATGGATCGTCGAGATTTCGATGAATGATGCTCGCATTTTCGAACCGATTATCATCGCTATGAATTGGGCCATCGATTCATTATTTTTCCTAATTGTTAATCGCGAACTTTGGAATTCTTGATATAGCGTCTTTGTACACTAGAAAATTTCCCTAGCAGAATCTCAAGAGGGAAGGGGGGATGAAAAATATGAAAAAAAAGGAAAAGGTCGCAGCAGCATAATCGCTCGACTACTCAAGAAGGTAGGCTACTCGAGAGAGGGCGCAGCTCTTGATGTGAGAGGGCATATTGGCTCGACGGGGTGGCGCGGGAGCGAGACGAGCGTCGAGCAGGCACACGGCAAAACGCGAGAAGGTATAATCCTCTCTCGGGGATATACACGAAGCGCGAGAGTCCTTACGAAGGGTTACCAGGCCCTTTGGTCCAGTGCTGCTGTTGCTGTTGCTGCTGGTACTGCACGCGGACCTTTCTCTCATCTCTCTCGCACGGTCTCGCCCTCTCGCGGACACATGCACACACGTATATTCACGAGAGATCCTCGCGCCAGTGATTTAATGCCTCCAGAGCTGTGCTCCTTATTTATGCACCGAACATGCATACAACGCTTATATAGGATCAAGGGCCGCCCTGGCAACGTTATATGTCGTCCTCGTCCTTCTCCCCTTTCCACTCCCAAGACAACCAACAAACTTTCTCTATATATGTATAAACAATCTTTACATGCACGCACACGTTCCAACTGGACAAGCTCTCGCGCAAAACTCGACAGAGAAATTTGCAGAGAGTCTTGCTCTCTTCTTCTTCGTCTTCTTGTTCATGGACTCGCATATTATGGCCTGGCAGAGCATGCACCAGGCAAATACTTTGAAAAAGATTTTTTAAATCGAAATCAACGAGAAATAATGAAAAAAAAGCGCGAGAGTTCTCCACGTTTGGACAGTAGAGCAAATTAACGTTTTTTTTTTTTTTTACGAGCTGGATATGCGCCAGAGTTGTCTGTGGGTCTTTATAACTCGGGGGCGCGTGCACAGGCTCGAAAGACACGCGGACGGTATTTCTGGAATGTCTCAGGGTTTCTTCCTCTATACATAATTATATCGCCAAGTCGATTCCGAACGAGAAGCAGCAAAATAGCGAGAGAGAGACGGAGAATTCGTGGGGGAGCAAACTCGATGGGCAATTAGTTGCAACGCGTGTTTTTTTTTTCAATCTCAACTCTACGAACCTCTTCGATGATTCGTGTAATTTTTTTTCACCCTCAAATCCTCGAGCCCACACGATCCGAACGAAATTTACGTTGATGATGAAAAAAAAAATTAACTTTGAATACTTGACATACATCGATAAATTTTTCTATGCGTTCGGATGGTTCGTGGCATCAGGATTTCTCACAGTGTAAAAAGAGTGTCCGTGTGCGCGAATACCGGAGGAAATGGACTTGCAATTAACGCCGTTACGAGGGATGCTAATTTTGGCCTATATAGTCTGTAAAAATAGTACCTGAGCAAGCACATGCTTAACAAAATTAATTCTTACTCCTTCGTCGCTTTTGGTACACATTTTGCCGCACCTGCCACATAATCTTGTACATAAATAAAATTTAAAAAAAAAATGATACACACGCGTACGCGAATGGCGCTTGGGAGAATCGTAAAGGCGTGAATTCTTTCGCAAGGATTCGCACTTTCTGCCATTTTTAGTGTCAGGAGCGACGAACCTCATGGAGACACACACACACGTGCGTATAGACAGGGATTCATCGCGCGTTATCTCTGGGCGAGGAAACGACTCGTAGTTACGCAGTCCGGAACGTACAAACGCGGAAACGACAAGGAAATTTGTTCACGTACATTCTACACGTGTATGTATATGTACGTAGGATTATCGCAAACAGTTTGTCTGCCCCTTGCAATCTCGAATCGTGACGATACATAAGCAATGAGCGAGGAAATCCAAGTGGGCGGTTTTAATTTTCAAACGCACGTAAAGAAAAAAAAAACAATTTGAATAAACGCATACATGTGCACACGTATTTCTTACCTTACGTTAAAATAACGAGGTCACCGGAAATAGCGCAACTTTAGCTCGAGGCGATCACGTTACGCGAGCGGAATGTTTATTTTTTTCGTTCATGCCACTAATCGTTCCGCAAGCACTTGCTTAAACATCAAAGATAACGAAAAAAGCATCAATGGAAATTTCTCTGGGATTTTGACAAGTTTGAAAATGTTTTAATCGTCCAAATGGAACAAATTTTATGGCAAAACGGCGATCCAGAAAAATCCAAACTCTCTGTAGGTTAGTGAGCCCTCGAGGATTTCAAAATGCAAATGTTTGACCCAATTTCTGGAGGACGCGCACCTTGCAGAACTTGCAGACAACGCGCTTACGACAGATGAAAAAAATTTAAGTGCGATGCAATATCCTCGGAGGTGTCTTCCGGGCTGTGATGGGCCTCACCCGCGTGTGGGTGGACTCACTCTTGCCTCTCAGCTGTTTCGTAGTCGTTGCACCTGCTCGGTGCATTATTCGTACGGACGCAACGCGCGCGCTGCGTCCTTTGCCAACGCTTTTCGCTTCTCTCTCTTTCTCTTGCACGTACGTTTCGCGCGCTCCGAGACGCCCGAGTGTGCGTTTCACACTTGGATCCACCGTGAATCGTCCGCGCTTGACATACATACGCCCTCGCAAATTTACATACGCGCACACGTACATCGAGTCCCTCTTTTCCTTCCCGCGCCGCGATGTAATTGTTACCTCATGTGTTTGATTGTGTGTGTACGCGTGTTATTCAACCCTCTCCGCGCGTTGTTTTTTTTCCGCTCTGTGACGTCTCACTTCTCGACGCACGAGACTCGTTCACGACGCAAACGCACGCGCCTGCACATGAATGCGATTTTTTTCTCGACTTGACGCTTTCGCTCAATTTTTTCTT
The DNA here is from genome assembly GCA_037043255.1 of Diadegma fenestrale. Taxonomy (NCBI): domain Eukaryota; kingdom Metazoa; phylum Arthropoda; class Insecta; order Hymenoptera; family Ichneumonidae; genus Diadegma; species Diadegma fenestrale. The sequence goes on from CM073317.1 coordinate 10,999,547, forward strand.
TTTTTTATGGTTGTTTTTCAATCCACGCAGTTTTTCTCTGGAAATATCGAAGAATCGGGATACGAGAATTATTTGATTCGCCGGATATTATTTTTGCGAGGTCGCGATGCGATTGGCAATATTTCACGACGAGCCTGGAGAATAAAATATGGTGATAATATAAATTAGGCAGAATTGTAAATGAATTTGTGTACATTGGGCGGATTTTATCTGATGAATCTAACGACTTGTATATTTTTATGTGATTTTTAGTAAAAAGAGAATTTAGTGATATTTGCCAAATGACTAATTATCGTATGAATCTAGCGCTATCGATCTAAAACGTCGTAATGAGCGAAAATATCGAAAAAAAAACGTCGGAATAGCAAAATATTTTGTTTTTTAAATATTTATTCCTCGCAACGTGTATGGATGTGTTTTGTCTTGGCGCTTTTGTGGGCTCGTGGAAACCCACGCGATTAAAATAATATGACGAGCATTCGTTCGCCCCTTCCATTTCTCCGGGTCATAAAATCATTAGCATAAGAATTTCTATACCTGGAGATCTCTCGGAGGCGTGCGATGCGAGAAACTCGAAAAAAAAAAAAATTAAATGAAAAAAATGAAAATAAAAATACAAGAAGGCAAAACGCGTATGAGAAGATGAAGAAGAATGGAGGTCCGCGATGCGTGGAGTTCCGAGTTCTCATTGTAGCCTCTCTCTTGTTCTTCCTTCAGTTGGTCCTTTTTTTTTTACTCCTCGGCGTCCCATTTCTGATTTATAAACATATAATGTGACGGGGGTGTGGCCTCGCTACCACATAATGATAGGCCAACGCTAATTACGTTTACGTCTTCTCGTATAACGACGTGACCACGAGGCCCACCCTCGCACCACTTTTCTTCCCTTCACCCTATATTTATACACACAAACGTCGGTCCCTCTGCGTAAGTATTGAGACGAACAAACGCCGGGAATTTGAGTTTTCAGCACACGCCCAAAATGCAACACCCTTGCACGGGCGACTGAATTTATTTGGAGCTTGAACGATGAGCAAGAATATCAAGTTTTTTGGAAAATGAATAAAGAATATACTTTTCCCTTTTCCAAGAAATTCCATCGATGTTTCTCCGAGGAAAGAAAAAAACGAAGGAGAGAAAGAAAAAGAATAAGGATTGGAACGTGTCGGACGAGGGTTGAGAGCGCTGAGAACAGTCGAGATTTGAAATATCGCGTCGGGACTTGCCGCCCTCCCGCTCCTCTTTCTTTGCCCTCGCTCTTCCATATGTTAATCGTCGAATTAGCATAATACCGTGATTTTTCATGGATCATTTGGAAATGCAAATAAATAATTTGTAATAATAAGAACGGACGCTTCGCTCCACTCTACATTTTTTTATTATTATTTTTACATCTTTCTTTCTCACTCTCTGTTATGGCAGCCAACTCGATCGGAATGTCATACTCGATATTCCATCTCGTCAGAGAGGAATGCACGCGTCCCATGATATGTGCTCCGGCACTAATCGAGTTGTTGAATCGAAATGATAAAAATTCTAAACTTTCCAAGTACGAGTTTTCTTTTTACAGAAATTTACAGAAAATTCATTATTTGAATAAAATCCTTTTGCTCCGGTGCGAGGGAACACGGAGAAAACGAAGTCGAAAATTATTAAGAAATATACTAGGAATCCAGTTACTTATTGTTGTAAATTATAGTATTTTGAGGTCAGTTCGGAAATTACAACAATATCTCGAATGGCAGTGCGACCAATCGTTCTAAACAGCATAGTAAAACGGGATCATCAGATTAAAATCGATTTCACAATTTAGCATAGCAATTAAAGAAAATCGCAATGGTCATGGTAAACAAAACAATACGTGTGATAAAATTTCACACATGTTCGATATATATTCATATTGGGATAATAGAATTTTACTATGTCCACGTTTAAAATTTGAGATATTCTCACTCATAACTGAATTCTTATCTGACATAGTAAATTGTTCATGAAAACAAGCCTGAAATTCATTATCGCGCGCATTACTGTTTCTTATTCATATAGAACTGTTTATAATTCATGCTAAGAAAAATTGTAAATGTTAAAAAATACTTTGCTGTTTTGCAATTGGTGCTACGATTCTTTTGCTTCTTAACCTTCGTATAGGACATTTTCCCAAAATATTTTATTTCTTACTAAACAAAACGAATCCGTTTTCTCCGTGAAGGGCCCAAAAAGACTCTCGTGGCGCAGGGACATTCGAAAAAAAGGATTCGTAATCGTTATGATAAAATTTTATCACCGCGTGACTCTCGTATTCATGATTATTTTTGGCTACTCGATTTCTGTTTGAATCTCGAGTGTGTGTGTGTGTTTTTTTTGTTTTTATTGAAAAAGGGCAAAGAAGATACGGGCACGAGGAAAATATAAGGAGATGGTTAACGAATCGACTTTACGATTCTCGCGCTACGCCCAGATCTCGAAATCCTCCTCACCGAATACGCCTATAGGTAGCTTCAGCTTTTTTCACTCCGTTTCTCTCTCTCTCTCGCTCTCTCGTGCTCTACAGACGCGAATTTAACCAGCCACGAATTTACGCGGACATTTATATCGGCTCTACGTCAATTGTCGAGAGCGTCTTTCACTCTTCTTGTACACTTTGCACGTTTTCCTTTCTCACTCATGCTCTCCCGGTCCATTCATTTTTACGTTCACGTTTATTGTTTTTTATTATTTTTTTACGAGACATAAAATATCGCCCTTGGCACGATATTTCGTGTAGCAATGCAACAACAGTCGCATAGCCATGGGGAGAGAGCGAGATGCACGAATTTCTGTCTCTTCCTTTTTTTTTCTTCATTTTATTCGTCGTTTCATCTTTCTCTCTCTCTCTGCCTCGTCTTTATGATACGCGAGAACGAGTATTTTTTGATGTGTTACGTGTTAATAAGCCAGTGTGGCAACACTTCTACGTCGAGAATCCAGTGCCGCGTAGGCATATAAAAAAATTGGTTGAAAAAAATGATAAAAATGAATGAAACGAAAATTCCTTCGTTTTTTTTAATTACCTTATACGGATCGTATACAGATTTATGAAGCGACGGTTACCGCGGAGGACCAGCATATTAATTCATCCTGTCCGAATGACTCTCGAACGTATAAACACGCGAGTCTCCCTTTCGATGACACCTTCCCAGAAATCATCCAATTTTATGAAGTCATTTTTCGGTCGCTCCTCGTTATGGACATTCCAACAATGCTCGATTTCCTTCTCGCATTCTACGAGCATAAAAAATCTTTCTTTCCATTGTGTCCGAAAAGTGCCTGCTCGCGTGTGTATAAAGAAACTAAATTATCGCTCCGATCGCGGACCTTCCGAACGATTTTAAACACAGTTTTCATGCATAAAACTCATTTTCATATTGAAATACGTAAAACTGTCTTTTTCCTGCAACGACATAAATCCACGATGCTCGAATGATTTTTCTCCGAACGGATCGCCTCGTAATTAAATTTTGATATCGGCCTCTCGGCTGCGCTCTTTTGGTTTCTGGCGTTTTAACCCCTCGTCGACGGCACCGAGTCACATTGACCCAGTGTCCAGGCGAAAAATTGAAAGCAGAAAAAAAATAAATGAAAAAAATAAAATTAATATTTATAAATTCGAGACAAGGCATTTTTAATTTGACCGAAGAACGTACCGAGTTCACGGATATCTTTCGATGTTATATATCGTCCCAAGGGCCAAAGAGTACGTGCAGTCTCTTTTGCCAAGTGCAACATATTCCTGTCGGACGAAACCAAGTCGCGAGAGACTCGCGCACAGAGCGAGTACGCGAGCTCGTCGTGCCTCTCGCTGCCGTTGTAATAATCCCCGTAGATCATATACTCGAGCACCCAAACGATCGTCCTCTATACACACAACAACTGCACTCGAGACTTTTTCATACGATAATACGTACTGCACTTAATACCGGATGTCCCAGAGACGGCGTTGAGGCAGCCGAAATGATTAAGAATGTACGCGATCGACAAAAAAGTCGCTCGAGACGTTAATCGATTCACAATTTCGTCAGGATTTTTTTTTTTTGCAGGAGCTCGTAATTATCATTCAATATTTTGCTTTTATAATGAAACGATTTTTTCTTGCGTCCCAAAAACTAAATCGACACGAAAAATTGCAACAATTATCAAAATTCAATAAATAATTAATAGAAAAAGAATTTTTCGATCATTCTTAATGCGCTGTAAAGTTCAGGGTCACGAAAAATGTTGCTCCCGACTCTCAAGACACCTCGTATATGCGAGCAAATACAATATTGCAAGCTCTTCGTCGTCTCGACCCTTCCGTGTCCTCGTTCGCATCGTTATTTTTCTCATCGCGCTTTCCTCTTCTATCTTTAAGCAATACTCGCGTCCGAACTCCCGATCCTCCAGCCCCACGACTCCAGATCCCAACAGATCGCCGAGAAGAACCGGGAGACACACACAGGTGCTGGAGAATCCGCACCCGGGCACTCCCACGTTATTCACTCGCGAAAAAATCGCAAGCGAATATTCTACACATACATATGTATCGTGCATGGGTTGTTCCATGCCAATTGAACTGATCGTCGCGAATTTTTTCAATTTTTCCATCTTCTATGGCGTAAAAAAAAAATTTCATCGAACTTTCCCCGATCAAATCAACGTTTCTGGCGACTGAGATGAAAGTTTGTTGAGAAATTTGAAAATGGCAACAAATCCTAAGAAATTACGTTACAGATAATTCGAGATTTTGTTTTTGTCGACAAACATCCTGATTACACGACCAATTGCTATGGAAAACCGCATGCATGTGGTATTCATGACTCAGAGTCGCTTTGCATTCCCTCCCGTGTATCTTGTATATTTATACACATGTGTTATAGGTAATATGCCGCTCAAGGGATAAAATATAGCATATGGTGTTGGCTCGCGACGATCACGACAAATTGGAACTTTACCTTCTCGGAATTTCATCACCGTGACTTTCTCTCTCTCTCACACACACGCTCACACACACATTTCGCCTTAATGGGTTACAATTTTCGAATTCCGCTGCATATTTCTCATAATTTGTTATTCCTTATCAAAGTTTATTGCCCACATTAATTCAGTTTCCAGTTTAATAATCAAAATCTGCATCTCTCGCGTTTTGTCTTTTTTTTTTTTTGGAAATTGGTCCAAACAATTTTCTTTTCCTTTTTTCCCCTCAATCGCTCGATTTTCATTCTGTTTTTATATAATTTCGTCATGAATCTTGGGACGCAGCGATACACTTTCGAGTAATGAAAAAAAAAAGAATGAATCGCATTGGATTTTAAATTAATTGTGAAATAATTTCGTTCGGGCTTTTCTCCCTCTGCGAAGAATTCATTAAGTCACGAGTATTACCTTTGTTTGTTTACTAATTAGAATTCTGAAGAAAAACCCTCACCCGGAGCGAATTAATTAATTTAAAAAATGACAAAAAAAAAAAAAAATACAGTCGGGGAACCCCCGTCGCGCTTGTTCGTGAGAGAGTCTCATTTTTTGTTTCTTTGCTCTTCCGTTACTTTTTTTCAATTCCCGGATTTATAGACACCCTCGAAATATTTGCTGAATAAATGGCCAATAATCCGTCAACGTTTCGCCTCTTTGGAATTTAAAATATAAATGATTATTTATGCAGATTCCGCGTGTATGCGAAAATGCACGAGATCGTTTGACCGACTCTCGTGAATTATTTTCAAACTGCTGTTTCCTGTCCTGCCACGCTTTTTCTATATTTATGTATAGACGAATAAATAAATTATCTTAGACGAGAGAAAAACTTGGTAGCGAACTATTTGAGACTCACTGTCTACCGCGGAGAACCTTTCACTTCGCGCCCACGCTTCTCACAATGAGTTTTCAGCGACTCGCGGCGTGTTCCATGCGCCAATTATCCGACTGCATCTGCGCCGACAGCAAAAATGACAAATTCAAACACCAAAAATCGACGATTTCGTGCTTTTTTCTTGTCCCGAAGAATATTTTATCGCAGCAACGTCTGAGACGAAATTTCCCATTGAATTCGGTGTCGAAATTCCTTAAGGTTTGGTGATAAATTTCTCGTTATTCAGAAAATGAAATAAAAAAGGCTTTTCAAAGGAGATTTCTATGAAGAAATAAGAGGTTGAGGCTTGAAACAAATAAAAATAAATAGTCTTTCGTAGAAGTGAGACAACGATCGATCATCGAATCGCGAAGGATCTTGGCACATAGTTGATTATCTATTTATCGTGATCTATATCTATTCCTCTCTTTCTCTGTCTCTCAGTTATAATGGGCGTGTCATCTCAATCTCGCGTAAGGCCCGATGCTTGAGGAATTCCCTGTTGGAATGGTGCGAGAGAAAAGAGCAAATGACAGAATAAGAAGACGAGAGAGAGAGAGAGAGAGAGAGAGAGAGAGAGAGAGAGAGAAAGAGAGCGCGAGATGAGAGATGGAAAGGGGGCGCTGGTGTCTGGCTAATAAAATCGTCCCGACCGCGGACGACCGACTCGATTTCTCGGATACAAAAGGCTCAGAAGGGAAGGGGCAAAATGAAGATAAAAAAAAAAAAACAAACCAAGTAGAAGGAATAAGGAAAGAAAGAAAAGAAACGGGTTTATCTGATCGAATAATCTGAATATCGAGCAATAAAACCTACGCGCTCAGCTTCCACGGACGCAGATGCTATCTCGAAATCTTCTTTTCCTTCTCCTCCAACTTCTTCTTCTTCTGCTTCGTCCTCTTCCGTGCCTTATTCCTTTTCTTATTCTTACTCTTCGGGAAAGAGGCCTAGACGCGTCGCCCTCTCGCTCTCTCTCTCTCTCTCTTTGCCTGGCGCCGCGAAACTCTCTCCTCTCGCTAAACCTTCCGTATATTATTTACCCTCTCCCGCGTTCGCTTTTTATTTCTTCAGTAAATTTCTCGTCGAAAAAGCGTCGAGGCAACGAGAGGGTACGGACCGGTCACCGGTCACCTTAATACGAGAAGTTTACTGCTCATCCTCATCGCGTCTTCCTCGATCCTCTATACTCGTCGTCGTTTACCCAGAAAGCCATACCGTCCTCCGCGAGTTCGAGCTCAAAACCATTACGTCGATGAGGCGCGCGGAGACAGAAGAATCAGTAAAAAAAAAAAAAACATGAAAAAAAAGCCACGACTGTCTTTTACGTTCTACAAATTTCTCTCATCAGTGACGTGAATTAAAAAATGCATAACTTGAAAGAAAATAGCAAAATTTCTGACTAATTAAATTTTCCTATTGCACACGACATTACAAACAAGTGGAAGAGCAAACGTGAATAATCCGCGAAGAAGGAGCGCGAGAGTGTTCGATATTCTTATATCGAGAAAAATTTCGACATGTTTTTGCTGCTGCCAACTCTCGCGTGGTCTTTCTCATTCGTTTCATTCTCTCTTTCTCCCCGCATTTTTATTATCCAACTCGTTCATAAATTTCGCTAAGAGAATAAAATATCCGAGCGGTTGAGAGTGAGAGAGAGAGACGCAATAAAGGATCCACAGCGCAGTTCCCGGGAGTGGTCGTCCCGCGAAAAAAATCTTACATACTCTTTTTTCCAACAAAATATATAAACGCAAATATATATATATCTATATTTACACGCGCATGTTCCACGAAACGGATCTTTTCGGGGGCATAGGAAGAAGCAGGAGGGAGCAGGGAGGGCGCAAGATTCTTTATAGGACAGATCGCGCGATGAGATCGAACAGGGAGAAGGAGCGAGCCACAGGCGATAAATAATAATGCAAAAGATGGATTGATTTTTCTTTGTAATCAACTTTGCGTCGCAAGAGTATATTTCGAAACTTTGCAAAACAAATATTTAATAATAATATCGTATAATACAACGTCGCACTTTTATTTTATTTCTCTCGTACTTTGCCCTCCAGTTTCCTTTACTTTTCCCACTCTCATGCAGAGTCGCATCGTTTATTCCTCACGAGCCTAAGCATATGCACAATATTATTCATAATTAATAATTACTGTCACAAATAATTATTATAATAAACGTAATAATAATTATAATAATAAAATAATAATAATATTACTTAATCAATGGTAGATTCTCTGTATGTACAGGATATCACATAATAAAAGGAAGAGAAAAAAATTATTACATATTTTACAATGAATCAATATACATTTTTGTATCTCGACTTCCGCGCACATATTTTCGCAATACATAACTTAGTCAATTTTCACACTCATACTATTTTCATTTTCTTTTTATCTATCGGATTATTTACTCGCATTATTATTACGTCATATTTACAGCTTCTTAACTAACTAATTATCTATTTATCTCTCTCTCTCTCTCTCTCTCTCCACTTTGCCAGTTTCGCAAAAATATTTTATATTAATGTAACATTCATTCGGTCAGGTGAGATAACACTTTCGCACGAATATGCGAATCCGTTCCGATTCTCGTTTTTTTAACGCATTCATAGAGTCCTCGAGTCAATTGGAAAAGTGTCGTGCATTTTGGCTCGTTAGAAAAGCTGTTTGTCAAAGTAAAATTTCATCGTGATTTATCTCGATAACCGTGAGTCTCAGTCGAAAATGCTTGAGGACTTTATTGTAGGAATTTTCATCCTCTACAATAAAGTTCCCGGTGGATTTTTCGTGAGACTCGAAGTTGTTGAGATATATTGGAAAAACTGGTTGCATCGCGATTTTTCACGATGGCGTTTTGATACCGTGGAAAAAAAAAATTTATTTCTACCCAAAATGCATGATTGGACTTTTCCTCTTTACGCCGGATCGCCTGGACCGATGTCCGGATGTTTATGCTTTCGAGAATCGCACGCGAATTTGAAAAAATACAATAGGCAAAAAGCTGACGAGTTTTTCGAATAGAATTATCGCGCCTACGGATATTTGCGGCTTTTTTTTTTCCGTAATAATTTGTTTGTTTTTTTTTTTGGTAAGCTTTGAGGCACGAACGTGACTGTAATTGTATGATGGTTCATGTTTTGTTTCAACTATATAATTAACTCTTCGTACGGTTTCGAGTTACTAAGCTCGCGCACTCTCGAGTGTCTCGACTAATGTGAGGAAAATGAAAATGTGGAAAGGAAAGAAAATTGTGATTGACTCGATGCGCGGCGGCGAGGCTTCTCGAGAATACGAAATCCAATTAGGCTTGAAACTGCAACGATTAACTTTGGTCGAATAAGGATTCGTCGCTCCTGATTGACGTCTCGATCGAATCCTAATCATCGTCTCTCTCTCTCTCTCTCGCTGCCTCTCGCTTAATTAATCTCCTCAACTCTTGGAGCCCGTCCGTAAAATTTCTCGATCATAATTTACCGGTCAATGCGCGGGATTATCGAGTTTCAGGCTGTTTGACTAAAATCAGCCTTCGTACGTAATCGTATCGATAGATTTTGGGAATTATTAATTTTCCGATATTCGATCGTTTATCCGATAATTGTCGGATGGATAATTTTGATAAATAAAAGAAAATTAGTTAAGAATGGTCGTAATTAATTGGTGGTTTGGGAAAATACGGTCCGCATTGCGGTGCTCAATAAGCCGTTGCTTGATGATGCATCAAGGGGTTAAAATGATGTCCGAGATGATGGGGCGGCGGAGGTCCCGGTAATGGACTGTGCTGTGCTCCAACAGTCGGTGGTTGACAGACGTACCATTCGGTCAATTCCGGACCCCTCGGACTGCCGAAGTGGTGATGATGGTGAAGGTGATTGTTACTGTTGTTATTGTTGTTACTATTGTTATTGTTGTTGTTGTTGGGCGTTTGATTGGTCGCTGAGACCGAGTTGGGGGTCGTAGGAACAATCGGCGGAGGCTGGGGCGATTCCGTGTGTCCCGTTACCGACAAACTCCCTCCGCTGCTACTGCTTTCTTCTCCTTCGCTCTCGTAACCTCCTCCCAATTTCCCTTCTCCCAACGTCATACCGTGCACCTGAAACAGCCAAATTCACAATCATTATTACTCGCGCTCCAAAAACAAAATGAAAATTCACGAAACACGTAGAGAATTTCGAGTGGTTTAGAAAAAGTTTCTGCGAGACCAACTGCCGAGACAAAAGCGAGCATCGTTCATAACTCAGCGAGCGAATCTCGCCGACCGGCTTCCGCGAATCTCGCCAAGGCGAGATGGAAGTGGCGAAATAGACAGCAGCAGAATTTTGTGGACGAAATGTACCAGAATGAGCAGTCTGAAGAATCCCTGAGAGATTTTCTCCCGCCCGCCCCCCCCCCTCTTTTTTTCGTTCTTTCTCGGTCTCTCAGTGGCAAATCTTATCGTCCACGTATCTCAGGGAGTCGCGAACGCAGCCTCCCGTTTTCTACCCTCTATCTCATTCTTGTTTTGTATATATATATCTTTGGGACCGTTCCTCTTGCCACGAGACCCACATGTAATTTTCTATTAATATTCCAAGCTTGGTCGTGCGTGAACTCTTATTTCTTTCTCGGTATTCCTAAACGGAATTTATCCCCTTTCCTCCCGCGCTCTTCCTCTCATCCCGTGAGTTTTTTTCATATTGAAGTTTCTATCTTGCAATACACTGAAAAGAAAATTTTGTTGGAAAAGATCGATATTTTGTTGGATACGTTAAACTGAACGTTTTTTTCGAAAAATCACGAAAATTTTGTCATTCCAGCAAAAAACATTCTGGAAAATCGTTTTCGGAAAGTAAATTTTTGTCATTCCAATCGTAAATTTTGCTGACACTTCCGCTACAATGAAAAATATTGACGAAATAAGGAAAATTTTGAAATCATCCCAAAATATTTAGTTCGCCGTATTCAACAAAATATCGTCGTTTATTTGACAAAATTGAATTTTCAGTGTATGGTTTCGCGTTAAAAAAAAATAAATAAAAAAACTCCAAGAGATCTACTTAATTATCAATTTGTCCGATGTAATTGCGGGCGCTCAATAAATCGAGAGGCCAATCGCATTTGATTAATCATTTGCGGAAGACGTACCTTCATGTGTTTGCGCAACGAGCTCGGATGTGTGTAAGACTTGTCGCAGCCAGAGACTCTACAATTGTAGGGTTTGTCGGATGTGTGGACGTGACTGTGTTTCTTTCGATCACTGCTGTTGGCGAATCTCCTCTCGCACCCTGAGTATTCGCACTTGAAAGGTTTCTCGCCTGTAACATAATTAATGGAAATTGTAGTCGCAATTACATATGGAAACAGGATTTTTGATTATTTTCAAGTTTGCACACGCGAGGACACAAGAATTATCCGAATCTAATGCGTTTTTTTTGTAGATTCGGGACTCATTTAACGAATAATTAATAATTAATTATTAATTGCTCGAATGGTGATTGAAAATGGGGAAAAAATTGACGCCAAGCCATTTTTAATGTTTATTTTTGTGGGGGTGGGCGGAAATATCGGCCGGAATCACGGAAAGTGGCTGGCAACGAACGATTTTTCTGTTTGATTTTGTTATTTTGTTTTTTTTCGCTTACATATCTCGCTTTAGTCGCAATTATATATGGAAACAGGATTTTTGATTATTTTCAAGTTTGCACACGCGAGGACACAAGAATTATCCGAATCTAATGCGTTTTTTTTTGTAGATTCGGGACTCATTTAACGAATAATTAATAATTAATGATTAATTGCTCGAATGGTGATTGAAAATGGGGAAAAAATTGACGCCAAGCCATTTTTAATGTTTATTTTTGTGGGGGTGGGCGGAAATATCGGCCGGAATCACGGAAAGTGGCTGGCAACGAACGATTTTTCAGTTTGATTTTGTTATTTTGTATTTTGTCGGTTCTCTGGTAGTATGTGGGGCGACGAGTGCAAAGAAAGAAAGCAAGTGCTAGTTGTGCGCACTCCCTGCTGGCGGGGGTTGGAAAGATATCGAGAGATAAGGTCTCGTGCACACGAATGGTTGGAACGAAGGGGCCGGGAAGGAGAGGGGGTGGGGGGGTGGGGGTTGAAACGACGACGCGACGTCCTGGCTGCTGCTTTGGGACCGGTGGCGTGACTTTATTTATATCAACCGGAAGTTGACTGGAATATATTTCACCGGTGCACACTCCCTTTTTTCCTCGAGAAAATCTCTTCTCTCTCTCGCGCTCTCTTATCGTCATACGAGAAGAAAAATCCAAAGGCTTTTCGCAGCGACGAGAAGAAGTCTTTGCGAGCGCTAAGGCGCGAAACGGAAACGCAAACTTGGCGGATTTTTTTTATGGCCAAAATGGCGACCGTCTTCCGCTCAGCGGCGGCGAGAGGGAGCGCGGAGAATTTTCAAGGTATATCGTGCACTTTTTTTCCTTCTCGAGTTTCCCCATCGGCAACGCGAGCCTGTTCGCGATTTTATTTTTCAGCATTAAAATGTAAATTGCAACTCGAATTCTTTGTAACAAAATGTCATTCGTTCTCACACTGAACGATTCCGAAAATTTGCAACTCGTTTGTGTCCCCGCTTAGCGAATTACCAAATACACGCGAATATCGCGAACGACGCGGTTTCCCGAATTATTCGCTTGAACCGCAAATGCAAACACACTTTAAAGAAAAAATAAATAAAACAGTTGCAAAAGGAACACGCGGAACGGGCGATATCTTTTGTGAGCGATATTCAAATGGGATTGTCGACGTGCTCGCGGCTCGTTTATCGACTAATTAATTTTACACATTCGCGCGCGTTCACGCGGGAGCTTTATTACTATACAGACTTACGCTACGTGCTTCGTGTATGTCGGTGTCTCGGGAGCTCCGCGCGCAATATTTGCAACGGCCGCGAGAATATCGTTTACGATGCGTACGGCGTGCGACCGACTCGCGCGGGCGATTATTTTCCGCGACAAGCTCTCAACCGCGAAAACATAAAAAAAAAGTATATTGTCAGCTGATACTCGTCTTCGTGACTTGGATTACATTTAAACGAGTTGAATTAAGTACAGTCCATAAAACATCGTTCTCGTGTATTTCACCTTTTATTTGAATCCACGAGTGCTCGAACCTCCTCATTTTAAATGTCGTAAGAATACCGAGTCCAAAAATTCATGAAATTTCTTTCTCCAATGATTAATTATCAATGAATTATTCATGATAACACAATGAGCTCAAAAGCAACGATTTTTCGAATGAAAAATTGTCGGGCAATACACACGAGTACATTTTAAAGTTTTGGACTGGCTGCGGAGCAGTGTATGGGCAAATTAATAATTGGATTAAAAAGATCGAGAGTGATGAATTATGTGTATGGTGACAAGTACAATGAACGAATTTTATCGTATCCTCTCGCTCGCTCTCTGCATCTCTTTCCCTCGTATTTCATTATATTCACCCGGAGAAATTCAGGAGGGGGAGGCGAGAAGTATGAAAAAAAAAAAAAAATAAGTAACAGAGAGTTCCTTCCCAAACGGGACGATTAATAACTTTTTCAAATCTGTCCCCGACACACGCACGCGCGTCGAAACAAACACATACGCACGAACAAACGGTAGCACGTAGCAAATATAAATAGCGGATAAATAAAATATTTCTCTCTCGCTCGGTTCGATCGCACGACGATGAACGCGCGCGGGCCTCTATTCTGTCCGCGTGTGCAGATGGCAACAATGTGCCATGAAATATTGCCCCATACCATATTTCCTATCCCATTCATGTAGACACACCCGTGTGCTGGCTACATTGATCGCTGCCAAACGAAGGGTCGTAGCTGTCGCCATTTCCAACTAAAATTCATCCAACTTACGCCCTTCTCATTTTTTATTTCCTGTCTGTGTAAGTTTTTTGGGCCTGTGTGCGTTTGTTAGCAATACCTCATTTCCCCACCTAGAGTCAATCTTTTTCGTTCTTCTTCTCCCTCGATCCTTCTCTTCGTGCGACGTGTGCGAGAGAACCAAAGTCCAAATTCATTGGGAGGATCTCCTCTGGATGATTCGCCGTACGTTCGAGTTCTCCAGAGAGAGAAAGAGACAAATATAGCATATTTTCGAGGCAGTGTATTCGTGTTATGACTTTCAGAATGGGGAGGCCTCACAATGGTCCAGATCTCGAGACGGGATAAAATAGTTATTATAATCATTTGGCGTCTCTCTCGCGGTCTCACTTTTTTTTTTAACGACCATGCACGGGACTTGGATTGGTCGCGACGATATAGCAACCCATCCCGGAATTTATATAATCTTTATTATATATAGGACTATATTTATTGCCACGGGACGGAGATGATAGGGTCCAAATGACCCGGATTATATATATAGAAGAGTATCTCATCGATCACAATCAATTTTCTTCTCTCATTCCCTTATTTTCCTTCGAGTCAAGAATCGGGAGCATTTCCAAAGGCTACTGCACGCTTTTTGCCTTGGAAAAACTTCTCGAGGACGTTGCTCACTTCCGTAACGTCACAATAAATTCTTCAACCTTTTACTACGAGTCCCTCCCTCGCTTCATCCTCGAGCACTCCGGATGGAGTTTGAAAGAAGAAAAAAAAACGTTGCATACACGAGAAAATGGAGCCGGAATAAGAAAAAGTACGAGAATGGCGAGCTGGAGCGCGGGATAAATGAAGGAAAAAAGTAAAATGAAAGAAACTACTTCTTGGAGTTTTAGGAAAAACGAAGGCAAAGTCAAAGACCGTAATTTTTCAGTTCTCTGTATCGCGTGTTATAAAGCAGACAGGGAGTTACAAAAAAATGCAGACTTTTGTATGTGCCTGTGGAAAACGAGATTCTAGTTCGAGAAAATGGCTCGGCGAACCCACGGTCAGGCAAGGACCACCGGTAAGTTTGCCTCTCTCTTTCTCTCTTACTCTTTGCCAGCATTCGCTGGCCGGAACCTTCCGAGGAATCTCGGGCAAGGGCAGAAAACTCATTGAAAGTACGAGAGAGTTTTTCGGAAAATTCAAGCCTCGAATGATATATGGGCGCATCGCCAAACAAGAGAGAGGGAGAGAGAGAGAGAGAGAGAGAGGGCATTGTCCCTTTGGGCCTTGTGGGCCAGACATTCGGGCGGATAGACTTTGCGCTCGTCGCAGCCTTGGCCCACGAGGGATAATGGATGATTTTTCACGTCCATTGTCAGCGCATGCCTCTCTCTTTCTCTCTCTCGCACTCACTTGCCCCATTGCCTTTCCCTCTTTCGAGGAGAAAGAACAATTTTTCGTATAATAATTCCGTTGATTTTTGAGCCAAAGAGCGAGCAAGATGCAACTCAAGAGAGAGACGAAGAACGAGAGAAAAATATGGTAACCTCCCAGGCGTACCACCACCATCGCCACCGATCCATTCTCGACGAGTTTTCGAGTGGATAATTTTCTCGTTATACGTTCGATATTAGAGGGAGAAGGGGGGCATTGATTTTTAGGAGGGGCAAGAGAAGATACACGAGCAGATAGACCGATCGAGTTTGCCAGGTGAAAAAAAAGAGAAGCCAAAAGTTCGGCCCCCTTTCGAACGTATTTATAAACTTATCGAACGAGCAAAATCGATCCATACCCAGCGATTGACACTCTTGACTCTGTACCCCCGAATATTTTTTGTTTCTTTCTCCATCTCGTTCTTATTTTTTGCCGGACGATTCTCATCCCTCTGTATGACTCGAAGGAGTCGAAGGAGAGATCGGTACTCCGGATAACCCAAAGTCGTCGGGCAAAAGAGACGAAGAATTGGGGATGAGGAGGAAAAAAAAGAAGAGAGGAAAAATGAAAGATCGGCAAGATCGATATCTATCGTCCTGAACGAAAAGATCGACAGCTACGACCCACAAACTCCCGCCTCTCTTTTTTCCAGAAGCACCGAGAGCCATTCGCGAGATATTGGATTTAGATCTTGGATATTAACGCCATTTTCATTTACCGCCATCTCCGGAGAATTTTGACTCCGTGACGATTACAAAAGAGGCGTGACCTTACACAACGATTTTAATCTCTTTTTGGAATCCATCGTTATACAAATACTCGCTCTCATTTTATTTGTAATCGCTTGTCATTCGTAACAAGGACGCATAAATGATCTTGCATATATTTCAAGGTTAATACACGCTTCGCTTGATGGATCTGAAATTTACCTGTCACGATTCCTCCCGAGACAAATCTATTGGATTATTTTCTCGCTCTGTCCTCCGCTCTATCCATCTTTAACACGTTCCAAAGGTCTCGATCTTCTTCAGATATTATCTTGACAAAGATCGAGTCCTTCGAGGAAGGGATTGAGAAGATTTTTACGTCTTTTGTTTGAATCTCGAGCAAATAAACTGAATAATCCGTAGTAATTGCGATGGTTTTTGGTCCTTTGGGAAATTCATGGCGTTTGAGGCTCGCAGAAAAAATGGAAAAAAGTCCGAAACACACACAATGGGCAAGCGGTGAATATACCGCGTTAATCCTTGGCTTCGAGGATCAAAACACTCGCAGAGCCCGTCAAGTTTCCATTTTCTTTTCCAGCATCTTGTTTCGTCAGATTTCGTCCCTCGAGGCTCGTGTTTACACGGATAACTTGCAAAACAAGCTGGAAAATGTGTAACAGCTCGGGAGCGATTCTGTGAGCTGTGAAGGGGAAAAAATACAAGAGGAAAAGACAGATCTCTCTTCTCGGCTTTCCTCGCCAAAAACGCCTCGTTTTTAGTTTGTTCTCTATTGGCATCTCGCGGTGATCCGGAAGAAGCAGGAAGAAGGAGAAATGCATGTGTTATAGGGAAAAAGTTTAAGGACGAAGAAAAAGCATCGCGGCGCGTATATACGTGGATCGTGAACGTGAAAAAGAACCGCAAATCCGTGCGGGTAAGCCTAACTAGCGGTTGATGCGCCGATCATTCCGCCATGTTGGCCACGAAAGGGAGAAAGAGAATGAGTGAGTCCTGCGCCGAAGAACAGCCACCGGCAGATGTTTTAGCCATTCTCTCTTCCTCTCTCTCTCTCTCTCGCTCGCTGGCTCTTCAACTTTCGTCTTTTCACCAAGAGCCAGACAATATTCGACTGTTTGCCACCGTCCGCATGACCACCAGCCTTGGTTACGACGTCCCTGGCTCTTATGCACTTATTTCCCCTGCGCTTTGTTGCGCGTCCTTAACATTTAGAGTGTGTCGATTCAACGCTCACGGGGATGCACCGGTGACGCCCCTCCAATTATTCAAGTCCCATTATCCGAGCTAATACATTTCTCATCGATAAATTTCGTACAGACGCCACCTCACCCTTTTCTCCGTCGCAAACTTTCTCGTTTCATGCGAAAATGACGAAAAATGACAGCCATTTTTTTTTCTCTCGAACTAGCCAAATAACCGACAGCAATAGAAAGAGAGAGATACGAATTCGGTAGCGAGTTGTTGGTGCACGTAGAAGCAGTTTAGAAAAGTATCCCCGTGGCCGGGTTTATACGCGAGAACGGTGTCTCTGTTTTGCTCGGGCTACCGTAGCGTGAAAACACGCGGAAAGAACGAAATTCCACTCTCTCCTGCTCGCTCAGTCTCCGAGAGATCTCCGGACTGTCTCTTATTCGCGTAGTTTTCTTTTTACCTCAGTGTTATATCGTTTTGTTTTGTTTTTTTCAACCTAAAACCATGATAGCCTCCGAGGAAGCGCGTGTTAGCTGGTGTTCTCGTTCGGACAGAACAAGAGATCGGGACGAGAGATTTTTGCCTCTTTCTCTCTCTCCGTAAAACTGCGTGCTGCTGGCTGGCGAGCTCATATAAAAGACACAAGGGGCGCCAGAGAGAAAAGTAGCCGAGGAGAGCGGCGGGAGGACGCGCGCGATCTTCTGAAGATTCGGATACCGGACTCGTCTAGAGTTACCACGGTGGATTCCTATCGTCGCTCTCTCGACGACGTACCCAGATATACATGCAAAACACACATCCCATCCCCCCCCTCCGCCCGCTCCCCCGTTCGGACAAACTGTTGAACATTTCAAAAATCACTGCACTTTGTGCTACGAATTTTTAATACGGAATTAACCATGGCAGAATGCGCTACAGTATTTTTTCTCGGTTCAAAATTCAGAGCCAAATGCAATTTTACGATTTTCTCGCAATTCTTGATCAATCAGTCGGTTTTTTTTTTATCAATTCTCATCATAAAAAGATCCAGGCTCATGCGACGAGGTGTTGAAAATCAAAGACAAATTTTTGATCCGCTGTGGTGACTTCTCAGACGCACAATCTTGAAGGTGCGTGCATATTTATTTTCCTGGAAGGTGCGGATCGCCTTTTTGGACACTGACCCGCGTGCGCCTTTTTTATCCCCTCACTTTTGTGCCCTTTACTCAAGTGGCGTAGTTATACAGTTGTCACGAAGCGAGAAGGTGGAGGAGCAGGACTGCGACGAGAGGGCGCGGAAGCGAGAAAGAGCGAGAGGGAGAAGAGACTCTCTGAGTTTGCATACCGCGTGCTGGCTATATAACGTTTAATCTTTTAGCACCGATCTGAAATGTAATTGAATATCTCTCACCGCGCGCAGCAGCGCCAGAAGCGAAAAAGGGTAAAAAAAGGAGAAAAGTTTTGAAAACAAAGTGGAATTGTGTCATTTGGTGGTTGAAATATGTTCGCGCTTGGAAAATATCGATCGTTCAATTCGTCGGTTATGTAAATCTCTTATCATGCTGTGAAAAAAAAAATCACCGCTAGCCGCGTGTTTATATATATTTTTAATACATTTTGCGCTTTGACGTCGAGTGCTAAAGGTAAACGAGCCGCAGTGACGTGGCGTAAATAGCCATTGAATTCATGAATACCGTGGAATTCCCATGACACGCGGTTAGACCCTGCACGTATATGCGTGTACAAACGTCTATAGCGCGTGTGCCATCCACAACACACACTCGCACGACGAAAAAGAGGGATAAATAAAAAAGGGGCGAAAAAGATTTTAACAGAGAAGATTTTCGAGGGTTCCTTCTTCTCCTCTCGAGAGGCGCGTTAAAGGGAGAGAAACCAAGAGGTTTTGCGAGGTGGTGCGCGACCCTTGAACTTTGTTGGTGAACGGGGCAACGAGGGGAATCTCTCGCTCTCTCTTCTCCACACTTTTTACCTATGCCTTTGACATTACGATGACACTGCGAGATGTGAGTCTTGAAAATAGTAAAACTCAGCATCCCAGCAAATAAAAAAATCCTTAACGTATCCTGTCCCTTACAATTTCGCGTGAAACGTTATCAAGTTTTGCGTAAAATTGATCCTTGATTTTTGTTTTATACAAAAAAACGCTTTTTGTGGAAAAAGCGGAGGCTGCGACGATTTTCACAGGATTCTTGAGGGCGAGACGCGTCAGGGAGGAGTGAGGTTTGTGTTCCATGAGAATTGACAGAGTCTCGTATACATAAAAATAGGTGCGTGTGTATTGAGATGAAAAAAAAGGCCGTACACTCGAGTGAGAGCGTGCCAGAAAGAATTCATCACGGTATTGTTGTCCAGTGTTGCTAAACGCCAACGAAAATCCTCGAGAACTGCGGCGATCTCTTAGCCTGCTTGTTAGAGACCCATTGTCGATTTTCTTTCCCTCTCTCGCATTCTCCTTCTCGATTTCTGCTCCTGGCGGATCAGGAAAAACTTTGTCGGCCGTGAGATCCACACGAGCTTGGAGAAACGGGAGAATGTTTTCTATTGTAACGAGGAAAAACGAATAGAGAATGAGCTCTCGGGCGTGCCGCAGAGGAAAACCCGGATTAGCACTTGTATTCCTTCCTTTTGCGTCTCTTACTCGCTCCTTCTTTTTGTGTTTTTTTTTTTTTTCTGGAGGATACGAACCGAATTGTATTTCGAGTGTGGCGAAAAGATTTTCTTCTCGACTTTGAGGATCGAGGCTTTCGAATACACACGTCCAAGTTTCTCGTTGTAATCGAACTTTGGTCACGGTTGATTAATAATCATCGACATTTTGTTGGGCGCGGAATCAAGATTGTTTCAGTTTTCTCTTTCGATGATCGGACCCATCGTTAAATGGACTTTAGTCACAGTTAATTTCGTTAGAGGAACGATCATTAGTGAACGTCGAGATGGGAAAAGAATGAAACAAAATGAAAGCAAAAAAGCAAAGAGAAAAAGATGGAAAAAGATATTTCGATTGGTATATTTATTGATGTTCGATGAGTCGACGAATATCTGTTGTTCGTTTCATAAGAGCGTCGTGTCCGGACTGCGAGGCGTCTCTTTTGGACGATACACTCGTTCCACAAACTTTTCCTCCTCTCAACGTGTTTCTCATTTGTCTCTCGCGTTGTTTCTCGGTCTATTCTCAAAAGGATTATTGTCCAAGTCCGCTGTGTTTGCTTCGTTGCAACCGCGTTGTAAGAACAAAACATGGACTGCTTGTTCGGAGAGTTTGGTTCGCGGTGCGTGTGTGGCCAAGTTTTTCGGATTATTAATGAACCGGCTGGGGGTCATCTAATGACTGGACACAGGGCGTGGCGAGAAGATTGCTAAATCAGAGGAAACCTTTATCCTCGAGCTGGGCCTGAAGCTTTACAATAATATTCGTTGGTGAATCCTCTCGTGTGTGTTTGTGCGAGCTCCGCGATCTATCCTCCCACGCCCTTCTCCCGCACGGAGGCTTTGTCGACGATGAGAAAAACGTCGAACGCGTCTCGCACGACGAGAAATTTCCCCATCCCTCTTTCTTCTTGGCAAGCCTCGCAATAATAACTCTCCTCGTTTTTCGATACAATCAATCCTCGCGACGGCAACCCTTCGAGTCGAGTGCAAAACACCAAAATGGCGAACGTCTCGAAAAGACAATGCGAAACGTTGATTTTTGACAGAACTGCCAATTAGCCCAGAAATCGACGATATTTGTGAATTTTCCTTCACTAATTCATTTTTTTATATCCGTTCAACAACGAAGAAAGTGAGTCGCAGTGCATTTTGTGTTTGTCCATAAATCGACGCGGAGATAGGGGCTGAAAAAAAGGAAGAAAATGAGGATGGGAGTGAAAGGACGAAAGTGTATAGAGAATGGGATAAAAAGAGATGAAGAGAACGAGCCAGGGGGTGGAGGGAGAGGGAGTGGGGGTTTGAACATAATGTTTCCCACAGTGAGCGAGGATAGTTGTATATTTTACGATATGGCGAGCAATTTGACATCTCGCACGAGACATAATTCACGCGGTTGCCCCTCCACACTTATTTATGTATTATACACACGTGCACGAATGAATATGTGCGCATGTGTAACAGTCGTGAGTGGAAGAAAAAAAGAGGCGTAGACCACGCGATTTAACTCCCGAACCAATCGGACTTGGGTCGTTTTCATTGTAATTGTAATCCACGCGCGTTAAAACGCATGAAAAACATACTTGTTACATATTTCTCTTGGCGTATATACGAGAAGGCTAAAGCGCCTAGATATCGACTGCGGCGTACACAGGCCGCGAGTTCTCGATCTCCAGCCACTGCACCAAGTGGAAACGTATATTCGTGATCAGACAAGACATTTCGCAATCGAGGCCTCTATAATATTCTCTTTATTACTCCTACGCCGTGTGCCCTTTTTTCATATGCTTTCCCAGACGAGATTTAGCCAAAGATTGCATAAAATAATAACAAACATAAAAATAATTTATAAATGAAATTGCGATGAAAGTTTGGAAAAAAAACTGCAGCAACTTTGTAATATTTGGATTAATAGATTTCCGAAAATATTTACGAACCACTTACAATCATTTTTTTTTTGTAGACAATAAAATATTTCAACCCTTTTTGTTTTCTGTACCGAGAAATGCTCGTACGTTAATAATTTTTTTCAATCGTTTTGCCTCATTTTTCTCGAAACTCTCATGCACGTTCTTTCTTTCTCATTATGTGTATAGATTCATTATTTTTTTTGTTCTCCGTCTCGCTCTCTCTCTCTCTTTCGTTCGGAGGGCCTTTCAGCTGAGAAAAATAAGGCTCGCGCAGAACCCCGATCAACCCCACGCGCTCCCACAACTGACTATCGTCGTTTTTTTTTATCGTTGATACGCCGTTGGCGTGCTTAGGCACCGTTTCACGCCACAATTTTATTTATTGAGATTTCGCGAAACGACTCTCGTGCACTCCTCGACGATTTTGAGCGCATGGCGAATCTCCCACACATACAAACACTCGCACACATTGGTGCGTCAAGTTTTTATGATTCTTGTGTATACGTGCATGAACGAGATATCTTCTTGGAGCTAATATTCTTGCAGCTCTCTGCGCCCTCTCTCTCTCTCGTCTACCGCCGTTTCTCGATGCAGCACACAAGCTCGCGCCAACGTTGCATACTGCACACATTTTCATCCGGCAGAGAGGCAAAGATCGAGGGCGCCCGGTTCATTTTTCATTTTAATCGCACGCTAATTATCTCTCGTGAACTTTGTGAAAACTCCGATTATAGCGCACTTTTATATTTGCCATATTTCCAATTTTATTCTCTTTCCATTTGCACCTAAACGCACACAAAATTTCGTTTCTCTTTGTCATTTTTTTTTGACCAACGAAACTTGGACAATATCCAGGCAGAAATTCCGCAAAGTTCCATAAACGTCAACATTGTTTCGTTTTCTCGAGCCACAAACGAAAATTCTTTCCGCAGTCTCGATTCGGATGTGCGCTAAGCACAAAAATATCAAACGCCATCGCTATACCTTCGTGAAAACACCAAAGTATTTACTAATAGTAATAATAATAATAATAATATTTCTTGCTTGGTACTCTGTACACAGCGACGGTTGCGAGCTTGGATTTTACCGTTAACCGTTACTGTCTCTCTGCAGTTCGCGTTGCCATAGCACAGCAAGGCTCGTGCGGCTGTTCTGTAACCTCGCGCAGAGCGTATGACAATCTATATACAAACTATGGACCGGAATATGCGGCGGTAGCGAAGAAAAATCGCTCGATCGTATTATTGCGAGTCGGCGTTAAAACGCATCTGGAAAATCTAAATTTTTTCCATTTCCGATGAACGAGTAATTATCAGCAACAAATCGCACTTTGTAGCGAACGATTTTCCGCGTTTATACCCTTTCGTACATCGCGTGCACAGTCGATCGTTGAGAATTCTATAGACAAGAAATAAGGAACAAAAAAAAACTAGTTCGCTCGAAGATTGGATTATTATTCGTAACGAATTATTGTAACGGAAAGGGTTTCCTACCTGGTGGGAGAACTAGCTATCCCATGATGATACAACAGGCGATCAACGAGGAACGAGATAGAGAAGGGAAGGAGGCAAGATATCGAGTTACGCGTCAAATCGAAAATTACAATAACTAAAGTTCCATAGGCTTCCCATAACCGTCATCGTAAAAAAAAAGAGGAAAAAAAAAACACACGGCATAATGTTAACGTAAAAATGTCTTCTCTGTCCCTTGAATGCGAATCGCATTTGCCATCAAAGTTTTGTGACTGGTTTTTTGCTTTGATAAAGTTCTTGAATTTCTCTTGCGCGGTTCTCGGCAAAATTGGACCTGGGAAAATTTTTCTGAAGCAGAAAATCGATGAGGACACGTGGAGAGTTTTTTTTTTTCATGGAACTCGTTCGATTTGGAGTCGAACACTGGAACTGCAGTTGCCTTTTTTTTGAGCGAGAGAGAGACTTTGTTATGTTTATTAACAGTAACATTACTCGGAGGATAAATACTAACGAGGCTATGTAAATGTTCTATCCGTTAACCTTGTCCCTTATCGTTTTATCCTCGTCGACGATATTTGGTGTCTCTGTCGTAGCGGTCCATCGCGCCTCGCCCCCGCTCGGGGCCGATGGTACACGAGAGGAAAGAAAGAGAAAGAGAAAAGTTGGAGAATTCCAGAGCCCGGACGGTCGACCCGCGACCCCCGACCCTCGCTCCCTAAATCATCCACCGCTAGGCCGCAATTCCGTTTTGTTTTCTTCTCCCTCTCTCTTCTTGCAGTTCTTTTTCTTTGTATTGTTTTTTTTTCCAACAAAATTCATTTATTTATTTTGTCCGACTCTCTCGCTCTCACCCGCTGTCCACTTTGTCTTCCCACAATCTTTTTATCATATCTCTCTGTCTCTTTCCTCTCGCTGGCCTTTCGCAGAGACACCAACATTCGGAGGAGGGACAGGGAGAGAATCCAATCCTCATCCCTGCTCTCCCTTTCACCCCTTTTTTACCAGCACGTCTCGAAACTGTGAGAAGATTTTTCGCCCCGAATACCTGCACCTTGTTGCTCGTTCTTATGACGGCCATTTTATTATTATTGTTTTTCTCGGTACATCTTCATTACAATAATTATCTTTTTATTGCAATTCAACTCTTTTTATTTGCCACAATGACAGCAATAATTTATTGTTTCGTTCGTTTTACCGAAGCAACTCTCGAGTTCCTGAGTCAGTAGCTCATCTCTTGATCAACGTGTATATTACACGGAGAAAAATGGGGCCTCAAATTCTAAGAGCTAATGCTAGAAAATCTAGCAGTTTGCTGCCAGTTCGGCTAGATTTAGAGTTCTTGTTAAGAAAGGGTAAAAATAATTCTTACATCGTATAGTAAAAATGGTGCATGCATTCGCAACTAAGAAAATATAATGCCTGCATATTACATTTGAAACTATTCTCTTTACTATTACACGCTATATTTTCAGATTGATTACTATACGCATAGCATAAATCTCGAGCGGATAAATAGATTCCACTATACGCATAACACGAATCTCCATAGTATAGCAAAAAATTTCACGAAGTTATTAGTAAAATGTGACTCTTTATACTGTACTTTTTGTAAAATACTGGATAGTAATTGTTCCAATGCCATGGGCAAAATATTTTTTGAATTCTACCAAAAATCGCAATATGGCGAATGAAATGTATTATTTGTATCAGTTTACGTGCTATATCGTGGGTTATAATTTCAATTCCTTCATTATTGCTATACTATAATTATAATTTTTATCATCCAGTCAATACTTTTCAATATTTTTTGATATTTTTTTTTAGAAGTATAGTGTTAATTTTTAGAAGCGCAGTATTAATTCCTAAATCCAAGGCCCCAGTTTTCTCCATGTAGCCGAACTGGCAGCAAACTAC
This sequence comes from Diadegma fenestrale, assembly GCA_037043255.1. Lineage (NCBI taxonomy): Eukaryota > Metazoa > Arthropoda > Insecta > Hymenoptera > Ichneumonidae > Diadegma > Diadegma fenestrale. The sequence continues at coordinate 11,024,530 of CM073317.1, forward strand.
TAGATTTCTAGCACTGGCTCTTATAATTTGAGGCCCCATTTTTCTCCGTGTATTTTCATTCATGGAGGGATTAGAATTGGTCGCCGGGAAGCCATAGATCTGGCGAGTGATGTTTTTGTTCTCTCGTTAATTTTCAGATGGAAATAATATATAAACGCGAGACAAGATGAAAGATTTTCGAAATCTGTCATCTACAAGACGCTTTGGTAATAAATTCCTTCTTCATTACATTTAGTATATAAATATCGTATTACTCTTTCATGCGGGTGAATCAACGTAAGATAGAAACCGAATGAAAACATACACAAATGTACGTATAAACGCGGATGAAATATACTTTCGTTTACACGTGAAAGCATAGAAACAGATACGAGTGTGTTTATATACACGCACACATGGATTTTCCGCTACTATATATTTTGTTTTGCGGCGCGGGCATGCGCGAGGCGTAAACCAGAGGCATTTAAAAGCCAAGGTGTAGTGTTACAGAGAGAGGAGAGACACTTGATATTTTTTTTTCTTTATTCGCCCATGATCGTCATTGTACCCAACTGGATATTCTCTCGCTACCGTACTCCACACGCGGTAGTGGAAACCGCCACCTCTATGATTTACCCTGGGTCTTCGGTTACTCCGCGCGTATTCCAACCGGAACGTGAAATCAAACTGGAATCATTTTCGCGCGTTTCTTGCTCCTGATAATGTAGAATTTTTCTTTGAAGTTGAAATTTAAAAAATCAACAGAAATATCGTCGTTTGCAAATATTTTTCACGCTCCAGACGTGAATGAAAATATTTGCTGATCCAACGTGTCGAGATCCAATGAATTTCTTTTTTTTTCGACACTCTTCCCCGGCGTTGGCTCCAGGGAAACGTTGCGCAGGCAGTTGCATGGAAATAGAACGACGATCTGCTCAAATTCTCGAGTTTGTATAATCAAAGAGACATTGGCGAGGGAGAGAGGAATTGGCTTCTGGCTAACATCCTCAGCAAATAGAGCAAAGACTTCGAGAAAGCAGCCGCACTCGGACCAACGTACTTTTTGAGATTTCGAAAGATGTTAATCAAACCACATGCAAACGAATCGCGGAGCACGCGCCACTTTTGATTATTTTTTCAGCTGATACACTCTCGAGCAGCGCGAAGCCCTCTCTAGTTCGGGGGGTGAAAACAGAAACGAGACGTGAGACAGCAAAACAATTAGCAGCGAGTTATTTTCACAGAAGCCGCAAATCTCGCTCTTGCTTTTTTTTTTCTGCCGCTTCTACAGTTTATAATTTACGGAAAAATGTTTGTAAAATTCCACACGTAAATACTCGGTCGCAAATGACGTTTTTCCGGTAATTATGTGACAATTGAATGATGAGGAGCATTTATGAAACGGTTTTCGAACCAGATGCGAAAAAAAGTGCGATGCTGTTGAATAAATGCGAGAAGAGGTGCACGAAGGGTGTTTGCCGAGGGTCTCGGGGGGAGGAAAGATATTATGTACGATCATTTGAGAAGGCTCGAGGCTCTCTAGGCCGAGCACAGCAGAGAGCTCGTAGAATTCTCGTGGGAGGATGAGAAGCAGGAGGTTTGCAACAAATCTTTCTGTCTAAATCAGTTTCAAGTGAGATAAGTGTTTGGCGCCCTCGGGGCTTTCAGCGGAGGCGAATTGAGTCCCTACTCGTCCTTCACCCACACAAACACACGTGTATATAAGTGCGAAGGATCTTTTGCGAAGTTTGTGAGACTTTGATGCCGCACACTTAAAACTGCTCATCCCTCCGCCGGACGAGAAACACCGGGAGTTGCTTTTTTTAATAGAAAATTATTTAGAGCGATTTTTATTGCTTCAATAAACGTCAGAAATATTTGAATTACTTCTCGAGGCTCAAACGTCTCGATGACGTATCGGAACTACCGCCCCTTTTGGAATTCACGCTCCAACCCAGTGGATCGATCATTCGGAAGGTTGCGCAATATCTTTGCTTTTCTCGCCTTCAAACCCTTTCGCACTTGTATTAATAGCAGTTCGTAGGTGGACGTTTCAAGGCCGCGTTTTCACGAGCTTAACTTTTTTTCGCTTTCGAGGACTTTCCTCGCAGTCTCGAGTATCGATCTCGTTCCTTTTGCTATAAATATTTTTCCTTCCCATTTGTTTATAGCCCTCGATGCTCGAAACGTTCGTCGTAAATCACGTGACCACGCTGAGCGAACATTTTTTTGTCCCCCTGCTGGATCCGGAAAGCGAGACAGTTTCCTCGTGGGAAAAAATTAAGCACGACGCAACCGAACGAAACTCTGAATATTTTTATTTTTAGAAAGTAAATCCTCGTCTGACAGTCGATTCCTCCGAAAGTATGACGCGTCAAAACCAAAAATAACGCTACATCCTTTCGGTCTCGAAAGCAGCAACGCTCGAGCGTTGTTTCATATCGATCGGGGATCAACGACGTGTGTCTCTTCGCTCTATGAATACGAAGGCACATGCATTTCGTATATAAATATGATCATGTTAGGATTTCGATTCGATCGATCATTCTCGCCGGCGACGATAATCGCCCTCCACGAGTAAGACCCCGAAAAACGAAATTCTTTGAATCTCTGTGTCAAGATCGTTGAAATCTTTGCATTGGTTACGATTTTATTCCGCACATGATAAATTAAACGAAATTTATCGAGCGTATGTATAAAAAGTGACTAACAAAAAGCGCTAATTCCGCTTGTCAACGCGGTAATGAGATTTTTCTTAAATCCCTTTTGTCTTTCGGTCCACGAGCACCGATACACAGACATATTCGTTCTTGCAATATCTTTTCGCAACTGGACGCGCTTCCTTTTTTTTTCTTTTCGTCGACGACGACGCCCCGCAACGCGTACACGATACGCGTTTTATATATCCCACGATCGTGTACTCGTCACTCGGAAGTGTATCGTCCAGCGCAGCTCGATTTCTCACTCGCTGTTTCTTCTATCTTCGCGTCTTTTCGCATTAACATTGTGTCTGGAAGCTTCATCAGGATTCGCCATGAACATGAATGGGACGAAAGGAAAAATGAAAAGAGAGAAAATCAACAAAACGAAAGAAAAAGAAATGCTTTTTATTGCTGAGCTGCTCGAATTGCGAGCAAAGCAACGAGTTACTTTGAAATTTAAACAAAAACGCGCTGAATTTTGAAATTTTAACGTCTCGCAAGTAAAAAAAAAAAATCTTTTGTATGGCGAGAAATAATAATTAGATATTTTTTAACAGGCTCTCTGCACGGATGGATCGAGAGGAGACTCAGCTTTTGGTGAGTAGCCATTTATACTGTATTTTTCGAGTTGAAAGGGGAAGGGAGAGACGGAAAAAATATGGGGTGAATAGAGGGAAGCGTGTGGATGGAGAGGATTCGTCTCATAGCGAAAACCAACAAGCTCGGCCCTACTTAACGCTTATTCCGACACCCCTAGCGACGAGGACTCATCCCCTATCATCCCCTTATTCTTTGGGAACCCCTCATCGTGTATACGGGGTCAACGTGTGTTATACAGTAGCGAGAAAGAGCCAAGACGATTGAGGAAGAGGTGATGATGCTGGGTGCTCTGGGCGAGAGTCGAGGCCAATGGCAGACATCGACGAGGGGTGAATCCCATTGTCGAATCGACCAATCGGAAGAGCTCACCCCCGAGCTTAGTCTCCCTTCCCTCGCACATGCGAACATCCTTTTTTGTCAACTTTCCTCTCTCCCGCGTTACATCCTGAGTACGAAAAGGACGTACCTAACCTTTCGCTTTAACCTCAAAATAGCCTCTCCGGAGCCTTTTTCATGCTCACCAAAAATCGATACTTTGGTTTTGTCACGCTTTTTTTTATTCTTTCCTGCTACAGGATCTTTTATAATGCATGTATGCATTTTTCTCAATGGCCGCGAGCTCCGTCTGTCGTATGCGAACTCTGCAGCACACTCAACGACTGATGATCATTTTTTTTTATCCCATTTCAGCAAAATTTCGAAACACTAATGAACAGCGTTTTTTTTTTTTTTTCAAAATCCTGGGTACGTAAATATTTACGTGCCTGGCCGATTAAAGGGACAATGAGCGCGCGCAGTTCCGCCAGGCACTTGGCGTTGGCTTTAGAATTCCAAGCTCGTTTTGGTTGATATTCATACATAAGTGAACTCGTGAGAGAGCAATGAATCGAGCTCTGTCAAAGAGAAAGCGTGTAGAAGGCTAAAACATCGAACTCGAAGCGATTTAGTTGGTGGAAAGAAACAAAGGGTCGAAAAGGCGTCGTTGCGGATGGAGAGCGAGAGGAAAAGGGAGCGCGTATTTGTGCGGTAGAATCGGAAGGGTGTTGGCGATTTCTTTATATAGTATTTTCATCGCAACTGCCACCGCATCGAGAGTATTTATTTGTATTGTACGCAGAAGGGTGTGAAATTCTGAAAACACGAGTAAATTTGTATTACGGAGGATGCCACCCACGATGGTGTGGAAAGGATTGGTCGGTCTCGTGGCTTGTGGGAAATTAAATGGCAACGCGATCTATATGACTCTCGGAAACTGCGCGAAGCTGGAGAATCGCGCCTCACAAACAGAAAGGCTTGATTCGCGTTGCTCGAGCCTCGACTTTCAATCGCTCTGGCTTTCAGTTGCGTACAAATCGCGCAGTTTCACAAATTGTCTTTGTTTCGCTTTGCTTTCCAAATTATTTTGACACACCTACAATTCACAATGTATTTACACACTTTTCCTTCGTATAGTTTCACACACACGCGCGCCAGACCCGAGCCAAGTTCAACCCTCTGACGCGAGAAATATCGTTGCCGGTTGAGGGAGTTGTTCGTTCCCTGCTTTCGGTGCAGGACGCAAACACGTGCACGAGAGTGTCGCGCGTTTGCGATGATTATTACGGGGCGCTGCCACCATATCCATGAACTTACGTTCACGTACATACACGCGAATCTGCGTCAACTTACACGAGATATATTTTTTTATACGAGCAATGCAAGCAGAGTTTAGGAAGCGCGCTCGGGCTGTACAAACTCGATTTAATTACCGCGAGTCGTTAAGCAAAGATATATCGGCAACTCGAATGGCCTACTCTACGCGCTATCTTCGCGCCATTGAACTCCCCGTTCTCGAGGGTTAATTCTTGAAAAAAGTTGAAAAAGGAGGAAAAAACGGTGGACAATTGTTACGAGGATTTGACCAATGGTGCGGCGATGTTTCCGTGGTATCAAGACGAGTCGCACGGAGTGATTGATTTTACGACTAGAACCGCGTGTCTGTTGAGATGGTGTTCGGTACAAACTGCTGCGGTCGTTTCTCAAACGGCCAATAAAAATTCTATTACACGTGTAATTAGCGAAAATCAGATAGCGGTTTTACCTCGTTCAAGACCCAAAATCATCATTCGTTGGATCAACAAAATATTAAGATATCAGGATGAACCAAATTTTCAAGCTCCGTAGGCCTTAGAAACGAAGAAACGAAGGAAAATAAAAAAATAAAAAAAAACGATTTTGACTGCGTATATATTTGTGAAAGGATCGTTTTACGTGTGTTTCGTTTCTCAGGCTGATTTGTCTAAGCCATGAGAAATCATATTGACCGGCTCGTGTGACCTGCGCCAGGAGGGGAATGAGCCACGAAAATAAATAAGAATACTCGGAGATAAATTAATAAGATTGGGGAACGCCTGGAATTTAACGAGAATTCCGGTATACAACGCGCCCGGCTACACGAGAACACGATGTATATACATTATAGATATATACACGTGTAAAAAGCTAGAATTAGAGATGGTCATTGCCGTGTAAGGTTGTCCGGGGCTCCGAGAGCGTTGAATCGAACATCGCAGGGAGATGATGAGACGCCAGGCGTCTGCCAGAGACCTGGCCGTCGGACAGCTCGATTCCATGGCTCCGACTCTGGCATCCGTACGAGAAACCTTCCTCCCCTCTCTCTCTCTCTCTCTCTCTCTCGCGGTGCGAGACTCCGATATCTCCGTGAAAGAATTAGCCTCAGCTTTTATAATATATACCTCCGATTTGTGCGTATGGTGAATAAACTTATGTAAATCGCTGTGTGTCCCGGGTGCGTAGCCGAGCCAGCAAACACGAGCATAAAGAGACACGATATATGGTCTGGTAATTTCTTAATTGCACCCCGAAAATTCTTGTCATCATAAAGAGGCGCTTGATTATATTGAAACGCGACGAGGAGGCCCGAGGCGCCACCATATCGAGCGAGAGCCGAGATCGACCGAGCGGGAAAATAAAAAATATACAAAATAACCAAAGTATCGAGTGAAAAAGTAAAACGAGGCAATATATATCGGAGTTCGGAGCGAAGCCAAAAGACGATCGGGTATTTGCGATTTTCCAGAAAGAGTCTGGATCACTCGATTACCCCGCTGAATCGATCGTTGTGTGTGTTTTTTCGTTTCATTGCCGAGACACCGCTCGCGGATAGCTCTTGGGGAAGAATTTTCAGTGATTCGTATATCACGGCCATTGCGCGTATCGCGTTTTGGTTCGTTGAACGTAACGAAGTGAATCATAACTCGATCCGAGAGATATGAAGATTCGCAATCTCGATTACACAAGGGTATCGAGTGTACGAGGAGCGCGAGAGCCGATGACGCAGAGGGCGCGGAGAGGATGAGTATTAAGTGGCTGGGATCATAATGCTCGCCCGGAAAGTGGATCCAGCGACTAAAGACCGCAGCGAGAAAACATGCAGCACAGAGAGGGCGTTAGTGTGCATGTCTCTTGTATATAAAATCTCTACAAGTTCGTTTTTCCCTTCATCGCCCTTTCTTCCTATTGTTGAGTCTTTTTCTCGCTCTGCCATTCTTTGGACTCTGTTCTTTCTCGTGTTTATCCTTCCGGTGACCGGTGAATCTAAGCGGCAGTGCACCACGCCCACTTTGAAACACATCCACGAGAGCAAAGTGTGTTGGATCTTAAAGAAAGGGATCTCGCGGGTCTGAGATCCGCAGCGACCAGAACTAGAGAATACTTTTGGCTCGAGAGGGGAAAAAAGTGTTTGAATGTTTTGTTTGGCTGGCTAAAAAGGCGGATTGTAACTTTGTTGAGGACATCTTAAGAAAAAGTATGGCTAAAGACTCACCGGTATGCGTTCTCTTGTGAATCTTCAAGTTTTCCGATCTCGCGAAAACCTTGCCACAGCCGGGGAAAGGGCACGGGAACGGTTTTTCTCCAGTGTGTACTCTTATGTGATTGACCAGTTTGTATTTTGCTTTGAAGGCTCGGCCGTTGCGCGAGCAGCCCTGCCAGAAACACGCGTGAGTCGTGCACTCTGGTCCACCCACGTGTTCGACCGTAAGATGGGTAACGATGTCGTGAAGGGAGTTGAAGACTTTGCCGCACAATTTTCGACCCGCGGGTCCCGGTAAATCCTGATCGATCCACATGCACGACATTTCTTGTCTTTGGGAGCTTCCCCCGGTTCTCATGTACCGGAGGAAAGCTCCGTGAGGATGATGACTCGGATGGGTGACGGCGGCGTGTTGCTGGTGATGTATCGATGCGGGTGCCAAGTGTGGTCCACCGAGATATTGATGATGCGGAGGCAGCCTCGTATCCTGGCCGTAGTGGCCAGGATAATGACTGGCGGCTGCGAGGGGATGTTGACCAGGATGATGAGGAAATTGTTGCATTCCACCGGCCGTGCCGTCGTGATGAAGCGGCGTAAACAGGCCCAAACCGCTCTCCGGTGTTGTCGGATTCGCGGTCGCGTTGAATTCGTGCTCTCGTCGCAACAAAAAGTCTCTGGCCGCGTAACCAGGGTGATGACTCATGTGGTGGCCCATGTGAGGTGCCATGTGACTTCCAGGATGAGGATGATGAGGTGGATAAGCCGCTTGGGAGGGATGATAATGATGATGCTGCTGGGAAGAAGCATCGCCGGGTACGCCGCCTGCACCCCCTTGAATTCCCACGTTACCACTTCCGCCAACCGCACAAACAGATTCCGGCGTTCCCGGTGAACCACTCGGTGACAACTTTATTCCAAGATTCGCGAGATGGTGCGGATGTGACGCCACACCGTCTAAAAACGCGTTCATCATCTTGACCTTATGGCGATAACGTTTCTCTCAAAAATCCCTCAACCCTAATTGTCAATTTATTTATTTTTTATCGCTACAATTGTTCACACGGTTCAGTGAGCGTCGGTGAAGGCTCCTGCCTGGGTTGCTCGTTTCGATTCGATCATCACCGGTATCTGGCGATATTTAACGAGCCACGCGAAACTAGACTCTGGAATTATTATAATAAATAAACACTAAGTTCATCGGTGATAATCCTCGCGCACTACCGATCGATCTCTCGTATCCAACGCGTCGGACACCCAAATGCTGGGCACTTTTAAGATTCTGTCAACACTGGCTGTCTACTCGCAATATTTAGCTTAGAAATTCACTGGCTCGCCGCGAGTTAATCGATTCGATTTTTTCTCGTAATTCACAATTGTTTTCACGATACACGCGGCTCGCTTACGCGCATCTCTCATGCACTTAATCTCTGTAGTTGGTGCCGGCGATAATGCACGAAGAGCAACCGATTACACGATGATTAGACACTTGTGTTGTCTTCGTATAGACGGTCCGATGAAGACGATGCCCGGCAACGAACGCGACAACGGCAGGTAGCGCAAAAATCCGTTGCTGCTGCTGTGTTCCTTGCTGCGTTCACAGCGGGACTGAAGTGTAGGGTTCTTGGGCACTCGCCGCGGGGCGACTCGACTCGGCACGATTTTTGGGTAAGGGTAAAGTCGACGTCGAGCCGATGGGTACGGCCAGTCCCCCACTGCGTCTACCGTTCGCGGCGCCGCCTTGCTCGGCTCTCGTGGCACTTTCGTTCAGGGCAAACGACCAATCGCGATGTTGCCGCAGCGTTACCAGTTGCTCATTGGTAGCGAGCGGCCCCTTGTTCGAAAACTCGACTGCCTCGGAACACCGGCAATTCGTTGGACATCTCGAGTGGTCGGAGTCTGCGGGCAAGCGAAAGCGCATGATCCAATCCATCCCATCGGGACCACGCCCCCTTGTTTCCCCGGGATTCGTTGTTACGGACTCGAACAAACCCCATGCAATTGAATCGTTTTTTTTCCTTCCGTTCGCTCGCTTACTCTCCTTTCGCGCCCTTCCCCGATACGGAGCCTCTGGCCAAGAGACTTCGACGAGAGCTTCCGGCTGCTGTCGCGGTGCACTCGCCCCAGGAAGCAATTTGCAGGTAAACGAAAATTCGCACTCTCCTCGAGTTATCAGAGAGTCTTGCCGACCGGAGAGAATGAAGCAGCAGAGAAAACGGCAGGCGGATTATCGCTGAGCCTCCTCGAGCTCCGAGGTATTTGGCTACTTGTTGAGCCAAATCTCGGATTTGTAAAGAGAGCTCGGATACGATGTTATTGAGAAAACGAGGGAATATCCGTCGAGAGCTGGCTTAGATGCGAACAAACTTATTATTTTCCTTTTTTCTTCCTCAAGTACGCGCGTTACCTTCGTCTTTCACAAAAAGGATCACGAGCAAGCTTTTCTACAAAACGAACGCGAGCGGCGCTACGATGTAGCACTGCATCGACACCTCGCAGAGGCGCGACAGCAACAACGAGCTCAGATGCTTTTGTATTGTCAAGATTTTTAATACTCTTGAAGCTGTTTTGAATAACGAAGTGCCACGAGCTCGCCAAAGCCTCTTCTTGGTTATTTTGCTCTCCCTTAATCTTGGGACCATCTCAGAATTAAATAACACCGACGCGCGACAAGTGCGAACCGGAAACAGTGCTGGGTTGCCGTGGTCAAAGGACAAAAGAGTTCACAGCGCCGTCTGTGATCATTAACGATACCAAATTAGCCAACTTTTTCCATCGACGTTCCAATAAAGCCAGAGAGTAATGAGACAATTATTTCGAGACATAATTCAACGTATCGTGCCTCTTTGATGGTAATTACCATTCTTTGACTCTCGTTAATGGATAAATGAGCTAAAAATACGCGACAGGTTCATGTAACGATCTTTGAATATCGTCACAATCTTGCTCAAACATCTTTGTGCATAAAATTAACGAGGCGTCTCCGACGTCTCGTTTATCGACAACGGTTTGACCATTTTCTTTTATTTTTTCTTTTCACCCAGCAGACACGTTAACTGTCTCGTTAGAGCGCGCTGCGTGTAAAAGTGAACAGCAGGTAATTTGCGATATTTTTTCAACTCGTCACTAAAACTATTCGGAATGTTAACGACAGGTAATGTGTATCGCTAAATAAAAATTGTCCGCCAATTTCGTGCTCAGTACGTTTCATAGTTTTATGCTCGTAGTCGAGACTCGAGCGAGTATACACAGCATGTATATTGCTCGGTTTTGGCGAATAACGAAAATTAATGACCCTAAGCCCAACACCTTGCCTACCTAGCCGCAAAGGTCTCTTATAGTCGGCGGCCAATAAAACAAGACCGAGCGATATACTGCAGCATTATAACGGTATCCCATTGTCCCATTGCCGACCTTCTATTATTGTCCGGAAATTGGAGAAAATCCTTTTTCCTTTGGAACTAAACCAGACCTGGTTTTCCCCCGCGATTTCTGCTTAATTTCATCGAACCGACACTCAACAAAATGATGATGCTGAAGTTTGCAACGTTGGAATGCAACGAAAAATATTTGATTGTTGCTTCGCTCAATTTTCAATGTCAACCAAATTTTTCGAGCCGATATGTTTTCGATTTAAATATTTATTTTCGCCAAAATATAGAAAAAAGAATTAATTTCGTTGCATTCTAACGATGCAAACTTCAGAATCATACAAAATGGTCAATGTGACGAGTCACTGTGCGCGATTGGTATGCGTGCCGAAATTGCATCCAAAAGTTACGAAAGAGTTGAAAAATCGACGTGACTAAAATTGAATTTCAAAGAGCAGTCTCTCGAAAATAATCTCTCACGAGGCTAATGAGGAAAATTTCGATTCTATTGCACAAAATTAGCGACATTATTTCCATAATCGAGAGTTGCCATTAATCATGACTCGGAAGTATTTTATTCTTGTCATTATATTTTTCCAGTTGGTTGGTTCAGTCTTTTCGCTAATTGATCACCATGCAAGATTACCAAGGACCGCACAGCAAATGCTGTTCTCGTTTGCTGTTTTATCTATTACGAGAAAATAGGCTCTGGGGGAAATAATAATTTGAACCTGCTGCTTGGATGGCAGGACTATCGTCCGGTAATAATTCAATAACGACGATATCATACCGTGTCCGTTATAGCGAAACTGACCAATTTACTGCAATTCTCGTCGCCTAATCTCGGCTACGCGGTGAGCTCAGCAAACCGGTCAGCTTCACCAAACTGGCGAGACACTATACAAGCGTCTGTCTACTACGCGTGTGTGCGGCGCGTCTATCGACAAGAAAATCGAGTCGAACTAACGGTTCTTTTACACATTACAAGGCGCCACGTTCGATTGCTCGCGTTCACCTTATGTTATTTTACCGATAAATAGAATAAAACGAGAAAAATGGGAATAGCGTTAAAAAAAGCGGAGAAAAAAATCGGAAAATGGGGCCGACAAGTCGTTCAACCTCGAGACTCTGCTCTCGCCAATATAATTGCACATTTTCTTGACGCCAATTCCAATCAGCACACGGAGAAAACAAAGTCGAAAATTATTAAGGAATATACTAAGAATCCAGTTACTTATTGTTGAAAATTATTGTATTTTGAGGATAGTTCGGAAATTACAACAATATCTCGAATGGCAGTGCGACAAATCGTTCCAAACAGCATAGTAAAACGTGAGGATCAGATTAAAACCGATTTTACAATTTAGCATAGCGATTAAAGGAAATCGCAATGGTCATGGTTAACAAAACAATACGTGTGATTAAATTTCACACATGTTCGTTATATATTCATATTGGGATAATAGAATTTTACTATGTTGACGTTTAAAATTTGAGATATTCTCACTCATAACTGAATTCTGTTCTGACATAGTAAATTGTTCATGAAAACAAACCTGAAATTCATTATCGCGCGCATTACTGTTTCTTATTCATATAGAACAGTTTATAATTCATGCTAAGAAAAATTGTAAGTGTTAAAAAATCCTATGCTGTTTAGCAATTGGTGCTACGATTCTTTTGCTTCTTAACCTCCGTATATAGGACATTTTTGCAAAACATTTTATTTCTTACTAAACAAAACGAATCCGTTTTCTCCGTGCAGAAACAAGCAAATTTCACAAGGAAAAAGAACGAGAATCTAGACAATTTTTCTTCTTCCCGATATTTTGACAGAGGATTCAGAAATCACTAAATTAGTGAATAATGAAAACTCGCTCATGAACAGGAGGTGGGGAACGTATGTGGAAACCAGATGAGCGTTTCATATCGTCGCAGAACATGACGAAGGACGAGGGTTCACTGGGAGTCTCGAGTGGAGCTCGCGGTCATTATATTTAATTAATCATTAGGGCGAAGAGGTCTATCACGATTCAACGGTCTGGCTGATGATAGCAGGGAGCAATGAGAAACGTATATCTATATGTACAACGTGCCTTTATATTTAATAATAATTTTGGATGAAAGAAAATGGTGTTTTTCGAAGGCTGAAGATGTTTTTTGACATTATTCATCGGAATCACTTTTAATTTGTACATGACGTATTCACGGACGCACCTGTATACGTATATAGTTCTACTAATACGTCACGCACAGCGCAGAGATGCATTTACCGAGTGAGCGATTGCCCGATGCATTCTGTGGACGTTCCACCGAGTTTCCCCCCCTCCCCCTTTCTCTTTCTTTTTCTTCCTGTACCGGAGCTTCCTTCGTTTCTTCTTCCTTCGCTCTCGTAATACGTATTATTATTCATATTTTTTTAACCCTCGGCCATATAACTTCGCGATGGGACCATATCTCACCCGTGGCGCCGCTCTCGCGTCCGCTCCGCGCGCTATACTTACCGATAAAATTATAACCGAAAAAAAGTACATGAAAAATAATAAGTTTGAAAAAATGGCGCGGAGTGCAGGCTCATTTTTGCTCCATTGTCATCGCGACGCCATTTTCTTTTCCGCAACGATTTATTTTCCATTCTCCATTTTCCTGAAACATTAAGAGAATCGTTTGGAACTTTGTGGCGAGCTCGATCTCGATTACCATCTACAAAATACCTGCTCCTTGTTATTCGTGTGACAGAGGTCAGAGAAAACGAGAAGGCGTCGCTTAAACACGGTGTCGAAGTCATCGATTAACTTGGACAGTGTGTGTCACGAAAAGATTCGATAAAGCTTGGAGAAACGACAGAGAAACGCGCCCCCGCGAGTGCGGATACAAAAGAAACCGCAGACGCACACGCAAATATTGGGAGATTTTGAGGACAGATTTTTCCTCTCCTTGTCGCCTCTGCTGCCTGCTTCTTCTCAACTCCCGGGTCCAGCACTCTTCGAACGAGGATGAAAAAATTTACTTGCATGTATACATATATCACTCGACTCTTGCGAACGCGCTTCGTGAGATCTTGTCTCGGAGTCATTAGAGAAACGACAATCGCGGTGTCGACCGACACGCAGGGGGTCGTCGCTCGCTTTTTTATTTTTCAAACTCCGCTCGCTTATTATTCTCGAACGAGATTTCTCAGTCCTTATTTTATCTTCGTCTCGGCTCATCTGTGGAAAAATTACTCGCTACGTCATGTGATTATTAATCCAATAAATCAACAACTTATGCAGCGTTTTACTTGCTACAGAGCGATCAACGCACCAACTCTATCGTCGCGATTGAATTTAGGCTGGAAATTACGGATTGTGCGGCTAAAAAATGGTCATGCGGTGCGCCAGGACCAAAAGGAGATAAAAATTTGTTCGACCGATTCTAGAAAAGATAAAGCCTCAAATATAGCAATGTACATATTTAACATCGGAATACATCATGGTAGCTGGAAAGTTGAGCCTCTGGACCGGTGATTTTTATCTCCAAGGCGGTAGCCGACAAAAATTTTCCAAACCAGCAGGATCGTGTCTTACGAAAAGTCAGGATCAAGAACGAGGCTCGCCTCGCAACCGCGTGCACGCTTCCCGAAGATGAATAATATCGAGACTATGATAATATATTAAGAAAAGGTAAATATTGCGTCGGAGCAAAATTTCCTCATTTGAATACTCAACAAATTTAAGGGTGTTTGCTTTTTATGCAGGCAAACACGCGAGCAATATGTTAATGTCACGACAAAATGCTAACCTCATTTATTACCAAATTTTTTTCCCGAAGGCAGAATTCTCGAAAACGCACATGAGAGCGGAAAAATCAAAGAAAATTTCTCGCTCAGTAAACTGTCGCTAAATCGAGACGCTCACGGGCCTGAATTTCCGAACGAAACACCGTCAGATCTCAATTTTCACATACGAGAGCAGTTTTTTTATTGAATTAGAATTTTTTTCGTCACGTCGAATTGTTTGTTTTCGAAAAATAATAAATTCAACGATAAAACAAATAAATCTACTTGATTAACGTTATTAAAACAATAGCCCATTAAGCAGCAATTAGGACAATTAATCAAATGTAAATAGCGAGAGAGACGTATCGTTTACGATCGAGAAAGTATGCAAATGCGATTCATTCATCATTAGACACGATTTTCTGTCGAGGATAGCGAGCCGCAAGAATTTCGTGTTCTTTTTTTTACGTTGGAACGTTTGATCGATCAGGAAAATACGTGTAGCTCGGAGAATTTTTAAAATTGATGATGATAAGGAAGTTTATGGTTTTGGTTGGTCGAACGTATCGGAATTTCTTGTAATTGGAATTTCATTGGTGCAGAAAAGAAGGAGAGCGGGATGCAGAGTCCGGAGCATGGGTTTTGCTCCTGCTTTGCTGGTACATTTGGTTTGTGGTGTAAAACAAACCTCCTTCGGCCTCCCTCACCGGTCTTTACCCGCCTTATTTTTTCGCTGACGACCACCTTCCAGTCTCCGTGATTTATGACGCTTCGTGGAGCAAAAAAAAAGAATAAATGGAAGTAAAAAAAAAAAAGCAGCAAACACACGAGAGAGCTCGATATAGAAAGAGAAAGGGATAAAATGTGGGAATAAGAAAAAGATGAGCGCATTGTTGGAGCTATTAATATTTATCGTTTCGCGCACACACAGTTTCGCATCGCTCGGCGTCACTCTCGCGTCTTTCTCCGCGTCCATGTACGTTTACTCGAAAATTTTTACGGTCAAATTTACAACGCAGCCACTCTCGGCTCGTTCGGTTTGTCACTGTTCAGCTGTTTTAACGACTTTCTATTTTTATTATTATCGACATCGTGATCGTTCGGTCGATAACGAAGAAAATAACGATAATAATCAATAATAATCCAATCAATTCAATTAACAATCGTCGATGTGACGAAAACGAATTAAACAAATAAAATTGCACTTGACATCGTTGCCACAAAAATATATTTTACTCTGGACGGCTAATAATTCGTCAGTCTCGATTCAAACCCTCACGAAATGAAGAAAAATATTAAAAGAAATAAACATCATCGGGCCCCCCGTTGAGAAGCAGATGCAACGTTTCTGAGCGACCATCATCGATAGATAAAACACTAACGACTACCCTTGGCCGTTTTATATACCAGTATGTCACCCCCTTCGTCTCGAACAACCCTCGAAACAAATTCATTACAATCTCATGATCTTATTCCCTCGTTTTCCGATTAATCCCGCATCTTGACGAAAAACGAGTCTTTCTTTTTTCAAACGATGAAATTTATTGAGAGACTCAATTGCATTTATTTATTTGTTGTCTCAAAGGTTATCTCGGAGACGTTGTCGATTATTATAGGATTTTGATGTGAAAAAAATGTGGTTGGGACATTTCCATTTGATATCTGAAAGATCGCTCGTGGCAGCAGTGGGGGTTAATTTTATTGGCTGCAATATGATTCTTCGCTTTCTCTTTTTCTCGATAGTCTCACGGTGGACATTTCCTCAAAATTACCCAAATGCTAAAGAGCCTGTCATTCTTTATATAAATAATACGAGGAGTCTTTGCCTGTTGCTGATGTAGAGACATGCTCGGGGTTCTTTGGCAAGTGATGCTGCGCGCAGTCAAGAGCGCGATTTATATGTATGAGCGTTAATCATCGTGTAAAAGAAAAAAAAAAAGGTCCGTCGAGCGTCCATAATGGGCGGATCGGAGGTTGTCTCGAACTTTGTCTCCTCTCTCTTTACTCGTTGGTTTTTTTTTTTCATTTTCACGTATAATCTTGTTTGTCGCAGCTCGTGAGCTGGAATTCTCGACTTTTCTCGCATCTCTCTCGGCTTTTCTCTCTTTTTATAATTAGTCCGGGGTGCGTGTATTTCATGCGACGCTCGTACGACCCAACATTCGGAAAGTGTCCTCGCGTCTCCTTGCTCGAAAGACAAAAAACGAGAGAGAAGGAGAGAAGCGTCGATCGTAACTCATCAACTCCGCACCACGCCCACGGATTCAAGATCGCTTTGGTCCACGACACGATTCTTCTTAACCGTTGCCTTCCTCTCAAAACTACCTCGACAACTTGGTCACGTATACATATACAAACATGCGACCGCACACGCCCATACAAGCATCTCTTTCTCTCCCTCTCACTTCGATCCTCGAATTCCAGCAACGTCGGAGATTGCGCCTTTGCTCGCGCCAGATATCAAATTGGTAATTTGAAATATTTTTCCAAAAGACTCCACGGCACCAAATTCTCGGACGAGATATTTCTTAACGGGCAATTACATTTTTTTTCTCTATGGCATGTCAGAAATTTCGAACTTTTTGTCACACTTTTGATCCGTGACAGCGTGCACTAATTATAATAAATAAAGTACACACTGAAAATTGAATTTTGGCAAAAAAAAATCGATTTTTTGTTGAATACGGTAAATTATATATTTTTAATTACAAAATTTTCGTAATTTTAACAATATTTTGTATTCCTAACGGAACTGTCAGCAAAATTTACGATTGCCATGACAAAAATGGACTTTTCGGAGAGACTTTCTAGAATATTTATTGCCGTGATGACGACATTTTTGTGATTTGAAAAAAAAAAACAAACGAAATTTTCTTTTCACGGTACGTCTGTGAAAATGATCACGATGGGGGCATCGAGGCCTCTTCGCATTTTGCTCAATTAATCAATAAATTACGAGGGAATTCTGCGGAGAAGCAAATTCGCGAGCGGAAGTGTTTCTAATTCCATTCGCGCAGGAGGATTTGTGCTACTCGTGAATATTCGCGGTGGGGATGAGAGAACGGATAAAGCAAATGGCACACGATAGATGGACCGGAAACGTGGCTAATGAGAGAACAGAAAGGGTGAACGGTGAATCGTAGATGAAAATGAATTGAATGAATGGGTACGAGAGTGCATTGAGTGGCAACGAATGAGCGACGTTCGCGCAAGCGGGAAGTGAGCAACTTGGCCGATCAAACCCTCTTTCGTAATGCAAACTTGGCAAGCGGGTTTTGCCAGCGCAAACAGTGAAAAAGTATGAAACGCGCTGTTAAAAACTGTTTAACGCGTCACGAGAGAAAGTTTTGTATCTCCCAAACAATAATTTCTGTTATACGAGAAAGAAAAATCGAATTAATTCATCGAAATAATTCTTCAGTCTCGAAATTTTTCAGAGACGATTTTTTCTCTTCATAATGAGCCTCCGCGATGTTTGAACGAAACAGCTGAGTTTATATAACTCACTGAAAGATTCCTCGAGGAGAGCATGACTAATGACCGTAATAGATTTCAATATTCTTCGATCATTTATCTCGCCGTACGTCGATGAATATCTGGACAAACATTCGTTACTACTTTTTTCGTCTTTTTCGAGTCGAGCCTGCACTGCTTCGATTTTTTTGCCCCTATACTCGAGTAAGAAATAAGGGAATAATTGTCATTGATGCTCGGCCCAAAGCAACGCTTCGAAAAACATTAATAAACACACTTGCAAAACCTTTTCAGCCGCGGTTCATTCTGCTGTTTCAACACTCGCATTCGGTATCTTTGAATGCGATCTATATACCTTGGCATGCGTGTATACGTCCGTCTGTATTTGAGAGGCTAAATGATATTGCTCTCGGTCCATAAATTAATTCAATTTCGTTGTACGGTCATTAATATTATAAATTAATTGAAAGTCCGGTAATTCTCTGGAGAGTTTCAAGCGGGCGTTCATTATTTCTGATTGTCCGTGCGCGGGAACATCAATTGTTCATAATTCAATCGTGGGAAGATATCTCGTGCGCGGTTTCGAATGAAAATTGAGCGGATTTGAAAAAAGTCTAAATGACAAGTTTATTGAAAAACGAGTAGATAAAATAAAAGGATAAATGAGATTTGGAACGAAGGCTAAATAAGGGGTTTGTCTTGGTGTAAGTTTTGACGTTCTACATCGACAAGTAGTCCCGTCGATTTTCCACGCGATATCATCTTCGTCGCGGGTCCAGCGCGTTTCGTCTCTGGCGCCACTCGAGTCCAATTAGCCTCGAGCGATTAAAGAATTAACTTGACCCGCGGGCTCGCTCTCGGTGCCTACCGGCCGCACCAGCGGCGGGTCCCAAGACATTCGAATCGTCCTGCAAACGATATTCAGCCATAAATACCTCCGGTCAATGTTACAAATTTTTTCCGATCCCTACAATAATATCAATAATGCTGAATAATTTTTTTTTTCATTTTCCTTTGAAATTATGATGATTATTTATTTTGTTTATTAACAGAATTATTATAAAATATGATGAGTGTGCGTTATTTTGCTGCACGTAAGTTTATACGTAAGAAAACGGTGAATTCTTGCAGTCCCGAGCTCTGCCTTGGCCATATTCGAGCCGACACGTTCGTAAAGTAATACTTTTACGATTCGACGAGATCGTAACGTCCTAGACATCTCCATAATCCAGCACTGATAATCACTGGAGAATCCATTGCTGCGAAAACGGTTTATACGTACGAGTGCACACATTCGCATCGATATATCCGTGAGAGTATATTTATTTTTAAGTTTCCCATTGAAATTCAAAGTCAAGAATATTTTGCTCCAACTTCCTGTGGTGGTCGAGATATCTTTTATTTATTTAATTATTGCGTCAGCATTGGCATGTCGAAAATTGGCCAAGCTTAAGACTGACGTAGAAAAATATTCGATATTCGCGTCATCGAGGCTCTTTCAATTGGTAACGTGCTGCTTGCAGAGTTCGTAACGTTCTTGGTTTTATTATTATTGGTAAGAAGCTAAATATTTGCGCAACGCTATGCTATAACGTTTACCTGCAAAGGTAACGAGAGGACGACCAGGCCAAGCGCAGAAGTTAAGTGCGATTTACTCAGCTTTGCCAGTAGTCGACGATGAAGAGCCCGTAAGAGCGACCAGCAATTTCAACAGCCATGAGAAAAAGAGATACGACCCTCTGATCATAAATTATTTTCTCCGTGGAAATATTTTGTCACCTTTATTACACGATGCTTTTTGTTCCATCGTAAATTCGGTGGCCAGTATTTAAAATCGATATGCATCCATATTTTCCTCCCATGAAAACCATAACCATCGACAACATGGCAATTTAGGATCGAACCTTTTTGAAAAATCGATCAATTTCTTTTATTTTCACTTCCTGCTCGCAGTTTTCGTTGATTTTTGGCATTTTTTAAGTTTCTATTTTTCGTCTGCAACTTTCCATAAACTCGGAGGATCTCTCAAGAGTAGAAAAGAGACGTACGTCGTCGTTCAAAAATTGTTGTATCGCGTCTCGATGTTGGGTGGGAGTGGCGTGGGTGTGTCTAACACAGCCGCTCACACGATCAGCTCTCTCGGCAGAGAGAGAGAGAGAGAGAGCAAACCGTCCTGTATCTTGTTACCCCTGGATCCCCATACTTATATACAAGATGTACGAACTTCTGCTTACACGAGACCAAGAGGGAGGAGAAATGCTCAGGCTGCTCGTATGGGATCCCATGAGGATTCCTATATGTAAAAACAAAGCAAGAAAGACTGTACATATAGAAGGAAAGTGCGTATGCGTATGTTGTAAAGTGAGGATCAGTCATTGATCTTTTAGCTGGTTGCAATTTCTGCGGGGCCTGCCTTTAATGTACCGTAAATTATCGGACCGGTAAAGTCCGCAATATTTTCAATTTTTTATATTTTTTATTGCGCGAGCGTAATAATTTACGGCGGTAGCGAGGGGTGAGAAAAAGGCGGAAAAAAATTGCGTCTCTTGTCCATTGTCGAAAAGTCGAAGTTTCGAAAGCGCTGAAGGAAGACCAAGTGAAAATATTGCCGAATAGACGAAGCAATAAAACGCACATTTTTCCTCGGGAGCGCTCCCGAAAGATCCTTTTTGGCTGCTTGTATTTTTTTTTTCCTTCGAGTTGCCACAAATGTTTCAACGCTCTTTGCTGTATTTTAGTGTCTCCTCGAAACCGAACGCTTGTAAGTACGGAAAGTCACGAAGAAACGAGACCTCGAAAGTTGTACGAGAGTTGTTGCTCTCTGCAAACGTTCCCTATTTTCTTAAGCTCGTCTATCGCGAACAGAAGTCGAGAAAAGCGAGTTTTGGCTCCTCTTTGCGGTATTTAAACACTCCCCCATATATTACATGGAAAAAAACGGCAGGCGGACTTCCAGGGTGGTCGGGAAATACTACTCAATTTTATGTCACATTCACTGCGGAGGAATCTTCTTCATTGTGTCCTCGTTTCCGCCCATGTGCGACGCACACGCCACTGAAACAGCAGGGAGAAAAATACATGAAAAAAGAAACGAGTTTGTAAGGGAAAAGTAATTTTTCATGAGGAAACGTAAACAAGGCGACGTATCGCGCGAGTTTCTGAAACATTAACGAGATTTTCACGATCGTCAAGTGATTTTAACGACAATTTCAAAACATACGAGCTCTGTAAAAGACGAAAGATAGAAAAAAAATCTCAAAGTGTTAGCTCATCGTCGATTTTTCTTCGTAAATATTCCGGAAAGGGTGAAAAATTTAGAATTTCTATTGGAGATTCTACCAAGCACATCATTGACCCGGTCCTGTGGCCGAGAACATCAGTCATTTTTTAATAAATTTAAAAGACTCTCGTCGACCCGGTACCTCAGTTAGTTTGCGTCTGCTTTGAGTGACGAGACAAGAACCGAAGAGAAGTGAATTGAACACCGTGTCGAAAGTAGCGTGGCGAATTTCTGTCGACCCGAACGAATTCCTCGACGAGAATTTTGCCCGGGGGGTCTGTACCTTCTTCTCTCTTTCTCTCTCTCTCTCTCCTCGTCGCGCATGTACGCATCTTGCCATTTTTTTCTATCGTCAAAAGTCAAAGAATATTCGTCTTCTTTTGCAGGTTCATTGGAAACGTCTGCGAGGACGAACGATGACCGTAAGTAATAGAATAACCAAGACTTGATCCTTTTTCCTTTGCTTTCCATACATCCAAATGCATTTTCGCTCGCCACGAGTTCGTCATCCATTTGCTTGGTCCTTGGACCGCAGATGGGCTCTTGTCCCGCGTCGATCCGTGAAAATTCGAAAGTCCAAACGCGTTCGTATTCGTTCGTCCAGAGGCGTGTTCCAACTTTTGACTTTTCTTTTTCGTCCGGGATCTTTCTCGATGTGCGCGACAATAAAGGCGCGCGCGACTTGGACAACGAGACATTGCAAAACCAGAGGAAAATAGTACGCAGCAAGCAACCTTTTTCTTTCTCTTCCTATACACATAAATATCTACAGATATATACGAGATATGGGGAAAAAATTTCAACACACAGTCGGAGGTACCGCAGAGACGCGCGCCATAGGTTTTCCGCTCTAAATGCCCGTAAATGCCAAACAAATAGCAACGTGGGTTCCGCTCTTTTGCTTCCTCTTATTCCTTTTCTATACCCCCACGTGGAGCCCTCTCACAAGAGCCAACATCAGGCCTCCCCGTTTTCTCTGCGTCAACAAAATACTGTCAGAACGCAAAAGAAACGACGACGACCTCGCGAGTTGAGATGTCACGTGTCGCTCGCCCAAACGATCAACGATCGTTATACTTTCGTCTGCAAGTCGCTCCGTCAATCTTTTCATTTCCCCATAACTTTACGCTCATTTATTTCGAATTTTTTTTTACCCAACAAAATCACCTGCCGATAATGAGACGGATTTAATTATTTAATGAATAAAATTCTAGAGGAAAGTTTTTCCGGGATGTTCATGCGATCTGCGCTAGAATTTCCGCCAATTTAGTTGTACGTTTCAACATATACAGAGCTGGAATTCTCCTGAATGCTGCTTAACGAAGCAATCAGGCGGTAAGAGGAACAAAAAAAAGTCGCAGTTTTCTACACTCGTTTTCTTGTCTGCAAATTACTCGAGCTTGCCTCGTTTTTCTCGGATCCTTCAGAGCTTCACATTCAAGCTTCACATTCGTCGTTCAACGAGCTTTTTTATACCCCCTAATGATTCCATGAAAACACGTGCAATTTTATTTTATTCGCTATTTCGCTTTGCGAGTTTCAACCAAAAACGATGATCAATTGATAAATAACGAAAAAATTCTCATCCGATATTGGAATGGGAAAATTTATGATGAATTATTTGCTAAAATCCTTCGGAGTAATTTTTAACATTATTTTCTCTCCATGCACAACAAATGTTTCATTTATTTCAATAACTTTTTCAATCCCCAATATTGATCGTTGGTGTCATTTAATAATTAATAATTATACAAAAAGATCGAAGTTGATCAGATTGAAATGAGATTTATGGAAACTTTGGAGAGTTGACGAAATCGAATGGATTTAAATAAAAGGTAGATAATTTTTCCGGCTTGGTTGCTGTTGATGAAAATGAATGCTCGACCGATAGTCCGCGTAACATAAAACGTATAATGAATTATCGAGGAGGAAAGAATTCCCGAGAGATGCCAGAGAGAAAGAGAGTTAATTATCGTCGAGACCATAAATAGAAAAGAGAATAATGTACATCCCGTGAATAATGTACATCTCGCGAGCAAGAGAGAGAGAGAGAGAGAGACAGAGAGAAAGAGAGAGAGGGAGAGAGGTCCAAAACACGCGTATAAGCCCGTTGAGTTTTTTTCGTGCCACGCGCGCAGCAGATCCCAGAGTGCCTCTTCCCTCTCTTTTATTCCCTCTCTCTCTCTCTCTTTTCGTCCCGGTTATAATTCAGGGACAACGACGTACTACAAGCCTTAGGCGCGCGAGCTCTCCAGCTCGTATCGTCCACGTCGTGGACCACGAGAGAGCTTCGCTCACTTTTGCGGCAAACATAATTCAGCGAGTATTCGATGAATTCGTGGAACGTGCGAGGATCCTTTCCCCACGCAGTCCCACCCATCATTTCTTTAGGAACACGCGAACGCATCGCGCGATGATTTTGTTCTCCAATATCTCGCTCATATCGGCCTGCGATGTCGACTACAATCTCAAATTTTCCTCCCTGTCTCGATTTTCCCATTTTTCTTCACGTCATTGACGATCCAAAATGTTTCCACTAATCCCCAACGCAACGAACGATATTTATTACACTTTTCTCATCACCCAGAAAATCAGATTTCGTTAAAAATTTTCGTTCTTTTTGAAAAATTACGGAAATTGTCATTGCAGCAATAAATATTCGAGAAATTACCTTCAAAAGGTAAATTGTTGACATTTGAATCGTAAATTTTGCTGAAAGTTCCGCCGAAAATCGAAAGGTTTGTCAAACTAACGAAAATTTTGACATTACCAAAAAATCAAGAACAAAAATCTCACATCAAACAGATTTTTCGATATTCTCGACATAAAAAAATGTCTACGCTACACGGAGGAAACGAAGTCGAAAATTATTAAGAAATATACTAGGAATCCAGTTACTTATTGTTGAAAATTATTGTATTTTGAGGATAGTTCGGAAATTACAGCAACATCTCGAATAGCAGTGCGACAAATCGTTCTAAACAGCATAGTAAAACGTGATCATCAGATTAAAACCGATTTCACAATTTAGCATAGCAATTAAAGGAAATCGCAATGGTCATGGTTAACAAAACAATACGTGTGATTAAATTTCACACATGTTCGATATATATTCATATTGGGATGATAGAATTTTGCTATGTCGACGTTTAAAATTTGAGATATTCTCACTCATAACTGAATTCTTATCTGACATAGTAAATTGTTCATGAAAACAAACCTGAAATTCATTATTGCGCGCATTACTGTTTCTTATTCATATAAAACTGTTCATAATTCATGCTAAGAAAAATTGTAAGTGTTAAAAAATACTATGCTGTTTTGCAATTGGTGCTACGATTCTTTTGCTTCTTAACTTTCGTATAGGAAATTTTGCCAAAACATATTTTACTTCTTACTAAACAAAACGAATCCGTTTTCTCCATGTAGGAAACATAATATATAATTGAGCGCAATGTATTCGTAATCGAAGGACATTCATGCACTTAATAATAACAGCCCCATAAAGATTGTTATCTCGAGGGCACTTTCTTTCTTTTTTTCTCTCGAGTGAGGAACAAGTGAATGGCATTAGAGCGATCTTATCGCGTCACAAAACATTATGCCATAGAAAATCACTTTCCCTTGCGGGGTTTCGTGGTCAGGGGATTTTATCAGGTCTCGATAAACGAGTCGAGGGTGTACACGGGGGACAAGCGATGAAAAGCCCACCGAGTGTGCGTTACACGAAAAAACTCTTTCAGAAATATCCGCACTGCCCCGGAATGTGTTCTAAGTGGCAAAAAACGTGAAAAAAAAAAAATAAAGTCGCACATAAAAATCATGTACGCGAGATGTCGCGAGAAAATTGTCGATTTTTCATACGGCGATTAAATCTCGACGTCTAAAGAACAAACAGAGAAAAGAAAAAAAAAATTCCCGTTTAAAAATCTTCGAGATTCAGATCGGATAAAATTAAGGGTGTTTGTTTGTGTTTCTCATGGCTCTCTCGGTTTATGGAAATAATAATCGGTATTCCCGTCGGGGGATGGGATAAATTTTGGGTGATGCTCGAGTGTAAAAAGGAATGGGAAGAAAAGAAAGTTGGGGGACGCAGTGTATATAGAATCCGAGAATCGATTCGTTATTTTCTATCGAGGTTAACAGATTATAAAGATGTCCCGAGAATATAAATATATTACACCTGTAAGTCGAGCCCCATTTTCCCATACACCCTCGCGCTCTCCTCCCACCCTTTTTTGTTGCTTCCTTTCCTTCTCGTTTCCTTCATGATCCTCCGTCCTCTTTGCTCGTCCACGTTCTCGCGAGCATATGAACGTTGGAGGATCAAGAGAATATCCCCATCCCTTGCGAGAGAGAGAAGAGCAGCGAGAGATCAGGGCGTGACTCTGAAAACCACCAGCATCCAAATAACCCCGAATTGTGCCTAATACACGAGCGCAGGGTATATCGTCTCTCGTGTATTGACTATACGTGTATATCGATGTACGCAACTACCGGGACACTGACTCGCTCCTATAGATTGAGTCTCCCAGCATCCATACCAATCTTTCTCTTTCCCTCTCCTTCTTATATCCAGCCAACAAAATCTACCTGACTTATGGACCCCAACATTCGGCATTATTTATGGCCCACAGGGCCTCAATGCCCAACGACTCGGGCCCGGTCTGTGTCTCTATACGTTTCTTCGTGTATTTTATCAATATCGCTAGTTGTGCCCTGGAAATCGCTGGAGTTTCTTTTCACGAATAACCCGAGCAATAAAAAAAAAAAAATGCAACTGTATTAAGTGGTGACGCCACTGAGGAATTCCCAGGAGGAATTTTTGACCAGGGAAAAGCGAATTTGTGCTCTTGGGATTGATGGTTAATGGTAAAAAGATTCAACAGCCAAGTTTTTCGTTATGCAACTGCATTTTTCTCATCGGGCATAAAATTTCACTTTTCTCATTTATTTTCGTACACGAAGAAATCCGTAGAAAAACTTGATGCTGGTTTGTAAATTTATTCAGGAAAGGTGATTTAAATCATGAGGAATTTAACAAATTAGGACGAGGCGAAGAACTCAATGTGGTCCAGCAAATATCTTCAGGTATACACGAAACTATAATGACGATCTTTCCTTCGTCGGGTCTTCGCGTCTCATCCCCGATGAGAAGGTAAACTATTTCTAGGAACGAACAGTCATATATCTTTGTGGAACGACAATTCCAGCACCAGAAAGGACCAAAGTCAGTCACCCACTCACCCAGTTGCCTTGAGAAGATTCTCTACTTGACTGTTGAAGAATTTTTACCTCATCCCGTCAAAAGAAACTGGTCCAGCAGAGTTTCCACGTTTATTAAAATCACGAATCGCGCATTCCTTGGGTAAGGCGATTTCCTGATTTTATGCCACGAAACCCCTGGAAGAAATGAGGAAAGATTGAAAAAAATGGCGTGTGATTCGGTGGCAAAGGACACGCAGACCGTGTTTGCGTTACTGCGGGGACGAGTGACTCGTGAAACTTTGCTCCGGCATTTAATCTGGTAGCAAGTATCTTGTTGTGAGGTATTAAAGAGACAAGAGTGGAATCTCGATGTCAGCCGAAGCAACAGGAGCAGAAAAAGGGAGAGAGAAGTGACTCAGACAGAGGTGACAGATTCTTATCTCGCGGGGATCCGCATCTCGCCCCGGACCACGAGGAGACACGCTGTCTCTCGAGTCTAAAACGCAGACAAAGTGTGTCTTTTGCTCTGTGCTAACGCATCGTTTCCCAGTCGCACTTCCCTTGGCCTTGGGCATCTTTTACTTTTTTTCCAAGTACTCGTGACTCGCCAGGTGATGGTCGAAATCGATGGTGAACGAGAAAACAACAGGATGCACCGATTTTTTCGTCCTGAAACACTTTGATTCATCCTGGATGCGCGTAAAGAAAAGATTTTTAACATTCTGACGAGTGTGTTGTAAATAAAATAGTCGAGTCATTTGATTTTATTTCTTGTTGGTCAATATATTTCTGTTCGATCGTACACTTCGTAATTCACGCGAAAAGATCGTGTATGCTGGTTATAACGAGATATTTCTCCTTCTCTCGCACATATTTTGCTCGACGGCAACCCGCTGGTTCATTTGAACTATCTTCGATGCTACCGAGAGCCAATAGACTCGGGTAAGTGTGTCTTGGCTCGTGAGCGCACTATTCGCGCTTGGCTATATACGTAGTGATAAAGGCTACGGTTGTAAATTATCGGTGGGCGAAATTATTGTGCCACCGTCACGAACGAGAAATTCGCTCCGCACAGTCTTCGTGTTTTGTTGCTATTATTGTTATTTTTATCAGTTTTATTATGATCGTCGACACGAGTGCAATCGTTCGGTTGTGTCATATTAACTGGTGATTTTCTTCTCTGCGTACTTGGCCGAAGATTAGCCCGCGTGAGGGCTGCGCGATATTCGTGTGTAGTGTTAATTTATTTATTTATCGGTAGGACAAGAAATTGTTTAAACAAAAGAATCGTTTCGGTCGGTATTGAACGAAAAAGAGAAATTATTTGTAATATTGATAAGGATCGTCCGATGGGACATGAAAAGATGGACAATGAACGAAAATGAGATATTATTCGATCGCAATTGCTCTGGCTCAGAAACGTTCGTCGTGACTGAGCATCCGTCGCATCGGGAGTGGAAATGATAATAAAAAAGATAAAAAAATATCTCGCTGGCTCGCTACCTCATCAGAGACCGCGCGATTTCTCTCAATGGAAATAATTAGATAATTATCTTTTAGTTATTCCGAGCTGGCTTTGATCGGCCGAGGGAAAGGGAGCGAGAGCGAACCATCTCGAGCTCATGTCTGTGCGATACACAAAAGGGGGGCCCTTACTTCCCTCTCCCATTTGCAATTATCCTCATCTGTGCTCGAGGAAACGATCTATACCGCGGTAGGCGAATGATACCTCTATTATAATAAAGCCACCCATTGCGAAGGCTGTTGCGCTCGCCCTCTCACCAATCCGAAGCTCACCCCGGAAATCAACACGACTGTTTCGATAACAGAAAAAACACGACAGCTACTGCAGCTGCCAAAAAAAAAACGATTTTTACGCTGCACTGCATGAAAATTTTGTTGAAAAAGATCGATAATTTGTTGGATACGTTCGACTAAACGTTTTTTGAAAATTAACAAAAATTTTGTCATTGCAGCAACACTGAAAATGCAATTTTGTCAAAAAACGCCGATATTTTGTTGAATACAGCGAACTAAATATTTTGGAATAATTTCAAAATTTTCGTTATTTCGACAATATTTCTCATTTGTGACGGAACTGTCAGCAAAATTCACGATTGGAATGACAAAAATTTACTTTCCGAAAAGATTTTCCAGAATGTTTTTTGCTGAGATTACGAAATTTTTGTGATTTTGCGAAAAAACGTTTAGTTGAACGTATCCAACAAAATATCGATCTTTTTCAACAAAATTTTCTTTTCAGTGAAGAAATATGCCAGAAAGTCTGTTTGAAAATTAAATTTTTGTCATTCAAATCGTAAATTTTGCCGACAGTTTCGTTACAAAACAAAAATATTGTCGAAATAACGAAAATTTTGAAAATAAATACGCAATTGATAAATAAAATGAAATTTTTGTTCCGTAAATAATTTTTGTGTGAGGCAATCGAGTGCAATGTTTGAAAATTCTCGAACGAATTGTCAAGTGTGTTGGAAAATATACGATTACATGGCTTTTAGGATGAAAAAAATCAAGATCTATAGAAAGGCTTCTCTCCTAGACGAATTGTCTCCATAGACCACCCCCTAGTGCGGAACAACACGTGCAAACCCCAGAAATGCGATCGTATCGAGTGTAAGGCCGGGGCATTCCTCTTTCCATTCTGTTTGTTCGTTCCATACAGAGATTTTGACTCTTGGAACACATTTTCGGTTGTGGACATCATTTTTCGATTTTGGTCACCTTGCTGCTTTCTGGGCCTGCTCCGCGCAAATAATGGCTTGACTTTTAGTGGGCTTGGGGCTGTTTCGACTAGTCACACGCACGAGACTGCACCCCCGCCATTTCTAGGGCTTGCACACTCTGTTTCACACTCCCAAATTTCTCAATGTATGCGAGTCTATGTATGTACAAGTAGAAACGTATATATACCCGTAAAGTTTGGTATTGTTGTGAAAAAGCGTTTCTGGCGAAGGAGGCAGGCAGTTCAACGAAGTCGAAGATCATTGTGGCTTCGAAAAATAAGGGTAAGAAAGAGAAAACGAGAAAATAGCCACCCAGGACGTTTAGGGATGCTGGCCAACAATGATTTAACGAAATCTTTATTCTCCGCACCTTCCGAGGAAATCAAGTGAGAGCGAGAAAGACGAAAAGATTTCTACCCGCGCTCGAGGAAGTCGTTAACGTGCCTAAAACTTGTCTGTTCACATATATAACTTTATATTTATTGCCATTTATACGTACTGCACAATGCGAGACTACCTCATTCTTATACTTCTGCACTCTTGGTGTGACGTCATTATATTCTCCCTGGAAACGTTACACGCGCGTGTACCTTGACATTTTTTTTCTTTCTCAACTTTTATGCACCATGTCTCTATGGTTTGTTAAATAGATCGAAAAAATCATGAAAAAAGGACTCGCACGATTTCTTTCCCCTTCCATTTCGTCTCTTCGATTCCTATACGACTGTTTGTGTGTCTTTGAATCCTTCGGATACAACACTGCGAGGCCCTTCCCTCGTTCCTGTGAAAAGACATCGAGGCATGTTTGACAAAGTCTACGGAGGAAATGGACTCGATT
Organism: Diadegma fenestrale; assembly: GCA_037043255.1. Taxonomy (NCBI): domain Eukaryota; kingdom Metazoa; phylum Arthropoda; class Insecta; order Hymenoptera; family Ichneumonidae; genus Diadegma; species Diadegma fenestrale. The sequence continues at coordinate 11,054,294 of CM073317.1, forward strand.
ATAGGGCTTGTCTCCGTACATTGCTCCGGACATTGCCAACCAAAATAAAGGCGGGGTTGTGAAAATTCCGGTGGTTTCCGATTCACTATTTATATACATTTTCCCATGAATCTTTCCCTCCCAGATATTTCACAAATATAAATATAAACGCCGTGCATTGTATCGAGGCCACCTACGGGCTCCCGCGCGATCGATCGATAAATAATTGATGACGAGAATTCTCATTTCAATAATTCACAACAAAAACATACGTTTTTCATCTCATTGGACAATTTTTATGACTGATTTTCTCACGATTATTCGCTAAATGTGGCCAAAAAATATTTAGCATTAAAAAATTCACCCAATTAAGGCGCATTTTTGGTTGAGGAATTGAGAGTTTTTCGTGTTTGTCCAAGGACGAACGTGATTTTCAGCAAAATTCTTTTTTAAGCGAACAAACTAATTTTTTTTCTCGACTCTTGGGAAAAAATCTAGAAAAATGTGTTCATTGAACTGGAATGCTGGCTTAATTATACGCGCGAACGAGCCACGAGTGTAAAACGTGTTAAAAATGAGTGTGAAAGCAAGGGATAGAGAGGATTTTTGTTGGAGTCAGTGACGTTTTGAGCTCGGTCGAAAAAGGCTCTGGAAGGACCTACACGATCGTCCTGTGCTCGCGAGATCGTAAATTATCGAAGGGCCAAAAGGGAAATCGCAGCAAAACCACACTACCGGGGAGAGCCGTAAAGTTTTACGGTGTTTGGCCCTTAAAGGTCACATCGCTACGGACATTTTTGGATGTATTGAGAGAAAAATATGTCTGTGTTGCTTCTGATACTGCACGTTGGGCGCATGACGTACGGATCCACGGCCTCGTGCATCCCTTCAAACTATTTCCATCTCCTGGTCGTATAAATCTTGACGGAAGTGAAACTCAACCCAAACACATTTCTAAATACATATATATATATATATATATATATATATATTTATGTCTGGATATGTATTGAGCAGCATTTGCGTTCAGCAGTCCTCTCGCCGATCAGTGTTTCAACAATATCGGTCGACTGGCCCATTGTCCAAATGTCCCACTCTTCGTTGGATCTTTTAAACCAGCGGAAACCAGCCAGCACGGCAAAGGTGATATACGAGCTTATTAAGAAGCTTGATTTACGGTTGTCTCAGCCGCGTTAAGTGCCCGATGTTCGCGGGGACACGACCGCGAAAATACGAGAGCACGGAAAAGAGAAAATGGACTTTCTCACTAAGATTTTTTTCTCTGGACCTGAGCTCGCGTCTTGTATGTATAGGAAAAGAAAAAAATGGGAATTTGACTTGTGGAATTTACGAGCATTGACTTTCCAACATTCGGCAAAAGAGAGTCAAACTTTTCCTTTGGGCATTTCCCGAAAAATTGTCTTTCCATCCAGCACCAAATTCTCTGACCAAACTCTTTTTTCTCAGCCCATGAGTCCGTGGAATAATGATCGGAATTCCGATGTAAATGATTTCTCCAATTTCCGTGAACGATCCGAGCTCCGCCCTTGTTTTTTTTTTTATTCTTTTTAAGGGATCATGGATTAGTTGACCGTCGAAGGCAGACAAAGCTAGACAATGAGAAGCAGTAGGTGGAAAGGGATCGAGATTTCTTTTCGCGCGTCATCGCTGGATCGTTAACCGCATGATTGGAATCGATTTTCCTCTTAGAGAATCGTTTCACTGAGTAATGTGTTTCATTTTTTTTTTTCCACTGTATAATCTAACCATCATTTCGATCTTTGGATCACGCCTCTAAGTTCAATCGGGAAAATGACGATGGCGATAATTTTTGTTTATTTTCTAACCTCGTTCGCTGCTCGGCAAAGACGAGACTTTCTCAAAAATCAATTGAACCTCCGAATAAATTCGAATCTCCAAAAGTTTTTATTCCCTGTTTGAATTTTCGGATATAATACAGAAATAATAATAAATGAATATAAATATACAATAAAAAAATGCGATCCATTGAAATCCACAGCGGGGTGCAAATCGAACGACATGTGTTGCAGCCTCTTTTTTCTTTCCCTTTTGTTGCCCGTTTCCACTCTTTCCTTCTCGCTTTTTTATCTTCCGGAGCTCGTTTTTCCTCGCGAATAGCCTTCCAAACTTTTCCTTCGACACCTCGCACAGCCCCATGTTTTTTCTTCGATGACGAAAATTGACCACCTTCGCGAGCTCGGCGGGAGACTGACGTGTCCGATCTAATGGTGGGTCTTGCACGAGGGGGATGAAACAAAAAAAATGGACAGACTCACGCGTGCCAGATGGAATTCCTTCCCCGATTCCACCAGCCGACGATATCACTTTAAAACAAATTCATGCATCGGGCAACCGATGAAAAAAAGGTGAGCTCAAGTGTAACGAATTGGAGAATGCAGAAAAGGGGCTTTGGGGCAATAATTCAAAGAAAAGCTCACTCACATGCGCAACTTTGTATAGGAATAAAATTATTATAATTAATCTATCCGGTAGCGAGACGCATTGCTCGGAGGTGCCTGAGTTTTCTACGGTTACGGACCACCCTCGTCTTACGAATATTTCACCTGAAAAGTCTCGCTCCAGCTCTTTCTTGGTACGAAAAAAAAAATATTTTATCGAATTCGCGTCGAAACGACACTCAAAATTCCCAGGCGCTCGTTTTTCTCCAAAGTATCGGTCCAGCTTTGAAGATGATCCTTATGAATAATTTGGAATTATTATGAGGCAGGTGAAATCGGTAGCGCAGTGACAGAGACAATGACGAATCGCCTGAGCGATGAATCAAAGCGGAAAATTCAAATAATTTCGAGCGTACAAAGGGAAAAAAAATGGAAAACGTTTTAAATAATATATAAACACATTATGAAGCATGGGAAGTTGCGGGATCCCTAAAACCCTAGAAATCCCGTTCTCCACGCATGTAGGCATTGAGTAAACGCAACATCAGAGTTTGGAAAGGACCGGGATCGGAGGGTGAAGCACGGGGTGACAAAACGAGGAAAACTCTCGCACCCTCGTCTCGTTCATCTTCTTTTCCTCTCTATAGATAATGCGCGTATGCATGTATATATACATGTCTATGGTGGCGATAACAAATGCGCGGCGATATAAAATAATAAACCTATTAGTCACAGGGTCACGTGGGGGCTACGTGAGTTCTTACAAAAGCAGCAGCACGAGCCCCAGGTCCCAACATTCGTTCGGTATATGGATGATGGAAAAAGACAGAAGTAGAAAAATAAAAATACGGTATCCGCGTCTACACACCAAAAACACATATACATATATGTATTAATTTTATACACAAACTCCGCCGCATCACTTATACTTTGGTCTCGAGAGTATTCAGTTTCTCTCTCTCTCTCTCTCCCTTCCTCCCCAGGATTTATGATACGTCCGCTCATTCATAAAAATATTATTCAAATTTAGAACGTCTAGACGTGGAGCTCTGGGTGGACGATCCCGAAGAGCGCCACGATCGCGACCACGACTGCGTGAACGAAGAAAAAGTCAAAAGAGTGCCCGATCCCGGACCGGGACCTCTCTCAATCTCAATTTCTACCCTTAAATCTTGTTCCTTTTGTGTTGGCTTTTTTATTCCATCGAATAAATTTCCGATTGAGATTTTTCTATGGAATTCAAAAAAGACTGGTTTTTTGATCGTTAATTGACACGTTTTGATTAGTTGCTGTTATTGATTGTTTTCGGAGTCGAAATGTGCGAGACAATTGGAGAAATTTCACAGAGTGTTTTCGGAAATCAAGTCGGAACTTTTGTTCGCTTCATTTTGCAGAATAGCTCGTTAAAAAGTTCAGTATTGCGCCGTTTGTTGGCATTTGGAAAAATAAATATTGGACCTTTTGGGATTTTGGAATGGAGCAGGCAAAGTGGGACGTGAACGTTTGAAATTGTTTTTTAATCGTCGATAACTTTTCCTTTCCTGCCACACTCGAGCTCCGTTTTTGTTTTGACATTTTTTTTCTCAATCGCGTTTCCTATTGGGAATGAAAAAGTGGGCAAGAAACGAGAATTCGTGAAAGGTGAAACGAGCTTCTCACATTCTCCAAGAGATTCTCTCGCGTCCTCGTCGTTGTTGACAGGACTCGATGCAAAAGACAGGACGCATAAAATTCGTGACGAGTGTGACTTCTGAAACGTGTTTCATTTCTCATTTTATTATTATTTTTTTTCTCCATGTTTTCATCGGAAAATTAGGCGCATTTTTATCGGACGGAAGAAATAATGGCAAAGACGTCGTTTCCCTGGCCGATGCTCTTCTTCCCCCTTGCGCCTGCTCCATCGCGCGAGATTCAAGAGAAATTTGTGTATTTTCAACTTTTTATTCCTCCCGTCAATATCCGAATCGCGAAATTACAGTCGACGAGGTGCTCCACGAAAAAACGTGGCCACTAGCGCTAACAAAAGTCACTGGCAACTCTTTTTGGCAACGAGTTTGTATGCATTCGGAGCGAAATCCATGTCAACGTGACGCACAAATACTTTCGGATGGAGGTCCATAAATAAACACGCAGTATATAAGAGCGTTCGAGTGAAGCGAAATCGCTCTTATCGTCAACGAGATTTCATTAGATTCGTGATCAACTACGGCGAACATCAATCACTACATTTTTATAATCAACCAGGTATACTTTCTGTATTCTGGTGAGCGTGGCATATATATTTATGGGTAAACATAATGGTCGATTCTGTTGAGCACGAGAACAGCCTTAAAACGATTCCTCGACGAAATTCATAGTTTCGATGGTCAATAAATTTCTTTTATTCGAAATATTTGACAAATCATAAAACATGGAAGAAAAAATGATGCTAATCTATAGAAATTCATGAAATACGGTAAACAGTTAACTCGAGGAGCGAAGATTGTTTGGTTTGGTATCGAAGAGCCCATATAAAATGAGCAAATACATACGTATGGTCGTGTATTTTATATTTCACGCTTATAATTTATGCATCGTCGAGGTACACACGATTATTTCGCGAGATAGGTATATATTCACGTGCGTGATATTGCGTGGGACGTGAAAATTATGAACTCTGGTACAGTCGATAACAAAAATGTGTTTGGTGGCTTGATATTTTTTAAGGATGTTGCTCGTCCAGAGTACAAAAATAATGTCAGACTTTTGTACGCGACGTTTCTCGCCCTCTTCTTTTTTCGTCATCCATTTATAAACCCCCCTTCGTCCCTCTGTGTCCTCCTCTTTTTTGCTTCGCGTATATACAAAATTCGCGTTTATCCGTTCTTCGTGACTCCTCCCTTCGCCCACGCTTACATCTTGATTCTCGCGTATATTTCCCAGCATCGTAAATAATTCGCACATTCGTGGAGAACATCTTTTGTCGCGAGTGTCCACTGGCCTTTCTGTTCTCTCCTTTTCTTCATTCGTTCGTCAGCATCGAACCGAAAATTTCATAATTGAGAAATTTTTTTTTTTAACAAACTCTTTTTAATCTTTTTCGCTGCGTTCTCGTGAGAAATTCGATACGTTTTATTGATTCAATCGATTTTCAAATATTCGGGTCTCATTTTTTACGGAATTACGTACCGTTGGGGAATTTCAATTATTCTTCATTCTGAGATACGAAAAATCCTCAATTACATCGATCCGGAGTCACGATCAATTTATATTCTCGTAAACGATATTTCGAACCCTCCGAACTTTCATCCCCTTCGGTTCTCGTACACACGCAGCATCGCTTTTCACCTCCTCTCTCTTTCTTCGTATTTGCTTAATCCTCGCGTACAAAGCTCAGCTCAGAAAGTGCTTGTTCATATACATAAGTAAACGCAGTTGACTAACGCGATGTCCTGCCACCCTGGAGATTAAACAATTCCCGCTGCGAGTCTCGTAATCTGCAAATTTGTGTTTAGGGGAAAAGATTAGTGCGCATATCTCGTGCCAAACAAGAATCTCCATCGAGCGATCGATTGCTGTCTTTTTTCTTATCCTCTTGTAGTGTCCTGGCTAATCTCTCAATTACATCGAGACTGATGAATCGCGGATCAAGGGATTCGAATTAATTGAATACTGTTTAAAAATCGCACCGACTCTCGTTTCTCAATGACGTTTTTCTCAGTTTACTCGTTTGACTCGAGCTTTTTCATTATTTTTTGTTAATCGTCGAGAAAGCCGGCGGTGGTTTGAGCAGTGAATTGGTGCGCGAGAACGCGCGCGTACTTTTCTGCGTTTGAGTTTCCTCATTGGAGAGGGAAAGGGTATTATACACAATACATGTACTACGTCGCGTATTCCCACGTGGGGGGTACAAAACGTCCGACATACGGAAGAGAGAGAGAGAGAAAAAACATGGCCCACATACCACCTATATGAACTCTTGTGTATTTTCTACGTGTATATACATAATGGCATGATGTGTATGCTGAAAAGTGATCGCCCATTGCTCGCGTATAACCCTCGCGTTGTACCTTGGATAAAAGCGAGATGGGGGGTCCGAAGGGGCACGACGAGAGAGACGGATTGTTAAAGAGCTCCCTCTTTTCCTCTCTCGTCGCTGTATACGCGTCAGCTCTCTTTCTCGCTCTCCTTCTTCCTTTCTTTTCCATCCTTTGCTCTCTGAATGTGTGTCGTCGCCCCACGGAGATCTCTCGCCGGGAGGCGAACAGCTCGCGTCGACGGAAACACGAGTGCCAAATGCGTAATGACCCGTGCGTCAAATTGTTAGGGCAGCCTTGTCGTGGGTCGGGGCCTCGGCGGGCTTTGACTTGGATACCCTAACATGGAACACCCGAACACCGCCAGATTGGGCCCCGAAAAGGCAACGCTATGGCGGCTCAAACATGGCTGTCTCAAGGAAACCTATGAAGGACCTAGTCGGGCTTCATTGAGCTGCCCATATTTATATTTGCACAATAAAACCAAATCGGGCCCCAATAGGGTAAAGATATGGAAGCCATGATTTTTTTAAACATGGTTCTCTTGACGTCACCCGTCGAGGACCTAGTCGGGCTTCACTGGGGCAGCCCACATTTCACTCACAATAATAGCAAATCTGGCTGGAATGAGGTGAAAGTATGGAAGCCATGATTTCTTTAAACATGGATCTCTCGAAGTGAAGCGCAAAGGACCTAGTCGGGCTCGAGGTAACCTACGAGCTGATTAGTCGATTGCAAATCCAAAAGTCGAGGTTAATTAAGGTGCCGGTAACAAAACCTTCATTTTTTGAAAAAATGCAGAATTTTTTCACCGACACCATTTCATGAATATAGGGAAAATCACAAAAGTAAGAACTTCTTTTCTGACGAAAAGTAAACAATGTGCATGTTACATTTATGATAAAAACCCAACGTTTTGAATGCAAGAATTTTAATATTTTCTCCTTTCAAAATGTATAAATAAATTTTTAATAATTAATAAATTGATTCATTATGATTAAAATTGTTCAATTCATTGTTTTGATCGTCATAAGTGAAAAATCCTCGAATGCAGAATATATAAAATTTCATGTTCACTTTTCTTCAATGATGTCGTGGTCTAGTGGGTAGCGTGCACGGTTACAGAGTTCTAGTAGTGGATAGGTAGGCGGATCGAATCCCGGTATAGGTAAAAAGTTTTTTCCGCAAAAATAAATGTCAAGTGCATTCAAATTGCAATAATATGATCAATAACGATCGGAAATTGAATTGCAGGATAATAACAATTTTTTAAAAATAATTTTTTGTTTGATGTGGCTCCGATCGGGCGACCAAGTCGGGCCCCGATTTTATAAACTTTAAAGGCCCCTGTCAACAAAGCGTGACCGTCCTCTTAGGAGCCCGATCGGGCTCCAGACTAGGGCCCCAAGTAAGTTAGGGAAAAATGATCGGGGCCCCACCGAAGCCTTAATCCATTTCTTGCACGGGGATCGCTAAACGAGACTCTCGATGACGAGCAACGTGCACATCAAAATAAGCCAAACGCCTCGTGCCTTTTGTCAATTTTCGGATTCCCTAGATTGCAGCAAACTCACGTCATGATTTCTTTCTTTTTTATATATTTTATTTCTCGACGCGTTGTTATTTCATTCAAATTGAAATTTATTCAAATCCTCGATATTCTGGAACGAAAATTAAGAGAAAAATAAATCATTCGCGTATAGTTCTCGTCGACTCGAGTGGGTTTCATTGGGTGCACCGACGTCAAGCTGACAGTCGTAGCAGCGGCGAATTTTCCATGCGATTGGGCGGGCCTGATTGAGAGAGCAGCACCCAACGAGGTAAATGACAGTTTTGCGGGGCACCCAGGGCTTGGTAAAACAACCAGGTGTGATTCTGGAATCCGCGGGCGGTTGAATTCTCCGGACGACGTGGATCACAACCGCCATCGCGAAACGCGGGCGCGCGCCCACTTGGATCTCTCTTTTGCCGTTGAAAGAGTCAAGAGGAAAGAGTCGTGCGCCGTCGAAAATTACTAAGTACAGAAGAAACGGGATCCTGTATTGCGCGATGATGCCTCCCAGGGAGCGTCATTCACTTGGTAAAAAAAATAGTACAAAACCAAATGATATAGAAAAAAAAGCCCGGGCGGCCGCGACTTTGACAATGCGAACCCCCCACGGCACTGGACCGAACGATTCGCGGGGGGTCTTTTTGCCCCACTGACGTATTCACGTCTAACTTTTTACAACCAACTCTTTCTCTCTCTCTCTCTCACTCGATCCTCCTCCTCCTTCGGTTCTCGTCTGCTGAAAAAAGTCGACTCGATTCTCTTCATCTACTTGGCATGTGCGCCCATCGCTTTTAGCACGAATAACGATCCGCTGAGCGGTTTCTCGATGTTCAATCCGAATCGACATTCCAAAAATTTGATCGGGGATGGACCGAGAACCGCCGAAACAGATTCGACAGTTCTGTGTCAAAATTTTCACAAAATAAAACAAAATTTCATAAATTGTTGATGAAAATCTTCATCCCATAGAGTCAGCGACGAAATCTTCTTCGTTATTGGAATTCAATAGATCCAAAACATAATTGCACGGTGCTTGAACGTGCATAGCTGAATTGAGGTTGAAGGGTGTCCCGCAACGTGTGCGTTTTCATATTATTTGTGTGTGGCGGGATCGTCGACGGGATTGCCACGAGTCCGAAACGGTTTGGGTGTGCAAACGCGCGCGTCTGACACGTGTTACCCAAGGCTTGAGAATCCAAGTTCTGTGCTGGTGCTCGAGAAGAGCGTATCTTGAAAAATTTGACGATTCCAACAGTTTGTTTGACTTTTGGTCTCTTGAACGATCCTCCCGAATGTTAATCAGGTCAATCGGTTTAAGCCGATCCACAGGTCCGTCGGAACGATCGAATCTTGAGATTTGAATCTGCTTTATTTTCATTTCATCTCCCAAAATGAATGTCCGATCGGCGGCACGTTTGTTGCGCTCATTAATGCTCGAGAGCTCTCTGGACCAAAAGTTTCGGGAGCGTGTTGAAGCTGATCGAATTGATACAATTTGTGTTGACCAGATTTTATACACAGGGTCAGTTTCACCGTAAGAAAACGGAAAGGACCACCTCACTCTTTGTCTGCGCATTCTCAAAGATGGCTCGCGTACGTTTTCTTCTTTCTCCCTCGAGATGTTTGCTCGATGCCAAACAGACGTATATTCTCCGCAGTGTACACACATCATTGTGCCCTTTCGATTGTTAGAGGAGCTCGATCGAAAAAGAAGAGTTCTGGTTGTCAGTTGGACGGAACAGAGAAGGAGAGAGAAAGAAAATGAGAGAGCGAGAAAGAGAGAGAGACGAGGGGGCGTATATCATTGTATCGAGGCATTGTGTTGATCTCGATGAGAAGAAGCAGCAGATGAGTTTCGCCGCTTTCTCGTCCCGGAGACTCATCAGCTTTATTTAGTCATTGTGCTCAGTCGCTCCGACCATACACGCACTCGTATGGACCACAACAATACATAAAAATATATAGACGTGAGCAGCGCAGAGTCGTCTCTGCGTGGACCATTAAATAAATTTCTCCGGCTCTCCAGCATCCATGCGGCAAAGCTGGACCAACTGGAATCAATTTTTTTCTTCCGACCGTGTGGCCCTTGTCGCTGTGTCCATCGAAAAGTTCGATCGACGTCTGCGAATGATCGAAACATCATTTTTTTAATCGAGTTTTTCATAAAATTCGTTTTCATCATTTTTTCGATCCCCAAATCCGATCCTTTTTGGCTCAATTTCCACACCGGCTACCAGTGACAGTTACAAAACTCCGCGGGAGGTCCAACAAGTCGAGCGTACAAGAGTTAAAGAGCCGCGAAAAAAATGAAATAAAATGGACGTCAAGTTGAACGCGTGCGGCAAAACGCGCGTGCTGCTTGTGTGCAAGACGCCCTTGAAGGATCCGGCAAACATCTGGCGAGATGCCGTGAAATCCGAGGGAGCCTCTCGCCAGTTTTATACGTCAAATGATAGAGAAACTCGCACAAAGTCGAGTGGCGTACTCGAGAATTTCTAAGTGCACTTGGACGCGAGCCACCCTGTCGATGCACGACCGAGATTTTCAGGCTCAAGGGCGCGAGTCCAAGAGGTTTCCACCTTTTTGAGCTTCCGTTATTTTCGCTCGTCCATTATTCTCGCGTGTCTACTTACCGTACACACATGTGCATTTTTTCAAATGCAATTGTACTCTTTCCGTTTGACTTGATCGATTTAACGACAAGCCCAATCATGAAGAAAAACATGCATCTTCACATTTTCATCTCTAACAGATCGCACGTCATCGCTGCAGCATCCTCTACCAAAAAACAGAAACTTTTCTACGCACCTTCAAAATATTCTTCTATTTATATATTTACTTGAAATTTTCACGTTGTCATTGCGCTTGATTTAACCTGTGCAATGTAAATTTATTCTGCAACTTTAATAGCTGTTGGACAAATAAATAATTCACAGGCTCGGGAACTCGTAATTATCGTGCAAGCATACACGCACAAATTAACATTGCCGAGACTATAATGTACACGATTTTTTCCATTCAATTTAGCTCGATATCGCGATTTATGGGAGTCTTGAGATGAAAAAAAACGTGTGAAAAAGTAGTTTGAACTTGATCCTGAGTATTTTTGTAATACATCGAGAGCTTTTTTCTCCTTTTTTTCTTTACTACGATGTACAGTGAATGTTGATCGCACAAATTCACAAGCGTGTCGTTTACCTCTAGTGGAACTTGCTCTTTCTTTCATCTCCGTTCAACACTCGTCTGTCGGCGAGTTTCGTGTGCCTCTTGCGACACGAGAGGAAAAGGAGGAGGGAAGGAGGAGAGATAAACCGGGTGCTAAGTCACGCGCCGCCTGTGGTGCGCGTTGTCATTGCAGTCTTGGCGGGCGTGCCTCGCACATAACACACTAAACCACGTACATGTGCAGGAGATAAATATAAATATGTTTACGTCTCGGTCTCTGGCGGGAAAAAGGGCTCAACACTGTGTCGAAACGTTTGGTAGAGAATTTTCATCTCGCGACAAGGCGTCATCTTATCTCTCCTTGAATTTCTCGTTTGGTAACTTGATCCTCGAACATCCTCGATCTGGCCGAATGGCTTTGCTGCGTTATGGAAAAATCGTGAATGACGAAAATATCTCATGCACGTGGTTTTTATTAATTTTCTCATTTTCTCAAAAATTGTTCGGAGGAGTTTCCTCGTCGGAATAAGATTCCAGAGGCTGTAGAATCTTTCGCGATGAGCAGCCGTGCGCGCGTGCGTGCGTGCGTGATCGGCCTTCTGCGAGTCGCGATCTCTCGTCTCTTTTCTGCGCTCGCGATCCCGCCGCCTCAGAGACGCGAGAAGCAGCTCGAACGCGAAGAGGAACTGTAAAAGTCGATTGCGTTTGAGCCCCGCCCATCGCTAGACCGACCAATCGCCGCCCGAGCCGCTCATCTTCATCGTCTTGTCTTTCTCTGCGAGAGCAATATCTCGGAGATGCTGCGTGTCTGCGATTCTTCCTCATCTCATCTTTCCATTCCATCACATATGGACGTGTTTATGAATACCTACGCAAAGATGCAGCAGTTGAGTGTGCTTGTGTGTGAAAAAGTCTCGTTATTGTAGAGCGCGCATGGTCCTGGCATCGCTGGAATTATCAGCCCGTCGCCATCTTTGATTTCTTCAACATATATTGTCCACAGAGTTTTACGATCGGTACACCTCGATTATTTTTACTTCATCATTTGCTTTCATACGTGTCAGCAAAAAAGGGAAATTCAACGTTTTCTCTATGAACGCGAGAAGGAAAAAATTCTGTAATTTTTTTTTTTTCTTTTCTCGTTTGTGCTTAAACAATTTTTTTCATTTTCGTCCCTCGTCGCTGCGTTTCATGAACTCTCCGCGGTTCCTTTTGGAAAGAACGTCCTGGGACGCGATCAACGTCAGCATCTTTTCTCATTCATGATCGTTCGTTAAGGACGCAGAACGCGAGTCAATTGAAATGAAGCAAAAAAAAGGAATGCCCGCATTATGGGATACACACTGCGCGGGACAAAGTTCATAACGAACGAACTCGGTCCCATTATTATTGCGCGCACATTACGACGCATCGTACAATATATCTCTCGGGGGTCTCTCGTTTTCGACTAATGGAGTCTCGACGCCGAGAAAGGTGCACAAAGCCATTTCGTTCGGAGAGCAAGTGAAGAAAGAACGAAATAATATCAAGCTCTATCGCTAGAACGTTCGCTGCGGGGCAAAAGGACGTAAATCTCGGCGTTTAGCCCGTTAAAACTCTTGGATTACGATGATGCGATTGCCAGCCTGGACTCATTGTACGAACAGTTGAAATGACTCTCCGATATGAATGACTCGACGAGACCTGCGATCGTGAGAAAAAATCTCTCCCCGTTAGAAACCCGGTAATTTCCAACTTCCGTTCTCGCATAAAAGATCGCGCGCAATGAGAGAAATAACAATGCAAGATTTTTGCTCCGATCGGACAGGAGCAACGCCTCCCTCAACCCTCTTCGCGACGAGGGGTGCGCGGCGACTTCCCCACCCCGAAAAATTATCGCGATCCAAGCTCTTGATTCTTCTCGCTTCCTTCCGTTTCTTCTCTCGTGCGACAAGAGCCAAAGCCTCCACCTGGAGACCCCTGGTGGCGTAACCTGATCCGGCCATTGTCGCAGGTGCCTATTTGTTCGTCGGACCCTTAAAACTCCTCGTAGGAACAATCGACTTGGTTCTCGAGTCAAACGCAAATACGGATCGTCCTACGCAACAAACGGTCCTCGCTCTCTCACCAACTACACGCTCAATCGTCCAACTTACGCCCTTTTTATTCTCACTCATTTTTCACGCATTCTCTGACTTTTTCTTCTTTCTCTTCAATTCTCCTTTTGTCAAGTACCACCGTCAAAAAGAGAGTCAACGATTTTACGCCTCGGGAATCTCAACGACTGTTTTCCCTCTCCAAGCACCCTGCTCGCCTCCCCTTCCCGAGCACGTGCGTCTAAGAATTTTTGCAAATACTCGCACCATTTTTCAAGCACGTTCGTGCAACGGTGCACGCGCGCAATCAAACGTATTTTTTTGTCCATCCTTGGCAGCCCGGATGCAAGAAAAAAAATTGAAATAAAAATTTGCATTCTCTAACGATTCGCAAGATTCATGCGATGTTTTTAAATAAATCGGAAACTTGAATTTGTAAATAATTCGACCGCGGAATACTGGACTTTTGGAGCCAACTGAAAAAAATGTCTTTATCGCGTGTTTATTCGGGAAGAAAGACGAGATACAGGCGCTTGCGGAAAGGAAGAATTTCTCTTTCTCCCAATTGGAACCCCTCTGGAGCACGCACCACCACTTTCTCGCCATGGGACATCGTGTGTCGCTTCGCGTTGTACACGCCTCAGGGTGCAAAACCGAGCATTCGGCCACCGTGCCTAATAACTCGGTATTAGCATTGTCACGGCTTTTCTCAAAGGGATGTGAGTGTCAACGGTCAATTTGGATATTGCAAATTCCACTTCAAGATTCCTACTCGCCGAATAATTCGCTTTTCATTGCCAATTTCTCTGTTGAATCGTTTTTGGGAGGTTTATGAAAAATTCATACCGGAGATGTCTCATTTTTAGTTTGTTGACTTTCAGCCGGAGGTTCCGTGAGAAAGTGCAAGAAATCCTTGGAGAAATTGTGCCAAAAGTTCATGAACGATTGCACCTCCGGGAATACGATTCTCGAGTGCGTTTGCGCCGTTTCCCAGGAGGAAAAGCCGCGTATTTTCGTATCAGCACGAAATAATGTACACATTACTCGTCACTTCTTTTCATGTGTAAAAAAGAACAACGAGGAGTGGCCGCAGAAGTGCAAACGTTTCTATATAACGCGCGACCATTAGTCGGCACATAAACGTGGCATTTTTATTTTGCCTTTCGCCCACAGTTCGTTTACGTTTCACTCGTTACTCCCAAGGGTTTTTGCTCTGCGCGGCATTAAACTCTGCGTTGTACAAAATTGCACGCTTCGTCTCGCGGTGTTTATTCTTTCGGTGGAAACGGAAAATTGCCAAGCAGGTACCTGCACTGCGCTCTCGACCATACAGACTCTCGTTCATCTTCGTGTTTCTCGCTCATTTCCATAAACCTCGCAAAGCATCGAGCATAATGATTTATGAAGATTTTTCCAACGTCCTGCTGCTGATGTGCCTGGCACACAACAGGCAAATGAATTAATTTTCGACAGAGCACACAACGACGTTCAACGGTGAAAAGTTTCAAGTCAGTCAATTATTTTTCTCTGCGATGGCAACAATTTTCAAAATTTCCCGATAAGAAAAAATGCCGAGAATGCGCAGACAAAAGTTGAAAGTTGCGTTGAAAACAAAGGAAATAGTATGGAAAAGGTCAGAGAGGCGTAGATATATATATATAAATGTGTAAAATATGCGAGTAATAAAACATGGACAATGGGAGGGGGAAAGGGACGAAATTAATATAAAGGTAGAAAGGGAGAAGGTTTGGGACGATGTGTTGCTTTGACCAGGCGCCCGTCGCGGGCGTCGAACCAAAAAGTCAGCTTTTGCTACGTCTCTCCGGCGTTTGAAAGATTCGAGGTAGGGGTGAAACGTGGGCGTGCAGTGTGTCGGAGGGAGGAAGGGAAGGATGAATAGGGAGCTGGAGGGCTTCGTAACACTCGGAGGAAAAGAGGTAAACTCGCGAGAAGGAGTGAGAGGGAGGATGAAAACGGATAGAAGAGAGAAAGAGAGAGAAAGAGAGACGAGGAGATGGAGATGAAGGAGAGAAGCAGAAGGTGACTCGAGAGAGTTCTCTCGTGTGTAGGGACAGTAATTTATCAAGCGCGGAGATAAGGATCAACGTTTGGTCGCGTGTGCAACACAGCCAAACTCTTGTACTATTCTAATCCCACAGTTATATCTGCCATAGGGCTCAACTCGCTATATATTATGGTAACAAGAATAATAAGAAAAAGAGCGAGTAAAAACCCATGGAAAAAGGCGTTTTAAACGTCACCTTTCCGCAGCATCCCGAAAAAAACGTTCTTGGCCCTTTCCACAGTTTTTTCTTGCCCTTTATTCGCTGCTCTCGTTGCATTTATCGAGCTGGAAAATTCCTAGCAAGAAGGACAATAATTTTTCGAGCTCGTACGAAGCATATGTGAGGTCTGCGCCAAGCCAAAAATTCCAGACATAACAGCGGGCGAGCGCCTAGATGCCGCCTGCTCTCGCTCGCCGCGATGCCGCTGCGTGTATCTTCATCGGCGTCAACCTCCACACGAGTAATATTCACACAATGACATACAAATTTTTCGCTTCATTGCCTGTATCGGAATTTTCGAATTGCCATGTAAATTCCTGGGCAGCCCTTTCGCGCTGTTGATAAAAAGATTTGAGAAGAAAATGACACACGCGCGGTCACAATGGACCTGCCTTACTGGCTTGGCAAGTTCTAGCACAAATTTCCGAGTGCCCTGCACCCGCCACTTGGACAATATTGCGCCCCCATATTCTGGTCGATGAGTCATTCGATATTCATTCATTGAGTTCGCAATTGCGCGGTATTAAATACGAGAAAACGGGAAGAACGCGCTGGATTCGAAATGGTCCGTTGAAATTTGAGCATCGCGAAAAGACCAAAAAATCCATAATGAGGTTTCGTTTCGATTGAAAAACGAAGCACGCACGATACGGTAAAGAGTGTTTCGATTAAAACCGGAATATTATTCAGAAAAAAAATGATTAATCAACGACGAATAGGAATATGTTTGAATGTCAAAATTGCCATAGTATTCTGTCTTAAACGACAGCAGAGCGTTTGAATCGCGTGCCCGGATGATCGGATCTCTGGCAGGGGGTCGTCCGGTGACCGCGCGTGCAAGAGAAGAGATAAAAAAAGGAAGAGGACACGCGATGGTGGAAGGGGAGGGGGAGGAGAGAGGATTGTGGTCGAACTACTCGGGCGTCGCCGTTAATAAATTGATAATTCATTCAGGAATCGTGGCAACATATTACGTGGCGTCAACACACGCCGGAGAGCAACGAAACGAGAAAAGTATAGTAAACGCGGATGGGAAGGGCGAGTAATTTTTTCATCTCGGACCAACTCGAAAGAGAAAAAGACACGGAGAAGGCGTAAATAATCGCAATGATACGAGAGAAATAGTGCAGCGAAACAAGATCAGGGCACAGGGGGTTGAAAGGAGCGATTGCTGCATGGTCAAACGATGAAGAATAAGAAGAAGAAAAGGAAAAATATGCTTCGAGACGTTTTGGGGTTTCGCCACGATAAATCTCGCGTATTCGGCGGCGGCGCGAGCTCCGTCTGACGCGAACTCTCTTTCTAACGATATATTCTCATATAATTAAAACAATAAATAAGATGGCGTCCCACCGGGAGCCGGGAGGGGGTCGAACCCACTCTGGGAATTACGTGCGCTTCTAACCTATGGGCGACCGTACATCCAAACCATATCTATACCTTCACAAATATATAATACACTAATATTTTCTCTCACCCCTACCCGCAAGCTTCGCCCTCGTATTGCACCGAAATAACAAAAGTAGAGCATCGCGTACGCGACGACAAGCGAAGCAACGCTTGCGACGGGTGCACGAAAAACGATCGCATTGGCCCGACACCAAATTTTTTTTTCTCCAAAAATCTTGACATTTTTTTTTTAAGCGTGGTCCAGCAGAGCTGAAACCTCTCGAGCAGCTTGCAATTTTCTTGCTCGATCGAATTTCTCAATTTTGTCAATTCCAGAGGTCAAAGGTCCGCATGTCAGATGGAGAAAATGAGTGTGTTATCGTGGGCGGTGCGGGAAGCTTAATTGCCGTTTAAACGGGAGTCTTTCCCGCCTACTAAAATATAACCCATCATATAATCCTCCAGGAGCTCTCTCGCTTTTTCTCTCGGGGCCTAGCGGAGTCTCGGGCTTCCCTAACCGTTCCCTCACGACCCATTACCCTTCGCAACATATATATATGTATACGCACAAGAAAATTACGAGGCCCGGATCGCTCAGTTTCGCGTTTTAGCCACCGTTAAATTACACGTTTGTTTTAGGGAACCCCGAGTGAGCAAGAGGAGAGAAAAAAAGAGAAAGAGGCCCTTGCACCCAACTAACCCAATCTGTGCCTGATTTATCGTCTTTGGCATGCCTTCGAGAGCTCGAAGTCGAAAAGTTGGAAAAATAATGTTGAATTCCTCAGAAAAATCGACTAAAAAAATGAATTCTCCTTTTTTTTCTATTTCTCCTTTCGAAAACGGCCTGAATTTTCTTGATTTTACTCGTAGACACGAAAAATCATCGCTGGAGCATGTTTTAGGCTGGGTCTCGAGGACTTTTTATCCTGAATTATTCATCACCATCATATCGTTGAAATTTTCAAAATAATTTTGTTTCCAAAACAGACTCACAGTGTTTTATTTATTTGTTTATTTCTCGAGCCCCTAATGTTGCAAATTCGATGAATGGGCTCGAGTATCCCAATGATGCGGGCACCCTTAAGGCTCTTCAGTGTCCTCCTCATGGTCCACACGATATTTGTCCTCGGGCTATTCGTTCGTAGAAACATAAGACAGGACGCGTTTGAGTGGTTCGGCCAATGGGCCTAATCAAGTTCATCCCTCTACATGCTTTTCCCGTTTTTATCCCTCCACTGCCGAGCATCAGGCCTGTCACCCTTTTGGCAGACAAACTCGATCATGCTTCGATAACGAGCTTATCTATGTCTAACCCCATGGCCCGGATATTGAGCCAATTCAATAAAAAATCGTTACGTCTCCTCGTCCATTATGGTTAAAACAATTAGCCGAGCCATAGATAAGGAGAAAGTACGAGCGGGGGTTGAAAATGATACTCGCACGAGAGAATCGATTCCCTGCGGAGCTCCTAATTATTTTTATTGTCATTCTTTTTCGTCCTTCGGTTTATTCTTGTTCCTCAATAATGATTGGTGAGTCAGTGTTTTGAAAATGAGTTGAAACCGCTTCGGAATAGTTCTAAATTCGAAAAATCTTTGAGCTGCGATAATTTCGAAATTCATGGAAATTTTTGTATTGAAAAAAAAAATAGAAGAAAAATACCGTCAACTAATTATTTTCGCGTGGAGAAAAAGATTGAAACGCTGTCACGTATCCATTGCGGAGAATCGAAAGACTGTAACGTCTTTCTTCGTTCATAAATCGTGACTAAAACGACATTATGCACCCCGAACAAGGGATGAATATAAAATATAGAGGGTGGTTCTGAGAATAGCGCCCTTTGGGTCGTCAGTGGATCGGTGTTTGCGCGTATACAACAACTGCGATGCATTTCAGATGCAGGTGCGAGACTCGGTATTTGCACCTTTGGAACATTAATTCGGATTAGGCTCTCTGCTCGCGAAGGGTCGAAAAAGGGTCTCCCCGTTTCAGCCCTTCTTGCTTCTCATCCTTGGGTCTCCTAAATTTTTCTATCGTTCTCCCCCGTAAACCGATAAGTCGAGCGAGATCCCGATTTTCAACAATATTTCGTCCGTGTCCATTCGACCTACGAGGCCTCCCATATATCCGGTTTTTAATTCAACGTTTCAATTAGTCTCTTTCTCTTTTCTCCTCATGAACCAGTCAAATTTCAAAAAGGCGCACGATCTCTCGGAGTTTCTTAATTACACTGACGCGGAAACGCCAACTTTTTCCCTACAAATACAAGAATTTTTTCCCTCGCTGCAGCGTCGTATCCGAGACGCATGTTTTTTTGTTTGTTTTTAGTTTTAATTACGAAGTAATTACAAGTAGCGACAAGGGTTGCAGAGTCTCTCTTTCCGCGCAGATTTTGCCCGGTTCTTTCGCTTCCGCTAAAGCAACGTACGCTATATATATAGGTATTTATTTATATTGCACGCTGATATCTCAGCAAGAGAGCGTTCCACCGGCTGGTAATATACTGCGGACGATAAATTAATAAAACATGCTCACCACCGCGTTACACCGGAGCCCAGCCTCCTGAACTGTGCACAGTACCGCGCTCTCGCGTTTGTTAATTTCGTTGTGCACCAAGCGACTATATACAATGCTGTTGGCCCGATTATACGTCCGTAAGAGATAAAACAAAAGGCTGTACCGGAGGCTTGACAACGAGAAGATCGTATCGAGTTACGCCCTTTCGAAGCTCAACTTCCAATAGGAATATGCGGGGAGGATTCCCGCCGGCATTGCCGACAGAGAAACCGCCTCGCGTGATAACAACTTCGTAATTAAAGAAACACGCCTCTCCTTCTCTCTTCCTCTCGCTCTACTTGCCCCCGCGAACCCCCGGCACGTCAAAAATATCAAAACTTTTAGCTCCTCTTTTCCTCGAGCGCTAATTACACTCTGCGCACTCTTTCGGCCCCCTGGCGGACACTAATTACAATCCCGCCCCTGCTCCTCCTCCTTGTCCTCATCCCTCGTACCTCTCGCGGCCACCTTTTTTATTCAAAGTTACTCCCGCAGCCAGTGCGGTCAATGATTAAAAATTTGGTGTAATTGAAGAGAACAAAAAAAAAAAAACACGCAGTCGTGTCGGTTGCTTCTGAAAAATGGCCGATTTTTCAGAGGGACTTTGCTCACTCGAGCTCAATATTTGGCAATGTCGATTCAAGAAACATACAACGCGACACGTGCGATAGAAAAGAAAGTTTACCGTGCGCCACTGTCTCGTTCCGCGTGTAAATACTTAATGCACAAACACGCGCATTTTCGTATAATCCTCAAGTTCGGGGACGCGTAAGCCGATCTCTCGGTCTCAGCGGGTGACTAAACGCCGATATTATATGGCACGGGGATTGACGAGAGGAATCGATCCCCCGAAAACCTACCGATCGATATTAATATCATTATTACTCTCATCATCTACACGGAGAAGACGGATTCGTTTTGTTTAGTAAGAAATAAAATGTTTTGGCAAAATGTCCTATACGAAGTTTAAGAAGCAAAAGAATCGTAGCACCAATTGCAAAACAACATAGTATTTTTTAACACTTACAATTTTTCTTAGCATGAATTATAAACAGTTCTATATGAATAAGAAACAGTAACGCGCGCGATAATGAATTTCACGTTTGTTTTCATGAACAATTTACTATGTCAGATAAAAATTCAGTTATGAGTGAGAATATCTCAAATTTTAATCGTCGACATAGTTAAATTCTATTATCCCAATATGAATATATATATCGAACATGTGTGAAATTTTATCACACGTATTGTTTTGTTTACCATGACCATTGCGATTTTCTTCAATTGCTATGCTAAATTGTAAAATCGGTTTCAATCTGATGATGACGTTTTACTATGCTGTTTAGAACGATTTGTCGCTCTGCCATTCGAGATATTGCTGTAATTTCCGAAGTGTCCTCAAAATACAATAATTTTCAACAATAAGTAACTGGATTCTTAGTATATATTTCTTAATAGTTTTCGACTTTGTTTTCTCCGTGTAAACTTCTCCACATCGTTGTAGATTCAAATTCAAACTTTTTTAATCGCGTTTGTTTTAATTAGCAATAATAAGCTGGAGCGCAGCACGTGCAGCTATAACGCCACGTTCTTTTCTCATTTGAGACTCGGACGTTAATGGACCGTCCCTTTAGCAACCGCATTTTGCTTTTCATCCCTCTGATCATAGTTGCGGCAACTCGCTTTCGTATTTTTGCTTCGCTGCGCATTAGTTTGCTTAATTAACCGTTATTTATCGGAGTTGGATAAAAAGGATGCACAATCATTTCGTTACTATCACGTTTGACATTATTATCATTATTAAAGTTTTGTTAATGAAAAAAAATGAAAAAAAAATCTTTTTCTCGCAGCTACCGTATGAACTTGTTGAAACCCCGTTGACACACGTTCCGAATACAAAATAATAAGAAGCCAGATTTCACGCGGATAGATTTCAAATCGCCGCAAATCCTATCCATCGCGCACCGCTGCTTCGATCCGATCCCAAAAGCTCGTCACCCTCCGCCTCCTCCATACGTCAAAACCCTTTGAACTGAGAAAAAAATAGTCACACAAAAAATCTCTACTCCCTCCGTTACTCTTGCTATTTAATGTCGCATTAGATACGATGCAAAATGGTGTAAAATCACCCGAAGGATTAAACGGATGACGCGAACCTGCTGCAGCAGCCTCGTGTCCCCACGACTCCCCTGCTGCAGAAAAGGTTTCAATGTCAGGAAGAATTTCATTCGCGTTCGGGAGGATTAGACGCGACGAAGGACTTTGAGCATGCATCACGTTTTTTTTAATTTATTTTATACAATATGCTCCGCCGTCCTTTTGAATCCTCCTGGGTCGTGACAACTCAATTCTCGCGTCTCTCTCTCAAACCTCTTTGAAAAAAACTTTATAAGCCCCATCGATCCCTGCTCGGAGGATCGCGAGTGACATCTTCAAGAGCATTTTTCAATCTTACAAGAATTGCGCTCCCATTGACGACCGTGGTTCACGATCGTCGATCAGGAAACCTTTCAACGAAGTTTCTAGCCTTTACAGCTCATGGTAAGCGATCCTGAAAGAATCTGCAGTCGATAACGAAGGTCGAGGGAACCGTAAGTTGGAAAACGACCTCCCATTCCCATTCTCTAAAAAGCAGTTCTCGATTTTACCGATGCTGTCATTTTTTTTCGTCCTCTCCGCGGGAAGGAATTTGAATATTTTTATTCGTGACCGTGGCCTTCAGGCCTTTTGCAGTCGTGCAGGATTAATAATTGCAAGAAATTTGTACATTCTGAATACATAATTTATTTTCCAACACGCAGTTTCCATAAATATATTGATATATCAATATTCATCTCATATTTACTATTATATGTGTATAGATTTTTTGTTTTTTCGGTTTTTTTTTGACCATCCATCATTTGTGTGATATATAATGTGTTTTTTGTTTGTTAATCGTTCTCTTAATATAAAGACTTTGTACCAATCTGAGACGTTCTTACATCACCTTGCTACGGAATTGCTCGTGTGTCAAACAATAATCACTCGCGGACTTTGAATATTTTTGCAAAATGTGAACGAGCATTGGTTGGTTGGAGGCTGATACGTTGTGAACGAAATTTTTACCTGAGAATTAGCTCTACGTATTGCCTTAATGGTTTGTAATAGGAAATTTGATTACCGATATGTTTCGGATGTGCGAAATTATGTTGACTGCAAATAAATTTGAATTTCCTGCCGGAATACGAGTCGAAGATATTTTGCAAAAATAAACACGAGTCTGTAGTTTTTTGCCACGAATTTCTATGCGCTCGAAAAATCGTTCGGCTCGCGTCTAATTAGCGTCGGTTCATCAGTGTAATTAACGTGTAGTTTTAATTTTAATTTCAATATTTATCTGTCAATGCTAATTACACAATTTGTAAACTCGTCTAACTCTCGACCAGCGAGAGTGGGCGTCGCAAAACATTTGAAACTTCTCTGATCGAATAAACAATCTCACAGTTATATAATTTTTAATCGGTCGTTATTGTTAATAGTTTACAGCACAGGATTTCATCGCGACAGCTTTATTGTGGCCTGACGTTTATACTAACGAAGGGAAAGGCAGTGCAAGCGTCGACGCACTAAACCAAATCATTCCAGAGTGGCAATTGTTTTTTTTTTATCCTTTTTTGTCATTCGGTCCAAAGGGAAACGATCGATACCAAATTTACCAGCTCATTTCACTCGATCGTTTTTTTTTTTATCTTCCGGTTCGCCGCTCGATATTTTTCCAATGTTTGCAAGGAGGAAATTTTGTCGTTCCATCTAAAGCTGAACTTTTCACGAGCGGATTTATTTTTAGGCAGCAACGTCTTCTTCTGTTTTTTTTTCTTATCACACGAACAGTTTTCAATTTAGCGTTTCTACAGTCTAGGGTTGGTATACTTGATTTTTTCCAAATTTATTTTTTTCTAAACCAACAGTGTATCCGATCACAGCAACACATCCAATAATCAACATATTTTAATATCCAACATTAAACATATATTTAACATAGAAATTATACTCTACGTGTCCGACGAGTTGAAAAAATCAACATTTTTATCTTTTAGTCGTTCTGTTACGAATTTTCTAACGACACGAATATTTGAGCTATGAAAATAAAAACTGGATTCACGAAATTCTGGGTTGGAGGTAAAATAAATTTGTTCCCGGCGCTCCGAGATTTTATTTCGGAGAGCAATGGGAATTTCTGGTTCATCTTTTTGTAATCGTCGTTGCAACCTCGTCGTTGCATGAATATAAATGAAATTCCTGCCTTGAGCGTTTCTGCTGCGCGATACAGTTATCATTTCTCGTATATCGAGCACACCGACCATTGATTGTACGATTCGTATTGTGCACTGCACATCGAGCGATAACGGATTGATTTTTTTTAGCCATTTCCTGCAGAGCATTTTTTTTTCTCACGATGCTCGTTTCAACGAAAAGTATTGACACATTTTCGTTGACCTTTTTTTTTCGCGTGATAAAATTCAATAGATCGTCGTCCCAGTCATTTCCGGGAAATGGCTGAAAAATCTTTTCTACACTCTACGTCTTGAATTTTTATCAGGACGAAATGAAAAGTAGAGAACCACGCGCGAGATCAATCATCACAGAAGAGCACAAAAGATAAACTGCCTTCTACGAGAGACGACACGAATCTTAGCACACAATTAGCATTACAAAGTCTAAAGCTGTACCAATTTTCATATTCGACATAAAATAGTATTCTACACGATCCGATGACTAACCGGTCTCTAGTGTCAACTTTAACATCAATGTCTAAACGAGAGCCACGAGTTGCCACGGGAGTCTCCTGAGTCTCTTCGAAAGGCGCGAGACAATAATTAATTCTTTCACTGTGTAGCAATCCCTTTTTTTTGCTCATTCGTGATTTAGCAAGCTCAGTAACGATTGTAACGGAGGCTGATCGAGTTCTCCACGATTATTCAACTTTAAACATATACAATTATATTTTATCTCGTATTCGCTATGTATGTCTTAGAAATAATTTATTTTGCTATTCTATTTCTTGCCTATTGTATACAATATATATATGTGTATATATATGTATAATTTTTTTCACCGATCTTCCAACATTGACTTGACAGGAGTAGTTACACAATTTCCATAACGTTTTGTTATTATACGATGAAAAGTGTTTTTCTACCTCACAGAAATGTGTAAGTTTTGTGCGCAGTATTTCGTTATATACTTAAAGCGATAGTACGTTTACCGAGATCACTACTTTGAAAATTTTACCCCCCCCCCCCGTTGACACACTGGGTCATTTTGACCCGGGCTCAATTTCCGGTATCATGGCTACACGATTCGTTTTACTGTTTGTTTATTATTATAAATAAATAAATACTTTTGGTTGTCCCAAGAGAATAAAAAATCGGAAATTAGATTTTTTTTTTGTAATTTTGACTTTTGTTTCGAAATTTTCGAGGATTTTTGTTTTTTGGCGCACATTTTGACGAACTTCTGGACTGTTTTACTGATTTTATTCGGATTAGGAAAGTGGAGAAGAGTCTGCTCATGACTCGAGATCAAATAAACTCTGGGTCAAATTGACCCAGTGTGTCAATTCAGTCGCTATATGTATTTGAGCTTGTCGACGACGGCTCAACGCTCACCAGCTCTCATTTGATTTATATTTAATCTTTTTTCTATATTCTGCACTACGAATTTACACTCATTATGATCTACGCATTGATTACGATATTGACCCATATTCACCCGTCCAAAAACTCCTCCAAAAAGGCTTATAAATTGAGATCGTCGTTCTAGACAAATTTTTTCCTCGAGGCATCGTCTCATCGTCCTATCAAAATAACTCTCGCTCTGTATTCGCGCACATTTCTGTGCCGCACGATTATTTGTACCTCTATCGTCAAAAAATGTCCCCAAACATTCACGAATCTCCTGTCGAATGATTCATCATCGTGGATATTCAAAATTTTCAGTCGATTTCCAATGATTTTAAGTGGCCTTGAAAAAATACGTTTCGGACGTGTGCTGAAAAAATGTTTGCTTCATAAAAATCCCAATCTCACTTAAATATTTCTTATGCTCGTTTTTGGGACAAGAATAAGATCGATTTATCATTTACTTTCTCGTATCACCGAATTCTCTTCAAACGGTCTCGACATTTCTTCGCTCTTCTGTGCAACGACCAACAGAAATTTAAACGAAATTTCAAAATTTATTTCTCGGTGTTTCAGTTGACCAATACGATCCAACTTGCAATCCGTTTCCGCACGCGAACTAGTTTCACGTGCTTGACTTTTATTTATCATATACTTTTTTTCTTTATTCTATATCCACTTAGGCTCGTTATTATCGTTATCATAAATTTTCTCTGTACAAAGCAGCCACTTGCTCGTAATCGTTTTCCAAATAGTTTCAACTCTCTCGGAGATGACACTTTGAAAAGTGTGAAAATGTGCAAAAATTTCGTCAAATATGTGAACGTTCGTCTACCTGATTGTCTGTGACATTAACGATAATCTCAAGAGGACGTTTGAGGTCCGGTATAGAAGGGAGTAAAATGATTGTTTCGAAAAAGCTTGAAACTTGCCATTCGTAATTGTCGTCTCCGAGAGAATAAATATTCCCATTATCCTCGAACGAAAGTCCAATTTTTTATCTCCGTAAATAATTATTGTATCCATTATTATCAATACGATTAAGAACAACATTAATGTCTAATTAAACCGAGTATTCCTAACCTTAAATTAAAGTCTTATCAATTAATTTTATTGTCCTGTTTGGAACATTGCCTAAAATTATTTATTTATTGTCTGCTCACACAGTATTGTCGGTTATTATTAATGTTTTTTATTGTTTATTTATTTTTACAACTAATTTGTTGTCTGGATACTAAGGAAGACGTTTTATTGTCCGGTTTTCATATTTCTTTCGCGTTTTTTGTGTTTGTCCAAAAATTATCGTTATTGTCAGAAGCGAAATAAAATCAAAGAGAAATATTGATCAGGAATGTAGATTTTCGGTTGTTTATCAACTTGGCAAATATAACGATGAATCATCGAACGAAAAGAACGAATACAAATTGTTGCAGAATCGTTACCAACAATACCACTAGTAATCTTGTACTCGCAGAAAACTCCGAGTCGAATAGTAAGGCTTCTAGCTTCTCCAACGATCGTTTTTTCCTCTCTATAAACAATTTCACTTGTATAAAGTATATTAGTTAAAAAACTATTTGCTTTAGAGTGCGAATCAAAAAAGTGCTGGTGCAGTCGATTATCCCTAGAATTCAGTCAACGTTTTTTTCCTCATCTACCACATTCTCTTTTACATTAATTATAATTTAATTATGTCATCTTAAGAATACGACTATTCTACAGAAACGTGCCAATTTACAAGCAAAACGTTTTTTTTTTTTTTCAAAACGAGAAACCGTCTTTTGAGAAAATAATTTTGCAAGGAATGATTTTCTCAAAAATTAGTTTCTTCACTGAAAGGAAAGCTCGCTTACGTCTATTATAGTCTCTGGTATTTATAGCACGACTGTAAGCTTAGCTGTTAATTTGACACTTAAAAATATGACGTTATTTATGTTTCTTACTATTTTTTGATACACGATAGACACTTAATGTTATTTTTATATTATTGTAATTATTGTTATCGATGTTGTTATCGTTATCAATATTATTCAACTGTTTTGCATCACATGCTTTTTTATAATCAATATATGAATTCTATAGAGACGGGTGTACAGTTGGAACATATGATTCCGAACGAAAAATAATTAATTGTCTCTGTGGCATATAGCTCGTGCGTTTTATCCAACAACTCCGACCAGTTAAAATCACCAGGATTTTGAAAAATGTTTTTTTCGTTTGTCAAAGCTCTGTAAAATTGACTCGAGATTCTACGATATATTCTTTATATATTAATATTAAATTTGAATGTTTTATCAACTCGTTATTGTCGATTCAACCATACACCCAAAAATAAATTCGACCACTTGGTGGATCATCGTCATTTTACTGTCCACGACGTAAAAAATCCTTTCTAATGTTTCTTTTATTTATTTTCGTTCGGTTGATTTGTTTACTTAGTTATCGCATCGTATGCGAAATTTTTCTGTAAATCCACATACGTTGGACTTGTTTGTTTGTTTTTCTTCTCCTTGAGTTTCGTTACCAAAAGTGCATTTGTATTTTTTTTGTATATCAATTTTTTTTCTCCCTCTATTATTCAACTTTATAGAAAATAATATACCACGGCGTTTTCTCGCCCGTACTTTATCTGAACTTTACTATAGTTAGTACGCATCGATATAATGCGCGAGCACGAAGCGGATTTTTCCTGTTTTCTCTTTCAGTTTTCGTTACTGTCTCGATCATCACGAGGCCCTTTTTTTTCATCGTTTCGTGCGCAATTGAGTGTGTTACTATGTTTCCGAGTATTATTTCATTGTCATTTAATTATTGTCGCTCGTGCATGAACGAAAATTTCCAAAGTTTCGAGCTTACAATTGTGTTTTCTTTTCGGCTTCCCTTGCGTGTTTTTCACCGGCCGGAAGTCCCACAATGACGGAAGGACACGTCAAAAGTTTTAGATAAAATTTCATCCTACAGTTTCTCTCTCGACTTCGATCCTTCGTGTTTAATATTTCTTTGACCTTTCGACGTGTCCTTGCTCTCAAATAATATTTCATACACTTGCCACCGAAGTCTTGGCGATGCATATAGACAAAAAATAAAAAGCCAGTGTGTGTTTCTTGACATATAAAAAGTCTGCGTTCTCAGCTTCGTCAGGTTTTTTTTCGTATTCGTCCGGATAGATTTTTCTTGTTTGTGTTTTTGTTTTTTGAGAACCATGAACCGTGCTCTGACGAGGACTACGGAAAAGTATCGTTCGAAATGAAGGATTTTCATATACGACCCGCGCATTTTTCGGTACTCACAATGAATCTCCTTGAAGGTAATTGGCCAGGCTGATCGACGTTAACTCTCGGCGGGAACGTCCAGCATCCACTCGTCCAACATTTTTCTGAATCCCTTGTCCGTAGTTTTCTTTTTCAGGGGCTCCTTGGCCCCGTTCTTCTTATGTTAGCCCTTGTCACGCTCGGAATACTTGGCCATTTCCTCGCGGATCCACGATACGTACTTTGGTACGTAAGCGTAAACGCCTGGAAGCTTCGGATGGGCGCATTTTATTCCCCAACTCACGATTCCGCCCACGAACCATCTCTCTTTGTCAGTTGGATCCTGGCAGAGCAGCGGACCACCCGAATCACCCTGAGCCCATAAAATGCAAAATTCTTTGTTCGTTGATCCGTCAATGGGAGAAAAATATCGTCGAAATCATGGAATTAAGTAAATCACGGAACAGATTCAACAATTTGACGAAAATTCCGATCAAATTCATCGAAAACAAACTGCAATTGCGAGCTTAGACCTGCAGAGTCGGAAAAATACGATTTTTCACATGAAAAATTTCACTTTATTGGAAATCACTGAACCAAATTTTTCTTCACATCATAGTTCGGTTCTAGAATTTAAAAAGGAAGAAAAAAGTCAGCCAATAAGTCAATCCCAACGAAGGCTCAATTTTTGGCAACTCTGAGAGAAAAAGTTTTGTGGTCGTGAGCCCTTAATGAAGAAAATTTGTAAAATTGATTAGGGATTCGTTGCTACCTGACAAGCGTCCTTTTTTCCTTCAGGATAACCAGCGCAGATCATTCCATCAGTGACGTTAAGGTCCTTGTGCTCGAGCCACAAGTTGCACAATGCCCTCTCGAGCACGGGGACCTTGACTTCGTTGACCGCTGGTTCGTATTCGGAGTCTGTTTGAAACATAAATTAATTGGACGATTAAAAATGGAGAATTATTTAATATTCAATGTATAAGTTTGATCGATCGAGGCGACGTACCATCCGCGTCCTCTTTTTTTCCCCAACCAATCACAGTGCAGAAGGTTCCCGGAGCCAAATCGGTGTCGGGTTTTGGCAGACAAACCGGCCTCAGATGATCGTGAAAGTTAACTCGTTCGGCCAGTTGAAATAACGCGACGTCGTTGTCATGAGCTACGCCCAAGTTGTAATTTGGATGTGGCACGACTTTCTTTACTTTGAGCTTTTCTCCGAGGTAACTATGAGCATGACGTCTCGTTATTCCCAATTGTATCGTCCAATCCGAAACATCCGAGTGACTGAAACTGTTTAAACGTTGAATTGCAAGATTTTACCGAAATAATGATTTTCTGCGATTATTTTCCGGCCAGACTTTTTCGAGCGATTTTCAAGAGAGATTTGCGATAAAAAATCAGGCGAATTGGGGAAAAACATGAAATACTCACTTGCCAACGCAATGAGAGGCTGTGAGAACCCACTGATCGGCAATCAGAACTCCCGCGCAGTAAAAAACTTGCTCAGGACCTCCGAGAAGGGCTGCGAGGAAAGGCCAATCGCCAGGGGCTGCTTCGGTGCCTCCAACGATCCTTGATTTTGCCCTGGCGTTTCCGTAAACGTCACGTCTGCGTCCACACGCTAAAACAACTCCGGAAAGGTGAGGAAACATAGGAGGAAAAACAAATGGATATTGGAGCTGCTCGCTGTAGAAAAGGGAAAAAACTGAGAGTGTAAAAGGAGAATAAAACACGAACCGTATTCCGAGCACGCCAACTCTACGGTCTGGTAGTCATTCTGATGCGTGCACTCTTGTAATTCTTTGAGTAAATTTCCTTGTCCTTTTTGCGCGAGCCTCCAACGTTGCGACGTGTCCATTATTGGCTTCATCATTGTGACGTTATTGTTTTTCATCGACAACATCGAGGAATCTACCGCGCTGTTGAATCGACGGAGAAAAAAAAAGAAGAAAACAAAAGGATTATAAACGAGGTCGCGAATCGATCGCGACGACGTGCTTTTCATTCTTGCGACTTCCTAGTCGCATATTCTTTTCCTCGGACGCTCATACAAGGGTCGCGTATCTATAGGGGCGGCAAAGAAATGCGGTTGGGAAATTGACGATGATCGAAACCTGAAAAGCTTTTCTGTCAGGAGCTCGTGCTCGGCGACCGTGAGATTGCTCCAACAGCGAAAGCTCCATCATAGAAATATCTGTACACGAAAATTCCTCAGCGTTATCCTGAGAATCGCGTTTTTCTCGTCCCCCGAAATGGGAAAAAAAAACGCTAAAGTTTCATATCGATACGAGAGCGGTCTTCCGAAAATTGCAGCTCACGATCGCATTTTCGAGGGCGAACCCCGCGGAGACAATGAAATTTAATCCCATTCTGATTTTTCACTCCCTCGAACCCAAACAGTGACTGCTCTCCTTTTTGTACTCGCGTCCGAGCGACTGGAAAACTTGGTGAAATCGTAACCGACAGGCTCATAACCGAATCAGCACAATTTCGCGACTTACCCGTATCCCAGAAGATTGCAGATCGCTTTGGCCGAAGTGTCTTCCCAGTTTGCTATGCACGCTGGTATGAAGCTCGCGTTTTCGGCGTGATAGATCTGAAGACGTCCCTTCCCAAGGTCACCGTTCCGGTCGCTCAAGCGCACTGGGAACAATAAAAAAAATAAAAAAAAAACAAAAAAAAAACCACGTTCAATTAATTTTGATCGTGTTTTGAGCGGAATTTTCAATGGGATCTTGTTGAGCAAACTCACAGCAATTTCTCTCGTCCTGGCCCCACGGACAATCCATTAAACCGTCGCAAACATGTTCGGCCGACATGCACCTTCTCTCGCCGCAATGAACGCTGGGCCTGGCAAACAAGTTGCCAAGATTCTTCGACTGGTATTTTTTGGTTCGTCTGCCATTAACTAGGAAGGATGGAATGGTCGTTGTGACATTGCCAGCTCCGTTTATTATCGCACTCCCGTTACCGCTTATTCCGCACTCGCCGCAGCCAATCTCGTCACTCTGGTCGGCGCAATCGACGTGTCCGTCGCATTTCCAATCGACTGGAATGCATCTGGTACCGTCACATTGGAAACCACTGGTGCATACTGCAAATGCATCCAAAGAGCGAGAGAGAGACAGAGAGAGTGAAATACACTCGCGTAGAGAATGAGAGATTGCACAATATCAAGAGACAATGAAGTTGCTCAGGTACGAAGAGATTTCTCCCACGTTTTCCCTCATCGGCTTAGAAATTCTCTTGCCGATGAAATTTCCATCACTATCGCTGATTTTTCGGGCTTTTTCCTGTGTCATCATCGCGTAAAAATAGTTTTAAAGTCCCAAGAAATTTTTCACCGGAATTGAATGAACAAAATCTGGAGATTTTAATCGATGAGTCCGAATATTTCAATAAACAAACACGTTCGACGGCTAAACATCGTCGGTAGATTAAGCGAGGCTACAGTTGATTAGTCACGGTTTATCGCGTTGAGTTTGCGAGAAACTACTTTGGACGAATCGATAGAATTTCTCTCGTGCGTTGCATGGAGATCCGATGCAGGTCGCCCATTGTTTTGAGCCTCGAGGAACCGTAAGCTTTCAAACGGCACATCAGTGATTCGATGAGGATTGCTACTCGCTGCATATTAATGAGGACAAAATCACTGGAGTGTGTATGAATTTGGAGGAAATGAAAATTGACTCTGCCTCACGGAAATTGTATAATCTCCCGAATGAAACTTTTAGACAGAGCGAACAGAGGCGATAAAGAAATGAGCCACGTGGTGATTGAAGCGAATCTATAGAAAGAAAACGATTGTGTTGGCAAAAAAGCGTTCACTCTCGTTGCGACTGAAACTGACGCCTAATTCTTGGCTGGAAAACTTCTCGGGATGCGGTTCGCTTGCGCGAAGAACCCTCGAGTATTGCTCTCGAATCAGGAATGAGGTAAGGAACGGTACGGTGGGGTTTACTAAATTGATATTAAGTGAAAGGAGAAAAGTGAGAACCGACTGGCTGGCTGGCGGGCTGGCTTTTTCAACCTCGAGATTTCGATTTAATTCCAGAAAGGAATTGCAATTTCAAAGAACCGTTTGAACGGCGAGTAATCTTTTCAAATGAATCGAATGAATTGCTGAGATGTGCTGATGTGAAAGGCCAGAAATGGGCTGCTGCCCTTAAAGTCGTGCTTTGCTTCTTATAATGAAGACTAATTTCGTTAATCCACCAGAATAAATTGAAGGAGAAG
This sequence comes from Diadegma fenestrale, assembly GCA_037043255.1. Classification (NCBI taxonomy): domain Eukaryota; kingdom Metazoa; phylum Arthropoda; class Insecta; order Hymenoptera; family Ichneumonidae; genus Diadegma; species Diadegma fenestrale. Next base: position 11,086,881 of record CM073317.1, read on the forward strand.
CGTAACAAGTTGCGTACGAGACAAAATATTTAATTAGTTGTTTCATTCCCATTTCGCTTCGTCATTTTAATTTCACACAATGAGGGAAAAACTGCCAAATTAATTAAATTCATTCGACTATTCCCCCATGGAAAATTTTTTTGCCAGCTATTCGTGACCCTCGCGTGATTTTTTGAATTATAATCTCAATTAGCCATGGTGGCACATGATTTCATCGACAATCTGCAACGATTCAACCTCGAACCTCAAGGCTTTGCGACGCCAAAGCGATTAATTGGAATGTATGTATGATATGAGACCGACAGCGAGGCAAACGTGTGCGCGTTTCGTCTCGTAGCTTATACACTAAATCCGATATAGAACAATATCCGATCATTGTTTTGCACACAGTTTCGCGATAATGATGGATCTCCAAGGGATCAGAACAAAATCGGATCTTCTCCCAGGGTCTCGGGGGGGCTCGTGAATTTGCAAACATTATCGTTTGTCAGTTGATTTAATCTGCCCATCGATTTCGCATTGGATCTCTTATAGTTGTTTCTCAAATTATTTTATATTGAGATAAAATGAGTCACTTTTAGAGTTATAAAAGAATTGTTCCCGAAAAATTTAAGCGAAATATACAAAAAAAAAAAAAGAAAACCCGCGATTTTCTCGATTTCTCACGCGATTAAAACAAAATTATCAATTGCGTCTCGATTTTATATTAAGAGGTTATATACAGTTGGAAAACCAAAAAAAAAATAGTTTTTTTACGAATTTTTTCTGAATAGGGATTTCATCTGATGAATAAAAGGCAAAGGAATCAAATGTAGTGTCATCTTTCAACTCTCTATCGCCATTTTTTATTTTCAAAAATATAGCTTCACATAGCTCCTGTACTTGTGTACTCTAAAAAAAAAGGTGTTTTGTGGTGAGCAAGAAATCTCCGGTTTGGATCAGCTGAAATAAAAAAACCAAAGAGATTTGTTTAGTGGATACATGAGTCCAGGTATTCATCGAAGGAACAAGATATCCGAAATTCATTTCTATCTTTTTTGAACCATTAAATGAAAAAAATTTGGTCGAAAATTGAAATTTCATCTTTGAGGAGCCGCCATTTTATCAAAATTCAAAATTCCAACTATTCCTTTGATGAATACCTGGATTCATCTATCCACTAAACAAATCTCTTTGGTTTTTTTATTTCGGCTGATCCAAACCGGAGATTTCTTGCTCACCGCAAAACGCCTTTTTTTAGAGTACACACAGGAGATCAACTACAGGAGCTACGTGAACCTATATTTTTGAAAATAAAAAATGGCAATAGAGAGTTGAAAGATGACTCTACATTTGATTCCTTTGCCTTTTATTCATCAAATGAAATCCCTATCCAGAAAAAATTCGTAAAAAAACAAGTTTTTTTTGGTCTTCCAACTGTATATAACCCCTTAAAGCCTGAAACTGCGGCGAATCCTCAATTAATCGATTCCAAAACCCATTCATTGATCCGAAATATTATTAAGCTCGATTTAACGGTCGAGAAAATGTGTTCCCAGTTTCGTATTTTATGGAGCAATGTGCTCTCGTATCTGGAACTTCCTTTTCACCGGATTCTAACACGACCTCGGAAGATAAATTGAAGAACAATAGTAATATGACGACGACAGCGCGGAAGAGAATTGCGAAGGGAGCAAAATTCCGTATAGGAACAATGGGGAACACGCCGCGAGAGAAAATCTGAGATAAACGAGTTTAATTATTTAGCAGAATCGATATTTATAATTATCCGCAAATGCTGAATTTCTAGAAAAAAAAAAATGTTTAGTCGTTTATAACGATTTTTCTTTGTCAAAAATTGATAACTCGGAAATTCTCGCGCTATACTGGAACGAATCAAGCTGACATAATACTTGTGCGTTAACGAGGAAACTTTGGACTAAGAAATTTTGCCATCATTACTTGAGCAGGAAAGACAAAAGCTCGAGTTTTGCACACACGAGAAAACCCACACGTTAATAATATATTTCTTCGCTTCGTTGGAATTCACCAGTCGATGTTCACGGTTGCTTCGCTCTTTCTCTCGTGATAACGACCGATAGAACTCGCGGGGAGGAGGGCGGTGGGGGAGGGCGAAGCAGAGGGAGGGAGAAAGAGCATCTCGAGTGAAAATGCAGCTGGGCTTTGTTCCTCGAACAAACAATGATGACGATATCGAACAACTGGGAAAGAGTAGAGTCAACACCTGCGGCTTAACGCGAATTTATCCTCTGTGATTTGCACGAGCTGACACGTGCGTTTTCGAGCTCGGTATAGGTGGATGGGGTCAAGAGGAAACAACAATCGACGTTTAATCCGTAAGAGACATTTTTGTTTTTTGTTCTCCACACAAAAAAACAGAGAAATTCAATTTTTCATAGCGCTGGAATGACGTCATTTGTCCGTGTCATTACGGAGGGTTGCAGGAATGAAAAAATTCAATTATCGCGCAGGTAATTTTCGGCGGAAAAAAAATTCGCCTGCGCGAACGAAAATTCGTGGAATTTAAATAATCACGAAAATAGAATGAATCCAGGGAAAAGGGTTGGAACTGCGAGCTTAGATAAACTGCAGAACCTCCGGAAGGACTCTCGCCAAATGGGCGTTTCGAGATTATTTTAATCTCTCCATTTTACCAGCATTCGTGGAAGTATTTCTTCAAAATTTCATAAATCTAGGACGCGGAAATGGTTGGGTGCTCGTTCGTACGTTTCGTTGGTCATAATATGCGAGAGCTGAGGGACCAATTTCACGCAATCTTTTAGAAAACAAAAGTTTGGTATCCGCGATAAATTCGAGTTTGTACAAAACTTTGATATTTTGTTTGTTCGGTCAAGGCGAAAGAACGCAGGAGAAAAAAATTCCTAAAATGTTATTCGAACGCTCGTAGCACGTGTCAAAACGTTTTTGACATCATCGATGGTTTTTGTTTCTATATATGAAAACCTTGAAATTTTGGGTCGCGTGTTGAAATTCAAATTGAGGGATTAAGAGATAAGAGAAAATGTGCTCGTCAACTCACCAGGTTTCTCGGCTCGCTTGGCTGCCTCGACGACCTCGTGATGACCGACGCAGACGTCCGAGTCATCATTCTCAGGGAAAAGATCGCACTCTAGGTAATCCGGTAGATTGAGAGCGAAAACTTTGAGAAAAAAGCCGCAGCGTCTTATAGTCTCTGTGGAAAAAAAAAACGAACAAGACGTCTCCGTTACTTAGTTCGCTGAATTTCATCATGTCACGAAATCTTTATTCATTTTGGAATGTAAAAAAAAAGGGGATAATACGACTTACGAGAGCAAAGACTTCGACAGGAGGGAACCGCTTGACCTCGCGAACCGCACTTGGGCACAAAAACACTGCAAAGAAAAAGCGCCGCAAGCTCGTAGCATTTTACGTCAACGACCGCGTCGTAAAGCTCCAACTCGTGTTGGGCGTCCCTCTGGCCAAAATTTCCAACATAGTTCGGGAACACGGTGAAATTATATGGAATCTGAAATCCCCCAAATTCGCATCCTTAATTCAGTCTCTTGTATGCGAAATACACAGCAGCGCAACGACACGATAAAGACATTGTTTCCCAAGTTTATGAACACATAGACGAGAGCGTTTCACCAAGAACCAAGTTACAGAGGAATTGCAAACATTTCCGATACGAGAATTTCAAGTTTCAAGCACCAACAACTTGCGAGGCTAAACACAAACCCTCAAAAATGCGTTCCTCCTTTTCATAAATTGATATTATTTTCATTTTATTCTCTTCTGCTCCAATACTTTGACGAGGCTCAAAATTTTCATATCAATTTTCCGCCAAATTGGCTCGAACTCGTCAGTCCCAGTAACGGATAACGAATATCGTGGATTTATTGTGAATTTTCCCTCGTGCTTTGGTGCAAACTTGAAATTAACGCGCCCGGTGCTGATTCAAATACAAAAAAGCGCGATAAAGAGAGGAGGAGCGTATGGGACACAACGGAGTCGTAGAACGTGGCAATATATTCGATGGCATTTGTATACACTCCCGCTCAAAAGTATGGGTTCACTTCGCGAAATTTTCAGCTTTGGTATAAGTTCTATATCTTGATGGAAAAAGGTCGTAAGAGAATTTGATGAGCACCGTTTTGAAGGGGACAGTTTTAGCTTCACTTTGCCATTTTTTATAATTTTTTACAATTTTTTTTATAGTCCCCACGCGCTTTTGAACATGGCAGTTTTTCGATGTTTTTTTACGCTCTGGAAACGGGCTCCCTGGCTATTAGAAAATTTTCCCTGCAATTTTATCCATCGCAGTTTCAAAGAGGATATTAAACACTGCATTTTCGTTTTTGAAAAAGTATCGTGCGATTTTTTTTACCAAAAATATTCCAATTTTTGACAAAAATTGATAATTTTATTCAATTCGGCGTATCTTGGAAACGGCGGGTGATCAAAGAAAATAGCAAGAGGGTGAAAAGTTGCAATCGATCATGATGGACCTGGTAGATTTATTTCAGAATTTTTTTCCGACATTTGTTTTTTCATACTCGTGGTGTCAAAATGATTTAAATTTTCTCATGATTTTTTCTTTTTTTTAGACGGCGGAGGCATTTTGAGCGGGAGTGTATATATTCGTTACAAAACGCGGGCATAGTTCAATTGTGCAAATTGGGCACAGCTGCGAAATCGATGAAACCTATAAACGTGATCATCACACCGTGTACGAGGGTTGATTTGTGTTCGTATTTACGAGTGAGTCCCTCACAATTCAGACTCGCAAATTTCCATCGAGAATTCATCCGAGCATTCGGGTTGTGCGGTTAAATAACGAAATTCTCGAGGCAATACTCGGCAGTAAATTGATCGTTGAAAAATTACTACGAATGTTCAGTCGACAATGAATTATTTATTTTTCCATACTCTTGTAGCTTGAGAGTAAACGAAAAATTGATATTTGTCATCGGAGAGACAAATGAATTGCGCCAGATTCGTCACAGCCACGAAAAATATTTCCTTCGCTTACTTTTCATTATTAATTTTTACGTAACGCGTTTTCGTGCTTCTTTTTATTATTTACCTTGTGGTAGATGCAGAAGCTGACGATGACAGGCAGACAGATCCCTGGTGCTGGATTCTTGGGCTCGGTAATTGGTTTAGTAGTTGGTTCGGGAACGGGAAGCACAGTCGTCGTCGTGGTGTATACCGTTTTGTCTTCGATCCTGAGAATGGCACTTGGATACGCTGTGAAAGAGAATTTTCCAGAAGAGACATTTTTATGCTTGCATTCCGTTTCGTCAGCAGCATTGAGTCGCGAATTATAAAAATCTTCGTTATGCGCGTTATAAATGAAGGAAATACCGAGAGAAAGAATGAGAGTTTTCGCTTAGGGAAACTTTGGAATTGGCGAAACTTTCACATGCCCGTTACGGCCCCCACCTCAAAGTAAATATTAAGCATTCTATTTGTATATGAAGAAATAAACAAAAAGTTCTGAGTCACGAGCCATTTCACCGAAACAGTTTGAATCGTAGACAGCGAGGTATTGGTGCGGTATGTATAAAACGTGAGTGGAATAAGGAAAGCGCGAGTTTGGTCGAAGGAGCTTTCAGCGTGGCCGGGCAAAGTGGGAATCTCGAAACGCTGGGAAAATCTGCCACGACGTTGAACGAACGAGGAGATGAGAGAGTAAAAAGAGCTGAGCAGAGAGGCAAAAGTAAAGCAGCCGACAGTTGCTTTCACGTTGAGGGAAGGAAAAAAGCCCTCGAGATATGGAACAGCGAGATAGCTCAAGGGGAAATCGAGAGAGCAGGCGTGAGGGAATAGTTGGAACGTAAAAGTAGCGAAGAAGGAAATAAAACGTGAAAGTATCGCTTGATGTCGATGATTGTAGTTCGGAAACAAGAGTTTAAGGCGATCGTACAGAGCAGAGCGATTGCAAGTGGGAAAGATTGTAAAGTATGATAAACTTACATTTAAAGTAGGCCGCAAGTCCACCGGCAATGGCAAGAAGCGCAACTGCGTTGAGGAGAACCTGAGCGAATCGGAATCGTAGGCGTCCACGGGTCACGTAGTGGCTGCTCGGCCGCCTCATGTCTCTGATTATCTGCATCCGAGAGTGCGAGAACATAATTTATCTCGTACATGCATGTATATGTAAATCGGTGAGCGCATTAGGGCATAAACGTGTGTGGCGGTTATGAGCATGCAGTGACGAACGGATTGGCGAGCACGAATCAAGAGTTCGAATCGTGGGAGCCATCGAAAATTGTACCAAACTCAAGGGCATCCTAGGCAATGCGACTCTCTCGTGATCATGAATGTTCTAACAATAAACGTTGAGAGCGAGCCAATTTTCGATCGCGTGGTCGCGCGTATCACGACATTCTAGCTAGACGAAGCGTGCGACGATTACCAAGGAAAGAGGGAGGCAGAGAGAGGCTCGCAGCGAGTGGGAAGAGTGTAGAGAAACACTGAGCAGGTTTCTCGCGAATAATTGAATGGAAACCGAGCTTTTGAGCGGCTGCTCACCTCCAACAGTATAGCAAAATAGTCAACGGCAAACTAGAGAAAGAAAGCGTCGCTATATTCGCAATGGGGTCATTTAAAAGGTTACAATCGCCACAACGACCCACGATAAATGTAGGGACATTGAATTAATTCGCTCGTATTGTTTCCTCAATGGCGTATATCTCAAACCACCACATTCTACGATATTACTCACCCTGTGCTGTAACGACATGTTGCTGCCACTCTGAAACCTCACGATCGTCTGAAGACTGGCCGGTGTACTCATTGACTTTGTAATTGGGCTGCCCGGTGGGTTGTCCGTTTCGGGTGCAAGAGCCCTTCCTGTCACCGAACCGAAAATTTACCTCAGTGACTTTTGGCGGAATAATCACAACATGAATTTAGAGTTTCATCGAAAACGCCAAGAATATCTCGAGAGGAAGGTTCGAGTTGCGGTTGATGGGAATTGTTCTTGGAAAATGGTACTCGGAGGAGCTGGGAGAAAGTTTTATGAAAATGTGGATAAAGAGAGAACGCGAAGCATGGAGGTTAGTGCGACTTACCTGGTACTTTGCTGTTGATATGCTTGTGCGGTAATAAAGGGGCTTCCATAGTTTTGCTCGTGTAGCTGGGAGAACTCGTCTGACTAAAACTGTCTGAAGAAACGTTGCTGTCCTGCCTGACACTGATGGGTTTTGGCACGGGACTCTGGCACATGGTGTTGAGCGGTGGTGGAAGATTCGTCTGTGTTGCTTTGGGTAACTTGTCGACGAGCTTTTCCGCCAAACGCTCGCTCTTCGTCTCCTTCTTCTGATTGTTTTGCAACATGTTCCTCGCACGTTCCATATCCGCATCGTATTTGCTTCTGGCCTGTTGTTGCTGATGCTCGAAAGGATTGACGATCCTTTCCGAATAACGTTTGTTCTCCAAGCAATGTTCGCGGTTGATCGATCCGATTGTTTGATGAGTCAAATCGTCGAGCTTGTTGGACGTACAAGCCTGAAAACGTTTTTCAATTTCCTGCAACTTCTGGTGTCCCGTCTCTTCGCGTCCGCTCATCAACAGCTTGTTCTCGAGACTCCTGGAGGCTGCTTGAAGAGCCTCGAACTTGGTTCTCTTCTCAGCCTCTCGGCGAATGTTTATCGGACTCGAAAAGACGTCGAACTTGGGCTCGCTCGTCTCCTCGAACGGAAGGGGCCGAGGTGGACGACCCATTCCCACTTCCGGACGCTTCCGTGCCTCTTCCGTGTCCAAGTCTTCGCTGTCCGCTGAAAACTTGGATCGCTCGCGTTGTAGCCTTCAAACAGAAATTTCGCCTTCCAGTAAATTCGGACAAAACGGAATAATCGCGGGTGATCCGGGCCATTGAATGAATCAAGTTCATTTTTCTCGTGTCGGTGATAAACACAATCCTGCCCGGAATCTGTATTTTTAGCCGTTCGCCCAACCCAAAACTCCGCTTAATTTCAATTTTGCGGCTCTTCATATGATCATGGACCACGCACGGGATCGTATAAGACGACTGACGAAACATGGACGCGGAGGTGGCGGGAGGAAAATGTTGGGGTATATTTATCGCGGTAGCTGCCGAGACGACAGCGCATTTCCGGCACCTGCTCCACAAACATAGGCCAGTGACGGGGGAAGGATCGATCAACCACCACGAGAATTTCAGAAGCTCCGACATTCATTCGCTCACGAATTTCCCGGATTTTCATACGCAACAAATAACGCAAAATCTCTCACCGAATTTTGTTCTGAACTTCTAGTTCATGGGTAAACTACGATTTGATCAAATTTACAATTTTCTTTGACGAATTTTCGAAACGGTAAAAGGAATCAGACCGAAAATGCGAACCAATTCGTAAAGTTAAACAATTTTAATAACAAACCTGGCATTCTTCGTGGTCTGAGCTTTTCCCTCCCAGTGTCCGAGGCTCGCAGCAAGTTTTCCATGCTGCGAATCACCGCCAGGATTTTTTGCACCCGAGCCTACGGCGACGCTTCTAACGATGCCCTCGTGGAGCCGTTTCTCGAGATCTCGCGAGGCTTTTCTGAGTTCCTCGAAGCTGGATTTAAATTGCAGCTCCGCCGGTCCCTCGTCAAAGTTTCTATGGAAATCGGTGGGAAAAGCTCGTCGCTCGATTCCCACGGGTAAAACGTTGTCGGGCAGGGGCTTAACGATGCCCGGGGACGAGTAAACGCCAGTTTTATCATTTCTTTCGATCGATCTCGACGAATCAAGATCTATCAGTTTGTCTCCGTTGCTCGAATCATTCACGGTCACTCCCCAACATTCAGTCGCGTCGATACTCGGTCGTTTTCTATCGATGATTTTGTTTATTTCACTCACTGACGCAAGCACATCCCCCGGTTTTTTCACTTCTTCGGTTCTCCTCCCGCTGGTCTGTTCGGTTTCGATCGTTGACGACGATCCGCCACATTTACGGATTAAAAATATCGGTCTCTCGTGGGACTTTCTTTCGGGGATCGGTTGCCTCAAAGGTATAGGCGGCGGCGCTACCTGTTTCACAAATTCGTACGATCCCATGTATCTTTTTCTAATTCCCCATTGAATCGAATCCTCACACTTCGATAACAATGGGAAATTAATGAGAACTTTTTATTTCCCTAACTTAATTAAATTTGTCTTTGTTTTTATCGGAATAAAAGTGCACGCGAGCGTTGAAAGTTTGTCTCGGATCTCAAAATAAAAATCCGGCTATGGCCAGGCCCGTGCGTGAGCTTTCGTAGAGAGATCGAGTTTCAAACGTTATACACGCGAGCACAACGACACTGTATGTCCGGCATAAAAAATAGAAGGAAAAGAGAGATTCTATATTTGATCGAGGAACAGGTTTTTCGTAATCGATTTTTTGTCAAACGCTGTGATCGCGCTTTAGAACGATTTTCCGTGGAAAGCCGCCCGGAAAAGTTCAATCGGTCCATGTCGTTTGTTTCAATTGCAGTTACGAGCGGGCGGATTGAACATTTCGTCCGCATCGAAAATTCCCGTAGTGCCACGTGCATGACCTTAGTGAGCAAACCGCAAACTCGTGAGAATATTTTCAGGCAACTTTTAAATATTTATTTATCGTTGTTTACTCAATCGAGAAAATCGCGCGAAACGTTTGACGTTGCTTTTGATTCATTTTTTTCCAAAGTGTAAATAAATGTGTTTTTGTACAGTGTGATAAAAATATCGTGTACCAGTTTTTCTGAATGTGTGTGCGTGTAGTGTCCAACTCTCGGTTATCGGAAATAGCGATGTTGACTCGATGTGATTGTTCGTTTTTAACGGATGTGAGTGTGGCAATGTCGCTATTTTGAATCTTCCTTTAGTTCACAATGGGAGGTCGAAATTCCTGAAAATATGAAGTGGCTGAGTCCCTCCGAAAATCAAGCTCATCGTGTCATCGTATTTGTGAATTCCCTTCGTTAATGAATTATTTATTTGTATCGCAAAAGGCTCTCTCGATCTGTGAACGGATTCACTTTTCTTTTTTTTATAAATAAAGAAAAACAATAGAAAATTTTCAACCGTCTATCTCGCTGCGAATCGAATCATAATGTCGGGTTGGATAACCGTACCGTGGGAGTGATCGAATGACGTCGCGGTATAGGCGGCTGACGACGACTCCCAGCTGACGGTGGTTCCGGTAGCAGCGATCCCCGAGCAGGAAGTCCGACGCTGTTCGTTCTAGACTGCCTGAAATTCACACCCGAATGCACCATTACGTAAAAATCTAATAAATATCACACAAAAGTCTTGCAGGCACGTATGGACGTGACAACTTTCGCGACTTGCTCCATTTTCACAAATAGAAATCTTGAAATCGTTTGCCACGTGGAATTGAACATTTCAGTGGTTCGAATCAAGTATATAATAATTGGCAGCGACGAATCTTCTGCACAGAGAAAACAGGGGCTTTGAATTTAGGAATTAATACTACGCTTCTAAAAATTAACACTATGCTTCTAAAAAAAAATTTCAGAAAATATTGAAAAGTATTGACTGGACGATAAAAATTATAATTATAGTATAGCAATAATGAAGGAATTTAAATTTTAACCCACGATATAGCACGTAAACTGATACAAATGATACATTTCATTCGCTATATTGCGATTTTTGGTAGAATTCAAAAAATATTTTGCCCATGGGATTGGAACAATTACTATCCAGTATTCTACAAAAAGTACAGTATAAAGAGTCACATTTTACTAATAACTTTGTGATATTTTTCGCTATACTATGAAGATCGTGTTATGCGTATGGTGGAATCTGTTTATCCGCTGAAGATTTATGCTATGTGTATAGTAATCAATCTGAAAATATAGCGAGTATTAGTAAAGAGAATAGTTTCAAATGTAATATATGCAGGCATTATATTTTCTTAGTTGCGAATGCATCCACCATTTTTACTATACGATGTCAGAATCATTTTTACCCTTCCTTAACAAGAACTCTAAATCTAGCTGAACTGGCAGCAAACTGCTAGTTTTTCTAGCATTGGCTCTTAGAATTTGAGGCCCCATTTTTCTCCGTGTGTGCCTCTGAACGATAATAGTTTCCGAAGAAGTCGAGGGCAAGGAAAGGATTGATTGATTGATTATTTTATTTATGCCTTGAAAACTTTCCATGAGGCAAAGAAAATAATAATGATAATGAAAAGGAGGAAAGAAAAACGTAAGAAAATGTAGAAAAAAAAAGTAGCAAAACAATAATTCGCACACGCAAAGCAATCTGCGATTGGGCCAGGAGCAAGAGGGTTAATGATTTCGTCCCTTAAAGATAAGAGCTTTGCGAGTGGAGAGGATAATTTAGTGAGAAAGGAAGAGGCTGGGGATAATTTAATCAGGAAAATTAAATGAAGCAAGAGGTTGGGAGTCCGAGGACTCGTCGTATTCAAAAGCCACGCTGCTGGACAGCAGCAGTCTGGGAACGAGGTATGAAGAAGCTCTTGGGAGAGGCGAGTGTGAGCGCAGAGTATCAGCCTGGCGGGTACTTCTCGTTAATGATGAATTAATGGGGAGACTCTCGAGTCTCTTGGAGTGTGAAACTCCCAACGAAGAGTAGATGCTGGAAAATTCACTCAATTTTCGATCTACGAGACCGCACACGTGTATGAACTTTTTATCAACTTTTTACACTGCCAAAAACTTTGTTATAAAATATTTCACTATCCTCTTAACTTTGTCGCAACTTCATTCAGTTTTTGCTTCTCTATTCGGTCGTACTCGTACACAACAAAAAAATCGTCGCGATCTTCCGATGAGCGCAGTGAATCGAGCCAGTGTGTCGAATTTATTTCGCAAAATAATCTGCTAAAAATGGCAAGCAATTGACTTAATTATTACCTTGACTGATGAGGTGGGCTGATTTCGCCGCCCCGGTGCTCCGATCTGGACATTTCGATGTCTGTAACGAGAACCAAAAATTGACAATGTTTGAATTACTTTGAGTGAAGCAAAAACGGACGTTTATGTGCGGGCAATACTTACGAGCAATAAATCACTCGTGTTACTTTATAATAAATCAATCCAAAAGAAAATCAAGTTAATATTTCGGGTGGTTCGTTCCCCGAGGAGCCATATATTGGATGAGAGATTTATTGGACTGTCATACGACCGGGTGTCACGGACTTTATATTCTCGTTTGTAAATCTTATATCAATTTGTCACGGGGAGTGTATTTTGAGTGAAACGCGAGCATCACTTTGTCACGCGCAATATGACACGTGAAATACGTAAAGTATGGAGTGCATTCGTGCAGCATCTCGCACGTTTCCTATCTCTTTCCTCAATTCCTTCGTTAACCAACTTATTTCATAAGGGCAAAACGTTATCGGGCGTTCGGCGGAGGAAAAAGTGAGTAGAAACGAGAAGCAGAGTTTGCTTTGTGTAAAATGATTGAAATCCTCGATAAAGTCGATGATTTTCTCGTCTCTTTCCCACTGATGAGCGGCTCATAGAGATTAAAGCGTAGCCTTGAAACAAAATAATACCGTAGCCGCATTTGAAACGTATGTTTGGAATATCGAGCGTATTTTGGATTGATTGATGGTAATTAGAGAAATCTGAATATGGTAAATAAAGTAGACTGTTTAAGGGAAGCGCGCGACTATGACTGCGAAGCTCGTTTGAATAAAACTCCGGTACAGTTTCATTTACCCTAAATTCATGTTTATATTGACATTCGTGTTTCCGTCCACTGTAAATAATTCCGTGAATGGCCAACAAATAACTGTGATTTTCATTCAAGCGAATCAATTGTTCGCGACCACGTACTGAAAAGTCGCTTGGGATGTAAATATCCGTTCGAAATGGGTCAGAATCATTTCTCGTCTCGTTCAACAAATGCTCGAAAGCGATGTTTCACAAACTCTCGAATTCATATCAGTCTGAGAGTAAAACAATGCAACGGATGCAAAATTGCATCGAATGAATTGAATGAAATGTCTGTCAGGCGGATCAAGACTGTGGTCGAGACTGACCACGTTTTTGATCCGCTTGCAATTCATTTTGTCATCGTTAACGTCATTTGCATAATGAACCACTTATAGTCTGTTGAATAAAATAAAATGTGCATTCGGTTGATTTTAACGCGTGGGCAATTATCGCTGAGTAACGAGTCGGCTTCGTCTCTCTGTTCTCTTATTTCTCGTCTCGCTTTCCCTTCCATCTCTCTTGCCGTTCATATCTATAGCTTTTTATCCCAGAGCTCACGCCCTTCGGCCGCAGGTCAAGGTTATACATTAGTACAGTAACAAATAGCACATTTGCCCACCAATTAGTGAACTACTGTTGCCGTAGAATAGGATTAGAAGCGAGTCCCTGATAGAACAGCCTCTTTGAAAAGGATTCGCGCTTCTGCTTCTCTGTACGTGTTTCGGGCATTCATTATGGTCGATTAATCGTCAATGCGACGCGTAATTCCCGATAAATATGACTAGTTGTTATTTAATGCTGGCGCCATTATGAGTTAAAGAAAATTACATCACGTTAATGGGGCAGCAATTAATTTGTGAGTCTGGGAATCGCCAAAGTTGAGAGAAGCCTTGCCTGAGGTCAATACTTGGTTGGATAACCGTTCAACAGTTTCCTCGGGCTCTCAGAAAGAGCGACGAAGTCCAACACATCGCAAGATCTCACAGGAAAATGAAGACAGTCAAGTAAACAACCGTGTGACTCAACCTCGTGAGATTTATTTCCAACTTTTCGACGTGAATGTTTTTGAATGTCTGACAAGTTTTCAGGACGCAAAGTGTTCCTTTTGAAGCTTCATTTCGACATTTTTCTAAACGAGTCATGAAAGAATCACATTACACGTCGACAAAACTCTCTTGCCTGTTTTTCCACTTTCAACAAAAAGTCTCTCGCAAACAATAGGAAGCCCAGACAAGAGGGGCGGGCGTCGTTAGGGCGAATTGAATCAATTTTCTCGCTTTCGACGAGGGAGCTCTCTTGCGAGCGTCTTTGTAAGCGCCACTGACTCTGCGTTGTGTTTCATGTATATAAATATATACATAGGCCACCCGCGACAATCTAATTAGTTTCTCGAGTCTCGTCCAAAAGTCTCTCCTGGTCCCTTTTCCTTCCTCCACCACTCTCACGTTATTTCAAACGCTGGAGACTTAAAAATATCATAAAAAAGTTGAGCCTCCGAGCGCGGATTTTTACGATCAAGAATACAGCGAGTTCGCATCCTTTTCTAATTCAACTCGCCGTCACATTTTCTCGCCATTTCAAGTTTTTACGACGATAAAGAAGCCACCACGACTTATAACAAACTTGACAACTACCACAGCATCGATGGAATCTCTACGCTCGGTTCATTAATCTCTGAGACCTTCGATTACCCCGAATTATTTTTCTTCCTTTTTTTTCGTCCTTGAAATTGGATGTTCTTGAACCAGTCTGAACGAAAGCAGAGGAAAGCCTTGGAGCACGTAGAATTTATATGTGTGAACGAAATTAATCAAATTTATTCCTTCAGGATGTTCAAGATCCTTCGAAACGATCGTATGAATGATTTGGCCTGACGGAATGAATAGAAAAAACGAGGGATCAAAGACAAAACGCCATTGCTGGGATTTAGTGAACAAACGAATATAATTCATAAAAAGTAGTGAAGCTCAGTGAAGCTTATTCTTTAAGGAGTCTGTACGAAATTTATTCTCCCGAATTCGCGTTCATGTACGAAAACTCTATGCAGGATTCTCTAGTCCTTTTTCATTAATTCACGAAAACCCGCGATGATTGATGGTTCAAGTCGTTCTGCTATAGGGAATTCTTTTCGAATATTCGTCAACGTTCGCTTCGAATCCTGCGAAAATAGTTTTCCGGACATCGCGAGGGAAAACGAACTGTCGGATCTGATGCAATCGCGTGGCGGCGTAGATCGCGAATGCCAATGTGCGAGCCAGGCCATGAATCAAAACACAGCACGTTCGAATTCACGAGCTAATAAATCAAAACTCTTCTGTTCTCTAGCCATTGATTTTCGTACCATTTTTTTTTCTCTTTACCTCGTACGCGGAGGAATTTTAAAACGAAGAAAAGCTGTCGATTTTTTATCGTGGATTTCACGTCCGTGACATATTATTCGAAATTGAAGTTTTCGCGATCGCGGATTAATTGTCTCGTTATTTTTTTTTTTTGACAATATGACCGTAAAGAAAATTGCAATTTTTTGGTGAAATTCTTTGAAGTGAAAATGTAAAATCCATCAAAGAAACTGTGTCACGAGAAATCCTTAAGGGGTTATATACAGTTGGAAGATTAAAAAAAACTTGTTTTTTTACGAATTTTTTCTGGATAGGGATTTCATTTGACGAATAAGAGGCAAAGGAATCAAATGTAGCGTCATCTTTCAACTCTCCATTGCCATTTTTTATTTTCAAAAATATAGCTTCACAGAGCTCCTGTAGTTGATCTCCTGTGTGTACTCTAAAAAAAAGGCGTTTTGCGGTGAGCAAGAAATCTCCGGTTTGGATCAGCCGAAATAAAAAAACCAAAGAGATTTGTTTAGTGGATAGATGAATCCAGGTATTCATCGAAGGAATAGTTGGAATTTTGAATTTTGATAAAATGGCGGCTCCTCAAAGATGAAATTTCAATTTTCGACCAAATTTTTTTCATTTAATGGTTCAAAAAAGATAGAAATAAATTTCGGATATCTTATTCCTTCGATGAATACCTGGACTCATGTATCCACTAAACAAATCTCTTTGGTTTTTTCATTTCAGCTGATCCAAACCGGAGATTTCTTGCTCACCGCAAAACACTTTTTTTTAGAGTACACAACTACAGGAGCTATGTGAAGCTATATTTAGGAAAATAAAGAATGGCGATAGAGAGTTGAAAGATGACACTACATTTGATTCCTTTGCCTTTTATTCATCAGATGAAATCCCCATTCAGAAAAAATTCGTAAAAAAACTAGTTTTTTTTTTAGTTTTCCAACTGTATATAACCCCTTAGATCTTGTGTAGTTAATTGAAAAATGAAGCCACCTCCCGAATGGTCAGAAGTTATCGATGTATCGAGGGCATATATTTCTCGTATCATTCCCAAGATCAACGAGGATACACGTGCCGGAAAATACCACGAAAAAAGGAAAAAGATCGCATCTGAACTGCATGAGACATTCTTCTTTCGTTCTTGCTCTCTCTCTGCCTCTCCCTTTATCGTCCTTTCTTCGATCCTTATACTTTATTTCCTCGATAGCCATATAAAGTAAAATTCTTTGCCGATTCCCTCTCTCTGATCCCTCGAGACTCGGACGTAACCAAAGAGAATCCTCGCAGTATATTCTCTCCTTTTCCCTCCCCCTCCGTCTCTCTCTTTTTAATCTACTGTTTTTCATCCTCTTACGATGCAAGTCGCAGTCTTCTCAAACGGAAATCACGAAAATGCCTTCACGTTGTTCGTGCTTTCCCACAAATGAATAGATGAGCATATACGAAAAGCGACTTAAGGATAAGTGACTATAATCTCACAGCGACGCGATGTTTCATCGAAAAAGCATTTCCCAGCGTCTTGAGCATCAATTTAAAACCTTTATCTGATTGAAATTATAACACATGTATTTTCACGTAAACCTGGGAGATTCCAAAACTTTTGGAAACCTTGACAAAGACCACAATGATATAGCCAACATGTGGCAACCCCTTTTTCCTTGTAAAACTTTTCAAAGAGCTTTATCCTCGCCGTATACAACGCGAGGACACTGCCGAAAGAAATTCCGGGAGAGTGTTACAAGCAATAGCAAAAGAGGAAGCAAGAGGAAGAGACGAAAGTGAGGGAAAGGATTGGGAAAGAGGCCTGGATGCTGGAGAGATACGTCAATAAAGAGCTCGTGAAAGATTGGGGTAACCCGAATCGCCTTGAACTTCGATCGTGTCCGGGAAATTAAAGGAAATCTTGTCCCTTCAAAATACATCGAAATTTGATCCTAAAAAACGACTTTTTTTGGAAACGTCTGTACCGAAGAAGTCACGGAATTCTTGATAATATAAAAATCTTCTAAACTATAAACGCTCCACGAAAGTCTTAATATTTGCAAACCAGCACAGCGAGCTCTCCTAGATGAGTAAAGAAGACGACAATATCGCTGTTAGCGAATACACGCAAACACACACATTCATACAAAAACGGTGAAGCATACACCCCGAGAAAAAAGAGCAGAATAGAGCGACAGAGCTTTTTGTAAAGCCTACAAAAGGTCCGAAAAAGATCGAGCCCCAACTCGGGAAGGAATTCGTTGAAAAAGCTTGATCGCGCTGCGGATTGCGGTCAGCAACAAAAAGAATAACGCACCAGATATTGTCACCCGTTTTTTTCCTTTATTCGGCCTATTTTATATTGTAATATGATCGTTTGCACACAAAGTCCGTTTGGAAGGATAAATCTCGTTTCTTTTTTCTTTTCCTGTTTCAATCTTTAATCTATATTTACGTCCGTCCCTCGCCCACTAGCTCCATTTTTCTTATTATATTCAATACCCCAACATCTTGGCTCTTACAGAATTTTTCAATGTTACGCACCAGAATAAAATTGTTAGCATTATGGTCGTCGATGTGGCAAAAGGGAAAGAAACGACAAGGCAAAAATCCAGAATAAGGGTGTGCGTTTTATAAACTACACACACGAATCCCCGCTAGTAGTAAATTACGAGTGGCGTCAGACCGAACACAGATAACCATAAATGTTAGTGGGTATGACTCTTTTAAGGGTCGACCGGCAAAGACACAATTTATCGTGGTATATTCGGATAATATACGTATATATTACGCGTGTTTTCCAACGATATCGCATCGTCAAAGTAGGCCCTGAAAAAAAATGGTTTTATTTAAATAATCCGCGTAGACCCTCATTTTTCAGGGGATTATTACTTTTCACGAACCCATCTTCGTCAAATGACTTTTTTTTAACGTGCTTTTTTATACTCCGAATTAATAAGAGCAAAAACTCCAAACTTGCCCATGCTCGCAAGACCGATTGCGAAGATTAGGCCTTGAAATATCTCACAAAAAAGCCTGGTACATAAAATTCGATTCGTCATTTCCAGGGCTGGAAAAATCGCAACATAAAGAGCCTCCGATATGCACGAATATGGACAGTTTTCAAAGAGTTTTCTTGCTATCCATTATATCACGTGCTTTCCAACCACTTAATTCGTCTCCAAAACTCTCTTATTATGCCCGACCGAAATATTGAAATAGCCCTAACGGTTGCTCGTTTAAGCCGATGTGGCCGATCGAATCGTAATCCCTCTGTGAATTTAGCGGTTAATTAAGATCGGGAGCAAACCAAAGGACCCCAAGTGCCTAACGAAATCTTTTCAAATGACGCTCCTCTTCTCTTATCTCTTCAGGAGCGAGTTATTTTTTTACTAATTCATGCCAAAGCCGCGATTCTCGTCGATCTTAATCACAGATTAGTGCATCATCAAGATTTCGTGTCTACGCAAACAATGAATATTTAAATATTTAGGTTGGTCGAGGTTTCCCATGCATGCAATACTTTTGGGCTATCATTCTGTATGAAAGCTTGAGACAAGACTCTTGAACTCCTTGAAAGAAGTCTTACAGACTGATTGGAACAACCCACAAAATTAATGGGACTTTTTGTTGCGTTCATTACGATGAGGAGGTAAACAACATGATAACTTTTTCCACGAGAGCACTGTCTAGTAACTTGTTGGCGTTTTTCGTCGATGTTTTTCTGCGTTTTGTTCAGGGAACGATAGTCTTGGATTTCCGATAGTAAATACTAAATAAGTGAAGGAAAATGTTTCCAAACTTTTCCAGGATAGACTTCGGATCAAACTCGGAGAATTAGCCGCATGGAAATGTTTGTTGTAAAATAGAAATATATAAAAATGAACTTACTTTTTGTGAGAGGGCTCGACGGTTTATTGAGAGGGGTTGATTCGTGAGCCCGAGTGAAACGACGAATCGTTAATTGATGATTGCACTTGGCTGATGACTGTGCATTCGGCCATTCGGGGTTTGTTCGAGTGCCGTTGACGATTTTCGAGTCGTTTCATCTTAAACTTTACCATAATACTCAAGACGCCCGGGAAGAGCAACGGCTATCACGTTACGGTGGATCACGAAGCGAGACGAATGTTGGAGGCGTTGAAAGGAACGCTTGAATCCCTCGATCGATGATTCGCCGGTTGACATTGAGAAAGAGCTTCCGAAGCAGATTTAAAATTGGCCAATCAGTGTTTTGTGATAAATAAATTCCAATTCGATGATAATTGTGTCGATAGATCGTGAGATTTTTGTTAATTATGTGATGCTCTTCCCGTGCGTATTGTTCGTTATATTTTGTCTAATTTATTTTCATGTCGCGAACGCATAAAATGGTAAATATTTCTTTGAAAGTAAATGAGCTTTTGTTTTTTTAGGAAATAGTTTTTCGTATTCTCGATCTTGTTCGAACGCAGCTCCGTGATCCACACTCACTCACACACGCACACAAACATACACGTGGAGATGGAGCCGCCGTGCGTACTACGTGCGTGGGCGATAGAGTACAACTGAGTATCAGCATCCACGAGCGGAGCGCTCTTCCAGAGCACAAAATCCCAAACCCCTGATGCCTCATACGCCCGATCCTCTCCCTCCCCCTGCTACTGGATGCTCGCGTCGCTTCCCCTACATACAAACATATAGAACACGATTTCGCTAGACCCTCGCGAGCCTGCGTCCCTGCTGGCGCGCACAAGCCTCGCGTGAAAATTCACAGTCGAGCCGATTCGACCGCTCTTTGCTCTTGCTTTCTAAACATATAGATACGACCAGCCGGGTCTACAAATATTTTCCTTTCTTCTTATACCTTCACTATCTCTCCCTTCTTTTGCCACAACTCAATCGTAAAAAGTGAATCCTCCTCGTATTTATCTAAAGAAATAACTGCGAAGACACATTTCTCCATTTTTATTCTTCCCCATACAATTGTTTTGCTGGCGACGGCCAGAATCCGTTTGTTTTTCTATTCGCCCCTTGATTCATTTAATTGGAATCGATTTCCAATGCACAGGATCCGATTTTTTATCGCTAATCCTACCATTGGCAGGACCTAACCTTGAAATTCGAACGAGGGTGAAAAAGACTGCGAGTCTGACCAGATACGAACATTTACTACTAGCGTTACTACGTTTTGTTTTTTTTTCTTATATCGATCGCTCGATTATTGGAATAGAGGGGAAATTATTG
The DNA here is from genome assembly GCA_037043255.1 of Diadegma fenestrale. Lineage (NCBI taxonomy): Eukaryota > Metazoa > Arthropoda > Insecta > Hymenoptera > Ichneumonidae > Diadegma > Diadegma fenestrale. The sequence goes on from CM073317.1 coordinate 11,107,112, forward strand.
TTGTTATTTCCTTGCAGTTTGCCAATCATTGTGTAACTTGCAGCATATTTGACCCAATCTTACGGACACAATTGGTTGTTGTGGCTCGCAGACAAATAAATGGAGATAAGATCGCTCATGGCAAAAGAAAGTCATGAATCAGCCGCGTGTGCGACGCGATAACTGCCACGTTTAACGAGGACCGAACTAAGTTGGGAATGACAGTTGGGAGCTTTCGGTGGGAGAACGACTTCTCCGGAAGAATCTTACAGAACGGAATTTCGCACCCTACCCCGGAAGTTGGCGGCAATAATGGCCTAAGGACCACGATACACTTCTCTCAGACCAACTCCGCTCCTTCGTATTCCCGTTTTGCTATCGCTCTCTTCCTCCGTGTTTTCATCCTTATACATACTCGCGTATCTATACATGTCTCGTTTCGATCATCCGGATAACGTGAGGGAATTGCTTTTCAGAGCTTAAGGGATCCATCCCTCTGTGGTGTTAATTCCAAACTGTATATCTTTTTTTTTCTTTGTGCTTTTGCACAATTGTTGGAATAGGGAAAAAACGATTGACGAAGGAATGGAAAGAAAAATCTGTGGGGAAATTGATTATGAAATGAAATTCAGAAGATTTCATCGAACTCTGCGAGGGTTCGAAAAATTTTTCCCATTCATTTAGACGCATCGATAGAATTTCCATATTTTCATCCATTTTTCTAGACAGACCTCCGATGACTCGAACGTTTTGTTTCAATTTTTGTATTTTTTCCGAGACCTCGATGCTAACAGGAAAAAATGTATTCAGCTTTAAGGGGCTTAGACCGGGTAATAAATTGAGTGCGGCACGTGTATGCTCGTTGCGGTAACACGACCTTCGCGAGTAAAACGAGAAGCCAGGAAAAAAAAGTCGTCGCAAGTGGATGCGACGCGGTGAGCGGAGGGAATCAAGACGCGCGAAAACGAGAGGAAATGGTGAACTTTTTCCTCTCTCGTCTCACCAAAGATTTGACAAAGATGAAGCTACTAATGTAGATTTTATATATACGTACTTTCTGCCACGACCTTCCGACGGTACGAAAAGAAGAATAAATGTTTTTTCCAGACAAGCTAATTTTATATGCGTAATTTTTTTACGCCACAGTGTCACTCGGTGTATCTGATACTTCAAGTAAACTGGCGCTTTATTCGCTCTAAGAATGTCATTCTTTCTGGAGAATTATTGAGCCTCGTGAAATAGTTTCTCTCGCTGAGTTGACAAATTGCTTGCTGTGATGAAATTCCTGTGATTATTGACGCGCAGAGGGAGGGGGAGAAAAATTCAAGAAAAGCATTACAAAATCTCACAACTTTCGCTTATTAAGTAGCGCACGAGGATTCGATTGGAAAAGGTCAAAAGTTCAACAGCCACTCGCCTCAAAATACGTTCATCACGATAACGTCAGATGTTACAACGGGAAGATGAGAAAATGGAAAATATTGCAGGCCCCAACAGGAAGAATCGAATGTTTGTCGTCGTTGGAAAAACCGAAAGGCAGATGAAACCTTGTAACAACGAGAGCCAAGTACCTTTCGATCCTTTTCCTCTTTTTTCACCGTCTGAACCATCAAAGAAGGCGAACCGGACGGAAAATAGAAGCTAAAATGCGGTTACACGAGTCTCGCGAGCTGGCTCATTTTTCGCAAGCGCGGAAACTGCTATCGGTTACTTTTTTTATGTCCTCTCCCTTCTCTCTCTACTTCTGGCTATACGTTGGTGAATATTGCTTGTAGCACGAATTCACGAGATCGCTCGAGCAAGCCGCACAAACTATAAAGAAGGAAGCGAAAAACCAAAAGAAAAACCCCGCTCGATGCACAATCGATCTGTTTAACTTTTTAATTTCATTTTTACCAGAAAAGTGCTGATAACGAAACGAGTTTCTCTCAATTGCTCCGAGTACAAAAGAATTAAATGGATCTTGAGTGAAGATTTCGTTGACGTTCCGATGTGCACGACAAACGAAAAAACTTGATTCATTAATTAATTTACTTCATTGCTCACGCTATTCGCATCGCTTCAACTATTGCTTCCGTGTCTTTGAATTCAACTTCAAATCCGCACGATAAAGCTGATTTTTTCTTTTCACGTGGTGCAGGATGTAACGTTTTATTTCATACTTGCAGCTGTTTTGGAAGAAAGAAGTGATTCAATCGAGGAATCTGTACTTTTCTTCAATTCGTATTGAATGGGTTTCTTGGGAAAAAAATTTGTGCAAAATTGGAGAGAGAAAAATTGAGAGGATTTCTCGATATTCGCTGTATATGGAGACGAGTGTATATATTTATAATGCACATATTCGTAGGAGAAAAAAAGGGAAAAAAGGAGGAAGATAAAATGATAAAACAGTGGAAATAACAAAAAAATTGACTCCATAAATCTTTACATATGTCAAGTTGAAATCACAGGAATATGATGGATTACAGAGTCGTATTTTGTAAAGTGCATTCCAGCGCGAGACTTTTATTTATTCTTTTTGGACCCTCTCGCGTTTATATTAACCCCAGGAGGATTTTTCTTCCGAGAGATCAGCGACCGCATCCAAGTGTGTTTGGTCGGTGCGGCTACGGGAAATAATGGGAAAATGGGAAGCATCCAAAACGTCGTTGACTCTCGTTGAGTCACTCTTCGATCTAAGTCCACTAGAATCTTTTTTTATCTTTGTCTCTCTCCCCGCCCCTGTCGTTTTTCGGGAGAACCCTCGACCAACACATTTTGGCCCTTGTATGCGGAGACGACATCGTAATTCCACCTCTTCCCCTTAAATATGAGGGCGCATCTCCAAATTCCCGGATTTTATTTGGCTAGACTGGAAGGCGCCATGGCTCCGGCTGTCCGGCTACTAGCTCGCACGATTCTCCCGAGCTATAGCGATTGCATTGCACCCTCGCACACAGTCGGCTGCGTATAACGAATGGGTTTTTTCTCGTCAAATGATTTCTAGACTAGAAGTATTGGTACAAATGAAAAAAATCAGTTCTCCGTTCCAGGAACGACATCCTGATCCGTAATCTTTTGAACTCATCGTCTCACAAAACAGAGTTTCGCTTTTTTCATTATTACACTTTGTTGAACGAAATAAAAACGACAGATTCTGCGTGAAACAGTCCATAGAGTGTACACGTTATGTTTTTGCTCTTCTGGTACATGCATCGATCGGTCTAGAGCTAGGCAGTCAGCGAACGAGTAAAGGACTACCAAAATCCTAGCTTTCGTGCAAGCTCTCCGAGCTCTCTTGTTGCCAGGAATAAAAAGTAAAGCAGGCTGCGAGAGTCTGCTCTCAGTTTCTACCGTCATATGTCATTACGTAACAACTTTGCTCTTACGCAACTAACGATGCGATGTAAATTCCATTTGCTCGACATACCCGCGAACACCGCGACCTCCAACCTGTATCCACTAACCCTTACATGCGAACCCTTTTCTCGTAGGGGTGCGAAATGGAGGGTGTTAATTTAATTTCAAAACGCTCCGTAATTTCATCAGTTTTTCCACTGGACACAATTTTTTCATTCGAAATCGTTGTTGGAATTATTTCTTCCCAGTAATTTTGTGAACTCACGCGAAAAGCTGGCTCCGATTTTTTTTTCTCTATTCACCGGGGTGAACGATGAAATTTTCGTTTTTTTTTTCTTCATTTTTTGGATAAAGGACCGAGAGCCATTTTTCCTGGGCATTGTTGCACCGCCGGCTATATAAATCGATTCTCATTGTAATCCCCAGCGAACGCAATAGTCGACCGATTTTCTGCATTACTTACGACTACAAAATTCGAACGAAAATAAATAAAAAAAATGTGTTGCTACAAGAGAACAAATAGAACGTACACGATTCGACTCGTAATTTTTTTTCCTCCTCCCCATTGAATCGTTGATCTCGATTGATCGAACACAAATTCCGACATTCAGCCATTTTTTTCCTCAAATAAATCGTATATATTTCGCCGCAGTATTTGTTTTGTAGGAATAAAAAACAAAAATAAAGGAAAACTTGACTTTTTGATGAGCCGAATCAATCGGATAAGTCTTTTGAGCTTTTTCAATACGTGCCGATGCTCCGACGCTATTGTTCTGACCCGGATCAGTTCAACAGCGAAAATCCCGATGAGAACGATCGAGTTTACATCCTCGGATTCCCCCGAAGCTACTGCGACGACTTTAGAAACGAGTCCGAATATTTATAGAATTTAAAGTCGCTTAGAAAAACAAAACAAAAAGATTTGCCCAAGTGATAAGACGATCGCTCAGTGTATTTTATTATTTCATTTCCGACATGAAATCATCGTAAACTGCAGATGAAAGCATCGAAGTAAGAATATATGAGTTTTTCATCGAGTTCCCTGCGCGTCGATCATTTCTCATTTAAATTCAAGACGAGTCTCGAGCTTGGTAACTCTTTTATGTCGTCTGGGTCTGTGTTTTTGCGTCCTCTCCCTTTTGCCTTATTCTCATGCATCTTCAACAGGCAAATTTCCTAATTAGTTATCGAAGGGATTTTGCGCTCTGCTGGAATTTTTTCTGCCGCCGCCGACGAATCGGCTGAAATACAATTTAAACAAAATGTACAAAAGAAATGTTTCTCCATGTACGAGAGAAAATAATGAGATTGGTGCAGAGCTTACGAGGGTTCATGAGCGCAAGAACATGCAAATTTGTCAGGGCGGAAACTCGCCAAGGAGACGAGAACGGTGAACCCTTTTTTGTACTTTTTAGGGTTTATGCGTGTAAATATTGCGGAAACCGCAAAGTAGAATTTTCAAATAATCCTCGTCTGAGTGGTGTGCACGCGTAGCTATTTTATAGGTTGTCTCTGACAGAAAACTCTTCCATATATAAAGCAGAGAAAAAGTCGCGGGACGAGGGAGCGGGGAGGAAGGGACAGGAGAGGAAAGGCAGAAAAGGGACTTAAGGATGATATAAAGGGCTTGCGTGGCCTTTGCAAAAGGGGCAGAAAAGCCTCGCGGTGAAAAAACGTACACGCGGACCGAGAGAAAATAAAATGGGAAAGCTAGTGAATGATGGGAATGAGGGACCGAGAAGAAGAGCGAAAAAAGGGTTGAGAGACACAAGAAGACTTTTCGTCACACCGCGTAGTAGTCTCGACGCTTCGTAGATCTTTTACGAGAATTTTCCTCGTGAGAAAGAGCGAGAAAACCTGCCAGAGGTTGACAAATTGGGACGACGTTCGCTACACTCACTTAGACAGCATCCGTCACACGGTATCTCTCGATCCGCACACACACACACACATAAATATACATGGGTCGTTCCTTCACAATTCTCTCAGTCGATCGTACCGGGAGTTTGCTAAATGTAAATTATCGCAACAAAGACGAACGACGAGGTGTATTTTGATTATTTTCGTTAATGACATTCAACATTTTTACTAATAAAATGATCCGGAGATTTATTTTCACATCCTGTGAACCGACCTACGACACTGAAAAGAAAATTTTGTTGAAAAACATCGATATTTTGTTGGATACGTTCAACTAAACGTTTTTTTCGAAAAATCACGAAAATTTTGTCATTCCAGCAAAAAACATTCTGGAAAATGGTTTTCGGAAAGTAAATTTTTGTCATTCCAATCGTAAATTTTGCTGACAGTTCCGTTACAATGAAAAATATTGTCGAAATAACGAAAATTTTGAAATGATCCCAAAATATTTAGTTCGCCGTATTCAACAAAATATCGACGTTTTTTGACAAAATTGGATTTTCAGTGGAATTACATGAATAACACGGAGCGGCCTATTCGAATATGATTTCTCGTGCTTCCCGTTTCTCACCGGAAAAAAGATCAAAGTTGCATTATTGTACGTATCGAAAAATGTGAGTTACCCCCTTAAGGTTTTCAGCGATCCAAGTATAGATTATTTGTATATGTAGGAAGAAGCAAAGCCTTGGAGAAGCGAGCTTTCACACGGGTAGCGAGTTGAAGAGCCTCGGAGTAGAGAGAAAAGAGAAGGAGACGAGCGAAATCACGACGAAAACGCCCAGAGCTATAACCGGAGAAGATTTACCTCGTTTTTCTTTTCTCCTGTCCTGCTTTTACGCCACTCTTGTTCTCTCTCTCCCTCTCTCTGCTTCCTTCGTTGCTTCATACATCCTGTTTGATTTCTATTTCTCTCGCGATAAGGGCCATTTTTACGTGGGAATAAATGTCGCCCGAAGCTTCGAAAGATATTTTCGAATCGAGACGCGAAAACTTATCCATATTCACATTTCCAGTTTGTTCCAAATTCACTATTTGCCTTTCCCCGCGTTCGTGAATAATTTCGACAATAAAAATGAAATTTTTTGGAAACTGGTCGAACGTCGATGTCGCGTCTGAAAACTTTTTTTTATTATATTTAATTACGGTTAAAATAATGTGTGAGTTTACATCGAACGATGAAAGGGATTTAATCGGAACTTGATGGAAAAGATCTCGATACTGCGTGGAAGGAAAAAAAGAGTGCGACGTGAGGAACCAAAAGCTGATGGCCTAATGCTAGCATCCTCAAAGTAAAATCCCTCGGGAGTCCCTCTCATTCAGCACTCCCTTTAGTTGATATATCGGTACTTTGAAAGCAGCATAAAAGATTGGAGCTCGTCAATTTTACCCCGGCTCAGTGACAACGGGTTCCCTTTCCAGGCTCTGCTGCTTATCGAGACATCGAATTTGCGATCTGCTCTGACGACGTGCAAAGCTTTTTATATTATTGTTATGTCGCATTGGAATTTCAAGATGCACGGAGAAAAATGGGGCCTCAAATTATAAGAGCCAGTGCTACAAATCTAGTAGTTTGCTGCCAGTTCGGCTACATGGAGAAAACTGGGTCTTTGGATTTAGGAATTAATACTGCGCTTCTAAAAATTAACACTATACTTCTAAAGAAGAATATCGAAAAATATTGAAAAGTATTGACTGGACGATAAAAATTATAATTATAGTATAGCAATAATGAAGGAATTGAAATTATAACCCACGATATAGCACGTAAACTGATACAAATAATACATTTCATTCGCCATATTGCGATTTTTGGTAGAATTCAAAAAATATTTTGCCCATGGCATTGGAACAATTACTATCCAGTATTTTACAAAAAGTACAGTATAAAGAGTCACATTTTACTAATAACTTTGTGATATTTTTCGCTATACTATGAAGATCGTGTTATGCGTATGGTGGAATCTGTTTATCCGCTGAAGATTTATGCTATGCGTATAGTAATCAATCTGAAAATATAGCGTGTAAATAGTAAAGAGAATAGTTTCAAATGTAATATGCAGGCATTATATTTTCTTAGTTGCGAATGCATGCACCATTTTTACTATGCGGTGTAAGAATCATTTTTACCCTTCCTTAACAAGAACTCTAAATCTAGCCGAACTGACAGCAAACTGCTAGATTTTCTAGCATTGGCTCTTAGAATTTAAGGCCCCATTTTTCTCCGTGTGGAAAAAAAAAGAAATTTATTTATCATCATTGGACCACGAAATCGTCATTAATTAGTTTCAATAATTAGCGTCAATCGTCCGAGACTCAAGGGTCATTGTCGTGATAGACAATGAGAAGGGAGACGACAGCAACGCGGGGAGCAGCAACCCCTTAATTATCGGAGAAGCTTTCGTATCCTGCTTTACACTCGTAAAGTCCCGAAGACGATGCGAGGGAAAGCTTCTTATTCCGCAGCCTTATTCAACGACGTGAAACCGACATTTCGACGATCCTTTTTATGTGCTCGCTGACAAGACTCAAAATCCCTCGGAACCAGTCAAAATTATGGTTTCTAATGCTTGATATATTGAGAAAAATTGAATGCTCGGAGCGTCGGCGATAACAATTAAAAGCGAGCGATGTAAAGTAGGAAGCGATTCGATTTTATTGCTTTTCCTGGGAATCTTTCGGAATGCAATATTATGCCATAATCTTCCTAGCTCGGAAATCCTGTGAGGAGGTTCCCAAAAATGGGCGGAATGCCAAACGAGGCTTTAAACGTTATTTTATTCTCTACTACTATTTGCAACAGATATAAAAGGATGAGCGCTGAATTTTAGAGCAACGTTACTTATTCCTCTGTGTCTCAACCCATGCAAATTCGCCTGCTGCAATTCCAAAGTCCTCGCGGGGATAATTTGTAGGAAACGCATTTCGTGTTCGTGAACGATAAGTCGTTTAGCCTCGTGCGGACTTTGCAACCGCAACGAAAAAATGGAAAAACGATGAAAAATTGAGTGCACCATTTGTGCATTTATTCCTTGCCACGGAATATTCTTGACCGTGTGTTGGAGCGAAATTCTAAATGGGAGCCTCGATTTAATAGTCCCGCGCGGAGATGCAACAGGATTGACAGGCGAGGCACGACAAAGTTTCCGGAATTCTTTAACGTCGCTCCGAAAGATGCCAACAAATTCCACAGCAGCGAGGACACTTCGTACATAATATCGAAATTGGTTTTTTCCATGTATATATGTCGGAACATGGCCAACAGCGTAGCGACGTGTGCGGAAGACGTGAGAGTGTCCAACAGCTTCGCAGGACATGCACATCGGTCACATTCCTTGTCGTTCCTCGCTTGCTGCTGTTCCTTTTTTTCACTATATGAATCAAAAATGTACGGAATATTTTTAGATAATATTTACTCGTCCGATAATCTCGTAATAATGAACAAACACTCAAAAAATTGCTTTTGTTTACGAGGCTGAATCGAATTAAGTGATGGATTCGAGTTGACTGAAATTACCACAAAAAAAAAACGTTATTAGTGCGCAAATTTCTATTTTACATTATTTTTCCTTCAATTTAATGAAAATTGAATTAATTGGATTCTTATTGTTGAGGATGAAATTCGAATTACTTTTTATTCGTCGGGCAACGAGACGAGTTTAGCGTCGTTTATTCTGAAAACCACCGACGACCGTAACGTTGGTTCTTGACGCTTTTCAACGTCGCGTGTATTGCATTCGGTAAGGGTGTCGTGACAGTTGCGATGCTGTGCCACTGTCACCACCAAACGTTGATTTTCCATGGAATTTTCTTCCTCGCGTTTGCTGCTCCATAAAAGTTGAACTCGGAGAATCAATTCTGATAAAAGTTGATGACAACGTCCTCGATCTAATGACTTTAATAAAAATGAATTGAGAATTTTTCATCGCCGCGGAATAATGAGTTTTGAATGCCGAAAATTCGTGGAGCTTTTCTCTGTACAAAGTCTATCGTTTTGTTTCGAGGCAAACTATAAATTCGCTTCTCACTCAGTGTTTAATTCGCTCCGGCACCCTCACAGATTCACTTGTAACCGTGCTTCGCGTCTACGATGAGGCCTTCCGTCGAAATGAAAAGCTTTTTATCGTCCAGACCCTCTGGCACATATGAACCAACAGTTGCAATGCTTCTCGCGCGTCTGCCGTGCGCGAATTTATCCGATGAAATACCGTCTGTATTTAATGGGCGATAAAGCTCGTGCACGTTCTCACACTCTCGAAATACGAATAAAAAAACAGAACGAGAAGAGGAAGCAGAGAAAATTCCCATCGAGAAAAGACTCGTAGTGGTGGGAAATTTCATATTTCATTCAAATACTCGTAAATGCCTGTTAATCACTGAAGTACTTGGAAAAAAAACTGTGTATTGTCTAATAGTTCACAATAATTCGAACATTAAAAACGAGAATCTACTTTTTCAAACGCGAACTCTACAACGAAGAAAAAACCACGCGAGTGATGCTGGAGATGCTGGAGATTCTCCAAATTCGAGGAGCTTCTTACTCGCGCAGATGAGGACGAGGAAACATATGTCAACTCGCCGCAACACACTGTATCGTACGGACACTAAACTCTGCCCGAAATTCCTCTGTGCTCGGTGAAGCGTGACGATCGACATCGTATAATTAGAGTTCGTCAGTTTCATGTACCTGAGAGTCTCTCAGTTCCAGCGCATCTTAACAAGTTGAAGAAAGCGTACGTACACGTCATACGGAACAGGGAAGAAAGAGAGAGAGTGGCATTGGAACTCACTCGAGGAATCCACTCGAGTTTGAGACTCCGCTTTCGAGGGTCAGACTTTCCGCTAAATCGCGATCTTAACTGGGACAAATCACGGACCAAAAATCTACTTAAGAGCGATCCCTGGGAGCACTTGCTACCGTAATGGGTCAGTTTGACCCCAATTTGAATAAACAAAATTGTTATCTTGGGAAACAACTTGAATATCCGAATCAGGTATCCCAATTAAATAAAATAATTTTGCAGCAAAAGCTCCGGAGCCAAACGTCCAATGAATCGTCGCATATTCGTTTAATTACGAAATTAAACGCGCCATTCGAAATAATGTCTCATTTCGAACGTAACGAGTGCCCGATAATCGAATACGATTGAGCATTTTCCAAGAATAATGATTTCATTAAAGTAATAAAAAATGCAATTACTTCGTTGGGTAGAGAAAAAAATGCGCTTGACTTCTCGTGCAGATGAGACGGGAATCTCGCATTACCATAAGCGGAAAGGAAGGAAAAGAGTGTTGCTCGTTTTATTTTCCGAGGAAAAGATTGAAGAGCAAAAAGATCGAGGCACGGGACACCATTGAAAAATTAATTGAAGCCTGTGTGCTGTTTTTTCTCCCCTTCATTTTCAGCTTTTCTCCCTGCTCACTTATTTCGGTCGCAGGGAAGACTATATGAGGGCACGAGGAGCGCAACAGAGACCATGATAGAACGAGACAGAGTCGTTCGTGCGGTTCGCAAAGTCGGTTAGCCAGCGGTATTGGAAAACAATCAGAAACGACTCCGCAGCACTCCCCATTTCGTCGAAAGCTTTTTCTCCTTTTTTTTCAATTTGTGCTCGACCTTTTTGCTGCTATATATCGTCTTCATTTTACAGAGAAATATTTAGGTCTCGGAACGCGTCCGATGACAGTCTCGTACCATCAATTCGCTCAATATTTATTCCCCAAACTCAATCCCACATCGAGCAATCAGTTAAACGATAAAACCTCCGCAAATTCACTGTTTCTATCGTCGATAAAGCAAGCAGAAAATTATCCAAACGGAGAAACGACAAATTGCATTAATTGAAAAATTCAATTCATCTTTTTTTAGTGAAACCCATAAAATTACATTATTCATAATATTACGAACGACACGTGATGGCGGGACAAGCCACGAGTTTTCCGTCAGCTGGTATATTGGTCGATTTTACATTCCCTGAGTGAACTCTGTTTACCGGTGGATTATCGCGGCACACTGAACGACGCATTGCATACGAAATCGTCGTTAAGCAATCCGGAAACTCTCCTCGACTTAGACTATGAGCCTGAGAGTAGAAAAATATTCAGATGAATAATAATAAGTCTTGAATTTTTTCGTGGACGCTTTTTGCGAATAAAAATATTGAGCTTGCATCGACATCCAAATGAAAATATATATTCAACTCCACTGAACCCTGAATTCAACTGAGGCTCGTATTATTTTACTCACGAGGGTTGGAAAATTTATCCCAGTAATAATGGAAATCGGGTTATCGCTCGCCTTCAATTTTCTACTCGAAGTTTTTCTTCACTTAAACCTGCTTCGCACAGTCTGGATTAATTCCACGTCTCAGCTGAAATTCTTTCCAAAACATTCGGCGAAATAATAAACCGTTGCAATAACGACAAGATGGTCATTTTTTTAATCAGAATATTTTGCTATCGATCGATTGGTCGACGCAGTGCGATGTATTTTCTCGCAGCTGCATAAAAATATAGACGTCACGAGCGACGAGCAAGGCTTGCGAAGCAACGATTAATCGCTGCGTGAAAACCGCAGATATGCCTCGTGCTTTTTTCTCATTCCACAGAACGATCGTAATTTATGATATTTTTGCAACATTTTGTAGTGACAACGACGATAACGAGGAAAGGGAATATAAAAAAGTGATGTTTGCGGAGTCGTACGTGTTCGGCACAATTTGCGGAAGTGGTGAAACGTTTTTGCCAATGAAACACCAAGTACGCGGTGTTGGTTTGTGAAAATAAAAGAGAAATGGATTTTAAAAAGTTGGTATATAAATGTTGCCGAATATGGAACGAATCTGCGATTTCTTTCGAGCAAAAAGTTTATCTCACGCTCAGCTGCGGACTCGCATAATATATCGTTTCCAAGAGAGATGAACGAAAGTTGCAACTCGATTACTTGGCGAGCCCGAGAACGAAGAGGGCGTGACGAATTGTCGAGCAATCTGTCGGCGATTCCTGAATACATGTATATTTTTAATACGTATAGGAAAGAGTCGAAAAGTTGGGTCCACCAGCAGCAGACCAGGCTGAGCGTTCTCGTGCTCCGTCTCTTTCCTCTCCACCTGCGGAGCTCGCAGGAGAATCCCGATCACTAAATTGTGCTATACACCGCATAAAAATTCCGACTGCCGAGCAGATTTCACGACTCGAGAGAAAGAGCAAGAGGAAAAAAAGTTTCTCCCACGCAAGCTGGTACGGGCTGATTCGCGAATGCCTTTTTCCCCTGCGATAGGGGAAAAAACGATCAAGCAAACTTCACTCCAAGTCCCCGGGTTGAGACGCACGTGCGCAAACTTTTGTTTTCTTCTCCGTTTTTTGTACGACTACCAAGCTCATTTATTTTTTTGTCGTTTCCCTCTCTCTCTATTTCCCTTTTTCGCGAGAAGCATTTCGTGAAAAAGTAGAAAATCACTTGGAGCCTTTTTTTTACTTGAATAAAAAATAGTTATGCAAATTCTCGGGAACTCGTTTATCGTCAACTTGTCCGTGTCCAGTGCAAATAGATTGGGATCCTGCCTGATTGCTTTCTCGCTTTGATTCTCACTGAAAATCTTCCATTCGTCGTGTCCTTTGCACCCTTCGACGTTATCTGACCGGTTAAAGGGAACAAATAGCGCAAAACAATGTGGATAACGCAAAGACATACGTGCTCATCTATCAATGTACGAGCTACCGGTGCTCAAAGTTTGCCAAGAGATCTTGAAAATTCAGCGACGTGATACGAATGAGAAATTGAGTGTGTTTGCGATTCAAAATCTCTCTGGCTCGGAGTCTCTTTGCTGCAGGATTTTCTCCAACACACGTTCCTGCAACTATCGTGCTATTTATTTTCGTCTTCACTCATGACCGAGCAAGATCCGTTTTCCGCGACGTAATTTCGAAAAAGCATAACTCTTGGCGTTTCTCGTCTAACAAATTTCATAATCCTGCTCGCAGCACATAATAATTTCGCCAGTTATTATCCGGATTAAAATTGTTGCCTCGAATTTAGAGTTTGTACAAAAATGTGAAATATTCCGAGCTCAGCGTTTCTTGAACGTGTTCTCGGTATAAATAAAGAAAAAAAAGACTAAGAAAATAGTTTGAATGTCAATGGAGTGCAGAATATTCCGATACATCGAGAATCCTGTGAATACCTCAATGAAAATTGTGATCAATTTAAATACGGAATGAATAATATTGAAGAACAAAGTTGGAAGTTTGTGATTTTCATCTGCAGTCACAGGAATTCATTAGAGAACTAATGAATCGAGCTGGCGAGTCGTAAAGGTAATCGCAAAGGAGAAGGCGAGAGGAGTTCGGACTCTTGTAATTGGTCGCGCGGCCACAGCATCCAACTTGTCAGAACTTTGACTCTCGCCGTTTTTCACTCATATAGTTTTCCTACATTTTGACAGAGAAAGAAAACCGCAAGTGCGCGATGTGTTTTGCTAGGTCGGGATGAAAATTTATCGTTGAAAAGCGCCGGCTCCAGCTGAGATTCATTTGCTATTCGGTGCTGCTGCGTATCCTTCGTGAATACACATTAAAAAGTGGAGAAACGGAGGGTGAGAAAACACGCGAATGATTTTTTGCCCGGGACAAACTTCTTGACTCAACGAGACCAGTTCATCCAAGATTAACCAATTTTTATTTGAACAAGAAGCAATAAAATTTTATTTACTCCCGTTGGAAAGTTATTCGAGATAATTGGAATTGAGAAATGCAGAACAAACACTGTATATTTCAAGTAGAAATTGTTCACTCTCGCGTTAACCATTTTGGAATAATTTGCATTAGACGACTGTGGCATTTGATGACGAAGTAATACCGAAATAGCCGCTGCAACCGAAACGTTCTCCTTGAATTCAAGATAAACATAATTGCTTTGCCGAGATGAGAGAGTAAAGTACCGTATCAAACCACTATGTACGTTTCTCCTGGCTCTATATATAGATAATACGTAATGACGGAGCGAGTTGGGCTACAAGTTCAACGCAATATAGAGCGCATATATAGCGATCCTCGATGTTTGCCGAGCTCTCGGTTACTCCACTCATGTTTCCTGCAACGAGTAGCCCACTGTAGAGTCTCCTCTCTACATAGGTGCTCTCCATCCTCTCTCTCTCTCTCTCTTTCTCTTTCTCTCCGTCAAAGTCCTCCCCCTCAGGCCGCGCGCTCTTTCTCCTTCCTCGCAGTTGCATGGCCATTCTCGAAAGCCTGGCACAACCGCTATCGTCGTTTTAATGCACAAGCCTTTTATCCACGAGAGAGAAAGAGCGACACGTTATACACACGAACCGAGGAATCTGGGGCACGAAAATGTCTTTGCATTTCGATAACTCTAAGAAGATTCGGTCGCAGCGTCATGTGCAATCGTCCATGCTTGGCTATTGCACCGAAAGTGCTTCAAAAATTCAATGTCAAACTCGTGCAATGATGAAACAACAATATCAAGTTTTATCATATTGAAATATATTTTTAATTTCAAAATTTCTTGGATTTACTGGAAATTGTCGTTGCGGAGGATCTCCGATGACACCATCAGCTGTATCTGATTTACGTACGTTGCAAACTACTCGAAGAGATCCCGCGCGGTGTCTGACACACGCTGACCTTATCCACTTGGCCACTCACTCGTCCGGCATCACTTCGCCACCGGCAGAAACGCACAGTCTGCTCGTAATGGGATTTTGCTGGCTGTGTATGTACCTTCACTGTTGCGTGCATAATATACGCTTAATGTTTCCCCGTGCCATCCTCTGTCATGTTTTTTTCTTCGTGCATCAAAAGCGTATGAAAAATTTGTTTTCAGGAATATTTACACTCCAGAAACGTCCGTCGCTGGTTTGGCCGAGCGTGTTTATTCCGTAAAATGATAAAATTAAATATTATAATCTTTCCTGCGACTGCATTGTGCAGTGTGCACTTTTGTATGTCACAACCGGAAACGCAGTTGACCGAGGTAAGGAAATATGATCAAGTAATTCAATCATAAAAAGAAAAAATACGTGACGGTTGTTCATCTCTTTCGATTTGGATCAAGTTCTGGAAGCGACCGAGACACGTGCTGCACATAAACTTTCCGAAGATTAGAGTCCACGCACATGTGCTGTGGATCCGGCTTAACTATGAAATCAAACCGAAAGTTGTGTGTGCATTGTTTCCGCCACAAGTAACTCAAAAGTTGAGCTCATCCTGGCCACTCAAGAATTAGCGGTCGAACAATTAAAAAAAAAAAAATACTCTCGCTGCGATATTTTGATCGTCGAGTATGCTGCCGAAATCGTAAACTTCCGATCTAATCTCGTTGGCTCTCCCTGTTTCTCTATTTTCCGGTGGTCCACGTGCGAGCGAATGGTCAATTTGACCACACGACGAATTCAGTGGATAACAACAACACTTGGTCCAGTAAACTTGCCCTTTGTCCTAATGTACGAATCGGGAATATTGTTCCCGACAAGTTAGAAGCCGAGCGAGAGAGAACAAAGTTTAGAAATTACGGGAGACGGTGCAGGAAGAAAGATGGAATAATCGGCTTACGATTAGTGCTGCGATGCAGTTTGCGGATTCAGGTTTGTGTGTACAGCGGCGCATGGATGCATGTAAATTGAACAGAAGGCACGAGGCTTGACCCAGTCAGGAGGTTGATGATAACTCAAAATAATGTCTATTTCATAACCGAATTATTAGAGCAAATACATCAACTTGATAATCATCATTTTGGCAAAGTCAGAATCTCAATTTTCTTTGTAATTATGGGCTCGGGTTACAAAAACTCTTACGTTTTCACTCTGAAACACCGAAGGCCATTAATTCGAAGAACTGTGCAACAATTTAAATTCCGAAAGTGCAATCTGTGAATTTTTATTGGCTGTTCCACCGACTAAAAAATTCTTAATATCCAAGGAATAGGAATCTCTCGCTCCAAAGGCAGCACATTAATTATAACAACGTCTCGACCTCATTTCCCCTTTTCCCAAGCTCAGCCCCGGAGAACGTTACTATTTTTTCCGGAAACTTCGAGTACCTGTGTTTCCACTAAATCTGTGTATATTTTAATATCGTATCTACTTCCGGTCGTGTATTATAATAAATTTGTAAAACAAGCTGGTAATAAAGTAGGCGAAAATCTAGCGCAGCACGTAAATGAAATATACCACGTGAAAACTTGAGATTGTAATTCGGACTCGGCGAAATGGGTCGTAATTTTCACAGCGTTCTCGATAAATATTATAATAAATTTTAAAATAACGCAGTATTTTTTTCCTTCGCTGCGGTTAATTTACGGACTCGCTTACCAAAAACTCTAAATTTTAAACATTTGACCAATTTGAGAAATTCAACTGCGAGCAAGAAATGCAAATTCGAGTAGAAAAAACGTGACAGTTTTGATGAGACAAATTTGCATCATAAAATCTGTGCGATACAAAAATATGAACGAGTCGGAAAATTTTGTAGCGAAATAATGAGAGAATGGTCATACTCGAAACGTCCGTCCCTTGAAATAGCATGAGCGACAGTACCAGGCACGTACATTATTAAAGATAAAAACGACGAGAACGGAAATACGAATGAGAGAAAGTAATGGTTTGGAGAATGTGAGGAGTGCTGACAGGAGGAGAATTACTTTTTTAATCCGCGAAGGACTTTCTCTCGTTGCAGCGAGCCGATGGTATAAATCAATCGACTGTGCATGGAAAAATATGCGAAAAGTATATTATTAGAGAGAAATGTTCAGACTTTTTTTCTCTATTTTTCTTATTTTATTTTTGGGGATAATCTTTGCCAAAAAAAATGTTCCATCCTCGTATTGAAATAGTTGTGAATTTTTTATTTCTCTTCCGTGTATCGAGCTCATAATGCATTCTGGGAAATATTTCCTTCGCCCCGTTGGAGTGTAGGAAAAAAATCCCATTTCGTGAGGATGATAAAAATTGAGGAATGTGGAGGCTGCTCTGGAGCAAAGACGAATTTACGAGGGTGGGTTCGGGATAAAAAAAAAGTTTCGTCAGACGTCGAGACGCCGCGCGGGGATGATTAACGGTTCGGTTGGTGCGTTTGAAAATGCGGCAAGAAGTGTCTCTTCGAGCGAGTTTTTAAAACAACAAACTCCTTTAACGAGTTCCCAATATCTCGGCGACTTTTTTTCTCACCGCGAGACATTTTTCATGTTGATAATTGTTAAAATTCCAAACTAAAATGTAAAGTAAAAACTAAACGATAAAAAGTGAAGATAATGAGAAAAACTTACGAAAATTCTGGCAAACTTCTGGCACATGGGATGTCGGCGGGGTTCAGGATCATCGAAAAATATTTTCTTTTCACTTCGCAAATCCCGGTGTTTTCTCTCGATAAATTATCCTCCCTCCCTCCTGGCTGCCGATCGAGGGAGTGAGGCATCCCTCATCGTCACATTTTGTAAGATGAATCGTTGTCCCTTTCGCTCCTACCGTTTCCTTTCTCTCCCGATAATATTGTACGCGCTCTTTCGCTCTTGTTCCCTTATTTCCGATTATTCAAACATAGAGTAAAATTTCGTGAATGAAAGTTGCAACTTCGCTGGTCACAGATACACTGTGCGCTGCTCCGATATTTCCGGCCTGACGTGTGCCGCGTTCGCTCTCCTTGCTCACTCTCTCGCTCTCTCGCTCTCTCTATTCGCGGTGGTTGCCGTATCTCGCGTGGGCGAGAAGACATATACTTCTCGCCGAATACGTAGAGGGGGTTGGATTTCTCACGCCCACTGCCTCGTAAACCTTCTCTACAATGGTCCACCCTTCCATTCACAAATTTTTCGCTTTTTCCACTGGCCAACGATCGATGAAGAGTTTCGAAGAATCGTTCAGTCGCCTGGATGGAATTTGACGTTCGGACCAAAAGGTCTTTGAGAAAAATTCACACATTCCCACAGAAAAACACACATTCGCGAATTTCCACGTACAATTTTCAAATTTCAATCGTTAAAATGGCGAATTTATTCCGAAAAAATTATCCGTCGGAATGGAAAAAAAAAACAAAGATAAGAAAGAGCATTTTGATATTCACCCTCACTTTATTCCAATGAAAATCAATCACGATAGCTGCGACGAGAGAAATGCGAAGAAGGAAAGCACACGCACGATCGACGGGAAGGAACTTCTAATCGATTTCCGAGAGTTTATCTCCACGTGACGGGATCATTCGTCATCGTGAAAAAATGAAAAAAGAAAATAAACGACTTGTATCTTTGATTGATCGACCTTTGCAGACTCAACGCTTCTCGCAAATTTTCCTCGGTTCTCGAAACTTTGACGTGTGCTTTCCAAACTCGATTTTTTCACGTCGAATAAAAATTCCCTTCGAATTAATTGGAATAACATTTTATTGCGGTACCAAAATTTTTTGTCCTAATCAACGCGCCGCATCTATTTCCATTTTGCTTTTCCCAACACTCTTGTATTCGGGACTCAAGGGCAAAAACGCCGCAAGCGGGAGTAACGCAAAAGAGATAAGTGCGAATTTCGCGACTCCAACTTCTCCGCAGGCTCTTCATTCTCGATCGGAATTTAAAACGTCTCAAGTCACGCAGAATGATTACAAAATGTTGTAAGACTTTTGCTCTGAATACTGCGAAGAGCCCACAGCCTTGAATCATCCCATTTCGCTGTATCACTCGTGCGATATTTAAACCGCAAACTGTTCCCAGTGTGATTGTTCACGCGGACCGAATGAAAAGCGCCAAATTACCGGGATGAGATGTAATCGAGTGATGACCTTGACTCCGTAACAATTTCCACTGTGCGGCGTAAACTTTCATGAAAATAAAATCAAGTTCCAAATATGGAATAAAGTGTTTTACAAAAAAAAAGATGAAAAACGTAGAATTAACGGTGAAAATGATGCCGATGTGCTCAGTTTGAAATAGTGAGTCGCCCCCTAATCAGCGACTCTCCAATGGTCAATCGATTTCATCAATGTTCTCATTATATTCGCGGCTAATACAGAAGTTATACGTGCACGGATGATCTCTGATCCACATGCTTATATGCGTGTATAAATGTATAGAGTATATAATACGATTGGGGTACGCCACGAATATGTGGTGAATACAGCGGTGATTGGTCGGTCCGATATATCTGTCTATAGAGGTGGCAATTTCCTGGGCTGTTCGTCTGCCTGGTGCAGTAATACATTCACCCTACATTCTGCCAAGTGTACGTGACGTATGGCTATACGTACGAGACCACCGAACGTCGTTGAATTTCAATTTCAACATGTATCCCATAAATATACAGACTCGAGCATGCAGAACCGACAGAATTGACATTCCTGTCATTGCGATTCGAACCTTATCGATTGTTCTTCGTTCTAATTATTTCTTAATACTTTGCCTTACATTTTGCAACAAAAATTCGCTTTCACGTTTCGTGAATAAAAATATTTTTTTCCATTTCAGTGAATCATCGAGTGTAGAATTCCAAGACTCCTCGCGTTGTCTGGGTGTTCGTTTCATGGACGAAGAAAAGGGGAGCGAGTGATGAAAAATTTGATGAAACGTATCGCATGAGGCTCGATACAGAGTCGGTGAAACGAAAAAATAAAATAACACTCGCTCCTTTTTATCTCTTTTTTTTCGATCCTCGCATTTCTCTCGTTTTTCTAATTACCATTCACGCAACGCGATACCGAGAACCTTATCGACCAAAGAAGAAGAAAAAACATTGTCGCTCGGAACAGAAGAAGCTGCTGGGACCAAAGGGAATAAGTATTCAACAGGCGTTTGCTAGGGAATCGTTTTTTTGTGTCTCGTGATGTTTTATCGAGAGGCTTGTATCGAAGACTCGAGAACGAGAAATACTCTTTGGAGAACGAGAGTCCAAAGAGACTGGAGGGCTCGTAGATCACCACGAAAGGAACAAGAGTGAGAGCAGGGAGAAGTAGAGAGCGATAGCAAAAGTCTGAGACCCTGTATAAAGAAGTTTACGTCATTTGTTACAAGTTGTAAAAGTCCCAAAGAGGATCTTTGCCGAAGGGCGAGGCCAATTGCATTACGTACGTGGTAAATTCGAACCCTTCTCTGTACTTTACAAACTCTTCTCTCCTCTCTCGCTGTCTCGCACTTTTTTTCGGTCCCATCGATCAAAGATGCCGCGTCGTTTATGTCCCAAGAATAATTTTCACCTCCCTGTGTCCTCCTGCTCGCCAACCCGACTTTTTTTTCGCCAATTTGTCCTCGGGATTTCTCCCCTACGAGGCGATACGATTCAGTGGCATTTTCCATGAAGAATTTATCGTAAACCATCGTAAATGGTCCGTCACGAATTCACCGGGGAAATGTAAAGAAGAAGCAAATGTAGTTTCGTTCGCAATCAACTCGATCGACGAGCTCGAAGGCTTTTGAAACTTTTTAATAAAAACTATAAAACTATGCGATTCTCCATATTTATCACTGTTCCCAAAGGCCAATTCTGGACTGGGTCGTCAGCGGAATGGAAGAATCGAAGTAGTTGAAAGAGGATTGAAGAAATTACGGGCCGGACGAGCGATAATCTCGACTCGACACTCATCCCGTCTATTTTTCACGTTCGATCCTCTCATCCATTTGGAACTGACTATATATATATATATATATATATTCGTACCCCGCTTCACTGTTCCCAATCGAACTTTACGGAAAGCAATTAAACGAATTCTAAGGCTAGAGACCGGCAAGATTTCGTCGAAAACATGCGACCCGTTATCGCCTCCCAGTCTCATTGCTTTTAACTTTTCAAACCTTTTGCCATATATTTTTTAATCAAACAAACTGATCGAGCAATGCAGCTCGCTTTTCCTGCAAATTTTTCAATAAATAAATTGCAGGCGACCGACGGGTGCATCGTTGTCGTTTTATTCGCGCCGCGATTGGTCGAATTTTTTTTTCAAAAACAGTGATTTGAAATTTTTTCCGGAACGCAACAGGCTAAAACTCTTCACGGCTCAAGATCCATGTTCAGGAAGAAGCAATTTTCGAGGTTAATCTCGCAGAGCTTCGGAATGAAAAAACCACCAATTTATATAGGACGCACGTGGTCAACATCCCGAAGCACGACAAGTATCTTGTTTTTGTGTATTGCCAAAATACAAAAGTACGAAAACGGCAGAAGAAAAATAAGACATGAAGGAGTTAATGAAGGATCCTCGGAAAGTTCTTCATCAACTATACGTTTGAAGTATTTGATCGTATACGTTTACACAAGAGACAATCAATTCCAACAGAAGCAGAGACGGTGGTAAACCGAAGGAGAAATGAGTCTTCGTTGCTATGTACATTCGTCCATCCGCCTCCGTGAAGGTACAGAAGTTCCCGTGGTTACGTTGTTGCCTCCGTCAGTATTTGCCCTAAATGACCAGCAGGATTCATATAAAAACATCGAATACGAAATCTCTGCCGAGAGTAAGCCTGAGCATGATTTTTCGTTCTCAAAATAATGGACCGGACGCAATCTGTGCATGGGAGAATCGTGTGAGCGGTTGGAGGAAAGAAAAGAATTGATTCGGTTTATGGTCCGAGGCTTAGTACACTGAAAAAAAAATTTGTTGAAAAAGATCGATATTTTGTTGGATACGTTAAACTAAACGTTTTTTCGAAAAATCACGAAAACTTTGTCATTTCAGCAAAAAACATTCTAGAAAATCTTTTCGAAAAGTAAATTTTTGTCCTTCCAATCGTAAATTTTGCCGACAGTTGCGTTACAAATGAAAAATATTGTCGAAATAACGAAAATTTTGAAATTATCCCAAAATATTTAGTTGGCCGTAATCAACAAAATATCGACGTTTTTCTACATAATTGAATTTTCAGTGTAGGAGGGAATGACGACTTCGAGGGTGAATCGAAAAAAATCGCATGTACGAGCCAATGTAACAATTTTGCGGGATAAGCAATTAAACCTAAAAGATCTAGGGCCGTACAGATGAAAGATAATTAAGAAAGATAGTGATTTGTGGGACAAGTTTTTGCTATTTCGACGTCAGATTTATCGGCGATTATTTTCATTATGACGGGATTATTGAGGAGCTTGGAGGGAAGGGGCGAGATTAATCTTGATGGTCGTGATGTAATTGGCAGAGTGAAACCGGAGAACTCAATCAGCCGGATTTTCCGCTGAAAAGAACCCCTCGAACGTGGTAGGTCGAGCGTAGTAATAATCCGAATGAAACACATGGGCATAAATACTTTGGATAAAAGGTTGTACTGCGATCACCAAATTTTCATATACATCGTAACTGTAACAACAAAACTGGCCTCGTCGCACTGACCCTTGTGAAAACAGCGGTCCGTGTGTACGATTGATAATTTCGTTTTACAATAAATATCTATCAACAATTTCGGCCTTTCGAAAGATCCATTAATAGAAAAACAAATTAATATTAGCCTGAATGAGCGATATCGATTTATTCTTCACAATTTTTGAAAAAGGAAAAAGTATGAATTCATAAGAAATCGTATTTGCTGCACGTCGATCTATGCAGAGGATTCTTGACTTTGAATAAAAGTCAAATTCGTCATGATTGGCTCTCGAAAATGTAGATGAAAAATTCAAGATTCGAGTACGACTCGGTTGACGTGTGTTTACTTCTTGAAAAACGAAGAAACATCTTGTTTTAGTACCAACACCTTAAGCGTACTGGATAAAATGAGATTTCGATGGATCTGTAACTTCTAACAATGATATAATATATTTTTTGAAACATATTGTCAATGAGGGAATAGACATTATAACAGATAAACTATATTTCGAAGAATAAGATTGTGTGAGCGTGAGTCAGTTGAGAAAAATCATCTTCGTTGAGTATTATTTGTTTTTTTTTCTTTGTTTAAGCAAAAGCTGTGATTTTCTGTTAATCTTTCCAGCAGTTTCTCCACTCGCTCGTTTTCGTCTCTAACATTCATTCAGAAGCACCTCTGAACGGAACATATATGTATACATGTGTGGTTTGTGTCCAAGTGTGTAAGCTTCGTGTATCCAGCAATTAATTTGGCGGAATTACAAATTATTTACAACTATATTCGTATTTTTATATTCTCCCTCGAGCACCCTGGAAGAGTGGGCCGAGAAAAGCCAAAAAAAACGGTAATAAAAAACGAAATCGTTAGTCCTGCCAATTTGGGATGGAGAGTGCCCTTGGGAAGGCTGCGATTCTTTTTTCACGCGTAGGGGAGTCAAGAGTTCGTCGTTCCCTCATTAGCTTGAAAAAAAAGGGTGCAATGAGTTTTTCAGAATTCTTGCAGTGACCGCGAGACTTCAGATCGTTCGAGATTGAAAAAAAACCTGACAACACCCTGATTTTCAAGATCAAAGTCAAATGTCAATGAGCCCGAGTCCAAAAATTCGGTCACACTCGAGGTCAGCTACGAAATTCAAAAAAATTCAATCACTGCCAACCCAAAATGCCCTCTCGATCGTTTTTTCACGACGGCTTGACCGGACGAAAAGTAAAAATAGCTTTTTTCTGAGAGTAATCTCGTAGAGCTTCACGTTTTTTCTTCAATGTAGACGCTCAAAAAAATGCTAATTGTATTCTCAGCTACGAATATGGAGATACGAAAATTGAATGGTCACGAGATGCCCTTCTCGAAGGTCCCATCGATTACCCTTACCGTCATTATTCTTCTTTATTGGTTTCGTTTGTTATTTGCTTATTTATGTACTCTTTTCATCATTTTATCAAAAAGTGTTAATTCGAATAGGTGATTCAATGACGATGTCTATAAAAGTGCAGTTATCGGAATTACTCTCACAAAAAAAAAGAACCCGCTACAATTCAACGATAAATAAAAACTATGCCCTCGTGGATATGTGTATCCTCTAATCTCCATGTATACCTATATTCATATATATATGTGTGTGTATACATATATATATCTCTCTTGAGATTCGTATTACTCATTCACGGACGATTAATTGAACTGTAGTTGCCATTCCAAGTTTTTCTGTCATCATCATTATTATTATTTGTGTCTCTTTTTTTCCTCTTTTCTCTCAATTTGACTAAACTATCTATACAATATAATTGTGCAGTCATTTTCATAGCGATTTCCATCTTCGATCACAGCGAATTTTATAATTCACCTAGTGCAATTTCAATGCATAATAGTTTGTTTTTTTTTCCTCTCTCTCTCTCTTCATTTTCGAATTATCGTTTTTCTCCTTTTGCTCCGGCATTCCGTTGATCCAAGCACACATATTCATTTTCTCTTAATCGTTATCGTTAGCTGTATTCGCACGTACCTATATTTAAAATATCCTAGGCAAAGTCCTCGACGAGTGGCTCGTCCTTTCTCGACTCAACAACAACTAAAATAACAAGCCTCAGGCATAGAACGATTATTATATGAAAATAAAGGTAATATAAAAAATTCGCACACGCTATTATCCCAAGGAGATAACGAAGAAACTGAATAACGAGGAAATTACGATTATCCCATTGGATTCGATGCACGCGGAGAAGCAAAAAACTACGAGACGACCCGGTGGTGGCGAAGGGAAAGACAGGATCAGAGACAGAGACGACAGAAAAATGATTTTCGTATTTTCGGACCATGGTAACGCACTAAGTTATTCATTACGACTAGATTTCAATGTTTTAGACTTTTTTCTTTCCTCTTCTCCGTTTTTCTCTCGTTTCTTATTCCACGCGTTAAACAAGAGAATCAACTAGTGCATTTAATGAATCTTCGAGTGAATATTCATCATCGTTCGATCGTGTACATCAAGGTATATAGGCACTTTCTACGTGATATTTATACATGTATATATAATATACATATACATATTTGTGTGTGTGTATATATATATAATATATAATATAGAAGTAAAAGAAAAATATTGTATACGATTTCACGATAACTCGCGATAGTACCGGTATTGCATTTGCGCTATATTATCGCAATTACGAATTCTATGATTCGAGAAAAGGCCGCTAGGTCGAGAAGTCTAGTTCGACGATCTTGTGGTAAAAAAACAAAAACGAATAATATTTATTTTCTAACGAGAATCGTCTCATATTTTTTGAAAAATTTAATGAATCTCGAATTTTCTCGATTTCGTTTTTCGCCTAGAATATACTTATCGTCTTGATGGAAACGAAAAACATGAAAATTGCGCGGAGAATCGGTTACGATTTAGACGAGGAATTGTGGGCCGGGACAGCGTGAAATTGAGACGAAACAAAATTCGTTATTTCGGTACGCTAGAGGTGGCCACCATGGTCGATCTACCAAGAGTTTACGATTTTCATTTCATTTTTTAGAGTTTTTTTCTTCTCGTTCAATTCGTTATGACGAACTGTGTAATTCTTGATTGCGACGTTTTTTTTCTTATTGACAGATTAATACTGACTACAACTTATTTCGTAGCTGAGTTTTACCGAACAATTAAACGATTAAGAGAGCTTTTTGTTATTACGATTAACACCCGCAATTTATTAATCGTCTTTAACGATTATTTACGTGTTTTTTTTTTTGTTCGCTTTCAGTAATACGATCGATTTGTGTCGAGAAGTCCGCGACTTTGTCGCTCCGGCTCTCGACCTCATTCGCCAAGCTTCGAACATATATGTGTGTATTTATTTATAAATGCGATATAAAAAAGAAACATTTGCCCGCAGCTATAACTCGAAGTTTTGTGCAAGCGTGTTTTTTCATTTTTACCCCCCGCCCCTCTTCGAATAACAAAATGGAAATGTAATTACTGCGCGAATATCGCCGCTTCGAGCGGAATAATTGGATAATTGGATTATCATCGTCTCTGGAACTGATCGTTCGTCACAAGCAATTAGCAATTCCCGACTCGCGCGCGATGTAACTTACGGGGTTGAGCGCGAAAAACCACGAACAATATTTCTACGTTGAAAGCGCGGTTAGCAGTTTCTCTGTTTGTTTTTTTCTGTCTTGTCTCTTTTGTTGATTTTTTGGAATCATTGACTAGTCGAACGCTCTTTCTCGGCGTTCCAAACTCTTTCTTACTCGCTATATTCACCGGAAGACGAAACGAAAATATCCTCAGGAACGGACTCGTTTCGAATGCAATTCCGTTCAGTTGAATTTGGGTTTTTTATCGAAAGAGAAAAAAAAATCTTGTCGTTTGTACGTGAAACGATGGATTGTTGGTTTTTACGTGAGATATCGAATTTTCGAGAGATTCGAAAATAGTCCGACTGTGGAAAAAAGAAATGTCCTCATTAGCAGAGAGGACTCCGTGGTCGTTGTCTTTCCGATGAAGGGCGAGGAGACTCGTCGGCATTGTGCATGTTTAATTGTCGTTGAGGAAGGAAGGGCGGGAGGAGGTGGGGGAACGGAAGGAAGCGACGGCCCTCACGGGGTCGTCGAGGTCAAGAACGTTGGATCGACCGCGGCCAACTTCGCAGTGAGAAAAGCGTGCATACAGAACAACAAATTCTGCAACTGGGAGCATTCCAATTCCTTGGTTTCAATAGCGATGCTATCGATCTCTTGAAAGTGTAATTTCAAGCGACTTTTACCATCGTCACTGGAGCCTCTCAATTGTGAGAATTTGTAACGCCACACGACCTCGCTCATGTTCTCGTATGACAGAGAGAATCCCTGAGTCCATTCGAGAGTGAGACCGGCACTTTTGGAGTTGAAGGTAACCGTGAAAGTTTTGCTTTTCAAGTGAGTCACGGCGGAGCAGACTGCGGTGTGCCAAGCGGCTTCGACCCGCAATAATTCCTGCCTCGTCTCGACGCTCAAATAGCGCGGGGATTTGCCAGGACTTTGGGCTAAAAAGCAGTGCTGTCTCTCGTCAACGTTCTCCGATTCTCTCATCACTCGGAACATCGTCTGATAGACCTTGAAGGTGAGCGCGCATCGTGTCCAATCGCCAATGTTGCAAGGCGGTGTCTCGAACAGTAGGAGGTCTGGACCTTTGAGGGCGAGGAATCGCGGCCTGTAACTCTGCCACGGTTGATTGCTATTGCTAACAGCTTCGTTCACCCAGCCCATGTACTCTATTCTCTCACCCACACCGAAATTACGATTGTAAAGTTTCATTTGAAGATGCGTCAAGCCGGTTATATTGTCAGTTATGTATTTCAGCCACTGACTCAATATTCCACTGTCGTCGCAGTGAATAACGCCGGTACGAGCTCCGTTAAGACCTCGAACTTCGAAAGCGTTGCGCCTGAGTTTGTCGGTACCAAAAATGTACCTCGTAACGTACGCCATCATCAGTGGAACTGAAAAACAAACGAACCATTGATTGAATCCGGTTGAACAGCGAGTAGAAAATATTTATAAAAATATCCTCACCGGTTATCACGTCAATCCATTTTTTCAATTGTCCCGAAGACGAGGAAGAGGAAGCGTTCGATCCGTGTCTGCTGTGACCTGATTTTGGACTTCCTCCCGAGCGTCTCTTTGCCGAGACCCATTCTTCCTCGGCCTCGCCATTCGCGCAGTTGTCCAACTTTTCCTCTTTCTCTATAACGTCCGATACAACGTCGTTTCAATTAAAATTACTATTCGGACCTATCGAGCCTTGAGTCTTTGTCCAAGATAAATCACTCGGGAATTACCATTCTTTTGTAGAAACGGTTTTGCTGCGCGATAGTGTTTCACCGTCAGGACAACCAGGTCGCCCGCGTTTCTCAGGATGTTAACAGCATCGTCGTGATTGCACGCAGTGATATATTCACCGTTTACTGTATTTCGTTGATGCAAACACGAATTTCATTATTTTCAATCGTTACACCGAAAATTCAATTTCGTCAAAAAACATCGATATTTTGTTGAATACAATTTCAAAATTTTCGTTATTTCGACCATATTTTTCATTTGTAACGGAACTGTCAGCAAAATTTACGATTGGAATGACAAAAATTTACTTTTCGAAAAGATTTTCCAGAATGTTTTTTGCTGGAATGACAAAGTTTTCGTGATTTTTCGAAAAAACCAAATTTTCAACAAAATTTTATTTTCAGTGTATTGTACAAAATTTTCTCCAAAATCATTTGACTGCGTCAAAGCTTCATTTACTCTGTTTTCCTTTCGCTAATTCTTGCTCTATTTTCATGGCCACGGAGCGTCAAAGAAAATTAATGAAAAATCAACAAAATGCAAATTTAACGTGGCGAGAGATTATTTTCAATTAATCCAGATCGCGTTGCCATTGTAACGAGAAACAATGGAATTGTAAGACTTGTCACAATATTGAAAAACTGTCTAAGGGTCCCATCGAAAAGTCGGAATGCCTGATCGAAATGTCATGGAAAATGAAGAGAGAAGAAAAAATAGAAAATTCTTTTTACCCTTGATTATGGCGTCTCCGACGAACAATTGTCCGCACTGATCGGCGGCTTGGCCCTTGTAAATTCTTGATATGAGAACAGGAAGTTTGTGCTCCGCGCCTCCTTTGATACTCAATCCGAGTCCTCCAATTTTTTGCCTAGTTATCTGGACCATTCGCTCTTTGGCGTCCAACGGCGGTTTATTGTGATTCGCTGCCTGCTGGGAACGGCAAGAATGAGAATTTTGCAGAGCTTTGATACGGAGGGCAGAACGAAGAATTTATTTGCCACTTTACCTCTAAATCTTCTCGCTGGAGTTTCAAAACTTCCATAGAAAGATTGAGACGCATGGGCACGGGCTTGCTCTTGCCGTCGCTGACCGTGACCATGCCCGTTCTCACCTGATAAAAAAAAAATAATATTTCTTCATTGTTAAATCCAGCGGGACAAGAAAGTTTGGAAAGAGAAATAAAAAAGCTGATACGGGGGGGAAATGACAATGTGGAGAAAGAATGTGAGGCACGAGTTTGACATTTGGGGGGAAAAATATAGTTGAGGCTATTTATCGTAATTGTATAAATATAGACGTACGATGATCGCGTGGTAAATGTCAATATAGTGTAATGAAGAATTCATACCTCGAGAAGCCTTCGAAAACGTCTCGGCACACAAACACATACTCGACTTATTGATTTGGATAAATGGTGAAATGAGAGACAAAAAGTATTTGTCCCGTGAGTTGTGTGTGCGAGAGCGAGCGAGAGAACGAGCGCGATCGAAGAGGGAGAATTTTGTTCGGTGAATAATATGACATATATAATTACCGATACCTTCAGCTTCTGATCAATCTTCTCCTCGATCGGAGTGCTCATTTTAGTGGCGTTGATTCTCATTACTTCGTTTTATTCAAACTCGTTTAAACCTCGTGCTGCCCCGCTGTCTATCAGCCAAAAATAGCTCATCGTTCCTGTTGCCGCTCGTACGACGGAGGGATGCACGACGACGACGACGACACCAGTCGTTGATACATCGCTGCTGCACGTTCTCGAGAGCAGTAACATTTTCACGGAGATCCTTTGAATTCGTCTTCTCGCCAATCAGCTTTTTCGATCCGTCTTCCTACTTCCGGTATAATTCCACACTACGTACGATACATCCCGTTGCACTCTTGTACAGGGTAGCTATGTAAATCACTCGCGAAAACGTACCCTATCGACACTCCTTCGCGTACCGAGGAGCACTGAAAACTGGAGAAAAATCCTCCCCCCACCCGCTAAACCCTTCCACCTCTTTCTTCTCCTCTGCCCCCGCCGCGAGCGCGCGCGAGGCTAGCGCAGAGCGCGGTGCACTTGGCGCAACGAGACCTTCGCGAGCGCGCAGACTCGTCCGATAGATTCTGTCACTGCAGTTTTGCCTCACTTTTCCTTTTCCCTTATTCAACCCCGTGTGCGCGCACAATTCCCCGTTCTACCAATGATTCTTTCATTTCTTCCCTACGAAAAACTAAACTCATCCGTATACCCAGCGACGAGCGTTAATTCCATCCTAAACCTCTTATAGAAGTGCCCCCTCCCGTTCTCCTTGACGATAGTATACTAATTAATTGAGCAGAGAGCCACGACGACGAAAAAAGTTAAAACCGCAGCCGCGCCGTTGTGTAACTCCGCAGGCCACGTTAGATTACGTGAAATCCATGAATCCCCACAAAATTCACATTTTTCAAAAACTAACTAAAATTACGGAATCAAACAAATAATCCATTTTTTTCCAGTCGTTTTTATTTTTCGTTGTATTGCCCATTCATTTTCGCAATACGCTCAATAATTTAATTATCGATTTCTCGCTTTTCTCGGACAGAGGAATGGTTATTGATTCCTGTAACCGAGAAGTCTGTTTTGAATCAGAAATAAACGTCGATTGGCTATGAATTCCGATTAATATACACGGCCTCATTGGTATGATTATTTCATATTAAAGATCAGTCACCTCGAAATGAAAAACCGCAAATTTATCGACGCGTTTTGACTGATTTTGCGAAAAAGCTTCGTCAACGGACGGCGACGGCGCCGAATTCGCTGACGGAGACTTTTCGTAATCGGACGAAATGGTGTCGAAAATTTTCGATAATTGCCGCCATCTCTCTCGAACCTACAGTAGCGAGATACCGACTGATCCATCACCTTAAAGTGAAACAGCGACTTGACACTCGTCAAACGAGTTTTTCAATGTTTACTGAACTTGACATACAACTATTGCGGAAATGTGAGGCTCATTCGACCGCTGTTTTGTCTTTGTGGCTTTCGTCACATTGTCGTAATTTTGTACACTTAATATATTTACATTTTAAATTGTAGATATTTGTTGAGAGGCTCGCGTGACCGGAACACGTGTCGCTTCGAACTCGATCCAATGGCTATACGTTTATAAAAATATAATTAAAAACAAGGAGGTTGCATACGACGTGAAGTTCGGATCGATGTTACGAAATATAACGCAGTTTCGATATATACATAAAAATAATGGAAAAGTTGTTGAGCTCTTTGGTGTTGGATGGAAATTTGTTATGCGTTGATGAATTAATGATGAATTTAAAAAAAACCGTGAAAGACAATAAAGTTAGAGCCACAACGATTGATCGGGATCGATAAAAATTTGCTATAGAATGAAGAGCACGAGGACGATTACTTGGTGAGAAAAAGGAAATTTTTGAGAAAATCGTAAGCGGCGTTGATAACGCCCCAGCTGACGAACGATCGCATGTAATTCAAATGCACGCCTTTGTAAAAATTAGTAATACTACGATCTCGCAAAATCCACAATTCACGAATTACAATGCTCATTTTTTCAAAATCCCCGCCAATTTTCGATTGCATGTGTATTTTGATAACGTTCATAGGATAAAAAATGGTACTGGTGAAGCCGCCGATAAGTGCGCCACTGACGAAATTGCCGATCAACGACTCTTTCTCGCCCATTAACGTTTTCGAGTAATCTCGCAGCGTAAAGAACGTCAAATTGGAGAGACCGTTGCGGTAAATAATTGGCACGAGCCCACGATAACATTCAGCGATCCCGTACGTCGTTAATAAATAACGAAATGCGTGATTCGTGTTTTTAAATTTGTTGTGATTTCGCCAGTCTTGCAACAACGTTTGCACTCGCTCCAGAGGCATCAACATCGCCTCCGTCGTTCCTGCAACATTCGCAGCCAATACTTTAGCCAGAATTTCTCTCTCCGTTAGCCTCGTCAGTCTCGTTCTGCAGCCCTCGTAAACGCTGAACATTATACTCAGCGACAATGTCTTCTGACACAGCGGCGGCAAAATTCCTCTATAAAGTAGCCTCAGTCCTTCTCTGGACAATTGTCTAATTGCCGTATTGGCCGGCACGCCTTCCAATATCTGAAAAATCAATTTCCGCCTTTTTACACGCTCGATACAAAAATAAAACGACAGAATTTCTCTCGTGGGAATTCGAAATTTGATCAACGATGTGCAAAGTTCGCTCACCTGTCTAAATATAATTTTATTTATGGGATAAGTGACTGCGACGTTTATAACGGCAGCGCCCCAGCCGCATATAAACTCTTTGCTGTCATCCGAGGTAATTCTCATTAAGGATGTGATGCTCACACGATGCGAGGGATGCTGAGAATTATGAGAATCTTCGAGAGCAATGACTGTCGGAAATACGCCATCTTCTCTCCAATCCATTATTCACTAATTTATTCTTCTTTTGGAACAGTCTGATCGTCGCAAGCTGCATGAATAATTGATGCACAGACATGTAATTGATAAGCTGGTTTGCGAGCTGCATATAGTTCGCCAGTGCGCGATGTGCAGAGCGAGCAAAGATCGAGCCTCTTAATGTGCTAATTATCGCGCAGACGATAATTCGTAAATTTAAATGTTGAGGTTACATAATTCGGGGCCTAATTGAAAATATTAGACTTACGAAATTGTGAGGATTGTCAGGCTGTAGAGAATTTATGTCTTTCCTGAATTATCGTAGAAATCATCGATGACGATATTTTTCACTCAACATCTCTGAGAATTTGTTACGTTTACGCTAATGCACACGAGATAAAAGTTCAACGTCCGCACTCGACGCCAAGATTATGGGATATAAAACAGATAAATGATGCGAATTTATTAGGAAAATATTTGGTGTGTGTAAAATTGCATCCCTCGAAAAATTTATCATGCTCTTTGAACTCCTATTTCGTCGATGATTTGTGAAAAATAAAAGTTTGTTCCATCACCTCAACCCACCAAACCTGAACCTACGGTAGTTTGAATTTTGAGGTTATGTTGTGACAGCTGTTTTTCTCCACGACAGGACGTGTCAGACAAAACGAGAGCGCGATGCTGCTGCTGTAATCGAGTAATCAGTGAAATCACCGTTGAACGGTCATCTTTCTTTTTGCTTTTACTCAATGGTATTCATCGCCGAATTGGTAGTAAAACGGGTTTTCATTGATCGCGCGTAAAATTCATTCGATAAATATTCGTTTTTACGAGGTTTCATTATTCCGCGTTCTACCTCGTCAATTTCATTGAATAATAAACGAGACGAGTGAAATGATAAAACGAAAGTTGTACCAATCGCGGCGTCGGAAAAATTCTCCGAAAATCATTCGTTCGGCTCGTGGTCGAGTCCCTTGTCCGCTTGTCGACTCGTTACAACGAGATATTGCGCAAGACTTTCGTCAAAAAGTCATTGACAACAGTCATTCGACGAGCGAGGGGTCATTTGACATAATTGCGTGTTCGATATCGTAATAAAACTTCGTGCGAGTTGCTTTTTTTGTTTCCGCTTCCATATCGCGTCTTTAAAATCGCAGAATATTTGAAAAAAGACACAAATGATTTCGAGTTTCTACGAGAAAATCGTGGGCGGCTCGCCACCGCCGGAGACAAACGAGCCGAGAATTCTGTGCGTTGGTAATCCTTGTCTCGACATTGTGCACGTTTGCAAACATTATCCAGTCGAGGATTCCGACGAGAGGTATCGAACTCATAATTATCCTCAATGTATCGATTTTCCTTCAAGATTCAATTACGTAGGCTTGAAATAATCCCATGAATAAACGTCAAATTTCGATAGTGCCTCTTGAAAATTCCGTCCCACACGGATTATTCGCTGGAATTGTTGAGCATGATTTTCAAGTTTTTCTGTTTTAATTTCTCGCATAGGTTTAAGCCCAGAAAATCATCGTTCCTATTGGTAATAAAAAAATGGGTTCCTCGTCGTCATGCTTGAAAAATAAAAAGCTCCCAGTACTAACTCTTGAAAAATGGAATAATTTTGCAGAAGTCAAGAGTACAGATGGCAACGAGGAGGAAACGCGTGCAACAATTGCACAGTTTTGTCCAAGCTCGGCGCTGCGACAGAATTTCTGGGACCCTTGGGCACGGGCCATTACAATTGGGATTTCCTTAAAGAAGACATGAAAAAACATGGCATTGATTTTTCCCACTGTCCTGTTCTCGACGGAGTCGAATGTCCCACGTCGACTGTGATTCTCACGCTCAACACCGGCTCCAGAACCATTTTGCACTACAATTCAAACTTGCCGCAATTGACATTGGAGGACTTGAAGAAACTTGATTTGGAAAATTACAGTTGGATACATTTTGAGGTATGAATTGTAATGAAAAAAATATTTATGAATTTTAACTGCAAAAATGTGTTTGACGCAGAGCCGCAGTGACTTTTAGCAATTTTGTCGTTTGCTTCTAGGGCCGGAATGTTTCTCACGTGCTCTCGATGATGCAGTACGTTGAAAGTTACAACAACGATATTAAAAACAGTGAGAAACAAGTGGACGAGGATGGTCGAAAAATGACGATAACGGTGAGCGTGGAGTTGGAGAAAAAAAACATTGATTTACTCGATTTGCTTCCGTATGCGGACGTCGCATTCATCTCGAGCGATTTCGCTAAAAGCAGGGGATACAGCAACATGGGCGAGACCCTGAAAAGTATGGGGAGAGATGTCAAGTCTGGGTGAGCAAAGAATTTCTCGAGCTGCAGGAAAAATACGATCTTAAAGTTTGCATCGTTGGAATGCAACGAAATTTTGTTATTTTTTCAGCAAGGCTCATAATTATTATTCGATATTTGGTTCGAATAAAAAAAACAATCGTCTCGTGAGTCCCAAAAACTCAATCTGGCAGAAAAATTTGCATGATTCCCAAAATTCAATGAAAAATCAATAGAAACGATATTTTCAGTTGTATCTCAACGTTGCAAACTTCAGAGTCATAGATTCACAACTTTTGATCGATAAATATGGAAGAAGCGAAACAAAATTTGTCGGTTTTCGGAAAATCGAGGTTTTTTTTCAAGGGCGGTGCTCGTTTGCGCTTGGGGCGATCGAGGAGCAATGGCAAAAACTCCGGACGGCACGATAGTCCAATCGCCGGCATTTTCGCCACCGGAAACGGTCGATACTCTTGGCGCGGGCGACACATTTACAGCGGCGACGTTGTATTATTTGAACATGGTAAAGATCTCGCGAAGAAAAATCCAAGCGGCTCGAGCTCGTGAATTGAATGAGCAGAGACGAACGGCGGAAGCAGCGCAGGCGATGGCCGACTTGGCGTCGTCGTCGACCGAAAGAAATTCCGGCGGCGAGCAACCAGGAGAAATAACCCAAAATCCTGATATCGAGAGCCTCGAGTCGAGTCGTACGGAATTTATCAATAGAAGAGTTCTCCAGGGGGCTGTAACGTTCGCATGTCGCGTTGCTGGTTCGAAAATCGGCTCGAGAGGCTACGATTCCATTTCCCGGGCACCCGAAGATCTTTTGAGCAGCAGCGTCGTGCATTAAAACGTTTTGAACCCGTCGAGAGCCTCGCGGAAACAATTTGAATCGAAAAACTATAATTACAGAACAAAACCCAGTGGATGACCTTGAATTCCGCACTATTTTTATTCTGAAGAATGGAAATTCCCATCGGGATCAAACTTCAAATTCAAACGAATTTCCTCTCGTAGCCAAAAGTTTTCCAAAGTTCAAGGTCGTCCCCCAGAAGGTTAAATTTCCCGTGAATCTTTCGTTCACCTGCGGATCCGATACCATCGATCTTCAAATCTGTACAAACTCCGATTTCACATGTTTTCATTATGTATAGAAATACATATATATATTTTTATATTACAAATATAACAACCAGTATTTTATATAATTTTTCTATCGTGATCGATTTCAGGGCGTTTCGTTGTCCAAAATTCCGCCTCCGAAAAATATTTCCAGAACGTGATAAAATTCAAACTTATCAGTTCCTTTTTCTAGAATTTCGTATGAAAACTCGCATAAAAAATGAACAATTTTTGGTTTACTTCCCCGCATCGAAACGAATCATGAAACTTTTGAGACATTGAGAACAAGAATTTTTCTATAGGACGATATAAAAATCTATTTGATCATTTTATTTCTTCGTTTCTTCGAAAAACGTTTCCTTGGTCAAATTTTCTTGGTCATTCAAGTCCCCGGAAAGGGATCTTGTTGCGTATTTAGAAAAATAAATTTCACCCAAGTGGTTGGACGCTTCTGTGAATTGTTATGGATTTACTCAACGGAATCGACTCCACTGTCGAGAAAATCGATCAAATGTGGCCAAACTCTTTCCGGAAGATTTCTGAAAGGGTAATAAAGTTTTAAGAATCTGTGAGGAGCTGGCGAAGCGAATCGGAATTGTAGCGTGCGAGGCTCGAATTTAACGTTCACCTGATCAACGTGTTGGTTGAGTACCAATAGCCGGGGATCGTTACTTCGGTGTAGTTTCGTCTCTGCGACGAGACGATTTTTTCCGCTGCTTCTTGAGGAGGCACCAGAGCCATTAAGCTGGGAAACCTGAGAGAAAAAAAGGAGGATCGAACTTGAAACGCGAAGCGATTGAGATCGGCGCACCGAGCCAAATGCGAAACAGAACTTTTTTTTTCTTGCAACGTGCCAAGAAGAAAAATTGCATTATGCATGAAATGTTGTTACAACGAGAATACAAACGATTTTATAAATCTATCGTTTGTATTTGATGACCGACCTCTGGCCACTCGGGAGACTCGACAGTGTTAGAATTAATAATTTAGACAAGAACAGCTCGATCGAGTTCTTACTTGATTCTCGGTTTTTTGCACAGTCCTGTGTCGACCATGTAGGGATAAATAGTGGTGAGTTTGACATTGTTCGGTTGTCCTTTTTTACTGGTTCGGAGTTCTTCGCCGAGAGCTTCCATGAGGCCTGCGAAGAGAACGAAATTAATGGCCGAATCTTACGAAAATGCACGAAATTCCAAAATCGTCGAAAGAAATTGTGTTTTTTGTTTCCTTCTGTGAAAATTTACATTTCGGACAGAAAAAATTAGCGAAAATTCAAGGCGATTCGGTAACGCTTTCGAAAAGAAAAAGTAAGAAAAAAAAAAAGAATTTTTACGCACCTCGAACTGCAAATTTCGAGGCGCAATATGGCACGATATTCGGCAGTCCGATGAGTCCCGCTATCGAGGACATCGCGACGATGTGACCATGGTTTTTGGCAATCATGCTCGGCAGGAAAGCTTGCAGCATCTTTTATGAAAAAAAACGTTAAAAAATACAACGAAATGAGGGGAATAAGTTGAGAGTAGAGGGAAATAAAAAATGATTACCCAATAATGAGCCAAAACGTTGATGTCAAAGATTTTTCTGATTTCCTCGGTGGTGTGGCTGAGGAGCGGATGACAGGGCATAATGCCAGCATTATTGACGAGAATGGTAACATTTCCTACTTCGGCCTTGACTCGTTCGGCCGCCTTGAATACCTCGTCGCGGTTCGAGACGTCGCATCTGCACGAGACACGATACATTTTAATTCCATTCGAATTTAAAGAATGTTATCGTTTGTCAATAATTCGCGATATACGAGCCAGATGTAATAAATGAAGAAGAAAAACGAGACAAAAAATATTGATGACTCAGTTTTTATTAACATACTGGTAGGCGTGAGCTGAGTTTGCTCCAAGCTTTTTTATTTCATTGATTGTCTCCTGATTGCCTTGAGGATTGAGATCCCAGCATACCACCGTCGCACCGAGACTCGCATATTTCAGTGCGATTTCTCGACCGATTCCATGACCCGCGCCGGTTATCTAATGGCCCCAACAACAATTTTATTTCAATACACCACACTCGGAAAATCTTTTACGTCATTCCTCTCCTGCTCTTTCAGGGACGTCAATGGCATCGAACTCTATGAATAAATCTACATTTTTTCTTGTAAAGAATTACATGGCGATCGTCCATTCAATATCAATCGATATCGCTCGTAACAATGTTTTTTTTTTTTCGCTTCTTTGCATCCGTTTCCATTTCTACGCTGAAACTCGATATCTGCTTTTATGTTATTGTGTAACGAATGTAGACGAGCGCTTATTCTTTTTAGTATCGTTGCATCGATATTCCGGTATCGTATGCAATTCCACCGGTATTACAGACATTCGACCGCACAATGCATAATAATTTTATTACGATTATTATCGATTTACTTCCTCATTATTTCGTGGCGAGGTAAAAAAAATGGTGGATACGGAAATTTCGCAATTTAACATGGAATCGAGGCGAAAAAATGTGTTTGAAAAATATTATTTTTCGACGTTGAGAGTCCGTGTCAAAAAACTGAATTTTTATTAATAAATTTGACGATCGATGCTGCGGGGAACGTTTTCGGAAAAATTTGCTTTTTTCATTCGCGCGTGAGACTGTTTTTCAGCGATGGGGACGAAATCGAGTCGATAAAATAGGGAGTGAAGTTAACAATTGGAAGATTTTGTTATTTTTTATTGGTGAATTATGAACGACGCCAAGGTCGTGGGCCTTGCAACGGGTCAATAGAGAACGACCTTGAATCTTGGCTGATTTTGACTCGATTAAAAAAATTCAACTTTTTTCGCGTTCATGTTACGCAATGGCGACACGTTCGTCGTGTGTTTCATTGAAAAATCTAGAATCGCACTTTCAGAGGCGAGAAATTGCAAAAAAATGATGCATGTGACACGTGCGCGCAGTCACGAATATCTCGACCGTAACTGCGCTGCAAAGTGTAATTTGCTGCACGATCGAACCTGAGACGCGTGCTGTAACCGCACGATTACGAGTGACGCGCGACGACTACGGTTGCTTTTCGAACTTGAAAGATAAACAAAGGTTTCGTTGATTTTATTGCCATTGTTTACGAGGTCGATACACAGTAAGGATACGTTTAGTTTTTTTATTGCTCGGTTGCGCTGCATGGAACGACCCGAACTCTGGTGGCCAAAAATGCAAACTTTTTTTTCCCGCGTCTTTGCACAAGTTTTTCGTTTTTTGAACGGCGGATTTTCGGAGAGTTTTATCTTCAGATTTCAGAGAATAATATCAACTTCATATTGATAAATAAACATTTGTTTATATCGTTGATTTTAATTGAATAAATAAAAAATTCATACCAGTACGACTTCTCCGGCAACATTTCTCTCCTCGGGCGGTACGATCGTTCGGTAAAGACTCTCGAGTGTCCAGAAAACTATTCTGACAAGTAGGAGGAGGACGTCGAGAACAATTACCACACCCTCATATGCCGTGACCATGACTGCGAATGGTATCACTGTTGAGTGAAGCCGAGCGAGAGCGAGAGGGCGAGAGATCAGACAAAGAGAAAACTAATCGTAATCTCGAATATTTTTAGCGGTGTAATTGTTTCTTTATTGTGTGTCTTTCATGAGAGGATCGAAATGTATTGTGGGAAACTGATGGGAAAATTGAAAAATAATACACTCCGAGACGAACGAGTATAATTTGAATATTAAATCACGAGAATTCCGAGTTTTTTGTGTATAGTCACGATTCGTACGGCGGGTCCTTTTGACCTCTTCGCGCAAGATGTGTCAGTTGTAAACCCACTCCAAGACACGAATGAAAAACGTTCCTTCGAGAGCCTGTAATTGTAACTTTGACGCGTGAAACCCCCTCCATTTTCCCCCTTCTCGAAGGGAAGAAACTTGGCGATCTTTCGCAATTATTTTACACACGATTCGCGTGCAAAGAATATTTCCAATCGAGTGCGTGTTTTTGTTGTTGTTGCCATGGTCCGAGTGCACGTATATTTTAAACACTCTTGCAAACAAAAACTCGAAACTTTATCGAAACAAAGTTTAATGCAAAACATCGAGAATCGAGGATGTAAAAACTGGCAGTTTCGAAAGCAAATGTCCGACAGAAAAAATGCACTCGAGAGCACGTTTTCTCGTTTTTGTCGCGTTATTACGAGCATGACCGATTTTATTTCCAAAATTCGTAGCATGTCTCTCCGGTAGACCCACGTGACGACTGATCCGCGCAGTTCCCGTTCGTGAGGAACGTATGAAATTACTGTTTTATAATGACACGGCGCCGGGATTATTATTGGTTGGCAAATGACGTATCACGGAGCGTGCCTCGTGTCTGAGCGTTCGCGAGTCGACTTGTCGTCCTGTTTGTGTCGAAGCGGACAGCAGGTCCACCGAAAAAGCGATGTGGGAATAGCATTTGACGGTTATTTTTGTCGGGGGGCTGTACGAGAGTCGCGGAAAACAGAAAATTGACCAAGCGAGTATAAAAATCGACGGTACGCGCTCATTGGCGGGCGAAAACAAGAGAAAGGGGGGAAAAAGTACGGTCCGAGTGTAAAAAATAAAGGGCATTTTGGCCCCTATCCGTTGGGTGACCGGATCGTTTAATGAGGTTGATTTAAAACGAGGCTGGAGAGGAGAATTCTGCGAGGAGAATTCCTACGCGAATGCCCTACGCAGATCGCGCAATGCACGCGACTCCCAATGAGTTCACGAGCCCAGTAAGCAGCGGCAATTCATGCAGACATTCCTTGTGTTATATATATGTATACATAGAAATATGGACATGCGAGTTGGTAGAAAAAAAAGGACGTTAAGTCATCGGTTTAGCCGTAAATTTGCTGGAGTTACGCCCTTTCGAGTCCCCGCGCTGGCATCGATATAAATATATAAAGACGAAGGCGCATAAATTGGTGTTTCTCGATCGAGATCAGCAGCGCCGAGGCTGGCGGGAAAACGAGCAGCGAAAGCGAAAGGATCATTCAGTTTCGTTTTTAAGAACGCGCGAAACGGGATTTTGCCTTGATTTTTTTTATCTTCGTCTAAATGCGGTGTGCACATGTGTGTGTGTTTTTTTTTTTTTCATCGTGCGATGTTTAAATCGTCATTGATACGGTCCGAGCATTTCGTAACCCGCGCGATCGACACGACATTGTAAAACCGATTCAGCCTTTGTTTGTTTTTTTATTCGTCTGCATTTCCAACACGTTAAACATCACTGATAAGATAAAGAGACTCGAATAAACCAGTATTATCTTGTTTTTTTCGTTAATTTCGACTGTAATAATTTTGCGTCTTCCCTGCCGAATCAGCCAGTCGAAATGTTGC
This sequence comes from Diadegma fenestrale, assembly GCA_037043255.1. Classification (NCBI taxonomy): domain Eukaryota; kingdom Metazoa; phylum Arthropoda; class Insecta; order Hymenoptera; family Ichneumonidae; genus Diadegma; species Diadegma fenestrale. Next base: position 11,148,102 of record CM073317.1, read on the forward strand.
ACTTTGTTACTTTTGTTTGGAAGAGAACGCGATGTCAACACACTCGCACGACTTCTTCCCGCTTCCGTCTTATTGGAACGTTAAAAACCATCAACTCATGAATGCCGAATAAAGTTCCGAAAACCTCGTTGGCATTAGCGTATTTGTCGATATTTCAATCAAATAATTACGCAATTTTCAGCAAAAAGATTCGTCGTTTCGGCACTTTTGTGTGTTTTCGATTTCTTGACGTGTAGAATTGAGAAAATTAATATCTTGACGGAAATAAAACGCGTGCAAATGTTAAGATGTTATCGGACGATAAAACTGCTGCGTTTGTTATTCGTCTTAATATAATTATTGCGTGTGTTTAAAAACTTTAAAAACTCGCAATTTGTCAGGTTAGTTTAAGGGAAAACAGGAAAAACGCGACCGAAAAAATGGCACGTGTGTAAATAAAAAAGTTTGTCACTTAATGTCAATAAAGATAAAAATCTAGCGGCGCGGCTGTTTTATTTAATTGTGTATTAATCCGTCGAAAGTTTTAACGGTTACGTGTTTTTGTGTTTATTGCTTGTTACTGCGAAAAATGTTCTTACCCGTCCGTTCTCGAGTGCCGACTAGAAGGAACTACCCACTATATTTGTCGGTGCCTCGCGAGCTTGTACCTAGAAAGACAGAGACAAGGAGAGAGAACGAATAGGACGAGAGTGCTGCCAATCAACGTAACACCACCGCCACCGCGGTCGCCACCACCAGCGCCCCGACCTTCTATACTTTGCGATGTAGAGCTGCCGTGCGGTGGCGAAGAAAAACACAGTGCCACAGTCTCGAAGTACAACGCACCGAAGAAATTTCGTCGCAGAAAAGCTCCGACGAGTCCCTCGCCTTTTCCTTTCCCAATCTGTTTCCTCTGACGATATTTTTATGCTGAACCAAATTCTACGAATTCGAAATCTTTCGGTTTATCAGGAAACGATGTAAAAAAAAAACTCGCGCACGACTGAATATTCGCGGGTGCAATATTTCGGGTTCATTCAAGAGACAAAATATTGCTTCGTTTATTTAAATATAAAAAGAGAGAATATACGCATAAGACGCGCTCTCAAAGAATGATAATATTCAAGTGTAGATGCGATGGTGGATATCGGAGATGACCTGAATAACCTTCGATAAAAAAACAAGATATCCTGAATTGGTTACGAGGAATAATGAAAAGAAATGCAAGTGAAGATAAAAGGCTGTTTTTCTTTTTTTGCGCTTCGCGATAAAATCGCAATATTTTTTTGAGCACAATAAGATTTGAATGCTTCGAAATAAAAAAGGTAGTGGAGTTCAAACATTACAGCACTGAATAAAAAAGTTTTGCACTCTAGCGCTCGTGCTAAATTGTATTCAGATATGACGTGAAAATTTTTATGCAATCGTGTTCGCACAGGCTTCTCGCCTTGCTCGTTTTTGTCCTGGAGAAGAAAACAGGATTTTCCGGAAAAAAAAACGCTGAATTAACATAATTGCGATATACGATGGAGAAAAATTAGTCAAATGCAAATAAAATGTAATAATCATGGTTCGATTGGCCCATTTCGATTGCAGCCTCTGTCCCGTTGCAACTCGCATTGGTCCTTCGAACTTTTCGCGCGACCTTGATCGCGTGTGTGTATTCCAACAGGTTTTTCAACTCACTTTCGCTACCCAACAGCTGCGCGAGCGCATGGGTTTCAATATTCGCGTGAAATACGTGTTTTTCATAGTCATCCTTGGTCGGGGATGTAAATACGTAACGATAATATTACGAAGCGAATTGTTTGTGTAAAAACGTGTCAGGTGGATCGATTTCCTGTCAACTGAACGTCGCGAATAGCTGAAAATTGTCATGGTTCCGAAAGTTGTACTATTTCCAAGAAGTCTTCAAACGACTTTGTGTTTATTTTCATGCGAATAATAAATTTGTCTGACAAAAGAAAATCGTCGTTACATTAAATTCGATCCCATTTTCCCAGTGACATAATTTCAAATTCGCACGAGCAGCATCATCGATAAAATAGATTCCTGTGATGAAAAATGGTTTCGTCTGATGGTCGCAAAGATGGCAACACTTGGCGGGAAAATATTTGTTTGTTTACGTTCTCTGAGGTGTTCGATCCGACGAGCTTTCACTCTCCCTCGGTAACTGCCGGGAGACACATGTCGCGAGCGGTTTTCTTTGACTTTGTTCGAAAATCCACCCAGCACAATGAACGAGGATGAAATATTGACTTTTTTGAAAGCGTTGCGAGTTTCGAAAAATGCAAGCAATTCGGACAACGAGGGAAATTTGGTTGCGGATACTTCCTGGAGAAATCGAGTCGAACACGATCTTTTGAAGCATCACAACGAGGAGGTTAGCGTTCGACAGACTCGAAATATAACAATCACAAAACAATATTTAATTTTTATTTCCATTGCACAGATCAGGCTTCTCAGTCTCACGCTTCTCGTTGAGTCGAAAAAAAGTACACAATCTTTTGAAAAGATCGATCTCGACCTGATCACGTCGTTCCTCACGTACAATCTCGGAGAAAGATTTGAATTTGTGCCCTTGATTAAAAAAGTAAGATTCGTTGGTCCGTTTAATTTTTTAATCACCCGTAATCGAGTAATTATGATTTTTCTATATTAAAGGCTCTGAAAAGAATAAAAGAGAGTCTCGCCGTGTTGCGGCGACATATAGCGAAAGATGAAAAGATACGAGAGTGCGAAAACCAAGTGGACAGCAAGCACGAGCTTTACGAATCTCTGCGAGAAGAGTGCGCCCAGTTGGCGGAACAAGCAAAAGCTCTGGTCGACCATTACCGAGACTTTTTAAAGGCTTTCCGCCAAATTTGCATCGACGGCTTACGTCGGGGGTCGACAAATTATCGAAAAAAATCGAGTCTCCTGATGCTGCAGCTCAGCCAAGAAATACTGGACGGCGAATTCCCCGAATTGCCGTGGAAACCTGAGCAAGCGGAAGAATTGTCCGATTGTTTGGTTTACGACACTTACGAAACTAACAAAGAAATCATTTACAAAATTGCCAAAGGAATGGATCCTTGTCTTTTGAGATTAAACGATCCGGCAAGCGTTTCGAGCAAAATCAAAGTCGCTCTTGATCTGGCCAATTGCATAAGGCCGCTCGACAGCATAACGGCTTCTTACATGTTAAAAGTTTCTCTTCTCTCGCCTGTGATAAACCAAGTGCTGGACAAATTCAAAGGCAAGGCAGAAAACGTTGCGGAGGGCACGGCGGAACGAGCGACGTTGAGATTGATCTTAACGATCCTGGAACGACTGAGGGTAAAAATTTAGTAACAAGATTCAAGTTGGATTGGTTGGAGTGGAAAGAAAATTATTCTCCGAATCGAGAATTTTCGAAATTATCGAAATTGCCTTCATTTTTATGTGACAATTAGTTTTGTGATTTGTTTTCCACGAGTCGAATCCGAACGATCGGGACGTCGGTTTAGATTTTTGGAATTTTGTTTGCAGGGGCCGGTAGAACTTGCAGAAACGAATATCGTTGCAGCAGCTGGAAAGCATTCCCTCTACGGATATTTGTTTTGTATTCGTAATTTATTAGGAATCTGTGATTTGAGGTACGACTTGAGTGAAAAGAATGATTTACGATTGTTGGCTAAAGAGAAACTGTCGCTAATTTCGTTTGTTTTTTTTTTAAGGAAAGTGATTGAGCGTGATTCCGAAATATGGCAACGAACGATATCCGAAATAATAGAAATTTCGTTCCGCCTGAATAAAGCGGTTTCGGAAATAGTCAACAATTCATCGCCCGAGGGTCACATCCCCATGGACATGGAAACGAGCACGTTATCGACGATCGTTCCTGCCGCGAATGAAACTACGAGCGTTACGCCGCAAATGGTTTTGCTTTGCTCCTGGCGAACGGTCAAGGAAGTGAGCCTTTTGTTCGGATATTTGTCATCCAAGTCTCCGATCACTGAGGACGACACTGTCAATGGATTATTGAACGAAACACAATTGATCGAGATTGGGGAACACCTCGTGAGTCTCTTGTTCGAAACAAAACACAGAGGAGCTTTCGAACAGGCTCACGTTGGTTTCGGACAATTGTGCCATCGGCTCTGGCGTTCGAGGCACGAGAAACTTCAACAATTACCGAGAACTTGGCTGCACCATTTGTTATTGGCAATCTCAGGATTGTCACCTGGAAATCCGAAATTGTGCGCGACACGTCGAAGCGCGGGTGTTCCGTTCATGGTCCAGGTCGGATGATGATTAAAAATGGCAAATTATAGTTCGACAATAAAAAGCGCGATTTTCAACGATTTTTCGAAATTTTTCAGGCACTAGTTTCGTCCGACCCATTCGTCCAAAGTTCGCCAGCATCCGCAGTTTTTCATCCGATAATGAAAATCTTGCTGGGATTCACGGACCTCGAGGAAGACACGGAATTATCGACAAAGACGAAATCTCTCATGTACGAAAAAAGTATTTTCGCTGACCTGCAAGATAACGAGACGAAAATCAACGAGAACGTAGCCACGTCGAAGAAAAATAACGTTACGATAACGGAAATTAAGACTCACGCGTTAAATATACTTCGAGCTCTTTTCAAGCACGCTCAACTCGGCGATTTGTCAAAAACTTATGCGGCGGATGGTCTGAGCGCAGCGATTCGCAGTTACGATGGCAAAACCTGGGCCGTTAGTCATTTTTATTGATTTCTTCTCTCGCCCTCTTGGCCTCGCGTATTAATCGTCGAAAATTTCGATCGCAGGAACGAAACGCGGCGACTCTGCTCTTCAGCGCTCTCATAACTCGAATCTTCGGGGTACAAAGGACCAAGGATCACGTAAATCTCACGTTACACAACAAAATGACCGGAAGAATATTCTTCGAAAGGTATCCCAGCCTTTTGCCATTTATGCTGAAAGAACTCCGGACGTTTGTCGATTCGAGCGACACTCTCATCAAGCCCAGCGTCCAATCGATTTTGCTTCTCTTATCGCGTCTTTATCCGAGCCTCAATTTGGACGAGGCGGACACCAAATGGAAAGTGAGTTATTTTCGCCTAATTCATTTCCCAATCAGCCAAATCCTTTATTTATAAATTTTTTCGAAATATTTCAGATCGATGAATTCATAGAATTGGTGTCGGCCTGTGCGAAGAGCAAGGTGTACAAGACTCGTGAGCTTGCAGCTCGCGCATTGGTCCCGTTGTTGACAAAGAAAACGGTCCAGAGTCTGACCGACGAGCTTTTCGCCAAGATAATTCCTGGGGAATTGTCGTTGAACGCGTTGCACGGTTACATGCTTCAGATTCTTGAGATAATGAAAGGCCCTCAGTTCGCGATCGAGGATTTGTCGAGATCTCAGGTGTTGAACTTTATGAAAGGTACAGCATGGATTATCGAGAATCTCGAGAGCGACAACGACAAATGCGCGTGTTTTCCTTTGGCGAGCGCTTACCTGGAGGCTCTGATGAAGCTCGTCAAATTGTTGGACATCGAGCACGAGGCCCGGATGTTTCATCGACTGCGGCCTCTCCTCGAGGCTTCCGACCGTTTGAAAGAACGACCCGGTCGTGAGATTTTCGAACTGGTCCTTGCCAAATTTTGTATTAACGCGATGGAAAACAGAATTTACCAAGATCCGAACGAAAGTCTTTACAATCCAAGGTCAACCTGGATCAAGCTCCTTCGCCACAACAACGTCCAAGTTCAGATCGTGGCATGGAATGCACTCCCGAACCTCATTGCAATGGACAGCGACCGACAATTGCTTATCGACATCAGTTGCATGGCAGAAAAAAATTTGAAGCAAAAAATCGATCCCGATTTTCAAAATGCCATTTACGATTGTTTCTACGAAATTCTAACCAGACCGAAAACCTCGCAGAAGCCAATTGTCTTGGACGGGAGACGCTTATACGGCATCACGGACATGTTGCTGCCGCATCTTCTCTCTCATCTGGACCAAAACTGTATCCAAGAAAGCCCGAATTTCCTGAGACTACTCGGAAAAGTTTACGGCAAAATGTCGGCGGGAACAAAGGTTTTTGAAATATTTTTCTTTTCCAACTTGAATTCTCGTTGTCGAATCGCAGCACCCTCGAAAAACGGAAAACTATTTTGAAGATTTTCATTTTTGCCAGGAAAAAAAATTCATTTTTCGATAATTTCTCTCGTTTCTTGGAAAAATTGACAAAAAATCTCAACGATTCGTGTTTTTCAACCGTCAATGAAAATCCGCTGTCGTGACTGCATCGTGATTATTCCTTTGATTTGTTTTAACTGGTTTGGGAGGAAGAAAGTCTATGAGATCATAAATTATTCCTAAATTATTGCTCTTTACTCAAGGACGAATGTCTGGGCTCCGAAGAGAGACGTATGATCTCTAAAACGTTTTACTACCACTCGTGGATGGGCTCGGCAGACACGGAATGCAGACTAGCCGTCTCGAGTGTCCTATGGAATATTTTTCCAGTCGCACGGGATGACTACTTTACCGACGATTGTGAGTTTTTGTATTTTCCGAGATACAAAAAAGGGAAAACAGCCAAAATGAGTAGAACTTGATTGGGTTATATTTTTCAGGGCTGCTTCTGGACTGGTGGACTTCGTTGTTGAATTTGCTGGTCGATGACAACGTGGAAGTCCGAAATAACGCCTCGAAGGTCCTACAAAAAATGAACAAAAACGAGCCGCTGGAATGCATTTCGAGCACGCTGGACAAATTCTTTTCTACATTTTCGAGATACAATCAAGAGGCAGTAATTTTTGCGGGTTTATTTGCGTGGGCAACTTCTTTGTCAGGGGACGCTGACTACGAAATGGACGAATCAGACGTAATTTTCATCACGAATTCTCCCATTTTTCAACCTTTTTTTTCTCTTGTTATTCTTAAACATTTATATTCGTTTCAGGTTTTCAACAAATGTTACAACTACGAGATATTCGAGCCGTTGAAAATCACAGATTTGTGTATAAGAGAATTCCAACTTTTGCTGGAAAACTATCACGAAAATTATGTATTGCCATACGACGTGAAAAATTGGTTGTCCGGAAAACTCGCCATTTCGATCGATCCTCGACAATCCGCGTCTGCTCGTTCGATCATCTTGGAATACAAGGCAGCGATGGACATAGTTGCGTCGAAACTCGAAGGCGTTACTGATCCAACGTACAACGACAAAATCCTTCAATTTATAAAGTGCGAACGTTTCAACTCGGCAATGCCTGTGTATTCTTGATAAATAATACGAAATCGATAAAAATCTCAGGATTAGGAGAAAGAAAGTCTGTATTTGCTGACAAAGATCCTTGGGATCGTTTACTTATTCAAAGGGCAAAGTGGTCACGAAGGGCGACACGATCGAGTCCGTTGCAACGATTCGACGATCCTCGTCGCAATTTCGCGGTTGAATAATTTATCCAACTATTCGCATCTCCACTCGCTCACTGCTCATTACCTTTTTATCGCTCTTAAACTCTGAATCATCAGAGCCACAAAAAGGAGAGTTGACTTAAAAAATACATTGTAACCTCGAGTTTTATATCTTAACGACTCGGAATCACGTTTTTACGACTTCCCAACTGCATTTACTTTCTTCCGTGGACGGAGCTCAGTAAAACTATCTCGTCGAGTCAAACAATGCAATTCTCTATAGATATTCATGATAATGTATCTGCGTAGCGTGACTAATCGTCAAACACGATATAAATCCATAAAATTTATTTTTGTTATCTTTTTCATGAGTCACTATTTTATTTTATTTTTTCCATGATGCGCAGCGTTTTGTAATTGTTATTTTCGTGACGAATAAATCATGAACCATTAAGAAAGTTTTTGATTATTTATTTATTTATTGTGCATTTTACTATGGGGCCGGATTGCCGAAAAGATTCTCCGTGCGCCGCTGCAAATTTACATTTGCGTAAGCAAATTTGGCGCATTGACTCGGTCTCGTGTGTGTAAATAAACACCCAAGGACTTTGAAGATTCCACGTGATTCATTCAGTACAATCGGGATTCTTCGATTATTTTGGGGAACGTCGGGAGCGAACAAGTGTCAAAATTGCGCGGTGGGGGTAAAACGTCCGGAAACACGTGGATGTAAGTAACTGAATGCGTTTGAAATTGCGAGTCCAGAGTTCACCGAAATTGGCTGAAATCGTACACGCGGCGTTGCAGGAATACAAGAAATTTTCGGAGGCAACGTGCGAGCGAGAGAGAGAGGAGAGAAAAGTCACCCCCTTGGGACTGTTGATCGAAATCACCGCGTGAATAATGAAGAACCGTTGAAAAACGGCGTTCAGCGCTCTCGTACGGGAAATAAAATAACCAGAGAATTGAACAGATTTTACCGATCGATAAACATTGCGATTTATTTAGTAAAAATACTGCATTTAATTTTGTTCACTTTGTATTTTATGACGAAAGAGTGAAAGTGACTTTTTTGAAAATTGATAACAGCGGAAACAGCGAAATTCAAAGCTCTCTAATGCGTCTTGCCGGCGTGTTTGTTTTTTTTTTTGTATTTGTAAAGACCGTGTTCAAAATTCAATGAAAAACGATCGAATGTTTGTAGAATTGTCAACTCTGCAAAGTTCGGTGGGTAAGAAACATATCGCGCTCACAAGAATGATCTATTTATATGTGCGCGCGTGGTTGAGGTGCGTGTGATAAAGTGAGAAGTGGTAGGGAAGGATGGTCGGGGCGAGAGAGAGGGAGAAGAAAAATGGCGCTGCGCAGAGTGGCGCGGGGCTGCCCCTAGTCGGCGCTTCAGTCGTCGTTGGCCTTTCGCCGACTCTCGCGCACGCACACGGTTATATTATGGCTTTCTCGCACACACTCGTATATAATAATCATCAGCCACAAACATTCTCGGTTGGGAGTTATATTTTCACGCGAGCATATTTGTGAGCGCGTTGCGAGGTTCGATCGTGTTCACAAAGGTTGATTCTTTTTTTTTTTGACGTCGTTCGGCGACGTGCATGACAGACACACACACACGTACGAATAGACATATACGGAAGACGGTAAGGACGGACGGAAAGACACACTAACACATCGAACGCGACTCATCAATCCTAAACAACGGTTTTTCCGTGTAGCTTCGCACGGACGTGACCGGCCACGTAACGCGTGTGAACAACAAGTCCTCGGGGCGAATCGTACACCCATTTTTAACCCTTTAAAAACTTGAAGCTCGCGAGTAATAACGTAACGAGGTGAAAAAAAAGTGAGAGACAGAGAGAAAGAAAATGCGACAGCAGCCGCCAGATTCTCTCTTCGAGTGTGTACACGCAGAGTCCGCGGACTGAGTGCTCGTGTATAAATATATATTTGAAAAGAAATAATAATCAAAAGGCTCCAAAAAATAAACGAGTTATTAAATAATTTGAAAAAATCGAAAACAACGTGCTAGTTCTCGTGTTTATTTCTCAAAGCAGTGTGTACGAGTGCGTCGTCATTTTTGACGCGAGTGTTCTTTGTTTTTTTGAATCATTCAGTGCGTGCAAGTGTTTTATTTCTATCGGTCTGGGAGCAGATTTCGTGATTGGTTGGCAATGGAGCTCAAGAATTCCGGATCATTACGAGCTTCGTCAGTAGTTCGATCTTTTCTTTCAATCCGGTAAGCACCTTCCGCTGAAATGATTATCACACGAGAGAAAAATATGCCCTTTTCACGCTCGAGAGAGTTTGTGCTCCTCGAGACAACGTGGTCACACGATCACTGACAGGACATCGCCCGTTGCTTTGCTCCGCACCGCTGCGAAGCCGCAGCCAATGAAAAATCAAACTAATCGTCCTCGCACACTCTTCCTCGTATATTTTATAACTCGATTAAACTCGTAATAGACACTTTTTCAAAACTCGTGTGCCCGCTCTCGTTACGTATAGACAAGCGGGGGATTTTACGTGACCTACTTGTTGGGCAATTCATCCTTGAATTGGAAATGGGGATAGAAAAATGCGAGTTGGGCGTAGGTTGACGGGTTTCGCCTCGCTATTTATTTCTATTTTAAATATTATTATTATCGTCGCTATTCTCGTTATTACCGGGAGTAGGAAATAATAATAATAACAACGAGAAATAATAATACGAAAAAATTCATCGTGACAACGCGCTCTCGTAGATTTTCTTTGCGTTCCACTTTTTTTTTCTTTCTTCTTCAATCAAGATCTGCCTACGTTTTTATGCGAGGCACGACGTCACGTTGTCGCAACCGTCCTATGGATCTGTCAGGCCAAAGAACATCGCGGGCTCTTCCTTTTTTTTCCTTTTTCTCTCCTTCCAATTCTTTTTTCATAAATTCCACCGACATTCCATTTTTTCCGCACAATTCACAAGAGAGCTTGATGAAAACTTGGAAAATTATTGACACACACGTGAACCGATGTGTTGGCACGTGACGCGGGAATCAACGGGGTCGAAAAATTTTAATCGATTCTGGAAAAATCATCAGTTTTCAGTTTTTCCAGTAATTCCGGGAAAAATATTTATTTTCCGAAGCGAAATCAATCAGAGAAAACAATTTTCGTTTCTTTTTTTCAAATTTATCGAATCAAATAAATTTTGGAATAAAAAAGCGAGAAAAATTTCGCGACTCGAACTCGTTTATCCGAATAAAAGTTTTTGTTTACATCAGTTTGCTCGAAGGATTGATCAGAAACGTCGCGTTTTGTCGAGACTGAAAATCAGCCCGACTCGCAACGTTGGTATTCGGAATATACACGACTCGAACCGCAATCGACGACGACGACGACATAGCGTCGACGAATACGATGAGAAAGATTCGCTGCTGCGAAAGGAACGAGTTTGAAAACAAGCATTTGCCCTTTCGACGTGACGACCGCGCGTAAGACGAGAAAAAAACAACAACAACTGAAACACATGGCGATTGTGGGTAAAAGAGTCAACAGCAGCGAACCGATCGAAGCAAAACTTGAGCCCTTTTTCCAAGAATGTTTTTTCCTCGAACGAGCAAACATTTTTTAGAGACTTTACCGGGCTCGGAGGCATTTGTGCCTTCAAAACGGTTAGAACTTTCGAGTAATTTGTTCGAAATGTCGATTCTTCAATTTTAATAATTTTATTGAAAAGCCTGTTAATTTGATTTCAAATTAATTACGATTGAAATTACGTGTTTGTCGAAATTTGTCGGTGGTCCCGTAAGGGGGGCACAAAAACGCGCGGGAAATATGTGAATCCGGAAAAAAAGGGAATTCGAGGTCAACGGTCTCGAACGTAATTCACCTTTTGCTTCGAGACGTTTGGATGGTCCTCTCACACGCTATATTACATTCTATAAAGTATGTATGTGTGTGTGTATGAAGGTATTTATTGGATAGATACCTGCGCTCATGGGGAACGTCCACGACGTCCAACGACGTGTTTTATATATAGCTATGTACATTCGATATGTAACGAGTATATGGTGTAATATATAGGAGAGCTCACAGAGCAGGAAGCCGTTCGTTGCACACCCGATACGGTGGTAGCCAAGCCAGAGACCCCGAGAGCTCAACACACAACTCTCGATCCTCTTTAGCTTCCCTGTCTTCTGCTGTCCATGATTTGGATTTCTTGCCATCGCGAGACCACCTTCTCTCTCTTTTCTTGAAGCAAAAAAAAAAATAAAAATAAAAAAATACAGACGCTTCGAATTAAACGATTCTGAAGTTTGCATCGTTGGAATGCATCGAAATTCTGTTTTTTCTTCACCAGAGCTCATAATTATTATTCAATATTTCGCCCCGAACGATAAAAACGATCGTCTCTCGAGTCCCGAAAACTCAATCGACCTCAAAAATAGCCACGATTTTCAAAATTTCATAATTTATTGATACCAACAATATTTCTCGTTGAATCTCAACGTTGCAAACTTTAGAGTCATCGAATTAGGATCCGTTATGAAAAAAATCTCTCGTTTTTGTGATACGAATGATTTTCCTATGACTCTGAAGTTTTCAACGAAAAATGCTGTTTCTATTGATTATTTATTGAATGTTGAAAATCGTGGCTATTTTTCGTCTCGATTGAGTTTTTGGGACTCGACGGTCGATCGTTTTATTGTCCGGGCCAAATATTGAATAATAATTAACTCTGTTAGAGAAAAAACAGAATTTCGTTGCATTCCAACGATGCAAACTTCGACACATTGTTTTATTTTTCTTCTCCGCCATTTGAACGATTACGAAGTTGGATTAACGAGAGACGTTGGTAGAAAATTGGCAGCGTAAGAAGCCAAGATGTGTTATTTAGTTTTCAATGTTTATTTCTCGGGAGATTTCTTATTGGAAAAAAATACAATCGAGCTGGCAAGAATTTAACGAGAGTCTAAAAAGTCAAGCAGCAACGTTAGAGTCTAGTTTTTCAAGTGTTTGCGCGTTGTGTCCTCTCGCTCGTCTCCCCTCTCGTTTTCCTTATGCTTGTTCCGGTTTTCTCAACACTCGTGAGTTATTGCTCTTGTAATTTATTAAGGACGTGATCTTGTTGCTCTCTCTCTCTCTCTCTCTCGTTTTTACCCAGAAACGTTATCCAATCGACTAATGTTACTTTCGTGCCAACTGCGAACACGTATTTATTTTTTATTACTCATTCGTACGGGGAGCTTATAATTTAGGACACACTCGCTATTTTCACCTAGATTCGATTATCCTGATATTATCGTCGTCCATTATGACTTGTAAGGGAGAAAAATGGCTAACGCGTATTTCATCGCATAAAAAGCGCTCAAAGTTGGGAAATTTGTTACGAGATTAAAGGCAGTGACGGATCGAACGTTATTCTCTCGATTCTTTGCGAGTTTTTTCGGTCGCTCGCTTTGGCCAGCCTTATCGCAGTGTTTTTTCCTGATTGTAAAAAAAAATGGTCGATTGTTTTTATTTGTTTCTTGCTTTTCGAAAAATCTCCCGTAAATCCTTAAATACAGTCTTTATCTCGGTTCTATACGACGCTCGCTTCCTGTCTGGGAAGAGATTTAACTGACAAACTTCTTTTCCCTTCCAACTTTAAGAAGAATTGCACGAGCGTTATTGTTCTGTTTTTATTCTTTCTTTCGCGTCTACCTTTATTCATCTTCAGGAGGGTTTTTTTTGTATCTTTTCCCTTGCGATTCTTCTCTCGCGTTCTTTGTTGTTTCGTTTCTTATTCGGACTCGTATCTTCTGCTTCTTGTTTGCCTCGGCGACAGCCATGCACAGAGAAAAAGACACACGACTGCACTGCGCAACGGGGCTCTAAAGTCACTCGGTGTGGCCAAGTGCGAGCCCCGCGCGACTTTCGCGTAACGAGCCACTCTAGTGTCGTCGTATTTCTCTCTGCTCGCTCTCTCTCTCTCTTTTTTTGCGCTCTCGGACTCATCCACTTCGGAGAGCCAGCGCACTCTTCCCTCTCGATCGCAAAAATTCATTTTCTCGTATTTTGTTTTTGTTCCCCATTTTCATAATTTTTTTTTCAATTTAATTAATCATTCGAAATTGTTTTTATGGATTTTGTTTCTTCTTCAACGTGTTTGGCTTTCGTATACGCGGTCGCGTGTGGTTAATGGAAAAATAAAGAAACTTATACGTTCATCCATCTCGAAGACATACACCAAAGTCATTTTCTCTCGTCGCTTCTCGACGACGTCCAACTTTTAAAACAAGCTGTCGGGGAAAAGTTTAAACTCGATTCGCGTGCCTTATCCTTTCCATCTTGTTGGTCTCTCTCTCTCGCTCGTGCTCTCGGTCTCTCCTCTTCCCACTCTTCGTCGTATCTCCTTACCATATACGTATTACGATATATATACGAGTATACAATCGATTACGAAAGGCCTCACCGATAGCAGTATCGCTGTCTCACGCCAGCTCACCGAGAGAGGCTTTACTAGAGATCTCGCGTCCGTCCTTCCGTGTATCATCGAGATCATATACGAAAAGGATCATCTTCCATCCTTTTTTCCCCATTTCGTATACTCGCGATCATACTGAAAATACGATAAGCCTGGAATTCGTGGGAAATGAAAGGCGAGAAATACAATCGGGGATTTAGAAACAGCGTTTCTCGGTTTCGTCGGAATTTTTTATTCAGATTCACAGAGTTTTTGTTTCAAGCTGCTCGGAGTGTGCTTTAATTTGAAAGCCCCGGATTTCGGAAAATCGTTGAAATCTCGCGAGTCGTCCTGACAAACGGAGTTTCATTCGTGCTTGCTCCCGCGCGCGACCACAAAGTGACACGATAAGAGAGAATCGATGGGGAATAATCTTTTCTTTACTTCCTTGCTGCTGGGCTTGGAAAACGCCTTCGCCTGGCTCGCCTCCTCGCCAGGATAATAGCCAATGTCCTTTGTACCAGTCTCTCGCCCTTATTTTATCCGTTTTTTATGCTCGCGACTAGCGATTTAGCATATAGGACCGGGAATAAATAACAAGGAGTCGTCCGGTACGTCGTTATGTATATATAGACGTATTTATGTATATCGAGGGCAGGAGAAAAGGGTCCATTCGTTTATTTCTTCTCGCTGGAGGGTGACGCGGCGCGCGAGCTCTTTTCTCGGTTTACCTCGCAGCTCTCGATGTGCTGCGGCTTCGTCCAGCGGATAAATTTTGCGCGGAATAGTGGAAAAGAGAGGAAAATCGTAGCGAACGCCTTTGATATGGATGGCTCTCGTGTAGAGAATACGCTTTTTCTTCGCTGCCTTGTATACGCCAAGGATCTGTCCAAAAGGATAAATAATACATGTGCCCCGGGGATGTCCCGAACGGAACGGATGGACGTGCAGAAAACAAAACACAACTAAAAGAAAACGCACTACACAGAAAAAGTATTACCTCGTCGTTCTGGCTTCTGCCGCTCTCCTCTCTGCGTCAACCATAAGAAATATCATATATATTCTGAATATATTTGTACTCTGCCGACCTCGTACTCCGCCAGACCCTCCATAAGCCCCCAAACCATTCGATCGATGTTTCGAACCTCCTCGCGCGCCATTCCAAACATCGCGCGTCTCATTTCTCACGCATTCACGCGCTTGACTTTTCCCAAATGTTACTCAACAGATTATACTTTGTGACTCACGAAACAGCGAGCCGGTTATCGGAGGCTCCGGGGATTATCGCAAGCTCTCCGGGAATCAAGCCTCTCGGCTCTCGAACGACAACATTTTTCTGCATAAATCCAAGTGACTTTTCAACGATTTCGAGAGGCTTCCTCATTTCGCCTATTCTGCAAAAAAATGACAAAAAACGTGTCGAAATTCGTTGAATCGTTCATCATATCGCGTCGCAAGATTTATTCCCCGGGAGGATATTGCGCGCATAGTGAAAGCATGTAAACAGAATTGTTTAATGCGCGGAACTGGCTTCCGTAGGCGATATCATCGCGAGGTTGTAAAACTCGAGCAGGTACGACAATGTCGTTGGAAAGTTAATACAAAATTTATTCATGAACGAGTAAGAGCCCCGGAAAAAAGCCTCCTTGCAAGAAGCAGAGCGGCGACGCCTTGTAGAACGGCTTGCATGTGAGCCTCGTGCATTATACATGTAAATATGTGAGGTACAAAGTATAAATGTAATATGTGGAAGAGAGAGAGAGTGACTGGAAGAAATTTTCGTAGGGCGATGAGAAAAAAAGAGGAAGAAGAGTGTCGAGGACCCGCGCGACGAGAATAGCCAAAGGGCGGGAAATTCGTGGAGAGAAAGGGAAACGAAGATAAGAGGGTAGCAAAAAAAAAACGGCATGAAATATATGCAAGAGCCATAATGCTACGTTCCTATGAATACGTAATCTCTATCGTTCTCACATTCTATTTTTTCCCCTCTTCCCCCCCGTCCCGTGGCAATTAAGAAATTAAACGTCCGCACGCGAGCGCAGGTGGCTGCTCGAATCGACTGCTTCCATTTTCATTATTCGTCCCCAGATATCCAAATTTTTTTCACGTCCTCCTGATCGAACGTCCCGAGACTAGAGCGAAGTGAGAAAATCTGGAAAAAGTGCGACTCCGAAAAATGCTGTTTCTCGCTCCATTTTTGCATTTGCGTCTGTTTTGCTCGCTCGACCATCCCCTCCCTTGTCGAATGAAATATTACGGGGCCGATTCCGCGATTAGATTGCGGCAGCTATCTCAGTCGTTGGCCATGTAATCGCGAAAACAATCTCCGTTCATTCCTTCCGCAATAATAAAAATGATAAAGCTTAATCGCGTTGCGTTATAGTTTGCACTCGATTAAATAAGCATAATACCCTCTTGCGTCGACCCCTGAGGATTTCACGTGGAAATACCGATATATAAATAAACAGGGTGTTTGTAGGGGGGCCCGAAGTGTACGTCCTCAATTAAATAATCACAAGAGTAAATGCAGGGGGAGAAATCCGGCAGGAAAGGGAATAAAAATACAGACAAAAACGGGGCTTTTTTAGGCGAGTCTCATCTTTTGTAAAGACGATTCTGGTTCGGCCTCTTTGTGCCTCGAGCGCCGACGCATATCCGCGCGCGCAGTGCGCTTTCTCGCGCGTTTTCCATCCTCATCCCTGCTGCTGCTGCATCTCCCGGTAGCTCTTTAACTCGAGCGGCCGTAATCTCTTTAAATTCGAGCGTGTCAGGGTGCGTTGAATCACGAGACGACGTGTGGCACAGCTTAAAATAAACGCTTGGACGAGGGCGGGGGAGCTGGCGCACTATATGCCAGCGCGCCGGTAGGAAAACATGCGACGCGGATCGTTTCATCTGATGCTGTGTGGCCAAGACCCGACGACGACGACGACGACTCAGACTTTCGAGATGAAGAGAAGGACCGAGAGCCTTTTTTTTCTTCTCTCGTTACTCTCATAGTCTCATCGTCGCCACGTTTATATACATATATGTATATATAATATGCTCCTTGCACTCGTCCAATCCAACGTCGTCAAGAGACCGCTTCAATTCTCCGCTTCTCACTTATAGCCAGAGAGAAAAGTTACAGCTTTCAATTTGGTACCGCCTGCTGGTGCGGTGGTGCTGCTCGCCGAACTTACTCACGCTGAGCTATAAACGAGAATGAAGAAGAAGTGAGCGCCCGAGAAAAACGTACTACAGAGTAAGAGATTGGCAAACGGCTGAGCGGCAAAGCAGGGAGAGAGAATCGACTTAATATCCTAGAACGAGAGTGCAGACTCTCCAATTTATTGTTGACCTTATCGCCTCAGACTAAATCACGAAACATCCAGATTTTTTCACTCCGATTCGCTCTATACACCATATTGAATAACTGGCTTAAGATATTAGGTCATGATATAAATTTAGTTAAACCCTTCGTGGTCACACTTCTGCCGCCGATCGCGATGGTCACACTGGGTTGGTTCTACCCAGTCCGATTTTCGAACCCGTATTGTGACCGATCTATCGGCCCGAAATTTCTCAAAAAATTATCAAACAGCCCTTGGACATTCCAGTTTAGATACGAAAATCTTTCCTGAAAGAAATTCAAGGCTAACATATTTTTTTAAATGCAAAATGAAGAAAAAAAAACGGGAAAAAACGTTTTTTCACTAAAATAATCGTCGCTTCGTGGATTTTCAATATTTTTGCCTGAAATTTGCACCTGATATTCATCGGATCTGGTTCTTTTGTGAAAAAAATAGTAGGATAGCGCGCGTTTGAAAAAACATATTGATTCCGTTATTGGAAGTGGGTCGATTTCGGAATGGATGTTAGAGATTTAGGACACTACAAACTGTCGTTAAATGACGATTACAGCCCCATTCGTTACCGGGAACTAGAAAATATTTACGTCACAATTTCGTCACTCGGTGGATTCTACCGACAGTGCACTGAAAATTTAATTTTGTCAAAAATAAACGTCGATATTTTCTTGAATATACGGCGAACTAAATATTTTGGGATGATTTCAAAATTTTCGTTATTTTGACAATATTTTTCATTGTAACGGAACTATCAGCAAAATTTACGATTGGAATGACAAACATTTACTTTCCGAAAAGATTTTCCAGAATGTTTTTTGCTGGAATGACAAAATTTTCGTGATTTTTAGAAAAAAAACGTTTAGTTGAACGTATCCAACAAAATATCGATCTTTTTCAACAAAAGTTTATTTTCAGTGTGACCACGAAGGGTTAATAATGTCTTCGATAAAGACGAAGTTGACGCGCGTTGAAAATTGTGATTTGTTTATTTTGCGGACAATGTTTAGCTTTTCTGCTGTCGAGATAGTTTTTTATTTTTGTTCGTGTATTGTCAAATGCATCTTGAGACATTGGGCTTGTTTGGGAAATGATTTCAGGCTGAATCCTCGGGTGAGATAAGTCGAGAAATGATCGAAAGAAGGAGCGATGATCGTTGTGTCAAATCGGGCCGAGTAATGAGGAGGAAAAACAACGCGAAACGAGATCAAGAGCCACCGTTGGCGAGCACGTGACTCGAGATCTTGAAAGTTAGAGAAAATCTGAGGATTAAGCGACGCGAGGGAGAAATGAATTGTTTGGAGAGGTTGGGTGGGGATAAATAATGCCGCCGCGGAGAGAATTGAATATTTGTTGACATTGAGACGCGGTGGATAGAAAAAACCGCGAGGATGGACGAGATACGTGGCTCACCGGGACGCCGGCTCTCACAGATTCTCGATCCGATCGCTCGGCTCGCCTCGGACTTTGGGAGCTCGAGCTCCGCGCCGTGCAGCCCTCGCATGGGAGTCCGCGGCTCCTCCAGGGACAACATCGAGTCCGCGCGGTCTGAATCTTGTCGCGGAACCTCCAGCGGTCCCGAGAGTCCTCGCTTGTTGCCCAGACGAGCTAGACAACCTCCGGTGCCTCCGCCGAGACCCAGTCAGCATCAGCTTCACCAACACAACACTCATCACCATAATTCGCAACAGCATCGCAACGAATCTTCATCGAGCTCGTCGTTATCGCCGCCAATTCACTTTCGGAACTCGCCCTACGTCAATGTGCCCTGTAACTTGGTCTTCCAAAAAGACAAGAGCTTCGCCGAGAGCGCCAAATGCGCTGGATACTCGGAGCTCAAAGAAACCGCCGCCGCTGCCGTTACCAACTCGGCCTCGGCCTCTACCGCGACCAGCGCGAAGCCCCTTAACCTCGTTGGCAAATGCAATCCTTACACTTTCACCTCAGAACCCAGTGGCCGCGTCGAATACGCTGACATTGCTGGAAAAATAAATTATTCGACCCAAATCGACCTCGGACCAAATAGCTTCGAGAACAAAGCTCTCGATGTTACTCAAAATTTTAACCGACTGGGGAGATCCCTCCACGATCAGCCTGGAACTTCTTCCCGAACGAATCTTGACCGGAGTTGTTCATTCAGCACGAGTCAACATCAGGTCCACGATCGACGGGAATACTCCACCGATCCTCATCGATTGCTCATCGAAAGAGCCGCCGCCACTCTCGCCACCGCTTCCAACCAATCGTCAACTGTCCCTAAAACCAGCAGCTGCGCTCTCCCCAGCACCGAACACACCAAAAGAGACAAATCTGAGCTCAGACCCACTTATGGATCTTCCAAAAGCTTCGACGGCTATTCCTCCACTGTCGAGGAACTCAATTGGCAAGAACGCTGCTTGGAACTTCAGCTCGAACTCCACAGGAGCAGGAGCCAGGCCACCAGGGTCCGCGACATGCTCAGGGAAAAGGTAAGTTCACAACTTTCATTTATTTAATGATGCTCAAGTTTGCAACGTTGGAATTCATCGAAAAATATTTCATTTTATTAAACATCCGTTCAATTTTCAATGTCATCCAAATTTTCTCGAGCACGGAGAAAACGAAGTCGAAAATTATTAAGGAATATACTAGGAATCCAGTTATTTATTGTTGAAAATTATAGTATTTTGAGGACAGTTCAGAAATTACAGCAATACCTCGAATCGCAGTGCGACAAATCGTTCTAAACAGCATAGTCCAGTCGGAATAGACATGAAACCTATTCTAAGACACCAGCGTTTAGCCAATTTTTTTCTAGGTTGTATGGACCCCCACGAATATGCCCTCAATTTGTCCCCGCTGAAACTCGTGTTTTGTAGCCAGGAAAATTGTTTAAACAAAAAAAAACCGGTTTTTTTGAGTTTTTTTGCTTATAACCGGTGATTTTGAAATTTTTTTTGAATAAATATTGTGCATTACTATGCCCTCTACAAAATCAGTTCTATGGAAAAATTACGTGAGATTGTTAGTTCAGCAGTAAATTGCAATTATGTCGGTTTTACGTTTGCAACAATTCAACATATTATAATAAACATTTTGATTTCTAAAGTAGATTATCATTTGGGTAACGCCACTCTCAAGAGAGTCATGTAAAATTTATCGACCTGTGTCGCAAACTTTAGCAACAATTCTCGATCTCCGAAAAAAAAGTACTTGCCTGTACCGTCTTTTCCAGAAGGCGCACAGCGGGGAAAAAAATTCAGGTGATTCGATTCACCAAGTATTTTGAGAAATCGATCGAGTAGAAAAAAATCGTTAATAAAAATGTTCGTTTTTGGACGATTTAAAATTTTTGCTTATAAACAAATAGGAATAACTCCTTAATCCGTTGACGTAAATAATGAAAAAAATTACGGATCGTATGCGTATTTGCGAGACGCACAATTAAAAAAAAAAAAAGTCTGAATATCTCAATTACAAACCAAGATATGGATATTTTCACGTTTAAACAATTTAACATAATTCTAAGCAACATTTTTGCAAAATTCAAGTCTCACAGCTTTCTGCACGCTTTTCTACACAACATCCAGTTGGTTGCAAACTCTCCCGAGCGTTAATTTTGTTGCAGTTGCTGAATCATTTTAATCGGCCGCATGCGGTCCTGCACCCATCGTCGTCGACGTGGTCGGCCGGCGTGGTGGGGGTCGCGCTTCTGGCCCCGTGGCACGTCTTGAGCGCTAACTTAACAATTTATATAATTTCTTTAAAAATTGACGTAGAATAATTTTTTTTTTTTAACTAATGTGTTTTTTTCTCCTCTATTTTAACAATTTATATAATTTCCTTAAACATTGATGTAGAATAATTTTTTTTTTGTTTAACTAATGTGTTTTTTTCTCCTTCTATTTTTAATTGCATATTCGAGTTGAGGAGAAAAAAATACATTAGTTAAAAAAAAAAAAAATTATTCCACGTTAATTTTTGAGGAAATTATATAAGTTGTTAAGTTAGCGCTCGAGACGCGCAACGGGGCCAGAAGCGCGACCCCCACCACGCCGGCCGACCGCGTCGACGACGATGGGTGCAAGACCGCACGCGGCCGATTAAAATGATTCAGCAACTGCAACAAAATTAACGCTCGGGAGAGTTTGCATCCAACTGGATGTTGTGTAGAAAAGCGTGCAGAAAGCTGTGAGACTTGAATTTTGCAAAAATGTTGCTTAGAATAATGTTAAATTGTTTAAACGTGAAAATATCCATATCTTGGTTTGTAATTGAGATATTCAAACTTTTTTTTTTTTAAATTGTGCGTCTCGCAAATACGCATACGATCCGTAATTTTTTTCATTATTTACGCCAACGGATTAAGGAGTTATTCCTATTTGTTTATAAGCAAAAATTTTAAATCGTCCAAAAACGAACATTTTTATTAACGATTTTTTTCTACTCGATCGATTTCTCAAAATACTTGGTGAATCGAATCACCTGAATTTTTTTCCCCGCTGTGCGCCTTCTGGGAAAGACGGTACAGGCAAGTACTTTTTTTTCGGAGATCGAGAATTGTTGCTAAAGTTTGCGACACAGGTCGATAAGTTTTACATGACTCTCTTGAGAGTGGCGTTACCCAAATGATAATCTACTTTAGAAATCAAAATGTTTATTATAATATGTTGAATTGTTGCAAACGTAAAACCGACATAATTGCAATTTACTGCTAAACTAACAATCTCACGTAATTTTTTCATAGAACTGATTTTGTAGAGGGCATAGTAATGCACAATATTTATTCAAAAAAAATTTCAAAATCACCGGTTATAAGCAAAAAAACTCAAAAAAACCGGTTTTTTTTTGTTTAAACAATTTTCCTGGCTGCAAAACACGGGTTCTAGCGGGGACAAATGGAGGGCATATTCGTGGGGGTCTATACTACCTAGGAAAAAATTGGCTAAGCGCTGGTGTCTTAGAATAGAAGTCGGTCGAAATTATGCCTATTCCGACTGGACTAGCATAGTAAGACGTGATCATCAGATTAAAACCGATTTCACAATTTGGCATAGCAATCAAAGAAAATCGCAATGGTCATGGTAAACAAAACAATACGTGTGATAAAATTTCACACATTTTCGATATTTATTCATATTGGGATAATAGAATTTTACTATGTCGACGTTTCAAATTTGAGATTTCTCACTCGTAACTGAATTCTTATCTGACATAGTAAATTGTTCATGAAAACAAACCTGAAATTCATTATCGCGCGCGTTACTGTTTCTTATTCATATAGAACTGTTTATAATTCATGCTAAGAAAAATTATAAGTGTTAAAAAATACTATGCTGTTTTGCAATTGGTGCTACGATTCTTTCGCTTCTTAACCTTCATATGGGACGTTTTCCCAAAACATTTTATTTCTTACTAAACAAAACGATTCCGTTTTCTCCGTGAGCCAATATGCTTTTTGAATGGCAAAAATGGATCATTTTATCATCGTAATTACAATCTGCATTTGAATAATTATTTTGGTCAAAGATGAAAATGAATTTCGTTGCATTCCAACGATGCAAACTTCAGAGTCATATTTATTTATGCAAACATTTTCATGTATGTTTTCACATGACGTTCCAATCAAATTTACCTCCCCCCCCCCATCGCAGCTTCGCCCTGTCTCTCTCATTTTCATTGATAATTGATACGATTAAACTCCGCTCCTGTAAAATGACCAACGAGACTTTATTAGCCAAGAGTGTGCGCGCGTGCTCTCTAACGTACTCGACGGGATCAACGTCATTACCGGCGCGGTGATAAATATTCAAAAGGTTCGAGCGAGAAGAGACCGCCGCCGGACTGAGATTAGATCCCTCGTCGAGTTAACTCGGGAGTACCAGTCGGTCTCGTGGTCGCGCGAGAGACTCAGCAGCAAAGGAAAGCTAATCGGGTCACCGAGCCGCGTCCCCGCGTCCTGTTACTCCATCAACCCTCCCACACTGACTCGACTCTACCGAGAGTCTGTTACCCGCCCCTTGTTTCAACCCCGCGCACTTCTCTTCTTACACGTAATCTCTTTTTAAATGCAATCCCGCGTGATTTCTACTCGACCGGGTTTTCCATCGAGAATTTCCATTATTTTTAAATCGTTTAAGAAATTTTTTCGTCGGCTTCCTTGTAAAATTCTTGCGATCGACGGAAATTGCGGAAACTAAAAAATTGCGATAAATTTTCTGATTGTCGGGCGAAACGTTCTAGAATTCTCGATTAATGAATTCGCTCGATCTATTATGGAATTGTTGAGGATTTAAAATTTTCGTTTTCAAGTGGCCGGAAGGAGCGAATGAAAATTTGAGATTTTCTGGTTGAAAAATTGAAGAAATTCGGTTTCTGTATTTTTGGAACCATTAGAAAAGGAAAAATTGAGCTCGAGGCGGTTTTTCCTTGGTCGACGAAAGAATTTTCATGCCAATTCGCTTTCATTCGCTTTAAGACAATCTCTTGCACATTTGGTGCGCGAAATGCGAATCGCATTTCCACAAAGTTGGCTGTAGCCTCCGAGACCAATCGCAATTGGCGACAAACGACGCGTGACTGAACCAATAAGGGATCATGACGACGCGGAGCTTTTGTTTTTTCCTGTTTCGGATTTTTTTCGTCCTCTGACTCCCCCTGCCTCGCCGTTTGCTCGCGTTTCGGTCCATGAGAGACTAAACGAATTCGCACGGGACAGCACACACACGTTAGCCAAATCCCTCCGGTACGCTATCGCGCCAAATCCCTCTCGTCGTTGCTTTTTATAGTCTCGGTGCAGTTTTCCCGATCAACGCCCATCAAACTCGCGGCTATCGCTGCCTCGGCTGACTAAACGTCGAGACGATTTTTCTCTCTCTTTTTTTCACATTTTTTTGGTCCTTTTTTTGCTTCCATCGTCTTTCCCCTCACTCGGCCCCACTCGCAGTCTCCGCGTGTACCCTTTTATATTCTCTTACTTTTGCCCTTCACATAAACTCACACTTTATGCGAATTTTATGCGACTTCGTGCATACGTCAAGAAAACGCTTTACGCCTGCTCGCTCCCCCGTCATCAACGGGGGAGACTCGACCTAGATGCTCTTTCACTTCCTTACACGCCCCCCCCCCCCTTTTTCCTCTTTCAATCCTCGTATTATGCCACCGCGTAGACGCCGCGCCACCACTCGTTAGTCTTTTCTCTCTCTCTCGCTCTTGCTACCCCGTTGATTCGTTCTTTGCGTTCGCGCGCAGCCCCTCGTATCGAAACTCGTTGGTATGCATAGTCACGGGCGACGATTTAACGCGAGCATTTTACCCCTAGATAAGGCACACCGCGCCGTTTTGCGTACGCCTCAGAGGACACGAACCCGCCAGCGGCATCGATGTTTGCAACCGAGAGAGAGAGAGAAAAGCGAGCGAGCGAGCCAAAGTTCCTACAAAGAGAAACGTTTTTCTCTCAGCTTCCTCTCTCCTCGTGTGGCTTCTACTGCCAAAGAGCGATTGTATAACCACAGGAACAATGACCGTCCTCCGCATTCCGCGAAGCCCTTCGCGAAGCCTCCTTTTCAATGAAATTGAATCACTCGATCCCGAAGCTCATCCTCGCGAGATGAGGCAAAAGCCACTCTAAACTGCGTAGATAAGAAACTCGTAGAATCTTCTTTTCTTCCTCGCACTCACTTTCGTACTTTCTTATAGGAAAATGCGGATATGAGACGAAAATTTCGTGAGAGTTTCCTCCACTGAAAATAAAATTTTGTTGAAAAAGATGGATATTTTGTTGGATACGTTCAACTAAACGTTTTTTTGCGAAAAATCACGAAAATTTAGTCATTCTAGCAAAAAACATTCCGGAAAATATTTACGGAAAGTAAATTTTTGTCATTCCAATCGTGAATTTTGCTGACAGTTCCGTTACAATGAAAAATATTGTCGAAATAACGAAAATTTTGAATTCATCCCAAAATATTTAGTTGGCCGTATTCAACGAAATATCGACGTTTAATTTTTGACAAAATTGAATTTTCAGTGTCCTGGCTGGTTATTCCTTCTTTTTTACAATAATTCAACAATCCCTGTCGTTCAGAAATTTTTAATAAAGAAATGATAGATCGCCACAAACACCAGAGTTTTAGGTTTCTCTACAAATTGTACAAACTCACGTGCAGAAACGTCGATCGAATGAAATTAATTGACAAAGCTCGATTTTTCTCGGAACTCTCGTCGATCCTTCAACTCTCTGTGCGATACATCATTCGTTTAGCAAGCTGCTCGCGATATATATATTATTTTCAGTAGTTTATTTAGTCTCGTTTATTTTTTCGCTACGTTTTTCAAGCGTCTCTCGTGTTTCCATCGATTTACGGATCGCTGCTCAAAAACTTGGTGGTCCACCTATCCCGTTAACACGGACAAACGACGTCCGAATGAAAAAGCGCGCTTGGAACATCGCTATCGAGCCTCGTGTCGCTCGTACGTGTGTTGGAGTGTTGTGCGGTTGTATGTTTTTGTGCCAACCGAGCCGGAGAATGATCGAAGCGAAAGCCCGCGCGAGAGAAAAGTAACGATGAGACAAAGGACCAAAAGAGCAGAGCTAGAGAGAAAGATGGAGAACGAAACGACGACGTGAATCGGCGAGTCGGACAGCCGGAAATTACGTTGATTCGGTCCGTGGTGGTCCGTCGTTGCGAATGAAAATGGCGTGTAAAGAGAAGAGAAACGAAACATCGCTGCTGCTGCGCGACCTCGCGAACGATACCAAGGGAAAAACCGGATGCTCACTCGGTCACTCCGACGCCGGTCGCTCTCTACACACTCCGCCCCGCGACTAGCTTTATATTGCGTTATACGATACACGCTCGTCGACTATCAACTCGGATGTTTTCGACGTTTTCCCTTTTACCCGTTTTCTCGACCAACTTGCAAACCAACCAGCCCAATCCTCTCCCCCTCTCGTTATATCCCACTGTCTGTAAAAAAAACCATCAGCCAAAATTTGCCGGTTGAATCCATGGCAGCAGCGAACAGACAGCGTCGAGTTTCCCGAGTTACACACGCGCGAGCGATGAATTTCAACGTTGGCTCTCTCTTTACGATTCTCGTGCGCTCGCCCCGCACACCGAACTGGAATATATCAAATATTCATTTCCGGTCTCTTGGCGATGGATCATGGATCCGCCATTCCGGAAGATAACTCTGTGTAAAATCTAATTTCCATATGTAGCTGCGCTGTCGAATTTCCACTTGAATTCGCGCTCCCGAGACTTTTCGCAGAGCCCGGCGCAACCAGCCCTCTCTCGCGGTTCTTTTGTCACAATTTGCAAAATTTACCGACAGCAATATCGTGGAAGAGAAGGAAAAAAAAATTCGGCACAATTTTCAACTCTCTTTTCAGCCCGCAAGGGTCGCGGTCGCCCTTTCGACTGCAATTCCCGATAAATGGTTGCAGTAAAAGAATAATAAACACGATCAAATAAGCCTGGTGCGGTAAAGCACGCGTACAAGATCCAAGGGGGAAAATGGCTCGTTCGTTTTTCGATTGATACGAACGACGTTACGTCGAGAGGGGTTCGCGCGCCAATAAGGTTTGCGCTGGTTCACACGCCACGGATATCCCAGGAAACAGACCTCCGCAGGATTCCTCGATCTCTACAAACATACACGCGTATATACACGTACGAGATATATAATCGTCGAGTATACCCGAGAGAGCTGTACGACTCAGCCACGCGTTACATTATCCCTCGATATATCCACCATTATCTTGATTTGTTGCATCGGCAACATACCAACAAGCGTAAAATTTAACAAACTCTCCAAACACTCTCTTTGATTCCTCGAACGTCCCGCAACTGGATTCTTATCAATTTTTCATCGGGATCGTCCGAATTTTCGGTGTGTGACGTCGCTCTATTGCCAAACACGTGCTTCGCCCCCGCGCCCTCAATATTTTGCTGCTTCTTTCCGCAAATGGATGACGCTGCCATCCATGGAGTGCGAGAGGGAGAGTTTGAGAAATTCGAGCTCCAAGAACATCGCGCAGCTTGCTGTGTATCGTTCGATGAATCGCAGGCGCGAAGTAATCACGAAGAATCGGTCGCACTGGACGTAACACGCTCAACTAACGAAACGGACTCTCGCTTTAATCTCGTTTTGTCGGCCCCGTGTAACGCGTCACACACGCGCCTGTTTCGAGGCCGAGGGTTGCGGCTCTACCGTGACGTCTTCTCGCAAAGTGCGATGCAAGAAAAGCACGAAAGAGAGAAGGAGAAGGCGCGGAGGAATAGAAATGGTCGGGGAGTCTCTTTCATCATCGCACCCGTTACCACGACAACGACGACGACGACGACGACGAGGCTCCTCATGTGCTCTCTGCCGTTTTGCTCTCCTCCGTCTTTCTCTGACTTTCTCCAATCGCGCTCGCGTATATCTCTGTTTGCAGCAGCTTCCGAAATGCTACATTGCCAAAGGAGGACGCAAGAAGGGTGTCTCTAATTGGTCTCATCTCCAGAGACCTCGGCTCTCCTCTCACAAGCTTCCCTGCCCGTCTTTCCCTCTCTTTATATATATTGTATATATATATTTCTCTCCTTTACTCTTTCTTTGGCCCTTGATGCTTTTCGAGACATAACTACCGCGACGATGACTCTGTACCTCGCGTTCAAACTCTCGTACACGTGCACGAGCTCCTTATTCTCTTGGCCGCGATGTCCCCCGGAAACACCAGCGCCAAACCGCTCTTTCTCATTTTCTCGAGACACATTTTCATCTCAAAGCTCAATTTTTATTTCCCCACAAGAATTCCAACCCCTTTTTGTTCCTTCTCCTATGGGATACTCTCCGCGGCCTCCTCCTCGTCCATTTTACTTTTGTTCGCTCGAAATCCGGGTCAGCCCAGTTGGCGCCCAAGAGCCTCATCCAGCTCCTGCATCCGGAAGTCTCCTCGTATTACACATCCGTCTTATTGGCAGCTTTCGTGAATAGCGGAGAAAAAAATCGATATAAGCGTCCTCGCGACTCCTCGCCAGACGAGAAATATTCCGATTTCAAATCGTATCTTCGCTTCTACTCGCTCTATACCTGCGTATATATTTCCGGACTGATATCGAATCTCATACATCGACGGATTTCGACGTCTATGAGCTGTTCCGTTGCCAAGTATTACGCCATTCTCCAATCTCAAAAATAAGATGAAAAAATTCTGAAATGAATTTATCCCTCGAGCTCCAAAGTTCTGCCAGCTTTCGAATCATTCGGAACCGTTTCCTGGTCACTTGAACGAACGATTTGCTCGCATTATACGAAAGAACTTTCAAGGTCATCGGTTGCTACGAACCGCCCACGCGAAAGCAAGAAAATTTTTCGGTGTCGAAAAATTTCGTTCAATGATGAAATTTTCGAAATGGACCAATTTTTTTCGATCTTTTCGTTCAGTTTATAAATTTTTTCGTATTTTCTGATCGCTCGAATCATTCGGTTCTTCAGTGAAGGAAAAGAAGGAATAAGAATATTCAGATCTTGAGACTCTTCCCTATTTGCGCGCGAGTGTGTACGAGGGAAAGAGAAATTCGTCGTTTTCGGTGAAAGGATCGTGAGTTCGTTTGAGTTGAGCAGGAAAAACGCAGCAAAGTAGAAAAAGGCAAAATCGTCGGCATCTTTTTCTCTCTCGCTCTCGTTTTCTCACAAGCTCGTGCCTCGTTCCGGGGTGTGCGACCGGCGCCACGATTCTCGGCGTCGACTTGGTCGTCTGTCGACGAAAACTTCCTCGCCAATAAGCTCCAGCGGAGACGACGACGTAGATGCTTCATCTCGTTTCCTCTCGTACGCGTATTGTCCTCGCTCTCTCTCTCTTTCTGTGAATATTCCTTTGGCACCAGTCCCTCAAAAACCTGACGCTATTATTACGTGTAGACGAAAACCGAAGAGAAGACGTAGAAGGACTTGAAAGAAACGTGGAGAAATCACAGACAGGCTACGAAGCATTTTCTTCTCTATTTTTTCTCTCGCGTGTTTGTAAGAACGAAACAATTTCGCGGATCATCCTAATGAGGTGAATTTCAGGGAGTATTTTTGGGACAAACAAAGTTGATGATGATTTCGAAAGTTGCACAAAAATTTACGAGCCAAAACCCTCGTTTCTTTTGCGATTTATTTTTCCCCTCTCGGCCAGACAGGACGAAGGAGATTTTTGTAATTAAAAAAAAAAATCCATCCCAAAAATAATCGTAGCGATTGTTGGAAAATTGCGCGATTGAAAGTGAAATTTCCATCGAGGAATCAGACTCCCGAGTGATTGTCCGCTACGAAGCACTTTCGAGCATTGCTCTTCCGCTCCATTAGGATTGTCCGGGAGTCTCGAACACCTGCATCGCATTGTGTGGTTCAGAGGAGAAATTATCCGTTGCGGAGGACACTGCAGAGGCGAAAAGAGCAGGACGGAACTCCACCCAGCATCCCGGGCGTATGCTGCACGCTAGAACATCTTCTTCTCGCTCCCTTTTGTCTTATGCTCCATATTCGCCCAGCAGAAAATAGAGAAGTGATCCAGATGCGAGCTCGTATGGGGTTAAGAGCTCGAAGTTTAGAAACCTTGTAAGCCGAGAGGCCAGCCAAAGTTTAGACGCAACAGAGTCTCCCACATGCAACAATCCATACAAACAAAAATTTATAACATTCAAAGCTTTTCATTCATTTATTCACTGAGAACGCCCTTGAAGGGATCAGCGATTAGTTTTCCCTCCAATTGAAAATAATGAGACCAACAAAAGATCCTGCAGGATTCATTATTTCGTAACGACACAGGGAAAATATCAGTTGACAGATTGCAAACAATAAATTTTATTCAAATTTCATTCATTATCGAATCATTATTATCGAATTAAAATGAGAAGAATAAAATATGATGAATCCGTTGCTCAGTGATTTGCACAGCAAATTCTATTCAAATTTCATCAATTCACAAATATTGAAAAGGACTATGAGCCTGCCAGCATAATCGTAAATATTGAATGCAAAATACGAAGAAAAAAAACACAGTGAAGCAACCAATTGACAGATTTGAGCAGCAAATTGTATTCAAACTTGATTAATTTGCAAATATTGAGAATGAATAATTAACTCGATGCCTCGTCCAATGAATTTTTCATCCCCTTCGAGTTAAATCGGTGGTTGGATAGCACGGACTGTATTATGGCGAAATACATCGCGGTCAATCGGTGAATAATTCATTGAAATAAAGTCACAGTTGAGTTTCTCCGACGCATTAGGCTGTGACCTAATTCCGTGGATCCAGTTTCGCAGCTGGATTTTGGGGAATACAAAAATCTCGATTTTTCATTTCTACCCTGAGCTTTTTGCCTCGTTTTTTATCGCAATGTCAGACACAAACGCCAGGAGCCTGAGCTAACCGCGATACTCCATCTTCTTTGTTAATACAGAGACTCACATACACGCGTGTGCACGCGGGGATGATGCGGAAGGATCATTTGGCCTGACGTACGATAATGCCCGTGTGTAACGGAGCGGATATAGAACGCTCGTGTTCTCGTTTGTCCCCTTCGCCCTTCGTCTTGTCCCCTCGTTGCTGCCTCGGTTGCTCCTTCTTGTTAAACTTGGGAATCCTCAGCAGCACCTGCGATTCTCTCGTTATCCTGTCTCGCATTCATAACGAGAGTCCTTCTAAGTTTTCAACCGGATGTTTTAGCCTGATGAGCGGCAAATTACCCGTTTGACCGTTATCCCTGAAATGAAGGACCTCGTGAAAGTTTAACGAACCCGATTAACGCGCTCCTTGCTCTCCTCGTTAAGACGTTATAAGTCCTGAAAATATCTTGTCTCGTTTCATTGGAGAAAGTACTTTAGCATTTTTGCTCGAAATGCACAGCAACTTTCCGCGAATATCAAGCAACAAAAGCGTTCAAAGTATTCGCTACGATCCATGCAGAAACAACCGGAAGTGACGCGATGAAAAGAAAACATCATGTGACGTATACACTCGTGTAGGTTGAAAAAATCAACAACGCGAGTCTGCCTTTGAAGCAGCGCGGAGTGCCGGAAATGTAAGAACTCGTTTCTCGTGATTAAATGGCCTTCGGCTATATGGAAAATCGATTTTATGCCCTTGGCGAAATTCTCACACTCTCGTAAATGCGTGGAATCTCTCTCGTATCGTTTATTTTTTCACACTCAATAGCTCGATCGCCCAAAGGACTCAATCTTTCGAAATTCACTCAAAATCCTCGCGATTTCTGCGAACAATGGAAAGATCGCGAGGCTCAACTAATTGTGAAAAGCTGTGGAAAATAAATTGAGGTCTCGAGATTTATTGACGCGACTTTGAACTCGGTGACGTTTGTTTTTCCGTTCCGTTTGGTTCGCAGGGATCAGACGAATTCATCATTCCTCGTTGCTCACGATCGTTTTCGTTCTTTGACGCCAAGTTTTTTTTTTCTCGGATATACAACTAATACATGCTCCTGTCGTCCGTCCGCGTATATCCATTTAGCGCTCGTATATATATATACGGAAATACTGTTTGGGGAAAAATCAATGTAAGCTCGGGAATTCAATTATCGCGGAGCAGAGAGCGTCCACTTTGCGCGACCAGACACGCGCTTGTACGGCAAATGGAGCAGGAATCGAGAAGGGAAAGGAAACTACACACATATATATTGTGAATGGTGTTCGTTGACGTTCACGGTCTCGTCGTTTTCATGGGGAGAAAAAAAAACGGAAAGGGCCGACCGAGCTTGCTCCCCTTCGACCGCCCAATAAGCACCTGCGATTGGCAGCTTTATCGTCTTCGCCATATATACGTCGAGACATCTATCTCTGCTCCACCCCCTCGCCCATCCAACCCCTTTTAATTTCTACTGTGTTATCGTGCGTGCCCCTGAAACTTCTTTTTCCATCAGGCATTTCTGGACCAATGTCCATTTTTCCAAGCAGAAAATATTTACGAATCGTGACAATTCCCAGGGAAAATTCAGCCTCCGAGCTTTTTAGTTTCGCGGAATTCACGTTGTTTTTCATCGCCACTGCGCCAGGCTCGCGGTGAAAAATTGATCGAGGTAAAATCATAACGAAAGCGAACCGTGGACGATTTTATTTTTTGCCGAGCACACTCGGTGAAATCAAACGGAAAGCCTTTTTCCTATATGCGTGCACCAATCCGAGAACCTCGTTTCGCTATGTTTTCGTTCGAAACGCAGCAAGCAAAAAAAGCGAGCGATTTAGCTACGCGATGTGAGCGAGAAGAAAAAAAACAACATGCGCTTTTCTGCAGAGGGCACGAAACGGGGTTGAAAAACGACACACACACACATGCAAAAAAGAAACAACCGTCACAGCACCTACGACGACGAACGGGGGAAAGAAATTCGAGCAAACAAACGCGGAATGGCGCAACAAAACTAATTTTACAAAACAGGCCGTTTCGCGAGACGGTAAATTATTAAAAACCTCCCCACACCGCCCCGCATGGACATAACTTTTCCGATTCGCGTACCAGCCTCATGGGCTTGCACTTTTGAACCCCCGAACTTGGCTAAAAATGATAAACAAACAGGGCAAATGTTGTCCCACTCGACCCTCCACCAAAGCTTTTTGGACCCCCCGGGGGATTCGAGCCTTCGCTCCTTTCACGGGCAACGCTTTCTCGTATTGCTTGTCCGGTGCGACCTTCTCTGCCTTTTTCTCTTCGCTTCGAACGCCCAAACGCGAGCCAACAACGTTTTGCAAAAACTAGAGGGAGGCACGAAGACCCTTAAGGCACTCACTTATATTTTTTATTAATTTTCTCGAGGAAAATGCAGTTTGGCAAGAAAATTGAACTCTTTTCTGAAATTCTCGGATTTCCTTTTCTCCCTTTCGTCGTTTGCTCGCAGCTTCAAAGTCTCTTTATACTGTGAATAGTTTTCTTTTTTATTACGACAATTATTGATAACAGGATTGCTTTATGACGTCATAACGGTCAAAGGTCTTGTCATACGGCCTTGAATATGTGCCGCGATACGAGCATTTTGCTGGGGGGCTTAACGACACGTGTGCTGGTTCGATCTCGACTGTTTGGTGCTTCGATACAGCTGTGAGCATTAAAAATGTATTTATTGGCACGCAGAATTGAGCGTCATCGAGATATCTGTCGGTGTCGTAACGTCCTGCGGAAGGAGAAACACTTTTTCGGCGTTTCCGAAGGCTCGGGGAATGAGAAATGTCGAGAAAATATGAAAACGCTTGAATTTCGTATTTCCATCGGTTTTTTTGAGGAATCTCGCACATTCCGATGCCTTCAGATCGAATCGCTCTTTTTCGGAGTTTCTTGCAGTGCGCCAATGAATCCGAAAGCCCAGAGTTCGCACTCCCTTCCGCGTTATGCGTCGATCAAAGTGAGCAACGCGAGGGAAAGAAACAAAAAGATGGACGGAGCGTGTGCGGAGCGTCAAGGGTTGAAAAAAGGTTTCGGGGAACAATACGACGAGAGTGTTTGCAGCGAGTGTGCTGCGTTCTCCTTTCTCGACCCTCGCAAACTCTCATTCAGCTCCTGTAACACCATTTTCGCCCCCTTTCTTGCTCTTGACATCGACAAAGACTCGACAAACACTCGTTCATGATCCTTGGTGAAGCCACTGCGCAAGAAACCCTCAACACCCCATCGTATAAACAAACACGCGGTCGTACATCGAGAGAGCACAAAAAAAAGTGTGTCGAGAGATTCGCGCGTTCTTAATTCCTGAATCGAGGACGAGAACCCCATTCGAACTTTTCGTCGAATCGATATCGACCAATCGTTCGTTTTCTCCTTCCCCCCTCGTTTTCCCATGCAAATATTTCAACAGTGCGACAAGATTTTGACGCGGATTCGTTTTTTCATCCTTTACGAAAAACCCGCACAATTTTTTTTCTGCGTCTTTGTTATCGCTTTCCTCTCGAATCGCGTACCACGGAGACTTTCACGATGAAAGCAAAATCGATACATATAATTTTAACGAAGGCAAAAAGCTTCTCAAAGGGGTGGCTCCCTGTTGGTATGTGCACGCTTGGTCCGACGATCGATGTCACGACGAAGTATATGTAGCCTTTATCGTATATATTTGTAAATATAATAATTTTCCCCTTCCACGCTCCGTTTTTTCCCCTTTTCGTCATTTGGTGTCTCGCTGTACTTTCTATTTTTCTTGCAATATTTCAGACTTGGTCCACGCGAATATATTTCGCGTGTCTGTGTGCGACTGTGTATTTATGTAATATTCGGGCTCTTCCGTTCTTTGCTGCCTATCTCGAGCTTTTTATTTGCTTTCGCTTCGTCACTTTGTGAGTTTTGTATCCCCGGACTGCCTACCTATAGACATAATATTTCTGATATCACGGAAAGTCCACGAAAGCGAAAAAAGCTCTCGCTCAGTCCGACTCGCGGTCCTCTCTCGAGATCGCTCCGAACCAGATGGGAAAAGTTTGCCTTCTCTTCACCACCACGAGGACAGTTTCCTTGCTCGCGTCTAAAATGGAAAAAAATCGATGTACAGAACAAATATGTCAAACGTAAGAGTGACGCGGAGGTTTTTTTGGTTGAGGGCCTCGAGCTATGCGGCTGGATCGATTCGATCGTGTGAGTAACGATTTTCAAACAAAATTATTTGGGGAAAAAACAAGAGGCTGTGTATTTGCGTAGTAATTCTTGGGAAAACGTTTTTTTTTTTCTAATTTTATCGCCCGAGGCTCGTATCTCGTGATATTTTTCCGTTAACCGCGAGCGACGAGGAATTTTCTGTAAATTCTACAGCTCGAACCGTTTCGAGCGGGTTGTTTTGCGAAGGAATGCTATTTTTGGCAAATTAATTAATTTCGGCTTAGAAAAATAGAGAAAGAAATTCTGTTGCTACGCGGCTGGCCGCAAGTGCAATATTTTTATAGAGGAAAAGCAAATTACGCAGTGACCGAGAGGGAAATCGGGGGAAAAGCTGGTGGGAGGGTTTATGCATGAGTTTCGTCGTGTTAATTGCGCTCGGAGCTACTCCGAGCTGTACAGCAGAGAGAGAAAGAGAGAAAACTCTCGCACGCGAACGAGGGAACGAAAAGGGAATATCGAGAGACGCGTTTCGATTCTCTCGTTCTTTGCGCTTTCACTCCTTTCGTCTCGATAGTAGCCTCGACTCTTCAAACCCTCTCGCTCTCTCTCTTTCTCTCTCTCGTAGGGGAACCACCCCTTAGCGACCCGCTGCGATTTATCGCCGGGAAATTTATGGCAGGAAAGTTATTGCGCCTCGCCAAACACACGGCAGCCTAAGCACGTGCGAGAAAAGGAGAGCGTCATCGGGTTTCTCGAGCGATTTCCCGACGGTCATCCACCGGCCCGGCTTTCTTCTGCATATATGGAACGGACCTGCGGAGAGTCCTCCGGAAATTCGGCTTCTTACAGTCAACTTCCGCTTCGTTTTCGATCATGCGATAGAGCTGTAAAAAAAACCTTCCACGCGGTTCATTTTTTTCCCTCTTCCCTCGGGATATTTCGATCTCATGTTTTCAAGAACTCGCAACGTGAATCGAGCTCGCGTCTCACACTTTCAAGACAGTTCTTATAGCTTCCGACGTAGTTTCACAGTTCTTGATACTTTTTATCGATAGTTCTGTCGAATTAAGTACCGGAAACTGCCCTTCGAAGTATGAGACGCTGCGAACCGGAAATTTAGCATCTCATCATTGTGTGGATTCAGAAAATAACGCGATAAATCAATTCCCACAAATAGTCGGATCACGTTTATTATACACAAAGAAATAAAAAAATTTCAGACGCAAAAGTTTCAACAACTGACGTTTCCCTGAAAAATTGCAAATCATTATTGTCGTGCGGTGGGAAAAAATCTTTTAGCACGAGATGATGGCGTGACACGACGATTTTTCGATCAATGCTCGATCGATAGCATCAAATTTTTTTATCACGTGGTTTTTTGTACCAAATATCTCAAAACTATCCCGGAAAAGTATCAGGAAATGTGGAATAATATCGATTGCTACAGAGGAAGACTTTGCAAAAAGTGAGACAGTCGCGTTTCGTTTGAAATTTCGATTATTTTTATCTCACGTTGTTGTTTTATTGTCGGAGCAACGAAAAACGTGTAAAATACGTAGCGAGCAATTATGATTGAGTTTTTGTACGTCGTGCTATGCAATAACACAACGATCTGCCAATGAGTTTGTGCGAATCGTACGGGATTGAAGCGAACGTGGATTTCTGTAGAAAAAAGAGCAGGAAATAAACAAAAATCGTGTGTATAACGAAAGGTATAGAAATGTACGACAGATGGAGATAAAAAATAGGGGGAAAAGAGGTTGTGCAGCGCGCACCTCTCTTGTGGGTTACGCGTGAGAGGATTTATCACTGTTCGAATCTCCGAAGAATCCAATTTTCGAGATATACGAGTGTGGTAAGCGCCAAATACACTCTTTCTGCTCCTGCTATTTTTTTTTTTATTTCTCTCTCTCTTTCTTTTCACCTCCCTGCCGTTTCTCTGTTCGCTCTTGTTTGGTCAGATCCGCGCATTTCCTCGTTCGTTTTCTCGTTCGTTCGCTACATCAGCTTGTCAAAAAGAGATATATATCGAGAAGGTGGCGTTGCAGGCCACTGGAGAACGCCGGGGAAGAGCGAGCGGGGAGAAGCGAGAGAGAGAGAGAGAGAGGGAGAAGAGGGACCGAACCAACCCCTTTTATGTTCTGAAGCTTCTAGTTCAGCAACCAGCACACAGAGAAGATGAGAAAAAAGCATGAAAAAAAGTAATAGATCCCACTCGGTGTATACATATACGTGGAAAAAATATTGCCTCCTCTCTTTTATCTCTTGCCTGTGTCCCTCGTGATCCTTTATTCTTTCGGGACGTCGTAGCTACTCGGTAAATACACTTTGCCAAAGAGAGGGAGAGAAAGATGAAGAGATGTGGAGAGTGGCTCGATAAGTATCGGAACTTGACTTGCCGATACTCTCATTCCAAAAAAGATGTTTCTCGATTACGCTATTTACGCTTTACCTGGGTGCAGAGTGCAGCAGGAAGCTAAAATAACGGATACGCTGTTTTTTTGCCACGTTTCAATGGAATTAAATAGCGCGAGAACCGGCAGCAGTAAATAAATCGTAAGAAACTCGCGAAAGTAAATTTCTTATATTCCCAACGAGTTTATTCGGCTTTATTAATGTTTACAATGTTCGCAAACATTGAGTCAAGACGAGGGGACACGGTAGACCGCGCGAGCCTTTCATCTTTTAATCTTCGCTAAAAGTTATTCCAATATTCGCGCTCGGATAAACCGGAGAAAACGAGTCTGTGTACTCGCGAAAGGATCGTGCAAGACTCAACTATAGGCGCAAGTATCCCACGAGTTCAACTTTGCCATGAAACTGGTGCTGGTCGCCAGGAGATGGAATAATGGCGAAAAACACGACGAGAGGAAGAGGCTCGAGCAACCGGTGGCAGAGCGCTGACCCGACCGAGGGAAAATATTAATTAGCCTCTCTCGTTCTCTTGGAGAAATGGAGAAAATGCCTGTACAGATTCCAAGTCTCGAGAGAGCGAGAGAGTGCGAGAGACGGAGACTAGAAAATGCAGAAAGTTGGCTCCAGAACGGAGAGGGTGAGGAGTCAGCGCGGCGAGGCACAGAAGCGCAGCTTGCAGCACCTTATTTCGCGGAGGGTACGTCGTCGCGTATACTAGAAAATAAGGAGCAAACGTGGACGAGAAAAAGCAGGAGAGGGAACCACCGAGAATGGCGGGGAGGAGGAGGAGGTTGAAGAGCCAAGAACCAAGAACAACAATAAAACCCTGGGGTGTAATTTGTCATGGGGCACGTTAGCAAAACTCTCTACACACCCGCCTTTTCCCCTCTCGTGCCCTTTACTCTCTCCTTCTCTGTTGCTCTCGCCCTCGAACCCTGAGACTTGTTCCCGCGAAATCTCCACTAATACACGAATATGTGTACATTCGCGTTCAAGTTTTCTCATTATTATTAACGCTTCTCCGACTCCGTTGGCAAAAGGCGTCGACCGGAGAGCGAAGAAAATCACGCGGAGTAATAAAAGGAGAGGGAGCCTGAGAAATTCAGGCAAATCTCGTTGCCCACAGGGAAAAATCCTTTCTTGCTTGAAAATATTGAAAAACAACTTTCGCTACAATCGCTCTGACGCCATTCGGAATGAGGATCGCGCGAAAATTATCGCGGTTACGTTTGCAAATCGAGTTTTCACAGAATTGAATTTGAAAAAAAAAAAGTACGGTTTTTAAGAGAAAGTCTAGAGGAACGAACAGAATCCCTAATTGGTCCATTGCCTCGTCATGATTTCTTGACAATGTCAATGAATTTACAATCTCGAGGGAGGAGAGCGTAAGGAGGTAAATATATATACGTATATTATTCATCCAGAAAATGGTCATGGCGAAGAGTTCATAAAACCGTCTGATACCCGGACTATCGTTCGAACCTTTTTACCAAAGTCTTGCAAGACTGGGTGCTCTCACGTAAAAAGGAGATTGAAGGAGACACGGAGCTCAGGGTATAACAAAAGACGAAAAAGAAACTTGCCCTTCCGCAGAGCTGTCCATCGCCGCGCGTTGGAGAAAGTGCGAAGAGCCCGGGCTACTTTTAAATCGAGACAAAAGGCGCGATGAAAAAAAAAAAACATGATAAAACAGAATGTATACGTATATGCAACGCTGCTTGCGGCTGGGATCGTTCTTTTATCGAACAATTCGACCAAAGAGTTGCCCGCGGAGGCCGATAAGGCTTGATAGTCTAACGGAGAAAAACGAGCGTGCACTAGCGAGTGTATTTGTTGCGAAACCGAGTGTAAAAAAGCAGCAGGAGAAGTAAGATGGAAAAGCATTCGATTGGAGTTGCTTTATATCCAATTCTCTCCATTACCCTCGGTCCCTCTTTCATCCTCTGTGCATGCGGCTACTCCGCTTCTTCCCACTTGCTTCATTTCTCCTCCACGTTTCTCGATTCCCCGTCCAAGCTCCACCGGATTCCGAATTTAATTGAAAAGCTCCTGGTCGAGGATTTCTTTTCGTTGTCATCCCTTTCGCGGTATCGTGACTCGATCTTTGCGGGAACGTCTTAATCGCGAGGACTCAATTTCACGTATCCCCAAATTATCCACCAAACAATCTTCTCGCATCGTCGTTTCGTACACCTTTCTATCGTTTTTCTTCCGAATTTTGTTTGCTTTCAAGAAACTCGTCAAATATTCGGTCGAAAGGGTGATAAAAATTTCATGTTCGTTTGGGAATTGTTGGACGATGAATAATTGCAAGTGGGAAAAATCAATGGAAAGAAATCGGGAGGGAAAAAGTTTTCAGGCAGTCGCACAAATATTTCTTTCAATCTTTTTTTCTCAGCTTCTTTTTTCCCATTATCTCCCTCTTGGTATTCTCCGTCTCACCCTCTTCCGTCTCTTTCTTACGAAAGCTCGAGAAATCCTCGCGGCTTCTCATCAGAACTCGCCTCACAGAGCTTTCACCGCACAAAACCCATCTCACCTATAATCCCTAAACTGCGATGATGCACGAAACCCAGCCAAGTGCGTGGCAACCACAACCACCGCGCCCTTCATTGTTTGCCTTGATAAATGAAGTAACCGAACTCAACTCCCTCCGGCTCCTGCCTTTTCTCGTAAGCGATACAACGACGGATTCCTGATACGAGAATCGTATTGTTTTCTCGAGCGAAATTCAAGCCTCTGAATCGCCACAGACTTTCGGTAAATTCCTCTCTGAAAACCGCGAAATTGTTGAAAGCTCACCGATTAATGGAATTGTGAGGGTTTCTATATCTAAAACAGCAGAAACTCACGATTCTGGATGAGCGGAAAAAATCTCAAGGACG
Source organism: Diadegma fenestrale (assembly GCA_037043255.1). Taxonomy (NCBI): domain Eukaryota; kingdom Metazoa; phylum Arthropoda; class Insecta; order Hymenoptera; family Ichneumonidae; genus Diadegma; species Diadegma fenestrale. The sequence continues at coordinate 11,188,092 of CM073317.1, forward strand.
ACTTTGAATCTTTACATTTTTTATTGGAATCATGCACGGAGAAAACAGGGGCTTCGAATTTAGGAATTAATACTACGCTTCTAAAAATTAACACTATGATTCAAAAAAAAAATATCAAAAAATATTGAAAAGTATTGACTGGACGATAAAAATTATAATTATAGTATAGCAATAATGAAGGAATTTTAATTTTAACCCACGATATGGCACGTAAACTGATACAAATGATACATTTCATTCGCCATATTGCGATTTTTGGTAGAATTCAAAAAATATTTTGCCCATGGGATTGGAACAATTACTATCCAGTATTCTACAAAAAGTACAGTATAAAGAGTCACATTTTACTAATAACTTCGCGATATTTTTCGCTATACTATGAAGATTCGTGTTAGGCGTATAGTGGAATCTATTTATCCGCTGAAGATTTGTGCTATGCGTATGGTAATCAATCTGAAAATATAGCGTGTAATAGTAGAGAGAATAGTTTCAAATATAATATGCAGGCATTATATTTTCTTGGTTGCGAATGCATGCACCATTTTTACTATACGGTGTAAGAATCATTTTTACCCTTCCTTAACAAGAACTCTAAATCTAGTCGAACTGGCAGCAAACTGCTAGATTTTCTAGCATTGGCTCTTAGAATTTGAGGCCCCATTTTTCTCCGTGTGGAATTCATTTTTTTTTTTTTAAATCAATCAGTACGATCCACGAGTGACGTTGCAAAGTTGTCTCTGGCCCGATAGTTCCTCGTAATGTCTATTTATAAAATTAGGAGCAACCACTTATTATGACGAATGCAATGCACAAGTCGAGCTCTAAAGCCCTCGAAGAGAAGCCTCTTCGTGTACGTACGAAAATTTACATATAGACAGTGTAGTTGGTACGTCATACGTATGAAATCTCGTCTGCGTCCGCTCGTTAATCCGTGACCCGATGGAAGAGCACATACGTTTTGAGACCACGTACGCGAGGACGACGAGAATAGCGTGGACGGAGTTTAATCATCCTAGTCCACGTCCCTTCCATCATTATGTTGGACGATTTCTTAACTTTTCATTATTTTCTTCTCGCGCAGACATCGTGGCGAGACGAGGAATAAAAACTGCGATTTTCGTAAATTTTAAGAATTTTTTTTTTCAATATTATGAACCAAACTCGGGCGAGCCGATTCGTCGAGAGGGAAACATCGTGGTAATTATCTCATAGTGAGCGCGCGTGATCTCCGGTTCTTGCAGCTTTGCTACATTACACGCGTTCCTGGCTCTGACTCAACACCTCCATCAGGAAAATACACCAGAAACCATCTAATCGCTTATGCGAGCTTCTTCGAGTCCTCTTACCCAACAACACGTTATATCCTTATTTTCTCTCTCTCTCTCTGCTCCTTTCATTCCTGAGTTATGTATACAAAGATTCCACCAGAGATGAGCCACACACTCGTCGCCCCTCCACTCTTTTCTGTGCTTATGACAATGACGGATGAGCCTCCGAAACGATTCATCATTTCTCGATAGACCGAAACCGGAAACGTCCAAACTTTGCTAAGACTTTCTCCACGAACCTGAGAATCGCTACACAAACGTGCAGAATGAAAAATATAATCACGGAGCTGGAATCTTGGTCATCATCATGGAAAATTGATCGATTATTTTGTCCGAAAACTCATTTTTGGATCTTGCCAAATATTGACACGATGCTTCGGAGAGTCTCAATTTTTTTTATCATCACCCCACAGTTGTTTCTTGCATTTTGTTCTTTGAAGCAACCGTTAATCGATTCCTCTCGCTTTTTTTCTCCTTTTCACCTGCTCTTCGGTCCGCAGTATTCTTTCCATCGCTCATTGGGCACTCGTTATTATACCTGCGCAAACGCCTCGAATAAAACATGAATCTTTCGGCATGGTAACTACCGAGTGAGCGCTCTTTCTCTCCGACAACACTGGCAATACAGTCTGGAGTACTCGTAGCATTCATTGTCCGTAACGACCGTAATCGGCTCGTGTACAAATACCCATCACAAAGCGCAAACGTACAGGGTATCCCTGAGTCCGCGAATCCAGAAGTTTTCCAGGACCAATAGATCGTGGAATCATGGAGCAAGACAAAATTTGCATGAATTTCAAAGTGATTCAGCGCGTCGCAGGAAAAAGTGCACGCATAGTGTCGCATAAACTGCAACTGGTTATTTGGATGATTTATGCCGAAGATTTCGAATGAAAATGCTGCAGGATTCATTTGTCGAAAACTCAAATTCCTATAATTATAATTTTTCTCGAAAATTCTCGAATTTTCCGGACATCCTGTAGACGCGGGCTCGATTCGATGGAAGCGCGATGGAGATATAGGTCTGAATGGCTATTGCTGCTACTGCAAATGTAACAATAACCTGACGTTCTCCAGTAGGCTCGCGCATGCACGTGCGAAATACCATAAAGCAAACATATACGCGAATGTAAATGTATGAATAGCTGACAAGGAAAAGGGCGCAAGTGGGGACTCGATCAAACGAGAAACGCCATGACAAGCTGGTCCTTTTGATCGTTACCTCTTAACACGCGTTTGTTCGAGCCGAGAGCTCGTTGTTACGCTTTCCGCGTATGTAAACGATGACAATAACCCAACAGGGAGGGCCGAGTGTATACCAACTTTGACGATAAATGCTCGTGTACCTGACGTATGTTGTCTGCAGCCAGCATTATGGCTCAAAGTCTCTCCCTCACTCGACGCCCCCCCCCCCCTCTTGCACACACGTGCATAATACTCACGTCGTTTTTTATTCCATCGCTTCGATTGTACGCTGTCAGCGTTTAACTACGATTGTTCACTCGAAGCTTCCGTTTAGTTGATCGCGACTTCGTGATACAAATGCATAAATCGATCGGAATATCGAAACGTAACAATCATTTTATTATTTTTCGTTTATTTCGTATTTTTATCGAAGGTTATGCGAATTCAATGAGAAATTTTGAAATGCGAGAATTTTCTTTTATCCACAGTATTCGATATTTTGTGTAACGGATAAAAAAACTACACAAACGTCGATTCTGGTGAATCGAGCATTATTTACGATTCATCCAATTCTACAAAGCGTATTCGTCGATTCGCGAATGACGGCCCATGTCTGGCTTGTTCGGAGGGTATCGAAAATACGTGAAAATAATATATTACACTGGTTGATAGCACAATGGGTGCTCTCTATGTGCGGTGACAAGGGGATTGAATGGCTCGTTTCGATGAAATCAACCGCAACCAGACGCTATGGACAAACGGATTAACGTCATTCGCTACACAGAGCAACGATCAACTTTTTCGACGTTGGTCGAATTTCATTCGCTCGCTTGTCCGCGTTTTGAGCTTTCAACCGTATTTTCTTTCTATACGAAGCTTTTTTGTCATCCCACACGTTCATACGGCGGAAAATTCTCGCACACGCCCTCGCGATATTTCCTCGTATACTCCAAGTTTCGTGTTTTTTTATTTTTCTTGTTTTATCATTTTCTGGAGTAAAATCGTGCCAAAAAAATGATGAAAAATATGCCGAAATTTTTGAAGTTTCTGTCGAGACTCGCGAGCAAGACGGAAATTGAATTGCGTCAGAGTGTGCTGCTGGAAACTTTAACACGTGTGGATTAAGCTCATACGTCTCGACACGGACGACGTATCATCGGGGAACCACAGAGACTACGAATCCTCGAGTAAATTAGCTCGTGGTACATTCGCCCGTTTCTCTCAATCTCCACGCTTTCAAAACTCATTTGTCTCTGGTGTAAGTGAGCAAGCGAGAAAGAGAGAGAGAGAGAGAGACCCGGAGAAACTACAATTTCCGGGAGTCTCGGAAAACACACCGAGCAAACGGGTAGAAAAGCAGCATCGAGGCTGTAGGAACAAACGAGAAACGTCGAGTTCAAAGGACGATGAAAAAGTCTTTATGAGAATTGCATTTTCTTCTGTGTGACACGAAAATTTGTCGAAACTTGAATGAGAATGAAATGAAAATTGACACGAATCCGCCATTTTTTTTGTTGCGATAGAAGATTTTAGAAAGAATTGCCAAAGAAATGCGTGAGAAGGTCGAATTCAGCAGTCGTTTTGATCGTGGAGCTTTACTTCGGTCCTGGGGCGTTTGAATCGTCCAATTTGGATCGGTGAATGGACCGAGAGAGCTCTCGGATGAGTTGCCTGGATAGGGAACAAAGCCGGAAGCGGTGCGAGGCGCTGCAGCTAATCCTCGTTTGCACCGAATGTTGTGTCGAAACTTTGTAGCCGTCGTTAATTAATAAACCGCAAAGTATAGCTGTATTAACTTGGGAACGCGTGGGAGGATTTCGATAATGGATCGTGTCTAACGTTGTGGCCTAGCGGCTCGTTGAGAACGAGGTCGTGGATGGCGGACAATCGTGACTGATGGAAAAAATAGGCCAAAGAGACAGAAAGAAAAGAGGCAAAAAAGCAAGTAAAAATTCACGCTCGAAGGAGCAAAAACGAAGCTCGCTCGCGATCGATCCTCTGCGTGTTGGGACTCCGAAGAAAAAACATGCTCTGTAGATATTGATTCGTTTTTTTTTTTCATCATAATTATACAGCGACGTGCGAGAGAAAAGTTTGCTCCGGTTGAGCATCGGTGTGTGTGTGAGATTCGAAATTCTGATGAATTGAAGAGAATGGGCGAGCAACCGAGGAATGGAAATCGCAGAATAAAGCACCTTGCGGCTTTGCAATATGTTCTATATTTGTTCCTTTCTCTGTTTCCATCCCGTTACGTACCCGCCTGCGAACAGCACAATAGCAATCCTATCACAAGACAGTAGGACAGAGGGAGAGCGAGAGAAGCGGCATTGAGAGATCTTCTCTCTGCAGTGAGGTCGAATCACTGAATCACAGCGCAGCTTCAACCTTTCCTGCTTAGAAGCTCCGTCGATCTCGCTCGCTTCATATTTAGAGGCTTCTGATTCCTCAAACAACATATATACATCTATATATTCATTGATTCTTGTACGTGTGCGAGCGCTTTCAGGGCTTTCAATTTGTAACGCGAATGCTCTGTAATTGAAATTGAATAACTTTTGTTCGAGCTGAAATCTATTGCGTTTGGAAATTCATTGAAACCGCATATTCGATCGAATTGTTCATATACGACGCGAACAGGCGGCTTTCATTATTGCTGAATCAGTAATTAATGATATTTGTTATCAACGACAGTCCCTTTTTGCCGGAAGGATAAATTGCAATCGGTTTATAATTACGGGGTGAATAATTAAATGTTCGGACGCACGCAGGTGTTTTCGATACGAGATTTCGTTCGGACATTTTTCCCATAAAAATTGGGTTTGTCGGAAAATTGGAAAAGTGGCGACATAAAAAGGAAAATAAAAATCAGAGAGTCTATTTTCACGGAGTAATAACTATCGCGGTGCGTTCACAATTTTCTCGAATGACCCTCGTGTAAGCTCGCGATGTTGGGAAGAGGAAAAAGAAGGAGAGTTACTCGAGTAATTTGCAGAAACGATCGAGAAGCTCTCCGATTCGTGTGTACGACGAGGGTAACGTGGCGAGAGAATGGCGCCAAAAGAGCCAGCGCGAGGGAGACAATTTTTGTCGACGAGAATTCGTGGCCGTTCTCGCGCCCTTTCCGGATAGGCACACGCGTGTATATGAATATGTATATATAGAAAAAAAGCGTTTCGTAGGGCAACCGGGCTCGTGGCACGTTCGAAACTACCGCGCGCGGATCGACGTGCCCTCACGTAGCACAATCGCGAGAGAGACGGAGAAAGAATAAAGGGCGCACGAGAAAGAGGCGGAGTGAATGGAAGTAAGTTCGCGCGAGAGTATTTGCAGGATAAACGGGCGCAAATGGTTTTTGCAAAGTACATCCGAGGAATCCGTGCGCGAATCTATATATTCAACCCTTTCCAATCACACAGACACAAGGACGCGTAACTGGAACGATTGAAAAAGCCCGAACGTTTGTAATTTAGTTTTTATTTCCGTATTTTTCAGTCCCGAGACCTAAAAAATATTCACCAAGTTGGGCGTCGTCGTCGAGAGCCCTTTACTTCGAGTTTTTAAAAAGATTTTCATCGGAACAGTTGCGGAGAAACGTTTTAGCATCTTTCTTGCCCCCTTACGATTTGACTTTTTGTTCCGCGCGACTTTCTCGGCGGTGGCTTCCGCCGCGGTGAAATACGCGAAATTAAATATTGATCCAAAACTCACGAGAGCCCACTGACTTTTTGAATATCAACATTCTCCGCGGGCTCCCTTGCTCAACTTTTCGAGAGAGCTTATATATTTTCGTCTTGGCTCGCCATAGAACTGAACGCGCTCAAATATGCAACCATTTTCCTCTCGGTTTCCATAAAAACATTGTCTTTTGGCGAAAGTTGCGCGGTCGCGGAGTATTGAAAGAAGGTACAATTAATTTATCGTTGGCAAATATTTACGGCATGCCCTCGAGGCTGTCTGCAACGGACTTTTAATATATCGATATATCGCAGTAACGTGCAAGAGGAAATTCCGTTCGCGCGACCGAGCTTGGCCTCGTAGGAATTTCGCTAAAATTCCCGGCATATATAAGCCTCGATGAGAGAGACTCCCCCCCCCCCCCTTGGTCCCCCCGTAGTTCTTCGCGCCGTACTCTTTCTCTCGGTTTTATAGCCCCCGCCCACAATTTCGCTACTGCCGCATGCAACTAGCGACCGAAGCTCTATATAGACTAATGAAACCACCCCGGTGCTTCTGCTGCCTCAACCCTCGCGGTACTGCAGGTTAATTAACCAGTCGAATTAATTGATCACCCAGGGAGCAAGAGAGAAAGACTCAAATGCTAAATTATTATAGAGCCCATATTTATATACGTATATAATAAGCGGATATATCGGATGTTCGCTTTGAGGCTGGCTCCTGAAATTCGTGGCCAAGACCGAGCCAGCTGGTTCACCATTTAAACTTTCACGAGCTCATACACCCGCCACTTGCTATATTCTATCAAGTTCCTACGGAAGAGCCACTTTCTCGCGCTCTCAATATTTCACCGCCCATTAATTTCCCCTGACGAATTAAATTTCAACAATTTTATCAACTGGAATCAATTATAATTCGGAATCCATTATCAATTCGTTACTGATGGCGGTCATTCGCGTGGAAATTTATCCATTACATGTGTCTCTCGAAGGAGCTGATGAATTAAAATGATTAAATAGAAATACACATAGGAATTGGAGGTAAGGAATAAAAGCCTGGGGATCGCACACACCTCGTAGCCACTTTGCCACAGCACACAATCTCGTTTCTGTCAAGCTCACTTGCTCGCCTGCGGGGTGACACTTGCGAAACTAAACTCATAACCTCGACCTCCTCTACTCGCCCCTTTTTCGCTTCTCTTTCGTTCTAACGTTCGCCAGCGAGTGCGACGCGCGTCAAAACGGATGAAGAACGAGAAGAGAAAGCGAGTAAGAAAGAAACAGCGAGAGTTGCTCACCGTATTCTGGCTGTTCCACGGAGTCGTCTGGAACATCGAGGCTGCGCTCGAGAGGCGAAAGCGTGTGTTCCCGAAGGTCTGTTCGACGTGTCACCGGAGTTATATCTCTTGTAACTACGTATCTGTGGCGCACAACCCTATCGCTTTCAGGCAGAAAGGCCTCGCGGTTCCAGTGCTTCGGGCGGTAACACGCTCGCATTATGACTCTTTGTGTCCAAGCGTTACTCGCATTTTACTCGACGATATATATCTGTGTACACATGGGCGAGAATGGGAGTTGATGTCGTCGTCTATCTCTCCATCTCTAACTCGAGTCCGCCGCGCTAGAGTACAGTACACAGTGTGCTCAGTAGTAACTGTTGAAGGTGGTGCAGCAAACGGACGATGTGGCTGATCGAGATACGGCCGAGCGTCCTTCCTCTCTCGCCACAAGTTTCAACACTAGTCACCGTTCCTCACCCTCCATTTTACAGCCCCTTCTCTCTTTTTCTTCTCCTATAACTGGCCTACATTGTTTCCTCCTACTCCAATCACCCACTTGTACAACTATGCCAACGCCAAGTACACCCAAGCGCGTTCGCGCTTGAATTTAAGGAGTCGAAACAGTGTATGGTCAGACATCGCTGGCAACTTTGCACTGTCGTGATTTGCTTGCGTCCTGCTCCAAGTTTAACTATTCGCTGGGACTTTATTTACAAGAGGAACTTTCTTTTTCGTCTCTTTTTCAGATTTATACGTTGAATTGTTCGAGCCTGTTTTTTCCTAACATTTTTCGAGGGAAATTTTGTTTTCGTCGGTCGTATTTTTTAACCGTTCGACCGATGGAATCTTTATTTTCATTGTTTTATTTGACAGTATTCTCGAATGCCGAATTCGGGGTTTCAATTTGGTGGGATTTTGTCGAGTCCATTTGAAATTAATTCGAGGGCAAAGTAGTACGAAATGCATTTCGGGAAACCATTTCGTTGCATTAATTGTTGATTTATTCGTGCAGCAGGGCAAAATATCTCGGAGGTTTTGATTTTGTAGAAATTCTGGTGCGACGCTGTTCTCTCCGAATAGATGCAAAAGTGGCATAAGTAGTGGCTGCAGTGTTTGGTCGGACAGCCGAGCAAAAACAAGGAGGAGTGATAGTGTTTTGTCTGGTCGAACGAGAAGGAGAACAGACGCGTGCCGTCGATTCTTCTTTTCATTCTCGTCTTTTCTCGCTCTTTCTTTTTGTTCGTCTGTCCCTCTTTTCCTCTTATGCTTGTGGTGTGTGTTTGGTGCGCGAGCGCGTGCGGCGCGGCGCGTATTTTTGTTTGGGACTTGCGCGCTCAACGTGCTCGCCTCATCTCTCGTGACGTCGCGGCAATTCTCTCTCTTGCTCTTTCGCTCTCTCTATTTCTCTGCCCCCGCGAGACACACAACACTCCACCAGTGTCCCGTACACAGCCTTCGCAGGCGCACGTACGTTCGCGTCTCCTCAAAATAACAAGATTTTCTCATCTCGCTCCCGTAATCGATCGATCCCTCTATTCAAGAGTAACTAACCGATAACTTTGCTTTTCAAAATGTCTCCGGGCTGAAAAATTTATTTGTGAGACTAGTTGAAAAAGTAATTATTTTTTCCCATCTCTACTGACAGTGAACACAAAATTGTCATCGGTGTTAGGAAAAAATGTCGAGAAAGTCTGGACGATCGTGATAAATTTAGGAAAATGTTCCCTCCAGTTTTTCGTGCTCGTTTTCCAAACACGAACGAAACAGTCAATTGTGCACGCGAGCAATTGAATTTCATATCGAACGATTCCCACGAAATTCGTAAAATCGTCATATCCTCATCGTGATTTTTTATTCTCGTGTCATGTTTGTCTCGTTTAACGTGTTTGCGAGTGAATCGAGTGACGTAATAACGCGCCAGTCGCGAGTATTTACAGAGCAGCCTTGATCGAGCTTTTATAAACGATTTTCAAGCTCTTTCCCTCTCTTTTGTACAGTTTTCGGAGCGAGATATCGCGCAGAGATTAGGAGGATGAAGCCAGTGGATCGAGAAAACTTTATTGTTGTGGACGGACTCGTCATTCTTCCGTTTTAATTAAAAATTGACAGCGCGTCGAGTCAAAGTTATCGAAAAACACGAATTTGTGTCGGATATTTTTTCATACCAAACAATTTTTCCCCTTAAAGTCATCAAAGTTGTAAATTTTGTGGTTTAAAATAATTTTCTTTCATGCCTTATCTCGGTTTTGATTTCTGCAGCTGACGACTCGAGATATTTTTATTATGCGACGTGGTTAAAATGCCAGGATCAAAATGCATCGAGGAAAAGCTTCAATAACATTTATCGTTTTCGAGCTTCCCGCGCGCGTTATCCACGATTTCCCAATATCCATTTTATTTTCCACTTTTATCATCACCATTTCTTCTCTCCAATTCTCCATTCTTCCTTCTTCCCGTTCGTTTTCCACTCTCGACTAATTTATACAACTCTGTCGAGTGTAATTTTCCAATCTCGTTTCGGGCACAATTTCCGTCCGGTTGTCCTTTCGTATACGATACTTTCGATATACCTTCACCCCTTCTCCCTTTTTCCTCGTCTATGTATATAGAGATGAAGCTCGCAACATTCTGCAACGACTTGTATGTAGGACTGCAGTAGAAAAGGCATTGGGCCAACATACCTGTCGTTTCTGGTGCATCCCCTCGGTTGACGTCAGTTCTTTTCACTCTTCCCTTATCCATTTAGTCGTTGAAGAGGGCGAAAGGGCTCTCCATCGAGCCTCCGCGTGTTTCTTTCTTTCTTTTCCTTGTTTTTCTTCATCCTGCTCTCTTTCTTTTCGCACCTCATTACGAGTTTCGCCGCGATACCGAAGGAGTTTTCACGCTCCTCTCGCCCCGCGAGTTCTCTCTCCAGCTTCGTAATCTCGTTTCACGGCTGATCCAAAGATACGCAAAAAGTCGCTATTCTCCCCACAGGGTATCCCGGCCAATTTACGTTTACGCGAGTGAGCACGGCCAACCGGCTCAATCTGAAACGAAGAGAAAGGAAAAAGAAAATTAGAGCTGAATGGTTTTTCGTGAAATGGAGAGACCTCTGGTCATTCCGACTCTCGCCAGACTTTTCTACTGACTCTCCACCGTAATTAAATAACTTTTCTTGCCCCCTTCTCAACCAAATTTACATTCTATCCCACGCACCCTTCTCTCGACTACAAAAAATGCCGCTAAAAAATAAAGAAGGGATGAATTTATCGTTCTCTCCCATCTCGCGCGAGCATTCAAGTTCCTTCCGCCCTCATGTTCATCCCTCCGTGGCCAAAACCAACACCGAGAGCTCTTGTTTTCTCGCTGTTATTAAATCGGATAAAAAACTTGATGGTCCAGAATGATGGGGAATTAATTTAACGTTTACAATAACTTTTCGCGATCATAACTTGATTGGCAAATTCACGAATTACGAATAAATTGATGACGGTATAAAAAAATGTCATAATAAATTTAAATGAGTCGCATACACGATATAACTATGAAAATTCTTCGGTATCAAAAGGGAACTCGAAGAGCCTGGAGTCGGCTCGAATGAGACGAAAAATAAAAAAGGAATGCTGCGAGGTTCTGAAACGAGATTAACCTTTTGAATGGTTCAATTTAGCGTTCTCGAGAGTCTCGGTCGTCGCGAAACACGTCTTTATAGTTACTGCGCCTGACCTCCTCAGACCGTCTCTACTTACTCACCATTCCTGTACGTTAAACTCCATTCAGTCACCCCCCCCCCCCCCTCTCCGCTCCTCTAGTGTCTCACTTTTTTTCTTGCTTGCCCTCTTGAAATAAATTCAACTTGAATCAAATAAATTTCATCACTTTTCATTTGCTGGAACGTCTCCTAAATTGATCAACTTTGCTCAAACCTCGCGAGTTGAATTAACGTGTTTTTTGTTGTTGTTTAAATTGCATTTTCGGGTTCCCCTCGTCCGCACCACGTGCGTGTCGCGACGACATGCCTCGCAGTATAATTTTCTCTCTCTGTCTCTTCGATCTCAATTAGTTTTCGTGTCCACAGACATGTGCGAGCTCTTTTTCTTTACGCGTTCGTTGCTCGTAGGTCATCGGTGGAAGGTTAAAGAGATTAGGAGCCCCTCAATTTTTTTGTCTTGGAAAAAAAAAATATAGAGATGTTTAGTTTCGTTGACTCGTTCCTTAATTTCCTTTGCGCCCTGCTTCTCGCTCGGGAAATGAAATAAAAAAAGAAACGAAAATTCGGAACGGCTAAAGGCGCACACAGGAAACGACATTTCTCTTACTGTCGCGAGTTGTTCTCTTCTGTACTCATCCTCCAGAGTGCGGCGGCCCCTCTCGCTACGGAGAAACGAGGGGAGAAAATGAAAAAAATAGAGAAAGAGACGGCGCGGCAAAGACTAAATGTGGACTTAAAAATACTCTTCAACCGAAATAGTTTATAAATCACTCTGGTTCTTATACATATCGCGTTTGCGTATTATATCCTCGAAAACACTGCTTCTCAGTGTCACGAGTCAGAACTAACAATCCTGGAGGGGAAAAAAAACAACATTTCCAATTGCTATTTATTCAATCTTCTCGACAAATCTTGCTTAATCGGTTTATTTTGAAGAAGCATTGAGAGAGCCGAGAACTCGAGGAATCGTGCGGCTTACATTCTTGCGATCCTTATGGCGAGAGTGATTTGACTCGCGTGTTAACTTCCGCGGTCTCGTGCGTGTGCCTTCGCGCGTCCTACTCGCTCCAAAGCAGTCGACATTTGCCTGCTTCTTCGCTCTCTCTACGATTATCCTATTGAAATCGTAAATTTCTCCTCCGACTCAACTTTTTCCATGCCTCATTACAGTCCCGAGTGAAAATAGCCGTTGAAATGAAACGACATTATTCAGCGAATAATTCTTTGTAGCAAAGACACAATTTACACTTCTCGGAGCTGCGAAAAAAGTTTTTTCTTCAATTGAACTATCGCGTAGCGATTTTGCATGCTAGAAGAAACCGCGTGTACGTTCCGCGTTATAAAAGCGCAATATATAGCGAGAAGGTGCGTCGACGAAAAGTCGGAAAGCTCCTGCTCGCGCGCATCGCCAAAAAGACGAATCGTCCGGTCTCAGGCGACGCGTAATTTATACCCCCTCGGTTAAAATAGTTCCTGTTAAAATGAGAGATATATCTGCCTCTCGCAAAGCCACAGCTTTCACCATTTATACGCGGATATCTATATATTTCTTTACTCTTTCCCGCCTCCCCCTTTCCCCTGGCTTTTTTCGTTGTTTTCCTCTTCCTTTGATTCTCATTTCCTTTGCCTTCTTCTCTCGCGTTCCCCTCTCTGTCCTTTATGCGCCGCATGTTTATACGTGTATTCGAGAGCAAGTGAGCTTACGAGAGCTCTTTATTTATCGATGAAAGACACGCGATCGTATCGTGTGTTTTTTGCGTAACCAATTCCGGCGACCCTTCCTCCTGCCTGCCGCTTCGCGTCTCTCGAGCTCGCTAACGAGACTTTTTTTTACTTTCACTCGCTTTTTTTTCAAGTCTTGCCTATTGACGATTTCGATCTCGTGCGATTAACTGTATGAGACACGTTTCTTTAGAACAACTTTTTAATTGGTTATCAAACGTATTCATAGAAAATAAAACACGATTCGGACGATCCTGATCGTGGGAATTAATAAAACTGTGCGGCGCGAGTGAAATCGACGCTCGCTTGGAATACACAATCGCGACGATTCGGTTAAGGACGAAAATATACATATCCACTTTTATTAATTCTCACCGCGAGTGCGTCGTCCGGTGCTGTTACGGCTCCGAAACTTTTTGACAAATGGTTCAACCCGTACAAACCGAGAACAACAACTCTGCCCTGGACATGGAGTCCCTCGAGGAGATGCTGCGAAAGGTAACGAAAATAACGGACACAATCTAGTCGCTCACTTCTGCGCACGTTTTTTTTCATCCTTTAGAAAAAACGAGAAAAAATCTTTCAATATCGATGCACTGAGAAGAAAATTTTGTTGAAAAAGATGGATATTTTGTTGGATACGTTCAACTAAACGTTTTTTTGAAAAATCACGAAAATTTAGTAATTCCAGCAAAAACCATTCTGGAAAATCGTTTTCGGAAAGTAAATTTTTGTCATTCCAATCGTAAATTTTGCTGACAGTTCCGTTGCAATGAAAAATATTGTCGAAATAACGAAAATTTTGAAATCATCCCAAAATATTTAGTTCGCCGTATTCAACAAAATATCGACGTTTTTTGACAAAATTGAATTTTCACCGTGGGTACGATTCTGCGAAAACAATTTTTTCTTCTTATTTGACGACGACCAGAAACTTTTCGACTTTGTGCTACAACGCGAAATGCTTCGTGACGTAAAAATTCGAATAATAAAAAAAGGAAAAGAAAACTTGAAGCTGTATCGTATGAATACGTCAGAAAACGTAACGAGAGGAAAAATACAAATGAGCAGAATTAAAGCACACGCACTGCATAATGTGGAGTACTTAATAAGAATTGGGTCCGCAATGAAGGAGGGCTTTTTAACTGCAACTTCCTGTAATGTATTCCACGCTAGTGCTCGCTCTTTCGCCTTCTTTCTTCCTTTCTCTCGTTCCCTGAATGAACCACTTAACGTGTGTATACGCCCTACACCGAGCGCGCACAGCATCATCTCGCACTCATCGTGTCCACGCGCGCTCGCTACGACTTTATGATACTCGTACTCGTAACACAGAAGCTTACATTTGGACGAGTGTGTTCACGGAGAGCTGCACATATCGTATGCATATGGGGAATCCCATTGAAATTCAAAGGCTCATTTGTGGGGCTATAAAAATTCAATTTTTCTTGAAAGTCTTTGAAAATTGTTTGAAAATGATGTTTCAGCTTAAAAAATTGATCATTAAGCTGATTTTTTGTCAAGGGTTAAAAAAAGCGACAATTTTTATTCGCGCCAGACCATCCGATGTACTTAATTCTGCGTAATAGCGAATTTTATGCAACTGGATCCGGAGGATTTGCTCCATTTTTGGAATCCAATTGAAAAATCAGTGCGTCGATGATTTTTCGAACGAAAAGTCCCGTGTGCGGGTTTATGGGACATGGATACACGTTCCTCACCCTTGTAAAGTTACACGCAATATTCCTCCACACGTTTATAATTTATAATGCTATACACGTGTATATTCACTCATGTATGGCACTTTGTAATGGCCTGAGTCTCCGAGTGTCTGCGCGTTCGTGGTCGTGTGCAAGGAACACCTTTATGTGCAGGTTTAGATCGTACACCAAGAGACATTTGCTGTATGCGTGTGTGACTATTATTTTGTGCCATGATGAGCCAGAAGGAGGGAGGGGGGATGCAGAGAGTGGAGGACCAAAGCTCTCAAAGGTCCTCTTACTCTGTACGAGCTTAAACGTTTTACTGCCCCCCTCCGTCTTCTTCGCTGACTTCTAAAGCTTCCCCGTTCCACGTTTCGTGCACCTACGCTTCTGTGCGTCCATGGATGCCGTTAAAACGCGCGCGAGAACCATCGACACACAAAAGACAGAAAGTGCGACAAGCCACACTTTTCATTTCTTGCTTTCTTTTCCGCTTCGCGTAACACTTTGTAGAAGAGACATTTTGTGTCCAATCGACATCGATTTATGACGCGATTCGCTTCGTCTTCTCGCACTTGGGGAAAAAAATGCTTGATTTTTGACTGGGAATTCCAACCAACGAGCCTGGCGTCCAATATGGAAATTCATCCTGCTCGAGTGGACCAACGCATAGTAAAATAATTCATAGTTTGAAGCTCGAAATATTTTTTTCTACACAAAATGTGATGAAGAAGCGGACACGAATCGTAAATCACTCGCCGCGTATATACCGACTTTATATTACCCTCGGGAGTAGCTCGTTTCCGTTGTACGCTTGACCGAAATACGTCTGTCCAGCGAACTAGCCCCGCGCTGGTTTTCGACCTGTGTTTATATATACACGTATATATAATACATAATAAAACTCTATGTATATATGTAATATACGAAAGTTAGAAGTAGGTGATACGAGCATTATGCACTAGATTAATGAATCATCGGGGACGTCGACGACGCGTCTCTTCATAACTTCCGCGTTTGTCTCTCTCTGTATCTTTCTCCGCGCGGAGCTCCTCGCGCCTTGCAAATTTCTCGAGTCCCGCGCATGAGATGCCATATTGCGAATTTTCACTCGACAGTTTTGACGTCATACTTTGTTGGGTTGCTCAAGCGCGGACAAACTTTGAATTACATTTTGAGAACGAAGCCACAAGCTCTGCAGCCAGCGGCAGCAATCGCATCCCTGAGCTTTTTATTTTGTACTTTGACGGTGTTATTTCGCCATGTTTCTGCGTCGTCTAAAAATCAGCGAAAATTCTTTTGCTTTGATTCGTGAAAAAATTCGAAATCTCGCTTTATCGCTGAATCACAAAGCAGCGAGGGAACAGGTTTTTGCCTCTATGTTCGTGTGGGTGTGTGCGTGTGGACATTTGTTAATGCAACTTTAATGCAGTACAGGCCGGAGTCTCGGATGGAAAAATTCGTCGGCTCTTTGATAATTTTCCGTCAAACGCGCGCTCCCCCACGCGCTCTCGACGTCTGCACCCTTCACGTCCTTTATATTGCGATTTTTTTTTTTTTTTCCACTTGTTATTTGAATTTCTCAGCCTGAGCATTATCGTTCGGATCATGCATCAGTGACACTTAAAAAGAAAGAATAATTATTCTTAATGAAGCGTAAAAAATGTCCGCGTCCAATCGGTACCTTCCGCTGCGATGAAAATTTATTTCTCCCGGTGACGAAATAATAATCCATTTTCGAGCAGATCGTATAACAAGAACCGTCACCCTCCGACGCGCCCTCTCCGAGAAAATTTGATGAAATTTCTCGCTCGAGCGGCGCCACCGCAGAAATAACGCGATATATATATATACGTTATACAATATCCTAACTGATGGAACGTACGGTGACGATAAAATTTGTCTTGGCTCGTCACCGTCATCCAGCCCCATTTCTCTGGCCCTATTGCCATGCTTTCCGCCAAATCACCCCCTTTCTCTCCCTTTCTGTAGCGGCTTATCACACAAGAAGCGTATCGTATACGAGAGTTTTTAGAGACAGATAAAAAAATCGGTTTCTCGAATAATCGGTGCCGACGAATTCGATCCTTGAAATTTTCCCACCGACATAGTTCCAGAAAGTCAGAAAATTATTCCGGAAACAGACTGCTCCTGAGTTAATTGAATGAAAAACTGAGGTTCATTAGAAAGGAGCTTGATTTAATTCGACGCAGCTCCACGATCGATGGTTTACGTTGCCCGGAGGTAGCATTTTAGCCAGCAATGCGGGGGGCTTAGTTGCGAAAAAAATAGCCACCATCCGCGCGAGCACTTTGGAGCAAGCAGTCGGGTACGCTTTGTCGGGAAATCACGGTGATTTTTCACTGGCTTTTCCTCGCTTGCTGTCCGGGCGTGCTGCTCCCATGAACGTAACACACATATAAAAAAAAAAACATCGGTACGTTGTAGCTCTTGATGGCTGCATCGATAGGCGAAAGTTTCGACAAAAAATAATGTCGCAGAGGGGCGTCGGGAAAGAGGAAAGCCTTTGCAATGACTCTTGGATAAGCAGAGAATGGAAAAAGGTTGGTTGAGCTAGAAAAAGGTATAAAACGACGAGAAAAACAAAGAAAATCGGGAGCTATCCGGGTACCAATAACTCCTGTCCAACGAAGAGAAGACTCTTCCATCTCCAGTGAGTTACACGGGATACACGAAAGCAAGAAAAATAGATATAAATATGACGATCAAGCCAGCTACAATTTATATGAACCCGCGCTCCTATATAGACACGCTGAGCTGCACATCTTGCCAAGCTTTTCTTCGCTCCTCGATCTACGCACATCAGTTCTACCCCCTCAATTCTACTCCATCTAAATTGTCTCTCTTTGTATTTCTTCATGTACTACCAGAGCTGCTCCATATACCACGCCATGTCTATCGAAGAAAAATCCCTCCGACTGTTTCTCCACCCCCAGAGTCAGTTCTACATCGCATATTTCCAATTCAGGGTGCTTCGGTGTGCTTCGGTGCCGAATGCACAGGCTCTTCGCGATTCTCTTTGAAATTTTTGTTCCTCAATATTTTCACAAGAGGATTAAGACTTGAAAATATTTCTCTGAACGTTGTGTGATACTTTAGCAATTTGGTTTCGATGAATTTGATTCCGTCGAGCTTCCTGGATCGACGTCATGGCAAAGTCGCGATGTAGAGATCGTTTTTGCTTGGCTGGCTCGATCCGAATGGAAGAAAGCATGTTGGGGTGCATCGTCTTTTTTCTTTACGTCGTGATCGATGCACCTAAGCATATCAGAGAGGAGGGGGATGAAAAGAGGGATAAGGAAGAGGAAAAGATTGAGAGCTAGTGGAAAGCCCATTTTCTGGCTTTTCCTCCAACTCGAAAATTCTCAACGATATAAAAGAAGAGACAAGGCAAGATCGATCCTTGACAAATAAAAAAAAGTGGCGTTATGTTCCGAGCTGCATCCCGGAAGTTGCGCCCTTTCGTTGGCCTCCGGTGGCCGCAGCTTTAACGCTCGAAACACGAAAATGTCTTCCAAGAAGGAAACGAGACTTTCGACTCCGCCAGTGTGTGATTCCTCATACGTCGTGGGAAAATCTGTGCATGTGGTTGCTCCTTCTTAGCATCCTCTTATCCTGCCGCATTTCCTCGAAAACTCTGAAACACGCGCGATCGAGCTTCTCTCGAGGTGTCTACGCGGCCATAACTTCACATCTTATTTTTCTTGTATCTCGAGAACAGGGGAAGTAGAATCGTGGAGGGAGCATCAGGAAAAGCTCGAAGCACTTTTGGCGAAGGTCCCAACGTAAGCAGCTTTTTGCGGTCTAAATGCGCATTATCGACCCTTTCTAAGCTCTCATCGCGCTCTCTTATGTCCCCCTCGTCATTATATATACTCGAGGATATAGATATACGCGTTTTTCACTGCATACTCGTAAGATTCGTTATGCCCAAAGTCCGCACCCTCTTTACACACATTGGACAAGCTCATAAAGAGCCTGGGTGTAAAAAAAAATAACAATGATAACTAATCTGATCCTCGCATTTGGAGCTTTCGCTGACCACGAGAGTGCCTCGGGTCCTTTAGACCTTTTCTCTAGATTCCTTAATAGGATTCCATCTCGGGAGAGCTGCCCGAGCGAATTATAAACCTGAGGTCGTTTGGTTCAATCATTTTTGGGTTTTTCTTGCAAATATCATGAAAAACTTGCAGGAACAGAATAAAAATGGAACAGTTACCGTTATGCGGGAAAAAATAGAGAAAAGACCTTGAAATTTCATCAATTTTTGGTGTAGAATTCAAAGTTGTGTTTCAGTTTTATTCAGTAATGATTTTTCGCGTGCATTCAGTTTCTTCGTTGAGCAAAGGGCTGGAGAGCTTGACATCTGTTCTTACTGCAGTGCTGCACACATTTTGGCAGCTCTGATGTAATTAACAATAACCTGTTCAACGATCTCTTTATCGTAGTTTTCTTTTACGATCTCGACAATATCGTTTATCATGTCTCGCGTCGTTTCTGTGGCTATTTTCTTGCGTACTTGCACAGGAAGGATAAAAAAAGCGCCTGAGGAGATGGAAGACGGTTAAGAGGGATTGTCGATGTGATATCGTCGTGGCATTCTCTCGTTATTCCCTCCCGGCGTTGTCGCTGGCTCTTTCCTCAGAGCTTTCTTCCGCGTCCAGCCAACTTCCGGTCGTCGCATATCCACTTTATGCTCAGGCTCTCGAAATCGTCCTCGATGGACTCGCTCCTACGAAACTTTTCAAATGGCATAACGCCTCTCGCTCTACCTGTTAAATCTTGCGGAGGGTGCGCCCTTTTTATTGCCAGCTTGCGGTCCTTACATTTGTCTTTGCTCGCTCGGAGCGAAGAGTATCTCGCAGAAAAGGTGCAAAAAGAATAAGAGAAGAGCCAGAGGAGAATCGCGCGTCTCGATTCGCCGGGCCCTGCTCCTCGAGATCCTCCAGCTCCATCTCTTCTCTTTATTCTCATCCTCTTTTCTCCTCGTCTCGTTCCCACCACTGGTGCACAAGCCGTCGACCGTAAAAGGACAATAAAACACACGGGACGCATCTGGGTTACGAGCTTTACAAGGCACTAGCTTTTTTCTTTATCTTGTCGCCGTATAACCCATCGTTTCTCCAGCAGCCTCTTCCTTCCCCGCGCCTCTACTTTCCGCCTACTTCCGCCTCTTAGCTCGCGTCTCTTGAGCGATTTTTCCCCAAACTTGACTCTGCTTGCGACTCTTTCACTGGATATCTCTCCGCAGTTTCGAATCTTGCTGATCGTGCATCTACCTCGCGACGATGATTTACACGCAGGAAAAGTGAAAATCGGCATATTTTCATCCAAAGAATTCCATCGAGCAGCCTGTCGCAATGTTCGGCGTCCTTAATTTCAAGCAATTTTCCATGACAGCTGTGTCCAAAGTAGAAAAATATGTGAAACGATCGTACGTGAAGCCGCGGCGCCTTTTGAAACATAGCGGAGAAGAAAATGCTCTCGTCGGGTTGACGCGAAGAAACGCGAAAGGATTTTCCGTCCTCCGCTTGTTACTCCCGTTAGCCCGACTCGGGATAAAGATAATTAAAAATGGAAACTAATTTCGTCGCTGGTAACCAGCAGAGCACGTATTGCCGTGCTGCTGGGCACTTGCGAAAGTAATATTCCAGCCGCAATAACGTGCAACTTGGCATGTGCAATACTCACGGGTAGGGGGAGCCAGGCGGCGGAGCAAAGGGAGGGAGCTGGGGTGAAAGGTTCGAGCCAAAAGCCCTAAAGCAGTGAAACAGCGAAATACCTTTTACAAGTGTAAAGCTACGGCCTGTGGACTATTGCTCGGTGAATATGTGTGCACTTATCGTCCTTGTATCGTAGGCGCAGTACTAACTGTGTACTAATAACACAACACATATGTTTCTGCAACTGCGCGCTAGCAAACAAAAGGACACGAGCAATTGAATCAAAGAGTCGACGATTTTTAGGGTTACGCCCTTTTTATTCCCTGCAAAAAGGCTCACAAATTTTCTGGGCTCGCGTATATAGCTGCATGCTCCATAACGCGAGCATATCTTTCCGCGTTATATCTGCATTTTATCTCGTACACTCCACCATCTACTCGCTCACGTAGATTTGCGTTTACGGTTCGAGAGTTTACGTTGCCCAGGCAGTTCTCTCTCTTCGCCCACGCTATAACAAGCATGGCCCATACAAAATGGGCTAATACAACCACCAGCTTCCGGACTTTCTACGATTTTGCCTAAATCCCCTCGAGAACCAAGCCCGTCACCCCCTTTCAACCCTCCGCGTTTCATAACTTTGGCTTGCGACCACCTTTCGCCGAGCACCTCCATACAAGGCGGTCGAATGTCTCGCCGCAACACTCGCCCATTGACCACTCGCACCCATACCCCAGCTTCCCTGAACCCGCCGACTCGAAACAACCGGCGCAAGGGACTTGACAGCAAAAGGACTGCAACCGCTATTAACCGAATCTCGATTTACAAACAAGCTTTTCCTTTACGTCGTTCACGAGTTCTGCAGAAATTCCGGGGACGGCTTGCCAATAATATGAAATCCATTTGTTCCTTTGAAAGAAAATCAAGAGCAAAAAAAAAACGTGAAAATCTTATTTCGGTCCCGTAAGCAGCGGGATTCGGAAAACTCGGCGCTCTTTTTTGTACACGTCAGAAATGCAAGCTGGAAAATATACGATGGGGCTTAATGTATAACCATTTCTCGTATTATGCTCTCGAGCGTCCTATATATACGTAGCGTCTATTAATTAAACGCATAGCTCGGATATCCTCTTGATGTCGGGTGGGCGAAAGATCCCACCGAAATTAAAATACACCTGGTGTTATTACACCGGAGTTATGTAACCCGTTTCGTGTATTATGCGAGAATAAGAGTGAGAGAGAGAACGAGATCGCAGCGTACGTTCCTTATAGCCTCGTTTTTTTTTTACCCTCTTACTTTATTCTCTGTCCTCGCGGAGCTTTTTTCCTTGGCCCCCATTGCTTTTAGCCATTACATCGCGGATCCCAGCGTGTCGGGGAAGAAAAAAAAGGGCTACGAACTCGCGCGGTAAAAAAACCGTGGGGGAGTCGTAATGAAAGGGCTCATTGGCAAATGTAGAGCGCGAATAAAAAGGGGTTTAATTTTTTTCGGTTCCGGACCCGAGACACGCATCCCAAGCTTTTTCGGTCGATGCAACGACCAGATATCAAGAGAAAAAAAATAATCCACTGGAAATTCACCCTGTGGAATTTTTCTGTTTAAATTGAAACTCCCATTTCGACGGTGCTTGTTTCGATTTTTCTGTGCCAAGAAAATGAGGTCGAACGAATTAACGATTAACGATTAACGAGGTCGATCGGATTAATCAAATCCGACGAAGAAAATTAAAGTGAAAAACACAAATTTTTAAATTGGCGCACTGAAAATTCAATTTTGTCAAAAAACGCCGATATTTTGTTGAATACAGCGAACTAAATATTTTGGGAACATTCCGAAATTTTCGTTAGTTCGACAATATTTTTCATTTGTAACGGAACTGTCAGCAAAATTTACAATTGAAATGACGAAAATTTACTTTTTGAAAAGATTTTCCAGAATGTTTTTTGCTAAAATGACAAAATTTTCGTGATTTTTCGAAAAAACGTTTAGTTGAACGTATCCAACAAAATATCGATCTTTTTCAACACAATTTTCTTTTCAGTGCGGTTGCGAAATTTCGCTGGGTCTGCAAATTTGTTTTCTCCGTCCATAAATTAGTTGGATAACGTGTCGACGTCTTATCGAACCAGGACACGATTGAATTATCAAAGTGATCGGAACGTCAAGGCATTGATGGTGCCAGGTAACGGTCGCCATACAAGTTGAAGTCGCTGCATTATCAATTAGGCCCTAAGTAAGGAGGCGATGAAGAGACTCTCCTGAAAGCCTCTCGCTTGCCTATTCCGCAATATTTCTATGTACACAGGCGTGTATACATGTGCATTACTCGCCAGACACTCGGCAAACACACTCGAGTACAGCTAACCAACCTGCTAGAGTCGCGAGACGTTCGAACTTTGCTGAAATCGTTGAGCCACCTGGTTTTCTCGTTCTCTCTACACTCTTCTCGCGATATACTCTTTGCTTCGTTCCGTTACTTTGCCTCTCTCTTTTTCTTCCCTTCAAATATTGACTCACGCTTCACCTCCAGCGAGCACGTGAACTCGTCACCCTCTCCTGCCTTCGATTCGCGTCTCATTCGCTGCAAAACAAAAAGACAAATATTGTGTCAATTACCGGAAAGAAAAACTCGCGACAATTATTTTTTATGAGCATCTCGAAAAATGATTTTTCTGAGCAAACATTCGCATTTATCGCTGTAATCTTGATCGTAATAATAAAAATGACAATAATCATTGCGGAGCAGGCGATAACCGGAGATGACAACGAGAAAAGTTGTATCAAAGAGGAAACGAACGAGGAGTACGATTGCAAGCATGACTACTATCGTATATATACAAGGAGGACGTGCAAAGCCTCGGAAAATGGAAGATGAAAAAGAGAAGGTAAAACAATGGCGCGAGAAATGGAGTCAGCACAAATGTTGCTAGCACTCGGGTGTTTACCGTTGGCCGCTATATTTGCCATGAAGCTTGAGAAAATTTTCTCCCGAACAATTTTACTCCCTGCGCCATTCTCGCTTTATCCGCAAATAAAAATGTTTTTGCAATTGCATCGAAAGGACGCACTGACGAATAACGGCGAGTGAATCGGATTCCTCGGACGGAAAATCACGCGTCGCACAGTTATTTTGACGATCTATGTGATTCTCGTTTTTTTATTCGCTCGCGATAAAACGTGAAATGAAACGTTGCGCATGGAGGCTGGCAAAAAAGTTTATTTGGGAGCGCCTGCTGAGAAATCTCGATTATAAAAATGTTGCGAAATTTTTCGTTGTTCCGTGACTCGAAGGGATTTTTAAAATCGGTCAAAATCAATTTGAAAACCATCGAGGTGAAGGTTATGTTTGGGAAGAGCGAAGATTTCATGGAAGTCGGTTCGGTCGTCCCGAGCGTACGTAAACTATTGGCTAGTCTCTCCATTATTCCACGTGTCCTTCGCAGTACTTGGCTCCAAGCGTTTTCTTCCTCCCTCGGGCCCAAGCTCCTCGGAGCTTGTTCTCTTACCGTGTATTATTCGCCTGCACTGCGAGGACTCTTCCCGGTCCATAGCATCATCTCTTCCTCCTCTCGCCTTGCTCTCTCCTCCGCATACAGACACACTGTATAATTAACGTACAAGTCTCCGGAGATTGAAGGATTTCGCGGAGTCGCGAGGGTTGTTTCGGCCGCGCCCCTTAAATCCCACGGTCCCTTCTGATCGCCTTAATACTGGAGAGTCTTCTTGGACGATGCAAAGCTCTCTCGTACGCCTCGAGCTTTCTTCTCCACCTTCAATAATTCGCAACAGAGATTACGAACCGAGACGCAACGACCCGCTCGTTTCATGCAGGCACCATGAAGAAACAAACGAAATTACTCGGAACGATCGTTTATAACAATGATTATAATTACGAGACGATGTACAGAGGAAGAAAATGATTTGGTTGTTGCAAAAACTCAAGCATGAATGTTCTTGGCAGGAAGAAAAGTTTCATTAAACATTTGTGGCGTGGAGATGCTCGTACCAAGTCTTGACTAACTTTCATCAAACTTGCTCGCGTTTCTCCCTACGAAACAGAGCAGGAGAAAGAACGACAAGAAGAGATAAGAGGGTGCATTCTTCCACGCGTTTTGACGCGCTCCATTTCACCCTTTTCCGGTCCTGCCACCCTCCTGCTTCAAGTTCCATGTAGACACTATCAAGCGGCATATGTATTTCTCAGACGATCTGTACAAGCTTCAGGACACTGCGTCTCTCCCCCATTCCTCTCGCTCTCTCTTCCTCGAAGCAACCGCACTCCCACGCGGGCTATTTCCCGTCTCTCGTAATTAATGTACGAGCAACCGGGCGTGCCCCAGAAGGGCGCGGGATATGCTAATATAGGATGTTTTGGAGAAGCTCCGAGATATACATATGGAGCTTCGTCCTCTCTTAGCTGGCAGAGCATCATCTCCATTACGTACACCTGCACATAATGTGGACGTCGGTACACATTCATGTTTTCTCTTATATGTACAAAAACTGAGGAAGGGCGGAAGGCTGTCCAGAGTTTCCTTTCGTCAGTGAGGAAAGGGATTTAGGAAAAAAAAATGAACGAAATCATTTCCTAGTCATTCGAAATTCCTGGAAAATCTGTTTTTTTTTTTTTTTTTCATGTTACATTCCGATTTGCGGAGCTGCCAATCTTGAGGTTTTTTTCGTCGCCGCAGGGACAGTCGCGGTCTCGTTATCGTATCACAAGACCGCTCTCGTGGTTTCTTTTTTCCAGGCAGACTCACACGACCCTTCACACTTTTTTCCCTTTCTCGTACATTTTTTTTTACAGCCTCCCGACTGACGCTATCTCTTCGTTTTTTTTCTCTCTCTCTCTTTTGCGTTCTCTCAGTCCCGGTTGCAAGACTTTCAAGGATCACTGGAGACGTCAACGACAGATTCGATAACGAGCGGATTTTCCTGTTCGTATATATTGTATATAAACGTAAGAGCTTGCATAATTGATCTTCGAGTATCGCGCGCGGCAGTCGCAATCGCGCTAACGAGATAGTTCATCTAAAAGAGTTCCGGGGATAAGAGAACCAGGAGAAAAGTAATCGAGGAATTTCCATTCGTTTGAGAAATCTTGATCGATCGATATTTTTTTGTCATCTCGACGAAAATTCGGCCACACCGTTTTCCTAGTTAATTTGCTCGCCGGATCCCATAAGGATTCTCGGTGTGTGTTTCTTTTTCGCTTATACAGAATCGGTACGAAGTGAAAAAAAAAGAGTACGAGGAATGGAAAAGGAAAAAGTGTAAGACTCGCAGAATTCTGGACGTGACGACGAAATCCCCTTTGCTTCTTCCTACTTGGATATATTTATATACACAGACATATACAGGCTTTTTTCATCCCCCAGCCTTTTGCCCTGATTCCTCTCCCATCGCACCTCCCATCCTCCGCTTACAAAACGTCTCACCCGCAACGTGTGTCTCGAAAGAGAAGGAAGAAGAAAAACGAGAATGAAAAAAAAAACGCTACCTCGCACTGATGACAGTTTGAGAGATCCCTGCGTCCATCCTCTACTCTTTCCCTTCCCTTCCCTTTTGCGGCTAATGTAGCGAGCACCCTCGAGAGCCAGTCTGTCGAGATCTTCTCTTTTCCTTCACTCTCTCCACCTCCTCGTGCTTTTCTTTTTCACCTTCTGCTTCACCTCCGTTCATTTCTTTGACGTTGAAGAAGAAAACCATTGGCCCAGACTGACGACGTCTTCGCCCATCACGTTTTCGACCACGGACTCATTTTTTCCACAGACCGACATTTCCAAGTATACAAACGAAAGAAATATGAAACGAACGATTCTTGATTCAAAAAACCAAAAAAAAAAGACATGATCGACCTTCCCAAGTCTTGAGGACTCACTTTCAACATAAATTGGACGTGTGCGATAGACATTTTGTAATCGTAATCACGAATCCGTCCCTTAACCACGTGATGCAGTTGTCTGATGGAAAAAACAAAAAGGCGAGAGGGCCCGATCCTCGCGGTAGCGTTGTGTGATCACTCTCTGCCCTCTACACTCTTGTGACCCTCCGTCCCACCTCCCTCTGACCCTCTCGACTAATTATACGTCATGGTTAACCAAGAGGCACAGAAACAAGCGGACGAATTGCACTTTAAGCCCAAGAACGTCCCTCTCGCTCTCCACCTCGACCCATAGATTAACCTCTGTTTTAATTAATCACCCTATGCATACACGCGGATACAGATACGCAAACACACACACCAAGATCTCCCTGCGTGTGCTGCCGCTCGCTATTTACGAGTTTCGCTAACTGTGCCCGTTTGTAAAGGGCACTCTATGTCTATATTTAATCCAGTCAAATAATAAGGGCACAATTCCAAATAATTCCACCTGGACGGTCCATCCAGTTATGACCTTCTGGTCCTCAACTCTATCACGTACCAGAGGAGGACGTGCGATACATTCCCCAGGCTAACCTGCCACGAAGCACCAGGAGCGATGCATCGGCCATTATTTTCGCGCATCTGGCAACGACAAATTTGCTTGACTTTATAATTAATTCCTCCGATTTTTATTCTTTTTTCTCTCCTGTGTTTCAGCTCTCGGAACTCGAGCAGCGCGTACTCGACGCTGAGGGCAGAGCCGATGAAGCCGAGGACAAAGTGAGTATCGCCAACGCTTTTTTTTTTCTTGTATGCAAGAATTGAATAATTTGATCGTAATTGGAAAATCTTGATAACGAAGAATCCTCGTCGTTTCTCGTTTGCGGAGATTCAAATTTTTGAGCATTTCACTTTACCGACCCTGAGGAATCGCTCGAATGTACCGACCGCGGATAAATCATCCCTTACCGGGAATACCGGGGTAGGTTTGCGTGTGATCAACCGTAGGGGTTGAAATTTCATGAGCTCATCAGGCCTCCACGGTTGGTCAATGACGGAGATACTTTTGGATAGAAAAGTCGATTGTTATCGTTGTTGAGTGGCTTATCAGAGGGGCTCGAGCGAGGGGGTTGCAATCGTTGCAAAAATGTTTCGTACTGAAGATCGCGGTTATTCCTCATGGGAAAACGTGCAGGCCAGCGGAGCACACGTTGTTGGCGCGTGTAGCGCGCATGTTACATCGCCGGATTGCTCTCTGGTTCGCAAGACGCGAGTACCGGGTGTTCGGGGGCGTAGAGGGGTGACCATTGATTTTTGCTCAGGCGATATATAATAGCCCGCAAGATGGCAGAAAAGCGACACCCTCGCGATACCGTTTTACTATCGTCTTGAGCGAAGCCTCTAATTTAAAACCCTCCGCGAAACGCCAATTCCATCCAATGGGAAACTCGAGAAATTTTATTTAGAAAAACTGCGTGACGGGTCTAATTATTATCTTTTGTACCTCGCGCTGCATTGCCAGTCTCGCGCTGTCGTTGTTGTATGTGCCGTGTCTGTGTGAATGTATGCACATGCGAGTGTTTCTCATATTCAGTTTCATACATCGCTCGTGTTATGAGTCTGAGATGAACAAATTATGGAGCCCCGTTGACACGAGTGAAAGGTAATGTGTCGCTCATTTTTTTTTCCATCAATTAAACGATTCCCCATGAAGCGAAAACGAAACGTCGATTAATTATAAATTTACAGATTTTCATTCTGCTTCGTATTTTTCCTTCTTTGTTATCCTTTCTCGAGAGTTTCTCCTCATTCAATATTTCCGGCATTTGTCGCTAATGCTCAAGTGGACACGCGTTCCTTTCAACTCGCTTCGAGCTCATTTTCGTACTCCAAAATTCGCGTCAACCTGTATTTTTTTGTACTTGACAGCCCATAAATCTCTTTCTGGAGAATTGTCTGAAAAAGTCGCGATTCCGTTGAATGGGATCGATTCAAATATTTTTGAATGACAACGAAATTCTCAAAAATTCCCAAAACCTGAATTTTTGTAATTAAAATTCTCTTTCAATGGAATTGGGTGCCGCGTAATATTTTTTAAATTTTATTCTAATGAAAAAAAAAACGTTGAGAAGGCTCTGAAATTTGGACCTCAAAGAAAAAAATTACCCTCTCGTTTGCGATCGGCAAAACGTTCGAGTCATTATTTTTTCTCGCTGATGTCTCGCGCCACGTAATTAGAAAAAATACACCTCCATAGTCTTGAGAATAAAGCGAACGCGTAGATTACTGGCTCGTAGCCAAGGCATGACTAATCCTCGAGGCTCCTGGTGATGGATGCGACTCGCCATCGCCATGAACACAACGTTATCATCATTATTTTCATAAGATTATGATTCTTATGATTATTTTATGAGGTCACACGTACAATGTCGATTTACACTGGCTCGTGTTGCCGAGCTAGACGACAGACAAGCTCTTCCTTCGTCTTTGATTCCCTCGTCACCAAAGGCCAGGGCCAACACGAGCCTCGAACAAATGAATAGACATTTAGCGATATGGCAAGAATAGAGACGCGAGAAAGTGTCCAAGAAATCTTACAGCTTCCAGAAAGATTGCGTGAGAGAGATGCTTCGTGTGTGAACGTAAGGCGGAAAGAGAGAAAGAGAGAGAGAGAGAGAGCCACATCAGACCTCGTGGCAACGTGCCAGAATGATTCACGAATGGAATATCCTTTAGAGCCTTCTCTCTCTCTTTCTCTTTCATCCTGCAGACGCCGACTACAGTGCCGTTCCACACACACTGCGAGAGCAATAACCTTTTAACGTCCCTTTTTTATCTTTTTGCCAAGAAAAAATAAATGTCACTTGGCGCCGTCGGGGTAAACACTCGATTTATTCATTGAATATTTTTTCTGCGATTAAAAAATCTTTTCACCATTTCAATGAATGAAAATTTATTTCTAAACCGTAAAAATTCGATTTAATTTCATAATTCGAAATGTCACGAGCCATTAATCGTTTATATTGACAAATTTTTTTCATAAAAAAAAAGATAAACTCTGATTTTTTCGTATCCGTCTCGACATTATTGTCCGAGAAGTAAAATGCCAGATAAAAAGTTTTATTACATTTTATCGATGGCGTTTATATGTCGTGAGGGAGAAGGGAAACGATTGGATGGTTCCACATGGTGTAGCTCGCCGTACTGAACGCGCGATCGTGGCATTGACGGGGATGGATGTCTTTTTATTATATATAGTACGTACGTAGTGGACTAGGACGGAATGACTTGCCCTATAGTGTGCAACCACCACGACGAGACGAAAGCCCACGAAACCCCCTGTGCAGTGGTAAAACCGTTTGGCTACGAGCCAACGTGACTCACTGAGGCTCCAGGAAACCCCCGACGCTTTAGTTCGATCTCAAACGTCGCGCGTACGCGCGCGATCTCGCTGCTCTCTCAAAATATCCCACATCGTCCCGAGCTCGAAGAAACTACATAACTGTATTTCATCCCCTTATCGTTATTTTCAATACTCGAGTTTCCGACACCTGCGAAAAATAGCCAATAACGTCGATTGTCATCGATGCAAAAGCGTCAAGTGTGCAAAAACTCACTCGATCGAGAAATCAATTTATCAACGCTTTTCATTTGTTTATTCTTCGTGGTGCACGAATTGAGTGGATGAAAAAAGCTCTAAAGTGAAAAGGATTTGCCATTGAATAATTATCATGGCCAACACGTGCTTCGGTGAGAATTTTCATTCGTTCAATACTCTCGCGTTTTCAATAACAAAAGTGTGTGAAAAACATTTTTTTCCGAGCGTGTTTGCACATGGAAAATATCGAGAAATCGTAGTGCATGTTTTTATTTTAAATAGTAATCGCGATAGTTTTCTTTGCGTTGACACTGGAAAGAGAATTCGAGTCGAAAAACATCGTGAGGAGGAATTTCAGTCGTAGAAAAAAATCGAGAGACCACCCACCATCGTGGAACATTCTGCCTGACAGAAATACCCCATATGGTCCATATACATGCACGTCGTCCACAAGGATGGTGTCACTGTAGAGTCCCAATGCTGCGGTACTCTCTTCCTTTTTATCTTCTCCCCCTCCCCCTTCCCTCATCTCTCTCTCTCGCTCTCATGCTGGCCGCTTGCAGCTCCCAAGTATTCTATAATCGGAGACGAGAACATGGCAAAGTACGATGGGGACCCCCACGGATTTGCCTGTATCGTATTGATTTTCTCGAGGAGAGTGAGACAGAGATAACAAAAAGCCTCGCGATTTGCCAGAGCCAACATATCTACTCGCTTTTACTACTAAAACTCTCTGCACCCCCGTCATGTACCAATGAGAAGTATGCCCAGCAGAACAAAACTCTGTAGATTCTCTCGTATACGCGTCGAGCGCATCGTACATGGGATAGTAAAACGATATCGATTTTTGACAGCTGCTTCGACTACCTCACGTAACATCTATATATTATAATGTGTACGTCCCGGTGTGCATGTCTGTGTACGAGCAAAGGGGGTGGTTTCACTGCACGCGACTCACCACACCGAACAAGGGGAACCCGCCCGGCCCCCTCCGTTTCCCCATGTTAATTTTACGTTCTACCGGCTTCTGGAGTACTCATTAACAGCCAGTTGTACTACGAGCCATGCACCTTATTCACAAAACCATATTTTCCAACCGTAAACCGCGACCATTCGATTCGTACGCGAGTATGAAATTTCCAGAAATTACTAGATGACCAAATAATCTCTTTCATTTTATTTATCCATCGCACGTTATTGATAAAAATAATTATTTTTGGGATAAAAATGAAAAGATCGAAACATTTTCGAAAAACTTGAAAAATTTCTGTGAAATTGAAAAATCGACTTTTGCATACGATTTTGTTGGATTCCTGTGCTTATGGATCTTTCGGAATTTTTTTTCCACCATAGGTACGGATGATGGAGGAGCGGCTAGTGAAGGGTGAATACAGCCTCAGTACAACCGGAGTTGGTACGCCGCCACAATCATCTTTGCCATCGACTTCGAACACAAAAAACGAAAAGACCGACGATGCACACTGCGCGTGCATTTCGAAACTAGAGACACAGGTCGAAGAACAGGTAACTTTTGTTTTTAAATATTCGTTGACATAAAATCAGTATTCGTTTGATTTTTTTTTTTTTATGGATCAATTCGCGCGCGAGTTTATTGTGAGTTTTTATTTATATCACCGGAGATATCTCGTCGCTATTCTTGACCGTTCGATATCGATTCTCAGAGACAATTGCGACTGCAAGACGCGCGACAAGTTGAGGCCAAAGCTGCTCGCATCAAAGAGTGGGTTACCAACAAATTGCGCGAGCTCGAACAACAGAATCAACATCTTCGTGAACAGAACAACAAGTGCAACCAGCAACTCGAGCTCCTGAGAAATCACATCACTAACATCGGACTCAGGCCACCGGTCAGTCGATTATTACCAGCTGTCACTTTCTTTACCTTTATTTCTCACTAAATAATACTTCGCCTCGTTAAATTATGACGAAATAATTTTTTATGAAGAAAATTATTGAGAATAATGAGAAAAATCAATTTCAGGCACCAACGAGAGCCTCGTTGTCGCTCGAAGTTGATCCCACCCTCAGACGTCGTAGCGAGAGCCTGGAAAGCACGCCACAAACCGTTGCCGAAAGCGTTCAAAGCACAGCCGTCGAGCAGCAAGTTGCAACGAGACACAGAAGACACTTGTCGGCTTGTGGTACGATACAGCAAGGAATCACCGCTACGAATATGGATTCGAGGTGAAGTAGACAAAATATCAGATTTTCTTATCAACACACCTTCTTGTTGTTCTTGTCGTTGATTTATCTTCCTCGTAAATATTTAGACTTCTTATTGAACGGGCGAACGACGTGGCAAAATTTTCCCTTTATCCTTTCCCTTTACCGGCTGGTCCATGTCCTTAACGTCATTTTTATCGTGTCCTTTTTGTTTATTTATTCTTTTTCCAGTCTAACTGTTTATTTCCTTCTTTACCGTGCTGTTGTTCCAGGATCGAGCAGCAAACTTTGTGTCGCGAAAAGAAAATGAACTTGATGATAAAATTTCATATGTAAACGTGAATTGTTTGTTTGTGTCTTTCGAGAGAGAAAATTTCAGGGGAGGATTGTGAATTAGAGTGAGCGAAAGAAATGACGCGATGAAATTCTCTTTGGGAGGCCTCACGACGTGATAGCGGCGCCCGATTAGCGAAACACGCGGTACCCTGTACCGTCCTGGGACTTCCTGCGGGGATCTTTCGGCCCTCCATCAATATTTGAAAATTCCTGTCATATTGATTAGTGAATTGTCGAAAAATTGTTCGTTCCGTGATAAAATGATGGACGAAAATGAAATAATAATGAATTTGCGATTGTAGCTTACTCTCGGAGGAGTTGGCAGCTGCGGTGGAAAATCTGGTTATGCTGCCAAGCATACCCGGAGTCTCGGAGGGCAGTCGCGACAGCAGCAGCTCCGAGGCGATCCACGATTACGCAGAAATCTACACACCCAGCAGGGAAGGCATCAATTGGGCTCAGGCCAGTGGACAAACTGCACCGAGACCACCAACCCCACCATTGCACAGATTCCCAAGCTGGGAGGCGAAAATTTACCAGGTAATTGAGCCACAAATGTCGAATATCACGCGCATTTTCATCTTCTTCCCAAGACAACTTTCCGGATTGATAATTTGGCGTGTTTTTCAAGGTCGCGGACGGCGGTTTGGGCATTGGACCTCCGGCCAACGAAGAATCAGGCCCATCGACGTGCACAACCAACACCACGAGCTCGTCCAAACATTCCCACGCAACTGGACACAATCTCACTGCGCACAATTCACAGGGTTACTGTGACATATCGGTACCGGTTTATGCCACGGTCAAAGGTCAGAAAAATTGAATTTTATTGATTGAAATCACGAATTTTACTAAGTATCCTTACAATTTTTGTCCCCACGATTCTCATTCTGCCGGAAATTATGATATTCTAGGCTTGGAGCCAAAATAACTGCCTCAAAAACTAACGGAATGATTTTTAACCCTCCGCGATTCACATGGGTCTTTATGACCCGAGCGACAACTTTTTTTTCTAAAATCTCGTTATAATTAAAAATAAAACTGAGGCAGTGACTATGACCAGATTTTTTCCTCTCTGAATTCATTTACAATCATTTACGTCGTTGACTGTATGAATGGATTGAAAAAAAAAAAGTTCATCCAAGAGCCAAGCAGTCTATTGACTTTAACGATGAAGAAATTGTTTGCCAAGTGTTTGAAGAAATTTCGATTTACTTGGGCTAACAGGTCGAGCGAGTCAGATACGATCAATGCCATTTGGTGACAGTTCGGACGACAGTTCGGACGGCGAGGAACATCCGAATCAGACGGAAACGAATACTCGAATAACGAATAGTTCCTCCGACAACACAGACTCTTCGCTGGGTAGCGGTAGCAGCCCTTCGAAGAGCGTTAAAACAACGAGTAGTCTCAGCCCCGCAAAAAGAAGTTCCAGTGGTTCACCGAGCAAAAGTGTTAAACGTGGTGAGTTGTTAAAAATATAAGAATTTCGAGCAGAGAGCTAACGTGACTGTATTTTCAACGTCGAATCTCGCATTTTAAATCTACAGACACGTCACTCGAGTCGGGACTTTCGGAAGATTACGCCATACCCCCGGACGCTCTTAGTTCGACGTCGTTAGAGTCCAGCATGCCGAGTCTCCTCATGAGAGTTTCAGGCGAGAGCCCGAAAAGACTGGAATCTTTGGAGAAAACGGGCCACCTCGCTAAACTCGGTGGGAAACTGAAAACCTGGCGAAAACGGTGGTTCGTTCTTAAAAACGGTATTCTCACGTACTGGAAGAGCCAGAACGACGTTAATCGTAAACCACAAGGACAAATATTACTGGACGAAGTGTGCAGGATAAATCGAGCCGAGGGTGCAGCGACCTTTGAAATTTCAACCGGAAAAAAGACTTATTATCTTACCGCCGACTGTATAGCCACGATGGAAGATTGGATACGAGTTTTGCAGAATGTACAAAGGCGAAACGCGACAAAGTTGTTGCTCAGCCGAGAGGACAATAAACCTACGATACAGGGATGGCTGACCAAAGTTAAAAATGGTCATGCTAAAAAATGCTGGTGTGTCCTCATTGGCAAAATGTTCCTTTACTTCAAGTGCCCAAGTGATACGGTGAGTATTTTTCTCTACAAATCAAAACTTTGCCAATTTTTGGCGTTCGCTATTTCACGATAATTTCAATAATTTCAAATCTTTCGATAGTTTGACAATATTTTTGATTTCTTACGGAACTGTCAACAAAATTTTCTACTGGAACAACAAAAATTTATTTTTCGAAGAGATTTTATAGAATATTTCGTGCTGCAATAACAAAATTTTTGTGATTTAAAAAAAAAAAAACTTTGAGTCCAACCAAATATCGATTTTTTTGAACAATTTTTTTTTTTTTAGCGTATGAATTTTTAAAGTAGAAACAACGAAAAGTATTAGAGAATTTGAGCAGATTTTTTTCTCGCCAAATACGAATTTGGGTTCAATGCGAGGGTTTAATGTTGCAGAATCCGGTCGGACAGATAAACATGCGAGATGCGCGGGTCGAGGAAGTAGAACACATGTCGGACAGTGATAGCGAAGAGAGAGACACCGAATGTCCTCACGAGAGGACGATCGGTATTTTTCCTACTCATCAAGGTCCGACGTATCTGCTTATGCCGCACAAACAGGACAAGGACAATTGGCTGTACCATTTGACGGTTGTATCCGGTGGTGGACCGAGCGCGGGTACCCAGTACGAGCAGTTGGTCCAGAGACTGATGGAAACTGACGGTGATCCGGGTTGCGTACTTTGGAGGCATCCGTTACTGTTGCACACGAAGGAAAATATCACGAGCCCATTAACGAGTCTCACATCGGAAACTCTGCAATCCGAGGCCATCAAATTGTTCAAGGTCATTCATTAACAATCCAAGAAAACCAACTGAATTGGTATTTTTGTATTTTTCGTAAATCACAACGACCGAAGCTCAATTTCGTTTCGTTGCTTTTCCAGGCTTGTCAATTATTCATGTCGGTCGCTGTGGAACAAGCCGGAATCGATTATCACGTGGTACTTGCTCAAAACGCTCTCCAACAGTGCTTGGATCAACCCGAGCTCCAAACTGAATTCATATGTGCTCTGGTGAAACAAACGAGCCGTCATACGCAACAACGACTGGGCGTACAGGTAAAAAAGGCCGCCAGACTTGTCTCACTGGGTACTGCGCGCGTTGTAAGTCCTGCTTATTGTTTAACAACAAACCTTCACCTCCTGTGTACCATTTTCGTTCGTCCATCGGAAAATAGCTTGAATTTGAGCTTCAAGACGAGCCAGAGCAAACGAGGCAAAAAGTATAAAACGAACGAAATGTTGCACTGGAAACGCTTGGTCAAGTATTACTCGATAACCATAATTAACTATCGTCCACGGGGTTTTGCCTTTCGTCACTCAATTGTGTCTGTTTGTGTGTGTTTTTTTTCCTTTTATTTTTCCCCCAATTTCTCTCATGCAAAACGTCCCCTCGGACGCGACTAACAAAGTAACAATGAACGTTGAGGACGTCGGAGAAAAATGAAAAATCCACTCGACAATACTTGACCAAGCTCATAACGAAAATTTTAGTTATAACATTCATCCACATTTCACTTTCATTTGCTGCTTTGAATGTGCTAAAAACTACAAGTGCTACGTTCATTTAGTTAGTAAGAATTTTTATTTTGAAATTATAATGGAAAATACTGAAGGCATGCTTCTCGTTATTGACCTCATTACGTCTGGTCAAGCTCGTTTTATTTTTATTATCACGTATTTTTTAATATTATTCTACATCATACGCTAAAACCACCCGATATTGGTGCCCAATTGCGCGCACTCGGCACAATTCGACAGTCTCGCACGAAATTTATCGATTAAAGTTTAAAAAGCCTCACTACTGCTTATTTAAAAATTTTGCAATGATGCACAGTACTGTCGAAATTTGCTGAGCTGCGTGCCCACACTTGCAGAATGGTATGTTGGTGTACATGAAAAATATCTATCACACACAGAAAAACATATTTTTCTAGAATCGTTTTGTTCTGTCAATTAGTTTTTTTGCAATATTCTTCATTGAGATATTTTATATATTTTTATATACTTTGTTTTGAATGCTGCTTAGAAAATATTAGGCAATAGAACAAAAAATAAAACACTCGAGGAAGGATTAAAAGTTTTAAAATCGCGTGGTAAAGCTAGATTTTCTTTTCAGTCAATAAATTATATTTTTTTGGGACTAGATAATTGGATAATAAACGTTGATTTTAGAGAAAATGAGATGAATTCGTTGAGGGGAGTAAAAATAGTTTTCACTAGTGCTTTGGGAGCGGTTATTACGAAGAAATTTCATTAGACGAGGCGCTTCTCATCCACATTCGTTGATTCATCGATACTCGATAATTGCAGAAAGAATATTAAATTCCATCCGTTTTATGTGATTAACTAATCGAGTTTGGCGTTCACATCCCTCGATTGCTATTGCTTCCTCGCACTAACAAATTCGATACGTCAGAATTGAACATTTGGGGGTCTCGATGGAACATTAAACTAAGTGTGGAAAACAGAGACGGACTAAAGACTGTACGGTTGGCCCGTTCGGTTATTTTCTTGGGGAGAATCGCAAATTCTAAAGATACATACGTCCTTTGAGGATTCTTTTCGAATCTCACCGCTAATTTTGTGACGGAACAATAACATCGCGAAAAATAAGAAAAAAAACATTGACGAATCGTTAGATTAGGTGTGTATTCCCATTCTACGGATGGTAGTAGTATGCCAGCATACCATTGCAGCAGCTCCTCCTCTGCGCAACACAATCGCTCTTCACCTGCGATACGCAAAGTCCCGCGTCAAACGGCGGTGGTGATAATGCGGACGCGCAATCGACGGCATCAACTTCTCACAGTCCTCCGCTAACGCAGGGACACTCAACATCGACGATACTCGAGTGCAAAACCAGCCCGGCCCATCACGTTCTCGTACAGGGATGGCAACTTCTGGCCCTTGCCGTTTCGCTATTTTTGCCAAGGAACAACCGTTTGCTGTGGTACCTTAAACTTCATTTGCAGAGAAACGCTGATTCCAAGTGAGCCCAATTTTTTTCTCCCTGCTTAAACAGCCCATTTGGATTTGGATGAAATTCATAAGAGTTTTTTTTTTCCAGATCCGAGTGTGGCAAATACGCGGCTTACTGCGAGAGAGCACTGGAAAGAACGCTTCAGAACGGTGGACGAGAAGTCAAGCCATCGCGGATGGAAGTTTTGTCGATTCTTTTGAAAAATCCTTACCATCATTCCCTACCTCACGCGATACCGGTTCACTTTTCCAACGGAACGTATCAAGTCGTCAGTTTCGATGGGAGCACCACGATCGAGGAGTTTCTCAACACGCTGAATCAAGAGATCGGTTGTCGGGACGTGCATCAATCGGGTTTCACGCTCTTCAGTGACGATCCCATCGAGAAAGATCTCGAGCACTTTATCGATTTGCAAGCGAAGCTTTGCGACATAATATCGAAATGGGAAACGGCTCTGCGAGAGAAAGGTTCCGGGAAATTTGAGAATACTCGAGTCATACAATTGACTTATAAATCTCGATGTTATTGGAGACAAGCTGCAAAAATGGAGACCGATCGGGAGCGACTCTTGCTTTGCTATCAGGTAAATCAGCAGGTTGTCCAAGGAAAGTTTCCCTTGAATCGAGAACTCGCTTTCGAGCTCGCCTCGCTCATGGCACAAATTGATTTCGGCGAGTACAATCACGACAAAGCTCGTAGCAGTGGCCCAGGAAATCCTCATCATCTCGTGCTCCAGGCTCTCGATAAATTTTATCCCGTTCGTTATCGAGCCAACATCACTGCCGATCAACTCAGGTTTGTCCTTGTTCCGCGCGATTATTCACTCCCAACTTTATGAAAAACTCTCACACTCATGAAAATTTTACTACACAGGGAGCTTCAAGAGAAATTACAAGAAAAGTGGATCGCACTCAGAGGCCGAAGTGTTCTCGATTGCGTCAGGATATACTTGACATGCACAAGGAAGTGGCCGTTCTTCGGAGCAACGTTGTATCAAGCAAAAGTAAATTTAACTCATTTGCAAGCAATCGAGGTTGAAAAATGATGAAAAACAAACTTTAACACATTTTCCCGTTCGGCAGCTCAAGCAAAACGATCCGGTGACTGTTTGGATCGCAGTTTCCGAAGACAGTGTGACATTGCTGGAGCTACAGTCAATGGCTGTAATGTGTCGTTACAACTACGGGAATATAGTAACGTTTGGGGGCTGCTTAAACGATTTTATGCTGGTTGCTTGTCCCGACGAAGGTGCAGCGGAACAAAAGTTGCTTTTCGCCCTGAGCAAGCCCAAGGTACGATTTTCAGCAACAAGAATTTAGTGGAATCAAGAAAAATATCGTTTTTCCGGTAATGCAGAATTCATTCTGAGCCTGTGGCTTGTTTTCAGATCCTTGAAATAACTTTATTGATCGCCGATTACATGAACGCCCTTGGGCACGCGTTACCAGGCACGCCGCAGATGAACACGCTAACGCGTAACGGATCGCATCGCTCGATAAAATCGACTCTTCGACCCGCAACCGGTGAGTGAAATAAAGATGGAAAGGACTCGATGCGACGAATCGCGATTCCATGTCGGAAATGTCTCGATTAAGAATTCAATTACGACGACGATTACAGGTTCGAGCTGTCTTCCAACGCAACCAGATATTCTAAAGTCTACACCGGACCACCAAAGACCCTGAAGAACAGCGCAAACGTCCGAGCGATTCTGACGGAGAGACAACTCGATAAAAACGAGTCTCGTGCTCGCGAGTCCGATAGTTAACGACGCACTAATTCTATACGCAAAGGTACTAAAGCCACTTTTTATCTCAAGAGCATTCTTGTGCTATGGGAGATCCAAATCGGGAGATGAAACCTGATCGTCTCGTTGTTCGTGCCTGTGTGAATAACAAAAATGAGGGAAGAGCTCGAAGGAAAAAAGAGGCGCGGCGGGGAGGGAGGGAGGGAGGGGAAAGAAAAAGAAAACTGGAGTCTCGGGAGGCAGCGATTGATTAAGGCGTTTGCAATGTGCCATGCGATGCAGGGATCGAGCAAAGTTCCAAAAACACTGCCTAAGTATCGTAGTAGAATTTGGTTCGTACCACATCGAACCGATGATTTATGAAGAAAAGCTGAAAATCATTCTTAGAAAGATGATGAGCGTGTGTGCGTACGTGTGTCATGTGAATGCGAGAGTGTGGATGAAAACTTTTATTACAATATTTGTATACCAAATTCGAAGAAGAAACGCGTTCGTACAAGA
Source organism: Diadegma fenestrale (assembly GCA_037043255.1). Taxonomy (NCBI): domain Eukaryota; kingdom Metazoa; phylum Arthropoda; class Insecta; order Hymenoptera; family Ichneumonidae; genus Diadegma; species Diadegma fenestrale. The sequence goes on from CM073317.1 coordinate 11,227,683, forward strand.
ATTAATAATTATTCGACGATGCGCCCAAGTTGTAAATATAAAGCTCTAGCTGTACTCGATATCGTGGGATTTTTCAAAGCGAATCAATAATTATTCCTCGCTAGCAATAACGAGGGCTCGATTATTGACAAATGACGAAGGAAAAAAAAGCAACAAACTTTTTGCCAAAAAGAAAACACTGATGAATCGTGCGAGGAATGAATCTCATTGGCGTAGGCCACGAAGGCGAGATTAATAAATTTTGTATTTGTCTTTGAGGGGGATTGGGGAAGAGGCCTGAAAACCTCGACCTGTTTCTGTGGTAACTACAACACTGTGTACTAGACATCTGAATGCTACATACCGTAATTAACATTCGGAATTAATTACCAATCATTTAACTAATTCATAGTGTTGTACAACGTAAAACACGTCACAATAGTGCTTTGAAATGGTTCATTCCGGTGTAACAACCAGCAACGCCTAGCCATCCGCGTACACTTAGATCCCGTTTCTTCGATAAGTTCTTTTTGCACAAAATCTCGATCGTCCCGATCCCACCTGGAGCGTAAAACGTTCTTTGCCATATATACAATTAAAAAAAAAAACAAAAGGGTGCCTCAAAGATCAAGTTCGTTGGGAGGTAAAATTGTTTTTTGTTTCTCGTCGAATACTCCACGTAGTGCCCATAGTAGGGAGATGATCGATAAGCGGTAACGTGACAAAATGATATTAAATAGAATGCTCGAATGAAAGAATCTCGCAGCGCTGACAAAACCTTATGATTATTATTATTATCATGATTGTTGTTACTATAAATATTTTTACTAATGTAATTGTAAAAAACAAATGTTCTTATTTTAATGTAAAAGCTAGTCCCGCATCATGATTACGTTCGTCTTTGAATAAGCACGATACAATTATATACAAGGAAGAAGCAATGGTCACATCACATTTATACGAAAGGGATTTTAAAACGATGCGCAATACTGTTTCATGGGTAAATAAAAAAGGAAAAACATTTAAAACACGACCAAGTAGTTGTAGGCGAAGTTTTATTTTTCGCTTTGTTCGACGAACTAACTTTTAGCGCGTTTTATTTGCACACATATTTGCAAATCATTTGTTTCAATAAGTATTCACGAAAGTCGTCTTGAACTCTTGTCGTAAGAGGTTTGTGTGCCAACCGAGTAATCTTACGTATACTGACGGACGTCTTCCTTTATTAAATAACGAAATAACATTTTTTAACTCTGAAAAAAAGAAAAAAAACCCATAAAAATGGTAAAAAAAAGTTGTAAGATCGACTTTGCGGTGGACACAGATCTCCTACGAGTGTGATTATCATTCCTGATAAGCTGAGAGACACTAATTGAGAAAGTGACTCGCGGAAGAAACGAGACGAATAACAAGCCCAGAAATATCGAGGATCTTGTGGCGGGCCTCAGATTATCGGGAAAAGTACAAACAAAATTAACAACACGAACGACACTCTCTCTAATTTTTTACAATATGAACGTGGATGCTATTGCAATATGGTGAATTTGCACTGGAACAATATGTGTGAAAAATGAAAAAAATCTTTCTATAACGAAAACTTTGAGGGAGAGTATACACGTAAGAAAAAAAAGTCTGTAAATATTGCGATAGGTTCGAAATTTTAGTTTTTATTAGATCATCACTTGTAGATAAAACGAAAAAGATAAAAAAAAAAAACGAAGAAAATCACGAAAATAACTGGCCGCTGATCAATCACGAATGTACTACTCCGTTTTATAAATGTTCCATTGGGAAAAACGAATAACGCCATTGGCAAACATTCGTTGTGTACGCTACTCGAAAATTTATTTCGGTTAATCTTTATTTATTATTTATTATTCGCATTAAATGGCGCATGAGAGATTTTGACGATGTGGAAAATGTACGGTATAACAAGTATATATTCAAAGTATTGTACTATTGTACAAAAAATGAAATAAAACATGCTCCGATATGTAAAACGATTCTTCGTGCCTGATTTTTGCCTCCGGCGCTCCACGAAATTAGAGCTCGCGTTAGTCAACGTCTTCCGGCTTGACAGGATGCGTCAATGGTATCATGGATTTCTTTTTCGTATCCCTCGAGAGAGCTTTCCGCATATCTAACAATAAAAATACACAGCGACGGTAAAATCGAGGCTGGCACTAATTACGAGATTCGCACGTTCTCTTACCGTAAGCATCTTCGTCAGGATCTCCGTTATAATATTCCAAAACTGTTCTATAAACGATGTACCCCAATTGTTGATACATATTGATGGCAACTTTATTGCTGACCCGAACAAATAAATCCACAAAGTAGGCCTGTTTCCTGAAAAAGCAGAAAAAAGCGAGGAGGAATTGAGCGGGACTGTCGGGAAAGTCGGAAAAACGAAATTCTCACTTTTCTGAAACTTCTTCCAGGTACTTCATGAATTTTGCGGCCAGGCCCAGTCTCCTGTAATCCGGGGAAACTGTCAAGGCTGTTACGTGACCGTGCCAATTTTCTCCGACACCCTCCGCCTTTCCCATGACTGAAATTATGGTGAATTGATGATTGGATTTGATATCGACTAAAAAAAACTCATTGACTTACTGTAACCCATAATTTCTCCGCTGGGAGACTCTGCAACTTGAAAATACTCTGGCCAGTGAGCTAAGTAGTGAAGATAAAAGGAGAGTGCGTACTAATCCTCGAAATGAAGGAAAGCATCTTGAATAATGAGTTAATCAAGCGATGAGATATATTTCAAAGACTTTTGACAAAAGGATACGGTCTCTGTGAGAGGATCCAAATTTCTGAAACCGTGAAAGCCCGTAAGTATCGAATTCATTGTGTTTTTCATGTTACTCGATCGCGAGACACTGTTCAAAAAGGTTAGAAAACGGTTTTATACCACGGCGATACTTACACATTGTTGAATTTGAATAAATCGTTGCAGGTGAACGGCCTCATAATCGACATTTTTGAAAAATTAAAGAGTTTGCAAGTCTTGTGTGAAAATTAACGATAAAATGTAACAATAACACGCCGAACGTCAGATTGAATCACAACAACGGCGACACTGCGCGGACGTGGTCTGAACCGCACGCGATGCTGCTGCCGACCGGTGGGAGTTTTCCGAGATGTCATTTGGAGCAATGAAATCAAAACTGTTCGTGCACGTGTTCATTCGAATCTCACAGTGGGAAGAAAAGGAACAACGCACACACGCGGATAGCAAAAACTTGAAACTTGTATCGACAATTTATTTATCATTTTTGTTGCGAGTACTAGTTACAATAATTATAACATATATATACATATATATGCATGTGGATATATATATATATATGTATATACGAAACATGACCAGAAATATAGGCAGCACGCATAATGATTGAAATAACAAAAAGCGGAGCAAGCATGCTTTTCTCCATTTGGAAATTTCATAGGCGCTGAATTTTAAATAAAGGAGCTGCTGCGACGAGAGCAAATTTGCTGGAAAAATATATAATCAAGTATTTGCAGTTGACGCACGTGAATAAGAAAAAAATATGCTTGCACCGCATTCGTCATAATATTCTGCCCAGAAAACTTTTCTATACGTTGACAATCTCACCAACAATTGTCTCGATCGAAGCGTACAAAACATGTCCTTGTGCTTATATCCAATAATCCCACGAATTATATCCAACATACAAAAAATTATACACATACAGAAGTGTCGGCGCGTCTCGTAACGATCACAAAAACGTTCACCAATCAATAACCATTTCTCGTTTCCATAATAACGAATCAACTACAGAAAAAAAAAAAAACACCGAAAGAAAGAAAACACGATTCAGCGATTAATCGGAAACGTGAATTTCAAATCCAAATCGTACGAGACGTTTTTAATACTCAATTCCGCATTCTTCATTTTTTTTCTTCTCTCTAGACACTGTGTCCGCACTACACGCATTTGCGAATAGAAAAAAAGACACTGATGGAAAAGACAAAAAATAAGACTCGTTTGTACAGTCGCTAGAGTACCATGAAAATCTTTGAAAAATTGTATCTACAACATTTCAAAAGTGATTTACCACCATTGTGTGATTAAATGTCGGTAGAGCCATGGACACCGAAGAACGTCTACTCAACACGGAAATAATAGAAAGAAAAAAAACAACAATGACAAAGTAACACTGGCTCAGGTGTAAGCAATTATTAACGAACATATTTTTAGCTTTTTTTTCTTTCACGAGTGCTGATCTTCGAGATGTAATCGCGAAAGCTAAAAAAAAATGTGTTGGACGAACGCACACGAATAGAAGAGGCTCGTGAATAGTGTGCAATCGTATTTGAAAGAAAAACTCAGTTTTACACTCGTTGGTCGCATATAATGTAGACATTCTTTGATTAAGGCTCACCTCGATTTACAGGGATCGTTCCCTTTGGAGGTTTTGTGACGTGTGTACAAATGTAAAGTGTATAGAATAGAGTAATACACGTTGTAACGAGTGTGACGTTGATTTATATAGGTAAAAAGTGTGTGATGAACGTTGAGGAAGAAAAAATGAATGAACGAACATTCTGAAGAGACGGGGCAAAGAAGTTAAATGCAAAGAAATGCAGTTGACAAGTTTTGAAGGCCAATCGCAATGCCAAACCGAAGCTACACCCTCTGAATTGGTCAATCTATTATTTTTTGTTTATCTCTGGAAAATCGTTTAGATTCCTTGATTGCTCTCGTGTCTAACGAGGGGAATCATCTTGTTTGGAAAAACTAGTGAAAAAAAAAAATGTAATCCCTATGGACCCGTATAAAAGTTGAGAAGGTGGCAAAGTGGGATGAATAAAAGTGAACTGGCTGTGCCAATAGAGAGGGGAATCGAGGGATAACGATACTCGATTAATTATGTAAGAGGATATCAATTTCTCAGTGTTGTATAGAGTCGATCCTACCAATGGGCGATCAACATCCTGAGTTATCGTGTGAATAACGATATGGGTTTCACGTCATACTGTGTTTTAAATAGCCCGGGCACGATAGTCTCGTTATATAGATTATTTGAATAAATTATTACGAAATACGATTAATATATTCGCAAAAGGAGTGTATCTACAAAATTCGTACGGATATTATTACGATAGGATAACCTAGATTCACGTTTTTTTCTTCGTCTTTTCGTTCCATTTCGAAAGAATATTTTTTCTTGTGCCTGAGTTAAGATGCATATTACATAATCGCCTTTACCAAAAGATTGCACATTACACCGCTGTTTTTTCGTCATTATTTCGCAATCGCAGATCCCTCGCTCCCTCTCTCTCTCTCTGTCCATTCTTGTACGTACAGATTCGCAAGTGACGTGTAGCAGCAAAAATGTATAGACAGCAACGAGATTGACACTTACACAACGGCAGTTGTTGATATTTTTCAAAGTATTTACTTGTATTTTTGAAATGACCGGGAAACAGCGGTGTAAATGAATTTTTTGAAGGATTAATTATTGAAGGAATTGAATGTTGAGAGTCTATGGTGTCGAGCGCACTGGATTGTTTTGTTTCGTTTGTTAGTTCGTTTTTCCCTCTTAAATACGCACTTTTTAATACCCAAAGGGATTTTTTTTTTATTTACAACCGGATATTAGAAAAGCCATGATCGGGCTGCTGGAGCAAGGCACGGCTGATTCGAAGCGTCCGTTAATAATGAATATCAGCTAAAACGAGGATCGGACGCGTTGAGCGAAGAGCTCTCGTTCCTTTCGGAAGAGAGCGGCTGAGTTAACTCGCTAATTCAGTTACAAAGCTCCGGTCATTGATTCCGACGTTGCGCTTAATCGCTCTTTTTCATCCACTATCAATAGTTGCGTGTATTTTGACGACCTAGCCATTGGTTTTTTTGTTTTTATGTAAAATCCACGTAATCTCGATGGATTTGTGGACGATAGAAAAAATTACGTCTCCGCGACGTTGACTTTGTGGTATTTCAAAAATATTTTCTCTCCTAATATGTTTATCACAAACGACGACGATAAATCTTGTCGCCGATGAAACTCCGCAATCCTTATCGATATTTACTTCGTTAGTCGAATCGTTTTTCCTTCGTTTTCTTTTCTCCTTCGTTTTTTTTTGTTGCTTTGACGATTTCGTGATTACTGTTACTGGTATTTAATTAATACAATGTATTATCAGTTATTACTATGCGAATATTAGAATAACGTCGTTTACTTCGCTCGTTCCGTCCCCATCTCGTTAATAGTTCTGGAACAAGGCTCACCGGGCATGGACGTCATTCGAATGAAAAATCACTCTAAATTATTATTTACAAATAATCATGACAGAAACCCAAAAGCAACACATGATTTTGCATCATTTGAAAACCACACGAGGAACTTTGAGCATTCCGTTTGATCGTGCATTATCAAATAACATTTGGTCCAATTACAGAGGCCACGACGGTTGGCATCCGGGAGCAAAAATTCAACTTGCAACTGCTCTCTGCTCTCTGCTCTCTCTGCGCATTAGAGAATTGGATTCCAGGGACTGTGACTAAAATTCGATCGAATCCGTACTCTGATGAATGAGAGAATAAGGAAATTTCTAATGACTGGAAAAAAATAGTTTATTCTTCATTGTTGAGCTATGAGGATGAGAGCGAACTGAAAATTCGAACGACGCCCACAGCCGGTACGAATCCTGCTGCCAGTTTCTTTTTTTTTTTTAATTCTCTATTCGTCATGTTTTCGGAAGAAAAAATGAATTCGCACTATAAAGTTAACGGTAGGATTATGCCAAGTCGATTTCCGGTGTGTAAGAAAATCGCGATTGAAATACTTGTTAGGAATTTGAAGAAAGATTCGGTGGAGCGCGTTGGCAAGTTGTTGGACTTGGCTCGCTCGGCGAATCGTTTATTTGAATCTGCGTTTGTTCCAGTATCGATAATTTGCGGATCGGCAGGAAGATGAGGGCAACAATCGCGTCGAAGCTCTCGTTTGAAAAGTGTGTGTGCGTGAATTAGAAGAGAAAATAAATGGCGAAAGAAAGTGGAGAGAAAAAGTGTGTGAATAGTGAGACGTAACGAGTGAACCGCGAAATAGCCGATTTCATTGCCGAGTTTCGACTTTGATTATTTTACCATAAACATGATAAAACGTAAGCGAAAATGTTGTAGTGGATGTAGGTCGAGGTTATAAAAAAAAGGTGTAAAACGAGAAACCGCAATGGATCCTGTTGAACTTTCGAACCTTCGCCAACCGGATACTCCCGCGTTCCCACGAAAGTTCCATTCTTGTAAAAATTCTCCAAAAGTACTTCCTTCTCCGCCCATCTCTCGTACAACCACTTGGACAGTAGTTCGGGCTCTCTTGGGACCTGCGACAAAATAATTCATAGCTAAACACAAGTTGATCGTTTAAATAGACAACGGAGGTCATCCCCGTTTGTATTCGAGCAAGCGAGTAGTAGTCGCTGTTATCGATTTCTAAGGGTCTCACCACCGAGCTTGGAAATAATCGATAAAAGAGGACGGTTTCGCAGGGGGCTCGAGAGCCCGTTACAATCTCTGATAAGTCGATTGGCTTTCCTTGTGGATACGCTATCGTTATGTCCAGAATCCAACTGATCTCGGGTTTAGCAACCACATTCGTACCTGCCAAATGATTCAAAATCTCTCTTAATGCGACCAAATTCCTTATTCGCGATAAATCAGTCAATTTTTGAATAATTATTTAATGATTAATCTCTTATTTACTCGATTGATTGTTTGACCGTTGATCCGACGAATTATTGTTTTGTGTCGGACCAATTTCGTCGAATATCGTTTGTATCGCGCCGGTTCTCGGCAACGAAACATTTTCCAATATCGGTAAATTATTCTTCATTCCAAATTTCTTCGAGGTTTCTCGTCTCTTGCACAAGAAACCACCTTCGGGAAATAGTACCATCCACCTTCGATTAAGTGGAATATAAGAATCCTTTAGATGCTTCTTCAATTGTTTTAAACTTTCTTCCCGCCTGGTACGGCCCTGTTACGAGCACGACGAATAATTAAGTAACACGGTAAATTCTCGCTCTCTCTTTTCATGAAATTCTTTCAATTTTAGTGAATAAAACTTACCGAAACGATAAAAAAATCCTCATGCAATATCGAGACTATACCAAAGTTGGTAAATTTAAATAGCCTATCCATAATCCACATTAAATTGGGCAAAACATCAGGTTTTGCGTTGAACGTCGTCATCAACATAGGAACATCTGCTGTACTCTGATGATTCGCTATTACGAGTGTTTTTTCATTCACGATCTTTTGTATATCGTCACCTTGCTCTACAACTGAAACGTTACAAAATACAAGCACTCTAAAGTCATGAGCCAAATGATCGAAGAATTAACGTCACTTGAAATATCGAGCCATTTGTTATTCTTAGCAAATGAGGCAAAAGAATGATGCTGAAGTTTGCAACGTTGGAATGCATCGAAAAATATTGATTTTATTGAAGATTCGTTCAATTTTCAACGTCATCCAAATTTTTCGAGCCGGTATGTTTTCGGAATGGCAAAAATCGATCGTTTTATCATCGTAATTACATTCTGCATTTGAATAATTATTTTTGTCAAAGATAAAAATGAATTTCGTTGCATTCCAACGATGCAAACTTCAGAGTTATGGCAAAAGATGACTCTGAAGTTTGCATCGTTGGAATGCAACGAAATTCTTTTTTATTTTTGGTAAAAGTAATTATTCAAGTGCGGAATGTAATTACGATGATGAAATGATCGATTCTTGCTACCCGAAAAGCAAATGGGCTCGAAAAATTTGGATGACATTGAAAATTGAACGAATTGTTGATAAAATCGATTTTTCGTTGCATTCCAACGTTGCAAATTTCAGCATCATGGCAAAAGCTCAATAGACTTTCTCCATTTTTTTAAAACAAACCCAAACAAATGATATTCCTGGAGAATTGAAAATACTTACTGTCGTAGCCGGCGGACCATGTCCACATGGAAACCATTGCCAGGAGCCAATGAAAAAATAGACCCTCTATCCGCCAGTAGATTTGAGGCTGATAGAGTTTTACGGGGAAGAGTAACATCATCCATATGACGTAGGTTGGTATGCAATAAACATTGTTCAAGAGAACAAACCCCGTTCTCATGATACATTTCACGAGAGAGGCAACTTTGCCAATAAGGCTGTAAAGTTGAAGAAAAAAAACCAACATGTTTTATAAAGTTTTGTTGAAGAAAACTCTCGTGCTTTTGGCCGCTTTCATTGTTATAAATGATTCAAAGATTGTCTCTGTTTTTTTTATCATGCGTTCGATTCTTCTTGTCGGCTGACCAAAACTTTGTGACATATATACGCGTCGCAGGCTACTACTCGCTATGGAGAAGCCTATGAACTGACCACTTATGCAATTACATTGTTAAGGATTGAGGTAGGTGCAAGCAAGTTCTACAAGATGATTCAAGAGTCGAATATGACCCATATCTAGCTTGTCGTGCATGTGCATTGAGCTCTGACCCGCAAGTATCGAAATCTGTCTCAAGAGATTTAGAGTAAGTCGAGCGTGTCTACAAAAAATCGATATCGTCTGAGAAACTGTCTGGCGGCGACGGACGAGCTTGAAGTTTCGATCGAAAAGGAATATCGAATAAAATTTATGACTCGCTATATATTGGCGTACGCCGAGGCAACGGGTAATTAAAAGATGCAAATAGACGCTGGCACATGCACGAACGAGAGAACTACGAGAAAGCAATTCAATAGAGAGGACAAAAGTTCAAAGCACCGCCATTTTCGTAATGAAAATGTTAATTCGTGGAAGAAGAAAAAAGGGAGGAATTGATATGAGCGAATTTGAGGAATTATTAGCGGCGTAACCGTTTAAAAACGTTTTAACAGTTTTGGAGCGAGTGACAGCTAAAAAGTATGTACGAAATAGCGAGGGAATAATACGGTATCGGTGGTCGAAGTTGTAATCGATAGCACGAGGTGTAAGTGACGCGGCTGTAATGTGTTTTGAGGAAGAAAAATATCGTGGTGTATCGGAGGAAATGAAAAAAAACGGAGTGGAAAGAGGGGGAAAGGAAAAAGATGTCGCAATTTGAGGTTAAATGTTTTCGATGCAAGATAAAGCGGGATAATTATGATTTGGGATACACGAACGTTACCGCTGAAATATCTTAGTGAGCATATAATCGTTTTGAAGCACGTTTTGAAGGTCCTTAAAAAAGGTGAGTTTGCAACACGTAATAAATATAGCTTATGACGAGACTCACTTGACCAAAGCCGTAGCGGGGGAAGGGGGTGTGTCAGTCATTTTCGAAAAATGCCACCCGTCATAGGACATCGAGTGGTAGGTCTCATGTGAACACTTAATATCCACCATAGCATTCCCACATTTCCTCAAATTACATAATGAGGAGGAATCATAATCGCGGTCTCACGGCGGCGGAATAGCACACGTTAACTCGCGTGGTCTGTTTACACGAGATCGAGGAGTGAGAAGAGCGGAACAAGGGAGCGGGAGAGCAGGGAGAAAGGGGGGGGGGAAAGGTCTCAGCGGGAGAGCACACACTCGTAAACGAAACACTATATAACACGATTAAAACGCGTAATTTGTTGAAAAACTAGCCAACGTTAAGAGCAGCTGAAAGATCCAGATTGTTATGGAATCCTTGGATATCGTGTGTTATTTCGCTAGAACGCACACACGAATGGCTTATTAATGCGATATGTGCGCCAGAGCGCGCACGGGTTTCTCGACGTCGCTCTCGTTCGCCGGTCTTTCTGCAACTGTCCCTCTACCCTCTATCACGCATCGCGACGGCCACGACTCATGTCTACAACGGAACGAGAGCCATAGCGTGACACACTGATCCTCGTTACTGGCTACTATAGCTTTGGCCTTTGCCCAACGCCGAAAAAAAAAATATATTCACGGAATTTAAATGTCCCCTTCTGCGTCGTCTTTTTTTTGCGCTTTTGTCTTTGCAGCAAAATATAACGCATGGCATTCGCTCCAGTCTACATTGTTCGCAAATGTAGATTTGCAAAAGGCTCGCACTTTTTCACCGCGATAAACTTTCATACTTTTTCTCGTTTACATTCATATATGCAGCCGCGATTATAAACCTGCAATAACGTTTTATCATATAGGTGCGCGATGCGGAAAAATGGATCCCCGCAAAACTAACCGCGAGTAATTTTTTCAAGCCTTTATTTATTCGCAAAATGGCATTCAGAAACGTCTTCGAGCCGCTTTCCCACCAGACGAAACCTTCTACATTTATTTCAATGGCATACATTACACGTGCATATACATTTTATTCGCCTATTGTGAAATATTGCTCGGAAACGCCGCAATACACAATGTGTAGCATAAATTTGTTCCGCGATCAAGTTTTCACAGCCGATTATTCAACGACATGATTTGCTGCAATTGCTGCAAAAGTTTGATATTAAATCGTGCATTCATTGATTTGTTTACTTGACAGACCCGGCGATTCATTCTTTGACATGTTCCGGGCTAAATGATTTACAAACAAAACGTAGTTATTTTATGTGTGTTTATCAGTTAGTTATATATATATTGAGTAAATGCGGATCTGTTTCGCACGCGGCTACAATGTTCTCGTTAAAATATTTAGTTGAGGGTTTCCCCGCCGAGCGGCTGAGAGCGCTCAGGTCGAAGATGGCGATTTCCCCCACCATATGATTCCAGTACAGCTGATGATCTTGCCCGTTCGTCTGCTCTACTGCCTGCCGGATGACAACATAAAAATTTTCGTTGAAATTCGAATAATTGGAACAAATGAATGCAATGGCGTTGAATATATTGAGAACGCGTTGTGCAATTGCCGGTGTCCGTATTTTGAGAAAAAAACATTCGAGCCTTTCGAGCGTTCGACTTTCCGCATCCAGCAATGAATTCCGAAACTATAGCAGTAAGGTAAAAGAAAAAAAAGTTGAAATAGTCACCGTTAATTCGATGATTAGCCGATGTAAATCGTATTCGATCCGGACGTAATGACAAAATTGTAATGAGAGTATAGCCAAACAAGAAACTCGTGCAAATTCCGAATTGATGTGTTTAATGTGAAGTCATTTGCTTTTCAAATGCTAGCTCCTCGCTTTTTTCCTCGTCTGCCACTCGGTTTACATAATCGCGAAAGTAGCTTGTTCCTAAATTAGATTTACGGCCAATGGAATTATCATTTATCAAGATCTCAGCCACAGAACCTGGAAAAACCGTTTGACCAATGTCCGTTCGCTCGATCTTTCATAAATACGTTCCAACACTAAAATCTCTCAGAATACAACAGAAACTTCATATTGGATGCTGCTGTACCAGCTAAAGAGCTGTTTGTCATCTGACCAAGTATCGCGTTTCCCCTGCTCATGGATCTTCCCTCTCTCTGCTCTAACCTTCGCCAATTAGCAATGTATCAGTGTTCGTGAATAATCGAGATTTATGTAGCTCTCATCTAGTCCAGCGAACACTCTTTTGCCACATCATCACTTTGGTGCGGTTCTCGTGGTCCCTCTCTCAACCTCAATTTCCCATCACCAAGAAGATTTATATTCGGTGGTTTTTATTCTCTATAAAATCAAATTATGGTTTGTACTGATTATCAACGAAATTCCCAACAAATCAATGAAAAATAATTCGATTTTCAAAAAATTCATACAATTTTGACTCTGTGCATGAAAATAAAGGAGAAAATTTTGACGTGTACTTTTTCCTATAAGTGCAATTTACATCTTTCCATGCGAGTGACCGTTGCACGCAAAATCTGTTGATTTGATTCAAGGAATGCAACAAGGGCTTCCGTTTGGAAAAAGACACTTTCGGCGAGCTCAAAGTTCCCGCGGACAAGTATTACGGAGCTCAGACTCTGAGGTCCGTGATGAATTTCCCGATCGGAGACACGTTCGAGCGAATGCCGGTGAATAATTTGCCAGAAAAATGAATTTCTCAGTGCGAAACGTGCGTGTCGTAAAAAAATGATATTTTGCAGTACGGAGTCATCGTGGCAATGGGAATCTTGAAAAAAGCTGCGGCAGAAGTCAACAAGGAGTTTGGGCTGGACCCGAAAGTTGCTGACGCCATAAGCAAAGCGGCGGATGATGTGATAAGCGGCAAACTGTACAACGATCATTTTCCTCTAGTAATTTGGCAGACGGGTTCGGGTACTCAATCGAACATGAACACGAACGAGGTTCGAAAAACGAAATGGAGAAAAGATTGAAAAAGTGTAGAAAGTAGAATAATTTTTGGAAATTCGTGAAAAATAACATTTTGCAGGTGATATCGAATCGTGCGATTGAAATTCTGGGAGGTGAGCTTGGCTCGAAGACGCCGGTTCATCCCAACGATCATGTCAACATGTCTCAGAGCTCGAACGACACTTTCCCAACAGCTATGCACATTGCGGTCGCTCTTGAAATCAACAAAGTCTTGTTGCCTGGATTGACGAAATTGCACGAGGCGTTGAAACAAAAGTCGAACGAATGGAAGGACATAATAAAGATCGGCAGGACACACACTCAAGACGCTGTGCCTCTGACTCTGGGACAAGAATTCTCAGGTAAAAACGTAGGGAAATGTGATCCTTTGATCGTAAATTCGCAGTCGTTTCAATTGTGTTTTAAAATCCTTTTTTCAGCCTACGCGACTCAAGTCGAATATGGAATCGCGCGAGTCAAGGACACACTGCCGCGATTGTACCAGTTGGCACTCGGAGGAACAGCGGTGGGGACCGGCTTGAACACGAGAAAAGGATTCGCGGAGAAAACTGCTGCAAAGATCGCGAGTCTGACCGGTTATCCTTTCGTGACGGCACCGAACAAATTCGAGGCTCTCGCGGCTCATGACGCAATCGTCGAGGTTCACGGCGCCTTGAACACCGTCGCTGTATCTATAATGAAGGTCCGCAGGATTTTTTCCCATAAAATTGACTAATTCCCCAAGTTTTACGTGCTTGTAACTGCCAGAAGAAAACTCGTAGTTTTTGTAAGCGAAATTCGTGCATAATGGAAAATATTAAAATGCAGATCGCGAACGACATAAGATTTTTGGGCAGTGGACCTCGGTGTGGATTGGGCGAGCTTTCTTTGCCGGAAAACGAGCCCGGAAGTTCGATTATGCCTGGCAAAGTGAACCCGACACAATGCGAAGCTATAACGATGGTTTGCGCTCAAGTGATGGGCAATCACGTCGCGACTACGATAGCCGGAAGCAACGGACATTTCGAACTGAACGTTTTCAAGCCTGTTATGGTTGCCAACACCCTGCGATCGGCGAGACTGCTGGGCGATGCTTCAGCAGCATTCACCAAAAATTGTGTCGTCGGTATCGTCCCGAATGTCGACAACATTGCCAAGATTATGAACGAGAGTCTCATGCTGGTGACGGCTCTGAATCCTCACATCGGTTACGACAAGGTAAAGAAAAATACCGCGCCTCGCCAGTCCGTCGCTAAAAAATTTGTACACCACGTTCGAAAATGATTAAAAAATCGTTTTGTCTTTCAAAGGCTGCGAAAATCGCGAAGCAAGCGCACAAAGAAAAACTCACGCTCAAGGAATCCGCCCTGAAGAACGGCCTCACCTCGGAACAGTTCGACCAATGGGTCAGGCCTGAACAAATGTTGGGACCCAAGTGATTATCCACCGGATATTAAACAAAAAAAACAACTTGGAGTTGTTTTCGTCTTTATTGAAAAAAGACAAGAACGTGTAATCGACTTACGTGACGAGAGTTCAAAGTCAGACGCAATATCGAATAAATCGTTTGAGTAATAAAAACACAACAACTTTTATCAAATATTTTGGGTGGTTTTGGGCACTGATTTCAAAGTGAGGGAAAAATATTGTATATTCGTCATAATATGCTTTCCGAACTATCTCTCGTCTTCGTGACTCACGAATCTGTTGGGTCAGAGGGTCATCTTTTCCCGCTAGTAAAGATATCAGTATTGAGCGTCCGAGCGTACAGCACGGAGCTCGCTTCCCGGTCGCAATGTTTTCAAAAGTTCGTTATTTAGCTCTAAATCTTGGAAATCGGTATTACGGAAAAGTGGGAATAATTGGTGTGCCTTTTGACAAAGGACAAGTAAGTGCGGAAATAAATTAAACAATTGTAACGAAGGAGAGATAATTATTGGCAAAATCGTTACGATTTCATTGGTTTAGCGAAAACAAGGAGTTGGCGATGGCCCCGACGCCATACGAGCCGCGGGACTCGTCCAGGAATTGCAAAATTTGGGTACGTCCAATCTAAATATTTGCACTTGTGCAAAATTTTGCTCAAGCAAACGTTTTTCTGGTTTTTGGTAAAAAATTCAGCAGTTTTTTGAATTGTTTAGATCTGGACGTGAAGGACTATGGAAACTTGTCTTACGAGGTTGAGGAAACGCGAGGAGTCGACAATATGCCACATCTGAAGGAAGTGGCTGCGTGCAATCACAATCTTTCAAAAATGGTCCAACAAATTTTAAGCGAGGGTCGTCAAGTATTGACTCTGGGTGGTGACCACAGTCTGGGTATCGGAACCATCGACGGCCACGTAAAAGTCGGTATCGATATTTCCTCTCAAAAATGATCGAAAATTTGCATTTTTTTGTGTTGTTTTTATAGACTCATAAGGACGTCGCTGTTTTATGGATAGACGCTCACGCTGATTTGAACACGAACAAGACGAGCGGCAGTGGGAACGTTCACGGTATGCCGGTTGCTCTTCTCACCTCGGAATTGTCCGACTACTGGCCCCATTTGCCAGGCATGGACTGGCAGCAACCGATGTAAGGAATTTCGTTGAATAATAACGAAAAAATATAAAAAATTCATATCTGTTGCTGAAAATTTCAGGCTATCGATTAGAAACGTGGCGTATATCGGTTTGCGATCGGTCGATCGTTACGAACGCCTGGTAATCGAAAAATTCGGCATCACGGCTTTTGGAATCGAGGATGTCGAACGATACGGTAAAAAAGGAAAAAAGTTGGCTCATTTTAAATTAAAACAATGAAAAAGCTTCATTTTCCCGAGAAATCAAGTGATTCTTCAAAACATCGTCTTTTTGCATGCACCAGGAATTCACGACGTTGTTCACATGGCCCTGAACCGAATAGATCCACGAAATGAAAAATCCCTACACGTCAGTTTCGACATTGATTCGTTGGATCCTCTGGAAGCCCCGAGTACGGGAACGCCAGGTACAGCAGACGTTTTTCAATCTGCCAAAATCTTTTTCGCTCTTGCATTTTGGTTTTTACGGAAACTCGAGGAATTTTGTGTGTTCCAGTTCGAGGAGGACTCAGTCTCAGGGAAGGGATTCATCTCATGGAAGAAATCCACAGGACGAATCGTCTCAACGCCATTGATCTTGTTGAAGTAAATCCGCGTATCGGAAATGACTCTGATGTTGATCTTACGGTGGGCGCTGCGGTTCACATAATACAAGCTGCGCTCGGCTACACGAGACGCGGGCTCAAGGTCCCTGACGGAGTGACCGATATGCCGTTGCAAACGTTTCGATAGACCCGGAGCAGCCGTTTATTTACGATACGATTGGTTTTATTTTTCGGAGAGAATGGACAATAAAAAATTCTTCCAACGATGAAATTGATGACGAAATTGTTTTCGGAGGGTTTTAGTTGTTTATTTCGTTTTTAAATTATTTCTGTACACAAGACAAACGTTTTTTGCGTTAGATCGAAAGTTTTTCTCTTCAGCTGGCCGGCGATAGATCCTCCTTCAAGGTGAACGTTCGTCCCTCAGTTCCATTGGGTTCGAACTGAATTTTGGTAACTCGAAATTTGCTGGCACTTTGGTCGTCGACGGTGACCCAATATCGCAAATTACCACTATTTTTATCGCCCTTGATAGGCACGCTCACCCACATTGTGTGTAAGTCGTGACCGTAACAATCTTTGTCCGCGATTTCGACACGTTTCTCCTGAATTGGTTCACCGAGTAGATCGACGAGATCTTTATTACTGCGAAGACATTCCACGGCTTCTTTGTACGAGACGGACTCGCGAATTCGATGCTGGGTCATCAAACGTATCGCGTACAACGAACAAGATCCACTCAGCGCTATACCGAGAGCGACTTTGACAAGCTCTGACATGGGTCGATTCATTTTGCTTGATTTTTGAGTGAATCTCTTGTTATCAAAAACCCGTTTCGTTCTTAGCGAAATTACTGCAAATGCCGGTTAACGCAACAAATCCCCGCGGACTCGAGGATTTGAGGTTATGTGAGAACCGTCGACTTTTCCCGGGGCAGGAGTGGCAGCACCGATCAATCAGCTGGCCCCATGGGCATGCCGGGAATCGGAACCCATTCGATTTTCCCGGTTGAAAACAAACTCAAAGAAACGAAATTTTGATAAATAAAACGCTAAAGAATCTAAAAACGGCGCAGCGCGACATGACGACGCGACGAGAGAAAAATAATTTTCAGACTCCAGTATTTCTGTATTCGATCCTTTTCTTTCTTTATTCCCTTTATTTATATAAAGAGTGATGCAGCGTTTTCGCAATTTTGTCCCTCCATTATTCGAGTACAATTGCATGACGTTACAACAAATTTTCGACAAGTGCTCGAAAATTATGGCACAAGTAATAATATGAGTAACACGTGCAGGGAGAAAAAAGATCGATTCTTCAGATTCTTCTACCGCACAAGATATTGTATATTTCGTCGAATCGAATAGTCAACATTCCTTACGTACTACGACGTGGTACTGAACTGCACTACAAATAATCGATGATGGATAGGGACACTGAAAAGAAAATTCAGTTGAAAAAGATGGATATTTTGTTGGATACGTTCAACTAAACGTTTTTTTTCGAAAAATCACGAAAATTTTGTCATTCCAGCAACGAAACATTCTGGAAAATCGTTTTCGGAAAGTAAATTTTTGTCATTCGAATCGTAAATTTTGCTGACAGTTCCGTTACAATGAAAAATATTGTCGAAATAACAAAAATTTTGAAATTATCCCAAAATATTTAGTTGGCCGTATTCAACAAAATATCGACGTTTTTTGACAAAATTGAATTTTCAGTGGACATAATCAGGGCAATTGTTTAGCTCTCATATACATATATATCACATCCCGAAATCTGATGGGAAATTCAACCAAAAGGTCATATCCGACAAGTACATGGGTGAACCGGTATATATATATATATATAAACCAGCCGATGAAATGTGTGTGACATTATATACATACACGGAATTAAAAAATTACAAAATCGAAAGTATATTACGTTTGAGATTCTGGCTGGGCGAGTGTGTCTGTGTGTGTATTGGGTTTAAATAAATCGAATAAAATAATTCACGAAGGATTGCACGTTTTCGAGTAGAATCAAAAGCTTCCGGTACTTTTCTTTGCACGTTTTTGTTTTCGCGTATAAATGTAACAATAATAATAATAGTAATAATAAATACATTATAATAAAAACATCGAACATGTTGCATAAAGGAAAATATACACAGAGGCGTGTGTAGCGTCATGTGAGGGCGCACGTGCACGCGCGTATGTGTGTTTATCGTGTTTTTATAATTATAATGTAAAGACTAGACGAGAGTATCAGAGTGGGGAGTCATGAGGAAAAAAATGCATCGAGTGGCTACACTTGATGGGTGAGCCCGATCAAGGTAATTACATCAGAAGCAAACGTAGGTCGTCCGTGTCCTTTTTAGCTTGATGACCTTGACGACATGGCCCAAAGCGCACTGGCAAGAAGTTTACAGATTATTCGGCATCTTACGTTAAAAATACTTGTTTTTTTTTTCGTTCCCAACTTTCTCACGTTCTTGGGAGCCAGACTAAGTTGGACACAGTACTGAAAAAATAATAATTTCGAGTTAATAGTCTCGCCGGGATTCTGCTGGTGGAAATAATGGCTCGGCCAGTTTACCTTTCAGTATGTAGTCCGTCAAGAGAGTCGGTACCGTTGGACTGTCCTCGTTTATCGCTTTCAATACTGAGGACAAAATTCAACTAATTAAACGAACGCTGGAAATAAAAATTCTACATTTTTCGATTTTTATCCAAGTCTCGAGAGTTTTTCATTTTAATTCTTCGAGTGCACACCTCCGATGAGTGCATACGGGGTCAATGCGACCCACGTCGTTTTTCGAATTGTTGCATTCCAGCAAATATCCACTTTTCGTTCATTTTTGTCGTTTTTAATCTCAATTTTGAGACTCTGCATCTTTTTTTACGGAAACGAAAATTAAATGCCAGAACGCTCGTTGGAATTGAATTTTTGGGGTCGGAACGACCCAATATGCACTCGGAGGGTTAAAGTGGCAATGAACGATTCGAGAATTATTTCAGGAACGAAAGGAATACGTACTTTTGATGAGAACTTGCAAAGCTTGATTATTCGGAGGTCCATTGTCGGTGTGATATGGTATAACAGTCGTCAGGTACTGTAACAACGAAAAAATGCATGTTGAAGGTCAATAGGTTGTCGAATTATTGGAAAAAAGTGAAAACGATAGGGTTGATGTTTTTTGGACGGTTACTTTTGAATCCTGAAATGATCTGTGCTGTGGCAAGGGACTGGTGCCATTTTGCATCGGTCCCCTTTTCTTCGTGACGTGATGTTGGCGTCGACGATGTTGTACGGCTAGCAGCAACGAGATGAATTGGTTTTTCAGCTCTTTTTCGAACTCGAGCTCATCCCTCAGTGCCAACTCTGCTATTAGAGTTTCGCTCAGTGCTGCGACGAGTGACTCCATTTCGCCGAGAACTCCGGTCAATTCGCCCGACGACAACTGCTTCAATTCTGTTGAATATTTTGTGTTTCAACTGTTTATCATGCTCCAAAAGTTTCACGGTTATTTTCGGTTGAAAATTATTGGGAAATGAAAAATTACTAACTCTTTTCGTACAGCGGGGAACCGAGAACTTCGCGACTTCTCTCCAGGGCTTCGTCCGTGTCGAGTAACGAGCCATCGGAATCCGGCGATCTTTCCATTGACGGACTTTCCTAATTTTCGAATCATAAAAATCTCAATGCCAAATCGATTCGATACATTTTTTTCGCTTTATCATTCCACTCCTAAATTCAGACTCTCTCGGTTGGAAATCTTTGCGTCATTCACCTGCATGATATCATCGATTTCGCGAAGAACTTCCTCTGCAGTTTTTAATGGTTCCTCGGGGCTGTGGCTGTCAGTGCTGCTCGAGAGGATCAAAGCGTGCATATCGAGATCAGTCGCGACAGCCTCGTCCTCGCTGCTCAAATCCTCCAGATCACTTCTGAAAAATTGCATCAAGTTGAAAAAATTGGAGCGCAACGAAAAGGAAGATTTTTTGTGTATGAATTTCGAAAATGTTCAAATTGGTTCGTTTCTTTTGTGAATTTAGTGCAAAAGTCGTGAGGAACGATCGTCCAATGATCGTAGCCACGAAATTAATTGAAAAATTGAGTTTTTGTAACGAAATAACAAAGAAATTCGATCGCATCGCGATACCGGAAGTTTCAATGTCATTGACAAACTCATAAGTGACGTTTTACCGTTCCACGGAGACCGGAGCAGCCTCGTTGAGATTCAATGCTGGCATGTGCATTTTTCTTGCATAAGATTTACTCCAATCTATTGGCAAAATATTGCCAAAAGTCCCAGTTATCGTCCACCACATCCTGCCAAAAAAAAAACAGATTTTTCACTCAATTCCATCATTTGAATTCCTAGAAAACTTGAATTGTTGGTATCATTTGAAAAAATTCTTATTAAAAAGTCATGGAAAGCTTTTTCGCTCGAGTATTCGTTTGTGCAAACGTGACTCATCGGCGACATCCTTTGCTTTGCCCCTTTGTCTCTTGAACGTACACTCTACCATGTTCTTCGAGCCCCTTTTTCCCCTCTTTCAACCTCGTAATTATTCTATATATTCACGAACACGCGTCTCATTCGCCTCCCTGTCCTTCCCTATCAATTTTTCTCTAAAGCCTGTAAAGCTTTCGTATATTCAACGAACGCGCGAGTGAACGAAAATCCAGACTCGATGGTACGTCACAGAAATAGCAATTGTTCGTCCTCTCGAGTTTATTTCGAATCTCGATATTTTTTGAATACCCGAATCAACGTGAAATTAATATTCGTGGTCCAAAAAATATGAACATTTATTAATTTTTGGCAAGAAACTCTGTCGCTGCGATCGATCGACGATCATGAAAAATTCATATTTTATGTCCCCGCTGGGTTTTTAGTGTCGCACGCTAAAATGTGGAGGCTGCAAGAGCGAAAGAGAAAGAGGACGTTGCGTCGCATTAATGCAGCAAAAGCAGCTTTATCGTCATAGTCCGTTCGCTCCCCCGTACTCTCACATACGCCCGTGTGGGTCCCAGTACTTGACAATAAATCGAGGTCAGCTCGCTGCCATCGTCATGTCGAGTTTCACATTCGAGGACGCGACCACGGCGATTCCGAAAGAGCATTACATACATGCATAGGAATAAGCCCGTGAGATTTTAAACTCGACGTGACTTCATCCGGATTAATTGACCAGATGTAGCTCCTCCAGCTCGCCATGTATTTTTTTTCTTTCCCAACAAATTTCATGCGCTTTACGAATGTCCAAAACAAAAAAAAAACGAAAAAATTAACATTTCGTGAATAAAATTCTGGAAATTTGAAAAGTAAAAAAAAAAAAACAATTGAAAATCGCGACAGCGAATTGAAGAACGTCAAGTTTTTTTTTTTTTTATGTTATGATTTTGCACCTCGTCCATTTCGTGCTGTACGAACTTCCGGTTCGGCTAACAGCGAGCCATGAATCATTCATATATTCGCCACTTATAATCAAGACGTGAAATTAAGAGCATTCGTATAGTGAGCGCGTAAGAGTGATTGGACGGACAGAATGGAACGGCATATTTCATACAAGAGAGCACGAGGACGAGACGTGACGAAAAATCATGCAAGCGGATAAATGTGTGGGCGAACTAGTGAGTATGAGCGGATGATGTTACTTGCTCGTATTTACGAACGATCGTGACGAGATGTAAGATGAGAATGAGAGACGAGAAAAACGGCAGAGATGTAAAGAAAAAAAAACGTTCGTGTGGGTTTCGAGTGCATTTTTTCGTTGCCTTAATATTAAATTGTTTATTTCGTATTTTTTTATCGACGAAATTACGAAATTCGCGTAGCTGCCGAAAAAATTTGAATATTTAATTTCTTCTCGTATGATTTTTTATTTTTTGGTCAAAGTTCAAGATTGTAGGTAACGATGGAGAAAAAATGGGACGTGAGATAAAGCCGGTTGAGCGCAAGCGCGCCTATATTGACGCGCGAGTACTCGCGGGCGTTGCGAAGCTCCACGACTCTCTCTCTCTCTCTCTCGCTCGTTCTCTCTTTTTCCCCCCTTTCGACGAGCCTCCCTGGAGCCGGTTGCTTTTCGTCCCTGTGTCAATCTGTACGTGTGTACGTGCACGGAGTATATCGATATAACGCATATTACTCTTGCGGTCATCAACAAACACATATAGTTCGATGCGTGCACGTAAACAGCCACGACCAAAGACAGAGTAAGGTTGGCGGTGTGTATATGGGGAGAAAATGAAGAAACTGTAGATGGCAATACGAGGCGGCGCATGATCAAACTTTTATGGACAAGGGCGGCTATGTGGGATCCTTCGTTTGCGCTGCGATGTATAAACCTCGAGTGTTCGATACCCGTGTTCATACTAGAAATCCAATTTCTTCTCTCCTCTTTATTTTCCATCGCCGCGACGTCAATTCATCAAAAAGTAAACAACGAGCATTATTTTTATCTTGGCAATTATAGGAAATGGATAAATTTACATTTCTTCCTAATATCCCGATTAATCTTCGGTCCCGAAAAATCTGTCGCTAATGCGGAGACGAGAATTTCGACTCGGTCGCTCAACCATCAGGAAGAAAATTTTGTTGGAAAAATCGATATTTTGTTCGATACGTTCGACTAAACTTTTTTTCGAAAAATCACAAAAATTTTGTCACTTCAGCAAGAAATATTCTGAAAAGTCTGTTCGAAAATTCAATTTTTGTCACTTAAATCGTAAATTTTGCTGACACAAATTACCATAATTTCGAAATTATCTAAAAATATTTGGTTCACTGTATTCAACAAAATATCGACATTTTTTGACGAAATTCAATTTTCAGTGACCGCTCGTTTCGAATGACACTGAAGTTCGCAACGTTGGGATCCAACGAAAAATACTTTTTCCTTTAATTTTTTGTTAAATTTCAAGAGAAAAGCCAATTTTTGTATCAACTTTGTGTTTGAATCGTGAAAAACGACCGTTTTATCTTCCTGATTAAAATATCGAATAAAAATCTTGAGTTTTGCTCAAGAATAAACCGAATTTCGTCGCATTCCAACGTTGTATACTTCAACATCGTCGTTTCGATTTCATTGATTAAAATACTAAATCTGAAGAAAAAATCGTCTACGAATGAATTTCGAGGACTTTCTCGTTTTTTTTTACCTCGAAAATACAGTCTCAAGGTCGTAAACGGGTTAGAATCACGAAAAAATCTCCATCAAAAGTTTTCGATGAGTCTATTCCCTTAATAAACATTTTTTTTTGCAATGCATATTATTTCGACGTGTGCAAAAACGTTACAGAGTGAACTTCACAGATCAACTGGCAGCGAGATAATTGTGAGTTTGATTCAACGATGAAATGGAGGCAGAAAAAAGGGGCTCGGTGAAAATAAAATGCGGGATCAACTGTAGCGTAAAAAACGGTATATGTAATACATAATGGTCGGTGGGTTGTCCTTATATAGGTGTATACAGGGAGAATGCGAGAGAAGGGGGACTGTGCAGGTTGCACGACTCGAACGGCACCTGTCCTGTATACCTGCGTCTGCCTCCTGGCATCTCGCTCTAGCTTCAAGGAATTTCAGAGCTCCATTGTGATCGGCGCGAGTTTTGGACCAACGATCCGAGCCAAAAGCGAATTTACAGACTCAACGAGAAGAGTAAAAGGAGGAAGAACCCGAGGAAGGAACCGAAAACAGAGGCGGGCTAGTGCAGCCACTCTCATTTTTCGGTTCAACGATTTTTCACCTTTGATTAACGAAGCGTGGAAATAAGCAGTTTGGAGAAAAGCCACAACCCTCAATTTCTATATTCTTCACTCAAACTTTCAGCCAATTATCAACCGAACGATAAACACACTTTGCTCACGTCGTGATCGACGGAAAAAAAAGTTTTTCAATTACGAAAAATTAGAAAATTGATAAGGGATCATGGAATTTTTATAGGAAACGATTTTCTTGATAATTCTCAACCTCGACCTTTTTCTTCTAAACTCTCATGCAGTGAACTGACAAAAAAAATCCATAAACTCATGATTTCTTTGGTTTTTTGTATTTGAGTCTGTAAAATATTTTGTAAATAATGAAAATGCAATTATCAACCAAACGATAAACATACTTTGCTCACGTCGTGATCGACGGAAAAAAAAGTTTTTCAATTACTAAAAATTATAAAATTGATAAGGGTTCATGGAATTTTGATAGGAAACGATTTTCTTGATAATTCTCAACCTCGACCTTTTTCTTCTAAACTCTCATGCAGTGAACTGACAAAAAAAAATCCGTAAACTCAAGATTTCTTTGGTTTTTCGTATTTGAGTCGGTAAAATATTTCGTAAATAATGAAAAGTCAATATTTACTATTTATTAGGCTTGATTTATTGAGCGAAATTGAATTATTGGATTGTAACGTTATTTCGTGTGTAATATTTTACGAGGAATGAGGCTCGCGATACTCGATAAGCACGTGCGATCCTAATGATGATTATACGCTCTATCGAGACACGCCGCCCAGTACGAAGTGATGGTAAGGAAACGAGGATGATGGAAAGCGAGAAAGAGAGGCGCGTGCTGCACTTGCATCTCTCGGCTGAGCACACCTGCGTATTATGTGTTTGGAAAAAGCTTCTCGATGCTCTCAGTTTGCAGGTTGCCAAGAGCGCGTAGTCAACTCGCGTGCATGGTCGAACAACAGCAGCCAATGGGAAATTATTTGCTGAGAGTTTCGTGCAGTGGGAAAAAGTTAGCGAAAAACACGTTGAGCAACAACGACGTACGTGCCTGGGGAGAATCGGCCCTTGAAAATCGCGAAATCACGACTTTTCTCTTGCGGGGATTTCTGCTTAATAACAAAATGAATTTGCGTTGGATTTTACGCATGAATTTCGAGAGGAAATCGCTGCAGCACGCAGACTCGCTAAACACGTGTTTTACCGCGAGAGAGCGACACACTTTTATCCGTGGAAATCGATAAGAGTCTTTCCCATGAGAAGTGAAATTTCAAAGCAAAAAAAAAACATCAGGAAAACTTTTTTTACCAACCAAATAATGTTTTTCAACTCACTGGCACTCGTTCATTATTTCCTCCTGTGTCCTGACCTGCACCGGCGCCAATGACTCTACGTCAGTGCCATAATCTCTGAAGCACGAAGTTATCTTCTCGTCGAAAGTGTTAACGAGATCCTCGAGGCTACCGCTGAAAGGGCTAAAAGTTCCCTCCTGCATAATGTCCCCGGCGTTTTCTCGTTGCTGTTGATTTTGATGATTCTGATGTTGTTGTTGTTGCTGCTGTTGATTCTGCTGATTTTGTTGCTGTTGTTGAAGCTGCTGAGATTGCAGATTCGTGCAACTCGATGGCAGCTCGTTCGCGTTGTAATTTTCACCGAAACTTGACTCGATACTGACGTCCAATATTTGTTCTGTTAACCAGACATTTTCGCATTCGTTAATCGTGCATTTGTCGTTCTTTAAATTTATTCAGAAATCGTAAAAAAGTGAACAAATGCTATGCATGAAAAAATACGTTTTCCAAGAAAAAGGAATTCTTTGTCCGTTGTCGTTTTCGTTCATCGTGAAAAGCCTCGGAAAGAACGTGTGAAACGTCGCATTATCGAAAGGTCACAAAGAGCAGATGGCTCACTCAATATCCAACGTTTGCTGCCTCGGAGGCTCTAAGTGTGATGAATGGAAATTATTATACGAGCACGTGCGGAGAACTGTCATCGTAATATCGTGCGGATTGTTTGACAGGCGGAAAAAAAATGTAATCGCTACTGAATCGAGAGAATGATCATTGAAGAAGTTCGACTGAGCAAACAAACAAAAGTTTCATTCATTTTTCCAACGATTTTGTGTAAGAATTCTCGAAATAGTTGAGAATCCGAACGTTCTTGAAAGCATTCCCGAAATATACTGCACTGCGGTCTAGGAATGCGTCACGTTCCAATTTAGTAATTTTACGAAAAGACACGATTCGGGCATTTTCGTATTATACACATACGCGGAATATCTGTGGCCTTGCGGCTTCTCTCGAGTTTCGTTACAAAAATCATTCTAACGAAGCCTCAACGCATTTATTTTAATTGCAGAAAAAATTCGTCGCTCGCGTCAACGGGATTACGATTTTTTTTGTTTATTCAGGTCCTCGTTGATTTTTCAGTTCTCGTGCAAACTTTTTCTGGTTTTTTTATTCTTCATTCTCAAACGCAATGCCGAAAAACAGGGAGAAAGTGGTTTGTCGAGTTTTCGGAAAGGAAATTTCGAGTAAAGGAACGAAAGATCGAGACAAACCATTTTTCCCTCTGACAGATTTAGGAAAAGAGCAACGCACGTCCAACCCACAGAATATACAGCGATATCATCATTTCCAATGAAAAGTGACGCGAGTTATTTACAAATGTTAGTGGGCCAGCGCGCGTCACGAGCAATAACGAGAACTGGATCAGAAGCCAAAGAAAAGAAGGCACAAGACTCGACGACAGCTGTGCCCTTCGTAGTTTAGCAAAATACTGAGGGGTGGAATGCGTGTTGTTGTTTTTATAGAAAAAGATTTGATGTAGTGCAGAAAAACGAGAAATCGATCGAAACAGCCTCGTAAATTTAGTAAATTATGGACGATTTTGTCTCGGTGCATAATATTGCGGAATTTCGACAGTGTCGAAAAAAAAAATGATATTATGTGACAAGGTTATTGGCCTTTGTTTTGGTTGTTTCAGTTGCGCACCTGTCAGCAAATTCATGTTCTTGAGACTGGCCGTGTCCTCCTCCTCGAAACGCGCGAGGGGAGCTTCAAATTTCAACTCTGCTATTTTACCCGCCATGTCCCTCATTATTGAACGCGACCCGGAAAGCTCTCACCGAAACCGGAGGGCGCAGAGAACCACCCGAAGGTGATATATATATGTATGTCGAATATATTTATTCTTTTCTCGGACTTTTCAGAAATAAAAGTCGTTCAGAGTGCCGCGAACGCACTTGAGGTGGACTGACGATGTTGACTTTGCCGCGTTTTTTGTTAGCTTATTTTGTATAGATTTTAGAGAAACACGAAAATCGAACGAGAAAACCAAGATTCGTTATTCGAACGCACGTATTCGTCGCGGAAATGTTCGCGGCGAGTTCCGGAGAACGACTGACTCAGTCCGTGGGACCATGGGGAGAGGGAAACTCCTGCGAGCACTCGGCGGGGGGAAGATGATTGCCCGTTGCCATAGCGACACCTCACCGAAGCCCAGGGGCGAATCCTCGAGGGGGTCTTTTTCAACGGTATAAGTGCGCTCTGCACTTTTTGCAGGCATGCGTGATGCGAAGCAGCCCAGAAATCGTTTCAGAAAATTTGATTTTCTTGAGAAAGTTGTTGGTTTTAAAAGTCGAAATGTTTTTCGCCTCCTCGCTACGTTTTTCCGTGCGGAAAATCACATTCAGTGAGAAAATCGCTGACCAACATTTCCTTGTTTCATTCGACACGCCATCGTTTTATAACTTTCACCCAATTTATATTCGAAAAGTTTTCGAAATTTCTAATCTGTTTTATCGACCGTGTGATTGAGTGTAAATAATACGCTCAAAGCCCGCTAGAGGCTGTCGCTGTTTAGCAATTTGCACAGCGGCGTATTTGACTTTGCGGCTGTCGGTAATGAAAAAACTCGAGAAAATTATCCGGCGAGATGAAGCATCAGAAATATTGGTAGTGCCAACCGAAGAGCGCAAACGTCTGTCACGAATGTAGACAAAAGATAAAATTTCGATTTTTCATGATTATCCGATCGCGCTCCACTGGACGAAATAAAAGACGCGACGTTTCGATATTAAATTTAGTAATAAAGAGATTCAGAAGGAAAATCGTGTTTGACATTGAAATCGAGCGACCTTCGATTCAGTATTCGGCGCTTAAAAATGGAATGTGATTGGGAAAAAAGAATGGAGAATTACGTTCGAGTTGTTTGTAAGCAAATCCATCGTAGCGTTGGCGTGAAAAAAAAAGCAACGTAGAGTGTAAAATAAATAAAATAAAGGTGTGCACGAATTGATTTTCATGGTGTTTATATTGTTTCCTTGACGTGTATTCCGGAGACTGGTGTATGCGCGAATGCGAAGTAATAAAACGGAGGATTTACATGACAAGTCCGCGTGTCTCTCGTATCCAGAGAGTTCGCGTGGCGCGCACTATTTTTTTCTTTTATACATCCTATTAAGCTCGTGTGTGCCGGGTCATTGCGCAATAATCCGGGAGGGTATGACACACAAACCCACACGTGCAGAGCAGGCACGAAGAGGTAGTGTCGGCATTCGATAATGGGGCGATGTGACGACAGTAGCGATGATCGGGTACGTCGAGGTTGTGGGGGTCCCACGAGGGCGAAGAAGGAAACATTGACAGCAGGCCGAGAGATACCGCGCTGTAGCTTGCAATATTTTCTATTTCTCTCTCTCTCTTTTTCACTGTTTTCTCGCGCGCTTTCTCGCTCTTTTCCGTATTAAGCCCCGTTGTCGCTGCAAGTGAACGCGTTTCGTGTATAATTTTAGTCTCTCGCTGAAGCGAAGTTTGCGAGTGCGAGGGAGGAAGCCGGACTCGCGGCGAGATTTGTGTATTTTATCACGATATACGAGCGACTGTACAAAACAATACAGCGCGACTAACGTCAAGGCGCGTGTACGACGGAGAAGAATAAGAAGAGCAACAAAAGGAGATAAAGCAGACCATATGGAGCAACTGGGAGCTGCTCGACATTCCAGCCGTCATGGTGACGTTTACTTGGAGATAAGCTCTGTTTATTATATCACATTCACATAATACATATCGCGAATTCCATTGATAAACATTTATAACATCACATTTAGTTCATGAAGTCGTAATAGATGATTTTTTCACAATAGCTCGAGCCCCTTTCGTATCTATTATATATAGCGTACAGTCGCGAGATCGAGATTTAAATTCATTACATCGCGACGGCTTCGGGGGCCTCGCAGAACGCGGGGTTTCGCCGGTGGGCCGCTAGGCGGCTTCTCTTCTCATTCGTCTCGTAAACACAGCACTCTTGATTTCGCTCCTAAATAACATGTTCGTAAAACCCAAAATTCTCCAATCTTTAACAAAGTATTTTCTTTCATTACTCTGATTGAAAAACTAATTGAAAAATTTATTACGAATCACGATATTCGACCTTGAGACTAAAAACGAAGGTCACCAAAACCGCAATTCCGATTGTTTTTTCCCCCGTTGCAAAAGCGTCGCGTCGAGTTCGTTTTCCAGTTTTTTCAAGGTCGCAAAGTCCAGAAAGTCGATAAAAAAAAAAAGCGAAAATCGACTCGCCCCGAATTTTTTTGAGTCGTCGCGCCGACGCCATTTCGTTCGAGAGATAAAGTGACGAATACGCGGAAAAGGGTGGCGTCGATTATTGTCTCTGCCTATAAACTGTATCGACAATGGACAAAAATAATACAAAAAAAAAGATAAAGGAGGTGACGCCATCATGACCCCATCGATATTATCGACGCCCCGAAGATATAGATACCGCGCGTATATGGCGAAGGTCACTTTTTGACATTTAAAATGAAAGTCGATCCTTGTCCTTTATGGGAGCAGTACGAAAGGTGGCGACGTACATAATATCGATCTCGTAGATACACGGAGAAAACAGATTCGTTTTGTTTAGTAAGAAATGAAATGTTTTGGGAAAATGTCCTATATGAAAGTTAAGAAGCAAAAGAATCGTAGCACTAATTGCAAAACAGCATAGTATTTTTTAACACTTACAATTTTTCTTAGCATGAATTATAAACAGTTCTATATGAATAAGAAACAGTAATGCGCGCGATAATGAATTTCAGGTTTGTTTTCATGAACAATTTACTATGTCAGATAAGAATTTAGTTATGAGTGAGAATATCTTAAATTTTAAACGTCGACATAGTCAAATTCTATTACCCCAATGTGAATATATATCGAACATGTGTGAAATTTTATCACACGTATTGTTTTGTGCACCATGACCATTGCGATTTCCTTTAATTGCTATGCTCAATTGTAAAATCGGTTTTAATCTGAGGATCACGTTTTACTAAGCTGTTTGGAACGATTTGTCGCACTGCCATTCGAGATATTGCTGTAATTTCCGAACTGTCCTCAAAATGCTGTAATTTTCAACAATAAGTAACTGGATTCCTAGTATATTCCTTAATAATTTTCGACTTCGTTTTCTCCGTGTATATAACGTGTGTGTCACGGTAAAAATCCTTTGCAAATGGGTCTTAAGGGAGCAGGTTAAAGGCGAAAGGATTGGAGAAAGAGCGAAGAGTCGTGGGGGAAAAAGCCGAACGTCCACGGTTGATGGAAACATCCGGTACAACGACCGAGCGAGGCGGGTGCGTTGCTCGATCGATCGATCGCGATTCGCGCTTGATTCGTCAGTGGAATAGTTAGCCTCGACGTCGCGCCCTTGTTCGCTTTCAAATCGGCGTCGGCCTTCATTTTTATTACGCCCTTATAGACATTTTCTCGAGTTCCGAGGTTCGATACAATTAAATGAGGAAAAATGCCGATCCCATTGAGCAAAGACGAAAACGCACGATCGCGTCGAATCGACAAAAAAAAACACGAAAAATCGCATCAGAGATAATATCGCGCGATGGAGAGAGAAAGAATTGAAAAATGACAATAAAAAATGGAAAAAAATGAGGAGGAAGAAGTAGGAGGGTTGAAAAAAAAAACGTCAATAATAAGTAATTGTAGTCAACCTTGGCATCGATCCTCTTGCGAATAAAATCCTAGTGATAGTGACGCATTGTCAATGCAGCATCCCCTCCCACTTTTCTTAATCGTATGCATCTATGCTTTTCCAACGAGATTGAAATCTTGTTTTGTGCGTCCGTGTGAGCGATCTATATCTTTGACAAAGCTTTTCAAAGATCCGATTTAAATGGTCGCGCTCCATTCGTATCGACACTGCAATTTCTCACCACAAATCATATCGGACAGATCAATGAGAATCTTGACACACTTGTAACGCCGCGTGTTACGCGATCTGCTTCCTCATTAATCCTGACCTAATTACTTACATAATAACGAGCTAATTTCATTAAATCTTCATCTGCATTTCTCTTTGAACGCCGCGACGATATCTTCGCCCCGTGATGTTTTGGTTGCACGTGCGTAAAGGGAGCGTAGTAAATCGTACGGAGCGATTCGATTGATGGGAAATGAAAATTGAATAATTAGCGCGAAATCGATTCTTTAAATTCAATGAAGATAAGTGGCCAATAAAGAGAATGTTAATTATTCTGGAATAAAATGAAACGGTATAAATTTGTCGTTTTTTCTTTATGATTGATATTAATCAATGGTTCTAGGCGTTTGGATGCAATTAGCGCGAGAAAATGAGCGTTTACGCCTCAAGATCGCTAATCTCGTTTCTCAACGTTTCCAATTGCACGACAAAGTCTTTATCGCGTTGACAAAACACAATGGCGCGCGCGCTCGCGTGTCTGGAATGGATTAGTAGTTGGAGCGAGAGTTGCGTTTGACAGGAAGTTTTTTTATCGCGCGTACAACAGCAGCAGCATTCTTGTTTGGACTCATCTCGCGTACAAAGTGTCTCCGCACCAGGAGCTTGTCACGCCTGCTGCAAGTTTACCGTTGGACGTTGTATTGCGATCTCTATCCGGGGCTTTTTCCTACATATACACGGAGAAAACGGGGGCTTTGAATTTAGGAATTAATACTACGCTTCTCAAAATTAACACTATGCTTCTAATAAAAAATATCAAAAAATATTGAAAAGTATTGACTGGACGATGAAAATTATAATTATAGTATAGCAATAATGAAGGAATTTAAATTATAACCCACGATATGGCACGTAAACTGATACAAATAATACATTTCATTCGTCGTATTGCGATTTTTGGTAGAATTCAAAAAATATTTTGCCCATGGGATTGGAACAATTACTGTCCAGTATTCTACAAAAAGTACAGTATAAAGAGTCACATTTTACTAATAACTTCGCGATATTTTTCGCTATACTATGAAGATTCGTGTTATGCGTATAGTGGAATCTATTTATCCGGTGAAGATTTGTGCTATGCGTATAGTAATCAATCTGAAAATATAGCGTGTAATAGTAAAGAGAATAGTTTCAAATGTAATATGCAGGCATTATATTTTCTCAGTTGCGAATGGATGCACCATTTTTACTATACGGTATAAGAATCATTTTTACCCTTCCTCAACAAGAACTCTAAATCTAGCCGAACTGGCAGCAAACTGCAAGATTTTCTAGCATTGGCTTTTAGAATTTGAGGCCCCATTTTTCTCCGTGTACAATTGCGGCGGAAAAAGCCTGATGCCCTCATATATCGAATCCGACGTGGCTATTGTGATGCGAAGACGTAGGCAGCAGTATTGTCGATAAAATAAATCGCGAAGCGGTAACATCGCCGGAATAATTACGAGTCTAATATATTTAATGCAAAGATTATTCAAATCCAATTGTATACGCGCGCTGCGGCGGGGCCCGCGATTATAATTGGAATGAAACGTCTCTTACGCAACGTTTTGCGCCCTTCCCACCCGCTCCTTCTTCCACTTGATTCAACGACATTGTTCCACGGAGCGACTCTCGTTGCATATAATGAAATGCATAATGTAACATATGGATTTTTATCAAATACGAATAGGCTGGATAATAAAATAGGTAATTACAGTGAGAACGAGCATAAATCGTGAGTGTCGAGCACAGCGAATAACTGTATTTAATATCTCGTTATTTTTTCATTTATTATAGTTTTTTACACGGCCCCGTATGATTAGAGTAGGCCAGTCATTATCATAATTCCACCATGATAATCAGTTACGAAAAGTCCGTTTTTTTCTCTCTTCATTTCTGAAATCGCGATTTTGTCCTCGTTCCGATCAACTTTAAACCTTCTCGGCAACATTCTCGTTAACATTTATTTTTTATCCAACATAAATTCCCGCTGCACTTTCACGTAATCGCGATCGGGCTATTGTCAAGTTGTAACTAATTCCCCGAGGCTCGTATCCAGTACGTGCGACGGAAAAATCGTTGACGTACGAGTTGGAAAAGGAAAAATCTGGACCGCTTGCGTTTGTGACAATGGGACTTACGCGCGCTGCTGCAGCTGCCACTTTGTTTCCGATCCTCTCGCTCTCTCTGCTGCTCCGCAGCGCCAACATAGCAACTGTCTTGTTGGCTGTCATTACAGCGAGATTCATCGCTCGCATTGATGCCGCTTGTGCCACAGGATCCTTCGGGTATATTTGCATAACGAGAAACTGCATGCACGATTCACGATTATGTACCAAGTGCATATTAATTAGCAAATACGAAGAGTCTATCGATACAATCGTTTTATAACACTCGTTGCAAGCGCGGGATAAGTCACGAGGAATCCTGTAACAGCAAAATCGTCGGGCGATCACGTAGCAATGCTTTCCATATATGCATGTTCTAGAATCGTGAATATAATTCGATTGGATTTCCATCGTGTCGTACGGATTGTATAGAGGACGAGGTCACCAGTTGCAAAAAAGGGAATCGGCTCGTTGAGACAATTGCGACGGAACTTTGTCGAATTTTCATCGATCAATCCGTTTGCTTTTGAATTTGAGTCGTTCCTCGCAGCCTTGATCTGATTTAATGGAACGGGCAGCTCCTGATACCGAACTGTGACGATAGCAATTTCGGTGTGAAGACTCGACGATACCCTCGAGCTTAATAGGACCCATAATTCATCGGTGTTGTATATTGTCGAGGATGCTTGAGTCTATAGTTACGAAGTTGTTGAATGCACAGTTCCTACGGGTCAAAAGGGCGCAAGAGCCCTCGCTCGATTCGTCAATTCTTCGTTTCTATTGCGCCCTTTTTCCCACATCATTGTGTCCCGCCGTACACGATGGGTGATCTCGAAAAGGGCCATATCGTGATTACCACGAGAGAAACCAGGCCGGACGATGATACGATGATCCGTGCACCGTTTCAACGGCATTCGCCCAACTTTATTCAAACAGTCTCGACGCCGCTGCAGTGGACGAAGGGGCTTGATAATCGCGTCGAAAAAACGCACCAGGAACCGAATCCGATCGAACTAAACGCAAATGTGAGTTTCCTTACGATTCTTCCGAAAAAAAAGCTCTGCCAGGGACTCGGGGCATCTAAATACGAACGAACACGTCGATGCCGTCGAGATTTATCGAGATTTCGAAACGAGATACGCGATCGCGGTCTTTCGGCTTGATTTTTTCTTGTTATTTATTTTATTTCTCCTCGATAGCTCGTTATATTCGCCATTCACCGCGCCACTCACTTCGTTAAATTCAAAAAACAAGTAGACTGGAATGCACCGAACATGCATAAACAATAACGCTGGAAAATAGTGTCCGTCGTAAATTTCTGCAAAGGGAGAACGTCCGCAAGAAACGTTATGCTGAAAACTGTCGCTCTCTTTCTCCTGTTGCTCGTTGAATTCGCTGAGCTTGCCGAGAGATAGGTTATCGGTGGTTAGACTGACTTTTCACTCGCGTGTTCAGAGATAGTCGTACCCGGAGGCTGCTCGTCACAATGAAACCCTCTCTGGCTCGCTCTCTCGTTCTCGATGTATTTTGAGTCTCGGAACGTGAAGCGAAAAAATAAGAATAAAACAGTAGAGTGAGCACGTGAGAGAGTGTAAATGCGGAATATGAAAAACGCTGAT
Organism: Diadegma fenestrale; assembly: GCA_037043255.1. Lineage (NCBI taxonomy): Eukaryota > Metazoa > Arthropoda > Insecta > Hymenoptera > Ichneumonidae > Diadegma > Diadegma fenestrale. Next base: position 11,262,709 of record CM073317.1, read on the forward strand.
CCGCGCGGTGCTCCAATCCGAGAACGACGCGTGTATCAAAACGACGCGTCGCCCAGTGTGACCGGAATTTCTATGAGATTTCTCGAGAGCGCTCCGAAAGCAGTCGCGAGGCGTCGCTTTTCCGGATCCTAGAACCGGTTGGCCCATTCATAAATTCATCAATACCATGGGAACCGTTTTATATTCTATTCGTACGCAGCACGTACGGCACACACTCGGACGCTTGTTGTCTGTCGGACGTTCAAAAGACGATAAGATATCGCGCGTGTGGTGTCGCATGAGACCGGGACCGCTTCTATATTATCGGCTTCCTCCTCCTCCCCGACCTCAGTTTGTCGTGTGACGTATCATCCGGACGACGATCAACAACGCAACAATTTTTCCCCAAACACGTTTTCCCTCGGGCAATTAAAATTGTCGTGAAGTGCTGAATCGCTCTCTCTAATTTTCTCTTGCAACGAACCTCCCCTGTACTCGCTACAAATATCAAAAGCTCTCGCTTCGGATACGAGAAAGCCGCGAGAACGCTCCAGCTCGGACAACCATCTATATTTTAGGTACGCCAAATCCCTCTGCCATAAAATACCGTCTTACCGTCGCAGGAATGCGGTCAGCGAAGCTTTCATTATCAATCGCACAACGCAAATTTCTTGCATGTTTACGAGCTTTCAAAACAGGCCAATTTTTCTTAATGTTTCCGACTCGCAAAGTCAATTTTTTCGAGTTGAAAATGGTTGACTGAACTTTGGTACGAAGTCCGCCGTCGAGTAGCGTCGCTGGTGGCCGGTATTCAAACTTTTTACGAGATGCAATTAAAAAAATTCAAATTTAAAGCGGATGACAGAATTTTTCGTTTGCCAAAGTTGGGCGTGAAAGAAATTGGCAATTTCCCAATAGATTTTTAGTCCAAGATTCATGAACGATAAAAAATTGAAGAAAAAAAACAAAGCAAAGTCTTTGCAATGGTTCGTAAAAAGGGCGGGCATCAACCTGCGTTCGAACGAGCTTTCCTCTCTCATCAGATAATTAATTGCTCGTGCGCAATTATCGCAGAGGCTCGCACGATCGTTGATCGCGCTACCATCAACAACCTGCTGCGTCGTTGTCGACAACGGCTCACGTGTAGTGGCGAATCATTCGATCCCTGCTTTCAGTTGAAAAGTCTCGAGATGCATTGCAGGAGCCGTGCCGATTGTAACGGATTGGCTCCCTCGTCAGGGACTCGAGCACCGCCTATTCGATTCTCGCTCCGGACGGTTCTGCACGTTTACAAGCGCCCCCGCCTCTTTCTGCACTTATAACAATTTACGACGGCAGAGATTGTAATGGAGCTGCGCTCGTCTCTTTCCTTTCCATAACGCTTGTCATACCAGCGAAATTCAAACGAGGGAGACATGACAGTGAATTCTTAACTGAAGTAGGAAGTAGTTTAGACGAGTCAGCAAAAATTCGTTCATGATTGCGACGATCGTTTGTTTTCAGCTCAAGATTTTTCTGTATTATCAATTTTTTTAATCGGCCGATAAGATTATCGCGATAAAGCGATGAGCTTCTGTCATTTTTCGCGCGGCTCCGGATAACGTCTTAAAATTCGGTTTTTCGAACATTTCGTTCATCCTCCGTAGAGACGTTCACGATCCTCGCGAGAACTTTGAGTCTCGAGCGGAGATACAAAAAAGAATCGGATTAATAAAAAAAAAGCGTTTGCAAAGTATTGTCTCGTGCAATTTAATTAGCATTGGATCAAAAAACTCGACTCGTTCCGGACAGTTAGATTTAATGTTTTTAGCAGCATCGTTGTAATTACGATCGCGAGGCAAAACGCGAATGCTTTGGTTTGAGACGAAAATCAGTGGGTATTACGGTGAGCTCGACAATTGTGAATTAGTTCGAATTATACAGAGTTCCCCTGTATATTTTTTCTCACCGTGCGATGTACTTGAGAATGAAAAAATAGCGAGCGCCATACGCAGTCTCCGAAGGTTGTTTTTTCTTCCGGTATTCAAGGTCGCGCTGTGACGATGATTTCGGCAGCAATCGATGAGATCAATTGTTGGCATTTTGTGCGTCCATCGATTTTCTCTCTTTCGTTCTAGCCAAAAGTAACGCGGACCGTAATTTGTAGATATTTCATAAAATAATTATCTTCACGTCTTTAGGAATAGAAAACAAAATGGTCCGCAGCCTTGTTCGCGACCAAGGCTATCAGAGGAGCGCGCGGCTCCTTGAACCTGCGCTCGAACTAACGTCAATGAGCGTGAACGTGTGTTTCTTTCGACGGATCGAGGAAGAGAACGCTCAAATCTTGATTTCCCTTCTTCTTATATGTTTTTGCATATGTGTGTGCGTTTTATTCATGATACTCGAGATAAAGCAAGCTGGAGTCGATACTCGGGGGACCCTAAACAAAACCAGCTTTCGTACATGAAGGCGGACATCGACAGACGTCAGATCACAACAAGTGATAACAAACGCCTTGTTAATCGCTGTTTATACACATCATTCCGCAGCTCTCTCTCTCTCTCTCTCATGTTCTCAGTAACTCATGTCCGTACACGAGTACATGGCGTAGATTGCTTTGGTAGAATATCTAACGTCACTATGTTTCACGGTCACCTGCTACGACGTTACCGGCTTTGCTTGGGCGAGCCCGCGTCTGGTCGAGCCCCACTATTTATTTATTCATCCGCAATCTGAAACGCCACGTAATAACATTTTCAGTCACTTATTTCGAGACCAACCAGGACAACTGGTTCGAAGGACTCTCGTCCTTTTTCCAGCGCTTACACTGAAAATTCAATTTTGTCAAAAAACGTCGACATTTTGTTGAATACAGCGAACTAAATATTTTGGGATGATTTCAAAATTTTCGTTATTTCGACAATATTTTTCATTGTAACGGAACTGTCAGCAAAATTTACGATTTGAATGACAAAAATTTACTTTCCGAAAAGATTTTCCAGAATGTTTTTTGCTTGAAAGACAAAATTTTCGTGATTTTTCAAAAAAAACGTTTAGTTGAACGGATCCAACAAAATATCGATGTTTTTCAACAAAATTTTATTTTCAGTGTAAAAGTAACGCCAAAGTTTGTGCGTCCTCTCGCTCTAATGTTTCAGGAATGAGTGAAAGGGAGCGCGACTCTCGAGCACGCGAATCGCCAGCATCTCTCGAATAAATTTATCCGAGAAATTTAATTTTTAATGAAAATAATCAAACAATCTTTTATTTTGGCTCGATAAGAATGAAAGATGGGGAGAAACAGGCACGAGGAAAAATGCTTTATTCTCACGTATCGATTTATCTCGTGTATCTTACGAACGTGACAGTTATATCGACGATTTAATATGCTGATTTTCTCACTCCGGAGCTATAGCTGTAAAAAGCGGCGAGACATGTTTTTTTTTTTTTTTATTCTTCGTGTCTTCATTACTTTATTATTAAAGATCGATTATTCAATAAATTAATTTCTCGTCGCGCTGACCGTTAATGTGTGGCAATAACGGTCCTGCACGCTGCATACTTATCAGTCGTTTGTTAGACACATAAATACACACTCACACACTATCGCGCGAATGAATCCGAGTTGCTTGTTTAGTGTGCACGATACACCGATGCATTATCCTGCGGTTTTACATGAAATGGTAAATGTGCACGACGGCATATACGAGTGCGCTCGTATCCTTGGAAAATTAAATATGGATGTCACGACATAGTAATCAGCGAGTCTATTAATCAACGTGTGTACTAAGAAAAGGATAGGACGAGTATTTATTAGCAAGACAAAAGAGAAGAGAGACTTATCAATACGATTATCTAGAATATATAGTGAACGTGTCCTTTGTGATCCTGACCAAGGGCAAGAAGAACGTGCTTGCTATAGTTATTCACGTTATTAGCCATGCACGAGTCGCGAATGCGGACAGGACGTGATATTTCTTACTGTTGGATTCGTAACACGTGTGAAGGACCTCGGACGCGGTGGTGGAAACTCAATCTGCGTTTTCGTTCGTGAGACACACCGCGGCTAAACCAGATTCTCGTGCAATTCACGCGGAAGCGACCTAGAGATTTTTTTTAATATTTTTTTTTTATTATTCTCACGCGTCCTCTTATCACAGCTTTCGACTATTTTTCCTTCGACATTCTCGTCGCTTTTATTCTCACACAGACATAGCTCTCAAGATCAAAACAATCATCTCCGACAAATAATTCATTGAATCACGTTCCGTTGCCCTGACGAATTCCTCAATTAATCTTTCCCCTCTCTACACCACATTGTCAATGCTTCGCGACTCTCGAGCTATGCCACAACCTCAAACGAACCGAAGGAAAAAGCGCCTATTTTCAACACACTCTCTTGTCGCGATCTAACAGCTTCCCGAGTGCAACAGAGACAACTGCAAAAAGTTGATACACCGCTCGACACGCTTTGTAGTTCGAAAGAAAAGAGATTTACACGTTATTGTTCCCGATCCCATCAAAAAACAACGTGTGCAACTATTTTTTTTTCGAAATATCGAGCGTATCCGATAAAAACGTTCGACGACTTTTTTCAGATCTCGATTTCGATCGATTATTTTCTGTTTTTTCGTGATTCCTCCATTTTTTCATGCGGCAAAACGTCGAAAAGCAAAATCCATGCAAAATTTGACGATATTCGAGGAAAATGATGAAAAAAAATTAATGATTTATCAATCAGCCATTTATGACGAAAACGTTCGAGTTTTAACGCGCGAGTGTGTTGTTTTCTGACAATTCCGTTAAGAATCGAAAATATTGTCAAAATAACGAAAATTTGGAAATTACGCAAGAATATTGACCGCGTTTCCCAAAATATCGACGTTTTTTGAAAAATCACAAAATTCATCAGAAAGATTCTTCGCAAAGTCAATTTTTGTCACTTCAATCCCAAATTTTTGACAGTTCCGTTAAAAATCAAAAACATCGTCAAAATAACGGAAATTTCGAACTTATCCAAAAATATTTAACGTGTTTAACAAAATTTCGACGTTTTTTGAGTGTGTCAACATCAGGAAACGCGTTTCTGTGCCCAGGCGCATTAACTTTCGGGCAACGTCGATCGAATCCTGGAAACACGATCCTTAAGGTCCCAGATCTATTCAACAATGGTAGCGATAACAAGCCGGGAATAATAATAACAATCGACAAAACCCTGGATGTTTTTTAACGAGGAAGCAGTCCTTCGAGCTTGCTTGAAATAGTCAGCAGCAGGACGTCGTTAAAGCCTCGTGTTGGGAATCGACATGAAGCGGAGATTTAATAAAGTCGGCTTTAGGAGTCGAATTGATTAAATTATTGACATTTATGGGATAATGGGCGTCGTTGACGTGCATGAGGATTGGACAGAAGCACAGCAGAATGTATTTTAGGAGCATGAATTGATCGAAACGAGATTGTGGTCTCGCGGAGACGGCGAGTAGTTTATATCCGTATCCGATCGCGAGGTTCGATCACCCGTCCTTGAAATCGTGGCCGCAAGTAGCGCAAGAAGGGATTTTGTATATCGAGTTGGTGGATAAGATGTTGAGAGCGAGATTCCCAATGGCTGGGATGCGACGGTGTTTCTCCCTGCAGACTGACCATGTGGCTAGCAACCGATTCCACCTCGGGGGGTTCGCTATAAGAGCCTCGGGACTTGAACTCCCGGGCTCAGTATTCCTGCTCGCGGATCACACGTACCGTCCATGAAAACTTGACAAACCTCTCGCTATAACAAAATCAACCTTACGATTCGATTCGCGTTTAATCGATTTTTAATTAGCCACGATCGCGATTTCTTTCTTGTCGCACGTTCCACCATCTCCGCGTTTGTACTCGCGGGCTTTTATCGTTGAGCCTATATCGATCATTTCGTCGAACAAGGTGGTAGTGAGTTTCGTCGCCTGTCCCGGAGTTGGCCGGTATAAATACCGGCGGTTCAGGCCAGCCGAACGCCATTACAACGCTCGCACAGACACTTGACTCACAATCGACAACATCCACTTTTTTTATTTTACAACGCTGCTTTCAAGATAAAACCCGTTGGTCCAAAAACCATCAATCGTCATGGATAATCAGGGATTGCTGATCTGCGAGAAGATGGCAAAAGCCAAGATCCATGAGCGTCGTCGCGACGAACCGATCATGGGATTTGCTACCGATCCACCAAAAAACACTAGATACTCGGTAAGAAACGCAATAAAACAAACAGAAATAATTATTTCTTCATTCCGCCCAACGAATAAAAGGAAACGACACGATCGCTCCTTTCCCAATAATCTCTCGACAATTTCGATCTTGTTTTTTGGTCCTTTCCGCGCGCATGAAACTCCAAAATCGCCGTGACTCTCATAACTTGACTTTTGTACAAAAAATCGTTAAAAATCGTGATTATATTTCCGGAGCCAAAAAAACGCGAGTAACTATGACGTAATCGAAATCCTCGAAAGAAAAATCGATCGTGTTCGCTTCAGGGCGATTTCCCTCAAATTTTCGCGTTGTAATTGACGGAATGACGTTCCATTCGGACGAGTGCTGGCTCGTCAGCGGAATGAAACATCGCATTTTTTCGTGTCATAAAAAATATCATAATCGCGTGCTCCTGTGTGCACATCTGTGGCGAAATGCGAATAGCGCACGTTTCAGTATAGATTGCGTGTTTCGTAAATACAAGCACGACAAGTTCCATGCGTTTGAGAGAAATGACAATTTTTTAATGAATAAAACTTGACGAAGCGAGTTTCTTGATTTCCATACGAGGTCCTGGCTGCATCCTGCGGAGAAATTTATTGATTTGTGCAGCTTGGGGACGTAACCGCGTAGAACGCACGACTATCGAGTAGAATTTGACTTATACGCGAATTTTTGACAGTTCACTCGACGTGGCAGGGCAAAAAATGGGTCACGAGTTCCAGGGTTGAATGGGACGAGGTTTAGTTCGATAACAAAAGTCGAGCCGCAAAGAGTCGATGAATATAATGAAAAAAATGGTATTCGCGTGTCGAATTATTCGATGAAAGAAAAAATAGAATGCGTGCGTACATTGTGAGACTGGATCGAGCACATTGTGCGAGAGAAGGTTTGACGAACAATTGTTGGATGAGGATAATTGTTGACATTTGTTGAACGACCTCAGTGACTCGAGATGTTGGCACACGATCGAGCAGGCAAATGGAAAAAAAAAGGAATCCTCTTCACATCGAGTGAAGTGCAACGTACACACGTGTCACATAATGTCGTTCGAAACAGGCAAATTCAATTAAAACGTCATACAGACGTCCCATGCAATTTGAGTCGATGAAATTTTTTATTTACTGCCTGCTGGAGAGCAAGTAGAAAAAGAGACCGCGTCGCACAATTGGACATTGAGCGCAAATAGTTGGATCGATATAGACAACAAAAGGGAAAACATGAGATAAGAAAAAAAACGACATTGTAACGTATATAACGTTTTTATTGTAACGTGACAATAGCTCAAAATGGTAAACATTTGCGTTGATGAACTCGGCTTTCAGTTGGCGGACGGGATTGGCGAGAACGAGACAAGCGGAATGGATTATCACATTCAACTCACTTGCAAAGAGGACAAACCAAAGGTCCTCAAGTTTTTAAGACGTTTTTTCTTTCGTGATGAACCCCTTAATCACAGTATCGAGCTCATACCGGAGGGCGAAGACAGTACGTGTGTCGAGCTCGAGGAATACAGTCTTTCAGCACTTATGGATAATCTCAGTCTCATGGCAGTCTCTTCGAGCGGAGCGATCATCGGCGTTCAACTGAACGGTAAGAAAATTCATCAAAAATCTAAATCCCCCCGAAAAAACTGTCTCTACATCTTTTTCGATGAACAAATTCTCTCTTCCAGCATATTTCACTTTCACCGTAACTGCATAACGTTCTTAAAAAAAAAAAACAATCACACCTCGTTACGCAATTGTTCACGATCTCATTTTCCGAAAGAGCAAGGATGAGTTAATTAGTTGGCGCATATGATAAATAGAACAAATGTGAGAATTTAAAACGAGCCAATCTCGCGGCGACTTATCGCTGGTACAAGAATAGTTGCACTTTGCATGCAATCGTAAACTGAATGCACAATGCACCCTGACAATAGTTTTGCCGATAGGACCCAAGTACGTATGTAGAAAAACACATACATCTCGTTCGCAATTGCGATTCATTGAGTTGATTAATGTACTCACACAGACACATTCACAGACTTGCTTAAACGTGCCAATAAATAGGGTTTTGAGCGAGTTGTACGAGTGAAGAGAAAATCCGACTGTGGCGACGCTGAGTTTGATGATCGGCCATTTAGCCTGGTCGTTTTCGTTCGGAGCAAAATAACAAAAACCGTTAGAGTCTTGATTTTTTTTGGGTCGATGACAAAAGCGCTGACCTCACCTCGTACTCGATCCATTTAAATTTCAATTCGTTTCAAGCTGTATTAAATAAATTCGCTGCGCCCAGAAGCCTCGAAAACTTGCACAACGTTGCAAACAAAAAAGAGTTGGCGTTGTTGAGTTATTCAGATTGCAATTTAAATATCGTGCACGTATAATTGTTCGGATGCAAACATAAAATATCACACGTCGACGAAGAATGATTTACCGTGATTAACAAATTGATTACGTTAATTGCAAAGCCAGGCCGCGGATCGTGCTGGTAGCTCGATCGAAGAGTCTAATCGCAGGCTGGGTGGTAGTCCGTACTGAAAGGGTGGACGCGGTTCATCGAGTGCTAATGTCAAAGTAATTGCTCTATTCGTACACTATAGCGAGGTGCACGCACAATATGATTGCGTTCTAGTAGGACGACGAAATATTGCAACATAAATATATACGAACGAGATCGATTACGAAAAACAAAAAAGCGCATAATCAATCGATCATTCTTATGCATCGATTTTTTTAATATTCAACTAATTGGCCCCTTGGACGCGTTCGGGGATATTAAAAAATACTTTCGCATCGGTATCAGGAGCATGATAAATGGAATCGTAGGCTCGACACTTGCCAAACGGGAGGGAGGCTCGGTATTGGATGAGGATAATGTGAACTAATATGTAACGGTGACTCGAGTAAACGGGAGGCCTCATTAATCTTGTTATCAAACGCGCTCGCTCTCGACTGTTGAACGATCCAATTGGCAATAGAGTTTGGAGACAGTTTATTCGATGACTGCAAATAAACGCGACGCGAGGAGTTTCTCGTTTGCTCGCTTCTGCTCTCACAGAAATTCCTCGCGAGCGTCGTTAATTCGCTAATTTTGTATGCTGCTCTGTATAACGATTAGATAATTAGGATATCGCGTTAGTCGCGATCGGCTGGTTCCCTTTTATAAACAAAACGATTTCGACAGATCCGAATTAGGGGTGTGCGAATATTTGAAAACTTCGAATATTCGGCATCAAATCAAATCAAATTGTTTCATTCGAATTTCAAACCGAATATTCGATATTTTCGAGTATTCGATTTTTTTTTTCGAATATCCGATTTTTCTTCGAATGTTCGATTTTCTTTCGAATGTTCGATTTTTTTTTCGAAAATATTCGGAAAGAAATTTTGAAAGGATTTGCGAAAATCCACTATTTTTCGGAAATGTATCGAATACTCGAAAAATCGACGAATATTCGACTCGAAAATCGAATCGAAAATTCGTTGAATATTCGATTCGAAATTGGAATCGAATTTTAATATTCGATCCGATTCGATTCGATCACTATTCGCACACCCCTAATTCGAACGACTCTGAAGTTTGCATCGTTGAAATGCAACGAAATTCTTTTTATCTTTAGCAAAAATAATTATTCAAGCGCAGAATGTAATTAAGACGATAAAATGATCGATTTTTGCCACCCGAAAAGCATATTGGCTTGAAAATTTCTGATGACATTGAAAATTGAACGAATAATCAATAAATTCAAATATTTTTCGTTGCATTGCAACGTTGCAAACTTCAGCATCATCAGATTCGAGTAATTCACGATTCTGAGCATATTTTCCCACAACTCAATTTGGGCTTTTGATTAACTCGTTGGAATCGCGCTGACGTTTGCAAACTCGGGCTGATCCGTCGTACGGTATTTTACACACGAGCCAACGATCGAGAAACCGGAGAAACAAACGGATGCAAAAATAGCCTGCGGCAAATTTCGCTCCGCTGTAATTCTCAATATTTTGTTATCATTTGCTATGATTTTTTTTTCTTCTTTCTATTTATTTTTTCTTTTGCATTGTAACCGCGTGTGTGCACGATTCGCCTTAACGTTAAACAGGCTCGATTCGTGATCCGTTCACCGCGATTAACGATGTCGGTGTTGATTCATTTATCTGGGCGTAACCTCCATTATGCGGATAATGATCGAGAACCCCGAAGCTCACGTGATTAATGGCTCTGCACGAGTAAAACCCTCGGCTGTAGAGACGCGCGAAACAAGTGTGCAAAACAACGAGAAAGAAAAAGACGGAACGCGAATAAATTGTCTTAGTAAGTTTGTCGTGGGTTTTCATGGAGACACGTCGAGGACTTTGCGTCCTTCGAGAATACACGTTTGTACACTTGTTGCCGGTCCTTCCGTTTCCCAGTCGAGTCTCCTTCCAGGACGCTCGTACAATCGCCTTCGAAACGACTCTTTTTTTGGATTTTATCTCAACCGCGCAAACCGATACTCACCGTCCTATTTTTCCATCGATAAATATTTATTAAAAATGCGAAAAAAAAAAAACAATTGAATAATACGGTAGCGTGAAGATTTTCAATCAACAGACAATTGCCGATTGTATAATTATTGCAGAATATTTCAATATCATTTGCATGAAAATACTTTGAAATTGAATAAATTTTTTATTCTTTTTACGATAAAACTTTTGCTAGTGACTGTGGCAAAGATAAAGACAACGGTACAATGTACAACGAGCTCCACGCTACGAATACATCGAGCTAGCACGTGACCGATTCGCTTCTCCGACCATCCTAACATGCGTGACTCAAGAAAAATACAAAAAAAACGTATATGCCAATGATTACTGTTCGTGATTGGTGCGCAGGTAAAATGGAACCACCGGAAGAAGGCGAACCCGAGTACATCACCAACTGCAAGAATCCTAAATTTCGCAAAATTCTCAGACTCCTCCATCACGTTGATAGGACCGTTGATATTCCCTCGAAATACCCGAAGAAAAAGGTCCTTGAAATCAGGATCATTTCCGTCGACAGCAATTGGCGTGGACGAGGAGTCGCCGGAGCTCTCATCGAAAAAACCATGTACGTAAATCTCTCTTCCTTTTTTCCTTTTACCCTTCGTAACCCTCCGCCGATCACGTGAGTCTTTTTCGAAACGAGCGACAAATTTTTTCGAAAATTCTGACCTTTAAAACGTTCCATTTAAAAATAAAACAAATGCAGCGGTTGCAAAAATCTTTAAAGCTCAAAGTAGAATCAATGGAGAGAGTTCCAGAATTTTTTCAGATTTTTCTGTCTCCACATACTCGAAATATAACCGGCGGCGAGAAAAAAAATCGACATGATCCGAGGGGTCATAAAAAATCACGATCCGCGGAGGGTTCAAGTTTTCGATACCGTTGTCGTCAAGGACGATGAGTTTTTAATCCTTCGCGGATCATTCGGATCTGTTCCGATCAAATTTTTTCTGGAAATCTTGGTTTTCATCACGTTTTGCTTGAAAAATAATGCAACGATCATAAGAATTATTAAACTTTATATTAGAATCAATTAAAAAGAGGGTTTCCGGAATTTATTCAGATTTTTCTGGCTCCAAATGCGCGAAATGCAAGTGGCAGGACGAAAAATTCCCCACATGATCCTCGTGTCATAAAAAATCATACGATCCGCTCAAATTCCTGACCAAGTAAAAGAATATTCAGGATAAATCTGATCTCAATGATGAAATTTTGTCATCCGAATAATTGGACGACATTTTTGCGGTTTAAATGGATTGAGAACTATGGCTCATGAAACTTTCACTTTCGGAGTGCATTGAGCCTTTTTCGAATTGCACAGACTGGAGACTGAGGAGTGAAGACAATGATATTGATTTACAGAGAGATTGCCCACGAGTTGGGTTTCCATTTGATCCGATCGGATTGCACGTCTCTATTTTCTGGCAAACTTTGCATGAGATACGGTTTCGAACCGGTTTACGAGCTCAACTACGCGGACTACGTCGACGAGAACGGTGTGCCGATATTCACACCGGCCAAGCCTCACAACGCAGTGACAACTTACGTCAAGCTATTGAGCGACGAATCGACGTGTTTCTCGAACGACAAATAGTGCGTAAAGTATAAATAAACATAACTTTTTAAATCCGCTCTGCGAACATGTGCAAAAACGACAAGAGAATAACGACGATGAAAAAAACATTTGACTTGAAAGAATTTCACTTTTTTCCTATGTAAAAAATAATCATTCTAGCCATTTGGAAAGTTACTCTACGACGCCTTTTGTTTGATTCAACTTTTTTTCCAACGCTGCGTCATTCGACGAAGCGTCGTAATTGTATTCGTACGCGTTACCATATTTACGAGCGTGCGTTTCTATTATTATCGTAATGCGCATGAATAAACAAACTCGATCGAGTGCCAAACGTTGCGAATAAAAAGAAATTGTTTTCGTGACGAATTTTCAAGGTGCACTCGATTCTATTTATTACGGGGCGATCGATACAAATTGTATTGACACTGATGATTATGAAAATCATGTATCGCGTGTATATAGTTTGACGCTTTAACGAACGTACGAATTTCGGTGACGAAGAGAAAAATATTTGTAATTATTGTAAATCTCGGATTTGTAAAAATAGATATGAACCTCATGCGTTAAAACGACCTGAATCAATTGTACGCGGCAAATTTACAGAGTTCGGATTCCGTCTCTGTGTCAACTTCCATATCGAGCCGCTTGTTCGGCTCTGCTCGCGGCCGAGCGTCTCTCGAACGCGGCGATTTGTTCTTCCAGGCTCAAGAGTTCCGCCTCCGCTTTGATCGCGTTGTACGATTCCTGATGCTTCTTGCTTTGTGCCAGAAACTCTTCCCTCTTGAAAGCCATCGATGTATTGACGAGGAGCATTTGCCCAGCGAATCCAAATGCCGACAGCAAAAGACACATCACCGCGATCGTCAAGTTCGAGATACTTTTTCCTGCTCTCACTCCGAACGGCACGTACGATGGATCGTTCCGATTGTACGGCCCGTGCATCCCATTACTCCGATCCGAATTCTTCTCGCTATCGTAATACACCCTGTCAACATATTTGTTAATTAAATTTCCCGATTGTCAAACAATTGTAATCGATTAAAAAGAGCATCAAATTTTTGACTGAAAAAACCAAAATTACGTTTCACAATTCACATTTTTATTTTTTTTTAAATGCTCTTCAAGTTCTAAAGAATTTTCTGCTCTTTCCGGCAGAGTCTCCAATTATCAGGCACGCGGTCAAAAATTCTTAGAATTTTTCGAACCGCGAATTGTCGAGCGATTACAGGAATTTTTTTTATCGACTGACGGTAAAACAAAATGCTGTTTATTCAATAAGAATTTAATGTTGCAGAAAGTTGTGCAATTTTGTTGCAGAAACCGCAGCGATACCGCGTATTCTGTTTGTTTGTTTGTTTTTTTATACGTACACTCTAACGCGACGGCCTTGAGACGCTTTCTGGTACTGCAAATCCATGTCGTACTGGTGTCTGGCGTACGGTTTACTCAGAACATTGTACGCCTCGGATATTTGAATAAAATCTGCGTGGTTGCTTTTTTTACTGATGTCAGGATGCATCTGGAACGTGGGGAGTATCGATATATGATCGAAAAAACTCCCGGCCCATGGGCAACGTGAGACGCAACCATCCGTACCCGGAATCCCTGTTTAAACTCACTTCTTTGGACAACTTTAGAAAAGCCAGCCGTATGTCCTTTTGAGAGGCGCCAGGCGATATTCGTAAAGTTTCGTAATGGCTGCGCATGTTCCTTTTCAAAGTTTGACAAAAAGCAAATAATTACGAGCATGAATTTCGTGCAAGTTTGATGCAGGGAAAAATCAACGTTTGAGGTGACAGGCAGAGGTTATGTAACGTAATTCAAGTTTTTGATGGGAACAACAAATTCTTTTCTCACCTTGCGCTTCCACAGAATCCACGAGCGTTCATCATTTCCGTTTTTATTGCTCGAATAATTAGTGACATTTCGTAGTTTAATCGTTGCACTTGTTCTATCGGAGTTTTGACAATTTGTCGGATTGTTTTTTCCTCCGATTACGAGAGACACCACATAATGGAGAATTCACATTGGCAATGAAGATTTATCAAATAATTTAACGAATTTATCGCTGCGCAATAATTAGCGATACGCAGCACCAAATTGCAGAAACAAAACAAGGCAAATAGCCCGAGATGTCCACATCTCGGGCTAACTCCTGCGCAATATAAAAAACAACACGGATTCAAATTGTAACTTGGGATAATGAAAAGCACGAGAGTGTGCGTCGTCGAGAGACTCACGGCTGGTTAGATAACCGGAAATGACACCGTATCGCCGTTTTTTGGACCCGTTGGTAAAACAGATCGTAACATTTAGAAGAAAATTGAAAAAATCGATTCTCAGGCTGTCAGGCCGCGTAATAATAATTGGGGCGAATTATCGTTATTGATTGCTCGAGTAAACATACGGTGTAATGTTGGTGGGATCGCTAGCCAGGCAGTCTAAACCGGTAATTTTTTTTTGTATGCCATAGCTCAGTCGGTAATGCTCGTCGTTTCGTTGGCTCAATTATTGCGGACGAGGAGTCGACACGGTTCGGACAAAGCTCGGTAGTCGGAGCTGGAGTTGCCACGAACTGATTCAGTCGTGTTTTTTATTTTACTATCGGATGACGGACGTCGTTGTTCGTCGAGTGTTTCATCGAAATAGTGGCTCTCGTTAGCGAGTGAATTTATAAACGGTGCAAAAGCGTTTGGGGAATAAATAAAAGTGCAGTGAAAAAGGTAAATGCTCGTGGTTTTTGATAAAATTAGTGGGAAAAATGGTGGACCGATGTTTTGGCTGGGTTCAATGGTGTACCCGCATCGTCGCTCGCCATTTTATTGTTATCCCTCTCACTCTCTTTCTCGGGAGCTCGCTCTCACCGCGGCTCGGTATGTCAAGAGCAATGCTCGAATCCCATTGTTTTTATACTCAACCTCTATCGAAAAAGTCTCTCCAATTGCGATCTCTGTTTGGGTAAACGATCCACACAACAGACCCGAAATCACTCGACGCCCATTCGGCCAGCTCCACATTTCGATGGCTCATGTCACGGTGGAGAAAAAAATCGATTTTTTTTTCCTCCAACACACCTACCTCGTATCATATTGTTACTGTCTCTTTTATCTCCGTCCCTCTCCTCGGATTCTCGGTATTGAGAAAAATTACGCATCTGATTGTGTTCACTAGTTTACGCCGAACGGAACAAAACGTAACGAACAGAGAGACAGAGAGAAAGAGAAGTGAGACTTTGTCAAATTTCCATAAAGTAGGAAATATCGTTACCACGAAATACATTTTTTCTTACAGTGGTGGGATGATATTTTGAAAAACGTCGAAGGGATTCCTGCATGGACCGTTCGAACGAGTAAGTTTTATCACAAAAAAGTTCGAAGCGATTTTTACAATTGGTAATGACAACGTTTCTCTCCGGTGAAATGATTCGTATGTTCGTCGATCTGTATCGCGTGATATTTCGACTCGAAACGCTCGCATTGCATTCGTGAACTTGGAGCTAGCAAGCCATAGAAAATCTCGTGTTTTTCACAATTTATGTGAGGAATAAAAAAAGAATGGCTGTTATTTTTTGGGAGCGTCTTTTCTCGCACCTGCCACGCCTCCTGTCTTTTGCATTTCCATCTTAATTTTGCTCATACGGTGAACAGCGACTCGCCACATTCGTGGACACGAGTTTATGCGGGTGGGGGTTAAAATATAGAACAACCACATCGTAGAGTGGTTTATATTTCGAAATTTTGGAATAAGTAATATGAAAAGAATGGAAAATAACTGATTCGAAATTTTTCCTATCGATAGATAATTAGCTGGATTATATTTTTAATGCAATATTTTTTCTTGGAATGCCCGATTATTCGAAAATGTATATTCGGACCGTTAATAGTTTTAATACAGGTAATAGAGATCGCAGGAATGTAGTGAGTTTATATATTCGAATTCCGAACTAAAGAGCAGTCATTTCATTGAGAACCCAAAACTAAGAATGCGAATGAATTGAGAGTAAATTACTCGAACGCATAAAACCTAGATATGCGAAATAGCGAACACTCGAATTGGCGAACGCTGGAAAAGCGAACGTTAAAATGGAGAAAAAAGATGGGTGGGGGTCAATATATAGAATAACCTAATTGTAGAATACAGACAACCACACCACTCTGTTTTTTCATCATGAAGTTAGACCCAAATACGTTTTGCATATGAGCAATATTATTCGGAAACAAACACATATTATGTGGCGAATATTTGACAAAACATTAATATTTTGATGCCGAATAATAAATTTCTCAATAATAATTAGACAAAATCTACTTTTTGACGATTCCTTGAAAAATTCCGTCGGGGATATTTTAATCACGCATCTTTGAGTTTGCGGAGCTGCGTTTTATTAATCGTGTTATTTTGTAATGACTCTGAAGTTTGCAACGTTGAGACGCAACGAAAAATATTATTTCTATTGATTATTGATTGAATTTTAAAAATCCGTGCCAATTTTTCGTGTCGATTAAGTATTTTGGTCGCAAGAGAGAAGCGTTTTATTGGCTGAACCAAATATTGCATAATAATTATGAGCTCCGGCGAAGAATAAACCATAATTTCGTTGCATTTCAACGATTGAAACTTCAGGATCATTATTTTGTACGATTGTTGCAATAACTGATGAAACGAAATTTTTTTTCAATATTTTAGCTAATTTCCAAAGCAATGAATCCACGTGAAAAAATCACAGCAGAAAAAACTTTATGACAGCATTCGAACGCTTTTAATCAGTTATCTGCAAGACCTAGTTGAAATATTCAATTCTGTCACTAACGAATAAAAAAATAAATCACATAAACATATTCCAAAAATTTTTGCCCCCGAAATTTTTCGGTATAAAAACATAGAAAAAACAAATGTGCTTAAGGCAAAGTTCGGAAACAAGGAATTGAAAGCTTTTAAATAATTGCATCTATTGTCTTAATCGATATTTGTTCGTTGAGACATAGTCTACTGGTATGGCCCTATAGTGTCAGAAAGTTGAGTATTTCTTGAAATTACAGGGGGATACTTGAGGTTATACCCCTGGAGAACTTTGGGGTTATACTGTAGGATATTTCCACGTATAGACGAAACACGATCAACAACTTTTCGAATATTTTCCATTTTTATTTGAATAACATAATAAAAGTTTAAATCGGAGGATTGACTTTTAACAGTCTACCGCTCGAAACAGTTTTCGAGGTGGCTCGGAAATCTCGGTCCTGCAGAGTGGACATTGTTTGGACAGATACTCTTGCCAGAGCATATCGGCACATGTGGAGCAGACACAACAATGGCCACATGGCCAATAAACGTGTGTTGCCTTCGCCAGCATGCACACTTTGCAATTATCTGTAAAAAAAATTTGTAACAAGGAGTACACGGTTCAATAGCCTATCGTTATATTCATATGGATTATGTGAGAATGACATAAACGTTTCAAGATGTATACAAAATTTGGATCAACTTCTTTCTTCGTTTTCTTTTTTGAAACAACACTCATGCATCGAAGTCATACTTAGAGAGTTCATTTTTATAGAATTGAAGTTTACATATATCATGTTGATACCATTCCAATGATACGTATATCATTTTTCTAGTGACTATTGAACATTGCTGTTAAAAAATTCTGTATCTTGTGAAGATACTTACGAATGTGACAAATATTTAGCCAAAATAATGGAGTCAATTAGTAAATGTAAGGAGGGCCCTTCCTTTCATGTGCCAAAATACCATTATGTTTGGCTAAATATGTGTTTATTCAAATCTTTTTTATATTCGTAACTTTCAACTCATAAAATCTCCGAACACGGCATTTTTCTTTACCGTAAAAAACGAGCATTAGTCACGCCATAGGCCACATTAACTCCGGGGAGAAGCGGCCCCAGGAGTCACTAATACTCGAATCAAACACCAGCGTCACCGCGGGCCACATTGACTCCGAAGAGAAGCGGCCCTACGGATCGGGTGTTCGACGGCGAGATACCCGGACGATCGACATTTACCATGCGCTTCTTTAGGGAGTAATTCGAATCTAATTTTATTGCAATTCTGAATTTAAAAAATCTGCGAACGCCGCATTTTCTCCACCGTATAAAACGAGCATTAGCTACGCCATAGGCCACATTAACTCCGGGGAGAAGCGGCCCGAGGAGTCACTAATACTCGAATCAAACACCAGCGTCACCGCGGGCCACATTGACTCCGAAGAGAAGCGGCCCTACGGATCGGGTGTCCGACGGCGAGATACCCGGACGATCGACATTTACCATGCGCTTCTTTAGGGAGTAATTCGAATCTAATTTTATTGCAATTCTGAATTTAAAAAATCTGCGAACGCCGCATGATTTCCACCGTATGAAACGAGCATTAGCTACGCCCTAGGCCACATTAACTCCGGAAAGAAGCGGCCCTAAGACTTACTAATACTCGAATCAAACACCGGCGTCACCGCGGGCCACATTGACTCAGAAGAGAAGCGGCCCTACGGAACGGGTGTCTGACGGCGCGATACCTGACGGACGGTCGACATTTACCATGCGATTTTTTAGTTAGTAATTCAAATCTAATTGATGATCCTATTCCGAATTAAAGTTCTATATGAGAAAGCTTTCCAATGTTCGCAACCCGTACTCATGACTCTAATTTGATTGTAATTATGAGCTTAAAAAATCTGCGAACGCCGCATTTTTCTCTACCGTATAAAACAAGAATTAGTTACGCCATGGCCACGTTAACTCCGAAAAGAAGCGGCCATAAGAGTAATTAAAACTTGAATCAAACACTGACTTCACCGCGGCCACATTGACTCAGACGAGAAGCGGCCCTACGGATCGGGTGTGCAACGGCGAGATACCTGACGAACGATCGACATTTACGGTGCGATTCTTTATGTGAAAATAAGATTGCAAACAAACATTTCGTGCGAAAAAGAATAAAATAGGATCCGCGTTCCCCCGCAGCGCTTCGCCCAGGCATGAGCAACAACCGATGGCCACAGTAAGTAAGGTGTAAAGCGGTCTTATGGGTTGTTCTTAATTGAAAATCAACGGACAATGCTTGGAGTTGAGAGAGAAATTGGGTTATTCTTTCACGTGTATCAATCAACTTACAAGAAAACAACTACTATAATTTAGATTAACGCCAAGCCGTAAGAAGAAAAAAAGTTTTAGAGTCATGTATCCGGGGCGATAGTATTGAATGATTTTTGTTAGATCACACGAAAATGTATCTTGAAACGCGAATATCATTGTGTGGGTCATTTCATGTGAATTAGCTTGTAAAAGCGTTACTTGACGCGTCTTTCCTCCTATACAAGTTTGAAGGACGTTGCTCCTTGCAACATAACGTAACGAGATTTTTGTGTAATCATCTCTCGTGAACTTTGACAGTTCACCAATGCTTCCGTGACTGGTTGATTATGTTCCCAGCCTTGTATGTGAAATTTATGAAATTAACTTTTCGAAAACAATCTTAGAAATCTTTGTCCATAAGTCGGTTCCCCCCTAGTTTAAATCGACAAAAACAAAATTAAATGTACGATCTGGTTCAATTGATAGATTTTTCACATCTTCTAATTGACATGAAATGACCCTTGTAATAGTGCGCCATGGATGAAATATAATGGCGAGAGAAACTACTTGCAAGATGCTAAAAATAAATTAAGAATTAAAAAAAAAAATGTAGAAATTCAAACTTTGCCGCATTTTCGTGACCGCCACCTTCTTTTCCCCAATTTTCTCTGTATATTCAACGATATGTAGCCCAGTTTTCCGAAGAATTTCATTCCGTTAACTTTTCCGCCCGAAATTATCATGATTCTGTCACATTATTCTCCTTAGTTAATACATCGTTGTTATTTTTCGATATATTTACGATGATTTCGTCGGCCCCCCCCCCCCCCCCACCCTGTTGCCGAGTTACGCGTTTCCTTCGCATAACCGGGAACCCTTATTTTACCGGCCTCTGTTATTCAAATTTTAACCGTTACCTTATTTTTATGCATTTTATTTGTTTCCGATTTTTTCATATACTTTCGATAACACAACATCTTTTACACAACGTGTATCTAATTGTCGCGCGGCAGTCAGAATTTCCCCTCAATAAACTTTATATTGTTAATAGGTAATGAACAATGCTCCTGTTACCATCAATATTCTCGCTCCGTGGACGGTTCCCAGCCGAGCTGTTTTCAGAAGAATTTCATTCCGTTAAATTTTCCACCCGAAATTATCATGATTCTCCTTACTTAATACGTCGTTGTTATTTTTCGATTTTTATTATGATTCCGTGGGCCCCCCACCCTGTTGACCCGATTACGCGTTTCCGTATTTCTCAAAAGTGCAATTTTTTCGCATAACCCGGAACCCTTATTTTACCGGCCTCTGTTATTCAAATTGCGACCGTTACCTCATTTTTATGCATTTCATTTGTTTCCGATTTTTTCATATACTTTCGATAACACAACATCTTTTACACAACGTGTCTCTAATTGTCGCGCGGCAGTCAGAATTCCCCCCCAATAAACTTTATATTTTTAATAGGTAATGAACAATGCTCCCATTATCATCATTATTTTCGCTCCGTGGACGGTTCCCAGCCGAGCTGTAGCCTAGGTTTCAGAAGAATTTCATTCCGTTAAATTTTCCGCCCGAAATTATCATAATTCCGTCACATTATTCTCCTTAGTCAATACTTCGTTGTTATTTTTCGATTTTTCTGATGATTCCGTTGGCCCCGCACTCTGTTGACCCGATTACGCGTTTCCGTATTTCTCAACAGTACAATTTTTTCGCATAACCCGGAACCCTTATTTTACCGGCCTCTGTTATTCAAATTTTAACCGTTACCTCATTTTTATGCATTTCATTTGTTTCCGATTTTTTCATATACTTTCGATAACACAACGTCTTTTACACAACGTGTCTCTAATTGTCGCGCAGCAGTCAGAATTTCTCTTCAACAAACTTTATATTGTTAAGAGGTAATGAACAATGCTCCCGTTACCATCAATATTCTCGCTTCGTGGACGATTCCCAGTCGTAAATACTTCGTTGTTATTTTTCGATTTTTCTGATGATTCCGTTGGCCCCGCACTCTGTTGACCCGATTACGCGTTTCCGTATTTCTTAACAGTACAATTTTTTCGCATAACCCGGAACCCTCATTTTACCGGCCTCTGTTATTCAAATTTTAACCGTTACCTCTTTTTGATGCATTTCATTTGTTTCCAATTTTTTCATATACTTTCGATAACACAACATCTTTTACACAACGTGTCTCTAATTGTCGCGCGGCAGTCAGAATTTCTCTTCAACAAACTTTATATTGTTAAGAGGTAATGAACAATGCTCCCGTTACCATCAATATTCTCGCTTCGTGGACGATTCCCAGTCGTAAATACTTCGTTGTTATTTTTCGATTTTTCTGATGATTCCGTTGGCCCCGCACTCTGTTGACCCGATTACGCGTTTCCGTATTTCTCAACAGTACAATTTTTTCGCATAACCCGGAACCCTTATTATCGGCCTCTGTTATTCAAATTTTAACCGTTACGTCATTTTTATGCATTTCATTTGTTTCCGATTTTTTCATATACTTTCGATAACACAACATCTTTTACACAACGTGTCTCTAATTGTCGCGCGGCAGTCAGAATTTCTCTTCAACAAACTTTATATTGTTAAGAGGTAATGAACAATGCTCCCGTTACCATCAATATACTCGCGTCGTGGACGGTTCCCAGCCGTTAATACTTCGTCATTATTTTTCGATTTTTCTGATGATTCCGTCGCCCCCCCCCCTGTTGACCCGATTACGCGTTTCCGTATTTCTCAAAAGTGCAATTTTCTCGCATAACCCGGAACCCTTATTTTACCGGCCTCTGTTATTCAAATTTTAACCGTTACCTTATTTTTATGCATTTCATTTGTTTCCGATTTTTTCACATACTTTCGATAACACAGCTTTTTTGACACAACATGAATCCAATTGTCGTGCGGCAGTCAGAATTCCCCCCCAATAAACTTTATATTTTTAATAGGTAATGAACAATGCTCCAATTATCATCAATATTCTCGCTCCGTGGGCGGTTCCCAGCCGAGCTGTAGCCTAGTTTTCAGAAGAATTTCATTCCGTTAAATTTTCCGCCCGAAATTATCATGATTCTGTCACATTATTCTCCTTAGTCAATACTTCGTTGTTATTTTTCGATTTTTCTGATGATTCCGTTGGCCCCGCACTCTGTTGACCCGATTACGCGTTTCCGTATTTCTCAACAGTACAATTTTTTCGCATAACCCGGAACCCTTATTTTACCGGCCTCTGTTATTCAAATTTTAACCGTTACCTCATTTTTATGCATTTCATTTGTTTCCGATTTTTTCATATACTTTCGATAACACAACATCTTTTACACAACGTGTCTCTAATTGTCGCGCGGCAGTCAGAATTTCTCTTCAACAAACTTTATATTGTTAAGAGGTAATGAACAATGCTCCCGTTACCATCAATATTCTCGCTTCGTGGACGATTCCCAGTCGTAAATACTTCGTTGTTATTTTTCGATTTTTCTGATGATTCCGTTGGCCCCGCACTCTGTTGACCCGATTACGCGTTTCCGTATTTCTCAACAGTACAATTTTTTCGCATAACCCGGAACCCTTATTTTACCGGCCTCTGTTATTCAAATGTTAACCGTTACCTTATTTTTATGCATTTCATTTGTTTCCGATTTTTTCATATACTTTCGATAACACAGCATCTTTTACACAACATGGACCTAATTGTCGTGCGGCAAAGTCAGAATTTCCCCTCAATAAACTTTATATTGTTAATAGGTAATGAACAATGCTCCTGTTACCATCAATATTCTCGCTTCGTGGACGATTCCCAGCCGTTCCTTGTTCTCCCATGTCAAGCGCGGAATTGGATGCCTCGTTGGTCTCTCCATTTCGTTCTCGAAGCAGTGCGTGTCTCCTCATTGCTGCAATTTTTACAAATTATTATTGTGCTTTTCGAACTCTTTGTTTCCCTGAACGCAATGTCTAACCTTTCCGTCGCTTGTTCCTTTTCTGATTTTTCGAAGCTGCTTGCGTTGCCTGAGCCGAGGGGTTCTCTCTGACACCTCTTGGTTGTCTTTGGTTCGGACCTGCTATAATAAACTTTTAATTACACAACAGCACACAAGCAATTTCGTATCGATCTACGTTTTTCACAAACGTGGTAATAATAAATATAAAAATAGCCAGTAAATAACTACCATAATCATCAAGGGCCAATGCGTTGTTATCGATGCCGATGGGCTGGTTTTCGTTATGGACTATCGCCTCGTCTCCATGTATGTTGATCGGCTCATGTTCATCGATGACGATCGGCCCATTTTCAACGATGACAATTGGCTGGTGTTCATGAATAAAGATTGGCTGATCTCCGTCGTCAACGATCGGTTGGTTCTCATGGTCAATCGGCTCAGGTTCATCGACGACGATCGGCTCGTTTTCAGCGTTGACAATCGGCTCGTGTGCATGGTTGAAGATTGGCCAATCGTCGTCATCAACGATCGGCTGGTTTTCGTCTCTCAAAAACGCCAGGTCGTCGTCAATGACGATCGGCAGGCCCTGTTCCACGGCAACTGGGGGGTCGTCGTCAATGACGATCGGCAGGCCCTGTTCCACGGCAACTGGGGGGTCGTCGTCAATGACGATCGGCAGGCCCCGTTCTACGGCAACTGAGGGGTCTTCGTCGATGACGATGGGTGCGCTCTCTATGGAAAAAAGTACACAAGTATTTGTCTTTTTTTCACATTTGATGCTGGTAAAATGAGATGATCAACATTGATTGTTTTGGAAAATATTATTTCAAAAGAATTAGCACGCTTGGATTTATATTCAATCTAAATTGTAAGAAGGCTTTATCGAAATTATTACAAATTGATTACCTCAAGAAATCAGAACGCTACGCTATCACTTTTTATATGGATACCCCACGATAGCACAACGATTTTGATTCTGACTAATGGAGTTTAAAATGTTTTTTTTTTTTAGCATTGTTTTCCATAATTATGTGGTGCTGTATTTTGCAAAATAGAAAATTAAAATCAAGTTCTTTCAGCCGGCTGTCTTCTATTCAATTTAAAACATAATTTCATACTATTCTCAGTCTCAAATCGCACTGTACCTCTTTGATTCAACGTTTCGACTGCATCCAATTCGTCATCGTTAACGGAATGATGGTCAGAAGCATCTGAAAATAAATTGTAATTATGCTCGATCCCTAGTTCTCATATTTATTCTAGTCCATGTAGTATACCATTTGCTATAGGAGAAAGGCGGGCAAAGTGGGACAGTGGGACAAAAAATGTTTTTGGGAAATAGTAAAAAATTTCCCCATGCAACCTAGGACACGTGTTCATCGAAATGTTCATCGAAACGACCAATTCTTTCAAGGGAGAAAATTATAGGGAACGGGTTACTATGTCGAATCACGGCTCCACGTGAAAACGGCTGCAATTTTTTGTTTCTAATGTTTTTTATCATCCAACAATGGCGTGACGTGCAATAATATGGTGGAGCATCATATTCAACACTATAGAAATTAATGGAAACACCATAAGTTTACAATTTATGGAAAAGAGAATAAATTTCTAGAGCTAATGTTTTTTCATCCCCCAACAGTTATGTAACATTCAAAGATGGTGGTGCGTGATATTTAATGCCATAAAAATTAATAAAAACACCATAAATTGGAAATTAATCAAAAAATATGTTTTTTTTTACTCTTCTTATTGCTCAGCAAATGAAACAAATTTACTTTAAATAATAAATGCTCGATAAACTGCACTCAAAGACCACACAATATTTAAAATTGATCGGACAAATCGTTATTTTTTGCCAAAAGCATTGAAGACACTATCATTGTTCCTTAAATAGCAATTATTCATGATTAACTCTCAGTAGACGCACACGGGTGTGGGGTGTCCAGCCCATTCAGTGAACTTCTCGTTTTTTGCATCGATTACTATCAAATAACAATAAAAAATAATTCACAACCATTACTCAGTGCAAGTTCTCCTTCGATAGTTACAAAACTACGTGTCTAAATTTTCTCAGGTTTTTTAAACGAGTCCAAGGACAGTAAAAACCGGTAGGCCGTCTCAGGACCATGCGTGTCTAGGAAGATGCGCTAATTGCAATGTGTCGACGGAGGGTTAAATTTATCAACCAATTCATTCGTTTTTTTTCTCACGATTTCGCAAGAACGAGTCTTATTCTAGATTTTGTATTCTCTTGTCAAAATTTGAAGAAAATTTCGTTTATATTTAATAAAAAATTACATTAATTTTGTTGAAACTGCTCGTAAATGAACATCCGAATGACAGAAAAGTGAAGATTTTACAGTTTTCAAAGCATTTTCTCAAATCCAACACGTGTCGAAATTTTGGTTAAGTCATTGTTCCTTCAGTTTTCGTACCATTCTTTCGTTTGGACAATGATTCAAAAAAAATTCTAGACGTTTTAAACTGAAATTTTTTTTTTATTTTTGTCATCCTCATGAACGAACATTTGAATGTCAGACAAATGAAACTTCCATAGTTTCAAAAGCATTTTCTTTTTTCATTCCAAAACGTGCCGAAATTTTTGTGAAATCATGGTTCCTTTAGAGGAACCAAAAGGAAAAGGAACATTTCTGTACGTTTTAAAATTCGAAAAAAGCTCTAGAAACTGTGAAATTTTTCAATTTTCAACATTTGCATGTTCATTTCTGAGTAAATGTAATCGTAAGAAAAATAACGTAATGTTCGCTTCAAACTGAAATGAAAATTTTTTGAATTTATAAAAAAAAAGAAAAAACACCGCAATTTTGAATGATGCTTTTTAGAGAGTTAAAGAATGTGCATGGGTGAAAGAAAGGGAAAAGATATATTTTTTTTTTTCAATTTCACCATCGATAATTGCCATTTGAGGAACAATGAAGGTGTTTCTTTTATTTTTGATGAAAATTAGAAGTTTTGGTAAAAAATAAATTTGGCCCATCAATTTTAAATATTCGGCATCTATTAAGCTAAAAAAGAACTTGAAAACGTGAGTCAGTTTTGCAATACCTGCAACGTGAAATGATTTTTCATGCTGAAAAAATTACTCATTTCGATCAATTCTGTGATAAACTCGAAACCTGTCAAATTGGACCATTTATTAGCTATAAAAATTTGTTCCCTTTTCCATAAATGTCCAACTTATGGTGTTGCGATTAATTTCTATGGTATTAAACGTGATGCGCCACCATATTATTCTATGTTACACCATTGCTGAATGATAAAAAAAAATTAGAATAAAAATAGAAGCCGTTTTGAGGTGGTGCCGAGATTCGACATATTACCCGTCCCCTGGAATTTCTCACATTGAAAAAAATTCTTGTTTCTATGAACATGACGATAAACACGTGCCTAGGAGTGCATGGTGAAAATTTTTAAATCTTCCCAAAAAAAAAAATCATTTTTTCGACGGGAGTCCCACTTTGCCCGCCTCTCCCCTATATCATCAACGTTTTCCAATAGCTCCAATTATTTTAAAGGAATCAGTTTTCCAAAAGCCCCAATCATTTTAAAGGAATCAAAGGCATTTACCGTCTTCTGAAAACGTTCTCGCGTTATCTATCAACCATCGGGGTGGCTCCTCCGCGAATATGTCCTTTTCGAAATCTGGGTCTGAAATGATTTCGAAATTTTTTTATTTCGAGGCGGTTATTCTCGAAATTGGAATATTTTTGACCTAAAAAAATTACCAAATTGCCCAACTGTTGGCCGTTCTTGCAGCTCATGGTGATTAGCGTCATCATCATCCTGCTCGTCCCTTAGACGAGCGATCATAAGGTCGACATTTCCTTTCAGTGACGCTGCCTTATCGAGAAATTCGTCCGGGGTGATCTGCAGCATATGCAGTTCACGCCACGCTAAACAAAAAGTAAACGTTTACTGATAAACCTACAATCTGAGTCTTATTTAATCGACTGTGATTGGTCTAACCTTTGACGAGTTGTTTCTGTTTGAAGACAGACGTGTATCTGGCGTGTCTGCCGATCGGCACACCATTTTTGAGCCGTTGAATGTCCGTTCGAACATCCGATTGTAATTTCAGTAGCTTCGCTGTTACCCAAAATGCAATCAATGGCAATAATATTCAGTTTCTCCATTGTACGTGGGAAGTAGTGGGTGATGTTTGATTACGAGTTATACTTACAAACGAAGTCCCATGGTCCTGGGCGTGTCTGCATCCTGTGTTGAAGTCGGCTATGATACGATTCAATTACATTATTTGTCCGACGGCTGAGCCCGTATACACAGAAGCCCTCCGCCGTGACGATGCCGAGCCAATACCGAACGTAATAGTCGCACAATGGTTTCATCCGAATTTTCATGGCAGCCGATAAATTTCCTTTCAGTGTCCGGAATTTGTCGCCAATATGATTGGCTGGCAAGTAAGCCAGAGCCAAAAGTTTTTTAAAAAATATTTTGGCCTCGTCGTTTGAGCTTATTGTCCGTTGAAGACCGAGGGCCTTGGCTTTTTTATATATCGCCTGAAACACAATACGCTAGATCAGTTTTATCGATAGCCAACAGTTCTATAATCTGACAATGCGCCGTCAATTTTCCTGCTGTTTATTTCGTGAAGATATCATTTTCAGATCGCACGGAGAGAACTAAAATATAATAATCGACGTTACAGAAAAAGAATCCAGAAACGACTTTTAATATTTGAAATTTGTGCAGTGCTAAATGTTAATTTCATGGTAAATAACGAGAAGTTTCCTTCTATTGTCATGGATATTTATATTTTGCACTATAAAAATCTGGATTATTATAGATCGTTTCCGGTTTCTTTTGCTATAGTCATCAGTCGGTCCTTTCTCTTTTCCTCGTGTATGTACTGCACTCCTTCTTACTACGAGTAGACCAGCCAATTCATCTTGCCACTTTATATTTGGAACATTTTTCGAAAACAAAAGAAATTTCCGGCGTATGCGAATTTTTAAATATGATCGTTCACCGACCATTTTCTGGTTATTGAGGATTGCACACATGGTTAATAGAAACATTTTTCGCTATTTTTAATCATTGCAAGCTCGAAGAGGCTAGCACGAGCTCCATATTCGTTTCTTGAAAGGTTTCGTACTGTTCTTTTCCGCAATTTTATCGTATTTTTAGCGGAAAATGAGAAATTTTCAAGAATTTCTCGTAACTCAAGAACTACAGAATTCCAGAAAAATATCTGTGATTTTTGAAGATGCGTGAACGAATCCTGAATCGCCAAGAATGTTTTCATAATTTTCATGTAATTTTTTTTTCAACCCCAATATTTAGTAAAAAATAAAATTCACCCAATCATTGTGGCCTTGAAAAACTTTTATTTTTGCTCGAGGCATTTCAATCTTTTTAAACTTTTTTTCTCTGCAATTGGTGCCATTGAAATTTCAATTCTTTGTCGTTCGGAAAAAGATGATTTTCCCGAATATTTTTTTTTGTCAAATCGAGAACTCTGGAAACGCGGAACGCCGCTGTGGCAGCATACAAATTTCGAGGGTCTGAATTCAATCACCGTTTATTGTTTATGATGTTTTACTTATCAACTCCAAGAATTGTTCACAATAAAAACGTTTTCGCGTTCAAGTAGGTAAAGTAAAACTCTTCCCTTTGTTTTTCAATTCATTCAAAAAAATCTTAGGGGTGGTTCATTCTTCCAAAACAATGATCGGCGTATAAAAATACCTCATAAGAAGACACAATAATTGATATTTCGCGATTTCCAAAATGTTTTTCGATTTCGAACGATACAAACATTGCTTTTTGAATAACGGTTTTTTGTTGAGCATCACAAAATCCATCAATACTTACACGATCGTAGTGGGTGTTGCATCCTGTGCTGAGGGAGGTTATGAATATTTCTGCAATGGCGTTTCGCAGGCCTCGTTCGAAGTCGCTCATTACAATTATGATGTTGTTGGCACGGAGGATACGTGTCTTGACATATCGCAGACATGCCACATACGCCGTTTCGGTCTTTCTGCTCATTACGACCCATACGAAAGGAAAACCCTATGGGCCAAAAGAAAAAAAACAAAAACCAATGAACATTAAGAACATAAGATATCTATCGTCTGCACCGACGCGAATGGACGCTCGGATAAACGTTTCATATTTAGGCTTAATATATATTTTTTTTAATCATTCTTTTAAAAGCGCCTGCTTGATATGGACTTCAAATAAATATTGTGTAATTCAAATAATGCTAAGAAATACATTGAGTGGTGTAGAAATCTCCATCTAAAGAGTTGATACTTTTTTTTCACTCGTACGCTACGACACTTCAATCCCAAAAGTTCAATAATGTGAAATAATTCGAAAAATAAAAATAAAAACACAAATGCTTACATGGTTGAGTTTGATCCCCATTATCGTTAGCAATTGATGAACGTCATCAAGTTGCGGTCGCGAGCGGAAGGTTGCATCGATGAACAAATGCGATACATCACTCATTTCGTCACGCACAAAGTTTTCGTCGTGAAATAGGGCGTGTTGAGCACCACTCTCGTCTGTTATCAACGTCACAGCTAGCCGACCATTATTATATTCGAGATTTCTCGAATATTCCGGATCGGCAAGTCGATCCACGAATTCTTGGATCGTGCGGGGACTTGGCGGATATAATTTGTTTCTGCACTTCTGCATGAATGAACGTATGCTTCTGTAGGACACGTATGTGGCGGCTTCTGGATGTCTGTATATTTCGGAAATGAAAATTCTATAATTATCTAAGTAAAAATTTCCAGTCGTTAACGGAAAATGAGTCGCGGAGCACAGGGACCATAACGCTGAAGGCTTATGCAATTAATTAGAGATTCGACTGAATGGAAACATTAAATCAAATAAAAGTCGACAGATAATAGATAGAAAGATAAAACATAGATAGGAATCAACAATGAAGAAATAACAAGACTTCAATCACAATTCTTCATGCATCATGAACCCGAAAATCGATACCAAATGGTTATTTCTCACGCGAAAGAATAAAATTTGACTAGTTTTTGAGTGAATTTCTAATATCTTGCAAAAATGTAGACATTGTATTTGAATAAATGACAAATTTGAGATTCTATGAGTAGTTCGAAAAGTGCGAGATAAAGTCAGGTCTAATTCGCTTCCTGCATTGACTTTTTATACATTTACTAATTCCAAGGACCAAAAACTGAAAATTGAGAATAAAAGAATTGTATTTATTGACTTAAATACCAGGATAAGAACCATGCAATTACATAAGAATAAAAACTCACACAGTCGCAACCGTATCGTAGAGGTCCTTGAGCTTGTACCAATGCCGCGCTAGTGCATCGGACAGAGCTTTTTTGAATCTGCTGATGAGTTCAGCAGTGTCATCTGGCAAACAATATTCCGAGTGGGGATGGCCATCAACTATCACGCCATTTTCTATTTTGGCAGTGCCCTGACAAATAGTTTTTTGCTTGCACCGAAGATAACTGCAAAACAACGGAATAGAGCTAAAGTTCGCTTCCACTTTCTGTGGAAAAATTAAAATTTCCTCACTCATTGACTAATGTTTCACCAACTCGAGAACAATGACGTTTCAGGCAAGATTCAAAAATGGTCAACCGTTTTACTTTAGAGTTTGGAGTCAATTTTTTGCGATTGAACCAAAATACGATGTTTTTCAGGAAAAATATGACAAACTCATTTTTTTTTAAACGCAACTGAATACGAAAAAGTATTAACTACGTTGCACGAAATTCTAATACGAAATAAAAAATAATTAAAAAACAAAACATCAATCGCAGCGAGTAAAAGTAAAAAAAAATGTAAACATCGACGAAAATTTCAAACTACATGAATTGATCAATTCATCCAGGAAAATCAGTCGGGAAAGAGAAAAAGGGCGGAAGAGAGTGAGAGCGCGCGTGCGAAAGAGAAACCGTGAACGCGAGAAGCGGACGAGCCGCCATCGGCAAGCCGCGCGCTTTTGCACGATGTAAACAAAACGACAATACGATGTCTTTTAGAAAAAAAATGAGAATAAAATTTGTTCAAAAACTGAACTGAATACAAAAAAGTATTAACTACGTTGCACGAAATGCTGATAAGAAAAAAAAAACATCAATCGCAACGAGTAAAAGTGAAAAAAAAAACAATGTAAACATTGACGAAAATTTGAAGCTACGTGAATTGATCAATTCGTCCAGGAAAATCAGTCGAGAAAGAGAAAAAGGGCGGGAGAGAGTGAGAGCGCGCGTGCGAGAGAGAAATCGTTAACGCGAGAAGCGGACGAGCCGCCATCGGCAAGCAACGCGCTTTTGCACGATGTAAACAAAACGACAATACGATGTCTTTTAGAAAAAAAATTATAATAAAATTTGTTCAAAAACGCAACTAAATAGAAAAAAGTATTAACTACGTTGCACAAAATGCTAACAAGAAATTAAAAAAAAAATCAATCGCAACTAGTAAAAGTGAAAAAAACAATGCGAATATTGATGGAAATTCCGAGCTACATGAATTTATCAATCCATCCAAAAAAATCAGTCGAGAAAGAGAAAAAGAGAGATGCAGAGAGAGCGCGCGTGCGAGAGAGAAACTGGAAACGCGAGAAACGGACGAGCCGCCATCGGCAAGCTGCGCGCTTTCGCACAATGTGAGGAAAACCAAAATACGATATTTTTTAGGAAAAATAGGACAAAATAATTTTTTCAAAAACGTAACTGAATACGAAAAAGTATTAACTACGTTGCACGGAATGCTAATGGGAAAAATAAAAAAACATCAATCGCAACGAGTAAAATCGAAAATCTGAACATCGACGAAAATTCCAAGCTACTCGATTGATCAGTCCACCCAGAAAAATCAGTCGAGAAAGAGAAAAAGGGCGGGAGAGAGTGAGAGCGCGCGTGCGAGAGAGAAACCGTGAACGCGAGAAGCGGACGAGCCGCCATCGGCAAGCCACGCGCTTTTGCACGATGTAAACAAACCGACAATACGATGTCTTTTAGAAAAAAAAAAGAAATGACGATAAAATTTGTTCAATAACTGAACTGAACATAAAAAAGTATTAACTACGTTGCACAAAATCCTAATAAAATTAAAAAAAAAAAATCAATCGCAACAAGTAAAAGTGCAAACAAAAAACAATGTGAACATTGATGAAAATACCAAGCTACATGAATTTATCAATTCATCCAGAAAAATCGGCCGAAAAAGAGAAAAAGAGAGAGAGATGCGGAGAGAGCGCGCGTGCGAGAGAGAAGCCGTGAACGCGAGAAGCGGCCGAGCCGCCATCGGCGAGCCGCGCGCTTTCGCACAGTGTGAAGAAAACCGAAATACGATGTTTTTTTAGGAAACATAGGACAA
Organism: Diadegma fenestrale; assembly: GCA_037043255.1. Classification (NCBI taxonomy): domain Eukaryota; kingdom Metazoa; phylum Arthropoda; class Insecta; order Hymenoptera; family Ichneumonidae; genus Diadegma; species Diadegma fenestrale. The sequence continues at coordinate 11,295,413 of CM073317.1, forward strand.
AATAATTTTTTCAAAAACGTAACTGAGTACGAAAAAGGTATTAACTACGTTGCACGAAATGCCAATAGGAAAAAACAAAAAAACATCAATCGCGACGAGGAAAACGAAAAATAAAGCAATCTGAACATCGACGAAAATTCCAAGCTACACGAATTGATCAATCCATCCAGGAAAATCAGTCGAGAAAGAGAAAAAAGGGCGGGAGAGAGTGAGAGCGCGCGTGCGAGAGAGAAACCGTGAACGCGAGAAGCGGACGAGCCGCCATCGGCAAGCCACGCGCTCTTGCACGATGTAAACAAAACGACAATACGATGTCTTTTAGAAAAAAAATTATAATAAAATTTGTTCAAAAACGCAACTAAATAGAAAAAAGTATTAACCACGTTGCACAAAATGCTAACAAGAAATTAAAAAAAAAAATCAATCGCAACTAGTAAAAGTGAAAAAAACAATGCGAATATTGATGGAAATTCCGAGCTACATGAATTTATCAATCCATCCAAAAAAATCAGTCGAGAAAGAGAAAAAGAGAGATGCAGAGAGAGCGCGCGAGCGAGAGAGAAACTGGAAATGCGGGGAACGGACGAGCCGCCATCGGCAAGCTGCGCGCTTTCGCACAATGTGAGAAAAACCAAAATACGATGTTTTTTAGGAAAAATAGGACAAAATAATTTTTTCAAAAACGTAACTGAATACGAAAAAGTATTAACTACGTTGCACGGAATGCTAATGGGGAAAAAAAAAAAACATCAATCGCAACGAGTAAAATCGAAAATCTGAACATCGACGAAAATTCCAAGCTACTCGATTGATCAGTCCACCCAGAAAAATCAGTCGAGAAAGAGAAAAAGGGCGGGAGAGAGTGAGAGCGCGCGTGCGAGAGAGAAACCGTGAACGCGAGAAGCGGACGAGCCGCCATCGGCAAGCCACGCGCTTTTGCACGATGTAAACAAACCGACAATACGATGTCTTTTAGAAAAAAAAAGAAATGACAATAAAATTTTTTCAATAACTGAACTGAACATAAAAAAGTATTAACTACGTTGCACAAAATCGTAATAAAATTGAAAAAAAAAAATCAATCGCAACAAGTAAAAGTGAAAAAAAAACAATGTGAACATTGATGAAAATACCAAGCTACATGAATTTATCAATTCATCCAGAAAAATCGGCTAAAAAAGAGAAAAAGAGAGAGAGATGCGGAGAGAGCGCGCGTGCGAGAGAGAAGCCGTAAACGCGAGAAGCGGCCGAGCCGCCATCGGCGAGCCGTGCGCTTTCGCACAGTGTGAAGAAAACCGAAATACGATGTTTTTTAGGAAACATAGGACAAAATAATTTTTTCAAAAACGTAACTGAGTACGAAAAATGTATTAACTACGTTGCACGAAATGCTTATAGGAAAAAACAAAAAAACATCAATCGCAACGAGGAAAACGAAAAAAAAAAGCAATCTGAACATCGACGAAAATTCCAAGCTACACGAATTGATCAATCCATCCAGGAAAATCAGACGAGAAAGAGAAAAAAGGGCGGGAGAGAGTGAGAGCGCGCGTGCGAGAGAGAAACCGTGAACGCGAGAAACGGACGAGCCGCCATCGGCAAGCCACGCGCTTTTGCACGATGTAAACAAACCGACAATACGATGTCTTTTAGAAAAAAAAAGAAATGACAATAAAATTTTTTCAATAACTGAACTGAACATAAAAAAGTATTAACTACGTTGCACAAAATCCTAATAAAAATAAAAAAAAAAAATCAATCGCAACAAGTAAAAGTGAAAAAAAACGATGTGAACATTGATGAAAATACCAAGCTATATGAACTTATCAATTCATCCAGAAAAATCGGTCGAAAAAGAGAAAAAGAGAGAGAGACGCGGAGAGTGCGCGCGTGCGAGAGAGAAACTTCAAACGTGAGAATCGAACGGGCCGCCATCGGCAAGCCGCGCGCTGTCGCACAATGTAAACAAAACAAAAATACGATGTCTTTTAGGAAAGAATATGACAAAAACAATTTTTCAAAAACGCAAGCGAATACAAAAAAGACTACGTTGCACGGAAGGCTTATTTCGAAATCCCAATTCAAAAATAATCAAAATTGATATAAAGTAACGCAGACAAAGCATGCGGACGTTCCAATCATGAAAGAATAAGGAAGTGTGTGTGTGAGAGAGAGAGAGTCTCGAGCATTCATACTGATATGGAATTCTTATATTTATAATAATTATGGAAAAACAAGTCGGTAAAAACGCGATTTTTCGCGATTGCTTCGGTGAAAATGATTTGCGTAAAACGTCTTGCGTAAACGCGGGATATAAAAACGAAAAAAGAATGTTAATATCTATTCCGACTTACATAACACTGCCATCACGAGATAATCCACTTTTTTGGAATATCCGTCCGTCTTTGATCCGATCAGACAATGGTAATCGTCCGTGACGTTGCGGAGGCATATTGAATGTCCGTCCACAAAACAACACGCGCGAATAATCGAAAAAAATACACACTGTACAACACTAATGTCTAAGAAGCTCACGATAATATTTACAATTCTACAACTAGACTTAAGATGAACAATAATATTTTGAAAAAAGTGTGAAAAACCGATATTATGCAGGCTTTGATAATTAGAGAAAAATCTCGGACCACGCGATCTGCTCGAAGATAGGTATCGGTGAAGACTGTCTTTCCTCACTATTGACGGCGCCACCAGTATGCATATTCACGACTACACATTATCACTTTGGTGAGAGAGTATGAGTGTACACAGAGCGAATAGCGTGGCAGGGACTAGCCCCGGCTATGCCTAACCGTGGAAAAAGAGAGAGAGAGAGGGAGAGAGAGAGAGAGAGAGAGAGAGGGGAAGAAACGGAATTGTTTCGTATTCTCCCAAATTCTTGAACGAGTTCCATTTTTCCTGCATTCTCCGTGAACGGAAACGAAAATTCCAAGCTACATGAATTGGTCAATCCATCCAGAAAGATCAGTGCAAAACGATGAAAAGAGATACAGAGAGAGCGCGCGTGCGGGCGAGAAAGAAGAAAACCAAAATACGATGTTTTTTCGGAAAAATATGACAAAATATATTTTTTTTTTAAACGCAACTGAATACGAAAAAGTATCAACTACGTTGCATGAAATGCTAATAAGAAAAAAAAACATCAATCGCATCCAGGAACATTAGTCGAGAAAGAGAAAAAGGGCGGGAGAGAGTGAGAGCGCGCGTGCGAGAGAGAAATCGTGAACGCGAGAAGCGGCCGAGCCGCCATCGGCAAGCCGCGCGCTTTTGCACATCGTAAACAAAACGACAATACGATGTCTTTTAGAAAAAAAATGACAATAAAATTTGTTTAAAAACGCAACTGAATACAAAAAAGTATTAACTACGTTGCACAAAATTCTAGTAAGAAAAAAAATCAATCGCAACGCACTCGTTGCGATTAAAAAAACAAAGTTAAAAAAACAATGTGAACATTGATGGAAATTCCAAACTACATGAATCTATCAATCCATCCAGAAAAATCAGTCGAGAAAGAGAAAGAGATAGATGCAGAGAGAGCGTGCGTGCGAGAGAGAAACTGTAAACGTGAGAAACGGACGAGCCGCCATCGGTAAGCCGCGCGCTTTTGCACAGTGTGAAGAAAACCAAAATACGATGTTTTTTAGGAAAAATAGGACAAAATAATTTTTTCAAAAACGTAACTGAATACGAATAAGTAATAACTACGTTGCACGAAATGCTAATAGGAGAAAAAAAACATCAATCGCAACGAGTAAAATCGAAAAAAAAACAATCTGAACATCGACGAAAATTCCAAGCTACACGAATTGATCAATCCATCCAGGGAAATCAGTCGAGAAAGAAAAAAGGGCGGGAGAGAGTGAGAGCGCGCGTTCGAGAGAGAAACCGTGAACGCGAGAAGCGGACGAGCCGCCATCGGCAAGCCGCGCGTTTCTGCACGATGTAAACAAACCGACAATACGATGTGTTTTACAAGAAAAAAAATGAGAATAAAATTTGTTCAAAAACTCAACTGAATACAAGAAAGTATTAATCACGTTGCACAAAATGCTAATAAGAAATTAAAAAAAAAAATCAGTCGCAACGAGTAAGAGTAAAAAAAACAATGTGAACATTGACGAAAATTCCAAACTACATGAATTGATCAATCCATCCAGGAAAATCAGTCGAGGAAGAGAAAATGTGCGGGAGAGAGAGATACAGAGAGAACGCGCGAGCGAGAGAGAAACCGTGAACGCGAGAACCGGACGAACCGCCATCGGCAAGCCGCGCGCTTTCGCACGGTGTAAAGAAAACCAAAATACGATATTTTTTAGGAAAAATATGACAAAATAATTTTTTCAAAATCGCAACTGAATAGAAAAAATTATCAACTACGTTGCACGAAATGCTAATGAGAATTAAAAAAAAAAGAACATCAATTGCAACGAGTAAAATTGAAAAAAAAAACAATGTCAACATTGACCAAAATTTCAAGCTACATGAATTGATCAATCCATTCAGGAAGATCAGTCCAGAAAGATAAAAAGAGAGAGAGAAAGAGATACAGAGAGAGCGCGCGTGCGGGCGAGAAACTGAACGCGAGAACCGGACGAGCCGCCATCGGCAAGTTGCGCGCTTTCGCACAGTCTGAAGAAAACCAAAATACGATGTTTTTTCGGAAAAATATGACAAAATATGTATTTTTTTTTTAAACGCAACTGAATACGAAAAAGTATTAACTGCGTTGCATGAAATGCTAATAAGAAAAAAAAACATCAATCGCATCCAGGAACATTAGTCGAGAAAGAGAAAAAGGGCGGGAGAGAGTGAGAGCGCGCGTGCGAGAGAGAAACCGTGAACGCGAGAAGCGGCCGAGCCGCCATCGGCAAGCCGCGCGCTTTTGCACATCGTAAACAAAACGACAATACGATGTCTTTTAGAAAAAAAATGACAATAAAATTTGTTTAAAAACGCAACTGCATACAAAAAAGTATTAACTACGTTGCACAAAATTCTAGTAAGAATAAAAAATCAATCGCAACGAGTAAAAGTTAAAAAAACAATGTGAACATTGATGAAAATTCCAAGCTACATGAATTTATCAATCCATCCAAAAAAATCAGTCGAGAAAGAGAAAAAAAGAGAGAGAAAGCGAGATGCAGAGAGAGCTCGCGTGCGAGAGAGAAACCGTACACGCGAGAAACGGACGAGCCGCCATCGGCAAGCCGCGCGCTGTCGCACATCGTAAACAAAACAAAAATACGATGTCTTTTAGGGAAGAAGATTCCGTTTCGTCGATAAGCGGCGACATTCTAATTGGGATTGAATTAAAGTACAATTAATGAGTCGCACATTTTTTTTGGGAAAAAGCCATAAAGGGATGAAAAACTCAATTTATGAAAGAACTAAGAATAACACAAAGTTGAACAAACAAATCGAATGCTTGGGCGTGAGTAATTTCGTTTGTGGCGTGGGGTATTTCCGGAAGGAAGTGACGCTCGACTTCTACAGACGATCGTGGAGTTTGTGTATTTGATTTATATAGATTCGCAGTCGTTTGTGTATTTGATTTATATAGATTTGAGATCGTAAAATCCGTAAATGACGATTGATTGAGAAACTGCCGTAACGTTTTACAATGCCACAAATAAATGTCGAACTTTTCTACTCGCGAAATGATTAATTTTCTTTTTATCTGAGATGCAAGTGCACCGTATGAGATCTCAAGATCAACTGACTCCGCTTTTTTAATTTCCTTTCCACAACGAGCTTTTTTTTCAACGCCTTCCAGGTGTTAAAACCCCGAATTTGATTGTGTTAATTTCCACTGCCACCGTTGCTCCGCTTTCTACGGAACACATTTCTTTACAATTGAGTGCGAAAAATGGCGTTTTTTTTCCTTTTTTGCTTATCAAATGAAACAGCGCACGGTCTCTCAAAAGACGCATTTCAAAGATTGAAATTGCAATGGCATTGAGGCCATGAAACGTTTGGATCAGGGACTTGAAAGAGAATAATTGAAAAAAAAAAGCATAAGAATAGGCGTCTTTTTTAAATTTATAAATCTCCCTTTTTTCAAGTCCGAAGATATTTTTTTAAAGGAATTATACAAATTGATAGGAAAACGCTATATGTGCAAAAGCTGGATGGTGTGGGATAATTTATTTTTGCATAATCGCAAGCAGAGGTTTTTTATGTACGAAGCGTGTGTTTCATTTTATGTGGCGCAATTCAACACTCAATGGATGTCCGACTGGGATTGTTTAAGAAAAATTTGAAAATCAACTTTCAGCACCATCTCAGATGAAAATCGTTTGTTAACGTTACATAAAGTTGGCAAACGATTAACGTAATAATAAAAATAACCCCATGGATTTTTAGTTGAGAACTCGACGTCATGATATGAATTGGTTTTAGGTATGAAATCAATCGACAGGGAATGAAAAGTCATTGAAAAATATAATGTCGTCAAAAAATGACGTCTTATTGGCGTATTTCCAATTTTTCAATAGTTTTATTTATTCTGGCGCTGTTTTAACCAGCACGAATTGAAAGAGCACACTAAAAAATATAGAGATCAATCGTTCTCAATTTTTTTTTCTCCAATTCAGCATATGGCAAGAGTTCAAGCTTGGATATCAAAATTGTGTCCTTTGGGACACAATTCGAATGTGATCAGAGTTCTTGCTCTCCATATTTTCAATCTATGCAATCCGTTATCAATAGCAAGGACAAGAGGGAGACGGAGGGTGAACGCAAGAAACAGACAAGTAGATATCGTCATGCAGGGTACACGCTTTGGCACTATCTAAACAAAAATTCTCGTGGCACATTCCGTGGGGGCTGAGGGAGTTAGACAAGAAACATAAAGAAAAAGTACTTAAACTTTCCTTATGTCATGAAATAGACTGGCTACGTCTCCAGTCAACTGTTGTTTCGTATTCCGTGAAAGTCCTGACCTATTTTTTTACCGATGTTATGCCAATAAAAAATTCAAAACTGGTGTAGCTCGAAGCAGCTGCCACGGTTGATACCTGATCAGCTTGATCTGTCTTATCCGGCATGTGAATCAATTTAAAAGCCTATAAAATGCAGCATGTCTGTTTTGGTGATCGCATATAAATAATTTATTGAGGGATACCATAAACAACGAAAACACAATGTCGCCAAGGGAACATTTTGGTTATCACGATGGTCTCTTCCAACTGCGCCCATCGCGCTCTTTCGCGGGGGAAAAAAATAATGTAGTTCTTCACTTTCTCTATCATTGAGTACTGAATAAATTGGGAACATGCGCAGCGTGTAAAGATTACGCAACAAAGATACAAATTGGAGTGCTTACCTGTAACAACTGGTATTTCGAAGTGTAAATCAACTCATTTGGGTAGCAACACTCAAATATTCATTTTCACATTTTTCACTCGATGTATACACGCTTTTCACGATGTGAACAAAAATGCACCCAATTCCCTGGGCGAGTTAGACAATAAGGATAAAGAAAAACTAATTAAACTTTTCTTATGACATGACACAGACCGGCAAAGTCTGTACTTAACTGGTGTTTCGTATTCTGTGAAAGTCTTGAGCGATTTCCTTCCCGATGTTGTGCCAATAAAAATTTCGGAATGTTTCCACGATTCTTCTTAATTAAATAAATGGTCTTATTTAAAAAGAAATAACAATGCCTGAGAGATATTAGTGTGTATGAAATAAATGGAATATTACATTTAAAAAAATTGAAACTGGAGAAGGAAAAATTGTACCATCCAATCACTAGGACATACGTAAATCTCGAAGCAGCTGCCGCGGTTGATACCTGATCAGTCTGATCAAGGAATGTGGATCAATTATAGAAGCCTACGAAATGCAGCATGCTTGCTTCGGTGATCGCATAAATAGTATATTACATACCTAGGCCACAAAAATAAGAAAAGTCTCAGATCACATGCAATTGTTGGCCGAGGCGAAGCCGAGGCTGACAAACATGTGATCTGAGGCTTTACTTTTTTGTGGCCGAGGTGTGTATACTATTTTTCTGCCCGACGTAGCCGGAATGCGGCAACTTCGGGCCGCGCAGCGGCCCGAAAGTTGCCACTTTCCGGCCGGAGGGCAGAAAAATAATTTATTAGAGAATACCAAAAACAACAAAAACACATTGTCGCCGAGGAAACGCTCTTTGGCAGCAAAAGAAACGTTATGGTACTTGTTTTCTACCATTGAGTACTGAATAAATTAGGAACATGCGCAGGATGTAAAGATTATTACGCAACAAAGATACAAATTGGAGTGCTTACCTGTAACAACTGGTATTTCGAAGTGTGAATCGAGTCATTTGGGTAACACCGCACTAAAATATTCAATTTCACTTTTTTTACTCGATGTATGCACGTTTTCTTGAACGAAGGTGTTTACCATGCAGCATGATAAATTCGTGCCGCTTCATATGGTAATACATAATTTCAGTAGTTAAAACATATAGGAAAAAACTATTGCACGAATATAAGTTACGATTTCAGAAGTTTTATTCTGCCGATCTGCAGTCCCGTGTCAATTGCAGCGCGAAATTTTGTAAATACTCAATTTCACGGAAACGTGTTCGGAGAGTAACGGATAGTCACAATTTTCGAGGCTGAAAGGAAAAGTTCTGACTCGGCATGATTGAACAATTTTCATTTCGTCTACATCATTATTATTTTCTTTCTATTTCTTATCATTTTATTCTTTTGATTTTCATTTAAAAAAATGTCGTAGGAGCATGCTCCCCATCCAGGTGGGGTAGTTACGGTTTTAAGCAATGACTAAACTAGCCAAGTTTCATTTTCACAATAGTCGTGTAGAACGTTCCACCCAAGAATTCAATTATTTGACGTCGGATTCTGCAGGATATTTTATTTACCTAGAAGAATGCTTATAACTATAGATTTGAGGAACCATCTACTGACAAACATTCCAAGATCTAATATTCACATCGACATTCTCACAAAAACAATTAACATTTTCCAAGCGATTTTGACGCATGAACTGAGCACATATTCTTTTGCGTACAAACGCTATTTGTTTTTGAAATATGTTTCCCCGTGATTAAAATATCAGCACTTTAACAGCGAAGTTAAAAAGAGAAATGACACCGTCAATTCATAAAAAATTTCTTGCAGAATAAAATAAGGGTTGGCACGTTGAAATCACTCAAATAATACGGACTGCTCTTCTAAAAATGTCGATAAGGATTATGGTGGTCTTTCGTCGAAGAGAAAAAGAAGGGTTTATAACTTCCAACAGGCCATGTTGTTGTGAAGAATGTAAACATTAAAAATCTGTAAATATCAAAAACTGCTCAAGATTTTTATACTCGCTTTATTGGTACTGAGCTCAAGTCGTTGGCGTAGCCCTGTGAGAAACGCAGTGCAATGAAATCTTGAACGTCGAGTCTCTGAGTCTAGTTTAGATTTTGTTTATACATATTACTATCGTTTTTTTTACAATGAAAATGAATCCCACCATTGACTTTCATCATTCATACCATTTCAATATTAGAAAAATAAGTATAGATTCTAATGGAATTACTTAATTGCATCGAATCTCGTTTTGGTGAATCGAATTTTTTAAAGATTCAATTCAACGACATAATTCCATTGATCGAAATTGTCAAATTTTTGAGATTGTGGAAAACAAAAATTCAAGTTTTTCTTCGAATGTTCCGATTTTCCTGAAAACGCGTGGAATCGTCAATTTTTTTAACCTCAAAATTCAGAATTCCGCCGATTTAAATTTGATCGAATTGTCCAATTTTTTAAATTGGGGATAGGGAAAATTCCAGCTTTTCTTGGGCTGTTCCAGTTTTCCTGAAAATGCGTGGAATTTTTGTTTCCAATCTCAAGAATTGGACAGCTTTGACCAACTTTAAATCGGCGGAATTTTGAATTTTAAGGTCAAAACAATTGACAATTCCACGCATTTTCAGGAGAACCGGAACATCCCAAGAAAAACTTGAATTTTTGTTTTCCACAATCTCAAAAATTTGACAATTTCGATCACGTTTCAATCAAAGAAAATTAAAATTTCGAGATTGAAAAAATTACTAATCCACGGTTTTTTAAAAAATATTAAAAATTGCACACAACACTTGCACACACACACGCACATACTTACAACGTTCAAAGAAAAATGAAAAAATCCGAAGTCCTTCATAAACCCGGGATATGAGAAAAATAAATTCTCGTGTCTCTCGTTGTGCTTGTAAAATTTTCGATACCGAAACAATTTTCCTCATTCCGTTTGCCGGAAACTAGCAAAATCTTTTATATAAATCATCTGCATGCAGAACATTGAAAAAAGGTATCGGTTATTGAAAAAAAAAAATGTATGCAGAAGTTTTTTCATCGTCTCAACGAGAACGATGATTCCAACAATAAAGAAAAGATTTGTCGATAAAAAATACCATTTAAGATAAAAATTTCAGCCGAATTCTCATTTTTTTATTTTTTCGAAATTTTTTTTTTTACTCCAAAAATTGTTCGACTCTTAATATTTTAAGGCGGACGATCAAAGTTTCTAAAATTTTCAGTGAAAAAAAAAATTCACGTTTTTGGCAGGATGTTCCGCTTTGCCCGGGTGTTCCGCTTTGCCCGCCTTTCCCCTAATTCAACTTAATGGTGGGATTAATTTCATTACAAGAAAGAAAAAACGATGGTAAAAAAAAAGAACTGATCCGTACTCGATCGCTCGACCCTAGAGATTTCGTAACATTGCGTCACGAACGAAATTTATATGTATTCACTTTGCCTACTTTTTACATCTCCAAAGGCAGTTCACGGTGAGAAACCCTTTATTTATCTGGTTCATTCATTAAGAACAGTATTTCGCTGGAAAATGTTTGATCCTAAATTCTTCAAAACCGTTAACATACGCATGCCCGAGAAGTCCCTACACCAGCAGCGCCGCTTGAAGGAACTAACGGGCCGTGGCACTCATTATGCTTGCCATGGTCCAGCCAGTGCCCCCTGCTGGATCTCCCTAAAAGCTGGTAGAATGCGAAGCGCTCATAAGCCTGTCCCTGTTCTAATAGTTCGCTTTCCCGATGTTTCGCTAATTTGACCGCTCGACTTTCTCGTATTTCGCTATTTTGACCGCACAAATATTTAGATGTTCGTTGCTACAAATTCGAAATTGTGAACACTCTCAGTATTCAAGACTCTATTTTTCGATGAGTTGAATGTGTGTGAGTTGAATTTTTGTAAGATCGGTGGCTTAGCCTCCCGTCAATCGGTCCTTTATTACATTCAATTTTCGACGAAATGTAATTCTGACTCTTGAATTTCTCTTTTTCTGAATAATGGTATTGGAAGCGCTAGGGGGATTCATCTTTCTACATACAATTATTATAAGATCTATAAATTTGCGGATTTAGCTGTTCAAAATTTTAGTCGTTCAAACTTCTGATACCCACCCGGCAAATACGAGTCACGAGAAATAAAAAATTATTAAAACAGTTCCTAATGGTTGTGGACCAGATTTGAAAAGTTATTAAAAGTGGAGGATAAAATTGGTTTCAACGAATAAATCCATTTTTCGGATGACACTGACGTTCGCAACGTTCCAACGAAAAATACTTTTTCTGTGAATTTTCCGTTCAAATTCAAAAACCATGACAATATTTCCATCGATTCTGTGTTTAGATTCTAAAGAAAAATCCATTTAATGTACGGACGAAATATTGAATAAGAATCATGAGCTCTGTTCAAGAAAAAAAATAATTTCGTTGCATTCCAACGATGGAAACTTCAACATTGAACGAAATTCCAATTTTTTGTCAACCAGAGTTGATGATTCTCATTCGATGTTTACTCAAGAACAATAAAACGACAATTTTTGTAGGATCAAAACCCAAAATCGGCTCAAAGATGGTCAATTCTTATAATTAAACAAACAATCAACAGGAAAAAAAGTATTTTTCGTTGAGTGTCTTGAGAAAAAAGCAGAATTTCGTTGCATTCCAAGGCTGCAAAGTTGCCAACGCTTTGGATACTTTGTGCTTGAAGCAGCACGAGGTAATGCTTCTTGAAGCCTGGCCGTTGGTACCCTTTGGTGGATAACGAAAGCGTAAGAGAGAAAAAATGAGAGAGCGAGAGAGAGAATTGCTATCGTGGTTGCCGGACGAAGCCGTTGGCACGCATTCCTTGTATCGTGAGGAGAGCGCAGAGAGAGGGCCTTCCAGTGTTTTTAAAAGCGTGGCCGGCGTCGCGGCCGCGTTTGGCCGGCACACGTACGAGCACAAATCCGTGTGTCGAATCAGCATTTATATATATATATATATGTATATAATATAAAGCGCGCGAAAGAGGCGTCGGGTCCTCACAGCATCGTGAGGCCCACGAGAGAGTTTGCGCGGAGGATCGCGAGAGCAGAAGAACGAGAGAGAGAGAGATGGAGAACGCGCGCGAGTTTCTCAAGGTTACGCGATCCACAGCCGCCAAGAACCCACGGGCTCTCTCGAGGTCGCGAGCGACCGAGTCGCTACAATCCAGAGTCCAACTTTTCTATCGCTTCCTCTTCTTCTTCTTCTTCTTAGTCTCCATCTCCGCGAGCTTCATCTCGCGAGGTTTACTCAGCCCAGAGAGGGAACACACTCCGCTAAAATTCCCGCTCGTTTCTTCCAGTACATCCATCCATCGCAAACAGCATTTTATTATACCAGCATCAAAATCCAACATTTTTCAAGTATTTTTCCTTATCCCTCATCAAACGTTTCAATTTTTTTACAAATTTTCACATTCACGCTCTCGTCACGTGAAATTGAGTGAATTTTTTATCAAGAAGCTAGAAAATAAATATTCGTACAGGTTTCCTCGAACCGACAAATCGCAACTAATTCAGTGGAGAAAAAAAAAGACTAACCGATTGACAAAATGAAAAATTATTCGGTTGAATTTGTGGGCAAAAAGCTTCAAATATAAAATCAATTATTTAATTACAAGTTATTGCTTTGTTATTTATTTATTTATTATTTAGCATTTATTTATTATATAAATAAAAAAATGCTATATAATAAATAAATAAATAACATTATTATTTTTTGTAATTTTATTATTATGATTATTACATATTATTTATTTATTTATATAATAAATGACTAAAAATTGAATAAATTGAATAAATTGACTATATATGATTTATTTATTTAGTTATAATAATAAATAATTTATCGATATAATAAATAAATAAATCACTGAGATAAAATTCGTTGCCCGGTCGTTTTATTGATGATCGGGAAAGTACAAGCGAAAATCAACCGCCTACGATGACACACGAGCACGCTTCTGCGAGGCATGGTATTTTTTTTTCCTCTTTCATATATTTCCAGAGGACAGCAGGTGTTTTTCACGGTCGCTCGAGCAGCACACACGAATCGTTCCCATATTGTGTCGGAATGAGATAATGCGAAGCGTCGAGGGAAAGTCGCGCGGAAATGAGCCGCGTCAACTCGGCCCAACATAGCCATACATATACAAATTTACCACACATGACAATTCGGTCTTTCAGGCCCCATTTTTTAGGCGATTATGCGGCTGGCCTTGAATCACGCATCCGAGCATTTTAAGCCGCATTTTTGTGGGAAATATTTGAAAAATGTTGCCTCCACTCTATTCCGTTCTATAATTCGTCAATTTTTGTGAAAAATCGTCGATTCTCATAAAACTTTGTTAATTTTCATACATTTCGCGTCATTTTTATAAAAATTTGTTAACATTTATAAAAATTCGTCAATTGTTATGAAAATTCGTCAACTTTCATGTATTTTCGAAATTTTAATAAAAATTCGTCAATTTTTATATATTTCGCGTAATTTTTATAAAAAATCATAGAAATCATAGAAAATTACAGAAAAATGTTGTTTTCGACTAAAAAAAAAAAAAACCCTAATTTAATAAAAATCAGAAAATTTAATTGAAAAACCCAAAAAAAAAAAGAAAATGCAATTTCCAAAATTCGACGACTCGACAAATTTCAACTGGATGAAAAAAAAAAATGTTCTCCTGCTTTTCGAGTATTTCGTGTAACCGAATGAAGAAAGAGAATCAACTTGACAAACCTTTTGTTTGTAAAACCTGCGAAATTTTGAGAATCCTCGAGTCTCCCGCGTAATCCAGATTTCTCGAAATAGCAACGTATCCTTCGTAAAGAGGGATATATATATAGATATATATATATGCCTTTCACTCTCAACACAAAAACGAAACTTAATCCACTTTTATTTAATTTTCGAGCTCCAACTTTCACAATTACAAATCACAAAGCACACCGGTATTCACAAACTTTCGGCATTTTCCAACGAACAAGCTCAACTCGAAAGCACTGGAGTGGTAGAAAAAAAAAAAATTCCAGCCAATTCGTCGATGTACAATTAAATTTTTTTTTCTGTTTCAACAAGAATTTTTTTTTCCCACGCTCGTTCACGAGCGAGGAATAACGTGAACGTAAAATTCGAATGACAGCTCGTAAATGGCGCACGCGCGGGTCGCTTAAAAAAAAGAAAAATCAAAATTTTCTTTGGCGATGAAAATGGCGCCGAAAAAGCGTAATCCAAGTTGATAATTATTTGCTAATTAAATAATTAACCGAGAAATATCAAGCTCGCTCTGTACCAGCACCGGGCGAATAAAAAAACAATATGGCGTCTAAAAAACAAGGCGAATGAACAAAAAAACGACAGGCCGATCTTTGGACAGGCGCGTGGCCACCGAAATTCGTAAAGAGAATCACCCGCGCACGAAAAACACAAGAAAAAAGCCGGCCAAAAAGGCGACAAGATAAAAAACGATGACGAAGAGGCTGAAAAAGCCTTTTGAACTGGTCGACCAACAGCAGCAGCGACACGTTGTATCGCGATGATGTTTAGCACTCGCGAAAACTCGAGCGACAAACGCTTTCGATTTAAAACTTAATCAACAAGACAAATAAACAAACAAACAATCAACAAAAAAGTATCTCGCGAGATATTTTTGTACGTTCACAGGTAAACGGGATTCTCGTTGAGCGTGATTCTCGAAATGCGCGTGTATTTTGTATCGGTTATAAAACGTCCAGGTACGTTCACGAGCAGCGTGCGGACGGTGAATGCAAGAAAATATTCGTGTGGCCCCAAGCACGAGAGAAAAAGAGCGCGCGGTCGTGCAGGTAGAAGTAGAGAAGGGGGGGGGGGGGCTTAAGGGGGCCCCCGCGTAGGAGGGAAAAAGACGGAGAAAGATTCGAATTTGTGTGTCGAACTAGACTCGACGCGCCACAAGATCAAAACCTTCCAATTAAAAAAAAAACAAAAAGAAAAATTTCGATCGATCTTCAGCATCGGCGAAATGTGCGCTCGCGAATTATTCCACAATAATAAGAGACGAATAAAATACTTTGCATACAAGTTGCACAAAATGTCTGCCAGTGGCCGTTACCGCTCGGCTCCGGCACGACACACAAACGCACACACACACACACACAGCAGTTCGTCCTCTCGCTCGCGCACTCGTGAGGCCTCCTGAGGCTCTCTCGCGAGTCAAACGAGCCCGATTCCCCTCTTTCGGCTTCCCCACCGTTGCACAAGCTCAAGAATCGTCGTGGTCGTCGTGCCTGTACGGTAAAAACAAGATTGAAGTCTCTCGTCGTGCCGCGTGCGAGCCGAAGCGACTGCACGAAGCGAGCTCGAGCCAATCGCGAGCCCAGTTTGTGCAGCAAAGGCCAATCCGGCGCTGCCCTTTCTCTTGCCAATTATTCGGCTGGCATTTTAACCTGGCGAACCGAGATATAGTCCATCCGCGTCCACAACGCATATAGTATACTCTATGGAAAGCCAGGTGGAGAAGTAAGCAGCGAAAAATTAAGGCGCCATTGCCTGGCGGTTGGCACACACCGTTGGCACGTTTTACCTGCTCTGCTCACTCTGCTCCGACGAGCAAACTATACCTCGAAACCACACAACCATTCGAGACGCTTCGTGTCCATACCTGAGTTTTCCCCGAGTGGGGCTCTCTATTAGGAGAGTGGGGAACCGACGAATCGAGAGAGAGAGAGATGCAAAAGTATCGAATACATAAGTACAACCATCACAAAACTATTTTATTTACGATTTTTTTCCAATTTCGCACAAACATTCTTAGCACCAAAACTAAAAGTTCTCTCTGATTACGAACAATTTTCTGACGTTTAGAATTTGAGATATTTCATTTGCAATTGTTAACTTTTCCCCATCCAAACGCGTGTAAATTCGAGTCACGTTTCGTTAAAAATTTGCAAAAATCGGGTTGCAAATAAAAATGTATTTAGGATTTTTTTGCCGATTGCCAGAAAGGCTGGGAGCCGAAATTTTTTGTGAAAAATCCTAAACACATTTATTTGCGACTCATAAACGAAACGCGACTCGAATTCACACGCGTTTCGATGGGAAAAGTTAAAAATTGAAAATTAAATATCTCAAATTCTTGACGTCAGAAAATTCTTCTCCATAGGAGAAAATTTTGAGTTTCGGTGTCCAGAATTTTCATACAAAATTATTTAACAATTCTTAATAAAGTAAAAGAGTAATCACGCGTTCTAAACTTCTCGACAGCACAGGCACAAATGCTAAATTAACTAATTATCGGAAACAACAATTTTTGCAAAACGTCATTTGCCACGTATGTTTCTCGGAAAAACATAAATACGTGCTGATCACTGATGAAAACGCAAAAGAAAAAAACGATACTTTGGCATAATTTCCAACCGCAATTCGCTTCGATTTATTCTGCAGCCAAATGCAAAGAATGCCCAAGCACAAGTGCGAGTCTGCAGGGGAACCCAAACGCGGTTGGCCAAAGGGTCGAGAAAATCCTGACCGAGATAATTTTTGTTGCAATTTTACAACTTTTGGAGTATTTTTTTCAGGATACTCCAAAATCGAAGTTGCCCCAAGCGTTTCGCCTTGAATCAATAACCAAAAACAATGTCGAAGTTTGCGTCATTGGAATGCAACAAAATTCGGTTTTTTCTTAAGCAGATCTCAAGATTCTGATGAAATATTCCATCAGGACACTAAAACGATTTTTCTCAACGATGTAAACCAAAAATCCATAGGAAAATTGTCATGGTTTTGGAAATTCAATTTAAAAAAACTTGCAAAAACATTTTTTATTGCGATCGCGTGGCAGCACGCGCGCCAATTGCTTAATCAACATTTTCGCGATAAAATTGTTTATATTGAATCTTAAATTGCAGCAAATCGATAAAAACGGAGTTTCCAAATATTTATACGAAAATCGTGATGAAATTTCTGAAAGGTCATTGTCTGGAATGTCCTTCGGACGAGGCTCGAGGAAAAATATCAAAGATTTTCTACATCTCGAGATTGATCATGACGAGTTGATGAAAAAGTTGTTTATTAAATCTGCAATATAGACTCGTGTACATGAGCGACGTATCCTTGGCTTTGAAATGGCATCATCGACACACAGCGACGAGTAGAACGAACGTTCAAGTTTTCTCGATCATTGCGCGCTATAGATACGGGGGCGCGCTCGTTTAAAGACTGCTCGACACGGCGCGGCTTCCCCCGCGGTGATCGAATCGAGGTGGGTGTCCCGTGTCTCGAGACCGAGACGGAGAGACTACGAAAGAACGAGAGAGCGAGAGAGGAAAACCAGAAATAAAAGAAACAACGAGAGTTCTCTTGGTCTCCTTTCGCTCCGCGGCGTTCTTCAGCTCTCTCACTCTTCCCTTGGCGCATAAGATATTGCAAAAGGAAACGGAAGATGGTAAAAAATATCAGATACCAAGAGAAAGGAGAGAGAGAGAGAGCGAGGCGGGAGGCAAAGAATTTGAGATATAGGTGCGGTTTCGTATTTAATTTCACGATACGTTGATCACACTCGACCCGATATGATAAAGCGTTCGTTCGAAGCATTTGTTTGGGTTCGTTATGATAAAATATTTCTCCAAATTTTCACGACTTTCGCCAATCAACGACATTCCAATGGAGCACATCCGATTTTTTTCTCACACTCGTTATTTTTCTGTTTTGGACTCCGGAACCAACAAAAATGTAAACGCGTCACAGTTTTAATAAATTTGTGTGAATATTTTTGACAAAAAAAACTCAAAATTTTCTCATATGAAGAAAAATTTTCGACGTCAAGATTTTGACAAATTTCAATTACAATTTTTAACTTTTCCCATCCAAAGGAAAGGGTTTAGGATTTTTCGCAAAAAATTTCGACTCATAGCCTTTTTGGCAATGTGCAAAAAAAATCCTCAATACATTTTTATTTGCAACTCGATTTTTGCAACTTTTCAACGAAATTTGACTCGAATTTGCATGCGTTTGGATGGGGAAAGTAAAAAAATAGCAAATGAAATATCTCAAATTCTAAAAGTCAGAGAATTTTTCTTCCCAGGAGAAAACTTTTTGGTGCCAAGAACGTTCGTACAAAATTTTGAAAAGACCCTAAACAAAGTCGTTTTGTGATGGTCAAATACCTTAAAAAATACATTCGTGGCGATAGTATTAAAAAATTAGATCATCAAACACTCCACGAAAGATGCGGACAAAAACGCCACGCGAAATCCTCGATTGGAACGTCGAGGGGGAGAGATAATTGAAAAAATCAACATCGCGACGTCGAAGCACTCGAGAAGGCTAAAGATTAATTGATTTCGTTCGAAAAGCCTTCAAATTCCCATGTCGCCCTGCTGCGCAGAAACAATTTTCACAGCAGCCAGAAAAAAGCAACAAAATTGAACCAACTGGAGTATTTTTTTGCAGGCAAAGTTGACAGAGGAGCGAGTTCAAATCAGTGGTCGAAAAACAAAACAAAACATGAATAAATTCCTCGTGTCTCTATACACAAAATGCATGAATAATAAAAATAAATATATGCACCAAGCTTTCTATTTTTCAACGCCCCCGCATCCTTTTCTCATCAGCTTGCTCGTCTCCTCTCCCATCCACCAAACTTAAATAAAAAGAAAAGGAAAAAAGAAATGACTGAATGAACAAATACTAAACAGCACATGGCACAGCGCGCTTTGAAATATGTAGCAAAAGTGTGTGTATCGCCGCGTGTGAAGAATTTTCCTTCTCCCTCATTCCCTCCCCCTCTCTTTGGCTTCCAGATTCCCATTCAGGTGCGAGAGACTCGTAAACTTCTCGCTCTACTCGTAGCTCCTGTGTGTGTTCTACATATACAGAGTGTCCCGAAACTTACTATTCCCACGTATCGACTAAATTCACAGTGAAAAGAAAATCTTGATGAAAAATATCGATATTTCGTTTGGGTTTTGGGATTTTTTTTGAAAAATGAAAAAAAAAATCGTCATTGCAGCAAGAAATATTCTAGAAAGTGTCTTCGAAAAGTCAATTTTTGTCATTTCAATGATAAATTTTGCTGAAAGTTTCGTTGGCAATCAAAAATATTGTCAAAAAAAACGAAAATTTTCAAATTATCGAAAAATATTTAGTGCTTAGTGTTAAAATAAAAATGCAATTAAAAAATGTAATAAAAATGTTGAGTGTTAGAAAAAAAATGAGTCTAAAATTTGCAACCGTTGAGACTCGACGAATTTTTTTTTCTATTCTTTATTCAATGAATTTTGAAAATCATGTCAATTTTTCGTGTCGATTGAGTTTTTGGCAATATTGAATAACAATTATGAAGTCTACGCTGAAAAAATGGCAGATTTTCGTGGCCAACAGATTTCAAGATTTTCGTGTCGAATTCCTCGTGTCGAATTTTCGATCCTCGTTAATAATTCATTTCCTAACAAATTTTTTTTTTTGCGAAACGATTTTTTGAGAATTTGCAGAGTCACCCAAGAAATTTGCATCCAGGTCCATTCGTCTCCCGTTGAATTTGACTTTCGGAGCAGCCCGTATACGACACGCGATAATCTCCCGGAGACGAGCAAGAGAAAGAAAGAGGAAGGGCGAGATAAAAATGTTCATCTCGCTCACCGACAGGTATCCCGGATCGCTGCTCCTCTCATGTATATTAACATTCCACCGCGAGCTCTCTCTCTCTCGTATCCTCGCATCTAGTCAATCGAGTAGAATACCGGGATCGTAATATAACGACCAAGTTAGCCAATGTTGCCTATAATTTGTGTTGCGTCCAGGAGACTCGCGCACACGTACCCGGATGTGACTCTGACACATTAAACCAGCATCACGAGCTTCCTAAGGAGGTGCTTTTGTTTTATTTTATTTTAATTCATTTTGGGACAAATTTTCCATCAAAATCGTCATCCGAATCCGAAATTCAATGAGCAATCGTGTCATTCTCGAAACGTCAAATGTCAATTTTTATTTTCTTCCGTTTTAATAATAAAGTTCCCATTACGTATGAGGAATCGATGCGAAAATTGATCAGGAATCGTGTCATTCTCGAAAAAATGTCAAAAATCAATGTTTTTTTTTATTATTTTTCATTCACTTTTAAAATAAAGTTCCCATCAATATCGTCATCGAAATTGGATCGATTGACCATGAATCCTGAACACAAGGGCGGACCGTTGAATTTTCGTGTCATTCTCGAACGGTCGAAAATCAATTTTTAAAAATTCATTTTTCCAACAGCAACGTTCGATCGTTTTTGCATTTTTTTTCGTTTTCTCTCAAAATCGGCAATCCCTCGAAATAAGAAGATAAAAATCATTCCATCAGGATAATTGGTTGCTCTTCGTTTGACGTTGCAATTTTCTCATTACAAATAATTCCATTGAAATTCAAGCTGGCTGGTGGATTCGCGCAGAGAGAGATCGAGGCGATTTTGCTTTGTGCTGGAAACAACAAGCACTGAGGATCTCGTATCTGTGAATACTGTTTGTAGCGCGACTGTAGCCATTGCTACAAAACAGAGTGTTTACAGAAATGGTGCAGAAGCGCGAGCGGGGCTCATCGTTGCTTTATCAGCGCGAGTGATTATTCTCGTTGCTGTCATCCGCAGACGCGAGAGAGCGAGCGAGAAGAAGGCGAAGGATGCTGCACGCCCGGAGGTGTGAATTCGCAACGTTGGAATTGAGCGAAAAAAAAACATTTTCCTATCAATTGTTTGTTCAATTACAAAATCCATGACAATTTTCGTAGCGATTTTGTTTATTGATTATAGAAAAAAAAATCGTTTTTTTGGCCTGGACAATAATTCGATAAAAATCACGAGCTCTGCTCAAGAAATACGAAAAAAAAACCGTGAAAAAGGTCGAAAAAGGGGATCGCGTTGAAGGCGAAAAAAAAACGAAAAAATTGCGATTGAAAATCTCGAAAAATTTCGATTTGAATTCGAACAAAAACGAATTCGATTGACTTCACGAAAATCTGAATACGATTACAGATTCTTGCTCTCCGAGAGTGTCAATAAATTTGTGTCATTGACACAACGCCGCAAGAAATAGTCGCGAAAACTGCTTTGGTGCAAAATATCTTGGTTTCTGCTTGATCGATACACTCTGAAGCCTGCAAAATATCATTTTCCGTGAGATTGTACAATCTGAATATTCCCTGAGGCTGATATCGGGTTTGCCACGACTATAAGGAGCAAAACCGCGAAAATTTAGTCACACAACGACGACACAATGTTCCCCGGCCTCCCGACCCCTTTTTCCCATTCCAGCACGCCAAGTATCTCGAAGTTTTCGAACATCTCGGGCGCGAATAACATTAACGACGTTGTATGGCGACGATCGAATCTAAATTTTTGTTTTCAGTTTTTCTTACATACAAAATCGTTTGCGAGTCAAATTCGATTGAAAAAAAGTTTTTACAAAGTGACTAAAGAACGACATACTCCAAATTCAAGAATTTCCGAGCCAATTTGTATTTGTTATGTAATAACCAAAATTTCAAAACAAATTTTACGACCGATTTGTTTGAAAATCTGAATAAAAGCGTGTGCCAAGTTTTAAGAGGCTTCACCATTTAGAAATCGAAACATTCAATGTTGAGAATTGCAACTTTTAACACGTGCGAAATTCAAAGAAATTCCACCGATAAAAATGTTTGCAAGCAGCGTCCTTAAGAGAAAAAGTTCAAAAGTAAAAAAAAAGAAAGAGGCGAGCATTTATTTTTCGGGTGTGAGCGACGGAGGGAACGTGAACGCGAAAATGCCAGGAAAGAAAGAAAAAAAAAAAAAAAAAACAGACACAAGATAAATTCACATCACACTCCGTGAAACGTGAAAATGTTCAACGTCCGGTTGGCTGCTTGGAAAAGCCTTGAAAGCTGGTTTAAGGGGTTGCCACTGATGTTGGTATAGAAATGGGGCTGCACTCCATCTGGCCAAAGACTCAGCAACAAATAGCTTCTCTTTTATATATCTGCACAGACATATAGACACTAGACCATATAAAAAAAAAGACCCAGTGTCATCAAAAACGTAGGTAGTGCGGAAAAAACGCGTATACAACATGGCGCGGATAGTGCACGAAGAAATAAAAATGACCGGAGCCCAAAGATTCACTTTCCCCGTCCAAGTTTTCCCGTAAAAATAGCCACCAAGACTAAGCAACGCGCGCGCTTATGGAAGGATGCGACTCGTTTATACGGATTACCTTGATCCACGAGATTTTTCCACGCTTTTTCAAGACTCCGGAACGAGAGCTAACAAAGTAGTAGGATTTGTGCCGAAAATGGAGCAATTTGAGTTTCTGGCGAGTGATTATAACGGCTGGAAAATGATACTCAAGTTTGGCTTCTTGGAATACAACGAAAAATATATTTTTGAATAATTATTTCGATAATTCTCAGTGAAGCTAAAAAATTTAATCACGTCGATCGAAAGTGACCAACGGCGTTCTCGAGACGCAAAATGAGAATGTAATTTCACATAAACTTATTTTTCTGATGTTAAACTGAGCCAGGGCGATTGTAGGGATGAAAAAATCAAAAGCAGTTTTCAGGGGCTTTCGGGGTTTGAAAAAAACTTTTTCCTACACTGAAAAGTGCTTCGCGTGATATAAACTTCGAGCTGTTTAGCGAACACGTTGGAAACGCCTCAAGCTTTCTCTCTCCTTTTGTGCCAGCAGACTTTTTCTCCGTCTAATGTGCTTTTAAGCTATTTACGGATATTGCGCCACTGAGGAAGCAGCAGAGAAACAGAAGCGCGACTGATGTGCAACGTAATAATAAAATTTACACGATAACAGGGTGTGCTCTCGCATTTACGGGGGTGAACATATAGGTGTCGAGTTATTCTCTTGACATGGCGTCTTCTGACGGTCTCGCCTCCTCGCATGAAAATTGAATTTCGTCAAAAAAAACGTCGTCGACATTTTCCTGAACACGTTAAACTGAAAATTTTCGAATAATTCAAAAATCTTTATTATTTTGACAATATTTTTCATTTTCAGCGCGACTGTCGGCAAAATTAACAATTGGAATGACAAAAATTGGCTTTTCGGAGAGACTTTCCAGAATATTTCTCGCTGCAATGACCAAATTTTTGTGATTTTCCAAAAAAACGATTGGTCGAACGTATCCAACGAAATATCGATATTTTGAAACGTAATTTTCTCTAGTGAAAAGCCCGCAACAACATAGTTGGCTTTTCAAATTTCAAGATCGTAAAAAAATCAAAATTTCGTGTTTTTTCAAGGGGTGACCGGGCTTTGTCCTTAATTGAACGAAATTGATGGGGATATTGAAAATAAAAATCAAAACTGACGCGGAAAAATGTGGAAAAAGAAGCAAAAAAAAAGTTGAGGTCGTTTTGATATTAATTTAAAGTCGAACGAGGCTAATCTGAAATCGATTACAAGCAATGTGCGTTGGCGATGGGAGAGAGAAAAATAATAATAATTTTCTCCGTGGGATTACGAGCAGGGAATTGATTCTCGTGTATCAATCTCGAAATTGGAAAGGACGATATGAATTACGTGTGTGTTCGGGGCTTTTACAAATTTTTCTTTTTTTTCTTCTTTTCCTTTTTATTCTCTCGCAGCTTATCTCATTTTTCATTGCGGATGTTCTCTTTTATTCATCCATCTCTACTCTCTACTGTCCTCCTTCCTCTTTAACTCCCTATCTCTGGCTATTATACCCTCCGAAGCATAGGAGGCGAGCAGCTATACGAATCTCGAGCATTTCCTAATTATCGGCAAACTCTTCAATGTCCGTCTCAATTATTCCGAGCGACGAGCCAATAATCTCTCTTTTTTTTCTTCCATGTTTCTATGGCCGGTCAACAACTGTACGTAACAGTTTTTCCTCTATATACACGAACATCTGTGCTGCGCTGAATAACTGGAGTCGAAATTATCGCTGGATGGAAAAATCTCCATTTAAAAAACGTTTCTCATCAAAAATACATTGCTTCATGAAAATCCATGTCCAAAAACACCTCGAATTAGCCGATCACTAATTTTCGAATAATACTCAAGTTTGGATCGTTGGAATACAACGAAAAATATAAATTTTTATTCATCATTTCGATAATTAATACACTCGTTGCAATTTTTCTAGTAAATTCAGTTTTCGAATGACAAAAAAGACTGTCCCATCATCGTTGACAAATACTGTATGAAAAATTTGTGCTCTGCCATAAAAAATGATCAGTTTTCGTTGCATTTCAACGAAACGAACTCCAACATCGTTATTTTTTGATACTGAAGTTTGGATCGTTGGAATGCAACGAAAAATATATTTTTTATTCATTATTTCGATAATTGATGCACTCGTTACAATTTTTCTAGTGAACTCAGTTTTCGAATGGCAAAAAGACTGTCCCATTATCGTTGACGAATACTGTATGAAAATTTTGTGCCCTGCTATAAAAAATGATCACTTTTCGTTGCATTTCATCGAAGCGAACTCCAACATTGTTATTTTTTGATACTGAAGTTTGGATCGTTGGAATGCAACGAAAAATATATTTTTTATGCATCATTTCGATAATTAATGGACTCGTTTCGATTTTTCTAGTAAATTCAGTTTTCGAATGGCAAAAAAGACGCACGAGAATCGTGAACTTGTCGCAAAATATTTCATCAATCACATCATTAGCAATTAAATTAATAAAATTCAATAAAATTGACAGAAAAAGCTCTACATGTTTGTCCTCATTTTCGAGAATCGATTGCCAATTATTTAAAAAAAAAAACGTTGGAATATTCGACTTTGTTAAAATACTCCTCCGATGGAAAAAATCTCGTCGACTCGTGGGCGGAATTGCTCGTGTCTCTGAAGCGCACACGTATCCACAGACACGCGGGTTTTAAAATGTGTGTTTATGCCCGCGAATCGCACCCACTGTTTTGCATAGAACGGGTCGTATATAATTTTATAACCCATAGAAAGCCTTCGGGACAATGGAGTCTGGAGAGTACGTCGGGATGCGAGTTTCGCGAGCGCGCGTTCGTACTTCTACATCGCGTATAATTAATGGGAAGCGTGCGTTATATACAAAGTATCAAAGTTGTGGTTCACACTGAATACCGCGCCAAAGCTCACACTCTTAAAGTCGACAAATACACATGGAAAAATGTCTTGATATCTTCCCGAAAGGGAAAAACTCATTCAACCCTCAAACGCTAACGACGGGTCATTTGTGTCGAGGCTGTAATGAAAAATGTCGGCACATTTCCATATTTTGCATGAAATTGTTATTAAAAAACAAAAAAGTCGGGCAGGAAAAATTATCATCATTGAGTCAAGGGTTCGAAAAAGGTCCACGAATTTTTACAGAATTTTCGAAAAGATTCAAAAGTGTTAAATAAATTTTGAAAAACGTACTTTGCCACGTTGCTCGACATTTTGCATGAAATTGTTATTAAAAAACAAAAAAGTCGGTCAGGAAAAATTATCATCATTGAGTCAAGCGTTCGAAAAAGGTCCACGAATTTTTACAGATTTTTCGAAAAGATTCAAAAGTGTTAAATAAATTTTGAAAAACGTACTTTGCCACGTTGCTCGACGTTTTGTATGAAATTGTTATTAAAAAACAAAAACGAAGGCAGGAAAAATTATCATCATTTAGTTAAGGGTTCGAAAAAGGTCCACGAATTTTTTCAGATTTTTTCACAATTTTTGAAAGACTGAAATAAATTTAGAAAAGCAGTTTCGAAGTTTCATCAATTTTCCCTTAAATTTCCATGAAATTCCAAGTTAATCGATTTTGCTTCTCCGTCAATTACAAAAATTTATAACGAATTTCAAGAAGTTTTGTATTTGAGTCGAATTTTTGTCGTTTTCTCATTTTATTCGCAATTGTATACAATAAAATCGTAATAATCATTGCAAAAGGTTGCAATGTTGGATTTAATGTTGAACGGAGACCAAAGTCGATTAAATTCTTAATGTCCCATGGCCTGGATCCATTTCCCATTAGCTGGAATCGCACGTGCGTCCTTCGAGTAACGAATGTCATCATGTTCATGAGAGGGAAGAGAGTTAATCGAACGCATACAGAAAAAAGAGACCGCGCCAATGTTTGTTGTGCTGTGCGGTGTGTGTAGGTTTGTACGTCGGAGCGACCGAAACGGGTTATTACATGAAAGCGTAGCGCCTGTTGCTCGTTCAATTGAGTTATCCCCATTGCTTTTTTTATACTCCAATTTGCCTTTTTTTGTTCCAACAATAGACGGTAATTGCGCGAGCATTTCAAGACCGGAAACCGTGAAATCATCTCTACACGCCATTGAACGCTGAATACACAAACTTCGTTTTTTTTTTCCCTCTTTTCTTTGGAATCCAATCACGTGTGGAAAATGATTTGAAAATCTTTCGCAAACGCCATGAAAATTGACTCGTGGCGATCGTTTTGAGGCGTTTGCATTGTCCCTCGTTAAAAAAATCCGTTAATTAACTCCAGTTGATTGCGAAATTATAAAAAAATATTTAGTCGGCCGAATTCCCCAAAATTGACGTTTTTCGACAAAATTTTATTCTCAGTTTAGAAATGTAGAAAAATTTCATGTAAAACAAGCACGAGAATCGAAATTCCTCAAACTTTGACCTTTTAATCGAAAAAAAAAACATTAAATTCGGTTCAACGACGCGCGAAAAAAAAAATCAAACCCATAGAAAAAAAACGCCTTAAAAAAAACGTTAATTAACTTTTGGAGTTTCGAGTAAATGAGCCTTTTCGAAATTATTATCGAGCCCTCGGTACATCGTGAAACCAAAACAAAAACGAAGCCTCGGACGCAGCTGCGGTGTCCGAGAAACTTGTTTGAATTCGAGGAAAATCTTAAATTTCGCGTTACGTCGATCGTTCTCGTCGCATCACTCACATTTTTAAAATCATCGCGAATCGACCAAAAATCCAGAGCATTCTAAACTTTGTAACTTCCCTAAGATCGGAAACCTTTTCCAGTTGAATCGATCGAATGACCTCTGGATGACCTTGACGTTTGACAGTGTCAAAGCGCCGATAACATCGCGAAGCATCGCATCAGCGTTTGGCGCTTATCGGCTGATAAAAACGATCGAAAACGAAAGAGCTTTGCAATTTTTCTCTTGAACGTGCTTTTGCCTTTACCGCAGGCCACGGCGGCGTTTTACTCTCGCGACGATATTCGCTTCCGGTAGGAAGAGCCGTGAGAAATTACCTCAAGAGCGAGCGAGAGAGAATGGGATGAGGAAGATGAGACAAAGCGTCCTCGGCATACGTGCTTTCGTGCTGGCTGCGAGCACACACATCGTCTTACGAGCCTCTCTAAAACGAACCCGTGAACCTTCGTCATTATCTCTCTTTTTGTCTCCCTCTTATTCTCTACTCGTGCAACGCTCGTGGGTGGGCGCAAAACACGTTAGAACGCAATGTTACGAAGATGCGCACATTGGATATTTCATTTTCCTGAGACCAGCTGAGCATTCGCATCCATCTCACCACATTCTCGCTCTCACAATTTTGCGGCGATGGATTCCCGCGAATCCATCACACATTTGTGATAAAACTTTGGCGAAACTTTAAGTCTCGAACAACAGACACGTACGGACATTTTACATCGCGTCGTTTTTCCTGTTTCTCTCTCTCTCTCTCTTTCTCTCGGCCACACGAAAACCATTTATACGTCGCATCTGTTACACGCGAATGGAGACGAACGACCGCGAATGGCCGAGATGAATCTCGGGATTTTTCAGTTTTATCTTCACACTTTATTCTTTTATTTCCTCATTCCAAAATCCACTTGTCCCTAACGCCGAACTCTGGCTAATACGAAAAAAACTGCTCGTGGTTTCGGGAAATTTTACATTTTTGGAAAATATCGTTAGAAATTACGAAAAAATCGATTTTCGACAGTCTCATCGACTCAGCGGCAAAAAGTTTTCCCCGATTCAGTTGCGATCGAGTCGAATATAATGATTTTTTGAATTATTTTTCAAATATTCCGATTCGATTATTTTCGGCATTAACTTAATCAATTCGTTGCAGTCAAAATCACTTTAATCCAAAAGCTGAATTAATGTATCGAATAAATGAATTGAATCGATCGCAATTCGACCCTAAACTCATGAGAATCGTTCGGCTTGTTTATGTTCTATTCGCGCTCACGTGTGTGCGGGACGAGTCCCGTGGTGGGGGAATGTTTACTGGGCTGCCGGGGGAGCGTTCCGTGAAAATAGTGCGAAAGGAACAACGCGCTCAACATTTTCATATTCACAAAACAAGCGCGTATTAAAAATGATTGATTTACTCACTTTTCGCTGCCTCGTCTCGTCACCTGTTGACCCATTATGCAATCGTCACGTCGCGTATCCAGAGAGATCGCGAAAATAGAATTATAAATTCACACACACAACACGCGGCACCAAAAAATCACTTTTCCGCGGACACTGCGACGTACGAGTTTACTCACGGAACTCAAAATGAGTTTTCGTCGGCGAGCCACTTTTGACGGCCATCAAATTTCACCGAAAGAAATAAAATTGATATTTATAACAATGATTAATAATTAAGAATAATAAGAATAGATAAATAAATATTGAGATGTAAAAATAAATCAAAACACTGATTTCATTATTGTTAATTATTAATAATAATGCTAAATAAATAATAAAATGGAAAATAATCTGACGCGTTGTTTTTATTATTGGGTGTTTTTTATCGTAAGGAATGGCGCATATTTTTGTTTATTTAATGTGTGATTGTTTATTAGTAAACACATGATTATTTTGTTGTCATTTTTGTCCAGTCAATTTCGTTGTCATCGACGAACGATAAAGCCAAGCGTCGAGCTTGCCGAACGACGCTTCGACCGCTCTTTGTCTTGCCGACTGGCGTCGCGGACAACGTGCGCGGAACTGAACACGCTGCGCGCCTGTGCCGAGAGCTCACTGCACGCTATCCCTACCATTGTGCGCATGCGCCGCTCGCCCCCCCACTCGAACTCACTTCGCTACGTGACGAGCTGGCGCGATCAACTTCCCCCACTCCGGGCCCTTTTGGGCTGCGAGCGAAACGAGTAGAAATAATGTAAACAAACAGGACGAATTCGATCAAAACAGCGGAAACGCTTCGATTTATATGCAAGGAAAATTCGAGAATTTCAAGGCTTAGTTTCATTCACAACATCGACCCAAATTTCTTTTTTGCTTCTTTTGCCGAACGATAAAAATCAGAAAATTGCTCCACTTGACATTTGTTCGTATTCTTTATTTTCACAAAGATAAACTCTTACAACGTTTAATTCGTTCGAGAGAAAATTCCGTAATGACTCGGGAACGATGAAAAATTGGAAAAGATTTAAAAAAAGCGCCTCACGAGCCGTTTTTCTTGGCCAAGAAATTTCTGACTCGTGCGAAAAATATCGACGCGTTCGCTAAAAATCGAGTTGTAGGCATTTTATTAAGTTTATTTTTCTGTACATTTGACCACATGAAAAAATATGGGAGAATTATTGAAAAATGGAGAAAAAAATCCGTCAATCGTATTTACAGCCGATAAATGTACGCAAATTCTTCATTTGAAGTTGCAGGAAATCCGATGATGGACGGTTATCGAAAAAATATCGCTAGGAAAGGAAAATTCGGAGTGTAACAGTTTTTTTTTATCACAAAGTTGAAATGACGATTTTCAACCGAAATTTGGAGGGCTCAACGATTTTTTCCTGCAAAATACGTCCAGGGGAGCATAATTCAAGAGACAAAAGGGTTTAGGGATTGTACCAATCGAGGAAAAGTAAAGAAAACGACATGACGAGCAAAAAGAACAAAATCCAGACCCTGAGGCCGGCGTTTCTTTGTATAGCTTCGCGAATTTGTTCGTTAGCTTTTTTAACGTTTTCGGTGGAGCCCACAACAGTCGTCATGAGTCTGTCCAAATCTTTGTCCTGGTCCAAAACTTTCTCCGTGAAAATTTCCTGCAATTCAGCAATGTGCACGACTTTGCTCTCGATTTGTTTAACTTCTTCGGTTATTGTGTTTAGTTCATTGTGCAACTGTTCGTTTTCTGATTCGAACATTTGAATGTCTTCCGGAGACAATTCTTCGTCGTAGTTCAGGCTGTTGACGTCTCCGTTTATTTCCTGGACTTTCATGGGGCTCGAGTCCGCCGAACTGGCGTTAGAGTCTTTGACTTCCAGCCCCGAGTCATTCGGACCGTTGAGTCTTGTTTTGTCACGCGATTTTCCCACGTCCTCGTTCCCGCTGCCCTCCATCTCCAATTTCGCTAGTTTTCTCGTTTCCATCGCCCTTTTCACTCTTATGGCTTTTTGCTCTGAGTAAATTTTGCACACGCTCTTCAAATATTCCTCGATAAGCAACACCATTATTTCTCGATGTTCCAAACTCTGCGGCGACGCTTCTTCCTGCGCCGTTTCTCGCTTCAATTCCTTTATCAGCTGCGCACACGTCGACATTATTTTCTGCGAACCCTCGTCCAACTGGTCCCTTTCCTCGTCGCTCATGTGACGCTCTTTGCTCGTCAAATGATTGGAAAAATTCAAATACGCCGCTCGTTTCTCCAACAAAAATTCACGCAGCTTGAAAATTTGCGTCACTACCGCTCTCGCCTTTTTACTAAATTCTGACGACAATCCCAGCTTTTTCACACTCGGCTTTATGTCATTTTCGTCGAGATCTTTCTTTCTCAACGTCACAGTCTTTACACTCGCCCTAAAGAGTGTACTCACGTCCATTTTTACTCAGTATTTATCTCTTATAATCATTCGGTCAATAACTTTTCTGGCGACTGCAACAGAAGATTAATTTTCATGCATTTTGTGTGAAAATCGTAAAGAAACTAATTTTACGAGAATCTGCAACTTTTTCGAGACAAAAAACGTCGCGATTTGTTAATTTTGCACGCGAAATTGCAAACGATACACATTTGATAAAAAACTGCAACTTTTTCAAGATGAAAAACATCGTGATTCGTTAATTTTGCAGGAGACACCAAGGGTAGAAAAATTTTCACGTAATTTTGTATGAAATTGTTGAGTCTACGAATTTTACGAAAACCTGCAACTTTCTCGAGGTAAAAAACGTCACGATTCGATAATTTTTCAACAATGAGGGTCGGAATCGGAGTAAAAATGAGAAATTGTAATCATTAATTACCAGAAACAAAAGGAACGAGGCTTTCGAACGCACACGTGTCCTGGCTACCGAATTTCATGTAGAATTTTATGTCCATTTATTGTTCGCGATACGTCATTTTTCAGCGTATCGATGTTTTTCTCACGAAAATTCAATGGAAACTGCGAATACTGTAATAATTACATACGTTTCAAGAATTTTTAGGTTAGGTTAAATCTGTCATGAAAAAGGAAAACACGAATCCACGAAGCACGACGTGTATTTGTGTGGTTGACGGAATCCGAAATTTCTACACAAGTCCAGCTGCGCTGATGCGTTACACGAGCAGGCACTTGAATTCGAATTTTCGGTCGTAATGACAATTTTCAAGTATCAAAATAATGCAATACCATAAACTACCAAACGATTATTGAACAGTTTACGAGTTGAAAAAAAATCTGCACCTGCAATTCACGGATGACCTCAGAAGGTCATGACTCGTCGGTTGCAACGGTAGGAAACAACAACACGCGACCGATAATACAGGATTCTGTGCGGAGAAGAAAAAAATCTCTCGACTTGTTTTTTACTCGCCGGTACAACTGTAGAATCGCTTCTCCAACCATCGCGGGAAAAGGCGTTTTTCGCTCTGCTCAGCTACGAAAGTGCAATAAGCTCCTCCGTGTTTCGTTGACCGATTTTGATAACCTTAAAATCGGAGATAAATCAGAACGATCGGTCGGCAGAGCCTTCAACACGAGAGTAACTTTTTCTTATCCTTTAATTAATTTTGATTCATTCGGACTAAAAATTAAAAAAAAAAAGTCGAACAGCTGAGTTGAAATTTGTTGGTCTCGTCTTCGTGAGACAGTTCCACACCACAGGGATGTCGATTCAGACATCAAGAGACAAGAAATAATACACGCAACAACGGTTTTCATTTCATTTATTCAATAATTGACTCATTTTTGGGTCTCACGTGTGGGGGTCCCGACGTTTCAGTCAAGAGTCATGTTTTCTGAGGATAAATTCGAACTAAAAGCATATGGTGAAGGATACGGGACACGAGACCAAGTATGCTCGATTGCTCGACATGAATTTATCCCTTTTAGGGATGAGTGGGAACGAATGCGTACAGGCATCGATAAAACTAGAGGTTGCAATAGCGGGGCAAAATAAAAATACAGAATTGAGGTAAAAAAAAAAGAAATAAATAAATAATATAATTATAACAACAATAATCAATCCTACCAAAAATTACCCAACATTTAATGAAATTATAATTCATAATTAATAATAATAATAATAAAGAAAGAAAAATCACAATCAAAAACAATATTTTTTAACAATTTCACAATAATAATTAATAATAGTAATAATGAAGAAGTAAAAATCATAATTTATAAGAATATTTTCAAAAAATTCAACATGCGAATATTTTCGATCTTTTCAGAAAAAAATCGCGCGTAATTAAAAACAATGAAGACAAAAAATACGTAAAATTTTGTAGTTTCCTCAAAATTTTGTAGATTCTCGTAATGTTGATGTTTTTTTTTCTGACAATGGTACAAAGTGTCGGAAAACTTTGTCCAGAGAAAAAAAATCAAATCGTGGTCGATGCTGGTCCATCGTAGAAGAATCGTCAATGGTCAACGACGAATATGTTTGAGTTTTTTTTCTCACTGGGTATCGAACGAGAATAATACAAAGCTCGTATGGGGGTGTCTTTCAGATTTTCGTGAATAAAAGTCGCGGTGTAGAGTAGCGTGAGATTGAAAGATTACACATGTGTGTGTATTGGGAGTGAGAGAGAGAGAGAGTAGAAAAAAAAGACTCGCAGTTTAGGTCGAAATAGCCACCCGCAGCATAATCATCGAGAGGAACTCATGCGGGATATTTAGACCGCGCGATTCGCCCCCGAACCCTCGAAAAAGACTCTTGCTCGCATGAGAAATAACATTTCACGTTTATATATACGATTATATGCGTTTGGTACGTCCAATAATCTTTCGGTTATTTCGTCATGTTGAAATGACGTGTTCTCACGAATTATGTGGGCAGTTCTCGCTCGAAATTCTATAAAACTCATTTGTCGTAATTCTTGTCATGTCTCACAAGCTTCAGCGATCATGTGTCGATACCGAACGAAAGTTTCGATCTTGTTTACCTTTTCGAGCCTTTCCCGAGCCCGGGAAAAAGTTTCGCATTCAAAAAAACACAAAAATAACGTTCGAAAATTCATAAATAAATGTTTTGTCGTTTTTTTTTTCGTCTTGACCAATTATCCTCTTGCAGACTAAAATGACGCGCAATATTTCGCTTTTATTTTTCTTCTTAAACGAGCAGGCGACGTTCATGACGGAGATCCATTTCGTTGCGCAGTTGGATTCTTCTCGACACCCTCCTTCTGTGTGCGTTTGAATATAATCATGGAACGTACTCGTCGTCGCTCTCTCGAGACGGATGTGGCTCTGCTCCGGCGAGTTAATCAGGATGCTACGTCACACGAGCTACATTTCGAAACGATTTATGTGCCAACCGCACGTATTCACTAAATATTCGGATTTCTTTATAATTCTCTCGCGATCTCGTTCAAATTATTCAATAATTCAAACAAAATGTGAAAATTTTAATTTTCCCGCCTTTTTTTCGATATTTTCGTCGGACTCAATTGGGACTTTGAAAAAATGGATTTAAAACTTGGCAAAATATGGGAATCGTTTTCGAGAGGGTGGAAAATATGTTTTCCTCTATTTTTATGAGATATTTTTATCCCAACACGCCTCACAATAATAAAGACCACTTTTGCCTGCGGGCAAAGTTCATTCGAGCGGAATATCACCCTCTCGATCGATCCCATTCAACAGGTTTTCTTCAGCTCTCCAAGGAAATTGACTGTAATGAAAAAAAAGGCCTGAGCTAACCTGCAGCAACGAACGTGTGCCTCGTAGGGTCTTTCGTAGGCGCGCTATCAATTTTCGTGCCCGACTTCCTCACTGTCGGTCCAGTGGACCGACGATTTTTGACGCTCGATAACGGCGTAAGTAACGCGCCGATTAGGCTTTAATTATAGTGAAATCGAAACGCCAGATTCTCACCGATCCGATGAACCAATCGGTAAAATTCTAAACTCAATTGACAAAAAGTTATGGCGTTTATGAAAAATTGCATTTTTGAAAAATTTCAAAAATTCGATTTTCTTGACGTTCGAGACTCCGGAGCGTGGCATGAGGCTCAAATAATCTGCAATTGAATTTTTCGGTCGATCGAGGCAACAAATTTCAGTTCATTCAGCTAATGGCGGAAATTTCTCGTTTTTTTAATCGATTCCCATTAAATAACGATGATAGAGATGAATTTTTATCCATCGACCAATGCAGACTCTTTTCTATAGATTCGAAACTATTTTGCGGAATTTTATCAGATTTTTTTGAACTCCAGACCCATGTGTGTCTACGAGAACGGTTAATTATAATTTTTTTGAGGTTTCTCGTCAAATTGAAATCCTAAGGGCTGGCCACGACGATAAATATACCTGCAGCATCATCCAAAAGTCTCCATTCAGTTAGATTTTCGATCTCACGCTCAGCGAGTCCCGTGAAAGGGAAACTGCGAGGACAAAATTTGGATTTTCTCAAGCCACCCTCATGCGCATGGGGGCTCAACGAAAACGTTAAGAATAATGGTCAATCGCGTCCTCCAAACTTTTCTCTACTTTTATCGTGAGAGAGTCTAAACGATGAGGGCGGGATAATTTTTCAAGCCTCATCGTTCGCACCGAGCGTGTTGAAATTCTCAGAGCGCGCGCGGTCAATCTCAAACAAATTAACGTCGTTTTTGCGGAGGCGTTTGACCGTTTCCTATTTCCCGACCATTTTCATGCGTCCTCGTGCCTTTGCGAGGTGTCATTATTTTCTCCGGCCTGTCATCACGACACTTTGTGCACGAAACTCACGATATCGTCACGCAAAACTCATGAACCGACTACTACTATTTTTCCCCATTGATTACGATATCGCGAGACGTTCGTGCGAGTTTCAAGTACCTTGAAAACAATATTCTCCGGCAGAGTTCAAAATGTCAAATTGGAGCGTCGTGCAGATAAACAAAAGTCACGCTATCGTTTCTCTTTCGTCTTGAAATTTTTTTTTTCCTACTCGACAAAACAATCAAATTCGTTTCATGCACGAAATGACTTTACTAACCCTTTTTTTTCAACATTTTATATAAACGTTCTTGGCACCAAAAATCAAACTTTTCTCCTGAAGTTTAGAAATTGAGACATTTAATTCGCAATTTTTAACTTTTCTCCATCTAAACGCGTCTAAAAATCGAATTGCAGGAAAAAATGCATTTAGGATTTTTTTGCAGATTACCAGAAAGGCTGGGAGCCGAAATTCTTTAAGAAAAATCCTCAACCCATTTTTTTGCAACTCATAAACGAAACGCGACTTGAATTTACTCGCGTTTTGATGTGAAAATTCAAAAATTGTAAATTCAAGTTTAAATTCAAAATTATTAAAGAACGTGAAGATCGAAAAAGCAACTGAATTTTTTTTTCATTCAAATTCTTTTTTTTTCCAGTTATTAAAATTCTGTGAATGAGATTTTTGCTCAAGTTCCCAGTGGATTAGATTAATTTTTTGAAAAAACTTTGAGCGAAATTTTATTCACCAATTCCCCGAGACATTTCAAGTCTCGATTCTGAATTTCTATTTTTTTTTTTTAAAGTTTAATAGAAAGGGCAGATTGTGATGATAAAAATGTGTATGAAAAATGCGACCATCTCGAGAGAGAAAAAAATAATTCATGTATACATGTATTTACATGGACATGTGGTGAAAAAAGCCTGAGAACTGAGTGACGCGAACAACGAGAGATGAACGAACAGAAGGATAGAATGAAGTAACCGGGCGGAGGTTCCCCGTCGCCTTCTCGCAATTATCTCCAATTCAGCCAATTTAGATCAATTGAACGTTAACTCGCTCAATTGGTGAGGCTTTTGCCTCTCGCGTACGAGAGATCGCTGTCTCTGTCTCACCACGTCGAGCTATTTCCACTCCTTGGACCCGCTACAAGCCTCATCCTCGGCAAATTCGCTGCTGCTGCTGCTTCGACGACACTCGTTCCAAATCCTACGAATAACGAGTGCGTAACAAAAATATGTATGATAAACCACAATTTATACGTTTGTGTCTCGTTCGAACGTCCAAACCCAAAAATGGTCTTAAAAACAGTTTTTTATACGATTTTTTCCCTCTGATCGCAAATAAGCGACTGAATGTTCGTTCGAGGTAGAAAAAATTCATCAGCGACGTTGAATTTTTAATTCCCCGATATTTTTTTTCAAGGATTTATTTACAGAATCTCGAATGGAAAAATGGCCCAAAAATTATCGTTTTTATTGCCAGTAAATTTGATACAAAAATAAAAACACAATTATTAATTTTTTAAATTATTTCGATTTTTGTGATTCGGGTTAATTGTTGGAGAATTTGAACGAAAATGTCAATTACGCTGGGCGCTTGATTGACGATTAATTTTAAAAAAGTATAAATCCATGCAATTTGTTTTTTTTTTCTGTAAAATTTTGAAATAATTTCGACAAATAGTGAAGGAATTTAAATTTTCAAAAAAAAAAACTTTTTTTCTAACTTCCCAACGATAAGAAATGTCTCGCGTGACGTTTGATAAAAAAAGGTTGTGGCTAAACCAAGTGGAAAAGAGTGGGGAGTCTGGGGAGGAGTCAGGTGAACTCGCGTTGACGGAACTCCCTCTCCGCGTTGGTTTGGTGGGGACACGAGTAGCCCATCAGAGCATCACAGTCTTTAAATGTTTATTTTCATTTATTTCGCAATCCCCTGCACGAGGCTCACAGTCCAGATTGTCAGGGACAAAAACGCGTTTCGACTCCGGTGTTGTCCCCAGAAAATTCATAAAAAACAAGTTGCGCCGTAACGACGTCGTTTTGTAATTGAAAAAAATGTTTAAATGTCAAAAACGAGATCGAAACGTAACGAACCGAATTAAAATTCGAGACAAACGTCCCGGAAACTTTTAATCACATCGAAAAACACTCACATTTTGCCACTTGAACAAAAAAAAATAATTTAAATCCGTCACTTTTGACCTGTGGAAAAAAAACGTGAAATTTTCATGTTTTCGGATTGAAAATGAAAATTTCACTTGATTTTCGGCCGGTGACCCAATTTGCCCCGCTGTCCCACTTTGCCTGCCTCAAACCCCATCCTGCGTCCCTATGGACGCGACATCTAGTCCGACTCGGAGCAAATCGCGGTTCATGCACTGACATTGCACAGGTGAGACGCCATGTCGTCGATATTAAATTTTGTTGATTTTTTTTGTTTCGTTTGGTCGCGGAACGCTTGAGGAACTTGCACACAAAGACGCGCACAAAGAGGATGCGATGCGGCGAGATAAGGGAGTTGTTTTGTTTTCTTGTGGATAATCGATGGGGACCGAAGCCCGAGGGTCAGTGCAGGAGGCGACCCGATACTGCAGCTCCGGCATCACCGGACCTTCACTTATATCGTCGCTCAGCTAATAACGCTAGTAATGTGATATGATTAGCTTAGTTGAGTTCAGTTTAGTTCGTATTCGTTCAATTTAGTGGTTCGCCGGCAAAATCACATCGAGTTAAACCCATTTAGGCCAGTTAAGTTGCCGACTTCTCGGTCCAGCTTCAGCCTCCTCTCGTTCATCTCGATCTCGCTCCATCTCTCTCTCTCTCTCGCTCCCGCGGCGCAAAAGCCCCGCGATCATCGGTTCTCCTGTGCAGATCCTGTTTGCTGCTTGACGATCATCGTTCCGACGATTATCAGTTGGATGCTGTGTGGACCATAGGAATCGCTATCCGCTTGTCCGGTCGGCCTTTGCGGCTGCGACCGGAAATTCCTCGCATCAACGCGAGCGATTCTCGATCTTTCCATAACTGTTTGCTCGACTGTGACGAAATTACTCCATTCAGGATTCTTCAATCATTTTGCATCAACATTCTTGACACCGAAACTAACGATTCTCGCCTATTAAGATAAATTTTCTGACCTCAAGAATTTGAGATATTTTCATTTACAATTTTTCACTTTTCCCATCCAAACGCGTGTGAATTCGAGTCGCGCTTCGTTTATGACTTACAAATCAATGCGTTTGGGATTTTTCTTCAAAAATTTCCGCCCACAGCCTTTCTGGCATCTGAAAAAAAAATCCTAAATACATTTTTTTTTGCAACTCGATTTTTGCTACTTTTTCACGAAACGTGACTCAAATTTACAAAAAATTGCTAATTAAATTTCTGAAATTCGAAACGTCAGCAAATTTTTCTTCACGTTCGAAGTTTTAGACTAAATATTTTTGCAAAATATCAAAGGTTGACAATATTTTTCATTTCTAATGGAACTGCCAACAAAATTTACGGAT
Source organism: Diadegma fenestrale (assembly GCA_037043255.1). NCBI lineage: Eukaryota > Metazoa > Arthropoda > Insecta > Hymenoptera > Ichneumonidae > Diadegma > Diadegma fenestrale. The sequence goes on from CM073317.1 coordinate 11,334,315, forward strand.
GAAATGACAAAAATTGACTTTTCGAAGAAACTTTCTAGAATATTTCTTGCTGCAATGACAAGATTTTTGTAATTTCTCATTACAAAGTTTCTACACGAATCGATCGATAAAATAATCAGCCAAATAGATTCAGCCGCTTCGAAATAATTGAATTAAAAAAAAAATTAATTAACAAGATCGTGACCCAACCGATCGATTCGGGTTCTCGCGACTTCTACGACGTTTTATTTGAAACTTCGCAATGCTCAGCAGTAAGAAAAAAAACCGACAAATCGTAAAGTCGCGACGAGCTCGTTCCGATTTTTCTCAATCATTCAAGTCGATAAAATTCTTATTTAATTCTCAGGCTGAAAGGCGCTCGAGCACGATGGGAAAAACAGCAGAGAGCGCGATCGCGCGAGAGACGAAATGGTGTATCGCGACAAGTTTCGCCGGGGCGTTAAATCAGCGCGACGAGGAGCAGAGCCATTTGGTCTCGCGGTATGCTCACTGGTAATTAACGGTGATGAAATTAGCAGTTAATACAAGCCAATGTATACACACACATATATACACAAGGAATGGGGGTAGTTTGATTGGGCCAATTCGAGGCAATTCCTGGCGATTGCTGGTTTCATTGAGCCTTCGCTTAAGAGCTCGCATCAGTGCCACGCTGCCGTTCAACCGACATGGATCTCTTGGACACTTCAAAAATCGTTTTTCTCAACCTGAATCACAAAAAATCGATAAGTTCATTTTTCCTCGCGAGAGGCCGGAAATTTTCGTTCGCGGACTTGGAATCCGGGGTCCTCTGGACCCGGCAGTTCTTCAGAGTCGCGCGAGGACAAATTCCGCCTGCATTTGCTCGAATTTCAAGGACAATCGTGTCCTGAGCTTGTGGGATCAAAAAAATGGATTACTCGTTAATTTTCTCACGACGATCCGCCGGAAAGTCGCGGAAAACCCGATTCGCGCGTTCAGGATCGTAAAAAATCGCGTCCCGAGGTCTCAGTGCCGGCTGGAAATTCGTGCTAATAAAAAAATGGTCGAAAACGATGGAATGTGTTGGTGAAAATGGGATAAAAATGTCAATCTCCAAGAATGAAAACCGGAATGCGAGAAATTTGAATATAAATCGCGATCTTTTGCTCGTTTCGGCAGTTGGTGCAGTAAAAATTGAAGAAAAAAAACGTCAAAGGGACCTCGTGGAATGTATCGGAAGGGAAAAGACAGAGATGGAGGTTTCGGAGCCTCTGCGCCCGCATATATAACGCGATATCGTGACCGCTCGGTCGCTCTCGCGTTTCATCTCGCCCGGAGTCTCCTCTCTCTCTCTCTCGGTCTCGTTTGCGACGACAGGATTGGCGGAGGATCGTGTGCGTGGGCGGTGACGAGGCTCTCTCGTTAAAATATAAATTTGTGTGTGTGTCGTGTTATTAGCTCAGTCGCTCGGTACAGACGAGTGACGAGTGCGTTAAAGGATTACGACGAATAAAACGCGTTACACTCGCTGCGACTTGCATCGTTTTTCTTCCTTTTTTTCCGCTCGGTTTTCGCTGACGAATGAGGCGGGGGTAAACCGGGGCTAAAGTGTCAAAACTCGGAGTGGGGCAGGGGAAGCCCAGAAGCAAACGGACAGAGAGCGAGAGAAAAAGAGAAAGAGAAAGAAATTAAGTTTGATCGCTCGAACGAGCCTCAACGAGGAACGAGCCACGAAGAAAACGCCATCGCCAGGGAACAGTCGAGCTCCAAGGTCCGCAGGCATCGCAACCAGTTCACTTCGTTAACTCCGCTTAAAACTAATCAAAATTAATCATAACCGGCAACAATTGATAGCAATTGGTTGAGATTCCATTACGCGCGAACCGGTACACACCCGCGGACACTAATCATCCTATTTCGCGCACTTTCTTCTCTCTCTCTCTCGCTTCATTTTTATTTTTCTACGCGACTTTCTTCCCTGTTGACGGGAACCACGTTTTTTTTTTCTTTTCGACACTCGATAATTTTCGTCTGCAGTTTTTTCATCGACGAGTGACGCGTGCTCGAGAAAAGTTTTCGCGAGTCTGCAAACATCGTGAATTGAGTTTTTTTTTTTTTTCGAAAAAGTGTCAACGAATTCTCGATTCTTCGGAAGAAAATCGTTTACAGTGGTCGATTTCGAGCTGAAATTCGAGTTCGATTGTTTATCACAATTCCCGAGCGGAATTCCGGAATTTTTTGGATCGTCAGGAGGTGAAAATCGGCGACGATTTTTCAGAAGAAAATCGTTTCCAGTTGTCGATTTTAAATTGACATTTATTCGATTTTTTATCCCGATTTTCGAGGGTAATTTGGGGATTTTGGATCGCCAGGAGGTGAAAATCGGTGAGGATTATTCTCGCGACGAAGAAAACCTCCGGTCGTCATCCTGGAAGACACGGGTTTGTCCTGTCAGTTGGAACACTCGTGGCGAAAAGGAAATTTCGTGGATACGAGCCTAAAGCTACCGGAAGTAGCGACACTGAGCAGAAAATTGTTCGATTATCGTGGCAATTGCGAGGATTACGCGGTGGATTATTCAACCGGTGGATACTTTTACGAGGCAACGGCGAGCTCGTCGTCCTCGTCGTACGAACGCGATAATCATACAAAGACAACGACGACGAGCTCGAGAAACTTTTGCGAGTACGGGACAACGTCCAACGAAATGGACGCTGGCCCTTTCGACGATCCGATTTTTTCGGACTTTGGTGGACGGACCAGCGCCACCGGAGTTCACAGCATTCAAGTCATGCTCGGCCTTCATGGCGCCCATCACACTGGCGAGCTCATGCCGCCCGGTGGCCACCTCCAAAAACTCGATTCCTCAAACAGTCCGCCACCCTCGCATCATCAACCGTCCCATCACCATCTTCAGCAACAACAACAACAACAACAACAAAAAGAACTCAAAGATCTTGAGCTCGCCGGAATGTACGCCCCGATGTCCCAAAATCAAGACGTCACAACTTCCTCTTCGACCGGCCCACCAACCACCACTTCCGCTCCGCTTCAGCAAAGCCTCCAACTCGGAAACACACTCAAAAGAAAATCCGACGATCCCATGACTTCCGGTAAGCACTCAAAACCACGATTTTGCAAAAATTCCTTCAAAATATTAATTTTCCATCATTTTAAGTCGCAAATTTTGTTGGAACTCATTGCGCCAAAAAATGAGGGACATCATGAAGTTAAACATTGAATTTTAATATATTTAACGGGTTGTGAACATTTTTGACCCTAGAACGCCAACCCGGGGTCAAAAACGACCCCAAATGACTTTAAATCCCTTTCGACCTCGGTTCTCGAGGCTCTTTAAAATCATTTGCCCAGGCTCGAGCGATTCTCTGCATTAAAAAACGAAAAGAATGAGCCCTGGTTGACGCCTTTTCGTTCTATTTTACCGGAGATGTCAATTTTTCAAAATTCGGCTCATTTTTGGACCCCTGGTTAACGGAATTGGTGGAGAAAAAATAAAGTAACGTTTTAGGGTTTATAATAGAGCAGAGACGCGAAATCAAGAGAAAAATCCTCGTAATTATCATTTAATATTTGGTCTGGACAATAAAAAATTGCCATGATGTTTGAAATTCAATGAATCAGAGTGCAAAAATGATGGTTTGACAATTTTTTTTGGTATGGAAACAATTACAGTTAACAACGAGGCGCAACCGGCCAAGAAGGATTCTAAGAAGAAACCTTACAACAATGGAATCAAGAAGAAAAAGACTCGGTAAAATATTGGAATATAATTATTTAAAGAAATTCATTGAAGTTGGTGAACATTTTTATTAGAAGCGTGAAATACTGGGGCCACCACGATGAGTCCCCGAGATGCGTATTGTCGAATGCAGAGAGATTTTTCAACATTATTTGCAGAACGACGTTCACGGCGTATCAGCTGGAGGAATTGGAGCGCGCGTTCGAGCGTGCACCGTATCCGGACGTCTTCGCCAGAGAAGAATTGGCGCTGAAGCTTGCTTTGGACGAGTCGCGAGTACAAGTGTGGTTTCAGAATCGTCGTGCCAAATGGCGAAAGCGAGAACCACCTCGCAAGACCGCGGGCTATATGGCGACGGGTTCGGGGAGTCCAGGACTCACAGGATCATTCACGTCCTTGAACAACAGCCTCAATCCATTTGCGACATCCGCCTCGTCCTCGGCGCCACCGGATGCTTGGGCTTATTCGCCGGCTTACGATTTAGCGCCGCACATTAATCTTTTGAGTCCTTCCAATTCACCGTACTCGACGTCCTTCGGTGCTCCCGGTAGCAACGGAAGCGCGTATTCTTACGCGACCATGTTGCCCCAGCACGATCCAACCCTGTTCGCTCCACCGTCGAACAACACAATGCGCGTCCACCAAGATTACATGAGTCCCAACAACAATTCACCGCCGTCGTTGAGTCGAGGCGATTATCAGACGATGGTCGCTGCGCACTCGCCGACGAATCATCTCTCTGGTTCGATTCCCGAGGACGAGCATCATCAGCAGACGAACAAGCAGCAGCAGCAACAACACGCCCAACTCGATTACGTCGACGGTATGAGTCCAGCTGAAAAATATCAGCACGAACAAACCGCAGATTACGTCCAGCATCAAGTCCACGAACATAAACACGATTACGCCATGCAAAACTCACCTTCGGAACGTCAAGTCATGAAGGATCAAGTACACGTTAAGAGCGAACCAGCTAGTCAACAATCCTACGTGCAGTTACCACCTTTTTTGAATTGACTCGGATCCTCGGGTTACGATCGAGATGCTTACCAAATCTCGATCATCCCGGGGATACTTCAACGAGAAGATACAACAACGAGTGAGTGACCAACCGAGAAATAACCTCAACCAAAAACCAGCATCCATAATGGACCCAATCCTTCATTTCCCTCAAAAAAACCACAGAGATTTTCTCTCTTTCTCCGCAGCTCAAATTGGCAACGCAAAGCGTGAGAAAAAGAAACAGCAAAAAAAAAACAATCTCAAAACTCAAAGCACACATCGTGTCCACCGCCCCTATAAAATATTCCCAAGAATCCATCGAGCAGAGTCCTCCATTCTCTCCTGAAAACGCTCCACCATTGGTCAATCAGTAACTCATGTGGGCGGAGATGTTCCAGCCTCTCTTGTTGCAAGAAAAAAAAAGAGAAAAGAAGCATCGAGTGGCCTCGTATTAGTGCGAGTATACAAAAGAGAAGGAGAGAGAAAGAAAAAAGCTCGTGAGCCAAAGTGTGCTGGTCCGATTAGCCGCGTGCGTGTGTCCACAAGCCCCAGGCCTGGGGAATAGAAGGGGAGTGAAGGAGAATTTATCCACAGCTCGCGGTATGTGTGGGACGAGCGTTTGCTCGACGAAGAAAATATCGGGACAGTCGAGCTGGAAGATTCGCCGGCGTCGCAGCTACACACAAGGGGGCTACACTTTGTTAACTTGCCTCGAAACTAATCAAAATTAATCATAAACGACAACAATTGATAGCAATTGCTCTGGATTCCATTAGCCCGCGCGCGAAACGTGTTTTACCGGCGCGACAATCGCACCAATCATCGCATCCTCTCACTTTTCTCCTCTTTTTATTTCTTCCTTTTTTTTTATCCACTTCCACCATCGCGTTTTCAAGCGGGATCCACCAAAAATATCGATTTTTCTCGGCTCTTCGTTTTTTATCATATTTTTTTCTCCTTTTTTTCGGAGCGAACGGTGCGGGCGTTCCAAAGTGATGAAACGTCGATTTTATGCAATTTTTTTTTCAACCAACTTTCCCACCGGATTTTAACGAGGCGTCGGTGAACTTTCGAGTGAAAATCAATCACGAGGAACCTGCCAATAGATCGACATGGACCCTGGCCCTTTCGACGACACTATTTTCTCCGATTTTGCCGGACGCACCGGCAACGGCGTTCACAGCATCCAAGTCATGCTCGGACTCCATGGACCCCATCACACCGCCGACATTATTTCTCAGGCTGGTAACCATCTGCACAAACTCGATTCGTCCAACAGCCCTCCACCCTCTCATCATCAAAATCCACACAATCTTCATCACCATCATCACCATCATCATCATCTCCAACAACAACAACAAAAGGAACTCGAACTCGCTGCGATTTATGCTCCGATATCACAAAATCAAGATGTCACGCAATCTTCGTCGACTGGAACCTCCGCTACTACTTCACCCAATCTACAACAGAATATTCAACTTGATCACTCGCTCAAGAGGAAACCCGACGACCCCATCAACTCCATGACGACTGGTAAATATTTTTTTCTTCATCTCGTTTCTTTTTTCTCCAACATTTTGCATTTTTGTTTTTTCTTCTTTTTGGCAATTTCGAGTTTATTCAAATGTTTCTCGACTCATTGTTTTTTAACTTTTTTTCGGATACGATCGAGGGGCATTTAGACCGGGAGGTTCACTTTGAAAATGAAATTTGTAAATGAAATGAAATTTTGTGGATTTCGTTGGTGTTTTTGGTCGAGCCGCGAATGCTGATTCGTTTGATTTTCTAGTTGCAGGCAATGAGACACAACCCGTGAAAAAAGACTCGAAAAAAAAGGCGGACAGCAATGGAATAAAGAAGAAAAAAACTCGGTACGTTTATCAAATTGTCGGAGAGAGTTTGGAAATATTCAAGAAAAATTCTAGTTCCACGTGGATTCTCTCAAACAGGGACGTGTCATTTTTTTGCTCGCTCTCTCGCACCCTCCGAGGATCACATGAGTTTTAATGGCACACCCCATGATCGTTTGGGTCCTTTTCGTCCTGCCCCTTGTGTCTCGCGTATTTGGAGGGTACAAAGTCTGAAAAAATGCTGGACTCCTCGAAATTGATGCTATTTCGAGGTTTCACAGTTTTTATCGTCGTTGCATTCGTTTTATTTTGAAAATACGGTTTAAAAAATGAGATTTTCGAAAAAATGGCGTTTGTGGCTAAAGTCGCAGGACCTTTTCGTCCTGCCACTCAAATCTCACGTTTTTGGAGGGAAAAAAATCTGAAATACTTGAAATTGATGCTACTTTGAGGTCTCACAGTTTTTATAGTCGTTGCATTCGTTTTGTTTTCAAAAAACCGTTTCAAAATAGTTTGTGGCTAAAGTTGCAAGACCTTTTCGTCCCGCCACTCAAATCTCACGTTTTTGGAGGGAAAAAAATCTGAAAAAATTCTGGAATACTCGCCATTGATTCTACTTTGAGGTTTCATAGTTGCATTCGTTTTATGGTCGAATGAGACGTTTAAAAAAAAAAACAGATTTTCGAAAAAAAAGGTTGTCGCTTGGGTCGAAAACGTGCCATAAGATCCGCGGAGGGCTAATAATCGGTATCCGGGAATAAAATCGAATTGAATGAAAACGTAGAGGCAGTGGCGATGCATCAGAAACGGTGGAATTTTGGTCGAGTAATTCGTAAGATAAAGTTGGTTATGAGGGTCGCCCCTATTTCGCCGCATGCCTCTACATTTTATACGGCACGCACGAACTTTTAATGGGTCTGGCTCCGCGCCGCGGTCATTCGCAAGCGGCGCGAACGTCATCTGGCCGGTCAAACTGTTTTTTTCTTTGTGTCTCTTAAACTGAACCAGCCTCATGGCGTCTGTTGAGATGTAACTGATACGGGGGGACGTCATATAATTGGGGATTAGAAAAGAATGAATGGAGGTTTTGCGGGATTGTTATGGAGGTTTGTGACTGATGAAATTTTGTCTTACTTACAGAACGACGTTTACGGCTTATCAGCTGGAAGAACTGGAACGTGCCTTCGAGCGTGCACCCTATCCAGACGTCTTTGCCAGACAAGAGTTGGCTCTCAAGCTAGCGTTGTCGGAGTCGCGAGTCCAGGTGTGGTTTCAGAATCGTCGTGCCAAATGGCGGAAGCGCGAACCACCTCGGAAGACCGCGGGCTATATGGCGACGGGTTCGGGGAGTCCGGGACTCACAGGATCATTCGCGTCCTTGAACAACAGCCTCAATCCATTTGCGACATCCGCCTCGTCCTCGGCGCCACCGGATGCTTGGGCTTATTCGCCGGCTTACGATTTAGCGCCGCACATTAATCTTTTGAGTCCTTCCAATTCACCGTACTCGACGTCCTTCGGTGCTCCCGGTAGCAACGGAAGCGCGTATTCTTACGCGACCATGTTGCCCCAACACGATCCAACCTTGTTCGCTCCACCGTCGAACAACACAATGCGCGTCCACCAAGATTACATGAGCCCCAACAACAATTCCCCGCCGTCGTTGAGTCGAGGCGATTATCAGACGATGCTCGCCGCCCACTCGCCGACGAATCATCTCGCTGGTTCGATCCCCGAGGACGAGCATCACCAGCAGCCGAACAAGCAGCAGCAGCAACAACACGCTCAACTCGATTACGTCGACGCTATGAGTCCAGCTGAAAAATATCAGCACGAACAAACCGCTGATTACGTCCAGCATCAAGTCCACGAACATAAACACGATTACGCGATGCAAAACTCACCTTCGGAACGTCAAGTCATGAAGGACCAAGTACACGTTAAGACCGAACCAACCAGTCAACAAAACTACGTACAGTTGCCACCTTTTTTGAACTGACTCGGACTCTCCTTGGGTTCCGATCAAGATTTCATTTTTGACTCGAAACCCTCTCATTCATATCCACACAATTGCATACAATCCTCATGCAACTGCTGGATGTTCATCGTGTAAATATATTCTCTATGCAACCGTGCCAAACATCAAAAACATATCGTCCAACTGTAATTTCGTTATCCAACTAAAGAATCTCGCCTCTCGCTATAAATTACCCAACCAAAGACTATTTTTAAACATCAATATTTCTCAAGTGAACAAAACCCTCCGGAGGATCTAAAAAAAAACCACAAAATTCCTCTCACCCAAGAGGAAAAAAACGATCGCGTTAAGTTAATCCTTTTAAGAATACCTACGAGTGTTATCGAATAGTAGAAAAGCGTGTAAATAGTGGCATAGTACTGATGATTACGAATCAACATGGAGATTGAACAGACGTTTTGTTATTATCGTCCAAACTTGGCCAGAGATCGGAATTAATTTTAATCAGTATAGTCATAAAATGTACCATTAATTTTTAATTATCAAATCAAATAAATGTGCCTTAATGATAAAGTTTTAATATTAAGAAATTTTTATCATCGTTGAATGACAAAAAAAAAGAAATTCATAAAATAAAGACAGAAAAATTGTTGCCATTCGTTCAACGATGTTCGTTAATTTATCGATAGGATCGAGAAAAAAAAACTTCCAAATTCCACAACGGAAAAAAAAACTTGACTTTTCGTTTTTTTTTTTAAATATGTAATCGATGTTAAAATTTATTCATTTTTAAATAAAACTTGAGATGAAGATTTTTGTTCAATTATAATTGTATTGAAGACGTGCGTACATTATTTATACGTAAAAAAATTTCAAATTTTATTTACAGCTTCAAGACTTTTCACTCATTTCCTCTTTTCCTCCCATTTCATCCGATGAATCGTTGTCGTCGGCATCACTTTTAACCCGCTTTGATGCGCGTCTAGGAACCAAATTTTCTTCTCTCCAAATACCGTCGTTACTGAAGTGAAACTCTCGCTCGATCTCGTACAAACACAAAGCCAACGTTTGGCTTCTTGACCGCAACATTTTTTTACGCTTTTGACTTTTTTCTTGCTTCGGTCTGTCCTGGTCCAAACTCTCCAATGCCTTTGCGATCTTTTCCCTGCAAAAAACAACGAGAAAAACGCTCGTTTGGATTTCTCAGGGATTGCTGTTGCGTCAAACGCCAATTGAGTTAAAAAAAAAAATGAATTAATTGTAATTATTTGATTGGTGATGAAAAAAGCTAAAAAGTCCAGCTCATTCAGCGAATGGCGTGAATTTCTCGTTTTTCGTATCGATCGCCATTAAATGACAATGATAAAAGACAATTTTTATCCATCGCCCAGTGCGAGCTTTTTTCTTAAGACCAAAAACAACTTTTTTCAATTTTTTGAAGATTAAATAAGCTTTATTGAGTTTTTCAAAAAAATCGATCGTAAAACTTGCTTCGAAATTTTGGTTATTACACAAAAAATGGAAATTAACTCGGACAATCTTGAATTTAAAGTACTAACAACTTTTTTGAATCAACTCGAGCCATTTTGTATGTGAGAAAAAGCGAAAACAAACATTTTTCAAGTACAGCAAAAAACGGTAAGACGCTCCAGACCCATGTGTGTCTAGGGAGGGTTAATGGCTCGATTGTCGTTTAGATATACGAACTTATTAATAATTTACCTCGGATACAAAAGGATCGGTATATTCTCCTTTATAGCCCTAATCCCGAAGTCTTGCTCCTTCAAAAAATTGGCCGTGTCGTGCATGGATACGAGATCGACGTGATTCCAGTACGGATGTTTCCGTAGTTTGGCCAACAAAACGTCAGGCTTCATGTTCAAAACTTTCTCAAAAGAATGCGCGATTTCGTTGGATCTTGTTCGATCGCTGCCACGTGCAAGGAACTTTTCAAATGGTTTGCTTTCCGAAGAGAGCAGTCGCACCGTTGCAAACTTAATATTCAAGTAACGAAGGTAGCTCAACCGTATCTGAGACTTGTTGAAATCGTTGATCACCATGTCTATCGATCTGACATTATTTTTCAAAAATCTCGTCTCCGGAGAAGCGTCTATTGCTTGCAGTTTGAATTTCAAATCGGAAGCATTCTCCAACAATATTCGTGGATAACATTTTATCGCCATTTCCGTAACATCGTGCTTCTCAAGAAGTTTTATCACTTCAATCGCATTCCCGTAATCCATTTTGCACAATCTCGGGTCCAGCTTCAGGAGCTTCTTCATTTCTCTCCCGTAAAAAATTTCCTCCTCGTCAATAATCTGCCGCAAATTGCTCGGTGAACCATATTGCAAACATCGATGTTTTTTCATCTAGAAATTGCAAAAAAAAAAATCTCAGCCATTAAAAGGCCAACTCAAAAAAAAAATCATCCCGGGTCAAAATGACCGAATTTTCAATCTAGAAAATCGAAAAAAAATTCTAATCACCTAAAAACGATAAAAAGTCTAATCAACGTGGATTAGAATTGATTAAAACAAAATTCCATCAACTTTTTCTCACCTCCTCGACGCTGAGGCCAATTTCATTGCTACAAATTTCAAACAGCTGTTCTAGGATTGTGAAACTTCGATGTCTCAACGAGGACAACATTCTTCTCATCTCGAGTCGATTTTCTTCAGAGACATTCAATTTCCACTTGATGTACCATCGCAAACAGTGCTTGTGATATTTGTAGACACTCAAATCATCCTCCGGAATAGTTAAGGGCTCGACACCGTCCTCCGGTTGTTTGATGCATTTCAAGATATTTTTTGCTACGACATCGTCTTGCGGTATTTTCACGTACGCCTTGAACGTGTACATTGGCAGTCTCATCGCTTTTTCAAAACTGGTAGAAAAAACAAGGAGTTTCAAAGTTTTTCTTGCTTCGAGTCCAGGAATTAGTCAAGAATGCGATAAAACAATGAAAAACGCGAGAGAAAATGACGCCTGGAGTCGTTTTTGACCTGATCTGATGTCTTTCTATTTTCGTAAGCTAATTAACCAACTTAACGAACTAGGAGGCTCGTCATACCTTTCCCACAATCGCGGGTGTTCCAGCTGCGCTCCCATGTCCTTTAACAACATGGCAACGTTTTCTACAGTCGTTCCGGAAACCAAGAGCGGCGTGGGATCGTCCACCAATGATTTGGGATCGTAATTCCACTTCTAATTCAGTCAGGAATGTTTTTTTTTTCAATTATGATAATTTCAGTATCGATGTTAATAATTTTACGTAAATTGATTTTAATTTTTGAATTTATCAAATGAAATTTTTTGGCAAAGCTCGAAAAACGATTATCGTAATTATTCGATTAACTTTCACGTTTTTTCTGGCTCAGAACTCGTCAATTTTATCGAAATAATTTCACTCGACTCAGTTGACTTATTTGCAGGTTAAAAAAAACGATTTTTTTCGATCGAAAGATTGATATTACTTACCAATAACAATTTACACTGCCTGACGAGATATTCGTGCGACAGATTCAATAATTCAGGCTTTTTCAATAGTATATTTACAGCGTCCATCGTTTGAATACCGAGGGTGTGTTTCAACAAACGTCGATGATCGTTGAATCTCATGAAATCCTTGTAAGGCAAGACTTTCTTCGGAAGCTTGCCAGAGTGGGGTTTTCTCTTGCAAGTTATCAACGGACATCGAATCTTCATCACCGCTACCAAAACGTTTTTGAACATTTTGATTAATTCATCGCGCACTCATTCGCGTTGCAATTTTTTAAACACCCGTACACTTTTGAGGTTATGTCGCGCACATGGTTTTTATGGATTTTTTAACGCTACGCAAATTAAATGATTCTCAGCAGCGTGTACGGCTTCGGAATTAGTTGCGCCGGCTCCGTTTTGCTGCTTTTTCTCAGTGTAGAACTTTGATTAGATCGTTTTATTCAAGAATTCAAATCGAACCTGCCGTCAACAGTGAAAATACAAATCGTAATCGTACGAGAATTCGGTGCATATGCTTTTCCCGTCGATCCGCATGCGCGCGAGCCACACCGCGCACGTCACGCGCGGAACATCGCGAGGACGCTTCGCAACTTTGAACACGAGGTCCAGTGTGATAAAAGCAGGTTTTGAGACAAACGAACGCGCAAAAATATCCCACTTTGGAGTAAAATTCGAAAATCATTTGGGTGAAAAAGCAAACGCCGTGTCCACGCCACGTGGCTAAATTTCTACAGAAATTCGACATTTTTATTCCTCCCGAACAACAAAAGCATTTTCAGAATGCGGAAAATACGGTTTTTTTATGAAAATGAATCAATTATTATAACGCGCGAGGTTTTGTGAACGAAATAAAATCCATCAACAAAATCATTACCATAAATAACGATGTTTAAACTTTTATTCATAAGTTACACGGAAACAACTGCCTTTTTCTTCTTCTTCGTCAGTGCACAATTCAAAAAAGAGTTGAAGACTTCCTCCTCTTCTTTCAAGAATTCTACGTAGGGCGTCTGTAAAAACACGGCCGCCTTGACCGTCGATCCATCTACTAAACTCACGTACTGTTCGAAAGCCTCCTTAATGTTGTCAATAACACGTGCCACGCCTGATTCGACGGTATCGTCAACCTGAAATTATTCGAATAAGCGAAAGCACGCGATTGCGATTACAATTCAGTTCCGAAAAAACGAGAAACGGGAACGTTAATGAAAAAGTGGAACGAAATAATAAAAAAAAATAATCTCCTAATGATTCAATATAATTAAAATAATTAATAAATTAATATAATGTAAATTAAAGTGACGTTCCGCTAAAATTGCTGAAAAAATCGAGTCGCGAATAAAAATGTATTTAGGATTTTTTTTGCCGATTGCCAGAAAGGCTGGGAGCCGAAATTTTTCAAGAAAAATCCTCAACACATTTATTTGCATTGCGCGACTCGAATTTACACGCGTTTAGATGAGAAAAGTGAAAAATTGTAAATGAAATATCTCAAATTCTTGACGTCAGAAAATTTTTCATTTCTTTCGTTTTTTTTTTCACTCACTTTTGTGAGGCTCGCGATTCTTGTGCGTTCCTGAATAGCTTCATGGACTGCGTTCCTCAACGATTGCACGACCGGTCTCGTAGCTCGAGAGATGCACGTGTCCAGGCTATCAATGACGTCTTGTGTGAACTTTTCATACTCATCGAAAAAGTGTTTACATTTTGATGTTTCGAAATCGACTCCAAGTTTTTTCATATCTATGGTTATAATTTGGATACCCTGCGAGAAAAAATGTTGACGCGAATAAAAAAATGAAATAATCGTTAATAATAATCGAACTAATTTCATCAGTTGCGCATGAATTCTCGCGGTTTTCTCACCTCGTTGTAACGATCCGTTACGTTCTGCTTGAAAAATTCGATAATTTGCGTGTTGACGCCCTTGAATTGTTGATCCAAATTCTGAATTTCCTCACGAACTTCGTCAAGGTTTTGGTCGATTTTCGCTATCGCATGTTGGATCCAAACGTTAGTGACGGCTTCATCAGAATTTCTCAAAGTGGCCGCAAAAGCCTAAAGCGATCACGAAGAGTGAAATGAAATTTGAATAAAAAATAATAAAAATCGAAAAATCTGATTATTGAAGAAAAAAAGGAGGAAAAATGTGGCGCTGACTTACGGAGGCGATGAAAACCGTGGCACAGAAAACGACGGCGAGTTTCGACATCCTGAAGATCTTTGCGTACTGGTTGCTCGATAGAGATTGGTCGATGCTGCCTCAATTTGGCTTTTATAGGACTCTTCGGATATGTCAAAGTTTGCATGTGCCCGTGTGTATTTTCAATTTTTTATAACGATTGAATTATACGGGTGGAATGAATTCCGAAGAATAACAAGTCGGATTTATTGATTGATAAGAAAGTCTCGCTGCTATTGGGAGTCGGAATATGATGTTCAAATATGTATTTTGCTGTTGTTCCCACATGCCAATGACGCTTGATTTTTAACCCTCCATCGATCATATGGGTCATTTCGACCCAAGGGACAACTTTTTTCGAAAATTTTGTTTGTTCAAACGTTTTATTATGAAATTAAACAAATTTGAGAACTTTAACGACTATGCAACCAAAGTGCAATCAATGGCGAGTATTTCAGAATTTTTTTAGATTTTTTTCCCTCCAAATACGTCAGATGTGAGTGGCAGGACGAAAAGGTCCTGCAACTCGTGCCACAAACGAGATTTCCTCGAAAATCTCGTTTTTTCAACTGATTTTCCAAAATAAAACGAATGCAACGACTATAAAAACTATAAAACCTCAAAGTACCATCAATTTCGAGGATTCCAGAATTTTTCTACATTTTTTCCATCCAAAAACGTGAGATTTAAGTGGCAGGACGAAAAAGTTCTGCAACTCGTGCCACAAAAGAGATTTCCTCGAAAATCTCGTTTTTTAAACTGTTTTTTTCAAAATAAAACGAATGCAACGATAAAACCTCAAAGTAGCAGCAATTTCGAGGATTCCAGAATTTTTTTACATTTTTTTCCGTCCAAAAACGTGAGATTTAAGTGGCAGGACGAAGAAGTCTTGCAACTTTTGCTACAAACGACATTTTTTCGAAAATCTATTTTTTTCATACGTTTTTCGAAATTAATCCTGATGCAACAACTATAAAAACTATGAAACCTCAAAGTAGAATCAATGGAGAGTATTCCAGAATTTTTCCGATTTTTTTCTCTCCAAAAACGTGAGACATAAGTGACAGGACGAAAAGGACCCAAACGATCATGGGGTGCCATAAAAAATCGTAGATCGTCGACGGAGGGTTAAATTACGGCAGTTTTCCAAAACTCCATTCTCAGCATCCATGAAGTTTTGTGTCTTTCCATATTGAGAGATCCTTAAACCATGAAAATTGCAGATAAAAAAATATGAATATGCTCGTTGGGCGAGGGAAAATTGGGCTGGTTGAATTTTTTTTAACCAGAGTTGCAAATCGTTTGACACGTGTCACTGTGAGTCGCTATACCGATTCAAAGTTCATGCAAACAACACGTTTTGCGTATATAATGTTTGAAGATTTGGTCGTATTTGCAAATCGCAATATCGTAACGCAGCCCGAGCGATGTTACGATAACAAAGGTGACGTAAACTGAGATCGCAGCGTAGTTGCGTTTTGGTTTAAAAATATTAAAAAATATAAAAAATTTAACAATTTTTCAGTGTAAGAAAGAATCAAATATTGCCACGTGCCATGCACGTGTGGATCTCGGAAAAAACATCATTGAAAAAACTTGGCGAACGTTTAAACTTTCTGGCAAGACGCGGTTTCGTATCAAAAGCTGTTTGCTATTTTTTAAAAATATGCTAATGAAGCACGGTCGTGCGTCATGATGTGGAACGGAATAGAAAAAATCCTATTGAAAGAAATTGAAATGCGTAGAAGGTTTTTTCCCATTAATACATAAAATAGACCGAGAACACCTGTAACAAGATTATTACATGAAAATCTATATATTTATGCATATTCATTTCGACAAGTGTGTCGAGATATTACCGGGAAACGCCCACATTCTCCTTTATTGCTCCTAATTATTCCCTCCCCCTTTCCGGGCTCGACTCGAAGTTTTTTTGATCCCCCGAACGGTAACCTTATTTTTTTTTATCTATTCCAATAACCTGGAGTCACAAATGACCGGAATTTTGAAAAATTCATATCTCCGGAAAAGTTAAACGAAAAGGCTTCAACTTATTGGGCCTGGAACGCTCCAAGTCGAAAAATGAGTGAAAAATGCGATAAGGCGATTTTCAAAAAAGGGAGAACGAAGGGAAAAAGAAATTTAAAGTCGTCCGGAGTCGTTTTTGACCCCAGGTCACCGTTCCAGGGTCAATTTTTCAGAGTTTAATCAAAGCGCATTTTTTTGTCAGTTACAAATTCCAAAATTTAGACGCAGCGCAATGATCCTGATCATACGCAAAAGTAGACGAATCCTGGCCAAAAACAGCCAAAATGGTGCAAAAAACTAAGTCAAATTCGTTCAATCTCACCGAAAAGTTGTGTCTATTGCAAAAAATGAAAAAAAAGTTGGACAAACAAAATCTTCCAACGAAAAATCATTCCTGCGAATGAGAACCGTATGAAAAACATAAAAAATTCAAAATAATTAGAATTTAATAATTAATTTAAATAGAGAATCTAATAATAGAATAATTGGGATTTTTTTCAGATTTTTCTTCTAATCGATTCTGGAGTAATCCGATAAACTTTCATATAAACATGAGTATGAATTCCGAGAGTAAGAATTCTGCTTCAATGCTGACGAATTACTCGATAACTAGACGGATGAATCATTTAAAAAATAGAAAAGTCCTTTGAAAAGAACGTTTTGACCGAATTTTACGAACTTATGAATATTTAGATTTCTCTGCAGAAACTTCTTTCCAGATCGAAAAGGCGCATGAATTTTTGGATGTTTGGTTCTGTGAGCCCGAAATCGATCGGGGATAAGTTTCACAGTTGTAACAGAAATGGAAAAAAGCGGAAACACAAGAATGGGCCACGATTTTTAAATTTTGAATTAGTTTTATTCATTGCAGGCGTATAAATCGGATCCAGTAGAATTTCCGGGTCGTTTTTATCTCGAATCAAAAGCGTGTTCGCAAATTCATTTTCCTTTTCTCAAGCCCGAGGAGGAGTGGAGGAGTCTGATCTAGTCAGACAATTCAGAAGGTCGTTCCAGTAGTGATCTTCGCTCTCGGTTAAACGTTCGTAACCAGTTTCCGTGTGCGCAGCTTCTCGAACACTTGATCCATCAACCAGCTTTTTGTAATTGTCAAGAGTTTCCTCTAATCCTTGTAAAATATTTTTCGCGATCGACTCGACGGTTTTATTGGCCTGCGGGGGAAAAAATCGAACGGATCAAGATGAAAAACCGTCAAACGTTGAGATTATTTTAAAATGGTTATCAGAAAATTTGACGTAGGATTTTGACTACTTACAAATTCGCACCAATATCCTTCGCACTGTGGTACCCAATCTTCGATGTTTTTGATTCGTTTGACACCGTCGTTGGCTTCTTCTATGATTTTTCCGAATGATTCAAACGTCGAAAGGGCCACGTTGTTGACACAGTTATCCAATTTTGTAAATACGGATGTTGCCAACGCCTCATATTGATCGTAATGTCTCATGCACTCCGGTTTCTTATATTCTGCTCCTTGGAGCTTCATATTCAGCCTCGTCAAATTGCGAACCTGATGAGCAAATAAGAAACTCAAAGAATTCAAAAAAGAAAATCCAATTTGAGTCTAGAACGGTGGGCTGGAGTCAAAAACGAGTCCAGGCAACTTTTGCCCTCGCGTTTTCTATCGTTTTACTGTATTTTTGACGAATTTTTGGTCTTTAAACAAAATTGCGTAGGCTCGCATGATCCTGCATTCAAAAACGAAAGAAATCAGCCAGAGTGAATTAAGCATTGTTGGAAAACAACGAAATTCTGGTTTTTCTTCATCAGAGCTCATAACTATTAATCAGTATTTCGTCTGTCCGATAAAACGATCCGTTTTTGCAACCCAAAAACTCAATAGACACGAAAAATTGCCACCTCACCTCGGCCATATGTTTCGTAATCTTTTCTTTCAAGTTTTCAACAATCTCATAGTTTATTCCACTCGGTTGCGGCCCCAAAGAGTTAACTTCATTGTGAGCTTCATGGAGACGATCTTCGAGGCTCTTCCTCGCGGTATGAACCATTAATTGAACTTCCTCTCCGTTTAACGTTTTCCCACACTCGACCAAAGTCTGCTCGAGATGAAAATGGAAAAACTCGTCATGAAGAAATTGTACAGTGTCAAAAATATGAAAAATATAAATAATATGAAAATATAAACAATGTGAAAACATGAAAAATATGAAAAATATGAAAGGATCGAGCTTATTTACCGAGGCGAAGAAAGTGCTTGCACATAGAACAATTGCGAACTTCAACATCCTGACGAGATGCTTCTTTCTCGTTGTTCAAGAGAAATTGATCAAAACCTTACGAAAATCCGGCTTTTATAAGACTTTCCTACGGATCAAAACAACTATTCGGGCTTACTCGATCACATCGAACTATTTTGTGGTTATAAATAAACTACGAATAAATAAATTCACGTGCAGGGATCGAAGGAATGGTGAAGATAAGAGACGTGTTGCCATTCGAGTTTAACGAAATGGGATGGTGTCCAAATATTTGATCGATACCAATGACGTCTGATGAAATTGTTAATTTTTTTAAGATAACGCCTCCACGATATCAGATTTTGAATAAACTTGAGTCTTTTCATATTTTTCTCATTCTTATTGACATATCGGAGCTCAAAACGTCTCTGCACGTGTAAAACAGTGTTTATTAGAATAAATTGTATTTCGAAAAGTTTTTGGCCCAAGTGTCAGCAATTTTCTTAATCGTTTAGAAAAAAAACGCAATTTTTTAATTAAAATCAAGATTTTTCGGTTTGATACAAAATTCACTATTCAAAATTAGAGATTTCTCGAGGGACGAGAAAACTAAAAAAAAAATTGGCAAATTTTTGAAATTTGCCAACAGTACGTTGAATAAAATAAAAAATATCAAAAAAGACACCTTTTCTAGAAGAAATTGTGAACATTTTCTACAATTTATAGATTTTTAGTTCAGACGCAATCATTTCCGGCATGCCACATGCGCGCGAGCCTCCTTCTCGCAACATCTTCCCCCAAGAACAGAAGAAAACACGTCTTATCTTAAATAAGCGAATGGCTTTTTTCCAGCCTATTAAAATTCGACAAAAAGGCTCCTAATGAGTGTTTGCGGCGCCACAAGAATCGACGTGTGAATGAAAGATTGTGCAGTGACTTGAATGAATTTACGTTTATTTTTTTCGCGACGAGTGAAAGAAATGTGTGAAAAGATGAAAATTCAAACAGAAGTTTCGGGACAGCCGGATCGAGATCGTTCTCGCTGACAGCTCGACGTCGAGTTTCGAAAGGAAATAGCCTGCACGAGCTCCATCGCTCCCTTTATAGATCCTGAACCATGGAATTTTCGTGACGTCATTCTCAGGAAGAAATCGTGTTTGAAAAAAAATTCCGAGATTGAGGAAACATTTTTTTTTTCCAATTTTTCATATTTCACTCGTTTCGACACTTTTTTGAGATCGTACAGGAAATTAATATTCAAGATATCTGGTGGGATAGACAAAGAATCGATTTATTGTTTGCAGAGATCGAGAGCTCGTCCATGCCCGAAAGACTGTGTAAACGAATTTTTGTTTAAAAATCTACACATAAATTACGCATTTGAGAAAATTACAAAAGGTCGAAACGCACGAGGACATTTTACGATTGGTCGAGATATGAAAAAGACAATGGGACCATCCCAACCCCTTAATATGGCTTAGAGCATTTACGTCACACTACCAATTTGCACACGACTGAGCAGCAAAATCATCATATTTTACGTTCGGACGATCGATTCGACGTTTTTATCAATTCTCTACCAGAATGCATGGTAATTATTACTCCTCATTATGGATTTCGAGACTTTTTACATGCTGCTCAAGGCTTGAATTCTATTTTATCATTTTTCTTGCCAATACTTGGCGTCGAGGATGCAGCGTTCCTGAAATATCGCCCATACAGCGTTCGACTCTTTCGACAGCCGAGGCAAACTCTGCAGAGCTAGAAAATAATAAATAAATAATAAAGAGACTTTTTTCATTGAGAAACTTTGACATTTTGATCGAATTTTAAGATTTTTTCGTAGAAAGTCTATTTGACAGCAGTTCAGGTTGTCGGATTGACAGTTAATTTTTTTTCGTTTCGGCGCTGCCTTGTCCCGAGACTCTGCCAAGTCTGTCGTTACGAGAGCCAGAAATAAATCGAACCAGCAATGGAATCGTTCAATTTTTTCTTCTTCTTTTCAATCGAACGAGTCGATAGTGTTTAAAAACATTTACGTGTTTTTATTAACATTGTTTTTTACATTTCAATAATTATTACATTGCGATTTGTTGTTGTTTATCCTTTTTGTATTTCGTGTTAATTTGTTTTTATACAAATGTCGATACAATGAGTAAGACGCGATAAACCTTGATCGGTATTTTTCGTGGCTCGTTCCTGCAAGACGCAACTCCCGAAAGTCTTCGATTTCACAATTAATAATATACAAAAAAATGATTTTTGTTTTGTTATTTTGATCACGTAACACGGTTATCGTTTAGGAACACTACAATGTGTCGAAAAATTTGTTTATTCAGTTTTTTTTTTACCTAACTTTCCGGTAAATATCCTCCGAGGTGGCAAACAAGATGGAAAAAGGGTGAGGGGCGAGGAGAATCATTTGTTTTTCATTTAATCCATAACTAATTGATTGTGAACTCCGGGATTATTTTTTTTCTTATTCGGGACCATTCGTCCGCGTTTTAATAAGCAACGGTGGGAATCATCGCATTATACTTTCGTATCCCGAGAAGATGTGACGCCTGGTCAGCATCTTTAGATTCTGCTTGATTTCATCAATTTCTTCATTTCCTTGTTTTTTTTTCAACATTATTTATGTATGACGAGTGTCTTAGGCTTTAGGGTGAATGTGACCAGTTTCAGTTTTGGTCTGAATTACGAGTTGACGAGCCGGAAGTCATTTTTTAATCGACGATTTGACTCGGTGATCGATTTTTCAAACGATTCAACTTTTCGACGTGTACTTTGGAAACCGTTGGAGATAGAAGAAAATCTCAAAGGACCAATTTTGTAGAGCGTTCTTTTATCTACAAAAAAGTTCCCGGCTGCGATCTTCTAATTTTGGTATTTAAGCCTGGACGAGCGATTAAAGGAAAGAGACCGACTTTTGGCTTCGCGACGTTCTCGGGGCCAAACCAGTGGAGATGGAAAAAAATCGCCGGGAACTTTTCTCAAGGAAATTTGACGCTCTACAAAAATGGATTTCGGTGTTTTTGCTCCAACTCCACGCGTTCTCATGGTATTTGCAATAATAGTCAATAAAAATTGACTCGGCGCAAGAAAATTCGTTTCAGATCATCGAATCTTCGTAACTCGCAATTCAATCCTCAACTCAAGTCTCCCGGAATAAGGATCGGGCCTGCGACACCGCCGCTTATGTACATTGAGACATTTCATCCATGAATAACGCTGCAAAAAAATGTTTGGGTCGAATTTTCCGGATAAACGTTTCCCTCGAAATTCAGAGTCCAATCATTGTGCAAAAAGAAATTTTACCGACACGAAAACCGATGAAAAACAATTGGAATTGCTCTAATTTTTATAAAACCTCATCCCTACGATTTAAATATGAAAAATCTCGATGTACATACGCTCATACACAAATATGAATCGATATATACATGCAATATAATATTTATATATTTAATCATGTATATAAATTTTATATTTATATATATATATAAATTTTCAAGCTGCGATCGATCGTGAAATTTCAAACGCAAACTTTACTCGCAAAGTAATTATCCCCGCGTGAATTTTATTTTCGATTCTCTATTTTTTTCTGTTTCCAAGATTTTCTGTACAAATTTTGATCCTGAAACAAATTTTCGCGAAATTCGAGCAATAACATTTCGGGAAATTGCGAAAACGGCCCGAAAATTTTTCCCGTTTGTTCGCATTATGTCCGAGTGCGAAAATGGCAAAACAAAATGACCCAAAAAGAAGATTTTCCGAAGAAAAAACTGACGATTTTCTCCACAAAGTTGAAAATTTATTCGCTAATTTTTGGAAACGAAATTTAGGAAATTGGTGAAACGAGAAAATGATTTTTTTTTTCGTCAAAGTTACTCTGTTTTTGTCCATTTTTAAATTTCGTGAAATTTCTTGGTTTTTTTGTTTGGTTCGTGTTTTTAGACTTGTGGACACCATCGGGATAACTACTGCGGTAATAAAGTCAATGACGTTCGTTGATGGATATGAAAGCGTCGAGTTTGAGCGTGTACGTTGATGCATAAATATGAAAATATCGATACAAGGACGCACACGCTGATCCAACATCGGTGAAATAATTAAAGTTCCTATTGGCATGAACACGCAGACGAATTTCATCTGAGCCAAAGCTTCAGTCGTAAGGCATCGACGCCATTTAAATAGTAACGGAAGAGCCGCTTGTCGCGAACGAAGCCAAGATTTTCGTAGAGTTTCAAGGCTGGCCGATTCGTAATCTCTGTCTCGAGGACAACCTCGTCCGCGTCGTCCTCGACCATTACTTTGATCGCTCTTCTCACAAGATTCGAGCCGATCTTGCGCTTCCGATATTTCACGTCCACAGCCAACATTGCAATGTACCCGCGTTTTATCACTTTCCTGTGAATGTCCAGTTTGCACACGATTGCACCGACGCACTCGCTCTCGTGCATGGCCTTGAGTCGACAACAAAAAAACATCCAAACAGTCAAAAAAAATCGCCAAAAAGTTTGCATCGTTCGAGTGCAAGGAAATTCTCTTTTTTTACAATCCAAACGAAAAATCGGTACGAAATTTCTCATTTTTTTATTAATTGAACAAAAAATTCGTTCGAAAATGTTTTTTATCTTGAATTCCAACGTTGCGAGCTTCGGGGTCATAAAAATCGAGTCTCACAAAATCTCTAAATTATTTCAATCCTCCAAAGACGATAAATCATGTAAAAATTTGCAACGTTCTCAATCATGACTCAATATTTGGTCCAGACAACAAGACGATCCTGTCTCGCGACCCAGAAACTCAATCGCCACGAAAAGTCGTCATGATTTTCAGAATTCGATAAATAATGCATAGAAAAATCATTTTTCTGTTTTTTTTTTCAGCGGAGTTTGCAATTATTATTTAACATTTGCTCCAGACAACAAAACGATTCTCTCTCGCAAGCCAAAAACTCGATCGACACGAAAAATCGTCATGATTTTCAAAATTCGATAAATACTGCACAGACAAAATATTTTTCCTCGAATCTCAACGTCGCAAACTTTGTAGTCGTGACAATAATTGTTAAATAAGAATGAACAATTTTTGAAACTCAATCGTCACGAAAACTCGTCAGGATTTTCAAAATTCGATAAAAAATGCACAGAAAAAATATTTTTATGCTTTTTCTTGACCAGAGCTCCCAATTATTCAATCTAAACGTTGCAAACTTCATAGTCGTGACAATAATTGTAAATAAGAATGAATAGTGTTTGAAACTCACCAGAAAACACAGTTTGGGCCAGTTATGAATAAAATATCTATAAGTGTAAATAGAGTACGGTTCGCTCAGGTCCTTCTGTATTAGTTTCATAATATTAGGCATTTGCAACTCGCTCGTGTAGCTGACGTACCGAATTTCATCATCTTTTTGTTCCGTACACGACGACTCTGTTTTTTCTGTCAACAAAAAGCAATAAATATTGATCAAGAATAAGGAATTTTGCAGAAAAAGAAATTTGCTTGTGGAAGCGCGTTCGGACATTTCTGTATTTTGGATTTTCTTACCCAATTGGTTTAAGTGACTAGATTCCACATTCGCAGGTTGTGACGTCAAGTTTTTTGCTTCTGGAGTCCTCTCGGGGGATTCGCAAACTCCGTTGGGCTGGTGCGAGCCATTTATACGCGGTTGTTGGTCTTGGGGTTGCGGACTTAGCCTTGACACGATATCCAAAGTGCCAATATCGGGGACACTGTCGATGGCGGATTTAGCATCGATTTTCATTCTCGCGACATCGTCTTCGTGGTGGAATCTCGAGTTGTCCATATTGTTTTGCGAGGAAACGGTGTTTTTAGTGTGTCGTTGAAAAAAACGTCAAAAAATCGAGGGATTTTTAGGTTTTTCGGAGAATATGCTCGAGGTAGAGAGGAAAGAGGGAAATTTTTAGAGTCACAAATACGAAATTGTGGGAAAACGCACAGTGGAATTTTTTCCACTGGGTCTCCGCGTTTGATCGAAATATCAATCTCGCCAGAGCGAATTTTTGCCTCGAACGATCTTTCGTCTAATGTGCAGTCTCGTTGCGAACCTACGAGCGAGAAACTCAAAAGCCTCGAATTGTGACATACGCGTTTAACATCTAAAACGTCCGTTTTTTCAATCGAATTTTCATTATTAACGAATTATCCTAGACACTGCGCTGTGAGAAAATTTCTCTCGTTCTCTTTTTTCTCTTCACTCGTTGCTGCGTTTTTTTTTTTATCTCAAAATATAGACATCCGACGTGAACCGCTGTGAACCACGGACACCATCAGGGAGACTAGTCACTAGAGGGAAGCAGGGAACGAGACCGAACGCAATGCTGAGTGGACGGTCCCCGAAAGCGTTTCAGTAACGATATTTTGGCCGTGGCGCTAGTTTTGCTGTTTTACCCGGCTCAGCGATATAGATATATCAATATATTATAATAATATATATAATATAATAATAATTTAATAATATATTAATATATCTATATCGCTGAGCGGGGTAAAGCGGCAACACTAGCGCCACGGCCAAAATATCGTTACTGAAACGCTTTCGGGGACCGTCCACTCAGCAAGTCCTTCCCTCTAGTCTCCCTGGAGAATTGAATCTGGAAGATTCACGTAACCAATCAACGTGCGTGTATGCAGTATTTAAAAAACTTGAGAAGAAAAAGCGCGCAAAACGTCAAAACCAAATGGTAACGATGGAAATGTCAAATAATCGAGAAAATTTAATATTCCGCGTGAATAATAATCTTTGCGAATTTTCACCATGTGGTAATTTCTTCGCTATAGCTTATCAGACGAATTTGGTGATAAAAAAAAGTGGGATTTTCGATACGACGGGTTCGTACGAGTGGGACAACGTTATTGAGGTTAGATATATAGCTTGTGGTTCGAAAGCATTTTCCGCATTATCGAATAACGCGGGCTTCACAATTCTTTTTCTTTTTTCTCAGTACATCGAATGGGCGCCAAACTCTCAATATATTTTGTGTGCGAATTTAAAAAAAGCTGTTGTTCGAGTTTATTCGATATTTTATCCAGAATGGAAATGCAAATTAGCGGAAGGTAGCGCGGGCATGGAAAGAGTAACGTGGTCTCCAGACAGCAATCACATTATCACGTTCGCAGACTTTAACGTAAGCGAATTTTTCTTTTAATTGAAGTCTCATTAGCCATTTAATTCAGCGCGTCAAAATTAAAAGTTATCTTGACGTTTTGTGACTCGATATTTTCAGATTCAAATTTCTATCTGGTCTCTGGAAAATCAGACTGTGACCAATATCCAAAATTTGAAATCTCTGACAGAAACAAATGTGGCATTCAGCCCGAATGGACTAAATCTCGCTGTTATAACGACCGACGACGGAATTGACAGTATAGAAATTTACAAGACTGAGGGATGGAGAATAAGTCGCGTGAGTAATCCGTTTTTTTTTTTTTTTAACTTTACCATGTCAGAACAAATATAATTTTCACACGTAATCCGTTCAACCGATATTTCGCAAATTCAATACCAACTTTCCTGTTATGATACTCTATTTATAAAAAAAAAAAAATTATCAAAAAATCTTAAAATGCCGTCAAATTCGTATTTTTCTATCAATTCCGACTGAATTCCCAGACAATGAAGAACTTTTATAGATTAACGTCTGTGCAAAACGGGAGCCCCGTAGCTCAAACCGTTCTCGAGTTATAAACGTTTGAATTTTATAGTCTCAGAACACACACATCGTATCATTTGACATTGAAAACTGGGAAAAAACGAAAGTTGGTTTTTCGAGTATTTTGGAATTACTCGTTGAACGATTTAATTTTTATAGTGAACTCACCGCGACAGCTAATGGCTTAATTCTACGGGAATGAAAAACACAGTTTTATGGAAAAAAAAAAAAAATTATAATCCAGGATAGGAAATTTACAAAGAGTTGAGATCTGCAACAAGAATATCATGAATTTTCACGGTGTGATCCATGCCGCAACTGGCAAATTGTAAAATTTCATCGGCATTGGAAAATTGAGGTCGAAAGGCGATTTTTCTGACGGTGGAATGATGAGCTTCGGAGGAATCGTACAAAGCGTGAATCCGCCATTCGGTGGTGTCGTTGTTGAAAATGATTTTTCGTACGTCGATGCGGCCGTCGTCAAAGCCAATGGCGAGAACGTACGAGTGCTGGGAAAATGTGGAAGGCGCGAAAGCGAGAGCGGTGACGGAAGAATCTTGAATTTCCAACATCGCTACGAATTTGCCACTCTCAACATTTTCCGGTTGAACATTCCACACGCCGATTCTGCCGTCTCTGGAGCCTGTGGCAAAGAATTTGGAATCGTGACTCCAGGCGCAGCACCAAATGATTCGAGCATGGAGAGGATTGTTTTTAGCACTCGTGGCGACGATTTCGTAGCGATCGTTTTCGTCGCAGCGGTGGAGCGTGAAGCGCCGATCGCGCGACACAGCAACGAGGTGTTTGTTGTCTGGGGAAAAGGCCATTTGCGTGACGGTCAGTCGATGGGATGACAATTTTTGTACTTGGGACCAGGATTCTGTGGACCAAATAATAATCGCGGAATGCTCGGCATTCGCTGATTTGCAAGCTGTAGCAAAAAGTTTTCCATCGCTTCTACTAGCGATGGAAAATATTTCGTAACCGTGGCCATAGAGTTTTTGCAATTCAGGCCACAAAGTGTGTCTTATCAGTTCCTCTTCTGTTGGTGGTCGGTCGTAATCGAGGTCCTCGTCCATGGAGTTCTCCTCAAAGACAGCTTTGTTGGTGAGGCCGAGAGCAGGCACGGAAGCTTCTTCCGTTGTTTTTCCCTGCCAATCCTCGGTCGAGGCGATGGTCGATAGATATTTCTCGAAAGTTTTCGGAGCTGTAAAAACTCGTACGACTTTTTCCTCAGCCCCGGAGGCAAAAGTGTACGAGTCCAAGATTGCTAGACAGCTGAGATCGTAGCCGTGGACTTGGGGTCGACTAATTTCGTGCCAAACGTCGCCAGCTTCGGTTTTCCAGGGCGCATGGATTCTCGTTGTTTGATCGATACTCGCGCTGATGAGAAATCTGTAAATTGAAGCATAAAAATAGTCCGATTACGAAGAAATCTTCGTGCGAAAATGTTTGGGCTGAAAATTGATTCACAAGCATTCGCACCTGCCCTTGGGATCCCAGCAGAGGTCAACAACGCCCAAAAAGTGTCCTGTGGGTCCAGGCCTAGGAACGCAGGTCTGTTCCTTCTCGTTGTAGCTCCAAAAATGAAAGGAACCGTGAAAACCATGACCCATTATGCTCCGTCCATCGGGAGCGTATTTGCACCCGTAGAATCCAAGCAAATTGCCGCCCACTCCTCCGACACGAAGAGCTTCTCGCCAGACACCGCCGTCTTGAGCATCGGCTTGCCAAACGATCATGGTCTTGTCCATGGCGCAAGAGAGAAGAGCCGAGGGTGTAGTCTCAAGGTCATCAGAGGCTGCAGGACGCCAATGAACACCGTAAACCCAATTTTCGTGGCCGCTAAGAATGGATTCCAGCGTGATACCAAACTTTGAATCTCCCAGCTGGAATCTTTTTATTCGTCTCTGGCATTCGTCCTGTGCGGCTGAATCTTCCTCATCCAAAAAAATTTTCCACAGCCGTATGGAAGTGTCTTGCGAGCCGGTCACCAGGTGGCAATCTCCCAGAGAATCGCGAGTGAAATCCATGCACGTTATCCAGTCTTCGTGGTTCTGGACCGTCTGGACATGGACGAAACAAATGTCTTTGTCTTTTATGTCTCTGCAATAAATCTGGATACTGCAATCATCGACGGCAATCGCAACCAGCGGAATATCGGAGCGGGGTAAAAAAGTTAAGCGAGCCGCGGTCGGAATTCTCCTCCCGAACGACAAGTTTTGTACTTTCTTGATGGATTTTTCAGCGTCTCTGTGCCAGAGCACAAAAGTTCCTTCGGTGCTTCCCGTACAGAGAAGCAACTGGTCGTTCTCTGCATTTTCTCGCAAATAAATTCCGTCTGCTATGGTCACAGGATTTCCATCTTCCATGGACACACAATCCCACGAGTTTTCATCGTTTCTGCTCCAAACTGCGGCTGTGCCGTCCGTCGAACCCGACAACAGTTCTGTCTCTTGACTCGATTCGTTTTTTCTCAACCATTTTACAATATTTACTCGTCCCGTGTGCCTGTGAAGGGTTTTCGTAACTTTTCCTATTTTACGATAATTCGGATCGTAAATCGATATGGAATTACACGAGCCATAACAAACCAATCCGTTTCGTCCCCAATCCGCTGCGTTTGGGACACGATTGCAAGCGCTACAAATGTAACTCGCTTCCTTCATTTTTTAATTACACTTTTCACTTTTTAACCATCAATTATTGATATCGCGGTGTTGGTTCATTCATTGGCTCGTATTTATTGTTGAAAAGTGACGAATTAACCTCCCAACAACACAACGTGTTGACCGGTTGGAAAAACGATCCAAAAACTCGACAATTGCTCGCGGAAATACGATTGCAGCGCCATTTACGAGACACGCGAACTCTGCGAACGAATCAGAAAATTTCTGCTCAGTCGGTAAAACCAACGCGCGGTTTTTCGCCTTTGAAAGATCTCGAGAACTTTATATGATGAATTAATTAAAAATAATGATGTGAATTTCGTATAATTAGTTGTCTTTGCTTGATTGTCGATTTGTTATTTGTAGAAACTGTTGTGCGAAAAATTGAGTGCGATCGACGGCTTGGCCTGGTCACCCAACAGCGAATTATTGTGCATGTGGTGTTCGATCAGCGGACAATCAAAGATACTCGTTTATTCTACGATCAGTGAAAGTCACGTCGGAGTTTTTTGTCCTGAAGTTTCCGGTACGAATGTACTTGGGGCTACGAAGGATTCCCAAGGACCTAGAGGCATCGACAGAGTTTCCTGGAATCCGAGTGGACAGCTTTTGGCAATTGCAGCTTTCAACGAAACGGTTTAACAAATTTACTCCAATTTGAAAATTTGAGATGAAAAATTCAAAGTTTTCCATCGTTTCGAACTTTTCGTTTTTGCGATTCTGTTCCTAATTAAGATTCAATTATTCTTATCAAAACTGCACGTACGTCAAAATCCAAAATCGATCTCGTCGTGACGAATTATGTTTTTTTTTTTTTTAGATCGTTCTCCTAAATTACGTGACGTGGAAACCAATGCTCGATTTACGTTGTAATCCAGTCATTACAGAATTGGATTATTTAGGCAAGATTTATCGAGAATCGGAACAAAAAGATTCAAACGTAAATTTCATGGAGGACGAAAAACACACAAGTAATTTTTGCACGTTCAATCAAAGAATTGCAATTTGTCGGATTTCACGTTATTATTGATAATCGTGATTTCAAAATTGTGTTAAATAAACAAAAACGAAGAAAAAAACAATTAAAATAATGAAGAAAAATGATTTCCGAAGTTTTCAAATCTAGTTCGATTCGCAATTAAATGCTTTTTGCATTTTCAGTGGAAGAAGTGATGGAAAGACCGATAAACATTCCAATAGGAACAAATTTCAAAGGGAACGGTGATGGGCCGTCGATCGCAAGGATTGACATATTTGAGTTTAGTTGCTGCGGTCGTTACTTGGCTCTGCGGCATCAGGTTTATTCGTCGGCTCTGTGGATTTGGGACATTGCCGAGGACAGTGTCGATCATGTATTGCTGAAAAGGCCAATTTCCGGTGAGTATAAAAAAATCTCAGCAAACTTAATAGGAATAAAAATTTCTTGATAAAATAAAAAGTCAAAATTGCAATCGATGTGATTGAAATACAATTAGGAAAATTAATATAAATTGGAATAAAATTTCTTGAAAGCCTCGGGAAATGTTGGAGGATTTAAAAAAATTCTTTTCGATCCTCAGGAATTTGTTGGAGTCCAAATTGCCCGAGGTTAATGATTTTTAACGAAAGTTCGATGGTTTTCGAGTGGTGGGCAGGTCGAAAAGCAAGGAGTTATTCGAGCCCCAGAGGAATTACAGTCCTTTCGGGACGTTGGCACCCACGAGGAAAAATATTGGCTCTCAGTGGTTACAACAAAACAGCGATGATGCATTTCACTGAATAATTTCTTCGTCTCTATTTTCATAGTTTAACAGTATTATTATTTTCGTATATTATTCATTATTTATACTATATGCATATTCTGTCTGATTATTTACATTGCTCAGTCGCAAAACAATAATTCGTAAATATCGTTTAATCTTTTCTCCCTCCTTGAACCCTCGTGGAAATTTGTCCCAATTGCCCTAATTTCGTAACGATATGATACAAAAGCTTCAAACGGTTTTCCGTCGTTACTCAATAACGAGTTTTTGTGACAACCGACTTTGAATATTTGTTGTGTTTGTCTCAATTCTCCGAGACGCAGGGACAAGTTTTCCATCGATCGAAACAGTCGCGATTGATAATTCAACGAAAAACGTTGACGAAATGAGTTTTTTATGAAATTAATTGTCAGCCGGAAAGTTGCAAGTGCAAAAAATGTGGAAAGAATTGAATTGTGAAATAAGGATCGGGTCGAATGCTGGTGAAATTTAAGACGGATGGTCAGTCGCGGCGTGTGAACCGAGAGCAGCTTTGTGAGTGAATTTTTTGAAGCAAACATTGCACTCGTGATTACGATCGTTATTGTGGAAAAAAGAGTGTTTCCGGAGGGAGGATTTTTCGCGGAAAGATTTAGGACAATTGTCACATTCGTAGGGTCGTTCGCCAGAGTGTACGAGAACGTGGCTGTTGAGTGTGGTTTTGAGGGTGAATGTTTTTTTACAAATGAAGCATTCGTAAGGACGATCACCGGTGTGAACGAGCATGTGTTTTTTGAGGGATGATTTTTCTCGGAAGTTTTTACCGCAAATGTGACAAGCGTGTCTCTTGTCGCCGGTGTGAACGAGCATGTGGGAGTTCAATCGAGTTCTTTCGCGGAAAGCCATGTCGCAGTGTTCGCAAGCAAATGGTTTTTCTCCGGTATGGATGAGAGTGTGTCTGTTGAGATCAGATTTTCGGGTGAATATTTTGTCGCAAACTTTGCAATCGTATTGTCCACCGGTGTGGGAAAGCATGTGGCTGTTCAGATCGGATTTTCTAGCGCAAGCTTTGTGACAAATGTAACATTCGTGAGGCTTTTCCCCCGTGTGGACAAGCATGTGAGAATTGAGTTTTGCTTTTTCCCGAAAAGTCATCAGACACTCTTTGCACTCGTAGGGACGTTCGCCGGTGTGAACCATCGTGTGTCTTATCAATTCGGACTTGCGCTTATACGTTTTTTCGCAAATATTACAAGCATGTGGTTTTTCGCCACTGTGTGCGAGCATGTGGTTGTTGAGAGCTGTACGTTGGCCGAAGGATCTTTCGCAGAGTGTACATTTGAATTGTTTAGCGATCGAGCTCGTCTGAGCTGCTCGTGGATCGAGAATTTCGGGTTTGGCTTTCTCGCGGAGTGTCCCGTTGAAAATATCGTATTTGTAAGCCGTTGCTTCGCTCATGTGAGACAATGAGTGTCGATTCAAGCTGTCCCGGTCCTTGAAACGCAATTTACAGACGTCGCAACGAAGCCCGTTTCTCGAAGCCTCGCTCTCCGATTTAGACTCCTTGCTCCTTTCCTCCTCGGAGCTCGTACGATCGTCGAAGAGTTTTCTTTGATCGGTAACGCTCTCGAAGGCATAACCGACCCCGGGAATCGGTAAGCCGAGATTCGCCGATTCGTTATTAACGAGCACAAGATTACTTGGGATTGGAGAAAAATTGTCAAACGGTTTCGTACCGACGTGCGATTGCACGTGATTCCTCAGACACCACTTGTACGCGAAACGCTTCTGGCAAACGTTGCACTCTACTGGATTCATACCCACGTGGGTTAACATGTGAGCGTGTAAACTCGTATTGTCATTAAAGTTTTGTTGGCAAACTTGACATTGTTCAGCACCGTTTTGGATGTTTCCGCCACCGCAGTGGCTCCTCAAATGCGTGATCATCGAGTCGTTGTTCAAAAACCACTTTTTACAAATGGTACATTGAATCTTGTAGAATTTAGAGGTCGTGCAAGACTCCTCGTCCGCTTTGTCAATCTCCTGCTCACCTCGAAGACTATTCTGTTCCTCAAACTCCTCCTCCCTCGCGTCTCGATCGTCTTCCACCTTTTCAGCGTCTTCCGCCTCTACGGATTTTTCTCCAGACTCGTTGATATTCTCCTCAGAAGTTCTGTGGATTCCGCAGTCGTCCTGTTCGCACAAAGTCGTCGTTGCCAATTGGGCTGCCCAGATGTGATGTTCCCCGGATTGGCTCTCTAGCTCCAGTTTGACCTAAAAATCAAACTTTCAATATCGACAACAACAAAAATCTTGCCTAGTCGCAAAATATTATTTCGCTTCTCGCTCCAGTCTCTCTGGCTGTTCAATCACCATTTCATCTGTAAAGTCGACTTCATGGCTGTCGATCGGTAGGAAAACTTTGCCAAAAGTTCCTGGACAGATATCTTCGATGTAAGCCTGACCAAATCGCCCGTCCGTTTCTTCCTTAAGCTCCACCCCGACAATGTTTTCATCCTTAAATTTCATAACGCCATACGTCAAATATCGCCCTGTTCAAAATCGTCTGCGTCAAATTTGATATTTCGTTTGTGTTACGTTACCATAACCTGACTGCTCGCAGATAGAGCATCCATTCGGTTTTAGCGCCCGTATTTCACCCTAAAATCTTTCGTCTACCGTATTTTTCCTCCTAAAATAATGAATCGCCCAAAATTAACGAGAAAACTGTGCCGATTGGTCATCTGAACAATTGACATATCGATAAAAATGTGCCGTTAATACGAGAGGGTGAAAAATGTTCGGATTTTTCTGACAATTTTACATTGATGACTTTGCAATTGATGACTTTGACTGAAAAAGCTGAAACGTCATGAAGTTTTTCGGAATTTTCGTGCAGTCATCAGTTTTTTATGGTAACGATGCGAATCGTCGTAAGGGAGAGGGAAACACTGAAATTCTACGTTTTACTTACCATATTACAAACTTCATCGGGTTCCTCGTGAAAATTATTGACTCGTCTCGAACAAACGGTAAACATAACCTCTCATTGCAAATATTCCATCAACGTATGAGGTTTCGATCGTACGAGCTTACACAAGACCTGACATTTGGCTCGTTATCGCTTTCGGAATCACAGGGATTTGTGAGATATTCGAAAATAGTGGGTTTTAATAACGAAATTCTATAGATTCTTGGATCTTCCGATTCAAGGACATTCGATTTACAAAAAGAATTTTTATTCTCGCGAGAGACTTTTCAACGCTTCTCCTTTAGCCTCTGTTTTTCATTTCTTTTCCCGCAACCCTTTGTGTACTTATTTCGGCCAAAAGTCGCACTCTGGTGAATTGCACTGATGAGAATATTATAATAACATTGCCAGCATGAAACGTACAACTTTGAAATGGACTGGAACTCGCAAGTTCATTGAACACAAGCGCATGCCACCTGTACGTGTTACATACACATGTATTACTGCAAGTCGGCGCCATATTCGGCCTCGCTTCGGCCTAGCGGACAATTTTCGAACCTCCTAATAATTTTATATTCCATCGACTCAGCAGATTCAACCTCAACGTATTTATATCGTAAATCGTAATTCCAAACAGATTACACGTTTTAATTATTAACAAGTTTCATTCAGAATAAAGCACGATCATCAATATTTCACGAACATTTTAACAGAATTACAAAACTCGTCGTTTCGAGCTCTTTGCTCGACACGACGAGGCACAACAAATTTTCGAAACAACTTCGAACAACACGGATGAAATATGAATACAAATAAAATATTGCGAGAGTGAATTGATTGCGACTTCAACGGCAGCCTGATAGTTCTCTGGGACTCTATAAAATATTAAAGTTAATATTTTATGACAACAAAATGATAAGATCGAAATTAATAAAAATATAACCGATCGCGTAGAATCAATAAAACAAATACATTTTGAAGGTTATAAAAAGAAAAATCAGATCAAAAGCTGAAAGATATGAAGTCAAATGTATTGAATAGAAATTTGTTTCGTTAGAATTCGCAATGAATTCGAAATATATGCTGTTCGAGATTCGAGATGAATAAGAGAACAAAAGAGGAAGAGGCGGCAAGTGTATGGTTATGTTCATAATACAGGGGTGAATTTTTCGGGAGTCACCTTTCGTTACCGACCCTTCGAGCTTTCCATCTATATATCTATACATAAAACGTCCACGTATACGTGAATATATAGATATATATGGGGCGGGGTGTGCGCGCAGCATTCTCCGCGAATGGATCGATGCTGGAAATAGCTCAGGCCGTGTCGCCGGAGGAGTACGAGGTGAGTCGCCTTCATCTACGAGACCAGAGTGTCTTCCTGGCTCTCCGGTTCATTCGGGGTAAAAAAACAGTAGAAAATCAAGTGTTAAATAAAAAAAACGTAAAAACAGCCAACGAGAAAGGTTTTTCCAGGGTAAATAAATATTTTCGTGCCGGCATACTTAAAGAGACTTATCGCGCGCAGCCAATCGAACGTTTTCCCGACGAATTTTCATTTTTCTCTTCGAAATACACGAAATCGAGGCTTTTCCTTTTATTGCCCAAATGGTGGTGGCGAATTTAACGGGATGATGATGCAAATAAAATGTGCACCGAATCAATGTGGCTGATGAGGCTCCATTCGTAAGTATTTTTTTTTTTTTTTGTAATTATTTCGTTGCTCGCGACCTTCTCC
This sequence comes from Diadegma fenestrale, assembly GCA_037043255.1. NCBI lineage: Eukaryota > Metazoa > Arthropoda > Insecta > Hymenoptera > Ichneumonidae > Diadegma > Diadegma fenestrale. The sequence goes on from CM073317.1 coordinate 11,369,577, forward strand.
ATTTTATTTATCCCTCAAAAATCTTTTCCGACCATAGAAACATTCTTCGACTTCCACGGCTTTGTTTCTCGAGCCTCAACTATTCAACCCCATTCTTCTCGTTCACCCCTTTTTGACCCTTCTGCTTCAAACTTCCGGTTGGGACTTTTTTTCACTCGCTTTCTCCTCCCCGTTCTCTGTCTCGCTCTCTCTCGAAGCTTTCTGTGCAGGGTGGGTGAAAAAGCGTGATTAAAGCTCTGACGAAAATGTCTGATCAGTCTCGCCATTCCGGTGGTTGATTCCGAGGCATTTCCGGCGACTTTGTCGATAAATTTTCGATTCGATTCCAAATTCTTTTTTCCATTACGATTCTTATCGATACTGAAAAAAAACTGCAAAAATTGAGACTGCAATTTTTACTGCATCGAACATAAAGTAATGAAATAAATAATTTTCGGATTTTTTTATTCTCAGCCTTGACTTCGACAAGTTTCACTGTCAAGGGTTTCTTCGTTCTTTGTGTATCATTTTCCATTACGATTTTTCAAGAGTATCCGAGCAAATACTCATCCGTCAAGTTCTTTTCGAAATTATGTTAAAAAGTCACAATCACATTGTTCCATAAAGTCGGATCGTTCACCCGAAATTTCACATTCAAATTATTTTTTTTTCAATCATTTTGACAGTTTAAATTCAAAATATAATTTTTACGAAATATTTTTCGGACTTTTCCCGATTAATTTTTTTTCCTCATTATTTTGCCAAAATAATTGCAATATTTGTCTTTTTAATTTAAACGAATTGTGCCTCGATTCTGCGTCTATAAACTCGACGAATTAACGATAAACTAACAATGCCGTCGATAAAATTATGTAATGCCAATCACTGCGTGGGAGGAAAAAAATTGCGGTTACGAGAAAGAAGGTTCAGGCCTAATCGTCCAATTTATTGATTGACAAGAAATCGACCGACAAAATTACTTCAAACAAATTTGTGCCTCGCGAATCGATTTTCCCAATTCGTTGAAGTTCGATTCGATTGTTTTGTCTCGCAGTATCGGGAGAATTCGTGTATCTCGTTTGAGGCTTTTCATGAACTCGTGAACGTGAATAATTCGTACGAATTATTATTGTTTTCGAACGTACTAATTTACTTTTAATTTAATTTCAATTTTGAATTTAAATTTTTTAGTTTCTGTGAGAAAAAAAATTATTTTCACGTTTGATTTGCTCGGTGGATGGTCGGGAGGACATGCGGGGGGGTTCGTGGACGGAGAACGAGTGCTGGCTAGTAACGATCGATAATCTCGAAACAGCGTGCTCGTCGCCAGCGTCGAGAGCGCCTGTTTCGCCGAATGACGAACTGGGTCAAATTCGATTATCCGCGCGGGACAAAAAGTCCAATAGTTGCCTTTGGGCCTTTATTCCTCATTATTCACAAATCAATTCCGCATTACGATGTGAGAAAAGAAAAAATCGAGGAAAGTTGGAAAAAAACAAAAATTTATTCAATTTTCACAAAATTTTTCTTTCGTTTTCCCGCTTCGCCGAATATTTCTAGTGGCCCCGAAAGTTGCACAATTCTGTGGGATCGATTGAAACAATAAAAAAAACGTGTTGAAGAAATCGAAATAAAATTTTTATCGATTTTTTGACTATGGACAATTATTTTTTCATTTAAATTCCATTTTTACGAGAAGTAATTTTTAATTATTATTTTTTTTTGCATTTTGCGCTCTTCACTTATTGTCAAGGTCTCGTAACGCTGAAATGACAACAAGTGATAATATTTGAATTAACATAAGCTCGACGTTGCCATCGACGTCTCAATTCTCATTACAATTATCCGATTTCAATTTTGCCAAGAGGAAAAATCCAAGCAGGACGGAGAAGCGAGAAACAGGGATGAGCGCGGAATGAGAGGATGGGAGAAAGAGAGAGAGAGAGAGTGGGAAGAGAAAAAAGTGGGAGGCAAAGATGACATGAGCTCGAATAAGAAAAAAATGTCTCGCGTATATCCGTTCTCGGATGCGCCAGGAGAAATCGATCGGTAACTTTTCCTGGCAAAGATCCTAGTACGCTGTCCATGCCATTGCATATAGTTAATTAAAAAAAAAAAACCTTTTTCCTTTCGAGCCTCAGAAGTGAAGTCTGCACTTTAATAAAATTTGTTGACTGCATATCAAGAAGAAGCTGTAATGAACGTCCCTTAATTATTATTCAATTTTATTCATTGACTATCGAACTTTCAAAGACTCTGAACCAATCTAATTAGAAATGGGTTTGGTAATTTTCAATCGAGTTTTTTCCCCTCGACAAGAGAATCAAATTCTTCATTACTCGAACTTTAAACTGCCAAATGACTTTATTTATAGGATTCTTTAATAATTTCATATGAACATTCTTGACACCAAAACTGAATGAGTTGCCAAAAAATATTTTTAGGATTCTTTTAAAAAATTTCGCCTCACAGCCTTTCTGGCTATCAGCAAAAAAAATCCCAAATACATTTTTTTTTGCAATTTTTTAACGTGTGACTTTAGTTTAAACGCGTTGGGATAGCAAAAGTTAAAAATTGGAAATGAAATATTTCGAATTCTTGACGTCAGGAAATTTCTCTTCATGGAAAAAACTGTGTGAGTTTCGATGCCAAGAATGTTTGTACGAAATTTTGAAAGGATTTCGGAAAAAAGTCGTTTTGCGATAGATTTTTTGAAAATTATTCTCACGGGTAGTTCAGTGGTTTTCGATAATCCAGTTTGACTGAGTAACGTGAACGTAGCTCTGACTAGAAATGAAAAAAATTGAAAGAGAAAAAAAGTGGAAAAGATTGATGCACGTGGATTTAGTCGACGACAAATTGTTAATTTGGATTGTGTTGACACGTGCAGAGGCCTCCCCCACACCAAGTTAGCCGTTAGAGGATGCACAAGCTAGCCAAGGGCCTGAAGAAGAAGAAAAAGTCGAAGAAGGGAAAGAAAGGAGCGGAGGAGGAAGAGTTCGATCCGGAGGAGCTCGAGCGTTACAGGCGAGAGCGGGCGGAGGCCCAAGAGAAAGCAGCAGCAGCGGCATTAGAGGGTGGATCAGGTGGTGTAGCTGAGGAGGGGGAGGGGGAGGCAAAAAGTAGCGGAGCAGCATCGGGTGGTGCGGGTTCGGACGAGTGGCAGAAGTTTCAAGCCTTGACAGCGGGTGTCGATTCGATATTAAAAAAGACACAGGGTGATTTAGACCGAATAAAGTCAACCTCGTTTTTCCAACGTAAGGCGCCGGTTGAGGACGAGAAACATAAGCAGCAAAAAGTAGCGGAAGCGGTTGAGGAAAAAGCGCGTAATAAGGCAAAAAGGTGGGTCGGTTTCGACAAGGACGGTAATCCGATAGAAAAAGATCACGAGAGTGGCGACGAGGAAGAAAGAGGAAAGGACCTTCAAGGAGGAAGCAAAGAGGGTAAAAATTTGTTGGGTGTCAGTGAGGAAGGATTCGTCGATGTCCCCGAGGACGAGGAAGACGAGGATGACTCTGCCGAAGAGGACATTTTCGATACGACTTACGTCGACGTCCTCCAGAACATCGATGTCCAATTAGCCTACATACCGGAAAGTCCAACGGAAGAGGAGATCGGCGACGATCCTTTTGACACTAGCAACGCTGACAAGGTCCTCAAGACCGTCGACAAGAAAGGCAACAAGCTCGTGAGTCTTGGAAACGCTGTAGAAGTTCTTTCCGGTCGTATCGATCACGTGAGCACGTGTAAAATATCAAGACCCCGAAAACCGCCTCGCACTCAGGATCTTCTGCTAGACGAGGATTTCGAGGAGCCCGAAAATCAAGGAGAAACAAACCTCACCGCCGGGGAATCCTTGAACGTTGAGAAAACACTACTCGACGACGATTCTGATCTTCCTGACGTACCGATCGACCTCACCAACTTGCCACCCGTTCTTCCTCCGCCCGTTCGCACCACAACGCCATTGGCCAACGGCCATCTCGGAGAAAATACCAATCAGCCGACCTTGGACATCTCCGAGTTTGAAATCCTCAAAGAAAAAACAATACTCGAAGAAATACCGGACTTGGATGATGCCGAGTTTGATTTAACCGGCCCCGTTGATGAGCCTGTTCACCTTGACGAAGCTGATGATCCTTTCGGCGCCAAAGAAACTGGCCAAGTCAACTTCGAAGCCGAGATAATCGAGGCGAGCTTCGAAGCCGCCAGTTTTGTCAACGAGGAGGATCCTTTCGATACCACTTTCGCTGAAAACATTTTGCCAGGCAAAACCGAGCTCAAGTTCATCGAGAAGGAACTCGAGGAATTACCGGCCTCTGCCGATGTATCGATCTCGCTCACCGACCCAGCTGGATTGAAAAGAGACTACGAAACCGGTCTCCTCAGTTCTGATCCTTCCAGCAAAGTCAACATCAATAAAGAGTTTGCCGCTGCAACCGAAAACCAAGATTTATTGGGTGGTTCTTGTTCCGATCTGACGCAATTGAGTGACCAGCCAATACAGCCAGCGGAGGAATTATCTTACGTTGATCCTTTCGACACTTCAGCCGTTTGTGAGCTGCCGCCAGGTCGGACAGAGTTGAAGTTTCTCGAGCAGGAGCTTCTGGGAAGCGAAGCTAATCAAGGGCCGAATAAAACTTCCGTCAGTCTCGACGACGACGACGACTTTGATCCGAGAAAAGAAGAGACGAAAGCTGCGCCACCGCCGAGACCAACGAGTCAACCGAAACCGAATTTCCAAGTGAATTTCGAGGACGCCGAGGAAGAGGGTCCAGTCGGTTTCCGCGGTAGAAAACCGTCGAGGCCCGAAGTCCTTGGACTGGGTGCTGGGAAAAGTGTAAATTTCGAACTACCGACACCCTCGAAACGTCCGGATCTGCTGCAAACGAGCGACGAGGAGAAATCAGTTGCTTCTACGAAGCCGTTGACTCCGTATTACTCGCAAAAGTCATTGGAGGAGACACTACCGGAAGCGCAAGAGATCGAGGAGAGTCGGGACGTTGATCCGTTCGACACAAGTTTCGTGGGGAAAGTAGCTCCGGGTAAAACCGAGTTGAAGCTAATCGAATCGGAGCTTTTGTCGAGACAAGAGCCTTCGAAGTTGAAGCACAGTTTGAGCGACCACAATTTCGACCCAAGATCAGGCCCGGAAGTTGCATCGGAATCCCAGAAAGGCAGAAGACGCAGTGACTTTGGAACTGGATCGATCAGCAGGCCAAAGAGCATCAAAGAACCGGAAGCTTCGCTGATCGAAGAATACGAAGTTTCCCCGAAACCGCCGAGCGTTTACGAAGTAAACGAGGCTGCCCATCGCAAACCCTCGGAAATCAAACGACAAGAAAGTATCCTTGACGCGGAGGTCGAAGTAGATGCAAAGCCTTTGACGCCCCGGGTGGAGACAAAGACGATCGAGGACAACATCGACGACATCTCGTACGCTGACCCTTTCGACACCTCCATCGCAGTCAACATTTTGCCTGGCAAAGCTGAGCTCAAGTTGCTGGAGAACGAACTGAGCGAATTGCCAGCAGAGCCTCAACAAATCAGGGTAAACAAGATTGACCTTGACCGGGTATCAGCAAAGCCTGCAACACTCGAAGACGAAGACGACTTTGACCCGAGAGCCGGAGAAACAGACGCCAAAGTAACGGCTGACTTCTTATCGCTCGACGAACAACAAGGTCCTGCTGACAAAGTTCTCACGCCTTTGCACAATCAAGAGTTCCTCGTTGACGACGACGCAGACCCCTTTGACACGAGCTTCGCGAGTATCGGGCCTGGAAAAACAGAACTGAAGCTCCTGGAGTCCGAACTTATGGACAAATAGATCGACTGATCATCCGCCAAATCGTGACAACCAGCTGCGCCCATCCTCAGGTCAAACCAGCAGAGCTTAAAACACACAAACATTCCAATATGGCGTCCAAAGGAGGAAACCCGTTCCTCATGGACGATTACCCAGCCGAGCCTGATCCGGCTCAGCAGGCGTCAAATCCATTCCTCCAGGACTTTGTCGACACTTCCGGTTCCACAGGTGGAGGAGAAAATCCATTCCTCAATTTTTCTGCCGAACAACCGGCGTACGAACCTCCGGCAGGTGATTCGACAAACCCATTTGCTTTCTTCGGGGCAGAGCCAGCGGAAGAAAAGCCATTCGCGGAAGCGGAAGCAGCGGCCGCACCGGTGGAAGCCTTCGGTGCCGCAACAACAAACTTTTTCGGCATCGACGAGTCATACGCCCCCGAACCGACGATTCAACCGGATCTTTTCGGAACGGAGGATTCCCCGAAATCCGAAAAAACCGAACCCGAAGCACCGAGCATGTTCGGAGAGCCTCTCGAAGCCGAAAAGCCGCCGGCTCCTGTTGTAACGGCCGTTAACAAGAACAAACCGACTCCGGCACGACCGCCACCGCCGCCTAGGCCGCATCCGCCTCTGCCACCCAAAAACACTAAAGATCTCATCCTCTCCGTAACCGGCGCTCTTGACGCGACCTCCAATCACTTGCTGGACCGTCTCCAAGCCACCAGGACACCAAGTCCGACCCTGATGCACTCTCCGTCACCAACCCCCGAGCACAGCTTCGCCGATCTTCTCGATGTCGACTCCAACGTTCCCGATCTCATACCCGACGACAGCAGACAAATGGCCACCTCGAAAAATCAGGACATCATGGATCTCTTCGATGTACCCAACAGCCAAACCTCAAGCATGTTCTCCGCAAGTAATATCGGCCTCGACACCACTACGCAGTTGGTTTCCAGCACCGAAACAACTTTCGCCACCGGAATTGTCGACACGACTGCAAATATTCAGGAAAATCCATTTGACGCTGTCGTTGACGATCAGACGCAAATTAGTACGGATCAACAGGACTACAGCGTTCCAGAACCGACCGAAGACGACTTTATCGGTGGCGTTAGTGAAAAACGCGTTTCGGTCGACGCCGAAGTCGCTGCGTTTTCGGGTAAGTTCCATTCAAGTAGCACACGCCAAAAACAGTTTGAGACAGAATATTTTGATTTTTCACCCGAATATTGTTTACGAAATCTAGTACAAGTTGGTGAAATTTTAACTTCAATGACCATCTCGTTACGGAGATATTTGCAATTGAAAATGGCTTTTTTAACACGCATAGGGCACTTGACAATATTTCTCATAGATAAATTTGTAGTTAAAAATCATCGAGACAGAAAACGATAAAAATCTAGGAAGACATGAGCAAGTACTTCAGGATGATAAAAAAAATAAAGGGTCACATTTTACCACACACTTTCTAAAATATGAATTTTCAAAGTTTGGAAATCACGCTGAAATATGGTCGGCCGAGCGGGTTTTCACGGCTGGCCCAGCCAAGTAGGCAACATACACACAAAGTTTCCAGGTGTTGGTGAAGGCAGTGTACAAGCGTTCGCAAAAGTTTTCGATTACAGAAAGCTAATAATGATTTAATTTATGGATTTCTAAAAGAAATCGGTTATTCAAGACACTAAAATGATGTTCACTTTTGCGTGGGACTGTCCGGGATGTAAACGACGAACGAAGGAAACTTTTTTCTATAATACGTTTCTCGCTTTTCCAGTGGCCGAAACGATCGGAGTCACGATGCCGCCGGTATCTTCCGGTTTTGATTTCACCGAAACGGGCCCACCGGACGAACCCGTTTCCGTTGAATCATCTTTCGAACCACCGGCACCAGCAGAATCTATTATTTTTTCTGCACCCGATACGACGCCGATTACAACGACCGCAACGACCCGAGGATCGGTCGAATTACCGACCGGTGGGTCGCCGTTCGTCTCGTCAGCTCCTTCAGGCATTTTCGGCGACGATTCATTGTTCTCCAATGCCGACACGACCAACCCAATTATTCCCACAGAATCCACCAACGTTTTCGCATCCGATTTACTGGCCGACTTTTCGAGACCAGCCGAAAACGTCGACGGCCTCGTTTCCACGAGCCCGATACCAGGCGCAGAATTTCCCATTGGCGAAACTTACCGAAACGAGGATCTCGACCATTTTGCAGCTACGACCAGAGCGATCGAGAGCACGGGAGACGCTTTCGATGCTTTTGCATCGAAATTCGACAAAGCCGCTGAACCCGAAGCGCCGAATGATCCTTTCTTCGATGCTTTTGGCGGTGGACAAGTCGCCATGGACACGTCGAGCGACGGTAAATTCTCATCACAACTTTCCGACCAACTCCTCGAGCCCAAATCAATTTTTTACCATTTGATTTTCAAAATTTTTCAAATTTCATTCCAGTCTGGGGCGATTCGTCCGCGGCCGGGTCCGAAACGGCAGCTGCCGGTTTCGGGGAAAACGAGGGATTTGATTCGTTCCTGAGTATGACGGCGCCGCCTCAACAGGAGCCAAAAATCCGGAGAACCGATTCTGGCGACTCGGACGATGCGCCCGATTTCAGCGTTTTTATCAAGTAATTCGCTCGATATTTTTCGTGCGATTCCGCATTTTTTTAGCAAACTCGAAAGTTGCGAAATTCTGAATTTTTCTTTTCTTCCAGGCCAAAGGAAGGCGACCACGGCGCCACTTTGGAAGGTGGTCCCGTGCCAGTTTTGGCCCCACCCCCAAAGAGTCCTCAGAATTCAGCTTACAACGATTCCTCGCCGCGTTTCAATCCCTTCGACAAATCGGCCGGGTTTGCGCAGGAGGCCGTGTTGCCTACAGAAAGTGCACAAACGGGAGAATTCACGAGAACCGATTCCCAGGTAAATCTCGCATTTTTAACGCTCGCTAAAGTTCCAGCATAGGAAAAAGTGCGAAACTGACAATTTTGGCTTCCAGGAAACTCCGCCGACTCCGCTCTTCGACGAGGACGTCAGTCAACCTCTGGAAGACTTTCCACGAGTCACTTACACCGGCGACGGCTGGGAGATGCAATTGCGACAGCCGAACAAGAAGAAAATCACCGGCCAAAGGTTTTGGAAAAAGATTTTCATCCGTCTCGTCTATCAAGCCGACAGCCCTGTTCTCCAGTTGTTCAACAACAAAGACGACAAAGATCCTTTCCAAGAATTGCCGCTTCTCGCTTGTTATTCAGTCTCCGAAATCGCTGCCCAGCAGTTCGATCAATACGGCAAAATTTTCACGGTCAAACTCCAATACATTTTCTACAAGGAACGACCCGGCGTCAGACCTGGCCAGGTCACCAAAGCCGAAAGGTTGACCAACAAATTGAGCCAATTCGCCGCGTATGCCATTCAAGGCGATTATCAGGGCGTCAAAGAATTTGGTAGCGACCTTAAGAAACTTGGACTTCCGGTCGAACACGCTCCGCAGGTATTTTCAATTTTTACACAATTTCCGTCTTTTATTCCTTATCGATAAACCCTGAAAATTTTTAATTCCGTCCTCGTTTGCAGATTTCACAACTTTTCAAATTAGGATCACAACAGTACGAAGATATGAAACAATTTTCAAGCGCGATTGAGGAAGCTCTTTTTAGATTGTCCGCTCACAGAGACCGAGCACTCACTTACAAAATGGAAGAAGTTCAGATAAGCGTCGTCGATGAAGTTTACGTCGAACAAAACGCTGAAGGATTCGTAGAGAAACAAATTGCACGAGTTCGACTATTTTTCTTAGGCTTTTTGACAGGTTAATTAATTATTTATTCATTTTCAAACATTCACAGACTCAGTCACGATAAAGATGTTGCTTGTGCATGAAACTGGATTAATTTGCTGAATAATTACGTTAATTATTTTCATTTGGTCGACAGGGATGCCGGATGTTGAATTGGGTATCAACGACATGTGGCGTCAGGGCAAAGAGGTTGTTGGAAGACACGACATTATTCCAGTAGTAACGGAGGAATGGATCAGACTGGAAAGCGTCGAATTTCACTCGTGCGTGCAGCAGGACGAGTACGAAAAATCGAGAATTATCAAGTACGTTAATTTTTTTCATAGAAATTTATCGTTTTGTCTTTTTTTTTCATTTGGTTACTTTTTTTATCTAATTTTTGTGATTCCATCATTTTTTGCATCGAATGTACCGACAAATTAGTGCGCCAATAAAATTCGAGTGTCTTTTCCTGCCTGTTTCAATCTCTCGAGAAACTTTTTCGTTTCTATTAATATTCTAATGATTATTGCTGTTGAATTTTTCGTTCAATCGCCACTTTTACCCTCGCGGTTTGACTTTGATTTTTCTTGTTTGCTCTTAACACGTGCCAAGGTTCAAGCCACCCGATGCATGCTACATCGAACTAATGAGGTTCCGGGTCAGACCACCCAAGAATCGGGAACTTCCGCTTCAGCTCAAGGCTGTCATGTGCGTCACCGGAAACAAGGTCAGTTTTTCACCCTTTTCGCCTCTTTCAGCATCACCCAAAATTCCAATTTTCATGCCAACTTTTTTCCAGGTGTTTAACGACTGACACTAAAATTCATTGATTTTTTTCGTATTTTTGTGAGTTTAAATGTCAACGCTCCGAATTGAATTTTTCGATATTTTATTACGGACCTGCATACAAATTTTGCGGAAACGCCATTTTTACAATCGAGAGTTTCCGCTCGTAGAAAAAAAATTTCCACGTTTTTTGGGCTGATGGAGATTTTGTAATTTTTTTTAAATCCCGTTTGCGGGTCAAAATTCTAGGGGAATTTTGAAAAACCGGTGAATTCAAAATTCGAGAATAAAAATATTACCACGACAGGCTAAAAACTGAATTTGAGTTTTTTTTAAGCGGCTGCGTCGAGTTGGAAAGAAAAACAACCGAGAAAATGGAATTCAGGGCAATTATTGAAGAGAATTTTGAATTTTTTAACAGGTCGAACTCAGGGCCGATATCCTCGTGCCAGGTTTTGCGTCGAGGAAACTCGGCCAAGTACCCTGCGAGGACGTGGTCATAAGATTTCCGATCCCGGAATGTTGGATATATTTGTTCCGAGTGGAAAAGCACTTCAGATACGGTTCGGTTAAATCGGCGCATCGAAGGACCGGAAAAATCAAAGGAATCGAAAGATTTCTCGGGGCTGTAGACACGCTGGAGCCTCAACTAATGGAGGTGACTTCCGGTCAAGCAAAATACGAGCATCAACATCGTGCGATTGTGTGGAGAATGCCGAGATTGCCGAAAGAGGGTCAAGGTAAAATCTTAAAGAATCAAAAAAGTCTTGAAATTCGAAAATTAGCAAGAAAATTCACCGACGCGATGAAATTCAATTATCCAAAGTTAGAAACGCGAGAAATTTCCACGCAGATTAGAAAAGTGAGGAAAAACATTTGAAACAATCACAAAAATGCCTTGATCGTTGTCCAAAGGTGCTTATACGACGCACGGTCTTGTATGTCGAATGGCGTTGACGTCGTACGACCAAATACCCGAAAATCTCGCGGAATACGCGTACGTGGAGTTCACGATGCCAGCGACTCAGGTTTCTCACACAACCGCAAGGAGTGTGAGTCTCCAGAACAGTGACAGTGACGCACCGCCCGAGAAATATGTGAGAAATCTCTCGAGACACGAGTATAGGTTCGTATAAAAAAATTCCACACCCAAAAACTAAAAAAACTACGAGAAATTTGCCTCGTTTTCATTATTCAGTTTCCTTATTTGATATTTTCGTCAAATTTTTCTTTTTTTTCGACAAAATTCGAAAAATGTTTCTTCGTAAGTGAGGAAAAATAAATTCTGCAAATTTTTGGAGTTCTTTTTGAAAAAAAAAGTGAAAAACGTATTGAAATTGGTACTTGATTGGATCAAGGGTTGGAATCGAGCACACACAGGGCGAAGGTCCGGGAGCTTACGTGGCAGCGACGAAAAAGATTCCGGAGGCGACACCGGAAGTGCACGAAGAAGTACCGGAGCCGGGGCACGCGGAATCGGACTCTGATTCTTCGGAGTAAAGGAAAGATGAACCGAGAGCGAAAAGGTATAGGAGAATACGAAAAACCAGTGAGCTTTGATGAAAAAATAAAAACAAAAGCAGTAAAAAGTCACAAACGACCGAGTCACGAATTCGAAACTTTGAGAGAAAAACAATAGGAAAACGTTGAGCGTGCAAGTGCTGAGGGAATTAACCGGATAATAAAATTGTACTTAATCGCGGAGGATTAATTTTTAAGGAAGGACAATACGCATTTTATTTCGTTCGATTCCCGCGTACACGATAGATTTAGAAATAAATTAATTAATATACAAATTAACGATTAAATAAACTAGAAGATTGTCCATGTCCATGATGTTTCATCCAAGACGTTTCAAAGACCAGCCAACCGACCATTCGTCCGATCCAAAATAAACCACGATTTTCTTCTTTTTTTTCTCCAATATTCCCGTCAACTGCATTTATGCCTTGGCTACAAAACGGCCGAGTCATTTATTCCGATTTTTCAATTTTCACGACAAGCTCAGGATTTTCGAAGCCGAATGCAAAAGTAAAAAAACGTCCCAGTTTTTTTTCTTACTCAGACGAATGATTATTAGATTATTTAGATTTTTATTAAAATTATTATCGATCTCGTACGTTGAGGAGCCGGTGGAGTCGAGGCGACAAGTTTCAAAGACAAAACTCGTGCATATCTTATTGTTTGAAGAGCTGCAGATAATTTACGCAATGTTATCTAGTCGATTTTAATGATAGACTATTATTGTTATGATTGCATAAAAATTAAGCCAAGTATTTGAGAAGAAAAGTGGTGGATAAAGAGAAAAAAGCAACTTTTCGGATCCGAAATAACGAGATCGAAAAAACCGACAGCAAAGTCACGTGGATAATATTAACAAGAATGAAAATAACGATAAAAATAATATCAACATTATCACTCGTAATAACGATAATAAAAATAATTATCAAGTGTTCGAACTTGAGGCATAAATGTTAAGTAATTGAACAAATGAATAAGCCATAAGAATAAAAATGAGGGTCAAGATTTAACGAATGTCAATTCGACTAACTTGACTCTGAGTAAGTTTCATTTTCAAAACTTTTAACATTTCAGTTGACAAGGATTGTCACGTTTATTGAGATTCTCAAGAGAACCCCCAGCAAAGGCCAAAGATTGCATGCACTCGAAAACGAAACAAAGAATCTTTTCGTGTACTGAATTTAAAATACGCGTGTATATTATCGAGTATTCTCGATTAATTAGTCGTAATTAACGTAAGTAATTTAATAGGCTAAATAATAACAAGAAATTCGATAAAAATCATCATAACATTTACAACGACAAAAAAATACAATTTGCGTTACGTTTTTCTTTTTATTTCTTTCTCAATCGGTATGAGAATGATTTTTCAAAAGTTTCCTTATTTATTTCTGACTTTGGTGCATATTTAGCATTATTTTTCAATTTTATTTCAACTACTTTTGGTTTCGGTGGAAAAAAACGATGCAATTCATATCATTTGGAGGAGATTATTTGAAAATCTTTGAAAAATCGATAAACTAGTCGTTAAAATCTAGTCCAAGTCGAGCTAACCTCGATCTAGTCCTAAGTTTCATTTCCGTTATTTATTTTTTAGTTGAAACATTTTTATCGTCCTGCAAAGGATACGAGGAGTGAAGTTCTAGTCCCTAGCGTGTAAGGAAATGAGAAAAGTCATTAGATGAACAGTGCGATGCTGTTTGTTAAGTATCACGTAACGTTAGTGTGTTGTAATTGAATGCTCGTTCTTATAAGAGGCAAATTTATCATTTTGCAATATTGTTCATTCTTTTGATTTCCTACTTGCATTTTGTTTACGGAAATTATGATTTTTTGGTCTCGAGATTATTGGGGAAAAAATACGTTAGGGGAACGAATGGGTCGGTCTTTGAAACGCTTGGAAAAGTCACGTTGAAAACGATACGGAGACAAATGCCCAAGTCATCCAACTCGAGGGCTAACAATTGGTTCAATCGTCAAATAAATAATTAACGCGATTAGCGGCAATTGTTTTGGGAAAAAAGGAAGAAATTCCAGTTTTCACACGAGATGAATAATTGCGAGCTTCAGAGTTGGATGTCCGCAGCTCGTGATCTCATATTTTCTAGATAAACATTCAAAATATTGTTATAAAGTGCATACATAGAGGGTAAAATAAAAATGGAAAAAATAGCGACGAAATTCCGAAATACCAACTTAATTAATCAAGTCAATCGGTGATTACGTAATTAGGGCGTGTTTCGAAGTTTCTTCGCGATTTTGTTTCCACGAGCTTTTTCTGGTGTTCGATCGCGCTTGGTATTTTGTTGCAAATACTTGCGCCTGCGAAGAAGAGAAAGTGCGAGAGAAAGAAAATAACTAAACGTGTTGTGCAACAGGCAAAAAAAAAACGAGGTCGTACGTCACGAGTTTCGATCTCTCTGTTTCTAGTCGTTTTATTTTAAGTATTTGTTAAATGTCCTGTTGACTTTATCGTGACTAGTCCGTGACTCGGTCAGCAGATGTGTGCTTTGATGAAAAGTTCGAGGTCCCGAGAATGCGAGACGAAAAATTGGAGTTTGATGAGAAAAAAGAAAATGAAAAATCTCCATTGGATTCAAAAAACGCTTCGATATTTTTTCGTTCAATTCAACGACAAAATAATTGCAGCAACGATTGCAATTACTCTGAATTTATCTTGCATTCCGAAAATAAAAAAATACTGAAAAACGAAACACTATAGATTAGGCTAATTAATGTAAAAATAATTAAGAGTTATAATGACGAAAAGTTTTGAGACTGAAGGTCGAGAGACTTTTCTTTCGTGAGACTTGGCTGAACCAACGGTGGATTGTCCAGATACCACTCACGCATGAAATAAAAGTTGAATAATTGTCATGAGAAAAAAGAAAAACTTAAACTAAAGAGAAACGTCGATGGAGGAACGAAGAATTTTTTTTATTTTCGATTGACCAGTTTCCGTTTGTTGAAAAAACGTTCCAATTCATTTTACAGATAATTGCATAATTGTACGAAACTTTAAACATTCCTTACGAGCAATGATTTCGAGTTTTCCTAGAAATAGTCTCCCGGAATAGATGTTTCGATGGGCTTTCATTTCCCTTAACCCCAAAACCCTGAAACTCGTTAATTTGTAGTCAAAGAAACTGCAATTTTCGTTGATTATAAATACAAGATGCTCCAAACGTCGGCCGAATTTACAGAGGCTGATAGGACCGCGAAATTTCGAAGAGAAAATCTCTTTGGCGTTTTCCTCTGCGCGCCACGATTATCGAAAAAACGAATTGACTAGTAACAGCCAATCGGGCGCGCGAAAATCTTAAACGGCGCGCATTGGCTGTCGCTCGTCAATTTCAATAATTCGAGAATGTCGCATCGGAGAGAAATACGACCGAGGAAATTTCTCCCCAGAATCTCGCGATCTTTGGCTCTGTAAATTTGGGGCTTGATATTTGCGAAAATCTGTATAATAAGTATACATATATATTGAACATATTATAAATAATGAATAAAAACCTTCAACAGCACGCTTAGAGTGCGCGTGTGTAAGTGAAAATTGGCGAAAAAACCCAAATAAATATAAACGCGTATAGAGAACAAAAAAACGGATGTAAAATAGAAATAAGCCGCACGTAAATATATATAAATATATATATTATATATATACACATATAAATATAGAGTGTATGGTATTATAATGGAAAAAAACCAAAAAGAAAACGTGCAAGAAGGAGAATGTTTATTCTCACGTGTGTGTATAATAATTCCTTGGGGAGCACTGTGTAGAATTGTGTGGAAAATATAGAAAGGTGAGAATTCGCGAGCAAACGAAAGAAATGACGAGATTAAAACGAAACAATAAAAAGAGAGAAAACGATTTGAAAATGAAGAATGAAAATATGTAATACTGTTTAGCTTATGAAACGAGACAAATTCTATGTATCGAAAAATAATATGAAATTGTTTAAGCAATTAATTGCGATCAGAGTTTAGTTTTTTATGACCTTATGTCTTGCCACCTGTGGCTCCATTTTTTTCCTTATTTACTAAAATTATGAACAAAAGTCGTGAGAAATTTTCTGCATTGTTTTTAGTTGCTTTTATTTTTACCAAAAATATATTTCCAACTATTGATTAATACATTTGAATCTTTTCTTGCGCATTCACTTTCCGGAAGATTTCGACCGGATTGTCCACTCAGAGATGACTTCACAGCTGGAGCAGCGTTTTTGAATTATCACTTTGGTATCAACGATTACAGAAAAATTAAATACACTCCGCGGTGCCCACAAAGTCGTTCGTCACAATTTTCAGTTGCCAGAATTCCGGATTCGTCATAATAATGAATAAAAATATAATTCCAGAATTAATACAGTCCCTTGAAAATTTTTGTGTACTTTTTATCTCGGTACGTGCAAAACTCCAAGAGCATCGATTTACAGTTTCGATAAAAACTTGAAAATTAACTGGAGAGTATCGAAAAAACGTTTTTATAGCTTGCGTCGATGAGACACTCACCAGCTGCGGAATAAACAAAATTCTTCGCGCACGATCACGAGGAATTTCGTTCATCGCGCGTGCTTTGGTTTGACTTTCTTGGCACCGTCGAACTGTTCGAGGTTTTCGTTTAAACTTTGGGATCGTACGTGGATGCAAAATCCTATCGTTTTAAGCCATAATTACAGAGATTTTTTCCTTTTCAGTGGCCTTCAATGAAGTTACGCAGGAACGAGTTTTTCCGGCTATTTCATGTGCATTTAAAAGGAACTTCGTGTATCGCGGATTCGAAAACAACACGTTCCTCGGTCTCGTGCCGTTGATAAATGCCACGTATTCGTCACCTAACGAATTAGTATAACGGCAAAATTCTGACACGAATCCCTGTACGCTCACGTTGTTTCCGAACTGTAAGCAAAAAAAAAACGTGAGGGTAAGAACAAATGTCAAGTCTTGGCTCCGGAAATTCGGAATTCCAGCGTCCGAAAAACTGCGTCATCTTGATTTATCACAAAACGACTAGCGTTCTTTCAAAATTTTGTACAAACGTTCTTGGCACCAAAACTAAAACTTTTCTGCTATGAAGAAAACAATTTCGACGTTTAGAATTCGAGAATTGAAAAGTTGCAAAAATCGTTGATTTTTCTGGCTTCGAGCCGAATTTTTTTTCAGGGAAATCCTTCAAAAAATTCTTAGCAACTCATAAACGTGACGCGATTTGAATTCACACGCGTTTAGATGGAAAAAATTGAAAATTAAATATCTCCAATTCTAAACGTGATAAAATTTTTCTTTACAGGAGAAAATTGTTTGGTTTGGTTTCGAGAATGTTCATACAAAATTATTCAGAGTCCTAAACCGAGGAATTTTGTGATACGTCAAGATGAATGATGCGAGAATGTGCGACGGAAAACTGTTGTGGAAATTATGCAGTAAACTGTTTTGTCACTGACCGTGTCACCATGGAAATCGACTGTCCGTAGTTGTTCTTGCTTTTGTCTCGATAATTCGGGAACTACCCCGATCAACTCAAGCAACTGCATGAAATCCAGCATTATCGTCATGAACGAGTCTTCCGTCAAATCTCGTCCTGTCGTTCTCCAAGAATCCAAGAAATTTCGACAATTCTCCATGTGGGAATTGGGTTGTACGTTTTCCTTGAAAATCTCTTCAACTTCGGAACGAGTCTGTGGCAGAAAAATGATAAAAACGGAGTGATGACGATGAACATTGAATTTTCCATCGAATAAAATCGATGCACGTGTTTTTTTCTTACTTTTTCGATGGTGTCTGTTATGTTTTTTTCGTACTCGTCGAGTAAGTCGGAATGCTTGTCCAATGATTGGGGGCCTAAGACGAACATTCTTTTTTGAACACTTTGGCCACATCGTCCGATAATTTCAGCGGCATCTCTCATATCCCACTGGGTTGTAGAACGTTCGGACATTCTCAAAGTGCCAGCCATTGCCTGTTAAATTTGCCAGGAATAAGAAAAACGTTTCATTAGACGATAAAAAAAAAAAAAATATTTCGAGCGAATGAAAAACATCGAGACTCGATGGATTTTGTTATGAATATTCGATGAAACTGAATCGTTGATAGAAAAATTAATTACTCTCTATTTATTCATTTTTTTCGTAAATAAAATTCAGCCCAAAATTCGTTTTTATGATCTCGTAAAAATGTAGATGTTTGTTGACACGATCGAATGTCTCGTTAAAACAGATGATTGAGTTTAATTACCCAAGTGAAAAATGTGGCAGCACAAATAACAACTGTGAGCTTCGACATTTCGTGGATGCTTCTGCTTTCGTTGCTGAGAAAAGAGTAATTCGATAGAAACGTAATTCGGCTTTTATAGGACATTTCCAAGACAGAAAATGTCGGATAAGTGTGGAGGAACGTGGTCGTGTGTGTCTCAGGGGTTAAAATTAAACTCGACGAATTAATAAAGTCGTGAGAAAACAGACAAATAGATAACTGGGAAAAAATGTCACGGCCGATGGAAAAATTGGCAATTATTTGAGACATTTGGTTAAACATTTGTTCCCCTATTCACAGGTAATGATAAAGTTTACTTTTAGAAACATCATTTTTCCGTTATCACATTAAAAATGAATGTTTGCTATCCATTATAAATTAGATGAAAAAATTTCGACGAAGGCGACACTTCCACCTGATAATATTTGCAAATGATAATTTTATTAACGATCTCTGCTTCGCACCACTTTTGTTAGAGCAAATATTTCTCATACACTAGATATATTGCTCAAAATACGAATTAAGGAAAAACGTAATGTGAATTCAAAACAAAATTATTTGCGAACTATACTGGAATGTCCAACAAATAATTACAAAACTCGCGGTGTGTTGCAATAACAGATGTGTTGCAAAAACTACCTCAGGCGACTTTAAATTTCCCGCCCTTTGTTCTCCCGTTTTCGATCGTTTTAATGAAACCTGAATTTAGTGAAAAAAACGTCGATATTTTTTTATGAACACGGTGAACTAAATGTTTTTGAATAATGAAAAAGTTTTCTTTACTTTTACGATATTTGTGATTTGGAGCGGAATTGTCAGTAAAATTTACGGTTGGAATGGAAAAAAAATACTTTTCGAAAAAACTTTCTACGATATATCTTGCTGCCATGACAACATTTTTGAGATTTTTTTCAATAAATGTTTAAGCGAACGTATCCAACGAAATATCGCGATCTTTTCCAACGAAATTTTCTTTCCAGTGGAGAAAGAAATGAATTCGTCTTGTTGAGCTGGTTGCACGAATGATTTTTAAGCCTGGAAATATTTTCAGGGGTCGTAATTAAAAAATCGAAGGGTCGTGTGTTCGCTACTGTGAAGCAGAGGGAACCTGAATTTCGTCGAATTTATTAATCCGATGGGGCACTTTATCAGGAAATAAAATTGAACGTTTTTTTCCTCAAGAATTCAACACGTGCGTCTCGTAATATAAAAATTCCAGGAGAACATAAATGACACTTTTCTGAGCACGTTCAACTTTCGTGTGGATGGCATGTTCGCCTCGGTGAAGCAGCTTTTATTGGATCGATTTCGTAAAGTAATTGGAATCAAATTAATCCGAAGCAAATTATGAAATGCAGACATTTAATTACGATTTTTTAAATTTCTATTCGATTGCAACGAACGAGAACTTTGCAACGTGCCAATTGGTCAAAATATCAAAAGACAAAGGGAATGAAAAACAAAAACATTCTCGTTTTTTTTTTCGTACTTCCACATGGTGTTCACATCAGAATTTTCGGCAGCCGTTTTCGTCTTTATTTTTTTATTGTTTTTTTTGTGTGTTTTCTTGTAGTGAGACGGTGTATGGCAGAGGACAAAAGGTCAAAAGAAAAATATACATACATGCAGAGATGTTTGAAAATTGGTATTATCTGTTTTTCGTTTGCCCAGTGGCTGCTGGCGCTCCTCAAAGCGATGAAGCCAGGAGCAGTCGCTGTCTCGCAATGTGAGTGCGAGACAGCTGCAATTTTCCAACTCGAATATTTCCGACACAATTTCACCAATAAGAAAAATTCCCTGTCAGCGCATTTTTGCCATCGTCCTGCCTACACTGGCAGAGCCTTTTTCTAATTAGTCAAACAATATCGAAGAATTTTCAATTCGAAAATTCGAGGCGACGTTCAGTGACTGATCCGATGCTTCCTGTTTTTTTTCCAATTATTTTAATTAATTTTACTATACATAACCACCAACGAACGACGCTATGAGTTGTGGATTAATTAATTAGTTGCTAAAAAAAACAATTAAGGCAACGCGTAATGGTTTCGATTCTGGAAACATGGGGACGATGGGGACAGTACACGGAGCGTACACGTGACTGGGAGCAGCACCACTGTGAACGTATCCGCACCCTCGTGTCCAAATATGCAAACATCGTGTCGTCGTTTTGACGTGCAGTAAATATGGAGCCAAATTTTACAAACACAAAAGACATGTCAAAGAAAAAACAGAACGTCAAAATAAAAATTGGACGTTTTTTGTCATAGTGAATTTCTTAAAAACTGAAAATGCTGTTATTGAACCCGCATTATCTTTTTTGTTTGCCTTTCGTTTGTGTGTACTCGAGTGTACGTGCTCCGCGGCGAAGCGAATAATTCAAAAATGGAGCATCGTCCGGAAGGCAAAATGCGGCGTCAATTTTCGTTGGTTCACCAAATTTTTTCGTCAAACTGAAATCTTTGTCCTTAAAATCGTATCCGGTCAAGTTTGCCATTGACAAGGTACGGAGTCGAAATATAATATTTGTTTCGTGTAAAATAAATCAATCGAACCAAAAAGACAAAAGATTTTGTTGGTGTCGATCGTCAGTTGAATTAATTTTCATTTCTTTCGGATTTCCCTAAATTCTCGTATTCGTATTCGTAACGTTAACCTAACGCCACATATTCCTCATTTTTCGGACCTTCGCGGACATTTTTTTTTTCGCGAAATACATACAAAGTATTTTTTTTCGTACTTCCAGCCATTCTGGAGCCCGAGACTGCTGTCAGCTATATTTCGGTCGCTGAATAGTAAGTTTTCGGAATTCATAATATTTATCGCGATATCGTGAAAATTTAGTCAATCACGAATGAAATTTCTCCGCTGTCATTCTCGTGCCACCGACATTTTTCGTTGCAGGCTGTTTCTAGCTTTTTTTTTTACTAAAAATGTTCATGCAATTACTGCAAATTAAGGAGAAAAAAAAACGGTGGTATGTCATTTTGCGGAAATACATAAAATGTCTCCAATGTCAAATAATTTCTCAAGGTCACGCGAGACCTGGATAAATACAAGTTGAGTTAGCGTCTTTAGTTTTGAACGTCACAATTAGGGAGACACGAGTTGAGGGTTGCCCGGGTTTTTTAGCTTCGAGGCCATTTTCCTCTTCTCGAGAGCACAAAGTGAGAAAGCCTCGAAGGTCATCCGAGAAACACGTTCTTCTTTCTTTCGACACGAGTTTACGATTACGCGGAGTGTCATTTCGGACAAATTTCTAGAAAAGTTCAACTTGGCGATTTCGTAAAGTTGAAATTTTGGTGCATTTGTGATGAAACGTATATTTGAGGGCCTGTTCAAGGGCGCCATCTGTAGGAGGGAGAAAAGCGAGAGACTTTGCAAAAATATATGAAAATGTTGTTTCGGTTTGGTTGATATTTTAACGAAAATTTTTCTTGCGATTGCGAGGTCCCGTGATTTTTCGAGATCTCGCGAAAGCACTCATTGGACGCGTGAAAATACATGGGAAAAAATTATTAACGAGTACGGTCGGTAAAACAGATCCGCGTTACGACTATTTTCTTTCTTCGTTCCTCTTCCTACGTGAATAATATAAAGCACGTAGCGCCACCACTTGTTCTCGCGAGGCCCCGGACGATTGCCAACAAACGAGAAGAATTTTCTTTTCCACCACTCCGAGCGATGCACACTGAGCGTTCCCGAGCCCAGCTGATTCTGTTTACCAAACAAAGGAGTCAGTCGAACGGTAGACAGCGAGCGAAGCGTTCGTTCAGTGGTCGAACGCGAACGCTGTCACCGTCCAAATTCAATATTCCTTTTCGTACATTCGTATTTCCACAAACTAACAAGCAAGTTAAAACCAACAATTGTCGAACAGACAGTATTCCGAAGCGATAGCTCGAATGAAAACGCCGAGGCATTGAGAGCGACAAAAAAACGGTGGGAACTTGCAAAATAAACGATAAGACGAGAAAAAAATTGTCTGCGCGGGTGGTTTCGACGTTTTTCAATAATTTTCGTGTCCTGTCAAGCGGGGTCGCGTAAAATCTGCGAGATTCGCGAGTTCTCAGGGCAAATTGCGACAGTGTTTTGCCGAAAATTCGTGAGTGTGTATGTGCGCATTTGTGAGGAAATCGCGATCGAGTTACGAAAACAGTGAGTGAAAAATTTTCGCAAATTTAACAATAAAATCCATCCACAAGATCCAACTGTCAAACTAACTCGAATTTCCTGTCACCTGCATCTTTTCATAATGTTTCGGAACGTTCGGTAAACGTGTACGCTCAACGTACGTAATAAATATACAGATTAGATAAAGAAGTTGCGTATTCGCGTCGAGCTTCACGGCAAAAGGAAAGGAGCGGGGGGAGAGGGGGGGGAGGAAAAACGCGAACGCCAGAGTTACGAACTCTGCGAAAATTCTCTTGACCCCGCATCTCTCTCGCCGCGAATTCCTGTTTTCCCCGCGCGCCTACCCCGCTCCTTTATTCGTACGATCGATTCTCGGAAAAGAGTGGGGAGAGGCGGAGAAGCTGGCGACTCGAGTGCATGGAAGATTCGTAGTTGTTTATGTATAGGCCGTTCCACGTTAAATCGTCCAATCCCGAACGTTTTTTCCCACCAACAAATATTTTTCCTACCCCATAAATTCCCCATAAGCAAAACAATACGAAAACGGCTTTTTCCCGAGATACAAATAATTTTGAAAATCCACAAATCAGTCGCGATCCGCGTTTTTCTTCTTAATAGAAAGAAAAACCGTGAAAATTTTGTATACACGATTTTGACGTTTAGAATTTGAGAGATTTAATTGCCAATTTTTAATTTTCTCCATCCAAACTCGTGTGAATTCGCACGTTTCGTTAAAAAGTTGCAAAAAAAAAGTGTCAGGATTTTTTGTGCAGACAGCCGGAAAGACTATGAACCGAATCTTTTAAAGAAAAATCCTCAACACATTTTTTTGCAACTCACAAACGAAGCACGACTTGAATTTACACGGGTTTGGATGGGCAGAGTAAAAAATTGGGAACGAAATATCTCAAATTCTTAACGCCAGAGAATTTTTCTTCGTGCGAGAAAATTGTTCGTTTCGGTGATAAATGAAGTAATTTGGTTGACCCTGCGAGAAATGAACGTTATAAAATAGTCCGCACCATGAAACGGGAAATTTGCTCTTCCATTCCGTTCTGGCGTTATTTCCTCTCGGTCTCGCTCTTTATTTTCATTACCACACCCGTTTCCTCCTAAATTTCCGTCAAATACGGCGGCACAATGCACCGAATGACGACCTTCGTCGCCAAAGTAAAAAAACGACCAATTGAAATTGTGAAAATAAAAGAAAAAACTAAAAATCCCTATGGAATAAATAATTTGAATTGTAAAATGATTGCAAAACGAATAAACGCGATTGTCGTTTATTATTATTGTTTGTAAATAATTGGAAAAGATTTTTCAAATTCTGTTCGCTCGAGAGCGAGGGAAGGAATGGAA
Organism: Diadegma fenestrale; assembly: GCA_037043255.1. Lineage (NCBI taxonomy): Eukaryota > Metazoa > Arthropoda > Insecta > Hymenoptera > Ichneumonidae > Diadegma > Diadegma fenestrale. The sequence continues at coordinate 11,393,205 of CM073317.1, forward strand.
AAAAAAAAAAAAACAGTAGCTAAAGGTTGAAACGAGCGAATGAATTTTCCACTGCAGTTGGTTACAATGGGCGGTTTGGTCACGGGTCGATCTCTCGTTATCCGTGTGCAATCAGTCTCGGACTCTCACGTGCTCTTTCGTATATACACATTAATATAAACACAGGTATGTGTATGTTTTCCCGGTTGAGGTTCGCTTTGCCAAGCACGAGAGAAGGTCCAAGGCCATTATAGAACGTTGTCTCTTTGGTAGAAGAAAAAAATAGCGCCACAGTCAACGAGACTGACGGTTTTTGTTGGTGTGTGTGTGTTTTTTTCGACGTTCTCTTATCGAAGATTTCGAGGTTTCACGTGTCAAGGACCAGCCCATTATTTTCTCGTCCTTTCGTTTAATCGATTCTCCAAACTGTCGTCATAATTATCTGGAAAAAAAAGGTCTGTGCGTTGAAATCGCGTTCGAGCGTGACCGAGACGAGTAATTACGTTTTTTTGGCGACAAAGGAAAACGCAGCGAACGAATTCGTGCTCGAAATTCGAGACAATCAAAAGGGCAAAAAACCAACAACACTTTCGCTGTTTTGACGCTTTCAACAACAACAACACGCTAAAAAAAGTTCGCACGTCGGTTTTCCACCTCGCAATAACGTTTAGAAACCGCCAATTCCAATCTCGACGCGCCCAACACCATTTTTCTCCTCCTTTCTCCTTTTTTTCGAGTCTCGTTTCGCATTGCCAGCTGCAAGAGTTTCGGCAAATTGTTATCGTCGCATTTCATTGATATTTGTCCGATTTTTGTTCACGTTGAACAAAATCAACGAAAAAAAAATTAGATGGACCCAAAATTCTTCGTTAAATTCAAAGAGATTTTCTTTCATTCGTTTTCTTGTACGTGACCGTAAAAAGTTCACGATTGACGGAGAAAGATCTACGCAGTTGAGCAGTCCGTGAGGATGACGTGTTTTCCATCTGTTGGTTAAAGATCGAAGCATTTTTCAATGTCTGACTGCCCCGTCGTGATCTTCGAGCCGCTTTTGTGTACGTTTCTTATCGAATCCGCTATCTCGGATCACGTGAGCGTTTTTTACAACGCACGTGTGACCGTCGCATCAATTCCGCATCCGCGTTAAGATTTTTTTCAAAATACACTTCCTGAAGTGTTCGCTCAATCAAATAATAATTACGATAACGATATCGATCGTTTGTTTAACCCTCGAACGTTTTTTTAAATCGTTTTACCGCATTTTTGACAGATTTTTAAAAAAACGAAAATCATGAGCCCGAATTGACACTCTTTTTGGTAAATTTTACCAGAGATTCGAATTTTTCAAAATTCAAGTCATTCCTGACCCCAAATAACGAAAATATGTAAAAAAAAAAAAAGTTCATCGTACCAGGGTTGTTAAAAATCGATTGACTAATTAAAAGGATGATGATTGATTTTTACACAAAAATATGAAGATCTTGATGAAAATTTGCGAACAACGAAATGGGACGAAGAAAAATGTTCGTGAAATTTGACAATATTTAGAAAAATGACTCGAAAAATACTCAGAATTAATCAAATAACTTGGAATTATTCTAGAATTATTTAAAATATCGCAAATCCAATGGAGATGGATTTTTATGGGAGGTGACAGAGAGCTCGAAGGATTGAACAGGGTCTGTGCAGAGTTTTTGTGGATTGAGGAATTAGAAATGAGATAGAATTGGGGAAAAATGATGAAAATCACAAAATTAACGTCAGACAATAGAATCGAGGGACGAGCTGATAATTTTGAGGCTTGTTTTCATGAAAATTGAGATTCCGCACAGCAGCAATCGCTCGCGAAAGTCGAGGTCGACCTTTAATGAAATCCTGTGCTGGCGAATTTTTTATTTCGATTTTTTCTGGACGTATTTTTTTCGCAATCTTTTTAACGACTTGGGACATGGACTTGAGGCTCATTTTCAATTATTTCGTTCGATTCCTCCCGAAACGACGTGGTCGATCGCGATAATAAAATCCATCAAAAAGTCCGCATGTAAAGTTCACGTTTCGAGAGTCTGACAGAAAACAGCTGTGGAGATCGTACGAGAACGTCGACCTTGACAAAAAATTCTATTAGTAAATTCTAAGTTTACTGATGTTTGCTTTTTCCTTGTATTGCCTTAGTCACAATATTTTTATTCGTGTTCGCATCTGCTGGGCGTCGAGCAATCGCAATGATGTTGCGAAGGAATTAATTGAGGATTCGCTCACGATATATTTATAATCACAAAAGTACGTAGAATTTTTCTTCTCAGATTCTACAAACGATCGAATTTTCATTAAAAGCGAATTGGTTGATCGATCGTCCTAAAAATTTCAACATTTCGAGGTCAGTTTTTTGTTGGTTAAAAATTTCTTTTCATTTTGCCTTGTGCGTGCGAGTTACCGAGAGATTTTTTTGTTACGTAATAAAGGAGGCTCAATCGAGCTGTAAGGGCCACGGGCATTTATTGAGAAACTCGCGGGACTGGGATCAAGTCGAAAAAAACGTTAAATCAAACGAGAAAATCGAGTGTTGTGTTTTTTTGAAAATGATGTCGTAACTCGTAACCCGAGCGGGGCATCAGTTTGCGGCTTCGTGTCTTTTGCTATTGCGTCGCCACAGCAGGCCCGGAAGAATAAAAGTTTACGAAGCAGCAGGAGAAGAAGAAATAGCAGGAAAGACGCGGCGCGACGCCACGTGAACGTTCTATTTCCGTAAAATGGAGCATGGCCTTCGTCCTCGACGAGTCCATTAAACCAAAATCAAATAAAAACAAGCGAAATTCCACAAAATTTAGAGCAACGGCCTCGATACGAATTTATATCTGAGGCGTCATCAATCCCGAATTTTCTTTGAAAAATCATTCCATGGGAATCGAATTTTTATTTGTAATACGAGAATCGATGACATTCGACTTCCGGTCTCGTTCTTTCCGTACGATTGGCTCGAAAGTGCGCGAGCATGTATTCGGAAAGGAGCGAAATTTTTTCGACTCTCATCGTTCCTTCGAATCTAATGAAAAAAATTCACTGCGACTCAATTTTTGACACAAAAACGGACATTTTGAAAATTTTAATCGCGTTCGTGCCTTCGAAAATCGTTATTAAAATCATCTGAAAAAAAATTGACTCGGGTTTTTACGAAATTCATGGATGGAAATTTTTTTCGATTAGATTTCTGGTTGGTCTGGTCACGAATCGAATTTCGTGTCAATGCATAAAATTTCCAATGGAGCTGAATTGAAATTCAAAAGTTTTTATGCACGCATTTGTGTTTTGCTTGCTGAGCAATCGGCTGGACTTTTGTTTTCTTTCGAAAGAACGAAGAATATTTATCCGTGATATGAATTTTCTTACAAACGTATAAATATGCATTAATTTAGCGGGAACTCGATTTTACGCGCGGCTGACCCACTGCCAGGCATTAGCCTGAGAGTAACGACGTATTCCGCTACTGCGTGTATCTGACATTTCGTAAGTTACGAGAGAGCGAAAAAGCTCTCGTCTTCTCTCACGTTGCATTATATATTTAGCAATGTGGCACGAGAACTCGAGTAAGCGTGTATTATGTGTGCGGATTCTCTTCTATTTTGCACTCGTTCTTCGCTCGTCTGACTTGAAGGACGTCAGCTGACGAGAATTAGTGTCTTTATCAAAAAGAAAAAAAAACTCAATAGAAACAAGTTGCTCAAGCAATAACTGCATAAAATCTGACGAAATTATTACATTTTTTGTTTTTCCAATTATGAAAATCCTATCGGAATAATTAATTCATTTTGATAAACAAAAAAAGTCGATTTTTCGATCAATTCTGAAGATTTCTCTACTTGGTTGCAATAAAAACGTTTTTTTCTTTCGCTCTCGCGCGATTTGTATCTCGTGCGCACCAATAATTTGTATTCTCATTAGAAAATTCGCACAATTTCGTAATCCATGCACGTCGGTTGACAAGAATTCGTGTCTTTATCAAAAAAGAAAAAAAAACTCAGTAGAAACAAGTTGCTCAACCGATAATTGAATAAAATCTGACAAAATTATTAAATTTTTGGTTTTACAACTGAAGAAAATCCTATTGGAATATTAATTCGTTTTGATAAAGAAAAAAAGTCGATTTTTCCACCAATTCTGAAGATTTCTCTACTTGGTTGCAATAAAAACGTTTTTTTTCTTTCGCTCTCGCGATTTGTATCTCGTGCGCACCAATAATTTGTATTCTCGTTAGAAAATTGGCACAATTTCGTAATCCATGCAACTGTTGTGTAACCGTTGTTACTTTTATGCATTTGAGCACTGATGTAATTTTTGCGTAAGGCTAAACGCAAAGAAAAAGGAAAATGGTCTGATTTTCGATAGTAACGCGGAATCTAAATGAAGTAAAGAAAAATCTTGACCTAAATAAGAAATAAAATTTAGCGGAGAGCTGAGCATGATGAAAGTTTTAAAAAAATGAATATCCAAACAAAATTTTCGATTATTTTTTGACTGCTTTTAATTCATTCAAAATTGAGTTTTGCTGCCGGATTCGCAAGAAAATAAAAAAGTCGCACAAACTTTGGTAAATTATTATTAAAAAATTAGTCTATTTTAGTGAATTATTGTTGGGAAAATGCAAAATACATGACGCAGCCTGAGTTTGGACACATGTTGCTTGCCCCTTTCGCTAACGATATAAATAGGTGGCCCAAAAATGATGCTTTACGTTTCGCATCTTCGTGTCTTCATATATTTACACACGTTAATCTAAACTGATGCGAAACAGGTTCGATGCGTTTTCAGATGTTCAGCAATTGTTGATACAGTTTTTATTCGTTTTTTTTTTCAAAACTGTTCTCATTATGGGGATTGAGCACGAGGAAACCAAAAATACGATCGAATTTTCCGAAATTCACGAATATTTCCGTGTTTTATAATTTTCATGCCGTGAAGCCAGAAATTCATATCCGGAATTGTAAAAAATACATTTTTTCGAACAATCGTTTGAATAATATCTTTTGAAAATATTAATCGGCTTGTAAAGAGAGAAGAAAACAAAAAGTTATGAAAAGACGTGCGACGATCGACCGGAAATGGGCGAACGTTTTGTCCATTGGAGCGTTTCGTGAATACGCAGTTCGTGAATGCACGTGGGTGAGGGATGTCTCGAATTAAGGGACGCACGCGAGCAGGCACACCTGTCAACGTTTGTAAACGATGTTTTTCCGGTCCGTGATCAAAACAATAAAGTTGGCCGAATAAATTGCACGATTCAGAGCACGAGGCGAATTTTTTAATTCATTTTCAATTAAAATCTGAAAAATGAGTCGACGTTTTTTTGTTATTCTTCAATTTCAATACTCGTCGCGTTCAAATTTGGGAAAGTGTTTGCCGAGCACTCGCAACAATTGTTCGCCAAAGCATTCACAAGTCAAAGCGATCCGTCTCGAGTAGATTGGCTCAGAGTCCAAGTTTCGAGAATCGAAAGAGAAAAAATGAGGCGTAGGAAAAGAAGGGAATGGGGGAAAAGGATATGGGAGAGCGAGCGTGCAAGAAAACCTCGAGGATAGTCGCGAAAGGTCGAGCAATTTGTATAGTGGTGAAAGGCGCTCTTCGATAGTATACTCGGCATATAAAACTGGAGTGAGTTTATAGCTCGCTTAGTCACTTCCGGTATTTATATACATAATTGTTTATCCATAGATCGAGAAAAAAAGCTTTGCAAATTTTTCTATTCTTCACGTGTACAACTTTCAATTATTCATTCTTTTTTCCCCTTCGTCCCAGAATACAATTATTTTATCGGTAACTCTCCGCCCCTCTCTCGAAATAATAACAATCAATTAATTATCGTATCAAAACATCGAGATACGATCTTTAATAAATAAAATATTCCAAACAAAAGTCAATTTGACATTACGATTGAAATTTCAATTATTTTTATGACTCTGATGCGTGCAACGTTGAGATTCAACGAAAAATATTTGTTCCATCGATTTTTCATTCAATTTTGACAATCATGGCAATTTTTCGAGCCGAAATAACGGAATTTCGTTGCATTCCAGCGATGTAAGCTTCGGATCATTTTTTTTTTCGATCTGTGACAAAGTTTCTTGGCAAATGAATTAGTTTTGTGTGTTGTTTTGTTCCTGGAGGATTTTTTGCCTGGATAAAAAAAATGGTTGAGCTTGTTGATATTGAGATTATCTGAGATTGTTAAATTTTTTGGTATGGTTCGTTACACGGAGACGCACTTTCGCGCGTCACTCGGAGAGCGCGATGAATCTGTTTGAATGCGAGTGCAGGCGGCTACTCGTTCCAAGAGGATCTCGTAGCGCTGTCACGATTCTAATGCGCTCGTAACCCGGAGCAATGCACCGCAACCGGGAAGAGGGAAAGGGGCACGGCGGGAAGGGGATTCTAGTCCGTTTACTCGCGTCGACTTGACTCGACGACGATCTAAAACGTCCCCGGTATATGAAGAACACGACCGGCTGTACCTAATACCATGGAGCTTGTATATACTATATATAATAGTGTGTATGCATTAGCGATACGCGGCTAGAAGGCCTGGAGAAAGTTAATTTCGCATGGCCGTTGAACCGTTCGCCGCTAGCTTGCTCGTGTGGCTTTTACGTACCAAAGAACGTTGCAAAAATTATACATTTTTATCTCTCTCTCTCTGTACATTCAGCGCGCGCGGCAACTGCCTCTGCTCTGAACCACAAAATCCCGGACTTTCGACTGTCCTGCCACAGTTTTCCTCCCACATTACGTTGTCGAGCCACGATTCTTCCTCAAGGCTTCTCTGCCAAAATAAAATATCCCCCCCGCGGCTCTGCCAATCGCCAATTCTTCTCGATTGCTCCACGCCGCTATTTCCCCCACTCCGTGTTGCCGAGCCACAGTTTTTCCCACACTGCGCTCCGGTACTTTTTGCCGATGCACTATTTTCCATGACTCTAAAGTTTGCAACGTGATTTAGCAACGTTATTTATTGAATTCTGAAAATTTTTCGTGCCGATTGAGTTCTTTGATTGAAAAAAATATCGTTTTATTGTCCGGAGCACTTTTATTGAAAAATCACAAAAATGTCATTGCAGCACGAAATATTCTAGAAATTCTCTTCGAAAAGTGCATTTTTGTCATTTCAATTGTAAATTTTGCTGAGAGTTCCGTTGGGAATAAAAAATATTGTCAAAATAATGAAAATTTTGAAGTTATCCGAAAATATTTAGTTTTTCGTGTTTAACAAAATATTGACTTTTTTGAATTGAATTGAATTGAATTTGAATTGAATAATAATTGTGAGCTCTGCAGAAGAAAGAAACATAATTTCGTTGCATTCCAACGATGCAAACTTCAAAATCATTCCGCGAGTAATGCCAAGCCACAGGCTTTTCCCAGTGCGCTTGTTTATATCGAGCCAGAGTTTTTTTCCTAATTTTCCTGCCATGCCGCAGCGTTTCTCTCGCTCAAACTCAATCGACATTTCCAAATCGACAATCGTACACCGTTACATGCAAATCCAACCGACTCTGATTTCCCTCTTGAAAAATCGTTGACCTCCAATTCCCCATTAACCTTCAGGTGCGCCGGTTCCATAAACGATTTATAATTTATTATCCAAGGCGTTATTCATTGAGCTCTAAATGTCTGCTCTTTGTGATTCGATACTACGCTCTCGATTGGAAGCCTGTTCGACCACTGCATCAACGTCTTTATACGTTTCCCTGCACGATCGAATTACACCCGTTGCCATTATACACACGTACGTGTCTTTGTCCCTTGTGAATCGGAACGACACACTAACTCACGGGGGCTAAATGAAATTACGTGCGCTCCAGTTTCTTCGGGGTAAATACGCAACGTGACGTTTGTGCCATGCATCTTCTTGATGCTGTCAACTTGTCGTGCAATTCCCATGCATAAAAACGATAGGGAAACCGCCAAGAAAAATAAATGATTGATTAAAATGAAAAATTTCAAAAACTACATAAAAATTTCCGAGATAACGTGAATTTTTCGATAAACTCGATTTTTTTCAACTCTTTAAATAAATAAATAAAATCTTGATCCTTATCGTTGAAATTTTTTCTTCGACTTTTCGCTGTTTTTCTTTCTTACTAAAAAATCGTTGCATCTTGTATGATGGAAATATTATTCTGCGAAGAGAGTTATTAGTATGTAACGAAAACACGAAGAGGTCGATGCGTAGAAAACTTCGACGACCTTGGAGCATTGATTAGTATACGTTCTCTTATTCTTTTCTGTGGATAATTGTTTTTCTTTGTTGATTCGGTGTCGCAATGCTCGATCGCTCGTATAATTGAGGAAAGTTTCTTCAGCACGATTTTTGCATCGTTATTCAATTTTTTATTGTGACAAGAAATTCCTGAGGCCTCAGAATTTTTGGTATCGGGATTCCGGAATCTCGTGCGTCAGTTTTGTCACTCGCGAACGTCGACAAGCTCATTCGTTATGGGATTAGACGATGGTTCGTTGAGAACAAACCCCATGGTGGACGAACATGGTGAAGTTCGTGTTGAAAAGCTAGAAACATTCGAAACCGGTATCCTCTGGCTCTCTCAACGTTTCCAGTCTACGAGAGCTCGAGACTTGTGCTCAAGAATCCAGAGGAAAAAATGCTTGAAAAAATAAAAGACAATGCTATGACCTTAGCGAATATGGTCAGACAAGATTCTCTACATCCCGGTTTTGCTCTCGAGAATCGCGATTCCTCCAGTCGTTTCTCTCTTATTTTTCATCCTCGTGTTTTTTCTCCTTGTTATATATGTGCACGGACGCATATATATAGCTATCGGGTCTGTATTCACGAAGGACATGCAACGAGAGTCACATTTACGGAGTATTAACCTTCCCTTCGTTGCAGACTTCAATCATTTACAATGAAATTTTCATCCTGATTCGATTTTTCAACGGAAGAATATTTATCAAAGTGAATCTTTTGCAATTTTCGGTAAAATTGATGTTTTTTGTATTTTTTTTGGGGCTTTTGATCGTCTGACAATAAAATTTGACTATATGTTTTATTGAAAAATCACAAAAATTTTGTCATGTCGTTTTGAACTTTCGAAGAATAAATTTTTGTCATTTCAATCGTAAATTTGGATGACAGTTGCGTTAGAAATCAAAAATATTGTCAAAATAACGAAAATTTTAAAATTGTCATAAAAAAAATTAATTTTCTTGCAATTTTCATATTGATTCGATTTTTTAACGGAAGGAATATTTATCGCAGTGAATGTATTGCAATTTTCGGAAAAGTTGAGGTTTTTTGCATTTTTTTCGGGGCTCTTGATCATCTGAAAATAAAATTCGACTTAATATTTTATTGGAAAATCACAAAAATGTTGTCCTGTCGTTTTGTACTTTCGAAGAATAAATTTCTATCATTCCAATCGCAAATTTGGCTGACATTTGCGTTAGAAATCAAAAATATAGTCAAAATAACGAAAATTTTGAAATTGTGCTGAAAAAAATTCAATTTTCTTGGAATTTTCGGTAAAATTGATGTTTTTTGTATTTTTTTCGGGGCTTTCGATCGTGTGAAAATAAAATTCGACTAAATGGTTTATCGAAAAATGCAAAAAATGTTGTCTCGTCGTTTTTCACTTCCGATGAATAAATTTTTGTCATTCCAATCGTAAATTTGGCTGACAGCTGCGTTAGAAATAAAAAATATTATCAAAATAACGAAAATTTTGAAATTGTCTTAAAAAAAAATTGAATTTCGAGTGTGATTTTTGGTTAACGAGTGAAATTTGAATTTTCCAGAATGGTGTAAAGATGCCGTCACTGTTGGAAGCACTGGAGTTGAAATACGGGAGTTCGACGACGGATTGTTCGTTGACGGACGAGGAGACGGAATCGGGTTCGCCAAAGGCTTCGGCGTTGTCGATAAGCATATTCATACCGAAGAAATCGCCGCGTCACACGGTGCCAGCGTTGTTAATATTGCAGGACTGTGACATCGAGTGCGCGGGCAACGATTGCGAAAAGTTGCGAACGAAATGTCGTAACGTCGAGGAGCTTGATTTGGCACAAAATAAATTGTCCCAATGGGACGAAGTATTTGGCATTCTCCGTCATATGCCAAAAATAAAATTCGTTAATTTGAGTTTCAACAGTTTGGCGGATACTCTGATGATCAAGGATGGCAATTACAAATCTTTGAAAAATCTCGTTTTAAATGGAACTCGAGTCACGTGGTCGACCGTCCAGGATCTCATTAGAATCCTTGAAAATCTCGAGGAACTTCATTTGTCCTTGAACGAGTACAAAAGCGTCGATCTCGATCATACGAAACCGGAAGTACGAAACGAATCCCTGAAAAAACTTCACTTCACCGGTAACCCCATTGAAACTTGGTCGGAAATCTCAAAATTGGGCTACGTTTTCCCGCGACTCGAGAGCCTCGTGCTTGCCGAATGCCCCATTCGATCTCTCGCTTGTTACGAAGAAAACCTCAACGACACTACCAACAAACAACAAGCAACGCCAAGTACCAACGACGACGACGACGAGAACGAAAATGTTCCGCGAGAAAGCAACGACGTACCTGGCCAGCAAAATGGCTGTGACGAGGACAAAGACAAAGTTTATAATCGGACCGAAAGCGAGTGCGAAAGCAGCGCCAATAAAATCCCTTCGTCTCATGATCCTTTCAGAATGCTCAGATTTCTTAATGTCAATGGAACTCTTCTTTCCACGTGGGACGACGTCGAAAGACTCGCGCGATTCCCGGCCCTCAAATCACTCAGGATGCAAGGTTGCCCCCTGTTCGAGGTGAAACTCAATTTCCAGACTCTTTTTCAATCTAAAATTCAAAATATCGAGCAATTCAGAAAAATTCCGCTGCAAATTGACACTAAAAATTCTCATTTCGTCTTTGTTCGAATAAAACTAACGCGTTAATTATTTTTCAGAGTCCCAGGGAATATACGGAGCACGAGAGACGCCAATTACTCATTGCACGACTCCCCAATGTCGAGACATTGAATGGCGGTGGAGTCATTTCTTCTCAGGAAAGGGAAGATGCCGAACGAGCCTTCATTCGTTATTACATGGACAAACCGGAAGCTGACAGACCCGAAAGGTCGGTTTTTCATATTTTTAGCCGAAAATTGGCGTTTTTTCAGTAGGACAATAAAAATGAATGGAAAATTGATTTTTTTCTCAATAAATTGGGGAAAACGTGAAAACGATTTTCTGAGCGAATCCAAAAATATCTGCGACCCAGACTTTTTCTTCTTTTTAAAGACCCGAGAGGCCTTGAATCTATTGGCCGGATAGAATTGAAAATTTATCGGGGTCTGGATGACCCAGTGTGTCGAGGCAAAGGTTTTACGTCGATATTCTAAATTTTTCAAGGATAAACGAACTTTGTGGTCGCGTTCGGCTAAAAATTTAGTTTTTCGCTATTCACAGATGAACATTTTTCATGGAAAAGTTGTAACGAAATTGTCTCAGCCAAGAAAAATTTGTTTACGAATTAATTAGCTGGGAGACAAATTTTTGCTGCGGAAATATTTAATGGATTTTATTCTCGTTATCAGGTATTCTGAGCTCGTGGGTATTCACGGAAAATTGGATCCTCTGGTGCACGTGGATCTGACACCAGATAAAAGAGTCAAGGTCACCTTCACGTACGGAGATCTCGTTGAGGTAAGAATTGCGGATAACCGATCAATTGCTCAAATTACTTTTCATGTTGAATTCAAATCTTGAATTTTCTCATCCGATACGAAAATGTGTGAAAAAATTGAAAAAGAGTGAAAAAAATGAGAGATTTTCAATTTTGGGTGGACAATGGAAAAGAATATCGACGATTGTTGCTTTATCAGACTGAATAAATAATTTTAAACTTCCCAGGTACGTTCAGTGGATGTTTACCGAACAGTTTTCGAGTTGAAAACAAAATTGGAATCGATGGTTAAGATTCCAGCAAATCGAATGAGGCTTTTCTACGTTGATCAGGTTTGTTGTTTTAAAGTTGGCCAAATTTTTAATAGAGCCCGTTTTCGACTTTTCAGAACTTTCGATATCTCGAAAATTGGCAATCCAATAAAGAGATCGAGGTTTAAAGAAAAATATCAAATTCGGTCAAAATTCCACATTTGCCTGCCTCCCAAATCCTTCGATCCTCCAAATTAATTCCAAAATCCTCTAGGCCTTGATTATCTCCAAGGTAAAAAAAAATGCTGTTTTTCATTTTGCCGAAATTTTTGTTATTTTTCTTATCGAGATAATTCAATTTTTCTGAATCGACTAAAAATTCCTTTTTTTTTGTTGTGAATTTATCAATTGAAGATTGGAAGTTATGGCGAATCCCATGACAATCCCGAGACATTGATTTCCCTAAAAATTGAGGATTAAAATTGAGCTCGTTCTCGAAAACGCCATGAAACAATATTTTTTCGCAATTTTATCCATTTTACTCAATCGACTAAAAATTCCTTTTTTTTTGTCGTGAATTTATCAATTGGAGATTGAAAGTTATGGCGAATCCCATGAAAATCGCGAGACGTTAATTTCCCTAAAAATTGAGGATTAAAATTGAGCTCGTTCTCGAAAACGCCGCATCAAACGATATTTTTGTGCAATTTTTCGCTAATCGTCGACGCTTGATTTTCTCTTTCAAGGTGATGAAAGCTCAGTACGGTCCAGAGGAAATGCTTTACCCAAACAAGCAGCTGTATCGATACAACATAAGAAACGGAGACGAGATAATAATAGACAGTAAATTGAATCGTCTCGTGTCGAGCTCGTCAAGCACCTCGTCAATTCGATCTTGAATTCGACATTAAAAAAAATGGAGAACCAGAGCAAGAGGGAGACTGTTCCTGACGAAATTTCGTGGCATTCGCGAGGGATCGTGAAGTCGCGCCAACTGGCCAAAAGTTATTTCTTTTTCTCATAAAAAGAAACCCACAAATTGACGTATCATTAAAAAAAATCGACCGAATAAAAACGTTGAGCGATTTCATTAGCCAGGGCATTTTGTATTCGTCTTATTCGTAAGTTATTCATTAGAGACTCTCCCCGTGAAATTCCATCTCAACGAAATTGATTTTTTCTACATTTACGGAACAAGAAAAAAAAATTCCGCACTTTCGTTCAATTTTAAATCAAGCATCTCCATTTTTCTGAAAAAATTCCCAACTTCTGGATGAAATTCTTTTCCCCGTTCCACAATTTTTGTTCGATATTTTTTAAAAATTCATTTCTCCGAGTCTCAAGTGAAAATTTATTCTTGCGTCATTTCTCGTTGTTGCACGCAAGTATTTTTAGTAATCGTGTGTTTGAAAAATCGTTATAAAAATCGCTGCACGAACAACGAATTCCGGATTCATGAAAAAATGAAAAAATACATACAAAAGAATAAATAACTGTGATCACAGAGTGCAGAGAAAAATGATACCGCGTCACCGAATCGTACGTCCGTAGTAGGATTAAAATTATAACGAATAGCGAGAGAGAAAGGATGAGGGAGAGACAGAGAGAGAAATGGAGAGAACGAGTAAAACTTTAGTGCCTGCCTGAGCGTAATCTGGACGCGTCTAACACTGCCCTTGTAAATATTTAACTAAAAAGCCCTTCCCCCGGCCTGCTCTCAGCCCTAGCCTACTTTTCGCAAAACTGTGTAAATAAGCGCGAGCGAAATTTGCGCCGGAGTCTGAAATAGAGAAAATTTATTGCGACATAGAAAATATCTCGTTACATATAAAATTATATAATAATTAACGTTTATTAAAAATACGAAAATTCGAAGAAAAACACTTTTGTTGAAAAGCAGAAAACAGTAGCGCGCCATTTTCCTGAATTCGACGAAACTTTTATTTGCTTAACGAAGCTGAACGGACAGTTTACCAGAAAATCTTCTTAATTATGAAATTTCGATCGTTGCTGATCGTCGAATCGATAATTTACTGTCGAAATTTTTTTTTATCGTTTAGGAAGTGTCGATGTGAAAATTTTCAACGATTTCGAACTCGGCGGAAGGAAAACACTTGAAGAATCATTGTATTTCGAGGGTGAAAGAGTCAAGAATGTTGATTCGAGTTTGAGAATACGAGGGAACAAGGACGAACCCGGAAGTCAGGGAATTCCAGCTTTCTCGCTCATACTACAAAAAAAAAAGGTCTAGTCTGGTTTTTTAAACGTGGAATAACTAACAGAAATGATTTGATCGATGCTCGAACACAAATTCCTTCGCTGTTCTCAAACTCCGCGACTGTCACCCTCCACAAATCGATCATTTTGATTTTTGTTTTGTGCTGGCGCAAATGTAAACGAACTAACGTATAATAAATCATTTCGATACATATGTAAACAAGATTTGTACGTAATATCGATTATGAACTAGAACTTAGATTAGAGGATTCAATTAATCACCACATATATACATATTTTAATTAAATTTTCAATGTAAAGATGAAAAATAACGGAGTATCATTTTTTCCTGGGTCCCCAATCCCAGGGCTTGACGTCGAAATCTTGATCGGTTCGAATCTGCTCGGCCAAGGGCGCCACGGCGTATCGTCAAAAAGTACTATCGAGTTTATAATTTCGCGTTTCTTTAGCCTGTTCACAGCCTCCAACTGCGAGGCATGGTTTTCACCAAGAAAAAGTGCACCAAGAATCGATTTCACTATCTCATCTGGTACAGTTTTCAAAATGGCATCAATTTCTAAAGTTTTCGCATGGCATCAGTTTCTAAAGTGAATTCCTCGAAAAAACAGATTTTTTTTTGTCTCTTTTACTCTCGCACTGAAAATCGCAGCCTTTCATCCCAATTTTTTTATCGTTTTGCGTTTCTCGAGCGTAAGGGGTGAATTTTCCTAGATCGGGGGAGAAACGAGGGTTGGCAAGCCTGCAGGTTGGCTCTCGCTGCAAGTGGAACGAACAAAATAATAATATGCATTCGCAGCCATGTCGTTGATGATCGATTGGACGTGCGGGACATGTGCACATATGTACGCGGCCATTATGTGTTTGACGGATCATGTAAACATATATATATAGCCTGAAAAAGGTACGAATCTTATGAATGCACGAGTGAATCCAATTCGAGGAATTTGGGTGAAAAAAAAACTTGATGCCAAATGCCGAGGTTCGTTTGATTTTTGAATTCGCATAAAATCGAAAAACGAGCTCGTAAAATATAAATTCGGACAAAAAGAAACTGACGACGTAACGAAGGAGTTTTGATGATTTCGGAATAATAATTTCAAAAATGAAACAATCAGTTTTATTGAACGTGAAAAATGTTTTTATGGTCACACAAATGAGGAAAATTTATTTGCGAAAATCGTCTGCGCGACGCGTACTCTGTTCGTCAATAACTGACCAATTTTTATGGAAAAAAAAAAAACTTGGGTTTTAGTTGTGAGATCTGCAAGCAGATGGCGTTGCGACGCAACTAGAATCCTTCGGGCGAGGGATGAAAACGTGTGTGATGCAATGATAAATATGGCGGGACGGAGAATTTAGCCACGCGCGTTTCATTGGTGCTTTTTTTTAGTTTCGTGGTAACGAGGGGAGATTTGACGACGCCAGATGTCCTTTCTCGAGAGCTCGAGATTCTCGACTCACCCTCTTTCTACATGCTTTTTCGTATTCTATTTATTTGTGCGCGGTATATACGAGGAGCACGGGGTATATAAACGGGTGCGGCTGCGCCTTGACGCCCTCGCGCGCCATGTTGCTCGACATATATAGAGACATGTATATTTATTTTTTTTCCCCCCTAACGAGACGAGCGCATGAACAGAGCGCAAATGGTATAGGCGACACAGTAGGGGAATAGCAGCGGTAGAGGACGGAATAGAGGACGGTGGATCGAGGTGTGATTTTTGTAATGAAAAATACTGAAAGAAAATCGACGATTTTTTGAGTTTGGAAAGGAGGTGAATCGCGTGTGAGACGAGAGCGAGGTCGTGGTCGTGTAATTTCGTTTGATCGCAAGCCGAGGATTATTCGTAAAAAAAAACAGAAAGTATATAAATAAATCACGAAAAGTCGAAGGGTTGGTTTTGTTTGAAGCGAATTAATTATAAAAGCACAATTATCGAATAATTGAATGGGCGCGAAGGTCAAAATGTTATTCGGGATTGTTGTATTCGTGCGGCCGGAGGTTCGTGTAGCGAGATAACGACAGGGAGCTAGGGCAAAGAAACAAAACGTTTTGGGAAAAGCTTGATTACATATCCGCGAGGAGTGTGTGTTTACAGGCGCCACTGTTTGGTCAATTACAACGAGTACAGTGCGTACTAAAAGTTATGAAATCCGGAAGTGGTTACCGGAAACGTGTGTGAAATGATTTGCCGTTCGATTAATTTGGCGAGTTTGTTAATTTTCTCGTAACTCGATACCGCAGCGTACGCGATAGATATACAGCGAAAGTGATAAGAGACATTTTGTTGTCTGTGTGCGAAGAGAAAAAGAGAGAGAAAAAGTGATTCGACGCGAAAAAGACGAGGATGAAACGAGCATGAGCGAAAGATCGATCGCTATATAGCGAGGGAGAGAGCGCGGGCTACGAGAGGACAACATTTTTGTAATAGTTTCTCTCTCTCTCTCTCTCTCTCTTTTATTTCTTCCTCGTCGCGCTCTCTCTCCCTCTCGCGCCACACAGTAGGGCAGCTCTCTTTTACTTCCCATCGTGCTCCTGCGACTAAACGTCCTATCTTCGCATGTCAAACCGTACACACGATTCGCTCGCCTCAGCAGAGTGCACGCCTCGACTCATCGACGGGGTGAGTCTTTTAATGCACGCATTTTTTCGCTCCCTTATCCATCATCTCTCTGTGATGTTGATATTACTATCATTTCGTATTCCTCGCGCCAGGACAGTCCGCCATGAACCAAAAAAATCATTCGATCATTCCAAAAAGTGATGGAATCGTTCTTTACCAAAATATTTCAAGAAAATACACGAGAAATGTCAAAATTGAGAGGAAAAATACGGACCAGCGTTTTTAGTCTCGACGGATCGATCAGAAAATTCATAAATACGAAAAATATCGCGTTATTTTCATTTACCTGGCTCAAATTTTTCTTTTTTTCTCGCTTTATCTCGACGCTCGGATAATCCCGTATGGAAAAGCTCGAGAATCCTGGGCCAAATTTAATCCCTTGCAATGCTAATATGTAGAAATTACGGGATTAAAAATGAACTGTCCGGGATTGTGACGTGAAATTCAAACCGAACAAAAACGTAGTAAAAAAATAGAGACGGAAAAACTTTAGAAATGAACGAGAAATTCCTTCCATCTCAATTTTTCGCAATTCGTCCTAAATTATTGATTTCCAGTGTTTTTTTTGTTTGCAATGAACGTTCAAGATCGGCAATCGTTTTATTTCGTTCCCGCGACGGCGGTTCGTCGATTTCGAAACAAAAAACATTTCCAGTTCGATTTTGTTCGAAAAACCTCAAGTTTGAATCGTTTTTTCATCCTTTTTGAAGGATCAATTGTTCGAAAGCCATTTCTATGTGTGTATATCGTTGAGGATCGACGTCATGGTGACTGACCTCGTTTACACCTCGCGCCTCGCGGTCAGGTCGCCCGACGATCGACGCATGGCCAGAGGAGGTTGAATTCAGGTCGAGCTTCGATCGGATATACATTTTTCGGCTCTTTTCTCCATTTTTATTGATATTTTATGAGCATCAAATTTACATCGCGAAACGTCAACAGAGAAACGGTTCGCAAGCCGGATGGGCGCGATTTCGGTCGAATTTTCATCGAAACTTTTGACTCTAACTTTTAATTAGTTGTAGGTGAACGCGGTCCTCTAACTTTTTCGGAGCTTGCAATCAAATGGACAGAAATTCATCAATTATGAACTTGGGCCAGTTTAATTGCCGAACCAGAAAGGCCAGAAAGTTGAGCCTGCAACTTTTCCATATAAATTAAAAATCAATTATTTATCCATTTTTCAAAAAATCAACAATCGTAGAAAAAGTTTTTTCAAAAATTTCGTTAAATTCTCTAAAATTTATTGAGTTTATAAAAAAATTGGCGACCTCGACTTTTTGTTCTGCATCGACGCCAATGTCCGAGCGAGCAGAATCGAGAAAAAAAACTAACGAATTAAAAATGGACGATTTTGCATATTTTGAAAAAAAAATAAATAAAAAATTGCGCGTAGTGCAGAATTTATGAGAATTATGAGAAGGAAAAAAATTATTTAGAGTTGAAGTAAACAGAAGTAAAGGCGGAGAAGAGTGGAAAGTGAAGATAAAATAAAAATGTATCGAGACCGCGTGTGCCATAATAACGAGGGAGTCGACGAACTCTATTATCGTGTGCTATACGGGCTACATGCATATTTTATGGCTACAGTATTAATAGCTGTAGCAATACAATACTTAGGAGAACATTATAGAGGACGAAATATACGAGGAACAGTTCAGACTGTGTTTATCATATTCGAAATCACAAATATCGCCAATTTTTAATGATACTGAAGCTTTGCATCGTTGAAATGCAACAAAAAATACACGATTGATTAATTATTTTGTTAATTAATGAACTTGTTGCAATTTTTCCAGTAAATTCAGTTTTCCGAGGGCTAAGAAAACTCTCCCATTATCGTTGAAAATCATTGTATGCAAATTTTTCGTTCTGCTGTAAAAAGAATTGGTTTTCGTTGCTGTTCGACCATGCGAACTTTAAGATCGTCATGCTTATCGTCATTCACAAATCGTCGCGTAAGAAAAAAATCCAAATTCAATAAAAACGTCACTGTAAAGAAAAGAATCTTAATTCCCATTTAAAATAACAATCAATTCGGTAAAAGGCCGAAAAGTGAGAATTTCATTTAAAAAAATTCGAACAAATTGGCAAAATCAAAACTTGGTCCAATTCCCCATTACATTATTGTCCATTTTGTCGTGTATATACAGTAGTCGAGGTATGTGGCTCGAATATGAAAAATTAGTTAGCCTCAAGCATGCAATTTTTGAGGATTTGTTAAATGTTTAGAGTTTTTTGTGACTGTATCTTAAAGATCTGTGGCGTTTGAGAGAAAATTGTGAATCCCAAAGACATTCGATTTCAAAGTCACCAATTATTCGAATTTTTGAAAAAAAAAATGACAGAAATTAATGGGCACAAAAAAAGTGATTTTTGGAATGAACAATTTTCTGTAAAACGTCACAGCGATATAAATATGTGTATGAACAAGAAAAAAAACCTTTCCCGAACTCGCACCTGCAAGACTCCTTCTCACCTGCCTTTAAGGCGAGTCGACCCCAAAGGTCAACCCTTCGTGATTCGCAAAACACACGTAACACCTTGAGCTATAATAATCGAGGTATTTATTTACTTATGCATTCATATATACGTATACACATTATGTATATATACATAAACATATATGTATGGGTGTGTCTATCGAGTAAAGTAGCCCCCGAAGATTTACCGTATCGAATTTCACCCTCGCGACACGCTCGCCTCGTAGGGATTACTACACGCCCCTTCTCGTTAATTCGACGTAATTTAATTATGCCTATTTATTAATTATTGACTACTCATTTTTATGAAAATTAAACAAGTAAAAAATGTCTATTTGTTTTGACTGTCGAAGCCCCTTGATATCGTACTTTATTATGTCTTGATGAGATTTATCGAGAATCTCTCGAGAAGATTCATTTAACTCTAATTAAGTCGTGACTTGGCTGGAATTTTGATCCCAGCAGCCCAAAAACGTTGTTATCAAATTGATGTCCCGGTAGATTAGATTTAATTAATTGGTATTCGATGTAAAAATGATTGGAACAGAAATCATAGTTCAACGATTAATTAATTTTTATCTTAATTTAATTTCTGCATTTTATTCCAATTGGAAAGATTCTCGTGTAATAGAACAATCGTCTAGGTGCCTTAATTAGTTTATCTTTACTCACTAGATTTGTTGACTTAACGAATAATTGTTTAGACGTTTTGATGGTTTTGTTTCCTTGCACTTTAAAGTCCATTTCACAATTTAGTTGTACGTGTAAAATTGAGCTTGATCTTATCGCTGTGGCTTAAAATCGATGAGGAAATACGAGGATCCGATCGGGGTTCAAGTCTCGAGAAAAAATTCGGGTCAACACACGAGACGAGTGAGATTTATCAGGCGCTTTTTTTTTCTTTCGAGTATTTACTCAGCCAGAGTCTGGAGGGTTGGGATGCAGACCTTTTGGTTATAGATAACGAAAGAGAGTTTCGATTTCTCGACGGGAATAGATATTATCCAGATATTGGCACAAGTCCATCCGTTTATATATGTTTGGAAGTAAAGCGTTCCCACGCACCAACGGAAATCCGAGGAGAGTTTGGATCAGTTGGCAGTACCTCGTTCCGTTTTGTGCTTCAACGTACAAAAGAAAATCGTAAATTTGAAACAAAAAAAAAAAAGAAATTCTCTCCGCAATATTCACGAGGAACGTTGTCCATTAACCTCAATTTTTGTTACGACGGATATCAGGCAAACGTTAAAGATGATGAATCGTTCTAGATCCCTGTGAAAATGGCACGAATTCGTTGCCTCACTCCGTTGGAGCAATCAACACATCGCAATATGCATATAACGACCAAAGTTAACTGAATCACGTTCAAACTTTGCACACGGATTGATCGCGTGATTCCGAAGCGAAAAGTCCTTTGCCACTTTTGTCTACGACGAACCGTTGTCGAGATATCAGTCAGCCAGTGAGAGCCAATCAGGAAGCGCGCTCCCCCACGCCTCTCCACGCACCAGCAGCGTCGCGGATTGGTCAGTTCATCTTTCGTCGATATCTCGTCAACGGTTCGTCGTAGACAAAAATGCCAAAGGACTTTTCTCCTCGTAAGACCTCGATCTATCCATCTCGCAAGGTTTGAACACGTTTTTCGAGATACATGCTGCAAACCGCACTTCCTCGCTATCCCTAGGGTCGTAGACAGGAAAACAAGGAAAAAGAGAGTCGCGAACCGACGGCAGAGTACAAAATGTTGATAATTCCATTTAACGCCGTACAAAGAAGACTCGTGGAGCGTGTTCTCCGCAAGCCGTGAATCAGGGAGGGTCAAAGAGGTAGTTGATTGAACGAAAGAGCTCCGAGAGACCGCAAAGTAAAAGTATTCTCGTCCCGTCCACTGTTTTTCCTCCGTACGTGTTTTCTTCCCTTAAAACCCGAGAATACGCTTCTTCCTCGGTCTCTGTTGGCGTTAAACTCGACCAGGATCCCGTCACCACTTGCAGTTAAGATTTAAACGTTGAAAAGATCCAGACGAGGCCAAGATCCCATAGTTATCAGCTACACACACGTTTTCAAATGAAAAAAGGCGGAGAAAAAGAAAAAATAAACAAAAAGAGGGCCAGAGCACTGAATGCGCTCGAAAAAAGCTCCAGCGTGAGCTGACGTTAGCCACACACACGTACACACGACGTATGTTCATCTTTGCAATTTTTCAGACCCTCCCCTTTCGTTCTATTATGATTCGCACAATACGACAGTTCTGAAAGGAGATCCAAAATTAAAAAATTGAAAAACAACCTATTGGCATATAAAAGAGCGAGTCTTTTGTCCATACAACGTTTTTTTTCGACAGCTGCAAACTCGAAATTCACACAAATTTTGAGCTATTCCTCGCACATGTTTTTTTCTGTAAGAGAACAAGCAAAATCTCGTTGCAATTTTTACTCTTCATCCGGGAATTAAAACTGACGACTGTCGCGTTTAAAGTTTAGCTCGAATCTGCTTCGCCAGTATTTCTTGTTGTCCTGACGGTAACAAGCTCCTGATAATGGGAACGTCGAAAAAGTTATGTCGTTAGAAGACTCATTCGCACGCTTTTTACGGACTTTTTGCAGACTCTCTTGATTCGCGTTCTCACTTTGTCCACTTTTTATTATCTTTATTGTTAAGTCGCGGAGGAATCGAAATTTTCCACTTTAAATTCTCTCGGGAAATTTTTATTGATGATTTTCGTCGAGTCTGCATTTTTTTACGTTGCTGGAATTTACAAATTCGATTTATGTTTGTTTACTCGTCGAGCAAGCGAACCTTCTTAATTAAGAGAAAATATTGTGCCCATACAGACTAGAATTAAAATAGCAAAGTGCATTGAATGACGTGGAATGTCATTCTCGTGTGGAGACTCGTATCTTTTCATACCGCGGCGCGTTTTACCGGTCGTCACTTTACATGTCCGGAATTCTAATCAATCCGTCCTTCGTATCTAAAGCGTACTAATTCCGAGCGTTGATTAACGTCAACGGGACGAGCAGTTCGGTCGCTGGTATTATTACGTGGAACAAAAGTTCTCTTAGCCGTGTCGTCAGACGAGAATAAAAAAAAAACAGCAGAGCGACAATCGATATTATGAATCTGGCAATAAAACGAAAAGAAAAAACAAAAATTCGCATGATTTTTTTAGTGTTGACGAAAAAATCGAAATCTAGTTTTTCGTTTGTTTTTAAATCGACGTCCTGCTGGCAATGTCTTCTTTTCTTGCAGACGGATTGCTATACGAGGAAACGGGGGGCGAGACTGATATTAAATAATTAGAAAGAAGAAAAACTGAAACGCAAAAAAATCGAGGGAGGGAGAGCGGGCGAGAGAGAGAGAGAGAGGGAAAGAGAGTAATTCGAAAAATTGAAAAGTTAGAATAAATAGAAACGACGTTGGAGTTGAAAAAGAAATGGCTTCGGGATTGCCGAGCAGTCATCGGAGGAAACTCGGTCCGGCGCCAATAGCATCGTTCGAGGATCTTTCGGACGAGTTGGAAAACGTGAGTTGAGAGAAAGAGCGTTTCCCATTGTGTGAATCGGAATTTAAAAAATGGCTGAAATTTCAAAAATCATCATAAATTATCCAAAGTCTATGAAATGATGAGCAGATAATTGCATAATTATCGATGGGAATCCTGCCAAAATGGCGAGATAGTAAAAATTCAACAAAATTATTTATTTAAACGAATAATTATGCAGATAAAGGAAAAATCAACAATAGTATCGAGTTTGTTGATGATTTTTCGATCCATTAAGGTATTTTGATATCGCAACAACATTTTGAAGATAAAAATATATCAAAGGGGGTTGTCG
This sequence comes from Diadegma fenestrale, assembly GCA_037043255.1. Lineage (NCBI taxonomy): Eukaryota > Metazoa > Arthropoda > Insecta > Hymenoptera > Ichneumonidae > Diadegma > Diadegma fenestrale. Next base: position 11,416,290 of record CM073317.1, read on the forward strand.
CGAGGGTGAAAACCCTTTTCGTTACGGTAATCCATGGTAGTGAATTTAATTGATCCACAAAAATCCCCTAGGAAGCGGATGTACTAGCTGCCTGTCTGCCTCAACCACCACCACCCATCTCCATCACCTACCACCACCACAACCACCATTACGACCAAATCCGAGAGGCCCCGAAAAACATCGCCGAGGAATTATCATTTAAATTGTAATGCAGGCTGAAGCGAGCGTGGTACGAATGCCGGGAATCGTTGAGGTCACCACACCCGTTACACCGGGAAGCTCCCTCAAGACGCCCAGCACCCCCAGAATCGACATCAGTCGCGCCAGCAGCTCGTCACATCATGAGGACAGCAATAATTCACGAGAATCCTCACCCGAACGCGAACTTCTCGCAGGTACTCGTTTTTTTATTCAAAAAAAGAAGAAAAAAATCAATTTTACTATTTTTATTTATTTTTAATCCATTTTTAAATTTTTTGAAATTGCATTTCATTCGAATTTCCTGGACTTTCGAAATTTTGAGTCTTTTTGATTATTTTTATATAAATTTGAAAAAAAAGTTGAATTTTGTCCAGATTTGGAGGAATTTTTTATTTTCTCAATTTTTTATTTATTCGTGAGATAATTATGATGGGATTTGCGGAGGATTCTAATGGCATTTTGGACCGATTCAAGGTGGGGAAGCTCCGGTCGGATGTAAATTGTCGTTGGGCTACAAAGAAGATGTTCAGGATCTGCGATCGTCGACCGAGGAATTGGATCTTCAGGATCCAATACACGAGCAAGATCTCAAAAGAGAGGCGAAAAAAGCGCGAAGGAGGAGAGAGGGTGGAACCCAATCGGAGTGTGGGGGCACGAGCTCGAGGCTTCAAGATCGCGAACGCAAAGATAGCAACTGCTCGGAAATCATTTTGCTCAACATTAGTGGCAGAACGTCGAGATTGTCTTCGGTCGGCAGTCAGGGCTCCGGAGTTTCCGGCAAGCTCTCAGTCCTCTCGGCCACGTCTTCCAGGTATTTCTCTCCCCTCACAATTTTCACCATTTATTTTTGTCCCATTTTCCAAAAATTACAAATTTACGAGCCATTTTGTGTGTCTTTCAAATTTTTTTTTCTGTTCTTTATCCTTTTTTTTTTTATTTTTCAAACTTGGAAAGAGATTTTGGTGTTTTTTTTAATTATTGTTACAAATTTTTCTTGAAAATTTGTATTTTAAACGATGGCCAAAAGAATTTTATAATCCTTTGTTTGTCCATTCAACGAATTTTAATATTTTTATCTCCATCTTTTGTTTTTTTTTTTATTTATCAATCTTGGGAAGAGATTTTGATGTTTATTATTATTATTACAAATTTTTCTTAAAAATTTGTATTTTAGACGATGGCCACGAATTTTGATATTTTTATCTTTATTTTTTGTTTTTTTTTTTAAATTGTCAATCTTGGGAAGAGATTTTGGTGCAAAATTTTCTTCAGAATTTGTATTTTAAACGATGGCCAAAAGAATTTTATAATTCTTTGTTTGTCCATTCAACGAATTTTTATATTTTTATCTTTATCTTTTGTTTTTTTTTTTAATTTATCAATCTCGGGAAGAGATTTTGATATTTATTATTATTCTTACAAAGTTTTCTTCAAAATTTGTATTTTGAACGGTGGCCAAAAGAATTTTATAATTCTTCGTTCGTCCATTCAACGAATTTTTATATTTTTATTTCCATAAACATGATGGAAATGAATTTTTGCAACGATCGAGGGACGATATTGAGGAAAAAACAATATTTTTACAAGGTCACCGAGTCCTCACAAGTGTCTTTTGGAGACATCGTTTTGCGGGAGCAAACCAACGTTGGCTGATAATTTGATAGAGCCATCGAAACCGGAGACTGACGATTTGGAGAAAATACTATTGAAAAGAGAAGCGGATACGACGAAGGCTCTCATCCCAGACAGCATTAAAGTACCGATTGTCGGTGGCAATATAAAGCCCGATCCCCTGGACAAGCCGAGGAGACGCGGTCGTGAGGAAAGGAAAGAAATATTCAAGCGCGAGGTCGAAATAACGAAAAAAGTCCTCGAAAGAGTCAACATCGAGGTACGTTTTGTTTTTTAATTCTCACCTCGAATCCACACGATCCTCAACCGGAATAAAACGATTTTCCCTCGTTGACTATAATGCAGAATCGAATAAAACGACGATAACCGATGAATTTTGCATTTTTCGAATATTAAAATGTTCGGTAATTGATTAATAACGTCACGATCAACGAGATGAAAAATATTCAAATCTGCATCTCCGTAAAATTCGATTTCAACGGGTTTCATAATTTTTTCATCCGGAAAATCGCCTCCAAACAATTTTTACTATAAAAAATGTACCGCAAAAATTGCCTTTATCAACGAAGCAGAAGAAAAAAAATAGTTGGAATAGTGGAAAAATAATAGCAGCGAAGAAAAATGATTCGGTGGCTTGGAATTGATGAGAGATAAATTAATCGTCGTTGGGCTGTTGAACGAAAATAAAAAAAATAAAACAAGAATAAAAATTGATTGAGAATCACACGAGTCTTTGTATTTGTAGATGTGAGGGAGTAGTCTTCCGTCTTCGTTAAAATTCGAGGTTCGTAGAACACACAAAGCCTCGTGTCATCCGTTCCTCATACACGATAAACAATAAAAATCATTGTCAACATAAATATCTGTGTGTTTTCGTAAAACAGTGCTGCTTATTGTTGCTCTTGTTGTATGAATATCTTTGTCGCGAACGTGCGAACAACATTGATATATTAATATTTGACTAATTATATCAATATATAATAATGTTAATAATAAAAATAACAACAATTATTATATATTTTTATAATTATTGTATTTAATTGAATATTTCCGACAGTATGACTTTCATGATCAATAACTCTGAGCGTTCGATCAATCGTATCCCTCTCGTTTCAGCGTGACACAAAAATGAGTTTGACGTTCATGTTTGTAAAAGAAAAAAAAGAAAAACCTGTCTCGAGATTCACGAGCCCTCGTAATTACTTTGAAAATCATTGAAAATTCGATGAGCCAATGATTTTTTTCAACGATTGGAGCGAAATATTTTTCCATTTTTTCTGTTGTTTACAGGAAAATTGAAATTTTCATGATTCGAAGTAAATATGAGTTCGAAATTTCCATTTCCCTAGCTCGAAACCTTCCCAGTACGATTTATAAATCGTCGTGATACTGTGAACGAGCGAATAATTCAAAGCGATTACATTTTTCTTCGTTTCTTTTTCTTGGCATCGTCGTTTTCGCAGGTGCCCATTGTGATAAAAAAAGCTGCAAGCGATCCTCATGCCGATCCCGATAAAATAGAAAACACGATGCTGCAGGATGTCCAGAAACCGGCGACCTTGAATTTCAACGATAAGAGGAAAAAGGCTCAGAATTTCAAGGAAATCGCTCCAACCACACCCACTAATATTACCAGTCTTGGGGGAAGCCCCAAATTACCCAGACACCCAAAAATACGAGATCTCGAGGGCTCCAGGACACCGAGCCCGTCCTCGGTCTCGAGGAAAAGCAGCTTTGCGTCTTTGTTCAAGGTGTGAAGGAATTTCAATCTCTCGTTCTATCGATTTTTTTGCGCCGAAAGAATTTCTCCAGAAAAAAAAATTTCTTGAAAACGAAAACGAAAACAGTTTCTGAGCATTTTTTCCAGAGCTCGAAATTTCGAGGTTTCTGCTTGATTAATAATTCTTTCGGTGCGATGAAATCAATAATTGTAAAAATTCCCAGAGAAAAAAAAAGATTCTCCTCCAAAGTGAATCGTTTGAGAACAAAGTTTTTTGAAGTGTACCATTTTTTGAACAGGACTGTACGACGAGTACATTCTTAAGTATATTTTGCAATTTATCTCAGGCATGTATTCCGTTGGTTGATATTATGAAAGTTTTTTAAATCACACAATACGCTTTAAATGTGTTCGGCACAATTGTCTGAGGATAATTTGGTGATTGGGAGAATGAGTTGATGACGTTTGAATTGAAAAATTGCAGGGAAAAACGGATGGAAATGTGATTAGTCCGGAGTCTCCGAGTCCGAGTACAAAGCCGCGTCGTAGTTTGACGACGAAGATAAGGGACACGACTGAGAGTTTGAGGAGCAGATCAAAGTCGCGAGAACGTGTTTCGATCGACAAAGGTTCGTCGTCGTTGAAGCGCGACTCGAAAAACAAAAATGTTTTCACGTCGACATTGAGTTTGTTCAAAAAACGCGAAAGGAAAAAGAGCACCGACGATGGCACGAGCACGCCGGAAATGGAAATAGCTACGGGGGATAATCCCTCGTTGGAAAGCATCGGAAATGTCGAATTTACTTTCGACACTGATCGAGCAAGTCGCAAAAACGAGGATTCCATTTTTATAAGTCTTCATGCAGATTCCAGGAATTACGAGGTCGCTCTGCCTTCGGAAAGCGTTTCAATTCCCTTGGAAACACCCACGAAATTGTTGGACGAGTATGAGAACGAAGTACCGAGCGGAAGCATCGTGACGGAAGTTTCGATCGAGCATCAAGCATCGATATCGAGGATAAGAACGGAAGCAAAGATCGAAAACACTTGGTCATCGAGTCGAGACAGTATCAACAGTCCCTCGAGGCCAGGAAGCGTGACGACCGAGTCTCAGCTTGCAAAAAGTAGTTCGAGAGATTCAAAAATGAGTGTGCACAGTCCGGGAGAAATAACGACAGTCTCGAGATCGGGATCGGTTGATTTTTCCCCAAAAATCGGGGAACTCCGAACGTCGACGAGCTTCGGCAAGAATTTGGGGGAGAAAAAGTCACCGGAAATAACGAAACCGAAAAGAAAGAGCAAAGAGACTCGTCCGGCTTCTCCAACGAAGCTCGAACACGTGGTAATCGATCAGGAACCTAAAATCGAATCTCGGAGAAGCGAAATAATCGATTTTCCTTTTCCTCCTGTTACTCAGACCGAGACCAAACCCGATGAACATTTACTCGCCAAACCTGCCCAAGCCAGCCTCGAAAAAACTCCCAGTATTATTTCCGACCTCGATCACAATAGCTCCGAGTCTGAAAGAGACTCGGAAATCGATTTTATTAGAAACAAAGCTGAAAGGGTCGTCGAAGAACTGCCTGATGAACGTAAAGGCTTGTGTTACGAGGAAAGCTTCGAAGAAGATCTTCCTTATGTACCGACAACTTTACCAATGGAAAAAAGCGTCGCTGTGCCCATTCTGCCCGTCAAGCAACGCGTCCAGGAAGTCAGGTAACGAATCGAGATAAATAAACAGCCAAAATCGATTTTCTTTGAATTTTTACGTTGAAAAATAGCAAAAAATAATGAAAATCTGCTTTTCTCTAGAAAAATGAACGATTTTTTGGTGTTTTTCATTCAGAACGATACCAACGGAGAGGCCAAGATCGACGACTCCGATAAATCCGACGCTGCTGGACGAGTTTGTGATGCAAACGCCGCACGACGACAAGCGTACGGACCGTATGAAAATATCGTTGCCACGAGAGGACAGTTTCAAATTGAAAAGTCCGCGAAAACATCAGAGCAACACGTTCACGGAATTTGCTGGTCGAGTGGTACTGGACGGGAACCGTCGAGTGGCAGGAAAATCGCCGAGTCCACCGCCGCCGTTGCCGCCTCGAGCTCCCGCGGTTCGTCCAACGAATTGGATCAATTTTGAGGAAATTCCAGAGCGCAGAAAAGCTCCGAAGCGAATTCAAACGATTCCTCGAACGGAAGAGGATTCCAAGAGCGGTTACAGTTACGTTCAACCGGAGGAATGCAGATGCGAGTGTCACGAAGAATCCCGGAAAAATGGGGCCGCCTCAAGCTCAACGACTACCTCCAATCTTCCCACAAACGTCAATGTCACTTCCGGAAGTTCAGCGGTTGCAAGAACTTCCGCAACTTGTGGCACGAACGGTGAACGTTCCTGTAACGGCGACAACTGCTCCAACCTCCCGGCAACGCTACCTCCACCACCCAGCTCCGGCGATCGCGCCAGCATCGTCAGGTAAACGCATTGGGGTACGATTTAACCATCGACGCATGACCTTCCAATCAGCCAGCCAATACTCCTCTTACCTGTTTATTTGTAGAAGCCTCTTCTTGTACTTTCAGTGACAGCTCTCTCGACTACAGCCTCAGCATCGAGGACCATCTCAACAATCAAACAAATCTCGTACCATCCATGACCCCCTTTTCCATGGATCTCGATCTTGGCTCCAATCGATCGAGCCTCTTGTCTCAAGACGACACCGACGATCCCTCCTAATAACGACAACCAAATCTTTTGCCTTTTCACTCGAGGTATCAGTCTTTCGCTTTTTCTTCAGTCAAACTACAAAAATTCACCACAAAAATTTACTTTTTCTACTTGCTTCATCCACTTTTCTTTCGATCCGAGAGCCGAAATAATTTTAGGAGACTGAACGACTAAAAAATCGCCCCAAAGGCTCATGAGGCGTCCGCGAGCTTTTGATGCTATTTTTTCTTGATAATTCATACATTTTTATTTGCCAACTCACACTTTTCCGTTGCATTTTTCCGCCATTTGGTCATTTGTAGGATTGATCGGGGACAAAAGTGAATAGCAGGAATTTTTATGGTGAATTTTGACGTTTTTATATTCACTTCCATTTTCCTAACTGTCAATTTACTCGAATTTATACGTGTTGTTTTTTCTATTGTTACTTTTTTTGCAATTTTCTACAATTTTTCCTCCGAATGATTCTTGCAATAACGAAACTTGTTCAATCTCTGAGATATAAATTTTCAACAGTGTCATCTTCTCGATGTAGTAACGTCGGATTATAACTACTTTATAGAATTCCGGAGCAACTGTCGTTGTTTGAAGAATTAATGAGAAATATATATCGAAATAATTCGGAGCTTCATTCTCTCTCATACTGAGGAAGTTTGGAGCGAGTTAGGCTGATTGAAAAGCGCGAAATTGCATCTGCAAGACTTTAGGGCCAAGAGAATCGAGAGAGTTGAATCGTATTGCGAGACGTTTTATCGTACTTGCCCGAAATATTCGATACTACGTTGTCCGTTACGACGAGCAGGCTAATTTTTGGGCTGTTGATCAATGAATCGCAGTGTACGGAATTTAAAAAAAATTCATTCCACAATTTGCAGGCTTAAAGATTGCGAAATTCTGAAGAGAAAAGTCCTCAAGCACATTTCGCTACGACCAACGGTTGACGAGTTATTCGCCGATGAGTAACAGCCAATCGGCTGCGCCGCGCGAGCCACGCCTCCGCGACTGATTGGCTGTAACGTTATTCGTGAATAACTCAGCAACGGTGCGTCGCAGAAAAAAATTTCTCAGGACTTTCCTTCTCAGAATTTCATTCCCCATTCATCCCCTTAACTTGAAGCCAAACTTTTTGGATATTCTGTGTATATAAATGTATACTAGTTAGAAAAACTTTTTCGACCGCGGACATTGACGAGTTAATTGGGTCAGAGATCGGGCGAAGGAACTGTGGGATATTCCCATTTGCACGAGCCCAAAATTACAATCGATGCAGCAAAAAGGTAACAAAAAATCCAATTCGTTTAACTTTCAGTCAATTTTCAAAAAATCAATATTCGTTTTTATTACGAAATAAACTTAGGTTATTGGATTGAAAAAAAAAAAAGAAAATTAAATCGTCAATCATATTTTCACTGAGTTGCTGCGTAAATTTTCGCTTCCGCAATAACATTCATTGATTTATAACGAAAAAAAACGACATCATCATTGTTACTCATCATCCACCGACGAACGAAGGAAAAATCATCATCAACTGTGTAGATTATCTTCGACAAATTAATCCAAATAAACTCATGAAAATTATCTATTTTCTTGGAGAAGAAAAATGAACAAATCGCGATGTAGGAATCGCATGAAAAATTCATGCACGATTCAGCAGAGAATCCTTGTTGATGTTGTCGAAAAAAATGACCGTTCAATTCACTTGTCTCTTTCCCTTCGTTCTCATCGTTACGGAAAATATATATGTATGTTTTTCACATAGTATTTTCTATCTAGAAATCACGTAGATATATCAATTCAACGTCATAATCAAATGCGCGAACGTTTCGAGCTAAAAAAAAGCAAGAAAGGAATTTTATCACGAATTATATAGTGCGTAATGTTATTTACATAGGAGGAGCTCTAAAATCGTAACTCGAACAATTTCGTTCATTCGGCGATACTATTATATCGAATAATTGTTCAAACACACAATCTTGCGGGCAAAGATTTGTGCAAAATCCAAATTTTACGATTCGATCAATAAACACGAAACAGCAATTATCGAGGACGGTGGAGTTCAGTGCAGTTCAGTCGAACGACGTGCAGTTCATCAAGTTTTTTCGCTTGCCAGAGTTTCGTGATTTTCCACGAAATTTCGACGCTACCTGACGAAGTTTACCAGGAATTCGACGGGCAGCTCGCGATTCTCTCTTTTTTTTTAAATTCTGACGAATGTTCGAAATATTAAAAAAGTTTACACTGTTGTTTGTTGTCGAAAAAAAAAATCTCGATCGTCCGCTCCGACCTCCTTGATCGTTGCAACAGCAGAATCACTCGCTGCATTATTCAGAATTTTATTTTCACTTATTTCAAGATGAAAGAATAATCAAAATGAAATAATAAAAATCGTTCCCGAATTATGAAATTTTCGTGTGTGCACGCCTTTTCCACGAATTATCGAGCGTTGATCCGAGTTCGATTTTCTTGCTCGTTGCATATAAAAACAAAAATAAAAGAAGCAGGAAAGAAAAATCTTAATGTTTGCCATCGCGTGCGTATTTTATTTTGGCCCGTTATCCTCGTTGACCTTCATGCCAAGATTCACTCGAGCTCTTTCTCCCACAATTTCATTGAACGTATTTTCTACGCGATAAGAGAACAAAAAACTATACTGTGTTCAAACGAGTGACTAATTCATTAAATGATTATATATTATTAATAAATGATATATATAGCGAAGCTAAGAGAATAAATCGTAAACGGTACGATTGAGAGTCCGACGACTTCTTTGAACATCGATGTATCGGCTGAATTAAATGATTTTCTCATGATCGATGCAATTTTTGTGGAAACATCTCATTTTTTTCTCATTTTTCAAATTAAATTTTATTTTTTACAGCCTGGTACAAAGAACTTTGAAGAATACAATAACAAAATAGAAAAAGTACTATATATTCGACGTTCCGAGCAAAAAAGTGCGCACTGGAATTGATTGCGAATAACCTCAAATCCCTGCGAAACAGAGTTTTCAGACTGCCGAGTCCAAAAAATTGTGGACGTGCATTTTTTCCTCGATAAACACGTGAATTTTTTTTTACTTATCGAACGTTTTGTCTGGAGAATGAATCTCGAAATGTGTCGAGAATCACCGGAAGTTGGGAACTTCCGGTGATTGAATTTGTTTCAATGCGAGCGCAACACTCGCAACATCTTCCAATAATTGACACGAAACTATACGATTTTCTATACTTGATTCTGTCAAAGTTTCAACCGTTCGGTATGAAAAAACTTGGACGGATGAGGAGGTTAGGATTTTTTGAAAAAGGGGCTGCGAAACTCTGTTTCTCGTAAACCACGTGACCTCTCGACACGATATAGTTCCCAAAGCGTCCGCATGAGATCCTTTGTCGCAGTATTTAACGATATTAATCTATAAATAAATATAATGTATTTTACGAAGACCGGATTTTACACACGAAACCGGAAGCAACAATTATTCGTTTAAATTCGCGTCTCGTACCAAAAAAAAAGGCAAAAACAACAAAATAAGAGAATTAACGTAATTACGAAATTATGAGAAATATTTATAGGAAATTATTGTATATTGCAAAACTTGAGAAGCTGCGAGAGAGAGAAAATGAGAAAAATAAATCAGGGAAATACCTGACGTGTATATGAGATAAAAAAAAAAGCAATTTTTTTGAGGTTATTCCGATGTGTAGAAAGATGACAAAAAATCGAGATGTAAGCTCGACATTTATCTCTTGTGCGTGTAAACTTGTATCGCTGAGTTTCGCGAGCAACGCATTTCCACTCTACCGTGTTGCATAAATAAAGAATACAAAAATTTATCGCTGTTTTCTGTTTTTTTTTCGCATCTGGTGAATTTTTGACGGATGAAAACCAAAAATACTAAGAAAATGCTCTCGATGGAAATTATGCGCATTCATTACCTGAGAATCGTAGCGAAATTATGAGAAAAAAACATGGCCGAAAAACGAGCCAAGGTCATACGAGTTATTCAAGCGCGCGTATAAGCGAAGAATATTTCAATGTTTCCAATGTTATGTAAATAAAACTTACCGTACCAAATTAACGAATGGAGCAAGCGAAAAAGGGCGAAAAAAAAATTCACGTCATCAAAAATACCAAAAAAGAAAGTGAAAAAAGAAATAAACACGCAATTGCGACGGTGCGAACAAAATGTGGGGAAAACGCACCGCTTTAAAGGGTTCGAAAGAAATAAAATGTTTATGTGTTTTCATGCCTGTGCGATTGGTCTCTTCACATTTGTTATTGTTCCCTTAGCCAGCAGTACGAAACAAAAGCGACGCGGAGCTATGGTGCGCGAAAGCGCCGCGCAGTGGCGCGTCGAAGCATCGATTGTGGATCGCGCATGTTTACCCCTTAGTAATCGCAGTCAGTTCGACGCCGGTCACCGCGCGCGCCCTCTCCGGCCGTCCGGAAAAGTTTGTTCCTGCGATTTCAATAATTATTGATGTTCGCGATCATGATAATTTGCCGAAAATACGTCGCCCTTTCTCGAGGATCTCGCCTCCGCCGTCGATTTTTCACGTTTCCCTAAATTTTTCGTTTCGTCCGTTCCAGCTCGGCCGTTCAACGATATTTGTTGTTGACCTTCGCGCAACAGCAACGCTGTCGTTGCGGTCGTTGCTACTGTTGCATTGTTTTCCTGCAAGGATTGCTGAAAATACGATCGCGTGAATCTTCTTGTCCTCGTTCATTTCAAATAGCCGCGAGTGTGTTAATTAGTGTTTTTTCGTGTTTACCTGCATTACGTTCAAAAGAAAAAGAAACGCCAACAGTGTGAGGGCGCTCAACGCAGTCCCGCTTCCCCCTCCGCCTTTGCCTCCGCCACTTTTCCATCCCCTGGTTTATTTCGCAAAAAAAAGTGCGTGTTTTGTCAAACAAATTAAACGATGTGTTTCAAGTGCTGTTTTTTCAGTTTTTGTGGTGTTTTTACGTCTCGTTAAAAAAAAATGATAGTGCCCTCGAATTTCGAGCCATTTCTTCGTTCGTGCTTCGGAAAAATGCAGAATAAAAGTTTACCCGTGTCCGTGAGATTTGTGTTCCCAGTAGCCACCCGATCCGCTGTGATATCTTTCGATCGGTGGCGCCGAAGGTCCTTTTCCCAAGCCTCCCCAGTTCATCAGGCTCCCGAGCGTCATTTTCCGCGCGAGAATTGACACGAGGTAAGTGACTTTAACAATGTTTTTTATTTACTTAATCGCAAAATAGTGAATCGTCGGAAATGCGAGACAAAAACAAAGCTCGTGAATTCGCGCAAGGAGAAAAAAACGAAAACTTACATTCGTGATTTTTGGCGATTATTTCGCAATTTCAAGGCCTCGGGTCGATGCTTCGCTGCAGATCGTAATTGCACACCAATTTCCGCGTACTCAATTAAGACAAAAACGTAACGATCACGATTTCACAAAACGTTTCTTTTTTATTCGGAAACGAAATCCTTGAATCGAGGAAATCTTCTCTCGCGGAGATTCGAGAGCAAACTATTTCGTAACGAAGAGTGTCTCCGAGTTTTTTCCTCGTGTCGTTGACCACACTCCGAGGCGTGTGTCACGCATGGAATTTCATTCACGCTCTTTTCACACGAGGGAATCATGATTTTTTGTTTCTTAACGATTATCGCAAGCGCTCAGCTCAGACGTTCATTTTTGTAATTCCTCGTGAGGACACGCTGTCGCGAACACGTTGACAAGAGGACGCGCGTACGCAGCCTTCTCCGAATCCGTTAAAATTCAAAGAAATTCACGTTTTTCTCTTCAGCCACTAAAAATTGCCATGAAAAATGTTTTTTATCGGGTTTTTTCTTAGAAAATCAGGATAAACAACAATATCTTAATAATCAGTCGTTTATTTAACGATCATCAAATAAAATTGTACTGATTCTCGTATATTACAAATAAATCTAACCTAAAAAAACAACAACACACATTATGCAAAACGTAATGAAAATATAACGGCGATGAATAATTCGAAAAACATCGCGAATATTTATCGATTCGTCGATGAGCGCGGATTATCGTGGGTTGTAATAATTTTTCATGTGTTTTTCGTTATTATTTACAAAATATTCGTAGAAAATTTCGATCGAGATAATGCAAAAGGGAAAAAAATACGATATCCTGAGAGACTAACTCTTGATTCGTTTTGGGAGAGTCTTTCATGGTCCATTTTTGTTATCGATTTGACTGGACACGAGATTTTTCATTTTTTCGCGATAACTTTTCATCGAACGGTAAAAAAAAGTTGAGAGAACAAAAAACAGGAGATTTTTTCGTGAATGTAAATGGAATTTTGAGCCGCGATCTTTTTGAGCGAATAAAATCGTTGGACGCGAAATTCTCCCCCAAAAATAACGAATGATTCTTATAAATCGAGGCCAACTAGATGATAAATATATATATATATATAAATATATAAATACACGTTTATGTAAATATATCTATATATATGAATGAGATTACGCGGGAAATAACGCAGGAGAGATCGTTCGAAAATGATTAATCTTTTCGCGTATTCCAAAAGTATTTTTTTCCAATGTCAACGAATTATTTTGGCAGGAATTTCTAGACTTTCGATTCAGAGTCAAAACGTGGAGTTTTTGATTCTTTGATCCAATTTTTTCCAACGATCACGTTGTCTCGTGCGAAATTTGGTGCGATTGGATGGGCGCGTTTTCAATAAATAAATATTATGATGAATAAATAATTAAGGGGCAGGAATGCCTAGTTAAACAAACTCAAATGCCATACTTGAGATTTTCGAGTTTCGAGTTTCTCTCTTTCTCTCTCAATGCGTCAGTCTGTGTGTGTTTTTTGGGGTTGTTTTTTGTTTCAACTATTTTTTAACTATTTGTCTCGATTTTTCGATGTTTTTGACATCACGAGACGCTCATTCGGTCGGTAAAAAAACTTGCTGTGCATTTTTCTCCGAGTGGGTTGAGTTTCCGAGAGAAAAATAAAAGTCGTGGGTTTCGCGTTCGCTTTGATTTTTGATGTTTGTTTTTGTTTTTGTCGTCGATACGGAGAAAAACACAAAATTATAGCGACACGAGGAGTACGTGCGCGTATTTTTCGTAAACACGAAGCTCGCGCGCGGCGGCGTGTCTTCAATGTCCTTGAAAATCTCGCCCCGAGAGAGAAAGAGAAAGAGCCCCAACGGCCAAAAGTAATATTTCGATAAATTTATCATTTTTTCCTCCTCTGCGGATTTTTTTGTCGTTTTTTATCTTCGTTTTATCACATTTTCACACAAATCGAGTGAATCTCAGACTCAAATCGCGTTGCAGTCCATAAAGTGCGTCCGGCAATCCTCGCCCGAACGTCCGCGTCTGCCGGCCTCGTAAAGCGCCTCGAAACCTACGCCGCTCTGCATTTGGAGCACGAAACTCGTGGCGTACCTGAAAATTTGAGTTTTCACGAAATTATAGAAAATACGGAGCGAAAAAAATCAGAAACAAGTTTTTTTGCGGTTTTTTCTTTGCTTACGATCCAAGTTGACAGAATATTGAGGAAGTTCCTTGTGTTTCTGCGATGCATTCCGCGCTGGCTTCGCACAGGGCACGCTCGGCGCAACCGCGATGTCCCTCGTCCTCGGATTTTCCAAAATTACTGAACGATTTCATCGAACGAACGTATCCCTTTGAATTCAATTGAAAAGTTGATCAATTTTTCATCCAAATTATTGTTTTTCGTATTTTTATCGAAACGAAAAGGAAAATTATGAAATTTCGTACCTTCAGCATCGAGATCGAAGCGACAGCTGCTTCGGCAATGGTATCGCGTTTTCCCAGGGATCGAGCAGTGATGGAGCGATGGGAGAAAGAAGTTTTAAGGGCTTCCAAAAGATTCATAACGATGTTGATGAACTGTCATTAAAAACCAAACGAACAATCGATTAAAATGGTGTCGAAATCATTTCAGAACGAAGACGTAGAAAAGAGTGACAAAATTTGAAGAAAAAAAAAAGCAAAAATATGTTACGAGCGAATATTTCGAGCTGTACAATTTATTTCGATAAACAAATTCGATAAATTTATCTCTGAGAAGTTGACGCAATGCGAGGGGACATAATTGCAAGATTTTTCGGACGGTGGGATCGAGGGAATGAAAACACTAACCTGGGAAGCCTGTTCAGCCATTTCAGCAACCCGACTGGGATCTCTTCCCTGTCCTAGAAACGCACCCAGCACGGCAGTCAATATGCCCTAAACAACCGACACCAGCATTGCTCTCTAAGTCCTCCATATAGATTATTATTTACAGAGTCGTTGACAGAAACTTTTCTTGAAGAAAATATCAAAAAATTTCGAATAATCATCGTTTCAACATAATTTTGTTTTAAACGCCCCAAGAAACTCGATCGAAAAAAAAATCCTCGATGTATGAGCCAAGAAAACGTAAATTCCAAAAAAAAAAGATTAATTCTCCTAATTTGAATTGATGTCATTAAAAAAAATCATGAATTTCAACTAAAAAATTTAATTGTAGGAAAAATATTGATCGAGCGCGATTGTATAATGTTTGCGGCAGAAAAAAAGTTTAATAATTACGTTCCGAGCAGAATAGAGAGTGGCAATTAAGTTTAACGAATTAGCAAAACCAACTTCGAATTATTAATAATTAAGGCTCTTGTGGAAAGTTTTTACACCGGTGATTCTTGCGTTTCCCAACAAACGGCGTGTACGTGATTCAAAGACATTACGTTTCGCTCTAGTGTCTCTAAATGGTGTTATACGATACGGTAAATACACGTTATTATATACAAGTCCAAATCTACTTGATTCTCATGAGATTGAAGTTTGCATCGTCCGAAATTAACGAGAAAATTCAGTCTCGCTCATTATTCGGGAGATTTTCGAATCGTCCTGATTTATCGAGCACGTTCACTTATCAATTTTCACAAAAATGTCATGGCTCTGAAGTTTGCATCGTTGGAATGCAACGAAATTCTTTTGAATCTTTGGTAAAAATAATTATTTACATGCAGAATGTAATCACGATGATAAAATAATCGAATTTCACCACCCGAAATGCATATCGGTTCGAAAAATTTGATCGAATTTGAAAATTGAACGAATCATTAATAAAATGAAATATTTTTCGTTGCATTCCAACGTTGCAAACTTGAGCATCATAAAATGTCGTTCAATTATCCTGAGAAGACACTTAATTATAAATTTTAGCTTCTGATCCCAATCATGGCGTCTCGTTGTATTGCAACGATGCAAACTCCAGCGTCGTTTGATTTTCCACCCACAATTGCTTTACGTGCACAAGATGCACACACTTTTTTTTGTTGTCTCGTTTTTTATGCGACTGCGGGTTAAATATTGTAATCGCTAATTGTAAACGTGATTTTTGAGTTTCCTTGTGGAGTTACTTCGAAAAAATCGGCTCAATGCAAAATGGAAACTAGAAAATTTTTCTCTATACAGATTGGAATTTGACCCTCGATCATTCTCTTGGTTTTTTAATTAGCTCGAAAGAGAAATTCTCATTAATCTGCATTTTTTGATCGTTGGTGAATTTTTTTATTTCAAATGACTCAAAAAATTTGAGTTTTTTTTTTGCATCTCCTTGGAAAAACGGTTTAAAATGTTTTTGTGCAGTCTACAAGCTTTTCTGGGGCAGGAAATTGGTCCAGTAAAAATATCTCGAGTAAAAAGCAGCCAAAGAAATTTTTGCATTACAGATTTTTATGTATAGAGAGGAAAAAAAAGGGATTCGACGATTTTTGTGGAAAAAAATGCAAAAAGCAGTGTGGAAGCTTTTTTACATGAAATCCCCGTTATTTACACATCGTGTCGATCGTATTTACAAAAAAAAAATTCGATGGCAAAAAAAAATGTTTTAATTTGTAGCACATTTTGCTGAGAAGTGGAAAAGACGAAAAAAATGTACAAAATGTAGAGCTTGAGAAGTTTAGAAACGAACGGTGGAAAATACTGGGAAATATTTGGGCGGGAAATGAATGAGAGATTTTACCTGCATCGGGCTTGATTGATTGTCGACCTTGTCGATACCGTCGACCGACTGCTGATTGCCCCCGAGCAACGCCCCCAGAACTCTGAATCCAACAGTCAAAAGATTCGTCCATGGGCTCGCCGGTGCACCCTCATCAATGTCGTTCTTGCTCGGCCCCACGATGCCTGATGCTCCTTGCCCCAAAAGCATCTGCATCAGCATTCCCAACATGTTGCTCCAAGAGAAACTCGTTGCTCCTCCTTCCTAATATTTTCATTAATTCCATTGTTATTCATTGAAACATCTCATTGAATTATCAATCAATTGGAAAAATCAATCGAAAGTTCGAAATTTTCTTTCCCCGCTAATTGTTCGAGGCCCCGCAGTCTTTATTGAAAGTTTTCGCGTGCAATTTTCGCCAAAAACATAAAATTCGGGACCAAATGTTTCAAATTTGGCTTTTGATTCCGAATTCTCGATATTTTGAGAAAAAACTGCGTCATGAAAATTATCCAAAAGTTTCCAAGTTATTGCGAGACTGTAAGATTTTCCATGGCTCCCCATAAAAAATGAATTTTTCGAGAATTTTCCACGTAGTTTCGTAATAGTCGCTCGTTAAAAATGAAAAAAAAATCTGTGCTGGAACCTTCCGATGATTAACGACAATGTAATTCGTTTAAAGATCGATGACTCTGAAGTTTGCATCGTTGGAATGCAACGAAATTCTTTTGAATCTTTGGCAAAAATAATTATTTACATGCAGAATGTAATGACGATGATAAAATAATCAAATTCCACCAGCCGAAAAGCATGTCGGTCCGAAAAATTAGGTTGAAATTGAAAATTGAACGAATCATCAATAAAATAAAATATTTTTCGTTGCATTCCAACGTTGCAAACTTCAGCATCATAAAGATCGAGAGTTCGATTCTTACTTGAATAGAATTAGTCCCAATGTCATCGATGTCATCCAGAGCAACTTTTTTCATAGCATTTGGTTTCTCTGCAAATTTCCTCTCGTCTCGGGTATTCTGATGAGAGAATTGTTCCGGACGATATTGTGGCGAGTATTCAGCTGGCTGAGGCAAAGACGCAGCTTCCGCCAAACACATCGCCACCAGGCAAAGGGAGATAAACTTTTTGTACTGCATTTCGTATTATTTCCTAGAAAAAAGGAAAAAAAAACAATCGAAATTAAAGGAGAAAGGTCAAAGGAGCGAAATCGGAATGGCAAAAATGAAGCCGGAACTTGTCTTGACCTTGAGATTCTTTCGTGAGAATGTCCTGCGGAAATATTGAACAGGATGTGAAAGTCTACGTGGGAGAATGATTGAGCGCCGAAAAGATTGCGTCAAAGCGAAAGATTTCAACTTTTCACATTCACCAGGATCGAGAGGAACTCTCTATTTTTTTTCATGCTTGTGAATCATCGCGGATTTAATGACTCGGTCATTTTTAAACGGGTCTCTAGAGTATGCGTGTGTGTGTGACGTTCAGGGAAAAAGAGAGTGAGAGAAAAAAGGCTGGGAGAGAGAAAGAGTACAAGTGAAAATGACCTACATCTTAGGAGATTCGTCTTTTCGCTTCGGAAAAATGTCACGTATAGACTAACCACGACACCTTTACTAATTTTAATTGTCTCCACTTGATACGCATGAAAAAACGAGTCTCGCAACTTTCCACACGAAACAATGGAATTTTTAAGCGGAAATTATTGGGCACTTGGAATTTAGAAATTCGTGCAAATTGCGCTCGAGATCGAGTGTATTTTGTAATGAAATGAATTAAAAATTCCAAATCATTGATAAAAAAACGTCGTTTTTTTTTTATTCCGCGTTTTCCAGTTGGAATTTTTTCGTCAAATAGTTGCACTATTTTTATCGCGAGTTTTCGAGTCTCGCAGAAAAAGTTTGAGGCATCATTTCATTGCGAATGGAAAAGAATTCGTGATGAGGAAAGGGTTTCGTCTAGTAAACACTGCCCGAGCGTGTTTGTGAACGCCGGGCGAGCCTTGACCATGAAAGTAGGTCAACGTGATTGTGAGACCACGATCGCATCGTTAGCCCACTTACCAGATCGGTTCCTGAGGTTTATTGAACCCGAGAGTCCATACCGTTACTTACTAAGGGGGTCGCGGCCTACTGTCGCGACTCAACGCTCAACTATACTCGGTCCACTTGGACACCATACCCTAGATCAAAAATAACATGTAGATATCCATGGACGGCCTACCTTGAGTCCCTTCAACGTCAAATTTGACCTAAATTCGTCAGGATCAATCAAAACTCGTTTTTTTTTTCACTGGGACTTGTCAAATGGTGAAAAAAATGATGAAAAAATTCGATTTCAACAAAATACCGGCGGAGAAATCGTCCGAAAAAATCTCCAGCGATCCCTGAATAGAATTTTCAAGAAAAATTCTTAATTTATCATCCCGTTATTGAGATTGTTGGAAAATTCGCTAAAATCGAATTAACGAGCCAATTTTTTTGAACGAGATAGAAAAATTCGAAGAAATTGAATTTTTTTCCATGCCAAGAAAAAAAAAGAATATTTTGACGAGCTAACACTTGCCTGGACGAATCTCAAGTCCACTTATTTGCTATGGAGAAATAAAAATCGAAATAACGAATAGAATCGAGAAGTAGGAACAGAGAAAAAAAATCACTGAGCGAGAAAGTACGGAATAAAAATTCGAAAAGAAATTTCAATTTAAAACTTTTTCTTCGCACTCGTTGTTTTTTTTCAACATTGACACTATCGACACTGAACAAAAATCGCGATTCCAACGATGTACCGGGCGAAATAGCGTGGTTGAACAATTAATGGAATGTTTGGAATAATCGATCGAACGGTTTTGAGAAAACGCGAAGTCAGGAACGCGGAGGAAATGTTTTGGAAGATTCTTGGGTGGAATTTACGAGAGAAAAACTTTCGTACTCACTTGGTTATTTCCAGGTAGACTTCCGTGACACTGACTCTCAGTTCTGAAGATGAAATTCCTTGCGGGGTCTTCTATATAGCCTGCCGGTGATTTTGTGGGGGTAAACCTAACGGCCAATGACCGTCGTCCTTTGCCACTATTTTCAATGAAACTTGCCAGTACCCTCTCGTCCATTCTCCCCGTCCAACACCCTCGTCCTCTTCCCCAACCTCCTCGCCACCTTCAGCACACCTGAGAGATTCTGCTCAGGCCATTTTTCAATTCTCCATGCCGCAATTTTATCTTCATTCCTCATCATTTTTCCTCGTCTTTTTCACTCTCCGATAATAATCGATTTTTCTTATACAAAATTTCCCCATTGGAATGCGACGAGACTTTTTTTCATTTGCCCATTTTTTAAGTTTTTCCAATAAAACCTCCGGAGAATTTGCGTTAGAAAAAAATTCACAAAAGAAATTTCAGCGCTTTACGAAAAATCTTTGAAAACAGATAGAAAAATTGACGCACAATCGAAAGAGTTTTAAAGCAAAATAAAAGTGCAGCAGACTTTTATCGATTTTCGAAAAATTTTCCGAACTATTTTTCTTATTTGAACAATCAGCAAAGCCAAGAACGACCTGCCAACGATTTTGGGAATATCAAACCTCGCGCTGCAAAACTGGGTCATTTTAACCCAAACTGGGTCAAATAATTAGACACTAAAAGATGTTTTTGACCAAATTATTGATGACAGATATTTATCGATAGAAGAGCGTCGATGCAGTTATGAAATTCCAACACGTCATCCAGTAAATTGTCCTTGGAGCACGAGATGCAATTTCATTACGGATTTTGTACCACTATTCATGCCGCGTGCGTATCAATGAAAATGAAAAAAAAAACGTGTATAAACAACGAAAGAAAAAGGAAAAATGATTTCGTCATGAAAATCCCGTTGGTTTGTCCTCAATCGACGTGATCCAATTATCCACCGTGTGATTTTCAAAACGAACCACCGACCTCTCATTACAACAATAATTTTTGCTCTCGCATTGGCCAGTGAGCACTATTTTTGGAATTTCGCAATTTTCGATATTGTCTCGTCACTTGTAGCATTTTTGGAAAAATCCACCAAGGAAATGACGTCATGTAATTAAAAATTGCACTGGCGACGTCAAAGTCAATCGTAAAACAGTCGGGGCGGATTCAGAGAGATATTTTTTTCAGTTTGCTATAAAAATCGATGCAAAGTTATTCGCACATTGAAAAATGATGGAAATTAATATGTAAATAATTAATTGATCGATAATTAGTGAATCATTTTTATGCAATTTGATGAATTATCGTTTCGGGAACATAAACAAAACGAAAAAGTCTGCATAGAATTATTAATGCGACTTTCTTTTCACTGCGGAAACTTGAAATTTAAGAGAACACAACAAATGGTAAACAATAAAGAAATGGAGGTGGCAAATGTTTCGGTCCCGTGGTTGTGTGCATGAGCCAAAGAAGACTGCGAGGCTGGATGGTAACCCACAATTTAGTACTCTCCTCGTCAACCTGACCGAAATTCCATGTTCAGTTTATTTGTTCTCTCTCCTTTTCGCTCTTGCTCATTCACGCTTGGTTTACATACCTCGTAAACTTAACATTTGTAATTCCATCTCCACTTTTAACATATATTGTCAAGATCTTTGTATTTTTTTTTTCTCTTCGACACGCACGAGATTCACAACTCCGTGTACGATAATTGCTTTTTTCTGTCGCCACTTCCGGCCACTTTTTTTCGTCGACCTCCGTACAATTTGTCGAAAAAGATTTGAGCCGAATGTCCTAGTTTCTGATAATCATTCGAAATTCGTCTCGTCTCGTTGTAAAATATTGTTTTTCTGGAAATTCGAGCAGCCTCGGCAAAAAAAAATCTCGAACTGTCAAGAAACGAATTTTTCTCTCTTGCGACGAATTGATTCGTGAAAATAAATTTGAAAAATGCCTAAAAATGTGTAGACATGATGGCGCTTGAGGAAGAAATGGAAAAAAACGTTTCGAGTGCTTCCAATAATTATCGGATTATGCGCGTCCGACTGGCTTTAGCAAATGGGCCGGCATGGGCGACCTCGCGGCCAAGTAGAAGAGCGCGATTCATCATAACTGTTTCAGTAGCGGGATGCGGTATGCGTTCTTCTTATTAGGAGGCTCCAGCTAATCGTTCCCGCAGTCTCCGTCCAATAGAAACGGCGAACGGATCGACTTTTCTTCCACCGAGTGCGACTCCGAGAGCGAAGAAAAGAAAAACAAAAAAGAATATCGAAAAGAAGCGAAAATCTCGACGTTGCGGACGTTCGTCCGATGATTTAAGGGGCACGGAAGGAGGCTCGAGGGGGGGGGGGGGGGTCGATTAACTTGCCAGGCGCCAAAGTACTCGTACTCGCGAATTAATGAGCTTAACGATCGATTCGCAAAGGTAACGGTTCACCGCGGCCATCAAGTTTCTTCGCAGGACATTTAAATAACGTATACACAACCGTGACCTTGACACCTTTGACCTTGAGCATTAGGAATTCAAGAATTTTGTGTCAGAAACGACACAGGAGACAAAATCGTCCAACTTTTTTATTTTCATTCGAAAACGATAAAGTTTCCTCCCGAATTATCGCTCTGATAATTATTTTCACAAACCGATTCGTCCCCCGATACATCGAGCCACATTCTAGCACTTGTTTACCGTTCACAAGGTCAAATTTATTTACCACCTTTACAAGATGCAGAGATTCTTTGCCGGTTATCGAGGTGTTTGTGGGTATACGAGGAAATACATAGTAAACCGAGATTGAAATGTGTAACGGTAGATTTCTGTTCACTGTTGTTGACTCCCCATAGAATGAAACAACACGCGCATCTTTGAATACCTCAGCGAAATATTTATCACTCGATAAAACGGAGAAACCGGAATCCCGGAATCCGTGCAGTGATGACGCTGAGAAAATATTTTATTCCATTTTTTTTGGGAATGACACATCAGCCAGTGACTGACGTAAATTTTTCATAATGCAAAACGTGCCAGACGTTGGGAATTAGTTGTCAAGATTCTTACATCGAAAAGAAATGTCATTCGCCCGGAATTCTCACAAGTTCGTGGTGGGAATTTTGAAATTGGCATTTTTGCGTCGTTGATGAGATTTTCAATGATTTCGTGGACCAATTTGCAGTGACACAGCAAAAAGCGTAGGGCGCGCTTTTCTCCGGCTCCTGAGAGAGATTTTGACGTTGAGAAAATTGTGTTTTGCTTATTCTGCGACTCCTGTAGACGAATCTGGGGGGAATTTTTACATTGGGAATGAAAAAACGATGAATGCGACGATGTAATAATAATGTTTGTGGTGTCGACCACGCGGGATCATCGTGCTATGACGTACGACCTGTATCTATTTGGACGGTAGGCAAGTAAGTTTCTAGGTTTGGAATGACTTTCCTAAAACGTTGATTCGCGCGAGAGTCTCTCGAGGACCGATCCGGCTCGTCGATGCGAGGGAGTACGGCTGAGTGGCTTTTCGCAAATACATAGTAAATAATTCTATTGAATCTCCTCGGTCTGGTTGAATGTTCCATAAATCCATGAAATATAAATCAGTCCAAGCCACAACAAGAAATGACATTCTTTCGAACGAATCAACACAGCTCAAGGTCATTTTTCCAGGACAACGAAATCTTCCTTCCCTTCAAACTGCACGCAACCAGTAAAATCGTTACCCCTGATTAACCTGATTTCGAAAAACGTTTGTTCCTGAGGCCTGGGAAAAACAATTAAAAAAAAAAACGTCGATTTTTTTTTATCTTCGACGAAAAAAATTCATAAAACCTTTTTCTTTCGTGATTTTAGACTCGATACGTAATTTTTTCCAGGGAACTGGGTTCGTATCTCGTTTTTTTTTCGATTTACGATCGAGATCGATCGGTGCACTCGACTTTTTCCATCTGTCGTTATAACTGTGGCGTAAGATTTTCCTCATCTTCCCATACCCACAAAGATCGATAAAAAAACAAATATATCTATATGTTTATGCACGAAGAGCGGAATTGCGAGGAATCGGTGCTGGGATATAGAAGAGTGCTGTTACAGCTATTCGACACAGTTAAACTTGAGTCCGGCGGTTAGCGGGACTCGCACGCTCGATTTACATAACGATTTGCGCCCGCGTGCAAGAACACGATGCGTCTTTCTATCTCCAGACCGATCTAAGCTCGTCTATCACGTACCAAAACGTCTATAACGTACCATCGAGCTGTGTTGGTCGTTCGAGCAGTTTTTTTTTCCTCGCTGCGTGTGTACGCGGCGAGTGTTTCACGGAGGAAAACACAAACCGGATTCCGGAAGTTGTTACCAGCGGACCTAACCGGTGAACTTCCGGTGTGTGTGTGTGTCGTTCCTGTGATGGAATGTCACTCACGATTTCTGTCTGCACGATCATTTTCTTTGACACGAGGACATTTTTGCTTGAATTGCCGATTTTAAAACTTTCCGTACGACCGAATAATATCGGAATTATCAGAGATTTGTGCGCGCGTGTTACCGACGGTCGGTAACTTATCGGCCGAGCCACCAGCTGCTCTGTCGGTAATTTCGTTGACTGGTTTTTTGCAGTCGGTATGAAATCAGTTTTCGTTGCTTCGTGTCTCGGACGGTATTTGGATTTTTACTTCACCGCGTTGCCACCCGAGGGCGCTTCGGTTGTTGATAGAAACTTCGCACAGATTGTTTTGAAATCGAATTTACGAATGGATGTTGATTGAGCCGAAAAGTGACTTTTCGAAGGATAAAATTAACGTTGAAATGGAAAAAACGAAAATAGTTTTCAGGCGAACTTGGAATTTTACGGTAAAACGTTGATTCGAATCAAAATTTTTGCTCGGCAATAATCAAATAAACGAAACGAGGAAGTTGAAAGTTTGTTTTTGCCCTTCGGAGGTAAGTGAAAAATAATGTAAAGGCTTGCGGCGATAAATGACGAGCCTTGGAAACTCACGATCGATCAAATTGCTTCGATCTTTTCGTTATCATCGCGCGTTCTTGGGAATTTGAGATCGATTCCCAGCGATAGTTCTCGGAATTGTTATCTCTTATCGGAATCAGGCGGTGGCTCTCGGAGATTTAGTCGTTTATTGGAAATATTTATTTCTTGAAATTTTCTTTAATTCGCGTGTTTTGACGTAAACGCGACGTATCGGCGCGTAAATAAATAACGTTTTGTACGGCGGTATATAGAGGTTAGATTCGAGGTTCGTTCGCGCGCTCTCGCTGGTACAAATCGACCAGGAATAAATTGTTAAGATTTGGCGGGGCCGCGGACTCGATTCTTGGAAGCCCTCAGCCGAGAGTTTGGCAAACGCGTATTGCCGTAACACAATATCGAGTGGAGCACACACAGAAGACTCGAAAAAAAAAAACAGAAATTTTTTTTTACCAAAATAATCGAACTTTGGATTCGTCCGTAAATTAATCGTTTTAATTGGTAATTCACACGTGAACGTGTTGGACGTTATAATTACGAAAATTCGATTGTTTATTAACGAGAAATAATTTCAAAATCCAATGAAAAGATCGTTGGGATGTTTTTTTTATTTTTTTTGCCCCGGATTCGAATTTGAATCGGTAATTATTATTCTCGAAAATCTAAATTTAAGATCGATTCTTATTTGATCCATTGGGCGAGATAAAAAGTTAATCCCGCGTGGCAGGAAAGGTGATCGATTGGATCTGCCGCGTGTTCGCTTCTCGTAGTTTAGTATATCGATCGAAAATTCCAAAGCTTAAGGGCAAAGGCATGACAATGGCTGCGGAATCGCGAGGACAATGACATTCCAGGTCCATCGAGCCAAGGATGCTGGTCGATGAATGGTGGAGAAAAAAAAATACATGGATAATGGGGAAAGAAAATATTCGGCCTGAATGAACTGCCGTTGGATCGCGTCCCGATCGTTATCTAATATAACGATAGTGTGTGTATAGTTGAGTAAACAGAGGAGGGTCTCTCGAACCGCGCCAGACCCTTTGGGAGACTCGAGGTGCGAGCTCTTGGAAAGCGATGGTACAAAAGTCGTCTAGTGTATGGAATAGGGAACGAGGTGCACACTCCAGGACGAGCCTTTGCTCGAATATTCATAGGATGTCCCGAGAGTCGAGCTCGGCAGCAGCAGCAGCGGTTTCGAGTAAAAAAGGCTCGCACGATTTATTTCCGCGGGAAAACCGTCGATGAGTTATATTAATTAAAATTCGTGTCAGCCAATCGGGCGGCGAGTATCGAATAAAAAAATGCCTCGGGATTGAGACGAAGCGAAAATCGACTTTCACGACACTCGGTAAATTTTGGAGCTTTTGAGCGGCTTAAAAACGGACTTTTAAATTCCTTCGGGGAATTTATTATTCGAGGGAAGCGTCCCTCGCTTCGGATTACATGCTCGCGATCTATGAAAAGCCCTTTCGGGACTTTTTACATGCCAGCAGGGCATTTATGAGAAATACGCGTGTCAGGATCATCGACCCTCACGAACCACCGACCGAAACTAGCGTTATTAACCCTCTTTCAAGGGCGTCAACTTTTCTCAGCCCGAGGGTTCGTTGAGGTCACAAAAAGCCACCAATCTCGCAGTAGTCAAAATACCAAAAACGTTCTACTATCACAAATTTCGTGTAAACCTGTTTGCCACCAAAACGAACAGTTTTCTCCTACGAAAAAAAAAATTTTCTAACGTTTACAATTTGAGACAATTGACAATTTCTAACTTTTGCCCATTTAAACGAATGTACGAGTCACGTTTCGTTAAAAAGTCGCGAAAATCAAGTTGCAATGAAAATGCATTTAGGATTTTTTTCACAGACGGCCCGAAAGAGCAAGAGCCGACGTTTTTTGAGAAAAATCTTAAACTCACTTTGTTTGCAACTCGAAAATGCAACGCGACTTGAATTTCCACGCGTTTAATAGGAAAGAGTTAAAAATTGGTACTTAAATAATTCAAATTGTCAACGTCCGATGAATTTTCTTCACAAGAGAAAATTGTCAGTTTTGGTGTCAAGAATGTTCATCAAAAATTATTAAGTAATCGTATTCTTTTATTTTTATCGCGATTTTTTGCCTCGGAGGCTTCTCTCGGAATTGTCATTCGCGCGGCATACAATGTTTCGTTGATTTGATACATTAATTAAAACAGACGAAGCACAAAAGTGTGCGTAAGTGCGCGCGGAGGTTTGCCAGATTCCGCCTCGAGAATAGTGTTTTGGGTGTTGACCATAAATTTTCATTTTTTTTCTCCTCCTCGTCCATCTGGTTGACTTTGAGTCGGCAACAAATCACGAGTTTCTTGGCATACTTTGTACACGCGATGTGGCTTGACTTGCGCGTACGATTCGCACGCGGGAGAAAATCAAAAGTCTCGAAAGAGCGCAATAAAACGAGGAAAAAACAAGCGAAAGGAAATTTCGGGAGAAAATTGATTTACTATGAAAAAAACAAGAAATGAAATAAAAAAAATAAGAACGCGTGGGCAGTTTGCGTGGAAATAGGAACGAGATGCGATGAGGAGAGAGAGGGAAGAAAAAACGATGGAAAAAGGACGTCAAGGAGAATGACAAAGCGAGAGCGAAGAAGAAAGAAAAAGAGGAGAACAGTGACAGAAGAAAGGAGGATGTTGAGCTGCTGAGAGAAAGAGAGAAAATAAAAAGTATGAAAAACACGAGAACCGAGAAGAAAGAGAAAGAGGAGAATTTGGGAAAGCACCTGTTTGGATCTCGTGCCAAATATCGTCAGACCCGGAGTTCGTGGTAAACGCGAAAACACATGAACGAAACGAGGAAAGCCAGAAGAGAAGGAGAAGAGCGTGAGTCACCCTGGGTGACCGGAGTTACGAGCTACAGTCCGGGATCCTCGATTCCAAGAACTGAAGACCTCATTACGTACAGACACACACACACACACAAGATGTATTTCCGTATAGATATAATAATTTGCAATCTCGTGCAACGATCGACCCGCGCACACACATCGAAACGACTTCCGGAAAATTTTTCCCGGCCAATTGACTTTTGAATCCGGATCTCTCGATCTCTCGCGAAATGAACGTTTTCACTTACCGCAAGCCGATGAGTCACGATGTCGAGCACAGCCACCATGGGGCAAGGTCGACTCAACTCTCCTTTCCAACCTGATGCACCCACGCATTCGAAACTATTGCAATCGGCCATGTCCTCCGAATCCCCGAATTCGAATCGCCTCGCGCGGCCAATATCAATCTCGAGGATTAATTTGTGCTCAAGAGGCTGAACCGTTTAGCGTATGATTTTAGAAAAGGAATGAGAATTCGATTAATTTCGATCTATTTAGAAAACCGAAATGCATGACGAGTTGATGAAAATAATTTTTCATTCCGTTCAATTAAAATGATAATGATGATGATGAATATGTTTGTATTTTTTTTCGAAAGAGCTTCGTATTTTGGATTATTTTATATGATTTATTGAGGCTGATTCGAAGCGCTAGGAAAAGGACGAATTATAAGTTTCGATTTTCTAGTTCGTCGTCCTTTTATCCATCAAAGTAGAATACAAAAAAAATTCATGATAATCATAAATAAAGTGCGTGAAATTGTCGATTCATTTCACGTTGTGCATTTGAATACATTATACGAGAGGGAGAGAGAGACTGAGGCCGAGAAATTCGATTCGTCCCGAGAGAAGAATACACCTGCGAGTTTTAACGCGGCGAGCCCTCTTTTTCTCGCATTCCTCGTGATCCGTCAACGTCTCAAATCATTTGTCACAAAAATCCTCGGCCCCGGGTCGAATTTCCCGATCATTTTATTCAAAATTCCGCGGTGAATTGTTTTCACGCGCGTTTCACAAATTTCGTTCAGAACTTTGACTGCACAGAAGGAATTGAAAAAATTCTCGTGATTTTTTTCATCGCATATTCCACTTTTTTTCAACTTCATTTGGTTTTGCTCGTTTTTGCGCCACGTGCGTGCGTTTGGAGCACGATCTCGTTCGTATTTTCTCGGGCGTGAGCGAGTGCATGCTTGAGCTCGTGTGACTCGTGAGTCATCGGGCGTTGTACACGAGCAGGTAGTAATAGCAACAGCAGGAAAAAAATAAAGATTGAAAAACGAAAATGAATAAAAATTCGCACGAGTAAAAATTAAGTAACGAACAAATCAACGAATGAAATAATTGTTTATTTTTGCGGAGCGAAGAATAAACAACGAGAAAACGACGAAATAATACGCACACAACAATTTGCCTCACTGAGGAGAAAGAGAGGCCGCGGAATATCTGCAATATATACAGATATATAGGACGCGAGAGCGCTGGCGCACCAGTTCGCAAGAGCGATCAACATTCCCGGAGCAACCCCCATGAGTCATCGGGTCGTCATCCCCCGCCGTGTTTCCCTACCTGTTTCGCACCTGTTGCACGTATACGAGCGGCAACTGTAATGTAGGTCTATACACGAGACCTTAAAGCCACTGGGGACTTTGTTCAATACATCGTTACGAGTCTTAGAGTCCGAGGTCGACCTCAATCCACGAGAAACGCCCCAAAATGAAGTCTCAATCGTACGAATAAATCGAACGGATCAAAAAAATCCCAATTCCGACAAAACGAAAATAGGAAATTGCGTCAGAGTCTGGAAATCATCGGAAAATTATAATTATCGTCAATTATTGAGTGAATAATTAAAATAAAAATCAATTTTTTTTTTGTTGATTTCTGGTGCGAAGCTCGTGTGAACTTTTTGTCAATCATTTTTTTCCGGATATCGAGAATAATCTACGAATCATAATTTATTATTATTGTGGCTATTCTGGTCGTTAACGATGGCTCTAATTGTTCGATAATGACGATGACGTTCGTAGGAGATTCGACGGTGCAGATGCGTTTGTAAATCAATGCACAACATAGAAATTAACGAAAAAAATGATGACGTTGCTCTTGACGTCAGGTCTGACGTGAAAAATAACGGCGAACTGTTTTCCTCGGATTTCTGGAATCCGGTCAAAGACACGTTAACGTTTTTTAAATCTTTTGATCGCAGAAAATTTAACGAGATTTTATATTTCTACGTTTTTATCGTCCAACTCTCATTGGCATCGCTATAGATCGATAAAATATCGCTAATTAATGACGTGACGATAATTACGAGACTCGTTTGGATGCTGTGCATGAAAATGTGGAGGAAAATAATTGAGTCAAGTTCCATACGAGCTTTATGGGACCTTCACACGCGACGGTTTTTGATTAGGCCACGTTTCAAGTTTTCCTCAATCTCTCTCTCTCTCTCTCTCGCTCGCTCGGTTTTTTCTTCTTTCACGCGTTCGTACGACGCTCTATAGCTCGTAGTAATTGTCGATTTACGCGGGAGCTGACTTCGGGGAATCGGTTTCATTCAGAAAAGTTAACGTCGCTTCTTTATGTCGACCGAGAAAAGCCAAACTCGTTCGAATATACACATTTGTATTAGTGAGTGTAAAATCGCTACTGTACGTATATGATGTATATGCAATGGATTTCGTGTGTGCGTGTTTTCGTGCTGAGAGATGAGTCACGTCAGGAATTCGAGGTCAGACTTTTACGATCGGGTTTTCGCCTGCTATACCGTTTGTATCGGTATTCGATTAATCGACACCCCCGTCCCTCCTCCCCCCTCCCGCGTCTATCGCAAATCCAGGCTGGTCCAATTGTTATTACGATTTTTCACGTCACCGATAACTCTCTCGTTCGACTGGGGGCGAAAAATCGTTTTTTGAAAACTTTTATAAAATCTGTCAATCGTGAACGGAAAAAATGTTGGTTTCGATGTTTTTTTGGTCGGAATGACAAAAGATTTTGAATTTTCATGAGATAGAACTTTTCGAGTCCTCAGGAACGAGGACTCCAAAGGACAATTATCGGAAGGATTTTTTATCTTGAGGAATTCCCCAGAATTTGAAACCCAACTGTGACCAGCACAAAGACAAAATGTTTATCGCAGTTTTACCGGAAAGGATACATAAAAAATTGCCACTGTGAAAGGCTGCTCGTTTGGTATTGTGTTGGCTTTCCTAGACGTATTTTTGAGCGTGCGATAACGGGGACAACTTGGAAAGAAAACATTTTATCTGAATAGTCGCTCGAGTGAGTCACGATTCACAATCGCTGCGCGGGGAAGAAGAAGAAGAAGAAGGGACTGGCGTGCGAGGAGGGGCGGGTGTTATTAGGGACGCAAGAATATCGTATACGATTATGTTTCCGATGAATATATGAATACACAATCGCTCAAGAAATTCCGCCAATTTCTAAGAAATCCTGATTCATTTTATTTCTTTCTTCTCCCCCCTCCTTGCCCGAACGCGATTTCAAATCGACGAACATGTGTTTTCAAATGCCAGTTAATTGTAACCGAACAAACACGATGACTCATTATTCAAATCCAACAAAAAAGTGATTTTTTGCTCAATTCCAATTTTCAAATAATCAGCCTGATAAAAAAATCCCATTCATCGTTTCCATTCGGTTGTCAATTCAAATTTTAATGGACATGGAAAATAAAGGAGCATTTTTCAAACGCCTCGAGTAACTTGGATCTTCCAGTTCGAGCCTCCGTTCGAAAATACGATGACTCACCGTTCGTGTTTGCCACCAACTGCAAGAAAACACGTGTACGTCTTCGCAAGCAGTGAAATGAGAAAAACACGTGATTCCAGTTTTGCGGCTTATAATAATTAAAAAATAGTCGAATTATTATTAATCAATCGCTCTCATCTTATCAATGCGATTGGTCCACGAATTTTTACAGTTTCCTGTAATTTGCGAGGAGTAAAAAAAAATTCTTATCCCGAGTCTTTGACCGGATCCCAGTAATT
This sequence comes from Diadegma fenestrale, assembly GCA_037043255.1. Classification (NCBI taxonomy): domain Eukaryota; kingdom Metazoa; phylum Arthropoda; class Insecta; order Hymenoptera; family Ichneumonidae; genus Diadegma; species Diadegma fenestrale. The sequence goes on from CM073317.1 coordinate 11,447,375, forward strand.
CGAGAAGAACTCGAGAATTCATTTCTTTTACGTCATACGTGACGTCTGAAAAACCCTGCAGAGCAACGTCATCATTTTTTTAATACGTGTTCGTGTATTTATACACTGAGGTTTCTGCACCATCGAATCTCGTACGAAAGTCATCGTATTACGTCTACATCGCGCTGTGTAGAGAGTTCGTGTGTCCTCCGAGAGTCTACGTGGGTTTTCCCGACACCAGCCTCTTCTCCCACTCTCCTCATCCACGCACTGCTTCCTCCTTTTACTGCGAAAGAGTTCCAGATTGCTGCGCCGGTATGGCTTGAAAATTGAACGGATTGCGAAATTAATTGAAATTGGGAACGAAGTTAAAAAAATTTCCCTCGGCACTTGTTTTTTAAAATTAATAAACATAATTAATAATCAATCGTTATGTTTTATGCAGTTTCCTCCGTAATTGTACATAATCGTGGCTATAAATTACGCAGATATTTGAATTTCATTTGTTTTTGTCATGTTTTTTCATTTATTTGTATAAATAGAAATTATTTCCAGTAGGATTACTCGTTGGTACGCGATTGCGTGTTTCTCTCGAGTTTCATCTTCGCGTTATACACGCTCGTTGCTTGATCGTAGTGCAACGATAATTATACGCGGATGCTGGATAGAGACGAGCCAATCGAATCGTTAGAGATCATTATCTCGATGCAAGAACGGACAAACCAGTCTTGCACGCATTGCATAGAGATTCTTATGCTAATTATGTCGAGTTAACGGATGACAAGAAGTGGAAAAAAAGAAAAATAGAAAAAAAAACTAGAAACTCGAGAATCTTGTAAAGAAAATAAAAAATTAGCAATTTGTGGTATATTTTTCGTGCAATTAATCAATTTGTATTCAATTTTAATTGAGGGAGAAAACAAAAATTCACAATTGATCGATTTTCCGTTTTTTCAATTTCGCTTGACGATTTTTTTTCCTTTCACAGTTTCGTGCTAATAATTTTTTTATTCCTGCACTGAATGGAAGTTGAAATTGCACTCTCGATTAGTTTTTCTGGCGATTCTCGTTAGGCCTCGAGCTTCCATCGCGTCGGGTCAATTAGTTACTCAATCTACTAATGACACGCTCATTAGCGATGGAGCCAGTAACGATTGATGAGAGAGACACGAGATGTGCAGCAACAATAGAGAGACAGAGAGAGGAAAGAATAGTTTGTGATTATACAGTCGAGAATCGGCCATTTTCGACCCAATGACGTTGCACGTTTTTTTTTGTAATGGCTGATGAACTTGGCAGTAAAAATCATCAACCAGAATTATCGGTTTTTCCATTTTTTTTCTAATCGAAATGAAATTTTCAATCGCAGACTTTTTCTTCATTAGAAATTTTCTTTTCGTTGCTGATTTATTTATTTTTTTTTGCTTTTAATTGCGCTTCATTGTTTTATTGCAAGTGTCAACTTTTTTTTTAAACTTTGGTCCCCGAAAATTTGCAGTTCGAAGAACGCGATCTCTTTGGCAACGGGACGAGATCGATTCTCAGAGACGTTGGCGTCGCTCGTTCGCATAACGCGATTCGACCCACATTATTCTCGTGCCAAAAAAAAACTCCTTTTGGTCCAAAATCGCCCATCAACTTTATTGTTTGTGACTTTTCTTCTATCGTGCTCGAGCTTTAAGGAGATTTTACTTGTTTTACAAAGGAAAACCATTCGGATGATTCGAGGGAATGAAATCATGAAAATTTCATTGAAACTTATCTGGACTGTGAATATCGGAGCCTCGTGGATTTTTTTTTGACACTTTTTGAGGTCTATCCGTTTCAAGGTCACATAATTAATAAAATTTCTTGATCCTACGCGGTGTTGCTAATTTGATTGAGAAAAATCTAGTGTCCAGGCTGAAAAATATTGTTGAATGAGACAAAAATTGGTAAAAAAAAACTTTGAAGCAGAAATCGCACAAAAAAGATGAAAATAAATTGGAAAATAATTTTTTATCGTTGTTCAGTAAAAAATTAATTGCTCATAAAGTTTTCCATTGATTTTACGAGAAATTTTTGACATTTATTCCTTCAAAATCCACTCAACGGTTAGGAAACGAATTGGAATGAGCAGAAATATGAGGAAAAGATTGTTAAATTATGATTTCATTGTTTGGCATTGAGATTATGTGTCGCAGTGTTGCACGTGGTAAAATTTTGGTCCTAAAAAAAATGATGATAACTTACGACAAGTTATGCATATGCAGTGTCCAAAAGTGCGAGGAGAGTGAAGAAAAAATCTTGAGATTTCTCATCATCGCGAATGGATGTGAAATCCTTGACTTTTAACCGAGAATCGTAAATTAGCCTTGCGCCGCTCGCAGACGTTTTTCTCGTCTCGAACTTCGAGTTTTATTCTTTCGCTTTTTCTCTCTCTCTCACCCTCTCTCTTTGTCCCAATTTACGATGTACGACCGCGAAGGCATTGTCGAAGAAAAACACACGCGAGTCTTTTTATTTCCTGAGCAATTTTTTTTTCATAAATAAATAAATTCACCTGAGACGTAGGATTATTAATCGATGCAAAATTTCGAAAAACATGACAAGCAGAGAAGAACAAAAAAAAAACGGTTGTGGCCTAAAGAAAAATAAAACATATTTTTATTAAATTTTTATAGACTTTCAATTTGACGATTCGAATGTAATTCGGCGTTTTTTACATTCAAAATTTTCAAGGTTCCCAATTTTTTTCGCAATTCTCGTCGATTCACAATTAATTGAATATTTTTTTATATTTTTATACGAAAAAAACGCGTGCAGCACTTTTCGAATGATTTATTTTTACCGAGTTGGGTGTTTTTCGAAATTCTTATTCGCCGCGGCACTTCTTTATCCCCCGTGCACTTGGCGGAGCCGAGAATTTAGGGGTCCCCGACTAATTCAGTAAAGTGAGCAACATCGGCACGTATATATAACGAAAAGTGTAGTTCGGGGGTGACCGAAGTGTGGAGAGAGAGAGAGCTGAAAGCTACGGAGCTGCTACGAGCAGGAGAAAATCAATACGAGCGTAGTACGAGCACTGAACGACCATGCACTCCCCCATTGTAAAGTAGTATGTGTTTCAACGCGATACACCGCACTATTCGTATGTTTACGAGGCGACCATAAAACTATATGGCGAAAAAAACTTTTCTAAGGGTGAATTTTCGATTTTATGGTCGGCTATACATAAATGGGTGAATTTATACATACAGTTTGAACCCTCGACGATATTTCGCGTCTACAGGCCCAAGGAACCTCAAAATACGAATTAAAATTTTTATTCCACTAAATCGAGGGAAACAAATTTTTTTCGTTGTTTGTCTCGAAATATTTCGATCTGTACGTCGATCGTTCTTGACGGGATTTCCTCGAAGCATTTCGGACGTTCCAACCAACAGTCTGGATGAACGATAACGAATAAAAAAGCTATTGAGAATTAAGCACACGAACGTTTTCAGAGGGTCAAGTGCGAGGGTGTTTTTTGGGTCCTCAAAGGTCATCCGCACTCTCTAATTCACACGAGCAAGTTTATATCATTATAATTATTCCCAAGCAAGACATTCTAGGGCAATTGATAAAAGCGATGCGGTACCCGCAGGCTGTCGTCTGAGTTGATAAAATGCGGCGGTGCTTATCGCAGGATAAATAATCCTCGTTAATAATAGCCATCGTGTCAAATTAAAGCTCGTCAAAAAAATTCGAGCTAATTCCAAATTTAAATGGCCATTTATTTCCCACAATAAATTTTTCCACTGCGTTTTTGGTTTTGACGTACGGAAAAATTGGATGGAACGCATCGTAAAGACGAAATTTTCTATTTTTACTCGGTCTCGTAATTAAGAATAAAAATTACTGATCACGTAGGTCAAACTTGTTTTTTTTTTTCGTTGGCTGAAACCCATGCATCGAGCATTGTTCTTGCTCGTTTGGCTCACGCCGACTCGGCCCCCCGTTTTTTTTGTTTGAATTTGATTAACGAACACCCGGTATAGATAATGACTCTACGTGCGTTGTCTGTTGGTACGAGAGGATTGAACACTTGGTGCATCGCCATGGGGGTCAGCACGCGACCAGCTGCCCCCCATACTTCTGTATATAAACCTTAATATACGTAAATAATACATGTACATATGCACGTATGTACAAATGTGAAAGAACATGGCACGTACAGGACATAATACTCTCGATGAGCACGAGACATGCGTGTAGCGTGAAAAGAAAAGCCAATTCGTGCGTGAAAGAAACGGCTCAATGCTCTTCTTGCTTCGTGCCTTCAATTTTTCCATTTTTCTCCAAAATAACAGCGAAATTTCGTCGTAAAGTTAAAAATTTAATCCCCGCAACATTTCTCTACAAGCTTCAGCGAAATTTTTCGAGTTCTCATTTATTTTTGTCGCATTTTTTAATTATATTTATCAAAAGTATAAAAAAAAAAACACGATAAAAGTTGAAATTAACAGGATTAAAAATTATGCTTATTTTTTCTCTTATTTTTCGAGTGCTTCTTTTTGAAATTTATTATCGTAGGAACGCACGTAATATTCTCACCTCGTCGCGAACATGCTCGTTACTGGATTGAATTCGAATCCTCCGGCGTATATTGTGCGGCCCTGGCTCACTGACCCTTTTAACTCTCGGAACCTTCGTCAAGTCTCTCCTCTCTCTCTCCCTCCTTCTCTTGCATCTCTCGTAATAACCCGTGGCATTGCCGGTACACGTTTATGCAGCTACGTATGGTAGACGCCATAAAAAATGCACTTCGAGGATTACATACGCACCTACTTTTTTTTTGCCTCATGTTGCATATAAATGTACGTAATTTTCCAAGATATTTATCCATCGCGAGGAATAATGAAGCAATTTCAATTAAAATTGAAAAAAAAAAAAACAATTTGATGATTTTTATGATCAAAATTTAAGAATTTTTCGAAATGCATGTTTTTTTTTGGTCAATTTTTTGAAAAAATATCCAATTTTTAACAAGTTCCTCTTGTTGCTACTGGACTTTTCGTCAATCTCGAGAGATTTATTTTTGAAATTTGACTTTTTTGCCACCGAAAAATCAATCGATTTGTATTTTTTCTTTGCAACTTTGCGGGGATTACACGTTCAGCTTCGGTGATGATGAAAACGATGCGTGCGTTGATCCTCGCTCATCCACCATGGTTTTCAAGCCCTAGCTCTGGGTCCTTAAAGCCCAACGATGAGTTTTCGAAAATTGGCTTACGGCCAGCCTTCCAAATCCGGAATGGTGACTAAGAGAAAGTGACAGAGCCAAAGAGAGAGAGAGCGAGAAAGTGCGATTCGCTGTACGTGCAATCGGCTGCACAAACGTTTTCGCGCGTATCGATCGTCGCATACGAAAGAAATAAATTTGTCACAAAAGTGCATCGATCACATGAACATTTGTGGGTTTCAATGATTTCCGACGCCTTCGACAATCGATTACCCAATGCCGAATGTGGCACATCGAAATTTTATGATTCGAGTGTTAATTTTTAAAAGGAACAAAAAAAACAAGTTTCGAGAGAGTTTTTATTGGTTTTTTTCCTTTGCCATTGAGTACGAACGGGACGCTCGTTCTTTCCGTCGAAATTTTATATACAAAAAAAGTATATAACAAAAAAAAATTGAATTGGTTAATGAATAATTCGATAACGTGCAAGAATTGGCATTAAATTCATTATTTATTGTAAATATCGTTGACAAATATTGAAGGACAAAAAATGAGCATAACTCTGAAACGTGTAGAGTGTGTGAAAAACGGACGTATTGTTCATCAACAAAAGCACGAGAGAGCGGCTAATTAGCATAGGTGTGAGGCTCATTGTTTCGCGTTTATTTTCACTGCGAAACGAAGCGCCGAGGTCGGGAAACATAGAAATGATTTAATCTCGTGGCTCGAGCGAAAGAATTAAATAATAGCAACTCGTGCATATTTAATTAATCTCTCGGGGCTTTTTTTAAATCGTGGTAAATTGTTGAGTAAATGCCTCACACGTTGGAACAATATGTAGCTCGATCATCGAGGACATATTTGTGTCAATTGTTTCCCGGTACAGCGGCTGCACCTTTCGCGATTCGAATGGCCGGTTAGTTGAGCGGAAAATATAGAAATTTATTGTCGTTCGTTGAATTCCATTTGAATTTTCCAGTGCGTATGAAAATTACTTGAAAAAATTCACAAAAACAAATATAAAATCAATAGTTTGCTTATTAATAATTTTTATCGCGTAGCTAACGACTCAATTTTCCCACGCACATTAAGTCTGGCCTCTAATTACCCCGTGCAAAGATATGACAGTTAATTATCCTCATTTTAATCAAAAGATGTGCATGGGCGTGACACAATTCGAGAAAAACTCCAGTCAAGAGACAATGTGCCCGGTGCAAGTGGATGCTCGTACCGAGCACGAGATACTCGAGCAATTGCGTGAATTACATTCTCCTCTTGCACTTGAATTCGCTTCTCGTAGCTTTTCTCTGTTTTTACACGTACAGAGAAGATTATCGACGAGAATAGATCGGGTCGTTATTCGCACACCCATGATGAGTAATTACTCGTGTCTAGGAATAATTTTATTTCATGAATTCATCGATCTGAGTCACTCGTCGCGTTTGCAAGCGGAAACGTTAATTATTTATTCATTTTTTTATGTTTTATTCGTCGATCTTAATCGATTGTTGTTGGAGTTTTCGAACTTGTCGCTTCTCAGCTGTACTCGTTTGTGCTTGAGCGAGAAAGACAAAAAAATCGGGTTTCGAGTCAACGAGAAAAAAAAATTCTCTCATTCCTGGGGTTATTTAGATGGTAGGGAATGAAGATAATGGTCCATTGTTTCTGCCTCACTCGATTCTCCTTCATTATTCGAATTGGCTCATTGACCCTCGTTCGCTCGCCCTTTTCGTCCTATCTGTACCCAATTATCGCCACGAGGGAATTTCCACGATCCCTCAATCGCTAATTCTACGACTGCCATTCCCGCGCCACACATAAATCTTTTATCGGAATCTCGTCTGTATCCCCCCATGAAAATAATAAATATTACGTGAAAAATTGATGATGATGCTCGAAAGTGAAGAGAAAAATGGGAAAACGTTAATTTTTTATTGAAAACTCAAAAAATTGTAAAATTTTGATTTTTTTCATTTTTGACCACGGTAAACTAAATATTTTCAGATAATTTCAAAATTTTCGTTATTTTGATAATATTTTTGATTTTTAACGAGATTATCAGCTGAATTTACGATTGAAATGACAAAATTTGACTTTTCGAAGAGACTTTCTAAAGATTTCTTGCTGCAATGACAATTTTCGCGATTTTTCGAAAAAAAAAGTTTAGTCGAACGTTTCCAGCAGAAAATCCATCTTTTTCAACAAAATTCTCCTTTCAGTGTGATTCGACAATCAAATGAGACTGTAAATAATAAAACAACCGTTCGGTTTTTACAAGTGTGGAAAAGTAATCGCAATCAAGCCATAAACAATGTAAAAGTACCGAAAGAACGTGCCCGAGGGACGCGATTCGAGGATTATTGCTTCGCGTCATGAGATCCAAAGAATTTAATACCAACGACGAATTCGTTGAAAATTCCAGCAACGGGCACGGGCCATCCAAGTTATTTGGAGAGACTCTCTCGCGTGCAATTTAATTTCACAATTTCTCCTTAATAAATATCCGCCGAAACTTTTGCTATTATTCAGACAACGTTATCGCCAGAGATCGAGCATAAAAAACGTTGTGTCATGAATATAAACAATTATTATGATTATTTCAATATCTTGAATAATTAAAATCTACACAAAAGATACTAATTGAAAAATGGAAAGAATGAAGGAAATATTTGGGAAAGTACGCTGAACAAATATCCAGACAATCCGACATCGTTCGTCTCTCCGAATTTAATCCACGTTATTTTACCGTTTTCTTTCCTCCTCCGTTTCAAACCGCCCTCGCACTTTGTCGAATAATATAACGAGAGAGACCGACCAAGAGCCAGTAGGTTAAACCTTTAATGCCGTATGATTGCCGTTGTGGCTCCAGTCCGACGATTCATTGTCGCTCCTCACCAAGTGAACGTAATACACGTATCGCGGCTCTCAGATTATGTTATTTATTGCTCGCGTCATATTTAGCAATATTTTGGAGCACCGAATTCGTGTGTAAAATAATTTATTCAGACTCATTTTTTACCGTAAAAAAACACGAACTTTTCGATTGTTTTGCCGTATAAACAAAAAAAATTAACGAATTACGGGAGAATAATTATAATAATGACGTTTTTTTCTTCACTGCGACACTCGGACGACATGCTGGCGCGTACGTGAGCTATAATATCGCGGAGGGTGGAAAAGGGTGCAAACGCCGATGAACGTCGAGGCAGAGATGGCGAGAAACGGCGCCAGGAAACCTCCCACATTCACCACTTTTCCTCCCAGCCCGCGATACGACGTCCAGACTGTCGGGGGCCGCACGCACGTTGACCGTGAACCAGAAGCCCGAAACTTAACTTTAGTCCATTTTTTTTCACTAATCGATGAGCAATCACGATTTTTCGTCCTTGAAAATCGATTTTTTACGACTCGGAAAGTTTTTTCAACAAAAAATGCGGAAAGAATTAACCGAAAGAAAACGGCAAGATCGTTGTCAAGAAAAAAAAAGTTCTTCCGAATTAATTTTCGATTACTTATCGTGAAAAAAAAAAAAACACTTGGAATGAATCTCGTTTCGAGATCTTCGCTTTGAGGCTAATGAAGAAATAATTACTTGAAAGCAACGAAAAAATGGGCTATTAAGACTTACTCATTAGCGACTTCATTCCCAATGCTCTTGGGCATGCGTTTAATAGTATTTCGTGCAGTTTTGGCCATCAACGTTTGTTAACATCTAAATTATCACAAACCACTCAACCTAATGAGTTTCCTTCAATTGTTCAGCTAATAGTGCAAATTCATTGGATATAAAGATCGAAATGATAAAGTGCGCAATCAGTTTACGAACAACAACAAATATTACCCTTCGAGGTTTAAGTGTTTTTCAGCATAAATTGTTCGAAAATTTCGTCTATTCATATTTTCCACTCGAATCTTTCTGTTTTCGGATTTTGTTACTCGATACGTGACTTTTACTGGACACGAAAATCTATAACGTCGAGTAAGTGAAAAAAAATAGTAAAACACAACAAAACGATTGACGTGGAGGAAAAAAAATGGTTCGTGGAAATAAATAGTGGCCTGAACCATTTTTCTGTTCAAAGATGCACTGAAAATTCAATTTTGTCAAAAAAAACGTCGATATTTTGTTGAATACAGCGAACTAAATATTTTGGGATAATTTCAAAATTTTCGTTACTTCGACAATATTTTTCATTTGTAACGGAACTGTCGGCAAAATTTACGATTGGAAGGACAAAAATTCACTTTTCGAAAAGATTTTCTAGAATGTTTTTTGCTGAAATGACAAAGTTTTCGTGATTTTTCGAAAAAACGTCAACAAAACATCGATTTTTTTCAACAAAATTTTCTTTTCGGTGTAAACTTTGTCGGAAACTTTTTCAGTTATTTCTATGAAATATTTGTTCGAATTTCCATAATCGAATTCAACTCTGTTGCATTCAAATGCAATTGTCTCTGGGTGGACTGCATTTTTTTCCAGGATTGAAAAATCGTCCAAAATGTTTGTGGTGGTTGAATAAAAAATTCTGGGCAGAGCCACGAAATCAATTGCACTGGAAATTGAATACTAAATTAGTAAAATGAAATGTTGAAAAAAAAAAGTTTTCGTATTATTTGCGATATTTTATGCTTTCTTGACTATTCCGGTAAAAGCATTCGTTCCGATGGGATTTACGAGTACAAGAACGAGCCCCCTGTTTTTGGCGCACATCGTTAGGAGAGACAGACGTTTTAGGGAGGTTGCCCTCGCACATGCCGTTTCTCGGCGAAAGAGATCGATAACGTCCGAAGGGGGCTCCCTTTTTCACATAAACACGTGCGCTGCGTGCACACTCCATGCTTTTCTCCTTTACATCGTGTGCATGTCCGTGTATACGTGCATTAGGAATTCTTACGTGGGAGAGAGTGTATAGCGTGTTTTAGGCATACCCTATAAATTTATTTGTACGTACATGGGAGCTTCGAGACGAAATCGATCGATCCGGGGCCCTCAACTTGGTTCGATGAGTCCTGAAACTTAAAACCCACCTTTCAAACACGCTGCTCGATCGTTACGTTGGAAATTTGACCAGAAAAACATCGTAAAAATGAAAATGATTGAAAAATAACGAGGTTTTTTTTATTTTGCAATTAAAAGTTGATGCTTCTGTAAATTTATCGCTAACGACATCTTTCCCAGTCGATTCAATTCCATAAAAGGACAAGGAATTTTTGTCGAAATTTTTTAAGTCGTTCGACCGGCTTGGAGGCTTATCGTTTCGGGTAATTTTCGTCTGGAATGGCCTGTGCATTTAACATGCACATAAATGTGTTGTGAACTGTAGTATAATATTTATGGCTCGTACATAACGTCGCTGCATTCGTATATATACATATATACATAGTTTATTTAATATTTCGTCCACCCTCGCACACCCTCGATACAAAGTCCTCTGGTTTTCTCTTTCTCCGCTCTCGCGATCTCCCCTCGATCTTAATTTTTCTCATTGTACCGGAATCGTCGATTCGCCCTCATACCGGGGATCATCGTCCTGTGCGAAAAATCCACATTTTTCTTCAACAAAATTCAATCCAAACGTTCACAGTTTTTGGTCCAGAAGCCTCGACAGTTTTTCCCCGCAATTTGATCGTTTATTTGCTCGCAAATCTTTTTAGTTTGGCCTTGACAAATGTTGATTTTTTTTGTCCAATTGGGAATTGTCATCCTCGAGGATGAAGCCCGAGAGAACGATAGACAATGATAGCCGCGATAAATACGAGAATAGCGTGAAGGAAGTGAAGAAGAGAAGTGACACAAAAAGATAAAGTTTGCAAGTTTGGCGCCACCGAGTGAATCACTCGCGTCGCCAAATGAGCGCCCAGCAACCTTTTTCTCTCATCAGTTACTTCCCCTTCGTACGACCACATGTAAATATATTTTTAGATCGTACACATCGTGTGTATATCGGTTGTGGGTTTTTTGGGCAATTTGTAGCTGGCTCGTGTATAATTTTTGATCAGTAAATGCGGTGGTTGGGTTCGAGGCTTCGGGGACTTTGTTTTTGGGGCAAGAATTCATTTTCGGTTCGGTCACGTTTTGGGCCCGAGGCGTGTTGGTCGAAAATTAACGAAATGAAAGCGTAAGAAAAAAAAAAAGGGGAAACAATTTTCGATGGAGGGAAAAATCGAGCTGGACACGTTCACAATTTTTTTGAGACCAAAGTACGAGCTTGAAAAATCTGAAATAATTCATGGACGTTCCTGAGGCTTGAATGGTGCTTGGAAAAAATTCCGGACGATTGAATTGCATATTTGAGGACGAAAGGTCCAAATATGTAAATTTGTCGTTCGGCGGTGCGTGAGGTTTGCGGTTTTGCCAAAGACAAGTTTCTGCGAACGTGCCAATATCACAAAATCAGAATCGAGAGAAAAAAACAACGAAAAATTTGAACCGATGGAATAAAAAAAAAAAATTTCATACTTTCTTAGAATGAAAATAAAAAAATTATGAAGGTTGTCGCGTGAAAGATACACAGGGATTGTAAAAGTCGTGCGGGCACGTTGCGAGCATCGTAACGATCCATCACAGAGTCGTGACATTCCAGAGGTCGAAATTATCGGCCGCGCGAGCACGAGCCTCGAGTGACCTTGAAACTCGCTAACTATACCAAACTCGTATGCACGATACTCCGCGCAGCCTATTCCGTTGTAAATTTCAAATATTCGATATCCATCGTGTCGTCCAACGGAAGATAATCGGCCGGGTCAACAGTGCGAGCTCCAGAAATCCATGAAACTCGACGAAAATTATCGAATGGTAAAAAAAAAACAAACCTTATCAAGCTTGATGGAACTTAATTAGATTTTTAAGAAGCGAACAAAAAATGAAAAAAGATTTGGAGGACACGCGAATTCGGAGCCGTGATTTTCCGCTCCACAAAGTCTCGTCGCATTTTACACATACATATTTTTTTTTCATCGCTTTGAAATATTGTTTCCGCGTACTTTTGTATACGACACGAGTCTCGCCGAGTACGGCACAGGAAACGACTAAAAGCCTCGGACTTTGTTCTCTTGGCTTTATGGGAGCCTCGCGTACCGTCGGAGATGAAAAAATAAAAAAATAAACGCGGTACGTCGTCGACATAATAGCGAGAAATGTGTGATAAAACGAAAAAATAAAATAAATGACAATAAAATGGTAAATTTGGTGAAAAATTAAAGAGTTACTGAAATTTTTGAAAAGTCTGACACTGCGCGCTTGGGTGTTTGGAATAATTTTTGAAACGACGATAAAACCTTCGCGAAAAAACGCCCAAGATTAACAGCAATAAAAATGGATTTAGAAAAAGAGAGAGAGAGAGACAGAGAAAAAACGATTCGTCGAAAAAGCGATAAGGAAAAAGTTTATGGAACTCATTTTTTCTTTGCACGTACGTTTTTTTCTCTCATTCGTTCGCACTGCGTGGCAATAACAATGCAAAAGTATATGAGGTCTTATTTATAATCCTAAGGAAAGCTTACGCCCGAGAAACTTTGCCTCGTTCGTTATTTCAGTCGGTTCTTGCAAGTTGGGCGATTGGTACACTGGCAATTGGCCAAATGGGATGAGCCCGAGAGAACTCACGTTTCTGTATGCGCGTGAAGCAACGGGATCTCTCTCTCTTGTTTATTTTTTTTTTTTTTTTTTTTATAACTCGTTTATCTCCGAACGATCATCCGCGAAGAACAAGGCGCACGAATATCCGAACGATTTTCCTCAAATTTCAATCACGTTCTTTCGTATTTCATTATAAATGTTTCGCAAAGAAAAAATCATTGAAAAGCGCGCGGCAAAGAGACAAAGAGGCACAAAGATGTCCTTCAAACAAAACAGAAATTCTCACTGTATCGTGGGAGTTGGAATCTCTCTCTTTCTTACGTCGTAGCATCAGCTCTGCAGCTCGAAACACGTATTGTGAATAGAAAAAAGAAAAGTCGCCACCGAGAGCATGCAGAGCTGGCCCAAGGTCTTGGAAGCCATTAAAAATCCATCACAACAACGAGAGCTTGAGAGAGTGATTAATCCAGCAAAACACTGTTGCCCCTACATTCGTCTGCTCTTCCGTGCTCGCTGCCTCGCTCTTTCATCGTTTTATAGTCGTGCGAACACACACGTACACAACTCTGCGAGCACGTCTCTGTGAGAGATAATTTCATAATACGTGTCTATTCACGAAAAAATATTCTACTGACCAGTCGGCGATTTAGGCGACGAACGATTGAAAAAATTCTGCAGAAAAACGTTCTCATGATTTTTTTCTCTACGATGCACCGCTGATGAGTAATTAATTAATTAGTTACGACTAATCAGATACGCTAATATGGAATGAGCGCCGAGTTTACGCGAAGAAAGAAGTGAATCGCACTGAAAATCAAATTTTTATGGAAAAGATTTTGTTGGGTGCGTTCGACTAGACTTTTTTTGAAAAATCACAAAAATTTGTTCATTGCAGCAAGAAATATTCTAAAAAGTCTCTTCAAAATGTAAATTTTTGTCATTTCAATCATGAATTTTGCAGAAAGTTCCACTAGAAATCGAAAATATTGGCAAAATAAGGAAAATTTTGGAATTATTGAAAAATATTTAGTTCACCGTATGCAAAAAAATGTCGAAATTTTTTGATACAATTTCATTTTCAGTGATGAATATTTTTTGGGAATTGAATGAGCGAAACGGTCGCTGAAGTTTCGACAGAAATTGTGTGAAAAATTCGTACTCGAATGTATTTTTAATCGATATAAAGGCATAAAAAGGCAATAATAAGTAAAAGTAGAGGCGTGAGAATAGATCGCGTTGGAGTAGGTTGAGAATAGCATCGTGCAATGCCTGCATGAACGCGCACGTATGATGTGCTTTCGTAAGATTCCCCGAACGCGATTATAATTCAAGGATTATCAGTCAAGGTTTTTAGACGGAACGAGAAAGAGAGTGAGAGGAGCAACAAAAAATATACTTAGCGATAAATGTAAACGTAAGAAAACAGACGGAATAGACATGAGAGCGCGAGGAGGGAACATAACGGAGTCGTACGTGGGCACATTTCACAACAGCCGGAAGTCGGAGATGAGTATTTTTCGTATGTATGCATGAATTAACAATTCATTAAAAATGACATTTTGAGAAACATCGAATTTTAATATTATTTCCCAAAAACAAAACAAAAAAACCATCAAAAGTAAAATTGATTCTTTATAAAACGTTCGAATTACGAAAATCATGAAGAAATAAAAAAAATTTATTTGTCAGACTCGCTGCAGAGCTCGTGTCCGTGATCGATATACGTGAATTTTCCAACGCGAGTATAAAACAGTGCCGGAAATGTCCTGAACGAGGCGAGCAGGAACAAAGAAAGAAAATTAATGGAATTGTTGCGTTTTACACTGGCACAAGAGTACACCGCGGAATTAAATTCTCTTTGTACATAACAACGTTGCCCATACCGACAAATATACTTTCTGTACGTGGAAATTGGATTAAAAAATGTAAAAACACACAGACATAGGCGCTCGTGCGTGTTTTGAAAATGGAAGGGAAAATTGAACGTAGCTCAACCACCTGAGCCAACAGCGACCTCCATCAGCAACATATGCTGCGTTTTTTTAATTGTTTTTGTTTCTTCCTTCTCTTTTTCTAATCTTTGTTCGGCTTCCACTCGCCGCGGAGACCGAACACTAAGGCCGAGAAGGAGCAACAGAGAGCGAGAGAGGGGGGGGGGGGGAGAGTAAAGAGAAACAGTATATAGATCAGGAACACGAGGCTATCGTGGTTACGAGCGAGATCGATGTGCCGGCACACGTGCACGTGCGATCAAAAAGCATATACTTGGGATTTTGACCACCTGGCATGATCTTTGTCGTTTGCCAATCCAGAACTGTGATCTATCTTTTATTTCTAAGAGCGAATGTTTCTATTTTCGGTCTCGCACACATATGAGTGTATACATTTTTAACAATTTCTAGCATAACAATCGCACTCGAGAGGAATTTTGTTTTATGTCATCAAATTCTCGTATTTCAAACAACAATATTTTCAATTTCGCTCGAGCAATCAGATGAGAGGAGCGGGACGATGAGGAGAGGGGGTTCGAATGAAAACTACGATCGTGCAGATATCAAATTGTATGGAAATTATAACAAATGTTGCAGCCAAGTTTCGTTTGCTCCGTGGGTTGAATTTCCATCGCGGACATGCTCGAAAAATCGCGGTCACTTGGCAAAAAAGAGGTGAACATTGAAATTCGATATTTCGTCGGAAATTGATCGATCTTGAGACTCCCGCAGAATGCATTAACGTCGTCGTTCTTAATTATTATTCCCGGAGCTCGAACATCCAGCTCGTTCGATTGTCTCGAGGCAGATGAATTGCATTTTTAAGTTTTTTTTTTATCGTTTTGATTGCTTCGATTATTGTCCAAAAATCGAGGGAAAAGTGGGAGATTTTTGGACGAAATGTATGAGAAATGAGGGATTGATGTGATGCTGAAGTTTGCAACGTTGGAATGCATCGAAAAATAATGAATTTTGTTGAAAATTCGTATAATTTTCAATGGCATCGAAATTTTTCGAGCCAATATGCTTTTCGAATGGCAAAAATGGATCATTTTATAATCGTAATTACATGCTGTAATTGAATAATTATTATTTTCAAAGATAAAAATGAATTTCGTTGCATTCCAACGATGCAAACTTCAGAGTCATGGGATTGATCGGTGGGCTGGAGTTACCGAACTTGAACGAACGGATTTCATCGACTCTGAAATCTTATAGCCACGTTTATATTCTCGCGTTATTTTCGGATAGCAGCACCGAGAAGGATATACATATATTTATACGTATGTATCCATATAGTTGTTGCTTTTCTGCACGAGGATCTCTCTGGGGATATATGGACGATCAGGGGTTGGGCCGAACCGGTTGTTTCGAAATAATACGCGTTTGCGAGGCCCGCTCTCGGATATAAAGAAAACTGGTCCAGCGAAAGCGAGAAGAGAAGAAGACGAAGAAGACATAATATAGAAACGGCTTGAGGCTACGACGGTACTTGGCTCGATCCCAAGATTTTGCTTCGACAACACCCAGCACGTATCTCTTGCCGAGCAGTACAGTCGATCGTTGAGTCAAAATACACAACCTCCATCCGTACTGCCAATGATCCACACATGCAGGCTGTCTAGAACGTTTCAACTATAAGGAATCGTTGGGTTGTGTAATTTTCGGCTGAAAAGTCTTTCCCTCATTTTTCTCTTCTGTGTCGCATCAATCACGAAAATCTTTGTCATTCTGGTGGCAACCAATTGGTTGGGGTCATCAGTCCGCGCGATGATTTGCTGTCAGTAATTGAACGACCTCCCGGCAAGGAGCGATGATAAAAAAACCTTAACTTTCCAAAACTCACGATTTTCTCCTACAAAGACAATTTTTCACTTTTCACATCCAAATGCGTGTAAATTCAAGTCGTTTTTGCTTGAAAAATTCCGGCTTTTAGCATTTCTGTCTATCTGCAAAAAAAAAATCTTGAATACACTTTTTTTCAACTCGATTTTTCGAATTTTCAACAAAACGTGAAATTAAATATTTCGAATTCTAAACTTCAGGGAATTTTTCGGCATAGCAGAAACTTTTAGTTTTGATGCCAAAAAGCGTTGATACAAAATCTTGAGTCGTTTCATGATAGCGTAATTTAATTTCTCGACCAAAAGTTTGCAAGAAACTTGAAGGACTCTCGTATCTTGTTTCCAGTATCTTTTAATTCATTTTTGTTAATTGGGTCATGTGTCCTCGTAGGATGATCCAGTTTGCCAATGTGACGTGGAGGAGAGCAACGGAGACACACGTGTTTTTAATAAACGTCTCCCCGCGGGAATGCTTGGCAATAATTGAGACCGAAAACCAGGCGAGCTGAAGGAGAGAGTTCTTGACGTTTCACTCGACTCGTATATCGTACAGTTAACTAGATCGTGTTACGTGTTACAAATTCCATATATTTGAAATGTTAATCTTTACGAAATGAGCGTCCAATCGAATTGACTGTCGTCGACACTCGATGATTTTATCGAATAAATCGAAATCATTCGTGATGGAATCGTTTCCGAGCTTTTTTTTGCTTGATTCGACTCATTTGGATGAGCGAAAAGGGGTTGGGCGGATCTTTGCCTGGCTCCTTGTAAATGTGCGTTGAAAAAAATTGGACGAGCAAAGAATAGACGTTCGACGAAGGAGAGAAAAGAGTTTGTGTCCGGAAAGAGCGAAACGCGTTATTGTATAAAATTGTTAGGCGGGTCACGTACTTTGCGACGTTTTTGTGCGGTTGAGACGTCGACGCAATCCCGTGCGTGAATTTAACATTACGTAGTCGCCGCCGCGATCGAGACAATGCCCCTTAAGCCAGTTTCATGTCCCATTGTCGAGTTGTTGACGTTTTGTAGCCGAGCTCTCTCTTTTACGTTTTTGTTTTCGAGACTGAAAAAAATGAGGAACAAAAATTGTTTATTTTATTATTATTAGTATTTTTAAATATTTTTTTCTGGAACGTAAAAACGAAATCGATAATTTATTTCACAGGAAAACGTTTGCAGCTTAACGACCGTCAATACGGTTTCCTGCAAGGCGCAAATTAAATCCACAATTTGAGTAAATAATGGCCGTTTAAAGTTGAAAATAAAGTGACAAAGAAAAAAGGACAATGCGGAGCGAAACGAGTTTTCCTCACGTGCGAACTGCGCAGCGAGACTAACTCGCTCTTTATTTTTCTCTCGCGCTTTCTTCCTCTCTTTGTCGATCACAGCGTCAAGATAAGGGAATCGCGACTCTGAAGAAAGACGTAGAAACACGTGGCCATGTGGGTGAATATGAGAGAAAAAAAGAAAAGCAAAGCAAGTAGAATGAAAGACGAGTGGAAAAAAAAGGAAAAAGCTAACCGAGATGAGGAGGCGAGAGACAAAGAAAAGGCACAGAATATGTGGAGAAGATGAGCTCGAACACGTGGTGCCTAGGACAACTGCAACGAGTACAACTTGCGAAACTAATGATAGCCTTATGGCTTAAACCGTAAAGCTGTTGCGATCGAGCAAGAAAAAAATCACCACGAGAAAAAAGCCCCACGAAAGTGAGATAAAGAGGGAAAGGGAAATGAAAAACGAAAAGAAATAAAGTTTAAGCCGTGGTTTCGTACACCAGAGTTATATACATCGGGGTAATCCCCAGCTGCGAACGTGTCCGGGAGTGCAACAGTAAACCCAGGCTTTGGTTACACTTTTGTTTTCTTTCAACCCGAGACTTATATCATTAGAATTACTATTGCGTGTTTTTGAGCACACCTGAAAGAATAATACAGAATAAGCAAAATTATCGAAACACGATATAAACAAGTGCAAACATAAAAACGGCAACATTTTAATCGATATTTGCCAAGTTTTGGCACCAACATCGCGACCACTTCTCGTCCAGCTTTTATCTGATGGTTGCCTGGCAAACTCTTATCGCAATCTTTATCATTTTTATATTCGCCGAAGAATCGCAGCTCTTGCGACTCAACCACGGCGCATTTTCCTTAAAAATAAAAAAAAATACGCGCGGAAAGGGCAAAAATTGGAAGTTAATGTTGGGAGAGCGAGCGAGATGCAGAAAAAGGAAACGGGCTGTGTGGATTTCAACGAAACGAAAGAGTTAACAAGTCGGGCGTTGTCGAGAACGAGGAAGTCGTTCGCGGAAAGATATTCGGCGGTCGTGGTTCCCATCTCTCTCTCTCTCTCAATTTTATCTCGGGCCTGAGTACCGGGTGTCCATCGAGTCGAGCTTCTAAAAAAAATTTCAGATTTCACAGGCTCATTAAAAATGAATTAAATGAACGCTCGCCTCAGCCTCGACCGTGGCTGCTCCCACTTATCGAATTTTCTAACATCTCACGAATTGCTAATCGTTGGGAAAAAATGATGCTGAAGTTTGCAACGTTGGAATGCATCGAAAAATATTTAATTTTATTGAAGATTTGTTCAATTTTCAATGTCAGCTCAATTTTTCGAGCCGATATGCTTTTTGAATGGCGAAAATGGATTATTTTATCATCGTAATTACATTCTGCATTTGAATAGTTATTTTTGTCAAAGATAAAAATGAATTTCGTTGCATTCCAACGGTGCAAACTTCAGAGTCATGGGAAAAAAGTTGCAAAAGATTTTTCTCTTTTGCATAAAATTGACAATGTTGAAGTTTGCATCGTTCGAATGCAATGAAATTCTGTTTTTTCTTGAACAGAGATCACGATTCTTAATTAATATTTAATCAGAACAATGAAACGAGCGTTTTTTAAGCTCCAAACACAAAATTGATGTAAAAATTGTCATTATTTTTTGTAAATTGAACAAAAAATGAAGAGAAAATGTGCATTGCGTTGGACACGAACGTTGGGAACTTCAGTGTCATGAAAATGGTTGAGGGTCAATTTTGAAGACACTCTGTATGCGGCAGACAAGGGCACACGAACTGCCGAATAACTCTCCATATGAGTATTTTCGTTTAGATTTTTATTTGTATCGTTCTCATGTACGAATGGATATTTAGTGCCACACAAGTGGTGGAAATTCCACGCGCGCCATCACGAACAGGGCTCTCTGCTGCGATAGGGCCTGGTTGACCTTGTTCGAGATATCTTTCTCACTCGCTCTCCCATTTTCCATCTTTCTCTGCAACACAAGAGCGAGAGAGGGAGAGAGATTGCTGTTAACTCGTCGGAATGGTTATGGGATTTTTCTATGGTCTCTCCAGCTCTTCACTGGTTTATAGAATTCTTCGAATTCTCATAACTATTATGTCTCTTGAAACTCCTTACCCAACTACGAAGCAACTAATGTAAGAAAAAAAAGGCTCGAACAATGAAATTTTCGTACCACGCAGTGGAATCGAGTACGTAAGAAATTTTTATCTACGAATTTGAATTCGAAGCCTGTGTCTCCGCGTACTATCGATGAAAACGAACGGATTCTCCGCTTATTCCTCTTCTCTCTTATTCACGTACGTCTGACCTTGGCTTTTGTGTGTAAAACGCGGTTGCATAACTCAAATTCGCGAATCGTCGCGATTATTCGTCAAGTTTTTTGAGGATGTTTCATTCCTCGCACATACGATCGTCTGATTTGGTGGATTCTCCATTTTTTTATTATCGGACAATTTCGAGGATCATACGAATTGAGTAATTTGACGGAATCTGATAATTAAAAATGCGGTGATACGAAAATTAGACTTTTCGTGCTCCAGTGTAAAGGATCGCTGGTGCGGAATTGGAATTTTGAAGTAAACACTGAAAATTCAATTTTGTCAAAAAACGTCGATATTTTGTTGAATACAGCGAACTAAATATTTAGGGATGATTTCAAAATTTTCGTTATTTCGACAATATTTTTCATTGTAACGGAACTGTCAGCAAAATTTACGACTGGAATGACAAAAATTTGCTTTCCGAAAAGATTTTCCAGAATGTTTTTTCCTGGAATGACAAAATTTTCGTGATTTTTCGAAAAAACGTTTAGTTTAACGTATCCAACAAAATATCGATCTTTTTCAACAAAATTTTCTTTTCAGTGAAGAAAAGTGAAAATCACGGAGAGAAACGAGAGCTTGGAAGGACACGTGGAATTTGATTGAAAATTTATTTTCATTGTAAGTCCGCGAGAGTTATTCGGAGAGAACAAAGTCGAGCTTGGACGAATGAGATTTGTGGGATGGCAATTGCGACAGTGTCTCTCTCTCTTTGAGAACAGCGTACAGGCTGAGCGAGCCTAGTATCTGAATCTTACTCAGCGATTCTAAACAAAGGGAGTGTATAGACCGAACGTTTGAAATCTCTGTTTGGTTTAGCGAGCACGCACACGAGTTGGCGCTCTCTTTTTTCTTCTTTCCCTCTCTATATCCCGCCCGCGCCTCCACTCTTTCCTTATCTAAACGTAAACGCTTGCGAGCGGCTTTGACGTGTTATTTCTTTGTCGCGACTCGCGGCGCAATGTTGCAAAACCAAAATCCTCCATTAAACAACCGTACACTTGGTCTGTATACTTCGGAATGAGGCTACATTTGTTTTCCGCTTTTTTTCTTCCATTTTTCCTGCACCAATCCGCAATTATAATTTCATATTATTATTCATCGTCTTGTAACAATTATTACGCCATGAGCGTAATGAATATTCAATGAAAATTGATAAATGTAGAAAAAAAAGTAAAAATCGGTGATTTTTAATGATGCTGAAGTTTGCAACGTCGGAATGCATCGAAAAATGTTTAATTTTATTCAAGATTCGTTCAATTTTCAATGTCATCCAAATTTTTCGAGTCGATATGCTTTTCGAATGGCAAAAATTGATCATTTTATCATCGTAATTACATTCTGCATTTGAATAATTATTTTTGTCAAAAATAAAAATGAATTTCGTTGCATTCCAACGATGCAAACTTCAGTCATTGATTTTTATGAATAAACTGGCATCGAATTTTATAAATATTGAAATGAATGATTTTTTTTTAAATTATAAAATGCAGGATTGTTGTTGGTTTTCGAAATCTGATAAAACGAGTCTGGACAGTCTGCGAGAGGCGAAAATGAATACACGCTCTCGTCCGTCGATATATCGTCGGATAGAACTTTTTCTGTCGTTTTTTTTTCTTTTTTTCCTTCAACATTTATGGAAGTATAGTGACTTCTAAGGAGATCTAGGCCCACGGCCTTGGGAAGCTCCCATTAGCTGCGAGTCTCGAACTCACGCGAAAGGCAAGGCAAAAAATGAATAAATATCACGCGCGAGACCTTCGGTCTCGTCGAATTGGTTTCGTTTTGAGATTCTCGTGGAGGTTCCACCAAACTCGAGTCTTCATGGATTCGAGTATCAAAAATCGTTCATTTTTTCCAATTCATCATTTTTTAATTAATCGATAATTGTCCGAGTGAATTACGAACGACGAGATTACGATTTGTCCTTAAAAATGGAGCCTGTGGGAGGCGAAAAAGAGAAATCACTGAAATAACTGATATCGCATTTTTGCAGATGACAAAAATGAATCAGTGACCACGTCCCGTTGCACGAATGTCCTCAAGTGAAAAAGGCGATCGTGATAGAGCAAAACTCCAAAAATTACAGAACATTATTATCTCAAGCAATAAACCGCTACGAAGAATTTCTCGAAATAAAAAGTCAATTGAAATAAAATATGTGCCGGAGAAAAGGTTGTCGAGGTTCAAGCTCCGTGTATCCTTGTTCCTTCTCAGAGCAATGCAGACAATTAAATTTTTACGGTTATGCCATCTCTCTTAATTCTAGCCGAGAACTTTTCTCAATTGAGCCAATGAGTCAATTGCAATAATTAAGCAAAAGGGCACGACTGCTGCAGTGGCCAGTCTGGGCGTTGTTGTAACATAGAGTGAATATCGTTCGAGAGCTTTTTTCTTGGAACGATACGACGAGAAAATAAAATTTGAGATATAAATAAAGAAAATAATGAAATAATGAAATCTTTTGAAAATTAATCATTAACGCAGAGAACTGTGAGGGAAGGATGGTCGGGTATGGAATGATGCTGAAGTTTGCAACGTTGGAATGCAACGAAAAATATTTGATTTTATTGATGATTCGTTGAATTTTCAATGTCATCCAAACTTTTCAAGCCGCGATATGCTTTTTGGGTGGCAAAAAAAGATCATTTCATCATCGTAATTACATTCTGCATTCGATTAATTATTTTTGTCAGCGATAAGAAACGAATTTCGTTGCATTCCAACGATGCAAACTTCAGAGTCATGCACTGAAAATAAAATTTTGTTGAAAAAAATCGATATTTTGTTGGATACGTTAAACTAAACGTTTTTTTTTTTTTCAAAAATCACGAAAATTTTGTCATTCGAGCAAAAAACATTCTGGAAAATCTTTTCGGAAAGTAAATTTTTGTCATTCCAATCGTAAATTTTGCTGACAGTTCCATTACAATAAAAAATATTGTCGAAATAACGAAAATTTTGAAATCATCACAAAATATTTAGTTCGCCGTATTCAACAAAATATCGACGTTTTTTAACAAAATTGAATTTTCAGTGTGGGTATGGAGGATTTGGAGAAATAATTTGAGACAACAAAAGTATGAGTATAATAATTAGTTAATTTTATTTTCATGGTATTTCATTCAAAAATAAAATTATTCGTAAAAAAAGATTTCTCCGTTCTGTCGATATACAAATATGTATATCCGTATAATATATATAATATATATTTACGCTGCAATATATATTCACATATAGCAGTATGTACTCTCGCTATGTATAAGGTTATGTAAAACTATATGACGGTGTAAACTTTGTGTAAACACCATACGTATTCTCTTTAAAATCTAATGGGGTTTCTTTTAATTAAATTTATGAATTAATTATTATTTTATATTTTCACTTAAATGACTAAATCACATGTGGTTTTATTTTCATTTACTTTCATGCGTTTTATTCTTTGTGCAGCCCGCTTTTGTATTGCCCCATTGGCTTGACCGTCATAATCGATGATTGTTTTTATTCATTTTAAAAATATTATTATCAGCAGAGGCAATCGCTAATCGATCAATTATTTTTTTATTTCATTTCACATTCGAGACTGCGAGTCGTATCATTTTTTTTTTCGGAAAAAAGGCACAAATCCGTAATTTTTCTGCAGCTTTTGCAATTGGTATTTGACGGTAATAATAATCTCAATATTCATCGCAGGATTAAACTCAACGAAGGAAAATAAAATGAAAAAACAATAATTACTGCCTCGCGATCGCCACGTGGATCGTCTGAAATATTAACAGCGTTATAAATATTAACGAGTACATTTGTTTTTTCTGTTTCTTTCTCTTTTTTTTTTTATCACATTCGTGTCTCGTATGGCGGGGACAATCCGGTGGCAACCTCATGAAAAATAATACACATAATATTGCATGATTAAATTGATTTGACCAATGAATAGGAGTCGCGAATGGAAAAAACAGGACGAATATTTTTAGGGACGTAAGAAACAAAAATTGCGCGATCGATGAAAACGCTACAAAATACGATTGTATTTTATGGCCATTGTCCTTTCGATACCATACCGTCATACATATACATATAAATATATATCCGTCTTTAATTTTTGATTGACGATGCTGACACTCTCAAGTCTTTGAGTTTGCAAACACGTTGCGAGGGCACAATGGACTAGATGCACATATGACGTAGTAAAAAAAAATACAAACAATATTTGACGCCTTGCAGCGACACGAAACAAAAAAGTTCGCATATTCGAAGCGGCATAAAGGATGGAGAAAGCGACAGAGAGAGAGAGAGAGAGAGAGAGAGAAAAGGGAGACAAATATTGTCGATTAAAAAATGAATCAAATGCATTACATAAAAGTTGTAATGGATTAATTGGTTTGAACGTCCCGCGCATTTCGCAATGTTCTCCAAAATGGCCGCACGCTCCACGCGTTTTTTCACTCTCTTTCCTCTCTCTCGCCCCCGCGTTCCCAGCTACTCCCACTACCTTTTTACCGCCGGGAGGCAATCGCGTGAACGTCGAGACAGAGTGAGAGATAAAGAGCGGAGAAGAGAGAGAGAGAGAATGAGTCTGGTTATATGGCATCGTCGCCATTCCTTCTCTTTTCCCTGACGCTTTGCGCACTCCACTCGAAAGGCACTCTTTGCATGAAAGCGTTTTCGTCTCTCTCTCTCTCCCTCTCTCTCTCAGGCTGTCTCTTGCGGCTTCTTTTTCTCTCTTGTTTTTCGAATCATCCTCTTCTGTTACTGCTACTGAAGGTCCATAGTCCAATTTGCAGTCATTAGCTCCATCTTCGTTTGCTTCTAATAATTTTTTTCCTTCTGCTTCTTTCCCTCGTCTCTCTCGCTCCCTCCACGGTTTTTCTCTAATACCAACTATTTGTTCCCAATTTCCCATCAGGAGCTAATCGTTGGATCACCAAGTAAGAAGCCACGCGTGATCTTGATTGGCATACAGACGTTACAGCTTTCCCGACACGGTGGCCTCGTCAGATTCTCCATTGCGATGCAAACGATGTCAGGGTCCGGAGAGAATACAAGAGACGAGATAGATCGTCGTTGTAGTCGAGTAAGCGAACCCCGAGTTCCGTGTCCACTCGGACCGCGCGTTCAAGAGCGAATCGACATGCCCAACAAAAATTGGAAATGCTTTTGTTGACCTCCGACGAAGCTTCTGGAAGCACACAGCAGGTTGTCCAGGACCTGCGCGATTGTCCGAGTCCCATGATGATGAAATAAGTCGCCAGAAGTCCTTTGGAAAGGTCGAATCGACGGGCCACTACGGGACGAGTCAAAAGGAGCGAAAACCAGAGGGTTGGTCAAGAGAAAAATAGAAGCAACGACCTCTGAACGTCCTCGTGAGATGGGCCATATCAACGCTGTTGTTGTTGTTAAGGTGAAATTGGTTGGATCGAGCAACCGGTGTCGGATGCCCTTCAAAATTGTCCCGTGACGGTCATTATTTGACATCCCGAATGCACATGGTCCATGACTTGTTCCTTGAGGCGACAAACGTGTTCCTTGAGCCTATGGACGACGGAACTGAGCTCAGAGTTTTCGCCCTTGAGCAATTTGACCTTGTCCTCGAGTCTGGAGATTCTTTCGAGTTTTCGTCGTCTGCATTTGGATGCTGCGACACGATTTCTTTGTCTTTTACGTTCGAGCTTTATTCGTTCTTGGCTTTCCATGTCGATGGGTGACATTGGTGGTGAACTCGAGACCGATGGTACCGTTTGAGGCTCGTCCTTGATCAACAACATACTCTGGGAAATAGTGGATTCGGTGCTTTGGACGCTACCGGGTGGTTCGAGATTCGTGTACGTTGCCCCATGAATACTGCCGGGTTCTTGTGAACTGTCCGAATGATGGAGCTCGTTGAGGGCTTCGACGAAACCACGCGCGTAAAGTTCCTGGGCCTCGGTTACCGTTCGTGGAAACAAAATTTGATTGGTTGGGGTTGGCATCGTCGTTACCAAACCGTCTTGTTGGGCTATTATCAATTTCTCGAGTTCCGGTGAGCCCAGTTTCAACATGTTTAGATCTGGCGAGTTTAAGATCGGCACACCGTTGTTCAGGGCTGGCGAAAGTGGTCCCAGTCTCGGCCTCTTTGCTAGGGGTCCTTGTCTCTGTGCGACGTTCAAATCCAACGTCAAATTTCTCTTGAGCTGACCAACGTTCTCGCGGTTACCCGCGCCACCGTAAATCCCCGTATCTTCATAAAACGTCGTCTCCATCTTTAGGCTTTTAACCATCGGTACCGGAGGCTCGGAGCACTACACGGATTTCCGTATATCAAGACCCTCTCTCCCTCTGTTGGAGAGCGTTTATCTATACACGCGTCAACGTTTATCTCCCGACCGCGTGCGGACCGCACTCTCCTCGTTCTGTCGCACTCGCTCTCGCGCTTACTCGCTCTTGCGAAACACACTGTGACTTGAGGCCAACTCGGCGAAAGGCCTCGCCCGAACTGCGTAGGCTGAGACTTTAAACACGCAGCAAAGTGCCTTCTCTCTCTCTCTCTCGCTCTCTCGACACTCCTACTTTTTATTTTACTCTTTCCGCTGCGCCTCCAAATCCACACACGAAAATCAAACTTTCATCGAAATGTCAACTCGAATAGTACGAACGTAGAAAACGTTAAAACAATAGTCAGTAACACTTGCCGCGTGTTACGAGTGGCAGCACTGCGCGCTACAACTGTCACGACGACAAAGTCCGTTTTGCTCTTTGTTTCGCGCGATCTTTCCCGCACGGAATAATATTTTTTACAATTATTTAGTATCAACCGATGCACACAATTGTCGCTGAACCACGGGGCGACCAACACAAACACCAATTTATTCTCGCGCGTAGAAAAAAAAAACGAAACAACAGCGAAAACTTTGCGCCAACTCGTATAAAAACTGTTATTCAATATTATTCTGATAAGAAATCACTCTCGCGAATAAAATCGGAGCTACGAATGACTCGAATGTGCTTCGAGCTAGTGGCACGAGGTCCGACACGTTTGAAAGTCGGCACAACAATGACTCACGAGACACGTTCGAACACGCCTCTCTCAGTCTATATAAAACTTATCAATATAAATATATATATTTATATTTGTCGAAAAGTGGGGGCGCTACGGACTTTTTCGGGTCTATCGAGGCGCGCACGTATGACAAGAAGAAAATCAAATAAACTAGACCAAACTCGCTCTCTCTGTCTCTGAGCCTGACGTAAGCCCGCACGGTACGGTGTCTCGACAACTTGTGAACACCCAACTAAACGTACAGCCTTATATCCCGTGACTCACGGACTCTAAAAATAACAGTGTCGTCAGTGGCAAGCTTTTTCATTGGCTCCCAGTGGCGTCACTCTCCGTTTCTTATTGGATGCGCGCCGCGCGCTACTAGGAAATTTCAGGCTCATGCGCACTCGCTCTCGCAGCCCCGTCCGCTGGATGGGGAGAACGAGCGCGCGTTTGAAACGCGGCAATGGGTTACAACTCTCTTTACCCTTCTCAACCGCTCCGCCCCATCGTCCGCGACTTCTCACTCGCTCACCCGCTGTTCCCCGTCTCTTTCTTTTTTCACCTCCTTCTCTCACTCGCTCCCCTCCGCTCTGTGTCTCCCTCATGTACTATTCACTCGACACACATGTACGGGAAACTCCATATCAATACAACCACATATTTTATTCGCCCATTTTTCAACATAATCGAACGCATTTTTTCAAACTTTTTACCCTCCTTGCATTCACTTTCTCAGCCGCGGCATTTTTCACCTCTAAAATAGTCGTAAATGCAGCGATCACAACTTTCGGTCTACGAATTATCGCGTCAAGTCACTGCATTATAAATTTCCCATTTTTTCATCGTTATTTTGCGAAAAACTGTCAAACGTCAATGACGAATTTGTTAATCATTCTGAAATTATCGTATACGGGAAAAAATAGGACTCTGAAGTTTGCAACGTTGCGATTCAACAAAAAATATTGTTTCTATTAAATATTTATTGAATTTTTAAAATTATGACAATTTTTCATCTCCTTTAAGTTTTTGGGACTCAAGAGACGATCGTTTTTTTGTCCGGAGCAAATATTGAACAATAATTGTGAGCCTCGTTGAAGAAAAAACAGAATTTCGTTGCATTCCAACGATGAAAACTTCAACATCATGAAAAAATTGTAATTCGAAACAAATTCGATTAAAATCGTATGCAGAAAACATGAAGATTTCAATATCCCGGAATGGACAGACTTTTTAGAAAGTAAATAAATAGACGTTATTTGGACAGGGACGGGATTTGGAAAAATATATAGCCGGAATTGATCTTTGATTTGCCCAGAAGGGGAAAATATATTTTTGATTTAAACTTTTTTCCCATGGGGCGGAGGGAGGGGGTTCGCGCAGTGAAAAAAAATGGTACATGTCTCTAGGAAATTGGGGGACAAACGTGAGATGAATTCGGAGAAGTTGTTCTATCGGGATTGGCAAAAGATAATCGTGGATCAATTGGCAAAGAATTTCTCGAGCATCGTGTGTACCATCCGTGAGAAGGGTCGCGTATGAGTATTTTTCGTGTGTATATATAAAGGCAGCACTCACCCCACTTTGCATCGCGAGTCGTTACGATAAATTAAAACTCCCGCGTGCGCTTTTCAACCACTCGTAATCGGTAATAATACTTAGAACGACGATGTAACGCGTTTCTCCCACTGTTCTCAACGTTCCCTGTTCCAAGTACGATTTCGGCGATTTCGTAATTTTCTTTCGCCTGATTCTCAAAAATTTTCCTTTGACATTAGAAAAAAAATAAAAAATGTATCTTTAATCTTGTTTTTCATGGAGATTGCAGTAGGTGATTGATTTACGAGGTTGTTTGTGAAGTCTTGACGCCACAAAAGATTAGAATGAATGCGTAAGTTATGGGGGAACTGGCCGAAACGAAATGGGACCCTTATTAACCCAGGTAAAATGTTTTCAAGAATCAGCGAAAGGAGGACACATGCGAAGGGCTTTTTCTTCGCAGGTAAATTGTTTACCAGTTGAAAATTCATTTTAGCCACTATAGCACACAGAACCGTTTAAATCTTGTAGTGAATGGTTGTGAATCATCAATGTGTACTCTGTAGCTAGTAAACAAGGGACTTGATTAAGTCAGTACAAAAGTTAAAAACGATTGACCACTCCATGAGATTCGATGACTCAGTAAAATCTATAATTCCCATAATTTCTTGTTTCGATCCAACCAGACGAATGGACATCGCTAAATAAATTATGCAAAATCATTAAAACATGAAAAGAAATGTTCGTCGAAACGTTGAATTCATTGATGAACAAGAAGTTCGAATTTTTCCGAGGCTTTAGAGCCGAGATTTTCGAGAATTCAAAGATCGAAGCATAGAATTCTTTCGTCTCATATTTTTCGTTGCTTGATATTATTTTTGAGGTCTATCCATACGCGCGAGGATCAGGCATAAAAATGAGGAGGTTGGACCGTCGGGAGATTTGTTCACAGCTGGATATCTACAAACACACATAATAGCGTGTATGTATAAGAATCATTTTTTGCATGCTGAAATAGCAGGCTATCAAGTTTTCTTGACACGTGGGTGTCGGTCCATCGTGTCCTCTTTTTTCCTCTCATTCCCCACGAAATAAAACGAACTAAACTGCCTTCACACTCTCGCCGAATGTTGAATAACGGAACCATACTCGAATAATTAATGAAACGGTCCAAATGAATTAAATCGAATGCCTTCGCTACTTTAGTCGATCCGAAACAAATTTGTACTTCGATTCTCTATGATTGGAATGCTTTTACAGAACGTTGTCTCATCCACTTACGATAATAATGATTTTTAAGAATTAGCGAGTTACCATCGGTCGGTAACTTACCGACCGAGCTCGTTTTGTGTCTGACCTGCACTGACATTTTCACTTGCTCGTTCGAAACGGTTTTCGTGACCGTACGCTGGTAATTAGCTACAATTATAAACTACAAACGTTTCGGACTACAAAAAAAAAAACTTCCAAATTCAATGGCAAATGAATATCGAAGAGGAGTTACGGAACGAAAATGGGAATATAAAATAATTATGATGCTGAAGTTTGCAACGTTCGAATGCAACGAAGAATATTTTATTTTATTGTTGATTCGTTCAATTTTCAATGTCATCCAAATTTTTCGAGCCGATATGTTTTCGGGTGGCAGAAATCGATCATTTTATCATCGTAATTAAATTCCTCATTTAAATAATTATTTTTGTCAAATATAAAAAAGAATTTCGGTGCATTCGAACGATGCAAACTTCAGAATCATAAATAATTATAAGAAATGCCGGGATACAACGTACAATCTATTTATTATTTACAACAAAGTGTATCAATGAGTTTTCTTTAGTATTATTATTCATATCAATAGTAATTCTTTTTATTAATAATTTTTGGTTTTTTTTTTTCATTCACCTCTTAATTTTTCTTTCAATAATCGATTATCACACTGTTTAGAAAACGTATAACTCAGTCCCCCGTACTGTTAGTGTGCGGTCGGTGCGTAGGTCGATACAAGACGGTACAGTTACGTACATACAATATATTTATATATAGATATATCTATATATATGTATATACAACAGTGGATCAAGAACAATCAATATTTCTTTTTCGCCCTGGGACGTTCATTAAAACGTTGGAGTTCGTGATAAAAGAAAAAACTTTGAAACTGTGTAGGAATTCAATATTCAAAGCTCCTCAAAGCCACTGTTTTGTGCAATCATAACCAGAAGAAAAAACGTCGAGTATTATCGTGTGGAAAATTCAAGAGCCAAATCTAATTTGACTAAAAAAACATTTCCTTCTTGACACACACATTTTCGTAATTACCTTTAAATGTTTGGCGACACCTCCAACATTTCAATAACTATTCTCGCAAAAAAAAACACAGATTTTTGCAAGCCATCCTGATGTATATACATATGCATATTCATATTTTAACATTCTTTTGGATAATAAAGTCCGTGTGGCTAACTTTTGCTGCAGCCACTGCTATGCAGGCGTCATTCGATTCAGATTCATCAACATATATAGTTATATGTGTACACATATATGACTAGATACAGGGTGTCTTGAGTGGGAGAAGTTGTGATGCATCAATTTTTCGTCATTAAATCAAAATCTTTTTTTGTTTGTTTGTTTTTTATTTTCAACGAGGGCTCCTAGCCAGAATGTGCTGAGTAAAAAAGTTTGTCGTCGTTATCTGAATAGATTTTTGAAAATTTTGCAACTACAAAGGTATAATTGGGTGAAAAATGTTTTGACGTTTTTCAACGATGTAAATTTTGCTTGCATTTTTGTTACTGAAATAATTGTTCGATTGTGGCACGATTCTGAAGTTTGCAACGTTGAGATTCAACGAAAAACATTTTTTCTATTGATTATTTATTGAATTTTGAAAATCGTGGCAATTTTTTGAGTCGATTGAATTTTTTGGTCGCAAGAGAGAATCGTTTTCTTGGCCGGAGCAAATATTCAATAATAATGATTGGTTCTGCTGGAGAAATAACAGAATTTCGTTGCCTTCAATGATGGAAACTTCAGGATCATGATTTTGGCTGGAATCGAGATCGAGTGTTTTATGAATTTTTGATACAGACACCCTGTGCATTTATCGATATATGTGTGTATATTGAATGATTTGACAACAACAAAAACTGGAAATATTATTATTGTTAAATATTGTGTTTATTAAATAGGCGAGGAGAACGAGTTCCGCTTCGTACGAGCTTCAGAAGCTTCTCAAACGCTCGCACACGTCTTAACAATTATATAAATTTTCATCTTCCTTCTCCTTTTCTATTTGATATTAAATATGCGGGGCAGATTTGTCAGTTTTCGAATCTTCGTTGCCCGCGCAAATCTCGACCACACTTTCTCTGGTCAAAAACGCTTAAAGGACTTTAAACTCCATACGAGGTCGGATCGTTAAATGTTTACGCTTTTGACAATTCTGATAATTAACATACATATATATGTGTATAATATAATATAATATATACACGAAATACGTGTACTCGCAAATCTAAACTCTTCCACGCTCGTACGTATCGTTCATTTAGAATTAAGCCCTGTGTCTGTGTATTTTTGAAATTCATTCATTTCTTCGTTTACTTCAATATTTTCAATTGAATTCAATATTTTTTTTTGCATTCTGTCAATTATTTTTTTCTCCCTCATTTCATTATACAGTTCATGACAACGTGAATAACATCAAAGACCTGAATAATGCCAGCTCCGAATAAATTCATTTGCCTCTCTTTTAGGAACTCCTTAATAAACAGAGGAATTAAAAAATCTCGCCAGCGAGAATATAATGGAAAAGCGAACATGACTTTCTTTTTGCACCCTTTCTCAACCTTCCTAAATTTGCTTTTTGCCTACTGATTTACTACGTAATCTCCGTGAATTTTCTCGTTCAGCACATCATTGAGAAACACCCGAGACCGAGGAAAAAGTCATTGGTTTCCGTTCTCGAGTGTTCGCGCAATGATACACTTACGGTAATTATATTTTTCGTTGTTTTCCTAACTACGAGTCGCGGCTCGTTGCACGCTTTCGTATTTTCGAAGTTGAGTAAATATTTGTCTATTTTTCAATTACTTTATTCAATTTTTATTTCTTTTAGTTTCTCTTTTGTTCCTATTTAATTTCTTTTCTATCCGAGTGTAAAGAGAGCGAGAGAGTGGACGAAAATGACGGAATAATCAGGACCCAAAACAGCCGAAAGGATGGACGGATAGCTGCGATGGGTACGATCCTTTTTTTTTTTTGCTTTCTTCAACATTAATCGTAGCAAAGTGAAATTTGAGAATGCACAAAATCATTGCCATTGCGTTCCCTCGGTGAAAACCCTGACTTGCCAATTTTACATTCGCTTTTTAGTACTTAAAAATTTCATTTCATTTCCGAAACACACGAAAGCGTGCATCGAAGGATTTTAACGAACAAGAGTTCGAGTATCGAGTTTAAAAATCTTGGAAAGAAAAAACAATTACGAAAACCAATTTTTGCTCTCGATTCCTACCGTTCTACGTTTTTCTATACTCCACAATTGCCCCGAAGTCGCGACGTGTATTTTAATAACAAATTACGTACAAGTATAAACATACATACTCAGGCAATGCAAAAAAATCGACATTTCTTTTGCATAACTATACAAAATGTTAACACGCAATGCTAAAATGATTTTCCTACAATTAATCATATCTTTACAAAATCCTCAAACAGGGCTCGAGCGATTTTTCCTTCCAACTCTGACTGAAAATGATGACGTGAAATTTTCGTAATGTTTCAACAAAATTTTCATGCTTGTTCTTAGTTTCCCTCAAATTTGACCCTTTTCAAACATTTTTCCGAATCCTTGTGCGTCGGAAAAAAAATATAGATTTTTTCTACAAATCGCCCTGTTACATATATATGTGCATACATATCAATACATATTTTATACATATCCACACACATATATTTATAAACATAATATTCACGAAATTAAGGTATTATACTCGATACATTAATAGGTCGTACATTTCAGTGCCAACACACGCACGTAATCACATTTCCGCGTCTACATCTTGTACAGAGTGTATGATGGGGGAATGCGGATCGAGGCAAATATAAAAGTAACTTTGGGTGACTGATTTTATGGACAAATCATCTTTGGCACATTTTTGACTCGTACTACACAGCAGGGGAAGAAAATTTCTTCCACTGATAATAATTTTGTAAAGACGATTTCGTGTCGTGAGTGTTTCGAGCAGGATCTACATATACAGATGATTCTGAAGTTTGCATCGTTGGAATGCAACGAAATTCTTTTTTCTGTTTGGCGAAAATAATTATTTGAATGGAAAATTTAATAACGATGATAAAATGATCGATTTTTGCAAGCCGAAAACATATCGGCTCGAAAAATTTGGATGACATTGAAAATTTAACGAATCAACAATAAAATCGAATATTTTTCGTTGCATTCCAACGTTGAAAACTTCAGCATCATATATACAGAATGTCTCTAGAGCTTTGTTAAAGATCTCGAGGGTATGCAGATCTCGAAATTCTAGAGAGAATTTTTTTTAGAAATATTTCAGTCCGAGAGGAACGATCTAAAGAGCTTTTCTCTGCAGAATTTCGCGAGCTAGTCTCCAACATTAATTGTCAATTTTCAGGACCTTCTGTATCTTTACGTAAATGATGGTAGGCTGCAAAAACTCAGTATATACGTACAAATATTTAAATTAATCATTCTTAGTGTAGAAATATTTATATTAAACGTATCGTATGTACGTTTTATATATATATATATATATAATTTTTGTTTGTTCATATAACATTGAAATATATCTACACTTATAATTTATTGACCATCGGGTGAATGACGGTATTGGCATTATTCTAAAAGAGAAATCCGATAAATAAATGGAACAATAATCATTAGTATTACAAGTTAATATCATGTTTCAATGATCTATTAAATCGTACATATATATTATGAATGCATATAGATATATGTGTATGTATATGTTATATAGAGAACATTTATTTACACATATAGATATATGACTATTATTAATTTGACTAATGAAAAACATCACGCGCCTATATCCAAGTGGAAAAACGGCTTGGCAGGTGGACGCATCTGCGTTGGGAATTGCAACCTCGTGGCAAGGGATTGTTCAATGTTTGTTAATTAATTATCGAAATTCTTGTTATTGAATTTGAATCCCACCATCGAAGAAGCAACTCCATGGACCCTTTCAGAATATCCGTCCCGCTGTCGGAGTTGAATAACGTGTATCTACGTTTCGTTATGTTTTCTCTTTGTTTCATTATTTTGTTTTCTTTATTATCATTTAAAAAAATGTCTTCTTTTTGTTTTCGTCGTTCGTAGCATTTGTTTTGTGCTTATAGTCTCTCCTTGCAATTTTAGTTTGAATAAATATTTTCGTGGACAAGGCACTGGCTTGACAGAAGAGATTCTGTCTCTTCGTTTATTCCCCATAGATCCTCATTGTTTAGACAATTGTTTTCAATTTTTTTTTTTTTTTTACTCTTTTCTCAATCAATTTCTTTCATCAACCCGACAAAACGTCCGCTATTTCATCGTACGGGTTATTCTTTATTGGCTCGGGGCCACGATATGCCCGTTTGTGCTTTTTTCTCTTTCTTTTCCTTTTCCACTGCAACGGCGACCTCTCTTCCTCCTGAGAGAGATAAACTTCTCTGTTCCTTCACCTTTTCCTGTGTGGGGACCACATATTTTAAAGTTTATATTTATCGAGTGAAAATTTAGCAAGGGCTCGACATTTCCAACTGGACGGAGCCACCTCTCGCGTTCAAAATCCATTCGATTTTCATTACCACATTAGCAATATCTTATTTACCAATTAAATAAAAAATCTCAGCATTTTCTGTATGCGGGAGAATGGCAAATTTTTTCGCGAGCAATTTGTGTTTGAATAATTTATTGAGTAGGAGGCCCAAAAAAGTCTTGAATATTGTAAATTTTGAATGTCAAATTTCCCACCCCAATCTTATTTACCAATTAAATGAAAAATCTCAGCATTTTCGGTATGCGGGAAAATGGGCTGGCCAATTTTTTCGCGAGCAAGTTGTGTTTGAATAATTTATTGAGTAGAAGGCCCAAAAAAGTCTTGAATGTTGTAAATTTTGAATTTCAAATTTCCCACCCCAATCGTCCCTGTTGGGAACTTTTTTCAGAAAGTTTATTCTCGAGAAAACACTCCTCGGATGATCGCATCTTCCGAGCACATGCTTGAATACATTTTATCAACGTGGGTAGAATTTCGTGTTAAAAAAGGCCGAAAAACGTTTGCTCAACACACGCGATCGCTCATTTGTTGAATTAAAGTGAAAAGTATCGATAATTTAGCGATATTTTTCATTACTCTGTTTAACACTGACGAACACAACGTTAACATCGACGATCAGCCATTAATGGTTTGCAACACGTGCTAAGAGCAGACTCCACTATGCCTACTCCTGCCGCATATATATATTTATCCATAGTCATTGATATATACATATATTTACTCGCTGTTAAATAATCACATGGCGAATAAGTCGAAAAATTTCATCCTATCCTAACAACTATACGCGTGTTTCCATGAATCAGCGAAATTGTAGCTGACCCGATTCGAAAACAGCGAGTTTAGAATCATTTATGTTTCATTTCTTGCCGCGCAATAACAAATACGCGCAAGAAAGCTGAGAGGCTGTCCACATAAAAGTGTCAACTATTTCGAGAAGTATAAACCGACGAAACGTATTAGTAAAACGTTGTAAACTCATGAACGCCAACTTTTCAAAATGGTATTTGAAAAAAGGCAAAAAAAAAAAAAAATTGTATGGCAAAATACAAAAATGGTCCGAGAAACGGTTCCGCCAGCGACTTGCGAACATGTTCGTTAAAAAAATAATAAACAGCGTGATAATACTTTGAATGAACTGCATCCGTAGCGATCGCTGGTGATACACGTACGTAACAGAGTTGCGCGATCGGGATGCGATAAATGTCGATATAGTCGCGGGCCGAATGCCGAAGGTTACAAGGGAAAGCACTTTGTTCTTTTTTGGTTAACGACGGATCGGCAATCGACCTTGTTCAGTGTAAAACTTTCGGGCTTGACACCTTCTTCCACGGATATTCTTCCCAGTCTTTTCTTCACCCGGAAAGGCGTCGATCGCGGTGAAATTATTTCATAAAAATCGCTAGTTCTTCCCTGTGCGTGAGTTCGCCTTTTAGGGCTGATTGAGCCGACGTGATCGACGGGTATAGCGATGTCGACTTCGGCGCAATGATTGTTCATGGTATTTGTGGTCGTTTGATGAGTTTCCTCGGCCGAGTTCCGGCGGCCAGTTTCCATGACCCGGGGCTCGTCGTTTTCGTCGGATGGACTTGTGAAAACGTCCGAGGAATAACTACGGGCATCGTAAGCCGAACCTCCTGGATCCGAGGAGTCAAAATTGTCATAATCGGCGGTTCCCGAACGGGGAGTCCGCGAAGAAGCCACTAGAGATATCGCTCGAGCTTCAGGTTTTGGAGGACGTTCGTCGTCCGCGTAATCCAACGACAAACAACGTTTTTCAAAGAGGGCAGGTCCCCGAAGGGCTCGCTCTCGTCGGCTGCACCTGGACTGACATTTCTTCGGAGATTTCGTGCCGTTCTTTTCTTCATTTTCTTTCTCGGTCTCTTCCATCGTAGTTTTCGAAAGCCCCGTCAAGTCCTCGCCAGGGAGCATCGACGGTCTTCGTCGAACACTATTCTCGCGTTCGACCGAGAGACAAAACTCTTTGTCCGTGAGCAAGATTTTTTTGGGGAACCGTGGCGGAGGCTTGGAAAAATCGTTTGCTCCGTCAGTTTCGATCGACGGAGTTTTCAGCATGCTCTTGACGCGACGTAGTTCCGTCAGCAGATCCATCGTCTCCTGAGACGGCTCGTTGACCATTCGTCGTTTAAAACGCCGATGTGACGTGCCGTCGTCCGTTTCTTCATCGCTCTCATGATCCATACCTTCCTGTTTCCTCAGGACGGATTTGGTCGTGATTGACGATTTGGACTCGGTGCTTAAATCTTCGCTGGCTGACCTTGTTGCATTGTCCTTTACGGTTCCTGATTCATTGCTTTCCTTGGGCAAATACGCGTCCGCATTCGTAGTCTCGTTGTTGTTGTCGTTGCTGTTGTTTTCATTAGTATGATTATTGTTCTTGGTCGTGGTTACGTCTTTTCCTCGAAAATCACTCATATTGGTCCTCTGTTTGTCCTTCTGATGATGGAACTGATGATTGGCCTTCGTGCGCCTCTTGAATGCGGCGTAACTTTCCGACGGAACTTCCTGCAGCTCAAATTTGTCGTGCAGAATCTTTAGAGTGCCGCGTATGAAATCTTGGCTGTGATAGGACGAGCGTTGGCTCACTAACGAAGAGTCACCGCTCTGATAACCCAACGAAGATGTCGATGGTACTGATGCCACCACAGTTTCCCTCGACAGCTTCAAATTGTCCGAGGAAATACCTCGTCGCTCCAGACGACCGGGAGGATCGTCGAAACGCGGCAGTTCACCGTTTTTACGATTCTTGTCCAAAATGTCTTCGGAAACTTGGCGTCTCGTCTTTCCCGAGGAATTGTCCGAGCCGCTAAACTTGTCCATCGCTTCCTTGAACGTTTGACGTCTCGACTTGGTCCTGGAAAACTCTACCAGCTCCTCTTTCTGGACATTCTCTTCGGAAGAAGGTTGACTCGATTTAGAGGTGTCCACATCGCGCCTCGAGTCCGAGGATCCTGCTTCTTCGTTCGAGGCCTGTCGCCTTGATTTCAACGGGGAGCCTATCGAGTCCCGGGAGGCGAAAGAATTTTTCGTCCTCGAAAGGACCACTCGGTCTTCCGTCGTTTGATCACGATCCGGTGAGATTCTCCGCTTTGTTGGCGAGTTTGGCGTGCTGTCGTCACTACGGAACACCAAAGAGACGTTTTGGTCACGTTCCGGTCGCGTCCTCGTTGCCGAAACGACTCTGCGGGATCTCCGCTTGGACCATCTGTTCGGCGAGTTGCCCCAACTCGCTGCTTCGCGGGGTAAACTTTGGTGCGACATCATCGTCGAAAATATCTCATCGCTCGTAGTCACACGACATTTGACAAGTTCAGCGACACTCGCTGATCTATCGTCCGATCGGGAACTCGGATGCTCGTGGGAATCCTCGGAAGGTGGAAAAGAACTGGGACCAGAGTCCAGGACGTCGTCGAGCGAAGCACCTCGCAGTGGATCTCTGTGAGCCTTCATACAAACCGTAGAATCGCTGCCCTCGTTCAGGCAATCTGATTCGAACGAATACATTTTCAATAAATATCCTTTCCCGTTCGATCTTCGTCCACTTTGGCCCTCAGTTTCCTCGTCGTTAGCATCATCATTGTCTTCGTCCTCGTCGTCTCTCTCGTCTTTGATGATGCACAAAACGTCATCACGATCAACGTGATGCTCGAGTCCTTCTTTCGGACTTATCGGATGGGGGGGAGTGCGTTCGACCGCGAGAGGCGAGGGTTCAGCAGGTTGGCACTTTTTGACCATAACTTTGGGGAATTCGCGCAATGCGTCGAACGTGAATCTGTCTAGAGTTTTGGAAGAGCCTATTTTTTCGAGAAAAGGTTTTTCGACCGCACGACTTGGTCCGATTTTTTCTAGGTAAGGCTTGCCGATTACTTTTGGAGTGATTTTAGCGAAGAACGGTCGATCTTCGGTCTTGGAAACTCCGATTTTCCGCAAGAACGGTCTGCGATGTTTTATTTCTTGAGGTTTCTCTTGGCTCCTGGAGGTTTCGAGGGTACGCTCAGCGGAGGTCATTTCGTTGCTGTAGTTGGAGGAATTGTCGCTACTCTTGGATCTCGCTCGTTTGCTACGGGGAAATGGCGTGAGTGGTGTCCTCGGGGTTCTCGGTGTTAATGAGGGACTTGGCTCTTGGTTCGGACATGTCTCGTCCAGCAAAGCAATCGCGTCGGTTAAATCCATGTAGGCTTTTCTAGGGGCGGCATAACGATGACCCGGCGCTGTATCATTGCTGTCCAGACTGCTTTCTCTTTCGCGACTTCCTGTTACCGAGAACAAGGACAAATTGGGTCTAGCAACGGTCAGAGATCGTCCGTCTCCATGGGGATACGGATAATTAGTTGACGATGAGGGGTACGAGCTTCGATCACAAATTCCACCACCGACCGAGGACGAAGGTGACTCGGCGGTGCCAAATGGCTCGTTGTACCAAGATCTGACACCGAGGTCCTCCGGTCTTGCGGCAGGACTCTCCGGCTGCTCTATCGTCGAAAGTTGACGATTGTGTACCAGCCGCGGATTCCTGGTGTTTCGATTAAACCCGCGATTGGTCAGCCCACCGAGAATCCCACCGATCGCCACTTGGTCCGGGTCGTCCAGGCCCATGCGTTTGTACGTCGAACACGTTGCGAAATGCGGTGGCGCTTGTCTCGCCGTCTCAACGATTATTCTGCCTTGGGCACATGGAACAATTGGCTCACCATCCACCGGTGCCTCTTCCGGCGTCAGGGGCAGAGCCACGCCACGTCCGAATTCAATGAACCACAGCTCGTCCCTCAACTCGCTTTCTCACTTCTTCTCGTTCATGTCCTTGTTCAAATAGTGTAGCACGTAATGCAACACCAAATCGTAACAGTATTTGTACTCCGTCTGTAAATAAAACACCACAAGCCACCGCGTTAAGTCATGCCACTATCTAAAGAAATCAACAAGCCTAATCAAACCCTGAAACTCTTCTAAGACTCAAAAAAATTTAATCTATATTCAAAACTCCTTTAAAAATCACTCAACAAACTCCATTTTTCTTCTATAGCAATGTCTAAATTGCCATAACTTTGCTTCCTTTTTCAGGTACTTTCATTTGCAAGGAATCGATGGAGCAAGAAGCGAGGGAAAAACCATAAGTAAGCTTGAGCCAAAATCATTTTAATTAACGAGGCTACACTGAAAATTCAATTTTGTCAAAAAACGTCGATATTTTGTTGAATACGGCCAACTAAATATTTTGGGATGATTTCAAAATTTTCGTTATTTCGACAATATTTTTCATTATAACGGAACTGTCAGCAAAATTTACGATTGGAATGACAAAAATTTACTTTCCGAAAAGATTTTCCAGAATGTTTGTTGCTGGAATGACAAGATTTTCGTGATTTTTCGAAAAAAACGTTTAGTTGAACGTATCCAACAAAATATCGATCTTTTTCAACAAAATTTTCTTTTCAGTGTATAGTCTTCAGTAATTATTCGATTTACAATTATTATTCGAAGACTCTAAAACAAATTGGGGATAAAATCAAAAGAGCATGCAAACTGGTGGAAAATAAGCTTTAAGACGATTGCTATAAAGTCTAGCAAATCTGAAGGAAGCAGCCGTCAAAGGCTCATTTGCGGCAAGAGAGATCTTAAAGTCCCAACTTACCTAAGAAGCAAAATCATAGCGATTTCATTTTTTTGTTCTTTCATGTCTGATTTCTTTTACGAAACATTGAATATCAAATCTTATTGTTTCGATTGTTGTTTGTTTTTGCGAATATAACTTGCCATGTTTTCGACGAGTTGTGGTCTGTGCCTCCGGACAGTTTTAACAGCCTGGAAAATATCCACTTCACCGTGTTGTATGACCTGCTCTATGCAAGCATTTGCGGCGCAATAGACTCCACATCTGCTTCGACCGTCCGGCGATACGACCGCAACTGGTCCATAGTCCGTTCTTTGACGCCATCTTTCGACCATATTCATTAGTTCCACAAGACTGTTGGTCGACGTGGGCACTTTATGTCCCATTGGCCAGCAAGTTAGTTGAAAAAGTTGCACTGTTTTCGGCGGGGCTTTCACTCCAGCCATCAGTTCGGTCAGCGAGACTATTTTCTTGTTTATCCTGAATACCTGATAGTGAAATCGAGGAACAGACAAAAAAAGAGAACGATTAATTGTATTTGATGCAAAAAAATGCATCGTTTCGACACTTTGAAGGATTTTGCGGACATTTCGCGACAATGTCGACATGGGAAACGATTATCTGTGACGAGCCAGTAAACTTGTCGTGAAATTCACTCACCCATGTCTTGATGTTCGTGTAATGGTTGTGGCTAATATGATCTATCGTAAATACCGGACCATATTTCTTCGAGTGTCTGCCCTCTGGCCAAAAGCTCGGAAAGTTGGTTGACATCGGAGGCGGTACGCAAAGTACGACAACAGCAGCGCACTCGTAATCATAAACCAGCGACCAAAATTCGCCGCAAGTGTGTTTCAATGGCCATTCGGTAACGATGTATTCTCGTGGCTTTGTATAACCCTGAAGCCCATAGATTCACAGTTTATAATTCCCGTGTCTCGTATTTACGACTTTGATACGGTGATTCGTAACATTGACGATATACTCACATCGACGAACACCGCGTTTATGTAATCCGTGAAACTGTTGCCCTGAAAACTCGTCAGGTACGGCCGGAAGTTGTCGGCTGCATCGAACAAAGCGGAAAGCAATTTTGTGTTTTGAAAATATAAATAAAGGGGGATTTAAAAAGTTGGAAGGATAAAATCAGACTCACGTGGAACTACGAGAACGTCGCGATTTTTTTCCCTGTTATCGGCGCGATGTCCACCGGCACAATCGCCGATCGTAAACCGCGGCGTTTGTTTACAAATCTGTTGATATTCCCGTTGATACTCGTTCATCTTGGTTATCGGATTTTTAACGCTTTTCTGTTTGAGACGTTGCGAAAGTTCCGAAACGGAGAACCACGATGCACCACAAATAACAAATTCCTCGAGAGTGTCGTACACGAATTTGTACTGATCCTGGAGAAACGGATGAACAAAAAATAAGATGAAATTTTCGATTTTAAGATAATGAGTTTTAACACGAAATTCCTCGTCGGATTTTTCCCTTTTTCTTTTACCAAAGATTCTATAAGGCCGCGACGACTTTGTCGCAGTTTTTTCAGATACCCGAAAACGTCGAAGGCGTCCTCTTCTTCGGCCAATTCCATATTGGCGTCGATCGCTAAATAAACCCCGGAACGTCCACCGCCGTCACTGCGTCGTAACGAAAATCCAATTAAAGAAGAAAAAATAAAATGAAAACCAACAAAGCTTTTGGTTCTCTCATTCGTGCAGAAATTTCCAATCGCGTCTCTCCCTCTCGTGTTTGTCGGGGCGAGAAATGTTCTCTCGAAACCATAACAGAGGTTTGTGGCAAGCTGTAAACAAACGCGCACTCACTTGCAATGTACGACCATGGGACCCGACTCGTTTTTGATGGTTGAGCCAACCACCGCTCTGACCCGCCTACGAAACTCGAGGACAGCATTTCCAAACGGGCACGTGTGCGAATGCCACTCGGTATAGTGAAACTGGATAAGAGTTCGTTCCTCGCTGACCTCCTGGCGTGACAGCAAATCGATATAATTCCGTTCGATTTAGATTTCATTATTATCATTGTTGTTTTTGTTATTTTGTATCGTGACCGTACAATCAAATTTATTTCATATTTTCCATTCAAATTCTATGACAAGTCGCATCGCATCGTTCTCGGTCACTGACCAAAATATTCCGACCGAAATTATCCCAGAATGGAGTTCAGAAATTGGCATTTGCACGTGCGATGATGATTTGATGAATTTTGTTTGGTTTGTGAGTTCGGAAACATCTTGGGATCAAAAAAAATCCGCGGACCTAAAATACTCGTACAAAAACGTAATTTTTTTTATCCTTGGAATAAAATCCCAGCATCACGACATCATGAGAGAAAAGCGAGTTTAGTTGAAAGGAGGGGAAAAACTATTTTTACATAATTGCAAAATTTTCGTAATTTTAGGTTTCCAGTGTTTTGCGACGACTTTTTTTCATGTACAACATGCTCGTTGTTTTACGAACGGTCTGGTCGAAGGGTCCTGTCCACCAGCCTCCCTTCACATGTTCTAGGAACATATCCCTCGGGTCTGAATAGTAGAGGG
Source organism: Diadegma fenestrale (assembly GCA_037043255.1). Classification (NCBI taxonomy): domain Eukaryota; kingdom Metazoa; phylum Arthropoda; class Insecta; order Hymenoptera; family Ichneumonidae; genus Diadegma; species Diadegma fenestrale. Next base: position 11,491,178 of record CM073317.1, read on the forward strand.
CTTGAATAGTGCATTGCAACAGGACGATGTACTATTCAAAAGCTCTGCCAACAACCACCACCACCACAACTGACAAGTAGCCAACGAACTTGAATCAACAAACATTACTTTTCGCATGAAATTACGTCGCAGTGTGTTCCATCACGTTGCGTTATCATATCCGAGTAGTTTCATGACTATTTTGACAACCCCGCGAAACGCGTTGGAGATTCCAGACCAAAGTTATCTCCGAGCATTGGCGTGTTAACTTTATTAAAACTTTTCAATCGAATCTTTCAACACATTGGAAAATTAGACGGTCGCTGGCAATTTCTACTCGTAATTTTTTTGACGTGAATCATTTTTCTGTCTTTGGGTTATTATCGTTGGAATATTTTGATTCGTCGACATTGTTACTGGCGTTGGTGACAATAAAAATATATTCTTACCCCTTTGTCGTCCTTTTTGTACAGTCTTATCGTACGTATATGAAAATTGGCAAGCTCCTCTTCCTTGAGTACCGAAACACCGATGCCTCCATATTCCTCATCCTTTTCTTTGTTCGCTGGCCAATATTGGACACACATAACCTGTTACGAAATAACAAGAGAGGCCTTCACAATGTCTCTTGAATTGAAGAGCTCGATTGTCATCGAACAAGCCTCGGTAATTGATTTTCTATTGGCATTCGCGTCGACCAATATTGTTCAATATTTATTATCAACGGAAAGCAGGCCATAGAAAATTCAAGTGATATTTATTTAGTCAGGCAAGTTGTCAATTCTGCGGATAACCGCGAACTGACCTTTATGAAATCGAAGGTTTTTGTTAACATTACTATACAAGATGCTCTCTCCTGCCAGACCATGCGCCAAAATTCCGTTACCGTTGTCTCGATAGGTCCCTGAGTCACGATATAAGCGTTTGGTTTTAAAATACTCTGTGGAAATCGAAAAAAAATCACCATCGTTATTTCTCTTTTCGTCGATCCAGTATGACTCTGAAGTTTGCATCGTTGGAATGCAACGAAATTGTTTTTAATCTTCGGCGAAAGTAATTATTCAAGTGCGGAATATTATTACGATGATAAAATGATCGATTTTTGCCACACGAAACGCATATCGGCTCGAAAAGTTTGGAGGACATTGAAAATTAAACGAATCATCAATAAAATCAAATATTTTTCGTTGCATTCCAACGTTGCAAACTTCAGCATCATGATCCAGTTTGGGCTTTTAAGTTCAATCGACGAAACAAATGTTTTCTCACGTCTACGTAGGATGCATTTATATAATCCGAGTCTGGTTGTCCCTCTATCGTGTCCAGCACGACTCTGTTATAGTCATCTAAAATGTGAACAAAAATTATTGCACTTTTCATCTCTTTTTGTTAAAAAAAAACCAAATTCAATTTTATATTTTCAATGACAATTAAAACGGCGCGAGGTTACGGATTTTATTTTTAAAAATCCTGAAAACTCTAATCATTTTTCGGCCAAGACAATTCGCGCAGTCGAAATTTCGAAAATCTCGATATTTTTTAGAAACAAAAGAAAAGCGAAAAACAATGGAAGGAGCTTTGCCAAAAAAATTATTTGGCGAAATCGTAAGATGGAGCAAAAGATTTTTTTTCGTTACTTTTGTGCAAGCTCGATTTATTATTCCCGGAGGGGGTTGTAATATAGTTATATTAGGGGGAGCAATGCGTTGCTCGACCCAAATCTGTCACACGACACAATTTCGTTTATTCATTCGGAGTATATCGCTGTTTCCTTCCGTGTCGCGCGATATCTCTCGTTGCAATCTTGCGTCGTTCTCCAAAGAACTCCGAAATCGTCGTCATACTATATATTTCTACGTTTAGATATGTACCCAGTGTATATAAGTAAGTTTATGTACCGAAATGGTCGCGCGAACTTCGCCACGTGCAGCAATCTTTGGAGTCATGCACCAAAGTTGAGAAACTTATATGTATCAATGGAAAGGTTGAATATATAATATACTTCTGACGATTTCTCGAGTCCCCTGCAGCCCTTCTCATTCCCATAATTTAACATTTTCCTGACAAAATTTGCAACGTGCAACGACCCAGTTGTGTCCGTTTACACGTAATTTTATGATTTTCCACGTCTTATTAATTTTACTCCGGAAATTTCAACCAATTTTTGTTTTTTTTTTTTATTTCCATTATCAGTCGCGTTCGGAATGATAATTCAATTCTTGCAAACTCTCGCAATATTTCCTCGTCTTTTCTCTCGAAAAGTTTTCAATATAAATTTATTTTGCGAAGTTTCTTTTTTATATATCGACTGTTTTTATTTTAACGTGGAATTTCATTATCTTCGAGTTTTTTTCTCTCCATTTTTCATCAACGAGGAATAAATTTGGTCATAATGTAAAACACTCACATGGGATGCAACGTTGATTCTGATTCTTCTCTTTGTTTGCGGGCTTGAGCGCGTGTCTGCACGAGTGTGTTTCAACTTTACACGCCGTCTGTAAGAATAAGCAGAGAGTTTTAATTGATACCGATCTCTTTAATCGGAACACTGAAAAGGAAATTTTGTTGAAAAAGAACGATATTTTGTTGGATACGTAAAACTAAACGTTTTTTCGAAAAATCACGAAAATTTTGTCATTTCAGCAAAAAACATTCTGGAAAATGTTTTCGGAAAGTAAATTTTTGTCATTCCAATCGTAAATTTTGCTGACAGTTGCGTTACAAATGAAAAATATTGTCGAAATAACGAAAATTTTGAAATTATCCCAAAATATTTAGTTGGCCGTATTCAACAAAATATCGGCGTTTTTTGACAAAATTGAATTTTCAGTGAATTCAAATGCTTTTTCTAAATATTTCGTGGTCTCGATCAGCAATTAAAATTCGTAAAACGCTAGAAATAGCATCACGCAATCCACGAATTAGATCGACGCGACTAGCCATTTTGGTGGATCGTAAAAAACTTTTAATCTCGATCTCGGTGACTGCAAATAAATAGAGATGATAAATCTGGCTGGTCGCAGTTTCTACTGCCCGAGCCAGAAAAATCAAGCATTAGGAAAATAAACGCAAGACCAATAAAGCGCTCGGAGAAAAGTTATTTTTATGATTATACTGATATAAAAAATAAAAAATATAATGAAAAAGAAGAAAATGGGGAGGGAACGAAATTCAGGACGACGATTTTAGGGTCGTGAGATACTTGGCTGGCCGTAATGGAGAGCCTTTTATGACAACTGTCCTCTGCTCAGTGCTACCAGATATTATGCAACGTGATCAAAAAGAGCTTTTTTTTTCTTTTTCCCTCTTTCCCTCTCTCTCGCTCGCCTCCTCTCCAGCTTTTATCTCTTTGTCTCGTTTCTATTGCTCCCTCTTGTTCATTCTGAATGACATTCCGTGCGGTTCCTTTGCCCGAATGAGAGTTTCACAGTGTCCCCACAAAGGGACGTTTGATGCTCTGAGAGAGGAAAATAAAGAAGGAAAAAAAAAGCAAAAAAAAAAAGAGAGAACGATAACAAAAAAATAAAGAGCTTCAAGTGGCGAGAGTTGTTGCCATCAGCTCTTCCGACGTTTCTCCTTCCACGCCTGCCTCGCTTTAGAGGCGCATTGTTGGTGTCACAAACAATAGCCAACTAGAATCGATAACTCTGGAGCAACTAAAGAGGCAAAAGATGCAATTGCTTTGAAGTTTGAAAAATAAACAAATATATAAAACTAAAAGAAAATTCTCCCCGATTGTATGGATTCGAATCCCGAAATTTCAGGCAAAAGCCACGATTTTTCTGAATCACTTATCTCGCAGTATTCGTGAGAGGATTTTTTTCAAATTTTCAACGAGTAAGAAAATGAGTCGAATAAAAATTAATAGCACGGAAAATTCTTCCAGCCAATTCGTATTCGCTTCGAATTCGACCAATGAATATAGAGAAAAATCAAAGGACAATCTGCATCTCTCTATAAAAATTGTCAATTGTTTTCCTTTTTTTCAATCCAGCAAGAGTCCGCACTTTTTTTTAACAAGTATGAATAAAAGACTCGAGAGTGAAAAAGCCATTATAATCGCGAGCAATCGGGTGTAACGAGAAGAAAAAATCAGGCGGCAGAATTGAAAAGCCAAGTGTGAATATTGTGAAAAAACATTGTCGTTGAAAGGAAAATGCGAGGAGTATGAGAGGGTGAGCGCAAGAGGCTGGAAGCGTCGAGGTAACTTGTTACTCGATGGAATTTCATTTTCAACTAGCCACGCAAGAGCGATCGAGCGTGTTGGTGTGGTTTATTAAACTTTTCGAGGAGGACATTGGTGTGTTGGGGCGAGAGAGCAGGTTGGAGAGAGTGTGCGAGTGCAATCTTTGCGAGAATGTTTCCGAGTGGATCGCGGACTCGTTCGTTGATGATCGTTTGAGTCGATTCCTCTGCCGGGTTTAGTGGTCAAAGCGGAATCGTGCTCTCGCGGTGATTGCGCAAAAATATAGATCGAGATGTGAAATTCATAGAGAAGAAAAAAATCATAGAGCAAGAAAAAGGGGGCGGACGAGGCAAAAAATACAGAGGACGTAGAAAAAAAAATCATACGACAAGAAAAAACGTAATTAGGCCAAAAGAAAAATAGGTTTCGTGATGAGAGTTTGATGGATTGGATATTGAAGTCGAGGATAAAGAGACTTTCTCTCTCGATCGCAAAAAAAAAAGAAAATGTGAAAAAAATCGTTGAGACGGCGTTCTCAGCCGCCGGCGCCGAAAACTTGGTTGTCCTGCAGTCACCGAGTCGCCAGTGGTTTTTCTTCCCTTTTCTCCCCCCACCCCACTAGGGCATAATAGAGCAACGTGCCAAGAGGCACGAGACGATACGAGAATTTCTCACTTCCTCTTCGTTTCTGTCTGCCTCGGTTGCTGCACTAACACTAAAATATCTATACCGACCGCTTTATATATTAAGAGATACAATCTTATTTCCGCGATAACACGAACGAATAATATTTATTTTTATCAATTCTAAAAATAAAATCAACCAAAAAATCACGAATTTTCTACGATCGATATAAAAAAGTCTTACCTGAAATTCCACTCTATAAAGGACAGGAAATTTTCTGCGTAAATCACAGAGTTTGGGATACTGCGAAAGTTCCGTTGGCGCTGATGGCAACGTCGTGCTAATTCCTCCGAGCTCTTCAGACGCTGAAAATCGAATAAACAGACGGATTTTAATGTTGGACGAGTTTTTTTCATCGTCAAAGAAATTCAATCAGTTGAAATATGTTTTACGTCATTTTAGGAAATGCGAATGTCCGCGCTCCCCTTTTATCTCCAATGTATAAAATGTTGGAGTGCGAAAAGAGAACAAGAGAAACGGAGGGCGGAGAAATTCGAGGGCAATGGGATTATTAGTCTTTTGGATCTCAACTAGAATCGCGAGAGAATCGTGTGTTTATTTCGGAGCTTCAAGATCTCTCCCTTGTGCTACATATAGAAGTAATCATAACGTTAGATCGTCGCGGAAATGGCTGCTCTGATGTTTTGGCGTTGATTCGGCTCCGTCAAAGATCAGAATCAGGTGCACGCTTCACAGAAACGCTAGAAAAATTCTGTCTCGAAGAAAACAAACAAAAAAGTATGACGAGGCAAAATTCTTGTCAAACCATGATTCTGAAGTTTGCATCGTTGGAATGAAACGAAATTCTTTTTTATATTTAGCAAAAATAATTATTTAAATGCAAAATGTAATTGCGATGATAAAATAATCAGTTTTTGCCACGCGAAAACGTATCGGCTCGGAAAATTCGGATGAAATTGAAAATTGAACGAATAAAAAATAAAATAAAATATTTTTCGTTGCATTCCAACGTTGCAAACTTCAGCATCATTCTCAAAACACTGAAAAGCGTTTATGATTTTGCCGAAAGTTGAATGCGACGTTTCCTCGTGAAATTGGTCTTGGTCGTAGAAAAAATTGATCGCGAAAATAATGATGGACTTGGATAAAATTAGATTTATGTATAAGAAAAGTGACAGTTTCTGGGATGCTGTATATCGTGTGTTGTGACAACGTTGACGCGGCTTGTTTACAATATATGGAGGAGTATCTGATCGGAATGGCGAACGACGTTAAACCGCGGGGATCCCATATCCGGTATATGTATGCTAAGTAGGAGCATCAGAGATGCGAGAGAGCAGAGTGAGAGATAGAGAAAGATACGAGGAGGCAGAAAGCCCGAGTGTTTAGTTGACACCCTGACCTACTTGGCATTGGACGTGCCTCCTCGGGGATATGCACTGGGCCAGTGTTGTATGTATATAGTAACCATGAGGTTATATAGGTTCCGATGTATCTTTCGGTAAATACATGGATGGCCTTCTCCTTGTCATACCTACGGAGGGTGGGACAACGGGGAGAAGAAAAAGACACAACTGCTGTGATATAATAAGAGGCAATAACACGATACGAGCGGCATGTTCAAACGTTCCGAACGCGAGAAGACCGAAAAATCTTGATATAGTGCGCCAGATGATAGTTAATTCCTAGACCATGCATGAAAATCCATATAATCAGGGGAGCCTGGGCGCCAACATGTGACATCGATCCGATAAACTCAGGCTGCATAACTAATCTTGCACGTATATATACCTATCATCGTGTATATGTTTATCCTTCGCTTCCGGCGTGCCAATGAAATTACCGATATTCCATTACATAATCAACATCCACGGGATGTGTCTGCAAGTTTGCTGAGAAACTTTGCTCTCGCTTGATAGATTGCGATCATCTTCTTGAGATTAAAGGCATGAGCCATTTTTATTCATATACGATGCATCATTGCAGATCAATTTTTTAAACAATCTCGATTCATCGTCTCGACTTTGTCTTATCTGATTCCTGGATTGTCTCTCGCTGTTTACTTCGTATTTCGTGAACGATATATCGTGCTGCAGGGAAATGCGCAAAGAGTTTTCCCTCGGGAATCGCACGATCGAACTAGTTGCGAAAGCGCGGGCTCATCTTTCGAGAAATGCGACTCCCAGGCCGGCGAATAAAACGACGGAGCAAAGGCAGGTCGTTTAACCGAGATCGGAGGATGCACAGGTGTCCGCAAAATAGTGTACACACGAAAATAATGTGTGCAAACACAAGTAGTAGCGATGACTTTGAACCGAGGGCTAGGGAAGAGAACCCTCGAACGTGAAAAGCGTAAAAGTCGCACCTTGACACACTTTGACTACTTGGGCTCTTTCCAACCCACTGAAAGCCACGTGTTAGTGCATCAGCGATCATCCGAACAGTATGCACACAGAGATTATGCCTATACATTCGAGATAAGCTCCAGGGCGCCACAGTTGCACGGATTCTAAAAACATAGCCCGCAGAGCATTTTACAAATTCTAGCGTTTCTCGTTTCCTCTCGTTATTTTCAGAATTTGACACCATCAAGAGGATTGTAACGACTGTTTATTTTTTTCTCTCCAGAAAACGGTATTTCCGCACTGAAAATTCAATTTTATCGTTTGTTTTGAATGCGGCGAACTAAATATTTTGGGATGATTTCAAAATTTTCGTTATTTCGACAATATTTTTCATTGTAACGGAACTGTCAGCAAAATTTACGATTGGAATGACAAAAATTTACTTTCCGAAAAGATTTTCCAGAATGTTTTTTGCTGGAATGACAAAATTTTCGTGATTTTTCGAAAAAACGTTTGGTTGAACGTATCCAACAAAATATCGATCTTTTTCAACAAAATTTTCTTTTCAGTGCGTCAATATTTTATCAAAATCATACAACGACGTGAAAATCAATCTTCGTATCCACCGAATCGACAAATCGAGTAATCAACGTTAGTCTAATTACAAGGAAAAAGGAAGAAAACTTCATTAAGAATATTTCTTCGTGATTTGAGCGAATGACGCAGGAAAGCATCGAGCCCACCAAACAATCCATTGTACGTATTTAATAGAGCGTGTGTATAGTCTGAGTTATCGACTTTCGGTTCTACCTCGTGTGTTGGGTCTCATCCTCGGTTTTCGCACCCGAGAGTTTAGCACGGAGAGGGATTCGAATAACGGGCAGAAGCGAGGGCAAGAGAGAGAGAGAGAGAGAGGGAGAGAAAGGGGAAGAGGGCAAGAGGCATCTTGACGTAATCGATACTCTCCGATAGCAAGCACTTTAGAACGTTGGCACGACGATTCGAGATATATGTGTTCAATGTGATGATGAGAGACTTACTACGTGGGTATACGACCTATATATGACCCTTTCGAACTTTATTGATAATGAGAAAGCGTAGAATCTCGATCCACAAGACTCGTTGATGACATTACTGCGTTTTCCCTCACTTCGAGCTAGGATCGCCCTCGCTAGTCGACAAGGAAAAACTTGTACTACGTTTGTTGTTGTTTTTTTGCGATGGAGGATCGTCGATTACTCCTTCAAATCGCCTCGTGTGTTCGTTCAGTGTGCTGTCGTATTGAATATACAAAAGGAGCGAAGAAAAACAAAACGCTCCAGGCCACTTTGAATTTTTTTTTTCCCCTCGGTTCACAGGGACTGCTTTGGCAAGGTTAAAATAATTAAGTGAGGAAGAAAGTAATGAGAAAGTAATTGAAATTGACTGCGGGGGAGACTTCAGCCCTTCGGCTCGGAATTCTCGTCGCAATAGTGAGTTCCGCAGATCAACTTCTAAACTTCGTGGTGAACGTATTTTCATCGTGTTTTTATTCAGATTCTCATAACTTTTTCGATTCATATTGAAAAATGAATTTGTCACTTTTTGAGCGAATCTACGAGCCGGCAACCCTAATTGAGAAAAATTTGTACCGAACCACCGCAGGGGACAAAGTTGAAAGAGACTGCGAGACTGAATATTTGGCGCTTTTGTCAATGGCGTGTTTGACGAGCCAATAAATTCCTACACTGAAAATTCAATTTTGTCAAAAAACGTCGATATTTCGTTGAATACAGCGAACTAAATATTTTGGGATAATTTCAAAATTTTCGTTATTTCGACAATATTTTTCATTTGTAACGCAACTGTCAGCAAAATTTACGATTGGAAGGACAAAAATTCACTTTTCGAAAAGATTTTCTAGAATGTTTTTTGCTTAAATGACAAAGTTTTCGTGATTTTTCAAAAAAACGTTTAGGTAAACGTATCCAACAAAATATCGATCTTTTTCAATGAAATTTTCTTTTCAGTGTATCTTAAGCACGTTTTTCACCGCGCGGTACCTGGTTAGACCGTTTTATTAACAATATATCGATCGGCATGTGTATTTTAAGGAGCCTCGACAGAAATCGCTGTTTCGATTAAGACGCGCAGAACTTTCGTTAATTTTGACTCCATTCTGCTCGATTTTTTTCTCTTTCTGTTTTCTACGAGTTCTCGTGCGACGATAAAATTCCGATCAATAAAAAAAATGTCGGGCACGAAATGCGTGTAAAGATGTACGTGCTCGACTTCATCTCAATCGATTGTTCGGGATAACGAACGCAATTTTGTACACAAATCTCGCAACGTCTCTCTTTTCATCAGAGATTTAAGTTCTTGTTTTTATTATCGATGAGATATCCGGAGGATGCGCCGGATGGTTGGCACGTGCGAAAAGCACTAATGTCGAGAGGACTCCCGCGACACTCGACGGGTGTACAGGCAAAGGACTTGACCTAAATCTTGCTCACGCTTCATAAATACAAACTACATAAAAAATGTCATGCATTCAACGTATATGTATAGGATTATCGCGCGATATAGATGGCAAAGTGAAAAAGGGCATACGCCGCAAGATAAATAATCCCGGGAGGTCTGTTTCTGTCCCAAAGAACTTTTTCGAGGCTTTTAGAGGGTTTATTACCCCCGGGTGAAGACCCTAACGACATCATACCAGAATTCAATCGACGTAATGGAAATTTCGTCTCGGCAGTTTCGTCGATCTCGACAGAGCGATCGCGAGCGTACAGCGCGTCTCAAAATTCAATGTCAAGGTGTCAGGACCGAATTCGAGTCAATGAAAAACGGAAAAATGGAGATTGTAAAAAAAAAACGAAGAAAAAGGGCCCGAAATGTTGAGATTCAACGAAAAACATTTTTTCTCTTGATTATTTATTGAATTTCGAAAATCGTGGAAATTTTTTGAGTCCAGTGAGTTTTTTGGTCGCAAGAGAGAATCGTTTTATCGGCCGGACCAAATATTAAATAATAATTATTGGCTCGGCTGAAGAAATAACAGAATTTCGCTGCATTCCAACGATGGAAACTTCAGGATCATGCCACTGAGCCTCTTGGAAATATCGCGCACATCGAAAATCGAGCCTGCTCTCGAGTATCTTGAAGGGTTAACGCGGGATGAATGAAATATCGTGGCAAATTGCGCGAAGGACAAAAACGAGGGCAAGGGTGCGAGAGACATATGAATATGCGTGCGCTTAGAAAAAACTGCGGGAATCGAACGAAGGGATAAAGTTTTGTGACCGCGCGCGCAGAACCCGAAGAAATTGGGAGGGAAAACAAGATTGGCATGCCCTTTCTTTTATTCCGCCATAACTCTCTGCGTCTCATCCAACTGTCGGAATTGAGGCAACAAAATTGATCGCGTGCTCAATGAACGAAACTCTGATAGGAAAAGGGCTCACCGCACTCTATACATGTATTTTTTGGGAAATACGTACATAAAAGTATTAGCAAGTTTACGAATGGAATAACCACGGAAGTGAATATCATCTTCGGATGATAAATAACCAAATCGAAGAGATGGGCTTCCACCTCCGCCTTCCGTCCGCCCCAGTTGGCCCAACCACCGACATATCGAAAACCCACTCTCGTATACTTGGCGACTCGATAAAAAGCCGACGATATTTACTCCAAGAAAATATTGTTTGTTCGACAACTTGAATCAACTCGACGAATAAATTCCAATGAATGAATTTTCTGATGATTAAAAAGTTTATTAAAAAACTTGTGACAAAAATTTTATAATTTAGTTCCCGAGTCTTTGCGATTCCGAAATCGATTCAAGTTTCTCTCAATATACGTGATTTTTCATAAATAATATGGAAATTGTTTTTCATGCAAAAAAAATATTCATAATACATATGAAAATGACCGATTTTGCAAGCATCGTTTCCCTGCTGGAAATTCAACGCTTCAACGAACAAGCCAAATTTGCCATTCAAATTTTTATTCCTCTCTCCCAACCGCACAGTTTATTCTTCATCGTATGTGCTTGTTTCCAAGTATAAAGACTCATACGGGAGACAAGGTCTTATCGTAATGAGATTTGGGAAAAAAGGGCGAGGAAAGAAGTACCAGAACGTGTCCTGGTTCGTCATGAAAAAAAATATGTTGCTTCTGTACGTGCGCGTATGTTGAACTACATTATTTTTTCATCCCATCACACATTTCTCTGGCTGAGAAAAAAATGGTGCCAGTTTTTTCGGAAACAATTGGCCCGAGGCTCGATCTCTGGAAAATTTACATTTTTTCTGCACTGCGCGACGAGGGGCGTTCTCAAAGTTTATCGATTGGCGGATATAAAAACTTGGTGCGGCATTGAACTTTTTTTTGGATGGAGTGATGAAAAGCCGGAGAAATTATAGTCGAAAATTTGTTCTCTTTTTTTCTACGTCTGTTTTGTTTTCGTACGAGACACGAACTACATTCATATCGATAAATAAAAGCCTTACCGAAAGATATGAGGCCGCTGTTCAGCATGGAAAGTTTTATTTGACTCGGAATCGAGGCGAGACTGTGGCCAGGATTTAAATGACGTTTCCTCGGTGGTTTATCCGGTGTCCTCGGTGCACTTCTGCTTCTGTGATGATGGTGCTTCCTGTGAGAATGGGAATGAGTGTGGGAACCAGCCACGGTTGAAGCGCCACCGGTTCTATCCGATCCTACGCTGCTTAAACCGACGACTCCACCCGCACCACTCGATTGCGTCCGTAAAGACGACATTCCGCTTCGTTTTCAGCCCTTGGCCTTTAATTATTTATCTGTAATCAAAAGAAACAATTATTTAATCAGAGTCAAAAAAGTTTAGTTACGAAAAATGTTCGATTTTTTCTTTTTTACATAAAAAGTTTTCGAATTTTTCATTTTCTAATAAAATTTCGAATATGCATCGAAATTTTACAGACTTTATGAAAATCCAAAAAAAATTCACTCAACTCACGAGCTGGAGTCATTAAAATCTGAAAAGAGCGTTATAACTTAATTTCCTTCGGTCCAAATAAATTTTAATGAGAGCGTTTTGAAAAGCTAGTGAAAAGATTTAAGGAACTCGGTTTGATTCGAGCGGGTGAATTTTAAACTGAAAAGTTTTGGCTCTTACAGTTTCGTCTAAAAAAAAAAGCACGTGTAAAATTCTGCAAAGACGATGAAAATGATGAAACGTTTTCGTGGATTGCCATGTAAATGAATTTTCGAGTTTTGCGTCCGAATAGCGAGGGACGCTTGTACGAAAAGCTGTTGGCTTTATTTTCGCTGAAAGGACAAACACGTTCGCGATCAATAAGACACCGATGGAAATAAGCCGATCGACAACTTGGCGAGCTCTCTCGAGTTTTCTCTCTCCGTTTATTTCTCCTTCGCTCGTACCTGCTCATACACATCAATGCAAACTTGTGTTTTCATCGTCCGTTACGCCAGGTTTGCCCAATTTCTCTACACACACACAAAATATATCCAATTGCAAACGCAATTATTTAAATTAATGAAAACAATGAGACACGATTCGACACTAATCAATGAGCTATTGTTGGCGATTGATGCTCGTATTCGCCAATGATAATACAACGCTTTGACGAATCAGTCATTATTACCCCCGAACTAGGGACATCATTACTAATTGCAATATCATTTAACCAAATCATCTTTCGATTGAATAATAATTATCGAGCAATTAAACTGGTTACAATTATCAGAGATGACGATGACGGGGACGGCGCGGAGATTCGCCACGAGTTGCACGTTGCAGCTGAGCGAAAACGTCATTGAATCATTTTTTTAAGCATCGAGTTTCGTAATTATCCCGTAATTTATCATTTTTTTTCAATTTTCAACAACATTCGTGACATTGTCCCTCGTCAAGATGTAAAAGATACGCGATAATTCATTTTATTATTCCGTTAACTGATCACGATGGAAAATCATTCGATTGCTTTTCCCTAATTCGGTTTCTCGATGCATAATTTGAAAGAAAATACAATTTTTATTTCATTTTTCCATCTGCTTTGCTTGCGGAGAGTAAAGGTCGATTGGGATTATTGTTATGGTTGTTAATATAATTCTTTACAGTGTAAGAGTGTAGAGTGCATTGCACAGGTGCATTACGGTCAACGACATATGGATCTTTTATGTTCGTCTCTGTTGTTAGATCATGTCGTCGTGCTGCAGTGCCATAAGAGGGGAAAGAACTCTTGGTTCGACCTAAATAACGGGAGCTCTCTGTACACTTGGTCGAGTATCGTTCTTTACAACAACAACGAAAAATACGATAGTCGGATTAATTAAGAGCGAGTGATATGAATCAATAAGAAATTTGTTTCGCAATTGACTCGATTTTACGAAAATTATGGTTTTCCTGACCCAAGACGGTTTTATGTCGAAGCGAGAAAGGCCGAGGGTAGAAACACGTAAATAAATGTAATAATAGCGATTCAACGATGTGAAAATGGAGGAGAATGAATTACGGAAACTCCGGGAATTGCGGTGGTGCGGAAATTGAGAGAAAAGGGAAGTGGATGAGAAGAATATACAATGAGAAAAATGACAATGACACAAATACAATTTATCATGTTTGCTTCAACCCTTTTCAAACGCAAATTGCTTCATCTTCTTCGAGACCTCTGGCAGAAAATAAAATTAGGACGAGTTCCAAGAATTTAACTTTTTTTTTATGAAATAAATTCTATTCAATAATTTCACCATTTTTTTTCAATCATTTTTATGAATGCGATGAATTTTGGCTCGTTTGGAAAATGATTCTTACAATACTTTGAATTTCGATTTGTTCAATCCATTGCGATTGAATTTGAAACTTTTCCCTGCAATCGAACGTACAAAGTTTTTTATTGCTAGACTCATTTTACTCTCGATCTTCGACAATTAAAACGACACTTTTCAAATTAATTACATTTTCCATGCAATACTCAGTTCTAAAGCGAGAATCGAAGCGAGTCTCGTAAATGAGACTCTGAGCTGTGGGTTCCGAGAATATTTAAATATTAAAAAGGGTAATTAATTGATTCAGTCTCAAGTATTTATGAGGGTCAAGTCCGAAGCTCTATCGTTGGCCCGGAGGATTTCGGATTGGGGTGTTTCCCAGAGGGACTCATTGTCAGCAATTTGTTGAGGGGTTCGGTGGCCAAAGAGAATAATTAAAAACATCTGAATTCTAATTTTCAATGCGGTCTCTGTGGTCTGGATTTCCAGGGAGAAACCACGAGGAGAAAATCGATTTGTAATTTTCTCAAATAGGATTTGGAATGTTAATAACTTTGGCTTAATAATCTTGAAGGCAAATCTCGTGCTTGGTGGAATCGAGGAATATCATCGGATAATTAAGACTCTTGCTTGTCAATATTTACCAACTCGAGTCAACAAATAAGCCGGATAATGAATAGCAAACACAATCATTGTCATGCACGTGCGTATATACGTGCATATACGCTTAGCGCAATAGTGAGCAATTAGAGGATGAGAATTAAATGAAAATTTAGTTGCGGCTGGTCAGTGAATACGGAACGTAACATTTAACTCCGCGGTGATGTTGCATTTACCTCCGGCGCACAGAACTCAAAACTTTCTCCGGGTGTTCTGTGCTTGCACGTCCTTCCGCCTACGGAACCTGTTTCGCCTATTATTCCCGAGTATAATGAAAACCTCTGCCGCTCGTTTCTACTTACTCGAGAATATGCCAGTAAAATTTGCCTCCAATTAAAAATTTTTACAAATTATCAATAAAAATCAAACTGATGCGTGACGTCGATGGTCGTCAGGAAGGTCAAAAAATGATTTTTTCTACACCGTTTAATCGAATTCTTCGTGGAAAATGGATCGACAAGTATTTATACAAATAAAAATGATATTTTATCAAGAGACGCGGCAGCGGATCGGCGCCAAGTATTAAAAAAAAAGGAAACGTAGCGCGATCTGAAGTACACGACGAATTTGACGAAACCTCATTCCGATCAAGCTTTCAAAGCTTTTCACGTCCGCCTTCCCTCCCGAGAGCCTTCATACGTGTGTGCAAGTACCCAAATTTGTGTGCGAGTGTGGCCCGCTTGAAAATACTGGATGGAGAGATTTAGGGTAAATCCAGTGAGATATATAAACGCATTTACGTCGATATAGTGTATAAATAAGTTGAAGCGTACCGGGCGAACGCTCGAGAGTATCCTCGAGAGTTCGTCTTTGGAATTTAGAACCAAAAGTCTCTCGGTATCTCAAATTTTCTTCCCCACGACAAGTCCATCTCCGTCACGAATACGGATTATGAATCTTCCATTTTTCATCGACGATCTCATTGCAATTGAAATTTATGCTAAGATGATTACGTCCGACGCATTGCTCGGCTTAATTAATGAAATTATCAATAAATTCATAATTTATTACTCGATAATTAAGAAATATGTATAATTTTATGAATTTCTCATTTTTCATCCCTAATTTCATCGATCAAATTGTTCGAATTAATGATAATTTCTGATTGGTTAATTAAATTAATGAGTCTTAATGATTTTCCTTATTCTTTACAATGTTCGCCATTGGGAACTAAACTCTGTTTCAATTAGTTCGAGGGCCGGGGAAATATAAAAGATAAATTATTCACCAGCCGCGTTACAATATCCCAATTATCGACAATCAATTCGTAATTATTGAAAATTCGATTAGAGTGACCTTGAAATTGAGCCGAAGCGTTCGTGAATACTTCGATAAGTTAAAAATAGCATGAGCGCAGTCGCTTTCACAACAAGAAGACTGAGTCTGAATATATTTTCGTTTTACAATGAACTCAACGTTCTGTGCGTTTTGATATATTCACATTTCGTCAATATATATTTCTATATCTGTATATTAGTCATTCGAAGGTATGAAAAGTCCGACGTCATTCAGAAATAAATATCGAGTGTATAAAATAATAAACTAACCATGTTTTTTCTTTTTGTTTCGTCGCAATAAATTGGCAGTGCCTCTTCCACAACGAGTCACGTAAAAACAGTGCAGCTTAGCACGTGTCACTGACACGATATTCATGGACACGTTACAACGATACGTTATACGTTTGTACCAATACAAAGATATCCGAGTCGAAATCTTGTTGCGAGTTCGCGTCAGCAGCGAATTTTTTCATTTCTCCTTAATTTTTTCACGTTACACTCGATTTTTGCACAATTTAATTTTTTTTTTTCAAAATGAATTTGTTCGTAATAAAAAGTCTGCCTAACAATCGACGTAATAAAAGTATAAATTTTATTTTCTATATCGACGAATCAGTTGTCAAAAAAATCGTCAACAAGAGGCAAAAACTGATACGAATTTGAAAAATGTTTCATTATGAAAATGGTGGATTTGAATCGAGGGATGAAGTGAAATTGAGAGTGATTAAAAATAGGCTTACCAGTGTGAATGAGGGGCTGTAATGGCCCGGCGATTCGCCGTGGTCACTGAGCATCGACGAGGAATGGTAAAAAAACAAAAATAATCACTTTATCGACGATCATAAGTTCACGATTGATTCCATAAAGCCGAAGTGATCGATCGTCAGGAAAAACAAAAATAAAGCCTCGGGACTTTTCGCACTTTGTCGACGCAGAAAAAAAAGGAAATTTAGTTCAATGATGGAAAATTGTTGGAAAAATAATGAAAACACAGTCGATTGAATCACCTCGTCGTTGTTGAGACATTTGATCTCACTGAATCACGAATAATTCGAGCTTTTTTTTCTCACTTGGTGATTAATTATCATTCGCATGTATACATGTATATTTATGCACTTATGTATACGTAGAAATTGGCACTTTTTTCACTCGCGATTCCTTGAGGGCTCGGGACTAGAAAAAAAACATAAGATGCGATTGCAAGAGGATTTATTTTAATATTTCATGTTGCGAGGTCTCTCGTGGGATTAACGGATGATAAATCGTTGCGAGGAAGAAGAAAAGAGCACAGAGGTCGATGGACACGCTAATTTCACTTCGTAATTAGGATTAAAATTCACGAACGACGTAAATCCTGTGAGTATTGCACTTGGACGCGAGGGGAGGAGTAACAAGCTAAGAAACTGAAAGTAAGAGGTCGTAAAAGGGGCAAAGGGCGAGAGGAGAGGAAAAGATGTGAGGATATGGGCCGACAATGAGGGATGAAAATGACAAAAATGATGAAGAAGGGGTTGGGCCGAGAGCGAGATAGCAGGGGAAAGAGAAAAGAGAGAGCACGCGCGTCGAAGATCGAGACTCACGAGGCTGAATTCTTGCGGTAGTTGGGGATGCTGTGAAGTGAGCGAATGAGATAAAACGAGAAAGATATCAGATAAGAAATAAATTGATAAGAGAATTGGAATTTGAATGACAAATCAATGAGAAAAATGTCATTGTCATGATGATTTTTCGGCTTTCGTTTTTGTTTGTTTTTTTTTTTTTCGTGATCTTTGGAAATTTGTATCGAGGCTCTCTCGTGTCTCTCTTGTTAAGGGAGGATAATTGAAGTACCAGCAACGGATGGGGGAACCGCGCGTGTTATTTCGGGGATCGTGTAGGACAGCACGTACAAATACCGCCGAGCTCGTCGAAACGACTGAGGCCGCTCGATCCGGTGCTCTTCTCTCCACTCTTTGTCTCTCTTTCTATTTCTCTCGGTTTCCTCCTCGTAGTCGGCGGCGGCGACGACGACGACGAACGACGGCGACGGCGTCCGCGCGGTTTGCCGTCGAGGATGCTGGCTATATGGGTGGGCGGCCACTGGGTTGCTTTGCCAGCGAGATATTCAACGTCGCCGTCGCGCGCGGGGGTGCATGCGCTCGTCTCTGGAGGGGGGAGAGCTTTTCCTCGCGAGGGCGTGGCTCCTAAGCTCTCACTCTCTCTTTCTCTTTTCATCTCTCTCTGCCTCTTTCTCTCCCTCTGTTTCTCTCACGCTCCTACCCGGTGCTCGACGATCCGCCACGGATGCTGTCTGTGAGCCTTCCATCCGTGCTTTTTCACCTTCATCTATCCTACCGCGCGAAACCGCTACGTATTTTCGAGTTGGTACTAATTTGGACCGTCCTATAACTTTCTCTCACTCCCGCTCCCATTTTTTTTCAATATTTTTCGAATTTTATTTCGTTTCTTTACGCAGCTCCAGTAATTCTGCGCTGATCAGCGCGGCATAATCGACAATTAATCTCGATTCATCTCTTTCTGAATTTATTTATGTTTTTCCACGTCCCTTTCGCTTTCATTTTTTGTTTTTTTTTCGCCCTCGTTCGCACGCTGGCTATTTTTTCGGCGTTATCTCTCCCTCGGCCCTTTCGATATCACTTTTCTCTCCGTTTGCATCCGCGATTCGATTCTTTTCACCCAATCCTCTCTCCGTCTATTTTTATTTTCACGTCAATCACTCATAGTCTTCCTCAACTTTTATCCGTCGATACTTTTTCGTCTGGGCTCTCAAATTAACTCGCGATTTTTCCTCAAATTCACTCTCTTTCTCATTTTTCCTTGTCTTTCAATCCTTATCCCCCCCCCCCCCTCTTTGCCGCCCTGTTGTTCGGCTCCTTCTCTCGGTTTTTATGATGTCGATCTCGCACTGCGCGTCGCAATACTTTCACCGACGAATCGTCGATTTCAGTTTATCAATCAATGTCCGTTTCATTCATGGCGTTCCCGCGTCCGAGCCCCGAATCTCTCGGACCAGTAAATTTTACGCGATTGCTCCATTTTTTCGCGTAATTCTGATAGTAAATTATTTCGAGATTCAAGTTCGAGATTCCGAGAATTAAATTTTTTCTTACGATAAATAATCGTGTATCAAAGAAATTATTTGATCTTTCTGATAATGGCTCGTTTATCGGCACGCGCCCATAATTTTTTACGACCCATTCCATATTGCCACGAATTTTTCAATTCCCCGTGGATCAGCCGCATCTGCGTGTACGAAAATAAAAAATGACAATTCCGAGTCGGCACGTGCTTGTTTCACACCTGCGGAGACACACCAGGACGGAAAGTACATCATTCTCGAATAACGTGATCCGGAAATGATGGGGTAGGTTTTTGGGAATGTGTCGATGGTACAAAAGAAGTTCGAGTTCCGCGCATGAATAGAGGATGAAAAGACTCGTGCGCACATGTAAATTTACGAATGAGGCATTTCGTGTCAAATTTTGCGACGATTCAAAAATTTTAATGACGTTTTTCGAATATAAAAAACAATCGAAATCCGAAGCACAAATGATCGCGTCTGAAAAAAATTCGTTCGGTAACGAAGCCTTTTGAATGCCTCGGATTCTCATTTTTTCTGAATTGTAAAGACGGAAAAATCATTAAAATGTGAAAAAACTGGTTTTTTTTTTGTTTGGTTACAAAATTTTGTAAACAAGATTGTAATTCGAATGGAATGTGACGGAGTTTCGCATTGAAAATTTCAGTCGAAATGGCTCGCGTAGGCGCGACGCAATAAACCTCGCCTATGAAATTCATATTGACGGAAACCGCAGGAAAAACAACTGGAAAGCCTGCTGTATATATATTTTGTAACAAAAACCTGCACTCGTATGACATACAAATGAAAAGATGCGCCGGCTCTTGACTACGGTCAGGGAGTCTTTTTACTCTTCCTCCGAGCCCTTATGCCCTTATATATTTTGTTTCCATCCTCCATTCACCTTTTGAATTCCAAGGGCTGAATCCGCCGCACCCTCGCATTAAATTTTTACATTTATTTCTTCTTTTCCCTCGTTGGTTTATCTCAACCTTTAAAACGCTTGTCAAACAATTCCGAGAATTTTTCCATCCCTTTCGAGCCGAACGAATAAATAATTGTTTTTCCAATTTCTAAAGCTCTTTTATTCATTCCGTTCTGCAATACTTCCGTCTCTGAAGCTCGACAAAAAAACGTACGGGCTAAAAAAAAAAGGATCGGAAACTAATGAATTTCCGCAAATTTTGAACGGACAACTTTTTCGATCTCGCACCAAAAGACCAGAAAATTTTTGTCGGAGAATTCTCGTTTCACCTGATGCTCAAGGGAGACCCTTACGTCATGTAAATGAATTCTGCACATGCGAGCGTATGTATTTTTCGTACATATCGAATTCACATAAAGAGACACGTGGAAAAGGAGAGAGGAGGAAAAAAATGGGAGAAACGGGAAAGAGTGACGAGCGATGATGAGGTGAGGCGCCCAGAAATCCGCTGCGGTCCACGTCGGACAAGGTTAACCCGCGACCCTCGAACTTATAAATAGGCGGGATGTATAACGCGAAGAAACTGCGGCCTCGGACGAAAGACTATACATATATTTAGGCGCGTGTCATATATTCGTGTGTACATATAGACATGGACGATGATCGTGAGTTTGGCAACGCCACCGACAGCAGAAAAGACAGAGACGACACGAGAGCCAATTTACTCAGCTCATCCCCGTGAAACTTGTAAACGACCAGAGACAAGACATCATTATAGACAAAAAAAATCTTAAAATTCAGAATGAAAAAAGAAACGTTGTGGCTCGAACCTGCTGTGAAGATTGCAAGTACTTAAAAACGACCTTCTGCATTAGAAATGAGGTTTCCTTCATCTCGCCAATTTTCCATGACCCATCTTCGATATCCACTAAAATAAATCCGTCATTAAATTTTCGCAATTATCGTTTTCAATGCGCTTTTTTCTCAATTATTTATGACTCTGAAGTTTGCAAAGTTGAGATTTAACGAAAAACATTTTTTCTATTGATTATTTATTGAATTTTGAAAATCGTGGCAATTTTTCGAGTCAATTGAGTTTTTTGGTCGCAAGAGAGAATCGTTTTACTGGCTGGACCAAATATTGGATAATAATTATTGGCTCTGCTGAAGAAATAACAGAATTTCGTTGCATTCCAACGATGGAAACTTCAAAATCGTAATTATTTCATTTTTCGAAATAAATTGTTTTTTTTATGTTTTATTATTAATCTATTCTTTGAGCAATGAGGCTCAACGACCAACACGTTTTTATTTGTTTTTTGATAAAATTTGAGGCTCGAATTCTCATTTGAAATTTTTACGAAATCTCTTTTCTTGAGGAATTGCTTATTTTTATTGCTCGATCAAGATATAGATCTTGCGGGCGCTTTTTGCCCCCGGAATCTCCTCGGAAAGACGAGAAGTATATCCGGAAATACAAACTTTCTTTATACACGATGTGGATTCGATAAAAAAATGTGACAACCGAGAATACTCTCTCACTTGGGACGTATATTCGGATGAAAAAAGTCATAAATATAAATATTTATCTCCCATAAATTATTCAAATGCACAAAGAATATTTATGGTCCTGGAGATAAAAACAATAAATCATAATGTAGCGAGTCAAAAAACTGGAGAAGGAGTAAAAAAAAAAAATACTTTCGAAGAAAAAGGGACGGAAATTCGAGCAACTATTGTTTAAAGTGAATTATTGGTCTCGAAGCTCTCGAGCTGCGTGATACTTTCTGGAGACCTTCTCGAATTGTTCATTGGGGTCTCACAGTGCAAAACGCATTGGGAAACAACGTAGGAGGGCTTTTTGTTTCTCTTTTTTTTTTTTGTTCAATGGCTTCTCCTCGAGAGTCAGAACTGGGGCAAAAAGAGCCACACACAAGAGCAGCAGGGAGCGTGTTCTTCAAGCTTCTTGGCCAAGGTTCGACGACCTATTAGTGCTGAACGCTAACGGAGGACGTACCATATTGAAACTTGAACGTGAAAGAATGCGAAAAAAAGCTTTTACCCGAAATTTCAACAAACCAAGAGAAAAAATCACTTGGAGATTTCTCGAGCTGCTGAAATATTTTTCTTCTGTTTCCCCACGAGCCCTGGCACACTTTATTATTCGCCACAACGACAAATATGTGCGTTCATGTTTCTCGAGTCTTGGGCAAAAAGGCTCAAAGCTTTCGAGCAAAAAATAATAATATAATTCACTCGAATCAAATTTGTCGCTCCAACTTGATATCAAAAAGTAACTCCTCAAAGAGAATCTTTTCAGAGCACAATCCGTTTTATGAAAATGAAGTTGAAAAAAATTTTAATTTGCCAGTTAAAAAAAAAATTTGCAATGAAAAAAAAAACACCATCACAAAAACGTCTGGATTTAAATAAAAGTAGGAAATTAGTTATTCATTTAATAAGAAAAAATAAGGAGAAATTGTTTCATTTTGTTCGTAATCGTATTTAAAAAGATTTTGAAACGTTTTCGAACGTCTATTCTGAAACGAGAGTAATGGACGATGATGCTCGAGAGGAGCTTCGATATTTTCCATTTACACTTTGAGCTGATACGAGTTCTCTTGCTGCGTATCGATATAAATATGTATATTATCGTATTATAACCCGGCGAGCAAGAATCGAGCGAGAATTTGTGTGGCTTTAAAATTTTTATAGTTATGTATATAATGATATGTACGTGTTCGGGAACGAGAGCGAAGAGTGAGTTTTTGGCGAAGCTCCAAAAATGGCAAATTCCTCGGAGTCACGAGCACGTCGGTGATTCCCCTACGCAACGCTAACTCCCGGTTGTACATTATTCTGTGTGGTAATCTTATGGGCCTACAAAAAAGCCATGTATTTTTTCAACACTTATGAAAAAACCCTGAAGGAGATAAAAAATCAAGTTTAAAAATACAGTCGAATTCAACTCCACCGACCCAACAGCCAGCAGCATTTTTTTTCCACCGTTTTCCGCTGACCTTGTCACGTTCGCCGCTTCCAAGCTTTTTTTTGCGTTATTCTTGTTTGGCTTCTTTTCGATTTTTCTTTTTCAAAGCACAGGCCAATCAGGGTAGTAAAAAAATAGAATGTAACTCCGCACCGGTTTGAAATGAAACTCTGAATTTTTGCATCAGTGCCAGAATTTTTTTTCATTTTATTTTTCGTCTTTTATTGTAATCACTCGAAGAATTTCGTCATTTTGAAGATATAAAACGAAAAGGAGACTCTAATTGGATTAAGGCCTCGCGTATAAACTTTTTTTAACTGAAAAATCGAATCGCCTGAAAGAATCTTAAAATTTCCATCATCATTATCATAAAATTTGAATTAAAGAAAAAAAAGACGAGCTAAATGAGCTGAAGTTTTCGTGGAGCAGTTTTGTGAAAAATTAGACGCCCTCGAGTGTTAATGTCTTCTTCTTGCTCATTAAGAACGTAGGGACAAGTCGTGAAACGAAAAAAAAGCCAAACGTCACGAAAAGTTGCAGTTACAAATGGTTATATTTTATTCTCGTCGGTTTTGGTATTACAAAAAGAATCGTATCAACAACAACGATAATTGAATGATCATAGGAGAAGCGCTGGTACAGATAATTAACGAAATATTGATCAATTAAGATACTTGGGAAGATTCATGAACAAATGAGTTTGAAAGGTTCGATCGAGCAACAGGGGCACGGTCGATTTTTTTTAAAATATCGATCAAACTATAATTATTTTGTTCTGTGCTAAATAATGTTAAATTATCGCGTATTTTTCAGAGTGCTGAATTTGGCTATTAAAATTTATACAGTAGTGTTTCCGGTACGAGCAGTTTATATATATTTAAATGAAATATATTTATATATATAAATACTACAAACGTCTAGTGAAGATAAACATTCCGATTAATTCGTTTAAAATACAGATTTGGTACGGTATGCAATAATCGATAATATATTTTCAGGTTTACGACCTCCAACATGCATTTACAATATTTACAACTCGGATCCTACGACCATGTTTTTCATTTGTTGAAAATTCAATCAGTGAAAAAAGTCGATTTCAAATAATTGGACATGAATCGTTTTTTCGGGTCTTTGCACACTCTTGGTTAACCCGATTATAATTTTGAGCTGAATTATAATTAATTAACGTAATTATTATGCAATTTTCCTGTGCAATTGATTGCCTACAAAATTTCTTCAGCAAGATTGACGCCATGACGTTAATCACAAAATTATCCAAGTGGAAAAAGCATAATTATTGTTAGTAACAAATTATTTGAATAAATTCATTCGTGATCAATAAATTCAATAAATTTCTTATCAGTAGTCCAATATTTAACGTACTACACGGCATAATATGGTTTTTTATATATATATATATGTATAATTGTTGGATAAATTGATAAATGTTTTATTATCATTGTTATCTAAACCTCGCTCACGAGTCATCGACGGAGAAAGTATGACGCCGATAGGGACGCAATTGGAGCTTTTTGAACGAGCATTGAGCTGACCAGATCAATCGATATTTATATTCCATTTTCGTCACACGCGTTTTTATATATAAATATATATTTAAATCTTCGTAAATGGTGACAAATAATGATTATTAATTAAAGGGATTTTATTTGGACGATTACCAAAACGCAGGCCACTTTAATAAACTTTTGCTCCCCCTGTCTATGGAGGGAAACTGTTGGCGTTTGTTGATGAAAAAAACGTGAAAATTATTTACGAAACAAAAATGACAGGGAGAGATTTTTTGCTCGTCGGATTTATTCTCATTAGCTTGGACTTCCGGACGACCGGATTTTATGTGCGAGGTAAAACGTCCGCGGACGGCAATTAAAAGGCGAGGATTTTGGCGTTTAATTCGTTTTGTCAATTTCATTATCTTCGATTTTTTTTTTTTTTTTGGTTTAGTTCAATTATTCAATTGCTGCAAACGAAACATGTTTTGGCGTCAGGCTCTCGGTCGATGCTCGTGCGAGGAAAGGGATTTGGGACGGTGGTCCATTGAGACTGGCTCGGCTTCTGGACATGTGTGCATCATTAAATTTTCTCTGTCAACGAAAATATATCCATTCCCAATTTCTCCATCATTTTCATTTTTTTAACGTTATTTTTTTCTCACAAAGTCCATTTTTTCGTCGTGACGAGCTCAAATTTGGCTGCGACTCTTAAATTCAATTCCTTCCAATTCCAAAGGAATGGAAAAAGTTTCCAGCTGGAATTTTGATCCAAATGCTAGCTCGATATGGATATATCTTCGGTAACGAGAAGAAAACAAGAGAATGTGTCAATCGCTTCGACTTTGAATTTTCAGACTTGGTCACGACGATGAAAAAATGAATAAAAAATCATACAACAACAAAAAATCTATAGTTAACGTGCTTTATTAGTGCAAAGTGTTAGTAGAGTCTGGAGCAAATGTGATTAAAAACAAAATAAATCGTCTCTACAAGGTCGAAAGTTTCGATGACGGAGCGAGACGATTTGCATAATTGTCTCCGCATCTCGTTTCAGTTTTTTCCATCAATGAAATAACAAAATCGTGCGTAATTTCGACCGAAATAATCGATCCTTCATTCTCCTTTAGCGCAATGCTCCTAAATTCTCGTATAATAATAATATTATGTAGATAATGCTTCAACAATACGATACAATTCGACATACTGATATCGATAATACGAGTAACAAACTTTATGTCCAAAGCGAATTGCGACAACGACACATTTTCATTTGAATCTTTTGCTTGTAATTGCCAACGAACACGAACATTAATTTTAAATCTGTTTAGGACGAAAAGAAGAAAGCCGATTCGCGTAATTCCGAAAAACCAAAAAAAAAAAATAGCGTCGAGATTCCGAAAAAATCAATAAATCTCAATGAATTTTTTGAAAATCGCTAGAATCGTCGTTCTTTATTTACAATAATATTGCAGGACGTAAAAATCGAAGAATCTCCATGCGCGACAACTTGTGATGCGATTTATCGATATTGGACGTTGCCGCGTTGACAAAAATTCGGTTTTATTTTTCTTTCGATAACAATTTAAAGACCCGATTGGTCTTGTCGTTTTTTATTGATTTTAAAAGGGACGGTCAGGGATATTTAAAAGTAGTGGGCGGCGTTTTATCTTACAATGTAGATAGTTGCCTATTGAATGAGACGAGACAAGGCTAATAAGAAAAAAACGAGCCTAATAATACTCAATTTGACATGAATTGTATAAAGAATACTTCGCCATCGACGGCGATGGTCGATCGATAAAAATACAATAATTCGTAGCCCATTTAGGCCGAAATAGTTTGAATTAAAAACAAAACTTGAAATTCAACAATCTAGACGTGAATTAATAAATAATTTATAACGATTTAAAAAAAAATAGAGTGAGTGAGGAGTCCGCAAGGAAATTCGACGGACAAAATCGACGGAAAGTTGCCAAGGTTTGGTGGACGAGACATCTAAGAATCTTTTCTTATTATTTTCTTTTGTTACCTTTTCGAGTATATAAAAGTTCTAAAATTCTATATTATGGACGAGCCTGCAATCGAGACGTCTACTAACTGCTCGATTCTTATTCCTTTATATTTGTGTTATTTTCTTTTTAATTTTCTAGTTTTCTATCACTGATTTAATCTCGTACACCGTTAACATTAATTATCCTTCCTCCTCTCTCTCTCTCTCCGATCGAATCGATTACAAATTCTGCTCGCTTGTGTTTTTTTTTCCTTTTTTCATACTTGTCACTAATAAATATTGTCTCTACGTGTTATTTCAACGTAAAACTCATGATTTCTCGCGTGTACAATGATCAATCGTACACTCGGAGCTTGAATGGTGGCTGAATGTCTGCCAAATATTGAGCGAGGCGAGGCCGCGAAAAAACACTCGAACTCTCCTCAATTTGTTGTTTTTTTTTCTTTCTATTTTCTCTACTCATTTAATCTCGATGGAAATACTTTTGACGTGGTGAGCGAGACGTCGCTCATAATGACGTTAAAAAAAAATATTACTTTTCTAAGCATTTCTTCATTTTTTGAAAAGCAAAGACGTTTGCTTATTGAATTCTGTAATTTTTGGAGCGTCGGACGATTCTTAGTGACGTGATTCGCTAAAGGAATCGATAAAAGCGAAAAATGACAGAAAATAATGAACATTTTTTTTCGATTCTCGCCCGCGTTGTTGGTCTCGGCTGGTACGATGCAAATTCTCGTAACGAAGGGCTCGAGATTCTTCGAAAATGATGAGCGACATGGAGACAAGATTTTTGGAAAATCTTGAAAGATTTGACCGGCTCTGCTGATTTTTTTTTCCTTCAGTCCTCAACGGAACGCATCGAGGTTTTTGGTCGAATCATGTTTTAAAAAACCTTGCTCCACATCCTTAGCATCTTCTAGAAGAAATCTCGTCCCATGTGAGGACGGTTAGTTTGTTGCGTCAATCGTGGTCTGCCTCGAGTATTTCCACCCGAAGCATGTCGCCTCGTGTTTCTCAGCTCACGATCCACTTCCAGTTCCTCCAGTTTCATCGTGAGCCCGAGCTTTTGTTGCACAGCCAGACGCAGAAGGTGATTCAAGGTCTTACGATCCTCCTCGGCCACTGCCAATTGACGCTGGAGCTCGTCAACCTGGGTTACGTATTCCTCGCAACGAGCAACGAACATCGCCCGCAAACCTGGGAATTTTATTGTTAGCTGGTAATAACATGAGAGAAAGATTTCACCACAGAAAAAACAGATGGAGAAAACGTTTCCAGCGTGACGGAAGAGCTAGTTGCATTTTTAAGTCCTCGCCCTTTTTTCTTATTCACCCAATCAATCAATTTTTCATTTTTGACAATAAATTCAACAAATATTCAGCCCAATGATTTTATTCCATAAAAATCGCGACCCGGAATAGTCGCCAAAAATTTACGTAAAATTTTCAACTGTTTTTAAAACGTCACGAGTATTGACGCAAAAACCTTGAATGGAAAAATAAATTGCTGAGCAGGCGGTCGATTTTTTTCATAGCTTTATAAATTTTACAAAGTTTTACCGATGGCTGAATAAATTTTCATTCAAATAGATTTGCGTGGATACGAAATTCCGTTGAATACATTTTTTTGCCGAAAAACACACGTGTGCAACGGGCAGGAGAGTCCGTTTTGGCAAGACCAGGTTTTAACATTATTTACGCCCAAAAATTATGTACAAGGCAGGCAGATAATGAAATTGTACATTTTTTATGAATTTATCGCGTTTAAATGAATTACCCACGAAAATGGAGTATCGCGCTTTCCCGATCAAGCAGGAAAAGGACAACATTGGTTAGCACAGTAGCGAAGAGCGACTGCGAAATCAATAGTAAGTGTGCTCATAATTAATATTGCAACGTGAATGAAGACTGGCGACGAGACGATTATAAATCGATGCGATTAATCATCAATGAGGATTAGAAAAGATAGCAGAAGAAAGAGAGAGAGAGAGAAATAAATATAATTTCGCTATTAGCAAAGTCCGGATGACAAATTTAAAAGAAAATTTTGTTCTTTTCAGAATTGACGAAATTCTCTCGGCCATAAAAAATCTAAACATTCAGTTTTTCGAATTCAAAGCAGTTCTTCAATTTTTTTTCGCATCTTACGATCTGAAAATATCGATCGAGCAATGCAGGAGTCCCAATTCCCGAAGAACAAAATCTTAAAAAAAAGTTGTTCTTTGTTTCTTCGGTCGATACTCACTCGAAAAAGTTGCAGCATTTTCTTTCAATCTTCTGAGCTCGTTTCTCAAATTGGAAATTGTTCCGCTGATGATACTCTTCTCGCTCGCGTACTTGCTCTTCAAATTCGTCAATGCCACTTCCGCGGTGTCCTTGTTGGACTTGAGCACCGTTCTCAACGTTGCTACTTGCTCCCGTTTCGTAGACAGCAAAGCCTTCAGTTTTATCACCTGCTCCTGCAGGTCTGTCTCGTCGTTCGCTTTGTTTCCATTGCCCGATGCTGGAAAAAAAAAAACGCACACACAAAAATGGTCAACGAATAATGAAGTAAAAGAAGTTTTTATTTTCTGGTAATGAGGATTTCGGTGAAGTGAATTTTTCTTGGCTGTACTCACATTCCAAGTCACTGGGCACGATGGCTTGATTGCCTTTCTTGGACATAGCGATCGTGTGTTCGACGGCACTTCGGAGATGTTTTATTTGATCCATCGCAGTTTCGATGTGTCTGCTGATCTCTTTGGCTTTGCTCAGTCCCTCGAGATCTTTGATGGGTAAATCAGTTTTGGAAATAGTTTTGAACCACTCGATTTTTCCGTCGTTCTCGCCGCCCTCGGTGTCCTCGTTTTCCGGCTGTTTCGAAGGAACGATTTTTTCATGATCGAGAACGACTCTGGACGGAGTTTCACCATTGACGGTGCAAACGTGATGATAAAGTTGTGCCAATTCGTCGGATATATTTTGCAAGTCGTTTTGTGCCGCGTCCAAAGAGCCGCCAGCTTCGGAAGCGATTTTCGACAAGATCTCGATGTCCGATTCCAGCTGAGAGTTCTTGTGCTCGGCGTCCATCAACTAAAAATATCCCCCAAAATAGCCCACCGATTAATTCCAATCTTTCCAGCCAATTTTTACTTTTTTAGAGGTTTTTGTGTAACAACATTCTGTTTTTTTGCGGGCATTTTGCGTGAGATTAAGGACGCGGTCTACGAGATATTTGTCGAGAAATTGGAGCACGATTATTTTATTTTTTCCCAATTTTTAAACGAGCAGATTTCAGGCGAAGGTCGTTCAAGCACACGTGCCTTTGCGAGGTTGTTGTTAATTTTGAAATTCGTGTACCGAGATCTCGCATTCATGCTACGGTAAGTCGAGCCTCCATGGAATTAAATTTATTTGCAAAAATATCGAATTTTCGACTGACGTATTTTCAAAAATTAGTCTAGAAATGTGAGAGCGAAAAATATTCATTGTCGATTATTCGGCACAATTTTTGCATATAAATTTGGGCAGCTGCAGAAAAAAATTCGTGGACCCTCGTTGCTTCTTAATCCAATTGAATTCAATGAAATTCTCAATCGATGATTAATCAGAAAGATTTCAATTAAATTTGAGATTGCAGTGAAAAATAATGACTTCGAAATAACGAGGGACAAATTTCTGTCTACCGAAGCTATAGAGTCGTAATGAGAATTGGCAACGAGTTGTTTCTCATCCCTGGTTGAAAAAAAGTTGATCGCAAGCACATTCTCTGGAAAAATAAAAGCACAGCGATAACGATCCGTGCTCGTACGTGTTTCGTACGTTCGCGTACGTTGAAGACAATCGAAGAACGGCGATTTTAGAAAGATCCAATTAAAAGCTGGGGATACGATTACAATCTTCTTGGCGACATACGATATCGAAGCCTCCGTAAGGAATTATTATAATTCATACTAATAATCATAAATGTACATTGCATTTGCAATGTTTTTCGATCAGACTCTTTCGGTGAATTGTAAATTATAAAAATTGAAGGTTTTGCAGTCTATAATCGCTCATACTAACGAAACGGCTAGAGATAGAGCACAAGTCCACGAGACCAATGTTGTAGAGCATAAAATTTCCTGCAAAAAAGTCCCCGGCATAATTTTTGTATCTTCCGTCGTTCGCTCCTGAGAGCCAATTGAAGAAATCCGTAACGCTCGTAACACAAGCACTTTTTCAATCGGCCCTTAGAGCTGAACCATCGGAGATAGAAAAACGCTGTCGGGAACTTTTTTGTAGCAAATTTCACGCACTACAAAATAAGCCCTATGGAATTTTGCTCTATCTGCAGTCGTTTAGATCGTACGTGCGATAGAAGTTCGAATTTCCTTCAACTTGACATAATTATTGATAATTAATGCAAAGATTGTGAAATGTTATCGAGCAAATCGTATTTTTAGACCAGGAATTCAGGTTTGTGTGGTGTACACGAGTACAAGCTGGAGAGAACATGAGAACATCGGACTAACAGAGAAAAGCGTTCGCATCACGTGGTAGACGCTGTTAGGAATTTTTGAGAAAGCCAACATTTGTTTAAAATTTTTCTTTTAAACAGTGTACGTCATTTCGTACAAGTTGCATTGTTTATTAGAGAGAAAAAAAGAGAAAAAGGACGAGTGACGATTGATTATTATTTCGTCCGAATAATCCACATGGAAAAACAAGTGTACGAACGTAAATATTTATAAACGCGAGGGAATGACGATGAAATCGAACGATTCAAATCCAAGCGACGCCAACTCTGGTCCACGTTTTATAAATGACTTTTGAGTGATTTTCGTATGAGAATTGTGTAAAATAATAATTTTTGTGAAAAGTTGAACTTTTATTTTCCATGGGGATAAATATCGAGCGTTTGAGGTGATGAGAAAAAAGAAGGAAAACGAATGATGAATAATGGAAAGTAAAAGAAAATAAAACAGGGCCACACGCTCCAACCTTTTCCTGAAGACTCTTCTCTGATTCTGGAATCTGAAACGGCATAAAGTCTTTTCAAAATCTACTTTCGGCCGATGAAACGGCGATTTTTTGTTTTTAACTCGTTGAGAAATTTCGTGCAATTGGTCGTTCAGACTGCTCGAAAAGGCGTGGGCTAGTTCGTAATTAAATCGATAATTAATCAATGAAATAATAACTTTCGGTTCGTGTGTCGATTCTGAATGTGAATTTTTTTTTTTTCCTTTTTAGTTTAAATGAAATTGATCGAATTACCTGGTTTCTGATATTCGTCAGTTCGGTCCTCAACTGTTGGGTCGCGTCAGATACAGTCAAACCTCGCTCGAGCTCTGCCAAATCGTTTTGAAGTTGTTCGACTTGTCGGGCTGACATTGTGCTCCATTGATGATATTGCACTACGGCCTGGAAAATGAATTATCGAAAATAATTATCGAGCAAACATTTGATATACGTTTTTGGAGTAAAAAATCATTTCGAAGGATAAAAAACGCCGAACCTGTGAGAGTTTGTCGAGAGCAGTTTCTTCGGTTTGTTTTTCAGGCAATTTGGAGTGTAGATGATGAAGAGATTGGACATGAGCAGCGAGTTGGACGATCCGAGCGACGAAAGACTGTAATTCTCCTTGACTCTTCTCAACAGCGTGTTGCGATTCGCGTAGATTTTGAGTGAGAACAGATTTTTCTGATTCGGCGAGTTCGAGCTGTTTCTCGAGTTTCTTGAGCTCGTTGAGATGAATTTCTGAGAAAAGATCGACTTGTTTGCCAGCGGTGGAAGTTCCGGGTTCTTGGGTTTTAAGATCCGCTTCGATTCTTCGTAATGCCGGCGAATCGTCCTCGCCGTCGCTACAAAGCGTTTGATCCTCGGTTATCCCTCTTATCGAAAGTGCCAAATTGCTCAAATTGTAAATGGATTCGCTGTTCATACGTTGATCGAGTTCTTTCTTCAAGGCGTATTTGGCCTCTCGTTCCGCTTGCAAAGACTCCAACGCTTCTTCCATTTGCTTCTCAGCGATTTTTTTCAAAATCGTCAATTCCTCAACCTGTCGATTCAAAAACTCAACCTCTTCGGTCAAGCGACGAATCTCGTGCTTCGCTCCCTCAAACTCAACCTGACTCGATCTCAAACCCGACACTTGCTTCTGCAACGATATATTCTCGTCCTCGAGCTCCGAATAATCCTGCAGCAAACGAGTCTCTCGGAAACGACACTCTCGCAATTCTGTGCGAAGACTTTTCCTCTCTGATTCTGCTTGCAGATGATCTTTGCCAACATCCTCGCGATCCTGCAACGCGTTGTCACGCTCGGCTTGCACTCGCTCCAACTCGTGTCGCAACTGTAGAAATTTAAAAGAAAAATAAAATTCGCTATTTTATTTTCATAAATTTCAATTTTTTGTTCATAAATTTGAGAAAAACTAGCGAATGAAAATTTTACCTGTTTTGCTTCATTCTCCAACTCTAAAATATGGTCCTGCAGAAAATTTTCTCGTGCTGCGCTTTCCGAAAGTAGACTCTCCTCTTGTTCGATGCCGCTTTTTGTAGTGAGTTTGGTGGTTGTTTGGAACTTTGCAAGAGCCTGAAAATCAATAGAAAGCGATTTGTTTAAATTTTGCAAACGGGAACAGAAATTTAGGAAAAGTCTGGACTCGGTTTTGACAATCCGGTGGCCCGTAGAGCATTGCAGATACGAAAGAAAGGGAATAAGAAAAAAAAGCTATTTATGTGTGATAAAATCAACGGAATGAAAAAATTGGGGACGAACCTCTTGGGTGATTTCAAGTTCGTGTCTAGCCGTCTCGTAGAGACCTTCGAGTTCGCCGCACCGTTGTTCCAGAGTGCATTTCTCTTCGAGGAGAGCGAGTCCGTACTGAGCAGATTGTATTTTTTCGGTGGACGCTTGATCCAGTTCTTGGGAGAGTCTTTCGATCTCAGCCTTCAATTCTCGAGTGAGAGGTTCTTCGTTGGTAGTAGCCATGATTGTAAATATATTTCGTCACTTTTATATGAAAATTCCTCGATTTTCGTCAGTACGGAATCTCCGGAAAAGATTCTCCGATTTTTCTCGTCGAGGGGGTGGGGGAGGTTAAAAACAAAAGGTGTAAAATGAAACGTGTTACCGCGAAAATGAGGAAAACTCCTTGGTCCGAGTCTCGCTCCTGTCGTGCTGTTTTTCTCGATTTGTCAAACTTGTAAGCATTCTGCTTGTATCGGAACGACTAAATATCTTGCGAATTTGTTTCGTCGCGTCAAATAAGGTTTGAAAAAAATTGAAGTATTTATATTTGATGAATTACGATACTCAGTTATCGTTGATTTTATGGCGGAGCTTTTTCCGTGTCATCGCGTCGACGGAGGAATTTCCTTCGGAAAAATATGACGGCCGACACAAGGCGAATGCGGGGACTGAAGAGAACGAGGGAACAGGGCGCACACAAAAATTCGTCGAGAGATTTTACGGCTGTGCTGTCGCTACCGAATACCGGATACGGTACAGTCGTACACGCTACAACGAACCGAGCACTCACACACCTTTCACGCAATATTTCTCCTTTTTTTACGGACACGCGAGGCCTTCATTGGCCGATGACGCGTTTACACGCACTTATTCGGCTCACCTTCCCTTTTGCCCCACACATTATTTCGCTTTTTACATCCACCACTCGAAACGCACACTCCTCGTTCCTCGCGTGCACGATATATAGTATTTTATCGCAAATTTCAGGAGCGTACCAAATTCATCGCCATCACCTTCACCACCTTCGTTTATCCCTCCCTCGCAAAATGTCCGACAACTGTATTTATTCGTATATATATACAAATCTTTTATATTAGGCTTTAAACTTTAATCGATCGTGACTGTCGCCACTATCGTCTCAACTCCACACACTGTTGGCTCGTCTCGACCAACAGCTGTACGAGATTTCTTTTCGCTCCCGTCAAATCGCTCTTTTGAGGTTATACATTATGTAATAAATCATCTTTTGTTTTTTTTCGCTCTTACAATTTCGTATTGTTACGTGAATTCTCCAATCTTACGGTGACCGACAATTGCAATTATTCTAGTGCATCGTAATTGGCTAAGATTTTGAGGTTAGGCCCTTCGAAAAGGGTTAAAATTATCGTCCGCTCGTGAATTTCGACTTTTTCGATATTCTGCATTTTCCGCAACAACTTTTTCATTTTCTCTCCTCTTGCCATTTGTCCGCGAGCTCAAATTTCCCCAACAGAAACAGCAATCATGAACATAACCTAAAATCGCAATTTTTCCAACTCGGGAAACTAAACGAAGGTTTTTCTATATTGAATTCTTGAATTCTTTGGCTCTTTTGATATTTTTTCAAACGGATCGGAGCCTTCTTTTAGTCCGACAAGAAAATCCCATAGTGGCCATACTTTTTATGCACTTTTCACAGTAATAACATTCCGATTCCAAAAGTAACAATCGCCAAATAATACGATCGAGTTGTCATGGTCTTTCCGTTAATTGACATGAAAATTTGACATTTCTGTCAATCTGTAAAAATAACGTGGACGGAAGAAAATTCAATTTGACTAAAAATTCATTTTCTTTCTCTCAAAGAAAACGTGACGTGATTTCGACTTTTAAATTCCTCAGGCTTCGGATAAAAATCTACCGAGACGGACGACTGACTTTTCTCGTTTGCTTTGTTCGTAGAGAACCATGGGTCACGGTCACGACCCCAATCCAGGATGGAAAATTCGGGACGCGTCGGTCTACAAATTGGAGGATGCTCCGGAATTGGTGAAATTCCAAGAAAGACTAGCAAAGAAAGGATTGAAAGATCCTTGGTTACGAAACCACGTATGGAAATTTGATCCCAAATACGGAACGATAACATCTCGATGGATCGGCATGGTTTTCCGTGGCTTCAGAGTCGGCTTTGCGGCGTTCCTGGTGACTCTAGCGGTGGAGAGATCCCTCGGCATTAAAGATTATCACGGCCATGTTCACCACGACGAGGAACACGGCGAAGGACACGGAGGACATCATTAAGAGTTGTGAGAAAAAAGTAAAGTTATCGTTTATTTCCCACAAAGGATTAATAATTAATATTGCGCATAGTGAAACTTGAATTACAATTCGAATAAACTGCATCGACAGAATATCCAAGTAACGCGAGTCTGTTTTCATTGGTAGAGCTAGATAATTATTGGGAAAATAAAAAACTGTCGTTACAATCGAATCGAATCTCGAATTAATCAACTAATAATCTGTCATCGATAAAAGTCGTCGCAGCCAGAAGTTTTTTTCCATGGAATAGAACGACGGCGCTTATGATTTTCGAAACCAAAAGCACAGTGCACAAAGCGAGAACAAAATCTCCCTGAAAAACGAGAACGAGGAGGAAAACGTTCATTTCAAAAGTAGCGAGACTCCATTCGTTTCCGTAAAACATTGTACGGTCGAACGAGTAGGCATTGTCTGAAAAACCAAAAAATCACGAGGAATTCACGAGGAATTGTCTGGCTTTGCATTTTTTTAGGACAAAAAATTGTTTTTCACCCACCCTGGTAAAAAATAGATTTCTCGTAAACGTCCGCCATCTCGAAATCAAACATTTTCTCAAAAAAATGTCTTTCCTTGATGGTGTAATCAACATTTTTGTAACAATGATCGACAAAGCGGTTTAAAAACTTTTTCAACTTCAAATGAATTTTCCAACGCTCCTCCCAGTCTGCAGGAAAGTTCGGAATATTGCTCCTCAAAAATCTCTCATCCCGCTGCAATTTTAACACTCAAAATATATTCGCTCATGGATAAATTCGCTCGTGACAATGAAACTTATTTTATTTACCGAATTCTGGGAGCCCACGAGCCTCTCGTAAAAAGTTCGAAAAGTTCGCGACAAAGATATGACGAACGTTTGCTCGGTCGTGCCAGGAACCAATCCTCGGTGTGCGCACAAATCCAACTCCTCTCGCTTCAAATTATTGACCAGAGTGAGGAAATCCGTATCCGCAAATCCATGAACAGATCTAGAAAGAAAAAAAATCTCATGGAATCGAAAAACTCAGAAAAAGCGCGAATTTTTCGTGTAATAAGAGAAATAATTTACATCAATTTTGTTTATAACAAAGTCCTCAATTGAAAGAAATCCTTAATTGTTAAAAAGTTTTTTTTTCACCTTCCATGAATGTAATATCCGTAATAATCGTGGGACAACATGAAGACACTGATGTTTGCTATGGAGCAGAGATCGACAAATTCCTGGAGTTGATTTTTAACGTATCTCTGATAAATAAACACCGAGAACCACCATTGGGAAGTATAAACAACAAGGTAGACGAGGATTCCAACAGCATAGCGAAGAGTAAAGCTTTCGGCTACGAAAAGTGTCTGGTCAGGCTTAAAAACAAAATCGGGAATAGCCTTGGACAAATATTTGCCACCTAAAATCTGGAAAGAAGAGAATTTTGAAAAGAAATATTCTGCAACTAAAAACTGTCATCGGAGATCCGAACGAACCTCGAGAAAAAAGGCAGTGGCGAGAATTTGCAGAAAAATGCTGATTTTTCTTTTGGTTTTGATTCTCAGCCACTCGTTAGCAATGACGCAAGTTCTCCAAATGCTGATGAAATTTCTGTCTTCGACATTAAGTTCGTCTATGGAAAAATCAATTCCGGAGCAAACAGTCGCCACCGGTTCACCAGCCTTTGGATTTTCATTGGGAATTTCATTTTCCATCGATTCCCGACTGCTCGAGATACTCGCCGACGACCGCGACGGTGACGTCGTCTTTTTTCTTCGAGCTCCGATTATTTCCGAAGCACTTTGCCTTTTTTTTCTTCGCTCGTTCGACGAGCTCAATTCTCCAGCGTCGTTGTAATGTTTTCCGAGCGATAATCTCGGCGAATCCCATTTGTTCGTCGACGGGAACGTTTCGTACGACAGTCTCGGCGGTTCCGGTTCCCAGTCGATGAAAAATATGTTGGTTCTTCGTTGATGGTAAATCAGAGACATCATTTCTATGGTCTGGAAACAATTTCAATTAATTCGATCAACAATTCAAAGCGCACAATGAAAAATCAAAGAAATTCGATTCTCACTTTGAAAGCGAAAGCGACGATCGTACAAATTTTCACAGTCCATTCGTTCGCTGTATTTGGCAGTAACAAATGCACGACTTTTTGGCCCTTGTAAAATACGAACGTATAAATACAAGAGCTTGAGCATATTATCAGAAGAACATTTCCAATCGCACCCAAAGAATAAATAATAAACGAAACCGCGGTGGAAAGACTCGCCAAATTTCTGCCACTTCTTCGAGAATCGCTCCAAGCTTGAATCGTCGAAAAAGCAACAGCGAGGCCTGTGAAAATTCCAATGCATACCTGCAAGAACAACAAAACATTGTCCGTACTAAATAGAATTTGCCTTGATCGTAATTTTGAGGAAAACTCACTTCGATGGCTACGCTCGTCTCGTCCTCGGAAAAGCTATAGCTGACTTTGTACTCCACGGAAACTTCAACGTTTTCCACGATTTCTTCATTCGCCAGCTCGTCGTATTCGACAATGAGAAGCGGAGGAAATATTTTGCCACGTTCTCCTCTCTCTTGGAGCTTTACACTGCGTTGAGTGAAAAAATCCACGTGAAAATTAATTAGGAAACCATGAAATTATTCATTTTGGATTCGAGTCAAACTCACACAAGATGTAGCGATTTTATGTACCGCAGGACATGAAGTTGTGAGCCTTTGGAGTAACTAGAATTTTTCGAATTTGACAGTGCCCTGTAGCCAGTGATTTTGTCAACGGAAAAAAATCTTTTCACCAACTGCCATCTCGTCAAGTCTTTCTCCTGATTTCCAACAAGCATTAAATTCAAGTTTGAAAAAATTGAATAACAAGCTTCGTTTTTATTTACTAAATTTCAATAATTACGCACGAAATTTTCGTTGATATTTTTTATAAAAACTGGCACTGGATGCAGAATCTTTGCATTTGCATTCGTTTTCTCGTAATACGCCAAAAATGGTACGAAAAACGTCATTTTTGTATGAAACAATTCAGCTGCCGGAATTCTGCATTTTTTGTACAAATTCACTCCAAAGGAAAGATTGCCAAAAAATTGACAAGGCAAATTGGGCTCGTTGATGATTTCGAATTTGCCTCGAAGTCCGAATTTGGCAACGACCAACTTTAATTTATTGCTCTGAAGCGAAAAAACATATCGATTAACTAACGTTTCTAAAAATTGTTTATTTTTCGATGAAATGCGAAATTCCTCTGGCAAGAAACTCACTATCGGATCTGCTTGATCGAGGGAGTAACGTTGACTTATTATTCTACGATTCAAGACAATTGTCGCCTCGCCTTCGGGATAAAAAATCTTTGGCATGTGGTTGATTTCGTTTTTTTGTAAAAATGGCTTGCACGATGGGCTGCTTTTTGCGAAAAGCGTTAACGAACACATATTCGCTAATTGAGAGCAAGCTCTTTGGACCCCAATCTGGGAAAAAGAAAAAAACGGTTTTTTTGCTCTTTTCATTGGACACCGAAAACAGTCTCTTGTCGTTGTTTTACCTCGCAAGAGTGAAAAGCGAATCGAAGCTCTTTTCGAAAATAAAAACTGTCGATATGGATTCTTTTGTTGTTGAATTTGATGGTGTAAGTACTTTGTAAATCAGGCCAATCTTTTGGAGAATTAATTGGCATACAATGTCTTCGTAAATTATCCCAAGAAGGATTATCGAGGGAAAAATCATCTCTATCGTCGCCGGACCAAATTTCGGAGCAAGGAAGACATTGAGTACGATCGCGAGACACGTATGTGTTCTTTGGACATGGAAGACATCGCTGTTCGTCCAAGAGTGTGCCGTTCCAATTCCTTTCCACTGAAAACTCAATATTTATTTTTATTTCGTTCTAAAATCGAGATTTTCAAAAAATTTCAGAAAGTTTGAAATTCATTTAATTCAGAAAATCATCTCTGATGTTGACAGCATTTCAGGAAAAAATTCGAACACATTTTTTCTCATTTGTTCGCATGCTTAAACGATTTTATTCACCTGTTTTATAATTTCCTAAACATCCACAAAATTTCCCGCGCTCTCTGCATGAAATACATTCAAGTTGATCGGAAGTACGAATTTTTCCCGCTTCGCAGGCAACGCAAACCGGAAGTCCGTCTTTAATGCCAATGGTTTTGCTCTTTTCGTCGCAAACACATCCGTAGCCTGAGCAATTATGAAATTGTCGACATGCGAACGATATTCCATTAAAAATTATGAAAATCGTTGAAAAAATGAATAATTAAGGCGAATTGGAAAAAATCGATGAATCCATAATTGACTAACCGTCTTTGGACGCCACTAAGTTGATGGAACATTTTTCACACCTCAACAAATTGGTATGGAAAAAATCGTACTCCTGATTTCGACAACTCAAAGGTTCAATCCATTCGAGAACTCGTTCCTCACTTTCACAATGAACAATCGTCAATTGTACGAAAGAAAGATAGAAAAATACGAAGCAATGGATTTTCGCTTGATTCTGATCCATTGTTATGTCATTTTTTTCAAATTCAACTTTCAACTACTTGTTTTAACCGTGTTTTCGTGTTTTCCTTATCGTTTTGTTTATTTTCGACAATGATGGTTGCCTTGGTAACGCTCACCGGGTAAATTAGGTTCGTGGTAAAATCTTGCAAGCGACATAGTTCGTTCGAGCCCCGTTCGTGTCGCGACTGTCGGGTGTCCGGCCACTCGAGCCGGTGGAGGGGGCGCTTGAGATTCCAAAAAATGCCGCTGGATGCTGCCACGTGCTGGTCGCACAGGCGCGTAATTACAATGGGCGGTAACCCAAATTTTATAGATTTATGAGTTGAGCCTGCAGTAAAGACGCGATATAGTTAATTTCTCTTCGTTATTTTTGATTCCCTAAAATTATGTGAAAAATAAATGCAAATCTTTGAATTATAACAATGTAAATGTCAATTTGGAAATCGTAAGAAAAATTCTTTCGACTTTTCGACTCATTTGACGTGCCACTTTGAAAAGTAACAGTGGGACCGACTTGAGTTCGCCGGGAGTGAAATAAAGTACATGAGTTACCGCAAACGTCATCGCAACGCACTTGGCCCAAGATGGCACGTCAGCAAACCGATGTCGACGAGTTGTTCGACGTTAAAAATCACTTTTACATCGGCAATTATCAACAATGCATCAACGAAGCTCAAAAAGTGAAGGTACACTCGTGTTTTATAAAATTATAACAAGAAATTCACCATTCTAGTGTGTGACCCTTTAAGTCGAAGCTTTTGTAATCCCCTGTCACTTCAATTACTTAGCTCTCGTCCTTTCGATTATAAAAGGCACCAAATCCTTTTTTAATATCTGTAAATGTGTTTTAAGCGAGTTTTGCCCGTTTAACGAGAATTCGATCTTCTTGTGCATTTCTTATAAATATTCAACATTCACCCACCCAAAATACAAACATACGAATTTTAAAAAACTGTCAACCTTGCTCAACACAAAGTCGCGAACGATCTCAGCCACG
Organism: Diadegma fenestrale; assembly: GCA_037043255.1. NCBI lineage: Eukaryota > Metazoa > Arthropoda > Insecta > Hymenoptera > Ichneumonidae > Diadegma > Diadegma fenestrale. The sequence continues at coordinate 11,532,038 of CM073317.1, forward strand.
AAATTGCATTGAATTTCAACGTTTTTTTTTCATCTATTCAATTTTCCAACATATTGCGTTCGATATATGCTCGAAAAATGAAAGTGAGGTTAGAATTTGGTATCCGAGTTCATGTCGTTGGAAACGAACCGTAAAAATACATTTTCCATTCCCTAAATCCTTGATTTTTAGATTTCTGTAAATGTCAATTAGTACGACATTGTCATTAAAAGGCTCGTCAATACGATCAATTAAAAACAATTAACGTCAAATGCAGCAGCGTCAAATGGCCTGAAATAAGTGAATAATAATTTCGAGCAACATGTTTTTAGAAATGAATGATTTAGAGATAAGCCAAGACGAAGACGAAATGGAAAAAACTGTGTTTATTGTTTTAGTCAACTTCGCTGGAAGTAACATTGGACAGAGACGTCTTTCTGTACCGAGCGTACATAGCGCAGCGAAAGTTTCGCGTGGTGCTAGATGAAATAAACAATTCGTCGCCGCCGGACCTGCAGCCGTTGAAAACGTTAGCGGAATATTTTGCATTCCCGAATCGTCGTGAAGGGATAGTGGGTGAATTGGATAAAGTGGCGAACAATGCGACAACGGATAATCACAATTTTATGATAGTAGCCGCGACGATTTACTATCACGAAAAGAATTTGGAGTCTGCGTTGAGAATATTGCACAATACGGATCATCTGGAGTGCATGGCGTTGACGCTGCAGATATACTTGAAAATGGATCGTTTGGATTTGGCGAGAAAAGAGCTGAAGGCGATGCAAGAGAAGGACGACGACGCTACATTGACCCAGTTGGCTCAAGCATGGGTAAACATAAGCAGCGGCGGGGAAAAATTGCAAGACGCCTATTACATCTTTCAAGAAATGATCGACAAACACTCGAGCACGAGCATGCTGCTCAATGGGCAAGCAACTTGCTTTATAGGCCAAGCCAAGTACGAGGAAGCGGAAAATGCTTTGCAAGAGTCTCTCGACAAGGATAGCAACAATCCTGACACACTTATTAACATGATAGTCCTTTCTCAACACATGGGCAAACCGCCTGAAGTTGCGAATCGTTATTTGAGTCAATTGAAAGATTCTAATCTCGATCATCCGTTCGTCAAAGAGTATTTGCAGAAAGAGGTCGAATTTCAAAGACTTAGAAAACAATACTCTTCTTCCGCTTGAATCGATCCTCATCCGCGGCGATTATTAAAAGGAACAAATTTATCGATCGAGAATTAACGTCGCGATTTTAATCAGCTTAGAGTTTGCCGTAACTTGGAGGCTGTTGGGAATGACAAATCTTACGAGAAATCACCGATTTAAATCTAGCGTTCGAATCTAATAATCATTCAATTCATAAATCAAGTCCATCAAAATAGACCGTTGGTTATTTGAGAGCTTTGACCACTTATTCCTTTTGTACTAAGATCCAAGGTGAATTTTTCTGCTTCTTTTCTTCGGATATCTTGAGAGCTCAACATTTTTTTCATGTGCGAATAAAAAGTTGTTTTTAAAATTGTTCATCATTTTGTTTTTCATGATTTCTTCGTGTCTCGTTTCCTTGCGTTTTCCATTCGAGTGAATATCAGCAGCTGACGGTCTATCGATTTAGAATAAGCTAAAAAAATACAAAAACCTTACTTTACTAATTAAAAATAACGATATGGCTGCCATTTTTTAATCGTCGGAGAACATTGTCGACTAAATGACAAATTACGAGCATTTAAAAACGAAAGACAGTTTAATCTTTCGTGCATCGTCTTTTTTACCATAATATACGGTTTCAAATTAAGAGGGTCGAATATTTGGTTGGCTCGTTGAGAACGCAACTCGGGGACAGCGATCGTTGCGTATTTTTCACTGCGGGTCGTTGAAAAGAACGAATAAACATATTGAATTTCTCTGCAAGATTTGGATCAGCACTCCGAAGCCGTAGCACACAGAATCGAGAAACAGTAACGCTGAATTCATGAATAACGGTAAAATAAACTTAATAATCGTAGAGATTAATAATGTTCGATTTCCGGGAAGGATATTTATGAAAAAATCACTTAGCCATCGGATTATTCGCCGATTACTTGACCGTGTGATTCTCGCAGGAAAACAGTATTTGCCACATCATTTGTTTTTACATCAAACACGAAGAAAGTTCCACACTAATGAGCTTTTTCCCCCCCAATATATCGATTTCGTAATGACTATCGATTGCGTTTTACCAACCATGTGGGAAGACGAGAATTTCACCATTCCTTCAATTGTAATCAAAGTATCAAAAGTAGAGACAGTTCGAGAACTCTGAATCCGTATTGCAACGAGTTTGCTTCGTTCGAGACAATATATAAACGAGTGATAGAGAGGAAAGACGACAGAGCGAGAAAACGAAATGAAGAAATAAACGTATACAAAAAAAATATCGCCACAAATTTTTCATTTACCCTCAGAATCAATTTGTTCCTGTTTTTTTTCAACTAAAACCACAAAGTGCAACACCTCGAATTTTTTATTTTCCTGACTTCTGTAGAATACAGTGATTTTCCCATTTTCTAAAAACTGGAGACTGGAATGAAGCTGGAAATGATTCAAAACGTCCATTTGAAACGATCGTATCATTAATCAAAAATTTAATTAATTGCCTAGAATTTTCTTGGCCACAATATCGAAGATTTTGACTTTCTTCGTTTGGAAATTATTTTCTCACCAAATTTTCAAAATCCATCGTCATGCTGCAATTTCGATCTTTTATATTGTTTGTTGTTTCGTAAATGAACATTCGCTTCAACGCGAATTGCTTAGTACTCGAAGCCTCTGAAGTTTTGTCGTGTAAATTTTGATTTTCTTCGTTTGGGAATTATTTTTTCCCACAATTTTCAAAAGTCAAGGTCACACTGCAATTGGGATTATTTGTGAATGAATTTGATAATCGACGTGCCATCGTATTGAAAACTATTCGAAGGTTCGGAAAAAGTGGTTGCTAACCGGATTGTTAATTATACGAGGCACATCCGACGATCGAACATCTCGAAGCGAGGATTGAATGGCTTGTTTGAACAGTCAATCAAATTGGGTCACAAAACAAAATAACCAAACACTCGACCCAGTGATTTCGCAATTTTTACCTGATAATATTTCCAATGCCACACAACAATGACTTGTTTTTTCTTGTACGTTCCATCACACTGTAAGGTCGATGCTTATTGTTGCAATTTCATTGCAGCTGATGAGTTTCCTTTTGAATTGACCAAAAAATCGACTTTTTTTTACGTGTCACGAAAACCAACCCGAACAGAAAAAAGCTTCGGTTAAAGTTCACATGCGACAATGTTGGTGTTTGTATCGTTTCAGGGTCGAAAAATCGGGCAATTAAAAGAGCAGAACGGGTCGCCATGAAATCTCATTAAAGTTTAATTTTCAAGGGTTCTAAAAGAATTATAAAAGTCAATAATTCGTGTGTGAGCAGAAAGTGGCGATTTACTCGTTACTTGTTACCTTTATATTTGATCTGAGTCGTTAAAATCGATAGAGATCACATTACCACGAGAAGTGTATCGTGAGAACGTGCCAATTTCCTCACAGTACGAAATTTAATAACTTCAGGGCACCAAAAATTGTGCATATGGCTACGTCATGCTTGATTGGCTCGTTTAATTCAACGCACGATGCACGATGAGCGTGAGCGTTGCGCAAACGTACGGGACGATTAGAAAAAAGAGATTATTGCATCGTAATTCATCCGAGAGATCGAATAACGAGTATATAAATTTTTTGAATGAGCAAACACGATCCTCCCTATAAAATATTTGTCATAACTTTTTATTCTCCTCTGATCGAATGAAACTCTATCGTCTTAATAATTAATCAATCATTTGTGTATAAAACGCTTGATGTTAAGGAAAGTAAAAAAAATATGTCATATTTCTTCTCGTTTGATAACGCGTATCTAAATGACATACGTTCGATAACATCGAGTGTCCATTAAGAGGCTCGTATCACGATGTACATTGGAGGAAAAAGTACATTTTTATGTGTTTTGTTAAGGAGGTTGAATCACGACAATGTGGCCATACCAGAAACCACGTGAAAAACGTAAAAAAAATCAAAAAGATAAGAATTTAATAAAATTTGGAAAAAATATTTGATTATATACGTGGCGATACAATTTTTTCAAGATTTTTCCACCACGTAGTACTCGAGAACACTAAAGTTCACAAAGCAGCGAATTTATGGATCTCGTGCATAAGAAGTTCGCGATTAAACTCGCTATGCTTGATGACAAAGAAAGTTGTCACCAAATTTGATCAAATTCTGATTATTTTGATTTCGTGATCGAACTTTCTCAATTGAATTTGGCTCGGTACCGAGTGAATCTGCATTTGAGTCGAACTTTTGTCAAGGTCGATCCTCTGGCCGTGACAGTCATTCTCAAACGTGATACCGCGATGTTTACTCAAAGTTTTATCTGATCGTGCGAACTTGCAATTGAATCTCATGCTCGCGTATTTTCTCTCCGCGAATTCCCATTCATTAGCGCACGACTCGTGTCTCAAAAACGCCGAGAGTATTCCACGTGCAGATAATGACTGCAAACTCACGATTGTTCGAATATCATTAGGGCGGATGACACGAAATATAATAACTGACGAAACTTTTCGTAGGGGCCGAATTTATTTTGCGTAATTCATTTGGTAGACGCAACTTTTTGCTCTTACGCCGCGATTATTGATCTCGCAGTCACGATGACCGAGCAGATTTTACATTTGTTTATTGCAATATGTGCGTGATCTTTCCCCAACACGATTATCACGTCACTCATTTATTTCCGAGTGCACACGCGCTTCCGCTAATTATTATGAAATTTCTAAATTCCTATGCTTGATTAGTCCCCGTTAATGTACATATTAAGGGGTCATTTCGTAAACTAGATTAAGAAACATCGATTTTTGTTCATGGAAATGGTTTCTTCGGTGCGTGAATTAATCGCGTATTTTTAATTACATAAAATATCATTAAATAACGGCGTTCGTTTTTTTTCGAACGAAAAATATTCTCAAAAACCGAATTTTGGAATCCCTAAAATTTTTGCAGTATCTAAAAAAATTCATTTGATCGTATAAAAAAAATAATTTCACGTTTTTCGAAAACATTCCCTTTCGGTGAAAAGAATCTTGTGACGAATTTGATAAGATTTTAAAAATATTGACAACGAATGAAAAAGTGTCATGTCACGTATTGAAATCAAATTTGCAATTTAATTGAACAAAACGGAAAAAATTTCGTTCGGAGATGCAAATTTTGATTGATTTTTATCATGTGACGTATGGCCTAAAGGTTTATATCCGATTTCGACCGAATTATCATCAAGATTAGGCAGCTGTTCTTTTCTGATACGGAGACGTACCTGCGGCGAGCTCCGATGGGACGTGTGTACACGCGTGTTCAATGTCCATTGACGGGCCATCGATAGTTCCAAATTTGACACCAGATGGCTCAGGATTTTGGTCAGATCTCGAAAAGCTCGGGGCGGGGAAACGGTTGAACCGATCAGAGGCTAAAGTGACTAATAAGCAAAGTTCATGAGACCGTTTCAAATTAGTGTCCGGTCTTGGTCATTCTTGCACAGTAGCTGCGCCCACGTGCCACGCGACAGTTGTGTCGATTTTGTTGTTTTTTTTTTTTTGACTATTTTGCACTTTGAATTATTCACATATAACGCAAAAGATTGAGACTTTACGGAATCGAAGGCTCGAAAGGCCGTTTTAGAGGCACGCACGCGCGCGTGTGCCCGCCAATAAATTTCATCGATATCGAGCATTAAAAAAAGAAACGTCAACGTAAAATGTATCGAACTCGTGGAGAAAAAAAAACGTCGAGCAAATAATCGAAAGAAAGAGTCTCTTTTGGCACTTGTTCGAGAGTATATCGTGGGGATTTTTATTATGTTCGACGATTGTTGAGTGAGCCAGAGAGAACGTTAAAAAAACGTAAAAAAAGTGCGAGTTTAGTTGGTTGGGAAAGGGAAACGCGATTTATTCAAAATGGATGGAAAAGTACCGATCGAGAAAAAGAAGAATCCGAGAGAAACTGCAAATCCTTTGAGTGCTTTGACATTCTCGTGAGTATTAAAAAAAAACGCGTGACTTTTCTCGTGCATTTTACAAATTCGAGTTTATTTCGCTAATTTTCTACTTTCTTGTTGTTTCCTCCGGCAGATGGGTTCTCAAAACGTTCTGGGTCGGCTATCGGAGGGAACTCGAGATCGACGACCTCACGCAACCCCTAAAAGAACACGAGAGCAGCATGCTCGGCGACAAATTGAGCGCTGCCTGGGAAGCTGAATTACAACGCGTTGATAAACTCAAAATTGAGCGAAAAGAATCGAGCCTCACTGATGACCCCGCGAAAAAACTTCAACCCAGCTTGATGAGAGTGCTGACCAAAGTTTTTGGCTTCCAGTGTATGCTTTACGGCGTTCTTTTGGCAGTCATGGAAATTTTCGTCAGGTAAGGCAATCGCTGCTCATTTTTCAACTTTCCAAGGCGTTGAATCAAAAAATAATAATAATAAAGAATTAATTAAAAATCCAATAAAAAATCGAGCAATACAATTTTCTTACTCGAAATTAATTTCCACGAGTTTTCATCGTGTAATTGAATAAGTTGATCACAAATTCAATTTTAATTGCGATGATATTTTCAATTTTATCCCGAAACAGGAATTTTATTCTCTTGCCTTTTAATTTATTGTCGAATGGAAAAAAGAATTATTTTCCATTGCGTATTCACGTCAAATGAGAATTTACGTAACTAACGTTTCTCGCGACCAAACGTTTTCGATCAAAATAATTTTTTATCTCGAGTGGTTTATCTACGAGTGTCTGTTCAAAAAATATTATCGATCAGAAGACAATTTTTATACGTTTCCCGTTCTTCGCGGTTCTACAGATTTTTATCAAGAAGCGTTGAAGCCTCTTCATCGATTCCAATTCAATTTCTTTTTGTCGTTTTCCGAGTTTTCTTTTTTTCTGTCATACCCAAAGAATCGTGAAAATACGCTGGCACTAATGACTGTGGCACGTAACGTTTGGTTCAGAGTTCACGAGACATTAATTTTTGTAAGCACCGTAGAAAATCGATCCTGCAAATCCCATTAAGACACGAATAAAACGGAGGTTTCGAAATTCTGATTAAAAATGACGATTTCTTAATTACAAATGGTATTTCAGATTAGAAGAGAATTTAAAATTGCCTCAACTATTGAAATCTCGATTTTTTGTTTCCTTTTCAGTGATAATGAAATCGAAACTGTATCGTTTTTTGGTTTTTTTATGAGATAACGTACGTCCGGGCCACTAAAAGAATTTACTCGTGTGTTTTCTCCAATTAACGAGGATTAATATTTTATTTGACTCGTTACGAATTGCAGGATTTTGCAGCCGTTGTGTCTGGGCTATTTGTTGCAATATTATTCCGGAGCGAATACATCGCTGTCGGACGCTTATCTGTACTCGGTCGGCGTTATATTGTGCTCGGCAATTTCCGTTTTCATCGTGCATCCGTACATGATGGCGATATTGCACGTGGGAATGAAAATTCGAATTGCTTGTTGCTCGTTGATTTATCGAAAGTCATTGAAGATCTCGAAAACGGCGTTGGGTGAGACGACGATTGGACAAGCTGTGAATCTTTTGTCAAACGATGTCAATCGTTTCGATGTTGCGATCGTTTATCTTCATTACCTATGGATCGGACCTCTTCAGACAATTGTTGCCATGTACTTTATGTACCAAAAAGTTGGAGTCGCCGCTATAATTGGCGTCGTCGCACTCTTAATGTTCATACCGTTTCAAGGTTTGTCAAGACTTATCTTTTTCCTCCTTTCCATTTTACCTTCCAAAGTACGTGACTCCAATGACAGCCAAATCACTAATTGATGTTTCAAAACTTTCCCCTCTCGTCCGGCATTCAGACAAATTGTATTTTTCTCTGGAAAATTCGGAACGGATTCAAGCAGAATATTGAAAAAGCATTTTTTCTTCCTTTTTCAAAATTGAAGAAGAAATAATGACTGAAAAGAAATGTTTATTCAAAACCCACGATTTTTCCGATTTTTCGTTAATTCAGAATGGAAAAATCACTCAGATGTCAATTAAATATCAAAACATTTTCGTGTGAAGGATTTTTCAAAGTATAAAGTACAAAAAAAACTCGATTTTTCATGGAAATCGCAACAAAAGTGTATGCAAAAAATCAGACAACTGTCGCACTGAGAGGACGTAACTTTTTTATTAAGATGCATGTAATTATTACGTGAAGACACGTTGCAACGAACGTAATCATTAGTTCAAGATAAAAACATCATTTTCATGAACGAAAGAAAGAAATTTGGAAAGTCAAATTTTGTCTGAAATTGTATGCAGACGTGATCCCTTAACGTGGACAGAATTCAAAATGTTTGTCGTAACTGATTTATGGAATCGTGGGGTTTTTCTTATTTCACAGGATTCCTCGGTAAAAAATCGTCCGTTCTACGATTACGAACTGCCATAAGAACTGACGAGAGAGTTCGGTTAACCAATGAAATAATATCCGGCATACAAGCTATTAAAATGTACACGTGGGAATACCCATTCAGTAATTTGATAGAAAAAGCTCGAAGGTATTTTCAATGCTATTTTTATTTCCACCTTAATCCTGGAACTAATAGAAATAGAATCGAACGAATGTAATTCGTTGTTGTAATCGATTTTTATATTCACAGGCGCGAGATCAGTGTCATCAGATGGACATCGTACATCCGTGGAACTATCATGTCCTTCATGACCTTCACTACCAGGCTTTCCCTTTTCATAACGGTGATCGTTTACGTTTTAAACCAGGATAACATTACTGCCGAAAAAGTCTTCATTCTGACAGCTTATTACAATGTTTTGAGACAGACCATGACGGTATTCTTTCCCCAAGGTAAATACAAAGAATCTGAAAATGATACGAACTCAGTCAGTCGTCGCACGACTCTTAATTTAGTTCTTTTTTTAAATTAACTGTAAGAATTTGTGGATGCAAAAGTAGGCAAGAGATTCAAATTCAATTGGGTAATAGTTTGAAGGTTGAGAGACTGATTTCAGTTGAAAGAGAGATTGACGCAGTATCGGAAACATAACGTACTGTTTATTTGATTCAAGGCATAGTACAGGTGGCCGAAGCGTCTGTGTCGATCAAGCGATTGCAAAATTTCATGATGTACGAGGAAATTGACACGATCGCAGCTAAAAAAGCTAACGACGTACCTCACGTGGAAAAAGAAAAGAAAAAAGTAAACGAACAAAAAGAGAAGCCTGTGACAGGAAGCTGTCGCGAAGGCAGTGGTGGTGATGGCTCGGTGATTCTTGATCGTTGTCACGCCAAGTGGCTGAATACTGATCGCGAGGATACTTTACGTGGAATTAATCTCAAAATCAAACCAGGCCAGTTGGTCGCTGTCGTTGGCCAGGTCGGATCTGGAAAATCGAGCTTACTGAACGTCATTTTAAAGGAATTGCCTGTACATGCAGGCACCGTAGAAGTGCGTTGAGTATTGAAATATTTGAATACCGGCATCATGCAGAATATTATTTTCATCAGCGTGATTCTCATGATTGACGGAATGAGTTTTTATTCTGTAAAATAATTTTTCCATTTTTTGACACAGGTCAATGGCCACATTGCATACGCGAGTCAAGAGCCTTGGCTTTTCGCCGGTTCGGTGAGGCAAAATATACTATTTGGTAGAAAAATGAATCACCGTCGTTACGAACAAGTCGTGGAGGTTTGTCAGCTCAAGCGAGACCTTCAGATTTTACCTTACGGGGATAAAACTGTCGTTGGAGAGCGAGGAGTCAGTTTGTCCGGTGGTCAACGCGCAAGGTAAATAAAAAATCCAACAATAACCAGCGGAATTCCCTTTCAATATTCTTCCGTTATTTACAAAACAGTTTCACGTTTACAGAATAAATTTAGCGAGAGCAGTGTACGCGGATGCAGCGATATGTTTATTCGACGATCCTCTGAGCGCGGTTGATGCCCACGTTGGTAAACACATGTTCGAGGAATGCATAGAAGGCTACTTGAAAGGAAAAACCAGAATTCTCGTTACGCATCAGTTGCAATTTCTTCGAAACGTCGATTTGATCGTCGTCCTTAAAGACGGAGCAATACAATCACAAGGGTAAGTCAAGAAAGAACACACTTTAACGATCCAATTTAAAAATCCTCCTCTATTTCGTAACATCATACGAAGCAGAATATTATTTATTTATTTTCCATCTTTCAGAACATTCGAACAATTGGCAGCGATGGGTGTTGATTTCGGTCAATTGCTCGAGACTCAATCGGAACCGGAGGCGATTGTTGCGCCGCCACCTCTGAGTCGAACTGTCTCTCGCCGCACGAGCATTTCTTCAATAAGTTCTTATCGGACTGTTGGAACCGTCGAACAGGACGAACCCGATGAGGTAACGAAAAAGAACTTGCTACACATAAAAATATTCATTGACAATCATTATTTCAATTTTCTTGTCGTTTTTATTGATAAACTGTATTAATTGGAGTTTTTTTTCGTTTCGTCAAAGATCGCCGAAACGCGTACGAAGGGCAGCATCGGTGGACACATTTATGCGTCCTATGTGAAAGCGGGTGGGAGTTGGTTATGGGCATCAGTAATATTGTTGCTTTGTGCCGGAGCCCAAATAGCAGCGAGTGGCGGCGATTATTTTCTGGCTGCGTGGGTCAACATAGAAGAACGTGACCACGAGAATGTGAGTTAATTCTTTGTCAAGTGATTTCTGCCCTCGCTATAATTTCGTATTCGTATTTACAAATACAAACATTTCGCGAAGTAAAAATTTCGTATTTGTATTTGAAAATACAAATACGAAATGTTTACCTCATTTTTGTATTGACTGCTTCAATATATTCTGGGAAGTTTGTGTCATGGGCACAGCAGGAAACTTTGAACTGATTGAAGAAATTTTGTTTACAGAAAACGGTTGAATCTGGACAAAAAGAAGAAACGTACGTGAGGCCTCTGGACAGAAACGCATGTATTTACATATACAGCGCTCTGACCGTACTGACGATAGTAATTACTTTCGTACGTTCGTTCGCCTTCTTCGAGACGTGTATGAAAGCCTCGACGACACTTCACGATCGTATGTTCCGGAGTATCAGTCGCGCAACGATGTATTTCTTCAATACAAACACATCGGGTCGCGTGCTCAATCGCTTCTCCAAAGATATGGGTGCGATAGATGAAATGTTGCCGATGGCGATGATCGATTGCATACAAATCGGTTTGGCACTCTTGGCTATCGTTATTGTCGTTGGTGTCCCGAATCCTTTACTCTTGATACCAACTTTTGTGATTGGAGTGCTTTTCTACTTCTTTCGCGTCGTTTATATACGAACGAGTAGAAGTGTCAAACGGCTGGAAGGAGTCAGTAAGTATTTTTCGATGATTCGGGCAAACATCAGAGTTCTGAAAAGAAAATACATTTTTGGGAATATTAATGGGGAATTATTATTGCAGCACGGTCGCCCGTGTTTGGTCACTTGAGTGCGACGCTCGGGGGCCTCGCGACTATACGTTCGTTCGACGCCGGCGAAGTTTTGACCCAAGAATTCGATCACCATCAAGATCTTCACTCTTCCGCTTGGTACATGTTCATCGCTTCGTCTCGGGCCTTTGGCTTTTGGCTCGACATGTTTTGTCTCGTATACATTGCACTTGTGACACTGAGTTTCCTCGTGCTTGGCGATCCCAACGATCCTACTGCGACACCGGGTGGAAACGTTGGTCTCGCGATAACCCAGAGCATGGGATTGACGGGAATGTTCCAGTGGGGAATGCGACAAAGTGCCGAATTAGAAAATCAGATGACATCGGTCGAGCGTGTGCTAGAGTACAGCAACGTGGACAGTGAACCACCTCTTGAGAGTACTCCAGAGAAAAAACCAAAAGACAAGTGGCCTGAGGAAGGAAAAGTCGAGTTTAAACATGTTTACTTGCGTTATTCGCCGGTTGATCCGCCGGTATTGAAAGACCTGAATTTCGTGGTAAAGCCGCACGAGAAAATTGGCATCGTCGGTAGAACCGGAGCCGGAAAATCCTCGTTGATACAAGCTCTCTTCCGTCTCGCTGACATCGATGGCAGAATCGAAATCGACGGTGTAGAGACCGGCGAGATCGGTCTCCATGATTTACGTTCAAAAATCAGTATAATCCCGCAACAACCTTTTCTCTTTTCCGGCACGTTGCGCTCGAATCTCGATCCCTTTGATGCTTACGAGGATTATCGGCTCTGGGCGGCATTGGAAGAGGTTGAACTCAAGGAAATGGGCCTTGATGCACACATCAACGAAGGTGGCAGTAATTTGAGCGTTGGCCAACGTCAACTAGTTTGTCTGGCTCGTGCCATCGTACGCAACAATCCTATACTCGTACTTGACGAAGCAACAGCAAACGTTGATCCGTATACGGACGAGCTCATCCAAAAGACAATAAGACGTAAATTCGGAGATCGAACAGTTCTCACGATAGCCCATCGACTCAATACCGTCATGGACAGCGATCGCATACTCTTGATGGATGCCGGCACTGTGGTGGTAAGTCACACGAATCCCTTTAATTTCAAAAAAAATCAAGTCCTCGTTGCTCGAAGAACTTCGCTCCAATAACCAATTTATTATTTTCTCGTTATCGCAGGAATTCGATCATCCTCACATCCTCCTAGAAAACAAAGAATCCGGATCCTTCTACAGCATGGTCCAGGAGACCGGAAAATCGATGGCCGAAGCATTGGCCGTAATAGCAGAGGAAAATTATCTACAGCAATATTGTTCGACAAAACTCTAACCACGTTCAACATCGACGAAGGATAAAATCCATGAATTATTTCGTCGGAACATCGATCTCCTCAACGTCGAGCTCTCCGCCAGTTTCTCCCTTGGCGTTTCCAAGCAATATATTCAATTGAAACGCCCCTCGACACTCAATATTCCGCGAGACTTGCTCGCGATCGTTCCCACGAAGTTTGTGCATTTTCCTTCAATGCCAATCCCGCTATTTTTCTGCTAGATCAAATCCACTTGAGAGAAAAAAGCAGAGGACTCTTTGACCCTTTCCGCGTGGCGAGATGAAACCGAACACGCGACTCAGGCAACAGACGCAGTATTATTTTGTGTAAAGCATTTATACGTTATTTATATCAACATACAAACATAAGATTTACGATCATGCAACAGTCGATCCGAAAAATCGTCGATTCAGCCAAAAATATCGTTTAGAAATGCCTGGAAACAAAAAAAAAACATCATCAGATTGCGCTCGACGTACTGTTGAAAATTTTTGTACATACTCGAAAAAAAAAACAAATGAATTTTTCATCATAATTCTATGTCGATGAATCGCCGTCTCAGGCGATAAGCGCAAGTTTATTTTCTCATCGTTGCGTTATTGTGTCTCAAAGTTCCAAGATGATGATTTCTTTTTTATTGAGGAAAAACGGAGCGTTGATCCTTTCGACAACAAGTCTCTCTACTCCGTTCACGTAACTCTCTTGCCATTGTTAAATATTAGTTGTAATTATTTTAGTATCTTTTTTGTAATTGTAACTTATAGTGTGCCATAAATGATAACGTGAAGTGTGTGAAATGTTACGAAATCGTTTGTAATCCGGTTGTTGTCTATTTGTTCGAAAAACGAGTGCCTGAACGATAACACCTGAAAACTGTGAACGAATACGAATGAAATATAGATCCGAATATTTATTTACAAAATTCTTCACGTGTGTCTGACCATTTTATTCTTTTTTTTCACCAAAAATTCTCTCGCATCGAGAATCGTTCACGAAATTAATTTAGTCGTAATTTTTCGTTCTAACGAAACGCGAATTATTGTTACAATTTGTTGACGTCACGTCACACGAATTGGAAACTCGAAGCGTTTCGAAACTAGGAAATTTCTGGAACTCGGTTGGCACTTGTACGCCAGACGATGACGAGGGAAAAGATAAAAATGATTGTGTCGTATTTTTTTATAGATATAGAGCCAACAATCATTTTTCCGTTATGTAAACGCGATACTTGACACGAAGTAAATATTGGAGTATACGTAGCAATGGATATACGATCTTGAATTGTCAATTTTTACCGAATAACGATAAATTCTTATATTCTTGAGGGCAATATTGAAGGATTTCTGATGTACGTCTTCGTCGCTTTTCGTTCTCCCGTTTTTCATCGTTTTACCGCATTTTTGACCGATTTTTCGGCTCGAAGCAAACTTGCCCGAGGCTCACGTGATTCTGCATTAAAAAAACGAAAAGAACGAGCCCAAGTCGAACTTTTTCCTTCAATTTGACCAGAGATATGAATTTTTCAAAATTGGGGTCATTTACGATTTTTAAAGACACGAACCAAAACGTTTCGTACGAGTCTCGTCGCCTGAGAACAACGGAGACGTTTTTCTGTGTATTTTCGACGCCGAAGAGTTTCAATTCGCGTGATGTACTAAAAAGAAAAATAAATAAAACAGCTGATTTTGCCAAAACGAATCTCATCGATAATATTGAAATTGAATTATTTTTATCATTGGCTTTTTTCCAATTATGGATCGCGATAACGTAAGTATTTGACGTTTTGTTGAATATATTGCAAATAATGATTAAGTCTATTGCCGAACGACTGCCAGCGAATGATGCTGAAGTTTGCAACGTTGGAATGCATCGAAAAATATTGAATTTTATTGAAGATTCGTTTAATTTTCAATGTCATCCAAATTTTTCGAGTCGATATGCTTTTCAAATGGCAAAAATGGATAATTTTATCATCGTAATTACATTCTGCATTTGAATTATTATTTTTGGCAAAGATAAAAAAGAATTTCGTTGCATTCCAAGGATGCAAACTTCAGAGTCATTGCCAGCGATAGGATTACCTTAAATGTAGGTGGTTTGAATTAATGCCTGCAGCGAGCTTATGTGACGAACAGTTCAAGTTGTCGTGTATAATCTTTTGTTTTCGATCCAGGCCTTAAATGAAGTTATCCTTGCTTGCTCGGTAAAGTGCAAAGAGTCTCAAGTCGAAGAATGAAATTGTGACGCACAGTGAGTAAATCGAATTCGATTTTTTCCGCGTGTATATAACTTTTTGTATTAAACGAAGTTGTTCGCGGGCGTGTTGTTACAATCGATCGTATTATTTGGAGAAAAAAAAGATTATCGGCTGGCGTGTACTCGAGCTCGAATTTTTCAAAAACGCTTCAACCTATATTTAAATTGAAAAATCATACACATACGAAAATACACACGTGCATGACGCGCGCTTATCTGTTCCTCCAACGGATTATCAGCCAGATACGGGAGCTGTTGGGTTTCGAGACAGAGGCGTGTGGCGGAGGGTGCATTTCAACATTTTTATTTTTGACATTTCCACGGCCACGGTGCGCGTGTAAATGCTGGTGTGCACCCTACTAATAGTTAGGAATTCAACACCAGATGTCTCGCAAATACTTGCAACAAACTCGAGGAAGGGGTTAGCCGATGGTTTTAAATCGGTGGCTGAAAAGCGAAGTAGCTAAAGTTGCCGGGGACTGTCTCGCGTCAGTGTCCAGTCGTCATCCTCGCTCAGTAGCTGCGCTCACGTGCCGCGCGACAGTTGCGTAAATGCGTGTTGTTTTTTTTTTCTTGTATACATAAAGAAGTACACATATATAACGTGAGCGACGTATGATTAAACTCGAATTGAATCACAGGCTTCAAAGGCCATTTTAGTCGCGCGTGTGTCTGCCTCCCAATTGCGAGAGATTTAAGCTTTAGGAGCAGAGTAAACATACACTGTAGGGTAATATTGAGAGAGAGAGCGATGAAGTGTACGTACAGACACACGGAACATGTAACCAACACGTGAAATACGCGCTCGTCAAATTTCCAGTTTGAAAATTACTTATTCGCGAATAAAAGCGATAATTCAGTGAAACGAAGGGAAATCGAAGGCTGCAAATTTACAGGCTCACATATTTCGCGGACAATCGATGCGTACAGTTACGTAAAGAAAATAATCAAAATAACCTGGCGAAATATCGCAGTTTTTTCTTTTACTTTTCGGCCAAGGGCATCCGGGCGGTTTTGGATATGTCGGACGATTATTGAGTGAAACGAAGAGAAAAAAATCGTTATTACGCGGTGCGAGTTTAGTTCGTTCCAAGACACAAACCAGACTTATTCACAATGGATGGAAAAGTACAGATCGAGAAAAAAAAGAATCCCAGAGAAAATGCTAATCCTCTGAGTGTTTTGACATTTGCGTAAGTACAAAAAACGTGCGAATTTTTACGAGTATTCTCTCAACATCCTGTCGTTCTCTTTATTCTCGTTCGAGCTCATTTTTTTTGGTTAATATTGACTTCCTTGCGGGTTCCTTGCGCAGATGGGTTCTCAAAACCTTCTGGGTCGGCTATCGGAGAGACCTGGAAATCGAAGATCTCACTCGACCCTTAAACGAACACACGAGCAGCGTTCTCGGCGAAAAAATTAGTGCCGCCTGGGAAGCTGAATTACAACGCGTTGAAAGACTCAAAAATAAATGTTCTAAGAAAAAAAGAGCGAGCGACAACTCGGAGGATGGAAAGACTGATAAAATCTCGAAAAAATTTCGACCCAGCTTGATGCGAGTTTTGACCAAAGTTTTCGGCTTGAAAATTATGCTCTATGGCATCGCTTTGGCCATCATGGAAATTCTTCTCAGGTAAGCTCTCCACCGACTTATTTTCTACTCTAAAACGACGCGACAATCCATTCTCTAGTGCAAATTCCTATTTCGCTCATAAAGAAGGATGAAAAAAAGTCTAAATGATTGTGCAGTCGTTTGCCAAAGCATCAAAGCGATGAATCATTCGCACTCTATAAAAAAAAGTAAAAAACGGTTTTCGACTCGACGACTAATATTTATCCTTTCGACGCAAACGAGCTCTTTGTTTCAACTCTTGAAGTAAACTCCAGCAACGCGATAGCCCGGACAAAGATTGAGCCCGAATTGGAACCTCGAGTCACTGCAGAAAAAATTTCTCCAGATAATTAACAGCAATTCTATGGTCAAATTAGTGCAAAACTTTCACAGAGATCTAGAATCAAGTTCAACGTCGAAATTCAGTGACTTTGCGAATCAGCCAATCTCCATAATGAAGATAAATGTAAATAACGAATAAACAGAGAAATTATTTCTTGAACAGTCTCATCAAAAACGTGCCATTAGAAAATGTGAAGTTTATAGTTTCTTGATTGATCGTTTTGAACATTTTTCCACGTTGTTGAGAAATACGTGCCTTGAACTTGACATGGAATCAGTGTGTAGATTTAGAACTTACTTGACTGTAGCGTGTGGCAGAAGTTGCCTTGACTGATCTCATCGACGAACCAACCGGTTTGTCGCATTGAAAAACACGTGACAGTGACAGAGAATTTTTTCTTCTTCTTAATGTGACTGCAAAGTTCACGAAGGATACTTTAAGGGTTAACGAGAAATTCGTAAAGTCGATTTAACCCTAGAACGGTGACCTTTTTGACTAATTTTCCGACTGCCTGCATTAAAAAACGAAAAGAATGAGCCCAAGTTGAACATTTTTCGTTGAATTTTACGGGCGATATGAATTTTTCGAAATTGGACTCATTTATGGGGCCAGGTTACTGGAAAAGGTATGAAAAATGGAAAGATTACCGTTTTAGGGTGCAATTAGTACTTTTTAGAATATTTGCTCGTAGTTATTTTGCAAGGGATTATTTTGAGCTGAACAAGTGAGTTAAAATGTTGTCCGACTTTGGTGTATATGCAGATTGTTTCAACCGTTGTTCCTCGGCCTGCTGATTCGTTGCTACAACATGGCAAAATTGCGTTATCAGCCGATTCACGCACCAGCGAGTATCGGCGATGCGAAAGTAGAGAAAACCGAAGATGCCACAAGATCGTTAAGTCCTTGAAACGCGAAAGCCCTTCTATTACCTTGGAAGAAAACAAATCCAAAACATAACAATTTTGTCTCTTGAGATCCAACCGATCGCGTGAGCTCTGTCCCGTTTATAAAATACTATTTATTCGCCTTAAACATATTATCGCTTCGTTTCGAATTTCCCCATTCAATACCGATTCATAACAATAGAAAAAACATACACACACACACCTCGAGCACGGAATTTACGTAGTAAATGGCAACTTTATGACCATCAGCGTTTTCTCACACCCCTTAAATCATTAACATTCCATTCGACTACCTTTCTCCAAATAATCACCAAACTGGCCATGGAAAGTTGACCGATTTTCTAATAATATCGACAATTTTTCTCAATCAATTCGATTTACATTGAAATAATTCGTTGCAATTATTTTCTCCAACGAATGTTGCACTTAGAATTGTTTTCTTACAGTCACTCGCACTCGAGCTGAATATTAACGAATATTTCTTCACATACCAGATCATTTTTTTGTTCGGGTTTCTTTGCCAAGTTGATATTTGCGTTATTTTTATTTCACGGAAGGATGTGCTGCTTATCCAATAATTTTTTTATCCCATCTGGTTCATCTCCGAGTGTTTGTTTAAAAAAAAAGAAATTATCGAACGAGGCATCATTTTTACACGCTTACAGTTCTCTAGTCACACGTTGATCCTTATCTACGAGCGTTATAGTCGTCTTCATCTTCAATTCACGTTTTATCAGCCTCGGTGTGTGCATGAGACTTTTTCGAATCGATGTTTTTTTCATAATTATCAAATATTGCGTCGCGATCCCCAAACAATCATTGAAATCCCTCGCGCACTAATTACTTGTACGTTCAGTTCAGCTTTTTACGAGCCATCAATTTATATCGTGGGCATAAAAGAAAATTATCCCGAAAATCCTGTTTAAGACGTTGACGGCGTTTCCAAACCTGTTGCTGAGAAACGTTTCCTCAAAAACAAATCGTTCATTTGATTGAAACAGATTTCAAGATTCCCGCAACCATTTTAGTGTGCATTTTCCTTCTGGATTTTAGTGTATGACGAAATTATAACGTTACACGATTTAGTCGTTGAACTAACTTTTTTTTTATGAGTTACGAATAAAATTGTGTGTTTGGGCCATTGACCGCAAAATCAGCCTCTTGAAGAGCCTTTTTTTATCGGTGAATGCCTCGTTGGAGGGGAAATAAATTTTATCAGCAACTTGAAAGAAAAAATCTTGCCAAAGATATTATGCAAATAAAGGCTTTCTCAGGCAGGACGATTTTTAAGTGGGAGGCTGTTGAGTCGGACCATTAGGTGTCAATTTTGGACGCAGAATCTACGACAGGGTAGAAAACGACGCCGAACTTGTCTGCAGCAGGAAATGATGCTCGTACGCGATAAAAACTTCGAGATATGCAAAATTTTCTTTGTTTTTTGATAACGGAGCGTTATCAAAAAACAGCGTTAAAGTCGATGATAAAATCGCTGTCGATGAATGTTTGATAATGGAAACTCGATGAAATTAATACTTGAAAAATATTCGGATAAATTGAGGAGAAAATATTTTCACTTGATAAAGATTCGGGTCGTTTTCCATCGCGTCGTATCGAGTGAAGAATGAGCATGTTAGAACTATCGTTTTCACTGTTGTGTTACGAAAAATTGTTAGGAAGCAATATTTTAATTAAGTTGTTTTTAATTGCAGGGTTTTGCAGCCGTTGTTCCTGGGTAAATTGTTACAATTTTATTCCGGCGAGAATCCATCGTCGTCGGACGCTTATCTATTCGCGGGCGGCGTTGTATTGTGCTCGGCGATAAATATTTTCGTCGTACATCCGTACATGATGGCGATCTTGCATATGGGAATGAAAATGCGTGTTGCTTGTTGCTCGTTGATTTATCGGAAGTCATTGAAGCTCTCGAAAACGGCGTTGGGTGAGACAACGATTGGACAAGCGGTCAACCTTTTGTCGAACGATGTCAACCGCTTCGACGTTGCAATTATATTCCTTCATTACCTTTGGATCGGACCCCTCGAGACAATTGTTGTTACTTACTTCATGTACCAACAAGTTGGAGTCGCCGCTGTAATTGGCGTTGCGTCACTCTTAATGTTCATACCGCTTCAAGGTTAGTCGACTAATTGCACCGCGATCTACCATCTCTCCTTTTTATTCTCTCGTTCCCATTTCACGTGTGACGGAGCCAGTGGCTCGGATACTGCAATGACCGCCGTATGAGTAATCATCAAAAATCGACCAACTGTCGCACTGAGAGCGCGCAACTTTTTTCCATTAGGACGCCTTGAATAATTCCGCAAAGATACGTTGGCACAAACGTAGATAAAAACGTTATTTTCATGAAAGAAAGAAAAAAGATTGGAAAGTCAAGTTTTGTCCGATTTTTCGTTAATTCAGAATGAAAAAATCACTCAGATTTCAATTAAATATCAAAACATTTTCGTGTGAAGGATTTTTCAAAGTATCAAGTACAAAAAAAACTCGATTTTTGATGGAAATCGCAACAAAAGTGTATGCAAATAATCAGGCAACTGTCGCACTGAGAGGACGTAACTTTTTTATTAAGATGCATGTAATAATTACGTGAAGACACGTTGCAACGAACGTAATCATTAGCTCAAGATAAAAACATCATTTTCATGAACGAAAGAAAGAAATTTGGAAAGTCAAATTTTGTCTGAAATTGTATGCAGACGTGATCCCTTAACGTGGACAGATTTCAAAATGTTTGTCGTAACTGATTTATGGAATCGTGGGGTTTTTCTTATTTCACAGGATTTCTCGGTAAAAAATCGTCCGTTCTACGATTACGAACTGCCATAAGAACCGACGAGAGAGTTCGGTTAACCAATGAAATAATATCTGGCATACAAGCTATTAAAATGTACACGTGGGAACACCCTTTCAGCAATTTGATAGAAAATGCTCGAAGGTATTTTCAATGCTATTTTTATTTCCACCTTAATCCTGGAACTCATAGAAATAGAATCGATCGAATGTAATTCGTTGGTGTCATCGATTTTCCTATTCATAGGCGCGAGGTCAATGTCATCAGATCGACATCGTACATCCGAGGAGTTATCATGTCCTTCATTATTTTCACTACCAGGTTGTCCCTTTTCGTAACCGTTCTCGCTTACGTTTTGGACGACAAAAACATAACTGCTGAAAAAGTCTTCATATTGACGGCTTATTACAATATATTAAGACAAACTATGACCGTATTTTTCCCACAAGGTAAACATAAACAATACGAATGGGATTTGTGTCTGTCGTGTTGCTATTCTTGAGTACCGGAAGCTGACGAATGCATTATTTGATTTAAGGAATAACGCAGGTGGCCGAAGCGTTTGTGTCAATTAAGCGCTTGCAAAATTTCATGATGTACGAGGAAGTTAACGACATAAATGAGAATAGAAAAACGAACGTCGAGTCTGACGTGGAAGAAGAAAAGAAGAGAGAAACTGAACGCACCGAGGAGCCAGCGATAGGAAGCCTTCGTGAGCGTAACGGTGCTGATGGCTCTGTCATTCTTGATCGTTGTCACGCCAAGTGGCTGAATACTGATCGCGAGGATACCTTACGTGGAATTAATTTCAAAGTCAATCCAGGCCAGTTAGTCGCTGTCGTTGGCCAAGTCGGATCTGGAAAATCCAGCTTACTGAATGTCATTTTAAAGGAATTGCCTGTACATTCGGGCACCGTAGAAGTGCGTTGAGTATTGAAATATTTGAATACCGGCATCATGCAGAATATTATTTTTATCAGCGTGATTCTCATAATTAACGAAATGAGTTTTTATTCTGTAAAATAATTTTTCTATTTTTTTTACACAGGTCAATGGCAACATTGCGTACGCGAGTCAAGAGCCTTGGCTTTTCGCCGGTTCGGTCAGGCAAAATATACTATTTGGTAGAAAAATGGATCAGCGTCGTTACGATAAAGTCGTGAAGGTTTGTCAGCTCAAGCGAGACTTTGGTCTTTTACCTTACGGGGATAAGACGATCGTTGGAGAGCGAGGAATCAGTTTGTCCGGTGGTCAACGTGCAAGGTGAATAAAAAATCCAACAATAATCAGCGGAATTCCCTCTCAATATTTTTCTGTTATTCACAAAACAGTTTCACGTTTACAGAATAAATTTAGCGAGAGCGGTGTACGCGGATGCACCGATATGTTTATTGGACGATCCTCTGAGCGCGGTTGATGCTCACGTTGGTAAGCACATGTTCGAGGAATGCATAGAGAAACATTTGAAAGGAAAAACCAGAATTCTCGTTACGCATCAGTTGCAATTTCTCCGAAATGTCGATTGGATCGTCGTCCTTAAAGACGGTGCCATACAATCTGAAGGGTAAGAAAAAAAACACTTCAACCAATCCAACGAAAAGATAATCGTAGTAAAAATCAAAATTTCACATCACGATCTTGTTCCTTTCTCAGTATTTCGCCCATTCAGTGTTTTTTTATTTGTTATCGAACCTTTTGCAGAACTTACGAACAATTAGCAACGATGGGTGTCGATTTTGGTCGATTGCTCGAGGTTCAATCGCAACAGGAGGAGAATTTATCGGCGCCGCCGAGTCGAAGTAATTCTCGCCACACGAGCATCACATCATTGAGCTCTTTTATGACGATCGATACTGGCGAGCAGAACGGACCCGATGAAGTAACGAGACGAAATTAAATGAAAATATTCATTAACGTTTATTGTTATTATTATTTTTATTGAAATAGAAAGACGTGTTAAACGGTGGCTTGTTTTTATTCGTTAAAGATTGCCGAAACGCGGACGAAGGGCAGCATCGGGGGACACATTTATTCGTCGTATCTTCGAGCCGGTGGCAATTGGTTCTTGGTAACAATGGTCATTTTTCTATTCGCCGCTTCTCAACTAGCCGCCAGTGGCGGTGATTACTTTATCGCTGAGTGGGTCAATATGGAGGAACGTGAGAATGAGAATGTGAGTTAATTCGTCATCATGTGATTTGTGCGCGTTCAATCACGCTGTAGTTTTTGTATTTATTGCTTCGGTGAAGCTCGCGAGACTCTGGGCAGAGGAGAATTTTGAATGAGTGATTTTTTTTTCATAGAAAACTGTTGAAACGGCAGAAGGAACACAAAAATATGTGCGCCCTTTGGACAGAGACACATGCATTTACATCTACAGCGGTCTCACCGTATTCACGATATTAATAACTCTCGTACGTTCGTTCTCCTTCTTCGAGATGTGCATGAGAGCTTCGATGAACCTTCACGATCGCATGTTTCGGAGTATCAGTCGTGCTACGATGCGATTCTTCAATACAAATACATCGGGTCGCGTACTTAATCGTTTCTCCAAAGACATGGGTGCTATAGACGAACTTTTACCAATAGCGATGATCGATTGCATACAAATCGGTATGACACTTTTGGGTATCATTGTCGTCGTTGGTATCGCGAATCGTTGGCTCTTGATACCGACTGTTGTGATTGGACTGATTTTCTACTATTTGAGGGTCGTTTATTTGGCCACGAGCAGAAGTGTCAAACGTCTGGAAGGAATCAGTGAGTTTTTGTTGTTGTTGTGATGGAGGGAAACATGAGAGTTTTGAGAAGAAAGTACATTTTACATGGAAATTTTGTTGTTGCAGCGCGATCGCCCGTATTCGGTCACTTGAATGCGACGCTTCAGGGCCTCGCGACCATACGTTCGTTCAACGCTGGTGAAGTTTTGACCAAAGAATTCGATCACCATCAAGATCTTCACTCTTCCGCTTGGTACATATTCATCGCTTCGTCTCGGGCCTTTGGTTTTTGGCTCGACATATTTTGTCTCATATACATCGCACTTGTGACACTGAGTTTCCTCGTGCTTGGCGATCCCAACGATCCTACTGCGACACCGGGTGGAAACGTTGGCCTCGCGATAACCCAGAGCATAGGATTGACGGGAATGTTCCAGTGGGGAATGCGTCAAAGTGCCGAATTAGAAAACCAGATGACATCGGTCGAGCGTGTGCTCGAGTACAGCAACGTGACCAGCGAACCACCGCTTGAGAGTACTCCGGACAAAAAACCAAAAGACACGTGGCCTGAGGAAGGAAAAGTTGAGTTCAAACGTGTTTACTTGCGTTATTCGCCGCTTGATCCGCCGGTATTGAAAGACCTGAATTTCGTGGTAAAGCCGCACGAGAAAATTGGCATCGTCGGTAGAACCGGAGCCGGAAAATCCTCGTTGATACAAGCTCTCTTCCGTCTCGCTGACATCGAAGGCAGAATCGAAATCGACGGTGTAGAGACCGGCGAGATCGGCCTCCATGATTTACGTTCCAAAATCAGTATCATCCCGCAAGAACCTTTTCTCTTTTCCGGCACGTTGCGCTCGAATCTCGATCCTTTCAATGCTTACGAGGATGATCGTCTTTGGGAGGCATTGGAAGAGGTTGAACTCAAGGAAATGGGCCTTGAGGCTCACATCAACGAAGGTGGCAGTAATTTGAGCGTTGGCCAACGTCAACTAGTTTGTCTGGCTCGCGCCATCGTACGCAACAATCCTATACTCGTACTTGACGAAGCAACAGCAAACGTTGATCCACGTACGGACGAGCTCATCCAAAAGACGATAAGACGCAAATTCGAAAGACGAACAGTCCTTACAATAGCGCATCGACTCCATACCGTGATGGACAGCGATCGCATACTCTTGATGGATGCCGGCACAGTCATGGTAATAAATTTTCCTCCCAACCATTTCAACGGGTTTTCGAGTTACAGAAAATTCATCAAAATCGCCTTTCTAATAAATTCCTCCTTCATTATTACAGGAATTTGATCACCCTCACGTCCTCCTGCAAAATAAAGATACCGGAATGCTCTACAGCATGGTCCAAGAGACCGGAAAATCGATGGCCGAAGCATTGACAGTAATAGCAAAAGAAAACTATTTACAGCGGCACGGTTCAACGGCTCTCTAATCACCAACAAGAACCACGAAGAATAAACGCGATCAACATGGTCAAGATCTCCTAAAAGTTTTCTTCGTCTTACAAATTATTTATTTGCTTGAAACGTGCCAATGCTTCGACGCCTCACAATACGTAAGGCCTCGTCGAGTTTTCGTTACGTCAACTTTGCACATTTTTTTTCTCCCAACTTGTTAATTTTTTCGCTCAAACGAATATACTTGAGAGAGAGAGAGAGAAAAACGAGATGGATCCTCGAGCCTAAGAGCGTCAAAGTATTTTCGCCTCTGACAACAGTCACGTGGAGCAATCGACTCGCACGTTCGACGCAAACTCACACAACAGGCAGTATTATTTTATGTAATGCTTTTACAAATAATTTATATACGTACATGTACAAACATACGATTCACAATCATACAGCAGTACTTAAAGAAAATCGTATGTTTTGCCAAAAATAATGCCGTTCGTATGAGCCTAAAGACAAAAAAAAAGGAACGACCAGAGAAAACTAGCGTGGCTCTGCAGCCACTGTACTGTTTACAATTTTGTATATACTACGCAAAGAGAAATTACTTGTTTACCGTATTTTTGTAATGTAATGTTGAACCGTCAGACGTTTACTTTGTGATGGTTGCGTTATTTGCAACGCTCGTATCCGTGATGGAACTAAAATGGTGCTATAATTCAGAAGCCCGGATAAAAAGGCCGGAAAATCGTTATTCACGTACTTACGCCACGTACTTTGAATTTCGAGTCTAATTTCTGACGGTCCTCACAAAGAGTTTCGGGTATTAAAGTTTCTTGATACTTTTTTCGCCTGCGGAGCGTAAATCGAGCGTTTTTTCAGCTCGTTTTTCGATCGGCTCTCAAAGCTAAAGTAATAGAGATGGAAAATCGCAGTCGGGAACTTTTTTGTAGAGAATTTCGTGCTCTACAAAAGTTGTCTTTTGCACTTTTGCTCTACGACGCACCGTTCAGCCACGGCATTAACTTTAGTAATCGAAAACTCATCAGGTGAGGATCTCAGGAAAAAAATCATATTTTTTCGACTCGGAATTCGCAGGATGGAATTTATTGTACAAATCCGGGCAACTGGTCTACTTAGTAATTTGGCGTTATTAATCGTTGCATGAAATAAATCGTGGCCTTAAATATACAATGCAGTAGGAGAAGAAAACGAGTTTTGGGCGCAGACTCTTAATCGATTCGATCGAAAAGATCGGCCCGGATGAAAACCCCACGCTTATCGTCGTCGAACAAAAAACCTTCCATTGTCATTTTTCTTTATTAACCGGAATAGGCGTGGGGTAAATTCCAAATGATACAACTTATGAAAAGGACTTGTATATTGTGCTTAATGGACAAATCGAGAAAAGATCGTTTTTTGAATATTTTTGTTTGTTGAAAAAAAGACGTTGACATTTTGACAGCTACGATCTGAGAATTTGTTCAGGATAATTCAGTAAAATCGTTCATTTCGGAGTGTCGGGATAATGATTTTTCGATCGATGAAAAACGAAGCGTAGAGTTGATCCTTTCGACAAGAAAATCCTCCGATCCGTTCACGTAATCAGACGATCGTTATTCCGTTATTCCACATCGTGATAATCATGTAACTTTATTGTAATTATTTTATTATTATTGTTATTATTGTAACTATTGTGTAAGGTAACGTGGATTATTGAAAGTGTTACGAAATCGTTGAATTCCGGTTTCTGCCTATTCGTCTCAAAGACAAGTGCCTAAACGACAAGAAATACAAAATATATGAACGAAAATTATTCAAATAAAGATACAAATATTTATTTACACATTTCAACGTGTGTCTAATTATTTTTCTTTCCTTTTTCCACAACTTTCCAACAAGCATCTGAAAAGTTGTTCACAAAAATCTGCTTTCATCAAAAATCCATACGCTCGATGCGTCTCTTGAGCTGCTTCGGGCGAAACCGACACTTGGATGGGTGACCGCTCGAAAAAAAAAAAATTCAGTATCGAGGAGTGAATTTTCGAAATTTTTTTGGCAACTTTTCGTCTCAACGAAACGCGTGAACGTGACAACACGCGTTTTTTGAAAATAAATACATTTTTTTATCGAAAATTATAGACGCGCATGAAAAATGCTTCACGAAAAGTTATTCTGTTGAAATAAGAAAATAAGATAATTCTTGTTTCGTATGATTTTTTACAAATAACCCAGAATCGTGTTTAATTACGAGAAGACGAGATACTTTACAAAACTGAATATTACAGTGTGTTGGGAGGAAAAGCAAACGTTTTCGAAATCGGAATGTTTACTGAAAAGCGAGATAAGAGACACTCGACACCTGCGAATCACAAAAACGTCATTTTATATTCGTGAAATGAAAATTAATGTAATTTTCCGTGAGTGTGAGTAAAAATGTCAAAATTCTAGTTGTTTGGAAAGAGTAATAAAAACTCCCGTTTTTACGGTTGAGTCGAAAATTCGTGATGCAGCGGGTTTGGCGGCGTGTGAGTTGGAAGTTCCGATAAATGTTTTTTTTTAACATGAATGGAATTTTTTCTACAGATACTGATGCGAGATGCTTCGCGATAACGAGGCTGTAAATAAACAGCACAAGTGTTGCGCGTGCTCGTTAGGACAAATAACTCCCCCGGCGTTCGTTTGTTGAAGATTTCATTAATTCTGTCGTTCGAGGAGTTGTAAAAAAAAACTCACGACACGAGACTTGTGAATATGAAATACTTTGGATTTCGTTACAAGCAACAACTGCGAGGCCGCGATAGAACCGAGTCACAATGGTATTCGAATAAAAGAGAGGTTAGAATACGGAAAACGAAGATAAGGGATACGATAAAACAGAAGCAAAAGTACGAACGAAAGTCTAAACTCGTCGCGAGCACACCTAAAGACCTTCGTGTGATAACAGCGTGTATTATAATTACTTGATAATGTGGAATAGAATGCAGTGAAAAGTTTCGCTTAGAAGAAGAAACGGAATTACAAAAGTGAGCAACACCGCGACGACGTTATTTTATTTTCACTCATTTCTATTCAATTTTCTTGAATGACTTTCCAAGTTTATCATTCTTATTGAATTTCCACTCGAAACGTTTTTCCCGAAACCGAGTTTTCGTCAATTTGTGCCTCGTCGTGTTTCTCTTTAGGGCAAAATCGATCGAACAGCTCGTGCGAAAAAAACGTCGCGAGACTGTGTCGTTAGCGTACACGTGTACTCGCGGAATGAAAGTAAATCAAAATAATCGAAACTCGAAACCTGTTTGAAAATCTGCACAGTATATGCCACAACACACTCGCGAACGTGGTGGTCGGGGTGCTCGAACGCTTCGGCTATATATACAGCTAACCGAAGGTTTCCGAACGGCTCCGAGCTCGCGAAACGCATGGACGAAGAGCAAAATGGAAAAGGAGAACGTGCTCGTTTCCCTTACCGTAAAATTGACAAGTCTCTCGTCCATGAACCCCGTTACGTTACGTCGGTAGTATCCCAAGTCCACGATCCATACGGGTGCGCGAACATGTCAAGTCTCCGAAAGCATTAGAGTCTTTACGATTGCAAAAATTCAAAGACATCGTTGTGTCAAAAAAAAGTGGATGGAGACTCTTTTTGCTTTCCCAACCTTCTTTACGTTGAGTTTCCCGCGTAAGTGGCGCGATTTTTGGTGTCACACGAATTGTCAATTGTCCGTTATCGAAAAACGTTTATTATTGAGGGTGTTCTCGGAAAATCGCTGTAGCGTATCCCGACAATCGTAGCTAAGCGGCTTATTTCGAAAAACAAACATTTTCCAAGTAGATTTACAGCCATCGCGTACGAATAGTTGCGGATTTTATGGACAAATCGAATGTGCGAAAGACAATGTCGTGACTTTTATTCTCTTCGTAAGATTTTTGTTATGATTCTTTGCGTGGCATGTCCGAGTGCGTGTGTTATTACAATTCCCTACGTCAACCCCCCTCCCCCTCTCCCTACAGTCGTGCCTCATGCGGACGTAACAAGAGTCCGAGGGAAGTTTTCGACTCATTCGCGCAGTCGAGCTTCCCTGTGATTCACGTTCGTTCTCTGTGGAAACTAAACTTTTGGTGAACACGCACGCGGACATCAGCTGCTGTCACGTGCTCCTCGCTCGCTTTTCCGAGGAATCGGGACGGCGCGCCACCGCGTTACAGTACATTTGGATTTCTATATGTAGCGTTCGTGAGTGTATAACGCGGTAGCGTACGCGATCGAGTTAGTAGCGAATGAAACGCTTGATACATAATGTAGTCGTGCCTGCGACTGCCACTCAATTTAATCGAGATCAAACGTATTAAACGAGTAAACAACGTATCGCATACACATTTGAGAATTCAAGAGATAAAGAGCACATATAATAGAGACACGAAAAGCTTTCGAGAGCATTATAAAGCGGAGACGTGGAAAATTCGTAGAGTTCGAGTGTTCGTGATGAAATGCCTGTCATTTATTTTCAGTTTAAAAATCACTGATCGTGCGAGCGAGCACGACAACTCGGAACGAAATAAATTTATAAGAATGAAAAATAGCGAAATATTCTGCAGAATTCGTGACTGTTCGAAGAAATTTAGCGAACAAAAAAGTTTTTGTTGATTTATATACAGCCCGTCAAATTCGGCGCTCGCGTTCAAGGGCGCTGCGAACATTAAAGTGTCGCGACATTGAAAAATAAGACAGTGAGAGCCAGATAAAAAAAAAAAACATAAAAAATACCATTTTTTAAAGAATCGAGTGCGTTTAAATTTTTAAACGGTACTTAACGATGGATGGAAGAGCTCAGATCGAAAAAAAGAAGAATCCGAGGGAAGGAGCCAATATACTCAGCGCTTTGACATTCTCGTAAGTAACAAAAATTCCAAATCAAATTCCGAACTTTGCATTTTTCAAATATAACGAAATTGATTTTTTCTTCGCATGAAATTCTAAACGATAATTTTCTTTTCACGGTCTTTTTCACGGTAAAACTAAATTTGCAAAAAAAATTGTGCTCTCGTTCGAAAAATTCAAAAACGTTCACTGGTTCGTATTCACGACGCAAACTCCAATGCCATTCACGTGACTGCACTAATCAGCTACTCAAACGTTTTGCAAGGGTTTCACGCCAAATGCATCCACGAATTAAGGGCAGTCGCGATGAATTTGTTTAACTTTAATGTAACAAAAAAATTCAAGCCTAGGCAACCTGGGGTCAAAAAGCCCCAGGCGACTCAAAATCCCGCGCCCTCGACGGGGATTTCTTTCCCGTACTCCGAGCTTGACGTTTGACATTTTTTCGAAAATTTTTGTGTTCGAAATCGAGATTACAAAATTATTTTGCGCCTGGAGGTCAAAAACGACACCGGAAGATTTTGAATCTCGCGCCCTTTCGTTTTCCCGTTGTTTTCATCGTTTTATCGCATTTTTGAAAAATTTTTCGACTTCAAGCAAAATTGCCGCAGGCTCGCGTGATTCTGCATGAAAAAAACGAAAAGAATGAGCCCGACTTGAATCTTTTCCGTTAAATTTTACCGGCGATATGAATTTTTCAAAATTTGGGTCATTTTTGACCGCGGGTTAGCGGAATATGTGAAAAAAAAGTGACCGTTTCAGAGTTAATTTGAAAAATTTGTTGAGATTGGAATTTTTTACATTTTTTTTTAACTTTGAACTTTCTTGTCGGGAACCCGCGCGTGCAGATGGATGCTGAAGACTTTCTGGGTAGGCTATCGAAGAGAACTCGAGATCGAAGATCTGACTCGACCGCTGGACGAGCACAAGAGCAGCCTCCTCGGAGACGAAATAAGCGCCGCTTGGGAAGCGGAATTGCAACGCGTTAAAAAACTCGAGTCTTCTAGCTTGGTAAACAAAGGACCGAGTCAGCATGGCGAGATGACGAAGG
This sequence comes from Diadegma fenestrale, assembly GCA_037043255.1. Lineage (NCBI taxonomy): Eukaryota > Metazoa > Arthropoda > Insecta > Hymenoptera > Ichneumonidae > Diadegma > Diadegma fenestrale. Next base: position 11,562,903 of record CM073317.1, read on the forward strand.
AAGAAAAAATTTCGAAAAAACATCAGCCCAGCTTGACGAGGGTTCTCGTCAAAGTTTTCGGCTTCAGAACAATGCTTTACGGGATCGCTTTGGCATTTGTGGAAATTATTCTCAGGTAAACGATAAAACATCGATTTGACGATTTATTTATTCTTTTTTTTCATATCTACAGCATCTAATTCCGTGAGACTCGCGTTGCTGTTGAAAGTCTCGCGAAACCTGTATTTTTGGCCATTTAACCCATCGGAAATCGTTCCGTTGCGCAATTCCAACTAATCAATATTTCCTAATCTAAAAAAAGACGATACGGAACTAAAAAACGAAAATGCGTGCCAAAGCTCTCGAGAAATTTAATTTTGCCCACAGCGGGCTGAGTCGATAAGGATCGAACGTGTTTTTTACTTTGGGATGTCGTCAAAATAATCGATAACAACAGCGTTACGATTATTGGTCGTGGAGATTCATTTAAAAAAATTCCAGCATTGCGCAACTGAAAGAATTAATTATTGATTATTTTGAGAATCACGTGTTGCTTCTTCGTGGATACGTAAATTACAGACGTAGGGAAAAATTTATTTTCGGCCGGCCATTAAGTTCATTTGCAGCGAATTAATCGATCTCGCGAACGACACGCGGCACGACAACTGATCAGATTACCACCCAAAGGCACCTTGGAGAAAGAGAGAGAGAGAAAGAGAGAGAAACAGAGCGCGAGAGAGAGGGAGAGAGATCGATTTTAACCGAAGAATTAAAAAGACCGAGTACGACGAGCGACTGAACTTTACAGACATTAACAGTAACTTGTCGCTCAGAAAGCGATGAGTCAGCAATCGACAGAGGCAGCTGGAGCAGCCGAGACGCTCCCGATATCAAAGTTTAATCTCCAGACAGTTACGATTGCTCGGAATCGTGAAATGTAAAGAAATGTTGACGGGAAAATGGATAAAAAGGTTACACGTGGACGTGAAACAAAATTTCCCGGTAGTTTTTTGCCCAGCAGCAATTTTCGAGCCTCCCAACGAATAAATTCCAGAGTGGACAGCGTTAACGAAAATGAAGGGAAAAAATGAACAATTTCTACAGAAAATTGCGTCCCGAGATTCCCAGCCGCGTTGTCCGAGTCTCCGTCCTCGTCCTCTGCACCAGCCGCTGCAGCTGATAAGCCAAGAAAATACCATGCGGTCAGATTTTTCTATATAACGGATTTGTCATCGTCAGTACAAATAATTATGCATTTTCTCTCGGACACGAGATCGGGCGAAGTGATGATGATTTTCTACGACATGCCAGACAGATTTGCAACGACATTGAACTGCATGATTAATATTCAATTTATTTACGAGGCTCCGACTCAATTACAAACTCAGTGAACAATTTTATCACGCGCGATGATCGCGAGTGTCACGAAACGATAAATGCAGACAATTCATCAGTGTGAGAACGATCGATTAAATTTCATCAGCATTGCAGAATAATTCGAAATAATAATGATTTTAAAAAAATATCGTTTTACGTCGTCGTAACTAGGGAAATAATTCATATTGCAGAATCGTCGTTTTAAGTATTCGGGCTGGTGATGATTCGATCAAGAATCGGTCCAGGCCACACTGAGCAAAGAAAGTGAGGAAAAGTCCGAGAGAAGAAATTTTAGAGTGAGAATATCGTTCCATCGCTTGACACGTAAAGAACGAATGACTTGGAAAAACCTCGTACGATTTGCCAACCCCCAATTCGCAGAGCTCAAGTAATTTTTGCATTGCAGTGTACGAACCAGGAGTACTAATTGTTTGTATACTCATTATCATTGCAGGGTTTCGCAACCGTTGTTACTGGGGGGTTTATTACAATACTTTTCCGGAGTGAGTACATCGAGGACAAACGCTTATCTCTGTGCAGGCGGCGTTATAATGTGCTCAGCGTTGCACACGTTTTTCATGCATCCGTATATGATGGCAATAATGCATATAGGAATGAAAATGCGGGTGGCTTGTTGCTCGTTGATTTATCGAAAAACATTGAAGCTCTCGAAAACGGCGTTGGGTGAGACAACGATTGGACAAGCGGTGAATCTTTTGTCGAACGATGTCAACCGATTCGACGATGCAGTTATATTTCTCCATCATCTCTGGATCGGGCCACTCGAGACTATTATCGTTACGTACTTCTTGTACGTGCAAGTTGGATTTGCCGCTTTAATTGGTGTCGCCTTACTCTTAATGTGCATACCGCTTCAAGGTTTGTTGACTAATTTTCCTCAGCGAAAAATGCATCGTTTTAAATTGCTTTCCGACCGAAATTCCGCAATTCACAAAATCTCAGCTCAACTTGGCTCGAGAACAAAAATTCAATGAATTCGAAAACTCTGATTTAACAGGATTTCTTGGCAAGAAAATTTCGGTCCTGCGATTGCGAACTGCGATACGAACCGATGAAAGAATTCGGCTGACCAACGAAGTCATCACTGGCATCCAACCGATCAAAATGTATACGTGGGAAATCCCTTTCAGCAACGTGATAGAAAAAGCTCGAAGGTATTTCTCATATTTATCATTTAAAAAACTCTTCGTCTGATTCGATTGAATAAATTGACGCAATTTTGTGTTTATAGGCGCGAGATCAAAGTTATAAGATCGACCTCGTACATCCGTGGTTTTATGATGTCCTTCAATGTATTCACCACGAGGCTGTCTCTTTTCGTAACCCTGCTCGCTTACGTTCTTGCCGACGAAACGATAACCGCCGAAAAAGTCTTCATCATGACGGCCTATTATTTTGTGCTGAAGGAATCGATGACCGAGTTTTTTCCTTTGGGTAAATAAGAGACCTCGTTCGATTAACCCCTCGAGCGTCAATGACGTCAAACTGCGTCAAAAATCCATATTTTTTTCTCCATTTGAGCTCCACTGAGTTCGCTACTTTTCTTGTCACTTGACGACTCAATTTGTGACGTTTCTTCTCTTGATTTGTTCGAATTAATCTTTGAATCGAGCTTTTTAATGGAATTTCTTCCATTTATTATTTATGTTTAGGAGTGACGCTGGCGGCTGAAGGACTCGTGTCAATCAAGAGATTACAAAATTTCATGATGTACGAAGAAGTCGCCGACATAACCGAGAATCGAAAAAAGACCGTAGTCGCCAACGTGGGGGAAGTAAAAAAAGGGGAATCGAAAAGCAACGCGAAACCTGTGACGGGAAGTTGTCGCGAAGGAACCGGAGGCGATGGTTCTGTCACCCTGAATGCTTGTCATGCAAAATGGCTGAAATCGGATAAGGAAGATACTTTGTGTGGAATTACCTTAAAAGTTCGTCCTGGCCAGTTAGTCGCTGTCGTTGGCCAAGTCGGATCTGGAAAATCCAGCTTGCTTAATGCCATTTTGAAGGAACTTCCTGTGTATTCGGGCACGGTGGAGGTTTGTGGCGTTTTTCCAAAATATTTAACCGGTTGTTTGTTTTTGTTGTTGTTGGAATAATAATTCTCTAATTATTCGTTCAGGTAAATGGCCACATTGCGTATGCGAGTCAAGACCCTTGGCTTTTCGCCGGTTCGGTCAGGCAAAATATACTATTTGGTAGAAAAATGGATCAGCGTCGATACGATCAAGTCGTGAAGGTTTGTCAGCTCAAGCGCGACTTTAGTCTTTTACCTTACGGGGATAAAACGATCGTTGGAGAGCGAGGAATCAGTTTGTCCGGTGGTCAACGCGCAAGGTGAATAAAAAATCCAACAATAACCAGCGGAATTCCCTTTCGATATTTTTCTGTTATTAACAAAACAGTTTCACGTTTACAGAATAAATTTTGCGAGAGCGGTGTACGCGGACGCACCGATATGTTTATTCGACGATCCTCTGAGCGCGGTTGATGCCCACGTCGGTAAGCACATGTTCGAGGAATGCATAGAGAAGCATTTAAAAGGAAAAACGAGAATTCTCGTAACACATCAGATGCAATTTCTTCGCAACGTCGATTGGATCGTCGTTCTTAAGGACGGTGCCATTCACGCTGAAGGGTAAAATAAATTGCGTTCCAACTAAATCAGATCTTGAAAAAAAAAAAAATCGAAAATATCTCGAAAATCAACAAAGTCTAAGCAAAAAACGATTCCATTTTTTTTCAGAACTTATAAACAACTGGCAGCGCTGGGCATAGACTTTGGTACGTTGCTGGAGGTCCAGTCGAAACAGGAAGAGAATTCTTCGGTGCCAGTGAGTCGAAGTAATTCTCGTCGGACGAGCGGTACCTCGGTCACATCGTCCGAAATGAACGACACAGTCGTCAGCAACGGCGAAGAACCTGATGAAGTAAAAAATACAAAACTTTATGCACACAAATCGACGATACGACAACGACTATTTTTTTAATCGTATTTTATTGATTGTTCGAGGTAGCTGAGATGCGAACGAAGGGCAGCGTCAGCGGAAAAACTTATTGGGCGTATCTGAGAGCCGGTGGAAATTGGTTCGTCATAATAATCGTTTTTGCATTGTGCGCAGCAGCCGAATGGGTCGCCAGCGGTGGCGATTACTTTATTGCCGAGTGGGTTAATATGGAGGAACGAGAACATAAGAACGTGCGTTTATTCTTTAGTCGCCTGACATTTTTAAAAACAACTTTTTATGTGTGAACCTGATTAAATTCGATTTTGCAGGCCACCGTCGAGCTGGAAAAAGAAACAGAAGTTTATGAACGACCTTTGGACACTCACACTTGCATCTACATCTACAGCGCCCTAACCGTGCTCACTATAACAATAACTCTCCTGCGTTCGTTCTCCTTCTTCGAAATGTGTATGAGAGCCTCGATTAATCTTCACGATCAAATGTTCCGACGCATCAGTCGCGCGACCATGCGTTTCTTCAATACAAACACCTCGGGACGCGTGCTCAATCGCTTCGCCAGAGACATGGGCTTCGTCGACGAATCTCTGCCATTAACGATGATCGATTGCATACAAATCGGCATGACACTTCTCGGCATTGTCATACTCGTTGCCATCGTCAATCCTTGGCTCATGCTACCGACTGTTGTTATTGGATTCATTTTCTACTATCTGAGAGTCATCTATTTGGCGACGAGCAGAAGCGTCAAACGTCTTGAAGCAATCAGTGAGTCTTTTCGATGAAAAATATTGCCAATTTTCCAGGAATTCACAAATTTTCAATTATTTTCGTATAAATTTCAAGATTTGCTAATTAAAGTGACAAATTCATGAATTTTTCGTATTGCAAACTTGTGGAAACTCGAAACGAACGGAAAAAAAATGAAAAATCAAAATTATGGTAAAAATATCGATTTTTGTGACGGGGATTGTAACTTTTAGGGTGGCTCGAAATTTCGACTGGAGTTTTTGCAATTTTGGGCCTGGGGTGTTTGTTTTTTTATGGAGTAAGGGAAATAAGGTTTAGGGGACAAAATCGTGATGTGACATTGTGGAATTTGATTGCAGCACGGTCGCCAATTTATAATCATCTGAACGCGACGCTTCAGGGTCTCGCGACGATACGTTCGTTCGATGCTGCAAATGTGCTGACTACAGAATTCGATCATCATCAAGATCTGCATTCGTCCGCTTGGTACATATTCATCGGTTCGTCTCGAGTATTTGGTTACTGGTTGGATATGTTTTGTCTGGTATACATCGCTCTGGTGACGTTGAGTTTTCTGGTGCTCGGTAGCGACGATCCTACGTCGACGCCCGGTGGGAACGTTGGTCTGGCGATAACGCAGAGCATAGGATTGACGGGAATGTTTCAGTGGGGAATGCGTCAAAGTGCCGAATTAGAAAACCGGATGACATCGGTGGAGCGTGTGCTGGAGTACAGCAACGTCGAGAGCGAACCGCCTCTCGAGAGTGCTCCGAACAAGAAGCCCAAAGAAACGTGGCCTCACGAAGGAAAAGTCGAGTTTAAAAAAGTTTACTTGCGTTATGCTCCGCTGGAACCGCCGGTTTTGAAAAATCTTAATTTCGTGGTAAAGCCGCACGAGAAAATTGGCATTGTCGGTAGAACCGGAGCTGGAAAATCGTCGTTGATTCAAGCGCTATTCCGTCTCGCTAACGTCGAAGGGAGAATTGAGATCGACGGTGTCGAGACCGGCGAAATCGGTCTTCACGACTTACGTTCCAAAATCAGTATCATCCCCCAAGAACCTTTTCTCTTCTCCGGTTCTCTACGCTCCAATCTCGATCCTTTCGAAGTCTACACCGATATTCGATTGTTGGAGGCATTGGAGGAGGTAGAACTGAAAGAATTGGGTCTCGAGGTCCGCGTCAGCGAGGGCGGCGGCAATTTGAGCGTCGGCCAACGCCAATTGGTCTGTCTCGCGCGTGCTATTGTACGCAACAATCCCATACTCGTACTGGACGAGGCCACTGCCAACATTGATCTGCGTACCGATGAGCTCATCCAAAAGACAATTCGTCGCAAGTTCGAAAATTGCACGGTCCTCACAATAGCCCATCGACTCAATACCGTCATGGACAACGATCGTATACTTCTAATGGATGCCGGCTGTGTGGTGGTAAGAATTCGCATCCACGTTTTCATTCCCAACGAGAAAAATCGCGTGACGAAAAAAAAAACAAATCTCCTAAAAAATTGTCATTAACCTTAACATTTTTTTTTTCAATTTCTCAGGAATTTGATCATCCTCACATCCTCCTGCAAAATCCATCCGGATTCCTTTACAGCATGGTCCAGGAGACGGGGGATTCGATGGCCGCCAGCTTAGCGGAAATAGCAAAAAGAAATTATTTACTCAGGAATAGTTTGACGTCAGACTGATCTCATAGGAAAAAAACACGAAGGAAAACGTTTACGTCAGTCCTTTCCAGTGCTCAACCAAGTAGTTCGATCTTTCAAAATGGAAAACGTACTCCACGCTGTTTGGAAGACATGAACGAGCATTTATTATTAATTATTCGCGGCTCCAGGTATTCGTCAACGTTTGACGACGTTGAGCCCGAAAAATGAGCTTGAACTTGCATCGGAATGTCGCTCAAGAGGCAGTATTATTTTTTCTTGTGAGGCATTCCGAACTGTTGCGCCCTGCTCACGGCTCCACTCGACTTTTTAGACCAAAATCAATCAACCGCCTCATTTAAACTTCATAATTATATCGCGCAATGAAATTGCAGCAAAAATTTAGAAACGATTTTTTTAGCGAGAATTTCTGAAACGATTGAAAATAAATCATTTGTATTTTTTCAACCATATTCATCCAAGAACGAATCAAGTTGAAAAAAAGTGATGGAATTCACGATTATTTGGAAAAAATCTTCAAGTATTTTGGAAATGAAAACTTGAAGCAAAAATAATGGAAGAAAAATCGATTTAGCTACGACTCTGAAGTTTGCATCGTTGCAATGCAACGGAATCCATTATTTTTGACTATTTTATTTTAAAGTGGAACGAAAAATTTACGAGCAATTTCCATCGATGAAAATGGTTAGAAAATTCAAACCTGAATGTCAAAGAAAAATTGAAGCGATTCCGAAAACCTGAAAAATTATTAGTGCATCATCGAATTCATATTCAAGACTGTTTCGAAATAAGCAAAAATAGCGATCATGTTACACGAAAGATTGAGCTCCCTCGAACTCGAAATCGAATCATCAAAGTCGATCAGTAAAAGTTTTTCGTATTTTTTCATCGAATTGTGTCTTTTTTAAACGAATTTTGATAACAATTTTTTACCACAAGTAGACAGTCGGAGTCACTGGGTGGGTAAAATGTCGAGTAATGTCTCGGATCACGATTTACAATCACTTCACAGTACTTAAGACCGAGTGTCGTGTCGACTGAGTTGGTCCAAGTGCGAAAGAGATAAACTTCGTGATTGAAACGTTACCGCAACGTTCGCTCAATCAGATTGAGAAAAATTTGAGCTCGAGTGGAAAAAACATAGAAATAAACGGTCAAGAATTTTCGCATGTTTTTTCTTCAAGGATTTTAGAACGTTGTGGTAAAATTTCGGTATAAAAAATCGAGGGGTCGAGTCACTCGTCGATAGCCTTAAAGTGAATCGTAGTCCTGACCGGAATGTCGGAAAGGATTACGGAAAATCTTCTAAATACAAAGAACAAAAGACTTGTTTACGCTGTTATTGTAATATTGAATCTTTGGTCCAGCAAGATGATAGACTGTGGCGATGGAAATCGATTTTTTCGATACCTTTTCTAAAGCTTGATTGACTATTTTTTGAATCGCAAACTCGCAATCCATCGTCTCGAGAATTGGACGAATTGAGAGACAATTTTTCTGGTTTTTCCAATTTCAACTTCCCTCAGCTCGTTTTTACGTAATTCTTGCATTTATTACGATATTCCACATCGTGTGACTTCCGTCGAATAATTTTGTTACCGTTGTCATTATTATAACTATTGATTAAGATAAAGATATCGTGTGGACAGTTTGAAGTGTAGCGATATCCTTGAAACGCCAAGTGCCTAAACGCGAACGAATGATGATGTAATGCTAATACAAATTTTTATTTATGTAACTCGACGTCTCTGATACTCGAATATTTTTTCTATGGATTCTTCATTCTATGTGATTAAAAACATTCTCAAAGTATTTCCCTTTTCCCGAGTCCACAAAACATTTCGTTGTCCAAATCTTTGTAATTGAAAATTGGCGAGTCTTTGATTTTCAATTCGACAGACGAATCGATGACGCGGAGCAGATGATCAAGTTTCGACAATACGTGCGTGAGCGACTGCTCTCTGACTCAGAAATCTGGTGCCTGCTGTGACAAAGTTTTATCGCATCTTAGTAAACAGTGAGAAGCTTCCACCTATTCCAAGGTTTTTGAACCGATTCAACGTCGAGATTGTGCAGACCCAAAACAAATAAATAAGTTTCCCCCTCCCCGTGACACCAACGAACCCCCTCTATGAATTGACTTTGTGTTCTTTTTCACATTCTGCAGTTGATCGATGCTCGACGTTTCAAACGGCGGTATAGAATTTCGTTGAGAAATCTGCATCGAGGATTATTTTTACCATTTGCTAAGCAACGTTTTCTCAACGCAAAGATTAGTTTCTCTCAAAATTGCCGCGCGCGCGGTTGTGACGTCGAGATTTTCACTCGAAAATAATTCTGTTTCTCACATTTTGAACAACTTTACTCTGGTAGTCGCAGCAGGTACGTTCTGAAATATGTTTCTACTTCGAAAAATGCTCCCTTCAGAACATGAACTGACGTTTCATGTGTCAGCACCAAAAACTCACTCGTTATATACCGTTTGCCTTAAAAAAAAACTTTTTTCTGCGATGGCTGCTCTACGGAATGATTATGGGTTCGGGGCCACTCGTTTTTATCGAAACCAGGGACATGCGTTAACGATTTCTTATCACTCCGCTCAATTTTCCATGAAACTTGAAATTGTGTCAATTATTTCTCGAGAAACGGAGGTTCGTCATTTCGCAATGGCTCGAATTGTCACAGTTTTACAAGTTGCGTGAGGCGCCAATTACTTTGTAGTCTCTGCAACGTCAAATCAAACATGTTATTTCTGTATCTCATACAGTCCGATGCACGCATGTGATACGCGTCCACACATAACCTAATTCGCCGTCACACTTTTCGAGACACGATCGAGTGGCGTGAAAATTATGACGCTCCACGTTGGTAAAAATGCCCTAACCATTCGCGGTTACGTTATTTTCTCGAAACATAGTCAGCTGGCTTGATTGTGTGCGATGTTTTCGAACATGACCTTCATCGACGCGAATCTGTCAAATCAACTTCAATTTTTCGTAACGACTTCGTCGCTCCGATCGATCGGATGGAAAAATGCTACATGGAAAGCTTCGGGTCGTTTTATTATTTCGGCGTAGCGTATTTGCAGTTTAGAGGTCAAAATTTCGATTTCATGGCCGTTTCTCCGAACGAATTCAGTACAAGATCGTCTACAAGCTCCAAGACCCTGTTGCAACATTCTCGAAAGTGAATACTCACCAGCTGCACGCACTTTTCAATATAACAAATTTGTGAGACAACGAGAATTGAATGGAGCAAAACGGACACTGTGACAAATCGATGCAACGTTTCTGCGAAATAAATTTCCAGTTTAAAAATTCACTGATTACACGAATGAGCCTAAAACTTGAGAGCATCGCTGCGATCCGTTTGACGCGCAATTACATAGCATTTGCCGTGAGTTGTGGGATCGAGGAGATTGGGTTCGAATGAAGCGATCGAAGAAATGCAATAAAATGATTTTCTTTATTAATTGATACTCGTGCAATTAAAAAGTAATAGCGGGAGAAGTTTCTGTTCGATAATATCGCACTTTGCACGCGTCGCAATCCTTATCGTTCGATTTTTGTTCGTTCACTGCATCATCCTCCTGCTTCGCCGTTCTGCTCGACACTGTCCTGCGTCCTACCGGCGTTCCTCGTCCACGCATGCGCGCTCCGAACATCCTTATCGTCCAATCATCCAACACCGTGCCTCGCTTTCCCAATCACATTTCTACTTTCTGTCGCTCGCGCTCGTACTCGCGCATTCGTCCAGGTAGTTTTTGGCTCGTTATTTAAATCACAAAAAAAATTTCGATAATTTGTTCCGATCGACATCAGCGTTGACGTTTAAGGCTCCGATGCTCCCGTACCGTTTAGATTATTGATGACTACACAAAAGGAGGGCAACCGCGACAGACGAAACTTCGTAACATCGATCGACAACAACAACAAAAACGATAATTCACAATGGATGGAAACACTCGGATCGAGAGGAAAGAAAGTCCGAGGGAGGGTGCCAATCTACTAAGTGCTTTGACATTTTCGTGAGTAGAAATGAGAGACGTTTGATCATCGAATTTTAACGCTCGGGAACAAAATATTCACCAATTATCGTTTCGAGTGCACACTGGGTCGTCCTGACCCCAAAAATTTCACCGATTGTTTGACATTTAATGGTAACGAGAGTTTAATTTTTTTTTTTCGTCAGAAAATAAATTCAGGGCCATAAAATTTGCATAAATTTACTGCAAAAAACGTTTCTACAAAAAATAAAATAAAATGTGCACCCGAAATCTGTTGAATTTGCGTTTTCATCAGTTTTTGCATGGCTTCAGATGGACACTCAAGACCTTCTGGACCGGGTATCACAGGGACCTGGAGCTCGATGATCTCTCGAAACCCTTAAAAGAACACACGAGCAGCATCCTCGGCGACAAAATTAGCGCCGCTTGGGAAGCTGAACTAAAACGTGTCAACGAAATCGAAATTACCAGCCCAAAACGCAAGAGATCGAGCTATGACGTCGACAGGGAAAAAGAGAATCAAAATTCCGGAAAAATTCCGAGCCTTACCAGAGTCTTGATTAAAGTTTTCGGCTTCAAAATGATGCTCTTCGGTATGGCCTTGTTCATTATGGACACGGTTCTCAGGTAAGTCATTCATCACCAACGATATTTCATTCAAAAAAGCACACAAAACTTGAGCTCATATTGAGCTCAAGATTACCAAGACAGTCGCCTGGTTCAAAAGCTAAAAAAAACGTAATTTTCAAGTTCTCGACGAAGTTCTTCTCGAAATTCTCGACGATTTCCATCGAAATATAACGAAGCAAACTTGATGAACAAAATACTTTGCAAAGATTTTAGTTGGCGAAATCTGTCGAGTCTTTTTTCGAGTTTTTTCCCGATGCTTTTACAGTTAATTTCAGAATTGCCCTTTAAAATTTCATGAAATTTGGTACAGTAGAAAATTATCTGGTCGAATTTTCAAGAGGCTACAGAGAACCAGAAAAAAATATTCGTATCGGTAATTTCGTACATTTAAAATTCATATATGAGAAATCAAAGTTTTTATTGTATTTGAAAATGATTTCGTATCAATTCTCATGAGAACTGTGTATGAAATTATCAATCTGAATATTTTTTTCCTGGTTCTCTGCGCAGGCTCCCAAAAATTTGACATCGTAAAAACGATCTTGGAAATCTAGTGCTCGTGATAATTCTATAAACTGATTCAAACGTTCGTTTCGAGAGTGTCTTAAAGATAATACGCCGAGATTAGTATTTTTATCAGAAGCCTTGGCATTCAAAGGGAATGATTTGGTGGCTAACTATAGAAATGACTCAGAATAATAAAGCGGAGAATAAATTGGAATGGGACGATTTCCACGTGATGAAAATTGCGTTGATTGCTTTGACCGTCCATGGTTTTGTTGTGTGCTTTCCAGCTTGCAGGATCGAGGAGAATTAACACTCGGTCGATTTATTATTAATTGCAGGCTCCTGCAGCCGATATTCCTGGGTCGGTTGTTACAGTTTTATTCCGGAGGGAACACTTCGTTGTCCGATGCGTATCTGTACGCCGGTGGCATTATATTGTGCTCGGCGATAAACGTTTTATTCAGGCATCCGTATATGTTGGCTGTACTGCATATGGGAATGAAAATCCGGGTGGCTTGTTGCTCGTTGATTTATCGAAAAACATTGAGGCTTTCGAAAACGGCGTTGGGCGAAACGACCATTGGACAAGTGGTTAATCTCTTGTCGAACGATGTCAACCGATTCGACGATGCAGTTATGTTTATTCATTACCTCTGGATCGGTCCGCTCCAGACAATTATTGTTACGTACTTTTTGTACGAGCTCGTTGGGCTTGTCGCTTTGACTGGCGTTGCCTTGTTATTGATGTGCATACCGCTCCAAGGTTTGTCCTAAATTTAATCAACGAAAAAAATGAAAAATTCTCCATTATTCAAACCCTCGTCAGTCCCAGAGTCTTGCTGATTGGAAATTCTGAAAAGAAACAAAAAAAATCTTCAATTTTCGTCCTTGACGATGAGCGGGTCGTAGAAACTTGACGAGATTTTCTGATTCCACAGGATTTCTTGGCAGAAAAATCGCCGCCCTCAGATTACGGACGGCCATAAGAACCGACGAGAGAATTCGTCTCACCAGCGAAATAATAAATGGCATACAAGCCATCAAAATGTACGCGTGGGAAAATCCCTTTAGGACTCTGATAGAAAAAGCTCGAAGGTACTTCCGATGCCTCTCACTTTTATCGCTTCGAGACACTTGGTTTTAACGCTTTTTCCTTGATATCGGGTTTTTGGGTGTTTGTAGGCGCGAGATCACGGTCATCAAAGCTGCTTCTTACATGCGTGGGATGATGTTGTCTTTCAAAATGTTCGCGTCCAGGTTGGCCCTTTTCCTGACCGTACTTTTTTACGTCGGAAGCGACGGCAAATTAACCGCTGAAAAAGTCTTCATACTGACGGCCTATTATAACGTTTTGAAGCAAATGATGACGGTCTGTTTTCCAGGAGGTAAAAAAAACGATGCGAAATCAGGTTTTTTGGCAAAATTATTTTTTGGCAGAAAGAAATGAAATTTTGCTAGCCGATTATGAGTCTTTTTGTATTTAAAAACTGTAAAAACGTAAAACAGCGTGTCTGTCCGCCAGCCAAAATTCTCGAGCATTTAGAACAAACGTTGCTTCGTAATTTTTATTCAGGAATAAGACAAGGAGCCGAAGCGATGGTGTCAATAAAAAGATTGCAAAATTTCATGCTGTGCGATGAAATTGACGACACGAAGAAAAATCAGAAAAACGTTTCTGGAACGGGAGAAGAAACAAAGCAGGAACTTGGACGTGCCGAGATGATGGAATTTCGTAGTGAGAAATCCAGTAACGATGGCTCCGTCATCCTTGAACGTTGTCACGCCAAGTGGCTCAATTCTGACAGCGAGGACACTCTACGTGGAATTAATTTTCGAGTCAAGCCTGGCCAACTTGTCGCTGTCGTTGGCCAGGTCGGGTCTGGAAAATCCAGCTTGTTGAATGTCATTCTGAAGGAATTGCCCATCCGGTCCGGAACTCTGAAGGTACAAAAGATTTTTTAAAAAATATTCATTTAGTACGAAATGGTCGTTTTGCAAGAACCTCGTAATGATTTCTCAATTTCCCTCCCTCATAGAGCAAGCTCTGTGACGTCGAAAGTTTTTTTTCACACTTTTCAATGTCGATGAACTCAAAATGTGCCAAAACATCGAAAAATCGTATTTAGAAAAAAAATCCAGTCGTCCGCGTGTGTAATTTTGCAAAAAATAAAAGATTTTTCATTCATTTTTATTGATAATTAATAAGAAGGTCGGAATTGCATTTGGGAAATATTGTTCGAACGGTTGAAATTGAATAAATTTTTGCATATTCCCAAAATCTGAGTTTCTCAAAAAACCTTTTTAATTTATGGGAAATTTTGTTTATCCAGGTGAATGGCAAAATTGCATACGCGAGTCAAGAGCCGTGGCTCTTCGCTGGTTCGGTAAGGCAAAATATACTATTTGGTCGAGAAATGGAATCGCATCGTTACAGACAAGTAACAAAAGTTTGTCGTCTCGAGCGAGATTTTGCTCTTTTGCCTTTCGGGGATAAAACAATCGTCGGAGACAGAGGCATAAGTCTGTCTGGTGGTCAGCGAGCTAGGTAAACAGACAAGCACCCATGACCAGGAGGATTCAATTTTGTTTATTTGGTCCACTGAATCGTCTTGTGCATATACAGAATAAATTTGGCGAGGGCTGTTTACGCGGACGCAGCAATATATTTATTGGACGATCCTTTGAGCGCTGTCGATGCCCACGTCGGTAAGCAAATTTTCGAGGACTGCATAGAGAAGCGTTTGAAAGGGAAAACGAGAATTCTCGTAACGCATCAGTTGCAATTTCTCGGAAACGTCGACTGGATCGTCGTTTTCAAAGACGGTGTTGTACAAGCTGAAGGGTAAAAGAAATCGTCCAGCTCGCTGGTACAGTACAAACAATGTCCCTCTGCAAATACACGAGAACATTGGATAGTCAGCGTTTTTTTTTTAATCTACAGAACTTACGAACAATTAGCAAAGATGGGCATCGATTTTGGTACATTGCTCGAGTCTAAATCTGCAGAGGAAGAGAATTTCGTGGCGCCAGCATTGAGTCGCAGCAATTCTTGTCGTGCAAGCTGTACCTCGCTCAGTTCTGTTGGGACAAACAAAATTTACGACAATGACACGCAAGAAGAACCCACCGAAGTAATTAATGCTCGACTCGATTATTTGTCAAGACTCCATCCCATATTAATTCGTTACTACATGTTTTTATTGATTCCCTCGAGGTAGCAGAGATGCGTACAAAAGGGAGTATCAAGGGACGTATTTACTCGTCATATTTCCGAGCCGGTGGTAAATGGTTCGTGGTATTTGTCGTTTTATTATGTCTTGTGGCTCAATTGGCGACCAGTGGTTGCGACTATTTCATCGCTCTGTGGGTGAATAGCGAGGAAAGAAAAAATAGAAACGTGAGTGTTTTTTTTTCTCGTCATATTTGGCACGTCAACGTGATTTGATCGTGCTCAATGATCGAGCTGGATTTTTTTCAGGAAACTTTGGAATCGGGAGATGGAAAAACATTTTTGAAAACGAGTTCGGACGCCGACACGAATATTTATATCTATAGCGCTTTAACCGGACTTGCCATTTGTATAACTCTCTTGCGCTCGTTTTCCTTCTTCGGAATGTGCATGCGAGCCTCGATGAAGCTTCACGATTGGATGTTTCGAAGCATCAGTCGCGCGACGATGCGTTTTTTCAATACCAACACATCGGGTCGAGTACTCAATCGCTTCGCCAGAGATATGGGCTCGATCGACGAATCGTTACCGATAACGATGATGGACTGCATTGACAGTGGCTTGACACTTTCGGGTGTAATTGTCGTAATTGGCATCGCAAACCCTTGGCTGATGATACCGACCGTAATAATTGGCGTGATTTTCTATTTCCTGAGAATTTTTTACATAGCGACGAGCAGAAGCGTCAAACGTCTTGAAGGAATCAGTGAGTAGTTTTTATTTCAGTCTGTGAATTTCTAATCAATTTTTCAGTCTCGAGGAAATTAATGTGGAATTTGGTTGCAGCGCGTTCGCCTGTTTGTAATCACTTGAACGCGACGCTTCAGGGCCTCGTGACGATACGTTCGTTCGACGCGGCTGAAGTCCTGAGCCAGGAATTCGATCACCATCTCGATCTCCATTCCTCGGCTTGGTACTTGTTCATCAGTTCGTCTCGTTTATTCGGTTATTGGTTGGACCTTTTTTGTCTGATATACATTGGTCTGGTGACGATGAGTTTTTTCGTACTCGGTGAGGACGATCCTACTGCGACGCCTGGTGGGAACGTGGGTCTGGCGATAACGCAGAGCTTAGGATTGACGGGAATGTTTCAATGGGGAATGCGACAAAGTGCCGAATTAGAAAATAATATGACATCGGTTGAGCGTGTGCTCGAGTACAGCAACGTAGAGAGTGAACCGCCTTTCGAGAGTCCTCCGGACAAGAAGCCCAAGGAAACGTGGCCTCAGGAAGGAAAAGTCGAATTTAAAAAAGTTTTCTTGCGTTATTCTCCGTTGGAACCGCCGGTTTTGAAAAATCTTAATTTCGTGGTAAAGCCGCACGAGAAAATTGGCATCGTCGGTAGAACCGGCGCTGGAAAATCTTCGTTGATCCAAGCGCTCTTTCGACTCGCGGATGTCGAAGGTAAAATTGAGATCGACGGCGTCGATACCAGCAAAATCGGTCTGCACGATTTACGCACGAAAATCAGTATCATCCCCCAAGAACCTTTCATATTCGCCGGCTCCTTGCGCTCCAATCTCGATCCTTTCGAAGTCTACAACGACATTCAATTATTAGAGGCACTTGAAGACGTCGAACTCAAGAATATGACCCTCGAGTATCGCGTTAACGAGGGCGGCAGCAATTTGAGCGTCGGCCAACGTCAATTGGTTTGCTTGGCTCGTGCTATTGTCCGTAACAATCCTGTTCTCGTACTGGACGAGGCAACCGCCAACGTTGATCCACACACTGATCAACTCATACAAAAAACAATTCGTCGCAAGTTCGAAAACTGCACGGTCCTCACAATAGCACATCGACTCAATACCGTAATGGACAGCGATCGTATCCTCGTGATGGATTCTGGTTCTTCGGTGGTAAGAATCTTCATAATCGTCGCAACTTAAAATATTCACTTTCCGCGAGACTCATTTTTCTATCATCGTCTTCTATGGACCGTTTCGCCAGCCACGATTTTCACAATAAAAACGACATTTCTTTCCACTTTTACATTTTCCAGGAATTCGGACATCCTCACGTACTGATGCAGAACACAAAATCCGGATATCTCTACAAGATGGTTCAAGAGACTGGAAAGTCGATGGCCGCAGCGTTGATGGAAATAGCAGAAAAAAATTACGAGCTCCGCCACAGATCGTCTCTCCGATGATGATCGAAAGCCAAAAGATCAAAGACAATTGTTCCCGACGTTTCTTGCACTTCCGGTAGAGAATTTACGAGATTTTTTACCCGTTTGTGGCGCTGAATTTTGCGCAACCGTTCGATAACGAATTTTCAAAAGAAATTTACTCGAATTTGCTGCAGGAAAAAGTCTCCAGTCGGTTTCCTCGTGCCAAGAATTTCGCTCAACTGCTCGAGTAAATATTTCAGGTTCCCAAAGAATCGTCGAATAATCTCGTCGCATTTATTCTTGTTATTATCTTTTATTATTTGATAAGATGAATGATAACGTGGAATACTTGAGGTGTAAGAAAATTGTGAAACTCGCAAGTTTCCGTTCAATCGTCTCAAGTACAAGTGCCTAAATGAGAAAAAGAAAGTGTGAACGTACGATAATGAAATACAGTTACAACCACTTATTATTTATATTGTTCGACACTCTCTCACTCTCTCATTTGTCATCGTATACATTCGGTAAACCCATAAAGTTTCCATTCATAAAAATCCATACAAGTGACGTTTAGACCTTAGAAACGGATAATTCCCAGTCGAAATATCAAACATGTTGAATCATTCGTGACATTTGTGTGCGTAAGTATTAACCATTTCATTCAAATATTTCAATTCGACTTATTTAATATAAATTTCACAGAACAACGATAGAGAGAACGGCTTAAAAGAATAAAGATATATATATTTATATTCGTATAACAAACTGTAAGCTGCGCATCCGGTTGTCAAGTATCAAGATTCGCGCGGATGCGAGCATCACGTTTTCTTGTATTTTTAATACTGACAGTAAAGAAATTACTGTGAAAATTATAATGAAATAAGGCTCGTTGAAAATCCACAGACAAGTTTTACAATTTCAAAAGACAAAATTCACCGAACATCATTTTTAGAATAATCGTAAGCAATTATTAAGAAAAAAAAAAAGCAAAGCAGAGCAAATGAATTGATCAATTCATTCGTCACTGATGACAGTCTGCAATGATTATTCTTGCCTAAAGAATGTCGATTTGTTCGTCTACATTTTTTCGAAAGAAAAAAATTCTCTTTCCAATGTTTATCAGCACTGCACGATAAAACTATGGATTACTATATAAAAATAGTAAAAATACAAATAATTCACTACCGATTTCACTGAGCGACAACATATACAAAAAATTGGGTGTCAAGTCGCGATCCAACTTTGATTTTCACCATCAGTAACATCGATTTCATCGAGTTCTCCAAATTTCTACCAAAAACGTAACCGATGGTGAACAAAACATTTGCGAACAACTGAAATTTCGTAATTTATTCGAATATCGATATTGGAATTCGGGGGAAATTAAATATTGGCTGAAACTTCGGAACGTATCAGTTTTTTTTTCCACTTTTGAATGATTATTCGAATCAAGTTTGGTAAAACAAGAAAATTATGATTTTCAAGTACCAAACAAAATCGGGAACAATTTTCACGAATATTCGACCGGAAATGAGGAAAGTTCAGTGCTCGTTAGACGTCGACTTGACCGGGAGTATCTTCGTTGAGACATTTATACATAATACATTACGTGCTCAAGAAAAACTCAACGAGAGTTCATTGCGCATATAATTTTTAGGGAGACGAAATAAAAACGATAATTCGTATGATAAATAATACTGCTAATTAAATAAATAAGGGCTGCTTAACGCGATAGCGCATGACTTCAGTGATACATATATTTACAAAGTTTGTTAAAAGGAAAAAACACATTTAGGCCCGAGAGGGAATCGATGAGAAAAGCAAAAAAATGGAGCATCTGCGTGGAACGAGGACGCGCGAGGGAAAAAGGACGGCAGGCAAAACACAGTCGATAGTTTGAGCTGCATCAACAAGAGTATAAAATGATGTGAAGATAAAAAAAGGGAATGAGTGAATAAAAAAAAGGAGGAGCGCAAGAAGAGCAAGAAAAGGTTTTTCGGGAGGATCGTTCGGGCGAATCGACGTTGCTCGGACGGACCTTATCGAGGAATTGATAAAAAAGGAGAAAAAAATAACACTCATGCGCGGCTCGGAAAAGGTAAAGTGAGCAGACGGAGAATCGTCGGTTCGCTTCGAAATTGCGATCGCCGAATACATGACAAAAGGATAAAACGTTTGATTGGTTGGTTCTCACACGAGAACTTCGAGACTCTCGCGCGATCGAGCTTTTTGTTGATTCGATTTATTGCCGTTGGCTTGAACGATCATCCCGACGGATTGACATCTCGAGTTGACGTTGATCCTGAGCGTCGGTGGTCTCTTCGGTGGCAGTGACATTCGTATTTTGTACCAAAATTTATAACCACCGATGCCGCTGCCATCGCCGCTACTCGTTGTCTCTTGCCAGCGGAGAATCGTCAACCGATCGAAAGCGATGCCATCGTTGCAATGCGAAACTGCAGCAAGACCGTTGCGTCTCGAAGACTTTGCGATCGACGTTGTATTCGGCAAATCTTTTAAACTTATTATTATTGTTCTCGTTGAGAGGGAAGACAATTGTTTCAATACAGCAGCTACGTTCGATTCGGTCCATACATTTTCCAAAGCGTTCGGCCCCAAAACAACGATTACTCTTCGTGCGGATGCTGCGCGAGCCCCGATTTCGAGACCCCCTAAAAAAATCAACGAGCACATTAAAACAAAAACCAAATTCGTCTCGATTATTTTGACATTCGTGTCCAATTGCAAAATTTCGAAATTTCCATGAAGATTTTCCAAAAAAAACGGTCAGAAACTCGAAAAAAAGACTAAAATTATGATCAAATTCAAATTTTCAGGAGCATCTGAACTTACAGTTGTGTTTGATGTGAGTGAGTTCGAGCGTCGTACATTTGAATCGATGTCGCGATTCAAGGGTCGGAACAAGGATGCCCACCGCAAAATTCGAGTCTCTCTCATGGTAACAGACGAGCGCGTCGCAATCCTTGCCGTCTGTCGATGGAGTAATGATCGTTAAGTTTTACCACACTGATAAATATTTCTTATATAATAAAAATTTATTATATAATTAAATTTATAGCTTATATAATTAAATTTATATAATAAAAATTTGACATTTTTCTATAATTTTATCGAAAATTAAGGTGATTTACGGTACGAACCATCGTCTTCGAGAACTCCGAATCTGTCACGACACATGACGGCCAATGGTAACCAACATCTCGCGTAACAAGCTCCGATGGATAATCCAATGGCAAGAACGAGAAAGCCAAACCATAGGGTTTTGCCCCAGGAACCATTCCGGAATCCGAGGTCGTAAAGTGGCTCTGGAAAGGGACGACAGAGCGTTGATTAATTAATTAAGAAACAAACAAAAATAAATAATTCTTTACAATTAAAGTTGCAATATTATTTTTTTCCTTTTCCTTCACGTTCTTATTGTTCGTATGAACAAAAAAATGAGTCACAATTTCTGTTTTTCACGCGGCTAATGAAGGAAAAAGTGAACGGTCCACGAATTCGCTTGATTTGGATTCGTTCTCGCGTTTTTTAATCGTTTCATCGCATTTTTGGCCAATTTTTCGTCTTCAAGCAAAATTGCTCCAGGCTCACGTGATTCCGCATTAAACGGTAAAAAGAACGAGCCCAAGGTGGAGCCTTTTCGTTTAATTTTCGTGAATTTTTCAAAGCCGGAATCAGAAGAAATGAATAAATTAGAAGTTAATGTATTTAATTAATTGGGCTTTTAGTTTATCAACCTCAGCAGCGCAGATGATGATGAATTAAGAGAGATAAATAGTGTTATAATACCTTGGCGATAAATATGAGCTGGCAGATTCATTTCATCGTCGACACCGTTGCTGATTCGGCACTCGTATTCTCCATAATCCTCGAGAGCGATATCCTCGATTTCCAGGTAAGATCCGACGATTTCGCCGTCCTCTCTGAATCGAATGAAAAACGAGGAAATTAAATAAAAATATAAATGACAAGAGAAGCAGTCACGACTGTTAACACGTGAAAAAGATTAAATGGTAACGAAAAACAAGAAGAAAATATAAAAAGCTTGATAAAGATCGTCGCTGGAGTTGGAAATTGTGGCAGAGGAAAAAAGAGACAGAAAACCGAGTGAATTTCGCACGAAACAGTTTCGTCGTCGATTTTTCAAGTACGGAGGACTGAAAGACGAGAATAAGTGCGACCACGAAGGAATACAGAAAGTCGATATACGTAACAGTCTTTGTTCACAGCTACAAACTCGTCCCTCGTAACACTTTCTTATCCCTCTTTTACACTTCACCATTTTTTGTCCTCTTTATCATCTTCTTTTCTCGAGTTCCTCTCGATTTTACGGACTAACGTCGCGAGTGATAGTGAAGAGAAGAGATCGTTGTTGGAAGGAGTCAAAAAACGGAGGAAAAGAAGTTGAACTGAATTTTTTGTGAGGCTGTACTCAATCCTTCCGGTCTGTCTCACTATTTCCCTTTTCCTGTCTCTCGCAATCTTTCAAGCCTCAATTATCCCTCCGGTACTTTACCTCAGAGCATGGGAACGCGTTTCCATGGAGCAGAAAGCAACAAAAAGCTGGGGAGTGAGTGACAAAAAGTTCTTTTAACTCGGAAACTCCATCGTTCGCTCAATTCGACAGTTCCAATTCCGCGGGATACTCGAATCACCTCGAAATCCTTCGTTCATTGCGTTCGGATTTTTTGTTTGAATTTTCATCGTTTTCGTTTTGAGTCAAACTCTAAAAACTAAGAAAAGTCACGGTCGACAAAACTTAACGACGTATAGTCGTGGTCACATCGATCGATGCTTGAACGAGCAGCTTTTTCATTGTAATTCGAGCCTGGGATATGAAAAAGCGAGGATTCGACCACCCATTTGATATAAAGATGGGGAGAAAAGTGGTGGAGAGCTTTCGGTGGTGTGTTTTCTCTCTGTATGTCTCTCGAGAGGTCAGCGAGCATGACCAACAGCGCGTATATCGCGACAAGAGAATCGCTCGGAGACTGGAGAGGGTGGAAAAGAGATTCGAGAAAAATGAGAGATAAAATAAATGGAGAAAGGAAACAAGTTCAGAAGCTGTGGACCGTGGCAAGGAGGAGAATGAGAAGACGAAGCAGAAGAAGAAGAAGAAGAAGGAGCCGAAGAATAAAAAAGATGAATATAAGGAGGAGGAGTTTTCGTCGTTCTCCATCTGGCTGAATAATTTATGCTGCAAAACCGAGAGTATAGTTGTTCACTCTCATAAGCGAGCTCTCAAACCTTGTGGAAATAAGCTTCATCCGCGATTTACGTTTTGTGATAAGACTCGAATTGCCCGTAGCGATCTCTCCTGCTTTTTACACACATACATACAGCATGCTCAACATAGCCATACAAATCTGAATGTATGTGGAAAAAATGTATAGATATATCCATAAAATTCGATCATATCGTCCCTCGTGTTCTTACGAGCTGGCGTGAATTCATCGAGATTGTAGAACGTTTAGACAGCTCGGATAGCTCGGGGAATTTAAAACGCAAAGCCCGAGTGAAATGGGAGTTGAAACAAAAAAACGAGGAAAAAAGGGGGAAAGACAATTTTCCTGATGCCTTTCACGCGACTTTCGAGTGTCGTAGAGACGCAAGACTCTTTTTCTCGCGAGAGGGAGCTGTGTAAACGCCGGGAGAAACGAGTGGGAGGTTTCTCGTGTGAAATTTAATGAAAATAGCAAGGAACCGTTAGGGAAACGAGGAAAAATCGCGAGCCCCTAAAACATTTGTATTACGTGCGATAAAAAATTGCAGCTTAACAGGAAATTAAATTTTTTTTAATGTCTGCCCGGAAGTATTGCATTTATTCTCGTTATTTCAGCTGCTCGTGGAGTCTCTCCGATAACTTAAATTTTCTCGCCATTTTCACGTTCGGAAATTGAGTCTCTGGTCCATTTTCCAAAACCTGCATGAGAATTTATTTTCAACCAACTCTAATTTTTTGCCGTAACGAAAATCTCCACCGTTACCAACATTAATACGTCGTTTCAAGGAATAAAAAGTTTGTCCAACAGAGACATATTTCCCACGCTCGATTCACAGTGAAAAAAAAACATCGCAACCCACAAAGAGAGAAATTTTTTTAGCTGGGAGCATCTTCAAAGATGGACTTGAAACGAAAGCGATGTTTTCAAAAGTGCTAACGTCTCGATTATCGTGCGATTTAACATCAAAGTGTGTCGATATTTCAAAACGAGGGAGTAAATCGTAATTTTGACAAAAAAAACTTCAAACAGTTGGCGCGAAGAAATTATTGAGCCCCGTATCTTTGAAGCGAAGTTTTCTTGCAAACTTTTCAATGCTCCAGATCGTTTTTCAATTCTTTCCTCCTTATTTATTTTCTATGTCAGAAGAAATTTGAGTTTTTCAATGCATAATAGTAAACATCTTGGTCGGAGACTTGGCCAGAGCAGGAAAGAAACGGCCTAAAAAAGCAATAGAATGAGAAGAGCGAGGGGGGGGGGGGGGAGACATCGAACAAGAAGTCGAGAATCTCTCATCGCTCCGACGCGCTCCATCATTACGGTAATGATACCTTTGCCCTCTCTTCTTTTCCTTCTCCTCATCCTCCTTCACCTTTGCAAAACGCCTTCGTACGTTCTCTGCCGTGTTGGTTGTTCCGTTCTCTTCTGCCCTGGACTTTTCTCTCTTTCTCTGTGCCTTGCTCATGCTCATCTCGTTGCTTCTTTCTCGTCAATTCTACCAGTTTGCAAGATGATACTCTTCTCGCCCGTTCTCACTCGTGGAGCTTGTCTGAGGAGCTCGACGTAACCAACCACGATCAAGAGAGCGACCATAACGTCTCGAATCCTCGACTGTTCCTTCCTCCCTTTCACTCGATTCTTTTATTTTTCTCTTTACGCCTTCGGTCGGGAGAGCATTTCTTATTAACCTTGTACATCGTTGTATTATAAAGCATGTACCGCGAGTCTCTTTCACTCTCTCTCTTGCTCTCCTTCGCCCTGTTTCTTCGAGTCTCTGTCTGTGCTCGCTTTGCTCAGTCAGCCAGCAGTCAGGATTCGAGAAATCGTGCCAAGCCCTCCCGATGTGTTTTCCTTACCGCATAGCGGCCAATTCTTCGGTACAGTAATATCTTTGAAGAGAATCTCCATCGAGCTAGAATTAAGCCCGTATATTTCTTGGGGCGAAACGTATCTCGAGGCGTTTGAAAAATAATCCATAATTTCTAGTTTGTCCGGAGTACGAAATCGCTGCTGAGCAGTTCACAAACTTGTCATTTTCATCGTTTCATCGGCCACACTCGTACCGAGTTTCAAGGTCATATTCAGTGCCCTTAGTGAGATGAAAAAAAAAAAACTTTGTCGATCAATCGATCGCGGTTTGAGACAAAAATCGAGCATAATTGGTGCGTGCAAAAAAATTAGATTGCGACGTGTCGAGAGTGTTTGTTGCCTTTCACCAGAAAGCAACGTCCCCCGAGGATGTTTTGATAGTTCGTACTAATGAAATAGCGCGAAACTAATTGTATTATTCCATTCATTGCTTCTGAACGCGATATTCATAAGATATAGTATATACAAAAGTTGTTTTCGCCACGTCCTCTCGCGTGATATTGGCTTTCTCAGAGTTCATGCTTCGTTCGTCATCTTAGGCTACAACAAGCCTTGCTGTCTGGAGTATAACTCATCAAAGTTTCGTGTAAAGTTCACTCTCGAGTCCCGTACAACATCGCGAGGCATGTTAGACGATATTTCCTCTCGGCCCCTGGGGCCCAACTCTTGCGATAGAAACCAAAATCGAATTTCACGTCGTGAGTGAAAGAGACGGTGAAGAAGATGGAGCGACGATGAGGGAAACGCGATAAAAATAATTTCATCGGAGCAGCTCAAAGATTATTCGAAAAGTACAATAATGTCAATTAAATAAGTGGATAATGTGTGGAATTTCATCACCGAATAATCCGAGTTGAGAGATTTCGAGCAATTCAAAAGTCCTATAAAAAGCTTCGGAAAATTGAATCTCCCATTTTCCTCGCTACTTTTTCCACTTCAGCACTGAATAATCAGAGCAAAGAGTCACTATTTCTTGCGTCAATTTTATCTTGTTTCTTAACTTTTTATTGACACACTGAGTCGATCTGATCCGAAGCATAATTGTCCAAAATCTCTAGTGCAGAAATAATTTCAAGAACTGCCAGCGCTTTCGTGTCAGAATCGCTGATTTTCACTTTTTATAAGTCGCAGGACAGTAAAGAATAAAAAATTAAAAAAAATAAAATCATGATTTCGGTTATAACGAGCGCGGATGGAGCGGGATCGGGGTCAAATTGACCGAAGCGTGTTAAAACAGTGGTGAAAATAGATTTAGTCAACGATCGCTCAAACAATTTAGTTTTTTATTACTTTTTCAATGATTCGCGAACTTTTCCAGAGCGATATCGTGAATTTTCCAAATTTTTGGGGCGATTGTTTCGGTGGGAAAGTAAAAAAAAGTGAAAATTGATGCAAAATTGGAAAAAAACCGAAAAAAAGTTTGTGCAGTTGATGATAAAAGGAATGAAGGTAATTTTACCTTGAAACTTGATGCTGAGACAATCTGCCATGATCCGGTAGTGTAAGGTTACTGCCGACCTTGGACCAGGTCACCGAGTTCTTGGCGTCCGGTAGATCGACACGTCCGAGATAGGCCTCGCAGAATAGTCGTGCCGAAGCTCCGAGAGGTACCATTTGGGAGGCCGGTTTATAGGTGGGTAATGGCTTTCCCGTGTAACCTGCAGCCTCCTCCCCTGCGTTTGCAAGTCCCGAGTCAATATACATCACGAAAACCCATATACGCTGCACTCGAGCTCGCAAACTTTATTTAGTCCGCGTGTTTTTTATTTATTTTGTCAAACAGAAAAATCCTTCAAGCGCAGCAACAAATATGACATCGGAATGAAAGTGTGAAGCAAAAAATGTTGCACTAAATCCTTCCGCGAACCCTCGCACGTGCATATTTTTGAAGCTTCGTATTGGCCCGATCTCGTGGACCGAGAAAGGATTTTAAACCATAACAAGTTGCGATTCGGAAATGATCCTGAAGTTTCCATCGTTGGAATGCAACGAAATTCTGTTATTTCTTCGGTAGAGCAAATTATTATTATTCAATATTTGGTCCGGCCAATAAAACGATTTTCTTTTGCGACCAAAAAACTCAATCGACTCAAAAAATTGCCACGATTTTCAAAATTCAATAAATAATCAATAGAAAAAATGTTTTTCGTTGAATCTCAACATTGCAAACTTCAGAGCCATATTTGGGACAACGAAACTACAAAATTTCGAATCACCATATTTTATAAACTCCACTCAGCGGATTGTATAAAAAACCGCCCGAAAAGCCTTCAATTTTCCGATTACAAATGTACGAAAAATGAATGGATTGTACTAATTTTTGCACCAAGTGCGCAAAATCCTCGTGTGTATAATTGAAATAAAATTGTAATGGAAATGTTGTATTGAAATGATGGAACTCCCTTAAAGGGAACGAGGCAAATAACGATGTTGCGGAATCGTCACGAATATATATTTCACGCATATGCATAAAGGTATTATTAATATAGAAATTGCGTGTAGCTGAGCGGCGGCGCAGCTAGTGTGTTAGATAATTCAGAGGCCTTGTTAGCGTCTCGAATGAGTGTCTACTGGTTCATATATTACGAGCGTATATAATACACAGGAAAGCCCATCAAGTACGTAGAAAGGGCTGGTGCTAAATTATTATTACTGGATGTTGGCTCGTGTGAGAATGCGCAACGATTTATATATCTATACGTGTATATTTATGAGGACGTATAAATATGTGTATATACAGGCGTGTATGCAAAAGACTGGAACACGAAGCTGTGGAGAACAAGCGGCAAGAGTAATAAGCCCGAGAATTTATAGCGGTCATTTGGAAATTTGTTAAGACAGTGATTCTGCGTACTTACCAAGAACTTCGAGCGTAATGTCTTCTTCCAACGAGGTGGTATCGTTTCTCGCACGACAAGAATATCTCCCAGCATCCGAGGATCTCACCTCTTGTGTATAAATAGTCTGATTCGCGCTTTCTGGATACAGAATGAAGTGACTTTCGCCACCTGGCCAAGGATAAGCGCGATTGTCTTTGTACCTGCAAAAATGCAAGGAAAAAACGTTTATTAATTTCATTTCGTATCCGCGCGATAAATTTTAATTCAATTCTTTTTTTTAATTGAAAACCAAAATGACGAATTTCAGGACGACGGTATGGGGGCGAGAATTTTCGTGTCTGGCTAAACACGCCAGAATCTACTTAAAATATCATGTTGCGCGTGTTCTCATGCACATTGAAGAGGCAGAGATTTGGAGGGAAAAAACTGAATAACGCGAACGCTCGAGAGTGTCAAGCAGAATAAGTGAAAATGGAGAATATCGCATGAGAGAATTTTCCGTAACGAAATGGAAGGTCGGAAGGGCTTGACGTCGCAACAAAATGGTCCTCGAGGAGCTTGCGGAGTAAAATTTGCCGCATTGCCGGAAGGTTCATTGCGAGGGGGGGCATGCAACGACACTTTGTCGGAAAATTTTGCATCCCGTGTACAAACCTCGGAAACGGAGAGGTTTGGAGAGCGGGCTGGCGGTTTACACAACGAAACCGACAGACCTCCTCGCGTTTCTCTCATTCGTACGCATATATACGAGCTGTGCAAATTTGTGTCTGTCGAATACACACACACATACATCCTGTGCAAGCACTCAGCGAAGTAGGAAAACCCGAGCGAGTTTTCCAAGTACATCCGAGGATTTCAACTGCACAGAGAACGTAACGTATTCCTCATGACATTGCTCATACAACCAAGCGAGGCTGTAATCCTTGAGTACCTTAAGGACGCATTATTATACGATACAAACACAGCGTCCAAAAGTACGTCCCACTTACACTATTCAAGTGAGAAAGAAGAAATTCCAAAATGGAGCAAAAGTGCAACGGCTGCATTGACCGGATGCGAGGCGATTCGTCATTTGCGCAAGTTCGAAAAAAATTATAAAAAAAAAAGGCAGATCCGAGTTTTTTGCTAACGAACAATTTTCGTAGCTGGAAACTTGTTTTATTGAGTATAAAAAAAAAAATTAATTCGGATGAATCGCGAAAGTAGCTCGTAAAATAAATAAAATCTTCAAAGGTCATTTGAACTTTGCTTAATTAAATGGCACGCGTTCAAAATGCTGCTTGAACGTGATTTGCGGTGACTGCTTGAACGGCTCAAACGGAATCAAGAGTGCACTCAAAGTGCACTTGTGTGTTTTCGCGAAGATTAACTTGGAATTTACGAGTTTCACGGGAAAGGATCGAGCGCGCAAAGTTCGAGTGCAATAATGAGTTAATGGATATGGAGTTGAAGGAAGCTCAAGTGCCAATTAATAAATGAGTACTTGAAAAGCGAGTGGGCTGCACAAGTGCAACGGCACGGTAAGCGCATAGGAGAGACGTAAGTGGAAGGTAAAGGGTACTGAAAACTGTCGAGTGGTAAACAAGGCGACCGGAACTCGAGTGTTAAGGTGAAACGATCCGAACATCGATCACACTTCACGTTCCCCGATTTTCGCAACAATAAACAGTCTCTCGAAAACTCTGTACGAGGTACAGCAAAAAAAAAAAAGATTTATCACGAGTATCGAAGCAGCGGGAATCGAATCGCATTCCCCGAGAATTCCCCTTAATCGCCGAGTCTCATTTAGTGTCCGTTAAACTGCAAGTTAAAGTTTGATTTGATATTCTCCAAGGCTTTGAACGTGTTACCAGAAATTAGAGTTTCTTGCAACGACGAAGCGATGAAACCTGCAGAGACTGAGTGATCGATCCATTACAGAGCGATAAAGATTTCGGTTTATCCATTTTTCCTTTTTTTACGTCCGTAGAAAATGTACACAGCTAGTACATACATTTCGCTTGCAACTGCATCAGGGGCGAACGAGCTGTGTATGCAGTGCTAGGTTGGTGGCTGCAGGCGAGTACTTATCCGTTGTATGTACTCCATTAAGCAGTCACGTTTTCTGCATCACAGCAGATATATATATACGTAGAAAATACATGGAGAGACAAACTCTGACGGATGCATGCGAAACACATGTGTGTTCGCAGTGATTTATTTTACAGACTAAATTGAATCGAAACATTCACCGATGCAGTTTCGACGAGAACAAATAAACGTGGATCGGAAAAACAAGGAGAAACGTTGTGAAAAAGCTCGTACGAAAAAAGAAGAAAAAAAAGAGAAATGTTGATACGGGTAAACGATAAATCGTTGTTTCCCGCTCCGCTCTTTTCTGCGCGACTATCGTCGAGATCGATAGATTTGACAGAAAAGCATTTGACAAAGGTGGGCGTCACGAGGTTCTCGGATAATCTGCGACGCGCACTTTTCCCAAGAGTAGAACGCGCGGGCACAGGCGCACGCTCTATATACAAATTCAGCAGTGTGTATCACGATCGATGTTTACACACACACACAGGCCACATACACATGGGAAAACGGGCGAAAGGTTTCGCGAAAAGTATAATAGTTGGAGCAACCGACCAATTCTCGTTGGTTCCAACACTAAAGCACATTCGCGGTCTCTGCGGCCGATCGCCGATCGACCTCTTTATCGCCACAAATAACATAGAACGGGAGCGACCCGGGAAGAGCTTACAAGCAGGTTAGTTCCGAGAAACCTTGCGATAAAACATTTTCCAAGAGTGTGTATACCGAATTGCAAAGCCCCGAAAAGTAGTAAAAGAAGAGAGCGAGGTATGAGCTGCTTTCGGTTATACAAGTCCGCAAAGGCAAAATCTCATCTATACAAATCGCTCAAGAGATTTATCGATTTTAATATAAGCCTGCGAAGCCCACGAACCACTCAAGATTGCTTCTGGCACAAGATTATCCATCTTGACTCGCGGTGTACTTATATAATTTCATTTGATTCAACGCTAACGAGCATAATTCGGTTCGTCGTAATGGAATATTACGGGTTATAGAGAGATAGGCATAGAATATTATTTTCAAGTGCGGACGTGCGCGCAAGATGATGCGTGGAAAGTCACAACTCAAAGTTGTCTCATTCCCAGCAGCGCAGCAACGAGAGCGTCATCTTCCCTCTGTACCTCCTGTCGTTTCGCGTCACGCACACACAAACAGCCAGCGATACACACGTGCGCGTGTGTGTACATTTTTTCTTTTTCTAAACGATTCTACGAAGAGAAAAGTGGAAGATTGGCCGTTCGCCCTCGTTCGAAATGGATCTCACAGGGCGCGAGAGAGAGACCACGTGGATAATATACACACGAGCGAACGATTCGCGAATCTTTCAGTCTATATACGCGAATGCCCTGCACGCCGCTCGTCAATTATTTTCGGCAATTCGTGGAATCGACCAACTCTCCAAGGCAAAAGATTCAACGAGCGAAAGAGGCCAGTGAGAACAGAGAAATATAGAGAGAATGGATCTCTCTGACTCTCGTTAGAATCTGGAAATTCGAGCATCGCTCAAGACTGTCTTTGATATCTCGCGATTACCATTTCCCACGTCCCTGGCCGTCATACACGAAGCTCTCGTCGGAGAAAAGCAAATTTGCATGCTTCTCAAAGGATCAATTCTCATTACGTACCGAATCAAAGTAAACAATTTTTTTTTTTTAGAGATATAGTGATCGATTTTCGAGTGTACCGAACGGGAGCAAAATTATTGCGAAACCGCTGGTTAATTACAACGTAAGTAATTACCGATCGATTTATTGACTGAGAGAAAAAAATCGCTAGATAAACGCGAGGTTATCCATTAAATATTCGATGATCGACTGTTTGATGGGAAATCGGCTATGAAGAGTTTTGTTCAGTCGGCTCGGAACTTTGAACGGAATTGCAAAGCTCGACAGTATATTCGTTGGTGAAAAAACAAAAATAAAGATTTCCGAATCGTCGAGAATCGGCGATAAAAATTTTATATTTCGTGAAATTCTGCGATATGTCTTTTATAGTTGCGGTCATTCGTAGTCGCGAGCGAGCGGTTGAGCAAACGATGGACTGACTTTTAGCCCTTCCGTGCAGAATGTCCAGGTGTGTTTTTTGTCGTGAAAAATATATAGACATACAGCACGGTTGGCAATTACGACAGAGAAAGAGACAAACGAGGTCGCGATTCCGCGCCTCGCTTGAAAAGCGTAATTGTCTTTCTGGAAAGGGATAATTGCGTTCACGTTCAACACTCGTTGTTGCTGCGTGAGAAGCCAACCTCGGCCTCCGTTCTCCTACACTCTTCCTTCAACCTCCTTCTCCTCCTCCGAGTCCTCGTCTCTTGTCCACCGTCAGCATTATTTTTTCTTTTTCTACCTCTGAGCATGCACTTGGTCAAATACTGGGAAACAGGGAGGACGGTCGCTCTTTACGCCCGTTTCCACGGGTAATAATGTTTTGCTCGAGACACACTTTGTGCAGTCGATGCACCAGAATGACAAAATAAAAAAACTTGAGAAATTAGAATCATCGCGATGAACGAGAGAAAAACAATTTGCAAAACGCATATCGATCATCGCCGGCGATCGGATTGAGCGCAATAAGTGCAAGGGTAATAAATTTTCCCATACAGATGCATTTTTGGGCTCACCAACAAAGAATCTAGCCTGAAAACCCCGAAAAAATCGTAAATTGATTTATCGAAACGAAAAATGCAAAAAATTCTGCAATTAAAAAATCGTTCAACTGTCTTGGCTGTGTAAAATGTTCATATCGATCAAAAATATCGTGTCAAAGTTTGCATCGTTGAAATGCAACGAAATTGCATTTTTTCTTGAGCACAGCTCATAATTATTATTCAATATTAGTTCTGGACGATAAAACGATCTCTCGCGACCCAAAAATAGAATCGATGCGAAAAATTGTCATGATTTTCAAAATTTAACGAATAATTTACAGAAAACATGGTATTTTGTGGAAAATTTCGTGGAAAAATATTTTTCGAGAGTTTCAACAATAAAATTACCCAAAGTCCACGACGTTTGGGTCGAAAAAATACTTTTTCTTTGTGGCTCTGACGTCTGCAACGTTGAGACTCAACGAAAAATATTTTTTCTATCAATTATTTATTAAATTTAGGAAATCATGGCAATTTTTCGTATCGACGAAATTTTTGGATAGCGAGAGAGGATCGTTTCATCGTCCAGAGGAAATATTGAACAATAATTAAAAGCTTTGGTTAGGAAAAAATGGAATTTCGTTGCATTCCAACGATGCACTGAAAAGAAATTTTTATTGAAAAAGATCGATATTTCGTTGGATACGTTCAACTAAACGTTTTTTCGAAAAATCACGAAAATTTTGTCATTCCAGCAAAAAAAATTCTGGAAAATCTTTTCGGAAAGTAAATTTTTGTAATTCCAATTGTAAATTTTGCTGACAGTTCCGTTACAATGAAAAATATTGTCGAAATAACGAAAATTTTGAAATCATACCCAAAACATTTAGTTCGCCGTATTCAACAAAATGTCGACGTTTTTTGACAAAATTGAATTTTCAGTGTGCAAACTTCAACATCATAAAAAATCGAAATTGTTTTCATAACAATTGTAATTGTTTAAATAATATCGTAATAATCATAAAACTGTAAAAATGGAACGACGTCAGTTCCAGGATCGGAAAATGTACGTTAAAAGGGCACGCGTTAGATATATTTTCGTGGGCTGGTACGAGGAGAGTCAAAGTCAGAAGGAAGACAAGCGGCACGTGTAAGTCTTGGCGGCGGGACATGGAATTGGATGTCGAACGAGGGCGCCCGCAACGTCGAATTGAAATAAGAGAAATAGGAGAAACTGGTCGGTGTGCAAAGTGGAAGCTTAGAGAAGATAGGGACAGTCGTGAAATGTAAAACAACATGGCTGGAAGGTGAATTTGGTAAAAGAAAAGAGCGCAAAACGAAAGAAAAAGTCCGGCGGTAGGAAACGGAGAAGAAAAAAAAGCAAAGAATTAGTCTGATGTGGTCAGTTTTCGGTTTAATAGTGTTCACATT
The DNA here is from genome assembly GCA_037043255.1 of Diadegma fenestrale. Taxonomy (NCBI): domain Eukaryota; kingdom Metazoa; phylum Arthropoda; class Insecta; order Hymenoptera; family Ichneumonidae; genus Diadegma; species Diadegma fenestrale. The sequence goes on from CM073317.1 coordinate 11,596,197, forward strand.
TATATCGGTGCGTCTCGGTGTGTGGGGCGACTGCGTTTTCAAAGTGTAGGTATTGGTTCACGTTCCAGCGAATAGCAAACCAAAAAAAAGGGACATGTAAAGATATATCTATATATTGGACGAAAGAGGGATTCGCGCAGGACGAGTTTCTCGATCGCATCGCAACGGGGCTCGGCTAATTTGCGTCTGGTCCATGCAACAGCCGCGCGAAGAGATACGAGATTGGTATAGAGGAGGAGAAAGAAGATACTCCGTAGGGAGAAGCTCGAAAGAGATTTCTACAAGCATCGTGCGAACGTTAGAGAAGATACGAAAAAAAGCAAAGTATATATGAGATAAAAAATAAAAGGGACAAGGTGGAAAGGGCGGGGAGGCCGTGAGATGGGCTTCTCATGGTTCTCGTTGCGAAAGGGAAAGCAGGGCGTGTAAAAGAGACGAGAGACGAAGCACGTACGATATCAAAAAAGAGCAACAGACTTTTTAATATTAAGAAATGAAAAACAACGAGAAAGCGGACGGCAAAACAACAACCTCTCGTCCTGCCGACTCTTCCTGCTGCAAAACGCGCGTCTCAAGGTCTCTCCGAAGCCACGAATTTCATAAAAGCGTTCAATCGATTACTCGTGAAAAGTTGTCCAAGTCCTCGTGTGACTTGATCGAGAGCAGACACGATCGTATCTTTGAGCGATTACGATCAATCATTTTCTAACGAAAAAGAAAAATGCAACGTGTCCGTACGTTTATACAGATGTTGACACAAATAACTGAGTATCTTGATATCTACAAACTCATTTGTCCAAGGCGGGATATTAGAAATGTACGTTTGATGTGCGGCTCGAGACCGTAGTCGCGCGCGGTGAAAGGAAGGCGAAATGCAGTTTGTTCTCGCAACTTCACACAACGCCTAATTATCGTCTACCAGATGCGATTTTCTTCTGACCGTAGAAACTACGGTCGGCCGGAGCTTCAGTATTTACAACGTTTGCCAGCCGCATACAGTGCACGCGTACGCGGGTATGGTTTTAATCTCTAGCGGCCAACTTCTTTGTGTACTTAAGACGCAAGGAAATAAGTGAAGCTTTCTCGGGATGTCTGTATGCAGCGAGAAAGGAATTAACTTTTAAAACTAATTTCCGCGCTTTTCGAGGCTCATATGAAATAATGCAATGAGAGTCATGAGGTCGAACGTATAAGCGAATGATAATAATTAACAGTTTTTAATATTTATTAGGAACAGAGCGTTGAGTCGATTTTCTGCACATAAATTCTGCCATCATGGAGGAATAAGGACTGGCTGCAGTTCCAGCTCGAAAGAAATCGAACCTCAACACTGTTTTCAGCTTTCAATTAGAATTGCGGTTCATACAATAGAGTCGCAGTGTCGACAATCTCGTTACGTGGCCCGGATGCATCAAAACTCTTAATTTTTAATATTTTCCCTATGACACCTCGGTATTTGAAAAAATATACATAAAAAATTCGAGATATTTACGGAGGAGCTTAATTCGGGCAGCTTACGAGCGGATTCGTCTGCCAAATTGCATTTGGATGATGAACATTTTTATGGGAATTCAAACACCATAAGTCTGAAGTTTATTTGAGCACAGATGGAAACGCTTAAAAATATTCCGAAAAAATTACTTGGATTTCCTCGGAGATAAAAAATTTCCCCTTTTTTTCCAGAATTTTCATTCCACACACGTAATTACTATTTATTCACGAAAAACTCTATGTAAAAACTCATTCGGACAGTTGATTGTAGGCCGCGAAGAAGAAGAGAAAAAAGACTCGTTGTTTGTCATCTGCTCCTGAGAACGGCGAAGCGGCGGTATAAAATGTCATGAAGTTTCGTAAACGCGAAGAACGGTGAGGTGGGAAAAATTCCATAGTCATGGCGTTGAATGACGAATGTAGAGGCGGAACAACGGCAGCAAAGCATGAGCATCAGGAGACGTGGAAAAAGAATCTCGTAGAATTGTGTGATGCGGCGGGACGATCAAGTAAAAGAAAAGCTCGCCAAGAGCGCAAATCACACGCACAGGCATATGTACTTACAAACATCGAGAAAGAGGAGAAGAACTCGAGAGTTGAGAGAGCAATGCTGTCGAAGCGCACACACGTCGGTATATATACGTAACCGCGATACTATGAAATTTCCTGGAAACGTTGGAGAACGCGCGCGCGCGGTAATACCAAGAGAGAAAGAGCGAAAGAGTCTTAAGCGGCTTGGAGGGGGGAAAAGGGCTCTTTGGTCCCGCTTTGAGCTCTCTGTGCGTGATGATGTCCACCCAAGCTCATCCTCCTCTTTTCTCATCGCGTTTCTTCTCTTTTTTATATTGATGCTTCTGTGCGGCGTTTACCGCCCGGTTAGGTAAGTCCTTCAGCAGGCTCGAGTGCCATATACACAGTATCGCGACGGTAATACTTGTATATTGTCGTACATTATTTTATACGCACATAGACATATAAACGGTTGAATCTTTGGTACACATGTATATACTTTGGAAAGCATGTGCAATTCCTCTTAAGGAAATATCACAGTTGTACTTTAGCCGCTACAATTTTGCCATATGTGTGCAACGATCGCGCGCGATTCCCGACCATCTGGCAACTTAATTTCACGGAAATTACGTTGATACACGAGTCCGACAAAGTTTGTCTTAAGAAAAACAAGTATCGATCGATTTTAAGATATTCTCGTGAGATAAACTACTTTTTTCGATCTTCCAGTCTTTTTATATCATTATTCTCGACATGCGTGCTGCTTAACGCGCGCTCTATAGTTTTTCATTAGCGCGACAACTCTAGCGACAATAATCACTGGATATATTTTCAAGATTCAAATAAATCCGAGATTTTGAGGACTAAATTAAACGAGAATGGAGGCTTTGCGGCGTGTAATTAGCAAAATTGTTCGGTCACCGAATCGACCACCGGACTCGACGTTCTCGTTATACGTACAAACTCGCAGATATATATATATATATATATATACGAGACGAGTACACCAAGCTAATAGGGTAATTATGCGGGTAATGCGTTTCAACTTTGTTATACGAAGCAAAGGGATGCTCCGAGCGCGATATTATCACGATGCAATGCACCAAAATTTATCTGCGATTCCGGGTAATGAGACCAACAAATGATAACCCAACTCCATCAAGTTTTCTATTGAAAAGTTGAAAACAAAGCGTCAGCTGTTCAATAGCCTGCCACCGCCAATTCCTTGTCGACAGAGCGAATAAAGCTCTAAAATTCAATTTGCAGTTTCGACGGCTTCGTGAATTGTCTGTTTCCCAGGAAATGCAGCCCGAGAATTTAAAAAAATATGCACCGTTTCCAACAAATTCTATCACTTCATTTATCAAGTTTTTTTCTCCCCAAATAGAGTAATTTCTAAAAACTGTGAAGAAAAATTTGATACACGCGATTATCACGTAATTATTGAATCTTCGCGATGCGCCTTGCAACGTCGTTTCATCGTGCTCGGATTTCTGTGTATTCGCCACATTCGACTGATTTTTTCATCTTCGATTCTCAAAGAAACCATTTTCCGAGCTTAACAGACCGAAATCCGCGGGAACTAATCAAAATTGCTGAATCACGAATCGCTTGGAGATAAGGCAAAAGCCATTGGTAGTGAAATATGCGAATTTCCGAGGTTTGCCAAGCGTTCGATAAGGTTCCAGGAAATTTAATCATATTCACGATTACGTATGTGTGTATAGAGCCACATCATGAGTTGCATTGACAGTAGTCACGGAGGACATGGAGAGAGAGAGGGAGAGAGCGTCGGATTTCTTGATCCGCCTACGCAGCTACACGCGAAAACCGTACGTGATAACACGGCATAGCTCGAAGTTCACGAGGAGTCCACGTACGTCATGAACATCCGCAAAGTCCATGGTAACGACAATTCTCGAGTCTTCGATCGGTCGCAACATTCCAACGACGAAGGAACGTTTTAACGAGAGTTGAAAGAAAATCCAACTGCCATAACAATTAACGTCTCATTGACCCAGAAAATTTTATCAATAACGAACAATTTGCACAATTCTCAACCAAAAATTTACAATTTTACGATATCAAATTTTCGTCGATGTATTCAAAAGAATGATCCACATTTTTTCAGTCAATTTGTTCGTCGGAAGATTCTGTTACAAATTTATCGAGAAATTTCGTTCAAAAGCTCGTCATTTCAATGTTACAGCCGCGTTTCTATATGCAAAGAATAACAAATTTCATACGCGAATGGCTGCTATGCAAGAAGTAACATACCCAAAGGAATATTGATGGAATAAATTTGTAGAGAATGTCCCGAGAAACGAAAGAGGCGTTGACGTATCGGGATCGGTAAAAAATAACAATTTTCCATGCAGAGTGAAAAATGCAGCGAAAGTTTAACACTCGTTCGACGATTGTGAGACAGTTGAACTGCCTTAAAGCGCAATTAAGTAGTTATACGAGAAGCAAGAAGCTGGTGGCGAAATATACGACGTTAAAATTTCGTCCAATTACGTGTCGATTGGATAGAGATTTGCAGCAGCGAGAAAACGGGTGATTGAGCTACTTGGTTTGTTTTCGTTTTTTTTACACGCGTCAAAAGCGAATATCAAATTTTCAGCCACGATTGTGCAATTAAAATGGTTGTTGAGCGGCATTTACGAGCGCGCGAGAGCAGTTTGCGATCATGCAATTTGACGGAGGAACCGCGAGAGCTCTCGCAAACAAATTACTTGCGCACGTGTCCGAGTGCTCGTTTGCATTTTTTTATATTTTTTCTCAGCTCACTGGAACAATGTCGAAAGTATTATAAAAAAAGAAGAAAGAAAAGCCTCTTTTTTCTCAAAGTTACGCATTTCCTTGTACAGAAATAAAATTGAATGAAAAATTTAAAAAAAAGTGAATCGTTCAAGAATTCCATCAAGAATTTAATAAACTTTACGATCTTTTAAAATCGCTTACGTCAAGATATGCACGAAAACATTTGTACATGAAAATGACGAGAAAAGAATTTGAGCAAACTCATAAACTCGTGGGGAAAAAAGCTCCAGGAAGGATGGGAATGAAGCTGTGTGGGAAGACATCAGAGGGATACGGAACGGGATCGATATGAGGTAGACAAAAGTCACACGCAGACTCACGCACTCCGACCGGCGTGTCTCTCGATTCATATGCTCTCAAAAAAGCTCGGCAGTGAGTTTAATCAAACGGCATATTCGGATCGGCATTCAAAGGCCAAAAAAAATCACGATGAAAGTTTAGTCTCAAAAAAAATGGACAATAAAACTATCGGATGTCTGACGATCGATGTTTTCGCGTATTTGGATTCGTGGTTGAGCAATAAAGTTATAAAAAATGTAAAACGTGCTTCAGAAACTTTGAATCAACAATTTGAATTATATTTCTTGATTAGCAAACATTCCCATGGGGGATTCGGGAGATGGCGAAAATTGTGCGAGAACTAACAATGTAACGAATGTGGCAATTATGTGAAAGTTGGACAGCGACGAGGAAGCACTGTGCAAGTTTCTTGGCTGGGAAGAGATCTTGTTGCTAACATTCGGGTCGAACCAATGAACCAAATTTGTTTCGCGAGTTTGGCTTCTCTATGCGGCGGGATTGCTTCCGTTCTGAATGTACAGCATCAAGTATTAGCTGATCCCGTCCAAGGCTTTTGAATTTGTGAAACGAACGTGAAAGGATCGAGCCAAAAGGGAACGAAAATCGATCGAAAAATACTAGAGCAAGGCACGTACACTTATGACGATATTTTTTATTTCTATGGGAACTGTCAGCAAAATTTGCGATGAGGATGACAAAGATTTACTTTTCAAAGAGATTTTCTCGAATGTTTCTCGCTGCGATGACTGAATTTTTGCGATTCGTCGAGAATAAAAAACGTTTAGTCGAACGTATCCAACAAAATATTCTTCTGAGTGTGCGGAGCGAATGTGTATCGAAAAAAAAATGGAGAGTTTTGATGCAAATCGATCGATAAAGTAATTTCAAGCGAGAGAGCAAAAAAATGGGCCTCAGTGGTTTGAGCCAGGCCAGAAAATGGTGGTTTACGATGGCGATAAGAGGAGCGAGAGCGAGGAAGGAAAAAACGAGGGAACAAGCGAGAAGGGCAGCATCCGGTAACACCTGGAGTGGTTATAGGCACAGAACAGCAGCTCGGATGAATATTACGAGTGTTAGGATAAGACGTGTGTGAGGTATAAAGCCAATATGCGTTTATATATGTGGTGGATATGGGAACACGGATACGAGGAGTTGGCTGGACCATCAGCAGCAGCAGCAGCAGCCACGAACGTTGAATATGCATGCGAGACATGAAATTCTAATCTATGTACTCTATACGTGTGCGAGAGACTCCAATTTTTATGAGACTTTGAGTGGCGAGCACATATTTTATATTCAGAAGAGGCCGCTGCGCAAAATGGACCCTTTTCTTGTCCTGGAAATTCGCCACCTGGTCCAAATTTGCACGATCATCTCATCGATCCCTGCATCACAAGCGAAAGCTCACAAGCTACGAAAATTATTGGCTTACGATATCGAAGCGCGTCTGGGTATAAAAGTGACTTAATCAAAATCTCTCTCGGTCCATAGTGTTTTCCATTTATAATCGAAACGAATCTGCATGCACTTTTTATTTTATATAAAAATTCATTTCAAAGTATCGGCTCATGAGCGAAAAAAAAGGAGAAAAAACAAAGAGGATGCACATTTTTTCGGAATATATTTGTACGAGAGTCGTGAACGATGAATAAATTTTTATGCAAACGTATTTTCGTATACACGTCAGAGAAATAACTGACCAAAGTTCCAAAGGTGTTGAGGAAAAGAATTTTCCTCAAATAATAGAGAGTTATCACGTATATGCTGAATATTCAGAACAGAAGAATCGAACGATTGGTATTCATAAAACAGTATCCCAGCAGTGGAGAACAAAAGAGAGTGAGAGATAAAGAAAAAAGAAGAAAAAAAACGTCTGGCTCGAGACGACAATGATTGTCTATCGCGGTGTGCGTGCAAAGATTGCTCAATGCTAATAATGAATAAAAGTGCAGGGGCCGTACAGTGATGATAATGACGACAAAGTTGAATCGCATAGCAAAAAAAATCGTCAGGGCCTTTGGCAGGCGATTAAAAAAAAAAAAAACATGCATAAATTCAGAAAAAAATCATGGCAGAAATAACTGTAGAATTCTACGTGCCAATTTTTCGAGAGGGCAGAAGAATAAGCCAGGAAAATGGAAAAACACGTTCGACATTCAACGTGCTGACGAGTCGGTGGAAAACGCCATCATTTTATTCCCCGAATTAAGCTCCTCCGTAAATATCTCGAATTTTTTATGTATATTTTTTCAAATACCGAGTGTCGTAGAAAAAATATTAAAAATCAAGAGTTTTCATGCATCCGGGCCACGTAACGAGATTGTCGACACTGCGACTCTATTATATGAACCGCAATTTTAATTGAAAGCTGAAAATAGTGTTGCGGTTCGATTTCTTTCGAGCCGGAACTGCAGCCAGTCCTTATTCCTCCATGATGGCAGAATTTCTGTGCAGAAAATCGACTCAACGCTCTGTTCCTAATAAATATTGAAAACTGTTCATTATTATCATTCGCTTATGCGTTCGACCTCATGACTCTCAATGCATTATTTCATATCAGCCTCGAAAGCGCGGAAATTAGTTTTAAAAGTTAATTCCTTCAAAGAGATAAATAAATAACAATCTCATTTCGCCAAAAGTTCGAGTGAAACTTCGGCGATGTTAAAATGAAGTTGGAAACCATCGGTAGCATTGTTTTTCAATAAATTAGGATAATATTGTGCGTGACGCGGAATCTGGTTAACCCTGAAATATGCGCAAACTTTTCGTCCCGAAGCGAGTGCGGAGGTTTTGGCTCTGTGTTCATATCGCGACGACAGATACTCGAGAGCAAATTCATTAACCCGGAAAATTTGGAGCTTCGGTAAATTCACCAACTTCTCACAAAGTTGCGCGTGCAAAGTTACAACAGAGTATTTCGTCAATACATCATTTGCTCTGGTACGATAAAGCATTACTGTATGTTTCAACATGTTACAGCAGAGTGTGTATTTGCCCTTGATGATAAACAGATATTTACATCGCGAATGAAGCGTTGATGGTATACAACGGAGTACGTTAACCAGTTACTCTCTCTCTCTCTCTCTCGCTCTCTCTCTCGTGTTCAATCTCTCGGAGTTGAAAATGTTTGATATCGAAGCAGACGTGAACGACGTCGCAACGATCGAAGCAGCGAGCAGGATGATTGAGTATTTTTCCTTTTAACGAATATTCTGGAATTACTTTTTGCAACTGAGATTATTTGCATGCGACAGAGTTTAAAGCTCGATATTATTCGCCCCCGTGTGCCAAGAAAATATTGCCTTCGTGTCAGCAAAAGCCTGATCGTATTAATTTATCGATATGGCGCACAAAAAACGTTGCCAACAGCGCGAGAGAGTATTTTTCACCACAGCAAAAGTTGACACTTCGATTTAGTGACTAAACGCGTTAACACACACTCGATTCATTTATGCCAGAGTAAAAGCTTCGGGCAGCTGTCGTCTGCAGCCCTTCGGTCAGTTTCCACTAAAAAAAAAATCGGGAATACGCTTGGCACACTCTCCAAGTAGAATGAGTTTTTTTTTTGTCAAGGTGCATGTTTCGTTGAGGTTTGAAACAGGAGTGTGACCTAATTTTCTCGTCAAACATTTGCTCAGGGTCAAATTGACCCATGTAGCTGTGACTCATAAAAATAATGTCAATTAAATTGTCTTTTCCATTGGTTTTGTTGGAATATTCACTGAAGCGTGCGATCGTTCGAATCCGAGGAATAAGCAGTAAAGATTCCAACACGTCGATATTGCATTGGATCGAGATGTTGGAAATATATAGGAGGATCGACAAATGGTTCTGTCATATTGGCAATAACTGAAAAGGAAAATATGGAGGTATTTATTGGATCGACGAGAGAGATGCGATGGAAATGCGCGAAGGAACGCATAGAATAGGTTGGATTTGTTTAACGGTTCGGAGAATTGAAATGTCGTGTTTCGTTCATGATGGTGTGGCTCTTTATGTGAAATGTTGTCACTCAACATTTCGCCATCATTTCCGAGGCGCATTTCCGGTACATTGAGTGAGATATTTCGTGTGGATAGAAATTCACGGATTTGAAATGGGCGTGTGTATATTATTGCGTTATAGGGAGAGCGAGACGACGCGATCGTTTGACGTTGAATACGAGCGCGATTGGATATGCGTGATAAAATTCCGTGAGTGAAAGGGTTTCCGTTGCAGGACAAGCAGCGTCAGGTGGAACGGAATGAGTGAACGTGGGGTCATTCGTGCGGGCGAATAAACGTGAATGAAAAAAAAAAGCACATCGTGCAGGGATAATGAGTTGTCCGTTTCGGTGACAACGATTTACGTTCCTGCGAATAAGCGACAATTACAAGAATTTGCTTATCCGATACGAGACCCAAGCATCATGAGATTCGGATCGTTTTGCAACGCGAGAATAATCTTCGTCGTGTACTATCGATTGATTCTTTGGATATCTTGGAGAAACGGTGACGCTTCTCCCTGACCGTGTACGCCGCGGCTGCTCATGGCGTTTCTCTCTGTTGAGGAAAGAAATTCTCTACCGTGAGTATACCGGGCGCGCGTCTACCCTGTCAGTTGGTTCTCGGATCAGTTGTATATACAAGTAAGAAAAAGTTGCGGCGTAAAAGACAAGACGAGATGAGGGAAATGGAGGGAGCGAGGAAAGAGACGAGTCAGGGAAACGAATGGAGAGCACCAAGAAAAGCGATTTAACGGGAAAACGAGTGTACGGTAAATTCTATCATTACTGCGGATAAAAATCGATCCCGCAACAAAAATTTTATCTCAACAAAAATATCTCCAATAAAAAAACTAAACCATGGAACCATGGCCTGTGAAAAAGCATTTTGGACAATAATTCGATGGTTCTGGACGCGTAAAACACAATTTTATCCAAACGCGGGATTTTTTCGTCATTTTAATCAACGAAAAGCTAATTTTTCATGGCAATTGACGAGCAATTAATAAAAATGAAAACAGCAAGAACCGAGAATTTTCCAGCACATTTAATCGCATTTCTAATGATGCTGAAGTTTGCAACGTTGGAATGTATCGAAAAATATTTAATTTTATTCAAGATTCGTCCAATTTTCAACGTCATCCAAATTTTTCGCGTCAATATGCTTTTTGAATGGCAAAAATTGATCATTTTATTATCGTAATTACATTCTGCTTTTGAATAATTATTTTTGTCAAAGATAAAAATGAATTTCGTTGCATTCCAACGATGCAAACTTCAGAGTCACGCATTTCGATGGCTTTGCCATTTCATATCGAATGATTCGAATGAGATGAACGCCAGATGGCGTTTTCCAGAGATTTCTTTGGCTCGGGAGGGACCGATTCGAGGAAGAAAACACTGCAGCGATTTCAAACCGTTTGAACAATTTTCCATTTCGGTTTGCAACGTCAAATATAGTTATACATAAAAAAATAAAAACTTGTTCGTAACCCTCTTTGTTTTCCAAGTGCTAGTTCGCGCTTTCGGTTCGTCGAATCGTTTATATACCCGACGTACGTATGCAAGCGAGCACACAAGTGTGCATTTCCACACACATTGTCTCCGGTAAAAAGATACCACCCGCATGAGAGCGAGCACGCGATATGCCGGCGTTGTCTCCACGGATTTTCGACGCGCCATGTTCTCTAGTCCCTGGAGATTCGCAGCAGAAAAAAACGTAAACCTCTTGACAAAACGGATTGCGAGAGATTTCGTACATTCCCAAGAAACAAAAATCGCTTTCGTTAGTAAAAAAAAAAAAAATTCCACGAGACATTCTCGATTATTAAACTCCCAGAAAAATGAATTGTCGACCACTGAAAATTCAATTTTGTCAAAAAAAAACGTCAATATTTTGTTGAATTCAGCCAACTAAATATTTTGGGATGATTTCCAAATTTTCGTTATTTCGACAATATTTTTCATTGTGACGAAACTGTCAGCAAAATTTACGATTGGAATGACAAAAATTTACTTGTCGAAAATATTTTCCAGAATGTTTTTTGCTGGAACGTAAAAATTTTCGTGATTTTTCGAAAAAAACGTTTAGTTGAACGTATCCAACAAAGTATCGAACTTTTTCAACAACATTTTCTTTTCAGTGAAGAAATTCAAAATGTGCGGCCAATAATTTTGTGTTATTTGAATTCGTTAAGCGATAAAAACAAAAAATCAAAGACTCGAGAATTCGGGAATATTTGAAATAATGAGAAAAATCGAAAAAATTCTGTCGAAACTTGTTCGGTACATACGTTTTTCGCCAAAGGCCGTTGGATCTCGCGAGAGAGAGTCAAAACGGATGTACAATCTTCGAGAAGTAACCCGTTTCGCTTTCTCTCTCCCAGTCGAACGCCGAGTTGTGTGTGTATGTGAGGCGAAGGATAAAGCGAGGAAGGAATGGAGTACGTCCTGAAAGATTGAACGAGAGAGACAGAAGAGAAAAGGTTTCGCAGCCACCGTCATCGTCAGCGTCGTTTACGAACAAAGGGAGTCATAACCGCGGCACATTCCCCTCTTTATTCCCCTAAGGAGACACACACACATAGAGGGCGAAAGCGAGAGGTAAAGAAAAAGTGCGAAAGAGCGAACGAGGAAGCGGAGGAGCAAGAAAGACGGAGAGAGAGAGAGAGAGAGAGAGAGAGGTCACTTTTGCGATGTATACACAAGAAACCCTTTGGCCATTGTGCTTTTCTCTCCCACACGGTCTTATCTCTTGTCTTCCCTTGGTCCTCGGGACCAGTAAGAAAGAGCAAGACACGGAGACGTGGCAGCAGTAAAAAAAAGCGAAGGAAGAGAGAGGGAGAGAGAGAGGGAAAAAATTAGAGATCGAGCAAGAGGAAGGACGAGGGAGGGGACGAGAACGTAATAAGAAACAAGAAAGCAAAAGATCGAAGGAGAATCGTGGGAGGCCCAAAGTGAAAGGGAAGATGAAAAGGGTGGCAACGATCGAGCGAGATGCGAGAACGAGGAGGAAAGATGGAGCAAGGAAACGAGGCGGGAACGGCCAAATGAGAGAGAAAGAGCGATGCGAGGCTTGTGAAGCAGAGAACGTAGCAGCAGGGAATGAAGGGAATAAAAAATAATAAAAAAAACAATAAGAAGACCGACCTCGTGTCTGGTAAACCACGATTCACTTGACCACACCGAGGTAGTCCATTCGCTTTTATCGTTTCAAGAACGATCATTTTTACCACCGGGTGAAAAAAGCCAATAAAGGAAAAAACACACGATCGTGTCTTTTTACCATTTAAGAAGCTGAAAATATAAATCACTAAAAAATCCAAAATCACCCAAATCTACCTAAAAATCGTCCAGCACTTCATCCCTCAATATGAATCGCCAAAAAAATTTCGTTGTCTCCGACCATTTTTTGGAAACCGTCAAAAAAATTTTTTCAAAGAGTTTTTCAATTTTCCTGTACCTCAAAATAAATTGAACCCATTTCAGCCTTAAACAACGATCCAAAATTTTCGAACAAAAACAGAAACAAGATTCAAGCTGATAGTACAGATTGGAAAAGTTCCGCGAAAAGAGAATCCTGGATAACAATTGTTAATCAAAGGGAAAGCCAAGTCGACAAATATTTCCAATTTAACGTGCCATTGTTGTGTCATGAAAGAGCGAAAATGTCATGGCCCGCGAGAGAGTGTTTTCACGTATGAAATACACGGGGTTTGCATAGCCTTCGAAAATCCATCGATAGATCGTAATTTTGCCAAAGTGGTTGTGCCAGAGTGTTTATAGAACGAGAGCAGGACGAGAAGGGAAAATGTATTTGGCGAAGGGTACAAGCGGGTGTCGATAGGTGAGTCACGTGACTTTTGAGTGGGAGCAAGTCGCGGAAATTGAATGAGAGAAGGGTAACGAGACTTCTGCGAATCCGAGAGTTGGCATATCCTGGTGCAGGGTCGTGCGAGTCGTTGCTATCTCGCGCGCGCGCGCGCTTCATTGATTCACGTGCCCGCACAGTGTCTATACGAACGTGTGTTTATATGTGTGTGGCTCGTGTGGATCAGAGTGTGAGTGAATCGACATTTTCACGAGCTACTCTGCGTATATGTGAGAGGATAAAGCGGTTCGTCGAATTTCCGTTTAAATCGATCGATAACTTCCCTTTTGTGCCTATACACTCGGCCGCCCCTTTCCATATGCATCAACGTTGATAACTTCAATAGTTTAGAACCGCAGACGAATTAGACTCTTGAAACAATCGCGCTCTCGTATCATCATGACATCAGAGCAGCAACGTTCAGCAAAATTCTCGTAACATTCATGTCGGACGTACGCGCGCGTTCAATATTTGGATCGCAGTGACGATATGCAAATTGATAGATCAAAAATCATCGCTCCCGTTCCCTCTGGAAAAATATATCGACGCAGCATTTTCCACACGATAGAGATAATCAACTTTTCTCGATGATTGATCGCACAAGCTATAAATGGCAAAATATCAATAAAATATAAGACCCTCTGCCTCGAATATTTGTCAACCTGATTATAAATTACCGACAGAAATGACGAACGAATCAACGAATCGAGTCTCGTGGAGTGGAAACGAAAATGAAAAACGTTCAAAGTTGCATCGTTCGAATGCAACGAAATCTCATCATTTTTAATAGCGGAGGGCAAAATTTTCATGCTGTATTTGTCAACGGTAATGGGAAAGTCTTCATTGCCATAGAAAAACTGAATTTGCTAGAAAAATTGCAGTGATCGCATCAATGATTAAAATAATGAATACCAAATATATTTTTCGTTGTATTTCAACGATGCAAACTTTAGTGTAATCATAAAAATCAAAGAAAAGTTCGAAACTAGTAGAAAAAGCGGGTGTTGAGTGATTTTTAAATAAGTGGCAATTGAATGATATATATTGACGAAGGTAAAAACGTCCAAACGCGTAACTAACGCCTTTAGTATTTGCTTCAGCGAATCCGAGAATTCGTCGAGCAGTTCGTTTTGCACTGCGAGAACGAAGAAGCCTCCAATTACGCAAACAAATATTACGAAACACGTATATACATACGTATATAATAATGATTGGATAGATGAAATGCGTGAAGGAATATCCGGAGGAGGGAAGAAGCATGAGCAAGAATATGGTGCTAAAACGAAAGTACCTGTAAACAAGTTCCTAAGTGGCTCTCGTTGCGTAATTATATTACACGCATCTTTTTTCTTCTCATTATACACAAAGCTCATATACAAACACATTCACCGGTGTATATATATTTGAATTGCTGGAAGATCCTCATTAAGGGTTGCTCTTCGAGATCGTAGTCTCAAAGTCAGTCGGTTAAAGAATTATAGTCAAGATGGCGATGAAAACAAACACCTGTTCGTGAACGGTGCGATACGTGACCGATAAGATAAGAAAATAAGGATAAAAATACGACATTTGCATTTTACACGCAGCTGTCTACGAATCCATGAAATATAAATATATATTTACGTATATTTACGTATTCAAGAATTTTATAAAAAGCCTGTCGTTTGTAGTTTTCGAATAAACAGACATTAATCGATTACAAATTGCCATTACAACATACTCGATGATAAATATGACTCTGAAGTTTGCATCGTTGGAATGCAATGAAATTCATTTCTATCTTTGACAAAAATAATTATTCAAATGCAAAAATGTAATTACGATGATAAAATGATCAATTTTTGTCATTCAAAAAGCATATTGACGCGAAAAATTTGGATGACATTGAAAATTGAACGAATCTTCCTCAAAATTAAATATTTTTCGATGCATTCCAACGTTGCAAACTTCAGCATCATCAATTTTAACAGAATATTCAAAAAAAACACCGGGAAAAACAATTTTTTTAAAAGTCTCCTCCCTTTTTTCCCTGCGGCTTGAATTTATATGACTCTGAAGTTTGCATCGTTGGAATGCAATGAAATTCTTTTTTATCTTTGACAAAAATAATTATTTAAATGCAGAATGTAATTACGATGATAAAATGATCCATTTTTGCCATTCAAAAAGCATATTGACGCGAAAAATTTGGACGACATTGAAAATTGAACGAATCTTCCTCGAAATTAAATATTTTTCGATGCATTTCAACATTTCAACCATGCAAACTTCAACATCATTGATAAATCGAATTAGAATTCGATGAGGGCAACGAAAGCAATAAAAGTTGGAGAGAAAATATCTCGGGAGTAAGCAGGTGCTTGGTTAAGGGCTCACGTGTACAAGGAGGTGAAAAAAACTCGGCGGATGCCAACTTTTCCCACGCATCGTGTAGTTGAAAATTTTTGAGAGTTTCAAAATCAGTATTTTTAAAACTGAGCATTCGATTTGGATGAAAATTGGTACAGAGTGGGATTTTCTCACAATTATCTCGTTTGTGCTAATCGATTATATTTGAAAATCAGCGTTTTTCAGTTCACGAGGAAAAAAAAATACAAAATTTGGTAAAATCTACATTTCACGATGCAGATTTTTTTATTCACCGAAAAAATGTATTACGATCGAGTTCGAAGGGAATTTTTCGAGCAGCATGAGTGTCCGAATACGATTCGATTTATTTTTGGCTATGCGAGAAAGGAAAATGTCATTTCCGGTGGAGGCGATCGCGGCTCGAATAACTTGAGAAGAAAAATATAAAAAAAAAAACATGTGAAATATGCGGCAATAGCTGAGGGACTATTTATTCATTGTTCTTGTATTATGAACCTGCTGCAGATATCGAGAGGTAGTAAGAAGAAAAAAAGAGCGAAGGAGAGAGTTTCTCAGCGAGAGTTACAAACAGGAAGCGGTATTCCGGTCTGACTTTTTGCAGACCTCGTATGTAACCGTAGCTCGAGTTGGACGATGGTTGAAACTCTTACCCCTTTTGTGCGTGCTGGAATACTCCGGTAATCGACTCACGCTCCGTGTACAGGAGAGCGTCGAAAGGTGGGTCTGAGTCTTGGCTAAATCGACATGAATGCCACACCGAAAAAACCCGCATTGAAAAATCATCGTGAATTTCCATTTCAATAATAAAACGACGTTTCGTACGTTAATTACGATAAATTCGTCACTTCTGACCTGCAAGTGATGAAAGTGGAGCAAAAAATTGCGAGTTCCAAGTAAAATTTAAACTTCAGTGGGTCAAGTGCAAAAATCGATAATCTTAATGGCAAAATAGAAAAATTTGGAACTCCAATCCGCTGCTTCGATCGGTTCAGCAATGAATATTTTCTGCGAATCACTATTTTTGCATTAATTGATTGTTTATTCGATTTCCGATAAACCGACTATAGCGGATTGAATATTTTCCACGAAAGTTTCATTGAAATTTGTTCATCATTATTGAATCGTATCGAGCAAACATGGAAACGGAAAAGCGAGGTATTTCGGAGATTCACTATTGACATGACTCTGAAGTTTGCATCGTTGGAATGCAACGAAATTCATTTTTATTTTTGGCAAAAGTAATTATTTAAGTGCAGAATGTAATTACGATGATGAAATGATAGATTTTTGCTACCCGAAAAGCAAATCGGCTCGAAAAATTTGTATGACATTGAAAATTGAACGAATTGTCGATAAAATCAAATATTTTTCGTTGCATTCCAACGTTGCAAACTTGGGAATCATTTTATTGATGGACACACGATAACCTGTTGAAAAATGACTGGGAAAGCAACTCTTACAGTTTTATTACTGAAAAGCCATGAGCGCGAGAGAACACGAGAGAGAAAAGAACCGCAACGAAGAATAACTCGATCGTTTAACACCCTCGTAAATGTTAAGTAGAACCGACACGCTTCGTGATGGGTTTGACTGTTATGTGCACTCGCGTATATTCTCACACTTAAATTTACATATGTTGGTTACGTTTCGAGCGATTCGTACGCATGTATATTCAACGGATCAACATCACAGCCATTGCGACTCCAAATTATTGACCACATTTTGCCCTCGTTCTCGACTATACGTGCGGGCGAGAAAGCGAGAGGAAGAGCAAGCAGCTCGATTCGTAATTCTCCCCTAAAATCTCCATTCCGTGAAAGCGATTTCAAATACAACGTCAATAAATTAATGAGAATAAATAAAAACTCATTAATTAATCAAGAACTTGATTTTTCGAGTAGAATTATGTAAAAAATCAAATTAACGGATTGAATCAAAATTTGAGAAAATCTTCAAAAGGTTTCACGCAAAACTGTTCATCAAAGCTGGAAATGACGATAAGACACAAAAAAAACAAAAGTACGAGATGATTCAAAACATTTCTCGCATTTCAACGCAAAAAGTTTGTCACGAAACGTGTCAAAAGGAAATTAATATGATAAAATCTTACGAAATTAAAAAATGCGTTTATAAAATCATTTTCATGCTTTGGCTTTGATGAAAATCTGATTAACTGAATTAAAGTGTCGATATTGAGAAAAAAATGAAAGAAACGGCGAGATTGATGATTACCTGAAAGGAATGCGGTGGATATCACGAACGGATATACACACGATACGAAGTATAAAATTCTGCGAATAATAATTGCGTCTCGGATGGAGTCAATTGCAGACGAACATAATGATTGTAATAAAATCGCGTGATGGGAATGCGTGTGCGAAAGCTCGTATAAGATAAAAAAAATACTTGAGGGCATGGTATATAGCGTTATAGTCGCAGTCGCGATTCAACATTGCGGTCACAAGTTCTAAAATTTGAAAGAAACCATCAGCAAGAAAAAAGGGAGGCAAGGAAGGGAAGAAGAGGGAGAGGAAAGGAGAGGACACCACTCGGGTATCATCATGGTCCCCATAATCATCATCAAGCATAAAACCGCGAAAGGTGGACCTTCCCATAGCACCGGTGGATTCTTTTTCACATAGTTGTGCTGCGTCCCTTAACTGGCGTTTCTTCGACTTCTACGACTATTTCTCCATTTTTTTATCTCTCTTCGTGTTCTCGTCAGTGTCCTTGGACACGCAGCATCGAAATGACTGAACGCAAGGGGGAAGGGAATGAGGAAGAAAAGAAATAAGAAAGGGAAGGTTGAAAAGAGAGATATTCGTGAGTGAGTAAGAAAGGACGATCGAGAGGCTGATCAAAAGGAAGAAGAGCTGCAAGATGAGAAACAAGAAGAAACAGGAAGATAATGGAAGAAAAGAAACCAAATGAGCGAAAGGCAGACGCGAAAAAAAATGAAGAAAAAAAATAAATGTCAGAATAAAAAAAAAAAAATGGGATAACAAAAAAATTGCGAAATAACATGGAGCAAGAATTCTGTAATGTGGAGTCTCGCGTGCGCCAACTGCTAATTTCTGTGAAACAGTATGCAGTATTTCTTTCATTTCTCCTTTCGTTTGTGTGCCCTTTCATTTTTTTTCTCTTCCCCCAGACTATACGACAAGTGTATCTCTCGCAGCCTCTTGTTTCGTGTTCCCCAAAACGAGATCTATACACAGCCATCAGTCTAGTTCACCATAAAATGAGTAAAAATTACATCACGTAATTTTCTTCACACACACGATACACTCGAAAGAATATTAAAAAATTGCCTTCCAATTCCAAGAGCGATGATTTCTGTTTAAAAAACAAACTTGACTAAACGATGAATTTCCAATTTCAATTTTTCAGCTTCCGATCGATTGGTCGAATGACGCAGCTTCTGAGTTTTCTCCAGAAGACATGCTGGCGGCGAACAGATATCGTAGTTCCTAGGCCAAACTAGTTTGGCCTGGCAAGGTAAGAAAAATTTGTGTCCTAACGCTCGATTCGTCTGGTTAACGTATCGCAGCGATGAATTTCCACTTTAACAATAAATCTCAGTCCCTGGAGACTAAAAAACGACCGATGAATTCTTTTTTGTTTTTCCAGTAATTTATGGACGAGAGTCAACGACCGCGATAAGGAGCTCGAGAGGCTGTTCCCGATAAGCAACAATATCAAGAATAAAAAACAAAATACATGGGGCGGGGGAAAAGCAAACGATTAAAAAAGCATGCCAGAGAGTCGAAGGAGTTGGTTCGTCTACACACGTAAAAGTCATTGTGAGCTCGAGTTACATCGGCTTATGTCTGAGAAGAGTGGGCAAAATGACTCATTACGAGAGAAGTCGAGATGATAAATTTCGCAACTTCAGCAGCGTTACGTTCGATGAGGCTTGGTTATAAACAAAACGGCACAAGATATTCCGTCGATGAATGTGAATAGTCAGGAGTTAGGTCGTTGCGTTGTTAACTTTTCATCATTCAACCGATGAGACAACAAGATTTTTATTTACAGTGACGATGCTGACGCTGGACAGATTTCTCGATGCGTTCACCAAGGTAATCGAGGTGCAACGAGTCTCAACATTGGAATTTACGGATTGAAGATAAAAAAAATCAATAAAAATCTTACACTGAAAAGAAAATTTTGTTGAGAAAGATCGATATTTTATTGGATACGTTCAACTAAACGTTTTTTCGAAAAATCACGAAAATTTTGTCATTCCAGCAAAAAACATTCTGGAAAATCTTTTCGGAAAGTAAATTGTTGTCATTCCAATCGTAAATTTTGCTGACAGTTCCGTTACAATGAAAAATATTGTCGAAATAACGAAAATTTTGAAATCATCCCAAAATATTTAGTTGGCCGTATTCAACAAAATATCGACGTTTTTTGACAAAATTGTATTTTCAGTGTAAGCAAACGCTCAAATCCTTGAAATTCTATGAAACTTTTGAGGCGAAAAAGCCAAAAAATGTGCGACAAAACGGCGACGTTGCATTTTCGTCCAGAGTGATTTTGTTCCAATTTGATTTTGAGGCCCGAAGGAGAAAAAGCGACGAAAATGCCATGGAAAAAATGAGGGAAAAGCAAAAGCTCGACAACACTCGACTCGAGTTGACCTTTTCAACGTGACCCATGGTGCTCGGTCAGACGGTAAGTGTCATCAAAAAATACGTGTAGAGAAAAGCCCTGTTGGAATGCAACTGCATTTGCCTCGGTGCACATTCGCACTAATGCCGAAAAAAAAAAAAACAAAGAAATAACATAGAGCCAAAGAAAGGAACAGAGTCGACGACAAAAGGGAACGAACGGGAGAAAAAGATAAAAAAAAAGTAAGAAAAAGAAAAGAGTAATTCACGAGGGAACCGAAAGAATTGTAGCCATTGTACTGGGGACTTGGCCTTTTCTCGTATTGTATATTTTTCTACCGGAACAGCCAGTGCATCAAGAGTGCAGAATAAAGAATACGTCATGAGCCTGAAGTTTGCATCGACGCAATGCCACGAAATTTTGAAAAAATTCAACCCCCTGGACGGGGATGTTCCGGAACGAATTATTATTATATTATTTTTATTTTTTCCTTACCTTTTCGGACCTCGCGAATCGATTCGTCAAATAAAAAAGTGACGAATGATTTTTTTTTCCATTTCGTGGCATTGCGTCGATGCAAACTTCAGGCTCATAATACGTCACAATGAAAACATGTAGAGGTTTCGTGCCAAATAAAAATGTCGAATGAGTTTCATGAATGAAATAACGAAATAAAAATCAAATTAAAGTTCCACGAAGAGCATTTCAATTGTTCCAGTCGAAAATTTGCACATTTTCGGACCGGAACAATTTACAAAACGGATTCCCGTACATTTCACCATTCCACGTTTATTAATTCACGATATTTCATCAAACTTTCCTGGAAATTTTTCTCCACACTCTCGACACCCGAGAACAAAAATAAACAATAATTGAGTTCGGAATTACAGAGTTAAGTACGTGACGAACCTTTCGCTACTACCCACGTGTCGTAAAATGCTTGACTCTCGGATAAAACCTGAAGAATATATAGTAATACGAATGGATGTAAAGGGGAAAGATAATCCAGGGGCTTGGGGTTGTAAATATAACAAGACGCCCTAAGCCAGGTGCTTTATTAACACGCATATTGCAGTGTCCGGTGGCAGGAAATATTTCCGTCCCTCGGTCCATCTTTGAATCTTTCCAACGACAAAAAAACTCTCTAGATTTTCCGGTCCGAGCAGCTTTAATTAAAATGATTTTTCGTGTTCCAATTCTTTCAGGACATCAAGTCGTCAATGACGATTCGATCTGTTTATAAAAAAAAAATAGGCCACAAAAATGATCTCGTGTGCTCGGAGATTTCTGTAGGCGAAGGCGAACGATGACGTTTTGCGATGTACATAGTGCATAATACGAATTTTCTATTATCCAGTAGTTTCTGCTCTTTCCACATTCGCCATCTCTTTCCTCATACGAGTAACCGTGATAATGCAGTGACTGGATGCATTGTCGATGCACCGAGGCGTATACAGCAGCAGCAGTTTGCCTCGAACTGGAAAATGGTTTTCTGGGAAACGATTAGACTACGAACCGCGTATACACGGCAACTTTTCTGCGTCCTGCTCCCTCCCTCGCCCAGCATATTATGTTACGGTTCCGTTCTTCGCCAATTCATGCTTTCCCTCAACGTAATTCCATTCTATCTCCTTCTCGAGCGCATTTTTCTCGTCGCGTCGTGTAAGCTCCCTTAATATATGTTCGTCTTTATATCGTCAAACTCTCTCCAATTTTTCATCCGGCCGAGACTCTCTAGAGCTTTCATACACGTCGACGAACATCATGACGCGATTCGCTCGTTTGGCTTGTGACGCCAGAGACATATTCACCGGCATTATTGCTCATGGATAGACTCAAAGTCTTCCACCACGCGTTGGCCTCGAGCAGTTCCTTAGACGCGATAAATCGTTTGTTGGAGCGATTTTGAGGAGAGAGAGACTCTGCGAAATCGACTTTCATTTGCGTAACGCAGTTCATTAGATATTAATTAATTGTCGACAATTAAGCTGGCGCGGTAAAAAAATGAAATGAGCATAACGAGTGTCGTATGCAAAAAAAAAGCTTTCGAAAGCCTCGCGCCTGTTTTGCCTGTTGGGTCTGATCGCGTATGGCGAATTAATAATGACTCTGAAGTTTGCATCGTTGGAATGCAACGAAATTCATTTTCAACTTCGAAAAAAATAATTATTTAATTACAGAATTTAATTGCGATGATAAAATGATCCATCTTTGTCATTCGAAAAGCATTTCGGCTCAAAAAATTTGGATGACATTGAAAATTGAACGAATCTTCAATAAAATTTAATATTTTTCGATGCATTCCAACGTTGCAAGCTTCAGCATCATAATTAATGAATGTTTCATTATCGGCATATTCCGAAAAAGGCTTTTCACACCTTTGCATAATTACGAATTCAATGCAAAAAGTTCGTGATTTTCTGACTTTTTCATTAAATTTAGTGAAATTCGTGAAAAATCGAATGAGAATAAAATTCTTGGTCCGCGCATTATGAAAGCGTCAAAGTCTGAACAAACATTGGCCACTTTTCAGGATCTAATTAAAATCCTTATTCGTCGCCTATTTGATAAAGCGAAGGAGAGATTCTCTGACCCATTTATTGGCAAACTTGCAGGACGAGAGTTCGAAGAGCGTATAAAAAGTTTGTGAACTGCGAGCGACTGCGTAGAGTAATTTTTCTAATGTTTTTTTTTTTTTTAGACTCAATTTTTCCAGAGCAGGCGACGTTTTCCATTGAATTTATGAAAGAGTTGATACGATTTGTAGAATATTCACGAAATTCATAGAACCGTTTGCAAAAATGAATAAAAAAAGAATCAACCAAGTAGAGGCGACGTTTATTTTCCGTAACGCAATATCGTCGATGGGAAGCCCGAGACCGGATGAATTTTCCGGCAAGTACGAACGAACAGGAATAAATTCGAGTTTATTTTCCGCTGTCACAGAGTTGACAGTCTTGATGGGCGTTTTATCGGCGCGACGAATGGTGCAAGCGTATCATCGAAATATGGTCGCTTAATTTGTGTGGTCGATTCCCTTCGGTATTACGAAAAATTCGTTTCAATTTAAAAACCGATAAATATTCGTGGAAAGTGACGATATATGCGTTCTCATGCATTGCGCGGCAATACATGAATGCGTGGTAATTTAACGGCACATGGACGCGAGGTATAGACCGTGCAAAGCTTTCCGCAATTCGTGTCGATGCAATTCGTGGAAACCCCGCCAAAGAGCTTCGCAGGGGACGGTGGGTGGGTGGGTGGGTGGGTGGGGAGAAACGTTGCGCGAGTAGGAAAGAAAGACGCGAAGAGCAGGAGGAGAAGAGTTGATTGAGTACGTGGAAACAAAAACTATAGGACTGGACGCGTGACGTGAAGAGAAAATAGGAATTTCCACGCGACAAGTTACAGAGAGACAGTGAGTCGGTGCAAAAACGAGGAAAACGAGTCGGCGAGCCAAAGCAAAAGTGAAAAAAAAAACGAGTCTATTGGCGAAAAATCATTTCTCTCGAAGAAGCCGCCCGCATCGATTGTGTTGGAAGGTGGACGACGGAGTGAGAGACACATTCATGGTATTTCGCATTGGATTGGAATCGCGAACGTTTAAAGAGTGAAGACGTCACCCGAGAACGACACCGAGCGCGATCGTTTGTAAAAGGGAAGAAAGAAGATGTGAAAACAAGGGTGAGGGATGAGCAACAACAAAAAAACCGTAGGGAACCGAAAGGAAGCCGCACAGGTAGTTGAATAGATGGACCGATAGATAGACGGCAAAGAGAGCGAGAGCAAGGGGCCAAGACGAACATAAAAAAACAACCAAAGTGTCCCGACTGGTATACGGAAACATCGATGGACGAGGCCGATATCCCTCCTCGTATTTCTCTTCTTTTCTCTCTCCTCTTTCTCTCTATTCTGTAAAGCCACACAGTGGACGCTTTTAAAACCAAGTTAACCGATCCATCTCTACTGTGAGCCTCACATACGCAAGACACGCACACACACACACGCCGTTTTATTTATCTCCGGTCCGCACATCATGGATAATCTCCTCGAATTCGACATCGTGTTTACACGTATAAAAGTAAACCCATGCGAGGTTCCACGAGTAATTACTAAAAAATCTTGAAAAAGAATAAATCTCGATAAAATTCCTCGAAAATCCACTTGACGTTGGGTGAACCGAATTTTTCCAGCATTTTCAAGTTTGCACGTTTTGATTTCGCCGCAATATTTTTTTCCGAGAAATACCATGCCCGGAAATGATTCTCAAAGGGAGAAAAATTTGACAAAAAAAAAGCGTACCGCATGGATTTTGAAGTTTTTAATACTTTTCCGAGCCAGTGAATTATTTTCCGAATCTCCATGCGAAATAGAGATGACAAAACGAATTGCTGATGTTTTTTGGGGATTAAACCGATCGATAAGCCGCTGGAGAACCGAACAAAGTACACTCCGGATTGAATCAAGCCGAATGTCAATGCATTAGACAAATTAAAGAGTTTCAATCAAGTATCGATCGAAAGCCACTAAAACTAATGGATCCGACTTATGATTTCGTGGTTGCAAGGTTAGCTCGAACGTGAGAACGATAAGCTGTGTAAACGCGAGTAAACGCTGAGGTGTAACAGGTGCTGGGAGCTGCTGCTGCTGTAGATATAACGACAGAGGATTCGAGTCGTAGAGCAAGAGAGAAAAACAACCAAAAAAGCAGGTGTCAAGACTTTCTAGTCTTAAAAGATAAAAGGCAGCGACATTTACGTCGACGACGATGCCAACAAATCCGGAATCGACACAGAGGTGAATACGAGAGCATAAATGTCAGAAATTTCTTTAAGTTAGCGCACCGCAACGACTGGATCGATTCCGATGAAACTTCCCCAGAAAATGAGCTACAATCTCGAAAATAGATCCAGGGCTCAAGCTCATAGGATAAGGCTCCGTTATTTCTTCACATCGTCGTGAAATAATTCGACATTTTCAGTTAGGATTCTTTCAAAATTTTGTCATGAACGTTCTTGCCAACAAAACTGAAAATTTCCTGACATAGGACATTTTTTCTGACCTTTATGCGGAATGTGAGATTTTTCATTTCCAATTTTTCATTTTCCCCACCCAAACGCGAGTAAAAAGTCACGTTTCGTTCAAAATGGGCAAAAATCAAGTTGCAAACAAAAGTTTATTTAGAATTTTCTTTTCAGATATCCAGAAAGGCCATGAAGCCGAAATTTTTTTGAGAAAAATCCTAAACACATTTTTTCGCAACTCATAAACGAAAATGACGTTGAAACATCGTTTCAATGAAACGAAATTCTTTTTTCTCAGCAGAGTTCATAATTGTTATTCAATATTTGGTCCAGACAATGAAACGATCTTTCCGTGTGACCCGAAAACTCAATCGAACGAAAAATTGTCATGGTTTTCAAAATTCAATACACAGTGAATAGAAAAAATATTTTCTCGCTGAATCTCAACGTTGCAATGACCCTGATATTCGCAACGTTGAGTTTTAACGAAAAATCCGTTTTGCAATAAATTGTTTGTTCAACTTAAAAAATCCTGACAATTATCGTAAAGGATTTTGTATGTGGATCCTTAAAAAATATCGTTTTATCTTCCTGACGAAATATTGAATCAGAATCTCAATAAAAATGAGAATTTCGTTGCATTCGAAAAATTGAAAACTAAATACCGGAAATTCTTAACGTCAGAAAATGTTTATTCATAGGCTCGTGGTCCGAGATTGGCTTAGACACTGTTTCGTGCGAAAAATGTTTTTCTGAACAAGATTATTTCATGATAATCGAGTTATAGGGAAAAAAACAAAAAGAATCGATGGGAAACAGTGTGTATGAAAAGCGTTTGTTTAGAGTGTGGTCTTTGTAAAATTTGTCGCGTGTATAAGTTTCGCACTCGAGAGAAGTGGGAAATGCGATGCGCGCGGGGGGGTCTGTGACTCGGTGGAACGAATTTCAAGACGAGACGCGCGAGCGTTTGCGTACGAATGCTTTGGCAGTGTGAATGTATAGGGTCCCTCGACAAGGAGGTATTGTCAGTGGAATCCGGTGCTTTTCTCGCACCTGGACAATGAGGCCTCGAGAACACGCGCGCCTTTCAGTTCAATAGCGAGAACTATAATGGACCAGAGTTCTCGAGAGCGCGTTTGTGCTCTTTTACAGTATGTTTCTCGCAGCAAACGCGCACACACACGCACAAGAGCACGTGGAACTTTTTGCCGCGGGATTGAATGAGTCGTAGCGAGCCTAACGTCAAAGTCAGTAGAAAAAAGGCAGCCGGTTATGGCGTTTTTGCCAAAGGACATTCAAATTCTCCGGTAAAATGATTGAAACGAAAAAAATTTATACTCAAGTTTGCAACGTTGGATTGCACCGAAGAATATTCGATTTTATTGACAATTCGTTTAATTTTCAGTGAAATCCAAATTTTCCGAGCCGATGTGCTTTTTGGCTTCATAAAAATCGATCATTGTATCATCTTAATTACATTTTGCATTCAAATCGCTATTTTTTTACAAAAATAAAGATTTTCGTTGCACTCCAACGATGCAAACTTCAGATTCCACAAAAAAAACGTGTCCCTGCGTCAATAAATTGTTGATTAGTTTATTCATCAATTAGAGCAATAAAAACGATTCCAAATAAATCTGTAATAAATAAGTGAAAACTCTATTCGTTTCCGATTAAAAGACGCAAATGTTGTTGAATTGGATAAAAGTTAAAAAAAACGTGGCAATTGTTAAATTCCAATGGACATGAAAAATCGATAAAAGCTCATTGTCCCGAAGCACAATGAGCAATAATTGCGATTAAAAATTGTCGGTTATTTCGATTGAAAGACTCTGCTCCGATAAATGGACCAAAGTTTCGAGAGAGCTCTCCAGAGCGGACGCCAGGACATTCGGGCGGGGGAAAGGCAAAAAAAAATGTGAAAAAGGTGAAAAAGAGGATAAAAGGGAGCGAAAGAGAGAGAGAGAGCATAATGGCGAAGGAATGAATAGAAATAAATGAGAGTTGGTGGCAAATGTGTGTGTTGACGACGATAACCGTCCGGTAGACGAACGAGGGTGTGCCCTTTTGTGATTTCGAGGAAGTGACCCCCTTGGACGACCTACTAGCACGTCCTCGACTTTTCGTGCTCTCTTTTATCCTTGTTCCTATACCAAACTGCACGAATACTTGTGCGAGCAGTGTATCCGAGTGTGTTGTTTATATACATGTACGAATGTCTACAAACACGCACGCACAAACCCATACAACGCTCTTTTCCCCAAGGGAAAAGAGCGAAACTCGGTAAATTTAAAAACCGTGGCATCCTTTCCAAGTTTCTTTAGCCGGATCGCTCGAGGGCAAAACTTTTCTTTCGTGGCTCACTGGGGGGTCGTTCGCGGATGGATCAAAGTCGATACACTCGAACCCATACGAGCTCGAGTTCGCTCTTTCACCCATTGTATTTTCAGTTCGTCTTCGATCCAGATAGCAATCGCGTCTATAGAGAAATCCGAATAAAAACTCTCCGTCCCAAAGTGCAATCATTTATTTATTTTATTTTTTTTTTCCAATGAAAATCTTGTCCCGGAGAAAAATTTGAACGGTGAGTTTCTAGATTTCTTAAAAATTGGAAAAAAAAAAACGAATAAATTATGGAAAACGATGTTTTTAAACGACGGAAAATTGAGAGAGCGGGACGTGGCAATTTGCAGTGTTATTGATAGGAAGCTCGCGTGACTTTTCCTCTTACGAGGATATTTTCAGTAACGAGAAAGAAACTACAGGCTAACGACGTGAATATAGAGCTTTCATTGAATTAGGTATGACGAATTAAATGACACACGCTCGAGCCCAAGTACTCGGAAAAAATTGTACAGCGGCGAGATAAAACGGCGAGAAGGAAATGTAACAACTTGTCGTAAACGCAGAGTGCGAGGAGAGTGAACGAGAGAGCGAGCGATCGAGACAAGGAGAATTGTTTCTTGGTTAAAAAGTCGTGAAATTTTCTCTGTATAAAGCGAATCGCCAAAATTTCAATATTTATCACGCTCTCGTCGTTTCCAACGAGTTTTCCGGCCGGTTTAACAATCCCTAACAATGTCAGGGATTCGATAATTCTGTTTTGACGAGCAAGCAAAAGCGCCGGAGCTTTCAGGGACGAACAAAAGTTTCCGGACAGTGAATGAATCGTCGAAAACAGAATTTGTTCGCTCAGCCCTTCGCTTCGAGGGTTAACACGTCATCAGAGTCAATTGTAACGAAATATTGATTACCATGAACAATAAAATGCCTTTGAAAGCAAAATTCCCAACGAAAATCCAGCCTTGAGGATAAACAAAAGGAAAAGTGCGGTAAATCCTCAATTTTCGTCAACGCGGCAGCGCGTTTGAGTTATTTTCGCCGCATAGCGAAACTTTCCACCAACCTAAATAACTTTTCACTCCATAGTTCGTCATTTTTTCTGCAGAATATTTCCCCGTGCGAATTAATTCCGCAGCGATAAAGAGAGAATCAGATTGAAAGACGTTTCATGATTTTTGCTCCAGTTTATTCGGTTACGAAGTGAATTTAATTGGCGAGTCGCGAATTGTTGCGTCACATACACGAGTCTCCGAACAAAGTCTCGACTCTACCGGCGACCTATGCACACACACACGCACGTATACAGAGGCGGAGATGGACCAGCGCGACCACAAGAACTCGAGGAAGTTGTCGGGCTGGCGAATAGCTCTGGAAACACGGTACATCGTGTCGTCTCCGCGTCCTCGATGAGTCACACAAAACCCGTTCGCAGAATAAAATCGACGAAAAAATAAAAAGAAACTAAAATACGAGAACAAACGACGAAAAAAAAATGGAAAATCCCTCACGGGTCAGGACTTGTTCGCGCTCGAACTTACCGCCGGAAACTCATTTATTTCTCGCTATTTTTACGATATGTGCACGCACGAGTTATCAAATTCGTTAAAACGTTAAAAAAGAGAATAAAAATGGAAAATTACCATTACAGAATATAAACCAGGCACGGACTCGAATGTTGAGTGATTTTTACTGTGCAAATTGTGAATTCTTCAAATCAAACATCATTGTATTTGATATCAAATAAATTTTCCATCATTTTCGCGTAAATTTCCATTCTGCTCAGTAAAAATTGACTCGTGTTCGAGCCCGTGCCCAGTTTCTATTCTGTAACTGTTTTCATTGTAAATTTTCATTGTTTCGCTGTAGAAAAATAAAATTCAACGCCGGAACGAGGCAATTTCCATGTAAAATTAATTCCACTGTTATCTCATTTTCAAAAATCTGCATTTTCGCAAAAATTACGAAGAAATGAAATTATTCAATTGGAAAAAAAAAAAAAACATTTTTTTTATTTTTATTTTTACGAAGGACGAAAATTTAAATGCAACAGAAATTGCATGTTTTCGTTGTCGCAGTTCCAGGTCGAGAATAACAAGCTGGCGATAAAGGATTTAAAAAAAAAATTCTCTCGTGAAAAATGCAGAACGGGAGATTACGATGCAAATTTGAATTACGCAAAAGCAGCGTTTATCAAGAGCGATTTATGAAATTTATGAACGATCATTTCTGAGCTCCGTACTTTTTAACCGGCGCGTGAGAGTCCGGGATTTCCATCGGAATGTTCACGCAGCAACAAAAATTGCAATTCCCCGTAATTTGAAAATGGTGCGACGTAGAGAATAAATAAATGAAAACGGGGCGTTAACGAGTTGCGAAATTATAACGGAACTCCAGTCACAAATCCGGTGTGCAACAATAACGCCAGATTTAACGAAGGAAAACCAAAGTTGCGCATGCAAAACAGATGAAAATAAAATCTCAACGGCTTCTATGTGACTGATGAGCAAGAATTTTAAAAACAGAACGAACACAGTAACGAGCTTTCCACGAGAAACACACTCCAAACTTTCATAATTGGAAAAAAACTATTTCGACTTGACGAGACGTCTCTAAAGTTTCGATTATTCCAATCCGAGTCACTTTTGCTTCTTTTTCTTCGCCAGAGGATAATATTTTAATCCAGTGCGTGGCCAAACAATTTGTGAAATTAAATTCGCACCGAAAACTCGATCAGATCGAAAAAAAACACGAGCAACAGATCGAACGTTTTTTTTTAACAACAGAAAACATTTTCAATCATTTCGGCTAATAAATGTTTCGAAAAGCTTGAAAGTAAACAAAGTTTCGCTGAATTCTGGGAGGGCGAACTTTATAATATCATCGAGAAGTTTCAATTAATGTGAAACGAGAGAATTCGCGACGTAATGAAATAAAGATGGAGCGGGTGGAAATTTCTCGGTTTTCCGGGTCGCATTTCCGGCTCGTTTGCGTCAATAATAGATTGGGAAACAATTATTACAAAAGTGAATAGTATTATTTTCGCATGGTCGATTTCATTTGATAATACGGATTGAAGTTTCGAGAAATATTCTTTATAAATTTTTGCTAACAATGTATGTATTTTTTTCTCGTTAAATTTTAACGAGCATCGAGAATTTGAATGAAAAGAGGAAAAAAGGCTGGTCGTTTTGGGTCGAAAATAGGGGCGCGCGCGCTGGTTTTGGTTTCGAGAAAATCGTGCGTGTTCTCGGAAATAATTCAAGTTGCCCGAACATCGCGAAAACAACACGAAAATATGGAAGTTTGTAAAATATGAGGAAACAATAACAAAGGTTTTTCCAACTCACCATTCGATGCTTCTGTATCCTCGTAGACAACAGTGAATGGCCTTGAAAGCGCCGACGTTTGCGTATTCGGTCGTAACGACCTCTTTGGTGAACCTCAAACCGCTGACGATCAAATTTTCGTAGCGATGCACCGAACAATAGTCCTTGAGTTCGTTGGAATCGCAGCACCGTAGACACAGAATCGCGATAAATAAACTACCGAGAATCGGCGCCAGCCTCGTCCTCTTGCCGTAACTCCTTTCCATCTTGTAGCGGAATTGATTGAAAAAAAAACCGAGTGCAAAAAAAGGGGCGAAAAAACGAAATTCTAATCGGAAATTTCGATCTGAATAGCGTCGTTGTTGTGTTGAGTCTTGATACACTCGTCTCGGACTCTCAAAGATCACATTTTTCTTGTAACTTGATTTCCGAGCGTGGAACGCGATGTTTTATGTTAATATATGTAGTAAACGTGTATGAGTATATTTATGTGTCACGTAGCGCGGTCAGAATCAGTGTATAATGTTACGGTCGCCGCTTTTGTTGGTTCTACACCGCTAATCGCAAGTCCGATCGGCCAAATGTCTCTTTTTCTTAAATCTTCTTGCTGTTTCGGTTGCGCGGGGTCTGGAGACTTCCCACGCTCAAAAAACCGGATAAATGCGCGCGAAACAAATGGCTCGCCACAATTTCGAGATTAAACGAAAAATGATAAAACTTTTGTTCGCGCAGTTATGAAAAACTCTCCGGGAACAACACACGAAGAAAAAATGTGGATCGTGGGAAATTTTCTAAGTTTATCTCGCAATTTTTCTCGTTCGGGACCACCTGCACACTTTCGCGGTTCATTCGCCTCCCTTGCATTTGTGTTTATATATTTTCGTGTGGATACGGATATCTATACGTACAAGAACCCACTTGTTCGCCTCTGTTGATATTTGTCGTTGTCAAACATCCAGCGAACACAAGAAAGACGTAAAAATGAAACGAGAAGAGGTTTTGTGGGCGCGTGTGCGTGTATCTCGAGTTTCGAGCACGAGAGCCTCCCCCCGCGCTTCTTTGTTTTCTCTCTTTCTCACTTGGCCAAGCACGCGTTTACCCGTATCGTGTTTATTATCCGTACGATCTATGTATGTGTTTGTTTGCACGTATATAATAGCTATGGGCACTTGAAATCATTCGCGAGTGTAGAGTCTTCTTTGGTTTTCAATATGCCGTTTCTTTTCAGCTTCCGGTTGAAATACGAGACATTAAAGAGAAAAGAACACACGCGGAAAGGAAATACGAACGGAGGATAGATGAATCACCGAACCTCAGACAGCTTTACGTTCACACAAATACGAAAAAAAAGAACACGCGCTTACACTTTCGAGTATAAATCCGAGAACTCATTCAGGTTAAGTTTACACAAGTGTCTCATTTATTTTCATTCACATTTCCCGTAATTGCGGTGACGTTGATCGATGCACAATTTCCCGCAGACACGTGATCCCAATAATTGGATACGTAATCTTATTTTTTAACGTTTATTTTTGTTTCGTTCCTCGTTACTTCGTGTCAATTCGATCGTCTATTACTCGCGAAATCTACCGAATTAAAAGTTCGAACCTCACGTCAATGACTCACTCCGAAGTAGTTTTTTTTTTTTTTAAATACTTTCTTTCACTTTTACTTTTTCACAATAAACACTGTTCCCGAGTGAGATGCAATAAAAAATCACAATGACAGATGTCAATTACTATTAGAGGCTTCGCGTTGACTTTTCTTTGTGAAAACGTGTTTTTCGAGCAGCGAAAACGATACACTCGCTCCGCACGATGTTGACGCCTGGAGTACCGGCGTTTCACTGAACTCGTGTATTCAGCGCGCCAGCCTCGCCACACATCCCCGCTTCGCGCCGGTCAGCGACACTAGCGCCGCTGCTCGCGAAACCACCAAACTTTTAATGAGCCGCCTGTTGCAGGTTACGTTCCTACGCGCTCTCTCTCTCCCGCCTTCACGTTTCTCTTGCAATATTTTGCTTTTCCCTATCTCTCTCAGTCACTCTCGCGTTGTGTTGACTTTGGAATTCACCATCGTCCTTTAGAGCGTACGATGCATCATCATTTCCATTTTATATTCAAGTTTTCACCTCTTTACTGTCATCTCGCGCGTCTTTATTTCGCACTCTACTCGACTAACCGCGTGCGACGATTTTCCCCGAAACTCCTCGCACCGTTAACGCCAAATTTATGTCTTTTCTTTGAGATTTCGACACCGAGTCAACAATGCAATTTTCCCGAGGGATAAAAACACTTTCAGAATTATTTGGCGATGTTGTTTTCTTTATTAATTTTCGTTTTTGTCAAAAAATAAATCCAACAAAACCGTCTCGAGAAATAAAAAACACAAAATGCATATTTATTGGAATAGAACGATTTGAAATACGCCTCGGGTCAGATTGACCCAAAATATGCACTCGTAGGAGCTTCGCACTCGAAGGATTCCGACCGGAAATTAGTAGAACGGAAATAATATATATTTTATGGAATCGACAAAAGTGTAGACATTGCTTCTTCAATGTTGATTCTAGCAACGAAAAGTAAACTCGCTCCCTCGTAATGATTACATGAAAATCTGCTAAAATGTACCCGTAAAGGAATGTATTTGAACAAATTGCTTCAGGCTGGCAGGTTGCGATCGTTCCCAGCGAGTTCGAGTCGCGTATATAAATGTGTAGGAATCATGATACGTGTGTACAGATCTCCACAGAATACACGGGTCGAATGCAACGCGAGGAGATTTTTTTCATGCGCAGATTGGTTTATGTGGGTGCAAAGCGAATAGATCGCGTAAAAACGGATCAAGTCGGGAAGAGAGACGGCGAGGGAAAGTGGATTTCTTCGAAAGAACGTGAATGTTTGAGAAGGATCACATTATCAGTTCCTGCAGTAAAATTTGCTTGGGAAAATTGAGTTTTCTAACTAAATCGTAATATTGCAAGCCAACCTTATTGGTGGAGAAGTTAAATTTGAAGATATTTCTGGTTCCTGAACGTGTGTACGCCAGAACCGTATAGGGAATAAGAAAAATGGAGGCGAGACGGAGATAAAGCTCGCGAGAGAGAGAGAGAGAGAGAGAGCAGTGCAAACTTGTCTGCAAATGCTCGACAGCGTTCCGTAATCTCTTTCCCCGAACTCTCAGACTTTGCAACGTGTCTAACTCCATCGTCGACGCGTGTGTGTGTGTGTGTGCACATACAAAGCCGGGCCAACATGAAACAAGCAACAGTTCGAAACTCGGCATCTTTTTGTTCGAGTTGTTCCTTCCGACCTTAATTTGCGCCGCGCGGCGGGACAAACTCGCGTTCAAGACCCGGTTTTCACCCTTTATTGAGGAGAGACGTGCCTCGCGTTCTCTCTCGTCGAACTCGATCGCCAAACTCGATCGTCCCTCCCCCTGCTCATGCCTTTCTTTGCTTTCGCTCCATATATTTCGGGTTCACACACGTTTCTCAAGCATCGAATTAAATGCGAGTCAAGTAATTGGACGTACAAATCGTCCAACGATCGATTCTCGTCCCCCGTCAACTTAAGCTCGGCTTTGGAGACCCCGCAAGTCCGAGTCGACGCGAATCAACTACTTTTTTTTTTCCACCTTGCACCGCGACCAAACTCTTCTTCATTAAAACTCTTTCCGACAATCAAACTCACAGGAACTTTGATCCACTCGCGAATAACGAAGAATTTTCCTCACGAAACTCTAAAAATGGCTAAAAACAACGATTTTCCCGAACATAACCTCTAAACAACGAGATTCCAAAGCGTTTGTTGAATAAAAATAAACAAGCGTTGAAATTCGCGTCGCCTGCTCGTACGACACGAGGAACACAAAAAAAATGTTTCCGAAATATGCAGCATTGGAATGTAAAGTTGGCGTGAAGTTCTGTCTCGCATGAAAAGAAAAAAAAACAACAACAACAAAACTTCGATTCAGCGACTGACCACACGCCTAATTCTTGGAATGCAATTCTGCATGCTTGTCCGCGTGTATCATACGTCAGTTGGCCACCGGATCAGCGACCCGGTAATTTAACCTCCTAAGGTGTGCAATCGCTCGAGATAAGAACGATACATGTATGCTTCCTATGACAGAATACTCTCTGGAAGAGAGAAGGCACGGAGACGGAGGGAAGTCGCTGGTAGTCAAGCCGCGGCTCAGCATAATCTTTTGCGTCAGACAAAAAATCATGTGATAATGGATCATCGTTCCTTGAGGCTTGCGAAAGCCATATGGCGATTAAATAAAGGAACGAGAAATTTATAAAATATAAAAGATTAAACAAATACCGCAATAAATAGCTTGAACGAATAAAAAAAAACCGAAAGTAACGATGCAGTGAGTTGGAATTTAGCGATTTAATCAAAAAGGGATCAAATTACGATTGGGTTCGATGCATTCGCGCGACTGACAGTCAAGCATCCGGGCAGGAAAGAATTTTTACAGATTTGCACGAGATTCTTAGAGAAACGATTGGATTTTTCAATAACGTCACGTGATGCAATTTCTTGTGGAATTTAATTATGTAAGTCAAGAGATATTATCGCGCAAGATTTCATCATTTTCTGCAACACTTTGTGAAGCGTCGACGCGCTCGCATGTCCAAACGCACGTTCAATTTCCTGGAGGTAAATGGTTTTAAAAATTCATTTCTTTCGACCGAGATTAATTCTCGCATCATTTTCGACTTGAGCTGCTTATTAGCCTGTCGACGTCGTGTCAACCTGTCAACAATGATCCGCTCGTCGGGAATTGGCAAACTTCAGAAAAAACGAACGCGTTTATTTTTCACGGCCAAGGTTTGCTCCGAACTGTTGCGCCATCTTTCGGCTCAACTATCAACTCACTTCGCGGTCTTATTTACTGTTGGTAACAAACAGTATTTCGTGCTCACCTGATAACATGAAAATAATTCATATTTTTGAGTAGAGATCAGAAAAAGCTTAACGAGCTCGTCGAAAATTCGATTTTATTTTACATTCGAAAGATTTATTGAATTCTGACGACTTGCGTTTCTTTCTAAGCGACCGCGACTCGAAACAACGACAGATTTCCTTCGCCCACTTGACTCGGCCAACGCTGCAGAGGAGAAAAAGCATCGTCGAGTGTCGCCATCTACGCATTCGATGAAACACGGCAGAGTTGCACACAGTAAACAGAAAAGGATTATGACGAATCCTTGAAATGTTTTGATTCTTTTTTTTTTATTGTGTTCTTCTCGAACGTGAAAACATTAAACAGTAGTTTGATTTGTTTTCGAATACTGCAAAATGTTGTCGTTCCAATTGAGGACAGGAAAACCTTCATAACGTTTCCTTGTAGAATTATAATCAGCAGGTGTGCGATAGTCGGTGCGAGGTCTTCTGCGATGCGGATGAACATTTCCTTTCTCTCTGTCCAACCGAAATCCTTCGCGAGTCTTCCGAACCCTTTTTCCCCTATTTTTATAATTCATGGCAAAATTTTTCATACACTTCGCTGTCAAATCGTAAATAAAATGGTTGGGAAATAAAAATTCATGTTGATGGTCTGTCATTTCGGTCAGTTCGTTTCCGATGCTTCAGGGGCGGATCGAAAATGATCTTTTCCTTCTCAGAACATAATCTCCATGTTTCTAATCCTATTGGAGCGACGGATAGATTATTTCGCGTTCATTATCTCTCGCTCGGAATTCTGCTCGATGGTAGCCTCGAGGCAGGTATTTTGTGCGAGTGTGCGTTCGTGTATATAAAGTGACGATTAGTGCGCGCCATTTTACGTAGAAGATACAGTGTACAGGCAGTTTCAAGCGAAAGAGTGAACACGAGGGCGCTGATTTGCGAGATTAAATTTCCGGCCGTACAAGTATCAAATCGATGATAGCGCGAAAACGGTTGAAGATAGAGAAAAAATGGATGAGAGCAATTTTGTAGAAAATAAAATTTCCTACAGAAAAGTTCCTTATCGCATTTCTCTATTTCGAGGGGTTTAGCTTTGAGAGCACTTCGAAAGCAGCCAAGTTTTCGAGTGTCGTCGTTAGAACGTTCTCATGCCCAAACTACGGTAGCTAGAAAAACTTCACCGAGGACTTTTTTGTAGCAAATTTCACGATCTACAAGTTTGGTCCTAAGCTCTGACACTCTATCTCCAACAGTTAGGCCGGAAAACGTCATTCAAGAACACAAATTCTTCCCATCAGCGATTCACCCGGCAAAACTTCAATTTTCTTCAATATTCCAGCAATATCTCGCTAAGCTTGAATCAGCCCATGTAACGTACGCATGTACACGCCCCCGTGTGCATATATATCCGCCACGGCACGCACATATCCTCATTACTTGGCGTCCGCATGAAAACAACGCGTTCAGAACGGAGCCGCGATCAAAATAGATATACATATAAACTTCGATAGCAGAGAGCGTTAAATTACTAGGAAGCCGAATTCTAAACACTCGAACGAGAAGACGAATCGAGTAGATTCGGCGTAACGTAATACCGGCAAAATGTGCTGCGGTCCCCCCGGAAGATTATGCTCTCGATAACCAGAACGTGCCAAAGCCGCGAGATTATTATTTTTATCATGCCGAATTGGCCAAGATACTAAACGTCACTTTCATCCCTAATTTATATTTTTTTCTATTTAACTATCATAATAAACGAATGAAATTTGAAGCCCGAAAAAAATGAGTCACTGTGTGCGTATCAGGCGTTTCACCCCAGGCGACCTAGTTTCTCGGGCCCAGCGGCCGCGAAGCTTTGATTCATGAATTTTTATCTAATTGCTCGAGCCCTGGAACGAATTTCATTCATTCGAGCTTTTCCATCCGCTTTTCTTTGGCCAGGAGGGACAATTGAATCAATTAACAAATCCGGTAAAGCGCGCGCGGAACTTGTCTCATATACTCGATTCCCTGCGCTGGCACGAGGTCACGTGACTGTACGCGATCTCGCATGTACGGCACGAGCGTAACACATATCTCGTTCGGTAGCTTCTCGTATATGAATAATTGATGATCGACACTGAGGCGAAGAGCGAATAGCGCGCCGCCAAGATTACTCGACCGTGACAGAATCGTTTTTTGAGGTTAGGAAATTCGCGCGTCCACGTCACCATCGCGAATACCGAACACCCCGTGTGATCCGCACACTGTATCGATAATTCACTTAAGCGCGCATCGTTCCCTCAACTTTTATAGGCTTTTGTCACTGAGATTCGCTTCGTATCGTTCTTCTTCCTTTTTTCCACTGATTTTCTATCGAAATCGAATTAACGTCGGACTCCAAGTTATCGAGGGCAAATTGCCTTGTTCCCCGAGACATTAAAGCTCGCTCGGACGTGCGAGACGCTTGGGAACTTGGCGAAAGAGGTTACTGGAGATTTCGAGGGGGTTGAGTCACGGAAAAGAAATATTTCTCTTGACTATTTTTCATTCCATATTCGACCCTGTTGAGAAATCGTAAGATCGAGCGCCGAAAATATTTGACGTTTGCTGCGTCTCTCGACCAACTCCCACACTCGTTCTTTTTCGTCGAGGATTCCAAACAGATTGTAAACTGTGAAGAATCGTGAGCAGGAGTTAAAGGCGAGAGCGGGAGCGAGAGATAAATATTGAAAATTCAGTGAATTAAAAGCGAACGGGATTTTCTGAGCAACTTTCATGTTTCTTAGTGTTATCGCGCGCTCTGGCGACATCGCACGGCACTTTTTTTATTCCATTTATTTTTTCGTAATCCAGCAGAGCGAGTGTCCGACCAAGATGAATAGGCGCTGAAGAGGTCACGCGCTCGCACGATAGTACATCGCGGACGATAAATATTCTTGTAATTTGCTAGCTTTGCGTCTTACAGCACGCTCTGATGATTAGGGCGAGTATGAGATAAAGAAAATAATATATGCATTAAGTATTCCTATCGCCCATTTATTCATGAGGGGAGATTTTTTTTCTACTATCTCCGTTTATCTGTTTCGTAGAGTCTTGTGCGTATGACCATTAATTCTTCATATTTCTAGTTGCTTGGTTAACACGCGTGTAAAGAAAAATGCTTCCGAGAAAATAATTCGCGCGGCGATTCCCGATTCGATTGCCTTTTGCGGCAAAAACAAAAGTAAACGAGGTTGTTAAGTTTGGCGGCGCGTATCGTCCGAACCGTTGTAGATAGAGTCAAAATGCATAGGACCAATCTTGTAGCCCGTCAAATTCTCTACAAAAAAGTCCCCGACAACAATTTTGTAAGTCGGCTGGATCGGTCGGGAGAGCCGCTCGAAAAACGCAGTGGTTTTCGGTCGTTTTTACGCATCGAAATAGGCAAAGCAGATGGAGAATTTCATTCAGTTACTTTTTACCTAATCGCGCAATATGTGATAATGCAGAGACAATTATCGGGATGCACATCGACCGTGAGACACCGGGTAAATGAAAATTATAGCTTTGTACAGGATGCGAGCGACAAACAATGTTTTGTAAGCAGTTATGAAAAGCTTTGTGATTCGCAATCGCGCGAACACGATATGAGAGCGAGAGACGTGTGGTGCAATGAGCGCTTTTGCTATGGTTTACAAAAATGGCGGGAAATCGGTACTGGATGCTCGTCAAAGTGGGAAAAGCCACGGAGCGTTGCGAGATAATCGAAAAGTCAAATCTCCCGTGTCACGAACAGAGAACAACACCGAGAGGGTGAGAAAGTGCATGATAGACACGTCGAGCGAGAGAGAGAGAGATCGCGCGAGGTAACCACACACGTAATCTAATTACCGACCGCACGTTCGCCCATTATATCGCGCCTGTGTATATGCTCGTATGTGTAAGCGCGACAGGCGGTAAATTACAGAACTATTGTATTAGCGGACACGCCCTCTGCGTCGAGCCGGCAAAATCTTGAACTAAGATCGTAAATAGATTTTTCTAGGTTAGTCGTTTCGAGCACCGGTTCCCAGAATAAATACAGCATGAAAATATGAAACTTTTAACCAGTTTTCGATCGCAGAGCGATTCTAATCCCTTCCCTTCAAGTTTTGCATTTAGAGCGTCCGAACGATCGATCAACGTGGTATATAGAGTTGCCTCTATTAGGATATAGGCGCCCGCCCAATATATATGAGGCATCAGGCCAGTAATTCGGCGGTACAGGGTACACGGGGATAATTTCCTTCAACCCTTTAAGGGCCTATCTGTTAGCTAGCCCCTCGAATAAATTTAATTCTATCGATTCCACAAATCGAAATAAAACGATAAATCAAAACGCACGAAAAATTAATTATTTCAATTTATTCTTTCGATGTCCCATTTTTCACCGTTTTACCCCATTTTTAACTATTTTTTTTTTAATTTCGAGCCAAATTGCCACAGCCCATGTAATCCTGCATCGAAAAACGAAACGAATGAGCCCAGGTTGAATCCTTTTCGCTAAATTTTACCGGAGATATGAATTTTTCAAAATTGCGGTAATTTATGACCCCCAGAAGTTACCGGAATAGGTAAAAAACGGCTGCGGCTACTTGTCCGGATATTTGGTACAATAAAAGCATGTCCGGACGAATGAGTAATCCTTGCTCGTCCGGATAAAGCGGATATCATTGGATAAAGCGTGTCCGGACGAATATTATTCATCCGGACACGCTTCGGAGCCACTGCGAAAAAAAAGAGTATCAATCGAAAGTTTCATTTCGGGCTGACCGACATTCGAGGAAGCCCTTAAATGCGGAAACGTTATTAATCGCGAAAAACGTGAGTTGCCGAGTCCAGCATATTTACGAATTGAATTTTTATGCCCATGAATGACAAAAAGACTTGCCCGATTCGGCTTGTCGGGAACCTCACGCTACTAAATATTTGCCCGCGCGGTGCCACGAAGCTACGAAAAACAGGGCACGAGATCGACCATTTTGTCTCCCCTCCTAGCGCCTGCAGCCTACGCCGTGGCCAGGTGGATCACAATACCAACAAGGGTCGTTCACGAATACATTGACACGTATATACAAATATCTATATAAACGTATTCCCGTAAAATACCCCGGATGGAAACTATATATTCCCCTTCGGCTGAAACACGCACGCACACAAACACACCAACGTAGCCCTAACCCCCGCATCGAGATCTCAAGTTTTTCATACACTCGCACGCTCCTCGCCCCAGCAGTCTTCTCTCCACACGATATAACCTCACCTTCCTCCTCTCGAAGGACTATACTATAGCAAAAACACTGTAGAGCCTCCGAAACACAATTTCTCTGAATATACTAAACTTTTCGGGGCTTCTATTCGTCCTGGCACGTCTCACCCATATATTTATAACTCTGACCGTATATATTTCGCCCTTGTTGGCTTCGTGACCGACCAAAACATAAGGGAATCCGATAAATACAGATTTCGTCTTTATTCCCCCGTAAAGTCACATTTTCAAAAACACGTATTGGACAGCAAAATGAAAAAAATCTAGTAAAAAAATTTATTAGGGTTCAAAACTCTATTTATTTTTTATATCGGGCCAAAAATGAGGTTATGACTCGAATCGCGAGAGGAAAAACTTGCTGCATTTTCCTTCGTGTATTTTTCCGACGTGTCGTGAAAAAACGCTATAACTTTTACTTATAGTGCAAAGGAAACACGAAAAATTCGAGTGTCTACGCGGTTGCAGGAACCCGAAAGTAAACGCGCGTATGCATAAGCCTGTATAGGCAAGTCGCGTCCATCGCGTTTGTTCTCTTATGGTATACTATAGCTACGAGCATTGGGCGGTCATGAATTGCCGAAGAAGTCCTCTCGGCGGAGCACAGTCTTACGTGAGACGGCGTAGGGGCAACATCGCTTGTCGGACAGCTGTAGCCTAGCATCGCGTTTTTTCATCCTGAAATCGTGTTTTCCAGAGAGCGCGCGTCGTTTTGTCCTGGTTCCGAAACGGATAATGCGTCGAAAGGACAACTTTTCCGAGCAGATGGTTAACCTGCTAATA
Organism: Diadegma fenestrale; assembly: GCA_037043255.1. NCBI lineage: Eukaryota > Metazoa > Arthropoda > Insecta > Hymenoptera > Ichneumonidae > Diadegma > Diadegma fenestrale. The sequence continues at coordinate 11,637,822 of CM073317.1, forward strand.
AAACTTGATGCGATTCGTTAGAAAAGTATATTCGATAGAAAATTTCGCGCAACTTTTACTTTCGTGCTGCGCGGAGAGCGCTTTCCGCGCAAACGCCAACCAGTGTACGTGATTGTGCGTGTGTGTTGTTGATAGTTTCGAAAAGTTTGGCTTCGCTGCGAGAAACTCATCGAAGCAAATGCATGACTATTGTCGATATCGGAAAACTGTTGTTCCTTGAGAGCAATTCAGAGACGAACAAGAACAGTCTTCAAGAACTAATATTACTCTCGGGTGTTGTTCGAATATAACTCGTTTCGGAGAACGATTGATACGGTTATAACGTATACGTGTGACGGTAACTGTAAATCTCACCTAAATTCACGTTCTCCTCGACCAAATCATAGAAAACTTTGTTCTCGTGAACGCCAGTGAATCTGTTGAACTTGAATCACAAAAACAAATCAAATCACCACATTTTTCACATTATTTCGTAGTGTGCGTTGTATCGCGTGTGTATATGTGCGTCAGTAACGAAGACGCGTTCGCGATGATTCAGACGCAACGTTAAATTCATCGACGAGTATACTCTGATGCTTAATCGATATGCTTCGGGAATTTTCCGCATAAACAATAACGAACCTGTAAGTATTTTCCACTCTCATTATTTCCACGTTATCTCGATCACTTTATACACCAATTGGACAATGATAATGATTTTTCCATCAACATTAAAGACGAGAAAATTGTCTCATTAGCACGAGCGATCGGACCTGGTTCGTTAGAGAAAAACAGAAACGATAATACATCGCGATACATTCTTATCATCGATCGATTTATCGGCGACAAGATTATGTTTATCTCAGCTTTAAAAATGGCGCATCGACAATATTTTCTTCATTAACTTTCCTCGACGTTTTCTCGAGATCGCGCAAGTGATAGCGAAAAACCGAAAAACAAATATTTCCCTGGTTCGGTTGTTCGTCCTTAAATTTTTCGTGGGGGAGAAACTACGCAGTAAAATACTCGGTCGATTTAGCGGAGGGTGAGTGGGAAGGATATTGCGTACGCGCGTCCATGCCACCCCTCGCATGAATCAAAAGGGTGCGGGAGTAAAAGAGGATTTTCCATGTGTGTGTTCGTGTCGTTATGTTTTACACGTACATACAACGTCCTGCGACACATTCACACTGTCCACGTCATACACACTTGTGTGTATGTGTTAAGGGATTCGGAAAGAGGCAGAGGAAATCGCCTTCGGCTCATTGGTGGTCCAGTTTTGAAACACGTTTCTCTCTACGACGTATTCTTGCAGTTTCACTGGCAAAAGCCCTACGGTATATTACTTATCCAAGATTTTTCCGCCAGCAGGCTTATGTGCTCTCCCTGTTCTCCTTACGTCACGAGTTCTTTGTCCATAGATCCTTTTTTCTCATTCTCAGAGGATTTTACGTTGAGCGTACATTTGCACCAGCACCGAACGCAATTCGTGCGAATATGGACCATGCGAATTTTAAATGTTTCGCTTTTTTTTCTCCTCCATTCATCTCGTCAATTCTAAACGTAAATATTGACGCGATAATGAATTTCGCACACCGCCCGGCTCGTTCACTATTTGTGCAGCTCGCAGTCTGATTCCTGTTACGGGCTCCAGCCATTTAAACTGTGGCGTGAATCACTCGAGCGTCACCGATTGTCGGATATTCAAGTTGAAGGAAAAAAAAGAGTTTTTAATCGAAATTCGGCCTGTTGTCGACACGTCGATCGAGAAGATACAGATTTTTTCGTAATTGTACCTGTTTCAAGGTCATTCACATTGCAGAGTTTCCGGACCTTTCACTTCCATCAGATGTCGCGAATTCTTCGGTATGATTGTTCACGGTTCATGAATCGTAAAGATTGTTCAGACTCTTTTGAAAATCGTGAATTCCGTTCGAAAATATTCACAATTGTCAACCGTGCACGGAATTTTCATGGTTTCTCGAATTTTTTGTTCGGAATGTACTTGCATCACATATTTAAGGATGCTTAGCGCATACATTCTCATCTAAAACTTATGTTCAATGCAAATCGAGTGAAAGTCTGAAATTTCGCAGAGTTTCGAGGTCATTCGCCGCAGCCAGTTTCGTCAGTACAGTCGTCGGAGAATTTTTAATCCAGAAACTGAAAAATCAAGCGAGAATAATTGGCTGTTAATGAGATGGACGCGATTTGGTTAAGTTTCGATCAATTTATTTCACGGGCGCGTTATTTTTCGACGCTCGTAACGAAATTAAAAGATGAAAAAACATTTCGCAGTGCTACAACGTTCGATTTTTCGTTCAAGGGTCAGATTCCAGTCTCGACACTACTCGCAATCGTTGAAACGTTCGTTGCTTCTGCTGTAGGTCTGGCTGTTTCCGAAAAAGGATATAAAAAAACAAGAGAGAGAGAGAGAGAGAGGGAGAAAAAAAAACACGAGAATCCCTGACGTTTGCTGCGGTAGCCGTTTTGCGGTTCGACGGTTTTTTCCCCATACCGCGTGGTGGGAGAGAGAAAGACAGAACGAGTCGCTGCTGATCGTAAGCAGAAGGCATGTGTGTCGGCCAAGTCCACACGCTCGCGTTCAGTTTTCTTTCTATTGCTTTTCGTATCGCATTTATATGCGATTATTTTCGTGTTTATCGTTCAGCTTTCTTTCGCGCTTTTCTATCAAACTATATGATGAAAAAATCATCGCGAAAAAAGGTACCGGTGAGTAATCTATTTCGATCGTAAATATCAAACGATTTTTCGCGGCTGCTCTGGTCCCCGTCACGCGGTAATTCTCTTTCGCTCACGCACGTGGTCTCTGCCGTGGTTTTCTCGATTGGGTGCGAACGCAAACTTCTCTCGTCCTCCCAGTTTATATATTCACGAGCGTTTACTCTATAAACCTCCGAGGCTTTCGATGAAGACGTCAAAGCTCCCGTGTTCGACTCCCGCCCGTATGTTTCACGTGTCTATAGTATTTCCTGATATTTAGAGCATGCTGGGGCAAAATGGACTACTCTAAAAAATTGAAATTCTCCACTAGGTCAAATCGTAACGTATTCGCGTCATGAATTTAACATAAAACTTTTACTCCCCTCAATATTATTGTTTTTTCCACGAAAACTTCTTGTTGTTCAGGGCACAAACAATTCTTTCAGCTGATTGAACATTCATCTCTGTTTTTTGCCTCTCAATCATCCCGAAACCGAGTTCATTTTCGTAAGTACACTGAAAAGAAAATTTCGTTGTAAAAGATCGATATTTTATTCGATACGTTGAACTAAACGTTTTTTTTTCGAAAAATCACGAAAATTTTGTCATTCCAGCAAAAAACATTCTGGAAAATCTTTTCGGAAAGTGAATTTTTGTCATTCCAATCGTAAATTTAGCTGACAGTTCCGTTACAATGAAAAATATTGTCGAAATAACGAAAATTTTGAAATTATCCCAAAATATTTAGTTCGCTGTATGCAACAAAATATCGACGTTTTTTGACAAAATTGAATTTTCAGTGTAGATTTTTTTGTCCAAAGAAAAACACAAGAAAAATCAAATAATTCGAAAATCGACCATTGTTTATAACTGAATGCAAGAAGAAATGGTCGAAATCGACGAAGAAAATCGTAAATAAAATATTTCTCGAAAGCCGGTACGATGAATCGTGCCTTTGGCATTTTACACGCGGTTTTCTGCCCGTATCCGCGTGTGTTTGTGCTTGTGAGAACGCTGGCTGCCCGAGCGAGACTTCATAAACGCGGTTTCCGTTTGTTTACAGTTATCCAATTGACTCTCGACGAGTGAATCGTTCCGACGTTTATTCCTCCCATAACTTGATCTTATTTTTTTTTAGCGTAATCCAGAACATTTTTCCAGTCTCAGGTTTCGTACTAAACTATTTCCAACGCACAATCATTGCGAAAGGATCTCGTGCGCGCTCGCTCGGTCGGTCAAAATCCTCCTACACGTTTTACTCGGAGAGACTGAATATTTAAGGAAAAATATTAGTTGCACGTCGTTCCCATTTCACCGGAGACGAAAATGTAACTTTTTTTTCTCCCAAAATATGAAAATAGTTTGTGCCCACGTTCGATTTTTTGGTCGGACAAAAAATTCCTCATTTCTGAGCTTGATCCATAATTTAGATTAAATTTCGATATTTTTTGTACTTCGCTTTGAAAAAAAATGTTACAAAAGCGTTTGGGGTGGCTCAGAAAATTTCTACAAATTGAATTGAGTTAAATGTGCAGGAAACTATTAAAATTGAAATTTCTCGTGCGAAATTGAGTTGGCAGGTTACAAAAAGTAAATTAAAAGAGAGATTGTGGTGTGAAAAATGATTTATGTCTAAAAAATGGTAATGCGAATGTACATGAAAATATTAATGTATTTTTTTGCACGCTCGAAACGTCATTTCGCATAAAGACATCGATTGTGTGTTTATCGTTAAGTCACGTACGTTCGTTAGACGTACAAAGTAGGTGAGAGTAGGTCAGAAAATGCACGAGAGGGAAAAGTGTACGAACAGAGAATTCTCTCATAAACTCAAGCTCGTGTAATTGAACGAACAATTCGTTATTTTTGCGGCAACATGATAATTAAATAAAAATATGTGAAAATATACACAAATTTAATTTCGACACTTTGTTCGATCGTAAAATTTCTACCCAGCGGAATAAAAACGCGAGAACGTAATATCAAACGAATAACTTCACGACGATCTTTTAAGAAGCGAGCTAAAAAAAGGAATCTCGTTGCTCTTAATTCGCGATTAAAACTGTCACGTCGTAAGCGCACCAAAAGTCGACACGGATTATAACCAAGCTGTGAGTTACATCATAATCCCTCTCGCATTAAAATACAACATTGAAATCTTGATATTTTTAAAAATTTACCAAAACGAGGATCGTTTGTTGCCCTAATTACGAGGAAACATTGAAACTCCATGAGCTTCTTCACAACGAAACGTTTTAACACGTGTATCCGCGCGATTTATTAACCAAGGTGGGGTAAAATGGACCACTTGGGAAAAATCTCAAGTTTGCATCGTTGGAACGCAACGAAATTCTTAACAACGCTTCGTTGACGAAAGGAATTTCGAAATAAATCGAGAGCACACTCTGAATTCTCCTTGTTGAGTATGCAAAACAAGAATTCGAAGAATATCACATTTCATTATCGAAAAAAATTAAACATAATGTTTTTTTCCTTCAGTTTTTAATACCTCGATTTTGCAATAACCGCGTATGCTCCTATGGAGAATGTTTTTCGTTGAAGACAAGAAATAACAGTTCTGCATCTAGTGTCGAACAATCTGTCTGGGTCTGTATGACCCAGTGTGTCAAGGAAGGGTGTAAAAAATCGAATAATTATTTTTACGAATTATCGACAAAATTTCGCCAAAAAAAAAAATTGCCTTCGACAATGCAAACTTTAATATCACGAAAAAATTGCATTCTCGACCCCCTCGAGCGTCGTTGACAATTATTTCAGGAGTATTCACGAGTTGCATTTTTCAAGAGTTTTAATGCGAATATCATATTTCTCGAATTATTTTCAAGTCGATCGTGAAAAAAGAAAAAAGAAATATATTTGATTGTTTTTTCAAATGAATCCGCAGTGAGCCTTAATCCTGGGTAATAAAATTTGTCGGGAATGATGTCGATTGATGCATTGTGCGAAGGAGTTTTATGTGACTTGGTTGGCCGACGTTTGTCAGAGCTTTCAAAATGTTTACCGTCCGCGTGCACGCAAGCGCTTCGATTAACCGCGATATTTAGACGACGAGAGACGGGGCGCGCGAGGACAAGCTATGTTTTATGGGAGTTACGAGCTACAAGAGAACAACACCCGAGAGAGTCTTTCCCGAGTATATATATAGTATCTGCTTCTTCTTCTTCTTTCGGGATATTTCAGGAGCGAGGAATCTTCGCATCCTCGCGCCGTCATGCCCTTCGGCCCCCCGTCTCTCGGCCGCGCGAGTACGTCGTCAGCGAGTTTTCAGCCTCCATCGCTATTTTTTATTCCATTTTCTCTTCCGTTCCGTTCTTTTCTGATGCTCATTTCCAAGAGACCCGGAAAAACGAGAGCAGCAGCGATCGCAATTATCTTTCACGTCCCTTTGTTTGTAAGGAATCGCAATTAACGATTGTCGAACGGAAATTGAAACGTCGGGAAAATCAATGAAATGAAAAATTCAACCTCGTTCTACATTTTAATCGCGCAGCTTTTTTTCGACCCTCAAAAACGTGAATATTTACCGTTTTGAAACGCCTGCACAGTTTTTTTTTATGGACAAAAAAAAACCATCAATTTTGACGATTTTAATGACACTGAAGTTTGCAACGTTGGGATCCAACGAAAAATACTTTTTCCCTTAATTTTTTGTTAAATTTCAAGAGAAATGCCAATTTTCGTATGAATTTTGTGTTTGAATCCTCAAAAACGATCGTTTTATCTTCCTGATTGAATAATCGGACAAAAATCTTGAGTTTTGCTCAAGAAACAACCGAATTTCGTTGCATTCCGACGTTGCATTCAACATCGTCGATTTTATGACCCTGGGATGACCTTCATCACGTTTTTTTTTTAATATCCTGTCGCATAAATATTTGATCCTGAAGTTTGAATCGTTCACTAAAAAGAAAATTTTGTTGAAAAAGATCGATATTTTGTTGGATACGTTCAACTAAACGTTTTTTCGAAAAATCTCGAAAATTTTGTCATTCCAGCAAAAAACATTCTGAAAAATCTTTTCGGATAGTAAATTTTTGTCATTCCAATCGCAAATTTTGCTGACAGTTCCGTTACAATGAAAAATATTGTCGAAATAACGAAAATTTTGAAATCATCACAAAATATTTAGTTCGCCGTATTCAACTAAATATCGACGTTTTTTGACAAAATTGAATTTTCAGTGTTGGAGTGCAACGCATAATTATGTCTCTCGCGACCCAAAAAATTAATCGACAAGGAAAACTGGCATGATTTTCAAAATTCAATAAATAATCGATGAAAAAAATATTTTTCGGTGAATCTTAACGTTGCAAACTTCCGAGTCACATTAATATTTTCGACACGATTAAAATTCATATACTCGCAAGTACAATCGTGAAGGAGTTAAATTTTTAGTCGAATGCGCAATTCTCGCGACTCAGTGAACCGAATTGATACTTTTGCATCGTAGAGAGACGAGACGACTATATCGAGTTTCCGGAGACAGGATATGTGAGCGTAAGTGAAAAAAAAGCTCACGTGTGTATGATCTCGCGTTACAGTTTTCTTCTGCTGGTATATCGAGCACCTGGAATGTCGTATTTTCTATTGAAAAATATGTACCGTGAAGATTTCTTCCACTACGAGATTCCCGAGGTTAAAAAAAATGCCGTGCAGTACAAAACGTTTTTTTAACGACGTGGAGCTCATCACTTTTGACATTTTCTTTTGGCGTTGTGCAAACACGAGACTTTCTTTCCTCGCTGTCTCCATTTTGTCATGGAGCAGGTTACATTTGTTGAGTTTGTCAACGACTCACGTCGGTCCGAGTGTTTTTACGACGCCACAGCTCACGGACGTACCATTCAAAGTCGATAACGTATCTCTGATCTTACGCTAGAAAAACTTGTTACTGCAGGTAACGAGATAAAACTATTCTTGGAATAAAGAAATGAGAGCATTTCGAGGAATCTCGTGAGTTTGAAAAAAAAAATCTCAACCGTGTCAGGATGAGAATATTTTTTCGAAGACGTCGAGAGTTTTTATAAAAATAGTTTCTTCATTTAATTCAATTTGCTTGTCGCATTATCAGCGAAATAAACAACTTTTCGTAATCTTGGGATTCTCGTTCGGAAATAGCTCAACGTGTAAGTCGCGATATCCGTAACGTTGAATTTCCAAAAATAGGTAATCACCGGTTAAGACTCGCCTAAAGCTCGTTGCCTCAATCTTATCTGGACCGGATAATCTATGGAGAGAAAAATATCGAGCAACAGGCGAAAATCAAATAAACAAATGGAGCAGGAAGGGAAAAAGATACGGTCGCGCTGGAAGAGATTATTTAGTGACGCGATGTTAAATCATCTCGCGAGGAATCATAAATTTTTTCGACACTTCCTGTGTCTCTTTAGCCACAGGAATTTTAGTGGGTCGTGGTTAACAAATAGTTCTCGTTCTTTCGTGACAACGATGAGGATTGGACATGCGAAGTGTAGCGACGAGGCGGGGGAATGAGTTGGTTCGTAGATTACAGAGGGAAAAGATAGTCTCCGTATTTTCTGTTCGGCGTCGAGGCATATTTAATCTTCGTTTTTTGTCTTCTTCTTATTTTTTATGCTTTTTTTCCTCGTCATCTCTTAATCTGCTCCGGCTGAAGGTTCGGAACGCTTGGGCAAGTTTTGCGGTGGAACAGGTGGAGTCAAAATGATGATTGTATGTGTGTTTCCTCTCGGTTTTCATCTTTCTAACATTCTTATTATTTTTTTCCACTCGTTTTCTCCATTTCGTTTGTCTTCACTTTGCTGTCACGTGAGCACTCGCCAACGAAGTGGTTCGCCTGACGAGCGACGTCGGTCCAAGTCGCGCGGAGAAATATCAGTCGACAAAAAACCCAAACGGAAATACACGACGAGGAAAAATAGAGAAATTAAAAGGGCCGAAAGGCGAGAGCATCAGCCAAGTTTTTTTTGTTTTTCACGTTTCGGGGGGTTATGAGGGTCGGTGTTGTTAATAAAGAAAGCCTTTGGGCAATAGCTCGATTGGTTGAGATTTTTTTACGACTTTCGGGGTAACGAGGGTCGGGTCAGAAGTCAGATAATGATAAATGTGACAATTCTGAACGAAAATATTTATTTTAATCAAGTTCGCACCGGCGTAGAATCGCGAGTATTCTGGAAAAATGAAATCGCCCGTTGTTTCAAGAATTTCACATTAGTCATCTCGATAACGGCTACGGACCGTTATCAAATCTCATTCTCCGTTCATTTAAGCAATTTCCATCCAGTCTCAAAACTTCGGGCCAAAGGGCTTCGTATTTTTTATTTATTCTCGAAATCCGCACGGTATATTGGGATTAACGATGACGGGCTGAATTTTAAATATATAAAAAATTAGGGTCGTGCAGGTTTTCGTTCGATGAAAAAAATTCTCTTATAATTTTTCGATGAGTTTCAATTTCGAAAGAGTTTTTAGTTATTTTTCCAAATAGACTTCCGAAAAAACGGGCAAGCGAACGTATTTATTTGACTGACGAATCTTCGATCACGTCGTTGGATGAATTTTCAATTTTTCAGAAAGTGACTCTTAGTTGACCCGCATTACCCCCCGATTTTTCAATTCTACCGTTAAAAGTTTGTTTTACGTCGGAATATTCGAAAAGAACAGTGGAGGTTCGTTAAGTGATTCGATTAGTTATGGAAAATCATTTAAGAGCGGACCAGTTGATTGCTGTGGGTGTTGGAGAATAATTAATTGATGTTGCGAGGCTCTTGGGGATCTTCTCGAGTATGGACCAGCGTGGAAGTCAGGTGCGGCCTTGCGTGAATGCTGATTCAGGAGAGAACAGCAGGAATAAAGATTAGCGTTTTCGGATGTTGTGTGTGAACGCACGTAAACGTTGGGACAGTTTTATTGCCACTGGGGATTTTTTTAAAAGACGAGAGAACGGGAGATCGTTGCACTTAAAAAGAAAAAAAAACGTGATTACTCGAAGGTTTACATCGTGCGGCAAGGGGCTTGGACGGAAAAACTTTTCACGAAGCGTTTTTTCGGCCGCGTCTCTTTTTGCCCTCAGCCCGAATTTCTCTCATCACCGGGCTCGAGTCCAAGTGCATTTTGTGGAGCGTTCCAGCTCTCTTAATTTGCCTTTGCCGAGCAAGCGAAATGGTGAAAACGATTTTGTTTTTTTTTCGCCGTTTTTTTTTTTTTTAAGTAGGGGAAACTCGAGGCTCTGGGGAAAATCGGGAATCGCGTTTACTGCACTCGAAACGCACGTTCTCCACTCGCGTTCCAAGCCTCTTCGTCGCAGATGCTATTCTCGTGACGATAAAAGCCTATTAATTCCCATCAGATGTACAAATATTGAGACAACTCGCAGAAACCCAGATTAATGTACGTTTTTTTTCTGTGCTTTGAATTTAAAAAAAAAATATAATCGCCTTCGCATTCACAAATATTGAAAAACCTGAAGAAACGTAAATACTACGTGTTTATTCGGACGAACAGTCTTTCAAGGCACACCCGGCTTTTCAAACCCAATGTACACATGACGCCGTGTTTATTGTGATCCCATACGATTGTGGCCACACGCAAATTTTCATGACTCTGAAGTTTGCATCGTTCGAATGCAACGAAATTCATTTTTTGCTTTGCCAAAATTAATAATTCAAATGCAGAATGTAATTACGATGATAAAATGATCCATTTTTGCCATTCGAAAAGCATATCGGCTCGAAAAATTTGGATGACATTGAAAATTCAACGAATCTTCAATAAAATTCAATATTTTTCGATGCATTTGAACGTTGCAAACTTCAGCATCATACATTTTTCACGCTCCAAAAACTTTTGTCCAGATCGTCCAGATCCAGAGAAACTACAGGAACGAATTATTTTTTGAAAAGATTTCGCATTCCGGAGAATTTATCGCTGATGCCAATTTTTTCTCGTTTCCTTCGTTAGACTTTGGAATAGTTTCTTATTTATTTGTCACCAATATCTTTCTCGTTATCATTGTCAATGCCGCGGACGTTTCAAGTTCTATCGCTCAGTCGATAATCAACTCGAGCGTTTCTTTGCGGATCAAGATGCATTCCGAATATACTCAACTCGAAGAACTTCTCGTGTATGTATACAGGTGTAGCGAGATGAATATAGAGGGCACAGGATTCTCATCGTAACTTCTGAAAGGACGTCCACTCTGCCAGTTTGCTTTAACAGGGTTTCAAAGTTTTAATGACGGAAATTACGCAAGAAGGACGAAAGTTTGAGTCTCAAAATCCGCCAGCATCCAGCCTGCAGTCACGGTCCACCATCAAGAAAATTGTGTTTCCATAGAATATCGTATATATGGGCCATTTCGCATGGGCCTTGCAAAAAGAAAACACGTGTCCTCTAATTTTCACCAAAACAAATCAAATTCACCAATTTCGAAGGCGGAATTTACGTTTCGTCTCCAAAGACGATCAGAAAATCTTTTTTTTTTCATCTAAAACCCAAATCTGCTGAAAATTTCATAAAAATGTCAAAAATTGAACAAAACTTCGTATTTTAATCGCTAAATATTTGAATCATGTTGCACATTCGATCACAAAAGTTTGAGAACGAAGGCCCAAGAAAAAAAAAGACTACGAAAAAAAAAGTTACGCATTTTCCACATTTCGATCGAGAAATTAAAAAGATCGTCGTGGATTAGAAAAATCTAAAGCGTTGATGTTGGTTTTGCGCGAATTGTGTTTTGTTTAGCGAAACGGGTGACCGAGATTCTACATGGAATGGCCTATATATGGAGAATATATGGTAACCAAACGCGCAGTGAAGAAATTGGTGTCCCTTGGCTACGAAGTACAGAGTACAGCAGGAACTTTTGTTCCCATTGGGATGAACGTACCATTCGTACATATCCGAGAAAACCTTTAGCCTGAATATGTATATGCAACGTATTTTCTACTTTGGATCGTGTACCGGTATTTTTTTCCATCAAAAATCTGAAATCCGAGAGGAAACTTCATTTTTACGATGGTGAATAGTAATTCGTTGCAACCTAACGAAATAACTTATTTCGCAACGAGATGCAGGCGCTTTTTCAAACTTTCAAGCAACCATAATTAGTTGCATTTGTTAGCAAGTGCGAAATTTACTTTGAAAATTCGCAGCTCCCTTTTTCGCACTCGTGGCCGCCTCGTGGCCTCTGAGAAAAACTCTTGAAAGTTACGAGCCTGGGCCAAACGAAGAATAATCGACTCTGAAAATATTTTTTCAACCAACTTTTCAGGAAAAAAACTCACCGATATTTCCATGTTTTTACGATTCGGCGATTCTTTTCGTTGTAACGTGTCGTTGAGGAAAAAAAATCTCAATTCTTCGTAAAGAAAACTTAAAGTTTGGGCCAGTCTTGAGACCAAATTGCTGAATTAATCGGTCAATTAAACTTGGAACGCCCCATACGAACGTACATAATATCGTGTACGTATCGAAATACGAGTCTCGTTGCAGAGCAATCAAAAGTATTCGCTATCGAGTAGCCGTCTCCTTTCTCGACATCTCCCATTGCGAGAAAAAACTGCAAGGAACGAGAGAGAGTGAGGAAGGGGGCTAGAGAATAAGGAGGACATTGAAATAAACTGGAGACCGATAGCAATCGCGAAATATTTCTCGCGAGTGAAAATTCCAATATAGAGGAGCGTCACGTGATTCTGTACGCTTCAGAGGCGATCGTACAACCCCACGTTGTGTTTCTCACTGCATTTTTTTTCCTGTACTTCTGTTATTATTATTTCTCTTCCTCCTACTCCCCGTCAATCTTTCTCTCTTGCGTACAAAAAATGTTCGATAAAAATTTCGTGCCAACTATTTTCGTACGACCCTCGAGAAAGTGGGAAGGGAAAGACCAGCGTGTAAACGTTTTCTTCTCACTTGCTCTTGTGGCTAATGGCTGCTTAACTCGCGTGTCCACTCCACCGCCGGTAGTTTAATTCCAAAAGCTTTTTACAGCCAGATACTGGACAAACTTTTCAATCTATATATATGAACGACTTCGGACATTTCAGGCTCTAAATATATGTATCAAAGTTTCCTCTCGCGCCCCTAAACCCTGTGCTATTATTAATTGAACCTTTTTTTTACTCCGCATCTTTACGAAGATTGACTTCTCCTCATCAACGACTTTACTCCCTCGGGATTTCTCGGCAGACTGTTTGTCTTGTAACTCGCTCTGCATATATTAAGTTCCCGCGTGTCGGGATGTTTACGTTTCAATGCAATGGACACGTGAACCCATCCCAATTGTTTATTTCGTCAATTCATCTCCGTTGCAATCGTTTATCAATATTTTTTTTTTACAGCTGCCGATATGTTTATTCTCGTCGTAAACGTCTTGCTGCTCGCGACCAACTTCGGGGCTGCTATTCGGGCGGACCATGGGCCCGACGAAATATACGTTCTGGGCAGCGAACCTCGCGCCACGTTGCTCACCGATCGCGATGCCAAAATCAAAAAATGCCGATACAGTCATCCTTTTTCGAAAGTACAAGCCAAATGCACCGACCTCGGACTCAGCGAAATTCCGAAAAATCTTCGCACGGATATCGAGGTGAGAATATTTTCCGCATTTAGTGGATTCGAAAAATAATTTAAAACGATCCAATTAATTAAAAAGGTTCTTCAAAATTCGCATGAAACTTCTCAACAATCGTCCTCGACTGTGGGTGAACTTTGAGAAAGTTTGAACGTCTAGAAATCGGATTATTTTTTGTAACTTCCCATAAAATCTTATGTTGAAGTTGCAATTTTAAACACTGCATATTTCGATCACCAGACGATGAAACGTTTCCTAATTTTTTACACTCCAGAAGATTCACGCCAAATGTCATGAAATTATCTTGGGAAAATAGAATCTGATGATTTTACCGTTTTAAGCGTGAAAATCCGAGGAAGAAAATGAAAGTGAAAAGATAAGAATTTTGAGGGTTTTTCTTTGTGTTTCAGATTCTCGATTTTTCGGTGAATCGTTTGAGGGATTTGAAGAACGAGACATTGAGTGCTTACACGAGTCTGGCTTATTTGTATCTGCAAGACAATTTCATACAAACGATTGAGGAAGGCTCGTTCGATCGTTTGCGGAGTCTGGAAGTGATTGATTTGACGAAAAACGGTTGTCAGGATTTTCCCAAGAGCACATTGGCTCTGCCGTATTTGAGAAAATTGTATCTCTCGGAAAACAAATTGAACGATGGTTCGTTCGCGCCTTCCTCATTGTCGGAGGAATCGAATTTGGAATTTCTCGAGTTATCGGAAAATCAATTGAGGCGATTACCATCTTTGGGTAACTTGCCATCGTTGAAGTATCTGAACGTTTCAAGGAATTTAATAACAAGCGTGTCGACTGAGGATTTGGCCAAGTTTTGTTCCCTCGAGATTTTCGATTTGACAGGAAATCCAATAAAATTCAATGAGACGAGCTGCGACTGCGAGGATTTCAATTCTTGGGTCAAGGCACGTGGGATTAAAATGAGACCGGGAAAAATCGATTGCGGCTCGAAGAAGAAAAAATCGAGCCAATGCACCAGCGAACTGGAAATTCCCACATTTTCCAACGAGACCATCAAGCTTTTTGATTCTTGCCGGAACGTCATTCAAACCCGCGCTGAAACAGCCAAAGCTCGTTCGACCTGGATCCTCGTCGCTTCCTGTCTCGGCGTTTCTCTCGTTTTTCTATTTCTCACGCTCTACTGCATACACAAGAGAAACAACAGAAAAAAAGCGCGACAGCGATTGAAACACCAGCAACAACTCGCGCTCAACAACGCAAACACTGAATTACTCAATGGAAATGTTTTGGCCGAACAAACCTGAAGAGAGAGAGCGAGAGGAAGGAATAGATCGTTCGATCATACGAGAAAAGCTTGAACCCTTTGTGCTTTTATTTATTTATCGTCTCTTCCCTCTCGTATTTCAGTCCGCCTTTTGTCTTTTCTCTCCGTTCACTTCCACCGTACTTGACCGCGCGACATTCGCCATGTTTGTATCGTCGCACATTGGAGGGTTTGCGGCAACTTGTGATGGTTCAGACTTTTCTCCGAACAAATTTCATTTAACAGTTCAAAAACATTCAAGTGTGTCTGTGTGTACGTGTCACTTTTTTTTCGTGTATATCAACGCGATCTGAGGGTCGAATTTCGTTGGATTTATAACGAGAATTATAAAGCAACTGTCACCTTCGAAGTAAAAGCAAAAACCACGTAGCCGATAGTTATTTGAGGGAAGGTTCCGAAAAATAATAATCTAAGAAAATACGATTCAGAGCCATGAATATGTTTTTTCATTGCCACGATTTTTTTCAAAGGCTTTCTCGACGACGTACAAAGCGTTTTGTACGATTCCGATGAGTGATTTCGTTGAATGACGATCAAGTTTAAATCTTCGGAACGAAACGCTCTTATTTTTTGTTTTTTTTTTAAGTAACTTTCGGTTGCAACGTTAGGCAATCGGAATTAAATTTTTTTTTGACGATGAAAGTTCCGGCAGAATTTTTTTTCCCTACGAACCGGAGCTCGGAGAAGAAAAGCTTCGAGAAGCAATTTTCTTCGTGTACTTGATGAAACTGCTTAAAACTTATTTATTTCGCTATGTAAAAACTCGTCGTAAGCTCTCACCGATGTCTCCGCAATGAGACTCTTTGCCGAGCGCAGTCGCGAGGATGTAAGAATATGTAAAACGCGGCGTTATGTACTTGACCGACAAATTGTTGAAAAGAAAAAAAAACGAAACAATCAGTTGAATAAAAAATACTTTTTATGTGATGGACGACGAGATGAATTTCGTTTACATTGTCAACTTATCCGTTCACTTCCCAAACCGCTCATTTTTGTCAGTTCTCAGCGACAAAAACTGCGCTTTGTCCTCGGGTTTCAAACTGCTGCAGTCCTCGATGTGGGGAAGTATGACTTTTTTAAAGTGGTTTTGCAATGATTGCGGAGTCCTGTGCTTCAAGAACTGAAAAAAAAAATCATATTTTTCATCGTCGTTTTAAAGACCTGAAAGAAAAATCCGTAATCGCTATAAATCAAACTCACCCCATCGTCGATCATTGACTTCCACACGATTAATCCTTTCGCTTTATTTACAGTTCTTGTTCTAACCAAATAATTCACCATTATCGTTCTTTCGCCTGCGGTGAAGGGACCGTGTCGGAAGCTGTAACCGAAATCTCATTAATAAATTGCCGCATTGTCCTCATTCTAAAGCTTCTCGTTCCTTATGTTTGGAGCGCGCAAAATCCAGTCAAATTTGCAGGATCATTTTTATACTCACTGTATGTTGTTCTCTCCCGGCCTGTCCGTGAGCTGCGCTCGCCACACTTGACCACGTGATTTTCTAAGAGAAAAAAAACATCAATGTTTCAAAAAATCGCGACGAATTCTAAAATATTCAACATATAATTGTTCCCTGACACATATTTTGTCCATTTTCTTCATCGACATCGAAAAACTAAGGGACTGATGCAAATTGAATTTGATTGTTTCTCAAAAAACAATATTTCACGCAAAGGTCAAGATTCGGAGAACTTTTTATACTACGGTCGGTTTCACGTGCGTAAAAATCGATTATGGAGCTGTGGAGTTACGGGAAACTATCGTTTGTACCGTCGGTAAAAAGCCTGCCGTACGTTTTACCCTGAGAGGCTCGATGTTTTGAGGAAAATTGCTCATTTCTTGTAATGTTGACGGTTTTGGGGTTTTTTAAAATGAAAAATTGTCACGTGCAGCTTTTTGGAGTGGAAACTTTGATGGATTGACCGGAGTCCTTGCTGTGGCCGCGACGAGACAGTCGTGTTGAAAAATCTGACCAAATTTGTTTGGGATCTTTTTTTTTAAATACGCAAAATGTGGGAGAGTGAATTTTATTTACCCGGCTGTTGAATAGGGTTCCGTTTTAATGGCCAGGCTTTTTTTGCTGTCTCCTGGTTTCTCCGGACGATCGTAGCGAGGGGTTTTTCCGTTGAGATTGTCATCCGTTGACTCGTCGTCATCATCGCTATAAAAATCTTTTCTTACTTTAGCGATGCCGCTAGGCCCAGGTTTGCTGAAATCATTATTGCGCTGTTTTCTTCGATCATCTTCCTTTTTATCGTCATCGGAGATTGACAGGTCACTGGAGTCCGAAGAGAGAACTTTTTTCTTTCGGGAGCGTTTTTTCTTTGGAACTTGTTCGTCGGAAGAGAAATCCACTGAATAGTCCGAGGAATCGAGATATTTAATTCCTGCTTTCGAAGATCTGGATGAATCTTGCCGCGGGGTTTTGCTATTCTTTGGCTTCTCCTGGGGGTTGAATAATCTTCGCATCCCCCTTTTTTTGCTGGTCGAATTGTTCCACTTGAAGGGAGATCCTTTCTTGTTTTTTTTGGACGAATTTTCTCCTTCCTCCTCCTCCCGCTCCTCTTCGTCTTCTTCTTCCGATGATTCTGGCACCCAGCCTTTTGGTTTACTTCGCGGACGTCCATCGCCGTTGCTGTACGTAATTTGTTGCTGTCGTTTTGCCGCTTTCTGCATCGCTTTTGCCTCGTCTTCGGAAATTTCTCGTTCTCCTGTCCTTCTATTATTTTTTCTTGCGCTCTTTTTGTGGTCGGGTGATTCCCGCTTCCCATTGCGTTTGCTCGTGCCCGCCTCGTCACTGGCGTTTCCGTACGAATGTTTCCTTTTTGGAGCTTTCGAGAGAACCGGCTCTCCTGGAGTTTTCGGGGTCGCTGGCCCGAGTTTCAGGCCTTTGTAACAAACGTTCAAGAGCTTCGAACCGTCGGCAGGGGCTGGAAGCTTCTCTAGTTTCTTAATTTTGTTAAGGGGCATCGCGACGTTACTTAAAACTTTAGGAACGTTTCGCTTCGTTTCTATCCAAGGCGAATTGCTTTGCGCTGATAATGGAGGCTTCGGAGAGTCTTTGGCTTCGGGACTCGATAGCAATTCTATGGCGACCATCCTTTGAGGCATCCCACAATTCTTCAGATCGACCAAAACCGATTCTTCTTGCACCGGGACATTTCCGACATCCGAGTCTTCGGAATCGAGCGAGTTTTTCTCCTGCAATGCTCCAGTCCTTGTCGTGTGATTTCTTCTTGTACGAGTTCGCAGAGATCTCTGCAATTGACGATTTTCTACGTTGCTTTCTTTAGCCGCAGCCAGTCTCGAGGCTTCCCTTTCCAGCGCAGCCATTTTCGGTTGTACTATCAACTCGTACTCCACATTGCACGGCCGTTTTTCGTGGATTTCCGTCCTCGCTTTTGCAGCGTCACCGCCTGCCAAGGTCGGTGCGCAAATTTGCAAATCCGCTGCCGTTACCACCATTTGAGACTCGTCTACGGATTCCTGGATATTCGGCGACGACGGCTCATTCCTGGCAGTGAACATTGTCTCGTTCGTCGCTACAGACTCTTGGGAATCGTTCCCCGTACGCGTCGGTGACTGCAAACCTTCCGGAGCAACGATCCTCTCCACATTTTCGCACCTGGAACCGTGAATACTTCAAAACAGAATAGAAAATTCCACAATTTTATACTTTAAGGTGACGGATCAGTCGACGACGCTCGCTTTGAGTCTTCGCAATTAAAATTCTCCCACGTCGTTCGATTAATTAGGAAAAAGCTTGGCCAACGGCAACTTTTTGTACTCGATACGACGGTGCGGAAAATTTTAAATTCCAAAAATTGCGACTTTCGCTTTCGCAATCACAGTCGAGACATTCCGACCGATCCCTCACCTCGATGTGAAAATTCTTTCAAAATATAAAGTACCTGGTGCATGCGCATCTTCCGTAGAGAAAATGTTCCATGTGGTACTCGTCGCCAGGAATTTTGGGACTCAATCTGTTGAGTAAATTCATATTCGTTAAATTCCAGCTCAATCGTTTTCCCGCTAATTAAAACAAAGGTTTTTCATAGTGAATACCTGAATGGCTCTGCATCGACGATTTTTCCTTGTTGTATGCATGCCAGAACGAAATCGACGTTATAAATTTTTGCTCGTGGATATTTGACTTTGCCGAATGCTTCTTTGGAAGTAAACTTGACGGTGGACTCTTCGTCGTCCGTCACATCTCCGCCCGCGGCCTAAAAACAAGTATGACTCGGGATAGTAGAGACTTGCAGGAAAAATCAGAGTTTCGTTGAGACTTGCAGTAAAATTTAATGGAAATGGTTACCTTTATCAAATCCGCCAGAACGAGGCACTCGTCGCGTTCGATATCGATCAAATTGAATCGTATCGGATCACCATTCAGGGAAAACAGTTTCATTTTGTTTCTACACAAGTATCGTTGTTAAACAAGAAGAAGCGCATGCCAAGCGATGGTCGATCGACGATTCATTTGTGGACGTTCAGAAAAAATTCCACATGACATTAAGGGACAAATTTTGAATGATTAAAATAAATTATTTTACGATTTTCGGTGTTGACAACGTCGAAATTTTACGATTTAATAAAACACAGACTGGAAAAGTAAAAAAACGAGAAAGCGGTTGGATTCACGAATTGTTTGGAATTATTTCGTATTCACAAAATTGGATTAAAGTAGTTGGTTCACGATTCGTTATTTCGTATTCACAAAATTGGATAAAAGTAGTTGGTTCACGATTTGTGACACAAATGAAATTCCAACCTCGTAAACAAACATACACTCACGACGCTCGCGAAGGAGACTTATAAATTTTGACGATCACATTTGTCAGAAAACGGGCACGATTTTGTCAAAGGATGTCGAATTTTTTTCCTCGCATTGTCGACATCGACAAAGTACGCGGTGAATTGAAATAAAGTGATGGGAAATGAAATTCGAAAAGAGAGGTTACGTTCGCATTTTTTTTTTTTTTCAACTTTTCATATCGGGGCAGAACGTAGATTTAATTTGTATTCACAGTTTTCGAAAAAAAAAGTCTTTGCTGACAAAACAAATAACATAACCTCACAAACACGAATGTACGCTCGTGACCCTCGTTACACTCGCGCGTAAACAACTCGACGGTATACGCCGCGGAGACGCGCACCAATCAAACGCATCATAATTCCGGCGCTCGTTTCAATTCGACTTACCTCTTACACGGAACCAACAACCGCGGCTGGTGGGGAGCGGCTCGACGATGGAGGAATATACACGGCAATCGATTTTAATGAGATTTCGCTTGAATAGTTAATAGGATCATGTGCAATTAGCACAATCACCTGTAAATGGGGAAATGAAATTCAATAAATTCATCATCATCGGACTAAACTAATTTAGATATCGGAAAATAGAAATTTCACAGAGATTGGTGGGTTGGAAAGGAGCGTCGTGCGAAATAATTATCGCGGCAACGAATCCAGACACGTAGATTTTTGAATTGGGAAAAACAAAGACATGAGAGTTACTGGAAATGTATATGCGGCAGAAAGAACCTAATAAACGAGGGTATCCCGTATATCGAGAACCTGTTGGTCCATGTACGGTCGTGGAAAGAAGCCCGCGAAGGATGTGACGTCATAAAAGAGAACAAAGTTGAAAGTTTTCATTGGATATTGTTGATCGCCCAGGTCGCTCGTCGCGCCCCATGAGAGCAGTGGTTATAACCGTGATCCCGGAATAGGCAGAGGGTGGGGGTAAAGAGGAGAGTTGACGGCGAGTGCGCAGGCGCAGATTATTTGACGTTCGGATTCCGTCGAAAGCGCGACCGAGAAATGTCAATGGGCGGTCATAGTGTAAGATGGCGGATTCTGCATCCGAAGTACGGCGCTCGCCAATTAACGAGGACGGTATGAATAAATCAGTGACAATGGTTAATAACGGGCGCGTACCTCAACACTCGATAAATACGTCAACTCCAATGGGCCAAGGACCACGGTGCGTTACGATATACAAAACTGAAACGGGTTTTGGGTTCAACGTACGGGGACAGGTCAGCGAAGGTGGACAACTTAGGAGTATAAATGGTGAATTGTATGCACCTCTTCAACATGTCAGTGCTGTGTTGCCACATGGTGCTGCTGAAAAGGCTGGAGTTCGAAAGGGTGATCGGATTCTTGAAGTGTGAGTTATTATTATTCTTCCCTCATTCTTATCACTCGCTTTTATCACCCATTCGGCATTTCTGTTTTCTCAATCATTCGTATTCGTAACTCTTCCTCTCCGAGCTCCATTAGTACATGTATCATCTATATATATATATAGATATATCTCCAATTATATGCATTTATTTTCATCTATAGATGTACATTTTGTACATACACATCCTTAGCAACCATTGCCCAGCTGTCAATGTAGTGTTGACGAAACCGATCAACTGTCATATCTATGCACGTTACATGTACGCCTGTCGAGCTGTCTAAAAACTAGTTGATATCTCGGCGAGTTTCGATATTCAAAACTTCGGAAATTCATTCATTCATTTGATGAATTTCTTCATAAAAATACACAAAAATTCCAATAATTCGTCATGTACGAGAAATAAAATTGTACAAATTCGTGATTAACTGATTGTGTCATTTTCGTCGAAAAATCGTCAAAATAATCCGATTTCTCAAAATTCAAAAGCCCCACAAAATGCTTTTTGTATTTCTTACAAAATTCGTTGTTTTTTTTTCGATAAATCGATCATTTTTAAGGAAAACACAAAATCCAATGATTTTATATTGCGAAATGTATGAGGAAAAATTGTACACATTTGAACCTACTTTTTTCCTGCAGGTCAAAGGTCGATTCATATCTGTTTTCCTCAACACTCTAAATTTCTGTTCCACTAAAGTATTAATTCGATTATTTTTGCGCTAGAATTATTTCTATTTCTGTTAATTATGTAAAATAAAATTCTGCAAACAAAAATTATTCATTTCGAAAATATAAGTCATTTTCCAATAAAAATGAAATTAAAAAAAAACTCATCACAAGACTTTTTTTTTAGTATTTTAAAGATTCTTGAGCAACACGGAATGTCAATTTCTTACGGGATTTCGTAGGGAATCCAATATCGTTGAAAAACTATGACTCTGAAGTTTGCATCGTTGGAATGCAACGAAATTCTTTCGAATCTTTGGCAAAAATAATTATTTACATGTAGAATGTAATGACCATGATAAAATAATCGAATTTCACCAGCCGAAAAGCATATCGGTTGGAAAAATTTGGTTGGAATTGGAAATTGAAGGAATCATCAATAAAATCAAATATTTTTCGTTGCATTCCAACGTTGCAAACTTCAGCATCATGAAAAACTTTGTAATGAGGAAAACTAATTGATGGAAATTCTGATTCAACCGTGATCGTTTGTCATAAATTTACAAAGGAATTGTTCGAGCCGTTTGAAAGTTTGTTGATTTTTTCTTTGGTAATTGACAGGGACTGATTTTCATGAATAAGGTCATCAATGGCTTTGCGCTGATTTTTGTTTCAGAAACAACGTAAACGTTGAGGGTGCAACCCACAAGCAGGTAGTGGATTTAATCAAATCCGGAGGTGACGTATTGACGCTGACAGTAATTTCAGTGACTCCACAAGAAGCGGAAAGATTAGAGCCGTGCGAAGATTTGAGGTGAGTTCTTGAAAAACATTGTTAAGATGATGAAAATCCAATGGACGACGAACAAAGTTACACAGAGTTTTACAGGAAAAATCTCTCTGTGTCTTTTCCAGCTATTCCTCTGTGGACTATAGCGAAAAACGTTCATTACCCATCAGTGTCCCGGATTATCATGTTCGCGAAAGGAAACACGAACGATACGTTGTTTTCAACGTTTACATGGCCGGCCGTCATTTGTGCTCGAGACGCTATCGGGAATTCGCCGCGTTGCATATGGCGCTCAAGAAAGAATTTATTGGATTCAATTTTCCAAAGTTACCAGGGAAATGGCCTTTCCAGTAAGATTCTTCTCACTGTCTATCAATCGCGAGTTAAATTCGCAGATGACAAAAAAAAAAAAAAAACACTAAATGGTTCAATGTCCGGGCAGAATAATGACTCTGAAATTATTTTCTTCGTTTCTTTTCTCTCTGATGTGGATATTCCACGCATCATTGAAATAAATTTTGTGGAGCATACGAAAAAAGAAAATTCTATCAAAAAGTTCTTCTGAACGATTTGAGCAAATGCAAAAATTACTCGCGCTTAATGTTCCATTGAAATTTGGCGAAAAATGCCGAGGTTTCCGCCACCATTTTTATCAGAATTTTTTGCTAAATCCTTCAGAGGGGCGACACGATGCCATAGAAATTTTTAATATTATTTTTAGTCCATGCATTGCTTTGCTGCAAATCGAATTTACGAATGGAATTATTTCACGAATTAGACTGAGCGAACAACAATTGGATGCGAGGAGACGAGGGCTCGAACAATATTTGGAAAAAGTGTGCGCGGTACGCGTGATAGCGGAGAGCGACGCGATGCAAGAATTTCTGACAGATAGATTGGAGGAAGATGGCGATCAAGGTCCAGCCGTGGATCTCAAAGTTCTTCTCCCAGACCGCGAGGTCGTAACGGTTACCGTGCCGAAAGCTGCACTAGCGAAAGATGTATACGATGCTGTTTGCTACAAAGTTAGCTTGGACCCCGAAACAGCCAAATATTTTTACTTATTTGAGATCGTCGAGTATAATTTTGGTGAGTAAAATTTTCAGTCCGAATCGAATTAAAAATTGCAACATAAACGGAGTAAAAGTGGAAAAAATTAAAATGTCAATTTCGAAACATCAAGCTCGAAAGGTTTTTGGAGCTCGACATAATGAAAATCAAGTTTTGAAGAAACGGAAAAGTGTTGACGGTTTTAGGGCCTCGTGACTCGATGAGGTACGAATCTAAAATTCCGATTCGCGTGTCCATTTCTTCGCCATCCTGCCAAACATGCAATTAATCAAGAGAAAACAAAACGAATACAAACGTTTTTGTTTACAGAACGAAAACTGCAGCCTCACGAGCATCCACATACATTGTACATCCAAAATTATTCAACAGCAAGTGCGACTTGCTTGGCAATTCGCAGGTGGTTATTCAACGTATCGAGGCCTTTGAGCGAGCAGGCGTTGACTTGGATATTTTGGCAAACGATTGACGAGGTTAATAGAGGACACATTACAGCTGGCGAGAGATTGTATCAATTGAAAGCGCTTCAAGATGCTTCTAGAAAACACGAGGTAAGCCGATTGACTTATAGGTCAAGCAAATATTTCTGGACAAACGCTCATCAGCTAGAATTTCGTCCCACGTTAATTATTTCCGCTTTTTCAATAGTTTCGAGCGTGACTTGCTCGAAGTAAAATTTTGTCTTTATTGTTGACGAATTTTTCAAGTTTCCTGCTCAATTTTTGAACTGGCGGATTTTTTGTTTTTCTTTTTTGAATGCGTGGAAATTTAGGGCTTTGGAAAATCTTGAGGAATGCCAGAAATATTTGCGTGCCAAAAATCAAGTTAAAATCTTCTCGATCAAAGTCACAGACTCGAATTTTTAATCGCATGTTTAACCTTTCGGGAGAGCTGCTTTGTCTTGTGAATGTAATGGAATCGCTTAGGAATACGATGGAATTATGAATCGTGCATCTTACGCAAATATTTTTCCTTTTAGTACCTTAAATTGGCGAAGGAACTAAATGGCTACGGTGATATTGTTTTTCCACACTGCGCCTGCGATTCCAGAAAAGATGGTCACGTGGTAGCTGCTATTGGAATGGCGGCTTTCAAATTGCATGCAGCTAAAGAAGACGGTACTTTGGAGTCCCAAGTCGTCGAGTTCCCATGGCGAACTATTACACGCTGGGAAGTCGATGAGGACGGCATGGCCTTTTGTTTTCAATACACAAGGCAGGACAACCGGCCTCCTCGTTGGCTCAAAGTTTTTACATCATACGTGAGTGTCCCATTCATCTTTTTCGATTTTATTCCGCAGCTCCGAGTTCCGGGCTGAGTTCTCGAGTAGCCAAAAAAAACTTGATCATTCGAACTGCCAATTGCCAAAATTGACACATCTCATGCTTTTTTTTGACCTTGAAAAATGTCGCTCGGTCTGAAAAACTGTGGCACGAATCAGAGAATTTTCTTGTGTCGCGTGGAAATTGAGCTGATGGCATTTTCTCGATTAAATTCCGAGTCTGGCCTCCGTGCAGCAGTTTTTCGTTGATTTTGGAACTTGGGAATGTCTGCACGATTAATGGAAGTCGCGCGTGATAAAAACGTTTTATGAATTATTTGGCTGCAGTATACGTTCCTGGCAGACTGTTTCGACCGAATTGCTCAGGAGGCGAAGTGGAATGATCCGGCGGATGGCCAGAGTATCAAGTGCTGAAGCTAATCTCAAATTGTAAAATAAAATGGAAGAGAAATAGTAAAGGATCCCCAAGCTACAATGAATGCGTTTTAGCAAGTTGCTTCCAAACGGCTGGTTCCCAGACACGCGAAGGTGCAAACCCTTGACCTGGAAAAACTTGAGGGAAGATGATCGAAATCTACAGGATTATTGTAAGTTTTGATGCTTCCTGAAGTGGAAGATGTTGCTGCGTCGATTGAAATGGTCAATCTGGGCCATCGGCTTGTTTTTTCTTCCGATGCGGAGTGATGAAGACTATGAAAATAAAATCATGAAGCTCCGATTGGGAAACGAAGATAAAATTATCATTCCTCGCCTAGTAATAATAGGTCAACTTTGTTAATCGGTCATTAAATTTATAAAACCCTTTTACGTGCGGAATATGCAAGATGCAATTGGCGATCTGAAAGTTATGAGGGAAAATACAAAATGATGAAAATTGTAAATTCAAGAACCAACCAATGCATATCCGTTTTTTCTCGAAATTCTTTATTATTATTCGTTCAACGAATTTTTAAACTTTACTCAATACATTCATGCCATCCGATCTAGTTTTTAAACGCATCTCTCCTTGAATGTAAACACACGCAGTATTGTAATGTAAACATCGTGGGTTGAATGTAAACACGTGATGAATGTAAAGTAGAGATTTAACAGTAATCGTTCTATTGACTAAAACAAAAAGTTATATACATATATTTCCAACAATGAGATGCACATTGTGACTGAGTCTTGACACCATTTTTGAAGGATCTTCTGCTTTGCACTACCGGAATAAGTGCCCAATTTTCCCTCGAGTTGGATACAAAGTTTGTTACAACTAATAAATCAATTCCCATTGGATTTTTATTGCAAAACTTTTGGTAAGGTGGAAAAATGTTAATAAAAACAGATTTGACCATCCATCATCGAATCGGTCGCGAAATCTCCAAATCTATCGATATTCGTATCGTTTTCTAGGTCAACGAGACCCTGTTGATTGCCTTGATTGTTTTTTTCAAATGAAACCACAAACTTTGTGCACAACCGTTGTGAAAATAGTGCGAAGCATCGATTTTGTCGTAAATTTAAGGATTTTCGATGCGATGCAAAGAACACGAAACATTTTTCTGTATCGAAGATTCTATTGTTGCTCAACATAATTGTCGGTAAGAGAATTATGATTGCTGGTGATGCAAAATGTCTGGTTTTTTCGTGAAAGGGATCGCACTGAAAATTCAATTTTGTCAAAAAACATCGATATTTTGTTGAATACAGCGAACTAAATATTTTGGGATAATTTCAAAATTTTCGTTATTTCGACAATATTTTTCATTTGTAACGAAACTGTCAGCAAAATTTACGATTGGAAGGACAAAAATTCACTTTTCGAAACGATTTTCTAGATTGTTTTTTCCTGAAATGACAAAGATTTCGCGATTTTTCGAAAAAAACGTTTGGTTGGACGTTTCCAACAAAATATCGATCTTTTTCAACAAAATTTTCTTTTCAGTGCGGATTCTATAGTCGTGCGGCAAAAAAGTAGAGAGAACGAAATGTCAGTCACTGTTTTACGATCTATCGAACGTGTCGAGCTCCGGCGAGACACAATGCGAGAAGAAAAATTCATAAAAATGATCGATGCATTGAAAATTTCGGAGCAAAAACATTAGAGGATTCGTGAGCACGTGTGCACGCTCGCGAGACACTCTTATGTATGGAATATGTATACTACGTGTAAAGAATGATCGTTAATGTTTCAAAACTTTATTGAAGACGATAGAGCGCATAGGCTAGATAAATGTAAAACAGTTAATCTATTTACGCGCAGATATTCACGATAAGCTGCGCCCTGTCATAGACTGAAGTCCTTTATCCGGTGAATGCTGTAAATAGTGGAATGGTTGATAGAAAATAAACAACGCGATGTTGTATTGGAAAAACAGTTTATAGGAAAAAAAAGTTTTTTTTTTTTTTAACGTCGCTCAAGTTTGCATTGTTGGAATGCAACGAAGTCCTTTTTTTTTTAAGCAAATCCTCCAATTTGTCTGCAAAGCTTGGACCATTTTTTTTGCGCCTCGGAAACTGAGTCCGGCCAAAAAAAAATGAATGGATTACAATCATTTTTAAACTTGAAAAAGGAAAAAAAATTGAAAAATTCTCGTTATTTTCCAACGATGCGATTTTAAATATCTTGGAAAACATTATGGCTACTCGAGGACTCGCAATTGCACGCGGAGTTACGATTACAACGACGAGGAATCCTTCGGACGATCAAATTTCTTCAATATTGAACTCTCAACTCAATTTTTGCTGATATGAGGGAAAACGTTTTTTTTTATTAATTTTTGCATGCTCCAAAGGCAAGAGTGACCGGTTCGTAATGATTTTCTCTCAGCTAAGATGAAAATTCGATTACGAACATTTTGTTTTTCCTCCTGCTAACAAAAAACTTCGTCTCGGCATAGTTGAGAGACTTTGAATGTGGATTTTTGACTAGCCATTCGGTTCTGTCCTCTGAGCGAATCGCCACGTACACTCTTAAACTGTTTCTCCGATACTCACGAGTTGCACAACCTTTGGGAGCGAAGGAGCATAACATAAAACTCAATAAAAATTGTATTCACTAGTGTCACTATAAAAATAATCAAGCGAAAAATTCATCGACGAGCACGTGTAACGATGCGAGGATCGAAATTCGATTATTCGAAATTGAAACATTTTCATGTATGGTCGTGTACGCAAGTAGAATGTGTTTTACAAACGGATGAATTGTACGACTCTTTTCATTACGAACAATATTGTAATCCGAGAAGAACGGAGTATCCGTGAGTGTTACTCGTGGCGAATTCTCGTGAAACGTGAGATCTTCAGAGCGCTATAAATTTGCAGACTTATCGTTTACGATGGGCGGTTGAAACGTCGAAAGGAAAAAAAATGTTGAACTTTGGCGAATCGCTGCTTTTGGCTTGAACAAAAAAGATTTAAAAGTCATTTATTTTTCTGCCAGCGCTGCAATTATTTGCGTCCACACGCTTTATTATTATTAAGAAATGATACACTGGCCGGCGTTGATAAAAACCCCGATTGGTGCTACTGAGGATAAGGATTCTTTGATTTTCGTGAAAATTCACTTGGAAACGTTGCTCGAGTGACGTAGCGTATTAATGAACTAAAAAAATATGTATACCGTTAAGAATTTTGGGCGAACAAGAGGAAACGATTACGAGGAGAGCAGAGATGAGACAGAGGACGAAAATAAGAGAAAATATATAAATATATAGAAATATATAACACGAAACTGAATTCGACGTCAAACAAAATATATTCTGTACGTTTACAAACAGATACATTGGAAATACGTCGAATCATCGAACAATTGACGAAACGATGCACAGAGAAATACAAAGTTATCTTACCTGTTAAAAGGAGCATTTCATAAATCGACCCTCTCGTTCCTCTCATTTTATCCTCGAACTCAAATGAGTTCAACCCTAAACTACACGCGTTTCAACTTTCGCTTCTTTACTTACAGACCATCGGTCCAAGGGCCTTTGCAATTTTCACCTGGAAACGTCGGATTTTCATTAATCAGGACGAGCAATCAGTCAAGCTTGACAAGCTTCGATGAATAGTTGGAAAAATTATGAGAAAGCGTGAGAAATTGTGAAAATCAAGCAGGACATTAGAACCTGCAGTGCGTCCTTAGGGTCAAGCCTTTTTTTTTTTTTTTATCTTTTCAACGTCTTGAGACGATGACACGACGTTTTTTCCCCAACGTTTTAATCCCACTTGGATTCACAATTTGTCTCGCCGTCACTCAACATTCGGCGTTTCGCCAAATCGATCGAGTTCTCCTTGAAAATGAGGATTCGTATATGGGCTCTCGAAAAAGGCCTGGAAAGCATCGACAGGAGGGTCGTTAACCCCGCGAAATCGTAACGAGCCTCGGAAAGCCAATATTCTGGTTTTTTTTCTTCTTCTTTTTATTCCTAATTATATTTTGTTGTTGCAACTGATTTTTGATTCACAAACGTTTTCTGATTCGTTAATGGGCCAGGATTTTTATTCCCGTTGGAAAATTTGTAGGGATTAAAAATTTTTTCAGAATTTTTATGCCTTTTGGGAAGCGAATTCCAAGTTTTTCAATGGCAGTCCGGCAGTGACTTTGGCAAGTGATCCTTTTTGTTCTTACTTTGAACGCACGTCGCGCAGACAATAATGAAAATCTTAGTTCTGAAATAATGTAGAGGTCGCGATTGTACTCGTGCAAACGTTTTAACAGACGCGATGGATTCTTGGGACAAAAAAGTAAAAGGGTAGCGCAGCGCAGGATCGTGGTTGGGCGTTCACAAGGCGCCGAGACGACGGCGAATCTCATCGATCTGACTGGCCGAATACCGCAGTCACTTATGATATACTCCACAGCTACGTCATCCTCATAGGGGAAAAACTACATGCATTAGTAATTTGCCAGAAATATTGAATTTCAGGCTTTCTCACGATTTCATCAAATTTCCAAAAAATTACGATCGTATAAAAATGATTTTTTCAGCTGATTGAAATTTTATTCAAATTTCAAGTTTAACGAGCATGCGGAATGAATTTTTCGATCGCCGCCGTCCTGCATACTTTTATTTTTGTGTTAAATTTTACACCAACATTTTAATATTCATAAAACTGACATTTTCCACTCCGGCCTGCTGAGTTTTATTGATTACGTTGATTATTTTTTATTTTTGACCAAAATTTCAAACGAAATAAAAGTTTTTGTGATGCCACGAAGAAAAAATTAGACGCACCCTCAAGTAGAGTTTTTTTTGAGTGAATCGTAAAAACCAACTCTCATAATTCATGCACTTTCGTGGTTTTTTTTCATTGATTTTCCGCAATTTTTCGTACCGGACTAATTTGGATTTTGGAGTGAATCCAACGAAATTCTGGAAAGCTACTAATGTAAAATTCTTTGTGTAATTTTCTGCCACATCGCTTTGTAAACAAAGAGAAGAATTTCCATGAAAATGTTATCAAAGAAGAAATGATGGAATCGTAATAAATTTTTACAAAATTCTGAATAAAAAATGACTGCGTTTTCGGTGGGAATTCTTGGCTCGACGACTCGTGGTGGAGCATGGTGTGGTACCACGTTGTCATGGTACCCATCGGGTCATAAGTTTATGGCACCAGTCACGATGGTACACCATAGAAATTTTCTCCCTATAATTTTCTTGCTCTTGAGACTTTTTTCTTCATTTCAAAGATCTTCAAAATTTGAATGACAAATTTGGGTTTTCCGGCATCAAAAAGATTTTCGATATAAATTTTTAAAAAACTCGGTAAATATCGGAGAAAACCCATTCCACGCGCAAGCCATGACGAGTACGAGGTAGAAAAGTGAATAAAGACGTTAATTCTGCGTGAATTCGTAAAAGTTAATGAGAAATTTTCATTGGTACCGCAGACAGGATTTTTGGGGTCCGCATGAATAAATTTTCCGTCAGCTTTGGCCATATAGCTGGGCCATATAGAGTGGCTGTTGGCATATCTAAAGGAAGGAGCTTTCCGGACGAGGTCCGTAGACTTTACGACACTATGACAAAGCTTCAGACTTGGCGTCGCCAGGAGGAGTCGAGGAGCGCGCTAAAAGGACTGCGTAGACGCGTTTGATGTATCAGCGCCAAGATAAGCCGAGTACGCGTGCTTGTACGCACGAGTGAGGGTGTGCGTGTGGATGTTTGATGCGTGAATTGAGCGTGGAGGATTCGGTAGTAGGCGGGAGTATGAGCTGTTGGAAAGCTTCGAGGTATATCGGGTGTTCGGTATACCCTAGACAGAAAACACGTTGATGTTTTTGCTCCCGTTAGTAAATGCCGGTCAATACTAGCGCCGCACACTGCGGCAGTGGGGGCTAACGGAAGTACCATGCTGATCAAGACGTCTATCCGGCTAACAAGTCACCGTCTGACGCAATTCACACTTTTTCCCATACGTATAGGCCCGATGCATCGGCACATTGCTTTACCGGCACTGCTGCATCTGCATGCACA
This sequence comes from Diadegma fenestrale, assembly GCA_037043255.1. Classification (NCBI taxonomy): domain Eukaryota; kingdom Metazoa; phylum Arthropoda; class Insecta; order Hymenoptera; family Ichneumonidae; genus Diadegma; species Diadegma fenestrale. The sequence continues at coordinate 11,668,855 of CM073317.1, forward strand.
ATGCAAATATCGATAAAAAGCTCATTCTGAGATTTTCCTTGTCCGACCATTGCCAGGAACGTATTTTTCCTTCAAGTCCGTTTCCGGAACTCTCGTTTCCGCAACTTTAACTAATTCAAACCCATGTATCGTCGAAAATGATTTATTTTCGAGTCTGCCAGAGCTACGACCGAATAAATCAAGATTTCAAGACCGCAGGAGTCTCCTCCGTAGGTTTCATTAATTTAAATGACTTTTTTAAATAATTAGATTCGTGTGTACACTTCCTCGTGAGGAAATCGATTTAGCCATTGTATTTCGGAACTCTCGCAGGTAGGTCACTTTAAAATGCGAGTGCGAGTCCTCGCGGCACAGAAAGGATCAAACTTTTAAAGCCAACGAAAATGTCGTCTTATAAGGACTCGAGTGTTCCTGGAATCATGCAAATCGTCGGGTTGCTCAATTCTCGAGTAAAAAAGCCCTTAGCCACTTGTCGTTTCGATCGTTTGATTAATAAATATTAATCAGTATCAACGAATCAGATGCTCAGATTGTCCTAAGTCGAAGTGGCTGCCCTGGACTGAGGCAGGTGGAGGTTTCTCCGACTCCGAGATCCGTAATGATCGTTGGCCATTGATATAATTTCCAATTGATGAAAAATCTCGTAAACGAAGTATTAGAGAAAAAAATTGTCCCAACGATTTAGCGCGTACGGGACACCCTGTATGTGAAAAACTGTCTCTAGAGAATCATTAAAAAATTAGGACAGCGAGTTCGAACGAAATGTTATTTGAATTTTTCTTCCTTTTACCCACCGAAACTCGAGATAACGAAAGTTTTAATGTAAATAAAAAGGACTTTTGATGAGATTTTATAATCAAGCGTTTTTTCTTCTTCACTTCTTAAAAAGCGCTGCTTAATGATGGCACGTGTGATGGCCTTGGCCCGCGAGCCCTCCTTAATCGCTTTAATTAATCGGATAGCAAATTTAATAAATAAAATTGCGAAATTTTCGTGCGCGACGATTTCGAGACGCGATTGGCTCTTGGAATCGAATTTTCTGTCTATTCTTTTCCCATTCGTGTCATTTCCGTGCGGACAAAATAATAATTACGAACTCAAAATAGAAGAAAATAGATTTATGCAAATTGATGCCGATTTACTCGGCTACTGCGGCTCTGCACACACGCTCCTACATTCCTCGTATTTCCGAACCTCCCCGTACTCATTTTATTGGTGTGGCTCCATAAAAAAGGAAGGAAAAAAAAGTCATTTCCTTGCCGCAATATTCCACGTAATTACTAAAGCAAACGGAACTGAAAAATATTTTTATTTCTTTCTCCATTGATCCGTGCTCAGTAAAAAACTCGATTGCCATTTCTTTCAACTTTACATCCAAAGAAGACAGTTCAGTCTGACAAATTCTTATAATAGTGCGTAAAGCTTAAAAATAATGAGGAGGCAAGTGCAAGTGGGAGAAAAAGTAGGAAGTGAAGAGCTCCAGCGCCACAATGTCCTGGATCGGGAACTTTGGTGTATATTGAATGCTTAGTAGGTAAGCGTGCGAAAAGTTTGGTAGCGTAGATTGATTAGGTTAGCCACGTGTGTTTTCAGTGAAAAAGACGAGTTGGTGATTAGATTGTGGCGGATTAGGCGGCTCTCGACTCCGGAAGCTGTCAATTGGGGCGAGAAGTAGCCAGTAGAATAGAGAGCAAGTTTGGCAGTAGAAAAAGACAGGAACGAATCAGACAAGCGACTATTCATTGCCGGTAATTCGGATTTCTGGTGATGCGGCTTTGCTGGTTCGAGTCGTCGCTACATTATATCGGGGGTATGTAACATTGGTGGTTTCGCAGACAGCAGGGTGAATAGTGTTGTTATAAGGAGAAGGGATCGGACTTGTAGTTTCTCGACCAATAAGAGCTCGATTTTAGGTCGACCGGAGTGGGAGTTTGGGGTGACATTGCGCCATGGATAGTAGCAAAGGTACCGCTACGGCTGGATGCAAGGAGAGGGGAGATTTTCCATGTACGTGAATATAGCGCAAGGGGGTCCGCATAGCCCCAGTCGTCGAGTCTGTCAGAGAGCCGGCAGCTCGCAACGTGAACTGCTGCCGAGGTTTCTGCAGCTTCGAAAGCTGTCTCACACTGTATTCGAACATACGCGGAATAAATCATTGTCTCACGGTCATAAAGTTTATCTGGGTTGTTTGTCGTTTCGTTACTGTTCCTCAATATTTCATTAACGAGATCAAGCTTTTCCTGAGGGAGTCTAAAACAAAAAGCAATAAATTAAGTAGAACTTGTGGTGGGTCGTAGAATCGGCTGAGTGGGTGGGCTAAATTAGCCTCACTGCTTCGTTTTTTTCCCTCCGATTTATCCAAGTACGTTTAATTGATAATTCATAAGTATATCGCCCACTCAACGACTGAACGAGACCAAAGCCTATTGGCCAACTCTGGATACCCTGGGATAAGAAAAAATCGGTAAGTTTTATTAATTCTTCTTTTTCTCAGTGCTTTCCGACAATACACACTAATTTATCATCCAAGTAACTTACTGTCAGATAAGCTTGACACCGGTTCAGCCATTTATTTAATTAATCAAATCCTCCTATCAAAATCTACTAGGAAAAAAAGGCGAAAGCTTCTCTAAACTACACCGCAAAGCGCTGCGGGTTTTCGGGTGAATTAATTCCCGCGACGCACCCTCTTTTTCAAAATGCACACGAAAGGAATTCTCCGTAAGGAACGGGGCTGCAAAAAAATACATATATTGTTGAACGTGAACCGGGAGGGTCGCGAGGTTGCGTGTGATTTTTATTGGTCGTACGGGAGGTTAGGTAAGGGAGGGGTTGTTACTAGGTGGTCGGTTTGCAGTGGCGACGGGAGGTCGCCGGAGGGGTGAGTCGTGATGATTTCATTCGAATTTCCGTTGCTACCGGCGAGCTTAAGGATTTTCTGACTGATCTGCAGTTCGACTGTCAGAATGAGGCTCGTAGAAGTTGGGGGATGAAAGCTGGTGATTTTTCAGGTGTTTCTACTTTTTTTACGTTCAAAATCGTGTAGATCCTCAGCTTCGGGTCGACAGGGCTGCGGAGAACGTAAATTTTGGTGGTAACCGCAAGCTTCGAGCTTGACAGTGTCCCCCCATTGTCCGAGCCGGCTTCTCGCGGACTCTCCGCATCTTGCTGCCCTCCGGCAAGGCCGAGCACACCGGACACATGATTAAACATTTTTTTGGTCACTCCAATGAATAATGAATCCGCAAATGACCGAAAGAAAAATCAATAAGTATACGGGAAAAAGGGAACCATAATTTCACCAACGGAAATCGAGACCGTGCGCGCTCTGAAGTAAATTTAGATCAATGATCTATACTTATACCTACTGGTATACTTGTGTCGGTGCGGTGGTTCAATCCTGCGCAAACCCGCTTCCAATACCCATAGCTCCTTCTGCGGATGGTGGTGCTGCAGACATGGCAGGATAGTTGCCCATTAGATTCTGCGCAATAGCCTTTGCCAGGTTGCATTACTCATTGACCGCAGCAGAGGATACTCCAAATTATTGTCGAGCTTGTTTTTCCTTAATAATTGTTGCTAAAACGATTTTCGATTGGAACCAACAAACGCTAGCGAGTGGATGGTTTCCGGGTCCACGTCTCCGAGGTGTCGGTCAGCCGGTCGCTCAAATTTATCCTCCGCGCAACCGGCGCTCTGAGCGAGTGTGCGAAAATCTGGTGCAATATTGTGCCGCAACATCCCAATTTTTCTAATCACACTAAAAACTTTTTATCAGAAAACAATTCAAATTCCTAGTGCGTGTTTGATTTTTTTTTTTTCATTTTTGTTCGCAAGTGACTATCGTTATAATTAGCTGCTGCCGGCACAAAAGGCAAAAGGCTCGAACGTCATTAATTACGGTACGCAATTATCACGTGATGAACGATCAAATTTCTAATTTAACGAGCCCAACTTCAGCCGTTAATTAATTATTTTTTGAGGGATCGGAATGTACCGTGTAGTCCTCGTTTAAATAGAATGAACATTGGCCAACAATGAAAGGACAACAGGGCGTGATCGCCAGATATATCATCCAAATCAGTGCTACATTTTTCGCATTGTTTCTTCCAAGCAATTCTGCGTCAACTGACGGCGATAAAATATTGATTACGCTGTCAGAATAGACAGTTAAATAGACCAACATCCATCTTGACGACTTTGTGCAAAAATTAACCAGTCACAATTAATTTAAAACTCACATTTGTGGTTCAATTTTTCAAGAATTATTTAGACTTTTTTTTTCGAATTTTATTAACAATTAGGCAATTCAGATGATTTTTTCTAGTGAACTATTTCTCTCGGCCTGAATTCTCGGGATTTGCTACGGTAATGAGCGACAAATGTAATTAGTGCCTCGACTGACTCGATAATCACGTAACTTTTAGTCGAGTGTAATTTCACTTCGTAATCATTCACTTCGTAATTCGAATTAAAAATTATTTTGCGACCTCGAAAAATGTAACGAAATTTTCATGGAATTTTTTCTGTTTTCGGTTCATCCCGATTCGTCAGTTTTTTAGGTCGAATAAAGAGATTTTTTTGCGTCTTGAATAACGGAAATCAATGAAAGCAGAGATTGTAAAAAAAATTAAGTGAAACGATTCGAGTGGCTGCATTTTTTCGGAAAAGCATACACGTCCATTCAAATTTAAATTATTCTCTTAAGCTCCCATGGATCACGGATAACGTTCCGACAATTTCAGCGATTACCTTCCGGTGCACTTGTCCCAATAGTGTCACTCTGCTTGTAGATATGAGTACTACGGATCCGACCGGCGATCGAGGAGGAGGAGGAGGAGGAGGAGGAGGGGGTTTAGCATCAATAACACCAACTGATGATAACGTAACTCCAGTTACATCATCAACAGGCGTCGCAGTTTCACCGGCATCTCATCATCACCAGCATCCACCACCTTCGCCCCTTAGCGGATGTTACCTTCTCGTCGTGCTTCCTGAACCTCATACCGCACAACACAAAGATCTTATTCTTAATCGTCTTGCCAAAGGTGAGTTTTACAGTTGCTCAAAAATATTAATCGACTTGACAGGAATCCAGTTATTTCATTTTTTCTACATCGATGCTGAAGCCATTATTTACAAAAATTGTTGAATTTGATCAACAAGGCCAATTGCGAAAATCGAGCATAAATTCTGTTGAGAACTTTGTCTCTCTTGCCAGAAATTTCAACTTTCATCACCACACTGGGTCAATTTGACTCGGAGCTCACTCTATCAGTTCGTGACCAGGAAAATGACGAGATTTCCAAAATAAATTATTTCTTGAACACGTAAATTCACTTTCTTTTGTGAATTAAGAATATTCCATCATTGTTAAAAAAGCTGGAAGCCATTAAAAATATTTTTGCAAATAATTTGCGTTGGAAAATTACTTTGGGTCAAAATGACCCAGTGTTTTCCAGTCAGAGGTCAAATTTCATGTGCTACGAGATCTTCTTGACCCAATGTGCAGTTTTGGTCGTTAATTTTGGACAATTAACAAATAGGGAAGCAATTCGAGGTTTACGAGAAACATTTTCCATGCCCATTAGCTTTGATTTACGAAAAAAGCAGAATCCATTAATTTTGATGATGAATATTTGTAGTGAAGTTTAAAAGATATTTGCACGATGCGCTATGTGGCGAGAGATCGCTGCTGCAACGCTGTCGGTGAATTTTCTACTTCTATTCGGTTTGTGTGGTCTTTGGTGTGTCTCGCGTAAATTTAGCGTCGTTTGAAAATCGCTGAAGGGACCGGAGGGAAAGGAAAGTTTGCTACTCTACTTGGTGCATTCTTTAAAGACTCATAAAAAGACATGGCGACCCCTTAACCCCCGCTTCCTCCTTGCGGAGTCCCTACATTTCAAGACGATTCGTATGTAGACACATAAATGTCATGGCGTCGCGAAAGCGAGACGAAGAAGACGTTACAAGGGGGTTGCAACGAGTGTGAGTCGTTTCGTATTTATAGACTATTGGACAAGCGGCAAGGGAATCTGGAGGATCCAACAAAGAGCTTTTTCAGCTGCATTGCGAGCGAAACCTGTGCATTGTTGGATTAGACGAAAAGCTGAGAAGAAATTAATCGAATTTTGAATTTAAATCTTCTCAAGTGAGAAATTGCGAGCTCCGAATTTCTTAGGAAGTTCTTAATCGATTTTTTCTCGATGCGATGTAATTTTTCTGCTTTTTTTTTAGGAAAAAAAAAATTCCATTCCTAACGAATTAATAGTTGACCCGAAAGTTATCAATTAGCAGAACTGGCGATGGCCCAATGACATTTTTCAAATTCAATTATTCAAATTGACAGCTGTCAGCTTCACATGTTCTCGCTGTATCTATAGAGTGCAGAAAGCCGTGATATACGTTGACGCGTCGGCAGCCGGCGCGTTACTGTGGGAGAGCTGTGCGAGAAAGACAGCAAGAGCGCACATGCGCTTGGCACGGTGCACCGAAAGTGCCAATGAGCCGAAGTTCAGCCCGGCTGGATGTGTGTCATATAGATATGGAATTTAAAGCCCCACACGGAATGCCAACGCGAAAGGCTCACAACTTTTAGCAAACTAGAAATATCAAAAAATTGCGAAAAAAACATCGCCGGCCAACTTTCGAGACTCATTTTTCATGGTCTTGCTGCGTATTCGCTTAAACTCATTCAAGTTCATTGAACAATACGACATTATAACTGACGAAAAATATTTACTGATCGACAACACTCATCAAAAAACATCGTGTGCTGGCAATTAATATTCCTTAAACGTACCGACTCCTACTTAATATACCATCATTCCGGATACACTGTACGTATATGTCGGATTCGTGATGCTTTAACGATCATAGTTTATAAATATGACGCGAATTTTAATTCCAGGACCGTTATTCCGTCGTTGGGTTCTCGATAACGCAGTCAACGTTGTTTATTCAAAGTTAAAATCACGTCATACCGATCAAATTAGTTGAACTTTCGCGATTGTCCGATCCAAATCTTGAAGCAGTAATTTAATAAATTCAAATGTCGATGCAGGTTGCGGAATGTCTTTCAAGTTCAGGGAAATATCATTGCCAGAGATTTTCTGGACGAGCAATGTGAAATTCCAGGGAGTCGTACTTTTATCGTCTCTATTTTGCTGCAGTTATTTTTCTCCATTTTTTTGTGGCCTTGTTTCCTCGTTTTTGCAATTCCATCTCTTAATTATCTTCGTCCCTTTGACGATGTCGTGCCGTTTGTCTCGGAGAGTAGGAAATTTCCCAGAAGTAATTTAACTTTTTCGTTATGCTTTTTGTACGAGTCCCTAGACGAAGCGTGGAAAATCTTTGCTGGTGATTTTTTTTTCTTTTAACGGAGTTCCAGTTGTTTTATTTCATCAGGAACTGGGAGGACGTTCTCGTTCCGAGCGATCAATGGAAGAATTGACGCGTGGCTAGAGCTAATCCATCCGCAAGTATTAGCCCTGGCCAGATCTGCTTAGCTTGAGCAAACACTGCGACCACACAGCAACCGCAAACCGATTGCTGTCGATTTTTCTTTTATTCGATTTTTCACACGGTTTCGTTCAGTTCAATTGTTATGGCTGTTTTCCACGCTCCATGGAGTGAAAATGAATTTTATTGGCACGAACTGAAGGTGGATCGTTTTTCTAGTCGCTTTTGACTTTGAAGAGTGTTGAGTTATTTTTATCAGTCGAAAAGTTTGATAATAAAGCTCGAAAAAGTCATTTTTTTCGGGAATTCAGTGTGAAATTTTTTCCGTACTCGGTGCTGTGAATTTTGCTTCCGAAACGGTTTTCAATCATCGGCATTTTTCACACCTCAACGAATTTTCTTCCATGAGTAAAAATGGCTCTGCATATGATTTTTCCCCTTCGATGAAAAGGAGAACGTAAAGATAGTGGGAATGGAGTTGAAGTTTAGTGAATGGAAGAATCGGAAAATGGTAATAAATGTCAAAAATTGAAGAGAGTGACGAGAAATTTGGCATGACTAGGAGAGTGGGAGTGACATGTAGTTCTGTACCTAAATTCGGCATGCGCACATCGGTACCTGCTCGAAGCTACATCCCTGCAGTCTCAGAAGTTCGATCAATAACCCATCCACTCACCCGGAGGAAACCGTCGCTAGAGTACTTTTCCCAGAGAGCGATAACGATAAGAGCAAATCAAGATGAAGAAAAACATCTTTGGACTCGAATGACTATAAAATTTCTCATTGATTTCCATTAGCGTGAAAACTTGTCCGCATCGTTTGACGCGTTTGGGAATTGTCATGCGTCTGAGATCGATGAAAATGTTCACCTGTTGAAATTGGTTCAATAAAAATTCTTCAAATTTTTCGACGTAAATAAAAAACCTCTTCACAAATTTTCGAGGCTGCAACTTGATTCTTGAAAAAAAAAAACATGCCTCGTGTGACGAACATTTCGAAATAATTCTCATCTGGTTGGAATTGACTCAGGCATACCAAAGAACCTAGTCCAAGATGCGTTTGCATTATAGCGTGTCATCTCGCGGTGATTGTCGCTCATACTTACCAAAATCGGGAGCCCTCCGAGTTTTACTTGAAAGAAGAATCTGCGAGTGATCACGTGATGCTGTATTCCAAACATAGCAAAGCTAATTTTATCATGTTATTCGGGCGTTCCTTTCACCGTACGAACTGTTCTCGCTTCACTTCTGACTTTTGCCATCCCCCCTCGACTATTTCAACCGTTCTCTATTACATTCGTGAACCTGACCTCAACTTGGTCTTTTTGAAGTTCATGTCCATCGCATGCAGTAAACTAAGATGCTAATCTGACCCTCCCCCGTCTGCCTGTGAATTTATTGACCACACTTGCATCTTAAATGTGCATTGCACCGAAATGCCAAGTATTATCGGCCCCCGAATCATTAAAACCAAGAAAATTAGCGATAAATATGTCGCATCACTGTTTAAACAATCTCCTCATGCTTCTCGATTACAATCGAATTTTTTACGACGTATATTCTTGTGAAATATACATCGACATATATTTGAAAAAAAAAAAAAAAACAAGGATAGGTCGCTTCTATCGATTCTCTGCAAAATGGTTACGTAGAGAAGTTGGAGGCGCTGCATCAGCATTTCCGTCCTGAACATTTTGACCTTATTACAAAACAAAAGCCTCTGATAACTCGTCATCAGCGGGATCCTTCAACAGAGACAAAGCAACCGCAAAGAATATTTTTTTCCTTAGCGAAATTCACAGCAAACGTGAGAGAGAACTAGAAAGATCCAGCCGAGGCGATTCAGAGTTTAATTCAAAAAGTATTGGATCCCGATTAATATGGAGGATTTTTTTTTCGTTTTTTCCATTGATTTTAAGTGCAGATGCAAAATATTCATTGCAAAGTCAAGTGCAGTAGCGTAAATTTTACTGCAAAACGTAAATTTCACTCCAAATTTTGGAAATGACTTGTCAAGGAATGAGGAAATTGCTACTTTATTATTTATTTTATTTTTTTTCAGATAATAGCCTGGAAAATCTTTAGCGTAAATGATTGTTAGGGAGTAGGACGTATCGAAACGGCGATACGGTCAGTGCAATGTTTCGGATATCAGAAACTGAAAGTGAGGGGTTCGATGAGCATTAAGAAGCGTGACTCGTAGCACGGCTTCTCTTGTATCACCTCCAGGGCTTCCGATCAATTCAATGTAGCAGGGAGCAGCGGCATCGTGTACCCTAGGGCACCAGTTTAAATGTTTCGCGATATCCATTTTTCCTTCTGTCTATTGGGTAAAGATAAATTGTGCTTTCGGGTATGTTTTCAAATGATAATTCGATTGGCCATTGAATTTTTCGGATGATTCACGGGTCAGAAAAACCGGGAGACTCCCTTGTGAATTCTTCGCAAAATCTTTTTCGTATTTCCCTGGCCAATCCGCGGGATGATTCGTTGAAACAATAGAAAAATTACGAAGATACGTGTCTTTTCTGCTGGTTGGGAAATAAACTCGATCTATAAGCCGAAACGTAAATATAGCACGATATCCGTAATTCGATACCTTCGGTTAATATTACGCGGAGGAAATCGGACCAATACAGAAATTAGACACCCTTTCGATATATAGTTACAGGTTGGCAAGATCGATACTCCTAAAGGGAGCTCGTCGTGAACGAGTAAATATTTATCCGAAATAAAAACAACTATTTGAAAACGCAATTACTCAGAGGCTTTATCATTTACCGAGAGGCTTTAGGCTCGTACCGCATTTGCGGTACAAATCTATTGTGACTTGAAGTTAAACTCACCGCCAGCACTTAATGCCACGGAATAGGGTGTCAAGACAGTTCACCTTCTTAACCTTAACCTTACATCATTCAACCCTGAGCCACTCTCATTTTATGAAGCCCGATGAATGCATCTTAGAAAAGGGAACGTGTGCAGCGTTATGACCCACTGTACTCTCTACGTCAATGACAAAGTTATTGTTTTATTGGTTTTCACCCATAATCGTGCGAAATTTATTGCAGCAATTAACATTCATTTGTATTTCTTACTCTCGCCAGAATCCCGATGTTTTTCAGCGACTTGGTCTTTTCGTTTCGGTCTCGATGAAATTTTCTCTCATTGTATCACAGCCCATGGGAATTTAGTGGGACAAATTTTCATGGTGTGAAATCTTTTCTATTTCACAGGATTTCTCTCATGGGACAAGGATAGTTGTCACGTTGATTTAGAAAAGGAATTGCAGGCTCTCGTAGCACAAGCACCCGAAGGCGAAGAGGCCAGAAACGGTGAGTACTCGTCACGAGAATCGAATGAATTTTTAATTGGTCGAAATCCATCAACTATCACTTTGTGATCAAAATCTACAGAATGATTCAAGAAATATTGACAAAAATAGAAAATCGCGTTGGAAACTTAATAACATGTCAATTTTAGGTGAACGTCTTATTCAGTACGCGACCGAAAATCTTGTTACGGAAGTTCTGATACACCCCCAAACAAATACCTTGTTGCAATGTATGCGAAATCTTCTCGCAAGTTTTACGAAGCATCGGCACATCATTCACGCTGGATATACATTCAGTGGAAATGGTTCCTGGATACTGCAGGTGCGTGAAATTGATATGCAAACTTGTCGTTTCTTTTTTAATCCGAAAGTTTCGCGTGCTCCATAACGTTCATCCTTATCGATGATTGATTCCCTCAATTTTTGAGCACGAAACGAGTTTTCCAAACTGCGAACTTTCAGCCTTGTAATTACTCAAAAATCTGCTGAATATTTTCCTCCTACACGGTTGAATTTTCGAGAAAAAAAATCGATCGTCATTGAAGCAATGTGAAGAGAAGCAAAACGAATTTCGCCTGTAGTCAGAATATAAAAATCCTCACTTTGGATGAATCGCAATTTCGGTGCTTCGTAGTATTTGCCATCGAATCTCTAGACATTTTTTTTTTATTATGTCACCATAACACGATTTTTTGTTTTTTTTATTTTTTTTATTAATGGACATATGAACGATTGTTTTTTTTAGGATGGAACCTTCAGTCTGGCAGACTTTCTGGATGCTTTCAGCGAACATGAAGTACAAAGGGTTCTTCGAGCTTACGAAAACAGTGTAACAGTAGATATTAATTGTGCGGGTGTCGGGGAGTGGTCGACTTCGCGACTTTCAAAAGAGGCTTGTACTCGGTGAGTAGGATTTGGGATTTGAATGAACAAGTGAAAATATCGTTCGCGTAAGTTTGCTTTCTCTTTATTGATTTGCATTCAACAATTGCGTATGGATTACAGTTCTTGTCGCGTAAGATTAAATCCGGACGATGTGCTCACTGCTGGAGTTCCGGCGATAACAAGTTTCACAAGCTACGTGGGTCAATACCTCGTGTCCCAAACATTGGATCAACTGATGGAGCCATCGGACGTAGTTGGCAATATTAGGTTCAGTCATCCGACATTATACGTCTTCCCCGGTGGACAGGGTGATGCTGCTCTTTTTGGTATAAACGGCTTCAACATGCTGGTCGATGGAGGTTTCGCGAGGAAAGCGTGTTTTTGGGATTTCGCGAGGCATCTCGACCGCCTCGACGCTGTTTTAATGACGAGGATTAATAACAGCAACGTTGGCGGTATGTCGAGTGTTCTACGTAAAAAGAGGGAGATGCACGTGTATCCACAAATCGGACATTTCTTTTGCAATTTGATTGTGAGTACAAAGCACTTAATTATGAGTTTTTTTTTTAAATTATTATTGATGTATCAATTTATTTATGGTTGAGTCACACACATTTCCGTATAGAATTTAAGCATTTTTTTATGATAAATAATAATGATAATGACGGGATACCCAATTCTTCGGCACACAGGAAAGAAAGAACTTGAACTCGCCCGACGGTGACAAAGATCTGGACCCATTGATCTTGAACCTGACCGATATCGGTCACGAGATGATGGTTGACCTGAGGCACATCAATCTCCGAGCTCATCCATGTTACAGGGATCCAAACCCCATTAATCTTTATCACAAAGTTGGTCATGGCACTTTGGACATGTACGTTCTGAGTCCGAGCAAAGACAGCCGCGAAGTGAGAGAATTCCTTAGCAAATGGCACGCTTCTGACTCGAAACTGTTCAGCGGATCCTACCGAAAGGATTCCAACAACTTGACGTTCCCCATCCAAAATCTAGCATCCATTTGCGCCCTGCTAGTATGGCAACCGGCCAATCCCGAAGACACGATAACGCGAATCCTCTTCCCGGGCAGTACACCACAGCACAAAATATTCGAAGGTATCGATCGCCTTAAACACCTCGAGTTCCTAAAACATCCAGTCTGCACGGCCAAGAGTATTTCTCCTTCGACTTCGCTTTTGACCCTCAAGGACAAACCAGCGACCAAGCAAAAATTAGGCCTCATAGAAGAGGCCAAAAAGACTTCGGAAGCGAAAAAAGAAAAGAGAGATTTGATCGATGGAAAATTGTCGAAAGCCGGCGAAGACGTCGTTAGCAAACCAACACCTCAAGGGACTCCGGTCAATCAGCCACCGAAAGTTCAACCAGCAAAAATTGATGTCAAGACGAAGAAGGTTATAGAGAACAAAAAAATTGAAACTGAGAGCAAGAAGATTGAAAAGGACTTGAAGGAACACAAAAAAGAGCCCGCCATCAGAAAAGACACTACGAAGGCAGAAAAAGATTCCGAGAGTAAAAAAGTCGAAGGCTATAAAATAAAGATGGATAACGAGAAGGCGGCCCTCGCGAAAGAACCGAGACCCAAGCCCGAGCCAAAAAAGAAAGAAACGAAGGAATCGAAACCAGTCAAGATTGGCAGGATCGAGTCGACGGCCAAATCAGCGGTCAGACTTGCAGACAAAAAACAGAAACCTCCGGTAGATAAAAAAGAAGCTATGAAGGCTTCGCCGACAACCCCCAAGAAAAGCATGAACGGTGCGGCAACGAAGGTCGAACTATCGAAAGCGACACCACGGCCTATATCGAAGCCGTCTTCGAAGACACTTTCGTCGACGATGCCAGCTAAAAGCGCCAAAGATGCGAACAACAGGAAGGTGGTTGAACAGAAAAACATTGAAATTGCATCTGCCGAAAATGCCGCTGCACCGGCGAGTACCAAAGCTCCGGCCAAGCCGAAAGTTGGCGAGCGCAAACCGATCGGACGTCGTCCCAAACCAATTAGTCCTATCAAAGCACGTTTACCAATTAGTCCGACGAAATCAACGAGAAGTACACCGACGACTTCAGTCAAATCGGATAAAGATGGAATCATCAGAAAAATCAAAGGTGATCGTGGAACAGCAGACTCTTCGACGGTTTCGACGCCTTCCGGAATAGAGATTGATTCGATGACCAAGCTGGCTGACAAGTGTCTGACCGAAAAGTCAGAAGACATGTCTCTCGATTCCATAGAAAGCAAAGTGCTTGCTGACCTCAAAGAAGAACGTGAAGTCGTTGAAGAGATCGAAGCTGTGTTACAAAAAGCCGAAAGGATCGAGGGGGCGAGAAGGGACGATCACCTGGAAGGAGATGACGACATAACCGCAGAAGCAACGGATAAAAAAGAGGACGATATGACCGAAGATGACGTGACTGCTGACATCGAAGAGATGCCGAAGAAGGAAAGCTCGCGAAAGACGAGCCACGAGTTGACGGAAGAAGACGAGTATCTAATTATCGAAAAAGAAGAAATTTATATCGAGGATTCGGTGCAGAGTGGTGAAGTGGAGGAGAAGCATGCTGCTGGTTCGGCTGATGCTCAAGCAGCTACGCCAAGAATAGATGAAGTTCCCACCAAAGAAGAAGACGAGGAAGAGGCGGAAGAAGAGGAAGAAGAACAGGAAGAGGCTGAAATTTCTGAAGAAAAAGAAAAAGCTGATATTCCGGAAAAGCAATTGGGCTTGGCAGAAGAAAAGCTCCAGGAAACGGAAGAACCTGAGAAATTAGCTAGTTCCGACGAAGTGTTGGATGAACAAATGAAAAATATAATCGCTTCCACGGCTGAAATGGTTCAGAAGACTGAGGACAAAGACGATTCTGGCAAGAAAGATAACGAAGACATAACGAAAGAACCCTCGAGTTTGAGTCCCGATAAATTCGACTCGTCGGAAAAGAAAACGACTGACACCGACGTCAAACCAGAAACTGATCAAAAAGATCGTCAGGTACCTGAAAAGTTGGAAGAATCGCATGAACGGATGTCAACCTTGGAATCCGGCGCCACAACAACCGCGCCAACCCTACCCGAAGACGAACGGATTCCTCTGGACGAAATAAAGGAAGTGATAGATGAAAAATGTCTAGTGGATCAAGAAACGAAACCAGACGGTGGTGTGAAAGTTCCAGAACCCCTCGCAGCCCAGATCCCGCCTGAAACGAAGCAAGACGCCAAACCTTTTGACGTTCGTCCTGCTCTCCATGGAATTCAGCGAGAAATCGTGAAAACCCCGGACGAGGTAGCTGATTTACCGGTCCACGAAGAAGTCGATCCGAATCTTTACCGCATGGAACAACCCTATGAAAAGGGCAAAGAAGACAAACCGAGCCAAGCAGCGCCGCCACCGAAAGAAGTCAAAGAGCCCGAAGTCCCAGTCGTCAAGGAACAAAAAGGCGTTTTCAGTTTCTTTGGCAAAGTTGCCGACAAGTTCGAAAAAGGTATGGATAAGTTGACAGGAAAATCACGCCGAGATTCAGAAAAAGATATCGACGAAAAGTCATCTTCCAAGTCAGGCTCTCCGAAAGAAGTCAAGGCTCAAAGTATCGTTTCCCCTGCCGAGTTTGCTGCTGAGGAAGTCAGTCCCGGACTCGTAAAAGTTGCAGAAACATCCGAGCTGCCAGAAAATTTCGAAAAAGGCACACCTGACATCACTCAAGTCAAAGTAGCAGCCATAAAGGACACCGCTACCTTCCTCGCTGATGAAATTGAGGATTTGAAGAAAACTGGCGCACTCCCTAAAGAACCTATTGACATGAAAGATGAAATGTCAGCGAAGAAATTAGAATCCGAAGCTGAACAGCCGCCAGAACCTGTATTCGAAACGTGTGTCCTCCCCCACGCGAAAGAAAAATTAGACAGAGTAACGTCCGACCTGGAGGGCGAAGAAGATGTTGAAGAAGTCGAAGCTCTGCTGGCAGAAGCCTCTAAAAAATTCCAAGACGTAAAAGACAGTCTTCACGATTCGCTGGAATCGCTAGAAGAGAAAATAGCTGAAGAAGAGATGGTCCGCGCCGGATTGCCGGTGGCTTCGCAAGATTTCGTCAAAGAAACGTTATCCGAAGTTGTCGAAAAATTGGAAGATATAAAGCCGAAGGATCTGGATGAGTTATCCGAAAAGAAAGGACTTGAGGAACCAGAAGCCGAAGTTGAAGGAGATGAAGATTTCGATGATGAGAAAGATGAAGCCGTAGTCACGAAAGATTTGAAAGGAGCTGTACGGGATGTGGGTGGGCTCCTCGCCGGCTCTGCTGGAATATTGATCGCTGAAAAGCCGAAGGACGTTATTGAAATAGTGAAAAAGGTCGCTGAGGTATTGAAGAAAGACGATTTCCTCTCGCCCGATGTGCTTTTCGATTCAGATGCAACCGAAGGAAAAGGCGCCGTAAGCGAAGGTGAGAAAGCATCTGAAATGTTGAGCACGGAGGCTGTGATAATCCCGAAGAAATCAGGTGCGACGGAAGAGTTGCCGTCCCAAGAAGAAACTGAAGAATTGCGTGAAAGTCGACGAGAGTCCACCGTTTCATTGACAGCGCAAAAATCCGATGCTCTTGGTGAACTTCACGAAGAGACTGCAGCGGAGGCATCAAAAATTGCAACTCCTACACCGTCTCCCACGAAAGATACAGAGAAAGAAAAAATGGAAGCGATGAAACTTTGCGCTGAATCGTTGGCCGACGAGCCCGTTTCATCTAGACCGAAAAGGAGCATCATCGAAGATCCAGCAAAGAAAGATGTCGTGGAAGCTGGTATAGAAGCAATATGTGTTAAACAAACAGTAGAGAAACCGACGAGAATCGAGGGTGAGTCGGATCAAGACTTGAAAGAGCAGAACATTACTTTCGACCGAAAAGTATCGCCGGTGACAGCCGAAGTCGTAATTGTCACGCCTGATCTATCGCCAACATCACCAATGCTTCCAACAGATAAAATTCACACGGAAGATGCTCAAGCAAAACCGGAAGTGAGCGATGTATCCCAACTGCTTCCTTCTGATATATTGACTGCTTTACAGAATGAAGGATCGCTTGAAAAAGTCATTGAAGAACTCGTTTATACGAAGAAGATAAAAATCACTCGAGAAATTATACAGCATATTATAATCGTTCGAAGAATCTCACGATACGACGTCATTCGCATTATTGAAGAACTTATCATCAAGAGAGGCAGTCTACCGGAAAACGTCATCACCGATATGAACTTATTGACGGAAGATTTAGTTTCCCGTGAAAAGCGAGAAGAAATCGAGGATTACATAAATGAAGAGTACATCAAGAATAATAAGAAAATCACAATGAAGATTATCGAAGATATTTGCATTCTGAAAGGCGTTACCAAACGCGTCCTCAACACGATTATTATATTAATCGTCATTAAACGGAAAATGCGACGTGAAACTTTACTCGACCTATCCGACAAAGAATATACGCAGCTGGATTTGGATGAATCAGCTGCCGAAGAGCAGGATAGAGCGTCAGAAACCAGCGAAATCTCTGGATTCGAAGACGGCGAACGTCACGGAATTACATCTCCGTCGGCAGGCAAATACGCCGAAGTAAGAAGTTTCATCGAAAATGAATTGGTCTTGAAGGGACAAAAAATAACTCCACAACTTATCGATGACGTGTGCGTTGCAAAACACATTCCCAGGCGGGTGTTTATTGAGATCATAGAGAAAATATTGATTGAACGTCAAATTCCACGTTCATCGATGGTCGATATTTCTGAAAAGGAAATGTCAGAATTGCTTGCATCGGAGAAAGAGGACGAAGCCGTTTCGCAACCCGAAGAAGATGATGAAGATGCTGATCGTAGTGGGTCATCAACTCCGGACAGAGGACAAGAGATTGCCTCGTACATTTCCGACGAGTTTATCTCGAAAAAGAAGAAAATAACAGTACAGTCGTTCAAAGACATTTGCGCACGAAATGATGTTTCTGTGCAGATGCTTTGGAATTTAATTGACAACGTAATTGAGAAACAGAAACTCCCCAGGGCCGTAGTAATCGATATTTCCGAGAACGAATTGACGGAACTATTAGCTGTGGAGGATGAAGCGATTGTAAAAGAAGCTGCAGGTGATATGGAACTGTTGCAAGCAGAAAGTTGCGACAAAACTGAAATTGAAAATAACATCATTGAAGAATTTGTTTCGACGAAACGAAGAATCACACCCTACATATTTGAAGATATTTGCTTGCGGTACAAAGCTTCAAGACGAATAATAATAGAAATAATTGAAACAATAATCGTGAAAAAACATCTTCAAAGAAATTCTATTCTCGACATCACGGACACCGAACTATCGGAGTTGCTTGCTGTCGTAGAAGCGGAAGATGAGGAAGAAACTGAGGTTGGACTGAAATCTCCGGTCAAAGAACGAGTAAGACACGAAGATATCGAAGAAGATCAATTGGTGGACGGTTTTGTCAACATTCCATCGAAAGCCGACGTCACCGTCGAGGATGTTTTGAAAAAGGTATCGGTGGAGCTCGTTGCAAAAGAATCCGAAAAAGACGTTGATGATTTCGAAGCTGTGGAACAGGAATACAAAATTTACGGTTTGTCGCTCACGCCGGATAAAGAACTGCCGCTGACTGCTCAATCTACCGCAGCAGGTGACAAACTTGAAGATGAAGTGGAGGATATTGTCCATGATCACGTTAGTGATGTCGTTGAAGCTGAAGAGAAAATTGTGGGAGGCGCATCAACAACTGACGTCACGAGCAAGCTCGAAGAAAAATCAGCGGACCTATCCGACATCTCAGAAACCACTGATGCTATGGAGAAGTATTTGGTGGAAGCTAAAGAAAAACCTGAAGCGGTCGTATCGAAAGCAGAATCCGTTTCACCGCTAGCTAGTGACATAAAATCATCAGAGTTGCCCATTGGCAAAAAAGCTCAAGAGGTTTTGGATGAAGTTTTGGTGCAGGACTCCGGTGTCAAAGATGCAACACATAAAGTCCTAGAGAGTGAAGCAAAACTTGGACAAGGTGATGCCATTTCACCAAAAGCAGTCGAAGTTCCAACATCGCCAGAAATTCCGGATAATGACATTAAAATGGCGACTGCTGCAAGGAAGCCGAGTACAACTGCAGAACCAGCAACACAAGTGGAATCTGAAAAAATCGAATCGGAGGATGAAAGTAAAATAATTGAAGC
Organism: Diadegma fenestrale; assembly: GCA_037043255.1. Taxonomy (NCBI): domain Eukaryota; kingdom Metazoa; phylum Arthropoda; class Insecta; order Hymenoptera; family Ichneumonidae; genus Diadegma; species Diadegma fenestrale. The sequence goes on from CM073317.1 coordinate 11,687,744, forward strand.
TGAAATAGATGTATCCGTGACAAAGCGTGATAGCCATGGCGTCGTTGAATCAACGATGGATTCATCAGTAGTTGTGGATACAGAGGATGTTGCATCACAGCCTGGATCCGCATCCCCGAAGGAAGAAAAATCCTCGAGGGAAATTAGTGTGAATGAAGATACACCGCTTTCCAGCAGTACGGTTCATCGAATGGTGGTCACAGCGAGTAGTGAAGATGGTGGCCATGAAATGGAAGTCTGCCCGACCGGAAGCATCACGTTTACTCCCGATGATTCACTCAAGAGCTCACCAATAAAAACGACTCCCGATCAAGATTCTTTGCGATTGGAAAAAGAATCGATACATTCAGGAATTAGCACGCCCGAACGAGATAGCATATCCGAGAAGTCTGCAATTGGGACAAAAGATGGCGATAAAATAACGCCTGAAGACAGTCTCGACAAATCACCATCTGGTACACGGGATTCTCAGGATCTTGAAGACAGTTTGGACAAGTCGGATTTGGTCAAACTAAAAGAAACAAAAGCAGCGGAGCGTCTGAGCGAAGAACGAGAGGAGGCAGCTATTGACCAGATCTCTGAGCCGTCCAAGGCAGTTGATAAAGAATCAAAGAGCTTGAATGCTGCTGACAAGATAATTCCAACTTCCCTTGAATCAGTAGATGTTTCTGCTCCTGTGACAGGAATCAAAGACGAAATTCCGGAAAAAGTCGACGTGATTGATACAGATACCACCGTCGAACAGCTCGAATCCACTAAAGTTTCAAGCCAAACACCTCTTGAAAAGGCTGATATTCTAAAAACACCTTCCAGTTTAGCCAGCGAGATCCAAAGTGCAACTGAACAAGAAATCGCAACTCGCTTGTCAGATTCCTCTGTTATCATTGATCGAAAAGATGCAGGTGAACCAATTGTCCCAACAAAAACGCCAAGTCCAAGCTACGACGAAGACTATGGTTCGGAAGAGATACACGATCGTCCAAAACGATCTAGCGTTTTTGATGAAACCGTATCGATGAAACATGATGATGAAAGCGAGGTCAAATCACCTACAAAAGTTTCACCTACTGCCACCATCCAGGAAAGCAAAGATGAAAAAGTTCAAAGTGGAGTACCATCTCATGATATTTCCCCATCGGATGCTGAAAGATCCCGGGCAACTAGTGTTTCGAGCGATACCAAACATATAGTGGACGACCACGAAGGACAAAAGATTCTCGACCTGTCTGACACGGTAAAATCTCTTGAGCTTGGCAAGGACGAAGATAAGACAACAATTCAGGTGGAAGATCTTCATGTGACGAAACCCACCGATAAAATCAGTCCCACGACAGCTGACATCAAACTCGATGCGGAAAAAGAGCCTCTTGAACACGTCACATCCCCAAGTATCGATAGTAAAAAACACTCCCCAGTCGACTTGAAAGAACCTACCGATACAGTTCGATCACCGAGTTTGGTTGACGATGAAAGCGAATCTGCCAAAGTAGTCACTGATAAATTGGAACAAGTTACTGCAGAATCAGTTGGCAAAGGTCTGACGGACACAAGTACAAAGAGTCCGACTGATGATTCTACATCAACGGGGAAGATTGATGAGAAACAGAAAGATGGCGAATCAATTGGACGTTCTAGGTCGTCCAGTATTGCTATTGAAACACAGGACGAAAAGGGAAAGATTTCGCAGCCCAGATTGTCCATTGTTGAAGGTGGCGATCATGATCATTTGGAATTGATTGGTCACTCTAAGTCACCGAGCGTAACTTCTGAGATTCAAGATGAAATAGAAGTTGTGGAAGATTTCAAGCCATCGACTGTGGTCACGGAAAAACCGGACGCAGAAGGTAAAAAAGTATCAGATAGTCCTCAATCACCGACCATTGCTCTTGAACAGCAAGACGAAAAAGAAACATCCGATCGCTCTAAATCTTCCAGTCCAGCGGGTGAGAAAGAATTCACCGATCGTGCCAGATCGACCAGTATAACACCTGCTGTACCAGAAAGAAAAGCTTCGGTTGATCAGTCGAGATTAGAAAGCGTAGCCGTTGAGAAGGAAGCCGTGAAAGGGGCGATTGATGGTTCAAAGATGGTTAGCGTGATGGACGATAAGGAAGACGACAAAGAATCGATTGGCAGTTCCAAGGCACCAAGTGTGGCTGGAGACAAAGAAGACGAAAAAGAACATATTGATCGTTCCAGGTCCGCAAGTATAGCTGCTGAGAAACAAGATGAAAAAGAATCGTTGGATCGTTCGAGATCGCCGAGTGTAGTGGTAGGGAAGCTGGATGAGAAAGAAACTACCGATCGCTCTAAATCACCCAGTGTTACCAGTGAAAAAGGAGATGAAAAAGAATTCGTCGATCGTTCTAGATCACCTAGTGTCGCGATAGAGAAGCAAGATGAGAAGGAAACGATTGATCGCTCAAAGTCACCGAGTGTTGCCAGTGAAAAAGGAGAAGAAAAAGAATCGATTGACCGCTCCAGATCACCGAGTGTCGTGGCGGAAAAGCTCGATGTTAAAGATGCTAGTGATCGTTCCAGATCGCCCAGTATTGCTACAGGAAAAGTGGATGAAAAAGAAACGATTGATCGCTCCAAGTCACCCAGTGTAGCCAGCGAAAAAGAAGATGTGAAAGAATTGATCGACCGCTCCAGATCGTCCAGTATCGTGGGGGAAAAGCACGATGTCAAAGAAGCAATTGATCGCTCCAAGTCACCCAGTGTAGCCAGTGAGAAAGGAGATGAAAAAGAATCAGTCGATCGCGCCAAGTCACCTAGTCTAGCCAGTGAGAAAGGCGACGAAAAAGAATCAATCGACCGCTCCAGATCGCCGAGTGTCGTGGCGGATAAGCACGATGTCAAAGATGCCATTGATCGATCCAAGTCGCCTAGTGTAGCCAGTGAAAAAGGGGATGAAAAGGAATCAATCGACCGCTCCAGATCGCCGAGTGTTGTGGCGGATAAGCACGATGTCAAAGATGCCATTGATCGATCCAAGTCACCCAGTGTAGTCAGTGAGAAAGGCGACGAAAAAGAATCAATCGACCGCTCCAGATCGCCGAGTGTTGTGGCAGATAAGCACGATGTCAAAGAAGCAATTGACAGATCCAAGTCACCCAGTGTAGCCAGCGAAAAAGGCGATGAAAAAGAATCAATCGACCGCTCCAGATCGCCGAGTGTTGTGGCAGATAAACACGATGTCAAAGATGCCATTGATCGATCCAAGTCACCCAGTGTAGCCAGTGAAAAAGGCGATGAAAAAGAATCAATCGACCGCTCCAGATCGCCGAGTGTCGTGGCGGATAAACACGATGTCAAAGATGCCATTGATCGATCCAAGTCACCCAGTGTAGCCAGTGAAAAAGGCGATGAAAAAGAATCTATCGACCGCTCCAGATCACCAAGTGTCATAACGGATAAGCTTGATGTCAAAGATGTAAGTGATCGCTCAAGATCGGCCAGTGTCGAGACAGATAAAATACACGAAAAAGAAGCAATTGATCGTTCCAAATCTCCAAGTGTAACCAGTGAAAAAGAAGATGAAAAAGAATCAATCGAGCGCTCCAGATCACCCAGTGTCGTGACAGGAAAGCAAGATGAAAAAGAAACGATTGATGGTTCCAAGTCACCCAGTGTACCTAGCGAAAAGGAATCGATCGACCGCTCCAGATCACCTAGTGTCGTGGCAGAAAAACACGATGTCAAAGATTCAACGGATCGCTCCAAGTCACCCAGTGTAGCCAGTGAGAAGGGAGATGAAAAAGAATCAATCGACCGGTCCAGATCGCCCAGTATCGTGGCGGAAAAGCATGATGGCAAAGATGCAATTGATCGCTCCAAGTCACCCAGTGTAGCCAGTGAAAAAGGAGACGAGAAAGAATCAATCGTCCACTCTGGATCACCCAGTGTCGTGTCAGGAAAAGAAGATGAAAAAGAAACGATTGATCGTTCCAAGTCACCCAGTCTTGCAAGTGAAAAAGGAGATGAAAAAGAATTAATCGATCGTTCCAGATCATCCAGTGTCGCAACAGAAAAACGGGAAGAAAAAGAAACTACTGATGGCTCCAAGTCACCCAGTGTGGCCAGTGAAAAAGGAGATGAAAAAGAATTAATTGATCGTTCTAGATCACCTAGTGTTGCAACAGAGAAACAAGTTGAAAAAGAAACAATCGATCGCTCCAAGTCACCCAGCATTGCCAGTGAAAAAGGAGATGCGAAAGAAACGATCGATCGTTCCAGGTCGCCGAGTGTCGTGGCGGAAAAGCTCGATGTCAAAGATACAAGTGATCACTCCAGATCACCTAGCGTCGCTAGTGAAAAAGGAGACGAAAAAGAAACGATCGACCGTTCTAGGTCGTCGAGTGTCGTAGCGGAAAAGCTCGATGTCAAAGATGCAAGTGATCGCTCCAGATCGCCGAGTGTCGTGGCCGAAAAGCCCGACGTAAAAGATGCAATTGATCGCTCCAAGTCACCCAGCGTAGCCAGCGAAAAAGGAGACGATAAAGAAACCATCGCTCGCTCCAAGTCACCCAGCGTAGCCAGCGAAAAAGGAGACGAAAAAGAAACGATCCCTCGCTCCAAGTCACCCAGTGTGGCCAGTGAAAAAGAAGATGAAAAAGATACAATCGACCGCTCCAGATCGCCGAGTGTCGTAGCCGAAAAGCCCGACGTAAAAGATGCAATTGATCGCTCCAAGTCACCCAGTGTAGCCAGCGAAAAAGAACATGAAAAAGAAGCCACCGACCGATCCAAGTCACCTAGTATAGCCAGTGAAAAAGAAGGCGAGAGAGAATCAATCGACCGTTCTCGATCGCCTAGTGTAGCAACGGAAAAGCATGGTGAAAAAGAAGACGAAAAAGGACTAGTCAGTCGCTCTAGATCGACCAGCCTAACACCTGACAAACAAGAAGAGAAGGAATCCCACGATCGTTCCAAGTCACCGAGTGTAGCCAGTGAAAAAGATGACGGAAAAGAATTCATCGACCGTTCCAGATCGGCCAGTTTAGCGCCTGAAGCACACGATACAAAAGAGTCGACCGATCGTTCTAGATCGCCGAGTGTGGTAGCGGAAAAGCTCGATGAGAAAGCATCAATTGACCGCTCCAAATCACCCAGTGTGGCCAGTGAAAAGGAGTCGATTGCTCGCTCAAGATCGGCCAGTATAGCTTCGGAAAAGCAAGATGAAAAGGAATCACCCGATCATTCCATATCACCAAGTGTGGCTGGTGAAAATGAAGATGCAAAGGACTCGATCGATCGGTCGAGATCGCCTAGCGTGGTAACTGAAAAGCAACCTGAGAAAGAAACTACCGATCGTTCCAAATCACCCAGTATAGCCAGCGAAAAAGGTGATGAAAAAGCATCAATCGACCGCTCTAGATCGGCGAGTGTGACGACGGAAAAGCACGACGAGAAAGAATCAGTCGATCACCCCAAGTCTCCCAGTGTAACTAGTGAAAAAGAACTGATCGACCGTTCCAGATCACCCAGTATAGCCGGTGAAAAACAAGTTGAAACAAGTTTGCTCGAGCGTTCAAGATCGCCAAGTCTCGTCGGGGAAAAACCCAGTGAAAAAGAATCGGCAACTCGGTCCAGATCCTCCAGTGTAACTATTGAAAAGTCCGACGAAAAAGAATTGCGAGACGAGTCGGAAACACGCGCTCTTTCACCTGCGAAACAAGATGAAAAAGAAACGATTGCTGGTTTCAAAGCACTCGGTACGCTGCCTGAAAAAGAAGATGCAAAGGAATCTCTCGAGCACTCAAAATCTTCTAGTATCGCTGGTGACAAACCAAGTGAGAAGGAACCAGTCGATCTTTCCATATCGCTTAGTACAGCTGTTGAAAAAACAGAGGAACAATCTAGATCACCCAGTGCAGGAGTGGAAAAACACGATGGTGTGGAATCGATCCATAGTTCTAAATCTCCCAGTGTAGCTGGTGAAAAACAAGATGTGAAAGAACTGTCTGATCGCGAAGTATCGCCCACTGTATCTGAGGGAAAGCCAGATGTTCTGGAAACAGCTGACCGCTCTAAATCACCCAGTGTAGCTGGTGAAAAACAAGATGTGAAAGAACTGTCTGATCGCGAAGTATCGCCCACTGTATCTGAGGGAAAGCCAGATGTTCTGGAAACAGCTGACCGCTCTAAATCACCCAGTGTAGCTGGAGATGAGCCCGATCGCTCTAGATCGTCCAGTATAGCAGGTGAAAAACAGTCGGTTGATCGCTCCAGATCGGCTAGTATAGTGTCCGAGAAACCAGACGCCAAGGAATCGCTTGACGGTTCGAAATCACCGAGCGCAGTTGGTGGAAAGCACGACGAAACGGGATTCTCCGACCGCACCAGGTCGGGAAGTATAGTCGGCGAGCGACAGGAAGCAAAGGAAATGATCGACCGTTCAAGAACATCTAGTATAGCTGACGAGAGACTCGATGACAAAGAATCAATCGGTCGCTCTCGATCAGCCAGTATAGCCGTAGGAAAACTGGACGAAAAGGAAACGATCGGTCGTTCAAGATCAGCCAGCATAGCTGTGGGACAGCAGGAGAAAGAATTAATCGACCGTTCAAGATCAAGCAGTGTAGTTGCGGAAAAACAAGAAGAAGAAGAAGAAACGGTTGATCGCTCAAGATCAGGCAGTATAATTGTGGAAAAGCCAGAACACAGGGAGACAATTGACCGCTCGAGATCAGGCAGTGTAGTTGCAGAAAAGCATGAAGACCCGGCGTTGGTTGATCGATCAAGGTCAGGCAGTGTAGTTGCAGAAAAGCATGAAGAAAAGGACACCGTTGACCGCTCAAGGTCAGGCAGTGTAATTGCAGAAAAGCAAGAAGAAAAAGGCACCGTCGACCGCTCAAGGTCAGGCAGTGTAATTGCAGAAAAGCAAGAAGAAAAAGACACCGTTGCCCGCTCAAGGTCAGGCAGCGTAGTCGCAGAAAAGCAAGAAGAAAAGCACTCGGTTGACCGCTCAAGATCAGGCAGCATAATTGCAGAAAAACAAGAAGAGGTGTCAGTTGATCGTTCGAGATCTTCCAGCATTGTTGCCGAGAAGCAGACTGAAGAGTTCGAGCGTTCGAGATTACCAAGTATTGCTAGTGAGAAGACAGTTGACAAAACGGCAGCAGATGGTTCAAGATCAGCGAGCATCAGTCCTCAGGAACACATAGAAAAAGTGCTCGCCGGCGTTTCTGAATCATCAATTACTGTAGCAGCAACACAGAAAGACGGATCGACAGTGCACTCCAGGTCATCTAGTATTACTGGTGGGAAGCAGGACGCGGAGCAAGTAGTCGATCATTCTAGGTCACCTAGCATTCTCTCTGACAATCAAGATAAAGTAGATCTTAGCGTTCGTGCCGAATCACCGGAGACTGCTGATGCTGACCACGAAAAAACGGGCTCGCCTGATTCATCCAAACCAGCGGATATAAAGAAGCCTGCCGACGCAACCGAATCACATGTCATGCCGACGCAACAACCGGCCGAAGCCATTGATGATAAATTGCCGAAAGACAGTACCAAGCTTGAAAAGGATGCGGCAGACGAACCAATCGATTTATCATCAACAGCATCCACTGGAACTGAATCAAGTAGCTACGATGCTGGCAAGCGTGCCAGCATTGTCGATACTCACATTATCGCCAAAAGATCACTCGATGCTTCAAAGGAATCTGTACCAAGCGTAACGGCTGTTCAAGACTGTAAACTCGACGAAAGCGACGCAGTTCAGGCGATGCAAAAACTAGCAGAAACGATCGCTGACAAATCACTGGCATGTGACATGAAAGATGGTGGAGGGCTGCATGACGTCGAGACAGTGGAACATGAGATTGCTCACGATAAATCACGATCCTCCAGTTTATTCGATGCTGGTGAAAAAACTCCAAAAAGTCGTTCACCAACGGCGAGCTTAATTGAAGACGAAGTACCTGAAGTTTCAAAACCAAGTGACCAAGCAACGATCACGAAAGAAGATGTGTCGAGAAAATCAAGCATGGCCGAAATTTCACACGACACGTTGGATCAGTTGCCAAGTGATTCTAAAAAGTTTTGTACCATGGAATTAGAGGGTGCACTTACAGAACGAGGCAGTGTGGAAATTGCACAAGACATTGCTGGACGATTCGCAAAAGATTACCACACTACGTCCGAAAAAATGGCAGAAATTGTCGAATACATCATGAATAAATATATTGCAAAGAAAGAACGGATTAGCCCTCATATTGTAGAAGAAATTGTGACCCTCTATTCGATATCAAAACATATAATCTTGGACCTCATTGAAGCTATTATTATAGAAAAGAATGTGCCTAGGGATGTAATTGTGAGTTTCCCCAAAGACGATGAAACGAAAGTTTCCGATATTGTGTCTGAGGACGATCATGTCGACGTGATCGATATACCCCCGGCCAAACAGCTCGAAATCGAAACTCGTATTCACCAAGAATTTGTTACGAAAAATAAGAAAATTACTTCACTAGTTATCAATGAATTAGCAGCTATGACATTTATTTCAAGACACATTATTATAATGATTATTCAGAAAATGGTTCGTGACCAAAAGGGACTGACGGCAGATCTATTGGAATCTGGAATTCTTGATGAATCCATGACCAAGACCGTACAATCGGGAACCACGCATGAACAAAGTCCCGAACCCGAAAGCGTCAAAAGCCACGAGTCGAGCGTCCACGATGACGGACATAGCGGGAGCCATCTGCCATCAGGTACCGGCGATGACGTGTCCCATTCAGACAAGGTCAGTGAGGATGCACCGATGATTTCCGATTCAAAACGGATGGAAATTGAGAACTACGTCATGGAAGAATGCGTGAAAAAGAGAATAAAAATAAACTTGTTAGTTTTCGAGCAGATAATTATGAGAATGGGTGTTCCAAGGTCGGCGCTGTTGAGTGTCATTGAAAAAATAATTCTAAGTGGTAAAGTACCGCGTGCGGAAATGATTGATGACGCAATATACGATGAAGTTGAGAGGGCTTCGGACAGAGTGTCCGAGAGCGAGGACAAGGGATCGAAAGAGTTTATGTCGAGCAGAGACCGATTGATGGAACTCTCCGGTAAATCCACTCCAGATCCAAAATCTTCTGGATATTCAACTCCTGAGGTTCGCCACTACGATGACAAATATGGCAAGGGAATGGTATCGTATTCCAACGACTATGAAAGCCCATTCCACAAAGCATTCGTAGGCGGAATGACGGAAATCAGAACTACTCACATAACGACACTCTCCGGTAAATCAACTCCGGACTACAGTGTACGGGGTGAAACCCCAGAGTCTTTATCTGAGAGTACCAGCCAAACGAAACTCGAAGAGAAGTTTGGTCTCGAAACTGTCACGACATCTGAGAAAACATCCACGTCAGTCCATAAAACAGACGTAACTTCAACAACTGGAACGACAACGACAACTACGGTAGACTTGGTAACTGAGCCAGCCAAACTTTCCACCAAATTGGCACCGTCGAAAGAGGATCCACATGCAGAATCCGACGAAGATGAGCAGGTGGTAATTAAAAAAGTCATAACAACTGAAATTATAGAAGAAACAAGACCAGTGACAGAAATAACGATCCACAAGCAAGAAATTGTCGACCAGCCACCGGTGATGACAACAAAAACAATTGAATCGTCATCATCTGATAAACATGATGATTACGAGGTGCACACGATTTCACGAACTGTCCAAGAGACCGGATCACCGGAGACGATCGAAATCGTGACTGTAAAAACAATCGAAACGGTCGTAATGGATGACGTGTCACCCGAGACGATCATGTCAAAATTGGGCTCGCTGGATGGGACAAAAGACCTTTCGGTAACGGAACACACTGAAGGAGACGTCAAAACTGTGACTACTACTGTCACAATGACGACTGAATCCGATCGCGAGATCAGTCCGCAAAAAATAGTAGAAAAAATCGTTGGACAGTCATCTGGATCGAAAGAACTGGACAAAGTAGGAGACGAGTCGTATACGAGCACCCAGGTCATTAGCAAGGTGACGTACACCGCACCAATTGACAGCCAGCAAACAGATAAAGTTACAGCAGATCATAAGGAAGAAACGGCGGCGTCCACAGCAACGTTGACATCTGGAGGCCAAAAGAAATCCGACCTGGAAACGTCTGCCACGGATTCTGCCGGGCACGTAGAAAAATCGAAATCTGCAGGCCCGACTCTTTCTGAACGAATAGGTTTGGAGAAACTGGAGCATCCCAGATCACCGGTAATCAAGGATCTCATTTCGGACGAGCGAAGCTTCACTGGTCGAATGTCTCCGGATGTTTCTTCAGGTAGAGATAGCCAGCAAGGTGGTTCATCGATACATTCAGCAACGGATGTTCCAGGGTCGCCAATGTTCAGAGACAGCGGTATGGGATATGGGCAAATGTCTGGCAGGTCAACTCCTGACAAACGAGGACCCAGCCGGTCCAGTACCGCGACTCCCGAAGGTGTGCGTTCGAACGAAGTAATTAGAACAACTATTACAACTACAAGGACAATGTCCGACGAAGGTGACATAATAACGACGACTATGGAAATCACTGAAACGACGAATGAAAAAGGAGAAACGATCATTCTGGCGGAAAAGACGGATGTCAAAGTCGAGGATAGAATAATCTCGGAGGACATGAGCAAGAGCACACTTTCCAGCGGTTTCGAGGCGTTAAAAGCTCCGAGCGATTACACGGGTGAGGCAGCAGATGCAGATCAAGTCAGTCCGCGAAGTGATCACAGCAGCGTGCAAAGTAGAGCGGGCACTCACATATGGGGAGGCAGCGAAGAAAGATACACGTATTCCGATGACGATGTACCGGGTTCACCGTTGTCGACCACTTCCCAAGTCGGTTATTCTCCTCAGTCAACTTATCCATTCGAGGACCACAGTTCCGACAAGGGTTCCTCCCGAAAGAGCATGGAATTTTCAGTAGCAGATATGAGCGCCAGTTTCTACGGCGAATTGCCAGACTTACCTCCCCGAGTTACGACCATAAAGACGACGCATTTGGATGGAAGTGATTCGGAGGCTCCGGGAAGTTCGGCACCAGCTGAGAGCGACTTCTCCTTCAAAAAGTTCACCGTTGCCAAGGAATTCGCTGGTACCGCACGGGATGGACAATCAGACGGTAAAAAATACATCGACGAGGCTGACCTTGATTTCGAAAAGGCTTTGACAGAGCCCAAGGAGACTAAGGCAGAGAAGGAAGTCAGCAGCGTTGTTGGAACTAGTTCTTCATCGTCTCAATCACAGATAGAAGATAAGAAATCGGAGCCCAAGTCCGATTCGAAGAAAGATCCCTTGGCCGGTTGGGGTTCACCTCTAGGACTTCCATCACCCAAACCACCAAGAAAGTTCAACCTGAGAACAGTCGCGCGACCGAGCGATAATGTCGTCGAGGAATCACAGGATTCGATCAATTTCGATCCGATACAGGACTGGGGTGAACCACTCAGATTACCGTCCCCTGCACCAGTCGTCGATGAGGGTTCCAACAAAGGAGCCCCCTCGACTCCCAAAAAGGAACGCAAACAGCCGAAAAAAATCATTTCGGAAAACATAAAAAATAGAAAACGCTCTGAAAGTCCTGCGAAAAACGACAAAAAAAGCAAAGACGCGAAAACTAAAATTCAACCGGTTTACATTGACCTCACATATGTTCCTCATCATGGTAATTCATACTATACATCCGTCGAATTTTTCAAACGAGTTCGGGCTAGATACTATGTCTTCAGCGGCACGGAACCCAGCCGGGAAGTCTATGACGCACTCCTCGATGCTAAGAAAACGTGGGAAGACAAAGATCTAGGTACGTTCAATATTCCACGTTCTCAATTCGTTCCGATTTATTAACCCCAGGCGACCTTGAATCCCGCCCTACTCTTTCTCCCTTCGTTTTTTAAAATCATTTTACCGCGTTTTCGGCTGATTTTTTTACTTCAAGCAAAATTGCCGCAGGCTCACGTGATCTTTGATAAAAAAATAAAAATAATGAGTCCAAGTTGAATTCTTTGCGTTGAATTTTACCAAAGATGTGAATTTTTCAAAATTAGCGTCATTTTTTGACCCCGGGTTACCGGAACGGGTGAAAAATAAAGTTCCAGGCTCAATCGCCAAGTATTTTCACCATAAAAGGAAGTTTTGCGATGAAAACTTGTGAGACTTCGAAAAAAAAAATTGATTCGCGTTTTGTATGTTTAATTTGCAGAAGTGACAATGATTCCAACTTATGACACCGATACACTGGGATACTGGGTAGCAGATAACGAGGAAGCCCTCGCCGCGAACCATATCGACCTGTCACCATCAGCATCACGTTGCACCATAAACCTCCAAGATCATGAAACCAGTTGTAGCGCTTATCGGCTTGAGTTCTAGAAAGCGGCAGCTTGTTCAGCGGTCATCGTCGAGTTCTGAGCTCTGTCCGGAACAAGACCAATAATCACTCGACCTGGATCAATCAATAGTAGATCACGAATCAGTCATAACACTGTCTTTGAGGGTGATTTCTCAAAGTACTCGTTTATATTCGTTATCTCACTAAAATTACGTTGCTATCAATGCGATCGAAAGACACAAACCGAGGGTAGCGTCTTAATTTCGCTTAATTAATCAATTATCGTGGAAGAGCAATGATCGCAGATCCTGAAATACTTCGTGGCTGTTGGACGGTCACCGTTCAATTCAAATCAAACATCCAATCAAGTTTCAACATATTTATTTGGCCTAAGTCGGAACATTTCCGACGATGCACTAGAAACATTGAACAGAAGCGCAGAATCGAGTCAAGGCTAACGTCACAATTTTACGGATGACAAAAATAATCCATTTCGTTTGCATTCACCTAACAAAATCCAATCAAAAATGTGATAGCCGAGTCTTAGTGCACTGACGGTGCCGAAACATACAAAAAAAATATTTCTAATCAAAGTTACGTCAGCGAAATAAAGGCCGGCTTAGTCAAGGCCGGACAATTACCGAAACAGAAAATGTGGAAGTTTTTTTTTTGGTACAGACGTAACGCGATTGGTAACGAAATAAATTTTTTTCGCGATAACCATTGACTCTGGAATCTGTACGCCATATAACGTATGGAGAAGAGTGAATTAATGTCACGCGATTGATTGCTCCATAAAGTAATTTGCTTGTCCATTAATTACCAAATCTGTACCGTACTTTGACCAAAAGAAGCTAAAGGGAATGCTTAAGAGATTTGGAGCGAGTGCGAGCGGCGGATCCAGGCTTTTTTTTAATTATTTTGTTGAGCGGAAGGGTCAGGATCGTACACCTGCAGTTATGAAACATCCATCCAATAGTTCGGTTTTGCAAAATTGTATTAAATTAAATGACGCCGATTCCACTGTCAGCTTCCGAGCCTGAATACGTTTGAAACGCTTGGTAACACAGCAAATGTTACGCTGACTGATGAATCCATCAACAACAACCATCCCGTCCGTCGAGTCTGCTCCTATTGGATTATTATAATTATAACCAAAAATGACACGCTTAGACCATAGACGAGAATGTACAATCCAAGAGCCATTGAACTTTTCTACTTATCCTTCGGTAGATCGTATCGACGATCAAGTTTCGATTCGAAACTTGAAAACATTGTCGGATGATTGAAACGAGATAAAACGCGTTGCGATATTAGGGGAGAAAAATAAAGAGATAAATGGTGGGATGCGAACGAAACCACGAGGGCGATGATGATGATGATGATAATTGTAATGATTGAGCAATAGTTTAATGAGTTTAAAATTGAATCAATCCACGGTTATCAATATAAATTATTAATGACGTTATTTATTGGCAATTATTCTGGATATCGTGTCGATTGATTTGCCTCAAAACTATACACGTTGCTGAAGATCATCAACATCAGCCATTTTTATTGAATTTTTCATTTAGTCAAATAAATAGAAACAAAGATCGATTGATTTACGATTATCTGTGATGGTTGAAACATGCTTTGTCTAACTTTAACATGATAGGACTTTTCAAAGTTTATTTTTTATATTCGGCAGCTTAGTTTTTGCTGGTAGCTGAGAACCAATGATAGCTTAATATGATCCTAGTGCCTATTCCCCATTTGTTGAATTATGGGCGACTTTAAAAGGTTCAAATGTTTATTTTCAATTTTTTAAATATAATTACACTTTTTTTTGAATTTTATTATAATTAAAATATCGATGATAAAAACACGTGCTAATTTTATTTTCTTCCGAGACACGAGATCGTGAGTTTCAGGACGAAAATATACACGATATATTTAAAAGGAGCTTATCAACTCGAGTGATTATTGAAAAGGAAAGAAGGTGATTCGCTAAATAGGGTTTAAAACGAATATTTGATAGAATAAATGATAATAAAGGAGATGGAATAATGAATGAATGACAAACAAAATATTAACCCCGAGCGACGAATCGCTCGATAAAAAGATGAAAGTCTTAAAAATAAAATCATTTAAATGGGAGATGAAAAAAACGTAACGAATACGACGATATAGTTGATTATTGCAATCTTCGAAAATATCATCATCCAACATCGTCCTCCTCGATTATATAGATTATTGCTTTTTATAACGTACACACCGACGGACGTGAGAGAGATTAAGGGAGAGAAAGAGGCAGCAGAGGAAGAAAAAGATACGGAAATATGATAAGCACGGTCGTTAATGTACTTCAGAATTTGTGTATTCTTTAATAAAAATAAATTAACAATGACGACCAGCTATCTAGGTAGGGTGTTGAAATTACGAGAGAAACAAACAAACAAAACATAAAAACAAACTAATTAAAAAGGAATATCTCCAAGAAAAAAACGCAGAGTTATATATACCGATGAACGTAACGACGAAATATAAATTTAGGTGCGAGCTTTCACTGAATACATTAAATATAGGGTGGCTGCGATCAAACAAATGCGAAGAAAGAAGATACGCGAGAATTACACTTGTACGAACTCCAGGATCGAAATGCGCCTCAGGGGTGATAGCTGCTGGTTTATTTTTTATTTTTTTAAGTCACCTACGCACGATTTTCGTTGCGAATGATTCATCGAATTGATTTATTACGTTGTCATCCCCCAGTGCACTAACGAGTCATAATGAACGAAAAAAAAAAAATAAACATTCTCTGAAATCTTGTACATGCACGCCTAAGGTTGAGAGATCTTGAAATTATTTCATAATAAATGATTCTAGTCATCCGAATAATTTTTTAAACAATTTTTCTTTCGTCTAAGGAGCTGCGAGTAGTGCGAATAAGATGCAGGTATCACCTCCTCGGGGTGCGGATGCGTGCTCGTGTCCACGCTCTCAGATTTAAGATTAAAACTTAATCTTATTGTGGAGTGTTCGTGGTGCTATGGTTATTATTATAGAAATAAAAATGTTACGATCTATATAATAAAAATGATAATATAATAAATATGCAATATACTACCTTTGATTGCAGATACTCGCTTGAAAGATAATGCAGTGCTTTCAATTCTCTATTGTATTGGTGTTTGAAAAACAAAACAAAAAACTTTAGTTCTATTCATCACTTTGTGACATAAAAGCTGGACATTACTGCATTCTAAAAAAAAAAGTAATAATTAATAGATGAATAACAAACCTTGATGGGAAAACTGGAGTTCTGGTCTCGTCTTTTAATGCGAACGAAGTAGCTTAGTGCTTCATGTTCCCTTGGAAATCCTCGACGAAACCGTACTTTTTAAATCGGTCCCTTTTCAAGAAAACTCATACGCAAACTGACTTTCGTTGAAATGAAATTTGCAAAAATTTTTTTCATGCGATTTATTAACGTGCTTTCGATATTTCGGAATTAAATTATTAGTACAACGAGAAATACAACGTTTCGGAATTATCACACGGTTCGATAGGCTTTTTTGGGTTATTTCGTTTCAATGGATCTTTAAAAATTTCGGTATGTCATTGAAAGTAATTACAAAATATTATTGTAACGCTGATTGGAACAGGAAATTATTACTACGTGGGTTTTTAATTTACGTCGTTGGAACGGTTTCGTATTATTTTTTCTATTGTGGTTGAAAATTGTTTTTTGTTCCACTCAGGCTACAGAAATTTGCAACTTTAATATTCAATAATGAGACTAAAAATGAATGAAATATTTTTGATAATTTTTCGCGCTAGAACGTAGAAAATCACAATAAAATAAAAGAGACAATTTTTAAACGATGGAATTGTCGCAAATGTATACTGGAAGGTTTTCAGAATCTCGTATTGTCGGGCATTTTAACAAAGTACGCGATTTTGTCTTCGGTGACTCTGTAGTTGTGAATCCATCGAGATCCTTTACGGAGACTTCCGTCGATTCCATCTTTCCAAACGCCAGCGGGAAGATAAACTTCGCGTTGTCGACTACCGGAGTAAAGAATCGGAGCGACGATTAATTCCTCGCCGACAGAGAATTCGTCGACGACGACGTGGCAAGCGGAATCTGCAGGGTCGAGCATCCACAATGGTCGGATAATGGGCAGCCCAGTGTCCAGTGTCTCGTTGGCGTATTTTTTGAGCAAAGGCGTTACTGTTTTTTGTCTGAGTTCGGTGAGTTTTTTGGCCATTTCCAAAACCGTTTCGTCGGAGTATTTGCTGGGCAAGTGGGTGAATCGGATCACCGGAAGGAAAGTGGAAAGCTGCAACCACCTGACGTACAATTCCTTGTCCGGGAGATTAACTTCGTAGTCGTTTGCAGGATTATTGTCGGACATGGGCAACGCGACGTCGCCACCAACGGAGCCTGGCATGATAAAAGGATATCCGATCATTCCGTAACTGAGAATTGTAGGAATGACAGTTTTAATGGCTTTCCAAGAGGATGGAAATGGCGGTAGAGAGACAAAAACCGGTGCCCTTGGTCTTGAGATTGCGCTGGATACGCCGATGACTGAGACCGCGCCGAGTATCGAGTTGGTAAATATTGTTTTGTAATGATCAGGATTAACGAGAGGTTTTTCGCACTTGTAATAATGCGGCATGTCCTGGGCGGTTCCAAGATCAAGATAAAAAGAATCAACGTCGTATTTCTTGATAAGATTTTCGAGTTTAGTTTGGAGCCACGGTAGAGTTTTGTTGTTGGTGATATCGAGGACTCCGGCGCTGTTGCTTTGTCGATATCGCGTGAGGGCTGGAATTCTGGGATCGCTGCCTCTTTCCGATATGAGAAGACGATTGGCAACGGCGTCTTTGAAATTGATAGACTCAGTGGAAATGAAAGGTTGAATAGTGAAAACAATTTTAAAGCCACGACGATGAATGACGTTTATCGTTTCCTCCATCGACGGAAAGCGATTTTCGTCCAGTACGAAATCACCAGGATGCGGTTGCCATTCCTCGTTCAACAACACGTGACCTTGACGAAGAAATCCGAGGGCAATGACGTCCTCGGTGTAATTGTAAATAGCAGCCTCGTCGGTCGGTGAAATTTGCCAAACTGGCTCCGACAACAAGGTGTGAACTGCTTGCAATTCGTCGGGCTTCAGACCATCCCACAGGGACTTTTCAGCCAACGATGAGTGAAGACTCTTCATGTTGTCCGTTGCGCAAATCGTGTAATTCAATTGAGGCAGCGGAGTCAAGTGATTGATGTAAGCAAACACATCGTGTTTAGCTTGGAGACAAAATTCCTTGGATCTATTTGCGTTTATCGAGACGTAAAGAGGCGTTTCCGGGTCAACAACTATCGTCGCTCCTTTCGAATTGAGAAAATATCGTTTCAAGACGTTTCCAAACGGATGCTTCCGTATGTCTCCCGTTATGAACGGACTCAGATCCAATTTTCCTTGCCCCAGAGGATAAGCCATGTTTTGAATCTGACCTGCTCCGTACCAATGCCCTTGCTTCGGTGACCAGTCGAAACAGTCCTTGGGATTGAAGAACGAGCTCAAACTTTGCCATGTCACGTGATAACAATTCATCTCGTCGCGTGCACTGTGTGCCAAATACAGTCGCGTCTGACCCAGCCATTCCAAACACACTGCATCCTGTCTCTGGTGATGCGGAAGACACGGAAACACACCTGTTTCTTCGGGAATTCCGACTCCCAAACGTGCCGCTATTATTTCCGCTCCAATACTGCTGTACACGTGCAACAAACGCTCGTTCTTGTTGAATCTATTTGGAGAAACGACAAAAACCAACTTTTCAGAAAATGTTTCATTGATGCATTTCTATATTTGAGAAATTAAATATGCGTCAGAGTTTATTCGTCCCGATCAAACGATCGGCGTCTTTTGCAGTTCATAAATAAATTTGCAGGAATAAATAAAAAATACCTGAATCTTTCGAAATAAGCTCGTTGTAGGACGTGTTGAGTGTAATAAACGTGGGCAAATCCAACGAGGAAAACGACGCATAAAAAGAGAATGCCCACGAAAGCCCGGAGTCTGAAAAATAAAAATCAGTTCAGTCCGTTTTTGGAGAACGCAAAAAAAAATCTTTTTGTTTCTGCAGAGACAGAATTGGCGAGGAAAATTGTTTTTAATTTAAAAAACTCACTTGTAATCTGCATTTTGACGCTTTTTGCTGCTCCGAAGTGCTTGAGGTATCGACAATTGTAATTTTTCTTTAAGAAGACTGCTAATGCTATTCACGCTCGTTATCGTCGAATTTGGACTCTGTACATCCGGAATATCTGATCCTTCGGTCCCGAATTTGTGGCCTCCTGAGGATGAGATGACCCGAGGTTTCCGCCTTGGCGGTGCTTGGAGAGGCACCCTGAGAAAACGAGAGGAAACCACTTTACTAAAGAAAACTTAACGCCTGCACAAAATTCATGAGAATTTGAAAACGACAAAAGCTGAAAGATTTTTTTTCTCATGTAACATTCAAAACCACGGCTCCAAAACTTGAATTTTTCTCTGGCAGTGACACGTCGGACGTTGAGAATTTTTAAAGAGTCAAATAAGTGCGAGACGGCCAAATAATTACGAGCATCGGGAATTAGTGACTAATTATTATTGACACAACGTTAAAGATGAAAAAATGGGAGAAAACGCTTGTTTATACCTCTGCAAAGAAACGGCACTTCCCACGTCATATCGAGGTATCATATTGAGTTTAATATTTTTTCACATTTAAGAGAACTTTTCAATGTGCTGGCGATTTTCCATATTCACTTTGACACAAACGAGAGATTTCGTATTGTTTTCAACATTTTTCGAGTTTCACTAATTTTCTCGTATCCCAGATTATGTTTTTTTTTTCCTTTCTATTTGGATTATTAATTTTTCAACTTTCACGAAAAAGATCACGACGCGGCTGTTCTTTAGAAGCGACTGAGACCCTGGCAGTAACCGAATGAAATGTGGAAAAATAATGATTCCTGATAACCCTGGAGCGATACGAGATACGAAAAAGCAGGCTCGTCGATGCGCACTTGAGACGATTATTAGCGTCGTTCGTATTTCATTTGCGTTCGTTCGACGCTTCCCGAGCATGCAAAGCATATTTACTTACGTGCTCGGGAGAATGTAAATACTGGGACACTGCAAACATTGAGAAAAGCCGAAGATTGCAAGGCGGCGGAAAAAGAATGCTCTATCAAAAAAAAAATGCTCGATTCTCAGTCAGTCGCGGCGATAAGAAGAATTAGGATCATCGAAAGAATCGTGAAAAAAAAAAACATTTCACATTTTTGATCCTTTCGCAAAAATATTCGTTCGCAATGACACGCAGTGGAGATTTTTCTTTTAGTTGCATTGAACTCTCTGCTGATGCCTTTTAATTTGAAAAATTAGCTTGGGTCAAAATGACCCAGGAGCTCAACGAAAGGTATACAAAAAATCAACATGATCTTCGATTCTTTTTCGAGATTGAAAGATTTAAGCCAAAAAAGTTAAAGTCATAAAATTACATACTGAGAATTTTGTTTTACGTACTTGACCATTTCCTCGTCGTTTGCATCTTCCTCCGTTTCTGAGCCCATCGTGCTTCCGTTCGGTGTCGACCCACTATTGCTGAAAGTCGTGCTGCTGTCACTTTCAATTCTCGAAAATTTGGACGTCACGCTCTGTAACCGTGAATTTAATTTTTTTTTCTACTTTCTTTTCTTCCGAGTCAGCAATTTTTTTGCTCTGTGAATAGAAACGTGAGACGCAAACTCTACTGGCGAAATATCGATCATGGCTTTGACCATAGGACAGTGAAAAATCAGAAATGATTTGGAAGGGAAATTGAGAATGGTTTGTTGATCTTCTGGATTTAAGGACCGACAAGTGCTAGTTGCTTCTGCAAACTTGAAACTCCAACTCGCCATCTCGACTCTACTTCCAAATCGTTCCACAAAATCTTCGAGAGAAGCAAAGAAAAATCGTTAAATTCGTGAATCTATCAATTTTTGTCATTTTTTCCTTCATGCCCTCATTTAACTTCAGTTAAAAACAATTGTGACGGTTTCTTGAGTCAATTTCCTTATTTTCTTCGTAAATCTATTTCCCAATTAATTTGCTTCGTGAGAATCCAGCAAAATCTTCGGCTAAAATGATAAAATACCAAAATAACAATGTTTTTTTTTTTTATTTGGATTATGTCAATGAGCATAATTCTTGTTTGCGAATTTCTGTTCTAAAGATGTTGATTCAATTTATGTGTATGATCAGAATTCTTCGCAACTGTTTCGTCTAGACATGATAACATTTTTCCTCGATTCCAAAATGAGGATGATTGGGGGGATTGTTGTTTTGAATTTTCTTCCTGCACTCGATATTGCATTGGATCACGATTGGGATCGTGGATTTTAACGTCGTTTTTTATTTACTGAATTATCGTATAAATCACTTTTAATTTTTTTGATTTTAATATTCACAGTAGATGATAAATTTTTGTTTACCGTTTGTGTGCCGTTACGCGTGTCATCCATTTTGTTCGATTTCAACGGCAAAGAATTGGAAATTTTATTCGCTGGCTTGTCACTGGGTTCGGAATTTTTTTCAGTCGATACGATCTTTCCTTTTCCGGTCTCGACTACTTGATGATTTGAAGAAACATCGTTATCTGAATGACAAAAAAAAATATTGATTGTGTTGTAGATCGAATGTCAAAAAATATTGAAACGTTGGAAAAAAGGAAATTAGTATGTCAAGGTCGCGAAGAAATTATCGTAATTTTTGAGTTTACAGCGTCGAACATAATTTTTCGAAAAAACTGAAACGACTCTTCGTTTTTGAAGTCCCAAAAAAACAGAAGAAATTCGAAAAACTCTGAAAAGCAAATAGAGTTTTTAACCTCGTTCTCTGACACTGTAAAAAGATATTTTTCTACAACTTGCTGTTTTTACTATACGGATCAATCAAAATGTGCGACTGTTCGCCAAAAAATAAAAATGAAACAGTTTTCGAGTCACGACCGGTGACGACTTTGCCACTTTTTGAAACATGTTCGCCGCGTCAGGTCCAACGAGCAGATTATACGAAAAGTTCCTTGCGTAATGTTCGACAAGAAGCAAATGTTGGGGATACGAAAAATCTCGTCTCGACGGACTTGCCAACTGAGAAGATTTATGGAATTTGCAATGCATCGGTCACATCTTCATCGGACGAGCAATCGACTGATAATTCAGACACTTTGGTTGGTCCATAATCTAATGAGCTTTTCAAATTTTGGCTAAAACACTCAATTGCAGCTTCTGCATTGACGGCCTGGGTCAATTTGACCCGGACCGTGTGTTCTACTAGAAAAATTGCGACTCCAAGCCCAATTGATTTAAAAATGATTGCAATCTTGAACTTTAGGAAATGTGAGCATTTAATTTTGAAAAATTGCAATTCCTCCAATTTTTCGTACTTTCGAGATTAATGATCGACGATTTACTCGTTAAAAATTCAACCTTAAAAAAAAAATTAATGAGATCTCTAGAATTCCAAAAAATGTATTTTTTTCATTTGAAAATGGAAGAATTCTCGTGATTTCTCGGTCATAACCCGAAAAAAAGTATCATAAAAATGTTTTCGTAGATAATTATTCAGGAAATTCATTTATTTTCGTACGACATAAAAAAAATTAATGAAACTTGATGTTTTCCCAAGTCGGATGAAGATTCGTCACAGGGAAATGTTTCGGAATGCACAATTGGCTGCAGAATATTGGACGATGGTGAAGGCTGTATTTGCGCCGAGGAAAAATCCAACGAAAAATTAGATTTCGAGCATACGTTGATAATGATAAAACCAGAATCGATGAAACGTTTGAGCGAGTTGGACCGTTTGATACACGAAGAAGGTTTCGAAGTGCAACGAAAGAAAAATCTGATTTTGACGTCCGAGCAGGTTGCAGAATTTTATGCGGACAATTACGGAGCCATGGATTTTAAAAATTTTGTATCGTACATGACGTCCGGTCCGTTGGTCGTAGAGATTTTGGCGAGAAAAAACGCGATTCAGAAATGGCAACTGCTCATGGGACCAGCCAAAGTTAGTTGCAACGATTTTTTTCACTCTCACGTTTCTTAATTTGCTTCTTTGTGATTTCTGTAATAATTTCGCTCTCCAAGGAGACCGATGCGAGGCTGTATTTTCCTGATAGTCTACGTGGCCAATGCAAAAGTTCCCAGTGCAAAAATTCGTACCACGGAAGCGCGACCCCCCACGATGCTGAACGCGAGATTCGTTTCTTCTTTCCGGACTGTTCGTAAAAGCGACAAATTCTAATTCTCAAGTCATTGACATTTTTCCTCACGCCATTACATCTTTCCAGTCATTCTGGAACCAATTATGGAAGGACAAGATACAGAAACTTATTTGAGGAAAAACCTCGGCGATTTTTTAGCCAAGGGCTTGGCAACGGTGAGAAAACAATTAACTAATTCGTCTCAAGTGAAAATTGCCACTTCATTGACTCAAATTTTGGCACCTTCATATTTATGTAAACTTTCAAATTGACGAGATCTCAGAAGCAAAAATTTGAACTTTCAATGTCAATTACGACTTTACGAGTATTAATTCGTGTATTCACAGTGTTGCACAGTCAAGCCACTGGAACCAATTTTGTGGCTCGCGAATTGGTTGCTTTGCCACAATCCAAACATCCCGAAGGTTGTACCGATTAATTATTCAAAGTGAATTTGTTCCCGGATCGTAAAAAATGCTGCTGTCTGAATGATTTATAAATTGTTGAATAAATTACTCACCATTTCTCATAGATTCGTTCACCGTTACATCATTTTTTGCCGGACCGTTCAATTCCGAAGCTGCGGATGTCCCGTATCTGTATTCGCATAAAAGAAACAAAATTTCATTCGTTTCCAACAATTTTTTGCCGATTTTGAAATAATTTTCAAAGCATAAAACTATAAAAAAAAATTGTGCGATGGTTTTAGTTGAAAAAAAATGAAGAAACAATTCAACATTTCAAAATATCGAGTCCAGCTTTATAATCGAGAAAATGGACAATTCTGGGCTCACAAAATTCAAGCCAATTTGTATGTAAGAAAAAACGTAATTGTGATAAAAATATCGTACCTTGAATGCACTAGTTGCGTTACAATTTTCCCCACACGTACTCGATCGTGAGATATTCGAGGCACTGGAAAAGGTGAATCAAGTTTTTCCACGTCGGTTGAATTTTCTCCTTTCGAAGTTGGCGAGATGACTGGATTGTGGATTCGAGGTCCTGCACAATTATCGATCAGTTTGACTCTGTGTCCATATTTTTTGGGTTGGAATCTCAAGTCATTGGAATTCGGCGAAGAGCAATCATTTTGGCAAGTCAGGACGATTTCTGGTGAATTAGATTCGCTCCTCACCAATGGACTGTTTTCTTTTCGAAGCGAAGATTCGTCTGTTTTTTCAAAACACACACGAGCATCGGAATTATTGAGCCATGTAGATTTTTCGCTTTCCGCCGATATTTCACATGTCACATTCTCTTCGTGCTGGTCTTTGGGGAATAAATCGTATTGATGGCTCTCAGTCTCGCACGGAGTCCCATTATTTCCGGTTTGGAGCGGTTCGACAAACGTTTCCGGTTTTGTCAACGTTGATGAGCTCGTATTATCTGGCCTGCAATTTTTTAATTCGATCAATTTTGACTGTAAATACGAGAATTAATTTAATAGTCGAGGAAACTATCATGCCATTTTTTGCTGAGCTCGAGCATTGACTGTATTTATATAACTGTATTTATAGAACTAAATTGTTTGAACGACGTCGACAAATTTATGGAATTTATTCAAATGAAGAAAACGAGCTCTCGACCAGCTCGAACGAGTTATTATTATAATTTATTCTTTTGGAAAACTGCGAGAAAATCCGTGTGGAATGAAAATAGAATTTCAAGTAATTTTATTCATGATTATTGTAGGAATGGAGATATTTTTGTTTCCTCGAAGCATTACAATTGATGGTTTGGTTGGATTCATTTGAAACGTGCGAAATTATGCACGCGTTGCAAATTCAGAAACGATTTAAAAATGCACGAGTTCTGTGGTACAGTTCGTGTTATTAACAAGCTGCTAAAAACTCACTGCGTAGGAGGAGTCCAAGGTTGTTGCCAAGGCTGGAGAGAAAACTCAACGTTGTTGGAATCGCTCGGATTCACGTGATCGACATAAGAACTCGAACAAGTGGTCGGCTTGTACCAGGGAGACGGGATTGACACGGGACTCAAAGATGAGGGCCAAACGTGGCTAGCCACTTCCGGCCTCGAAGCTTGAATATCTGTCACACAAACGCCGCGTCTCGTCGCCAAACCGAGCGGATTTACACTGGCTACTTTGACGTCCCAGGGATCGACGATGGACAGTAAAACGTTCTGAGTTCATGAGAAAGAGACGGAACACCGCTATGACATCGTATTCCGGTGAGTGGGAGAGATCATTCGTTAAGGCTCGTTATGCTCCTCCACAGTCTCAAATGTTCTCGTACACGCAACAGCCAACCATGCATACCTTTTTCAACCCATATCACTGCGGCTTTTCGACCGATTCCATTTTGCATTGTTACGCGTTTCAAAGACTTTGATATGAATCAAAACAAAATTCCAGACGTTTTCATTGCCCTTCCCAATTCAAATTAATTCGTTTTATTTTTCAAAAAACTTTTTAAACATTTGTAAAGTTTTTTTTTCTCAAACAGTTGTAAAGAATTTTTATTTTTTTCTAATTTTTCCTATTTTTTTTGCAATTTATGTTATTCTCAATTTTTTTAATTCTTTTCGGACAATTTTCAACAATAATTTTTCGGTTTTCGATTCTCTGCTTCTAGAAAATGTTCAGGAATAAATCTAAATCATAATTTTATTAAAAATCGCATGTTGCATGGATTTTCAGAATTTTCACGTCGCGAGAATTTCGATGAGTTTGAGTGAATTGAGTCGTCGGTATTTTGATGCAAGGAGAAAGTTCGACAGTATAAAAAATGAAAGAAACGGGAATATTTTTGATTGACGGAAATAGTTTAAGATGAAAATGTAAAGTTTATTATAAATATTGTTTGTAAAATTTACCGAAAGCGATAGAGGCGCGGTTGGCGTGTGGCTTTGAAGCTCTCGCGGATCAAGCAACTTAGGGTGAAGGCAATACTTGGATCGGTGACCGCTTAGCCATGTACCGTCTCGCGCATCGATCGCTAAACGGGGGAGACAGTTTTTTTGAGTTTCGGATGGTGATAACCAACTGAAACTCAAAAAAATGATGATCATCGATATGGAAATGTTCCAAGGGACTTTATCAAGTCGATGCGCACGGACGTGACGATTTTCGAAACGACAAAAACGTTAAAAATATCCTGCCAAAAGTTTCATGTTTCAGAGGCTGCAAATTTGCGTTTCTGATCATCCGAATTTCATAATCGGATCCATTGATTAAACGAAATTTCAACATTTTTTCTTACAAGAAAAAATTAAAATTTCCCCCCTATTATGCGAATCCCGTCTCGAGGAAATTGGCCCCATAAGATTGCGAAATCTAAACTATATTGTTGTGATTGTTAGTGCATCAGATAATGAGTTATGGTCGAGCAAGCTCTTAGCACGCGTGTTTTAATTCTATACCTATACCGTGTTCATCCCGATAACAGCTCGATAACAGCTGTCACACGTATTAGAACATACAATTCTAATTAACTCTCTAATAGCATAGTCTCTGCCTCTAATCTCGTTTTTGTGTGTAAACTTTAAATAAATGTCTTAGGAGCGCAAAAAATTTATCTCTGAATTCCAATCTTTTTGCTTATCTCGTTCCTTTCAACCAGGCGATTGTTACAGCGAGGAAAAAAATGTCATGCGGATTTACTTGAGTTTTTTTTCTGTGAATTTTCATAGCGAACCCCCAAGCGACATTTTTATGGGATAAAATTATTGAAATCGGCGTCAGTGCGATTGTCAGACGTCTTTGATTTAATTTTCAGAAAAAATGAATTTTCCACGATCTCTTTTTTACACTATAACATAAAGATTCGGAACTCACCCTTTGACTCGAAACATTTTCGCGGATTGCAGGGTCGTTCCTGAATTCGGGTGAAGCGAGAGAGAGAGAGAGAGAGAGAGAGAGAGAGAGAGAGAGAGAGAGAGAAAGGGAGAACGAGTTGTCAAATTTACTCTTGAGATGGATAACGCGTTATAAACTGTTTGCTGTGGCTTTAAAACTGAATCTTTAACTGCACAACACTCGGAGTGTTATCTTTCAACGAATATAAATGATATTATCTATTCACGTGATATTGAAAATGAGAATCTGTTTATATGGAGATGTGCGCGTGGACAAACGATGAGATTATTGAAAACCCGAAAATGATCGATAATTCCAGCAAATTTGAGTGGCTGTTGTCAAAATCGGAGCCTTTCGGTGGTAAAAATGCAGAACTAAATCCCTGCGACAGTTCCACAGCACATTTTCCACATTCGCACCACAAAAACCATACGTTCGAGGCAAAAAAAGTGAGACATAAAAACGAGAGAATTTCAAGGACCGAAAAAATAATATGAAGGAGAAAAAAAAGAAAATTCTCACGGTGATTGAACTGCACAACGGGTCAACGAAGGGTGTACCTTCTGTTTGCGAGAATTTTTTTTCCTTCTTCCCACGGTTCGATCCATGACTCAGGCCTCAACTGCGGAAAGTGAGACTGTTGAGTTGGATATTTGGAGGTGTTACAGGCACCGAACGCCTTTGATCTATGTGCAATTAAGACTCCTCGCACCTCTGGAGATAGTTAACCGAGTCTCGAAGCGAATGGTTGACAGAGCGAGAAACCTCTCGACGATATTGTCTCGCGATTGGTCGAGGTGAAGCTCATACATGCGCGGATATGATTTCGAGTTAAACAATCTTTAAAACGCGAGGATCAGATAAAACGTTCTCCCGTTAACTTGTGCACCTTTGCTATGGATGTAACGCCCAGTAATTCTATACACAAACATCCATAAACAAATCGAGATTTACACGCTCTTGAAGCACGCGCGAATTACACAAAGGTGCCGCACTCCGCGTTTCGACTGTGTACACATTCATCCCCGAGACAAACATTTATATCTCTTCCCAGGCTTTCCTTCCACATTACGATTCGATATATATTCATTAAACGTTTGTATGTATTAACGAGATTGTCTTATGACCTAATTGGCGATCTTACGTCTATGTGTATCGAGATAATTGGCGATATCTTTCGAAACAGATAACGGCTTTTTGTTATTAAAGAGAAAACATTTGAAGGCCGAACGATCTTGACGAAAATTCTTGTACCAATTTACGTCCTTCTACACTTTCAAAATCATTTTTTCTACAGGCTCAGAGAGTCGAGACATTTTTTTGGCTCCTGGAATTTCCGTAACGGAATTTACTAAATCGGACGTTCAATTTTTTCAACATTTTTCGTAATCAGCTTGCAACTTCAAAATGATTTTTTAAAAATGGCAAATCTCATGAAAAACGAAACGAACGGGACTTTATTTTTCAACATTATGGAGAAAAAAAATTCTAGACGATAAAAATCGTTTTTACTCGGCAACGTCATTGGATGTGAAAGAAATTTTTTGTTTTTTCCTATTAAACTATATATTAAAGTTTGATTTATAGTACATTTTGAAAATTGCGCATGAAGGATCAGAAAAAGTTATTTTTGGATTTCTTTGATCTAGAAATGGAGAATTTATATTAAAACTGATGTTTTTGTACACACTGCTTAACGTACGGAATGGATACGGCACTTTGTTGTAGTTCCGAACCAGAAACGTCGGTTTATGCTGGCATCGATGGGATGTTCTTGGTTTCACATTCGTTTATCACTTCTGTGAAGACAGAAATGAGTTTTGAGTTGGAATATGTGAATTTAAAGATTATAAACAATGCGAAGTGGAAAATTACGCCCTGAAATATATTTTTTTTTCAATAATTTCTCTTACTTTTGACGATTTCTTGCAACGCTCGGACTGCAGGCGATTCGGGCATTTCCTCGAGAACGTTTTTTCCCTCGTCGCAACATCTTGCCACTAGCGGATCGAGAGGCAAGGAGCCCAGGAATTTTATGTCCAT
Source organism: Diadegma fenestrale (assembly GCA_037043255.1). Classification (NCBI taxonomy): domain Eukaryota; kingdom Metazoa; phylum Arthropoda; class Insecta; order Hymenoptera; family Ichneumonidae; genus Diadegma; species Diadegma fenestrale. The sequence goes on from CM073317.1 coordinate 11,716,259, forward strand.
TTCCTTCGACATTTGCCGTCCACCGCCGGTCAGAGCTGGGAAAATTTCTGCTGTACTCTGTGGAGTGAAAAAACCGTGAAATTTCGATGGAATAAATTACAAAAATGTAGACGAAAGTAATTGCGAAATTTGGCAAATTTTCCGCTCGGGAACATTCGAATTTTGAAACTTGGCGGCGAATTTTTTTCTCTCCTTTTTAGTTGTCGAGATCGTTTGACTTGCCTTGCATTTGGGGCAGACGAAAATGCTCATGTTTTCGATGACTCCCAAGATCGGTATGTTGACCTTGCGACAAAAATCGATTTCTTTTCTAACGTCCAATAGAGCCACTTCCTGTGGCGTCGTCACGATGATCGCTCCGGTAACTCCGGAACCTTTGAGATACGAAGTCGCTGAAAGATGCTCATCCGAAGTTCCTGGTGGCGTGTCCAAAATCAAATAGTCCAACGTCCCCCAATCGACTTCCGAAAGGAATTGTCTGATCATTCCTGAGCCAACGAAATTCGTTCAATTAGTCAATCAAGTTTGGAAAATTCTTTTATTTTTGTGTGTCGCACCATTTTTCTTTGGTCCTCTCCATATTACAGCGTCACTTGGACTACCCAATAGAAATCCTATCGACATGAGCGACAAATTGTCCTCCACATACTGAAAATCCAAGAAATCATCAAGTGCCAAACTTTGCAACGATTTTTTCTTCGTCAATCGATACTTACAACCGGCGACCAACCAGAACCACTTTGATGTACTTGTTCGTCAAGGACGCCGAGTACTCGAGGCTGAGAGGGCCCACAAATATCGATGTCCAAAACGGCAACCTAAACGTGTAACAAAAATGAACAAAATCAATAAACGCGACTAAAAAAATCGTGAGAATTATTTTTTTATACTTTGCATGAAAAGTTTACTGCTATTTGAAATTTATTTCGATCCATAATCTTCCAGAAATCGATTGAAAAAAAAAAAATTATTCTCAAGTCGCTCAGGATCGTTATCAACGCTTTTTTTTTTGCCATTATCGCAAGAAATGAATTTTTTGCAACTATTATCGAGTGAGAATCATGCACTTTCGAGACTGTATCGAATTTTGATTTTTTTCAAAAATTTGCTCATCTGGAACGAGTACGATCGTGGAACCAACAAAATTCGAATATTTTGGGACTGAACAATGAAATAATTTGTCTAGTTTTGAAATTCTATCATTTTTATTTATTGCCGATTCCAATAAATTTTATGATGCTGAAGTTTGTAACGTTGGAGTGCAACGAAAATATTTTATTTTATTGTTGATTCGTTCAATTTTCAATGTCATACTAATTTTTCGAGCCGATGTGTTTCTGAGTGGCAAAAAACGATCATTTTACCATCGTGATTAAATTCTCCATTTAAATAATTATTTTTGACATATAGGAAAAACAATTTCGTTGCATTCCAACGATGTAAACTTCAGAATCATTAAATTTTTATATCTTTATTTAGCAAAATTATTTTGTTCATTTTTTATTGACTTGAGTTTCTTTTTATGTTTTTGATTTCCCTTCCCATGTTATGGCCAATTGATATTTATTTTTTCAATATCTGGAGGAGACGATCAAGAGGGTTTAATGTGTATTCAATAAAATTTGTAGAACACCTGGTATGAAGGCAGGAATAGAGGACATGCAGGTATAAATCAATAGGAGGCTGGTACAGGTTGGCACAACAAGCACAAATAGCTACAGTGAGTGAAATTCTTGAGCACAGGCCATTCCTCCAAACTCTCAGTTCCCACTTGCGTCCGCTGTGCGAAAATGTACATTGAGAATCATATGGATGTGCTTGGATTGGGAAAACGGGTAAATAGAATTATTTTTATGCTTGTTCAATTACGTCAAAGGATTCTTACATTTTTGTCAGGATTGTCGGCCGCGATAGCTCTTGACAGCAGAGACGTGACGGTACTTTTGCCCACACCGCCTTTTCCTGACAGAACCAAAATTTTGTGTTTCACCGACGACAAACATTCCTTCACCGCGTTTATCGCCGGGTCTGGCAGTTTCGGTGTTCCCGAGGCGCACACATTTTGATTCGGACAGCCTGCACATGCGGAGGCTTTTCCTGCGCTGACACTTTGCGTGCCAGGACAATCTGCAGTGAACAAGTTGCTTGATTTTGTGCAATTCAATGGCGACAAATTTGATTTCCATTCGTTTTTTGAGCATGTTTCAAAATTTTTGCTATTTTTCAGAGATTCGAGTGTCTCTTGGAATGTCGAGGGATAAACAGAAGGAAAAAACGAATTTTGTGAAGAAAAGTTTGCTTATTCGAAGTTTATCTCGTGACATTTAATGTTTTCGCTACATAACCTCGAAAAAATGATTTTTCCAGCGTAATTAAGAGCAACCGAGCCGTCAAAAAAACTAAATCTTTCGAAACATCGTCTATCAATGCATATTTCATGAAAAATTAAGTCAAACTTGAGAATCATTGTTAACAACGTTACTAAATTGTTCATTTATCGAGACTCACGTTCTGGAGCTTCTGTAGGTACATCGGCCATGACACTGGCAATATGAAAACTGAATGTGTCATTTCGAGATTCGAAACATTTGAGCATTTCGTTTGTTACGAAATTTCTCTGAATTTTTTAGTGCAGTGAAATAATCGTTGTTTGAGAACTGGGAAATGATCAAACTGCCGCGAGAGCTTGAAACGTGTTTTGATAATTCGAAGGAATTTCGAGCACGAAAACTGATAATTCAAATATTTGCATATGATATAGATATATAATCAGACGATTTTTTTTGAATGTGCATTTTTTCCGGCTTTCCGCTAAGATTATTAAAAAATCTTTAAAAAAACATTAGAATTGAAGGTTTTTCATGAAAATGATTTTTTTAATTCAACAAAATCCTCAGAAATATGTGATCAAAACTTTTTGACATATATATATGCAGCAAATTCAACCTTGGAGTACCGTGGGCGCATCGATGCCGGCAATTGAACCATTAATTCCCCTCGGAGCTGCTGAATACTACAAGCGTTCGTCTTTAATCCCTTGGCGACCGAGCATAAGCTACAATAAGAACGTTCAAGTCGTCCCTCTGTGAGTAATAAAAATCTTCAGTGTCAATTTTCACTGGCAGACAGTCGCAGTTTCATACAAAAAATTGTCTATTTTATTCCAATTCTTTGTTAACATTTGCTGGCTCGCGCGAAAAACTTGGGAAAAATTCGATTTCGTTACTCCATTAGCTTTGAAATATATTTTTTTTTCAACGTAAATATTTATAATTACTTATTAAGAAGTTTCTTAATTTGGAAAATAAAAATTGCCCTTGCCTGGCGAATTTCTTGAGAAAACTCAGCTCAAGTTTTCGCAAATTTTGAAAGAAATCGAAAGATTCGCTTTTCATAATCACGTTCTGCGCGTTGATCGCGAATTTTAAATTCATGACAGTTCGATTTGAGGTGGAAATTTAAGTTGACACTGTTTCGTAGATCGAGGAAGTGTGTCTCGAGCTACGCGATTGATCCAAGCGGCGCAATGTCCAGTAAACCTCTCAGGTTTCCGAATCTGGTAACCGGATATCAACGTGATCCAGCACACGCAGCTCAAGCGGCTGTGCAAACGAGATACACACCGAACGAATGGTTTCAGAAGCAAATGAGATTTTACAACGAGGCTGATGCCAATACTCATTATTCCGAGAGAATGCGTAGCGATGCGGTCAAAATCATGAGGTTTTGATTTTGCGATATTTTCATTCAATAGAATCAGTTTGAAAAAAAAAACTAAATTTGCAATTTTATTGCGTGACGACTCCATTTGTCACGAAGTAAACAAAAAAAGTGCCCAAATGGCGCAGGAATCGATTTTTAGAAGTATCAAACGCGATTAACACGAAAGTTTGTACAATTTAGAGCTGCAGAGGAGAAGATTCAGTACGCTCAATACGACACAGGCCGAAGATTGGGTGAGAGAATAACGGATGTGACTTTTTGGCGGAACGAGATCGCCTCGGAACTGGAAAAGCTTGTAGAAGAATGTGAACGTCTCCAGGACTGTAGAAACGTATTGGAAAAGACGATGCACGATCTCGAGGGTCCATTGCACGTCGTCGAAGAGTGTCTTTATCATCGAGAAGCGAGGAAAAGTACAGAGCTTGTTCACGACGATTGTGAAAAATCGTTGCTCCACGAACTTTCGAATCTACGCAATAGCCAAAAAGTGGTGGAGGCTTGTCTCAGCGATTGTAAGGACCAGGTGAAGATTTTTTCACGTTGAAATTAGGCTCTTCGTCGATGGAATTTTCGTGGACTTTTTCCATTCTCACTTCTCGTTCCAGCTGAGAAATTGTCGAGCTTCCCAGCATCAACTCGAGATAGACTTGAAAAATAAAGAAAGCACTTTGGGCATAGACACGGTGTGCCATCAGTTGAACAATTATAGTCACGGTTTGCAGTATTATTCAGGAATCGAAAAATATGATCCATGGTATGATTTTTTTGTCACGAATTTTTCTAATTTAACAATAATTACCTTATGTTGCAGAATTAATTATTTTCTCTCAGCATTTCAGTGCAAGAATCGTGGGCTGATGCAGCGAATAGAATAATACAAAAATCTCAAACGGAGAGAACGAGATCTTGTCAATTACGGTCTGAGGCGGAAGCGTTGGTGAATCGAGTGGCGAGAGACATGTGGGAATCGTGGACAAATACGAACAACGCTCTGACTCGACGTACCTCTGAAATATTAGAAGCGAAATGCCATTTGCAACAGCACCTCAATCGGGTAAATGGAAAGCGCTGAATTCGTGTTGGTCGTATATTTGACGATTTTTTCTTGTTGTTGCAGGTTCAACAGGAAATTTTCGACGTTGAAAAAAATCTTGAACTCATGAGGAAAGCAATCGCCGACAAAAGTCATGCTCTTCGAGTTGCTCACACGCGACTCGAGGCGAGAATGCATCGGCCGGAGCTCGAACTCTGTCGAGATTATGCTCATCTAAGGTATATCGTTAATATTTATTCCGATATTTCGAATTTTATTCCATATTTCCAAAAAATCCACAAAGACGAAAAGATTTGTGGCTCAAAATTATTTCCAGTCAGTTTTAAGCTCTTTTAACGATTTTAACGTCTTTTTTCATCGAATTCTTTTCACCCAGTTTGCAGAAAGAAATTGAAGGTATAAACAACGAAGTTAACAAGATGCACAAGGCTCTCAAAGAAATGGAGAATCAACACCAACGATTGTTACGTACGAAAAATGCTCTTGAGCACGATCTCGCTTTGAAGATTGACACGATGCATATCGATAAAGAAAAAGTGTTTGGTCTGAGACGAGCCTACCCAGTTAACGCTCTATTTAGATTCTAATGGATAAAGAAAATAATTATGTAGATACGAAGTGAGTTCTTTTCAAGCAGTCAATTTATTAAACGCCGCATGAACGAAAAGTGTAATCGATGATTTAAAGGCCACTGTACCGTGTTTTCAGATCGCGTTTGATCTTGCATTTGGAATCGCTACACAAGCCTTCGACAACAGGGGTTTGTGCAATAGTCACTTAAAGTCCACGAATAGTTGTATCCTTCAAGCTCGCTGTTTCGCAAACGTCGGTACAGGCACCTTGAAGCCTGGTTTGGCTTCGAAAAACGTGTACGACAGTGTGATTTCGTTGCAAAATTCCATCTTCGGATCTTCCGCGAACTCGGGATCGATGTAGAAAAATACTGGCATATCGACCTGCGAGAATAATCGGAAAAAACGACTGTTAACGATGTTTGACCATTTGTCAGCATTCCGAATTTAATTGTTAAAAAAACCAGATATTTAATGTAGAAATATTTACAAAGCTGCTCCATCAATTTTTGGGCAGATCCAAAAATGTGGGAAGAAAAACTTTATGGATTTTTAAAAATCTAGTTTCGAATTCTATCCTCGATTTTCGTAAACCACGAATATTAGTTTTTTTTTGCCTAATCAACTGCCACTGTTTCGCGACAAACGACTTACGAATTACTCATGATTCACGAATAAACATGAAGCTAATAAAATACGTGAGGTTGCGTCATTTTTAGAAATCCCTGGATCATAAAAAACGGCTTTGGCTGCAGATTTTTCTCGTCGAGTGCGTCTCACCTGTTCCCCTGCGTTGAGACGTTGTTCCTCGAAGCAGAAACACTGAATTTTATTGAAATATTGACCGGCCTCAAAAGGTACTACGTTGTACGTGGAGACGCCGGTAACCGGAACGTCCGTCGGATTGGTCGCGGTGTAAAAAGCTAGAGCGGTTTCTCCTGGGATTACATGAATTTCTCGCTGTTGAGGTTTGAAATTCCACATCATGGAGGAACTGATATCTGCGTTGAATCGAATCTTGATAACTCTGTCCTTAACGGGTTTCATATTTTCTATGTCCGACTCGTCCTGCGTCAGGACGCCTCCATAATTCGTGGACTGCCAAAATTTGTTAAAATCGACGAGATCAGTGAATTTTAAAAACAATGAAACGGCCCGCGAAAACTTTTTTCTTTCGTTTCGTCCATTTCCAGAATCCAACGAAAAATTGACATGACCCTAAAGTTTGCAACGTTGAGATTCAACGAAAAATTTTATTTCTATTAATTATTTATTGAATTTTTAAGATCATGGCAATTTCTCGTCTCGATTGACTTTTTGGGACTCAAGAGACGATCGTTTTTTTTGTCCAGAGCAAAAATTCGTTGCATTCCAACGATGCAAACTTCAACATCATGAATTGACAATGTTTTAATTTCACGATAAAATTAAATTTGGCAGAAAAATTTGGAGCATTCACGAAATTACTGAATTTTTGGAATTTTGACGAAATGACTGCGGTAGGAAAACCGGAAACTTACCTGACAGAATATTCTGTACAAAGGAACAGCCGCGTAAGCCAAACCAACGGAGAGAACTCCGATAGCGGTGAAATAATTAACGGTAGTAAGTTTTTGTTTACGCTCCAACTCTTCCGGGCTGACATGATCTTTCAATAGATTCCGTCGCACATTCGTGAAAAAACTCCGCGCGTAATTTCTCGATAGACATTGATATGTTTTGAGCAACATTTTACGGTTAAATTCGGTGTTTACGTTATTACATCACAAAGCTAAACAGCACCGGGCTTAACCTATAAAATCCATGAGTGGAAAACTCAACAAATCTGCGCGCGTTGAACTGACTAGATTCTTTGCTTCAACATAAGGATTAACGAATTTATTTGCTTCGTTGCAAAATTAGTTTTGATACTGCATCGACGTATGACTCAATAACATGCAATCGATGCAATTATTATGGTTGATTGTTTTTAAACTTCTGCTGGCGCTGGGCTGTCTACCAGCAATGCTACCAGCCGGAGCCACTTCTCCGGCGTATCTGATTTCGTAGATGTCGCTGTTCGCAGATGTAGCAATTTTGAACGATCGAAAAAGTCTCTTTGCGCGTACTCGCGAAGAGATTTATAGTCTGTTACGTATATACGTTTAAAAATCTCGCTCCACATTGCAATTTTTCGTGCAGCAAAATCAAGAGCTATATATTTAAGAAAAGAAATTCAGAGCGCTCCACTTTTCTTAGTAAAAACCATGGCTCAAGTTTTTTTAAGTTTGGCGCCGTCAAAAAGAAATTTCGAAAAGCGTCAGTGAAAAATTCGTCGTATAACTGACGCTGCCAAAGGATTGCCGACAGATTTGTAAAAAAAAAACTATTAGGGAGAAAAAACTTAGCTTTCACCAAATGACGAGACACCACCGAGGGTGAAAGTAGATTCCACGTCTGCTGCATTCAGATTTCTGGAAAAGCTGTTTCTGAGAGTTTCCGGAGGATTTATGGATTTCAAGGTCGACGAAGATCCTGGAGAACTAGCGCGAGAACTTTTACCTTTTTCCACGTCACGAATGGATCTCGTTAGAAAAAGTATAAATCAAGGGAATTTGATGCTCTGGTTGCTGTTCAGGATTTGATTTTTCTTCACATCCATTATCCACGTTTTATTTCATTCCATTCGTCATATCCATCGAAGCAACGAGTATTTGTTTACTTTTCAGATATTTTTTTTTGCAACAAAGTATCGCTTCTTAAGAGTACATTGAGAATTCAGGAACGCGATTCGTTTCGCATATAGACAAACGATTTGCTCCACTTTCAGTAGATATTCGAGCTTTTTTTGCGCAGACTCCCTAACTCAGTCACGTCGAGTATTAATATCAAAAAAGTGTGACAATTATTTACTGGGAATTCACAACGAAGGAGATACAGTTTGGATATTTTCGGAACCAACGAAAAGTTTTTCTTAGTCATTAGAATTTTTTTGTTATGTTGGTCGAAAAAAATTTCTTCAGATTTTGATCAATTGAAAATTTTCTCGATCTGGTACAAAATGCAGTAACCATTTTACTATCGTGGCATTCGACCACGAATTATTTTTTAGTTTACAGTGTGATTAGCTAGAAAAATGTATCGTTTTGATATAAATATCAATGAATTTGGATGATGAATTTAATTGCAGGCGATTGCAATGATAAATATTTGGGATAATGTTGCGATTTTATGATTGACGAAAATACGAAGATTGGTCAATTTTTCAGATCGATTTTGAAGCATACGTTCGTTCGTGTAGAGAAATCTGGCAGAGGAAACTAATTTTCCTGTCCTTGATGAATTTTTTCGAAAGCTTGATCGCGTATGATTCGTGCAAATCTTTCGCAACACCATAAACATGAAAAAAAGTGAAAAATCAATAAATTTGAGAGTGTTTGAAAAAAAAGAGGGGCGAATTTTTCACTGTGTGCTTTTTTGTCTCATGGCTCGATTGCCGTCCCAGTCCTTGGCGTTGTTGATGGTTCGGCCCACAGCCTGTTCGAAGTCTTTGGTACTGACTGTACCCATTTTTTCGTCATTGGCGTATTTGGCGACGACCACGTCTGGAAAAATCATTTCATGTTCATTCGCGGTTTGCAAGATTATGTTATTTTTCAATGGGAATAATATTTTTGAGCAAAAAGTTGGTCGAAAATCTTTAGTACCTTGAACACACGAATAAAATTTCGTTTTGCAGAGCACTTGCTTCTTCCCTGTGTTCTTCACTGCAGTGAATTGCACCACGATATCTCGGGATATAAATTTTTTGAAAATGTCTCGAACTGTTTGTTGCATTGGAACGCAAATACTCGCGATTCTCCACATGCTCGCGATCTGAAATCACAAACAACGAACGTTAAATATACAAAGCAGTCTCGAGGTGCATTTTATTGCTAGCGAGATTGTTAAAAAACAAACGAAACGTTTTTTAAAGACTGATTTGACCGAAAAAGCCCAGAAACATGATTTTTCAAAGTTCTTCAACAGTTTTTAACGTTTAATCATTCCGATCAAGTATATTTTTCGAATCTTTGATATTGGACGATTTTTACGAATGAAAAGAATTTTTTTTTTTTTGACTGATTGTAAGATTTATTTGATTTGAATTCGAACTCACCATGTCGTCACGGAAATTGTCATCTTGGAGCAATCGAGCGTCGAAAACCATGAATTCTTGCATACTTTTCATGGGAAGATCCAAATCATATTTTTTAGCCGGACAGCTAAAACTATCGAGCTCGGATAAGTTACCGATGCCGGATTTTTTCAGCAGCATTTTGATTTCTTGCAATTGAGACGATATTCGGTCCAAGTGGAGATGTTGCTCGTGAAATCCTTTGCTGACTACTGCTTTGACATCTGGAACATATTAATTAAATTGGAGTAATAAGTCACGAGTACGATTGAAGTGCCAGGCAGTGGGTTAGTCGCTCGTTCATACAACAAGGATTCGAAAGGCCATCGATTTCTTGATTTCGTAATAGAATAATTTCCATTATGATATCAAGCAGAAAATTGTTTTGCAATTTTTACTTATTTTTATATAGTTTTTTCCACTGTGGACAACGACACATCAAATGCAATGCAGCCCAGTTTTAGAGTCATGGGCAGACCATCAATTACGTGTCTTTGAAGAATTTATTCTAAAGGAAATAAAAAATGTTTCTATTTGAAGTCATTTCCATGTTTAAACTGCATGCAATAATTTTTCACACTGAAATAATCATTAGGCTCGCATCCATACGATCGTGACTTCGCAGGGATTCAATGAATTTCGTGATTAATTATAATCAAAGTTTCTTAATGATCCTCCTCGTCGATCGTGCTTCGTTATTCAGTTTTTTGGGGTCTTGGTTGAGAATTGCGTTTGATGAAGCAGAGAAACTCTTCGCAATATTCTTTATAAAAGACGTCGTCGATGGTCAAATACAAAAGCAACGTTTTTACAACAACTAAAAATTGGGAAGACACTTTTTTATTAATAACAATAACATACGGATAAAAAATGGTAATAACGAGGAAAAGCGATAGAAATAATTAGTGGGATGACTGAGTAGGCGACTCGATAATAGTTGCATTTCTGATTAACGATTGCGTCGGAATAGTTTCCGACGCAATCGTTGATGGGTTTTTTCCGTGGGTTTTTTCGTGATCCCGAAGATGATGACGATGTTTAAATCTTTTTTTGCAATGCACGCATTCGTATCTGGGTCCAACTCCGCACTCCAGTCGCAGATGTCGACGCAGATTACATTTGTGAGAATACGTTCTTCCGCATCTTCTGCAAGCATGAGGTGGACCGATTTCGAAATTTTCCGATTCCAGCCAGGCTGTAACAGAAATAAATAATCGACTATTAAGAAAATTGACTCTCGATCATTTTCATTAGCGTTTTTTTCTTGCTCCTTCAATTAAACTTGCCAAAAACTTGTCAGTTTCTTGTTCCAAAGTTAAAAAACTATGGCAACAAGTTTCCAACGTGACACGACATCAAAACATGCGACTGAAAAGTATTAAAACACAATCCGAGCGTGATGAAAACATCAAAATTGCAATGGAATGTCGTTCTCACTATTTTTTTTTCTCGTTTTATTACAAAATTTTGTTGATTACACAAAATCGAGATGCGTTAGAATTTTGGTGTTGAATTCGGTATTTAGAAAAACGGACGATGGATCATTGAATTCGATACGCTGCACTTTGTGAAAGAATTTAGATTGTTATTTCTTTTTCGGTAAAAATGAATTTCTCATAAAGATGTGGGGATTTAATTTTTATTTTGTTCATTTCGGATTTTCGAATTTACGATCGAGTAAACTCACCATGGGTTTATAAAAAACTGCTTATTCCATAGGGAGTCTGCATGCATGTATTATTGACACCGACTCGTGTCACTGATTGTGCACATTTCCAGTTCCTTGCAATGCTTCTTCGAGCAGCTCTTTCGATATTTTGTGGCCTCGCATTATGTGAGCTTTCAACATAAATTTGTAATAGAATTTCATCGGACAAAATTTGCAAAGAAATGTTTTCTCTTTGTTGCCACACTCGAATTTTTGATGACGTTGCAGCGAGTCCAATCGAACGTAACTCCGACCACATGCGGAGCAAACGTGTTTGTCGAACGTTGAAATAGTCGCCAACAATTTTTCCTGCTGTTTCGCCTCGTAGTAACCTTGCCAATGATAATCTGCAATTAAAGGAAAAATATATGCTTCAAAATCAAATTTAACAAAAAAAACAGTCAATTGTGCTGGTTTATTAGAAAAATATATTTTTGCATTCAATTTATCGATTCAGGTCTCGTGGGTTAGGAAAATTCTTTCCTCTGATAACGAGAATTCATGATTTCCACTAGTAACGCACCACGTAACATCAAGCACCCCATAAATTCGACTTATGGGTCTGTGAGACCCAAAATATTCTCCCGGTCACTGCTTCAAATCCGAATTTACATAATTTCATGATTTTTTGCACTTTGCTGAGATAAAAAAGGTTTTGAATGCAAGGAATTTAAATTAGCATGTTTCCCTGCGGGTCTCACAGACCCAGAGCCGTATTTCGGGGCCAAATTCTTGTTTGACATTTTTCATCTACACAACAGATTTTCGTCCACTCCAATAAATAATTTACACGGGGAAAAACAGCTTAAAAAATTGATTTGCGTATATAGAAATGGTACACATGATATCGAGAAATAATTATTTATTTATTGATTAATCAACAGTGGCGGATCAGAAAAAAAACACTGAGTGAAAAAAGCATAGAAGCATCTGAGGTTTGTTTTTATTAGATGGCGTATTACGAGATACGATAAAATAAAACTCCAACACAAAGGTAAACAATTCAAATTGTCATATTTTCAGTTACAATTGTAACGAAAGTGGCGATTGATTTTTGCTTACCCCGATATTTACATGCCCGAACCGTGTATTTTGCGAACTACATTTGTCTTTTTATTTCTAACCATTATTTTGAGCGTGGCATAAAGTTTTTTTAACCAGTTTGAAGAAAATGTTGACTCATTTTTTTAAATTTACAATAATCCACCCACCACCGCCCATCGTTGCGCTTTTAAGAAACCTCCAGATGACAGGCCTAGTCTATTTTTTTTTGAAATTTTCATAAGCTATCGCCAAATTGCATGATTTTTGTTATTCGTTACGCAGGTTTGGAGCATCTTTTCGTCATTGAATTTGCGATTTTCAATTTCTATTATGTCTCTCACAAAATTACCTACAAATACTATAAAAAATAGCGAGATTATAATATTCGGAAGGAAAAGGCTTAAATGGTGTCGAGCATTTGGCCGAGCATCTCTTTCGGAACGTAATGACCACGCAAATAATGATCCTTTAGCTCGAAACGATAATAGTACGTTTTCGGACAAAAGTTGCAATGAAATTTTTTTTCCTTATTGCCGCATTCGACTTTTTGATGTCTCCGCAAATTGTCCAATCTCGTGTAGGTTCGTCCACAGGCTGAACAAAAGTAACTTTTCGATGAATTCTCCACTCCGAAACTGTGACGATTCGTCACAACCTCGGCTCGAATTTTCTTCGGGTTATTGTGATGGCGACGACGACGACTTTGATTCCTCCAATGTTTACCTGAAAAACACATAGAATTTCGTTACAGTATCTTTGCTTTTTTTCCCCAATTCCCACTGAACTCTATTGCATTTAAAATTCGATTCATTCGCGGTTGCAAATTCGTCACGAAATACGTTAATAGTCAAAAAAAAAATCGTTCCTATTTGTTTACATATTTACAACTAAACCGTAAGACCAGCATTCTCTCAAGCCCATTTATTCTCGACAAATTTACACACCGCTCAGGCGTTAATGAACCATGCAATTTGATCAACTTATTCTAATTCAAATAACCGACACAATTATAAACGAGTTGATTCTAAAAATGGTTTAATTATAGAATAAAAATGAAATTATGATCCTCGACAAATGATATTTTTAAATTGTCAATACTGTCGTAGTTTCATTCGCAGTTAATACAAAATCGGGATCATGGCACAGAGATTAATACGAGATTCTGTTAAGAAACGCTTTATCGATTAACACACGATGTCATGGCTTTTGTTTTAGTAAAAAATCCCACGTAGCAACGTTTTTAGTTCCTGTTCGTTTTGTGTTGAACATAAAAATACTGGGTCAAGCTTTATTGACCTCGAAGGAATAAAAATCAAATGACCGTCGTTAGAAAATGATTCTCCATTGCATTTCTCTATTTTCTAAGGATCGTTATTCTAATCAGGAAATCGAGTGCCTCATCCTTTCGTCACTCGTTAAAAATAGCTAAAGTATATATTTGCGATTACAGGAATGGATTTGACAACGTCATTCCTGGCGATTCGTAACTTTAGCTTACAAGAAATATGGCACCCTACGTTTGCTTCGTATTGTAAAGTTGAAACAGCTTTTGAAACATACGTTGAAAAACTTAACTTTGATTGAACAATTCAACTGGCGGAGTGATAGTCTCTAAAAATATAATTTTTGACAAAAGCTGCTCTGAAAAAAAAACAGATCCATTTCGTAAAGTAGTATTAAAAATTATTTTTTGGAAGAATGGAGTGAATTCTCATGGATTATGAGAGTTGAGGTAAAATTTATTATAAGAAAGAGTTCTTTTTGGATTTGCGTCTTCGGTTTCTTTCAAAATTTGTGGTAACAGCAATTTTGGTACTTTATGCACTTGATGGAGATGATTTTTGAGTGCGAATTTGTGCCAGTAAGCCTTTGGGCAAAATTTACAGAGCAAAGTTTTCTCGATGCCACATTCGAGTTTCTGATGACGCTGAAGATTCTGTTGTCGATTATATTTTTTTCCACAGTTTTGACAAATGAAATCTTGCCACCATTTACCGGCTGGTGGTGTCTGGATTTTTTGGATTATCGCAAGCGCTGACTCCTCGTAACACTGACGTCCGTCTCCAACGTTTTTATATCTCGTTCTATCTCCTGAAACACAGACACAATCAACGATCAAGTATCGTTCTAAAATTTCTATCGTCTTCACATTACCAACAGCACAAACAATTACACTTTACAGACATTACAAATGGACAAACGTTTTGGAGAGTCCGTGTAACTTTCTCTCAATAAGTACGGACGATCGTCTACGATTTTTCATCGCACCTGGACCATAAATTCAACTCGCCGTAAACGGAAACTTGAAATTACGGTGCATTTGTGGTGAAAAACGTTTCTGAACGTCTTTTTTTATTGGACAATCAATTCTGCGATATATACAATTGAAATAAAAACTCAACGTTAGAAAAATAAATAAAAATCCATCTCTCATGTTGCTGATGGAGGCCAAAATTTGAGTTTTTAGTCATAAAACATTTTGGGGCATTATCACATCGATTTTATTTCGTTTATTACGAAAAATAGTATCTGGAAATTTAGGTACATTGCAGGGTCATAACGTACTTATCTTTATCCCTCCTTTTTTTGCTTATTCTATTGTAATTAGTTTATCCTCACAGGAAAGTCTTTGCGATAGGGTTTGATGCAAAAAGTAATGATAAATATTGGGTCAATTGACACAGCAACTGATGAAAAGTTTGAAAATTAGTAGTAAAACGTATTGAATGGAGTTAATATCCATGATGGGCGTTGAAATGATTTCTGAGCTCGTAACGATACTTGAATTTGCGATTGCACATAAAACAAGAAAATTGTTTTTCCTTGTTGCCGCACTCGACTCTCTGGTGTCGTTTGAGGCTGTCCAACCACTTGTACTTTTTTCCACAACTGTGACAGACGTGCTCGGTGTTTTGAAAGCTTGTGAAGAAATCCGGATCGGCTGGTGCGATTGTTGAGGAAGTTGATCGTTGATTGCGCTTGGAATTGGTTGTTTTGTGGGTCCGATGATAATTTATCAAATTATCGATCTTTTGTTCGTGTCCAAGATCTCTCGTCTTTTCCTCCAAGCTGCGCAGAGCGTCGTAACGATTGGCGAAGTCGATGGAGCCTAAAAAAAAAGACAAAAAAATGCCATTTGGAATTAGGAAATGTCAAAAATGAATGAAAATCGGTCGATACTGAGAATTATGGAGAAAAATGGAGAAAAATTTGAGATTTATTATCGGAGAGGGTGAAAAACCCAAGAAGAAAAAATCGATATTCGTGTTGTTACATTTTATTGTTCTTAATGATGCGATTCTATCAGGTTATACACTCGATGAATATGATTCGATGAGAAGCGTCTATACGAGCAGGTTTTTGCTCGGACGACACACATACAGGAGGACTGCGAAATATAGTCTAATCGATCGTGGAAGATAAATGAAAAAAGAAATTCAATTATCGACCATCCAATGAGAATCCATGTTTTTCATTTGAATTTCGTGTTGAGAGAAATGCTTAGTCAATAAAAATTTGTAAGCAAATTTTTTGTGGCATATATTGCACGATAATTTTTTTTCTTTGCCACCGCATACGAGACGCTGGTGGCGTTGCAGGGTGTCTCTTCGACGATAACTCTTGCCGCACTGACCGCAGTAATATTGCTGGCCATCGTAATGAGGATAATCGTCGAGTGACCTCAAAAAATCTTCACATTTTAGCTGATGTCTCTTCAAGCTGTCTAATCGCGTGTACGCGCGTCCACAACCGCTGCAGAAAAACTGCATTCCCTTGGTCGATGATTTTTTGCATTTTTGATTATTCGGACTCGAGTCTATCGTCTGGGCGATGGTTGAACTGTCGAAAAAATAACCAAAGTCTGCTTGAAATGGGACTGTGCATTCCCTCGATATTTCGTCGACCTCCAGGACGATTCTCTCGGAGCTCAAGTCTGGAAACACGTTAAACGACATTTTGTTTTTCTTTTTATTTATTCACATTACTTTTGCATTAGATTTGCAATATAAACAATGTGTGTTATTAGTGTTCCTTTATCGGGAACCTTTTGCTCTAATGTACCTGCTGAGGGAAAAACATGCTGGAGGCCATGCACGAAAATGCCTTGTGATGTTTATAATCGTTTAATTAACTGTTAACATTACCTTGTATTTTGGGGGTGACTTTTAAACAGCCCGAACGAATTTCATATGAAAATTAAATGTCAATTATCGTTACCAATCGACTGCGTTCGAGGTTTTTCTTTAATTTCACCATTTCCCTTTGCGTGTTTCGATACATTTTTTATTACATTTGCTTTCAATGATTTTATTTCGTCCTTGTTCCTACTTGAGCGAGTAAAAGCATGGACTAAAAATATGACTCGATAGTTCAAGCCCTGCTCCCTACTTGTGCTACAAAATCGATACGCTCGATTTCAATAAATGCGGCACATGTTTATTTCGAGAAAACGTAATTTATTTTCGTTTTCTTCGAAATTCGCTCTTTTTTTTTGGTGAATCGTGTTTTTTCGAGACGTGCTTCGTTAGCATGTATCTCCGATAAAACGTTTTTTCACATCGATCGCACGGATAGCCCGGTCCTTTGCCGCACTCGAGACGCTGGTGACGTCGAAGATTGTCCAGCCATTTGTAGCCTTTACCGCATTCTACGCAGAGGTAATTTCGATCTGCCGGACCCGCTGGTTTCACCGGTTTGGGAAAATGTACCGGATCAGGTTCGGTTGTTCTTCTCGCGTTCGTGTCAGGCTGCGACGTTGACGGATACGATTCAGAGTTGGACTCGTATCGTTGTTGATGGTATTGGGGCTCATGTTTCTGCTCGTAGCTCGTGTCGCCAGGGCGATAAAAAGCTGTGGAATAGAAAAACTCAATTAACGATTAGAATCGATTTAATTACAGCACGATATAGATTTTTCAACACCCTCATTAATTTTCTTGTATAAAAAAAAAAAAAATAATAATCAATTTCTTTCGAAATAGACAAAAAAAAATATATTTATACGATAAATTGTACATTTGCTTCATGCATCGTCTTCTTGATTGGAGCTGATAGTTAATCCTAATTCTCGCCTTAACACATCGCAATCGAAACTGAATTATGAGCCACGCGTGAAACATAAACGGTGTCCAGTTTATTCGAAGAATCTGACAAATCCTTAAATAATTCTACACACAACGAAAAATACAGTAATGCACACACGAGATTCTAATTATTAGTATATTCTTCGATAAAGAATACTTTTGAAACAACGCGTTACGATTTAAAACAAAAAACTTATTAAGAACTTACTGGCGACAACGAATCTGGTAGATTTCACTCGAGTTTCAAAGACATCGATATCTTTATGACACTGGCCCTACAATTATTTCGTATACTCGCTCATGATGTTTCGTTGTTTCGGCTTAATTACAATATAAAATGTCAAATTTATGTCGCGATTTTTATTGAAATTCAGAAAATTAAATCACTAATAACATCTTAAAAATAAGTCACAACACAATGGAAAACAAAACTGATTAGGTGATTAAGGCAGCGGCCCAGTTCAGAAAACAAATTTTTTTTTTCGTATTTTCCTGACAAAATACATCGCGTATTTTTGAAGAAAAATTTCGCAACATCGTTTTAATTATAATAAAGACTGATTAAAAAGTCTTGCATAAAAAATTAGACTTGAGAGAATTGCCCGTTATTTTAAAACGGAAAAAAGGATGCAACAATATTCAATGCATCGTAGGGATGAAGTTTCCATTCGGAATCGTCACTTTTATACTTTTCAGCTCGTCAATTTCGACTGTTTTAAACTTTAACTTCAATTTTTCTTAGTTTATTGATCATGAGAAAATGTCGGTATTGAAAACTTTGTTTGACAATTGCATGTTTTGCACTTTTCATCTGATTCCGAGGTACATGATTCCTTTGGTCCATTTTGATGAAATTTTATGATTTTTCTTTATTGGAAAGGGCCTGAAATGATTACTTTTTGACTCTCTAAACTCGACCACTGCCTTGGAAATCGATCTCTCGGATAATCGATTGGAAAAAATGAGATAAATTATTTTTCTATGATTTTTCATGGAGTCTGTCATGTTTTTTTGTTTTTCGTACTTATGTCGAAAAGTTTAAAGGATGATTAAAGAATTTTGTTTTTCCAAAGTACTGATGAGGATAAAAATGAGAAATAATTTTGTCGAATTGTGCATGAAGGTTTTTGGTTGGCGTAGCTTCTTAACGGGACTTCTTTTTCGCACTGGCACGAAGTTTTTTCTGACAGCCGACAATGTGCGAATTGAGGACGAATTTGTGTCTGAATCTTCGATCGCAGATTGGACAAATCTCGGACGGCACGACGCCGCACTCGAGACGTTTGTGACGACTCAACGAAGTGGTTGCCTTGTAAGATTTGCCGCATCTGTTGCAAACGTGCTTGTCGTCGATCGCTTTGTAATTCTTGCGCAGCACCAGCATCGGTTTAAATACAAGAGTCGTCGTAGGTTCCGGCTTCGGCCAGTCATTGTCGACTTCGATTTTTGGTGGAAATTCATCGGACTGTAGCATCGTCGCCAACATTCCTGAAACGAAATATATACATGGTTAGAAAAATCTTGGTCCTCGGCATATTCCCGATAGGGACTAAGAAAAAAATCAAATTGGCGATAAAACTACGTTTTCGCATTTCACCAAAAATCCAAATGTCGTGACGATGCATTTTCATTTTTTAAACACAAATTCCATAATATTTCGTGCCAAGCCGTTCCGATAGAAAGAAGAAAATACCAAGATTGGGATAGTCGAATAATAAATTGAAAAATATAACGAAGAAATCATCCTCACACGAGTAGAAACTTTTGTAGAGACAAAAGCCAAGAAAACCTCAAGCAGAAAATATCTCCGCGTTAATTAGTGGGTTTAATTGCGTCAGAATAAAGTTATTGTCATTAGATTGTAGAAAATCATTCCATTTCACTGCTTCCAGTCAAAATCAACATTTACGTGAATATTTATTTATTTTCAATAAATTTCTATGAGAACGTATAAAAATATGTCGGTATCGGTTGTTCATTATTGCAATTTTCTGCCAAACGTCTCCAGCAGCTCACTCGACGTTTTTTTTACTCCAATTCCACACGAATCCCGAATTCCTTTTCCAAGATGTTCTCATCGATAATCCAACAAAGTCTGGCTGTTGAGAATTTCGTATTTCTCGTTTTCAGACAAAGTCCCGGGCTGATGATAAAAAATTATTACAATTTCTATAGTCATGAACAGCGAATGGTTATTTCGTTGGTGAATTTACCGCCTCATCACTCGGAGCCTTTCTAAAATACCAAAATTTTTATTTCATTATCCTAATCGTGATAAAAATATAAAAAAAAAAGTCTGTCAGTAAATGGTCACAAAAAAATTGGTCTCTCTTCAATGATGTAGTTTCATGAAGAAAAAAGAAACAACGATGGCGAATTATTGCGAGGATAATTGATTGAGAAATAAATGTTACGACACAGAGTGCGGAATTGAGGTAATTTTATTCCTTAAAAACCGAGATGGTGTACAGACTTGACGTGGGACTGCCAACGATGTTTGTACTTGAATTTTCTGCTGCAAATGGGACACTTGAAGGTCGGTTCTTTGCCACACTCGACGCGTATGTGATTCTGCAACGAGCCGCGCCATCGATATCCTTTTCCGCATTGAAAGCAAATCCAACTTTTTTGATAGGGTGGCCCTGAAAAAAAGAGAAAAGACAAGAAATTGGAGCTCGATTAATATTCGATTAACTGGATTATTCTCATCGCAGCTTGATCTTCAGGGCATTTTCGTATTTCCATATTAATGGCATGAATATTGCAAAAAATAAATTACGAACTAATCCAGTAAAGACGAAATCAGAGTCATTAAACAGGAGCATTAATCAAATTGATTAACTTTATTAATTATTTGCGCAAGAAAATCCCATGCACCAAAAAAAAGAAAGAAAAACAACCACACAATTACAAACATATAGCAGTTTCTTCTTATAAATCGGTGGATTTATCGAACGCTACCGATTCCGCGGTACATGAAAATTCGAGGTCAAATGTGATTTCAAACGATGTTTGTACTTGAAGAGTTTGCCGCAAAGGAGACAACTGAATCGTGGCTCTTTTCCACACAATCTTTGATGAGTGTAGCGGGACGATTTTCGCGTGTAGATTTTCCCGCAAATCAAACATGGAAATACCGATCCATAGTCCGATCCATCGTCGGCATAAGAATCTGAAAGAAAAAAAATGGAAATGATTTATTAAGCGCAACCGCTGTTTACACGAATTTTAATCAACAATGGCGTTTGGTTGAGAAAATATTTTCTTTCATTTTCTTATATTTACAGTTTACAATATATATTATTCGATCAATATTCCGTAATTATTCGTGCATTGTTTTTCTTTCGTCACAATTGTTATCGATTTTATGAAAATAATATTTTTAACGGCCATCGTAGAGATGGATCGATCGATGATGCTTCGTCAAATGGTGTTTGTGCTTGAATTTTCTTCCACAAAAATCACATGTAAAACGTGGCTCGATTCCGCACTCCATACGTTTGTGGAGACCCAACGATTCACGCCATTTGTATCCTTTCCCGCAATTGTTACAGGTGAATGGCGATTGTCCATAGTAGCGATAATAATCTGAAATCAAAATGAATGAAAAATGGATAATAAATCGTGGGCATTTTGGCAGAGACATTTGACTTTGAGCAGAGAAACATAAACGTCTTTTGTTTAGTCTTTTGGAACAGTAAACTTAATTTTTGTGCATGTTAAGCGGGTCTGAGGAAAATATAACAGTCACAGTTTGAAGTTTGTCGTTTAATTAGGACCGA
Source organism: Diadegma fenestrale (assembly GCA_037043255.1). Lineage (NCBI taxonomy): Eukaryota > Metazoa > Arthropoda > Insecta > Hymenoptera > Ichneumonidae > Diadegma > Diadegma fenestrale. Next base: position 11,737,382 of record CM073317.1, read on the forward strand.
CAGGAAAAATTGTCGGATTCTCTTTTACAATCAATATCGTTTTTTTATGCCCCATTGATGGACCCAATTGAGATGATCTTTGAGTTGCGAACTCCGGCGATGTTTCTTATAGCATACGGGACACGAAAATCTCGGCTCTTTGCCACACGCTTCACGCTTGTGTCTCGTCAATGATGGCTTCCAAGTGAATTCCTTACCGCATGCGTCGCACGCGTATCTTCCCCGGTATCGCTTGTGGTACTCGACGTGTGTATATTCTGAAAACAAAAAAAAATTCAAGTGAAACAGTATAAATGACAAATTCGTCTTGCTGTCGAAAAAAACAAACAGCTTGGACGAATTTTTACTCCAATAACAATCACGAACATTGAAATTCTGCGCGGTGAGTTTTTTTTTTTTAGAAGGCTAGAAATATTTTTATCGACACATCGTTATAGACTCTTGGACATTCTCTGCTTATTTTATTATTCTATATCTCAAAAAATTGGGTTCGTCGTTGTGGGTTGAGTGTCAATGTACAAATAATGTGTGTTTTCAGTTTGTCAAGTAAAAAATACATTTCTGTTGCTTTTCCCATAGCATTTCGGTTTTCTTGTGTCTTTTGCACATTTTCAAATAATCCTGTTGTCGTTTGTTTCTTCTTTTTGACTCGTTCAAACGTTTTTCCCGTTGGGCAACGACCAGTTGTGAGCACTGATCAAATGTTTCTTGAGCATCCATTTGTGCCGTATCCTCAAACCGCAAATCGGACAGCTATGCTGCGGCGCTTTCCCACACTCCTCGCGCTCGTGTCTCACTAAGGATTGCATCCATCTGTATTCCTTGCCGCATGTCGAGCAAAAGTGTCTCCCAAGCCGTTTGTAATAGTCGGATATGTTTAGACCTGGAAAAAAAAACGAAGAGAAAATTAAAGTGAACGGAATTTCGGAATCATGATTATTCGTTCGCACGATTATTTATACACGCGTTTATTTACATTCTGGTTCTAAAGCTGCGATTTCGATTTAAAAAAAAATGTTTTCGAAAATTTAAAGATTTGCACTAAACATTGTGTGTTTTTGAGTATAAAATATATTTATAAATATTTCACATAACATAGAAGCGTGAAAAAATGATTTCTTCGTTGAAAATCTTTTTTTTTATTTCCTCTCCAGTACACTCAAGTGCGTCAGGCATTCTCGGACGATGTATAGAAAACGTAAAAACGATTCACAACGTTTTTATTAACAAAAATGACAGGACAAAAGTTTATAGAAAATTGGGAAGTAATTAAAAAAAAATAAGGAGAAATTAAGAGAAATTTGTTGTCAGAAGTTGCGACAACATGCCATCGGATTCGGATGACAAATTAGCGAGACGAGTTTGAAATTTTTGATGGTCATGCTGTGCAGGATTTTTACGCGAGGAATTGTTTCCATGATTTTTCTCCTGCTGTCGTTATTCGTCGATATTTTTCTTGGACGAAATGTTGAACTCTTTAAACGTCGAAAATTATGTACACGCTCAAGACTCAAAACAAGGCATTGCCATATTTGTGAACGCTTATCCTGTGCCGATTCAGATAATCCTTTCTTCGGAATTTTCGACCACACAGCCTGCAGCTATACTTTGGAAGATCACCACAGCCCTCTCGCAGGTGTCTTGTCAATGAATCCGCCCATGTATATCGCTTGCCACATTTCGGACAACTGAATGGCGCATTGTAGCTCACTCTGGGTCCCGTTCGCCTCGCACCTGAAACAATTTATTCACGGATCAGTTTATTCCTACTTAGGCTATTGGTTAGCCACGTTTTCACATTTAACGCAACATAAAAACCTCCAGGCTCGAAAAAAAAAAAATGGATTTGTATAGTTCGGTCGATTTCATCGAGTCAAATCGTCCTCTGCAGCTGCCTTGTGCATTCGATGCGTTCGTGTTGCATTGAAAATCATATTTTCGAAATTGGTATTAAAAATTTATCGATAAATGATTATCAAAATTAAGAAAAATTGTTTTCTTATTAAAATTTTGGCATATTTACTGAAGCCACTCTTTATGTGAAAAAATTCTCAAAATAAATGTTTTTAAGGACGAAAAAGATCCAGTGAAAATAAATTGTTCCAATTTCGCGGTTTTCTCACTGCGAACAGAGTTTTCCAAGTCCCACAAGTTGGGCTCCCAAAAAATCGAAAAAATCGCCAACGGAATCGTCTTGTCGTGCAACTTTAAAATCACGCAGAGCCTCGATTGGACGGCAATTATTGACAGACATGAAAAGCAGTTTGAAGTCGTAGAGGACGAAAAATTTGCAGCGTGTCCCTCGAAGCTTTACAGTAAAATCCGATTTGGCATTGAATGACGAATTTGAAAAAAGTTTGAAATGTATAATTTTCTATAACACGCAAAACCGACTGAGTGAAAAAGAAAATATTTTCGACAAGTTAATTGAATTTGATGAATTTTTTTCGAGCATTTTCGCTTGCAAAAAACGTCAGAAAAAGAATGAAATTTCGTCTTAAAATTCTAAGTAGCATGATCAGATGTTACGGTCGCTGGAAGTTGAAAATTTTTAGTGGCTTATCAATAAATTGATTTGCTCATTCGCGTACGTTCGAGACACACACACACGCGTTCACACATGTCAAAGTTGGATCAACTGTATTGTTTTTTTTATTATTTCCTATTATTACAAAATCATGGATACGTGGTGGCCACGACCGAAACAGCGAATTGAAATTTTTCTAGAGTTCCTAGAGCAGGCACAATTCCAAGAGAACAATTGATAGCAACAACGAATTCTGTACGTGTTTATAAATTAGACATTTTTCGTAATTGAACTAATTCGAAATTTGGAATAATCACAGTAATCGTAATAATGATAATAATAACAATAGAAATTATAAGAATAATAATGTCGATCTGATGATCGGAGACATCACAGTATACATCCGTGTACGGTCCACACATGACGTTGAAAGTTGGAACGTTGTTTGAAGGCCTTTTGACAGAAGCTGCAAACGTACTGTGGCATTTTGCCACATTCCTCACGTAGATGACGATTCAGGGTGCTCTTGTTTGTATACGATCTCGTACACTTGTAGCAGGGATACGGTTTCGTAACGTTGCTGCGGGGATTCCACGAGCGGGAACGTGGCCGACCTGCGAGCAAACAAAAGGAAAAACAGTTGGATTTATCGCTCTCTTGGCCCATTAAAACGACGCAACTCGTCTCCCTCATACTTATCCATCGAAAAAGCGCACGTTTATCTTTTTCGATTTTGACAAATATCTTCGGTTTGGGAGGTTGCGAAATGTATAAAAAATAATTATATAAGCATCGCAATTGCATTTTGAATCTACTCAACAATCATTTTTAGCCCTTTTTCCGGACAACATATTATCGTATTGACAATGAATGGACTATTTAGAAAAAAAACTTCCGGTCGACGCAGATATCTTCAGTGTTGATGATTATGATGACGGTGATAATCTTCGAGATGGTGTTTTCCGAGGCTCACCGCCTCAGGGCAAATAGATGACTGTGAATCGTTGCATTGTGACGCTGGAAATTAGCCTTTTGTTTGAATCCTTTCTCGCATATGCTGCATATATACTTTGGCGCTTTGCCACACTCGTCGTGTAAATGACGCTTGAGGCTACCCTTGTTTCGATACGATCTTCCGCACCTCTGACATGGGAATGGATTACTTTGATGTCCGTGGGTGCGTCCGTGTCTTCGAAATGATGACGACGAATCGCGGTTGACGAGGCGATTCCCTGAAACGTGAGTAGAATACGTACACGTTATCATCGACAACCGATTTCGCAGTTAATCAATGAAGCAGTTGACAAAACTTGTCGAATATTTCAACAAAACCTACGCATTTATATTTTGCCCTTGCCCTCCCGCCCTTTCCCTCGCCATAGTCTTCTCGATGATCTTGCAATGAAGAATCACAATTTTTCTTCTATTTTCGCGAAAAAATCTATTACTGCTCCGAAAATTCATTTTTTCTTTGAGCTTTGAATTTTTCTCGTGACTTACACAAAATAATAATCATTGAACACCGATTTCAACGGCTAAAAAAATCTTTTTATTTGACGTTGCTCTTCGAAGGACGTTGATTCTATTTTCGCAATAGATGAAACTCGTGAAATCTTAGAAATATAGCTTTAGAATTAGGGAGGCACGCTATTGTTTTTGTTTATTATTACATAACAGCGATATGTAGCGGATAACAATGAAGGATTTCGTAATTAAGGATTCTCTTCGTTTGTTCTTTGTTTTTCGTAACTTGTATCTCTTCTGTGAAGGCCGTGTGTGGAATCGCGCAAGCACGATGATAAGTTATCGTTTTGTTATCGTTTTGATGATTTATCATTTATCTTGTCTCTTGGAAAAACGAATGCCATGAACTTTTGCATTGTGCCTTTGATAGTTTGACTTTTGCTTGAATCCTTTGCTGCACAAGTAGCAAATGTATTGCGGATTTTTTCCGCACTCGTCCCGAAGATGACGTCGCAGCGTGTCCTTTCTGGTGTATGATTTTCCACAGGCTTCGCAAGGGAATGGACGCCAAAATAGTTTTTGTCTTGACCTGTTGATCTTCAGCGATGGTCTTGAGCCTCCTGGAACTGAACAGAGGAATTTTTGTTAGATATTCGATCTTTCGCTATTTTTTACCACCGCGCTCTCTCTCTCTTCGTTGACTCGAAATGCTCGAGAGTGCGTCCCTTAGTTTAGACAATTCGCGTCACGAGTTATAAAACATGATTGATGGAAAAATGAAGGATTCGTGTGTTTAGTATCCACAATTAATCGCTAAGTCAGAATGAACCATTTGAGCTGCGCGCGTCTATCATTTTTCGACGAAATTATTGTCGATGCTTGGATTATTAATCATTTATTATCCGCTGGCTCATTGATATCACGAATATCGAATTTTTTCATTTGCTCAACTTTTCAACACGTATCCATTGACATTTCGCGGTGAAATAATTTTTTTTCTTTCCCTTTCAACCCAGGAAGACGCTCAATTTGGGATTATTCGACGATGAACGTTTCACAGACAGTAGAAAAAAATAAACACAATGCCAACACTGATTTTTCTGCTTCTACTTAAACAACGATATTAACTTTACCTTGGACAATACCTTGGCACATTATTCCAATCCCTGTCGGTCATTTTTTGCACAGACTATTCTTCGTATCGGTTGGTTTTCACCCCCGGATAATGATCCTCAATATTTATATATTTTATGACCAGAACAGTGAAGCATATACAATAGAAAATTTGTTTTCATTTCGACAGACGTGAAAGATGAGATGGAATAAAAGTTTCGACCAGTTGCGTATTGTACAAAAGCTCAAGGCGTGAATTCATTCACGCAGCATGCAAAATTTCGTCAACGAAAAATACAACGATAGTTAGTTCGTGCCAAATTTTCGGCTTTTTCTTTTTTTTTTTCAATTGAACGCAATTTACAATCTTCAGTGATGAATCATCGCTTCGTTCTTCGCTGGTGTCTTCAGTGATGTCATCTCTGCTTTTTCATTGATCTTCGGTTCGATGATTTTTTATCTTCAATGCAGATCCCCCGAGAATTTATTTGATTAATTCTTCGAGATGAGATGTGATGATTAGTTCTTCGAGATGATGTGTCGTTAATGCTTCGAAATGGATTTTTTGGGCGTTCATATGCGGTTAGTTCTTGAGAATCGAGAAAGATTCTGCGAGCTTAGATGACCTGGAAAGCTGCTTCGTTATTGTAAGCACCTGATGCCTGAATACCTGCATGAATATTGAGCCGCTGCGTTGCTGCACTCCTCACGTAAACATGCCGAGGAAAGCGACCCCTTCCGTGCGCACGATTCTCTCCAGCCTGTGGCAAGCCCTTTCTCGAGATGTCACGCAAATCGTCATTTTTTCATCCGATCGCACTCATCGGCCTCTTTTGTTCTCACGAGAGACTGAAACAAAAGGTCAAGATGACAAGGGCGTGATGATTAAATAAAAAACTTTTCAAACTCGAGGAAGCAAATCGGCACAATGACGAAATTGTTTTATCGTTGAAATCACTCTGGAAACTAATTTTTCTCTCCAGCTTTTTTCTTGCAGTCCGATACACTGGAGATTCGGAGAAAAATGAAAATCCCTAGTTTTCATTTTCATCACAGAACAATTGACGATTCTTTAGTTTTCTCGAAATATCGAATGTTTTTGAGACAAACGGAAATTAGCTTTTCAGCCGTACGTCGCATTGCCACGGCTGATAAAACGCCTGAAAATCACTTGATTCAGAATTTGGATTCTTACTCCGGAGTTTCCTTATAACTGATGATTTTCCTCTGCGTTCTCGAACTTCGTCTCACGTCCAGAATCGTCAATTTTTCGGGGTTCACTTTCAATATCAATGGAGTTTGATGTTTTTTCTGAAAATTAGAATCACAACTTTTGCTTGTTTTGTCGGAATCTTTAATTTGATGTTGCGTTTGATGGAGAATGGCAATGGAACGACGTTCCATGGCTTGTGGGGAATCGTCAAGAACGAAAATGTATTTGATGCGAATGAAATGCAGGAATGTTGAGAGTTTCGGAAGAAAGGGACACGGAATTATTTGATGCTTACCGTCCGTTCCGGATTCGTGTAAATCGTGGATCGTCGAAAAATGCTCAACGAAGTGATTTTTACGCGCAAAACGCACTCCAGCAATTGGTGTCCGCGTAACAAAGTTTGGCAAGCATAAGTTTTTTTGCAAGCAGAACAAGTGTATGATTTTGTATTTCTGTGATACGATTTCTCGTGACCAACGAGATGATATTTGCGGAAAAAGCGTGCCTTGCAAATAGTGCAAACAAATTTCCGTCTTGTCGCAATTGAAGTTGATTCGCAGTCGTGGATCCGATGCAAGTCGAAGGGCGATTCGGTGCGGCGAAATTGTTGCAATTTTTTCTTGAAAAGCTCCCACGACGGTTTCGATTCTCGGTTCGAAAGCTGAAAGTGAAATAAAGTCGTATTAGTATAAAATTATTGAGCATGTGCCAAAATAATGGTCCGAAATTCGTTTTTTCTCCTTCCGTAAAACCGAAAGTGAAATTATGCGATAGGAATGTGACGGCAAGTGAAGATTTTCACGTTCCTCCGAAGTTCCGAGTTCTGAAAACAAAAAATTTGGAGACTGCATTAGTTGGATCTTTGTTAAAGACGACAATAAGCACAAACTTGGCTGCTTCATACTGCACACAAGAATTTCTAGTTTTTACAATCGTCGTGCAGAGTTGAATACAATAAACGGCAGGTCCGATGAATTTATAAAAACATTAATGAATCCAGGATCATTAACATTTTATTAAATACACATCGACCATCAATTTACTTAATTAAGGTTCAAACTTTTGATACAGTCGGCGTGGAAACTTGTCACTCGTCGTCCCAGTGTCCAAGAGTTATTGAACCTTAATCAATTAATATAATAAAACGCGAATAAATCGGCCGTGGGGATTTTCATTGCTAGCACAGCAAAAGTTCGAAAATAAATAAATTTTATACGTGATTTTTTTATCCCCTCACGAATTTGCAACGTCCGTGCAGTTTGGTTGAAACAAATTGATGAAAATTCGTTGCATTCCCATGGTGAATGTTGAAGGTTCATCTGGAATCAAACGAGATTGTGCGTTAGTATGAAAAATCGTTTGTTTTTGCACAGATTCACGAAAATCTTTACAGAAACTCGATTCTGAGAGATTTATTGTTTTTTTCATGACCCTCGTGTAAAGCACATCTGTAAAAAACACAAAAAAGCAACGATGATGAAAATTATTCAAGAACGAAATATTCACTGGCATCTTTTTGACATTCGGGACGATTGAAAAATGTTGATTTCGTTATAAACATGAGTTTATTGCTTTGATTTGGTCATTATAGCGAATGAATGGAAATTAATTGTCTCAATGAACAAGCAATACGTCATTTTCGTTAATCAGTGTAATTTGATGAATGGAAGCGAGATGCTTAATGAGATGATGTTTGTGCATGAAACGATGAGCACACACGTAGCAAGCAAATTGAGGAGTTTTTCCACACTCGACCCGGCGATGCTTGAACAACGATTCTTTCCATTTGTAAACTTTGCCACATTTATCGCATGAAAATTTCTTCGGGTTTCGAGCTTCCATTGGCTCGCCAGTATGCTGTGACGCTATCTGCTCGTAACGCAGCACAAATGTCGAAACTGCAAGAGACAAGAATTTTTAAATGATTAATTAAAAAACAAAAAAATAACGAGGCATTTTCCACAATTCACAACAGAACATTCACTTGAAACACACATAATCATACACAATTATAAAGACAATGAGGAAGCCACAACGAGCTGAAGACAAAATTCGTGGATATATTGCGACCAGCGACATTTCTCGTGATCGATGAGGCACTTATTTTATTCTTAACGTACGAGATCGGCCAATCAAAGTCGAGCTATTGGGACCAAGTGCATTCGAGATCGAAAGTCAAAGTTTTTATGGTTCTTTTTATTTTCGTCGATCTTCGTTCGAACAAATTGAGGTTTCGAAATAACGACGAAACAAACTTTTCTCTTGCTCTTTACAAAACATAAGGAGAAGCATTAAAAGGTACAAACCAAAGTTCTAAGAGTCGTCAACGGCTGAGGATTCGACATGAAGGGTTCACTTGGTTAATGGGAAAATGAATTATTCCATCAAAGTTGCTGATAGCTTGGATAATTTAAAGTTGCAATTAATAAACTATAATGAATGCAATTTTAATTTCTTGCAAAATGTGAGGAAAAAGTTGACAGCAGGGTTTTCACTGATGGATCGTTGTCGACACTGTTTTTAAGCGGGCCTAGAAAATGTAAAATCCGTATTTACGTCTTTGTGTACGAAATAAAATTCGTGATGCTAAATTATTGATGGAGTTGCTTGAACGGGCAATATTTTTTCATGTGCTCGATTACGTGGTGACGATGCTTGAACATTTTTCCGCAGTTTGGACAGGGCACACTCGGTGCTTTTCCGCACTCGTACTTAACGTGACGATCGAGGGAACATTTTTGCGTGTATTTTCGTCCACATTTGCACAAATTTTGTAATCGTTGTACAACGACAAGTTTTCCACGTGCTAGACGTCGACGTGGCAACTGAAAGCTCTTCGTGTCCAACGGATCCCATTCTGAAAAGAAGAGAAAAAAATTTCTGTAAAAAATGTCCCGGTCAACGAGTTTGTCCCTTTATTGGGAAACGCGTTGAATGCGGTTCAGACAAATATTTCGCTATATATCGAGCACATTGATGATTGATTAATTGATCAATAATAACAGAGAAGCATACAATTATTCAGCGAGTACTTTTAATTGTTGTGACATAAAATAAAGTCTTCAAGTTATCAAAAAAAAAACGATAAAATTGATATTAATTGTCGTGATTTATGGAAAATATTAAAAAGGCTTGACCAAATGAACGGAAGAAATTTTTCATTGGGAATCAGAATCCTGTGGACTTGAGGGAATTGTAAATATTCAGAGAGACATTTACAACTGGAAGGATTGGCGTAGACTTCGATTTTATGGAATATTTGCAAACCTTGTATTCTCCATGGCAAACGTTTAATCCACATCGATTGATCAATTTATAGGAATTATTAAACCGTAGTAAAATATGGTTACGGTGTAGAAAAACGATTTTTTTTGTGTGCGTAAACATCAAAATGTATCTGGACGGAGTCGAATCCTGAAGCATCCTTGTTTTTTGTGCTTAAGCCAGAGATGGAGCTTGTCAGTGGTGAACGTACAGTCGAGACATCGGTGACCATAGCCGCACTCGTTCTGTTGATGACAACTCAGCGAGAATGTGTGCTTGAAGCGTCTTCCACAGCGACAGTAAATCCAGCCTGAAAAGAGAAAAAAATGAGTGTTAGTATATGAGCCAAGAGAAATGTATTGTTCGGGTAGATTTTTCGAGCCTATCAAAATCTGTCAAAATCTCAGGATAAAAAAACAACAAAAGTTTTCGTTATCACGTGGAAGCAATGAATTATCTGCAAAACCCTCAGAATCGGTTAATTCATTTCTTTATTACAAACATCATTGTTTTCTCTTTTCTGCCCTGCTGACGATTCTATCGATGGATACACTCGTCGACACTCATGTCGTCCGATATTTTACAATATTTCGGAGTAACAAGTAACGCGATAACCAAAAATTAAACCAATTTCTGATATTCATATATTTTCGTAACAGTTTTTATCGTAAAGGATTGGAAATTGGAAAAAAAAAAAAACATCACAATTTTTTCAAACTACTGGGAAAATTATTGTGGCACGTGTTCGATCCCAGGGACACATTCCACGTTGTAATCCTCATGTTTTTTCTTTACTGGATCAAGTTTTTGACGAAAGTCTTGTGGAATTATTTTCTTTCAACAATCAAAGTAAACGCAGGTCTATATTGGTGGATTTAATCCGATAATTTGGGTTTATAGAATCCTTACTAACTAATTATTATCGCAATCTTCTTAGTCATAATCGCCCATCTTTTCACCCTTTAGCATCTCCGCTATATACATAATCCTTGGTTTTTTGCCTCTACCAAATCGTATGCAATGATATAACTATTATTTTGTATATATAATTCATTTGTTTGTTCTCTCAATGTAAACGTGTGTCGGTAGATTTTTGACATGTTTTTTTTTTTCTTGAAAATAATTCTATGCTCGTGTATATTTTGTTTATAATCATTTTAATTATAATTATTGTTGTTGTTGTTATTATTACAGGCATCTCTCGCAATTTTTTTTTGGCTCTCACAAGCTCGTAATTTTGGCTCCAACGTTAAATCACTTTTCTGAAACTCTGCGTTTGATCGAAACTTCGGACTAGACGATCAACGAGTCCCCACAAAATAAATATTAACCAATTATGCTTTTCGTTATTTTTAATTTTACCATTATCTCATTACGTCTCACTTCTTTTCTTGTCAGTCTTTGTGCAGCGTTCAAGATCACGAGTCACACGATTTTCTTTTTTCTCATTCATTTTGTATTTTATTTTTTTCGATACGCTTTTTTATTGTTTGAACTTTCCTTTCCGCTGAAATATTAATTAATCGAATCACACTTGCTCACAAAGTTTTGGCTTTAAAGATTTCAGCACGATTCGTAGTGAAGAGAGAAGTTTATATTATTTCGGAAGAATCGAAAATTCATTTTGCAGAAGATAAGATTGTGGCTTGCTGCTTGATGCACGAGTTAGTTGCGTTTTTATTTGGCACAGAGAAGTTTAGACGAGGAAGAGCGATTTAAACGTAAAATTTGTTTGTTACGCCTTCATTAAAGATTCACAAAGCTCAAGCAAAGTTTTGCATTCAAGGGAGAGTAATTTTTTCACAATAAAAATGATGAAAAAGACTTTTGGAGAGTTTCCCGACAAAGAACAGCGTCGGGAAAATGAAACGTAATTTCTGAACTCGTTAGGGCTGGAAAAGATGTTGGCTTTTTCAACAGTTTCGTATCGTCCCTGATTCGACGAGCCTTGGAGTATTTTTTTCAACTACGGAGAGGCGAAAGATTAAAGATCTCGATTAGTAGTTTCAACGATTTACAGCTTCGATCTACTTATAGTAATATAGAACAGACTAACGCGTTTTTTTAAAACTTCTATCACGTTTCGTTGAAGGAAGTTTGCATTTTGTGTTTCGAAAATGCTTTCATAAGATACATTTGATTTTTCGTTTACGTAGTATTTAACGACAGCTAGGAAAATTCAAGAGAGACAGAAAGAGAGCTCGAAAGTCTTAGTATCTTCTAGATTGAAGGAAGATATACGAGGAAGTAATACGTAGATTGAAATTTCGGTTTCTTTGGTAGAATGCAACCAACCGACGAAATTTTTGGGTGTAATAGTTTTTTCGTCGGATTGAATATGGCAGCAGCGAATATAGCTCACTTTTTTCTTAATATATTCATATATATGTATCTCAATGTTTTGTCGATATATGTAAATGTATAGGGAATAATAATATAATATAATATGTATATATATATATATTTCTTTTAAATATAATCTCTATTTTTGGATTTTCTATATTTTCAGTTTTCATTTTTGGCTTTTCAGATATTCTGTTCGACTAGTTGCCCTCTATCGTGCAATTCTTCATCGAACTCCCTGCTCTAAGAGGTTCGTATATGAGATTCTTACTTTTGAAATTACATTTGGGTTTTTTTTTTTGCGTATTTTCGTTGTTTCGAGAAATTTGATTCTGGCTACTGGCTCATGTTGGATTTGGCGTTTTTTTTTTTCTAATCTAAATGTGATTCAAAACGATCACATTTTTTTTCCTACGTTCGCTTCAACAGTGTCGACTATCGAACATCGAGCCGATGATTCTTCGACAAAATTTACCGACGAAAAAATCTTACAGATTCTCATTTATAATTTGTATAAAAATAATTGGGGCGCTTTAGCGTAACGACCAGACCTCGAGGACAGCTCGGTGACTTTTTTTCTGCTCCTGTTTCTTTTTCGTTGCAATTTTATTCCATTCGTCACTTTTGAATAGCCTCGAAAGTCTTACGGCTTGTTCAACTCTCACGAACTTCCTCGAGTCCGTACTAATATAGTCAACAACGTGGGCTTTTTTCTTTCTCTTTTTTTTTATCTCTTCAACAACTTATTGTTGACCAGGCAACATTTTGGTTTTCTCAACTTGGTCACTGATGCACTAAATCGGTGAAGGGCATCATTAGCGTTTTCAACATAAGAAAATTGTTGAAAATTATTGGTCATAATGAAAAATTCCAGGCGAAAATCGAATTTGGCATTGATGCTCAATATTATTTGGATCTTTCCAACGCAAATGAGTGCTTTTTGTGGTTTTTCTCATGTGGATTACGAAATTGAACGAAAAACTTCCTTCGGATGAAGAAAACCGCAAGATTTTTCGTTAATATTCGTTCTTGCAATGCTGATTTGTATTCCACTGAGAAAATTATATTTTTTTTTGAAAAAGGTTTTCAAACACGAAGAAAATTGAATTTTTGTATCGCTGTCCAATCCAAAAATGCTTTTGGAGCGGAAAAAACCAATAATCTCTCAAAAATGGATAAAACTTTATCTCTCCAAGCTTCGAAATCAATATTGACCAGAAACAATCTCGGTATCTGCAACTTGGTATAAATATTGTCATTAATATGCCTCATCAAATTCCTGATAGGCGACGCATCCAGATTCCATTCCACTTAATCATCTGCACTACTTGCTTTTTATATCATTACGAACATTTTCTGTTCGGCGTATAAATAATTAATATATGTGTGTAACGAAATATTACAAGCATAATTCGCTTTTCGCGAATTCTACGTTCCATAATAGTGGAGCGAAAATAAAAATAAAAAATGACTTTTACGTAAAGCGTTTGAATAGTTTCACGTTTGTATGATTTTCAAGAAAAATCGTAAACTCAAGCTTTTTGCCAATCAAACGAAGAATCGAATTGAATCGATTTGTCGACGGAAATAAAACGTCCCAACAATCGACTCAAACGTTTCATTCAATTTTTCAGCAGCTTTTCAGCAGATTCAGATTTTCTTTTTTAATTAATCCGATCAAGTCGAGTTTTGGAAGTTTCAACTTGGGCAACAGAAAATTTCGTTTTTCAATTAAAACTCGACTTTGGCACAAATTTCACCAGCACTGTCGTATCAATAACGATGTAGTTTCGAACTCACGTCATCATCATCATGGAAATCGTGTATAACAACGGACAAGGCCAAGCTATAGAATAATAATGTCAAACCAGGAAATTTTCAACAGGATGGTCAAGCATTTTGCTCTGGACGACAGCGTCGAATAAATAAACAATTGATTATAGTGAAAACCAATAAAACGATGCAAGAAAGCTTTTCATGATTCACGTTTTTGAAAGCTCAGCCTTTTGCTTGGTTGGAAATCACTAAACAATTGATATTTTTATGACGGTGCGACCCAGAGCAAAATGCATGCAAACTTTTCCTTTCGGAATATCACGGTTTACGCATATCTCGAAGATCTTGTTAATGAATTTTTATAACGATGATATATCACGGAGTTTATGCGAGTTTGAGACCCTGATGCTACGAAATTCACTTTTTTTAACGGATAACCTAGAGCGGGATCAAAGACGACCTCAATTTAAACCTGAACATAAAATGTTGTTCGTTCGCGATGTAATAAGGTTCGCGACTGCTGTACTTTTCGTTTTTTGAAAACGAAGAGAATGGAGCGCTTTTATCATGGAAATTCTATATAAAATGATAAAGAAATTGGTGGCATTTTCTACCCCGTTGCTCAGGGTTGAAATGAAACGTTCGAAATATCTGGCACAACTGACAACTCCCTTTTAGCGAGAAACTCAAGCTCGCTGATTGATCGAGGTTGCCGAAGGCTCGACATGTCGATGATTAATATGAGCCTTGAGATTTCTCTCGTACTTGGAACTGAAGGCGCAATGAGGGCAGCTGAAGGATGGAGCTTTGCCACACTCGTACAGCAAATGTCTCTTGAGGATGTAAGCGTTCTTGTAGGATTTACCGCAGCGCGAGCAATCGTGGCGTCGATCGTGAGCAGACATCGTCAACGGGCGATTGTTGTTCCGAGCTACGTGTCGAGCTGGACAATGTAAACGGGCGCGACGTTGGGGTGCCAGAGGAGCTGGAACATCAGACTCTGCTCGTGGACCACTTCTCCTGGCACCATTGCCTTCGACCCTCCAACCGAACCTCGCGAAGAATCCTGCAATTGTGAAAAAAATACAAAAAAAAACACAGTGGCAAAATGGATCGTGAGTGACCAGAAAAAAAAGAAAAATAGACGAAACTTTAGCTAAATAATGAACATCGAAACGTGGTGGCACACGAGCACGAAACCATTCCTCTTTTTTTTCATGTTCACGTCCCAATTTCCTTTTTTTTCTTTCTTTTTGTTTTACGGCGTGAGCCATGCGTTACAATCAAATCTCAGGCTAAACAACAACGAGCAAATGACAAAAGGTTTAGCGATTTTAATTTTTTTTTTTTGCGTATGTGTCCGCGTATGTGTGCCCGTAAGTGTTTGTGCGAGTGTGTGTGTATGTGATTTCGGAAAGGACGCTATTCGAGATTTATCATGAAATTTCGTGATTATTAAGTGACGATGATGAAGAAACAAAACCTTTTGGTGTGATTCCAACTTGGATGCAATTTCTTGTATCACGCTTTTCTGCTCTTTTTTTCTTCTTGTCTCTTCGATTCCCTCGTTAACGTCGTCGGTCCTTCCTCAGCAGCGATGACCTGAAACTCAAAACACAAATGTATCAGAATGGTGAAATTGTAATTTTGGAGTACGTGAAGATTTCAGCACGAAGTCGAATCGCAGCATGAGTTTCGAATCTCTCAACGAGCTTTTCCTGTTCGAGACACAATCCGTGACGATGATGAGCCGTTGATAAAAACCTGAAAAAGAAAAAAAATTCTTGTCAGTATAGAGCCGAATTTATGGGCGGCAGAAATGGCCGCAATGTGGGAGCGTCTCCGTTGAAATTCTCTCTGGAAAACGAAGGAATCTGAATGAGGAGGATGAAAATTTGAGGAATTGGAATTTTAGTTGTTTCAGCCGGACGAGAACTGTCTGATGGATGTTTTCGGATTTTTGTTTACAAGTTTGTTTAAAATTTGTTTTTCTTTTTTTTTATCATTGAATCGATGAAGCTTCGACGCAATTGTTCAAAAATGAAGAAAATAGCATACAGGTGTACGCAATGAAAAATACTTTGAAGGCTAATTGCCTTTCTAGTCTTTATTTTGCTCTAAATTCAATACAAGGCTTTCTACAAAATGACAAAAAAAAATGTTGAAGGGAAGAATAAAGATTTAAGCACTTTTGGAATGTTCGAATTGATCGAAATGAGATATGCGTTGATTTGGTTAAAAAAAAAAAGCAAAAAAAAAACAGTTGCAGCCTGGAACGTGAAAATATTTGCAGAAGTTGATCGAACGTTCGCTCGATCAAGACACGTGCAAATATTTCAAACACGAACGCAGCTGGTTTTACAATTTCTCACAATATTTGAAAATGTTGTCTCAGCAATGAAACGTTTGTCACAGAATGAAAAGTTTCACGAAATCAAACATGTACATTTTTTTCTCATATCTATGGCGTTTTCGCAGTGTGCAATTATACAATTGGTGTTGATGGTCGGTGTTGGCGCGTAATTGTCGGTTTGTGTGTGGGTGTGTCTGTTGGAGTTTTACATTTGTGTGAGAAAAATGAAAAAAAAAAGAAAGAAAAAAAAGATTTGAAAAATCGTCGAAATTGTATTGAGAAAGAACAATGAAGAGACACGATGAAAATAATCTTTCGTTAACAAATACATGGCGAAAGAAGAATCGTTATCGTTATTACGAGTAATTTATTTTCGTGCTTAGAGGCGCTGAGCGGAGTTTTGAGTTTTGCGTTCTCTGTACAGTCTATTAAATATTAAACGTTAATGATAAAATAGTGGATAGGAAAGGAAAATTGTATTAACAGTATCGTGCTTATGAAGCATAATGCAAAAGATCGATCCAATATTTCGACCATTATTATTGCATTACGTAGTTGCATCACGAAGATTGACGACGTTCGAGTTAATCACGATAAATGGGGAGGCATCGTTTTGGCACGAGGCTCGCCAATTGAAAAATTTTGGTTGTCAGGATCTCAATTTAAAAAATCTTTCAAAATAAACTGAATAATTGAGTGTCTTTGTATAAAATGATGGCTCAAACTGCATTTGAGAGAAAACACAGAAAATACGACGTAATGTATCGATCAATAAAAACAAAACAAAAACGACAATCTAAATGTTAAAAAAATGTTTTTACCATGGAAAATCACGTTGTTGAGTATATATAAAAAAAAAAAAAAACGAAAAATTGTTAATTTGACTCGAACGCGATGTCCATCATCGTTTCCGGCTTGTGCTTAATCTCGTATCGATCTTTTTCACAATGTCAATGTATTTCGAAAACTCACATCACAAGAGCCCTCGAACCTATTATTACAATAACAATAATCGCGAACAGATCAATTCATATATATAACTAGTAGGTCCAAAGGATCCGGAGTGAGGAAACGGAGGGAGAGCTCGCAAGAAGACTATCAAAGACAAAATAAATAACTCGTGGAGTAATAATAATATGAAAATCACATATTGTAAGGCAGTGAAGAAGAAATCCGGCGGAGTATGCGGAAAATGAAACTTACAAAACATAATAGTAATATTTATAATAATAATAATAATAATAATAAAAGTAGCAATAGTAATAATAATAATAAAAATAATATTCGTAATAATAATATAAAATAAAAATAATATTCATCGTAGTAATAATAAATTACGTTAGAAAGGAGGATATGGAATTAAAAAAAAAAAAAAGTGAGAAGAGAGAGAGACCCTTGCGGATATGATTGGCATTTATAGCGAGTCGTCGAGATTACTGTTCTTTTTTCGACGTAAATAAATAATTTCTAAAAAAATATCACTGGTCTCGAGATGTGCACCGGAAAAGCCACGAATGTACGAATATCAATACGAGACACTTTTCCATCTCATTGTGACTCTCGTCTTTGTGAACAAGACTGAGCTTTTTTTTCTCGTTATTTCGTGAGTTTTTTTTTTATCACCGGTTTAAATTTACTTTCGCCAATCAAACACATAAATTTTTTTTACAGTAAAACTCGCGACGTTAATTTTAAAGACTACTAATATAAAATGCTGTCTGAAATTTTTTCCTTTCAGGTCGAATATAATGGCACAGCCGAACGAGAAATACCGAAAGCCAGTTCGGGATTATGTTTTCTCGCTATTATTAATAACCGAGCGGATCTACCGACGAATTATCATACTTTTAACTTTTACTTAATTTTTTATCGATTATCAAACCGAACGATTTTGTTCGAAAAAATAATTGCACGTGTCACGAGTTTGTTCGTTCGTTTTTTTTTTTTTTTTCAGAAAAAATATTTTTTTTTTTAACTTTATGGTGTTGTTGGCGAGAGTAGGAAATGCTCGTGAAATGATCAGTGGCCCATCCGGTTTTTATAATAATACCTTAAGAAATCCGCTCACAGCTGAACGCGCCCAGCGCCTCGTTTTTTCCTTTTTTCCCATTCTTTCTTTTGTTTTGATCTCTTCTCTCCCTAGCCTATTATCTAAATCGTACTTGAAGGCACTTAATACAAGGCTCTCTCGGTTTACAAACCTACTTTTTTACCTCCTCACTCTCGTTATCTCTCTCTCTCTCGCTCTCTCTTTCTCTCTCTCACTTTCTCGCTGTCTCTTTCTCTCGCACTCTTGTATTTTTTATTTTATTTTTTTCATCCTTTGCGCAAAAAGTTTTTTTTTCTTCTCATTCGTCTTTCTCTTTGTCCGCTTTCGTATTAATATTGAATGATTTTTTTAGTTAATTTTATTTTTTTTATGCGTTAAAAGCTTAAAATCTTATTGGCGGTTGGGAAGGCGGAGGGGGGGGGGGAGGGATGGCTTTAATTATATTTTGTGTCCCGAATCGTGACCCGATCAGCCAACTCACTGATACAAATTTTTATCATTTGTTTCCTTATTATCTTATTATTATTATTATTAAAGGAATTCAACTGGGAATTTCGTATTGGAATATTTTTCACGTTGCCGTATCGGATCACGATTCTTGCGTAAAAATGTAGTTGCGAAAACAATGAGACGCTTCACGTTTAGTACGGTCTCCAGTAACTCCTTTCTATCGAGTATAATTTGTGATTTTTCGTTGGACGACGTTGCGATATATTGTTTCATCAGATTTTTCCCTTTTTCTTTCAAATAATATCTTAGTTCCGATTTTTTCTCACTGGGGTGGTATTCAATCTCTTTCTCATTGAACTCTCGTTCACTTTCTCTCTTTCTCTGTCTTACTATCGCAAAATATAATAAATGTCTTATTTTTCTTACGTTTTTTGTCATCATTCCTCTCACAATTCGTTACAATCCAATCATCATATCGCATCACTCACAGATTTGCCTAAAGATATAAAAAAAAAAGCTTTCAAAATCATTCTTTTTCGCATTTCTTATACTTTTTTTTTTTTTTCACAGTTTCAAACTCGTGCACAAGCTCTTAAATCCGCTCATCAACGAATTTGGTATTCGTATTTAAAACAAGCTTAGGAAATTTTGATTTCCCGCAACCTTTCATTCCTAACTAGACTGGGAAACTTTATATTCGAAATTTCTTGGCATAATTTCTTTCTTTCCTTTCACAAGAAAATATAAAGGAATTATTAATATATATCGTACAAAAAATAAAGCAGTGTACTTTCTAAATACCTGGATGGCATGTACGTAACATTCGCGTCTCGTCATATCATGTTTTTCTTTTTTTTCGTTTCTCTTGTTAATTTAAATTTCATTTTTCTTCGTCCAATTTTTCTTTCTCACTTTTCTGCATTATTATTTTTTTCTCGATCTAATAATTCTCCTCTGCGAAACAAATTTAGCGTCTAAATATCACGTTATACATGTTGCGTTGTAAAGGAACACAACTGAGGCTCTTTTCGACAATCATACACGATTATCCCTTATGATGAAAAATCCAAAAAATCAAAACCTAAAAAAGACGAAAAAAAATAGAAGCCATTGAAAATAAAACAATAATTGATTGCAATTTTAGCAGACTCGCGTCTCACTCTCGCTCGAAAACATAATCCTAAATACCGACATTATTATTTTTTTTTTCATGAGTAAAACAAACAAAAAACGTGAGAGATATCCAAAAATCCCGCCCTCCGACGTTTCTTGCCCCGCGCTTTTGCTCCACTAATCATTTTCTTTTTATTGATTTTTTTTTCTTTTTCATTTTCGTTACAAATAACGTTGCTTCATTTAGCGGATAATGTTTTTTTTTTGTTTTTTTTTTTCGTTTTCAAAACCAACACCTCAAGAAAGAATGGTAGAAAATTTAGGTTTTTTTGTTTGTTTGTTATCCTCACGCCGAATTTGGCGCTCGTAATCGTAATTCGATTTATCATCTAATTATATAAACGTATAATTCAATATTATGATAAGCCCGATTACATACCGCGCGAAAAAGCTAATATAGACGATCTACGCCACTCGTAAGAGGCATTTTGAAAAATAAAAGACAAAAAAAACTTGCTAAATATTTTGTTTTCGTACGTTCGCATCTTCGAGATGTATCTAATTAAAAAATTTCTTCCCTTTCAATATAATATATATCGTTTTTTTTTCTCCATTTCTCTTAATCGTGGAATTGAATTCGTTTGATCTCTACGAGTCACGCCGATTATCCTCCTACTTTTTCTTTCCTGATTAAATGTCTCCGCTACGATCCTCTACTTTTCATACGATTTAGACTTTTATTTTACTTTATTAATTTTTATATTTCGTTTACTTTATTTTATGTATGTTTTTTGTTTTCTTGTTTTTTCTCGAAAAAAGGCACATTTAGACGAAATTCAACGTCCGGTCGAGCGAATGCGCAGAAGTGTGCTGCGGTTGATTCTCTTAGTTTGAAAAACAAAAATTTGAATGAACGTTTGAAAGAGGATTAATTTGGAGATTTTTCGTTTTCTTCAAAATACCTTAATGCCAATGAATATAATTAAATTCACTTAGATTTATCACGTATGCCTATCTTCATATCATATTATTCTTTATACATGAAGCCGACTTTTAAAAATCCAATTAAACCCAATTAGCAAAAAAATTGACGATAAGATAAAACAAAAACAAAAATGAAATAATATTTTTATACTCCGTGCATTCCTCTCAAAGTGATTTTTTTTCTCCATTTTTCCATCATTCGTCACCGCTCATTTTGATTACATAATCTCCCCAATATTCACGAGTCAGAGATCAACACGTGTTAAGAAAATCGGTATTGGCACAGCGAAATTAAAAAAGAAAAAAAAAGACAAAAATTAACGAAAAGAATGGAAAAATTAATGAGAATAAAAAGTGATTTCTATTTTTGTTCTGTTTGTTTTTCTTTATGTTACGGTGGTGAGAGAGAAAATGTTAATTAAACGATGATTTTATGAATTAATGAGATTTAAACAAAACGAGAAGAAGGAGAAACCCGAGAAGTTATCAAGTGCCGTTTTTGTGCCTTAATTCTCTCGTAATTTCTTCACTTAAATGCGCGCACGCGGCATCGAAATGCCTCAGCTGGACCAATCGTTGGTTTTTTTTTTTTTTTCATTTTTCATTTTGTTCTTTGCTTCTCAATGAAATTTAAACTAAAGCGCTTTGAGAAAGAATGGATATTTTATCTTAGCCTATCTATTTCTTAATCCCTATTAATAATCTAATAATCTCCATTTTTGACGACGAAGGTAGGATCGATTTGTTTCTTTCGTTTTTTTGCTGTTTTTTTTTGTTTCGCGTGAGTATGTCTGTGTGTGTTTTTTTTCTTTCAATTATTATTCTTATCACCGATGATATTCGGTGTGAAAAATCGTTGCATTCATCGTATCGATTCGTCGTCAAGTTATCAAGGCCTCGTGAGGCAGTATTATTAATAATCATCAAGTACCTAATTAATATGTAGGTATATAAAGTCGATCAATCAACGTTCTTTCTCCCGATATCGATAATTTTTTTGTTTTTTTTTGTTTGTTTGTTTAAACATTATCACCCTAACCGTTACGCTTATATAAACTGCAAATTATTCTCGTCTTTAAATCTTAAAATTCATTCATCGTATTCTTATGTCAATTATAAAAACCATTGGGGGGCTTATCGCAAACGCCGTTCGTGATTTCCTGTTTCGTTTTCTTCGTTTTTCACGTTTTTTTTTGTTTTTTTAGTTCTACTTATACATCTAATTCTTGTTTGTCGTCATTCGTTTCTTCTTTTCCGTATATTGGAAAAAATCACAACAAAGTAGTGTAAAAAATGCGCACGATACGTTCACTTTCGTTATTTTTTTTGTTTTTTTTTTCGTTCTGAACGAAATGCTGCAACTTGCGAACGACAGTGCATGTTGCTTTTCACATCACTCTGAATCGTTAAAAATCTCCCTCTCTGACTTGGTACGTTTTTTCGAGCTCTTCTCTTTCTGTATATTTTGAGTGTTGTTCTCCTTTTACGTTTTTTTCTTTTCTTTTCATTCGAGTACACAATCCACGATGCAATTTCGTTTGTACGGGTATACGAGAATTCGTCAGTTTTGTTCCAAATTTACAATCGATTCATCGTTCGTTTTTTTTTTTTCATATACGATATACAAATATACTATTTTAATTTTACGAACGATAAAAAAAAAACTGAGGAAACGAAAGAGGAGAAAAAATCGTTGGAAAAAGGCTTTTTCGAGGTCTCTAAGTCTCGTAGTAAATTTTTTCTTAATGGACATTTCTTATTCTAACAAGGCCGCGATTGGGATACGAAATTTTTACTTATTCTTTTTGTTACTTTTTATATATAATATATATATATTATTTCTCAAAATGATCAATGAATCGATTGCAAATTGTCTGGTAGTGTTTGTGTGAGTGTTTTTCTATTTTTTCTTTAACCTTTTTCTTTATAAATACATATTTTTTGCCCGAGGGGAATGGGGGACCTATCAAAAATTAAAATCTATTGTTTCCGCGCTTCCAGGCTCTCTCTCAGCGTTCATACGAGTACTTTTTATGTAGTATGTAGTAGTTTAGTTTAGCTCATTTCATATAAATATTGTCTACGGTATGGAAAGTTGGACGGCCGTGACCGCGCGATTGGCGTGGCGTAGGAATACGGGACTACGTTTGTCTGCTTGCATTTTTATTTTTTCTTCTTTTTCAACTGTTTCGTGTAAAGAAAAACTTTTCTAAAAATGGTTTATTCGTTTGCTTTTTTTTCATTTTTTTTTGAGTTTTTTCTTGATAAAGCCGTTAATAGGATAGTGCCGAGTACCTCGAGTTTCGATCGAGGATAAATCGTTGCTTAAGAGCCTATAGAGACGCGGTATGCGCTAATACTCGATGTCGTGCCCCTCATTTCTGTGTCGTTGCGCGGCACGTTTATTTTGATTGGATGAGTTCCATGGTAATCGGTGATTCATTAAAAAAAAAAACAAGTGTGACAAGTGAAAAATAAAACTCGGTCATGTATTACGAAGGAACGAGGGATTCACGATTATCGTCATGTTTGTCGAAACTTTTTGGCACTCGGCACTTTTGATGGCTCTTTTTCTATATTTTATTGTCGTTCGACCTGGCAAAACTTGTAGTTCTGTATTTTAAACGAGGCTAAAAAAAATTCTTCTACATAGTCGTATACATGTAAAATTATTTAAAATACAAAAAGGAAGAATGTAGTAAAAAAGAAAAATTAAAATATTACGTACGAGTAGAGTAGACGCGTAATGAAAATAAAAGCAACAAAAAATCTGAGTTGTGGTTTCGAGCCTCTAGTTCGAAGGCGCTTGCGAAAATAAAAAAAATAAAGAGTTAAAAACAAAAATATTAATGTAAAAAAATCGGGTGGGTCGTTGCCTTTACGGAATTAAATAATATTATAGTTAAATGCATTGTAGGAATCTGCGGTTACTTCTGACAGTCTGTTGGATCGCAAAGCACTCGAATGACTCGTACGTGTGCGATCGCCTGAGGCTTTGTTTTTTCTTCTTCTTCTTCTTATCTTTCTTCTTCTTTTAATTATACTTGCTTGTACGTTAATTGTTATTATTTCGAGTTTCTCTGTATTTAGGCTTACGGTTATAATTAATAGTATGTATTTGCTTTTTCTTCGTTTTTTGTTTAAATAACTCTTCTAGGATGTTTTCGTGACTGACTAAATATCATTATATTACATACGTATATGGAAGTCAAAGGTATTTGGCGATAAGAATGACATATCGATATGAGATTTCGGAATGGATGAGTGTTTGGTGTGTCGAGATAAACGTTTCATTCAAAAATCCATCGTTCCCGTGGTTAACGAAAAATCATTTTGTAAAGTAAACTTTTCTTTCATAAAAATGAAAGATGAAATTTTCATCGATCGATTGGAGAAACAGTTGAATCTTCTTTCTTTTGATTTATCAAGATTTTGGTGTGTGTATCGATAAATGTCGCAATTTATTCAAATAAATGTGATTTCCATTTGATTTGAACGGAATGGTTTTGAATTAAAATCGTTTATCTCAATGCTGCGAGTGTGTGCGTGTGGATTGGCAATTAATCGATTGAATAATCTTTGCACATTTCAATGTTTTTGTGTGTGGTATATTCTTTTATGTCTATCGTTTATGCCAGGTCGACGATTTTTAGTTTAGCACGAAAAACCAGAGAAAAAAAATAAATTAATCGTGGTAACGATGATAATTTATCGGGAATTGATCTCTTGCTCACTTTCTATGTCTCTCGGTCTAGCTCTCGTGCTTTTAATGTCTTAAACAGATTGGAATTGTGATTTGTTTGTTTCTAAAGTCCCAGTGAAGCCACACGCGGCACGGCAATCGTCCATTTAAAAATATGGAACCAGTGTGACCAGAATGGTTGCTATGGAAGAAGAGCTCCGGGGATTCCGGACCGTCTCAGTCTCGCTCGGGGTTGTCTGCTCGGTTTTGTTTTTCATTAAAAATAATAGTAATAATAATAATTATGTTATCCTCGTATTTTCGTTTTCAATCACGGTTTTAGTTTTTAAGATTCTACACGAATACAAAGCAAGTTCTAAGAACACCGAGAGACTTGGTCTCCGGTACCAAAAAATGGCTTGCGATGTATAAATGTATAAATAACGACTGAATAATCCTTCTATGAAGGAAAATGAGCGATTTCGGTTTTCCTTTACGTTTCTTTCTATAATGAAAAAATAATTTCTAAGCTCTAAATAATAATTTTTATAACGTCACCGGTTTTCGTTTAAAAGAATTACTTTTTTGTTTTGTTTTAAACTCTCTTTTCCCCAATCGTTCGATTATATCGAAAAACAAAATGAAAAATTTATATTTCATGGCGTAACCTCTTTGAGAGGATAAAGCTGCGCGGTTCCTTGCCTTTTTTTTTGTTGCTATTTCCACTTATTTCCTTCCAAATATATGAATGCTCGTCCCGCAATGGTTTCACCATTTAAAAAGTTTGAAACGGGACGATGCATTTCTCGTTTTTTCTCGCGTGTATACTCTGTCCATAAACTTTGAATTCCTTGTTTCTTCAACTCTTAAAATCTAGTAGTACGTACGGAACGCCTGGGATAAGGCCAGACCCAAGCAATTATATTTGTCTCACTTTCATCCTCTGTATACTTGGATCATTTCTCTTTGCAGACATCCCCGAGCCAAGAGATCGACGCTATTTCTCTCGTTTCGTCGTAATCGCGATATCGCAAATTCTATAAGTAATGAAAAAAAATCCATTAATTTATCAATGAATGAATTACGCTTAAAAAAAAGCGTAAACCCTATTAAAAAAAAAAAACAAGAAAAAAAAATGGGACATTCTTTCAACTTGTAGGTCTTGTCCTTCGTAAATTCCCTCATAAATCTGCATTTTTGCGCGTCGTACACCAGCGACGTCTCTTCGTTTCCTTTATCTTCTTCGTCTTCCTTATTCTCCATGTTTTCTCGGTCGGAGCTTTCCTGATTGCCTGTCCTCTTCTTTCCTTTCGACCTCCACGACAATGACCCGAAAATGATTCAATGATTATTTCGTGAAGAGAAAAAAAACACAAAATTAATCACTGTCTTGCTTCTGGCTCTTTGAACAATTCGTCGTGGTCTCTTCGGAAATTTGGAGTTTTGGTCTTTTGTGGTTTTCTTGATATACTTGTTCGATGTTCTTCAGCGGTAATAAAAAACGTTTGATATTTTAGTAAGGAAATATTTCATATTCCTCGCAGTGGCAATGATCTTCCGCGTAGATCTGACGATCTGAAGTGAAAAGAGAAAAGCACAGGAAAAGAAAAGACTTGCGATGTTGGAGTAATCGACCTTGAAGAATAAAAACACTACGTCGATGGTGAGTATCCAAGAATGAGCTTGAGAGTCGTGATGACATTTGGGTGAAGATAAAAGATAACGAGGGTGAATGTCGACGAAATTGAGGTTGAAGGTCGACAGAAACGACTGTGAGAGTCGAAAAGTAAATCGGCTTTGAGAACGTCCAGAATCGGTAGACCAGCCACCGCGTCATGTCTAAACGAGCTCCTGCTTGAAGATTTTTTCCTTGTGCATACGTTCCATGTGACGAGCAATGTGCATCTTTTGTTTAGCACGATAAACACAATGAGGACATTGGAACTGCGGCTCTTTGCCGCATTCCCATTTTTGATGATTACGAAGGCTGCTCTTGAGCTTGTAAACTCGTCCACATGCCGGACAATTGAAACCCTCTGGCGTTGACGATCCGCTACCGAAACCTTTGCCGATGCTACCACCCGAACGCCACATGATCGATGGCACGCTCCAGCGCTGCCAAGCTGCTGCCCACTTTAGTCCCGTGATGCTCAGATCCTCGGCTGTAACACAGGATTCGTTAACATTTATTCTTAGTTGTGATATTTACTACTTTGTAAACGGCTACTATTTTCTCTTTTTTTTTCTCCATTTCGGGCATATATCGGGACGTACACGTGAAAATATATATATATTAGAGTATAAATATACACAAATATGGAAATCGTTCAATCGATCACTTCGTGTAATTCTACAACAAGCCGATCAGCAATGCAGTAATTCCTTTTTTTTCAGCTTTTCATTTTCGTTCATTATTCCTTTTCGATTTCAACATCGTTACTTCTGAGCCCCAAGCATCTAGCTAAGTGTAACATAACGTTTGTGTGTGCATTTTGCTTTCTATGATTGGAAAATTGATTTAGAAAAGAGCATTGCTCGCACAAGCCATCAAAAACCTTCGAAGTATTTGTTTTGCTCGATTTCACATTTTTTTCTTTTTTTTCTTCTGGTTGGTTTTCTTTTTCATTTCGTTTTTCGTTTCTTCACTCTTATATGTACAAAAGTATCGAAAAAAGTTAGTGCGCATGCTACTGGTCCCAATAATAAATAAAGAGAAATTTTTGAGAGAAATGTATAGTGCGAGATGCGATAGGAAAACTCGTGAGGGATAGTGGTGAAGAGAATAAAAATAAAAGAAGATATTCAGAGAGGTGGATTCTAACATCTGCGAATAAAAGCACACGTTCGAATAAATGTTTATATGCATGTTAAGGTAGTCTTGTAACATTATTGTACGCAACGATCCAAAAAATGCAAATATCCATCGAGAAAAATACACTTTTTCACCGATCGGATACGATTTGCATTTTTTCTGGTCTTCTCAACAGCCCGCTCAACTTTACCGTCGATGCAAAATTTTCCATCGATCGTTTATCATCGTTCAGGTCTCCTGGGTCGTTGGCAGGTCTGAAAATAATTGGAGTATTCACAGAGATTTTTCAGCAGCCACTCAATCACAAAACTGGATAGATTTTTCACGACGAGCAAAAAAATGCCACTTATCCTATTGCAGTATATTTATAAAGAGCCAATCAGGAACTTGGGAGTCGCAGGAAAAACAGATTCTCATCTCGCAGATTTATTGCCACGGCATTATTAAAATCACTTAAAAACTAAAGAAAAAACGTATTTTTCTTTTTTAAAGAAAATAAAATTATTAAAAGTTCTTCTTGCCGAATGAAAACACAGCGACGACCAAATACTTGTCTCGAATTGAACTCTTCTTTTCCTCTTTTCTTCGCTTCGAACATGTCCTTTCACTTCCCGCAACAGTCACCAGCTTCCTTCCTTTCCTCCTTCACCGACTATCGATCGCAAGTCTCTCCATTCGCTCCTCGGTACCTGAAAAGAATATGCAATTTCAGATGTGTTCCAATATTTTTATCTTTGACCCTTGAACCGTGCCACGTTCGATCAATTCGGCCAATGAATACTCACTCTGAAATTTACTCCGAAAACCCATTTCCAACATTCAATTACAACATATTCTTATTTTAGAGTCATTTTTTTTATTAAAACTCGTCGATTAGGTGGTAAAAAAAAAAAAGTTGTTATTACAATAGTAAATCCATCGTTATGACGGAATTGCAGAGTTAAAAAAAAAGAAAATACGATGAAAAGTTTCTTTTTTTCGAGCTTTCGTCGTGTCGAACTCAAAATTTCAACCTCAATTGTTTAGTCCGTCGAGTAAAACGTATCCATGGTTTTTGCGAACATTTGCGTTTTCGAGGTAATTGCTGATTGTAGAAAAATCAGGAAATTACCGACTAAAACACGCTGGAATTATTTTTTACTCATTTTTGTCGAAAATTCAACTTTTCCATGAAAATTCAGACTCCGAATTCTGTATAAAGATGTTTCAGGTCATATAAGACTAAGGCACTCGTGTGAAATAACTCCGCGTAGGGTTGAATACGCGATTAAGTGAGAAAAATAAAAATAATACGAAAATATATTGTTACGCATGATTTGAGTAAAGTTAATGAGTTTTTTAAATTAGTGCAAAACTTTAAACAGTTGACGGTGTTAGGAAAAATGACGTGATAAGGCGTAAGGCAACTTTGGAAAAAAGCAAAGTGTTATGTCAGAATGGATAAAATAAAAGGCACGTTGTTTCACGTGCTCGTGTCATTCGTAGCTCATGGTCGGTGTATAAGAAATAAGATAATTTTCCATATCGCCAATTTGCTCGATGTGCTGTCTTCTTATGTGCCTCAACCAGTGAGGCTTTCTTTTACAACGTTGAGGGCAAAATGGACATTGAAAAAGTGGCTCCTTGCCACATTCCCATCGAAGGTGACGTTGCAGCGAATCCTTGCGCATGTAAGATCTGCCACATCGGACACACACGAATTGACCGGACTTGGCTTTTTCACCGGAAAAATGTGCTTTCGGTATGCGAAGCTCGGTTTTCATCGTTGCCTGCATTGGCATGACGAAAGTTTCGTCCATCAAACTCCAATCTGAAAAAAAAAAATTACTCCTGAAAAATCTTGTTCCACGTGCTAAATCGTAGCCAATTTTTTTCCCTCCACCATTCAATAGTTTTTCACTGGTAGACCCTGGTTTTCCCGGATTTTCCAAGATTTTCGCGTGCAGCTCTCACACAAACAAGACAAACTTGTTCTCTTGGCATCACAACTTGCAAGTACCACCGAAGTTTTCAGAGTCGTGGAAAAATCGAGATGACAAAATTTTATTTTTTCATTAAGTATTTCGAAACAAATATTGAAGAAAATAATTTTCCATCCTTCGACCTTTCTCGGTTACAGGCTGTTTTTGGGAATTTTTCACTCAAATCAAAATTTGTACTTTCAACGTTTTCGTGCTACGCATGCTCTTTTCGACTTTTTGTGTATAGAAGAAACATGACGAAGAAGAGTTCCCTTTCTCAAAGCCTTATAAGTGCACACTGAACAAGCGAATGTTGGCTCGCGATTGCACTCGTATCGCTGATGAAAACCCAACGAGCGCGGCGTGCCGTAAGTCTTTGGACACTCATTGCACGGAAACTGTATCCTCGTAGATCGTGTTCGTGGTAACGATCGCGCTGAAAGCAAAACAAAAAACAATCAAATCTTCAAATTCGTTTCACCTTCTGGATTCTCTGTTCGGACGTTTCAATGAAAAAAATAAAAAATCAATGTCTAGCCGTTCATGCTAAATAAGATTTTTTTGTGAAACTCTTTTTGTTTCTTTGTCGACACTAAAGGACGGTGGAAAATAAATTTCTCTCGAGTGCCGAGGTCGCCAGTTCCTGCCCTATCGAATTTAAATACCAGTTTCCTGAAAAAAATACAACAAAAGCTCAACGTTACATCCGGATAATAGAAATTTTCGAGTCCTCGAGTCCATTTCTAAAAAGAAAATTTTCAACACATTCCTTTTTAACGAAATAACAAAAAGTTTCGGTCCATTCTTACGTGAACGGGAACTTTTCTTCATTCCGATCAGGAGAACAGTGCGGAAAACGTACTAACCATGTAAATAAATTGATCATGGTAAACTAAATCTGAAAACTGTTTTTTTTTTAGTTCGTTGGAAATTGCCCAGAAATGGGCAATTGAGTATTAATTAACTTAATTTCCGTTTATGAAAATGATATTTATATGAGATTTCTTGATGTACAGTTATACAGAGGAAAATGATAAATTGTATTAAAAATAAAGACATTCCGACGCAAACCTATTCACATTATATTACACGACTCGAAAATAAAATTTCTATCGAATCTCGTTAACAAGAAGCCTCAGAGTCTCACAACAAAGTAAACGTTGTTGTTTCTGACTTGGTCTCAAAAATAACAAAAACATTGTTGAACACGAAACAACAAGAGCCAAAGCTGGAGTATTTCTCGAAAAAAAACGTAACGACTCGTGAGTCGTGACGATTTAGCGAGTATTGTACGTATCATTTCTAAAAATTGTGCAAAAATATGCTTACTCGCGAATTATTTGTGAGATTTCATCTTTAGGCCGGTTGAATCGATCTCAGCCTTCTTATTATTTCTCCATTTTTTTTTTTTTATCATTTCTGGACTTGAAAATTTATTGCGATTTGGATCCGAACTCACAATTTCGCTCGTACCAATAAAATTTTAATATGAAGGCCAATCTATTGACTAATTGTTCCTCAAGTCACAGAAAAATGAATTGTTCTATAACAAACTTTTCAGAACTCTGGAAAGAGTAGAATTTGTCTAATAAAATTTTCATTCTCATTTCAACGTTTTAAGGCTAAATATCGTCAGCATTCGTGCTTGGGACGCAGATGCATCGTCGTTAATGGAAAGTGCTCACGCGCGTGTCTGAAATGTGCAAATTAAGCAATATTCAAAAATGGAAGTTTTCCATACAACACACAAATGGCCAGCCTTATTCTCGGAGTGAGTAAAATAGTGAAATTATCGTTTCCAGCAACCAATGAATTGCTCATTAAGTTGCTTGATTTAAAAATGAAATAAGACAGTTTTTTCAGAACGATTGGTGAGCGCGTCTGACATTTTTCTGGGCAGAGCCGTTGATGCGCGTCTCCTTTTCCTCAAATCGTAAACAACATGTGATACTTTTTTTCGTGCTCAGCCAATTTGTCACGTCTGTAAAATTTTTTAGGACACAAAACACAATGATAATTAGGCTCCTCTACGTGTAGTTTCATGTGTGCAGCGAGATTGTGTTTGTACGTGAATCGTCCGAGGCATATGCGACACTGATAATTCGGAGCTTTTCCACACTCCATTCGTAAGTGTCGTTTAAGGCAGGATGCTCGCATGTAGAAACGATTGCAGTTTGGGCACTTGAAAGACGATTGGCCACGAGCTGTTCGTACAGGTTGAAAAATACTCATTGAAGATCGCCCTGTTGTTTGGGAGCCTTGATGGGATCCTGGTAAATGTGTCGGAGAGTTACTTCGTCCACCGTGGCTGGATGGATCAGCCCAGATATCTGAAAGTAGAGATAGTTGATGAAACGCAAGTCCACACTGAACATGCCAAAAAAAACAATGTCATTTGAGTCACGAGAGCATTTCATTTTATTCCAACGAAATATAGAATCATGGGATCAGAGTGTTAACAAATTCTAATCTCAATGGAAATAAAATATTCACAGCTCACTTTATTTACAACAAAATCATTCGTTGCTCACTCCAACTAAGCCCGAAAACATTTATCGATGTTATTTAATGGTCCAGACCTTTGGAACATGCAATTTCATCGAGAGGATCAACTTTTACACTTCCTCCGATAGCTCATATTACAAAAAGCCCCGAGTCCACAGGCTCGTTCGATTTCGAGCAAATTTCTTCCGGGGACAGTTGTTTTTGCACTTATTTTCGTCGACATCCACTCTGACGGATCCAAGTCGACCGTTTATGGAATCTGAAACTGTCTTCATTAATGAAATTAGAATTTATTCAAAACTTTCAGTGATTCTTCAGGATTCATTGAAGAGGTTCTGTAAAAAGTTTCTGCCTTTCTTCGCATATTCGAAACCTCGCATTTGACGATTTTGTGTGAAGCAAAAAACGTTTCGTTGAGCGTAGTATTTTGAAGGAACAATTTATTGTTGACGTCGTTCATAAACATTTATTTATTAATGTCACTTCCACAAGTATAGTGGAATAATTAATGGTGTAAAAAAAAAAAAGAAAACCCATACGCAACATCATGGCCGAATAAGCAGAGATGCGTAAAGCATATTCAAAAATATTATGCATGTGAGAATGGTAAAAAATCAGTTACCACACAGTTTTGTTTCAATTTTTCCTAACAAATTGAACGCAATACTAAATAGTTTGTAAAACACTGTACAAACCGATAAATTCGCGTAATTTTCCTGCAACATGTTCTATAAAATTAAACTTTTATAATAATAAGGACGTTTCCACTATTTCCAAGTTCGAACTGTATCTTTATCCGTGACTACATCATAACGATGTTCGATTCACGTTGCTGTACGTTTATGAGTCCGTTTCGTCTCATCGTAGTTGGATTAGTTCACAGCCTAAAATTATTTACATTGTCGAAAAATATTCCCAACTCAACGAGTTTTCTTCCCCATTTTGTCCAAGTCTGGATCGGTGTGCGTTTGTCAGGCCATTTTCCCAGAAGCATCGACAATATCCAGCTGATCGAATTTCTGAACACTGAGATGAACGTTGTAGTGACGAAGAAGACTGTGTTTGTGTTTGAACCGGGAATGACAGAGTATACATTCGAATTGGGCTTCCTTTCCGCACTCGATTCTTTTGTGGCGTTGTAACGAAATGAGTCTTCGATACGTTCTGCCGCAGGCATCGCAGGGATAAGTGTCACGATCAACCGACGAAAAGTTGTACCATCCAGCTGAAAAAAGAAAAAATCTTCAGTCAGCGTTAATCTGAACCCAGCATGTTAAAAAATAGCAATAAATATACTTCAATATTTTCATATCATTGTGTGGTATGAACGAGCGACAACGATTGGCATGTTAATAACAAAATCATCATCAACAACAACAACAATAATTATTATTATCTGAGGACAGTAAACGGGAGAAAAAAAAACATAAATCTTTTTATGTTTTTTGTTATAAAATAACCCGCAACAAGATGTGTGTCTTTTTATTAATAATATTAATAATAATATCAATATAATAATAATAATAATAATAATAATAATAATAATAATAATAATAATAATAATAATAAAATATAATAAGAATCGATAATTCGTATGATAAACCTTTCCAAAAAATATAAAATATCGAAGAGCGGTTCTAAACGTTACGTTAAAGAAAATTCGGAAAAGACAAACGTAAACGAAAAGGGGACAAGTTGGAAAAAAAAAAAATTAGTTCATTAATTAAGTATACAATAGGTACCAAAAAACCCGAATTACTAAGGAAATATTGGCCGGGTACAAAAAGTGTATAACATTTTGAGGATGTGAGCGTGAAAACTCGAGAGAGTACCTTTTTAAAGTACGGACAGCACGATTATTTTTATCATTATTCCATATTTATGGGTTAATGGGTCATTTAGGTAACAGTGAGTGAGAATGTATCGCGCGGAAATGGACAAATTGATGTTTGTGTATTCGCGGTTGTGCTGTATATGGGTGTTTTGTGCATTTATGTTAAAATATATTTATAGATATAGGCCAAATCTACAAAATCATGACCGTCCTATTGATTTTACAAAAACAAATATAATTATCCTTGAATGCTTTATTCTCGAAAAAGCAATCAACTTGTATTGTGTGTGTGTGTGTGTGTTTGTGTGGGTTTTTTTTTGTTTTTTATTTTATATTAAAAATGTCAATCGTTTATTTCTTAAAATTGCGTTGCAATGTCAAGTGACTGGAAATGCAAGCTAATGGAAGATGAAATGTTTGTGACCCAAATCCCAGAGAGTCACGGATCCGTTGATTTGGTCCTTCACATACATATCCTACGTGAATATTTACGCAGGCACGATGGTTGGCGAAAATATTCGCAAATACTGATATCAAAAATACTGACGCGACAGACGACAGTCCTAAGACGACGATGAGCAGCGCTCGACAAAATATATGGCCTTTGGATTTAATTAAATGACAACGAAATTGTGATTAATTGTGTTTGTGAAAATATTAACATGAAATTTGAACGAAAAACAAAAAAGGAATTTTATAAAACTCTTGGAATATGAATTTCCGCAATTATCAGTGTCAAGGCAATTTTTTAAATTCGATCGCCACTCACCGTTTTGTTTGGATTAGCACATTAATCGCGAATTTCTATGTTTTGTATGTAATACACACAGTAGTGTCGTTACTATCGCCAGACGACATGGAAAATGGACAGAAGAATGTTGTTCGTATAAAAAGAAAAGTGAAAACGAAATAAAATGGTTAGAAACGAAGAAAATTGTTCCTTAAGGGCCTAAGAGTATAAATCGGTCGTCGACTAACTGAGAAAACAAACAAGTGCTGTAAAAGGTCGTGGCTCGTATATTCGCGCGTCAAATGCACTCTAAATAAGTTTTTTTTTTGTTGTCTAGTTACTTTTTATGTTTCGTGCTTTACATCTTTCGAGACGTAATTAATAAAAGCTCGAGATCAGGTTTTTCTTTTTCTTTTCCTCACATATAAATGTATATATAGTATAAAAAATACTGGAATGATGAAGTACATTGGATAGGCACTTGCGGCCGGCACCTCGTGAAAATAATATATACAATCCTGTTACCCTTTTTCTTTTTTTTTCATCTTTTTCATCGTTTTCTTTTACTTTCAGATTTTTTTGCAGAATTTCTGAATAAGTATGAGCAAAATCTTCGCGAAGACAGTCAAGTGTCCGCCGCGGTGGAAAAATAGAGCGGGAAAATTGTATAAATTAAACTTAAACTTAGGGGGAAAAAAACGTTAAAAAAAGGACGGTAACTCGTTCTTAGTTACATTGGTCCGCCATTTCGTCGAATATTAATATATGTATACTATTGACATAATTGAGAACAGTCCGTGGCAAATGTCCAACTTTTTCCCGGTGTTCTCATTCCGTTAAAAAAAAAAAATCGCGAGATTTGTGTCGCATAGAAGACGAATGAAAAAAATATATTAATTAATTCCGTTGGTTTTTTGACCCGGGCACCCGACCATCCTCGACCACCGTTCTCCATAAATAAAAAACGTTTTCTTCTTTTTGCAACGCTCAAATCTTGACAACGTCGGCTAGAACTTAATTCGCAATCAATTCAACTTCTTTATCGTTTCGTACACAAAAGGGGAATGAGTTTTTTTTTTTGAATTATAAAAAGAAAATAACAATGAGGTAGTTACGTTCAGTAAACCGGTGGAAGGAGATTGCAAATTCGGCGTTATTTGAAAGAAATGGACCAAAAATTTTCCAACTCCATTTCCGGCGAGCGAACTATGCAAGCAAACGATTTGATCGAATCGTCCTTTCTTGCTCCGTTGGAAAAATGAGGCATTACCGAGAAGAAATCTTTACCTAATGATTTCGTTGCAAAGCGAATCATTAAGGGATTAAAAAAAAAAAACGAATCGTGTCTCGAGTCGTTATTCTTACGTGCTTGTTTGATTTCGCAATCAAATTGTTGAAGAGATTTTTCAGACTATTTTTGTATTGTGAGTTTGGGCCAGTCCGGAGCGAGAGAAACGATCGGCAAGTTTTGGGTATTTTTTTCAGCGAAATTACGAAATGACTCCAAATTCTGAGCACAGTACTTCGTTGAATTATGAAAAATAAATCTTTAGCACTGATTAATGATGAAATTACGACTACGCAGCATTTCCCCGATGACACATTTCCTCCAATGCCCGGAAATGTAGCTCATAGTGACGTTTTTAAGCTGTGATGAAAAAAAAACTTACCAGCCGTTTTGGATTGGATTTCGTTCCAGATTGAAAATCGTATGAGCTACGTTTCGGGCAGCTGTATGTTTTTTCTTTCTCATCGATCAGTGCCAAAAGATTATTTTTCCTCCATGATATTTCGTTACGAAAACGTTCACAGACGTTCGATCCATTTTGTAATATTCTTAGAGAAAAATTCAACCTGCGGGCCGAGTTTTTCATGCTCCGTGAGCTTTGAATTGCAATTGAATTGAGTATTTTTTGTTTCCATTCGAACAAAAGCGACATTAGCACAAGTGGTGGAGATTTAAAATGGTCGGGATGCCCGAGATACGTGTAAAAAAATTATTCCCTGGACAGTTGTGAGGCAATCGCAGCTTCGTCGTAGCCCAATTTTTGATGGTGTCGTTTATAATGAACAGTCAAGTTGCCTCGTTGGCGTGCCTTGTACGGACATTCGGGACATTGAAAAGCCGGAGGTTTACCACCGCACTCGACCATCTCGTGACGACGCATCGTGCTCTTCCATCGGTAGCCCTTGCCGCAGAAACGACAACGGAATTTCCTCTGTTGTTCGTGAGGTACGCCCATATAAACGACGCTCAGGTCACGTGGTTGCGGAAGAACTTCGAACGAGTCTGGAAATATAACTTCGCGGGTAGAACGTTCCCCGGATTCGCTGTAGTTGCTGCTTCCATCGGCGGATCGACAATCGCGTCCTCCGGAGCTCGGAGCATCGCCGCTTATCGATCGACTCTTCTTCGTCCCGGAGTTTTTGTAATCGGATCGTAATAGCGACAATAGTGCGCCCATGCCTGCAACAGACCCCGAAACGAAAACAAACGGCAAAATTAAAAAAAAGGATGAAAAAAAAATAACTAATTAAACACGAGACTTCTCCAAATGCTAGAGAATCGAATAACAAAATTTCGTCATAAATAAAGAAATAAAAAAAAAAAAAATTTATCAACGTCGAAATGATAAATCTGAATGGGACATTTGGTGGAACGAATACACGATGTACATCCGGATGTGCTTCACTGTTTTTTTTTCTCGTTATTTTTCCTTCATGATTCGACACAATCGCGCAGATAAATAACGAAAATAATAATATTATTGAGTAATTATAAATAAACCCGTAACCAACCCAAAACACAAACGTCTCATCAGCCAATAGCCCCGTATAAGTAAGTATGTGCCCAGGATATTGAAATAATTTTGCCAAATTATATAGTTGCACGTCGTGGTTTAAGAGAGAGAAAGAAAATAAGAGACGAGGAGAACGACGGAGGAGACAAATACGAATGTAGTAGCAAACTTTATATTTACGAAAAAAAAAGCGTTTTTGTGAATAGCAAGAAAATACTTGGTTTGAAATTTCATCAGTCACCGATCTTGTGAAAATTGCTGTAGATTGATTTTACGAAATTGCTCCAACCAAAAAATCATTTTCGCAATGGACTGAAAACTCACGTTTCGTATTTCTCGTCTTCCATTGCTCTCACTTACCGATATAATTAAACCATCCCTCCAAAGTAACCAGCCAATTGGTAGCAAAAAAAAATTACATGTTCTGTTACGATAAAAACTCAATCAATGAAAATGTACAAATTTGGTGAACGTGAAAATCGGAATAGTTGTGAATATTCCATAGCACGTAAACATGTTTATTCCGTTTAGTAAAGTTTCGTATAAACATTTAACGTTGTTCGCTTCATTTAGCCAAAAATTTCGTTTTAAAAAAAAAAACACCGGAAAGTGATTTAAAAACGACAAACTTTCGAAGCTTTCTAACGAAAGGCACGAGTGTTTTTTTGTTCTGTTCTCTTTATCTCTGTTTTACTTTTTTCTCATCATCCAACTCCGTGCATGATGAGCAAGTGTTTCCGGACGCCACACTTTTGGGTCATTTTTCTGTGGCAAATTGGACAAGAAAAACGCTTTTCACTGCCGCACTCGTAACGCAAGTGACGGTTCAGCGAACTCTTGTTGAGGTAACTTCTCCCGCACTTTTCACAAGCGTACGGCTTCGGGCTCCAAGACTCCAGGCTCCGCGAGGGATCAGCATCTGAAACATAAATTTTCCACGACGAATTTCAGTAACTGCCCTGGCTTTTGGGTTCAACATCGTTTTGTTTTTTCGGGAAAACTAACTCACCGAGAAAATTCTGCGCTTTGTTAGCTGAAAAAGTTGATACTTTTTAGGAAAACTGCTTTTCAATGCGTTGGAATAATCGCATCGTTGCAGAAAAATCGCATTTTTTAATCCTCAACTTTAATAGAATTTTTCTCTTTGTTTTTCATCGACGTTTTGGGCGTTACGTTGCCAAAGGTGATAAAAAACAAAGTCAAATCCTGTTGCACTCACTATCAAAATAAATAAGTTCCTAGCGCGAAAACAGTTGGTCACACGAAATAAGTTTGAGCTGAAAAAAGTGGCACTGGCCAAACAGTCGAAATGTACAATAAAATTTATTGTCAACATACAAAAATACAGGAAAATTTCAACGAGTAATGTTAGAAAATGAAAGAGAAATATTTCATTCATAACGATCATTCGGAAACGTTTTTTTCCCAACGTTTATAGAATAAAATTGAAAAAAAAAGCTATAAATCTTTTAGTTTGTACTCAAATGTTGACGTTGTTTCGCATTTTGAAGTGGATCTGCTTGATGCATTCCTCGTTTCCAGCGCTCAGTAAAACGGGCCAACATTCGGGGCTGTCGCGTACATGTCTGTGCAAAGATTTCTTCCACTTGTAGGACTTGGAGCAAGCCAGACAAACGTTGTATTCTGTAATAAAAGAGAAAAGAAAAATACCAAAAGTTTGTGAGTTACTTTGGTTTTCGTAGGAAACGATTGATCATCATTTTAACAATAATTACTCAACGTTCATTGGGGGAAAAAAAAAACGATAAAACATCACTCGTGACAAAAAAAAATAGAAATAAAAACAAAATATATTTACACAAAACAGAGTCCCATGGGAAATTCTAACGACGAAACGATATGCTTCGTGAAAAATAATGATAACGTGCCGTTTGTAGGTGAGAGGCAATAAAAGGCTCCCGAAAAAATTATAGTGGATGCTTTTTTCGTATGTGCTTCGGTAGATTGCAGTGCAATTTCGTCTTCTTTGAACAAAATGGACACTGGTACTTTGGCAATTGGCCGCATTCTTCTCTAACGTGTCGCATCAACGATCTGTGATACATGTAAACGTTTCCGCTCTTATTGCACGTATGAGCCAGACTTGCCACGACGAAACCTGCAAAAGTGTAAAACACGTGAATTAAAATTTTCTTTCTCGTGGATAATAGCCTTGAAAACCGTCGCTGTTCGTGGCAACAGGAAAATTAGCGAGTCAGAATTATCGGCGAAAACTCGTAGTACATTTCGCAGGGAAAAACATTGTTCGATGCCTGGCGTTAATCAAGGTGAAGCAATGATAACAATTTTGCGTTTCGGGCTCCAAACGGAGGAAGTTTTCCTGATGCGATCGACCTTGAGCAAAAAAAAACTTCTTCGCAGTCCCTGAAACAAAAATGAAAAAGTCCACAGACTCATTAGCAAGTTTCCATCTGTAAATTTCGCTGATCCTGAACGTTTGATTGCCTAAAAACTCCACGAAATTCATAGGGAGTAAAAAAAACATCAAATCCACTTCAAATTGATGAAAAATTGTGAAAATCGTCGTTGAAGCGTTGCAATGAAAATGTTTTCATATCAAGATTTATTTTTTAAGACTTTACGAAAATACACGAGTATACAAATGCTAGGAAACTTAGGAAGCTGTGGGAACAGTGGAAACGGATATTATTTATGTACGTGAATTCAATCAAATCAATTGAATCGATAAATGACGCTGTGAAGTGAAAAAAGATGAAAAAAAAGGAATTATTCGATGCGACGTAGTGCAAATTTCTTGCCCCGATTTTCTTTTCATGGAACAATGATTCGGAACACTTGGCTCAACAGCTCGTTGTTCTGATCATTGAGAATCAATAATTTTAATTTCGTTTCGAGTAAAAATGGGAAAAGTTGATGGTTCGATGATTTTTTTTGTTGACCTTTGATTGTTCGTAAACGAACTCAGTATTTCGAGAAAAAAAAATGAGAATGCGATTGGGGTGTTTCATCCGGTTTAAGGCCATTATGTATAGAACAATTGAGATCTCAACCGTAAGAGAAAACGGAGTTTAGAGAATTTCAAGAATTAGTTGACGGCACGTTGAAGTGTTGTTCGGCCTGATGAGCGTGCAGTATGAACGCCTTGAAAGCTGCGAACGGGCACATGGAGCATTTGAACTGTGGTGGTTCGCACTTGTGTTTGAGATAGTTACTCCACATCTTGTAGAATTTGCTACACTTGGTGCAAGTGTAGCCGAGCATTTGTTCGCCAATGTAGAGTTTTCGATAGCCTAGAAACAGAAATAACTTGTTAGATGAAAATCCCTGAAAAGCTTTGGAATTAAGAAAGAAACGAAAATCGATAAAAA
Source organism: Diadegma fenestrale (assembly GCA_037043255.1). NCBI lineage: Eukaryota > Metazoa > Arthropoda > Insecta > Hymenoptera > Ichneumonidae > Diadegma > Diadegma fenestrale. Next base: position 11,777,707 of record CM073317.1, read on the forward strand.
CAAAATGTCAAAACTCCATTCTTGAAACAACAGAAAAAAGCACTTACAAGCAAAAAACAATCTAATTGTGAGTAAGCCACGGGAATTCGAAAAGACGAGAGAACCAATTTTTCTTTTCTTTTTTTTTTTATAATCTCTTGTCCGAGATAAATATCGTCTGATTTATTGCTGAAAAAATATCGCCAACTTTCGTGAAAAAAAAAACACATTCGTATTTCTTGTTTTTTTAGCTATGAAATTCGAATAATTCGTGTCTTAGGAAAACGTTCGTTTTACAAAGTTCAATTATCGATGATACTCTCGTAGATGCCGGCAAAGGGAAGATTGCCACGTATATTGACGACCACAAATTTGACAAGTGTACAGCCCATCGGCTCCTTTCGTTGTTTGCATGAGGATGCCTCTTCTCGACGCGAACACTGCAATTATACAAAAGTCATGAATCTCCGATCGGCATTGAATTTCAGACAAAATATTTTCATGCACGTTAGTCATACCAAAAGGACAGTTCCTATACGTTGTTATCTGTAACGACAGCTTCAAAAAGCAGCATCGAAATAAAAATTCTACCGATTCATTTCTATAATTTATAAAAATCAATGAGGATTTTGTACCCCCGAATATTCCGAAATCCAAAGACCCATTTTCCAAAGCAGTCAAACATGTCTTAGACCTAAAGTCATTATTTTTCAAAAGTTGGAATCTCAGTGGCTCTTTTGTTGCTCATATTTCAAAGCAACTGATGAATAACGTTGCTCGTTGGTTCTTGGTTTTCGTATTTTTTTATTGCCACAAAAATATTTCAGCGTCCTTTTATTTCTGCTTTTTTTTTCAATTGCATCGTTCATTTCATTTTCGTAAAGATTCCCCCATCCGTCCATGAAATTATCGTCTTGGATTAATTCTTCGCTTCCCTGCGTCGAATCATTTGATATTCGGGAATTTTTTTAACGCATGAATCTCACATTTACATCGACGTTAGTTTTTCCAGTTGCCGAAATCTCAACTTTCCGAGATTCGAAGGACAAACAGCAGTTGACGTGATTTAGTCACTTATTCTTGGGATAGAAATGTCGCGTTTTGGTTGAACAATAATTCGTCCACGTCAATGGCAGATTTCGGAGCACATTTTTTCGTAAAACACATAATTGCAAAATGCAAATAAATAATAAAGTGGAATCGTTCGATTTTTGGTTCTCGTTGGGCGAATAAAATTAAAGCTACGATGACTGAGACTCCTATTTTGAAGCGATGTCAAAAACGAGGGCTCAACGGTTTCACTTGCATTGGGAAGTAATTGAGGTGTGAAGAAAAGAGTCGAAGGAAAGTTGATGAAAAATTCACATTGCAGCGTAATGGCCGCGTGAATCTTCGCCATGATGTTTTTTCTTGTGATTTTGTACACACCACTTGTGTGGACTTTTGTAAGGGCAGAGATCGCAAGATATTGCGGGTCGAGCGTTGACGCATTCGAATTTTTCATGCCTCCAGAGAGATCGCCAAACGGTGTAAGCTTTGCCACAAACCGAGCAAGCGAATGACCTCGGGCGTTTTCCTCGACAATGGGAATCCCGATGATAATCGTGTGCCATCTCGTAGGAATAACTCGGATCCATCGACCACTCTAGATCTGTAACAACAAATGGAAAAACCGAGTGTCTTGTCAGGAAATAATTGACTCAAATCTACAGATTTATCGTCTAAAATCGTATGATGAAAAATCAAAACAAACACACAAAACACAACTTTAGTCGGACTAAAAATGTTTTTGTCCTCGTCCAAATTCATCACGACAACGATTTTTATTCATTTGTTTTATTGAAAGAAATTGATAACCAAATTTTTATTCAAAAAAATCAAATAATGGACTTTCAATTCAATAATTTATTACGTGGAAATGATTTTCCGTATAGTTGGCAGGAAAATGTGTCGAAGAAGCGAGTTGAGAAGCTCCACTTCGATCGGTCGAAGAACGTACATTTCTTTGGACATCCAATCTTACATCATGACAGCAGAATGGATGTTTTTATAATGTCTGACGAGATTGGACTTGTGGGTGGCAAGATATGGGCACATGGGACATGCCCAACTGGGTGGTTTTCCACATTCGAACCTTACGTGCCGTTGGAGCGTACACTTGTGCATGTATCCATGGCCGCAATTCTCGCAAATGTATGGCCCCGTCTGTCGTCTCCCGTACCGCGTGTACTTGGAATCTGTAAATGAAGCGATATCGTTATTGATGGTAAAGAAAACACGAATGAGACAAATTAAAAGGCGTGAATATTCTTAGATGCTGAAAGGAGGGAAAATCCGGTTAGATGATTGATTCGAAAATGTGCAATGAATGATTTTCAATCATAAACGAAAAAATGTACTTGGTTTTTTATTCGCAAGAAAAGGGAGCAGCGCTACATTTTTTTTTTTTTTACTATTTGGTTAATTGATGATCAAATTTTTCTTGAGCGTCGATTGGCCTTGAGAAACTTTGCTCGTGGCTCGCTGTGGCAACACTCGAATCCATATACACCGGATCGTCGTTATGAAATGCTTTCAAGTGTCGCAACAAACTGCATCGCTGAGTAAATTTGTGGTTGCAAAAAATACAACGAAATTTTCGTCTCACGCCGCACTCGAATCTCACGTGCCTCGCAAGATTTCCCTCGTTCACGTAAGTCCGCAGACAACGTGGACAACTCCAATTTCCACTTGCACTTCGCAATTTTCCGCAGACCGTTCGACGGTGACGATTCAGGGTGAAAATATGAGTGTAACCTTTGCCGCAAGTCGTGCACATGTACGGCTTGTCCGTTTCCGGTGTCCATGACGAGGATAATCCATCTCGTCTGGAGGTACTTTCGTTTCCGGAATATTCCGCGTACGATCCGTAAGATTCATCCATTTCTGTAATTAGTAAACATAAAAAAAATTCATTAGCTCAATTCTTTCTGTATTTTTTTTACGCTTTTCCCGATTATCGAATCAAAAGAAAATCTTCAAGGGCTTCGTCGAGCAGCTCCGTTTGCATTCCGATTTTTTACTGAATTCGCTTTTCCTCCACTCGAATTATTCACTCAACAACGTACAAAAAAAAAAAAAGACTCGATGGATTTTGATCCTTCATTAAAATACATAGCAATTAGACTCCAGAAAAATATTGTTGATTATGCAAAGCTGGTAATCTTCAATGGTGCGGTCCATTTCTTCGGTTTTGTAGTTTTCCATTTTCACGAAATTAGTTCAAAATTTTAGGCAAAAAATCGAGAGAGTCAAAAGTTGGATTTTTTCTTCAGGAATCGGCTCTTCCGATCGACGATCTAGCAACGGCGAGACGAAGACCTGGAACGAGGGAAACGCAATTAAATATTTGATCAAAAATTCACGAGCAGACAGTAGAAAAAGAGTTTTTCCAAAATTCCCCGATCGATCAACGATTCATTGGTAAAATAGAAATTTTTATTCTCGTGTGAAAAAAAAGACTTTTGAAAATCACAACGAAGAAAATATTGCGTTCAGCAGAATGCGATCGTCTGCAAACCATCTAGAACCGATGGAGTCAAAAACATTGAGGAAACGCGTGAATTATACAAGTCTGGACGAAATTTCGGTAATTGTAAAAATTGATATGAATAATCAAACGTTTTTATAACAAATTAAACTCAATAGAGTTGGTAACTGCGATGTTGTGTATATTTTGGAGATGTCGTTGAAGCGTTGTCTTTTGAGTGAATCGATAGCCACAATAAACACAAGCAAATCTTCTTTTTCCGCCGCACTCCCATTTCATGTGACGCCCAAGATTGCTTCGCTGGGTATAATTGCGACCGCAATTTGGACAGGAAAACTTTGATTGGCCGTAGAGATCTAGATAAACAGAAAAATATCCAAAAATCAATAACTCGTGAATGCTAATTTGTTAAATTGAACGAGAATTTCCCTGTGTTGGGAATATTAATTTAAAGAATCGTTTTTGTTTGTTAGAATTTTATTTCATTATTTGTTTAAATATTTATCTGAGTTTCCTTTTGTTTTAAGCTTGGTAAACGTGTTGATTAGGTTTCTTACGTTACAGTGTAAATATACAATGCAAAAGCATTTTGTCATATCGAATAATCGTTGACTTCGAGTCAACGTTGTTTTTTTTAGTTCGCTGCAACAATAAATGGCGAATGAATAAATATTTTATCATAATAATGGGTTATTTGCAACAATTATTTGCAGCGAGCCCTTTTTTCCGGTCTGGCCGACAACGAATGAAAAGGTCTAATAAATTCGTTTGTCCCCAGGAGTGAAAATCCTTTTGGGAACGGAAAACATTGGCGGAACGTAGATATTGTGACGTTGCAACAAGTGTCGACGTAGCGTTATGTTCTGCGTGTATTTGGAGGGACAAACGTGACAGGCGTAATTTCGTTGTCCACCGCACTCGAAATTCATATGACGCGAAAGAGTTCTCTTCATCTTGTAACATCTTCCGCACTTTGGACACTTGAACGGAGCATCTGCGGTCGCGTCGTTCAGGGGTCTCGATCTCCGTTGATATCTCCTCTGACTCCTGGAGGTGCCTAAAAGAACAAAAAGAAAAAAATTACCTTGATTAGAGTTAATTTTGAGGAAAGAGTCGTTAACGGTTTTTTAGACGCATGGACACACATATCGTTTTGTTTTTTACTTTGAGGAAGAGGAAACACACACTTTTACCTATTTCGAGGACAATTTATGTTTTTGGATGCTGATTAATTATTCTTTATTCGCTTCCTACCACGTGTACATGGAGAATATTAAGCCAATAAACAAATTCCTTAATCTTTGAAATGGAAAAAGGTAAAAAAAAAAAAAAATGGCCCGTTTTCTCGCCTCCGTTTTGTTTAATTTTCTCGTGGAGCCTGGACGCTTAATGGAAATGAACGGAGCGAGAAATATCCGGGTGACAAAGAAAAAATTTTAGTGTCGATTACGCATGTGACGATCGAGATTGCTCTTTTGAGCGAACTTGATTTGACAAATGGTGCAATCGAATTTGGGCTCCATTCCGCATTCGTAATGTTGGTGTCGCCAGAGCGAAGTGTAAAAGGCGTAAGTACGTCCGCAGTTTGCACAATCGTGTTTTTTACTGCCTCCGTGTTTCGTTTCCGAGGACGATCTTGGCTCGCTGCGGCGTTTAGGCGGTGGCGGAGTTTTCGTACACTCGAGATATTGGTGCCGTACGAGGGAGGCTTTGAGGGCAAAAGTGCTGCGGCAATCCAGGCAGAGATACTTTTTGGAGCCTATCCTGCGACAACCATCGCTCAATATCGCCTCGGCACTCTGGGTAGTCGAGCGGAGACGTCTCGAGAAAAATTCACGCGAAGTCGATGGCAACGTTGGCACTGTCCAATTCGAAGCGCTGTACGTACGTTCTGCAAGCAAGCAAGATAAAACCAACATTTTTCTTTCCAGTCTTTACACAATCTCTGTTTATGGGGAAATTAAAATAAATAAACGAACAAAAATATCCACAGCAAAACGGTTGTACGGATGCAAAAATAACGGCCAAAAGTAAACAGAAAAAAAAGATAGTATAGAGAAAGAATAAAAGAGAAAAATAGATTGATGATATTTTTCAAATGAAACAACACAACAAAAACATGGATAAAATGGAGAATCATTAGAGTGAATAAAAGGCCACTTAAGACTACGGCGCAATACTGCTCGATGTATACAATTAATTACTTTTATCATTTATCCGTTTCGTTACAAATAATTCGAGTACAGATACATATTTCAGTGTTTATAGAGCAATCAACGCGTCGAGCCAAAAGTATTTTGCTTCCTTCATGGATTTTCATAAGGATTGAAACACCCTGCTCCAGTTTGTTGATTCCTCGTGTGCTTGGTCATATGAATCTCGAGATAGGATTTGTACGTCGCTCTGTAAGGACAGTACGAACACTGAAGACGCGGCTGCTTGCCGCATTCATTCATCACATGTCTTCGAAGATTTTTCGACTGATAATAACGTCTTCCACAATTTTCGCAAACCAAACCTCCCTGTCCTCGCAACCTACGCTGATAAGATCCCATTCCATACATCTCGTTCATGGCGAAATCTGCAATCATTAATCACTCGATCAGAACCAAGAATCTCTCCACTCGAGCACTTTCAATATTCGCATACGCATCGGGAAGTTACTCAGAAAAGTAAAAAAAAAAAAAATGAACTAAAAAAGAAAATGCAACATATATAATTAAATAACAAAGAAAAACAATAAGTGTCAACGATGCAATCGATGAAAATCATCGAGTCATGTGCTAATCAATAAATACGTTTGATTGATTTGTCCTCTTTCATAGAAACCAAAAATGACTGAATTGATGCAGAAAATGGAGAAAAATACTCTGTGAAACAGTTTTAAATCAATCAAAATATTTTTGATGACGTTCCAGTTGCTCATTCGGGTATATTGTTTTTATTATCATCGAGGTGATTATACAGCAATATCTAGTCTCGATTCAGTAAAGTTACATAACGTGGCCGTGAATGTGCAATATGTGTCTGCGTAAATTGTACATTTTTTTGCTTTTGTAGTGAGAACAGTGAGGGCAATTCATAATTGGTGGTCTCTTGCAATCCTTCATCTGATGTTTCTGCCACTGTTCGGAGTCAAAAGATCTGGCGCAGTTTGGGCAGAGAAACTTACGAGCGTAGATCTTCTGAATTATTTCAGGACCGCTTCTGCGCCAACGACCTGGGAAAGTTGAAAAACAAAAATGTTATTCTAAATAAATTCTCGACGAATGATTGTCAGAGAGTGTGAGAGAAAAAAACATGTTTGCAAAGCAATCTCAGACAATACATAAACATTGCACAATAATGTTTCTAAATTAACATTTTATTACGAAATTTTGTCAATGGTATAAATACCAGAGCCATTTCCGTCCATCTTTCCTTCTCGCTTTTACGTACGATTCTTAATTCTAAGATCTAGACAAAAATTCACACGCACACACAGACGGCGCACCAGCGAAAACACATTTATTTCGACTTTGTTCGTTCGTTTTAAATTGTTTCAAAACTTGAGATCCTTCCCGTCCGAAGCAGCTGTCTCGTTGCCATTTGGTATCGTGTAAAAATCGTTCAAGATCTTCATGTGCCTGCCGTTGAGATGAGTATTGAGACTCGATTTATGCTTCGTTCTGTAAGGACAGAGCGGACAATGGAACTTGGGCTCAACGCCGCACTCGTGCTTCAAGTGTCTCGCCAAGCTCGAATAGTAGTTGTAAATTTTTCCACAATTTTTGCAAGAGTACGTCACCCTCGGCGAGTTCAAATAACCCATCGTACTCGCATCTGCAAACAACACAGAACGAAAAAAGCCTCGAATTAGTCATGGTTTATCATGAGATACATAATTCCCCAGCACAAGAAATTATTTTTAAGCGCGCACACGCATGTTACGTTTGTCAAAAACAACAACATTTGTTTTAGTTATCAAGATCATTCATTTAAACGCAATGATTCTGACAGCGATGTTTTATGTACAATTATTATACAGTTGTCGCAAAAAAAAACACAACAACAAAAAGCCTGGCAACTCCTCGCGAGTTTATCCTGCTCGAAGTGAAAATTGCTTTCGAATCATTGACCCCAGTGCAATGTGATGAGAAAATTTATGAAATCCATTATCCACGAGCTCACTTTTTCCATTATCGAGAGTTCATCTCGTTTCGGTGAACATTTGATACACAGCCACACATGTACATTTATAAATGTACGTTATCTTTGTGATTGAATTTGTTCAACAAGTTCTCGTAAGAAAAAAAATGGGCACAAATTACAAAATGTCTTCCATCATCCATTTGATGTCGAGACCCGGATGTCTTCGTTTGACGTGAGCCACGACGTTTCCTTTTCTCTTGGACCTGTGATCGCAGTATCCACATTTGAATCCTGGCTCCTTGCCGCACTCGACGGTCAAATGTCGGAGCAAATTTTTCTTGTGGCGATGGAAAGTGCCACAACCGGGACATTGAAACATCCAGTTACCTGCAACAAATTCAGTCCGAAAAATCAGTAAATGTATCTATTATCGTAAAACCGTCCTCTTTGCGGGAAAACATGTAATTGAAAAAGGACATCGAGGAAAAATTTAATCGCACCAAGTCGTGAAGAAATATCGAGACGCCGATGGAAATTGCGTATTAGCCTTGATTTTTATTTCTTGCACAGAAACAGGGCGAAAAATACTGCAAAAATGTCGTACAATATTTGGTGGCTTAGTTTTCCGTGGCTACTGATGTCTGTGGCGTCCACGCAGGGGAAAACCTAGACGAAGGTAACGATGGAGACTCGATTTCGAGACGGCGAAATAAGCAGCAGCTTTTCTCAGGGACAATCCATTTTTCACAGCCTCCATAGCCAGAACGACTTGCTTCGGATCCTCCGGAGATTGAGACATTCGTTGGCCAGGGAAAAGAATCCTGCGACCTACGGTTTCGAAAACAAAAAGGAGACAAAAATATTAGTTTTATTTGTCAAATAACAAGAGCGCAGCAGACAAAAAACCCGTGACGCGTTAGTGGGTTACGAGACAAAATTTATCACGATCCTGGACGAGGGCACTTATTTTATTATCGAAATACGTTCCTTACAATTTAAACTATAAATGCGAAATTCTCACGAATTGAAGAGCCAACAATTTCACTTGCTAAACACCCATCAATATGGACATTTTTTTGTTCGAACGATCCTTTGCGAAGCGACCGAACAAGAAAGAAATTTGGTCGTTCACGATGTAACCGTATGGATTCGTTTCATGTGAGACTTCAAGTTCCATCGTCGATTGGTGCAATAGCTGCAAAACGGGCATCGTTCTTCTTTGGTAGATCCGCATGATGTTTTAACGTGTTCAACCAAATGTTGTTTCCACCGATATGTTTTCGAGCACTTGTTACATTTGTAGCCCCCTGGGCTTTCGACAGTTGTCTGAGTTCTCGATTTTTTAACGCGTCTTTCCAGAGGCTTGTAAAAATATCCGACATTTTGATGGGGAGCGTTACCATCTCGCATCTGAAGAAAAGTTCCAGGCCCATGCTCGTCGTAATCTTCGGGTTTAACGATGCTGTAGTCGTCCCATAGGGCCGAAAAACCTGCAACAGATGGAGAGAATAACTTCGTGTATAAGTTCAACGGTTGTGCGAGAGAAAATAAAAATCCTATGCGGCAGTTTGTTCCTGTGAAAATAAAAGCGATTTTGAAAAATGAATGATGATTTACGAGACGATCAGAGAGCCTGGAAAATTAGAGAAAATTTGGGATCGGTTAGATAGTTCCCTCGAAACATAGTGCCGCGTATTTACATGAGTTTATTTGGAAAAAAAAGTAGAAACCATAATATGGTATAGCGAAGTGAACGTCTTCATGGCACACTCGCACTCAGACACACATCAATTCGCACACACGCACACATTTTTATTGTTTATCTTTGTTTTATATACTCGGAAAATCTGCGGAGCGTTCTAAACGCTCTGCAATTGTTGCGATCATCGGCGACACAGTTCCTTAATTAAACGTCTACATGACTAAATGATTATCTCTCGTTACGTCAATATCAGTTTTAGTTTTTTTTTTAGTTGCTCTTATTCAACGACTATTTCGATTGCTTTTATTTGCACCGTCCCTCTGCTGATTCTTCACGAAAGAGAGTTACTCGTTGATAAATCTCAGGAAAAATATTTTGTGACTTGTGGACGCTCATGACATTGAGTCCTCAGCAATAAATCATGTGACAATTCTTGCAATTGCCACCTCGAGCTCTTTTCCTCATTGCCCGTTCAACTTTATTAATTATTTGAAATATAAACTTTTGATTATATTAGCAGTCCATTTTTATTCTGTTTTTAGGGAAGTTCAGCTGTTACGATCAAGGCTCAATGTGAAACTTGGAAATTGTTTATCTCGCTCTCAAAATTCCGACCAAAATAAAACTAAACACTTGTCATTTTTGTTTGTTTATAAAAAGTGACGATTTTCATGGCAATTTACTATTTTTATCGCTGCTCCTCCAAAACAGATTTTGTGGTTAAAATGTGAGAAATTTTTAGAGTATTTTTTGCATATTGTCGTAGCCCCTTATTTGAGAATGACAAAAAGTGAAATTATCAGTGAATTCGAGGAGGCGCTGATTAAATCCTTAGTAGGAACATTGGAGACACAACTTTGAGTGTTTGTTCGTTCTGCAAAATATTTTATCTAGCCTGCCGCATGGACAATCAGCCACATTAGTGCCGAGTACCCATTTGGAGATGAACGGAAGTGTCGAAAACGGTTACAAGTGGAATTTTTGATTTTTCTGTTTGTTCGTTCTGCTTGTTTCTAGTTTATATGGAGTTATGGGTAGTCGAGGCTACACGGAGTATACGGAAAATGATACAGGTCATACCGATTTGATGATCGATCTATGATTAGTCTATTGTAGTTGGAAAAAAAAATGTCGCACCATCCTTTTCATCCATACGTGAAAGAGAGTCGGAAAGATGATTTTTTAAGTCTCTGTTTAGTTTTCATCTCGTCTCTTTTATATTTCTTGACTCCGGTCTACTTGATATTGTGGACCGACAGTAGATGCTTCAAGAAACTAGCTTGAATCCTCGATCTGTAAGGGCAGTACTGACAGGAAAAGTGTGTCTCGCAGGTGACCATTCCACAGCCAACCTTGAGATGTTTTCTCAGGTTCGAGGCCCACGAGTACATCTGACCACAGCGTGGACACACGTGGAGTCGAGGCCTAACGATCGGGAACAGCGGAGCATCTGTAAAACAATTGCACAAACGATTGACGAATTAAATTAAAGGATTTATCATCACCAGCCTCACTCCAGGCTCGTGACAATCGGACAGCCTCTCGGACGAGACTTACGAATCCACGAGACACCTGGATCGTGGCTGGAAAATATGTTTTTTGTGTAAGTATGTGTGTCTTGTATGATTTTTAATATTTTTTCCTGAAGAGATGCAAACAAACGAATCAACATGAGCACGTGGTTTTGGCTAGTCGCTAACATCGAAGCGCATGCCTCACGAAATGAAACAAAAAAGTAATAATAATTTCTAAATAATCATCAAAATCAACATAATGAAAAAACAAATGTATTAAATATATTTATTTATAAGTCCGATAAACCTTCAACTTTTTGGGGATTCAACAGCATGATCCCCGATCGACTTTCTGTCCAGATGCAAGCAACGTGTACAGTTAACTCGAGTCTCAAACGGATCTTCTTCGTGGATGATCCCGACGGGACTGGACATTTCTGAAACTCAGACTAAGAAAGATAAGGGAAAAAGGTGCAAAGTTTCTAAATAATGCGAAATCCTCGTTGATTATCAGGACATTTTTATCATGTGTAACGAGTACAAATGTCGCTTTAAATTTCCCTTGAAGTTCGATCTGTAACCGCATATACTGCAGATGAAACTCGGAGGTTTTCCACATGCCATTTTCTGATGTAAACGGAGACTGGAAGGCCACGCGAAATGTCGTCCGCACCAATTGCACGTGTACGTGAGACCTGAAATGAAAATTCATCATCAATAAAAAGTTCCACGAAAAAACAAAACACTCGTAACAAGTTAACGATACTGATTATAGAATTTTTCAAGGGAAAGGTATTCAAAGCCTTTGGTGACCGTAAGTGCCCAAGGAAAGTATCGATAATTAATCAAAGATTTCGAAAAGAAAGCGTATGAATGTAGACGTGATGGAGCGTAGACATCGGCGTGATTTTCGTATTTTTTCGTTCTATGTTTATTCACCTCTCATTCAGTTTCGCCCTCCGAACGAAAATAACGAAAAGAATGACGTCACAACAACAACAAAAAATCATTTTTTAGGAACGAAACAAACAGTCAATAATATTTTTCCAGTATGACCCATAAAAAGTTCTAATAGTCGGAAAAACTCGATGTCTCGCGTCAATATATGAACTTTGGGAAGCCACACTCGTGAATGTGTCTATTGAGAGTTTTCCATGACGTTGACAGCGGCATTCGAGGCCTGAAATAAAAAATAAGCGAATATTAATAAGCAGGGATATCGGATTTTTCCAACATTGACCGAAACTCCGATTTGTGAGTCCCACCAAATTGTGAAAAATTTAATATGGATTCAAAAGGCGAATCGATGTTTTTGCAACGAAACACCGAGGGCAGCGTCGAAGGAAGAAATCGTAGGTCCGTAAATTTCACATTTTCTTCTTTAATGCGATAATAACGATGCGTTTTCTTCTGAATGTACAACAAAATTTACTAATGGTATTTTTGATCGACGAGTCGATAACGATTGAAAGCTCTTGACTGTGAAAGTCGAATCAAGCACAATGTATTCGTAAAATGTGCTTTTGCAAGCTCCGCTTGTATTTCGTCCTGTGAGGACAGTAGGGACAGCATTCCATGGGATCTTTGCCGCACTCGACCTTGAGATGATTCTTCATATTTCTCAACCATCGATATCCTTTGCCGCACTTGGGGCACTTGAAGCAACCGGGCTGTTTGTCGACGCAGACATCGGAATCGCGGGCACTCTTTGATGAGACACCTGCCCTGGTGTGCTGGGTTGATCGACGAGCTGGCGCACTTCGGGGTTCGTAATAGAATTGATGCTGATAGTCCGGCCAGGGTAAGGAAGCTCCTGAAATCAGTGAAAACCCTCGTGTCAGGATCGAGTTCACACATTCCATTGATTTATTTAAATAATTATTATGTTATATTCTTCCGTACGAGATGAATGAATATCGTAAGGAAAGAAGACGAAATTAGTAATGCCAGTAAATCAGGGACATTATAAACGAAAGTATTACGAATATTTGCTTTTAGTCAACGCGTTTTCAAGTTTATTTGAGTTAAAACTTGGCATTGCAAAGCTGCGACATAACTTCGCAACACAATAAGCCGTTGAAATTCAGTATAAAAGTTAACGAAATAGAAACATAAATATCCTGTACATATTTATTACTCGAATTATTTTAATAGACGGTTAAAAAAAGCGATTAAAGCTAAATTGGTGGAGGTAGAATGAAATTTATTATTATTATATTATCGCCTCGTCCGTTCTCTCTTCAAACTTATCACTCGTTTAAAAAATCATTTGTTCACGGGCACGTTGGGACTGCGGTTGGTATCTACATTGGATAGTCCGAAGCACAAATGGTCGATTCGCGTTTCTCAAGACCTCACGACCGCCACTAGTTCGACCCGTAATTACATTCACATCACAATAACAACAAAAAAAAAGCATCAACAACTTGCAACATTCTTCGGAATGAGAACGTTTCGAGAGGAATGTCTCTTTTCTGCCTCGTCCCAAAGCGTCAATATATTTCTATCGTATCGCATCGTTCGTGGAAACTACGCTCGACAAACTATGGGAAGAGTTCAGCATGGAAAAGATGAGGTTTAAAAAAAAAAATAATAGTTTTAAACTCAATTTAGGCACGAAGAATCTTCGATGGTAATAATGTTTATGGCTGGATGGCGAGTTTTGGAAAATCAATCTCGGAGCTAGATGTTACTCGAGAAGACATTTTTTCCTGGGTGATTGGTTCTTATGTGCTGATAGAGATTTCCACGCTGTTTGGTGCGGTGAGGGCAGTATGGACACTTGAATTGTGGCTCCTTGCCGCACTCATGACGCGTGTGTCGTACAAGAGTGGCTCGGTGCTGATAGCCCTTGCCGCACTGTTCGCAACGATAAGGAAATTGCGTGCGTTGCTTGACCATCCATATCGTAGCGAGATCCTTGATAAATGGCAGTACCGGATAATTCCTCAGCAGATTCTTCGACGTCATCATTCTCGATGGCATATCTGTCGTTCGGATCCGGACAAACAAAAAGCAAATAATTCAAAATTAGTTTAACGAACATTTGCAAAATCCTTGAGTTAAATATCAGCATATAATAATAATTTTGTTTACTCAGTTTATTCATATTATTAAATCCTTTGATATTTTTATTATCGGCGAACCTCTATTTTTTGTCTTTTCAGTTTGAAATAAATTCTCTCAACTTCTTCGAGCGAAAGCATGCGTGAAACTGGTTCTATTTCTACCTAAATAAATATGTTCTACAGGGACGTGGCGTCGTATCTGTAAAAATAAATAAAAATTTATAAGTCGTACAAATCGGCAGGAAATCATTGATATATTTTTTTTTTTCGCACCATTCCGATTATTCAAGACTGTAATCAATAAAATACCGAATGCTTCGATATTTAATGAGATTTGTTGTTGTTTTATTTTCGATCAACGATTCGATCAACGACGAATTCTGACGATGCGAAGATTTTTCGACGTCTCTAGTAAGGATCTATCGAATAAACATGTTTGCCACGATGACGTCGTCTTATGTGTCGATAAACGTGACCACGCTGTTTCATTCTTATTCCGCAGTAGGGACACTCGAATTGAGGCTGTCGATCGCACTCAAAATCCACGTGTCGTTTCAGGCCCCAAGCGCTAACGTAACTCTTGGGGCAACGAAGACAATGATGCCTGTCTGATTGTCTTTTGCGATAAACCGTTGAATTTCGAGTCTCCATTCTCTTGGGATTCTCGTCTTCGGAATCGGCCCTCGAACCTACATCGAAAGGCAATCTTCCCAGGTAAACCTCGCAATAGCCTTTGTCCAGTATCTCCGTGGAAAGTTCGATTTCATCCTCGTACTTTATCAACGATCGACCCTCATGATCTGTAAGTAAACAACAAGTTTCTCATTAGTTACGATCGACACCGAACACGACATCCCGAAATAAATCGACAACCAAATTCAACTTCCATTGCGGTTGTGAAAAACAACTTGAATTATGTTCATTCGATCCAACATACTTCCGTGACACAACTGAAAAAAAAAGGAACTTTCGACAACGATGAATTTCCTGAGATACTGCAACATCCGGCCTACGAAAATCCTTTAAATTTTCCACAAAAGCAGCAAACAACTTGAGAACATCGTGGCAGGTAAACAATTTTCTGTGCCTCGTCAAAGAAACGCGCGTATATTTTTCGTCTGCTGCACAACACCAGAAATTTTCATGGGCAAAAAGGAAAATTTGGATTTTTCTGTAC
This sequence comes from Diadegma fenestrale, assembly GCA_037043255.1. Lineage (NCBI taxonomy): Eukaryota > Metazoa > Arthropoda > Insecta > Hymenoptera > Ichneumonidae > Diadegma > Diadegma fenestrale. The sequence goes on from CM073317.1 coordinate 11,792,807, forward strand.
AAGAATATTCCGTCGGCGAAATTTATTGAATCCATGAGGAAACGGAAGTGAGGGGAAGAAATTTGTACATAAAAGGATTTCGTGAAGTAATCGAGGAATTCGGTGAAAATGGCTTAGCTCGGTAACTCGATGTGATAAATTTTCATGCCCTTGTGCATTCGCAGGATATGCTCGTCGAGAGCTGATCTTCGTTTGCAACGTTTGTCGCAGTAAGGACATTTGAATCTGGGCTCAACGTCACATTCGTAACGCATGTGACGCACTAAACTTTGATTGGCTTCGTAGCCCCTGCCGCATTTGGCGCAAAGATAATCCGGACGATAAATTGTCCTGCGTATACGAGTGCGTTCCTTGGTTGTGAAGGGATCGGCAGAAACTTGTCTCTTTCCATAGGAATGATCCATCCGATGAATTTCTGTAATCATACAAATTTATGAAGTCAGTTATTTTTCCGAGCCCACGGAATGAGAAAAATGAGCATCTGGCGAGGACAATAAGGAATTATTGAAAAGGACATAATATCAAATGAATTTTTTGGTTCGGATGAGAAGAAATTATTGAAAAAATGCTCAACGCACTTCGATTTATCGATTTTGGTAGGAAAGCAGATAAATAATTTAGTAACCTTCAGAAATTTCCTATGCTTTTGTATTGTTCCTTTTGTTTTTTCTCGATCTGGAGTACACAAAAGTAAATTCAGCAAAGACGAAGGTTAAGAGTGAAGATCGACGAAGAAGACATTTTCGCCAGGATGTTTTCGTCTAATGTGTGAATAGATTTGCGAGGTTTGTTTGCTCCTCAGTTCGCAGTACGGGCACTTGAATCTTGGCAGCTGACCGCACTCGTACATCAAATGACGTTTACAATTGCTCTTGAGGGTAAATCCACGCATGCACTTTGGACAATAAGTAAGACTTGTTTGTCGTCGATAGGGCCACGAATATGTCGAGTATTTTGAGCTGGGACCAGCAGCTCTATGCTCCATTTGACTGTTCGTTGCCAATAGACCTGGAAGCAAGAAAATCAAAGATCGATCTGTTAGTATCGAAAAATTTTCGGTTGCGAGCAGGGAGAGAGCTTCAAGCTTTCCTATGAGCTTAAACTCATCTGCGGAGCATTTTTCCTTGCATGTGAATCGACATGTAAGAAAAGTGATATGGTGCAAGGGAGAGCCGGCAAAACACACGCCCACATGAAATTATTCTATAACGATGTTCCAAGAGTAAATTCGAATGAAAAAACTTGCAAACGAACCCCCGGAAACGTCCCTTTGGATGCTGAAGTCAACTCTCATTCATTTTCCATATTTTTTCTGTCAACTTTATTAATTACAAAAAATCCGATGATTCAAGATGCAGAGAAGTGCTGAAAAAAAATTATCGCATTTTCGTTTCGTTGCGTTTTGACATAATCATTTTGTTCAGGTCAATTTTTTACGAAGATGAATAATTTTCGTAGTACTCGTTAGACTGTGGACGCTCAACGTATGCGCGTTGACCTTTGTGGCGATTTCTAATATGCGTCATTACGTTAGACGTCTGCTTGCTCCGAAATTCGCAGTATGGACACTTGTATCTTGGCTGTTGTCCGCACTCAAACTTATAATGGCGATTACGATTGTCCTTACGACTGAAGCTATGCGAACACTTTGGACAGTACCAACGAATGTTTTCTGGCTGAGTTCCTGAAGAATCGTAACTCAATTTGCCCATCGGATCCTCCAGGTTCACACAAAAATCCATGTTGAAGAAATCTGGAAAAATGAGATAGAGACAATATTAGTGTTGATTTGATACGGCCCTATTTTGCTTCCGCGTAAACCTGCGAGTCGTGCTGCACTCGGAGGAATCGAACACGATATAAAACATAAGTAAAGGCTACGAAGTTCGTACTGAAGGAAGAATTATCATTTATTTACACGAGTCTATTGTATTTCGTTAATTACACAGCGATGATTCGGAGTCGTTGGACAGAAAACCCTCAACTATGAGAAAAAAATGTGAATATAAAGAAAAACCTTTACATTGCAGAAGAATCCGTGACACACCGAAAGCAAAAACTTGGAATTCGTCGGGCTGTAATTCTCAATTCTCTCTTTTTTTTTCTTCTCAAAACTTCCGTCAGTTTTGACTTCACGTCGTTTAGATGAAAGAGTCATCACGCGAATACTCGCGCGATCGCTTTCTTCCTTCTCGGCAAGACTGACTCAAACATGCTCGGCCGTTGAGTCTTTCCGATAACAATATTTTTCAACGTTCTATACGATCGAAGCGTTGCTGCTGATGACACTTGTATCGCAGGTGTTTCAGCATCGATTTCTGCCAACCGTATCGCCTGTGACATCTCGGACACTCGTACTTTTTCTTTATTTCGCCATAAGTCCGGTAAGAAATCTCCATTCTTTGGAACCTCCTTCCGGTGTGAAATTCTGAAATTTCATTAAAGTTGGATTATAACTGGATTATCAGAGATGCGGATACAAGTCTCTAAAGAGAAACACACTAAAAGCATTATTCCGGGAGTTTTAATGCTAAAAAGTACGAATGAATGAAAAAAAACTTTGTTGAAAAATATTTATCGATCAATATTTTACAGTGAACGAAAAGATTCAGTTGTCCACAAATCGTTCGCACCCACAATGAAACCTCGACGTATCTTGACGTAACAATAAAACTATACAAATGAATAAATTTACAGAATCCATTAGGGCTATAAAATCGCTTTGTTATTCAACCCATTTGACCACCTAATTGAGGCGTCGAAAGGAGCAAAAATATTGGCACATTTGAAAAATATCGTTGCGGCGATTGTACAACATTGGCTAAACGTCCTGAACGAATAAACGAATCTGAAAGTGTTTGTTCCAATTTTAAGCTCTCCGGTAAAGTTCATTCGACGACCACGTTTCAATTTCCTTCAACAAATATGTCCATGACATGAGAATCCAAGAAAAAATAAAAATCTATCCTGAGCTCGATGTTCCGGCAGTTTTTTTTTCACTCGATTCTGTGATCCTGTCGAGTCAGCCTCGTGTTGGTTGCAATGTCGATACAATATAATTCTTGATTCGGATGGAAAGTTCTAATGTGAGTCCAAACGTGTGTTCTTTGGCGCAAATGATGTTTGCAGTAAGGACATTCGAATCTCTGAGGCGTGTCGCACTCGTATCTGTAATGACGTATCATGTGACTCCGGTGCTTATAACTTCGGAAACATTTAGGGCATGGATGCCGATGTTGATCACTGTAGGAATTTCTCTCTCTGGGTACTCGACGCACGCAAATCCATCCTTTCCCGAGTGCGTCTGAAACGAACGAAACAAATCAACATATTAGTCGAGTCCCATCGTGCATTTTTGTCCTCGGGGCTATTAATTCCACATTAACGACAAGTTTCATCCAACTTTGATCTTTCTCATCAATAATAACGAAAAAAAAAAGAATCGAAGAAAAAAAAATTCACGACAATTCTAATAATTACCAAAATCAATCCATAACACTGTTTGTTTCTCTTCTCCATGTCAGACACACAAGCACGCGCACACGCATACATTTCATCATCATGCAATAGTCGTGATAAAAAAGATAATTATGACAAATGATAATAAGACGTGACGATTCTTGAGGACGAAAAAAACTGATTGGGCTTCATTGGTTTTGTAATAACTTTGGAAAAGCTGGATGTTCAGCGATGACTCGTTCGTCCAAATTCGCAAACATGAATTTTATCCTAAAATTTATATTTCTCGAAAAGTTGCGATGCTCAACGTGGAAAAACCAACGAAAGACACCGATCGTTTGAGGAGCATTTGAATTCTAGTTCTCAATAGAAAAATGACAAATTTTATTTTCGCAGCGTCGATTTTCTCGTTTTGCTTGTTTTTTTTACACGATTGAAAAAGAATAATTAGGGGTAGAAATGATTGTAATTTGGTAACGCGGCCAAATCTATGTAACAGACAGCTGCCCCGGGATGTTTCCCTCTTATGTGTCTGTAAAGATGGTCTTTTCGCTTGTTCCGGAATCCACAATGTGGACACGCGTATCTAAGAAGGTCGTTATTCTGCATCCGCGCCCTTCGATGAGGATACACCACCGGAAGCCAGCCTGCGGACAAGTTTAATTTGAGTAAGTGAAAACCGTATTATAAAACTTTTGACGGTTCGTTGGAATTGAACATTAAAACAGAATAAAAAATAATTCAAACAAAACGGCGTCGGAACGAGGGGAAAAAAAAAGATCGGGGGAAGCCGTCACCAAATGCATGGAAATGCGAATTCGTATTTTCCTTTTTGTGATGCTCTAAATGAAAAAGAATTTTGCGATAAAATGAAACGATGAAAATGACTGAAGCATAATATTATGCACTCAATGAGAATATTCTAAGGTTGAGATTGTTTAGAAAATTGGAGCAAAAATATAAATGGAAAAATAAGAATTACACCTTGGACAGGGACACGGTAATTATTTACTTTCTCTTCTTTTGTCTCATTCAGCCAAGCCAATAATCACATTTATTTAATGACACAACACACCCACACTTATATTTCTCCATTCACGAATACTTAGTTTGCTGAAGCGTGACAGTTGTTTATCGTTTTTTCTGTTTTTCACATTTGTCCCTTTTTGTCAAGGGCGTAGATTTCTAGCGAAGGATGATGATTCTTGATGTGAGAATAAACGTGGGGTTTTTGCTTAGCTAAGTAATTGCAATAAGGGCATGTGAATCGCGGTTCTTTACCGCACTCGTATTGCAAATGTCGATGTAAAGATCGATACCACTGATACGATTTTCCACAAGTCGGACAATCGTATTTCCCTTTGACCCTATGGGGCGCAGGGAAAACATAATTTTCCGACTTATTGTAATAAGTCGGTAGACTCCTAAAGCTTTCCCACTCAATTGGAATAATGTGTTCAACGCCATCGTCCGATCTCTCGAGCGCGTCGTTATCAAAATCTGAAACACACAATATCGTTCGATGTATTTTTTCATACTTTTCATCAAAAATATTATAGTAAATCGTCCATTCTACTAAACAACCATTTCCGAAAATATTTGGAATTTTTCATCGTACTGTGAATAAAATTTTTTTTTTAGTTCCAGATCAAAGAAGTTTTATTCAAAATATGAAACAATCTTGTGTAACGAATCGACGGAATCACCAAACACCGAATTTTGGCGGAGATTCTGCGAGAAGGCGATAAAAAAACAATGGAAAAAAACAACAACAGCAACCGTTGCTATGTGCGTATAAATAAATTAACGAAAAACAAATGAACAATGTAAATAAACTTGAAAGCAACAACATTAATTATGGCCCAGCGGTTCGAGATGCTAAACGTGAGGATAAACGTGATCCATTTGATAACAAGGTGAATATTTTATTGTATTATTTTATGTATGTAACAATAAACTGTCTTATTGCCCTTCAAGAGCGTAAATAGCGTGAAACGGATGAGTTTTCTTGATATGGGAATAAACGTTAGGTCTCAACTTAGCCACGTGATTACAATACGGACAATGGAATCTGGCTTCTTTGCCACACTCGTATTTCAAGTGTCGACCAAGTCCTCGATACCATTTGTACGATTTACCACAATTTGGACAATCGTGTTTTCCACTCGGTTTTGCCGTTTGTTCAAAATTTCCTTGGGAAACAATACGAGCAATGAGATTCTCCTTTTTCACGCATCTGATTCCTGCAACACACAGAATTATTATAAATATATTTAGTGCAATATCGAATCGATGATTATTATTGACTGATAATCAATCCGAGATTTATCAAATGAAAGCGCCTGGTTATTCGGCAATACTATGGAGTATTTATTAGATTTAACATTGTGGAGATGAAAATGTGCCTCTCCAAGACATAAATCGCACTTGTCGAGTGATTGGCCTTGATGTGCGAATATACGTTAAATCTGTGCTTCGCCATACGAGTGCAGTAGAAACAAGCGAAGCGTGGCACTTTGTCGCATTCGTGCTTCAAGAATCTTCGAAGCATCGACGTCTCACATTCGCTCTGCGATCCGAACGTGTCACCCTCTGAAAAACAGCAATCAACTTTTTGATAAAATCTTTTCTTTAAAAAAACCCTCAATGTCAGGCAATACAAAATATAAGGTCAATGATACGCACCGATCTATAAAACCAGACAGAAAAACACTAAACTTTCGGATGGCATTTGGATTTTGAATAAAAATAAAAATATTCCTCAGTTCCAAAATCGTTGTTTTGTTTTTTCACGGTTTTTGTCACCATTTAGAAAATTCTGATGGAGCAATTTGTGGAAAACATGCTAGAAATTCGTGTTTATGTAAAAATTATATTGTTTATTGAAAAGAATTTAGAGAAATCCATTCAATATCGTTAATTCATAGATTGACGGTGACACTTTACATTTTCAACGAAAATATCTGCGCAGTTTGGTAGACAGAACAAAAATAACTTGAATACCTTAATATTTCTCGATTTTTTAAATCTGAGATTTTTGTTAGAAAAATAATGTTCACTTGGTTAAAAAGTGAGTTCCGAGTGCATGATTTGGGAAATAAAAATCAATGCACCGAGGTCAAAAATATGAGAAAGACATTGCTGGGATTCATTAGTCCTGCGGCTGGGCGTCTAAGGCATAAACCGGTAAATTATCATGGTCTCTTCTGATGTGTGCATAAACTTGTGATCGTTGTTTTTTGTTGTTATAATTGTCGCAATGTGGACAACTGAAGCGTGGGGCAGTTCCGCACTCGTAGGACAAGTGACTCCACAATCCACGTTGGTAACGATAGTGTTTGTTACAATTGGGACAAATAAACTTGCCCCGTTGTGAGGAGGGACGTTTTCTTCTGCGAGTTGCGGTTCTTCGCTGCTTCTTTGTCACCGGAACCAAACACGGAAGTTTCTTCTCCCAGGGACCATCGAAAAGCTCTGCAATCAAAATAGTTGTTGTCCTCTAAGAAAATCTGTAGAAATTTTGAGATGTTGAAATAATATATCGAGATGGGATTCGATGAAAAGAAAGGAGGGAGGAAAACCGTAACCAAAACCCAAGTTCAAGTGAAATGAATGATCAGAGGCGGTGGAATCACGGGATATCGCATTTATTGATGGACAAACGTCGAGAAATAATTCGTTGTAAATAGAACATATTTATGAGTCCGTTCGTTGCTTGTCCAGAGCGTAGACCGCTTGGTCCGGGTGAATTCTCTTAATGTGCGAATACACGTGATATCTTTTCTTCTTTATATAATTACAATAGGGACAGCTGAAACGGGGCTCTTTGCCACATTCCCAAAGTAAATGACTGTGAAGCGAACGATAATACGTGTACGTTTTTCCGCAATTGCAACAATCGAATTTCCCTCGTTGTTTCGAACTGTTCAAACTGCCACGAATTCGTCGTCTCTTTACCGGTATCAAACGTCCTACAACATTCATCCACGACGAACCTCCGGAAGCTGCAAAAATACAAGATTCATATTCGTTATTATTGATTGTTAATTCGTCAAGTCGTCTTTGACTCGAAAGATTCGCTTTTATTTCACAATAATCTTCTTCTAAATGTATGCTAATTTTTTCGTTGCAGTTCTAAGAACCAACGAAAAAATGCATCGAGACCTTTGCGATTTTAATGGAAAAACCAGAGCGTGAAAAGAGATCGAAACTATATTTTCGTGCGATAAAGAAAAACCAATACACAAAACGTATTATTTTTTTGATCCGATGAACGAATCGTTGCAAAACTCATCTTTTGCAGTTTTTTCGAGTCCACAATATTCGTTCGACTTGTTTCAAACCTTTTTCACAGTTTAACAAGCCATAGGGAAGCCAGGAAAGGAGAAACGTTGGTCTTGCTCCTGGAGTTTTTTTCATTCGCATCATTCTCGTGCTTCTATCAACTTTCGCCCACACAAATAATCATCAAAGCCGATTAATTTTACTTACAGATTCACTCATCATTAATGCCTTCCCACGTTCTCTACGAACTCTAACCAGCCAATGAACCGAGAAAACTATTTGAAAAAATCCAAACGAGGAACAATAATTTGAACAATCGTGAGATTGAATCTTCAGTTTATTTGCCAATAGAAACACAAACTTTGAGGCAGAAATCGAGACTCCTGGACCACTCACTGCATCTTTTTTTCTCTTATAACTGAATTTTCGACGAGGTATTTTGAAAAATTATATTATACTCTCAGTCCTCTTGACCAAGCCCCGTTCACTCCATCATCCCTCTTTGCTGAAAAGACGTAAAAAAATGGATTAAGCCTGATCGATGTTCCTTTTGATTCCAAGAGGCAGAACTTTCAATAATTGAATTTGAATTTGTGTGAAAAATCATTGGATGGAAAAAAAGTACGTGGAGGTAAATTACAATTCTACTTTGACGATGGAACAGGGAGTTTCGACGGGTTGCTCCGCTTCAACGGCGTAAATCTCACAGGATCCGTGTAGTGATCTGATGTGTGAATAAACGTGAGATCTGTGCTTTCCGGCGTAATTGCAGTAAGGACAATTGAAACGAGGTGGCTTGCCACATTCGTACTCAATGTGCCGATGAAGCGCGCGATACCATTTGTAAGAATTTCCGCAATTTGGACAATCGTATTTGCCTGGTGCGTTAGATTTCCAATTTTGTGGGCGATAGCGAGTTCTCCTGGGGGGATTCGCGAAGCCGGAATCCAAAGTCCCATCGGCGATATCTGCAAACACAATTGGCCAATGATTATTTTCAATATTATTATTCTGTGCAAGTATTTCTCTTGGAATAATCATTCAAACTAGATACTAAGCTGTATCTGCAAATGAATAAACGATGGCAAACAATTGTAAATTTAACAACGAATGCGAAAGAAAATCGGCCAATAACGAGATCGATTGACATCGAAAAAAAAATAAAACAGCTACGATCAAAGTTTCTTCAGTGATCACAATCATCAGGTTTATTGAAACAATTTCGCAGGGAATAATTAAAAATTAATCTTGTTGCAGTGTGTCCAAAGCGTAAACCTCGCAATTCGTATGGAGGTTATTGACGTGCCTATAAACGTGAGATCTATGCTTCCCAGCATAAGCACAATATGGACACTTAAAGCGAGGCTCTTTGCAACATTCGTACTTCAAATGTCGATCCAACGCGCAGTACCATTTGTAAGACTTGCCGCAACGGTTGCAATCAAATTTTCCGGTTTTCCGACGATATGGTCTTCTCTTGCCGGGAATTAAAAGGCCGATGCAGCTCGTTGATCCGGATGCAGCAAACTCTGGAAAAATTGAGCAACACAATTAGTATGATTCAATTTTCCTATGAATGTTATGCCTTGGCGACCAAGAAATCCTCACGATAACTCAACATTCAGTTTTTTACAACAAAATTCGTAACGTATTCGAAATTTTTCTGGAGAATTCGTTAGCGGGCGAGACGACCGATCGGTAAAGCTTTTTTTTTTTTTAAATTAGTTGGTTTCATGGCGAGATACTCGTCGATCTTACATGCTTATTCGATAATTTCCTAGTTTGATCCAACGAAACTAGAGTTCAATGTAAAATCGTAAATATTAAAATTGCGAGTATCGAGCCTCAAGTGGAAATTTTTACGCATTATGAAAAATTTCTTTTCAACATAGAGTTGGAGTAAAAATTCTCAGGAGCAATTCTCCAGGGCCGGAAATTTCCTGAAAAAACAAAGAATCGTCCTGAGACCAACTCAAAAAACGCCAATCAAGTTTTTTAATTCCCGATTTTCGAGCTGCTCTGAGGACCGTAAAACTGAAAAGTGGAAAATTTCGATTCGACCTTTTTTCTAGTAAATTTCAACGGCTAAAATATCGGTCCTATAAATTTTTACTCCATCTCCAACCGATCGCACTCTGGGTGCGGTACTTGAATGCGCAAACCTAAAGAATTGATCGAAAGTTGATCACAAAACGCGATGCAACTGATCACTTTGCAATTCGATCTTAAACTTGACTTCACGGGGGAAAAACCATAAAGAGTTTGATGCCCCGTATATATCGGCACGTCCAGCTGACCTTGACATATAATTGTATGAAAAAGTCGATAAAAATAGAGGTTTCAAAATGAGATAGAAAAAGAAAGTACGATTAACGAAAAAAGCAATTGTACAGCATGTTTTTTGCGCCACATGAAGCAGCGAAATAAATGGGTTATAATTTTTATTCTACAACGAGTGATAACGTCACAGAATAAAATCACGTTGACTGTTGTTGAGTGTCCAAAGCATAAATAGCATTGAAGGGATGATGGGATTTGATGTGGGAATAGACCTGTGATCTGTGTTTCTTAATGTAACAGCAATAGGGACAACTAAAACGTGGTTGTTTGCCGCACTCGTACTGCAAATGTCTGTGGAGTCCGCGATACCATCTGTACGTCTTGCCACAATTATTGCAGGTGAAATTTCCTCGGCCGCTATGGGACGAAGTGCTCCATTCTCCAACTTTCTTGCCAACGTCCAAACAGCTCATACCGTCGAGCCATACATTATTATCGGAGACGTCTGAAATCACAAAATAATGATCATGAGTTTCAATCGAGAATAAAAACAATTTAGTCGTTTACAAACAACAAGAAAATTGCTTTTCCTGCGGAGATTATTTTCCACACGGTACATCAGATAATGCGACAGGTGCAAGACAAAAATCAAACATGTCAACGAAGAACACGGTGGCTGCAAGACTTGAGATTTAATTAAAAACGTGGCGTGACGTCACACGAAGAACACAGTGAAATAATGCTACATAGTTCATAGTGATGGATGGTACCGAAGTCTTTCAATAAAGTTTTCCTAAGTTTCGACTTTTGGATATTCAATTTGTCAAATCAGGCGGATGCATCGAATCGAGATCCAATGTGGCAACGTTCATTTGGGGATGTCGCGATCTAACGTGACTGTAAATGGTCGATCGATATTTAGCTCTGTGATGACAATACGGACATTGGAATCTCGGTGTTCTCCCGCACTCGTATTTCTCGTGTCTCTTGAGATCTTTCTCATTGACGTAGCTTCGGCCGCAACGTGGACAAGAGTATTTCTTCTGACGACGATAAGCGACAGCTCGACGATTATTTACTGGAAAAATAAAAACAATAGACAAAATGTCTGGTTAGCGATCTTGCTCGGATACGAATCGACACAACAACGTCAGTAAATAGAAGCTCATGACATTTTTTCACTACACAATTTCCACTCAAACATATTGCGTCCTCATTGCAATTTCACGTCACAACGACTTTCGTCCTAGATCTTTAGGGTTCGCTTTTTTTTCGCGAAGCCACGATTGCACCGAAGGCAATGACATCGTCGAAATTTTCTCAGCGCGATATTTAAATTCGCTGGAATGCTAAATATGCTTGTTAGTTTGAACGAAAAAGAAACAAAAGTATTCAAACACAAATTGTGCTGGTGAGTAATTTGTTGTTCTTAATTTTTAATTGACAACTGGCCGCAAGCATATTACAACAGGAGGAAAAAGGATCCGGCTGATTCAATAATTTGGTTTAACATTTTAATGGAGGGTACATTATCAAAAATAAGAAACTCTGGTAAAATCAAGTTGTTGCATTTTTATCGGTAAATTTCATCACATTTCCTGACCAAAATATTATACCGTCACTTCAATCGCGCTCAATGTTCATTTTCGGAGCTTTTTCCAAGTTGGAAGCCTTTCACAGTCCGTAATAATTTCTGTTGTTGTCGTCGTAGCTTTTTTCAAACAATAATCAATTAATACAGAATTTGATACCTCTTGAGATTCTGGTCCAAGTTTTTGAGCTTCATCCTCGCACAGTTTCGATTTTTTGCGATCCAGACGATCGAAATGTTTTGCACAATTGGGAATCGAGATACTTTCGAGATCAAGCATAGAATTTCCAAAACGTTCAGAAAATTTCTACACTTGATAGAAACAAGGTGAAAAAATAAGAATTTTCAAACTATTGCCAGGAAAAAATTGTTTATTGGGAAAGAGATGAACTGAAATTTCAAAAAGTGTTTGTTTTACCAAGTAGTAGGAGTAGCGGTGGAGTTTTACATGTAAACCCTCGTCGGGTTTTTACATGGTGTGGTTTTTGTATTTCCTCTATTTATTTATTGCCACCATTTTGTGTCTTTTCTTCCCACACCGTTTGTTTTTTCTCCACCACGCATACTGTGGACCTACATTTTTTATGTGGGTTCCGAACCACAGGGAGTACAGCTCGGGACACTTGGAAAAATCCATTGGTGTCGGCGGTGGAGATCGAAGCCGGGCTCGCTGGGTGGGAGCCGGGCCCGTTACCACACTGAGCAACTCGCTCTCTCGCTTGTTTTACCTTTGAAAAGATGAATTTTTAGTCACTGAGCGTTACCTCGATCGTGCTTAATGTTTTTCGCTCGATAACTTTGGTCGAATGGTGTCAAAGGTCCTGAAGGTAAAAGAAGGCGTTTCCGGGCACTCGGGCTGGTATTTAATCAGGAAAAAATTTGATGACTTTGACTTCGTGACCCTTGTGCCTCATCCTAACGTGTCTGTACATATTGGAGGAGCACGTAGCGGAATGATTGCAATAAGGGCACCCGTAACCCGGTGGTTTGCCGCAAATGTAACGCATGTGTCGAACGCACGTGATCTTTTGTGTGAAGCGATGAAAGCACTTGGTGCATTGAAATCTTTTTTTGTCAGGTTGTTGAAAAGGAATAGATCCGGACGAAGGGTCGAGGTCAGAGTCCGACTCGAAGTACTTGGTGTTGAGGGCATCTGAAACAACAACATTTGAGATTGACATGAGCGATACTCGCGAAACTCGACGAGGAACAAAAAACGTAATGACAAAGTCATTTCGCGACAAAAACAGAGAACTAAAATGTAATAAACGAAACTACAGGCAGATGCAAAATGTTGATCAATCACTCGTAACAATTTTTTCGGTGGATTAAAAAAAAAACTACGAATTTTTCATAAAACTTCAATGAAAATCTTTGAAAACAATATTGTGAGGATCGAGTAACGTCGCGTCTTCGATATTCAAAGAGCAGGATGTCACGTAATGGCAATAAAAATAATCACAGCCAAGTCGTTGGCCCCGAACATGACAAACGTGACGAATTCAGAGCCGACGATTTCATAAGACTTGAAGAACTTTGTCCTAGGGAGTGAATCTGCAACAACAACGATCAATGAGTCGAAATGTTCTCGAGATTTTTGCAAATACGACCAAAGACGTTCTTGATGTGGACAAAAGAAAGAAGTTGAACGAGGTATCGAGAAAACGTTATTGAGCATGGGAAATCTTTGTTTTTGATTAACGTACAAAACAATTGGTTTATTCATCACAATGATTGGCACTGTTTATCGGAATTCTGAATGTCCACATAGTTCGATGAGGGTTTTAGTGTCTTACCTGAAGTTTGTAAAAGTCTTAACGTTAATAGTCGATCTACGAGTCGACTCTTTGCTGGTCAAGGACTTGGAACTATAATTTCAATGTGACTAGTGAGAAGGGGTCAGTGTAATTGGATTATAACAGAAGACATTCCAAGTCAATTCACTGGGGGATGCGATGCGAGAAGAGAGAGCGAAAATTATGATTTGCCGAAAAGTCGAACAGCTCTCGGCTGCTTATGAGGATGGATTCGTCTGACGTGTTTGTAAATATTGGAAGAGCATGTGGCTAATTGATCGCAATAAGGACAAGCGTAGCCGGGGGCACGTCCGCAAAAGTAACGAACGTGATCGACAATGGTGGTCCTTTGGCTGAAACGTCGACAGCATCCGAGGCATTCGTATCTCTTACGACCATCCTGATGGAGAAAGTACATTCCGTCGGCGGATTGATTGAGTCCATCGACCGGTACGAGGAACTTCAAATCGAGAGGATCTGAAACAACCAACGTTAAGAAAAAAGTCAGTCGAATTCTAAAAGACTGAAAAGAACGTTTCAGGTCCATTTGAAGTCCTCGATAAAAACTCAGGGTTGTGGAAGCTCTGGGAGGATTCTTTGGGTTTGGACGCAGCAAAAAGGTCGGATGAGGTTTGTACAAAATATCAATGACGATTTTATTTTTTATGGAATGATGATTATCAGTCTATTAAACTCTTTCTTTCTCGAACAGCCTAATTACTTTGGGCTCACAGCCCCAATGCGATTTTCTCATGTGCGTGTATACACTGGACGAGTACATAGCTCGAAAATGACAATAAGAGCAAGCGTAGCCCGGCGGTTTTCCGCAATAATATCTCACGTGATCGACGATCGTTGTCTTCTGAGTAAAACGTCGCGCGCACCCCAAACACTCGAATTTCTTGCGGCTATTCTCATGTGATCGATACATCCCAGCTATCGAGCCTCTTCCGCTCGCTGGAACGTGAAATATGTCGATACGCCGTCCTGCAACAGAGCCGATGATTTTTTTTTCGTGAGCTTTACATTCCGTAATACTAATTGCTACAAATTAACAACCAGCAGTTCTAAATATTTCCAGTGCTGTGTAATTTTCGATTCGAGTGTGACGAGGGAGCATCGGAAAAGGGTCATTTTTTCCAATCCTTCGAGCTCCTCGAAACACCAAACAATCAGAAAGTTTCGATCGACACAGAGCTAAACAAGTACAATATCGAGTTTCAGTTTTTTTGCTTTACTTGGACGAAAATTCTTAAGATTTATGTATGGTTAAGCTAAATTAAATGGTTCGTTTGCCATTGCGATCATTGTGGTAATAAAAACATGCAACTTGTCAGAATTACATTCAGCAAATGAATAAAATTCGATAAACTTGAAAATAAAAACTACGATTGTTTTAAAATAAACATTGAAGCAGTTCATGGATGGTGGAACGATTTGAAATATATTGTACTTCGTTGTTCCTCAACATATTTCAGTGGCAAATCGATCGATCGAGGTCGCAGCCTCTGTCTTGGCCAAATAATCATTTCTCTCGTCTCCAACGAATCGGAGATTCGATTGAGTAAGTAAAAAATCAAAAAACTTGAACTGTCCTTACAAAAATGTTGAAATAATTTTTTTTCAAAATATTGTCAGCCTTCGCTTTGACGAACAATCATTTTCCACATTGTTCTTCAAACGATTGATACGTTTTTAAAATAATGAATCACACATTTTCCTTACCAATTGCCTCACGACGATATTTAATCGAAAAACTCAATTACGATACGATGAAGAATTCTCGATGCAAATAAACTCACTGTGCAATGAAAAAAAGTTCTTATGGAATATTTACAAAAAAAAAATGGAAATCATCATGATCCCGAAAGAATCGGAAGAGCTGAAAATGAAATCTAAGAAAATATGATAAAATGGTGAATTGATGAGAACACTTGGAGCCCTTGGATCGTGTGGGTCCATGCTCGTGTTCAACTTAGGCATTAAAAAATCAATTCCGTCCGCCGTCACGACGAAATTGCTGCCGTCGTCGCCTGAAACAACGATTAATTGAGTTAGTCAAATATGCAAAGTGGAAAAAGAGGCAACAGCCATACAGAATGTTTACAATCGGAATAATTTCGATGGACACATTTGGGTCTCGACGTACGTCATTTTTTCATATTGAATAAATAAATAAATAATTAATTAAGGAATGAATAATTCTCGAATATAGAAAAAACGGATTCTGTTTAAAAAAAATAATAAAAGTTGAACAGTTGGCTTCTTTATTTGTATTGCATGAAACACACGAAACTGATCTTAGTGAAATAAAAAAATGAAAAATAAACTAGAAAGTAATGAGGACGTAAAGACTCATATAAAATATCGAACCGTTCGCAAGTCATAAACGTTCGAATTATCCGCTGGCAGAACGGAAGCAAAAATGATACATTTGGTTGTCGAGAAAAAAAAAGGTTCAGATACTTGGCGTTTCGGTTCATTTTCTACGATGCATTCGCCCGACATGTCGAGTGATATGAGAATTGTAACGCGATCGGTAGACGCAGTAAGGGCACTTGTAACGAGGTGGTTGTCCGCAATAGTGTCGACTGTGAAAGAGAGCATACGCTTTGGACGAGAAGCGATGGAGGCATTTGAGACATTGAAACCTTTTCGTCCGGCATGAGAGAGTTCGATACAAACGATTTCCAGTGTAACTCGTCGCCGGTTCCATCGTCCAAGATTCCTCGAAATCTAAAACAATTATGTTGGAAGTCTGTTAACAATCGAGTCGTTATTTCCGCTGAATTATTAATCATGGACGCTTCAAATGTCATTAAACTGTGGACACATCGTTGATTATTATTCGATGATTCTCGCGCTATCGAAATTCGTCGAACTGATAAATTTCGTTTCAAAGTTTCGTTTTTTTTTGTCCAATCAGTATCAACGGATCAAAATCTGGAATAAATTGATCGATTTAGTCCAAAATTTTTATATTTCTTTGCATAGATATTTACAATTTTTTTTAGAGTACACGCGACATTTTTTTAATCGCGTTAATTCAACGAATATTAGATCCAACCCGAAATATCACGTGTCTAAAAAATTACTGCCTTCGAACATCCTCTCAATATAATTTCCCCCTTAAAAATGACACCAGGATGCAGGCAAAATATTCCTGCACCAATTCGTCTTCCCATAACGTGTTTTCAGACACCATACATCATGACATCACACCGTAAAGCGCCGTGACACGCACACACATACCAAAAGTCTCAGCATCCGATACACAGCCTCGGCAAAGAGTATCAGAGAGCCTCGAACTTTTTTCATGAGGTCGAAAAATCAAACGACTCGGTTACGAGAAATCGTAAACGAAAAATTCAGCCGCAATTTTTCTCTTCTTTTCGCTGCGCATTGATAAGATTTTTCTGCACCGGTTTTTCGAGCGATGAAAAAATTACAGCGTGTCTGATTCCATTGACCGAGGTCGTGCACTGGAATTTTCGTATAAAGTCGAAATGATGGTGTAAAAGACGAAAATGTAATAATTACGGAGTATAATATTACGACGACGAGTCATTTTGGCAGGGAAATATTTTCTTTTCGGGAATTTTTCCCGAGCCATCATTATCGAGAAATTTTTATAAAAGTTCAAACGAGAAACTCCATCGAATTCATACGTGCAATTGTGTTAGCCATTCCCGTAAATCATCGCCTTAAATTTAAATCCAGAGCCGATTCCACAGCCGGACGTACGAGACTACGGGGTCGGAAAAAAATTAGAAAAAATTAGATTGAATAGAAAATTCTTACGCAGCGACGAGAACTCGAAAAAAAACGGGATAAAAATGTTTCTGAGTCGATTATATAGAGTGAAACGCGAGTGGATAAAGAAACATAGAAAAATAATTGTTAAAGCAACTCCCGGAGTTATAAATGAGGCTGCGTTATGCGAAAAAGATTGGAGGAAATGAAAATTACATGATTTTGAAAATAATGGTGAATCAGCGAGAAGTGTCTAAGCGGGTTTACAGCACAGAACCTCAACCGGTTTCCTCGAGTGCTGTCTCCTGATATGACGCGCGACTTCATATCCAAGAAAATTACGATAATTGCAATATGGACAAGCGAAATTCCTCTGTTGGCCACAGACGTATCGGAGATGTTCTATGATACGAGCCTTCCTAGAGTAACGACGATGGCACTCGAGACATTGGTATCCTCCATGGTCACGTCTAAAACGAATATCATTCCCTTGCGGGTCCATGTAGTCCTTGTATCGGTCACCTGGAACAAAACGAGTTCATCAATTGGCTTGTCAATCAGAAAAAAAACATAAAAATATCTAAAACAAACAACATAAAAAATGGTTGGCGTGGACATGAAAAACGGTGGGCAGGGAAAAACGTCGTACGGTTTTTTTCATCTTTTAGTTTTTCGCCGTCCGTCCTCTCGGTCGAAGCTCCGAGTTTGATTTTTCGTTCAAAAAGTCAATTACAATGATTAATTGAACCCAGAATTTTAAGCGCCTCCGAGAAGCAATTTATTTGGTGGATGCTTGCTCGACCAGACGAATCGAGGCTGGCTGACGACCCTTGTGAATTGATTTAACGTGAGCATACATATTCGACGAGTTATAAGTTCGATGGGGACAATAAGGACACCCAAAACTCGGTGGTTTTCCACAAACGTAACGAATGTGCTCGATTATGCCTCGTTTGTGGGTACAACGACGAGAGCACTGCAGACACTCATACTGCTTAGGCCCGCATCCATGATCAATGTATTTCCCAACGAAAGGATCGTTCCTTCCCCATTTGGCGAGCCGACGTCGATAAATCCGTCGACGATCTGTAACAAGGATCATCGACTTTCATTAACGCCAGTAAACCCAAGAACCACGAGGCCGGCGCATCAGTCTTCTATAAATCCTCGAAAACTATGCAACGAAAAGAAAGACCATCTCCCACTGCCAATATCGACGAACCAGAGCATAAAATTACAAAAGATTCAATTTCCCAAACGTATTTACGCCACAGTGAAGAAAAAATTAACAACCGAAAATACAACAACAACAAAGTTCAGAGCTTTTCTTAAACGCTCTTAACGACGCTAAAAAATGTACATCGTCGTGATTTCGACACAATTCGTGTTTCCATATTACATCGACGGTTTATTTAAAAATATAAATATTCAAGTAATTTTGGCAGCAACTCGTAACAAGTAAAAAGTCCAATATTTCATTATGCAGAACTCAATCAACCAGCGATTTTCGAAACTGTGTGTTTAAAATTGTCTCGATTATTGCAGAGTGGCGCGAGGCTTCAAGGAGAACATTTGATGGAACATACGCGACGACTAATCAATCATTTGGCCCTTG
The DNA here is from genome assembly GCA_037043255.1 of Diadegma fenestrale. Classification (NCBI taxonomy): domain Eukaryota; kingdom Metazoa; phylum Arthropoda; class Insecta; order Hymenoptera; family Ichneumonidae; genus Diadegma; species Diadegma fenestrale. Next base: position 11,811,585 of record CM073317.1, read on the forward strand.
AAGAGCCTGACAACGTTTAGCTTGTAGCCAGGATGCATTTTTCTAACGTGTGTGTAAGTATTGGAGGAGCTGTTGGAACGATAATCGCAATAAGGACAGGCGAAACCAGGAGGTTTTCCGCAGTAGTATCTCATGTGTTGAACGAGTCCCTTCTTCTGGCTGTAACGCCGGGAACAACTGACGCACTCAAATTTTTTCGTTTCGTCACGTTGCTCCTCGTAGTTCGATGAAAACGAGTCCCACCGGCCGAGCTCTGTTGCATACAAGAGTCGTCCTCGCTTTCCTAAAACAGTGACGACATGCGGTTGTGAGTGATTGATTAATTACGATCAAAATTTATTGAGATATCTCCTTAGAAATATCGTACACAGACCTGAGTAATAAAAATTCAAAAACATGGAAAATAATCACATGGAAAAAGTGCTGAGGGAGAAAATGGCTCGATCTTCCAACACGAGAATTTATTCACTCAATCAAGAGTCTTTTCTCGAGTACCTTTACAACTTTTTCCTGCACACGAGAACTTAGTCAGACCAGCACGAGCCTTTTCCCGAGTATCTTTACAACTATTTCCTGCAGACCCTTGTGTCTTCTTCTTATGTGTCTATAAATATTGGATGACCAGCTGGCACGATAGCCACAATGAGGACATCCGTAATTCAATGAATTTCCACACCTAGATTCCTGTCCCCTGGAGTTTCCACTATACTGACGATTTTCTTCCTGAGTTTCTTCGTACCATGTTTCTGAAACAGTGCAATCGATATGTGTCAAGAATTATAATAATTGCTAGAAGGAAAAAAGCAAAGAAACACACAATTCAGTTATAAATAGTAGGAAAACGATTGAGACTGATCAACTCCCACGTCTTCCATGCATACATTTAAAAAACTCGAATCGTTTCGTTGGATACACGTTGGGAAATCTTGACGACCAAGATCTTACGAGTTTCTTCGATCGTTCAAGTTTTCATCATCGCCAAATTCGGCCATAATGTTTACAAGTTTACGGGAAGGGACCGTTTACGAGGAGGAAAGAAAACGAGAAGGTACGAAGAACCAAAATCAATAAATAAATATTGTAACCTGGACGAACGGATTTTGGTCGAAATGATGTGCAATTTTTCAAGCCCCTGCCGACCGATTCGCGTTGAGGGAGAAATTTATTTGAAAAAGTTTTCGTTTTTTTGCATAAAATACAAGTCATTATCGTCGTTCGAATGTGCGAATAATAAATTTTCGTTTTCATGTCCGTGATGCAACTTGGACAAGGATTAAAATATACGAGACGACGCGGTGAAAATTTTATTGGATACAGTCAGAAGCTGTTTAAAACATTCTGTTAACGCCTACGGGCAATTTAGGGTGCCATCTTCGAATGTGCCTGTAAATGTTGGAGGATGAATTGTCTTTCTTGTGACAATAAGGACAAGCGTATCTGGGAGTGTGTCCGCATCTGTGTCGAATGAGGTCCCACATTCTCCGAAAGCCAGCGTTGCATTTTGGACAGATGTAGTTGGTAATGACGGCTGACGTCCAGTCGGACGGATTAGTGGCTGAAAGCAACGATAATAATGTCAATAAATCCGCAAAAACTAAAACTCGATGATAAAAGCATATACAAACTGCAAAAACGAGTAAACAACAAATTATTATTCGACCCACCGAGTCGGAGATGAAGATAATTCGAATGAGTAGCGACTCGAGCGCAAAAAGCGATTAAAAATTGCAATGAGAGAAACAAATCGGACTGGGACATCCAGCGACTTGTGAGAACCTTGAAAATCGTCTTCATTTCCGATTAGCCTGCATCTCCGAACGGGGACTCGGCAGGGTCGACGTTACTTGTTGCAAATGCATAATTCTTGCATACCAAAGATACTGAAAAAAAAAGACGAAAAAAATCTTAAAGACAACTACTAAACACACAAGTATGCGCGAGCGCATACCACAGAGATACTGAAACTATGACGTCACGTTATCTGTCATCTTTATTAAAATCATTTTTTATCGAAAATCGCAGATTGCAAGTGTGGTTTTGGCTTTGTCATTTGTTTTCATATCAGGCGAAAAATAGACCCGATTTATCCAACGGGAGGAAAGAATCAAGCGTGCATCTTGGAGAGAGCAAGTCCGTCACCATGAACGAGTCAAATTTCGTTAGCGCAGCTGCCACAAACACTTTCGAGTTCAATAGTTCCTGTGCACAATAACCGGAAGTCCATCGTGTCTCATTCTAACGTGTTTATAAATATTCGAGGAGCATTTGTCCCTTTTGTTGCAGTAAGGACACTTGAATCTGGGCTCCTTGCCGCAGTCATACTTCATGTGTGTCTTGAGTGTCTTCTTGTACGTGTAACCGGCGTTGCATCGTGGACAGTGATACGCCATCCTGCCGGTTTGCCAAAAAGGATCATCCTCTCGTTTGACTTCGCTACCGGAGTAATCCATGTGGGCCCGCATTAATTCCATGACGTAAGGAAGGCCAAGACCTGAGGGCAGGAAACACGACGAGATTAGAAATAATTGGAGCTCGTGCTCGATCGCTAATAACTTACGCAATGACATTGAAGAATAAAACAAACGGGAAAGGAATCTAAATCTTAAGATCGACAAAAAGAGGAGAAAGATAATAAAATAATGAGGAAAAAGAAAAAAAAAAGAAAAAAATGGTAACGAAAGAAGAAAAATATTTCAAGTTTTAAAGCCTCAGATGTTATGGTTGAAAAAACTTTGTTTCTCGTTTGTTTGTAACTTTGAAGAGAGTGACAGCTCGAAAAGTTAAACTGTATAAATAACGACGAAAATGTAATTTCGGTTCGAGAGATCTGGCAGGCGCGAAAGAGCCGAGTGGAGAGAAGATTCGACGCTGGTTTTCCAATAGTCTTATATTTTTTGGTCTCTTCTTACTGTTGATTTTCTTCTCGTTCACGATTCTTCATTATTGTGGTTGTTTAACTAATAAAAGTCGGAAATGATTGTCGAAAACATTTTCCTCACTTTATTCAACGAACCGTTGAAACATACTCACAGACATGCAACACACACGCATACCACAGTACAATTCGTATACTCGTGGCTCGTTAGGGAGATCACTGGAGCTTGAAGACGTGGAGACGACAACCGTCGTGATATTTTCGTATGTGCCTGTACGTGTTTGAGGACTTACGATCCTTTTTTCCACAATAAGGACACTGGAATCTCGGCTCTTGGCCACACTCGTGCCTGTAGTGCGACAACATATTGGCGCGTTTGCTGAACGAGCTGCAACACCTCGGGCATAAATATCTTGTACCGAGAATCTCTCCCGTTACATCGCCACTCCCTCTCATCGTTACCTTTGGTATCGTAGTGTGATGAAAACTCGTCAAATCTGTAAAATAAAATCGAACGCGGTTCCATTAATAGTGAGCAATTGTTCAACGAACCAAAACATTTCGTCTATTTTGTGGCCTCATGAGAATAATCGACAATCGAGCTCCTGCTGTTGCTTTTTACTGAATAATAATAAAACCCGAGCGACGCGGCTTATTGTTGCCGTCAAGCACATCTTACATGCGACTCAGTGAAGTTTGAGCGTGTAATTCTTGAGGCCCGGATGCCATCGAGCGACGTGTCTGTAAATGTTGTAAGCTTTCTTGTCCCTTTTGTCGCAGTATGGGCATCCGAATCTGGGCTCGTGTCCGCAGAGATGACGGTAGTGCGTCATCATATTAGATTCCATGGTAAACCCGCTACGACATCGTGGACAGAAGAATTGTTTCTTCGATCTATCCGAGGATTGTTGTACGAGCTGTAGTTGTTTGTTGGGAGTCGAAAGAGCTGAAAATTCGAATATTGTTTCGGTTATTAATTGTCGAAAGTTTGCGCGCGTCCTTTATCTCGGAGCACAGCTCGAGAAACAAGAGAAAAGACGCGCGTTGAATTTTCGGTATTAATTCTCTCAAAGGTGCAAGAACGTCGAAGAGTAAGAGATCTTGGAGTGTTGCTTTCTCGAGTGGTCATTTAAATGGTATCTTCAAGATGATGATGTCCCGATTTGATCGGAGGCTTGTCAAGCAACGCGAGAATCTTGCAAGTCCCGTTGATTATTGCGCCAAACAAACGGACGTGATTGTATGAATTTTTGCCAACTTAAAATTTTTCTCCACCAACGTGTACTGCACGAATAAATAAACATAAGCGGAATTGGACAGAACAAGCAATGAGCTCTCTCCTCCCGAGAGACGAAAATCTTATCACAGCCGCCGTCTCAAATCTCGTTTTATTTACAAAAATTAGTATTCGTCTTCGTAAAAATCGATTGCAAAAAAAATCTGACTGGAGTTTTAGTGAGATTATTTACGTTTATTCGTAGACTGTCTTGTTCAACTCTTTTTTTATTAGCATTCGAAGAAACGAAAACAAGTTTGACGTTGTATATACAATTGGAACGACCCTTCGTAGATTCTTCAGTGAAGATCTTCATAATCTTCCGTGTTGATGGCGTTGAAATAGCGATTTGTTGTTAAAACGGTGTATCCACTTAATTAATAGCATTCGTACCACGAATATTGCTAATGAAGATAAATTCTATCCGGTTTGAAACAAGGCATCTGCTTGTGTACCCGTCTGACGTGTTTGTAGACGTTCGAACTGTACTTGGAGCCGTAGTCGCAGTAAGTACAGCGAAAACGAGTTTCGTGAACATTGCAATGAGACCTGAAGTGTCGTAAAAGTCCGTCCTTGGAAAGAAAGCTGTGAGTACACCTCGGGCAAGGGAACCATCCATCCGCGTTACTCGAGTATCCACCTGGAAAAAATGTACGAAAATAGTTAGACGAATGAAAACAACGATTGCCAGGAATCCTCGAATCGATGTGGTCGAGAAAAAGCATGACATACAGACTTGAGGAAATGACGATGACCATTTATTCGGCGTTATCACTTTTACTCATTATCCTCTCTCCGCGAGTAACAAGATGAATCGCAATAAACGCATAATGAGCCCTTAGGATTCGCTTTTGCCTCCCGAATCGAAAAATTGAGAAAAAAAAAACTCCGAGTCATTGAAAATTCTCGCTTCTGACACAATAAATGCGTATGGAATACGAATCGAGGCGAATGTCAATTGTACGAGTATAATGAACATAAACACAAAGCACCACATGCGATTAAAAAAAAAAAAAAACGTATTAAAAATAAACGATCAATGCAGATTCCATTTCGTCGAGCCTGAAATCCCTCATTTTTTTTTTCAAACCCTAAATTCATCAGAGTGCAGAATCATTGGACGATGATTCGACGTGTTTGCTTTCGTCAGCGTTTGTGACACTTGGTATGTAAATTTTTTCGTGTAGAAAAGAATCTCAAGTAGACGAAGCGCCTGGAATAGGAAGTAAAAAAGTTATTTTTGCACAATGAAAAATATCGAGAGGATCGAAACGATAAAGCAGAACGTTTTGTTGACAAATAATCAAGCCCAACGGGATTTCTTCTTTATTGCAATTGCCAGGCGGATACAGGGGAAAAAAATGGAGTGACGTTGCGAGTTGGAAGCTTGAACAATATATTGTTATGAATAATGAAAATTGTTGTTTCAATAGAGTCTGTTAACGGAGACTTGACTGCCCGGATGGAGTTTCCTTACGTGATTGTAGATGGCGTGAGTCCATTTGCTAATGTGGGAGCAATAAGGGCACTGATAACGTGGCATCGTGTCGCACTCGTATCTGTAATGTCGATACATGGAGTAATTCTGTGAGAAGACCTTGTCGCACTTTGGGCACCTAAATTTCGGAGTAGTCGGTCGATTGTGATGTTCGGATTTCTCGTTGAGACTGGGCTTTGGTCGAACGAGTAGCGATTGTGAATATCGCCAAAATTCTGTAAGCAATGGAAGAAAAAAGAATTTGGTGGTGAGTGATAACCAGACATTGATGAATTCGAGACCGGAAATACAAAAGGATCGAGTCTGCGAAAAACAAGCCAACGTTACAAAAACGGATGATTTTTTTGTTATTTTTCGGTTTTTTTTTATTCAATGATCGAAGGGGATGTGCTTGAGGATAGAAATGAGGAAAACTTGATGAAAAAAATAATTTAAAAAATTATCTTATCTACAAACAATCGCGTTAACGGCGATTCGAATAAATGTTATTCGTCGTGTTGATTGTATTTTTATAATTAATATAATCTGACGAGGGTCACTGGCTCGTTCGGATGTACCGTCCTCACGTGTTGATATATGTTTGACGTTTTCTTACTGCACATCGGACAATAAGGGCATTTGTAACGGGGCGCTTTTCCGCATTCGTATCGATAATGTGCCAGCATCGTGTCTCGCCTCCCGTAACCGTTATTGCACGTTGGACAATGGAACTTGCCGGTGCTCGAGTTATACTGAACGTCGCGCCTCTTAAAGAATTTTCTTCGGCAGAAGTCAACGTAGTGAGGAATATAGCCGAACTTGGAACCTGTAAAACATACAACAAATTATTCATCGATCAGAATTACATTCGAGCCAAATTTCATACTTAGAAAAACGTTTTTTTACTCTTTTTTTCTTTTCTTTTCTTTTTTCAGATTAAGGATCAAAGTCCGGAGCGATGCGATTTCTCTTTTTTTCGCCCTTGACTCTCTGTTACTGTGCCGGGATTTTCATGCGCTGGGAACATCTGGTTAAGGGGAACTTTCTCGAAAGGCATCAACTCAAGCTCAGATTTGAACGCGCGATTCAGTATCGCTTTCTTTTTTTTTTTTTATGTTTTTTTTTGTCGCCGGACGTTCTAAAATACACCAACTTCCAAGCCTCGGTGCAACGAACTTCGTTTTTCTCTTAAATAACAGCCCGACGACTAAGCTGAAACTTAAACATCGAGATAAATACAAATTATCGTTCAACTCGAGTCTCTGTGAGAAATTTTTCGGTTCCCACATTAAACACGTTTATACAATTTCATTAAAATTTCATTTCAGCGGTGACTGAATTTATTGACTCGCCAAAAACTTCGCAGCGAATTTTCAACCAAACTCGAACCAATCACAATTAAAATTTGGAGTAAAATCAAAGATTCAGCAAAAAAAAAACTGCGAGGACAGAATCTTCGATTTATTCGCGCCGGAGTGATCGTCGAAGAAACGCTGAAAAGAAGAAAGGCGAAGAATTAGTATCGAGGAGAAAAATAAAAGTGGAAAGAAAATTGATCGACTCGTATCCGAAACTTGCCTTGGATCGAGAGGCTGGTGTAAATTTTCGACAATTGTTTATTCGGGAACGAATAGAGAATGCGTTATAAATATTTGGGGAACTCGGCGACACGTGGTTTCGGACGCAGGACGTGAAATGTGTCTCAGGAACTTTGCTCGCACAGATCAACGATGTAAGCCGCTTGATTCTTATGTTTGCTTCGAACGTGCCTCATCCCGTTGGACTTGATTTTGCAGCAATATTCGCAGTAGGGACACTTGAAACGAGGCCCAAGACCGCATTCGTATTTGAGATGGCTCGTGAGATTCCACTTACAACTGAAGTTCCTCGAGCAACCGTCGTTCGTGCAAAAGAATCGCAATCCATTTTCCGTGGGGTACGGTATAATCGCTGAAAAAAAAATAAAAAAAATCCATTGCGATAAAAAAAAAACAATTGGAGAGACAAAAAATGTTTAATTTTTGGTTAAACATGCCGACAAACAAGATTTCCAAGGTCGCAAGGCAAAATGTTTTTCTCCCTTCCGAGACTTTCACGACAAATCACCTGATCGAGGCCTCCAAGCTCGTTCACTGGCAAGATTGCAAAGAGATTGACAAACAAAGAAAACACAGAATTACGAAAACAAAAATTAATTTATTATTTTAATATTTTTCCTTCAAAGTTCTAGAGATTTTCTTTTTTTTTTTGTAATTAGTTTATGGGCATGTGAGCACATTTGATCAATGATTATTTTGCGACTTGAAAAGTGGCGATGAAATTATTGAATTACGACGATGCTTCGTTTCTGTTTGAATTGATTTGTCAATGATTAGCGTCTGTCTCGAATCGTACAGGACTTTAGGGTTTCGGTACGTCGAGAACGTAAACCTCCGCTTCGCCGTGCCTCCGACGAACGTGTTTAGCAACGTCGGCTTTGACCTTGCAACGATATTTGCAGTAGGGGCACATGAAGCGAGGTTGGAGTCCGCAGTAATAACGAAGATGTTTGATCAAATTTCTCTCGGTACTGAAAGCCCTCGTGCAGTTTGGGTTGGGACAAGGATAAATGGCGTCCGGAGAATCCTCGTACTTGGATGCTCCGTGTTTCCTGGTTCGGCCAGTCCAGAATTTAGCGACACCGGCATCTAAAATTATCAAAGACACGATCGAGTAAGCAAATGAAAGAAATTATTCATTTCGAAGAATCTTACGAAATTAAGAACCAATTTGAATACACAAAAATTTACGGACGAAGGAAATTTGTGCTGGAAATATATTTATTTTGGTGCCTGACAATAATTGCTTGAAAAAAATAATAATACGTCACACTTTTTTTTATTTATGGATCAAAACGTAATTGCTGGAGGTCTTATGGACCCACGCGATGTGACTCTCCACGGCTCCATTCCATCCGCTCTCGTACGAGCAGAAAGGACACTTTAAACGTGACTGAACTCCACACTCGTTACGAAGATGTTTTCTGAGCTTCCATGCCCGAACAAACACCCTTGGACAATGAGGACACGGAAAATATGTTCCCGTTGCTCGATCGTGACGTCCGAATTTACGAACCCTCACTTTTGGCTCGATCGTTGCAGCGCCGAGTGCCGGATCGGTCTGAAGATCCGAGTCAACGTAGCCTGGAAGAAGCAGATTCGATAAAACTGTGAGATTGAGTGAAAATTCGATGGAATAATCGTTTTTGTCTGTAAATCATCGGGATTGACATAAACATGAAAAATTCTATTGATTCCAACAACACGAGTCTACCCCGACACAAACCCATCACCGAACAAAACTAAAAGGACGCTTTACGAAGTGTGTGAACAGAAAATTTGTGTTTCATTTATTTTCGTGATCACTGAACAGAAAAACAAGATTATTGAACATTTGGTTGACAAACATCAACGACATAGACGAGACGACCGGGGTGAATACGTCGCACATGAGCACGAACATTCGAGGCGTGTTTCGTTCGATGAAAGCAATAAGGACAATTGAATCTGGGCTGTTGTCCACACTCGAATTTCACGTGATACCGAAGATTGTGTTTCCGGCTAAAAACGCTGTTGCAATTGTTGCAAGGAAAATTCGAAGTGCCATTGATAACTTTTCTCCGTTGGCGAGTCGGGTTGATCTGAGGATTGTCAGAAGTTTCGTAGCCCAGAAATCCGTCTGTAATCATACAAAAAAATCACCCGTCCAATTAATACAAAAATGATGAATTATTTCATCAGCCATTGAGGCGACTCGTGATAGATTTTTCGAAAATAAATATTGCACGTGCAATTCAAAGGAAATGCCTAAGCTCTAAAGTAACGTTTGGAAAAGTGAAATTTCATTCAATCAATTTAGTCCCGCCTCGGAATCAATTCAAATCGATCAATGATGCGCAGTGCCACTGAGTTTTTATTGAAAAATATGAAATTCAATACATCGATGATTACAAGCGACGGTATACTCGTGTAATCTTATTTCTTGAAATCCAGAGTAAAGACACGTCCAGAATGCTGTCGTCGCACGTGACTCCGGGCATTGGACAATTGTTTAGCCCGATAACTACAGTACGGACAACCGTATCTCAAAAAATCGCCGCATTCGTGTTTCATGTGATAATTCAAATTCTTCAATCTGTTAAATGTACTTGGGCAATTGACGCAGTTGTATCGAACATTCGAGACCAGATTATTATCGGGATGAAAGATTCCTGGTACAATCGGCGCGTAATTGTAATAAGACTCTGTCGCGAACATTGAACCTGCAAACAAAAAGAACAGAGCGAAAAAACGTAAATCAAAAAATCATTGACTCGTTGATGCATTAAAAAATGTTGCTTGGAAAAAAAACATTACGAAAATACATTTTGCTCTGTGGTTTTGTTCTTTTTTTGATCAAAAGCATGCATATCATTGAAAACGCCAGTCAATCGGTGGCTCGGGACTCGATGAGCTCGCGAGTCTCTCGTGTGGCCGAATATCGTGAAATCAACGTCATCAGCTGTCTCTGCGTTTCACTTTATTAGCTCGGTGAAACCCTGAGGATCGACAATAATGCGTAAAATGACGTGAGCAACTGTTTTTACACTCGCTTTCCTTTATTAGAATTTAAATACATAAATTCGTGGATTAAAACATGGACGAGAATCTCATAGAATATAATGTCGCGATGGAAAAAAAAAATGCGCAATTACATCGAGGCGATGTAGAAAAAAAAATAATTTCAGAATAAAATGCGTAAAGCGTAAATAAAATTGATGAAAAAATAAATGTGACGTTGTTCTCGTGATGGTCGAGTTTGGTCCATGCTTTTTTCTTAATTCGAGACTTTCAGTTCTTGTTTCGTAAAATTGTTCAATATGGAGAATTTAGTCGATTTTCATGTTTTTATAATCTGCCCTGGTGAATTCTTCCCAAGATCCCAGGGCGACATCGATAACGCAAATCGATTGGTTAGGATGACGACTCCTTATGTGTGATCGCGTATTGGATTTTTGTTTAGCTCGATAGTGGCAGTAAGGACACTTGAATCTTGGGAGTTGGCCACACTCGTACATCTGATGTCTGGTAAGAGTGCCCTTAAGATTGTACACGCTGTTGCATCCAGGACATGGATATTTTCGTTCGCGTTGACGATACTGCTTCATCATTGGAAGCTCCGTGAACATATCTGGCAAACAAAAAAATAAAAAAATGATTTTTAATAGAAGAAAACTTTGAGTTTTGCTGTAAATTTTGGACATGGATTTTCTGTCAATATTTATGTCGTTGTAATGTTAGTCTTGAGTTGTATCGATGGCCCAGGATAATGCAACGACGATTAATTGTCGCAGAAAAAACTTGGACACCATGATTAATCGGTGCAATTTTTTGGTTTTGTAAATTTAATCGTTTCCCGTTGGTTTTTTCCTCGATAATCGACAGAAAAAATACACCGCTTAGCGAGGCAATGCAAAAATGTCCATAGCGTAAACGGGACAGCCTTTGTGTTTTCTTCGAATGTGTTTGTTGACGTTGGACGTCTTCTTCGAGCGTAAATCGCAATAGGGACACTTGAACCTCGGCGATTGTCCACACTCGTACATCCGATGTTTAGTGAGGTCGGGTTTCCGGCTGTACGAGCTTTCGCAACTTGGGCATGGATATATCTTGTTACTTTGACGTTTGTTGCGCAGCCTGAGCGCCATGTAATCTGCGAATGAAAAAACAGAATAACGGGTGTGCTTGATCCTTGACATTGAAGAATATTCGAGCGATTATTAATTACGGGTGTGAACACTGATGCTCGACTATGACACAGGAAAAAATTCAACTTCTATATTGCTCGCTACTTTTTTGCGGAAAATGAATTTTTCATTTTTTTAAAAAACCTCATTTTTATTTGTCTGTTTTTCGCCAAGGCAGCAACTTTGAGATTATTTCAATACAGAGTTCGGTTCAAGGTCACAATGACGGACCTTGCGTGTTTGAAATTTCAATTTAAAGAAAATATTACAATAATTTCGAAATAATATTCGTGGCATCACGTTTTGGTAGAAATAGAAAAAAAAATTCTAAGCCGGCACATAATTCGGGTCGTATATATTCTGGATGTAAGGAACTTCTCCGTAGTGCTTTCTTCGTATGTGTTTGGTCACGTTGGAGGACTTCTTGGAGACCATGTCGCAATAAGGACATTTGAATCTCGGTGGTTGGCCGCACTCGTATCTGACATGAGTGACGAGACTTCTTCTTTGCTTGAAAACGCTCGAGCAGTTGGTACATGGGAATCTTCTCGTGAGCGGATTTATGGATTTGATATTGCTGAAGCTTCTTCTGGTTCCGTTAATCGAGTAACTTTCGTATCCTGAAAAATTAAACGTTATTGTCAGTTTGTTCGATCGAACAATCTCCGTTCGCTTTCTATTTGCTTTTCCAATTCTTCCAATAAAATTATCACACGTTAGTCAGGCAGGTTTTCTAGCCGGAAGTTTTGGGGTTTGTCTACGTTTTTCCCGAACTTTTTGCGTCCAAGTTACTTGAGAATATGTTTTATTAACAACAAAGCTCGAATTAGTCGAGATATCAAAATTACCTAAAACTAAAGCTATCGATATTTCCATCATTCCGTCTCGTCAATATTCAGTTTTTTTTTCGTCGACCACGCATTTCCGTTTGTTTTCGATTCGCCTTTTTATTTCGTTCCTTCATCGGCGCACACGGTGCACGGTGCACGGTTGTTTTCATCAAATCAATTATGCGAAACTCTTTGCTCTTGTGCAATTTACGAACGTGCCTATACATGTTGGACGAATAGTGGGCTTTTTTCGTGCAATAAGGACATGTGAATCTCGGTGGCTTTCCGCACTGGAATTTCTCGTGAGACTTGAGACTTCTTTTATTTTTGAAGACGCTCGAACAGTTGAGACAAGGGAATCTTCGGGAGGCCACAATTGTCGGTTTCACATCGAGGCTTCTTGTGCTCTTGTCACTGGTGGAATTCAGAGATTCTGAAAAATCGAACAAGTTCGTCAGTTTTCTACCAAACAATCGTATTTAATGAAATATTTTTGTTTTTTTCGTCCAATGTCACGCTTATTCGGGAAAGTTTTGTAGCTGGGAATTTGGAGGTTTCACTTGATTAATCTCCAACTTTTCTCGTCCAAATTACTTGCGGATAATTTTTATTATTATTAACAAATATTACGTCGATTTATTCGAGATGTCAGATTTTCACAAAATGGTGCGTACAACTAGAATTATCGATAAATCCTTAAATTCCTCTAGCGAATGTTCAGTTTCTTCCGTCGATTGGGTGTTTTCTATTTCGTTTCTTAACCTGCACATGGAGAGCACCGTTTCTCTTCATCGTTTTGTTGAACAAATCGATGATGAAAAACTCTTCGTCTTTGTGCAATTTTCGAACGTGAGCATACATGTTGGACGAAGATTTGGCTTTTCTGGTGCAATAAGGACATTTGAATCTCGGTGGTTTTCCGCACTGGAATTTGACGTGATAGACGAGGCTTTTCCTCTGTTTGAAGACGCTCGAGCAGTCGGGACAGGGGAATCCTTTGGAGAGGGCGATTCTCGATTTCACATCGAAGCTTCTTGCGCTCCTGTCAATCGTGTCATTTACGTATTCTGAAAAATCAAACAAATTCGTCAGTTTCCTACCGAACCATCGGAATTATTCGTTTATTCGTTAAATCATCATACGTTAGTCAGGCAGGTTTGCTAGCCCGTAGATTTGGGCACAAAGCTACGTGTTTCCCGAACTTTTTTGGGCTCAAGATTCTCGAAGACAGTTTGGTTAATGACTAAAAAGTAAAAGTCTCGTGGGTCACGTTTCCACTAAATACAACTAGAGCTGGCGACGTTTTTTGTCTTTATTATTCAGATGCTCAACCAAATTTTTGGCCGCGTTTCCATTTTACAGTTTTATGTTCACATTTTCTTTTTTTTTTAGTTTGTTCAAGAAACGTATCGTTTGCCTGAAATTGGTTTGTTCAAATCGATTATGAGAAGTTTTTCGTCCTTGTGCATTTTGCGAACATGGACATACATATTCGAGGAAAATTTGGCTTTTTTAGAGCAGTAAGGACATTGGTAACGAGGCTCCTTGCCGCATTGAAAGTGATAATGACTCTTCATGTCCGAGATTCTCTTGTATCCACGATTGCAACGAGGACAATGAAACTTTTGGCCACTCGTAGAAGCTTCTTGCAGTTGAATCCTCGCCCCTGGATGTTGTGACGTCGATGGAAACGCAGACGTTCCAGCAATCGTATGCTGATGGGAATCCGTCCGGATTCTCGTCATTTGTCTCCTCGTTCCTCGATTAATATCGAATCTCGAATAAAAATATCGCGGTTGTGTGAAACCACGTCCGCTTGACATTTCCGCGCCGACGATCCCTCCTGAATGATGACGACGTGAAATTTGTCTCGTTCCTGAAACATCAAGAAAGAAAACCAATATGAAGCTTTTCTCTGCCTCAACAAATGTTTCTGTTCAAATGCCGGAGTCACGATGCGACGACCTTGAGAACAAATACTTCTCATTTATTTTTCATTCTCATTCAAAAATGTCAAGCTCTCCAGACGAAATTACTGTTCGACTAGCTCGAAATGCAGAAAAAAAAATCAATTACCTTTTTCTCCTCCGCAATAGCGAAAAACCTTGGCCTTGGGATACTAGTCACAAAATTTAGAACAGTCAAATTGGCAGATCAATTTTTTGAAAGTTTCGCTCGAAATTTTACCCGAAAATTACTAGAAAAAAAAAAATAACAATTTTTTCGCTTGGCTGGGAATTTCTTGTACACAAGAAAGTTGAATCGAAGATTGTCAGCGTGAGGGAATAAAAAATTTGCTCATCGAAACTCTCAATACTTTTGTAAAATTGTTTTTAATGTATAAAGAAATAAAAACGTCGAGCATGCGAATAAAATGAAGATTTTCAAGGGACAGATAATAAATCGATTATTCCATGTAGTTCAAATTAGTGAGACGAGCAGAACTGGAATACGTTGTAACTTGAAAGGGAAGCGATTGATGAAGACGTCGAAAATGGAGTTTCATGTCCTGCAGTCTCTTGTAAGTGCTCCCACAATAAACGCATTTTCTGATTTTGCCACAATTGTGTCGCATGTGATAAGTGAGGGAGGCTTTGGTGCCGAAACTAACGTCGCAATTGCCACAAGCGAATGTGCGTCTTCGTCTGGTGTTACTATCGAGAAGACTGACGGAGTTATCCGCAAAACAAGTGATTATTCCGGTAGAACGATCCCTCATTATCCTCGAACCTGCAACCACGAAAGCAAAAGTGAGAAGAGCAAGACCTGCAGAAAAAACTGTTTTTAGGAGACACTAAAATTATAAGAGTCAATGACGAGTAACGTTTATGCAATTTTAATGTTTTTTGGAGGGTTGGGAGGCAAAAACGTGGATGATACATCGTTCGAAATATTCGAAACGGTGAAAGAATTCATTTGACTCGGATTTTTCACATTTTTCTTATTTTTTTCCTGAAATTCTTAGTGTTCACGTATTCAATAGGTTGAAACTTTGTCGTCGAGAGTTCTCGATTATGTCGCTACTGCGGGACATCTTAGTTGATGTCTTCTCAAGCTGCTGCCGTGCAAAAAGGTTTTATCGCAGCGAAAACACTTGAGAGTTCTTCCGCACTCGTGACGTATGTGGTAAATAAGATGAGAGCGTTTGGTGTAACTCGAGCCGCATTGAGAACACGCGTGAGGACGAGTCTTCGGTAATCGATGACATTTCGAGTGCGGATTCCAGTAACACGAGGTATCTACGTGGCTGCGTAGATGACCCATTTGCATGAAAGTTTTCAGGCAATATCGACAGGTGTAACGACGTCGCGAATCGTCCGAGCCTCCAGCCACAGCTTGACACATTGAGAATGCTGAAACATCGTTTTTACGATTCATCGTTAACATTTTTTTTTTCTAAAACCTCAAAATGAAGAATTTCACTATAACAAAATGACATTCAAGCGTTTTTCGTTATTCCAAACTTCGTTCAACTCGGTTGAGATATTTCCTTGATTTTTTAGTGGAGAAAAAACAAAACAGAATCATGCGCTTCACAGTTTTTACGATTTTATTATTTTCCAGTCTCTTTTCCTTCTTCGAATTTTTTTTTTTTTATTTGAACCGAATTCTGTGCGAGCGTTTCCTCAATTCCCTTGTTCGCCATCGTTTCGCTGCACTTACTTGTCGAACTGAGTCCAAAAGAATTCGTAAAGCCGAGGCAACTTTTCTAATCCAACGGAAGCCGAAATATCCTCCAAATAACTTACGATCGTGTAGGACGAAAACGGCATAGTTTTGTGTTATTTATCGCAACGCTTTGGAGTGATTATTTAATATTATTTTCAATTAATATAAAAATATAATCGTTCAATGCGGAAAATCGTATTTATTAGGAATAAAATGAAAGTTGAATATTGTTAAATTAAGTCTTAAATAACAAAGTGTCTCGGCGTAATTGTGCAGAGAAACAATAAAGAACGATACATAATTTATTAATACTCGGAATGCAGACTCTGTCGGGACTTTAAATAAAAGAATAGAAATAAATTGGACGCTGGTCATAATAGTTGATCGATAGGAGCAGAAAAAAAGCAGAAAATGTGGAGCGAAGAGATGTTCAAGAAAAATTGATGGAGTGCTTCCTGGTGATGTGTTCGGTGAGAATATCCTTTCGCGCGTAAAATTTACCGCAATAAGGGCAAACGCATTTGAGCTTGCCGCATCCGTATTTAACGTGCCTACACAAAGTAGACCAATTTTTGTAAACCTTGCCGCAATCCGTACAACGATGACCACCGATTGAGAAACGATACTTGTCTTGCGAGTTGCCTGAAACGAGAAAAGAAAAAAGAAATCTTGTCAGTCGAATGCTGCAAACGAGACTGTGAGAAAAATCGTAGCATCTTCGCAGATGACCTTAACAACTGACATCGACCGTAAACTCCGTACCATCGTTAAGAGGATGACAATGATAGATTAAAAATTAAAAAGAAAAAACAAACGAAAGTAACAAAGAGCGAATGACGAAGAAATGGTCGACCCTCGATCTCTCGAAAACGATGAAAAACGACAAATAATAATAAACCAATATCCCAACTACTTGCGCATCTTCCATCGTGGATTTGGGGTAAAGAAAACGCGTCGTCCGAAGCTCATTTTTGTGCAACCCTTCTGTTTATTAAGTCAAAAATACAGTCATGCGATTTATTATTATTTATTAACAATATTCTTTTATTTTCGTACCAACGAGATATAAAATTTACACAAACTATACAAATGTTAAAGATTTTCGACAAACAACGTGTAGTGTACACCCGAAAAAATACAAATTCAACAACGATCGTAAATCGAATATCCAATATTTTGGCAATTATTTGCTCGACAGGCTATACAAATTTATGAAATATTATATTTACGCTTTTAACAATAAAACATAGGAATAATTGTCCTTTGGTATTCGCATCAACTCGTTATTCACTTCTTTTATTTTTGGCAGTATGTTTCTTCGATAATTAAAGACACTGTGAAGTTTATTGCCTTCAAGAATCGATAATTAGTCAACGTTACGTCAACGACGATAATTATTAATATTTGTAACAAAGTGAATCAGATTTTTCTGTATTTTTTTGCTCCGATTGGCTAAATTTTTCATTGAAACGTCGTTTTTTTTAAATTGATTGACGATTCGATTGATAATGTGCGGGAAAACAAGGCAAAGGGACTCAAAGGCATTAAACGTATTGACGAAGTAAATTTTTGGTAAATTGAGACGAAGCTTTTTTGTAGGTCACTCGAGATCGTAATCATTGCGAGAAAATAAAACGAGAATGAGTTTTATCTTGGAGTGAAACTTTGAGGAGTTCAATCGAGAGATTCTTTTTTAATTGTCAACGTTGGATCGAGCTGGGGTACAATTTGACGAGTTGCACCGTGTATGTTGAGAATATGCTGCTTGAGGTGATCCGGACGACAGAAATATTTGCCGCAGAGAGTGCAGGTGAATGTGTAACGTGAGCCAAGCCCGCCGCACTCGTATCTCGAGTGGCGTGTCAAGGAAGATCGCGACCTGTATCCACGTCCACACATGACACAACGAAACCTCAAACCACCCGACGAAGCGCCGCAATCCAAAGCTGGACTAGCTGCGAACATACAGGGAGGAAATTTTTTTTACAGACGTGTGGCCCTCGGGGTGTTTTGGCCTCCGAAGAAACGCCCTTGAGCCGAGGGCACTAAAAAGTTGATGTACAAGAAACAAAAAATAATGAAAAATCCTCAAAATCCACGATAATGTAAAATTCCATTTGACACAAAGCGCGATTGCGAGGGTTTATTTTTTATTTTACTCCGAAAAATAAAGTGCCAGTTTTGATCGATTATTTTTCTTTCAAACGAATCGTTTGACCGCTTTTTCTTTTTATTATTTAATTGAAGCTCGAAAGCGTGAAGACAAATTGCTGAATCGCGTAATCGACCTCGCACGAATTTTCATCTCGAGACCTCACAACTCGATAAATCAGAGAAAACAGCGTAAGCCGAAGGGCCTCTCATTTTTTTCTCTTCTCGTTACAACAATTTTTCTGTTTCATTTTATTTTCGAGTCTCGAGAAAATATACTTGTGCGAAATCCCTCGTTTTACAGGCGGTTATTTACATGCTGCCCCAAAAATTATTAATATTATTATGACATTATTATCCTCATTGCAAATTTCTTTCAATTTTTCCCTCAGGACAATTTTTACACGGTGTACTTTGCTAAATCCCAGCGTTCAAAAGACAATACCTCCTTAAACATTATTACACCCAAAATACACATTCAGCATATGTTTAACGAAAAATGTCACGCGAACGATCCCTTGACATATTTCTGTAGTGACTTTACACGATTAATTCATTCATTCACTGAAGGACGTGGACACTAAAAATACCCCAATTGTTAATCATCGGAATTCAATCGTTCTTACTGTCGTTGTTGTGGTTAAATTTATAGCGATTTAGAGCTAACGGAATTGAGCATCGTTTACGATTTTTTCCACGATCCCTGAACAGAGAAATATTTTTTTTTTTTTAATCAAAGTTCAGGATTCTAATTATTCTGGTAATGAAATTTGATTCCGGCGTTTCTATTCTCTCTAACCTGTCGATGTCTTTATCGAATAAACAATGAACCTGAAAATGTGACTGTTGATGAAATAAAAAAAAATGGTCGGATATTTGGATAGATCGACTCGGAATATAATTTTAAAAAATCCTCTTGCGAAAAACGTTGATTGGATATGAAGTGGAAGAAAAATTGGTCGTGAGATTTTTTCGAAAAACCCGCATTTGCTCTTTTATTGGAAGCTGCAACGTTGCATGGAGTAAAAAGAATTGAATATTTTTAAATATAATTGATGCTTTTTATTTTATAATTTGCATTTTTTTTTGTTTTTTTTTTTGCGACTACGATTCGATCTATTTGTTCCAAAATTTGTAAAGAACACGAATGTCCTTGACGGTGATCGGTCTATTGGTATTTGCCGATCCTCCTGCATCGAGCATCACATCGTCATCGTCGGTGAAACATTCGGCAATGTGTCTGAGCAAACCACCGCGATATTTGTAACTTCGTCCGCAGCTTGGACAGGAAAGTCGACGATAATCGGCCATGAGATGAGAAGTTGGGATAGCGACTCGGCGATCAAATCCGAGGTTACTTCCGGTAGCGTTCGTGTTGTGCCCCTTAACACTTGTCCCGTACCAATCACCAGCTGCAAGCATCCACGCCGCAAAAAATCACCCCCGAGACCAACGCGACAATGTACCAATGATTAAATAAAAAATTATTCAGTTTATCGTTTGTTCGTTTCTTTGGCTTTTGTAAAAACGAAATCATGTACTCGAAATTTTGGTGTGTATGACTCAAACAGAACCAGGCACAAAAGGAGGTATACTCGATACTTCGAATGGCCAGGAAGTACTTTCACGATTAATGAGAAGGCGGTTAATTATTCCTGGACAAGACCCGTTGCCTTATTCATCGTTGTTGCTAACTTTTTATTCGATTGATCGATTTGCTTATATTCTTTTGATCCTTCAACAAATTTCTTTGGTAATAATGAATATTGCCAAGAAAGCTCGAAAGTACTCCCTCTAATTGTAAACAAAATAAATGAATAATCAACCAGGCGAAATAGTTTATTCATTAACGTTTTCGTGCTACCTCGAAATGATAATTATTTTAAAAAATTGTAAAATAAATAAAGCAGTTACAAAAAACATGACAGACACCCTTGACGCACCGTCGATGACGATTGCCATCAGCAGGGATCGACGATTTCATTTCCATCGCCTCTGCAATTAATTTCTTACTCTTTCACTCTCGTTATAGATTTTTGCATCAATTTTTTCATTTTCTTTTTCATTTTAGGCCCCGATCAGCTCGATCCCGGCTAATGGAAATGTCTCGAGAAGCCCTGGCTTCGGAGTTAGTAAAAAGACGATAGAGTACCGAGATTTGTAAATTGAACCAAGAGAATTGATCGTAATTCCATGGGAAACGAATATTTATTTTGAAAAAGTTCGAATTTCATCATTTTTTTCTGTTTTATTTTATTTCAAGTTTATTTTCTCTTCGGATCAATCTTCAAATCTGCTCAAAACGTCCGTGCTAGTAAGCTGATGCTTCCTGAAAGCGGGGACAGGTGTGTGGCGTTGAATGAATCAAACACGTGTTGGTTATTGTTTGTTTTTTCTTGATTTTTTCATCTTTTATTTATTATTATTCAATCATTCAAATGTGACGAACATGAGGGTAGTCGAGGACGAAATTTTTTGAAGCTCTCGTTGAACCAAGTCTCGACGACCAGAAAAACCAGCGTCACTCTCGAACAGTGAAACAATAATCGAATTTTCACGAGCAGCATGGAATGAAAAATCGTTTCGTCGCTTGTTCGTTTTTTTTTTGTTTCTATCACGAGAATTTCGTCGCTCGAGAACTTTGAGGGAAATTAAATGGAAAAGAAACGATTTTTATATTCGATGCTGCTCATGAGCCACGACCTCGAGTCCGTGCACGTCGATCATGTGCGATTCAAGGGTGGAAGAGCAATGACCTTGTTTGGCCAGATGGGAGACTCGATCGTGAAGATTCCTTTTTGTCATTCGAAGCTGTCATGACGTCAAAGCGAGTTGTACACATCTTTCGTAACGTCGATCGTATCTTTAACGAGTTTCTCAATATCCAAAAATAACGCTCAAATCAGCTGGAAAAATTAACTCCTCATTGACACCAACTTTTCAAATCTAATACGCAAATATTGAAATTTCATTTCGTTACAATTCCACGAGTTTCTTTCTTCAAATTTCTTGCAGTTATTAAATTTTTCCAGATGAATTTCTGTACGCGGTCGTAACGAACATTTAAATTGACGTGAATTCGATTCCCAAAAACAAAGATTTGATCAACTATCATTGAAGCAAAAAGTTTTTTCAACTTTTGATTGAATTTTGCAAATTTTCCGGGTTACGTCGTCGACGATAAAAAATGCGATTATCTTACGAAAAAAAAAAAAAATCTTTCAAAACGGGAGCA
The DNA here is from genome assembly GCA_037043255.1 of Diadegma fenestrale. NCBI lineage: Eukaryota > Metazoa > Arthropoda > Insecta > Hymenoptera > Ichneumonidae > Diadegma > Diadegma fenestrale. The sequence goes on from CM073317.1 coordinate 11,832,862, forward strand.
GAATACGAAAAAAAAACACATGAACAACATGCCGGGTTAGATTTGTAGAAATTTTTTTTAATGTTTCGACAACTTGTTTATTCGACATAAGAAAAAAAGACATATTTCGTGTGTGCAAGTTCCAAATATATCAAAATTATTACAACTTGCTTTTTGACTTCGAAGATGACTCGAAAAACAAAATAATGAAAAAACAAAAAAAAAGACAGAACCGTGAACCGTGACAATAATTTTCGGCGACACAAATCATAACAATTGAATCAAAACAATTGAAAAAAAAAAGTATAAATCGTTGTTTGCAATCGTTGTTGGAGAATTGATTGAAATATTGAGCAATGTTGGTTACGCGATGCAAACACTTTGCGCAAAGTCTTATACGTGTACGAAAAGTGCGAGCGAAAAACAAACATCGGCTCAAAAGTTATTAAATTTGACGAGAATTTTTGTGTAATTTTAGTTCAAGACTGATTTTTGAGATTTTTCATTAGAGAGTGTACTCTGCGTCACGTACAAAATATAAAACGATAATAAACCAAGCAAAAACGATACATTGAGAAACAAAAGTATAAAAAAGTTGAATGCATACTTGTAATCGTGACGGAGAGCACCTTCTTGATGTTTCGTAAAAAATAATCGACGTTTTCATGACAAAGATCATGCGAAAATGTTTTTTTTTTCTGTTTTGACGATGAGATCCTCGGGATGTTGAAACATTGATGAGAAATCTTGAGAGTTGACGTTTTTTTGAGATCTTCGTGTCCCTCGATGCGAAGGAAAGCGTCGTACGAGATTTACGAATACGAACGAAAGAATTTGATCGACAAACGACTCACACGATTCTCACACTCTTGCCAAGAAAGCCTGCGTTAATTATTTCCGTTCGTCGTGTTTGGATTTCATCAATTTTTGAAAAATATCCGTGCGAGACCCGCAGCCGGATATTTCCGAGAAAAGAGAAAAAAAAATACTGAATTCGTGAATGCAAGAAAGTGGAAAGCTGCGAATCGTGGCCGGTTTGACGTGAATCTCAATAATGCGAAGAAAACCCAGGCGCCTTGGGATTTCTACGTTTGAGAATTCGACGACAAAACGACCGGTCGATCCAACAACTATTTTCACTTCCTTATTTTCTACCTGCCCGTCTCAATATTTCTTTCCTAACTAATCAGCACATTCACAATCTCTCCCATTCGCACTCGACCAACAAGGAAAAACAACGATGTCGATAAACGAGCCAAGGAAGCTGCAAATAATCAACTCGATACAAGAGAAAGACAAAAATTAAATGAGAAGGATTTGCGGGATCGAGGGACGTAGAGATTTTCACGATAAATTTGGAGGTTGAGACGCAAATCATGGGAAAATAGAATAATTTCGACATAAATATTTCGTTGAATAATATGAAATTGCGTCGATTTCAAAATGGTTGCAAAATCAATTGTCCAACGACATAAAACTTTCCAAAATTCAACGATAATCGTGGGTGCCGAGACGCTTTGTAAATTGCAAAACAACTCGATACCCGATTGGCTAAAAAAACGCGTAATTGAAATCATGAAAATCAACCATTTTCAAAAACGACAAACTATTCAATTGAGTTAAAAAAACGTTCACCCTGCGCGCCGATACAACGCGCAAGATTAAATACTTACGTGATATTTTTTACCTTTTTACTTACATCTCCACACTTTACCTTTACCATTACCATCAATTTCTTTAGCAAACACCAATCAGTCGTTCTCTTGCTGAACGGGCGGAGATCCAATTAAGAAAGAAAAAAAACGTCAAATCAATGTAAATGTTGCGCTTATCGTGCACTGTCACTTTTTTTATGCTGTAAGAATAAATTATTATTGCAATTGACAATTGTGAACAATTTTTTAAATGTTGCCTGAAAATGCTTCGAATTTCTTCGGTTTCTCGAATCATTTGTGGAAAACGAAAATTTTCAAAGATCCTCGAATAAAAAGTTGAGATCCAACGAATCTGTGAAAATTCGTTCGTCAGTAATGAACGAGAACCAAAAATAGAGATTCGAGTGTTGTTTCCTGTAGAAATAAACTTTGCATTGCACAAAAAATTGAAATGGAATACAAATTATGGAAACATGAGAAAAATGATGATCTGAAAACTGAAAAATTGATGAATTTCACGCAGAAAAATTGACGATCGTCGATGAATAATCGATTATTCAATAATCAATTATTCAATAATCAATTATTCAACCGATCACGAGCGATTGACAGCACCACTTTGGATTTTCCAAAAACTCGCGAAATACGAAGAAAAAAGACCCCTCGAACGAAAAGTGACGCGTTCAACGGGAGATTGTGACGAATCGATAGTTTTTGGAAAATTCGAAAATGTGTTACATGAAAAATGCCTGTAAAGAAAACGTGGACGAAGAAAAAATTCAGCAAGTCCAAAATATTGCACGAATCAAAGAAAATTGAGACACGAAAATCCAAAATCTTCGAACCATCGTCCAGGTTGAAAAACATGGACGAAAAATTCGGAAGATGTAAAGAAATTTCAATCATTTTTGAAAACCGTTACCAATACGTTACCAAAACTGCAGCTCGATGTGCGAAGTCATCTTCTTCGTAACGATGCGTTCTTGAGCCAGAAAAAGTCTGAGCTCGCGAACAATCAGCTGCGGAGTAGCTTTCTTCGGTTTCTTCAATCTTCTGTTTTTTCTTTCGGCGATACGTGTCTCAGCCAAATGCACAAAAAGCGGCGACTTCGCAGAGACAACGATATCGCCGATACTCGGTAGAAAATCACACACTGAATTTAATTTTGTCAACGGACCAAAATCCGCTGACGAAAAACAACATGAAGTTGGTGTGGAACTGAAATCGAAAAACGATCGACAAGAATTCATACAATTTTCGACATTTTGCGAAAGAGTGGAAACTGAAAAAAAAAACCGGTTGGAAATAAAATCATGGTAAAAAATAATATTCGGAGTCCGTTGAGTAGAATCTTCGAAGTTCGAGCCTGTGGAAAAGACAAAAAAAAAACATTTTGCAACGATTCTGGTCTCGGCGAGAATCGCGCAAGACCATGAAACTGACAAATCAGCAAAAAAAATGCTGGCGAATCGAAAACGTGTTGCGTTGTATGAATTTCCGGTGAGAACGAGTTGAAAAAATGCAGAGCACACGATTATAAAATGTTATTCGAAAAATCCGCATGTATGAAACACGCGAAGTGAAACAAGAGAGAAAATTCATTCCTTCCCACACACTCATAACCACATCAACGTACAGCTGGGGAATAAAAAACGAAACGACAAATATTCGGTGTAAGTCACAATTAACAAATAAAGAATTTCGCCAACGACGTTGTTCGAGGCGAGCTCGTCTTCTTACCAAAAGAACGAGTCCCCCGAGCCAACGCCGGTCGATCAATATTTGCAAATTGTTAGCGAGACAAGAACGTGAATAAAATTCCTGCGGACCAATAGAAAATTTGACACGAACGATAAAATACAAGAACAAAATAAACACGTGGAAATTACAACGATGTAAACAAATATCTCGATTGACGATGACGTCAAAACGTCGATGATTTCAAATTTTTACCTTGTTACCTTCAATTTTTACCTTTTTACCTTCAATTACCTTTTTACCTTCAACCTTTTGTACCTTTTTACCTTTATACCTTGTTACCTTCTTGAATGAATTTCCCACGCAGTTCGGTGTGTGAATCACGAGTTGTCAGGGCCGATGGTCGCCGTTGAAAAAAAAAAGAGAAACGAACAGTGCTCAGCAGCGCGATGTGTGTAATCAGCAAAGTGCAAAAAACACAATCGCGCGCTAAAAATCGAGCGACTGAAAAAGCGATGCACATAAAAAAAAAATCGTCCAGCTTGCGAAAAGAGTGAGCAGAGCTGTACGAAATCTTCTCTCTTCGTTCTTCTTGATCGCGTGCCTCTTCTTTCTTCATTCTTCGAGGTGGATCAACCGCGAAAAGAAATATTCGCGAGTGATTCGACCCGAGCGAGAAATGGCTCGTCCGTGTCGAAGCAAAACTCTCGCGTCATCGATCCGCGGTGTATTTCTCACCGAAAAACCCCAGCACATTGGTCTCAGAGTCTTCTTTATTGCTAAACACTTGGAAGGAAAGAAAACACACGTATGCATGTGGCACGAGCCACACGTATGAAACATGGACATGATGCGAGTGAGATAACATGGTAGAGACACAATATGGATAAAATTCGACGAAACACGTAGAATTACAGAGCATCATCGTTGTTTACAATATCATCATTTATAAACGCTATGACTAAAGTTTATAACGAGAAAAAAAAACGAAAAAAAAAAAAACAACAAAAAAGTACGTAGAATTGTACAACATTAAAGAAATGATATTGAAATTTCATGAGAAACAAAAAAAAGACAAAACACATCACATCGTAACGTCGAAGTTATAATTGGTAAAATAAATACGATGTTCGTTAATTCGAGGTGTAATTAATGTATGAAATTCTTAGTTTGTTCTTCTTTCTTTCATTTTTCTTCTTCATTTCTGTTTTTTTTTCTGTCCTTTCTCGAATAATAATATACATATACATATCAAGAGACATATGTATACATACTCGTATGGAAAAATATCAAGTTTTGTTATATATTTATATATAATATATATGACGTATATATATACATATAAAATATATATTGTGATTTGGGTTAATCAAACATTTTTCATGTATATGCGTTACGAACAAAGAAGCGAGTTATGTACACATGGGTTAGCGAAAACAAAAAAAAAAGAGAGAGAGAGAAAAGTAAACTGTAAATATCCATGTGTGCGCGTGAAATTCGTAAAGACGTCGAAACTTGCGTGTGTCTCGTAAACGCATACGAATAATACGCAGACGTACATGTATATTTGTTGTTTGGATAACGAGAGCACGCGCGTGTACACATTGAATGAAAACGTTCAGTTGCCGGGATGAAGCGTGGCAAAATGTAATTCATTCCAATTATCATCATTGATTTCGTTGATGCTTTTGGTACTTGCCTTCATTCAAATAGCCGACCCACCACACCACCACCGTTTTTGCATACTTTCGAAAACCCGCGTATTTTGTATATAACGACACGAAACATATATATAAATATATGGATAATATGTTTATATATTCATGTTTAATAACGTGCCTTTGCGAGACGCGCGTGCCTCAGTGAGTTAAGATGTAATTACACTACCGAAGGAAGCGTGACATGCAAGACGAAATACTTATAAAAAGATATTGAAAAAAATAAAATAAAATGAAATAAATAAAACGGCACAACGTAATGGATAAATATTCGTAATATCTCGTTCACACAATCATCTTTTAACCAAAGAACAGAGACACGTTGATCGTACGTGTTTTTTTTTTTGTTTTTCATTATTGTTGATAATCATCGGATTGATTGAGAATGAGAAAACATCGTGGACTCAATCAAATCACCATTTTCATGTATATTCGTCGATACGGAATATCAAAGCAGAGAATTCGGCAAGCACGCTCGTAGGACAGAGATGAAAAATTGAGAGAAAACGTATCGTAAGGTAAACAACCCTTTTTGCTCCCTTCGTGCAAATAAAAACAATCGAGGATTTTCAGTGAAATGATTAGTCACGTGCTTTTCATCGAATTTTAATGGACACATCGGCTAAATTGTGTTCTTTTCATCAAGTTTTGTGTGAACGGATATTTTTTTCATTGCGTGTGATTCGTCGTGAGACTTTCGTCACGATTTATATCAAAGAGTATCCTCCTTTTTGTTTCATCTTTTTTTTTTACTACTCAAACATACACACACACGTATGTCATTTAAATAAGTGTGCGTATATATAAAAATGAATATGTATCGACTACCAACATAGAAAAATAACACGAACACGACTACGAGGGTGGATTTGGGGGTTGTTCTTATGAGACGTTTTTACTCTGTACGCGAAAATTCGGGGAGGAGGCGAAGCGGGTGGCGCGAACGAGGCGAACTTTTCAGTGACAACTAAAAACTGCGCCTTTTTCGTCCACGAGCTTTCCTCACGAATAATGTGAAAAAAAAATCACGTAAAATCAAATTCTTTGGTTTTGGCCAAACTACTCGCAGCACGCAACGTGGCGCAACGTTTTCTAATTTTAACAATCGTACGAAATGTTTCGCGCTGCTTTGCCTTCTGAATTTCGTGTAAAGCTTTCATATTCCCGATGCAGCAAAAATCGGCGCAGCGATAAAATTAACGAATTAACGAAAAAAACGTGACTATCGAAAAAATAGTCACCAAAAATAAAAAATCTTTTGAAAATCTTCGCGTGTAGATTGAAATGAAACAAAGTGTTTCAAATTCCCGATAGCAAAACTCGATTCAAGGCAACATCAAGTCTCTGATGGTGATAACGAAACGACCTTCGCCATCAATGCGAGCGAGCACACGTCGTAATTTTCATTTTCGATATTCGTCTCATATTAATTACAATAAATAAACTTTTTTTTCAATCCCGATTCAACGTAGATCGAGAGTTGCAGGAAAACTTGAAGAGCCGAGAGTCGCGATCGTGGGATCACGTCGGAAAAAGCCTCGAAACGAGAGCTCGAGCGATTTGAAAACGCTCGAACAGACTGATTGGAAAGTGCGATGAAAATATTGCACGATTAATATCGGCGTTGGAATGTCTCGGGAGAAATCTCCGAACGATCGAGAGTCCACGAAGGACGAATAGAAAAAAGGCTCGAGTTCGCACCTCGCGAGAAGCAAGTGAATAAAAATGTGTAAAGAAAAACGTCGAGGATGATTCGACAAAAGTGAGAGCGCGCAATTACGATTTTTTGTTGTTTTTCTTATTGCAAATTATTGTCAAGTAAACTTTCTCTTATTTTACGATTAATTCCGTAAATCAACGGACACGGAGATGTGTGTACGAAAGTCTGTTCATAAAGATGTACAATTTGAAATTCTCTATGACGAATTGAATGGATCGATCGCATTACCGGCTAGCATTGACGGAGAGGTCGTCTCCTCTCTCTCCGAATTACCTTGTCTATTCCCACGTTGGATCGTCCTCTAACGGCGACCAGCTAAACTGTTGGTTTCCCTGACTCAAGTCCTCAAAAAAAAAACGCGAGTACGAAATTCGGTTATTTCGTGAGATAAATTTCAACGAGATTGGGGCATGTAGGAAGATGTGCGAGAGTTGAGCAAACACCTGCAAATTACGGGGGCAGCTGTATTCAATGGCAAAAAAAAACGGCAGGTGAAATGGAGCAGCTGTTTTTATAAAACTCTGAGACATTATTGGAGCGAAAATATCGCAATCTTTTTCTCGTATTTTCGCGATATAATAGTCGAGCTTATGAAAAAGTTGGATTATCGCCGAGAGTGAGTGAGAGAACGAGAAATGATAACAAATTGCGCAATCGGGTAAACGTATCGCGTAAAACGTTCGAGAGGGGGGAGCTGAGGAGGAGAGAGTTCATCGGCCTCTGGAGCGCGATGCCACGTCGTGGCTTGTTGGCTTGAGAATCTGGGTCACCGGCGCGGCAGATTTTCTCTTATCGAATGCTGATTTCTTTCTGTCTCTTTTCTCAATGTATAGAAAGAATATTTATTCTTTCGTCTATCCCTAAAATTCCATTAGCGTCGGTTGTTTCCAGGTCGATTCATTTTTTTCCTACACGATGCTCTCTAGCTCGAAAAATACCGTTGATTCGAAAGAATCCTGATGGTATCTCAGGCGAAGGAAATTCTCGCTGGGGTACGCGATCGTGTGTCTTGGTCGCGCGCAGTTTCAGTACGAAGCTCAAGGCCAACGAGTTATTTCGATTCCTACAGTTTTTTTCAATTCGTGGGAACGTTAAAAAGAAATTCCACGCACGGAGAAATGACGAAACGCGTAAATTTTCGCAACGCATATGCTCGTGTGTGTCGATCGCTGGAAACGCACGAAGAAAACTCCAAAACACGAGTAACGAGTTCCATTTTCGCCTCAAGCTTTTCGCTCGTCACGGACGACGCTCTCGCGTATGGTCAAAGTCTAAATAACGAGTTTCGTGATTCACGCGAAAGGGAAAAAAATGGCTGGTTCGAATCGCGAGGTATTACGCGATTCAGCGCGACCCTAATTTCTCGAGGTTGTTCGTTGGCCAGCAAAACTGCTGCTCGACAAGTCCTATCGATATTTTGTGTTCCTACGCTTTTTCTTCCAGCGAGTGGGAATCAAAAACGATTGTTTTCTTTCCGGAGCTTGCGATGATGTTTCGTGTCGCGCATTTTCCTCACCGTAGGAGAGAGAGGCAGAGAATACGCGTTGCGAGGCTCGTAAAGACCGAAAAACAGTATAAAAACAAAAAATAAAATGTTTTGGAAAAGGTCGAAGTTCCAAATCGGTAGAAAGAAAAAAATCAAGTTTTTCATTTCATATTAATCTCCGCCTACGCTCGCATCGCGTTATCTCCTCGAAAAAAAAAAAGAGAAAAAAGTGTTTTTCATATACATGTCAAAGATTAATGACCAAAAAAAAAGTGTGGCCGCATGTAGATAAAAGGGAAAAATTCTCTACTCCATAAAAGCTTCGCCGTTGTTTGTATTCTTGTGTTTTTTTTTTGTTTTTTCTAGTTTGCTATTGTTTTTCAGAGACTGTGCTACTCTTGAACGTACCGAGAGATCTCACATCGTCTCAATTTGCGCCACGCTGTTTGTCAGCGTTCGAGATTTCATTGTTTATTCGCAATATAGAGGCCGAGACCCGCCTGCGCAATAGGCACTTGAGAATCCAAGGTCAACATTTCATTGATCGATACGACCTGGACCTGGACAAGAATTTTAAAGACAACAAAAAACTTTTGGGCGCAACAACGAGAACGCCTTGTGATCGAATGAGCGTACAGTTTTAAAATTCAGCTAAACAAAACGTTCGATTTTTCCGTCACAAGAATGTTTGCATAAAAAAGAGATCGAACAAAAATGTTGGATGTTTTGCACTCATTCGAGCCAAGGCGTGCGAGACAACGCGATAAAAATTGAAACGCGACGACTTTTCCCACCAACGTCGCAAGATTTCCATTGCAATTAAATTTTCTGCAGATAGTTTAGCAATGACGTTGAAAAGGGATAGCGAGTGTGAATATTTACTGAGACTAATTTCGCGAGTGCCTGTTGTTACGGTGGCCATGGGCGATTGATAATCGACGAGGATGAGCCTACCTTGAGAGTCGCGATGGGCCTGAGCGGCCTCCTGGGCTGCGAGGAAAACTTCGTCCGTAGCTCCTGGGGCACCCGCGACCGAGCCAACGCCGCCACCGGCGTTACTTCGGTCTCCGCTTACGTGCCACGCTGCGAGACCTGATGGTCGTAATTCCGTAGGAAAAACAGCAAAACAGAGAACAAAATCGTGCTCGTATGAGTAACAGATCAAGAGCGAACCAAACAATATTTTTATTCGAAATAAAACAAAAAGATGGAAAAAAGCGGCGAGAAATAAATTGAATTTCCGGTTTTTTTTCATTTTTTCATCATTTATTGAAAATTTAGCCAATTTTTTTTGTATCGAGCCGTTTCCACACTGAAGAGTCAGTTCAATATCGACTAGTCAGTAGGATTATTGCCCGAATTTGTTCTACCAACGAGCGAAAGAAAGAAAGCAAAAGGGCCAACTTCTATTAGACGTTGGCGATGATTCCGACGGTGAAAAAGTAACAAAACAAATTGCATGAAACGAAACTCATTATTCAGGGTCTGCAAACGTCGTCAATTTGCAAATGTTGTCGTGTTAAAGAGCAAACGAACGAGTTTATTAATAGGAGGTAAATATCGAGTATTGACATTGTTTTTTATACAATCCATGTAACTTTTGTAATAACACGAAATATCTACAATCATCTGCACACAGTAAATAGTGGGCGACTATTTCCGAGGCTTTCGTTCGGTTCAATTCCTACGAGAGTTTTCCCAACTAATTCAAAACACGGCCTATTTTTATACAGATTTTCTGGTGACACTAATTTGTCGGGGATTCAAGCAGTAAAAATACTGAATCGGTATCAGTCAGTGTCCGAAGAGTCGTTTACGAAATAAATACTAAAGAAAATGTCATGAAATATCTATCGATCGAGTTTGGATCCGAGGAATGTGGCGAAAACGTGTCTGGCTTTGTCCAGCAACTTCGAACGAGAGAAAATAATAGGAAAATGTGTATTTCGTTGTTTTCCAACCGGTTGATGGAAAATAAATGAATTTCTTCTTCTCTAGACAATTATGATCGATTTTTGAGATATCGCGATGTTAATCGCGTGGTTTATTGTTGGAATATCGCGAACGAAATGATTCAAGACTGCCTGTGAGGCACGAGGGTCGCCGGTTGTCACCAACGGCGTCTGACGACGTTTAATTTTTTCAAATAAAACTGAAGGGTCGATCGATTGATACCGTACATCTCGGAAGCGTGGGTCGTGCTAACGCCTTGATGTAAAATAGCTTCCAGTGACATTTTAACCGATTGTAAACTATATTTGCGTCCGTGTTTGTTGGCCAATGATTTGAGCAACGCGCCTACATCGACGTCGGGACGAGGACGTCTCGTGTTTGGAGTTTTTTTATTATAATCGAGGAAATGAGATGCCCATCGTGCATCACCGCCGCCAACAACGGTAGCAGCGGCAATCGTATTGCCGGATCTCGTGCCGCGATACCGCGAGATCGCCCCCCCACCTGCAACGAGGAAACCCAAGCTCTAGTGTCGGCCAAAAGAATACGCGACCCGTTTGGAACGAAAGAAGCAAAACAAAAACAAAATGCAGGGCAAAAGAGAGAAGAAAAAACACGAAACAAGTATCGATTGCAGGCCTCGCGCGTTTTCTTGCTCATTTCATTCGCAACCCTACAATTTGGGGAGAGCGATCGCAAATTTGTGCCTTTTGTATTTATCGTATTGAGTGTTTTATCCAAAATTCTCGCAACTGACGCAGTTTGCATGACCCAGAATGAATTTCATCATCGTAACGAACGCGAGTTTATCATTTGCAACGAAAAACAACAGAGTATCGAAAAAGAGATTCAAGTTTGTAAATCAAAGCTTTTTCTTACCAGGATGCTGGGAGGGATCGTGGGACGGGCCGGCTCTGTTGTTGTCTTGTTCCATTTCATTGAGGTCGTTCATGTCATCGTCGAACGTCAAGTCTTCGACGCTCTCCTCTTTATCCTCCAGGTACTCGGACTTTGGCTCGATCAAGCTTTCGGTAGGCTCAGGTTTTTCGAGTGGTAACTGCGTTTTCCGGAGAAACAAATTTGTGCAGACACGAATTAAAATTTTGAAAGATTCTTCATTTTTCTTCATTTGTTTTTTCTTCTTTCAAACATTCAATATTCAGAAATAACTCGACGAGGCAATTTCAACAGAAAACTCACTTGTAATGTGTCTTCGGCGGGTTTGGTCAGCTGTTGCATAAGCGCCGATCTGCCGAGTGGATCGGTTTGATCGGAGTGACTCTTTTCATCAGCAATTGGAGTAATACCGAACAGAGGTACGCTCGTTTGTTGTGGCATATCGCTCGAATTAGACGCATCATGATTTTCGATAGAATTGTCATCGCCGACGCTTCTTCTTCTGAACCTTTTTCTTTTTCTTGCAGTCGGACTTTGCGAGCCTTCCCTGTAGGCCAAACCAATGCAAACGTTTAATCGAGGAAACAAATATTTTCCGATTGTTGTCAAGATTTCCGGAAAAATTGAACGATCGCGACAAAATCTCGAAAAATTTTACATTTACAAACATTTTTACACAATTTTTGAACTTTTTTTTTTTGGGAAATTTCATGTTTTGGATTTTTACCTGGAGGAGAGCCCCTTGGGTAGTTGGGGACTTGCAGAGTCTTCAGGTAAGTCACCGACGGAGCTCTGTGCCATACTCTGCCTAGGAACTTTATTGTTCTTTTCTATTGTGAGACCGGAAGACGCGTGTGGAATGTCCAACGACGGTGCCGTAGGCTGTGTTACGACTTTTTGTTGTTGCCTCGATGAGTCTGTTTTGCTGCCGTTATTGCCGCCCGTTTTACTCTCCGAGAGACCTTTTATTTGCAATGACTCGGCGGCTTTTAGGAGTGCTGCCAATTGGTCTTGGGAGATATTTACTTCTCCCCTGTACATGTAGTCCATCATGGCTTTCAGTTCTTTAAACTTAACGTCCTTTAATATAAAGACAGGGTGCTTGTCATAGTGTTCGCTGAGGAGGCCCTGCAGAGACAAAAAACCAAACAATTTCGACAAAAGTCCGTTAGAAACTGTATTTTTCAGTTATTCCTTAAAAAATCATTGAGGAATCAGCCAAAAATAGGAAAACGAGACACTGAGACAATGATCGATGAGTTTTTGCCCAAATTACCGAATCAATTTTCTCGCTAATTCGACAATTTTCAATTTTATCCATAAAAACTACATAAATTCCGAAATACGAATAACGTCAACTTCCGGAAAGCCTGGATCGTAGTTATTCATGTTCCTGACATTTGTGACAGTCGTGTTTCGATGAAAATTCGAATGCCAATCACGAATGACGAGATAAATGCTCAAATGGGATCGTCGGTCTTTTCAGTCGATTAATTTGGTCAGTTTTCGTGTTGCATTGCGTAACAGTCTTTGATTTTCTTGGAGTATTGTTCGTTGTTGATTTGAAAATAGTAACAAAGAGTATTCGGTGAGTGAAGGGAAAAAAATGGATTGTGAGTGAATGAAAATGAAGAAATTGTGAAAAAATGATGGTTTGCTTGGTCCGGACAATGAAAATAAAAATCGCATTGATATCTACAGATATATGGGCGATAATGGAACAAGCTCGGGCAGTGGAAATGGGAGCACCCCTCCCGTACGCCCTCTTCCGTACAGGCGAAAATCCCAGGGCACTCATGCCCTGGAAATCGGCCATCTTGCTTTCCCTGTATTGATCAGGGGGAACTCATTCTGCTCGGCAGACTTCCCTCTCCCGTTCGACCGACCGAACGACTCTCGCCGACTGCCATCTTGTTTCAGCCTCAACCTTTTCTCTCTCGCTCTCTTTGTCTCTCGCAACCGAGCGCGCTCGTTCTCTCGCTCTCTATTCAGTATTGATCTAACTCTTACCCAAACGCGAGACGAACGCCTGTACCAAAAAGGAAAGGCGAACTCTGTGCAAAGAGGAGCGAGAGAGAGAGAGCGAAAACCCAGCCATTACGCGGTTCCCCAGCGATCTCGCAAATTTACGACATCGAAACTTTTCAGCCGATCAATCGAACGAGGAATTAACATTTAAGGGAACATTTAAAATTTCGAAATTTTGATTCGTAATTAAACTCCCGATCAATCAGTCTCAATAATTTTTGTGGATGACAAAAAAATGGATCGGGAAATGAGGCGGGAGGAGGGGATAGAATGGCGTGTGATAAAATGTGCTTACCTCAAAGTACGGACTGCACGCGGAGAGGACCACTTTGTGGGCCTTTAGATACTTCCCCTCCGCTGCCAGGGTGCAGTCGACCAACGTGCCGCTCTCTAGGAGTGTGTCGAAGTTTTGTATGAGCGTGCTCTGATGATTGTTCCACCTTAGGCAGAACTGCTGGTCGTCCTCCATCTTTTATTCGTTCCCTCGTTTCTGTTGTTAGTTGATAAAAATCAAAATTTCACGTCAATGACGTCCGAACGAAGAATAACCAAGGAGGAAGAGAGAATGAGAGAGAAAATAAACGGAGTATTTTAGACGAAGAGTCGTTGGAGACACGCGTTAATTAGATATTATCTTCGTCTGCTCCGTCGTTTTATTAATTTGTACATCTGGGCGATGGTGCGTGGGCGTTCGATTCTAAGTTTGTGATTGGCCGTACGTAAAAAAAAACGCGTTTTTTCTTGTTTTTCTCTATTTCGTGTTTCTCGATTACTTGATTTTTTGATCGAACGAATTGACAACACGGATTATTCGTTAAGCCCGAAACGCCGATAAACGCGAACCGTGGAAATGAAAAAAAAATGAGCCGGACCTCCGATGCGATCGTTTCGTGTAGTGGTTTATCCGGCAAAGGTTTCTTCTCGATTGTTTATCGGTCGAAAAAGCTTGTCGACGACCGGGCGAAGCTTCCAAAATGGCTGTATGATGCAAACCGCGTCGGAGATCGTCTGGCCTTTTTCCTTTGTGCGTGTCCTAACGGTACAAAATCTCGAGGCCTCTCTGGCGTCTCTCGGTAATAACGCGGTGGGGATGATGCGGGAGGACGCGCAAGCACCGCGCATGCGCACACCGAACCGAAATGGTTACTCGGTGAGGACCTCCCGAGAGAGGTGAAGAGAGAAAGAGAGATAGATAGAAAGTACATAGAGAACGAGGTTTCTGCGCAAGTTCGTTGCGCACTCGGCGAGGAGAAACTCGGCGGGACCCTGCAGGGGCGGCTACCAAATTCTCACAGGCCCGCTTTTCATTTTTTTTTTTGTTTTTTCGCATCCAATATCAACGACGATCAATTTTATTCGCCACGAATATTTGATTATCGGGCATTGAACCAAAATTTGGGAATAAAATTGGACAAAAATGTGGGCGAAAACAAATTCATTTACTTTGACGTACGATTTTTCAAAATTGTAACCAAATTTTCATTTTTTGCAGCATCAAATTTCGATAAAATTCAATTTAACGTTTTTTTCATTCGATTTTTTAGTGTTTTATGGATTTTTTGGATATTGTAAACTCGATTGCACGCTCGAAATATTGTCCAGATAGAATCGAGCTTTTTTTGGATTAGATCGCGGAAGCGAATGAAAATTAAATTCGACGGATCGATTAATCATCGTGAGATTTTGGTTGCTGATTAAAAAAATCGCGTCCCATTTGTAAAATAATTGACGATCGAGCGAAGGGAGAGAAAGGCTGATAATGGGATTTTGCGAAATAGAGCAGAGTGTGATATACGGGGAATGATCGATTGAACGAGGAGAACACGCGCAAACGCGCAAAGATTGATCACGGTTGCGTCAAAGGCGGTGGTTGGTTATGGTTTACGAGGCCGGCATCGAGATATTCGGGGGACGTCGCGAATTTTCGTTGGATGAACGATCGAATATGCAAAAAAAAACGAGTTGGATGAAATTGCATAAGCGATTGATTTAATTAATCTCGTAAGGAGCTAATTACGTCGAGTACGATCGGAATTCCGAGCGTTAAATCGGACGGAAAGAAAAAACGAACATTTTCTTCAAGTTTTATTCGGGCCCCTTCCGTCTAGTCTAACCGCTCTCTTTTGTCCATTGGGTTTTAGTCTCGGTAGCCCCACGACGCGTATTCTCGTTGCCCCACCCGAGAGAGACAAGAACTCGACAGATGCCTGTTGTTTGTTTCTCTCTCTTTTCCCCTTTTCCCTCCCGAGCGTCGCGCGACCCGCTCTTAACCGGTCGCAACATGAACGACTGGAAACCGCGACATCGGGGGCACTCAACATGGCGGATCGCCGAGTCCCGCCCGGACAAGATGGCGAAAAATTACGACGAAAATTCCTAATCGTCGATCGCGCAGCGCGAGACGCAATTTATCGATTCGAGTTGACAAATTTATATGAAATAACCAAGTCGAACGTGAATACGTTCGACGAAATGATGAAACTTCATTCTCCCATGAAAAGGTCGTCCGGACTAATAATGAAGCATCTCAAACGTCCACTTTCACCGAGAAAAACCACATTTTCTTTGTATCATGAATTTCGATCGTTCACACGACTCGAATCACTGATAAGAACGTAAGCGGGACGAAAAAACGGCCGAACGCGGGGGAATCGATAAGGGCAACGTGCATGCAAAAATTTGTTTGCATAATTTATCAATAATAAACGTGACACTCACCTAATATGGTGCGGTAAAAAAAGACGAATTTTAATATCACAGACTCGAGGGATTGGCGCAAAATTTGACGAGAATTATTTTTAATCAAAAAAGTAACTGAGTACTAATAAAAAAAACACTAAATAACCGTTGGCGTCTCGTTCTGAGGGGGGAAAAGTCTCAGTTGCCACACGGCGTGTGCGCCTCGAGCGCTGCCCACTTCGACAATGGCGCGATGCCGCGCTGCTGCGTTGCGCGTGAGCGAGCAACGCCCGAAGCTTGCCGTTAGAGAGCGCGCGAGCAGCGTCGAATCTCCCCGGAAAAGAGGCCAACGTAAGGGGGGAAAAAAAACTGTTGAAAAAACCCACTGAGCGCCAACAGGAACTCTGAACCAACGTAAGCCTTGTATACTCGAATAATAACTTCAATTTTTCTATTCATCGCGCCATCCCTTTTGTTCGTTGAGACAAAAAGTTTCGAGATAAAAATAGAAAAACGCTATGGTTTACGGGGTGGAAGCCCTGAAACGTGTTTCGACGTTTCGAGTCGCTGCAAAACGCATTTCTCGCATTGTTAATAAATAACACGATAGGACGAAACATGGAATCAAAGTTTTTATCGATCGGACAATCGGGGGAAAAAAAATGCCGACTCGGTAAAATAAAAACGTGAGAAATTTCGACGCGATCGAAATGACACTTGTTGACGTCAAAAATAAAACGCCCCATGACGCAAAAATGGTGTGATATAAAAATCCCAATTGACCTCATTGGAGAGGTGATAGTTTTGTATAAGCTCCCGAAAATAGACTAAACTCGGAAAGATAATGAACGGCGGTAACGCACGTGCGAATTCGAAAAAAAAAACGAATGTAGTGACGTCATTTTGCAACAGGTTTTGCGAGGATGAGGTTTGATTCGGAATTTGTTGTTACGTGCTTTATCTCACAAGCCGGAGGACACGTAGAGAATGGCCGACGTTCCGAGCACGTTGAGAAACAAAATGGCGACGACATGTTGAAAAAGCTCGAAGCCAACAAACGAGGGAGACGGAGGAGCGTGGGTGGTTTCGTGTGAGAATTCAAGTTGGGAAACAAGACAAGAAATTGTCACATTAACATTGACTTTGTAAAAAATTCACTATCGCGGAAAAGCCTCACTGTATCGTGAAAATGGCGGCAGAGGGGGGAGGAGGAACGCGGCGCTTCGCGGACCTCATTACGACCTCAATTTCGCACACAAACTTTATAGCCACTTCCTACACACCATCGCCCGAATTCTCTTAATAATTTTCTTCTGACAAAAACAAAAGATCGGAAATTCAACATGCAATAGACGTTGCGTATTTCTGTTAATTTCGGTACTCACCTACCTTGGCACAGTCTAAATATCACAAGAGGAAAATTCTTAAAGAAAAAACTACGCGTCCGGCTGGTCCGGTCCTCGGCGTGCACTATCCGAGCTTCGTGGGTTCTTTTTACACAATGGCCGTAACGCTACGCGTTAACGATCGTCGAGCCTGTGGCTAGCCTGCACCGGGATGAACGGAAACCGCGCCGCCTGTGGGGGGAGACGCGGCGCAGTAGACGCTAAACGCGTCAGCGCGCAGCTCGATGCTACGGAGTAGGGATAGAGACTGAGGCAGCTCGTAGCAGTGACGGCTCTGGCCGCGCGGTAGCCCGGCCCGATCGTTCTTTTTTGTTCCACACTAGAGAAATTCTACGAGTTGCGAATCGCATATGCTGAGTTTTATGGAGCAGGAAAAATTGCACCAAACTACGGAACCGTGATTAAAGAAAAAATCAAAGTCTCAGCAAAAATGCATTGAATTTCGTTGTGTCGCTGGAAAAAATTAACCACGAAATACGGCCCTGAGACATGATCGCATCGCCCTCGTCGTACGAAGCTTTACCTCCGAATTTTGCTCGAGAGATGGAGACGCCTATACGTTGGAGCGTTGGTTGAAATAGCGGGAGCGAGAGGGGGGGGAATGGTTGATTTCCGTTGGGTTGGTCGTTCACCGCGTAGCGCAGCCGAGGAAAGAGGCGAAAGGGAAGGATTCGGGAGAAGTGGAAAGTCGTCCGGGAGGGAGACGGAGAGTAAGAGAGTGAGAGAGAGCTCGAAGGAAGAATCGTAGTCCACAACAAAATCGCTTAATCGCTTTGCGCCACCGTCCGCAAACGCTACGTTGCCCCCCCTCCTTCATCCTTTCGAAACACACATACGGGCGCAAGCCGCTGCCATCGCCGCCGCTGCCGCTGCCGCCGTCGCCGCTGCCGCGCCAACAGAGAAATCCTCGCGCTCATGAGCCGCAAAGTCTCGAAGCTCTCTCACGTTGATGGGACGACGACACAGAGCGTAGTCAGCGCCTCCTCTACTGTTGTTAGCCGCCATCACGGGGTTGAGCCCCACACGCGCGGTGTGCTCGTGTGTCACTTGTGTCAAAATACAAATTTCAATCCAACCCCCTACGAAATAAAACCTTGTTTAACACTCAGATCGCAAATGACACGAAAATTTCGCGTACTTAACCAACAACGACGTTTAACTGCGACGATTCCAACATTCTCGTGTTAGCTTTCGCGCATCTTGTCCAAACTGACAGTGCAGTGTTTGGCGCGAAAAAAATAAAACAATCCGAAAATTCGTAGAATCGTGTGTTGTGAAATAAATAAATAAGTGACCAAAGACGCCATTTTCCACCATTTCTGCAAATAAATATAAACAATCGTGCAATCGTGTGGAAAATTTATTTTTCTCTCAAAATACCAGTGTTCGGATACGGAATGAAAAATTGAATTTAGTGTCTAAGAAAACATCGTGAGTAAGGAATTGAACGTGAACAATCGTCACGTACGAAGGAAGACAATAAATTGTGAGAATCGGTGGACGTCGGTGACGTCCTGGAATATCAAATATCAAGTCACTCGCGGGTGAGGTCATGGTAAGGTAAGCGAAATTTATTTTTTCACCTTCTAAATACGTAAAAAAAATGAGCAATCGGTTCAAACCTGCTGATGAGTTTTCTCTGGCACGAGTAAAAAACGTGTCAGGCGTTATCGCACGCTGAGAGAAGCGACCAAGAGCCGAGTAGTGAGGGCCACAGTTAGGGAGTTTGACAGGCAACGTGCTGAATGTTGTGTTTTGGTTCGATGAGACAAACGCGAGGTGGCTTTACGCGGGAATATCGATGATGCGATTTGTCCGTTCGTGTCAAAATACGATTCGTTCGGCCACTGGCGTACGTTCTCATCGCGATATTCACGAAACAGATAAAAACTTTGATTAAAAAAAAACCGAAACGTCTGAAATAAGAAATTTAAGATCGACTCGCGCTCCGTTTTTTCTCCGAGACTTTGCGCTGTCAAAAATCACGCAAATTTTCACCTTTTTCCTCACTTTATCTGAATTAATTTTTCTCCCCGGCAGTAGAGACGATCGTGTATGGAGGTCACTGGTGTCTTCACCTGTCTGCGTGTGTGTGTGTGATTCTGAATGCTTTCTCGATTCCCGCGTTTACGTTTCAAACGCTCTGCTTCGTAGTCACGAAGCTTTATACACAATCGTATGCAAGTCTCCATGTATTCGTAAATGTATGAGTGAGAGAGAGAGAGAGACGCGAGCGTACCGCGAGAATTACGGTAGGTCACGTGCATGATTTCATCCAATACTTAATCGTGAATGAGCCACACGCCGCGACCGCCTTCGCGATGAGGTCCATGGCCGCATCGCGAATCTCATCATACCACAAACACACACACACACACAAATTATATGCGAGCAAATAATAAATATTTTCTCATTTACCATGAAAAAATTCGTCGTGGCATTGGTTTGGCTAATTTCGCTTCTAACCATAAATTAAATTGTCAAGAATTTCTCACAGTCTCGGAGATTGTTTCCAATTTTCGGAATTAATCACTCGACCGGAAGTTAAAACCGAATCTTGCCATTTCCAATTCGATACCTTCTTCATACCATTTTCTTTTCCTCTTTGGTGAAAAAATCGCGCAGGCCTTTCATTCATTTTGTCAAAGTCTGGCAAAACTACGAATTATCGTTACGATTTTTATTTCATTTCATTTTTTTCAATCAATTTGACGCTGTTGGTTTTAAAAAATTGCATTTTCCAAAAAAGCAACAAATATTCATTCAATGTTGGCAAAATCGTCAGAAATGATCGCGATAAACAGAAAAAGTTTCGGAAAAAATGTCCAATTTTTGATAAAATGGATATCGAATTTGCAAACTTTTTTTTTCGTCTCTAAATCGCAAATTTACGTTCAGATTTTCCAAAAGCGCGATCGATCGTAATCGTAGCGACGACCGTGTCAGGAAAAATATTTGCACGGATTATTTATGGATTTTTTGGATTTTATTTGGTTGTTTTTGTTTTCTGTATAAAATGACGCGTTTTTTGTTGGTGGAATTATAAATTTGTTGATATATGTAGAACACTAGTCCACCGTATGCATATATACATATAGATGTATATAGAGATACTCCAAGTCGAGGGAGTTGTAGTACCGTTAAAGCGGAACCGGAGAGAACGAGTTTAACAAGGCCCCTGAGTGCTCGCGCGAGCCTCACACACACGCACACACTTTCTGAAAGGAAGAGAGAGAGAGAGAGAGAGAAACTACACGTACTCGAAAGCTAATGGAAAGTTTAACGGTGAAAATGTGTGGAGCAAGTGTATTATTAATCCAAATACGTGTACAAAGACGAAAATTCGTTAGTTATCGAGATACAGAGTCGATTGGAAATTTCCAAGGGCGACAAGTGTTTGTCACTTTTTCAAAAACTTTCAAGACTCGATTAACGGGACGAATTTATCGTTATCTGCTTCTCGCTATCTACGCGGGTTTACCGATCCTTTATAACTCGTCCGACCTTGACCCCGACCTTCGAAAAGTCTCGAAGAGTATTTTTAGATTTTTCTCGATCTTAGTGCGGCGGGCGTACTCAAACGTTGCTTTTATGAGCTAATGCGGTGGCGGCTATTTCGGGAAATTGAAAAGAAAACTATCGGCAGAGATAAGGAAGTTGCGAGGATCCTGGTAATCGTCCTGAGTTGCAATTGGCTTGAAAATCCATCGGGGAGAACCGCAGATCGTGAAATTCTGAAGAATTGAGTTCTCGAGCATTTTTCTCGGCGATGCATCGATCTCGAGACGATTATTCGATCGCAAAGACGGCCAATCTGTCTCGCAGATATGAAAATACCATGGAATGGACGTGCGAACGCTGCGATGCAGTGGGCGGGGTCCGCTTTCCCACTCCTTCGTTGTTCTCCACGTCGCAACGGATTGGTTGACACTAATTAATGAATATCCGAGGAACAATGGATCCGAGATAAAAATGGCTAAAGAATTTTCTCTTTGGAACAGCGCGATCTATTTATCCTGAGAATGTGAAGCGCGTGAGACGTTCTGTACAAAGATTTTGAACGTTTTTGCACTCTACGTTGGAAGGTGGACGTATAGGGGGTAGAGATGAAAACGCCACAGGATGAAAATGTATGGTCCGTTCGTGGTGATAAAGAGAAATGCTGCCTAGAAAGCAGGTCTTCTGGCTCGAATCTAGGCCAGAGAGCCCGATGCCCCGCGATGATGTTGCTGCTGCCTTGCCGTTCGCTACTTTTTCGCGCTCATACTCGTACCAACGCACACTCGCTCGCTCGCTTACCAATATGTGTATCTCTCGTGTATGGCTGTGTATAGACGTTCTCCACAATTTTACTGTTCCTTCTCTTTTGACTCGTGTCGGCCTTGCTTTTGCGCCGTTTGCCCCGGTGCGGGCCTCTCTCGTATATATCCCTTCCCCTTCCACCGCCCTTCATCGTCAACATCTCGCGTTTTCTCGGCGTGTTGCAACGCTCTCAGAGAAACGGACACATTCTTCCATCTCCTCTCTTTTCTCTTGTTTTATAGTTCTCGATCTCTCGTCTCGTTTCTCATTAAAGCTCCATAAGCAAAATGCAACGAGTTTCTTTTTTATTATTTTCCCATAAAGTCGTTTTTTGTCGTTGGTTTTTTTTTTTCCATTACATTTTCGTACTCGCCGTCCGGCAAGAAATTGAAAATATTTATGAATGAACACGAGAAACGTGCAAAAACACGAAGAATCGTCCATGTTCCGAGGAAATTAAATCCAAAGTATCGGTCGCACGTTCTCGAGGCGCACTCCGCGTGTCCTGAACTTGACAGGATAGAGCGATCGAGAACGACCTAGAAAGGCTCCGAGCAAAAACACGAAAGACTCTGCCAGATGAACGAAACGAGAGAGCTAGAGAGAGAAAGGAATACGAACAACATTTTCCCGTTCACCCACGTCCATACACACGAGAGAATAATCACAATGATTATTCCTTCATACAACGAAGGAACTAACCGTAGGTGCACTCGTCCTAAAAACACGAAGAAAAAGAGAGTAGCCGAAGGTGCGGAGGATGAATGATAAAAAAGCAGGCCAGACAAAAGTCGAATCAATCTTTCGTGATCACGTGATTCGTCAAAAATATCGAACAGTTAAAAATTTTTACGATTATGCACGATTAAATTTAATTAATTACATTTTTTGTATTATTTTTGGAAAAAATTGCCATGTGGTGCATAAAGATTTGGTTAGAAATGGAAAAAAACGCAAGGAGCAATGATGGTGTATGAGAGAGGGAGAGAAAGAAAAGTTCTCTCGGTTTCCCTCGTGGCTGCTACTACTAGAGTATACGATCCGCAGGCGTTCGCCTTTCCAATCCAATCGAATGGGTTCTCCTGCTGCTGGTTGCCCCTCTTCTCGCCCGATTCTTTGTCATTTTCTCTTTGTCCTCATTTCGGTTCTCTTCTCTTTCCCTCGTGCATATACAGCAACGCTGCTGTTGGTTCCATCGTTCGCGTTGGCATCGTAAGGCCTATATAGGAATATTCTTTTTTCCGCGTCGATTTCCCTCGTGCGTACGTGTGTGTACGTGCGAGAGAAATAAAGGACCGAGGGAGAGAGCGAGCAAGAAGGAAGGAAAGAAAGAAATGAGCACCGGAGCATGGAGGAGATGCCCAGGCTCTTTTCTTTCGCCCTCTCGGATGCTCTATACTTGTGCTTTACTGCAGTATCTACTCTCAGTCTATATATAAGTGTTGGTCGGTACTACGTCCTCGTACGTTTCTTTTCTTCAACTTCGTTCCCGTACTATATTTTTTTCCCCATTATTGTTATTCTTCACCTCTCCTGTACGTGTTTCCTTCTCGTCCTTCTTTTCCAGCTTTATATTTCTTCATTTCTCCCTCCATTTTCTTCCTCCATCCTCCGAATGTCTGGCCTTTGTAAATTTCTATACACTTCGTCCTCTCTTCGCATCTTCCACGTTCATCTGTTCACACACACACACACACACACGAATACAGTGTAAAGACATTTTTGTCGTCTCTCTTCCCTCCTTCGCTTTACACTCTCGCTCGTTTCTCCCCACCTTCGGAGTGCTTCATTCTCGTATATATAAGCACGTCACCTTCTTTAGTACTTTGCCCCCACCACCGACCGTCGAGGAGAAACTCTCCCTCTCTCTCGCTCTGCCATTTCCTACCGCTCCTCGTTGCTGAGGTCGAGATAGAGAAAGAAATATTATACGTGCACATATATGTAGTAGTTCTTTAGTTTCCTTCGTCTATATGTATATAAATATAAAAGAAAAATAGTATAAAAAAAGTATGTACACATGATGTATATAGACGGTAGCTGTGTAGAGTGTACATACAGCGGGAAGCTCTCAACGCTTTACCCATTTCTTTTGCACTCTCCTCCCACTTCTTTGCCCGTTCGTACTTTTCTTTGGCCCTTCTCTCGCTATATAGTTATCTCTCTGTTTCTTCTCTCTTTACCTCCCTTTCGTTCTCCGAGTTTGCTCAGCCACATCGCCCTCTCATTCTTCTCTTCTCTTCGCGTCTCTCCCACTGCTCGCGACGTGGATAAACTTATTTTATAATGGAAGGGCGTAACTTTGGAAAAAATACACGTTCTCAAGCTCCGGCATTACGCCTTCTTCATTTTTAATCGTACTTGCGGATACAACACACTGCGCAATTCTTCTTCTCTGGATTCTTCTCGTCTCGTCTCTCTCTCTCTCTCTCACCTCGTCGCGCTTTCGCGTGCAGTTCGCAGCCCCGAGTTTCTCTTATCTCTCTCTCTTCCTTTTCCTCGCTGGCTCTCTCTACCCGTCTGCCTTGTTCTCCTTTTTTTTGGCTTCCATACCTTTCACCCGGCTCTTCTCGTCTTTCCATTCGCCTTTACCCACACCTCGTCTCCGTATCCTGTACCGCAAGAGCAGGAGGCGAAATGAACACAGAGAAAAATACGCAGATGGCTCGAGAGAGATGAACGACTCTCTCTTCCGTTCTCATATCTCGCGCGAGCGGGGAAACTCGATGAAAAATTTGCGCTACTATTTTTCTTTTGCCCGGTTTTTTACGTCGAGCTCAGATTCTCGAGATTCACCCAGTCGCGCGGTATTTTTCTCTCGTTTCGTAGAGCAAACGCGGATTCCCATGTTTATCTTTCATCGTCTAATTACGATGTACAAAACATCGAAGAAGACGGCGCGACTCGATGAGGCTAATCTGAAATAAACCGCGAATCACAATGGAAATTAACGTTGGACAGTAACGATGCCTAAAAAACGAACAAAAGAAAAGAATCTTTAGAGTTTCATTATTTTTTCATGGGCTCGAAGGATCGAGATATAATTTGGTCAAAACGGATCGTGACTCACGTTAATTTTTCGTGATATCTCGCAATATAATCGTGCGTGATGAAAAAAAGGAAAGAAAGGAAAAAAAAAATGGTGTGTGCTACTGTTCTCGGGGGGCACAGGGAGCTTCGCATTAATCGAGCTTAGCGATTGTTCGTCTCCAACTATATTCTCCCTCTCGCTCTTTCTCTTTTTCTCTCTTCTCTTTGTGAGTCATCGCCTTTCCGCTTCCTCTATATTCTGCCCCTTGCCGCGCGCTCGTTTTTTTCCACTTTCCCCACTCGATCTCTCCCCTTCGTTCATTACCGTTCATTCGTGGCGCGTCCCTTTTTCTCTATCTCAAAACGCATTTAGCCTTCTCTCTCGCTCGTTCTTTCTCATTCCCTCTTGCCTCCTCGGGCCCCTTTCCTTCTCGTGCCCCATCCACCAACCGACACTCCTTCACTATCCGCGCGCTCTCGTGTTCCTTTCTCTTCTGTTCTATTCTCCCTCGGCGTTTTCTACCCTCGCTCCTTCACTCCTCTATGTATATCCTTTCCTGTATATTATATACGTGTATATGGATAGAAAGGAAAAGAGCGGGAGAGCGAGGGGAGGGGCGAAGAAGAGAAAATATATATTCTTCCTTTCTCCCTCTCTCTCTCTCTCTCTCTCTTGCTCTCCTCATCTCTACAGAGCCCTCGCACTCTCCCCTTATCTCTCGAGTTTCTCATTGTCCGTAACGGCCATCTGTCCCCGGCTTTTTCATCCTACGCTTTCATCCCTTCGCCTCGCTCACCGACACAAAGAGAACTCTGTCTATCTTCATCCTGCTGTCTCTTATCCTCCTCCACCTCCTCCTCTTACGTCTCCTCTTGCTCTTTGCCGCTTCTTTCGCCATCTACCGACCCGCACCCCTTTTCCCACCCACTTCCACCCTTTCTTCCTCAATCCCTTGTCCTCTCCTCTCCTCTTCCCGAGACCGTCTTTCCCTCTTCTTTTTCCATCACTTTTTTCCTTTTATTCCTCGTCTCCGACACTCCCATACCGATTTTTCTGCTCGGGCTTTCTTCTCGTTCAATCCCCCCCCCCCCCCTCCCCACACCGTCTCTTCCCCCTTTTTCTCACTCCTTTTCTTATTCTTCTTCTGCTTCTCCTCCTGACTCTCGTCCACTTATTTTTCTTCTCTTCTATACTCCGCGCCACGTCGTCTCTTCACTATAAAGAATATTCTCTTTCTCTTTTTCATTTTCCATAGCAACCAGAACCATTCTCGCCTCACGTAACCATTTTTTTTCACCATCTATTCTCTCCGCTACGTCCTTTGTTTTTGTTCGTGAAAACGTCGACGTAGAAAAAGTTGTTCGGGCTACGATATCGATCTTGTTCAGTCTCAGGCTCCCCCGTCCCTCTTATTTTCTTTAATGTTGAGTTGTTGTTTCTCAACCATCTCACATTCTCGCGACATACCGATCGCCATTGTTTTGCTCAAATCGAATCGAATTTTCAGTTTTTCCACAAATCGATGCCCTCGCTGCGAATCGTCGCAATTTCCAACTCGATTTCCTCAAATCACACCAATTGCGTCGAAAGTAAAAAAGAAAATGATTATTCATAATGGAACTTTTTAGCCAAGAGTCCGTCGAGATCAGAAAGAAACAAAAAAAAAAACTAGAAAAGAAAACATTCGTCAATAGAGAGCCCCCGCGCGAGTCGAGAGAAAGAGAACAAGGAAAAAAGCGTCGGGGAAGCGTTTATTATGATCGCAAGCTCTTTCCTCCACCTCTATTTCGTTCTCTTTGGCGAAACGTCCACGCGCGACCTTGAACGTCACCTCTCCGGCTCTCGCACTCTACACATAATATATTTCCAAGCCTATACGTCTCTCCTTCTCACTCGTCCCTTCTTTCATTCTTTGTTCGTATACCCACGTGTCTGTGTTGAACGAGTTCGAGTTATCCCACTTTTCCATGTGCCTCCGGCTTCCTGTATATATATTTATAGACCTTTTTTCGTGTGTACGTTTCTATACGTGCATGTGAACCTTTTGTCCATTCGTGTGCGTTTACTAGAACGAAGGGGTGGCTCTCGAACCCTTCGAGCTCTCTTCCGTGTAACAGGCACGCGAGCAACTTCGCCCCCACTGTTATTTACTATCTACGCACGCACACACACGTACACGTATGGGAATAAAACGAAAGCGAGGAGCTGAGTAAAAAAGAAACGAGCCTATATATCAAAAAAGCGTATTTATATTCGAAATAATCAACTTTTTATATTTCCATCATTTCCCATTACGAAACGACAAATTTATTGCGTCTTTGCCTTGAATTTCTGAGTCGGATCACCAAAACTACGAGTTGCGTTCAAACTGCAAAAACATCGCGGACGAATTTGCAAAGGAAAATTGTTGCAACGCTGTTCGATTTTTGGGGAATTTGAACCAAGCACGCACATTTTTTTTCGTTCCTTTGACGGAGATTCGCGCCATTCGGCGTTTTCTTGCATTCGCCGACTACATTATCGGTCATTCGATGATTCCGCATCGGTGAGACGTTTCTTTCCAGATTGACAGTTTCGTTCTTGAGAAGGAAAACTGTCGAGGGTTCGCAACGAAACGAGGGATGTATTTTATTTATTTTTTGCTCCGCTCGGGAGAATGCGAGTGTCCACAGCAAAAAAACGTCAAGCATAATGCGAGAAGGGGAAAAAGAAAATGACGGTTGGATAAGGAAGTGTCGGAGGAGGAGCGAATCGAATGGACGATAAATCGAAGCGATTTCCCTTCGTCGTTTCTTATCGAACGAGAGGCTGTTGACTCGCCAGAGTCTTGCTCGTCTCTATGTTGTTCTATACCGAGTTTTCCCCCTCGTGGCTTTTCCACTACCAGCACGCGAAAGGACCAAACGAAAACGAAAATTGACGTTTCCGCGCGCGTTCTTGCGCGTCTTCTGCTTCGTCCCCCAATCTATACGCGGAGAAGCAGCGAAACTCTTCGCGTATATACTTACCAGCCGTTTTTCTCCCAAGAAAAACACAACCGCACGGACAGAGACGAGAAATAACACCTTGAAAATAAAACCAAGGACCGAGAGCGCAAGAAGAACACCAAAAAAGGCAGACGAACGATGTCCAATCGTTGCGAGAGCCGAAAGGGCCTGAGACCCAAACGCACCGTTACATTATTACGGTAAAAACCTGACGGGAATTAGACCAAGTTTATCTACTTTTCACACTACTCTCGTTCTTGAACTAATTAATAAGAACTGTTACGTCTCAAAAAACCAAAAAAAAAAACATCGTTCCCATCGCTCGGATACTTTGGATCGCGCTCTGGAATCATTTGAACCTGTTTCGCACAATTCTCGAGCTTGGAATCGATCAAAGAACATTTTTTTCCATTTTCTATACAATATTTGCGGAAAGTATGAGGCACTGGGTGAATTTCCCATACGAATAAAATAAAAACGACTTTGCGACTCTGGGGTCGATCGAAATAGTTTCATTTTTCAATAATCCTTCGGATTAATTGGTTCGGAATTAATCAAGTAGCTAAAGTGTCGTATAAGCGAGCAATCTTTCGGTTTGATCGCGCCAAGAGAAGAGCAGGTGGGACGCTCCTGGATATGACGGAGTATCCAGCACAAAAGAGAAGTAAAGAAATAAAAGAGGACACGGAGAGCGAGTCGCGCGAGCGAACGGAGAAAGAGAATGTCCGAGGAATGAGATGGTAAATAGACTACGAGATAAAACGTGAAAAGAGAAAGACTCAGAGAGACCGAGGGAGAGAGAGAGAGAAGGGAGAAATGAAGGACGAAGAGAGGGACGCGAGGACGATCCGCGAGAAACTGAAAGAAACGAATCAACGCGCGAAGGGCATTTGGAATGCAGTACTGTTATACCTTACGGTAAAGCCATCATGCTCTCCTCTCTCTTTCTCCTTCTCTCTCTTTCTCTCACTTCTGATCTTTCGTGTATATATTCGTGTGTGTATGTGCGATCGCGCACGCTCAACGGAAATTAGGACTTCTCTGCCACGGTGCCGTGGACTCTCTTGATTCATCGCTTTCTCGAGCGAGAACGTGTACACGAGAAAATGAACGAGAAACTTGGCTCGCTCTCTCGCACACTCGGAGCTACTCGCTTGATGATCTAACTTGGGCAATGCAACGAGCAAACTATACCTTTTCTCGAGGAAAACCAATAGTATTTTAGTTGTGGGGGCAATACGGATCGGTCGGTGGTGCCGCGGTCCTCCCGGTAATATAATTAACGATCATTTTTAATGGACGAGTCAATGACCTTGCCAATTGAGGACACAAGTCCATTTCCGTGCACTTTATCTCGCGATCAATCGCGTATTTTGTACTTCCTCTCGTTTATTTCTCCTCCGAAATTTCCTTTTTTTACGTTGCTACGCTTTTTTTGTCTATTTATTACGAAGAAAATGGGAGGAGAGAATTTCTGTTTGGAACACAACGATCTCTCGGACGCGAAAGTGCGCCTCGCTCCGGCCCGACACGAAGAGGGGAAAAAGAGAAAAAAAACAATGACTGAGTGAAATATAGAGGAAAAAAAAGAGAGAGAATGAAATGGCAGGAAAAAAATAAAGGCGAACGGTTAACCCAGCACTTGGCGTGTATCTCTAGTCATCTTGATCGTGTAGAATCGTTGTCACGCCGCGATGTGTAGAAAGTACATCGCCTGTACCGAGAAGAAACGGCGTTGCGGGGATCCGCGTTAAACGCACCATGAGAAATTGTTCCGACTAGATTTTTCTTTTTTTTTCGCCAGAGAATCCTCAACGTATTCGACCGGTAACCACAATATTGGCCGAGAGTTTGAAAAACAAAAACTCGACCTCACGTTCGTGCCAAAAATCTCGAGTTGAAAGATTTTTTTCGTTTCCATTGGATTGGATTTTTAAAGTTGGTGCAAAAACTGGCGGAATGATTTTTTTTTGTCGCCCTCCTTTCCAGCCTCTTCTTGGTCGCTTGAAAAATCGATCAACGCGCTCACTGTTGTCGGAAAAACCGGAGGGTTTTTTTTTTTTCACCCTATGCCTCGGGGAAGAGTGAAATCGAGATGGCGAGAACACGACGATGCTGTCGTTTCCGCTAGCTTGGCGTCTCCGTACACCCTTTCACCCCTCATATTTTTCTTCCATACTCTCTCGCTTTTTCTCTCCCCCCCCCCTCCCCCCGTTTCAACCCTTACCCTTTATCTTCGAAGCTGGGGTTCGAACGTTATGCTCGGGTCGCGAGAGAGGGGAAAGCAGGGGCCGAGAGAAGAAACAAGAGCGAGGAAAAGGTCGATAAGGTTAGGGAAAAACGTAAAAGGCCAGGATGAAAGATAGAAGTAAAGTGGGTGGTACGAATGGGTGTGGCGGGTGGAGAGAAAAGAAAAAAAACGATGGCAAGAGGGAGGGAGAGCCAAACATGAAAGTTTCAAAGTGCAAGAAAGTATACGGGAGAAAACGCGCTGGGGATCTAGAAAACCCGGACAGAAAAGAAACGAACCTTTTGCCCTGTTCGCCAATGAAACGAGCTAGTACGAAGATAAAGAGAAGAGAAAAAATAAAAAAAAACAGTGTGCGAGCGGATGAAGGAGAACGAAGAAGGAACGGAAGAGCGAAAGAAGGACAAAGGAGGAGAAGTTTCGATTGGTAGGATAAAGAGAACGAGTGGGATCTGAAGGGAAGGCAAAAAAAAAAGTCGAGGGAGAAGAGGAAAAAGATGGAAGAAGGAAGGAGCGAGAGAGATGAAATGAAGAAAAAAAACACTCGCAGCAAAAGAGGACGAAGAAGAAGGGGCGCGAAGAGAGTCACGGGGATAGAGAGGAAAAAGAAAAGGAGAGCACTCTCGTCCGGGCTCCGTTGGAGAGGGAGAGAGAGAGAGAGAAACAAATAGAAAGAGAATGTCAGGAGGGAGCTTAGGCAGCCGGAGACCGTAAAGAAAAGGGGGCCACGAGAAAATAGCGACTTTGCCGTCCGCTTCGCAGGAAAGAAGGTAGAAGAGAGGGCAGGGGATGTACGAGAGTACAGCAACGGAGAAACTGGCGAGTAAATGGAGCTAAGGGAGAGAAAGAAGCGTCAGCCGAGAGGGATACACCCTCTCGCCATCTATAAGATGTGTGTGTGTGTGTCTGCTCGTTGGTTATTTTCTCGCTCTCTCTTTCTCTTTCTCTCTCTCTCTCTCTGCGAAGCAAAAGAAATCTAGAAGGAAAAGAGGGAGCGAGATAAAAGAATGAAAGAAGGTTGCGAGGGAAATGTTGGCGGGATGGGTGAAGAAGGGGCCGCGAAAAGAAAGGAGGGAAGGAAAAGGGACGTTGAGTATAGAGAACGTGGGAGTAAAAAGAAGGGAAAGAGGCAAGACGAACGAAATGGATCTTTTCCCAACCCACACACACAAACTTTTATACGTGTATTTTTATTTTTTTATTTTCATACGTACGTTTCAGCTTATATATCCATGTATATAGAAAACAAGTATGTCCCTTTTTTTCTTATTCCAACTCCAAATTATCGGCATCGAGGTAGTTCATGAAAATTCCTTGCTAATTGGTTTAAAAAAAAAATTGTTGACGAAGCTGCGCCAGGAAAATTTCAAAAGAACTTTGCAGTTTTTCTTCTTAAGGGAAAAATTACGATCGAAAAGCCTTATGGAATATTCATCCCTTGAAAATGCAGCAACTTAGTTGCTTCTTTCGTAGACTTTATTCGACGAGAATAAAATATGATTAGATGAGAAAAGTGATGGAAAAAAAGTGGAAGAAAAGTGAGGAAAATATTGAGCATGGAGATTCTCAAGCTCGTAGCAAAGGGAGGACTTTCCTTGCCGCCTGATGGCGCTGCGCTCTCGTTACTCTTCTGGATAACCTGCAATAAGGGGAAAAATCGAGAACCTCGAGATTGTTCCTTCGCTCCAACTATAACTTTTGCTATTGCTTTCTCTCCCTTTCATTCTTTCTCTTCGTGTTCCACCTCTTATTTTTATTTTATTTTACTTTTTTTTCATGTTAGGGGATTTTTACGACCTACCGAAACTTCGAATAGAAACGAACCGTCTACTTTCTCTCTTTTCACTACCGAGGCATGCTCGCGTTACAACCGCACATTCGATTCTTTTCCATCCCTCGATTTTTTGCTCACCCCTTGATTCTTTTTTTCATCCCCTTATACTTTTTTTTTTCTTTCGATCCCTTTCTCATGCTCTTCTCGTTTGCTCTCATCTTCCATTTCGTTAACCGTCCCTTTTTCTTCCGTGCTCAGAAAAATATTTGCTGCTCCTTGTTCTTTTTTTTGGACTCGTTGAAAACATTTCGATCGCAACGAATTTCGGTTAATATTTTCATTTTGCTTGTCAAACTTTTGAGCTTTTTTTTCTTACAAAGTTTTATGAAAAAAAAAATCGTACAAGAAATTTGTTGTTTCGAAATTCTTCCCGAGAAAAAAATGTCGCTCACGCCTCAAATGCGTTTGGACCAGAGACACAAAATTATTCAACGTCACAAACGTTAATAAGCCTCATCCAATTTGGTGCGTCCGTCTTCATTTGGCTCGGGAATAAGAAGAAATCCGGGAAGCGATATGAAAAGATTGATGACAATGTTTCGTAGGCGCATGGGCGAGAATAAAATTGATGAATGTTTCTCATCCACCGTCGTTTTATTTATCGTTCCGAGATATTGTGTTTCTTCGCCTTTCGTGAGCATCACGCACCTGTAATCCGCGACGTTATCACACATTTTTATCAGTCGAGCGTCTTTCTTGCTTGCGGAACCCGCCGCGAAGGTATGCGTTAACCCAATTTCAATAAATCGGTTAAAACTCGGCGTCTCGCCTGTTTCTCCTTCGCGCATAAATATTTATCGAAATTCGACCCGCGGACAATCCAGCCACAAGTTTTCTTTCTTAATTTCGACCAACCAATCATTTCGAGTCACTGAAAATTTCGCGAAAAGTACAAAACGAAGTGAACTGATTAACAAACACACTTAAGTGAATAAAAAAACACGCGTGACCGAATCGTGTTTCAGTAGGTCAGATGGGACTGGCGTTTTTGAGAGCACCAAGAGAGAGGACACGAGTTTACCGTTACTTTCCCACCTGATACATCTGTGGTCATCGTGCGAAGCACTCTTCGAAAGGAAAAAAGATAAATAAGAAAGCAGACGAAGAATCGTAGCAACAATTTTGAGAGACTGTTATTTTCACCCATTTTATGCGGCGGACGTGATGTGCGCGTGAAAGTTTCGAGATTCCTCATTGAATTTTTGCAAATTTTATTCCCAGATCCCAAATCATTCGATATTTTCATCGAAATCTTTAGAGTCTGGTGAATCCGAGAATTCTCGAGGGAAAATTCTTGATGCATTTTCCCTCCTCGAGGTTCCTCGAGCCCGTGACAATAATTAATTAGTGACGACCAATCCAGTGCGCCCGATAAGCGTGCAGGGTGGAGCAAGCCAAGAGCGATTACCCTGCTCGTTTGCCATAGAATCGGCCAGGACGAGCTCCAACTTTCGTTTCATTAACTGCTAAAAAAAAAAGCCAAAAACTTTCCTTCAAAGAATCGCACGATCTAGAAATAGCTGAAAATTTTTGCAAAATATTTCCAAATTCCTGATGTAATTCGTTTCGAAATTATAACGAGTTTCGTTTATACGTAAAATTCGACACCTGCCTAAACAACAATACGTAATTGCTTCGCTACGTAATCATCGCGAGCTCCTGATAAGTCTTGAACTATCCAAAGACTCGAAAGAGAGAGAGATAATTAATATAGGAAAAGAAAAATCGAGGTTACGTTAACGAGAAATCGGAAAAACTCGATGCGCGTCAGTGTGTTGTGCGGTAAAATAATAAAAATGGAATGTAAAAAAGAAAAGGAAAAAAAAAAGTTGAATAAAAAGCACTCGGTGATAAATAAAAGCGTAAGAAAAAGAACGCGATAAGGAAGAACTACGAGAGCGTGGCGAGAAGGGACCGAGGGACGAGTACACAAAGCGCAAGGAGGAGGAAGTAGGTTGAGACGAGAAAAATGGTTCTCTCTCGCTACGTGGCACGAAGAGAAATCGTGTGCAGTGTACAGTACACACCGAAGAGCGAGTAAGAAGTCGAAGAGAGAAGAAAAAAAACGCATGCGAAGAGATTAATTAAGGAGAGGACGGGACGATAGAAATGAGGAACATGCTTCGCTCTATATATATATATATATATTTTCCCCTTAAAGCCGCGCGTATACGTGTGCACAATAAACTTGTGTACGGTATGAGAGAGGAAAGAGTGCGACGAGAGAAAAGAAAGCTTAGAGCATCCGAGCACGTTATCGCGTACAAGATGGGCGCGAGAGCGTCTAAGCAGCTGATAAAAGTCCGTGTGCCTACGGGGACAGATAACGCAAATAGCTCGGTATGAAGAGCCCCGAATAGAAAGACGCAGATAAAGCACAGGTTCACAGAACAGGTGAATATCGTCTTGTATTACATATCCGTGCGCGACCAAAACCAACGCCCCGAACTTTTCCAAAACACCGCAAAACAATCCTTTTTTTTTCTGTTTCCTCGACAACGCCCCACCCCCTCGTCGTCGCTCGCGTATCTCGATCGGGACTTGTTCATTGATACTTTAATTTTTCCACTTTTCAACATCTTCGCCAAGTATTTACACGCGCTAATTCCGATTTATCGAGACGACCGAAAACGCGAGTGGAATTCTCAATTATCGAGGATGCCTCATCCAATCATTTTTATTCTCTTTCCAAAGTGCAAGTGTTTTCGATTTTGACGTATCCTCGAAATTTCGTCTCGATTCGTCGACTTTATAAAGTTCCATTTTCACACCAATCGTCCGGCTACATCGTCGTGTCATTTCAATGTTATTTTTCCAACCAACGAATCTCCACTGACTTTGAAAAAAAATGCCACGATATTGGGGAGTTCATTACAGGTGAAATTCTCAAAAAAGAAAAAAATCATTTCAACGTTTTCTTTTCGTCCGGCAAAATACTCGGAAACTTTGCATTCGTCACGGGTTTATTAAGGAATATCTCAATTATCTTACAACGACGTTTTGGCACATTTGGATCTTTAATGATTTCAGCGGAGGGATGGCCGGGCAGCATTACTGCCTGCGCTGGAACAACTACCAGTCAAATATGACGTCGGTTTTTCATCAGCTGCTACAAACGGAGGCCTTCGTGGACGTCACCCTGGCCTGCAACGAGGCTTCGCTAAAGGCGCACAAGGTAGGCCAGTTTCCAACTGCTTTTTTAATTCATCAATTCCCGAGAAATCGATCCACTACAAAAAAAACTCACACACACACAAAAAAAATATTACGTATGAGGAAAAAAATATTTAGCGTTCCAACGTCATCCATAATCATTTACATAAATATGCACGTGTCTTATTTTTAGAACGAAACGGTTCAAAAAACAAAACTAGAAGGAAAATATGCTAATAATCCCATTAATCAGAGCTACTAATTAGTTCGTAATTTATAAGGAATTTTGGAGCACACTCGTCAAGAGATTTTCACCAAAGTTTAGTTTCCTTCAACATTTTCTAGTCTGTTGTTTTCGCTGCGAATAAAAAATAGAGATTCCGCGTTTTTGTACGAGATCCGAAGTAACAACAATCGTAAACTTTCGCTCGTCTTTGATATTTTCGTTCAGGTCCGTAGTCATGTGTTCACGGGTAGTGTAAGGCAAAATGTAAGCCTGAAAGGCTTTTAGATGGAAAAGCTATCAAACAAAAAATTGATGCCGAGTTCTAATGAGATTTCTTATTGAACGAATCGAATGTAAAAATTACAACTATTTGGCCAAGGAATCGTGAGAAATGAGGGGGAAAATGAATCATTATTTGTGAATTATTTTTCCAGGTCGTTTTGTCAGCTTGCAGCTCGTATTTCAAGAAGCTCTTGTTATCAAATCCCTGCAAACATCCGACGATAATAATGCCCCAGGATGTCTGTTTCAACGACCTCAAATTCATCATAGAATTCGTCTACAAAGGAGAAATCGACGTGTCACAAGCTGAGCTTCAGGTTGGTGGAAAAAAATTGCAATTTCTTTCATTTCGCTATATTTGGAAGCCTAAAAAACTCGTCGTTATCGATATTCGGCTGAATTACCGAGCGTTACGTGCTGTTGGTAAAAAAACAAAGCTGCGGGGACGAAATTTTCGTGCAACTACCGACCGTCGCCGTTGGCTCGATTCGGCTTTATCGACTGACGTCCCATCGAACCGGAAGTGAATATTTCTCAGACTAAAAACTATTTATCTACGGTCGGTAACTTACCGACCGCCGGTAATAATTTATTATGCATGCGAGATAGCGCCAGGAGTCTCAAAACAAAGTTTTGCGCGAAAGAGCGCACGAAGAGCTTCGGGGAATTTCGTTGAAACTCGAGAAGCGTTCTCCTTTGCTCTTTCTCTTTCCTCTCTCTATTTCCTTTCCCTTTCCGTCTCTCTCTCTCTCTCTCTCGCTCGCTCGGTCGTTCGTCTTTATCCGCGGGGATCCTCGGCTATTCAGTAGTACTACCCTCGCCGTAAATAATCCGGCGGTACACTCTCTCGCGTCGTTTTACACGCGAAATGACTGGCGATTTCGCGTTTCTCGACGTCGTGCCGAGAACGTCGTCCTCGTCCTCGTCGCCGTCATCGTCGTCGTCATCGTCATCGCCATCTCCGTTGTGTTGGTCTTTTCACCAAGTTGAATTCTCGTGGCGGTTTCGCGCGACTAATCCCGATATTACCGTTCATACACCTTAAGCCAGTGCTCACGAACATCGCGAAACCAGACAGTTTTGAGAACGCTCGTTCTCGTTTTATCGTAATTCTTTGTTTATTTTTTTTTTTCTTTCTTTTCTGTTTCGGTCTTTCGTTCGTATACGCGTTTTGCTTCGTTTGGTACAACTCGCCGGCGTGACACACGACCGAACGTTTCTTGCCGCCGGTTCTTCTTTTCGTTTGTGTCTCTTTTATTTTTATTCTTTTTTTAACGGTGAAACTACCACCTTGTGGTCTGATGTGCGCTCCACCTGGGCCCCCTGTCGAACACCCAACGAGATTGTGCAAAACACATCCGCGTCGAAAGAGGTTAGAAAACAATGGCCAAATGTAATTTTATCTTGTTTTGTCTATTTTTCTGCTTTCTTTCAATCAGTACTTTGTCATCGTCTCTCATCACTTTGCGTATCCAATACTTTTCAACCATTTATTTGCATGATTAAGTTTAAAATTGCTCGAGTTTAATGGAGCGTGGAATCGTTTGTCGTGACTTGTTTTATTTTTCTCTCTTTACGCGATACGAATGAAAGGAAAAAAAATATACACGAGACACGAGAAAATGATTCTCGGCGCGGCGTGAATGGCTCGTCTCTCGGACCACGTGACCGCGATGTTTTATTGCTTAACAAAAATCTCCGCGGACCGCTCGACAAAAATGAGTTTCACGGACTATTCGGAGGAATTTTACTCTCGTTTTAAATTCTTTTCCTTCCTTCTCTCCCTCCCCTCGCAATTTCTCTCTCCGATTTTGTCCGAAAGTCGAAATGTTCGAGTTTGTACGACGAGGAACATATGAAAATTGACTTTTTTCCGGATATGAATGTGATACGCGAATCCTCTCTGCGGAGGGCGGGGGAGATAAAGAAAGGGGCAACGCAGGCGGAGGAGGAGGAGATCCGGTGGGTCGAGTGGGAGGCGTCGCGACGTCGAAGCCTCTTCGTGACCCCCGCCGCGCCCCGTGAAATCAATAAAAGGACAGTCTTCGACCCCGCGTCTCGTTAGGACGCGCATTGTTCGGCAATCAGGCTACTGCGGGCGACGCTCGATCAGTGGTTCTCAAATTCTCTTTCCCTCCCCCCCCCCTCTCTCCCTCCCACTCTCTCTCTCTCTCTCTCCTCTTTACTTATCGCTCGCGAATTTCTCTCCTCGCGGCAACTTATAAATTGAGTCGACGACCTTTCTCTCTCTCTCTCTCATTCTTATTCGCTTTGAGCTCAAACGTTATCACCTCAAAGTCGTTGACTTCGCGCGGTGCCTCTTGTTTCGCATGATCCACTCATTCGCTTATGCAATTTCAATGCAATTTCTCACGTTCTCAATAATTTATTACTATTTTCCATCCATTCCGAGTGTTTTATTCTGTCAGAAATTTTGTTTATTCCGCTTTACGAGCTTGTCTCGTGTCCGGACGTTGAATTTTGCACAATCTTATCGCCCTTTATAAATTTGGCCTCCAAATCCGTTTATAATTATCGAATTTCGTCACTTTCGCAATTTTGCTTTCGTTATTAAGATTTTTTTTTTCCATCACCCGCTTTCAGAGCTCCTGGAGTTGATTGTCTCGAGGTTTTTTGGCTCGAACAATCTTTCATTTTTCGTACCTCTACTGCAAGTACGTTACTCGGTGAATTCACCGACGCACGCGGGTGTTCGGAACGGTGATTGAATATTCGCGACCGGACTCGCTCGCATGTTTTCCTCCTCCACTATTCGCTCGGATACTTTCTCTCTCGCTCGCACCAGCTAATATACGATCTGCGGTCAAAGCCAGAGAGCGAGAGTGCAAAAATACACGGGCCAAGCGCGTCTTTGTTGCACTCGCTCGCTTTCTCTCTCTTTCGCGCACGAGGCTTGAGTTTCGTCTCGTTTTGTCGCTTCTTTTTTTTATTGTTTCTTTATCCCTTCCTCGCTCACCTCGTTCTCTTGCCCCTCAAACCCTCGTTCCCCATAGCTGTCTATATTTTTTTCTTCAATTTATTTTTTTCAACTCTTTTTCTCTTTCTCTTTCTCGATCCCGCTCGCTCGCTCATTCTCACTCTCTCGTTTTGCTTAACTCCTCCGGGTCTTTCTTCGTCGCTTCGTCCCTCGGCCGGCCGGGCGCGACGTGCTGGCACGCAACTCTCCGAGCCCTGTCTCTCGAACCGTGATTGGTCGCACACCACACACCCGCGTGTGTTTGTTGCACGCTGCAACCCCGGCGGGTGTGTTGTTCCACGGATACATCGCTCTCTCTCTCTCTCTCCCTATCGCAGGCGCTTCGATTCTTCCATGTCTAAAGAGCGACGGGCTTGACATTCGACCGCAGACCAAATCGACGTTTGCGAATGCCCCGAAAATTCTTGACGAATTAACGTTATCCAAATTTTTCCACTTCTCGCGTCTTTGTCTCGGTTCAAAATTCAATTTTATCGCTTTTTCTTTTTTCTCCATAACCGCGTCATGCACGAGGATGCGAATTATTGAATTTTTCGAATCGTCTCAATTTTCCTACGAAAACTAATTGCCCAAAATCAAATTTCAATTTTCCACATTTTCAAAGAATTCAAGTTGCAGAAAGTGTGCGAAATAAATCGAATGGAACCGAAAAATCACGGAAACGTTAAAATTTATTTCGAAAATTTACGAATCAAATGCATTTCACATGAAAAATAAATTAATCCGAGGCGAAAATGAGATTGCATGATTATTCGCGTTGCTCGATATTTCGTATTTGGATTCTCCGAGCCGACGAAGCTCTCGAAGCTCATAACTGCGAGTCTTCTTGTGAAACTCTCATTTCTTTTCGACCGCGAGCTCCGGATGGCCTTGACACGACTCTGCTGTAAGAGGCGACACACCAAAAGCCGCACACACATGCATACGCCAAGATCGCGATGGAGAATGAATTCAGGGCCGTAGTCCACTCGTACGAAATCGTAGCGATCGTCGATTTTTTTTTTTCATTCTCGCGTGAATCACGAATACATCGATGAATCGTTTTTCAAAATGATTGACCAACATTTTATCACGAATTTCGAAATTCTGATAAATTTTATACGAAAAAAAACATTCGACTCAACAGGTTGTTGTCAGGATCTGAAAAAAAAACAAATAACGAAACAAACAAATGGAAAAGAAACGAGCATTTAATAAAATGCTCCTTGGGCCATAGCCAGAATACTTTTCTTTTTATTTTGAGCGCATAAGGGACAGAATGAAAGTGAAGTGTCTACAAACACACACGCAGACCTTTTTTCTTTCCTCTCTCTCTCTGCAGTCTACGTTTATTTGATGCACCGCAGATCTCGGAGAAAGAGAGAGACAGAGCGAGAGGGAGATCTAAAAGAGAGAAAAAACAGGAGACACGCGGCAAGGCACCGCCGGAGTAGTTCACGTAGTTGTGTAGAAAGAAAGGAGGAAGGATATCCGCAAGCGTCGAGAATATTGCGCGAATGACCTCCTTCCTCAAAGTGGCGCGCTTCTTTTTCCTATCTCGCTCTTAACTCTTTTTATTCTTTCATTTGTCCACTCCGTAGCTCGTTTATTCGTTCGCTTTTTCAGCTTTGTAACTTAATTCTCTGAGCAACCGAACGTAAACACCAACTTTGAGTGCAAATTATTTCAATTTCGTTCGGAAACAACCGTCGAGAATGAAAGAGAAAAAAAAATTTGCAGTCACCGAGATGTTTCAGATTTGCAGATTTTTTTTCCATTTTTCGAGAAGAAAATCGAAATTGCACGACATTGCTGAATGAAATTCGCTCGGAAATGTGACTTTTTGGTTGAAATTGCGAAGAGAGCATTGTCACCGACACAACGAGTCCAAGAGTCATGTGTGAAACATTGAAAATTAATTCAAGGCACTGAGGAAAGGCGAAGGAGTCGGATATAGAGTTGCCGATGCTGACCTCGTTCCCTATAGACTCAATCTCCATCTCTTTTTACCTTTCCTTCCATCTCTCTTTTGCTCTCCCTCTGTTTCTCTTTCTCCGGCATGCAGAGTCAGCGCACAGGTTCTTGCTCGCCTGGATTTGCTTCGTTGCTGATTCGCAACGGTTACGGAGAAACTCGGACACCTGGCCGGACCAGGAACTCTTCTTCTCTCGCTCCCTTCTCTCTTTCTTTATGCTTACACGCTCCACATATATTCCACCTTTCTATATACACTATTCTTAAATATATGTAGACCGTTGTTGAGTCTACAGCGAAGAAAGCTCGTTGCGAGTATCTCGCGGTACCGTTTCCTCGACCTTGAACTTTTCCCTCGGCCAACGAGTCCGATAAAGAAAATTGAGTCAACTTGCAGCACAATTCTCGCCATGTCCGCGAATTACTCGTCGAATCTCTGCTGAGAATTGCGTCAACCTTCATAGAAATTGCAACCCTAAAAAGTACGCGAAATGGGGAGAAAATTTCTATTCCAAATCCCATCAAAATTGTCGCGACTGTAGCAACAACTTGGTTCTTACCCCCCCCCGTAAAAAACTAATTGCTTGCAACCCTCGAGCGGTCGATAAACATTGCCTCGGCATGAGTTTCGTCAGAGGAAATTCCGACGTTGTGAATTAAGCGATTCTCATTTCGTGCGCTATCGAATCTCACGGACGATCGAGGGAAAAAGTGCATAAAGAATTTGTTTTTTTCTTCAAATTTTTAATTTTTAATGCTTCATTTGGCTGTGGACTCCGAGGCTCACTTTTGAGACACTCTTTACATACCATTGGCAAATTTATCGATGGGACTGTACGAACGCGTTCGCCATTTGCAACCACCGACGATATATGCGTGCCGAAATCGTTCGATGCCACGAACTCGAAGAGAGATTCAGAATCGCCATTTATGCATCGTCTGAAAAGCCAAGCTGAAAGATTCTCGTGAATCGTTTGCATATTTTCTCGCAACTCGTAACAACAAATTGTCATTATTTTTATTTATTTTTCACGAACTGAAGTTCGTCGTCAAATATTTCGGTCGATTTTCTCATTTTTCGGACTCCCGAAAAATTTCGACCGTTCTCGCGGTCACATCGGATTTCGTCGTTTATTATGGACCGTTTGAAAAAGGCAGCTCGGAATTTTTCGTTTCCATCGAAACTCGATGCGAGCCGAAGAATTGGAGAAAACAACGATGAATCGTCGCGTATTTATTGGACCGACTGTACAAGTAGCGCCGCGAAACGAACGCGCACGATTTCTGCAACGCGAACACGCAGACTTGGTGTTTATAGAGTTGCGTGTGTGTATCCGTTGCTGTGTTTCGTGCGTGGAACAACGAGTTCGGGATCGGCAGTATGCAACGTGGTATGCGTGGACTGGAGCCACAGATTCCCTTTGTTCGCGCAAACTCTAGCGGCATCGCTGCCGCTGCTGCGACAGTGAACCAGCAAAATATACGTGTACACACACAGACACAAGAATTTCCCCTCGCCGCCCTCTCTCGTCGTTGCAATGCACTACAGTGCTCTTTTCTGCCTTGTGCCTCGTTCCCTCATCCGTATCGCCGTTCCTCTTCATCCCTTCCTCATCTCCTTGCTACACAACGCCGGTTTGTCTCTTCCCTCCTCCTCCTCCTCCCCCTCGCCCCTCATTCTCCGCTCTTGCCAAATCCACGCGGTCGGCCCGATCCTTCTCTTTTCGTCCACCACACACGCACATTTTCGTCAACTCCCTTCCTCTGCCAACTCGTACAACACTTTCGATACTCTATCGAATGTGATGATAAAAAAAAAACGCCGGCTTCATATCCCGCGAATATTTCGCGTTACATTTTTTTCTTCGTTATGGTCAGAGTTCAAATTTCTCCCGCTCTTTTTTTGCATCGAAAATCATTCGACTGAAAAGATTTTATTTGCACAATCAAAACACTGGCGATATCGAAGGAATTTCACGATTTTTGTGCAAGTTCCTACGAATTTTATTCGCTCGCAGACTCCGACCTGATGCAATGGATTTTCACGGAGTTTGAAATGAAAACTTGATCGAATTAAAACTCATTCGTAATGACGATTCAAGTTCGTTTGGTAACAAGAAAGTCGAAACCGCGAAACTGTTGCGACGAGCCCGCAGACGCTCGGCGAGGTTCGAGTTCTTTGTCGTCCTCGAGACGAATTCATTTATTCCCAACGTCACAAGTTTTTAATGGATTTTTGGAAGTCGTACGAAACGTTCTTCAGATTATTTTCTCTTCCGACGTTTTCTTCCTCGGAGAATGTTTGCAAATTTCGTATTGGGGACTGTGGTAATTTGGAAAATCTATTTTTAATCCATTTCTCGGGCGAACTGGACATCCGGAGGTTCGAAATTTGGAATGGGGACTTTGCAGACACCGAGGAGACTGTATTTTTCTTGTCAATTTCCGTTGGTCGATTCCGCAACCAGATAAATCGCCTTAATGAAAAGTAAAAGCACGATGGATCGATTTTCGGTAAAATAGCGTAAGAATGTTGTGAAAATTGTAATTGTTGGTAAAAAGTAACAATGGGAGAATCGTTATTTGATATTAACACGTATTAAAATCAACGTAGGATAATTTGGAACGGCGCCGAATTCTCAGTATTAGTGGTAGTCGTGCCGCGTAGTACTTTGGAGGCGAAAGCGCGCTATTAGAGTGAGCGAGAGAAAGAGTCTCGAGGGCAGAGCGCGTTGGGAGGAGGGGCGGAGGAGATTGGCGGGAGAGGGAAGGACTGGGC
The DNA here is from genome assembly GCA_037043255.1 of Diadegma fenestrale. Taxonomy (NCBI): domain Eukaryota; kingdom Metazoa; phylum Arthropoda; class Insecta; order Hymenoptera; family Ichneumonidae; genus Diadegma; species Diadegma fenestrale. Next base: position 11,875,874 of record CM073317.1, read on the forward strand.
GTCCGGACCCTCGAAAAATCTCGCAAGAGTATTATACACGACGACGAGTTTAAAGCACTATAGAGTTGGGATAGTCTAGAGTGTGGGGTACGCTATAGTCCATAAGGGAGAGAGATGCCCGCGCGTCTCACCTCCGGCAACAGCCAGTAGCAGTAGCAGCGCGGCAGAGGCAGCGGCAGCAGCGGAGCCCTCACCAGATCATACCCCACACAGCACACCATCATCATCATGGAGGCAAAGACCCGTGCAGACAGCCAAACAACGGGCTTCTCCACCTCTTGCCTCTCTGCCCCCCTTGTTCCCTTCCCACTTTGCCCACGTCGCCGTCCTCGAGATTATCCACGTTCCGATAGATCGATCCTCTCTGTCGTCCGCATACCTTTCGGGAAGTCTTCTCCCCTGCCTCTTGCAGCCCCTTCTCTCTCTCGCTCTCTCTCCGAGAGCTGCTAACGCCAGCGCTCACCCGCGCTTCAAACTCGGTAGTATAACCTCAGCGCGCATAGACCAGACGCCTGTCCGTTCCTTCTCCCACTCTGCCTATACGTACTCTACGCTTTTTCTGCTATACACTCAAATACATCTCTGTATGAATGCATATATTTATACATACGTATATAAATGCCTTGTACACGCTTCGTACATCGGTGTGGATCGGTGTGTGTATACATATAGATATTTATGGTACACCAGTCTACTCTTCCTCAACCCTGGGCTATCAGCGAATCCGCAGACCCCTTTGCACTCCTCCTCGACCCCCCAACCGCTCTCCCGTTTCGTCTGATTTTCGCGCAGGTCTAACCCGCAGACTCTCGTCCTCTCTCTCGCTCTCTTGGCGCATCCACACGCACTCTCTTGTACCCGCGAATGCACAAACACACACACAGATTGCAGAGACGCGTAAACGCCAAATTATACCGTCCAACATCTCGTTCTAGCCATTGGCCTTTCTCGCCAAATTATACGGATGCACGGTTATTGGCATTCTCTTCCCTCCCTCCCTTCCCTACTGGCCTCACGATCCAGCCAAATCTCGTACGGAGACTGCCAATAAATGATCACAACCGAGTCTCCATACTCGCCTGGCTCGCTCAGTTTTGCCCAAATCGTACCAACGTTCGTATACTTTGCTCTCTGTCCGCGGATGGAAACGAACCACCAGACGCTTACACACAAAAAGGCTTCGTTCTCGTAGTTTCACGTGTCGAATCATTGCCCTCGAGCTTCCTTATAGTCCCGAGAACTTGCCAACAGCCTGTACTGTAGCGAAAACCAACCAACCAGACCTCCCCACCCCCCCGCAACCCCCAAATCCTTAACGGCTGACTCCCTCCGCCCCGCGCATCCTCTCATTGGCCGCGCCTCCGCCTTCTCTCTACCTTCCCCTCACTTTGTTCCTCCGCCGACGTCGACATTGCCACGAAAGGGGTTATACCGTACAGTCCTCGTCGCACCCACGCGTCTATGTCTTATTCGCTCTCTCTCTTCACTCCGAACACGCACATACTCTCCTACGACCTTATACACCACTGAATAAAACTCTCTGGCCACGCTCTCTCCCTCTTTCTTACTCTCGCGATCGCTCATTCACCTTCTCTCACTCTCTTTCTTTCTTTATCGCACTCTCGCTCGATTCTCGAGAAACACCGACACACACGTCAACGAATATCGCGTGTTGTTGCACACGCGGTGAGGTTATGTACGCGAACCTCCCAGAACGCACACAGCCTCACTCGACGTCGAGCATTCTGCGGGCTGCTCTCTCTCTCTCTCTCTCTCTCTCTCTTTGGGTCTTTTCGTCATCGCTCCGTCCTCGTTCATCTCGCTTGCTAAATTTCTGCCTAACCTCAACTCCCGTGCCTTCACCTCCCGCGCACATCGCCGCGTCTCCTACTCTCGTCCCTCTTGGTACTCGCCGCATCTTTCCGTCTCACTCGCTCGAGCGAGACTGCCAGTTCTCTCGTCGCCACCGAAGCTCTCTCTCTCTGTCTCCTCCCGCCGTGATGCGACCGCCCTCCGCACTAGCCAGGGGTAACAGACCAGACAAAGACAAGTATAGATGAATACTAAGCTCGAGAGAGAGAAACGTAGGCTCTCGTCGCTGCCGCTCCGCCGAATGCCATTTCACTTTCGTTGGTCTTCGCCACGGAGAAGAGCCGATTCTGCCGCCACCACCGCCAGGAATTATCCTCCCGTTCTCTTGGTGGTGGTCGACGTCGTCGTCGTCGCCGCCGCCGTCGTTGTCGTTCCCGTTGCCGTTGTCTGTACGCCCAAACGTCTCTCCCTATCTCTCGCCGTGCCCCGCGCGCTTTCGCACAGGCTACCTCGTAGTTCTCGACGTACACATTTACCCAGTTTTTTTTTTTCATTTTTATAACCCTTGCTAACAATTTACACCGTACGATTATTTTATTGTTTACATATTCACGAAAAAAAGCCTCACGAGATAAAGAAAACTGCAGATACACTTTTTCTTTCGACGTACAAACCATCAACGCTAAACTTTTCGCGTCTCCATTTTATTCGCTGTCCTACACACAATCATGTGCGTATATTAGCACGCTTCACGTTGGCGGTTCAGTAAACGACGCGGAATAAACGCGGAAAACGTGCCAGTCGACCGCGTGCGTTTTTATATATAAAAAAAATACTCGTGAGACCATTCTCCCCCCTCCTTCCTTTTTTCTTCTACTTTTTCCCTCTTTTCTTCCAACGTTCGCGAATCTTTCGCACCTTTTTATTGCCCGCTTTATATCTCATCCACAAGTCTCTTTACGTTTTTTCTTTCTCTGTATTTTTACACCGACTTTCTTCGCGAACACGCGGAGCTTGTGTTTTTATTTTTTTTCTTCTTTCCAGTCTTTCTCACTCGTTGGCTTCTCTTCCACCAGCTTTTCATCTTCGTTGTCTCTTTTTCGCATTCTTTCTTACGATCGCCGAGCATTCCTCCACTCGACTACTCAACTCCCTACCCCCACTATCGCACTATTTCTCTCTCGACTTCGTTACCTCCGCCGCCCCCCCCCCCTCACTCAAGCGCGGTCTCCCCCGTCGCTCGAGCCTCGCACGTCTATCGTCTCTTCTCGTCTTTCCTTCCACGGCGCCCCGCGAGGGGACACCGTCGTACGCCTACGGATTCGAGCCCAGGTGAGTGATAAACGATACAACTTTCTTCGCGCGCGGGCTCTCGTTTTCTTCTCGCGTTCGTTTCCTCCTTTCTCCGTCTCTCTTCTCCGTTCTTTATATCCTCGTTCTCGTATTTCCCCGGTCTTTCCGCGCGTTCCCCTTTTTTTTTCGTGTCTCAAAGTATTCCGCGCGTGTGTGTGTGCGCTTTTTTCTTCTTTTTTCACGTCAGATGTGAGAGGTTATGTGCTTTTTTTTTCGTTCGACGTTGTTTTCGCGCATCAAACCGTGAGATCCTGAAGAACAAGTGCGCGTTTTCTTCAACGATCGCGTTTGCATCTTTCGCCACTAACCGCCTTCATCGTCTCTAGCGTTTTATGGAGTACTTTTCTGCGCTTGCCACCATCTACTATTATCCTGAATATCTTTTCGAGGTGTGTATTCTTCACAACGAAATATTCTCATATTTTCAGGATGTAAATCGTGTTTTTTCTTTTTTATGGCTTTTTTTGTCAGTGTCCGGCACGTTGTGGTTTCGCGAGACAACGAATTCACGAGTTGTCGAATAAATTTAGCGATTAATTCTACAATGTAGCGGTTTTTTCTCGATTGTTCAAATTTACACCGTCACGAACAAACTTTTTCTTTTATTTGTATTTTTTCACAAGAAAAACATCGCGCAGTGTTGATCGAAGTGAAAACATCGAGAAAGAGCTTAAAGAAACGTGCAGGGGAAAAATAAAACGAGGATTTGAATGAAGCGCAACTGGAAAAAAGTGTTTGGGGAAAGCGACAAGGAGTTTGGAATATTTTCAAAGGGAATGCTGAGTGTTTGTGCATGCTAACTTTGGCGGACGACGGTCTCGCACGTTTGTCGGGCGAAAGCTGGTGCAGAGCCGCGCTCGCGACGCGACCAGTCCACGACGGGGAGGTTCGCTCTCTTCTCTCTTGCCTCGCCGCCGTCTATCCTCTTTTTTGTTTCTTTCCCTCTCGCGTTTCGCCCGGCTCCAACACGGCACCGAGAGCGTCCAAAGTACCGAGGAAGTGACTTTACGAGGGCCCTCGGAAACGTCTGCCTATCTGAGCCTACAAAATCCCCCCCCCCCCCCCCCCAGTCTCACAATCGCCCTCTCGTCTCTCTCTCTCGCTCCCGCCTGTGCAAACGCTCCTTCCCGCGAATCGTCTCTCTCGCCCTCGCCATCTTTTACTTTCTCTCTTCGCCTCTCAAGTATTATTACCCCCCTTTATCCTTTCCACGTCCGTAAACATTCTCATACGATTCCAGTTTTGTCATTTCCTATGCTTCCATCTTTTGACTATTTTAATCCCTTCGCCGTTCCTTTCGAACCTCGGAACGCTACAAAGTTTCGCTTTTTTTTTTACCACTCCACAATTTTCTTCCGAACAATCACGTTGCGAAACGAACGTCTTTGTGATTTGTTTTCTTAGAAAGTCGAAATTTGCAAAAATAAACGAAACATCGCTTTTGGAAACTTTTCCTGGTCTCGTAAAGTTTTCGTCGTTAAATCGTCGCTCAATCCGACTTTATCACGCATCGTTCTCTTCGTTGCGAAAAAATGATGAAAACGGTGCATTGTAAAGCTGATTAACGCGCATGAGAAACATTTTATGATTGAGAGAATTTCGGCCGCGATTTCAATTCACGGTTTAGAGCAAAAATGGAATTGGAATTTTTAGATTTAACAATGTTGCAGGCTGCGATAGGACCAGCGCAAACATCTGCCTTGGGAAATGTTTCGGACTCGTTACTCGTTTCAATTGAAAATGTTTGATATTTCGAGAATCGCGAGAGAATTTCCTCGCAAAATATCGAGAATGTTGGTAAAATAACTTTGTCATGAAGAGAAGTTCGAGATTCGAGGAACATAATTTCGCTAATAACAACGTTAGGATTTTGACGATCCGAGTCTGGAATCTATTTCGAGGTGAATTTTTCATGACTTTGGTCACGTTTCTGAGGATCTTTCAGGCCGATATTTTGTCGGGGAGGGAACGTAAACGATTAGCATCAATATCGAGTCGATATCGAATGGTAAAGTGAAGATCGGAATGTTGATGCGAAAAGGTCGTTAAGCTGTACGCGAAACACGTTACCAATATTCTTGGAACGATAAAACAGCTCTGAGAAGTTAATCCCTTTGGTAGTAGCCGCTGGCTGGGTTTGTCGGAGAGTGTATAGGAAAAGCACGTGGTTGCAAAAGGGGTCGGCGTCGTCGTCGGCGACGCCGGGGACGACGACGACGTTGGTTCATTCAGTAGTAAGAAGAACGTTGTACTGTCTGTCGTTGTAGTATGGCGAAGGGAGGAATGGCGGGAGGGGGGGTGGGGAGGAAAAAGGGAAGTGAGAAAGAGCGGGAAGATTGTTTTCTCCCCGCGACGCTGCCTGTTACATTATCAATTCCGTTATGACGCCGTATTCGTAATAGTCGAGTACGAGAAAGAGGCCAAGAGTGAGAAAGTAAAAAGAGTGAGAAAGAAGCAGATAAAAGTTGCACACACAGACACGTGGACTTGAATCCTTTCTGTGTTGCCATCTTCGCCGTTCGTCCTTCCTCCTTTTCGCTTTTATCCCCTCCTTCCCTCCCTCACCCCGCGAACTCCACTATAAACTCACTTCCTCGTTTCATCCTTTTCCCGTTATCTCTCACTTTCCCTTTTCGTTCCTTCCTTCCTTTCTTTTTCCTCTTATTTATCTTCCTTCCTTTTTTTTCCTCCCTTTTTCTTCTTTTCCTTTTATGCTTCATTCTCGTCTCGTTTTACTCACCGAGAATCGTTCCGTCCGTTTTTCTCAACGAACCACTTTTACTACTCCCCGCTCTACTCTATATCGCCAACTCGTGCCAGAGAAAAAAAGGATCCCGAGTACTCAACCTTTCCCCTATCTTACCGGAAGCGAGAGAACGAGATGAGAAAAATCTCACTCTCTCACTCCCTTCCAACGAGCATACACACACATACTTTTATTCTTTATTCTCCCTTTCGTGACCCCTTTCTAACCTGGAAAAATCCTCTGGGCTTCTTGGCAAAAAACGACAGCAACAACCGTAGAGGGCACCACACAACTATTCTCTCTTTTCACAGACACGCACCTGTTGCAAACCGCCAAAGACTTACTTTCATTTCTCACCTTATTGTTTGTTTTTCTCTCACAATAATGAATATTTATTTTCATACTTTATCGACACAGAAACGCGTTGAACTTGGAAAGTCATGAAATATCGAATCGAAAGGACGAAAAAATGAAAAATTATTAATAAAGTCATGATTTTTGTGCGACGACAAGCTGAAATAATGTTTTTGGAGTTTTTCTCGTACGTACGACCAAGACGAGAGAAAAATGTGGCCTCCAGACCTTTTTGCTTCTCTTGCTCGGCAATTAGTAACGGAATAATTGGTCGTACGGGCGATGCCCTTGAACCCTAAGTATTGATTGGTGAGCTTGGAGATTCTCGCTGGTGGACGACGGGATTCCTCCTCCTCCCCTCTACGCCATACAACTCGTATAGTCACCTACAGTCTCGTCATATACACAAGCATTTACAAACGCCTATACGTGTATACGCAGCCCCATGCATACACATGTATATTCATCAGTATCGCCGGTCGCCATCCCTATTTCGTTGCATCGACGCCCGTCGACGACGACGGCGACGACGACGACGACGAATGCGGTACAAAACCCCGGCACACTCTCTGCCGATCCCGCTCTCGTTTCCGTCGCTGTCTACTCCTTCCTTTTTTCCTTTTTTTGTTCAAACCCTTTTCACCCCTTTATACCGTCGTTTGATTGAACGACTCGCCATCTGGGCACGAATGACAATCACACGAAATGAGAAATTTGGGCGTAGCAATCTACGTGAAGCCTTTTTTCCCCAAAATCCTTAATTATCGTGGAGATTAATCAATTTTCACAAACTCCAACTCTCGCGAACACAAATTATCGTTCGTGAGTTTTATTTTCTTGGAAAATTTCGAGAATTTCAGTTTTATGGAAATTTGTGCATTTTTTTCCCACATTTTCGTTCAGAATTAAAATTTTTTTTTTTTTTTTTTCAGTCGTTACTGAAAACGGCCGATCAGTTGAAAATCAAGGGCCTCTGCGAAGTTCCCGAGAGCAGAGAAGGTCCACCCTCAGTCAGCCTGAGCTCTCCACCGCCCCGAGATTCCACGGCAACGAGGCTCAACTACACAAAATTAAAGAGGCATCATCCCCGTTATAAGAGACAAAGAACGAGCTTCGAGCCACGAGAGACCAGTGCGGATTCACGTAACTACGACAAGTACAAAGAGGAGGAGCACAACATCGAAGGCCTCGGCCGTGACAACAACAAAGAGGTTTGCGAACTGGATTTTTTCAATTTTTTCATTTGACGTTTAATCGGGAATTGCATTTTATTTTTTTTCCACTTTACAATTGCATTTTTGGAGCTAAATTGACACTCTCCTGATTTTATTATCACAGAATCACAGAGGTGACTGGCAGACGGAGGATGAGGAGTGCGGAGCGGATGCAGCTTCAGTAGTCTTGGAATCCTGTCAACGCGACAGCAACAACGGTAACGGTACAAACAACAATAACGGTAAGCCAATCGGACAAGATTAATCGCGCCCCGAACCTGAGTTTGTAGCTTCTCAATCAAGAATGCAAATCAATGGAACGCCAGAGACTCTGAGTAATAAAAAAGTTTGATAAATTAATCTTTGCGTCGCATGATTTTGCTAGAAATTGTGATGAAACGAGAGAAAAATGAATTTGTGCGAATTTTCAATTCTTTTTTTTCTCTCCTGCGACATTATTTTTGCCCTGAAACTCAGAAACTGGTCGGAAAATTTGTTTGACGTTTCTTCTCGAAATTCGAATGAATTTTTTCGTTTTTTTTCTCTCACAAATTTTGTGATTTTTGGAATTGTAATATTTTTGAAAAAAAAAAAAAACTCTGGTTCGGGGCGTTAAGTATTATTGCGGGGGCCGTGGGGACAGACCCTTTTCACTTGGAATAAAAAGGTGACATGTTCTGTCACACAGGTCTGGGTCATTACGGTCATCATCCCGATCCTGGAGAGGTAGATTTACCCCCGGAGACACAACCAACACCGCCAAGCGCTACTCTCGTTGGTACCACGATAACGCATCTCCGCGATACCGATCATCACTCCACAGGTAATTGTCAATCTCCTAAACGCCAATTCAGCAAAATTCAGGCTATTTACGCTGTTGGTCATGCGTTGAGCCGAAATTCTGAATACTCGAGAGAATGAAAATGCGTGGAAAGAACGTAAAATGTTTCCGAAACGAAATTTGACGTCGCGTTCGTGATCGACCGAAACCACGGAACGTTTTCTCGTTTGTATTTTTCCTGCTGTCATTTTTCGTCGATTCTTTAAGTTTATTCCTTTGGCATCGGAATTTGCGAGATAAGCATTGCGTAACGATGTCATCGGAATCAACGATTCGAGCACTTGCGATATTATAAGGACTGAAAAGAAGAGAGCAACGACAGTAGCCCTCATTAGCCGGGGGAGAGGGAATCGGAATAATTGGTCTAATCGGGCTTAACTGCTCGTGATTAGATTTGCTTTGCTCCGTTCGTCAACGGCCCACGCAGTCTTGTTTAACGGCTCCCGACGACCGGTAGGGTTTCACGTGAATCGGACGCTCGTCGACCAAACGTCACAGCCTGCTGCTCGGCGTCGTTTTTTTTCTCTCATTTTGAGATGGTTCTCTTACCGTGACGTTTCGCGATCGAATTCCCACATTTACCGGAGCTTTGGACACGGAATTGCTAAATCTTTGATTATTGATTGAAAATCATCGTGCATATTCAGGCGGCGACGAATTTCAAATGATTGAGATTACGAAATTTGCTTAAACCGACGAATTTTCTTTTTTGACACAAAATAACAAGTTATCGAGATTAACTGAGACCACCGAGAGCAGAAAAATATTGTTATTGCATCGTGAGAACATGAAAGAACGGAGTTTACCCATTTGGTATGAATTTGCGAGTAAAGTTTCTCATTTTAACGTTTCACGTTATTTTTATTTCATTTTTTCCAGACATACAAAATTGTGACAGCGTTAAAATAAAATTCGAAACTCTGCATACGATGGATTCGTCCGACACGATCGATATCGATAGCCACATGTCCGATCGTGCCAGCGTTAGCTCGAAACACGCCGCTGACAATGACAACATGATGATGATAACACCGGAGCTCTTGGGTTTAATGCCGTCCGGTAGCTCGGTACATTCGGACTCGGGCGAAAACAACTCCCGAGGTGGAGGTTCGGGCTCCCATCATCACGGTTCGAAATCTTGGACCCAGGAAGACATGGACGCTGCGCTCGAGGCACTCAGAAATCATGACATGAGTCTCACGAAAGCATCAGGTACGAAACGACACTGAATAATCTCAATTTCCTCATAGAAACTTCGTTTTTTCTCCACCATCGTCGAAAATCTCGAAAAATCCGAGAAAATGAAACGTTTTTTTTTCTTTGAAAGGAATTATAAATTCAAGTATTCAAATGGTATGAGACTGAAATTCGCAACGTTGGGATCCAACGAAAAATACTTTTCCTCTTAATTTTTTGTTAAATCTCAAAATCAACGCCAATTTTCGTATCAATTTTGTTTCTGAATCCTGAAAAACGATCATTTTATCGGCCTGATTAAATATCGAATAAAAATCATGAGTTTTGCTAGAAAAAAATTGACCTTTTGTTACTTGATTACTTTTTGATTTGACCTTTGTTACTGTATGTTAACAGCGACGTTCGGAATTCCTTCAACGACATTATGGCAAAGAGCTCACAGACTGGGAATCGACACGCCGAAAAAAGATGGTCCGACGAAATCGTGGAGCGACGAGAGTCTGAACAACGCCCTTGAGGCATTGAGAACGGGGACGATATCGGCGAACAAAGCGTCAAAAGCATTCGGCATACCGTCCAGTACGCTTTACAAAATCGCGCGAAGAGAAGGTATTAGACTTGCGGCTCCATTCAACGCTAGTCCGACGACATGGTCACCGGCCGATCTTGACAGAGCACTTGAAGCTATTAGGTCCGGTCAGACATCGGTACAGAGAGCGTCGACGGAATTCGGTATTCCGACGGGTACATTGTACGGTAGATGCAAGAGAGAGGGCATAGAATTGAGCCGTAGCAATCCTACACCCTGGAGCGAGGACGCAATGACAGAGGCACTCGAGGCGGTCAGGTACGATCTGCGATTTTCCGATTTGTAAAAAAAAAACTAAAAAACAAAACAAAACATAAAAAATAAACAAAAATCGTATTCTCATCAACGATTTTCCATAAGCCCCTCCCCCCTCTCGAGACGCTAATTATCTCACGTTTGGGTCATCCAGATTGGGTCACATGAGCATCAATCAAGCTGCTATACATTACAATCTACCTTACTCGTCTCTCTACGGGCGCTTCAAGAGGGGAAAGTACGAAGATCCGGTGGTGAGCGAGATGTCACAAGACGGCAGCAATCCTCACTTTCATTCGCACCAGAGTCCGCATCAAAATCACTCCTCGTCGCTACCCGATCAAATGCCTTATCAGGGCAGCTGAAACTTGCCCCTCTACTAGGCCAGATCCGCTGGACTAGCTCGCAAACGTTCGCGTTCGATCGCGAATTAACGCGCCTGGGCTGCTAATAGCCTTTTTAAAAACAATGATGAACTAAATCACTCGGAACAACATATTTCGAGTCTCGGATTTTTAAGTACGGGCACGAGTTTCTCGTTCTTTCCTCTCCGATTTCTTCTTTCTTTTCCCTTTCCATCTTCCCTCCATTATTCGGAAAGAAATAACTCGCGAGTGGACGGAAACACGAACGGGGTAAGCGATTTTCAACGAATTCTGGGAATTCGATTCGCGCAATAACCAACAAATACTAAATCAATATTCGGAGGAGCATTTTATAAGTTTTTCCTATTTAAACAAATAAATCTGGGATCTAATCCACAAATGAGATGAATGCATCGTTCGATCGCGGCTGGTGCTCGGACACTATCTCGACATCGCAATGCAACTAACGGTGTATATTTAAATACACTTTGCAGTATTAGCAAGGAATAACTGTGCGAGATGTATGTGTGTGCGTGAGAGGGTGTGCATTCCTCCGCGATTAAGGATCGTGGTAAGGAGTTTTAAATTAATTTTCCTATCGTAAGAATTATTTATAACGAAATATGATGAGGGGCAAAGAAATCATGGCTAACGAAACGGAAGAAACGAGCAAAAGAGTAGTTGTACAGTTTGGAAAAGTGATTCAGTCCGGACAGTCTTTTAATATTTTTCAAGTGGAATTTTAACGGGTGCCTAGGGGGCCAACGAGACGAATCACGAATTAATATGCGAGGCAGATAACTTATAAATCGTTGTTCTTCTCATTTTATTCTTCTTCTTTTTTTTTTTTAAATATAATTATTTTGTTTTTAATAGATTATACAAAAGAGACTGGTTCGGCACTGCGTTGCGAAGCCTGAACCTGTGATTCCATTCGGGTTTCACAAGGTCGATACAAACACAAAAGAATGTACATCTTTTTAATATAAAAGATACGCAGGTAAAGGCAATATCCGTTGACTCCCAGGGGCAGTTATGGGCGGATTATGTTTATCACTTAAATTCGCTAAAGAATAAATAAGTATAATTTATCTCCAGCGCGCCTCAATCCCGAGCGAATGAGACAAGACAATGAAAATACATCACACGAATTTCTTCGTTTTTTCGTTTGTTTCTTACGAAATAAAAAGCGCACTAGTGCAATGAAAATGAAAACGAGCGAAGGCCGTCTGATTTTAAAAATATATTTATTTGATCGTCTTCCAGAAAATAAAAAAACAATGAGACAAGCCCTGCGCGCGCCTCGGCAACTTTTACTCTATAGCTTCTTCAACAAGAAGCTAACAAATTTATACGAATCGATGAAGCGAATGGAAAATGCGTAGCCCCCACGTCACGAGCGCATCGACGCCGTGGATAAAAATAAACGCGACGTTGCGCCTTGTTTTCTTTCTCTTGTTATTGTTTTATTTTTTAATTGTTTGTTTTTTTAAGTAAATCAATAGAATGGACTGAATAGGGTACGCGAGAGATTTATCAACTTCTGAGCATTCGATTTTCGATTTTTTTCAACATTTCAACGGTCAATTTTCAGGGCATCGCAAATATATTCGAAAAAAAAAAAAAACAAACAAAAGAAAACAGTCGTGACGAATTATTTTTTTCTTTATTTATTCTTTTCCACATTACGAAGAAAGACAAAATTATTGAAAATACGACGATCGCCTCGCGGCTCAACTGCCACGCGTATCAAATCTAGAAACGCGGCAGCGTCTTGACGCCGAAGATGATGGAAGAAAAAACAATGTTTTTTCACGGCCAAGGCAAGTCGCGCCGCGTATCTATACTCGAGATATACGTTTACACACTATTAATTTATCATGCTCACAGCTACTATATATTAATAAGAAGTACATTATACAAACATAAATCTATAAATCTATAAATATATATATACATATATATATATAAATATAAATGATATATATATATTAATGATAAATAAATGTACAGTTTATATATTTTAAATTAAAATTTAATGCAACTGTAACGTATGCTTATGTTTTCTTTTTCTCCTCAAATTTCAACCCTGTACACAGATTTTTTATTTTATTCAGAAACACTTTACACGTTGAGTCTCGTCGTGATGCAAAGATTCTCAATTATGTATTTTTATTACGGGCTCCAGCTCGTATTCGCGTTTGGGAAATTGGAACGAAACGGGAATTCGGGGATTTTCACTCGTAGGAACTCGAAGGAGTCTCAAGATTTCTTACGCAAACAAGACAATCCGCGAGGGTTTCTTGGGTGATTTTTCTTGCAGATTGCTTTTGAAAAATGACGAAATTAGTTGCGCACAGGAACGAATCTCGCGCTTATTCGTTGATCCCGTAGTGGCGCATCGGGCATGCGTACAATCGGCCACCGAGCAGCACGCCAAAACGCCTCTCCCAATGTTAATTGTGAGCGTACCCAGCGTTAACTGAACTAGTCGCTTGACAGCACACTTCCCATCGGAATTCACTGGCTTTAAACGGCTCATTAAAGCCAGCAATAAGCTCGGTGAATTAATCGGTGAATCTCGTTCGAGATATTCGCGGAATATCTCCATGGCTGTCACCCATGTGGACAATTGCATTTTTTGCAAAATCATCAAATCCGAAGCACCTGCCGAAAATATTTACGAGGTAAAAAACCATCTTTTGACACTTTATTATCGTCGTCGCACATGACACGAACTTTGATCTTTTTAATTAACTATTCCAATTGATTATCGTTGTTATAGGATGACGATGTTATTTGCATCAAAGACATCAAGCCCGCTGCTAAACATCACTATTTAATTCTTCCAAAAACTCACATAGCCAATGCCAAAAGTCTCAGGGCCGAGGATGAACCACTGTGTATGTTTTTAATCTTTTACTTCATCACCCCCGTCATTATTCCACGTTCTAATTAATTCGAAATTACTGTCAAAGCATCAGAGATGCAGTCACTGCCGTTTTTGCAATGTAAAAATATTCATACTCGGCTGTTGGTTTCTTAGATGATAAACTTGTCAATACGGTCGCGCTAGTGTGTGCGCAACAAGGCATCGACATTTCTACTACTCGAACAGGCTTTCATTGGCCGCCGTGCAACAGTGTGAATCACTTGCATCTTCACGTTATCGCTCCGGTAGATGAGATGGGATTTATCCACAGATTAATGTTCAAAGAGAATTCCTTCTGGTTTGTCAGTGTAAGTGATAAATTCGTTCTCGCGTCTCAACAACTTTTCGATCAAAATTATGGTCCGATTGAGTAACATTTTGTGTATTTTTTGCAGACGGATTACGTGAAATTGCTTTTCAAAGACGCCAGATGATGAAGAAAGTTGAGCAACGTTTGTTTGCAACGAACGCTGCGGAGTGAAGTAGATTTTGGGCTATTAGGAGTGTTTTTTGGAAAAACGCTAATTATTTTTGTTACATGTATTTATTGTATGATTTTTTTTCTATGAATTTTCCAGTTTTTCTGCTGGTTTTAACGCAATAAACTAACAAATGTTGGCTACGCGGAATATTTGCAGCGGAATCGATCAGTTTTTCGGCCTTTCGAAAATACCCTCTTCGAACATACTCTGCCATTTTCTGCCTGTTGGATATTCGTAATCGAGAATACTCTCCTCTCTTAACTCTGTGGAATAGCCAGGAGCTTCGGGCGCTATGTAATGCGCTTTTTGCACGATCGCCGGATTTACGAAGTGCTCGTGTTGCTGATCCACGAACTCGATCATACGGTTTTTCGTTGTTCCGCTCAAGGAAACGTAATCCCACATTTGCAAATGCTGCACCATCTCGCAGAGGCCTACGCCACCAGCGTGAGGACATACGGGAACTGGAAAAAGAAGAAAAGTCTTCGAATATGTTGAGGTGACAATGAAATATAATAATATCGAATTTTGGAGAAAAACAATGTTCAATTAAAGAAAATCTTTGCCTCTGCAATGGATATTGAGTTTTCGGGTGAATTTATGTTTCGGGAATGCTGGAATTTAGTGGATTTGGAATTTTTGAGTTTTTTCAATTACTATTGAAGTTTTTGGATGATTTTTTATGAAATAATTCATACGAACTATTGAATTTGTGTGCCATTAGATAAACAGCGAGAATCTCATTGACGCCTCCGATTCTCGCAGAGTCAATTTGGCAATAATCGATCGCACGTGCTTGGAGGAATTGCTTGAAAATTACGCGGTTGGCACACATTTCGCCGGACGCGACTCCGATCCCATGGGGACGTAATGCGTCAGCGATTTTCGCGTGGCCAAGAACATCGTCCGGTGAAGTCGGCTCTTCGATCCAATGGATATTAAACTCTGCCAATTTTTTGGTCCAATCGATGGCTTGCTCAACGTCCCATATCTGATTAGCATCGATCATGAGTTTGTTCTCGTCGCCTATCGTTTCCCTCACGAGTCTGCAGCGTCTTATATCGTCTTCTAAATTTCTTCCCACTTTGGCCTTGAACGCGGTAAAGCCTCGGTCCATATAAACGTGACAGAGTCTCTTCACTTGCTCGTCCGTGTATCCCATCCATGCAACTTGGGTCGTGTACGCTGGGAATCCATTTTTTAACAATTTTTCTTCTCGCTCCTCTTTCCCCTTTTGCCGCTCCTTCAAAATCGCTATAGCTTCTTCCTTCGTAATTACGTCAGTGCTGGAAAACTCAAAAATCTTAGAATTTCCATTGATCCGCCAAAAAAGAATGAAAATCTTTGAAATCGCTGCGTTTCCAAAAATTCGTTTATCCTGCAATGTTTTTATGACGTGTGGATTTCTTAAAATTCTCCGATCAACAATTATGCACGTGAAATCCAAATAATTATCGAAATAACCGATAAAATTTCTTTATCCTATAAGATTGAATCTTAATCTGTTTTTTAGTGTCTCACATGTAACGAAAATCTATTGTCGAGACTAATTCCTCAGGCGACATTTCGACGAGTAATTTCCAGACTGGTCGTCCTCTGCATTTTCCCCACAAGTCCCAGAGTGCGTTTATTATTGCAGCCACTGCCAAGTGTGTCACACCTTTCTCCGGGCCTATCTACACAATTTTCAAGAACGTGTGGCCAGCACGCCGATTAATAAATTCAATTCAACCCTCCGAGCTGTCGGAAATTCATTATAATTTATTGTACCCATCTGAGCTGAGATTCATTGGTAAGACGTCTCCAAAATCCACCGAAATCCTTATATATTTCGTCGATGTACTGACCCTCTACCATTTTCAACATGGCCTCGCAAGCTTTTAGCACTGCAAGGAAATTGGGAGTTTTTCAAAAATAGTATCGAACTCCGTTAATTGAAAAATTCGACCTTGAACTCAATATTTATCTAAAAATGAACGTTTTTTCAATTATTCTAAAAAAATTTTCCTGTTGTAGTTCCGGCGATAATATTTTATAGTAGAAATGAATCAAAAAGAATTAGAAGAGTCTTTTTTTACGGTTTATCGTGTTTTTTTTTCTTCAATTTCATCGCTCACGCAGTTTTCATATTTCCATAATTATTTTTGTGTATTTTTTCGACTAATTTGAATCCGTAGGTTGCTTCGAGTTTTTGTCGGGACTGTACAAGCCATCGAAAACAGTGAATATACTTAACCAATTTCGGTTCCCCGTCCGAGTGTGAATGTGAGTCCGAAACCTTCGAACACATCCACCCCTAGACGTGCGCGTAGAGTTACATAAGCACATGAATAATCAGGGTCGGTATGCTGAAAAAATGGTATTATTGGGTAACAGTCCAGAGAGAGAAACGATGAGAACAACTGTGGGGATTTGGTTCCTTACTATGGCATCGCTCCCGTCAGCGTAGAGGGACGTTGGAAATCGTATGTCCTTAACGCTCGTCTCGGTTATCCTAACATGCACCATGTTTATGCTTCAATCGTGGAAAACTTTGTTCCTCGTCAGAGAATACACAAGATTCAACTGACTGCGTACTCGTTTACAATAAACGGTGTCAGCTGAGTTTTTTGAGATAAACATCGGGTTATCTCGAACTTTCCTTAGAAGAGGGGACGATAAGAGCGTCATTATGGCATGTTATTTTATTACTTTTAGAGAATTGATCGTGCAAGCGATTTTTCATCGACAATCCTTCAATACGATGTTTCTTGATTCAAAAAAACTGTTTCGGTTTTCCGTGTACGGCAAGTCAAACGGCGCCGCTAATTTTACTCGTTTTATTGACGGCACGCAAGAGATCTCCGAGTTGTTCAAAATCATTCAGTTTCGCGCTAAAACTCGCAACAACTGCATGCGCCTGCGCACTCATTTTCTCGATTATTCGCCGTGGCGAGAGCGTCCTCTACGCTGAAAATAAACTCAACTACGCTTCTCTGAACCGGCTGCTGGTGGTTTGTTGTTGCATTTTACCGGAAAAATGCGCACGTGTTTTTAACGTTTCGCAAAATAAACGCGACAAGCCGATTACCCATTATATTGCAAGTTTATTAATAACGACAAAATGACTACCGATTTCGAAATAATAGTCGGTACGTACGAGCAGTTTTTGCTTGGCTACAAAATTGCCAATGTCGACGACGTAAGTACAAAATTTTATCATCGTTTGCAAGCAGGTTATGTTTGCTTATTGCGTTTTACAGCGAGCACAAAAACAAAATACAATAATCGACACCGTTTTTTTTCGTCTCTCAACAACAATTTTCTGTACGATAAAGTCGCGTTTGCCCATCTTGTGATCACGCAAAACTCAACGAACGACAACCCTCCCTAACAAATACGAAAATGGCGTAAATTCGAAATTCTCATTGTCACTTCTTTATTTTATCGTTCATTTATTTATTCCGCAGACTTACACATTGGAGCGAAGTTTCGCTACCCACAGTCACTTGGCCAGCATAAGAGCTGTCGCAAGCAACAGACATTATTTAGCTTCCGGGGGAGCTGACGATGCCGTCTGTCTCTACGACATGCGCTACAGAATAGAATCCGGCAAACTCATGCACCACACAGGTAAGAAATAACGAATGCAACGAATTTATAAATTCTTTCAAAATAACGCGAATATTCGATCGCTTGGCTGCATTTATTTTCAAACTTCGCATGAATTATAAAATCGTAACGACATTGGATTTTTCAAGCCGGAAAAATAAAAAATAATTTTCGAGTTAATTCTAAATTTGACGAAATTTGAAGTTGAACCGAATGAAAAATTATGCAGTTTTCGCAATAAATCGTTTCGGAAATGCTTTGTACGAATAAATATTAAATTTCGGTTTTTTAAATCGTAGGCACAGTGAACGCTATAAACTTCACGCCAGAAGCGTCGCACGTGATGACAGCGAGTAGCGACGGGAGTATCGGAATGGTGAGATGCGGAAACTGGGCAATGGAGAAGTTCTGGAAATCGCCGCACAAAGGAAATCCGGTGAATGCTCTGGCGATACATCCTTCAGGAAAATTGGCGCTGTCCACAGGCGGGGACGGTGTTCTGAGGACGTGGAACTTGGTCAAAGGTAGACAAGCTTACGCAACAAATTTGGTGCCTAGATTGAAGTTGGATGCAAAAAACGTGGCGATATTGCGTTGGAATCCGAAAGGAGACAAATACTTATTAGCTACGAATTGCAAAGTCGATGTTTACTCCGTGGAGATGGCGGGCTTGTGCGCAGAAATGTCTTTCGACTCGAAAGTCGTTTGCGCAGAATTTATCAAGGACAATCTTCTGGCCATTGGCCACGAAGATGGTCAAGTGCGTGTTTACGATCTCACCGCAGGTTTGACCACAATGGAAATGAAAGCTCACGACGCTCGAGTCAAATGTCTGGCGTACAGGAACAATTATCTCGTTTCTGCCTCGACCAACGGCGAGATTAAACTTTGGCATCGCGGCAAAAACAAGTTGAATATTTTGTCGTCTGTGAGTTGCTACGCGAGGATAACGTGCATGGCGCTTGCTCAAAATTGTCCGGATCTTTCCGTGAAAAAAGAGCAGCCCGAAGTTGCAGAGAAAAGTGAAATATCGAAAACAAATGGTTTTTCCATGCGGCAGGAAGTCACTGTCGAATACGAGAGCGAAGATGACGTTGCCAGCAGTCGAAAGAAGAAGAAAAAGTCAGTTAAGAAAAGACCGGCACCAGAAATTGAAGAAGACGTTGCTACGAAGTTGAGTCCGAAAAAATTGAAGAAGAAATCCGCAATATTGACAACAAACGGAACTGAATCAACGAAAAAGAAAAAGCGGAGTTTGTCGCCGGCTAAACCGGACGTCAGTCCAATCAAGAAGCCTAAGCGACAAGCCAAAAAAACGCAAGACCATGAAATCGATGAGACGAAAATCAAGGACCCTGGCGATGGCGCAATCGAGAACAAGAAGAAAAAGAAAAAGCGGCCGATAACGGCGATCGAGGAACCTACAAAACCCGATATCAAAAAGAGGAAAACACCGAACGAGATTTCGAGCTCGAGTTCAGGCTTTCCAGCGAAAGCGAAAAAAAAGAAATTATCGCAAGTAGTCCGTGACCAATGAATTCCTGTGGAAACGTCTCGTCGGAGAATCAAAGAATTCCAGATTTAAAAGGTCGATCAACATCTTTTTCGTTTATCGTAATCTGTATATAATATTTACAGAGTATAAAGTTTCGAACCAAGTTTAAAGTTGCCTATCAAGTCGCTTGATTCATTATTTACAAGTTCTATCGTTCAGTCTATATACAAGATTGGTCCATTCTCATTCGCGTCACACTCCCATCAATTCCTCTCGTATTTTCCAACGATTCACCATAAAATACACTTGTGTGGGGGGTTCATGGGGCTGCCCAGAGGACAACTCCAGGCTTCTGCGAATTCGGCATTATTCGACAATGTTCCTATGACTCTGAAATGATTCGGTGCGTGGACGCCTTCTATGAGCTTCGACTTTAACGCTCCGTTCGTGTAATTTCCGCACCAGACCTAGAACAAAAAATTCATTCATTTTCTTCATACTCGTGAGGTCGGATCTCAAAATGCTTGGATTTTCGGTGAAAAATTAGATTTCGAAAAAAAAAAGTTGACGAAATGGAAAATTTCATAAAATTTCATGTTTTTCGTCAATTTTTTTTTCCAACGACGTGCAGTCATTTCGACCCGGACACATTTTCGTGTAAATGCCGTGCCTGGCAGACAAATTTTTCGACAAAAGTTTGATGATTGTTTGGTTTTTCATACCTGAGCAAAACCGAGGAAAAATAATTGATCTTCGCTGTAATTAGCGAGTCCTGGCAAAGCTTGCTGACTCGAACTTCTCGTCTTTAGTCGCTGATAAGCACGGTAGGCCTCTCTGATTCCACCGTTATCCGCGATATTTTCGCTCTGCGTATTAATTCCGTTAACCTAAAGAAAAAGAAAAGGTTTCGTGACACTTTCGCTCGATGATTGTTTTTCATGAATTGAAAATCTCATAATTAGAGGCGAGAACGAACCGTGAAGTTGTCGCTGAGTTCGGGCAAATGATAATTGCTGTACTGCTTCGTTATACACTCGACCTTCTCGTGGTAATGTTGGAGTGTCTCGTCGCTCCACCATTGGCGAACGTTTCCATTCTCGTCGTATCTCCGACCTGCCCGTTCAATTTCACCCGTTTATTCGAGACTAATTAAGCGCGAGCAATTCCCATTGTTTTACAATTTAATAATTATGTTTTTATTATCTTCACCTTGATCGTCGAATCCGTGAGTCAATTCGTGACCCATTATCGCTCCCATAGCTCCATAATTGATAGATCTGCGAAAAAGTATTCACAGATTTAACGCCAACGCTCCATTGTCGGTTAAATTAATGTGCAAATCTTTGAGAACCAACTTACTCCAATCCGTTTCCGTAGAAAGGTGGATGCAGAATTCCAGCTGGAAACGCTGTGGAAAATTCCAAGCAAAATCCCATTGAACATACAAAAAACAGTGTTGAGGAAAATTCCTTAAAAAAAAAAAAAAAAGAATTACTCACTGACAGAATTCAAAATTGCACTGTAAAAAGCGTTCACAGTCGTCCCGGTCGAAATCCAACGATCCTTGTCCGGTCTTTCCCGCAAACTGTTCAAACTTTTTTTCGCCCCAACGTCCGTCAGCCTTAGAAAAGTCTCGAACAATTTCCCTTCGATTACTTCGGCCTAAAAAACAATTTTCTATCACACACTTTCGTCAAGGCTACATGCATTTTTTTTACCATTTTTTTTTTCAACGTACTCCCTCGTAATATTTCTCCAATTTTTCTGCGTCTGTGATCCACTCGGGAAAACCAACAAACGGTCTCATAGCATAAAGCTTTCGATGGGCACGGGCCCTCGTACCGACATCCATCCACTCGAGCTCCGCCACCATCTCATCAAAGGCAGCTCTTACGTCGAGCAACATTTCTAACGCCTGTTCGGAATCAAAGCATTCGCGTGTATTAAAAAACCTCCGTCAGTTTATATATCTGTATTATATTTTCTTATACAAGGATAAGCTATTTTTGAAACGGCGATTTTCATGCTCAATTTTTCAAGGGAGTTCAAACCCGTTCGTTTTAAAAATAATCTCAACTTTGAGACTCTTACGAACCAGTTGCACGAAAGCTCAATTTTGCCCAACCATTTCCTACCGAGTTTTATCGATCACATAAAACTTCAGACTGTATAGTTGTGACTTGCATTTTTTTCGTATTTTTTGTACTTCAAAAATATCTTTGTAATAATTCGAGGGAAAAATTATTATCAGCAGCTTTTCCAGCTTTTTTTCCTCCATGGAAACGATGGTTTTTCATTCAACAAACAATTTTGACCTTTTCGAAAGACACTCGAACGATAATTCAGTAATTTCCTCGACCACGAGTTCATGAATAAAAATAAATGGCAAAGACAGCTTTTTTTTGGATTGCAACGAGACATGACTCGGTGGAAACGCTCGAGGAGGATAAAAATAAAAGCCAGCGATGTTTACCTTTTCTTTAGCTTTCTCATTGAAATGGTTTTCGACATAGACGTAAGTGAGCGCCATGCCAAAGTTTGAATTAACATTTCCGGTGCATCCTTTCCACCGTGGCGTTTTTTCCTTGAGGCCAAAAACTTTTTGTGAAAATTGAAATCCAAGATCACGAAACTTTTGCAGCGTCAAAGGAGCCACGGTCGAATAAACGCTCCACCATACGAAACGAGCTGCGAATACGTCATTGAATTAGATGAAAACAAAAAATAAAATACGAAATAAAATTAGCGATTGTTTGTTGATCGTCGTTCGCGTTTGGCACTTTGAACTTTCAAGTTTTACGAATAATTTGTTCTCGACCCATACGGAAAGATAGCTCACGACCCCGCGTTTGGCCTCGTTTGATTGCGAGCACGCCATCGTCTCCACAATTCATCGACGAGTGTTTTTTTTTCTTCTCATTTTTCAACCCGTTAAGATAGCTTAGAACAAAATAATCCGACTCGTTATCGCCTGCGGTCATTAGAACGATTCCTCGTTGTTTAGATTCCATAATTGTCGCAGATTTTTCATAAACGAAACTTCCGCAATGCCGATTACGCTCCCATGTGCTTCAATTCAAAATTATTGCGTTTGGCAGCGAATCGAATTATCACATTCGACAAGGAAAAAGTTTTCTTGCTGTCGAGTAAATAAATTTGCTATTCATTTACCGATCGTGGCCGGTGGCGTGGCGGCCAAGAGTAATGGCAATTTTTGCAAATAGTGCAAATCCATTATAATAACTCGGTCGTTTTCGAGGTCCAATGTGACGTTGGTATTTTCAAAAACCGAAGTCAAATACGTCGTCCAGTTCCATTGGAGTCCGTAGAGATCGGTCAGCTGTTGAAGTCGATCGATTGTCACGTCGTGGATCAAGTGATTCGCACTTATTCTTTGCTCCTGAGAGGCCATTATCTGTTTTACAGAATAAAAAAGTACATCAAGGCGAAAATTCACACGATTAAAGTTTTTCGAATCCATTAACGAGCATCGGAGAAAATTCTTACCTTTGCGATTTTTGTGCTAAACTCCAGAATCTCCTCGGCGAAATCGTTGCTTTTTTCTCCAGCTCCGGCCAGCTGTACCATCGCTTTCACGTAACGCTTGTACTCTTCTAATTCAGATTTAAAACGTTGCGGATCCATGAGATAACGTTCGCTGAATCCCGGCGAGACTTGCTCCATCTGATCGCAATGTAAAAAATTGTCAAATTCATTTTTTTCAAGGTTCATCGCAATACAAACCAAAATTATTTGGTTTTCATGAACTTTTACATTCCGTACGATAGAAATTCAAGGTCGCCCTTAGATTCTATTTTAGTTTTTGTTTCTTGTTGATTTTTAACTTCTCCGCGCATAATCGAATGAAAAAGGAAAGAATCGTGTGGCGGATTTCAAAGTTATGATCATACACGAGGAATATTTTATGCTCTTTTAAATGTTTTTCGCAACTCGTGCGGAAATTCCATTATACGGTTTTTATTATTTTTCTAGCACACGTCAAACTTGCCATCATTCGATTTCTCGTAGTGTCTCTCATGTCCTCGCTGATGTAGAAATTGACGAGAAGATTTAGCCCCAACTGGCGTTGCGCCACTCCAGCGATTTTAGCGAGATCAAGAACGATCGTTTTGTTGTCGAACGGCGGCTCCCGAGGGAGACCGACTGCTTTTAAAATCTCGAAAATTGGAGCTAGTCCCAGACCCTCGACGCTCGCTAAATTTGGAATTAAAAAAACGCGAATTAAAAACTCGAAATTTCGAAACTCATTTGATGCAGAAAATCGTTTTTCAAAACGGTCGACAAGAGTCCGACCTTGCGTTGAGATAAACAAAAGTCTTTTACACTAAAACGCTCCATTGTTCGTTAAATCATAATGACAGAGCGCTACGATGATAAATTGCTCGGAAGTATTGAAAAAAAAAAAAAAATTGCAAATCGAATGTAAGACGTAACGGCAAATGGAAAGTCAAGATTAACTGTCGTTGGCTTTATTTGAAATAATCGATTGAATTGCCACAGTCTTCAAGGACGACGCTGATCCATTCGTCATATTTTTAGCATTGAAATCTTCTTCAGCTTCATTGTCAATCGATTATTCGTTACTTACCCGTATCCATACAAGTTCTGTAGAGCGATCTCGCGAGCTTGACTGGCCTGAGATCGTCTTTTTTGTCCGGTTCTTCGAGCAGTATCCTGAGGTTTTTTAGCAATTCTTCTCGCAGCAAACTCAGCTGGTCCCAAGAAGTTTGGCTCTGAGGGATCGGGTGTCTCGCAATCCAGCCTCCGCAAGCGAATTTGTAGAAATCGTCGCATGGCTCAATCGTCTTGTTCATTGCTTCGATAATTCTAGCAGCTTTTCGTATCGACAGAAAGAATCAAAAAGACACGCATTATGATTTTTTTTAAATTGATTAACTGAACAATTAATTACGAAAATATTTATCGTCATTATTGGCGCTGAATACCAGAAGGAAAAGAAGGAATTTCCACCTTTTTAGTGTTTTCCTATTTGTGGAACAGAGCCAATCGATAATGACAGCCCTGATCATGAATACTCGTTCGTATAATGACGTACGATGCAGTATGTAAATTTTTATTTCATTTTTCTCACATCGAATAGCATAAAATCTATGAAGATATGAATTGTTAAGAAAAAAGTTAGTCTCGTGACATAATCCAATGATTTTTGCATCCGAGCATTAATTACCGTCTATTGAAAATACCTGTTTTGATGCACTCTTCACTCTGACACATCTCTCTATACTCCTCCTTCCGGAAAACTGCCATCTGCAAGGCCAACGTTGCGACCAGGGCTATCACGGCGACAACGAGCAATCCAACGACTATAATAAGTCTCGTTTCTTTGCTCGTTTTTTTCACATCATTTGAGCCGTTGTACTGCCTGCCGAGTCGTCCAATTAGCAGAATTAATATCTAATGATTTGTTCACCGGTTGCAAAAATGTTTACCGTTGTTTTCGAGCGACGTTTCGATCGAGGGGTCGCGAAATATATTAATAAATTATTATTATGTTATTGAAATTATTTCAACGTACCACGACGATTCTGACTGTCGTCTCGTTCCTTCGACATTCCTCGCATTGTCCTCCGGGTCGTTAACCTGCTCAAAAAATATCATTGTAACGAAAGCCATTTGCGCGAGTAACAGTTAAGATTATTGTCACTGCGCGAATACGAATGCACGATTCCGAGTGAATCAACGAGATCACGATCACAAGTGCAACTATCATCCCGTTATGGCTGGTTCGTTACATTGGGATTAGAAATATTGGGATCGAGGTCCATCGGAAGATGTGTCAATGCTTTTTCACTATATCCAGTTTAAAAAAAGGTAACTGGCCCATTAACGGAGACTTTTGTATACATCGCATATGAATGCTTCTCACCTTGCCCCAGAATTGTTCAAAATGACTCTATTGCCGGCTCTATAGAATACTCTGTAACGACACACAATCCCATTACTATACAGCCTGCTCTCCGAGCAGCATCCAACAATGATCCCGTTGTAATGAGACACCCAACAAACATGACCGTGATCGACGTTACTCGATTAACGCCATGCCAGATTAAACACAAAAAAAAAAAACCGTATCGGGCATTTTTATCGAATTCCGATCGCCTTCAAATGGCCGGAAAGACTGATATGATTCAGAATTTCAAGACGCAACGAATGCATCGTTTCAAAATTAAATTTTCATGCAATCGATTCTAAAATCCTGCCATCGCTCTTCGTAAATTTTTATTTGGTGCTTGTCTTTCATTTCCATTTTTTTTTAATGCTGTAAATTTGTTCGATTCTCAATTTTCTGGGTTTTATCTCCGTGGACCATTCGTCGGAGTCACGCGAATGGTTTTCGCTTAAAAATCCGCACGAGAGTTTTGGGTACTTTTGTCCAACATGCTGCCAGCTGATCATTTTCAAAGCGATTGGTTCTTGAGCGCTAGGAAATTGAAGTGAATTTATGAACATCGCGAAGGCTCATCCCCGCGCATAGTAATTTGAGCGCAGCTTTGAATACTCCGACCGAAGATTTCCACGACTAGAAATAAATACTATTCCGCAAACAATTGATACGCCTTCTATTGATTCCACGAAGTCCGGTATCTTTGTTATGTGGGATTAGTTAATCGCTCATGCTCGTTCACGTACACGGTAGTGAGGCTGTAATTCGTAGTAACGGCTCGTCATCTGAGCATCGTTAATTATCACAGAGCGTTTCAACGTCAAGGTGATTGGAACAAGGAATATTCGAAAGTCGTCACAAAAGGCAGACTGCGATAACATACTAAAACGCCAGAAAACAAGACGAAAACAAGAATGATCGTTGATTCGAATGAATCATTGGATCGTACCCGCGTTGTTTGGCGATTAAAGATTGAGGTCATTGAGCTAAGAAACAAGGGACGTTGCTCATATCTTTTCCGACTGCACTCTCCACATCGAGAAAAAAACGCAGTTTCCTAAAAAACTGTTATGAAAATTTGGTTTTACTCACAAAAAAATCGTGTTGATTGAAATTCTACAAATTTCCGAAGAATTTTTTTAACCAAAATCCAGTTACGATTGTTTCGTATCTTTGCTTCTCTACACACAAGGAAGTTGAGCGATTGAAACATTCACGATATGTCAACTACATGTCGAGAGACTCCGTGTCAATCTCCCCCATTCCCTCATTATCAATTCGATGCACGAATCAGGAAAATAAATTGAGAGTTTAAACGATGCCAACGTACGCTTAAAACGTGTGTAACGAAGGTCGACTAAGTCACGAAACAACGATTAAACAACTGTGGAGATGTTTCGTTAACTCGTAAAACAATTTATTATCCTAATAACACGTTTTTATGTGCTATGGGCATTAAAACGATCCGACCACTCTTTGTCGAGTCGTAGTCGTGTCATTTAGGAAGTGTCGACCGTTCCAAACTATAACGGACTCGGAATAGAAAATACGATAACGAACGGACAATTTTTAAGAATTATTAATCGCACAAACAGTCAAATTTGCTGTTTGTTTTTTAAATTTCGTCCGATTAATCGAGCAGGAACTGTCATCGAAGCGCGATTGATTAATGAATCTCCTGAAACTGAATGTGTGTTGATTTATTTTTCTCTCTACTGCAATATTTATATGACATCCATTAACAAATGATGCTCAATCAGTGCAACGGTCACAGGCAATTCATTAATCTTTCAAGCCCGGTGCATTGAATCCGAAAATGTCTACGAACGAATTTCTTCAGAATTGCACGACGTTTTTGATCTGGACGAATGAAAAATGGCAAAAAGACGAATTCCAATAAAATCAGGGAGCGATTTCCACGGGGCTGAAGAATTTAAAAATACAAAAAACAATGCGAGCAGTGAATAATTATTCTATTCTGAAAGTGTTGTCCAAAAATAGAGCCCCGAAAGACAATTCGGCCTTAAATAGAAATAAAAATAAATATAGTCCACTGAAAAAGTCTTGATTGGCAGGAAGAGATCGTGCGCATGGAGCACTGTAGAAAACGATCCTCCAACACACGTCCTCATAGCTAAAAGTCAGTGTCGTAGATGAACTCCAATATAGTGATACCCTGTCGTGTAACGAATTTAAACACGTTATCCGAGGCATTGACTCTCATTGTAATGTTTCGTAGTGTTAGTGTTTTACGTCGAGTGAAACTAATCCTCTATACGTATTTGAGTTGTATGTGCTTGAGGGTATGGATGTCGCTTTGATGTCAATCTATGCCGAACACGAGGCGACCCATGGCATTGTTCCTCGCAGATACTCTTGGAGCTCTTCATGAAGTTTATTCGAATTTGACTCTATTACGAGAAGTCCGTCAAATTCGAAACGTGAATTAAAAAAAAAAATTGCCTGAGCAACGAAATGTTCCGGAAACGAATCGGTTTCAGAAAACTTTGAACCAAAAAATCTTGGTATTTGGTGGTTCGAGTCCATCGCTTCACACAGAGAAATTTGTTTTTCTCATATGGACACTTCAAACCCTCGCGTGCCCAGTATAGTCTTGATTACTATTGTCGTTGCTCTATTGCTCAGCTTCTACATTACGAGAGCTGATAATCCCACGTAATGGGCCTGAAGTGTGATCTCAATCAAACGGTTAGGCACTCGAAACGAGAGGGACTTGAAACGCATGCACAAATAATGTGTGGCTTGCTTGAAAGTGTCATTACTCGGTTTTGTGAGGTGTTCTCGTAGATCCAAAGACTTTTAAATCTCTTTTTCACTTTCGTACAGAAAGGAATGCGGTCGTTAGAAAATTTTAATCCCACGAACTATTAATTCGAATGGAATTGAAATATTGCAAAGATCCAAGAAATGTTACATCAAACGGAGCAACGTCTCTCTGTTTTGCCTGCGATAAAATTGAATGCAACGCTGAATTTTACTCCAAGAAACAATTGGACTGGAGTATATTATAATTTTGTTTTTCTCGTTTGTTTGCTTCATTTTCCTTTCCCATTTAATTTCCCTCGTTCTCACTGTGGGATCTGTGGGAGGAGATCCGCAGGTCAACGCGCGACCCAAGATAGCGCAGAGTTCGTTCCCAATGAAGCAAAACGAGATCTTGTCTGGAGCGGCGAGAGTTATACACGGTTTAAGTCGTTGTTTAAGATGAACAAACAATTTAAAGCCCATTTGAAGCTTGAGACTTTAATTCGATTTCCTCCATTTTTTTTAACTTTCTTCCTGTCTGCATGGCAGAGTTCCAGGCATTCCGCATTTTTTTTTACGGAGTCTCGAACACCGACAGAATTCACGCTCCAAATAGACAATCAGCAACATTTAGCGTATCTTTACGATCAATTTCGATGATTCGCTCCGGACGAAAAAAGTAAACGCAATTAAACAATTCTTGGTCCGAAAACGTTGGAAAAATAAAATAAAATTCCTTCTCCGGTGTTGAAGTTCCAAAATAAAATTTCCAGAGGTACCAAAAGTGATCAACCGCTGAATAGGAATGGCCCATATGGATAAATTTGATTTAGAATTGTTAGCAACGTTATTGGAGTGCGTTACACCGGGACAATTATTCATATATTCGCGAGGTTTCTCATCACAAAGTCTCCGTCCTGCCTCTTTCAATGTCTTGACGTATAATCTCGAGAACTTTTTGTGAGATTCTTTTTTCTTTCCTCGTAATCGTGTTGGTTCACGTATACGAGGCTTCGCGCGGATGTATTCAATTTCGCGAATGCGCGACGCGAGAACGATTTTGCTGTACCGCAGCCTTTTTATCAAAGAGAATTTCAAGGGCCTGCACACACCTCCGGAGGCACTGGAAATGGCGTTTTAACGTTATTCGTAAAATTTGTCCAGTCCGATGCAATCGAGTTTAAATCGATGCGCACTCTATTGTGTAGCTGATTTAATTCAATCGGCTCGCGGTAAAGTCGACCTGGAAAGACTCTCAGACATCGATCGCCCATTCTACAGCATGTTGTACGGAAGTCAATCATAATCTGAGCAACTTTGCATTGCTAAAATGTGTTCTCGTAAAATAGTCGACAATTGCGAATTCACGTGATTAGCATGATCAGTGGCAAGAATATGTTTAAGCGTTGCTCTGTTTGTCTGGCGACTCAACGCTATCAGCGAACTCGCATACAGTAGCATAAAGCGACAGGAAATGTCCTTTTTTTCTGTTTATTAGACGCACGATTTTTTTTCACGTGAAACATTCGCTAGTGAGTTTCGAGAATTTTTTTCATCTTTATGATTATGCGCGCTCGCGTCAAAGTTTGTTGGAAAAAAATGTTTATTTTGTACTCACCTTGTACCTCATTTTTGTTGACTCGCTCGACGAGATTGCAGATGCTCTGAAAGACAGAAGAGGAGCGGAATAATTTAACAGAAAAAAGATGCTATTCTTGTGGGATCGTGATTACACGTGCAAACTCTCCCATCAAAGAGAACGAAAGTGTCTCCAACGAAGAAATGATTATATTCCTGCAAGACTATAAGTCTCCGAGATTTTTTTCCGTCTGCTTGCTATGCATCGCACAATGCACTTTACAATAATCTACTCTTGACATCCTTCGAATAATTTCGACTCTCCTTTCTGTCCGTTCTCTTTTTTTTACACGCGATTCCCTTCGTCATTCCTTCATTTGCATATAATGAAATTCGTCATCCCTTTTTCGCTCACGAAACCTTTTTTCTGCTCGTTCAACATTTTTTTGAATTTACATTCTTTTCTATAGCCATAACAACAGCGATTATACGACTCGAGCTCGATACGCCTTGATCCGAGAAATTAATTCATCCGGCATTTCGTTTCGATTGAAAAAAAAAAAAACTAAAAATTTTCTCTTGCACGAAAAAATCCTTTACGGATTTCGTTTTTTTTTTCTTCGCAAACTTTTGCTGTTTGTTTGACATTTCGTCTATCGGCATGGGCAAATTTTTCTCTTTAGACTTGATCCGTATTCACTTTTGCAGCTAGAATAATAAATTATTGTTTCACCGTTTGCAATGATCATTTTTTAATCAATTAAAAACGTGGATCACGTCCTCGCATAATAGCGACAGTAAAAATAATGAAATTTAAATACGGATGTGATTGAATGAAGAAATAATAGATTGACGATTATCATATCTATTCCCAAATCGTATAGAACAAGCGAGCGTGCACTGTCGAAGAATATAGTTACAAGCCAATCGTCAAATATTTGCAAGAGCGAGTATAAATATTCACGCTTCTAATAACGTAAACACATTAGAATATGAATCGAGCCTCTTCCATGTTCGAAAATCATTAGTATACATTTTCCTTGTTGAATTAAATCGAATTCATTGCCAGTGTTATCCAACGCGTCCGATTTTACTACATCATCGTAATACTCGTATATATATACAATTTCGAATGAGATTCTCTACGTTTACGACGTTCAGAATTCAATTCTAATGTATCCTTTTATACCCCGCCGCTTTTTCGGCTGTATTTTCGCGGGAATGTTGTCCTCCGAAGTGATTTTCTCTGCAGAATAAATTAAACCTTTTTTTGTAGGTTTTTTTTCGAGAATTTCGTACACGTGTTTGTGGCTCGTAAAAAAATTGATGAAAATTCATATCTTCATGATACGTTTGCTCGTGCGATGGTCCAACATTTAAGCAGCAAATTGTTGCTTCCGTAAATTTTTTGTGGCTTTCCTTTTGCATCGACAATTAATCGGTAGGGTTTAAATTTGTATCGGATCTGTCTAATGACGTAGAGTTGATGTACGAAGCAAATATAAACGAGATGCGTGACGCAGCTAAGCGCTCTCGCCGTGAAATCACGATTAGACAAAAATCCCTTCCCCACTGCGCGGCAAAGCAGGACTCGCGCGCTTCTTGGCTCATTCCCCTCTTTGTCAGACGGTCCGGCGCGGCGCGCTTTCGATCTCGACCTCTCGATGCGAAACGAGAGACTCTCCCGTGTACCTTCCCATCTCGCAGCAAAACACGCATCGTTAATTAATCTACTCGCCTCTAAATATACAGATGAGAGCTAATAAATATAGAAACTAACACAGACTTACTTTTCTATTGAACAAATTTCGAGAAATGTTTTTTTCGTAACACGTACGCGTGGGCATCAATGAAATAATTCATCGTTTCGAGAGAAATCGGCGAAAAATAAGCCTTTGCCAATTATCGGTGAAATCTTTCAGTTTTGGAGTTCCTATCGATCGATTCTGCCGTAAGGAATCAAGCAAGAGCCGACGAAATTCTCTTTATTTATTAATTTCTCATAATTTTTTACTTTGATTGGCAAACAATCGATATTTAACGAAACCGTTCGGGATTTTCGTAACGGAATCGATCTAAATAATAAATAATTGAATACGTACGAAAACAGTTTGAGATAAAAGTTCTTCCAGCTGA
This sequence comes from Diadegma fenestrale, assembly GCA_037043255.1. Classification (NCBI taxonomy): domain Eukaryota; kingdom Metazoa; phylum Arthropoda; class Insecta; order Hymenoptera; family Ichneumonidae; genus Diadegma; species Diadegma fenestrale. The sequence continues at coordinate 11,907,506 of CM073317.1, forward strand.
ACTTTTTCGGAATGACGGTTCAACAATAAGTGACAGATGATGATTTTTTTTTTTCACGTCATTTCACACCGAAGAAATAATTTGTTAGAGTCCATTTGAGAATTCGTAGTTTGTTTATTTATTATTATTCGATAACTCGCACTTGTGCACTGAAAATGAAAATTAATTTCAATGATGTTCGGAGATTCTTGGCGATGCGAGAAAAACCATTATTCAATGTTTTATTGTTCTTGGAAGACAATAATAAGGTGTAAGAATGTGCGAAAACAAACGTTGCGAGCCGGAGGATGGAACCCCGAGCGGAAACGTGGTGCGAGTCCGGTGGACCGCTTGTCAACTGCAATAAAGCTGAGGGTGTGCGGAGAAGTCCACTCGCTCAGTATCTCCCTCTCTCTCGCTCTCACATTTCGTTCTGCTCCCGCATTACTAATCTTCAAAAGCCCCCACTACACGAGAAATATTCTTCACTCCCGTCAATCGTCCCACCATGAGCCGCACGAGAGACTTGGTTATTTCAACTCTTCTCTACAGCTCCAAACAGCCCATCTCTCACTCGCAGCATCTCACAAACTGATAGCCTGTCCCAAGGGATGTTGTACCTTTTCATATTTCTTGGTCTTTTACAGCAAAAAACATTTTTTTTAGCTCGAAGCCGACTCGATGCTGAAAAAAAATCATAATTAATAACGTCCATTAAAAAATAACTCCAAATTAATATTTTTATCACATTTATTTGCAGTTGTTTTTTTTTTTTTAACGAATTTTTTTAAATCTTTTTTGATGGGACTGGAATTTCCCTTGAGCAATCAACCATTTACGACGTTTGGTCCTTTTAATTTTCTCTGTCAAAAGATTAATGAAAATATGTCGTTAACTAAATTTTTTCGTGTCTTTTTTTATTATCGAAATAGCTTGACTCTGGGATCGGAGAAAAGTTTCGATGGCTTCGAGTCTTATCGCACCAAAAGTCTCGGAGCCTCCCTCTCGATGATATGAATATCGAGTACAAACACTTGGAGTTGATGGAGAAGATAATCGTCTCTCAAGTTCTCGTTGATCATGTTCTCGGTCAAATCCCTTATGAGTATAAGAGCTTGGAAATTTGGTGATTATTTTTCGTCGCTCAAATGAATGAAATTAGGTCAAAGGTTAAAAAAGATCTGGAGTAGAAATACGTGAGAGGCTCGGAGAGATGCGGAAGTCACGCGACGTTGCTGCCTACTCGGATGTAACTTTATATCCCAATGTTTCGGTTTACAACGCTGGAGATATTTGGATGAGACAGAAATTTGGTTCATTTTCGCGTCCGTTGAGAAGAAAACCAAATTGTGCTTTTATTCGGAATATCAAGCGTTTGGGAGAAAATCAGAAATTAATCTCTCTCTCTCTCCCTCCCTGTTTTTCTCCCTTTTGACATCGCACGATGAGATTAGATATACGATTTATGAGAAACAGCCGGTGTATCTCGAGCGAACTTGTTCTTTCGACTGTTCGTAGCGTGTTTCCGTTCTTCGCTTTCCCACACCGCGTATACACAAAGAAGAGAAAAAATTCGTTCGTCAGATAAATTGAAGGAGGTTTTGAAACTCGTGCCAGACGATTCCACATTTCGAGGAAAACTCGTCGACGAATTCACCATTTTTTCTGTCCCATAAATCGATATAAAAAATTCTCCCATTCCTGGCGTTTGGTCCTAATATTAATTAGCCGGCGGTACATAAAAAATCTCCGGAACGTGTCGATCAAATTCGTCTCGTTTTGAACGTCTTACTCGATCAATACAACAGGCTGAGGATCGAATTCGCCACAAATTGATTTGAATATTGTCATAAACTTTGCAAACAACAATTTTTAAAGATCGACACTCATTCGACTAGTCCCAAGCAAGTAAATCACCTTAAAACAGAAGATATTCGTGGGACTATATTTGACGGAGCTGTGCAACATGTTCGAGTCTCGTTTGTTTAGTCTCGCGTGATGATTCAGTAGCCACGAGATGGCCTTTACGATTTGAGAAATGAATCGAATGAAAGAGCTCACTGGGATCTGGAAAAAATCCTCAAAGCTATGTGAATTTGGTGTGTGAGACAAAACAAGACATTATGCGTGATTAAAAGGTGGAATAATTTTGCACCGCGTGGATTTTTTTTTTTATATTTCTTCCCTTTAAAAATAGAACTTGATTGATAACTCGGAACGTGAGAAGAAGAAGCGATCTTTGTGTTTTTCTTCCCTCGGATCATAACATAATTGCACGTAACGAAAACAAAACGTCAGTCGTGATTGATGATCGAACGAGAGAATCGTGAATCGATTCACTCGAGCATGCACGCGAATACAGATCGAAGAAACGACAATCGGAAGTCGCCACTGTGTATTTCTGTCATCGATCCATTGTCAGAGTATTTTTGTATTTATGTCTGCAGACCATGCTTCGCGTCAATGCACCAAGAATTACGATAAATACATGAGGCGCGTTCACGCAGCACGTGTCTCTACATAATTGCGTCGTGCAAATTTGCGGTTCTTACTGTTTCTCCTCGTAATATTAGATTTTTTCGCGGTCGCTCCACGTGGCGTAAGTTTTCCTTTTGTTGCAGACAGAATCTTTAGGTCGTTGAAATATTTGAGACCACCGAGCAGTGAAACCGCGAATGGAAAACGTTTGGCGAAATTTCGCACTTTTTTTTTCTTTACACTCTTTGCGTTTGAAAAATGTGACGGAGCGAAAATCTCATATCACTTAAAATATTGAATGGAATTTACGGAGTACAAATTTTCCCCGGACCATGTCGTTTTTACTGCCTGTCGCAGAGTTTGTATTTGTTTTTTGAAAAATTCTCTGAGCATCAACGATTTAAATATTTTCCAAACCAATTTTTATTATTCTTACAGAATTTTATTCACGGAGAATTTTTTTTCACTAATTAAAAAATCTGCAGCAATTAAAGTCATTAAAAAAATTGGGAGGATTTGGTAAAATATTGCACGGGTGTATAAAATAATTAGTGACGTTAATTTTATTATAAAATCGTCGAAAACAGTTTTCAAGTTGTGGGTATTGCACAGTCTTTACATTTTGGAAACTTAGTCTTGTCGGAAACGATTTTTTTGTTGTATAATTATTTGTTCCCTGGGTAGTGCATCTTAATTATCGTGATATCTGCAGTACGAAGTGTCCTCGATGAGTTCCTGAGAAATCCATTCCTCGCTGGGAGTTTGATTGGACAACGAAGCCGCGTTCATCTCGACTTCTTTCATAATTCTTATGAGATTTCCGCCTACGAGTTTCTTTATGTCGGAGGCGGACCATCTCCGATCCCTCGTCAATTCGGCAAGAAGCAGCGGATAGCCTGACACGTCGGGAAGTTCGGTCGGTGGACTGTACATTGACAAGCAAAAAGATGTTTTTTTTTGTCCCGTGAAGTACATTGACGTCGTGGATAAAATGTATGAAAAAAGCCACTTGATTTTCTAGTATGTTAAGGAGTTAATTAATCGTGAAGAGACATGCCTTAATATTCCGTCGTAACCAGCACCCAGCCCTACGTGATTAACACCTGCGGTTTTCCGTATGTGATTGATGTGGGCTGTAATCGAAAGGAAACAAAAAATCTTCCCATAACCATAACATAGCCATTGAACTGGTCACTGTTTTTTTTTTTTATCCTCGTTTATGGCTCTATTAGTTTTTCGAGCTCGTTCAAAATTCCACGAGAATAATGGTTGTTTTAAATATTTCGAGTGTTTCTGCATGAGGGAATTCTCGGCGAACAGTGGCGTTCGTTGTTGTGTCAAAAAATCAGAAGCTTTTAGTCGAACGAGGTTTTAATCGTGAATTGGGTTTGGAGGGCTTTGAAAAATCGTACCTATTACGTCGTACATCGAGGCCTTATCGCCGCAGCTGAGATGAGCGCTGTCGAAGCTGATCATGACCATGCCACCGTTCACGGACTGTTGAATTAAGAAAAGGGTTACGAAGTCGTGGACGATGAAAAAAAAAAACAAATTTTTTTGGATTAAATCTCTCGGAGATTTGTCTGAGAAAATTTGAGTCACTCACTAAATTACGCAAAATGTCGTCGGGTACGTTTCTGGAAGAATTGCAAAGGGCTCGCGCAGCACTGTGAGAAAATATTACAGGAGCTTTCGTTATCGATAGCGTGTCTCTCATTGTTCTTATCGAAACGTGGGAAAGATCGACGAGCATTCCGAGTCTGTTCAACTCCCGGACTACAGCTTTGCCGAATTTCGAGAGCCCGTCGCTGTGGAAATCTAAAGGAGCATCCTCGTTCGGATCTTCCACCGAACAAGAATCAGCCCTTCAAAAAAAATCATATTTCTGTTATTTTTCCCGAGATTCCAGATTTTAGAGCGATGGACAGAGCAGCCAAAAGTTCTTCTCGACATTTACTCACCAAGGAGTATTGCAACGGTGGGTCAAGGTCATGTAACGTGCTCCAAGAAGGTGAAAGCTTCTCAAGACTGCCATCGAAGCTCCGATGCTGTGGCCACCCTCGATACCAACGAGACTCGCTAAAACGCCGTCCTTGTGCGCTTTTTCAAGTTCTTTGCTCGACGTGACGAGTCTCATTCGCGACGAGTATTTCGACGTCAATCGTCGAACGACGTCGATCTGTTCGAGAGTCAATTGCACAGCATCGAGGAATTGTGCCTCGCAAGGAACGAATGCTGACCAAAACTGCGCGCCCATGTTCCCCTGTCGCAAACGCGACAAGTCGGTTTGCCATTGAGGCCCGAACGTCGTATTTTGCGAGAGATCGGAATCGAATGGGAAATCACGTAAGTTTGTGTTGCCACGATGTTTTCGAAGATTCCACGCGAAATTGTTGTGGCTGTAAAAATCGTGCCGTGAGCGACCGTGAAAAACTCAATTTTTCCCAATCAAATCCCAACAAATTAGACAATTTATTCGACTCGTCGATTTACCCATCGATCAATGGCGTTTCTGACAAAATTCTTCTCACGACCTGGAGCCTTGCCTCCAGCAAGTGCGAACTCCTCAGCTCCAGAGCCAAAGGAAGTCCAACCCCAGCTACGAGTGCACACCCGAGGAAGAAAAGTCCCACCATCACCAGCCATCGTCGACCTAAACTACGAACTGTGAATGTCAACAAAATAATCCAACCAGCCAAAAAACAATTTAAAAAATCTTGAATTTCCCAGATAAATCGTTCAATTAAACTAATCACGTTGAGTCCAAATCATCAGCGACATTTCAAAGACACGGAGATGGAAAAACTGGTCATCCGCATAAATAGAAATCCTGCAGCCACACAGAATCGTAGCGTTTCGGTACTTAAACTCTTTTTTTTACGTAAGGACGATAACAGTGATGCTTTCCATACAATTATTCGCTTCCTAAATGTGAAACGCAATCGAATCGAGCTGAGGTTTGTAGAAAGTTTATCTCATCGATCAAATACGATTCGTCTCGTTTCCGCGAGACTCATCGCTCTTTCATTGTTTTCACAAAATACCAACCGATGTAGAAATCAGTTTTTATAACAATTCGTGCAAATTTTCTGTCACATAAAAAAATAAGATTCTCAATTCGTGTCAATGTGCTGGCGAGCATCGATAATCGGCCAACTAGTTATCGAAATACAGTGCTCGTCATTAAAAAAAAAAAAATTAACGTCTCTGAAAGAAAATTCCGAGAAAAAACGCGAACTTTGCTAATTCGAACCTGAAAATGTTCTCAAAAACCGAAATTTTAAGCAAACAAGCTGAAATGCTCGTATTTTTAGGTTTGTGACTATTATTATTTTTGTTATTAGTCTTATTTACGTGAAGGCGAAATTTTTTACAATCCAGACTCACCTTTTTCCCTGCTGCTGGTTTTGTCCTTATCATGTGGGGATGCGACAACAGTGTTTTTAACGTGATGAATCGCATCTCCGTTTGGCAATTTTCTCATTAATTCCGGGGATGAAAGTTGAAGACATGTCTACGAGAATGAATTCTCGATATAATTTATTTCCAACATATTTTAAAGTATTCGTTTGTCAAAGAATCAAAATTTTCAAAAAAAGGGAATATTCTATTTTCTCCGAAATTTCTAAGTTAAAAATTTTTTTTTTCAAACATTTCGAACATCGAGGAATTTTCTCAAAATCTCAAAAAGACATTTTGAATTTTGGTTGTCGATTTTATCGATCGTTTTCAATTTTTGGAGTTTTTTTTTTAATAATTTTTTTGCGTTAATGAATCGTAATGTAAAAAGAAAAAATGTACCTCGAGTATATCGACTTCCTTCCTGCGTGGAGGTGGCGAATGATAAACCATTCCATCTTTACTGACTCCGTACAGTTCAAACATATCACAGTGGTCAGTATCGTGTTTTGTTTGTTTCTTTTGTTTCGATCTACTCAACTTGCCGGCGAAACGTACTGTTTTTTTGTAATCCAGGGTAATGTTTATTTCGCGAGGCGCGAACACTGGTCAAAGAAGTCTGTAAATAGTGTAGATACTACACCGAATGAAGCTCGTCTACAAAATTTGGCCACGCATGCGCCAGCCCCACATATTGATCGCGTATACACGAAAAAGCATTTTGAATTTTTGAGAGATTTCATAGCTTGAGAATATTCCTAATTGATTTATTTCTAAATTATACGAATCTCAAATTTTCAGGACGAATGTAAGCGTTTAATCTTTTATCGAAACGTTTTATTTTTTTTTTTTTTAGTTTCCGCTGATAATTTTGTGACGAAGAACAATAAATGATAATTTTTTTTTTAAGTATATCAGCAATGCACGTATCGTTGGGATGATGAACCAATTTATTTTTCGGTTTCTTACTTTATTTTCGTTCGATTAAATTCTAATCGATTTTTCTTTCGTTCGACTGCTTATTTTATTCAAACAAAACGGCATTAATATACTCGGATTAAAATGGAATTTTGACGAATTTAGTCAATCTCTCGAAAATACGTTCGTGATTGCGCGCCTTTAATGTGAGGAATGGCCCTGGAAATGCTACTTGAAGCTTGTACGAACATCTGAATAGGATTTTTCAATTCTCTGAGCAAGTAACAAACATAATCCTCCTCCATATTGAGTCTGTAGAGTCGAAAATAAGCAGATTAGTCTACACAAGTTCGAATGTGCGCGCGCATCTGAAACTCCGAAGGTCCGGTTGTCAAGTTCCGGTTGACGCGCACACGCGATTGCGCGTACGTATTTATTGGCGCTGATCGCGCCTCCGTGCGGCCATATTGTTTGCGGTTTGTTTCTCGTGCATGTTCGTCTCATCGTGAAGCTCTAGGCGCGAGCATTAATCCTTGGCGTTAGTCGAATATTAATTAGCGGAAAGCGTTAATCGTACGCGTTAACGAGACGTTATTTGTTGGTTCGATAGTTTGTGTGTTCGTTCCGCGAGTGCCTGTGGCATAATCAGCAAACATTTCGCGCAAAGGGATCATGAAGAAGACGAAGGACGTATCGGACGAGGACGAGTACTCGGCCGACGATCCCGAGGAGGTGGAAGGAGCATCGGAGGAGGACTGGAACGCCGAAGCCGGGGCTGAGGTAAGTTTGTCTTTTCGATTTTAACGTTTCAACCCCAACGATCTCCTCGCCAAGTCCATTGTAACACAAATGCAAAATTCATGTGCGAGTAAAAAAAAAGCTGGATGCTTTGATGATGTGCCGAAAAAATTAATTCCATCTATTCGCATTCCCACGCCATCGAAATAATAATAGCGTGGATGAAAAGTTGTTATGCAAAATCGTCAAATATCGTACGAACGGATGTTCCCCTATCGTACTCATTCGTGCTGATTATATTTGCTATATGCGTTTCGCGTCGATATTTTTTGAGTTCGTATGTATTAACCGTTCTGCCTAACACCTGCCGTGCATAATTTCCATCTCTCTCACGGTCGTGACAAAATCTACGCCGGGAGTAGACGCAAAGGGAAACGCAGAGTTTACTCGTGCGCTTTCCGAGCACTGAGAATGCGCGCGCGCATCAGCGTCGTTGCAACGCGATTTATTATTCTTTATTTGTTGAACCTCGTTCGAAATAGCTCGACAATCGCTACGTTTCCCCCTATTTACCTCGTTCAGAGTCGCAACTTGACAGATACATAAAGACAAAAAAATTAACTTCTTAAATAAGATTGTTTTCTGAGCTAATTTTTTTCGCAATATGCGCTTCGCTCTCGTACGAGCAGATAACGCGACGAGATCGCATTTTGCCGGCCGGCCAATGGCACTGGCGGACTCCATTATTTTCAAACAATCCATGCATTCCTCGGTACACGGTATCGTTCACGTTCCGCGTGTTCCTTCTGTCGCTCTCGCCTCTTGTCATAATAATAACTCGCATTCGCGTCAATATCACATCGGCATAATTTTTTTATGAGAAAAATAGTGATTCTCCATTTTTTCACGAGCTAATTGTACGAATGACGAAAATTTTCATGCGTTTCTTACGTGCGGACGAAAACATTACGATTTTTCCACCGTTTGCACGAAAAACTCTGCAAGTACAATAATCAAAATTACGAAAACTCGTCCTGCGTCAAAATTAAAATGAAATTCATGCTCGAGGTCGCAAACCCTATGAAATTTTGCGTTCTTTACAAAAATGAATGCTCCGGCAAACAGGGAGGCGCTAAGAAAAGGCCACAGAGAGGATCGGCAAAGAAGCGACAACATTCTGAAGAAGAGGAAGAGGAAGAAGAAGAAGAGGACGAAGAAGACGAGGAGGAAGAAGAAGAAGACGATTCGGATTTCGATACCGGAAAGAAACCCAAGAAGAAGAGACGCTCCAAAAAGGATGAGGAAGAAGACGAGGATTCCGACGACAACAGCTTCAACGAATCCTCCGGAATTCCACCAAAAGATTACACGGTAAAATGAACCTCAGCACAAAAAAGTATCGACGTTTACCGTTGAAGAGTTGGGCCCAATTTCTTGTTTTTTTTTTTTCAAACTCAGTCAGGAGCATTCGTCGTTGCAAAAGCTGACGTGGGAGGCAGTACCGATCCGACCTTATGGAGGATAGACGGCAAAGCCCTGTTACAAAAATACTTGCCCTTCAAGGAAGAAGGAAAAACATTGTACAAAAGCACATCCACGGTAATTATTTACTTCCTACACGCAGAGAATATTACATCAAAATTTACTGTGTTATTATCTTACGAGAACGATTTAAAATTTCGGTGACGTCATAAAACGCCTATTTTACTGCTTTTCTTTTAAAATTGGCGTCGAGCTGCTGCCGCGACTCTTGATAAGTCGTCCCTCTGAGGAATTTCAGGAAAAACATGGAAATTTTTCATTCTTTTTCTATCGAAATCGCGGAAATTATGAAATTTTTCGCCCTTTTTCAGATGCAAATTTACTATGTTTTTGCTCAAATTTCTCAGAGGGACGTGATGGTACCAGGAAATTATAATAACTTAATAATTTTTTATGTAATATTCTCTCCGTGTATACTTTGGCAACGATTTTACGATCGATCGCTTGAACATGCTGTGCATTTTATTTTACAGTATTCTGGATGGTCAATCAATAACAAAGACAAATACTTAGCAGCTCAGGTAACGTTCAAGGTGCAGAATAGAATGGAGACAATAGTCGAACTTCACCTTGACGAGCAGCAGCAGCAACAAGAAGTTGTAAAGTAAGCTCCTTTTCTTTCCTATTCCATTTCCCAAAACTACAAGACCCCCTTTCCAACTGTGTCCCTTTTATCAATTAACCACGCGTCTGTGAACCCTCACACGCAAAATTCATCCCGTCAAATCGCAAAAAAAAAACAACAGCCGAAAAAGTGCAAACGCAGAAACGAAAAAATGTGAGAAATGAAAAATTGTGTTTTTTTCTCTCCTCTATTCCAGGGTAGAAAAAGAGGAATAAGTACCGTAGCAGAAGTGAGTGTTGTCATCAGTTTGTATAAGTTTTAAGATACAATTAAGAAACACGGTTAAATAAGTGTGAGAAAAAATACGAGACGAGGCGATAAAGAAAACGAAATTCTTTACTTTCGCGCCAATCATGTTCGAGGGAATTATTTGTTTGTAGCGTATACCGTCGAGATTCGTATTTGATCGAGAACAATGAAGAATTATTGAATCACATTTGTTGCGTGTTTATGAATCGTCAAATATCCAAGTTCGCTAAATCGAGAATCATTCGAGAGAGAAAAGGAAGAAAATACGGTTTCTTTTAGCTCTGAAAACCCACAATATCCCCCCCCCCCCCCACTTGCCCCTCTCACCTCGTCAATTCATCCCCATGGCTCACGATAACCACAAAATTAAAAAAAAAAAGATATTTGAGGCATTTATAACAAAAATATTTACTTTTTAAGTCACTGACTTCTTGCCCTTGGCCCTTCGACGTTACGTATTTACGAGGACAACAAAAAACTAAAATTTGACAAATGCGAATCATTGTTTTGTAGAATTTTTGTTTGTTTTACATTTTGGCGGTGTGAATGCTCCACTTGATTAACTGTAAGAAACAAACAGGATCGAAAACGAGAATATTGAGAGAAAGAAAAAGCAGTTGACCTGTAACTTCCAATCATTGAGAAAAAAAAATAATCAGAAAATTCTAATTGTGCATTTATACGTAATATATTTTGGATATCCGTTGCGTTTTGCGGAACCGCGCGAATACAAGAAAACAAAAACGACCGAAACAATAATATTTGTTTACTTCAAAATTAACGAGATCACAAGTCCGAATACCATTTTTGTAATTACAACGGTAATTAAACATAAGCAAACCGATCGACTTTTATTTCTGTTCTTAATAATAAATAATGATAATGATAATACTATTGATTAAATAAATAATCCAAATACTAAAAAAATGAAAGCCCGTCGAAGCGTATAAATTATACGTGACCCGTGTCCGAGTTGATTTTTCTGCATAAAATATTTGTGAGAATAAAAACTGGATTGTCGATGAGAGGCAAAAGAAAAACAAGAGCGTTTTTTTTGTTCCATTTTTTCATAGATTTTCGATTAAATTTGTATTTATGTAAATACTTTTTCAATTTGATTACATTTGATGTATATATGTATATTATTTAGCGACAATTGTCTGTGGAATGAATATTGAAAGAAGGCAGGAACCTTTTTGGTAAGTAACAAAACGAATAATTCAATCCTCCAAACCCTGAGATTCACGAGTACTCTGCTATAAATTTGCAAACTATAAAAACTAGAGCTCACACACGAAAATGTGTGACGGAATAAAACAGTAATAATATCATTAACGATTCTCTCTACAAATAGTCGAAAATTCAATGGTGGCTAGTCCTTGTACAGTTCGTGCGGGTAAACTTTACCCTAGATCACATTTCGATTAAATTGCTATTTAAAACTTACGTAGCTCTATAAATTGACTTATCAAACAATCGGAATATCTTGAAGCGAAAAAAATTAAGTCTTTGTGAAAAACAAATGCATTGTCGTTTATTGCGACTGTACCACGTTCACGTGCCTCCACTCGATTATTAAATTCGTCACAACTTTATTATGGCATTCTGCTCTCAAGGGCACATAAACGCATTATCTTTATACCGTAAATTATGCGTTATTTAAAATTTTAGACATTGCTCTATGGTTCTACGCTCTTCTAGACATTTCGATCGATCTTTTGCATCTAATAGTGGAATGATTAACGTACAATAGAATTCTCTCTCAAAATAACGTAAAAATAGACTATAAATCGACAACAAATTGCTCCCAACGGAAGATTTAGGTACGATCTCAAATTGAATTCAAATGGAGGCTAATCTGACCAAAAAACGCGACATTTTCTCCTAAGAATTACAAAAAGTATTTCGCTAGACATTTAGAATTGAAAATCCTCCAAAATCAGGTTTAACATTCCTTCGCGTCTCGTTGTGATCATGAACCAACAACACGAGTAGTTAAGTGTTCGAATCGCGGAGAAACATTAGAGGCTGATTTTTCGTAATCGGATTTAAAAAAAAATGAGATATTTAAGTTGTGCCCGAATGTGGTCGAGAATTTTCCTAAGGAACCCATCGGCGAAATGATCAAAATCTCACAGTCCGCTTCGGGTTTCGAAATATCTACAACTTTCAGTTTCAATAAAAATAGTTGCAATATGGAATATCAGTTGGACGAAAATGTGCTCGTTGATCGAGCTTTAAAATTTGGGGGTCATTTACCAATAGGCCTACTTCCGGTGTACTTAAAACTTATCATTGGCCTTTTGGGAATATATATTTGTGTGTATAGATATGTATATAGTTTTCAAAAACCCGGTTCCGTTCTGACACTCACGACGGAATTGTAAAGTCCAAGAAGCGATGACAGACCGTGTCGTTTCTTTGCCGCTTTTTTTGTCGAGGTGCTAGCAACTTTTTCTTCGTTGCTAACGGGTCGGCCGTTTATTTCCGGGGGAATTTGGGCGACCGGTGAAAGATTTTCTATCGCTGACGCTTTTTCTACGTCCGTTTGGCTTAATCTATCAGATCTTTTGATTTTATCGTCAGATTCGTTTTCTCCGAAACTTGAAGATTCTGAGATTGTTGGATTCTCTTCGAGCTTTTCATGCGACTGAGTCGCCTCGGTTTGCTCGAGCACACCGAGTTCAGAGAGAGAATCCGCTTCGCAATATTGTACGGCTTCGTTATCGGTGATTCTTGACTGACGTTTCAGACTCTTTCGCCTGTGGAACAAATCGGAGCCTTGTCTGAGCGAACCGTCGCTGTAACGACGTCCAGTTTCTCGAGACAAACGCGCCCATGGCGTTTTCTTCGTGTCAGGCGAATCGCAACTCGATCTTCGATTATTTGACATTCGCTCATCCTCGTTGTCATTCTCACGATCAACGTCCTCGAATTGATGCGACGTGTTTCCCGAAGAATACGAATAACGTTCGATCGACGGAGAACTATCGTTTGGAGAATTTAAGTCTCGTGCATTATCGTCTATGGACTTTTGTTTCGAGAGTCTTTTCTCCTTTGTGAATTTTGACTTTGTGCTCTTTGATATGCAGTCGCTAAGATCTGACTCTTTGTTATTATTATTCGAGCTCGATCCATCGAAGACAAATTTGTCCTCAAGCTCGATTTCATGATTGTCCGCGTTGCCGTTTGTGCTTGAATTTTCTGAACCTCGATGGTCCAGTGAATCTATTTCGATCAAGTCACCGTCACACCCAAACGCAAAAGACTTTTGTCCTGAAACAACAACAACAGCGAGAACATTTTTCAATCGATTGCCAAACGATTCACTTTTTTCCTACAAACAAATTCCGAAAATCCAAAGGAAATCGACGAATCGACAATATTTTCGATGGTCTTTATGATACGACAAAGATAATTGGAATATTCGAGCACCGAAAAATTTTACCTATGATCATCCGCTTGTTCCGCATATCCGGACTTTTAGATCGAGGTCGTTCCAGGAACTGACGATTGTCCGGTGAAAGTACCGACAGCCTGCTGGTATCTTGAAAGATCGGACTGTATGGCTCAGTATTTGTATTATGTACGGTGTACGGGTCTTGCTCGTGACTTTCGTGATCTCGCAAGCGCTCCATAATTTTTTGCACTATTTCCGAAGGGGCTACAAATGGCGAACCTTTGATAAAACAAACAAAAATGTCAATAACGGCAGAAATATTTATGACACACATGAACAAGCTGACTAAATGAAAACTGGTAAAAAAAATGGTGTCGATCGTACACAAGAAAATGAAAAACATCATATTTGACTACGTGGACGAAAAAATCGCATTTTTCATGCAGTTACGATAAAATAAATTAACGAGAAAAAGCTAAAATCGTTTGCAAAGGTCGCGTGCCTGCTGTCAGGGAAAACAATTCTCAATTAAATCGTAATTCGCTTTCGTGTTTAGCGCCTCGTCGATTACTGAATGTCTCGCGTTTTTGTAAACACGAGAACACGAAAGCAAAGTCTCTGTGACATTAAAAACGAACGACGTTAACCGATCTAGAGTATTTTTAGTCTGTAAACAAATCGTGTGTCATACAAAATAAATTTCCTGTCTCATCCTCAGAAAAAAAGAGAACGAAAAGAATTTGATAAATCGCTAATTGTGAGTCAGAGCTGCGAGAATGTTTTAAATAATCGCCAGTGAACTGCAGCAAATTGTTGAAGCACAACGTTCGTCGAGTAGTGATTCCGCTTATCTCTCACGTGGGCATTTCGTAAACAGATTGAGGACAGTGTGCTGGCACGTCAGAGTAATAAATGAAACAATACGAATATCTGGTGTAAACAAACTGCTGGAAAAATAATAATCGAAATAAAAATGTCGCTAAAACGAAAGAAAAAACGTCGCTCAATTTTCAACGGTGCAGGAATCTGGGACGCAACGACTTACTAAGTCACTGGGTCCGGAGAGCCTACGATGGCGAACGCGTCCTGGCACGCTCAGAGTATCGCTGCTACCTATAAATCAATACAATGCACCTCACGCTTCACTCACTCTTTTCAATCATCGTTTGTACTCTGAGAATTTAGCGAATCGCAAGTGACGCTGAATTTTTTCGTCTATTTCACTTGCAGCGACAATTGTTGCAATTCCACGCAATGTGACTTCGTGGAATTGCAGCAAGTTGAGTTTTTTCGTGGCAAATTTGCTCGAAAAATTCAATGAACTTTTTTGTTTATATTGAGCGAAAAATTAGTTCGAATCGGTTCGTGGCTTTCGAGATATTTGAAATGTGTTTGCTCGAGTCTCTACGAACCATATTTGTTCGATTAATCAAAACGTCAAGATATGAAGGACGTATTTTTAGAACGACCTAAGGGGGCATCTGTTTTCCTCGTGGCAAAGTCAAAGAGTTGAGATACGAACAAGTTTGAATAAAAAGATTTGGAGATTTTATGGTCGAGAATCCTGCAATAATTCTTACCCGTAAGTCCTCGATATCCGAGCGACGCAGAATCGAGAGACTCGCTCGTCTCTTGTTCATGCTTGACGAAATCGTTTATCGTGATTCCTTGGAGTTTCGAAGGTTGTAAAAATCTCTTTGGAATCCGTGAGAGTGGTCCATTTTCTTGAGAATGATTAGGACAGCCTCCGAAACCGAGGCCAAGAAGAATCGCCTCGGGATCAGCCCGTCGGAGCTCCAAAAGACTTTCCACGCTGCTGCAGTGACTGCTGTCCGATTGGAAACTCGGATCTCGGGCCAAACGGTTGTGCGCGACTGGACTGCAATTTGCAAATTTATCAATCATCCAAAAATCATTTTTTACCCCAAAAATAATGCTTTTTGTCTCGCGTCCGTTTCACCGGACGTTCCAACTGCTTAAATCGTTGTTTATTATGTGAAATTCAATCAGGAAACTCCATGACAGCAAAAAATAAAAATTCCACTGAAGTTTTTTTTACTTTGCATGAAAATCATTTCTGCTGCCCATGAATACAAACGAATGAATGAGCTGAATGCAAAAAACGAATAAGATGATTCCAAAAGACAAGAAATCGATGGAACAAAAAAAATGTTCATATTCACCTTGAAACACCGGTTTTGGTAATGATTGGTGAGCCTGGTACTGTGATGGGAGTTGACACGGTCATGGTTGGTTTGACAAAAATATTTTCTCCCAAGGAAACGGGAGTGAGAGGCGGAGTTTGATTTTCTTCTAGAATGGATCGAGTGTCGGGTACCGATTTGGTAGGCGAAGGTATAGAATCGACCCATTGTTGAACAGGACCAGCCTTTCGTCGCATCGTCCAAACCCCTCGGAGCCAATCGGTAACTTTCAGAATGGCCTCTCGTCCGACGTTTTCTGTGAAAAGCGCAAAATTCAATTTTATCGAAGGTCGATGCAAATTTGCACAGGGACAGTTCGAGCAAAGAGTTCAAGACAAGTTCAGTGACGGGAAAACCCTGCGACAAGCATCGTTGACATTGTTGTAATGTGAGAATGCGTGGAAGAGAATTAATGAGACCGTGATGTGTTTTCAAAGATTTCAGACACACATTTTTAGTGGCTAATTTGGTTCGGCTATGATACAACATTGCATTTCGTTTAATGATGTTTTTGACGTTCCCATATCGTGCACGGTGCATGGAAAATTGGAAAGAAACAGTAGACATTCAGTGTAGGAGAATTTTTTCATGTTTTCGTTTTTTTCATAGTTTTTTTGGTTTTTTTTTTCGTTCGTAATCGCTAGAACTAATATCTAGTCAGACTGTGTACATCGAGACAGTTAAGTATTTCTCTGTAAACGATAATTTTGTGAAAAATGCATTTTTCGGTATTTCTGTTTTCGGGATATACCTGGATCCATTGTCCTGGCGGCATAAACATGTCCAATGGAATCAACTTGACAAATAAATAAATAAACAAGACGAAAAATAATGAGCTCGGAATAACATGGCATAATAGATTCCAACGCCTTTGATCCCGGGTCAATTACAAGAAAAAAGAAAAAAAAACACGTTGCTCGAGTTTTAGACTTTTCGATTGTATTCTCGACCAGTTTTGACAACAGGTTGATCATTATTGTTATTTTTATTTACTCACCCACTTATGAGAAACTGATGATGTTTGAATATCCGATTAATTAACGCGATCTCGATGAAACTCCTTTCCCCGAGCTCAATTGTTATGTGTAACGAAACAAAATAAAATAAAAAGTTTTTGTGCGACAGAACGATTCGTATGTCCGCGTAACTATTGAGGTACTGGAGACCCTGCCACTTGTTAAATTTCCCCCACGTCGAAACTTTCGCGATGCAGGGCCGGCTCGTATTCACGGACCGTAAAAATTCGCGATTTTATAATCATTGACAAAAAATCTTGCTTCATCAACAGAAATTCATATTATGGTGGAAAAAATTCAAATTTTCTACTCTATCCAGTAATTTCGAAAGGTTCTCGTTGCTTTTCTGAAATATTGTGAAAACTATCATAAGAGTGGCTTTCGATTTTCGAAACACGTCGCTGCGGATTTGTTCCATGCACACGCACGCACACACACTGATCTCATCACTGTAAACAGCTACAAGTGGTCGAGAGAGTATTTTTTTTCTTATGGAAACAAGAATACACAAGTTCCACAACTCGGTATTATGACAACATTTATTGTTTTTATCTCATTGCAACACGTAGACAAGAGTGAAATTTGCATATTTCAATTCGGGAACGCATTTATGACCAATGACTTTTTTCCTCTACCGAATAATAATCGTGCGCATGGAATTGAAATATTAGAATGAATATGTTTAGCATAAACGCTGAGACGAGATGAAAGCAGAATCGAAATTTGAAAACTTGCTGAAAAAAATACGGCCCTCTTCGTGCACTCATTGCCACGAAATATTCTCTTCCATAATCGCACGATTTTTCACTGTCCAACAACGAGATAACCTTCATTTCAGCAAGGCAACGTGTTGTGTCGTCACGTAGATACTAGATGTAAATATAGTGTCTTTTTCGAAGTTTTCCAAGACCGCAGTATTATAAAATAGAATACACGAAAATGTCTGCAAAAGGCAAAAAAAGCAAAGGAAAACTGTTGGGGCGAAGGCAAAGACACGTTGTAGGGAAAGAGGAAAGATATCGACAGGAACAGGACCGATCAGATCCGGAGGATGGAGGAGAGTCAGGTTAGAATCGCTCAAAAGGTTCATGTTTTTGTTGTTTTTGAAATTCGACAACAGGAATCATTCAAAAATCTTTTTTCGCGAACATGAGGACGCAAAAGCATAGAATAATTAATCAGTCACTTAATTAACCAAAACCGGAGTAAAAATCATGAGAATTTCGGGAAAATTACGAAATTTGGTTATACGAAGTGTTTCCATAACACTTCGCGAATATTTTTTTATTTAAACGTACAATTTCCAATTTTTCACCAATTTTCGTCATAGGCGTTGTCGAACGGTCGGCTTTTCGATTCGCCAATAAAAACTGTACATTAAATTGACTAGAAAGTGAACACGAATGGCCTGTACCATTTCCGGTCGCAATGTGGGATTTGGAGCACTGCGATCCGAAAAAGTGTTCCGGAAGGAAACTTGCACGACACGGCCTAGTGAAGACGCTAAGACTGGGTGCAAGATTTCCAGGTTTGGTGTTGACTCCAGTCGGGAAAAAGGTTCGTACAAGATTCAGTTCCAAATTTGTTCTCAAATGATTTGGTAAAATTCACTGATTGAATTTCCTGCGATTTGCGAATAGTGCGTGTCTCCGAGGGATCGAGATATCGTGGAAAATCTAGGATGCGCGGTGGTTGATTGCAGCTGGGCAAAACTGGATGAAACTCCGTTCTCCAGGATGCGATCGCCGAATCCGCGTTTGTTGCCGTTTCTGGTAGCAGCAAATCCAATTAATTATGGCAAGCCTTGCGAACTGAGTTGTGTGGAAGCGATCGCCGCGACTCTGGTCATCACGGGCTTTTCCAAGGAGGCGGAATTGTATCTGGGCAAATTTTCCTGGGGTCATTCGTTTCTTGAGCTCAATGCCGAACTTTTAGCTGCTTATGCAGCTTGCTCGAGTAGCGAGGACATCATAGTAGCTCAAGAAAAGTTTTTGAGGGACGCTAGGCAAGAGAAAATGGACCGAAAAGGTGAGATTTCATGGAGCATCATGAGCGAAGCGAGTTTTATTTTAAAAATTGCATTCTTTTAGCATTGCCGGATTTCCCACCGACTGACTCTGAGTCCGAAGACGAAGAGGAGGACGTTGAAGAAGAAGAACAAGTTATAAAAGGCGATGCCAAAGACAAAAAGGTGGACACTGAAAATGAAGAAACTTGCATTGCAGCAACAGATCTCAATAAAGACGAAAAGGATCCGGAAACATAACACAGGAATCTGTTTAGAAAATCATACGCGAATCCATTGAACTTGGACATCATCATTATTCTCGCCATTGGTCGTGAGAGTCCAACATACGAACTGTGCAAAAGTTACAATCTATGGAAAATCATAGAAATCGAATTAATTTAATTATTGCTGAGTTAAGAACGTGTGCGTATCAAATTATGCTTATTTGCCTGGCCATTTCGAAACAGAGAAAGTTGCATTTTTTCTAAACTTGCATCTAAAACCAACCGTTTTGCAATTCGTTATATGGGCTCTGATGGTTTTTTTTTTAAATTAGTGTCCACGAAACGATCCAATTAAGAGACTAAAAAAAATGAACGAATACTAAAACAAGATTAATAAAAATGCCAAAAACTTGAAGTTTTTTCACGGAGTCATGTTATCCGTGTTGTTAAAATGGAAATTATTTTACGCAGAGTGAACGTGTGTCGGTATTTAATCGCCACGAAATGTTTGATTATCCATTGTGAGTAAAGTATGCGCTACCAAGCTCTTTAGTTGCTCTACCATTGACCACCAAACGAAAATACAGCGATATGAACGATAAAAAACGGAAAATGGAATTCGCACGTCTAGGGTCGCGGCAGTGGGTTTTCGAGCGCAAAATATCTCGCGGGGCTCAGCTGATGGAGAAGTATCTCCTTGCGGAATGACGTCACAGTAAAAAAAGACAGTCGGTGTATGCGCGTTCGATCGGCGGGTTGGTCTTTGAGTCTTGAGTCGCGGAACAAACTCTCGCACACGCAGTAGCGCGGACTGCGAGCAATCGGGAGAGCCTTCGCTGCTGGCAGTCCAGTAGTTGTCTAGCCACCGCGGAGACAGGATTTGTGTAATTATTTGGTTATTTATTATTTTCCCGCACCCGTCCAAAATTGAAACGTCGCGATTACCGTATCAGATGTATGCGTCCAAACGGTCAGGTCTGAGGCGCGTCAGCTGGAAATCATCGCGAAAGACAGAGAAAAAGAGTTAGAAAAAAAATATAAACAAAAATTTGAAACGACGGTCTGACGGGGAATAAAAACGCGACGCCTTCGCGGTTTCCCTTTATTCGTACCTGCGGGAAACGTCTGCAGGACGATCGCCGACCGGAAAATATAAAAAATGCCGTTTATATCCAAGGATTGGCGAAGTCCGGGCGAGGAATGGGTCAAAACTGTCGAGGGTTGGGAGAAAAAAAAAATCCTCGAGTGCGCGAACAATAAAACGATATCGCTCCTGATTCGGTAAGTTTTTTCCTTCAATTTTTTCTTCACTCCTGAATGATGCATCGTAGAATATCGCCCGGTTGAGAATTTTCATGCGTTTGTGAAAATACTGTCAGTGTACTCGGAAAGAAACCAATTTAAAAAAAATATACATATATAAAAGTAGTTGCTAAAATTACGAGGACCTTAGAGTTTCGAAAATTATGGAACTGCAACTTGAATCTAACAAGCAAAACAGTTTATCATTAGATACTCGTTTATGGCCATTTAAATTAGAAGATTTGGGAGCTTTTATGCATTCCAACCCTTTCTCTCGCTATCCCATTATCGCGAGCGTCCAGCACAGCTGTTACATCAACATGGCCGACATCTTTGTTTACAAGCTGGCGTGTTTACATCGAGTGGTCAGAAGCGAAGCGAAATAACGAGTAGAAAAAGTATAAGCCAGCGTTTGGAGAAACATGCAAACAAAACACACGAAACTCATGATTTCTCTCAATTACGATTCGGAATATTTTCCTTTATCGCTCGTGTTTCATTGACATTGATGTTGAGCCTTTTGTCCCTTACGCTTATCGGGCTCTCAGCTGTTCTAGAGGCTCGAGACACGCATCGTACAGAGACGTTTCTTTGTTCACACAAGCCTCCGGGAGATCGATGACATTTCTCTATCCAAAAGCTTCGATATTTTCATTTTTCCAAATTCGCGCAAACATTTTCCGAGCGATTTTTCAATCACGGCGTAATGAATTTTACGGATTTTTTTTTCTCGACGCCTTTCGTCAAACGCGGTCAAATTTTCATCGCTTTTTTTCCAAACTTGTTGGTTATTCGAGTACGATGAACCAACTGGAAGGATCTCTGTGAGATTCGGTGTAATTATAACTGTTCGCTTGCCATAGCAACGAGGTACATATGCGTATACCAACTTGACTATAATATCGTGCGTTCTGCACCAAGTAAAGCGTGTTGGCGATTCATACCAACTCCTAATGTTATACACGCGTTATAATGAAAGATCTGCGACGAAGGAATTGCGCACTTGTGCTTTCCCCTCCGCGAACACATTCGTATGTGCGTGTACACGGACATTGAGGCATTCCGTGCGGAATAACAAAAAACTTGAAGCATAAAAAGAAAAAAAAAATGATTTTCCAAAATTTTACGATTTATCGATCGACAAATTTCCAGACAAATCCGTTTAATCATTTTTTCGAAATTCGAGACTTTTTTCGTTTAAAAAAATGAGAATTACGACAGTTTTTTTTTGTTTTTGGTCAATTTTTTGTAAATATCCTGCAAATATTGGACTCGCGATTTTCTGGGTAAATAATTTCAGAAAAATCATTTAATTCGTTTTTAAGGAATTTGACTAGAAAAGCTATTGGGAAATGTCAGTGGCTCGAGTATAAAATTACGAGTGCGAGGATCAGCGACACTCGAAGCTCCGGATCTCTACTGTTTTATTCGTCTCCGTTACGCTTTCGCATATTTCTGGCCCGGTCATTGTGAGCAAAGAGAAATTATTATTGCACTTTCGAATTTATTGCTCGGAACGCATTTCACGGGTCGTTTAATTTTTCCGACAGATTTTCTGTCGTGAAACCAAAGAACGCGCAGCTGACGGAGCATGGGAAGAAAAAAAAATTGTAAGAACGAGGGAATTTTGACGAATCTATAAAGCAGGAGAATAAAAATTGCAGGGAATGAAAATAAACGTCGTAAAACTTGTTTATCGTCGAGATGCGAGCTTTGCGAGCTTGGAAAAGTGGCAAATTTTCGGACCATGACGAGGTCACACGTAGGGAAGAATTTGTCCTTGCATCTTGCTCACCGCACCGACGAGAATCCCTGCTGAGATCTCTCGTCGAATCCTGTACATGGAAAATATCGGTTTGACCCAACCCAATACTCGTGGCGAACCCTGGAAAAGTAGGTCATGACCCAGCTGGATACGACAGGATGAAGAGCGGACTTATAGCACAGCGACACACGAATCCACGAGAGAGAACCTTTGCGTATTCAATTACACATTACCGAAATCCCTGTGTCGCATTCCCTTCGAATTTCGTTGACATGGATCGAGCCAAAATAAATACGAATTTGAGCCTCGTTTTCGACTGTTATCGATTATCATGCATTTTCTTCGGATTTCTGTACAGAAAATACAGCAACGCAGCAGGACATTAATTGATCAAAATCTCATTCCACAATCAACATTTCGTATATAACTTTTTTTTTGTTTCATCTCGAGAATCGTTACAATCAAAACGCGTATCGTGTTGATCAGAACTCGGCTACAAAGCGATTTGAACGATACCTACGCATATACGAAGCGCGAATGGTTTTTTTTGCACGTAGGCCGAATCAGGTATAACTACACTTTTTTTTCCATTCTCGCGGTACCAACCAACTACGAATGACGTCAATTCGATGCTTCGTTATATTTTCACGCTTTAACCCTTTGAGCCACGCAGCGATGGGATCAAAATCCGCATCGACGAAACGCAATCAGAAATATTTTTGATTTAATATTCTTTCGAATTTTCAAGTAAAATTAGTTTCTGTTTTTTTGGTCACGAAAAACGATCGTTGGATCGTCTCGCAGTCGACGATTCCGTATGAATTTTGGACTCTGCTGCGAAAAGAAGTTTCGCTGCATCCCAACTATGCGAAACTTAACATCGTCCAGAGTGGGACTCGACTCGTACGATCTATTTTTGTCCAGAGTTTTGATCTTTGAATTAATACGTTCCACGTAGCGCTTGAGATGCACATAAACGTCAAAAAATGATTCCTTAATCGCATAAATGCCACGTGTGTCGATAAATAATCGAATTTCGTAAAAAACTATTTTCTACTGAACAACGATTGACATCGAAATGTCAATTTTTTTAAGAACCCAAAAAACTGAAAAAATTTGGCCAAATTGAGAGAAAAAATTCCCTTCGGCTGTTTTTGTGTTGTAAAAATGGAGAAACGATAAATTTTCGTTCAGATTCGAAATTCTGTGCGAGTCGAGAGAAATTTTGTACTAAAAGTGAATTGGCGTATTGGAATTTTTCAGGAGCGAAAAAGATGGCGAAAAACGGGAGAAAGAGAAGAAAAAAGGTGAGTAAAAATCAGCATCAAAGAGTCGTTTGTTGTTCGTCCTCCTGGACAGCGAATTTATTTCAAGGTTCTAATTGATCGCTCTTTTTTTTTGTTAAGAATATGCCGTCCAGCCGCACTGTCACATAACGCTGAAGTGTACCCGGGAGGTGAGTGACTCTTCCGGCGAAGACGGCGTTTTTTCTTCATCTATATTTTTAGAGTCGGTTAAGGAGGTTCTCGAAAAATGTAGAGATTAAAAAGAGATTGGAAAGTTGGCGAGTGGCGGAATGAAGTTGGAAAATGCGGTTGGGATTCGGGGTGAAAGAAACGGAAGAAAAAAGGGAAAAGGAAGACACTTAGCAGTTTCCTTTCTCGCTTCGTGTCTCGTGCAGCTGTGAATAAAGACTCGCGTGCCAAGAAAAAAAATCAAGACATTTTGGGGAGAATGAGGGAGAAAAATATACAGAGGGGAGCGAACGACGGAGTCGTCGAAGTGACGTACGATAATTATCATTCAGACTATTTTTTTTTTTGGATTCTAATTTTGTAGATCGCCGGTTTCAATGGTTTGAGCGATGCACTCAAGAGGCTCGATTTCTTGTCGGCGGTTCACGACTGTCGCCGCTTCAACTACATCGTCAGACTTCTCGATCTCCTCGTCAGCCACACTATGGGAGGACTCAGCGGATGTGCTCAACGTGTACTCTTCAATATGCTCGAGGAGGTTGCCCTTGAGGTTTCCTTGTCCCAACAACAGACCGGTAGATTGCGGAGACTCATCGAGAGAGTTCGAGCTTTCAGCGCCGGATGTTGCTGGGGTGGACGGCCATTGGGCTCCGTTATACTCTGGGAAAAGCACAAAGCAGCCCTCGACCGAATTTTACATATCGCTTCCTCCATCACGATCACACAGGTCATTAAAATTCTCCTCGCTCTCTATCTCCCCAATAACCCATTCAAAGTTTCCTCCAAAATAAAAAAATCTCATTTTATCCATCTAAATACTTTTTGCTTGAATAATAATTCACGCTGATTGACTCTTGGAAAAATCTTTAGACACACGACACTAAAGTTCGCAACGTTCGGGTGCGACGAAAAATTCTACTTTTTTTTCTCGTTGTTTGTTCCATTACAAAGACAATCACAATTTTTGTAACTATTTTGTATTTTGATCGCGAAGAAAAATCGATTTGTTGTCCTGGTTATAAGAAATTCGTTGCTTTACAACAATGATACTGAGAGATTCGTTTCGTTGAGAGATTTAGGTCGATAATTATTTGGATATTTGCAGCCCGACGAAGAGCAACAGCCCCAGTGGTCGGATTTGCCAGCGGAATGTCGTCGGGAAGTTCTTTTACGTTTGAGCGACCCCAGAGACCTTGAAGCGTCTTCGGAAGCGTGCGAACATCTCGCGAGTCTTGCACAAGAACAACGGATTTGGCGCGAGTTAGCTCAGTACCATTTTTCGCCCCAGCAACTTGGAACGACCATTCAAAATAATCCGGGAAAAGATTGGAAAGGATTGTTCGCAGCTGCTCGAAGGTACGAAATGCCTCATTCGAAATTGTTTTTTTCTTGATTTTACAGTTAATTAATTGGGCGTTTTGACATTGATGGACTTTCAGGTCTTTTGGATTGAGAGAAGAGTACGCTGAAATGATTCAGCTGTGTCGTAACTGTCGCTGTTTATTTTGGCGATCGTTGGGACACCCTTGCATCGCTGATCAGGATCCAGCATTTCAAGAAAAGCTCGCGGACGTTGATCAGGCCTCGCTCCATGTTCCGATACCGCCTCAGACTTTCCTCAAATTTTTCTCGCTGTGAAAGCTCTCCCCAGTCTCAAGATGCATAGTATTCTGTCCGTTGCCGTTTAACGCGAAAGGGGAAATAGAGCGTAAGAATGTGATGTTGGTTCGAGTGTGTGGATGAATACAAGGAACTCGTAAAAGCGCTTGTGATTCGAGAAAGCAGGAGAAATTCAAAGTTTCTCAAATACTTTCTGTAGATCGATTACGAAAGAAAAACGTCAACGTTTTAGTCCTTAGGAAATTCAACGGTCAACTTATTCGAGTAAAAAATGTCTTCAATTTTTTGTTTGCGTTGGATCGAAAGAAAAATTATCCGGTGTAGTTTAACGTCGTGGAAAAACCCGAGTTAAAACCATTTAAAATGCTAGTCTGCTTTTATCCGTAGCGCGATCGATATCGCATGTGGGAGTTGGCGATTATGGACAAACGGAGCACAAAGTCTATCGCGATATTTTTCGCACGTGCTTCTCTCTGAGCACATCGCGTCCGTCGATTGAAACACCATCAATGTTCCATCAATTAATATCACGTTAAAATCCTCCTTTTCAGTCTTAAACGCCGTTAAACATTGACCGAGTTCCTTCAACGGTACTGTATGATTGAAATCAAGACAATTCCTGCCACGAAAACAATTGTAAAAGTAATTGCTGTGTGTCTCTTACAAATTTTCGTCATTGTCCTTTTCGAGAGCTCTGTTCCGAGCTTGGATGGAAACGGGCACGATTTTCATGAGAAATCCAACCGCATAATTTTGTGCTCAGAGAAAAAGCTTTTCAGAGCCATTCGAAAAGGAAATGCCAAGAATTTCGTTGCAATTCAACAAAACACCAAATTTCCTCGACAAAAAATCACTTTCCTAAGAATTTTTTGGGATTTTCCATTCGAACCGTGTCTATCCACAGGTCCAAGCATTAAGAGTGATCGAGACTCGTTATTCCTACAACGCGACTCACTCTACGGGCTCGCAAACATTTTTTTCGCGGTGCTTTTTGGTAGCTCTTTTTACATATTTGTTATTACGTTGTTTACTCGTGAAACCAGAGTGATTATATACAAACCCTACGAGATATGAAATCACTCGAGTTTGGAGAAACTCCGCGAAGCGGTTTCCTCTCAAATACGAAAAAAACAAAACTATAAGCGAAATCCTATTTACACTGTTTAGATTATGTGTTTACTATTATAATTACACGCTATTCTCACTTAGTCTTCGAAGTATCCATCGATTCGACTTATTGCAATAGTTTACATTTCGATACGTGCGTACGCATCACACATGATCACTCTTAAAGATACGAAAACGTATAATTGATTTTTCAAATTATTAAACGATCGATCGACCAATCAGATCGATGCGAAACGAAATAAGACGAAAAACAAAACACATTCAAAAGTAAAATTTACTGCCAAAGCAAGAATGCTATTGCATTCGTGCGAATTGACGTGTTAGCTACAAATTTCAGTTGTATACGAAAAACATATATTTCAAGAAAACCAAAATAATATAATTCTCATTTTTTGTATTACGAATCGAGAGAAAAAGTTAATACTGTTGAAATCGTTTTTTAAATCATTTGAAAGCGGAAATTATGCGTTTCATCTAATTCGCAAAATATCTCATTGCATATATATGTATATATATACATATTAATATATATATGTATATATATGTTGACACGATATATTTTACTAACCTAGTCATTACGTAGGCAGACCAAATCGTCGTATGGTTTGAAGCGAGATAAAAATATAGGATTTAGTCAACGATTTAAAATTGATCGTAATCTGACAACATGGACGATTCCATTTCAACCGAATTACGAAAATGAAACACAAATAAAATATTATGGAAACGATATTATTGAATAAAAAGAATAAATTGTGAATGCGGCAGCTCCAGAATGTCAAGTTGAAAATCTACGCAATCTCGTTAACTGGCGCGTACT
Organism: Diadegma fenestrale; assembly: GCA_037043255.1. NCBI lineage: Eukaryota > Metazoa > Arthropoda > Insecta > Hymenoptera > Ichneumonidae > Diadegma > Diadegma fenestrale. Next base: position 11,934,396 of record CM073317.1, read on the forward strand.
TGTGTAGTTAATGATATACATTTATTAATTACAACAAATTGTTCGTCTCAACAATTATGTTGAACGTTGATATCTCCACCGACGAAGCTTTAAAACAAATTCCGGGTCAAAATACAAAAGAAAATCGCTAAATCGTCATTTAATTATTTCACTGTGTAGATGACCAATGTTTAGCGCGGTGTTGTGCGGAAAAAACTGCTTTCAAATAAAATAATAAAAAATCTATTTAAATATACACAACGATGAAGCCAGAGTTTTTCAAATCCACAGACGGAAAACCAACTTTACTAGTTTTTTATTTCGAGAATCTTTTTGAAACGTCTTTTTGACAAGTTCTCGGAGTGCTCCGTGCAAAAATTCGTATTCGAAGTTTGCGCAGACGCCGCTTTTTCGGATTCTGCGCATCTAACCTACAAACTGCCAAGTACGTTTGTTTATTTGTCCTTTCGGGATCCTCGCGAGTTTCATTCTCATGTTCCCGAGAAAATATTTGACGGATTTGACGTTTGGGATGACAGACGGACTAGGGAGTTGAGGAAACACTCGGCACATTCCATAATTTTGAAAATGGCATTCCAACAGAAACAACAAATGCACAGAAAACCTTTTGCTCGTGATCGAACGACTTTTTGTTTTTCTCCAAAGTGCCGGCTTTCGTACTCCGTAAACATCGATCCATCTCCGTGCAATTTTTAGGTTAGCTTGTGCACTTGTTTGTCACTGTATCTTTGATCGTTTTACCCACGCGATCCCAATTGTCGCGACTTTTAATCAACCGTGCACTCAAAACATTCCGTGACACGTGTACGACGTACAAATTCGAAAAACACAAAGTTGCAGAAAAAAAAATTGTTTTCATTCCCGAAAGACAAAAATTCATGACAATATTTCCGAGGTTGTTATTTTATTGAACGAGTGACCTTGACGTTTCGTCTAAATCACAAAATTGTCAATTCTGCTGAAAAGCGTCGACAATCTTCGAAAATATTTCGAGGATTTCACGTACCGTCGAAGCTTCGAATCTTCACAGTTGTAGAAAAAAACTAAGTGAACGGAGAAGTGGCAAAATTGAAGAAAAAAATTTGTTTTCAGATGCAGAAATGAACGCAGCGGCAACGGCGACTCCGGAATGGATTCCTTCGAAAGTTTGTCCGGACGAGAAATTGCCGTTTATGCATGACGTTCCACTTGCTCCAGTGAAGCGAGATAATTATTATCCAATGTCTGTGATATACGAGCGTTCCAAAATGGAAGCGAGAAGCGATATTGAGAATTTTGCCGAAATAAACGTCAACAGGAAACGAACAGCGATTAACGAAGTGTCTCCGCTGAATCCACCGGTGAGAATAAATCACAGGGCTCAAATAGATGTGATAGAGATAGAAGAAGGAGAGAGCGGCGATACGCAGCACGTATTGATTTACGAAGAGCAGCAAACGAATTTGGTAATATTGAAAATTCTGAAGAGTCAAGAAATTCGCGAAGTAGCGAATCAGTTGGTAGAAATCGTGACGATGATCGGAGCACCGAGAATAATCCAAAGCGGCCACGGCCGGAATCACGCGGAACAAGTGGTGCGAGAAATTCGTTTGATGCTCCGAGACTTTTGTGTGGTCCATGGAGACGCATCGAAAAACAGCGACGATCGCCGAGACTTCCGGTTAATTTTGCAATCCTGGATGAAAAATCATCCGGGCAGAAGTTTGAACGAGGCTCTTAAGATCGTCCAAGTTATCGAGAATACGACGACGAATTCCCGTCACGGGACGATCCCCAGCCAACTTTTCTTCGGCCGAAATATTTGCGAGGATCTCCGAAGGACTATCGGCACCAAAGGATCGCAGGGAAATTCTTTCTTCAAGGTGAATTCTCTCCTGCCAGACAAAATCGCAACTGCGCCTGACTCTGAAATATCGGCAACGGAAATAAAAAACGACCAAGTCTCGAATGCTCAAGTCAATACCAAAAATCTCGAATCCCCGGGAAAGGAGGATCTTCGGGAACCAGAAAAATGTTTCAAATGCGAAATATGCGAGAAAAATTACACGAAATTGGCTCATCTGAGAAACCACATGAAAACACACACTCGAAACAACAATTTTACGTGTTCCATATGCGACAAGAATTTTCGATCCTGCAGTCTTTACGACATGCATATGAAAGAATCTCATAAACGGGATGTAGAAGAAAACGATAGGAACGAAAACAAACATCACGATCGTTTGGAGCCGAAATCGGAGGAGAAAAGTCCAGAGAGTCAAGAAGAAAAATCTCCATTGGGGAAGGCAGAATTGAGCGAGCACCTGAATACCGAAGCGAACTGCAAAAAAACAGTTGCCAGAAGCTTGGCAAGGAAACTCCCAAAAAATACAAAGACTCGTAAAAAACGAGCGAGCAGTTTAGCATCGAACAAATTAACCGAGAATTCTCTTCTGGAATGCACGTTTTGCCAGCAGACTTTCAACTTTCCAAGCGTCTTGAAACGACACATGCGAAGTCATACGAACGAGAGACCCTACGTTTGTGAAATATGCAACAAAAGTTTCAAACAATTGGGACACTTGAGTCAACATGCTCTGACTCACACGGACTACCGATCGTTCCGATGCGCGATATGTTCGATAAAATTCGATTCCCTTGAGAGTCTGAAGCTCCATTCAAGTTCTCACGAAGCAGAGACAATTAGTCGTTCGAAAAAAACGTATCGGCTGTTCGAGTGCGATATTTGCAAAAAGGTATTCACTACCAAAAGCGTATTGGAGCGTCACATATTTACGCACACGCACGAACGTAAATTCAGTTGCAAAATATGTGGCAAAAGATTCAAGCAATCTGGTCACGTGAAATCGCACATGCTGGTGCACACGGGCGAGCGTAAATTCGAATGTGACATTTGTACGAAACGTTTTAGTCTCTCAAACTCTCTAAAGAAACACATGTACGTGCATAACGGCGATAAGCCTTATCAGTGCGATATTTGCGGCTCAAGATTTCTGGAGAAACGGAATCTCAACGGACACCTCATGACACATACCAACGAGAAACCATTTTCCTGCAAAATCTGTGGCAAGCGCTACACTCTGGCCGATACTCTGAGACGTCACGTGAGCGCGGCTCACGAAGACGGTCGAACGTATCAGTGCGAAATTTGCGCCAAAATGTTCAAGCAACTCGCACATTTGTCTGTACACAAAAAAGTTCACAACGACGAACGACCTTTCCAATGTCATCTGTGCGAGAAAAACTTCAAACATAAAAACGTACTAAAATCTCATCTTGCGATACACGCCAATGTTAGACCCTTCGAATGCGACACTTGCAAAGCAACTTTCGTCAGAAAAACTAATCTCCAGACTCACATCGCTTCGGCACACATGAACGAACGTCCCTACGTTTGTACCATTTGCAACAAACGCTTCAAACAAATTAGTCATTTGAACGGCCACATTGTCGTTCACAGCAACTCGATGCCCTATCAATGCGACTTTTGCGATCGTCGATGCAACAGACTCGATAATCTCAAAAAACACATGAGACTCCATACAAAAACCACGGCGTAAAAAAAATTTATCTATTTTTGTGAATTATTTATGAATTTTTATGAAAATGCTCAGATGGTTATCATTTTCAACAAATAATAAATATTTGCGTGTGTACTCCGAACTGTACATATTCGATGTAACGGCAAGAGCCGCAACAGCCGTTCGTTTATTGACACAGAAACGTACCTGTCGTGTTTTTTTATTATTCCCAAAATACAGGAAAAAAATGAGAGTCTTACATTTCGCAATAATGGTTATTTTTTTTATCATTGTACATCCGTATCGAAAACAGATCGTGAAGGAACGTTTGGGAATATTCTTAGAGATCGGCTTCACGAATTTAAGCGATTGATATTTTTATTATTCCTTTTTTAATAAACGTTCTATTGTTTCGAAAGTGTTTTCTTCAATTTCCCAGATTCCTGTGATTGAATTTACAGCCTCCACGGAAAATAAATGCCGTTTGCACTTTGAATGACAAAGTGTGGAATTTTCGACTCGTTTCATCGGCTCTGGTGTAGGATTTTAAAAGAAATTTATTTGTAATATTCAAATTTTGTTTTTGACGTTTCGAAAATATTGTTCCGCAGTTTTTTATCTTCAAGACAGCGAACCTGGCGCCACCACCTGGGCGCGACGAGACAGGCGGCCTGGTGGGGCCGGTTCGGATTGAGTGTGATAAAGTTTCGAGTATCAATACTATGAATCCAGTGGCCTGGTCGCTCGCGCAGTCTCGTGAAGTGGCTGGTAGTGGCTGATTTGTTTTCGTTGAAAGTGTAGAGGTTAGGGGCAGTAAAAAAACGACGATTAGTGACGGACAAAGATGGGATACAGAGGATTAAAATACGGTACATTCCTGACGTTTTTCGTCGTCCTTGTGGCCTTTTATTACAGAAGAACGGACGAAGACCTTAAAAATCGTTTGACGTCGATCCTCAACGGGCTCGAGAAGCTCGAGACTAAACACACGATATCGGCTAAGCCCAAGGTTGCCATTGGTTACGGAGCTTGCACCGATGTTTTTATCGAGGCTAAATACTTGTTGCATTATTCTCCGAGCATCGGACAACCGGAGCATTTCAATGAGATCAAGACTGAAAAGGAACTCTTGAAGAGTTTCGCTTATTATTTCCGACACGGAGCAGCCGCCGAGTAAGTTTTCCCATTTCATTCACGTGTAATTCCAACATTTCATGATAAACGTCACTTGACCTTTGCTTCCCCTAATTACCATTCTAGGCGATACATGACCAATGAAAAATTATTCGATCAACTCGTCTCAAAAGCAACGTCATTCCCATCCTCTTATTCGTCTATCGGCGGCAATGCCCCCATTATGGCTCTCCGATTTGCCAAAGAAGGCTGTGATGTCATTGTCTCTTCAAAAATGACTAAATCATTGCGCCAAATGATTCCTGACTCTGTGCGAGTCGTCGGAGGCGAAGTCGAGCACGACGATGTTCATCTCATTCTTGAATACAAACACGGCGAAGTCTGGGGCCCGTACACGAGCACCAGAGCCAATCGGTACAATTTTTTCACCATCGGGTCATCCCGACCCCTTTGACGGCAAAGAAACTCGAAAATTGTGTTGAAAAATTGATTTTTTCGCAGATACATACTCCACAATGACGCCAACAATCCGACGTTGAGTTCTCTCGAAGTTTTTGACACGGAATTGTTGAATTTCCAGCCCGACTTGTTTGTAGTCAGTGGATTGCAAATGATGGACAATTATCCTTTCCCAGAAGGTAATAAACACCTTACTTTGAAGTTTGCAGTCTTGAGATTCGAGAAAAAATATTTTTTCTAGCGATTATTTGTTGAATTTTGAAAATTATGGCCATTTTTCCAGTCAATCTGGTTTTTGGGTCGTAAACGAGAATTGGATGCATAAAAAATGCGTTTTTTGCAGGTATTCGACGAAACAGATTAGCCCAAGTTCAAAAGCAAATGAAAAGTTTGCCGTCGACAACGAAAATACATTTCGAAATGGCCTCGTTCGCGCAGGAAGGTTTACTTTTCGATTTACGGGATACCGTAATCCCGTACGCCGATAGTTTGGGAATGAACGAACAAGAAATAGTGAATTTATACAATTCCATGTATTATGGAAACATTTCACTCGTAGCTGACGCGACCCCGAGAGTCGCTGAGATACTGGATTATATGAGAGTCCTTTATAAATTGATCAGGACGAAAAGTTCGTCGTTGGAGGACGCGAGAGACTTGTCGAGAATCCACGTTCATACTCTGGCCTACCAAGCGATAATGACGGTCAAGAAATCATCGTGGAAAAACACAATGGCAGCTGCAGCGAAAGCTTCTCTGACCGCTCATCGTCACGTTTGCGGAACGAATGACGTAATTATGCAGTTTATATGAAACCGGATTATTACTCCAAGTGAAAGTAACGCCGTGATTTCACAATCCGTCTCGTTTCTGGTTTACAGATCGACCTTCGCAAAGCTACGCTCATAATGGACGACAGTTTCTCAACATCGATTAATTCGGGTACACGAATACCATTGATCAGCGAAAAACCAGTATCCTGCTGGGATGAACTTATCAACATTCACAACGATAAGATAAGCGTCCAAGTTTGTGTTGCGCCGGTTTTGGTGTGCACGCAAGCGAGTCAGACTGCCGGTGGGGGCGACAATATCTCGAGCGCGGGTCTCGTATTGCAAATATAAAAAAACAAAAACGAAAGAAAAATAAACTCACCGGCCTAACGAAGTTAAACTAGCGAAATTACGATTTTTACGTCGGACACTGTTGTCCTCGTAGACGAAAAATAGGGCCTGCAAAATTTGCATTCCTCTCCACGTGACGAACCAAAATCATTCCGCATCGAGAGAAATTCAACGGAATATGCAACGTTTTCGTTGACATTTATTTAGTTAACGATATTGAGTCACGAAGGAGATTTATAATTACATTATTCGGGACTGCCGTAAAAACTCACGTTAACTAAGCTCACGCAAATTTTTAAATTCAATGTTTCGTGTACGACAAAAAAGTTGATGAACTTGTCGATTATTTGTTATTACGTACCGTGGATTTTATTAACGTACATGTTTTTTAATCGTCGTCGCATAGCGCCGGTAATGTGCCATACGAACCGTAAAAAAAAAAGATTAAGTCAAAATATTGAGAAAACACGTTTCTGCGACAAGGATCGGTTGATGTTGTAATGTGATATGATTTAATTATAAGTTTACAAAGTCTCTACGATCCGTAAATACGTATATTGAAGAGTTGAAAGTTGTTTTTCGGAGTCGCCTGAGCCACGAAAAAGCTCCATTTCCTTAGACTTGACGATAAAGTCGAGGCATTTTAGTCACGTTCGCGTTCATTCCTACACCGCACCTTTACTGCCTAATTGATGGATAAAAAGCATTAATTATGCTCAGTTTTTATTGAGCAAACTCAACGACTGTAAAACAGCAAAATTCTTCTAGCAATCCGAGCGAATGCACGAAAATTCTTCGTGAATAATGATTTTTCATCGTTTCGTCGTATTTTCCGACCGGAAATTCGCCGGGGATGCCACGACGACATAATTGTTGAAAAAACAAGTTTGAAAATATGAATTTGTAACTAAATTCACCGTGTTGCTAAATTCTCACCGACGCAAAGCATCGAAGTCAACGAACCGAGAAGAAAAACGAAGGAAAAAAATAACACGATCGTTCACTGCTGTTATCGTCAATTTTTCATTCGGTTTTAATAAAGTTTACGATATACATGACTGTTAAGATGGTTTTTTTATCTCCCATGTTCCCAATTTCAATTTCCGTCTCGGCGTGGAAAAATCCCTCGTTAATCACCTGGACAGAACCAACGTTTGTGTTTCATTAATTTCGCTGATGCATCAGAACGCCATAGATCGCGGAAAGAGCGTCTGATCTTCGCATAGCTTTTTTTTATTTATAGTGTTATCATGGGATACGTTTGATTTGGTTCTTGATCGTTAGGAACGGAAAAGTCAATGAGACCGCGTAAAAATCACTGTAGCAGGTAGGAATGTCCGTCGCAGTGTCTAATTGTAAGGCAAAAATATCGAGCAGAGGAGATGGAATCTTTTTAATTTTATGAGTAACTTGTCGTTTCCATTTTCAACGTGAACCGTCAACATTCCAATAAGTAAAATTCATCGCCCGTGGCCGTTGGCCATTAACCGAAAAAAAAGGTTGTCGGCGCTAAAATAATAAGCTGGGAAACACGTGTTTTTCCTCGGATCAAAAGTGTAGTAAGAGATAAAATATTTCACAGAGAAAGTTTTTCGTGACTATGATCGAGCCAAGAGCACTTTGAATAGTTTAACAAAACGCCTCAATATTTCGCATTCAAACGTTAATACCACTTTGTCCATCGTTCCAGGCCTTTCCCTCCCGTGGCTTCGGCAGATACTGTTAGGAAAAGAAAAAAACTAACTTTGGGGATGGAAAAAGATTAAAATATCGTGTCGCCTTCGTCGATGCCGAGCATTCGCAGGTCGTCGGGCCCCGGTTGAGCCTCGACGTCGGTGTCTGCTTGAGTTATCTCTGGTGGGGGTATGTCCATGTATTCAGGACCGTAACCAACACAACCGAGAATACTGTACATCGAAGCGTACATGACATTGGTATCGGGCAAGTTGGATGCTTGACTCGTGGCCGTTTTCATTTCCGCAGTCTCTTCTTTTGGAAATATTATGTTGAGGGCTTCTTGAAGATCGTCAGGCAAAGGCATGCTCGGATCCGGTCGTTTCTCCGCCGGTTCGGGAATATCGGCGATGTCCGTGCTCGTGGAATCGAGGATCGGGGTCATCGGGGGTGGTGGATTACCGTGGGCCTGGGCATAAGAGGCTGCTGCTGCTGCCAGGGCTGCGCCATCGTGCGGAGTGACGTAAGAAGGATGAGTTTGCGTCGGCGGTGGCCTCACGGTGAATTTTGCAGCAGCTGCTGGAACAAACGGTGGAGGGGCTGTTGCGATGAAAGGCGGAGGTCGGTTCGGAGTGAAAACCGGCTGTGGTGGGATTTGGGCTGGGATTTGTGGTAAAATTTGTGGTGGAGGTGCTTGGGGAATTACAGCCGGTGGAAAGGACGGCGGGGGTCTGGTTAGGGTTGGCGGAGGATGAGGAGGCAAGGCTGGTAATTCAACCGGAGGACTAGGCTCGGGGATTTTGTGTAGCTGTTGCTCTTGTTGGCCAATAACCGGTTCCTCGATAATCGTTTCCTCGGACTGATCCTCGATCTCCATGTCGACAACTTGCTGAGTGGGAAGCGCCGGCGGCTGCGTAGAGTTCTTCAGATCGTTATGCAGCGTCGGGGGCGGCGGAGCCACGAGAATCTTGATGGGCGCTGGTACTACTTTGACTGGAATGCTGCTGTTGAGGTTGACGGGTGTTGCGAGTTTCGTTATGTGCACCACCCCAGGTGGATTTATAATCTCGCTCGGTACTTTTGGTGTATCCTCGAATTTACTCTGTTGATAAGGGAGCGGTGCTATATCGGCTTTCTCTATTTTTGGCTCTTCATTTTTCTTCTTGAACAATGGCAAACGTCCGATAAACGGTAGCTTACCCTTTGCCGGTGCTGGAGCACTTTTTTTCGATTGCGAGCTGCTCCCCTTCTTCAATTTCGTAGCCGATTCGTTCGTCTTCTTCTCGAATTTGGACTCGTCGTTCGACGAATTATTCTCCTCTCGTCTGCTGTCTTTGCTACTGCTGTACTTGTCGTAAGAACGTTTTGGACTGTCGCGCCAGTTTTTTTCACGGCGCGGTGAATCGTTGGAATATCTGCTTTTTCTCCGGTCGTCGTAATAATCGCTGTCGCGATCGCGGTCTCTGTCACGGTCTCGATCTCGACCGCTGCCTCCTCTTCTTCTTTCGTATCTGTCCGATCGTTCGTACTTGTCCTCGCGACGATCGTATTTTCGATCGCGATCCTCCTTGTAACGGTCGCTTCGATCGCTTCCGCGCTCTCGCGGTTCTTCTTCTTTTTCCGGAGATACTGTGGATTTTCCTTCCGGAGGCTTTACCGCCATATTCACTTGTTGCTTCGTCCAGAAGCCCATGTGAGGCTTCGGCATCTCGTCTGGTTTTGGCACGTCCATTGATTTGCTTGTCGGTGCTGCTGGCTGCGGGGCCTGAGGCTTTTCCTCGTCTTTTTTTATCCAGAACGGTTTTGGCGGTTCTTTCGGACCCCACGCCTCCAACCCTTCCGCTACTTTTTTGCTCGAATTCGTTTTTATTTCTTCCTTCGGCATCGGCGGCGGCGATAGCACCAACTTTTCCATGCTTTGTTTTCTGTTGTTGCTATTTTTCATCTCTTCCTCCTGTTTCGCTTTGAGCTTGTCTCTGATCGAATTTAACAATTGTCTGTCGTCGTTTTCCGGCGGCGGCATCTCCGGAGTGGCTGGCGTTTTGACCTGCGCGACCTGAGCCCAACTCCCTTTCAATTTAATTCCATGGTAATCAATCTCCTCGTTTAATATCGCCTGCGTCGAAGCTTTCATCTTGTTTCTCATCGCGACGCGAATGCTCTTCGACATATCGTGATCGGAATCTGATTCTGTGTTTTCAGTATCGCTGGTAGTGTCACTCGCGCTGCTACGATTTTTTCGCTTCTTCGACTTCTTCTTGTTCTTTTTCCATTTCTTTGATTTCTTCGACTTTGGTGGAAGGACTTCCTCGTCTTTCTGTTTATGAAGCTCCAGCTGCATCTGCTTGCGTCTTTCCTCCGAGAATGCCCTCTCACGATCAGCCATCCAATCGGTTTCCCAATGAGGATTTTGTTCCACGAAACGCTGCAAAATAAGAAATTCAACCTTTTAAAACAACTTTTTCACTTTTGATCGATCGACGACCTTGTGAAAATGAAAAAAAACATTTTCAACTGAATTTTTGGATTTTTTTTTCATCTATACGACGATTTGAGCTTGAAAATGTTGGGTTATCGATGGGAAACTTACAGCAAAGTTTTCAGAGTGTTTTTTCGACTTGAGATGCAGACTAGCGCAGTGGAGATCGCCGATCCAGGAGTTGCAGAGTTTGCAGTACCACGAAGTCGCCGCACTGAAGAATTGTAAACCTATAACAAGAATAATTAACGATCAGACAACACCGTGGCTTTGTAAACGTTTGAAGAATTCGGTAAGTTCATAAAGAATGACCTTGTGCTCTGCCGCGACACACTCAAGTCACTGAAAATAAAGATAGTAAGGTTAAACGACGTTTTTTCACAACATATTGTTCTCTCCCTTTCTCTCGACATTACGCATTGCATCTGGCGTCAAATCCTCGCGCGACGATGACTCCTGGAATAGAGCACGATTCAAAGGGGATTTATCTTTATTCGTCGATGATTCAAGTTACATCGTACAATTACTATTCACATGACAAATACAAGAGATTCTTAATATAACGTCATTGCACAAATATTTAAATCGCATCGACTTAATATACTGCATTTGGCTGATGGTCGATCATTTATTTTACAACAACACAATTATTTCATCACGAAATTCCTGTTTTTCTATACTTTTAAGGGCATCGTCGGGCAGAGTCGACTTTTTCTCGTTTTTCTCCAAAGTTTTCTCACGTTCACCGTCCAAAGTTGCTCGTTCAAAGAAGAAAGTGAAACTCGACGACCAGACAATTACGACATATTGTACAATCCACGTGTTTCTTTCATTTAAATCGAACAAACGAAAATAAAAAATAGTTAATTGTACACTCGTTGTTGCGACGCCAAGCAGCTCGGCGGAAAATTCATTTTTTGCTCACTAATTAACACGAACAACACGATGTAATTTCACACAGTGTTGCATTTCGAACATTTTTTTTCTCACATCTGTCGTTTAAACAGATTCACGACGTTTTTCTTGCGATCCTTATTCATTGAGCGTGCACCTAAATTGCGTTGAATATAAAAATAGCAAATGCAAAATTTTGGGCAATGCATGAACCCTCTGAGAAAAGTTTGCCCTTTTTTTCTTCGATATTCGATCAACCATCTTCGAGATTTCATTGGAAAAATATTTGCTGAAAAAGGATTAGCTGCCTCGGCGGGAAATCCATCAACCTGATATTCCAAGGACGTTTATCGTTTTTTCTTTCGGAATAATAAATGAAAATTTCCACTTGGAATATGCTGCGGTTTTTTCTTCGTATTTTTTCTACTAATGGCAATCCCACCGAGCAGCTTACGAATTTGTCAGGCAGTTCCCATCGGCGTTGGCCGGAGGGTCTTCAATACATACCCGGACGACACACATTTGTGTCGGTGCACAGGCTACGGAATTGTATGCTAATTAGTTTATGTCCATTGAAATATAATTGTACCTTTTATTGGTGTTCGTTTGGTCGGCAGTCCTGGATACTCGGGCACGTGCTTTTCAGCTTCCTCCCCATTTCTCTCATGCCACGGCATATCTACGATCTTGCGTTCCTGTTCACCACATTACGAAATATATTAAATCATTTATAATCAATAATCGACCGATAAATCACTAAAACTTTCTTCTTTCGTTTCTTTTTCATCAGTTTACTTTCAGTCGAGTCAATTTTTCACGTTACCACTCGAATCTATAGTTTTTAAAATTATTTCTGTGACCCAAATGCCTAGAAAATGCCTCAATAGCTAATAAAATTCTGATTGAATGTCGCGAATTTGCATAAAAATGTTTGGTTCAAAGAAAAAATTTGTGGCCTAATTAAAAAATTACGCGAAACTCTGTTTTTCGTTTTTTTTTTTTCCCCGAAGTTCGAGTTGACGAAATGTGATTTGGAAAAATCGAGCAACTTACCAAGCAAGCATTTTTGTGCTCGTTCGTGTGCAGATGATTCAAGTATTCCTTGGCTGTTTTTGGAAAGATGTCACAAATTTTGCACCAATGCATTTCGGGATCATAGTGGACGAAATTATACATGGGTCTGGCATCTTCGATCGATTTTCTCTCGCGTTCGATCCTTGCTTCTTTCTCGGAATCGGACGATTTGCCAGGAGATTCCGATTTGCCTTTGGGAAACTCTTCTTTCGGACTCTTGGCTCGTTTCATCGTCGCCTCGGACTTGAATTTGCTACGAAGATCGTCGATCGTAACTTTGTCACCGATTATGCCCGTGAGCATGTCGATGACATTGTGAATCGTTTTCATCTTATTCTGGATTTCAATCTGCAAGCACAATTCGAGAGAATCGTAAAATGAGGGAATTTGTTGTGGGAATAAAAATATTTCCGTGTTTTACGGAGTTATTTGGATTAATCAAAAGGGTTTTGAAGAGAAACGATTAAATTACCTGCAACTTTTGATTTTCTTTGATAATGCGATTGTTTTCTCGTCCACCTTCTTTCCCAATTTCGTCACACTGTTGCCGTAAGGTCTCTAATTCCCGTTGAAGGATCGTCGATTTCTTGACGTATTCTTCGCGTTGTTTGGCCAGAGTTGCTTTCTGTTGTTTAGCTTCAGCCGCGATAGCTGCTCGTAATTGTTATTTTAATGTGGGTCAAATTAATAGCCACAGGTTGAGTTTGGTGTGAAAATTCTTACCTTCTTTCTTGGCATCTTCCGGTCGTGAAGGCGGTGCGGATAATCCGGTCGAGCTGGCGTCAACGTTTCTTCCGGGATGTGGGGTCATAGTTGGCGCGGGTGGTGCTTGTTGATTGTTGTACGGAACTTGTCCCGAGGCCCAATTCGGCGGAGGGTAATCCTAAGAAAAACAAAAGTCGCGGCTAACTTTTTTCGTCCTTAAGAATGCACGATAACACCATCTGTTTCCGATGTCCCCTTACCTTTTGCCTCGTCCACAAACGGGACATCGAGCACATGTTAACACGTTCAGGCCGGTGACTCGGCGCTCCCAATCACAGAAATGTAAAAATCGCGGCTTTTTCTTATCTCCGAAATGTCAATACTTACGAATTTTCTCTCAGAGACAAAATTACGGTCTCAAAAACGTTACGTGTTTGTTTTTTGCTTGTTGAAAACGAGATCGTGGTTTTATGGATCGAAGTGCGTGGAGCGACTGCTTTAGCGTTATTTTAATAGACCGATTGAAAAACGACCAGGCGGCATTTCGCATTCTCTTTGTTTTTTCATGCGGGCATCCGCGCAAAACCCTTAACGATGATACGACGAATGCAATGCGCAAAAATTCGGAAAAATATCGTTTTCTATCTCGTGAATAGCAAGTCGAAGAAAATTTTTACTTACGCTTCGGTAACCGGTGGGTGGCGGCTGCTGATAATTGTAATCATATCCTTGGCTGTAGTTGTAATTGTAATTATTGTAGCCAGGATTGTACGCCGGAATCGGTGGCGGCGGTTGACTCGTGTTCGGTGGAAGGGGAGCCTGTGGCACAAAAATTCACGCACTCAGTGTTCTGTACCAAAAATACTATTTATCCATTAAGTAGAAAAATTCCTTTCAAAATCCGCACCTCTTTAGCCCTTCGAGTACAAATCGGGTAACTTTGACCCCAAAAATTTGCTCTCACCGATTGTTTTGGCATTTAATTTTCATGTTTGTTGAAAAAAAAAAGGCAAAAAAACGAAAATTTCCCAAAATACAACGAATTGAAAAACGCCTTGGGTCAGATTGACCCAATATGGACGCAGTTTCATAGATCGGAACGTTTTTGATATTTTTTGAGACACGGGAGTCATGAAATATTGTTTTAGGATTCGGTTCAGTTACCTGGTACTGATTATGAACGGCAGGTGCATACGTCGTCGATGCGGCACTAGCGGCAGGCGCTGCCGGTTGGCTGGGCTGTGAGACTTGTTTCCAGTCCTGAGATCGGCTGGATTCTTTTCTGCGTCTTTCTCTGGAGCCGGATCTTCTGTCGCGAGACCGTGACCTTCGATATCGAGAGCGCCTTGGCGAAGGAGATCTGTCGTATTTTCTTGAGCGTCTTCTGTGCGACGAATCGTCAGAATCGACGCTGGGGCTTCTGGGTCCCTTGCGTCTCGATTCCGTCTCCATGGTTTATGTTATTTTTGTTGAAATAACGTCAAATTCCTGGGAGCAAGAAATTGGACGCGTAAATGATGGAAAATTGGGAAAAAAACACGATTTATGACGATCAAGCTTTTCAGACTCGGATTTTAAATCTGCCGACTGTGTCCCAACAATACGAACATGCTGAATAACGGAATTCTCAAGTATGGAAGAAAAATTTGGTCGTTTGTGGAAATCCGAGGGATGTAGCGAATCGACGAGTTATCTTGAGGATCAACGAATTCCGGCCGTTATCAATATTTTCAATGCAATTAATAGTCCGGCTGAAAAACTTGTATGCGGCCTGACGCCGCTAACAAACCCAATCCCTTGCTCAATTGTTAACGAACCATTCGGCCGATCACTTGATCCGAACGGTTGACTTAGATTAATCAATTGAATCATCGTATCCGCAACTAATACTATGGGCTCGCTCAATTAATCAAATGTATTTGGTGTATTTAATGCTAATTTACCGAAAATTGTAGTCGAAGAAACCGATGGTGAAATGCGTGTTAAAACATTAAAACATGCCCGACGGAACATTAAATAAATGGAGAAATGATAGAGAACTGACGTTGTAATAATTCGGTATTTGACTGCAGTCACCACCTTGCGAGCGAATTATGAAATAATACGAACCGGAAGCTGCCGGTATTTGTCTGTGATTTTACCGACGTCAAGGTCGCGCTTCAATCAAAAAATCTTCAGGTTTTGTAGTTTTGTATAATTTCATGCGATTTGTCAGAGGAACTGACACAATGCTCAACAAATAATTCAATTTGACGAATAAACGAGAATATGGGACGAACTCGTGCTCGCTCGAGAGAGACCCGCCGGTTGACATTTTGCCAGAACCCTATTTGCAGAACGGTGAAAACGCAGCCTTGCGCTTTTGCACCTCGCTCGCGATTCGATCGTTCAGTCACCTCTCAGCTTTTCTCCGTGCTACATGCCACTGTCTACACGAGATTTCCACACAAACACATTGCTGAACGAAACCGTGTGGAAATGTTATTGGTAATTGAGCACGTAAATGTCACACATTCGCGTATCGTTTGTAAAAGCCTCGAAATGGCTATATAGACCATAATCTATTTTCGTATCTCGCTGAACTTCTCCGAACCCGAGAAAACAATAAAACATTTATTTACGTGCGTAGGGCTCTTGTTGAGTTTTTTAAATGTTGACTCCCTTCATATTTTCTATCGTCATAAAAGACGGTTGACACCACCAGTTGATCATAGAAAAACATACGATTTTTGCCCGCTTTATGTAACGTTGTTATGGAAAAAACGTGCTTTATCGCGTCAACGTCATGAAGTTTAAGTGGCATTAGAGCATCCGGTTATTTCTTCTCGTTACGGCTATACACAATTTGCTTACCAACATCATACGCTTGTGACGTACACATGTGACACTTGCGACAATGTGGGTGAATTCGTGGAAAAAAAAACGTGTGTAATAATGATATATTCGGATGGTCAACGGGATCAAGGTAATTAATTAATATGTTTACGTATTTTATTACCTATTTCAGCATTGCATTTACGTATATCGTAGAAATTGATCGCTTATCGTGATGTTTTCGTATTTGCCTATGCATCGGCGAAAAATGCACAATAATTAGTCGCAAATCAAGGGACAAGATCGAATCATAAATTACGAATTATCGGTTTTTACGAATTATCGGTTTTTTTTATATTTTCATTGCTATGGTTGTTTTCTCAAGTTCTTGAAGGATTTTTTCATGCAATCGTAAATCATTTTCGAACTTTTAATGGCACGTTCTACGATAATTTATTTCCAGTGGTTACAATATTGTGAAATTCAACTCGTGGCCACTTCTTGCCATTTTCTGCAAACATGGCGTTGTGGACAGGCAGACCCAGCTGGTTGGGAAAACTCGGAATCATCTTACTCGCCGCTTGGCTTCTCGTCTTAATCCTTTCCGTTTCTCACGTATTCAGGAACAATTCATTATCCTCCGAACTCTCCATTACTAATAACAAAGAAAACTCACAGCGCCTCGCACAGATGGCCAACGAATTTGAGATACTCAAAAAACAGAACGAAGCTCTTGCCAATTTATTACTAGGGTAAGAAACATTTTGTGCCTCGTCCTCTCGCTTTTCTATTCGTTTTTCTCTTGGAATTCAATTGAAAAATATCAATTTTTTGAAAATTCATCTAAAAAGCAGAATTTTCGTCATTTTTTTTGTGTAAAATGAAATTTTCTTGGTCACAAAATATTTTAGGGAATTTCCACTTGTTTTTTTGATGATTTGGGAAAACAATTTTTTATTTTTCTAACTTGCGCGTCGTTTTACAGGGAAGGGACAAAAGATGCAAAAACCAATGATTTGGGATCCGCTCGGGACAAATCGTCGATTCTTTACAATTTACTGGGACAAGACGGTGAAAAGTTCAGTGCGCCTTCTTCCGAGTATGAAGAATTGCGTCGGAGGATTCGCAATAATGTACAGGAAATGTGGTTGGTAGAGGAGCTTAAAAAAAGCAAATTTCATGATGACTTCAGCACTGTTTTTCATTTATCGATTATTACCTGTTGCAGGTATTATGTTAATGTTCAATTGAGCAAAGCCAAAAAGAACGTTGATGTGCTGGGAGCGGAACAACGTGATAAAGACCTCGAGGAGGCTCTTAAAATGGTTTGGGAACACAAAAAATCGCTTTTGATTGACTTAGAGAAATTAGGGAAAGCTGATGGGCATGAAAAATGGAGAGAGAAGGAAGCCAAAGACTTATCGGATCTTGTGCAAAGACGATTTAGGTATGAGACACATAACTAGTTTTTTTTTCATGTTCTAGTCACGAAATTACGGGAATTAAGGATCATTGACCCTTCGAGTGCAAACTGGGTCGTTTTGACCCCAGAAATGATCAGTCGGCGAATTTTTTGTCGTTTAATTTTCGGTTTTTATCAACGATTTGAAAAATACCTTGGATGTGCACTCGAAGGGTTGAAAGTGCGAAAGGGACGGCCAGAATTAGACTTTCTCAGGGTTTTTTTGAATTTAGCGGAATTTAGCGATAATGGAAGTCACAAATTCTTGTTTTATATGAGTGAATATTTTGTTTTTTCAACGATTAGATATCTGCAAAATCCGAGCGATTGCAACAAAGCGAAAAAGCTGTTATGCAGTTTGAACAAGGGATGTGGTTTCGGTTGCCAAATCCATCACTTGACGTATTGCTTTTTGGTTGCGTACGGAACGGAGCGAACGTTGATAATGAAATCGCGAGGCTGGCGTTATCACAAGGACGGTTGGGAGTCTGTTTTCAAGCCGGTGAGCGACACGTGTTCGTCGACGAGTGGATCAACGCACAGCAATTGGCCGGGTGACATAACGAAGCAAGTTGTGTCACTGCCAATCGTGGACAACGTTTATCCGAAGCCAAAGTATCAACCACCGAGTGTGCCAGCGGACATAGCGGCGAGATTAGAAAAAATTCATGGCCACCCGATCGTGTGGTGGGTCGGTCAAGTGTTGAAATACCTCATGAGACCGCAAGAGAACGTCAAGAGTCTGCTGGATTATTCCAAGGAAAAACTCGGCTTTGAAAAACCGATCGTCGGGATTCACGTGAGGCGGACCGACAAAGTCGGTTCCGAAGCTGCTTTTCACGACATTGACGAGTACATGGTAAAAGTTGATCACTATTTTAATCAACTGGAAAATCCGCCTTCCGTCAGACGAGTTTTTATCGCCAGCGACGATCCAAAGGTCATCACAACAGCAAAGAAAAGATATCCAAAATATGAGATAATCGGTGATCCTGAGGTCGCTGAAACCGCCTCCGTTTCCCGCAGATATTCCGACTCTTCGTTGCAAGGAATCATCGTCGATATCCACTTGCTCTCCATGAGCGATTATCTCGTCTGTACATTCAGCTCGCAAGTCTGTCGCGTCGCGTACGAGCTAATGCAAACCTATCACACCGACGCACACGACAAATTCGCCTCTCTCGACGACATTTATTACTACGGCGGTCAAAACTCACACCCACACGTCGCAATACTCGATCACAAGCCACGCAAGCCCGGTGAGATTGAACTTCGTGTCGGCGACTCCATCGAGGTCTACGGTAATCATTGGGACGGTTTTTCCAAGGGACGCAACATACGAACCAGCATGACTGGCCTCTATCCAAGCTTCAAAGTTAAAAACCCCGTAGCTGCTGTAGATTTTCCCAAGTATCCGGAGGTCCCGTTAACCGATGAAACGGCCTCGTGAATCCAATTAATTCTCATTTGACGTCAAGCTTCGGCAAACTTTTCTACTGTTTCGTTTACTCTGAAAAGCACCTGGAAAATTACGTAAAAAACGGCACAATTCCCGGGCCCTTGCAATTGCACAATTTCATAAAAACTATTACGATTTTTTTTACTCATTTGACCGCAGCAACGACGGCCTAGAGATTCGATTATCTTTTTATACATTTAAGTAATTATTCGTAATGAGTAATGAGCACAGTCGAACTGAAAACCGAATTACGTATTTACTAAATAACGCGAGACAGACTTTTCATGTTTTTTGAATTTTTGTCCTTCACTTCGGAAATTTTACCGTCCGACAGGAAATTATTTGCTGTTCGCGTTCCATTTTTTCGAGATTATCGTTTCTTGCATATTTCAAGTTTTTTTTCGATGCAGCGAATCGCTTTGATAATGTTAAACGAATTAATTAACCGACTGAGCGGGCTAAATTATTTCATTTTTACGGATACCAAATATTTTCTATGAAGATCGTGCCAATTGAGCAGCTCGTCGACCACAAACGATTCTTTCTGTCTAAGCTGCCCTTTTTTTTTTCTTCGACTCTGTAAAAAGGTTGCCCACATGAAATTTTTATCAATTTTTACCCTTCGAGTACACTTTCAGGGTCTGAGATTCGCGCTGGAAATTTTGAACACTTGGTTTTCGAGAAGTCGATCTTTTTTCTCCATATATATATTTTTTTTATCAAACAAAATTTCTGCAAGTTTTCTCGATAAATTATTGAAAATGAGCCACAAATTGCGTCGAGCTTCGAGGATCAATCACACATTTTTGAAAATTTGTAATTGGCCAAAATGTCAACAAAGCTTGAATACTGTCGAATTTTCTGAATCCAAATGAAAATTTGTCACCGAAGTTCGCAACGTTGGGGTCCAGCGAAAATGACTTTTTCTATTCTTTGTTCAATTTCCAAAACCATGACAATTCTCGTATCGATTTTGTGTTTGGATCCTCGAAAAAAATCGTTTTAATGTTGTGACAAAATGTCGAATAAGAATCTTGAGATACGCTCAAGAAAAAACAGAATTTCTTTGCATTTCAACGATGTGTTATAATTCTGTGACTTTCAATCGGGAAATTTAGTTCGTTGTTACTGCAGGAAAGTTTATATTTTAAGGGCTAAAATCCATATGGCTGTAATTATTGTTTTAATGCATTTACAACGACTCGTAATAATCAAGTCAGCGCAACACATTGCGATTAGCTATAAATCGTTAAACAGACACGATATACGGAATTCTTCGCCACTATGCCACACGACATTGTAACAAGAAGTTTTCTCACACTTGATTTCATTTTGTCGACGTAGAATTTCGGGCTAGAAACCGATCGACCCACGCATAATACAAATACGTAAAGTACAGATAAAAAAATTTAAAAAAAAACGTAATAACGAATGTATTTTCAAAGTTTGAGTGTGTGTGCACAGCGAGCTGGGCTTGTGGCCTATTCAGATATTCGGCAATTTGCCCTATGTATCATATACATATTGTAATATATTTTATACCGATATGAAAAATAAAAAATTATGAATGATAATTGTTATCACGCGGTTAGTGTTAAAATTTTATTCATTTTTTTCCAGTTTTTGCCCGCGTTGCCAACATTTTTCGCGCCTTTAGCGGTGATTCTCGAGGAAACGATCTGGTGAAATTGTTACGTCACGGTAATACGATATGAAAAATAAAAAATTATGAATGATAATTGTTATTATGCGGTCAGTGTTAAAATTTTATTCATTTTTTCAAGATTTGGGCCGCGTTGCGAACATTTTTCGCGCTTTTAGTGCTGATTCTTGAGGAAACGATCTAGTGAAATTGTTACGTCACGGTAATGTGACCGTGGCGGTGGTTAAATTTCCAATATGGTTTGATGACTGGACACGGGAAAATCTCCGTTCTTTCCTTTGCGCCGGAGGAAAGCAGCACCTTACGAGCACGACACGGTGCATCAGCAAATCGGCTTGTTTTGGCTCGAAAGCAGCGAGTCTCTCGAGACATTTCAACAACATTTCTCAACGTCATTTTTCTTTTTCTCTCTCGCGCTCTTTCCTTCCTTCTCTCTTTAGTTCCTTGAGCTTACGGCGACGGAGTGCGAGGGAGAAAGATTGCGAGAATGAGAAGAAACGAGATACAGTACAGCGAGTGAGTGAGGAGGCGGCGGCGGTTCGCAAGTGCTTCTCGTCGTCAAAATAGTCATAAAGAGAATAAAACTCGAACAAAATAAGTGAAGAAAATTTGAAAAAAATCGTCCACCGAATTATGACAGGTTTGTTCTCCGGATTAACAACAGTCATGTTAAGAAAGAACGGAAGAAACAAATTTTAGGACGAAAAATGTAGCGCACAATATATTTGACAAAGAATAAATCGTTGGTTCGCAGTACGAGAACCCGATTTGTTGTCACTGCCAAATAAGTCGTGTTCTTTTAACGGCGTAATCCGTAAAGTTTCCCAGAATGGCCTCGTCGACGAAAAGATCCTGGAAACTCCGTAAGTTACAAAATTCACAATGTTTCTTTTTTTTTTCTAACCTCCATCATTCCCCACGATCTATGCAATCGTTTATCTCGTTTTTCGCATCATTTATCCAACAATTCATGATTTCCGTACATTTCGTTCCAATATTATTTTTCTTTTTTTCACAACTTTTGCATGAATTCCAGTTTTTCATTTTCCCAAAGTCCGTGGAATATTTTTTCATGAATTTCCAGAGATCGAAAAAAAAATGAAAAATTACCATAAAATTTTCGTATTTCCGAATCAAGAATTCACCATTTCAATGATTTTCCCAACATTTTTCTTGATTCTATCGATATGCGAATATCGTAATTTATTATCGAATTACTAACGAGAAACGAACCTGAAATTTTGGTCACTAAGAAACTATGTTTCTTTTTTTTTTTTCAAATTCTTCTCAATTCCCACGAAACTCGTACCAATTGCTACTTTATGTTACAGAGGATTTTGTAGCCCATTCGATAAATGTAAATTGTCTTGCGCTCGGACACAAATCAGGGCGAGTTTTGGTTACCGGAGGCGATGACAAAAAAGTCAACTTATGGGCCGTTGGGAAGCAGAATTGTATTATGGTGAGATTTTTCCTCATTTTTGACCCAATTTTTTCTGGCCTCGAGTTCTACGCTATGAAAAAATTCATAGAATGGTTTTCAATACATTTATTTTTTATTTTTCTCCGGTTTTGTGATTGAAAAATCGATTGAGAGTGGAATTTGTTGAATTTTTTGTAATTCTGATGATATTTGAAATAATTTTCAGTTTGCTAACAATTTGATTGGTCTTGGAAAAATTTTAGAGCCTGAGTGGCCACACGACACCCGTAGAATGTGTTCGTTTTGGCCAATCGGAAGATTTAGTATGCGCCGGTTCGCAAATGGGAGCTCTGAAAATCTGGGATTTGGAGCATGCCAAATTGACGAGAACTTTAACCGGACACAAAGCAGGAATTCGATGCATGGATTTTCATCCTTACGGTCCATTTTTAACTTCCGGAAGTCTCGACACTTCTATAAAGTTGTGGGATATCCGAAAAAAAGGCTGCATTTTCACGTACAAGGGCCACGATCGGACTGTAAATAGTTTAAGATTCAGTCCCGATGGCCATTGGATCGCGAGTGCTGGTGAAGAAGGAATGGTCAAGGTAAAATTTCACCCTATCAAGAAATATTTATAATTTTAATTCCAATTTCATGCAAAATATGGAGACGTGCAATTTTGCCGCATTGGCCCGGACACGAATGACTCGTCGTTAGCGTTTGAGGCCCAATAATGTGTTTTATTAATCGCTTAACATTAACGACTGTATTCAATTCAAATTGGGCCAAAGTTATGGGATTTGAAAACCGGACGACAACTGAGCGAGTTCTCAAAACATCGGGGTCCGGCAACCACCGTGGAATTTCATCCGCATGAATTTTTACTAGCAACCGGAAGCACCGACAGAACTGTTCATTTTTGGGATTTAGAATCATTCCAGCTCGTATCTTCGACGGAACCCAATCAATCGACGGCAATAAGGTACAGTTTTTCAATTGAAATTGTCCATTCCAGCCAAAGCCTTTTCAAACCTTCAGAAACTTCCGCGCAATCTTTAAAATCGAGATTATTATTCATTTTCGCATAACAATGGCAATAAAATTCCAAGCAATATCGAATTATTTCTACGATCATGATTTTACAGCTGATACGAATCCGTGAACGTTTTTTAGGCACTTTACCCGCAATTATGAATGAAAAACTTTGCAAAAATTCGTGCTCAATCTTCAGACTTGACTTTTGGACCAAAAATTGATTTTATTTCTTATCTTCAAGATTTTTTTTTTGAATTAAATGTCAAATTAATTTTTTTTTTATCAAATTGGGCAAATTAATTACAATAATTTGTGGTTTTGGTTTAATAAATTCAACATTTTTTTGTAAATCGCGAAAGATAACAGAGTCGGGAGTTTGCTATTGGAATTAAACGGCCAAACAGCCTGAACTCAATCACGAGACGACTCGCACGATTAATAGAATAATTTCAGTCCTTAAAAATGAAATTTTTGTCTGCTCCAGGTGTTTGTACTTCAGCCAAGGTGGCGAATGTTTATTCGCTGGGAGTCAAGATGTATTGAAGGTGTACGGATGGGAGCCATCGCGAGCTTTGGACACAGTCCCAACGGGATGGGGAACGGTTCAAGATATTGCGATAGTACAAAATCAATTGGTAAATCGATTATTTCGTCTGGTTAATTTTCAACGTCCCCTCTGAAGGGAACGCTAAAAAAACGCGGAGAATCTGCCGCAAAATGTTGAAAAAAAGAAAGTTCACGTTCCAATGTGGGAACTTTTTGTGTACTCAGATCGGTGCGAGTTTTCATGCCGGCCACGTCGCTCTTTACGTTTGCGATTTGAAGAAAATCTCTCCATTTTGCGGGGTTTCGCCATCGGGAACGTCTTTCAATCACGGAAATTCATTGCGGAAAAGTTTTTCCAAGGAAAGGCCGTCTGGTCTTAAAAAACACACGTGAGTTCGTGTTTTCAAAATTGTCCATAATATTTCAATCGTTCTGGACCCTGTTTTTGAGTTCAGCGAGAAACTTTGACGTTCGTCGACAAAATGAGCGAATTTTAGCGAATTAGTCAACGAAATTCGTGTTTGCCGTTTGATTGGGACGAAACACTGGAACAAAATCCAAAGATTTATTCGATTTACCGCAAATGAAAATTCTGCCCAGTAAATCGAGTTTTTCGCTTTCTAAAATATTCATTGTGTCTGATCTCCCAAAGTAGAATTTTCGAATGTTTGATTTAGACGCAACATTATGATTATTCAACTTCCGGTTGACATTCTCCGTCGAGCCGAGCTCCTTGACAAAGTAAATACTCGGAAAAAATCTTGTTCTCTGTATAAGCGTGGGTGACGTACGCCCACGCCGGTTTCCAGGGCTTCAAGTTATACGCGGGAGTGAAATATGTATCCGAGAGTCTTTAGGTGTTGAAAAAAATGATGGGAGAATGAGAATTATGAGTAACGTTGATAAAAACCTTGTCGAACACGCAGATTGCAGGTGAAAACGATCGAAGAAGCTGAAAAATCTGGTACTGATCCCGAGGACGAGGCGACGTTTGCCGAAATTCCGAACGTCTCGGATTACAAAAATGTTTTCCAGCCGAATCGATCGCGTAAGTGAAAATTCATTGAATTTTATTACAAACGCTCGCCTCCGTGCTTCATTGTGCAATTTCACTATTTTACACGTTTTTATAATCCATAACTGCCGCAATGTCTGCATTCTCTAACGATATTTTTATCTAACATTGTTTACTTGTCAAAAACAATCAATTAAGCCGTCCGAACAAGTTGAAAAGTAGCTGAATTTTCGTGGATTTCATCTTTATCGGAAATTTAGTAATTTTTCGACTTTATCGCATGGTGGTAGTTTATTAAGTTACTGTAAGCAGTACGTGAATGAGCATGCTAAGCACGATGTGTTACAGTGTCTCGCACGCCACCTCCCGAAATTGCGGCTTTTCCAGAGCCTCTCGACATAGGTAAGTTTTCTGTTCAATATTTGTTCTCCTATTTATTCTTTTCCTTTTCTTTATTTGTCATGCTCGTTCTTTCTGATTATCCTCCTGGTGCGCACACTTCACGGCTTCATGATCTTGCTATCGGAAAGAAAAAACATTCAATTGTCCTGTCTAGTTTTCGTTGCACACAAATAGTACAAAATCGACTCGCATTCGCGAACGTTTTCTAAGCGTCCTAATTCCGTGGACCGGAGTCCTGACGAATTACGAGTGAAAAAAATTGAAAAAATCACACAAATTTTCATTTTTTTGTATTTTTTATAATTTTTTTTCATTAAATATCAGGCAAACGATCCCGGTCCACGGATTTAGGGCGGAGTATTGTTTTCTGAGCGAGAACGATGTGTAAAAGTGATTTTGCATGAATCGCACTAGAGCGATTGCGAAGGACTAGGATTAGAGAGATTTATTTGGTTTAATGAGAAATCGATGATTGAAAGTAACGAGATATTTTGCAGATCCGGCGCAACCGCAAATAATCCAAAATTTGTCGGATTCGATGTCGAATCTGAGTGCAGTTGAGAGCCAAGAGTACGAGGAATCACTTCCAGTTTCAGCGAGTTCCTCGCCGCCGACGTTGTCATTAACGAAACCAGCTCCGGTTCGAGTAAATCCGATCAAGTCTTCGCCGCCGGTTCAACGAAACGCCATTACTTCGACCAGTCAAATTCGTGCTAATTTACAAGCCAACAATGCGCTTGGTCGCAACATGCGCAATCTTGCTCAAATACCGCCTTTGAGGCAGAGCATCACGCCACTTCCAGGAAAAAAATTCGCTTCCAACAATAATTCGAGCGGCCATCCACAACCGTTGGGCCCTCAGAGATCCAATTCCACTTTGACTCCACGCGTCGCTCCGATGGCTTCCGTTTCCCCCGTCATTGACGACGGAAAAATCAAGAATCGGGCACCCAGTCCTGATTCACCTAAAATTTATCTCAAACGACAAAGCAGCTGCCGTGACGGCGAAAAAGAATACGAATCTGATTTTCCCGTTCAGTCAGTACCTCTCAATTTTTTTACTACCATTTTTCTTCGTTCTATCGGTCCAAATTCGTTTTTTCATAATCACGAGTTTTCACTCTGTTCAAAATTAATTACGACAATCTTTGCATTTGGCTTCTTTTCATTTTTTTATGTGACTCTTTGATGCCTTGTCAAAATTCCTGATTTCAAGTCAATTTATGAGAGATGAACCGGAACTTTAAAAATTTTCTACCAAATTGATTGCTGAACTTTAATTCTTTTCAAATTTTATTTTTATCCTTAATTTTTGTGTTTCGATTATTTGGCTCGTTTCATGCGTTTAATTGATTGCGATGTTTCTTTCTTTGCCAGAATAAACAGTATAAAGCACAGTCCTTCGGATCCACAATTGAATCGACCGAATACAGGACAAGCGAGAACGACAACCGTGTACCGAAATTTCGTCGGGAATGCGCCATTGTCGGCGAGAAACATATCGAACGCGAAAAAGCCAACGAAAGCGCAAGTGACGCCGCATCAAAAAATCGAATCGCGTGTACCGCAGCTCAGGCCGGCACCGGAAGACACTGAAAAACCGGAATTCGTTCCTATGAGCGCTGATAAGCCGTACGGACTCGATGCCGATACTTTTTTACCCGTGAGTTTCAAAGAATCAAATTCGATAAATCGATTCGGACAATATTTGGAAAGAAAACCCGATAAATTTACATTTTCGAGTCTCATTTTCATTTTTTAACCGACGAATTTACCGTGAAACCAACTTTTCATCGTTCAAAGCTCGAGATTTTTCAATTTTTCGATAAAAGAAATTAGAAAATGTGATAAACGCATGAAATCAAACGATTACGAGACTTTTTCGCGCACAACTTTTTACGTCCTGTTGAAATTTTATTCGTGATTGTAATTTTGATGAACCAAATTTATCTCCAGAACAAATACGGCCAGACTTCGGGATACGCGCAAATGGGCGTTTTCGGTGACATGTCGGAGGCCGAGGTGATCAACAGTATGATGAGAGGACACGAATCAATGATGGCGGTTCTAACTAGTCGACAGAGGTCGCTACAAATCATTTATTCTCTCTGGCACAACAAAGATCTTAAGGTGATTCTTATTACGAAGAAATTTTCTACTTTTCTGAAAAGGAATTCAACTGTCTCTATTTTTCGTTCGATAACGCGTCCTGAATTATCGAAAATTTCAAAATTAATGGTTGAAAATTACGAGGAAATATGAAGGCCAAACATTCTTTTGAATTATCATCGAACTCGTCAGTGCGTTTAGAAACCACGAAAGGCTTTTAATTTTTTCCAAACGACCTGTTGGGCTTTTTATACATTTTTTTTACTACACGATTTTGCAAACATTGTGAAATAAGAAACAAACAGTTTCATGCTGTATTAGCACGGAATTAAACGTAGATTTTGTCTTTTTTCTGTTTAGTCTGCCATCGATTCAGCAGTCGCCATGAACGACTTATCCGTTATCGTCGATCTTCTGGGAGTCCTGACTCTCAAGCCGTAAGTTGATTTGCTTTCCTTACTACGTTTTTTTCCAACGGCCCGCGGTAAAAAAAAAAAATAGACAATTTTTTAAAAAGACAACTAAATAAGTTAAAAATGAATTTTCAAAACTCTCGTAAAATTGTTTGAGGAATTTTGGATCTTTGGAAAAAATCGGAAATCGCTCGCTGATTTTTGTCAAAATTTTGATTCATTTTGAAAATCGACTCACTTTTCGATGCCTATTTAGTTTCTGAACCGCAAAACGCGAGATTTTCCTGATTCTCATCACAAATTGCATATGAATAATGAAGATATGCCGAAAAAAAACTCGCACGGTGCCGTTGAACGATTCCAAACTTCAGAATGTTTTTCTTCTCGTTCCAGAACGATGTGGAGCCTCGATCTTTGTAATTCTCTTCTTACACCCATAAGCGAACTACTTCAAAGTAAATACGAAATGTGAGTAAAAATCATTGTTCAATGTGGTAAATTTAGCAATTTCTTGTCGAACTCGACTTTTCAACATTAAGATAAAACTTTTCGTAGGCTTTTCGTAGTTAATTTCACACAGAAATTGATTTTTTTAACCGTACGAATTAAACGCCAAAAACTGGGGAACGGAAATTTAATTTTAGGCGTAATTTTCTCAAGTTTTTTCAAGGACTTTGACATTTTGCTTTTTTCTTATTGTAAGTCCGCTTTTTCGTCAATTGAGATTTTCCGATGTTTCAGAATTTATAATCCATTGCATTTTTTAGGTGTTTTTTTTTCGTCTCATAGAATAATAATACTTTTATGTGAAAATAATGTCAGGTCGAATATCGTTAATATTCTTTTGTCTTGAAAAACATGAGCGAAAGCTCAGAAATTACGAGACCGCGAAACAACCATGGAAGATTCTCGAAGATTTTGCGGTTTTGCTAACCGCAAGTCGTGACGATTTTTAGTTTCTTTTGTTAACCGCGAGAAGGCATGGTCGTCGGATTTATCGCCTCGCCTATTTTCACGTCCTGAAGACTCTTTACGAAACGGTTCAACGCACTCGCATAAAAGTCTTTTACTTGACCCTTTTATGGAAAATCGAGCCTGGCTTAAGCCTCAATATTGACGTTTTAGATTCAATGTTGCCTCGTTTGAGTGACAATCATAAAATAACATTACGTTGAATTATTTTCACTTGAATAAATAAAATATGCACTGTAGAAATCTCCGGAAAATAAGAAATCACGAAAGTCTCCAAAGAACTTCAAACTTGGACAAATATTGCAATTTCGATTGACATTATTTTCATTTAGAAAGAGCCAAATCCGTTCGTTGATAAATTTAATGTTAAAAATTTTCCTCCTCGAAAATTCTTACCATAGAAATAAATTTGAAATCAATTAAACATAAAGGAAAAAAATATTTAAATACGTAATTTGAAACGTGAAAACCGAAAAATTGACGCAACAAATGGTAGAAAAAGAGAGAAAAACGTAATTTCGTCTGGCTACCGAATGTTGATAGTTTTTTCCTTGCGTGCTCCGATGTAAAGCCCTTTGAAAGAATAGAAAAAAAAGCATAAAGTTTATCCGTTGGAGTGGGTGCATGAGAATACGAAGCGCGCGCGCGCGCGCGCGTGAGCCGATTGACAACGGGGATCCGAGACCGGCTCGAATCCAGGAGGGTGCGAGGTTGCCACAAATTAGCCAAGACAAAGGAAGAGACAGTGGCAGATGCAAATTCGAGGATGGAACCTTTTTCGAGGCCCTGTTTGCTTGGCAGATTTTATTGTTCGGAAATGAATTGTGAAATTTGAAGAGCGCATCACATTCGTTTAAATTCCCTCTTGCCTCATTTTTTCGCACATGTCAATCGACATTCTCTCAGCTTTGAAAGTAATATCAACAATTCGATTTCGCTCCCTTCAATCTAGTCGACCGGTCGACGCGTGTCTATCATTTTACTTTCCGTCTCCTCGATTTCATATTCACACTCGCCTCGAAGCGATTGCACATTTTTATTCGAGCCCTTACGTCCCAAAATTCTGCGCATACTGTACGAGTTTTTTTCTTGAATATTTTAACAAAATTTTTCATTTATCCCAAAAACTTGGATGGATTCGTTTGAAAATTATGATAGCAACGTTTTCATTCGAGCGTTTTTTTTGCCAAATGCAACGAAAAACATTTTTATGGCTCGGGGCCTTTCATGGCGAGGACAATTTCGAATTTTCCTGGGGACACTTAAATACGGGGCGGGTATGGGCAGGACGTAGCGATATACACGACCATTCGATCTGCTGTTTAGTCACGCTCTGTTGCCCCGCGATTTATCGAGTATGTCCGGTTACCATTTGAACCGCTAATTCCAGGGGCAGCACATTACGCTCAATCAAATGAAGAATATGTATGACAATAATCATCACTGCATAATTATTATAAATTTCTATAATATTAAGAGAGTTATGGAAAAAAAACTGACATATTTGGTCCGTAACTCCCGACAAAAATGAACTTTATCATCATTTTTAATTTCGATGCATTGAGCATACAATGATAAACTCCCAAGGCGCGATCCGTGGTCGTTTCCGTCCGGCCTTCTTCGCACGTTGCTCCGTTTTTTTCCAGAAAAAAGATTAAGAATGAGAAAAAAAAATTTATTTTCACTTCTACAGTGAATGCAGCCTGAAATATTTTTCTGACGCTATCGAAATTTGAAATAACGAGAATCCAAAATACTGAATTTGGAGCATAACGTATCGCATGTGGATACGAAATTTAAAAAACAGTATCAATTATAACGTCACGTGAAAAATGTCAATTCCGAACTGACATGAGCAGGAAATCCGTAATTAGCCAGTTTCACGGTTAGTGCTTACCCGTTTGTAATACCGTAAAAATGAATTCGGTTAATTGTCAGGCGCTTTCCAGCTGTTCAGTGTTATTTCCTTTTTTTTCGTGACGGCTCTCCACTGACTACGGTTTTGGCTGTGTCGTTGGCTCACTCGTTCAGTCACTCAAAAATCGTCGACATCGCTGTAATTTTTTTTTCTCTACTTCTCATTAAATTCTGCCATATTTTCTCTTATTTTTCTGCAAATTCTTATCGCATGTGTTGGCATTTTTAGGTAGAATATTTTTTTGATCGGAATTTTTGGCCCTGGATCGAAAAATTCGTCGATCTCGTTGACGTCGCTATACGCCGCGGCATATTCATACGTTACCGATGTGACCTCCATGCAAAATTGGCCTGTAAACATTCAAACAAGCGAGCCTCGAACAAACGCGATTGAGTTTGCATATTTGCTGGTCGTTTTCATGGTGCGTTCGTCACGGAATCGAAACGGCTTCATCGGAGCCGTGAGAAAAAATTTGCCAATGAATTTCGAAACCTATTTACGCGCCCTTCTCCATAAGACTAAGGGAGCAGGGAGGGAGGGCACGTGCCCTCTTAAATAATGCTCAGCCTTTTTTGATCACACTTCACACAGCAACGTTATCCACCTCTCTAAGCGAAATCCTAAAACAATGAACGACTGTTTGAATTTCCCGCACTTGAGTACAGAAATCAAATCGATAATTTCAATTATGAAATTTTCGTTAATAGATCAACCAAAAAATCTCGTTTTTTACATACTCCAAGGTTGAGGACTTGACAAAAAAAAAATACATCAAATTTCTTGTTTTTGAATCGACCAAAGAAAGAAAATAATAAAAATGAGTTCGATTTTATTTAGAAAAGAATTTTTTTACCACAAATATGATATTTTCAGAAAACCATTTTAATTAGATCGTGATTAGAGATAATTATGCAATTATAATGTTCCCGACGTTCTCATCGATCTATATGGGCGGCCACACGTATCACGGATTCGTCGATTTCAACTTTAACCCACCATTGAGTTGTAGTTTCGTTCAGAACCCTTTATTATTATGATTTAACGATCCCAATAAATAACAGGGCCGTTGTGTTGCGAGGTTTGTCCGGATTTGGCACGCTCGCGCCTCCCGTCAACGATAAAGGGTTTCCTTCATCTCCATCCCCAAATCGCCCGTGTCCAATCGGAATGGGAGCAATGAATTTGTGTTCGATACACGTGAACCACATTCACGGGGGCCCCACCTTGTTAGCTCGCAACATTTCCAGACCAGATTGTGTGATTTTTTTAGTCTCGAAATATGTCCCTGAAATTTTTCAACATTGATGATTTTACGTTTTAATTAATTAGCGCTAAAGCGTTGGCTTTATGAATTATTTAATTCGTTTACTTATATAAAATACACGCAATTATTCGACATAAGTTTATTTCTGGTTTTAGGTACGTGACGGTTGGTATTGCGGCCTTGAGGCTGATTCTCCGAAACTTTGCGCCAGTCATTAAATCGAACGTGGAAGCTCCGATACAGACCATCGGGGTTGACGTTTCGCGGGAGGAACGGTGAGTAAATTAATCAATGATTGAAAAAAAAAATTAATTTCCCTCCAGAGATTTGTTTTGGTAATTTGATTTTCCAAATCGTCCACAAACTCGAGCATAATTTTTCTCAATTTTCGTATACACAAAATTCCACAGAACGTTCGACAAAAGGAACAAAAAAATATTCTTATTTCTCCCTTCACAAAAATCTCATAACTCAAGCTGCATTTTTTTATGCAGTCCTGAGTCAGACTAGAAATAAAAAAATATAAAAAATTGGACTCTCCCCGGATCACGTGGATCTTTTTCGACCCAAGCGGCAACTTTTTTTCGAACATTTTGCAGTAACTACTATGAAACTTTGAAGTAGAATCAGTGAAGAGTGTTCCAGAGTTTTTACACATTTTTGTCCCTCCAAATACGCGAGTAATTGGCAGTAATTGGCGTAAAAGATCAAGTGATTCGCGGAGGGTTAAGGCAATGATAAAAAAAAAAGAATAGATTCCGTGGCAGCATGGCGATGCTAATTCCAGCGTGATGTTCTGTTCCCTGTGTCGCAGATATCACAAGTGCTTCTCCTGTTACGATAAGCTTGCCTCGATGCGCGGTCTAGTCCAGAAGAAGCAGACGATTCCAGGTAAGCTGGGTGCTTCTTTTCGGGAGCTGGCAATAATGATGGGATCGCTGGATTGACCTCACCAAGAAAACTCAAAGATCTTCGATTCAGATCCCAAAGTCCCGGTGCTGATAGGAGGTGAATTTGAAAAAATTGGTGTACCTGATAAGGGTTTTATCATCATTTCTGTTAAATCATGCGTCAACATTTGGCTCGCGCGTTGACCGAACAAAAATACGTTGAATCGAACAATTAAGAAAGGCACGAAATCGCTAAATCAGAAAAGCATGCGAAATACGAAAAACAAATAAATTCCAAAAACATTTTCTTATCAATAAAATAATTTGTCGAAAAAAAGGGCAAAGAGTGCTTTCCGAAATATTCCAAACATTTTCGCGGTCTATTTTGCACGAACACCGCAAAAAAAAACGAGAAGAAATAGAAAAAAATGCTGACACATGTTAATTCTTGTTATACGTAGTGATTTTGTTGTTGTTAACCGTCATATTTATCGCACTCTTTTCGCGTGAACCAATAAAAATTATCGAGAAGCATTTGAATCTGACAAATTAGAAGAAAAATCATTCAAGGTGTCCAACGAATCATGAAATCCTGCGGAGAAACGTCCTTATTCAGTTTTTCACCATCACGCCAAGAACCCTTTTCGGACAGAAATTCCATTCCATTCGGTTCTGGGCATTTCGACTGAACAACCTTCGAGTTGAGTGCGACAGCCCGCGTCTTCAGTCGCTTCAACAGGACTGAGCATTTAATGAATCATTCAAACCAAATAACGAAACAATCCCTTTTTATCTGTTTCGCAAAAAAAAAAATCATTGTTGTGTACATTTTTCCAAAATACAGCATTTTCATATCATTGTCGTCTGTTTTTTATGGTAAAAATTTAAAAAAGTTAATGCTCAATTTCCGACATGGCTATTTCCAAAAAAAACCAATCAAATCGATCGAATTCTCGACATTTTGAAAGCCCTGTGGGAAATGCCGGAACTGCTTTTGTCCAGTTTATCGATTCTCGTTTTTATGACCATGATTTGTGATCCTAGAAAAATTTTCATGGATGAAACGGATTTTGAGGAAATTAAGAATTTGAGAGAATTATTTTTGTGCGAGGAGGTTGAGCGTTAATAAAAACAATTAGTCGACATTTCCATGATTGAAAATTGCTGTGGACAATGATATAAAAAAATGATGGATAAGAAACTGATTGATGGACTAATTTCTGCACAAATTCGTGACCAAATTGGCTCGACACTTCGATGCACTGTTTGGACACCGTGAAGAAAAAGAAAGAATTCGCTGTGAGCGAACGGGAAGCATAATTCGAGCAAGATTCAAAATTCATCGTGCTGTTTGTCGCACGTTTTGTTTTCGCCCAAAATGCCATATATCCCGAACCCTCCGTGAGGAAAAAGAGTTTGTGCAGCGTAAGCGGATTTTATGTTAATCGATTAATGTCCGTCGCTCAAAAAATGCTCGGAAAATGGCAACCACGACTGAACGATCAAATATGAGTGAAATAGAAAATCGAAGCTGCGACCTAATGTCCTAATAATAAAAGACAAGAAAATAATAATAATCCAGATAAATTCCTTGCCAATATCACAATGAACCGATTAACCAAGAAATAATAAATACATTTAAAAAACAGACTAAAAACTTATAAATACTTCGATGCCCGTGGCAATTTGTAAATTTAAGTAATAATCGATTATTCGCGGTTGATCGTTTTTAAGAATAGCTGCAAAACGAAATGTATTTTTCCATCAATCATTATATTGTTTCATCTCGAACATTAATAATAATAATAATAATAACAATAATGATAATAATAATAATAATAATTAAGTCCCTGGAAAGAAAATCGAAATAAAACGGTTGATTATTAACGTCGATTACATGCGACTATCATCGGAGAAGCAAATCAACCAAAATCCGTTGAATTAATTTTCTCTTTGGTAATTGGACTCGAGAAAATTTTAGCTACCGAAAAAAACTGCGAGCAGTTGTTTAGAAATTTGAATGCGATCGGTTCGGAAATTGGCGTTGAAAACTTTGAAGGCTTTGAAATCCGATCGAAATTCAATTCTTATAATTTTATTATTAAAGGACACGTTCTTAACATTTTTGAAATGATTTTCGTTCTCGGGTCACGAACCATTGAAATTTCAAACGTATTACAATTTTTATCTCAAACGACAGTTTTTTAATGCGACTTTGTTTCCGTCCAGAATTGGAATGCAATGAATTTTGAGGCTTTGTGTGATAATCCGAAAACTTAACAAAAAAGACATTAGTACTGAATGCGAATGAGAATGAATTGTTCTTTTTTCCTTTTTTTTTGTGAATATCTCAATAATCCATCGGTGCTTCGAGTGTGTTCTATAATAAATGTCAATTTTTTAAATCGGAATATTTTTTTTTCATTGATAATCAAAGTCGTGCGAATATTTTCAAATAATTGAGTCAAAAACGATCTTTTTTTTCCATTCATCCGTATACGAACTTCCGATATTTATGCATCATCATTTTTTATCGCGCGAACAAAGATTTTTGCTCCGTCGGAAGTTTTTTAATTCTTTGCCTCGTCCAAACGTCATTTTGAAGTAGCTGGAATTTTCCGATCGCATCCCGCACCGTTTGGATGCAAAATATATTAACAATAACGTCGAAGTATTACCTCACGAGCCCCTTCTGAAAAAATACACTGGGGCATGATTATCAAGGTCGAAAAATAAGAATTTTCGGATAAAATCGCACGCCGTGCGACCAGCAACAATTTGTCATTTTTACTATTCCACAGAATCTGTCGTTCTTCGATTTTGCATTCGAGAATCGTTTTTTTCTCTTACGACCAAAATATACATATGGAAAATGGCACGAAAATTTGAGTATTCGCAGGGACCCAATTTATTTAAAATAAAAAATGGCAGAAAAAAGCCCGAAGAAACAGGGAACGTAAAAAATCTGCTGCGACACGACGATTCATTTATTTTCAGACGTTTCGTGAGACCGAAACTGCAAGTTCAAAAAACACTTCGGTTTGCAGATTTGCTCAAATTATTGCAATTTTTAAGTTCCTTCGAATCATTCGCATTCGTTGGAGAGTCTCAATATTTTGAAATATTTGAAAATCACTCAAATTCCGAAAAGTTTTGATAAAAATTGAGTCGGCTAACAAATCTTATTAGACGTCCAGAAATAATTTAAAAAATGAAAAAAATGTGTGATAACAAAAATAAAATTGATTAGATTACGTGATTTTCGTGATTCCCCAGACTCGTATAATCCAAACTTTTCAATCGAATAAAATTCACAAAATCCGGATGATACGTACAATTTCGGTCACTAGGACAATTCAAATATTAAATAATCGGTCAAATTGAAATATCATAAAATAATTGAAACAAGAAAAGATGCATTTTCAATGGAATTGTTGCAAAATAATCGAAAAAAATGTAAACAACCTCCACTAATGAAAAAGCCCGAAAACGCTGTGAAAACAAAAGTTTTTCGAATATCGTTTAAAGTTCAAATATTTCGATTTTCAACTCATTGACACATTTCTAAAAAAAAGGAAAAGAAAAAAAATGGAGTCCAATGATTTCAAGAAATATCAATAAAAATTGCGAAGTCAGTTTTATCGTGAAATATTTTCGTTTTTTACCACGAGTTATCCTCGAAACCCTCACGTCGCTGGATTGATTCGAAAACTCCGTCCAAAAAATATTTTTAAATGAATCGTAATTTTGCACTTAGACGTAACTTGAAATTTCGGAAACGCATGTATAAATGGAGTCGATTATAGTAGATCTCGAGGTACAATATTTAAATATCGAGGAACGTCTCAATTGAAAGGAAAAATCAACTTTGACTCGTTTGCAGTATAAATTTGCCATTGATAAGTATAAAAAAAACGTAGATAAGGGCAAATTGAAAAAAAAATCCCGAGTAAAGAATCTTTTCGACCATCGCAGCTCCGACCTCGTAAACCGTGTGACTTTGAAGGCCTTTGCATCTTAATTATAAACCTGTACACAAACGTAGGAAACGAAACATAACTGGGACAAAAAAAACGAACGTGAGAAATGAGCGGGACAAGTATTCGATGTAAATACACACTCACACACGTATATATAAATAATGGGACATCGGAGAGGGCGAATTGTTACGATCGAATGAAGCGTGAAATGGAAAAATGTGGATGAAATCTTAGAATGAAACCTAAAAAATATACTTAGTAACAAAAATGACGAATCATTGTCTTTCTTCTCAGATGATCTTACAATCTCTACGTTTTTTTTCTTCTATTTTTAATCTGTATTTGTTACGAGCTTGTTAAATGATTATGTTGAATTGATTCGAATGCCGACATCGAAGTTGTGTATCTTTCGTGTCACGTTATCAAGGCCTCAACGCATTGGGCCTCTGATACGCTGCTTTTGTAAAAAAAAATAATATATTCATAAAATACACACACAGACACACAATTATTAATAATCAATAATGAAAATTTTGGTCTTGATGATTTTTCCTGGGTCCTGGGCAACGTCGATCGCTTCGTTTTTTTTTCTCACAGCACTTTTTGGGCTGGAGCACAACGAAAAAACTGGAGATCGAAAAAAACGGGGAAGCGGCCAGGACGAT
Source organism: Diadegma fenestrale (assembly GCA_037043255.1). NCBI lineage: Eukaryota > Metazoa > Arthropoda > Insecta > Hymenoptera > Ichneumonidae > Diadegma > Diadegma fenestrale. The sequence continues at coordinate 11,971,493 of CM073317.1, forward strand.
TTAATTATAGATAAAATTTCTCGATGGTCATCGATCAATGTTTTTATTCTCTTCGTATCGGGCCTATTGTCGCTGATTTGGTTTCTAGGGGTGAGAAAAACGATCGATAAAAGTTGCTCGCGAACGTTTTATTTTTGTTCGAAATAAATTAGCGATCAGATTTTTTCAAAATTGCAATGTGGAGCCGATTTTGAGAGTTCAAGGAGCGCGTTCAAACTCTTTTCCGAGGTTGATTCGTTACACGCATGCATCAAGGATCTGTGCAATTTTATTTCATGCAGTTTTTCATGTTGGCTCCGGCGAAAAATCGATCGATCTCAATCCTTGTAAGAGCGTGAAATGCAGAGTAACGAAATTTTCGTTTGTTATCCTTAATCCGTGAAATATTGCAGACATAAAAAATACAGACTACGCGTGCCAAGTGTTTGCTTCGGGATTTTGTATTCATGGGATTACGTGCGCTGTCTCCTCGTAGGGAAGGGTGTCAACCCTTCGCTCCGACAGCCTGCTGAGCCAACGCTTTTCACATCGATTTAAGGGATCCATGATGTAAAAAGAAAGAAAAAAAAAAAACACATTTTCCTCACTATCTCGATGGGAGCAAGACGGATTGACCGATACATCTGCTTAACATCCTTATCAAGCTTCTTTCGGTTTTTTTTGCAAATCGTTTCCCAAATTCATTCACCCAACAACAATGCAAGGCTCTTGTCGATTTTTTTTCGTCAATTCCCCCGATGCCTGCGAACTATCCATTTCGATTTCGTGCTATTCGTCATTATTTTCAAAATCAGCACGAAAATGTTAATTTTGCGATAGAAAAACTAAAAATAAATGCAAAAGCGATAAATGGAATTGAGAGAAATTTAAAAAATGGCGAAAAATCGTATAAAATGTCCGTCGATTAATCGAATCGGTATTCTACTTTGAAAAATAAAAAAAACTGCAGGAAAATGTATGAAGAAAACGAAGGATCGCGGTGTCGTGAAAAAATTGTATGGCAAATTGTATCTACAGGTGGATTTGGGTAACGAGACTAAAACGAGAATACTATAAAAGATTTTGTCATTTTGGTTCGATTTTCCCGGTACAGCGGAAGAGATTTGTCTCTTTTGGCATGATGTGCTTATTTATCGAATGCACTTCACGGAGATTAAGAGTAAGTATTTTTTTTCTATTACGACGGAGCGATAAGTTAAGTCTGTTTTCGACGCCACCTCGAGCGACGAAAATGCTGTTTTCTCACAAAACGTGGTAACAATACGAGCCGACAAACACGCCCGGTAGGAGAGCTCCAAGAAGAAAGCTAAGACGACAAGAGCCGGAGCTGGCTCATTATGCCTCAGGTAAGCGGATTAACCCGAGTCCGCGAGTAAACGATACTCTCAATGTATCTATTTACCGGTGTATACAAACGAATTATATTGTTCGAGTACATAAGACGCGTCTATGTACGATTCTACCTGTCCTTTGGACGCCGCTATCGATACTCAAGATTGTTTTTTTTTCCTATTTCTCTGCTTACACTTCTGAGTCGACGATGCACGTCATTGAGCGAGACTCTAAACACTCGTGGAAGCGTTACACCAAGCAGAACCAGGCAAAAGACATTGCGCATACATATACAGCGTCCTTCAAAATGTGCATTCGAAAACTTGACTAGAATTGCATGGCTTGGCGAATATTTGGCTCGAACGAGCCCCTTTTCGTTCATCAAGGCGTTGCCGAGATATTGATTGATTCGGATTGACCAATCCGATGGCCGAATATGAGAGAAAAAACGCGGAACATGGCGCGCGCAGCGCAGAATTTGTCTTTATCAGCAGCTCGTTGAACTAGCCGGGGTTAGGGCGCGGACGTCGCAGGGACTTTCGCAGGATTTTTCAAATGCCGCAGAGACTTTCTTCTCATTTTATTGTTAATAACATTACGAGAGCGTCGTATTTAGAAGAGAAACGAGGAATTCTTTGCTTCGGAATCTTACGATGTTGGTGTCGTTGCCGTTCAAAGAAACGTTTCTTTTTTTTTTTCGCAAACGCGATCGAGAACGTCGAATTTCTTCTAAATGCACAAAATGTTAGAACCGTGTTAGAAAATTTGGTTGACCTGTTTTTCTGAGGAAATTTGAGTTAGGATTTTCTAGGGCTCGACTCGGACACCCTGTATAAGGATCAATACGTATGCGTGAATTACATATATAGAATAATTTGATAGACGGTGCGAAGCAGTCGCTTCCGCCGCGTCTTCCTCGCCATTGTGCTCAAAATTCAGAGCATTACTGTCAAATTTTCTTTCATTTCTTCTATTTATAATGTTCTCTTGAGAAAATTCCTGAGCCTTCCCCTTCGATATCTCGTCTTTGCTCTCCGGCCTTTTTTAGTCCTTGCGATCTCTATCTCCGCAAAATCTCTTCACTGCATTTTTGTCTCCTTGAAAACTTTTCCTCGTATTTTTTATTATCCCTCCACCCCTGAGATACTTTTTTACGTTTTTTTTTTTTGTTAATCGCGGTACTCGGATTCGTGTCCCATCATGCCCGGAGATGCCACTCAAAACTTTGTCCAGCAAGCGAAATCCTTCGAATGACAGTGTTCGTCTCAAATGCTGAGTTAAAAAAAAAAGTTTTCAACGTTCATTTCTCATCGTTATTCTTTATTTTATGTCAAAGCGATTTTACGATTTTGTGTATGCGAAAAATTAGAAAAGTTTACAAACATTAAAGAATTTCCAACGATATTCTGCAAATTATGGATGTTCGAGAATCTTTCGGATTCAGAAAAAGATCGAAATCAACATTTTTTGAATAGGGTAGAACAGAATTGTTCTGAGACAGGCGGAATGTCGAGTTTATAACTAAATCGTGAATAATTCACGAATCGTGAAATTAAGAAGAAATATGAATCTGCCCGAGAGATTTTTTATTAAACCTCTCAGTGTCCTGAATTTTGTGGAGACATCGAACGCGATAACTTGGGGATGAAATTTTCGTAGTTTACAAGACGGAGCCTCAGAATTTTAGTGAAAAAAATAGTAAAATGTCGAATTATTTAAAAAAAGTGTGTTCCGTCACTAACGTTCGCTCTAGAATTTTTTCACAACGATACAAATTATTTATTCTTCATTCAATGGATCTAAAACTGCCTTGAGTGCTTTTTTTTCCATTTGTGTACCGAATAGAAGGGGCTGGGGGTTGATTTGGTTTTACAAGATGGTAAGTTTCGTGTTACGTTCTCATATCTGCAGAGGGTACTTCAGCCATCGGTTAATTATTTATTTTATGTGCGATGAAACTCCACCCTGGTCCCTGCGACTCTCGTATTTCATGCCACCCCTATGCCCTTTGTGTAAGCATGTGAAACGGTTACATACTATTCGCGTTCGTCATTGGCTGCGGGCTAGTTTAGGGGCGTGGGGGTTCCACAAGGGTTGCTGAGGCTCCAATCCCATTGGCTAATTACCTCGACGCATCTATGACGTCACGAGGCTTGTTTGGAGCGTGATTGGTCGAGAGAAAAAGAACCCCCTTGAAATCGGGCTTTAAGGATGTTTACGAGACACGTGTTGGGGTTGGTTTCGAACTCACCCTATTCTCGTGTCAAGCACATCTTGAAAATTCACTCGAGGGGCGGTAACGCCAACTACAACAACGACCAAAAAAAAACAGCAATATCCGAAGGGAAAATCTCTTTGATGGATGGCACAACCCTCAAGAGAAGAGGCAATGGTTTCAGTTACGCTGCATTCTTTATTTTCTGTCCCTTTTGACGAACCAACTGATAATTCTAGATTCACGTTGCGTATTTCAATTGATTCAGAGGAGGCGAACTCTTCGACCAGGTGCTTGTCGCCCCTCGAAAAAGCATCAGACTAAAAAAAAAATCCAAACAAAATGGACGCAAGTTCGGTCTCACCATTTTGCCACTTTTTTGCCCAAATGTCCATAAGAGATTCATTCAACGGGCTCGACAGAAAAATTATTCCGCAGTCCGTTATTTTAATTAATTCTTTTCTCAAGTATTACCCGAGCGACGTGTAAAAAGTTCAAAACCATCGATAGGAGATAAAATGATGGAAAAAAAAATTTATATCGATCCTTCCATCCGGAGCGAGGCATTAACATGTTGGAAACTTCGAACTCTATGCAAAATCCTAATTCCCATTGAATAAGAATTTCCTGGAGTGAAGGAAAAGGTTTTTTTTTTCTAGCAGAGAAAAATTGCTGCGAATCGTGTTGTGGATTAATAAAAAGTCTAATTTCTGGTGGTCCTCGAACAGTTGCGGACTGAATATTCTTCTGAATGACTACGCAGGAAGGTGCGCGTAGGATATTCCGGAGCATTTTGGACTGTAAGCTCCGATTTTGAAAATCGATCGATTTATTTGGATTTTTAGTATTTGATTAATCAGATTTATCGTAAAATTGTGGTCCGCGTTTGAAAATAATCTACAGCATCGACGACGAACGTGAAAAACTCTTCGATATTCCCAACGACGTATTATTTGCGTTTTCAAAGCAGCAATAAGCCTAAGCGGATGTAAACAATCGTAAAAATGTTTTCAGGATTTTTGACGTGGCATACAGGATGAAGATAATACAAAGAGGTCACGCACGCGCCAGATGGATTGCCTGACTGAAGGTCCGCGCGTCAAGGGTCTCGTGTACGACTAGACACAGATGAGCTTACGTTCATGCAGCTGGTCCGAGAGCCTCGTCCATTTTGCCCATTACCTTTCGTCTTTTGACTGCCTTCGAAAACCCATTTTTTCAAGAAAAACATTTAGACGTTCGAATATCCCGAATGATTTCTTTGCAGGCAGAGTATCCCTTCAGAATGCTCGTTTCTTTCAACATGCGAATCTCTTTTTACCCAAGAATCGTGAGAGACCTCCGAAACAATTCGTTTCTATGTGGAAAATTGACATTGAGCAAATTGCGACATTCGATCGAAACAAATTCGATCTTTCTCCGCGATAATCCGAGTCCGAATAATGTGGCTCAAAAATGTTCTGCCGGAATGCAACAAGTCAGAGATCTCCCTCATCGTGGCTGGAGGAACGAGAGTTCATCGCGTCATATTGGGTCTCCGAGATCGAGAAGTTAACAGGACCAACAGGATCAATAAGAATTCAAAGAAAATGGATGCACGATACACGGACGATTGTATACAGGGAGTCCGAAAAGCGATCTCAGATTTTTAACTCGAATCGACGAATCTCGGAATTCGAAAAACGCAGCAGACTCAATTTTGAGCAGTCGTCGTTGCCTAATTAATTTCTCGTGACCCCGACGTTACTGCATTGTAGGAAAACCGACCGTACAAATTTCCAGATGGGACTGTTGACAAAATCCTATGGGCATTCCGTATAGAGATGAGGAATGACCAATATGGAGTGAAAAACTTTGCTCAATGTCCAATCGGTGTTAAGTTACCGTATCGATATCAAATTATCCGCCGGTCTGAATGGATACCCCAACGAGAGACTTCCTTTGCGGTTTCCAGGCTGAACAAGAAAAGGAGACCAGAGGTCCAAGGATCGTGTTTTAAGAATCGAATAAGATAAAAGACTAGCAAAACGCAACTTGCGAAATGCAAGCATGTGAAACTAATTCCCGAACGGCAAAATACGATGCCATTGAAATATTCGTATCAACCGAACAAAAGTCATCGCGATTAACAAACGTTTGTAAAAACAGAAAAACGTATCACGGTTCGTGCTTAAAAGAGAAATAAATTACCAATAAAAAAAAAAAAAACGTTTTTTTGCTAAAAAATTTCGGACTGCCTTCAATTCAGCGGGATGTCGTTCAAAATCAGGCATTCCAATGGCGATATATTGATTGCTGCACGGTGAGCTTTCTTGTAACCGAAAACCCCGGCCCTATGCAAAAAATTAAAAAAAAAAACCGAGGCCGAGTCGATTTGGATTCGACTCGATTTGGAATCGAGTCGGAGTGGATTTGAATCGTGGATAATTTTAAAGCTTCTCATACGACGGAGAATTTTTCACGTTCAAAAAATATATTGCGCACGTTTTATAACGAATTCTTTGGAGAATTCTCTGACAAGAACACTCGGGCGTACAAGGGGTCAATGAGAATGAAAAAATGATGAAAGAAAGAACTGAGAAACCGCTCAACTGCTATTCCTGCCGGGCATGATCGTTTGTGCGGTTTTTGCTCCCGGTTTATCTCGACGGACTGGTGGCCAGTGTAATTGACGCAGATATAAATAATGGTATCCTCTTGCATGGTTGCTCGTTGTTTTACCGCAGACTCGGGCCTCGGCTCGGCCGTGGTTTTCGGTATATTCTTCCACATTTACGGAACTAAAGTAACCGTATAATCGAGATGCCGAACTGCCAGTTCCCCGTGACCCAAAAGGACTGACGATCAATACCCGAATTCACGAAAATTTCCACCTCCTCGCAACCGGAAGTAATTTGGATAAAATCTGAGAAAAAAAGAAATTTATACGCTCCATAAAAAAACAAAATTCATTCAGGGTCGTGATGATGAAGAAAAATGAAGTCTGGGCAAAGAAAAACGAACAACTTTATAGAAAATTCATAAAAACTGAGAAATTTTAATTTCCCCTTTTTTCAATTTGAGTTTTATGAACTTCTAGATCGATGTACGAAATTGAATTGTACAGAAAAAAACGAAGAAATGCTTCTCATGTGAATTCTCAGTTTTTTAGTTCGAGAAAACAATTTTTGCAGCATTTTGAAAAAAAAATACTATTCAAATCGTATTCTCTTCATTTTCTGGGCACAGAATATGATGCAAAGCTTCAACAGAGTGCAGAGTGCATTTCAGGCGAGAAGAAACATCTGCAGAGAGCGACAGAGCGAGAAGGAAGAGAAACACACTCGACTGGACAATTGACCTGAGCAGCGTCAAGGGTCAAGCTGAGGCGAGTACCAAAAAGTCGTTTCAGAGTAAACTCGAACCGCGCGTGTGTTCACTTCCGGCCTGTAACTCGCGCGATAAAAGTATCTGTCTGAGAACTCAAGGTCTTTTCAGTATATCTGACGGATCTTGAAGTGGAATTCAGTGGAAAAGATGACGAATCGAAAAACTAAATATCCGGTAATTCAACTTTCCGCGGATCACATGCGACCTCTTGAACCCAAACGACAACTTTTTTCCGGAAATCTCATTTTTTGCAACTTTTTCTTCAAAAATGAACAAAATGCAACATTATTGCAGGTTTTGAGATTTTTTTTTCGAATACGTGAGAGTGGTTTTTGCCCGATTGGAATTTTTCCATCTAATGTTGATAAAAAAAAAGATCTAATTCGTCTTGCAATCCCTTCATCTTTCAAATATATTGGACTCTCCTGCATATAAAAAAACGTTTCATTCTGACGGGAACATATAACCGCGCGCGTATACATGGGGAGAATTTTACATAAAAATTTACTATGTTTTTATAGTTCCCTGGTCCCAAGTCGTTTCTCTGAGAAATTTTCACAAAAACATAGTAATTTTTCATTTTTTTTCTATCGAAATGGCGGAAATTGTAATATTTTTCGCCCTTTTTTAGATGCAAATTTACTATGTTTTTGCTAAAATTTCTTAAAAATTTCTAAAAATTTCTCAAAATTTGGAGAATTTTACATCAAAATTTACTATGTTTTTATAGTTCCCTGGTCCCAAGTCGTTTCTCTGAGAAATTTTCACAAAAACATAGTAATTTCTCATTTTTTTTCTATCGAAATGGCGGAAATTGTGATATTTTTCGCCCTTTTTTAGATGCAAATTTACTATGTTTTCGGTAAAATTTCTTAGAGGGACGACATGGTACCAGGGAACTATAATAACATAGTAATTTTAAATATAATATTTTCTCCGTGTACACGCAACAGCTCGAACTTTCAAATTGAACAGCGGGACTCTGAATTCGATTTTTTTTTCAAGCAACTAATCGGGGAACGAATAAAGATTCTTTAAAAATTCGATATTCCGATATGTTCGATACATTTGAGCCCATGAACTTTTTATTAGAGACATTTCTACTCGAGTTATTAAAAAAAAATCGTAAATGTCTTTAATTATTAATTATTAAAATTATAAATGACTTTCGTCCTGCTCTTCTAGTAAAAAATTCAACATTATGCTTTGCCTCAATGAAGCGTCATTTTTCGGACGATGAGGACACAATCAGGGCGAAATAATGACGTAAAAGAATAACAAAATCGAGTCCATCTTTAATAATGCCAATGAAGCTCTTTCCCAACAGCAAACAAATTAACTAAAATACTAATTAAAAATTGTAAGTCGTAGAAAGTCGAATGAGATGATAAACAAGAGGATCGGTGTAAGGGCTGATTATAGAGAACAAAACATGGAGCCTGTTCCATAAAAGTACAAAGAGGCTTAAGGGTGTCGCAAAGACAATGAAAACATTCGTCCAGCAAAGACTGCCTAACGCGTTGATTAAAACGAGAATTGGGGAAATAAAGAGTGTCTAGGTGCTCTGTTAAGTCAAGCCCGTCGGCTCGAATTTCCTCGTCCCCTAACAAACAATTCGAACCTTCTGTTGCTCGCATTCAAGTCCAATTTGACATGACGAACGAACAAGCTCATTTGAGAAAACGATTCGTGACATCACTGTCATGGCAGCTCTTACAAATCACATGCAAACATGTCAACGAGTTAGTCAGGTACTTTGAACACTTCAAATTCATTTTTATTCAACTTTCATGATCTTGGAGGATCAAAAAAGTTCTCAGTACACTTTTTTTTCTTGAGATTCAACCGCGATACAAAAAAAATATGAAAAATCCTGAAATAATGTTTTTTTTTCAAGTTGAATTTGTTTAGAAAAATTCTAATCCAAAGCACGTGCTATGTCGATCGATTCACAATCTTTCATCCTTTCAACGACCGACAAGCTCGCTGGCTGAATGTTGGATCGTTTTTTAATGGCGATAATGGATTCTTGCAGCGGGACGCATCGCTTATACTCAAAAACTTTTCGTCGCCTATGTACAAATTCCTATATCCATTGGGTTTTATTTGAAAAAGCATGTAATACCGTAACCCGGAACTAGCAGTGTTTATTTACGCCTCGGTGACTCTGCGATCTGTTTGTGGTCGTTCGCCCCGTTTAAGGACAGCGAGACAAATTTTCTAGGATTAAATCTGTGTTAGCAAGTACCCATGAATCATCGCAGTCGTTATAATCGCGTTACGTGACACAAAATAAAAATTCGAGTCCATCAATTGCAACATTAACGCAAAAATCAGCATCACATTTCCGGTCCGACCAATTTTGACTCGTATGTCCAATCACGACCGCGAAAATTCAGCTCATCCATAATAATTAACTAAAATCTAAATGTAATGATTAAAAAAACATGGAAAAAAGGAACAAAAATGCTGAATTTTGACAATTTTTGACGATTAGAATTTGCACTGGGTTGGACCAAAAATATTTTGAACGTTCATTCAACAAATCAGTTGTCGGTTCAAATCAAAATAAGCAGGGTTTCGCGTCTGTGTTGGAAATACAAAGGGTTGAACAATATGATAAAAAAAGACGAAATGTATATTATAGAGAATATCATCAGTATACTGAGAATCCTATTGGAAGAGAGCTAAAGAGTCAGTCGATAGTATAAAGGGAAAAAGTGTATCGTGTATCACGCTTTAAACGAGGGTGTTGAATGGTGAGGGTGCATCACCTGGTACGACCATCCATCAAGGAAATGAAAGAATGAAAGGGCTTGAGAGCTCGGGAGCGCTATGGGGCTGCATTCTCTGTGTCTGCTATAAAGCCAGGACTTGCCAGTGATGCCCAGTAGCGAGATGGTGTATTCGAGATACTTCTTGATGTAGAGGTTGTTCCATAAATCCCATTCGCACCCTTAGGGACCGTAGATCGTAGGAGGCTCCTGCAGTTTTCGGGATTCATCACGATCGATATTTACGAAGTGGAAAAAAGCTCAAAGACTTTTATCGTCGCGTTATCACAATTTTTCATCGTATCGATAAATTCGAGCAGGAATTTTGAGCTGCTCTGTACAAATTTGCACAACTGGAGAAAGCTGCCGAAAAGCGAGGGTGTGACAGGGTTGAGGGTTAATTTGGTCTAGGAAAGGGTGTCACAGGACGATTTTTTCTTCCTTCATTCCATCTCTTTGTTGCTTACACTTTTCCTTTCCTTTTCCATGGCCAACCAAGGCCAATCATTCTCTCATGACGTTCTCGCTCAACTACATTTATCAAAGATTACTCGATATTATAAGATCCGACACGGAGTTTTGTACGGTTTTTAAACGCAGGCTGTAAAACACGAGAGGGGTGTGCTCTCGACGGATAATCGACTTGCGTTACCCCATTCAGTTGCGAGAACCAACTTTACCGTATAAAAAGTACACTACATCTATTAACGATTCACCCGTGTGTTACGGATCGTCGACATGATGAAGTGCAACATCGTTACGTGCACCCGGTACAATTCTCTTTATTTTACTTTACCCCGGTTGACGAAAGGGTCACTCCTTGCACGACCGACCATGTTAATATCGAACAACCGGATTCATCATTGCTTTTGACATGACAAATTTTTTGCTGATCCGGATTTTGACTGGGCGACGTGATTTCTGGTCACGCGATGTAAATTTTCCAGGCTCTCAGCGAATTCAAATCGTTTCCACGGATAAATGGGTTGAGGGTAAAATCTCATAATGAATTATATTTTTCTATGATTTTTTATCTTTCCAAAGGTCCTTGGATGAAGAAAATCCGTCCAGCTAGTCTCGAGAATTTTTTCAATTGAGTTTTTGATTGGTCGTTTGATGAGATTTTTCCAGAGTCAAACTTTTCATTTCTTGCGCATTTTATTGATTTTCGCGGCCTCATTATCGGCGATTTACGTGACTCCTCGATCGATCGATCGAAGGAATGAAAATGTGACGCAACGTTTTTGTTTGCATTTGCGTATATTAATCGAAAAGTAGCTGCATATGAAACAGCTGCGGGAAGGATGAGAGTCATGGAGGAATATATAACGATCGCTGGGGTCGGTACTCATCAAAGTTGGCGATAACACGTACGGGATTTTTTTTGTATAACTCTTGCATGGGCACAGGAGTCGTTTCCCGAGTTGATCATATCTAAACGAGTCCGGGAGGTAATAAAAGTCTGCTTCGTCGATAATAAAACGCGGCGTTTGCGTTGTCGCGTTTGTTTGCTTTGCAAGCAGTCTCGCCTGTGATGTCTGTCGGCAATCTACAGAGCTCTGTAGCTCTACCAAGGGATTTCCGTACATCTTCTTCCGTTGCTGGAAAGATCGTTACGTTTCCACGACATGAGCCACGACTCCTGAGAAACCGGAGCTCCTCACTCACACTCCCATGTTCCAAAACGATCTCACTACTTCAACTCGTTAAATTACGAGCACGGCTGTCTACGGCTTTCCATCAAACGACTACAATACTACGGAGCGCTTCAACTCATTCAAAAATCGCCTTCGCCTCGCTTCCCCACTATCGAATCCTCCTCTTTAAGAAAAGTCACACACATTTCTCATATTGTCAAATACACGGAGAGAAAATATTACCAAAAATCACTATTCCATGCTTTTAAAAAATACATCGTAATTTTTCGTCTGAAATTGGCCGGAAAATGTCAGATTAGGCAGAAAATATCAAAGTTTCCGCTATTTTCATAGAATATGAATAAAAAATTACTACGTCTTTGCTAAAATCCTTTAAAGGCATCGCATCCGGGAACCATGATGCCATATTAATTTTTAATATATTATTTTTGAGATATTAATTTCTCTCTGTATAGGAAAACCAATTCGGATCTTTCGAACCATAATCGCAGAGCTTAATACGCAAAGTTTAGTTGAAAAATTCATATCGCCGGTAAAATTCAACGGGAAGAGTTCAACCTGGGCTCATTCTTTTCATTTTCCAATGTACAATCACGTGAGCCTGTGGCACTTGGGTTTAAAGGTCACAAAATTGTAAAAAATGAAAAACAAAATTGTAAAGTCACAAAATTGTAAAAAATAAAAAACAAAATTGTAAAGTCACAAAGTTATAGAAAATAAAAAACAAAATTGTAAAGTCACAAAGTTATAGAAAATAAAAAACAAAATTGTAAAGTCACAAAATTGTAAAAAATAAAAAACAAAATTGTAAAGTCACAAAGTTATAGAAAATAAAAAACAAAATTGTAAAAAATGCGGTAAAGCGATGAAAAAACAGGAGAACTGAGGGAGAGAGGGTGCGAGATTTAAAATCGCCTTTAAAGTCCACGAAGGAATTTAAAATTGACGAAGAACGAATTCTTGAAACTGCAACTAAAAGAGCGCGAGAGAACGAATTATAATGAGTCCTTTTGGGGAATGTGTGAATCGCCATAAAAATTCAATGAGTAAAGGTGTAAGCTCTGTAATGATGGCCGATCTATGGTACGTCGCGAAAAGCCATGGAATAACAATAGGTGCGTGATGTGAGAGTGGCAAAGGTCCGAGCGAGCCGCCCATGAGATAATGGGAATTGGTACGATCGCAAAATTGGCCGTGCGTCCAGTATATAGGCGGTCAGTTTAGCGAGGTATTGGTTAACGGTGTGTCCAGCGGAGGTCCGGACGTCACGCAATGGTGATGGAATAGAAGGCGATCTCGTGCATGCAGTAGCTGAGATCGAACGTTGTCGAGAAATGGACCCACATGGCGTGATGTTGGAATTCCATGGTTGGGTTTTTTTATCGACAAAGAAAAGTTGAATACGAGAAAGGATAGAGAGGAGTTGGGCGGAAACGAAATAAAAAGTAAAAAATAAAGGGAGCGAAAGAGAGCAAACGGTCAGAACGGCACATGCAGCTGCGTAACACACAGACATTGTTTCGTAATTGAAGCAAAGCGGAAACTCGCCAGGAGCTGCTCGTAGCTCTCCCTATAATTCGATCATAAACCCCTTGACGCCCGATGATGTTGACATTTGGTTATTTTGGCATCACGCTGAGTCGCTCGCGTTCTAGCTTAGCGTGACTTCTCACTCTCTCTTTTGGCTCCCTCTTGACGCCGGCTCCTCTTGTACTCTCTTAGGCGTATCTCATCCTGGACCCCATTCTGCTCTATCGCACTAGAAACGCCACGAGACTTTTTTTTTCTTTTTTTCACAACATCGTGCTCTGCTTCGAAACATAATCGCAAACCCCCTTCGCCAGTTCCGTATGGAGCACCCCCCGGCGTTCCCAACTACAAAAGGTCTCGACCTCTCTTAATTGACGTGTACCGAAGCATCGTCTACGAGCCTGCACACTTAACGCCTTCGAGCTTCGGCCCAGCAACTTCATTTTCAAGGTGTTCTTCATGGAACCATTTCCATCTCCTTTTTCTTCATCTTTTTCCTATGATGATGTTTTTTTTCTTTACTCAATGTCTACGTACGAAATATTTTACTATTCCCTTCCGGTTAAAGTTTCAACAAAATAGTACGGAATCGAGACTCGAGGAAAACGGAACTGGAACTAAAAGAATCACATCATTTTTAAAAGGACTTCTAGTTCTAAAATAGAAGAAAAAAATTATTATTTATAGACACTGCCCTGCACTCCGTTTGCCTCGATCCGTTTGGTATCCGCGATCCAGGGTTTCCGCGCTATCACATCCGCAACTATGAATGAAAAAATCTTGAAAAAATTCATGATAAATCTTCAGGCTCTACTTTTGGAGCGAGAATAGAATTTTTTTTCTTCTTAATTTTAATACTTTTTGTTCTCATCAAATATCAAGCAAAGGTGTGTACAAGGGCGGACGAAAACGACCTCGGTTCAGCGGTTCACTCAATCTTTATAGAAAAATTGCAAATAGAACGAAACTCTTGGTTCGGATTTATGAAAATTGTGATGAAATCGTGGACTGAGTTTGCAGATCTGTGGCTATTGATTTTCAATGCCAAAAGCAATTGTAAAGACCACGTGCGAAAAAACACACATATACACTGACGGAACAAGTACTTTTCTTGATTTGTTTTATTTTTATCATGGAATATGATGTGGAATGGAGTCGCGCAAGGGAGCATACGACGGTATTCTCGGACGTAAATCAAGTTGAAATATCGCTCTTTAAACGACTGTGAAATTGGCGGTTGCCGTTCGGGCAAATTTCCGATTGCCGTCGTAACTTTCTTCTAGGTGCTAAATTTTTCAAGGCTTCTACGAAGAGTTCAGTGGCGCAGCCAGGAGGATCTTTCATTGCGACTAATATATCACCTCTCCCCAAATATTTTCTCCATCGAGATACGGAAAATCGTGATTATTGCAATCTAGTTGGTTGTTTTTAGTTGCGGAAATGTTATTTGCGCGTTCCTGCGTATCAGTCAACGCGATCCCCATTTTTCTCGCGATTTCGTCCCACGTGCACAAATTTATTTCTGCCCAATTTTGTCTATCATCAAGCTTACCCGGTGAGAAACTCAAATTTCAAGGCACGTCGAGAAGAAAAAATCTGGTTCCGTCTTCGATGTTCTCGCGTTGACACTTGGACAAGTTAAGGGCGTATAACAATATAACTAACTTCTCACCTATTAGTTGTGACGATTTACGGGAAAATGGACAGTCAAAATACCGATCTATTCTGTACAGGGTCCGAATGGTCAAAAGCTGGCGTTTACAAAAAAAGAAAAAAGTTCCTTTCGTTCACTCGAACGAAAATTCGAGCTAAAAACGTGAAATGCGTATTTCGAGATACAAAAGATGTTTTGTGTCGACATCGGGAAAATAAATTTTGAAAACGTAGAACATTTTCGAAATACGGTCAGTATTTTAAATTCTTATGGTTTTATTAGCCGCATAGCGAAGAATTCAGACCATGCTGGACATCAGATTTCTCTAAATTGCGCCCAAAATAAAAATTTTCTCTCAAAAAATTCTGCAAAGTTGTAAATGACGCGAATTGAAAGGAATATTTTTGAAATATCCAAAATTTTCGCATAAATACTCTGCGAGCTATTAAAATTTTTATATTACGATGCAAACGCGAGCAAAGTTCACAAAATTGTAAATTGATAATTTTTTTTATGTCGATAGAATCTTTGGAAGAGGAATTTCCTTACGGTACTATTTTGGGAAAGGTTTCGGCTGAAATTAGGAGAGAATCGTTGCTCACGTAGGTGTGACGACTGGGAAAAAAAGGGAGCGATATAACTCATCGTTATGTTTCAATCGGAAGCGAAGAGAAGAAAAGTTGAAAGAAGGAAAAAGGAAAGAAAGAAAAAGAGGAGCAGGTAGTTTCCGTGGATTTAAAAAGCTTAGGGAACATTTACACATTGAGGAAAAAAAAAACATTCCCTCTCGCTTGCTCATTCATATGGCAAGTTGACTCTCGTTGGATTGTTACGCGCATGTGTGCAACGCCCCTTGACACAGTACTGGGCTGTCACGCCATAGCCATTTCTCCCGCCCGTTTGCGCATCATTCGACCCATCCCCCTCCCCCATCCCCCTCGGATCGTTCTTTTTTTGGCCAGCGTGAATCGAGCTCGCTCTACTGCAAATGCACACGCGCGCCGGTCTCACAAAACAAATTTTCAGTCTGCCTCGGTGTGTGTATATTTGTTATTGTGTTGCTTCGACTCGCTCTCTCGTTTCGCCTCACCGTACGACGATTTTCTTTCAACGCTTGTTCTTTACCCTGCTGCTTGTCATCGCTCGTCCTTTTTTTCCCCTGTCAATGCGCCATCTACGCGGCGGGTCACAATTTTCGAGGAAAACTCCAGGCGCAGCTACATCGTCACATTTCCTCAGCCTACGCTTTTCCTTCGAAATGACTGCGAAAAACTTTGAGAATTCTGAAAAAACGTTCAGTATTTTTCAAGCGCAAACTTTTTCACTAAAATGTAATTTCTTGAAAATAAAACGAATGCAACGACTATGAAAATTATGAATCCTTAACGTAGAATCACTGGAGAGTTTTCCAGAATTTTTTCAGATTTTCTCTCTCAAAATAATCAAGATCCAAGTGGCAGGACGAAAAGGACTAATTAGGGTCCTCGATGTGCCAAAAAAATCATCCTCGGAAGGCTGAAAGGGTCACCGTTTCAGTAAAAACTTACAAAAGGTCCTTTTGCGAAAAATGGATACGAAATTTCTTGCAACTTGTCATTTTTATCAAAAATGATATCGCGATTAATTCCCAGAAAGAAAAAGATAAAAAACAGACGGAAAAGAACCACAAAATATTAAAAAACACACGACTGAATTATTTTGCAAGTCATTTTCAAGTTTTCAACCATCAACAGAAGAATCAACTTTTTAATGTAACCGTATCGAGCGGTTACTGCGCTGAGTAGGTTTTCCAAATGCAGGGCATCATCATTTTACCGCGGGATGTGACGAGGAAACTGCAACATTTCAATCTTCATCAAAATATTTAGTTTTTTTTTTGTATTAGGAAGTATACAGTGTATTGATACATCGAACAAGATGATTGATGCGAATGACCTACCGTTGAGTAGTCATCGACTATGAAAAGTGGGATGCAATCGGAGCAGCTTTGAATCGGGGTCAAAAAAGAAGTGAAAACTTTTCTAATTGTATACGAACGGGCAATTTTCGACATTTACTGTGGATTCCTCTTGTGACCTAGAATCGTTGACCCGTGTCTCGATGGGTCGCTCCAATGGATAGACTTGTCACTGGATCAGTTTCCCTCCGGGGAAGCATTGTTGAATAGTGCAGAGTTAAACATCAGTTTTCTCTGTGAAGGAGCGTAACAGATCGTGTCCGGAGCTACCGATCTTCGTCGACCGTTCGCTCGCTCGAAATTCGACAGGTAATGACGTGCGTCCGCTGATTCGGGTCTTGCAGTTTTCCAAAAGGAAAAAACCAACCTGAATGAAGAAAAAAAGCGCATGCGAATTGTAAACGTGTACGTCAAATCACCAGACAAGCGGACAAAGCTCAATGGCATTTTCCCTTACGTACGCGAATTATACGGATCACCATTCTCCAATGGCTATCAATCATCGTTTCTCCTACCGTAAAAAATACCCTTCGTGCATCACTTAACATTCGACGTTCCCGAACCCAACCATTGTGAACATTCGGCCTCGGTTTTCCGATCTATGGCTAACTATTTCTCCAAATCCATCGTGGCTCTTCAAATTATTCAAGAGAATCGAAAATCCGAACGTATATGTTGATTACATAATTTCCATCATACTTGAGCACTCTCTAGCGTATCGGAGACTTGCCACAGTCCTTCATTCGAAACCGAATTCGATGGACGATGCTTTGGCCACGATAGCCACTCAACATTTGCAATTTCGACAATGAACGTCCCATAAAAATGAAAGTATTTTGTTTGGAATGAAATTGAAAAAAAAGCCACAAACCCTTTCAAAAGAATATTCAGTGGCTAATTTTTAGACGTCAGAACTTTTTTCCAGTCCTTTTTTTCGGTTTTTCAAGTTTTTTCCTCGAGATCAAGATTTTCCTCAAAATAATCCCGATCGAAAAATCGGCTTGCGACTTATTGAACCTGGAAATTCTGTTTCTTGTAGTTTTATTTTCCGAAAGATAAAATGCCACGAAGAGGTCGGTTTACGACTTTTTTAATGATTAAATTGATGATTTAATGACTGAAAAAAAATGTGTACGGCGCGCGTAAGCTAATTAGCCTTCGATCGATTGTCCATTTGATTCCGAGTGAAAATAGAAGTTTCACATTATTGATAGAGTTTCATTCGACTGAGATTTGCCTCAAATCAAGTTGTCCTTTCACTTCCACAAAAAAACGGATTGGATGCTCGATCGACCATCGAAGCTATGCCGCGGTAAATTTTCGATGGTGAGCGAAATTGACAAAAAAGCGAGCTGGAGAGTGAGAAAAAAGGAGGAAAGCATCTCCTTCGCCCAGTGGACGATAAAATCCTCGATTCCACGCGACGATACGCATTAAGTTTGAGAATCGTCGGCATCCTTTGAAGGAATAAACTCCTCCGATCTCTTCTTCGCTTATAATCAGTTCCGTTTCCTGTCCATCGCTTTTCACGAATACGATTTACAAGAAAAATAATAAAATTTTCATCATTTACAAAGTCCTAACAAATTTTTTCTCAAATCCAAAATAATCCATCATTTTCATCCTCAATTCCATGTAAATTTTGCTGAACCTCTGGACCTTTTTTTTCTCGTAAAAAATAATCGTTCGTCAAGTTCTCCGGGATTTTTTTTGATAAAATAATTTCCGTAATTTGATTTCCAACATTCCGCCTCCTCCAGGAGTTTGAGTAAAGAAATAATTTTGTACGCGATCGGTATTGGTTGCTAATAAAATCCACTGGTATTGAGTACGAGCGAGCATTGAATTCGAAATGGTGGAGTAGAATTACAATTATTACACTGAGGATAAACATGGCGCGAGGACTGCGAAGTATTTTGAATAAAGTGTGAATCACAACACGCGGTATTGAGTATCCGAAACCTTCAGGATGAGTGTATTGGTAAAGTTTGCCTCCGTTTTTTTTTTCACAACGTTTGATGCCGCCTTCGGGTACGTCTCAATTTTATACCGAACGTGTGTAGAATCGGTGTTTTTTATGTATTTTTCATGATCGACACTCCATAGCGAACGGAAGGCAAACGTGGACAAAAAGCAACTGAGAGACGAAAGAATAAAAAAATATATAAAAGCGCATTGGAAAGAAGGGGGATACGTTTGAAGGTGGGCTGAGTGTTTCGTTGATGCATTCAACAGGCAGGCTAATCCGGTGATTCGGCCGACGGCGCATGACGAGACTGCCCCTTCTCGGATTCGAGTTGAAACGCTTGCCAACATGCACTATTCAACTCAAATATACAGGAGGATGCTTTGGAGGAATTTGTAACGATATCCCGTTTGCCGGCAATAGCCCGCCCCGCGGCTAACATACATAATCTTTTCAATGGGGCCCAATATCGGCGAGCACATACAGAGTCTTCCACAAGTCGCTGTTAAATTTCAGAAACCCGCGTTGGCTCGTGGACGTCACGAGAGCCTTTGACTTGTGCGCTCGACGCATCATTCGTTAATCCGAAATTAATTAGACGGAAAATTCGATACCCTGAAGAGAAAAAATTATAAATTTGGTAAAAAAAAAAAAACATTCAAATGGAAAATCGTACATTTTTTTATTTTTCTGCATTGTAGTGGCATAAAAAATGGTTCGAGGATTATACACTCCACAAAGACATTACGCGCTGTCCATCAAATACCCGAGATACTTAAGTCCGATTCCAGCCCGTAGGATTCATCTCTCGGAGTGCAACACTCGATTCCTTTGATGGGTATCTCAGCCCTAAACACTTTTTGAGACGCTGCAGGACTGTGATGAATGTGTCTAAAAACGTTCTCCAGATGGTCAAGCCAGATTAGCAGGTGTCGATGGCGCAGCTCGGTGCATTCAGTTCCAAAAAACTGGTAAGAGCGTTATTGCAGGTCGTGAAAGAAAATATAAAAAAACAACTTTCGAGTAATTTCTTCTCTCTATCCATTTTTTTTACCTATTTAACGTAAAATACTGAATTTATTCGAAAGAACAATGGATGGCATTTATTTTAATATAGAAATAATAAAAATAACTTGAGGTGCGATATGAAGCAGCTCCGGCAAATTTTCTCGTCGTCAAAATAATTCTGTCCCAATTTTTTAATTACAAATTAATATTTAACGTGCGTAATGAACATTTTTTTCATAATTTGTTACATTTGCAATAAATTAATATTTACAAGTAAAAATTACATAAATTTTCGATCGTCATTTCTCTCGGAGGCTGTAACGAGACCATTTCATCGAGTGTTTTACTCATAGAGTTAATCAGTCGTGAAAAAAATTAGATTTTCCAGACTGCAGTCTGACGATTCGCGTCGCCGATTTGATTTTTAACATTGTACCGTCCATTGTGATTTAATTGATCGAGATTGATTCTTCACAAGATCGGAGAAAAATTTTTCGGCGTATTTTCCATGTGACGCGTTTGGGAACTTGACGTTTCCGCTAGAATCCAGTTGTCTGGCCGACGCTCACGGTTGTCCGCCTCGCTCGCATAAACGCGTCCTGCACATGGCAGACTCGCCTTTTGCATGCGGCACACACGCCATTGTCTCAAGACACTTATTTAGTTTAGCTTGATTTTGTGAATTAATTAAAAGTCATCCTAATTATCGGTTTAGTTGTCCCTTTTCGAGCAGCGACTTGTAGTACAATTTGCTGAAAGTTGAGTTTTCGAACGTTCATGAACAATGGAAAGTAATTTTATGCAGAAACTTGGAGAAAAAATTCATTCCGAATACGAATTATTCGCTTACCTGGCAGTAAAGTTGATGGTAAAAAGATCCAGAAGAATTTCTCCCTTAGTCGCAATTACAGCGATGAATGAATGATTCACTCTGAATTCGATCGTTTCCAAAACGTCACTGGATCGGGGGCTTCGATTTTTATAATTTAGTCCTAATTCGATAGAGAAAACAAACGTTAGGAGGATCAACCAAGATCGTCGAGTTATGGGGAAAAAAAAGAAAAATGGAATAAAAACATAATGTTTTTCGTCGAAATTGGAGTAAGTGCGATGCAATTTGATTTGGTTGCAGTTCTCACCGGTCATTTGGTCACTGACGTCGCCAGTCTCGTCAATTTCAATGATGGCTTTGCTTCGCGACGGTCCCAAACGCATCTCTTTTCCTCTGAACATCCTGGTAAAGTTTACCGGAGTTACGAAAAGACTCGAGCCTCCCAAAAACTAATGAGGAATTGAAAAATTAATTGAAGGAGTCCTTGCATTATTCGCGCTTGATTAATCGACTTTCTGCGCTCGCTGCTTCGTGGAATAAACTTTCAAGAGCATAACACTAACTTCGGGTAACCAGTAGCTCAGGGAAATGTCGGTTTCAACTTTGAATTTCGGTAGATAGAGGTCAACGTTTTTCATTGATCCACTATGATAAAGGCTCTTCAATGTCATGTTTCGAAGTTTTGGTACCAACTGAAAATATCCGTTAACCTTGTTCGGAAGAATTACGAACATGTTCACTGAATCCTCAGGAGCCTCGCTCTGGAAAAACACACTCTGATCGATTATCGACCTTGGTGAAAAGTTGTTTCACATGAATTTACCTTGTACGGAATTTTGAGGACCCTGGAATCGAGTTCGGGAATCTCACTATACTGGAACCGACCATGTTTGTACATGGTCATGATATCAATCGTGTCGTTATTCAACACTCGGAAAGGGCGTAATTTCGTGAAGGAAGGGTTAAACCCTGATTTCCAAAAACCTTTGAAATAGATGGCATTTACGAGAACGATACCTGGATCAGGTCCAACTTGATCTGCACAAAAAACAACAATTCACGTAACGTGAAAAAGCAAAGAAAACTGCACAGAAAATGAAGTTGATTTCCGTGAAATCAGCCAGTCTCGGTTTTCCGGTCGTTTATCCAAAAAATACAACAAGAAAAATGCAAGAAAGGTTTTACATTGCTCGAAAAAGTTGACGATCTGTTGACCGTTTGTTTTCTCTGCCAACCACCGATTGATCTTTGCGATTGGCATGTGTTGACCATCGAAATCAACACTCTCCATTGTTGTATGAAAGAAATTGGAAGCCGTGTCGACAAATTCGAGGTTCGGCTTGAGATGAGAAGGATAAAAAATTCTTGTGCCAATGCGTAGATCGTAATTCTGAAATGACACGATTTTGCCAAAATTTCTATTATTTTTCTCACTAAATCTCATCGCTCGTTGTCTCATAAATTTTTGTTTGTATTTATTCTACATTTTTAATGCCAACACATTTTTAGACATTTTTTTCAAAATCAGTTTCGCAACGCTTGAAAGTCCGAAAGAGTCTCATTCGATTTTACGAAAATTAAATATTTTCGCATCTCAAATTGACTTAGAGGACAAATTTAGGATTTGAAGAAAAATTATTTCACGGTTTACTCACGTTTAGGATGTGGAGCAGTCTGTGGAAGCCATTTTTGGCAAGTGACGTACTCAGATTAGGGACTCCGAGGGCACGAATCAACTCCAACCTCGTGTCACCTCGTGCCCCATAAGATAATACCAGCAGCGGGATGAAAACGCTTAACGGTGAAATAACTCGCGTTTCAGGATCGAACTCTAGGATTTTCTAGGAAAAATAAACAATTATTGCATAAAAATAAAAAATAAAAAAACAAGAAAGCTCGTCGACTTTGTTCGTTCGTGCTTTACCTGAATGTACTCAGTCTCGAACTTCTTGGCAATCGTTCTAATCAAGCGAATGCCTCTTCTCGATGGTAAAGGTCCATCGAGTTGTTCGTGGCTGGGAGATCCGTCGAGCTCGTTGAATGAATTGAAATCGATTTGTTTCGAATTGGAACACGAATTCAGTGGGAGACTCAACGTGAAAATGCCAAATAGAAAAACTAGAAAGAATCGCCACAGAAATATTCGAAATGGTCTGCATAGCAAAAAAAAAAAAAAAACCAACGTTTAATTAGGGTGCGAATATTATTAGAAATCACTGCGTCAATGGACAATGGACCATCGTTAAACAATTTCACGTCCATTGCTTGAGTGTCTTTTTTAATCGATTGGAATGAAAATCTCGACTTTAGAATTTGGCCAACGTCTTGCAAATCAGAAAATGTGTGGCCATAGCTAAAAAATCCAGGAAACTTGCCCAAATCCATTTCGAACGTGTGTAGTCTCAGCGCAGCTGCGAGTTAATGTCAAGAAATTTCAGATTCTCCATTTCAATGCGTACTAGCGGCTTTTTATACACTTTTGTTATCTCTCCCATTTTTTCACTTAGTCGATACAGTTCGGAATAATGACGCGAAACATTTGCGTCAACCTACTTATGACGTGAGACACGTTTTTCTGCTTCTTCAAGTCACTATCAACTCCTACGACGAACGATTAACATCTGTCAATAAATATTAACACATCAGGAGTCTCTGGAGAGTCAATACAGTCTGAGGACAGTATCTGTATTGAATTGATCGTGATTACGATTGGTATACAATGAAAACGCCACCAATTAATAAGTTTCATCATCGATACTTTTGTTCGGATAAATTACGCGCACTGCTGCCCAACCTGGTACTGTCTTGATCGAATTTTTCAGCACGAAACGTGTTAGAAAATGGATTTTTTGGGCAAAAGTTCATTCCAGACACTTTGATGCCGAGGAGTCAATTCATTTGCAGTGCATTTAACATTTTTGGTCCCAACCTCATAAATATAAATAAAGGTTGACTCTTGGACGCATAATCGTGTGACAAATTAGTTTAAAAAAATGTCATACACTGACAACATAATGATCACCAAAACAAATGAAGTTTGTGGATCATTACATCTCGATTTTATTGCAAAACATCTTCCTGTTAGTACACTGAAAAGAAAATTTTGTTGAAAAAGATGGATATTTTGTTGGATACGTTAAACTAAACGTTTTTTCGAAAAATCACGAAAATTTTGTCATTCCAGCAAAAAACATTCTGGAAAATCGTTTTCGGAAAGTAAATTTTTGTCATTTCAATCGTAAATTTTGCTGACAGTTCCGTTACAATGAAAAATATTGTCGAAATAACGAAAATTTTGAAATCATCCCAAAATATTTAGTTGGCCGTATTCAACAAAATATCGACGTTTTTTGACAAAATTGAATTTTCAGTGTATTAATGCTATTTGCAGTAATTATGTCTCTTTATCCACCTTCATGTCTTCTTAGCCGGATCATTTAAAAAAAATTTCGAGTGCTCTGAAGTCTGAATGAAATATAAAAAATTGGAGTCAGCCAAGTCATTGGCTTTACAACTCCAAATTATTCCTCTTTACCGTGTGATGTACGGAAGAAATTGGATTGGAATTGATATACGCGAATTTTCAGCGTTAAATTAGTGTTTTTCAGGGCCAGCACGCGCGTGATGAATGATTAATGCATGTTTGATAGAGACATGGCGCACGGATGTAGGATTTTTCATGGTCTTCCCTGGTCCATCGGTTGAAAGTTAATCCGAGAAATGGCGGCGACATTAGAAAAGTCGTGTCACATACATTTGTATGTATAGCTGAAAAGCTTTTTCTATGCCACAGGCACTTTTTCACCAAGTCTCTAATACTTCAGTGCTTGTTTGCCTTTCCCATATTATACACGTATATCTGGACAGTTTTGCGGTGTTCTGCCTCCGCAGTATGCCCGCGCTCGGCATTGTTGTCGACACCCTAGCAAATACGGAAAAGCCAGAGGAGTGAGAAAACTTATAATGGCAAAGTAGATCGGCTTATGTGACGACCAATCACCCGCTCGACACCCTGACGTTTTGACGCTTGGCTCACAAAAATCCGTCGGAAGGGTGAAATACAAACTCATTATCGAATATTTCTTTACTCGTAATTTCGATCATTGTAACGTTGAATGAAAATCGACTTTTGATAGAAATTCTTTGATGTCCTCATCCTTTTTTTCCGGAAAAGCTTCATCGATCTGAGAGATCGCACGTGTGCAAAAAAATAAATAAAAATGCGATCAAATGGGCTTTTTTTTACATCAAAAAATTTTTTGATCCAACTACAAACGACTGATGACGTGCATGGCGAAAAACAGACGTCGAATATTGCGCTTCACGGTTTGTTTATCGTTCGAAAATGATGGAATATTGTAAATCCGTCACGCGATGTCGCAATGAGAGAACTTACTCGACTGTTAAATTGGTAAACGGGATCCGATATATTTTTCGAGCGTAACTCATCAACCCTTTGGGGCTAAAAAAAACTTCCATCTTCTTTCCCGTAAAGATAAAAATCCGCAGACCCCTTTACTTTTTTTTCGCCGACAGGGAAACCATAAGGGGTGAACGGGATCGCACTGAACGATCACAGGGGCAACGGAGAGCCAGCAGTCGAGCGGGTTTTACCCCAGATCACCGTTTTGTGTCATATGTCGTAAATCAAAGACGTGAAATCAATTACCACTCGTAACCCCGCCCCCCTCTGCTTCAAAATGTTACGCAAAAAATCAAAATCTGGCGCGAGCAGCCTCTTCTCCACCCACGTATAAATATTGATGCACGATGTTCGATTTGCGTTCTTTTCCTTCGTGTCTCCATTTTCTTCTATAATGAAAATTAATCAATTTATATCACACTCGCAATTATGAATGAAAAAATATGAAAAAATTCATGGTCAACCTTGAGACTGCACTCTTGAAGCGAGGATAGATTTTTTTTAATTAAAAATAATGTTTTTCTCATTAAATATATCGGGTTGAGGTTTTGGGTCAAGTTTTTCTTTGCCGTACCAAATTATACAGAATTTAATGAACTCTGCCCCATGATTTCTTCACAAAACGAAGAAAGGCGATTTTAATGTATTGGCACGAAGCGCTACGATCACAAGAGCGAGTAATGTGCTAATTAATGTGTTAATTACGAATCGGATCTTTCGTTGGACTTAAATGGCAGAAATGTCAGTCTCGATCCAGGCACGTAATTCCCAACAATGTTGAGTCTCATAAAAAAATGAGAAAAGAGTAGTTCAGCATGGAATAGCTTGTGTAGGAAAGTTTGAATCAAGCCTCTTTATTTACAATGAAATTGTGCCCGAATGTCAGGTAACTCTTTCAACACTTTCGTTCCATGCATTTGGACCCTCATGATTTTTCTACCTCGTCGCCCTTGTACGAGGTTTGGGTCTCTTTCACTTCCTCTTGCTCTCTCTTTCTCTCGCTACCCATTCTGCTACCCTTTATTATGATTTATATGATGTTAACTCTCTTTGAGGTTCAGTGAATCGTGCCCGATCGTACGTTCGTGCCCCCGAATAAACATTAGAGAAGGAAGGAGCTACCGGGGGGCCCTTTGGTTCTGGAATACTGCGGAATCGTAGAGCGACCTTCAAATCTTGCTTCTATTTCGTGAGGCCGCGATTTTACTGAAAAAAACTGTGGCAATTTTTGCAAATTCTATAATTAAACAAAAAAAGTGCATTTACACTGAGAATCCTATGATTTTTACGAGAAAACGCAATTGTCGTTGGGAAAAGGGATTTTCCCGTCATTTTCCTAAATGAAATATCCTCCGGGTCCAGGAGAATATTGATTCGGGATTCTGGAAGTTCCAGAGGCCTGTGATACGTCGCTTTAAACCCTGGGCTGCTGTAGAATTTCGTGGGTTACCTCGTCGCTCCAGAAAATTCAATTATTCCTATGGATGTGTAAGTTCAGTGGTTGTGAGACGATTCCAGGGCTACCAGGAAAAGAAAATAAAGAGGATGACTGATAACGCAGGCGCCGAGCTACACTTTCGTCGGCCATCTTCCGGTCGCCATGGATACCTCTCGGAGGAGGACTACGAAAGGCTGGTGTATCGATCGGCAACGTCAGCTATTTCGGAGGGGAATCGTCGCGGTCTGGTATCAGAATGAAACGAGGCGGTGATAACTCTTTCGAGAATTTTCCGTTTCCGAATGATGATACGCAAGAAAAAATTACATCTAAAAATGAAAATCTTTCCAAGCTCATCCGTGTTGTCTGCTTGTATTTCGAGATCGTCAAAAATTCATAAAAAATTGAAGAAAAAACCAGGCACGATCCTCTTTGATGCAGAGCCAGCCAAAAGAATTTCAAATCCTCTTTCAGGACCTTCAAGATTCAAGCCAAAACAGTTTTCTCCAACATGGACTGTTGCGCGCATTTAAACTGGAGCTGAACGGAAACGTGGCTGGATATTCGGTTTTAGATTTCGTGTGTATTCGGGACTGAGTCTTCTCCGGTTGACGCGATATCGCAACACGACAAAAGAGCATTCAGGCTG
Organism: Diadegma fenestrale; assembly: GCA_037043255.1. Classification (NCBI taxonomy): domain Eukaryota; kingdom Metazoa; phylum Arthropoda; class Insecta; order Hymenoptera; family Ichneumonidae; genus Diadegma; species Diadegma fenestrale. The sequence continues at coordinate 11,998,298 of CM073317.1, forward strand.
TTGAGGCGCGAGGCCGGTGCTTCGTTTCGTAGTTTTATAATCCTGTCGACAGTAAGGCGAAAAAGGGGTTATACCCTCATTGTGCTTGATAATTTAATGTCTGCAAACAGACGGGGTGTCCATGTAAAACATGGGCAAACATATCTATCGTATGGAATAAGGATTAAGGCAGCCAGATCACACGCCGATTCGGACTCAAATAATATTCCACAGCACATATATATATACAACTGTGTGCATTATAGGATTGCTTATCCGTAGCACGTCCGCGTCCTCATACCCTAACATCTAAATGTCCCCATCAATGAATCGAACTACGAACGGTGAGAATATATGCACCGGTTGAATTCGGGTACACGAAAGGAAGAATAAAAGTTAAAGTTTCTCTTGTCACACACTGCAACTCCCGATCCATTTGACTAGCGCGTCGTTTTTCCGGAAACCTGTAGATATGTGCAAACATTATTGTTAGTTACTCATTTTCGGTCTCTAAAACGACCCAAACGTCAATTTTTTCCGAATATCTTGTCTTTTAAAACGTTTCGTTAAAAATGAAACTAATCCAAGGATTGTGAAACCTCAAAGTAGAATCAACGGAGAAAATTCCAGATTTTTTTCTTTCCGAAAACATGAGATACAAGTGGCAGGACGAAAAGCAAAAGTGTGCAGGATCAAGGCCCCATGTAATCCCGTCGGTCTGAAATGGAAAACTCTTGAAACTTGCAAGTCAACGACAACCAGATTTCAGATATTTAGATATCGGAATTCTAAGTTTGAGTGTCCGGGCGGGAAGAAATGAAAGTAATACAACTATTGGAAATTAAAGTTGGTTTTAGACTCTAGTCTGTTTGTTCCGTCGCTTGAATAATTGGATCCTGCACGAGCCATGGTAGGTCTAAAAGTTGATGACATCTCCCTGGTTCGGTATAAGTCTTCCTTGGAAATCGATCTCATCTACCTGCCCTGGTAACGCGATATAGACGTCAGAGTGGTGCGGACAGGTCGCAGTAATTGTTTTGTTGGAACTCGGAAGGACGTACTACTATACGATGCAATCAGCGGTGAAAGAACTAGAACTGTGTAATAGAGATGTCAGGATGGACATATGCGACGTGTAATTAAACAGGCATGCGAGCGCATAGAGAGCAGCGAGTAAAACATGGAACTTTGGAGTTTATACAAGTACGTGAGTACGCTAGAGTCACGTGGCCTTTCCCCACCTCTCATGGCATACACGTTAGTAATCTACGTGAGCCCGTCGCGATCCCCCGTGATGCTGGCAATTACCGAAGGCTTAGAGGACGAACGCTCAGGACGCTCACTGTTGAGTGCCGGAGACCTTCGCTCATTTTTCACCCAGCCCCCCATAGTCATGAATGCCTACTTCTCCACACGGGGCACGTGTCCCGCCTTCTCGATATTCATATTCGCCTCGTCGCATGCGACCCTGTCTCGATCTTAAAATTGAACGACCCACCGCCGGAAGCGTCAACTCCGATTGTACCAACAGCCACCTTCCCGGCTCAATAGAACACAATTAACACGTGCTAATGATAAAATTATGTTCCTTCATTATGAGAAATGCTCCGATTGTTGCGCGATATCGTCATTGTACCTGTAGCAACATCTGAATGGCCTGGGAATCCGGAAAGGCGTGAAACATCATGAGTAGCCAACTTTGGTGGACTTGTTCAAAACGACTACTCAACTTCGTGTAGGCTGCTCGATTGAGAATCGCCAGCATCGATGGCCAAGAGACGATCATTGTAGATATTTTCGAATTTAGCAGACACGTCATCATACCGAGTTTAGTTCGGACGGGTTTGCAGAAAAGTTGAAGGGACCTCGCCATGTTTTTATTCGACTATTTGGTCGACAAAATTGACTCAGCTTCATTAAAGATGGCATCATTTTGATCTTCTGATCTCGCTATTCGGTAAACTTGCGTTTTGCTACAGAATTTTTCGAAATTTCCGGTCACTTTGCCACCCTGTACGTAGAATCGCAGTGGCGCGTGTCGATACAGGGATTACAATTAGTCGTTTACTCCTTTCCATGATCGAGCGCCAGCACATGACCATGCGTTTTTCATCACGAACCTATTCATCAAAAAGTACTTATCTTGTGACCTGCAGGTAGTTTAGGAATATAAATACAGAAATCGTGCACCGTCACATTAGCGTCTATAAGAACCATTTTGAGGTCCATTTATTTCTTGACTTTGACTGATATTCATGTGACCATAATCAATTAAGGATTCAATCGCCAATTCGATGATTAAGGAATCACAACGATTAGTAACATATAATTTATAGATGAGGGTTGTGAACCGTGTGTTTTCCCCAACGGAATTCGTTTGTTAGAATAGTTGAATCATTTGAAAGCAGTTGTCCAGTTATTCATCAAGTTGGGAATGGAAATAAAACAGAATTTGATGGGCAGCAAATGAGAAATCTCATCGCCTTTTGAATTTTCGATTACTCGTTGTTTATATTGCATACTTGATGCTCTGAGTAATACCGGCAAGTACGAACGAGACGTTTATTTGACTCCTGATACTCGGAATAATATCATTCGAAGGTTCGATCCGATCCTATAATGATGGGCTGTCAATGGTTGAAACGGCTGAATAGGAAAAAGGCTCTCTGCGTCGTACCCTCGGTTGTTTATTTGTGCGGGGGTGTACGTTACGCGTATTACGTTTCATTCTCCCTTTTACAGTACAAACGGGCGAGGGTCAATATTATACGAGTGATTGAGCCTGAGACGAACTCTTCTCTATTCTCGTATTATGTTTGCGTTTGTACTTCGACCGAACGAGGCAGGTCCTGGAAATTAGTGCCAATTAAAGTCGTATGGCGAGCTAGTCTGGCATTGGTTCTTGGACACATACAACACGGACTACCCAGCAGCAAAACTCAACATCAATCTAAAAGTCGAACCGAACACAAGTTCGTCCAGATCTAAACTGGCATTGAACTGATTTTTCAACAATTTTTGACAAAACAACAAAAATTAATTTTCAACCCTGAGATACTGAGGGTCCGTGAAGAGTTCTCGTAGATGTAGCAATTCTGCGTGATGGAAAAAGTCTCTGTGCGTGCACTCGCGAAAAGTTCTAGTCCGTCACGTTTCTAGAAAAATTTTGAATCAGCATGAAAGAAAAAAAAAATTCAACGTGGATTCCATGAATTTTTTTTCTATAATCAAACACTACATCAAAATTTAACCAACATCTACGAAATTTTCATGAATTATCCAAATGTTCGATAAGTCACGAAATTTAATTCGAGAAGTCGCATGAATTCGATATGCAAACGAAAGGATTTCGATTCAACAGATATGATCGTTAACGTGTGATGTTTCACACCGGCTGCGTCCGATAGCATCGAAGCTGTGGGGAACGATCAGCAGTATGAGTATCGACTGCAGTGGAGCATTGTAGTGTCGTACACTTTGCGTACAGCCCATTATCGTACGAGAGTTTCTCCTCCGTGACGTGGCGTCAATGATATGCAAATTTTCGATCCAACCTCTGAATATAAACTGTACACCGATGACAGCGACGTTTTTATCCTCTTAGGCAGAAGAAAAACTGGCAGCAGGCATTCGTTCCAAATCGTTTTTTATTCCTCAAGATAAAAACGCCTGCGAACAAGTGTCGGCGATTTATTTTGAGGAAACACGTTCAGGATTAAAAAATAGAATGAGACCAGTCGATTATTTTATTTTATCAAGAAACATTTTAAAAATCGATTCGTACTTTTATGGACATGTACGAAGCAAAAAATGATTCGGTACACAAGAGATAGCGTACATTACTGAGGCAGCCAGGACATATTGTCCCTGTGACATTGATTTGACGTAATTGGCACCAGGAAGGAGACGAGCGGAGCAGAAATGATTGAGATAAGCCGGTATAAGCCGGGATAAGCCATGCGTGGATTTAGCCTTTGCGATCCTACCAATAGCTCTGAGGGGTTTGACTAGTAGTTCCTCCGTTGGATCAGTTTATGTTTGAATTTTAGGGGAATCCACACAGGCTTGTATATCCATGAACGTTAAACGATATGTACCGAATGATCAGCCTTTTCTGCTGCCTTTTCACTTCTCGATCGCGTTTTTACGTTCTAATAATGTGACTCAGAATCCTGACCAGTTACCATAAAATCTAAGCCTTTTACCTTTTTTCAATTGTCTGGAAATACAAATCATTTTTTTCTCTGAAATTTTTTGAATTTACAGTTCAGAATGTTATAATTCGAAAATTATAATGATGCAAAAAGGGGCTTCGTGGGGTGAACAATTAAAATACTAAAAGGCTGAAAAACTAAAATTTTGATTAAAATTTTATTGTTTGTTTCTCAAGAATCGTGAAATTATTTCATATGCAGCGAAAATAATCGTTCAATGTATATATATATATATATATATCGTGAGAGTGACGGGGGTAAAAGCATTTTGTCGTAATGCGAACGTCAAACACTCGAGGCATCCCTCGTTGGTAAAATTCCGTGGGAGTAGACACCTGAGAATCCGATCATCCCTCGTATCCTCAATCTGCGTTGTGTTCCGAGAACGTTGTTATGCATTCACGATCCGGAGAAAGTTCCATAAAACCTGACAGGATTTTTGAAAAGCCTTCGGGGGCTTTGCACTGTGTGTAAATAGAAATTCGCCCGTGGTCATGGTTTCATTGAAGGGATGAGGGCAATAAGGGTGTAAATGTTCAACAACGGTTTACCGAATGTCCCCATGAAAATTCACCATTTTATGTGTTTCGTTTGTAAAATGGTTTATGAATTCACTTTGGATTTTTTCACCTCAATTTGCAGTCCCGAATGGCCTGACCTGTGGGGCACTTCAACTTTCATTTACAAATTATTCCAGAATCCGAGCTATTTTGCTTTTGTTTCGACGTTGAAAATTATTTGTGCTGGCAAAGCATCAGAAACTTAAAGTTTTGCCTCGATTTCTCGAAGTGGTTTCCATTTTTTTCTAACCAATAGAAATTGTTTCTATGGCTGAAATTTCGTAAAGAACCCAAACAGGAAAAAAAGCATCTGAACGCCGAAAATAAAGATTTAAATGTTAATCAACTGAATTCTCATCTGTGACTGCTTCTGTGATGGTGCATGGAAGGTCAGCTGTGCAGAATGAATTGCGCAACCACTATTTCAAGCCGGAGAGCGAATTGGATATGCCCAATTCGATGTTTTACTGTCTGTACAGCAGAATAAAATTTCACGTGCCTTTGATACGTACGAAGAGCGATGAGTTGCCTTGACAAAGGGGATGGAAGCGTAAAATTTGAATGAACGTGTACACCGAGCGAGGCAAGGCTCGCCGGTCACGGCACATTAGGAAATAGTAACGTGCTCATTCAGAAACCATTCCTCTTCCTTACAACGGCTCAATTCAACTAGATTCGTAGTTGCTGAAACTTTTTTTTAAGTGTCGCGTCTTTTTTTACAGTTCTTCAAATTGGATCGAGCGATTGTTTGTTTAATTATGTCATATGTTCGGGGTACTTGAAAATTTCAGGGGCTTTTCCTGTCCGTTTTTAAATATTGCCCAATTGCACCATAAACGAGGAAAAAAATTCCGCCAGAATCAAATTATCACGATTATTCGATGATTGGGTTAATAATTAGATTTTTTTATTTGAATTTCATGTAGAATATTTTGGCCTCAAAATGATGAATCGGTTTCCAACTCGAATTTTCGGAATTGACATTTTTCGACACGGTTAATTCTATCAAGATGAAAATATCTAAGATGATCATGAACAGAATGTGTCGGGAAATTTCTCTTTCGCACTCGCGATGGCAAGACACTGACTGGGATCTTTGCCCTTGATTTTTTATAGTTCGTGAATTGTTGCGATAAACTTCACTAATAATTCGTGCACCTGGAGTGTTTCTACAGCAGACTGAGAGCGAGTTGAGGTAACAAATTGTAAAACCAGTGTGTGGCAAGGCTTCCGTTGCAATAAAAGGATTAAAACTGTACCCTTCGTAACGATGGAGCTTTTGCTGAGTTAAGTGACACGCTCAACCCGTTCAATCGAATGGAAAAGCTTGGATAATGGTCGTTTCGTTGCGAAAACGTAACTACATTTTTCCGAGAGGCGTTTCCGTAAATAATCATCACCTGGTGTCGCGGTTGTGCAGACGATCAGTCGAGAGGGTTGAAGTGACCCTATATCTGGTCCAGAAACAAAAATCATGTCAAAAAAACCGAATCACGTCTGACAGACGACACGATCATTCGGTTTGGCATGCGATGCCTGAAAAAATTTTCATACCAACCATGACTGGTCCAGTCTGCCTCATTATCTTCCACAAAAAAAATGGCAAAAAGTTAATATTTTCTTCAAATGTATTTCTAATATGACGATAAATTTGGATTTCAGAAAAATTCGGAAAAATTTGACGAGTTTATTTCGACCAACGCGATCGCATTTTATTTTTGATCCTCATCTTATTCATTCCGCGATAGTGAATAAAATGACTGCGTGCTCTTATCCACAAATGCTGATCGCTACCGGCGCGACGCTTATTGAATCGTGCGGCGCTTAACTGATAAGAAAAATCTATACGTATTCCGTTAATTGTATTCAGGGTGGATTTAGGGGCTCGCGTTTCTCTCGCATATCGAATGGAGAGCGTGAAAAATGCAGACATATGCAAAGCATCCCAATCCACCCTTAGACGATGCAGGAGAGTATCGTCGTGGAATATACAACCTGGGGTTCTTTATATATGCATGCGTATGTATAAGTGAGCCACCCCTTTGTTACCCCTTGTCCAACGAGGTCCGATATTTATGAGTCGGTGAACAAAATCGGCTTCGCGAAGAACACTGCCAGACAAGCCTACGCAGTGTTAATAGTTTTCGTTTAGTCCTAGCCCAACGAGTACACACGTGCTCTATGCACGCATCGTGATTTATGATCTTTTCAGCATCCATTTCGATCGAATTCACCTACAAAATGTAAAACAGTTGTGTTTTATTTATTGGGGGCGAGACGCACTTTTGCGATGACAAAGTTTTTTCATTTCAATCTCTCTCTCTCTCTCTTTCTGCTTTTCTTGCTCTTTCACTTTTTTTTTCTCAAGCACCGATATCGATGATTTTTCGCGAACAGAAATCGCAGATTAAGATTTTTCTGACGTTATTGGAAATTAAATATAAAATTGACATTAGGAATGCACTTTTGTGTCGAACGATCAATTTTTCGAGACGATTCACCTGAACGCAGGTGAATCGTGAGTAAAAACTTTAACCCGCTCTGTAAGAATTTCTTAAGCGAATGGAAAACAAAATAAAGTTCCTGCTCCCCAATCCGTATTGATTTTACCAGAGCTCAATCGTAATTGAAAAGATTCCTTCAAATCACCAAGATAAATTCGACGGAATCCATTCTAATTGATTCCCTCGAATCGCTTAAAACAATAAAGGGGAAAAGGCTCGGGTGAGGGTGGATGAGCCCAGGCTCATTGCTAGCGCTATATATATTTATAAATAACCGTATCGCACTGGATCGCTCGATGGTAATCGCACTATATGAGGGTGCATACTTAATGCCATCCGGATTTCTTCGCTTTGACGCCCCATCGCCGCGTTTACTTGTGAAAACACCCCATTCGAAGCTCGTACTAAAAACCCGTGCACGTTCTCCTGAAAAAGGGGCGCATGCGTTTTGCTTCTCGCATCGATACACAATTCTCGCGACACGCGTTTCCGATGTGGACATATGTTTTACTTTTCTAAATACTTGTCATCAAGAATCCACAATAAAGAGTAGCAAATTTTTCATTTCCGTATATTTGCAGTTTTTTCAGTCGGTTTAGTACGAAATTATCTCGAGCCGTTCATTTTTTATTCCACAACATCACCAAATCGAGGAAACACGAACCACATTTTTCGCGATTTCGAAAAATCGACGACAAATTTTTCGGAAATACTCGAAAGGATTTTTTTTATGCATATTCTGACCCAATCCGTGGGGTCAAAACAATTTCGACTCCATTTTCACTATCGACGAAAATAAAGTTTTGTTTCGGAAAAACTGCAAAAGCGAGATGCGTTTAATGCTGAAAAATGAAAATAAATATGAAAATACTGAAGCAAAAGAAATCAATTCAAATAAAATAATTCGAAATCGATGGATCGGCTTAATTTTTCTTCAAGAAACGTTTCCAAGTATGAGAATGGAGAGGTCAATAAAAAATTGAAATAATACGTAACGTATCGCTATAGCGATCGATGGTGTTGTAACAATTTTGTAGGGTCGTACGCAGGAACGGCAAGTAAGATGATAGTGGTCTTTTCTGGTACACGTAGGAATTCTCTAAAGAAGCCTTATTGCCGAGATGTCGTTTGGAGCAGGCTCGATGAAAGCAGGACGCGTCGTTGTGAATCTTGACTCGACGAGACGTAGTGCCAACGGTTTTCAAAACGAAAGTGAAAACGACACGAATCTCGGAGGATATTGACGTGAGAATATTTCAACTTGGTTGACACGTCAACTTTTCTCACATTCGACGGGTTTCCATATCCAAACGAGGTCGATTGTGCGCTATCAAGGAAACGGCGTTCCTTTCAGCTATTTCCGGTGGTCAGATATGACTTTCCTACAGTGAATTAGATATCGCGACTAGTCCACACTATTCCCCAGAGTCAAAATCGAGGGCTTTCGGTATTAATAACTCGAAAGATAAAAATTCATGTAATGATACGCGGAAAGAAATAAAAATGTAAAACTCACAGATTTTTCCTTCATTGGCGCCACCCGCGGGGATGAATAATCAATATTTTATCCGATGTAAAATTTTACAAAATGTATTTCTTCATTTCGCCATTTCTGCACGGTGGTTTTTTTTTTTTTTTAATTTCGTATTAAACATTTAATTCTGAAAATGTTTGTTTCAAGATTTCCGGGAGGCATGAAATTTACGTTGCATTCGATTATTTCGCAAATCACACGTAAATCTATACAAAAATTTATTCGATTTCTCTTGCGATTCGTTCGGCCTTGCCACGAGTTTCTGAAAAACGGGATAAAAATACGTGGGAGGGAGATGAGCAGTTTTTTTTTTCCAAATTTTAAATAAAAGATCGCGAAAATCCGAAATCGCATCGCGTACATAACTTTGAACGCGCGTGAACTGACTTCTGGGACCCCGGAGGGCAAAAGTCATTAATTACAATGGGAAATCACTCGAAGGCAGATGCAACGAGCGTTGGGACGATAGGGCCAGACGCAACGGGTGACCGAATCTCGACCCCTCACTCCTACGGACAATAACAATAATGTTTCTACTAATACAAAACGATACAGAAGCGTCAGAAGTGTGCAAGTCTGTCCAAGCGAGACACCATCATTTTTCTTGTCTCTTTCTACGAGCTTTCGGGCCTTTGCCGACTTTGAGTAGGGTCTCAAACAGCGCGCTACACGACGCTTGTCTATTTCCCCGTTTTTCTCAATCGCAATCCAAGTCAGCTCGATCCTCCCCCGGCCCCCTTTTCTTCGTGTTTTACGTGCTCACGCTTCATTCAACTTTTCACATAGAACGTTCGGATGCGGCCACGTTTTTTTTACGCACGTTTTGTTGTCTAATTACAGAATAAAAAAAAAGTCGATTCTGCGGCTTATTTTTAGAAAACGTACCGAAAATCTTTTTTTTTCGGAAAAGTACGATTTTGGAGCTTTTTTTTTTCAACCGCTAAACGAAATCGTTTTTTTTGCTCTAAATTTATTGTACTGTACAATAAATAAGTTTCCCAACGCTCTGATCGATATGGGGAATGTTGAAGCACACTCCGTTCGAGTGAAAAATGGCTCGGACGACGCGATAAACTTATTTTCCAACGAGCAATGAAAAAAGTCACGTTTTGTTGATTTTAAAGTTTGTATACAAACAGCTATAAGCGCGTGAGTCAAAGTTCAATAAATTCAGGAAGTTAGTGTCGCGACAAGGAAATGTGATTCACCGCCCGTCGCTTGCACCCTACAACTTAACTGTATTTTGACAGGCTAGTCGTGAAAGACGATTGCATCTGTCGCCTTTATTTCCCGCCCCAATATATCTTTATCCAAGTCCCACTCTATTTTTTCCAGCCTAGTATTTCATATGGATCTCGATTCTCTACATTCTCACTGACGATTTACGACGGACCCATTCGCATCCTCGAAAATATGGGAACGCGGCTAAATGAGAAATTTATAGTAAAAAGAGAAGTTCCGAAATTTAATTTTTTTCGTGACTATTTCTCCATAATTTCAAACAAATCTTGAAACTCCGCAAAGCACTCAATTCAAAATTGTAACTCGCTAATTATGATCCACAAAAAACGAACGTTTTTTTTGCGAATCCCAAGAGTAGCCTGTGAAATTCGCGTTGAACAAATCACGACTCGGGACGTCATGAAGAAAATGATTTACGAAAAAAAAAAATCCTCCACCCTGCTAAAAATTACAGAGCGGTTTGTTTCTTTAGCTCGATTTAGCGAACTGCAAAAACGAGTGCGAATTGATGAAAAGTTCGTGCTCAATATTTGAAAGTTATTGAAATTTGATGAAAATGTAGAGTTTAAAATAGTGAATCATACGTTGCCACGAGTGTACGCTCTTTTGAGACGTTAAGGGGGGGGGATAAAAGGCCGTCATTGAGATCGCTGACAGTCTCAATAAAAGAGATACCTCGTCGATGGGTGCATCGCGCTCGTTCGAACAACGAAGCCATGCGTGGCAGTACGCGATGTTCCTTGCACGTGTAAGGGTGCTTTCAGCACAATCACATATACGCGTATATATAAGAAGGGTATATAGTGCATTACACCACTGTTGCTTTGCTCTGTCGCGCATACAACCAGTTAGACATAGTTCGTGTAGAAAGAGACCGCTCGCTGTGCCCCGTTGAGTTCGCTGTGCCAACAAGCTAAATGTGTTTCACAGATGACCGCCTTTCTTCAATAGAGTCCTTCAACACTAGTGTGTGTATACTATATCATAACGCATCGACAAGTACCCTCGCCATCCACTTATAACAGAAAAAGAAATCATTCTAAATCGTCAAATTGTTGTGCAATCTTCCGAAATGCGTTTTAATCAATTGCGGAAAATTCAATTCCCCAAAAAAAATCAACACAATCATTTTTACCTTTACTTACCTGTGTCGATTAAGCGAGACATTCAAATGTCGAGACTCACCGACGAACGAACTCGAAACATTTCCAATGCAGTTTCAAACATTTATTCATTGTTATTCTTGACACATTTCTGCAGAGTTGCATATTTATTACGTCAATTTCTCATATTTATTGAGTCTCGTTAGGCTCTCTATTCGAGGGGAATTGAATCGACTGACCTAATGTCATTAAGACTGGTAATGAGTATTGACTTCGTTTAATTACACGAAGTGTTCTCCTTGGGGTTACAATAATGTCTATCATTGGGTTTAATGGCTTTTTTTTTACTTGTTTATTTACTTGTTTTTATATTTTTTTTATTTTTACTCGTTTATTACTTGTGATATCATGAAAATTCGATACGGAGCCAAAACCAAAAATCTCGTTTAACATTTAATTAGTTTTGTGATAAATTATGCGTTCCTTTCGCATGTATATAAAAATTATTTCCCATTCTAATTTTTGCGTAAATGACGAATGGCTCGAGTGATTGTTTTATGAGGAATTCACCTTGTTGTTTTGAGTTGTAAAGAAACGAGAAATTCCAATGGCTTTTCATACAGCTCAAAGAAAGTTTCGCAAAATTAGCTCAAAATGGAGATTTTTTAATGTATTGCTGAAAACTTTTTTCCCAGTAAGGAAAATCGATTATTGACACGTAGCAAAAATGTTGTATTTTTCTTGCTAATCGAAGAAATCAAGAAATTTAGAACTCCGCTTGGCCGAGCGTCCTCATTGGTTGTTTAATATTCAAGTTTATCTTGGAATATCGCAAGATTGTGGTGCGCAGTTTAGAGACAATATTCATTGCTGATCGGCCACGTTGTGTTGTACAGGAACGAGACGAATTTCATTTGGAAGCTGATGAGATGGTGAAAAAACAATTTGTACGTTTCAATTGCGGACGTGACTGTATAAACACGGAGTGCGCAATGCTTGAGGGTGGTTCGAGGGGCGGAGGGCACCTGTTGGGTGATTTTAATGGTAGTTGTAGTTGTTACAGTGCTATTAGCATACTTGTGTAAGGTTTGCAGATCATTAGAGAAAAAAGAGAAGGAGAGGCGGCTCCGGTGCCAATTAGGCAATTAATAGGGTGAATATGGGAAGGGGTTTCGATCGGGCTTTTTTTTCATCGTAGCAGAAAAGCTCACAAATCATGCTGCAGAAGTGAATTAATAAATGGGAGCGCGTAGAGGGCGCAACGAAAACGTTCCACGGCTGGGCGCGCGCACAGATGGGCTCCTTCCAATCAAGGGGCCTGCTGCATTCTTTAATTCATTTTATTATTTCACCGAGGGGGTTAACGCCAGGACCAAATCGTTTCGGCAAGTTAAACTTCAACCTCGGTATGCGCTCTACCGTAATATTAAATTCCATTCCTGCGTGCCTATCCCTTGTAAAAGCCCCGCGTGGATGGTCCTTCACTCCAGATTCCAAATAACTACGCGCAGAATTTCAAGAATTTCCATTTCAAACGCTTTCAACTTTGTATTGCAAATATTTTCATATTAAATTGAAAAATTTTAAACTATGTCAAAAAATTCATCGAATACTTTTCAATTTCATCGTGAATGTGGAAACAAATTCCGCTTTATTTTCCATGTCGAAGAATAATTGTCGTTTCACGACCTTTTATTCGATGTCCATGTGTGACGAGCCGTCTCAATGCGAAGGTGGTAATTGGTCAGCAGGATTTTCTTAAAAGGCTAATCAGTCGTCAAATTCAAATGAATTTCAAGTTTTTCTGCTCCAAAGTCATTTTTCTGCGTGACCAAATTCTTTGGACAAAAATTGTGTGTGTTATTTTTTCAAAACACTTTGCTTAATATTAATTGCTCATTTTTGTTTTCATAGAAATTAGCGTTGTTTGTTTTTTCTAATGATAAAGTTTGTTTAATAAGTGTCAAGTACTTTGGCGAAATTATTTTGGAAAGGACGTGTTTAAACTCAATATTTAATTACGTTTATTTACATATCATAATGTATGATTAAATTATTTATAACCTCCAAATCATCTCGTATTGCATCGACATTTAAAAGTATTTTTCGTTTCTCAAATTAACAATGGTTTTTGCAAGCTCAGTATGCGCGAAGTCCAACCTCGATTTCACCATGAGATTCGCCACCACCTGCGCCAGCACCAGCGACATGGTGGTTGTGATGGACATGGTGATGATGGTGATGATGATTAAGATGCGGATGCTGAGCAGCTCCGGATCGGTAAGCCCGTTGTTTCTCTTCGAAGAGACGCTTTCTGTCGTTGTAACAATCGAGCTGGGCACGTAATTGAGCGTCTTCTCGCGCTGCAGACTCCTCATCGAATTCGAGACAGGCTGCCCCGTCCAATCGCTGAAGATCGAACCAGCCGCGCCACGTTACGCACACGCCGTTCAGGATTAAGTTTGATCTCATATGAACCTGAATCATTAGAGGACCAAACGAAATATTCTCATTAGTCCCGTTTTCAATTTTTTTTTAACGAGTGAGTAAACTTTTTCATGAAAATCATGTTTTTTAAAACGTTTTACTCAAATAAAAACAAATGCGGCGACTACAAAAACTATTGAAATTTGAAGCGGAATCGCTGGAGAGTATTCCAGAATTTTTCCAGATTTTTTTCTCTCTAAATATACGTAAAAAAACCATATGATTGGGGTCGTGTAATCGTGTAATCGTAAGTTGAAGTTGAATTGCACGTGGAAAAAAGATACCGGCTAATTTTCTATTTCTTGATGTCATCGGATGCATGTTTTTGTATAAGATTTCGAAAACATGATCCTGCCACGTTGTTTCATCTTTTTCCGCCCGAGTCTTTGCCGCCTTTGTAATGAGAACTCGGTAACCTCATCCCAATTTGCTTGATCGTTGGCGGAATTGAAAAATAGTGGCACTATATAGACAGCGTCGAAAGCAAAAATTACCGGTCGACGAAATCGCAGGGGGAATGTGAGCGGTAATTTTGGCGATTTACTAATTTTATAGTCGACCCTCCGGTTCACCGGAAATTATCCTGATTTTCGAAAGGTACGGGAGGCAATTTTCGGAATCAATTATTTTCTATGCTGCATTTCGTATCAAAATAATTCCAAGCCGAAAAAATTTTATGGAAAAAAAGGAAATTCATGTGTCCTTTTTTTTTGACTTTGTAAAATTTTTCTGACAGGCTCAGATGCAGCGTCATTAATCAAATTTTAATTAACTAAAAAAATGTTTAATTTTCTGTAAAGTCAGCGTCAACGAGTGAATTTTTCGAGGCAAAAATAAAGAAAAACGTTCGTTCAAATCCATTTCCTCCGACTGAGATACTTCGTTATTTTTCTCTCCTACTTTTTTTTGGGCTCGACCACAATGCTTTATTTTTTGTCGACCATGTAGCAAAAGTCTGCTCCCAGATCGATCCCGATTTCCGGTCACAGCAGCAGGTCCTAAGATCTTTTCGGGCGCCCCCAGCTCGAATCGCAATTTACACGCAACAGAACACGAAGCGTTTTGTATTATTGGCGTGCCGGGCTCACAAATTTCTTTTTATTTGGACACTGCACGCTACGTATACGAATGAATGAAAAAAAAAATCAGAAACAAATATGTGACTTTCCCATGCTCACCGGGCGATTCTCGTGTGCAAAATTTTTTGAGTCATTCACATTTTTATTAATTAGGGCCGAATTTCAAAAAGATTCATTATTCTTCATTCGCAAAATATTAAAAATCAACAATTGGACAGTTTGTTTAAACAAAAAATTAAAAGTTCTGCTCATTTCGTTGGAATGACGTTTGAAAAAATTCTGGAACGCAGAAAAATGTACGCTCGTCCTTTTTTTAAATATTCAGAGATTCTTATATTGAACAAGTATTTTTTGTTTTTGAAAACAGTTGTAAATTTTATTTGCGTGGTTACCTAAAAACTGAGAAATACGAAATAATGGTAAAGCAAATTGACTCGTTATTTAGTTGCATGATTCCGCTTGAGCAGATGGCATTTTTTCTGCTCGGAGCAATGTCACGGTGGCAATGAATGAATCGCCGCGGGAATCCCATTTGGAATATAATTGAGCGACGGGATGCTGCTTAGCGGTATTTTTACTGTTCTTGCGATCATTGATTAAAAAAAAAACGGCCGCGGGGTAATGGAAAGATTCGGAAAAGTGACATTTAAAGGAGTTTTTTTTTATGTATGGAAAATTCGACAACTTTATCGTCGATTTGATTGGAGAATAAAAAATTTATCAACATTTCAACAAGATCCTGCATTATTTCCAGAAATTTCGTTCCAGTCGCTGGTTCTTGAAATAAAACGTCAAAAATATGACAAAAATTGAAAATAGTCGTAAAGTGCTTCGCGTAATGCAAGGTGCGCGACGGGATTTACCACGCGCAATTCCGATAGCAATTACGCACAGGGAAAATGCATTCAATATCCCAGAACGAACTACTCATTTATGCACGCATGCACGCGTCGTGTTTGCTTGGCAAAATGCGATTTGTATAGATGCAAACACGATCCTGAGCCATATAATGATAATAATTAAAAAGAGAGTGAAAAAAAGTCAAAAATGATCAAATTGTTCATTTTGTTTTCAAAAGACTTGGCACCGAATGACATGAACGAATTAGAAGCCATTAATGAAGCCCGGTGGTACTACAAATAGCTTTACGAGCTTTTTCTCAGATTCAACACGATAATTAATCACTACAAGCGAAAAAAATCCCCGACAACCCTTTCATTCGTGTTGGACATTTATTAGTAGACACGTTGTCGTGTCACGTTCTCACGCGACACTAGAGCGAGCTGAACGGTCGAAAACGAGAGAAAAAGAAAGAGTGACTTTGTGTTACAGGAAGATGAAATGAGAAAAAAAACGTTTAGCTCCTTCTGGGCGTGACACATTATCGTCATGATGCGTGGCGATATTTAAACTGTAACGCATTTCAGCGCGTTGCATTCGGGGTCAACCCTTTCGCACCTCATTTGCATTTAGGTAAGAAGAAAGGATCGAGCAAAACAAAAAACAACACAACCACACGCGTCATTAACGTGTGGAAGGGTGAAAATTAGGGTTTCGAAGGACCCGACCTGGTTGCCACGATCATTTACCATCGTACAAGCGATCTAGATCACTCGGACAATCTTTTTCTATAACTTTGCAATAATCGAATGGACCTCGAATGAAAATTTCTTCAGTAGCGTTCCCTAGAGCCCAGACCTATCAATATTTCATCCAATTAGCAATAATTGCATCATATATTCCGTCAAATTAGTAAAAATTTAATTAATATGCGAATTTCAATCAAAATGCAAAACTGTAATAAAAAAAACGTCGGGATTCATTCCAATTATATTTTAAGATTCGGGTCCGGAAACATTTTTCATCATTCTGAATATTACCGAAAACTATTGCCGGAGATCAATTTTTTTTCATAACTGTAAATACTTTTTTTTTTTAATGGAATTTTGGAAAATTTTTATGGAATTTGAAAATATCTAAATGGACATAATTTTCTCAGAGTGTCCATTTTGTTGCATTTTGTCCCGATGACAGTGAGCCCGTTAGTTTAGTTTTGCAAAAAAAAAAAAAAACCAACTTTTCTGAATTCGTTATTTTGAGATGGTAAGGTAAATAGTAATCGGCATAAGTTTCCAGGTTGTTCAATCGCAGGCTCGCGGACAAAAGCTGACTGTGCGAATTCAAATGGACAATGTGTGCCAGAAATACAAATGAGCAACGCTTAGACGTAGTTTTTGATGGGCGTAACCGAGCATCGAGTCATATACCGACAAAAAAAAGATACATTCGTCATGTAGGCCAGGCAGAACTACGACATACGGTCAGCGATAGGGTGTTCCTCTCGCTTCGGCTATTCTCCACATTCAACGGCCTTGCTTCAACCCGTTTGTTCCCTAAACAGATTTTTAACTATCCAACGATGACGAAGCCTGTAGGGACATTTGTAGCAATTGAAAATATACTTTGGAACACTTGACAACATTTCCACAAGGCTTTGGAATCTTCAAAGATACATCCGCAATAACTGGCATTTTTATAACCTTTGGGGAATATTCGTTACGATGCACATATTCGAAGTTCCCGAGAGAAACCCCCAAAAAGTGTTGAATACGTGAAAAGTGAGCTGGAATAGCTAGAAAACTTTTTTTTCAAAATACAAGTTCTGGTAATTGTACGGAAAGCAAATTATTGCGAGCCTGGACGTGCGAAAGATCGGAATTTCGATTATTTCGTGCCTGGATCCAAAAACTACTGTAAAACACCGTTAAGTGAGTTAAATGCAGAAATTAGCTACGAAAGAGCTTTTTGGAGGTCTGAAAAGGGATCGAAATATCGAAGATCTTAGCTCCGCTGCTAGTGATACGCTGCGGCGATGATAACGATGACGATTAAAGAAAAAATTTGATGCGAAGCTGAAGCTGAGGGGAAAGAGCTCAAAGGACCGTGAATATCTCACTGTCGGACGAGGAACGCTTTTATATCTGGATTCTTCGATCTCCGTTAATTATTGCTCGCCACGGGGCACACACGGACAATGCTCAGCACGCGCCGCGTATTCAAAACGGTTTTCCTGTCTCTCTTTCTCTCTTCTCGCTCCTACTTTTTATCTACCGCATGGGAGGTTGAATCCCTTAAAACAATAAACTCGAGCAACGGGAAACGTCTACGAATGCATAAAGCATTTTGCGTATTCACCCTCTCAAACGTTTGCATGTTTCCTGTTGTAGAGAGATGCGAGATAAAACGTGTTGATTGTTGTTTCATGAGCTCGTTATTAAGGGTTCGGCGGCGTTTGGTATAATTATAAAAATGCACGAGTCGGCGTCGATTCTATCAACAAATAGAAATCTGCACAATAACTAACGAACTAAAGAAGGAAAAATTTCTGTGTTGGCGTTTCCTCCGGTGAAATCTCCGAAGCTTTTCGTTTAGTCGAATCTCCAAAATTTCCGGCAGCTACCGGAGAATATATTGGGGATCCTCACGGTCCTTGAGGGACCCTTTTCTTTCCCTGAGACCCACCGCGTGCAAGATTTACGACCTACTACGCGTTAAATTTCCAGTCGCTAGCTTTGAAAGCGCCTTTTTTTCTCCATCCGCCTTCGTCGATGCCTCCGAAGGAGCTCATCTACAACATTATTGTGTCGACCATGCCTCGGAAGGCTTCATAATTGTTGGATGATTTTAGTGCAACATGAAGGATCAAGTTTATTCCTGTAATCGTTTAGTGGCCGTCGTGTAACTATGTCAGAGAAACGACTTCGGAACTTTTAGGCTTCTTAAGGTCTAGCACTGTTTTGTGAAATATAGTCCAAGGGCTATGCTCAATTCTATGGGTACTCGCCCAAACGAACTTCCACTAGGCCAGCAGGTCGAAAATTCAGAAAACCTGACAATTTCCGCACAAACTTTCGATAATGTGACATTTCAAGTTGCTGCAACGTGCAACTGCAACGTGCAACTGAAAAATAATGGAATGAAAAAACTTCGATCGCTCCGGCGCGATTCTGAAGAGTGTGATCCACAAAATAAAAGTAGAGGCTTCAGAAGGAAAGTCGTAATTGTGGCGTTGACGCGAAATTGAGGATCCCAAACTATTAAAAAAAAAAAAAACCCGAAAGGAATTCGTGAATATGGAAAGAATTTTAAAAAGGGAAAATTTTGAGCATTTTTTTTTTGTACCAACGTCAGAGAAAAGACGATAAGTCGGTTTGATGTACAAAAAAAAAAGGATGTTGGTATAGAGATGCATTTTTCCGGAGTGTTTGCACAAAAAATTCGATAGCGGAGCAAGTAGTTGGTCGTCCAGTAAAATGGCGGTCCAGAAGGAAGGAGTTATCGATCGCAATGGCGTCGAAGCATTGCGCCCTTGTCAGTGGGTTGCGTCGGCGTACACGCGTCAGTAAACTGGTCGCCCAGGAGCGAGATAAAAATAGCGCTTGCTTGAAGGAATCCGTCACTATGAATTTAGTTACGAAACAACCATGTCCCACGACCAATCGTCATTCGACTCGATGCTTGAACCATTCGAATGTGATGATGAATCGTTTTTTTTTTCGAGTTGTTTATGGAATGAAATGACACAATGGGTGATGGAGCATGATTCACGAGTTTGCTTGCCAAAAATTCGTTGTGACCAGACTTTTTTCGTCGGTACAGAAAAATAACTATACACTGAAAATTCAATTTTGTCAAAAAAACTTCGATATTTTGTTGAATACAGCGAACTAAATATTTTGCGATAATTTCAGAATTTTCGTTATTTCGATAATATTTCTCATTTGTAACGGAACTGTCAGCAAAATTTACGATTGGAATGACAAAAATTTACTTTCCGAAAAGATTTTCCAGAATGTTTTTTGCTGAAATGACAAAATTTTCGTGATTTTTCGAAAAAACGTTCAGTTGAACGTATCCAACAAAATATCGATCTTTTTCAACAAAATTTTCTTTTCAGTGTATGAAAGATCATCAACGATTGTATCATTCAACGAAATGAAGGTCAATGGAATCGAAAAAGTAAGTGGTACGAAACGCAACGAGGACAATAAATTCCACCAACGAAAGTCTGCATTTTTCAAAAGCAGAAACTCAAAATGGCATCGCATGGAGAGCAGGATATATGAAACATGGATTGAAAGCTGGCGAGTTACATGGAAAAGTAGAATCCTAGTACACCGGGGATTAAGGCCCGGTTGTTAAAGTCTTTGTAGAAGCGAAGAGCTGCACTATAAGTATACGACGAGTGGAGAGGGGGAGGGGGAAGGTTTTACAAGATCAGAGTGTCGTGCAACCCTCGCAGAGAGTTATTCATACCATGGACCCTGATTTTTTGTCAGGAGCATATACATTCGGGCCGGAGACCCAAAGGAATCGGATGAGGATTCCAGGAAGGATCTGCATCGGGAGTGACCGAGCGGCTGACGGCAAAGGTCAATTCCCAATTTGTTTGCTAGCAATTGACAAACGCCTCGGAGGCATATTTGTCCGTCGTCGATTCCTGGCAAAGTACTTTAGCCGTCCCTGTATGTATTGACGTTGGTGATGGACCTCCTGCGGTGCCACCAGCTCGCAGAGCCCAGTCCCTGTTCTATTACCGAACAACTCAATGCGAAGTCGCTGAAGGAAGTTGAAATCACTACCGAGCGGCTCGCACGTTGCTGGATCCATAGAACGGCCGAGGCAATGCGTTTACTCACTATTAGAATCTATTTTCCCTTCTAGTAGAGCTCTTCGATTTTATATCGTGTTTTTGGGCGCTGCCATTATGCCCCATCAACCAAATCTCTAGGCCTTCCGCTCCAAATTGGGCTACCAATTTGTTGGGGTCCGCGGAAGAATTAACTTTGTTTAGGAGCCTCATAAACTTAATCCAGGATCTTTCATCATCACACACGCACCTAGTCACAGTCATTCTTGCCCTCACGTTCGTCAACTACGATCACTCACACCGTTATTGCTAATTGGACAAATTTACTCGTCAATCTGTACCCACAGCGAGAAAATGACACGTTGGTGGCTTTCATCGATCCGGCAATGTGTTCCTCGATGCAATAGCGAATCCTTAATTACTGTGAAGTTTGCAGCGTTGCAATTCAACGAAAAATATTTTGCATATTCGTTTTTTTTTTTATTTTAGAAATCGTGGCAATTTTTCGGGTTGATTGGGTTTTTAGCTCGCAAGATGAGATCGTTTTATTGTCTGGCACCAAATATTGAATAATAATTATGAGCTTTACTGATAAAAGTAACAGAATTTCGTTGCATTTCAACGATGCAAACTGCAACATCACGATCCTTATACTAACTGATGTTTAGAAAATGAAGACTTACCTTGCCGCGTTCTTTGTCGAAGTCACACACGCTCCGTTCACCGTCGTAATTTCCTGCGGCTGGACCAAACGTTAATTGCAGATTAGTCCCGAATGCGGCGAATGCCAGTTCGATATGACCTTCACGGCAGCCATCTTGAAAACGTCGTTGACGCTCTTCCAAAGGACGATCTCTGTATCCGGTGTAACGCACCTATCGAACAAAGTCATACAACGATTTAGCAATTAATCGTTTTCTTATTGTGATCGTTCAACATTTCTTTGCATTGGTCTTTGAAATTTCAATTTTCTTTTAAAGTTACCGACATTTTGCAACTTTTTAGCAACTGGAAAGCGACACGCCGTTTAGTTGCAAAAATTTGTACTTTTTGGGGAAAAAACCAAGGACAGTTTCCAAATTTAGAGAAATCGGAATGTTTTTCTTTTAAAAAAATTCCATTCGTCTCTACTCTAAATAATCCAAAGCCTATGAAAGTTTTTCTTTGTAAATATTTTTATGCCATCATTTTCGATGAATATGTGCCGAATGTATAAAACGGGCGAAAATAATTAAAAATTCGATGCAAATATACAAGACTATGATACGATATGTTGATGAGTTTCGAGAAATCTCTCGATATGTTCAGTCTTGAGACCGGTCTGCTTGAAACGTCGGTAAGTACAGGAAATTCCCAGCACGTTTCGATGACTAAGGCGAAACACACTCATAAAGACACATGAATAATAAAAGTCTGAATAAGAAAAACAATGAGAAGTTCTCTGCTTCATAAATGGACAGAGAGTTCCGATTAATGACACAAAATATATATATAAAACTATTTTAAATGAATTTTGATTTTGGAAAAAAATTCAATTTTGGTATACTATAGAAAAACTTATAGAAAACTTGTCGTGTCAGCATTTTGAGAAATAATATTCCAACCCAATATATCAATTAATAATCACGTGGATTAATTTCCAATTTGTTTTTCGAACCGAGACAGTGATTCGAGATTTACCGAACGATGAAAAGTGAAATTTTCGGTTATGTATAAATAGTTAATCTCATAGTAGCCGTTAATTATTTGTTTATATACATTCGTCAATCGAAGCAATCGAACGACACTCAACAACTTTTTTTTCTAGTCAATAGTCTATTGATCTGAGATTCCTTAGTCCGCTATGGAATTATTCTCCGTGACATTGGACAGCGAGAAAATTTATGCGCGGTCAGGAGAATTTAAATGAACGGAAAAATGGTTATAAATATTAACTGGACGGCCTTTTGTATGGCATTTTGTTAATTACTTTTGCCAGGATTATTGTTTGACGGTAAATCCTTGGATTGACCTTCAAATTGAAAGTTGAAGGTTGAACAGAGAATAAAGTTTGAAAAGCATGATGAAGATTGGAGTAAAAATTGCAACAAACCTCGCATTCGCGACTGAGCCTCCTGAAAAGTTCGTCGTTCTCAAATTTGCTCTTCTGATCAGGGACGACTTTTGGCATCTTGTAGACGAATCTGGGCCGTGGTTGTGGATAAAGGCCCATGCCATCGAAGGGCAAGACGGCATGATCGCTCATGGCGTGCATCATTTTTAATCAATTTTTTAATCTAATTATCCCGATGGCGAAATTGGATTAACGACAAAGGTCGTTAAATTTTAGTGGGGCCAATGCAACAAGATTCGGGATAAATCCGTCGATTGTTCTCAGCCCCAGAACAATTTTCGATCAATCACCACTCCGATTTTTGAGTTTCACTCGATCGTTGAACTGATCGCGATTTCTATTTTAAACTAATGAGCAATCAACGATTTTTCTGCTTTAGTCACGCCAGAATTTCGCCACCGAGTGGCTTCCTCTCGAGCGAATGTTTTTCGCATGCAAAATTAAACGAACAATGTGTGACGTTTGAAATCCGATGTTCTCGACGTCAAACCCTCACCAGGGACAAGTTCACCGCGCGGCAGCTCTGCGGAGACTAACGGCTTAATGTGCCCGGAGGATCGGCCGGTTTCTTTTCATATCCTGCGGGCTCCGCCCCAGAACTACGCCTCTCATTTCATCCACCAATCCGGACGAAAAGCCTTCACCAGGTATAATTTGACTGCCCCCGATCCCCACCACTTTCCGGCAAGTACAAGGGGAATTCGCATTTTTGTTTCTTATTCAAGTCGGAATACTCTCAACTGTGATGATTTACGTCGATATAAACGTGTGTGTTCGCTGGTACACAGAGAACGGTTGAAACCAACACGAGCAAATCGTTCTCGTGTACGAAAAAAATTACTAACAATTGAATAAAACGTTCTCAATCCCAAATTTTGCCACAATTTTTATGGCAATCGAAACTATTATGCAAGTCATCAATTTCCAAAGTTCAATTTCACTTTGTTTATTTTCAATATGGTCCAATAATCACTTGTGGAGCATTCCACGCTTAATTAGTCGCGATAATCAACTGCATCGCGTCGTGCAATGAGAGAACATGCTTGATTATTTCTTTATAGTAACTTTTATGTGTTTTTGTTCAAATGTTTACGATTTTCGAAAAACCATCCGTCGTAATAGCGCACGTGAATAGTTGCGTGCTTTTATAAGGGTACGAAATTGTTCCAGAGCCATATAACGAAGTGATTATGATGTGAAAGTACAAATAATCGATACAGGAAACATTTGGAATGCACGGGAACAATATTGCCGAATTTTTAGACGATTCGAAGAAGAAATTAACGAACCGCGCTCAAGTTTTCACGTTCCAAAAGCAACAATAAAGTGTTTGCTGCATATTTTATCCCCCAAAGTTATCAAAAACCTAGCAATGTTTTTCTGAGTTGGCGAAAACTAAGGCGAATGTTAGCAGAGCCACGGAAAATTTATCAAAACGGGCTTCAGTATCTCGATGTATAAAATGGTCAAAATAAAAAGATAATAACACTTTTCTTATTACTCGGCATTCCGATCTTTTTCTCACTTACTTTCACTACGGCGAAATCCGTAATCGAGAAATTGTTTGATCAACAAAAGCTGCCTTAAAAAATTCTTGACTTTTTTCTTTTTATCGACCCTGAATTTTGTACGTTAGTCCGAAAACTCCATTTTCGACTTTATTCAGAATTAGTCGGGCAGTTTTTCCAAATTTTACTGAAAGGCTGGTGACAAGTTCAAGACTTTGAGTAAAAAAAGCACGCGGTGATAAAAAATGTGTCCCCCAAAAGTGATTCCGTCGTAACATTAATAATCTTGGATGTCAATACGAAGTCACAAATGTCGCTATGAAGAACTTGACTTGGTAAGATTCTCAAATGTTTTTTTAACGCTCGTAATCACTGGATTTGAACGTGTGAGGTATTTCAAAATGGGATACACGGTACGGAAACGATTTACTACTTTATGTGTGTGAGGATTTTTTCTTTTAAGCGACATATGAAAATATAGAGTCGTTCTGGAGTACGGAGAGGAAAAAAGGAGCATAAGAGCAAAAGAAGATGAATGGATATTGCTACGAGCGAAAAGCAGAGGGTGAGATGCTCGTTGTTGATCTTAATCGGGGTGGATCACAATGATCCTCTGAAATGGATGAGCGAAAGAGCCACTTGAGAGATCCCAAGTGTTTAGTAGCAACAATAACCATAACATGATGCCGAAATATCGATAAATATAGGGCGTTTCATTAATGGACGTCCAAGTAGAAGAAAATTATAGAAACTCCCAAAACATGAAGTAGTTTGATCCTGCTGGACCTTCGAAGCTTCAGAACTTTTGGCACATATGAAGCAAGGAAGCCCGAACGTTTTGTCTTCGACACGGAAAAAAAAATCATGCTTACGAACACGAAACATTCCAAATTTAGAATCCGCAGAAAATCGTCGTATCATTGAATTATTTTTTGTCCAGAAAATCGGACGAAAGTCTTCGCCTTTGTCTTTTTCTGCTCAAAAATTGTGTGCCAGTGGCAAAAATTTATACAACGCTACCGACTGTGCGCCGCTGCGCGACTCTCCCTCAATATTTCGAAATGAGTCTGTCATAAACAATGTTCATAAACTAAGATTTCTGAATTTTAGGAAATATGGCGACCGTAGGAGACCCTCGTGAAAAGCTATGGTCACAAAGTCGACGAGGTTGTGTTGCGTCCCCCGTTAGAGGCTGAATGTATTTATTGTCGCATTTTATGGCCAGGGAGATCGTGAATTTGATAAGCCGCGTTTTTCTTTAACGAATATGGCCAAGAAGAAACAATAAAAGCTCCGGGAAAACGTTGTGGACAAATAAAATAAACAATATTGAGGAAATTTGTTTGAATTTTATTATATCAATAGAGAGTTCTGTATTTATAGCGCATGCGTCCTTTTCGTCCTGCGGCCACTGTCTCAGAAAAGACCGATATGATCAGCGGAAGGTCAAAGAAGTGAGACACCAATAAATCGGCTTTGGCGACCATCGATGCACAGCGTTCGCTACTTTGTCCGCACTCAGTCGATTCCAGTAGCTCGTACTGCCGTACCGACGTGACCGAAGTACGATCTGCACCGCAACTCGATCGATAATCATTCATTTTTTATGTAATTTGCTTTACCGACCGTTATTAACGAGATTTCGTGATTTACTACTCGTCGGTAACGATTGTGCCGTTCACAGCTCCGTCGCCAAAAGCGATTTTCAAATCGCGTATCCAGAAGCATTTTTGTAAACACATATCTCATGTCCCGGTACCGACCCGAGCTCGAGATGAATGCATTTACGTGAACGAGTTCCTCCTCCTATCCATCTTTTTGTATCTTGATAAACGAAGTTGTTTCGAAAGAGCTAGTTTTTGAAAATTTAATTTGTATCTATCATTCATGCGTTCTATGAAAATATGAGCGTTCGATATTAGAATCTTAGCTAAAAAAAAAAACAAACTTTAAAAAACTTTCAAGCAAACTTTAAAAATATTAAAACAAACTTTAAAAGAGGGTGGCATTCTCCGTAAACTTTCTAACGTTTTTCGGTTTAGTGTCACTATATAGTTGCAAATAGACGGACAAAAAAGTTGAGCCACGTTGCCGATTCTCCAAACCTGGTTGGCGACAAATTTGTACAAAGAACTTCCATAGAAATCAATGAAGAAGGTGTCGAAGCTCTGACGATAGGTACAAATTTCTAACTTTATTTCTAAATTTTAATGACGTGGAAGTTTGCATCGTCGCAATGGAACGAAATTCAATTATGTTGTGGCGAAACTCTTTATAAAAATGTACAATGTTATGACAATTATAAAACGATCGACTTTCGCGGCCCAACAAGTATATAAACTCGAAAATTTTTGATGTTTTATAAAATTGAATAAATTATCAATAAAAATAAGTATTTTTCGTTGCATTCCAACGTTGCGAACTTCAGCCTCATAAATTTTAATACAATCAATTTCTTCCACCTCTTTGATATTGTGCATTTTCGTAAGAAATGCAATATCTAATTTTTTCATCGGGTAGAATTGACCATTATGGAATTATGCACTTGCAGACACTGCCGCCGATCCTCCTGTACCTGATTCCATTGAGATAGTGGGCTCAAAGAATCTCGTGACCTTTTACGTGTTGCTCGTCGCGGGGAGCGATCATCCTCAGATTATTTTCTCCGGACGGGCGTACATTTAAGGAGAAAACATTTTACATTTTCCTCCTTTTTTTGCAGAATATTTTTATCCTCATTTCGCTTATTCAATTAATTGAAATTATATCAAATTCACAGTAATGCGGAATATTCCGTGGTAAGATGAAATGTACGATTTAATTAACAAAGATCTTGGTTTAGCCGGGAAAAAATCAATAAAAAAAAGACATGTCCAATATTTAAAAAATGCCGTTAATTTCTGATTCATATTCAACCAACTATTTGTCGCGAAAGGATTGCGTGTCTGTAAAATCAGAATGGCCATACAGTGCTCAATATTTCTTTCATATTCGTGACTATCATTCGTTTTCTTTTCCGGCAGTCCAGTCGTTGCAGTTGCAACAATGACTTACGTGACTATCAGTCGATAGAAAAATCTTATTTACCACCAATTTACGTGATTATCGGGACATTCTTGACTCCTTTTTTACCCCCTCCACACTTTGTCGTGTTCCGCACAACTATCAGGATTTCCGCATGTATAAAACAGACGTTCTTTCCCGATTTCCGTGTCACACAGACGGAATTGCTGATCGATCAGTGTTGAAAATTTCTTCAATTTGCCGTTCAAAGTGAAGATCGAAAATGCATTTGGGTGAGTTTTGTGATCGAACTGAGCTCCAACTTTCTGTTCATTTGGACTCGATTTTTTTTTGTCAGAGTTTTCAAATTTTCAATATTTCCCTGTGATTTTCCCGTCAGTTTTCATATCGAGTATTTTGACATTGACCCACACCGGTCCCTACCCGGAGTCACCGGCGCCTTGGCCAACAGCAGATACGTTCATACGGCGTAGCAATGAAACGTACAATCCGGCCGGATGTTCGATCGCCGAAACTCTCAACGACCTACATTCAGCCTTCGGTTCGTTCCATCGGGGAGTAATCGCGGTAAAAAATTCAAATATAAATCGCATCACCATCGACGTGATTTCGTATCACCAGAATATACATTTGTTCTGTTGTATTTGCATGCAGAACGTCGCTCGGAAGGAGCAAATGACTTTTTTCATCTCTCCGATGGCTGTTTCAATCGCCATGTCTTTGCTAACCTCGGCACCGGTATCGCAGTATACACTGCCGGATGTACCCGAACTCGCAGAAACAGCGTGTTTAGATAAGATGGGCGCGCAGCCGTTCATCGATTGGCTGATCGTGAGTCTCATCCATCATCCGGAGAACAAATGGATCTTTTTCGACCCCGTGCAGCGACACTTTTTTCCGTAAATCTTGTTTTTCAAGCGAGTATTCTAGAATTTTTCAGATTTTTTTCCATTCCAAATACGCCAGGACGAGTTTTAAGCAGCAGGGCGAAAAAGACCCATCGAATCCGGGCTCCCATAATGAGACAATTTTTTAAACTTTTTTTTTCTTTTTTCAATAAAAAATTATGACACAAATTGAAAATGAATGTTAGGGTTACGCGAGCACGGGGCTGAGGACGGCCGCCAGTGTCTTCGTATCTCCAAAAGTCGACCTCCGTCCCGGATTTATACAAACCGTAACGAAAACTTTCCGTACTCCAATGCGAAAGCTCAACTTCGAAGAAGCCACAGAAAGGCAGAATTTCATAAGCGTTTGGAGCGACGGAAAGGTGCAAAGCCGTAAGACCTGCAGTCCTATATGTCGCGATATATCTCGAAAAAACAAAACCTACTCGTAATAATAATTGCGGCAATGTCGTGTTTGTTGTAGTTGTGAACGCAGATACGAGCATGACTTTAGTGAACGTAATTCACTACAAGGGCGAATGGGTTCACAAATTCGACCCCAAAGAAACGTTCAATCATTCGGATCCCGTCAAGTATCCTGAGACCGCAATTGTACACCTGTCGATGTGGATGAAGGGATCCTTCCTTCATGGATTCTATGATAAGATAGACGCCCACTTTGTCGAACTCCCATTGGCGGTAAATTGCATACTCTCGCATTCAACAATTCTACATAAATTAATTTAATTCAATCTTTGCAATTATATAACACGAAGGAGTAACCCAATTCGCACAAACCGTCACGTCTGTCTTTCAAGGTCAACCCAACAGGCTTGTCCTTTGGCCTTGTGAATTTTTTGACTCTCTGCTAAAGTGTCTCGTTGTAAAAGGTCAATGTGTATTCTTTTATAGAGCAAAGATGGTCAGAAACATGTGAGCCTTATCGTGATACAGCCGAATGAAATCCCGAGGTCGTCCCCTGCGTTCGACCCTTCGCATCACATGGCAAACCTCAGCATCGAAGAGCTCAGGTCACACGGGGTTCTAAATACAACGTATGTCGCCATGCCGAAGATGAAAATCGAAAGCACTGTCGACATCAAATCAGCCGTAGAGGGTGTAAGTCAAACTTTTTGAGGTCTCGAATTCCATGGGGAGTATGATACTGAAGTTTGCATCGTTGGAATGCAACGAAATAGATATTTGCTATCAGTTTTTTGCTCAATTTCGAAAACCATAACGATTTACGCGCCGATTTTTATTTTTTTATCCTTAAAAAAAATCGTTTTATCATCTTGACCAAATATTGAATAAAAATCTCAAGCTCTACTTAAGAAAAAACGGAGTTTCGTTGCGGTCCAACGATGCAAACTTCAACATCGTTCGGGAGTCTCGTCATTCCCAGCAATATTTTTCCATGGTTTTTTCCATACTGCATTTGCATATTTCCGCGTAGATTCTGCCTGGCAACTCGATTTTCGAACAACAGACAACAAGGTTGAGCCACGTCGCCAATGCTCCGGGCCTTGTTGGTGACAAATTTGTACAAAGAACTTCCATAGAAATCAATGAAGATGGCATCGAAGTTATGACGATAGGTACAAATTTTCTCTGGCATTTGGTGCATTTCCGTATACAAAATGATATTTCTATGCACATGTATTTTATAATTTCTTCAATGGGTAGAATCGCGATCATTACGGAGTTATGCACTTTCAGACACTTCCGCCGATCCTCCTGCACCTGGTCCTTCATCGTACGGAGGCATCGAGTACCAGCCCTTGTACTTTTTGCTCGTCACGACGGACGACACTCCTCAAATCATCTTCTCCGGACGCTGCTACCGTTAATAAGCAGAAAACATTTTCCCACGCCCCCTTACGCGACGACATAGCGACTCGAATAAGGAAGATCCAGATGTGTAACCGGATAAATAAATAAATGAATGCAAGAAATAAAGACCCATTCAATATTTTAAAGCAACAATATTCGTAAATTTCTCATACCAACTATTTGCCGTATCCTATAAATCGCCCAAGAAAAAGTGTCCCATATTTCAATTAATATTGTCGTCATTCCATTTCTTCATGTCCACAGTTTCTACAGATCATTCAATCCCCTAATAAAAAGTTCATGGGTCACAATATATTTCGATTGTTATTGTTGCCATTTTATTCGTGCTGTGATTGGCCGGTTCGGTGTTTCGAGTCCCGCTGCCAGGCCAACCATTTCCAACATAATTCAATGAAAAAAAAAAATAGACCCCAATAAAAAAAAAAAAAAATTAAAAAAACGTTCTCGCCAGAGTCCACTCGTAGTCTCTGTCCGTAATTAAACGAAAAATATTCAATTCAACCATTTCCAACATAATTCAATGAAAAAAAAAAAAATATACCCCAATGAAAAAAAAAAAAAATTAAAAAAACGTTCTCGCCAGAGTCCAGTCGTAGTCTCTGTCCGTAATTAAACAAAAAATGATCAATTCAACCATTTCCAACATAATTCAATGAAAAAAAAAAAATGTATACCCCAATGAAAAAAAAATAAAAATAAAAAAAACGTCCTCGCCAGAGTCCACTTGTAGTCTCTGTCCGGAATTAAACCAAAAATATTCAATTCAACCATTTCCAACATAATTCAATGAAAAAAAAAAAAATATACCCCAATGAAAAAAAAAAAAAAATTAAAAAAACGTTCTCGTCAGAGTCCACTCGTGGTCTCTGTCCGTAATGGAACAAGAAATATTCAATTCAACCTTTTCCAACATAATTCAATGAAAAAAAAAAAAAAATATATACCCCAATGAAAAAAAAAAAAAAATTAAAAAAACGTTCTCGCCAGAGTCCACTCGTAGTCTCTGTCCGGAATTAAACAAAAAATATTCAATTCAACCATTTCCAACATAATTCTCAATATTGTTATCCGCGATTGATTCCACTTCATGATGAGAAAATTTTTCATTTTATTGATAATAAGGACGTTGTGTGGCCACATAGTAAGTTCCACATTTGATTATATAAACCCCAATGGAAAGAAAAAAAATTTCAATTTAAAATAGGTAGGGTTCGAGACGCTGTCGCATATCTCGATTTTAGTTATTATAATAATGGTTTATTTAGGTTATTATGTATGAAAGGAGCGCTGCAGCGCTACTAGAAAACCGTTAGCGCGCGTGATGTCCCCTAGTTTATCTAAATTATTTCAAATGTAACGAGCTGCGGATTTTCCAATGTCGTGTTTCCTTTGTCGTTTTTAGAATTATTCGCGATTTTAAAATAAAAAACCGCGCTGAACACCATTCGCGCGCGCATGCGCAGCTGCCTAAACATCAAGATGGCGGAAATCATATGGCAAAACATTGACCGCGGCGATTTAACCTCTTTTCCGCGTTTTTTTACGCTTACGAGATCCTCGGTGTCAATACCTTTAACGCGAGTCATTCGAATAAGCTACAAAAAGTATAATAAAAACGTCTCGACATAGGCGCCTAAAAAAATCCGTGAAAAAACGCGATGGATGTAAAACGAGAATGCTCGATTTCGCACTGGTATCCGGTATTCGCAAAAGATGCTCTCGAAGCCCGAATCGTACGAATACCGGAACAAGTTTGCAAGTATTTACAACACGATACATTTATTCTCCCTGTCGAGGCTTCGCCTGATCCTCCGGTTGACGTCAAATGGACGGACGGAACGACTACGCACACGGAAACATCAGAGGTAAGCGCGCAATTCCCGGAATCTCGAGATGCATCGCGCATCGAATTATCGGCTCATTTATCGTGCAGGAAACTGCTAGCGAGGACCAGCCCAGTTTCCCGCAATTCAGTCGACGCCTGCAGCAAATAATTGACCAATTTGGCGCCGTCTTCGTCAAAACCAACTGGACAAGTCCCTCGGTAAAGTCGTACGCGTCATTGAAACCATTTGCATCATAAACCTGACCTTTGACCTTGAAAACGACCCACAGGACGCGACTTGGGTAGCCCCGACAAAAACTCTCAAATGCGTCTCCCTCGAAGACATTTATTTGCTGCTCAAGAGCTCCGACAGAATATCCGCCGACCTCAACGCCGTCGAACAACTGGCCCAAGAGAACCAGCCCTCGCAGCCTCCACCTCCGTGTCTCGTTCTCAAACAATGGAGGGACGTTCCACCCGGCGCAGAATTTCGTTGCTTCGTCGTAAAAAACAGGCTCGTCGGTAATAGCCGGCTCAGATATTTTAAAATTACAATATCGAGTATCGATTTTGACCCTCAGAACTTTTTCCCTCCGTTTTCTATCGTTTTACCGCATTTCTGACCAATTTTTCAAGTCGAAGCTAAATTGTCCGCAGCTCGCATGATTCTGCATGAAAAAAACGAAAAAAATGAGCCCCGTGTTGCCTTTTCGTCAAATTTTGCCGGAGCTATGAAAAAATGATTCTGAAGTTTGCATCGTCGCAATGTAACGAAATTCTTTTTTCTGTATGGCAAAAAAAATTATTCAAATGGAGAATTTAGCTACGATGATAAAATGATCGATTTTTGCCACCAGAAAACATATCGGCTCGGAAAATTTGGATTACATTGAAAATTAAACGAAACAACAATAAAATCAAAGATTTTTCGTTGCACTCCATGATTCTGAAGTTTGCATCGTTGGAATGCAACGAAATTCTTTTTTTCTACATGGCAAAAATAAATATTCAAATGGAGAATTTAGTCATGATGATAAAATGATCGATTTTTGCTACCGGAAAACATATCGCCTCGAAAAATTTGGATGACAATGAAAATTAAACGAATCAACAATAAAATTTAAAAAATTTCGTTGCATTCCAACGTTGCAAACTTCGGCATCATATGAAAAATTTTGTCTATTATTTCAGGAATATGCCAGCGAGACCCGACGCAATATTATCGTCACATTGAAACTGAAAAATACAATATTCAAAGAGACATAACGAGTTTATTTGAGGAAAAAATTAGAGGCCGTTTCAAGCTGAACGATTGTGAGTGGGCAACGGCCAAAAATCGCCAAACCAAATGTCACTAACACGGTAAATGACTTTTCTCTCGTCTTTTTCCTCGTAGATTCGATCGATGTGATACGGTGGAAAAAGGACAAAGTAAAAATCGTGGATTTTGGTCCACTCGACGAGAGCGTGACCAAAAATATGTTGTTCACTCTGGAGGAATTGCACAATCCGAGCAATCTCGAAATCGACGAAAACGTCGGTGAAAATTCATCGCCCGAGTTTCGCTTCATCGCCGAAAACATGGGAATACAACCGACCAACAATAATCACTTTTGTTTCCCACGTGAGATTAACGAATATTTTCAATCGCCCGGTTCAACCGCGATGATCGATATGATTCAACGGGTAAGCCGTTCATTTCATTGAGACGAAAAATCATTCAAATTCCCGGGTCGCGGCGAAAGCTAATTTGTACGTAAATCTTGTCGATTGTTCCAGCAAGTCGAGAATCAGCTCGAAATTTGAAGAAATTGCCAACACGAAGGGAGAAGCTGGACTTTGGTGTTGATTAGATAAAAAAAAGGAACATTAAATTTGGATAATGCGGTAAATAACAAGAATTTTCATTCTTTTATTGAATTTTATTGTTATTTTGTCTTCACCACGGAAATCGACCCGTACGAAAATCGTTATTTCTTGATTCATTCAAAGGGACGTGAACGAGCAATATCGAAAATCATACAAATTGGCTCCCGTTACTCAGGATTTATATCAATCGCTCTGGTTCACGGATCCACGCATTCGTACAATCTTGTCTGTATATATAATAATAAAATCCGGTGGTCGTATTTTGTTTTCTACTTGATTCCCTATGACGAGATGAGACTAAACACTTTGAAAGGGTTTCGTGTATTCTCGACGCTTCGGTCCTGACCTTAACATTTTTCACTCTCATACTTGAACAGTCATCCACATAATATTATTAACAAATATATGTATATACATATATATCAAAGATGGCCCATGTATCCGAACAGAAATCGTATAATCGATTGGATAAATCAATAGAAAAAGAATATGGCATCGTAGACTAAATAAATCACTGGGCGCTCCATAAAATAGTTGAATATTATTACTTTTACCATTATTATCGAATCTCGAACAAAAATATATGCCGCAGCATGTTTTCCTGGCCACTCGAACGATCGATTGTTTCATGAAAAATTAGCAGCTCGTTTCTGGCCATAAAACACCAAATTCCTCAATTTTCATCAAACACTTGCGATTATGCGTCGGCGCGAATAATAATAAATAATCTAAACAAACTTGCCGTCACTTGGAACGGTTGATTTTCGAATTTTCCAACAAAATACAAAATTCCGCCAGGCCCCTAATCGTAATGAACGTTGATACAAAAATCGAAGGAATAAAAAGTGATTTTTTCTCCATAAATATAAACAAAAAAAACACGAATTGAAATACGACACGATGCTAGAAAGGGAACACACTAAACATTAATGTCATTCAGCTTGTTCTTCCTTTTTCTACATTCTCTCGTCTCATCACATCGACATCTCAATACGAATAAATTAACATGGTTGCCACTGTTTTTATTTTCCTCTTTTAAATTTCTTATATATTCTCACACTTGTTTGTTCATTCCGTGTTATTGTACGCGCGGTCCCGAGCGGGCAGCATCAGCCACTTTGCATTAAGAAGCCTTCGTCGTCGTCGTCGTCCTTGTAGAGAAAGGAGAGAGGAGCGTTCAAGTATTTAGTTTGTCGTTTTTTATTATGATTATTTGTTCGTCCAGTTATTGGCTCTTTCGAAATATTTCGAAACCCTGTTCCCTAATGACAATTGTTCCAACTTTTGTTCAGAAGATAAAACTGTCCAAAGAGCAGTTTTCTCCTCGTTCGCCATTCTTTGTACGCAATTTTCCTTTCCACTCGTTTTTCGACGCTCCCAATGGCTTTTATTTCCAAACGCACTGATAAATCTTGTATAAATCTCACACACGTATACATACGCATACGCATATTAATATACATATGTAATATAAATATTATATACACGTATGAATATATTTACGTATAGAATGCGATAAAATAATTACAAATAGTTATTCGTAGTGTCCCTTTCGATATTTCACTAGATTTGTTAAATCTTTCTTGCAAAGATTTCATTTTTACTTTTCATTCCCACCGAGCGTTTCCATCTGGCCAGAATCATGTAGAAAAAGTCGCGAGACACGCCGGATCCTTGCAGCATATACGCGTCGGACGAAAAACCAATTTGGATCATGCTGAAGTTTGCAACGTTGGAATGCAAATGACGTTGAAGTTTGCATCGTTGCGATGCAACGAAATTCATTAATTTAGTGGCAAAACTCTTTATAAAAATGTACAATGTTATTACAATGATAAAATGATCGATTTTTATGGCCCAAAAAGTATATAAATTCGAAAAACCTCCATGTTTTATAAAATTGAACAGTTTATCAATAAAAATAAGTTTTTTCGTTGCATTCCAACGTTGGGAACTTCAGCCTCATCAATTTGGCGATGAAATTTTCACTCGACTTGTTCGACTTTTTCAACAGCCCGTAATCGAGGCAAATTAGTGCTGGAAAAATAGCGTTTGGAACAAATACGAAATAAACAAAAAGGAAGCGCCGCTTTTATTAAATAACGGCAGTTTTCGACTTTATCACAGTAGCCCGGTAGTATAGTTTTGCGGTTGTTGTTCGTTTATCGACATTTTTCTCAAACACATTCGTGCTGCGAAGCAAGAATCACTATTTGGACGAAACTACCCGCCGGCGCGCGTCCAATTGCCAAGAAATCATTTTCGAGAGGATTTCACAGCGCCGATTGCCAATTTGTTGCTCTCGATGAATATGATTCGTTTCGAGCCAATTCCGCTGGAAGACTAATCGACCCGTTCAAAATTTAGTTCGAGTTTGTTGAAATTGTCTCGCTATTTGGCCAACCCGACAATCGCCGCGATTCGATCCTCTCTCCGCCGCCTCCCGTCGCTCCATCTCCCCACAATATTATTTACAATTTTACAAAAATTACCATCAGACAATTTTGCTCATTTTTTTCTCTCTAGTTTACCGTTTTCTTAGTTTTTCAGCTCGCGAGTCGCACACTCTTTGCTTTTCGATAGTCGCATCAAGAAATTCCATACAGTTGGTCTTTGCGCCCAATATCGAGCCCGCGCGTCCTGCGCGGCTTCACGCACGGACTCGTCAACAATTATTGCTCTACCACGGAGGATTATCGATAATCTTTTGAGGAGGCAACATTAATAAATACGCAATTTGCGCATCGTCTTTGCTAGTGAAATATTAAAAACGAATCGGTTGATGCGCGCGCGCTGGTCAATTGGGATATTTCGTGCTCGTTACGTGCTCGGTACAAAATATTCGCAGCTGGCGAATAATTTTATAAAAACAAAAGTAAAAAAATCTTATAAAATACACCAGGATTAATAAATATTTCAGTCCCGTATGCTTTCGTATACTCAGTTCTCTCCGTTTTACGTATTTCGCGACATTCGCGCCTTGCCCATAATTCCTCGTCAACTTGGTTGCTCAAACACATTGATCGTTTTAATTATTTTCACGATTATCATAATGAATAATATAAATAGCTGTTATTTGAGTTTAAACAAGCAGCTGCACTCTTTTTCGATCTTGCATCGTTCCGAACTCGATGCCAATTGGAAACAAAGGTTTAGCGCGTTTAAAGTCTCGATCGAGGCTGTCGCTTCCTTTGCGCGTATGCATTTAAGCGACGTTTAAGCATTTTTGCGTTACCGGATGCGAAAAAATGCTCGTTCGTCGCCTCGGCCCCATTGCTCCGTTCCCAATGGAAGGAAATGGGCGAAAAAAGACCAAGAGTGCGGTTTTTGTTGGATAAATATTTACACGTTCGAGAGGTGTATCGTCGGAATGATTCAACATCACAGCCACTCGGTGAGACAACCGCCGAACCACATGACAACAATTGGGAATAAATATGTCGTGAGAGCTCGAGACAATGACATTTTTTGATGAGGCGTTGTCGTACCGCCGCCGCCACTGCTGCCAACGACGTTTGTCGTCGTCGCAGTTTTGTTGCCGTTTCCTTCGTTGCCTCTGCCGATGACGTTAACGTCGCCGTTATTGATGTCGCCCTCGTGATGGTGATGCGGATTCTTGTCGATCGGCAGCTTCGTTTCGATTTCAACTCTCGGCGGTAGCAAACCCGGATTAACCGGAATCGTCGGTAATTTCGGCTGTTCCGGAAGCGGCTGATTCGGCTCGTAACCCGACGATTCTTCGCTAAAACCGTCTTCGTCGTCGGTTATCGGATCCTCGTCGTCATCGTTCCCGTTGCCCGAACCGCTTCCCGATCCGTAATTCACTTCTTCTGCTTAAAAACCGAATAATCAAATAAATATATGCAAATTTTTATTTTTCAGAGATTAAAGAAAACGCGAGGACTTACCGGCATCGAGCCAATCGACGTCTTGGCCGTTAAAGGCCGAACGCAACCTGCTCGTGATGGTCGTAAGAGCCAACACTTGGTCTCGTACGATCGAGGTCCTAGGGCCTCCGTTCCTCACCTCCGGATTCAGACTCTGCGTTTCGCCATCCGACGACACCGGATACAGATATCTGCCGATACGGAAAATCGATCCAATTGTTATTATTATTGTTATTATTATTATTTAACCCTTCGTGGTCACACTGGGTCGATTCTACCCAGTCAATTTTCAAACCCGTATTGTGACTAATCTATCGGCCCGAAAATTCTCAAAAAATTACTCAACAACCCTTGGACATTCCAGTTCAGATACGAAAAACTTTCCCGAAAGAAATCCAAGGCTAACATATTTTTTTTAATGCAAAATGAAGAAAATAAACGGGAAAAAAAAGTTTTTTCACTAAAATAATCGTCACTTTGTGGATTTTCAATATTTTTGCCTAAAATTTGGACCTGATATTCATCAGATCTTGTTCTTTTGGAAAAAAAATAGTAAGATAGCGCGCGTTTGAAAAAACATATTAATTCCGTTATTGGAAATGGGTCGATTTCAGAGTGGATTTTAGAGATTTAGCGTTAGCGGCGGTAATACTTATCGCCGCCAACGCGCAACGGACACTAGAAACTGTCGTTAAATGACGATTACAGCCCCACTAATTACCGGGAACTAGGAGATATTTACGGCTCAAGTTGGTTACTGGGTGGATTCTACCCACAGTGACCACGAAGGGTTAATAATTGTAGGAAAGAAGGAGGAGACTGACTTGTCGACGTGAGTGCCGTTCCAACACTCGTTGGTGTTGCTCGGCGGTACAACGAGGCCCTCGTTGCACAATTGATACGGCAAATATATCCAAAATTGTCTCGAGTCTCTGACCCTCTGTCGAATTTCTTTGACCAATTTGTCGAGCATGACAGCCGTCGAGGATCTGTCGTCTCCCCCGCCAATGGATTCCTGATCGAAACTGCTCGACGAATCGAGGCCCGAGTCGGTGTCTCGTAAGTTCTCCCGGCGTCTCCGTCTTCTGCCCAATATCGGACGTCCGCAGCCGGTGAATACGCGTTGCGAAACGTCGTGACTGTTTTCTTGAAAATTCATTATCGCCTCGGATATTTTCAAATTTATCGGCCTCACGAGCATCTCGATGTTGAACGGCCCCAATAATCGCTCGGCAACTTTTCCTACAGCCTCTGCGAAAGAAAACGAAAAAAAAACACGTTATCGCGAGTTTTTAAACGATTCGAAATGCCCAGGGATCGCGTCGGCGCTGCTGTTGGACTCACCGACAAAGTGATTCCATTCGGTGTCGAGGGCTGCGTGCTGAGCCAGACAACCCTTCATCACGTTGGCGCACATGTCACCGCAGGCCAATACATTGCCCGGTATACCGCTGCACGATGGACACGCCGTCATTCTCGTCAATGCTGCCGCGCACTCTGGCGACGATTTCAGCTGCAATAACGACAACAATTATTTCAAACATCTTTTCATTCAAGAGCTCTCGGCCTGCTGCTGCTGCTGCTTCGTACAGTACAATAGAGAGCAAAACTATTGACGTACCGTCTGCATATTTTTGAGCACGTCACCGGCAACGCTGAGAGCCTGACCAAACGCTCGAGTCGCGACAAACGACCTTTTTATCTGGACCCCCAGCTTCTGGGGCACGTCGCCAAACGGCCTCATCTCTTTCATATGATTCCCCACGCACTTGAGATATTTTTCGTCAAATTTGTACTGACCGTTCAGTACCGTAAACATTTTCTGATACAGAGTGTTGAAAAAATTGTCCATCGCGTCGTCCAGATTCACCTGCAAAATCGCCCACAGACACTCGCATTAATACGATGATTCTGAAGTTTGCGTCGTTGGAATGCAACGAAATTCTTTTTTATATTTGGCAAAAATAATTAATTTAATGGAGAATTGAATTACGATGATAAAATTATCGATTTTTCCCACCCGAAAACGATATCGGCTCGACAAATTTGGATGACATTGAAAATTGAACGAATCGACGAAAAAATCAAATATTTTTCGTTGCATTCCATGATTCTGAAGTTTGCATCGATGGAATGCAACGAAATTGTGTTTATATTTGGCAAAAATAATTAATTAAAATGGAGAATTGAATTACGATGATAAAATGATCGATTTTTGCCACCCGAAAACAAAATCGGCTCGAAAAATTTGGATGACATTGAAAATTGAACGAATCAACAATAAAATCAAATATTTTTCGTTGCATTCCATGATTCTGAACTTTGCATCGTTGGAATGCAACGAAATTCTTTTTCCTATTTGGCGAAAATAAGGAATTCAATGGGGAATTGAATTACGATGATAAAATTATCGATTTTTGCCATCCGCAAACAATATCGGCTCGAAAAATTTGGATGAAATTGAAAATTGAACGAATTAACAATAAAATCAAATATTTTTCGTTGCATTCCAACGTTGCTAACTTGAGCATCATTTAATACGCATTTATCGTAGTAAAAGTTTGATGATGGGAAAAGAGGCAGAAGGAAAAAAAACGGATAAAGCGAATGCCGGAAATTCGACTCACCGTTCCTTTGGCGTAATAATTCTCGAGTTCCTTGAAGAGATCGGTGAATACATAGGCGTTTTGCTCGTACAGAATGCCATAAGTTTTCTTGAACATCTCGTGAAAACCCTTCTTGCTCGCTGCGAGTAATTCCTTGAAGAAAGCTGAAAAGAATATGAGATTGAAAGGAGGCAAAAACGAGCAAATGATAAATTTCATTATTCGGATGAAACGAGACGCAAAGCCCGCGTAATTGGCCGTCTGGGTTTCAAGATTAATCCGGTTACACGGCAACCATTGATTATTGCCCAGAGAGAATATTTTTTTTTAAATACGAAAAATGAATTTTCCTCAATTTGAAAAAAGCTCTTGGGGGAAATTTCTCGTACCGAATTTTTTCATCGGCGAATACAACCGCGACGGAGTGCCGCCGGTGTCTCCTTTGACTCGGCAAGAGTTCTCGTATGAATATGATGGCAAAAGAAGCTCCGACGGCCACTCGACTCGGTACTCGGCGCGATACGCGAGTCGACGAGAGGGCCGCGAGAGTCTTCCGCGGAGCAAAAGAGACGGACCCGACGCGGCGGTTCTCTTTGCTCGCAATTCGAGCGTCCAACACGCACGTTTTTTTTTTTCCTCGCGTATCAAGTCTGATATTTTATAGAAACTTTGACTTACACGAAAAATTGGCAACGCGAATCGCGAGAGGGAAATGACGCGCGCGAGGTTGTGCAATTTTTCATTTTTTTTCAGTCAAAATAAAAAAACAATACGAAGAAACGTGCGCAAGTGCATGCGGCAAGGAAATTCCTGCCATCATTCCTCGACGATGACAACACTTTGCGCACGGATTCACTCCTCTCTCAATGCACTTGCGGTCCCTCTTTAATTAAAAAAAAAGAAAAAAAAACCTTACAAGCTCGTCACGGCTCGCGGCGTTTGGGAGCGCGCGAGGGGATGCGAGTCTTTCGCACATCCAGCCCCTCGCAACCTTTCAAACAATCCTCCCCCGCATCCTCGTATAAAAAACCACTGGAGTTTCATTTTATCCCCTTGGCCCGCGTGTGTGTGTTGCGAATGCCTCATCACGCACTTTTTTTCTCTTTTTTCTACAGTACAAATTGCACGCCACTTTGATCTCATTCGTCGCAATGTTTATCGTGAATTGAAGAATTCTCTTCAAATTTAATCGGATCGCGACATCGATAGTTGGCGGATCTTCATTTTTATCGCGATATTTTTCAACTACGACGATCGCGTTTCCTTTTCGTTGTCTCGAAATGATTAAAAGTGGGAAAAAGGAGCAAAACTCGAGATGGGAAGGGATTAAAAAGTGACTTACTGTGAAACCGTGTCGCTCTGGCGACGAGCAATTGTTGAAGTCTCTGGAGCGTCGTTCTCATTGCTTTCTCGTGTTTATCGCGCGCCCTCGCTTGCAATCTCAGCTCCATATCCGCCGAGCAACAAACCTCACCCCCGCTGCTTATGCCTCCGCATGATTTCAGTTCTCTCGCTGAAATTAAAAACAAGTCACAACATTATTTTCATCTTACTAATGACAATGATAACTTTTTTCGATGATCCCGCAATCAATTCTCGAAAATTGGAAATAAAATTCTTTGAAAAATCGTCGATGAACACGGGAAACCAAATATTTTTGGATAATTTCAAATTTTTCAACTATCCCGCAATCAATACTCGAAAACTGAAAATTAAATTCTTTGAAAAATCGTCGATGAACACGGGAAACCAAATATTTTTGGATAATTTCAAATTTTTCACAATCCCGCAATCAATACTTGAAAACTGAAAATTAAATTCTTTGAAAATCGTCGATGAACACGGTAAACCAAATATTTTTGGATAATTTCAAAATTTTCGTCATTTCGACAACATTTTTCAATTCTAATGCAACTGTCGACAAAATTTACGATTGGAACGACAAGAATCGACGTTTCAAAGAGACTTTCTAAAATAATTTTTGCTAAAATGACCAAATTTTTGTGATTTTTCATAAAAAAAAGTCTATCGAACTGAAAATTCAATTTTGCCAAAAAAACCTCGATATTTTGTTGAATACAGCGAACTAAATATTGTGGGATAATTTCGAAATTTTCGTTATTTCGACAATATTTTTCATTCGTAACGGAACTATCAGCAAAATTTACGATTGGAATGACAAAAATTGAATTTTCTAAAAGATTTTCTAGAACGTTTTTCGCTGAAATGACAAAATTTTCGTGATTTTTTGCAAAAACGGTGAATATCGATATTTAAAAAAAAAAAATTATTTTCAGTGTATTGAACGAAATTTCTATTATGGAAAGGAGGGCATGTCGTCTGTATCGTTTGGATCGCGGGCGTATTGACGCGCGTTACTTTATACAGATTGCCGGCAGCACGAAAGATTACACGTGTCGCTGATTGCATCTCGTTGGCGTTGACGAGCGATCGGCTTAACACCCGATTGGTTAATATCTCGTCACATCAATCCGCGCGCAAGCTCGCAAAGCGATCAAAATTAGAAGCAACAACGAGCGAGAACAGGTCGACCGCGCGCGATACGTGTTTTTTTTTCTTTTTCCGTTTATACTTTGCCTCTTCCCCTTTAAAGGTCGGACAACCTTTAGCGCGAGCGACTCCGTTGGTGAATTGTGAAATATGTTGATGAAATGGAAGAATAAATTTAGTAGCCGCTGCGCAATGGGATACACGGCAATCGAGAGTATGCGGAGTGGGCAAATAAAAAGGAGCAATGAGAGGAGTCGGTGCGAAAAAAAATTGGCACGTAGTAAAAGCAAGAAAGAGGCGCGAACACTCGGCACGGCCCGGCTGCGGGCGTTCCTTCGCGGCCTTTCACCCCTTTTTGTCGCGGCAGTTGAATTACGGCTGGACGATCAAAGGCCTCTATGATTTGTCGCACGCAATTAATTTGGCCGGTAAGCCGCGTGCACTGTATACGCGACAACGCGCGGCAT
Organism: Diadegma fenestrale; assembly: GCA_037043255.1. Lineage (NCBI taxonomy): Eukaryota > Metazoa > Arthropoda > Insecta > Hymenoptera > Ichneumonidae > Diadegma > Diadegma fenestrale. Next base: position 12,041,201 of record CM073317.1, read on the forward strand.
CGCCGTTTTCCCACTGCCTCATTGGTTAATCTTGAGCTGACTATTTTTTTCGTTTTACATCCAATTGCGAATCGATGTGAATCATTTTGGCATCGCGTGCATCGCGAGATATTCCCGAATGGTTTATTAAATTGGGGCGAATTAAACTTTCAGTCGCGAATCGTGCAAAGCGATGTTGGAGCTAGTGCGCATCAAGTTGGGGGTTCATGATTCGTGCGTTAGTGCTTGTACGACAGACCGGCGGTCTTTCCATCTCCCGGCCTGCGTGCGTAATGGCTACTGCTGCATGTAAGCGGCGGCGAAGAAGGGGGTCGCGGAGGGAACGACAGCAGCAGGGGGCAGGAGGTGGCGGGCGAAGGGCCGATGGAGGGTAGAACGAAGGGAATGAGAAGACGTTGGGTTGCTAGGAAACACCCTCTTATCCACGTGTTGTATTGCATTAGCCTAGCCTACCCTACCAGCCTGCTCCTGGCCGCGGCGACACACTAATAGGGGGTTCGGTTGGTTACGCAAGACGAGACCGTTTTTGCCTACAAGTTATTGCACCGCGTCCGAGCGAACCAAACCGTATAGTCCCATTTCTTCATCCTGCTTTTTTATATCACATTTATTTGTCGATCGATGCAACTTTTCCTCAAATCGGTCCAGCGCCGGGCCGCTCGTCCTCACTTTACGAAATATCGACGGAAAAATGAATTTTCGAGTGAGCCAATCAAATTTTGTCAAAAATGTTCGTCATTTTGACAAGATTTTTCATTTCCAACGAAATAAAAATAGAATTTTTCGTGCACTGAAAATTCAATTTTGTCAAAAAACGTCGATATTTTGTTGAATACGGCGAACTAAATATTTTGGGATGATTTCAAAATTTTCGTTATTTCGACAATATTTTTCATTGTAACGGAACTATCAGCAAAATTTACGATTGGAATGACAAAAATTTACTTTCCGAAAACGATTTTCCAGAATGTTTTGTTGCTGAAACGACAAAATTTTCGTGATTTTTCGAAAAAAACGTTTAAGTTGAACGTATCGATCTAAATATCGATTTTTTTTAACAAAATTTTATTTTCAGTGTATCGATCTTTGCCAACAAAATGTTCTGTTCGGTGCGCGGCGATGCGTCTGCGAGCGAATTGGACACGAGAGTTGCCGTCGCTGCCACTATTCGTGTACAATATTATATCGACGCGGTCTATACATTTCGTAGAGAATGGAGCTTTTACATGGTGTGCATGCGGAGGGAGCAGAGACTCGACATTGATTCGAGAAACTGGACACCGCGCGTGCAAGCATGAAAACCACATCGAAGGGAGTTGCTGCTGCTGCCGCCGCGTATGCCATCAACTCTTGGCTGTATATATATTCATCCTTTATTCCGAGTGCTATCGACGCGAGCCATGCAGCAGCAGAGAGTGCCAGACGTGAAATTCAACTACCGGGATCCTCGCGCTATTCGAAGCCGCCAACGTTACGCGCGCGTTTATCGACAACATTCTATTCTTATTACATTTCATTTCCTTAGAATCCTTTGTTTGCGCGTCTCGAGAGTTAACTTGATATTGGACGTAGGAGGCTGCTCACGCGGCTGGCTCGGCCGTTGCAAAAGGAGGCAAATATAACGTCCGGTCTGCATTCTCTAAATATAGGGAAAACCGGACGACGCGGCTATGCCCAATGTGCAGGTCGTTCAACCCACGCTCAATTAGCATTGGGTCATTTGCCCCCGCCGAAACAATTTAACACGCGCCAGGCCATTTGCCAAACTGAAAATTCAATTTTGTCAAAAAAACTCGATATTCTTTGATGATTTCAAAATTTTCGTTATTTTGGCGATATTTTTTATTTCTAACGAAACTGTCTGCGAAATTTACGATTGGAATGACAAAAATTCACTTTTCGAAGAGTCTTTCTAGAGTATTTCTCGCTAAAATCACAAAATTTTCCTGATTTTTCAAAAAAAACGTTCAGTCGAACGAGCTGGAAATTGAATTTTGTCGAAAAACTCAATATTTTTGAATAATTTCAAAATTTTCGTTATTTTGACGATATTTTTCATTCCTAACGAAACTGTCTGCGAAATTTACGATTGAAATTTACGAATGACAACAATTCACTTTTCGAAGAGTCTTTCTAGAATATTTCTCGCTAAAATGACAAAATTTTCCTGATTTTTCAAAAAAAACGTTCAGTCGAACGAACTGAAAATTAAATTTTGTCAAAAAACTCAATGTTTTTGGATAATTTCAAAATTTTCGTTATTTTGACGATATTTTTCATTTCTATAAACGAAACTGTCTGCGAAATTTGCGATTGAAATTTACGAATGACAAAAATTCACTTTTCGGAGGGTCTTTCTAGAATATTTCTCGCTGCAATAACAAAATTTTCCTGATTTTTCAAAAAAAAAAAAACGTTTCAGTCAAACGAATCCAACGAAATATCGATGTTTTTCAACAAAATTTTCTTCTCAGTCCGCGCATCTCGTTTCTCTTTACTGTTTCGTCAATTTTTCTTCCTTTCCGTTGACAATCAAGCGATCTCAAAGCTGCTGTACGTGCATTAGGAGCGACAGGCGATTATGGTTTTTCGCGGATGAACGCGCGCGCGTGCCAACTGCCACCGCGCGCGCGGTTCTCGATCGACGCGATCGTGCGAGTCTTGAAAGACGCGAGACGTATGGAAGCTGCTGATCGATTAGCGGCATGCAATTGAGCCAGCCTTCGGGCTTTTTAGTTCCGATTAAATTGTTTTCGTGCGCGTCAACGCTTGGCCTGGACGAATGTGTAACGCGCTGGAAAGAAGCGAGTCCACGCGTCGCAGCACAGAGTGCGTGATCGAGCGAGCACGCGGTGCAAGCGGCTGAGAAACAAGCAAAAACCGTTTTAGAGCGCGCGTTTGGTTACAAATTTTCTATTTTTTCCATCGAGATGTTTAAACTTGGAATAGCAGTTTTGAAACGCGATCGGTTGCCTCGTTTCGCTGCTGTAAATATGTAATTTTATTTGAGAGAAATGATAAGATGGGAGATTAAGGGGAAAAGCATTCGACTCGAATTTGCCCGGTCATGTATCACGATCCGAGAGCCCATGAGCCCTGCACAACCATTTTACCTCGGCTGGCCGACTCGGCTCGATTATTTACGTGGGAGAAATACGCCCGACGGCTATTTGTACAATGCCACAAATATAGTCTTCTCGATCGAGTGTGATAAAAAAAAAAAGAAAAAAGTATAACGTTGTCGTTGACCAAAGCGTTGATACGCGTTATCGCTTTTTCGAATTAAGTGTGCGCGTTCGTTCACCTTTTTTTCTTTCTTGATTTCATAAATTGAAAATGAAATTTAGTCAAAAAAACGTCGATATTTTGTTGGAGACGATGAACTGAATATTTTTTGACAATTTCAAAATTTTCGTCATTTTGACGATGTTTTTGATTTATAACGAAACTGTCGGCAAAATTTACGATTGGAATGACAAAAATTGACTTTTTCGAAGAGACTTTCTAGAATATTTCGCAAAAATCCAACGAAATATCGATCTTTTTCAACAAAATTTCATTCTGTGTACAAATCTCGTGTACAGAACGAGAAGGAAGTTTGATTCTGCGCATCGCACCGAACTATATCGCACCGTCTATATGAAAAATATTTACACCACCGTGTTTATTATCGGAGCCGCAATTGCCTGTAATGCAACGCCTCGCGCGCGTGCATTATTGGCGGACATTGGAGTAAAAAAAGTGAGAGACATGCGGCGGCGGCGCAAGAGATTATGATGCGGAGAAGAGAAAAATACTCGATGTGGAAAAAGAATAAAGAAACGAGAGGGATGAGGGAGCTGGCACGGGACGATCTCAGGGGTCATTGAGCTTTCAGGAAGAAAAACACACAAGCGTAACCGAATCCGCAGCGTGAATCTCCGAGGGGGTTGAAAATGGAACGAATCGAGAGCAATTGCACACTGAAAATTAAGTTTCAACTAAATATTTTTGAGTAATTTCAAAATTTTTGTCATTTTTACGATATTTTTCATTTCTAACGAACTGTCTGCAAAATGTACGATCGATCGATTACGAGAATCGATTTTTTCCATCAAAACTTTCGTTTCGGTGCACTGAAAATTCAATTTTGTCAAAAAAACGCCGATATTTTGTTGAATCCTGTGAACTAAATATTTTGGGATAATTTCAACATTTTCGTCATTTCGACAATATTTTTCATTGTAACGGAACTATCAGCAAAATTAACGATTGGAATGACAAAAATGAACTTTCCGAAAACGATTTTCCAGAATGTTTTGTTGCTGGAATGACAAAATTTTCGTGATTTTTCGAAAAAAACGTTTAGTTTAACGTATCCAACAAAATATCCATCTTTTTCAACAAAATTTTCTTTTCAGTGTGCGGTGAATCGGGCATAATTGAGTACTTGCTTGATACATTATTGCGTGAAGATTTGTATAACCGATCGAGTTGCAAAAAGAGGAGGATGCGATCGGAATAATGGGAGATTGTATAAAACGAAAATAGTATAGACGCGGGAAGAGAGAGAGGGAAGGAACAAAGACCTTGCACGCACGGTTTTGTCAATGAACAGACCTCCAAGTATGAGTCAGGGTTCGATCCCCCTGCTCAAAGCAAACGAGACGCGCGCGCGTCTCCCGCACCCCTCCTTTTTCTTTTCAGTCTGTAACAATCGTGTTCTATCGTATCGCGCAGTTCTGACGGTTTTTTGTGTATAAATTTTTGTATTTATTTGACATGCACCGCGTTGTGCTCGAAGGAATAAATTTTGCTCTATTTTCGTCGCGTTTGAAACGGCGGAGCGAGACGAAGGAGGAACGTCAGAAAAATTAAGGAAAAGAGAAAGAATAATTGAAAGGAAATAAGAAAAAGAAATGACAAACATTTTCTCGTTGCCGCGGATGTGAACGATCTCGGCGTTGCTAAGCAAACTCACGCTTCATGACTCACTCCTGCTATCCCTCTCGTTTATATATTATTCTCCTCTCTCTGCTGCTTCTCTTTTCTCCCCCGCCCGTCCGTCCGTCTTCGACTCGCGAATCCCGGAGAGCTCGCTGGAAACATTGCTACTCTCTCTGCTGCTGCGATAACGCGTGATACGTTGACGCGCGGCGGCGCCATAACAATACCGCATCGCCCAGCGAATAGCCAACCCGAGACGGTGACTATAAAGTTGTCTGCGATAAGGAACGCGATGGGGCTCTGCCCCATATACAAAATCTCTCGCTGCTTTCTCGCGCATCTTGCCCAAAATTTCATGCATATTCTGCCCGAAAACTTTGCAAACAAATTTTCGACCATTCTCAAGTTTCCATGCACGAGTTTATTTACGCGAGCGAATTTACTGCACCGCGCAGCAGCGGCAACGAGGAAAACTCCCATTTCAACGGTCCGCCCCGGAATCGTCAATGTTTACTTTTGCGTGAATCATCCCGCGGCCCCACCGCATCGCAGCAGTCGCGTCTCGGGTCTATGAAACGAGACACGAGGTAAACTTTCCTCATGTGCAGCTCCCAATTTTCGTGGATTATTTCTTCAATGGATCCCGCGCGAGAGACATTTCGAGTCGTCCCTTTTGTGCTCCATTCCAAGGAGCTTATAATTCGTAAAATAAACAGAAAAATAATCGACGTAAGAAATAAGTCACGGAGCAAATAGATTTTACTTTCTTCTCTCGAGAAAGAGATTTTTAATGACGTTGGAGTCTGCATCGTTGCAATGCAACAGAATTCATTCATTTTGTAGCAAAACTCTTGATAAAAATGTACAATGTTATTGCAATGATAAAAAAATCGATTTTTATGGCCCAAAAAGTATAAAAACTCGAAAAATTTCCATGTTTTATAAAATTTAACAATTTATCAATAAAAATAAGTTTTTTCGTTGCATTCCAACGTTGCGAACTTCAGCCTCGTGATCGTATGACGTTGAAGTTTGCATCGTTACAATGCAACGAAATTCATTCATTTTGTGGCAAAACTCTTTACAAAAATGTACAATGTTATTACAATGATAAAAAAAAATCGATTTTTATGGCTCAAAAAGTATAAAAACTCGAAAAATTTCCATGTTTTATAAAATTTAACAAATTATCAATAAAAATAAGATTTTTTCGTTGCATTCCAACGTTGCGAACTTCAGCCTCGTGATTTTTATCGGCCGAATGAGTCCTTATCCCTCTTACGGTCTCATTCGCTGCGCCAACTCCGATCCGGCGCGCTATTTTTCAAAAATGCACGCGGTTCAACGAACGATAAATAAAGTGAGAAATAAAAGCAATGAATGAATAGAATAAACACGATATCGTGGTGCTCGCCGCGCGGCGGATTCGTGTTGTTTCACGCACACGAGGCATTCTTATCTCTGCTCGAAAAGGACGCGAGCAACTTATTTCGATCGACGTCGCGCGGATCAAATAACGAAAAATGAGAACGCATCCGGTCACGCTTTGCGAGCTCCGAGGCAATTACGGCGCGCGCGCAATCAAGCCGAAAACATACTCGACCCACGTGTAAAAGATGCTGCGGAAGAAAATATGAAGAGCAGAGGCAAAAAAGCGAGCAATTGAAACACAAAGTCTGCTGATGCGAACCATTGTCGCGCGGCCTCTCTTTTTGTCCAAGCGCAATTGCAGCGTGACCGCGCGCGGCAGACGGACAAAAAGTATAAACGAATCTGACTCCGCGCGTTGCGGAAACACTCGAACTGCAGGAACGCGCGTGATTCGTACACGCACCTACGCGTCGGAGCCTGCTCGAATATTTCGAGGATGAGGCATCTCGTACCTGCTCCAAGCCCGGGGGCGGTATCCCGTTCCGTTCATTCATTTCCTGCACCGCGAACCTGCTCCGTGTCCCGCAACCGAGATGCTGGATAGCCGCGCGGCGAGAGAGGGAGCAGGAGAAGGAAAGAGAGATTTTGCGCGTCTGGTCCGTGAGAACAGAATCAGCGGCGGCGATTCTTCAATCTGCACACGTCCTCGCGGATTATTTATTCGATTCTTCTCGCTCTCGCTTCCTAAAATATTGTCAGGCGGTCCTTCTCGATAACGAGCTCGAATTTGACAAGAACCCTGTCAATTTTACACTGAAAATAAAATTTTGTTGAAAAAGATCGATGTTTTGTTAATTTTTTCGAAAAATCACGAAAAAATTTTCATTCCAGCAACAAAACATTCTGGAAAATCTTTTCGAAAAGTGACTTTTTGTCCTTCCAATCGTAAATTTTGCTGACAGTTCCGTTACAAATGAAAAATATTGTCGAAATAACGAAAATTTTGAAATTATCACAAAATATTTAGTGCACCAAAAAGAAAATTTTGTTGGAAAAGATCGATTCTCGTAATCGATCGATCGTAAATTTTGCAGACATTTCGTTAGAAATGAAAAATATCGTCAAAACGACAAAAATTTTGAAATTATTCAAAAATATTTAGTTGAAACTTGATTTTCAGTGTGGAATTTCTCTCGATTCGTTCCATTTTCAGCCCCCGAGGAGATTCACGCTGCGGATTCGGTTACGCTTGTGTGTTTTGAAATTTTGAAATGATCCCAAAATATTTAGTTCGCTGTATTCAACAAAATATCGGGATTTTTTGACAAAATTGAATTTTCAGTGTGGTTGAAAAAAAGTGACACACAAAGGCGCGAGGGACTGTGAAAACAGTGCAAATTGGAATGTTGGCTATATATATGCAAATTTTCGTGTGTACGCGCATATGTGAAAATTCTCACCGCCGGCTGGACCAATTTACACGTGCGCCAAGAATGAATACCGCACCACCCTTTGTAAAATCCTATTCATCTTTTGTAGAACGACGAGACAAACTTCCTTTGAGTTTTTTTTCGTTTTTTTTTTTCACCCAGACAACGCGCCATTCGTTTCTGTTAATTTTTTTGTTCCCCAGCACATACGAGACGCCCAACACGAGGCTTACGTCCGCACGAACAGAAAGTATATAATAATAACAGATGGAATAACTTAACGTCAATGCGGCTCCGACATACGCGCTCGCATCCTTGCGCTGGGCGCGACGCTCAATAGCATCGAGCGAGGGCCTTTAATCCGTTCGTTTTTTCAATATTTTTTTTCCATTCCTTTCCGTCTAGCTCGCTCGCCAGAGAGAATCGTCCGACTCTACTTCCGCGCCCTATATCGTCGCGGTCCCGTAACGCGCGCGTTTTCGAGCCCGATAATCGTCGTACACCGCGCTCTTATCTCTCTGCTGGCATCCCCGATACAGAGCGCGGCTTTGCCCCGGTTTCGTACGACCGAAACCTCTTCATTTACCGCCGCGTTTTTTATCTCCTAAACACCATAACGTACGCTTTCGATTTCACTAGTTTCTCCATGTGTTTATTGATTGATTGATCCGGTTTGTTTAAGCCTCGGGCGCGTCGCCTCGCGGCCAACGATTCAGTAAACAATCGCGCAACAGCTCATAAAATAGTTTTGATGGCTTAAATAAATAATAAACAAATAATTAACAAATAATAAATAAATGAATAAATAAATAAATAAGTAATACATAGTAAAAAATAGTAAAAAATAGTAAAAAATGGAGCCAAAAAACTGAAAAACGAAAGGAATGGCAAAGCGAGTGCACGAAGGACTCACGAAACGCGTACAAAGTGCGATGCGCATAGAAATGAGGAAAGTTAGGCGGGGTTAGTTAATCGTGAGGGAAAGAGAGCGAGAGAGAGGACAAGCTGCTGCTGCTGCTGGCTGAAAAACGAGTTTGTTACGCCGCGCGAGAGAGGAGCGTATCGCGAGCTCGTTAGTGTCGCTTCAAGGACGCGATTCGTCAATTCGAATTAGCATAAATAATCCGGAATGTAGCGAGAGTTTGTTGCCTCTCGTCGAAGAGTTTCACGCGACGAAAGTTATGAGCTATCGACGCGCATAATAACCGAGGGAAGAGCACAGTCCGATTTTCCCCCTCCCCCTTTCTCTGCCTGCACTTGTTTGCTGATTCTACGACGATATCCGAGGAATATGACGAATTTTCGGAATTTTTTAAACAATTTACGCCACACTGGAAAGAAATTTTTTTTGAAATCGTTGCAACAACACTGGAATTTCAATTTTGTCGAAAAACATCGATATTTTGTTGAATACAGCGAACTAAATATTTTGGGATAATTTCAAAATTTTCCGTTATTTCGACAATATTTTTCATTTGTAACGGAACTGTCAGCAAAATTTAGGATTGGATGACCAAAATTTCCTTTTCGAAAAGATTTTTCAGAATGTTTTTTGCTGAAAAGACAAAATTTTCGTGATTTTTCGAAAAAAACGTTTGGTTTTTCGAGTTTTTTTAGTTTTGGAACAAAATTTCGATCTTTTTCAACAAAATTTTCTTTTCAGTGAAGAAATATTCTAGAAAATCTTTCCGAAAAGTAAATTTTTGTCATTCCAATCGTAAATTTTGCCGACAGTTTCGTTCGAAAAGAAAAATATTGTCAAAATGACGAAAATTTTGAAATTATCCAAAAATATTCAGTTTATCGTGTTTAACAAAATTTTCAGTGCAGGATTTTCATTCGCGAGTTAGACGATGCATTTTTTTCGAAAGCTCGAGAAAGTCGTTGAGCGAAATCGTCGAGAGATAAGGAGTCGGTCTATTACTGCGAAGAATGGGAGAGAGCGAGAGTACATGGACGCGCGTTAACCCTTTGACAGACGCGCGGCGCAGCAGCAGCGAGCGTATTCGCATATACAGAGTTCGCACGAACAAAGCTCGTGCTCGAGACTCTCGCGCCTATAGCTCTCCGTGCATGCTCTCTGTTCGTTCGTGTCTTTCATCGCGTTTTTCCCTTTTTCTCCGCACTCTCTTTTGCACCGCAAAAAACCTGAAAACTTTGCCAAGGGAATGAAATGCTTTGACTCTTGCACGAGTACACAATCCGCGACCGAGCGGCGGCCTGCTCTCTCTCTCGTCTTCTCCGCCTCCGCCCTTTTTTTCTTCCAGCATTTATCCGCAAAGAAAGTGCACTCCGGAGCGCAAATCCGAGACCCGCTGCTAGTGCTTCTCGCCTTTGACCTCATTAACGCATGCACGGAAAAATCTTGTGCTTTTATGTCTGACACAGTTTCATCAGCGTGAAAACAATTTTTTCAAATATTGCGAGATCATGCGCGGCAAAAAAGTTCATTCGCGTTGACCCGCGTCAACAACTCGAAAAATTCGAAAATTCCACAAATTGCCTGTGAAAAATCATTTTTTCATTTGCGTAATTGATTTCCAGCCGAATTTCTCGATCGGTTTTCGAAAATCTTACGAAATGGTTAAACATTTTTTAATCGACTGGATTTCTCGTTTCTTTTCCTTTTTTTTTGTGTAAAGTGCGCCGGGACAAGGGTCTCGAGGGGAGACGCTGTGTGGCATTTTCGTAATGGGATATCGGAGAGTAATATTACGATTAACGGAAAGAATTGTAACGGGAGAATGAAAAAGCATCGTGGAGGCGACGAGCGAGCGATAAGCAGCGATACGAGATAACCTTTTGCTTTCGGTGATCCTATAAATTACGAGTTGTATAGCAGATTACGTTTTTAATTGATTCTTTTCTAGTTAATGCGGCGCAAGCACGCTCACATCCGCCGCGAGAGCAAATGGTGAGAAAAAACACTTGCGGGCGAGATGCGGAGATGAAAAGTTGCCATCTCGTTCAACTGTAATGGAAACACGAGTCGTGTATATCGCGGGGGATAAGAAAAAACTGAGCCAAGTGATGAAACGATTGAGGAATATGTCGATATTCCCATACAAATGTAATCGCGCGCATGAGTCTCCGGGATGTTGAAAGAGCGGAGCGTGAAAAACATGTTCCGTTTTTTTTCTGCCTCCACTGAAAAGGAAATTCCGTTGAAAAAGATCGATATTTCGTTGGATACGTTCGACTGAACGTTTTTTTTTTGAAGAATCAGGAAAATTTTGTCATTTTAGCGAAAAATATTCTAGAAAGACTCTTCGAAAAGTGAATTTTTGTCATTCGTAAATTTCGATCGTAAATTTCGCAGACAGTTTTGTTAGAAATGAAAAATATCGTCAAAATAACGGAAATTTTGAAATTATCCAAAAATATTGAGTTTTTTGACAAAATTTCATTTTCAGTTCGTTCGACTGAACGTTATTTTGAAAAATCAGGAAAATTTTGTCATTTTATCGAGAAATATTCTAGAAAGACTCTTCGAAAAGTGAATTTTTGTCATTCGTAAATTCCAATCGTAAATTTCGCAGACAGTTCCGTTAGAAATGAAAATTATCGTCAAAATAACGAAAATTTTGAAATTATCCAAAAATATTGAGTTTTTTGACAAAATTTAATTTTCAGTTCGTTCGACTGAACGTTTTTTTTGAAAAATCAGGAAAATTTTGTCATTTTAGCGAGAAATATTCCAGAAAGACACTTTGAAAAGTGAATTTTTGTCATTCCAATCGTAAATTTTGCAGACAGTCTCGTTAGAAATGAAAAATATTGTCAGAATAACGAAAATTTTGAAATTATCGAAAAATATTCGAGTTTAGCGTGTTCAACAAAGTATCGACGTTTTTTGATACAATTTAATTTTCCGTGTAGTGCGCGCGGTCCATTCAAGATTGGGAAGGATCGCGAGTAACGGAGGCGCGTTTAGGGGATATAAAGACGAAAAGAATTCTCATCTGGTGCGTTCGATTTCCGGCGTTCACCCGTGTGGACTAGCTCGAAAGTAACTCGAGCGCGCAAATCGTCATAGCATACAAGACTACTACACATTATTGAGGAAAGAAAGAGCTGCTGCATGCGTACCGAGAGAGAGAAAGAAAGAGAGAAAAGAAGATGAAGAGACAAAAAAGGGATGCGAGCGTTTGGAGAAAATATTCGAGCGCTCCCACGCGTCCGGCTCTCTCGTTTCTCTCGATCCCTCTCGTGCTTCCGCGTTAGTCTCGCTCGTTTCTGCCACGGTCCTTTTTCATCTTTCTTGCGCGCTTAGCTCCAATCATTTTATTCACTTGGGTACACCGCTCGCTCGCTCCGTCTCTATCTTTTTCCTCTCTTCCTGCTTTCTCGCTCCCAATACACACATCTTTGCGGCTTTCTGTTTTCTCACTCTTTCCATAAGCAACCATCTCGACGGGGTCTCCGCGCGCGCGCGCGCGCGCAATAGTCTTTTCTCTTCGTCGTTTTCTTCTTCTTCTTCTTTTACTGTTGCTTGGTATGCTTTGAACCGAGCCGCCGCAGGTAAGGATGAGGACTCTCCCCTGGCCGGCTCCAGCTCCTTCCTCTCTGCCTCGCGATCAACCCCTCCATGCACACATACAGGATTCCTCTTGCCCATCTTCTCGCTCTCATCTAAACGTTCTATATAAACGCGGAAGAACAGCTGATTCGTATTGCGAGCCAGATGCACAAATTCTTTCCTCTCTCGCTCCGCGACTCTCGGTTTTTCAAACTTTACTCCGCAATCTCGCAATCGAGCTCCGAAACAAAAAAACTATAACATTCGCAAATTTTTCTGTATTTCGAGGGAAAGGAATTGCGAAAAAAAGGAATTTCTACGAGCGAGCTCAAATCGGTTATGAAACGGAGACGCGAGCGGATTGAAAATCGAGCAGAGTTCGGTATGAAGACGTTATCTCGAGATTCGGAACCCAAAATCCTCTCGCTCTCTGCCTCGATCTATATCTCTCGACTTTTGCCTCGAGCCAGCAAGAGAGCAGGGCTTCCGTTTTCAATTTCGACCGCGACGCTTTGTAGAGATAGCAACGCCAGAGCCGATATCTCTCGCGCGCGCGGCATATTCACCGCGCCGCGCCATAACGCGGATGTAACATCACATACGTGTTTATACAAGGAGCGATGAATCGTCCCTTGTATAAACATACACGTACACTGAAAATTACATTTTTTCGAAAAAACGTTGATATTTTGTTGAACACGGTGGTATTTTCGGTGAATTTCAAAATTTTCTGGTATTTTGACAATATTTTTCATTTCTAAGGGAACTATGTGAAAAATTTACGAATGGAATGACGAAAATTGAATTTTTAAAGAGTCTTTGTAAAATATTCCAAAATTTTCGTTATTTTGCGAAACTGGCTGCAAAATTTACGATTGGAATGACAAAAATTGAATTTTCGGAGAGATTTTCTAGAATATTTCTCGCTGCAGTGACAAAATTTTTGTGATTTTTCAAAAAAACGTCGATATTTTGTTGAACACGGTGGTATTTTCGGATAATTTCAAAATGTTAGTTATTTTTACAATATTTTTCATTTCTAAGGGAACTGTGTGAAAAATTTACGATTGGAATGACAAAAATTGAATTTTTGAAGAGACTTTCTAGAATATTTCTCGCTGCAATGACAAAATTTTTGTGATTTTTCAAAGAAACGTCGATATTTTATTGAACATGGTGGGATTTTCGGATAATTTCAAAATTTTAGGTATTTTGACAATATTTTTAATTTCTAAAGGAACTATCTGCAAAATTTACGATTGGAATGACGAAAATTGAATTTTCGAAGAGTCTTTCTAGAATATTTCTCGCTGCAATGACAAAGATTTCGTGATATTTCAAAAAAAAAGTTTAATCGAACGTATTCAACGAAATCTTGATCTTTTTCAACAAAATTTCCTTTCAATTTGTCGGGTCTTGGGATTGCCCGCCTCACCGTGAGCTTTCGAAACTTTAAAATCGAGTGTGGAATGCATAATCGCGCCATTTTCAATAAGAAATGATGATGCTGAAGTTTGCAACGTTGGAATGCATCGAAAAATATTGAATTTTATTGAAGATTCGTTCAATTTTCAATGTCATCTAAATTTTTCGAGCCGATATGCTTTTCGAATGGCAAAAATCGATCATTTTATCATCGTAATTAAAATCTGCATTTGAATAATTATTTTTGTCATAAAAATGAATTTCGTTGCATTCCAACGATGCAAACTTCAGAGTCATAAGAAATGTAGAGTGCGTTTTAAAAAAAATAAAAATTTGCAAATGTTGGCAGAACCGGAAGAGGAGGGAGAGCGAGAGGGGGTGAGAGGGACAACGGACAACGGCCCCACACCTCGCGGTGCTGGTCGATGGTGGTGGGAGTTTAATTTGTGACTGAATGCCCGCGCGCTCGGTCGGACGGGCCGGAGAGCATCGGGGAGCGCCGGAGAGCGCCGGGGCTCGAGCAGCAGACCGCAAATTCCCCGCGCCGGGTCCATACGGATGTATACCAACGCAGCGCGGACCCAAAGAGAAAGAGAATGATGAGAAGATCGGTTAAATCCGTGCGTACACGACCGAGGCTCGCTCGGTTCCCATCCGCTTCTCAATCTGGCGTTGCAGCGCTCGCCCCTCGCGCCTCATTCGTTTTCTGATTCAGCAGGTACATCCTGCAAACATCTTTCGCCGCTCGAGCGCGATTAACGGTAATCGAGCGCGCGGCAAAAAGGACATGATCGATTTTTCGCAATTTCTTCCCTTGCCCACGAGGGAAAATCTTTTTTCACGCGCGAGGACAATGAAATGCGAGTCCAGAGAAAATTTTGAAGATTTAATAAGTTTTTCGCGTCGTTTGCTTTTTGTTTCGCTCGTCGTTTCCAACGATGGGCTCTCGAATTGAGAACCCCTGGAAAAAAGGGCTCCGCAGCACCGTGTGCCAACCGAAAGTCCGGACTCTCATCCGAGTCCGCGGTCATCATTCCTCCTATCCCCTCGTCGTCGTCTTCTTCTCACCCTCTGCTATTCTCGGCGATCCGAGCGAGCTACTCTCCTCGATCCTCCGCGCGCAGGTACATTCACAGAAACGCAAACCCCTTGGGAACAAAGTGCATACCCGAGACCCTTGCCCGCGCGCGCGCGCGCCCAGATTCCGATCCTTTTAATTGGAAAACTCTCTCGCGCATTGTCGGCGAGTGTGTCGTCATCGCGTGTCGCTCCTTTTATTGTAATCACTACAATCCTCATCATGATTTCATTAATTAACTCATTGCTCGTTCTTCGAAATGAAAATTTTGTTGAAAAAGATCGATTTAAACGTTGTTTTCGAAAAATCACAAAAATTTTGGCATTTCAATCGTAAATTTGGCAGACAGTTTCGTTATAAATGAAAAAATGTTGTCAAAGTGACGAAAATTTTAAAATTATCCAAAAATATTTATAGTTCACCGTGTCTATAACGAAATATCGACGTTTTTTGACTAAATTTAATTTTCAGTGGAGGAACCGACAGCAGGGGCAATGATAATACAAAGAGCCCGAGGTTTCGACAAACGGACTGCCGTGCCGGGCCATCGACGAGAAAGAGAGAGGGAGTGAGAGGCGCCCGAACGTGTTCCCAGGAGCTAAAAGATATTTCCAGACCTGATCGTTCACTTGTTCAGACTCGTCGAATCACCTAGGTCAGGCTACCTCAAACTACGTGTATGCCCTGCTCGCACTTCCTCTCTCTCTCTCTCGGTCTCCCATCAGCATCCTTCGTTGTTTGGGCAGCAATTCGAGATACGAGTTCCATGTGACTCGATAAAAACGCCGCTCATGCTGGAGCGGTCTTCATCAGACACGTTCGTAACGCTATATCTCAATTTCGACTCGTTTCATAAATCACTCGACTTTTCACATCATTTTTTCCCAATATTCCGAAAAAATCTGAATTTTCGAGAATGAAATCTCGAATCTCGAAATATCTGACGATTTTCAGTGGCGGAATCGATTTGGAGCAGCTTTTGGTGCTCCGCATTTGAAATATAAACGGTTGGTTCTTGTCGCACAGGAAATAATTGAGAGAATCGTAGATTCCGAAGCGTGACACACTTACTCACTTGGATGATCCCCGGCGGGGGGCTCCTCGAGTTTTCGGGGCTTTCTTATGCCGTAAAAGAACCGGCGCATATTGGCCACACGCATTTTCTTCTTTTGTCTCTTTTTTTCATTCTACCTTTTTGTGCTTCTATCCGTTTCTTTTGGCTGCTCATGCTGCTGCCGCCCCGCGCGCTTCTGTCATTCTTTCATACGATCGCGCGCGCCTTCTCTTTCTCGCTCGCTCGCTCGCGCTCAGTTCGTTGGGAACAGGCTCCGCGATCTTCGCATACCTTACCGCCACGAGCGTGGCCGGTCCAGCCACCTTCTTCCCAGCATCGGGGGATACCGGGCCGACTGCTCCGGCTAAAAAACGCGTTCCTCGAGTCGCTCACCACCACCGCACCGCCGCCGCCGCGAGCAGGGTTACACACGAGCAAGCGAGCTCGAAGAAAGAAACAGGAAGATGAGACCGATCATCGGGGCGCAAAAAAAAGTAAACACTCGCTTATTAGTGGACATGTGTGTTTGTGTGTTTGTGTGTGTGTGGGTTTACCTATGCGATTGCTTTGAGGCTGATGGCACGAGGGAGATGAAGCAGATGAAATGAAACGGAGGATCCGGCCGCGTACGCGGCTCTTATTTGTGTAAATCTCTCAATTTTTTTCCATGCAAAGAAAATTTAGTTGGATCCGTTCGACTAAACGTTTTTTTTTCTGAAAAATCATAAAAATTTTGTCGTTGCAGCAAGAAATGTTCTAGGAAGTCTCTGCAAAATGTCAATTTTTGTCATTTTACTCGTCAATTTTGCGAACGTTCCGTTAGAAATGAAAAATAATGTCAAAATACCGAAAATTTGGAAATTTTCGGAATTTTGTCATCAATTTTTATCATTGTAATCGTAAATTTTGCCAACAGTTCTAGAAAGTCTCTTCAAAATGTCAATTTTGGTCATTTTACTCGTAAATTTTGCGGACGTTCCGTTAGAAATGAAAAATATTGTCAATATACCGAAAATTTGGAAATTTTCGGAAATTTTTGGAAATTTTCGGTATTTCGTCATCAGTTTTTGTCATTGCAATCGTAAATTTTGCCGACAGTTTCCTTAGAAATGAAAAACATTGAATTATCCACAAATATTTAGTTGACCGTGTTCAACAAAATATCAAAGTTTTTTTTTTAATTTCATTTTCGGTGCGATTTTCTTACCCGAGCTTCGTGCATCTCCGAGGCACATCCTGTTGCCCGATGATAAGATAAGACGCAGGTGGGAATGTTGTGGGGATTTTTATAGTAACGGTGACTCGGAGAGGCTCCCGCGCGGAAACGTGTGAGAAAGAGGCTTTTTTGCAGAGATCGAAAAACTGACAAGATCGCGCGCGGGGTGTTGGAAAGCAAATAAAAAAAGAGACCTCTGTGGCGCGATGAAAAAAAAGGCTCGAGAGTTTTGCGCGGAGCATTGAATCGCGCTCTCTTGGGGTGTACTCGAGTAAAACGGCGGTCGCGGCGCTGCGCGGAAGGGTGCGACGTCTACATCGTGTGTGCACCAAAGTCAGGGCGACCCTTGCTATGCGTGATGTGTTTTGCAGGCTAGAGAATGCGAGGAGCGAGCTACTTGACCCGCTCATGTACTTTTCGCCTGTAAACGCTTCGCGCGGCAACACCCAGCACCCGCGCGCACGTACCCGAGTATATTAAGCCCCGAAAAAGAGGCACTCGAGTTGGCGAGCCCACTCGAAGCCACCAACCGCGCCCGGTAAAAAAAATTTCATGGATATATCGCGCGCACTGAAAATTCAATTTTGTCAAAAAACGTCGATATTTTGTTGAATACAGCCAACTAAATATTTTCGGATAATTTCAGAATTTTCGTTATTTCGACAATATTTTTCATTGTAACGAAACTGTCAGCTAAATTTACGATTGCAATGACAAAAATTTACTTTCCGAAGAGATTTTCCAGAATGTTTTTTGCTGAAATGACAAAATTTTCGTGATTTTTCGAAAAAACGTTTAGTTTAACGTTTCCAACAAAATATCCATCTTTTTCAACAAAATTCTCTTTTCAGTGCGCGGGGACATCCCTCGCAGCATCTGCGTCTATAATGAAATTGTCTCGATCATCGCGAATGCGTGTACGATCGATCGATATTTGCAAAACGATCCACGCGCGGGCCTATCTTATCGTATATAGTCACCAAAAAGGTCGATATCGCAGAGACGGGGATTGGCTACGCGCGGGACTCGTCGAGCAAAAGCAGAGAGCGAATATTTCAGAGTCTCGGAGCAGCTTCGAAAGAGCCCGAAAGAAAAATCGATTCGGGCCGAGGAAAAACGTCGAGAAAAGTATCACATTCTTTGACTCGCAAAAGGACAAAGAATTCCTCGAGGATGTGGAAGGAGGTTAAAAGGAACTGCAGCAGAGGAAAAAAATGCATTTGCATTGGGCGTTTCATGCATTTTTTTTTGTACTTCAAGTCGATGAATAAATCTCGCCAATTTGTATGTATTGTGGAGCGAAATTACGGCTCTCGTCAAAGAAGCGAATTATTTGTAGATTTTCAAAAGATTTTTTCGTCCAGCTGAAGAGAAATTGGCATCGCTGCGCGCGGTGAATAATTTTAACGGAAAAATGATTAAACGAAAGTAATGAAACGAGGACAAAAGAGCCAGAGGAGAGAGTTGAAGTCGCTCTGAAAAGTTGAGCCAGAGTCAGCAGAGGAAAAAAGAAAGAAACGCGAGCTCTGTTTTGTCAGCCCGCCGTTGAAAACACGAGACTTTTTCGCATTGGTTTGGCGCGGGCGGTCACCCCTTCCCGCCCGGCGGTCTCGCGGATTTCTCGGCAAACCCGCGCGCAACCGCGGCCAGCAATAGCTTCTTCGTCGAGGAGCAATTTAACGAGCTACCGAACAACCACCGCCGCACTTCTCCTTGTTCGCGTTTTCAGCATTTTCTGCATTTGTCCCCCGCGCGTTTACAATCTCTCGACGGCGCACGGAAAATTATATTTTGTCAAACAAACGTCGATATTTCATGACTCTGAAGTTTGCATCGTTGGAATGCAACGAAATTCTTCTTTATCTTTAGCAAAAGTAATAATTCGAGTGCAGAATGTAATTACGATGATAAAATGATCGATTTTAAGCCCCAAAAAGCATATCGACTGGATAAATTTGGATGATATTGAAACCTGAACAAATTATCAATAAAATCAGATATTTTTCGTTGCATTCCAACGCTGCAAACTTGAGCATCATATTTTTGATGATTCTGAAGTTTGCATCGTTGCAATGCAACGAAATTCTTTTTTATCTTTAGCAAAAGTAATAATTCAAGTGCAGAATTTAATTACGATGATAAAATGATTAATCTTAAGCCCCAAGGAGCATATCGGCTGGATAAATTTGGATGATATTGAAACCTGAACAAATCATCAATAAAATCCCATATTTTTCATTCTATTCAAACGTTGCAAACTTCAGCATCATGATATTTCGTTGAACGCGGAAGTATCTTTAGATATTTTCAAAATTTTCGTCATTTTGCCCATATTTTGAGGCTTTTCTTCATGATGAGATGGATTGGAGTCTGTGAATCAATCGAGGACTCCAAAAATATGAATTTCAAAAGTCAATAATTAAGTTTCTCGACATATGGTTTGTCCGGTTGAAAAAGTAAAAGTTTGACTCCGCATTCGAGCAACTTTCCCACGGCCCGGGGGCTAAATTTTTCTAATATTTCGATCGATCCAACGGTCTCGAAAAATATGTCGATCCAATCGTGCGTGAGAAAAATATTCATCTTCGATTCTAACTTAATTAAATGAACGAGTTACGCGACGAAGCGATTTATTACTCCGTGTGCATATAATTCGCCCAAGGCGGAAATTCACGTTGCTTGATCGTGTAACCGCGACTTGTGGCTCTCAACCCTTTCGCCGCGAAGAACGTTGGTGGGCCGCAGTCCAATTTCGATTATGTCGATTCAATATGCACCTAAATAATTAATTCGACGAGCCTCACCGCAACCCAAATAATTGTGAAAATTCGTATCAAGTACATTTGACAGCTCCGTGTCGTCCGCCGAGTCCATTTTGGAGCAGAATTAAAGAGAATGAGAGGAGCGGGAGATTGAATGATTCGATCGATCACGGCGAGGCGTCTGTCATTGGCAAAACGCGATCGTTCCAGTCGTCGGTTGATAAACATCCGGTCAATGTTATTATTGGATATACGAGTGAAACATAAATGAAGGCTAAATAAGTTTGATGGAATTTTCGTTGGCTCGCGTGCGTTATTAATTCGGGGATCGATCGATATTATTTATTGGGTGGACATCAGGACGAACGACGTTCGGGCGTGTCGACACTGAAAGAAAATTTCGTTGCAAACTTTCGAATAAACGTTTTTTTTCGAAAAATCACAAAAATTTTGTCATTGCAGCGAGAAATATTCTAGAAAATCTCTTCGAAAAGCCAATTTTGGTCATTCCAATCGTAAATTTTACCGACAGTTTCGCAAAATAACGAAAATTTTGTCATTGCAGCGAGAAATATTTTAGGAAATCTCTTAAAAAGGCAATATTTGTCATTCCAATCGTAAATTTTGCTGACAGTTTCGTTAAAAGTAAAAAAATATTGTCAAAATAACGAAAATTTTGTCATTGCAGCGAGAAATATTTTAGAAAATCTCTTAAAAAGGCAATTTTTGTCATTCCAATCGTAAATTTTGCCGACAGTTTTGTTAAAAATGAAAAAATATTGTCAAAATAACGAAAATTTTGTCATTGCAGCGAGAAATATTTTAGAACATCTCTGCAAAAAGGCAATTTTTGTCATTCCAATCGTAAATTTTGCCGACAGTTTCGTTAAAAATATAAAAATATTGTCAAAATATTTTTTTCAGCCATTCATTGCGTTGGATTCCGTTAGCGCACGACGCGGAGTCGAGATCTCGTTGGAAATTGGCGATGCAACGAAAATGTACGGAGAGATGAAGCGCGCGGAGAGTCGTCGCGCGCGCTCGCACCGAGAGCGCGCGTAATATCGCATGTATAGCGGGAGAGATGGTTTAACCGTGCGCCGATTTGCAAACTACCGAGGCCAAAGGATCCCCCTCCTGCGAGCCGCTCTGCCGAGCCGGCCGCGGTATCCTGCGAGGAATGCAGCCTTCGCTATACTTTATGCACCGGGCACATTCCTCTCCCATGCCTCTCGATGCGAACCCTTTCCACCACCGCACCATCGCTCGGCTCACGTTCCCCGCCTGCCCGCCCTCATCCGCTTCTGCTCCTGCTGCTTCTTATTCTTCCGGGCTCGGGCCCTTTCTCTCTCGTTCCAGACGAAACACTCGTTGAAATTATGCCTTGGAATACGATCACCACAGACCATTTCGGTGAGTATTTGAAGAAAAAAAAACCAATTTCAAAACCAACAAACGTTCCAACAATGGAAAATGGGCTACAGAAAATAATAAATTGTTTCGTGACTGAATAATTGTAACGCGAATCGAAAATTGAGGAGGAAAAAGTAAAAAAAAAAAACATCGAGAAATAATTTATTTATTCATTGAATCAATGAATCACTCTGAATTTTGCAACTTTGAGAATCAACGAAAAATATTTTTTCCATTAATTATTTATTGAATTTTGAAAATCATGGCTATTTTTCGTCTCGATTGAGTTTTTACGATGTTGCAGTTTGCATCGATGGACCGCTACGAAATTCCGTTTTTTCTTGAGTAGAGCTCGAGATTTTTATTCAATATTTGGTCAAGATGATGAAACCATTTTTTTTCAAGGATAAAAAACAAAAATCGGCGCGTAAATCGTTATGGTTTTCGAAATTGAGCAAAAAATTGATAAAAAATATATATTTCGATGCATTCCAACGATGCAAACTTCAGTATCATGAGTTTTTGGGACTCGAGCGACGATCGTTTCATTGTCACGATTCTGAAGTTTGCATTGTTGGAAAATGGAACGAAATTCTTTTTTATATTTGGCAAAAATAATCATTTGAATGGAGAATTGAATTGCGATGATAAAATGATCGATTTTTGCCACTCGAAAACGATTTCGGCTCGAAAAATTTGGATGACATTGAAAATTGAACGAATCAACAATAAAATCAAATATTTTATGAGGCCGAAGTTCGCAACGTTGGAATGCAACGAAAAATACTTATTTTTATTGATGATTTGTTAAATTTTATAAAACATGGAAATTTTTCGAGTTTATATACTTGTTGGGTCGGAAAAATCGATCGTTTTATAATTGTCATAACATTGTACATTTTTATAAAAAGTTTAGCCACTAAATGAATGAATTTCGTTGCTCTGCAACGATGCAAACTTAAACGTCATATAAAAAGGACACTGCGAGGAATCGCAGGATACAAAATGTGCTGGAGTATCTCGTATAATCAGCTCGGCAGAGATGGCAAACGTAACGAACATACTCATTTAAACATATACCGCGTTTATACTATAGCATTACTTATACAAGTTATAGGCATTTGATATACTCTCTTGCCGTTAAAATATGTTAACGAGGCGTGCTGGAGCCGATAGATCGAAATCTCGTGTATATATGAGAGAAAAGTACCAATATCTTTCGATCCACATGCGGTGCAGGATATAATAATTATGTACAACAAATTCCCACGTTGTGTCACGTTTTATGTATATATAGAGAGACGCAAACTCTCTGTCGTCGTTCTCCTCGCATGCTGCTCGTTCCTGCTTCTCCGCGGAATTCGTGACGAGCCGATTGAAATAGACATTCCTTGAAAAATATTTCAGTCATAGCAGCGACATTTTTTCTTGCCTCTCTCAATAAAAAACATGCAATTCAATTCCAAATGAATTGGATATTTATTTGCAACGATAAAAGGCTCGTTGCGGCGCGCGTGTGTGTACGAAAACAGAAACGCGATACTCGCGCCCGCGGAGAGGGTGAACTCGTTGCACACGCGCACCCATAGCAACGAGCTAGTGTGTTTTCTTGTTTCTTCTTTTTTACTCGTGGCGCAACGTCTTGCGCGGCCGGGACTTTCTTTTACGGGGCTGACTCCCCCTCGCGCGCTGCGATTTCACGTTGGGAATCCCGCATGCTCCCTGCAGCAGTAAGGAAAAGCAAGCAGGCAAAGAAAGAATTTAACGTCGTTCGAGGACGCGCCAATGTTTCACGGTGAAATGCATGGGCTTTAAGGACCATTCATCAGGGCCCTATATAGCTCTCTCGATATACATTCGCGCGTCCAGATACCGCACCTGCTTGCGAGATATCGTCCTGCCCACCGCGCGACAAGGCGATATATAAATAAAATTTTATTGAAAAAGATCGATATTTTGTTGGCTCAAAATAACGAAAATTTTCAAATCATCCCAAAATATTTAGTCGCTGTATTCAACAAAATATCCACGTTTTTTGACAAAATTCCATTTTCAGTGTATATAAAAAAAAACATTGCGAAAAGGCATTTCATCTGACCAGGATACGTTGAGGGAACTAAATGTTTTGGATAATTTCAAAATTTTCGTTATTTTGACAATATTTTTCACTTCTAACGCAACTGTCGGCAAAATTCACGATTCGAAAGACAAAAATTGACTCTTCCGAGAGACTTTCCAGGATATTTCTCGCTGCAACGCCGACATTTTTGTGATTTAAAAGAAAAAAAAAAGTTTAGTCTTTTGACTTTGCATCGTCGTTTCTTTTTATTTTCAAAAATATTGATTGACACTGCTCTCGTAGACGTAGATTGAATTATGGAAAATGAAAAAAAAAAACCAAAAATATTCTACAGCATCAGGATCAATCGATATTTTTGAAAACGAAAATTTTCATCACTTGGAATTATAAACAATTGATGACTCTGAAGTTTGCATCGTTGGCATGCAACGAAATTCGTTTTAGATTCTTAGCAAAAATGATTATTCAAGCGCAGAATGTAATTACGATGATAAAATAATCGATTTTTGCCACCCGAAAAGCATATTGGCTTGAAAATTTGGGATGACGTTGAAAATTGAACGAATCATGAATAAATTCAAATATTTTTCGTTGCATTCCAACGTTGCAAACTTCAGCATCGTCCAACGATTGGGATTGTCAACGAAAACGTAGGAAGGATGCGAGGATGAAAAATGAGGTGGGTGGAGACGTACAGGATGGGCGACATGTCGGCGCGGTTGAGGATAGATAAGTATAAAAATATAAATTGAAAGGGAGCCGTAGGCAGGCTGCTGTTTGCTGTGCGTAATTGTCGCCGCGTCGCGCGAGTTTCATCCTATCCCGCGCCGCCCGCGTAGTAGGTGAGATAATTTTACGATCGTGCGCGTATAATTTTGTGCCGACAATGGCCCAACTGAATATATAAACCTGCTTTAACGCAATAATACATGCGTCGGCGAGTCAACAAATATCCATAAGAAAATAATCCCCCCCCCCCCCTCCGCCCCCCTGTGTACACAATTATACAAATGGTCTAATCGCGCGCGCGGCCCTTTTTACCGCGCGATCGTCTCCGCGCGCGTATCAAGTCATAAATCTCATTCGCGGTGATACGGAAGCTGACAAACGAAAATCTTTTCGCAGCAGCTCAAAAAATATGAAAAAGTAGCTGGAAAGAATTAAAATTAAAATTTATTTTTTCAGATCCGCGAGAGTAAGATGTCAAGATAGAAAAGACACATCAGGGAGATAAGAAAAGCAGATTTGGTGGCTTTGAAAAGCGCCGCTGAGCGACCACCGCAAAGCGGAGATCCAGGAGGAAAAAGAAGAGAAAAAATCCGCACGGTATGGGAACGGAAATAATGACGTATGCACAAATGGAATGTGATCGAGGGATCGGGCTAATCGAGATCGATCCCGAAAAATTACGAGACGTTGACGCGCGCGATATGTTTTAATCCCACTTCACAACTTGTTCGCGCGAGCCGCCCGTGAAACTCGCCACTTCTCGAAACACACATCGAGTGCTTCTCTCATCTGCTCTCCATCATTTCCACTACAACAGCTCCGCGTCGTATCTGGCTGCTCCGCGAACTCGCAAAATTAAATGTTGACGCTCTCGTTAATTCGGATTGGCATGTTTTTCAACGCCGAGTACAGAACCAGCCGAATCGGACTCTGTTATCGCGAGGACATGCGGAGAGAGAATTGAAATAAAATGTTTCTGTCCTGATCGAGCAGATTCCGTCACTGAAAATTCAATTTAGTCAAAAAATTTCGATATTTTGTTGAAAATTCACGGTAAACTAAATATTTTTGGATAATTTCAAAAATTTTCGTTATTTTCATAGTATTTTTCATTTCTAACGCGATTGTCGGCTAAATTTACGTTTGGGCCAAAAATTGACTTTTCGAGAATATTTCTTGCTAGGACGACAAATTTTTTGTTATTTTTCAAAAAAAACGTTTAGTTGAACGTGTCCAACGAAATTTCAGTGTATAGCGAGACTTTGGACGCGAAAAAAAGGAAAAAGTCAAGAAAAATGTTTCTGTTCTGATCATCGAGCAGATTCCGTCACTAAAAATTAAATTTAGTAAAAAAACGTCGATATTTTGTTGAAAATTCACGGCAACCTAAGTATTTTTGGATAATTTCAAATTTTTTTGTTATTTTCACAGTATTTTTCATTTCTAACGCGATTGTCTGCAAAATTTACGTTCGGAATGACAAAAATTGACTTTTCGAGAATATTTCTTGCTGGGATGACAAAATTTTTGTAATTTTTCAACAAAAACGTTCAGTCGAACGTATCCAACGAAATTTCAGTGTATAGCGAGACTTTGGACGTGAAAAAAAAGAAAGAGCAAAGAGTGAACGAACGGGCGATCAAATGAGAGAGAATGAAAAAAAAAAATGATACCGAGTCCTGACAATTTCGAAAGGAATGCCAAGTAGTGCGCGCGCATAAAAGGAGAAAAAAAAGGTCGAAAGAGTTTTTATGCTCGTGTACGAAATATTTATGTAGAAAATACACATACGCGAGTTTACTAATTTTCTTCACCAGCACAAACGCGTAAGTTCACATGTGCTAGTGACATACATGTATAAAATGTAGCGAGTGGTGGATCTCACTCTTTTTCTGTTTCTTCGCGGTTAAACGAAGGACGCGCGGGGCGAGAGCGAGCTATAAATAACCGGCTAATATCTCATAATTACCGAGGAGCAGCGGCAGCAGCATCAGCCAGTTCTGGAACGGACCCGCACAGGCCGCGCTCCGGTAGAATGCGAGAGAGCCAGCAGGTCTCTCCGAAACTCTTTTTCGTTTTTATTTCTTCTTTTTTTTTTCACCATCCAGGTAGGCATGCGAGCAAGAGTCGATCGTATTTTATACGACAAGGTATTCAATGTATTTATATGTTTGTTTTATCTTCGGGTCCAAAGTTATGAGAACCGCTCGCGAATGCAAATCCTCGAAAATATTTCCACGCTCGCATTATTTTTCCTTGTACTGGCAATTGAATTTCAATTCAACTCTCTTTTTACTGCACTTGAAAGAAAATTTTGTTGAAAAAGATGGAAATTTTTTTGGATTCAGTCTACTAAACTTTTTTTTTGGAAAATCATTTGAAATTATTTAAAAATGTTTGGATTACCGCGTGTTCGACAAAATATCGACGTTTTTTGACAAAATTTTGACAAACTAATATTTTCCCATGAAAAACAGCCGAGAAATCATTTTTTGCAATTCCAGGGGCTTTTTCGTAAAATTCAAATTTTATTTCGCGCTGATATCGAGTGAGATGAAAACTCGAGGGAAAAAGTTGAAAAAACTTGGCGTGAAATGCGCTCGTAGGGCGCGCACTCGTGTCAAAGGGGAAAATAGACATTTAGGGGGCGCGGAGCGCATGGAAAGTTTGCGTATTTTCTCATCCGTTGCTCCCGCGCGTACACGCTCGAGTTATTTTCAACGGAGATCCTAGCGATGATTACAATTCCAAAGCTGGATCAACAAATGCCCTCGGGTTAAATGTAAAAATAGCTCAAGTAGGAAGTTTAGAGAAAGCAGAAGAGAGAGAGGAAGGAAGGAAGGAAATGAAAGTAAGAAAAAACCTGCACTGAAAATTCAATTTTGTCAAAAAACGTCGATATTTTGTTGAATACAGCGAACTAAATATTTTGGGATAATTTCAAAATTTTCGTGATTTCGACAATATTTTTCATTTGTAACGAAACTGTCAGCAAAATTTACGATTGGAATGACAAAAATTTACTTTCCGAAAAGATTTTCCAGAATGTTTTGTTGTTGAAATGACAAAATTTTCCTGATTTTTCGAAAAAACGTTTAGTTTAACGGATCCAACAAAATATCGATCTTTTTCAACAAAATTTTCTTTTCAGTGCGTAAAAAGTCGCAGGGAAACGGCAACTCTCATTTTTTCAAAATTAAATCCCTTTTTGTTTCAATTCCATTATTTTTCTCTGACGGACGCGACCGATCGTATATAAAGAGATTCAGACGATAGACGCGCGGCGGGAGATAAAATTTTGAAACGACGAACCGTGCGGACTTCCGTTTTGCAGCCAGACAGCGAACCCCGCCCGGTGACGCGCCCTAATACCCGATGAATTCGCAATGAAAAATATAATGCACTTCGGTTCTCGCATAAGGTCGAATCGGCCGCGTGTCTGCATCCGACCGCGAAAACAAAAAAATTCTGCTCTGCCGTGTGTGACGTTGGATGGCCATCGGGATTTTAGTAAATCCGGCAGGTTTTTCGGGGGATTTTGTTGGCTTTGTAGATGAAAAGTATATGCACAAAGCGAACAGACGTTGCGAGATGTGAATAAAGAAAAATCGAGGATAATAAAGGGTCCGAGTAGTCCGAGGCAAGCTCAAGAATACGCGTGGCAAATTTGCTCAATGAATATAGTATATTAGGGTGGAACGAGTTGATGTCAATCCGTCCGCATTGATCGCCTTGTCGACGACAGATGCGTCGTCAATCCTGTCCAAAAGAAATGAAGCAATCTCTCCCCGACGCTTTTTTCCTCCAATACCGCGGCGCATCATAAATAAGATGCAGTTTGCCTGCACTGGAACGATGCGAGGTGGTCCTGGCCGCCCATCGTCGCCGCGATATCTCACGAGTGGCTTTTACATTATTATTGTTATGGATTTTCAAAAGATGATTTATTTTGCTATTTTATTTCATTTCATTTTATTTTATTTCATTTTTTTCATTTTAATTCACTCTATTTCATTTTATTTCATTTTATTTCATTTGATTTCATTTGATTCCATTTGATTCCATTTCATTTCATTTCATTTTATTTTATTTCATTTTATTTCATTTTATTTCATTTTATTTCATTTTATTTCATTTTATTTTATTTCATTTCATTTTTTTTTCATTTTATTTCATTTTATTTCAGTTTATTTCATTTGATTTCATTTTATTTCATTCTATTTCATTTTATTTCATTCCATTTCATTTTATTTCATTTAATTTCATTTTTTATCATTTTTTATCATTCTATTTCATTTGATTATTTTATTTATTTATTTATTGTTCACTTACTGTTTGTTTGTTATTTTATCGTATTTGTTTTAGGGATTAATGGTCGCTCTAGATCTTTTCCTATTAGAAATCGGCGAGGCAGGTGCTTTTGGGATCGAGGGTGAAAAACGATGTGGCGGGGTGACCGGTGCGTCGGTAGCCGAGGTTCGGAGCAGCTTCCGAACGCTCAGGCTCCAAGAATGCGAAAAAGCCGAGTAAGATTAAGAGAGAGCAGTACCTAGAGAATTGTACAAATGAAAAATAATGCGACGGTGCGCCGTGACCGTTGTCGCGCCGCAGTCCGCAATATCCGTCGACTGCGACGCACTTTTTTTTCTTCTTTTATTCTCTCCATTTGTTGGGTCGTAAGCGAGGACCAAACTGCCGAGACCGAGCGAGTGACAAGTGTGCCAGCCAACCGAGGAGCATAACATCATTTTATGCCCCTCGACGCTCTCTAAGCCTGCAGCCTGCGTACTAGTTCGGACAAAGGGACCCGTACGGTGGAAAACGGAGAGACGAGGGCCGGTAATGAGAGCGTTACGAGTAACGAGCGGGTTAACTAATATTGTGCATTTTTATTTAATTCAACGAAATCGTGTTTATGAGATTTGCAAATTATTAATCAAGCACTGAAAAGAAAATATTTGACGAAAAAAAATCGATTTTTTGTTGGATTCGTTCGACAAAATGTTTTTTTTTTTTGAAAAATCACAAAAATTTTGTCATTGCAGCGAGAAATATTCTAGAAAGTCTCTTCGAAAAGTCAATTTTTGTCGTTCCAATCGTAAATTTGGCCGACAGTTTCGTTCGCAATCAAAAACATCGCCAAAATACCGAAAATTTTGAAATTATCGACGTTTTTTTTTCGACAAAATTGAATCTTCAGGGAAGCTTGTATGTTGGAAAAATTCTTTCGACACGTCCATCGCACACTCCAAAATGTGACGCGCTGACCTCTCGATCAACGATCCTCATCGTGAAAAATCAATTTGGTGCTCGCTATGCGAATTCGATTCGTCGCTACACGCTGTAACTCTCTAATTATGTACGGAGCTCCAATCTTATTTTCCATGCTTTTCGGTATATCTATATATAAAAACCATTTGGAAAAGCAAGTCGTCGCGTTCGTTGGTGTCCGGATTATTGGAAGTATAAGGGAATACAGAGAAGGAGAGAAGCCATTCAATTAGTTCTGGACGTAGAATAGGTGGCTCATGATGCCCAAAACTGTGGGAGGTCCGGTGTCTTGTTGACGCATTTGTTGCCTATACCTGGCTCATACCTCACAAGAATGAAGCCCGCCCAGCCGCACGCGCGTCTACACACACACACCTTTTACTTGCAATTTCCGAGAGCGACTGCGTAATTCAACAAAAATCTGGTGGCGCTCTATGACTCTGAAGTTTGCATCGTTGGAATGCAACGAAATTCTTTTTTATCTTTAGCAAAAGTAATAATTCAAGTGCAGAATTTAATTACGATGATAAAATGATCGATTTTAAGCCCCAAAAACCATGTCGGCTGGATAAATTTGGATGATATTGAAACCTGAACAAATTATCAATAAAATCAGATATTTTTCGTTGCATTCCAACGCTGCAAACTTGAGCATCATATTTTTGATGATTCTGAAGTTTGCATCGTTGTAATGCACCGAAATTCTTCTTTATCTTTAGCAAAAGTAATAATCCAAGTGCAGAATTTAATTACGATGATAAAATGATCGATTTTAAGCCCCAAAAAGCATATCGGCTGGATAAATTTGGATGATATGGAAACCTGAACAAATCATCAATAAAATCAGATATTTTTCGTTGTATTCCAACGTTGCAAACTTCAGCATCATATTTTTGATGATTCTGAAGTTTGCATCGTTGTAATGCACCGAAATTCTTCTTTATCTTTAGCAAAAGTAATCATTCGAGTGCAGAATGTAATTACGATGATAAAATGATCGATTTTAAGACTGAATTTTGTCTAAAAACTCCGATATTTTGATGAACACGATAAACTGAATGTTTTTTTTCGTTATTTTGACAATATTTTTCATTTCTAACAAAATTGTCTGTAAAATGTACGATTCGAATGACAAGAATTTGCTTTTCGAAGAGACTTTCTAGAATATTTCTTGCTGCAAAGACAAAATGTTCGTAATTCATAAGAGAAACGTCAAAAATATCGATCTTTTCCAACAACATTTTCTTTTCAGTGCGTCGGCATCAACTATGAGGTTGGTTCGAACTCGCGTCGCGACTAAACCCAAATATCTGTCTCCGGAGAGCCCGCCACTCAAAGGGAGAAAGCGGCGGAGAACGAGTGAAAGAGAGAGAAGCGAATAAAGGGGCACATTCTTTTCCAAGTGACCGAAATTGATGACGAGTCCTTGAGTAAATATTTTTTCATCACTCGAATTGAGAGAGCGAAACGAAATGGACGTGAGCGCGCGGTTGGACGCGCGCGCGAGTGCACGAGACACGGGAGAGGCTGAACGAAGGGCACATATGCGTGCTGCGTGTATATTGCGCGAGTCTCGGGGCGCTCGGTTCGGTTCGGTGCTCCGGCGAAATTCTCCCTTTTTCTTCACACGCTTTTCCCCCTGATGCTGCTGCTGCGCGGGGCCGCGCGCGGTGCAGGGAGATTCATCAGGACGGAGGAGGCTCGAGCAGTGAGTCACATACGCGCGCGGGGGGAGTCGAGACTAAGAATAGTGTGTGAGATCTCATCAATCACGCCGAGGTGGCGGGTCAGAGGACTCGAAGGAGGGACGGAAAGTAAAAAATAAAAAATAAAAGGTATTAAATGCGCGTGTACGGTGAAATCTCCTTCCGGTCGCTTCGTTCGAGCGGAGAAAGAGACGAAAATCCGTATCAATTGACCGCGCGGGTTTCTCCGCGACGTTGCAGCTCCGCGAGGCCGAGCAGACGCGACCCGGTATTTCCGTTTCCCGTGGTCGTCCAAGGGGTTGGCCACCCGACAATTTTCTCACCGCAAACTCTACGGAATCCCACAAAGATCCCGAATCGCAAGAGCCAGAGGGAGAATTGACTTCCGCCCGAAAACACGGCCGCGTGTTGACATTCGCGTTCGAATTATCTTGATTCTATAGAAATATTTGCTGCTGGAGCGTTGCGCACTTTTTTACGCGCGTTACGGTTATATGGTCGCGCGCGGACTTTCAACAGAGACGTTGGCCGTTCATGCCGTTATAGGCGGATATACGCGCCGCAGTATAGGGCAAAGGTGAACCTCCTGCATGAGGATTCAACAGCGTGCGAGCGCCCCTTGGACGCTGCTCCGATGTCTTTCTCTTTTCCACTCGGCCGCGCGCGGCACAGGCTTCTTGTAGTCCCTGCACACTCGAAAGGGTCTCTTTACTCCCATTATACCTGCCCCGTTTTCGAGAGCACAGGTACGCACCACCGCGCGTTTATACCCATCAATGGGAGAGACCAAAGGACGGGACAACTATATACACGCCGTGTACACCATTCAGAGATTTTAAAATGTCAAGTGTTGTAGAACTTTTGGTATATATTATAAAATAGAACGAGCTGCTGCTGCCGAGAGCCATGAGACGTGCGTGACATAAAGAGCGACTAAAGATGCACGCGCAGGGTAACCTGCAGGGATAGCGAAATTTCATCGTCCCAAGATTTTCCGTGTTGGGCACGGTAAACTAAATATTTTTGGGTAATTTCAAAATTTTCGTTATTTTGCGAAATTTTATGAAAAATTTACGATTGGAATGAGGAAAATTTTCGTTTCGGAGAGTCTTTCTAGAATATTCAAAAATTTTCGTTATTTTTCGAAACTGTCTGCAAAATTTACGATTGGAATGACAAAAAATGACGTTTCGAAGAATCTTTGTAAAGTATTCCAAAATTTTCGTTATTTTGCGAAATTTTCTGCTAAATTGACGATTGGAATGTCAAAAATTGACGTTTCGAAGAATCTTTGTAAAGTATTCCAAAATTTTCGTTATTTTGCGAAATTTTCTGCTAAATTGACGATTGGAATGACAAAAATTGACGTTTCCAAGAGTCTTTGTAGAATATTACAAAATTTCCGTTATTTTGCGAAATTTTCTGCTAAATTGACGATTGGAATGACAAAAATTGACGTTTCGGAGAAACTTTGTAGAATATTCCAAAATTTTCGTTATTTTGCGAAATTTTCTGCTAAATTGACGATTGGAATGACAAAAATTGACGTTTCGGAGGGTCTTTCCAGAATATTTCTCGCTGCAATGACAAAATTTTAGTGATTTATCGAAAAAAAAGTTCATTCGAACGTATCCAACAAAATTTTCTTTTCAGTGTTGATTTTTTTTCAGGCGAACGCGGGCAAACCCGATTACGGGAGTCGCGAACGCGGCTGATTAGATTTATATCGAGATACTCGTGCTCACGTGTGTTTTATATACGGGAAAAGAAAGATTAATACATCGCCAGCAAGTATACGCGGATATGAGGATGGATTAGCGGTTTGTATGCGCGATGTAGAATATTATACATGTATTTGGAATGGGAGCTAGACTCGGCGTTGACTCGAACTGATTCTTATCATCGTGTAGTGCGCGAGGGGATCAAGAGGCCGCTAGCCCGGCAAAGTCGACGCTTTCCGCCAATAAAGATTCCATCGAGACAATATTTTATCCGTATCATACTCAGAAGTTGCTCGAAAGCGTTCGCGGAAAAGCAAATTTTGTTGAAAACTGTACGTTTTTTTGAAAAATCACAAAAAATGAGTCGTCGCAGCGAGAAATCGTTGGAAATGAAAAATGTTGTCAAAACAACGAAAATTTTGAAATTATTTACAGGATTTTGTTAATTTTGAACGTTCTCGCGATATTCGTATGAAATTTCAGGGAATCGGACGCTCGCAATAATCCGTTTTACGGGGCGAAGCAGGGGAAGAGCAGAAGGATCTTCCGGCTAGCAACAAAACTAACTCTCGGTGTATATCGTGCGCGTTCGATATTTTACCGTCCGCGAGCGCGGCTGCGTCTACGCGCGCGGGTCAGCTCTGCGGAGTCAAATTCTATTTATCGGTGCGCAGGGAAATTTATTGTTTTTCATTTGGCGCTGATGAATTTGAGCGATAAAAGAAAAATGAAATGGCGGGATGGCAAAGGTTGACGCACTTGGGCACGCGGTTTATGTGAAATCCTGAAAATTTTCATAGCCGAGAAACGAGTGAGCAAACTTTCAAAGCACGTCGCATGCTCATTGAATAATTAATGGCGATAAACGGTTCGCGACTGCCGCCGCCGTTTGGTGTATATTTCTTTGCGCTAATCGCGAGAGGCAATACGTTGGCTCCTGCTCGAACGAATGTAGGAAACACCGATGAGGTAAAAAGTTGTGTGTCGGTGACGCGCGCGCGGCAAGGGACACAGAAAGGTGCTAATAGGGAGAGACTGCTAAGCACCGCGCGCGCGAGCAATGAGCCTTATTTTGCCATATTTTTCTCAAGCAAAAAGAAACGAGAGTAGAAAAAGTTTGAGAGATTCGCAAGCGGTCGCTTTGCAGTGCGTTTTCCGCCGGCAGAGACGCGCATCGCGCGGTCAAATCTAATGAAACCTGCGCGAGAGTCGAGTAAGGCAAAAGAGCATCGTGCGCAAGAAAAAATCTTGCGTTGCTGGTTCACTTTGACAAGAAAGGCCGACTCAACGGCAAAAGTTGCACTGGAAACAAATATTTTCATCTGCAATTTTAAATCCAGACATTTTGTCATTGCAGCAAGAAATAATGAGGCTGAAGTTCGCAACGTTGAAATGCAACGAAAAATACTTATTTTTATTGATAAATTGTTCAATTTTATAAAACATGGAAATTTTTCGAGTTTATATATTTATTGGGCCAAAAAAATCGATCGTTTTATCATTTTAATAACATTGTACATTTTTATCAAGAGTTTTGCCACTAAATGAATGAATTTCGTTGCATTTCAACGATGCAAACTTCAACGTCATACGATCGCGAGGCTGAAGTTCGCAACGTTGGAATGCAACGAAAAATACTTATTTTTATTGATAAATTGTTCAAATTTATAAAACATGGAAATTTTTCGAGTTTATATACTTTTTGGGCCAAAAAAATCGATCGTCTTGTCATTGTAATAACATTGTACATTTTTATCAAGAGTTTGCCACTAAATAAATGAATTTCGTTGCATTGCAACGATGCAAACTTCAACATCATCAAGAAATATTCGAGAAAGTCTCTTGGAATCGTCAATTTTTGTCGTTCCAATCGTAAATTTTGCAGCCACAAAACTGAAACTATCCAAAAATATTTAGTTTATCGAGTTTTTCGACGAAATTTCATTTTCAGTGTGCTCGCGCGCATCGGGAGCATGAAATACGAAATTTCTTGCAGGAAATGTAGGTGAAAAGTTTGAAATCGGAGCAGGCTGATGTAATGAAGACGAAGAAACACGAGCAGAGGAAAATGCACGACGTTTTTTTTATTCTTTGCCTGTGCCCGCGGCTCATATCGCGAGCGCGCGAGTTGGCCTCTCTCGCCTTTCTCTCCCCGTCGCCGTATAGCATTTCCTTTTAGGCCGGGCGATAACGAGCGCTCCTTCGACCTGCTGTTCTTTCATCTTTACCGTGTGCTGTTATACGCGCGGGGAGATAAACGCGCGCACGGTATATGCGCGACCAGGCACGTTGCTCCACGTTTTGCTCCACGACACCCTAATGGATCAATTAACAAAGCGCAGAAATTTATTAGCGTATTTACGTACGCGCGTACACGTACACCTGAAACTTGCGAAACGTCGCACATTTAAACTGCTTTTGTCCCGCGACGCGTTTGAGTTATTCACGCGCGCCATTTCATTGCGTCCGCGTTTCCCACACGTTCAATACACTCCTCGGTCCAGGTCGACAATAAAACATTCGATTGTCAATCAATTGTGAAGAGAATCGAACAATTTACGCGGTTTAATCATAAAAATTCACTGTTTCCACTAAAAATTGAATTTTTTCAAAAAATGTCGATACGATTTTGATTGTGATTTTTTAAAAAACGTTTCGGCGAACGTATCCAACAAAATTTTCTTCCCAGTGCGATGCACGACTGTGAAAGTTCGCATCGTTGGAATGCAACGAAATTCTTTTTCATATTTGGCAAAAATAAACGACACTGAAGTTCGCAACGTTGGAATTCAACGAAAAATACGATTTTTCGTTCAATTTGAAAAACCATGACAATTTTCATACCGATTTTGTGTCTGGATTCTAAAAAAAGATCGTTCCATTATCCTGGCGAAATATTGAATCAAAATTGTCAATAAAAAACCAAATTTCGTTGCATTCCAACGATGCAAACTTCAACACGGTCAAAAATAATTATTTGAATGGAGAATGTAATTATGATGATGAAATGATCGATTTTTGCAGTCGGAAAAGCAAATGGGGTCGAAAAATTTCGATGACATTGAAAATTGCATGAATCATTAAAAAAATCATATATATTTCGTTGCATTCCAACGTTGCAAACTTCAGCATCATGTGCGATTCTCGTACGCGAGAGAAAATGTTGAAAAATCATTTCGATAAAAATCAAAGGGAAAAAACGGAAATTGGACGCATTGCAAAGTGCCAGAGTGCATGCGGAGATAAAAAAAAAGGACGAATGAGTGACGCATTGAGCAGCCAGAGGACACGAATAAAGACGACACGCATAAATGATGAAACGGTGTAAAAAGACTGTTGGATAATGAAGCGAGCAGGTTGAATTGGCCTTACAGAGGCTCATACGCGTGTTTTACCGCGCGGGGGCGAAAGAGAAATTCTGGGCCTGCAGCTTTGAGCAGACTCTGCTTTGTGCCAACTCCCTCGGGGTCGCGCGCGGCTCTTTTTTCGCGTTCTCGCGCCTCCTCCCCCCTCTTCATGCCTTCCGATCCTATTCAAGCCCTTCCGCTACATTTTTTTTCTTCTTCTCTTTCCCTTTCACGAGCATCAGAAAAAAAAGAGATTCATCCCTTTGCTCACCGCGCGCGATCGTTTTATATCTCCGTCCCCGCGTATTACCCATTTTTTTTCATTCATCATCATCATCATCAACCCGGCTCTTCCGCCACTTTGGTTTTTCGCTTTTTTTCCTTCTGCCTACTTTTATACGCTTTATGAAAACTTTTTGCTTCTCGTTCCCTGCGCTCGCGTATCATCCGCGAGAGCGGAAACGCCTCGAACCGCTTTTCACACTCGTTCGCGCTTCATTCTTAATTTCCACCTTCTCCCTGCTCGTTGCATTTCGCGCCAATCATCATCGGCACACAATTTTTTTCCTCTTAGAGATTTTTTTTTTCTTCACCATCTTTTGCCGGGGGCGATTTTTCTTTTTTTCTGTCATAAAGTTCTCTTGAT
The DNA here is from genome assembly GCA_037043255.1 of Diadegma fenestrale. NCBI lineage: Eukaryota > Metazoa > Arthropoda > Insecta > Hymenoptera > Ichneumonidae > Diadegma > Diadegma fenestrale. The sequence goes on from CM073317.1 coordinate 12,077,895, forward strand.
TAACGAAATTTATTGGCTCCCTCGTCAAGGATATTTTTATGCGCTCCGTTTGCCGCGCTCCCAATCGCGATTCATGCAAATAATTTTCCGCAACTGTGCGCAGCAGCAACATTCAATATTTTTCATATCCGCCGCATTAATTATGCTTGGGAGAAAAAAAGGAGGTCAAATTCCTCTCGAGTGCGGAGGGTTTTCGCCGCGGGTTACATGGGGCCCAATAAAGTATATAATTTCGGGGAATCACGCGCCGCACAACCTTTTACTGGCTCCTCGTGCCTGGACTCTCGATATCTTTACCTCGACGAATTTCGTGCTCAACTTTTTCATGCCGAGCAGCCAAAAAACTGTCAGCCTTTCGTCGCGGAGTCGGTTCAATTGCGAAAAATACAAGTTCTCTCAATTTATTCATTGAATCAAAGAACAAGAAGGACTCTGAATTTTGCAACGTTGAGAATCAACGAAAAATATTTTTTCCATTAATTATTTATTGAATTTTGAAAATCATGGCTTTTTTTCGTCTCGATTGAGTTTTTATGATGTTGCAGTTTGCATCGATGGACCGCAACGAAATTCCGTTTTTTCTTGAGTAGAGCTCGAGATTTTTATTCAATATTTGGTCAAGATGATGAAACCATTTTTTTTCAAGGATAAAAAACAAAAATCGGCGCGTAAATCGTTATGGTTTTCGAAATTGAGCAAAAAATTGATAAAAAATATATATTTCGTTGCATTCCAACGATGCAAACTTCAGTATCATGAGTTTTTGAGACTCGGGCGACGATCGTTTCATTGTCACGATTCTGAAGTTTGCATTGTTGGAAAATGGAACGAAATTCTTTTTTATATTTGGCAAAAATAATCATTTAAATGGTGAATTGAATTAGGATGATAAAATGATCGATTTTTCCCACTCGAAAAGCATATCGGCTCGAAAAATTTGGATGACATTGAAAATTGAACGAATCAACAATAAAATCAAATATTTTATGAGGCTGAAGTTCGCAACGTTGGAATGCAACGAAAAAAACTTATTTTTATTAATAATTTGTTCAATTTTCTAAAACATGGAAATTTTTCGAGTTTATATATTTGTTGGGGCGGAAAAATCGATCGTTTTATCATTGTAACAACATTGTACATTTTTATAAAAAGTTTTGCCACAATATGCATGAATTTCATTGCATTCCAACGATGCAAAATTCACCATCGTAATCAATAATAATATTTATCATTAAAATCGCCAAAAAATATTTCTCAAAGATTATTAAGGAGCAGGCACCGGAAAAATCCTGTCGGGACCCGATCGAGTGACAAGTGGAGTAAAGAAAAAAAAACGATCCAGCTTGCAGTGGCATTTTTTCCACGCGATGAATAGAATCTCCCGCTCGGTAGAAAAGCGTGTTTGGTGGTCCGAGCGCGTCGATCTACAATATGCGTGCTTTATGGTTGGAATGGTAAGAGAAAAAAAGGTGGAGAAATATATTTGTCACGCGGCCATTCATTGCGAGAGGCTCGGAAAATGTATAAAAATTGTAAATTCGGTTGAGACAGAGTCGCTCTTGAATATTGTTTTCGCGTCTTCTTTTCGTCTCGTCTCTCTGACAATGGGACGACTGAAAAAAAATCGCCCCCCGTGCTCTGGCCTATTGATATTTTTATTCTCTTTCTTTACCGCGACACCAAATGTCGTTGAATGAAAAACGAGCCTAATGAATCGACACACTCGAACCAGAATTCGTTATTCGTTGAAAAATTTTCATCCTGCAGCGAAGCGCCTCAAAAACTCGTATATTTCCTCCCCTCATTTCCCATTATTTCGTTTTATTATTTTGACGTCTCTCGCGCTAGTCACAGCCGCCAAGATCGGGCCATAATAAAAAGGGTTTACGTTCGGCGGCGCCGGAGCAAAAAACTGAGACGCGGAGAGAGCGAAGCGGATAAAGAGTGTGAAAGGGTTTGTGGCATCAATCGCGACATCATCTCGCCAAAAGTACGAGCATTCGGTACGTGCACGAAGAAGACTCGCCAAAAAAAAATCAAATCCGCGCGCCGCCCTCGAGTGAGCGTTTTGCTTTTTTTCTTTCCCTTCACTTTCGAGCGCACATGTGCACGGGCGCCATACGAATTCATTTATTTTTCGAACCGAAAAACTGACTCGGGGAAAAAAAACTTCGTCCCTGATATACGAAGAAAATAATGGAAGCGTGGAAAAAAATGAGGCTGAACTTTGCAACGTTGGAATGCAACGAAATTTTTTTTATTTTATTGTCGATTCGTTGAATTTTCAATGTCATCCAAATTTTTCGAGCCGATATGTTTTCCGGTGGCAAAAATCGATCATTTTATCATCGTACCTAAATTCTCCATTTTAATAATTATTTTTGCCATATAGAGAAAAGAATTTCGTTGCATTGCAACGATGCAAACTTCAGAATCATGCAAAAAATAAAAAGTCCCAAGCCCTACATATTTATCGTTTGCAAATAACGAGTTAATCGCGTTCCAACACCGGGAGCGCGTATGCAATTCCAGAGCAGTATAGAGATAAGTTTTAATCATCTTGATTATTTTATATCGCGATAAGATAAGAATATTAAGGGGTTTCGTACGACCGAGAAAATTTAACCATTTCATTCGCGTTTTTATATGATTCTGTGACCCATGCCGAACGCGTTCTCCAAATTCAAATCCTTTTTTAGCAATTCAGATGATGCTGAAGTTTGCAACGTTGGAATGCAACGGAAAATATTTGATTTCATTGTTGATTCGTTCAATTTTCAATGTCATCCAAATTTTTCGAGCCGATGTCGTTTTCGGGTGGCAAAAATCGATCATTTTATCATCCTAATTCAATTCTCCATTTAAATAATTATTTTTGCCAAATAGAAAAAAGAATTTCGTTGCATTCCGACGATGCAAACTTCAAAGTCATCGATTTTTGCCACCTCAAAAGCATATTTGCTTGAATATTTGGAATGACATTGAAAATTGAACGAATTATCAATAAATTCAAATATTTTTCGTTGTATTGCAACGTTGCAAACTTCAGCCTCATAAAATATTTGATTTTATTGTTGATTCGTTGAATTTTCAATGTCATCGAAATTTTTCGAGCCGATATGTTTTCGGGTGGCAAAAATCGATCACTTTATCATCCTAATTAAATTCTCCATTTAATTAATTATTCTTGCCAAATAGAAAAACGAATTTCGTTGCATTCCAACGATGCAAACTTCAGATTCATGCAATTCACGATAAAAATGATGTTTAATTATCGTTATTTAATGCGATTACATGTATTTTGGTATTTTCAAGTTTATTAAAGTCCCTCGAACGATTAATTGCGAAAAAGACGACAATTTTTCGCGAAAATAAAGGCGCAACGTTTTGCTCGAAAAATGAACGTAATTTCGCGACTTTTTCTCACGCGCCGTTCGAAAAAAAATGTATAAATAATGCGCGGGCAAAAGTGTATCGGCGCGGACGATACTGTAACCTCTGTGACGACGCTGCATGCAAACGCGATCGCCCATATGCGCCGCCGCTTTTATACATCGCGGCAACCCCGGCGAGCAAATAAATATTGAAGAAAGGATTTTGCGTCTGGCGTTCGTCAAGAATCTCGTGTCTTACAACGATTTTTCTCTACTAGTTCGACGGCCTCGATGTTTTTCAGGCTATACTGCAGGTGTGTGGATTCAACCGATCCGCAATCTCCATCCGCGCGCAAACATTCACAAAAGTACATAAACGCGCGCCTGGAGAAAAATTCTCCGTTTTTTGTTTGTCAAGGGCGGAGTTTTTCCGTCCGGCAAATCTGTCGCTTTTTTTCAACTTTTTCTCATTCCGTTCATCAGTTTTTTGTAAACTGCGTAAAAAAAGCTGGAAATATGGGGCCAAACGATTTTTATTCGTCTCGTGTGTGTGTGTTGGAAGAAAAAAACGCTCGAACTCCTCGCGATTTCGTCTTAAATGGCCGATACAGATGTATGTAAAAACGTGTGCGTGCCTGTGTCGAAACGTCGCGCCGCGCGGTCAAACGGGTGTTTCATGTGGCAAGGAAAAAAAAGCAAACGCAACTTGTTCGTAATGCATAATGTATAAGTCGACATGGCAGCAGGAACCACCACCAGCCGCGGAGAAGCAATAAGCTGCTGTGTCTTCTGCTGCGGACACAGAAAAACCAAAGACACTCTTCTCCCTCCCCCCGCCCCTCCTCGCGCGTAACGAACGCGTTACACCGGTTCGCGCGCGCGACGTTCGCGACGTTTCACCGCGACTTGTGTGTTTTTCGATTCTCATAAAGCCGCAACGAAATACATCGAAACGAAATATTTCGGTTCAAGGATCGTGAAAAAAAATGAACGTCAAACTCACATGATATCGGATCCTTGGGTATGTCGCTCGAAGGAAATCCCTGTGACTCGAAATACGGTTTGACAGCGTCGCACTTGAGCCTCGCTTGTACCATCGTACCGGCAAAAAGCGTCAAAATCACACACGACAACAACGGCCCACTCATTTTATTCATATTGCGCGATTCCGCACTTTTCCTTTCTTATCCTTGAACCAGAAAATATACCAATTAACTTCACTTTTTGCCCACACTATTCCGATTTTCCGACACGATTAAACACGCCGCGCGAACAAAAGAAACGCTTCTGCTTGATTACACAGATCTCATAGCGGAAACCTGCTCGAGAAGCACTCGATACGAATCTCTGACCTTAAAACTGTTTCATCACGTCACGTTTTTCACACATCTCGAACCAAGAGTGCAGAAAACGCATTTTTTCCCCTCATTGAGGTTATGTAACGACACAAGGTCCTTTTTCTCATACAAGGAGTTGAATCACGTGAAACTACGATTCCTGCCGCGATTCGATTTGCTCAAATATCTTTGCCCGAATTTTTAATGCTTCAACCCTTTTTGTCAACGGTCTAATACACTGTAACAGCGTTTTCTGCACTCGCACGTCAGGATATCACAAAAACTTGACTCGATCGAGGATTCGAATTGGACACACGAAAATCTTTAGTAAATGGAATTCGCAGCAGGTTTCTGGTATGAGAAACGACCAATTATTAGCGCGTACCTGTATTATTGGGCGTTTTGCTCGGAATCGCATCCGCGAAAGACACTTGTCAAATTTCAAAAGGTCAAAATAATAGAATAATAATAAAAATAAATAAATAAAAAACGAATTTTCGCGAGTACAAAGACCGACTTTATCTGAATATCATGATTTTGTTTTTTTTCGACTGTACGATTCCGTCGTAGTTCGAGAGGACGAACCACCGACTACGCGGTGTCTCACTGGGGGAAAGAAAGGGAGAGTTTGGATGAAAAATCGACGCGGCGAAACTTCCCCCCGCAACTGCACGAGACGCACTGAGCCGAGCAGCCCGAGCTCGACCGTGGCAGCCGCGACGGGCGGGCGGGATCGCGAGGCGAGCAGATGTCCGCCGGCTAGACGCTCGCGCATGCGCGCCCCACAACCCGAGCTTTCCATCCCTTTATTCCCTCTACACACTGCCGCGACTGTACTGGTCGAACCACGCGCGCCGCCGGCGCGAACTATACGCAACTATGCCAACTACTGCACCGACATATCGCGAAAATTCTGTTGCCCTTTTTTTTTTTTATTATTCTCATTACACATTTTGCGCGGTTTGCAGGATCGTGGGATTTTCCAATCGAATCTCTTGGAATACGCACAAATTACGATTCCGAATTGCGCGCGCGTGCGTTTTATTATTTTATAAGAGCATTTTTTTTTCTTTCGCGATGTCAGCAATTTTCAGAGTATATGAAATTGAGCTAAAAATAAAGGAAAGATTAAGGAAACAACGGATTTTGGGTGATTTTTATTTCTTTCTTGGTCTTTTCATTTGTTTTATTAGTCAACGATATGAGTAAAACATTAACCGCAGATATACACACGATACGCTGTGCATATGAGCAGCGAAGACATCGGGCGGGCTTTCGTTTCTTTTTTTTTGTTCCCGGAACCGACGACCTCTTGTGGACGGCATATATTGAATTGTCAAACAATTCGTTCATATAATAAACTCACTGAAAATCCAATTTAGTCAAAAAACGTCGATATTTTGTTGAATACAGCGAACTAAATATTTTGGGATGGTTTCAAAATCTGCGTTATTTCGACAATATTTTTCATTGTAACGGAACTGTCAGCAAAATTAACGATTGGAATGACAAAAATTTACTTTCCGAAAAGATTTTTCGGAATGTTTTTTTGCTGGAATGACAAAATTTTCGTGATTTTTCGGAAAAACGTTTAGTTTAACGTATCCAACAAAATATCGATCTCTTTTAACAAAATTTTCTTCTCAGTGCTGTAATAAAAGTGTGTAATTAAAATGTAGGATCGATTGTGTGTGCGTGGCGCCGGTGGGCAGGGCGGAAAGGGGGAGGAGAGTTTACATGTAAGTGATGGTCGCGTGACAAAGGGGGCACGCGTTAATATTGACAATGTCACGTTCGGTTGCGGCGTGGTGACGGCAGACGGCGCAAATCCATGCGGCGGTCAGATCCATGAGAGGCTTGCCGGAAAGTACGCAGGCTGGAAACCGCGTGGAACAATTCGGACAAGCCAAGCACCAATCAGGAACGAGAGTTTCGCAATTAACGCATTCCGATTTGCTCGCAGCGACGTCGTCCTTCGGCGGATGTTTGAGGAATATATCGAGCGCCAATTGCTCGTAATCGTTCGAGCCATTCGCGACTCTCGGATTTTCCAGGGCCTCGAGTTTTATGAACGCCTTGGAACATGCGGAAAAGGCACGAGAACCGCAACTCGACAACGCGACCAGACAATAAATGTCCTCGGGATCGAGCACGTCCTCGTAATCGGCGAGTCTGAGACAAGTTCGAACCGCCGCTTCTGTATGACCGTCGTAAATTTGTCGATGAGCCAGCAAAAGAAAATGATAAGCCTCGGCGCCGCGCCACGCGTTTTCGATCAGACGAGCGTGCTCGTCGTTGCTCTCGGCCAAACCCATGAGCAAATTGCTGCGAACAGCGCCACCGACGACCGGCGCTGCGGGGGCCACGCGATTTATGTGTTCCTCGATCATGAGGGCGCCTAGAACGTACAATTTTTTGATTCTAAGCGGATCGGCCCGATTGTTGGCTTGTTCCCGAGCCAAACCGATCAAAAGCCTCGAAGCTTCGAGATAACAATTAGCTTTTTTGTACAATTCAATAGCTTGAAGAATTCTGCCGTTCGAGAGCAAATGATTTGCGTATTTGTCGAGCAAATCTCCAATTTGCGACATTTTATACGTTTTTGCTAGTTGCACCGCCTGGTCCCAGTGATTGAGACGGACGCACGTGTCCACTGCCAATTTAACGTCACCGTACTTGACGTAAGCTGCCACCGCCCGTGGACACATTCCCACCGACGCCAACATCCTCCCGAGCTTCTTCAATATCGGACTCTTGTCCGGCAAGAGATCAACCGTCGCTGCCAATTGCTCGTAATCCTCGAGCTTGTAATAACATTCGATCAGTTTGTCCAAGTTTCTACCTTTCTCGTAATAGTCTCGCGCGCCCTCCCAATTCTGTCTCTCTCCGAAATAATCGCCAATTTTGTTGTAAGCCTCTTCTATCTGTTTGTCCGAGCCGCCGATGCCCATTTTCATGAGTTGCAACACGCGAAAATAATCGCCCAACTTTTGGCGCAAATTGATGGCCAAATCGCGACGATCCAACTCTAAATAGAGCTTCTCGGCTTGGTCGTAATTACCGAGAAACGCGGCAACCTCCGCTTGTTTCAATTGATCATTGTGGACCGTGTGCAAACGCTTTATGAACTGAATGCCGATGTAATCGGTGCATCGTACCATCGCGTTTTCCGCCATCTCGAGCTCCCGCTCTTTCAAACACGATTCCGCGAGCAAACGCCACAATCGAGGATGAGGATTGTCCTGAATGAAATTGTGCGCCTCCCTCGGACCAACTTTCGCCAACAATTCTTTCGTATCCCTCAACGATTTGACCTCCAGATCGACGATCAAATCGCCCCTCAAATCGTCCGGTTTGTCAACGATTTCGTCGAGGAAAATGCAGCGAATTTCGAGATGACGAAAACTGCAGATGTAACCGGAACAAGCGATTGGTTCTTCCGGGTCGAATCCTCGTATGACGTACATCCGAGTTTTTTCCATTATCGCCAACAACGCTGGATTGTCATCGGCCCAGCACATTCCCCAAACGTCTTTTCTCTCGAATTTCGTCGCGCCTTCCGCCGCCGCTGCCAAAGTCTCGCCGGCGTTGCTTTTTGGCGACTCGTCGAGTTCGAGCATCGTTAAGACGCCGGAAACGTCGATGATCGAGGCTCTCGTAGAGTTGCAATTGATCGCGATGCTCTGAGGTTTGAGGCTGTTCGGGGCGGTCGAATAACGATTGGTCAAGGTCACTTGTGGCAAAGAATAACGCTGAATCATTCCGCTTTCCCTCCCGACGAGAAACATTTTTTCGCTCGCTGCGATGCAGCAGATTGGGTCGGTGCTCGGTCGCGTGCTCGTCGGAGCTTCGAAGCCCGTGTCTCCGTCGAGATCCTGCAAAACTTCGGTCACGCCGGTCGGCGTATCGTCCACGTGATACATACGATCTTTTTGCATGATTCTCCCACCGGCGGCGTTCGGGAAAGCCGCAGCGGCCGCGTTTCGAGGACTGCGAAAATTCCACACGAAGAAATTGTTGCGCGAGGCTGTTATTACGGTGTTGCTATTCATCGTCGTCCACAGAGGCTCCAGATTCAAATGCTTCGTGTCTATCGGAGTGGCGATCGTGTTGCACACCAAAAGTGCAAACCGTTCGCCCTCGCCGACTCCCCCCTCCTGCAAAGAAACTTCGTTTTTCACAGCCAGCGCGCAATGTTCTCCGTGGGATGCGATCGAGATCAAACCTTTGACGTTTTTCGTGCAACAAGTCTTGTTGCTCGTGTTCCAGAAATAAATGCACACGCCGTTCCTCGTTATTCTGTCGTTGGTGAACACGAGCGTGTTTGCGAAATAAGTCCATTTGTAATCGGGACGTATGTTGGCAAAGTAAATGTGCGAGTCGACGGACAGAGCGACTCTCAGGGAGCCTCCCTCCCAGCTACATCCGGAAACTTCTCGCCCTGGCAATTTCAACGTTCTCACGTGTTCACCGTACGCCGTATAAAATTGCAAAACGTTCGAATCCTTGGTCTCTCCGTTGTGCGTCGTCACCGGTAAACTCCCGACTACCGCGAGCAACGAGCCGTAACTGTTCCAACGGCACGACACCGCCGTTATGCCCGTTTCGATTATCACAGGATTTTCATCTCCCGTGTCTCTCATCAATTGGATTCTCCCGCTTTCGTAACATATCGCCAATGTTGGACAATCCAACGACGAGTAGCCCCTTTTTCCGTCGTACCAATGCATCGCCGCGATCGTTCCCGCCTGACCTGCAAATAAAACGTTACAAAATTCATTTTTTGTTTTTTCTCGCTTATTCCGCTATATCTCTGGTAAAATTTGCCGAAAAGCATTCAATTTGGACTCGTTTTTTTCGTTTTCTCATGCAGGCTCGACGAAATTAGTCAAAAATCCGGTAAAACCATAAAAAATGCATATTCGCATATATTTATATGAATACTAGCCTTGGGTACGCCCGCTTCGCTGGGCACACAATGGTCCCCAATGACACTGGGACCCCAATGAAAATATCATTTTCATTGGGGTGATTGGTTGTTGATATGATCAAATTTGGAAATTTGACTGACTGACTGACTGACAACGAACACCCTAAACCACTGAAGATAGGATCATGGTTACAGTTTTTCTGTAGACCCCAAAGCAAATGATTTTTTCATTGGGGTCTATGATCAAATACGGATGGGATCTATATGATCAAATTCGGAAATTTTTTTGTGCGTCAGTCAGTCAGCCAGTCTTTTTTTTGTGTGTCAGTCAGTGAGTTAGTCACGCAACAGTCGGAAAAAAAAATTGCGAAATTTTTTTTTTTAATAAAGAACGAACGAAATCCTTTCTTAGTGAGCGTCTACGATGGGAGAGAAGTATCTGCGACAAATTTCATAACTGTGACGTATCTTAAGTGGTTTAGGGTGTGCGTTGTCTGTCAATCAATCAGTCACTCAGTCAGTCAGTCAGTCAGTCAGTCAGTCAATCACGCAACAGTTATATGTATAACCTTGGGTACGCCCGCTTCGCTGGGCACACAATGGTCTCCAATGACACTGGGACCCCAATGAAAATGATTTTTTCATTGGGGTCTATATGATCGAATTTGGAAATTTGACTGACTGACTGACTGACTGATTGATAACGAACACCCTAAACCACTGAAGATAGGATCATGGTTCCAGCCAGTCCTTCCAGTCAGCCAGTCTTTTTTTTTGTGTGTCAGTCAGTGAGTCAGTCACGCAACAGTCGGAAAAAAAAATTGCGAACATTTTTTTTTGGATAAAGAACGAACGAAATCCTTTCTTAGTGAGCGTCGACGATGGGAGAGAAGTATCTGTGACAAATTTCATAACCGTGACAAATTTCACGATCCTATCTTAAGTGGTTTAGAGTATGCGTTGTCTGTCAATCAATCAGTCACTCACTCAGTCAGTCAGTCAGTCAATCACGCAATAGTTATATGTATAACTTGGGTACGCCCGCTTCGCTGGGCACACCATGGTCTCCAATGACACTGGGACCCCAATGAAAATGATTTTTTCATTGGGGTCTATATGATCAAATTTGGAAATTTGACTGACTGACTGACTGACTGATTGACAACGAACACCCTAAACCACTGAAGATAGGATCATGGTTCCAGCCAGTCCGTCCGGTCAGCCAGTCTTTTTTTTTGTGTGTCAGTCAGTGAGTCAGTCACGCAACAGTCGGAAAAAAAAATTGCGAACATTTTTTTTTTGATAAAGAACGAACAAAATCCTTTCTTAGTGAGCGTCTACGATGGGAGAGAAGTATCTGTGACAAATTTCATAGCCGTGACAAATTTCACGATCCTACCTTAAGTGGTTTAGAGTGTGCGTTGTCTGTCAATCAATCCGTCACTCACTCAGTCAGTCAGTCAGTCAATCACGCAGTATGTATAATGATGAAAAAAAAAAATTTTGCAATAATTTTTTTTTGGGTAGAGAACGAACAAAATCTGTTCTTAGTGAGCGTCCATGATGGGAGAGGAGTATAGAAAATGAAAAAAAATTGAAAAAAAAATAAAATTTCGATAGTTTTTTTCGGATAGAGAACGAACGAAATCCGTTCTTAGTGAGCGTCTACGATGGGAGAGGAGTAACCATGACAAATTTCACGATCCTAACTTCATTGGATTAGGCTGTGCGATGTCTGTGAGTCAGTCAGTCAGTTAGTCAGTCAGTCAGTCAGTCAGTCACGCAACTCTTTTATATATATAGACTAGCCTTGGGTACGCCCGCTTCGCTGGGCACACAATGGTCCCCAATGACACTGGGACCCCAATGAAAATATCATTTTCATTGGGGTGATTGGTTGTTGATATGATCAAATTTGGAAATTTGACTGACTGACTGACTGACAACGAACACCCTAAACCACTGAAGATAGGATCATGGTTACAGTTTTTCTGTAGACCCCAAAGCAAATGATTTTTTCATTGGGGTCTATGATCAAATACGGATGGGATCTATATGATCAAATTCGGAAATTTTTTTGTGCGTCAGTCAGTCAGCCAGTCTTTTTTTTGTGTGTCAGTCAGTGAGTTAGTCACGCAACAGTCGGAAAAAAAAATTGCGAAATTTTTTTTTTTAATAAAGAACGAACGAAATCCTTTCTTAGTGAGCGTCTACGATGGGAGAGAAGTATCTGCGACAAATTTCATAACTGTGACGTATCTTAAGTGGTTTAGGGTGTGCGTTGTCTGTCAATCAATCAGTCACTCAGTCAGTCAGTCAGTCAGTCAGTCAGTCAATCACGCAACAGTTATATGTATAACCTTGGGTACGCCCGCTTCGCTGGGCACACAATGGTCTCCAATGACACTGGGACCCCAATGAAAATGATTTTTTCATTGGGGTCTATATGATCGAATTTGGAAATTTGACTGACTGACTGACTGACTGATTGATAACGAACACCCTAAACCACTGAAGATAGGATCATGGTTCCAGCCAGTCCTTCCAGTCAGCCAGTCTTTTTTTTTGTGTGTCAGTCAGTGAGTCAGTCACGCAACAGTCGGAAAAAAAAATTGCGAACATTTTTTTTTGGATAAAGAACGAACGAAATCCTTTCTTAGTGAGCGTCGACGATGGGAGAGAAGTATCTGTGACAAATTTCATAACCGTGACAAATTTCACGATCCTATCTTAAGTGGTTTAGAGTATGCGTTGTCTGTCAATCAATCAGTCACTCACTCAGTCAGTCAGTCAGTCAATCACGCAATAGTTATATGTATAACTTGGGTACGCCCGCTTCGCTGGGCACACCATGGTCTCCAATGACACTGGGACCCCAATGAAAATGATTTTTTCATTGGGGTCTATATGATCAAATTTGGAAATTTGACTGACTGACTGACTGACTGATTGACAACGAACACCCTAAACCACTGAAGATAGGATCATGGTTCCAGCCAGTCCGTCCGGTCAGCCAGTCTTTTTTTTTGTGTGTCAGTCAGTGAGTCAGTCACGCAACAGTCGGAAAAAAAAATTGCGAACATTTTTTTTTTGATAAAGAACGAACAAAATCCTTTCTTAGTGAGCGTCTACGATGGGAGAGAAGTATCTGTGACAAATTTCATAGCCGTGACAAATTTCACGATCCTACCTTAAGTGGTTTAGAGTGTGCGTTGTCTGTCAATCAATCCGTCACTCACTCAGTCAGTCAGTCAGTCAATCACGCAGTATGTATAATGATGAAAAAAAAAAATTTTGCAATAATTTTTTTTTGGGTAGAGAACGAACAAAATCTGTTCTTAGTGAGCGTCCATGATGGGAGAGGAGTATAGAAAATGAAAAAAAATTGAAAAAAAAATAAAATTTCGATAGTTTTTTTCGGATAGAGAACGAACGAAATCCGTTCTTAGTGAGCGTCTACGATGGGAGAGGAGTAACCATGACAAATTTCACGATCCTAACTTCATTGGATTAGGCTGTGCGATGTCTGTGAGTCAGTCAGTCAGTTAGTCAGTCAGTCAGTCAGTCAGTCACGCAACTCTTTTATATATATAGATAGATGATTACCATGGCAGTGGTTGCTAAGGAAACGATTACCATGGCAACCGTTGCCATGGTAACCGTTGCCATGGTAAACGCTCAAATTCTCTAACGGATTTTTTTTTTATTGAAAAAAAAATTTTTTTTCTAGAATTTTGTTCGTCCTCTATCTAAAAAAAAATAATCAAAAAATCTAGATAATTATCTAAAAATGTATCTCAAAATTATCTAAAAAATCTAGATAATTATCTAAAAATGTATCTAAAAGCTATCTAAAAAATCTAGATAATTATCTAAAAATGTATCTAAAAATTATCTAAAAAATCTAGATAATTATCTAAAAATATATCTAAAAATTGTCTAAAAAATAAATTCGCGATAATTTTTTTTCGGATAGAGGACGAACAAAATCCGTCCTTAGTGAGCGTCTACGATGGGAGAGGAGTAACCGTGACAAATTTCACGATCCTAACTTTATTGATTTAGGCTGTGCGTTGACTGTCAGTCAGTTAGTCAGTCCGTCAGTCAGTCAGTCAGTCACGCAACTCTTATATATATATAGATGATGAGAAAAAAATTTTTTGTTGGTGGAGAACGACCAAAATCCGTTCTCGGTGAACGTTTATTGAGGTAGAAGAGTGAAGAAAAAAAAATTGAAAAAAAAAATTGAAAAAAAAAAATTGAAAAAAAAAAAATTTCGATAATTTTTTTTTGGATAGAGAACAAACAAAATCCGTTCTTAGTGAGCGTCTACGATGCGAGAGAAGTAACCGTGACAAATTTCACGATCCTAACTTCATTGGTTTAGGCTGTGCGTTGTCTGTCAGTCAGTCAGTCAGTCAGTCACGCGACTCTTTTATATATATAGATGAGAAAAAAATTTTTTGTTGGTGGAGAACGACCAAAATCCGTTCTCGGTGAACGTTTATTGAGGTAGAAGAGTGAAGAAAAAAAAATTGAAAAAAAAAAATTGAAAAAAAAAAAATTGAAAAAAAAAAAAAATTTCGATAATTTTTTTTTGGATAGAGAACAAACAAAATCCGTTCTTAGTGAGCGTCTACGATGCGAGAGAAGTAACCGTGACAAATTTCACGATCCTAACTTCATTGGTTTAGGCTGTGCGTTGTCTGTCAGTCAGTCAGTCAGTCAGTCACGCGACTCTTTTATATATATAGAAGATGATTACCATGGCAGTGGTTGCTAAGGAAACGATTACCATGGCAACCGTTGCCATGGTAACCGTTGCCATGGTAAACGCTCAAATTCTCTAACGGATTTTTTTTTTATTGAAAAAAAAATTTTTTTTCTAGAATTTTGTTCGTCCTCTATCTAAAAAAAAATAATCAAAAAATCTAGATAATTATCTAAAAATGTATCTCAAAATTATCTAAAAAATCTAGATAATTATCTAAAAATGTATCTAAAAGCTATCTAAAAAATCTAGATAATTATCTAAAAATGTATCTAAAAATTATCTAAAAAATCTAGATAATTATCTAAAAATATATCTAAAAATTGTCTAAAAAATAAATTCGCGATAATTTTTTTTCGGATAGAGGACGAACAAAATCCGTCCTTAGTGAGCGTCTACGATGGGAGAGGAGTAACCGTGACAAATTTCACGATCCTAACTTTATTGATTTAGGCTGTGCGTTGACTGTCAGTCAGTTAGTCAGTCCGTCAGTCAGTCAGTCAGTCACGCAACTCTTATATATATATAGATGATGAGAAAAAAATTTTTTGTTGGTGGAGAACGACCAAAATCCGTTCTCGGTGAACGTTTATTGAGGTAGAAGAGTGAAGAAAAAAAAATTGAAAAAAAAAAATTGAAAAAAAAAAAATTGAAAAAAAAAAAAAATTTCGATAATTTTTTTTTGGATAGAGAACAAACAAAATCCGTTCTTAGTGAGCGTCTACGATGCGAGAGAAGTAACCGTGACAAATTTCACGATCCTAACTTCATTGGTTTAGGCTGTGCGTTGTCTGTCAGTCAGTCAGTCAGTCAGTCACGCGACTCTTTTATATATATAGATGAGAAAAAAATTTTTTGTTGGTGGAGAACGACCAAAATCCGTTCTCGGTGAACGTTTATTGAGGTAGAAGAGTGAAGAAAAAAAAATTGAAAAAAAAAAATTGAAAAAAAAAAAATTGAAAAAAAAAAAAAATTTCGATAATTTTTTTTTGGATAGAGAACAAACAAAATCCGTTCTTAGTGAGCGTCTACGATGCGAGAGAAGTAACCGTGACAAATTTCACGATCCTAACTTCATTGGTTTAGGCTGTGCGTTGTCTGTCAGTCAGTCAGTCAGTCAGTCACGCGACTCTTTTATATATATAGATGAGAAAAAAATTTGTTGATAAATTTTTTTTTTTTCATTTTTTTTTTTTGGTGGAGAACGAACAAAATCCGTTCTCGGTGAACGTTTATCGAGGTAGAAGAGTATAGAAAAAAAAATTGAAAAAAAAAGAAAAAAAAAAAAATTCGATAATTTTTTTTTGGATAGAGAACGAACAAAATCCGTTCTTAGTGAGCGTCTACGATGCGAGAGGAGTAACCGCGACAAATTTCACGATCCTAACTTCATTGGTTTAGGCTGTGCGTTGTCTGTCAGTCAGTCAGTCAGTCAGTCACGCGACTCTTTTATATATATAGATGTATTCATAAATATCCATATATAATTAAAATTGAATGTTTTTAGTGGAATAATAATTTTTATATTATTTATATATTATTGAAAATGAAAATTTAAATAATATTATAATTAAATAAATAATTAATTAATTTATAATTTATAAAATTCATAATTCATATTCATAAAATTCAATATAAAATTTATAAATTTATAAAATTTATAAAAATTATAAATTTTTTATAAATTGTCAAATTAAAATTAATTTTATAAATTTATAAAATTTATAAATTCATAATTTTATCAATTTATAACGTTTATAAATGTTCAAATTAAAATTAAATTTAATTTATAAAATTTGTATATTGTTTTTGAAAAATTTTAATAAAAATAATTTTTATATTTTAAAACTTGTGGGACTGACCGCCCGGATAGTCGGCGGCGTAGTTAAGATTGATGAGGAAAACTCCCTGATTGTCGTAAAGATGTAAATTGCCGTTTTTCAGACCAAACAGGAGTAACTTTCCGTCGGGCGACCATTGAATCGCCGACAAATAAGTATTTTTCAATTCTTTGCCCCAGATTCTATTGCCGTCGACGGAACCGACAATCACAGCTCCGTCCTCGTAAACTATACAAATTTTTTGGCCGTCCTGACTCCACGCCATTCCTTTGACGACGGATTTGTTTCTGTTGTTTATCATTTCTTCGTACCAGGAGCCTTTGTGCAGCATCCAAACGACGATGACTCCGTTTTGATCGCTCGACGTCAATTTCTGATACTCCTCGTTCCAAACCACCACCTGGACGTGCCCGTTGTGGCCCTCCAGACTCTGATTCATGCTCAAATTGCTCGACGCCGCCATCGAGCTCCGCACTTTTCCGTTCGCGTTGTTCCCCAGCCCCGACGAACCCGATCCCCCGTTCGATTCCACTCGCAATACCTTCAACAAACCGTCCTCTCCGCCCACCGCAATGAAACCCTGTTTTTCGTTCCATGCTATGCAATTCAAACGATAATTATTCGGGATCGCGATTTTCTTGCTCAAGTACACTAACATCGTTAACCTCAAAATTTTTTCACTCGCGCCTCCGCGTTTTATCAACGATTTTTACTTGATCGATTCTCTAGACAGAATTTTCCGATCGATCCCATTCTCGTACCGCACGCACTTGTTTATTACAGCAATAAACTCTGTTTCATTGTGTTGTTTCATTATTGACGCCGTCCGGCTGCCCCGCGCGACTCTGTTGTGACGGTTGACACTTTGCGGCGCTGCGGCGGCGACTATCGGAACTAACGAGCGCGTTCGGTCAATCAGGGGACAAAAAACTCGGAGAAAATACGAAAAAAATTGAGAGATTTTATTATGTTATGTATTATTACAGTTTGATCGGCCGTTGCTGCGATGCAATCCGGTCCCGTTTGAATTTCATCTCGACAAATACAGACGCGCGCTCTGTTCGCCGCGTCGGTGTAAAATAGTCTCACAATGTATTTTTCCATTTATCTAAAATATTGTATCGTAATATGTACATTTAGGCATTCGACTATTCAGAAAAATTGCTTTTTTTTCATAAATCCTTGCCGTCTATATGTATATAGCGAAGATGTTTATTTCGTTTACGTTACACGCGCGGCCTCGTCGCGGCGGACCGTAATCGACCGAAATTCGACAGCGCGGAATGATATCGTTTCGTTGGCGTTGGCCACGCACAGAGTTGCTCGCAAAGGCAAGATCCAAGATTAATAAATCTATCTAACTCGAGTGTGCGCGTATTTGAGTTTTTTCTCTGGTTTTCTCACTCGTAACTAATTCGTTGCGACTCTATGACGTGCCAACGGGAATCTCGCTACACTTTTTCCTCTCTCTCTCTCATAGTTTTCCATTTCTTTGCTTTCATTCGTTTGAGTTTGTACATTGAGACGCGCTTTCGCGGACTTAGAAAAATTTACTAAAGAATCCGCCCAAGCTTTTCTTCTCCTCCTGCTTGATGGATCTGAGAAAAATGCTGTCAATGTCCTTGAACACTTGCTCGCTCGATTTAGCCGCATTAACATAATTGTGAATACCCTGAAGCGCGTAATAATCGACCAACGGGCGTGTCTGATTGTGATAAGTCGCGAGTCGTTTTTTCAACGCTTCCGCATTGTCGTCCGATCTTTTCACCAGCGGCTCTCCCGTCAACTGTAGAACATTCAAATTCGTTAACGAGATTTTTCTTCCACACTCATTTTTTAAATATTTATCGAGTTTTTCATTTTCACTCACATCGTCCTTCATGTGCACTTTCGGAGGAGCAAATTCCTCGTGATAAGACCGTCCGCTCGCCGGATGCACCAGTCGTCCCGTTATTCTCTTTACCAACAAATTGTCGTCTATTCCAAACTCTATCACCGCGTCCAACTTTTCTTTCCTCTTGGTCAACATCTCGTCCAACTGCGATCACGCAAAAACACGCCCCCGTTCTCATTACTTCATCATTATTATTATTATTAACCCTATTTGACCTTATTTTTTTACCAATTTTGAAAAATTCATATCTCCAGTAAAATTGAACGAAAAGGCTCCAACTTGGGCTCATTCTTTTCGTTTTTTAATGCAGAATCAGAGAGCCTGGGGCAGTTTCGCTTGGAGTGAAAAAAATTGGTCAAAAATTCGGTACGAGTCGCCTGGGGTCGTTTCGGGCCCCGGGTTACCGTTCTAGGGTTGAGCGAGGAGTTTCTTACCTTTTCGGCTTGCGGGACGCTCCTGGGAAAGCCGTCCAGAAGAAAACCTCGTTTGCACTCGGGCTTGTCCAGATTTTTGCTAATCATGCTGACGACCAGATCGTCGCTGACCAATTTTCCTTCGTTCATTATTCCCTGAACTTGGACTCCCAACTCCGAGCCCGAAGAAACTTCGGCTCGGAGCATGTCGCCCGTCGATAAATGACAAACTCCATAACGATCCCTGAACAGCGGCGCCTGCGAGTCGATTCAAAACTCCTTCAATTTTCATACCAAAATTGTTGCAAAATTTCGAACGAAATGAAAATTGTCCAAATTACGGACGCAAAGCAGTTTTATTCGTCGTCGGGCTTACGTAAGAGGGAAATTTGAACGGAAAACCTTCGTGCAATTTCATCGCATTTAATTAACGAGTCTGCCGGGGAATTAAAAAATTTAAATAGTTTCAATCGCAGGAGCACGAAACGAAAGGTCAAGCTCGAATCAACGGGAGGGGGGGGGGGGCAAAGGGGTCGCATAAAATTGCCAGTAAATGTTGAGAAATGCAAAGGACAATCGATGATTTATAGAGTTGCGCGGAGGGAGCGTCGAATGAGGACGTAAACACTCGTAATAATTAATTTAATCGAGTTGTATTTCCGTACATATTTCGTAATGAGCAATTACCTGAGTTCCTTTGCCGCTGCCAGGCGGTCCCAATAAGACCGCATTTACTCCTCGTGATGGTTTCTCCCGATTCTCTTTGAGCACTGTTTCCGTCGCGGTTGGGGCCATTCTTGAATCTTTCCTCTGACTTAATTACAGCAATGTTTTATACACCTATCGGGATAATTACAACGGAAGAATTGATCAAACGGACTGGAGTTTTCGATTAAACGACCACCAAGTCACTGCTGTTTCTGCTTATGGAATGGCTCGGATTGCTCGCAAGCGGCGATATTGCAAATCGGTCAATCGACCCACCAATACTTCGTTTTCTCAGTCTCCGACAGATGGAGTCTCCTTGCGCGTTGCGCGCAAAGTCCAAAGCATGGAATGGACCTTCCCCCCTGATTTGGCCGCCGCTTTTATCAAGTACATTGGAATTTTTTTCATGGATCAAAGATCGTTTGGTGGTTTACGGTATCGCGATTAAATTATTTGGCAGTCAATCGTCTTTTTGAGGGAATTTAATAAAGTTGCGTGATGCCAGCGCCGCGCGACGGAGCGGCGCGCTAGAGAATCAGAGAAAGGTCGCGTTGGCCAAGTTTGCCGCAACATCGTCGCATATGATTTGAGGCCCTCGAGAAAGTAACATCGCGCGCACTTTGTTCGGCAACGGTATGTGGCAAGGTAAGTTTTACGAGCGCGATGTCAACGTTTGGAAATTGTTATTCGGATGGATACGATATTAGACGATGGTTTCGATTATACCGTTAAGCTCGCGGCATTTGGTGGTCGTTGCCGCGAGAAAAATCGTGGCAAAAAGAGGCCCGAGGCTCTCGAGGCACGGGAGATGCCGTACGACGAAAAGAGAGCCGCTGATTCTTCTCTTATATCATAGCAAAGAGCGACGAGCGCAGACTCTCCGTAATGCGACGAGATCTCCAGGCTCACTCCGTGCCGCAACGCGCGAGCGATAAAACCTCTCATTAAGTTTACACAAGTCCCCCTCGTAGTAGAAACGCGTAGACACACAAATACCTGCATTGCCTTTTCTGGCCTCATCTCTCGAGTCGTAGCAGCGCAAGCAACGAATCCGCGTTGTGTACGCACCGCGATAGCGCTATCATCAAAATTATGTCGAAATTTTTATTACTTTTCCATTCCGACAATAATGCAGCGAGTCGAGAGCCCGGAGGGTTTTGTAACGAGCAACCACGAACCAGACGCTATTCAAGACGCGAGTGAACGCGTTAATTGCCCGGAGAAATCATTAATTATGTCCCTATGCTTATATTTTCTTCCTCGTCCGCTGCTGCTTCCGTTTTTCCCTGCTCGCGCCTCTTCCTCATGAGACACTCGGTATCCGAGCCCGCGCGCGGTATACACGCATGTTGCACCGCGCACCGATCATCACATTGTTGCGAGCAGATGGCAACAACTCCCACGCGAGCGCGTTCAAGATCAGGGGCCTCTAAAACTCCTCCTGCACTCTTTTCCATGAGGCTGAAGTTCGCAACTTTGGAATGCAACGAACAATCCTTATTTTTATTGACAATTCGTTCAATTTTATAAAACATCGAAATTTTTCGAGTTTATATACTTTTTGGGCCATAAAAATCCATCATTTTATCATTGTAATGACATTGTACATTTTTATAACGAGTTTTGTCACTAAATGAATGAATTTCGTTGCATTGCAACGATGCAAACTTCAACGTCATTTAAGCACGAGGCTGAAGTTCGCAACGTTGGAATGCAACGAAAAATTCTTATTTTTATTGATAATTCGTTCAATTTTATAAAACATGGAAATTTTTCGAGTTTATATACTTTTTGGGCCATAAAAATCGATCATTTTATCATTGTAATAACATTGCACATTTTTATTAAGAGTTTTGTCACTAAATGAATGAATTTCGTTGCATTGCGACGATGCAAACTTCAACGTCATTTAAGCACGAGGCTGAAGTTCGCAACGTTGGAATGCAACGAAAAATCCTTATTTTTATTGATAATTCGTTCAATTTTCTAAAACATCGAAATTTTTCGAGTTTATATACTTTTTGGGCCATAAAAATCGATCATTTTATCATTGTAATGACATTGCACATTTTTATTAAGAGTTTTGTCACTAAATGAATGAATTTCGTTGCATTGCAACGATGCAAACTTCAACGTCATTATTTTTCCTTGTTTTTCTTATGGAAAAACGATCGCAAGACGAAAAATTGAGCTTCGTACTTGCTCATGATTTCCGGAACGCGGTTAATTCTCCAAATGCATGCAACACCAGCGCGGAAGGAGTGTCGCGTATATACAGCACGCATATGCGACTTCCTATATCTTTCCATCATCGCGCGCGTCGTTGTAATATTGTTTTCGTCCGGAGCGAACGCGCGCGGCAACGGCGGGGCATGCTATAACATTACGCGTTCGTGTCCTATCGCCTTTTGTTTTTCCCCTGCACTCGCGCGCCCAGGATGTACTCGAATTACCCTGCGCGCTCGTTCCTCGCTCCCGCGCTAAATATTATTGAAACGCGAGCGCACCGAGTCTAGTTTAGAAAAAAAAATTAATAATAAATTATTTCGCGCTACTCGCGATCGACACATCCTTCGCGCGTTCCGCTCGATCCGGCCCACGGAATGCGACCGCATTTTCACACGAAGCTGACAAATTGTCGTCGTACCAACGAGCCCACCCATCGCATGCATTTCACAGCTGCAACCATTTTTCTTCGTCAAAGGCTTTTTGAAAAGGCTGAAAATAAAATTTTGTTGGACGAGCCCGACCAAACGTTTTTTTTTGATAAATCACAATAATTTTGTCGTCGCAGCAAAAAATATTCGTTTATTTCGACGAATTTATTAAAAGATCGAATCTCCTCGTGTGCGCGACGATAAAACTGAAATTTTCACGTGCGCGCGCCCGATTACTCGCGATGGAAGAAAAATACCTCGAAATCGAGAGATGCGAATAGAAAGAAACATTTGGCCATGATATTTAATGGCTCGCGCGATGAGCGTCTCTGAGCTCGTGAAAGTATATTCGTCCGCGCGCCTTTCGATACGCGCGAGCGTTCCCCGCAATTTCAGACTCAATTGTGAAAATTTGAAAAATTCGCCTTTTTTTTAATCATTTTTTCACAATTTTTGGAAAAACTGTCACTGCGCGCGTAAAATCGCATCGATTGGGTGAAGAGAAAAAAATATTCACAAATTGTACCGCGAGCGAGGAGTTTTCAGTCAATTATTTAGTTTGAAAGTTGAGTCGCGAAAAAAGAGAGGTTTGCAATGAAATAAGAGCAGCGGCGGCCCCGAGGGAGGAGGGAACAGGCGATCGTGGGGCTCTCGGGCGGGCGCGCGGTTAAAGGGGGCAATCGCGAGAGAGAGGTAGGCCGTATCGCGCACACACACACACACACACAAGTCAGGCGAGACGAGACCTTTCTCGCCCGCCCCGAGTTGTTCTCTTCTCTCGACGAGGTAGAAAAAAGAAAAAGAGATGGTTCGCTGGCGAGTGAAAGAAAGAAAAAGAGAAGGAAGAATAAGGCGAGGAGAGCGCGCGGAGAGCATGACGTCACTGGTTCTCACTCGCGAGAGTGCCGCTAGCCTCTCACTTGGTCGCTGGCGCTCGATCCAGCCGGATGGTGCGCGAGTCCTTCGACCCTCCGATCGCGTTATTATTGTTGTGTTCGATCCACCGATTTCCGTTATCTCCGAAACCCAAAAATCCATCGCCTCTCGGCCATTGGCGATGTAAACCGTGCGCGGACACCAATTGCGCCCAATTCGTTCCTCAAAATGTGTCTCATTCGCTTTTCCGCCGCGCAGTGTTGTTATTACACGTGTGAAAATAAATATTCCGAGTGCGCGCGAGAAAGCAATCGGAGCAAATCCGTTTAATCGACCTCGACTTTTTTTTTTTCTTTCTCCAACTCCGTGCCAAGTTTTGTGTCTTTTGTTTTTACTCTCGCCCCCCATTTTTAAATCCGCAACAAAACCTTCTTTTCCCTGCTCAAACATTCTCTTCGCTCCATTATTTTCGACTGTATTTCTGTGTGAACAAATCATCAAAATACATTGTGTGCCCCCCGAGTGGATTTATCACTTTTGATGGATTAGAGAGCGGACACGTCGACCGGTAAGCGCATTTTTTCCCGTTTTCTCAATTTTTCTCATGAATTTCATGGAAAACACCATAATGGAGAATCCTGAGGACAGCAGCCAGTTCTCTCCCCGCTCGTTATGGCAAATATCTCTTTCTCCCGCTCCACCGATCGCCGAGCTCGCGCACCCGTCATGTGGAGAGAGTAAAAACCGTTACCGCGATCCTAATACAATTCCAGACGTGCTGTGCTCGAGTCTCTCGATTATTCCACGAAAACCCACGCAAACTCCTCCCATCCTTGCGAATCCCGAGATTTTTTCCCGTTTTTCATTTTTTCCCAACGTTCAAAGCCCAGCAGCCCATTTCCAGCATCCATCCCTACAAATTGCCTTCGCAATCGTGCACTGAAAAGGAAATTTTGTTGGATACGTTAAACTAAACGTTTTTTTCGAAAAATCACGAAAATTTTGTCATTTCAGCAAAAAACATTCTGGAAAATCTTTTCGGAAAGTCAATTTTTGTCATTCCAATCGTAAATTTTGCTGACAGTTCCGTTACAATGAAAAATATTGTCGAAATAACGAAAATTTTGAAATTATCCCAAAATATTTAGTTCGCTGTGTATTCAACAAAATATCGACGTTTTTTGACAAAATTGAATTTTCAGTGTGACATTTTCCTCGATACAGCAACGCGCCCACGCTTTTTTCATCATATCCGATAAAATTTCCACTCGCTCCAACGAAATTCGCCGTTATCCGCCCAAAAGGCCAAACAAAACAAATGACGCACGATCTAAACAAGTTTGGGAAAATATTTTTTTCTCTCTCTCACTCTCTGCAAGATTCTCCAGCGAGCTGTGGACTCGTCGGCTGTGTGGTTGACCTCTGCACGGTCGGTTGAGCGACTTTCAATTCTAGTATTTTGTACATCGCGCGAGCGAGCGCGCGCACCCGCGGAGAATGGTACCGTGGCATTGTTTCACGGATGGTCGAATAACGCGACTCGAGTCCCACGACGAGAAGTCGCGCGGGAGGCGCGAGGCAGCAGGGGAAAAGACATTATATATTTTATTTTCATTCTTTTTTTTCCCTTTTCATCTCTTCCAAACGCCTGCTGGATCCTTTTACGATTTCCTTGGAATCGCCTTTCCAGCCGATCGCGCTCTCGGCAACGGCGCATGCAAAAAAACACAAATTTTTCGATAATTTCAAAATTTGCCTCATTTTAACAATATTTTTCATTTCTAACGCAACTTGCGGCTAAATTCACGACTGGAATGACAAAAATTGACTGGTCGAAGAGACTTTTTGGAATATTTTGTGCTGCAAATGACAAAATTTATGCGATTTAAAAAAAAAAACGTCCAGTCGAACGTTCCGAACAAAATTTTCTTTTCTGTGCCGCGTGCGCCGAGGAAATGCGGCCGCGACACCTGTAATTTCAAAATTTTCCTCATTTCAACAATATTTTTCATTTCTAACGCAACTTGCGGCAAAATTCACGACTGGAATGACAAAAATTGACTTTTCCAAGAATTGAATTTTATTTCTTGCTGCAAATGACAAAATTTATGTGATTAAACAAAAAAAAACGTCCAGTCGAACGTTCCGAAGAAAATTTTCTTTTCTGTGCCGCGTGTGGCGAGAAAATGCGGCCGCGACACCTGTTGCTCTCTACTTTTAGTTATTTCACAACTGCTGCTGCGGCTGTGCCGTGCATTCTTGTTTATCTTGTTACGCGAGCAAACACATCAGGTCCTGACCCGGTCCCCCCGCGCGCCTCGCCGATGACACGTAAATGCTCTGCGCTGCATGAAAACAGAAAAAAAAACAACGTGCTGCGAGGCGAATTAATTTTTTCAAGACTCTTGCTGTAATGTACGCGAGTTATTGAAGAATATACAGTCGCGGCAACGAAGCGGATGGAAACGCTCCAACAAGTTTCCACCCCCCCGAGAAATATAATCGCGAAATACAGCGTGCCCGTTTTCTCTTTACATAAAATACAGCTTTGTCCGGCATAAATTTATAGCGTAGATCGCGCGCATCGCGGGAAATCGCGTTGACGATTCGATCCGCGCATATTAAGAATCGCGTCAACTCTATATCTTTGCGCGATTTATTGGAACGGAACGCGGTCCATGCCGCGCGCCATTATCCGGAGCAAACTTTACCGTCCGAGCGATCGAGCGAAAAATTTGATCGCCACGCGCGATAACTGCAGATTTTTTCGGGCCGATCGATTCCATTGGCATTTTTCATCCTCCCGACGGACAATCTTTCTTTTCATTTATATTGCGAATATAATGCGAATAAAAAATCGAGTTGCGAGCGCTGGTTGATATTCGATCTCTCGCGTATACGAGTCATCGAAACCCGCGGATGTCGCGCGTCACCGCTCGATATGTTTCTATGATTCCCGCTCGCACATGCAGCCGATCTTGATACTCGCGGAAAACCAGTAATTCCGCAGTCTCGCCACACCAAAGTTGCATGCAAAAAGTTGGTTCGATCGAGAGAGTTTGCGGCTGTGAAGGAAAGAGACCGATAAAATAAAATTAAAAATACAGACGCGGTGATAAGCAGCAGGAAGAAAAGTTGAAACGCGGTGCGCGGCAAAGATATCGGCTTTCGCGTTAAAAATCATTTTTTATTGTCCTGGAAATCTGGAAAGGGAGGCGCGCGCGCTTCGAGATTCGGTGCTTATGATTAAATTCGAGCATGAGAAATCGCGCGCATGTTTCTTTGTTCGTTTCGTCGAGCGAGAGAGCTGGAAAATTCCAGTCTTCCGGAATGTTTATCCATTCCGAGATATTCCAACGCGCGCCTTTATAATGTGGGATTCGATCCTGGCCATGATAAGAAGAAAAGCAGAGGAAAAGGATGTTGAACGCGCACATGTCAACGATTATTATACATTTCACTTTTCGTTTCTCTCTCTTTTCCTTTCTCGCGAGTTCTCGCGTGTCAGACGCAACATCCTTCGTATTATCAGCACGAACGCGCGGTTTATTCTTGGCTGAAAATTGGAGGAGCCAATTTTTTCGAAAAAACACGAAACTCTATTGTCCGAGACGAGGGACAATGCGCGGTATCGGGGGCTGAAGCAGTTGCACGCGAACTGCTTTGCGCGTGAAACCGCAAAAATACAAAACGTCGTCGTTGCTCAAACTCGTATCCGTGTCCCTGCCAAGGCGGATCCGCGGCAATTTTTAATTTTTCGCGATAATTGCCGCGTATAGTGGAGATTTTGTTTTGAAGCGAAAATTCGCCGTTATTCGCGCGGCGCGACCGAGACCTCCGGTGAGACGAGAAACGCGGGTCGTACACCGGAATTGAAAAGTCAGGAGCATGAGAAAAAAATGAAAAAGAAAGGCGTATACTCGCGGGCGAAAACACGAGCGCGAACCCACGCGGTGCTTCACGAGAGACAATCGTGAAAGCAACGGAGCATTCGTGCAAACTCTCGCCCAGCATTTTACAAGCCCACCCCCCGCCTGCTCCTCTTCCCGCCTTCAATTGTGTCTCGCGCGCGCTTCTGGTAGAAAGTAAACGCGCGCCGGCAAAAGCTGCTTGCACTACATAAAACGCACGATAATAATCATTCCCGCCCCTGCCCCCCGCCAACTGCATCTGCAGAAACGCATTCGATAATGCGCGTTGCCCCATTGAAATTGAATCGAAAACACAGAAGCCTCGCGAAAAGAAAATTTTCTTGAAAAATATCGATATTTTGTTGAATTCGTTAAACTAAACGTTTTTTCGAAAAATCCCGAAAATTTTGTCATTCCAGCAACAAAACATTCTGGAAAATCTTTTCGGAAAGTCAATTTTTGTCATTCCAATCGTAAATTTTGCTGACAGTTCCGTTACAATGAAAAATATTGTTGAAACAACGAAAATTTTGAAATTATCCCAAAATATCGACGTTTTTTGACAAAATTGAATTTTCAGTGTATTTTCTCTGCGCTGCGTGGCTGTTCTGCTGCTGCCACGACGGTGTAAAACGAGTTTTGCAAAGACCCTGAGGGCGTCGTTGCTCGCCCAGCCTAAATAAATTAGGCAGCAGCCTAAATTCGAGAGACACTCGATCTTTTGATCGTGACCGCGCGCGCGCGGTAATAAAACCTGCACGCAAGTACTTATTATATTTATTCGAACGTAACGATTAGGCGCGTAACTCTGCGCGGTAAGAGATACAAGAAAATATGGACGCAATAGTAGCGAGAGGATGGATTAGTCAATCAACACATGTCGTTACGTCTCTACGCGCGCGCGGTAACATTTCGAGTTTTTTTGCATCGTCTGCGAGCGAGCAGGAAAATGAGAAGATTGTAATATCGAACGCGCGCGCCTTGATTTTCTTTTCTTTGGCACTTTCCGCGCGATATCGATCGATTCGCACACATGCACTCGATTTCGTCATTTTTTTTCGCATAAATATTTCATAATGCGCGATCGACAAGCAGACGCGTAAATGACGAAAACGAGAGACGTATCGTGCGAGACCTTTATACTCCTCGCAGCAGCAGCAGGAAGCGCCGAGGATTCCGGGAAACGAGCGAACGAGGCTCAACGATCGCGGCCGCGGGTTGATGAGGGAGAACGCACTCGCGGAAAGATGGGCGCAAAGCCCTTGCGCGAAGCAGGATGAGAGAGAGCAAACGCCCGAGATGGAGCGTCGCGCGCGCGGCAGAGGGCGAGCCAAGAGCTCATAGACCTTTCGAGCTGCAGCAGCAGCACCACCGGCAGGGAACTTTGTTGTTGCATTCTTGCTGGATCATAGCGAAGAAAATTGGCTTATTCACCGCCGCCGCGGCCGGGTCGCGTGCGTAAGAGTGTTGAACGCTTCGCAAGCTCGCGCGAATGAAATTTTTTCCCGAGGGATCCTGCTGATGATGTAAATGCAGCAGAGTGACCTTTTTGCGGACGCGCGCGACAAAGCGAGGCATTCGCCGAACTCGTACTCATCCCCGTTAAGGTCACTTGTTCGGAATGGCGTATGAACAAGTCACGAAGTCGACGTATACACGACGCGCGCGGACGCATGACCGACATGATAAAACTTTTCGTTCTTTGAGCTCCCGCGCGTATGCCCGCGGCGTGCGACATTCCCATAAAGCGCAGCAGCAGCAACTCTCGCGAATCCGAAGAAATATTGATAAAGCTGCGCAGCCTCTTTCTTTGTTGATCCGGCGTCGAAATATTTGCATCGCGAGTCACAATTTGGGAGCAGCGCGTCCCGGGTCACGGTCAAAGTCACTTGCCCTCGTTTAAAAACGACGTATTTGCACTGAAAATTCAATTTTGTCAAAAAACGTCGATATTTTGTTGAATACAGCCAACTAAATATTTTGGGATAATTTCAAAATTTTCGTCATTTCGACAATATTTTTCATTGTAACGGAACTGTCGGCTAAATTTACGATTGGAATGACAAAAATTTACTTTCCGAAAAGATTTTCTAGAATGTTTTGTTGCTGGAATGACAAAGTTTTCGTGATTTATCGAAAAAACGTCGAGTCGAACGATTCCAACAAAATATCCATCTTTTTCAACAAAATTTTCTTTTCATTGTGCCGCTCTTTTGCTCGGATCCCGGGCGCGAGTCGATGTCCAGCAGCGCGGTATAGATTTTAGACCACCGCACGCCACACACCGTTCGGACGTGCGTCTACTCTGTTGCTCCTATTGACACACTTTTCGGGGCCTGATCATACGGTCCCCGAGACACACGGAGCACACGAGGTCGTTTCGTAATGCGTTCACGCCGCGCGCCCAGTGGTTCTCCATTCCCTGCGGTGCGCCACTGACTAAACGTTTACGTAACATCATCGCGGCTCGCGAGGAAAATATCCTTCGCGTACGTCGAGCGAGGAAAAAGTTTAAATATAAAATATGCGATAAAGATGATTTTTCAGAGACTTTTCCTGCGTGAGCGAGACCCGGAAAAAACGCGCGAGCGTCAAATCACCGCAACAAATACAATTTTTTTTGTACACTTTGCTGCGCTGCGAGAGAGGAAATGAATAAATAAATGAAAGGCCAAAACTCTGCAGGAGAAAAAATGCGAATGAATGTACCGATCGGTTCGCCCGACATTCACGCGGCAGCGCGAGAATGTCGACCTTTTACCGCGGGCGCGCTCGCGCGCGTTTCACCGATGTCTGCGTGCTCTTTAACGGCAAAATCCTAAGCGCAGTCGTCGCTCGCGATCTGCGAATCGGTGATACGCGCGTATTAGCAAATGTATTAATCCGTCGCCCATCCCGCGAGAGCGCGGCGACTGGAATACCCCGTTACCGCAAACTCTTTTTCCGTCTCATTTCCCGCCTCTATAGATTGCGGCCTGATTCCGTCCGCCTGATTTGCTTCTTGTACTCGAAATTCGATACGCGCACCTGTCGCGTCTGAAAATCGAGCGAGCACGAGAGTAATTAACCGCACTGAAAAGAAAATTTTGTTGGAAAAGATCGATATTTTGTTGCATACGTTCAACTAAACGTTTTTTCGAAAAATCCCGAAAATTTTGTCATTCCAGCAACAAAACATTCTGGAAAATCTTTTGGGAAAGTAAATTTTTGTCATTCCAATCGTAAATTTTGCTGACAGTTCCGTTACAATGAAAAATATTGTCAAAATGACGAAAATTTTGAAATTATCCCAAAATATTTAGTTCGCCGTATTCAACAAAATATCGACGTTTTTTGACAAAATTGAATTTTCAGTGCGCGTGTCGCGAACCGTTTCTCGCCTCGCTGCAACAAAATCCTTCTCATCGTCGACAAAAACAGTTTTTCAAAACAGCTCGCATCATTCCTATTAAAAAATGTTGCCCATGTTACATAATTTTCATAGACTCGCAAGATTAATCGCGTAACACTTTTGCTGGCTGCTGAACATATGCGCGCGATTACGTCGCGAAATGCAGGATCGCGCAGCAGGCAGTTGTCGACGATTGGACTCTCGAGCGCGCAGTCATCGCGCTCGGCGAACAAACGCGTCGCCGATTTTTCGCGAGCCAGTTTTCCGCGGGCTTTTCTTCGAATCCCATCGGTAAAAAAACACAAAATGAAAAGGTGTGTCGCGACGACGAGACAGCAGCAGCAGTTTGTTTCACAAGGCATCGTTCTCGCGTCGAACCGTCCGTTACTCTCGTATAAAAAGTGTGTTGAGA
Source organism: Diadegma fenestrale (assembly GCA_037043255.1). Classification (NCBI taxonomy): domain Eukaryota; kingdom Metazoa; phylum Arthropoda; class Insecta; order Hymenoptera; family Ichneumonidae; genus Diadegma; species Diadegma fenestrale. The sequence goes on from CM073317.1 coordinate 12,108,410, forward strand.
GTCGCGAGCCTATCGCTTACCGGTTCTCGATCCGCGCGCATACATATGAATATCCATAAGTACATACGTGCGTGCGCGTTCGGTCGTTTATCCGACATCGTCAAACGCACTTGGTGCCCGGCACAGCGGCCAACTTTTTCTCCTGGACTTTGAGAGCCGCGCAAAAATCGTCTAGCGGAAAAACTGAGCGCCGGCCGCGAGCCTCAAGCTCTTTTGTTTGAATCGTTTCAATTATTTTGACTCCTTGCGCGTTGGAAAGAAATTGATGCATTTTTACGGAGGAAAGTTGCGCAGGCGACGACGCGCATAATTAATTATTGCATAAAGCCAAAAAGGCTAATTAGACTTGTTTTTTTGTTCTTGTACACGATCTGCCAGGTCTCTGGCGCGTTGACATAACTGTGATCAACGGAAGACATTCGCTGTATGATCTCGTTGCGCGATAGACTCGCGTTCGCGCGCGATATCCAATCCGCGCGCGAGTTGGCCCAAAGCAAACGGAGCGTGAACGGTCAAACTCGTTTTAACAGCCCTCGTGTTCTATTTCTCTTTCTCTTTGGCGTTACATGCTGCTGCTGCTGCTGCTGCTCACTTCCTGGCCCGCGATATGAATTGAAAGTTTTCTCGAAATAGCTGCTTCGACGCATTTTGTAAGCGCGTGCAACGAGTTTCAACGTTTGCTCGATCGCGTTATGCAAATAATTAACAAAAAAATCTAATTTATCGGAATTTTACAATTTTAAAAACGGAGAATTTTAAATTCTCCTGTGATGGAAAAGAAAATTTCTCTCCGCGCGGACTCTGTTTTTTATTTTCTCATTCTCGCGCGCCCCACTCGCACGATTCAGGCGACTTTCATCGCGCGTAAGCATCGCAGGCCCGAGGAAAGCAGTCTACCTACATATTGGGCATGCACGTCGGACCCCGCGCGTATATCTCGCGTCCCCGCCTCCCATTGACCACCGCACAAATTTCGTCACAATTGCTGACAACACTATTTTGTTCTTGCGCATCTGCGCGCACTGAAAATTCAATTTAGTCAAAAAACGTCGATATTTTGTTGAATACAGCCAACTAAATATTTTGGGATGATTTCAAAATTTTCGTTATTTCGACAATATTTTTCATTGTAACGGAACTGTCAGCAAAATTTACGATTGGAATGACAAAAATTTACTTTCCGAAAAGATTTTCCAGAATGTTTTGTTGCTGGAATGCCAAAATTTTCGTGATTTTTCGAAAAAACGTCGAGTCGAACGATTCCAACAAAGTATCGATATTTTTCAACAAAATTTTCTCCTCCACACTGAAAATTCAATTTAGTCAAAAAACGTCGATATTTTGTTGAATACAGCCAACTAAATATTTTGGGATGATTTCAAAATTTTCGTTATTTCGACAATAATTTTCATTGTAACGGAACTGGCAGCAAAATTTACGATTGGAATGACAAAAATTTACTTTCCGAAAAGATTTTCCAGAATGTTTTGTTGCTGGAATGACAAAATTTTCGTGATTTTTCGAAAAAACGTTTAGTTCAACGTATCCAACAAAATTTTCTTTTCCGTGCGGGATCGACAGCTGGAAAATCTGCAACTCTCGTTGCTCCGCAATCGTTTGCGCTGCATGTGCAGGTGATGCTTTCGTGGAAGCGGCAGATTGTCAGGAAACGCTCGACGACCGCGTGTATATACTTTATTATTCGCTTCCTTCGCGCGTTATAGCCCGTTGCCCGCTCGCGCGCGCGCTATACAGTTCCACGACCGCGCGAGAGCTTCACCATATGATAAATAAATTGCGCTCTGCCTTCCTCCGTGCACCAACACACGCCACAACGCAAGAAACGCACCTGCAACCATAGCGCTCTGCAAAAATGTTCACCATTTTTTCTATAAAACATAAACGCTCCGCATTCGCTCGCCAAATTTCATTTTCCTCCCGTAATTTGATGCTTTTTGCGGAAAAATCGTGATTTTCCATTAATTACACATTTCCAATCGAAAAATTCATGTTTTTGATAAACGAGGGTATTATTGCGTGTAAAATGCGGCAACGTTGCTTTGCGAACGCCGTAATAATGAGAAACGCCGGAAGAGCGTCGCGCGTATGGAGGTCAAGCGAGTCGCGCGCACCGCACAAACCGGTCAGGTGTAAACAGCGTTGCCGCGATTCGGTCCAGCTGATTGAGCCAGTGGCCGCTCCCGAAATCGACGACTTTTCACTAAAATACGCGATCGAGAGAAAATATCGAGCAACGAGCTGCTGCAGGTTTCATTTGTCTTGCGCAGCTCATTTCAAAGAGAAATTATACGCGCGTTGAGATAAACAGTCTCGCGAGTGGATGCTGCGGGATAAGAGTAAGAGATTTATTGAGCCTCGCGCGGAATCAAAGTGGGTCTCGATCGAATTTCTCGCCGCAATCGCAACAACATTCCTAGACAGAAATAAAATAAATGCTCCGCTTATGTGCAAGCGTGCCAAGCAGTGATGAATATCGCGGGCTAATAAATTGTTCCGCATTTACCATCAGGAGCAATTTTTGCTTCGACGCGATCTCCGCGAACCAGCAGCAATATTTTATATGAAAAGTGAGAGGAGAACAAATCTTTGCGTCGATTCGATCTCAACGCGCGCGTGAGGGCGCGGATCGGTAAATCACATTAGACGCGCGCACACTGACCTAGGATTCCCGGCCTTGCTCCGATTATTCGAGATAAAACACACGCGTGTGCTCGCCAGTCGTAAAAGTAGGTCGCGCGGAGGACGGACCGAAGCATCGCGTTCAAATTTTCACTCCAATTATCTCCAATCAATGGCGAATTAAGAGGAGAGCCCAAAATTTCGCACGATTCACGATCCCGTCGCTTTTCCTTTCACCTTCTTTTGCTCCAAAGGTTTCTCAATCGCGACGTTCGACTATACACGCGGTCGCTGTCCCCTTTGCCCAAAACGCGCGTCTTCCCGCTCCGTTTATTTCTATAGACATATTTAGATATTTCTAGTCGCCTCATCGCGCGTCTCTTGCGTCGAACTTTCGACTAAATTTCGTGACACGCACCCAGACGAGGCGGACGCGTGTGCTCGGGACTGTTTCCTTCTCCTTTTTTCATTTCTCTGTCTCTCTCCCTCGCGCAAACCCATCGCGACTCAATGAAATTGAGACTTGTCTATTAAACACGTGCGCGTTCTCGTTTTTGCCTGGACGATGAACCGTTTTCCGACGACCCAGTATAGCGAATCAACTTTTCGGATCCCGCTCAAGTGGCGATGGCGAATGAGACGAAAATGTAAACAGGACAAAAACGCGCGGTGCAGCATCTTCCGCGAGATTGTAAAAAGCGCACCGCAGCGCCCGCGTCCTTGGCGCGAGTAATTCGATGCGAAGTTCGGGATTTAAATAGAAAAAAAATCAATTTTTAGTTATTGCCGTACATCGAACCGCGATCCGGCGGAAATCGCAGCGAATCGAACGAGCATCGTAACGAAATTTCCGTCTCTCTCTCTCTCTCTGAAAACGTTTTCGGGCGAGCTACTTTTGCGGCGAGCACGTTTCAGGAAAACAAGCGACATCGTGCGCGCTGCCAATTTAGCCTTTCACCGCGCGCAATCTTTTTAATGTATTCGCGATATTCTCCACCGAAGAAATTCAGTATCGCGAAAATAACGATTTTTCTCTGCAAACTTTTCGAATTTTGGCTCGATTATTTATTCAGTTTCAAAGCATTTTTGCGGCAGGAGCCGCTATCGCGCTCGTTTCGCAATTTTTGTCTGAACGCATCGCTTCCCAATCGAAAGATTTCCGAGTCCCAAACGAGTTTTCACAATCCCTGGAGCTCTCCGACTCTCATTATCGCTGGAGCCAAATCCATTGATTCGACTGTTTTTCATGCGACACTGAAAATTCAATTTTGCCAAAAAAACCTCGATATTTTGTTGAATACAGCGAACTAAATATTTTGGGATATTTCGAAATTTTCGTTGTTTCGACAATATTTTTCATTGTAACGGAACTGTCAGCAAAATTTACGATTGGAATGACAAAAATTCACTTTCCGAAAAGATTTTCCAGAATGTTTTTTGCTGGAATGACAAAATTTTCGTGATTTTTCGAAAAAACGATTAGTTGAACGTATCCAACAAAATATCGATCTTTTTCAACAAAGTTCATCTTATGGCGCAGGATAATTGAGGCAAAATACCGCGGGACAAAGTTCAATCCGAGTATCCGTCGCGGAGGGATGCTGCGCATTATTCTCGCTCAGAGAACGAGTCGCGCGCGAGTTTGACATTGAAAAAATAATTTTTGTACGCGCAAAAGTCGCGCACAATTTTGTCGCACATCGCGAGGCAAAATTTCGTCTTCGTCCTAGCCCAGAGATTCATTAATATCGCGATCGCTTTGGGATTCGCGAGTTGAAACTTTTGACGCGTATGAGATTGCGTCGGTGCTTTTTTTCGTTTCCTCATATTGGGAAACAGAGACTTGTAATAAAGGTATAAGAAGCTCGCGAGGTCATATCACAGCACCGCGGCTTTCTCCGCGCTCCTCTCTCTTTCTGCCTCCCCCGCGGGCCCCTCGAATCGCCTGGTGCTGCTGTTCGATGTGTCGCTCCAAGGATTTCGGTATAAGCGCCGCGGCTGCACGAGACTCAGACGAATCTTACGAAATCGTTGGTGGTGATCTCCCGCCCCCGCGGCGCTCAGTGCGCTGTACTTTCGCGACCGCGGACGCGGATAAAAATGTTATTGCATCACGAGAGCCTTGCATCGCGCCATTGTACGAATTGTTATGTAACGCCGCGCGGCGGCGAGTTTCCTTCGACAATTACGCAATAATCTCAAAAGCCGTTTTTTTTCTTCTTTTTTTTTCGTATTTCCCCTTTCGTCGTTCTGGTCCTCGATTTTCCACAATCGCGATTCCTGCGGACGGTGGAGAAAATGAAAATTGCGTCAGCATCGCGCAAGCGATCGATAAAATTTGATCATTTTTCAGTGGCAAATTGTCGTTGTTGTTGTTGACAGAAGCTGACACGACGAGGATGAGATCCTGCTGGGATAAACGCAACAGGGTTATCGGACTTGATAAAAGTGTGGGGGGGACAAGTCTGGCTAATTATTATCCGCACGGGAGATACCAAAGTGTCGGCGGGACGTCGTCGTCGTCGTCGTTGCTGGTGAGAATCTCCGGCGTGGCCGGAAATGACAATGACGAGCGTCGCTGTCGCCCCGGGTAGTCTCGGTGCGCCACCGGCGATGCTCACACCGACCAACACCACCAGGTATCATCTTCAGCCGTCTCTCGAACACCAGCAGCACAATTCCTCATCCTCACCGTCACAGATCAAGGTACGCGCGCGACGCAATGCAATTGATGATGCTGAAGTTTGCAACGTTGGAATGCAACGAAAAATATTCGATTTTATTGACGATTCCTTCAATTTTCAATGTCATCCAAATTTTTCGAGCCGATATGCTTTTCAAGTGGCAAAAATCGAATAATTATTTTTGTCGAACACTGAAAATTCAATTTTGTCAAAAAACGTCGATATTTTGTTGAATACGGCCAACTAAATATTTTGGGATCATTTCAAAATTTTCGTTATTTCGACAATATTTTTCATTGTAACGGAACTGTTAGCAAAATTTACGATTGGAATGACAAAAATTTACTATCCGAAAAGATTTTCCAGAATGTTTTGTTGCTGGAATGACAAAATTTTCGTGATTTTTCGAAAAAACGTCTAGTCGAACGATTCCAACAAAGTATCGATATTTTTCAACAAAATTTTCTCCTCACACTGAAAATTCAATTTTGTCGAAAAACGTCGATATTTTTTCGAATACAGCGAACTAAATATTTTGGGATGATTTCAAAATTTTCGTTATTTCGACAATATTTTTTATTGCAACGGAACTGTCAGCAAAATTTACGATTGGAATAACAAAAATTCACTTTCCGAAAAGATTTTCCAGAATGTTTTGTTGCTGGAACGACAAAATTTTCGTGATTTTTCGAAAAAAACGTTTAGTTTAACGTATCCAACAAAATTTTCTTTTCAGTGAAGATAAAAAACGAATTTCGTTGCATTCCAACGATGCAAACTTCAGACTCATATGCAATTGTAATAATTTCATTAATGCAGTTGCTTCGCTTTACGCGCACAACCAAAAGCATTGTCATCATCAGGTTTAACCTGTTTTTATATCGACAACTGGAGGCTCTGAAACCGAAACCGCGCGCGAAGGACGAGCGCGTTTAGAGTTACTCTCTCGCGGACGCCTCAACTTTTCTCCCCCGTTATTTGACCGCGTGCAGCTTTTGCGGTTTTATTCACTCAATATCCCGGAAGCACGAAAATATCAATTGTATTCGCGACGATTTATAATTGAACGTGTGTAATAAGCCGCGCGCGGTGATTATGTATTAATTAATCAAACCGGGAATCCACTTTCCCCCGCTGCGCGAGCGCGCGCCCGGCCAAGGCCCCCGCGGGGATAAAGATGACCTCGCCGCGATGTGCGATTCTCGCGTGCGTCTCTATATTTGTATATGTGCGCCAGCGAGACCGAATACGCGCGAGAATTTTTCTATCGCCTCGCGATCGCATCTCCAATTTTCGCAACTGCCGCGCGCGCGGGCTAATCGCCGCGCAACCGGAAATTCTCTCGTCGATTCTGCTGCTTCTTTTTCCTTTTCAAACTCCTCGTAACACACTTTCAAATAATATTTATTTTCCAGCATTCGAATCTTTCTATTTTTATCGAATTTCAGCAACACGTTGCGGAACGCTCTCCTCGCACTTTATGTTTTGCTTTTTTCTCTTTCCTGCTCCGCTGCAGCTCTTCTCGCGTTGTTCGTGTTGCGCGCGGAGAAAGCCGCGCGCGCGCGAGTAAGTTGATCGCGATTTTTTTCCTCCGCGCACACATGTTTTTCTTTCAAAGACTCTCTGCTGCCTATACACGCGCCCAGCAGTGCTGAAAAGAATCTCAACTGCATGGTATCGCGTTCGCACCTGCCGCGTGTTATTCAAACACGTCCGCGATCAAACGCGCCAATACTCGCAGGTGTACACGCGCGAGGCTCTCGCTAGCATCGAATTTTCGTCATTAAATAATGAAGAAATAATTTCAAGACTCAACTTTGGATAAAAATCTTTCCAGACCTTTTTTTCATTCGAGAAATTTCTAAAAGTTACGTGAGGCTAAAGTTGCAACGCTCGCGGGAGAGAAAAAAAACAAAGGCCGTTTCCCGTTTGTCCGGTTGTTTGCGCGCGATTGTGGCGAACGCAAAGCGATTTATTAACGCGACTCGATTTCGTTGCAGAATTATGATACTCTGAGTAAGGGTAAAAAATCATGGAGCGTGCGGTTGGGTCTGTCGCGTCAGAGTCATCAAGGTGTGGATGACTCCGCGGGAGGGCGGGGAAAAGGCTGGGGCACGATAAGCGGCGGTAGCGCATTGTCCCGCCAGATGTTGTACGGGGATCCTTGGCTCTACGGTACGGTCAGGTCTTCGCGGGGTTATTTGAATCCTCCACCGCAGCCGCCGCCGCCACCACCACCGGGCGCTCCGATACTCGTCGTATGTTCCTGTCCGGAGTTTCTCTCCGGGACCACGCGAAAGCTTGGAAACTGCCGGAAATGCGGTGGCCATCGTCTCGCTGGTCTACCGCTCGGCGGTACGTGTCGGATGGCAACAGCCTCTTCCAGAAGTCGCCCGAGTTTGGCCGGTAAGAATATTTCTCGCTGCTCCGTTATTTTCCGATTTTTTTGTCGTTTTCCTTTTTTTTTCTCAATTAAGGAAGTTACGCAGCTACCGAGCTAGTCATAAAAAGATTTGACTAAATTTGACTTTAGTAGTAATCGATCTTCCAATGTCACATTTCGTCGACTTGCTATTATATCTGTCAAATTTCAAATTTCGCGCACAAATAACCTCGAATACGTACCGTTGCTATATTTTAGGGAGAGCCGAAAAATAAAATCCACTGCAAGTGCTTTTTATAGTTTTTAGCATTCCCGTTACAAGTCACCTTCGAACGTTTTTGAGCGTGGTAAATGATCATGAGGATTTAATCTCCCTGATGTTTAATTTTCATTTCAATCTCTCCATCAATTACGGAGATATGAAGAATAATGTACAGCCTATTCCGTGACTTCCCATAAGAGGCCATGTTAAATTTGTTGTCAAGGCTTGTCAAATATTTCCAAATATCTCGCGTAAAAAGCCACCTCAGCTCACAAAAATTGGTACGAGTTATTTTTACGTCATTATCTAACTTTCTGCCAAGTTTGCCATTTTTCTGTCCGTTAATTTTATTTTCTGCGTAATTTCCTTAAAAACAATTTGCTCGAAGGAATGTTGAGGACGTCGACGGTGGACGATCCGTACGACGTGATGCGACGCAGCCGCCTCGTGGAGCCAAGATCGCGAGCCCGGAGCATTTCGCCTCACCGACCAACGAATCAACGAGATTCCCGGAGTCAGAGCGTGGCGCGAAGCAACAAAGATCGTATTAAAGTGGCATCACCGGAAGTGGCAGTTTCGAGGACCGAATGGTTCGACAACGAGCCGAGATTATCGCCCGTGGCGGAACAGCAGCAGCAACAGCAGGAGGCGAGACGCACCATAGGCGGCAGGGTCATCAGGGTCGTTAATAAAAAAGGCCGAAAGTGGCATCAGCAAGAGACAAACGCCCCGATCGGCAACACTGCTCGGCGCAACAAGCCCGACGATCATCAGCAAGACTGGAAAGACGTCCAAACTTTGAACAACAATAACAATAGCAGCAACAAAAACAACAACGAAGACGAGGACGGCGACAGCGACAATCGAAACAACAACGACAACACCAACAAAAACGACTCGCGAAAAAGTATTTTGGAGTGCGACGTAAATCCTTATTTGCTCGTCAAGAAACAAACGTTGGACGAGGATGACCTCAGCGACGACCTCTCGGACAATGCGCTCGAACTCGACGAGGACAAAGTCTCGTCCTGCTCATCGAGAAGCCTGTTTGATCCGTCCAAGGTCAAATCGATCGAACGATTGGCCAACGGATTGAGCGCGGTCGCCGCGATCGGAGGTCAAAGGATACGAGTGTTTAACGAGCCTCGTGAAATATCGGACGAGGAAACGACCGAACCGGAACAGCCGAGCGTCACGAGAATTCCTATACCGAAAATTTCACCAAAAAGGCCGCCCCGAAGGGCGAAAGAATCGCGAACGACCCTCAAAAGTATCCTCAAGCGAGGCAAAGCCGATGGCAAACGAAAAAATGTTTTGTTCAACGTCAACAATGTGATTTTTGCTCCGGAAAAAACGGCAGTCGCGACACCAATCGTCGCGAATAATCCAAGAAGCAACGCTCGCGTTCCCAGCTTGAGCTCCGAGCAGCAAAATCATTGCTTCGTGTCGCCGCCCGTCCTCAAGCCGGATCCTCAACCGGAAAGACCAAAATTCATAACGATACCAAACATCCGGGATCCCCCCAATAGAACGAGGCGCTTGCAAGAGCCTCGAGCTCTGCCGCAAGTGAAAACAATTGCGGACAACGAACGTACGAAAAGCGAAGAATCTGTGATTGCGAAAAGACCCCGAGTCCCCGTTAGAAATAATTCCAGCAGAAAAGACGAGAGCTCGCTGCCGAATGACGGAGCAACGCCGAGTGACGAGGGAGCTCGGTCCACCGAGGAAACTGTACGACGGAACGTCGTCGATGAAAAAAATCATCCGGTTGCCGAGAACGAAAACTCGCTACCGGATCCTATTCGGCCCGAAGACGAGACTGAATTTGAGATTGAGATTGAGGAGCTCGCTGCTAATCAAGTCTCTCCCAGCATCGCCAATGAAGATGAACAACTCATTCTCAAATCTGGAGGTAAGCTCGAATCTTTATCTTCATTTTTCCGCGTGAAAAGTCTGAATTTATGACCAAACTCGTTGTTCAACTCGATATACAAAAAATCCTTTTTCATCTGCCCCCCTATCCAAATAAATATACAATCATGGATGTGCTTTGTGTTGTCGCGTTTCGTATATTATAATCCCGGTTTAACCGCGCGAGAAAAGAAAAAGGTGGGGTTAAGTGCGTGCGCGGCCACGAGAATAAGGCGAAAAAGGAGAAAAAGGAGAGAAAGGTTGTAGCGGATCCTGACGACCGTGAGCCGTGTCCTCCGGGCTATAAATGCGTGTGCTCCGCGAGCCTACGAACACACGCATATGAAATTGTACATTGCGATAAAAAAAAGCTCTTCTGCTATATTTAACGCTTGCAATACGCGCGCGCGCGATTGTTGTCGCCGCGGTTTACCGGTCCGGTTCGTCGTCGATAAGCCCAGGGACTTTTTTTTTTTTCGTATTCCCGCGATTCATGATACTTTCGTGTATGCGATGTTACTTTTCAATGGCACAGTTGGATAAGCAAAAGCGTGTCCAGCAAATGAGAAATCTGGTGGGCGCGAGGACTCGGCCTCTTCGAACAGTCTTTCTTTGTGCCCGCAGCACTCTATCACGACCCGAGCTCGCAGCAAAATAGACAAACACGATCGAGACTATTTTTCACGATACGAATCATTCCTAAGATGAAGCAGAGTACTGAAAAAACTGTACAGGTCACATATCATGATCCTGAAGTTCGCAGCGTTGGAATACAACGAAAAATATCTGATTTTATTGATTATTTCTTCAGGTTTCAATATCATCCAAATTTATCCAGCGAATATGCTTTTTGGGGCTTAAAATCGATCATTTTATCATCGTAATTAAATTCTGCACTTGAATTATCACTTTTGCTAAAGATAAAAAAGAATTTCGTTGCATTCCAACGATGCAAACTTCAGAATCATGAAAAATATGATGCTGCGGTTTGCAACGTTGGAATACAACGAAAAATATCTGATTTTATTGATGATTCGTTCAGGTTTCAATATAATCCAAATTTATCCAGCCGATATGCTTTTTGGGGCTTAAAATCGATCATTTTATCATCGTAATTAAATTCTGCATTTGAATTATTACTTTTGCTAAAGATAAAAAATAATTTCGGTGCATTCCAACGATGCAAACTTCAGAGTCATCACATATCGTGGATTATTTTGCCCTGCCCCGGATTTTCCGTCGTTATACGCCTCGCACGATAAATTCCACGACGCGGTAAGCAGAGGCGACAGAGTCCCGTGCACGAGCGAGAGCTGGCGGACTTTCACCAGCATACGTCTCGATTCCCCCGTAAATGTCCGCATCATTATACAAATCCCCGGCGCACACCGAGAATTTTCTTTCAACCAAACTTGATTATTTATTTTTTCACATTTTTTACAACTTTTTCATTCGTTTTGTTGATACACAGACGATAACAACGGACGGAGAGGATGTTTGTCGAGGAGTCAGAGCGATCGTACGAGCATAAGGCCAGAAACGAGCGCCGCGAGTGTCAATTATTTGGACACGATGCGTTTGAGCCTTCGACGAAGAACCAGGGACGAAAATGACAACAAATCCGAAGCGATACCGGAAGTGGTGGTGGAAAAGGAAAAGGAGCGAGATTCGTGTCGGTCCCCGTCACCGGAGGACTCGACGAAAGCGGAGAACGAAGGGACGAGTTTATTGAGATTGGGCGAAGGCCCGAAACGCACGGATGAGCATTTCCGGCGAATGAGACCAACGAGCTGGTCACCGCCGCCGGGAAAATTGAAGCACCGAGACCGGGCGAGCTATAATGCGGGCGCTGCGTCTTCGGAGACCTCGTCGCGGCGTCAGGACGACCCGGATTCTTCGTCGGAATGCCGTTTGGAAAATTGGCGAGATATTGGATCCAGCAGGAAAAACCCTCGTTGGAAAAACAATTTCTCGTTCGAGAGTTCCCCGAGGATCGTCGAGGTAACGACGAATTCGAGGCCGGAACGAAACGTTTGTAAAATCACGGTCAGCCCGAGAGCTTCGCCGTTGATTCATCGATTGAGAATAAATGGGAATGAGGCGGCGGCGGCAACGTCGGGAGTCGGAGCTCGAGGCACCTCCATCATGATAAACGGCGATCAGAATCCAATCGCCGAGTCAAGAAACAACAACAACAGCACCAGCAGCAGCGACAACAAAGTTACGATTAGCGTCGGCGGCGAAGACAGCGTTTGCAATCCAACGGTAATATCCGTAAATTCTTCCGACCCGCCAAAGATTCAGACGTCTCCGGAGAATCGAACGCTCGTGATTCTCGACAATTATCGATCAAACATTGTCCTTGAGTCGGCGAGCAGAGGGGAGCAGCAAGATCGATCGAAAGATTCGTCCTCGGAGCATTTCCGACTGGGCGATCCACGCAAACAAGAAATTCCGGCGTCGAACTTTTCCATTCCGGAAAGCACCGACCGGAAGCGCGAGAAGAGCGGAAGCGGCGAAGACGAGCCGGGCGCCGGATGGTCGAACCTTTCAAAAGAATCTGTAATTTCCAAACTCCTCGAGGATTCCTTGAGAAAAGCCCGAGAAAATGGCGAAATTTTGGATGTCAGCAGCGGCGAAGCGATCTTGAGGATACTCAAGCAAAGTTTGCTCAAGAGCAAAGACTACGAGAGTTCCGAATCGACCATCGAACCCGAAGCTTCCTATTCGCGATCGCCGAGTCTAAACTCCGACACTGATTTCGTTTCTACGAATTTGTTTCTCGAGGAAAATCCTTACGAGGTCATCAAGGAACCAATTTACGAAGAAATTCCTGACGAACCACCGCCGTTGCCGCTCTCTCCGCCCCCGCCCGCCACCTCCACCGCAAACACCAGCGACGATTACATTAAAGACACAATTTATTTCGCTCAACGTTACAAAGAATCTTATTACAAAAAGGTCAACGCGGGCCAATTCCTTCGTTCCTATCTCTCGGACGATGTATTCAAGGACGCCAATGACATCACCGCCACCGTCAACAACCTCGACGATTCCTATCTCTCCAAAAGCCCCGAAGAATTTTCTAAAAACATGCCAACCAGTGGCGACGATCCCAACATTACCAGCAAATTCAAACTCCTCAATTTTCTCGTCGACTCCAAAGATGGTTCCGTCGCCATTGAGGACGACGAGACCGAGGAGGAAGAGGACGACGACGACGACGAGGAGGAGGATGAAGACGAGGATGAGGAGGACACGGAGGGCGATCTCGAAGCCCTTTACGAACAAAAAGAAACGAGCATGGGCGATTTGAGCTCGAAAAGTTCACAAATTTCAAACGTCTCCGACAGCAGTAGCGAAGATTGCAACATAATCTTGACCAGTTCGTCCGAAACCCTCAAAGTACGTAATTTCATAATCGTTATTTTTTACAAATGTAAAAAAATTAGTTTTCCGGGGAATCTGACGGGGGAATAATTTATTGGACAGAGTCGCGCGGTCGATATCGAACGAACCGACAGCGGGGTTGGATCGGAAAGTAGTCAAGCGAGCAGCGGTCGAGGCATTTCCAGACGCTGGAGAACCGGAAACGTATCCTCGGGACCGACGAGTCTACTTTGCGAGATACCTCAGGTCGTTTCGGGCGACAGCAAACTCTGCGAGGATTGCGAACAACGTTTGGAGCCTCTCATAACCGACAGGTATTTCTCATTTTTATTCGTGCCTCGATCGACAATCGATATACACGCGCGCGAGGTGTGAAAGTATGCAAATTTGAGACTTGATCCGAATACGTATATAACGATTTTATGTCGTTTTTTTCGTGATCGTTAATTCGTGCTTCGCCGTAGCCAAAAGAAAACGAAACGAGTGTACTTTCGCTCTTTTACCCGGCGCCAAACGCGCTATCGATATTCTCCGACGGTGGGAGAAAGTTTTTCGCACGACATCCTGTCCCGAATCAATTTCATCTCGTTCCAATCATATTTATTATATCCCTTCGTGGTCACTGTGGGTACAATCCACCCAGTCACCAACTTGTGACGTAAATATCTCCTAGTTCCCGGTAATTAATGGGGCTGTAATCGTCATTTAACGACAGTTTCTAGTGTCCATTGCGCGTTGCCGGCGATAAGTATTACCGCCGCTAACGCTAAATCTCTAACATCCGCTCTGGAATCGATTCACTTCCAATAACGGAATTAATATGTTTTCTCAAACGCGCGCTATCCTACTATTTTTTTCCCAAAAGAACCAGATCTGATGAATATCAGGTCCAAATTTTAGGCAAAAATATTGAAAATCCACAAAGAGACGATAATTTTAGTGAAAAAACTTTTTTTTCCCGTTTTTTTCTTCATTGTGCATTTAAAAAAATATGTTAGCCTTGGATTTCTTTCAGGAAAGTTTTTTGTATCTAAACGGGAATGTCCAAGGGTTGTTCAGTAATTTTTTGAGAATTTTCGGGCCGATAGATTGGTCACAATACGAGTTCGAAAATGGACTGGGTAGAATCAACCCAGTGTGACCACCGAGATCGGTGGCGAAAGTGTGACCACGAAGGGATATTGATACTGTTGATTTGTTTGAATATATTTGCAGCGGAGTGGTTTACGCGCCATTCGTTTGTCGAAAGTGCTCGAAAAAACGAGCCGAGCGAAAAGAAATCATAACGGAAATTGTAGAGACCGAGCAAAAGTATGGCAGAGATTTACAAATTATTCTCGAAGAGTTTCATCGTCCGATGTTGCGCGCCGGACTATTGACGCAGGAACAACTCGCGGCCATATTCCTCAATGTCGAGGAACTTCACGAGCACAATCTCCTCCTGGCCGAAAAGCTCAAAGAGGCCGTGGAATTCAGTCAGGTGAGATTTTTTTTTCAAACAAGAAGATGCAAAGAACCGCGTACTGTCGAAATGCAAACGATGACGATTACGAATGTGCAGGTCTCGGGCGACGAGGATCTCGTGACGGTGGACGTTGGAAAAATATTTCTCGAATCTGAGAGGATGCTCCACGCGTTTGAAAGTTATTGCACGAGACAAGGCGGCGCGAGCCTCTTGCTGCAAAATCTCGAAAAGGAGAAAGAGTTGTTGAGAATATTTTTAAAAGTTTCGCAAATGGAAAACACGGTACTCAGACGAATGAATTTAAATTCTTTTCTGATGGTGCCGGTCCAAAGGGTGACGAAATATCCGTTGCTTCTCGCCCGTTTACTCAAAGCAACTCCCGCCGTTAGGATCGACGTTCAAGAAGCGAGAAAGAGACTCGAGCAGGCTCGAGCCAACATCGAGTTGCATCTCGAGCACATGAATGCCGTGAGTCGACACGCTTTTTCCCGCTTCATCCCATTTTACCAAAAATTATATCGCAATTTAACGAACGCCCAATTATAATGCACACGCAGGAAGCCAAAGACGTGACGTCAACGAAGCTCTGGCGTCGAATTTCCATAATCCAAAACGGCAGGAGGTCCAACGGCGAGCAGGACATGGTAAACATCAAATTGCGAAAGGTGAGATTTCGAGACGTTGAAATATGACGAAAAATTCGAGAAACGATTTAATTTTTCTTCCACTTTTCTCCGAATCAGATGGCCGTCGAGATTTTGGAGTGGGCACACGAGGAAGCGAGATTCGTCCTCGAAGGACGTCTCCTCGTGGCTCAACCGACCGACAATAATTGGAGACGCGGACGAACCGTCAAACTCGCTCCCGTCGTCGCGATGCTCGTCACCAACGGAAAGGTAACTTTGAAAACTCTTTTCTACACCCTTCTCGATTCCCTGCCGCTCTCTTTTGGACTCTGAAGTTTGCATCGTTGGAATGCAACGAAATTTTTCTTTTATCTTTGGCAAAAATAATTATTCAAGTGCAAAATGTAATCACGATGATAAAATGATCGATTTTTGCCACTCGAACGGCATATCAGGTCGAAAAATTTGTATGACATTGAAAATTTAACTAAATTTAATTTTTCGTTGCATTCCAACGTTGCAAACTTCGGCATCAACTCTCTTTCTCTTTTTCTCATTGCCCACGTTACTCGCTCGCAGCCGAGGACCGAATTTTTGGATTCAAACGCAGACTTGCTTTTCCCGAGGCAAATCGGTATAAAGGAAGCGACGCTTCTTCTGGTCAAAGAGAAAATCGGTCGATACTCTCTGTTGCGCGTAAGTTTGCATCATTATTCACTTCAATTAGCATTAAGCGCTGAAACTTGTTATTAAAATTGTTAATCGACATGTTTCTAGGAGCCATTGTACTTGGACAAGTGCATAGTGTGCTGTGAGACCGATCTCGAGGATTATTTTGAAATTCAAGAGCTTTCCTCCAAAGAGACCTTCATCTTCAAAGTAAATAAAATATATCTCGCAAGTTTCGTACGATGTTGAAGTTTGCATCGTTGGATCGCAACGAAATTCCGTTTTTTCTTGAGTATAGAGCTCGAGATTTTTATTCAATATTTGGTCAAGATGATAAAACGATTTTTTTTAAGGATAAAAAAGAAAAATCGGCGCGTAAATCGTTATCGTTTTCGAAATTGAGCAAAAAATTGGTAGAAAATATATATTTCGTTGCATTCCAACGATGCAAACTTCAGTATCATGAGTTTTTGGGACTCGAGAAACGATCGTTGCATGTTCACGATTCTGAAGTTTGCATCGTTGGAATGCAACGAAATTCTTTTTTATATTTGACAAAAATGGTCATTTAAATGGAGAATTGAATTACGATGATAAAATGATCGATTTTTGCCACTCGAAAACGATATCGGCTCGAAAAATTTGGATGACATTGAAAATTGAACGAATCAACAACAAAATCAAATATTTTATGGGGCTGAAGTTCGCTACGTTGGAATGCAACGAAAAAAACTTATTTTATTGATAATTTGTCAAATTTTCTAAAACATGGAAATTTTTCGAGTTTATATATTTGTTGGGCCGGAAAAATCGATCGTTTTATCATTGTAATAACATTGTACATTTTCATAAAGAGTTTTGCCACAAAATGAATGAATTTCGTTGCATTCCAACGTTGCAAACTTCAGGTTCATAAGTTTCGTTCGCACAACGACACGCGACTGATGCATTTTTGATTTTCGTTCGATTCTAGGCGGAGGATGGAGCGAGGACCAAGAGATGGTGCAGGACTCTGCAGGCTCATGCCCAATCTCTGGGAGCATGGCGACGACGTCGGGGAGCACTTCCAAATATAATGATATGCGGTGTTGCGAGAAGTTGAAAGCGACGCGGAAAACAGTGTAGAGCAAAAATGGGGGGAGGGGCACAGGGTCGTTGTCGAATTCGACATTCTTATAACCAAATAACATGTTTTTTTTTCCCCCTCAAGCCATTAGCGGTTGAAAGCACGAAATGGGGATGAATTACGAGGAAAAAATAATTCCTCGAGGAGTTTACGACTGCTCGGCGTTCGCGATTATAGTGCGTCGCAGAAACTTGTCGTTTCCTACGTAGCTGTAAAGATACAAATGAAAGAAGCAAATAATTAATTAACCGCGTACGCGAGACCGGCGTTTATTTACATTAATCTAGTTTTTATTCCACTCTCGCATTTCGAGCTCATTTCGAATTAATGTGGGATTCCTCCAATATTAATGCGCGTATATATACATAGAGGAACATGATAATTAAAAAATATACGCTTTTAAACGAAACAAAACGCGACGCTTTATTCTCGACAAATTAGTCGATTCGCTGAAAATACAAACGTTAAGCAAGACATTTTACTACTACGTCAACAATTATTGAAGCCTAAAGGCCACTGTAAATGTAATCTTGTTGTTGTTGACCGGGTGCGGGAAAGAAAAATGTCGCGTAAAGGGCTGTCGATATATTTACAAAGAGATTTTCATCGTGAGGGTCAAACCTCGATCGCGCCCCATTCGCTCGGTTCGATATCCTTCTCGTCCGTCGCAACATCCATCGTCTCGTCCAGCTCGTCCATCTCAACAACCTCCACGTTTCGAAGATACTTGTGACTTATTAGTTTCTTCGACGCCCGATATTCGTAACCACGAATTTCCGGATGTTTTTCCAGCAGATATTTGTAAGCCGAACACAAACGGTGAACGTCCTCGACCGATAATTCGTAGGGTCGCGCTTGTGGATCGATGTCGGAAATTTTGCACATTACCAGCGACAATTCTTCCCGATTTTCCGGTGGAAAGAGCGTTCTGAAAAGCGAGCAGGAAGATTTATTAGGATGACGGTGAAGTTTGCATCGTTGCAATGCAACGAAATTCATGAATTTAGTGGCAAAACTCTTGATAAAAATGTACAATGTTATTACAATGATAAAATGATCGATTTTTATGGCCCAAAAAGTATATAAACTCGAAAAATTTCGATGTTTTAGAAAATTGAAGAAATTATCAACAAAAATAAGTTTTTTTCGTTGCATTCCAACGTTGCAAACTTCAACCTCATACTTAAATGACGTTGAAGTTTGCATTGTTGCAATGCAACAAAATTCGTTCATTTAGTGGCAAAACTCTTGATAAAAATGTACAATGTTATTACAATGATAAAATGATCGATTTTTATGATGCTGAAGTTTCCATCTTTGCAAATAAACGAAATAGAAATTTTTTTAAAGTCAAAATGTCAATTTTTTTAATCCACCAAAAGTTTCGGACAACTTTTTTTCGTAATTTTTATGCTTCTCCAAAACTTTTGGTAAATTAAAGAATCTGCTTTTTTGAGTTTGAAAAAATTTCTATTTCATTTATTTGCATCGATGGAAACTTCAGGATTATTCGATTTTTATGGCCCAAAAAGTATAAAAACTCGAAAAACTTCGATGTTTATAAAATTGAACAAATTATCAATAAAAAAGAGTATTTTTCGTTGCATTGCAACGTTGCGAACTTCAGCCTCATATTATTAGGCATTAAAACGTGCCGGGATAAAGGCGTGAGAGGGCGATGCCTTACCCGATGCCTTTGCAGCAATATTTGCGACGAAAACTAAAAATATGCCGAGTGACCTTCTCAAAGAATTTGAAATCGTGCGTAGTACGAGGAGTGACGAGAGGTACGAAGGAAACGACGCCCACGTCGACTTTGGGTTTGGGTACAAAAGCTTTGCCCGGTATGAGAAATTTCAATTTAGGTTCGGTCCAAGCTTGAGCCATAACGGAGAGTCTGCAGCGCTGAGAATGACGAGGAGGGGCAACCAATCGTTCGGCAACTTCTTTTTGGAAAGTGAGAATCAGACGAGTTCGACCGAACGACCAGAGGCCGCTCTGTTCGGACATTGAGCGTAACCAAACGATGATCAAGTGGGTCGAAATGCTGAACGGCAAATTGCCAATTACGCTGATGTTGGGACATCGCGCTTGCCAATCCATTTTTTCATTTTCCTCAATCATTTTGTCGAAATTAGCGCGCAATATATCGTCGTAAATGATGTCCATGTGTCCGCCGGCATTGGCAAAAGCTTCTCCGAGCATTTGTAAAGTCGGAGCGAATCTCTTGTCCTTTTCTACGAGAATGAGCTTGCTGGGCATTTTTCTTACGATGGAACGCGTCAAGCCGCCCGGGCCCGGCCCCACCTCGATCACCGTCGAGTCTTTCAATCTCCCCGCTTGTTTTATTATTCTCATGCATAAATTCTCGTCCATAAGGAAATTCTGCGACAACTGCTTCCTCGCGCTTATTCTGTACATTTTTATGAGGTCTCGTATGGTCGGAAGAGGCGGCAGTCGCAGAGGCCCTGCCACCACCTTCGCCGCCATCGCCATTCTTGTTAATTCGCCGCTTATTCCCCGTCCGAGATTTTAGCCGGCTCGTCAAAATCGTCCAAAAACTTTTCCTGCCTCACGGCAAATATGGTATAACCGTAAATAGCGAAAGCAAACGCCGTCAGACAACTTCCAACTATACGGTTGTTGGAACGCACTTTTTTCAAACGATTCACTCGTTCTAGATTTGCAACTTCGACTTGTCGCATGTAATGAAGATCCGATACCGTAAGCTTTGGAGCGTCTGTGCTCAAATTCACTTTTGGCATACGTTCTTCCGCCATAACGCGTCAACCACTGCCGCCTGTGCATCAGAAACAAATTTTCGTAACGTATTTCATCGATAAAACAAATGGCTCGCGGCTCTGCACGTTATCGAAGGAAATTTTGCCGTCTTTGAGGTTAGGACGATGTCGAAGTTTGGATCGTTGGACCGCAACGAAATTCCGTTTTTTCTTGAGCAGAGCTCGAGATTTTTATTCAATATTTGGTGAAGATGATAAAACCATTTTTTTTAAGGACAAAAAACAAAAATCGGCGCGTAAATCGTTATGGTTTGCGAAATTGAGCAAAAAACTGATAGAAAATATTTATTTCGTTGCATTCCAACGATGCAAACTTCAGTATCGTGAGGTTAGGCTACCAAAGACGATTGAAAATAATGACGAAAAAAAAGTATACGTAATGATTCCGATGGATCGGCAATTTAGGAAAGATTCAAGATCGTTTTTGATCGCAACGTGACTAATGTCATAAGTATTTATACCGATAATAATATCGCTCCTCGCTTTCAATCCGAGATATCCAATTTCGCCGCTGCCACCAATGATTACACTTTACTGGAGTTTCAGCGATTTCACGCAGCCATCTTGGATTCGACTCGCGCGATATTGCGCCTGCGCCTGCAATGGATACGTTCGGATTCTCGCTCATACGTGTGTGTGTATTCCGCGTTCGTTTGTCGCACTCTTTCGCTCGGCCGAACTCGAGCAAAACAATAACATCGGGGGACGAAATTATTGTCACGTGTAGGGACGTCGTAATGGCGGAAAGTGAAAACCACGCGAGTGTCGTCTCGAATTTAGCTTCATCATTTTCTTGCGTTTTATTTATTCAACAAATGGGAGAAAATATTAAACGAATCGGAGTCGCGTACGCATTGAATTGATACACTTAATCATCAACTTTTCCTTTATTAATACGAAAAATGAAATAATATTTCGATAAAATGTACGATTGTTTGAAATGACGAAACTTTTCACTGCCTCGAGCTCAGAAAATCAATCCATCGGATCATCATCGTAGAAGAAATCCCCTAAAAATCGAAAAATACAATTTTGTCATTGATTTGCATCATAAATTCGATTTATTTAGTTGCCAACCTTGCTCAGCAGCTGCTCGTCGTAGTTGTCTACTCTGCGCAATGAAATGATCCGGTTTTTCTATGGGCTGCATAACCGGATGCTCGTGAATTGCGTGAAAATATTCGGCGCAGGCTTTTCCGTATTGTTTGACTACGGCATGTTGCGCAATTTTGACTGCGTCTGCAAAACAAGGGGGGGGGGGCGAACGTAAAGAAACGCATATAGGAAAATTTTTTATTTTTTCAAAATTCACGTTTTTTTCGATTCCACATATAGTTTTTCTTTTCGAATGAAAATTCTTACGATCGGGGCGAACGTTCCATCTGTCGAGATGGTCGGCGAGATCCTCGATGTCGTGGTTGGCGAAGAAACAGCCGTGACAATCGGTCGGCCCGACGTCAGACTCCTCAGCAATGTCGACGCACTCGTGATTGTCGTAATCGATGCGGGAACCGACCAGGCCGAATAAATGACGGAATCGATAATTGTGTTCTTTATCAAAAGTCGTTTCCGACATTTTCCGGCAAAATCTTTTCTTGTAAAATTCAATCGCGTCCTCTGCACTGATCCCTATGGACTTGAGGAAAATCGTGTACTGCACACGCGCTCCGTAACGCAGATGGCTCTTTTTCTCCAAAGTCTCGTGGATCATTCTCATGCACGGCGGATACGAAGCTTCGCAATGCTGCGAAGGCAATTTGTTTACTTGGAAGAAAATCGATCAAACGACACCAAAACGAACAATTTTCTGACGTTTTAAATTCGAGATATTCAATTTCCAATTTTTTATTTTCACCATCTAAACGCGTGTAAATTCAAAGTCACTTTTCGTTAAAAAGTTGCAAAAAAAATCCTAAACTCATTTTTGTGCGACTCATAAACGAAACGCGACTTTAATTTGCGCACGCGTTCAGATGGAAAAATTTCAAAATTGGAAATTAAATATCTCAAATTTTTAACGTCAGACATTTTTTTCGGAGGCGAAAATTGTTCGTTTTGGTGTCGGGAATGTTCATACAAAATTATTAAAGCGTTAATTGTCGAAAGCGATGACGTTATTTTTCGTGACAAAGGAAACAAAATGTTTTGTACTGATTTTTTGATTTTTCACCTGATCCAAATTGTCGATTGAAATTTCGGGCATGTTAAAATTCCTGGATTGATGATAACGGAACATTTTACGTAGAGACACTCCCAGCTTCACGAATCTTGGGTCATTGTTCACAATAATAAAAGCTGCTGGATTTTTCTGCAATTAAACATTTCAGTTTTTGGCTACAATCCTTCAAGGGCACACAGGGTCAATCTGAGCCAAGGCATTTGTCAAACCGTATTCTGGCAAATGCGCATTTTTTTGTTGTTGTACTAAATTATCCATATTTTACGTTTCTAAGTTTATTTTTCGACAAAAATGAAAATTCAACGCCAAAAAACGGGTGAGAGGAAATTTTTGGGGTCAAAATGACCCAGTGTGTACTTGCGAAGAGTTAATCGTTTCATTTAACCTTGAAATACTGGGAGAGTTTTTTATTGAAACGATCGTGAATGAGCGCACGAAATTGTGATTCGCTGATGAAGGCTGTTCCGTTTTCCAAGTGAACCGATCGCGTTTTCACCAATTCTGGCACCTCGAAAGCCGAAACTTTGTACAAAGTGGTCTCGTCGAATTTCGAGGGTTCGTCCATCACAGCCACGATATTATTTCGCAAGCGACGTCTCTCGACGTCGCTCAACTACGAAAATTATTGTGGAATGAATTTTCTCGTGACAAAAATCTCAATTTTTCGATGTATTGCGAGCTCCAGCATTTTATTCGTACTCACCACAGGAAATTGCATGTTATTGATGGCCATGAACTTGAGTATGCCCGCGATATTGAGAGACTCCAGTCTCCAACGGAAAAGCAAACTTTCCATTTTCTGGAACCATGTCCTCGGTTCGTCTCCCTGAGCAAATAAAAGTCGCAACAAAGTGTGGGACACGTTGTCCATTCTACGTAAAAAAATGCGCAGTTCGTTGTCCTGGTCCGAGCCATTTGCGACTATCAAATCGGCCCAGTAATCGTAAGCGTTACGTTTCAAAATTTCGACCAATTGATCTCTGCAGAATGCCGGCGTTTTGAAGGAATTTGACGATTTTATTTTCATTACGTTGATCAGTGCTGCAAATTTCATCTCAATTTTACTCCTTTTTTTCCTTCGTCTCGTCAATTTTTAACTTTTTTCACAATCGATACTAAAATATTTACTTATTACTCTCAGAGTGCACCACTTTTCGACAAATTTCCAATCAATCTGGCCTCGCATCGTGTGCTCGTAAAATTGCATGTCGTGCTTGCAACAGAACTCGTTCAAAATTCCCCCCTCCTCTAGCCATTGCCGAGGCCATACGGACGACATGAATCTTTTTCGTATTTTTTCTGGTTTCAAAACAAACAATTGAGAATTTCGATCATTTGTCGTTTTTTAACAGTTTTCATCACGACAATGAATTAATTCGTGGATCGTTGACTCAGGGTGAGCCGATGCATGGATTTCGACAGTTTCCCCGGGCCCTGACGATCCACGTTTCACAAAATCGCAACTAGACAACGAAAAAATGACTCAATTCAGCACATAACCTCAAAATTTCATTTCTCATTGCTTCGCGATAATATTGAAAATAAAAAACCGGATATTTCGCGAGTTTGGAGTGGTCGCAAGGCTTGATTCGATCGCGAGGAGTAAAAATAAAATTCGTACCTTCCCTGAGCCCTGTTTCCTCGAGTTTGAATTTTGTTTGTACGAAACTCCTTGCAGGTCTCGCCGGTAGAGTTGTGTACGCGATTTTGCACTTTTGCAGTTAGATTATTTGGGTTTGTTCCCGTTAGTTCGTCCGAAACGCGCCGCTGTTTTAACAAGTTTTCGGACATGCGCAGAATAACGTCGAACTAAAATATATTGTTTCTTTATTTAAACTTGGATAGATTATTAGTTAACTGTGTCATTTTTCGCACCCACAAATCTACTTGAAGATGAAAAACCCTTTTTTTTCGCTTTAGTCGAGTTTAAACTCCTCCAAGTTAATTCAATACGGAACCGTCCGGTCGCAGTTTTTCGGTTTTCAGTTTTAATGTTTTGACACGCGCGAAATCCCTTCGACTGCCGCCATGACGGTCAGTTTCACGGAGCCCCAATTTTATAACTATATATATTCTCGTTCGCAACTACAATGCGACGTCTATCGGTCGTATTTGACACCAGCGTTTCGCAGGTGATAAGGTGTGTACGGTCGGTAAAAATCCTGCCACACACTTTATGCTTGATGAAGCTTTTTTATATTTCTAGAAAAATATATAAATTACACGTTTTTGATTCCATTTCACCAGAGAATATGTGACTTTTCTTCAAACTTTCAAAACTGCCCGAGAACAACACGCAAGTGTGTTCTTTTTCGTTGTCTCTCTCGCACTCACGCGAGTTCTGGGAATTGTCGTGTGGCGCCATCTCTGGGAGGTCGCTCGAGGAAAGGAACGTCCCTGGTGCAACGGACCCGAACCATTTTCGTATTATTGTTTTTTCTTCGTCCTTGCAAATCTGTCCGTTGTCAGTGTTGTCACCGGCTCACGTGTCGCGGAGGGTCTGAAAAATTTCAGTCTCGTTGTTCCAGCGGAAAGACGCGCGTCTCGGCTCGTTCAAGTGAGTATTAAAAACGCATTCGCAGTTTCCGCTCCCCGCCCCAACATTCATACTCGATTACATAAACATTCAAAGCGTAAACAAAACACACGGCAACGGTGTAATCATCGACAATCGCGTGTGCGTGTTTCATGCGCTTGAGAAATTCGAGATAACCGGTACAATACGAAAACATGACTTGTCGTCGCGAGTCCACCACGAGCATTGTTCGTTTCTTGCAGCGTGCGGAGATAAAGTTCAGGTGTGGGCGGCGCGAGGCGGGGAAATTGTTACGACGACGCATTTGAATTTCGCTCTGATGTCTCAGAAATAAGGCGGGGAAACCCAAACACGCGTTCCCACGAGATAACACGCAGATATTACGCGATTCTTGATAAACGTTTGATTTTTTTTTCCCCCGCGGTAAATTATGGAAAATTGAGTTCCGTGGGCTGTAGTTTGGTAACAATAACAACAACAATCGAAGCCGGCAAGCGACGTGCACTTGCACGCTGCCAAGCACGTGGCGCCACCGCGCCGGCGCGGAGTTTCGCGGTTTTTCTCTCAGACTCGACTCTCGGACGCGAATTCGACCTTGTAAGGTTGGACATGGTTGCAGATGAAAATCAGGGGCCATTCCGATGGATCTCTTCGACGAAGATTTGTTTTCTGCCAGCGACGAGGATGATCGAGTCGAAAATGTGAAAACTTTATCCCCGGGCGCGAGTAATCCCGTAAAAGAGCATTTGCTCAGGCAGTTGGACGATACTACGGAGAGGGTTGAAAAAGCGCGAGGCAATGTCGATCGCGTCAGGGCCGTGACGGAAGAAATCCGCAAGAAACTGGAGCTCCGAGAAACTCGAGGTGTCAGCAGCGAATCCGAGACAGAAGAGAGCGAAGTAATTTCACACATTTTGCCCGCATTATTGACGCACAAAAACAAATATTTAACGAAAAATTCACGCGGCCATTTTGCAGTTGTATCAAGTTACCGGAGATCCGGTGATTCCGAAAAAACGCATTCGCAAACAGACAGGATCGTCCGAGTCGCTGAGGATCCAAGAGATTTGGCAGCGAGTCATCGACGACAAATGGATCATCGGAATTTGCTTGGAAAACACATCGAACCGGTGAGTCAAAAAAATCTAAACGTGTTTTCTAATGTAAAACATATATTTATATTTCAAATAATGATTTCGTACATTTACATATTTACAAGTGAATAACGCGTCAACCACGCGGTATCCGTCCTCTGATTTATTTTAATTATTGTTGTTTTTGAAACAACGCCAGAGACCTTTGACGGAGCTCGCGATACTCATTTGTTCTTTTTTTCTAATTGTCCAAAATCTCCAAACTCTTTAAATTCTCAAATACAAGATTAGAGGCTATGAAAAAAAACAAACTCACTCGTTAGTCGAGACAAAGTTTTGTCGGGAGCAACAACACGACGCTGCGTCTAATTCGTCGCGTGCTCGATGGGAAAAATCCTTTGCCCGTGATTGTTATAGTCTAATTGTCATCCTTATACCCTAACGATAGGAATGATGATAGTTTTTTCAATCTATATTCATTGAGAAACACGTGGTAGACCGATACTTGGGATTTTTATTGTTGGGTTTGAAAAACGAGCTTTTGTATTGTCGTCGTTGTAGAGATAATCATCTCTTAATTTTTACTCAAAAAACAACGGATAACACACGCTAAAAATGTTGTTTTTCTCGAGTCTCTCGTTGTCCAAACCGCTTAGGCCGTGCGAAACCTATTCTTTATATAATTTCAACGTCCAAGACGAACAGGAATTGAGATCGAGGCGGTTTCCTCTGAAATTTATGATGCTGAAGTTGGCAACGTTGGAACGCACCCAAAAATATTTGATTTTATTGTTGATTCGTTGAATTTTCAATATCATCCAAATTTTTCGAGCCGATATGTTTTCGGGTGGCAAAAATCGATCATTTTATCATCGTAATTCAATTCTCCATTTAAATAATTATTTTTACCAACTATAAAAAAGAATTTCGTTGCATTCCAATGATGCAAACTTCAAAGTCATCGATTTTTGCCACCTGAAAAGCATATTTGCTTGAAGATTTGGAATGACATTGAAAATTGAACGAATTATCAATAGATTCAAATATTTTTCGTCGCATTGCAATGTTGCAAACTTCAGCCTCATAAAATATTTGAATTTATTGCTGATTCGTTGAATTTTCAATATCATCCAAATTTTTCGAGCAGATATATTTTCGGGTGGCAAAAATCGATCATTTTATCATCGTAATTAAATTCTCCAGTTGAATAATTATTTTTAACAAATATAAAAAAGAAATTCGTTGCATTCCAACGATGCAAACTTCAAAGTCATCGATTTTTGCCAACTGAAAAGCATATTTGCTTGAAGATTTGGAATGACATTGAAAATTGAACGAATTATCAATAAATTTAAATATTTTTCGTTGCATTGCAACGTTGCAAACTTCAGCATCCCTGACAAATTTTCAACATCTCGTGAGGAAAAAAAACAACAAATATATTCGTTGCTTGTCCGAGTTTTGGTTTTCTCTTTGAAAAAGCGAGAATATTACAACGATTGCCAATTAGTGATTGCTCAGCGGCCACGAGTCGTTGATTTATTTTCTACAAACGAGCGGGGCCACGTCGTCGCTCCCGATCGCCAAATAATCGTCCGGCGAATATCCGAACAGAACAAAGTCGTATCTGCAAAAATAAATTACGCCATTATTTTATTATTGTTTATAATTCAGTAGGGTCGAATCTCTGAAAAGCGGACAAACCTGAACATTTCGTACAAATCAGCAATTTGACTTTTGGTAAGTTGAGCGAAATAATTTTTAATCACGTCCTTGGTCTGAACACCGCGCGTCGGATTCTTCCATTCTGGCTTAATAATGTGTCCCACGTGAGCTTGTTTTATCAGATAGTTCTGATCATCCTGCGCACACAAACAGAGAGGAAAAATTAAATGCCAGAGACATTAGAGAGTCGGGGAAACGAGGACGAATCGACGAGGCGCTGATCCAACTCACGTGAAGAGTCTCGAATTTGGCGATGACGTCGAATCGGACCTGACAGGGCGTACAAAAATTGACGACCGGTGTCCAGTGCATGTCGAGCTCGTAACCGGCTCGCCATTCGCACAAAAGCCATCTGACGAATTCCTCAAAGTACGGATATCTCGGGCCCTGCCTTAATCCCTTCCGAGGGTCCTGTTGATCGAATCAAAAAAGTGAGAATTAGCTAAACGGGACACGACGAACAGCTTGAGGAATATGATGCTGAAGTTTGCAACGTTGCAATGCAACGAAATTCATACATTTTGTGGCAAAACTCTTTATAAAAATGTACAATGTCATGACAATTATAAAACGATCGATTTTTGTGGCCCAACAAGTATATAAACTCGAAAAATTTTTATGTTTTAGAAAATTGAAGGAATAATCAATAAAAATAAGTATTTTTCGTTGCATTCCGACGTTGAGAACTTCAGCCTCATGCTTAAATGACGTTGAAGTTTGCATCGTTGCAATGCAGCGAAATTCATTCATTTTGTGGCAAAACTCTTTATAAAAATGTAAAATGTTATGTCAATTATAAAACGATCGATTCTTCCGGCCCAACAATTATATAAATTCGAAAAATTTTGATGTTTTATAAAATTGAAGAAATTATCAATAAAAATAAGTATTTTTCGTTGCATTCCAACGTTGGGAACTTCAGCCTCATGGAATGCAAAGAGAAATATTTGATTTTATTGTTGATTCGTTAAAGTTTCAATGTCATCGAAATTTTCCGAGCCGATATCGTTTTCGGGTGGGAAAAATCGATCATTTTATCATCGTAATTCAATTTTCCATTTAATTAATTATTTTTGCCAAATATAAAAAAGAATTTCGTTGCATTCCAACGTTGGGAACTTCAACCTCATGGAATGCAACGAAAAATATTTGATTTTATTGTTGATTCGTTCAATTTTCAATGTCATCCAAATTTTTCGAGCCGATATCGTTTTCGGGTGGGAAAAATCGATCATTTTATCATCGCAATTAAATTCTCCATTCAATTAATTATTTTTGCCAAATATAAAAGAGAATTTCGTTGCATTCCAACGACGCAAACTTCAGAATAATTGAGGAATGAGGTCGAGCAGGAATTTTGATCGAATTACCTTGCGCCTGTATTGAGAGACGATGTGCGTACCGAGTTTGCTGTGAAAAGTGTGAGGCAAACTTTGTTCGAGCTTGTCGCGATAAGCGCTGAGCAAACGCTCAAAGGGATGCCTCACAATGAGAAAGCTGACACTGTCGTTCAAGTATCTCGCCAGTTCGTCGGCGGTTGGTCTCGGATACCGTTGTCTCGCCAACGACACCGGCACCGCTTTCGAGGCTTTTAAGAACTGCGGGCTATACCTGGGTCGGCGATATTGACAGATCGAAAACGACACAATTATTATCTCGCTTATATGATGAGAACGGCGGATCGCGAGGTCAAGGACGATCGCGGGGCGCCTGCTTACCCAGCGAGCAAGTTGAAATTATACATCCAGGACGTGGAAGCGGCTTTGAAGACGTTGCACCATATCAAATGATATTCCCGATTGACGAGAAACTCCCAGGCGTTTGGTCGATGCAACGAATCGTTGCCCGAACGATCGAGACCCTCCTGAGAACATTTTTCCGTAAGATAACGACGCCTCGTTGCCAGACGTATTTCCGTCTCGGCCGCTGTACTCTGCTCCATCAATTTTTCCTCCGGCGTCAGTCCTGGCTCTTCCTGAAATATTCAATCGTCATAATTTGCGCTATAGCATCGATAGCCCGAATAGCTCCGCGGATACTCGAGATATAACAATGAACTTGGTGCTCTCCGGCGGTACCGCCATCTCGGGGTCGTACACGCATACGGGCTATTCCGCGTCCATCCAAACTTTTCCGCAGCCACCCTTTTTCCCATGACGTTGAAGTTTGCATCGTTGCAATGCAACGAAATTCATTCATTCAGTGGCAAGACTCTTGATAAAAATGTACAACGTTATTCCAATGATAAAAAAATCGATTTTTGCGACCCAACATGTATATAAACTCGAAAAATTGCCATGTTTTAGAAAATTTAACAAATTATCAATAAAAATAAGTATTTTTCGTTGCATTCCAACGTTGCGAACTTCAGCTTCGTGATCGTATGACGTTGAAGTTTGCATCGTTGCAATGCAACGAAATTCATTCATTTTGTGGCAAAACTCTTGATAAAGATGTAGAACGTTATTACAATGATAAAACAATCGATTTTTATGGCCCAAAAAGTATAAAAACTCGAAAAATTTCGATGTTTTATAAAATTGAACAATTTATCAATAAAAATAAGTATTTTTCGTTGCATTCCAACGTTGCGAACTTCAGCCTCGTGATCGTATGACGTTGAAGTTTGCATCGTTGCAATGCAACGAAATTCATTCATTTTGTGGCAAGACTCTTGATAAAAATGTACAACGTTATTCCAATGACAAAAAAATCGATTTTTATGGCCCAAAAAGTATATGAACCCGAAAAATTTCCATGTTTTATAAAATTGAACAATTTATCGATAAAAATAAGTATTTTTCGTTGCATTCCAACGTTGCGAACTTCAGCCTAATTTTTTCCCATCTATAATAGTATGAAAGAATCGACCCGATCGAATCCTCGTTGATGGGCATTTTAGACGCTCGACGCTATTCGAGCAATTTATCAAATTCTTTTTGTCCCTAACTCGCCATGACTTTTCGGTGACCGACTCGAGAGAGAACAGCCCG
Organism: Diadegma fenestrale; assembly: GCA_037043255.1. Taxonomy (NCBI): domain Eukaryota; kingdom Metazoa; phylum Arthropoda; class Insecta; order Hymenoptera; family Ichneumonidae; genus Diadegma; species Diadegma fenestrale. The sequence goes on from CM073317.1 coordinate 12,138,894, forward strand.
TGCTGCTGCATCATCCAGTCGGATTTATGCAAGGACGCGGCTATATCGTTCCTAGAGCTTTTACTGCGTCGTATTGAATCGAATGCGAGGTCATTCTCGTTATCTCGTAAGAATACTCGAAATACCATGAGCGTATCTTGAAAAATTTCGCGCGTGTCCGCCAGTTTTTGTTTTTCGAATCGTTTCACGGGAGTTTCAAGAAAAAAATTCACGATTATCTACGCGCGACGTGACATTTTCTGAATAATGTGGGAAATATGAAAAATTGTTTCTTGTTTTTTCGCCCTCCCCCCGGCCCGTGGATCGAGCGTGACGGACAAACGTGCAAGGAATTCCGAATGCAGAAACGGTCGCTGTACATTCCGTTTATTGATTTTCTACGGCCCGCTTCGCCAAGACCGAATGTGGGCCATCCGACCTAGACATCTATACATTTTCTCTCTCTCTCTCTCGCTCGCTCGCTGTCGTTACGTGCAGCGGTGCAACGAGAAAATGGACGTACGGATTTCTATTCGTGTCAGTTGTCATTTCTTTCTTTTTTTTCTCTTCGGTCGGCCGCCATCTCTATTATGCGTTCGAGCTGCTGCTGCACGCACCGCTCTCGTGTCCGGTGCGATGCCTCAATTAATTCACCAACAGAGCCAAGGATTTGCATGCATTTCGTCTTCTCGCGCGCCTCTCAATTGGTAAATGTCAATCGAATTGGATTTATGCAACACGAATAGAATTCAGCGAGTTTGTCACTCTCGAATTTCTTCTCTACGTTTTTCTCTCTATTTTCCCGGACAAGGGACGAAAAGGGTCGTCCCATGGAACTTGATCCCTCCGCGGCTCGGCGAACAATAATTTTAAGTATAGGAAAATTCTTCGACCTCTGTCTCGTTCGATAGAAACGAGATTGATTGCTCGGTCCGACCGAATGTCGATTTCGCTACTGCGAGGCTCGCGCGTTAGCTCGGGGCGCGCTCGTGGCTCGTTCGCCCACAATTATCACCGCAAATATAAAAATGGAAATTTCTTTTTTTTCTCTTTCTCGATAATACGAAATGGAAATGCCGTGAGGTGAATCGATCGCGGCGAATGAGTAAATGCGATAAAAAACATCGATCCAACGGGACACGCGAGGTTGACGAACCGTTTCCCCATTTTTTTCCCCCATTCGCGTGTCCCGGGCAAGGTCGAACCGCGTTGGGTAGTTTTTTTTTTTTCTCAATAGCCCGAGCCATCCGCCCTCGCGGTGTTTTCATTCCTTCATCCCGCGCGCAATTACATTGTCATCCTAAGAATATTTATCGCTTCCGGATGACAATCTCCGACGTTTGACATTTGCTGCGGAAACCTCGCGAAAATAATTTTACCGCCGCGACTATTTGTTTGCAAAGTAATGACGATAATTTAGATCGTCTCGAGTATGAAAAATTGTTCGAGTGCAGCGCATTTTCGATGAATCTCATACTTGCATCGTTGCAATGCAACGAAATTCATTCATTTTGTGCACTGAAACGAAAATTTTGTTAAAAAATATCGATATTTTGTTGGATACGTTAAACTAAACGTTTTTCCGAAAAATCACGAAAATTTTGTCATTCCAGCAACAAAACATTCTGGAAAATCTTTTCGGAAAGTAATTTTTTGTCATTCCAATCGTAAATTTTGCTGACAGTTCCGTTACAATGAAAAATATTGTCGAAATAACGAAAATTTTGAAATGATCCCAAAATATTTAGTTGGCTGTATTCAACAAAATATCGACGTTTTTTGACAAAATTGACTTTTCAGTGTGAGGAGAAAATTTTGTTGAAAGATATCGATATTTTGTTGGAATCGTTCGACTCGACGTTTTTTTCGAAAAATCACGAAAATTTTGTCATTTCAACAACAAAACATTCTGGAAAATCTTTTCGGAAAGTAAATTTTTATCATTCCAATCGTAAATTTAGCTGACAGTTCCGTTACAATGAAAAATATTGTCGAAATAAAGAAAATTTTGAAATCATACCCAAAATATTTAGTTCGCTGTATTCAACAAAATATCAACGTTTTTTGACAAAATTGAATTTTCCGTGTGGCAAAACTCTTGATAAAAACGTACAATGTTATTACAATGATAAAACGATTGATTCTTGCGCCCCAACAAGTAAATAAACTCGAAAAATTGGGATGTTTTATAAAATTGAAGAAATTATCAATAAAAATAAGTATTTTTCGTTGCAGTCCAACGTTGCGAACTTTAGCCTCATGCACATTAAACTCGCGGCTGAAATGATTCAAGGGGGGTGAAATCCGAAGGTTGTTGGGAAGCAGCCACCAGCACCTGCCGCAATGCGTCTGGAAGTCTGCCAGACTACAGACACGACCCTTTCTAGTATTTCACCGTTTTACGACCCACTATCTCTGCGGCCCTGCCACTAAATCCAAGCTTTTTCTCTCTTCGCTAAAACTTTTCAATAAGTATGAAATCCTAGATGTGCCCTCGTTGGACTTTTTTTATTCGAAAGGAATCGGCGCATCGTTACAACCTCGCGCGACTACACTCGAGTCCCCAGCCCCTTCAAAATCACTTAATATTTTAGGGCTTCTACCCTTCTGCGAGCTGCGTACGCGTCCGCTCGTACGCGATGCACATAACTTCTTGACTGAAAAGATCGTCGATTTTTCGTTGGAACGAACGTTATTTTTTGAAAAATCCCCAAAATTTTGTCAATGCAGCAAAAAATATTCTGGAAAGTCTCTTGGAAAAGTGAATTTGCGTCGGAACAACAAGTTTCTATAAATGTTCGGACAAAACTGTATGATGCTGAAGTTTGCAACGTTGGAATGCAACGAAATTCATTCATTTCGTGGCAAAACTCTTTATAAAAATGTACAATGTTATTACAATGATAAAACGATCGATTTTTCAGGCCCAACCAATACATAAACTCGAAAAATTTGCATGTTTTAGAAAATTGAACAATTTATCAATAAAAATAAGTTTTTTTCGTTGCATTTCAACGTTGCGAACTTCAGCCTCGTGATCGTATGACGTTGAAGTTTGCATCGTTGCAATGCAACGAAATTCATTCATTTTGTAGCAAAACTCTTGATAAAAATGTACAATGTTATTAAAATGATAAAAAGATCGATTTTTCCGGCCCAACAAGTATATAAACTCGAAAAATTTCCACGTTTTATAAAATTAAACGAATTATCAATAAAAATAAGTATTTTTCGTTGCATTCCAACGTTGCGAACTTCGGCTTCGTGATCGTATGACGTTGAAGTTTGCATCGTTGCAATGCAACGGAATTGATTCATTTAGTGGCAAAACTCTTGATAAAAATGTACAATGTTATTAAAATGATAAAACGATCGATTTTTCCGGCCCAACGAATATATAAACTCGAAAAATGTCCATGTTTTACAAAATTGAACAATTCATCAATAAAAATAAGTTTTTTCGTTGCATTCCAACGGTGCGAGCTTCAGCCTCATAAAAACTGTCTAATCCATTGGAAATTGGAAGAAATATATAATATTTTACCTCCGACGGTGGCGCTTGCTGAACGCTGTTCCCATTGTCCTGGCTGGATAGGGCAAGTACGATAATAACAACAACACCCGCCGCGATGATCGTCCTTCGTAATCCCGCAAGGACGTGGCGTCGCGGTGTCATCTTTTCCCGGTGAACGTGCTTCCTCCTGTACTCATAACGAACTGCGAAACAAAGCAGAGCCGACAAATGCGGATGAAATATTTTTTGGAAATACCAAAATAGTCCGAAACTGTAATGGAAGCGTGTGATAATTTGATAATATTATAATTGCAGCTGCGCTTATTCTCATCCGTATTATTTACTCGCGGCTTGACGCTATGCAAGCCGAGCCAGCACAAACGCATGAAAATTATGGTAATTGATATAAAATGTGACGTTCTCTCGTATACATATATATTTCGGGCGCGTCGAGTACGTAATACGGAACAGAGCATGAGCATTGCAATTAGGCTCGACCCCGCGATCGATGATTCGTGCATGCTCAAGCCCACTCGTCCTCGCCCGCTGCTCTTGTAACACACACGCTTCAATTATTTCGCACCAGCCACGTGCTTTCATCCCGCGATTCGTCCTTTTTCGCGCCTCTCGCATGCATCCACCGATCGACTGCGAAATAAATAAGAAATGAAACAAAACGCAACGCGCACAAATAAAGCGATTATCCCTCCTCCCACCATCAAAAACGTTGCATATTATTCTGACCGAGAGCGCGTAACGCGTAATTTCGCGTTATTTTCAGTTACGCAACTTTCGAGCATACGTGTGTGTATTCAACGACGATTTTTATATACGTATTAGCTACGCGAGCTTCGCTCCGTTTTTTCAAATTCTCCTCTGCATTCTCGACAACCTCCCACGAATTACGACTACGCGATTAGTCACACGATTCATTATTATGCAAAAAGTGACGCGCATCTCGCTGATCTTAATTCGCCTCCGGATGGCCATTAGTCGACCATTATTTATTCACTGGAAACATCATTTTGTTCGAAATCATAGATATTTCGTTGGATACGGTCGACTGTAGGTTTTTTTTTTTTTTTATAATTACAAAAATTTTGTCATTAGGCAATTTTAGTCATTCCGATCGTAAATTTTGCAGACAGTTGCGTTAGAAGTAAAAAATATCCTCAAAATAACGAAAATTTTTGACAAAATTCAATTTTTAGTTTTTGGGCAATTTTTTCGCGTCTCGTTTTTTGCGATGCACGACAACCCCGTATGTAATATATCGATCGAAAATTTGCTTCGCGTTATTCCGCTGCGACATCGTTTGCTTTTCAGCCTTTGCTGAGCAGTAGACTCGACCAAAATGATGCAGTTGATCGCAAAGTGCATGTGAGATTTAACGTATCTAGAGAATTGACAACGTTCATCGATATGCAGCGGGTGCATGCGGTACGCGACATCCAGTTGCACGCGAGACAAACGCGAGGGATGACTCTGAAGTTTGCAGCGTTGAGATTCAACGAAAAACGTTTTTTTCTATTGATTATTTATTGAATTTTGAGGATCATGGCAATTTTTGGAGTCCATTGAGTTTTTTGGTCGCAAGAGAGAATCGTTTTATTGGCCGGACCAAATATTCAATAATAATTATTGGCTCTGCTGGAGAAATAACAGAATTTCGTTCCATTCCAACGATGCAAACTTCAGGATCATAAAAATATTTAATTTTATTGAAGATTCGTTCAATTTTCAATGTCGTCCAAATTTTTCGATGACTCTGAAGTTTGCAACGTGGAGATTCAACGAAAAGTATTTTTTCTATTGATTATTTATTGAATTTTGAAAATCATGGCAATTTTTTGAGTCCATTGAGTTTTTTGGTCGCAAGAGAGAATCGTTTTATTGGCCGGACCAAATATTCAATAATTATTATTGGCTCTGCTGGAGAAATAACAGAATTTCGTTGCATTCCAACGATGGAAACTTCAGGATCGTTTTCGCGAGGGTGGGTGCGGCGGTGTGTTCCGTCTCCTTCCGCCATCCGCGAGCAAGGGTGCCGAGCGCACTACTCTCGACATTTTTTTGACGCTAAAGTCCGAAGCGAATGATGCATGTTGATGAAAAAAAAGAAAAAAATTGAATATGGTGGAAAAATTTGTAAACAATCGTACCTTCCGTGGTCATACACTCGGAGTGTTGATGGAATTACTGGCTCATCGACTGGCCAGCATGAACGACGAAATTTGTTAGGATTGTCCGAGCGCTGCACTCTAGATTTTTCGAACCCAGGCCAATTTTTCAGTTTTTATTTTGTATTTTTGTTTTTGCACACGAGTGACGACGCGTCGCGAATGAATAAATGGAAAAATAAGAATTTTATAGAGAATTAAAAGTCGGAGCGAAAGGCGGGAGGAAGCAGCCGCGGCCGTTCACGGCGGCATCGTCCAAAACACTGACGGATGCGGAGCGACGACGCCGGGCGTCCGAGTTGCTGCTCCGCGTCGCGGGGGGATGCCCCTCGTGTGTGCCGTTTACGTTATGCCGGCTGCCCCGCGTTCTCCTTCCCCGCATTGTGTCTCTTCTGCTCCTCCGCGCTCCTCCTCCTTCTTCTCCCATTTCCCACCACTAGCAGATTGTATAATCCTTCTTCGACGATTCACTTGGCCACCGCGACCAAACTCCTCATTTTATACACTAAAAATCCAATTTTGGCAAATAAACGGCGATATTTTCTTGAATACGGTCAACCAAACATTCCTCGATAATTTCAAAATCTATCGGAACTGTCAGCTGAACAGTTACGATCAGAATGACAAAAATTGAATTTCCGAAAAGACTGATTTTGGTGATTTTTCAAAAAAACTTGAACGTATCCATCAAAATTTTCTATCCTTTGGCCTTGGCAACCAAAAACGACTAAATATTTGGCAGTTTTGTCGGCGGATATATTCTCGATGATTTAAGACAATGACTGCGTGAGCTGCGTGTGCGAATCTCTTGTTTTCTTCAACCCCTATACCCTGCTAGCGAGCGAGCAAGCATGCAGATAGATCGAGGGAGAGAGAGAGAGAGAAATTTTAGAGACTGCAATAGGTGTGCGCGCCGGATTGGCGAATCTTTTCGTGGGTCGATCTGCCGCTGGCTGCGCCGAGCGCAAGCGCAGAATCCTCTTTTCTCATTTTTTCTTTCTCCCTCTTATTCACATTTTTTTTTCTGTTCATTCCAATATAATCGAATATTCTCGATATCGCGATCGTGGCACATATCGCGGCAAATATGCTGAAAAAAAACGTTCTCTACGTAAAAAAACGTCGTCGCATTTCCCTCAGAATTCTCGTCTCGAATGAAATTCGTGCGTAATGACCAATTTAGATCTCCTCTGGCACTGCAATCGCCTTAGGACTTGGAATTTTAGGTTGAAGATGAAAAAAAAATGGCGCGCAACTCGTCTCTCGGCATATAAATACACGCGTGATTCATTTTCTTCGAAGGAGGCGTGCGCTCGTAGGGTTGAGAGCCGCGGTTGAACAAAATGTCGCTGCGTTTTACTCTTTACGCGGCCTATTCTCGTCTTTTCTCTCACCTTTGAGAGATTGACGCGCGCGCGGTAAGAACACGCTCCGTGATGGTTGCCGCGCGCGCGGCTAAATGTACTGGAATGCAATGTAAAGAGTGATGCTGCATGGATTTTTGTTATCGCGGGAAGAGCGTCCGCCCTCGTGGGAGCTAAATGTCGCAGAAGCGCTGTAGGCTGGCGCGGAGATGCTCTCTTATCGGGCATTAGCGATGCGACCAGCAACGACGTACTGATATTTTCACTACCGTTTCCGCGCGCGCGATAGCGTCCGCGCGATAGCCGCGCAGAGAGCGGCGGCAAAAAGGTGAACCGAGAGCCAGAGAATTTAACGAAAAATTGCTCATATTTCAGAACTCTCTGCGATCCACGAGCCTACATGATGGTCAAGGATGAAACGGAGATTCGTGGCTGTTCATCATTTTGGCAGATTAACGATTTTGTTACAACGAGAACCGATCAAATAGGCAACGGACAATCCAACAAAACGACAGCGACCGTAGTCGTCGATCTCCCCGATTTTTCCGACAAAGATTCGTTCGTTGCTTTTGGCACGATATGCTATTATCGCGGAGAGAAATATTTACAAATACCCGTACCGCCGGTTCGTTTGACCTGCCACGACGCGGTAAACCAAAAATTTGCTCCCAAGTTTTCCAACGGCCCGGAACAAACGATGCTCGCCCTAAAATCCATTTCCATCGATCGCGAAATTATCATTCCTCACGATAAAGAAGGCATCGGTGCCAGACTCGGAAATTTTCTCAACGACAATGCCTTCAAACCGATCGGCGATGAGTTCTCCGACGTCTACGTTGCCGAGGGAAACGAATTTTTACGCCGCTGCATCTTCGAAGTTCTCGAGCTCGAGGACACTGGCGCTCCCGTACGAATATCCGCTCGGTAAGTCTGCAGCGCGTTTTCATTCTTTACGGTTTTCAGCCCCATAATTTCTTTCACAAAATAAGGCGAAATTATTTTCAACAGGACACCCAAACAACTGGAAATCATGGTGAGTCTCGTTCGCGCCCAGTTTTCCGATCTCGTTCTCAACGACACGAGGGACAGAGAAACGGAGGCCGCGAGGGCATTGGAGCGCGAATTGGAACTCGAACTCGCTGGCGATGACCCGGAAGCATTGCGCCTGGCGCGTTTCATAACGGACCTTCTCATCCCTTGAACACGTTATTTTATTAGTATTGATACAAAAAAGTTAGTGAATTTCATTTGCAAGAGAAAAGGTCTTTACAATTTTTTGCCTAACACTAACCATTCTCGAGATATCGAATTAAACGCGTTTCCATCGAAATGACCTTGAGCTGACCTCGGTAGAACCCCTCAATCTGGAATTTATGCTCAGAATACCCCCCTATCGATTTTTAAAATCCCCAAACTGCACTGAAAAGAAAATTTTGTTGAAAAAGATCGATATTTTGTTGGATACGTTCAACTGAACGTTTTTTTCGAAAAATCACGAAAATTTTGTCATTCCAGCAAAAAAAAAATCTGGAAAATCTTTTCGGAAAGTAAATTTTTGTAATTCCAATCGTAAATTTTGCTGACAGTTCCGTTACAATGAAAAATATTGTCGAAATAACGAAAATTTTGAAATTATCCCAAAATATTTAGTTCGCTGTATTCGACAAAATATCGACGTTTTTTGACAAAATTGAATTTCCAGTGTGTGTTCGTTCATGTTTATTTATTTCGTAATTTGACTGGACTATGAGGAACAGGAGAAAAAAATGATGATTTCAACGATGCATTTTTTCAATGATTTATTTTGTTAAACTATATAAAGCACATATTTATAATAGATGTTGCGCGTGAGTAAGTGAGGAGGAGGGGTACGGGTGGGGGAGGGGACGTGAGTGTGTGAATGAGTGTTTTTTTTTTTTATTCTTCTCGCTCGCATCGTTTTTCGCATCGATCGAATCTAAATTTCTTTGCATTCGGGCATGCACATTCGTCGTCCATCATTCCTCCTCTCGTTTTCTCTTTCTCTCTGCTGAACGGCCCTTTATTCATTTTTCCAATACTCAATCGTACGTACGTTCGCTTTTGGCTGCATTCGCCCAGATTTGTCTGCTCTTTTCGTAATTGATAACTCGGTATCGAAATAAAATGAAAAATAGTCGGACGGTCAACGCGCGACGTACCGAAGATTGAAATTCAATTTATTTACAATCCTGCGCTCTTGATAAATATCGTCCGGAGATATTGACTACGTTTGTTGCAATGGAAATTATGATGGGACTCGTAAATAAATAAGTTTCTCGCTCCGCGGTGGTTTCCGGCTCAGCCGACAGATATACGAGGGTGATAAGCATCAGGGTGGGGGTGGGTCGGGGCCGATGGAGGAGGGGGGACTCGGGGATGCTACGAATCTACTGGTAACAATCTCAACAATAATACTCGGGCTTTTTCTTTTTATCTTCAACTTGCATTTTTATATCATCTTTGCTGCTTTATTTCGTATATGGGGCTCGCGTTCGCGCAGCGAAATTTCCCAGAGGTCGCGTCGGAGGTGTTGCTGCTCCGGTTGTCTCGGAATATTCAGAGAAATACGAATTAATGCTGCGGCAACACCACCGCGACGACCTCCGTCGATGCACAACTTTCTTTGCTGCTCACTTTTTTGTTCATCTCTTTTTCCTCCTTTCGTCGAGTTTTTTTCTCTTTGCTCTCGCGCGTTTATGCACCGCAGTGTTTAAATCTAGCCTATTCTTAATTAAATGGCTCAGTCTATCTAGTATCGCGAATATCACTAATTCGCATTACAACTGCGTTATGGCAAGTTATTTTCTTATTTCCTTTCTTTCTCGCGCACGCCTTAGCTCTCCCCAGTTCTCTTGAATTTCTTCATTTCCTCGTTCTCGCGCATATCCTCAATTATTTACATACAAAAATGAAAATTTTCCATCACTCGTTAGAAAAAGTTTATTCGCACTACGATTTTCCATCGTTTTCTAAGAGTAGCGTGAAAATTCGATTTTATTCTTTTTTTTTTCCATCAAAATAAACGAGTCTCGAGAAATTTTTCAATAAAAATAACCTACGAAATAATAATGTAGAGGTAATAAAGAAATTTACGCAACTCGAGAGGTGATTTTCTATCACACGAGCACGTGAATACACTTTTTCTATTTTTCTTTCTTCTTCTTCGTCTTGTTCACTCGCTTCGTCCTCGGTAATCGCGCAACTCGGCGCCGTGTATGGCGGGGGTGTAGGGGGGGAGGGTTCAACATTGTTATTTAGTGTGGTTTGTTAATGTTTGATATATAATTCGGTCGAAAGGATTGACGACGATTGTTAGCGGCTGCTGCTGACGTATGTAGTGTGTGGTGGAAAACTCTGTCGAATTCGGTAAAACTATGAGTTTGATATTGTTCTAACGGTACATTAGTCCTTAGCGAGAATGACGAGTCGCGTTTTTCATATACAATTACGTTTTATCGTTATTTTTAATTAAATTCCTCATTTTTATTTTCACTCACGAGATATCACGAGTTTGTATTCTTTAACAATAATAATTGCAATTCTTCTTGTATGATCCGCGCGAGAACGCGTGTTTCCTCATATTCTCCTTCTTCCCCCCTTTATATTAAAATTTTCTTGTAACTGTGTCGCTATCTCGATTATATCTTTGGTTTTTCTGTATTGTTTTTCGTTTTTCCCTATTTTCTCTCTCTCTCTCACTCTCCACTGTTTTTTCTGTTTTTTTTTTTCGTTTTTTACTTTTTTCCACTTAATCTCTGCGTCAATCGATCAACTAAAATAAACGCTCTGAATTAACATCGATGCTTCTCTACTCTCCACTTATTTTCGCCCCCGCATTTATTCATAAACTCTTTTGCTGCGTCCTCCTTGCCTAATTATAATAACGCGCTGCTTTCTCCTTTTTAGGCCTTACGAACGAAGCCCCCTCGAGCGCGCGCGCAGCCGTCGCCTCTTGTTCGTTTGAAATTTAAACGAAACGTAGGAAAACTCGTATATATATATATATATATATATAGCCCGCCGCATCGACACACGACTCGCGCAAAGCTTTTCTAATTCACGTGCTTTCTAAAACAAGACAAAAATATATATGTGTTTTCATTGATTTATTTATATGTATATACATATACGTATGTATGTATATACATGCGTGTGTGTGTATGTGTGTGTGTGTGTGTTGATCTCTCGATTCTCGGCACAAGCGGACTCTTTCGCGTACGCTCGCTCTCGCTCTTTCCCTCCTAAAACGATGCGATTATTATCATGAATTTCTAAAACGCGCGTGCCCTGCAAGCTCAAGCGGTTATTGCGTTTACCCATATGAAGAATTTTTCGAGGCTGAACCGCGCGCGATTAATTTTATGTTTTAATGCTTTGGAGATTTCTTCGTCGTTCGTGACAAAATGCTTTACACGTAGAAAAATAAATCGTAGAAAATACATAGGAAATCTGTCTTCGCGCAAAGCATTTTTTTTTTCAACCTCGAACCACCAAGATTTCAGGCTTTTTTCAATCATAAAACACATGCACCGAGTTTTTATTCAACTATTGCCAATTTTGAATGAATCTACGCGCGGCTGGTCCGGACGACGCGCATCAACTTTTTTCATACGTTTTGTGTGACCCATTCCAAAAATTGATCCAATTGCCCATCGCGGAGTCCGGACAGAGATCTCTACGTATCGTTAATTTTTTTATTCTTATTTTCAACATCAAAATGAGACATTTTTCGCCCCCATTTGACTCTTTTCGGTTTCTAAATCACGTGCACGCTTCTCTCTGTGTTTTGTGTGTGTGTGGGTGTAATATGGACATGAGAAACTCGAGCTCGCGCGATATTCATTGACGCGGCCAACCCTCGAAACTGTTGTACTTAGTCGTCGTTCTCGCCCTTTGCCTGCTATACAGCATTTTTCTCTTTTTTTCTACATATTATGTTGCTGCTGTTGTTGTTTGTCTCGTTTCTTATTTATCATTATAATTATTTATTCTCGACTACCCTACATTGTGCGCGCGGAACTCTCGAGAGAATTTTGCTGCTGCTGGCTGATGCTGCGAGCTTTTTGTAACACGCGACTTTGTTAACTTCTTTTTTTCTTCACCGTCGTTTGTCATTCATGATTTTTCATTTACTCTCTCTCTCGATCGCCTCAATTTATTTGTCCGTCCTATGTATGTACACGCCTATCTCGGAGCGTCTGTATATACCGCGGAAATAATCTCTCGAATCTCTGCGCTCGGTTCAACCGACTGATCGCCAGAATATACACACGCCCCGCGATATATTTTACACTTTGACTATTTATAGATAATTATAAATTACAGCGGTTAGAAAATGATCGTTTCTTCATCGTAAGGCTAGAGTCTCATCATTCAACTAACGTCCCAGCCCTCTCTCTCTCTCTCTCTCTCTCGCTCATTCATTTTTTCCCTCTTGCCTCCTGACCGCGCCCGCGATCTTTATATACACAATCGTCCCTTTTGTTTTTCGTCACCTTTGCCTTGGCTTAATTGACACCTTGATATTGAGAATTTTTCACGAATTTTCAACGAAAAAATTGAATTATCAATCATTTTTTGGGGCCTCGCTCGTTCTGAAAGAAAATTATCGTCCCAAGGAATATGCAGCAGCTTTTTCGAGGAGAAATTAATTATTCTTCGCTATACGAGCGGGCTATGACAAATTGACTGTATTTTTTTTATCGAAAACTCATCTCGTCACCTCTCTCTGTGCCTTTCCCTCTCTCTTCCGCGGCAATGAAATCCCTTAATAATTGGTTTTGAATTTCAATCAGTTGGCCGAATTCTTGTTTCGGCGCCACAACCCGTAGCGGAAATGACAGAAATTTCTCAGTTCTCATTTCAAATAAAAAGATTTTGCTCAACTGTCATTTCCGTCTTTTTAGATCTCGTCCTGCCCTCACTTTGCCCTCACATTTCCATAGCGACCCTCTGCTTCCCTTCGCGTTTATCCCATTTTTTATATAGCACCGTTAAAAAATAATATTTTCTCTTTCCCTCATCATAGTCTCTCGATTCTCGTACAATCTTTGCGCGTTTCGCAATCGGAAAGGGACTCGAAAAAATTCCTCTAATCTCACGATCAACGTGCAGTTTATTTCCACCCTTTTATACGAAGCTGAAGTTCGCAACGTTGGAATGCAACGAAAAATACTCATTTTTATTGATAATTTGTTAAATTTTCTAAAACATGGAAATTTTTCGAGTTTATATATTTGTTGGGCCACAAAAATCGATTTTTTTTATCATTGTAATAACATTGTACATTTTTATCAAGAGTTTTGCCACAAAATGAATGAATTTCGTTGCATTGCAGCGATGCAAACTTCAACGTCATACGATCACGAGGCTGAAGTTCGCAACGTTGGAATGCAACGAAAAATACTTATTTTTATTGATAAATCGTTCAATTTTCTAAATCATGGAAATTTTTCGAGTTCATTTACTTGTTGGGCCGCAAAAATCGATTTTTTTATCATTGAATTACAAAATGAATGAATTTCGTTGCATTGCAACGATGCAAACTTTTATTATTATTCCCGCTCCCGATTTCCCTTTCAGTGAAATTTAATTAACTCGGAGACATGCAATCCCGTTGTGTCTTCGGTATTTCATTAATCAATCATACTCGCTGGAAAAAAAAGAAAACGTGAATAACGAAACGGGGGGGCCAACGCGGTTCCGACGATGGTCCGATCGATCCGGAGGGATTTATCGCCTTTTCAGCTCAATAGCTATTCCCACTTGTTCCTCCTCATGTACAACGATGCGATCTATACCTTGAAAAATCTTTATGATCGAAATATACTAAAAATGAATAATGTCAACGCGGATTAAACTATCAATTTCAATAATCTCTTTAATCATTTTCTTCTCACCAAAAATATATACTTATTTGTGTATTTTTTTTTCTGTTTCTTCCTATAATTCTCGTACCTGCGATCGGAGTGCGTGCGGATTTTTCCATTTCTTTTCATTTCATCTTCCGCTTACTGCAAGGGGGGGGGGGGCTTTCATTCATTTTTTCTTTCAACTATAAAGACGAATGCGTTTATGTACATATGAGTACACTTTAGGTTATTCGGGTGTGTGTGTGTGTGTGTTTGTCGTTTTCCTCCCGCGTCACACTCTCTTTCGTAAAATATAATTATTTTATTCCGTTACTTTTTGCTACTCTGTTTATTTAAGTGTTTTATTTTTTCTTTATCAATAAATCGATTCTATATTTTCATTGTGTAGGCATTTAAGGAAGTTACGCAGCTACCGAGCATAAAAAGATTTGACTAAATTGGACTTTAGTAGTAATCGATCTTCCAACGTCACATTTCGTTGACTTGCTATTATATCTGTCAAATTTCAAATTTCGCGCCTATACAACCTCGAATACGTGCCGTTGCTATATTTTAGGGAGAGCCGAAAAATAAAATCCACTGCAAGTGCTTTTTATAGTTTTTATCATTCCCGTTACAAGTCACTTTTGAACGTTTTTAAGCGTGGTAAATGTTTATGAGGATTCAATCTCTCTGATGTTTAATTTTCATTTCAATCTATCCATCAATTACGGAAATATGAAGAATAATGTACAGCCTATTCCGTGACTTCCCATAAGAGGCCATGTTGAATTGGTTGTCAAGGCTTGTCAAATATTTCCAAATATCTCGCGTAAAAACCCACCTCAGTTCACAAAAATTGGTACGAGTTATTTTCACATCATTATCTAACTTTCTGCCAAGTTTGCCATTTTTCTGTCCATTAATTCTATTTTCTGCGTAACTTCCTTAAAGTCGCAAGAGATACAACCCTATAAATAAAAATAGTAGAAACCCTCTAATTAGGTACGAGAGATAGTATCGATTGAAAGAGGAGGCGCCCTCGTTATTTCGAAACGTAAACGCGAACCTTCGTGAACATGGTTAAAAACTGAACGAACCAAAAAATCACTAAAAACCGAATTACTCCTCATCGCTCCATGAAACTTTGGGTCATTCGTTCGTCATTTCGCAGAGGGCAGCCTCCGGATTCGCACGTTTTCCCTTTTTTTTTTTTTAAATTTTTCCCCTTTTTCTCCTCGTTTGAAATCAAAATATTTCTTCTCTCCCGACACGCACACGCACACACAGTCACGCGCGCGCGCGCCTCCCAACAACTATAATACAGCGACGCGAATCCGCACGACTCATTAATATCGCTCGTTATCTATGCGTTTTTTTGTATTTTTTTCTTTTCTCGTATCCATTTCATCGTTACTCCGTCTCTCGTAATTCATTTATAATATTTATAGTCTGGCCCTAATAATGCGGTACGGTGGTAATGATCATTGCAATAATAATAATAATAGTAACAATAATAATGTTTGCATATATACAAACACACGCATGCGCGTGTGTTGTATACCCATATGTATAGATCTATGTAGTATTATTAATTAGTTGTTTATAGTACATCGCGTTTGGTTTGTTTTGTTTTTGATACTCTCGTAAAAAGATGCCTCACTTTTCGCACGCGTTACGTTTGTGTGTTTTTTTTTAGTTTTTCAGGTGTTTTCTTAATTCGTGTGTTATTATCGCTTTTAACTTGATCCGTCGCGTCATATTAAATATTTTGTTTGTTTGTTTTTTGTTCCTATTTATTTACGTTGGCGAATCCCATCCTCGCCCCGGTGCCACATGGAACTCTCAACAAGTTAACACGGTCCATGGGCCCGAAATATCTCTATGTATAATCGCGCGCGCTCTCCCTCAATCTCTTTTCGCCTTCCGCTTTCTCATTTTCTTATATACGTTTTATCATCTATATGCGTCTTGTTGTGCCTATCGCACGTACATCTACGTCATTTACACTCGTTTCATCTGCGCTCCGCGCGCGGTGCTGATGCGTAGGCTTTCGATCTTTACCATCGACCAAATTCGTTAATAAACAATTCTTGACGAATCTTTCAATTCAGCCCGCTTTGGCTCGTTGGCTCATTTCGTGTGCATGTGCGATTCATTATCTTTATTATTATTATTATTTTTATTACTAAGGAAGGCCGTTTCTCGCGAGGCTATACTTTTGCTGACACACTGCCGCAGCCAAAATCCCTTCTCCGGAGAGCTGGAAGACAACGCGCATCCGGTGCGAGACACGAAGAGCGCTGCTGCGGTGCTGGGGAAAATAATCGCGGGGGACAGAATTTTGCGACTCTCGGAATAATCCAGCCGCCAGAGTTGCATTTTTTCATCAATTTTCCTCGTTTCACGCTGACCAAGCTTCGACAACGACGGCTTCGCGGCAATTCTCTTTTTTCTCTCTCGCCCGCGAACCGCCCAAAAACGCTTCATACCCTCGGGAATCTCGTTTCACGGAGAAAAGCGACGATAACCACGATGCCGTCGCTCGTTTTCACGAATCGCCTTCGTTGTTCTGGGCTTTTTTGTTTTTTGTTTGTTTTTTTTTCGTTTCGTTTCCCTTTTACAGTCTCGGGCAAATTTTTTAGCACAGAATTTGTCTTGAATTTTCGCGGGTCGCAGACAAAACGGCTCCTCCCTCGCGCTCTCGTCTCGCCTGCACGTTTTCTCTCTCCCTCGTGGGTCGTTGGGTCGTCATTCGATCATCGAGAGAGGCAGCGAGGGGGCGAGGGAGCGAACGCGTTCAATATCTCTGCGTGTGCTAGTAGGACGAGTGTCGTCATTGATACGAGTCCTTGTGAAACGTGTCGCTCTTGTGAAAGTGCTTTCGTCCTTCTCTCGTCAGCTCCTGACTGGCAAAGTTGTTCTCGGACTTTGGCCTCGCCAAAAGACCCGTCGGTAGGACCCTCAGCTCCATACTGTGCACCTGCAAACGTCCATTCTTCATTTTACCATGTTGCTATTCCGTTCGAGTTCAAACTCTTTAGAAACGCGAAAATTTCGAGTCACATTTTGAATGTGTCAACAAAGATTATGATTTTGGCATAATTACCGATTCTTCGCTGGCACTGGCGTGAGCCGCCTGTTCGGCAAGGGCATTCACAACGGCGCTTATCGTTTTGGATTCGCTGCCGAGATCCTCCTCCCGATGCGCCACCAAATTTGGATTTTTGCCGATTTTGTTCAACCTGCGATAACGAGTACGATTAAGCGTAGGGAATGTCACACTAAAAACAACCAATGATTATTCACGCATTCACCGTGTGAAAGCCTTTGCGGCACGTTTTCATATTTTTTCTTTTATCAATCGGCGATTAAATACTGCTCGAGCATCCGCACAATTCGCGTTTGGCGATTGAAATCGCATGACCTTGAAGTTTGCATCGTTGCAATGCAACGAAATTCATTCATTTAGTGGCAAAACCCTTGATAAAAATGTACAATGATAAAAAAATCGATTTTCGCGGCCCAACGAATATATAAACTCGAAAAATTTCCATGTTTTAGAAAATTGAACAAATTATTCATAAAAATAAGTATTTTTCGTTGCATTCCAACGTTGCCAACTTCAGTCTCATGAAATCGCGGCTGAATCGTGCCGCCAAAGATTTCGATAATGACGGACCGGTGGAGATTGATCAATACAAATAAATCCAATAAAACATCAACAATAATGAGCAATGCAATTTGAGTAGCCGCGCGTCGTACTCGATCGAGTCATTTTTAGCGAAAGCAAAGCGAGGCTGAAAAAACTATATAAATGATGTATATAATATACACGATGATGATGGCATTGGCGTATTACATGTTGAAGAAAAAAAACCGCATAACCCTAGACATACGTTTTTCGTATAGTTTGAACGTTTGTTCGGTGGTATGGCGGGACGGGGTTTTGATGATTTGACATCTATTAGCACACCAACTCGATAGAACAAACCTAACCAAAGTTTATACCTCTCGGCGGCAACGCTCTCCATGGTACGGCGCATCAGCGGATATTGATCGAGAACGGCGTTAAAATGATCCACCGAGAGGCTGAACAGATTGCAGTAAGTCTCCGCTCTGACGGAAGCGACGCGACGCGCGTTCGTCAAAAGACAAATCTCACCGAAGTAAGAGCCGTCCGATAAAGAGGTTGCGACCTCTCCGTTTGCCATTACAATGTCGACAATACCCTCCTGGATAAAGTACATTTTCGAGCCGATCGTGCCTTCTTTTATGATTATGTCACCTGTTTCGGCCAAACAATACAAAAATCAATAAATCAATCGAAAAAGTCGCTGCTGCTGCTTTGTCTTTCGCGACACGCGCGCATTCGTAACTTACCAAACGCGCGCAGAACGAGGAGAAAAAAATAGTGAGAGAGATTAATCGTTATTGCTGGCGCGTTACCTGGCTGGAAGACTTCGTATCGCAATTTCGTGACGACGTCCGAAACAAAGTTGGAATCGGCATTGGCGAAGAAAGGAACCGAGGCAACGAGAGATCTGCAGTTGTAATTTATGACGTCCTAGATCGAAGAAAAAAGGAAGAAAAACAAGAGGCCGATGAAAATATTAATCCTTGTCTTTGGGTTTCTCACCCACTCCCTCTCTTTGACCGCGTGCATCGTGCAATGACGCGAGTGTTTGCATTTACAACGATATGATCAAATGGTTATTGTTTGTTATGTGGAATCGTACCTCTCGCAGTTTTTCCGACAGCTCGCCGAGTATGAGCTCCTCGTCGAAGAATTTGCCCTGGTAACGATGCTCGAAATATTCGGTAATCCGTTGTCGCATCTCCCTCGGTAATTTTCGATAGGCCATGTATTCCTCCACTTGCTTCACCTACCCCGAGAACAAATCATCCCCGATCAACCTACCGCTATCCGAACCATTTTTCGCGGCCATATTAATCACTCAATATCGCATTTATTTGGCTCGAGAGATAACGGTCGCGGTTGTAAACGGAGCCCCGCCCCCCAGGGACCTTTTACACTCGAGAAAGGCGTAGCTTCAGTGGAATTATATCCCCGCGTTCAATATTTTCAGTGCAGTGAAACTAAGACTTGCATTTCGAGTGAATTTAAGGAAGTTACGCAGAAAATAGAATTAATGGACAGAAAAATGGCAAACTTGGCAGAAAGTTAGATAATTATGTAAAAATAACTCGTACCAATTTTTGTGAGCTGAGGTCGGTTTTTACGCGAGATATTTGTAAATATTTGACAAGCCTTGACAACAAATTTAGCATGGCCTCTTATGGCAAGTCACGGAATAGGCTGTACATTATTCTTGATATCTCCGTAATTGATGGATAGATTGAAATGAAAATTAAACATCAGAGAGATTAAATCCTCATAATCATTTACCACGCTTAAAAACGTTCAAAGGTGACTTGCAACGGGAATGATAAAAACTATAAAAAGCACTTGCAGTGGATTTTATTTTTCGGCTCTCCCTAAAATATAGCAACGGCACGTATTCGAGGTTACATGTGCGCGAAATTTGAAATTTGACAGATATAATAGCGAGTCAACGAAATGTGACATTGGAAGATCGATTACTACTAAAGTCAAATTTAGTCAAATTTGTTTATGACTAGCTCGGTAGCTACGTAACTTCCTTAAAACAAAACAGGATGATTTTCGTGTGTTGAAAATATCAGGACAATTGTCGTTATTTACAAGATTGCTGCCAAATTCATTGCGTTATAGTACATTATGTACAGAGTCTGAGATTTGATCCGCAAGGCGAACGACCCGCGGGGCCCCGTTTGACACATGGCGCTGCGCGGCAATTCTCCCGCGATGCGTTGCTGCAGGCGCTGCTTACCTTTTCCCGATACTGTCTCCTCGAGGAATCGAGCGACTGAATCAAATTTGTCGCGTGACCGAGGAACAGAGCGTAACAGGTCGCCCCGCTGATCATGCTCAGCATCGTTAGCCACATATCCGTCAATGATTGCGGTGGAAACCTTCCGTAACCGATGCACAACATGTGAGACATTGCTTTGAAAAGTGCCCACGAATATTGCTCCAGCCAAAACGATTCCTGCGTCGGCAAAACGTTTTATCGTCAATATTAGGCGGGTAGGCAAGGGGAATAAGCGAATAAGTCTGATCGTTGCTGACCTGCAATTCGTTGATGGCGACCCAGGAATTGCTGGGGAATCCTTGGAGCATAGGGACGAGAAATTGAAGACAACCGCTCCAGTGGCCGATGAGGAGCATCATGCAGATCAGATTAAAGATGCGCATAAAAACCGACGCCATGTTGAGGAACTGCCAACAATAAGAATAAATGTTTAAATCGATGCACCGACACGTGTGCGGGGGCAACTTTTCGCGGCGCTTTGAGCTCTCCAGTCGCTCTTTCCATCTAATCATGGCGTCTCCCTCGCATCAGGAGATGACCTTTGGCTCGAAGCGCCCGATTTACATATTGTCCAGTGGTCGCAAGCTCCAACGAGAGCAACGACAACGCGCGCGGCATCGTCGAGCTTTCCAAATTTCGCTAATCGCCATGTAAACACACGCGGCACCTCGCGACTAAACATTTAACTAAACAAAACGAATAACAACACGCAACAGAAAATAAGCGATAATCGAGGCAAAATATAATCAACCGAAACACACATAAACACTCTGTCGTCTGCTTCCGCGGGGTATACAATGGAACAGAGTTCCGCAAGCTAAAAACTGCCAAATAATACTCAAAATTCAATTCAAAATTACACGTTTACAAGTTATTTCTCGGAGAGTGAAAAAAAAATGATAATAATTGCTGCAAATTTTTTTTTTCACCCTCGAGTTTGAAAAATTCATTCGGCTCCTGTGCCCCACGAATTTTCCGACAACGAGTGCCGCTTAAAACACAAATTCAAGCATGCCATCTTGCGATATACTCACACTCTTTATTATTTATTAAAACATCAAAAAAATATCACACTATGTCACGAATGAAAAAAAAGTGAAAAATATTTCAAGTTGTAACGACGCAACGAAAGAATAAACAAAAATGATGAAAAAATCGTCGTTTTAATTGCGCTGCAATTAGGATATTGATACAACTAGGATGCTTAAACACAAATAAACGCAAATTTGCAGTGTCGTTATACGCGGTACGAGATTTTCTCATCGGGTAACTCGTGCATCGCGGCTACAACGAGTTTTGTTTCATTATTTCGTTTACAAAGCCCGATTGGCATGGAGGCAGACAGAAAAGAGAGAGAGAGGATGATGCTAAAGTTTGCAACGTTGGAGTGCATCGAAAAATATTGAATTTTATTGAAGATTCGTTCAATTTTTAATGTCAATAAAAATATTATGACGTGCAAGTTTGCAGCGTTGCAATGCAACGAAATTCATTCATTTTGTGGCAAAACTCTTTATAAAAATGTACAATGTTATTACAATGATAAAAAAATCGATTTTTGTGGCCCAACAAATATATAAACTCGAAAAATTTCCATGTTTTATAAAATTTAACAAATTATCAATAAAAATAAGTATTTTTCGTTGCATTCCAACGTTGCGAACTTCAGCCTCATAAAATATTTGAATTTATTGTTGATTCGTTCAATTTTCAATGTCATCCAAATTTTTCGAGCCGATATACTTGTCGAATGGCAAAAATCGATCATTTTATCATCGTAATTAAATTCTGCATTTGAATAATTATTTTTGTCAAAAACAAAAATGAATTTCGTTGCATTCCAACGCTGCGAACTTCAGAGTCATAGAGAGGCCGGGGCTGAAAATGTCTCTTTTGCCATTTTTTCAGTTTCTTTTTTCATTTCGATTGTAACGATACTGCAAAAATATCGAGTCGCTGCTGCTATTGAAATAATAATAAAGAATATATTTTAGAAAAATGTGTGCGACATCTTAAACAACTAATTTCTATTACAATTTTCTAAATATATTCTGCATTCTCCGAAAAGTCATATGTTTTGCAATTACACTGATGAAACAATCTTTCCCCCCCTCGTCAACAATTTCATTCGTCAATCAATACCAAATACAAAAATTGATAAATGTTTGCATGATTTGTGACTGGTGCTGGAATGAATCGTACTATAAAAATATAGGACAACGATTGATTTAGCGCCGATGTCTTGCGGCTCGTTTATCGGGGGACACAATCAAATTGACGAAAAAAACACTTTGATACGTTACCTGAGGATTACCAGCATATTCGATCAACAATTATTTCAAACATATACATGTGTGGCAAATTTTTCTTCAGTCATATGCATTCTATAGAAATCTGCCACTTTATTCTTGTTTGAAAGAAAAATTCGGCACGTTGTTTCAACCCTTGCGTACATAATCGTTTACCGCGCGCGCGAGTAATGACAAAAAGGTCGTAATGGACCAAGGGGGCGATGTAATGCACGAGGAATGGAGAGAGAGAGAGAGAGAGAGAGAAGAGAGATGGCGAAAATGTTTGGTTGTTGCGCGAGATGAAGAGCGAGATTCACGCACCCATCACGCACACTTTTATCTACAAGAATATTGTCCAACGAATAATCAAAGATTTATTTTTTGCTGCAAGTATATAAATGAGGTGGAAGAAAAAAAAAATAATAAGCCAGGCGAAAATAGCGAGATTGAAGCAGCTCGATGCAAATGCACACACACGCAGGCAGCCAAAATCCAGAGCAAAAAAGAAAAGTGAGATAGGGAGAAATATATAGAGACGATAAGACTCTGTGAGAGTACAAACGACTAATTTATTATTATTATTTCGTTGAAGGAAATTTTTCGTTCCTTCATTGTCCAACAAAAGGTCTCGACAGTTTTTGTCAATCCGATCCCTTGCCTTGTATTCTCAACTTTCTACCGAAATTTCTACCTTTTTTCTATTATTCATGATAATTACTTGAGCAATAATGGGGTGACGATCGTGATGGAATAATCCTCATATTTTCACCACATACAACTGTTTACTCCAACGACAACTATGTTTATCTAAATCTTATGGATCGAATGATAAAATTGTGCCATTTACGAAAAAGCGACAGAGACGGGACGCCCACTCACGTGCGCTTATAATCAATGCTGCACCGCGTCTAGCGATAACAACTCGCCTCCTTCTTTTCACATTACCTTTTCCAGTAATTTTCGTCACAACGACACACAAGCGATTCTCGAAAAAATTCATTTTCCTTCGACAAAGGCGCTTGTCATCGCTAGACGGATACGACGACGATCGGTGTCCAACAATTTGTTTTTTTTTTTTTATCTTTTTTAAAGCATAGCCTATCGCAGCTGCGGGTGTACATATTAAAAATACGTATCCATCAATACATATATGCCATATATATCGAGTATATATACATATTTGTATAATGCGACGAAAGGAGAAAGCAAATATTGTTTGTAAATTAGAAACCAACGAGCCAATCACAGCGTGCAGCTCTTTTTTTCCCCCGCGACTACTAGTATGTTCATCCTTTGTTACTCGTTCAAAGATTTCGAAAAAAACATTCCACAATACGCAAACCCCGTCGCGGATTGAAAAAAAATGAAATAAACATTGAATTCGTTTGTTGTTTCTGGATTCCTCTGGAAAATTGCCGTTGGGGCGTCATTTTTGTTTGTTCGTATTTGTGTTTATTTGTTTTTTTCGAAATAAGTAATGAGCAACGAACAAAAGATTGTGGCAGAGGTAGCAAAATCCATTGACGCATGGGATACGAGAGTCTCGCGCGCTCGTTAGGGCGGGTTACCTTAAAAATAAGGTCGCTTTTGCTGAAACCGGACTTCTTTTTATTCATATTGTCAGAGCTTAGGCGCCCCCTCCGCTCAGTGCGTTTTTTTTGTAGGTTCTGCAATATCTAGAAACAAAAGAAAGCCGGGACATAGCGAGACATAGTAAGAAGGAAACAGGTTACAGAAAATTTGTGTAGAAAGAGAGAGAGAAGAGAGAGAGAAGGGGCGGAGTGAGCGTTAGAGACAGAGAGAGAGAGAGAGAGAGAGACAGAGAGAGACAGAGAGAGATTGAGAAAACGGAAAAAAGGATATTTTTCTATCGGGAAAGACAAAATGTCACGAGACACTTTGGTGATGAAAATAATTAGTGCGGGCCAATTGTTGGCTATTTATTTCGGGTATCCTTCTCGTATACCTGCATCTCTCTAATATTGTTCTCTCTTTCTATACGCCGTTGTTTAGCTTTTTATCTTACTTTCTGCTCATCGTAATTATTTTACTCTCGTTTTTCATCAATTTTCGCAATTCTCTAAACAACGAGACATCCTTATTCGTGATTAATTGCAAAGTGAAAAATAGTGTATCCTCGTCGTGTCGCTGAAAATTCAATTTTGTCAAAAAACGTCGATATTTCGTTGAATACAGCGAACTAAATATTTTCGGATGATTTCAAAATTTTCGTTATTCCGACAATATTTTTCATTGTAACGGAACTGTCGGCAAAATTTACGATTTGAATGACAAAAATTTACTTTCCGAAAACATTTTCCAGAATGTTTTGTTGCTGGGATGACAAAATTTTCGTGATTTTTCGAAAAAAACGTTTAGTTTAACGAATCCAACAAAATATCGATCTTTTTCAACAAAATTTTATTTTCAGTGTGGCCAACATTTTTCGACGTCTCGAAAATATTAGCACGCTCTTTAAATTTTTTGCACTTGTGGAGAAAAAAAAAGATCGAAGAAACGTCGAAATATGTTTTTTGGGCAAACACGATAAATTATTTTAGTTTTTTCTCGGGTGTTTACGGATTCTCCGCAAAATTCAGGTCCCTTCTACCTTTCCATCGATTTATCATAATATGGTTCATACAATATACGGTTAGTCAGTGTTATTCGGTAAATATTTACATATCAAATAACAACAATTACTACCTGCATTAGATATTTATATTGAACTACCTAGTACTTGAACTTTAATATAAAAAACATGTTACTATACAACACCCATCGAACGTCTATAAACTACGAAAGAAAAATAATGAAAAAAATCGATGAATCGATTGACCGATGGACAAACGACTATAGAGAAAAACAAAACGAGCCTGGCAATTATCGCATCGGGAGAAAATGAAAATTTGACCAGAATTTTGCGGCAATCGAAATTTTTGCGTGGTGCACGAGTTTGTGGGTGACAAGGACAAGGGGCGAGCAGGGATATCGAATGATTGAATAAAGAAAAAACGACAGCCCGGATGTTGGAAGAATTTTTGTTTGAAATTTCGATTTTGTTGGTCGTGTTGAAAAAATCTCGGCTCGCGGCAACTTTGCACTGGATAATTACGCGCGCAGAGGATTGACGCGGCGCGCGGGTCATTGTCGAGTGTGTCGGACCAATTGATGGTCATGAGTCACGATTCGTGTGTTGAAAGAGTACAACACAGCACCAAGAGGCTTTTTTCTTTATGTATTAGGCGATATAGAGCTCGGACGATCAATCTCCTCGTTAATAAAAATACGCACATCGCTATAATCCCCGAGAGTCGACGACCAATTCCATCTATAGATGCCAATACAAAATATGCACATCGCGTTCAATATGAACGTAGAAAACGGGACAAGTATAAAGCGCATCACTTGGCATTGATCAATAATCGGTAAATCATGCAAAACTTCACTGAAAATTCAATTTTGTCAAAAAAAAAACGTCGCTATTTTGTTGAATAGGGCGAACTAAATATTTTGGGATGATTTCAAAATTTTCGTTATTTCGACAATATTTTTTATTGTAACGGAACTGTCAGCAAAATTTACGATTGAAATGACAAAAGTTTACTTTCCGAAGAGATTTTCCAGAATTTTTTTTGCTGGAACGACAAAATTTTCGTGATTTTTCGGAAAAACGTTTAGATGAACGTATCCAACAAAAAATCCATCTTTTTCAACAAAATTTTATTTTCAGTGTTGGGTTTACGTATCGCGCGTCTCTATCGTCAAACGAAATTTCAAACAAAATATGCCCGATTTACCAAAGTTTTTATAGCATTTTTGCCCACTCCGTTTTCCTTCGTATAAATATTTATTCGCGCTTCTCGCGGTCATCTCCGCAAAAATAGACTCGCCAACGTCAAAACTGCGATGCGCGACTAATTAACGCAACAAATTGCGTTTTCTTAGCTCGATACCCGCGAGTGCAGCATTTTTTTTACAACGAATTTCATTCGCTCTCCCGATGCCTTACGCCCGCGCCTCTATATGAAAGAAATAGTATATTAATAGATTGTGAGCGCGAGTTGGATTGAACGTTCGAAACTGCGTAGCGATTATGAATCGCGCGTGCTCGCCGAAAAAAAATGCGTCGGCGTCGCGTACGATTAGTTCAACGGCGCGTTGATTAGTCATTTCTCATCATAATTTTGAACCATTTTTTGCAACTATCAATTTTTTCGTTTTTACCATCGCGACATTAATTTCGTAACATCCGAGTTGCAACCCACACAGCACGCATCGTCGTTCAATATATATATCTATATATTTTCTCGTAACTGCTATTGTAATTGCCTCAATTCACGCTTCTCATCTGCGCATATATAAATACGTGCTGGCCCCCCCTGTTCGAGGTGGAAATAAAACCGGGACGCTTCATTCACTGAAAAGAAAATTTTGTTGAAAAAGATGGATATTTTGTTGGATACGTTAAACTAAACGTTTTTTCGAAAAATCACGAAAATTTTGTCGTTCCAGCAACAAAACATTCTGGAAAATCTTTTCGGAAAGTTAATTGTTTGTCATTCTAATCGTAAATTTTGCTGACAGTTCCGTTACAATGAAAAATATTGTCGAAATAACGAAAATTTTGAAATCATCCCAAAATATTTAGTTCCACTTATTCAACAAAATATCGACGTTTTTTGACAAAATTGAATTTTCAGTGTGGAAATTAAACGACTTTCCATCGATTATTGTGTCGTTTCTTTCCTTCACTTGCACGAAATTGCACTCGAAACGCTTTTTTCCCCTTTATATTCTTTAATTCCGTTGAATACTCATTTAGTGAATTTTGAAAAATTTAAATTACGAGGTTGGATCCAAAAATAATTCCACCAATCGATGAAATTTTATAGTTTCCCACGCGTGGTCCTGCTTAACGCGATAAAGCCCCGTAATAAATAACAGAGAGTATAATAAAATGATTCGTGTGTTGCGATATCGAACGATGCGACGTCGTTGTGCGTTGCGAATAAAACGAAAGAGGAGGCGAAATGGCCCAGCACGGTGCTCCGCGTGCTAAAACGAAACTGTAGCTACTAAATCATAATGACGTCGTTAGTCTGATTTTTTTTCTTTTCAAAATCGCATTTGACTCGTAAAGAAAGAGGCTGACGCCTTGTTAACCAAAACTAAATCGAGGTACGTTCGGCCTTATTTTTGTGCTATTGTTGTTGGTGCAAAAACATAACAATATTGTTAGTTGTTTGATAATAATGGGGGATGAACGTGGGTTATTGTGTTTGACGACGAGTTTAGGAAAGAGCAAAGCAGAATGGCACGAGGCATCAAGCAAAAAATTGAGGCGAGATTAAGAGCAGGATGAACGAAATTTATAATAAAAAGGAGCTCGCGAGGGTCATAATTCCTCGTTCGATTGAGATGGCAACAAATAAAAAGCATGAAAATGAAATAATTAAAATAATACAAGAATAAACGTGTGTAAGGGATTGACAAATTTTTCTGGGGGATACACACATAAATGCCGATAACGGGCAACACATTGCCAACAAAATTTCGGGCAAACAAAACTCTTTCCACACCTAACACTCACAGGCAAACCTACGATCGGAATAAAAACCCGCTCTTCCGCTTATCAATTCGAGCTTCATTCGTGTCGAACGCTTGACGACCACTTGTGAACGAACCAAAAAAATAACTCGTTCGCTCTTGACCAGCAGAGCTTTATTCGACACGAAGGCTTCTCGGGTAAAAAGAAGAGCCAGTGATTGCTCTATATAACGTCTTGTATATGAGCCTACGAACGTTTCAACCAATTTTTCCGACAAATTCGGCAATAATTCAAATTCAAAAGAATCCGAAGATACGAATACAATTAGTCATATATAAATGTGACGAAAACATTCCATTAACAGATCGTTCCGCGCACTGGAAATTCAATTTTGTCAAAAAACGTCGATATTTTGTCGAATACGGCGAACTAAATATTTTGGGATAATTTCAAAATTTTCGTTATTTCGACAATATTTTTCATTTGTAACGAAACTGTCAGCAAAATTTACGATTGGAATGACAAAAATTTACTTTCCGAAATGATTTTCCAGAATGTTTTGTTGCTGAAATGCCGAAATTTTCGTGATTTTTCGAAAAAACTTTTAGTTCAACGTATCCAACTAAATATCCTTCTTTGTCAACAAAATTTTCTTTTCAGTGCGAACGCGTCGATTGAACCATAAAAAAAACGACCAACTCTAACGTCCGTCTCTTTCTTTTTGGTTCCTTTTCTATGCTCTTTTCGTCTTTATTCTTTGCATTTGCTAGATTTTTACTTTTCCTCTTTTTTCCCAGAAAACATCTCAATTTTTTGTTTTTTTTTCTCACGATGCACGGTGCACACTCTAGTATAATAATCACCTCGACTACGGGGTTTTCAGAAGCGAAAACGACCAAGAGCTCGCGTAAAGTTTTGACGATGCCGGGAACATGAAAAATTCTGTACAAACTCGCGCGCAATCAGACGAAAAACCTCGCGGTTCTGTATTGGATAACAGAGCAAACAAAAAAAATAAAATAAAATCGTAGCTCTTGATCGCGTATCGTCGATCAATAATCCTGGGAAACTAAACACGACTCTCGCGAGTTCGTCTTTTTGCGGACGACTCGGACGACCAAAAAAGCTAAATGCAAATAAATAATCTAGCTTAAAGTCGAATAAACAAAAAAAAAACAAACGAAAAATGATGATAAAACAAAACGAAAAACCCAAAATTAAAAACAAACTCAATACTCAACTTTTTTCTCTCTCAACTGACGGAGTATTAACAACGAATCCACAACAATGAAAAAAAAGGATAAAATGAAACGATAAATCGCAAATAAAATAATTATAAAAAGAAATAAAACGAAAGAAAAAAAGAAAACAAAACGTAGAGACATAAAATTAGTAAGTTAACGAACGCTTTGATCGAGAATAAGGACATAATTGGCCTTGATTTTGTTCTGGGTTTACTAGGCAGGCACACCTTGCTCGTTCGGTCTGGTTGGGGCGGTGTAGCCCGTCGCTCGTAGTGCCTCTCCGGCTGTTGATAAAGGGGGATCTGCAAACCCATTCCAAACGTGTTCGCAATGCCCACAATGCAATCCATTACAATCGGTCTTGATCACTTAACTTGCTATTATTACTTTTTCCTTCTTTCCTTCATTTTCATTTAAATATAGTAAGTAACCTCTTTTCCCAATTCTACTCTTCTCATTTGGTGTGGAAAAATGATGGAAATAACTGCACCAGAGTGCCAAAACATTGTTTGCTTGTTTTTATTTTTTTCACGAATCGAAGAGACCGCAAGTACGAAAATGTCTCATCTCTAGGGGAAAGGGACGGGGGAGTGGTTCGTAAAAAACGAAGATGCAAACGTTGCGGTAGCAGCGTGATGTATACACTCGAATGTCAATAAAAATAATAATAACAACAACAATAATTATAATGGCGATAAAAGTATAAATGATGGTTGTAAAATAGTGTGATAAGACGTCATAGGCGAACGGACAGGGGTGACGGTGCTCGAACGACGCACGTTCGTTCAACACGTGTGGACGAAAATTACTCAAGTTTCATTGCTAATAATAATAATAGTAATAGAAATAATAATAATAATTGTGTAGCGAACGGTGCAGATTTATTCATCGATTGTGAATTAAGATGAAACAAACAACAAATCGCAATATCGAAAATGGGCATGTTCGGTTTACATGTGTATGTACATGTGTATGTGTTTGGGGCTGGTTTCAGCTAAAAAATTGCAGGATGAATGTCGTGTAACAAAAAATAATATTTTGTGTACTTGCACGAGGTTTTTTTCGTTCGATGTACGAGTCTGTATCGTTTGCTTGTCCGCAGGGATGACAACGACAATAAGGATGATCGATCGTCCAGCCGATGAGGCGTTTTAGATTTTATTATACTCGAATCAGTAGAAATTTGTAGAAATTTGTAAAAACGGCCGGTACGTTTTTCGCAATTACTCTGGCCCACAGAAAAATCCGTCGCACAAAGACAAAAAGGCATCACTGGCGCCCACTCTCTTTATTCCCTCTTTGTATAGCAAAAGACGTATAAGCTCGCGGTGTCTTTTGTGGCTTACAACATGGCAACGCAAGCGGGAGGGAAAAAGAGCGAGAGATGCACTGCAGATGCAACGCGTGAGCCCCTTCAACGTATGTTTTCGTGAGTGATGCGATGTGGCCGAATTGTGGCTTCCGCGGTAAAAGCCACCCAAGCACATTTCCCTCATCTCCCGTCGTTGCGTTCCCAAAACCTCCAAAGCTTTTTATACGGCTCATTACTTTTTCAACAATGTAATGCCTCAAACTCTTGAACTCGCGACGTCATTAACAAATGCAATCAATGGTGTCATTTTTTTCTGCAATTATTGTCGTTGTCATTCGCAACTTGATTTCATCCCATAAAACGACAATCGAACGAATTAACAAGTGTGTTGGTGTGTGTGTGTGTGTGTTAATGCGTGTGCGCGTCTCTCAAATAATTTCTATACTTGTTTGTTATTCATGTTTATTTCTCCTCTCTCGGAATCCTCGGCTTTCTTCATTCCTGTCTTTCTAACGAATATCATATGCAAAAAATATTTATTATTGTCTTTTGTCATCTTCTCACTCTCGTTTCCGAACCCTGCATTCGAGAAATTTCTTTCTAAGAGTTATATAAAAATCGTTTGAAAATGCAATGATGTTTGTTTGTTTTTTTCGTCATAAGCCTGACGCCTTTCGCCTGATTGATTCGTTGGCATATGTCGGAGCTTTTCGCATTACAACAAAGCGAGCAGCTAAGCTAATGCAATTTAGGCCGCCGATTAAGTCTCATTTTTGTTTTGCCAGCTACTCAATCTCTTTTTTCGCATTCGTTTTTATTTTAATCGAATTTCGATCGCGCCACCTCAATAATTCATCGACCCACTAATCTTTCTGGGCGACCAATCATTTCGCACCAAAACGCTCCGTAAAGTATAACAATAATGAACAAATTCTCAGATTTTTAATCAATTCCCAACTGAGATGATTTTTTTTAAAGGAAATCCGAAAAATTTCGAAAAGATTGAATTTTCTTCGAGACGACTAAAATTGATGAGAGAATTGTCGGTTTCTGAATCATAAATAACGCGAGCTTGGGCATCAGTTTGGTATTTTTACGACCGGGGCTTGATTGGAGATGAAAAAATAAACTAGTTTGTTCGGTACTAGCGATATTTGGCCCTAAATATTAAACCGTACGGATAGTCCTATTTATACACATAGCAAGTTCCATATTTCGCGTCATGTCGAGACTTTGTATTTATGTATTGGGAATATGGTATTAAATATTCAAGAGAGAGATCGATATATCGTATATAAATATCAAGAGGACAGAGAGTCGAAACGAACGGATTGATACTCACATAGACTTCTTCCCATTGCGATACGTATCGCACCAGTCTCGAGAGTCGTAGCAGCCTTACGAGTGACAGTAGCTTAGCGAGCCTGAGAATCCTTAGAGCACGACCAGCGTGCAATATTTGGAAAGACTCGCTGAAGTCCTGAAACTATGACCAACCAAATTTTACTAAATGTCGTCGCAACGAGCTTTTTCAATCATCGTCATGCTTCTCTGTTGATTTTACTCACTTGATTAAATATGAGGAAAATGTAGTCTAGCGGTATGGAGGAAATGAGGTCAAGAAAGAACCAGGTCCTGAGGTAGTGCTTTGCTATCAACTTTGGATCCAGTATAACCTGTTCCGCGTTGTCTTGTTGCATTATGCCTGTCATGATGCCATTCAGAACAAAATAAAACATTTCAGTTCTATTTATGCACGATACATACAAAATTAAAATGAAATGTTGATATTTCCGTAACAGTCGGCAAAATTAACGATATTGGAGAAAAAAATTTCGGATTGTGCGTAGATTTCTGTGACTCGTTGATAATCGGGTCATCGATCCAAATGCTTGAAAAGTAATTGGCTGTTTTCTACCGCGCGCGCGGATAGCCTGCGGATGTGCCGAGTCCGCGCGGGTCTCTGACCAGGATGACCTGCTGCGCTCGACTATTCAACTTGGAATCTATTTGAATTGTATTTGCTGCTGCTCGAGTGGAAAATCAAATGTCGAAAAATCGGTCAAAGAGTTTTATGTCAGTCGCGACTGCTCAAGGAGGTTGGATCGAGAAATCAAAATAATACATATTTATATAATGACAAATACTTTGAAAATAAAAAAATATGTTGATGTTTGTTGGTCCGCCATGAGCGACGGACCGATGGAAATAAAAAGTTGCCCGCGTCCCAAACGAGTTGCATGCAGCAGGCATTATTCGCCGGATTGAAAGGAAAACAAGATTCGCGTTGCAACTGGTAGAGAGACTTTCAATGGGAGATTCATCGATCGTTCATTGTGCGAAACTTACCCGTTCTGAAGTTGACGACAATGTCTATGAGGAATATCGTGTCCGAAAGGCAGTTGAAGGCTATCCATCGAGTGCTCAGATCGTCATTGAAAAAGCTAATGGCGACTGGCAGGATAATTAGATTAGCCACGAGTAGTAACAGCATACAGAGATCCCAATAAAATCTGTTGCAAAAAACCAAACAAATCTTTTCTTTATCCAACCGTCATTCATTGAGCAAGTTACGCAGCTACCGAGTTAGTCATAAAAAGATTTGGCTAAACTTGACTTTAGTAGTAATCGATCTCCCAATGTCACATTTCGTTGACTCGCTATTATATCTGTCAAATTTCAAATTTCGCGCACATGTAACCTCGAATACGTGCCGTTGCTATATTTTAGGGAGAGCCGAAAAATAAAATCCACTGCAAGTGCTTTTTATAGTTTTCATCATTCCCGTTGCAAGTCACCTTTGAACGTTTTTAAGCGCGGTAAATGATTATGAGGATTTAATCTCTCTGATGTTTAATTTTCATTTCAATCTATCCATCAATTACGGAGATATGAAGAATAATGTACAGCCTATTCCGTGACTTCCCATAAGGGGCCATGCTAAATTTGTTGTCAAGGCTTGTCAAATATTTACAAATATCTCGCGTAAAAACCCAGCGCAGCTCACAAAAATTGGCACGAGTTATTTTTACATCATTATCTAACTTTCTGCCAAGTTTGCCATTTTTCTGTCCATTAATTCTATTTTCTGCGTAACTTCCTTAAAGTTTTTTTTTTTTCTTAATTTAGAGAGTAGCGCGACGCAGATTTGTCGTTCCATCTCTGCTTAAACAAAGTAAATTTATTTGTTGAAATGCGTCTTCCGTTACGCCCTCGCGCGCGCAGTGTGCTAATTACAATTCTTTATGATGATGATGAAAAAAAAAATAATGCGGCGTAATGCATGTCCATGCGCCATGCGCGCAAGTAAAAAACGGGGCTAATAAAAATAAAGATAAATATAAAACACCCCCGCGAGAACGTGGTGGGCGGGTGTTTTTTTCTTTTTTCTTTTTTCGAGTCAGTACAGCCTCGTGGAAAAGCGTAGCGGCGGAGCTTTTATTCGCACAACAGGTGGCCACACCGAGTTCTTTTGCCGAGGTGCGAGTGCTCCTAAGCGCGCGCGGCAACGTTTCGAAACGAGACGTTCAAGGAGCAGGGAGAGATGAAAAATTGACGGGAA
The DNA here is from genome assembly GCA_037043255.1 of Diadegma fenestrale. Lineage (NCBI taxonomy): Eukaryota > Metazoa > Arthropoda > Insecta > Hymenoptera > Ichneumonidae > Diadegma > Diadegma fenestrale. The sequence continues at coordinate 12,172,678 of CM073317.1, forward strand.
AAGTGGCGCAAAGTGGCTGCGAGGGCGCGATCTCAATGATCGAGCCAGAGAATCGGGGCGAAAAAATGAGAATGAAAGGGAGAATAAGAAAGAAAAACGGTGAGGACAAGGTTCGAACGCGCCCGCGGAGAACTTTTGCTCCATCCGCATCAACGGACGTGCACCAGCCGTCCAGCAGCAGCACCGTTCGACCTAATAACCTCCGGGTTATTGTCCGCGCTGCCTCTGTCCGGAACAATGTGCAACGCCGCCGCCATTATCGTCCTCGTACTCTTTTGCCTCTTAACAATCCGCGATCTATACGCGCACCATTTCCAATCCCTCGAGCTGCAAAATCTTTTCTCTTTTTCCTCTCGAGCCAACTAAATGATGCTGCAACGCATCATTTGAGCTAAAATCGTATTAAGCAGAAATTGGCTACTGCTGTCATAAAAATCGAGGCCGAATTTGTACGCGCGGGGTTTTTTCAGCTCAAAACGTCAAACGGAAGTTGATGAAAAAAAGACAAAAGGAAAATATGCCGAGCTGCACGTCGCGGGGCCCGCGCGGGGAAAAGATAGAAATCACTACGTAGATTTCTCGTCGAGTGCAGTAACGAGCAGAGATACGAGTTATGCTGAAAATGCACGCGAACGAATTTTACAATGGTACGAGACGCGGGCATGTAATGGCGCTCGGGATCGTTGGGTGCCACGCGATCGCGATCGGGCATGCTCCCCAACGGTCAATACCAGAGAGAGCAGACGTTGCTTTTGGCCTTTTCTGGAGAAGCGGGAGGTTTATCCACCCCCTATTTTATTCCCGACCCCGAGCGCGATCTAATAAATTTTAACCTCGGCCCGGAAAGTGTTCATTCCCGCATGCCCCCCCCTTTTCCCCGCGCGCGCGATGCATGTCACTGTCCCATGTGTCCTGCTGCTCCCGCGCAGAAAAGCAGCAAAAACTCGATATTATTTTCACAATGTATGCGAATCTTGCTTGAATTACGTCCACGCTTTCACCTTTTAACGCGCGATCCTGCCTCTCATCTCCGCAAGAGCCATAACTTTTTATCACCCAGATCCGCAAAATCTTTTTCATCTTCCGATACGCGCGAATCAAAATCTGGCGGTAAAAATCCATTTTTTTTTTTTTCGGGATAAAAATTAATTTATGCCGGAAATAAAAAAAAATGCACGGTGCATCCGGAGAAGCAGCCGAGGGTCATGGGGCCAACGAGGGTCGAGGGTTTGCGGGACTTTTTTTGCTGTCGTTCGCAGGCAATATGTACACGCTGCATCTTATCTTTTTATTTTATTTTTTGTTGGTTCGCTGACGGAGGGGCATTGTCGACGACGGAAAAAGTCGATAGCCGGCCGGCGCGAGGAGAGGAACGAGAGAAGCGCAACCCTCCGCTGCACTATACACGTTTTCCATCTAGCCAAGATTTACGATTCGTCGATGCGGCAAGTCAGTCGCGCGCGCACGAGAGACACATTTATAGTTTATTTTTCAATCTCGATTTAGGAAAAGATCTTATCGCCGAAAGTTGTTTATTCCTTCGCGTGCCCTGCTCCGCCTGTACCGCGAGCCCGCGCTCAACCTCGGGATTTCCTGGCCTTTCAATATACATATTTAAAGTTTGTCTCGATGCAAACTGCAGCGACCTCCGCAGCACTTTTCATCTTTCAGCAAAGATTCTTATTTCCCATACCAATACCCGGTACAAATTGACAAATATTTACAACTTTCGGAAGCAGCGGGTTTAATTTGTCGCGCGCGCGCGCGCGATCGTCAATATTGCAGGATTTTCGCGTTCGAGTTCTATCCAACAAATGGACGCCGAACAGAAAAGAGAGAAAGGCGCGCGGAGCATCAGCGGAAATGTTGTTTGAACGAAACGAACTAGAAGCGATAATTGGATGAGAGCGAATTAGTTGAACGTTTGGAGAAACTGGTGCGAGCTTCATACATTTTAGCGGGCGATTTCCTCAGTCGAAAACGCCCGCGCGCCGGGCGAGCATAAAAACAAAAGTGCAAACGCGAAAAAGCAGCCTCTGCTCTCGCTAGAATTTAATTTATTAACTCGGCTGACCGAGATTTCTCCTTGATTTTTATTTTCGCCAATTCCGCGAAAACGGCTCGTCCGAAAATTTCGCCGCACTTGGATCCAATTGGAATATCAAGGCTGCTGCTGCATCTCCCTAGACTTACGCGGGCGCGGGCCACTTTAATTTTCTCATCGAATTCCTGCTGCCCGATAGACGAGTCGCGCAATTCGAGTGTGTTTCAACTTTGCCCGCGCGGCCACCAGTCACGAATAGATTTAAAAAACGAGAGGGAAAGGAACGGGCGAGCTACGACTTTAATCGTATATTTACACTTAACCTTTCACCCACTCATCGCGCTGCTGCCGTCTTGAGGCAGCATCACACGTGCAAAGCATGTATTGCACTATCCCTCTCTGACGTCATTCCCAAACACGCCGATGTTTTCCGGACCATCAAAGTCTAAATTTATTCCATTTTATTTCCCTACATCTCGCTGATCAAACTTTCATGCCTTTTCACGCATTCTCGGTTACGTGCGGAGTCTCCGCGCGGGCTCTTTGACCGGTTGGCCAGAATTCCCGGGCTCGGATCATTGTGTATGTTCATTCCGGTGTGTTGGGAGCCGTTTAACGAGCCCTCGATCCATCTCTAATAACCTGCCGTGCGCGTGCAAGTATCGCTGATTTTTGTTGTTGTAAAATAGCCACCGCGCATATTGCGATTGCCTGCAACTCAACGACGCGGCGAGCCGACCAATATAAAATAATACACGTAATGTGTCTATATATATACGCTATGGCTATATGCATATAGGGATATAGCGCACGTGTAAGAGTGAATGCGAGCGGTAGACAATAACGAGCGGGGTCGTCTATTGTCTGTCCGGAGGATGCTGACATAACCAGAAGCAGTGCGCTCATCCATCTATTTTATAGTCTGCCTGGCGGCGAGAGTAGCCTAAGCTCTCGAACGATCCTGCAGCGAAGCAACAACGGCGATAGGTCGCTGTAACCGCAAGATGCGGATACCATGCAATAAGACACGCATTGAAACGCAGTATTTCGGCCTGCTGGATCGATTTATCGGACATTGCGACAAATTTGACTAAAACTGGCCATGTGTCTCATCGGAACGTTGACATCGCGGCCCATATAGCGGATGCATCGGATCCAAATTATTCGTCGACAACAAGTATTTATATCGGACAATTATGGCGACTCTGCTGCTCCTGCGGCGGGAGCAAATGAGATCTCGCGTCGTTTACGTTCAAGCCTGCTAGCAGTTCACAATGTGCAACTCGATATGTACTACAGCTATTCGTTGAGTTTGTCGCCGTGTTGCGGGGGCGTAGGTCATGGCCGGTACAACACGGATAGTGTGGCAAGTGGCAAGACATTGCTGACGATGGACAGTCGCAAATGTAGTACTTGCCCCGCGCCGCGACGCTAATTATCTCCTCATGTATTTATATACGGGGTGTGATGAATTTGTCAACGCTCAACGTGAGATTTGCTATACACTGAAAAGGAAATTTTGTTGAATACGTTAAACTAAACGTTTTTTCGATAAATCACGAAAATTTTGTCATTCCAGCAACAAAACATTCTGGAAAATCTTTTCGGAAAGTTAATTTTTGTCATTCCGATCGTAAATTTTGCTGACAGTTCCGTTACAATGAAAAATATTGTCGGAATAACGAAAATTTTGAAATCATCACAAAATATTTAGTTGGCTGTATTCAACAAAATATCGACGTTTTTTGACAAAATTGAATTTTCAGTGTACCTGCTGCTGCCATTTGCACTTTTTTACCCGCGCACAAACTCTCGAAAAACGATTTGCGCCACTTTTGCAATTTAGACAGCTCCGCGGCGCAAGAAATTTGAGATATTGGACGCCCTGTGTATAGATTTCAACGAGCTCTGACAGCATCTTCGAGAAGACACGAATTAATTAATCGAGTCATCTTAATTGCACCCTCTACAAGGCGGATTTATATCGGAGGAATGAGCAAACTCGTCATCAAGATTCCGCCATGTCATTTGGTGTCTTCTCTCTTAATTGCTATTAGGAAAAAAAACGCGCCTACGAAACATCTTTTCATATCCAGGAAACGTCATGTTTCCCATCAGAACGAGCGGCGCGTCATATTTCGCTGTTATTTAGCTCGATTGAATCTGTAACGACCAGCACAGAGAGTCGCTTCCCAATTTCCTGCTCGTTTTTTCCCCCAAACATTCGGGGGGAACTGAAAAATCGAGATTTTACATTTACTTGGATCTTCGTATTTGCGCTCGTGTTGAATCGCCGAGCGATTATTCGAGCACAAACGTTGGTTTCGCCAAATCTCGTCAATAGCCGCGTAAAAATGCTCGTATTGTACGAAATATGGAGAAAAAGAGAAAAAACGTTTGTCCATTGTGCCAGCGTGGTACAATTCACCTGGGAGTCGATCATGCACCCTCTCCACACTATATCTACGATTCCACCCTGCTCTACCAATCACCAGCCCAACCTTCCACAGTGAATTTCACTCGCGTCTGTCAAATCGACCAAAAAACACTAGATTTCTCTGAAAACGCAAATTATTTGCTAATATCACACATGATTCATATTTTGCCCATTAAGGAAGTTAAGCAGCTACCGAGCTAGTCATAAAAAGATTTGACAAAATTTGACTTTAGTAGTAATCGATCTTCCAATGTCACATTTCGTTGACTCGCTATTATATCTGTCAAATTTCAAATTTCGCGCACATATAACCTCGAATACGTGCCGTCGCTATATTTTAGGGAGAGCCGAAAAATAAAATCCACTGCAAGTGCTTTTTATAGTTTTTATCATTCCCGTTACAAGTCACCTTTGAACGTTTTTGAGCGTGGTAAATGATTATGAGGATTTAATCTCTCTGATGTTTAATTTTCATTTCAATCTATCCATCAATTACGGAGAGATGAAGAATAATGTACAGCCTATTCCGTGAATTCCCATAAGAGGCCATGTTGAATTGGTTGTCAAGGCTTGTCAAAAATTTACAAATATTTCGCGTAAAAAGCCACCTCAGCTCACAAAAATTGGTACGAGTTATTTTCACATCATTATCTAACTTTCTGCCAAGTTTGCCATTTTTCTGTCCATAAATTCTATTTTCTGCGTAATAACTTCCTTAAAAAGCGACAAATGACAATCGATCAAGAAATTGGATGATTGAGTATTTCTGCATTTTCGACTATCGAGAATTGTGACTCTGCTTTGTTGACAAAAACTCAAGCAATTAATAGGCACGACAGGAATGACAATGAGGAACAAAAAACACCGTCGACTCGAGTCGCGGAAGAGATTTCTTGCTCGGGCAACTATATAACAATACATGTTCTTGAACGATTATGAAATTGCTGAAAAACTTGGACCCCGGTGCTGATATAGAATCTGTTAATCTTGGCCGAGTAATAAAATATTTACGGCACAGTTCCTGGTGGGAGGAAATTCGCTTATGCGCGCGCGATCGCTTTTGCTTCGAGTGTATTATATATAGTTGAGAAATGGCCGTGGCCCACTGCGAGCACCATCAGATACAAACTGCATAAACTGTGTATTCCCCTCGCACATGTGCTGCTCGCAGTCTCGATTCTCAACACTTGAATTTGTCGCTGATAAAGAACGATCGCAGCTGTGAAAATCAATAGCCTCTACCCTAAACATTGACGTTTTGGTTTACGCGAAAGATTGACCGTTGCGTGGGCTGACCGTTGCGTACAGCGATTCGCAGCTGATTGAGGAAGGCATTGGAGCGTTTTTCGATTCGTCTCTTGCAACTTTTGGCTTGAAAACTTGGAGAAATTTGGAAATGGATTGTGTCAAGTGGGTATCGACGTGCATGTGGATTTTATGAGTATTTGACGTCGAAACGTTGCCCTGGAGATTGGCCTCGCAAATGACGGAGAGAGAAACTATGTGGAAATCGAAGGTCAGGCGCTCTCGGAGGTATTCTCGGGGAGGATCGACAGGAAATTTAATATCTACCTCGTGTTTGGCCTTCGATGCGGACCTATGCACGCGGCCAATGTACATTAAATCATTAAATATTTATTTAACGACTTTTCTTTCGGGGATGAGCTCTGCTCCGCCGGGAATGAAAAAATATTTCGTTTGTCCGAATAATCTCGTGGACACGCATATATAAATGAATCTTGTCGGGAGAGCGCGAATGGCTCCTCCCCTTGAAGCACCGGCATGCGCCAATATTCGCGGTTATCGTGTCGGAGCGTGGTGCGTCAAATGCAAATTATTATCACCAGATAGAAGGGGATTCAATTTATGAAACGATGCCGAACCGGAAGAGATGCATTTTCAAACGAGTCTGACGTTCCGGCTTTGTCCGGTTAACGAGAGACAGCAGACACGAAGCCATCCAGTTGTTGATGCATTTTTTTTCATCTTTCGTATCAACCAACATACCTGTTGCTGCCTATACCAAAATCTTTAATCAATCTCTGCAATTAATCAAATTGTGTAGGAAGAAACTCGCACGGTACGATAAAAAGATGTTTAATAATCGTGAATTAATGTTATTGCCGCGTTTATACGACTGGACAATGGCGTATTGATGCAGAGCTGCCGCCAGCGCGATTGATGCGATACGTGCGCCACGCAAATGTAAATTGCGCACGCCTCCGTCTGAATTTGCCTTCAGCCGACGGCCACGTGATTCGTTTTGTCGTTCGATACTCGTTTGTTCCTTAAGGAAGTTACGCAGAAAATAGAATTAATGGACAGAAAAATGGCAAACTTGGCAGAAAGTTAGATAATGATGTAAAAATAACTCCATACCAATTTTTGTGAGCTGAGGTGGGTTTTTACGCGAAATATTTGTAAATTTTTGACAAGCCTTGACAACCAATTTAACATGGCCTCTTATGGGAAGTCACGGAATAGACTGTACATTATTCTTCATATCTCCGTAATTGATGGATAGATTGAAATGAAAATTAAACATCAGAGAGATTAAATCCTCATAATCATTCACCACGCTTAAAACCGTTCAAAGGTGACTTGTAACGGGAATGATAAAAACTATAAAAAGCGCTTGCAGTGGATTTTATTTTTCGGCTCTCCCTAAAATATAGCAACGGCACGTATTCGAGGTTATATGTGCGCGAAATTTGAAATTTGACAGATATAATAGCGAGTCAACGAAATGTGACATTGGAAGATCGATTACTACTAAAGTCAAATTTTGTCAAATCTTTTTATACTCGGTAGCTGCGTAACTTCCTTAAATGTTGAAAACACGTGTCCCCGCGTCATTTTTAATGACAGACATTGGTCATGCACCTATATTCGGATTATTCGGTAATTCGGGGCTGGACAGGCCGCGTGGCAAAAGTTGCATCGTCCGCTCGATGCGGTGAATCGTAGTGAAAAATCGTAAAAAGGACGGACGGAAAATATGCAAGAAATATATAGGATTGCGAGGTGGGTACGGGTGGTAGATACACTCGCGTATGCTAATGTGAAAAAACTCGTTCCACCCGAGCGAACCGACTGGCAGTCGCGCGGGTACACTCGTGATATATCGATTTTCGTTGGTAAATATTATTAGGAATTCCGCGCACATAGTATTGCCGCTGCTGCGCCACCGCGGGAGCGACTTTTAATGCGCTTTTGATAGATCGCGCGACCAACTTTACGCGATAATGCTGTAGACGCACACTTTGACTATATATACGCTATGTATGCGGTGATTCAACTTGAGTTTGCATGACGTTTCAACCGCGCGTTGAATAGACGCGATAATCGATTTCAAACCCGCGCCCCCTGGCTCGACGCGAATGGGGTCGCCAGACATTCACTTTTTTTGGCGCGACACCGCGATTATTTGAAAACCGTTTAACCGCGAGCTTATTACGCACTCGTGAGAAAAAGGAATAAAAAGACGACAGCATGCTCATCAAAGTCATCAACTTCTCGCTGCTGCCGCTGCGTTGACACTCTCGCGACCCAGCCAGCAACATGATTCGCATTCTCACAAGATTCTAGCTGGCATTTCCAAAAGCAGGGCGCACATTCCTCGCCGAAGAGTGCGGCAGCAGGCAACTCGCTCGGCAATTATGCAAATTTGTCGCGAGATGAGCGAAAACCGCAACGCGATATTATTTTGGAGGACGCGCGCGCGGAGCAAAGAGTTTTGTGCACGCACCGCGAGACGCCACGGATTATTATCTTGGTCTTGAAAGTTATGCACGCCAAACGATCCAGCATCCAATCATTGTCTTCGCATATAATAAAAATACTTTGAAATAAATCAATGACCTTGCGCGAGAATGAATAACCGCGAACGCGTTCGTCGATCCCGATCTTGATTCGTAGAAAAAAAACGTCGTCCTCGATTCGTAATAAAAATTGTCTCGTGTCACGATTTCAATCAACCGCGATAAAGATCGTTCGGCGACGCGCGGTGTATTTGTATATCTAGGCATATTTGTTTCTATACTCTATCCGCGAGAATATCGATAGAATGATTAATTGAAATGGATTTAAGGAGCAGCTAGGGCAATCGACCTACTTTTGTAGTCTCGGAGAGAGGCCGCGCGTCCCGCGATCAAGGCCATACTAAAATATTGACCTCGCAGTGTGGCAGCTTTTTTTTCACCGCGAGCAAATTCCGTGAGGCACGGCAGAGGAAATTTACAAAAGCGAACGATTTTGAAATAGCCGGTAGCGGCGGCGCCGCAGCTGTCTTGCCGCGCGCTTTCTAATCGAGTTTTTACGGCGCGAGAGTTACGGGAGAATGTAGGTTAGGGACGCGATCGCGATCGTGAACTTGAACCAAGATAACAAACGTCATTGCGGAAGGAGATAAAGTCAATTTTTTTATTAGATCGACTTGGTAACGCAGCGTTTGAGAAAATTTCATTGCATCCCAAGAATTTTCGACAGTAATCATCATTATTTCCCCGAGTTGGCAACTTGAACGCGTTTATCCATTCGCCTCCTATATAGATAGCTAGACATGGTCCGTTTGAAAATTGGACGGAGCTCGTTGATAAAGAGCAAGCTGGACTTGTCGCGGTTCATCTCCGCGTGCTCTAAATGTTGGGGACTACCCTGTCATTACGTAGTTTGCGAATTTAAACAGTGGTTTCCTACCGCCGACGACGCGAGACGAGCGGCTAGAGCGCGCCAGAGAGAGACGCCGATATGTTGAAAACGCGGTTACAAGCGATGCATGCCGGTGGTTTATGTAATCGGGAATGACCGCGAAGCACGATCGCGCTCAAACGGCAAACTTTTCCTTTACCCCGCGTTTTGTCCTGCGATTATGGCCAAGAATGCGTGGCAGATCCGAGATGGATGCATGCCGTGGACCAGCAAGGCTACAAGATGTACGTGTGGCCGTGCGCGGTAGAGGGCGCGAGAGTTTATCAAAACTTTCAAGATAATTGGATAGCACGAGCTTCGTGTGCGAATGTTAAGTGCGCGCGAGAGCTCCATCACGAGAAAGGCTATAAAACGAGAGAAAGCATGCGCCCGAGAGACCCAATTACCTGCAGCCGCGCGCGTATGTATATTCGCCAAACCTCCCAACGTTTACGTCTTGGCTGCTGTTGGTCCGCGTTCAACATGCCCCATTCAAATCCTTCTCCATCATTTTATTTCTCACATCTCTCCAAATCCAATCACCGCACGCCCTTATTTCTAATAATATTCAAACTTCCAGGACCCAAGCGCGCTCGTCTTCGTTATATTTATTGAGATTGACTATTTATCGATATACACCGAGTAATGTGATTTATGCTTGAGGAAATTGTTCACGAGCTACGTTATCCAATGGAGAAGCTCAAAATTGCACTGCCAGAAATCCATGAGGCTGAAGTTCGCAACGTTGGAATGCAACGGAAAATACTTATTTTTATTCATAATTTGTTGAATTTTATAAAAAATGGAAACTTTTTGAGTTTATACACTTGTTGGACTGCAAAAATCGATCGTTTTATCATTGCAATAACATTGTCCATTTTTATAAAGAATTTTGCCACAAAATGAATGAATTTCGTTGCATTCCAACGATGCAAACTTCAACGTCATACGATCACGAGGCTGAAGTTCGCAACGTTGGAATGCAACGAAAATACTTATTTTTATTGATTATGTGTTGAATTTTATAAAACATCGAAATTTTTCGAGTTTATATACTTTTTGGGCCGCGAAAATCGATCATTTTATCATTGTAATAACATTGTACATTTTTATCAAGAGTTTCGCCACAAAATGAATGAATTTCGTTGCATTGCAACGATGCAAACGTCAACGTCATACGATCACGAGGCTGAAGTTCGCAACGTTGGAATGCAACGAAAATACTTATTTTTATTGATAATTCGTTCAATTTTATAAAAAATGGAAATTTTCCGAGTTTATACACTTGTTGGGCTGCAAAAATCGATCGTTTTATCATTGCAATAACATTGTCCATTTTTATAAAGAATTTTGCCACAAAATGAATGAATTTCGTTGCATTGCAACGATGCAAACTTCAACGTCATAGAAATTCATCAGATCCGTCTGAACGAATTTGCCTCAAAAGTTTGTTGGAAAAGATCGCAATATTTTGTTCGACTAAATGTTTTTTTGAAAAATGACAAAAATTTCGTCATTGCTGCAAGAAATATTCTAGAAAGTCTCTTCGGAAATCTCTATTTTTTCATTTCATTTTATTTTCATTCGGCGCATTGCAAAATTGAAGGCTGTCGGAAAAGTTGTCTCGAAAATCTTGATTCTTCTGTTTGCTCTCGGCCGATGTGCCTTGGAAGAGTGAAAATTTGTGATCCGCTTTAAGAATGCAACGGTCAACAGCCTGAATAAAGTTCTCGTCGGATAAGGGGAACGGGAGTGCTCGCGCGGCTGCAGGAGCGTCGAGAGACTAGTTTGAAAAAGGGGGCAGTGGGGAAATTCGAATAAATGATGCTGGCAAAGAAATAGGGAGCAATCGCGGATGGTTGGCTGCTCAAAGTTTCGGTAAAGTCCTTGAATAATCCAAGTACTTGTGGCTATCTATACCGTGCGCGCGTCTCGCGAAGCATATCCCAAAAAAGAAAAAGTAAATGCTAGTCGGACGGATTTCAAGCTCCGCTGCTCAACGATCCCAACTAAAATAACTTTTATCGGCAAATCTATATATATACTTTGTAACGCGTCCCGCAGATCGACGCGATAAAATCGTGAAATTCTATCGACATTCAGATTTGAGTCTTTTTTCCTAACGCTTCACTTGTTCAATAATTTTGTATCAACATTATCGACACCAAAGCTAACAACTTTCTTGCAACTTTCCAAGCGTGACTTTGATTTGAAGGTTTGGATGGGAAAAGTTGAAAATTGCGAACGAAATATCTCGTAGACGTCAGAAAAATGTTGTTTATGGAATAAAATTGTTAGTTTTGATGGCAAGAACGTTTATACAAAATTTTAAAAGCTTATTCAAATGGCAAGAGCCACATGACATCATAGCAAGCGAGGCGCTCCAGCAGAGAGGACGGAGGGCACGCTCGCGAGAGATACAGCCCCATTGACCCGAGAGTCGCCGTTCATTCAATGTTAAACACTCTTGCTATGTGTCTACACGCACGCGTGTGATTAGAAGCGCATGAGCATGAGCTGCGACGCCTGTGCGCGCGGGGCAGATGCTTGTGACGAAATAATTAGCGCGATGGAAAAGTCGAAATAATTTCGGAATCATTGACGACGCCGCGGGAGCAGCAGGGAATACATAATAAATAAAATGGTAAAATCGCGCATGGTAAATGAAGCGTGACGCAAAAATCCGGTTCGTGAATCACGACTTGAGAAGATCCTGCTGCTGCTGGTCGCGAATGCAGTCGGGAACGAAATATATGGCGAACGCGAGCGCGAAACGAGGCGACGATGCTGCTAGGAAGTAATGGGGCAAATATTCCCTCATCGTACGTGTGTATGCGTGCATGTAACAATTGTTCACGTCGATCGAGATCGAGGACACATCCCCACCAATGCACATTATGAATCGTGTGCGTATATGCGCGACCGCGTGGGTTTTCAAGTGAAACGCAACCTATACAGCGTCGTACGCCGGGCGATATTTTACAAATGAATTATTCAAGACTTTCCACGAATCGTGATCCATCTCCAGAAATAAATGTCGCCGTGCTCTCTATGCATTTTTCTCCAATGCAACGCCCCCGTTAGCGGTCTCGAGAGTCGATGATCCGCGCGGTCCAAACAATTGTGTCAAACCGCGACAAATCCATGGGAAATGTGGAAATTTGATTTTGCAAAGTCGCGAACGTCTTATTCTCAACGTTCGGCATACGCGCGGCCAATCGCGGAAGAATCATTCAATCTGGTAATGAGATAATCACGCGAGCTCGTCATATTTTTCTCGTGTACACATTTATACGACCTAGAATTACTGCATCAGTTCAATATCACGAAAAATGAGTTGTCTCGCGGAATTGGACCAGCGCAGCTTCTGTCTCTGGATCATACACGCGGGCTGCGTTGAATGATTTTGAAAAAAAAAAAAAAAGCATTGGCGACCTTGCACGGTAGTAGCGAGACACGAGAACGCGATCTTCGATGCTCCGATCCCGGAAGAATTATCCATCTCTGTCGGAATACACTCGCTTCCGCATTTGCATACACATTTGACGAAAAAAATTATATTTTTATACCTAGCATACGGCGATTGTGTTATGATTCAATTTCCAAAGGTTCCTCAACTCTTGCTGCAGTACCAACGTTTTTTTCCTCTTCACGCGACGTGATTATTCATCACGTAGGATATCCGCTTGTATTTTGCTAAATCCGGTTATTCCATTATTATTCGACATGCTATACGGTGCATCGTCGCAATCACACTGGTATGTGAAATTTAGGATGAAATTTTATTCCGATTCCATTCGTAACATCGCACGCTCAATCGAGATTTGTCCTGCATGTTTGGGAGAGTGTTGCGCGCGAAAAGATTTTGTCGCGATATAGTTGCTGCGTGGAGAGACTTGTGGGAAATTCGATGCCGCTACTGAGCCGATTTGAGTTTTTGCTCTTGCTCGTGGAAGCCTGCAGCAGGCGCAACATTTGTGCAGAGTTTGCCAGGCCTGCGAGCAGGCTCGCTAGGTCGATCTCTTGAAAAACCTCCCCATGGAGGATCCCGAGACTCCGGGAATCTCTCGAATGACCAACTTTGAGGCAAAAGGATCGATATAACGCGACACACACACACCCTAGCAGAGAGAAGCGCCTGCTATTCCCCTGTGCAGCATCCAGGCTTTTCCATAGACGTTTTCGTCACCGCGCGCGCCAAGGAGCCCACGACTTTTGTCGCTCCTTGTGCAAAAGTATTAATTGGATGATTCGCGTGCTATCCGTCGCGATAATTCGTCGAATGTTGTGACAAATGCGATTTGGAGGCTTCGACTTACCGAAAACTGGAGCAAGGATGTATGACCCAGTGACCTGCGGCTTTTTGCCTTATTCGTTCCTTCATAAGGGCCTTTTTGCTACCAAACAGTTTCATCGCGAGCTTGTTGTCCGTCGGTTGGAACAGAGCCTGCAGTTGATTCCTGATGAAGCTCTGCTTAACCTCCTGGCCCGGTAAACCCGGGCCCAACTCTTCCTTCGGGGTTCCATAAAGGGAGACATCGTCTACCCCAAAATGGACTTTGCCGCTTCCCTTGTAATTCATCTCGTTGCCTGAAAATCAAATACTCGATAAAACTCCAGAGACAACCAACACACAAACAACAAACACCATTGAATAATCACCCTGAATTTTGCATCGTTGGAATGCAACGAAATTCTTTTTTATATTTGGCAAAAATAATTATTTGAATGGATAATTCAATCACGATGATAAAATGATCGATTTTTGCCATCCGAAAAGCATATTCGCTTGAAAATTGAACGAATCATCAATAAATTCAAATATTTTCCGTTGCATTCCAACGTTGCAAACTTCAGCCTCGTAAAATATTTGATTTTATTGTTGATTCGTTGAATTTTCAATATCATCCAAATTTTTCGAGCCAATATGTTTTCGGGTGGCAGAAATCGATCATTTTATCATCGTAAATAAATTCTCCATTTGAATAATTATTTTTGCCAAATATAAAAAAGAATTTCGTTGCATTCCAACGATGCAAACTTCAAAGTCATCGATTTTTGCCATCCGAAAAGCATATTCGCTTGAAGATTTGGAATGACATTGAAAATTGAACGAATCATCAATAAATTCAAATATTTTCCGTTGCATTCCAACGTTGCAAACTTCAGCCTCGTAAAATATTTGATTTTATTGTTGATTCGTTGAATTTTCAATATCATCCAAATTTTTCGAGCCGATATGTTTTCGGGTGACAGAAATCGATCATTTTATCATCGTAAATAAATTCTCCATTTGAATAATTATTTTTGCCAAATATAAAAAAGAATTTCGTTGCATTCCAACGATGCAAACTTCAAAGTCATCGATTTTTGCCACCTAAAAAGCATATTGGCTTGAAGATTTGGAATGACATTGAAAATTGAACGAATCATCAATAAATTCGAATATTTTTCGTTGCATTGCAACGTTGCAAACTTCAGCCTCATAAAATATTTGATTTTATTGTTGATTTGTTGAATTTTCAATATCATCCAAATTTTTCGAGCCGATATGTTTTCGGGTGGCAAAAATCGATCATTTTATCATCGTAAATAAATTCTCCATTTTAATAATTATTTTTGCCAAACATGAAAGAGAATTTCGTTGCATTCCAACGATGCAAACTTCAGTCATCGATTTTTGCCACCTAAAAAGCATATTGGCTTGAAGATTTGGAATGACATTGAAAATTGAACGAATTATCAATAAATTCAAATATTTTGTGAGACAAGACCGAAAAACCTCAAGCTCTCTCGTGGTAGAAACGGCTGGCGGTAAAGAAAAAACCGGAAGAGACTGGAAATTTGGTGATTTATCCGAAAAATTCATCAATTATTTAATCACTCGTGGAATTGAGACATTTTTCTCGTTACAACAGTGTCAATTGTGTCAACGAATGACTCTCGGTTTATTGTTGACTTCCGGCTGGAGGGCCCGGGACTGCCGCGCGCGGGCAGAATGAAAATGTTGAGGGTCTCGGCCTCGAGCAATCAAAAACCAGCCAGAATTTCAGGCCGCCGTTTCTTATCAACTTCAAATCCTCCGAGATATTATTTAATGAAAATGTTTATCATGCAATTGGATTATCGAAACTTTCGACAATTTCGTTGGTTTTCATTTTGGCCAGATATTTTGGAATCGACGTTTCCAGAGAATTCCATCGCCCTGCAATCGGTATTTCGGTGATGCCGAATAATGTATTCATTTGAATAAATAAGATATCGAGTTTGATTGTATAATATAACCGAGCGAAATACGACATAACCTGCGGGGATTTGTCGTGTATATTCACCGAGTTCTCTCACGCGTCAACTCGCGGTGCGGCGGCGGCAAGTATTTGTGCAAAAGCTTGCTTGAATTAGCATAATCTAATCCCGGTGGTTTAGATTCGGTGGATATATGCGAAAATTGAGCCACCAATTCGGAACAAGCCGCGCGAATTAACATTCATTTCCACCGGATTGAATTTCTCGCGGGAAAAAAAAAAACATCGCGCTCGTCTCTGATGATTATTCGTCAAATACATCATCGACGACGGTTTGCACTTTTTTCTTGAATCAAATTTTCATCCAATTATCCAGATGCGTTAAAAGTTATTGTTCAAAGGGGAAAAAATCAGCATTCTTCATTGTAACAGTCGCGCGTCCGCCGTCGGATCATTAATATTGCAAACGCGTTGACATAATTACACGCATAGAAACGACATAATTGACTTTGTATTCTTGTTCTTTTTTCCTCCGCAGATATTTGAATGTCGCTGAAAAATGTCGAGAAATCGACGCAGTGTTTTTTTTCTACCCAAGAGAAATAGATTTCTGAAGAAATTTGTCCACACTGAAAATAAAATTTTGTTGAAAAAGATCGATATTTTGTTGGATACGTTAAACTAAACGTTTTTTCGAAAAATCACGAAAATTTTGTCATTCCAGCAAAAAACATTCTGGAAAATCTTTTCGAAAAGTGAATTTTTGTCCTTCCAATCGTAAATTTTGCTGACAGTTCCGTTACAAATGAAAAATATTGTCGAAATAACGAAAATTTTGAAATTATCCCAAAATATTTAGTTGGCTGTATTCAACAAAATATCGACGTTTTTTGACAAAATTGAACTTTCAGTGCAATTTGCGGTAAAATTCTCTGTACGCGTCAAGATGTGCGAGCTGTTGAATATTTATCGAAGGCAAGAATGTTGACATCATCCGGAATCAATTATGATTTATCGCTTGACATACCGCTTGAATTTTACACGACAGTCCAAGAATCATTAACGCCGGCGGAATGTGTCATTTTTCCATCAACACATCCTCCAGCGCATAATTCAACTTGAAAAACAAGTATTTTTTTTCTCTTCCAATGCGTTTTGTTATTACAAGCGAAGAAGAAAAAGAAACAACTTTGTAAGCTTATAGAAGCGGATCTTTTTGAGTCTTAACCCTTCGTGGTCACTGTGGGTGGAATCCACCCAGTGACCAACTTGTGACGTAAATATCTCCTAGTTCCCGGTAATTAATGGGGTTGGAATCGTCATTTAACGACAGTTTCTAGTGTCCATTGCGCGTTGTCGGCGATAAGTATTACCGCCGCTAACGCTAAATCTCTAACATCCACTCTGAAATCGACCCACTTCCAATAACGAAATTAATATGTTTTTTCAAACGCACGCTCTCCTACTATTTTTTTCACAAAAGAACCAGATCTGATGGATATCAGGTCCAAATTTTAGGCAAAAATATTGAAAATCCACAAAGTGACGATTATTTTAGCGAAAAAACTTTTTTTTCCCGTTTTTTTTCTTCATTTTGCATTCAAAAAAATATGTTGGCCTTGGATTTCTTTCGGGAAAGTTTTTCGTATCTAAACTGGAATGTCCAAGGGTTGTTGAGTAATTTTTTGAGAATTATCGGGCCGATAGATTGGTCACAATACGGGTTCGAAAATGGACTGGGTAGAATCGACCCAGTGTGACCACAAAGGGTTAATCCGGATGTCTCATAATTTTAGTATCGATTGCGAGAAAATAATGTCGCGCGGGGCGACGGTGAGGAAGATAAAAGGAGGATTGAGATGCAATTGTTTACCGGTATCGCCGAGAAAGTCTGTGATGAGAAGGGTCTCGTCGTCTAGAGCAGTGACGAGGCTGTCGGTACAAGTGTTGGTGTTCTCGATGCTGATTTTGATACTGTCATCCTTGTTGAGCCTTGGATAAATGTTTCCCGTTGTATTATTCGCGGCGTAACAATTGTTGTTGTTGTTGCTGTTGTTGTTGTTGTTGTTAATGTTGTTGTTGTTCGAATGGCCGAGATGTTGATGGGGTGAACGGACGGATTCGGTGCTGCTCGTGTGAAGGCCAACCCCCGTTGTTGCTCTCCCGTTTACCAGACGAAGACTCGGTGCTCTTCTGCCGCCCCCTCCTCCCCCGCCGCCGGACGCGGCGCGACCACCAACGCCTTCGCCCTCCCTTCAATAATAAACATAAACACATTTTTCAATCGTCAATCAAATTTATCCCCATGCAACTCGTACAACTTTTTTATACAAAATATGTTTTTGTGCGCGAAATGCAAAAGCAGCATTTTCTCGCGCTATAGGAGCAAGGAAAAAAATGATTTTTGGACGTCCGCCATACCAGAGGCTGTCCGGACGAATTATCATTCACTCCGCTGGCTAAGCTAGAATTACATTCCGCCTTTTTTTCCACTTTTTCCTTAACCCTTCTCGTCCCGCGCGCCCTGCTGCTCGCGCGCCTTCCACAGTGAAATTCATTAGACTTTTGTGCGATGCGGGAATGCGAGCCAAGAAAAAAATGACACGGTTTTTTTTTCACGCAAATGAGAGCAAAAGCGCGGTGGATGAAAAAAAAAACCGTGGCATTCATAAATTATTATGACGAAAGATGATGACGCGTGATTTTGATTTGCGAAAATCGCATCGAATTGGGCCGATCAGAGAGAAAAAGAGATTTGCATGCACTGAAAAGAAAATTTTGTTGAAAAAGATGGATATTTTGTTGGGCACGTTCAACTAAACGTTTTTTCGAAAAATCACGAAAATTTTGTCATTCCAGCAACAAAACATTCTGGAAAATCTTTTCGGAAAGTCATTTTTTGTCATTCCAATCGTAAATTTTGCTGACAGTTCCGTTACAATGAAAAATATTGTCGAAATAACGAAAATTTTGAAATCATCCCAAAATATTTAGTTGGCTGTATTCAACAAAATATCGACGTTTTTTGACAAAATTGAATTTTCAGTGTGAGGAGAAAATTTTGCTGAAAAATATCGATATTTTGTTGGAATCGTTCGACTCGACGTTTTTTCGAAAAATCCCGAAAATTTTGTCGTTCCAGCAAAAAACATTCTGGAAAATCTCTTCGGGACGTAATTTTTTGTCATTTCAATCGTAAATTTAGCTGACAGTTCCGTTACAATGAAAAATATTGTCGAGATAACGAAAATTTTGAAAGTTCGCTGTATTCAACAAAATATCAACGTTTTTTGACAAAATTGAATTCTCAGTGTGGAAATTCTTTGTCCATCGCGCGGTGGGGGAGAGAAAAAAAGGTCGGGGTCTCTGGAAGGAAAGCTCGCGAGAGGTGAAAGGGTTAAGACAGGATAACCCGATCCGCGGCCCTCATTGAAAGACCGCAACTCGCGCGCACCCCCACATCATATATAGACGTATATGTAAAATAGAGGTTGCTTCCCAGGTGGTTTACAGTTTACACGTACATCCGTTGTATCCCTGGGCGGCTTAAGTGCACGTAATATATATCGCGCATACTCTTGCTGCTGCTGGTGCACACGGGCATGTATCGCCTGCTCGCGTACATTGGTACAAGCGGCGCTGAGCAATCTATTTTAAGAAGCAAAGAGAAAAGAAGATAAAAAAATGGTGGGTTGGTCGCGTCGAGGGAAAAAGGTGAAATGAATTAAAATATAGGGAGCAGCAGGCTGCGGAGGAGAGGATTAAAGAGCCACGAAAAAAGAGAGAAAGGGAAGCAGGAAGAAACGCTGCCGCGCGACTCTCTCTGCTCGAGGAGCGAGCGGACTCGCGCGAGAGTTGAAATAGCAGCAGGAAAGAGACTCAAAAAGAGTGTCAAGGTTCGCTTACGATTGTCAAGGTATACACAATTTATATAGCGCCCCACCAGTGGAACAAACGGAAGATGGTCTCTTTGAGATTCGACCATAGGACACACGAAGCACCAGCTAAACTTGGTGATACGTGTCTCTCCACCCTTTGTTTATTGCTGCAACGAGACCAACGTTCAACGCTTGCTACGCGACCCTTTTTCCACCCCCGCGCCCACATCTTTTCTTCTTCGGCGACTCTTATCGTTTATTCAATTCGTTTCACGGTCACAGTCAAAGCTCAACCTCGCAAAAAACATACAGCCGCTCTGCTTTCTCATCTCTTTTAACTTTTGTACTCGTCGCGTGTCTCTGTAAATCGCGCGACCCCGCCACCGCCCTATCGAAAAGTTCAACTTGTTTTGCTTCTTGCGGCTGTCCGCGATCCTCATTATTTGAGAAACGCCCGCGAGATCGAATGTAACGAGCAGACTTGTCCGGGATTTTTCAATCGCTCCGCTTTCTCGCCGGCTGAATCGACACTTGAGTCAACAATGCGAAAATGGCATTATACTCTCTCGCGGAAAGTCTTGAACACACACAACTGTCTCTCGTTTGTACGCGCGCCCGACGGCCTGCACGCACCGGGCGGAACGGAAGAAAAATAAAAGAAAAGCCGAGAGAAAAAACACACACACACACTCGTGTACACAACGGAAGCCTTTGTAATTGGCTGCTTTTATCCTTTCATGATAAACGCATAGCAGACATAATATTGTTACGAACGTTCGTAATGTTACGAAAAACCTACATTATCAAAACAAGAACAATCGGAATTTCTTCGTGACGTTCCCATTGGCATTGTTGACTTTTTTTCCACGTCGGCGCGATATTTATCCTCATTATTTTGTTGGCTGATTGAAATCTTCAAGTTGCCTACCGCGCGGTGTATTTATAAATTAAAAAAGCAACAAATGTTGGGGCGTATGAATGAAAAGTGCGCTGCATGCTTAATTCGCGGAAATTGGTCGTTCCCAGGGGCGAGAAGACGAAAAATATGAATAAAAGACGACTCGAGTGATTAAAGTGATTAATGAATACGGGATATTGTTGGAAGGTCGAAATTTGGATCAAGTTGAAAGTTGAAAGTTTGCCGGGGCGGCGCGTATATGTTTGTGCGAAATGAATTTTCACCCGAGGGAAATAGTAACGATGCTAGTATTACCGCGCGAAAGATAGCGCAATGCTGACACATGCACTGGAATTCGGTGAATCGCAGAGTTGGAGAGCAGGGCAAGGAGTCAAGGGTAGCTAACGCGGTCGGTCGAGCACACACATGTACGTATGAACGTGTCACTGACGCCCTGAGTCGCGCTTGCTGCATACCAAGAAACATCCGCGGCACAAATGCATCATACACCGACGTCGCGCGAGTCAAGTGGGTACAGCAACGTCGTCGTCGTCGTGCGGTATATATGACAATAATTAGCATCGGTCGCGGAAATCGTCATAATTATTTTTACGCGCAGTTGGACAGAGTAGAACTTTGAAGAAAAAAATCCTCCAATTTTTCACGAACCCTCGACGCGTGGATGGATCTTTCGGGCGTAAAGCAATTCGAGTGCGGAGTCTCTTTGGCAAATTATTTACGGCTCGCATGCACTTTTTTTTATCGCATCGGCTGCTACTATCGCGATGGAATCATGGAAATGATTCTCCAACAATTTCTTTGCAAGAAATATCGAGGCACAATTCATTGTGGCGATAACACTCAGAGTCTTATACACTTTTATGTTATTCGCTGCGCGCGCGTTAAGTTAAGTTTTGAATTGCCAAACATGGAGAAATGCGCTCGAGACCGGAGCCTTGAGCCCGGGTAATTAAACGCGAGCGTTTCATTTCCTGCTCTTGGTGCATCGAGCGTATCACTGCTTCGTTATTCTAAATTGCCAAGGGAACATCGTAAAAAACTTGACGACTCTTGAGAAAACTTTGTTGCAAATAAAATTCTAACCAACTCATTTTTTTCCCTCAATATTGTGAAACTCGTAAGAAAAAAAACCATCACACTCGCTTTTTATTTCCATCGCCAATACGTTATTCTCATTTCCGGATGAACTTTGAATCAATAGGCTCGTGTCGCGAATGCAAATGGCCCGGATAACCGCGCGATGAATGTGCATGAATGTCGGAAAATTCATCGCCTATATGAGCGACCAACGAGCGGCGGTAAGCCCCTCGAGCCCAACGCCGAATAGGAATCATGGGGTGAGTGCTAATTATCTCAAATTAAAGATTATCCGCGATGAGTGCGCGGCCGGACAAGGTCACATACAGCTAAAAGCTCCCATACTGCGATAATCATATTTTTCTCGCTCAAGCATCCATCGTCATTCTGTGTACACGGTCAACTTGATATTTTTGGACAATTTCAAAATTTCCGTAATTTCGACAATATTTTTCAATTCTAACGAATCTGTCGGAAAAATTTACGATTGGAATGTCAACATTTTAGTGATTTTTCAAATTTTTCATTCGGTCGAACGCATCCAACAAAATTTTCTTTTTAGTGATTAAATACATCGAAATTTTGACAAAATTAAATTTTGTCAAAAAACGTCGATATTTTGTTGAATACGGCCAACTAAATATTTTGGGATGATTTCAAAATTTTCGTTATTTCGACAATATTTTTCATTGTAACGGAACTGTCAGCAAAATTTACGATTGGAATGACAAAAAATTACTTTCCGAAAAGATTTTCCAGAATGTTTTTTTGCTGGAATGACAAAATTTTCGGGATTTTTCGAAAAAACGTTTAGTTTAACGTATTCAACAAAATATCCATCTTTTTCAACAAAATTTTCTTTTCAGTGTGTGAAAATAAATGAGCCTGAAGTTTGCATCGTTGGAATGCAATGAAATTCTTTTGAGTCTTTGGCAAAAATAATTATTTACATGCAGAACGTAATCACGATGATAAAATAATCGAATTTCACCACTCGAAAATCAAATCGTTTCGAAAAATATGGTTGAAATAGAAAATTGAACGAATCATCAATAAAATGAAATATGTTTCGTCGCAAAATTATGATTTTTTCATATAATAATTTCATTGAATCGGAAATTTGACGTAACCGCGCGGGGAATTAGCAGGCGCGGTTTTGCAAGATTATTAAGTCGTACCTGAGTGTGCAGCAGTGGTCCCAATGTCAGTTTGCCAATTAAAAAATGAATGCTTGCTCAGCGGGGGTCGCGTCTTATTAAATCCTTTTTTTGCCCTCTCACACACTTATAGTCACTGTTTGTTTTTCTCTTGCCTGCTCTCAGCAGCGAGAGAGATGCTGCGGGAATACGAGTTGTCTCTGATATTCTTAACTGCACGAAAATCTTGGTAACGTCGCGCGCGCGTCCCAACGAATGCTCAATTCCGGTGACTCTCAATGTTTCTCAATCCCTTTTATTCGGTATTATTACGTCGCAAACGTCTCTGACGACGACGCTATCTCGATTATTCATGTCGTCCCCCCGTCGTTGACAATCGCGTTACTCCGACCGCCGGGGCATCGCCTCCGGAGATTTTGAACCCATTGAGAAATTTATAGTACAGAGGAAAGAAACACTAAATTCCTATCAGCGAGCAACGCGGGGAGAGTCTCGGTCGACGATCCAACGACCCGCACCAAAAATCATTTACTCGATTTGTGTTTCTTTCGTTCAATTCACTTTGCTATCGCACGCACACCCGACGACCGTAATCCACATAAATTTGTTGGCTACATTTATTTTCTAAAATGAAGAAAAAACTTTAACTCGTAAAACAATGAAATTTTCGTACGCGCCAAGTCCAACGTTTTTATTATTCGCCGTGTGTTTCGAGTCACTGTCGCTCTCGATACGTGCTTTTTGCCTGCGATCGTATGACGCACAAACATTCGTTGTTTATGGTTTGAAATTCTTACGGACCGCCGCGAGAGTCATACACTCGATATGGAAATTTTTATTGACCGTACTCGCGGCACGTTTCTTATAATTACTCGTGCAGATTTGACGTTCCAATAGCGCGCGCAAGTTGCGACTATCAAAATCGGCATTACCGCGCGCGTATACTACAGAATTTTTCTCGATCCAACGGTGAAAAAGTATCGCCGCGCTGCCCAATAGAAATTCATTTCTTCGTACAATTTGGCTCAGGCTCTTGCTTCGCACGCGAATCTATCGAATCGAATGTAAACAACGAGTTGCGGCGAGTACGCGAAGTTGAGACTAATGAAATAATGTTGAATAAGCGTCTAGGATTGTTCGTTGGCAAAACTGTAAAACGAATCGCGCTCGCCGGCTTATAAATCGTAATGGAGAATCGTTTAAGATATACGCGCGGTGCACACATCATCGCGCCGCGCTGTATATATCTGTACCGCGCGCTGCTATTTCTTGTTATCGAATTGCAAATGCAATTGGAGACTCGACGACTAAATGCACGCGGAATACGTGAGATGCGCCTCTCTCTCTCTCTCCTGCACACACACGCACGCACACTCGTTCTTTTCCCTCCAATTTCTCCGGAGCGAGAAACACGAGTACAGTGCGAGAATTTACACGATCAGAGAGAGAGAGAAAAATCGTAAAGGGTGCCCTGCCGATGCTGCTGCTCAGAGCCTAACGCGGCACGTCCTCGCGCACCAGCTGTCAATGCTACATTCTTGCCAATTCTAGCTCAAGTGAGAGTTCAACAATCGACCCAGTGCCTGCTTCGCTTCTTCAAATTGGAACTTTTCCCTCCCGCCGCTGTTCGCCCGAGCCGGAATTAACCGAAACCGATCACATTTTCGCGTTCCAGCATCTTTCGCGATACTTTCAATCGCTTTCGTTATATTCAACCCGAGCCTCAACACCTTGGCCATTTTCTTATCACGAAAAAGTTGATTTACACAGTGACTCGAAACCCACGCGACTCGTCTCAGTTTGCTATAATCCGGCGATTTATTTTGGCAAATAATTATTTCATTACCTCTGTTGGCGCGTCAATGATCGAGAGCTTGAAAAAATTTGATTGCACTCGGCCGAGAATGGTCCCTAAGTAATTGCTATGAGTCTTGTCTCGAAAAAAGAAAAGGAAAAATCAACTTTTCAATATTTCTCAAGATTAAATACCGGCAATGATTTTTCTTCTGAATTCGTCAAGTTGAATCGAAACGCAAATGTTGGGCAATTACAATGAAGGAAAATCACTGTCCAGAGCACGGACGTAATATTTATTTTTATTTTTTCTAGAAGATCCAACTTGTACTATTTCCAAATGGTCACTTTGTCACCGCACTTTTAAAATAGTTCCGCGCACGTATTTTCATTTTCCGGAGATGTGTACGAGAGCTATTGACTTTTGATTGAGTCTCGTAAATATTTGTAAATATATATGAATTTGTTGATTATTTTGATTGAAAAAATATTTATCCATTGGCGTGGTTTGTGGGTTATTTATAAATGTAATTGTGTAGTAAGAGCTGAGGAGGCGAGAGCGAGTTAACCGCGCGACGAAGCTCTTCCGGGCTCACACGTGCGACTGATTGAATGACTGACTGACTGACTGAGTAAGAGCCCGCCGAGCCGAGAGCCAAAGAGTTTCTCTTGTGATCTTGCTGCTGCTGCTGCTGCTGCTGCTGATGGAGCGCCTCCAATCGCCCAGCAGCCCGCAGGGCAGTTTTGTGCGCGCTCAGAGAGAGGCTCTCGGTTCAACTCTTCGGGAGGACGAACGAGCGAGCGAGCAAGCGAGAGAGAGAGAGAGAGCGAGCGCGGCAGGAGGTGAGAAGGGGAATTCCCTGACTCCTTAACCCCCTTGCAACCTGCTGCAGCAGCAGCAGCAGCAGCCGCGTGCAAGCTCTTCCGCGCCTCCATCGCCACCTACGACAAACTCTCCCGCCAGGATATGCAGTCTGTGACCCGAACTTTACTCCCACACGCACACACATTCCGTTCCATCGAAATATTGCTCCGTGTGTAAACGAAAGCAGGCTCGGGGTAAATGAAAAAAAAAAAAAAGGTTGACGAGACCCTTTTTCCACGCTGCTCAACTTTCACACACATTCTTTTTCTCTCATGTGGCACACATGAGAGAAAAATCCAGAGGCCAGATGTTTCTTCAGTCTCAAGACTTGGCTTGATTTGAAAATCACGTCGCTTTTGAAAATACCATAAACCGCTTGGATAATTTACAACAAATACGAGTTTCATTGCCTGAAAAATATTTACGTTCTCTCGGTGCGCGGCTCATCATTTTGACAATTTACCGTTAAACCCGCAAGAGCTAATGACTCGCGACGGATGAATAATAAATTGATTACGAGGAAAATCAAGTCCAGCTTTCGATAATAAACGCGCTCGCGAATGCAGGGAAACCCGAGATTGTCGTCGCGCGTTGTTACTGTACGAATCAACATTCATATACGTACACACTCGCACACTTTCAATATAAATCTCCAACACACGTATGGACAGTAGTCTGCACATATGGATAACAAGAGGTTGGTTATAACGTAAACGCTGCGGAAGCCGTCGTTCAAACTAAACTGCCTCCCCTCTCTCTCTCTCTCTCTCCCGCTCTTTCTCTCTCTCGCTCACACACCGTGAGACGCTCTCGTTCATTTTGTTGACTATTTTCGTTCGGGTATTCCTGAATTACCACTGCTGGCGCGGTCACTCCTTGTACAAGCCAAACCAGAGAGAGCAGCCCAATTCCTTGTGTGTGCTCCAAACTTTTCCAAGGGCCGCCGCAACAGCCCCGGCGCCGCGACCTGCAGATCCTTTTTCATCGATCTAATTTGTGCTTGCTCGTAAATCACCGACACCGCGCGCGAGAATGAGTCGCGCGCGGTATTTCATTAATTGAAATAAAACACGTGCATCGTACCAAACAAATCAACTTGCGAGTTGGAATTCAATGCCGCCGTCGCGAGCGTCTGCGAACGCGTACATGAATAAACGAAAACATTGTCTCGCATTTAATCGCGAGCAGTCTCATTCCGCGGCGATCGATACGAGCGTCGATCGATCTCGCGCATTAGTATTCTCGATTATAATCATCGCGGAACGATACGACGCTTTTTTACCAACCGCGAACGTGATTTGCGCGTGCGATTCGGTCGGTAAACAAACCGCGATGCCCGCGTACATTTCGAATCAACGATCGTGTCAATGTCAGCCGGTCTATCGCGTGCTCGACTTTTATCTCGAGCCGTTGGCATAAACTCAAAATATACGAATTTCATCGTTTTATTTTATTTTTTACTAAGCGAGCGCTGTCCCGCCGTTTCGCGCGTTGCTCCTGCCAAAAACTTTGAAAATTTAAACATTCCAGAGAATAATAAATAAACGACCGGACAAGACGATGTGCAACAGCGCGAACCGATTATCGCTCAAATCCGGCACTTGATAAAGAAATCTCTGGAGGAAAAAATCGCAGCGTGATCGCAAAGCAAAGCGCCGGGGAAGCAGAAAACTATCCTGCGCATGAAACACAGCGAGGAAAGCGTGTTATTAATCTTTTTCCTAGATGGCGCGGGCATCTCACTCGGAGGTATTTTCTGCCTTATCCACCGGCTACCACGCGAGCGCGTACATGAGAAAAAATCAAAAAGTATATAGACAAGTGTCTCGGTACATTTTTTTCGACCGGTCGCTGTACGACATCCGGGAAAAGTGCATACGTGCGCGCGAAAATAGCTCTGATTTGAGCCTATTGATTAATTAATCTTTCGCTTTAATTATCCGCCCGCCGCGGCTAAGCTCTTGGTTCGTGCCGAGGTCGGAAATTCAAATTCATTCCACTACTGCTCTCGCATGATGGTCGATTCGAAAATTTGACCAAAGCCCGGAGCATCGAGAGCATTCATTCAAATTGATTCTCGCCTCGTGCAAACCTTTCGGTTTTCAATCAGCGTTCTCGTGCTCAATCGAAGCTCTGCTGCTTCGCTCAAACTATGAATACTAATTTTTACTATTAAAAGCCCGCTCGCATTGCTCTCGCCCTTATTTGGGACAGTCCGCAAATTTGTATTTCGACTCCGATATTAGCCGCTTGGTATTTTTTTCAAAAATCATACACTGAAAAGAAAATTTTGTTGAAAAAGATGGATATTTTGTTGGTTACGTTAAACTAAACGTTTTTTCGAAAAATCACGAAAATTTTATCATTCCAGCAAAAAACATTCTGGAAAATCTTTTCGGAAAGTAAATTTTTGTCATTCCAATCGTTAATTTTGCTGACAGTTCCGTTACAATGAAAAATATTGTCGAAATAACGAAAATTTTGAAATCATCCCAAAATATTTAGTTGGCCGTATTCAACAAAATATCGACGTTTTTTGACAAAATTGAATTTTCAGTGCATGTTCCGATGTATTTGCGCACTAAAAAGGAAATTTTTTTGGATGCGTTTGACCGAATGAAAAATTTGAAAAATCACTAAAATGTTGACATTCCAATTGTAAATTTTTCCGACAGATTCGTTAGAATTGAAAAATATTGTCGAAATTACGGAAATTTTGAAATCATCCCAAAATATTTAGTTCGCCGTATTCAACAAAATATCAACGTTTTTTTTTTGACTAAATTGAATTTTCAGTGTACAGTTCCTAACGCAAACGTCAATGAAACTTTGGGCGAAATAAAAGAATTGACGGAACACACGCGCGGAATGCCCCGTGCATCTCGTGCGCGCTATGAAACGTAGTATACGCGAGTATCGATCGAGTGGATGCCCGTTCTGCTAAATCTGTATGGGTAAGTTACATGTGGGAGGACCAGTACGATGAGCCTTAATGTAGGTCAGTAGACTGGCTACGTAACAACGGAAAAAACACTGAGCGAAGAGACAATGCATTTTCCCTTTTTATTTCCTCCTTTTTTCCTCGCGCTTCGTTTTCTAATTAGCCATTACCGCGGATCTGTGCGCGGTTTCCCTATCGCTCCAAGGTCAGTCTTTCCGATGGAATTATTTGCTGGTCTTGCGTGCTGTGCAACCGATCGAGCCTCCATGCAAATTCTCATAGACGAAGCTATGCGAGAGTAAAATGTTTCTTTTTTTTTTTAGTCTCGAAAGATGGAAAAATTTTGGCGGAATTGCTGGAAAAATATACAAATGGCGCGGCATTTTGACATTTTCCAAAAAAAAGTCTGGCAGCGCTCCAAAAGTTGACGAAATTATTTTAAAAATGCTGCTTAGAGGGAAATTTCCTGAAAAAAACAATTTGCAACTTTGAATTTTCGAGTTCGCGTTGTTGCGGAATCGATATTGAATTTTCAAAAAAGAATCCGAGGGGGATCGCAAAAGCGACATGACGTATTTAATTATACGCCCTCGCACTGGAACGCGATGAGTCAAGTTTCTTTTTTCTCATTTCGCATCAGAGCGCACACCTTGGCGCGACCAAGGATTTTTATTTGCTCAAGGGTAAGGTCACAGGGTGACGTATGTTCTTTACGGCGAGTACCCGAGACTCGGCGCGATTCTCTTGTAGCAAAAAGCCGCCTCCCTCTTTTGCCACTAAACACGCCACTTTCTTTGCTCTCGGGCCTGCACACTCTCGCGGCTTGTAAATGCATATACAAGTGCCAAGGAGAGTCACGAGTCCGCGGATGCTTATTAGAAAGTCGAGACAACAAGGAGACAGTTTCGTGCATGTATGGGCTGTCCCGAGTCGAATGTTTCAGGAACAGATTTCAAATATTAATCACAGGTGAATGACGCTGAAAAAACGGTCTGTATCGCGTACACAAACAGTTACGCGCGCCCGCGGGATCAATGATGGCGAACAAGTACAACTTTTATTATTGAGATCCGACAGTCCGGCGCCGCGGTAACGATAAAACGGTCAGACCACCGTTGGCCTTGCATAATTATTGGAAAAACATTGGTTTATGTATAAATGCCGGTGCGTCCCCAAAGAGCTCGAAGAAGCTCGTCCGCGCGATCGGTTCTTGCCGACTTTAATCGCGCGCGACTCAATAGTGCCAAAAGTCAAAAACGGAATTTTAAACGAGGGCTTATTCGATCGAGTATAGAGAGTAACGAGCTTTCGAACGATTAATCATTCGCTCGGGAAGCAAACTCAATATTTTTTCTATTTTCATTTACTTTCACTGATCGCGCATCGCTTTTGTGATCTCTGCTTTCTGTGTCGTCTGCATCATCGTCTGTGCTTTCTTTCCATTTGGCCGGTTTCTCGGTCGAGGGTTCGCGACCGTGCTACGCTCTTGCCTCGCGTATTGATCTTCGAGCGTGACTGTTTGCCCCCCTTTGCAAGCAAACCCGCCGCCGCCCTTTAAACCTTTTCTTCCGTTGCCATCCCCGCTCAACCCCCTTTGCCCAAAAAAAACTTGCTCCTGCTTCCTTCGACCAAAAATACACTTGGGACGGACATAAAAACGTTTCGTCTTATCGAATGACCTTTCAATAGCGCTCCGCGGCCACACAGCATCGTAAAAAACAATCGTTTCAATCTATTATCGTCGTTCCACGTCTCGGAGTGAGTGAAAACGAAATTCGTACGCGCGCGGTTGGAAAAATATGAGGGAGAAAGGGGCATCTCTGCTCTGTTTCTCGCCGCGAATCTCGTACGAATCAAATCGATTTCTCGCGATGACCCGCTCCTGGTGCGAGCTCCTATACTCGGCGGTGCGCTCGCACCGAGCTTGCATGTAACCTGCTACCCCCTTGCACCCGCGATTCGCATTCAACCTGTCTATGTATACTTTTTGCATCGCATATACGCGAGTTGCAACCTCCGCGCGATCGATGAAACGGGCCAATTTCTCTTTGAACGTTAAAAGGGGCTAATTTCGTCGATCAACTTTTCTTTTTCTCCCAATATCGACGGCTATTAGTTTCTTCGATTTTTTTTCTTCTTCCCACGACGAGCCGCGGGCCGCGCTTTCCCAGGACGCTCAACAATAATTAATAGCATCCTAAAAGTTGCACTGCAAATTCAATTTCGTCAAAAACACGCCGATATTTTGAAACTAAATATTTTGCGATAATTTCAAAATATTCGTTATTTCGACAGTATTTTTCATTTGTAACGGAACTGTCAGCAAAATTTACCATTGGAATGACAAAAATTTACTTTCCGAAAAGATTTTCCAGAATATTTTTTGCTGAAATGACAAAATTTTCGTGATTTTTCGAAAAAAACTTTTAGTTGGACGTATCCAACGAAATATCGATCTTTTTCAACAAAATTTTATTTTCAGTGTGGTTGGCCGTTAAACTTGACCCGCGCGCCGACACGAGTTTGTTTCTACTTTTGTAACTACCGGATGATGGAAAAAAAAACGCACACATTTTGCAAGATTGTGGAATTTCCGATCGCGAAGGTTGAGGTGATTGCGATTATGGCTGCGAAGCAAGAATAGCCATAGACACGCCGCCGGTCGCCCGCGTAGTCATTATCTTACCGCGCGCGCGATATATGACGCTTCGAAACTCGGATATGCAACTATAATAACAAAATAACCGTAATAATAGTCAAAGTTCCGAGGAATAATCGCGAAAGCCTCGTATACTGAGAAATGCTTGACGCAAGGGACCGCGAGTGATTTGCGTCGAAACATATCGAATGGAGCGTGTTTCTCCTCAATGGATCACTATTTATTTGAATAAGTTGCGAATCCACGATAAACTCGCGCGCGCGGCTGTCGTCGACTAAATATAGATGCTGCTCCTCCTCCATCGAGAGCATTGATCGCGTCTTTCGCTTCGAATTATGTATATTTTACCGAGACTCCGTTCGTACCTCCTGGAGCCTCGCACTTGCTTATTCTTCCACAATAACAAAGATTCTTCATGTTGCATGTCTCCATGCACATCAACATTTCATACCAGCCCTAAGCAATTGTTCATATCGATACCCATCGGGATTTTAACCCTTCGTGGTCACTGTGGGTAGAATCCACCCAGTGACCAACTTGTGACGTAAATATCTCCTAGTTCCCGATAATTAATGAGGCTGTAATCGTCATGTAACGACAGTTCGTAGTGTCCATTGCGCGTTGGCGGCGATTAGTATTACCGCAGCTAACGTTAAATCTCTAAAATCCACTCTGAAATCGACCCACTTTCAATAACGGAATTAATATGTTTTTTCAAACGCGCGCTATCCTACTATTTTTTTCACAAAAGAACCAGATCTGATGAATATCAGGTCCAAATTTTAGGCAAAAATATTGAAAATCCACAAAGTGACGATTATTTTAGTGAAAAAACTTTTTTTTCCCTTTTATTTTCTTCATTTTGCATTTAAAAAAATATGTCAGCCTTGAATTTCTTTCCGGAAAGTTTTTCGTATCTAAACTGGAATGTCCAAGGGTTGTTGAGTAATTTTTTGAGAATTTTCGAGCCGATAGATTGGTCACAATACGGGTTCGAAAATGGACTGGGTAGAATCGACCCAGTGTGACCACCGAGATCGGTGGCGGAAGTGTGACCACGGAGGGTTAATATTATAAGCGACCTAGAAATAAATAATCACCTGCACATTTCCAATATTAATTAATCGTTTGTTTATGCGCGCGTTGACTAAAGTTGCTACGAAAAGCTCGTTATTAATTCCCCATTTTGCAATATACAAAGCTTATGAACGAACGCGCAGCATTCGTATCGAGGATCGTCCCATATCGCTCGGAAAGAGCGTTGGCGACTGGAAAAAAAAAACGAAAAAAAAGTGTGTCGGAGAAGGAAATCAGGCATCGGGATATAAAAATATTCATATGTTGGAGCAAAGCGGTGAACATTGAACAAAAAATAATTGCAAGTACATCAAGATTTATTGCACATTACAAAGATCGTGTTTGTTGCTCTCGTCTTATCAAAGCCAAAGAATCAATTTGAAAAAAAAAAAATGAATGAAAATAACAGTTCGACAATTGCGTGATGGATTTGTGGTACGTTTGTGTATAAATTTATATAAATATTGAATAAAAAGGCACGGCGTTACACACGGACACACACAAAGCGATTGCATTTCTCTCATAATTTTTTTTTTTTCAAATCTTCATTCGTCTCCATTTTTTGTAGCAAGCTGGCGTGAGCTGTGTGGGGACGGAAAAGCGCTTCGTGAACAAGCGCGTGGGTTTACGGCAAATTTGCGTTTGTATAAAATTTTCTTGTACATCAACATTTATGCTTGCATAATTTTTCAACACTCGCGCGTTCTTCGTTTGTGTGATAAAAAAATGAAGAAAAAAACAAATTGAAAATGAAAGACACATAAAGCACATTGAACATTTTTTAAACCAACGAATTAAGTCGAGAGTATTGCGTACATGAGAGGGTTGTTTTCCTGATTGTTCGGAGGTTGAGAATTGACCGAGCGCCGCGGTCGCCATATGGCCAGTCTTGCAAAACCGTATTTCGTCATTTTTCTTACTTTTTTCTTCTTCCTCTTCTTCTTCTCCCCTTGTATTTCGCTTCTTCGTCTTTTGCCGCACGATTTTTAGCTCCGTCTTCTCAAGTAATCAACATATTCCCGATGATTTATTGCGATATCGATGATCTCGTTTCGCCCGCGTTAATTCTCATAATTCAACCATGAAACACGTAAATTATCAATCGTCGTGTTTTGTTTATGCATTTTCTCAGAATACTCCGAAAAGACATAATTTGCCGTTGTCCAAATTCATGTATACAAAAGAGGCCAAAGTTGCACCGTACGGAGCGCGTTGAGCAAAAATCGACTTGAGCTTTCAATTTTTGGTGGAACGAGCCAGCAGTTTGCACGTCAACGAGTCATTCTCCCTCTTAATCACTCGAGATCGCGTGCCTAATTTTCTCCTAGTCGAGCAGGCTGCTATTATTATATATATACAAAGTGCGTAGCAAAAATAATTCGCCGTCTCGATCTTGTTTATTTTTTTTCCACTCACTCCACGCCTCAAGACGAGTCCGTGCTTATTTATCACTCGAGCTTCAACAAACGTATGTACAATTTATAAATATCGATCGGACAAGGACTCAGCGATCGATTATTGTTTAAGCTCCTATTAACTGTTTTTTCCAAACGTCACAGCCAGTCTCGATGGGTGAAGTTGTATGTTGTTGATAGAGAATCGAAGCGTTGCCAGATTCTCAACGACGTAAGCAGTCCAACGTTTCTTGCCACTTTTATCATTTGAAGTCTCCTTGTTTATTGACTTTTCGTTTAATCCAAAATTCCTTCACTCTGTCCACGTGAAAAAATTGCTAAATTTTCTTATTTCTCTTTTCCTCCCTCTCTCTCTTTCTCTCTCTGCTCGGCGCGTGCTCGCGCGTGTTTGTCGTTAAATTTGGCGCGACGACACTCGAGCGCAATACTTTGATATGTGTCTGAGGTTCGTAATGCACCCTCGATGGCGTCAGAAGGACAGCGAGCGAGCGAGCGAGAGAGAGAAAGAGAAAGAGCGGGGGAGATGGACGTGGGATGGAGAGGGAGCGAGAGAGCGAGGACGAAATCCCTTCCCATCGAAACCAACCCCCGCGATGTCTCGGTCGTCAAGGGGTTCGGGCTTGCGCACAAAATATCAACCAATTCCCAACGGCAATGGTATAATATTAAAAACGGCGAAAGCAACGATCTAAGATTCCCCTCGATCAACTCCAGCGTGCATGCTCTAAACGATTCATTATAAATATGTGTAGCGTTACGACCACGACGACGACGACCTTCGGGTTTCCAATCTGTTTCCCATTTTATCGCATTCGACTTTAAACTTGGCGATTTACAATTATTTTCCCCCGAGGAATTCCGTCTTGATCCTCTTCCGGATGCAGAAATTCGCCGGTACTTGATTCTCTTGTTAAAATGTTGTCAGATACGCCGTAAGGATGAGCGAGTAGTTGCAAAGATTTAACAATCACACTCAAAAGAAAATTTTGTTGAAAAATATCGATATTTTGTTCGATACGTAAAACTAAACGTTTTTTTCGAAAAATCACGAGAATTTTGTCATTCCAGCAAAAAACATTCTGGAAAATCTTTTCGGAAAGTAATTTTTTGTCATTCCAATCGCAAATTTTGCTGACAGTTCCGTTACAATGAAAAATATTGTCGAAATAAAGAAAATTTTGAAATGATCCCGAAATATTTAGTTGGCTGTATTCAACAAAATATCGACGTTTTTTGACAAAATTGAATTTTCAGTGTGAGGAGAAAATTTTGTTGAAAAATATCGATATTTTGTTGGAATCGTTCGACTCGACGTTTTTTCGAAAAATCACGAAAATTTTGTCATTCCAGCAACAAAACATTCTGGAAAATCTTTTCGGAAAGTAATTTTTTGTCATTCCAATCGTAAATTTTGCTGACAGTTCTGTTACAATGAAAAATATTGTCGAAATAAAGAAAATTTTGAAATGTTCCCAAAATGTTTAGTTGGCTGTATTCAACAAAATATCGACGTTTTTTGACAAAATTGAATTTTCAGTGCAGCTCTTTCCCACGAGAGCGTTCCGAGTGGAGAATTCTCGCCTCCGTTGTGTCTCTATAAAAGCGGTGTAAGAGATTTTTTCCGAAAAGCGAATTCACACTGAACATGTAGCGATATGCTTGTGGTCCAGTAGCGCCGGCGGTTGACCATCTAATCAGGGATCATCCGTGCGACGACGTTTCTCAAGTAAACCGGCGCGCTAATGCTATAAATCGTATGCAATACGAATGAATCTCCAATGTCCAGCGATGCGATTAGCTCTCGAACCTCAAAATTGCAAAATCGCGCGCAAGGAGCGCAAGAATGTAGCCGAAACTTGTGATTTTTGTAGGAAACTTTCAAAGTCATTTCTTGAGACTTTCTCATGTGCACCTGGCAAGATTTTGTCCTCCCCCTCACTCACTCCTCTCCCAGCTCTCTCACGCCATCTTTTCATCACTCTCTCTCTCTCTCCACTCCCCCCTCCACCGTCTCCTTTTTTCCGACTCTCCGAGGATTCACTCGCTGCGTGTTCTATATGCAAATACTTGTTCACCACTCCGTTAAAACCGTGTACCGCGCGATGACCGAATAAAATTCCGTACGGATAGTCTCGTTGCGTTTAGCCGTGTCGTGTAGCTTATTATCTATCTCTGTCGCTGCTGGAACGATATGAGAAAACGCGGCGGCGACACCTGTCACTCGGCCCGCGAGCAAGGGAGAATCGAGCCTCCCTGCAATATCGAGGGGGAATCGCAACTGCGCAAGTCATCCCCGAGACCCCAAAGTGTAGTTTGCGATTCGTCCAACGCCCCGCTCCTCCCTCTCGCTTCCACGGTGCCATTTCCCGGGAAAACCACAAGGATACGCGAAATTCATGGCGTCTATGAGCGGCAGCAGGGAAATCTTTGCGAATAAGTCCGGCTAATCTCTAAAAATGTCCGATGGTCCGAAATTTACTGACCGCGGGCCAGTTAAATTTTAAATCGACTCGCTGCGGCGGCAAACTCTTGTAAATTCGAGCTCGGCGAGCAAGATCGCGCCACCGTCGAGTTCCACCCTTGAAAAAGGGGTTGAAAACGACGCGGTGCAGAAGGGGAAAGCGCGACGGAGTACCGACCGCGGAAACACGCGAGATCGTGGCCGGAAAGGTAGAAAATTCGTAGGACGACGTGCGATATGCGACGACAAAAGTGTGGTGTTGCGTTTGCTCAAGCGTGTTTTGCACTCTGATGACGATAAGCCCGCAGCAGCAGCGGCAACAGCAGGGTAGAAAAACAAAAATTCGTACAGTAAAAATGCGAGGATTGTTTCGTTACAGAAATTTTCAATATTTTATACGAAAATCCATTTGCGGTCGAAAACGTCGCGGGGGTGGGTGCGCGTCGACCTATTTCAAGGACCTTGGCCGTTACAGCCGGGGATTACGAAAAACACGAGGGGTCGCGGCCTGTATGAAGTAAAACGTGAATTTTACTCGTAGCCGAGTGGTCCCCGCGGCGGTCGCGTTGAAAAAATGTCTTGCGAGCCAGGCTCAATGTTGGACGCGATTAAAAGAGATCGCAAGATGTTTTTCGATAGATTTTCCACACGACAATGGCTGCTGAGGACATGTCACGAGGGCGTGTGTGAAAACAACGTTTTTGCCATTGAGATTCTCAGTGGCGCTTGATCCTGTCGGGTTCGCGTCTATATCGTCGCTTCATCATTAAAAATGCGCGGTCAACGGATTCCTCGTCATATTACCATGCCAATAAAAACTGCATTTCTCGGACTAACCAGGTTTTTACTCAATTTTACACAAATAAACCCAAATTCTCGTCTCCATTTCGCATGCAGCAGCAGTTATCGACCGCGCAATCGATGTTCAAGTTCGCGGGCACGCCCGCCCTATACCACCCCAATTTTTCGGCAATTATTTTCGTCCTCGACATTTTCTTCCTTTCAATTCATGACGTTGAAGTTCGCATCGTTACAATGCAACGAAATTCATTCATTTTGTGGCAAAACTCTTGATAAAAATGTACAATGTTATTACAATGATAAAATGATCGATTTTTATGGCCCATAAAGTATAAAAAACTCGAAAAATTTCCATGATTTATAAAATTTAACAAATTATCGATAAAAATAAGTATTTTTCGTTGCATTCCAACGTTGCGAACTTCAGCCTCGTGATCGTATGACGTTGACGTTTGCATCGTTGCAATCCAACGAAATTCATTCGTTTTGTGGCAAAACTCTTTACAAAAATGTACAATGTTATTACAATGATAAAAAAAATCGATTTTTATGGCCCAAAAAGTATAAAAACTCGAAAAATTTTGATGTTTTAGAAAATTGAACGAATTATCAATAAAAATAAGTATTTTTCGTTGCATTCCAACGTTGCGAACTTCAGCCTCATTCCAATTCAATCGCCACTCTTTACTGTATAATCAAGCCTCGGTCACATAGTCCGTAAAATTTCAATCCACCGAGTGATTTTTCATTCACTTTGACGCAACTAGCAAGCATAGGATATTTAAAAAAATGTTTAGTCTAGAGGTGCGGGCTTGGAACGAGCAGCAGCAGCAGGGCTAAACTCATAGACCGTGACATTTCATCCAGCGCGTGTGTCAGCAGCCGTTCTCGCTCGACTTTGAATCGGGCGGCGAACAAACGAGCTGGCACGTTAAGCCCAGCAACACGACGAAAAGACCAACGCGTTTATGACTCTCTTTGCCGCCGCTGCGTCCTCCCCAGACTATAACAATAAGCTGCTCGCGACCCTTCCAACTTACAACCCTTGCATCCCAGTTTTACCGGTATTTATACGCGCGGAGAGATGCTGCTAATAAAGTACGAAAACAAATGGAAATTTCAAAGCCTCCGTAAGGCCGTCCCGCAGTTTTCACCTTTTTTTTAACAAAAATAGGCCCAAAAAATTACATTCCCGAAAACTCACTATATCATGACGCGAGAAAAAACAAAATATTGTATATTTTTGTTCGGAACGTAAAAAAAAGTTGGTCAATGAGTTTAAGACTTCCGGTAGCCATCGCTGTCGAAGCAAGACTTTGGAGGAAACTCGTTTGGGTTCTGCTCCCATCTCTCGCGATCCCTTGCCTTTTTACCCTCTGCTGGATCTTTGTATCAAATCGTTTTCTCAACTCGAACCCTGATTCAAGAAATTATCCCCGGAAATTGTCTCATCAATACTTCCGCAATCGACAAACTCGTTCTTGTCTCTATCCTCCTTCGAATCCTTTTTTTATCTTGTTTGCCCTCTCCAAGAGAGCGAACAAGAGAATGCCAGAGAGCGAGATCGAGTCTCCTCATCTCGACTCGATCATTCATGGCTATATACACATCGGCCAATAGTTGCAAAAAAACACAATAAAGCCATGTTTCGCGTCCTAGAGCTCTCCGGAAAGAGTAGCATTTATCTCGCGTTTTTTTTCCTTTTCCAACCCCAAGACTTCCACCCTCGATCAAGTATCCAGTCAAGTCGAAAGAAAACTGGTCCCATCGCGTCCAACAACAAGCTAAAAATAATCTTTTCGAAATCCTCGCGTTTCCTACGCGCATGAAAATTATTGCAAGAAGCAAATTAACCCTTCGTGGTCACTGTGGGTGAAATCCACCCAGTGACCAACTTGTGACGTAAATATCTCCTAGTTCTCGGTAACTAATGGGGCTGGAATCGTCATTTAACGACAGTTTCTAGTGTCCATTGCGCGTTGGCGGCGATAAGTGTTACCGCCGCTAACGCTAAATCTCTAAAATCCACTCGGAAATCGACCCATTTCCAATAACGGAATTAATATGTTTTTTCAAACGCGCGCTATCCTACTATTTTTTTCACAAAAGAACCAGATCTGATGAATATCAGGTCCAAATTTTAGGCAAAAATATTGAAAATCCACAAAGTGACGATTATTTTGGTGAAAAAACTTTTTTTTCCTGTTTTTTTTCTTCATTTTGCATTTAAAAAAATATGTTAGCCTTGGATTTCTTTCAGGAAAGTTTTTCGTATCTAAACTGGAATGTCCAAGGGTTGTTGAGTAATTTTTTGAGAATTTTCGGGCCGATAGATTGGTCACAATACTGGTTCGAAAATGGACTGGGTAGAATCAACCCAGTGTGGCCACGAAGAGTTAAGAAAAAATCAAATTCAAATTACAAATGGTAATTGACGCGATGTTGCATATTGAATTAAATGATGTTTCAATTGAAATGCCAATGAGTACGAGTTTCGCATAATGTCTATTGTATATTTATCATACTGGAGCAGTTTGGAGGCACAATAAAGAGTCGATGATACGTGACATGTGACGCAATAAAAGAGTATACGCAATTTGTAGGTATTGGAGAAGAGAAAGACAGAAAAAAACGTTAAGCGGAGGGATGTTCTTTTAGACTTACAGGGAAAATGGCCAGGAGGTTTCGAGCTTCTGTGACGGACGCTTTTCATGCTTGCCACTTCTGCTACTGCCGCTACGTCGATTGTTCTCACTTCCGTGACAACTGCAGCAACCAGAGAACACACAGAAGAAGAAAAATCAGTGAGTCGATATCTCTTTTGTTTTTTTTTTCTCTTCGTTCTATTTTATAATATCATCTCCGCATATTCGCAGCTTCCTCGAAGCAGCGCGAGCTTATTTATTTCCTGCTTTTCGTTCTTCATGCATGAAACATTTCACGAAAAAATGTCGAAAATTGGATAATTAATTAATCAAAATGAAGCAAATATTTAGTCTGCGTGCATGAGCGGATCAATAAATTATTTTCGCATTCCGGAAATCACTTTGACAATAAAGTTTCACCAAATATTCGTATGAAATAATAAAACTCCATTTGTTTTTTACTCATGCGAAAAAATAATGTTTTTTCGACCGAGGAAAATAAATCAAACATTTTGCACGAGTTATTTCTCGATCCGCACGCTTTTTTCGACGACGGCGTCGCGCTAAGTATTCCACTGGACACACAATCGATGATGATCGATCGATGTGACAAGAAAAACTTCCTACGCAGATAAACTTCTTTTTTTTCATACATCATACATTTTTGAGGGTTTGAGCATTCGAGGACTCGATTAAAATTCCAAACATCGTTCGCAGCAATGTTCTCGCGTCGTTCACAAATCTATTTTTTCTTCGCTTTTTTTTCAACGCACACATACACAAGCGCGCGTATAAACGTGTAGAGAATCGAAAATTTAATGGACGTCTTGGACGAAATTCTCAAACGTATTCCCATTATAAATCATCTCCGACGCTGCCCCGTCGTACGTCGACGACACGTACTCTCGCGGTGCTTATGAAACGCGTATCCCAAACATGCTTTGACTGGAAATTTTCGGACGGATCAATTTTCATCATGTACCGAAAAACAAATGACGAGAATTTTTGTTTCATCTGATAATTAGTTTTTGCGGAATGGCGATTAAGGAAGTTACGCAGCTACCGAGCTAGTCATAAAAAGATTTGACTAAATTTGACTCTAGTAGTATAATCGATCTTCCAATGTCACATTTCGTTGACTCGCTATTATATCTGTCAAATTTCAAATTTCGCGCACATATAACCTCGAATACGTGCCGTTGCTATATTTTAGGTCGAGTCGAAAAATAAAATCCACTGCAAGTGCTTTTTATAGTTTTTATCATTCCCGTTACGAGTCACCTTTGAACGTTTTTAAGCGTGGTAAATGATTATGAGGATTTAATCTCTCTGATGTTTAATTTTCATTTCAATCTATCCATCAATTACGGAGATATGAAAAATAATGTACAGCCTATTCCGCGACTTCCCGTAAGAGGCCATGTTAAATTTGTTGTCAAGGCTTGTCAAATATTTACAAATATCTCGCGTAAAAACTCACCTCAGCTCACAAAAATTGGTACGAGTTATTTTTACATAATTATCTAACTTTCTGCCAAGTTTGCCATTTTTCTGTCCATTAATTCTATTTTCTGCGTAACTTTCTTAAGATTATTGAGCGAAACTGATGCTGTAGATTCGGTCACGAGCCTTGCGAGCTATCATGATTATTCGTTTCATTTTCATTTACTTTCTGCGTCACGCCGTTCGGCTAATAAAAATATTTTAGCGGAAAGAATGGCGGGCGGAGAGAGGGGAGAATGAAAATTTGCAAATAGTCACGAAGGAAGGCGACGACGACAAGTTGCAAGCTCAGGCAATACACGCTCAAGGGGAGCAGAGAGAAGAGTATATAGGAAAAAGGAGGAGCAGGGCGTCGGGTCAGGGGCAAAGAGGTGTAACCTCAGTTATAAGCTGAATAATTCATGAGGCGAATGTGAGAGAGAGAGAAAGAGAGATGAGATTGCATCTGGTGAGCAAAGAAAGTCTCGCCCGCCGCGCGCGCGGTGTAACTGGCCAAGTCATTAAGGTCGTTGAGCAAATATAGCCATGGGAATGAATGGTAAAGCGTGATTCGGAGGGTGTGTGTCGACTGAATAACCGCGACAAAAGTAAGTGAATAAATAAAATGGGTTCATTTTATTCCAAATCGAGACTATAATATGTTTATGTAATCGCAACGCTGCAGAGTCGTTATCCATTCGGTCTCCTTCGCACTTGCTGCGGGCGACAAGGATGGAGAATCCGTCGCGTATATTAAGCGCGTCACAAGATAATAAGAAAAAAGCTCGCGAGAAACTGTAATCTCCGTGCAAAGTGCATTCGTATAATCAATTTGCGAGTTCCGGGGCGAGAAAAAAAGTCGGTCTACTTGGCACGTGTGTCAATAACAACATTTGTTAGAAATTGGTCGATGATGTATATGCGGCAGAGGAAGATCATTAGATGGTATCGAGGACGTGACCCGATGACACGGAACTTTTGCATTGGTATTTTTTCTATCGTTTTGTCTCTCTCTCTCTCTGCTCTCGCTCGCGCGGCGCTTGATTCCGGGCGTTAGTATATAGACCAGATATTATATCTGGGATGGAGCGAGTCCGCGTGTGAGGCAAACTTGCCTCGGGCATGTTGCAAAGTGCTTCATTGTCTGGCAGCAGCGGTTCGGTGCTTGACCTTCTCCTACATTATCAAGATTCACATCGCGCTGGATCGCGGATATCTATAGATTTATCAATGCGTACGCGATTTATAACGAAAAGGGCGTAGCGCGCCTGTTCAACCGGAGGCCCTTATATTTGTCTTATCGTCCTCGTTCGACGCGACTTTTTACCGCTACACCAACATTGCCTCCACCTCCTTCTCCTCTGGATGGCCTTCGATGCTCTCTTTCTCGGGCGGCTCTTTCAAAAGCTCGCGTCATTTTAGAAAATCGAACTAAAACTCCTCCTGCGACAATCTCGCACAATGAGATTGCGGGAGAAAGCGAGAGATCGCGCGCGCCCTCCTCTCTCGGGCGCGCGCGGGCTTTATACCCACCAACTTTACGTGCATGCCTCGTGGCCTTCCTTCTCCTTCTTCTTCTTCTTCTTCATACATCGCTGCTGCTGCGTTCTACACTCTCTGTATTATATCGAGAACAAGGCCTCGAGAAATCATAGGTGTCAACTTCTCCATTCTCTCCAAGTACAAGATAAAGGTGTACGATCGTGTCCCCTCTATGACCGTGTCACACCTTTTCACACATTCTTTCGTACAAATCTTTGAAGGTGGGGGGGGGGGGGCGTCCTGCTATTAGATTATATCGAAAATAATTGATTTTTTTCGTCTCTTTTCCGACTCTTTACCCAAGTTAAGGGAGCCAAGGGTCAGAGCAGGCAACGACGATTCAACGCGCTGATTCGTATGTAAGACCGCGAAGGTCAGATGAGGCAAGGGTCTCGTCGGAAAGAACTTTCTTTTTGTTTTTCCATTTTGTTCACCGTCAGGCCGTTAACAATCCGAGTCAAGTGTTGCTCCGCCGAGTCGCTGCTCTCGGGGCAGAGAGAAAAAAAAAGATCTCGTCCCGGGGGGAGGGCGAACAAAAATACGGGATGAGAACTTTTTTCCGTCGGTGGAAAGAATTGTGCGGATGAGGAGTTGGGACGGAGGAAAGAGTGTTTGAAACGCCTCGAGGGCGGCAAAAATCAAACGCTCGAACGCGCGTATATACGAGTTATATGAGAAAGTAGGGAGGGGGAAAAATAAATGAGAAAACTGCGAAAACACCGCGCGGTGAAAAAGGTCGAGAAATAAAAGAAAGTGCGAAATAATAAAAACGCCAGCGAGAGAATAAAAATAATCGAAAACATTTTGTTACGACCATTCGGAATCGCGACGCTCGATCGCTCTCCGCTGATGCGCGGGTAGACACGAAATTAACAAAACAAAGTCAAGAAATTATAAGCAGCGTGGCTACGCACAACAATATTGCCGTGTTAAGGAAAGTTCGAAGTGATTAAAATTTAACGAAGTTTGGTGAGGATATTCTTATTATTTCCTATTAAATATGAATAATCACTGAAAATAAAATTTTGTTGATAAAGATCGATATTTTGTTGGATACGTTCAACTAAACGTTTTTTCGAAAAATCACGAAAATTTTGTCATTCCAGCAACAAAACATTCTGGAAAATCTTTTCGGAAAGTAAATTTTCGTCATTCCAATCGTAAATTTTGCTGACAGTTCCGTTACAATGAAAAATATTGTCGCAATAACGAAAATTTAGAAATTATCCCCAAATTATTTAGTTCGCCGAATTCAACAAAATATCGACGTTTTTTGACAAAATTGAATTTTCAGTCGAATTTTTTGAGATTTTTCTTCTACACAGTCGCCAACTATGCAGACAAAAAATTGGAAAAAATTTCTATCATTGTATTTGATGCTTAAGAACGTCATGACCAAATTTGATTGAATTCTTATCATTTTTTGAATTTTTTTCGTACACTCAGCATGTGCGGGTTTCATTCAAATCCGGAATGCGAATTCTTATGGATGTCTGAGAGAATATACGTTCAGTGGCTGCGAAATTACACGGTCGAGTAATTTCGAGCGAACAAGAAAAGTTGAGAGCTCACGAGAATCATTAGAGCCTCCCTTCGCGTGTATACTGGAGTAGTAAAAGACGAGAGGAGCAGCAGCAGCGGATGGAATGAGCG
Source organism: Diadegma fenestrale (assembly GCA_037043255.1). Taxonomy (NCBI): domain Eukaryota; kingdom Metazoa; phylum Arthropoda; class Insecta; order Hymenoptera; family Ichneumonidae; genus Diadegma; species Diadegma fenestrale. The sequence continues at coordinate 12,216,459 of CM073317.1, forward strand.
AGTCGAGTACGAAAATGGAAAGAGAGAGAGAGAGGGAGAGAAAACAAGGGACAGCGCAAAGAGGGCGGAAATGAAAATTCCTCCCACGCGGACGAAAAAGTGCGTACGATTTTTTCGCTTCTCTAATCTTGGCTAATTATTTGGCAGTAATGAATCTCCGGAATGGCCCTTGATATCGTGCGGGCTCGGACGAATGATCCAATTAATGCGAGATACTGCTCAAGATACTCGCGGCTCAGATGCGTACGTAGATGGCGGGATAGGTGTTGAAGAGTAATAGACTCGATCGGGACTTTCGAGTCCCGAATGTCCACACCTAATGACCCGGATTCGAGTCACGTAGCATCGTATATAGTCGCGCTCGACTCTGCTGTCGCACGTATCACGTGTTAACGTGTTCTCCGCTCCCATACCTGAATCTATGCATACATTATTGCACATGTTCGCCAAATTTATGTATATGTACGAAGGGGAGAGAGAGAGATTAATAGGTAGCGAATCTTTCGTGGATTTTTCGAATAACCGGATTGCTGCGTTCTCATATGCGTTAACGCGATTCAATCCGAGTCAGATTATCCACCACGCTTTTTGCATCAGCCTATTCCCACGCGATGAGCCTCGCTCAGACAATCATTTTTTATATGCACTGAAAATTCAATTTTGTCAAAAAACGTCGATATTTTGTTGAATACAGCCAACTAAATATTTTGGGATGATTCCAAAATTTTCTTTATTTCGACAATATTTTTCATTGTAACTGAACTGTCAGCAAAATTTACGATTGGAATGACAAAAATTTACTTTCCGAAAATATTTTACAGAATGTTTTCTGCTGGAATGACAAAATTTTCGTGATTTTTCGAAAAAACGTCGAGTTGAACGATTTCAACAAAATATCGATATTTTTCAACGAAATTTTCTCCTCACACTAAAAATTCAATTTTGTCAAAAAACGTCGATATTTTGTTGAATACAGCCAACTAAATATTTTGGGATGATTTCAAAATTTTCGTTATTTCGACAATATTTTTCATTGTAACGGAACTGTCAGCAAAATTTACGATTGGAATGACAAAAATTTACTTTCCGAAAAGATTTTCCAGAATGTTTTGTTGCTAGAATGACAAAATTTTCGTGATTTTTCGAGAAAACGTTTGGTTGAACGTATCCAACAAAATATCGATCTTTTTCAACAAAATTTTCTTTTCAGTGTGCAATCATTCAAATTCCATCGGATAAAGTTGATCGCGAGCCCGCGATCTTGTTCCGGTATCGCGGGGATTATTGTTTGGGCTCGATCGAGGTTCGTCCGACTAAATTTTTCCATACCAGAAACGAGGAATGGGCGCGTTATGCTTCATATATTGGAAAACGATTGAGATCGCGGAGGGAAGCTTTGGAGAAAACGTGTGGACACACTCGTGTGTCGAACGTACCAACGCGGAATGTGTCCCGAATCCGTATTCCGGGCTACGTGTGTGCACAAAAAAACACGTGAAATATTTGCTTGCCGCTCCAGCGAGAAATCCGTTTCCCAGCTGTTACGGGCCCGCGTTGGTTTCGTCGCACGAGCAGTGCACAACAACACATCGCGCAAGATATTACTTGGCATCCAAATAAGAGACTCGAGCAATGAGCATGAATTTCCGGTCTCGACGAAATATTTTCATTTTGCCAACCAACGAAAATCAAACACGAAATAAATGTTCGAGAAATAGTTACCGTACCTTTGGAATTATTCGACGAAACGCACGCACGCACGATCGACAACACTTTTATTTCCATTTGACGAGAATAAAAATGAAATAAAATCTTTTTTTTTACGTCACACTCGATGAATAATGCGCGAACTCTGGCGGAAAGTTATTTAGATCGTTCCAAGTGCGATAATCAGCTCGCGATAAATTTTCACGTGCGTGTGTACGCGACCATCGAAACCCGTAATGTTTGGCGGAGCGCAACACCGACAATATCGCGCGTACGCGGGAGCTCTATAAACGTGTTTACTGCCGGTAATTCTCTGATGCTTTGCCGCGCGCACCCAAATAATGAAAGAAACAAAAGAAATGTTGTCAAACCTTCCGCGCGGTCTCATCCGCCTTACCGAGACTAACGCGTTTTCCATATATTTGCCTTGCCGCACTAATTGCAACGATGTTGAAGTTTGCAACGTTGGAATGCAACGAAATTCGATTTTTTCTGCAGCAGAACTCGGAATTTTTGTCCAATATTTAGATGAGACAATGAAACGATCATTTCTCGCGACCGAAAAACTTAATCAACGCGAAAAATTGCCATGATTAGGAAAATCCAATAAATAGTCCATAAAAAAAAAAAAAAATTTCTCGGATCTCAACGTTGCAAACTTCAGAGTTTTCTCATTTCATACGTTTTTTTCAATTATGGTTAAGATTTTTTTTTCCAATCATAACAGCGAGTCGAACTTTTTTCTCGAGTATTCTATTGAGCGATTATGATTATTTTTAAGGACCGATTGTGAAGCGCCGCAAAAAGCTATTATAGGGGATGCGCCGCCGCGGGGGGTGGCTGAAAGAGGATTGAAAATGGTGTAATCCTATAATACAGTACTTATCGCGGCTTACGCGACGCTGCTATTGTTTCCACCGGATCCCACTTTTTTTCCTTTCCAACATTCTCCAGCATGCGAATACCGTTTCTTTTTTTTTCTATTCTCCATTCGCGCAATTGTTCTCGCGTAGCAAAGTAACAATTTTCTTTAATCTCGATATAATGACGACCCTCGCAACGTTGTTGCATCGCATATTGAATTAATACTTTTTATCGACGCGTCATAAAAACGTTGTCGCCCTACGCCTCGCTGAGATAACCTCCTACGCGATTTAATTCGCGGCTCCTGCCGCGATATCTGCATGATGATGCGCGATCAAACGTATATGTTTGCTCCGATGACTCGCTTCGTCGTGCGCAGCAGCTTCTAAAAGCTCAATTTATTTTTACAATATATGTAGAAAAGAAAAATGTGCTCCGAATATAAAATTGCGAGCGGAAATGATCAAGAGGTTTAATAATTTACACAAAATATGAATAAATGAGATAAAATTTGAGAATTCAATAAATATTGTTAAAGTTTAACTATTTTTGACCAAACGGAAAAATTCATGCAGCGATCGAGTGATTGCGGTGTAATTATTATTATTATTCAATCTTTCTGTGTTTTTTTTTCATCTTAATTTTCAAGGATTTTTCGCAATCCCTTTAAGTTGAAAGGAGAGAGAGTGAAAATTTAGGACCGAATGAAAAGTCGAGTGAAAATTGTGTCGACTTATGATGCTGAAGTTTGCAACGTTCGAATGCAACGAAAAATATTTGATTTTATTGTTGATTCGTTCAATTTTCAATTTTATCCAAATTTTTCGAGTCGATACTGTTTTCGTGTGGCAAAAATCGGCCATTTTATCATCGCAATTAAATTCTCCATTTAAATAATTATTTTTGCCAAGTAGAAAAAAAATTTCGTTGCATTCCAACGTTGAGAACTTCAGTCTCATGGAATGCAACGAAAAATATTTGATTTTATTGTTGATTCGTTCAATTTTCAATTTCATCCAAATTTTTCGAGTCGATATTGTTTTCGTGTGGCAAAAATCGGCCATTTTATCATCGCAATTAAATTCTCCATTTAAATAATTATTTTTGCCAAATAGAAAAAAATTTCGTTGCATTCGAACGATGCAAACTTCGGAATCATTGTCGACTTTGAATTCGGCCGGTGGAAATATCGAGCGGAAAAAAATCATGCGATAAAAATATGACGTTTTGGTGAGAAATTTTGGTACTTTTGAAAGATGAAGAAAATACTGACGATGCGAAGAAAAAACGAGATGACGGTGCATCTTGTAAATGCGTATATATGCGAGAATATTTCACGTCAAGATATAGAGTAAAGACGAAGGAAGAATAAAAAGACAGATTAAAAGAAATGTCCGAGTTGAGTAGTGCTCGATCGCAGACTATACAGATCGGAGCTGATGAGCAGAGAAAAAACGAGAGAAGCAAAGTGTTAAAAAAACAAACCATCGCCACAACGTATTACGATTCAGAGAAAAAAAGAGAGAGAGAGAGTGTGTGTGTCCAATGTACCCTATTTTGGCTAGCCTGCGTTCTCGTTCGTCCGGGACTCCCGAAATTTGTCCAACTCCTACCAAAACACAACAATCAGCATATAAAAAATAGTTGCTCAATACACTGAAAAGAGAATTTTGTTGAAAAAGATGGATATTTTGTTGGATACGTTAAACTAAACGTTTTTTTCAAAAAATCACGAAAATTTTGTCATTTCAGCAAAAAACATTCTGGAAAATCTTTTCGGAAAGTAAATTTCTGTCATTCCAATCGTAAATTTTGCTGAAAGTTCCGTTACAATTAAAAATATTGTTGAAATAACGAAAATTTTGAAATTATCCCAAAATATTTAGTTGGCTGTATTCAACAAAATATCGACGTTTTTTGACAAAATTGAATTTTCAGTGTGAGGAGAAAATTTTGTTGAAAAATATCGATATTTTGTTGGAATCGTTCGACTCGACGTTTTTTGGAAAAATCACGAAAATTTTGTCATTCCAGCAAAAAACATTCTGGAAAATCTTTTCGGAAAGTAAATTGTTTGTCATTCCAATCGTAAATTTTGCTGAAAGTTCCGTTACAATGAAAAATATTGTCGAAATAACGAAAATTTTGAAATAATCCCAAAATATTTAGTTGGCTGTATTCAACAAAATATCGACGTTTTTTGACAAAATTGAATTTTCAGTGTATATTATTATTCGATAAGAAATAAAGAGGAAAAAAGAGAAATACACACGTTAAATTGAATTTTGTTTCAATGGAATAAGGAGCAAATTTGTGACCTTGAAATTTGGTCTGCTCGCGCGCGCGCGACAAAATCTGTGCAGGCTCCATGCACACGTGTATGCGCGCTCGTCAGCGCCGCGAGATTCTTTGAAAGGGATCGTGTGAAAGGGATCGCGTAAGTGCGGACGCGGGTGATACGCGGCGTTTGTATACAGACGCAGGGCGCGAATGAGGTGCTGCTGATTAAGAATGTGCTTTTGTACGTTTTGAAGAAAGCATGTAGCTCGCAGAGATGCGATGAGCGGCAAAAGGGAAACGCGAGACGGAGGCGCGCGCGGGTGCCATGCATGCGAGAAGTCGGTCGGAGCAGAGAAATATATCAAAGGTCTGGGGGATGGCCCTCGATGTAGCCTGGCAAATGGCAAGCTCCACAGAGATCGTTCGCGGATAGTGGATGAGAATAAGAGAGCATGAACCCGGCCGGCGCGATACAGCAGCAGCAGCAGCAGCAGCAGATGTACAAAAATACATATAGGCGAGAGATAGAACATAAAGATCGAAGCGTCTGTCGAGGACGCTCCTTCGCCGCCACTTTCTTCATCAGCGCACAAGTCTTGGGGCACAAGGGGCTAGGCATCGTGCTAAGAGCTTCACCCCTTTTTTTATTCACTCCTGCACCACACAACGTTAGACATTGAGCAGCAGGGAGGCGGCGCGCGGGATGCTCCAAATCTGTGAAAGGAGCACGATGCGGGGGGCGCGCGCGAGACAAACGCTTACAGCATGTAAAGCCCTCTCCTTCTTATCGTTCTCGTTTCGTCATGCACAAATATAGTGCATATTAGACATCGAAGCCGGCGGCGGCAAATGGTGTTGCTGTGAGCTATTCCCGAGCCTGCTGCTGCTGCTGTCGTGTCAGTGCCACTCGAAAAATTCGCTTCAACCGCCTCGCGCGCTTCGACCCCCTGGGGAACCGCATCCTCATCCCCTACGACGCTATCCATCGACTTGGCGCTGCTTTTGTACACTCCCCCTCCTTCAGCCAAGTTCGTCATGGCCAAGCGGAGATCTGGGTCGTCGATTTTAATCGGCTTCGACGAATATCGCGCGCGCTCCTCCTGGGCCTCATACATCTATATCAATAATCTACCACATCGCTATTCTATACATACAAACATATTGTTTGGGAATGTGCAAGTCTATATCATTATCTATATTCTCCAGGGCACATTGGCGATATCAGCATTCAGCAAAAATCACTCTTTGCCGCGCGCGTTTCTCGAGATCCACCTTCTTCGGCCCAATATGCATAAAGAGATTGTCATCGCTCCTCGCGATCTCGCGCCATTTACTTTCGTCTGTTTTTTTTTTTCTTTCCAACTCGCCTCGCTTACACTGAAAAGAAAATCTTGTTGAAAAACATCGATATTTTGTTGGATACTTTAAACTAAACGTTTTTTTCGAAAAATCACGAAAATTTTGTCATTCCAGCAAAAAACATTCTGGAAAATCTTTTAGGAAAGTAATTTTTTGTCATTCCACTCGTAAATTTTGCTGACAGTTCCGTTACAATGAAAAATATTGTCGAAGTAAAGAAAATTTTGAAATTATCCCAAAATATTTAGTTGGCTGTATTCAACAAAATATCGACGTTTTTTGACAAAACTGAATTTTCAGTGTGAGATTCCGTTACAATGAAAAATATTGTCGAAATAACGAAAATTTTGAAATGATCCCAATATATTCAGTTGGCTGTATTCAAAAAAATATCGACGTTTTTTGACAAAATTGAATTTTCAGTGTACTTGAGGTAATTTTTTTGTTATGAATATTTATTTCTCGACCACTTTAAGGCGGTCGAGCTAATTTCTTTGTTTCTAGAAATCGCGGCTAAAAATTCCTTCGACTTTGCGTCCCAAGTTTTTTTCCCCGACCCGATAGTCAAACTCGCACTTGCATTCGCCATCTGGATGCGAGACCGTGTGCTGATTTATATAGCAAAGAGGGAGAGGAGACTCGCGCTCCGTCTTTCTTTTTACATCGACTTGGGTAGATGGAGACTTTATCCAATCGAGCAAACACCCCATCGCGCCACCGAGCTCACACGATGTGCAGGTTGAGAGAGCAAAACTTTAGTAACTGAATCTGCGGTCTCTCCCTCGTTCTCTGTCCCGCCTCTTCGGACTCGTATCAGTCGGGTGGAGTGGAGAGTCAGTTTTGAAAAGGGTTTACTCGGTGACTGCTACGAGAACCCAAAGAGGTTTAACGTCGCTAAAGGTTTCGTGCTATATGTGGACCCGAGACCCTTTTATGATCCTGCCTTGGCGTTCTATACCAACTCGATTTTTTTTTACCGCTAAAACCTTCGAGTGGATCTCATCATTTTTTAATTTCATCCCCTCTCAAAGAAAAACACGTTGGTCAAATGAATGCAATCAAGCGTTCTCCGCATTGATATAAATCGATAAATACGAGTCGAAAAGGAAAGCCATAATGCCTCCGGTTATCCAGCATGGGGACAGCAGTCGATAAATGGCTCTTGGGTTTGGTTTCATCTCAACGATTCATAGGTATAGATGGAGCTGGCTTCGTGGCTTCGATACCGTGCGTACACTGAAAATTCAATTTTGTCAAAAAACGTCGACATTTTGTTGAATACAGCCAACTAAATATTTTGGGATAATTTCAAAATTTTCATTATTTCGACAATATTTTTCATTTGTAACGGAACTGTCAGCAAAATTTACGATTGGAATGACACAAATTTACTTTCCGAAAAGATTTTCCAGAATGTTTTTTGCTGAAATGACAAAATTTTCGTGATTTTTCAAAAAAACGTCGAGTCGAACGATTCCAACAAAATATCGATATTTTTCAACAAAATTTTCTTCTCACACTGAAAATTCAATTTTGTGAAAAAACGTCGACATTTTGTTGAATACAGCAAACTAAATATTTTGGGATAATTTCAAAATTTTCGTTATTTCGACAATATTTTTCATTGTAACGGAACTGTCAGAAAAATTTACGATTGGAATGACAAACAATTTACTTCCGAAAAGATTTTCCAGAATGTTTTTTGCTGAAATGACAAAATTTTCGTAATTTTTCGAAAAAACGTTTAGTCTAACGTATCCAACAAAATATCGATCTTTTTCAGCAAAATTTTCTTTTCAGTGTAATTAACCCTCGTAATGTCACTTACAAACGCGGAAATAAATTTCATCACCTTGGCAAACCCTCGATATACATTGAGCGTCTTTTTTTTCTTCTCTCACTGGGCCCATCGGAAGAAATGAAAAATGATGGTATAAAGATTTCGAAAGCAGATTGATATGAAAAAAAAATCTGGAGGAAGTGGCCAAGGCCGACGACGGTGGGTTCGCCGCCCGAATACCGAAGCACCCTGTAGGTAAAACCACCCTACGGGAAAGCAGGGGATGGCAAAGGGAGAAATCGAGCGCGAGCCATCGGTATATACAAGTGAGTGTGGGTGTGTGTGTGTGTGTGTGCGAGTGCAGGACCGAAGAGACAGCAGGGAGGAAGGCTGATAGAGAAGGAGAAGGAGGAGGGGCGCACAATATGGGTCAGTTATCGATTGCTCTCTGCTGCTGCTGCTGCTGCTGCTGCTCGACTTTGTCTCGCTCCCTCCCCCGCTCACTCCTCCGCGCGGCACTCTCGGAAAACTATGTAACACGCGCCTATCATGCAACAACCCTCCGTTGCAACGATTTTGCTATGCCCCGTTATCTCAAAGATTACCCAACGAATCATCAACCCGCGCGCGGCCACCACCGCACTTGCTCCCATCTTGCCCAAACTATTTTCTTCCAACTGTAAAAACTAAAGAAACCTTTTCCCTCTCTCTTTGTATGAAAGTTGATGGATTCGCTAGCAATTCCAACGAGTGTTATTTTTTAGAATTTCACCGCGTGCCATCCTCGGGGCATTTAGTTTTTTTAATGCTGTGCAAACCGCGCGAAAGCGGAAGTGGAAACGATAAATGTGGAACTGCCCCTGAGCGACGTTCCACTTTCGTCTCGCGCACTCATTTTCAAACTCAAAGATCGCCCTCGTGTTTCTTTACTCGCCCCCTTTTATTTTCTTTTGTCATTACTCATCGCCGCGATAGATTTTAATTGAATTTCAAAAGTCGATCGAAACTTGCGCGCGCCAATGAATATTCTCGTCTTGCTTGCCAAAAAAACTTTTGGAGCTATTAAAAATGAGCTGCTCGTACGCGCGCCCCGCGAACTTGTAAAAAAGCCCCCGAGGATGCGGGTCAAATATGTATTCCCATATTATTCGCACGTCCGCGCCAAGTAATATCCAACATTGATGGAAAAAGTCTTGCCCGAGACTCTCCGAAGCAAAACTCACCTCCTGCTGCGCGTGTATTGAGGTGAGTAAATCGCCGATATTATTACGACAACGCCGGACCAGCTCTCAACTTTATCGTTTTCTCGTGCAGTTGTTTGCTCCAACTCTCTCCGATCGCAAAGCCATCATAACAAAAACGTAATAAGCGCGACGATAACTCTGTATATAATGAACAATAAGAAGAATTTTTGATTCTCAACCATTGAAAAATACACTGGCAAGAAAATTTTGTTGAAAAAGATCGATATTTTGTTGGATACGTTAAACTAAACGTTTTTTCGGAAAATCACGAAAATTTTGTCATTCCAGCAACAAAACATTCTGGAAAATCTTTTCGGAAAGTAAATTTTTGTCATTCCAATCGTAAATTTTGCTGACAGTTCCGTTACAATGAAAAATATTGTCGAAATATCGAAAATTTTGAAATCATCCCAAAATATTTAGTTCGCCGTATTCAACAAAATATCGACGTTTTTTGACAAAATTGAATTTTCAGTGTATGCTTCGTGCGGACAAAATAGCGCTTGATGATGACTTCTCTCCCTGTGACGCTTGTGACGCTTTCGCGTGAGAGTGCTTCAACCGTGTCGTACAACAAAATGCAATAAGACGCCTATTTCTCGCTCAAGCATTGTCGAAATCATCTTCTCTTGTCTTTCGCGCGACGAGACTCGCGGCGTTACTTGTTTCTTGTAAGGCTCGAGAGAAAAAGACCAAAAGTGTCAGGCGATGAAGAGAATCGGGTCAAAAAATAATTCCATATCGCCAAATAATGCGAAATAAAAAAATGTTGTCTTTTCTCTCGCGATTGTCCTCGTCGAATGTTGCGACGTATCTATGCGCGCGCGAGTGAGGCTTTTATCAAAGGGAGAATTGTTGTGGTCGCGTCCGCTTCGGAAAATTCTTTCTCCGAGTCTTTTGCTTCGTAGTACACGAAAAATGTAATTTTGCTTTTAAGATCTTTTCCCTCATGCACGAGGTTCTTGAGAAGGCGACATTGCGCGCGGCGAGGGATGTGCCGCGCGCGCGGAAGGGGAAAAGACTCGCGACGAGTGCTTTTTCGCTGTTTTATTCCCTTGAGGCGACGAAACCGTCGCGGTTCGGCGCAAAACTCTTTGTACGAATCTCCGCAACGTGCTGAAAAAAAAAGACTCGCACGGCATTCCGGCTCGGAAGTCTCAAGATACACTCGAGTATAATTGCTGGGCGTCAAGTGGCGAACCACCAAAGGCCGGAAAAACGAGTGTGCGAGAGAGCGAGAGAGACGACGAGCCACATTAATAAACAGGGGAAAGCATCGATGTTTTTTTTTTCATAATTAAATGACACACTTTTGTTCTCGTTTAAGGAAGTTACGCAGCTACTGAGCTCGTCATAAAAAGATTTGACTAAATTTGACTTTAGTAGTAATCGATCTTCCAATGTTACATTTCGTTGACTTGCTATTATATCTGTCAAATTTCAAATTTCGCGCACATTTAACCCCGAATACGTGCCGTTGCTATATTTTAGGGAGAGCCGAAAAATAAAATCCACTGCAAGTGCTTTTTATAGTTTTTATCATTCCCGTTACAAGTCACCTTTGAACGTTTTTAAGCGTGGTAAATGATTATGAGGATTTAATCTCTCTGATGTTTAATTTTCATTTCAATCTATCCATCAATTACGGAGATATGAAGAATAATCTACAGCCTATTCCCTGACTTCCCATAAGATGCCATGTTAAATTGGTTGTCAAGGCTTGTCAAACATTTACAAATATCTCGCGTAAAATGCCACCTCAGCTCACAAAAATTGGTACGAGTTATTTTTACATAATTATCTAACTTTCTGCCAAGTTTGCGATTTTTCTGTCCATTAATTCTATTTTCTGCGTAACTCCCTTAATTTCGGTCCTTATTCTCTATTTCGAAGGTGGTTCGTCGTTCAAGTTGTTGAATTCACGTAACGAAATATTTTTGGAAAGATGGAGGATTTATAAGAATATGCTGGAGGATAAATGCGTCGAGGGTGGTTGGGCGTCTCGTGTTACGCGGCGGAATAAGTAGAAGCAGACATTTGGCCGATTTGTCTGGCACTTTGGCTAAACTACCCTCTCAAGTGTTTTCCTATTTCTCTCTTTGTCGCTCTGTTCTTTCTAGCAGTCTATTTTCCATTCTTTCCTCGATCAAGTCCCTCTTTCACCATTTCGCTCCGTTTGTTTTTCTTCCAAGCTTATATTCCTTTTTTTTTCTCCCCCAGCATTTCAACCAATTTTTCGCACGCCCCGCCTCCTCCTCTTTCATGCACGCGAATCAAGCAAAAGGCTGCTACGGCACAATAGAAATATTTACCGCGATACAAAAGAACCTCAAGTCGGTATTTACAGAGACGCGAGATGAAGAGACGAGAAAATGAAAATTGTATAGGTGCGGTTGAGAAGAGAAAAAGTCATATCGCGCGCACTCTGCTGCTCCTGCTGCGGATACAAACGCCCGAGAGTGGCAGTACGAGATTTCCGTAGTCGTTGTATATGTACTTGGCACATTCACGATACCTTGATCATAGTTTTTTAACCCCTGGGAATTTTTTTCCGAGTTCGCGTGTCAAACGTCCGTCTCTCCCTTTTCCCTCCTGCTCGCGGGCGCGCGGAAGCCTGCTTTATATATTTCTTCTCATTTTTTTATCCGCTAGCTTCCTCCACGAGTACACATCGTGTGAAACGGAAAAGAGACAACCCCCGAGTGCTTCAACCGCAACTGCGACCGTGAAAAAAAAAGAAAAAAAAAAGCACAATAAAAAAAGGGACTGAGGCTGCTGCTGCGCGCCCGGGTAAGCGAAAACATTTTTCTGTTCTATATATTTTTTTTTTTTCGTACTCGTCCTTCTTCCTTTCTTTCACATTTTTTTCTCTCGCCTAACCTCCCCGCCCTAGCTCTCGCGCTTATACTGCGCGAGACATATCGACAACTCTCCAATCGTTATTTTCTACCGCGTTTCTCCACGGAAATTGGTCGCGACGCCATCATTTTTATCTTTTTCGCATCGTCTCCTCTTCACCGAGCCAAAACTTTTCGCAACATGATATTTTTTCTCGACGATTGCTCCAATTTCCCGAGTTTTTCTACCGCCCGATAAATGTTAATGACCAAACGCCTTGATCATTGTTTTTTGCGTGAGAAAACAAAAAAACGTTTTGTTGTCGAGTAAAACATGCTCTCGGCAATTTAAAACGACCAACGGGACCGATGATTAATTTCATTCGAGATTGAACAGCCATTCTGGCCAAATGGTCAATTAGCGCGCGCGGCAGTTAATGATCAAGCCAGACCTTCAATTACTCATTATCCCACGTCTAATTTTAGAGGCGCTCTGCTCCCGCGCAAACGAAATACCATCGGAGCAGCCGCGCAGAGCCAAAGAAAATGTTGACGTTTTTTTTCTCCATCTTGTCCGAGGGTGGGCGAGCTCGAGATGTTTCTAAATTGTGGCGGCGTGGGCGCCGCTTCCTGCTGTGAGTCTTATTTGCTCCCCCGCTCGTTAGCGTAATAATTATAAACCAATACCATTTTGAACAGCAAAAAAAACCGAATGAAAACGTGCGAGAATGTGTGCGGGAAAAGTGACGGTTTTGAAGTTTGCATCGTGTTGGAATGCAACGGAATTCGGTTTTTTATTGAGAATTTTGATTCAGTATTTCGTCAGGACAATGAAACGATATTTTTTTAGGATCCAGACACAAAATCGGTATGAAAGTTGCCATGGTTTTTGAAATTGATCAGAAAATGAATAGAAAATCGTATTTTTCGTTGAATTCCAACGTTACGAACTTCAGTATCACACTGAAAATTCAATATTGTCAAAAAAACTAAATATTTTGGTATGATTTCAAAATTTTCGTTATTTCGACAATATTTCTCATTGTAACGGAACTGTCAACAAAATTTACGATTGGAATGATAAAAATTTACTTTCTGAAAAGATTTTCCAAAACGTTTTTTGCTGGAATGGCAAAATTTTCGTGATTTTTCGAAAAAACGTTGAGTCGAACGATTCCAACAAAATATCGATATTTTTCAACAAAATTTTCTCCTCACACTTGAAATTCAATTTTGTCAAAAAACGTCGATATTTTGTTGAATACAGCGAACTAAATATTTTGGTATGATTTCAAAATTTTCGATATTCCGACAATATTTTTCATCGTAACGGAACTGTCAGCAAAATTTGCGATTGGAATGACAAAAATTTACTTTCCGAAAAGATTTTCCAGAATGTTTTGTTGCTGGAATGACAAAATTTTCGTGATTTTTCGAAAAAACGTTCAGTTTAACGTATCCAACAAAATATCGATCTTTTTCAACAAAATTTTCTTTTCAGTGTATGAAAAGTGTTGGCTCGCATTCGGCGCGTTGTGCCTTATTCCGGCTAGACGCGCGAACGTGTTGCTCCGAACGGAAATAAAAGTTGCGCTCGTTGGCCTTTTGGTATATATGAAGAGAATATTGGGCAGGGGCAGACGAAGAATTTGAGAGATAAACGATGGGTATGTATACAAAAGGCCCGGCGGAGGATGATTGAGCTCGTGGGAGAATAACAAAGATGATGCGAGTTGATCGCGTAGTGTCGTGTATACCCCGCGAGAGCGAAATTGCTCCGGTATAAAGCCATATATTGCAAAACGGGCCTGGAACGTATCGAGCGTACGTAATGCGTTGGACCACATGTCGAGCCTGTCGAGCCTCGACCATCCGCACAGCATCAACTCTCGCGTCTGTTATATATGCTTCGTATTGGAAATGGGGTGTTAAATAATGTTAAATACGCAGTGGATTAAGTTTAATTAATCTCTTTATTAATGAGTGCGCAAGGAAGGAACGTCTATACTGTTCAGAGATCTCGACGAGACTGGTAAAGGTCTTACAACCGAAAAACCCTTAGAGAATAACGTCACCATATGCAGAGAAAGAACTCTCAGTTTCTTCTTTGTGCATGGTGACTGTTTACATCGACTCTTGCGTCGATTGGTTTTTGAATCATAAACTCTTATTTAGATAAAGTATTCTTAGGTCTAGAAGGCCGTATTATCCAACACGCCACCTCAAAAATTAATCGACCAAGATGAGTTTATCAGTGATTAACTGTGTAGAAAATTCAAAACCTTATTGTAATTACATTTCATTATATTTTTAATTTAATGACGAACCTTCCTCATGCTTATTTTCTACTTTGATTATTTATCTGGGGAATACAAAATGATCCAACATTTGTTGCTCAGGATTGGGGAAACCCAGAAAAACCCAATCAGATCATGTCAATATTGTCAATCATTACAATCTGAATATAATAAAATTATCAGTTGTCGAGTTATTCCAGGCCCATTTCGGCTCTTAGCTCCAGGAATTTTCAGTTGGCAATGGTTTTGTCAATGTGTCGGCTGGTTGGCTATCTGTGGAAATGAAACGTAATTTTAATTACATTTTTCTCGACTTGTTCTCTTGAGACGTGGTTCTTTATATCTTTATGTTTCGATCTTTTGTTATTGCTTGTATTATTTGCGATACTATTAGAATTGGTATTCTTTATGGATAACGATTGGGTAAGAAATATCTATTTTTCTTTTTCTTTCATTTCTTTCCTATTTTTCCTTTTTTTTTTTTCTTTCCTTTTTCTTTTAGTCTCTTTTTTGTTTTTTTTTCTTTTCTATTTAGCTATTTTTCTTTTAGTAGTCAGAGACTTTAACCAAAGTGTCTCTTTTACGACTTCATACAGGGTCCTCACTTACAGTCGGCCTCTGTGGAAGAGTTAGCTACCGATGCTTGTTTATTTATATTTCATTTCATCATGCATCGTTCATACAACTTAAGCCTGTTGTATTTTGTACTCTTTTCGATTATTTCTTTACTGTTATCCCAATCAGAATCCGTGTAACCACTCGATAGATCATTTAGTTATCTTTTACATGAATCTCTTGAATATTTTCTTTCTTTCTTTCAACTTTAATGCCCAAGGACAATTTATTGAATTTTTCGATAAGAGACTTCATAAATCTTTGGATTATTCCAATTTTTAGCTATCGAAATCGCAAGATCGTTCACATAAAGTACCACATCAATATTTCGTGAAATATTTTCTTTTGATAAAGTACAAATACGTTTGTCACTCTGTGAATTTTGAAATACTTTTTCTATCAAAGCCGTTTCATAGATTTTAAGTCAGCATCTTGCCGCTTGTTTTATTTATTTATTTATTTATTTTTTTTTTTTAATTTCTATTTTTATTTTCATTTTCCTTTTCATTTTTATTTTCATTTTTGTTTTTCCTCTTCATTTTCATTTTTATTTTTATTTTCCCTTTTCATTTTCATTTTTATTTATATTTTTGTAATGCATATACAAGGCTTTGTTTAATTTACAGACTTGATTTTCGTTACTTGCAATACCTTGAGATAATTTTCATGTAAATTCCTTTTTTTTTCTTATTATTATTATTATTATTATTATTTTTTTTTTTAATTCTTAAATACCGTTTAAGAACGTGGTTTTTACATTCACGTTATCAATCAATCAATCATTCTAATTTGCAAAAGCAATATTTAAGCGAAACTGGAAATTCTTGCACTGGGTGCAAATGTCTCATTGTAATCGATTAGATATTTTCGTCTGAAACAACGAGCAACTAAACGAGCTTTATATTTTTGTATATTTCCAAATTCATCGTTTTTATTTATTCAATTTTTTTTATTTTTCATGGAAATGACTATTTACAGTCAACAATATTTTTGTCTCTTGGCTTCAATACCAGGTTCCAATTTTTATTCTTAATCAATGAATTTACTTCATTGTCTATGGCATGCTTCCATTACGACTCTATCGTCACACGTTTTTATTTCTTTGAATCAAGTGGGTATCGTGTAAACAACTGACTGAGCGCACAAGAAATACTCGCTCGAAATATTAACTTCGTCATATGAAATACGTGGTCGTTGTTTAATTCTCCAACTTTTCTGTCCGGGACTATTCATCCCTATTGATATTTTTACTTTAGACTATATCATCCATTTTTATTTTTACTTTTGACTATTTCGTGCATATTGTTTTATTTTGGACTATTTCATCCATTGTCTGAGGATTTTCCATTACTTTCTTATCAATCAATCGGCTCTAGTCTATCTGATTCATTTCACGATCAGATTTACGCTCTTTTGTTTTTGTCTGATTTTACAATATCAGCTTTATTGGCGTTTCCTGATTTTGACACTGTCAGTAACATCAGGTTGACTTCTCATTACTGGCCGAGATTTGAAGTAATTTACCTCGATCAATGCACATCTTTAATTATCATGAATTTTCCTTTTTGTCTCAATATTCCAAATTTTATACCCATTTGGTTCAAACCCAATTAATCTTTCTTTTCAAGATTTTTGTTTTTCATCCATTTTCTTTATCTTATTTTGTCATGCACTTAGATTGCTAAGCTAATAATTCTTGAATATTTCGACTTAGGCTTTCTATCATGCCATAATTTAAATTTGGGTTTTATCAACTTTGAGATCTTCAATCAGTGTTGATTTTATGAGATGTGTTAATGCGAAAATTGCTTCTTTGCAAAAATATTTTCTTAAACTTGCACCGTTTAACTTTACGTGTGCTTTCTCAATTATCGTTTAATTCATACGATTTGCAATACCATTTAATTTGAAGTGTGTATGGAACAGTTAAATGATAGGTGATCCTTTTTGTACGAAAATTCTTTCATATCATTTCATAAATACTTTCGGCCATTATCACATTATAAATTTACGATTTTCAAATTGAAATGAGTCTCAATCTTTGCTGTATAATTTTCGAACTTCAAGAAGACATTCGATTTATATGTGCAATCAAATACGCAACGCTATAGTGTGTGAATTCATCAATAAATGTAACAAAATAATTTTTATCATTCATAGTTGAAAGACTCATTGGCTCGCACACGTGCGTGTGAACTCTAAACAAGGGTCTTTTTATGTGACTTTTATTCTTGGCCTTTTCAAATGAAAGTCGAGCTTGTTTATCGTATATACAAGCCTCACGTAGATCAGCGTTTGGAACCACTCTATCGAAATAACCGATATCCTGCACCATTTGTTTATGTTTCAACTGTAGAAACTTTTCCTTTTTCAATATGGCCTAACTTTTCTTTCTCAATATGGCCTAACGTTTCTTTTTCAATATGGCCTAAGCACTGGTGCTATATATATGGTAATTGTTTGCATTAGCATCATGCATATAAGTCTTTACCTTCTTTGTCGTTTTTGAATTCGACAATTATCAAAATTATTGAAAGGTGGACTGTACATTACCAATTTCCATTTTATTTGTTCATCTATACCTTCTTCTCGTTAGAAGTGATACTTATGCCTTGATTCGTCACTTTCGAAATTCTGGTAATTTCCAGACGTAAAAGCATAGCCTGAGATGCTTTCGTCTCCCTGCTTTGAAGTGGCTTGAATATTGTGGGCAGCTTTCTTCTGTTCCGCCATGTATTTTTGACATTCTTTGTAATGCCAGCAATTCTTCATCTTGTGTCCTCCTCGTCCACACTGTCGACATTTCTCGTATGATGACCCTCTGGTATTAGGATTGAATCTCGATGAGGAGTGAGAACCTCTGCCTCTCTTTGTCCCTCGACGATATCCCTTATGGCCTCTTGAAGGGTCGTTATTGTTTCTCGGTTGGGTCTCTGGCGTCTGAGCGCACAGCACTTTTGCACTCGTGTCATCGCTTGCATTCTTCAATTTTGACTCATGATTGAAAAGTTTGGTTTTCACAAAATCTAACGTAATTTCATTTTCCGTGATTGTTTCGAGTACCGTAGACACGGTATCGTACGCAGAAGGTAGCGAGTTCAATAAATATGACACCATTTGATTTTCTTCCACTGACGCACCGATCGCGGCTAATTCGGTCATAAGATCGTCGAACGTTTCAAAATGTTCTTTCAGGGAAGTTTCACTTTTCATTTTTAATTTATGCAACCGATTTCGGACCGACATTTCAGTAGCAGCACTTTTTCTTTCGTAAACGGCATCGAGACTTTGTAAAATTGATTTCGCGGTAGACTCTGGTTTATCGTACTTGAGGTAAGCGTCCGAGAGATATTGAACAATGGTGCATCTAGCAATTCGTTCAGCTGCGTTCCATTCTTTGTCTTTTGGATCAGAAATTTTCTCATCGATCACTTTAATCACGTTCAATTCGCGTAATAAATTTCTTATTCGGTGTTTCCACGCATTATATTTACTACCATTGAATGGTTGGATATTTCTCAAGTCTTTTGATTTTTCCATCGTCACTTCACTTGCTTCGATATTTTTACTTCACTCAAAACTATCAAATTCTTTTTATAAAATACACAGTTAATGCACAAAGTGAACTGGGCCCATAACCTATTGGAAATGGGGTGTTAAATAATGTTAAATACGCAGTGGATTAAGTTTAATTAATCTCTTTATTAATGAGTGCGCAAGGAAGGAACGTCTATACTGTTCAGAGATCTCGACGAGACTGGTAAAGGTCTTACAACCGAAAAACCCTTAGAGAATAACGTCACCATATGCAGAGAAAGAACTCTCAGTTTCTTCTTTGTGCATGGTGACTGTTTACATCGACTCTTGCGTCGATTGGTTTTTGAATCATAAACTCTTATTTAGATAAAGTATTCTTAGGTCTAGAAGGCCGTATTATCCAACACTTCGCGTATCTCTATCACTGCCGCGCGGATACATATGAATTTAGGGGCGGGGGCTTTTTGTTTGAATCTTTCAACTTGTATCGTGCGTCAACATTTTTTTTTTTCATTTCCATCAATAAAAATTGAATTTTGTCAAAAAACGTCGATATTTTGTTGAATACAGCCAACTAAATATTTTGGGATAATTTCAAAATTTTCGTTATTTCGACAATATTTTTCATTGTAACGGAACTGTCAGCAAAATTTACGATTGGAATGACAAAAATTTACTTTCCGAAAAGATTTTCCAGAACGTTTTTTGCTGAAATGACAAAATTTTCGTGATTTTTCGAAAAAAACGTTTAGTTTAACGGATCCAACAAAATATCGATCTTTTTCAACAAAATTTTCTTTTCAGTGTAGACCGCCGCGCGGCATCAATAAATTATACGGTAACTTCCTCGCCCGCCTACTGCTGCTGCTGCTGCTGCTGTGCCATTTCACGCTTGGGAAAGCTCTGTAGGATCACACCGATCATTTTCCCGCCAACCTCTCCGAGCCCGTGGTGGTGGCGCGGTCGCTTTTCCGTAATGTGATTAATTCGATCGCGTCCGGGCTTTCTCCCGTCTCACCGCCCATAATTGTAATTGCTTTAATGCATGTCCTCCTCATTATCTTCAAATATTATTTACGCACCCGTAAACAAACACTCGTGTTTGCATGTACATCGCATATCGCGCGATGAGCTGGCTCGCCAACGAACATTCTTTTCCTGTTCGCGATGACATTTATTCGGGACAGCAACGCGGCCGCATTGTTGCGTCGTGTTTTCAAACTCCATACCAAGAGAGTAGCTGGGTCGAGGGCGCGAGAAACGCGAATGCATCGAAACTAACGGCCAATATTTCTCATCAATAGCTGTAAATTCGAATTGGTCGCTCGATCGAAGTTCAATCAACAAAATGTCATCTCGAGTACACGCAGCCTGCGATGCTCTTCGCATCAACACGCCGCGCTGCTCTTTCTCTCTCCCCCCCACAGTCTGCTGCACATTCGCATCTGGTGCCCCTCGTATTTATGTGGCTGCAGACTGGCATACGACAATTGAACCGACGCGCGACTCGACTCGTGTCCTCCTCCTCCTTCGATGTTTCAACTTTCGTCATTTCAAAATATTCTCGCTTTTCTTCCGCAAGGGCTTGCACGCAGCGGTTCGCGTGTACCGAAAGTCCTTGAATACTCCTAACTTTTTCGATCGACTATTGAGTCTGAAGAAAAAAGGCGAAATCGATTCTTAGAAAACTTGAAATTAATCGATTATTCCATAAAAAAAAATCTACCGCCGCTGCTCGCTCGGGTCTCATGAAATGTGCAATAATAACTTGTCTGGATTTTGTACCAGGGATGTAGATTACCCCGGGAGTTACGTATGAGCTTTCGAGAATAAAAAGATAGTCAATTCGTATGAGCACGTAACATTGTCGCCCGCCGCGTTGAAATGTTGTTTATTTATTTTCATTGAGTTATTTAACGTATGAAAAGGTTTTTTGTTTGTCGTCGTTACTGTAGAAAAGCGTGCGCAGACTAGATGAGCCAGGCAGGCAGGCAGGCAGGCATCTTATCGGTCGACGGGCTAGTTTTGCCTCGTTGAATGCCGATGGTGTCACGATAATTTGGTATCTCGAATAACTATGGCCCAGTAAGGTGAAATATATACGACGAGTCTCGAAACGATGAAGAGAGAAACTTGGGCATGTTTGGGGTATATACGTTGCGAAAGAGATGCATACAGCCTCTTTGCTCGCGTCGTGTGCACCGGAAGATGGCTTTGTCCAGGGGAGAAACATATCGTAACCATCGGAGTTTGTAGCCTCGTCCGGACGCGGAAACACGCTCCAAGGCCTGCTCGTTCCACCTTGAGACTTCGACCCAAAGCAGCAGCGCCTCTCTCTCTCTCTTTATCTTGTGATTTCAAGATATTTCAGTTGTCAAGAGAGGCTTTGCAAACAAGTATATAAAAGATGGAAAAGGGATGAAAAGCGCCAAGAGCTTTTACCAGAGAGCCGCGAGAACATAGAAACTCGGGCGCGAGAAAATTGTGGACCGATATACCAAAAGATCCGAAATAACGAGACACGGATGACTATTTTTTGTGACCCCTCGCGCCTCACGAGAAAACCGCACAACGAGTGTTGGTGTATTGTTTGAATTTGTTTCGGGATTCGAAAGCTCCTGACCTCTCCGTACTTGCCACAACTCGGCCAAGATTTCTCATCCTTTCCAATTTTTATTTGTGCCCCGGGTCAACTCCAATGTCCATCAACCTGCTTATCCTCCCATGGAATCCTGAATTTAGAGGGCTCCGGGATTGACTAACGACGGCGACGAGTTTTCCAACCAAGAACTAGGTTAAGCCATGTTTATGGCTCTTCCACACGTGAGTTTGCCTTCTCCTCCCCCCGCGCACTTCCAAACCTGCTGCTTCTTTACCTTACGACCCTTGAACCGCGCGGCCCCCCTCCAACAAATACCATCTTGCTCGCGCCGCGCCGGACGCCTTATCGAATTTATTCAAACCCCGTGTGCTTTGGCACTTTTCGAGCTGCTGCTGCCTGATCGACCATTCCAAGGGCCTAAAATAGGAGGCAGACAAATTTGGGCCTGAATAAACACGCGTGCATCTGCGGAGTGTGCTGTGCCGTTAAAAATAATTCTTGCGCACATTGAATCTTGAACGTCTTCGCACTGAAAAGAAAATTTGCTGAAACAGCTCGATATTTTGTTGAATACGTTCAACTAAAAGTTTTTTCAAAAAATCACGAAAATTTTGTCATTTCAGCAAAAAACATTCTGGAAAATATTTTCGGAAAGTAAATTTTTGTCATTCCAATCGTAAATTTTGCTGACAGTTCCGTTACAATGAAAAATATTGTCGAAATAACGAAAATTTTGAAATCATACCCAAAATATTTAGTTCGCTGCATTCAACAAAATATCGACGTTTTTTGACATAATTCAATTTTCAGTGCGCGAGAAACGTTGAAAAAAAATGATAATTTATTCAAAGTTTCGTTTCACAGTTGACTCAAATTGAATTTATTTATTCATATTATTATCCTTTATAATGAAAGCAGATTAGAGCTCAAGAATAAAAATAACACGACGAAATACGCGGTACTTTGCACAAAATTTTCTATATTATCGCCCTCAAAGTTTTAGGCCACCCTGCTCGTGCACTCGCAGGCGCACGTGCATATACGTATGTTTAACACGGGGGAGGCCGCGATTACGTAACAGCAGCAGAGATAGGACGTTGAAAGTCCTGGCTCGAAACTCCTTTCGTGCTTTTCTCATTCCACTCTCTCTCGTCTGCGCCAGCCGCGTGTCATTCTCTCTACACATTTTATTCCACTAAAATGCGGAGGATTTTGTGCTCCCGCGTTCGTCCACCATGCAAATTACGATCTCGACTAATTATCGTCATTTCCAAATACTTGTTACGATTTTTTTTGTCAATTGCTCGAATGAGGAACGAAAAAATCTCATTTTTCTCGTGTACACTGTATTTTTCTTTCTTTTTTCCCGACGAAGCACAAAGATCGCTTTGCGAGGTTGAAAACTCGCGGATCAACACGAGCCGCAGGGCAAGTGTTGGCTCAACGTAAACGGGAGAGGGTTCGCGGTTTTGGCCGCGACGACTACTGCTGGGCTGAATTTTACCCAAGCACAAAAGCTCTCCCGGAGCCGCACACTATAAAAGCAGAGAGAAGGAAAGCGCTTTTAGTCCCCCGAGGCGCGTATACCTCGGAATCACGATGGTCCGCGATTCCGACTATAACCGCGACGAGACACTAACACTAGAAAATCAAAGCCTTATACAGGAAAGTACGCGATCCATGACAATGTATGATGCTGAAGTTTGCAACGATGGAATGCAACGAAAATTATTTAATTCTGTTGTTGATTCGTTCAATTTTCAAAGTCATCCAAATTTTTCGATTCGATACGTTCTCGAGAGGCAAAAATCGATCATTTTATCGTCGTAATTAAATTCTCCATTGAAATAATTATTTTGGCCAAATATAAAAAAGAATTTCGTTGCATTTCAACGATACAAACTTCAGAATCGTTGACAATGTGGCCCCTCGCGTTTCAACCGGTTTTCAAACTTTTTAATCATCTTTATTATTATGCAGTAGAAAATTCATACGAGTATATGATTTACGTATCATTGTATCGATGAAAAGAAATGTATTCAATGCGCCGCGGCCCAAGAAATCCGACTTTGCGCTCCTTTCAACCCCGCGAGAGTTTTATTCTTCGCCTCCTGCTCTCTCGATCACTGCGAAATATCACATTTATTCGACCCATTTATATATCAATATAATATAAGACAGCTTTTGTCGTTCGGCTGGAATATCGCGAGAGATATCGCGGAGGGCAAGTCGAGATTTTTGATAAGGGAAGAAAGGGCCGCTGAGGTGAATCTCTTCTGGAAGGGAAAAGAATTTTTTCCTTTGCATAAGAAACCGCGCGACCAGACTCGCGAAAAAGACTTTGTGCACGATAATTGCGAATAAATAAATTACACAACAAATGACTCTGAAGTTTGCATCGTTGGAATGCAACGAAATTCATTTTTATCTTTGACAAAAATAATTATTCAAATGCAGATTGTAATTACGATGATAAAATGATCAATTTTTGCCATTCAAAAAGCATTTCGGCTCCAGAAATTTGTATGACGTTGAAAATTGAACGAATCTTCAATAAAATTCAATATTTTTCGATGCATTCCAACGTTGCAAACTTCAGCATCATCGCGGACAATCCGTCGCCGCAAAAAACATATGGAAAAGCGCATAGAACCGAAAATATAGCAGGAGAAATTAGAGAGGCGAAAATTGTAGTCGGAATTTCGTCCTGATCATTGCCATACACGAAAGATCGAACAATGCAAGTTCGTTAAAACGATATATATAAATTTATCGTGTTTTATACTTTTATTTCGACGAGCATCAGCCTCGTGCGAAATACCCCCCGATTTCGCAATTTTTTCTTCATTTTTTTATTTCAATTCTTTCATGAACGTACTTGGTCTTTTATAGACTTTTTGTCCTCTTTTATTCTTTCAAACCGGGAATAGGAAATCGAAGCTCTCGAGATTCCCGAGAAGTGTAGCGTGACTGAAGAAGAAAGGGAAAAAAGAAAAATCCGGAATGAATATTTTATTGGAGATTGTTATTGACGCGTGCGTTCATATCGAGCTGTGCAATTTTTTATTTCTAAATAAAAATGCAAGTTCGGAATATCTACTGGAGGCGGTTACGATTTTTATTATTGTATTATCGCGTTCCTCGTGGTTATCGCAGGCGGTCAGAGTCCCTCCCGCGATCGAGAAAACAGTCCGCCGCGAACGGTATACGCGCAATTTTGTTGAAAAAGATCGATATTTTGTTGGATACGTTGAACTAAACGTTTTTTTCGAAAA
Organism: Diadegma fenestrale; assembly: GCA_037043255.1. Classification (NCBI taxonomy): domain Eukaryota; kingdom Metazoa; phylum Arthropoda; class Insecta; order Hymenoptera; family Ichneumonidae; genus Diadegma; species Diadegma fenestrale. The sequence continues at coordinate 12,240,856 of CM073317.1, forward strand.
ATCGCGAAAATTTTGTCATTTCAGCAACAAAACATTCTGGAAAATCTTTTCGGAAAGTAAATTTTTGTCATTCCAATCGTAAATTTTGCTGACAGTTCCGTTACAAATGAAAAATATTGTCGAAATAACGAAAATTTTGAAATTATCCCAAAATATTTAGTTCGCTGTATTCAACAAAATATCGACGTTTTTCGACAAAATTGAATTTTCAGTGTGCGCACGCTGGACTGCTCCCGTTAATAAATTGACTCTTAGAGTTCGTAATGAGCGGCAAACGCACCGAAATAAATGAAAATATGTTTTTAAAAATTACTCCAATCCAATCGGCCTACATAACTTTACGGCGCGGTACAAAAGTTTCATGTTGCAGTGACCTGCTACCGCATGCGTTGAAACGGTCAAGTGTTTTCTGGGTAAATACCGAACGACCCTCGCGGCACACACAGTGTGTTGCTGGGGTATTCACGCGTTTTATGTATCGTCGCGCTGGAAAATTGCTGAATCGCGTTTCGAGCAATGGCTTCGAGGTTTTTTTTTCTGTTTTTTTTTTCCTGTGCTCGGTCTCCCTCTGTCGTTTCTCCCCAAACTGTTCCGTGTGTATTGATGTTATGGCGCGCTGACGAGACGATAGCGTCGTCGTCGGACCGCCACGAGTGACGAAGGTCGTGCACGAGCCTCGCTCATTTTCATCACCATACTCTTGATTTTTTATTCCTTTTTTTTCACTACTTAAATTCTCCAACGACACGAGACTCGTTTTGTTCCTTCTTTTACCCCAATTTCTTCGGCACGCTCTCCTATCGCCCCATCCACCGCCGTGGCCGCCGCCGCCGCGCCGTTCTTATCGCTCTCTACACGGATCTAGACGCGATAGCGTGGAATTTTAACAGGTAAAAACGCACTGATGAAATTGCGTGCGGGCACAGGGGATGCCGAGAGCGAGGGAGGAAGATGAAGAAATAATATTCAATAAGAAAAGCATGCTTTTCCACACTGAAAATTCAATTTTGTCAAAAAACGTCGATATTTTGTTGAATACAGCCAACTAAATATTTTGGGATAATTTCAAAATTTTCCTTATTTTGACAATATTTTTCATTTGTAACGGAACTGTCAGCAAAATTTACGATTGGAATGACAAAAATTTACTTTCCGAAAAGATTTTCCAGAATGTTTTTTGCTGAAATGACAAAATTTTCGTGATTTTTCGAAAAAACGTTTAGTTTAACGTATCCAACAAAATTTTTTTTTCAGTGTGAAGTTTGCATCGTTGCAATGCAACGAAATTCTTTTTTCTATATGGCAAAAATAATTGTTCAAATGGAGAATTTAGCTACGATGATAAAACGATCGATTTTTGCCACCGGAAAACATATTGACTCGAAAAATTTGGATGACATTGAAAATTAAACGAATCAACAATAAAATAAAATTAATTTCGTTGCATTCCAGCGTTGCAAACTTCAGCATCATCGCTTTTCCGTAAGGCCGGGCTCCCAGCCTTACGGGCTAGTAAAGATATTTGCACAACAAAAGGGAAAACGGAAATATCCTTTCGTTGTTTTTCCGTGAGTCTACGTAATTTTTACTCAAGTCACGGGAAAAACTTGAATGCGAAGCAATAATAATTGAAGGCGGCTTGATTGTCTCTTTATTCAGATCCTCGCTGCGACGTTGTTCGGTAGTCTGCTGGGGGGGACATTTCTGCCTGGAGAACGCACACGAGACTCGTACAAATGAATTTCCTTCGGGGGGCATGTTTTTTGTCAGTCGCGCGCGCGGCACAATTATAGAGAGACAATCTCTATTTGCGCGTTTCAACTTTTTAGCGCGCGTCGAGGAATGCGCTTGGAAATGAATAAAAAATGTAAACGCGCGCGCGGAAGCAACGAAACGCCTATATATATGCGTGTTTTACAGAATTTATTACACTGAAAAGAGAATTTTGTTGAAAAAGATCGATAATTTGTTGGATACGTAAAACTAAACGTTTTTTCGAAAAATCATGAAAATTTTGTCATCTCAGCAGAAAACATTCTGGAAAATCTTTTCGGAAAGTAAATTTTTGTCATTCCAATCGTGAATTTTGCTGACAGTTCCGTTACATTGAAAAATATTGTCGAAATAACGAAAATTTTGAAATTATCCCAAAATATTTAGTTGGCTGTATTCAACAAAATATCGACGTTTTTTGATAAAATTGAATTTTCAGTGTAGTAAGCGGCGAGAGGGAAAAAGGAGGGATAAATCCAACTGCGCGGAATGCGTGTGTGTGTGTGTGTGTGTATAAAAAGAATAAGATGCAAAGGGGATGTAACTTACGGATGCGAGACTCGTCGATGCAAGCTCCTCATTGACATGGCTCTGGCCCGAGAGCGATTGCTGGCAGGTGGGCAGGTGGTCGCAATCGCGATCGCGCTCCCACCGGCGCCCCCGCCCCCACCCCCGTGATTCATCACGTTGCCGTTGTTTGCGGAACTTGGATTAATGGTTGGGCCGAGCTGACGTTGCGTCGAGGGGGTCGAAACAGCATCCTGATGATGCTCCACCCCCGTCGCCACGGTTGAGCCGTGCAGTGTCGTGCCCGCGGTAGCCACTACTGCAGCTACGATTTTCCTACCATCCAACGGGCCCACCCCGCCGCCAACCTCGCAAACTGCAGCACTCAAACGTCGCGCCAGTCCCCGGGCGAGCCAACGGGCCAGACGAACACCAGCCCCCACTATGACCCGACACTTTGCTCCACACCCCTGACTCAGGGGGTGGTGCCGACACTCTCACCGCCAACTATTTATTATTATTATTATTATTATCCTTTTTTCCGGTGAGCCTTCCCTTCGAGCTTTGCGCGATTTTAGGCTGGAACTTTTCTTTTTTCTCACTCGAAACTTGTACTTTTCGTTATTCTCCCCGGAAACGGACACTCAACTTTGAAACTCTTCCGGACTAGGAGGATTTTCCTCGTGACAATCACAATCCGAATTCTTCGAGCCTGTACAGTTGCGTCACCTCAATTTTTATATCGTCGGTATGCACTCGAATACGCTCGTCCGAGGAACCGCAGAAAATCTGAAAACAAAATTGTTACATTGTTATTTTTGATGATGGCATAGTTCGAAAGTTTCTCTTTCAGTCGATTGCGGGGGGGAACAAGTGGATTGGGCATCGCGCGGTGACGCGAGAGCACGTGCACTTGGCTCGCGATAATACACGAGCTCCGCACATATATTGATAATATAAATATATTAGGATGCCAAAAGGGGCACACACTCGTTCGAGGATCAATTTGACTTTATTAAAAACCGCATTGAACCGAGCCCATATATACACGTCGTCCCTTTCTCACTATCTCCGCGAACGTACCCCTACATAGCGAATGTTGCCCTATGCCGGCTATCGATTGCCGGAATATATATTTCGTTGCAGAGTTTCCATCGAGCTTTCGGCCGACAGATACATACGGACGCGATCCTGCTGTGTTATGAACCAAAGTGCATACAGTTTTTAACCGCGCTTCCAGCTACCGATTATTCATTACACATTCAATTTTTCTAGCCGTCGTCCCTCCCACCAAAAACCCCGAAAAATAGCCTCACAAATATCGACTAGCTTTTCGACCAATTAAATATTCTGAAATTCTGAATAACTGGCGAAAATAACGATGTTGAAGTTTGCATCGTTGGAATGCAACGAAATTCCGTTTTTTCTTGAGTAGGGCTCGAGATTTTTATTCAATATTTGGTCAGGACGATGAAACGATTTTTTTTAAGGCTAAAAAACAAAAATCGTTATGGTTTTTGAAATTGAACTAAAAATTGATAGAAAATATAAATTTCGTTGGATCCCAACGTTGCGAACTTCAGTATCATTGAAAATATAGACAATCGCCGCGGATGCGATGACGTTTCCTTCAATATTTCACCGATCGGAATTAGTGCGCGCACGCGATTACCGAGAGAGCTCAATGACCTCGAGAGGGGGGCAACTAATCGGTCTCACATGTCCTCCGGATTATTGTATCCGCGTACGGTCCGATTAGAAAACCTTCGACTATAGTACCGTGGGAGAAAGGGAGCAAGAGAGCACACACGTGTGTATCCTTTTGTCGCGAATCAAAGGGCAACATGCGTGCGAAGGAAGGATCGAAGTTATCAATTTCGAGCCACACAGAGAGCGTAAACGGAGCGAATAATCATGCTCGTATATATTTAACCGACACGCGAAGGCACAGCTAATTATAGCAACGACATAATAGAGCTTACGCTTTTGCTATATACTGTACCAACGGTCTAGACGCTCTACAGCGCAAGATTTTATACGCGCGGGATAAATCGATGCGAATATCGAGTTTTTGACAGAAAATAAATTGATAATTTCGTTGTCATGACCGCGAAGCTTTTTCATTCTGTTGCAATAACATTTTATCGCGATTTTTCCCTTCTATATCGCCTCCAAGTTCAACAGAACACATTGTTTAACACGCACGAGCCAATGCACTCGGAATGCATTGACCAACGTGCCGCTGCTGCTGCTGCTCGGACTCGACTTTGTACAGAGGTACATGCCAACTCGAAGCCTCAGCTCCCAGAGGAAAGCCCCTCACTACCATGCTAATAGTGTCGAACGATCGATAACCTCCTCTCCTCTCTCTCTTTCTCTTTCTCCACGCCGAAAAGGAATCTAATGAATCTCTCTCCCTTCCCACCTACGATTAATTCTTCCTTCGTTTTTTCCTGCTCCTCATGTTTTCAAGACGTAATCAAATTTACGCCACAAATATTTACATCATGAATTTCATTCGATCTCCCTGTTTCCCGCTTTCTATTTTCGAATCATCTGCTATTTTCAATATTCTTGAACTTTTCCAATCAATCACTTCTCGCACATCTTTCCATTCTGCTCCTTCGCTGATGACGGTCTCGCAAGGTGCCACGTAATTTTCGTCCAAATTTTCCAATATACAAACGTGACTTTTTCACAATTTCGATCGATTTTATTAACAATTGGAAAGTGTCGGAAAAAAAGTTTTAGCGGATATGACGGGGATGAGGTGAGCACATTGCTCGCGCGTATGGAACCACGAGGAACGCGCGGCGGTCATTCGCAGCAGTGTGAATACGTACCTCGGCAACTCGATGACGGATTGACCCCCTTCGTGTATCATTGATTGCCATGGATTGGAGCGAGTTGAACGAAAAACCGAAAGCAGCATCGATCGTGCTACAAAGGTGCCACGAAAAATCAAAGGATTTTTGTCCGTTTCGGCAGTTTCCTTATCCGACATTCTAGTCCATTATTAACACTTTTAACGCAAATTATTTTGACTCCATTTAATCTCACTCTTCACTGTTACAAATTGCACAAACTTTTATCAAAAACCTGTATTTTATTTATCCGTCATTGTACAAATTGCATTATCAATATTCACTTTCCCGCATATCAGCGTCAACGATTTTTTGTTTTTACTGCTAACGAGGTTTTTCTTCTTCTTTCTCCTTAATTTATTCCGAATGCAACAGAGTTGATAACTCCGCGAAACGAAAGGGTCATCGAACACGTTCGTAACTCGATGCCATTTTTCTCTCTTTGATTCTCGTTTTCCGGATCGGATCCGCCAAATAATTCATCGATACTATATCCGCGCGATGGGAAAAGCACGAGTTTAGACCATCAGGGAGCTCGAGTAACGAGTCACGATTTATTTTTCATCCTCGTGTTCCTGGAGTTTGGTCAAAAACTCTTGATTTTTCGCCACGTCGCGCGCGCGCGTACTCTGATCGAAAATTTTTATCTCAAATTTGGAAAATTCTCGTAAAAGCTCGAGTTGGATAATGATTTTTCAAATGTTTGAGGCTCCAGTTTGGATACTGGTGTGTTGGATGCCGCTAGTGCCGCTGGCGGTGGTGTTGCTGGTGCTGGTTTGGCGTCGACGTGACAACTGGCGTCACCACCAAATCTCGTGGCTCTCTCGTTCAAGATCCCACGACGAGCCGACCTCGCTTTTCCCACGAGACCAAACGACCCTCTCTCTCGCCCTTCCTCGGTGCATTTATCATTTTTATTATTATTTTTTCTATTCTCCTCGTTGTTGTTCCGTAAGAGTTGGGAGATTTGATGGTTCTTCGGATAGACGTAACAATAATGCTGCGGGCAACCGAAAGCAGCCCCGAGTCCTTGGGTGATCATCGTTTCCCCCTTGCGGAGTGTCTCGAGATACCTTTTCGTCTTTTTCGCTCCTCCCCCCTCCTCCTCCTAACTTTTGGTCCTCTTTACCAAGATTTGACGAGTTTATCCCAAATTCACCATGAGATTTTTTCCCTTGGCCTGCGAAAACAAATTTCTAACCTGCTCGCGAGTCACGTGCTTCGCGAGCGTCAGGCTGCCAACCTCGAAACCCGCCAAGTCGATTATTTCCTTTGACTCTGACGAAAATTCGATTTTTCCTCCCAAAAGTCGATCGGAATGAAAATTTTTCATTCTCGTTCAAGTTTTCCTTCCGCGCACGGTATTTCGAGGCGATGGGGCACGCATTTGATCGTTTCAATTTTATTATAAACGATCGAGGCTCGGTAAATTTGTCTGGCTCGCAAGAAAATGTCGAGGGTTGGGCGAATAAATAGGATGAAAGAGGCACTCGGGTTGTTGGAACAGCAACATTGAACGTAACGAAAGAACTACGAGAATTTCGCGATGCAATAACCGCACGAGCTCCCCGGTAGCAACCATATTTTATCCACTTTCGGGTCTACAGCCTGTTTTCCTCTTTACCTCATACACTTATATATGCACACACACACACACGTATTCAAATCTTGAGCAAGGAATTTCTCTCGCGCGCAGCCTCCTCTCCTCCTTTTTCCTTCTCTTCCTTTTTTTTCTGCCTTCCCACTTATTTTATTCTTCCTTATAGTTTCCGACCCCCTGCAGGACCCTTCCCTTTATTTCTTCTGCTTTCCAAAGCGCAATTTTTTCGCAACTCATCACTCGCAACACGACTGGACTTTTCATGGCGACAAAAATGTGCGTGTCGACCAAGACGTCACTCCTCCTTTCACCAGGATTTCAGATTTTTATTCCTTTTTTTTTACTCCTCCGTTTGCTTGTCTTGGGCAAATTTGATTTATCACTGCGAACCTCCCGAGCAACTTTGCCACGATTATGAACGAGTCCTCCGAAAAATTAGTCTCATCGATCAACATTACCCTCTCTCACTTCTTTTCCTCCTCGCAACGCGTCGAAAAATCATGCCCTTTGAGCTTTTCTGCTCTGAGAAAAGCTGATCCTGCCTTCCTCGTCCTTTTTTCGCGGTTCCCCGATCTTTCTGCTCTGTTCGCCCCGGCCCCCGTTCCCTCGATATTCACTTATTTCGTGCCCAAATTTTTCTTATTCCTCTCTCAATTTTTATCTCATTGACCGGTTGACCGTTAATTGACTGCCATCGAGCAAGGAAAAACCCATCGAGCGACGACGTTGGGCCGCTGGCAGCCGGCCTCACACTGGATCTCGCTCTTTCTCTCTCTCTCTCTCCCTCTCTTTCTACCGTTCCTCTAGGAATATCATCCTCGAAACGCTACGGAGTACGCGCGCCCCACCTTCCAACGCGCTCACCTAAACCTCCTGCTCTGCCACAGTGCCACCCCTCTCCTCATTCTTTCAAACTCCCCCGCAGCCCTTTACCGCTCTTGTGTGCCAAACCCCATCCGCCGCCGCCAAACAGGACCGAGAGCGCCTCCGAACGGTTACCATCGGAAGTCGCGGCGGTACTTGTTTAATTTTCATTCTATTTGTAAATCTAATTCATCGTCCAAAGACAATCAAAAGACAATGTGATCCCGACACGACCTTTATTCATCATTTGGCATAAACTTTTCATAATATACACTTGATTCACAATTTTATCGCTATTTAATATCTTTGTGCTCTTGAGGTACAATTAACCCTTCGTGCTCACTGTGGGTAGAATACACCCATTGACCAACTTGTGACGTAAATATCTCCTAGTTCCCGGTAATAAATGGGGTTGTAATCGTCATTCAACGACAGTTTGTAGTGTTCATTGTGCGTTGGCGGCGATAAGTATTACCGCCGCTAACGCTAAATCTCTAAAATCCACTTCGAAATCAACCCACTTTCAATAACGAAATTAATATGTTTTTTCAAACGAGCGCTATCCTACTATTTTTTTCACAAAAGAACCAGATCTGATGAATATCAGGTCCAAATTTTAGGCAAAAATATTGAAAATCCACAAAGTGACGATTATTTTAGTGAAAAAACTTTTTTTTCCTGTTTTTTTTCTTCATTTTGCATTTAAAAAAATATGTTAGCCTTGGATTTCTTTCGGGAAAGTTTTTCGTATCTAAACTCGAATGTCCGAGGGTTGTTCAGTAATTTTTTGAGAATTTTCCGGCCGATAGATTGGTCACAATACGGGTTCGAAAATGGACTGGATAAAATCAACCCAGTGTGACCACGAAGGGTTAAACGATACTCTGTCAATTCTCATTTTTATATTTCGTCGAATAAAACAAGGAAGACTGATATTTTATATTTCCACCGTCAGAAAAACGTATTTTCATTCACCCCGGAGAAAAAAAACGTAACTCGCTGCTCTGGTCATCATGCACGATTATGTAACTTTTCATTTTGTTTTTTTCGTTTGCTTTCAGATTATTAAATATAGAATTGCACAGGCGGTCGATGATGCAAAAAAAACGAGTTTGCATCGATTTCACAATATTTGACAACGACAGGAGAAACATCCGGCCGGAGTGTAAGTTCGAGTGTGCGGAGCGGCACTTTTCGCTGGCCCAAGATGCAACGAGTCCTCGCTTCCCTCGCTCAATTCTTCGATGCTAAAAGTGTCGGTCAAATCTTGCTGCTTGTGCTTGGCCGATTCCTTGCCCCTCGATATTGGGAAAAGAGTCGATTCATCCTCACTGCGAAAACGAAATATTATTGCGTCAATCTCGCGCCCCTCGACAACTCGAGAATTGGAGCGAATAATAAATTTTTTCACCTTTCGCTGTCGCTGTGCCAATACTCTACCAGGGGATGATGCTCATTGTTTTTCCGAGGAATTGGCAATCTTTTTATGGGTATCAAACCAGTGCTATTGCTCGTGGCCGTACTGGTTTTATCATTATTTGGCAGTTTTATGTACTCGGAACTTCGTTGAATGCGTTTGGCCTGTTCGATTCGTGCTTCTGTATTTCGAGAATAACACGCACGAAGTCAATTTTTGCTGCTGCAATTTATCAACAATTTTTCGACTTTGCTTTTCCTCACCTAGTTTTTTTTGCAACTGCTTCGTAGTGCTCCGTTCGGAATTGTGCGTCTGATTGCTGCTGCAGCTGCTGTCACTCGGCTGAAAATTGCAAGTCTGTTGGACGTGCCAACACATTTATTTCCTTCCTACATCGTATCGTGATTATTCGGGAATTAAGAAAGTTACGCAGCTACCGAGCTAGTCATAAAAAAATTCGACTAAATTTGACTTTAGTAGTAATCGATCTTCCAATGTCACATTTTGTTGACTTGCTATTATATCTGTCAAATTTCAAATTTCGCGCACATGTAACCTCGAATACGCGCCGTTGCTATATTTTAGGGAGAGCCAAAAAATAAAATCCACTGCAAGTGCTTTTTATAGTTTTTAGCATTCCCGTTACAAGTCACCTTTGAACGTTTTTAAGCGTGGTAAATGATTATGAGGATTTAATCTCTCTGATGTTTAATTTTCATTTCAATCTATCCATCAATTACGGAGATATGAAGAATAATGTACAGCCTATTCCGTGACTTCCCATAAGAGGCCATGTTAAATTTGTTCTCAAGGCTTGTCAAATATTTACAAATATCTCGCGTGAAAAGCCACCTCAGCTCACAAAAATCGGTACGAGTTATTTTTACATCATTATCTAGCTTTCTGCCAAGTTTGCCATTGTTCTGTCCATTAATTCTATTTTCTGCGTAACTTCCTTAAAGGTCTATTCGATATTTACCATGAAAGAGGAACGTTCATCTTCGACGTTATTTACAGTCTTGGGGTCACTGTCTATCCCGCTATCCTCCATTCTGTCCTCAGACTAATCTCAAGTTTTCCCAATCGATAAATCTACCCTCGAAAGAAAATTCAACGAGATTAATAAATTGAGGCAATCATCCGTTATTTTGTGCCGGAGAAAGATACAAAAATGAATGAGACTCACGTACAATATTGGACAACTTGTTGGAACGGTGACATCACCATCCGAGTCTTATTGATTTTTTTTTCACAATTCAGCATCAAAGAGGACACTCTCCAAGACATATTTTTTGTCCCGAGTCCCACTCAATTGATCCGATCGAGCTTCCTCGACAACATTTCGTTTATTTATCCTTGTCAGGTTATTCGTATATACAGAGGCGTAGACCCGATGTGACCGTTTGTGACAGACTGAGGCCACATGCACGCTAGAGCATCGTGTATACGAGAAGAAAAAGCTCTGGACTCTGCGGGCTTGAAATTCTCGCGAGTATTGATTTTCACGTCGCCCGCGACGAATCCACCTTAATGCCGGCCGAAATACAATCCGCCGCCACGCGGTGAAGCAAACTGTCGTCTGCTTCTCGATCAAAAACAATCTCGTTCTGCTCCTCGAAGGCCTTATTGTCCAGATTTTCATCATTTTATCGCAACGATCATCATTTTTGAGTTTCATCTCGTCATCTCAAAGAGATAATAAAAGATACTCTGCTGCTCGTATCCAAGGCGACCAGTCCCGCCATCTGAGATAATCAACGGGTGACAGAGCGAACTTGACGTAACCAAGTAAAATTTTCAAAATGTCATCATTCATCGTTGGTCCACAAAGTGTCCATAATTTTGTAATTTTACTATTCTATTGATCAACTAACTGTGGAGCAGTCATATAGGATCCCATCATGCCGCACTCCGGGCCGAAGAAAAATGCCTCCAAAATTTCCGACACCAGCAAAGACGTATGAGCTTTTTATTCTTTGTCAATAGCTTTATATTTTCTCGCATTAATCACTCGAACAATTTCGGTTTATTAGCAATCGAGTCTTTTGGCGAAAAGTCGGTCGTCGCGAGTCGACCTTGCCGGCGGAGATATGGAATGGATGAGGGGAAAAGTTTTACTCAAACCCGATGATCAGCTTCAGTTAAGGGATGAAGCAAGTATCGCAAACCATTTGTACATATTTTCGCATTTACATCGTGATTTTTGAGGAAGTTACGCAGAAAATAGAATTAATGGACAGAAAAATGGCAAACTTGGCAGAAAGTTAGATAATTATGCAAAAATAACTCGTACCAATTTTTGTGAGCTGAGGTGGCTTTTTACGCGAGATATTTGTAAATATTTGACAAGCCTTGACAACAAATTTAACATGGCCTCTTATGGGAAGTCACGGAAAAGGCTGTACTTTATTCTTCATATCTCCGTAATTGATGGATAGATTGAAATGAAAATTAAACATCAGAGAGATTAAATCCTCATAATCATTGACCACGCTTAAAAACGTTCAAAGGTGACTTGTAACGGGAATGATAAAAACTATAAAAAGCACTTGCAGTGTATTTCATTTTTCGGCTCTCCCTAAAATATAGCAACGGCACCTATTCGAGGTTGTATGTGCGCGAAATTTGAAATTTGACAGATATAGTAGCGAGTCAACGAAATGTGACATTGGAAGATCGATTACTACTAAAGTCAAATTTAGTCAAATCTTTTTATGACTAGCTCGGTAGCTGCGTAACTTCCTTTTAAATCGATTTTATTAAATTCAGGAACTGCAAGAAGAAATAGCCCGAGTTCTGACGATCCACAATCCAAGAATTCCCGATTCGCTCGTCGGATGGTCGTGGAAACATCGAGAATTTATTAAAATACCAAGTCCACCGCATCTCGTGACGCTGCTCAACGTTCCCGGCACTTTGTTACATCGAGATTCGGAAGAGGCAAAGCTTCAAATTGCCGGAGGATTCGTCGGTAAACGATGTTTGATTCCAATCTTTTTCTCTCCGCGCTCTTCGCTCATTGTTCGATTAAAATGAAAATAAAAAAAAATAGCCGATTTTCAGGACGAACCCGAAGCGGAGCCGAAACAGCCGGAGGAAGAAGGCGAAGAGGGTGAAGAAGAAGCCGAGGACGCTGAGGAAGGAGCAGGTGAATCGCTGTTTCATTTTCAAGATATTTCGGAATCTAGACTAAAATTGATCGCATAAAATTTTATTCAAGAAGAGGAGGCTGAGGATGCTGCGAAGCAAGCTGATGCAACTGGCGATGAAAATGTCGAGCAGGAAGAGGAAACGGTTAAAAAAAAGCCCAAAAAGATCCCGAATCAATTCAACTTTTGCGAACGCGCTGCTCTCACCTACGGCAATGTCGCACGAGTGAGTGTTTTCAAAAATCTATAGCAGTCGTGAACTTTGCCTCTTAAACATGAAAAAAATAAAAACTTTTTTTTTTCAGGACATGAGTACACAAACGGCTCCTCCGCCCACCGCAACCTTCAATTCTTACGTTCTTCAATGGATAATCTTCGACGAATATCAAGTAAAATACTTAAATTATATTTTTGCAACTTGAAAGCATGTCCAAGAATTAATGGTGCCTCGAAATCTCTCGCATCAGGAAGATTATGCCCAACAACAGCGTGAAAAAGAAAAGGAACGAAAATTGCCAGTGGCCCAATCGAAAAAGGACGATCCAAAGAAAAAAGCACAGATCGAGGCTGTCGCGGTAACGCAAAGAATGTTACAAGCAGCCAAAACTCTCGAACGGATGGTCAATCAAAATATATTTGACGAAATATCGCAAGGTGTGTGTCTCAAAAGACACAATGTAAAGATTCGACGGTATAAAGTTTGTTTTTCGTAGACTACCGATACTGGAACGATCCGAGCGACGAATTTAAAGACGGCGAAGGCTCGCTCCTTCCCTTGTGGAAATTTCATTACGAGAAAACCAAAAAACACGATGTAACCGATATGTGCTTCAACAGTCGCTATTACGATCTTTTCGCCGTGTCTTTCGGCTCGAGTGAGTTATTCCATTGATAGTTAACCCTTCGTGGTCACTGTGGGTAGAATCCATCCCGTGACCAACTTGTGACGTAAATATCTCCTAGTTCCCGGTAATTAATGGGGCTGTAATCGTCATTTAACGACAATTTCTAGGGTCCATTGCGCGTTGGCGACGATAAGTATTACCGCCGCTAACGCTAAATCTCTAAAATCCAATTTAAAATCGACCCACTTCCAATAACGGAATTAATATTTTTTTTCAAACGCGCGCTATCCTACTATTTTTTTCGCAAAAGAACCAGATCTGATGAATATCAGGTCCAAATTTTAGGCAAAAATATTGAAAATCCACGAAGTGACGATTTTTTTAGTGAAAAAACTTTTTTTTCCGTTTATTTTCGTCATTCTGCATTCAAAAAATACGATGGCCTCCAAATTTTGGGCAAAAATATTGAAAATCCACACAGCGACGATTATTTTAGTGAAAAAACTTTTTTTTCCGTTTATTTTCTTTATTCTCCACTTTAAAAAATGCGATGGCCTCCAAATTTTAGGCAAAAATATTGAAAATTCACAGAGTGACGATTATTTTAGTGAAAAAAACTTTTTTTTCCGTTTATTTTCTTCATTCTCTACTTTAAAAAATGCGATGGCCGCCAAATTTTAGGTAAAAATATTGAAAATTCACAGAGTGACGATTATTTTAGTGAAACAACTTTTTTTCCCGTTTTTTTTCTTCATTTTGCATTTAAAAAAATATGTTAGCCTTGGATTTCTTTCAGGAAAGTTTTTCGTATCTAAACTTTAATGTCCAAGGGTCATTCAGTAATTTTTTGAGAATTTTCGGGCCGATAGATTGGTCACAATACGGGTTCGAAAATGTACTGAATAGAATCAACCCAGTGTGACCACCGAGATCGGTGGCGGAAGTGTGCATTGCTATTTCAAATATTTCCTTTATTTCCATTGCTTACAATAATCAATATAATGAATAATTAGGTATTACTTTCAGTGTCGTTTCACAGTCCTGTCAAGAACGGGGTCGTTTGTCTTTTTAGTCTGAAAAATCCTTCCTATCCGGAATGGATATGTCCAACGGAGTCGCCGGTCATGTGTCTCGATTTTAGTAAACAGCATCCTCATCTTCTCGTTATTGGAACAATGGAGGGTAGTGTTGCGGTCTACAATATTATGTTACCGCCTGCAGCGCCGCAATACAAAAGCAACGATGTTGAACAAAAACACGGAGGTATTGTTTGGGAGGTGAATAAAAATTGCTCACAAGCAAATGCCTTAATTGACAAATAGGAAAGATTTTTTCTCGCATAAATGACTAACCGAACGTGCGACCAGGTACGATGGGCGCCGGACACCGAGGAGGGTAATTTGACGTTTTACAGCGTGAGCATCGACGGGAAAATCAATCATTGGGTACTGAATCAAAATGAATTGGGTCTTACGACCGTAATGACACTTTTCCTCGATCGTCCGCCGATTCCCGGACCCGATGGTACATTGATCACCCTCAAAGGTAATCAGCCCGCCGATCTATGGCCGAAAATTTACAATTTAAACTAAAAAACTCGAATCTGTCTTTTTTTTGTGTTTGATTTCCCCAAAAAGGATGTGGCACGTGTTTGGCTTTTCATCCAAAGGACAGCGACATATTTCTCGTTGGCACCGAAGAAGGAACCATTTACAAATGCAACACGGCTTACAGCAGCGTTTACATGAAAACCTACAACGAGGCTCACAATATGCCCGTTTATCGGATTGTTTTCAATAAATACAATTCAAGTATATTTGCCAGCTGTTCGGGCGACTGGAGAATCAAGATATGGGAGGATAATCGACTGTGAGTGGTTTTTTTTGTTTTTACCTTCACTTTTGCCGCAACGGACGGAAACGAGTGTGCGAACGAATTTTTTCAGCGAACCTCTCTTCATGTTTGATCTTGGTGTGCCAATTGGCGACGTTCAATGGGCCCCGTACAGTTCGACCGTTTTGGCGTGTGTTTCGAACGATGGAAAAGTCACAGTTTTCGATCTCAACGTCAATAAATATCGATCGATCTGTAGTCAACCGGTTGTCAGTAAACGACGCAGTAAATTGACGAGATTAGCTTTCAACGATGTTCTCCCATTCATCATTGTCGGTGATGACAAGTGAGTCGGATTTGCGCATCATTTTTCAAATTACACGAGCCCGGCGTCGTATTTATTTACATAATTTGCTAAATTGCTCAACAGAGGCACCGTCAACAGTCTCAAACTTTCACCGAATTTACGAGTTAAAGTCAAACCAACGAAAAAGCAACTTCATCTCTCTGAAACTGAACTCGAAACCATGAAACTCGAAAAATTACTCAGCTTTGTACGCGAACCACCTGTACTTACGCCGCCCAAAGACGCCAGAATTTAATCATTGATCCAACATTCAGGCGCTGGATAAACATAAGCGAGAAGGAGACATTAGAAAATTGTACATTATATGATGGTAATAGCACAATCAAATTTTTATTGAAAATGATTCTTTTCCAATTAATTACACGATTAATACTTTTGTGGTTTGACGATACAATTATGATCCTGTAATAACGAGAATAATATTGGCACAATTAGTTTCAATTACTGTATAGTTGTTCAGATGATGCTGAAGTTTGCAACGTTGGAATACAACGAAAAATATGCGATTTTATTGATGATTTGTTCAGGTTTCAATATCATCCAAATTTATCCAGCCGATATGCTTTTTGCGGCTTAAAATCGATCATTTTATCATCGTAATTAAATTATGCACTTGAATTAGTACTTTTTCTAAAGATAAAAAAGAATTTCGTTGCATTCCAACGATGCAAACTTCAGAATCATCAAAAATATGATGCTGAAGTTTGCAACGTTGGAATACAACGAAAAATGTCTGATTTTATTGATGATTTGTTCAGGTTTCAATATCATCCAAATTTATCCAGCCGATATGCTTTTTGGGGCTTAAAATCGATCATTTCATCATCGTAATTAAATTATGCACTTGAATTATTACTTTTTCTAAAGATAAAAAAGAATTTCGTTACATTCCAACGATGCAAACCTCAGAATCATCAAAAACATGATGCTGAAGTTTGCAACGTTGGAATACAACGAAAAATGTCTGATTTTATTGATGATTTGTTCAGGTTTCAATATCATCCAAATTTATCCAGCCGATATGCTTTTTGGGGCTTAAAATCTATCATTTCATCATCGTAATTAAATTCTGCACTTGAATTATTACTTTTTCTAAAGATAAAAAAGAATTTCGTTGCATTCCAACGATGCAAACTTCAGAATCATGTTGCTGAGAGAGTTTCGCCATGGTGATAATAATAACAACTAATCATTACTTTGGTCTGAATAATACCACCGTCGGACAAGACTTGATCTTCCGCGTCCAGTTACAAAGTCATCTGGGCTTAATACAAAAATAGAATAAACGCCTAAAATCTACGTTCAAGTTACAAAATAGTAAATACACCAGTCCCACCCAACTCAATTGGTCAATTCACTTTTACTGCTTGCAAAGAAAATGGCTTTTCAGAGAATAATTGAATATTTCATGGAAATTATTTGGCACCAAGTTTTCACCACCAGCAAGACCAATTTTATTCCATTGTTGCTGCCAAGAAATTTATAATACATTTCGCGATCAATGTATGTCACAGCAGACGCTACGATAATTATTATCAAGACAAAATACAAGAGGGAGGCAGGAAGGGAGACAAATTGTACGAAAGATTGTGTTAACCGGGCAATTGAGGATTTTCAACGACACCGGCGTAATACTTGATTTCTAAAAAGTCTCTAATATTGTTGGGACTAGGCACTTGCCTGCCGGCAAACTCGATGCTCGACATGGGATGCAAAAATTGTTCTGGAAAATCGCAATTTTTTAAAAACCACGAGTCCCTCGTCATGGTACCATTTTTCGAATAAAATGGCAATATATTTACGTGAAGACGATTTACTTTGGAGTATTGAACTTTGAAGAATTGGCCCTCCGTTGCCTTTTCCCATACGAAGCCGTGGTGATCGATTATCGGTTTGTTTCGAGCTTTTACGAGCCACGGCGAACGATCAAGATCATCGCGATTAACGCCAACGTCAATTTGATGATCCCAAGGTAACAAATCACCGTTTCTCATGGCACCGAGGAGAGAACTGCCCTCGAGCCAAAAACGAATACCAAATTCTTCGAGCTTTTCGAACACGTGATGCGCCACTTTTCTCAAACCAGCCAAACAACACGGTGGCGTATAACGATTTTGGTGAAGATAAGAAGGTACGCCGTTTATTACGGAACCGAAACAACGCGGCGTCTCTCTCGAACATCCGTACCACTCGACGCCGTTACCTGCTGCTCTCGTAACTTTTTTTATTCCAAACTTTTCAAACATTGCACGTTCGCGTTTCGAATGCAATTGCTGAATCCTCGATTGAGCCTGTTGACTACGAAACAATGGCTTTCCCTCGTTGAATTGATGATTCTTCACGATGTAAACCTGTGTGCCGCGACAACCAGCTCGCATTAGTCGATTATTTTCCGGACTATTCCATAAAATTAACCCTTCGTGGTCACTGTGGG
This sequence comes from Diadegma fenestrale, assembly GCA_037043255.1. Lineage (NCBI taxonomy): Eukaryota > Metazoa > Arthropoda > Insecta > Hymenoptera > Ichneumonidae > Diadegma > Diadegma fenestrale. The sequence goes on from CM073317.1 coordinate 12,258,509, forward strand.
TAGAATCCACCCAGTGACCAACTTGTGACGTAAATATCTCCTAGTTCCCGGTAATTAATGGGGTTGGAATCGTCATGTAACGACAGTTTCTAGTGTCCATTGCGCGTTGGCGGCGATAAGTATTACCGCCGCTAACGCTAAATCTCTAAAATCCACTCTGAAATCGACCCACTTTCAATAACGGAATTAATATGTTTTTTCAATCGCGCGCTATCCTACTATTTTTTTCTCAAAAGAACCAAATCTGATGAATATCAGGTCCAAATTTTAGGCAAAAATATTGAAAATCCACAAAGTGACGATTATTTTGGTGAAAAAACTTTTTTTTCCTGTTTTTTTTTTCTTCATTTTGCATTTAAAAAAATATGTTAGCCTTGGATTTCTTTCAGGAAAGTTTTTCGTATCTAAACAGGAATGTCCAAGGGTTGTTCAGTAATTTTTTGAGAATTTTCGGGCCGATAGATCGGTCACAATACGGGTTCGAAAATGGACTGGGTAGAATCGACCCAGTGTGACGACGAAGGGTTAAAGTATAATTACTTTAATTCCGACTGCTGTTGTTTGAAGATAAAGCGAGTCGGTAAACGGTAGAAGAAACGGATCCGAAAGTTTTCTCAATATTTTCGATTCCATCATTGTGACGTGTCGTCCGACAACGGAATCGCATTCGGTACCTGCCGGAACATTAACAAATCGCACGCTCCATTCTTTGACGCGTAGCTTGAGATTGTAGCAGCTCAATTGGCTCTTGCCAATTGGCACTGTCACCGCACCATAACGCGTAGCACCATTCACAGTTTCCTGCATTATGAAAATACAAGATAAACAACGAGTTATTATAAAGAGTTGATGTTAAATTTTTCGTTGCTGCTGCTCACCTGCATAACTTGTTTGGTCGAGAGCCTCGTGGCGTCCGGCAAAAACATGACGAATTTCGTTCTAACGAAAAACAACGGATTACGCTCTTCGAAGGATTTGTTGAAATCAGTTTGAAGATTAACGAGTTTAACGTTGCGGAGACTCTCATTGGAAAAGTTTAACTCGAGGGGTGGATAAGGCAATTCGTTGCACACAATTATAATTGGCATTGCGGGGAATGAATTCAATACCGAGTCGACGGTAGCGGTTACGTCATTCTCAAAAGTTTCAAATTGTCGTATGATAATCGTAACTAGCCTGGCCAAACGACGATGAAGTTTCGTTGGGGCCTGAGTATTTGTGCTTGAACTTGTGCTTTTCTCTGCCCCGCCACGATTCAACGTGTACAACCACCATATTTTGTGCCATACTATAACGTTACCAACAAGTGCGAGAACCAACAAAAGTCTCACGAGCTTAACTCGCATTGTTTTACGACACTCTTTCGATTTTCATCTTACACACTCGACCTCCTCTTTTTTATTCTTTCACCAAATTCCTCTCGCCGCGCCGCACTCTTTTTATTTTTAATCCCGCCTCGTACAATCTCGCTCGACGGCAACCACCATCTTTTTCCATCCCCCGGATATTGTGTTGAGCGCGTGCGCGCGCGTCGCATCCAACCCCCCGAGTTTTTTCGGCCTCGATCAATTAATAAAATATCTCGACGCATTGTTGAAACCCTAAAAATTTGATTTTTATTTCGGAAAAAAGGTACGACGATGAATAACGGCCACAGAATTTAGCAGAATTTGTTTATTACAACTCCCCACAAGCCGAGCTATCTTTTAAAAAAATGTAACTTTTATACAAATTTCACAGCGTTTTGATGCGATAGCCCTTGCGCGCGAACCTCGAGTCAACAAAGCTGTACAGTCTATTCGGGGTTGTCTCTTGTCAAAACAAACGATTCGATTACGCAGCACGGATTAAGGCTCGTAGGGCTTGACGAGATTCTCGGAAAATTCTCGAACGTGCTGAACCCCGCGAACCTCTCGTTCCAAGAGCGGCAGCTTCGTTACGTGGAAGTCCTCGTACAGATCCATTATCTTTAACGAATAAAAAACATTTTGGCTCGTTAATCAATACGGAAAAGAAAATTTTGTTGAAAAAGATGGATATTTTGTTGGTTACGTTAAACTAAACGTTTTTTTCGAAAAATCACGAAAATTTTGTCATTTCAGCAAAAAACATTCTGGAAAATCTTTTCGGAAAGTGAATTGTTGTCATTTCAATCGTAAATTTTGCTGAAAGTTCCGTTACAATGAAAAATATTATCGAAATAACGAAAATTTTGAAATTATCCCAAAACATTTAGTTGGCTGTATTCAACAAAATATCGACGTTTTCTGACAAAATTGAATTTTCAGTGTGAGGAGAAAATTTTGTTGAAAAATATCGATATTTTGTTGGAATCGTTCAACTAAACGTTTTTTCGAAAAATCAAGAATATTTTGTCATTTCAGCAAAAAACATTCTGGAAAATCTTTTCGGAAAGTAAATTTTTGTCATTCCAATCGTAAATTTTGCTGAAAGTTCCGTTACAATGGAAAATATTATCGAAATAACGAAAATTTTGAAATTATCCCAAAATATTTAGTTGGCTGTATTCAACAAAATATCGACGTTTTTTGACAAAATTGAATTTTCAGTGTATGTGTCTCATTAACCTGGTCCAAATATTTCTCCTGAATTTTGTGCCTGGCCAAACAGAGTCTGCAAGGTGCGTCGCCCTCTTTCATAAACAACAGTTGATTGACGATTATGTTGTGAGTATCGATTCCGCATTTGGTCAATTCTTGAACCAATCTCTCTGTCTCGTAGAGGGACAAAAATTCCGCTATACAAACGCAAACGAAAGTCGTTTGTTCGGGATCTCGAAACTGTTGATTCACTTGTCTTATCACGTCCAGCATCTCCTCCATTTTGTTGGAAAACTCATCGACGTTGAAATCGCTTCTGCCCAGCAAAGAACTCAACTGAAAAATCAATTTCATTCGTTATTTACGCCCCAAAGGATCTTCTCCCCTTTTTCTCTCTCTCTCTCCTTTCACCTGTGTGATCAAAGGACTGATTTTAGACTTGAGTCTCATTAGTTTTCCCAGACCCTTCTCCACGACCTGGGGGAACGACAATAGCCTCAGGGTGTGGCCGGTCGGCGCAGTGTCAAATACAACAACCGAGAAATTCATCCCTTTGACCAGTCTGGGGAGAAAAAACATCAACAAATTTCTTATTTTGTAACGATCGGAGCGAATCTCGATAAATTTTTCGATAAAACGTACTTCATGACTTCCGCGTAACTCATCGCTTCGTCTATGCCGGGAAACGCGCCGACTATTTCTTGCATGACGTTGCGACTGACGCGTATCGCCTCGCCTCCTAAAACTATATCAACGATCACTCATTTCGGTGGCTCCAAGGCCTAGCACGGATTTTCCCAATGAAATTCTTCACCTACCGGATTCGTTCTCAAAATATTCCTCTGGCAATTCGGTAACTCCGGCATTCGGATCTATTTCCATGGCAAAGAGATTTTCAAAGCCCTGTACCTTGGTCGGCACTTTGCTGAATTTTTGGTCGAAAGCATCGGAAATATTGTGCGCCGGATCGGTAGAAATGATGAGAACGTTGTCACGAACTTTTGCCAATTGTATCGCCAACGAACAGCTGATTGGGAAAAAAATAACGTTTTTGATTTCTCGTTTCATCGATTGAGGTTCACACGTGCGTTCGAATTATTTAACAATAACCTGCAGGTGGTTTTTCCAACTCCGCCTTTTCCACCGACAAATATCCATTTCAATGATTTTTGCGTTATCACGTTCTTTAGCGAAGCTTCCAACTGTTCGATCTCGTCGCTCGGATTGATATTCATTTTGTTGGACTATGAATGCAGCATTAGAAATTCACAACAATTTTGTTTTTTGCGGTATTTTTTGCCGCAAATATCTTTTCCAAATAAACTAAACACACAATTCCGCGGCTCGCACTGACAGAAGTATCAAAGTATCGAAACGACAGAAGACTGCGCGCGGACAGCGAGAGCGAGTGAGTCAGCCGGTCGTGGGACTGAATCAGTCAGTGATAATGAAAAGTGAGAGAGAGCGAGACAAATGTCGGAACGTAGACTCGGGTCAAAGGCCAAGGGGAATTGACCCGTGGCGCCATGTGGTGATCGCGACAAATTCAAGGTAAGCGCTCGCACTCGATAAAGCAGAAAAGCAGGATCTGCTATTTTGGATGCAAAAGAGATGGAAAAAGTGGCGCCGCTCCTGACGTAGGTCGTGGATTGCGCACGCACTAGCGTCATCCCTGGCCATTTTCTCTCACGAAACGCCAAACTCGAGTATTTTATCGCGAAGAGCAAGAATCGGGATTTATTCGTTGATTTTGTTAGTTTTCCACTCTGCGCTCTCGTATCGTCGTTTACCGAGATTGTGTCGTACCGTTATTTTTTTTTTTTTACGTTTTTTCAGCATATATACGATCCACAGTGCATCGTAATCGCGGTCATCGTGTACTCGAGACGTAAGTTAACCCGAAAAATCAAGCCCATATATTACCCGTTTTTCAATAACGATCGTACTTACGTTTTTATTCTTCTTGGCTCCTCCGCAAGCCGGTTAAACGTTGCGTTGTTTCTTTTTTTCTCTGTATCGTAAACATCGCGAATCGGCTTTGACACGAAAAAAGTTGGCAATTGGTAGAAAAAATTGAAAATCGATAATTTCGCGTGGAATTTTAGTTTTATTTTGCATCATTTCGTAACGTGTCTTTTCGTCCTCGATTATTATTCGTGATGGCATCCCGAGGCGATTATTCTATCGATTCAACAATGCCAGAACTGCTCGTTGCAATATATATATATGTATATATATGTACAAACGTGTTGTGTCTCAAATGGCCCGCTCCTCATATTTTTCGCGTGCCATTTGCAGATATTTTTTTCCACATTTCTTTTTATTCTGCAACGTGCGTGTTCGTTTGCTCTTCATTTGAAAAAGCAAACGAAAAGGTATTTCCCAATTTCACGTTGGACGCAAAGGCAACGAGAACACGAATAAGACAAAATTGCACAATCGGTTCGGCGCGTCCTTCTGTATATCGTTGACCAAGTCGTACAATAATTATATTTACATAAGACACACGCAACCCCTGTAACAATACGCTCGATGATTTTCATCGAGTCTTGCGCTCCCGTCAAATCTACGCCCCGAAAAATACTTGAACGATTTTATGATTTTTCTACTCCATCAAAATTTGGAGTTTTTAGTCTTGAGGAAGAAAGTTGGTTGGGAATTGGCTGAATTTTGAACTTTCTTGCTTGGGGCGAATGTTGAATATTCAAAATGAAGCATGACAATTGCGACAGAATGTAATTTTAAGAAAATTGAAATGAAACTATTGAATGGTTGGAAACGCTTGTTGAATTGTGCGGTCATTCATTGATTTATGATTGTAACAAAAGTTTTTTGTAAACTGGAACTAGCGTCCTTATGGACAGCGGCCTTGAAAAAAATGCTCGTCAGGCGCTAGATACGGCAATGTTTGCCAGTCGCTCCTAGAGGATTGGGAAGTTGAAAGGGCTGAAAATCGAGAGTAAAAAGAACGATAGAAAAAAGAATGCAAAGTTGGAATCAATGGCCTGCGGCTCCCAGCGTCGCTGCTTCGATGCCGCAGCCGCCGGTTGGCTATGCTCCTCCCGGAGCGGATCCCATGGCTGTCATGCAGTCGTTTATGCAGTACTATAATCAATCGGTGAGTATCGCTAGATGAAAGCCCAAGTAGGAGGGAATTTATGGCCAAATGCCATGTATAGTTTATTAGGGCCAAACGATTGATCCAAAACAACCAACTTACTCAGGCACCAAACGGGTACACCGCGGAGCAATGGGCAACCGCTCAGCAGCAAAATTGGGCCCAATGGCAGACCTGGCAACAGCAGTATCAACAATGGCAAGCCCAATACGGAGAAAAGGTAGTGGAGATGGTTGAAAGAAAGAAAAAACAAAGAAAAATGAAAATGAAAAGAGGTCGCTTGGAAATTGATGAAAAATTGGAAAGATTAGCGGCAAATGGTAACGATTTCGGTTTCAGTATCAAGAGACGATGAAGCAGATGCAAAGTTTGCCAAACATGGGCCAGCTACCGGCAACTACGACGTTGGGAACGAGCGTGCAGCCACCCCCGCTTCCCCAAGAAGACTCTTCCGTCAAACCCCCTTTACCCCCCGAGGGCAGTGCGTTCGGTTTTTCCGGTATACCGCCGCCACCTCATCAGAATAATCTTCCTCTCTTCCCCTCAAGCAAATCCTCCAATCCGCCCTTACCGTCCGGCCAACCACCCTTGCCACCCGATGCTTCGCGAAACAACGCGTCCATCGATAACTTACCGGGCGGTAAACGCACCGCGAATTCAAGCGTAGATTCAGTTTGTGCTAAAAAATCAAAAGTCGACGACGAAGAACTAACCGAGGCCGAGAAAACGTTCGACGCCCAGTTTAAGCAATGGGAAGAACAGTTCAATAAATGGAAACAACAAAATGCCAATCATCCGGACAAGGTGGGTAATTTAAAATTGGAAAATTTACGAATAACAAAAGTAAACGATACTCGATTTAGCCAACAGAAAAAACACACCATCGCGAATATCATGACGCCCCTTATTTATTATTTATTTGTAGACCCAGTACAAGCAGTACGAGGCAAAATGGACATCGTGGAGGGAAAAATTGATCGAACGTCGAGAACAAATGCGTCGGAAGCGGGAGCAGCAGAAACAGGCCGCAGCCAAGGCGGAAGCGGAAAAGGAGAAAGCGATGGTGGGTGATGATAAAATTTTGAATCTTTTGATCAACACGGAGAATCAAGGATTGATCAACAACTTGTTGGGTATTGGAAAGACCCTTGGACTAACGGGAAAGAACGAGACGGCTGCCCAAGGAGAAACGGCGACGGCTACGCCGAGTCAATCGCATTCCTCCTCTGGCCAACCTCCGACTATGCAATCCAACATGAATCAAACCGCATGGGCGGCTCAGCAGTGGGCCGCACAGTTCAACGCGGGAACTAACATGATCAATTATCCCTCCTCAAATTTTTCACAACCACCGGGTCTTCCACAAATTGGAACAAATTCTCTGCCCCCTACTGCGATGCCAATGCCTAATTTCAATCAACCGCCCAACTTTGGTCAGCAACTTGGCAGCTTTAATCAGCCACCACCCGGATTAATAGGCAACCCTCAAAACTTTTCCAACATGCCGCCAAATATGTCGAGCGGTGGACCAAATTTTTCGCTTCCTCCACCTGGATTTCCTGGAACGTCCAATCAGCGACAACAGCAAGGCGATTCCAACTCTCGGGATCAAACGACACCGACGTCATCGATGCCCGGAAGTGGCGGTGTGGGCAACGATTCCGGGACCAACGTCGGTGGAATGGATCGTTTCAATTTCGGAACGAATCAATTCACTGGTCCGCCACCCAATAATTTCGATGCTATGAGAGGCAACGGATCCAATAAAGATTATGACGGTGGAAATCAATTGGGACCAGCGAGAGGCAGCAACAACAGACAAGACAATTATGGACGAGACTCGGGTCCGGCTGGACGTTCCAGCAACGAGTTTCGAGCCGGCGATAGACCGGGATCCGACAGATTCTCTCGTGATGCCGAAAATCGCGAAGGCTTCGGAGATAATCGCGATAGTTTTAATCCTGATCGCTTCGGAACAAATTCCGATCGATTTAACATGCGCAATGATCGCTTCAACTCCACCAACGATCGTTTCCCATCGACTTATGATCACGGTAGCTCTAACAATAATGATCAATTTCGCCCTCGTAACGATCAATTTGGCGGCGGCATGGGGTCCGGTGATGGCTCTTCGGGCATGAATAATTTGAGTTCGTCCAGTGACAAATTTAATCGCCCACCTTCAGATCGCTTTGACTCCCGAGACAGCGGTCGCGATTATGGCAGCACAAGCTCGCGTACGTTTGGTAGGGGCAATCAATTTGCTCCTACAGCGGATATGCCACCCGAACTACAGAAACTCATGGAAAAACGTCGAGCCGCCATGGACGTTTTTAAGCCTTCGAATTTCGGTAGTTTTCTTGATTCTACCAAAACCAGTAGCACAAGTACATCGCTCAGCGAGAGTTTCCGAAAGTTGACCGGTGATTCGCCGTTTTTACCACGAACGGGCTCGCTGGGTTTTGGCCGAGACACGAATACAGGACCGCCGCGGGGCGGTCCAACTTTTGGTCCTTGTTCCTCCGACGATTCTGCTTCGAAATTCCGAGGGCCCGGCAGTGACTTTGGTTCTCGTGGACCGGCTGATTACAGAGGTACTCGAGGCAACGAATTTGGCCCCCGCGATTCGCGAGATTTCGGTCCCCCGCGAAAGGATTTTATGTCGCAAGGGCCCGATAGAAACGACGAAGGCGCTCGAAACTCCGGCACTTTCCAACCCCGAACAGGCAACAATTTTGAAAAGAGGGGAGACATGGGAGAATCTTTTGGGGCTTCCGATAAACAAAATAAGGACATGAAGAATTTAGAGGCTACGCGGGAAAGTCCTTCGATACAATCAGTGGATAAGAGGAAAGAGGGAAACGATCAGAAGGAAAATAAGTTTCAATCGGAGTCAAGCGGCAGATCGAACGATGATGGTAATCGAAAGGATGTTGTTCCACCGCTTCAAGTGCCATCCTGGATAGAGACGGACTTCGCTAACGACGATTTCAACGAGGTACTCAAGGATAAACCGGTTGAAGGTCGTGCTAGCACTCCATTGAAAGACAAGTCTAACCAAGAAGAGTGCCAACCTTTTCCAAATACCGAATCATCGTCCGCGCGAGTCGCCAGCGATGAATCCAAAGATGGACCAATGACAAGTGACAAAAAAGCGGATGACCTACCTTTCATGGGAGAAAATGATCCGAAACCGGAAGATTTGAACATGGAGCCACCGCCGGAATTGCCAAATTTGGGACCGACGCTGAAAGATTCTCACCCAAAGTGGCAGTCGAACGAAAAAGGGAACGAACCCTTCGACCGTCAACATTGCGACAGTGGCGGGGCTCGAAGAATCAATTTCGATGCCCCATTCGGATCCTCTGAAATGCAAAATCAATCGCGCGATTCAATGTCTTTTGGAGCTAGAGACATGGGTCCCGCTAATCCAGTCGATAGTATGAGACCTCCGCCCGGACCATTTGGCTCCAATTGTTTCGGCGATGGTTTTCGAGGTCAGGAACGTGACTCCTTCGAACCAAGAGGACCGTTTGGCCCTCGGGGTCCTGGCGACGACTTTCGGCCGCGCGGACCCGGAGATTTTGGCCCGCGAGGGCCGTCCGACTTTAGACCGAGAAATCCCAACGATAGATCGTTCGGTCCTCCCGATCAAAGTCTTTTTGCCCCGTTCGGACCCGGCGGCACGAACGAACCACCATTCGCTGCAAACAGTCAACCTCCATTCGGACCGAACGCGTTCGGTCCGCGTGGAAAGTCTGACAATTCTGGCGGGGTAATTCCGTCTCTCATGTCCTTCAAGATCGATAGGCCGAACAATTCACCGGGAGGCGCCGCAATGGGCAACGACACCGAGGTTAATCGATGGGGAGATCTTCCGCCCGCGTTCAGAAAACCCGACGAGGAACAGGGACACGAGGAAAGAAGCGTGAGCGATCGAGGTGGCGGCGATGGCGGTGCGCCTGGAGCCAATGCTCGTGGACCAGATTGGAGAGAAGGATTCGGAAGGAATCAGTTCGGTGACTCGGATCAGCGTTCTCCCGGGCCTCCGAATTTCTCGGAAGTTCCTGCAATGCGACCGGGCAATCAAGCTCCAATGGATCGTGCCAGAAGCGCGGCATCTGTGCATCAAGAACAAAGCCCGAACGCTTTCATTCCCCCCGATGGCGGGATGAAAAATAATCAAAATAATCCCCAGTGCGGCGGAGAGTCGATGACCGGCGGCCGATCATTTTTCGAAGAATCTTCCAGAAGTTCTTTCCACAACGAAAATGTTCGTCCGGGTGGATCAAATTTCACCTCCCGACGTCCAAACGAGGCCAGACGAATCGAAGGTCCTAAAGAATTTTGCGTCGAGAAACAGTTCAATTACAATCACGGTACGGGAATCCCCGATGAAATGACGAAGGAGCATTTTACAGGTAACGTGATCGATTATGGTCATGCTCCGCGCGTCGTGGTACACGATTACATAACACCATCGCAATGCTTCGATTACGATCACGGTAGATTGAAACCCATCGTGCCTGATCATGAGATTTATTGCAAAAGAGATTTTCGTTATTGGATCGAGAATGAACAAAATTTGCGGGACTACACCGATCGCATGAGGGTCTACGAATCCGACATGAGAGCCTTGAAACGTGGCACGAATCAACGGCAGCAACACAATCAACCGAATCAGCGCAATCAACGCATCAACGATCTTCATTCGCAGTTCCGAGAACGGGACCGCATGCAGGACGAGCGACGATCGTTCGAACGCGAACGTCGACAACCGATCAATAGACACGACCGGTCGAGGAGAGACAGGGAAGTCGCCGACGATCACATAGAACAAAGGGATCTATTGTCGAGGGACAGCAGAGAAGCCGGACGTACCGAGAGAGATCGCGAATGGGAACGGGGCCCGATCAAACAGCGCGAAGATCGATCTCAGCACCGAAGAAGCAGGAGCAGAGGTAATCCTTTGTAAAAGTACATCCTCTGGGAATACTCGACAACAAAAATCACCTCCAATTACTTATTCCTCTCGATAAAAATTTTAGAATTTCGTAGCAATTGCTTCATTCTTTTTTCCCTCTTCCTTTTTCTATCATCTCTTTTCTATGACGTAATAATTTATCCATATCTTTTTCCATCATGAAAGGAGACGATGTTTATTAATTATTTTCCTGTAAACAGACAGGACACGCGAGAGGCCCGAAAAAATAAGAAAGGAGACGAACAAAGAAAATAAGAAAGACGATCAAAGGTAATAATCACTGATGGAACGAATTTCGTTTGACCTTGTGGACGACTCGTTGAAATTTAGAAAATGGAAATATTGAACCAGAGATTGCGAATGGAAAGACTTTTGCGTTCTGTGCAGATCCTTTTTTTTTCAATTTCAACGATCGTCTCTGAAACTGTTCAAAATGACTTTCTTCATACCTGAGACAGTTTTTTTCTTCAACCGATTAAATATTTGGATACTTTTCGAATGTTTGAAAACTTTCGATTTTGCTAGATCTAAAGGAAATGTTGCCGATTCGGAGAGCTCGGCGAAGAAACTCGGCGATGAGTCTACATTCCCAGACAAAAGGTACGACACTTTCACATTTAGAAACAATCATCTAAAACAATCAAATTCATATTTTGTCCGAGGAGGAATTGAGACAAACGGCCCCTAGATGCGGAAAAAAATATTTCAATTCCTCTAATACCTCCGGTAAACGATAACACAAAACATTTTTCATCGGTACTTTGTTATTCATCGAGCAAGGACCGATTTCTGCTTTCACTTGCCCATTCAACAACAAAAAACGCCCAGCAAAGTTACACTGATGATATTGGTTTAGCTTTGTTTTTCTTGATTTTAAATTATGCCACTGACACTGAGAATGCGTTGGCCAAAAAATACGCTATTGCTGCGCTGAGCGCGCGAATGCACTTGAAAATCGTCTCTTCGTTCTCGATGTTCTCTCAATCTTCCCTTTTGACTGTCGTATGACCAAACTGTATTCTAGGACCAATAGAAAAGTGTCACGGTACAATTGAACTCGATGATTTTTAAATTTTGTAAAAATGTTTAAAACAGTCGTTGAGACTCAGCGACCGTGAACCGTTTCTGTTTTCCGATGTTACGTGCACAAGCTGAAATAATTGAACCTTTTTTTTAAATTTTCTTCATGCAACCATGCAAAATGACTGTCGATGAGCATTGTCATTTGACAGCTTTTTGAATCCTCGTCATTTTAGGCCTCGCAGAAAGTTCACAATTTCTTACTTTCGCTTGCGAATCAAATTTCAATGCAATATTCAACGAAGGGGACAAATTTTTCCGATAGTTCCCTCCAACTTGATAAATCATGTGATGATTGCTTTTGACACGGAAAAAAAAGTCTCGCAAATTGCGAACCTGCCTTATAAATCCACGAGACACTTTTTTCCCGTGGCTCGTGGATTTGTGCGGGTCGTCGAGCCGAATCGGTGCGACTTTTTTTTACCGGGGTAGTAGAAATTGGGTTGCGTATTTACAAGAGATGAGAACGTATCGTCATTTCGGTAAATGAAAATACACTCTTTTTACAATAATTTATTTATTACCTGTATTTTTGACGTACGTGTGGCGCACGATATACGTGCACACTTGCACTTTACACCATGATTTAACAAAATATTAATTATACAGTTGTGATTCATTGAACAAGTGGTACGAAAAGCCACTCAATGTTTTTACACAACTATTTATCACATATATTCCAAAAAGTAATTTTTCCATCCACTCTTTGATTTTAGAACCCAACAAAGTATTGTCGATGGGTCGTCGGTTGTAAACTGTTGATGCGAGCTTTAGAAATTCAGTTACATCCGAACGATACTAACTTCAACATCATTTATCCGCATCAATGTGTACAAAAACTATTTTACGTCACTCGTACGATTCAATTTATAATAATAATGACGAATTGTAATGATAAAAGTCAACCATTTCCCGTTGACGAAACGCCTCATATTTACGAAAAATTCATTGACAAGTTGGGTAATGCGGATCCAGTTAATTTCGCGCGACTTTAATCGATCGATCGATTTGTTGCAGCGGCAAACCTGAAGACGATGATGACGAGCCCGTCGTGCTTGAACAAGTTGTCGAAGCGCCGCAAACCTCCGAGGCTCCGCAACCCGTGGAACCTCCGGCAACGATGGAATTACCGAAAACCCCCAATTTCACAATGGTCGACGACTTGCTGTGTATACCAGGAAGGCAAAACAGGCCGCCCAAAATTGTCGTGATTTTACGGGGCCCGCCCGGTAGTGGCAAATCATTTGTTGCTAAACTGATCAAGGTAAATCTATTTAATTTTAACCCTTCGTGGTGACACTTCCGCCATCGATCTCGGTGGTCACGCTGGGTCGATTCTACTCAGTCCATTTTCGAACTCGTATTGTGACCAATCTATCGGCTCGAAAATTCTCAAAAAATTCCTGAACAACCCTTGGACATTCCTGATTAGATACGAAAAACTTTCCTGAAAGAAATTCAAGGCTGACATTTTTTTTTTAAATGCAAAATGAAGAAAAAAAATCGGGAAAAAAAGTTTTTTCACTAAAATAATCGTCACTTTGTGGATTTTCAATATTTTTGCCTAAAATTTGGACCTGATATTCATCAGATCTGGTTCTTTTGGGAAAAAAATAGTAGGATAGCGCGCGTTTGAAAAAACATATTAATTCCGTTATTAGAAGTGGGTCGATTTCAGAGTGGATTTTAGAGATGTAGCGTTATCGGCGGTAAATACTTATCGCCGGCAACGCGCAATGGACACTAGAAACTGTCGTTAAATGACAATTCCAGCCCTATTAATTACCGGGAACTAGGAGATATTTACGTCACAAGTTGATCGCATTTCTATTCAGAATAATAAATCTAAGAAAAAAAAAACACTTTGACTGAATCGCTCGTACTGTCTTTTTGTTTCAGGACAAAGAAGTAGAACAAGGCGGTTCTGCACCGAGAATTTTGAGTCTCGACGATTATTTCCTAACGGAGAAAGAGATTGAGTCCGAAGACAGTAACGGAAAGAAAACGACGACGAAGGTCGGTACAGAAGAAAATACCCGTTAGAAAAAGTTTCTTATGAGAAATAAAATGTTTTTAATTTCAACTCGAACGAATTGATGAAACAGGAAATGGTCTACGAGTACGAAGAAGCGATGGAGCCGAGTTACATAACATCGCTCGTCAAAGCATTCAAAAAAAACATAACCGATGGCTTTTTCAACTTCATTATACTCGATTCGATCAACGAGAAAATCTCCGATTACGAGGAAATGTGGAGTTTCGCAAAAACAAAAGGTTTCCGGGTGAGTTCGCGCGCACGGATTAAAATTTATCTGAGTATCTTTACGAAATTAGGCCGGACAAAAAAATGTTGATAATGCAATTTGATTCAAGGTTTACGTGTGCGAAATGGAAATGGACGTGCAAATATGCCTCAAGCGAAATATTCACAATCGCACCGAGGACGAGATCAATAGAATCGTCGATTATTTCGAGCCCACACCTGGTCATCACCAAAAATTAGACGTCACTTCGATGTTGCAGGAAGAAGCCATCGAAGAGGTACGAAAAAAGTCAAATGACGAATAATCACTCGATTAATTAAGGAAGTTACGCAGAAAATAGAATTAATGGACAGAAAAATGGCAAACTTGGCAGGAAGTTAGATAATGATGTAAAAATAACTCGTACCAATTTTTGTGAGTTGAGGTGGCTTTTTACGCGAGATATTTGTAAATATTTGACAAGCCTTGACAACAAATTTAACATGGACTCTTATGGGAAGTCACGGAATAGGCTGCACATTATTCTTCATATCTACGTAATTGATGGATAGATTGAAATGAAAATTAAACATCAGAGAGATTAAATCCTCATAATCATTTACCACGCTTGAAAACGTTCAAAGGTGACTCGTAACGGGATTGATAAAAACTATAAAAAGCACTTGCAGTGGATTTTATTTTTCGGTTCTCCCTAAAATATAGCAACGGCACGTATTCGAGGTTATATGTGCGCGAAATTTGAAATTTGACAGATATAATAGCGAGTCAACGAAATGTGACATTGGAAGGTCGATTACTACAAAAGTCAAATTTAGTCGAATCTTTTTATGACCAGCTCGGAAGCTGCGTAACTTCCTTAATTACTTCAGCTAAAATGGCCGTTCAATAACGCGTTTTTGTCGCTCCATTTCAGGTGCATATGGAAGATACTCAAAATGAGCAGCCAGAGACGACACCGGGAAATGACGACAGTCAAGACAGTCAAGAAGATCCACCAGCTTCAGCGGTACATGATTTTTTTCCATTTTTTCAAATTTACACTCTGCAGCTGATGAGCGAAAGAATTTAATTTTCAAAAACATGCAATTTCAGAGTGTGAGCAAGTGGGAGACAATGGAAGCCGAAGATAAATTAGGTAAATGATTGCACAAGCAAATAATTGATTGGAACTTGAGTGAAATAAAATTTTGGCGCCTCTAACTAAATGCGATATCGATTTGTGTCCGCAGATCGTCTGGATGGTCTGGCCAAGAGAAAAAACGAGGGCAAACCGCAGACTATGGAAGATTTTCTTCAAGTAGCGGATTATTACAACGCTGAAGACACTTCTGGAAAGCGAAGGGTCAGTATTTTTTCCGTTTTTTCGCCCCGCCGAGATTTTTCCATCTTGGCAAAAAAATGTATGATGAATTTTTCACGTGGGAAACAGGTTCGATGGGCCGATTTGGAAGAGCGAAAAGAACAGGAAAAAATGCGAGCGGTCGGTTTCGTGGTTGGTCAAACAAACTGGGATCGAATGATGGATCCGACAAACGGCAGTAGCGCCCTCACGCGAACCAAGTACATATGACCAAAGTTACTTCCTAGAGAATCGAGACAAAGCTTTTCGTAGTGAGAGCATGAGATGACACTGCTACGAACACAAACACAATCCATCGAAAGTAGCAACAACGCTTCACACTTAACATTACACATTGAACCAACGCGCCCAACAGAAACGGTGCTTGAGCACTTTTTATTTTTTATTTCTTTGGCTATTCGTCCAGCGACGAATTATCGCACGGATAATTCAATCGCATAACGAACAATGACGATTATGGCCTAAAACCATAAACTTTGTGTGACTTTTCTTTTTCCTCAAGTTTACAATTTTTCATTTTTTCGTAGTTTTTTTTTCATTTTTGAAACTGAAAAAAAAACGAAAATAATGCGTTTTCGCAGGCATGCGAGTGCGCGATAGCGTTTGATATTTCGCCGCACGCAACACACAATCGAATTATCTGCGCTAGTTGACACGATCGGTGTACTATACGATTTTACATAATCGTTTTTATTGCAGGTTTTTTCCTCTCTCCTAGTGAAACTTTCACGTGATAACAAAAAATGAACAAACAAGCGAAGATTATTCGCTCGACGTTTCGTTCTTCTTCCTTGATCCTAAAATAATAAAATTCGTCTGCCGCGAGAAGCTGATACGCGTGTTTATACAACTAGAGAAGAAATGCGTTGATTTTCGAGGAGGAAGAAATTAAATAATACAATATCGAATGAAACTTTTGTTTGCGTTTAAGAATCAACTGTAATTATATTGTACATGAGAATTTTTCCATATACCCACACACAGTTTTTATTAACGCTTCGTTGTAACGGGCACGACCAATCGTCCCAACAAATTCGATCCAATGTTTCATAATGAAAAATAAAACAATATTATCACCAATATTGGTTGAAACTTACAGCAGCAGGTTTATAGTTTTATCATCGTCACTCGATTTTTCTTATTCCGGTCGTAGGAAATTTCTAATGCTTTCCTTTTTGCAAGTATACTCGGGCGGACACTGGTTCGTCGTTCCGTAATCTATCGCCTTTTTGAAGTCTGTTATTGTTTTCTCGTAACTCTTGTCGACTTGAGCGTATCTGAGGGGAAAAAAAACACAAGGAAATTTTGTCGTCCCAAATGCGTGCAAAAGATTTTAATTTAAGGAAGTTACGCAGAAAATAGAATTAATGGACAGAAAAATGGCAAACTTGGCAGAAAGTTAGATAATGATGTAAAAATAACTCGTACCAATTTTTGTGAGTTGAGGTGGCTTTTTACCCGAGATATTTGTAAATATTTGACAAGCCTTGACAACAAATTTAACATGGACTCTTATGGCAAGTCACGGAATAGGCTGTACATTATTCTTCATATCTCCGTAATTGATGGATAGATTGAAATGAAAATTAAACATCAGAGAGATTAAATCCTCATAATCATTTACCACGCTTAAAAACGTTCAAAGTGACTTGTAACGGGAATGCTAAAAACTATAAAAAGCACTTGCAGTGGATTTTATTTTTCGGCTCTCCCTAAATATAGCAACGGCACGTATTCGAGGTTACATGTGCGCGAAATTTGAAATTTGACAGATAAAATAGCAAGTCAACGAAATGTGACATTGGAAGATCGATTACTACTAAAGTCAAATTTAGTCAAATCTTTTTATGACTAGCTCGGTAGCTGCGTAACTTCCATAATGCATAGAAACTTACTGCGGCATAAGCTTCATCGTCTGAATGATCATTTCGACCGCTCCGAGATATTCTCTCGCGGTATTCGGCACTTCGCACGCTGCTCTGTACAGACACGTGTCACCGATCATGTAACCGAGCGCCAAGGCGACTTCGCCTTCCGAAACTACATTTTCTGCGAAAAATACATTTCCAAACATGAAAAACATAAAAATATTTCAGTCAAATCCTCGACAAATACCTTCGTTCAATTCGCGACCTCTGTTGTCTTGGTTATTGCCGATATAACTCGCTCCAAATACCACAGCTTTTAGGACGAGCAATAACAAAAGATTCGATAAATTCAAGTTGAGCACCTTGAAAATAATTCAATGAAACTTGATTAATTACCATCATTTTACAACGATTACTAAACTATTTTCAAAGTGTGGCTCCAATTTGGACAAAAAATAGTCAATACCTGGCTGCCGCTCGTCGATCTCTGGACCAATTCCTTCGCTATCTCTGCCAGCATTGAACCCGATTCTCTCCTGTACTCCCTGTCATAGCTCGGATTATCCGTATTTCTGGCAATCACGTTGCAAGTTAAAACAGTAAGAAAAATCGCCAGTTCCCAACAGCCCTTCATTATGTATTTTTTGAAAATTCTGGCGAGCCTCGTAACTCGTAATATTTTTATTATCCAATCGTTAAAAAACGTCAAAGTTTGGTCAATAATTCATTCGTGCAAATAATCCAAACATATCTTTTCGTTAGTTGGCACGAGACTGAAGTTTTTCGAGCTTCTAGCGTTTCATTTATAAGAATATGGCGTTGCAACGATGCGTGAATCGGTCATTGGTGGTATCCATTTGCATGAAAGAAATTATGTTTTCTTTCTTTCTAAACACCTGGATGCACATATTGTCCTTTCGTTTTCTCCATTGTCAACCAAGCCCCGAGTCCCTTCTAATTACGCGTGCATTATTCGGTCCCTCGCGCGTATACGTACCGCGACGTTGTTTTTTTTCCGTCATTCGCAAGCAAGATAAAAGGTGAAAGTGGTCGTTTGAACTTTTACTTGATTTGCGAGTTTCTAGAGCGACGAATCATAATCATTAACGAGCAAGAACCGTCAAAAACAGAAGAAACGAAAAATTAAAACTCATATACGGACAAAGCGTAACTAAAGAGTTGTAAATTGTCCTCTATTATTTTGATCATTAAGAATTATCGCAGCCCACAATCTCGACACGCCGACGCATCTTGCAAATTAAACCAAACTGCCACGATTATTGCGCGCGGAACAAAAAATCCCGCTACGTCACCGAAAAAGCGTAAAGTAAAGAAAAACGCAACACTGTAAAGAAATGATTTTTCGTATCGTCTCGTCGCAGTGACGATTAATCACGCTTCATGAGGTTCGGTCAATCACTCGTCTCTGCACTACGTACCGGAAATCCACAAATGCAGGGGATTTGCGTTTCGAATGCGAGCCTGTTGTCTTCTTCCTCATAGCAGGTTTTCACAAACAGCTCGCAGATGCGTAACGGAGAAAAATGTATTCCCATACATAATAATAACAATAATAACATGTTACGCATAGTTTGTTAGTGAAACGAGACGGAAAATAGCAAAGCGATATTGGTTGGTGCAAAACTTTGATACTTGCATAATAAATCGAGCTTATAGAAAAAGTTTCGTGATGAAAACGTACGGGGGTTCGTCGAATATGCCATTTGTATCGTTGTTTTCGAAAAACTCTGCAATAAGCCCGAAAGAACTTTGTCGTTGATAAGTGCACGCACGACACGATCGTTGCATTACTTGCTGCATTTTTTTTATCATTATGCATTTCTGTAGGAATAATTTTGCGCATGCGCGAGCTCATTCTGAATTGGATGCTCGATGGATCAACGCTTCACGGAGAAGCCATGAAAAATATATCGAAATCGTATCAATATCATCCGTGTCTGCGCGGATTTTTATTTATTTAGCTCAATTATACGTTTTTATGCCATTTTTCACAGTAACCACGTAGACGATATCACGAGAGTAAACATTCAAGTCTCCATCATCGCCAGAAGCACTGACAGATAACCCATCGATGTTTTCATGATCTGCGGATTTGAGAAAATCTTTGCTATGATGTGGGAAATTTGCGAGACTTTTTTTTTGTCGTTGATAAACTCACGCTGGTGAATAATTCGAGCGAAAAACCGACAAATTTTCCGGCAGTTATTTGAAGCGGAATTCGGGATCTATTGGTCACCATCATCAATGCCTTTGCCTGAGCGGGCTGAAGACGGAACCAATCGCTCTCGTAAGGAGCGCGACTCAGGGCGGTGCTCTGAAAAAACATTCGTTTCAACCAAGATACACTGAAAATTGAATTTTGTCAAAAAACGCCGATATTTTGTTGAATACAGCCAACTAAATATTTTGGGATGATTTCAAAATTTTCGTTATTTCGACAATATTTTTCATTTGTAACGGAACTGTCAGCAAAATTCACGATTGGAATAACAAAAATTTACTTTCCGAAAAGATTTTCCAGAATGTTTTCTGCTGAAATGACAAAATTTTCGTGATTTTTCGAAAAAACGTTTAGTTTAACGTATCCAACAAAATATCCATCTTTTTTAACAATTTTTTTTTTCAGTGTACAGGAAATTTGCCATTTTTGGATTTCAAAAAAATTGATTCGAAAGACCAACTTCGGAAACGAGGAGATCCCCGGCCCAGCAATAGACAAAAAGATGAAGAATCGTGTAAAATCCGTGGATAACGACGAATGTCATTTGAAGGAAAGGAAAATCTTGATCGCTGGTCAATCCTTCGATCACCGTCTGTAGGAAAATCATTTTTTTATCATCATGATCGCAATTTTCGATCGAGAACGATTTACAAAACGACTATTTCAACAAACCGTAAATGTCACGAAGCCTTGAAAGCAAAAGGTAATGGTGCAGAGTACCATTTGGATCAAAAGCATCAGGTTGAAAGATCCTTCGAGCAACTCGCCACAGCTTTAATATTTTTAGTAGCAAGACATTAAAATGTTCGCGCAAGCCAACGACAGATCGTTGAGAAAAATTGAATTAAACTAAAACCCTTCTGATATGAAAAAAAAAATTCAACGAGTAAAACTCTAGACTGAAAATTCAATTTTGTCAAAAAACGTCGATATTTTGTTGAATACAGCCAACTAAATATTTTGGGATAATTTCAAAATTTTCGTTATTTCAACAATATTTTTCATTTGTAACGGAACTGTCAGCTAAATTTACGATTGGAATGACAAAAATTTACTTTCCGAAAAGATTTTCCAGAATGTTTTGTTGCTGAAATGACAAAATTTACGTGATTTTTCGAAAAAAAACGATTGGTTGAACGTATCCAACAAAATATCCATCTTTTTCAACAAAATTATCTTTTCAGTGTAAAAGTGAAAATAAATGAGTAAAAGAGAACCGATTGAGCTCCTCGTGCCTCTTGATGATCGAGGCGAGTCTTTTCCAGTAGATACTCGGATCCTTGATGCACTCTTCGTCGACGATATTGGCAAGGGCCAATCTGACTGTAGCCAATTGGCCACAAAGATGCAATATCATCATGGCCATTGAACTATCCGGTCCCGAATAACCGATCATGGAGACTATGGTTGTGAAAAACTGGCCGAACCACGTTGGCAAATAACCGCGCAATTCTTTTGTATCGTAAGGAAAATACGCGGGATAGAGCATACCAATTGCCAATTTAGTCTCGTTCGTAATAAATTGGCGCTGATACGGCGCTGCCCAAGCCTTCGTCGAAGTAATTTTATTAATTTTCAATCAGTATCAACGGATAATTGATACGGATGTAAAAATAAGATGATGCAGTTTGCAACGTTGGAATACATCGAAAAATATTGAATTTTATTGAAGATTCGTTCGATTTTCAATGTCATCCAAATTTCTGGAGCCGAAATGCTTTTTGGGTGGCAAAAATCGATCATTTTATCATCGTAATTACATTCTGCGTTTAATTAATCATTTTTACGAAAAATGATTAAGTATTTCGTTGCATTCCAACGATGCAAACTTCAGAGTTATAAAACAAGGCGAATTACCCCGACGCTAGAAAAAGCGACAAACATCGAGCCTGCCAGCGAGACCGACATGATCGATATAAATCGGCCGTATTTTGCTTTTTCGATCATGGCGTTCCTTTCCTCGTCCGTTCTCGCAGCGGCCCAGTCCTCGGCCATTGCCGATAAAATCACTTCGAGGACTTGAATTTTTGCCAAAGCCAAAAATTAACGAGAATCCATGAAATATTATTCCAACTGAATGAGAATAAACTTACCCGATCGTCGCAAACGAAAAAGAACGAGTTTGTACACGGATATGCCAACGGGTACATTAATAACGAGGCAACCGATCATTTCGTTGAGATTTTCACGAAGAAACACTAAACTAGCGGTCATGGGTAACCAAATTAGCAAAAAAACCGCAACCGCGTAAAACAGAGAACGATTTTTGACTAAAACGTTTTGATTCTTTTCGGGCCATGCTCCGATTATTCCCATGTTGAAACGATTCCAACCGTATGCGTAAGCGAATCCTTTGAAAATTTTACGTTATTCCCAAATTATTATTCAAATTTTTCATTTAAACTGCTCAAGTGCGTTTTTCTTTTCAATTCGATACCTGGATTGTCTTTAGCCATTGCAGCTGCAAATTTGACTCGTTTGTCAGAGATTCAACGCAGTCGTCGAAGGTCTGAAAAAAAACTTGTCCGTGATGCGATCGAACGAGCACACAGAACGAATTTGTTTTTTCTCATTTATTTGCGAGTGCAACGACAACGCATCATCATACATTTGAATAATTTACGAGTCCCCCAGCTGCATAAAAGTTTTCACGTAATAACGCACTTGTGCTACATATTCGTCGTTCGTGATTGTACCCAACGGAGCCGATACATTCGAGTGTATCATTAACGTTGCCTCGATCTATCTGTCCCAACGTTATTCTTTGTTTTCCGCGCAATGTTTGGTCAAAGTATTTTCGGGAGACTGCAAGTGCACTCAGGCAATCGAGCTTGTCTCGTAGACTCGAGGAACTAGCGAGCTTTTCGGGAAACGATGTCGGTAAGCCATAAACATCACAAATACAATTTTTTTTATTTTTATTTTCGACGCTCAGATCTAGCCGATCGCTAAGTTTCATCAAATCGTTTTGATACTTCGCGATTTATTTGATTAATTTATGGTACTGAAGTTTGCAACGTTTGAGACCAACGAAAAATACTTTTTCCATCAATTGTTCGTTCAATTGGATAAAATTATAACGATTTTCGTACCGATTTTCAATTTGGAGCCTGAAAAAATGTCGTTTCATGGTCCTGATGAAATATCGACTAAGAATTTTGAGATCTGCTCAAGAAAAATGACGCTGAAGTTTGCATCGTTGGAATGCAACGAAATTTGTTTTTTATTCTTAGCAAAAATAATTATTTAAGCGCAGAATGTAATTAGGATGATAAAATGATCGATTTTTGCCACCCGAAAAGCATATTGGCTTGAAAATTTGTGATGACGTTGAAAATTGAACGAATTATGAATGAATTCAAATATTTTTCGTTGCATTCCATCGTTGCAAACTTCGGCATCACGATTATTTTACGAGTACGTTTTGACAATTAAACCCTCATTCGACTAGTGCGGATCAACTGCATGAATGCCATTTAATTCCTATGGTGTTTAAAATTACACGACGAACACTAATCGAGCATAGCCAGTAGTACCGAGAGATAACCCATCGATGTTTTCATGATCTACGGGAGAAAAGAAAACATGAGAAAAGTTTTATCCCAGCAAACGGTGGTGAAGAAATGATTTGTAAAGACCCACACTGGTGAATAATTCGAGCGAGAAGCCGACGAATTTGCCGGCAGTCATTTGGAGAGGAATTCGGGATCGATTCGTTATCATCATTAGTGCTTTGGCCTGAGCGGGCGACAGGTTGAACCAATCGCTCTCGTACGGAGCGTAGCTCAGAGCGGTGCTCTAAAAAGAATATTATTTGAAAGAAAAATGGGAAATTGATTGATATGCAATAAAAATCGTCAATTACGCAAACTAATATCGAAAAGCGGGGACTTGCTTCAACAACGAGGAGATCTCCGGTCCAGCAATAGACGAAAAGATGGAGAATCGTGTAAAACAAGTGGACAATGAGAAAAGTCATTTGAAGCACGGGTAACTCTCCATCCTCGGTCAGTGCTCCAATCAGCGTCTGTCGAAAAAACATTTTTTTCATCATTCTCGAACGCACGTTGTTAAGGAAGTTACGCAGCTACCGAGCTAGTCATAAAAAGATTTGACTAAATTTGACTTTAGTAATAATCGATCTTCCAATGTCACATTTCGTTGACTCGCTATTATATCTGTCAAATTTCAAATTTCGCGCACATGTAACCTCGAATACGTGCCGTTGCTATACTTTAGGGAGAGCCGAAAAATAAAATCCACTGCAAGTGCTTTTTATAGTTTTTATCATTCCCGTTACAAGTCACCTTTGAACGTTTTTAAGCGTGGTAAATGATTATGAGGATTTAATCTCTCTGATGTTTAATTTTTATTTCAATCTATCCATCAATTACGGAGATATGAAGAATAAAGTACAGCCTATTCCGTGACTTGCCATAAGAGGCCATGTTAAATTTGTTGTCAAGGCTTGTCAAATATTTACAAATATCTCGCGTAAAAACCCACCTCAGCTCCCAAAAATTGGTACGAGTTATTTTTACATAATTATCAAACTTTCTGCCAAGTTTGCGATTTTTCTGTCCATTAATTCTATTTTCTGCGTAACTTCCTTAAGGGGTTGTTGTAGCTGGTTGCAAGGTCAAAACAAGTCGTTTTCTTCACAATTTTCTTCTAAAAAGCATTTCATTTGACCAATACGTGCATTTTTACAAATATCGATTGATACTAAACAAGTTTCTGCGGCGGTGAACACGAAATCTCCAGTCTGAATCATCGAAAATCGCGATAAAAAACGACTTTTTTGGCCTTGCATACGAACGTACCGTGAATGTGACGAAGCCTTGAAAGCAAAAAGTAAGGGTGCAAAATATCATTTGCATCAGGAGCAGCACGTTGAAGGATGCTTCGAGCAACTCCCCGCAGCTTTAATGAGTTTTAGGTCATTAAAATATGTACGTGCACACAAAATTTGTATGGTAAAGCGTTTGACCTTGAAGATCACAAGAGAAATCATGGAATAAATGAATAAAAGAGAACCGATTGAGTTCCTCGTGTCTTTGGATGATCGAGGAGAGTCTTTTCCAGTAGATGCTCGGATCCTTGATGCACTCTTCGTCGACGATATTTGCAAGAGCAATTCTCACTGTAGCCAATTGTCCACAAAGATGCAACGTCATCATCGCTATTAAACTATCAGGCCCGGAATAACCGACCATCGCGAGTATCGTTAAAAAGAATTGGCTGAACCATGTTGGCAAAAATCCACGCGAGTGCGTCGTGTCGTAAGGGAAATACGCGGAATAGAGCATACCAATTGCCAATTTAGTCTCGTTCGTGATATATTTACGCTCTTGCGGTGCTGTCCAAGCCTGCGCTCCAGTTATCACATATTTTAATATATAGTCAATAAAAATGTTCGTTTCCACAAGCCAATTTTCATATCGGTCCATTTTTTAAATCGGCCCCCAAAATCTTCCCCAATATCCATGATGCTGGATTTTTCAACGTTGGAATACATCGAAAAATATTGAATTTTATTGAAGATTCGTTCAATTTTCAATGTCATCCAAATTTTTCGAGCCGATATGCTTTTCGAATGCCAAAAATTGATCGTTTTATCATCGTAATTACATATTGCATTTCAATAATTATTTCTGTCAAAGATAAAAATGAATTTCGTTGCATTCCAACGATGCAAACTTCAGACTACAAATGAAAAATATTCTCGAACTAACGAAAATTTTGGAATTATCCCAAAATATTTAGTTCGCTGTATTCAACAAAATATCGACGTTTTTTGACAAAATTGAATTTTCAGTGTGATGCTGAAGTTCGCGACGTTGAAATTCAACGAAAAATTCGATTTTCTATTCATTTTTTAGTCAATTTCAAAAACCATGACAATTTTCATACCGATTTTGTGTCTGGATCCTAAAAATAGATCGTCGAAAGATCGTTCAAATATTCTATTTTATTGAGGATTCGTTCAATTTTCAATGTCATCCAAATTTTTCGAGCCGATATGCTTTTCGAATGGCAAAAATCGATCATTTTATCATCGTAATTACATTGTGCATTTGAATAATTATTTCTGTCAAAGATAAAAATGAATTTCGTTGCATTCCAACGATGCAAACTTCAGAGTCATCCATTGGACGCGTAAAATACGAAATGCGATCAAAAAAACGTGATATGCGATTGTTTCAATTAATAGAAAAGTGGCAAGATTTGAAAAGTGACTCATTCGAAACGAAATACGATAAAAATAATCTGCAATTACCCGAACGCTTGAAAAAGCGAGCATCACCCCGGACGCCAATGCAACCGACATGTACGATATGAATCTAGCATATTTGGCATTTTCAAGCATCACATTTCTTTCCTCGTCCGATCTCGTAATAGCCCAATCCCTGGCCATTGCAGATAGAACCGATTTGATGACTTGATTTTCCCCATTAAAATCAAACATTGAAACGTTGACTTCATTTCGTTTTTATATTATCATTACGCAGCTTTCGTTATCGCGATTTTATGTCGTAAATCGGGAGGGGCTATTCACTCTTTAGTGAGGTGCCACAGTGATTTCCGACTAGAGTCGATTTCATGTGATTTTTGTGATTTCAGGAATGATTCAAAATATTTCCAACACTATATGAATTCATAGAATTTCAATCGATTTCGTTGGAATTCAATAACGATTTCTGAAATCCCGGCAATCAAAGAAAAACCCCAAAACTATAAAAGTGATTTCAAGTTGATTTCTGGGGATTTCAATCACGATCAGATAATATCGATTCACTGACAGGTTTCGGGATTTCAAGCGATTTCTTCTAATTTTGCATTCGATTTCAAAGCGAAGTGCTCCACTGATTTCACGAATGAATAGCCCCTCGGTAAATCGGGACTGAAAAAAAAAACTCACCGGTTCGTCGCCAACGAAGAAGAACGATTTTGTAGATGGACATTGCAACGGGTATATTGATAACGAGACAACCGATCAAATCGATCAAACTGTCACTCAGAAAGGGGATGCTGGCGGTCATTGGTATCCAAATCATAATAAAAATGGCAAACCCGTACAGCCAGGCCCGATTTTTCATCATGGTGTTGTCGTCTCCTTCCGGCCATCCCCCAATCACCTCCATGTTGAAACGATTCCAACCGTAAGCGTAAGTGTATCCTTTCAATTTCCGGTTGTAAACTCCGCGATTTATTATTCGTTCTTTCAAGTATTTAAAAAAAAATTTTTTTTTTTTTAAGGGTGAGCAATTCGGTACCTGGATTTTCATCGGTCATCGCACTTGGAAATCTTACTCTTTATGGTCACGAATTCAATGACCATGGGAAGGTCTGAAAAAAAATTCTGGCACTCTGTGATCCGAGGCCTGAACGAATTTGTTGCTCCTCCTTTATTGCATCAACTGCGTGCAACGATGACAACGCACGATGTCGTGCATAATTCACGAGCGCGTCTCTGTACAAAAGTTTCACCGTGTAATGATGCGTTTTTATACATTTATTGCTCATCGACTAAGAGCTGCAACTTTCGTAAACGTTTCCTACGACCTAACGGAAAAAACAGCCATTTTTACAACATTTTCCGCGCATCTATTTCTCGGTTTTTTCGTTTCGTTCATTATTTACGATGCTCGTTTCATATGCAACGACGAGTTCGAACGCGCTTCCACAAACGCTTCTATAAATCATATCAAAGATGGATATTTTCCGTTCTACGCGCTTTGCCCAGGGGAAAGCTTTCGTCAGCAACGAAAAATCCCAGTATTATTTCCTCCTATACGCAACAATGTTGTTGGAAAAAAAAAACTAC
This sequence comes from Diadegma fenestrale, assembly GCA_037043255.1. Taxonomy (NCBI): domain Eukaryota; kingdom Metazoa; phylum Arthropoda; class Insecta; order Hymenoptera; family Ichneumonidae; genus Diadegma; species Diadegma fenestrale. Next base: position 12,285,814 of record CM073317.1, read on the forward strand.
AAGTATAATGAGAGGATAATTTTGTTTTTCCTTTCGAACGATCCAGTCTCTAACGTATTGAGAATTGCCGGGTATAAAATCCTGAATAAAGCGATTAACCCTTCGTGGTCAAATATCTCCTAGTTCTCGGTAATTAATGGGGCTGTAATCGTCATTTAACGACAGTTTCTAGTGTCCATTGCGCGTTGCCGGCGATAAGTATTACCGCCGCTAACGCTAAATCTCTAAAATCCACTCTGAAATCGACCCACTTCCAATAACGGAATTAATATGTTTTTTCAAACGCGCGCTATCCTACTATTTTTTTCCCAAAAGAACCAGATCTGATGAATATCAGGTCCAAATTTTAGGCAAAAATATTGAAAATCCACAAAGTGACGATTATTTTAGTGAAAAAACTTTTTTTCCCGTTTTTTTTCTTCATTTTGCATTTACAAAAATATGTTAGCCTTGGATTTCTTTCAGGAAAGTTTTTCGTATCTAAACAGGAATGTCCAAGGGTTGTTCAGTAATTTTTTGAGAATTTTCGGGCCGATAGATTGGTCACAATACGAGTTCGAAAATGGACTGGGTAGAATCGACCCAGTGTGACCACCGAGATCAAGGTCGCTCATTGTGAGACTATCGAGTTTTCGATCAGCTGATCGCTGGTCGTTAGAGAGCGACACGTGAGGAAGCAGTTGCGAAAATCGATATATTCTGCTGTACCAACATTGGTGTCTTGGTTTAGTCGAAAAATGTACCGCTACGCGCGCTAGTACCGATTCACAGCTTCGCTCGAGCAACTAAAAAAAAAATGTCGCGATGTATGAGGGGTAACAAGTTTTTTCAAACGTTGCTCTCGAAAACGAAATGGCCAGACCGCAGGGTTGCTACGGGCTAGGCAAGGATTCGTGACTTTCGGAATCAAATCGTCCTTCGCCAAGAATAACAAAGACTGTAAACGTAGAGCGCGGCGCGAGAGGACAAAAAAAGGGGGTGAGGTCCGGCGACAAAGCACGATTGTACGTCGCGCAACACGTGGTCTGGTCTCGGTTCCCTCGCGAGTTAAACGTGAATCGCCTGTCTCCGTGTTTTTTATGTGATTTAAACTCATCATGCGCGCACGATGAATTCATCCCGTGATCCGGACGGAGATTGTCTCTTAGCTGCTTGTGAACAATTTCTCAACGACGACGTTGACACCGTCGCTGAAGAAAAATATCCCGCGATAGCGACATCAGCTTCCAAAGAATGCAACGACGATTATTCCGCAGAGGAAAAATATCTCTTGGCAGCCTATCAAGAATACATCAACGACGCTGAGGAATGGCCAAACTTTGAAAAAATGTCAAAAACTCACAAATACCACGGTAAATATCCGAAAAATCTACCATTTTCAAACTTTTTAGGTTATTCTTGCCCATTGCGATTCATAAAAATCGGTAATTTTTGGTTCGGACGTTCGAAATGTCAGTGTTAAGCAATAATAACCAACTTGTACGCAGCGACCGATGGCGCTCATTCTTTTTGCGTATTCGAGGTCCTTGCAGGTTTGCGGCAATCGTCGCTGACGTATTGTCTCGTAAAAACGTAAAAAATCGATCGAAAAACTCAAGAAAAGTAAAAAAATCAAAAAACGCATAACGAGAATTCAATACCTGCGGAAATAGTGTAAAAAAATTGAAAATTGGAATTGACGTGCATGTTCGCGGTGGAGGTTTGAGCTCCGAGTTGTGAGAAAATTTCCATTTCCGGGAAAATCGCGCACGCGCTGCCGCGGCGAGTTTTCCAGATTGTTGACAACTTTCTCCATCTTTCTCATTATCGCTCGCGATCATCCCCAACCGGTTATTGGCGCACGCGCGCGCATGCGGAAAAATTCCGTGCCAAAACTGAACTTTTCCGTTTTTGGGGTCACTGACCCTGAATCCGAGATGGCGGATCCAAAATGGCGGCCGGACGTTGGGGAAAAATGAAGAATAAAGAATGACGAAGTATTACGATAGTCGCAGGTCGAAGTGGCGAGTCGTTGCCGCTGCTGATAAGGGAATGCGGTCGTCTGGTTCCCGTGTACGAGGAAAATTCCGACTATGTTCAATTCCATCCGTTCAATATGCCAAAAGTCAGAGTCAGACGAGTTCACATTATTGGAATGGTCCTGAGTATGAAAACGAGTGCCAAATACATTCGTTTCCAAGGTACGATCACGAGGCTGAAGTTCGCAACGTTGGAATGCAACGAAAAAACTTATTTTTATCGATAAATTGTTCAATTTTATAAAACATGCAAATTTTTCGAGTTTATATACTTGTTGGGCCGCAAGAATCGATTTTTGTATCATTGTAATAACATTGTACATTTTTATCAAGAGTTTTGCCACAAAATGAATGAACTTCGTTGCATTGTAACGATGCAAACTTCAACGTCATACGATCGCGAGGCTGAAGTTCGCAACGTTGGAATGCAACGAAAAAACTTATTTTTATCGATAAATTGTTCAATTTTATAAAACATGGACATTTTTTGAGTTTATATACTTGTTGGGCCGCAAAAATCGATTTTTTTATCATTGTAATAAAATTGTACATTTTTATCAAGAGTTTTGCCACAATATGAATGAATTTCGTTGCATTGCAATGATGCAAACTTCAACGTCATACGATCGCGATTTGGCTACTGCAAAATCTGCAGAAGCCTGGAATAGGACAACAATAACGTAGTATTATTTAATTTTGTTCGCAAGTCTATGACGGAACCGGGTCTCTCGATGTTTTCTACAAGCTCGAGTGGTTCGAGAACCAACGGAAAAATCGGGCAGAGATCGATCGTGTGTACAAAGTAGGCGCGGCAAATGTTGCGAGGGCGGAGCGTCTCATGAGACTCGAGATAAAAAAGAGTAGCCGTTGCAATGCCGCTCAGCAACGAATAAATCAGTTGAGTGCCGGAAATCTCTTGGACCGATGCAGATGATTTCTCCATTTTACTCGTAAATCGTCATTTTTTAGATTCCAACGAGATCACGCCAGCTGGTGGGCAGAGACTCGCGAAGGGATGCTCGGGAAACCTCTCGTCGTAGGCAGTTACGTCCACGTTTTCGGCTTTTGCAACATTGATCTCAATAATGCTCCAGCTCGTTCTACCATAGTCAGGGACAATAATTTCTGGTCAGGTGATGTAAAGCCTCGATTGCTATTCAACGCTTTCGATGTTCGATCCATGACGGAAAAATCGTACAACGAAACGCTCCTAAAATGGCTGGACGGTGTCTTTAAAGAAAAATATGTCGATGTCAAAAAAACCAGAGCAATCGCGTCATCCGACACACGCGAGGATAAAAAATAGCGATTCACGTACGAAGCCGTCGTCTCTTTATTTTTTCATTCTATTAAAAAAACTTGGTAATCAGTTGATCAGTCGCTCTTTCATCGCCATAAGCATCGATAGATAGCCCATTGAATTTTTCATTATCTGAAAAGTGAATAAATTCACTGAAAATATAATTTTGTTGAAAAAGATCGATATTTTGTTGGATACGTTAAACTAAACGTTTTCTCGAAAAATCACGAACAATTTGTCATTCGAGCAAAAAACATTCTGGAAAATCTTTTCGAAAAGGAAATTTTTGTCATTCCAATCGTAAATTTTGCTGACAGTTCCGTTACAATGAAAAATATTGTCGAAATAACGAAAATTTTGAAATTATCCCAAAATATTTAGTTGGCTGTATTCAACAAAATATCGACGTTTCTTGACAAAAATGAATTTTCAGTGTGAGGAGAAAATATTGTTGAAAAATATCGACATTTTGTTGGAATCGTTAAACTAAACGTTTTCTCGAAAAATCACGAAAATTTTGTCATTCGAGCAAAAAACATTCTGGAAAATCTTTTCGGAAAGTAAATTTTTGTCATTCCAATCGTAAATTTTGCTGACAGTTCCGTTACAATGAAAAATATTGTCGGAATAACGAAAATTTTGAAATCATCCCAAAATATTTAGTTCGCTGTATTCAACAAAATATCGACGTTTTTTGACAAAATTGAATTTTCAGTGTTTGTATTCTCCCTCATTAAAGCGTATGAAAATGCTTCATTCGTTTTTGCTCACACTGTTAAAAAGTTGAAGATTGAAAGCACAAAATTTGCCCGCCGTCAGTTTCAAGGGAATTTTCGATCTGTGGCAAACAAAGAGAAAAGCTTTTGCCTCTTGCGGTGGCAAGTTGTACCACGGGCCCTCGTAAAAATCGTCAGGGATTTTTGTACTCTGCAAAACAACCGCGTTTACGTGAATATTATTTCAAATATATCGTTTTGTTCCGTTTCACCGCATGCACTTGTGACTCACTTCGACCAACAATCGATCTCCCACGTAACAATAAACAAACAGATGTATGACGGTGAATCCGGCATACAACAAATTGAACGCCACATTGTGAATCAAAACGGGAGCACCATTTCGATCGACCAGGGTCTAAAAATAATGAAACAATATTAAATTGACAGGAAATACAAAAAAAATATGAGGCTGAAGTTTGCAACGTTGGAATGCAACGAAAAATACTTATTTTTATTGATAAATTGTTCAATTTTAGAAAACATGGAAATTTTTCCAGCTTACATACTTGTTGGGCCACAAAAATCGATTTTTTTTATCATTGCAATAACATTGTACATTTTTATCAAGAGTTTTGCCACAAAATGAACAAATTTCGTTCCATTGCAACGATGCAAACTTCAACGTCATACGATCACGAGGCTGAAGTTCGCAACGTTGGAATGCAAGGAAAAAACTTATTTTTATTGATAATTTGTTAAATTTTATAAAACATGGAAATTTTTCGAGTTTATATACTTGTTGGGTCGCAAAAATCGATTTTTTCATCATTGTAATTGTACATTGTTATCAAGAGTTTTGCGACAAAATGAACGAATCTCGTTGCATTGCAACGATGCAAACTTCAACGTCACAAAAAAATGAATTTTTCCAAGGAGATACGTACGGTGAACATTGCGTATCCCTGGAAGCAAAAGGTCAGTGAGCACACGAGCATTTGGACGAGAAGTATCGAGCTGAATGTGTCTCTTATCAGGAGAGAAAGTCTCTCGGAAAATAAAAAGTAAAGAATGAAAAAGATTGCATCGCGTTGTTACGGGAAAATTCGTCGGAAACTCACTTATTGAGTTGCTCGTGTCTGTTGACAATGAGTTTAAGATTCTTCCAGTAGAGAACGGGCTCTCTGATGGTCGTTTCGTTGATAATATTCCTGAGAGAATGACGAAGAATTCTGAGCTGACCGCAAAGGTGCAAGACCATCATGGAAACGATGCAATCGGGTCCGGAGTACGAGGCCATCGACAGGAGCGTTCCAAAAAACTGGCCGAGCCAAATTGGTAAAAAAATGAGGAGATCGTTTGTCGAAAATGGAAAATACGAATCGAATAAAAAACCTTCGGCCAAGCGAGGATCCGTCCTGGCATCTGTGCCGTCCATTATCGTCGACCATACCTAAATGCGTTTTTCTGTTCTTGTTCTTACTTTTTCTCGCTTCAATCGCGACTGAATACGTGCAAACGTGCAGTGGTCAATTTTTCGAGACCTTTGATAGTACGTACTCGACGAACATTATGTTGGTCAGCGATACCGACATTATCGAAATTCTTCTTCCAATTCTCGCAGTCTCCAGCATCATTTTCTCGTATTCTTTCGATCTCGAGGGCACCCAATCGGCAACGATGCTCGTCAGGATCGCACCAATCACTTGATAAAATCAACTCTTCGTTAACAATTGCGATGCAGAACGCGAGCAGGGTGAGGCTGATGATTTATACGATGCTGAAGTTTGCAGCGTTGGAATGCATCGAAAAATATTTAATTTTAATGAAGATTCGTTCAATTTTCAATGTCATCCAAATTTTCCGAGCCGATATGCTTTTCGAATGTCAAAAATCGATCATTATATCATCGTAATTACATTCTGCATTTGGATAATTATCTTTGTCAAAGATAAAAATGAATTTCGTTGCATTCCAATGCTGCAAACTTCAGAGTCATATTGTTATCCTATTCCAGGCTTCTTATATTTTGCATTCGCCAAATCGCGATCGTGCCATGACACGGAAGTTTGCATCGTTGCAATGCAACGAAATTCATTCATTTTGTGGCAAAACTCTTGATAAAAATGTACAATGTTATTCCAATGATACAAAATCGATTTTTGCGACCCAGCAAGTATATAAACTCGAAAAATTTCCATGTTTTATAAGATTGAACAATTTATCAATAAAAATAAGTATTTTTCGTTGCATTCCAACGTTGCGAACTTCAGCCTCGTGATCGTATGACGTTGAAATTTGCATCGTTGCAATGCAACGAAATTCATTCATTTTGTGGCAAAACTCTCGATAAAAATGTACAATGTTATTACAATGATAAAAAAAAATCGATTTTTGCGGCCCAACAAGTATATAAACTCGAAAAATGTCCATGTTTTATAAAATTGAACAATTTATCAACAATTCACAGTCGTACCTTTTCTCTGGGACTGAAGGACAATGATTTTGGCAATCGACATGGCAACCGACATGTTGGTCGACAAACAATCGATTATCGAGTTGAGATCACCCCAGAGGAATCTCAAACTCGCGGTCTGAGGTAACCAGATGCAAACACCCATCAATAATGCCCAACACCAGGCCCTTTGCGAAGCGAATCTGTTTTCATTTTTCTTCGAGCAGATTCCCAGCAGTTTTTCGTAATAAACGTTCCAACCGTAGGCGTAAGCAAACCCTGCGATGATTTCAATTAAAAAGTACGCTCCATGCGAATAAAAATGATGCTGAAGTCTGCAGCGTTGGAATGCAACGAAAAATATTTGATTTCATTGTTGGTTCGCTCAATTTTCAATGTCAACCAAATTTTTCGAGCCGATATCGTTTTCGGGTGGCAAAAATCGATCATTTTATCATCCTAATTAAATTCTCCATTTAAATAATTATTTTTGCCAAATAGAAAAAAGAATTTCGTTGCATTCCAACGATGCAAACTTCAGAATCATCAACAAAAACTTTATTTTCCGGAACAATTGCGGCACAAACCTTCGTTACGAGTCATCGATGCTCACCGTCTCGTGGTTTTCCGGTCACTGACACGTCCAAATAAAAACAAGATATTTCATCCACTCGCGCGCGCCAACTCGTCATCGCGCATGCTACACAATTTTTTTTTATTTCCTTCTTTTTTGTTTAAGAATTCATCGAATCGAAAATCGCTCGCAATCTCTTACTCGTCTCATGAATAAATCCCACCACCGACCCTACTCGGAAATACTCCAAACTTTAACCTCGTAAACGCGTTTGTCATGAATACTTTATAACAATGACAAATGTTTCATTTCACCGGGACACCATAAAAAATGAAACTTTGTCAACGCATTTATTGCGCCCCAAGTTCTTCCGTACTCTCGCGTCAAACTGCAATTCGGTATGGAAATATTGAAAACAGCAATCAAGACCGAATACTCGTTGCGTTATCGTCCGATAGGTAAAATACAAAAATTCACAAGCATACAAATTATTCCATCAGAGAATCGATATTGTTGAAAAAAATTCGTTTTTTTTTTTTATATTTGTACACGTTCTACCATTTCGCTAGCTACAATGCCGAAATTTTACTCAATCGATCTCTGCTTTACCGCTATTAACATCGACAGATATCCCATGGAATTTTTCAATATCTGTATCGACAATACGAGGAAGAAAACGTGAGAATCAAAGAGGAATAATGGAAAAAAAATATGACGTTGAAGTTTGCAACGTTGAGATTCAACGAAAAATATTGTTTCTATTAATTATTCATTGAATTTTCAAAATCGTGGCTATTTTTCGTCTCGATTGAGTTTTTGGGACTCGAGGGACGATCGTTTTATTGTCCGGGACAAATATTGAATGATAATTGCGAGCTCTGGTGGAGAAAAAACCGAATTTCGTTGCATTTCAACGATGCAAACTTCAGAATCATAAAAAAATGGGGGTTTTGGATGAAAAAATTGAACGTACCGCGTTGAACAGCTGCAGATTAAAAGTACAAAATTTGCCAGCTTTTATCTCGAGAGGAATTCTCGATCTTTGACAAATGAGAAGAAATGCTTTTGCTTCCTGAGGAGGCAAAGTGTACCATTCTATTTTATAAAAATCATCGGCGAGACTCGTACTCTGAAATGAGGATAATAAATAAAATTCTTATCGCGCAGCAGGCGACTTGATTCGTGACTCGAAATTTGTGAAATTTCACTTGCTTCGGTGCAAAGACGATCTCCCACGTAACAATAAATGAATAGATGGATGACCGTGTACACGGCGTAAATCATGGAAAATCCGAGATCGAAAAGAGGCAACGGTTCGCCATCTCTGTCCATGAGGGTCTACGTACGAGAGAAAAACTTGTTGTGTATGATGCTGAAGATTGCAACGTTGGAATGCAACGAAAAATATTCGATTTTATTGTCGATTCGTTCAAATTTCAATGTCGCATCGAAATTTGATGTTTTCGAGTGGCAAAAATCGTGAATTTTATCATCGTAATTAAATTCTCTATTTGAATAATTATTTTGGCCAAATATACAAAAGAATTTCGTTGCATTGCAAGATTAAATTATATGCGTGTTGAAATATTTACTCACCGTGAACATGGCGTAAGCCTGGAAGCAAAAAGTCATCGAACATGCCAGCATTTGAACGAGAAGTATCGAGCTGAATGTCATCCTTATGACGATTGTCAAGCTCGTATAAAAACAAACAAATTACCGCAAGATAATCGAAAAAGACATTGAAATCGACATCGAAAACTTGAAATTTATCGTACCGATTTATCTCTTCGTGTCTCGTCACAATGGCAGCTATTTTTTTCCAGTATTGTTTAGGATCGCATATCGTTGAAGAGTCAACGAGATTTTCAAACGATCGTCGAACGATCATCAATTGACCGCAAAAATGTAAAATAACCATAGAGACAAAACAATCGGGTCCGGCGTACGAAATCATGCCCAAATACGTTCCGAAAAATTGAAATATCCAGATGGGTACGAACGTCTCGAGTGTCGTAGTGTTGAAAGGATAATAAGAGTCGTGGAGAAAACCAAACGCCAATTCGGGATTCGTTCTCGAATCGGGCCCTTCCCAAAGTTTCCAGAGCTAAACGCATTCAATCATTCTGATTTTGGAAATATTTTTCCGTACTGATTTTTTATTCTTGTTTTTGTTTTTTACCCGAGAACAAATATACTCGACAAACATGACGTTTGTCAGAGAAAAGGATAAAATTGATATCGATCTGCTCGTTTTTGCCGTATCGATCATCACCGAACGATCCATTTTTCTTTCAACTTGCAGCCAGTCCTGTTTTACCGCTGCAATTATCCTACCAATCACTGCGCACAAACCAATTTCATCGAAATCGTGACACGAAAAATGTAACGAAGTTTGCAACGTTGAAATGCAATGAAAATACTTATTTTTATTGATAATTTGTTCAATTTTCTAAAACATCGAAATTTTTCGAGTTTATATACTTGTTGGCCCGCAAAAATCGATTTTTTTATCAGTGTAATAAAATTGTACATTTTTATCAAGAGTTTTGCCACAAAATGAATGAATTTCGTTGCATTGCAACGACGCAAACTTCAACGTCATACGATCACGAGGCTGAAGTTCGCAACGTTGGAATGCAACGAAAAAACTTATTTTTATTGATAAATTGTTCAATTTTATAAAACATGGAAATTTTTCGAGTTTATATACTTGTTGGGCCGCAAAAATCGATTTTTTTATCATTTTCATAACATTGTACATTTTTATCAAGAGTTTTGCCACAAAATGAATGAACTTCGTTGCATTGCAACGATGCAAACTTGAACGTCATAAAATGCATATTTTTCTATATAAACGCAAAAATTGCATCGCGTCTACCTTTTCGTTGGTTTTGAAGGACGATAATTTTGAGGACGGAAATTGCTATAGGCATATTGGTGGAGAGACAAATGATAAAAGCGTTCATATCGCCCCAGTGGACGGCCAGGCTGGCAACCTGCGGCATCCAAATGCTCGAGAATACGAACGAGCTCCAAATCCATGCTCTTTTCTGCGCCAGCCATCCTTCGTCCTTTTCTTCACAAATTCCCAATATTTTTTGGTAATAAATATTCCAACCATAGGCATACTCGAAACCTGGATGTTACACAAATGTTTCGTCAACTTTTTCCTCCCCTCTCGGCTCACGGGAACAAAAGTTTATTCGCATACCCAAGAGATTGGAATTATCTGCTTCCATATTAGAACTGACGTTGGGACGCGCGATGGTTTTTCCTGAACTGCGACGTAAACGTCCGCGACAAGAGATGCGAAACGCCAACTCGGAACGACGCGCATGCTTGACTCTAAAATGCAAATCGTTCTTTTCTCTCTCGCAGAGAATTTTCTATAAATTCTCGATGAACGAGGACACTTTGTTCGTAAAATGGCTTGTTATAACTTTAACGAAATTGCTCCGCGATCAATCGCGCAATTCAAATATAGATATTTTTCGAATCAACGATCAGTCGATGCTCTCCGCGCGAGCTCTACATCGCAAGTATTTTTCCGCAAGAGAAACCCCGAAATTAATGACTCTGACGTTTGCATCGTTGGAGTGCAACGAAATTCGTTTTTTATCCTTAAAAATAATAATTCAAGCGCAGCTTGTAATTACGATGATAAAACGATCGATTTTTGCCACCCAAAAAGCAAATTGGCTTGAAGATTTGGAATGACATTGAAAATTGAACGAGTTGTCAATAAATTCAAACATTTTTCGTTGCATTCCAACGTTGCAAACTCCAGCATCATCCAAATTATGAAACTGAAGTTCGCAACGTTGAGTTCCAACGAAAAATACTTTTTCTGGCAATTTTTTGTTTAAATTCAGTAACCATGACAATTTTTGTACCAATTTTGTGTTTCGATTCTAAAAAAAAATCCATTCATCGTGCGGACGAAATAATGAATAAGAATCACGAACTCTGTTCAAGAAAAAAAATGATTTCGTTGCATTCCAACGATGCAAACTTCAACATCGTTCCGAATTACCAGCTTAACGAAATTTATTCATTCAACAATAATAACAACATCGTGTTTTCTACACAACTACGGCATGCAAAGAGTGAAATTTTCTTCTCTTTCTATGTGAGTATTTCGGTGGTCGTTTCTCTCGTTATTATTCGATCAATCGGTCCTTCATGGCCAGCAACACCGAGAGATATCCCATCGAGGTTTTCATTATCTGGCAAAATGGAGCACAAAAAAAAACAATTTCATTTCCGCACAGAACATTTTTTCCTCATTATATTTGCAAATTACGTGAAAATCCTTACGCTGGTAAACATTTCGAGAGAAAAACAGCAAAATTTGCCCGCAGTTATTTGCAGCGGAGTTCTCGATCGGTGAGTAACAAACATGAGCGATTTTATCTCGTCCGGCCCCATCAGATACCAATAACTCTCGTACGGAGAAAAACCAATTTCCGTGCTCTAAAAATTCGCTCGAGTATGAGGTTTGGAAACGAAAAAAAAAACTTTGTGAAATAATTTGCGGTGACGCGTCGCTCACCTCGACGATTAAAACGTCGCCGACCCAACAATACACAAACAAATGCATGATGGTGTAAATGGCATGAAGGACGAAAAACGTCATTCCAAGGATCGGAAATCCGCCCTCCCTTTGGTCCATCACCGTCTGAAATTCCATTTTCGTATACGTTTGAGAAAAAAAATCTTGTTTCAAGCGGGAAAAACACGACGTTGACGTTTGCATCGTTGGAAGGCAACGAAATTCTTTTTTTCTGTGGCTGAGCTTATTATTTGAATGCAGAATGTAATTACGAGGTTGAAACAATCGATTTTATTGACCCAAAAAGTGAATTGGCTGAAAAAATTTGGATTATTTTTAAAATTCAACGAATCATCAATAAAAAGGAATATTTTTCGTTGAATTCCAACGTTGCGATCTTCAGCGTCATGAAAAAAGGAGAAAAATTGTTCCAGACGCACCGAAAACATGGCAAATCCTTGGAAACAAAAAGTAATTGTGCAAACGAGCATTTGAGCCAAAAGCATCGCGTTGAACGCATCCTCGATCATTGCATTCCGTCTGATCGAAATTGAAACAACACAATCATCAATAATTACACAATTTTTTGTTTATTACGTTCATGAACATACACTGAAAAGAAAATTTTGTTGAAAAAGATCGATATTTTGTTGAATACGTTCAACTAACTGTTTTTTTCGAAAAATCACAAAAATTTTGTCATTTAAGCAAAAAACGTTTTAGAAAATCTTTTAGAAAAGTAAATTTTTTCATTCCAATCGTAAATTTTGCTGATAGTTCCGTTACAAATGAAAAATATTGAGGAAATAACGAAAATTTCGAAATTATCCCAAAATATTTAGTTCGCTGTATTCAACAAAATATCGACGTTTTGTTGGCAAAATTGAATTTTCAGTGTAATAAATGATTTATCGAACCTATTGAGTTCCTCGTGTCTCTCGACGATCGCCTTGAGTTTAGCACGGAAAACTACGGGGTCCATAGGTTCCGTTTTGTCGACAATATTTTTCAAATTGAGGCGAACCACCGCGAGCTGACCGCACAAGTGAAGTACGAGCATAGCGACGAAGGCGTCGGGACCCGAATAAGCGATCATCGAAAACCACGTACCGGCCAATTGGCCGATCCAAGTCGGTATGAAATATTTCATTTTTTTCGTGTCGTACGGAAATACCGCCGAGTACAAAAATCCGACGGAAAGTCGCGGATCGATATTGGGATTATTGAAATTTTGATAGCCCAACCAAACCTAAAAAAAATGAATTGAAAAAAAAAAAAAGGATTCGACTTAGCAATAATGACGTTGAAGTTTGCATCGTTGCAATGCAACGAAATTCATTCATTTAGTGACAAAACTCTTTATAAAAATGTGCAATGTCATAACAATAATAAAAAAAAATCGATTTTTGCGACCCAAAAAGTATATAAACTCGAAAAAATTCCAAGTTTTATAAAATTGACCAAATTATCAATAAAAATAAGTATTTCTCGTTGCATTCCAACGTTGCGAACTTCAGCCTCATTAGCAATAATGCGAAAAGAGCGCAACGCGAGAAACGAACCCCCGAAGCGATGTAAGCGATGAGCAATCCACTCGTCACAGTTACCGAAAGCAGAGAAATGACTCTGCTAATTTTAGTTGGTTTCATCATTGTTTCCTCCTGTTCTTTCGTCCACGATAAACTCCAATCTTCCTCAACGAGTTTCAGCAAACTGCTCAAAACTATTTGGCAAAAAATAATGAGAAATATTTAAACTTCTTTGGGCGTGATGCGCTCGCGTGCAGTATGCACACTGAAAAGAAAATTTTGTTGAAAAAGATGGATATTTTGTCGGATACGTTAAACTAAACGTTTTTTCGAAAAATCCCGAAAATTTTGTCACTTCAGCAAAAAACATTCTGGAAAATCGTTTTCGAAAAGTAAATTTTTGTCATTCCAATCGTAAATTTTGCTGACAGTTCCGTTACAATGAAAAATATTGTCGAAATAACGAAAATTTTGAAATTATCCCAAAATATTTAGTTGGCTGTATTCAACGAAATATCGACGTTTTTTGACAAAATTGAATTTTCAGTGCATGCGAGTACCTTTTCGCTGGTAACGAAAAACTACGAGCTTCATGACGGAAACGCCGACGGGTACGTTTGTCGAAAGGCACTCGATCGTCTCATTGATATCGCCCCAAAATACAGAGACACTCGCGAATTGAGGAATCCAAATTAGAACGAAAATCAAGAGCGAATAAGCCCAGGCGCGACTGCGGAGTATCAAACCTTCGTTCTTTTCGGGCCAAACTCCAATGACCCCCATATTGAAACGATTCCAGCCATAGGCATAAACGTATTCTAGGTTGTATGAAAAAAGTAAAGAAAAAAATGGCAAAAAGAGGGAAAAAAAGTTGAAATTATCAAAGAGACGTCACTGCAAATAACTTACTGGGATTGTCGCCCATTTTGATATTTTGATGCAATCTCCGTGAAGCTTTTTCGATAACTGACGCGTGCGTCGAGATTTTATCATTCAAATGAAAATAAAAAGTATGAAAATAACTAAATTCACCCCTGGGAGAAGAAAAAAAATAAAACACAGGGCACACGCATGCTCGTCGTACAAAATTCAGAGCTTCACATCGTAAATTTCGTTGTTAAATATTCATCGGGGCAGGAATTGCGCACCCGGAAAACATCGAGTTTGCACACGCCGTATGGCGAGCTTCACATTCGCAAACAAAAAAACTGAAGGAACAAGCTCGCGGATAAAAAAAAAATCATAATTCTTTTATCCTCCGGATGCGTGTGCGAAAGTTAGCAGCACGATTGAAAACTCCGCGCGGTCGGTGACCCACGCGGAAGCTCGAAATTGCTTCTGCGAGGAAAAAAATAAAGTTTGGAGTTTTCTGCAGCGTGTGCATAAAAAGTTTGACAATAAAAATGACGTGGCCGCGCACAATCGTTGAACACGCGCGACGAACATCCCCAGCAGCTTATTCGGTTAGTCCAGTTCGATGGATTTGCAGTATCACACTGAAAAGAAAATTTTGTTGAAAAAGATCGATTTTTTGTTGGATACGTTCAACTAAACGTTTTCTCGAAAAATCACGAAAATTTTGTCACTCCAGCAAAAAACATTCTGGAAAATCTTTTCGGAAAGTTAATTTTTGTCATTCCAATCGTGAATTTTGCTGACAGTTCCGTTACAATGAAAAATATTGTCGAAATAACGAAAATTTTGAAATCATCCCAAAATATTTAGTTCGCTGCATTCAACAAAATTGGATTTTCAGTGCAACAACGCGCGAAGCAATAATAGTGAATTGGAGAAATTAGTCGTCGCGAATATGGGTAAAAAAGCGTCATTTTATTTCTTATTTGATATACATATGAAAACAATCTCACACATTCGTTATATCGCGCGTTCTATAATCTATAAATTCGTGAGTGATATCGAACACGCGACTCGCGAAATGAAACGACAAATACTGCAAATGAAATAAATAATGTTACAATAATAAAACAATAAAATATGTTAGCGAAAACGACAATTTATACAGATAAATAAATAATTATTATTATTAACAATCGGTTAGTTTCTTTTGTTTATCAATTTTTAACAAATACGCAATACATTTGATTATTTTTCTTTCACACTGCTGCAAACGATGTAATTCAAACGCGATGAGCTTAAAATTATTTTTTAATCTGAAAATATGTGCCAAAATCAAAAAATTGAGGTTTTTTTTTGAGGTGCCTTAAAAATTATGTACATGAAATAACTGAAATTAAAATTAATGACTCTGAAGTTTGCAACGTTGAGATTCAACGAAAAACATTTTTTCTATTGATTATTTATTGAATTTTAAAAGTCGTGGCAATTTTTTGAGTCGATTGAGTTTTTTGGTCGCAAGAGAGAATCGATTTATTGGCTGGAGCAAATATTGAATAATAATTATTGGCCCTGCTGAAGAAATGACGGAATTTCGTTGCATTCCAACGATGCAAACTTCAGGATCATTTGAAATTAACGTGATCGACACTAATCGATCGCGCCGTATATTTACAGTTTGGCTTTACTCTTGAAGCTTTATTTGCACGCGGGAAACTCAACGAGATTGACTGATGCGTGCGTCGAGGCACTTTTTTGACAAATGCGGGTGCTAATTAAAATCAAGTTAATATAATGACGATTGAGTCATCGATAAGACTCCGCGCGTACGAGAGCCTCGTAAATCTGAATTTTGCCACTTGAGATAATCGCGCATTAAACTTTTTTCATCATCTCGATCAATGGCTATGACTTATTTTCATTTGACTCGTGACATGTTCGTTTTTTATTAAGATTTTGCATTAGGCATGAATTTTATTAGAAAAATACACTCGCTGGCCTGGCCTGGGGACACAGGAAACTCGAACAATCGTGCCTCCTCACGGCCTCCATAACCTCCTGAAAATGGCTGGACACTTGCAACGCCGCTGCAGGCAGAATCCTGGAAAATAATGAAGGAAACAAAAAATTACAAGGTAACGAGAGATTCTATCGCCCGAAAGACAAAGAGATTTGAGGACGACTGTGCGCAGGCTGTTGGTGAGTTTAGAAAGCGTTGAAAGGGTGACGTGCGCGCGGCCGAGGAACGTGAAACGTTCGAGGAGAGCAGCTCGTTTGTCGACACGCGTGCGAAAAACAACTTTGTCAATGAAATAAATTTCGATCGAGCCAAGATACGAACGGTTTGGCGTTTGAAAAACTCGCGGGCCGGTCGCGCGCGAGTAAGGCGCGCGGAATTAGAACTGGAATGTAATTGCTCAACACACGATATCGCGACAAATGAAAACGTCGTGGCGTGGGCTTAGAGGCGCCCGAGTGAAATTGTGTTAAGAGGTAAAAGTTGAATCAGTCAGTGGGACGTTCGAGTACGCGAGCGCCGGCGAAAGCCGTGCGCGTTAAGAAGAAAGTTATATTGCCGCGTTTACGGTTACATGCTGCATCTAGTCCCGGTCGGCCAAACGTGCCCTAACTCGATACCGAACACTTTACCTACTATATGCACTCCCGTGTATTTGCATTCGATAGATTAACCCTTCGTGGTCACACTTCCGCCACCGATCTCGGTGGTCACACTGGGTCGATTCTACCCAGTCCATTTTCAAACCCGTATTGTGACCAATCTATCGGCCCGAAAATTCTCAAAAAATTACTCAACAACCCTTGGACATTCCAGTTTAGATACGAAAAACTTTCCTCAAAGAAATCCAAAGCTAACATATTTTTTAAAATGCAAAATGAAGAAAAAAAACGGGAAAAAAAAGTTTTTTCACTAAAATAATCGTCACTTTGTGGATTTTCAATATTTTTGCCTAAAATTTGGACCTGATATTCATCAGATCTGGTTCTTTTGGGAAAAAAATAGTAGGATAGCGCGCGTTTGAAAAAACATATTAATTCCGTTATTGGAAGTGGGTCGATTTCAGAGTGGATTTTAGAGATTTAGCGTTAGCGGCGGTAATAGAGTGCAATAAAAATGATTTATCGGTTCGAGGAAATAATGAAACTTACAATCGAACAAGATTGTTCATTCTCTTTTCCATAAATATGACAGCATCCGGTCCCCGTTGGATCAACGCGTCACAAAACAATCTTTTGGCACAAGGTGTACTGGTCCAATCGCCATCGACGTGAGCAGCGCCGAGTACTTCGGCATTTTCAAGATTCTGAAGAGCATCCTCGAGTTCGCGATCGCTCTCGACCGTATCACGTCGATTTCTTTGCCGGCTCACAAGTTTCCTCAAAATTATATCGGCTGCGTCATTTCCGGCGGAGCGTCTCTGGCGTTGCCTCGTCTGCACGTTATCGCCCTCGTCGACGATCTCGCCGTCATGATTCGACGATCCCTGTTCCGATTTTTCCGAGCCAGCTGCTCCGGACTCTGCCCCTGCTTCTTGCCGATCTTCCGGATCGATAATCGATTCGAGCGCTCGATTGTTGTTCTCCATCAACAATTCTGCATCTTCCGCCTCATTAGCAGCCTCGAGTTTTCTGCTGCGTTTGAGAACGTCAACGTCCAAATATCTGCCAACGGCGACAGCTCCGATTCCCAGAGCGGCGCCGGAAGCGACGAGACCGAGAGCCGGAATGAGAATCGATCCACCGGTAGCGACCGTGCCGATTTTATCCTCAGCCTCTTTGCCTCTGCTGGAGAGTCCCAAATTTTGTGATATTTTTTGAGTCGCCTCGACCAAAGGATCGAAAACCGGTCTCGTTAGTTGCGAAACTCTTTCGACACCCGTAGAAAATTGGTTTCTCAAATTTTCCGATATTTTAATCCAAAACGGCTGATCGCTCGGTTGTTTAAGTCCGTAAAAATGCTGATTGGGATAATAATTTTTTTGCGTGTAAGAATCAACGACTGTTTTGTCGTTCAGCACGTATTTTTTCTTGTGCCTCTGTTCCGTGAAGGAATTTTGATTGTCGGGAAAATTTTCGGGCCGTCTTTTTTCGGTGTTTTTCAAAATTTTCGCCGGCTGAACTCCCAATTCCGGATGCGCGTATTGCAACACCGGCGCTCGTGCTCCCGGCTTCAACGCCAACGGCGCTATTTTTTGACTCTCCGGCGTGTACACCTGAGAATTCGGGTACACTTGATAACTGTCCGGATGGAGCATTCGCTTTTGTATGTTGGAACGATAATTATCGTTTCGGGCTTCATAAACTTCGGCGTTCAATGCCGGATTCTGATGAGACGATTTTGGATCCCACTCGAAATACACGTTTCTCTCTTCTCCGAAATTTCGTCCGTATCTGAAAATAAAACACCCCGTTTCGTCGATTAATCAAGAACAATCTTTCCAATAATCATGCATAATGTGCTGCGAGACGCCGCGAATCGATGCGGAAAAAATTGATGATGCTGAAGTTTGCAACGTTGGAATGCATCGTAAAATATTTAATTTTATTGAAAATTCGTTCAAATTTCAATGTCATCCAAATGTTTCGAGCCGATATGCTTTTTGAATGGCAAAAATCGATCATTTTATCATCGTAATTACAATCTGCATTTAAATAATTATTTTGGTCAAAGATAAAAATGAATTTCGTTGCATTTCAACGATGCAAGGTTCAGAATCATGAAATGCAGCGAAAAATATTTGATTTTATTGTTAATTCGTTCAATTTTCAATGTCAACCACATTTTTCGAGCTGATATGTTTTTTGAATGGCAAAAGTTGATCATTTTATCATCGTTATTTGATTCTGCATTTAAATAATTATTTTTGTCAAAGATAAGAATGAATTTCGTTGCATTTCAACGATGCAAAGTTCAGAATCATGGAATGCAGCGAAAAATCTTTGATTTTATTGTTGATTCGTTCAATTTTCAATGTCAACCACATTTTTCGAGCTAATATGTTTTTTGAATGGCAAAAATTGATCATTTTATCATCGTAATTTGATTCTGCATTTGAATAATTATTTTGGCCAAAGATAAGAATGAATTTCGTTGCATTTCAACGATGCAAAGTTCAGAATCATGGAATGCAGCGAAAAATATTTGATTTTATTGCTAATTCGTTCAATTTTCAATGTCAACCACATTTTTCGAGCTGATATGTTTTTTGAATGGCAAAAGTTGATTATTTTATCATCGTAATTTGATTCTGCATTTGAATAATTATTTTTGCCAAAGATAAAAATGAATTTCGTTGCATTTCAACGATGCAAAGTTCAGAATCATGGAATGCAGCGAAAAATCTTTGATTTTATTGTTGATTCGTTCAATTTTCAATGTCATCCACATTTTTCGAGCTCATATGTTGTTTGAATGGCAAAAATTGATCATTTTATCATCGTAATTTGATTCTGCATTTAAATAATTATTTTGGCCAAAGATAAGAATGAATTTCGTTGCATTTCAACGATGCAAAGTTCATAATCATGGAATGCAGCGAAAAATATTTGATTTTATTGTTGATTCGTTCAATTTTCAATGTCATCCACATTTTTCGAGCTGATATGTTTTTTGAATGGCAAAAGTTGATCATTTCATCATCGTAATTTGATTCTGCATTTAAATAATTATTTTTGCCAAAGATAAGAATGAATTTCGTTGCATTTCAACGATGCAAAGTTCAGAATCATGGAATGCAGCGAAAAATATTTTGATTTTATTGTTGATTCGTTCAATTTTCAATGTCATCCACATTTTTCGAGCTCATATGTTGTTTGAATGGCAAAAATTGATCATTTTATCATCGTAATTTGATTCTGCATTTGAATAATTATTTTTGCCAAAGATAAAAATGAATTTCGTTGCATTTCAACGATGCAAAGTTCAGAGTCATAAATATAGCGATTACATACCTGCGATTGACATCCTTGAAAAATCTTTCGAACCTCTGTCTCTCGACCGTGTTCTCAGAGGCGTGAAATCCGTTGTTGGAGGATTCAACGTTTTGTGAATCGACGTTGTTGGTGATTAATTTATTATTTATGACCCTGGCGTTTCTCCAGGTTTGAAACTGGTCCATGGGACCATCGGGTACTCTGGTCCCATGAATGACGGGTGTACCATCGGCGTCCATCGACATGGGCGTTCTTTTCGACAACGGTTTTACATTTATTTCCGATCTGACAGTCACTTCCGGTGGGACATTTTTTCCACCGCGATTTTTCGACAAATTAGCTCCGATGTTTGTTCTCGTTGGCGGTTTCGATTGGAGCGGCAAAAACGTGTACGGCATCGGTTGATTATCAACGAATCGAGGTCTCAAAACACCTTCCGTTTGCTCTCCGTAACCCACCGTCGCTTTCGTTTCACGAGTTTGGAAGTTTCGACCGAGAATCAAGGATTCCCGACGAGCGAAATTAGTTCTGTCGTTTGGAATTATTTCTGGACCTCCTCCGAGAGGTTTCCAGCTCGAATATTTGCCATTTTTATCATCGATGCTCTCAAGAGCGCGCCCATCGTGACCCAAAGGTGTCCAATTACCATAATCGATTTTTCGATCGTTTACCAAAGTTATTCCCGGCGACGATGAAGAATTGGTCGCTTGGTCGCTTCGATCTATCGAGTTTTTACTCACTTCCGGTTTCTCCTCGGTTGACAAATTTCCCCTTGACGTTTTCTCACGAATTTCCTCAATTTGCTCGTTCTCCGATATTCTTACCGCCTCCTCGCGCTCCTCCTTCGACGATAATGTCGATGGTGTGGATGAGGCGTTTTCACTTTTTCCCAAAATCCCTGCATTTCCCGAGACCTTGGATTCTTCGGAATTTTCAGTCTCGCGGTGATCCCCTCCGCCGCTTTTTTCGCGTCGTTTCACTATCAATGTCGCGACGTTTCCCTCGCTCGTTCGTACTTTCAACTCTTCCGTCTCACCCGGCAAACTTCGAGCTACTTTCAACATTGTCCGAGTGTAACTCGGCTTTGGTATTTCCGCCGTCGATGCCAAAATACTCAAACCAATCAGCATCGCTCCGAGAATAACCTGAAACAACGCGTGCATCATCCTTAAAATATCATTCCATTTTTTTCACCCGCGACTTATTCGCCATGTGTGTTATCGAATAATTTCTATGACTCTGAAGTTTGCATCGTTGGAATGCAACGAAATTCATTTTTATCTTTGACAAAAATAATTATTCAAATGCAGAATTTAATTACGATGATCAAATGATCCATTTTTGCCATTCAAAAAGCATATCGGCTCGAAAAATTTGGATGACATTGAAAATTGAACGAATCCTCAATAAAATAGAATACTTTAACGATCTTTCGACAATCTTTTTTTAGGATCCAGACACAAAATCGGTATGAAAATTGTCATGGTTTTTGAAATTGACCAAAAAATGAATAGAAAATCGTATTTTTCGTTGAATTCCAACGTTGCGAACTTCAGCATCACACTAAAAATTCAATTTCGTCAAAAAACGTCGATATTTTGTTGAACACAGCGAACTAAATATTTTGGGATAATTTCAAAATTTTCGTTATTTCGACAATATTTTTCATTTGTAACGGAACTGTCCGCAAAATTTACGATTGGAATGACAAAAATTAACTTTCCGAAAAGATTTTCCAGAATGTTTTTTGCTGAAATGACAAAATTTTCATGATTTTTCGAAAAAACGTTTAGTTTAACGTATCCAACAAAATATCCATCTTTTTCAACAAAATTCTCTTTTCAGTGTTCCAACATGCACGTTGCAAACTTCAGCATCATTAATTTCTATACGACGCGACAATTAGCACACGCCTCAAACACACTGCACGCCTACGTGTATGGCTTCACAAATCTGCATACTTTCGCGCACACGAGAGGCGCGCACTACGATATAAATATTAATGAGTGTGCGGCTAGGATCTCAATTGCACGGACGAATAGTTAATTTCGTATCAACATCCTTGTCCATGCGAGAGCGGCGTCGAGGCTCGTAAATGGTTACGCACACGATTCGCCTCGCGCGCGCTGTCTGACCACTACTGCCAATTTCTACTTGCGCGTGTCCGAGCTGCTGAAAATGTTGAAACGCGAAAAGGACCGAGACTATAGAGCCGAACTTGTGAGCCGAACCTTGAAACATTATCAATCGGCTTTTCGTATATATACAAACGCGGACGATTTGTGCAAATTATTTATCTATGCGATTCGGACCGATATTTTATTAGTAGAAAGCGAACCGAACCAGCTGCGCTCATGCTCTCCATTGAGGCGCGTTGCGAAGAGTCTCTCTTCGGCAAAAACAATTTTCTCTAATCGAAGAATTCCTCGCGGGAACGCAATTTTGCAGGGATGCAACGATTAAATTTCTCTGGACATAAATACGAGAATAATAAATAATAACGAGAGGGGAAAATTTGAAATGCACGAGCATGTGTTCTGTCCGTCGCGCGACTGTCGCGGAAACGCGAGTCAACCTTATTCTCACAAATGTAAAGCATATCTTTATCGATATGTCGCGACTGTAATTTTCGTGACCAACGTGACCAAGATTCGTACAAGTGAGGGCTTGATTCGCACAAATCATAGAAATGAGAAAAGTGCATAATGAAAACGCGGACATGCGACGAAACGGGAAAAAACACATGGCTAAAGTTGGCAATGTTGGAATGCAACGAAAAATACTTATTTTTATTAATAATTTCTTCAATTTTATAAAACATCGAAATTTTTCAAGTTTATATACTTGTTGGGTCGCAAAAATCGATTTTTTTATCATTGTGATAACATTGTACATTTTTATCAAGAGTTTTGCCACTAAATGAATGAATTTCGTTCCAGTGCAACGATGCAAACTTCAACGTCATACGATCACGAGGCTGAAGTTCGCAACGTTGGAATTCAATGAAAAATACTCAATTTTATTGATAATTTCTTCAATTTTATAAAACATCGAAATTTTTCAAGTTTATATACTTGTTGGGCCGCAAAAATCGATTTTTTTTTATCATTGTGATAACATTGTACATTTTTATCAAGAGTTTTGCCACTAAATGAATGAATTTCGTTGCATTGCAACGATGCAAACTTCAACGTCATTTAAGCATGAGGCTGAAGCTGGCAACGTTCGAATGCAACGAAAAATACTTATTTTTATTGATAATTTGTTCAATTTTATAAAACATCGAGATTTTTCAAGTTTATATACTTGTTGGGTCGCAAAAGTCGATCGTTTAATAATTGTCACAACATTGTACATTTTTATAAAGAGTTTTGCCACTAAATAAATGAATTTCGTTGCATTGCAACGATGCAAACTTCAACGTCATGAAAAAACAGTGTGTGCTGGTCCAAACTTTCCCACTATGCATTATTATCGCGCGCATGATTATTCGAGCAATCGCCTATATTTCATTCCAGTTTCTTATTCATTTTTACCTCCAAAGACTGGACGACGAGAAGTGTTTTAAAAAAGCCGCAGAATCGCCAAGTGACTATATATTCTAGCGCGGTGCGTATATGGAACATCGATACTCCGGCAAATTCACTTTCTACCTCGTTCTTCATTCCTTTCTTTCCCTCTCTCTCTCTTTGGATTTCTGGTCAATTCCCGTAGCTTCAAGAATGGTATTTCTATGGCATGCGCGTTGTAAATCTTCTCTGCATGCCCGTAGCAACTTTCACCGCGTTCGGTAAAGTAAAGTCTCGCGCGACACGAAGATGATCTTTTTTTTTCCTCCAGATTCGATTTATCGATAATACGGAGAATTAAATGTCGTGCATACACAGCGAATAGGATTTCAATTCACCCCGCCGACCTGCCTTTTGTTACCTTTTATTTGAGCAGGAAATATCAAACGTTACGTGTGTGCTGTTGCCCCTGAACCGTATCAAAGGCACGCACACACAAACACCATGTACAGACCCACAAAAACACTCGGAATTTCCGCTCTACATAGTTCAGACATTAATTACACCGCAATTAAGACGATCTATTTATTTTTTTTCATTTTCCCTTCCGTTGCAAACTGAATAAATAAATGTAAATTTATTGCCGAGTCGCAATTTTTCCATGACAGTCCATGCAACGAGCAAGCCTCTTTTACATTGTTTTTTATGGACAGTTATAAAATGTTTCTTACCTGCAACTTCTTCATGGTAACGGCCGAAGAACTCGTCGATTTTTCGTGGCGTTATGACGGACCAATTGTTCCGCGTGGATGGAAAATAAATAAATTAAAAAGGAAAACAAGCCGGTGGATAATTCGATAATTATGGACCGCGGTCTTTGACTTTTTTTTCTCTCGTCGTTCTCTGCTCCGCGCGTTCAATTCGCGATTTTATCTTTCAAGGAATCATGGCACGTTCTTTCGCTCTTCCGGATCAATTGGAAACGATTTTTTTTTCGTCAAATTTGAATTTACACGCGATCGAGAAACACGAACCGCCGAATATCGCAACGTCCGCGAGAGCAAATAGTATAAAATCGTGTTTACAACGATCGTTTTATTCTTTTCGTTTCCTCACGCGTGTCAAATGTTGATTTTGCTTTTGCCACCAAACACCTGTTGACTCCCGGAATATCTTCACGAGACTGACGGCGGTTCACCAACGGCTCCTCATGTCGCGCGCGCTGCAGACTTCTCGCTGACCCACTTTGACGCCATTCTTACCGGGCTCTTTTGCTGCCCGGCCAGCATGTGTTCGCGGGGCAATCCCTATCAGCGCGTTTAAACACACACGGAAAATTCAATTTTGTCAAAAAACGTCGATATTTTGTTGAATACAGCCAACTAAATATTTTGGGATAATTTCAAAATTTTCGTTATTTCGACAATATTTTTCATTGTAACGCAACTGTCAGCAAAATTTACGATTGGAATGACAAAAATTCACTTTCCGAAAACGATTTTCCAGAATGTTTTTTGCTGGAATGACAAAATTTTCGTGATTTTTCGAAAAAACGCCGAGTCGAACGATTCCAACAAAATATCGATATTTTTCAACAAAATTTTCTCCTCACACTGAAAATTCAATTTTGTCAAAAAACGTCGATATTTTGTTGAATACAGCCAACTAAATATTTTGGGATGGTTTCAAAATTTTCGTTATTTCGACAATATTTTTCATTGTAACGGAACTGTCAGCAAAATTTACGATTGGAATGACAAAAATTTACTTTCCGAAACGATTTTCCAGAATGTTTTTTGCATTTTCGTGATTTTTCGAAAAAAAAAACGTTTAGTTTAACGTATCCAACAAAATATGCATCTTTTTCAACAAAATTTTATTTTCAGTGCACATTTGTACGAAAATCTATCGTTGCGCGTGAACAATATTTCACGAGCATCCCCGCCCGCCAGACTGGGAAAAAAATGACAATAATTTCGTCAAATTTGATGAAAAAATTCAATCAGACGTCATGATCGTGCCAATTGGTGGAAAATATCGAGTTTTATCGTTTCTCTCCGTACATTGAGTTGATATCGAATTTGGAACGGTCTCGTATTAGAAGTGAAATCTGATGGTTTGATGGAGATCTCGCGAGAGGCCTAATTGATCAATCAACATCTCTGAGACGATGAGTCGTTCGCGCGCTGTCATTTTTCATTCGGGATAGGTTATTATTGCGTTGCCGGCACATCATGACGGATTATAATAAGAAAAGCTCATGATCGACGCGAGTTGGCAATTTGTTCAAAGGAACAATGCGTTATAACGAGCTGCCAAATATCGCCCGCAACAATTATTATAATCACTGCGCGCGCGACACGTCTAATCATCGTTAGTTTTTGGTATACGTCGAGGAATTAATACGCGATGATGATTATTTGATCCAAGTATCGTCTCTGCTTTTTCAGCGAGTCATCGCGTAAAGATCAGAATCTCTGGTCCCGCGCGCGGTGCCAGTCTGTCTCTCGAAAATTCGGACCAACCGCGCGAACGGCCAATCGGAGCGAGATGACGCGCGAGTAGCACGAACGGAGAAAGCGCGCCATGTACGCGACGAGGGGCAGGCTCGATATAATTTGTTAGAATAAGCATGAGAATGCGCGAGAGGCTCGATAATCCCGAGGCAAAATGAGACACGGATCATTATTATTTGTAATAACTCTCGGCTCGAATAGCGAATGATTGTGTGGGAACAAGCAAAACCTACGCGTAAATTCTTGAAAATGCAGAAATTTCTTCAAAAGCCGCTCCCGTTTGTTTGAAATATTTCTGAATTCCATTACATCAATAAATATTGGCCATTTTGATTTACAATAATTGTCCAAAGGTGCGATAAGCGACATGAAATTTTTTCACACGCAAATTTCATCTCTTTCTCTTTTCTCTCGAGAGTCGCGCGCGCGATCAACACGAGGATCTGGTTCACAAATGGAAAGTGCTGGCCGCGCGTATATCGCCGTATTCCCTGCCGATCCTAATTCATCTCTCGCGAGCTCCTTCGCGAGCAAATCTCGCTCTTTCCAAATCGAGATCGAGATTGAAAATAAATGCTCGGGTGAAGCTTCCGCGAGAGCGAGAAAAATCACATATTGCGTACGCGCATTTTAATTGCAATTCTTTCATCATTGTTACCCTCGCACGCGTAATTTTCCGCGTGCAACTATAATCTGCGGGCGTAATTCCCACCTAATATAGTCGCTATACAAAAGCTTTTTTTTTCCAAGCCTGCTCCGTTTCATTCGGGCGATATCGAGCGAACTAACGCAGCAGATTGATCACTAATTTCCAGGCTGCGATATTCACTATTAAATATGGCCGCGACGAGTCATTCTTTTTGCGACGTGGCCCAGCGGCGACCAGGATGAAAAGCAAACGCACACGTACGTACCAAATAACCAGGCAAGCGACACACACTAATAGGCAAGAGAGTTCAGAGACCTTCACAGTGAAAGTCTCTATACCGCAGAGTTACACCCGCGATATGCACATCCGTAACCTCCGCGCATCCACTTCCTTTCAATTGTATATTATTTATGTGTAGAATAATGTAGTTATAAATGCGGCTGAAGTTCGCAACGTTGGAATGCAACGAAAAATACTTATTTTTATTGATAATTTGTTCAATTTTATAAAACATCAAAATTTTTCCAGTTTATATACTTGTTGGGCCATAAAAATCGACCGTTTTATCATTGTATCATTTTTATAAAGAGTTTTGCCACTAAATGAATGAATTTCGTTGCATTGCAACGATGCAAACTTCAACGTCATACGATCACGGGGCTGAAGTTCGCAACGTTGGAATTCAACGAAAAATACTCATTTTTATTGATAATTTGTTCAATTTTATAAAACATGGAAATTTTTCGAGTTTATATACTTGTTGGGCCATAAAAATCGATCGTTTTATCATTGTAATAACATTGTACATTTTTATAAAGAGTTTTGCCACTGAATGAATGAATTTCGTTGCATTGCAACGTAGAAACTTCAACGTCATACGATCACGAGGCTGAAGTTCGCAACGTTGGAATTCAACGAAAAATACTCATTTTTATTGACAATTTGTTCAATTTTATAAAACCTCGAAATTTTTCGAGTTTATATACTTGTTGGGCCACAAAAATTGATCGTTTTATCATTGTAATAATATTGTACATTTTTATAAAGAGTTTTGCCACTGAATAAATGAATTTCGTTGCATTGCAACGATGCAAACTTAGTATAAATATAAATTAAACTTTTTTTTTCGTCCAACATTTTGGAGAAAAAAAAATAACGTTACATTTTGCTCAGTGTCGTCAAAACGCGGACGATTCGTTTCCCAGCGCGGTACGAAATTCCTCACTGATAATTTAGAGCGATCCGTTTATTATTCCTTCATCAACACAATTTCCGTTTTTTCATCCGCGTAAAACTACGGATCGGGAAATTATTAGAAAGTCTTTTTCAATATTGCGTTATTGGCCGAAATTCGAAACAGAAAATCGTTGCGATGACCAGCTAGAAAAAGAAAGTTGAAAGAGGAAACGTTTGCAGCGCGCGATTAGTGTGAAACGGGGTTTTCGATTATTCGTTACCCCCCGGCTGCGAGTGCGAATGTTACGCGATGACAAATTGCCGCAACAAAATCAAATCGCGCTTTATAAATAGCTCGTGATAAAGAGCAATTATTTTCTCAATTATCGTAACGAGGAATCGTAACGAAAGTAGAGAAATGTGATTGGAACGGAGCGTGTGCCGACTGGCAATAAACGAGCGTTTTCTATTTTGGGCTAAAGAAAAGGCGCTCGATGCGGGGAATGAGATCAGTGGGTGAATTATGAGAAAGAGTCTGCTCTTGTTTGTTCTTTCAATTTTTCATCCGTTTCTGTGCGCGCTATGTGCGGCTAACGCAACAAAAAAAATCTCTCTCGTGACTATTCTCTCAGTTTTGTCGCGCGCGGTTTCACGCTCGGAGGAGCCCGTGCCCGCCGCGTGTGCTGCACGCTTTTCTTCTTCTTCTTCTTCATCGCCCAATAATCATTAGTCATGCACCGCTCCATCAATTAGTACAACAATCTTTAATAGCGTTAATTGATGCTCGTCAATTCCAACAGCAAATAAACTGTATTCATTCACAAAAAAAGAAAATTTTGTTGAAAAAGATGGATATTTTGTTGAATACGTTAAACTAAACGTTTTTTCGAAAAATCACGAAAATTTTGTCATTTCAGCAAAAAACATTCTGGAAAATCTTTTCGGAAAGTTAATTTTTGTCATTCCAATCGTAAATTTTGCGGACAGTACCGTTACAAATGAAAAATATTGTCGAAATAACGAAAATTTTGAAATTATCCCAAAATATTTAGTTCGCTGTATTCGACAAAATATCGACGTTTTTTGACAATATTGAATGTTCAGTGTGATGCTGAAGTTCGCAACGTTGGAATTCAACGAAAAATACAATTTTCTAGTCATTTTTTGGTCAATTTTAAAAACCATGACAATTTTCATACCGATTTTGTGTCTGCATCCTAAAAAAAGATTGTCGAAAGATCGTTAAAATATTCTATTTTATTGAGGATTCGTTCAATTTTCAATGTCATCCAAATTTTTCGAGCCGATATGCTTTTGAATGGCAAAAATGGATCATTTTATCATCGTAATTAAATGTTGCATTTGAATAATTATTTTTGTCAATGATAATAATGAATTTCGTTGCATTCCAACGATGCAAACTTCAGAGTCATACGAACGGTACAAACAAAAATTTTTATATTATCCCGAAATATTTAGTTCGCTGTATTCAACAAAATATCGACGTTTTTTGACAAAATTGAATCTTCGGTGTGTCAAATTCAATTAATTTAATTATCCTTTGCCGGTAAAATTTCAATATTTCGCTCATCGCCTTCGTTATCAATATCTTTCGTGTGCTAATTAAAAGTGGAAATAATAAACATCACCGATGCGTTGGCAAATGGCTCCGCAGTAACAAAATTACTCAGTTTTGTAAGCAATGAATGGGGAATATGAAGAGAAAAAAAACATGCAGAGACGACCACGTACGTGCTCATTGTTTGGATACGTTCAAGGATTCTCTCTTCCTCGCGCACGTACGCGTTCTTTTGTCACATTCGTTTGACGAGACTGGCGCGCTCGACTTGCGCGAGGATTACCTGATGAATATACTAAATACTCGTTTCCCTTGACACATCGCGTAGAAAAATAAAAAAAGAGCCTCGAGCCTCAAACTGTTTAAATATATTTTTAATTATTGGATAAAATTCTCAGTCAATTTCATAAACGGATCGAATAGAGTGAATAATTAGAATGAAGTAATCGCGCGGATGGAAAAAGGCATGATATGGGGCATTGCGAAGCGTTTCGATTCGAATGATTGCTGAACCTTGAAACGAGAGCAAACATTGCATTATTCCGTGTAATTATTTACGAATTGTTAAATATATTCCGTTGGTTGGTCGGTCTAGAAACTTTGAAGCAGGAAAAAATGGTGTCAATGGTGTACCATAAAATATCGGGGGCTTCGTCGAGTTTCGTTTGTACCGCGAGAGTAAACACATCGCGATCGCACCGCCAGCACCAAATGACTGCGCTTAGCTTTACCTCAAAACTTGAGAATCGCGTCGTACACAGCGCGCGATAACGAAACACTAAACTTTACACACCGACCGACTTTTATGGCTTCGCAACGCGAGCATCCACGTTTTCTACCTTTTCTCTTATTTTTCAATGAATTTTATTTCTACAATAAATACAGAGCATACGCACGTTTGTCACTTTTCCTCGCAACAATCCTATTCGCCGCTCGAGAGCGATTTTCCTTAGAGATCGGCGATACCGGTTTTCGATTCACAGAAGACAAAAAAAAATCATTCGTACACTACCGTACAAAACCTGCAATTGCGCATGGAATAACGTCAACTATCTGCCAAAATGTTGGAAAAGTATGACTCTGAAGCGAGGGGCTATTCACTCGTGGAATTAGTGGACCCCTTCGCTTTGAAATCGAATGCAAAATTAGAAGAAATCGCTTGAAATCCCGAAACCTGTCAGTGAATCGATATTATCTGATCGTGATTGAAATCCCCAGAAATCAGCTTGAAATCACTTCTATAGTTTTGGGGTTTTTCTTTGATTGCCGGGATTTCAGAAATCGTTATTGAATTCCAACGAAATCAATTGAAATTCTATGAATTCATATAGTGTTGGAAATATTTTGAATCATTCCTGAAATCACAAAAATCACATGAAATCGAATTCAGTCGGAAATCACTGTGGCACCTCACTAAAGAGTGAATAGCCCCTCGCTCTGAAGTTTGCATCGTTGGAATGCAACGGAATTCTTATTTATTTTTGGCAAAAATCATTATTTCAATGGAGAATTTAATTACGATGATAAAATGATCGATTTTTGCCACCCGAAAACATAAAATTTGGATGACATTGAAAATTGAACGAATCAACAATAAAATGGAATATTTTTCGGTACATTGCATCGTTGCAAACTTCAGCATCATGGAAAAGTTTACGTGCACACCATGTCGATGGAATTTTTCATTGAATCGACTTGCGATTGTTTGTACGACTTGTTTCTACTCAAAGTGGTACTGTCAAAGACTTTTCAGTCGTACAAACTTTCCAACTTGTATCTCGCGCTGCTGGATCCCCTCGAAGCAAAAGTGACACACGCAGCAGCTCGTCCGTGTTTTCTCTCTCGTTGGCGAGGCGTGGAAACGTCGAGCGAAAATTTTCGTTTCATTCGGCATCATGACGGCCACAACGTTGTCGCAAAGAATGCGCGAAACGTATGAATGAATTTGAAAAAGATGCGCGCGGTATATGTGCCACGTGAGGCGGCGCGATAGCCCTCGAAGATAAACAACCTGCTGCTGCTGCTGTTGCCGCTGGCCGTCGAGCTGAGAAAAACGAGCGCGAGCGGAGAAGACGAAAAAATTTGGATGAATGAGAGTAAGTGGAAAAGGAGGAGGATGAGCGCGACGGACGAAACGCGAGAGAGTGACCAGGGAGTACACGCGGAGGAATTCTCTCCCGCGAGCCAGACAGCGACGCGGAGCCGGTAAGAAAAAGAGGGAGGGAGAAAGATCTGACCCACTTTTCCGCGAGCAACTCGTTCTTACTTTCACTTGCTTCGTATGTGTGAACGAAAACGTCGTTTTTTTTCGTCGCATTTTTACTTTTTTATATTTATTCGTGCGCCGACACAAAAATGAGGAAAAAAAAGGTCTGAAATGTAAAAAAAAAAAACGTCTCCGTGCGAGAGGTCATTCGATCCTCTTTTCCCTGATGCTCGCGCTCCTCGATCGTCTAGCTTTTTCTCACGTACTAATTTATTATGTTTTCGCTTTTTTTTCTCTTCATTCATGTCACTTTCACGCACCGTCTGTGGAGTTGGCCAAATAAAACGAAAATTTATTCAAAAAATGAAAAAAAAACGACATTTTTATTTATTTTTGCACATTTATGTCTAACAGTCTATCAACGAACAGTCTTTTTTCTTGGCTGCGGCGAATATTTCCCGGAGACCATGCTTTTGCGCTTCTTCCTCCGTCGATCTGTCAAGCACACGAGATTTTGCTTTTTTATCATTATATTTTATTTATAATGAAGATTCAAAAATGAAAAAGCAAATTTACCTGTTGGTGAAATTCCACAAAATGTTTTGGAGCAAATTTGAACTTGGCTGACTTCCGCTGACGATCAATTCGCATATGGATCGATCATCGCACTCGTCCTGCCCACCTTTTTCCACGAGTCTGCCACGTTTGTGCTCGGCCGGCAGGTCAATGACTCTCAGTTTCGAAAGAACGATATTTGGTTGTCTGCCAAAAACAGTTTCGCGAATATAGTAAAAAAAAACGTCGATATTTTGTTGAATACAGCGAACTAAATATTTTGTGATGATTTCAAAATTTTCGTTATTTCGACAATATTTTTCATTGTAACGGAATTGTCAGCAAAATTTACGATTGGAATGACAAAAATTTACTTTCCGGAAAGATTTTCCAGAATGTTTTTTGCTGGAATGACAAAATTTTCGTGATTTTTCGAAAAAACGTTTGGTTTAACGTATCCAACAAAATTTTCTATTCAGTGCACTATCTGGATTGTTTTTTTTTCATTCGAAACTTACGTCGTGTTTTCGATCCTGACAACGTTCGGTTTCAAAGTAGCCAAAAGAAGTCCCAGTGGCAGAAAAGCTCCAATCAGGTGAATGATTTTTTTCCATGGTGAGACTCTGGACGATCGAAATGATACGAAAACAGTGAATTATTCGAATCCAAAGGAAAAGTGGAAGAAAAAAATGAATACCTGCGTTCTTTGGATGGATAATTTGGTTGCAGTTCCTGAAGGGAATAATGAAACTGATCGTCGTGCTGTCCAACGAGAGATGGATCATAAAATTTGTATGGAAACTTGCGCATTCTCGTCACGGCCGATTCGTGATGCGAAGTGACGTAATAAAGAGTGTCAGGTTTTCCAATGTGATGCGATTCATCGTCGTGCGTAAAAATGGCTTGATTATTATTGTTATTATTATTATTATTGTCGACCGAATGATAATTTGCTGGTGGTGCTGCTGGCGGATGCTGGAAACTCGGAATCTCCGGCTTCTCGATAGCTTCGCCGCTCGCGATTGCTGGTGCGTATTGATAATGCTGATAACGTGGGTTATTCGATGTTGATGGAGTGACGACAACGTTATCGTAAAATTTCGTAGGCTTGGCAAGAACCGGCGAGAAATTATCTACCGTTCCTGCAAGATGAGGAACGTTCGTGTATTGTTGTTGCTGCTGCTGCGGGTGCAATTGTTGATAATGAACGGGTGATGGTTCTTTGATTATCGGAGAATTTAGAGGTCGTAGCAAAGTCAGATGAGGGGAAGGGGTCCCATATAAAGCGACCGGTAATCCGCCGGGATATTCAAACGTCACCGGCGAATGTTGATGGTGATGGCTCGGTTCGTGACTCTCACTATCGTCGTTCTCGTTCTCAGCCTGATCGGTATGAACGTCTTGCTGCTGCTGATGGCCAGAAATCTGCAGGTATTGCGGCTCGTAGTGTTCTTGTTGCTGCTGCTGATGATGATGCACCAAGTCAACCGGTACAACGAAGCTGTATCGACCGTCGGTCTCGAAGAATTTGACCGGTATTTTGTTGTTCCCAGCACCGATCGAAACGCCATTGCGAGAGGAAGAGGTTGGGACTCGCACTCCATCGTTATCGACGGCTGTTTCGTCGATTCTCACCGTGTTGCCAAACTTTATTCGATTGTTAACCGATGCCCTGTTGTTGAAAGGTTGCTTGCCAAAATAATCCGATTTTCTCGATTCGTACTCGTCTATTTCGCCGATATGAACGCTCGGCCTAAAGTCCGTGCTTTCCGGGGACGACGACGGACATCGAAGGGTCGTCGAAGCTGCTGCGGCATCAACAAGCTCGTCCTCTTCGACCTGATACTTGCTATCGATTGTCACAAACGAAGTGAAATTCAAAGGCTTGCTGCTGCTGCCTCCATCGAGGATCCTCGATTCCGTTGGTATCCTGGAGGCTCCCGCCATTTCCGGTTCTCGCGGCTCGGTCGCATTCTCGATCCAAGTTTCGTTGGCCGCAGAAAAACCGCACAAACACAGACAAAATAAAAATATCGATAGCAGCGTCGAATCGGCGCGATTGGCATTGTCGAATGACGTTAAAGTTGCCATATGACATAAATTTATGCGATTGCCAAGCCCAAGTGATTTTACAACGTGTCTTGAGAATCGAGATTCCGAAAAAGGTGCTCTCGGCGTTGTATCAACTCGAGAACTAAACCACGAGCTTTGGACGACACCGATCTTTATTGTTCTCCATAACACGCGGCGAGAATATTGTCAACGTGAAGGAAAAATGACGAATTTTAAAAAGCGTGAACGATGTCGCAGCAGCGAGATCTTTTCGTTTGGTCGTTCGCTAGTTGAGTCTCGTTAAGCTGTGCAAAAGCCCACAACACAGCGCGCGGTCCTGCTCTCCTTCGTAATCGTTCCACCTCGGACCCAATTTCTTTCAGCCATTAGAGAAACAAAAATAAACAACGCGCCTGATGCTTCGCGGAGCCGCATTTAGTTCGAGCAGATCCTCCAACAATGCGGCGAATACGAAGAAAAACGTTATTGCACCATTCTCAAAGTTGTCTATTTAAATGGGGAAAAATAATGTCCGCAGGTATTTGTCGTTGGCTCAATTAATGTCTACAATTAATATGTAAACGATATTGATTATTGAGCACGTTGTTCGATGATGAATAAAGAATAGCAGCAGGTTCGAGCGACCGGAAACGGGGTCATTTATGTGCTCTATATGTTTGTTTCTCTTTCGCGCTGTACGTATCGGTAACATCTGCATTTAAACTTGAATACATAAATGTATGTACGTATATATAGAAATGTAGAAAGGAAGGAGTTGAAAATTTCGCTAGAAAGTTTTAGCCTCCCGCGCGCGCCATAGCGCAAAGTCAGCATCAGCAGGCGGGACTCGAATATATTACAGCAACAGATAGAGATCGCGGGTTCTTTGTTTTCCTGGAGACCCCCGCGGCAAATTTGCGAGCAGTCTACGATAACGCTTTCGGTCCTTTGCAGCCAATAATATCGTCAGCAGTGGGTCAGTGGGTAAAGTACCACCATCGGCACCGATTTTTTTTTTTTTTTCCTTCAGATCCGATGTAGCGTGATTGAATCATAATAAATCTGAAACTTTCATCGTTATAGCTTCGAGGAAAAAATTTTGAGTTATTTTGAACGATGTTGAAGTTGGCATCGTTGGAATGCAACGAAATTCCGTTTTTTCTTGAGTAGAGCTCGAGATTTTTATTCAATATTTGGCCCGGACGATAAAACGATTTTTTTTGTGGATAAAAAAAAACAAAAATCGGCGCCTGAATCGTTATGGTTTTCGGAATTAAGCAAAAAATTGATAGAAAATGGATTTTTCGTTGGATTCGAACGTTGCGCACTTCAGTTCATGGGAAATGGATTTCTGTATTGAGCAGCGCAGAGGTCGATGGCTGCTGCAGTTTGGCTACAAAAATGCGGAATGGCTCGGCGAGAGATTCCCCAAGATTGTCCGTGGACAATGAAAGTAGCGTTTGAGTATCTAGCCAACAAGTTTTTGCGGTAATCACACCGCCGCCGCGGCACTGACCCGATTCTCGACTTGCTGGTTCGAGTAGGCCAACTATGAGAATCATCATCAACACGCGGCAACAGGCATTAATGGGTTTCACTTGTGTGCATGTGTAAATGCATGCAAGTTTGTATCGATTAATCGATAGCCGCGCGTGTACGTGTCAATATATAATACGCGCATAGGGACTGCTCGAAAGGAGAGGAAAATTCGAGGAAAAAGTTTAGCTCGCTGCGCGCTGCTCCTTTTTCTTCCATTTATTATTATTCTTTCTCTTTTATGTCCGTGCGCCTGCGATGCCGCGTGCAGAAACAAGCGCGTTAGGCTGCTCGCGGAAATTGCGCATCGCTCGATTCGAAAAAAAATGACAAAAAAACAGCCGCTGGTAAAAAAATTTCAACGTTTTTTAGCAGTCGAACGGGAAACAGCGGATTGAATGATGCGCGGTGGATAATGCCAGAAAGAATGGACGCAAAGTTTCTGGGCCAACGGTCGCGCAAACATTTATGAGAAACAACCGGCCCGAGAATTATTTGTAGAAAAAAAACGTTTCGGATAGACAAAAATATTCTTTATCGCGCTGCTGCTCCCAATATCACGGCGATCGTCAAATTTCCTTCGCTACATACCAAATCCATCTGAAATGTCACGTGTACTTTTATTTCACCCGGCAGCAAGTTTGCAACGTTGGAATGCAACGAAAAATATCTGATTTTATTGATGATTTGTTCAGGTTTCAAAATCATCCAAATTTATCCAGCCGATATGCTTTTTGGGGCTTAAAATCAATCATTTTATCATCGTAATTAAATTCTGCACTTGAATTATTACTTTTGCTAAAGATAAAACAGAATTTCGTTGCATTCGAACGATGCAAACTTCAGAATCATCGAAAATATGATGCTGAAGTTTGCAACGTTGGAATACAACGAAAAATATCTGATTTTATTGATGATTAGTTCAGGTTTCAATATAATCCAAATTCATCCAGCCGATATGCTTTTTGGGGCTTAAAATCAATCATTTTATCATCGTAATTAAATTCTGCACTTGAATTATTACTTTTGCTAAAGATAAAAAAGAATTTCGTTGCATTACGACGATGCAAATTTCAGAATCATCGAAAATATGATGCTGAAGTTTGCAACGTTGGAATACAACGAAAAATATCTGATTCTATGGATGATTTCTTCAGGCTTCATTATCATCCAAATTTATCCAGCCGATATGCTTTTTGGGGCTTAAAATCGACCATTTCATCATCCCAATTAAATTCTCCATTCAAATAATTATTTTTGCCAAACATAAAAAAGAATTTCGTTGCATTCCAACGATGCAAACTTCAGAGTCATCAGCATCTTAATCTCTAATTCTTAATCTTAATTTGAATTCGAAATTTGATATAATTTCTCGGCATTTCCTCGAAATTTCACTTTCCTGCTCTCCGTTCTCCGTGTCGGCCCTCGACACGAATCTGGAAATCCAAAAGTCGAGAGTTGATCCAATAATGCACACGAAAATAAAAGAAAGTATTGTGTAAAAAAAAAAAAAAACTGGAGCTCCGAACTCACTCGGGATTGGTGCGTCGAACGCGTTCTCGCGGTATTAATTTGGATAATTTAGACATTTTTATTGTACACGCGCGCAATGACCAGAGCGATGAGGCTCCGCATAAAGAAAGTTGTCGTGAGCGCGATGGTTATTTTAGCTCTCGCCGCGTTACGAAGCAACCACTATTACTTTTACGCACATATATAGATAAGATGAATCGCCGCGCAGGACGACCTACCTTCGTCGAAAAGGGCTTTTGTATCAATTGCAGCAGCGACGAACCTTCACCGCGCTCGGCCGGTGCTCGAAAAAACCAAAAAAGAAAGGACCGAGGCGACCGCAACGAGAGAAAAGCTCTTCACTTCCCTTTCTCTCGCTCGATCGCGTATGCTTCGGATGAGTTTTTATCTTTCTTTGTCTTTGGCGGGTGTTTCTCTCGCGATTGCTTTTCGCTATTTTATCTCGAGCGAACCAGTTTCAGGTCGGGCAGCAGCAGCAGCAGCAGCAGCAGCAGTCGTTAAACGGTGAAAGTAGGATTTTGATAAAAGGTTTAGTCCGTACGTGCGGCTATTTCTCACTCGCCGCGCGCGCTGCATCATTATATGCAACAAAAATCATTCCGTTTCTTCTTTGATCAATTTTTTTTCAGCCTGCGCGCGCCGACCGAAAGTAAATGAAAAAAATTCGAGTTTAGAAAAGAGCGTCGGGAAAGATATCAAGTTTGAGCCTTTCTCCCGCCATTTTACAAGTTTTACAGCCTGAAAATTGCGCTCCGAGCAGGGGGGGGGGGGAGAGAGAAGAGAAAAAAAATTGCTCGCTGCGCGTATTAGGTGCAAAATTGTACGAATGCCACGTCAGAAAAGTTTTGCACGGTAATTAGTAGACCGTGACCAAGTCCGACTGCCTGTCACCGTGTCACGAGAATGAAGATCAAACGGAAAAAGCCTTGGCAATGATCTTCACGCTCCTTTTTCTCGAATCAAGGATTAAAATAGAAATGGAAAGAAAAAAACACATTCTTCGCGGTTATACGGTTACAAACAGTTTGCTGATTTTTCTGATGCTGCTTGGAATTTCTATTGAGTCATCGTCAGTGAATCGCGTCGCGGCAAATTGAAAAATGATCAAACTTGGTTGAAAAATGAATGAATCGCGGTGAATGTTTACGCGATATCGCAAACAAAGAGCCGCTGCTCGTGATCCTTGTCCCTCCGGTGATGCTGCTGATCGCGTTTCGCGGCGGGCCATGCAGCCAAGGGCGCCGCTGCATGCGCCAAAGATCAGTAATATCGCGCGATAGAGATGCGTTGTTTGTTGCAGAGAACCGCAAAGCTCCGTAAAAATATGTATATGGATGTAAATGCGAGCGCGTGTATTGGTAAGCGCGAGCGAAGAGATTCGTGCGGCGGCGAGCGAGAGGGACGGAAAATGTGGACCACTTTGGCCAACGAAGTGGGGACCTGGATTAAAAGCAAACGAGGCCATAGACCGAGTCCCAGAGCTATCCCGTGTCTCGAGCAGTTAACGTCATTTTTGTACACTCTTCCGAGATAGCCGCGCACGGGTCTCGTCCAACGACGGCCCAAACTATTTACTCGATCTGTCCATTTGTCTACATGTGCTGGACACGCGCGGGCTCGAATAATCCCGCCGAAATTCACGATCGACGGTTAGTGCAAATTTATACCATGTGCCCAGTGATACTTGTGTTTCGAATTCAATGTGCGCACTGAAAATTCAATTTTGTCAAAAAAACGTCGATATTTTGTTGAATACCGCCAACTAAATATTTTGGGATCATTTCAAAATTTTCGTTATTCCGACAATATTTCTCATTGTAACGGAACTGTCAGCAAAATTTACGATTGGAATTACTAAAATTTACTTTCCGAAAAGATTTTCCAGAATGTTTTGTTGCTGGAATGACAAAATTTTCGTGATTTTTCAAAAAACAAAATTTTTCAACAAAATTTTCTTTTCAGTGCGCAAGTTTCGAAAATTGACGTTTTTTTTTGTCAATTATTTTAATTGGTCGTTGATTTTTTTTCAGACGATGGGATCCCGAGGCAATCACGTCGTGCTCCTAATAGCGATTACGTTAATGATAAAATTATCGGAATGCGAGACTCGCTACTTTGTCAAGCTGCCAACCAACTCGAGCGATCCGTTGAGGAAATTCATGGGAATGGATAATTCGAGATCTATCAACGGCGATGCGGGCGGAAACGGAACGGGCATCAATCGAGCAGACACGAATAATCCTGAGAAATCTAGGTCGTCGTTTCGTATCAACGACGATGAAACGATGATTCGCGAAAGCCTCAAAGCCAATCTCGAACGCCGCAATTCCTTCATCGAAAGTTCAACCTTCGATCCGGATGTGCTCAACAAATTTCTCGATGATTATGCCAATAAAATAAAATCGACCACCGAGAAAAACTACAATTTTCCGTTCCGCATTGGCAAACCTGATTTAGAAAAATTCACCGATCAGGTTGATTCGTCTGTGGAGGAAAATAAAGATTTTGGAGTGAGCAACAAGACTGCGGAAAATGCTGTCAATTCGACTCTCGAAACTACCGCCGTAAGTTTTTTTCTCTCGCTCGCGATGACACAAAAAAAAATGCACTTTCAAATCATTAATTTTCGCCCTTTTGAATTCAGTTGAACCAGCAACAAGATCTGAACGACACGATAAAGAGAAACAAATATTTTGGAGCAAACGCAAACGACGATCGCAACGGCTGGGTAACTCTCGAAGCGATTCCATGGTCCAAAAGTAAAATCTCCAAGTGGCAAGCCAGTTCGAGTTCCCAACGACCGTGGCCGGACGCACAAGTCTGGGAAAAACCAATGAGCAGTGCCAAACCATGGAATTCCGAATTTCCCTCGCGCCCCGCTTACATCAATAACGAACCATGGTGAGTCTCGATTCGTCGCCCCCAATTATCGATCGATCAATTTCCGTATAATAATAATAATCCTTCGTGGTCACACTGGGTTGATTCTACCCAGTCCATTTTCGAACTCGTATTGTGACCGATCTATCGGCCCGAAAATTTTCAAAAAATTACTGAACAACCCTTGGACATTCCAGTTTAGATACGAAAAACTTTCCTCAAAGAAATCCAAGGCTAACATATTTTTTTTAATGCAAAATGAAGAAAAAAAACGGAAAAAAAAGTTTTTTCACTAAAATAATCGTCACTTTGTGGATTTTCAATATTTTTGCCTAAAATTTGGACCTGAAATTCATCAGATCTGGTTCTTTTGTGAAAAAAATAGTAGGATAGTGCGCGTTTGAAAAAACATATTAATTCCGTTATTGGAAGTGGGTCGATTTCAGAGTGGATTTTAGAGATTTAGCGTTAGCGGCGGTAATACTTATCGCCGCCAACGCGCAATGGACACTACAAACTGTCGTTAAATGTCGATTACAGCCCCATTCATTACCGCGAACTAGAAGATATTTACGTCACAAGTTGGTCACTGGGTGGATTCAACCCAGAGTGACCACGAAGGAATAATAATAATAATAATTAATCATGGATAATTGACGAATCGTAGGCCGGAACCTCCGAAAGTACAGCAGCAGAGGCCGGATTATCAATCGAGCAGACCCGGAGCGGCGCCAGCCTCGAGACCGCAGCACGCTTCAACGCGACCATCCTACTTTGACGATCGTTTCGATCACAATTTGAATCAAGCCGAAAAATGGCCACCCGAGCGGCCGCAATCCTCGTGGGACAAGTTCCCATCGGCCGATTCTTACAGACCCAGCATGGAAATAATAACCGACGACAGACCTTCCAATTTTCCGACCAGCTGGGACAAGTACACGCATTCCTCCTCCAACAACAACAAAAACAAGATCAACAAATATTCGTACAACGACAGGGACAGATTTACGAATAATTACGGCGACAGCTTAAACAACAATCATCATTATCAGAATCATCACGAAGAGGAAACGTCGAGTCATCACGATTGGCGAGAGAGCCTCAACAATTATCCATCAAAGTTGGATCGTTACAAAGACAAACCATCAAATTTTGGTAGGCCGGGGATGAACAATCATGAAATAAATCGTCCGCAGCATTCGTCCCATTATGAATACACTCCGGAACATCCACCGAGTCATCCGTCAAACGGCGAAGGTCAATGGGTCCTGTTGTCAACGAACCATGGCTACTCAAAGTCCCGACAAAGATCTTTGAAACTCGACAACGAGAAACACGAGGATTCGAGCATCAAGACGAATGCACCGGCTAGACTCAACAAAGAGGACGATAACGACGGGACCGTCGCGGTGATGACCTCCAAACGTCAGGTTGGTCTAGGGATTTAATCAAGACACAAACCTAAACAGACAAATAAACAAATATCACTACTACGCCCGCTACCACGAGATCTTTCCCACCGAAAATGCGCTGGACACACACAACAACAACAGCAACAACAAACAACAACAAAGATTGAAAGATTATGGGACTTTTTTTGCCCATTTTTTTTCTTCACTTCTGGCAGACTCACGCAAAAGCTTCTTCTTCTTCTTCTTCTTCTTTCAATACGTTGCACTCTTAATCGCAAATTTTCATTCTTTTCGTAAATTTTCCAATGACTTGCCTTTTTCGCGACTTTTCGCAACATCCATCAATTCGTAATTCGTCTCAGGTACGTTTGACCGTTCTACCCTCGATTAATGGAACTAATACAACGACATCGCACGGCGGACTCCTCGAAGTTGAGAAAACATTCCAGACGGTCGACCAGAGCAGGAAGGAATACGAAGACAGCAAATTGAC
Source organism: Diadegma fenestrale (assembly GCA_037043255.1). Lineage (NCBI taxonomy): Eukaryota > Metazoa > Arthropoda > Insecta > Hymenoptera > Ichneumonidae > Diadegma > Diadegma fenestrale. The sequence goes on from CM073317.1 coordinate 12,327,864, forward strand.
CGCGTTGAAACCAATTATTGTTAACAATAGACCAATCAGAAACACGTTATTCGGTAGACCCTCAAATTCCGCGGTTTTGGCTGCCGTTGGAGCGGGAATTTTACCCGCGACGATGGCCGTCATGATCCCGATGATGCTGGGACGAAAAAAACGCGAGTCACCATCACGAATCACCGCTTTTCATAATCATCCAAACTTCCCTCCCCATCATGAACAATTTTTCGTTCCTCCGTATCACGCTCGACAACAAAAAGTTTAAACAACTGCTATTATTTATTTCAATAGTTTTATCACGCTATAGACTATTTCGATACTTATTTATTCATCGTTGTCTATTCTTTTATAGATTTTTTAGTTTTTTTTTTTCATCGAACGCGCCAACTCTTTGGACCTGCTGCTTATAGTATTAGACTCGGATATTAAATTGGCACAAATTGTTTCGAAAAATCTTAACGGTGCAAAACCACGAGGTGGATTTTTTTATTTTCTTGTACAACAATTGGTATGTTTTATTTACATAATGTATTTATTTATACTTATTTTATATATATATATATATATATTATTTATTCGTTGTTGTTGAACTATACAAATAAATTATAAAACGAAATTCGTCGTTGCGAATCCCACACCGAATTAGATGGAAAAAATGAGCGCCGAATTGACACACAACAATCTCGCAAGTGCGGATAAAGTTGGCGGCGCAAAGGATAATCCAATTAGACTTTTGATCAATTGTCAATAAAATTATAAGAGAAATACTGATAACTTGGTAATTTGAGGAAAAACCCACGATGGGTTTTATTATTTTTTTTAGAAATTATTTGAAAGACAACATTTTTTTAATTTATCCTCAATCTTTAATCTCCAATCTCTCAAAATCTATGGGCACGACGGGGAATGATTGGAAGCTGGCAATTAAAAATCAAATATTCGTTTCTTTGCGCTTTTATCACGAGCAGGATACGATGCGATTCACTGCTCTTCGCCGTTGATACGCTTTTGGACGTGACCGAGATACCTGGCGAATCCTTCGCTCGCGTGTTTCAAAATAGCGACCCCCAGCCTCAGCTTGACTTCAGCTATTTTTTTCACAAAGGAAAATATGTTGAATCGTTCTTCGGTCGGTTTCTTCGTTGACTCGCCGCCGCTCGCTCCTCCCCCCTCGACGTTGGAATCTTGTGAATTCGTCCCGTCGGTTTTGTCACCGCTCGTGCCAAGTATCTCATCGATCGACAGGCTCGGGACTGTACTGGAAATGCTTGGAGTCGTCGACTCAGAATCGAAAACCATTTCCTTGGTCGTTTCTTCGGTCGAAGCAGCCATCGTTTCTTCATTTTGTTCGACAGCCAAATTCGTTTTTCTCGTTGCTTCGATTCGAACAGCAATTTTTTTAGACCCAACGTTAATTTTTTCTGTATTATTTTCAGCAACGACCGAATTCTGCTCCGGAGCGAGACCAACTTTATTCTTATCGTCTGCCGATGCTTTGACGTTTGTAATTTGACGAGTGGGATCGTTGGGCCCATTGGGCGGAATAACCGAATCGATAATATCGAGAATCTCGTTGCTCAACGGTTCTTCGGTCTGAATTTCTTTTTCTTCTTTTTCAATTTCCGTTCTCGACGGTATAAGCTGAATAACCGAGTCTCGCTTTTTCCGCTGGAGTTTCGGGGGATCGAGATTGAGCGATCTCGGGCCGTGCTCGACTTGAACAGCACTGGGTGTAATTTCAATCTCCTGGTCATCGTAGTCGGCGCTGGATTTGAGAGCCTCCGCGTGAGCGTCAACGGGAAATTTGTAATTTTCCCGATGCAATTCAACGGGAATTGTGGCCGTGTCGGTCATCGCAATCGGCAAAGTAGCAGCTAAATTTGCTCGGTTGTCGTACGAACTGTATTCCTTGGGAATATTGCCAACTACGAACTGACGATCGGCCGATTTTTTACCAACGAAATCGGGTTTTTTTTGTCTATCGTAATAGTCGGAGGTGGTTGCGGGTAATTGGGCGGAATACTTGTTGAAATTATCGGTATTACGATATTTTTCGCTGCTCGCATAATTGGTCGTTGCGATTGGTCGATAAATCGCACTTGCTGCTGGATCCGTCGTGTATTTCAACGCTTCTGGGATTCTTCTGGTTGTTGGTTGTTGTTGCTGTTGCTGATACCGATAGAAATTCGTCTCGTAATCCTTGATACCGCCGTATTTGCCGTCGTTGTTTGTCATACCTTGCAAGACCTTGGAAAAAACTTCCTCCTCGCTCTGACCATAATTGCCCCCGGTGCCGCCGTATTCTTCCATGTTGTACTTGTAATTCGGCTCAACAACGTAATTGCGACGGGCTATCGCTCCTCCGAACGGATACAGGAAGTACGAAGCGAGACCGAGACCCAAACCGACCAGAGACATGACTCCGAAGCTCGGCATGACTTCACGAGACAAGAAATTATAAATTTGCGTACCGATCGGTTTTTGAACTTGTTTTTTCTTATTCGTTTTCACGCCAGTCGTTCCAGCACTGTCGCCGCCGGATACTTTTGATTCGGGAGCTATTTTTGATTCTTGAATCGCATTGTCGATTATTCCCAATTCCGTTGAAAGGTCCGATCGCTCCGTTGACGACGCTGCAACGCTCGGGGAATCTGTCGAAATTGTCGTTGCGCTCGTTCCCAGGCTCGTCGTTGCTGGAGATGCGGTCGTCGAACTCGCCGCCGGTCTTCGTCTTCGCAGCTTGTTCTTCTTTCTCTTGTGCTGGGGTCTCTTGGTCGTCGTAACGATCGATTCGGTAGCGCTCAAAGTTTCTGCCGTCTCATCTACTTGTTTGATTTCCGGGTTGAAATTGAACTGAACGTCGTCGATTCGTGAGTTTTCCGGAATCAAAGCAACAGCCGCTGTTTTCGTGACGTTTCTTTTCGGTGAAATTACCTTGTTGGTGGGCTTGGGCTCAATTTTTTCAATTCGCAAAACCGGCGCGTTTACTTTAATCGCTTCAATTTCGATATTCGTCGGCGATTCCGTCGGCTTTTTCAGCTGAACTTTCAGGACGTTGCTCGTCTTGTTTGGTTTCTTCGTTTTCGTCGGCACAACCGGCGAATTTTCGGGGTCAGGGAACTTTGACTCGCTTTGCTTTGTCACAATCGTTACGTTATTATTCGTTGTTATCGTTGCTTCGATGGGATTCGCATTGATGATGGAAGTTTTGAGTTTTGTCAAGAAAATTGGTTTTTCAACGACGCCGTGTTTCTGGATATCGTTTGGTTTTGGAATCGTGATCATGGTGACCGGTCTAAAAGTGACTTTTTCGATTTTCGAAGTGCTCGGATGTTTAGTAGTTTCTACAGGAGACTTTGTGGCTGCGGGTTTTCTGGTTGGCGATAGTTTCGGTTTGGTCGATTGGACGGACGACGGTCTCGCGATCTTGGTCGTCGTTGGCTTCGAGGTCACTTCGGTGGGTTTCGGGCTCGTCAATTTTGGTCGCATCGTCAAACGACTCGTTTCCGCCGTCGCCGCTGTCGTACTTTTCCTCGTGGTAATCGTAGTTTTTGGCGTCGTGCTCGAGACCGTCGACTCTGCTGGATGCAGCGTCGCTTGTCCGGATTTCTCCGAGTTTAAAATAATTTCGGTGGTTGTGATTGGACGAGCGGTAGTTTTTTTCACACTCGGTGTCGTACTTTTGCTCAAAGTTGTGATTCTTTCCATTGGGATCGTCGATTGCGCCATAGAGATTTTATTCAAGGTAGAAGTTGTTTTTGCCTCGGTCTTGCTGCTGCTTGGCTCGTTGGTCGTCGTTGTCGTCGTCGTCGCAGTCGTCGTTGGTGATTGCATAAGTACCCACGTGGAAATTCCACCGGGCGTTGTCGGATGATTCTTGTGAGCCGTTATCAATCTCGTGGACGACGAACTACTCAATTCCCTCTCCAATTCTTCCTCCGTCAATGCCATCGCAACACCCGGATGACTCGACTCGAAATAGCCAAATTTGGAATTCACCGGTCTACCAAAACCAACACCGATCGAGCCGATCAAACTTTTATCGGAATTGACGTCATTGACGAGGCTCTTGTCGGTGCTGCTGGTGAGCCCGCCACTGGCGAATCTGCTCGGAGGAACCTGCTGGCTCGTTTTATCATTACTCTTATGTATCAACAAAACGTTTGACATTTTTTCATTGCTCGTATTCGGATTGTGGGTTGATTCTTTGGACTCGTTGGGATTGGTCACGTTGAGCAATTGTGTTGCCACAGTCCTCAGTGATTGATCCAATGACTTGAGCTCGTTTCTGCAAAACAGACACCAACTCGTCAGAATTTCTCCCTCGACCTCGCCATTTATTTGTGCATTTTCTTTTATTTAACAATTTTTTTTCCGCAGCTCAGCAGCATACTCACCGATTTATTTTTCGTTGCGTTATCTAATCGCGTTAACGGTACAAAAATGAGCGCTTAGAGCATACGCAGAGTAAATGAAAAGACTTGTCGTTTACTAATTATTTATTATCGTTACAAAAATTGTTATCAAGTGCGCGCTATTAATGCCCTGAAAATGTGCAAATTCTCGACGATTAAGGTATACGAGAAAAATATATAATTTCATTTAAAATACTAAATCAACTCGATGAGCATCAGGCGTCGCTGTGTTGAATACACAAAATAAATACTAGTTACATACTTTTGATATTAAGGTAGTTCGATACCTAAGTGGCGTATAAAAAATGGGGTGCAGCACCCTTTACGTGGGAACAGTGTTCGTTGTAAAATAATCATTCAACTTATCGATAATGATCATTAAATAAATATCGACTGGATTTGGATTTCTTATATTTTTTCTTTGGCCCCCGGCTGTCCGCCCCTGCTGAATACATCTCCGTGCGGTATGCACATATACGAGCACACAAATGAACGCTCTGAAGCGCGCGGCAATTGTCATACGATTTTGATTACAATAATTTTTTTCTCAGAAACTAGACGTCAGATCGCGCTTTTTCTTTTTAATATTTTCTTCAAAAAATACTATACCACGCTGTTTTTTTTTTTATTAAATCCGTAAGAACCGTTTTCAAGATATTGCGATACACATTTTTTGTGTGATGATTCCTACGTGTTCAGATGGAGCAACCATAGAAATTCAACTTGCCGTGTCTCATAAAGTTAAATTTTTCTGCGTGACATATATTTTTTTGAAAATTTTCGTAAGAAATCGGGTTTTGGTATCGAACTACCTTAAGGCTAGAGATTCTGCCATTTTTATGTGGATTATCTCGAATAATAAATAAATATTTCGTCATTCAAGGAAATTCAAAGTTGTCCTTCATCTCTTGCGCTTCTTTCGTTTACTCTTTGATTCGTGCCAGTCTCTGTACTGCTTGTGAATCGACTGTCCGACTACCCGCTGGTCGAGGCTTTGCCTAAACGAAACGATGTTGCTTTGATCCGCGGTGGCCGCACGGCCAAGTTCGATAACACCCGGTAAAGCCCATGGGAAGAAAACGGCAGCAATGCCGATAAAACCGGCCGCCATTGCGGCAAAGGGTGCAGCAGCGATGCTGAATAGTCCGTAATTGAAGGGATTCATAAAGGAGAAATAAGTGAAAATTGAGCCTACGGATTCCATGAGGCCCGATGGGTTCATGTCGAAATAGTCGTCGTCATCGTCATCGTCGTCGTCATGGCCACCACCGCCATTTCCCATGGGAGTCAGAGCCGTCGAGTCAGGAGAATTTGCGAGCGTTCCGGCGGAACCGCCGCTCGCTAAACCGGAAAGTGGTCCGGCACCGGCCCCGAGACCAGGAAACGGACCACCCGCCGAAGAATCACCGATTGCCTGGCCAACCGCAACTCCAGGCTCCCCCAATGAGGGTCGAATTTCACTTACCGGAGGCTGACTCAATGAGGGGGAAACGTCACCACTGTCGACTGGATCGGTTTCCGCCCCGAGAGCATCAAAGCCACCCTCCTCAGGATTTCCGGTGGAAACGAAAATTTCAGATTGTTGAGTGACTTGCGAGCTGGTACCAAAGACCGAACCATCGTCCTCGGCCTGCTCAATCGCCTCGTTATTAAAAAACTCGTCTCTATCGGAATCCTGCTCCGATTCCCCCGATTGAGGATCATCGCTATCCGCCTCCACGGAATTGTAACTGTCACTGGGTCGATCGGAAGAAGTTTCAGCGTCGACGTATTTGTCTTGGGCATCTTCGTCGATTTGGGAAACACTCGATCCAGGATTGAAAACGTTTGTGCTCAAAACTTGAGAATTAATGACGATATTGAGATCGGTACAGCCCTCTTTGCTCTCTATGGTATTGTTTACTCGGGTTATGCTGTTGATCATTATGGTTGGACAGTTTTTATCTTGCAACGGGTGATTCTGAGCAATGGACTGAGCCAAAGGTTCTGCTCCGTTATTATTTTGCATGTCCTCATTCATAAACATTATGTGAACGTTCGGAGGTGTCGCTGGACCATTCACGTTGTTGTTATTGTTGTTGTTTTCGTCCAACGGGCTCAATGGCTTTTCTACTTGTGGGACCGACGGCATTTCGCTAACCGTGACATTTGGCCTTCTCGAGCCAGGATTGAGAATGTGAACTACGGTATTTTGGGTAATTTCCGAGGAAGGCCTGAAGACCGGCCATTTCGGGTGAGTCTGTTTACTCGCGAGATCCGTCAAGAGGGTTACCACGGCCGTTGGGAGACTGACCGTCTCGACCGTCGACGGTGGACTCGAATGATGATTTTCATTGTTTGGGAAATTTTGATAATTGGATGGGTAATTAATTGATGGTTGATGGATCGGTAATTGTGGATTCAATTGCTGATAATTATCGGGTTTCCGATAATCGGGACTTTGAACTTGTTGATAATAAGTTATTCCCGTTGGAATTTCGTCGGTGTAACTCTGAGCAGTGGAGGTGGCGGGTATTCCGGAATAATTGATTTCCGGTTCGAAATAGGTCGCGGTGGCTGAAGCGATAGGTCTCGAAACACCAAACTCGTGATACGTGTGATCGAGGGGCTTAGTAACGGATTCTCCGGGCAAAACATTCACCACGGAATACGATTGATTCTTTTTTGTACCAAAGGCTGGAATTTGCAGCCATTTAATGATTTCTTGGACATTGGGTCGTACGGGAGGTTTATCATCGTAGGTGGAACTCGAGGGCAATGATTGTTGGGTGCTGGATGGCAATTGATAATAGTTCGAAGTCGTAGAGCTGCTCGGATACTGGGGCTTCAACGTTCCAGATCCAGAAATGTTAATGTTTGGTTTTTTCTTTCGTTTTTTTATGGCAGTTTTTATGGGAACAAAGTTATTGATCAAAGTGGGTTCTATGTTTGAAGTGTATTTTTCGTAATTGTAAAGATCTTCTACGTTTTCGAGAGCATCGTTGGGCCAGTTTTTTAATTCGTAATTACCGGTACGATTGTCGGGAATGGGCCGCTGGGGGGTCAGTTTCGTGAGTTTCGAATGATTCTCATATCTCAAGGGCTTTTCGTGATAATCCGATTTCAAAACTACTCGATTCTTTGCCTTTACCGCGATCCGCGAATCCGGCAATGGAAAATCAACATTTTTTATCGATCCGTTTTGATTTTTGCTCGTATTGGTATTCCGAGGGTTTGGCGAATCAACGGATTTCGTAATGGAAAATCGTAGACTCTTGAAATCGTCGATCAATCTATCGGACACGATCGATCGAACGTTTCCATTTGACTTGAAAATTCTCGAAGTTTCCAACAATCGCCAGTCGTTCGGCAGACCAAAATTATCATCTTCAATCTCAAAACTATTAACCAGGCCCGGCGAGAAATCACCTCGATAATATTTATCGCTTAATTGTGTATTATTTTCCGTCCGGCCTCTGTACCTGCTATCGCTTTTAACGACCGACGAGCTCCTCGGCTCGTTCGGTCGTTTCGACGACGATTCATCCGCAATCCCCGTGCTCGCTGTCGCTGCTGCTGCTGCATTCTCCCCATTTTCTTTGCCCACTTCCGGACCCCCTGCAACAAACAAATTCACAACGTACCATTATATCCGCTTGCTGCTCGAATTGCAATCCGCGCGTTTTGTAACGAACCAATTGCATTGGCGAGGTGCTTTTATTATTTACGCCACAACAACTTTCCAATATACGCGGGGTTAGAAACTGTGGCCGTTTGATTGCCGTCTTTTAAAACCGAATCGATCACTTAATTACGTCCATACGGGGGAGACGTATCATTCACTTTCCATTTCCAATCTCCAACCCCGCGTTTTCTTCATACATTTTTAAGAAAGTTGCGCAGCTACCGAGCTAGTCATAAAAAGATTTGACTAAATTTGACTTTAGTAGTGATCAATCTTCCAATGTCACATTTCGTTGACTTGCTATTATATCTGTCAAATTTCAAATTTCGCGCACATATAACCTCGAATACGTGCCGTTGCTATATTTTAGGGAGAGCCGAAAAATAAAATCCACTGCAAGTGCTTTTTATAGTTTTTATCATTCCCGTTACAAGTCACCTTTGAACGTTTTTAAGCGTGGTAGATGATTATGAGGATTTAATCTCTCTGATGTTTAATTTTTATTTCAATCTATCCATCAATTACGGAGATATGAAGAATAATGTACAGCCTATTCCGTGACTTCCCATAAGAGTCCATGTTAAATTTGTTGTCAAGGCTTGTCAAATATTTACAAATATTTCGCGTAAAAAGCCACCTCAGCTCACAAAAATTGGTACGAGTTATTTTTACATCATTATCTAACTTTCTGCCAATTTTGCCATTTTTCTGTTCATTGATTCTATTTTCTGTCTAACTTCCTTAATACGAGGGCCCGTTGTCAGCGACTTACCGGCTTTCGAGGGTCTGGCATCGTTCGATCCTACAATCAGTAGGATCGTCAGGAGACTCGACAACTTGAACCGCATTATTGTACTGAAAACAGAATTAAAAAAAAACATTTTGAGTCGTGAAAAATCCGCAAAATGCCATATTATTAATGACCCTGAAGTTTGCAACGTTGAGATTCAACGAAAAACATTTTTTCTATTGATTATTTATTGAATTTTGGAAAATCCTGGCAATTTTTTGAGTCGATTGAGTTTTTTGGTCGCAAGAGAGAATCGTTTTATTGACCGGACCACATATTGAATAATAATTATTAGCTCTGCTGAAGGAATTTCGTTGCATTCCAACGATGGAAACTTCACGATCATATATTATTATTTCAACAGTCGTAAAATTTCAAGCTTTGTAGGGGAAGAAAAAAAAACACAGTCATAGAAAAGAAAAGAAATGAGCGTTTGAAAAAGTTGACGAAATCTTGTTTGCGCGTATCTATAAAGGGGTACGTGATTGGAAAATATTGGATTACGATTTTAGGAGAATCGAAAAATCTAAATTACGTGAGAAATAAAAAATAAAGACGGGATTATTTTCTATTGTCTGGCTCGAGAGTTTGGCGAGTGACGCAAGTCCTCGAAACGTCGCCAACATCGACGCAAAACACGATACGAATCCTTTATCGCCGATTTAACGGACCAAGGTCTCGCCGCGATCGTTCGTATTCGATCGTCACACCAGACGCGAGCGATCGCGATTCTCGAGGTGAATCGCCCTCCGCGGCCGAATAAAATTCACCATTTATTGTCTCGGCATCAAGGCAAATGTCGCTCACAGCATGCGCAGCACACAGAGTTTGATTATCGGATCCGTGAATAATATAATATTCGCCCGATTCACCGATTCCCTTTTGGCATTTGAATCGCGCGAGTGATTGGTATTTTTTTGTACCGTTGCATTTTCCTGTTCACTCTGGAACCTTCTCGACATCGAGGCGACGCGATAACGGTATACCCATCGGCGGTATGTACATCTTTCACGCTATACACATATCCATATTATATCTCGCTATATCTTTATTCTTTCTCTTCCTCCCTCTGCCGCGCTTCGTTTTGGCATCGTGTTTCGTTCGATCGAACGAGAGTGGGTGTTTCAGGAATGCTATAGACGACTGCTGCTCTAACTGCGTTGGCGCGTCTTGAATATCGCACGTACTAGATTATTTAAGGAAGTTACGCAGCTACCGAGCTAATCATAAAAAGATTTGACTAAATTCGACTTTAGTAGTAATCGATCTTCCGATGTCACATTTCGTTGACTTGCTATTATATCTGTCAAATTTCAAATTTCGCGCACATATTACCTCGAATACGTGCCGTTGCTATATTTTAGGGAGAGCCGAAAAATAAAATCCACTGCAAGTGCTTTTTATAGTTTTTATCATTCCCGTTACAAGTCACCTTTGAACGTTTTTAAGCGTGGTAAATGATTATGAGGATTTAATCTCTCTGATGTTTAATTTTTATTTCAATCTATCCATCAATTACGGAGATATGAAGAATAATGTACAGCCTATTCCGTGACTTCCCATAAGAGTCCATGTTAAATTTGTTGTTAAGGCTTGTCAAATATTTACAAATATCTCGCGTAAAAACCCACCGCAGCTCACAAAAATCGGTACGAGTTATTTTTACATCATTATCTAACTTTCTGCCAAGTTTGCCATTTTTCTGTCCATTAATTCTATTTTCTGCGTAACTTCCTCAAATCGCGATCGAGAACTGCTAATTCAGCCCTGCTACCAAACCCTAATTGCGCGCAGCGGCGGGAGTTTTGAAAGAAATAAAGAATGGAGATTAATCGAGAGCTGCACTATCGAAAAGTATTTGGGTCTATTAAAATCAACGAACCGCGAGCAGGGTAAAAAAAATGGACGAATATAACGTCGATCGCTATACACGGCGTTTCCGGTACGAGGATCACAAGCGGAACAGATTCTTCGCCGCGGCGCGGTGATAAAAATGTCTTGAATTGCTAATCCGTTGTTCGCGCGCTCCATTTTGCTCGCGGACCGATGTATCGTTTCGAGGGAAATTCCGAAACTTGCTTTCTCAACGCAAATATATGGAATATTTTATTGATTTATTGACGCGTCGGCGAATCGCAAATTTTCTGAGGAAATAAATAAAAAATGATATACAGTCTGGAAGAATTCTGCTTGTGCATGTAAAAACGCGTTTGATATTAAAGTCAGGGAGCGAGCCGAACGTGTTCCGCATTGAAATCGCCGAGCTTTGCGATCGCCATATTTGGAATATTACACGCGAGACGGACTTCCTAGTCTCATGAGAATTTATCCGCATTCGATCTGGTGGAGTTTAATTATTTAAGAAGAGCAACGTAAAGAAAGCGCGCGCATGAAAAGCCAAGAATTTGAATATACTTTTGCATGCCCACACTTTTCGTTCCGTATGCAAAAACCAAACTGCTCGCGATTAATTTCTCACCGCGCAGCGCAGCAATTAATAAAATCGTTGTTGCGCATCGTTCCCGAGATAATTTCACACCTTTCAACATCAACATTTGTCATGAAATAATTGCTTCAATGATTTAGAGACCCAAACCCCCCAAATTTTCGATAAAATGTGTACAAGAATTGCGGAGGCAACGAGACGAAATAATTTTGACAGTCTTACCGCTTGGATCCACGATCCCCTTACCGGGGCATCGACGCACTCGATAAAACCGGCACAAAAACAAACGGGACGAAAAAAAAACGCGAAAAGAATGAAAAAAAAAAACAATTGAATTAGCAAATTCGAGAAGGAATGAATGAAAAATTGATCGAGCGGTTCGACACTGAATAAACTGGTGCGTGCGGTCGCGATAGCGGGTGATTTGAACGCCCGCAAGAGACGACGATCGAGTGACGAGGCGGAGGGCCGCAGGGCTCGGAGTCGCGGCGCAATCGAGTTTGGTACGCGGAAAGTAGTGGAGGTTTTGAAAAGTAGTAAGAAAATGTGTTTGTACGGGCGCGCGCGCGGCCAATGGACAAGAGGACGATCTTTCGACTGCACGGCTGACCGAATGCGAGGCTCGTTGCTCGAACCGTTGCTGCAGGGGCGGAAGAGGCAACGAAGAAAATAAGGGGAAGGGGGAAAGCAGAGGACTTGAAGCAACGTCGATATACGCAGAGTGCGAGGACGACGCGGGGCGCTTTGTATAAAAGACACCGCGCGCGCACAACGCAGCGAACGAGGGTTCCCCGGCGAGCCTCGAAAAACCCCGTTACTTATGGCCGCGCGCGAGATCAACGAGAGCTCGGACACACACGCACGCACGCACGCACAACTACACCTCAAAAACGCACGTATTTGTTTACGAGCAAAAATTTAATACAAACACGAGCAGGGCGTTCTCTTGGTCATCCCGTACACGCGCGTCCACACACACGCACACACGGGACGTTGAAGAAAACGCGCGATGACGATGCCCGGGGAATTGAACGGGTTGAATAACCTGTTGCTGCTTCTTCTCGTAACGTTAGCGTATGCTAAGCGATCATCGTTATGCTGTGTTTCTTCATGATGGTGTATATAGCCATAGCGCGCGCGAGTCTTCCATAAAAGCCGCGTCGCCCGCTGTAGCCTGCTAGCTCGCTCCCATCGGGATAAGTATAGAATGAGAAAAACGAGAAGGCGCGAAGCGCAGCGGAAGAGGAGATGAGGATCCGAAGCGGTATAGAGAAAAAAACGATCGAGAGAGACCAATCGATCGAGTCAAGAAAATAAGAGTTTAGAGAGGCAATGGGAAGAAAAAAGGAAAGAGATGAATTTGAGGGGATAACGCGAGAGCGCAAGAGAGATGAAAAAAGGGTTAAGAGTGAGATGGGTCCTTGAACCACAGCGGCCCGTTTATACGACGTTGTTGTCGTAGGATAATAACAGACCTTGAACGAGAAAGCATATTGCGTCGTTCATCTGGTCGAAAAAATTTTTAATCTCTCCTTGCTGCTCTCTCGACTTATCCTTTCCAACTCTCGAAACTATATTAAGGAAGTTACGCAGAAAATAGAATTAATGGACAGAAAAATCGCAAACTTGGCAGAAAGTTAGATAATGATGTAAAAATAACTCGTACCAATTTTTGTCAGCTGAGGTGGGTTTTTACGCGAGATATTTGTGAATATTTGACAAGCCTTGACAACAAATTTAACATGGCCTCTTATGGGCAGTCACGGAATAGGCTGTACATTATTCTTCATATCTCCGTAATTGATGGATAAATTGAAATGAAAATTAAACATCAGAGAGATCAAATCCTCATACTCATTTACCACGCTTGAAAACGTTCAAAGGTGACTTGTAACGGGAATGATAAAAACAATAAAAAGCACTTGCAGTGGATTTTATTTTTGGGCTCTCCCTAAAATATAGCAACGGCACGTATTCGAGGTTATATGTGCGCGAAATTTGAAATTTGACAGATATAATAGCGAGTCAACGAAATGTGACATTGGAAGATCGATTACTACTAAAGTCAAATTTAGTCAAATCTTTTTATGACTATAGCTCGGTAGCTGCGTAACTTCCTTAATGATTTTTATGAAATATTCAAAAACCCTAAGAATTAATGTTGTTTGAGAGGAAACTATCGACGCGATATGCCGATGAGTCAGGATTCGTACCGTTATAGAGTCGTATAGCTCGTTATTGTGTTTACACGCATAAATATCCCCGCGCGGTCTCGACATTAACGCGATATTGAGATGACAGAGAAAGCAGATTATGTTCGGTCCGCTCATAAACGGCGACCATACAACATTTATTTTATGGATATTTGCTAAACTACCGATATTTGTTTTTTTTTTTTCCCCGATGCTGGAAAACATTCCACGCGAGCAATTTCTATATAAATCAGCTGATCGCGGTCAGCCACACGCTCCTGCCGCTGTTGCTTTTCGCGCGAGGTAGCCGGCGATTCAAAACATATATAGCAACATTTTGTCCGCGCGAGTTCAACATTTTTTGGCTAGAAAATTGGAGATACGGGAAAATGAAACGGTTGCGAAATTCATTCACATAATATGCATTATTCATGTCGATCGCGGGTGAATAGGCAAATAGCCATAAGCGAAGCGCATCCTCGAAACGCGTCTCGAGTTATCCCAAGAATTTCTGGAAAGATTCGCGATAGCACGGACTATTTTTTACGGCGCGATCGAGTTTGCTAGAGCGTTTGCTGCCGCGCCGGAACTCGGGAAGAAAAGGAGGAAAAGACATTGGAAAGATGGAGACAAAAACTGGTACTGGAGTAAAGGTTCTTGTGTAAAGTTGTACTGCGCTGGCGAATACATAATCTCAATGTGATTCTTCGCGTCTCAGAATCGTGAGTTCGTGCAATGTGGGACATAGCGGAACTTCCTGTGTCCTCTTGCTTCTCGCGCCCAACGTGTCTCGTATACGTTGAAAATGACGAGTCACCAACTCGGAACCATCCGTTCTTTTATTTTATTCGTTTTTTTTTTTTTGGCGATTGCCCATGCAAAACGGCTAAGATTTAAGGAAGTTACGCAGCTACCGAGCTAGTCATAAAAAGATTTGACTAAATTTGACTTTAGTAGTAATCGATCTTCCAATGTCACATTTCGTTGACTTGCTATTTTATCTGTCAAATTTCAAATTTCGCGCACATGTAACCTCGAATACGTGCCGTTGCTATATTTTAGGGAGAGCCAAAAAATAAAATCCACTGCAAGTGCTTTTTATAGTTTTTATCATTCCCGTTACAAGTCACCTTTGAACGTTTTTAAGCGTGGTAAATGAGTATGAGGATTTGATCTCTCTGATGTTTAATTTTCATTTCAATCTATCCATCAATTACGGAGATATGAAGAATAATGTACAGCCTATTCCGTGACTTCACATAAGAGTCCATGTTAAATTTGTTGTCAAGGCTTGTCAAATATTTACAAATATTTCGCGTAAAAACTCACCTCAGCTCACAAAAATTGGTACGAGTTATTTTGACATCATTATCTAACTGTCTCCCAAGTTTGCCATTTTTCTTTCCATTAATTCTATTTTCTGCGTAACGTCTTTAATTAGCCAAATATTTACGGGTTTTTGGCTGTTTGCTAGTGCGTGATTATCTCTTGCCCGTATTCTCATCAATGAATTAACCTTCATTTTTTATTAGTACGCGATCCGTGACGGGATAATTATATAAAGATGCCAAAGGAAGAAATAAATGATTGACGATGGCAATTAAGGGCGCTCGATCTATCGCCTGGAGACACGCCGCAAGTTATTGGATAACGATAACGATGCACAATATGCGCGTCTACCGCGAGAACTGTTTGGGCTGGAAAAATTAACAATCATTGATGCAACGGTTTTGGTTGAGTAGTATAAAAGCGATTTATAATGCGGTATCGCGAGAGACAAATCACGAGATTTTACGGTCAAATATAATAATACAGAGACAAGCAGCAGCAGCAGCAGGTGGTCGTTGGAGGAAAAAACATTGCGGTATCGTTCATTATATGGCGCGTGAAAATTTTTATTTTTATTTTGTAATACGAACCGGGATGAGCGTCGAGAGACGAAAAAAAATGATTCGCCCCGCTGTCATTACGACTCGCGCGTGCAAGATTTTATCCAACCCCGCCATTGTTTTGCTCGCGAGACTTTACAGTGAAATTTACGCGTTTAATTCGTGAATTTTTTCCATTCATTTCGCATTCTTTCCGAGCTGATGTTTGCAACAAAAAGAAACAAATTTACAAAGACCCGTTGCTCGAGATTCGTGCGGAGCAAATGAGACACGCGTATCATGATTTATTCGTATGATTAAATGTACAGGATTTCTTAACGAATCGCAACGAGGATCGCAAGAGGGTTTGGCGAAAAAAGCCCATAAAATCTTCATTACCTCATCGCGACTGAAAACGAGGAAATAACGAAAAAATTTGTCCCTCAAAGTAGTTTGAGCCACAATTTGAACTGAATTTATTTCTCTTCTAAATCAGACGTCGGACGGTCGCGTACCTATATAATTGCCAAAGTCTAATCGCGTTTTCGTACCGTCGTCGAAAGTTAACGGTGTTTGCCTGTCGAGAGCAGCAGGAAATACATATAACCGTTGATGGGACGACACCGAGGAAGATCGTCGACGCGACCACGCACCAAGCAATGCCAACGAATTTCCTTCACCTGCTGCGCGTGCATTCGCGTTGCTCTCGATATATAGTATATTGTATGTAACTACGCGAGCGATTACCACGTTCGTATCCAGTCATGCATGAATTAACGGTCTTTATACAATCGTAATTAACGATTACCGATGATTGAGTAATTGAATGTAAAGACTTTGTTTTTCTTTTTTATTTTTCATTAGAAAAAGTATCGAAATCTGTTGTATACTAGCTTGCGCGACCGTAAACTCGGTACTTTAACACTTGGAAGATTTTTATGACGTCGTACGGGGGAAAATATTATTTGCGAGATTCACGCGCAGCTGGCGGCGAATCGCGTATGCGGTAATGGGCGATCGCGATCGAGTGCGACGGTACATTATGAATAAATCAACACGGGGCGGAAAGCCCTTCGAGCTAAATACATTCTACGCAATCATTTTTATCCAGTATTCTTTTGGCGGATTTTAACCCTTCGTGGTCACACTGGGTTGATTCTACCCAGTCCATTTTCGAACTCGTATTGTGACCGATATATTGGCCCGAAAATTCTCCAAAAATTACTGAACAACCCTTGGACATTCCAGTTTAGATACGAAAAACTTTCCCGAAAGAAATCCAAGGCTAACATTTTTTTTTAAATGCAAAATGAAGAAAAAAAACAGGAAAAAAAAGTTTTTTCACCAAAATAATCGTCACTTTGTGGATTTTCAATATTTTTGCCTAAAATTTGGACCTGATATTCATCAGATCTGGTTCTTTAGGGAAAAAAATAGTAGGATAGTGCGCGTTTGAAAAAACATATTAATTCCGTTATTGGAAGTGGGTCGATTTCAGAGTGGATTTTAAAGATTTAGCGCTAGCGGCGGTAATACTTATCGCCGCCAACGCGCAATGGACACTAGAAACTGTCGTTAAATGTCGATTACAGCCCCATTAATTACCGCGAACTAGGAGATATTTACGTCACAAGTTGGTCACTGGGTGGATTCAACCCAAAGTGACCACGAAGCGGGTTAAAAAAGAATAAATCCACACTGGCTTTAACTGGCTCACCTGCTGTTATTGTCATTGAAGACGAGACGACTTTTCCTCCACCGATACGATTATTCTTCCACCCTTCCGCGTGACATCGACAATGAAAATTTCCATCGGAAACTTTGTTTATGCCTATGACAATCCAAATAAAAAAAACAGTAGCATCAGGCATCGTCAAAAATGCAAAAATGCTTCGTGCAACAATGAATAAATCACAACTCTACCTCGTTTTTATTTATCCATTCAGTGGCGCTTCTTCCTCTATATCCCAAAACGAAATAAAGCTGGATTTTGATTATGGTCTTGTTAACTCTCCGGCTCTCGGGTGTAATCACTGCAAGATCGTTTCTTCTTATTTTCCGTATCCTTCGAATCCCACGCAGTCACGATCGCGCGATGCCAAACTTTTTCAGGTCGATCCAAACTATCGGTCTCGCTCCAATTTTTTCTTCGATCGATTTCCTTCCAATCGATCCGACACGCCGGAGCCCACACTCAGCAGTGCATCGACATCAATGGCTATATCGACTTTGGCGCCAGCGAGAATCGAAACTTGCCACCACTGGAGAATCGATGAAAATCGAGTTCAATTTTCCGATGACTCGACTCGGCCGAGGTCCGGACGGACTGCAGAGACGACACGACGAAAATATTGCAACGAAACTTTTGCAACTTGAAATATGGCAAGATCGCAGCAAGAACGATCGAGAAGCCAAAGAGCGTAAACTTTGGTCGCGGCACGCCGAGAGCCGAGAGCCTCAAGGAGTAGAGCGTCGTTTGAGACGTTTTGGCAAGTTGGAGCAGTTGTGATAAGTGCGCCGTGGTTGATGTCGAATTTGTACTGAGGCTGGGTTGGGAATAAACGCCCCCTCGTTGTAGCCTTTCCCATGCGCCTTCTTCTTCGTCTTCGTCTTCGCGTTCGTCCTCGTCTCGTTGGTCTTCTTGTTTTCGTCTCATCTCGTTGCGGCGAGCTCTTGAAATTTAATAGGTGCAATGGAGGAGCTGGCTCGGGGAAGGGGGATTTCGTAGTTGGGTATAGGTTTGATCCCTTCTTTCGCACTGGTTGTCCCCGCGTGCGGTATGTGTTGCTGGCAAGTAGTATAGCCCGCCAACAAGGAGCAGGATATACTATTTCTCGTGTACTCGCGGTATTTACCGCATCGAGAATCGAGGCGCGCGCGGGGATAGACATTCATATATTTGCCCCTACCCGCTAGACTCGCGGGTGCCCTCGAGAATCCGTGTTCCCACGCGCCTACCTTAACCAACAGCGCGCAGCTTGCCATCCATGCAGCTTCGTCGCCCTGTATATACTTTGAGCTAAAAGCAGATGCAAAACATCTCGCATCGCACACACGGCGCTACTGCGGAAGAAGAAATGTCGCACGCACCGCATTTGAAAACACCAGAGTGTCGTGAACCAGGGCGCAAAGTAGAAACTCGTGTCACCTCGAGAAAATTTTCAATTATACTAATGAAAGCTTTTTCAAGTATATAGGTGGGTGGCTGCATGAGAAATAAGGCGAACGAGGAATAAATTATAATATTGTACGCGACGACGACGCAGCAGCAGGATGATTGCGGGCTCCAATCTTTTTCAACCCGCGCGCCCGTTATTAGATAAGTCATATAAAAAGAATCTCTCGTTGCTGCTCGAGTCCTTGGGAAACTGGGTGCTCGAGACTTTTCAAGGTCACCCGCAGCAGTTGCTGCATGCTGGGAATTGTGCTTTGATCGGGGGTCACGGAAAACGATGCTACATGCGGAAACTTTTGAGAAAATAATGCAGCAACCACTCGACCGTTCCAATAAAAAATTGAAATTCACAAATTGCTTCCTCAAGATGCTCGAGATGCATGATGCTCAAAGCTTTCTCCATGAGGAAGCCTATATTTTCAATTTTGGCCATATTTTTTATTTTGGCTTCCTCATAGAGGAAGCTTTGAGCATCATGCATCTTGAGCATCTTGAGGAAGCAATTTGCAAATTTCAATTCGCAGCCTTTTTTTATTTGCATTTTAATAATAAAATGTCGAGTACTTTTCTGGAAAGGAAAAAGGAAGTACAGATTTATTCCTAATATCTTACGAAATTTGCAAAAATTCAAGCGCCCAGACGATTTTTCGGAAAGCTAATATTTTCGTGAAATTCAAAAATCCATCAAATTTAAACCATTCAACCGATCATTTCCAAATTCAATACCAACCTTCCTATTATGATACTCTATTTATAAAAAAAAAATTAACAATAAATCTTGAAATTTGCGGAAGCTAGAGCAATTACGACATTTTTTTGAAAATTTCAAAATGCCGTAGAATCTGTAGTTTTCTATCAATTCCGACAAAATTCGCAACGAACGACGAGCCGGTGTAGATTAACATCTGTGCAAAACGGCAGCCCTGTAGCTCAAACCGTTCTCGAGTTATGAACGTTTGAATTTTACAGTGCCAGAACATACACACACACACACATCCGGACATTTTTTCTAGATATGATTTTTCGACGTTTTGGGACATTTTGAGCATATTGACATTGAAAATTGAAAAAAAAAAATTCACCATCACATAGCTTCCTCTATGAGGAAGCAAAAATGACAATAAAATAGTTTAATGAATTTTGCTCCCGCATGTTTATCGAACGCGATTTGTTTCAACTTTAACCTCGCAATGAATCCAACTCTCCACTCCCCCCTCGGTACTCATTTTCCTCATCGCCAAGATTTTTAATGCATTTTATCCGAGATTAGCGCGAGTCGCGGGGCATGCACGCGGTGTAAAAAGAGTGCGTTCATCACGCAACGCAACGTCACAACGTATATAAAGTTGAACGCGTTCTCAGAACATGGTCAAACGTTGGTCGCGAAGCCAGCAAGCACCAATTTGACGCGACCATTTCAATTTTCATTAATTTTTTTTTTTTTTTAAGTATCGTTGCGATAAATTTGAGCCAGCACGCGAATGTTATTTCGTTCGTTTTATAATAATTGTGTGATTTATTTAGCTGACGCGTGCATCCAGTATTTATGAAAATTGAATAATGTATGGAGCTCGCGGGAAGCGCGATGTATATCGGTATACGAGGGGGAAAATCGTAGTACGCGTAGTAGTAATAAAAGGCGCGTATATAGGCGAGCGAGTGAAGGAAAAGGTGCTGCGGTCGGGTCCCGTGGCATAATAATTAGACATAACAATTAGTGTTACGGTAAATTTGCACGTGCATAAGCGTGCTCGATCTCGGGCGCTCAACACGTTCTAGACACACCATAAGCACTATCCACGTGAAAAACATAAAAAGACGCGAAAAAACAAAAGAAAAAGAAAAAAGAAACGTAGTTATTTTAAATTCGCGCTCACAGTTATCTCGATTGTAACCGCGCGCGAGCGTTTGTCACACGCAGAGCCGAAAAATTACCGGTTCGCAAAAAGGGATCGTATACCAAATGAGAAAATTCACGGTTCGCCGAGCTCGAAAAACAAAAAACGCGGTTTCCTGCAAAAACGAGATTCCCCATTTTTCGTACATCACATTTGAATTGAATTAATCATTTTCAACATTTCACAGGCGACTGTCTTTTTTTTTTTTATCTTTTTTGCGCGCCTCGCAATCGTCTTGTGATTTTGCCGCTGGCTTTTCGCGTATCCGGCACACCACTCGAGCGTTAATTGTTTTGCTCTGTCGATGCCCTTTCCTCAACCGCCGCGCGAGTTTAGCATAACACGAAACACGTAGTATATACATAAATGTATATCGGAAACGGACAAATAAAGTGATACACACACACAAACACGCTGGTCGTGCTCTCGTTTCGTAAAGGAACGACAACGACGAAATAACCCAAACGCGATGCCAGCAAAACAGCGGGAAAGGAAAAAAGACAGAAAAAACTATGAAAATCGAGGGGCTATTCACTCTTTGGTGAGGTGCCACAGTGATTTCCGACTGAAGTCGATTTCATGTGATTTTTGTGATTTCAGGAATGATTCAAAACATTTCAAACACTATATGAATTCATAAAATTTCAATTGATTTCGTTGCAATTCAATAACGATTTCTGAAATCCCGGCAATCAAAGAAAAACCCTAAAACTATAGAAATGATTTCAAGCTGATTTCTAGGGATTTCAATCACGATCAGATAACATCGATTCACTGACAGGTTTCGGGATTTCAAGCGATTTTTTCTAATTTTGCATTCGATTTCAAAGCGAAGTGCTCCACTGATATCACGAGTGAATAGCCCCTGGATGAAAATAACGTTGGAGAATAAAAATGCAGGTGGATCCTCGAGTGTGAGAATAAATGAAAAATAAAATTTCAAGACAAATTGCTCTTAAATTGATTTATTTACACGCGAATATATTATATCACTGTCATGATCGTTTTGTTCTTCATACTTCCCTTATCAAGATTTACACGTAACGACTACACACAATCTCGCGTTTGCATCTCTCGTTCTAAAAGGTTGCATTCTCAAACAAATAGCGCGAGAAAAGTCGACGTTTTTTTGGCACAGGTCAATTAATCTTATATGTTTCGTTTGTTTTTCTTACTTTATTTGCTCGTTTTATTATATTTTTCATGATTAGCTTGTGCCAAGGGTCGAACGCGATACTCGAACAAAGCACACTCCTGATGCTGCCATTCGCGCGAGCTTTTACTCTTTTCTTTCTCCTCTCTTTCGTCCATTATCCGTAGATAAGAGATTATCATATAAACCTTAACGATAATTACATTATTACCATTATTATTATTATTAATATTATTGTAACAACTATTTTGACAATTATTATGTTCAATCTTGTGTTTGCTTTCCTTGGTTCGCATTAATTAAACTTCTAGTCCGAAGCTCGAGGATTCGTTTCGCAACTCTTTGTGTATTGGCAAGAAAATCCTGACTCGTTTTTATTCTTATCCGTTTTGTTTTTTCCCCTACTCGAGCTAATACTGCGCGCGATTCCTAAGAATATCGATCGATCGAGAGAAATATGGAGAAACAACAAAAAATGTGTGCGGCGACGATCCTCGAACTTTGAAAAATAAGCGTTCGCAATTATTATTGATGTCCTCGTCGTTTGTTCCGTGCTCGGAAAGGCTCATCGCGTCGTTTCCTAATCATTTTTTTGTTTTTTCAATTACTCTCTTTTCTTCTCCCCCCTCCCACTTTCCCGCTGCGTGCTTTTTCCTTTGCCAATGTTTGCTCCCGCGTTCCACGGGCAGAAAAAAAAAGACTCGATGATTGTATCGAAAAATGTATGCGCGCAAAAGTTTTGATATTGTTTGGATCGAAAAATTCGCTCGATTCAGTCTTGATATTGAGAAAAGCTCGATTCTCCGCGACGGAAGGAAACAAATTCGGAACCAAGGATTTTACCGTTTTAACGAATAGAGAAAAAAAATGTGCAACAACTGCAAATATTATGCTGCTCGTTTTTATTCGTTGGTAGCAGGAATTGCAAAGAGAGGGGGAAAAATGTGGGGGGGATGCCAAAATCCGGGATGGCGGGATGGAAAGCCGGTCGGGATTAGAAAAATTCAGATTCTCGATAATTCCCCGAGTAGCACGGCGGCCTGTCGTTCTCGCACAACTGAAACGGGACCGAGGGGTCGGACCAACAGAATAATCAAATCGCAAATAAAACATGACGCTCGGAAATAATTCATTGCACCATTATTGTAAGACAGCAAAAGCTAAGACCGTCTCAAAATCGGCGATAACGATAAAAATACAAATAATACGAAATGATGGAAAAAAAAAAATTTTCTTGTATAAAAAATTTGTCGATCCACGTTTTCCAATACTACAATAATTTTGAGGAAACTTTTCTAGCTCGGCTTTTCGCGTCAAATGATTTAAAAAAAAAAAAAAAACAGTCTTTTTGTCAATACTCGTTCGCGACGGTCCGACTTTAATCGTGAAATTAAAAAAAAAGATTTCGAACGCTGGGAGGAAGCGGAAACGCGAAATATTTACAGATCGGTAAACGCGTTAGCTCAATCGTAGGGTCAAATTTTAAAAAGAGCTGAGGAGAGTGACGAAAAAAAAGCAATAAAAATTTGTTGGAATTGCGATAAAAATGATTGTGTGTTTGGACGAGGAATAAGACCCGGAAATAAAAGAAAGACGAAATATGGCATGGCCCGATAAAGACGCGAGTCCCGGCAAAATTAAGTGCGGAACAAGAGCCATCGTCTACCGATTGCACGATAAAGTTTCTACCTATGTAATGAAAATTATCAATAATAGTAGTGTCTTTGCGGTTATTAATCAATGCTTATTATTTATATGTGTTGTCCTTGCGGATATTTTTCACTGTCTCTCTTCATATATATATATATATATATCTATATTTACCCACATGTACGTGTCGGTCTGGGCGTCTGTGTGTTGGTATGTGTGTGTGTCGATTGTATTTGGATAAGATATTTACGCTATTACCAGTGGCTCGTCGTCCGAGAAGCCTCGAATCACAGGGCTGTCCTCCTCGTCTGCTGAAATATTGTTTAAACATGAATTTCCGACTTGAAGGGTGGCAGCAGAGAAAAATGGCAGAGCGTGGGATAATTACCGAGACCATCGGTGGCGCCGGGGAACGTCGCCTGACCCCGTCTCGTATCGTAATGGCTATTTGCGAATTGGGTGAAACTGCTGGACAATCTTCTGTGTCGTACTACGAAATAAGCGAGACCCGCGCCGAGAGCGATAATCAAGAGACATATCGGTATCGCTAACGAAACGATATTTGACGGGTTTATCGTCACTGGCCAGTCTGGAATAGGAAAAAAAACACAGCAACGAATAAATTAGCTTGAAAATGTTTGAGTCAATGTTTATTGACGACGACGACGACGACTCACCGGAAGGACTTCGAACGCTGACTGTTTCGCTGAGAATACTCTTGTAACCTTCTGCGGTAACGACACGAACGGCAAACGTGTAAATAACGTCCGTTTTGGCGTCCTTGAAAATGTACGGCGGTTGACGCAGGTTGATAACTTTGGCGCTCGATTCGTTGATCGATCTTTCACCCTCGTTTACGACAATCTCATAATGATAATGTCCGTTTTTGGCGATACTCTCGGGCAACGTGTGCTCTTGCCAATAGACGAGATAGGTGTCGGCCTCACGGACGACCGACAATTGATGAGGCGGTAGAATCGGTAGCGCCACGTAAATAACCGGTTGGCTCGGTATAGCGTCCTCGACATCGGTCGATATCGTCACACGATATTTACCACCGTATTTGATACCCTTGAAGGTGTGCTTGATTATGGTGTCGTTGGTCGGCAAAAGAGTCACCGCCGACGTTTTGTTCAGAGTCAATTCCGTCACCGATATCTGCAGTGAGGGCGCATGGAAAGAAAATTGCGATTAGCAAGATGCGCGTGCGAAAATATCTGCAATAAAACTGCGGAGAGCAGGCAAAAGCCAAAGAAAACATGATGCTCAAAGCATTCTCCATGAGGAAGCCTATATTTTCAATTTTGGCCGTATTTTTAATTTTAGTTTCCTCATAGAGGAAGCTTTGAGCATCATGCATCTTGAGCATCTTGAGGAAGCAATTTGCAAATTTCAATTAGCAGCCTTTTTTTTATTTGCATTTTAATAATAAAATTTCGAGAACTTTTCTGGAAAGGAAAAAGGAAGTAAAGATTTATTCCTAATATCTTACGAAATTTGCAAAAATTCAAGCGCCCAGGCGATTTTTCGGAAAACTAATATTTTCGTAA
This sequence comes from Diadegma fenestrale, assembly GCA_037043255.1. NCBI lineage: Eukaryota > Metazoa > Arthropoda > Insecta > Hymenoptera > Ichneumonidae > Diadegma > Diadegma fenestrale. The sequence goes on from CM073317.1 coordinate 12,352,659, forward strand.
AATTCAGAAATCCATCAAATTTAAACCATTCAACCGATCATTTCAAAATTCAATACCAACCCTCCTATTATGATACTATATTGATAAAAAAAAAATTAATAATAAATCTTGAAATTTACTGAAGCTAGAGCGATTACGACATTTTTTTTGAAAATTTCAAAATGCCGTAGAATCTGTAGTTTTCTATCAATTCCGACAAAATTCGCAACGAACGAAGAGCCGGTGTAGATTAACATCTGTGCAAAACGGCAGCTCTGTAGCTCAAACCGTTCTCAAGTTATGAGCGCTTGAATTTTACAGTGCCAGAACATACACACGCACACACATCCGGACATTTTTTCTAGATATGATTTTTCGACGTTTTGGGACGTTTTAGGCATATTGACATTGAAAACTGGAAAAAAAAAATTTTTCAAAGGGAAAAAAGAGTAGCGTACTGACCATGTATTTGATGGGTTCGACGATAATCGGACAGCTGGCGCTCCAGGAGACGATGATGGTGTCGGGTTTGTCGGAAGGTGTGACCCTGAGTCTCTTGGGTGGTGCGTGAATATCGTAATAAGTGGGTACGGTGACGGGTTGACTGAGAGGTCCGGCGCCGTAGGCATTGCCGCGTACGCCGACAGCAAAAACGTAAGATTCGCAGGCTTCGAGATTTTTGAGAGTGGCGGTTAAATTGGAGGTGAGAAGTTTGGGTGATCCAAAGAGATCCTGCATGTTGAGAGCGTAATGAACGGCGTATTGCCATTTGATTTTGCGAGGGCTCTTTGGCGGATCCCAGCTCAATTTGACAGCGTTGCCGGGGAACTTGACGGAGGCGGCGATGAGATTGGAAACGGTGGGCAACGCTTGTCCCTTGGTAGTTGCCGATACGAATACGACTTTGCCGACGTATGTATTTTTCACGGCATTCACTTCGAAGGTGTACAGAGTACCGGGAGCGAGTCCGGTTACCTCGAAAGTTTCATCTCGCGTAACGAGAGTATTCAAGAGCGGATAAGGCGAGGGAGAAGTCGGTCCTCTGGGTGTGACGTGATACGCGTCGACGTCCTTAAGTTTTTTCCAGCTCAAACGAACCGAGCAATTGGTAGTTTCGAGGACCTTCAAGTCTCGTATATCGTCGACGTTGGCCGAACCATCGAAAGTGAGAGTCGCAACTTTCGAAGAGTTGGACCAAAATTCACGATTTTTCGCAATTACCCAGAAAGAATAATTTTTGCCAGCCTCGAAGGGAATATCGATGACGGTTGAGGTCTTTTGTAGGGAATATTGAAGAGGCGGTATGGGAGGCGTAACGTGAACTTCGTAACCGGTGATGGAACCGTTGGGTTTCAAGGGCGGTCTCCACGATACTTCGACCCTCGTACCGTTTCGCTGAGCAACGGTCACGTTCCACGGTGGACTGGGTATGCCCTCGCCGGTTCTCACGACGAGATACTTGAACGGCGGGAAAACGGTAGTTTGTCCCTTGAGACGGACGTAAACGGTAAGATTGTACGAAGTGTATGGTTCGAGTGCGTTGAATTGATACTCGGTGTCTTGAATCCATTCGGTCGCGTTGGTCCATTTGGCGTTGGGCTCAACGAGCGCGTAAGAAGGTAAAAATTCAAAAGTTACATTGGTAGGAATGGGCATCCACCAGAAAAGGAAGAGACTCGTGGCGTTGGTCGATCTCTCGTCCATTCCCATAATCATAACTTGATAGACCCTCGAATTGTTTTTCTCGCAATTATTTTCGTCGAAACCGTCGAAACAGTCTTGTCTACCGTCGCAATATGAGGAGAGAGCCAAGCATCGAGTCTCGTCACAGGAGAAAAATCCAACGAAGCAGGACGGAGCGATTCCGGCGGGACTTGGATTTTGATCGTTGTCGCATCCGAGCTCGTCGCTACGATCGGGACAATCGTCGTATCCGTTGCATATGTTGGCAAGAGGAACGCACGAACCGTCGATTCTACATGGGAATTGATCCTCCCGACAGCCCCGATGCTTGGTATCGCAATACAGTTCGTCCTCGCCGTGTTCGCAATCGTTTGTCCCGTCGCAAACCCAAGAATCAACGATACATTTGCCGCTGTAACATTGGAACATGTTTTCGTTGCATACGCGAGGCAATTCGGTCGCGTTTGACGTGCCGCCGGCGGCGGCGCTGCTCTCGGTCGTCATATCCGGTTTTTTACAGCCCAACTCGTCCGAAGCGTCGCCGCAATCGTCGACGTCGTCGCATTTCCACCAATAGGGCACGCATTTCTTATTGTTGCAGGGGAACATCCATTCGGTGCAAGAATTGGTGGGTAAGGCGGGCGGTAAAGTCGATGGCAGAGTCGGAATTGTGCAATTGGCCTCGTCGGACGCGTCCTTGCAATCGGCAACCCCGTCGCAAACCCAAGACTGATAAATGCAACGATCGCGCGAGGGTTGATCCTTCGGTCCGCACTGGAATAGCCACGAGGCGCATTTGGTATCGTGACAGCCAAGCTCGTCGGAATTGTCCTCGCAATCTTGTTCACCGTCGCAGCGCCACGTTCTCGGTATGCAACTCTTGTCACTGGCGCAGGATATTTCGTCGTTTCGACAGGTCGACGAGGACGAGCCGCGATCGCTCGTCGTACAATTTTCCTCGTCGGAATTGTCGCGACAATCGTCCTCGCCGTCGCAGTACCAACGATGCGTGATGCAACGTCCATTGGCGCATTTGAATTGGGACTCGGTGCAATTTGAATAAGTACAAGAAAGCTCGTCCTGTCCATCGCGGCAATCGCGATCGAGATCGCACAGCCAATATTTCGGGATGCACTTGTCCTCGTCGCATTTGAAATCGTTCGGTGAGCAAGTCGGTCCGCCGTTGCAACCAACTTCGTCGGTATTGTCGCCGCAATCGTTGTCGCCGTCGCATTTCCAAAATTCTGGAATGCAAACGCCGTTGCCGCATGGAAATTGATCGCCGGCGCACGTGCTCGCGACTCGAGGACACGTCGAATTTGCAAAAGGCACGACGTTGCCGGGACACATGCATTTGCCCTGGAACATTTCCATTCCATCGGGACAGAGACAAACGTATTTGTCGTCGGGCGCACCGAGGCAAATGTGAGAACAAAGGGTCGTGTTGTTCGAGCACCGATTGGTACCCGTTTGTATGCTATGAGCGAAAACCTTGAGATCCATCAATCCTGCCAATTGGCCGAGGGTCGAAGTTTTTCCCACACCGTGATCCTTGTCGGCGATAAATATCATCAGCTGTTTCCAATCGTCCCAGTACATGTCGCCTTTGTAAACGGCCACTGCGAAAGGATGCGATACACGCTCGTCGCTGTGAATTATTTTCTTGAAACGCTTGCCATCGAAATCCGAGGAACCGATGTAATCCTCGCGCGCGTCCACCCAATATATTCTCTCGGCAATGTGATCGATCGTAATACCGTTCGGCCAGTCGACCGTGCCGTTTGTAAACAGCCGCTTTATGTTGCTACCTGTAAGCAGAATCGTCATGAATTTATTCGTCATTGCTATTATTACACTGAAAAGAATATTTTGTTGAAAAAGATGGATATTTTGTTGGATACGTTAAACTAAACGTTTTTTTCGAAAAATCACGAAAATTTTGTCATTTCAGCAACAAAACATTCTGGAAAATCTTTTCGGACAGTAAATTTTTGTCATTCCAATCGTAAATTTTGCTGACAGTTCCGTTTCAAATGAAAAATATTGTCGAAATAACGAAAATTTTGAAATTATCCCAAAATATTTAGTTCGCTGTATTCAACAAAGTATCGGCGTTTTTTGACAAAATTGAATTTTCAGTGTACAAAGAAATTAAGAAAGTTACGCAGAAAATAGAATTAATGGACAGAAAAATGGCAAACTTGGCAGAAAGTTAGATAATGATGTAAAAATAACTCGTACCAATTTTTGTGAGCTTAGGTGGGTTTTTACGCGAGATATTTGTAAATATTTGACAAGCCTTGACAACAAATTTAACATGGACTCTTATAGGTAGTCACGGAATAGGCTGTACATTATTCTTCATATCTCCGTAATTGATGGATAGATTGAAATGAAAATTAAACATCAGAGAGATTAAATCCTCATAATCATTTACCGCGCTTGAAAACGTTCAAAGGTGACTTGTAACGGAAATGCTGAAAACTATAAAAAACACTTGCAGTGGATTTTATTTTTCGGCTCTCCCTAAAATATAGCAACGGCACGTATTCGAGGTTATATGTGCGCGAAATTTGAAATTTGACAGATATAATAGCAAGTCAACGAAATGTGACATTGGAAGATCGATTACTACTAAAGTCAAATTTTGTCAAATCTTTTTATGACTAGCTCGGTAGCTGCGTAACTTCCTTCAAAACATTATGCTACTAAAGTCATCAACGAACCATCGAGATTGGCTCGCGAAACGGAGGCGTTTCCAACAGCCCAATCGGTCCAGAACATGTAGCCGAACATCGGATGGACCGCGATACCACGAGGTTTTTGCAAATCATTGGGGCCCAGGATGGTTCGTCTCATGCGTCCGGCGATGTGTAAATCGGTGCGTATTATTTGGATCCGCATTTTGAGACCGTCGACAAAGTACAAAACATTGGAGATCCAATCAAGGGCCATGCCTTCGATCGAGCTCAAATCAGTTTCCACGAGAATTTCGGGCGAGCCACCGTCGTCGTTGAAACATTGTCTGCCGATGGTATCGTTCACAATGTCAGCCCAAAACAGACATTTGTTTTTCATGTCAAATTCAATGGCAATTACATTTTTGAGACCGCGAACCGGTAATCGGGCGAGCGTTTGATCGCGAAGATCGATTCGAGAAATGTGTTCGCGCTGAGCGACGAGCAAAAATTCGGAAAATCCTTCCATCGGGCACGGTATTTGATCGGGCTCGAAACGACGTACCGCCGAACCACCGACGCACTCGTCGTCCGGTATCTTTGCGTAGCCTTTGGTGCGATTGTAAAACTCGCCAGGCTTGCAAGTCTTTGGTATGGCATAAGGATCGAAACCGGTGGTGGCATTTTTTTCTTGGACGCAATGATAGGGCGTGCCGGTTTTTACGAAACCAACGTCGCAACGATAATCGTCAATGTCGCATTGACACGTCTCGTGTTTAATCGGTCTGTCGTAATTGATGCCGGTGTAACAATTGGCGGTTGCGGCGCGTCTCTCGTAAACTTCCCGACGTCCGAGAACGCAAGCTTTTACGGGTTGTCCGGTACTCGAAGCCGGTGACCAAAATTTATAATCCTCCGGAGTACAATCGCGCTCGAAAACTTTGCGCAAATCGACTTTTATTATGAGCCAACGATGTTGTCCGGGCATCGAGCCAAACATCGTAAAAACGGTTGTGTTTTCACCAGGCTCGGTCATCAGTCCGTATACTCGCAACATTTCGTCGTGAAATTTATAAGTTTTCCAGGATTTACCCTCGTCCGTTGAATACAACAATTCTTGGGTTTCACCGCGGGATTTAAAGTATTTAACGGCAACCAAAACACCTCCGTGATCGCCCATGTTGAAAAAATAAAAGTCTTTGAGAACCATTTTCCAGGTCAAACCGGCGTTTCTGGATACAAAGAGAGCCGGATGCGACTTGAAATTTTGGCCCATTACTCCGGTAGCCATTATTATACCGGGTGCCGAGTCGGAACTCATTATCGAGACCGATCTCGTAACCGGATACAATTGACTAAACTTTTGGCAAAGATGGAGCGAGCAATCGGTCGTACAATGCACCCAAAAACCATCGTGCTCGACCGACGGACCTTTTATCTTGTTCCACGTAACACCGTGATCGTACGTTATCAACGAGCCCAAATGTTCCGGTCCTATCGAGCCCGCTTTCGGCATATTTTTCACTTCCGAGGCGATGTAAATGCCTCGCATCGCCTCCACTTTGTACAGATCCGTGAATGCTTCGTCGGCAACGTCACTGTAATTCCGAATAAAAACTCGTTAGCCCCGCAGATTTATTTATATGTTAATTTCTCGTGGTCACACTGGGTTCATTCTACCCAGTCCATTTTCGAACCCGTATTGTGACCGATCTATCGGCCCGAAAATTCTCAAAAAATTACTGAACAACCCTTGGACATTCCAGTTTAGATGCGAAAAACTTTCCTAAAAGAAATCCAAGGCTGACATATTTTTTAAAATGCAAAATGAAGCAAAAAAACGGGAAAAAAAGTTTTTTCACTAAAATAATCGTCACTTTGTGGATTTTCAATATTTTTGCCTAAAATTTGGACCTGAAATTCATCAGATCTGGTTCTTTTAGGAAAAAAATAGTAGGATAGCGCGCGTTTAAAAAAAACATATTAATTCCGTTATTGAAAGTGGGTTGATTTCAGAGTGGATTTTAGAGATTTAGCGTTAGCGGCGGTAATACGTATCGCCGGCAACGCGCAATGGACACTAGAAACTGTCGTTAAATGTCGATTACAGCCCCATTCATTACCGCGAACTGCGAGATATTTACGTCACAAGTTGGTCACTGAGTGGATTCAACTCAGAGTGACCACGAAGGGTTAATAATCGGTTACTCACTTGAGCCAACTGTCTTTCCACGTGGTGTTGGGGAAAAATGTGAGAATCGATTCAAGCGAGAGAGTAAAAGTGACTCTGTCGGAGCTGATGCCTTCGAGAACGTAAAGATTGACTCGAGTCTCGTTGTGAGCGACGGCGACAAAGACACGATTGTTGGAGACATCGGCAATATGATAATCGTAACGCTCCAAATCGGTGTTGAATTCGGCATTTATAAATTTACTATTGTTGTACGATACCCAGAGATCCAAAGCCGGTCTCGTTCCATTGTTGAGCTGCGCGTGAATCGGAGCATTAGAAATAAATATCCCCAAACAACGCCCAAACAAACCAAAACAAAAATCCGACTCACCTTTTTTCCAGATACCGCTTTTTCGACGGTCGCGAACATCCAATCGCCTTTGACTTGAAAATCTTGAACGTTTTCGATCAATACTTGAACGTCGCTCATACGTTGTCCCGGCATTGCTCGTTTCGACACTATCACCGTGTTCTTTCCCGACGGTTCGATCCTCTCGACCAACAAACTTTTCGGCTGAGTGTTTGACCAGAAATACGACTTGACAAACATGTGAATGACTTTCCAAGTTTTTCCCAAATCGGTCGTAATCCACAACTGTTGAAAAATTACCATGAGTTTAGCACAAGTTGGAAAATAAGCGGACGAAGAAAAGACTCGCTTACCTGTCGCTTGGAATCAACTTTGTCGAACGCCAAAAAGTGCGTGGGATTGTCCTCGTTGAATGAAATTTCGCTGGGTGTAAAATCGAGCTTTTTCCTCACGATATTTTTGCCATTGTCGGTCGTAATGAAAATGACTTTGTGCTCGCTGTCGGCAAAGACGCACTGCGAATGGCAAAGACTAAGGTCAAAGTATGGATATAATGGTTGATGATGGAAAAAAAAAAAAAAAATTGAAAAGAGGGGCGAAAAGAAAATACTCACGTAGGTATTGAATTTGGGATGATTGTAAAACTTGTCGACCTGTGCATATTCGGGTTCGGGACCATCGGTGATTTTGAAATGTTCGTTTTTGTTTTCGAACGTATCGCCGTAGTCGTAACTTATGTAAACCGTGCTCGGATTGATTTTCCTCGTAAATCTCATATCCTGGACTCGGACTACCGGCGTACTGTCCCTCGCCAGGCATATTATAACGTTTGATTTCTCACCGACCCAGTGTACCATCAACTGTTGATGCGTGTCGTTCAGAACGTTGACCTGCGAATGTTGGACAGTTGCGGTCAAATAAACCAACCACTAGCGAGATCGCTATATCGATATAGAGAAGGAGACGCGCGCGCGTCGTACGGTCCACGCGGCATACGAAGCGAGAGAGAAAAGAGAGCAAACGATCAATCTGCATTGACACACGAGTTTCAACACGGGCCTCGGATCTCAAATATACATATTTCATTGCGCTTGACAAAGAGACTCGTCGCGCCATTCAAATAATTGCCATCGCAACTATATATAATCGTCATACTATAGTCGCGTATTTCGGGCGTTTTCCGCGTGCCAAATTCAGACTTTGTTCACTCATCGGGCGAAATGAAAATTATTATCAATCGTAGAATCGGCGGGTTGTTCCAGTTTTGTAAAACAATACGTACGAATTGCGTTTGCTGATAAGGAAAAAAAATCCCGCACGCCATGACTCATTTTCCTGATGCGGTGAAATCATTCGCATTTATTATTGTTATGACACTTTGAAGAAATGTTTTTTTTTTCTTTTCTCCGACCATCACGAGCTTCTTTGTGTTTACGCGAGTGTGCTCGTGTATCATTTACACAAAATACCAATGTCGCATTTATTTTGACTATAAAGATACGGACGAGAATTTTTTATCCTCCGCTCGTAACTGATACTTTCTAGCAACAAAGAAATCTATACCACCGCAATCTCTGCCAGTTTGAAACAATTGAAAAAAGCATTGGCCAACGACCGGATCTCCCCCTCTTTATCCAGACAAGTTTGAAATTGTCAAATTTGAAATAATGATAACTAACTGGCGAGCAGAATGTTTGAAAGCCATTTTGGACAAGCAACAACCTGAGAAAAAGTGGAAAAACGGAAATAAACGTTTTCGATGATCCTGAAGTTTGCATCGTTGGAATGCAACGAAATTCTGTTATTTCTTCAGCAGAGCCAATAATTAATGATCCTGAAGTTTCCATCGTTGGAATGCAACGAAATCCTGTTATTTCTTTAGCAGAGCCAATAATTATTATTGAATATTTGGTCCGGCCCATAAAACGATTCTCTCTTGCGACCAAGAAACTCAATCGACCCAAAAAATTGCGACGATTTTCCAAATTTGATGAATAATCAATAGAAAAAATGTTTTTCGTTGAATCTCAACGTTGCAAACGTCAGAGTCATAACAATTTCAATTCAATATTTGGTCCGGCCCATAAAACGATTCTCTCTTGCGACCAAAAAACACAATGGACTCAAAAAATTGCCACAATTTTCAAAATTCAATGAATAATCAATAGAAAAAATGTTTTTCGTTGAATCTCAACGTTGCAAACTTCAGAGTCGTACGTTTTCGAGAAAAATTCTTGGCAAAAATCTAATTCGTCGGGGTCTGCGCATTGACAAAGAAATTTTTTAGACCTCAGGTGCGCGTGCAACCAAAGTCCAAGTCGAGAGGAGATAAAGAAACGCCGCGTCGTGGCTCATAATATTTAAAAAAGTTTAAAGCTTAGAGACGCGGTTGGTACGCAAAAAAGAGAGGAAAACATATGTAGCGAGAGACGGAGAGAAAGATAAGGGAACAATAAAAAAAACACGTCACGCGCAAGTGTATCGTCGAGTCACCGACAAGTCTGTTTCATGCCAGATGTAACTGAAAAGCACTTTCAACAGTGTTCAAACAATCGGCTCTCGATTTGACACATTGATTTATTTCAGGTTTATTTGAGAAGATGCGCGAAAAAGCATTGAGTACAAAAAATCGGTCGGATCTGCTAAATCGTTTCGACACCAGGATAAAAATGCATTTTCATCGTGCTGTCAAATATGCATTTTGCGTATTATTATTATAGTATGTTGGAGCGTTTCTGTTTCATTTTGGCAACCGACCAACGCGATAAGACGCATCATCGTTTTACCGACGCAGTTCGCGACAATGACAATTGCTATTTCAACGCGCAATTTTAAACGGTTCGTTGTGTGTTTTTTTGTTACTTTTTTTCTACTCCTTTCGCAACGCACTTACGAAAACAAAGATCAAGGCGAGCAGACGCGTGAAGAGTAATAATAACAACAATGACGGAAGGAATCGTAGATATTTCGTGAGAAAAAGAAAAAAAAAGGGAGCTCACCTTGGTAGTAATGTTTGGATTATTGTCCGGGAATTCAGGAACGTCTCGGCGATTTCTCGAGGATGACGTTTCGTCGGTTGGTTCGTCGTCGTCGTCGTCGGAAACATTTGGAACTTGGACGACATAAGTTTTGCCAGGAGCAGAACGTTGCAATCTTCTCGCCGTGTTACCGTATTCGGCACCATAATTGCAATTAACAAGTTGCAAAATAATCAAAATAAGGGCCAAGTGCAGATAGAAGCCCGATCTCGAGCGGGCGGCCATCTTGTCCAAACTCGGAGACAGCGCGCTGTCTACAAAACATACACAACACACACGCGGGGATGGGGCACCAACCCATGCACGTCCGAAAGTGTACAGACTGCAGCAGCAGGACACGCAGCAGCAGCAGCAAACACGTTGAAATAAAACACACGCGGAACAACGAAAAACGTACTATGTGTTGGCTACTACGCGGAAAGTGAGAAACTAGGGGTTGCGGTAGCGCGAGCTCGATCGAGCATTCTACTAATTTTTTCGCCAGTCACTCGACAAAAATCACAATTTCCGCGTCTACTAATATAGAAATTATTTATTTATTTATTTATCGAGAAATAGTACGCGGCGTTTGCGCTGGTTCGCGATATAAAACGAGACCGCTCCGAAATCGGCGTTTTGTTGGTCAAGGTAAAAACACATCCATTGCGCATGATCGATGCCTCGCGACTGAGGCAACAGCGGCGGCAGCGGCGCTTTCATATATTATTCCCACCATTCCCACTTATTGCTCGTTCGAGGATGCGCGCGCCGCCGAGTCAGCCGAGTGACGCTCGCTGCTCGATTGGTCAATAACACAACGAGGCAAGTTTTGATCCTCGACGAATATCTACGCGCGGAATAACCGGGAACCCGGTGCCGATGATAAAAACACTTGGGGCATTCCCTCTTCCGGTTTTTCAATCGCATCAGCACGGGAGAATATATTGCTTGAATGAAAACTATTGTGCTTGTTGATGCGGCTCGTATCGAAAACAGAGCCGCGCATTATTCATCGCGGCGTAACGTAATAAGCGGTTCTCGCTCCGCGTTTTCAGATTTATATTCCTATAACGACCGGAAATCGCAAGATTTCGTACACGCCGCGAAATATTCCATTCGTTTCTCGTCGCGCGGACCATGGCCCAGAAATTCGACAGCGCGCACAGTGCTATGTTTGTTTTTTCGCCCGATTGGAATATCAATCAGGAATAACAAGAGCAGAGCAGCAGAAAAGCCAAATTAAATGGCACAAGAGCTCTTGCAAGATAAAAGCAGCGACAGGATAGTATGACTAAGCGCGTTTGCGATGATGAACCCTATAGGGATACACGTAGTAACACTCTATATGTATGTAGCGCGGGTTGACACGTATAGATGTATAGTAATAATAAAAGTATATTAGATAATGGGTTCCATTTCCTGATGGCTTTAGCAGCAGCAGCAGCAGCAGCAAGGGACCCCCATCCTCATGCACAACCGTTTGAGTTGAGCCCAGCGACTGCTTTTAACCTCACAATGTACACACGCACACACACACGCCTACATACGAAATAAAGAGTACAGTAGAGACTCGATCATTTCTGTACGGAATTCGACGTGTGAAAACCACACTGAAAAGAAAATTTTGTTGGAAACGATGGATATTTTGTTGGATACGTCAAACTAAACGTTTTTTTCGAAAAATCACGAAAATTTTGTCATTCCAGCAAAAAACATTCTGGAAAATCGTTTTCGGAAAGTAAATTTTTGTCATTCCAATCGTAAATTTTGCTGCCAGTTCCGTTACAATGAAAAATATCGTCGAAATAACGAAAATTTTGAAATCATCCAAAAATATTTAGTTCGCCGGATTCAACAAAATATCGACGTTTTTTTTTTGACAAAATTGAATTTTCAGTGCATATACGTCGAGAATGCGGGTTAGAAATTTTTTTTTTTTTGCTAAAACAACGGAGTATGAGCATGGATAAAATTCATGTGCCGTTCGAGTCACGACGAAATATTTTTAATGACTTTAAATAGGATGTTGTTACAATATGACGCAGAGTTTTGTTTTCATAAAGCGAAATTTATAATCCACTACGATCCCTTCTAAACAGATTGGAAAAAAAAAAACAAAAAATTATTTCCATATAGAGTCCGTCAACTATTTCAACACGCGCACACACTCACACACGTGTATTCTTGATTTATTTTTCATGTTGCCACAAACACAGAGACGGTTTCGTGAAAAAACGTTTGATTTTCGTTTTTTTTTCTTCATAAGATGCGACGAACGAAAAACTAGATAAATTCATACCAAATGCGGTGTCGTTTGATTGGTTTGTTTTATTTAAAATATGCTCCAAGCTGGATTCCGGGTACGAGCGTTACGACACGATAACTAATTCGTTTATGGGTATTTTCTTTCTTTTAGTCCAATAAGCCAAACGCCAGCGAAAAAATTCGAGATGAATGAAAAACGTTTGGAAAAGTTACAAATTCATCGTCTACGGGACAAAAAAAAACCCAAAAACAAATTGAATCGTGGCAAGTGGAGGGCGTGTGTTGTATACGCGTTCGCAAATCTATAGAATAACAACGATCCGTCAAAATCTCGATAAACTTTTCATCGAGTTCTTTTCCTGTTAAATCGGCCCTTATTATTGCGCTGGACACAGCGAATAACAAAAAGGTGATCAATTAACGAAACGTCAATGAAGCGACATTGAAAAAGCGCATCTCCGAGAGGAAAACTAATTTCTCACATAGTTTTTCGTACTCTGGTAAAAAAAAAAGAAAAAACCGGGGAAAGGAGGAGGGGGGAGGGGGGGGGGGGGATTTTTCGTGAGGAAGGCCGTTTTAAAACGAAAAGAGCTACAAGTTTTACAATTATATATTATCTATTATAATAATAATAATTTTTCCTCATTTTCCTCTCTCTCTCTCGCCGTCTGGCCTAATATTTATTAAATTCTTCATTCATCTTCATATTTATATATATATTCATGTATACGTATTGATATACATGTGAATATACGGATTTAAAAAAAAGCATAGCGACGCGAAGAATGTTTATAATTTTAGTTGTGAAATATCGCGAGAGAGGGTAAATTGAGTTTGTTTCTCGTTGAATAAATGGTGATAAATGTAATGCAGGGGGAATGAGGGGGTCGCGGGTTATTGTTTGCGGTGCATCGTCGTTCGGGGGCATCTCGTGCATTCGTTTATGTACAAGTCCCTCTCAAGCGTCGGAGCTTTCTCGCGGAGGAGGGGGTCGTCAAATTCTTAAAATTACACCCTCTCTCGGCATTGATAAACTTTTCAAAAGTAAATGTATACATGTAGTTATTAATCGAGAGAGAATGGTGGAGAAAAGCGGAGCGCGGCAGTAGCCTTTGTAAATGATAATAAACGCGTACAGAATTGCATGGTAATTTACTTGTCTCTCGCAGTTTCACTCGCGCGAGTTTTTTTTTCGGGAATTTCCTTTTATTGTTTCTTTATTTTCTTACATCCTAGGGAAACAAGATTGCGATTGATAAATATCGATAAAAAATAACAATTGATAATAATTGCTCGCGATTACTGCAATATCGTGTGTAAGAGTTGAAGAGAGAAAAAAAATTGTTTTCGATTCGAAAGGATTGGAGTATTTTTTGTTTTGTTTTTCATATTTTTCCATTTCGTATTCGTTTTGTCGGATTTTTCATGTTTCCAGGAGGAAATTGTCGCAGTTTTCGTTTGTGTATTTTTCTCGTTCCTCGTTCTCGGCTGCTTCGAACGGAGGAGGGCGGAGACTCTCTAATTGTTTTTTGTCCGATCGCGACAAAAGTTGCGTCTATAACATTCGTTAAAAGCTATTTATTCCTTTTTTTTTTAGTCTTTTTTTTAATATAACAAGTCGTCCCAGGTGAGCGCGCCCTCCTTAAAATATATGGCAGTCATGTTGAAACGCAAACGGGTATTGTTTGCTAGAATCGAAAAAGGAATAAAGCCGAATCGAGGGATTAAATAAAATGCGGATAACGGCGTTTCCGCGTAACTGGTGCGCAGTTTCTTTGGGAATTGTGCGCGTTGCCTCGTCGCGTTAAAAACAACAACGACAAATCATATTTTTGCAAGTAAAAAAACGCAACATTCCATTTCTGTTGGAAACGCGTCTCGAAATTTCTCAACTCCAATCCGTCCAAGTATTCTCGCGAGGCTGAGAAAAGCAGATATCGGGTGGGAAATAATAAAATGAAAGGAAATCTTTATTCTCGGTCCGAGTCCTCGAGGCAGAGAGCGAGAGAGAAAGCGATTGAATTTTTGGTTTGTTTTCCGGCGGGCTAACCTGGGACGAATGAAATGTTGTTGTAATTTGCTCGAAAGTGTTGGTCTCGAGGCTCGAGGCCTCGGTTTCCCTCTCTCGTTTTCGTCGCTTATCGTTGGCCGTCGATAACACAAAAATCAACACAATTACCAGACACTCGCGCATTCGCACAAAGAGCACACGCACGCACATAGGCACAAATACACAAACGCAAGTTCACTGTGTCAGCAACGTAGCCAATTATTCTCGTGCGAGATACAATAAATATCGTCCCGTGATCGAATATTCCAAAGTCTCCAACAATCTCGCTCTCTCTCTCTCCCCCCGGACGCGCCTGGATCGTCTAAATATTCTTTATCTCTTTTTTTTTCTCGTCCTCCTCTCGCATCATTCTCGTATTATTAGCGTTGCTTTAACGGTGTAGAGCGACGAAATAAATGTTTTCCTCGTTTCTCTCATTCTTGCCGCGTCCAGTATTTCTTTTAGACTCCTTCGCCGACGTGTCCTCGCCGAGCTTCGCTTTCGGCGAACTTCACGACTCCGGTTTAACTGCAAAATTCATACAATCATTTATTTTCAAATAAAATCAAGCAGTGGGCGAGATTAGGTCGAAAAAATAGGCCCCGATTTTTGGTTTGTCTGAATTTCAGGAGAATCCATGCCAAGTAGTACGCGATACGAAATCTCGGATGATTTTTCAATTTCGTATAAACGCGTGTGGAACGATAAGCATGACGAATGCATTATTTTTTGTCAAGTCGACGGGTCGGGCTGGGTTTTATCAGCTAAGCACAACGATACACAATACTGTCGACAACTACGTGACAATGATACCAATACAAATGATGTGTATAGAGTGACGAGAGTAAAGAAATGAAAATTCCTTTTGAAAATGGAAAGAAAGAAAATGAGAATGATGCAAAAAAGTCTGGCCATTGAGAGTTGGCCAGATGCAACGAATGATTTGAAATAAATATGTGTATGGGGATGAGCGACGAACAAAGCGGAGCAACATTAATGCCTCGATCGCGTGAAGCGGGCAGAGGGAAAATGGTTTCTCCATTTGTTGTAGTTTCAACGTGGCATTCCGCATTCACAATTGGAAAAACATTGCTCTCGTATTTTCACAGAATCATAAAAATCAACGGACAAAAATTGACTAAATTTGTTGTAATTGAGTTGTAAAATGTAGTATGCAAATAAATAAATGAAATTTCAACAACTAAATTGAAAATAGAAAAAAAAAGAATAAAAAAATAATAATGTAACGAGGATTTTGTAATCGAGTGGGACGAATAATCGTTGTATATCGTGCATATTTATTACGACGTTAACGAGCTTAGATTGAAAGTCTGATTCACCGACTCACCGCATCTAAATGTTGTTCCAATTGTGTACTCTTTTTGTTTTTTTCATACGTTCATTGGGTATTGCGCGCTTTCTACTTTTTGGCTTTTCTAAAAATATATTTATATATGACAAATGCAGTATGATCGAGTGCGAGGCGCTTGCGCAGCGTAATTATGTATTTCATTTTGAGATGGAAATTTGCGACAATGTCGTCGCAGTACGCGCGTGTAGTCGTGACGTAAATTTTTAAAATAACGATGGAGAGTGAGAAAAAATATTCACGCACACACACACATCGACGGGGTTGGGAGAAAAATTAGACTAGAAAAGCTCACTTTTTCTTGAGTGTGAAGAAACTGCGTCGTTTCGTTTCGGCTTGCGTGGGTGCGGGCAAAGTGTGCGCCCTCGATGAACCAGCTCCGGAAGTTCCTGCAGCTGCTTGATTAAGAGCTCTGACCCATTCGTGCATCTCCGCGTCGTCCTTTGCCTGGAACAAGAAGTCTGCACCGCCTTGCGACCTGTGCCAACGAAAAGACAATTAATTTTGTGTTTTTTGTTGATCGCGATGATTGGAATGGCGCGCAGTTGAATTTCGTAACGTACTTTACTCGGAAGACGTGTTTCTTCTTGGTGTAATCGCTGGCAACGATGATCGTTCCGCCTCTAAGATCAAGGGAAGCTTCGCCCTTGAAAGGTTGATCGGGCGTCGACTTGTAAGACTTTTGGTCCTTGTAAGCGATCAAATTTTGTCCTCGTACGACCATGTACAGTTTTTCCCACGATCTGCTCGAGGCTTTTTTCGTCATTGTTTCCCACACGTGTTTGCGCACGAGGGTTCCCTCGAATTCGTCGTCGCTCGGACTTCTTTGTTCTGTGAATTGGTTTAAATTTCATTCAACGACACTCTTCATGGCTCGGCGACCACAGATATCTATAGTTTCTACGTTTCTACGAGCCTAAAACGTTGTTGTTACATGCGTTTGTAATAAATCAACAAAAATCATGATTTCGTCTCGTGCCTGGATTCGCTTGCTGAAAATATTTGAAAAAAATACAATGAGGAATCTCCAGCTGTTGATAATCGTCCGCAGCACCTTTTCGTATGCTAATTATGACAATTACAAGGATTAATCAAAGTCGTTCGCCTCGGCACACTCGTCCACGTGTTATTTTGTTTGTTTTTATGTTTGTACAACTTACCACGGAAGCTGTGCTCATCATCGCTCACACCACTGCGATCTAAGCTCGGTGATTTGGCTGATTTTTTCCAATGAAAACTACGGAACGGTGATTTGCTGCGACTGCGTTCCTTACGCCTTAATGTACCGGATTCCGAGCCACTTCCGCCTTTCGGAGCTTATCATCGCGTTCGCAACAAACATATCGTTTTTTTCACAAGTCAAGCAAAAAAACAACCAGTAGACTGAGAAATTACCTCTAGAGATTATTTGCTTTTTCCATCCATGGAAATCCGGGCCATTTTTTTTGTCATACTAATTATAAGTTTAGCATTTTCTACCACGTGCTCATGCTTCTACTTTCAAGTACTACATACGGGGGGGGGGGCTTGGGAGAAAAAATGAAAATATTTCGCAACCTGTCAAGAAAGGAAAAAAAAACAAAAAGCAAATTTGTAGTTATTTTCGCGATACATCGTATTAGGTTAAAATTTCTGGATAAATTAACAAGTTTTAATATTTTTCGTTTATTGGGAAGAGACGAGAGCGTAAAATGTCGAAAAAAACGGAAATTTGTTGCAAATACGACAGTCAACGTTCTTCGATAAAATTGAATGGCACGAGCTCCCGCGTGCATGGGACAAACGTCGAAAATGTCCAACTTATGAAACCGGCTCCGTTCTGGTCCGGTGTGGCCATCAAGGATTCCAAAATTGTGAATATTTCGATGGACGACTATCGCGACAACTATCTCGTCATGATATTCTATCCATACGATTTCACCATCGTTTGTCCGACGGAACTTTTGCAATTTAGCGATCGGCTCGACGAATTCGAGGCACTGAGTAAGATTATGGAAAAAATAATAATATTGGAGCGCCTACACTGAAAATAAAATTTTGTTGGATACGTTGAACTAAACGTTTTTTCGAAAAATCATGAAAATTTTGTCATTCCAGCAAAAAACATTCTGGAAAATCTTTTTGGGAAGTAAATTTTTGTCATTCCAATCGTAAATTTTGCTGACAGTTCCGTTACAATGATAAATATTGTCGAAATAACGAAAATTTTGAAATAATCCCAAAATATTTAGTTAGCCGTATTCAACAAAATATCGACGTTTATTGACAAAATTGAATTTTCAGTGTGAGGAGAATATTTTGTTGAAAAATATCGATATTTTGTTGGAATCGTTAAACTAAATGTTTTTTTTCGAAAAATCACGAAAATTTTGTCATTCCAGCAAAAAACATTCTGGAAAATTTTCTCGGGAAGTAAATTTTTGTCATTCCAATCGTAAATTTTTCTGACAGTTCCGTTACAATGAAAAATATTGTCGAAATAACGAAAATTTTGAAATGATCCCAAAATATTTAGTTGGCCGTATTCAACAAAATATCGACGTTTTTTGACAAAATTGAATTTTCAGTGTATAAAAGATGTGGAAAAGCCGTGATGCTATTGCGTTTGTTATTTTTATGCTCGAATGATTAAAGATTGCAAAGTTTTGGCCGTGTCGACGGATTCCGAGTTTGCCCACTTGGCATGGTCAACGACACCGCGGAAACAAGGTGGCCTCGGTGAAATGCGAGTGCCCATGTTGTCGGACAAAAATCACGAGATATCAAAAACGTACGGAGTGTACGATCGCTCACTGGGAATATCGTACAGAGGGTTGTTCGTAATTGACGACAAGTCGATCGTCCGTCACGTGACTATAAACGACATAGCAATTCCAAGATGCGTCGACGAAGTTTTGCGAGTCGTCGAGGCTTCCAAATTTGTCGATAAACACGGAAATATTTGTCCCATGGGTCCGGTCGATCAGTCTCAACCACAACCCAATTTTTCCATCGAAAATACCTCCAAACAATATTTTAGCACCGATCTCATCAAGAAAAATTAAATTTTCCATCTCTGTACGCGAGGCTCCGAAATATTTTCATTTTTAGTATGTAATTCAATTGCAAATACTGGCGGATGGATTGAAAGAGAGAAATTGAAAATTGGAGCGGACAGACTTACTTGTCGGTGTCGAAGGAACGGAGGCTCGTGATTTCGGAGTCGACGGTGTAACGGGTCGAGTCGCTTCTTCGGGTTGGGAGAGACGTGCGGGCTTCGGTGCATGCACTACGTCATGCCAATCGCAAAGAAACAAAATAAACGATATTCATGCGGTTCCATATACATTTTCATCGATACTTTTCAAACGGAGAGGAAACAAAAAAAAACTGGCAAAAAGTGCAAAAAGCTATGAACCCGAAGTTTGCATCGTTGCAATGCAACGAAATTCATTCATTTTGTGGCAAAACTCTTGATAAAAATGTACAATGTTATTACAATGATAAAACGATCGATTTTTCCGGCCCAACAAATATATAAACTCGAAAAATTTCCATGTTTTAGAAAATTTAACAAATTATCAATAAAAATAAGTATTTTTCATTGCATTCCAACGTTGCGAACTTTAGTCTCATAAAATATTTGATTTTATTGTTGATTCGTTCAATTTTCAATGTCATCCAAATTTTTCGAGCCGATATGTTTTCGAGTGGCAAAAATTGATCATTTTATCATCGTAATTCAATTCTCCATTTCAATGATTATTTTTACCAAATATAAAAAAGAATTTCGTTGCATTCCAACAATGCAAACTTCAGAATCGTGAAAATGCAACGATCGTCTCTCGAGTCCCAAAAGCTCATGATACTGAAGTTGGCATCGTTGGAATGCAACGAAATATGAATTTTCTATCAATTTTTTGCTCAATTTCGAAAACGATAACGATTTACGCGCCGATTTTTATTTTTTATCCTCAAAAAAAATCGTTTTATCATCTTGACCAAATATTGAATAAAAATCTCGAGCTCAATACTCAAGAAAAAACGGAATTTCGTTGCGATCCAACGATCCAAACTTCAAAATCGTCAAAAAGCTCCGAATCGCATAGAAAGCAGACGAAATAGAGAAATATATAGCATGCCCGCTTACCTTGAACCAGAGAAATAGTGGACTAGAAAAAAAAATAAAAAAAAAAGTGTCGCGAAAACATTTTCCGTTTGGCCTAAAGAGAGAAAAACATGGAAAAGCGTTTCGTGGAGCGAGAACGAATGTTGTAATCCTGCGGAATGTTATACGAGACGAGTAAAAAAAGAAGAAAAAGGTGACGAGACAGATGTGGACAAAATACTTCCATAACCTGGTGAATAAAGACAAAAATATGAAACAACAATTGAATTTTCCGCTACTGCACACTCCTCTACGGTTATTCGCTGAAAATTTCGGGTTAATTCACACGTGTAGGAAAAGAGAAAAAGTGCGTGGGCAATTACAACTAATTAACGATAAAATTAACGATTTTTACTACATCTAGTAGCGACGATCAAATTTCCGACCAAATTTTCTCTAGCTGTACGAATTTTAAAACGTATTTTCTACCGAACACTCACCTTCCTTGGGTTTTTCTTGGGATTGCGGTGTTCGTGTAGAAGAAACCTTGCGCAGTGCCACTGCGGTTAGTGCATTCCGTGCCGCGTTATGATTTTTTTTTTGGTAATACGGGATTTTTTTTCGTTTTCATGGAATAAATTTGGGATGGATTTTTTTTTTTAATTGGGATGATCGACGGGTAAGGAAGTGGCAAAAACAAACGTGCTGTTAGCAATTGTCATGCTTCACCATGAAACCACGTCTCGTAATTTGTATAAGTCTCGACTTGTTTTGATTTTATAATAAATTTTGAAAATTGATGCAATTCCGGATGGTTTCCAGACAAAAGTGACTCGCTAGCAATTTAATTTCAATGAAATTTTGCGTATTTTTTGTTATTTGGCACGAGTCGTAAAAATAATAATTGATTTATTTTTTTCCCATAAAACCCGGTACGATTGTGAAGATAATTACCGTGAGAATCGTCTTCTCCGCGATCTCCGCTCGTAACACCGTCAGCTTCGGCTCTGCATAAAAATAAAAATAAAAAATATCAATAAAATTTTCCGCTTTTTTGTTAGAATGGTTATTAGGATTTCTGCGGTTGTTGATTTATCGTATTACCGTTCGCTCGGTGGCTCGTCCGGACTGGTGACCGGTGTTGCTCTCGCCTGTCTCGCCGCCTCGGCAGCCGCAGCCTCTTCCTTTTTGCGTCTTTCTTCCTCCTCCTGCTCTTGTTCTCGTCTCTTTAATTCCTTCAGCTCAAACTGTACAAGAATCACGAGAAAATTTAGTGTTTATGCTTGAAATTTAACAATTTGCCCCCATGCAAGTATTAAGGAAGTTACGCAGCTACCGAGCTAGTCATAAAAAGATTTGACTAAATTTGACTTTAGTAGTAATCGATCTTCCAATGTCACATTTCGTTGACTTGCTATTATATCTGTCAAATTTCAAATTTCGCGCACATGTAACCTCGAATACGTGCCGTTGCTATATTTTAGGGAGAGCCGAAAAATGAAATCCACTGCAAGTGCTTTTTATAGTTTTTAGCATTCCCGTTACAAGTCACCTTTGAACGTTTTTAAGCGTGGTAAATGATTATGAGGATTTAATCTCTCTGATGTTTAATTTTCATTTCAATCTATCCATCAATTACGGAGCTATGAAGAATAATGTACAGCCTATTCCGTGACTTCCCATAAGAGTCCATGTTAAATTTGTTGTCAAGGCTTGTCAAATATTTACAAATATCTCGCGTAAAAAGCCACCTCAGCTCACAAAAATTGGTACGAGTTATTTTTACATCATTATCTAACTTTCTGCCAAGTTTGCCATTTTTCTGTCCATTAATTATATTTTCTGCGTAACTTCCTTAAACCCACGACAATTCGACACAACACTAAATTACACAGCAAGCTTTTGTTTTTGTGAGGGGAAATTTGTGCATTTCTACTCACCGCACTACGAGCTCGTTCATCAAAATTTTCTAAGGGAACATAAGTTTTGGAAGTATCGGATCGGGAGTTTGTCCTGCTGGGATGGAAAGAATCCGGACGAGAATCATCATTCATCGTAAGATGGTCGGTCAACTCTTGAATCTGATTGTTAAGTCTTCTCACGTTAATAATAGATTTTTCAAGATTCAAGCAACCATCGAACAAATAATCATCCTCGCCGGAGCGCGGATAAATTACTGGGTTTCCTGATGCTTCGTCGTTGGCTTCGTGTCTCAAAAAATCCTCAACGTATTTGCAATCGTTACGAGGAGTTGCAGGTCTGTGAATAATTGAATTTTCGTAAATGGCAATTCCCGTGGGGTCGTGAATGTGGCATTTTTGAAAAATTTCATCGTCGAATTTAGTTTGATGAATCGATGGCGACCGAGCCCCGATCGTATTAATTCGACGCAAGTTTTTAACCCTGTCGGGACCGTTTGGCAAGCTATCGAACGCGTGATCAAAATTTGGAGAATTTTCGAGCCTCGAATTGGCAGAAAATTGCCAATTTGAACTCCACAGAAAAGAATGAGAACTCGAGACTTTTTTTTTATTCCGAGAGATTATTACTTTGCCCGTACAAGTTTTTTCGCGCCTCTTGCGTGGCTTGTAAAAACGATCGCAGTCGAGAATAATTTGACGCACCACACGAGCCTGAGGACGAATTATTTTATTCTTGATGAGGACAGTGCTGGGTTTGGAAATTTCTACGGGAATCGGGGAGGATATTATTGCTCTGTAATCCATCACCGGTGACTCAATCATGCTCAACGTGCTGTTGTCGCGTATAGAAAGCGGTGCAGCATTCTCGTACTAACCGCGCGAGGATCGTTGTTAACAAAGAGTGACAAACACAAGATGACATGCAACACAACACCATTAATTAGCCCCAACAACAACAGCAACAACAATTTTAACGAGACGAAATTCATACCGTTGTGAGTCGTTCCAAGGCACTGAATCTCTCCTCCTGCGCAGCTGCCGATTTTTCGAATGCTTCGTGTTTTTTGATAAGGTTCTCGACCTCGTCTATGGTCAGCTGTGGAAAATAAAATTCAGTTTATTTGGTGGTCACACTGGGTTCATTCTACCCAGTCCATTTTCCAACCCATATTGTGACCAATCTATCAGCCCGAAAATTCTCAAAAAATTACTCAACAACCCTTGGACATTCCAGTTTAGATACGAAAAACTTTCCTGAAAGAAATCCAAGGCTAACATATTTTTTTAAATGCAAAATGAAGAAAAAAAACGGGAAAAAAAAGTTTTTTCGCTAAAATAATTGTCACTTTGTGGATTTTCAATATTTTTGCCTAAAATTTGGACCTGATATTCATCAGATCTGGTTATTTTGTGAAAAAAATAGTAGGATAGTGCGCGTTTGAAAAAACATATTAATTCCGTTATTGGAAGTGGGTCGATTTCAGAGTGGATTTTAGAGATTTAGCGTTAGCGGCGGTAATACTTATCGCCGCCAACGCGCAATGGACACTACAAACTGTCGTTAAATGACGATTATAGCCCCATTAATTACCGGGAACTAGGAGATATTTACGTCACACGTTGGTCACTGTTGTTAATGAAAATGATGGTGAAAACTTACACCGAGTTCTTGGCTCATGAGATATGGTTCCTGGGCGATCAACCAGGCCTCCGCGACCGCGGCGTCTCTGGCAAATTGATAGACTTCCAAAACTGGAAAAGAAAGAAAAAAAGAAACAATGACGGGGACAATAATTGCGAATGGGGTTACTCGAATTCTATCGATGCGAAACTCACTGAGCTGGAGGTTTTCCCAGCGCTCTTCCCATCGATGCAAAAGGGCGTTCCTATGATCGGTCAGCGCGGACAATTTTTCCTTGATCTGCGTGCTGGCGTAATGGTTACGGGCAAGCAGATCCTTGCCAAGATTAATGCAAGCGTGAAGATTATCTTCTCGCGTGTCGATTTCGGCTTTGAGGCTCTGATGATTGTTCATGAGTAACTCGACGCCGGAAACGTCGCGGGGTTTTTCTGACGTGTTCATTTGTCGAACGACGTCGTCCATCCAGATCATGAGAGTGCGAACCATATTGAAGAATCTGTACAAATCTCCGGTATCCTCGAGTTTGGCTTTTCTGCCTTCGCAAAGGGCCTGAAGATTGTTCCACGCGGCGACAACCTCAGCTTCGCGATTCGTTATTTCACTGGCCTTGTCGCCGGCGTAACTGGCCTGGAGTTTCATCGATTCGTCCTGAATCTGAGTCACTTGATTTTGCAACGTCGACAAATCTTGTATAAAGTTGGCGTGTTTTCTCTGCAAAGCGGATACGGAACCGGCGTCGCGTCCCAGTTCGTCCGACATGGCGTTTTGTTTCTCCAAAATTCGGCCGAGTACGTCCTTGCAATCGTGGAAGAATTTGTGCAATTCCCGACTGGCCGCGAGCATTTGCGTTCGCGTCTCGATGAGCTCGAGAAGATCCTGCCAGACCTCGTTCAGGCCGTCTTTCCATTCGGCGATCGTAGCGGCGTCCGAGTGACCGGTCGCTATCAAAGAATCGGCAATGCCGTTCACCGCGGCGACTCTCTCGTTACCAATGGTTTCGGTGTCTCGAGCAAATTCCTTGAATCGCTCCCACAACAGAGTAACGTGATCGTAATCCTGTCCGAGCTCTTGACTGCCGGCGACAACTTCTCTCTCGGCGATCCACGTCTCGAGATCGTCGACCTCGCGATTAAGCATAAACAATTGAAGAGCCTCGTCGAGCTTGGCTCGTCGCTCACCGGCCAAATCTTTGAGGCCGGCATAGAGCTTGTCGACCTGCGATTGTTTAACGGCGATTTGATCGGCCAGAGGATGTTGATCGTTGATCAATTGACGAGAAGTTTCTCCAAGTTGGCGTATCGTTTCGGCATAATCCTCGACCGCGTTCTCCAGCGATTCGTGTTTCTTCATAAGATTCTGAGCGGAAATTTCGTCCTTGCCGCGATCCTCGACCATCATGTAAAGCTCTTGTTCGCTCATCCACGACTCGGCCTCGGTCGAATCGAAGAAATACTGCTGTGCCTTTTCGTTTTGCAACAGCATGTTGTTTCGCTCTTCGATCGCGTCGTTGAGTTCGCGCCATTTTTCCGTCAGTTCCGAGATGAGCCGAGTAAATTCCTCCGTAGCCTCGTGTCCTTCGTCAATCAATTTTCGTCCGTTGTCGCAAACGAGATCAATTCGCGGCTGGTGATTCTCGATTTCCGTGCGCAACGATTGATTCTTTTTCTTGAGGGTGTGAACGTTGAACAACGAATTTCCATACTCGCTGCTGGTCGCTTGTGGCATTTTTTCCGCTATCCAAAGCTTCTCGTCCTCGACGTCGCGACGAAATTGAAACGCTTCCTTTTTCTTTTCGAGTTGACGCTGACGATCGACCAGCGGCTCTTTCAATTGTGCGAAACGTTGAGCAACCTTTTCCTTCTTGACCTTGATCTCTTCCATTTTGCCGTCGGGAGCGGTGCGTTGAAGATGTTCCGCTTGTTTGTCAAGTTCGGTAACCTGACGCGCCTTGACCGCCATCTGCGTCTCGATCATTTGTTGTTTCTGCATGAGAATATTAACGGAAGCGAGATCGGAGCCGGTGTCGGTGCTTTCGATTTGTTTCTCGAGCTCGTTCATCCACGAGTCAATGTCGTCGCAAGTCTGATGAATAAGAACTTCGCGATTAGCGTCGAACAAACGTTCGCCCTTGTCGTGAGTGGTTGTCTCGAGTTCCTCGAATTGATCGGCCAATTCGAGCACCTTTGGACCAATAATCTCGCTCAATTCGGGCTTTTGAGCGATGAGCTCGTCGGCGGCTTGTTGCAACTGTTGGAGACGATCCTTGTTGGAAGCGATTTCAGCCTCGAAGGCTTGATGCCGGGTCCATTTGCTGTGAACGGTCTTGGCGCTGCGATAAGTTTCGTCCTGCGCGACAATGTGTTTTTCCTGCACCCATTCGCCCAATTCTTCGCAATCTTGCAAAAACATTTGCAATTGCAATTGGTCCTTGAGTTTGTCCATCAATTGATTAGCTTTTTCGCGATTAGCGTTTCTACGTTCGCTAATGTTTTCAGCCTTCTTTTTAACCTTGTCGGCAGCAAAGTGTCCCTCGTCGACGAGCGTCCCGGCAAATTGTACGACCGAATTGATTTTCTCGTCGTTGGCGTCCATCGTCGTCATGAAAGCCTCGTGGCGTTTAATCAGATTTTCCGCCTGTTCAAAGTTGGCCGGTGTCTCGTCTTTGGCCAAAATGTGTTCTTGCTGCGAGAGCAAAACTTCGGCCTGTCGTGCATCGCGATCGAGCAACTGAAGATTCAACGAATTGGATAATAAGTTTTGTCGATTTGCCCACATCTGGTGCAATTCTTCCCAGCCCATTTTCAGGGCGTTCAAACGTTCGCGCAAGAACATGTATTGGGTGTCGCCGTCGCCGGCTTCGGCGGTCAAACGTTCACCGTATTCCATCATTTTTTGATAATCCTCGGTATAATTGTCAATCTCTTCCTTGATATTTTGATGCTGGGTCAAAAGTTTCTCAGCGTCGGCGAGACTGGTCGGGGTGTCCTCGGAGGCAACGTCGGTCTGAGTCTTGGTCAACCAAGCCTGGAAATGATCGAGATCGCGAAGGAAACGATGCAAGTCTCCGGCTTCCTCGAGCTTGGCGTCTCGCTCTTTCAGCATTTGTGTCAATTGTTCCCAAATCGTATGAATCTGGGTGATTCTCTCGCGTATCAGGGCCGCCTCTTCCGGATGTTCGTCCTCGATGAGACGAGCCTCCTTCTCGAGGGCATCGAGTTTGGCTTGAATAGCCGCGAGATCTCTCTCCATACCGCTCAATCTACGCTGCAACGTCATCACACCCGTGAGATCCATTTCCAGGCTGTCCGTTTGTTGGAGAATACGTTTTTTGTCCTCGATCCATGATACGGTCTCGCGACACTCGATATGGAAAGTTTGCACGCCGTGAGCGGAATTCAAAGCCTCTCGTTTGCCCTCGGCCTTTTCTCTCAGCTCGGCCCATTTTTGATTCAAATCGTTTTGTCGCGATACAATTTCCTCCGAGTTGGGATGTTCCACGTGGAGCAACTGCCGCGCCAATTGATTGACCACAGCCACGCGAGAAGCGTTTGCGTTCATTTCTTTCTCGAAACCGTCGTAACGATGTTTCATTATTTCAACGTCTTCGATGTCTTTGGCCGGTACCATCGTATCGAGCATGCGATTTTTCTCACCGATCCATTGTTCAACGCCGTCGGACTCGCTGAACAATTTGTACAACGAGAGAGCATCGAGCAATCGTTGTTTTCGCAGTTTAGCGAGCTCGAGCAATTCTTTGTAGCGGGAATCGATGGATCGAAGACGTTCGACGACCTCGGCGGATTTGGCGTCTTGTTCACCGAGCAGAGATGCCTGTTGATGCAGCTGTTCGATCGTTGCTGCATAATTTTTCAGCTCGTCCGTCACATCTTTGTGCTTTTTGAGAAGCGACTGAACGTTCGCCTCGTCGCGACCAACGTCCTCCGACGATACCAGACGAACTGTATCGAGCATCCATATGTCAATGTCATCGGCGTCGGCAAACAATTGATGATAATCGACCGCTTCCTCCAGTCGTTTACGCCGGAATGCGGCAAGATCGAGAAGATGATTCCACATGCCGAGAATCTCTTGAAGTCTCTCTTGAATACGATCGGAGCCAAAGTGTTGTTGACGAACGAGCTCGTCGCCGACCGCAGCGACCGACATGAGTTGCGGCTCGTGCGATTGAATCTCATTTTCAAGGGCTTTGTGTTTCGAGAGCAACAAATTAATGGTGGTGAGGTCGTGCCCGATATCGCCGGTCGAAACAATTTGTTCCTTTTCTTTGATCCAATTCTCCTCGTCGGCCATGTCCCAATAGAATTGCCAAAGTTGGCGAGATTCCTCGAGACGGGCTCGTCGCTCAACGGCCAGGCGTACAAGCTCGGCATAAGCGTCTTCGAGCTGTTGAACGCGTTCGACGATAATGCTCGGGTCGCAGGGACGATAGACGTCGCCTTGATCCATAAACTTTTGACTCTGTTGTACAACCGCCTTGACCCTTTCTCCAAGGACGTTTATGTCGGCCTCGACGAGCGAATGTTTTTGCAAAAGATCCTCGACACCCATCAAATGTTTGCCATAATCGTCGGTCAACAGACGCATCTTGATTTCTTCCATGCTGTCGAGAATGTAAAGCATCTCTTGGAAGTTTTGTTGCAACTGTAGAGCGAGCTCGAGCCTCAAACGACGAGCGCGCAACAGCTCGAGCAAATAATTCCACAAGCGAAGCACATTGTCTTTGCGATCGTTGATTCTTTCGATATCGTGATAACTCTCGGCCTCGAGTTCCTGCGAAACGGCCATTACGGCTTGCACGCGTTCCTCGTAAGCGAATATATCGGTCTCGATGGCCTCGTGTTTTTTGGCCGCTGCCTCGACCGCCGCGAGATCAAAGCCGAAATTGTCCTGCGACACGAGACGTTGATTCTCCGACAACCAAGTTTCTCGCATGCTCGCTTTTCTGTTGAATCTCGCAGCCAATTGTTCCAGCTTTTCTTGACGTATCAATTCTTCGCGGAGCGCCAATTCTCGCTCGTGCTCGGCCTTCTCGAGTCTCTCCCACGCTTTGTTTATATCGGCAATCATTTTGCCCTCTTTCGGTGTATAAGGCTTTTGATTGTTTGCCCGCATTTTCGATTGCAGCGTGAATAGCAAAACCTCGAGATTTCCCTTCTCCACGAATTTCGGTGGTTTCTCGATCGTTCGATAATTCGAGAATTGAGACAATTGCGATTGTACACCGACGAGGGAATTTGCGAAACGACGATCGCCCAACGCATCGATCGTGCTCTCGATCCAACGGAGAAGATCGCTCGTCAGGCTCTCGTATTCGTGAATCATGCGATCGTTCTCCATCGCGATACCAACGACTTTGCCGATTCTCTTGCCGTGCACCGTCTCCTGTTTCATCTTGGAAAAGTAATGATAATACGTGACGACATACGTTATTATGGATTTTTCATCGGGATGATCGACGAATATGTCCTCGGCGTCAAGAAGCTTCGTCAGTCCGAGTTTGTCCTCGGCAACGTTGAAAGCATTGTTGAGATTGTAAATGGCATTGGATTTGGACAATTTGTCGAATTGTATTAAATCGGGACGGTGTTTGTGAATAATTGCGTTAAAGGCCAAGCCGTCGCGCCACGATGTCGTGAAATTTCTCACGTTGACATTGTGATAACCGGCAGTTTTCATTTGACACCAAAGCAGAAGAGCGTCTTTGGCCGATTTCGTTTCTTGATTGTCGGTCTCTTCGATCGTTATGTCTTGAATTTGGAAACGCAAAATTATCGTCCAAATGAGACCGAGACTGAGACGCGGATTTCCATCCACAATATCGTGCGATCCCATATTTTCCAGATGTACTCGTTGCTCCCGCAGAAATTGCAAGGCTTTGTCAACATTTTCCAAACAATGGATACGCATTTTTCCCTTGGTCGGGCGTGGCAAACGCTCCCCCGATAATATCTCCAACAATTTAATCAACATTTTTCCATCTCGCAGATCCACGTACAAATCTCCGATCCGGCAAGAGCAACGCACCAAATGCGAGTTTACCCATTTTTGAAAAGTCTTTTTTTGCACCGCCTCACGTTCCCCTTTCGATCGAAAAAAAACAACAAATTAGTTATATTTGCGCGACCGATTCGAACGAGACAAAATTGTGCCGTGTTTTAAAACTCACCCGCCAAAGCCTTTATTCTCGATCGCTCAAACAGCCTGGAACTCGAATTTCCTCCATCGTATTCGTACTCGTCGACAATCTCTTGTTGTAACGTAGGGTCCCAACCCGTACGAACCACTGAGATGTCGGTCGTCATTTTGCCAATCGGACCAACAGCTCAATCGCTTCTGTAACCCAATTAAGGGCCTCCCTGCAAAAATCCCCGATCAACAGCTTTTATATTTATTACAACAAGTCTAAATAACAATGAGCCTGAAGTTTGCATCGACGCAATGCCGCGAAATGGAAAAAAAAAAATCATTCGTCGCTTTTTTATTTGACGAATCGATTCGCGAGGTCCGAAAAAGTTAAGGAAGGAATTGAAAAAAAAACCCCGTCCAGGGGGTTGAATTTTTTCAAACTTTCGTGGCATTGCGTCGATGCAAACTCCAGGCTCATAAATAACATTACGCAATAGCGCAATTTTTTCTCTTTTCTCTTGACGAGCATGAATGAGTGGGTAAAAATAGTTATTTATAGATGCACCGTCATCGGCGTCTGATGCATCAGGTGTGAAAAAAAATTATTTCAAGTTTTCTCGAATATTTGCGAAAGGCGCGATCGAGTATAAATTTGATTGGAACATGGCGCGAGTTACCTAAAGTATAATGAGGAAGATTCGGCGTGTGGGTATTATTCCAGCACGCGCGTCGTCTACACACATCGCGAGCATAATCGCGTCGTTTTCGATTACGTCACGTGTGCGCGCATGATATCACGGACGAAAAAAATATATACACCGCGCGCGCACAGGACGTTCCATGACGAATCGACCTGCACAATTTTTCTCTCTTTTGCGGCTTTTTTTCCTTCGTGCGAAGAAATTTGCTGAGGATCTTGAAGAATAATGAACAAAAGGTTTTTTTTCGCCGCACTCTGGATCTGAAGAATGGCTGCGGACACTCGCGGCACGAGTACACTCGAATCGATTTTAGACTTTGAATTGATGCGCGCCAACGTCTCGAGTCGAGGAGGAAAGAAAAAAAGTGGCAAATTTCAAGGAAAACCACAGATCGTCGTGCGTTTCGCTCGACGACGAAAAAGGAGAGAAACTTTGGATCCCATTCCCATTTTCGAATGCATTACCGCGCGCTACACGTGCGTTACGCGTACAAAATCCACACCCGGATTTTAAACTCGTTAATCGACTCTGTATCAACAATCGTCGCGCGTATACTAGAGATAATCTCGTTGTATGATGCTGAAGTTTGCAACGTTGGAATACAACGAAAAATATTCGATTTTATTGACGATTCGTTCAGGTTTCAATATCATCCAAATTTATCCAGCCGATATGCTTTTTGGGCCTTAAAATCGATCATTTCATCATCGTAATTAAATTCTCTACTCGAATTATTACTTTTGCTAAAAATAAAAAAGAATTTCGTTGCATTGCAACGATGCAAACTTCAGAATCATGAAAAAAATGATGCTGAAGTTTGCAACGTTGGAATACAACGAAAAATATTCGATTTTATTGACGATTTGTTCAGGTTTCAATATCATCCAAATTTATCCAGCCGATATACTTTTTGGGCCTTAAAATCGATCATTTCATCATCGTAATTAAATTCTGCACTTGAATTATTACTTTTGCTAAAGATAAAAAAGAATTTCGTGGCATTCCAACGATACAAACTTCAGAATCATGAAAAAAATGATGCTGAAGTTTGCAACGTTGGAATACAACGAAAAATATTCGATTTTATTGACGATTTGTTCAGGTTTCAATATCATCCAAATTTATCCAGCCGATATACTTTTTGGGCCTTAAAATCGATCATTTCATCATCGTAATTAAATTCTGCACTTGAATTATTACTTTTGCTAAAGATAAAAAAGAATTTCGTGGCATTCCAACGATACAAACTTCAGAATCATCAAAAATATGATGCTGAAGTTTGCAACGTTGGAATACAACGAAAAATGTCTGATTTTATTGATGATTTGTTCAGGTTTCAATATCATCCAAATTTATCCAGCCGAAATACTTTTTGGGCCTTAAAATCGATCATTTCATCATCGTAATTAAATTCTCTACTCGAATTATTACTTTTGCTAAAAATAAAAAAGAATTTCGTTGCATTGCAACGATACAAACTTCAGAATCATCAAAAATATGATGCTGAAGTTTGCAACGTTGGAATACAACGAAAAATGTCTGATTTTATTGATGATTTGTTCAGGTTTCAATATCATCCGAATTTATCCAGCCGATATGCTTTTTGGGGCTTAAAATCGATCATTTTATCATCGTAATTAAACTCTGCACTTGAATTATTACTTTTGCTAAAAATAAAAAAGAATTTCGTTGCTTTGCAACGATGCAAACTTCAGAATCATCTCGTTGTTTTCGTTTGATCGTGGACTTGTATAAAAAATGGAAAGTTGGATGCGAGTGCGAACGGTGCACGGATGGATGGATGCGGAGGGCGCGGATCTTGTGTGACATTCTTGCGAGTCTGGTGACCACTTGACGTTGAATTTAGAGCAATTAGTGGCGAGAGTGACGTCACGGAGTCGGTATACGCCCGAGGCAGCGAAATCTCATTGAGAAAGTTGCTTTGTTGTTTTTCCACCATGTCGATGGGAATATATAGATTCGAATGATGAAAATCATTATTGCGTATGTTCCGTTATTATCCAAGCAGTTGCTGCTTGTCGGACAACCGCAAAAATTGCCGCTGCTGCGGTCTAGCAAACCGTTTGCTCAAAACCGAGCACGACGACGCGATTTTTCACTCGTGTCGGGCGGCGTTTGAAAACCGCGATGACAAGTCCGACAACTTTTTCAAAATATGACGATCATGATGACTCTGAAGTTTGCATCGTTGGAATGCAACGAAATTCTTTTCCATCTTCAGCCAAAATAATTATTCAAGCGCAGAATGTAATTAGGATGATAAAATGATCGATTTTTCCCACCCGAAAAGCATATTGTCTTGAAAATTTTGGATTACATTGAAAATTGAACGAATTATCAACAAATTTAAATATTTTTCGTTGCATTCCAACGTTGCAAACTTCAGCATCATCGATGCTGGGAAATCGAGACTATCGCGCCCCGGGCAAGTCGATACATTTCACGATTTTGGAATAATATTTCATCGCGTTGGCTCTTTTATAAAAACAACAACGAAATTACTATACAGAGTTGCTTAATGAGGTCGTTAAACTCTGATCTCGTTGATATCGGCAGCAGCAGGTAGCACGAGAGGGCGAGGGAAAGAAAAATATTTATTGGGTGCATGTAATCGAAGAAGAAAAAAAAACAAATTTGCAACGTTGGAATGCAACGAAAAATATTTGATTTTATTGTTGATTCGTTCAATTTTCAATGTCATCTAAATTTTTCGAGCCGATACGTTTTCGAGTGGCAAAAATCGATCATTTTATCATCCTAATTAAATTCTCCATTTAAATGATTATTTTTGTCAATTATAAAAACGAATTTCGTTGAATTCCAACGTTGCAAACTTGAGCGTCATAATAGAAACGGAAAATGAGTTTTTTAAAAATGAGATGAGAAAAATACAAAGAGAGCGAGTCGAGTAGCCATCGGAAGAGTGAAAGAGAGAGAGTCTCACGCACACAGGACAACTATTGATTTTCCGATGCAGTCAACCCGGCGCCGGTTCCATATCCACGAGTGAGGAGGCGCGAGTCCAACCAGGGCTACACAAACGCCTACACAACCGCACCAACATTTTTCGCCCCTACTACTCTCAGCATTCAGTCTCTTGCGCCGAGTGTACCCTCTTTGTATATAAAGGGAAAAAATAAAAAGAAAATGACAATGGTGACGACGACGAGGTGAGACAAAGGCTCTGAATAAAAAATTCTCTTGCTCAATTTCTCGTCAATCAATTGAATCATTTTCCAGTCAAATTAATTGTCATTTTCCATCAAGTCCTGATCATTTCCTCTCTAACGAGCTTGTTTTTTCGTCCAACCTTATTGTCGACTGCTGCGCGAGTTTGAAAAAACTGCATACGATGAAGCAGAAAAACTAACAAGCCTTTAATTGGAGAATTCGGTTATTAAATTGACCCTCATTGTACTCGCTCGTTAGAGGGCACCGGGTCAATACGTGGCCTTGAAGCTCGCAAAAAAAAAAAGAAAAATAGACAAGTTGGTGGACGGATTTCAACAAGTCAGGGTCGATTTTTTTCAAAGGCACAATATTGTTTCTTGTCTCGTCGCGATGTAGGTATACGAGGCGCGGACTCGACAGAAACGACCATGCACGAGCTGTGCTATACGTCACATCCGCATTTGTGTTAATTTACCAGGGCGATGTTGATATAGAGGACGGACCGATGGCAAATTGAGCGCTGGGTCACTTTGTGAGAAAAAAAGTTCTTTACGTTATGCAAAAAATCAAATTTAACAAGGAGACGAGGATTTTTTTACACTGAAAAGAAAATTTTGTTGCAAAAGATGGACATTTTGTTGGATACGTTAAACTAAACGTTTTTTCGAAAAATCACGAAAATTTTGTCATTTCAGCAAAAAACATTCTGGAAAATCTTTTCGAAAAGTGAATTTTTGTCATTCCGATCGTAAATTTTGCCGACAGTTCCGTTACAATGAAAAATATCGTCGAAATAACGAAAATTTTGAAATTATCCCAAAATTATCCCGAAAAATTGAATTTTCAGTGTACACAATGAATTTTGCTGCGGCCTTGCTCGTTCAATGTTTTACGTGCGAGCAGGGAGTGGCATTGTTTCATTTTGTCAAGAAAGCACGCGGATTAACGATCTTTAACGAGGCAGGAAGGAAGGAAGGAAAAGGAGGCGAGAACAGAGCACGAACCGCGTGCGTGTGCGTGCGATATCGCCTTTCGAAGGGATAAAAAAAAAAAAGGTACGCGCGCGGCTATTGTATATGGGATAAATGCGAGCTATAGGCGACCGGGAGACAGGGCGGAAACTCCTTGATTGACTCCGCGCGGTCGCTTCGTCGTCGCGGTGGGAGGAATGTGGGTCATCGAGATTGAGAAAAAAAAACGTAGCGCGGAAAAACAATACGCGCGTATCGGAGCGAAAGAAAAAAGGTGCGAAAAGTTTGAGCCGCGTGAAAATAAATATTTCTGCATGGGTCCGCGTGAATTTCGAGAATTGTGAGAACAGGAAATGAAAATCCAGTTTACATTGAGAATTTTCAGAAAGAGAATCGAGAAAAGCACGCGCGCATACCAAAAGTTCTGCGAGTAGTCACGTTTCTAAAAATAAAGTCTCGTGCGTACAAGAGAACGCGTTACTATCCACGAAAGACCGCCCCGTGGAGATTCTCACAGGAGGGGAATTTCCTTTCTCGATGCGCTGTGGCTATGCAATTAATTAATTAATAAATTAATTGTATTTTTTCGAAAAATCACGAAAACTTTCGTCATTTCAGCAAAAAACATTCTAGAAAATCTTTTGGAAAAGTGAATTTTTGTCCTTCCGATCGCAAATTTTGCCGACAGTTCCGTTACAAATGAAAAATATTGTCGAAATAACGAAAATTTTGAAATTATCCCAAAATATTTAGTTGGCCGTATTCAACAAAATGTCGACGTTTTTTGACCAAATGGAATTTTCAGTGTACACAATGTATTAATTAATTAATTAATTAATTTCATAGTCAGCCAAAGGTAACAATAAGGAGGAAAGACGAAAATAGACTATAGATTTGATAAGCGAAAATGTACGAAATCAAAGATTACATTGTGCGTGAATATGGGCACGCCGACCAAATAATCGGAGCTTAATGACTGTCGTTGCTTTCGTGTTATCGTGACGTGTTGCAAACGATGACTGTGAAGTTTGCAACGTTGAGATTCAACGAAAAATATTGTTTTCTATCGATTATTTATTGAAGTTTGAAAATCAAGGCAATTTTTTGTGTCGATTCAGTTTCTGGAACAAAAATTGAATGATAATTATGAGCTCTGCTGAAGAAATAACTAAATTTTGTCAAATCCCAACGTTGGAAACTTCAGGATCTTTGCAAACGTCCGTTCATCTTGTTTTCTTATATGGAACGTACAAAGTAAAAAGAGCGAGTCTGTGCTCGATGAGCTAAAAGGCCATCACTGTTCTCTTAGCCAGCGGTCGCAACGAGATCGAAAATGAAGATAAATTGACAATATAACCTCGAAAAAAATCGTTTCGTTCGCACTCTTCGAATCTGGCGCGCGAGTTTTATCATTATCAATTTTAATTTATCGTAAATTTCAATAAATTATTCTCGACTGGAAGAAAAATATTCTTCGTGTGTGGATTCGTGACATTCGACCTTGAGGAGCATTCGGGTTATTACTATTGTTGTTATTGTTGTCGCAGTGTGTTCCGCAGGAGAAATAAAAACGCCAGTAATACGAGAACGTACCTACGAGTGTCAGCGGCGTGTCATACAAAACCGTGTAGTACGATGTCGAAAAGAGAGAAAAAAAACGTTGCCAACAATGTAAACAGAGTCCGCGGTAGGTCTGAACATTCAATCGTCATTTTAGAATAACGAGAAATTTTGAACGAAACGTCGCAGTGCAATGAGAAAATTATTACGACGATGGCAAGAGAAAACGCTCAACGTTGGCTTATTAAAAAGACATTAATTAATCATTCTAAACATCGAACGCGTAACACCGTAATAACTCGGCCATAGCGAGGACGTAACAGTAAACAGACGTGAAACACCTTGGACGTGAAACAAAATGCAAGATGGCGGCGATCAAGTTTGTCGGGTAGTTTCTCGCTAGGTTTTCAAGTTTGTGTAAAAAACTCAAGTCTCGCTAGAAAAATCCATTTCAAGGGCAACGCCGCAAATTATTATTCCACCGAGATACCAAATTGTCAATTGCCCCGATAAAAATTGGCCGACATCCAGACGATACTGGCGGTAAACGCGCGTCGTATTAATAGCGATCTGTCAATGCTCGCCTCGTTTATATCGATACACCCCAGAAAAAAAAAGAAGAAACAAATATTTTGTGCCGTTTGGGTTTAATTGTTATTTAACGATGATGATTATCGTGCCTTTTGTTTCAACCGCTCCCAAAGCAATAAACGCGAGAATCAACGCGATTAGGAGCGCGATCATTGATAATTATATCTCGGATGACACATGGACGAGAGCCGAAAAAAGGAGGGATAGATTACAACACGGAGCATTAACGAAATGAGACTCGCAAGATTGAGAATTATCGTAAATGTATATGCGGCTTTTCGAATTGGGTCAGAGCGGCAGGTTCTTCTGACAGGTGAACGCGATTCATCGAGGAGCAACGTCAAATGAAAAATAAAAAAAGGGAGGGACTTGACGGGTTCCAGCGGAAATTACATCGTTCTATTGTCGCACGAGACAGTCGTTTCAGCGCGCGCTATCTGGAGAGAAAAATAATGAAAAGGTTCACGATACGAGGTGTTTCCTCGATACGTGCCGCGTGATCGAAACGACGCCCTGGACGAAGAAAAAAACCAAAGTGCCGCAAGCTCGATATCAGCGGCGTCGTCGTCGTCAATCTCGCGCGACGTTGTTATAAATGTACAACACAGCTTTTTCGATATTCATGGACTCTCGAGTACTCTCGGGAACACTCGCCAAACTCGACGAGTCGCGAATCCTCGTAAATTTCGTGGAATAATTGTTTAATCGAGCTCGTACGAGACACGGGAGGAAAAAAAAACATTATCTACGCGAGCTCGGCGTACGCCATTTTTACATCACGTCGCCGACGCTGCACGGTCAATGTTGGTACGATAAGGGAGCGAGAGAGAGAGAGAAAAAGCGCTTTTAAAAAACTCACCGTCTCGTTGATGACACACAGCTTTTCCAGCGCACACTTAATTTTTCACCTATCCAAAAGTCTCGCAAACTCGACGCGTCGATTCACGAATAAACACACCAATTATATTTGTTGTTTTATATATATATTTCCTTCCTTTTTCCTTGCCCACCTATAATATCGTCGAGACTACCGCAAACAACACAATCCAAGTCCTCCCTCACACTCGACCGGCGCGCAACTGACCCGGAGACACTACGCGGCGCGTTTGGCTACGCCCGAGTAAAGTAGTTCCTGCCCGCACGGCGGCGCTGTTGCTCGTGCGCGGCGCTGATGCTGCCTACGGGCCATTTCATATTATTCTTCAGAAACAACCAATATTTATAGCTCCAAAAACAAAATCCACCACCGCGAAAAACAAATAATTATTTTTCCGTACTTTTATTCGCGAAATCGTAATACGATCGATGCACTCGCTGCTCGTGACATTGTAGAAAAATTCGAACGTAAAAAAGAGCGGGGCACCTTTCGTGTGCATGCAGGGGGGCTCAAATAAATTTCTACGTCAGTGAATGTTTGTGTATATACGCTCAACACCGGGCGCAGTAATACAAGCTCCTCGCGCGGCGCGACTATGACATCATCGGCCCTAGGACCGGGCACGCCCCATCCTACGCTCCAAATGTTGTATTTTTTCTCACACTCCCCCGATTCCGGTCATGTTTTCAATTGGGGCGCAAAATATGCATTTTCTCTTGAAATTTTCGTATATTTTTTCATGATTTATAATACAGCATTTATCGATAATATTTATTTATATTTAAAACACGTTGCATGGCGTTTGGTCGTTTGGCGCTTACAATTTACGATCCTGGCAGGAATAATGAACAATGTCGCCGTTCGGATACCTCGCGAATGCACTGTAATAAAAAATAAACATTTTATTGAGCACGCGCGCATTTGTGCGGACCAAGAGGCTCGAAAAGCAATAAAAATCATTTGCAAACCTTTGATTTCCAAAGCGCTTTTTACACACTGGACAAATATTGTACTCGGTCATGAGAACACTCTGCGACTCGTAATGCATCCTCTGCTCTTGTATTTGAAGATGTTCCGCGTGTAACAAACCCTTCAACACTTGGGTTCGCCTCCTCTCGTTCAATTGATTCTGCAAACTCGCCTCAACAAAATGCCTTATTCGGCCGATCGGTACGCTGTCCGGCAATACTTGCAATACTTTTGTCGCGTTTATTCTCAGCGCGTACTCTTCCAAAAGCTCCAGAGCAGTTTCCAAATCCGATTGTATCGTGTTGGTCAGCTCCGGACGCGAAACTGCGTTGAATCATTTTAGCAATAATGAGAATAATAATAATTAACGCTTCGTGGTCACTCTGGGTTGAATCCATCCAGTGACCAACTTGTGACGTAAATATCTCCTAGTTCCCGGTAATTAATGAGGCTGTAATCGACATTTAACGACAGTTTCTAGTGTCCATTGCGCGTTGGCGGCGATAAGTCTTACCGCCGCTAACGCTAAATCTCTAAAATCCACTCTGAAATCGACCCACTTCCAATAACGGAATTAATATGTTTTTTCGAACGCGCGCTATCCTACTATTTTTTTCACAAAAGAACCGGATCTGATGAATTTCAGGTCCAAATTTTAGGCAAAAATATTGAAAATCCACGAAGCGACGATTATTTTAGTGAAAAAACTTTTTTTTCCGTTTATTTTCTTCATTTTGCATTTAAAAAAATATGTTAGCCTTGGATATCTTTCAGGAAAGTTTTTCGTATCTAAACTGGAATGTCCAAGGGTTGTTCGGTAATTTTTTGAGAATTTTCGGGCCGATAGATCGGTCACAATACGGGTTCGAAAATGGACTGCGTAGAATCAACCCAGTGTGACCACGAAAGGTTAATAATAATAATAATAATAATAAGGGTTTTTTGTATACCTCCTATGGCTCCGATGTCGGGCTTGAGCAACTGTTGAATAAGGGTGACGTAAACTTGGTCCGAGCCGTCCTCCGGACTCCTGGAAACGTCCGAATTCTTTTCGTGCTTTGCGTAAATGTTGTTGCAATATTGAATGGCGCGTGGGACGTCGTTCAACAAGTTAACGTATATCGATATAGCCTGTTGATGACGACCCAGACGACCCAATATTATCGCTCGTTCCTCAAACAGACAATCGGTCGGAAATTGCGAGAGCACCGTTTCCGGTGTATAGTGAATGGATTTTTCCAAAAATTGTTGCAACTTTTGACGCACGTGCTCGCCGTTTTGCTTCTCGGCCGGCGTTGCATTTGGACTCATCGATGCCAAACATTTTTCCTTGTACTGATGAACCAGCACGTCGTGAAATAACGGATTTGTGTCTTCCCACACCCGAACCACGTACTCCAAGTACGTAATTACCAAGTTTTTGTGACATCGCAACAAATAATCGAGGACCTTTGGTCGTGGCAATTGCTCCACCTCCTGTCAAAATTTCCAACAATGTTTAAATCAATTTGCTCCCCACCAGGAGCAAAAAGCAGCTGTAAAAACTTTGTTTTTCGGGCTTTTTCAACAACGCTTGCCTGAAGGTCCTCCATGAAAATTCTGAGACCCTGCTCGGGATCCTGTTCGAGAACCCAGCCGGAAAACTTTAGTATCAAATCCATATGATCGCTTCCCAAATGTTGAAGGTACTGGATCGTCCGTTCGGTACCTTTTAGACTCGAGTCGCTCTTTTTCGACTGTTTTTCCAGCAGTTCAAGAGCTTTTTTGTGCTGGCCTTTGGTCTGATAGAGAATTATCAGCTCCGGATATTTTTGATACATTAGCAAAGTTTTCTCGGCTTCGGCGAGATGGCAATGATTCAAACGCAAAAGCGGAGCAACGAGAGCGTCGTTGGTCTGGAAAATAGTTTGACGATAAATACGGCAGGTAATAAGTGGCGAGTTTAACCCTTCGTGGTCACTGTGGGTCGAATCCACCCAGTGACCAACTTGTGACGTAAATATCTCCTAGTTCCCGGTAATTAATGGGGCTGTAATCGTCATTTAACGACAGTTTCTAGTGTCCATTGCGCGTTGGCGGCGATAAGTATTACCGCCGCTAACGCTAAATCTCTAAAATCCACTCTGAAATCGACCCACTTCCAATAACGGAATTAATATGTTTTTTCAAACGCGCGCTATCCTACTATTTTTTTCACAAAAGAACCAGATCTGATGAATATCAGGTCAAAATTTTAGGCAAAAATATTGAAAATCCACAAAGTGAGGATTATTTTAGTAAAAAAACTTTTTTTTCAGGTTTTTTTTCTTCATTTTGCATTTGAAAAAATATGTTAGCCCT
Organism: Diadegma fenestrale; assembly: GCA_037043255.1. Lineage (NCBI taxonomy): Eukaryota > Metazoa > Arthropoda > Insecta > Hymenoptera > Ichneumonidae > Diadegma > Diadegma fenestrale. The sequence goes on from CM073317.1 coordinate 12,393,242, forward strand.
GGATTTCTTTCGGGAAAGTTTTTCGTATCTAAACTGAAATGTCCAAGGGTTGTTCAGTATTTTTTTGAGAATTTTCGGGCCGATAGATTGGTAACAATACGGGTTCGAAAATGGACTGTGTGGTATCAACCCAGTGTGACCGTGAAGGGTTAATGGAAAATCAAAGACTATACTCACCTGGAGATAGCATTTGAGGAGAGTCGTGTCGATTATTTTCAAAAGTTGTTCAGTCGCGACGGCCGTTATGTTTTTTGTCTTGTCTTTGCCCTTTTCATTTTTTCCTTCTTTGGCGGAATCTCCACCGCCCATCAAATTGTGTCGGACTTCGGTCAAATAGGCGATCAACGCTAAAAGACCATTTTCCAAGTCTCGGTCCTGAAGCTTCGGTGTCGTCGCCGTTTCGGGCTCGTTTATCTCGTTGGCGTTTGCCGGCGGTTGCGACACCAAATCGGGGAACAATCTTATAACCTCGTATGGATCGGTTCCCAGAGTCTGGAATTGCTTCATCGCTTCTTGAAATTTTTTATTCGCAAAGAGATAATGCGCGTAGAGCGTCTGGATTTTGCATGTTTTTTTGGCCTTCTCTTCGTCGCTGACGTCCGACAAACTCTGCAATCAAGCGTTGCTCGTTAATATCCGCGCATGGAAAGTTATAACAGCCGAGTTTCGTATGAAAAGTCATGAAAATTCAATTTTGTCAAGAAACGTCGATATTTTGTTGAATACGGCGAACTAAATATTTTGGGATGATTTCAAAATTTTCGTTATTTCGACATTATTTTTCACTGTAACGGAACCGTCACCAAAATTTACGATTGGAATGACAAAAATTTACTTTCCGAAAAGATTTTCCAGAATGTTTTTTGCTGGAATGACAAAATTTTCGTGATTTTTCGAAAAAAACGTTTAGTTTAACGCATCCAACTAAATTTCGATATTTTTTAACAAAATTTTATTTTCAGTGTGCAACCGTCAATTTGAGCGCCAACTGGAATTGATTCTGTTCCAAAAGCGTTCTTATTTGTTGTCCAACGTCGATCGCGCTGATGCACCAAACTTGACTCATCGAAGCGACATAAATTTTGCCCTGTTTGCCTCGGCAAATCAAACGCGCCTTGTTCAATTTATCGAGAGTTTGAATGTGCAAACAGCCCTCCAGGGTGTACACCTCGAGGGAATCGTGCACGATTCCCAGCAGATAAGGATCGTCCCAGGCTAAATTTCAACAATTTCGTTTACATTCCAAAAATTTCCATATTTTCAGCAAAATAAAAATCAAGTTTTTTAGTTACTCGTGGCGCTGGGCGAATCCGTCCATTTGACCGGATTGTGTTGTATCAATTCACCGGAGGCGTCCATAATAATGGATTGCGAGTCTTTGCCAAGAGCGAACGAATTTTCCGACAATTTTGTAATGCTCGGCTTTGGCGGTTTTCCCGTCGGGAATAATTCCTTCGTTTTGCCATCCAGACCGACGAGCGTGTAGGACAAACCGTGGAAACCGACGACCAAAGTTTCGCCGCACCTGCCACCCGCCGAAACACCAAAAATTTTGAGCTTTTTCTCGGGCTTGAACGACGTCCGACCGAGGTATTACAGAGATTAGTTACCAGGCGAGTTCTCTGGGCACTTCGGCCACCGAGAGCTCGTTTCTAGAATCGTCGCCCAAATCCTCAAAATGATTTTTCTTCCAGTAATACAATTGCAATTTTCTTTTTACCGCCACGCACAATCGTACGACCGTATTTTTTTTTCCGGTCAAGCTCTCCGCCTGTTGAATATTCAGAGCAAATAGAGAAGCGCCTCGAGTTTTTGGCAATTGGCAAATTTGCTGAATGTTGAGAGAATTTTTTGTATCGTGAACGCATATTATGTCATCTAAAATATACACGTTATTAATAAATTTTATAATTATAACTATTTATCAAAATTGTGACGCAAACGAAATATCGTGTCGATACCTGTCAAAAGAATGAGCAAATTGTAATCAGGCACAAAATCAATTTGAACGATTCTTTTTTTGCTGAAACTTTTGCTGTATCTCAACAATTCGAGTCCGTGATGATCCGTGGCTTTGGTATCGACATTATACATGAGCAATCGACCTTCTCGTGTACCGATGAATAAATTGTCGTCTACGGGAAACGAGTGATGAATTTTCAATAACGAGCATGCAGCGAGGTAGAGTGGACGAGCCGGACCATAAAAAACTTACCATAAGCCGCCATCGACTCAATTTGAACAGTCAAATTGAGAATCGGCGATGCATCGTAAGCGTCGTGCATCGTTGCTGCTAATTATTCAGTCTTGTTGAAAAAAATATGTTTGGAATTTGTTTTGGAAAGTGCGATGACAGTGACGTGTGTGACACCGTGCGCGCAGGTTATTCCTGAGACGCATCCGCCCACCAGCATACTCGCGACTCACTGGCAAAAACAATTTGACACTCGAGCCTGAAGTTTGCTGCGGAAGGCTTTCATTGCCACCACCTCGTTGTTGACAAACTTTTTTTTTTGTTTTCAGGCTAGTCTCGCGCGACCAACACGAAGATGCAGCAAAACAAACTTTTTTTTTGACGCAACAAGAGAAAGAATATCAATAAAAATATACAGAGCGGGGAAAACAAGTGGCGGAAAATAATAAAAAGTCATAGGAGGAAAATAATATGAAAGACGGTGCGCCGGCGACGGCGGCGTCGGTGGTCAAGGAGAACCAGGAATGTGTTAGAAACGGCGAGGTAAGGAGGGCTCGAGAGGTTATGTTTACAATAAGTTGATTCTGGTTGATTCGCATCATCATCAACGATTTGTGCAAATTTGCTTTTTCAGCAAGCACCGGCCAGCGAGGAATCCCTGTCGAAGCAAAAATTGCGGGGTTGGTTGAACCGTCATTTGCGAATTAAAATGACGGACGGGAGAATATTGACAGGAGCTTTTTTGTGTACGGATCGGGACGCGAACGTGATACTCGGTTCGTGCGCCGAATATTTGTCGAAAGATCATACAGAGGCGAGACCTCTGGGCCTGGTTATGGTGCCCGGCCGCCACATACTTTCTATCCACCTTGACGCCTGGTTCGACGAAGAACCGTCCGCCCGAAAAAAGCGATGTTCTTCCCAAAACGAGTGAAATAGCATTAAAACCAAATTACTACAAACGAATTATTATTTATTTGAAATTAGTCGCGCGCCATTAAAAACAATTTGAAAAATAACATCCTTCTAGTCCGCTAGCAAATTATCCACTTGAATTTCTTCCGCTTCCTCTTGTTTCATCGATTTTTCATCCGCAACGGCTGAAAATCATCAAATAAATTTACATTCTCGTTGTCAACTTTAAAGCGGACAGCCCGCGCGAATATTTACATTTTCTAATGCATTCTTCCTGCAGCATCGTATACTCGAGCTCCAGTACAGCATTGTGTTTTATTTCCCTGTTCATATTGTTCAGAGCGTCGTCCATTCTCTGGGCCAGAGTCATTGACAGATTGTCCAATCCCGCCATATAACTTGCCTCCGTTGCGGCAACCCCCATTTTTTGCACATAATCCATAAAAGCGACCAATTGCTGTAAACAAAATGTGCCATTTCATCGAATTATCAATGCGTAGCACGCGTTACAAAACTATAGTAAACATACAACGACCCTTTGTTTTTTTTTCGCAACTTCCGATCGTGCGGCGACAATGAAATCCCAGTGAGAATCGCCGACGGTATGGGCCAGAGTGTCTTTAAGGAGACTCATTAGCAAGGACAAGGCCCGTCTAAAAAGCAAATCACCAAAGTTACGAAAGATTTTTGTTGTTTTTCCCCTTATCCCCAACAATCATTCACCTATATTCGTCACTGGAATTTTCTATAGCCGTATAAGTAATAGTGAGAGCTTCCGACACGCTGTTTACGGTGTCGAGCGTAGATTTTTTTATCATCGCTTCGTAAGTAAATTTCGAGAGATCCGGTGTTTCCCATTGAATTTTCGCATCATTTTTTCGCTCTTCCGTAATATCGTCGGAGCAATGGACGAAAATTGACGACGTCGTAAAGTACTAGAAATTGTGTTGTATTTTTATTTCGGAAAGACATTTTCCAACAAATTTTCTTTGCGCAGGATATTAATTTACCAATATCGGTCTAGTTTTCGTCAAAACAACATTTACGAGTCTCCTAAAAGACATTTTTACGCTCGTCAAAACGTGCGTAATTGTTGTTGTGTACTTTTTATTTGGAGGTTATCTCGAATGCACATGTCGGATCCCCCGCCCGCCTGTCGGAGCGACGCGTAGCGGGCGCTCCACGAAACAAGCGCCTACCGCGCGCGTACGGGATCCTTTCCTCAGCCCAAAAAACCAACAATATTTCCCGCGCATCTTTGATCGAGTAGTGATAATACTACACACACGCACACACACACACAAGATTAGATGTTGCGCGTTGGCGAATGCGCTTGAGCAGGTCGCCTGGTCGGTGTTTGTCCCGCGCGCAGGCCGCAGCGTCGTGTCGATCGCGACCATCTCGCGCATCGCACAACTCGGCCAAGTGTTTGGCGGTGAGAGGGGATTGAAAAAAAACTGCCATGTTTCGTTGCAAAAAGGAATAAAAAAAAGAAAAAAGTAAAAGAGTTAAAAAAAAAAAAAGGCCCGCCGTTCGGCCGTTCGCGATTGTGAGTCTCCTCGATGTGTTCGCGCAAAGAGCGGCGTTACGAGCAACCTCTGCCGCTGGTGCTGCTACGAGAACAGGATTCGCAGACTATTCAGTGATTTAAATAATAATATTACGTGAGCTTGATCGCTCGGAAAGTCTCGCGGTGATATACGTGAGTAGAGTAACCCTTCATCACCATTTAGCAGTTTGTACCATTATTTGTTTCGTCTATATACGTCGCGCTGCTAAATACTCTGGCTCTACTGGCCGCGTTCGCTGGTGCTGGTTCGCTGGATCGCCCGTGCTCGCCTCCACTTTTTCCACTCGCGGCCCAAACAAGATGGCCTCTGCACCGCGATTCTGTTTATTTTCCCTCGCTATTCACTCCTTTGCCACTACGACATTTTAAACACTTTTTTCTCCTCTCCGTCATCCACGCGAATCGTAATATTTTTATTCCTCCCTCGCGTTCGATCGAATCGTTCTCTCTCTCTCTCTCCGTCATCCATTGTTTTGCTTTTTGTTTATTATATTCCGCGAGATTGTCACCGGTTTATCCGCTCACGGTATTATCATCGCAATAAGTTGGCCGCGCGCCTTGTTTTTTTATTCTTTTGAAATATTTCTTTAAATCGTCTGGTGTTACAGCGACCGACGCAATGTCCAGTTCGTTTGTCGTGGAATCGCACCAAAGTGGTTCTAAAAAGGATGACACGCTTATTATAGTCGTTAACGACGATGGAACTATTTCCGTCGACCAAGAAACTTTACAAAATTTGATAAGTGAGTAATTTGATGAGCGAACGTCTCATGGGCCTTCGAACGTGGACACGAACAAAATATAATTTTGTGCTTTTTAATGCAGTGAATCAATCCGATGCAAAAGTCAGCGTCGTTAGAGTAGGACAGAGCGAAGGAGACGCCGAAAACGGAGATTTGACATTGACGGTCGACCCTCCGACTTTTGAAAGACCGGCAACGACGGAAAATAGCGCCGGGACGACCGACGTTGCCGGATTGGTCGATCCCTTCATGGAAATGGATCCGGAACAATTGGAAAAACTGGAAGAGGCTCTGCAGAGCGAACAGGCTAAACAAATTCTTGGCGAAAATGTTACCGCCATGCTCGGTACGTCGATTTTTATTAATCTCTAATCGTTCGCCGTTTTTTTACTCAATATTTTGTTGCATTTGTCGCGCCGCAGATATGCTGACCGTGGAGGAACAACAGAAGTCTATTAAATATTGCATCGAACTGGATCATTGCTACACGACTCGAACGTCGCCCGCTGATCCGGAACCCTCCGATCCGTTGCCCATTGCAAATTCGCCGGATATTGTTGACAATTTAGAGCCCAACAAGCATTCCTCCGTGCAACAGGCTTCTTCTCCCGTTCAGCCCGTCACGGACACGAGTCTCGTCGACAATTTAACGACACCGAACGCACGTTCGAAAATACTGCCCAGAAATACTTGTGTGAGTTTTCATTTTCGCATTGTTTTTTTTTTATTCGGCATTGGAGTAGATTTTTGAAAATACGTGATGGAATTTTAGACTCGGTCGATCGTCGGTCGCGGCAGAAAAATTACGACTCCGCTGAACCAGCAAGCCGCATTGGCCAAAAGTTCCGGCAGCACGCCGGGTCCCAGGCATCCCGCTGGTGGCCTCGCGCAACAATCCCCGATAAGAGGTAAACTGTGTCGTTTGCGTGAGAGAACGCACGAGAAACGATTTGTAAACGATTATTATGACGCAGGTGTGAGCACGAGCGTTCGCGTTGAAGCGGAACGGAAAGAGGACGAGTCGTCGGCCACATCGTCCGAATCTTCCGAGAGCGAGCCACCGTCGGACGATGATTTGGATTTTGGGCCACGAGGACCGAGACGAGGGGGTCTGCGAGCTCGGGGAGGCAGAAAGGGTTTGACCACTCGAGGAGGAAGTACGAGCGCGACTCGTCGCCGAAGCGCCAACAAGCAAATGGATATGGATCAAGTTCGAAGATTGGACATGGAAATGGCTGCTGCGGTGGTAGCGATGAAGAGTCCTGAAAAAATTGAACGGCCCGAACGTTTTAGTCCCGCCAGGGGCAAAAAGCAACGAACGAGAAGCGTCAGCGGGAGAAAAAAAGAGGACGTTCCGATCGCTCGAGAAATTGCGACGGAGATGATGACGACGGCGGCGACGACGACGACGACGGCGACGGCAACGACCACGACGTCGCCATCTTCGTCGGGAATCGTCGAAACACCGCCGAGCGTCATTGAAAAACCTCTTCAAACGACGAATCAAGTGAAAGCCGATTTGATCAACGCAAACATGATCAAGGGTGACATGATACTGACCAAACCGGGACAAGGAAGATACAATCAAAAGGTTGTATTGGTTCAAAAGAAACTCATGCTCAGACCCAACGAATTGAAGCCGCTCGCCGGCAACAAAAGACAATCTTTGGTGCTTGCCAAATCCGGTAAAACAACAGCAACAACAACAACAACGCCGTTGCAAATTCAAACGAAACTCACGACCTCCGAGGAGGGAAAATTAGTCACAGCGACTAAAAGCAACCTCGAGAGTCAACAAATTAAAGCTTCTTGTACCAGCGTCTCCGATACTTGCTTGCCTCTGCTTGTTTCACCCACTTCCACATGTTCTTCCGCCTCGATCCTCGGCCTCGAACAACAACAGCAACAAGTACCTCCGAGAATCGACACCCCACCCTCGCAATTGCCGCAACAATTGTTGCAGCACGAACAACGATCCGCGGCCGAATCTCCTCCCACGCCTTCTCCTCCCCTCAGGAACAAAAGTATCGAAATCAAGAGGGAAAAACGGAAATCCGAGTGCGACAATAAGCCCGAGGATATTTTAATGAAAAACCCCGAGGCCAAAACTCCCGACGGTTTGTATTTTATCATAAATTTTTGAATAAAGTAAATTTTTTTCATCAATCGCTATAATAATCGTGACGACTGTGCTGCAGCATCGAAGAAACACGTGAAAAAGGATCCGCGCAAAGCACCGGCTGCCCTGGCCGGTCTGGGTCCGGCGCTTTTCTCAACTCCCGACATTATTCGTCGAGTTGGTTCCGATGCCAAAAGTTTGGTCGATCATCCTGGAACGCCGACGTTGCTGCTCCAAGAATCTTTGGCGAACGCTGCGTCGATCCTCGAAAATCCGGAAACTATCGGTTCGCCGAGCGGCTTGAAAAATCCAGGCGAGACGTGCTCTTTGAACATTGAGCCGAGGACAGCCACGACAACTACAACTTCCGTATTGGCTTCAACCAACCAAGAAGAAATATCGTCTCGGGAGGAGCACGATAAAACCGAGTCGAAAGTTATCACTGCCGAGGAGCTCGAATCATCTTTGGATCCTAGTACGTAATTATTCACGACCTATCCAACAATTTTATTCCTCATTATTATTATTATTTGTATAATTTTCTTCATTTTTTCGTTCTTTGCTACTGTCTAATTTTGCACGAATAGCCACAAACGTAACTCCGAGCGTCGATAATCCCGAGCCCATACAACCCACGGAAGCACCAGTTGTTCCCAATATTCCTGAGCAAAGTAAGTTTTTTTTCTCCTCTGGTGAAGGGACTTGTTTTTTTTCCTTCTTTCTTTCGTTTCATCGAAACCCCATGGATTATGTTCGGAACAATGTGTTAAAATATGTTGTGCACGGATTTGAAGGTGGAATCGAAGGTGAGGAGCATCTGCTGGCTACGTTGGAAATGGAAGCTGGAAAACACGACGAGGAATTACTCGCCGAAGCTCTGCTTCTTCAGGAAGAATTGGGAGACGATTTGGCCGATCACGTGAGTTTTATTTTTTCAAATGGAACGGGGCAAATGAATTTTGCAACAACGAAATGCACTTTTCAGCCTGTTCTGGCCGAGTCGTCAAGTTCCTCAATGGCAGCGGAGCCTCTGCTTGCGCCGAGGACGTTCGAGGAGCCGATGGAAACGGAGGCGAAACCCAAAGTCGTTGAATCGGCAAAGTCTGCTTCGACGATAACGCTCATTGCTTCAACGCACGCATCGCCAAAAACGTTGCCCGAAACGTCCAAGAAGAGAGACGAGAAAGAACCGATCCAGATTATTCGAGGTGGCCGAGTCATTACTTTGCCGCCGATCGAAGCGCCGGCTACGAGGAGCAAGCGACTCCAAGCGAAACCGGAATCGCCGCAAAAAGCAGTCATTGAAATCGCCAAGAAAGAGGAAAAAATTTTGTAAGTTTTGCAATAATTAGTCATGGGATGAGGAGTGACGGAATAATTTTAAATAATATGATGATTGCGTTGAACAGAAAACCGAGCGTTGTATCGCAACAACAAAAAGCCGTTAAAGAGTTTGAAGAAACGGATCGAACGTTTGTTCGTAACGAAATCGAGAATTCGACAGCATTAGGCAATGTCGGCGGGAACGAGGAAGAAGATGACGACGAGGACGACGACGAAGACGACGATGACGACGAGGAGGAAGGAAATTCCGATTCCGAGGACGATCCCGATCGATTATGGTGCATTTGTAAACGACCCCATAATAACAGATTTATGATTTGTTGCGACGTCTGCGAGGATTGGTTCCATGGAAAATGTGTCCACGTTAGCAAAGCCATGGGTCAGTATAGAGCTCGGCTCAACGCTTCATGACTCGTATCAAATGATCCTGAAGTTTTCATCGTTGCAAATAAACGAAATACAAATTTTTTCAAAGCCAAAAATGCAGATTATTTAATTCACCAAAAGTTTTGGAGAAGCATCAAAATTACGGAAAAAAATTGTCCGAAACTTTTGGTGAAATAAAAAAGTTGCCATTTTGACGCTGAAGTTTGCAACGTTGGCCTGCAACGAAAAATGCTTGCTCTATTAATTTTTCGTTGAATTTCAAAATCCATGACGATTTTCGTACCGATTTTGGGTTTTGATGCTAAAAAAAGATTCTTTTATCGTCCTGACCAAATATTTAATGAGAATCTCGAGATCTGTTCAAGAAAAAACGGAATTTCGTTGCATTGCAACGATGCAAACTTGGACATCGCGAAACTTGAGCATCATATCAATTAATCATTATATTTAATGTTGAAACTCTCTTTGTATCCAGGACAACAAATGGAAGAAAAAGGAATCGAATGGGTGTGTCCAAATTGTTTGAAAAAGAAAGACCAAGGCAACAGCTCGAGCATAGAGCAAAAAAAGCTGCCGTCCGCCATTGGAAAAGCCTCTGCCGGAAAAGAAGACGCCGTCGCCGTCGTCTCGACTCCTCGAGCCGGCGGAGGCGGCGGCGGCGGTGTTTCATCCAACGAGAAGGTCGCAAAGACTCCTAGTCAAACCGCCGTCGCCGCCGGCGTCGTTGGGGCTCCGGCAATTCCGACGGCAGTGCCCGGAGTTACGCAGTGCGTCGTTTGCAAGAAGGAAGCTAGAAATTCGAGCATTTATTGCTCGGACGCTTGCATTTTGGCTCATGCTCAAGAGACACTCACGAGAGACAGTAAACCGAGCCCAACACCTTCCCAACCGAAAGTCACTCAAGCCGCGAGCGAAACTCCAAAACCAGCGGCGGATCCCAGAGTTATTGTTTTCGAAAAAAGAACCGGCAAAGTTCTCACTGGTGAGTTTACTTTTTTCTTCCCTTCGACTTCGTTTCCCAAGAAGATACACAACTTTTCCAAAATTTCCATATTCACTATTATCATCATTATTTATTACAAGGTGTTGACGCTCCGACGAGATCGAATTTGAAAAATTGGCTCAAGGACAATCCAACGTTCGAGGTTGTTCGGCCAAACAATTTAAACACGTTACAAATTGGTGGAAAAACTGTAACCGCTATACAGACTCAGGGAATCGGTAAAATGGTGAGTTGGCTCTTCAAACTGGCTACTTTTTCTCGTTGCTCGATTCATTAACCCTTCGTGGTCGCACTGGGTTGACTCTACCCAGTCCATTTTCGAACCCGTATTGTGACTAATCTATCGGCCCAAAAATTCTCAAAAAAATTACTGAACAACCCTTGGACATTCCAGTTTAGATAGGAAAAACTTTCCTGGAAGAAATTCAAGGCTAACATATTTTTTTTAAATGCAAAATGAAGAAAAAAACGGGAAAAAAAGTTTTTTCGCTAAAATAATCGTCACTTTGTGGTTTTTCAATATTTTTGCCTAAAATTTGGACCTGACATTCATCAGATCTGGTTCTTTTGTGAAAAAAATAGTAGGATATCGCGCGTTCGAAAAAACATATTAATTCCGTTTTTGGAAGTGGGTCGATTTCAGAGTGGATTTTAGAGATTTAGCGTTAGCGGCGATAATACTTGTCGCTGCCAACGCGCGATGGACACTACAAACTGTCGTTAAATGTCGATTACAGCCCCATGAATTACCGGGAACGAGGAAATATTTAGGTCACAAGTTGGTTATTGGGTGGATTCAACCCACAGTGAGCACGAAGGGTTAAAACCGCATTGCTTTGTGTTTATAGATGAAAAGCGGGAATCCGGGAACAAGTTCGACGAGTCAGGGTAAAATGGTATACGCAAAAGTTATGGGTTCGAAGCAAACGGTTCTTTCACCCAGTAACAAAAAGCTCGTACTCGTTTCGGGGGCTCAGCAGCGTTTGTCGCCGAAAACGATTCAGCAAAAGCCACAAGGTTCGCCATTGGTGAGAAAAAGTCCGGTGTTGCGACAAACAACGATAAAAGTAGTGTCGCAGCAAGGGAAAGCTGCGGCGGCGGCTGCAACGGCGACGGGAGCTGCCGGTTCGCCAAAGCACACGGTAACAAAAAAGCAAGAATCTGCAAAAGCAGCCACCGGTCCGCAGCAGCAGCAAAAAACACCGCCGGTGACGAAAAAATCGGAACCAGAGCCAATAAGGCTAAACGTTCGTAAAACTCTGACAGAATTATTGACAACGAGAATCCGCGAGAGCAAAGATTTGAGTCTGAGCGACGAAGAGATAAGCGAATTGGCGTTAAACATTGAACTCGAGCTTTACAAATGTTTTCGCGACACGGGGGCAAAGTACAAATCGAAATATCGCAGCCTCGTATTTAATATAAAAGACACAAAGAATTTAACCTTGTACAGAAAAATCGCAGACCGATCGTTGACTCCGGACGCGGTTGTGAGACTCAGTCCGGACGAGATGGCCAGTCAAGAACTCGCCGAATGGCGAGAAAAAGAGACCAAGCACCAATTGGAAATGATAAAAAAGAACGAGTTGGATTTAATGTCACAGGCCAAGTCGATCGTCGTCAAGACTCACAAAGGCGAGTTGATAATCGAGAACGACGCGTCTATCGATCACGTTGATCCAAAGACGCCCGTTCAAGATATCGTCACGGCTCTCAATAGTCAGGAAGCTGGAGAGGAGGCTAGAGACGCCGAGGTGGACGACGATAGCAACAGCAAGGAACCCAAGGACGACAAGAGCCAACAATCATTGTCGAGCGAAGATTCAAAATGGTCCAAGAGTAGCGCGACGAGCATCGGCGGCGGCGGCGGCGGCACGAGTACTCCGAGCGAGGATCGTAAGAAGAAAGATCGCGAAAAGACGAGAGACAAGGAGCGAGGCGAGGGAGCGGCCAAGAGTAGCTCAAAGTCGGCGGATAAAGAGGAAGAAAAAGTAACGAGAAGCAAGAGACTGGAAGACGAGGATCGTCGAAGAAGTCACGGCACGGGACGAAGTCGTCGCAGCAGAGATCGCGAAAGGAGCAGGGACAGAAAATCAACGAGGAGCAAAGATGGTAAACGCTCCGGAGGAGCAACTGGTGGACTCGATACCGAAAAAGAGAGTAAAGATCGGGAGCAACGTCACAAAAGTAGTGGCAGACAGAGGGATAAAGAGCGAGACCGACGAAGTCGGGGAAAGAAAGATCGCGCTAGTAAAAGTCGCGGCAATCGGGACGAGGATTGCAGTGGCAATGGACGCGGGAGCAGCAGCAAGAGAGACGGCAGCGAAAGGGGCAAAGAAGGTTCGCAATCGGGTATCGGTGAGGATGCCAAACCGATCGAGGATCGATTGTGGCGACACATCGAGGAAGACACTGGTACGACAACAACGATCGCTGGTACGACGGCGACAAGGACGACAACGGGAGGTTCGACATTCGACGGTAACGATTCGGACGTTTCCGATCGAGAACCGAGCTCGACGGTTAATATCAAAACGCCGGACATAAATGACGAGACCGAGACGAGAGAGAAAGAGGCGGCGGCAGCAGCAGCAGGGGCGTCGTCAACGGGCAACGCCGAACATTCGCAGCTCGAGAAAAGACAAATTGCCTCGTCGAGAAGCGGCGGTCCGTCGCAAACCGTCTGGCGAGGCTTCGTCAATATGGTCGACGTTGCGAAATTTTTCATTACCGCGACCGAAGTGAGCGGCCAAGCAAAAGACCTTATGGATGATTTGCCCGACACCGTGGACGTCGTTGGACGCATAAGCCACGATACCGTCTGGGAATACATTTTGAAAATGAAGAGAAGCGGAACAAAAGAAATTCTCGTTATAAGACTGACCGCCGCAAACGACGAGGAAAAAATTCCTTACATCACCCTCTACAGTTATTTAAACAGTCGCAGTCGTCTCGGCGTCGTTGGCAATGTCTCGAAAAATATTAAAGATTTTTACATTATGCCTTTTTCTCGACAGAGTCGCATACCCTCGGCGCTATTGCCGCTCGTCGGACCCGGATTCGAAGACGAACGACCTCATCTTCTTCTCGGTATCATTGTTTGTCACAAACTCAAGCGAGGTGCCACCGTCGACAGTCCCGTTATCACACCTCCCACGAAAATATCGAAAAAAGACGAGGAAAACGCGTCCCTCGATAAAAACATGATTCGTCATCATCACCATCACCACCATCACCATCTTCATCATTCCCACCTCCAACAACAGCAACAATCTCCGCCGGATTCTCCGAGACCGACTCACAAGGGACTTTTGCTCGAATCTCTCAGAGATAAACAGGCCAACGTAGTGACGCAAATGACCCTCGACAGTCTCAACAAAGCTCACGTTGGAATGTCCAAAGGTTCGGCAATCGACAACGCCACCATTTCTAAACTCGTTCCTGAATTATCCTCCAAAATCGATCTCACCGAATCACCCAAAGGAGAAACAACGACACCGCCGCCTCTGCAGTTACTCGCAACGTCGATCACTCCTACCCAATCCAGTCTCGATGGCGGCGGCGGAATTTCCGAGGAGATGGAACCCGACGATGGCGACGAACCTTACAGTCCCGGTGGAGCTTCCGATCTCGACGAAGCTCGCAATTCCGACAACATTTCCATCTCCGAATCGTGCAATGTTCTCAGCAATGCCGCATCAATTGCTGGCCTCTCGCCTAACAAAAATTCAACGGAATTGCAGAGAAAAATGGACGAATTGAATAGACAAATTGAGGAACAAAAACAACAGATTCAAAGCATCAGTTCGTCCTTCCTTGGCGATGCAGTGTCCACGTTGCCGGTAAAAAATTTAACCACTTATTCTATTATTTTGTTTATATTTCGAATCTTACGACGTTGTATTGGTTGCAGGGCCTCGGCTTGGATCCACCGGATACCAGAGTCGGCGACGATTCGGACGAGGCTTACAGCCCAACCGATGCTCGATCCTTTACACCGCCACCACCTTCCTCCGGCATTGCCAAATTCGCCCAGCCGATATTGGACAAAGTTTCCGACATAACGATCCCGCCGAATCTGCAAGAAATATTGGCCAACGTAAAGCGTCAGGAGAGTTCAAAGGTCGATCCGTATTTGCCATCCAAGCCGAGCGCGACTTTTCTCACTTCGGCAAATGCAGCAACTCTCTATCCGGTCAAATCGACCGAAAAATATACACCGACCTTTATTAACAAGAGCTCCTTGCAAGGAGCGACCGTCGACACCACCACCACCGCCAGCCCCAAAGAAACTACTAAAAGTACTTTGAGGTCGTTGAGCGATTTGGATTTGATAAAAAAAGCGGAAGAAGAATTGGCCGCTGTTGCGGCTCAATCGGTTCCTCCCGCACCACCTCTCGTCTTTACATCACCGCCACCGCCGCTGCCACCGCTGCCTCTGCCCCCGCTGCCACCTTCGCCGACCGTGACCAATCGACTTTCGCCCCAACCTGCCGAAAAGATGGAAAATATTGACTATCCTCCTCCTCCTCCTGCGGGCTTTGCGCTCGAAGATCGCGACAACAAAAAGACTGCTGGAAGCATTTCAATGGAACAACCGAAACCTCCGGGTCTCGAGGACGAGGATTTACCTCCGATATTCCCGGGCTCGGCGCCTACCACGAGTCTCGAAGCCATCAACAACAAGAGTCCTCCTAAATTTTTACCCAAAAGCGGTGTCGTCCTGAGTTCCAAACGAAAAGGTTCCGAGGACCTTTCGGCCTCGCCGACCAAAACCCCAAGGACAAAATCCCGATGGGGTCAAGGACCTACCGAGTGAATTCTCACTGCAACTTGTTGGTTGATTCACCGTGAGCAAAAATGTAAATACCAAAGTGAGCGATACGAGTACGCGGTACTTGCGATTCGAGTCTGGCTCGAGGCATTTTCTCTTTTTCTTTTTTTCTTTTCCAACGATATTACCCGGAGGACTTAACGTTCTTGTACATAGCATTTGGAGAGACGGCTCGAAATCGAGATAAACTTTTGTACAGTATTGGAAAAAAATAATGCATTTTTTTTCTTATCCCAACGCCAAGTGTAAAAAATGTCCTGTGTACCATAAATATATGAATATTAAATCGCAGCAACAATATTTTAAGGTGGCCATTGTGCGAAAAAAATTGTAAACCTCGTTTACACAAGGAAACAAAAAAAACTGTCAACTATTGTTTTACAAGAAAACTTCCGAGCCTATAAGAATCACCTTTTTACAGCGGATGACGCGATCGCAAGTACGGCTGGAACATGATCGTATGGAACGCAATATGCCTCGATTGACAACGGATCCCAGGCAAACATTTCTTTAATGCAATTTTTTTTCCTCGTTAGTTGTTAAGCTTGGCATTCCGATATGTTTAAATATTGGGAATCGTGTAAGCGTACACGTTTATATAGTTATAGATTGTATGTTTGTGTGTGTGTGTGTGTGTTGAAACGAAAAATTTCATACACGTGGTCGGCCAGTGACTAAAAATTTTCATAAAAAAAAAAATTACGATCCTTCGACATCGGGATTCAAAGCCTCAAACATTTTTTTCCAATTTCGCGCTCGAACGCCTTGAAATTATCCCATCCATATCTGAAATCAACGACATTTTCAGTACGAAATGAAATACGGTAAAACCACGTGACCACGCAATCAGACAAATTTCAAACTTAAAACTACTCCATGCGCAAAAATAGCTTCCTTTTTCACGTGCTCCTCGCGCGCTTCCAACCCCCCCGTCGTCGCTCCTTGGCTCATTTCCGCTCGGTTATTATTCCTAAATCATACAACAATAGCAATTCTTTATTTTTAATAAACACACGCATCTGGCAGCAGGCGATACGACAAGATTATCAAAACATCGTCAATTATTACGCTGGCGTCGCTCATCGTCACCACATTTGAAAATCGTGCACAATTTTTATTAGACGCGCCAATTTTATAGCTGTATTTGAAAAATCTCCAAACGACTCTAGCAAAACAAATCCATCACACGCATACACTGCTTTACACTTGAGAAACATTCTTTGAGCTCTCATATTCGTCACATACGACAGATTTGTTTAAAGGATACATTATATATCAGAACCCTGCTGAGATACATAATGCGAAAAAGAAGAAAACGAATGTGGTGTGCGTGTGTGTGTGCGTGCTATAAAACTTGTCATGAGAAATTTTTCTTTTTCGTTTTGTATATGTAAAATATATGAAAAATATATATATTCATAAATCTCCAGCTAATTTTCGTCATTGATCATTGATGTAGCCGCGTCCTATGGAAAAATAACTGCACATGAGGCTTTCTACACGCGCATCGCGCATCGCGTCGCCCGGAAATGCCAAGAAATTCCAGGTTCGCGTACGCGATTGGCTCCGCCATATTCAGTTTATCTTCGAAGTGGTTTTCACAGAATTCGATTGTTCCGAGAAAATATAGTTGAAAAGAACATGCAATTACGAATTGTCGAATGGAAAGAATCTGAAAATTATCTTCACTTTTGTAGGCGAGTCGAGTTGGGGGGGGTTCGACACACCGGAAGTCGTATCCGTGGTGACTGGCGCGCATGCGTCAAGATTGTAGCGCTTGCCAGCGATTTCCTGTAAACCGTACGGCAAATCGTCCATTTTTCTTGACACGCGCAATGGGTAAAGACCGAGAGCCATCTTGCTTGAAAAGCCGACGTGATAACCGGCGGCTCCGGACAAATTTTTCTTCGAAACAAGAACAATTCTGTTTATCAACGATATTAGAGAGAAGAAAACATGGAGCGTCTGAGTAAGTATTGATTTTTCAACAAATTCCTTTCCAAGCGCAACATCCCCTTTTTCGCATTAATGTCGAGACCACCCCTCGTTTCAAAGTTCCTCGAGCGACGACCCACAAAAGCGTCCCTCATCGCAACATTTCTCTTATCGAATAAAATTTCCAACGTTTTGGCCGCGTGCCTTGACTCGAAATCCATTTTGCCGAGCCGCTCGATTAAAAATCGCAGCATCCGCCCTTGTACCAGTCGCGCCACGTATGCAGCATCCTCGAAAGCGAGGTTAGGGACCGGCCTCGTTTTTAACAACCCCGCACTCGATATCCCGCGATCTCTTTAAATGAAATATCGTTCCGATATTTCGACAATACGCGACGACTAAAAAACATGAATTTTCTGGTAGTCTTTGGACTGGCGGTCGTCGCGGTACTGTTCGTACCGGGTATGACCGTGGGAGCCGAAGGGCCAACCTCCACGAGCGCTTACTTGACCCAGTCGGATAAGGACCATTTGAAAAAAGTCATTGAACCCGGATTCAAACTCACGGATGTCGAATCTACATTTTACGCCGTAATCGGCTACCGTCTACTCGGAGAATCAATTCCAAAGACAAAGGTGAGCGCCGCTAGTTTTCGTTTTTATTTTTCTTTCGCCGCCCGATGATGAAAATTGCAAATATCGATGAACCATGATGTTATTGATTAGTCTTACTGAGGGCAGCGCCCCTTCGAACAATCGCGTCAATCGTATTGTCCAAGCGTTGCGATAATTTGAAAAATTCATTCCGACAGGAAAGCTGCGAGTATCTCGTCGCGGAGGCCAATAAGGAGCACAGCCCGGAAAATACTTATTACATAATCACGGCATGGAGAGCCCTGGGATCTTGTCCGCCCGTGCCTACCGCCAAACTCGCTCAGGTAAATATTTAAATCGGTTGCGTTGTCCGTTTAGCGAATATGCGCTTTATCGTTTTATTTTGCCACAGACATTGACAAAGGTCATCGAGAAGGAAAGTTCGACGATTCCGGAACTGTATTACGCGGTATCCGCTCTCGCGTCTCTCTCGCAAAAAATGTCGGCGGCTACCGTCTCGAAATTGGTGAAACTGGTTCAGGCCGGCCTCAAAAAAGACGACAGCATTTCGAAGTAAGTTTTTTGCGCTCAAAAGTTGATTTATAGCGGCCTCGAAATTGCTCAGGGCGGATTGTAATTGTCTTTGAATGCGTGTGTCAGCTTGGGATACACTTTCCACATTGCCTCGTTCTTGGGACAAGAGGGAAAATTTGCTCGTGAAAAAATCGCTGACGCGATCGTTCAAGCCGACGAAACCGATGGCCGACTCTTACACTTTGAGGGCGGACTTCCGGTCACCGGTAAGTTTATTTAATCCGTTTGCAATAAAATTTAATTGCGCCATCGAGCTCGCAAATCGAATGATGTTTAACAAACTTTCGTTCTTCTGGATGACCAGTGGAGAAAATCAAATAAACGCACTGACTATGCATATTATTCCAATAATTGTTCCCGGAGAGAGAGAGAGAAAACAATTTTTTTCACGATTAAACGTTTGGCAGGTTTGGTGATTGACGGAATTGCGAGACTGTCGACCGCGCTCAAGGAGCATCCGCCGGTAAAGAATCATCAAATCGTTAAACTGGCAAATTATCTGTTGTCTCGTCATTCGGTACGAACGCCAAAAGGCGTGGTGAAACTGCTCTCGGCGTTGACCACTCTGGCCAACAACGAACTCAACAAACCCATTTCCATCAGTCTCGCCGAGGGAGGATTAATCGTTTCGCCCCAACAGCCCCTCGTAAAAGTCAAAGTTTGCGATATCCTGGGCCGAGCGCTTCCCGCAACCCCGGCCGTTGTTGCCAATTCGGCGACAAGAGTCGACGACGATGTGGTCGTTATCAGCAAAAGAAATTTCGAAGCTTCACCAACCGACAAGTAAGATTAATAATAATAATTCTTTCCAACGAATCCCCAATTATTTGCTGATTTTCGGAAATTTTATCCAATCTCGGTTATACGCTTGGGGTACACGAATCGCGCGTCAAACTCGCAATCTCGCAATCTTTTTTCTCTTCTAAAACTCGATTGCCGCACGAGTCGGACGTACATTAAATTCTCCGAAAACATCGCTAACCACTGTAAATTAATTGCAAACATTTATTCAAGGACCTTGTTCACGATGAATCTCATGGAAATCAAACCCCATCGTGGCTTTTACAAAATAGCCATTTCCGCTGGACAGGTTTCCAACGTGGTGACGGTGAAAGTTCTTTCCGAAGTACGAGTCGATTATCTCGAGATCGGAACCGGCGATGCCGATCAAACCACTCAGCCGAAACTCGTCAAGTGGGTTTTTTTTTTCATTCTTTTCCAGTTCCGTCTTCAATTTTTTTTTTTTCGAATGCAGATGGTAAAATTGTTTGTTACGTTTTGCAGAGTCGCTTATCCGAAAAAATTGAGCGAGAAGATCGAAGCCGATTCGCAACAAAAACTCGTGATAAGATTTTTGTTGCGGGATTCCGCAAACGAGAAACCGATGCGAGTTCATCAAGCCTTTGTACGTTTGTATTCCGTTTCGGAACCGAAACAAGGCCGAGAAATACAATTTGTCGCTGAGCCGGATGCGTCGCACGTCTACAAATTCGATATGGTAAGATTTTTTCGCATTTTCCATGTCTTTTACCACCGTCGCATGAAAACTGTATTTTTACATTTGTTGGATTGAATTTTAGCCCGTAAGCACAGCGGCTCAAACGTTTGGCTATCAGAGCGGCGATTATAACGTTGAATTGATCGTGGGCGACGCGACCCTCGGAAATTCCTTTGCCTGGTCATTGGCCACCGTGAGTCTCAAATTCCCAGAACCTTCGGGCTCGGACGTCGCAGCGGCCAAGAAGTCGTCGTCGTCGTCGTCATCGTACAAGCAAAAACCAAACGTCTACACACCGAAACCGGAAATCCAGGTAAAGCAGCATTAGCATTGTTGTATGCGGGGAAAAAGAGAGCCAGTGCTCGTTAGTGGCGGAAGTCGATCGATGATTCCATCACCTCCAAAACACTGGCAAATTAATTGCAACACGATCCTGGCTACGTCGTTATCGCCGCTTCGCGTACGATACAAAATGTTATGGATCGTGTCCGACAGTGTTAAGAAAGTTACGCAGAAAATAGAATTAATGCAAAGAAAAATCGCAAACTTGGCAGAAAGTTAGATAATGATGTAAAAATAACTCTTACCAATTTTTGTGAGCTGAGGTGGGTTTTTACGCGAGATATTTGTAAATATTTGACAAGCCTTGACAACCAATTTAACATGGCCGCTTATGGGAAGTCACGGAATAGGCTGTACATTATTCTTCATATCTTCGTAATTGATGGATAGATTGAAATGAAAATTAAACATCAGAGAGATTAAATCCTCATAATCATTTACCGCGCTTAAAAACGTTCAAAGGTGACTTGTAACGGGAATGATAAAAACTATAAAAAGCACTTGCAGTAGATTTTACTTTTCGGCTCTCCCTAAAATATAGCAACGGCACGTATTCGAGGTTATATGTGCGCGAAATTTGAAATTTGACAGATATAATAGCAAGTCAACGAAATGTGACATTGGAAGATCGATTACTACTAAAGTCAAATTTAGTCAAACCTTTTTATGACTAGCTCGGTAGCTGCGTAACTTTGAAACTTTTTCTACAACAAACACGAATAAAAACTCATGTTTGTATATTTTTCAGCACATGTTCCGTGAACCCGAGAAAAGGCCGCCCGTCTTTGTGTCGAATCTCTTTACCGGACTTTGTCTCGCTCCCATTCTCATTCTGCTCGGTCTCTGGGCCAAACTCCGAGTCAACATTTCCAAATTCCCATTCTCACTCAGCGCCATTGTTTTCCATCTCGGATTAGCGAGTGAGTATATTTGCACTTTTCATTGAAAAAAAAAAACACGCTCGATGCTTGACGGACGATCTAACTAAATTCTCGATCGATTCGTTTTCAATCGAGCGAATATTAAAACGGTGAATTTTTCACAAACGTAATGCATTCCAATCGTCACGTTTGTAGCCCGATTTTCACAACATTTTTTCACCCTTTTCTAGTCTAAATTTTTCATCTCTTTTTTATTTTTCTTCCCCAGGTATCTTTATTCTCTTTGGAATTTTCTGGCTGCGACTGGACATGTTTGTCACTCTGCGATATCTTCTCGGCCTTGGCGTCGTTACGTTCCTCGCCGGCAGCAAATTGCTATCGCAAATAGCTCAGAGTCACAAATCATCTCGCTAATCGTTGCCCAATTTTTTTATCCACATTTTTCTCTTTCATACTCGAGCGGAATTCAATTACCATCCCATTTGTCGAGTCTCTACGAAACGACACGACGTCCATTGGGGCAATCAATTTTTTTTTTTTTTTTACTATGAAAACATTCCGTTTCAAGCTTTCTTTACAGTAATAATTTCCAACGCCCATCAACACAATCTGTGGAAAGATCCGGAGAGAAATTGGCAAATTTCTTTTTTTTTCCAACACGTAGGATTAAGAGAAACGTACGCGTTTGTTGATAGTTTTTCATTCTCACAACAAGACTGTCCGAGTGGAAAACTGCTGTCGCGAGTCACGATCAAGTCGGTTTCTACGAACGCGCATAGACCAGAATATTTCCTCGATATCCAATTTTTACCACAAACTTGCACCCCAAGACTTGCGCGAGTTTTTACCAGAGATGAGAAAGGTCCAACAAGATGAAAGCATAATATTAAGGTATACAATTTTAATTATGTGTACCACGACGACGAGGCTTCGGAATTTGGGAGAAAATAAAAAAATTTCAACTCGGTACCGATAAACCTTCTACTTTGACGCCGAAAATTCATAACACGATATCACATTCCGGCATACATTCGCACAAGGATTCTTGCAGGTATAAAGATTCCTCGACAAGTCTCGATCTCTCGAGCTCCAGCTCCGTCGTGATTATCTTGGCTGCTCCGACTCTTCTCCAAAACGTTACTTCCAGGGCCTGGAGATCGCCGCTCGGATTCTGCCCTCGGAGCAATGAGCATAACGCCGAGTCAAAAGTTTTAATAGGTACACAGAAAAGAAAATTTTGCTGGATACGTTAAACTGAACGTTTTTTCGAAAAATCACGAAAATTTTGTCATTCCAGCAACAAAACATTCTGGAAAATCGTTTTCGGAAAGTAAATTTTTGTCATTCCAATCGTAAATTTTGCTGACAGTTCCGTTACAATGAAAAATATTGTCGAAATAACGAAAATTTTGAAATGATCCTAAAATATTTAGTTGGCCGTATTCAACAAAATATCGATGTTTTTTGACAAAATTGAATTTTCAGTGTATGAGAAATGCCCTCACCCGTTCGCCCGCGCTCTCCGCCGGCAAATCAGCATCCTCGAAATACGGTAGCAATATTTTTTCATCCTCCGTCTCATATTTGCTGCAATCGTGCACCAGACGTAAAATTTTTTCGCCTTTTTTAACAACGTTTTCCAAATGGCTGGCAGTTTTGGCAAATTCTTTGCTCAGCAGAATCAGTCGAATTTTGTCCTTTTTCTCGTCTATCGGAGAATTTGAAACGTGTTTTTTGATCGTTGACGTAAAGTTGGAAATGCTGATGGTTTTACCTGATAAAAATTGTTGTTTAGCGGTGCGATAAGCGTCTTGGAAAAATTTATGTTCCCCGGAAATTTCGGATATTCTTTTGTCGGCCGTGACCGAGTAGTTGGCGATTTTATCCTTCATTTTGCGGATCGAATCGGATAGACCGGCGGTCGTTGATACTTGCCGTTCTATTATCGTACGTTCTCGATCATCTTTCATTTTGATCAGCTCGTAATTTCGTCTGCGCTGTTTGGTCGCTGCGCGTGGACAATTTCTCGTCAATGAATAAATTCCTCAATAATGGAAAAAGAGATGAGGCAGCAGCAGCAGCAGGAGGGCTGCCGCGATGACGCAATAAGACTAACAGTTTTCGTAATCGTTTAAAATTCCTCGCAACTCGCTCCAACGACTGGACAATTCGCTCTCGAGTATCGCCGCGGCCATTCGCCTCGAATTTTCGTTTTTTTCTCTCGCCACGTCCACTTTAGCTGTTGCGATGAAATTTTCACACAACATTTTTCATTGAGATGAAAATATGAAAAATTTAACTCTCATTTAAAAAAGTACCAATCGTTTTATTTTTAATATCGCCAAACGAGTCTTGGAAACGTTGGTCGGTGCTGAATACGAGCGATCGTACAAAAACCTCATCCTGGCTTTGTTGTTGCTCGATGCGCTCGCGATCCTTCATATACGAGCTAACGAGATATTCGAGATTTTTTTTGTAACGATCCTCGAGCTCGCCGAGTCTCGATCCGTACATTCGAATGAAACGATCTATGGCCTCGGCGTGAGACGAAAAATTTCTCTCGTACTGCTGTCTCGCCGTTTCCACAGCCTCCACCATCAGGTTTGCCCTGCACCATGACCGCGGAATCATTATATTTTGGCGGGAATCGCGCGCGTCTTTCATATTTCGATTAAATGAGAAAACCATACCCGTGCTCTTTCGAGTCGATGGATCGATCAAAAGTGTGCCACGTGACCTCGACATCCTCTCGGAAAATTGGTAATTTAACTTTCATCATTGCTTCTCTCCACAAGCCTCGCTTTCGATCCTCGTTCAGGTGACCATACTTGACCTCGCGATCGACTTGTTCCTTCTTTAATGAAATTTGTCTAACCTTGAGCGCCTCGAGTTCCGATTCCCGCTTCTTTTTCGGCTGAATGGTCGGTCGATTATTAGTAAGAAAAAAGATAAAAAAAGAAAATCTCAACGATACACGGCGGCGGGGTGATAAAATTGAAATTTTTCTACACGCATTTACATCCGCCGCTGCTACGAGAATATTGTAATTATTTATTTTTTCGGAATTTATAACCTATTTTGTTAATATATTCCTTTTCCTGCTCGGGTGTGTGTGCGAGATGGCCACGAGCACGCGGATACGATTATGCAAACTAAATGATATCAAAATCTTGGATACCGGTTGAATGTTAATCGACTCCCCTCGCCCCCCACACTGCTGACTCACCCACTTTAACGGCATTTCGCGTCCAAAAGTCGTTTCTTTCTTTACTTTTCTCCCCCCGCTCTCGCTCTTCACGAATTCCACGTGTTAACGTAATTCTCGTTCGTCGTTCGGATTTCTATCACCGCCAGTCTCAACCAGCAACAACTCGTGTGACAGCACCGTCTCCTCCTACTTTTTCCTCTTCTTCTTCGTCTCCTTCATTTTGTTTCTTCTTTGAATTCTAGCCTTTTCAACTGTTTCTCAATTATTTTATACCGAGGGGCTATTCACTCGTGAAATCGGTGGAGCACTTCGCTTTGAAATCGAATGCAAAATTAGAAGAAATCGCTTGAAATCCCGAAACCTGTCAGTGAATCGATATTATCTGATCGTGATTGAAATCCCCAGAAATCAGCTTGAAATCACTTCTATAGTTTTGGGGTTTTTCTTTGATTGCCCGGATTTCAGAAATCGTTATTGAATTGCAACGAAATCAATTGAAATTCTATGAATTCATATAGTGTTCGAAATATTTTGAATCATTCCTGAAATCACAAAAATCACATGAAATCGACTTCAGTCGGAAATCACTGTGGCACCTCACTAAAGAGTGAATAGCCCCTCGTTTTATACACACCATGTCGCATTAATAAAATAAAATAAATAATTCTCAATATTATATCGAAATTTTTTCCACTAATTTATGTTGCATGGCTTCTGCTCTGCCTGACTGTGTTTTGTGTCTCTTCACGAGTACGTGCTATGTACAAAATTCTAGCGAGATATTTTCAAGGTCGCTGCTGCGAAAAAAATGATCGTGACCGTGTTTGCGGGCAAAAGTAAAAAAAAAAATCGCATATGCAACGATAATTTCGATCGTTTGATTATTCGCTTATTGCTTTTAAATCTCTGCGACTAGAATAGAAAATATAATAAAGACGGTTTAGGTTAAACAAACTGCGTATAGAAACTCATCATCGTGCGCGTTCTGTGAAAAAATCCAGCGCCGCGAGATTCTCGTTTTTCTTCTGAATTTTCTTACGAAACGCATATAACCATCAAGGTCAACGACAGCGCGCCAGTGTGGTCTTTGCCGCCTTTTTTCTTTCCAGCTATTCGATTTATGCCACTAATTTTCCATTCCCACATCGCGAGGGATTGTGAAAAAAAAGCATACGAAAATAAATTTGACCTTACGGGCACTTACGAAGAAAAAATCCATCATCAATATTAATTTCTTCTTTCAGCAACACTCTCGAACACGCTCGCGATTCATGAGTTTTCAAATTTTTTTTCGTTCCGCAAGCAGACCATTTTTTCGATATTTTTTTACTGTATCTTTGCGCGCGATCGAGCAGATTGGAGGAAAAACGACCGTTCTGTCTGGCCACAAAAAAAATTGTGCAGTCCCCAATGCGGTCAAAGTTGTAACGCGATCGCGTTATATGAATAACATTTTCGTTTGATAAATGTGTTGCATGCAGGGCCCGCAGTGAAAGGATGTCATACACGCGTGCACGCGTGAAACTGCTTCAAGTTCAAGGTCGGGCACAAAGTAATCATCGCGCGCCACACATTTTTAGCTATAATATTGTATATTTGAAAACGTGGCAAATCCGAGTCCGGGTGTTGCCCTCGCGCGCGCGCGTCTGCGATCAAGATCTGCTCGTCGAGGGGGTGGTGGCCCGTAGTACCTGTTGGTCCGCGCGAGCACGATGCAGAGACGACACCAGCACCGATATGGTATATTCATGATACATGTTCGGACACATTATAGTGACGATTGCTGCTGGCTGTGATCTCGGTGACCTCGCGGCATCTCCGAAATTATGGGCGCGGCTTTTAACCAATGGGGGATTCGCGCAAACCCGGAATCCTATAAAAGTCATCCGCGTCCACGAGATGCGATCATTTGTGTTCTATCCGCCGCGGTTATTCAGTCACGTCGGCCATTTTTTCAAATCTTTTCCTTTTTTCCAGCCGTGCAGTGCAGCGGTGTGTATTTTATATTTCATTCCATTATTTTATTCATTCGAAGGGAATTTGTCGTTTTTTATTTTTTCATCATTTCGATTATTTGTGGGGAATTGATATGATTGAGTATGAATTTTGTATAAAAAAGAAAAAAAAAAACACGCGTCGTCGTGGTTCGCGTCTATTATAATCGAAGGGCTATTCACTCGTGAAATCAGTGGAGCACTTCGCTTTGAAATCGAATGCAAAATTAGAAGAAATCGCTTGAAATCCCAAAACCTGTCAGTGAATCGATATTATCTGATCGTGATTGAAATCCCCAGAAATCAGCTTGAAATCACTTCTATAGTTTAGGGGTTTTTCTTTGATTGCCGGGATTTCAGAAATCGTTATTGAATTCCAACGAAATCAATTGGAATTCTATGAATTCATATAGTGTTTGAAATATTTTGAATCATTCCTGAAATCACAGAAATCACATGAAATCGACTTCAGTCGGAAATCGCTGTGGCACACCTCACTAAAGAGTGAATAGCCCCTCGATCATAATATCCATCCGCGTAAAGCGAGTGTGCGTTTGGCGTTGCGTACGCGCGGCGGCTCGCGGTACACGGATTTTTACGAAATTCTTCAACTTTCGAAATTCTTTGTACTTGCGTATGGCCCGGAGTGCCGCGACACCCGAATTACGTGCGGGCAATTACAAGTTCTATACCTATATATATTTCGCGTCGGAGGTGCGACTGCTCGACGAAACTCGCGACCGGAATTTTATGGGGGCGCGGAATTGAAATGTTTAATTAGCACTCGATGATTTTTCTTTGAATATTTCCTTTAGATGATCAAGTTGAGATACGTATTTTTGGTGGCGGCTGTCGTGGCGTTGGTTTACGCCGAAACCCCTTCGGCCGAACGGGAAAATGGCCAACAATTGCTGGAAGCAATGGAAGCGAGTCCCGAGGCGCCGCTGATGGTTCGCGAGAAACGTCACTTGCTCGCGAAAAAGGCACTTTTGCTAGGCGGTGGCGCCCTCCTTGGTAAAAAAGCGCTCGTTTTGGGCGGCGCGGCTCTTGGCGCGAAAGCCCTCTTGGGCGCGGGAACCGTCGGTGCTGGCCTCTATCATGCCAAGTCGTAAGTTTTCACCTATATATATAGCTAATGCTGCTCTTTTCCGTATTTTTCAGTTAAAAACTCGGTCTGATAAATGATTATGGAAAATTTTGCAGAGCTTTCGGCGGGGGTCAGGGCCAGTACTACGGCGGCGGTGGGGCTCACAACCAATACGCCCCGGTTTACCGTGGTTCGTATTATACCGGAGCGGGTTTTAAGGGAGGTTTCACCGGCGGCTACAACGGCGGCTACTACAACGGTGGCTCCAACGGGGCCTACTACAACGGTGGCTCCAACGGATACAGCGGCGGAGCAGGACACCACGGATACTACGGCGGAGGAAGCTACGACGGCGGTTATTACAACGGAGCAGGTTATGGCTCGGGCTACAACGGCGGAGGTTATTACGACAATGCTTATAACAACAACAACAACGGAGGCGGTTGCTACGACTCTGGATGCAGCAACAACGGAGGTGGAAACGGTTACTACTATGCCCAGCCATCGTACGCATCTGCCTCTGCATCCGCAGGATTGAACTTCCAAGCAGGAGTCGGGTAAGACGAAACTTAATCAATCCGCCGCCGACGACGACGCCGATCCGCAGCTTTTTCATATTTATATTCTTTATTTCATTTACAGCGCCTCCAACTCCTGGTAAATCTCATCGCGTTGTACACCACACACAGCATCGACGGTCGACGCGTGGGCGCAAAAATAAAAAAGACTGCGCGTCTTTCGCAATTTGTATATTTATTTTTAAATATATTTGTCATGTTTTGTATCACTTTTCATCAACGACGCGCGCCGTGTATAAATATTATATCTCCATTTTATTCGACCTGTATTTACAACGTATTTTTCATTTTTACCTCAAAAAGCTCCGCATATTCCACATTCCTCTTGTATTTTGGTCAAAACCTTGTAATTGCTCGCGCCAACAATCGAGCGAGCACCTTCCGCAGGTCCGCCATGTCGCCCCAACGTCATCGTCCAAAATTCTACACTTTTATTCCGTCCGCTAGAATATAACGCTGCTAATTATCTTGTAAACACACGCG
This sequence comes from Diadegma fenestrale, assembly GCA_037043255.1. Taxonomy (NCBI): domain Eukaryota; kingdom Metazoa; phylum Arthropoda; class Insecta; order Hymenoptera; family Ichneumonidae; genus Diadegma; species Diadegma fenestrale. The sequence continues at coordinate 12,421,544 of CM073317.1, forward strand.
CTCTTCGCGCATCACGCACGGACGAGAGTCGCGTTGTTCGATTCGTGCGATTATTTGATTTTCGTAATAGATCCGCGTCATTTTCTCGCCCTCGTTCTCGCCCATCGCGCGCACATCCTCTTTCTCTCACTTTTAATTTCACGCACGACGCGCGTATATAGACGCGACTTTCCCCACGCGCCCGTTATGAGACGCCTGCTGGTGTGCTTCGATACATTTACCTATATAGTGTACGAGACACCGCGTGCATGCGAGACTCGTCGCACACTGTCTCTTACAACATACACGCGTATATCTCACTTTCATCGGTCATCGCGTTTTCTCAATGGAAAAACAAAGCTCGCTCGCGCGAGCAGATTACTCGTTCCCCCCGTTCCGCGTTTTCTCACTCTCCGTCCAAAGCAGCAGCGCCTCTAGCCGCGCGAGCAAGGATCATCCTTCATATTCTTCTTCTACACACTTTGCCTATGACGCGTGCTTTAAAAAGTACTAACTCGATACGTGTTCAACATGGAAAGTTCACGCAAAGTAAATAGAAAAAAACGGCCACTTTCGCAAGTCTCTCCTGCCGAGGCAAACGCGTGTTGGTGCTAATTTGGACCACCCAACATTTTTTCATGACACACACTAAAATGTCGTGTGCTGTAAATTTGAGCCGCACGCGGGCAACGGATCGAGCAGTTTGTTTGAGAGAAATTGCGAATGAAACTCTTTCAATCTTTGCGTGCGCTCGCTCCACACAGAGACGCGCAGGGCTACGATAATAAAAAAAAAAAAAAATGGAACGCGCGCTGCGGTAGCGATTCCCACAAGTTTCACGATCCACGGCGGATTATAACAATGGATCTAGGTGTAAAAAGAAATCTGGGTGAAATTGCGGGGTCGCGCGAGGGCGGCCGATCGCTGAATAAAAAGTAAAAATAACGGCAAGGGGTCACGGCGGCGGGGGGTTCCAAATTGTGACCAATTGGTCGAAATATATTTGATCGTGATGGCATCAAAGCAGATTCGCGCACAATCGCGGTATTGCCTCGCGTTACGTATATCAAACGACGAAAATTTCACTAAATACGTCCGTGAATTGCATCCCTAATAAAGCAGCAGCGGTCGCGTTGCGTCTTCCTGCTGCTGCTCGCGCGCGGCGTACATGGGATTAGGATCGCGAGCGCGCGGGGTGGGGCAACACGGATTCAATCATTTCTTTTCTCCCATCTTTCTCGTGCTCGCGCGTGTTTATTCTTTTTACGCGATCGAGCAGACAAATGCGAGACGCGTGTGCGAGCAAGCCCCCTCCGCGACTTTCATCGCGTTGCCGCAGGCCCGCGGGAATCGCCATTCAAAAGTAGGGTTAAAAGACCGACCCTCGCGTCTCTATATAATAACGATTCAACGCGCTATCGATATCACTTGTGACATTCGACTCGTCCGTTGCGACTACACCGCGCGCCGTCAATTTCCACTCATTCAAAAAACCCTCGATTCATTCTCCAAGGTGAGCTGCTGCTTATTGCAGGATCGCGAGTGTCGCGCCGCTCGATTATTATTGCTTTGTGATTATTTATCGACCGCGCGGATTCAACTTGTTTGTTGTGCAGATGAACCGGTGCACAATCTTCATGGCGGGTTTGGTGCTTTGCTGCTGCACGCTACTTTGTGCGATGGCCCAAGAAAACACTGAGCAGCAAGCGGCAGCAGCGCCATCGCCTCTGGAAGCGGCAGGACTCGCACCTTCGTCATCGGAGGATGAGCAACACTCGAGGCCCAAAAGAACACTCTTCCTCAAGAAAAAATTGCTCGGCGCCGGTTTGCTGGGATTCGGTCTCGGAATTGCTAAAGGGTACGAATACTTTCTTACGTTCCATGAATCTTTAATACCAAATTCAGAGTTTCCTTATTTGTACACGCAATGCCATAAATGTGCGCAAATAAATACCTGCTAGATATACTGAGAAAAAGCCATCGGGTAAACTGCTTTCACTAATTTCACACGAGACACCTGCACCCGGTCCGTGTGCTCTGTTTTCTTTTTCTCAATTGCGCGCGGCCTTGTTTCCCTCGGTGCAGATACAAAGCCGGATATTACCACGGCGGAGCGGGACCGGAAGTGCATCACGTATACGTAGCACCACCACCGCCGGCGGTCAAGTACGTCGAATACGTTGAGAAACCGGTCTACGTCGAGAGAATCGTCGAGAGACCGGTATTCAAGAGCCATCCGGCACCGGAATTTGAGCCATCCTGGTCGCATCCGGCGGAACCTTCCCCGGTTTATGGGTAAGATACACGCACACCACGGTCCATATACATTTTTCCGTATCCAATATTTCTTCCTTAAAAGTTTTATTATTTCAACAATTTGTCATTTCAGACCGAGCAGCTGGTAATAATTCAAAAAGGAAATTTTTCACGGGAGCGGTCTCAAGGTGGTTGTCGCATATTACCTCATGTTGTAATTTTAATTTTAATACAATTATATATAATATTAATGCGCAAACCTGGCGTTTTTGTTATAAAATATTGTTAAAACCGAATAAAAAAAAAAAATTCAATTTTTCGTAAAAATTGTACATAAATTTTTAGTCCACTTTTCCCTTTTACGCACTTTCGTATTTCATTTTGATCTATTGCTCAACGTGTGTGTTTGGGTTGTGAGACGTAAAGTTTCCAAATGGTCAACGATTTCACGAGCGGCAGGGCCCCTGGAAATAAAATGGTAATGGGCGGCGGCGCGGTGGAGAGAGAGTATTCACACAATTTGTATTCAATTCTCGTTGCATTGTCGAATTTCATGAGAAAGAGCCCTCCGCTGCTGCTGCTGGGAGCGAAAAGTTGCTAATTCGAATTCCTAACAAAAACACACTTTTTAGTCTCGCTACAAAAACATTTTCACTTGGACTAGTTTCTCTACAACAGAAAAAACTTGTTGCTTTCTTTACCTTTTTTTTCAACAAGTTTTGTTTTTATTGCTGCTGATGGTGGTGCGTCGTCGTACTAATAAACACACACTCGTTTATAACAACGCGGAGCGTCTAGAAGATATACAAATACCCAATTTCCGGCCAATTATTTATACAATTTGCTACAATTATAGTTATTACTTTTTTCAACATTTAACATCCATCGCTGCTGTCAAATTGTCCAAATATTTTCAGTAACACGTAATCCATACTTTTTTCCCCTTATTTCGTCTCTCATTTATCGTTCTACACGTTGTTTTCGCTCTCTTTGTGTAAATAATCAACAACACTCGTTTCTTGTCATTATTATAATTATTGTAACAACGATGCTCTCCAATTCCGAGTGACGATGAGATTCTCAAATATTGCGATTCCATTTAAAAACAACAAGTGTCGCGCAATTGACCGCGGACTTGATTGAGGAAAATCTCCAAGAGCCACTCGGCGTGGCTTCTAAATTTTTTTTCTTTTACAAAATACACCGGTGCGCGATATCGCGCGCGCTCGGTTCATTATTGTTTTTTTTTAAATCTCTTATCGCGTTTTTTGGTGCCTCTACGTACACACCAACGCACACTCACGGCTCGTAACAACGAGACAAATTTTTAAATCTCTAAACATCAACCGTTCAACAACATATATAAATATTTATAAACATATTTCGTCGACGCAATTTTTCTTCTTGCTTTTATACACGCAACGGTGCATTCGCTGCGCACACGATCGGACAATATTTCATCTCTTTCTCGCGCATAAACATCATCGGTATAAAATTATTGTTGAAATCAAGTTTTGAGGAATATTTAAAATCCTAAATATTGTAGTTTTTGTTTGAAAAAAGGAAATCGAGGGAGCGACTATAACTAAAAAGTCGCTTCTCCATCGCAGGGACTTTGAAACACCCTGTATCGATAAAAGTAGTTGTCGCGACTGCATGGGCGCGCGCGCGCGACACGAAACATTTTTCATTGTTTTTACAAAAGGGTGTCGGCGCGCGCCACAACGATCCTAGTAAATATTTATCCAAAGACACTCGGTTAATAACGATGAGACGGGATTGCGTTTCGACTCGTAAAACATACCGGCAGTTTTCCCATGCCGTCAAAAGTTGGGCTTTTTCAACGTCAAAATTTCCATAGCGAAAAACGAAAGAAACAAAAATGTGTTTACGGTGACTATACAGTAGTGATTAATTTGCTAGACGATATACGCGGATATACGCGATTGTTAGGCCGATAGAAAAGGTATTCACAATTTCATGATTATAATATTGCATCCGCGTTTCTCACATCCCTGCACTAATGTACGGAATAAACGGTGATAAATAAAATGGGATAAAGTTTGAAATATAACATTTCCGAGGGGCTATTCACTCTTCAGTGAGGTGCCACAGTGATTTCCGACTGAAGTCGATTTCATGTGATTTTTGTGATTTCAGGAATGATTCAAAATATTTCCAACACTATATGAATTCATAGAATTTCAATTGATTTCGTTGCAATTCAATAACGATTTCTGAAATCCGGGCAATCAAAGAAAAACCCCAAAACTATAGAAGTGATTTCAAGCTGATTTCTGGGGATTTCAATCACGATCAGATAATATCGATTCACTGGCAGCTTTCGGGATTTCAAGCGATTTCTTCTAATTTTGCATTCGATTTCAAAGCAAAGTGCTCCACTGATTTCACGAGTGAATTGCCCCTCGACATTTCTATATACGCAGGTACGCCACAATCTTCGTTTTCGTTATCCGCGAATGGGAATACAACTGTCCAGCAGTGTAAAATATTGCACATTAATTTTAACGATCCAATAGACGCTAAATTATATCCACCTCGATTCTTCACAATTTATCTTCTATATATATATATATATTTATTTATTTATATTTATATCTATATAAATAACGCTTAGGGAGGTAGTTTGGCATCGTAAATCGCTTGATATTTAAAACTTTGATTGAATCATTGGAGGTTTCATAATCCTGTTTTTTGAATTTATCGTCAAGGTACGTAGTAGAGGATTTTTCATAACGCTTTTAATATACAAAAGGAACCATTTAGCGGGGATCGTGGTGCATGATTGAATCGCTCAGTGCATGCTCAATGCAACGTCAGCGATTCGACCGATAGGGACATTGATGCGGCGTGTCGATATCCCGCTTGTTGATCTCGATGACGCAAAACAACTGGCTGCGCGCTCGATGGAATCTCTTCGATTCTTTCCAAATCGTTGGCCGCCCCCGCACTGTTTTGCTTGTACAATCGCGGGCCGCCTCCCCGACTAATCGCCGGCTGCTGCTGCTGTTCCGACACGACGGAAATGGTCGGCGGATCATCCGCTCGATCCAGACTGAATTGTCGCCTCAAAAATCGACCGCTCGACGTCGCTCCCTTTCCTGCTCGTTATATATACGTTAATAAAGAAAATTTTGTTAAACAAGATCGATATTTTGTTGGATACGTCAAACCAAAAGTTTTTTTTAGAAAAATCGCGAAAACTTTGTCATTTCAGCAAAAAACATTCTAGAAAATCTTTTCGAAAAGTGAATTTTTGTCCTTCCAATCGTAAATTTTGCTGACAGTTGCGTTACAAATGAAAAATATTGTCGAAATAACGAAAATTTTGAAATTATTCCAAAATATTTAGTTCGCTGTATTCAAAAAAATATCGACGTTTTTTGAAAAAATTGAATTTTCAGTGTGAGGAGAAAATTTTGTTGAAAAATATCGATATTTTGTTGGAATCGTTCGACTCGACGTTTTTTTCGAAAAATCCCGAAAATTTTGTCATTCCAGCAAAAAACATTCTGGAAAATCTTTTCGAAAAGTGAATTTTTGTCCTTCCAATCGTAAATTTAGCTGACAGTTGCGTTACAAATGAAAAATATTGTCGAAATAACGAAAATTTTGAAATTATCGCGAAATATTTAGTTTGCTGTATTCAACAAAATATCGACGTTTTTTGAAAAAATTGAATTTTCAGTGTGAGGAGAAAATTTTGTTGAAAAATGTCGATATTTTGTTGGAATCGTTCGATTCGACGTTTTTTTTCGAAAAATCCCAAAAATTTTGTCATTCCAGCAAAAAACATTCTGGAAAATCTTTTCGAAAAGTGAATTTTTGTCCTTCCAATCGTAAATTTTGCTGACAGTTGCGTTACAAATGAAAAATATTGTCGAAATAACGAAAATTTTGAAGTTATCCCAAAATATTTAGTTCGCTGTATTCAACAAAATATCGACGTTTTTTGAAAAAATTGAATTTTCAGTGTGAGATGAAAATTTTGTTGAAAAATATCGATATTTTGTTGGAATCGTTCGACTCGACGTTTTTTTCGAAAAATCCCGAAAATTTTGCCATTCCAGCAAAAAACATTCTGGAAAATCTTTTCGAAAAGTGAATTTTTGTCCTTCCAATCGTAAATTTAGCTGACAGTTGTGTTACAAATGAAAAATATTGTCGAAATAACGAAAATTTTGAAATTATCCCGAAATATTTAGTTTGCTGTATTCAACAAAATATCGACGTTATTTTGACAAAATTTAATTTTCAGTGTGGTTATCAACGCAAAAAGGAAAATGGAATTGAGGGGGGACTTACCGCCGGTGTTATATTCGTTGGGCGAGAGACATCGATAATGATTGTAAGGCGAGCTGAGGTCGTCCTCGCCGATAACGCTGCCACCGCCGGCAGCGGCCGCGAGTCTGCGGTGCCTCGTCCGAAATGCCGACGAACTGCTCTGTATCGAGGTGAGGGAAGTCGTCGAAGAAGCCGCGCCGAGAAGAGCGGCAGCGACTTCGCTGGCCGATACCGGCGTACCGAGCATTTGCTGCTGATTCTCGGAGCAAACATTTTTGCCACTGCCGTAAGCAGCGCCAACAGGTTCCGTTGGTGGACTCTTGACAATGTCCCGAAACATGTCGATCGCGGTGGAAGTCGCTTCGCTCGACATTTCCGTCGTCGGGGTCTCGTCGTGAACCGAAACCGAAACCCATTGTTTTGCCAGTAATTTAGCCCCGGCGCCGGTACGCGATGGCGAACAAGTTTTTTCACCTGCACCCAACATACTCGGGGACTCGTCCTGCTGCGGCTGCTGCTGCTCACCTTCCATCGATACCGCTCGCTCTTGCACGACGGACCGCTCCGTTTCCGTTTCCGGCGGCGAGTCTTGGTGCTGGCTAGCCGCCAAATTTCCCAGGATCTCGCTCTCCTCCAATCTATATGAAATGTGAGCAAAAATATAGTTAAATAAATATAATTAGTCATAATATTTAGCCGCATATTTGTATTGTTAAATTATACCCATGATCCTCTCTTGGAGTTGAGCAGTTTGAAGAGCGCGTGAAAGGAAGAAAAAAAATGTAATGAGGCTGGTGAAGCCTCAATTGGCCAAAATTGGTTAAACCGTTTGGAGGGATAAATGTTTCTTACGAGAAAGCTGGTGCGGTGGTGGTTGGGCGTATCGATCGCAGGGGGAAAAGGCGCGAGGGCTATTCGTGCACGATATAATGGAGCGTATGAAGAAGGGATGACGCATGCATCAGCGCAAGGAGAGAATAATGCGAGGGATCGGTAAAACTCACCCGAGCGAGGGAGGGGTCGGCAAGTCTTTGTCGAAGCCTTGTTTGCCGAGGAGCCAGTACGTTGGCATTTTCCCTTTGCCTTTAATCTCCGTTCGTCCACGATACTCTATGTGGTAGCCGCCAACCTCGTTCAAACGATTCCACGTTGCTTGGCTCAAATGTATACGCCACGGTGCTCCCGTCGATTCCATTCTCGAGGCTGTATTTACCGTGTCACCAAACAGGCAATATCTCGGCATCGTCAATCCAACAACGCCCGCGCAACACGGACCTGCAAATTATTCCTCGCCGGCCCGCCGGCGTCTCAATTATTATTTTCAAGCAAATATTTCGTTCGAACGCGCGCGCGCGCAATCCATGCATGGCTTACCGGTGTGAAGACCGATTCTCAGTCTGAGCTGCGTCTTTGGCAAATGTTTCAGCTTGAATTTTCCACTCTGGTGCAAAAGATCCAGCGCCATTGTCGCTATCTGCGAGGCATGATCCGGAATTCTTACGGGACATCCACCAACGACCATATAAGCGTCGCCTATCGTTTCGACCTTGTACACCGTATACGCATTGATCGTTGCATCGAAACACGTGTACAAATCGTTGAGAAGATCAACCACTTGAAACGGTGTCGAATATGCCGATATCGTTGTGAATCCAACAATGTCGGAAAAGTATATCGTAACTTCGGCAAACTCTTCAGGATCCACGGGCATTCCGAGTTTTAGCTTTTCGGCGACGGTACTGCGATCGAGAGTTTTAATATTAAGTATGCGGGAACGCGTGTGCAGGCGTCGCGTCACCTCTTTACTCACTTGGGAAGCATGCGATTCAGAAGCTGTTCCGTTTTCTTCTTTTCCATATCCAGCTGTTCGGTACGTTCCCTTATCAGTTCTTCCAAATTGTTTGAATATTTCTCGAGCATTTGGAACATTGTGTCGACGAAATTAACTTTCCGGCCGTGGTTCAACTTTTTGAAAAGATCGTGGACCGCGTTGAAGTCCGGCCTCATGTCTGCAGCTTCCGCCCAACATTGTCGCATTATATTTATCGCTTCCGGTGGCGCTGCCCCCTTGCTCACCGACGGTCTTATCAGTGGCGGTGGTTTCTTCACTTTTTCAATTATTTCTACAATTTTTCGAAACACGAATACACACGTTATGATTTTAATAAAAGGGATAAACGCGAAGGGCTATTCACTCGTGAAATCAGTGGAGCACTTGGCTTTGAAATCGAATGCAAAATTAGAAGAAATCGCTTGAAATCCCGAAACCTGTCAGTGAATCGATGTTATCTGATCGTGATTGAAATCCCCAGAAATCAGCTTGAAATCACTTCTATAGTTTTGGAGTTTTTCTTTGATTGCCGGAATTTCAGAAATCGTTATTGAATTCCAACGAAATCAATTGAAATTCTATGAATTCATACAGTGTTTGAAATATTTTGAATCATTCCTGAAATCACAAAAATCACATGAAATAGACTTCAGTCGGAAATCACTGTGGCACCTCACTAAAGAGTGAACAGCCCTTCGGATAAACGAGCGGTGGAGGTGGTGGTTGCACAGGTGGGGTGTGATGAACGCACCTTCGGGCGAAAGAGCCAGCATGCAAAAAGGTTCGCCTCGCACAACAACTTCTTGCATTATTATGCCAAAGCTGTAAACGTCTCCGGGCTGGGTGCCTCTTTTGCGAAGGTGCGGATGCCTCAGAAGCTCCGGAGCGGTCCACAGGAGATCTGCGTGGCGGAGGTGATAAAAATATGTGCGGCGCGCGGTTATACATTTTCATATGGAAGAGACAATGCGAGAACGAAAAGCATTTACCTCGAGCCGTTTTGGAGGGTGGCACGAGATTCTGTGCCTCGTAAAACGCGGGCAATCCATAATCCGTCACCTTTAGCACCCATCGAGCATCAATTACGCAATTCCTCGATGTCAAATATCCGTGAACGCGAATTGGACTGCCGTGCAGATACTTGATGCCCTGCGAGCGACACGACATTGCAATGGCACATGAGGCTTGAGACAGAGAAAAAAACAAAGTGGCCAACAAATACCCGGACAAGATCCGTCAGCAGAGACAATCGGAATGACCAGTCGAGCTTTATTTCATCCTGGACCAAAACATCTTCGAGGGATCCTCGCGAACAATATTCCGAGACTAAACACGGCCTCGTCGGTTCCGTCAGGCAGCCAATCAGAGGATTCAAATTTTCGTGTCTCAGCCCGTGCACCTGTTGCGCCGCGCCAACATGTTGCAAAAACTTGTTACTTTGTTGGCGCGCTCGAAACTCGGAAAAATCGGAGCGAGACTACGAGTATACTTGCCATAACTAAAACATCCATCGCTTTGCTCTTCAGCTCGAATGTTCCCTGTGACGGTAGTTCCTTCAGTTGGACGAGGTCACCCTGCATATAATACACGGTGGATCGCGATAAACGAGCAGAGTTTTAGTTTATTGCAATAAGGGGCACGGGGGGCGCCAACTATTTTTTTTCCTTTTGCTTCCTCATAGAGGAATCTATGTGACGGTGAAATTTTTTTTTTTTTTTCCAGTTTTCAATGTCAATATGCCTAAAATGTCCCAAAACGTCGGAAAATCATATCTAGAAAAAATGTCCGGATGTGTGTGTGTGTGTGTATGTTCTGGCACTGTAAAATTTAAACGTTCATAACTTGAGAACGGTTTGAGCTACAGGGCTGCCCTTTTACACAGATGTTAATCTACACCGGCTCTTCGTTCGTTGCGAATTTTGTCGGAATTGATAGAAAACTACAGATTCTACGGGATTTTGAAATTTTCAAAAAAATGTCGTAATCGCTTTAGCTTCCCCAAATTTCAAGATATATTATTAATTTTTTTTTTATAAATAGAGTATCATAATAGGAAGGTTAGTATTGAATTTGGAAATGATCGGTTGAACGGTTTAAATTTGATGGATTTTTGAATTTTACGAAAATATTAGTTTTCCGAAAAATCGTCTGGGCGCTTGAATTTTTGCAAATTTCGAAAGATATTAGGAATAAATCTGTATTTCCTTTTTCCTTTCCAGAAAAGTTCTCGAAATTTTATTATTAAAATGCAAATAAAAAAGGCTGCAAATTGAAATTTGCAAATTGCTTCCTCAAGATGCTCAAGATACACGATGCTCAAAGCTTCCTCTATGAGGAAGCTAAAATTAAAAATATGGCCACAATTTTTCCTTACGTTGTATCGGGCTCGAGGATCCTTGAGCATGGTATGCCTGACGAGACTCCCCGTACCGCCGCCACTCGCCTGAATTCCATGGTGCGTTTTTAGCGAACCAACGCTACCCTGCAAAAGATCCGGTTTTTCCACTTCCGGTCCGCCAAATTCCTGGAGTTGGTGAAGCCAGCAACAGAGCATCGCTTCTATACCCTCGTCGACCTAAAAACAATATTTCATGCTCCTCGATCGTCTTTGATTTTTCTCAGGTCGTTTGGATTTGCTTTCTATACTAACCCTTCGAGAATCTGGCATCTGAGGGAAAACAAAGTCGGACGCGGTCAATATTATTTTGTAGGGTCCCTTTGACATTCTCTTATTCAACAAGTGCCGCCTATGGAAAATGCGCCAAGTCCATTAATACGCATCGGGTATAACGCGCGACGAAAATGAAATAATAACAAAATTTACCGTATAAGCGCAATCGTCACGACAAGCATCAGAGCAAAGAGCAGCGATCCCAAAACGATGGTGATTATGTGAGCCGCTCGCAACGGAATCAAGTCGTCGGCTGCGAAAATAAAAAACAAACCCAAACAAGGGCAAAACAATAAAAACAATAGGATGAAAATTTATACAATACATTACCGGGACATTCGATCTCGTCGTCGTCGTCGTCGCCGTTGCAGAGTACGCCCGTGCTTTCCTCGTCCGCCAAATAATTATTGTCCATAAAAGCCCGAAGTAGCAAACGTTCCTCGTGCTCGATAACTTGAAGTATCGGCTTCCAACCGGCCGAACTTTTCCAAGCCAAAACTCCGTACGTGTACATTTTGTTGTTGTTGGAATCGAGAGACGAATTATCGTGCGTCAAAATATTGAGAGATTCGTTCAAATGCTCCAGAATATTTGGCTCGACGTAGCTCTGCGTTCCGTTGTAAACTCTCTCGAGATCGTACCTTGAAAGCAGTTGTTTCAAAAATTGCATCGCGGGGTGTTACGAAGAAATAAAAAAAAAAATGAAAAAATGAAAAAATCAACGAGATCCGGCCCGTTTGGAAGCTGGAATTATTTTCGAAATTCATTGCGGTCGCGGCAAATAATATATAAATAGCCTGTATGATGTAATTACCGTTGGTCGAACGGTACGAGGGCGAGGAAATTGCTCGGCAGAATAAATTCCGGACCGGCGGTCAATGCTGGTGGAAAACGTTTATCATTATCATTAATTTTAATATTATTATTATTATTATTGTTGATTCGTTTGTCGGAGGACGTCTCGACGTTCGTATCGTTATTGTTGAGCAAGGAAGATCTCGATTGTACGATTGTCGTGTACGGATTGACGGAAGCAGCAGCAGCTGGTAAAAAGAGATTCGGTCCGTCCGGATGGACCAGCAGGACGATTGAATTTTTGGCGCTTATTTGTACGATTGCCCGCTTGGCAAATTCTTCATCCTCCACCGGAAGGCAAAGGACGATTACTGCGAAAGAGACATTGCGGGAGCGCGGCGATTATAATCATCTCGATTCGCTCCGGTCGCGGCTGCAGGATTATTATATAATAATCTCACCTCTGCAAGGAACCGCGTGCAAGAGCCTCAAAGTTCCATAAATCTGTTTGGTTGTTCCTCGATGCGGAAGAACGGTGTGATGTCTCGGAACGATTCCGATGCTCCGAAGGGCTCCGACTACAGATCGATCCAGACTCGGCCAGGGCTCGTGATCTGTCGCGCGCGCGCGGTTATTATTTTATCGCAATTTCAAATGGAAACGAATCGAATGTTTAGCAAACAAACCAACTAAACAATTACCGGTACTAACGACGGCGACCGTTTTCCATCGAAAGTGAAGAAATATTTCAGCGAGTGCCTGCGCGATCGCCGGAACCGATGGCGAGAGTCTGATTGTCGATGAGAGCACTTTATTTTCTTCCATTATTCTCTGTAATTGCGATAGGATCGTTCGAGCAGACGCCATTATTATATGTATATATATACGTGGTACGCGAGTTGTTTCGCGCGCCATTGAACGCATCTTTCGTTTTTTTGCTTTTTTCTCCTGTCCTCAACCCCTGCTCCATTTTTATTATAATAGGTCCAAGTGGAAACTTACTAACGGACATGTCCAAGTCAGCAGGGGTTTGTCCCAAAGATGCGCGAGTCTGGCAGCAACTTCGCACGTATTGGGATCGAGCGCGGCGATAAGGGCCTTTGTCGTTGTCTGGCCGAGGGCCTGAACGAGAACTCCGAGACCCCAAGATTTGCTCTCGCACGTAACTACCAAAATAGCATTGTTATTATCGTTATTATTATTTTTACGCCATGCATGACCTACATACTCCGCTGCTGCATGCTTTTGCAAGGAAAACGCGATGACGCGAGGGACGAGACGCGCGCGTAATGATCGTTCAGTTGGAAAAAATCGGAGGGTCGATCCGCGCGGTTAAATTAATATAATAATCCTCCCCCCCCCCTTTTTATCATTTATTCGCTAAATTTATTATTCCAGTTGTATATACCATTAGGATGAAAAATATTTCGGACAAAGTCGTGTTTTGCGCCAACGCAACAAAGGGCATGCACGCGCGCGGCCAAAGCCGGAGTGGGGGGGTGTTTTCGCGGGAAATCGAGAGCACGCGCGCACAAAAATAATATCACAGATTGAGACAAAAAAAACGAAAAGGGAAATAGACGCACGCGATATCGATTGCGTGCGAGAGCCGAAACAGGAGCAGGAACGCACGAGTCGCGGTGCGCGGATGTGAACGAGCGACAAAGGATAGAGCAGCGGGGGTGCGGGGGCCGCGCGGATAAATTGGACGGGAAAAAAGTCGCGAAATAAATCGGCATGGATTATTTACTCACGTGATCTTTGCAGCATCCTTATAGATAGTTTGGCACTGTACGCAGAGAGAAAAGCTTGAATCTCGTTGATATCCTGCTGCGGCGGCGATTGGTCGTTGCAATCATCACCCAAAAAAACAAGAACGTCGGCGCTAACTCCGCCGGTGGAATAAAAGTTGGGATACGACGACGAGGGTGAACGTTTGACGATGCTGCTGGTGGAGGAATGATGATGATGATGATTATAGTTGTATGATTGTAAACGATCGTCCGAGGAGCCCGAGGAGGAGGAGGAGGAGGAAACGAGGATCAAGACCACGAGGAGCCACCACCAATTATGGTGAAAACGGTCCCGGGCCATGGACCCTCTAACCTCGCTTCTGGCCCTCCGCGTTTTGTTTTTATTTTCTTATTTATTCTACTTAAATTCTGCCCGCATATATCGCGGGGCTATTATTTCTTCCGTCTGTTTTTTTTTCTTCTTCATCCAACAATCGATATCCAATCGATGATTCTTCGTTTCTTCATTATTCCGATGACGATGATAGTCGCGCGCCCGCGCGCTTTTTCTTGTTTTCACTTTGGCGTGTGCATGTGTACTACTCTTGGCAATACAACGACACGAGCGATTTAAATCCCACGACCTCCAATCCCCGAGATAAAGAAGAAGCAGGCAATGATAATAATAAAGAAAATACGATATGATGATGAGCCTGCTGCTCCCAATCGATATTCATCCCTGACCTATTTTATTCCCTGTTGCACACTATACTGCGCTGCACTTTTTTGTCCCGAGGCTATGATGCTTCTTCATTTTTATTTCACTGCTGCGCGCACTCGCCATTATTTTCAATGTTTACATCTCAATATAGATATTGCTTTTTGTTTGGATGAATTTTCAGTCGAGCGCGCTTTCATCCCTCCGCGCGCGCGACAATCTTCATTGTTTTCCTCCACGCTCGCGATATCGAACTGAAGCTGTTTGCCAATTTGGACACTGCTGGCACACAGCAGCAGAGCACACTCCGGGGAGACTCGGTGCTCGCTGCTGGTACAGCCAGAGCCAGCTTCCGCCCCCCCCGTCAAAGCACCAAAGCACGAGCAATGTCCCGGGAAAAGCAAAATTCTCACCCTCCTCCTGCTGGCTGGCTGGTACACTATAATCCAGCCACTATTGCGCATCACACCCGGCGTCGAACCTGCTCTCGTCCTCTCTCGCGTACGTGTGTGTGTGCGCGCGTCAAAATTGTATAAAATACCCTTTACCCTTTACCTTAGTGTGCCCCGCCGCGCGTACGAGATGCTGATCGTGGGACCGAGTGGATTTGTGATCCGCTCGCGGCATGACAGCTAGTTCGAACAATATTGCGAAACTTTCCAATCCGTTAAATATATATAGAGACAATTTCGTCTCGTCTCTTTGTTATCGAAATTGACTTTTTCAATTTTGCGCAATAAGGGAAGCAGAGCATCAGGATAAAACGGGATGGGATGCGATAATTCAATAAAATTGTTTTTCAAGCTCCGTCGCAAACAAGTTTGTTTTTTATTTAAAAAGACACAACGAAAGATTGATACGTAAAATTCTCTGTGGTAAATAAATACATTTTTCAACGCTCCGAGCGTGTCGGTATCTCTTCATAAGTTTTTTTCAAAAATATAAATTTCCATCGCCTCGGCGATCCGGTTGAGCAGGAACAATGCGCCCGGAATGTCATTTTATTTGTTTATCCTCTCGGCTTTCAAAAATCAATCGCCTTTGGTCGCGTCTTGGTGTAGACGTACGCCGCAATCAGCACAAATATTGCAACTAACGTCGGCAGCACCACCGTAAAGACTCGTTGTTTATTTTCCATAAATTCTTTTTTCCTTTCCTTCTTTTGCTTGTTCGTCTCTTTCGTTTTACCCTTTAGTTGCCTCATTTCTCTTATTCCGCCCGAACCGGAACCGCGCTGCAAAAAAAACACATCAATTTCACTCACTCTTTCAGCATAGTCAGCCCGGTATGTTCGAGTTTGCAATTTATCAATAAACGAGTTGCCGCAATATGTGACAGATTGTCATTTCATCGCGCGATATTGCGTTGTTTCGACCAGTCGTAAGTGTGTATCCAATATTTGGAGGTTGTAACGATTGTTGTTGGGTCGAAAACTTTTGATTCGTCCGCTCGGCCCACTCGATGATGCCCAGCATTCATGTATTTTCCTTCAATTTCTTATTATTTGTATTACTTACCGCCCAAAAGTTGTGAAAAATGAAAAATTGTGTGCGATAGCGAAGCAGTAAGCACGACGACCGACCGTCCAAACAAAATCTGGGCCAAGACACGTAAGCACTAATCAGTCCGAGTTTCCGCGAGCGGTCGGAACCGAAAGGTGGACGCACGGAAGCGACCGCCGCTTTACCGGCAGTGGCGCGATTGATAAGAGGTCGAAATTTTTCATTTTTTAAATCGTTTGGTGGCCTCGAAATTCCAAATTTATTCGAGGCGGCATCGTTTGTTGGTGATGATAACAATTGTCTCGTTTATTGTTATTGCATCATCATTCGCTATATGTGAATTGAAAACGAGCGGCGAGTCACCGCGCGGCGGCGCTGTTTCAGCTGTTTGCGAGCCCCGACTGTCGGTTTAGAGGTTATGCGGTGTTTGTGCAACTTGCCTCGTCGTCAAAAGAATATAAATTTCATGATTTTTAATTAAATAAATAGTCTCGAGTGTTTACGAGCAGGAAAAATGGATCCTCGGGTGCATCGAAAATCCGACCCCGAAGACGATGATTCGATGCCCGAGGAAACGTCCGGCAGCTTGCCAACCGTCGTCAACGAGCCCGTTTCGTCCAATTCTCAAGTACGAGTCGTGTCAATAATTAAAATAAAAAGCCGCGGCCAGTCAAATGAAAAATTGCGTCGTTTCATTCGCAGATAGTGGAATGGATCAACGAGTGTACCGTCGCGACCGGCGAACCTGCCAAACTTACCAATTTATCGAAAATTCAAGAATTTTTGTTGCACAAAGAACCGCATTTGTTGAGCCAATATCTCCAGGAGGTTCTGCAATTTTCTCTCGACAGAAATGCCGAGGTTAGAAAGTTCGTAACGGGCTTTATCGAAGATGCCGGGTAAGTAGAGAAAATATTTTGTCCGACGCGAGTCAATGCCGCGACGATTTAAACGACCAATGATTTTTGATAACAGAGATAAACAGCCGGAAAGTATTCCGGCGATGGTGCAAACACTCTCGAGATTGGTGGCGGACGACGCTCCGCTCGTCGCCAAAAGAGCTCTCAGAGCCAGCGGTAGAATAATAAGATCCGCTCTCAAATGGATAGCGAGCGTTCCGCTGGTGACTACCGAGATGGAAACCTCCTGGACGCACCTGAGCAGTCTCAAAGTACAAATAATAAACATGATAGACAGCGACAACGACGGGTACTAAATCTTGCGACTCTGGTGCGCATCGTTGCAAATAAACGAAATAGAATTTTTTTCAAAGTCAAAATCGAGGGGCTATTCACTATTTAGTGAGGTGCCACAGTGATTTCTGACTGAAGTCGATTTCATGTGATTTTTATGATTTCAGGAATGATTCAAAATATTTCAAACACTATATGAATTCATAGAATTTCAATTGATTTCGTTGCAATTCAATAACGATTTCTAAAATCCCGGCAATCAAAGAAAAACCCCAAAACTATAGAAGTGATTTCAAGCTGATTCATGGGGATTTCAATCACGATCAGATAATATCGATTCACTGACAGGTTTCGGGATTTCAAGCGATTTCTTCTAATTTTGCATTCGATTTCAAAGCGAAGTGCTCCACTGATTTCACGAGTGAATAGCCCCTCGGTCAAAATGGCAACTTTTTTATTCCACCAAAAGTTTCGGTTTTTTTCGTAATATTCTCCAAAACTTTTGGTCAATTAAGAATCTGCAATTTTGACTTTGAAAAAATTTCTATTTCGTTTATTCGCAACGATGGAAACTTCGGGATCATACAAATGACGGCGAGCGTTGATAATTTGCATTGATATTTGCAGAATACGAACGCAGGCTGTGAAATTTCTGGAAGGCGTGGTCCTTCTACAAACTTATCCGGACGCGGATACACCCAAGAAAGCCGACGATTTTTCTCTGGAAGATGTACCGCTGACTCTTAAAATTGCTAGACGCAGAAAACTGGAGGAGGAAGCGAATCACGTGATGAATTTGTTGGTGAAATTTCACGGCTCGCCCCACGTCAGCAGTCTCAATCTCATGACTTGCATGGGCTCGTTGGCCCTCATTGCCAAAATGCGGCCGCAATTCATGCCTTCCGTTATTCAAGGTAAAAATTTGACACAATTCCTCAAATAATTTGAGTAATAACGAGATAAAAACCCCAACCGATTCGTTGCCGTAGCTCTGCAAAAATTGCAAAACGATTTGCCACCGACCCTGTCGGATTCGCAAGTGACGAGTGTTCAGAAACATTTGAAATTGACGCTGCTCGGTTTGATGAAACATCCGGCGAGCATAGAATTCGCCTCGTCGATAGCCAAACAATTGAGCCAACTGGGCGCCAAGGAACAGGATATTCTCAAGGCGTATCCGAAACCCGAGGATATTCGGCGATTAAAGAAACGTCAACAAGAAATGGCTGCGGCGAGTGCCGCCAAAAGAGCCAAACTCGAGACTATCGTTCCGGTGGAAGATGCGGAGCCTCCGCCGAGCCCGGTTCCTCCGCCAAAACCTCCGCAACTGATCGAACTCTCGGAAAGCTTCATTGCCGAAAGATTGAGCGTCGAGATTGCCTCCGAATTAGTTATGGACAGTATGGTACGAAGCGCGCGCGTATTTCGAAACTCGAGGCGACGCCAGTCGCCCATTTTCAACGACATTGAACTTTGCATCGTTGGAATGCAACGAAAACTCATTATCATTTATAGCAGAGCCCAAAATTTTAATGCAATATTTGTCAAAGATAATGGGACAGTCTGATTTGCCATCGAAAAACTGAATCAACGAGGAAAATCGTCAGGATCGCAGTAATTATAAAAATAATTAATGAAAATTTTATTTTTCGTTCATTTCCAACGATGCAAACTTCAGGATCATCCATTTTTATTCTCTCTCTCTCTCTCTCTCTCTCTCTCTCTCTGGTTTATTATAATAATAAAAAGGTTTGGGTTTGTTTGGACAGGCTTGGGTTCCGGACACAATGACCTCGATATTCGGCCGCGAGTATCAGCCGAGCGCGACCGCCGACATAAACGTACAGCGTCAGATAATTGGTAAATTATTAGCGGCCCAGATAAAGCAAGCAAAGGCGAAAAGAACAAAGAAGGACGGAAAGGCGGAGGTGGAGGTGGAGGAGGACGCGTTGATGGAGGATCTGATCCAAAATCCGAGCATAACGGTGGCGGAGGCGAAGCGGGAGAGAAAACGGGAAAAGGATCGGGAAAAGGAGAAAGAGGCCAAGGCGTCATTGGAGGCGCACGAGAAATCATTGGTAAAGGCGAGAAATCGTTTGAAAGCGTTGAAATTATCGGAAATAACGAAACCATTGAGCCGCGAGATGAAAGAAAAAATGTTGTTGATGGCGGTGAACAGGATACTCGGGGCTGAGAAAAGCGCCGTTTACGGTGGAGTCGCCACCGTCAGATCGAAAATTTTAACCACACTCGCGGCTACTTTTAATCCTTACATCAAGGAAGCGGTACTGCGTTACATCACCGAGGACGTGCGAACTCGAATGGATCTTGCACTCGGCTGGCTCTACGAGGAATACGCGCTTCTCCAAGGTTTTCAAAGGAGAACAACCCTCTGCAAGAAACCTCGCGAAGCTCCCCATCAAGCCTACAACTTTTTGCTCTGCACACTCGTCTCGGCGATCGATTTGATCCAGGGCAAGGATCGCGATCCTCTCGTATCTCGACTCTATCTCGAGGCTCCGCTCATTACGGAGGACGCGGTCGAAGCGTTGAAAGCATTGTCGTCCGACGAGACACGCGCTTTTGCACCGTTGCAACTGCTCAAAGAAATGGTCGTACGAAGGCCCACCAAACAATTGATATTTCTCAATGTTTTGCTCTGTCACACGGGCCACGAGACTGCCGCGATAAGAGACGCCGCGATCGACATAGTTGTACAGCTTTACGCACGAAAAGATCTCAGCAAATTGATCGAGGAATACGCGGTTCTTTACTTGGCATTTTTGAGACAGCCCAAACCACCGGAAATAGTATTTGGTCAGGATCGCGGAAGAGCCCAGATCGAACAAGTCTGGAGCGAATCGACTGTGCGCGCCTGCTTGGGACTGTATTTGGCTCTTTTGACCCAACACCAAGATCTCATTCACGAATTGGCCCGAGTGTACACCTCGATGGCGGCCGATGTAAAACGAATCGTTCTCAGGCTCGTCGAAGCTCCCGTTCGTTCTCTCGGCATGGCCAGTCCTCAGCTCCTCGCTCTCGTCGAGAGTTGTCCCAAAGGAGCCGAGACTCTCGTAACTCGAATCATTCATATTCTTACCGACAAATCACCACCGAGCGCCGAGCTCGTTTCCAGGGTTCGCGAACTCTATCAAACTCGTGTTTCCGACGTCAGATTTCTCATTCCCGTTCTCAACGGTTTGACCAAGAAAGAAGTCACCGCTGCCCTCCCCAAACTCATCAAACTCAATCCCATCGTCGTCAAAGAGGTTTTTAATCGGTTGCTCGGCAATCACAGCAGCAGCAGCAGCAACAGCGAGGGAAATCCTCATACCTCGCCACTCACGCCCGCCGAGTTGCTCATCGCTCTTCATCACATCGATTCGAGCAAAGCCGAATTGAAAACTGTCATAAAAGCAACGTCTCTGTGCTTCGCCGATAAACAAGCCTTTACGCAGGAGACTCTGGCGGTCGTGATGCAGCACCTGATGGACATGACTCCGCTGCCGACGTTATTCATGCGAACGGTTATACAAAGTTTGGCCCTCTATCCTCGATTAAGCGGATTCGTCATGAATATATTGCAACGCTTGATTCTCAAACAAGTTTGGAAACAACCCAAAGTTTGGGAGGGTTTCGTCAAGTGTTGCGAACGAACTCAACCCCAGAGCTTTCAGGTTATTCTACAATTACCCGCCGTCCAATTGGCCGATGCCTTGAAAATGGCTCCCGGTTTGAAAGCTCCGTTATTGGCACACATTGATTCCTTTGCCGATAATCAGGTAACGCGTTTTTTTTACCTTTTCGCTTACCAGTCGAGGGGCTATTCACTCGTGAAATCAGTGGAGCACTTGGCTTTGAAATCGAATGCAAAATTAGAAGAAATCGCTTGAAATCCCGAAACCTGTCAGTGAATCGATATTATCTGATCGTGATTGAAATCCCCATAAATCAGCTTGAAATCACTTCTATAGTTTTGGGGTTTTTCTTTGATTGCCGGGATTTCAGAAATCGTTATCGAATTGCAACGAAATCAATTGAAATTCTATGAATTCATATAGTGTTGGAAATATTTTGAATCATTCCTGAAATCACAAAAATCACATGAAATCGACTTCAGTCGGAAATCACTGTGGCACCTCACTAAAGAGTGAATAGCCCCTCGTTACCAGTCGCTTTGTCACCCGCTCTTTTTCGTCTAACGCTCCAAAAATTATATTACAGAAAGCCCACATTTCCCAATCGATCATGGACGTTATTCAGGGAAAAGCTTCGATCGACATGCACGACGATTTTGACATTGCCCCGGCCGGCGATTATCTATCGGAAGCAAAGCCCGAACCTATGGACACTGCCGACATTGCCGAGCCTGCGCCCCCGGGCTTGGATTGAACGACCCGATCCAACACCTTTTTATCATATTTAATAATCAACGCGCGACAATAAAAAAAATTCAACGGCGCAACAACAAAAAAACCAACCGACTTCTCGTCTTCCTCGATCCTCGTTCGTGTACCAAAGTTAACCGAAATCGACTCCAGTGTCCAACAGATCCCGCAGCATGAAGGAAGCTTTTTTCGGAAGAATTCTGTAAGCAGGAAAAAGCAGATTATAGCAATTTTCCAGAGTCGCGGCAAGATGCGCGTGAGTTTGTTTTTTTTTTTTTGTTGTCTCTACCTCAATACGTGTCCGAGATACAAGAGATATCCGGGAACGCTAAATTCGGCATAATCGCGTCTGACGCCGTTCAATATCTTTCTCGCTGCATCGCTCGCCGGCATCGTGCCAAAATAGCTCGGTATCCTGTTTTCAATTACAAATACATACGTCTGCTCTTATATTCTTTGTTGTTATTTGAGTGTGCGCGTTTCGGAACGAGGCTGAAGTTCGCAACGTTGGAATGCATCGAAAAAACTTATTTTTATTGATAAATTGTTCAATTTTATAAAACATGGAAATTTTTCGAGTTTATACACTTGTTGGGCCGCAAAAATCGATTTCTTTTATCATTGTAACAACATTGTACATTTTTATCAAAAGTTTTGCCACAAAATGAATGAATTTCGTTGCATTGCAACGATGCAAACTTCAACGTCATACAATCACGAGGCTGAAGTTCGCAACGTTGGAATGCAACGAAAAATACTCATTTTTATTGATAAATTGTTCAATTTTATAAAACATGGAAATTTTCCGAGTTTATACACTTGTTGGGTAAGCAAAAATCGATCTTTTTATCATTGTAACAACATTGTGGATTTTTATCAAAAGTTTTGCCACTAAATGAGTGAATTTCGTTGCATTGCAACGGTGCAAACTTCAACGACATGTTTCGGAGCGTACCTCAAACGAATATCTTTGGGTGCCTCGGCTCCGATAATGAATGGATAAACGTGTACGAGGGTCATTATTATTTTGCTGTTTGATTGGCGGAATGCGTTGTGCAAGGATTCGGCAAAACCCTGGACGGCAAACTGCGCGGTCGAAACGGCAACTCTACCGCCTATATTGGTACCTCCCGAGAGACTGGCGACCGACGACAAGGCGACAATGTGTCCGCGTCCGGCCCGTTCCATACCCGGCAAAACCGAATCCAAAACCTCAACAATAATAATTGTTACGTTTGACGGCGCGCGCGCGCTCGGAAAAAAAAAACCAAACGGACTCACCCAAAAATGACTGAGAACCGAAACTTCCATAGTTCGTTTGACCTCCGGTACTTGCCGTATTAGAGCCTCGGGGCTGGGAACGCCGCAACAATGAAGAACCATCGTTACTTCGCCCCCCATTTGCGCTCTTATCGCCTTTACCGTATCGCATACCTGATGAACATTGAATCTCTTGCTTTTGGATTTAATATTAAGGAAGTTACGCAGAAAATAGAATTAATGGACAGAAAAATGGCAAACTTGGCAGAAAGTTAGATAATGATGTAAAAATAACTCGTACCAATTTTTGTGAGCTGAGGTGGGTTTTTACGCGAGATAATTGCAAATATTTGACAAGCCTTGACAACCAATTTAACGTGGCCTCTTATGGGAAGTCACGGAATAGGCTGTACATTATTCTTCATATCTTCGTAATTGATGGATAGATTGAAATGAAAATTAAACATCAGAGAGATTAAATCCTCATAATCATTTACCACGCTTGAAAACGTTCAAAGGTGACTTGTAACGAGAATGATAAAAACTATAAAAAGCACTCCCAGTGGATTTTATCTTTCGGCTCTCCCTAAAATATAGCAACGGCGCGTATTCGAGGTAATACGTGCGCGAAATTTGAAATTTGACAGATATAATAGCAAGTCGACGAAATGTGACATTGGAAGATCGATAACTACTAAAGTCAAATTTAGTCAAATCTTTTTATGACTAGCCCGGTAGCTGCGTAACTTCCTTAATCGGTGCCGAGTACACTTTTGTACTTGAGAATGTTTATATAATCATCATTTTGTCTCAACGCGAGGTGAAATAAAAAGCTGCCGCTGGGCGCACCTGTTGTCTATCCGAGGCGTCGCAAACAAATGCTTTTGCCATGCCGGGCGCAGCTCGTCTCGCCGTACAATGACAAAGTTGAGAATCTATGTCGACGCAGGCTACGAAAACACCCAGATGACTCAATTGAATGGCTATTTCTCTACCGACCCCTCGACCTGCCCCTACCACCTGAAAGCAGGTACAAACATTTTTGCACGTAATATCGCGTCGTCCGCTAAACAATAATAATTATCGGCAAAAACGCACACGGTACCATGGCCAGTTCTCCGCTGATATTTTTCAACGCCGCCGGCCTAAACGTTCGATACAGCGCTACCAAAATGGCAAACCATATTCCAAATAGTAGCATAACCAGGTCGATCGCCAACACCATCAACGAATATATTCTTAAAAACATTTTCGGAGGCGCCAATGCTTTCAACGACACCTGTTGCTGCCGCCGCCACGCATGCCGATCAATCAAATAATCAAATATATATCATCACTCGTGTAGCGCGTGTAAACAAACCCTGCAAATTTCGTGTCTCACCATTTTTTTATTCAAACAAAATTAAA
The DNA here is from genome assembly GCA_037043255.1 of Diadegma fenestrale. NCBI lineage: Eukaryota > Metazoa > Arthropoda > Insecta > Hymenoptera > Ichneumonidae > Diadegma > Diadegma fenestrale. The sequence goes on from CM073317.1 coordinate 12,445,582, forward strand.
CACAATTTCGATATTTTGACACTGCACACCGCAACGTTTTTTTGGCCGCGATATGAAAATGCGAGTCGCGATAAGCGCGCGGGCGACTCTGAGCAGATAAAGGCGATAATAAAGACAGACGACACCAACCTTTTTTATGCGTTTTATCAAAATATTTTCGCTCTCTAGATTATTACACGAGCATCGTGCGAGAAGCGAGAAGAAGCAGCCGCTCAGGCTCGGGCGCTCGACGACGAGTCAAAAAATATGCAGAGTCGGCCGGTCGGCCCTTTTAACGGCTGTCGGTATGAAAAAAGCGCACTCTCGCGGTGATGCGCCGATTGCAGCCTAGAACAGCAGTGGCTTACGTGACTACTCTCGGATTTCAATGTTTTTATTATAGTTGCGTGATTACTCGTACGATGAATTTGTACAAAACACAATTCAATAAGTTGCTCATTCTCCGCCGCGCGGTGTGTAAATAATAACGATGAGTCACGTGTGTGCACAAATATATAAGCGAAGCAGCAGTCGCGTTTGACATACGGTGCATTTTATTCATTTATTGTGAGTGTTTTCGGCGTTTTGAGCCTCGAGGTAATAAGGGTCAAAGTTCATTGATACGCGGCGCGCGATGCTCACTTTTTCTTTTCAACTTTTGCAGAATAAACTTTGTTGTTGGTGAAAATAAGGGCGGCGCGGGGTCTCGAAATTCCAGGGGGTAATGACAGCGCTCGTATTTGGAATCGGCATTGGCTTATTCGTCGTACTTTTGCTGTGGATAACAGCCGCTCTGGTGTTCGCCGTCTCTCTGAGAACCGAAAAAAAAGTTGGAGCGATTGCGGTAGCGGTAGCGGTTTTGGTCACGCTCATTTTGGTCGCAGCACCCAGAGCTTCCCAAGAGCCTGCCGCCGTATTCGCCGAGGACAAGGTAAGTTTATTGCTTACCAAAATATTTATTACTTAACTCTTCATGGTCACTCTGGGTAGAATCCACCCAGTGACCAACTTGGGACGTAAATATCTCCTAGTTCCCGGTAATCAATGGGGCTGTAATCGTCATTTAACGACAGTTTGTAGTGTCCATTGCGCGTTAGCGGCGATAAGTATTACCGTTGCTAGCGCTAAATCTCTAAAATCCACTCTGAAATCAACCCACTTCCAATAACGGAATTAATATGTTTTTTCAAACGCGAGGTATTCTACTATTTTTTTCACAAAAGAACCAGATCCAATGAATATCAGGTCCAAATTTCAGGCAAAAATATTGAAAATCCACAAAGTGACGATTATTTTAGTGGAAAAACTTTTTTTTCCCGTTTTTTTTCTTCATTTTGCATTTAAAAAAATATCTTAGCCTTGTATTTCTTTCTGGAAAGTTTTTCGTATCTAAACTGGAATGTCCCAGCGTTGTTCAGTGATTTTTTGAGAATTTTCGGGCCAATAGATCGGTCACAATACGAGTTCGAAAATGGACTGGGTAGAATCAACCCAGTGTGACCACGAAGGGTTAACTAAACATTGCGCGACTATGACGTTTTACCCTTGTCGCAGCCTTACGATCACATATTCGTGCGGAGAGTAATACTCTTGGTATTGCTGGTGATTTCTTCGGTCGTTGGATTCCTCGGTTACCTCAAGTATCGATTGTTGGAAGGGGCCAAACCACGAAGAATCGACAATTGGATCGACTTTGGGGAAAGCCGCGGCGGATAGGAATAAAAATGCTGAGATACTTGAAAAATGGGACGAGAATAACGACGCGCTGGATATCGTTGCTGGGTCGAAGCAACAAAAAATTCGAGATAAACGACAATACGGAATTTATTGACAGAGTGATGAACAGCGAGGTGCCGGTGATTGTGAATTTTCACGCGGAATGGTGCGACCCCTGTAAAATATTAACACCCAAACTGGAAGAGTTGATAGGACCGATGACGGACCTGCATTTGGCAATAGTCAACGTCGAGCAAAATCCAGAATTGGTACATACCTTTGAAGTTAAAGCGGTACCGGCCGTTATAGCCGTATCGAACGGTCTCGTAGTCGACAAATTTATCGGCCTCGTCGAGGCCCAAATGATTGAGAATTTAATCAAGAAATTGACCGTCAACAAATCGGCGGCCAATACCGGCGGCCCCGACAAAAATACCTGAGCCAATCCTGCCCTCGCCAATGCCAATTCGACTCGAACCCGCTCCTCGGTTATATCCTCGTCCGCCGCCGCCGCCGCCAAGTACAAATGACAAATATATGCCAAACGAAACTTGATTACCCCTTGTAAATTATTTCTTCATCTTGCGAAAGGAATTTTTTTAACTCTCTGTGTTTTAACATGTTTTTATTGTATTTTACGATTGATATTGTTGTGCCGATTCATCATCGTAAATATTCATTGCAATAGCAGTTACCTTTTTTTGTACTTGACATTCTACACTCTTATTATCGAGGGGCTATTCACTCTTTAGTGAGGTGCCACAGTGATTTCCGACTGAAGTCGATTTCATGTGATTTTTGTGATTTCAGGAATGATTCAAAATATTTCCAACACTATATGAATTCATAGAATTTCAATTGATTTCGTTGCAATTCAATAACGATTTCTGAAATCCCGGCAATCAAAGAAAAACCCCAAAACTATAGAAGTGATTTCAAGCTGATTTCTGGGGATTTCAATCACGATCAGATAATATCGATTCACTGACAGGTTTCGGGATTTCAAGCGATTTCTTCTAATTTTGCATTCGATTTCATCGCGAAGTGCTTCACTGATTTCACGAGTGAATAGCCCCTCGCTTATTATCGCTCCTTTTCCCTGCTCTTCCTCCTGAAAATGAGTTTACTACCGTGTACCGAGCAGCGTAGCAGTCGCTTCATTTATTGTTGATATAAATCCCCATACACACGGCCGGCATTCGACATGGTTTTTTTTCATCATCATCGGTGGTCGGGGCAAGTCTCTCGATACACCGGTTCAAGGCAATGCTGTGACTCGTCGCCCGAGAGAGAGAGAGAGAGGGAGAGAGAGATGCACAAGACTAGCGCACAACAACAAACAAAAATGCTTCATCCTTAGTTTTATAAAATTAAGGTGAGTAAACACGTGAAAGGAAATAAAGAGACGTTGTTTGTGGTGTTTTTGGGTCTCGATCAACGATACAAAAATTCCCTAGCGCCCGAATTATGTATTTTAATTGTTTTTTTAAATTTTTTATTTTTCATTTTCTTCTCCCGCTCTCTCAGCATCACAAGGAATAAAATTCTAGATTCCGTTAAACGTGCTAGTCTCGTAGAATGCTTCTTCGCAATCGATACGTGTGTCGCAGCCACACTCGAGGTTTTTCAATCTCAAACATTCCACCACCACCGTTTCATTATCGCGGATAATAGTAAATATATTTAAATATTTCTTTCGTTTTGTTTTTCTGCCATGTCTCGTTATGTTTTACACTCTATATGCTCTAGCTATCTACAGCTTAACGCTCTATCGCGTAGTTAAAAAAACAATTGGTTGTAACAAAACGTAGAAAAAGACGTCTGACAATTATTTACAATTTTTAAACTCGCTCGTCATCGGGGTTTATGATACACACACGTGACACGTGATATAGTACAAGGACGAATCAACCGCCAAATAAAAAGTTCAAACCTCGGCGCCCAAATCGCAAACTCCTTGTTCGGCAATCGGCACATATCGTTCATCTATCTTAACCAACAGTATTACTTTGTCGACGTGAGAGCGACGATTCGGATCTCGATGATTCGGCAACCAACGATGAACCACGCAACCTTCCATTCCACGCTCGGGTATCCAATGCTGCCATCCCGTTCTACCTCCCTGCTGTCTCATTCTCTCGTCCGGCCAAATAACGTCGATCCTCCTGCCAAGGTTTATCGCATCGTACACCTGATTCGGATCCATTATCTGTTGGAAAACGCGCAGACAAATTAATTCATTCGAATCGCCCTCCCCTAATCTTAACGAAGTTACGCAGAAAATAGAATTAATGGACAGAAAAATGGCAAACTTGGCAGAAAGTTAGATAATGATGTAAAAATAACTCGTACCAATTTTTGTGAGCTGAGGTGAGTTTTTACGCGAGATATTTGTAAATATTTGACAAGCCTTGACAACAAATTTAACATGGCCTCTTATGGGAAGTCACGGAATAGGCTGTACATTGTTCTTCATATCTCCGTAATTGATGGATAGATTGAAATGAAAATTAAACATCAGAGAGATTAAATCCTCATAATCATTTACCACGTTTAAAAACGTTCAAAGGTGACTTGTAACGGGAATGATAAAAACTATAAAAAGCACTTGCAGTGGATTTTATTTTTCGGCTCTCCCTAAAATATAGCAACGGCGCGTATTCGAGGTAATACGTGCGCGAAATTTGAAATTTGACAGATATAATAGCAAGTCGACGAAATGTGACATTGGAAGATCGATAACTACTAAAGGCAAATTTAGTCAAATCATTTTATGACTAGCTCGGTAGCTGCGTAACTTCCTTGAATAAAATCAAATTTCGTCCTCGTGTTTGGATCGTAGCAGCTTACCCGAACCCTCTGCGAAATCTCGTCCTTGTCGGCGTTATTTTTAACCGCGGAAAAGCTCGTTTCGCATTTCGATTCTTGTTTTATATCGTTGCTGCTGCTCAGTAGACCGGTAAGACTCGCGAGGGTAGAGCTCGTAGGTTTACCAACGGACGCTAGAGAGCCGCGATTACCGCCGAGCGAGCCCGTATTCCCCCGACCCAAAGAGCCCCCCCGGCCGGTCGAGCCACCGATTTGACATCCGGAATCCATCGATTGCGAACCGGACGTATTGTGACCGGATTGGCTGTATCCTGAAACCCAGCCCCATCCGTTCTTGTTACACGGGCAAGCCAAGCATTTTTTTTGCTCGATCGATTATACGTACCCGAGTGTACGTTGTACGTAGTCATCGCGTAAACGACATCGTTTCCGAAACCTCCGTCATCCTGCGATCCTGTACCACCGCCGCCACCGCCGCCGTTGCCGCCACCCGACGAGCATCCTTGACCGCATCTTCTTCTTATTCTGAGCGAGAAAAAAACAAAAACAACAACAAATTAGCACTTTTCATTAAAAAAAAAAAAGGGCATTAATGAAAAAAGATAAAACTGAGCTTCGTCTCACTTTCGCCAGAGTTTTATGACCGTATGCTTGATAATACTGAGACTGAGCGGTCCTCCGACGATGGAACAAAGTTGCTGGTTGGTTTCGGCGTAGCTGGTGGTCAACGGGGAAACATAAATCGGATATCCGATGGGCTGATCGCACGAACTGTTTATTATATTGCGCAACGCCTGTTTGGCGTTTTGTATCGAGCCGCGTTCGGGATTACGATTCCTCAGATAGACCAGTTCTTGTTGTTGTCCGGCCCACAAGCCTCGTACGCACTCGCGATTCATTTTTATCACGCGAAAGCTCAAGAATCGTTTATTGAGCATTATCACCTTGTATTCGTTGATGCCATCGTCGAGGACGTGCCTGCGAGCGAGCGTGGAAAAATCAAACAAAGTTGTATAGGCTTTTGTCATTCGGTTTTGGGTCTGGGTTGCAGTTTTCGATGCCTCACCTCAGAGCCAGCAAACTCGGGGCCCCGCTGAGAACGGCGTTTCTCCATAAAGGATCAGCTTCGTGACTTATGACCAAATGTTTGTCGTGATTATCGATAGCCTCGTACAGGGCGGACGGTTCCTCGTACAATTCCGGACTCAAGAAATGATCTTGATGAAGTTTCAGTGCCATTCGGACGCCTTTGGCGACGACGCTTCGCAGCAGATCGACGTCGTGCAAAACCCACTCGTCCCTCGTCGATGTTATTCGAAAATCGCCTGAAAACGAGAGGTATTTGAATGTGATGATGAATATTTACGATAATGGTGAATTGGCCGCGCCGCGCGTACCTTTGAAAAGAGCGTGTAGACCGTAGAGGAAAAATTCGACGCTCGAGACGGTGTTGTGGGAGGCAGCTCCGAGTACTCGTCGTCCCAGGAGGCTCAAAGCGAGACAAAGAGAAACCAAAGGAGAATCTCTCGACCTGTCGAGCGTCTGAAACAGCAACAACGATAATGATACGCGTATATATAAATTAATTGGTTGGTGGTGCAAGCGTCACGCGCGATTATGCGTCATACCTGATGCTTGTCGGACTTGGCCGCGCAGAATTGAATCCAATCGAGATAAACGTTGCAAAAGCTACTTCTGGTGATGCCACTGGCCCGAAAATCGAAATCCTCGTCGATATTCATGTTGAAAACTGGATCGAGATCGACGAAATTTCTTTTTGGTTTGAGAGCCTCGGTAATGTCAGGATTTTCGAGCCACTGTTTGAGCTTGTTGGATTTGATGGCGTAGAAAACGATGCTTTTAACGTAATAAGTGACGAGAACTTTACGAAAGTCAAATACTTGTAGCATCGAGACGACGGAATTGTCGGAAATGGAATATCCTTCGAGGACGTATTTGGCAGTAGCGACTTCCCAAGCGAGCCAGCGTTGTCCAAACGCGGCGTTCATACTGAGAAGGTGAGAAAAATGTCCCATCTCGCAGCAACAACAATTGTCATTTTCTTCGATGCTCTCGGAGATGGCCTCGACCTCGCGTTGCTGACAATAAGTGCCGCGGAATTCGAGACCGCGCAGCTGGAAAGTAACCAGTCCGTTGCCCAATTGTACAATGTGAACGAGACAATTGAGATAATCGGAAGCGAGCAAGAAACAGTCGCCCTGTTCGACGTTTCCCCAACGTCCGAGGGCCAAATCTCCGTAAAGGCTGTGCTGCAGGGATCTCGTTAATTGTTCGTAAAAAATTGAATTGAGATTGTTGTCGTCGGTGCCTAAATTTCTTTCCAAATGCGACGACATTCTCGTATTGCTGTGATCCACTCTTCTCGTTTTATAATCTCTTTCCCAAAATTTGATCGGCCTTACGTACGAACAGATAAATATCGCGCTGCCCAATAGCGGATTGAGGGGTGTTCCGAGCAACGCCGAAATACTCGCTTGAAGGAATAACATGGCGGAATGAGGCACGGAAAAGGGCTGAGCGAAAGCGTGAAAAGCGCTTCCCCAAGTAACTTGCCACGGTGCTATATAAGTCACGATGAAACGTATCTTTAACAATAATTCATGGATTTTAGCGTACGCTATACCCGTCACGAAATAATCGAGGATGAAGGTTTCGCTGAATTGACGAAAGTCGTGCTTGAACAAGAGTACCGCGAACACGAGTACCAAATAACGGGAGGAAGGATCCGAATAGGAGGATCGCAACGATTTTAGTCCGCACGTAACCACGATCAGAGCTCCAACCTTTTCACCATATTTGTTGACGATGCTCGGAGTAAATTCGGTCAACGCTCCGATAAATATTATCGGATATAAAATGTTTCTCTCGAAGAAACACAAGCCGACGTACAATTTTTCGAACCACATGATTTTCACCGGTTCGCAAACTTCGAACTGAGCGTGCTCGTGACTCTGTAAAACCGGTCGAGCGAGACACAACCACGGCAATTGTTTTCTCAATTGTGGCACAATGTAGTGTAACAAAAATCCAAGGCAACTGGCGATTCCCCACAAAACTGGATTCAATTCCGATTTCAGGGCGGTGAATACCGTCGACGAATGAATTACAAAGGTCGCTACGCCGATAAAGCTGCATACGATCAAATCGTTTTTCAATCTCGCTTCGACGCTCGATCGCAATTTTTGTGGCAACGGATCGATCAATTCGCAATCATTCGTATCCTCGCCAACTTTGATCTTGACGTCTTTCTTTCTTCCGGACGTACGAATTTTCGCTTCCTTCAACGTTTCTCTCCTCGCTGTTGCGTTTTCAATTATTTTCGCTTCCATTTTTTCCAAATACTCGATATCCGGTGGCCACAGATTCGTCTTTAGCATGTCCCAAATGACGCTCGGGTCGGAGGACGAACGACTCAGATGATACGAGATTGCGACGAGTAAACCAACGAATATCGAAAACAATATGTGTTGGGATGATTTTGGCTCGGTAATGGCTCCGTACGCGAAACCGTAGAGCACGAGTACGGTCAAAACGCTGCGGAATAAACAATAGAGAGAGGAAACGAGACCGGTGGTGGCGTTACCACCGAAAACATGAATGTCCAAATGTTCGCAGAGATACATGAGAAAAGTATTGATTTGGGGAAAAAGCCCGAGGGAAAAAACGAGCGGAAATGCGAGAACGAATACGAGAAGAACGTTTCGGACTTGAGTCATGAGATCGTAATCGGCGAGGCGAATACCGTAAACTCGAAATTCCGTTGGTTTATGATTTTTCAGGGCCTCGTTGAATATGAGAATGAGACTGGTGCAAATGATGTAATAAACCGGCCGGGAAAATACGATAATACGATTGAAACCGTGAGTGGGCGAGGCAGCGTCCGGCTGAACGGATTTAAGTAACGAGTATTGGCAACCGGCGGTTACGAAACAAAAAATAAAGGCAAATATATCGCGATAAAATCCTTGTTGGAGCAAGAGCAAGCCGAGGCCGGCAACCAAAACTGCCAACAGGATGGAAATAATCGTTTCGATAATCGTTAAATTTCGATCGAGCAGAGCGAGCAAAGACAGTCGATCGAAGCGCACTTTTATGTGCGGCAATCGTCCAATTTTCCATTTGTAATAGTGTCTCGTTGTTTTTGGCTTTGCCTCGTTCGAGCCATCGAGACCATCGATGAAACGATTCCACGATAAATTCGCGCTCATGTCGAGCTCCTGATAATTCGAGAGCGGCAAAACCGGCATTTGATGATTGTGATGATGATGATGATGCTGCTGTTGCTGCTGATGCTGTTGTTGATGTTGCTGCTGCTGCTGCTGATGTTGATGATGATGATGGTGATGATGATGATGATTGTCCGCCGAGTAGGGATTCAGATTGAAATTTCCCAGCAGAGTTTGCCAGCTCGGATGTCTGTCGAGGAGCATACGAAAGAACGGATCTCTCATGAGGCTGTCGCGAGCGCATTGATTAACTTGCGGCTGAACGATGTTTGTCGAGGTGATTGGATTGTTTTGCAACAACAACGACGACGAGCCAGTTTGATTTTTGTTTGGGTTACTGATACTCGCGGGGCTCGATAAAACCGGCGGAGTATCAATTATTACGGTCAATCCGGCCGAATTGAGGGAAAGGCTGCTCGAACTGTTGCTCAACGAATCGGCAGTTTCCCAAGTCGCCCCTGCGCCCGCCTCGTAATGATCGCCAATTTGCGGTGGTAATAAAATATTTGCAGATTTATCGTTGTTTACCGATGGAATTTCAGCGGTCGTTACTATTCCCGGGCTGTCCTTTTCAAACGTATAAGTATACCAGCCTCCGTTTTCATCGTGAAATATATGAACCGCTCCTTCGCTCGTGTCATTATGATTTCTCGCCAAATGGCAATCACCGTTTGAAATGAAACGAACCAGCGAAGTCAGCGGTACCAAACACTTTTCTCTCGAGCCTCTTTTTGTTCCGCGACGTCCTCGTCCACTTGCGTGGTGCACGCATTTCGCGGCACTTGCAGCACCACCAGCGCCGCCGCTCCCGGAAATCGTACATTTAACGACTCTGCCGTTACGGATTCTCACTTCGGGCGCCAAAGGCGATAAATTGCGACTTATCCAATTGGGCATTTGGTCGGAGGAATTGTCGCATTCTCTGGTCGTTGTTGTTGCTGCTGCTGTTGTCGTTTTGAGCAACGGTGCCAAGAGCGGCGGCGCTGGGCTCGACAACAATGAGCTCAACTCGTTGTTCGAACCTTCCGCCTGATCCAACGTACAAAATTCTTGAAAATCTAGTTCTCTCTTACGCTCAAACATTCTCTTGGCTTTTGGACGTGTCCTTGCGGTCGGACTCGTCGTCGTCGTCATTGTCGTCGTTGTTGTCGTTGATGCCGCAGTCTCGCTCGTCTCTTCCGTCGTCGTGGACGTCTCGCCGCCGCTCGTTTTACCCACAGAACGATTCTGCTTCGGTATCGCTCCTTGATTTCGCTTACTATCCACAGTCTCGCTCGATACTTGAGGCAAAAGTTTCTTCTTTACCTCGTTGTCGATGCTCAATGTTGTCGTGCTCGACGATCCCGAGTCTGGCTCTTTCCCTTGATAATCTGAAATAATCGATCACACTCCATCAATCTTGGGTTTTTAATACTGCTGTAATAGCGTTAGAGAGTTTGGTGCGACAGACGACTAAACAGACGGAATAAAAGATGAAATAATAAATTCGGTGGGGGCCTGGGGGACACATTTTCTCTAAACATACTCCCTCTAAATTATTTTCTAATCGATACAACAGAGCAGCATCCTTTTTTTGTTTTTTCTCTATTACCAAGTTGTGAGATTGTGTTAAACGACTTACAATCCGTACTAGCTGTTCGAAGGCTCTCCGACGTGTCCGTATCGTCTGAACGTGTGAAAGTCCAAAAAACTGGCAGCACAAATCGAGATAGAATGTAGCAGCAGCAGCTCGTAATCGAAACAACTCGCGCGCATGGCAGGGGAGAGAAAAAGAAAGCGGACGAGGGAAAAGACGCGCGAATGAATGGGCAAGTGTGTTTTTGTCACGCGGCGGTTCCTGTTAATCGCACGCCGCGGCGGCCAATAATTCTCGAGTCCCGCCCAACAACAACAACAACAACGACAACAACAAATTCCGTTACAATATACGAAATTTTCTTACTTTTGCTGGCCCATGGCTCGACCGCACACTCGCCGTTCTCGGTCCCTGCGACACTCGCCGAATTTACTACCAGCAGAGGGTCCTCTAGATTTTTGCCGCCGTCTCCTTTTCGTCTTTCAGCCCCGCCGTCCGAAAGTTCTCGACTGCTCACGCTCCCGTTGCTGAATCTTCTCTTGTACGTTATTGGCTTTTGTTCCTCGAGCAGAGCATCCCGCGATGTGGCCGAATCGTTCTCGATCGCCACTTGCTGCTGCCCGCCCGCGTTCAGCCTAAAAGGGCGGCCAAACCCAAACAACAACAAAAAGTTGAATTTTCTGAAATTGGAAATATTGGGCGGGTTGATTTGTTGTTTGCGCGTTACCTCGAAAAACGATCTTTCAAGCCACCGGTACTGAGACTTCGATCTCGATTGGAACGATTGCAACTCTCGTCCATTCGTTTTCCAGCCAATAAAGGACTGTACGAATCTCTGAGACTGTAACCAGCAACCGAATTTTCATTGGCAAATTGCTCGTCGCTCTGTTCCGCAATCGGATGGACAATTTCCGATCCGTAACTCAAATACGGCAACAATTGCAACTGATTGCGCTTGAGAGTATTTTGTGGCAATCCCTTTTTATTCGTATTAATCGTCTCGAGACTCTGAGGATGCAGCGGCAAATTATTGTCGTCCAAAGTCGTCGCATTTTTACTCGTTGCTGCCCCTCCTATCGTTTCCAAGCTCTGCGGATGTACCAGCTGTTGGTGCAGTTTTTTTGCGATAACCTGACGCCCCGACAAACAACAAGATCATCATTATTATTATTATTTAACGAGGACGCAACGAAACGAGACATTTATCGAAAACATTGTTCACCTCCAACGATTGAGGATGCGACGCCGGCATTTTATTTTTATCTCCGTGATCCATTTTCTTTTTCGATATAATCTCCATACTCTGCGGATGATCGGTCGTAAGATGCGTTTCCATAGGTATGGAATTTGAATTTAAGCGTCGCACGCTCTGATTCGATTTCCAATACGGATAATAAGGATAATCTTCGCCAGGCTCTTCCAATTCGAGCGAACTCGTTTGTTTTATACGGCTCTCGGAGCCCGTTTTTCCCAGCGTTCCCGGGCTCGCGACCACCCGCGAATGTCGACTCTGAGATTCCTCCGAGCCGTGTCTGCACAATTTTCGGGAACAAGGACGTTCGTCTCTGGCCATTACCACGCAACGTTGACACTTTATCCGCGTCCCTGCAAATAATCACATTTATTCCTGCTCGTTCGAGCCTTATTCAGAGCTGTCAAAATGGAAAAATCTTTTATTACCATTGACTTTGCTCCTACGCGCGCCAATCTGCTCCGCGCTCGCCTCCTTTTCGTCGCGCGTATACTCGTTGTTGCCCTCCGGCGTTTCTTTACCCGCGAGTTCCTCCGACGCGGTCGCATCTTCCGAACTTTCCGAGCTATTTTTCCTGTGTATCTCTACCTTGAGGTCTATCGTTGAATTTGGCTTTTCCCTATTATAATCCGAAGTTATGCTGTCCGCGTCTGCGTTTTCCACATTCGCTTCCATGTATGAATTTCTCGAGGAACATTCCACCGGAGGCGTCTCAGTTTTTCCTTTGTCAAACAACTTTTCAATCTCAATCTCGGTCCCTCGTTCGAGCGTTCTATTTTCTATATAAAATCGAGACTCTTACCGTTGAGTACTTGGAGTTCTATGCCGTTGTCGGTAGGATCTTGAGACTGCGTTTCTCCCCTTTTATTACGTGCAGCTCGACGCTTTTCGCTTTCCAATTTTTGTTGGCTTATCACAGGCTCCGGCTCTTCTAAGCACTCGGACGTATCGTAAACGGCGTGAAGAGCGTGATTGACACATTTTATGGTGCCGAAGAGAGTTACGACGCAAGTGCAATAAGCCAGCCATACGTACAGCGTCGGCGGCAAAAACTAGAAAAAAATGTATTAAACGTTTGTTTTAATCGACGTATGCGGCGTGGGTGGTGAAGCTGGTTGAAAAATATACGAGCGGCTTACGAGATAAATTGTAAAGGGTAGGCAGAGCAAAAATAGCCAAACGTAGAGATGAAAAGTATTGGAAAAAACATCGAGACGAGGATCGTAAAACCAGCCTCCTGTCAAACTCGCCCAGACCCCTTGTCTGAGAATTTCCAGCGATTGCGAGCCCATCGCGCCAGCAGCAGCAGCAGCAGCAATCAACGACGTGATTCTTTCTCACCATTTTTCCATTACTCTCCTTGCACTGCTCACTTTTTTCTTTTTCTTTCCGCGTCCTTTATCGATGCGATTATTTAATGCTTTTTCCCGGATTACCTTGTTACGGATATGTCGTTTCAAATAATATGACGGGGCGGCGAAAAAAAAATAGGATTTCGATAACGTGACAAAGCATCATCGTCGCGATTATTATCCACCAGCAGCTCTTATCGGCGGTAGCGCAGCAAACACATACTGCACGTTGAAACGCGCACACAACACACGGGGAACACAAACGAAAATAACAATCACGCTTTCTCTCTTTCTGCGCGATAACCCTCGTTTTTCTACAATCAATGCTTATTCTAAACTGCTATTCCTGAAAAAGGACCTGCTTGCTGCTCAGATGTTTCGCGGTCATGATAACATTGCTCATAGCCCTCGTAGCTCGCTCGGATCAGAGCACCTTTGGGGGGGCGTGCGCGTGAGAAATGAGCAACAAACAGCCAAGTGACAACGCGCGGTCGGTAAGGAAGGCACGGAGAAAAAGTTTTAGTTCTACATCTGGCCGATGGCGGTTCGATCGCCCATCATTCGCATTCTATTCTGCGATTTTACAATCAAAGAAATAAGCACACGCGCGTCAGATTTATGCAAAAATGTCATTCGCTTTATTTGTACATGAATTCATTTGAGGAACAAAAGAATTTTATTATTATTTGATGGTTAATCGGCTAGTCGCATTATCGAGTCTACGATAGTACTGACATCGCTGCTGCTGTCACAATTATTGACAATAGTCAAGTCCCAATCTTCAAAGTCATCGAGATCGCATTCGGTTTGTGCGTCGTCGATACCTGCGTGTGCGTGATTGCAGAATAATAATTTGGTCAGACGGAATACGGTTTATCATGTTTTATTCAAATCGAATTTTCCTTCTTACCTTTGGTAAAAGTCCATCCACGTTTTTCCCGCGTTACGTCGTCACTAGAAATTCGAATCGTCCTACACTTTGATCCAAAGTTTTCTCTGAACCATTTGACGTCACTTTTTCGACGGATGTCGCTGACGATCCAAATGTTTTTACCATCCGCTTGAATCGCATGTTGATAAAACGAACGAAAACACACAACAACAAAAAATATAATCTCAAGGAGGTGAAAATTTTAGTCGCGATCCATTTAAATTGTAGGCGCGCGCGATTATAGCATATAACATGTATATATACCGTTATACATTTTGATGGCAGCACGACAAAAATAGCCTGGATCCTTGCTCCTCATCTCCTCGCCCCATTTTGCCATTTCCATTCTATATTTTTCTTTATATTCTCCATCGCTCAGCAAACCATCGAGATCAAGATTCAAAGCTCCCGCCCAATGAGCTTTAATCGGGCCCGATATTTTTAAAACGACGCTCTTGTCAAATCCTATTCTATATATGTACAGACCACAATTTGAATAAATTAAACATTTTATCAAACGATAAGACCTGCTCCATTATTTTCAAGAGGCTGTTGAAAATTATAACAATACCTTTCGTGCAGTATATCGGTGATAAAGTCTTTGCCGGATTTTCTTTTGCCACTAAAGAGAAAAATTCTTTCTGGATTGTTGTCAGAAGGAGTTGTTGCCACGGGAGCCGCCATATCGGAGCGCTGTACAATGTTAAAAACAAGACTACTGTACAGACGGAGCAGCTACATATGTCGCGCGGTATTTGGACCGTTTAGACGGAACGAGTTCAAATATAAAATTGACCCCCCCAACTAAGACCGTTGCAATCTTTTGAAAGTTCCTAATAATTGTTCGTCGATAGTTTGTGATTGTTTGATTAATTAAAACTTTTGTTGGATGATATTCATTATCAAAAAAAAGAAACAAAAAAACGCGTAAAGTTCACCCTTTCTTAGTGAAAACCAGCCCGCAAGCTTTTCCAATGCGGCTCGCGTTGTAAACACGCCCGAGTGACCCGAGTGAAGAAAATGACGCTGCGATGCACACCTCGTTCGATACACACCACGGTGTAAGTGTAACTCGCGGGAAAGGTTCTATCTTTTTTTTAATTCTCTGCCGCTGTCTCCGTCACACTCGGGTAGGTGGACGCAAGGAGTGATCGTCAGGAATAAATCCTCGAAATCGATATTGAGAAGAGGACTTGAAATAATGGATAAGAATGAAGTGGTGTGATATGTGATAAGAGTTTGATTGTAGCATTGAATCGATAGTGTGTAGTGATCGGGAAGCGAATGAAAGTGGCTGAATAAATAAGTGTTTCGAAATAGTCTCGTGCTTGATGGTCGGCGATATGGCGGACATAGCGAACACGACAGTGTTTACAAACGGTTCGTCGGTATCGTGTGGAACGTCGGATCTGCTTCGTCAGGCATTCCAGGAGGTGGTGGACGAGGATGATCAGGAAAACGACTTTGTTGCATTCTTGCAAGGTGACGGTGAGGATTCACCGACAATACATTTAACGCACGCGCAAGCATCAGCTTTGAGGTTAACTTTTGAAGTTGATACGGGGGACGATAGAAATGACGACATAACCTATGAAAGTGAGGAAAACACGTTACTCGACGAAATAACAAGAACAACCAACCTCGAAAATTCCCAAAATTCAACATGCACCACCGTACCATTAGAAAATCTCCATTTTCAAAACGATAACCAACAAATTAAGGGTGAATGTTCCAACTTTGAGTGGGCGAACGACAAATCGTCGGAAAACAATCGCGATAACGAAACGATATCAATTGACGATCTCGATCTATCGCGTACCAACGAATCTTCTCGTCGTCAATTGCTCGAACAACTCACCGAAGGAGATGCTTCCCGAAAAATTTACTTAGCTCCTCAAAACAATTCCCTCAAACCCGCAGAGCCCCCGACTCGCACCGAAGAACCTCGTTTTTCTCAAGAATCTTCTCAAAATTTCCAAAAAACCGATTTGCGCGATTCCCAGGCACAGATTTTGCAAAGATTGCCGATAATTCTGCCGTCGTCCCAATTCGTAGTCAAACCGGCTCAAACTTTGTTGAAAAATGCTAAAACCGTGCGCATTTTACCTGGAACCAGTAAAATTAGCGCTATCAATACAAACGCCTCTGGCGCTTTGCACCAAAATGTACAAAACGGCAACATCACGAGTCAAAATTCCATTTTGTTGCCCAAAGGGACACTCTTGAACACAATTTCCCCGCGTTTGATCAATGCTACGCCGATAACGACGCAATTAATCAACGGAGGAACGATATCGACCCAGTTGTTGAACGCGTCCCAAGTTTTGACCACGTCCTGCGATTTTCCTAGCTCAAACGTTTGCACGAGCAATGGAAACGCCAGCGTGTCGGCACGAGCGCCTCAGAAAATGACGGCGTCGGCTGTCCCGATTGTGGGAGGCTTGAAAACTGCCACAGGAATAATTAGAGCCGGAAACAACCAGCAGTTTGTATTGCCGACGCTGAAGCCTGGGCAGGAATCGGGTAACGTGATAAAAACGATTCAAACGCTCAACGGGAATGGAAAAACAGGAATTGCCGGGTCTTTCCTCAAATCCATACAAATACCTGCCCAATTTTTAAGAAACGCGGCAACTGCGTTTGTAAAAACTGTGCCTGCAAATACAACGAAAATAACGACGTCCACGAGTTCACCGATAATTTTGAGGACGGCTTCGCTGCTCAAGGCCCAAGACGCTAATAAACCGATTACTACGTGCGCTTCCTCGATTTTACGCCCGACGACCCAAAACTCCTCGAATCCAATTTCCATTCTTAAACCGCAAACGAAAATCGTTCCTCACACGATGAACAAGCAGAGCTTAATCAATGGCCAAAATGTCGTCACGAGCGTCGCTAATAACTTGACGAATTCACGCGTCGTTCAAAAAACTATGAACGTTGCACACAACGATACGGCGGAACGTACGAAATTGCTGCTAAATAGCAACAAAGACAAAAGAACCGAAGCCACTTTGGCCACTGCTAGAGTCCTCAAAAAAGCCAAAGTCGCTGGACTCAACAGTCCGGTCGCTCTTACCGCCGAACAAACCGACACCACCAAGCCCTTGGGCTCCAGCGAAAATCCCATTCAAATTGTTCAACAGGGCCACACTTTTCACAGCATGCAAAGACTTACTCAGTCTCAGCTCAAGCAAATTGCACACGTTTTGCAACAACGGAGTCAGGAGGCTGCTATGCCCAACGAAAGAATCGTTTATAGGTCAGTAATCAAAGCTTTTCAGGTTTTCCCCATTGTTTTTCTCCCGCAATGAATTACGAACGTAGAGGACTCGATAAATCGATACAAATTCGAGTCTCGTGCGGAGTATCGACTCAACGATTCATTTTTATCGCAGAGTCGTTTTTCCCGAAGAACTTGATCTCCGGATGAGGAATCCTGCTAATTTATTAAAAGGCCGTGGAGCCAAGCGTGGCAGACCAAAGAAAACGGCAGTGAGGCCACCAGTTCCGGCTACAAAAATAGCCACGACTTTGGAAGAAGAGCACGAGGATACCAAGGTTTGTATTTATGTAGACAAAAAACAGAAAACTCGAATATTCATCATGAAATGAAGAAAAAAACGAATTGATCGATTTTTCGTTTTTTTGCAGGATGATCGTAAAAAAGTTATAGCGCGGACGAGGTCCGGAAGATTGTCGCGGCCTCCACGTCACATGGTGAGGGATTACAAACATCTCCACCATTTGGATTTCATGCAGCCGGATCTGGACGATTCGGACGGCGGTTACAGCGACTACAACACGAACGCGGACAAGTTGGAGAGCGATCCAACGTCGAAGGAGTTATTGAGCGGTCTGGAAGTGCCGAAGCGAAAAATATCCGATCATTTCCGTTGTCCGACGTGTAACAAGATTTATTTAGGCAGGACGCGAATGGCGAGGCATTTCGAGATGCATCCGGATCACGGGAGTCCGGAGCAGCTTCCGCCGCCGACGCCGGATCCAGAATTAAAGAGAGCGATCGTGCAGGATCCCTTGAAGAGAAAAGGGAAGAAACGAGGGCCTTGGGCTTACGTGACGCCCGAAGCAAAGTCGGAACGTCGCCAATCGAAGCTCAAGGAAGCGATTTCCGTTTGCGAGAATCTCGAGATAGTAAAAATCGCAGCGAAACCCGTTTTGAACGCACAATCGATATTCGATCTTTTGATTCTCAAGTCGGATCACAACGTCAGAAACTTTCTGAGCGAATTGAAAAGTCTGATGAACAAAATTCGACAACAAGTTGGCACGATGCTGAGCACGGTCAACGAAATAGAAAGCGACAATTACGACCTCGTCAACATCAACGAGGACATTCTCTGCGACGCCCTCGGTCTCGATCCCGGTCTCTATCGCATCAACAACGAGGCTTTCAAAAAGTCTGAAGAGATTTTCGACGAGCTAAACACCTCGAACGAGGAGCCACCGATAAAACTCCAAAAAACTCTCAACCCCGACGAATCCAAGGAACATTTCGAGGAGAGAATGTCCAGCGGATTTTCCGAGAGCTCGGATTTGAGTGTATCGGATTTTTTGAATGACAGGAAAAACGATTCTCACGCTCCTACGAATTGCCCAGAAGTTTTGATGGCGCTGACACTCATGCCGAGAACTCACAGCCCTGTGGACAGTCCCGAGGTGACGAAATCCCCGAGCATGTCTAAACTCTTGATTTCTAATCCAGAAATACAAAATCAACTTTCGGAGAATCAAGGTTTTCAAAAAATTGATATCAGCTCGACTAAATCGCCGGCTTATCGAAAAATCGACACCCTCAAGGACGGTTTCACCAAACTCGCCGAAGGCCTTGAACTTTCCGGCTGCTCCGGAGTCTTCGACAAACTCAACGTTAATTACGAACAAACGAAACAATCCTTACCGACCATCGACACTTTGCAGCAAGCCTTCATCAAGCTCGAACCCATGGAACAAGGTTTCAAACTCGAAAACACAACCGTCAGCAGCTACGCCAAGGAAAACCCTCAAAATTATGAGAAAATCAACAACGGCTACGCAAATCTTGAGCCAAACTCGCAGAATTTCGTCAAAGGTTTTCACAAGCTTATCTCCAAGCCCGCGAGCCTCAATGGCAACGATATTTCTAGCAAAAATGTCGGGGACACGAGGCTCGACGTCAACGAAGAAAAAATGTTGGTCGATTCGACTATTTGCAAGATTCCCGACGCTCTCCCCATCCTTCAGGACTCGGTTCCCATCATGAGCAATTCTTGCGATGCCAGCATTTTCGGTAGCACCGACAATCTCGATATTACCAAAATAACTGGCTACGAGCACATCCCCCATTTGGATATTTTGACCTCCAGTGGCGTCATGGACAAACACATGATGATGGACGAGAAATTGGTCGAACAATTGCATCTCGTCGATCAAACCAACCTCGTCGACGAACTTGTTTCCGAAAGACTCAAAAATATCATGCCTGACAATATTCTTGATAACAATTTAATCAGCAACGGTGCTAACTTGGACGCTGACCTCGATTTCGAGGCATTGAGCGAAGAGTTCAACAGAAATACCAGGAGTTGATTACCGTATCAAACGATAAATCATTTTCATCCTATTTTTATACTATTGCGAAAAGATAAATTCATCATTTTCTCCGCATTCGTCATCCCTTCATCTACGAGCTTTGATTATTGACGATTTTCAAATTCCCAGCGTTCCGAAGCAACCGATTCGTTCACCGAGTCTTAGCCAAATGCGCGTGTGTCGCTATTTTTATTGAGCATCAATGCGAACCGATAAATCGGCCTAAATCTGTTCGGATTTTTCCAAAGTTTTGCAAATCATTTTTCTCCCTGATTTTATGGGTTTTCGGTTTTCCCCATAGCACAACGTTTCCCTCAAAGTCGAGATTGCTTCTCGACACTAAAATTTCTGTTGCCTGCGAACGTTGGAACATTTGATACCTTAATAATCGAAAAACTGATGATTTTTTAATAATCTGACAGAATTTCAAGGTTTCTTTCAGATTAACGAATCCCACCTCTCCTCAAGAATTTTTCTACACTTTTGTAAAATATTAACTTCTCGCACTATTCTTGAAAAGGACTGATGAAAATAAAAGTCTGGGGGATCGAGATCGTGACGTTGGAGCATGAAAAACGACGTGGATCAGTTTTCTCTCGAAAAAACTTGGACAATATTGTATTTTTGTTGGATTCTTTCGAATCGATGGCTCGATCGAGCACGAAAATTAATCCGATCGACGTAGCGATTTGAAGATGAGAAATTTAGTGCAAGCTGTAGAGAAAAATGCAGAACGAATACGAATAATTCAAGTACGCTAGTCTGCGAGTACCGGAAACGAAAAAATTCCAATGTTGCTCTTGGGATCTCTTATGTATTGGTTAGTACGAAATTGTTAGGCTTTTTTTTAATGTGTGAACGTAAAAAGCGATAGGGAATACGGAAAACTAAGTTATTTCTGTAAATAATACAAAAAAATGGAAAAACTGTGTACAGTGTGAGTTTAAACGACATTTAGCTTAATTCCGATTGAAAAAAAAGTATTTTTTAAGAGTATATCGTAGGGCGATTCGAGGCAACTGATAACGGCGGCTGTAACGATCCGTTAAAAGTGTAAATGTGTAATACGTAACGAGAGGCGCAATTTCGTTGAGTTCCCAACAATCGTAAACATCGTTTTTCCTCCTTGGCAAATGTCACTTTGAGAGAAAATAGATTCTGCATTTTGAACGTCAAAAAGTTGTCAGTTTCGTCAGAGCTCGCACCACTTTTTTTTAACATGACCAAAAAGAGAGTTTCTCAAGATTTTTTTATTACGGAATTGTCAAGTTTCGATGGAAACTTTTTCCAGATGAAAATTATTGCGATTTGGTTTTTCTTTCTTCGGTTTTTTGTTTTCTTCGTCCAACAACGAAATCCTCATTGGATCAATTTTGAAATTCTTACTTTTTTCCATCCTCGACTGTGTCCGATAAAAATTCCAACGACGATTCACTTCTCAGCAGCGTGGGAAAGTGAATCTTTGTTTTTTTTTTGTTCTCGAATTATTCGTCCGACTCTCTCATTCACGAAACACTCACTTGTGTCGAATTATTTCATTTTTCTTCTTCTACATCGTGACCCCGCAGCCTGGGAAAATGACTCGGCAAATTTTCAGCCTCCCCATTTTTGGCCCAGTGCACCGTTCGACGGTTTTAAATTCCAAATCTTTGTCCACCGAGCGCAACAGCAGGGACTTACTTTTCAATGACGTTTATTTATTTATCAATTTATTTTTTAGGTTAAATGTGATACTTTTTTTTTTACCGCACGAATGTTTATTATTAATTAAATTTTAAGAGTTACAACTAAGTTGAAGGGCCAATCGAAACTATGGTGCGAGCTTTGACGTTGACATTTCGTCGAAATTTAATGAGACAATTCTTAGACCCATTTTTCAAGGTCGCAAGCCCTTGAAGCCTTTCCGCAGTCGCTTAAAAGAATTCCACGACAAATTATGATTTTTCGGGGAATTACACACCGAGAAAAATATTTGTCTGGGGTCTGTGTGACCCCGAGTGTATTTTAAGGCTCAGAATGTTAAGAGCTGCAATCGAGGTCGAATAATCGAGTGTTTAAGTGAAAAAAAAACTGAACTAACCAATATTCGGTAGAAAGGGAAAAATATTGAGAAACTTGAAAGAAGGATCGACGATCGACACTTCTTGGGGGCGGAAAATTCACAATTCCAAGAAAACTGCTCGGCTTTTTTCGATGTCTCACTCGTGGGCCGAAAATCGCACGAGGCACCAAGACGAACGACACATTCTGTTTAGTTAGTAATTGAAAAGTTCGCGAAGACATAAAAATGGATTTAAAAAAGAAAAAAATATTTGGAGACATGATTCCATTCGGAGGATCACGCATTTACGAGAATCGCGATGTTGATTCGTAATGTAAATATGGCAATAGAATCGTTGTCCAAACAATTTATTTTTATTTCACTTTTTTCTCCTTAAAAACAAATACCAACACGCATCTCTGTCTCTTGTATATATACATATTCGTTGTATAAATAATTGACACGGAGCAGTGCTTCCAAATTAATTTAGCGAAAGGTTAGACGAGAAAACCAAATGCTCAAAGAAAATCATTTTTTTTTGTTCCATGCGTTAGCGTCGGTTGCTCCCCACCGTGTAGAACAGCGTCTGCTCCATTTTCGAAAAATTATATATTCTCCGGTAACGTAAGATCGAAATGAAAATAATGCAGAAGTTGGTAATAAAAATAAATTCAAAAAAACGAAGGGAAACTTGATTTTTGACTATTTTTTTTTTCCTGGAGGCTGAAAAGTGCTCGTAATTATTTTTAACCTCCCTCATTCCCGTGAAATTTCGTTCCCGAAGTTTTCGCCATCGCTGACCCAAACAAGGTGAAAAACAGTCGAAGTTTTCGTTACTCGAATATTATCGATTTATTTCACAATTTTTTCATATATTTACACGTTTTTGTATTTTTCGTTATGGAAAAGAAAAAAGTCATCTGTGGCCAGTTTCCACGAGCATTGATTCCAGAGCCATCGTAATGTCATCGTGTATTTTTATTTGATGAACCCAAGTCGCAAGGTGGAGCATTTTCCAGGAATCGCGATGATCGTGAGCAACATTTTCCAAAACTTGACGTCGTATTTTCGCCTCGTCTCTGTACGCTTTGTAAATTAATTCGGCGGTTTGTGCTGAAATGATTATTTTCAAACTTTTACTTTTTCTCATGAATTTTGGCTTTTCGCAGATTTTTCTTTTCGTCTTACCAAAATGTTCGACTGGCCAGGTTTGAAATAATTTGTCATTTCCTTTCTGTAACGACTTCACGGCGTTCATTTGAATGGCCGATTGCTGCAAGTTGCAGACAACTTCGTCCTTGTGCGAAAATTTCAAAAAATTAAACAATTTCGTCGAATTTTCGTTTTTTTTTTATTTTTATTAAATTTAAGTTTATTTTATTATACCAATTTATCACAATCTTTCGATAAATCGTCGCAGAGATCTTGCAATTCGTGAGGAAAAGTTTCGTCGTTTTTGGTTTGTGTTATGTTTTTCAAAACTGACAGCCCGTGCAAATGGATGTTGTTCCATTGTTGAACACTCGAATGTATCGTTGCCGCCAAATCTCTCACAATTCTCGGGTTACCTGTCAAATTTTTTTGCTGTGTTCCTCTCGTTGCCGGAGATTCTGCAATTACCATTGATTTTCAACAAAACTTTGTTAGAATTATCGAAACTTATGATTGTTCATGCGTCGCGTTTTCGCTCAGAATTTCGATGTTTTTTTAACGGATATTTATATGAATATTTTCTCACTGGCAACTGGCGAAAATTGAGCCATTTCCGGGTCCGAATTTATTTGGAAAGTTTATTTACGTATGAAAACTTGATAAGCTCAAGAATTTGTAAACACGATCGAGAGCAATGACAACATCGCGTTTGTCGAACATAACCTCAAATTCTACATAACCCTAAAGCTCGCTTCCTGCCGCGTGTCCTTGAAAATGATTGGACGATGAAAAAAATGGCTCGGAAATACATTTTCGAATAAAACTCGATCGAGAGGAGGCCTCGTGAGTCGCTTTATCAATTTATTTTAAACAGCGAACGCCAAAAATGCATTAAATCGTATCACTCGTGTTTACATCCTTTAATGTACATCGATAACGAATGGTTTCGGGTTCTGCGAAAAGGCGTCAAATTCTGGAGACGTTTTTATTGACCGCCATAAAAAAATTGGGTGCATTTGTTCGAAAAATAAAAACGTCCGATTCGTTTTCGTCTCGAAAACATGGTCGATCTCGCGAGAAGAAACTGCAAAATGCAATTATTCTTCTCGAGTCTTGGCGTTAATAAGAAAACCGCTCGGTTATCAATTTTGTAGGCTGTAATTTTGTTTTCAAGTTCATTTTCTCGTCTGCCATTCATTATTTCATATATTATTGCCGGAAAAAAAAAGAAATGTGAAAAAAACCACAGACGAGCCGCAGGGAAAATCGTAAAGTTGTATAATATTTATTTCTTAATTCACGCGCGCGATATTCTGTAATGTGGATAATAGTGAGACTCGAGGCGGTGCCCCAGCGTTGCGAGTAGAGTCGAGCACACCCGAGAGCCGGGAGTCACCTGTGAAAAAAATGGAGTATACGGAGCGCGTACGTCGCGTATGGGGCGTTTCGAGTGAACCGAGTCGTCAGACTTTTCTCAAATCTCAAATTTTCTCCGTTTTCTCCCTCGAAAGGCTAAAAAAACCCAAAAGGGCTGCGATTATCAAAAATTTCTTAATTCTCCAACGACCGACGTTTCCGAACAATACGCAAAAGCCCGAAAAAACGATCGATAATATTTTTTCATAAAAAAAAATCGAAAATAAACAAAAAATTTGTTGGATTTGAAATAAAACTGAAAAAAATCATGATAAAATGTGACTTTTATTTTCCTGCGTCTCGAAAAATCGTGAAAATCGAAGAAAAACTATAAATCTAGATTTCGACAAGGTTTACGTATCGTCGGTTATAACGGAATGAGTTTTTGGGGCTTTGGAACAATAAAAAGTGTGAAAAATGATGAAAAGAAGGTGGAAAGATAGGGAAAAGGTGGTTTTAATGGGAATAACTTGTACTCGGGTTTCCATGTGTGCATAGAAAGAGACGATCGCGTAGCATATATCCCATCGCGTTGCTTTTGTTTGGAGAACGGTAGGAGAACAAGGTCACGCACCAGGTAAAATGGCAGTAGTTGGTGGTGCTCCAGCGTACGAAGCAAAACGCTGCGTTTCACACACACAAACGTACATCGAGCGTTAACACACATATACATAGATATTACATAGCTCGTGTGTCGAAGTTTCGTATTTTTTTTTCTAACCTGTCACAGAGCGGAAAATAGACAAGTTGCACGTACAGACAGAGAGAGTCTGTTACGAGTCTTGGTTCGTTATAGTCCGCGAGCATCTTGTGCGGTAAGAGAAAAAAAAAGAGACAGAGAAAGCCAAAATAAACGATCTTTGCGGCGAAGGCGTGTACTTTCGCGGAATCGTGTGCAGCGCAAATCGGAAGTGGAGAAGGTGCGTCTCGGTCGGTCGAATCTCAAGGTCCTGTGGAATTTGGCTCGACGATTAATTTCATATTCCACGGGCGTATCTCAGTGATATCGATGCAAATTCATCGCCTCATTATTTTCTCATACAAAACAACAGCGTGGCATTAAAATAACCAAAAAAAAACATGATTCCTCCGATTTTTTGAGGGGCTCAACATTTTTACGATAATTACGCGTGCTCAACGTTTATTACGTTTTATCACGATTTTTCAAATAATCAGTCGCAGGATTTGTCATTCGTCACCGTATTTTTTTGTCCAATCATCCCACGAACAATTTTCGAAACGAAAATTTCGAACGTCCGCATAAAAAATTACGATTTTTTACCAAATTTTTCACCGGAGATTTTAAAAAGCCGAAAAATCCATGGAATTCTCGTCTAACGCTTTATTTGTACACAATACTCGGGCATTCACGCGCTACCCCGTCCTTTTGACCTTCACGACGCACGTTTTCGAGTCAAATAATAGAAAATTGTACACAAAGCTGTTTCCAACGTACTTTTTCCTTAGAGACGACAAATTTACCGTTTTCGAGAAGTGACATAACAATCCTCATAATACACGCGTGTAACAAGTCGCGTATATCTATAGATATATACACATCTTGATAATAATAATGTTAAAGTAAAGTGATGATAATCATAGCCCTCGCGCGTCGTTTGCAATCAGATAAACTGAGCAAAGTGTTCTTCCACACGTTTATATTTATTTTATACACAAAAGTGTAAGTTTGTGTGTGTGGAGATTCATAAAAGTACATGAATGTAAATATACGTGTAAAATATGAAGAGTGCGTGTGTACGTGTAGAAATTTTCGTATCTAAAGTGTGGTATCGTAGCGCGCTTGTCTGATAAGGGCACACGTTGCTTTTAAAGCCAGTTGAGCAGTTTTGACGGGAACGCGAACGAGGCAGTGGCAAACATGAAAATGGAGGTAAGTTGCGCTAAATTACGCTTGTCATGCAGCATCTCTCGCTCCATTCCTCCTTAACGCATTTTTCTTCGCTCTGCTTTACGTGGATTATGATGAAAATATGCAGAACGGAGACTCCAAGTTTTCTGCTTTACGCGATTGTCGATTTGACGCTATTTCCAATATGGCGCTTGTTGATATCGAAAATTATACGCGGTGCCGGGAGTTTCTCGGCTTTTGCACGAGAAATCCCCCCCCCCCCCCCCAAATGCCACTTTTTCCGTGTGTTTGTGCAACGATTTCGGCGAATCACTTTTTCACGAGAAAATCGATCAATTACGACGCTGATAAATACGCGGATTGGATATGAGTAATCGAGGATTTTCGGATTTCGCGATTGGACGGAATTCTTCCGGGAAATTCGTGTTTCCGGGAAAAAAAAACGGAATTTCGATGCCAATTCCAGGATTGCTGATTTTTTGCGATTTTTTTTGTTTCATGGACATTTGTTTCGGTTGGTCGACAAAAAATTAATGGTTTAAAAAAAAAATGACAGGCCGATGACCTTAAAAAGAGAAGCGGTCGAACCGCTATTTAAATCGGTCGAGATCCATATTATTTTTTATTCGCCACACGCTGGGCCGGAGCCGGCCCGATTTCTCGATTTTCATCGGAGCGTCATGCAGTTTATTTGACGTTGAAAATATTGAGCATCAACGAAAAGTCACACGGAATCTTTGCGGCATTGTTTCGTACGTTGAAATATATTGGAAAGAAACTGAATTCGTGGGAAATTCCGCGAGAGGATGAATAATTGACGCGTGGAAAAAACAAACAATCTTTTTCTCTGAATTTTGTTTCCACGCGGACTCGCGCGTCCGAGCAAAATTAATTCTTGGAATAACAAACGGAATTATAAATAAATTATCATTCGAACAAAAATATGGCCGAGCGACCACGTGACCCAAAAAGCTACGTGTTTCGTCCTCAAAATCCCAAAATTATGTTTCTCTCGCGTCGCGCTCGCGAGAGACACGAGTCTCATGAATACACGGAAAAAAAAGATGATTGCGTTTTTTTTCTCAATCGGTCAAGTGCGCGCGATAAAAGCGAGAAAACTTTCACCATTTTATGAAAACTTGCACCCCGTTCTTTCTCGTACTTTCGCGGAGTGAAAAATTTGTCCTTTCGCGTCGGCGGGGCGTCGAACAGGAGATCGTGAGAGATTGAACGCGCGACAGATGCGTGGATTTCGTGCGAAAGATTCCGTCAGTAGCTCCTCGAGAGTATAGGAAGATCGGTATGGCCCATTTTTTTTTTTTTTTTTAGAAAGGAAACATGCGATGGGTACAGTTAACTCGCTCTCTGCGGTGAAGACGATTTTTCTCTCCCTCTTTCGTTCCTTTTCTCCCAGCTCGTTCCGTCCCTCCGTCCCACTCTGACTTCTCCCTCGCTCCGTCCTTCTCCCTCTCCCTCGCTCGCGCTGCTCGTTCGTCCCGATCGCCGACATTCTTGCCCGGCAGTGGAGAGAGACTGCGCTGCCCGAGCGACGCGCAAGCACACGCTCATACTACGCGAACATTACGATTCTCGCGACCTTCTCAAACCGACCAATTTCCCATTTATTTCCAAAAACAATAACCAACAATCAGTTCGGAGTCCAAAACAAATCGATTCAGTGATTAATCCGAGCGACAAATCGTACAAAAACTAAAAACCACAATTCCCTCATCGACTCGTTGACGAAAAGTTACCAATTAACAAAAACCTCCGGTAAACAATCGTTAAGTGCGTGCGTGCCTTTTAATTTCACCAATTTTTAGAGTCATCACAGACTGGCGCAGTTGAAGAAAGCAACCGATAGGATACAGAAAGAAATTGAGGAAGTTACCGAACGAGAACACGAGCTCAGGAACGTTGGTAGCATTAAAACAACTTCGGACGAAAACGTCGATTCCAAGGTACGTTGATTATTATTATTCTTTGATCGACGATAAAATTGCTCCGCGAAAAATGCATCGACGAGAAAGATTGATCAGGCTTTTTTCTCTCGTCCAATCAATTTTCCGCCGAAACGTAAAAATTCGTACAGTCGTGTCAAAAAATAACTTACGAAATTGCGAAAAACAGAAAGTTTTCAATTTGACATGATTTTTCGGTGGCTCGATCGTAGGCTCGTTTATAAAGAAATTAAATGCGCTTGGCAATGAAACAAATAATTTACGATCTACCGGAGAAGTGAAAAGCTTCCCGCAGTGGTGGGAGATTTGGGTCGTTAGCCATAAAACGTGGATTAAAGTTGTGTATTTAGAAACACCTGTAAAAATTTCGAGTTATTCAGAATTCACGTGACCGTGGGCCCGTTTCGAGGCCTGAACATTCGAAAAAACGTACATAATCGTCAAAATAACACGTTTCCGTTAATACGGCGGAAGGAGAAAACAGTCCGTAGATAAATAACGAAGAAAAAATATTTTTCGATCGAAAAAAAGTCCATCGAGTCCCTTTACGAACGAAATTCAATCCGCGGATCGAGTTTCGACGTTTTTCGGAGATCGATACGAAAGTCCTGCCATAATCCAACAAAAAAAATTAAAAAACACTCGTTTCGAAACCCCATCAAGGTCTCTGGACGGAAGACAAAAAAAATCCTCCAACGCCACGTAATTTCTCGTACCAAATAAAACGCTGATCGTCTGTTTACTCATGCGGTCACGTACCGATCCCCATAATAATTCTATTCACGTAAAATGACGCGAGCTTATTTGTCTTTCGTTTTAGAATAGCCGGAATTACATAAAAGACTCTTTTAATTTACAACGTTTCGTTTTGTTTTTCTCTCACTCGTTATTTTTTATTTTTATCCACAAATTTCGAGTTTCTCAATTTTCCGAAAAGTTGCACATTTTTTCAATCATCCGATGTATCGTCGTTGCATTCGTGGAAAACGAACTGCGTGTACTCGAAAATTCAAACTGAATTTTTATTTTCGATCGAAACGATTAAAAAAAATTTTTTAAATCGAAAAAATTGGGTGAAAACTCGAAAAAACTGAATTCGAACGTAATTAGGGCGATAATTTTTTTTTCTACTATCGCGAAATAATTTAAAAAATTAATTTTGACGACGTAATTTAATTAATGAAGGAAAATTATTGTTGAGAATAAAATTTTCGGTGTCTGGGCGTTTTTTGTTACATCGACGCCAGGTTCGACGAATGCCACAGGCTTTGGTATCCGGTAGACTGAAAAGAACAACATCGACCCCCCAAATTCTGGAGCCAACGAGCCTGACCCCATCGACACCAAGTTTAACGCCAAAAATGACGAACGGCGTTATTTCGGCACGTACGACACCGACTCCGTTGCGGTTCGCGACGACACCGAGCCAAAAGGGCCTGATGCACAGGTTCCTCGCGACCCGCGGCAAAATCTTCAGGTCGAAGACCGTCGATGGTGATCCCTTAACGCCACCACCGACGCCCACAATCTCCCTCAACCCCTTGAGTCTCAAGGCGTTTGGAAAAACTCTCGATATGAAAATCGAACACGATGACGAACCGAAAAAACCACCGGTTCGCAAGGGCTACGTTCCTGTTGAAGAAAAAATTCAGAAGGAACTGAACGAGATGAAGGAGCGAGAAAACGAATTGAGGTTCATAATTTTTCTTCGTTTTTTTGCATTTTTTTTTCAATGTGGCAACGAATTTTCAAGGCCCCCAATAAATAAATCGTTGATCAAATAATTTTCGTCAAATTTCAGATTAATGCGGTCCCGAATGCTCGCGAAATCGCAGCCCAACTTGCTAGACATCAGCAACGACAACGATTCCGATATTTACGATGGTGCTAATTCCCTGCGAAGTGGCACGTCCTCGAATACACTCGACGAGGATGAGTTGGAGCGAGAAAACAAGGCAAAACACAAGGTAGTGAAAAAAAACTCGTGACTGTAGATAAAAAATGAAAATTTTGAAATAACAAAGAAAATAGGAGACAAAAATCTTTGGGAATGTTTCCAAGTCGGCAAATTACATCGAGGTCGATTTTTCTTTCAGCCAAATCCCAGGAGGAGGAGCACGTTGATCGCCCAATGGGAGAATCTAATAGCAGCGACGAAAAAACCAGTGGAGAATGGCAACGAGAGCGAGAATCATTTTTAATTACAACATCGATTGTAAATCTCGTTTTTTCCCTTCACCTTAACACGGTCAATGCTCCGAGCGAAAGCGATTATTCAAGAAAAACGAGGGAAAAAAAACTTTTTCCTTCACGTGCTCAGCCGAGCGTTGAAAATTGTCGTTCGGTCGCCAGGCACATAAAAATTATGGCTTTTGGCGCGACTAATTTGAAAGGTGTCTATTCTACAAATATGATAAAGAAACTACGAAAATACCTGCGAAATTTATACAAATTTATATTCATTCGGATACAATCCGTATGAATTATTAACGCCGCGAATTGTCAGTATTAAATTCGATTTAAAAATTGAAAACTTCGTGGACGAAGCCAATTTAGATTAGCAAAGAATCGCGATTTATTTTTGTCCATTTTTTCTTGTTGTCCGTTCAAAAATGTTCTTATCGCGTGTCGTTGCCGAAAAATTGATTAAAACACGTGAAAATTATTGCGGCGAATAATTGATTGATCATAAAATTTCTTGAACGGCTGATCGATTCAGAGAATTTCGAGGTTTCGTAACAATTTATTTTCAACTCTAGATATAACGTGAAAATGTGAAATTCGAAAAATTGCTCAAACAAATCTTTTTCGAATAAAAAAGCGAGCCACAGTTTTTTGTGGCTCTGGGTTCAGTTCTTTGGATGCGCGACGAGTCGGCTCGCTGTATTTTCAATGCATAATTATTGAATGAGCTCGTGATCGGCAAATGGATCAGAAGAAAAAAGAAAAACCATGAGAAATGTGATGAAATGGTTTTGGAGTATTTCCTACGGTGCACTATTAAAAAAAAATCCATTTATCTGTAAGAAATGACCGTAATCAAAAAACATGCGAAATTTCGTATTTTTACGTATATTAAAAAAAAAAATATCACGAAAAAATGAATGTGGAGCCGAATTTTGTGAGAAAATTGTTGTTTATTTTTCTTCAGTTTCGTTAAAGGGATTTCGTACTTTTCGCCATTAAACCTCGCAACGAAACGTCCTTTAATGTGTGTTGACGAAACTTGGCTCGCAAGTTTTGCCGTTTCATACTAAATATACGTATACAATGCTTCAAATGGAGATTCTGGTGTGATGTTGTCGCATGTAGACTTGTATTATTATTATATATTTATATATGAAATTGAATAAATTATTTCTCGTATTTAAAAGCAAATCCTCTTGGCTGCAGTTTTTCTGCCTTTTTTTCATCAGTTTTCTTCTCAACCTGATGCAATTTTTGTTCACACAGAGAAACTGTAAACCTTTTCGAACTGGATTTGGTTCGAAAGAATCGAGTCAACTTCCGGTTCGGTGGTTCGCTGTTTCCACTGCAGATGTCAGACCACAGTAGCAACGAGTTTCGCGATCGTATGGAGCATCTTCCAATACACACTTTTGATACTCCATTTATATTTCAACGTGACATTTCTCGGTTGTTGGTATCGATAGTTAGATAGTTTTTTCATTATTTCCCTCGAAAAATCGTGCTCGTAAGTAGAAACGCACTTGGTACGAATAATGTTGAATAAAAAGCATGTCAGGGTCGTGGGAATATGTTTGCGAGTTGTTGAGTCGAGACTAAATGCTTTTTACATGCCGGCCGGTGATTTTGTGTACGTGGTCGAAATGTGGACAGGGAAGCTCCGCTTGGGTCGTGATTTTCGACTCAAACAAGCGTGAAAATTATCGCAACAACGCAATTCCATTATCTTATCTCATTTCAAATCAGGTTTATTGGCATTTGATGAAACATTTCGTATTCGGAGAGTTTCCTAACCTCACTTTTCGTCTCTACACAATTAAATCGATGACAAGCCGTCCAGAATCTTTTATTTTTTGTATTCCACCGACCATGACAATTTTTTTACGTGGCATTTTCGTAACTTGGCAACTTTTCCATTTTTTATCGTTGATCGTTAACGATGCATTTTAATTACGATCAATCAATCCGTCTTTATCAAAGGCCAACAATGGTGACACTTTCGAAAGTAAGGGGCCTGCGGATGTCCGCTCAGAAGCAGGAAACGCTTCTGAAACTGACAATCCTCTCATTAGCCGCAGTTTTGTGTGAGTTCTTCATAACAAAATTACTCAAAACGGCAAAAATCAAAATCCTGGAAAATCTTTTACGTTTTTCACATCGTTTCAGCCTTTGCGACTCGTCTTTTCTCCGTACTGCGGTACGAAAGCGTCATTCATGAATTCGATCCGTATTTCAATTATCGCACAACCAAGTTTCTCGCCGAAGAAGGTTTCTACAATTTTCACAATTGGTTCGACGACCGAGTCTGGTATCCGCTCGGAAGGATCATCGGAGGTTCGTCGCTCATTTTTTTCGCTTCTTCCATAAAATTTACCGTAACACGACATTCCGAATTAACCCTTCGTGGTCACTGTGGGTAGAATCCACCCAGAGACCAACTTGTGACGTAAATATCTCCTAGTTCCCGGTAATTAATGCGGCTGTAATCGTCATTTAACGACAGTTTTTAGTGTCCATTGCGCGTTGGCGGCGATAAATATTATCGCCGCTAGCGCTAAATCTCTAAAATCCACTCTGAAATCGACCCACATCCAATAACGGAATTAATATGTTTTTTCAAACTCGCGCTATCCTACTATTTTTTTCACAAAAGAACCAGATCTGATGAATATCAGGTCCAAATTTCAGGCAAAAATATTGAAAATCCGCAAAGTGACGATTATTTTAGTGAAAAAACTTTTTTTTCCCTTTTTTTTTCTTCATTTGGCATTTAAAAAAATATGTTAGCCTTGGATTTCTGTCAGGAAA
The DNA here is from genome assembly GCA_037043255.1 of Diadegma fenestrale. NCBI lineage: Eukaryota > Metazoa > Arthropoda > Insecta > Hymenoptera > Ichneumonidae > Diadegma > Diadegma fenestrale. The sequence continues at coordinate 12,478,491 of CM073317.1, forward strand.
GTTTTTTGTATCTAAACTGGAATGTCCAAGGGTTGTTGAGTAATTTTCTGAGAATTTTCGGGCCGATAGATTGGTCACAATAGGGGTTCGAAAATGGACTGGGTAGAATCAACCCAGTGTGACCACCGAGATCGGTGGCGGAAGTGTAACCACGAAGGGTTAAGGGACAGCAAATTTTCTTTGAAAAATTCAATTTTTTATTCACTCATTCTTAAGGAACCATTTATCCCGGACTCATGGTCACATCCGCGACGCTTTATCATCTGGCAAGATGGCTCAACATTACCATAGACATACGCAACGTCTGCATTTTTCTTGCTCCGTTGTTCTCCAGTTTTACGACCATCGTCACATATTTGCTCACTAAGGAACTGAAGGTAACGTCAATTTTCAAGTACGAAAACCACGCAGCGACACTAAACAAACGATTTTTCATGGAAAACCAGATCAAACGGGGGCTTTTTGTCCTGGCACTCATACTTTACGTGTATACAGCAAAAAACGTCTGGAATTCTGTCCATTGATTGTACTTTTCGGTCTCAAAGTCGCTGCACTTGTTTTATTTTAAAAAACGTTCTCTGAATTCTAAAATAAATAAATTAATTATAATAATATGATAAAATGACGATGAAAAATCATTTTTGAATTCAAAAAACGTTTTGAAAAATGAGATTTGACAAAAAATTTGTCGCTCGGTTCTGAAACACGCGTTGATCCAGGGGAGAGTTAATTTTTCTTGGAAATTAAAAAAAGTGGTAAAATATTTTGGTTCGTATGGAAAAATAACGGAATATGACTTTTAGATACTAAAAACGTTTTAAAAAAACGAGATTTTCGGAAAAAGTGGTCGCTCGGGTCGGAAAAGACCCGAACGACCCAGGGAGGCAGGGATTTGTCCTGGAAATTATGACAAGTGGTAAAATATCTGGGTTTTTACAGGATTCTGCTTCGGGATTACTCGCAGCATCGATGATTGCAATAGTTCCTGGATATATATCGAGATCCGTAGCTGGATCGTACGACAACGAGGGAATAGCGATATTTTGCATGTTGTTTACGTATTACATGTGGATTAAGGCTGTAAAAAGTGGTGCTATTTTTTGGTCGACGTGCGCAGCACTGGCTTATTTTTATATGGTGTCCTCATGGGGTGGATACGTTTTTCTAATCAATCTCATACCCCTCCACGTGCTCACGCTGATGGTCACGGGACGTTTTTCACACAGAATTTATATCGCGTACAGTATACTTTACTGCATTGGTACAGTGCTGTCGATGCAAATATCGTTCGTTGGCTTCCAACCGGTTCAGAGCTCCGAACACATGCTCGTGAGTAAATTCATGAATTTTCTTAAACCCGATCAAACTTGAACTTTGCCTAAAATCATGGATTCCGTTTTTAAGGCTTTGGGAGTTTTTGGCTTGTGCCAAATTCATGCTCTCGTCGATTACCTCAGGAGCAAAGTTTCCGAGAGTGATTTCGATCTCCTTTTCCGGGGACTGATCGGCTCGATGCTCACGGCCTCGTTAGTCGTCGGCGGAGTCTTGACGATTACGGGTAACCTTTTTTTTCGCTCGATTTATTTGCCAATTTTATTCGATTTCGTTGTGTTTCAAATTTGGTCTCTGCGCGCATTTTCAGGCAAAATTTCACCCTGGACCGGCAGATTTTATTCCCTCCTGGATCCCTCGTACGCGAAAAATCACATTCCAATCATCGCCTCCGTCTCCGAACATCAACCGACCTCCTGGAGCTCTTTTTACTTTGATCTACAAATCCTCGTGTTCCTCTTTCCCGCTGGCTTGTACTTTTGTTTCTCGAAACTCACCGATTCCAACATATTTCTCATACTCTACGGTGTCACGAGTCTCTACTTTGCGGTGAGTTGAAATTTCGTCTCCCAATCCATCTTGCTGAAAAATGAATCTTTGTTGATTTTAAAGCCAAAAATTTGCATAAAAATAATAGTTTTTCCGTTTTTCGCAAATTTCAACCGATTTTTTGCAAAATTTTAGGCCGTCATGGTTCGTTTGATGCTCGTTTTGGCTCCGGTCATGTGTATCCTCGGAGGAATCGGCGCCTCGTCGTTGCTGTTGACTTATATGAAACAAGTCGAAAGTGGAAAAGTCATTGACAAGAAATCACGCAAGTTCGAGAACAATTACGTATTGCGAAGCGAGGTAATTGAGTTTTTTATGAAAGTCCAACGCGGTTGTTGCTCCAGGAGAACCAAAAATCGAAAAAAAATGAAAATCTTCAAAATTTTGCGAATCAGACTTCAGCTCGATTGCAGAAGACAAAAAATCATGATTTATTTTTTGCTGCAGATCGCCACGCTGTTCGTCGTCGTCATGTGCATTTTATTTTTCTCCTACACGTTGCACTGCACGTGGGTAACGGCGGAAGCCTACAGTTCGCCAAGCATCGTTCTTTCGGCCCGTTCTCCGGACGGTGGTCGAATGATTTTCGATGATTTCCGAGAAGCTTATTACTGGCTGCGAATGAATACTCCGGAGGATTCGAAGGTCATGTCTTGGTGGGATTACGGTTACCAGATAACGGCGATGGCGAATCGTACGATCCTCGTCGACAACAACACGTGGAACAACACTCACATCTCTCGTGTTGGTCAAGCGATGGCGAGCACCGAAGAAAAAGCTTACGAGATCATGAGAGAGCTCGACGTCAATTACGTTCTCGTGATTTTTGGAGGACTCACAGGATATTCTTCCGACGGTAAATATCGAGAAAAATTCGTCAGGCTGAAATCATTTTTTTTCTTTTTCTACGATGAGCAACGCGCTGGACGCGAATTACAATGTTTTTTTTTTCGGTTTTTATTGCTTCTTCAGACATTAACAAGTTCCTATGGATGGTGCGCATCGGAGGGTCCACGGAAAAAGGAAAATCCATCACCGAATGGGATTATTACAATCCTACAGGCGAATTCCGCGTCGACAAAGAAGGATCCCCCACTCTGCTCAATTGTCTTATGTACAAGATGTGCTATTATCGGTTCGGTCAAGTCTACACCGAAGGAGGTGAGCAATACCCAAAAATCTGTTTTTTCTCGTAACTCTGAAACCTTTTTTCCACTTTTCAATGTCAACGAGTTCAAAATGTCCCAAAACATCGAAAAATCATGCCTAAAAAAATTTTCCGGATGTGTCAGTGTGTCGAAAAGCCTTACAAGTTCTTCAAGGTGTAAAAATTTTGACGGAATTGCTAGAAAAATTCAAAATGTCCGGCGTTTTTTAATTTCCAAAAAAAAAAAATATAATTGCTCCAACTTCCGCAACTTTTACGATTCGCGACTAATTTTTTTTTAATACATAGAGCATCATAATGGGAAGGTTGGTCTCGAATTTGGGAAATATTGGTCGAACGATTGAGATTTTATGATTTTTCAAATTTACCGAAAATCTGAGTTTTTCGAAAAATCATCGATCCTGCTAAATTTTTGCAAATTTCCTAAGACATTTTTTTCATTTTCCGTTGTTTTGATCAATTTTTGTCGTTTGATTCGAATCCGAACCGCGACTGACGCACGGGATCCTAAAATTGTGATTGGTTTTTTGAAAAACTGGTTAATTTCCAGGAAAACCGACGGGATACGACAGAGTAAGAAACATGGAAATAGGACTGAAAGATTTCGAGTTGGAGACACTGGAGGAGGCGTACACCACGGAGCACTGGTTGGTGCGAATTTACAAAGTGAAGGATTTGCGAAATCGTGGAAATTAAGGAGAGACTAAGAGGGAAAAAAGGGAAAAAGCAACGAAAAAGTGAGCCTCGAGATTCCGTGGACTTCCAGGGGGTTGGGCGTGTGAGTGGTGTCGCGAATGAATTCGTTAATCACTAGTAATCGAACCACGTGAGATGAACAATATTTTTTTCTATTTACGAAATGAGATTGTAACGATCGATTCGAAATATCGCGATAAAACGATCGATTGAAAATTATTCAATACGTACCACATTTTCATCGACAAAGTAATTTTTTCCTTTTTTTTATGTAAACAAAAAAATAATCGATTTCGATGAACGCGAATAAATAATTAAGGTCCATTTTGTATCGATCACGCACATAATAATAGAGCAAAATTGTTCAATTTTGAATGATCGCTTTTTAAACACGAATCTCCGAGAATTTTTGAACCAAATGATTTTCCAGTGACGTTGGACGAATCGAATTAATGATGAATTCGGATTTTTTATATTTAGAATAATGAAAAATGAGAAAAATAAATGATCGCATCCTCGTGATCGAGACTGTAAGGAGATGACGTAAAAATATGAGTATTTATGTGGTATATTAACCATATACAGTTCGTAGGTACAAGATACAAAGATATTTTTCACTTAAACTTAATCCCATTCGCCGATGTACATCGCACGAGGTGCTGGGGGAATAACGCCTCTCGTTGGTATGGGTAACCTCCCGTAAATGTGGTTGTACGGAGAATCAATTCTGTCGTCCGAATCTGCGAGAAAAAATGCACCATGAACTATCGCGGGACGTTCTTGACGAAAAATTTGAAGAAAATCGATTTTTCCGGGATTGGAAAATTGTAATTTTTATGACGTCATTGATTATGAGTTTTTTTTCAAGTATTTGAGAAAGCTGAACGATAAATTTCGAAGTTGAACGAATAAATAATCGAAAAAAAAACATTTTCTATGCATTTTTAGGGCCAATTGAAAAATTCTACGAGTAGGAGAGAAAATAAGGAGAAATTGTTACGTACGTACCGAGTCCGCTCTCGAAGCTTCTCGCGTGATAGACAATGGGTGGCCGCTTGGCTTGCACGTGATGACCATAAATTTGTGACGATTGACTACTGACGTATCCGCCGTTTCCGTTACTCACGTAGGAAGGCGCAGGCTGTGGTCGACCGTATCCATGTGGCGAGAGCATTTTCGTGTGACCGTTTTTTGCCATTTTCACAAAGTTCGGTACTCTCGCTCTCAGACCACAATAATAAGGATCGTCTGTGAAAATTTCCCATTTTTACAAAACCCAAATTTTTTTAATTCCTCAAAATTTTATTAAAAAAAAATTATCACTCTTTTTCTTCGACTCACCATATTTTTTACTATCGTTCTTTTTACTCTTCTTTTCATCGTTCACTATTACAGCTTGTCTGTGACTCGTTCCATAGTCGTCCTCAATGTCGTCGTAGTCGGGCTGAAAATTACGTTAAAGAGAAAAATTAACAATTTTTTAAAATAGAGAGTCGAAAATTTGAAAAATGAACTGAAAAATGTTGTGGAAATTCTTTCAAACATTTGTTTCAATAAAATTTCGTTTTGCTTTTCGAGCTTGGAGGAAATACCTTGGGAATGTGGGAAATGTCTTGGCCATAGAGATTTTCACGCGGTGGTAATTTTGGCGGTCTCTCGCCCCGCCTCGGCTGATAAGTTCCGGATTGGATGTAAATTTGTTCGCGAGGATCTCTGCCCGTGTTCAAAGCTTCGCTGGGTCCGGAGGACGAAGCGACTCCAGCAACGCTGTAAGGATCCTCATCGGGGATTGGAATTCTTGGACGATTCTTTATGTCGAGAGGCCTTTGGAGGGCAAGTAACGGTGGGAACTTGGATTTGAGCATGTCAAGGCCAACGACATTTACGATTAGAACCCAAACTGGACATTGAAGCAAATCCGCTTCGGTGCGAACGAAGACGATCGCGCTCAAGCATTGAGTCTCCAATATCCGTCTATCCGGATACGCGCTTCTTGTTTCTCGGGACAAATTGGTCTGATATTTGTTCATATCGAACAGCTGCAAGTAATGAAAATCGATATTTTCATGAAAATTTGCCCAATTATTATTATTTCTCAATCATTCGATTTTTATTTCGTATAAATTATCGCATCGACACTCACTTTCCCAGGTTTCTCGAGCTCCAGGGCTCCTTGTGAATTTCGCAAAATCTCACCACCGATCGCATTGTCTCCTGAGTTGGTGGTTTTTATGTAAACGTTGCTCTTGCACAACCTCTTTATCAATATGTTGCCTTGATCGTCCATCTTTATCTTGACTCCTTGATTAATGTGACGTTTCGCTTCCTCGGTTTTGGGGTCGCGCATCGGATTGTCGAAGCCACAAAGGCCTATTCTGTAATTTTCGACATAGGAACGTTGAAATTTCGTACACAAACGTGTCAGTATTTCGATGGATCGAGAAAAATGAAAATTTCCGGACGAGATTCTCGGATACTTTTTTTTTTTTGTGGGAGAAATAACAAAAGTTACGAATGCTCGCGAAAGAGTGAAAAAAAAATGCAACGCAGTGCAAATTTCACATCACGCGATTCTTGGCAAGGGAAAATATTGTGTGGCGTGATTTATCTCGCAAGGAAATTATAGAGTTACGAGGAGGCAAAAGATTGGGGTGAGCTTCGAGGAATCGAAGGGGTAATTATTAATAAAATTGTTATTAGATATCTGAAGCTTGAGGTATTGTGGATGAGGAAAGCTGGACGAGGTTCGCGTGTCTCGCGTGACGGAGTAACGTTGCATTTTGTTGCGCGAGGTTCACTCACAGTATTTCTCTCTTTCTCGCGCTCTCGATATTCGCTCTCCAACGACTTAATTTCTACCAATGCCCCGGAAACCAATTCGATGTAATTGCAAGATCGGAGAACAGCCAAAGATTTGTTTCCTACCTGAACAAATTATGAAAATGACTTTGAATTTTATGAATTTAATAAAAAATTTCATTTACTCGACAATAATTTTGAAAGGCTGTTTTTTTTTTTTTTTAATTCGATCTCCCTGGACCAATTTTGCCAACGACAATTCTCACGATCTTGCGATTAATCGATTGCATTCTCGCCCATGAAATCTCTCAGCGAATCGTCATTAATACACGAATTAGACGACATTTGGATTATGAGAACGAATGAGCTTACCTAAATCCATCGAAACCGTCGTTGGAACCGTTTACCGTGAGAACCGGAGCTCTCGCGTATGCCTTGGCGACTCTTCTGTTACGTTCGAAGACTATCACTTTAGCCCAGATCTCGTCATCGATCTGATTCCATTTGTCGAGGACCTCTTGTATGTGATCCTGAGACATTATAAAAGAAAAATCAATGCAATGTTCATGGCACAGAAAGAAAAGTCGGTTCTCAGCGAGCGACTAATTATTTATCAGTAAAAATTAATCCCGTAATTGCTCGTTAGCCTCGATCGAAAGTTTCTTCGATAGTGACGAAGCATTTATTTTGTAATTTTATTTTAATCGAAATCGTGTTTGGTTTTTCCTTTTTTTTCGAGCTGTTTCCCTTTCAGTGCAAAATTAATTCACGTCTGAGCCAAATATTTTGGCTAATTACCTTGTAAAGTTTGTCCAAATTGTACCAAACATCCTCTTCGACTTGTTCCTCGTATTGGGCCTCGGCGAGGTTGTCCCTCGAGCGGGATAGAATTTTTCGCCTCGACACCATGGCTCGGACTTTAGTTGATCCCAATCTCAAATCTGTAATGAAAAAATCCGCAAAGGTAAAAAAAAGTGATCGATAGCGAGATAAAAAGTTCAAAAAAATTTTAACCAGCAGGAAAAAATTTCGATTTGGCTGCTCGTTGACGTTTTGATGAAATGTTTGAAAAAACGTTAGTCTCGCTTGGGTCTTGGGCGGGGAATCAATCGCCGAGTCTCACAAAGACTCGGCACGTCGAACGATGTGTAGAGAATGTGATTTGTGCGTAACACTTGGACATAAACAGACATTTAAAAAGTTGTTTTACCAACAAAAAACTGTCAAGGGCAACGGAAGTGCTCAGGGAGTTTATTTAATAGATTCTTGCAATGCTTCTGTGCTCTATCATTTATTTATGTTGCAACGTAACGCCAGGAACGATTTTATCGTTTCACAGTGTGGGATAACAAGATCGAGGAGCTCGATGATTGATTAAACGGTCTCTTAACCCGAGGCTTTTCGTTTCAATACCATGCACCAAAAAACCGAGATTGTTTACTCGAAGTTTTTGTTATTTTCCCTCCACAATTCTGAAGGATTTTTTGAATCTCGTAGAAATTCCGTGTGGCATTGTATTTTTTTTTTTTTCTACGTCCGCACGTTTTACTAACGAGACTGCGTGTCATTGAGAAATTTTTCTCGTCAATTTCGGCATCGTCGAATCGAATATTCAGTTTTTTCCTTCGTTCCAATTAGAGTGAAGAAAGACCGTGAAAACTGGTGAACGATTAAAAGTCCGCAAAGTGCTCTACGATTTTTTTTTCTCGTCATTTTCGTCAATTAAAAATGCAGACGAAGCGATTAATTTATTTTTCCTTTTTGGCAGTTGCTCGTTTTTCAATATTTCGATCGCTTCACACGTAATTAACGTAATTACATTTTTTTGTAAAGTGGAGGGCAAAATTACACACGTCACGGTTTGCCGATTCGGAAATGGTGAAGTGTGTGGGATGGCAAATCGTGCAACAGCTGTTTTATGGCAAAAGGTGCAGTCTTTCGTGATTGGGAGCAATAAAAGCGTTGAGCGAATTATAGGGAATCGGTAAATCAGTATTGAGATTGACGCTAACCGTTGCTCCGGATCATTCATCTCGGAAGAAAGTGAACTCGTGTATTTAACTCCAGGCTATTTCTTTTCCATTCGCTCCGCGATTACGTTTCTCAATTGAACTGCGAACTTTGAGAATTTCTAGGCGGAAAAAAATCGTTTGGGTAAAACGCCCGTAAATTAAATCTTTGATAACTGTTGAAGAAAATTATCGAACAAAGTTTGATCGACATGAATTTAGACGAAAATAAAAGTAAAACTGACGTACGAGCACGTTTGGCAAATAAAGTTGATTGTGTTGGGCACATTCAACGTTTTACGAGGATCAAAATATCGAACGAATGATTCCACGGGGATAAGCGTTGACAGGAGTACACGAGAACAATTAAATTATTCAGCAATCGCATAAATCACGATCCGTGAAACTTTCGGTCTTTTCAGACAATCGACCGTATCAACGAACGTTTCGAGTCGCTTGGCTATCGCTCCCGGCGTTTAATCTTTCCCTCTGACTCCTTTTTTCATCCGCTATATATATGTCTCTATATTTGCATAGTAACGGTCAGTTGAATAGTTTCTCGGTGCTCCAGCTATAGATACGGACATATTTGTTCTCGCCGCCACGTGCAAAGGAACGTATTGTTGCGCAACGCTTCACAAAACCCCAGGGAGAGCTTTAACAGCCGACAATATAATGGGACCTTTTTATTATTATTTATTATTCTCTCTATTCCATTTCCAACACGACTTTCCGTTTCCAGACCCAACGACACGCGTCTTTGTGTCATAAACGTCAACATTTGTTTATTTTGAAAAATCCACACTGAAAATGCAATTTTGTCAAAAAACGTCGATATTTTGTTGAATACGGCCAACTAAATATTTTGCGATGATTTCAAAATTTTCGTTATTTCGACAATATTTTTCATTGTAACGGAACTGTCGGCAAAATTTACCATTGGAATGACAAAAATTTACTTCCCGATAAGATTTTCCAGAATGTTTTGTTGCTGGAATGACAAAATTTTCGTGATCTTTCGAAAAAACGTTTAGTTGAAATTTTCTTTTCAGTGCATCGATTCGGATCGAGCTTTATCACGTTCCACAGCCGAAAATGAAAAAGGCCACGGTCAAAAATCGTATTAATAGGTTTTTTTTATTAAGAAATCAATTTATTCAAAATCCGAACGTCGGCGATCGGTTTTTTGTCTTTTTTTCCAATTTACAATGAAAGGGAGTCTTTATACGTCGTGAAATTGTGTTTCAGTCCCTCTCTCGCCATATTCGGTCGAGCTAAATGTCACGGCAGGATATTTGAATGAAATGTCAAACGCGTTTTGCCGGTATATTTGAAAACGAGAGAAAAAAAAGGTTTATAAAAATGGGAATAAATATTGATCGAGTTTCACGAGGATCCGGTTATTACGCGTCCCATACACGGTGTGAAAAATTGTCGTTACGGTTTCCCAAACAGTATTACACGCTCGTAAAGTCTCGCATTCGATATAGTTTCGTAAGAGGCTCGTGGATTATTTAATTTCGTGATCAGGTTGAAAATCGTGAGTTGCCAGTGGAACGTGAAATGATTAACGATCGAAAAAACCTTGAAAATGATAAATAAATCGCTCAAAGAGGAAAATTTGTTATTCGGAAGAATTGACAAGATTTTTCGAGCAATTCCTGACCAATTACATGTCAACACGACGAAACCTTTGGAGCAGCTCGCGAAACCATCTGCTGCGAATTATCATATAAATCGATAATCCACCTACACGAAAAAAAAGAAGTAAAGGTCGATATGAATATAACGTCCGTATATAATTCCAGCCCGTTCGAAAATGAAAAGGTCAATGAAAAATTAAAATTCGAGAGTTTGTGGAGAATCCTACAGTGCGATCGACGTGATCGAGTCATTGGACAAAAATATCCAGATTTCCATAACTCGCTTATAAGTTTTGACTGGTTTCCTGTGATTCTCAGGAGGCATGAAAAAAATGTTGGAGAACTGGCGAAAAGTAATTTGCGGCAAATGTGGAACAAACGTCGGGTCGTTTCGACCTTGCGAATGCCTTTTGGGTCGAGACTCTCACTTTCGAATGGAGCGCGGGATGAAAGAGCTGATAGAAAGCGATGGGTGGGAAAAATTGTTGGCTGGAAGAAAGATGGGAATTTTTTGGGATTTTTTCGTTGGTGAATGCGAGTGTGGTTGAGTAATTCGATCGAGGTGAGATGATACGACGAGATTACGCGGAGTTTTCGTTTCGCGTCTATGTCGGAGTATATTTTATATTTATTTATTCAATGTTTGTATTTTCGTGTGTTTGTGCGTGTCTGGGCATTTGTAGACTGTTGGATTGGTGTTCGGGGCAACAGCGACAAGAAGCGTGCTCGTCGAAAGCCGCATGAGAACCGAAATTAACTCCTTCGCTTCCGGGAAGGTTAATCGAAAGGTTCTGTGGTGGTTCTGTCTCGCAGTATCCTCTTCGGGAATCACGACTACTATGTATATAATTAAATAGCACGAGAGACTCATCACAATCTCATTCTCGTCCCGGATGTCACCGAATGCCACACATACGAGAGATAGCCCGCACCTAACAGTAGCTCCGCGGATGTTTAAATGGCTCTACGCACAGCCAAACACACGAGATGGAAATTTAATTTCTCAGGGTGCTCGCGAAGCTTGTACATCATTAAAGAATTTCACACTTGACCTTACACTTTTTTATTTCAATCGCTTTTTCTAGTCCGATGTAAGATCGGATTTCTCCGGATCGATTAACCGCAAAAAAGAGTCGACACTTTACCGTAGCTCCAGGTCAAGTGGTCAACGCAATCCGAGGCTGTTGCTTCCTCGTTTACGAATCGTCGTTTAAAAAACATTTGCCCCAAAGACGTAAAAATTCTTAATCGTTTTAAACATAAAATCGTATAAATAAGTTCATAGTTTTACGTGCCTCGAAAGTTTGTTGCAACTGATTTACGAGCAAGATCAATTTCCAAGTGAAATATTTGACTTTGTTCGTCGCTGTCACTCAGAGACAAAGTTTCAAACGTTCAAACTCGCCCTCAGGGCTCGTCGAGTTACTGCCCCCCCGAGATGTAAAATATGTTGAATTTACGGTTGCTGCGCTCTTGGAAATTTTATGGTAATCGTCCAACCAATAAACAGAAGCGATCGCCTCAAAATTCATAACAAATTGACAGAAAATCTTCTCTTTTAACGAGATGCTGGAACTACCTCGAAGATCGAGGTCGTACATAAAAAGTCACTTTGAATTGACCCCCGACATACACATTAACGCACACACACGTTGGGCGTATAAAAAATCATACGTATAAAGACATTAATGTATTGTTTGGTCGAGAAGTGTGGGTGTGTCGTTACATCGTACATATCCGAGGCACGAAGACTTGGAAATATTCCTCGTCTCGTCGCCCTTGACGAGGAAACTGGGAATCGACAATCTCGAAAGTAACAACCTCGCGTACTTTCAAACTGTACTCCCCACAATGCAAACTCCTTTGGCAAAGATATAGCGGCAGTGATATATAGCACACGTTAAACCAATGCGGCAAACAAACTAAAGGAAGTGGTCCAGTACGAGTGAGACTCTGCAGAGGGATGCTGCTTACGACTTTTTGATTCTATGGGTATTTATATCTCTCGGTACCAGCGTACCCCATAAAATAAAACACGAGCCACCTTTGGGAGGAACTCAATCTTCTCAACCTTCTCGTGTCTTGGCATCCTCGAATATTGGTCAACGAGACATTCCTTGAGGAAGGTTGATATTAATTCTCGACAGAGTTGACACAAATATTCTTTGGCAAAAGATCCTGTTGCCACATTTTGACCCTGACCATGGACTCCGAAAGAAAAAAAATCGCTTTCTCGAGCGAATTCTCCGACACGTCGATTCGCAGGCACGCAAAAATGCCACCGGGTCGGAGTTTCGGTCGAAAAATTCGAACGAAATGTTTCTTTTCAGGAACCATGAAAATTCAACTTGTTTTCAATCCTAGAACGGTAACCTGGGGTCCAAAACGACCCCAGGCGACTCGTATCGAATTTTTAACCAATTTTTTTCACTCCAAGCAAAACTGCCCCAGGCTCTCGTGATTCTGCATTAAAAAACGAAAAGAATGAGCCCAAGTTGAAACCTTTTCGTTCAATTTTACTGGAGTTATGATTTTTTTCAAAATTGGTAAAAAAAATAAGGTTACCGTTTTAGGGTTAAATTAAATGGCGATTAAACCATGAAATGCGATTGTTTAATGGTTTTTGCAAAATATTCCAATTCCCAATCGGAATAACTTTAATTTTCGATGTGCGAATCGAACAAAGTGACACTAATAACAATACTACGAACGACGATATTAATAATGGCTTTAAGAAGACAATAGAGCAGACACCGAGGCAGACACTTCTCGAAGATAAATAGCAAAGAGAATGAACGACAAAATATAATGTATCGATTCCGATAAGAATCATTTTTTGTGTTTGTACACGTATCTCGTACATATCCTGTGAACATTCAAATAGTGTGTCTTAACAGTGATATATATAAATATATAGAGAGATATATGAGTTTTGAGGCGCCCCGGTAACAGCAAGAGCGCAGCCTCGCAATCGTGCATAGCTCGCGAGCAGCTCGCTCTCGTAGTACAGCATATTTTATACATGTAGCCAACCTAAAACCCCGCGACTTTCACTTCTAATAAAATGCGAAGGCCTGCTTTTTGCCGCGCTACTGCCAGCGTCGTGGCGTCTTATACTACTGTGTACACGCGCCGTCAAACGCTCCGCAACGGTGCCTGCAGCAACATTTTTCCATATCTCTCACTTTTCTTTAAATGTCGACCCCTTTTCTTTATTTATTTCCTCGTAAAACTCACAAATTCCTGAATTTTCCATAAAAAACGTCCATTTTTTTCATTACTCATCGGAACTGCGTGCTCTATTTTCATTTCGCATGGAAATTCTGAAACGAAATGTTTCTGTTCCGAAATTCTTGAGAAAACGTCGTCCTGGATCTTTATTCGATTGTTAACGAAGTTGACCCAATTAAGAGCATTGATTAGACTTGCCAGAGACTTGCCAGTTCAAGGACTAAAGAGATTTCCAATTACGCGATCCCTGACAATTTGTCTTCGTACGGAAACGATCCCGGATTGTGGAAAAATGAATATTTTCTCTTACAGTTTTTTTTTCATCGCTGAATTGGTAAAAACTTCGAATGACAATCGCGATTATGCGAAAACTGCAATTAAAAATCGAATCTCGTCGAGTTTGTTTCGTCGCCGAATGGTCAATGAGTTTGGGTCAAGTTTCACTTTTTTCCAATTTTTTTTCAAGGGTCGACTCTCATTACCCCAGGAGTTTCGTTAATTCAACTTTCCTCACACACTAACTGACTAAATGTGATATCCATCGTGTCATGAGAGTAGAACAGTACGAAACTGGTGGTACATAAAGTCACGAGAACGAGTAGAAATTACGGTTGGGTCTTGCGCGTTGTATAACGTAACCAACATTCACGAAAGGCACCCTGGAGTTCCGAGAGCAGCGGTTCTCATTCGCAATCTGCTCCAAATCGATCAAGCATGGATCAAGTTTCCTCTGGGAATTTTTCAATTTTCGTATGTCAAAAGTTTGACCAGTTTAAAACAATTTCAAAACGGGTGACCCGGCCGGTTCCTTTCACTTTGTATAGTTGAAGGAAAACAAACCGTCGATTTACGAAGAAATATCCAGAACTGGATTCGAGCCCGAGATATCGCGAGTGATCCAGTCGCGCAGCTGTCTCATTTTTCCTGTTCCGAACAATTTTTTGTTTTTATTCTCCCACCGAACATTTCGTAATAAGCAAACAGCAAATTCACAATTTCGCTTGTAAGGTTTCTTGGATAATTTTGTTCATATCTTGATTCGTGCAGTGCGAGGGTGAAACGCCTTCGCAGCATTGAAAATTCCACAGCAACGTTCGGTGAAAATAGAAATGCAAGTTTCTTCAGGCCCTCAAAAACGTGTCACGTACGCGAGGTGTACAAAAGTGGCCCATCGGGCACTTCGACTGCTCCTTCTGCATTCTTCGACGTACAATAAACTCCATTGGAATACGTTCACGAGGACACTAAATCAACGAATCTCCGAATTTAACGAGCATCTACATCTTCGATACGTAAGAAATCTAAAACAAAAGCAAAAAAACGTCGCGCGATCTTGACAGCGAACGTGATCGAACTTTTGAATGCAATTTTGTTTTTCGATCTTCGAATGAAAACTAGCGAGGAACGAGGAAAAATTCGTTTCGCTGATTTCGATGCGCTCTGCAGATTTTCCAGATATCGTGAAAATTTGATGAAGAAAATCTGATATTTTAATTGATATTCGAACAATTCATTATTTTTTATTATTGGGATCAGTGCGGACGAGCTATTCGACTCCAATTGTGTTGGGTAATGCTAAAAATGTCTTTATTTTCGAAATACGAAAGGCTGCAGTTAGAATAGAGTTGCTTTCGTATGTAGAGCATAGGAATGTCCTCATGGTTGAGGGAGCACGTACATCACGACAGTAATACGTAAGAAATAACAATATATATAGAGAATATATGAACGGGTATTAAATGTGGACTAAATATAATCCGGCAGTGATCCTTTTGTCCAGGTGCAGTCTAGAATATTACGAGGACGATAAAAAAAGCAACAAAGTGTAGTAAAATTATTTTGTTCAGTATGCATTAATTAAGTATGCAACTCGATGAATGCAGAAATAAAAAGGAAATGAGAGAAAATATAAAAAATAAGAATAAACCGTTATTCTTCTTATGTGATTCTGCAGCACGCTCCGATGCTCTATTACAAAACAATTACCATACCAATTTTCTGTCTTACGCGAAACAGTATAAAAAAACAGAGACGAGAACATTATCGTCCATTATAAACGTTGGACGACACGTCAACTTTGTGTCTCTTGTGCACACAAGACACTCCAACGAAATAGAGTGTGCATACGTCATTAATAGTTAGGGAGGCGAATAGGGGAATTTTCGGTAATACTCGAGCGTGGCAGTTTAAGATATTAGAGATACCTTAGACCGAATAGAACAACCTTGTAAAGTATTAGCTCTATATGTAGTGACGCGCGCCTAGGATAGACGATCAGATTAGTAAAAAAAAAACGATAGTCTGAAATACTCGAGCGCGTCAGATTAAGATATTGGGGGTTGACTTTAGTGTTTTAAGACTAAATTTAACTAATCTGACGATAAGTCCTTGACGCGGCCGAGTTATAGGGTCGCGAACTTGTAAAAAAAAAACGTTAATCTGGCATTCTCGAGCGCGATTTTTATTTTTTTTATTTTGAAGAATATAATCTAAAACTTACTAAAAATACAAAATCTGCCGGTTTCCGCATGACCGGAAGTGTGGAGGAGCCATTTCGTCTTCCGAAAAACGCGTTGCGGCATATAAGTCGCGAATGATACATTAAAAAGAAAAAAAAAGTTTAAATAAACAAAAAAGGTAATTTTATTTTACACAAAAAAGGTCTCTTTACATTTTTGTCCAAAGTTAAAACTTTTTGACTTGAAGCATCATAAAAACTCAAACTCCCGGTTTTTTGAGTATATCTCGAAAACTGAGGGTGTTAAAAAAAAATTGATATGAAATAACGATGATTAAATTATGTGACTTTTATTATATCACAAATTTTTTTTTTCTAAAGCTCCTCGACAATTTTCGTGGACTCGGCAAAAGTTACGCGTATCTGTATACAAAAGTATTATTAACATGTACAGTTTCATGTATTTATATTATTCAATAGCCTGTTGATCCTCAAATTGTTTTTCGGACGTACCGTAAGCAAAACGAAGTGAAGAATTGAAGCAAAAAAGAGGGAATTGAGAGAAAAGAGGAGGAAGAAAGGAAAAAAAAGAAACCAAAAAACCTTTTTCGGTCAGATTAAGAGAACCCACCAACATTTTTGTCAGATTAAGAAAAAATGCTTTCAGGATACCGAGATAAACCTCCCCTATGAAAATCTGACGCGCTCGAGTATTTCAAAAAAACTTTTATTTTTTGCATTTTCAAACATTCATCGTAACTTATCGTCACGCCGAAATTGTCAGTTTTTTTAAAGGGAGCTTCCTTGGGGCCTACTTAACACTCCTTCCGAAAATCTGACGCGCTCGAGTAAATTTTTTTTTTTTGCATTTTTGACTACTTTATATGCCTACCCCCACCACGCAAACCGGCAGATTAGTATACCGTTGTTATCAGAGGCACTTGGGGCATACGTAGTATGAATATCTGACGCGCTCGAGAATGCCCAAGTAACTGTTTTTTTTAACATTTTTGAAGAACCGTACACGCCAAACCCACCGCTAAAATGGTTTTTACCATACGAGCTTTTCTTTTCGAAATTATTTTATCTTTCGATTTTGATAGGTCTCGACGGCGCCGTTGAATTACGCCATTTAGCTACCTCGCCTCCCTAACTATAAGAATCTCTCGAGAGAAAGAAAGATTCTCGACACGTGCCCCTCGTAGTCTTTTATCTCGGTACATTATAAATCCTCGCTCTGTAATTATTTCGCGACGATTTATTCCATAATGCGACAATTAATGAGAAGGCACACCGTTAAATAGACAGGATGAATAAATTTTTCATTACGTTTTCTTCATTTTATTGGTACGCGAAGGAATTTCATGGAAATAAAAACAGAAAGAATTACTCGTTGATTTGTTCATTTTCCATGCGTGAGAATTTTATTTTCCAACGTGAGAAAAATCGAAACGCCATTTTTAACAGAAAGATTTTTTTTCAAATTTAACATTCGTGTAAGAAAAAGTGAAATGATGTGAAAGTTAAATTCCTCCTCAAAGTTATCAATCATTATTTTTCATTTATTACCAGTTGTCAATGTCCAGTGCGATATTAATTTGAATAAAAAATGAAAAAGTCATACGACGGGTCTCGATGACCAAGGATCAAACGACCAATAGATCGCGACCCCTGAAGACGGCGAAACTTTCTCGCTCGACATCGTTCC
Organism: Diadegma fenestrale; assembly: GCA_037043255.1. Classification (NCBI taxonomy): domain Eukaryota; kingdom Metazoa; phylum Arthropoda; class Insecta; order Hymenoptera; family Ichneumonidae; genus Diadegma; species Diadegma fenestrale. Next base: position 12,496,084 of record CM073317.1, read on the forward strand.
AATACACATGCATGCTTTACACACAAGTTTATTTATAATCGTGTGTATAATGTGTAGTAAGTTTTCTGTAAGAGTGTAACGAGCCTCCGGGCGATCCTGATCGATGCTCGAAACTCTCCAGTTTCTGTGCAGCTGTGCCATATATTTGTACGTAAGTTTCTTACGAAATCGTTAATCGGATAATCGTGCCAGAAGCCACGTATACGTATCGTGGTTGGTTGACTAGACGTTGAACGTTTCAAGTTAAAAACAGTTGAGTCACCCAGAAATAAACAAGATTAAAGAAAAAAATCGTTTCGCGAATATCCGCGCAAATTTTGCATAATCAAGTCTTGCTCTTTTCGGGAATAAAAAAAACATCATTAATGGGGGATAAAATAATTTCCTCGTTCTGCGAGAGGCTTTTTTCTCCACCGTACAATAACGGTGTGAAAAAAACGAGAAAAAAATGGCGCCGTCACGATTTCAACCCAACAATCATTCTGTGCGAGTCTGTCCTTGACTTCGCACAACGCAGTCACTACTTTTTCTCTCATCCTTCGTACGGAGTTGAGACGTTTCAAGCAAATCAGCATCGGAAGCTGCAGCCACTACTTACGGACTCTCATAGAGAAAAACTCAAGATTTCTCTTCCTCGCTCGTTCCTCTCTCTAACTTAAAAAAAAAAGGAACGAGGCAGAGGAAAAAATCGAGTACAACTCTCGAAATTGTCGAGACGTCATTTTTTTCTTTTCACGTCACATGAATGAACTTATTCCAGTACATTTGAATCGTGTATTCCGTCGACTCATGATAAAGTCGCAAGACACGTGTGTCTATTTGTAAGCGTTGGACAAGAAATTGAATAATGACAGGAAAGAGTCCGCGCCAGAAACGCGGCGGCCACGCGTATATAAATCATTAGTCGGAATCACCGTTCGATTTTTCTCTTTCGGACTTTTTGTGCTCGATTTTTTATTCGTGCCTCTTGGTACAAAGGTTAGACGCGATTCATTCAATGCCAGACTCGAATCGGTCGATCTATTCTTTGGGCTTACGTGTATTTCGAACGTATGCGTGTGTGTGATCATGTCTGTGTGTCTATAAAAACTAGAAACCGTTATAAATATGTGGACTCGAGTATTGTTCGAAAGTTATCCATATTCAAAGTGCATTTCTGCTGCATTCTCCGATGCAACTTCTCGTTACATTTCGTATTGATGAGACGCCTGAAAAATGACGAGCAACAATGTGTCGGTGTGTGTTTTTCGTTTTTTTTCTCTCTCTCGCACTCATTGACCCCTCGAATATCATTATCGCCCGGCGTCTATGTCAAACGTACGTGCCTCAAGCTTTATGAGAAAATAAAAGAGGCACGAGAGAGGAAAAAAAGTACCGCTAAGTCTATGACCGTTCTTAGGCATCGGCTCGTATGAGAAACTCATACGAGGGAACTTCGAGACCTCCTTTGCAGCTGGGAGACTTGCATTCGTTACCGGACTACCGATTAGTCCTCCCACAAAAAAAAAAAAATTAACATGTAATTTTTTATGTTGCTGCGCGTCTTTGTGTGTATTTGAATGTGAATATTTATAGTTTTTTCTCGTAGATTACGATTTTGGAAACGATTTTCGAGAATTTCGGTTCAAAGCCTGAAAAATCTTTTTCAATATCGGCCGCGAAATTCGAGTTGGCCCATTGTCAGGAATTACGTGAGATTTACGAAAGCATATTCATGCCTATTCACGTCCAACTTTTAGCTGTTTGGGTGAAGGTGAGAATTCTACGGGTACACGCGTTGATTGGAAAATACCGAGCAGGCTGGAACCCTCACTGATTATAAGACATTCGTGCCATTTCGCGAACGCTATCTCGCTGCATTTTTCCCACTGCTGCTCGAGAAAATTGTTTTATTGTTTTTTTTATTTTTATGTTTTACGAGATGCGCTCTACGAGTTGGCTTTATCGCACAGACAATAATAGAATCCTGAACATATATATTTACGTCTCTAGAAAATTGTAACGTGGGAACGTGATTCAAGAATCGTCCTTGGTCAAGAATCAATTAACGATGAGCTCGACGTGCGTAAGAGACTCGCGTCAGCGTTCAAATTCATCCAACGGGACATTCCACCTGAAATTTTCTGAAAAACTCTCCCGGTCACACTTCGAACTCGGTTAAATTTGCCGCAACTTCCGGTCAAGTAACGATTGAAACGTTTCTCGATCGTGATTGCGATGAAAGTTCGGATTTTAGGGAAATGGAAAATGAAAAATTTTCAGGATTTGTTCATGAAAACACAAAATTCCTTTTATATCTTTGACATTTTACGGTCCGGTGTTCCGTGCTAGAAAGTCTTGTAGACATAATTACGTATAGACCGCGAACAATATAGATAAATAATTGTATTGTCTACAATAAAACCTCGTCGATGCGGTGTTTAATTATGATCATTGGCACACGAGCCCGGAAAATGTAATAAATAGTTGTAGGCCCATAAATTCAAGCACATAAGTTAGCTCGGTCGATTACTCATTTAATGTGAGCGCGTGCGAGGTTGTTGTATGAGTATTGCGAAAAAAAAAAAATACTTCAAGGCTCGTGGTCCATCCGTTCCAGACTCGTCTTTTTATTTGTGCACTTTTGTGCACATAAATAAATAATTATAGACATATATATGCATTTATATCGCATTGTGCGATTTTCTCGCACAAGGCTCGCAAGAGATCGATGATCGTTCGAGCATGAATGGAAAACTTTCTATCCGACGTTACAGACACGTAACCATCGACAAGGCACAATTTCTCGTGGTTCTCAATTTTTTTTTTTTTTATGCCTCCTCGATCTCGTGTGGTCATTGCATCTTTTGTATAATATCGCGTATTTTTTTATTCTCTTCACTGGCTCGTTTAATGTAGAAAACTACTTGCATTCGTCAGCCAGCTGTTGTTGCTCGACTTTATTACTCCGCTTTCTCGCCCATTGTCTCCGACCATCGGATACTCGGACTGCGGTGACCAACGACAAGTCGCACTTTTCGCTAACGCGGAAATACCAGATTTTATCGCGTTTGTGTAATCATAATCGCTGCTTTTTCACATTGTCTCATAACTTCGAAAATATAAAAATCGATGAATTTCACGACAATTTTACTCATTGGTCGACATTTTTTCGAAGCCGAACTTTTCACACGACGATTCGACGCGGACACTTCGATTTATAGATGCAGGACGTAACGATTTTTCCTGCTTGTGGTTTTCTCAAGAGAAGCAGCGACGAGGGAGAACTCGCGTCTATATTTGCAGTGGTCCACTTGGGCGACCACACGGAACTTAAACACGAACTGTATCCTGGCATGTGTGCACTGTGTAATGCAGCACGTGCGTATAGATCGTTCAAATTATTGGTTTGCGGTTTTGGTGTGCGACAGCCTTAGTTGGTTTAAATCACAAGTCAACATACGACTGTTTGAATATTGAAAGCCGCGAGCCCGGTAAATCGTCACCCGACGAGTTGTCTCTGCAAATAGTTGAATTAATTTATTTAAAAAAAGATTTCTATCATGTGAGAAAATGATTCATTCGGAAGGGGAAAAAGGATAAAAATGTGTTTTTATCGTCGGATCTCCTGGTGCGAATACATATTTATAAATAAGTCAAGATTTTCATTGATTTTATAATTCAAATTATACGAATCCTCGCGGAAGACATTGAATCGCGATTCCACGTAATCAACCAGTGCTCGTTGAATAATATATACAACATTAGGAATAAAAATACAAAAACACCGGTACATCAGCGTGTAATAAATAAATATGCCAACTTCTCGTGTCATCGTACTCGGACTTGGAAAAAAAAAGGACAGAAAATTTCTGCCATTGCGTTTATGTATACCCGATGCAGTTTTCTTCCTTTTCTATTGCTTTTTTTTTTACTTCTGCCGCATAATATTTACATTCATGTATCGGACAAATACGAGAGGAAGCGAAGGAATCTTACGGAGAGAATCTCCCGCGAGCGTTATATTCATGAATCTTTTTATCCAGCATCTGAACGTCTGAAATTTCGTACGTCGTCATTTTTCTTCAGCTTTTATTTTCTTGTTTTCTGAGCTGTTTGTCACTTTTGCTCACTCTATGGGTCTTTGTGACCCAGACAGATGTTGCGTGCGTCTCAGAAAAACACTCGCACACAGAAAATAAATTTTTTTTCGAAAAATCACGAAAATTTTGTCATTCCAGCAAAAAGCATTGTGGAAAATCTTTTCGGAAAGTCAATTTTTGTCATTTCAATCGTAAATTTTGCTGACAGTTCCGTTACAATGAAAAATATTGTCGAAATAACGAAAATTTTGAAATGATCCCAAAATATTTAGTTCCGCCGTATTCAACAAAATATCGACGTTTTTTGACAAAATTGAATTTTCAGTGCACTCGAAAACGACGGTATTGGTGGAAATTAATCAACGGTAAGCGTCAATATGACCCAATTGTAATGGTTTGGGTGGAAATTCAAACCAATGGCAACAGTTTGGGTCAAAATGACCCAATCGTTGTAGACTAGGGTCAAATGAAAGGTCTTGGAGTGTATAATTTAGAATGGATTAGTTGATAAGTGTATTGAGAAAATCTAGACCAGGCTCTCGTTCCGATCAACACGAGAGACCGAACGATATCGAATTGGTTCTTTCTGAACTTTCACTCGGGCAGAAAGAGAGAAGGAGAGTCCTGGGAGCTAGGTAATTCTTTCTCGTTGCATATTGTAGCGAATTAGCATGGGCGCGGCTGAGTGGCCGCTTTACGCTGTGAAAAGTCGATCATGCTGGTGCGAGGCGGTTCGTTGATCGTCGAAACTGCGTCTAAAGGAAAGGCGTAAGTGAAATAACTTTACCAATGAAATTGCTTCGAAAAAGCCTGTTTGTTGGTCAGCAGACCTTGCACGTACACGTTTTAGATTCTTCCGAAGTGAGTAAAAGTCTCGTACATGCAGAAACAACACTCGTACGAGACGGACATCGAGCTCAGCTGATCTGGAATATCGATACCGCAAATACAACAGTTTTCACCGCTTAAGAAATTTTTTTGTGCTACTAAATCGTAGATCGATTCGCGGGAAATTCATTCCAACGTCCTGCGCGTGCTGATCGATCGCGATTACATATTTGCTTTTGTTTTCCAGCTTTTTCATCACACACTCTCCGCACTTTCCCAAGCGATCGTCCAGCGACGAAATCAGAAGGAAATTTCACACCGAATCATTCTTCATTTACATCACGAAATAATTAATCACTCTCTGGTAATTATTATCGGTCATTATTACATACGAAACTTTCGCTCGATCATGTTTCGGATCGATGAAATCAAGCTCATCAAAGGACTTTGGTAATAATTGAAAGAATCTTCATTATACTTTTAATCATTTCATAATTACAATCCATCATGAATTTCGTCATATTCACTCAAAGATTTCGCAGTCGGATTGATCGAGCTTCTCGCTCATTACGCGTGCGCAAGGAAAGTATTTCGGAACTAAAAAAATCGAAAATCACAATTTTTTTTCAGTCTTTTCGAAACATTTATTAGTTTCATCGAGATTGTGGGCGTTTCGAGCCAGTTCGAGGTTTCATTTTCGAAAAAAGTAGCCGCCAAAGTCCGGAATGAATTGATTGCAGCAAAAATCATTAACTGCATCCACAAAAATGCTCGCGGTTCGTTTCCAGGTTAAGAGCTTGGTTGCAAAATGATATTGCAGCCAAAAAAATCGCCTAATCACAGTTCCATGAACAATTCCGTTTCTCATGTGTCGAGTCAGCATATTTTGCCCCGAGGGTAAAAAAACTAACTGGAGCGATATATACATAGATATGGCAAAAGGAGAGTGAAAGAGTCTTTCGTAAAACAAAAAGAAAAAATTGGTTGTATGCCATAATCCCGGAACGTTCTCGCTCGCACTTATGAAATTCTTTTTCAAACTCGTATAATGTTGAACGTCGTCTCATTGTGTTGCTGCAAAACTCGAGCTACTTTTGTACGGATTCTCGACATGGGTTTCCTACACACGCATTCAGTAAACACATAATTGACGGGCGTATATACAAGAAACGAGCTTCCATAATTCATTCGCTTTCCAATTATGACCTAAAACGCCATGCCCCACACATTCTCATCGAAATTCCAATCGCGTTTGATTGCGAGTCTCATTTACCCAGCAATAATTCATTGCATTTGCATATTTTTCTCAAATAAATGTTGCTTCACTTAGCCCGAGTGTCAGATTTGAGACCCAAAATTGTCCTTCAACCGTGCATATTAACCATGAATAAAATTAAGTATTTATTAAAAAAATATGAGCCTGATGGATATCCGAAAAATGTAGACAAAAAAAACAGGTAAAAACCTTTTTTTTCTTGCTCCGAAAAGCCGAGAATATTTTTCTGTCCCCATAAAAAATACAATTTTGACACACGAATGTCCCAAATTCTTGGTTTACCTTGTCAAAGCCTTCAGAACAAAGTTTGTATTCAATCATTTTAATTCACTTTTGTAACGACTGACAAGCACAAGAATACGATTAGCTATTTTAGTGACAAATAAATAAAAGAGTCTTAAAGTGAAAGTGCAAAATGGCAACTTCATTTAGCGATTGCATACAAAAATAATTAATTCGATCGATCATAAATAAATGTGTTTTGAAATATGGGTTTTTTAAGACTGATTATCATTAATCGATTCAGTCAAATGTGTGTATGTACGAAATTGAAAGTTACCGGTACCTCATATAGTAGCAAAGGTGCTAGAAACTAGTAATTACGAAACGAAGCCAGCAGCACAGTTTCTTAGTGAGTGAGAAAAATTCTTGACAAGTATGTACACATTCCTGTGATTCGTCGTTAAAGATTCCTTTTGAAATGGGATAAATAATTGAATTGAACTCAATTAACATGCAGCTTCGATAAAGTTGGAGAGGTCACGAGCATTTAATAATGTTGGTACATCAATTCGAAAATCCATTTACAAATTTGATAAATTTTCACTGGGAGCAAAATTTTGATGTTTCATTGTTTGTGTTTTTTATTGAGGTTTTCACTTTCAAATAATCGACCTGGGCAGTGTGTTACTAATTTTTGCATAAAAGTATGAGAAAAGGATGAAATACATGATTAGTCAGAGCTGAAAATGAAGTGACAGTACCGTTAAATGGCATTGACGAGTCGGGCACATAACAGACACGAAGGAACTTGGCGGCACATGTGCTTATCGTCGTTTGCCTTGAACTTCTACGAGAGGCTAGTTAATTTACCGTACACATGTTAATAGGTATGATACACCGATAAGCGTGGAGATGAGAAATTGTGCGTAACCAACTGCTCACGATTTGCATAACTAAGCGTGTGCGAAAGGCAGAGAATAAAAGGAGGAAAAAAACATGAGATAAAAAGTGGCATTCGTGTAGACACTTATGTGAGAGGAAGATCCTCGAGTACATTATGTAAAGTGTCATCAGTTCGGTGAGCCTCAGGGGCAAAGTGCGTCAAGCCATAACGGACACAAACGTTAGTAGCGATGAGCACTTTGTGTGGTGCTTTAAAATAATTCATTTAAAACCTCGAATTAATATATCAACACACTGAAAAGAGAATTTTGTTGAAAAAGATCGATATTTTGTTGGATACGTTCACAGCTAAACGTTTTTTCGAAAAATCATGAAAATTTTGTCATTTCAGCAAAAAACATTCTGGAAAATCTTTTCGGAAAGTCAATTTTTGGCATTCCAATCGTAAATTTAGCTGACAGTTCCGTTACAAAAGAAAAATATTGTCGAAATAACGAAAATTTTGGAATTATCCCAAAATATTTAGTTCATAATTTTTAATTTACTCAGATCAATCAATTTTGACTTTCTCGTAATAATAATAATAATAAACTGTGTTCGAAATGTAAAGCGAGAAAGTTGAGAGAGAAAGTGTAATCTTCCCGCAGTGTGGCATTAAATTGATTGGAATTTAATCGAAAACTCGATCGGTTTCGTGCATCGTAATTAGATCAGTTTTTTTTAATATTAATTTTTTATTAATGTTTGTACATAATTTAAGATGCAAACGATCTTGTATTTTTGTCAAATTTTATAAGAGAGAAATATCGTTCGATATATTTGACAAGATCGATCGTATCCTGAGGGCTGAACGTATTCAGCAAATTCATTCTTGCATTGTGAGGATGAATTTCGTCATTCGCCTTTCAGTCTGTAAAAACTAAACAATGGCAATTGTACAGACTCTTTATCTGTTTGGCGTCTCTCTCGAGACCCCCAAAAGCAAAAGTCCAAAGAGTGGTCAGTTTAAAAGCATGCTAATCTTAATTTCTCGGGTGGACGAGCAAGAATGGATCTCTCTCGTGTATGTACCTTCATAAATATACACACGGTGTATTGTGAAGTAGCGAAAGAGCGATCGAAAAGAAAAGGCACACTCTCTCGATTGCTCGTTGAACACAAAAGGGCGAGGCAAAAGAAAAAGAGAACGAGAGTCAACGAGGAGCAGGATGAATCGATCGCGAAGACCGCGAAGAGAAAGAGGACAAGGAGGAAGGACGAGAGAAGAGGTTGAAGGAGCGAAGAGGCAGGACTGGGAAATAAAAAGAAAAGAAACATAAAGTCCGTTTGTACACGGGCCGACTTTACGCTTTGCTTCGCAAGATCATACGTTTCGATTTTTTCCTTCGGCTGGTTAAACAAAAAATACAAATTTTTTTAACACCCATTTATGTGAGATTTGTTCACTTAATGACAAATTATAGTCCGTTTCGTTCCCTGCTACGCTCAATTATAATTAATATCGTAAGGATTGGCAAAGTTTTTTTTTCGAGTTTGTGAGAGATCATTAAAAACAGTTTACCAAATAGTTCATGAGCTCATTTTTTCCACTCATAATTAGTGACTAATTGCTCTCATACAAAGTTCATTTGTCGGTCAATTTTGCTACATTTTTTTGTTTTGTCTGGTTCGTTGCATCTTTGACGTATTTTTCAGTTTTTTTTTTCACAAACGAGGCTGCACTTGGTTTCTTCATTTTTCTCACATTCTCTACTCGTCAGTTTTCGGACGCTCGCGCTCTGAATACCAAGAGGCTCCAGAGAACCCAGAAACTTTTGGTGTCCCGTTGAAAAAAATATGCGATTGCTGTTTTTTGACCTCGTCAACTTACAATGGAAGAATCTCAATTCACGAGCTTATCCTATCGGAGCTGTGTCCTCGATTATTTTTTTGAACCCAGTAACTTTTTTGAAAAATCCTGGCCATGGATTGACCCAGTGTGTCTAGGGAGGGATAAAAAAGAGTTTTGAGGAGCTGGGAGACTCGACTGTAGCTTGAAATTTGATACTTTTGTTATTAATACAGCTGCAGCGCCCATGTCGAGGCTCTCGGGATCCCATTCTCACACCACTTTGATTATTTGTGTTGCGAGATTCTAAGAATCGCCTCTAATAGTCAGCGTGGAATCTTGCACTGGCACCCGCAACTTTTTCATCCCTTTTTTTGGCTGTTGAAAAAAGTTGTTTTCTTTTTTTTTCAAACGGCGATTTCTCTTTCGTCGACACGAGCATTCGCGATTTGACACCGGCCAACGACTCCATGAATATTTTCGAGCATCGTTTGCCGCATGAGTTATGAGCAAGGCTGGAATTTATGCGACGACCTGCACTCCCGAAGAGCATAATGTAAAAACTGCACGGTTCAAGAGACAAGAACGAGGAACAAAACAATTTCTTCTTCTTCCTTAGCCCAAAATCGGCCCAACATCCTGGGGCGTTATGGTAATTTATTTTTTAGAAATTCAAATCAATTTAGCCTGCAAACTCATTTCTCAATGGGATTGATTTTTAATCGATTCCAATGATGCTTGAATAATTATCTTCTTAATAAGGCCCAGAGGCTCATTTATTTATAGAAATATTGACCAATCCAAAAGGTCATTTGAAGAAGTAGGTTAGAAGATGTTCGTGTTACACCTGCGGATAGAACTGAGAGAGAATTTTATTATGAGCTCATCCAATCCCATGCAGTGTTCATTAATTGTCCAATTAATTAGTGAACATCTCGAAAAATTGCACAAGAAAAAAACTTGTTTAATATTTTGTGCAACAAATTTAATCGCAGTGATTCTTATTCTCGATCGAGCCGAATAAAAATGTCTTCAAGTTCCAGAGAAAAAATACCTCGCAGAAAAATTCATATATCGTACGAGTTCAATTTTTTTACAGAATCGAACGTCGATCGTTCGTTCGCTTAGCATAATTATCCCATGAGTATGCGTACCGTAACATTTCGATGTGCGAGCCAAGTGCAATGTGGGAGTTACGTGGCAAACGATTAAAATAAACAAATAATAACAATAGAAATGCCATTGCTCGTAACTTGTTTACAGAATGAAAAAAACTCGTTGCGAATACATTTTTGTCTTACAAGCTTGTGCTGCTTGAGGGGTGGGAGAATTACGATTGTACTTGGAGCTCGTAACGAGATATTATTTAGTGACACAAACATCTGAGTATGTTTACACATACGTCGATGATACTCTCATGTACGACGGTCCAACGAGATGAATCTCAAAGGCCGAGAATTGCATCTTGCAGCTCTTGCAACCAGTAAGAGCAGAGAGTAGTCCTCGATCCACTTGCACTTTCTGCGCCATGAGGCTTTCTGCTCCATGTGTACAAATACTTGTCGAACGAGTACCGGAATACCCTTCCTGCTTAATACCTCCCAAAGTGTGTGTGTGTGTGTGTGTATTCTATATGTATATTCGCTTTATATACAGACGTCCTCGTCCACTGTCCTGAACATTTTTTCCCCAACCATTCCAACATCCTCGCCTCAAACTGCTTCAGTACACTCCCAACGAGGTCCATTAAATTTCATCCACAATTCTGCACACGTAGAGGTTGATTCAAAACGAAAAAAAATTCCTAACAGACCGTCAATCTCGAAAAATTTCGATTTTTTTTTCAAGTTTTTTTTTTTTTTAAAGAAAATCGAATTATTCTCACGGTGTCCAATGAAACGAAAGTTTCTGGGCCGTGAAGAATTTTGTTTGGGCCCGAAATTTCCAATTCGAAACGACATTCCTGCAGATTTGATAACGAAGAGTAAAAGAAAGTCATAAATAGCCTCTGGGTGGAAATTCCATGGCGAGAACTTTGTGAAACGAAGAAATTCCAGAGAAAATTAATGTCAAGGGTGAAATGCAGTTGGTGGAAGAAAATTCAAGTGTTCAGACGTGAATACGAGTTTATTGTTTATCTCTCAAAGACTCAAGCCTAAATTAGTTATTCAGGCAAAATGAGCCAGCAGTCTGAACGAATCTGTATGGAGAAGCAATGGAGGAGAGTATAGACGAATGTTTATGGGGTATCGTGTTTAGTTAAAAACCAATAATGATACAGTGTGCTCGAAGCAGAAGTACAAGGATGAGGCAGAGACTCCCTTACTCGTCTGTCTCCATAAATATCGGAGTATATTACGTGCCAGCGCAGATCTCGTGGTCCAATACAACGGAGCAGTCTAGCTCCTTATTTCCGGTTTGGCGTAGACTAAGCCCCGAGTGAGAAACCAGAGAGCTTATAGTTTCGTGTCAGTTTATGTACAAGTTTACATACTCATGTGCATGTAAGTACAGTGTATGGCGCATCTATAGACACGTTAGTCTGTTATATATGTAAATGTTTGGACAGGAGAACAGCAGCAGTACGGAGGACTATGGCTTACATATTCGTATTTTTATGCAAGCATATAGGGCGTTCCAGATTAGATAAGCGACTTAGTTAAGCAGCTCAGGAAAAAAGAGAATCGAGAGGAGAATTGTGCATAGAAATTCCGAGCAATCTCGAACTCTGGCTTCGATTTTGTTCACTCGCAACATTTTATTCGTTCGATAAAACTCGAAATTACTCGGGCCTCACGATTGCCACGTTCGACGTGGAACAACCCATGTTTTAATTCTGTCAAATGTACACTCTAAGGATCGTGTATATTTGTGGGTAAATATGAAGAGAAAAGTACGACGTGTGGGCACTTACTGCTGCGGTTTAAAAGCGTGATTGTTCGAACCGCACACGACTACATATAAATATATCGAGATCCATATCCACACTATATATTTACCAATGTTATAAGAACACATTTATATACATTGCAGATATTCCCACACGTACAGGTTTCTATGGGAATTTCTGGGGCCCATTTAGCCAATGGATTACGTTTCGATACCTGCTCGCTGCCTTCTCCTGGCAATTCGACTAGATTTTTTCTACTTTTGTGGTGAAATGATGGATCAGACTTTCGGAAAATACACGAAACTTTCGTTTTCAAGGTGAGTTTGAATTTCGTCGCATTTTCTTTCGTTTCTTCGGAAATACGTGTGCGGTGAATGGGGCATGCGAAGCATTTATGTGTGCGTGCTCAGAGAATGTTGTCCCCGACGCTCGTTCACCACTGCACACTCGCTGTGGATGCATATAAAACGAGTAACTTGGAGGAGAGCCGGTAGCTGCGTATGCAGCATCCTGTGCACCTGTACGAATCGATACTATATACATGGAATACCCTCCAAGTAAAATTTTTTGTAAGCTGCTTGTCGTTAACCCAAATTCGTCATATTATACTCGCGGTGGAGTCAACACACATTGGAGCGACGGTAAGGCATCGCAATTCCAGCAGTATGTCCTCTATTAGGGCTCATCAAATGCCACGACGAGGAGTGGCCTACCAACGGGTAATTTATAACGTCGCGACACAGACCGCTGTACAGTGATCAACCTCGAGAAACGATCGGGGAGATTGTAAATGCTGGTACATACCAAATTGCCTCTATGTACCTGGCAAATATAAAATTCATGGCGGTTTCACTCGACACTTTTGCTTTTACGCGTGCTGATCACATCGACAAGATTTTTTTTCTACGAGACTTTTCTTTTTCAAAAAAATATTGAAAAAAAAATTCTGCATGAATGCAATTTGGATGAATTTTCAAAAATATCATTCCACTAGATAAAAATACAGGCTGAGGCTACACTGAAAATAAAATTTTGTTGAAAAAGATCGATATTTTGTTGGATACGTTGAACTAAACGTTTTTTTCGAAAAATCACGAAAATTTTGTCATTCCAGCAAAAAACATTCTGGAAAATCTTTTTGGTAAGTAAATTTTTGTCATTCCAATCGTAAATTTTTCTGACAGTTCCGTTACAATGAAAAATATTGTCGAAATAACGAATATTTTGAAATCATCCCAAAATATTTAGTTCGCCGTATTCAACAAAATATCGACGTTTTTTGACAAAATTGAATTTTCAGTGTGAGGAGAAAATTTTGTTGAAAAATATCGATATTTTGTTGGATACGTTGAACTAAACGTTTTTTTCGAAAAATCACGAAAATTTTGTCATTCCAGCAAAAAACATTCTGGAAAATCTTTTTAGTAAGTAAATTTTTGTCATTCCAATCGTAAATTTTTCTGACAGTTCCGTTACAATGAAAAATATTGTGGAAATAACGAAAATTTTGAAATCATCCCAAAATATTTAGTTGGCCGTATTCAACAAAATATCGACGTTTTTCGACAAAATTGAATTCTCAGTGTAATGAAAACTCACGATCCTCCGCGAAAGCATTTCCGAAATGTTAATTATTATTTTAATTAAAAGAATTTTTACTATTCCGACATAGAAACTTGATTGAGCAACTATGGATGTAATAATTGGTAAAGTTTTTTTAATAATTTCTCGGATTTATGTAAATGAATTGCACATTCAATTACGTTGGGCGATCCGAAGGATGGGGTTTTTTTTTTTTTGGAGATTATTGGATTGAGTCAGTGGCGTTATACGATCGGAGGAAAATATATTTGTAATAAATAGTGGTTTAAGGTGGTCGGTGGGCGTTTTGATTTTAAAGCTCGACGAAATGATGATAATGGGGGAGGGAGTTGAAAGTACGAGGTATCGTCATTGTATCTTCATATAAAAAGACTTGTTGCTCTTGGTGGGGTTCTGGTACATATGTATCTTGGATGTATATATAGCGGACTATGAAGACGCTACTCAACGCCTTCACGCTTTGTCAAATCCATCGCGGATGCTCGGATAACAAAAATAAAGGATATTTATATATTTATATACGCGAACATGTGCACGTACGTAGCGAGTGTACCGGTTGAATGTATATAATCACGCTGTGGGGCCGTTGCTATTTATAGCAAGTGGTGCTTTAACCTCGTGGGCCCATCCTCATCCTTTTTATTCGTTTCATCTTGTTCTTCTTCTCCTTTTTAATCCTTTTTTCCACCTTCTCGTTCTCCGCAAGGAAATTAGAAGGATTTTGCGTGAGAGAGCCCTTTTTACGTGTTACACCTTGCGAGTTTTTATAGCGTCTCTTGTTACCGCTTCGGAGCCTTCGGATGCGTTTGACCCACGCACAGGTCCATTAAAAAGTGTTGTATGAGCAAGAAAATAATAATGGTCGCTTATCGAGTACATTTTCGCACGATGTACGGCATGTAAATTGCTAAGATTATGCGCGGCATCATTTTTTCGGGAATTCATACGCTGAAAGACGCCTCGAGTATGGGATAATGAAAAAATCATCGGGCGAGAACGTGGAGATCGTGTTTTATGTTTCATTGCTCAATCGGAATAAAGCCAAGTTTAAAAAACGATGAAGAATCGTGAAACTTGAGAAGGAACGACCCATAGAGATAAATTTTCCATCGATCTTATCCACGCACGCATTTAAGGCAAACCAGGAACGATCTCCTTATACTTATCGTACTAGTCTGACCAGTACCGGACGCAACCACTATTTTTCCACTTGCCCATAAGTGATTTACGGCTATGTCGTTTTTTGGCGAGGAAAATCGTTTGAGGAACTTGGCGATTCCAAGGGATACACACTGTGGAAAAAATTCGACACGAGTCTCGACGTTGAAAAGTCGTAAACGAAAATTGGCGTGAAATTCTCATACAGAGGTCCACATGTGTGAGCCTGATATTTCGAGGTTTCAAGAGGTTCAAGTACGCCAAGATTTTTTGTGGTCAGACGAGAGAGGATTTCTTGAGCGTGTAAGGGGATTCGAGAGCAAGTTAAATGCGCAAACGAGATTATGCTCAGGAAAAGCATGCGTGTGCGTGATTGTGGTGCATTCATATATACAGATATACTTGTGGGTGAACGAGGTAATGGGCAGAACCGGGGGAAAGATAAGAGCGGAGGACGCAGAACGAGAGAGAGAGCAAAAAAAAGAAGAAAATGGGAGTCCTTCGAGAGTTTCCGAGACAAAAGGACTTTATTGCTTGGTAGTTATATTCGTATGAAAAAATATATATGTATATATGAGACAAGGGCTGGGCTGACCACTTCGTGGACAGGACCACGTTCACCACCGTTTCTCGTCGCTCGAGGGAATCGAGAATATGGAACCCAAGGCTGAGATCCGCGCACCGCAAAGGAGAAAGGCAGCAGGTCCAACAGGAGGAGTACAAGATGCAAAAAAAAAAGTAATTCAAACAGAAAAAAAGAAGAAAATGAACTCGAATGACCTTCAACGGCCTTGGGCTCTAGGCGACTCGGCTCTCGCAGCCTCCGCACAAGATCAGGAACCCACTGAGAGGGAATATAAGACAGAGAAAAGAGAAGCAAGGATTTCCCTTTCGTCTTATGCGGTTTTTAACCCTGAAACACGCATTTCTGTTGAGCCTCCCCGTATCCTGGCTCTGTACCATGCTGCACAAATCCTCCCGGATCTTCCAAGTTTCTTTGTCAAGCCAATTTAACTCTTTTCTTTCCTCATCTCCTGCTCTTTCTTGTTTCATCCACGATATTAATGTGCGCTTTTGATTTTCTCATGAGCTGCTATTTGTTAGCGAGACTTTCAATTACGAGTAATCAAAGTTGTAAAAATTCAACACCATGATCATAAATTTCAATCGATTTTTCGAAATTTCTCACTCGCTTTTCGTTCGGAAATAAATACAGGATTTTTTTCTTATTTCTCATACAAAAAATAAAGAAAAAAACCGTAGGGAGTTGTTCGCAGAAGGAAAGATCGTACACTGAAAATTCAATTTTGTCAAAAAACGTCGATATTTTGTTGAATACGGCGAACTAAATATTTTGTGATGATTTCAAAATTGTCGTTATTTCGACAATATTTTTCATTGTAACGGAACTGTCAGAAAAATTTACGATTGGAATGACAAAAATTTACTTACCAAAAAGATTTTCCAGAATGTTTTTTGCTGGAATGACAAAATTTTCGTGATCTTTCGAAAAAAACGTTTAGTTGAACGTACGTATCCAACAAAATATCGATCTTTTTCAACAACATTTTCTTTTCAGTGTACAGATCTGAATATTTTTGTTCTTACTCATCATCTTACTTTTCTCGTTATGATGATTATTATTATTCTTATTATTGTTATATTACGTCTGACTTATCATGACGATCGTTAGAGAGTGGAAAAGTTGGCCGACTTTTTTTCTCACGCGGCATACATACGAGCGAGAGAGCTCGTGAAAAAACTTTTCACTGATATATTTACACACATACGTACGCGGGAGTATCTGCAGCTCCCGCGCGTTCCCTCCAAAATCCCATTAGCTTAATTGTTCCCGGTCAGAAGGAACATTAGCAAACAATGATACAGCGAGTAAGCTCACGAGAGTAATTCGCCTTTACAAACGAAAGTTTCGGATTCTCTAGTTTCGTTCCTTTCGACTATTGTCACAGAGCGTTAACAATCCGATGTGACAGTGGAACATTTAAAAGACATAAAAAAGGCTTTTAACATCGCGGATTTATACCGAGAGTATTTTTTTTTTTTTTTTAATTTCTTTCATAATATAGCAAAGAAACAAAGTGGGTAAAGATTTTATTGCAAAATTGGCGAGTGTTTGATAGTTTCCCACGATTCTCCGAGTATTTCCAATAAAGATAAAATAACAATAGAAATAATAAAAAAATTCGAGTCTTTCGCAAGTGCCACGGAATCTTATCTGCAAGGGATAACGTAATGCACACTCTTTTTACGCGCAGCATCACGTCTGGGTCCAGCAGCAGCAGCGAAAAAAGTCTTGCGGTTATCTCGATTCGGCGAGGTTTATATTATTTAAGTGGACGTCCGGAAGTTACGATTTAGCGATAACGTCCAGGATCTCTGTGTGTGTGTGTTAAATTGTTTCTCTCTCGCTCTCCCTTTTCGCGTCCCTTTCGCCTTTCATACACATTTTAATATCTGTAGTTACACGCGGCTACAAATGGTAAAGCAAAAAAGCATAAATCGGAGTCGAGGCAACAAAAGGGCGTAACCGCGAGGCGCTTCAGTACACAAAGTCCCTTCGGTTACGCCCTTTGGTACCTGACGATGCGGACAAACCTTAAAAATACATATATACGCAAGTTTATATACGTATTTAAAGTTGCAAGTTAACCGGTCTTTCATGTAGTTACTCGCGGTAACACACCGGAATCTCAGGATGGCCATCATCGCCAATATAGCAGGCTTTTAATCCGCGAGAGGCCGCGCGAGCTAACGCGCGGTGTATATAACTCTCGCTGCGGGAGTTACGCCGAATCGGCTGTATAAAGGCGGGAAGAGAAAGGAATATACTGCAATTCGCGTATGTACGTGTGCTCGAATCCGACACTCTTGCCAACAGATATAAAATGCACGTATTAGGTGCATACCCTTCGATGTATGCACCTTTTACACACATATAAACACGTCTATGTATTCATATGTACAAAAACGTATACAATTATGTATGTTTATATATATTTACGGATTTATTTATATGTATACACGTATATTTGCAAGTACGTCGTATGAAAAAAAGTGCAAAGCTCGCACGTGCGTTGTATCGCCTTCGCATAACATTTTATAATAATATTCTTCGTTCCTATATCCCTCGGTGTAATTCCTTGAGAGCAATATCTTCCCTCCAAGACTTTATAGCATAGTCATATAAAGTATCCGAGTATATACTGTAAGTTCGTTTTATATATAAATATAGTGTGTGTGCGTATTCTTGGGGGTATGCACCATCGAAAGATTTAACGCCAAGTATTTGCGCAGACGATCCCCTCGAATTCTTCGTCGGGCGCAACGTGCGCGATCATTGTTTCAAGAAAATACTCAACTTCAGCAACAAGCTCATTATTGCTTTTTTCTTATGATCCAGCCACGCTCTAATGATACGCCGAAGGCCTCAATTATTGTGTTTAGAATTTGGCACAAAAAAAATTACTCTTTTCCTTCCAATCCGGATTTGCACTCTTGTATTTTGTGTCTGTTCTAATAACCCCGCGACGTGTAACTACTTTTGTAAAAACTGTTGGTTACATTTACCTTTTTATGCCGCAGTCTCGCTGGCCAGAGACGACGAAGATTTTTTACGAGGAAATAATAAATATAAGAAAGTCTTACAAAGTTTTATTTTTCTGACGATAAATTCTCGCCATTTGCTTGTCATTTGCAACGTTCAATTGGTAAATTATCTTTTTATATTGATCCAAGCCTCGTTTAGGTTTTTCGCTGATATTTCTCCAATAAATATTTTTCTCTCATTTTCGTTGGACATAATATTTGCAGAAAAAGAGATGTAAACGTGCTTAATATCCAGATTTCATTGGTTTATTTATTTCTCCACGAAAAGAGTAAAGCGAGGAGGGAAAAAAAGTTGTCTCGCGGTCGACGACTAAACGCGACGATGTCGACGAAAACTCCTTTCATATTTTCACTCTTCAATTACGAGACACCCGTACACCTCCGGGGCTTTTATATAACGCGAGAACTCGCGGAACGAGCGAACGAGCTCATGGATTTCATAATATATACTCGACGAGGGGTTGCGAACGAAGAAAGAGGCCGAAGTTTGCACCAAACTCGCGTTGCTCGCTCCGAACCAACGCGTTTTACACTCGCGCGAGTTCGGGTTTGCGTGGCTCAACGAATTATAAATACGAGGCACGCGGTTTGTAAAAAACAACTAAAAAAAAAAAAAATATTTACGTGCACAAATATACACGAAATATTCTGCAACAATCCGGAATTATTGGGCGCACGAAAAATGTCGAAAGTTGATTGGATTTGTGATTTATTAATTAATACCAAAAACCTTCACTTTTCCTACGACTATTTTGATGCAACCGAACAACCAACTCAACGTCTAGCCACCGATCCCAAAAACCCAAGATTGCTCAACCGCCCGATTGCATGTGTTGATTATTCACAAAGTCTTTCTATTTCGAAAAGTACGACAACGAAATACAAGATGAAACGGAATATAATGAATAAGGAATCGCGTACGTGACTTTAAGGCACATTCTACATCTCGATTTCTCAAATCAATATCCATAGGCGGCTTGTCTTCTATGCCGGTATAAATATATATGTGGAGCACGATAAAATCCACACCTTTATCGTGTCGAAATGCATAACTCGATGCTGCACGATGACGAGTTGTAAAAAATGTCTTGAGCAATTTAAAAGTCGCGCTTCGTGCGTGTGTTACGCATAAAAATCGATTCCAGCATTGGCGATCTTGAATACCAGAGAAACTCGTCCACAACGACTATTGCCTCGTTTCATATCCGGTCGAGTATATTCGACGATGACTCAAGGAGCAGAATGGGAGAAAGATATTTTCTAATGTCAGCTGACGCGTGTATAGCGAAGAAAAATATAAAATGATGACATCTGCGTGTTTCGTATCGAAACGTTTCGATAAAGCGACGCAGCGTTTTGTGTCTCCGCGGCGACTAAATATTTTAGTGGAATTTACTACAATCTCCGTCGATCCCGAGACACAACCGGATGTGGCTTAGGAGGAGAAGAAGGACCTTGAAAAATGAGGATCCCGGCGAGTGCGAGACACGATAATCCTCGAGGCCGAAAAAGCTTCGTCACTTTGGTCATTCGCGTCTTCCTCCCTTCGGAGAATCCCATCGTACCTTTCGCGTCATGCATTTTCCAGTCATCGCGATCGTTCTAATTTGGCAGATTGTCCGTTACGTCATTCCTGACGTCACCTCCGTTCGCCAAAGAAAAAAAACACGTGGACCAGATGTTTTTTATGAATCATATTCTGCTTTTTCTCTTTTTCAACGCAAACGGAAAGAAGACGCTTGGAGTGAAATAACGGTGCATAATTACGGAGGAATTTTTGAATTACATTGAAATTAATGAATGAATTTAATTGGCTGGCTTTTTGCACACGATTTTTGGTCGGAATGTGGAATGAGAAAGAACTCGCGATAAAAAAGGGCCGTAAAGGACGAATCTTATCAGCAGGTACTAAAGTATGAAGGAAGATAAACAGTGGGGAGGCAAAAAAGAGAGCACGAGAGAGAGAGAGAAAAGGAAGCTTCTCCTTTCCTGGCAGCAGCAGAAGTTTATTAAGCAGCCGAACGCGTTTCATATATTTTTAGCGATCTCAAGAGCAGCCTCCGCAACGATCATCGAGGGCATCGTGCTCACGAGAAAAAAATGAACCAAAGAAATTTCGTATAAAATCGTTAGCACCGGGTCATCGACATCGCACACACACACGCATTTACAAATGCCCAATTTTTTACACAGCAGCGAGGAAAAAAATCAGTGAACAGTATAATTACAAAAAAGATATTATGTCACGTATCCTCTGTATTTATTCGACGTCGATCTTCATAGTGATTTAATGGACCGAATCAAGTGTGAGGTCGCCGGACTCTGGCCGCGACCGTTTACGACCGATTTTGGCCAACGCGAACAAGCCCATTTTAACGGAACGTTTGATACGTAATTGTGAACAAAAAAAAAATGGCATAAAAGATAATTCGATCGAAATAGCGGCAGTCAATGAGCTTCATTAATGTCTAAGAAAATCGAGTTCGAATTGGTAACAATTGGAAAGAGCAATAAAATCGTAACTACGTAATGTCGATAATAAAATGACTTTTAGTTTGTTGGAATAAAAAAACAGAGGTTTATAGTGAAAAATAAAGGATAATGGAAGACAATAGACGAACAAAGTGAAGATTCGAGCGAGTTGGCGAGAGAATAACAGGCGAGTATCGTTACAATACGTAAGTAGGTACATGCAGCGAGTTTATGGCGATGGTGCACGGGGCTCGAGCGCCGAGTTTAACTTTCCCTTTTGACGGATCCTCTTGCTGGCTTCTCTCGCGGCATGTTCTGCTGTTTTTGTATAGGATTGAGCTTCGAGTTCCAGAGAGACACACGGATATATACGGATATACTTGGTACATAGAGAATGAAGATGGAATGACGCGACCTCGAGGACGATTCGCCACCGTTTTCGATTCGATCGCATCTTGACTGGGTCTTGGATGCGCGCGGATATGTCTATATATCGATATGGACGGATTTATCGGAGGCCACAGCAGCCCACATTGTTCATTGCGTCAAAATCACGTGGGTTAGGCTCTTTTGTTCCTTGTGCGGTATTATAGAGTACATTTTATCCGGTCATGTACCGGTCCTGGATGAAAAAAAGGAACGGAATGAAAAAATGCGTGACGCGCGTCAATCCGGCCGAGAGATCGGTTCACAAATCAGCTCCGCGAGTTTATAAGCAATTTTTCCTCAAACAGGTGGCTTTCACTTGTACACGCGGAGGAACTTCCATCAAGAAAGTGCGTGTACTGCTGTTTCTGTTTATTTTTGTTATATCTTTATTTTTTATTTTTTTTAAGTATATATAATAAAGAAGAAGAATTTATAGCCTCCCGTTTTCTGAAGGCCGCGATTCTCTCGCACGTCTTCCGTTGCGCCATACACGCTTCGGGGCTTCGATCGGCACGTCTATCCCCCTGCGCGCTCTCACCGCTCGTGCTCTCTCTCTCTCGCGCGTTCGGCTTTGCGATCGAGTAAGCATGTGATACACGCCAAAGACGCGACAACACCTTAAATCGAGGATACACACGTGGCTAAAGTTTCAATTAAATATATTCACGATTCGCTCCTCATAAACGTTTTGTACAAATTTTTTTCTATCTTTCAACTAAAAAATACCGATTTAGAAAGTTTGGAATAATCATTTCGCGCTCGGTTTATTCAGGTGAAGAATTTTGAAAATTAGGATGAATGCGAACGAGTTTCGGTGTCTTTTAGCTCAATTTTGCCTTTTCATATCTTCGCAAAATCAAAGTCCAGAAAATTTCTCGTTTCCATTCCGATCTACTTTTCGCTCGTGTGTATCAAATTTATATCGGTTAAGGTCGATGTTTAGCGAACGAGCAGAGTTTTCTCCTGGAAGTGAGCTATTAGCCGCCGCGCGAGAGGAATAAAAAAATCTTGTGCAAAAAAAAGGCGTGAAGCGATTGATGAAAAAAAAAGCAGAAATTGGTCGAAGATTGTGCTGGAATCCCCGACAAACGTACGAACAGCGCGAGGCTGCTGCTGCGGCAAACGAATCGCGTCAGAATTTCCCTGAAACAGCTAGCTTTCACTTCTTACGGGGCTCGAGTAGCACGCCGCAGAATGCTACTAAGCTGCTTATACCGTCGTTTCGTCCGTACACATGCACTTGTACAGGCAGTTCCAACTTGAATCACCTCCGCATCGATAATTATTCCTCAAACAGTAATTAAAACTTTTTTCCTTCCAATAATTGTCAATCGATACTCCAAAAATTGTTTCTTCGTCTCGCGCTGGATTCTCAGCGGAGAAACGTCCGAGAAAACTCGAAAATTCCATCAAACCGATGCACATTTTGTGTGGTTCAATTATTACGAGGATATTTTTAGCCATAAATTAATTTACAATTTTTTTTTCTATTCCTCAGCATCATTTTTGATCCTTTTTATAATCAGCTTCAAGAAAATATCAAGAAGATTGAATGGAATCGTCGAGACGGTAATCAAATTCAAATTTTTTCCTTTGTTCAAACATTTTTTGTTGTTGCTGGCTTTTTGCAATCTTGATCCGATACTCCAAAAATGATTCTTTCGTCTCGCGCCGGATTCTCAACGGAGAAACGTCCGAGAAAACTCGAAAATTGCTTCAAGCCGATGCACATTTTTTTGTGGTTCAATTATTACGAGGATATTTTTAGCCATAAATCAGTTTACAACTTTTTTTTTCTATTCCTCAGCATCATTTTTGATTCTTTTTATAATCAGCTTCAAGAAAATATCAAGAAGATTGAATGGAATCGTCGAGACGGTAATGAAATTCAAATTTTTTCGTTTTTTTCAAACATTTTTTGTTGTTGCTGTCTTTTTGCAATGTTGATTCGACTTGGAATGGCCGATGTACTGATGGAGATTACTCCGTTGGCTTTATTTATGTATATATATATATTGTAATAATAGTTAGTGCCGGGAGCGTGAAGTCGACGGTGCGCAACACACATCCAAGAGGTGCGAGAGTACTCACCGACTTACAGACCTACAGAGAGTTATACAGTATGCTGTATCATTATATATACTTGCTATAATTCTCGGTGCAGTTCTCTATTACAGCGATCCTCGTTCGCGCTCATTCTCGTCTTCGGTGTAAAACACGAAAGCGAAAAAATAACCAATTTAAATCAAACGAAAATAATTGAGAAGCTAAATTCGCTTGATTAATCATACATTACAGTAATCTTCATACTGCAAATTGCTTAGCAACCATATTTATATAATTCTAATTCAAATAAATGAATATTTCAACGAGCGGAGAGGCAGCAAAAATGAACTGAAGGGGGCTACAAATTTATGTTAATTCGGCTAAAAAGTGAAAAATTGTAAACTTGGGTCAGGTTTACGGTTTGGAAATATTTTGAAAATAAAATTGACTTGAAATTTGAATTTTTGAATTTACGAGGTTTGGAATTTAGTTCAATTTAAGGACATGGTGACGTCACATTTGGTGTCATGATTTAAAAATGCATCGTCGTGTAATGCACCAAGAATTGCAACATCAAAGTTATAATTACGATTGTTTTAATCCAAGGGAAAGAAAAGAGAATTACGACATTTCAATCAGCTCGAGATAAGGCTTGTCTGGATTGTACTTGGGGTTAATTATAGCACGTCGCGGATTTAAAGTTTGAAATGCGCCCAGCACGAAGAATCGAAGAGTTGTATGAAAAGGAATGAGCGAGTGAGAAAGAGATTTGAACGAGTGGGGAAGAGCGGGGGGATCGGTGATGCTGGGCTTCTCTCACAGCTCTCTGACCGCCCAGAGATTTCAACGAGTGGAATAAGAAACTGGTTATGCACGGACGCGCCCGTTCCAGCGTAGGTTGTCCTATGGGCAATTCTTTATACATATATATATAAAAGTATATATGCAAATACAGATATAGTTACTTGCGCACCGAAGGAAACACTTTTGTTTCCATTATTTTTCGTGTCTCAGTCTCTCTCTGCCTTCTCGCCAATCCTGGCATTTCTCTCCGATCCTTCTTTTTATCAATTCCTCTCTTTCTTTTTTCATTATATCTCTTTCTCTGCAGATACGCACACACGTACCAGTCCTTTCCATTCCGATCATCGCTCCTTCTTTTATCTTGGCGCAAAATCCTCCCCTGCTCATTCTCTCCCTTTTCCCATTCCTCCCATTCTCTTCATATTCATCAAATTAGCATAGAGGCTTTATTTAATAATATCAAATTTCCACAAAGACCCTTCTGGCTCCCACGGAATTGTTGCTTTGCCAATGGCAATATAATCATCAGCTTTTTTTTTATCATTGATTTATAAGAGAGATGATTGTGGCTTCGTCCAACAATCACGATCCATCTATGAGAATTCATTCGTGAAATTGAATTTTTATGTCATTCCAATCGAATGGCGAGTTTCTATCGACGTGCACGTTCTCCTGTGACCACAATTCTAATGAAATCAAACACCAAACGGAGAAATGATTGGAATCACAAAGCAGAAAAGTCCAGAAAGATGTTTCACAATTTCGAGGTGAAAATTTCCAAAATGCTTGTTTTTCGCACGACTGAGTTTTCGATCGATTGAGACATAATTGCATCGACACCATGCCCGAAATGTGAAAACATATGCAAATGACTTTGCTGCAAATGAGTGTTTGCTGTGTACGCAGAACGACACGTACGTATCGCTTGTTGAATAATAAGCCTCCTTAATATCTAGGGCGAAAGAAATCGAGAGAAATCCAATGTGTTGAGATGGTTGAGCGACGAGAATTTCCTACGGTTACAGCACACGTTTGAGAGAATCTCATTTGATGTTTGTTTCGTCTCGGGTTCGCAGAGAACTAGTCTCTAGCGTAATTTCACACTCTCTTGTCTCGGTTAAGAGGAGAGCTTCTCCGTACCCTTAACAAGAGAATTTTGTACGTAAAACTCGTTTGTGACACACTCGGTGGTCGTGAGTGCGATTTATCGAGAAAAGGACCAGTGTCCTCGTTTACTTTTCCTCACGTTTACGTGGAAGCTCGTGCTTCTAATAGTTAATCGGAAGACTATGCAAATTTATCTACGCTCACACTTGCACACCCACACACAAGCGCACAAACAGTTTGTGTATGTCCACGTAGTATAAAAGTGTGTAAATTCGATGGGTGCGAGTCTCGTCATCGTAACTCGTACTCGGGTATTCATAGCGCGCGAGCAAACGAGCCTCGATGAATATATACCGTTAACGATGGAGCTCGCGCGATCGTTATATATTGTGTATTGTACCAGCCATCGCTGTAAAAAGCGGGCTCGGTACCCCGAAACCATAAAAATCTATAGTTGCATAAAATGGTTCAACATATTTGCACATGCGATTCAAAATCCGCTCCACTAATTCGCGATTCGGTGTGTTGACGCGTTAATAAAAATAAAATTCGACCCGAATGCATTTTTCTCGCCGATTAATTCGAAAAGATTGTGCGATTAAATTTTTTTCTGTACATTTTCCTCGTGACCTTGCAGTGAGGGATCGAATTAATTTGCGTTTTTTATCGTCCATGGAGCAGGATCGTTGAAATAAAATGTAGAAACTTTGGATGGGGATTTAAGGAGAAAAATATTTTGATGTTCATGGGTTCATGGCGAAAACTCTGAAAAAATATAAGAATTCTGTCTGCTTGGGAAATGGTGAGGAAAAAATGGACCGAGCATTATTTTCGTGATATTTAAATGAGACGGAGCGGAATTGGCCAACCGCGATGCGAAGGCCGAGATTTATTAACGGTTATTAAAACGTTCGGCTATTTACTATGGCGCGACAAAAAGGAGGAGGGGGCGACGAGGGGTCAGTAACTGGCACCCTCACCTTATAGAGCGATATTGCGGACATGAAGTGTGTGTGCGTCGTGCGGTTACGTACCTTGCGAGGTGACAGGAGATCGAACGTAGGCGTCGTAGCGCCTTGAGCGCAATATGGTCCTCTCTTGGAGCTGGAACCGTTGTCTCAATTTCTTGCGAGATGTCAAATATTTTCGTGTTTCCTTGTATCGCCGATAACTTCCATAATCTGATTAAACAAGAGCGTTTTTCTCCCTCGCGCCTCGGAGACTCTCACGTCGACAGAAACGAGAGCAGATCAAAGAGGCATAGGAAACGAGCAAAACAAAAAAAAACACACACAAACAATTGAACCGGAAATGGGGTGAAAAAACACTGCGAACGGGATTCGAGAAAGTATCCTGGATTTCTCCCAATTCACTGGAAAACTCGCTCGGTATCACTCGACGAGATTTTTATTTACAGCACAATCGCATTAGGAAAAATTGATTATGATTAATGAATTAACGCTCACGTCACTGGTAATTGGAATTTCATTAAAAATCACGTTTAACGAGCGCAATTGAAAACACTTTGCAGTTATATCGATTGCAGAAGAGCAACGAAGCGAGGAGAAAAATAAAAAATAGTGAAATTTTGACAGTTGCTCTCTCCTCTTTCTCCTCTCGTTGGTTTTCTCTTTCGGTTTTTGATCTATCCGGAGGTTGAGTGCGGATAAGATTGTCGCCAAGATTCGGAGAGTCTCTCCTGCGTTGGGCTTGGAGCGGGACACGCGCGCGCGCGGAGACAGCCTTGCCGTGAGTGAGAGTTACAAGAGACGTTCACCATGTTGGTGAACGCGGCCGCGCGCGTTCACTCAAACAGCAACGAAAAGTTTGCGCCAATGGTGTGGGTAAGCCCGAAGTGGTGAACGTCGCGCATGCGCCGTTATCGCGCGGCACACAGCTTGTGAGCTCTTTGCCCGTAAAGTACATATAAGTTTGAATTTCATGCGATTACAGTGAAAAAGGCGTATGTGGCGTGGTTAATAATCGATCGGTGGTCCGAAAAGGAACAACCCGAAATACGCATCGATTTCCAAGCGGCGAAAGGGCGCGAGCCAGTCAGAATCGTTCATTCGATTGCTGTGGAAAAAAAGGCCCAGAAGCACCAAAATGGAACTTTAAACCAAAGTGGGTTAAGCCCTTTCGTCGCTCAGTTCACAGAGCTAATATATTTTCGTTGAAAAGTACATGCAAATACGTAGGTGTGCAGAAAATTTGATATCCGTAACTACTGGGTGAGAGGGGCCTGAGGCATGTTGTTGCTTGGCTGTTCATGTACGCGCCTTTTTCCCTTTCCTGCCTGGCGCACTCTCGGGTTCGGCTCGCGCGTTTCGTGACGTCAGAAATAGGACAAGGCGCTAGTGGCCTTTGGGTCTATATATCGTACCTTCTTATCCTACAAAACCGTGGGAGGGATGGCGATGTAAGCAGGCGAGAAAGAGAGCCAACGCGAGAGGCAGGCAAGGAGGGAAGGGAGAGAATCCCAACACTCTACAGAGCAGCATAAAAGCGACAGAGAGCCACACAGCTCAACGCAACACACGGTAAAAGTAGCAACGGCAAAAGTTGAGAGAGTCCGGACGCGCGCGGCGAACGGAGAGGAATGAAGAGAGGGGCCACTGAACTGTCTTGATTCTGCTTCTCTCTCTCTCTCTCTCTCTTTTTTTGCTCTCTGCTCGTGGTCGCGACTTCTCGTCCCCTCCGCCTCCGCCCTCTTCGCCCGACACGTTCCTCGTCTTGTCTGATCTGCACTGGACCTCCACTACTCAATCCTATTATGTATATTTATATATATCTCTATACAGATATACCGTCTATTGAGATTTGTAACACCTCGAGACAGTCCCAACGTCCTTCTCGATCTATCCTGCCTTAGGGACCGACCCCATATCGATTCTCGTCTCTCTGAGCTTGTTACGAGACTATTCCTGATATGACATTTGTAAACGATATCAATGTCACTATTCAAATGATTTTCGTAAGAAATCGAGATTTATGCTGTGTGCTTTATCGTCTACAATTATTTTTATCGTCTTTCACCTTATCATCAACTTCAACTTTAATTCAATTCGAAATTTTTGAATATTTAACGACCAGTGAATTTCAATATCAATAAAAATATTTTTAAATCAATTTTATCATTACTTTTATGTTTCTTGTAAGAATTCCAGAAAAATTGTGAACAAGATTTACTTGAGGGACACGTAACAAATGGTTTGGGGAATTAGCGAAGTTGGGGCTGATTAGGAAAGTAATTAACCCGTGAAATCGATATTTGAAAAATCACATTTACATGGGATAATGTCGAGATCGCGAGCTTTCTGAAGAGTAAATATATAGAGACTATTTATCACCAGAAAGGGTTCGCTAATTGCCTCGTTAAGGAAGCCGTAATTAGAACCCTTCGATAAGTTGTCTTGATCGTTATCTCTGGAACGAACAAGGAACGCTGCTTTTCGAGCCGTTAACTAATTACACGGAACATGCAGATAAACATATTTTTCGAATATTGACGATAAATTTTCTTCAAGATCCTGCAAAGCCACAAATTGGGAAATTCTGGAAAAATAAACGAATTCATCGATGTAAAACCAGAATAACTGTAAAGTGGGTAAAAAAATGTTCATTTTTTTCCGTTGCATGATTCACAGGATTCTGTAGAGCCCGTCGCTGGTAATCAACGCAGTTGTAAAATGCTCGTTAAAAAAGAAACGAAAAATCATCGTTTGCCCGGTAGTTTGGTCTATAATTCCCAATAGTTCAAATAAGGAGAGCGCACATCCTCTCAGCGTTATTTTAATGAGCCCACGACCTTTCACGTGTGTCCTTTCTTTACGATTCGACACTTACAAAGTGAACAGACTCGACGTGTTTCTCTCACTCGATTATCCGCGTCTTTGCTTACCCCCGTTGCACATCTCTTGCCTTTTTACTGCGCACTGCATCATTTCTCTACAGTTTATGTTGTGCGATCGTTGATGCGGGAAGGGGAATGTTCGATCATCGTTTCGTAATTATGTCGTGATGCGCCAACGTCATCGCCGCGTTTCTGAGCATCCATACGATACTGAATTTGTATTATACTTATAAATACACACAACGATCAATGGAGATTGTAAAATTTATTCATAATGCTTGATTAATTGTTGTTTTTATTGATTTTTCCGCCAGGTACGTCCGAAATTTGTGGCAAACTTCTCGGCAATGACAAAACAAAAAATTCGTACAAGAATTTTGTTTCCCATGCAGCTCACAGTTTCTCACACGATTTCATTCAATTCGTCCGAGTTTTCGTCACGACTACGTCACGTCTCAACAATTGTTGGTTTGGAACGATTGCAGAAAGAAAAAAAAATTTTGGCGCATTGAAACCATGTGTGAAGTCTATTCCACCTTGATTTAATTGTTTTGAAATATTTCGTGAGTGCATCATTAATTGGCAGCGGCTTTGAGCAATCATTCAACCAAGGTGAGAATTACGCAATGACGAAACACCGTTCCAGTGTGTAAGCTTCCAAAAAACAATATTTTTCATACATACAGTGTGTCTCGAGCGTCTCACGAAAATTCCCACTTCCCAACGTCCTGGAATCTCATTAAAAATCCTCAAAAATATGTCAAATTCAACTGAACGAATAATTTGAGTGTTTTTTAAACATTTATTCAGGAACTCGACTTGGACCAGTGCCTCGAAAAATAGTTATTGATAAAACTGCGATCTTGACATCAATTATCAAATGATTTGCCAATAATTTTCATAATTTTACGAAAATATGCATTTTTGACGCATTCGCGATGCATTTTTTACGCAGATAAAATAATCGATTTGAACGATACACGAACGTGATTAATGAGGATCGAGAAATGAGGAAAATTCGGGAAACTTTGGATTTGATTTTATATTTTGGACACCCTGTAGATCGGTTATTAATGCTTCTAGTTGATGCTTCAGTTGGACCGTTATGATGGTATCTATATACATACAGTTGATTTATAAATGTGTGTTATGATCGTAGGCGAGCTGTTCCAACTTGTAATTTAACGTTTTTTCCTCATCTCTTACTCTCTGGCCACACGAGTGTACGTTCAAGTTGAATACGATAGGATGTATCGCGGCGTGACGCCATGAAACGTCATCGTATCTTTCAGTAGCTACGGTCACTGATGTACCGACACCTCTAATAGTTTCTTTTCATTCAACTCATCGTCGATGGCGTCGAGATTTATCCGGACGTTGAAGAGTCTCGTCGGCGTCTTTCTATTCTCCTCTCATGCCGCCGGAGTTTTATTAGCGTGTCAGCGAGTATGCTTCATCGAATTGTTGTCTCGTTGGAACGTTAAAAATGTGGCAGTCGACAGAAATCGCGGGAATACTTGCGAGCTGTGCAATTGAATCTTTATCGTAAATTATTGCACGTGTAAGAAATTTCACGTTCATTTCCAGTCCCAAAAATGTCGGGAAATCTCGTTTGCCATTGCTTTTTTTTTTTTGGCTCTACAAGGAACGAAACGTGAAAAGTAATTGTGCAGCGATTGCACTAGAGTTAAGGGTATTGAGTTGTTTATGATTGCGGATGGGAAAATTTCAGTCGAGCCCGACGATCGAGACAAGAAAACGAGTGCGTCATCGATCGGAATTCTCGATCTCTGAATTAGCTCA
This sequence comes from Diadegma fenestrale, assembly GCA_037043255.1. Taxonomy (NCBI): domain Eukaryota; kingdom Metazoa; phylum Arthropoda; class Insecta; order Hymenoptera; family Ichneumonidae; genus Diadegma; species Diadegma fenestrale. The sequence goes on from CM073317.1 coordinate 12,527,014, forward strand.
AAGACGCGTGTACGTAACTTGGTCAAAATGCAACTGGGGAGACAGGAGGGATATACGGACGTGTTGTGTTGACGCCCTGGTAGAATTTCTTGTTCCTTTGGTCTCTGCCATCTTTGGACGAGATGAAACTAGGAGGGGAAAAGAAGAAAACATGAGTGGATCGCGAGGAATTTCATATTCACTCGGTTTCTCTCTTTCTCTTGCTTCCCTTCTGTCTCCCTTTCTGTCTCGTTCGCTCTCTTGTATTCTCATGGAGATTCGCGAAACGCGTGGGCACGTTATCCACCGCTTACTCATTCTACCTCCGACAAGCTTAACATCGTCTCCTACTTCCCTCATGCGTTTATTTCTCGTATAGTTTAGAATAAATATACAAATAAATATTTATTTACCAAATTTAAGACCCCGCAATTTTTTTCTCATTTATTCCCGTTTTTTTTTCTAAATATCGGCGTTAAGCCGTTCCCACGCATTTTCATTAACGAACGATACATTTATATCCACAAATGTTTATCAAAAAAGTGCTAAGCTCGTGAGATTCTTCGCTGCGAATGAAAAAACTCGTATTACCGCGTTATTCATGCTTGAAATCCTAACGAGGAATTTTTTTTTATCCCTTTTTTCCCTTCTCCCCCGAATGCCATATTTCGCAAACTTTTTTACCGGATAAATCTCCCAAAGCCTCTTGTAATCGTGGCCAGAAGCCGATAATGTAGAATTCGAAATTGCCGGAGCAATCCATGCAGTTCGTTTCTACTGGAAACGCTTTCGAACCTCGGTTCCTGCTTCCCCATGTGGATTTCGATCTCATTAAAGCTCCATCAATCAATCATCATTATAGTTCTGAGATTTCTGCCTCAACTGAGGAATTAAAATAGTCATTAATTTTCATGTTGATTCTAATTGAACTTACAAATCGAGTTGGAATTCGCACGACGTGACCGGCGGACGAGAGTCTGTACGGTCTCGGCTTAACATCCGCGTGTTACTTTGGCGCTCGTGAGCTTACGCCCTCGAGTTACGAACTATATATATCTTAGAGATAAATATATAATCTGGCAAGAATCCAATCGTGCATGCACGCTCGCTCGTTCTCTCCTCCTACATCAAAACTTTCTCACTCTCACTTTTTCCTCTTCTACTACGCACACTCAAGAGATTCCCTTAATTCTGTGCTCAAGTGTGCGATCCTCGCCAAAGGCACGAGAATCTCGTAATAGCAATAAGCCCATAAAAAACAAAACCTTCTGGGTTAATGGTCGCAAGAAAAAAATCAAGTTCTGCATGCGATACTGACATAACTTTTATGAAAAATAAATACGATCGATGTTACACCAAATGGACTTGAGTCATTTTACACCCTCAACGTTTATTTGCAAGCAAACATTTCCAGTTGAGCGTTCAATTTTTCAGGTCGACGTTTACGAGGTTCATTTCGTTTTCCGAGATACGAATCTCCGAATCCAGAATTCATTCCGTTGGAAATCGAACAAAATAAATAAATAATTCATTTATTCTTGTTGATATCGAGTCAAGATTGTCAGTGGGTTAAGTTTGGAAAAAATTGAAGGAATGCGAACCAGTTTTTAAGGGATCTAAAAATATTTCGATACAATTGCAAGGCCTGAAAGTTTTTTTCTCGAGTCTGGAAAGAATGTGCGGGCACGTTTCAAAGAGTGAAATCGTTGAGTTTATTGAGACGACGAAACGGAATTGGAAAGACGAAATAAGAAGATGATAATTTCGGAAAAGTATCTTCGTTCTCCGGAATTCCTGCGGGCTGTGAGACTAGATGAAAAAAAAACGATCGCGACGATGGTCGATTCTTTTTTGTTTTTTTTTCTTTCGTTCCCTAGTCTCGTGGCACTGATATAGAAGAGAGAAGAAACAGTTGAGTAGCTTGAAAAGTGTACTGGCGGTGGATGAGGGCGCGCAAAGTTGGTGACCGAGACTCGAAGCTTTCGGGCCAACACGCGCTCGTACAATCCCGGGGATAAATTTAATCACGTCGAACGCTGCATTTGGGTTAGAGAACGAAGAGACGCGTTAGTCTGAGAACCGGCAATGCCAGTAAAGTTAGTCGTCGCCGCGAACCACGAATTAGAATAGTCCGGGATGAGCTAATTACGTAAGTGGGACTCGAATTTACCGAAAAATAAAATAATTATATTTGATAAGCTCATTCCGATGAGGGAAATTGGAGTAAAAATAAATGCAGTGAATCGGTGAGGGGTGGCGACGAGAAGTGTTCGTGACGTGATAACGGAAAAAGTGCACTCGGCCAATTTCCCTACGTGGCCCGAGGATTTTTCCTCTTTTTTTTTTTAAATTATATAATAGAGAGAGAATTTTTTTAAATCAAATTGTGCAAAGTTCGGGCACATGGGAATCAATGTATTCGTGAGTTCTCGCTGCCTCGACATTATTGCGAATGCTCAAAAGGTGCAACACACCGAATACGTGGGGATTACTATCGTCATTCAACCGCACTAAATCTTACTATGATTGATCTAAAGATAGATCTCTGAGAGAGCGTCCCAGCGTCGAGAATCAACGTAAGCAAACTTTATCTCGATGCGGTTTTACTATCTTCATAAAAAACATACAAAATTTTGGAAAATTTCAAGCTTTATTTAAATTCTCATTACAATTTCATCATTGTTTACTATCTTCACCAAAAACATTCACTGTTTGACGCATTAAACATTAAAAACTCGAAAATTTCTATTCGATTTGTTTATTCAATAAAATAAAGCCTGAGAAAATTTTCTACCATTTAATCAAATTGTGGTGACATGCCTGGAGATAATTTATAACGTTGATGGGACCACTTAGGATGCACCATAAAACGTATGGCTCGGTAACGGGGGACACTTTGTGTCCCCTTGGATTTCATCCTCAGGTGCGATGGCCAACAAGATGCAAACGCTGTTTCAGGTACTTGTAGTCTTTGAGCTCCATACAAAAATTTTCTGGCTGTTTTTTGGAAGAAAAACTGCATGAAATTCGACGGAAAACCATGGAACTGAAAATTCAATTTTGTCAAAAATCGTCGATATTTTGTTGAATACGGCCAACTAAATATTTTGGGATGATTTCAAAATTTTCGTTATTTCGACAATATTTTTCATTGTAACGGAACTGTCAGCAAAATTTACGATTGGAATGACAAAAATTTACTTACCGAAAAGATTTTCCAGAATGTTTTGTTGCTGGAATGACAAAATTTTCGTGATTTTTCGAAAAAACGTTTAGTTTAACGTATCCAACAAAATATTGATCTTTTTCAACAAAATTTTATTTTCAGTGTGCGTATTTATGAAAAAATTGCGTTAAACATGTAACAATAATGCGTAGAAAAGGATTTTTGCCATGGTCAATTGGATTTCCACGAGGAGACTGTACTCTGAATGTTACCCCCATAAATAAATGCGACATCCCATTTGCTAGACCAATTTGCAACGAGGTGTGTTACGAGCAATGCTCATTCACTATATCCACTTTTTCCCTATATAGAACGCCATGAATTTATTTATTTTCCATTTGGAGTATTTTCTGCACAAAATATGCCATTGAGTTGGGGACCGATCGTTCGATAAATAGCGAGTTAAACGGCGAGCTTCGCATATAGTTTGTGCTTGTTAACAGCATGTTCTACTATGCCGTAGTAAATACGTGAGTAAAGTGGCAACACCATACTTGGGAGGGGAGGAAGAAAAAGAAGAAAAATATGCGGAAACGTAGGAGCGAGACAACCCTTTTCTCCGACTCTTTCATATATACATATCTCTATAGCGTTCATCCTTCACGTATATATATCTATACATTTTTCCAACGGAATACAAATCGTTCGTTTATCCGAGGATGTGTTCCCAAGATATTTACGAGGGAATTCTCGTATTCAGGACTTACCTGATATAAACGAGTACTTGTAACGACTCAGGTGTAAAAATTATTGACCCAGAGTTTATTTTTAACGAGACACACTGTATCTAACATTTCTCACGTTGGCTATTCGAGCTGTGTCATTAAAATCAGCTTTTTTTTTTCACTTCATTTTCATACGAAAGTCAAACTTATGAATTTCTTGATAGTCGCTCGTAGGGAGTTTGAAAATTGTGTCAAATTACGTGAATCGAATGGATTTTTTGGTGTTTTTTTTTGCATAGAGATTATAAGGACCATGTTGGGAAAAGAGGGAGTTTGAAAGACACGACAGCATCGTCACCGAGTCTCTCGGGAAAATCATGGGAACCTTCACCGACACGGTAATAAAAATACTTTTTAGGATTTTGATTTTTTCGCGGGTTTTTGGGATCGAAAATCACGAGGCTTTTCGTTGCAATGACACAGACGATCCAGCGAGAGCCCAGAGTCGAGACGCACGTGGGCATCGACTTCCAACTTGACCAAGGATGAGGCCAAAAGCCCTCAAAAGTCTACGACCTCCTTGACCTGGAGCTCGGCCCTCGACGTGTCGCAAGATGCTCAAGAATCTTTCGTCCCACCGGAAGTGAATTCTTCCACTTCACAGAGGTCGAGAAATTACGCCGGCTCGCAATCAGACACTTTCAATTATCGCAGACATTCGATCGATGAAACTATGCTCGAGAGACCTCCGAAACTTCAAATTAAAAATGTTATTGACAATAGCAATGGGACCAATTCGGATCATGACGTTGAATTCATTATACAAGTTAGGAAATCGAGGTCGAACGATGTTACGAGTAAAAATAATAATGGACCGAGTGACGACGTCCCAGCCGAGATGTCTGAGAAAGGAGGAAAAACAGAAAAAGTAAGAAAAATTATTTTTTTCGACGACCAATTTTTTTTCTATTGAATTTTTCGTCAATCTCGATTCTCGCTTGATTTTAGAACGAGATTGAGAAACTCAGGGCACAATTGAGCGACATGAAAGCGAGATGCGAGCGAGTCGAGAGAGAAAAAAGTGACATTTTGTTGCGACGTCTCGCAACCATCGAAAATGTCTCTTCCAAAAGCTCCAGCAACGAAATGACCAAACTTCAAAAAACTGTCAAAGAGCTTCAAGCAAAAACTGAGAGTAAGATCGATCCCTTAAAAAATTTTGTAAACTGAAGCTTTTTCAATGATTTTGCGTGGTTTCGAGCGATGTAAGATTTTGAACAAAAATCTTTTTCTATTTTCCTCGTAGCTCTGTCCGAAGAAAAAACCAGTTTGATGTCCAAGATCAGAAATCTTGAGAGAGACACGAATTCGAGACTCGGAAGAAACGAGAGAGAAAAGGCCAACGAAGAGCTTCGATCAAAATTGAAGGCGGCCGAGACGCTCTGCGAGAGTCTGATGGACGAGAACGAGGACATGAAGAAAGAAATACGAGATCTCGAGGAGGAAATTTACGAGATGCAGGACAATTTCAGGGAGGAACAGGCCGACGAGTACACGAGCTTGAGAAAAAGCCTCGAACAATCCAACAAAAATTGTCGGATTTTGTCATTCAAGCTAAGAAAAATTGAACGTAAGGCTGAACAGTTAGAAACGGAGAAAACCGACATTGAGAAAAAATACGACGAGGTCAAAAGGATAGAAGAAGTTCTTAAGAGATTTGGGAACGAGTACAAAAATCGAAGTCAAAAAAAGACCAATTCGGATTACACCACGAGAGTCCAATTGAAAAAGATGGTCGAAGACATGGAGAAAGAAATTGGTGAATATTTAAACAAAACAATCAACTAAACCATTCGATTTTCATGAAAAATTCAAGTGCAATTTCGAAATTTCTTATTTAAACTTTTCAGGCGACGTTTTCGGAATTTTCGCGAGTATAATCGAAGGCAAAGACTTTGATTCGACGCTGATGAAAAGTCCTGAGAACAATGCAAAGTACGAAAAGTTGGCAAAGGAGCATGAAACGTTGAAATTAAAATTAGAAAACACAATGAAAGAATTGGCGATTGAGAAGGAGAAAAAGAAATCCGAGACCAAGTTGATGGTCGACAACAAAAACGCCGATGCCCAAAGTCGTGAGTTGTTTTTTCCTTTTTATGTGTTTCCAGAATCCCAGAAAAGAAACTTTTAATTTTGCTTCTGTTCTCAGTGAAGAAAAGCTTGGAGGATTCCATGGCGACGAGAGAAATGGAAAAAAAATCTTGGGACGCAGAGAGGATCAAGCTTCAGGAGGAAAAAGAAAAATTGAAATTAAAATTGTTGTCACTCTCAGCGGAAAAGCTGAAAACTCACAACGAGGTTGCGCAATTGAAAAAAGATTTGGGTAACTTTGACAATTTTTAAACGAACGTTTCATCGATTTTCAATCGATCTTTACGATTTTAATGATTATTATTTGTGGATTACAGAAATGGCAACATCCACGGAAACGAATTCAGCAAAAATGGAGGTCATGGTGAGTGAGCTGAGAAAAGAATTGTCTATGGAGAGGGATAAGTCTAAAAAGTTCCAGGACGATTTGCACTCGTCCGCGGATCGAGAGAGCCGAATGTCGAAGACAATCGCGTCTGTGAGCATTCAGCCAATCATAAGTTTGCGCGCTTGAGTTTGCCCTGTTTTGAATCCCTGCCCCGGTTTTTAGAAGTAGAAAAATTTCGATACTCCCTCAATTTTCTCCTCTATTTTCGCTTTCATCTCTTCATTTTTTCCCTGCAGGTCGAACAGACGAAAATCTTGCTGGAAGGTGAGCTCAAGCGTGCGAAGCAGGACCTGGAAACGTCCAAGTCTTCGTCATCCTTCAAGCTCGCTAAAATAACAGCCGAATTAGCGGAAATCAAGAAAGACCGTGACGCGATTAAGAGCCAAGCTGAGGAAGAAAAATTATCCAAAGACAGTGAAATCGCGAGCTTGAAAAAGAAAATGGCCAGTCTCGAAAAAGCTGGACTCAATGCCAAAAAAATGAACGAACTGAAGCAAAGTTACACCGATAGAATATCCCGTGAGTCATTATCGAATGAATCAACGTGAAAAAAAAACGATTCGTCATTATTAATTAATTGCAAAATCATTTTTTTCTGTGACAAAAAAAATTTCTGACCAGATCTCGAGGACGAAGTGAAGCGAAACCTCGAGAGGTTCGAAGAATTGAACCGGAAGCATGAAAAAATGCTCGAGTCGCGCGAACGTCTTGAGAACGAGAATCAGACACTAACCAGGTGAAAAGTGAGACTTTGCTTTGGAGGTGTAGAATAACAGTATAAATGAAAACTGATCCGATTAATCACAATTATCTCTCTATTGCCATTTTTTTTGTCTTCCGTTACGCAGCAAATTATCGGAACAAAAGGAACGGTTTGTTAGCCTCGAAAGCGAATTAAAGACACTCCGAGAAACTTATAATTCCCAAACGAGTTCTTGGACAAAAGAGAAAAGTCGACTTGAGGTAATTGAACGAATAAAAAACAATTACGTAAAGTTTTTTTCTAGGAATCTGAATAATTGCTTCATGACTTTTCCCTCAGGATAAGCTGCGAGAGCTCGAAAGATCCCAGAGCAATTTCCAGCTGACCGAGGCGAAGGAGGAAATCAATCGTTTGGGCAAAGAGAGTAATTCGTTGAAGGATCAAATATCCGATTTAAGGAAAATCGTAAGCAACGATTTCAGTTTTCCAGCTCAATTGAGATTCGTTTGAGAATAAAAAATTTTAAGACGAAAAATAATCCATCAATTTTTCCTCCACAGAACGAAGATCTGACCAGCAAACTAAAAGATTACAATTCGGTATCGAAAGTTCAACGTAACTTTACGGCTGACACGGACGCTCTTGAGGCCGAACTTCGTCGTACCAAGAACGCTCTTGCCAATGCCGAGAAATCGAAGAAGGCTGATATGGCACAATGTAAATTGCGCTACGAGCACAGGATTAAGGCGATAAACGATGAGATACAGTCGATACAGAATCAGCTATCGAGATACAAGAGAGAACGTGACACTTACAAGCACATGCTCGAGGGCGCTCAGAAAACTATCGCAGATCTCAAAGTCGTTAGGCAGAGGCGACAGTCGACGACATCCACAGGAAAATCTGACGAAGTGAGAATCATTTCATTCCTTGGCATCGAAAAAACTGATTAAAGGCAAAAATCATTCAGACCAAATTACGAAAAAATCGAGATGTGAAAAAATGAGAATTCTCTTTATTTCCTAATTGAGCCTGCACTAAAGCCGCGCAGCATCTATTTACTCGTCAATGTTTTATCCTGCTAAACGATTTTGCCACAATTTGTATTTCACAGGACGACGAGAATTCATCAACGACCAACGTCTCCGTTCTTGAGAGACAAATAAGCTGCATGGAGGACGAACTATCCGAGAGCAGACTCGAGGCATCCAAGCTCAAGACCGAGCTCGTTTCCGAGAAGTCTGGCTGGCAGATCAAACTCGCCGAGATGCAGTCCAGAATCAACGAGGTATGCAAGACACTGACGTTTCACACAGGAGAGACGAATTTCCATATTATCATTTTTTTTCTCCTCAATTCGCCGGCTGTTCCGTGAATTTTAAATTCGTAATAAATCCCCTTAAAAACTAAACCCCATTTGCACGTGAATTCATTTATATTTATAAAAAATGCTCATAAAAAAATTTACGGTGAAAAAAAAAGTTTTTCAATTTTTTTTTTCAGGCTCGAGATTATTTGAATTTAATTCATTACTCTGTAATTCACAGTTGGAAGAGGAACGTTTGCTGGCAAGTGGAAGAACAAAGATTCCAGGCTTAAAAGTTCGCATGGAGTTGGCCTGGCAAAAAGAACGTGAAGAGCAACAGAGATTGTTGCAGGAGACTGCAACTCTGGCTAGAGATCTGAGGCAAACTTTGTTCGAGGTATAAAATGGCATATGAATCACCATCGAAAAATAAAACTTCTAGAGACTACTATAGCTTAATATTCTGTAATACGAAAACTGGGTATAGTCTGCATGTTACATTGTGTGGATTCCATTTGTTTTATTCGCGATAAAGGGGTGCATGGAGTATTCGTAATAACGTTATGTTACAATGCAATTTATTCGCTCGCACCTCGCGCTTTTTAAAGGTCGAGAGGGAGCGTGACAAGGAGCGTCTTGAGAACAAGAGACGCCAGGATCAGCTAAAGAAAGTATTCGATGAAGAGAAGGACGAAAATAAGAAGAAGCTCGTCGAAGTGAGTGACCTCTAATTTTTTTTTCACCTCAAAATTCCTTTTTTTTCATCAAATTCCAAAAATTTCGTTTCGTTAATCATGCAATGGAAATTCTTGAGAAATTGACAGGAAAAATTGATCGAATTTAAATGGTGAATACAATTCGAAAACTAGTTGAATTATGCTCATTAGCGATCCACGTATTATGCAAATAATGAGGCTGGAACATGTTTTCTCACGTTTAGTTGCAATGCGATCTTCTCGAGCTGAGAGACGCTCATGCAAAGCTGCGAACAAGCAACGAGAAGATGAGGAGAGAAAAGGAACGTCATGAGAGGGAACGCGAGGAACTTCGCGACGTTATCAGCAACAAGAGACGTCTCGAGCAAGCAGAGGCGAGGAACATTAACGTTTTGCTTCAACAGGTCGACGACTTGATGCGTCTCTTTCCGGAGCTCAGTACCAACAGGACAGATGGAAAATTGCCTGATACATATACTCCGACTCCACCACGAAGGACCAAGGTATTGACAATAATAACAAAAATAATGAGAATTTGTTATTAACAATGGGATGAGAAATATTTCAAATTGAAAATGAATTTTTTTCACGACATTGCAATTCATTGGACGAGTGAATTTTTCTCTTTTACAGGGACCAAAATCGAGGGAATCTTCGCCAATGTTGGAGGGAAAAGACGACCCTAGGGGTGCGTGAAATTAAATAAATATTCGTTCAATTAAAATAATGTTCTCACGGAATGTCAATGCAATTTTATTTCCTTGCTTTTTCAGGCTCGACGACCAATTTGGCCTGCAGAACAGACAAACTTGAATACACGATTGGCAAACTTATGGAAGTTGCCAAAGAGCTCCAAGATTCGAAGAAAGCTATTGACGACACAAGCGTCTCGAGGTCGAAAAAGTTCGGCAAACGGTGAGAAACTTCTTATGATTGTTTAACAGTTGGACTTGAATTTTTTATTCATTTCAGATCGACCTCTATTGACAACGACAGTGGAAGGGGATCGACTCCGAGTCGAGGCAAGCCGAGCCTGAAAAGGAAGAGTCTGTCGCTGGAACAAACTGCTGGAAAGAACGATCAGGTAAAATTTTGAAAAAAAGTGAAAATTGACTCAACTTTAATAAAAATTGTTTATTGTTTGATTCGGTATTTTTGTGGTTATCAAGGAGATTCGTGGAGGTTTAAAAATTGATTATTTCTTTGTAGTTGATTTGGGGCACGGATAGTAACGTTTCCAGCATGCAGTCTCTAGATTCTGAGGTCGATTCTCGTCACTTCAGTATGCAAAGAGACTCGAGCGTTGACAGGTAAAAATAGAAATTGGATCGTTTGAAAATTTCAGCATCTTCTGCGCAACTTTTTCCATTTTAATTCGCACAATAATTTTTTCCAGTCGACTTTCTGGAGGATCGACCAAGAGCGAAATGCTCCAGAGGGATAAAAAATACAACAAAAACATAATTCGTAAAATTACGACCAAGTTGACGAAATCAGCAAGCGTTGACGATCCGAACGCGTCGTTCGATTATTCCATGCAGGTGATTAAGAAAAATCTTCAATTTTTTATTCCCATGAATTGCGATTCACTTGAGAGAGCAAAAAAGAATATAAAAAAAAATTTGAACTTTATTTTTGATATTTATTTCGAAAAAAAAACGATTTATCAGACTTCCGGTTCCGAGGCGAGCATCACAGCAGAGGAAGCGAAACATGAGAAGAGAAATTTGAAGAAAAAATTGACGGACATGTTCAAACGGAGTTCGAGGAGCAACGGGTAAAAAAATCAACAATTCATTTAAAATAATTCGCAGCTAAAAAAATGCTCACGAACTTTCTCAAATGTTTTCGCAGACTGGATAAAAACGACGCGAGCAGACCATCTTCGAGAGCATCCAGCAGATCAAAGCAATGAGGACCGAACTCGAAGCTCAATGAATAATCACGAAAACAAAAACGCACACACGCAAAAAAACCAAATGACGAATTCGTAATGTTGATTTAACACTGTAAAGCACAGAGTCTCTCAATTTTTTTTATTTCTCTAAAAGAAATAAAGACTCTCGATATCCATTTAGTCGCATTTACCTTTCACCAAAGTTCCCCTTCCTAAGATACAAATACAAAAGTCCTACGTGCGCTGTCTTACAAAAAATTCTTCCGATCTTTCAAATCCACAGAACGATTTTTAGGTTCTTGGTCAGCACGAAAATCCTTGGAAACAAAAAATAGTTTGCCCTCGAATTGTTGAAGGTTTTTCGAAATAAATCCACGTTCCATATTAATTTTGATTCTCCAAATTTATCGAGGAAACTGAATTGCTTTTTGGTTCGAGAAAATGAGGAAAAATCGTTGAAATACTTTTAATGTTTTTTTTTCTATGAATTTATAAACGATCTCGTTTAACCGATGAGCAGCGTTTCGTCATCGATGAAATGGTACTCGGGTATGTCGAGGTTTCTTGGGGCAGGTCCTTTGCGGATTCGTCCCGCCCCATCGTAGTGAGATCCGTGACATGGACAGTAAAATCCTCCGCGTATTAAACCTGCACCAGGTATGGGTACACAACCGAGATGTGTGCATATACCGATAACTACGAGCCACTCGGGTCGCTGAACCCGTGCCTCGTCCGCTTCGGGATCTCTAAGCTCCGTCACGTTGGTGGTCCTTTCCTGTTCTATTGTCTCTTGCGATCTGTAACGACCCGACGTTTATTGTATGCGATACATCATTTCGTTATTAAAACTTTCCAGGCTCGGGGCTATTTTTATGTTGCGAGAAAAGGCACTAAAGTTGATTCGATTGATTTTTCTGTTGGATCGAACAAAAAATTCGTTTTTTCTTTTGATTCGACGATTTTATCGATTTTGAAGACGAGGAATTGGAAAAATAATGATTTCTCGTTCATTTTTCCTTCGCTTACCTGTGATAAACGAAAACTGGCTTGCCTCGCCATTTAGCGACAACGACCTTGCCCTCAGGCACGTTTCCGATCTTGAATTCGATCTGGGATACGGCCAAAACGTCGCGTGACGGTGCGAGCAACATTGCAAGTTGTACGAGAAAAGATTTGTAGGCGTAAAGGCCCATGACACCCACGCCTGCAATGATTGCCCGATGATTCGTTGGTTGGAATAAAAAATGAAATATTTATCTCGATTTTCTTGGAAATCCGTAGAAATCGGAGTTTTATTACAAAACATTTGATTTTTTGTGTTCGTACCCAGCGTCGTTACGTACATTCCAGTCTTGCGCTGCTGCGAGCTGCATTTTGACGGAACGTTGGGATTTTTCAGAGAGTCTCGACGATAATCATCGAAATCTGGCGGCGGTATATCCGTGTGAGCTGATCTTTTCAAACTGCTGGTTTCCCTCGGGAAAATACATTCTGACGAGCGAGAAAAATCATTTTTCCACAAAGCAAGATTCGCATAAAATTCACGAGTTCTCGCAAGTTACCGAGTCCATCGATTTGTGCCAACGGTGAAAATTTCTCCATCCGTTTACGCCAACGACCGAGTTTCGAGAACTTTTCCAGTATTCGGAGTCGAAACATTGTCGGACTCGATCAATGGGAGAAATGAGGTCGGGGTTATGCTTGACAAGAAAACTCAACGTCATAAACGTCAAATTATTTTTATTACGTTTGACACATTTCACGCGGTCATTTACGTGGAAAAAAAATGAACGTTGATCTTCCCAGTGACTCATCAATTATTCGGAACTTATATGCGTGCACACTGAAAAGAAAATTTTGTTGAAAAAGATGGATATTTTATTGGATACGTTCAACTAAACGTTTTTTCGAAAAATCACGAAAATTTTGTCATTCCAGCAAAAAAAATTCTGGAAAATCTTTTCGGAAAGTCAATTTTTGTCATTCCAATCGTAAATTTTGCTGACAGTTCCGTTACAACGAAAAATATTGTCGAAATAACGAAAATTTTGAAATCATCCCAAAATATTTAGTTGGCCGTATTCAACAAAATATCGACGTTTTTTGACAAAATTGAATTTTCAGTGCAGAGCGGTGGGCTTTGGAGAAAATCATTAATGAGAAAAATCACTCGATTATTGACTTACTTAGAATTAAGCAACTGTGAGATTCGGTTATTTTGTTAATTAGCTTCGCAAAATAATTAATAAGTCAGTCCTAAATACTGTTTGACGAATATCTACGTCGTGGATCATCCTCGTAATCGTTCAGCCAAATATCCACATCCCTATCGTGCGAAATTCTCGATGAGATTTCTGAGTCATCGTGGATTCGTTTTGGTTTACAACGTTTCGTAATAATGTGGATGCAACACTCGATCGTAAGAACGAAAATTCCTATGAGTATTCCAGCTCCCAGGATCAAAAAAATGCCCTGAATATCGTCGAGAGCGAGTTGTCGTTCCTCGACGGAGACGCGTTGAAGCTTAAGATCGCCAGCCACCTTAATTGACAATAAAATTGTGAATTTTATTCGGGACTTGTTGGATCATAGAAAAACTAGTGAATTTCATCGATTATGACGCAAGCGAAAGTTTTTATGGAGAACATCGATTGATAAATTAGTAAAAATGATGGCGTAAACGATAAATAAATATGTGAAAGTTGTACCGATAATAATTTTCCCGCGGACGATCTCTGCACGTCCCACTCAACGTCGCGAACGATTTTTTGCGCAAGTCCCGATTGCCGAGCTCGAATGATCACTTTGTTAAAGGTCTCGGTATAAATCGATTCGATCGGCAAAACCATCGTGACCTCATATCGGACGAAACATTCGCTGCTAATGTGCATCAGCGATCTCTTCGTGGCCCAACTTAATTTATGTTTAAATAATTTTAATGATCTGAGAACGACGAACTCTTTGGAATCGCATATTTGGCTAATTATTATCCGATTAAAATGGGAAAAAACGATAAACAGCAAGAAAAATCGAGAGAGAATTACAAAACCGAAACGCGTACGTAATCGAGGATCTCAAAAAATCAAAAAATCAACAGCAAATCATTTTCCTCGCAATCTTTTCAAAGACACTTAAAATAATAATTACTTGGGTGCGAAATCCGCTTGGACGATGTATTCGAGAAGAGTTTGTGAGCCGAGGAAAGCGTAAGGCCAGAAATAAGCCCGACTGGCGTTCTTTACGCCGTCCTTAACGGTAGGCACGTATTCAAGATTTTTCAACAGTTTTATCGCCAGTGGATCGTCGAGTCTCGTGTAATTGAACCATTTCTCCCATCCGTCGTGATCTAAGCGAAATAGTTCCATTCAGCACATTTACAACATCACAACAAAAAAGTGAAATCTTTTTTCTCCATTACATAAAAAACGATTCAACCTCGTCTAAGAAAAATTCGAATGTATTTCCAAAACGGAGGACAATCATAAAATTATAAAATATCTGTAAATTCCATAAACGCGACGTAATAAAATATTCGTCATCAAAGCATGACGAGTCGTTCAATAAAAAACGAGGGCCCCTGATGAAACTTTACGAGGATTATTCGTAATTATTAATTAACAAATCAACACGGCCCGTTATGGAATATATTCAAAAAATCCTCGACTCATTTCGAAGGGTTTTCCGCGTAACTTGCAAGGCCGCGATGCAAATGTTCCATTAAACACTGAAAATAAAATTTTGTTGAAAAAAAATCGATATTTTGTTGGATTCGTTCAACTAAACGTTTTTCCCAAAAATCACGAAAATTTTGTCATTCCAGCAAAAAACATTCTAGAAAATCTTTTCGGAAAGTAAATTTTCGTCATTCCAATCGTAACTTTGCTGACAGTTCCGTTACAATGAAAAATATTGTCGAAATAACAAAAAAATTATGAAATCATCCCAAAATATTTAGTTGGCCGTATTCAACAAAATATCGACGTTTTTTGATAAAATTTAATTTACAGTGAAGTTTTTTAACGTCATTTTTTATCAATTTATGAATTTAATCCTGGAAAAGCATTTTTTTCACAATCTAACAATGTAAGAGCGGCACATTACCAAGTGTTGCAATTTGATAGCGATTTCTGAGGAGTTGATCGGCAGTCTCCATCGCGGTGGGATAAACGGGAACGGTAATGAAGGCCATGATCGATCCGGTGTAACACGATGTTATTATAATCGTGAAGACCCAATAGATACCTGAATTAAATATAATAACAACGTCTATCAATAAAAAAATGATGTATAACAATAAAAACAATGATAATAATAATAACTTAATGTTTATTATGATTGTTATTATTGTAGAGGAAAAGACGTGCCACGTTGGCCTTGATCGGAGTTATTCCTGATCGGTATAACGACGCAAACGTCGGGATGCACTTGATTAACTTTGCAGTAACGAGATATGAGTCTCGCGTGTGTTTCACTATGATAGTTTCACGATCAACGATATATAATAATGTGTATGTATGTTGCGATGAGCAAGTTCATTGATGAGTAATAATAATACCGATGAGAATCGATGTGGCGTTCTGTCCAAGGCCGGAATTCAACATTGGACTTTTCACGTAAAAACTGTTGGTAAAGGTGCTGAAGACGTACCAGAACATCGACTCCAGATTACTTGGTTTTGTTAACAGAGACTTCAAGCTGTAATGACTGTTGATCGATAATGGGATTATCGCTATTATGTACACCGCACACAGCAGCAACCACACCGATAACTGAAAAGGTCCCATTACTGCTCGGTACCTTTACAACACGGAGAATTTACATCAATCCTCTCGCATTTATTTTCATCGCTTCTTTCTTATCCATGCTCATTCTTGTGCAACCTAATCATTGTTTTTTTTTTTCTCGAATCACAGATGCTGGTCGATTTACGATTTAGAATAAAATTTAATTTCTAACGTGAGGAATTTTTAACGTTGTAAAATTCATCGAATTCGAAATTATGGCAATCTGTGAATTTTTTCTTTTGGCTCACTGAAAATTCAATTTTGTCAAAAAACGTCAATATTTCGTTGAATACGGCGAACTAAATATTTTGGGATGATTTCAAAATTTTCGTTATTTCGACAATATTTTTGATTGTAATGGAACTGTCAGCAAAATTTACGATTGGAATGACAAAAATTTACTTTCCGAAAAGATTTTCCAGAATGTTTTTTGCTGGAATGACAAAATTTTCGTGATTTTTCGAAAAAACGTTTGGTTGAACGTATCCAACAAAATATCGATCTTTTTCAACAAAATTTTATTTTCAGTGCTGTTCGGGATTTTTCCGTGGTTGACACTTTTGGAAAATGCTTTAATTTGACTCTTGGGATTTAAAAATTTCGTTTGTGGGAGTGACGATCACCCAAACCGCGTTCGTTTTTGTCGTCATTTTGAATAGACGTAGTTTTTATGTCCCCGAGGATCACGTTCGTGGAAAACATCATTCAGGAGTTACAGTTTGCATCCAAATAGACCACGAGTCTGAAGGTTAAAGGTGCAGTTGTGCAACGGCAAAATATTCAACTTGGCTCTTACAAATATTTCCGTACAGCAGTGTACGAGGAATTTTAAAGGAATAAATCGGGACGACGTGAATTTCGTGATTGCATGGTAAAAAATTGAAAATTTTTTTTTCAGCAATGAAATAAACTTTTCGCGAAATTGACAAACGCAAAAATCACACCGGGTAATAATTAGCGTGCAGTAATTAGTGTTTTAGTAGATTTTTTTCGAGTTTTCTCGTGATCACAAGTTCGTATAACGTTTTTATTCTTTTTTCCGGAGATTCACATACTTTGGCAACGCTGTCGAGGCTAAAGAGATAAATGACGCGCAGTCTTGGATGTGAGCCGTCGAAGAATCGAATTCCGTAACGATGTCCAAGTTTCGATAAATTCCACCGATCGCGGCTGCAGCTACACCGAGTCTGACGTCATTGACAGCTGCAGCGATTGGGCTGCAAATGAAAATTTTGTTGACATTCATTGAAAAAATGATAAAGAATTTTAGCGATTGGGCTGCAGCGATTGGGCTGCAAATGAAAATTTTGTTGACATTCATTGAAAAAATGATAAAGAATTTTAATTTGATTTGAAAAATTCGATTCAAACCTCAGCATCGTCGATGTTGCGTCTCGAAATTCAGCAGTGAAATTCAATATTTCACCCATTAATCTGACCATACGGACGTCTATACCGTCCCACGTTACGACGTCACTCGTCAGTTGATTCCTAAAATGCCATTTTTTTAATACTATTTTCGAACTTTGTAGCTTTTTATTTCGTTTTGGAAACAACTTGACTGTCGGTGTCGAATCCATTGATCGATTAATCGAGAATTTGTTAAAAAGACGAAAAAATCATTTTGTTTCTCAGCAAATTCATTATTTTTTGTGAAAATTAATCATTAAGGGGGCTCGATGGTTTCGATCCTCAAGTCGTTTTAATTGTGGAATGGAATTATTATAAATTGACACAACTTGCGTATAGCGAAAGGAGGCATGTGAGCAGCTGAAATGAAAATCCGATGACCCCAAAAACCCTGAGTCAACTTGTCCGGAAATAAGTTTATTTCAGGTTTCGTCAGTGAATTGTTGAGCCACGATGTTAACAAATAAGATTCACTTCGGCCACTGCCGTCGGTGTAAAGTTTGTGAGTGTACAACAAATAAGTCCCTTCCTGTTTAGTCATTTCATGATGAAATTAATCGAAATTTCATTGAGTTGTTTTTTTTTCGTGAGAAATACGTGCCTTGGTCCTTTGGCTGATGCTGTGAGTGACGACGAGTAAATTGACGTAAAATCTGGAGGCGTAACTTTTCAAGAAATCCTGCACGCTCCACGGAGTCGATCGGGAAATAATTAATATTTTATTTCTCGCATCTTTTTTCATGATTTTCTCAATGTTAAAAATATCCTCCAAAAAAATCAGATAATTATAGCATTTGTCTTTACGTTGACCGCGCAAATTCTGTGAATTTGTGTCATTCGTGCCGAAAGCGAAGAAAGAAACGAACGAGAGATTTTCATAAATATTTGGAAAAACTATCGTCCGACCAGACTCCAAATTTTCATCGAGATACATGACGACGTCACAGCCTTCGAAATATTCTTTCGTGATGTGATGAATCAATCGCCCAAGACTTTTTCCTTTTTCGCTCGAAAACTCGAACTCTTCTGAATTTTCGTTGTCATTATTTCGCCGTTTTTCCATTGAAATTAAATCACAGTAATTCGGCTCAATTATCATTGCCATCACGACCAAAAATGCACATTTCTGAAGCCTCAATGTTGCTCCATCCGGCCTCATTTTTTTTTTCATATCTTTGTTGAGTCTTTCCAAATTTTACGAAGTTTCCTTCGATACTGATGATGGATCGATACGAGGAGCAGCCTTTATAGTGTCTCCATCGGTGAAGGTCAACTCATATTTCATATTTATTGCACATTAGTCCCACGGCCAATGTCAATCGTAAATATCACAAGATGCAATCACAGACTCGCGTATGCGAGTCATCGAACGACATTGTATCGAGTAATTAGTGGCGGAATGTATTTTTTTTTGCTTATCATTACTTTGCGGTCCATGAGAAACGTAACGCAGAATTATTGTGGGAAATTTTGATTGGAAAGCGAACATTTTTCAAAAATCGACGGATTTTCATCCGGAAAAATCAATTTTCGAAAAACTTTTCACGGAATTTTTTCCGAGGCTTTGACTGCTTCGTCGCATGGACCGAAAAGTCAAATTTGATAAAAAATTCTTAGGCTACGAATAGGAAATTTCCATGAATTGATATTTTTTTTAAATAAATTGATTCCGTGTTAAATTTTTTGTTCGCGTCGATTATTTGACAAAATTGCAATTAAAAAAAAATGAATTTCAAATGAATTGTGACGTTTGCGGTTGCGGATGATTTCGGAGCCGATATTGTCCTCTGATTACATGCAGAAATGAATTGCATCACAGAAATTCAAAGATAAGGGGCGAAAAAAAAATTCAAGCTGTCGCCCAAATATTCTCCCTCTCCAGCATAAAAATTAATGAAACAGAGAAACGAAAAATGATGTTTTTCCATTGCTGTCGGCACAAAATGTACTCAAAATAAAAATAAAAATTGTCATGCTTCATGATTGTTGCTCTACGAAAGAATAAAATATAAATTTCTTTTTCGCCTTCAGCGCTTACACATTTTATACATGGACATATATGAGCGTTCGTCGGGAAAACCGAAAAATTAATACTTTAGAGCAACTTGCCTTGTGACTTCCAACACTTTTCTTTTTATTACTTTGCGGCAAGACGCCGGCGCGTCAGTGAATAAGATCGTCCAGGCTTAAACAATGACTCTCCCTCGAAACAGGTTACCGGGAAAATCCCAGTCTCGGCGTTGTAGTTAATCTATTTATTTGCGATCTTTGGCGACAAGACGCTGCCGCGTCGCATATTATTGCTGTCTCTATCGAACTCACTTTTATTGGTCTCCTTCATTATCCTATCACCTGTAGCAACTTAGGCGCTTGACCAGTCCCTGTCCCTTTGGCGTCTACCTGCTGCGGGCATACGTGGTCGCATCACGAAAGGCACTCCTAATTGTCTAGTCGCCAGGGTCATAGACGGAAATCCCGGAGACAATTCGGTCCCGAGCCAATTAAATGCAAACGTTTACTTTCTTCATGAATTCTCACTGAATCCTTCCATTGCTTATTTTCCTGTTGACTCGATTTTGTGGAACGATATTGTTCAGGGGAAAATGTGACCCGGCAGGTTCTCCACGCCAGGGATAAAAATAGCAGGTGCTTTAGTAAATGAAGATGAAAATTTAATGAAGATGAAGATTGTAAAATTTGGCTTGTCGAAAAATATTGTAAGTTGAAAAATTTATTAATATTTGAAATTTATTAATATTTTTGAATATTTTTTGTTTAATTACGGGCAGAGACTACGAGTGGACTCTGACGAGAACGTTTTTTTAATTTTTTTTTTTCATTGGGGTATATATTTTTTTTTTTTTCATTGAATTATGTTGGAAATGGTTGAATTGAATATTTTTTGTTCAATTACGGACAGAGACCACGAGTGGACTCTGACGAGAACGTTTTTTAATTTTTTTTTTTTTTTCATTGGGGTATATATTTTTTTTTTTTTCATTGAATTATGTTGGAAATGGTTGAATTGAATATTTTTTGTTCAATTACAGACAGAGACCACGAGTGGACTCTGACGAGAACGTTTTTTTAATTTTTTTTTTTTTTTCATTGGGGTATATATATATATTTTTTTTTTCATTGAATTATGTTGGAAATGGTTGAATTGAATATTTTTTTGTTTAATTACGGACAGAGACCACGAGTGGACTCTGACGAGAACGTTTTTTTAATTTTTTTTTTTTTCTTTGGGGTATATTTTTTTTTTCATTGAATTATGTTGGAAATGGTTGAATTGAATATTTTTTGTTCAATTACGGACAGAGACCACGAGTGGACTCTGACGAGAACGTTTTTTTAATTTTTTTTTTTCATTGGGGTATATATTTTTTTTTTTTTCATTGAATTATGTTGGAAATGGTTGAATTGAATATTTTTTGTTCAATTACGGACAGAGACCACGAGTGGACTCTGACGAGAACGTTTTTTTAATTTTTTTTTTTTCATTGGGGTATATATTTTTTTTTTTTTTCATTGAATTATGTTGGAAATGGTTGAATTGAATATTTTTTGTTCAATTACGGACAGAGACCACGAGTGGACTCTGACGAGAACGTTTTTTTAATTTTTTTTTTTTTATTGGGGTATATATTTTTTTTTTTTTTTCATTGAATTATGTTGGAAATGGTTGAATTGAATATTTTTTGTTTAATTACGGACAGAGACTACGCGTGGACTCTGGCGAGAAGTACGACATTTGTACTAGATTGTTGAAATGTATGGAAAATCTGTGATGATCGAATATGGGAAGAAATTTCGATCGTTCGCCAGAAAGTCGTGCATCGCCGGTCTTTTTCGGTGAAATTGACCCCGCCCTTGAAAATCAGGGGGGCTCGGCGGTCATTGGCTGTTTTCCGACTCGGAGTAAGTACGAGGGTGTCTGCTACCCCTTTTCTTCCACTTTTGGAGAAAATTAACTGGCGCTTGGGAAAAGGGCCCGGCGGTCATTGGCTATTTCCCGACTCGGGGTAAGTACGCGGCCGTGAACTACCTCTTTTCCTTTGCTTTTGGAAAAAAAGAGGGGATTTGTGTATAAAATGAGCTGGGAGACAGAAAGTGTCAAACACTCTCGATCTAGCATTGTCTTGTAAAGAACGTAAGAGTCCTAAACAGCAAGTACTTACGACAGTTCAAACAGTCCGACTGAGCATCCAAATTTTGTCAGCAACATCATCCAATTTCGTGTAAGTATTTTCAATAAATTTTCACATTGTGTCCGTTCTCGTCTTCCAATATCGATCCGCATTCGTCACGGAGAGCAGGATTGAAAATAAAATTTTCGAGATTCAATTCTGCCGAGAAAATGAGTTTTCTAATCGGAGAATATGAATTTTTTAAATATTCTATAATTCACAAATAGCAAAATGTCTAATTGAAATGTTTTTTTTCAATTTTTTTTTACTTCAGTTGCAAAAATCGCAAAGGATCATGGAGGTTTGCTTAGCGGTCGATCAGAACAGGGAAATCGAATACATCTTGCCGGAACATTTACCGAACGGGCCGTTCTTCTCCGTTCATTATCCGTGCCGATGCGGAAAAGAAGTCTTGGTGGTCCCCATGACGTTTAGTCGGTACATGGCCCGAGGACTAAAAGATCTGAGTGACCCGAATGAGCAGCATCGAAACTGGGCCTTGTCAAGTCGATTGAACAAGGACCACGTGTACCCAGAACCCCACAATAACTTCACGATCCATTGTGGAGGTCACGAGAGTCGAGAGATGGACAGGAACGAGGATGAGCGCAACAACAACATCGGGAATGACGGCGATCAGGAAAATTACCCTGAACCGCGTCGTCCTATCGCGAGCGATCATTCGGATGACGAATTCGATTCGAATTCACAAGGAAGTGAAGAAAATGTGAACAATGCAACGGAACGGTGAAGTGAGTTTTGTGCTCCGAATTCAAATGCGTGAATTTCCCGCCCACCATAGTGCTCACTTCGTAACTTCCAATTCAACTTTCCATTTTAACAAATATATGTGAAGAATTGTTTGTAAATAATACAATTTGTTTATAATAAATGTTTAAGTTATCTTGTCAGCGAAAATACAATCTTCTCGATTATTTATTCCCCTTTCCTACAAATTTAGTTTATAAGTAATTATTCAGAAAAATCGACGCAAATATGAGTTTCCGGAATTGATTTTTAACGTCATCGGCGGTCCAGGGCAGAAATTATTAACGATAAGGAAATCTCCAGCGCGCTGAGCAACATCCAGATTACTAAATTGTTATTTTTTTTGCTTTTTGTATCTTGCGTTAAATTTTTTCATTTCTTTCCTATTGTTGGATTTAAGTCTGCCTCGGTGCATCAAATATTTCGAGGTTTTTATTCTCTCTCGCTGCATTTCATTGAGAATTATAATTGCTCAGCTGCGTCTCTCTGTCGAGCGGAATGAACTTCTGCAAGCATGACCGAGCGAAAAAACATTCATGGCCGTTTGCCTATTTGACCGCTACGGAAAATCGTTGCTCTGTAGGAAACTCGAGCCACAGCGTTGGAGATTTCTTCACAAATTCATATTCGGCGCCAGAACCATCGGAAGCTTCGGGAAGTCGCCACCGTTCAGAATCGGCGCTAGCGTACGACACGACGCCAAACTCCGAAACTAGTACCGTGTGCCGCAAAGCCAAAGTGTTGATTGACAACAAAACCGATAATTCCCCTCGTAAAAATGACTTCGGCATTAGAATCCATGGTTGTAGACGAAAAACAATTACAACCAGAAAAACCAGTAGATAGAGAAAAGGTACGTGACATTTTGCTCCTCAGTTTTCCCACACGGTTGAAATAACTTTTTTGACAACACCACGACTAACATAACCTCAAAAACATCGTTCTGCGACACGTAACACAAGTTTTTCGTGAATTATATCGAAAAAAATCGCTTTTCTCAGACTTGCCCTCTTCTGCTTCGAGTTTTCTGCAATACTGGTCGTCATCACAATATCATGGATTACAGTCGAGGAAACGTTCCCTCCAACGAACTACAAATTTATACATGGTAAATAAATCCCCAAGAAATCGTTGCTACGTTACGAAAAATCAATTTCCACTAATTATTCCCCTAAATTCTCAAAATATCCCAATCGTTCCAGCAAATTTAGTTCTTGAGTTGAAAAAACAAGATTTCTCGTGTATCGTAAACGATCGCTGCACGTCGACTTTTAGCTCCGCCCCGAAAAAAACGATTTTCGATTCTCCCCATTTATTTTCATTCCAAACCAATGAATAATCATGAATCACGAAAAAATCGAAAAATCTCTCTGATCTGTACAAAAATTGCGGCTCCTCGCTTCAGGATGGACGCGACGCTCCGAGAAATAACGGGACTCGTCAAGGAGGTGAATCCCGATGCCCGTAACAAAGGGACGTATTTCGACTTTTCGCTGGTGACGCCAGAATTGAGAAATGCCGGTTACAGAATGCGAGAAATTGGGGTGACGTGTTCCGGACAGAAAGGCGCGGACGACAATAAAACGCTTTCCCAAGCGAGGTGAATATTTTTGTTTAAGCTGCAACAATTGCATCCTGATCCCAAGAATCCCAAACATGGGTCTTTAGCGTCACGTATTCAACGTTTCTTGGCAAATTTCTTGAAATTCGAAGCCGAATTAATCATGATTTTTTATTCAATTGATTAGATTCACGATCGGGGACTATTTGGACATTTCGATAACGCCACCCAATCGCATGATGCAGCCGGCTGTCCGACGAGGTGGACTGCGACAATATTAATTCTATCCTTGTAAGTTCATGAAAAGAAACAATTTTTTATGTATTTTTAAATTATGTATGAAAATTATTGAGAATAAATGCCAAAAAATATGTCGAGAATTGGGAAATTCGGTTGCTCCAGTATTTTAATTCGATCGTTTTGTGCTTTAGTTCAGATTTTTCAGTTTTCGATGTTTAAACGTTGTTTTTTTTTTTCGTTAGGAAGTCTAGAACAAGTTTTGTTTGTTTTTATGGACAGAGATTTATTTTAATGTATTTTTTGCGTTCGAATTGAACAATTTTTCATTGTACGATTTCGCAGCGATTAAATCGTGATTTGAAACTCGGTTATTTTTTTTCTGCGGTAACTTCGAGCTCGCGCGAACGATGAGCGACTTCCCATCGCGATCTGGGCCAAGATTCATCGAGATCTTGCGTGTTTATCTCTTCGATCAGGCTCATCAGAAGAGTGAAGAAATCTTTGACCTTTCCAGCTGTTCCGTTGCGAAGCTTTTGGAAGCCTTCCCTGCCTGAATAAGTTTAGCATGAATATTAATGATAATTGGAATGTTTGAGGATATCGAGATTTCGTTGAAATTATTCACCCGAAGGCAAGAGGGCGTTTTTTATCCAAACCCTTTGGTGGGTCAGGGCAGCGGTGATTCGTTTCATAATCAAATCTTGCTTGTCCATCGTCATTGGTCTGAGGCGTGAGACAAAACGTAAAAGATATTCCAACAGATAACGATTCGAGGCTTCGAGCTTCTGCAAACAATGTCTCGGCTTCGAGCCCCTAATGACGATTTGGCTCAATGCGTCCACGTCCAAAACCGGTCGCTTCAGAGTCTCCAGCCATTCGTAAAGCAAACCTGATAAAACTCGGAGATCTCTCTCCATATCGAGTCTTTGCCACGTTGAAGATTTATTATTCAAATCGACCTTGAAAAACGTAAAAACGATTACAAAATTCGGCGTTCGAAAAAAATGAATTTTCCAAATCCATTTTCTAGCCAACGAACCTGATATTTTTGTATTTTCTTTCTCAACTCTTCCGCCAAAGTTTCATGGTCGCAGAGCAACGCTTTGATCGCTTCGTCCACGTTGACCACGTGGTAATGGTTCCTTTGCGCAGCCACTTTGAGATTCATTTGCGACTGTATTTCTTTGTAACAATCATTTTCGTATATTTCCTGTCCAGTGATTCCGTCCCCGAGGACTTCGTCAACGAACGTGTCGTCTAGGACTGTAAAAATTTCATATTTATTCTTCTCAGCAGTGAATTTGGTTTTATTCTCCTCGGAGACTTGAAGAAAATTATGCAAAGAAATTGAATCAGTCGAAATTGATGAATTTCGATGCATCGCGATGAATTCATCGTGGGGCGGAAATTAAATACTGGCAACAATTTTTTTCAGGGTTTCAATGCCTGGAATAAAAAGTTGCAAAGATTTCAGACCCATTTATGGATCAAGCCCTTACCAGGATAACTCGTCGAGCAAGAAGGCGAGTCGGGTGAAGCGCAAAAAACGTCTTCGAGCCTTCTGATGTCTTCGGAAGTGTCACGCGACGAATTGCTCTCCGCGCCGGTTTTTGACGCTGCAAATAAAACGATGAAATTATGGTAAAAATTGCAAAATGGCTTTGAGGGATCGTAGACAACTTTAAAGTTGAAATTGTCACCAGAAAACTCGAAGGATGAGTCGGAAAGTGATTCGGCCCACGAATACGAGTGCCTCAAATTGCTCTCCTTCAAATTAAGTCTCTCCAGCACGTTGGCAATGAATTTTCGAGTGAACGGAATATTTCCAGGCTGGAATTTGATGTCGGCAGGAGAATTGTCGTCCTGGCAATCGCAGAGCTTGAGGATTCTCTCGCAAATGACAAAAACGATCTGTAAAAGCAGTCAACAAATTGCCCGAAGTTTCTAAAATCTGGTTGACTATCAAAACATTGTAATTCGTGTTGTTCGTGTTAACGACGAAACGTTAAGGTCGTTTGGACATTTCGCGTGAGACCTCACGTGTTTATGTTTCGAGGATCCATATCGTTGCCTCATCATCGAGACGTGCAATTAGCCACACGTGAAATACATTAACAATTAACTCTGCAATACCCCCAGGTGGGTTCAAGGTCACCCCGTCCTCATAATTACGAAAACTCATTCAAAAATTGTCCAAAGAATTTAAAAATCCTAAAAAACGTCGTTTCCACGTCGCGAAATAACGAAATTGAAAAAAAAACAAAATGAAAGCTAATTACGCATCGATAAGAATGAAAAGAAAAAATATTGAGCGAACGGGAATTAGAGAAATGGACTCGAGAATCATTTATTAAAGACTGACAATCGAGACAGCGACAAATACCTTGGGAATATGCTTGAAAGTACGCTGCTCGTACCCATGGAGCGCATTAGATTGTCTCCTGAGATAAGATTGGAGACTGACGGGTTGTCGTTTATCAATATTCGCAGCCATTGGATAAACGATCATTTGTGGAAGTATAAAGTGTTCGAATTCTTGAATGCATTGTATTTGACCTCTAGTTTGTATCGCTCCTGGCCTCTTCATACGTACGAAACGAATAGCGTCGCTGGCCCTAACTCTGAGACTGTAAATGAGGTAGCAAGCAATGAGAACTCCAGTTCTGCCAAGACCTGTTTATTTAATTACAACAATTAATTATCATTTCCAAAGCCATAACAAAAAATGAGAGCAAAAAATATTTTAAAGTGAATTAAATTCGATGGTGGACGAAACAATGAAGTAAAAGTTTCCAGAAATGAAAAAAAAGCACGCAACGGCAATTCGTGCCTCGGATTTATGTTTGGGGGATGAATAGAATTATTTTTGAACCTCCTTCCATTATTTTTCTGGGCTTAAAAAATTGAGTAAATCGTCGCGAGGCTAATTATCGTGAGTGGAACGAAAATGAATTATTCATCCTCCCAGAAATAAATTTCTGGTTCTATGGGGGTCGAGCAAATAATAAACAATTGAAAACTCTTGTTTGACACATTTGTATGGACGATTGGATCGAAACTTTGCTCATTGTCTTTGGGGGAAAACACAAACTGTGTCGATATGAAAATAGCTTCGATAAAACTCACGCCCACTCTGAGGCTTTGTATATCGTGGAAATATAAACACAAAGATACAGAATTCCAATCGGTTAGGCTACGAGGATGAATAATTGACAAAGCTGTTAGACGCACTCCGATAATTCACTGCCTTGTTTCTCGTCGATTTATAACAATCGATTCTTTTCGTTAGCATACCAAAGGGACAGAGATTCAAAGACATTTTCATGCATCGCATCGTCGGAATATTGATTTATCGAAAACATCGTGAAACTTCGTCACAATATTCATTTCACATACACAAATTGCATATCCGAGAATTAAGAAATTATAAAATTTCATTAAGAAAATATTTACGAGTGATCCGAAACTTTTCTTGACGATGAATTTATTTCTCGCTTGTTCATTACTTTATAAATTTCATTTAATCAATCCCCAGGTTCATCACGTGCTTTCTCTTCCCCAAGAGCGTGCTCACCCCTCGTTTATTCTCTCTTCTAAATTATCATATTACTGTACACACATGCACATAGTTCAAACCTCATAAATATTTAAATAACCAATTAGTTCATTTTCCTTTTTTTTCTACTCTCTCTCCCTTTGGTGCGCATTTCACGTCCGTTTGCTTTTTGCAATTTTACAAAATTGACGACATTGACATGCACTTTGGATTCCGGAAAATCCATGAGCCCAAAATTTCTTTACGTCACATTAATCTTGACAATTATGAACAATTTTCAAGGTTTCACTTCGTTGGCCTTTTTTCTGGAATTTGAATCGAGACTGCGTAATTTTTTCTAAACGAAACATTCTCGATTACTATAGTCAAGGAAAATGTTGTCACTGTCATTAAAAAAATAATGTTTTGCGTTTTGTCGTTAATTGAAGAGCCGTGGCGTCTGCCACTGGCTCATGGATTCTCGTCGAGTCTCAGATACGCGAGGAAAAATATTGTTTCAACAGGAAAGCGTGTGAATCGATAGAATTTTTTTTGGCTCGCGTTCTTTGCAGTAACTTTATTCTAATTTCCCGTATCGTAACAATTCTCCAGTAAGTGTTGGCTGGGGACTTTGTTGGCTGTATAATTTTCGTATAGACCGAGAGCATTAATTTTTATACTATAGTGTTTGCTAAATCGGTCGATATTGCTGGCTAATCTTAACTTTCCGCGGACAAAACGTTTGGACTTCCGGTCAGTTTGTTTTACGATAACAAACTGGATGCTAAACTATTGGAAGTGAAATTGTTTGTCGCAATATTTTCGCTCCGAAAACATTGCTATGCTATTCCGGATGCTCGGGAATGGTTCGAACGAGCGAACCAGTAATTTCAAGGAACGATTACCCAAACGTCAATAAAGAAAATTTATTCTGCGTCTCGTTTTACTCTCGAGGGAGAAATTATACTTTACAAGTAGTTTATACTACAGGTGCTGATTTGTGGTGTTTTTTTTTTTTTTTTACCTGCATGACAATGTATTGCCACACGACCTTCTTGGACTGCAAAAGCCACGACCTTGACCATGTCCAGAAGTTTACTCATCGTTGCATCGCCGTAATCTTTCCATGCGAAATTGTAGAAATAAACTATAAATCATACAAAATCATGATAAAGTTCTCAGCCTCATTCCTTTCCAGACTTTGCAATCGTTTTCTCCAACAACAAGCTGGCTTTGTTTTTGTACTTTCTTTTTTTTTCGCTGCATTTCGTCGGTTCGTAATTCCTTCGGTAAAAATTAGCGCGTCAAGTTGTTTTTTTTTACAGAATTTAGAAAAATCTCAAGGTCAAATTTCAGCAGAAATCAGATCGTCGAAATTTGAAAGAGAATTTTTTTTTATTATGTAATCGATTCTGCAGATCCGTGGGAATCGGCGCGAAATGATTGAAATTAGAGGAATTAAAGGTCGGAGTGTCTGGCTCGTAAAAAAGTAAAAAGTATTGCGAAGAAGCTTTCACACTTGAGCAGCGGAAAGCGTTGAAGGAGAGAGTTCGAAGAATGTAGGTTGGTTGCAAAGCCGAGGCATACCAATTACTCTAGCAGGGACAATCCGCGAGCACACGTCACTTCACCGAGGAAATGGGCAAGAGAAGGAATTTGTTTTGGATATATAGAGATAGTGGAGCTGAAAGGATCGCATGTTTGGAACTGAAACTTGTTCTTCGATCCTGGTGGATGGTGTGAGAGGCCGGAATGGAGGAAGACCAAGAGAGAGAATGAGGGAGAGAGAAAGGATGAGGGTTTGCATTTAGGGCATACTGGAGGACGAGATAGTACGCTTTTCTCCTTATCGACCTCATCCTCTCGAGGCTTTTCGAGCAAGGTCAAAAATGAACCTTGACTATTGCAGAGACATTGACGATAACTAGACGAAAAAAGTTCTCCTTAGTTTCGTGCTTTTAGCACAAAGTTTCTGATTCAACAAATGCATACGGCTCAGAAAAATAAATTTCATCGAACTGTGAATTAGAAGGCTAAAAAAATGTTTTTTTTTTTCGTGTTTCTTGTTTTGTTGAACTTGGAAAAATGCTGCATGACCAGAATTCGAAAAAACTGATAGAGATTTAAAGATTTTGAGCATTATTGGACGATGCAGTTTTTTTTATGCATCCCAATGACGAGGATTTCGAAAGCTCGAATGAGAATCAAGCGAATGTTCATTTTTTATTGACTCACTTCCATTTTTCATGAAGTGATTGGGATCGTAAGTGAATCCACTTTCTTCGAGATTCCCACCGCAACTGGAATGTTCACCGGGTGTCTGCAAGTTTATTATGGTTTTTATGCTCCAGCCTTTGAACTGTTCTATGACGTTTTTCTTGATCAATTGGGCGGTACTGGGTCGTGCCATCGCCAAAACGTCGTCGGTTACCCTGAGTCAAATAAATTCAACCAATTCCCTTCAATCGTCCGATCTCCTGATAAGGAAACTCGTCGGTTTTTCCAACTCGCTAAACCGGCTCTCGTGATTAATTATTCGAACGAAGAAAAACATTTCAAAGTTTGACTTACCAGTGAGAAAAAATGTCCTGGATCGCCATGTGGACCGGACGCCAGGCTTTTGAATTCTCGTACTTGCATCGTGAACCACCACAGAAAATTGCGCATTGTATCGCTATCGGCGTTAATTTACGAAGATTTTCTGATAATTTATTGTAACCAGCCGGCACCACGCAGAGATCCAAACCAGGCTGAAGTCCCGCTGGTACCAGCGAACTCACATCCATTCTAATGCATTATTAAGAAAGCCAAAAATTCATTAAATATTCCGAAATTCTCAATTTTTCATGCAACATCGAGCATTTCTTTTTTTACAACTCAAAAAAGTTCACGTGCTGATTGAACTGGACGACGATAAAAAAAAAAAACAAACAAATGTGCAACTCGATAAAAGTTTCGTTTCGTCTCGAGGTTCGTTTCCATCAGTACGTCTCGATGATTGTTTCGCATCATTATAAAGTTTTTAATTAGAATCGACTCACGTTTAGTAAAAATTTTTTGTGCCCGTGATCCATCGCATAACCCAACAAAATGAAAACTGCTCTTTGCCAATGAATAAATAATCTAAGAAAATTTATAATCGTTCGAAATGTTTTCTGAAAGACGAGCGAAACGTGGATTCGTTTATTTTGCGAGAGGACGAAACGCGAGGGTGTTCCGTGGGCGAAACAACGAGACAGACTGAGTCCTACCAGGCACGGCGAGTGCTTCGCTGGCATGGAATGATCGATGCACAGAGAATGAAATAAAGGAAGAAAAAAGACACAACGCGGGGTGTAGTAAAATCAGGAAATTAGTGAGCATCGCGTGACGTACGTCCCCTCAAACGGTTTCTCGTGCATTATCGCAATCGCGACAAAATTTTATGATTCCATGATGTTGATCGTTATTCGCATCACGATCTTTTCTGCGACAGGAAATTTGTCCCTGTCAACGGGAAATGGTTGATAATTTTTTTTTCCACAGTTTTCTTCGCACCGCAGAAATAAATTGTCTCGATCAACAGAATTTGCGGTCACTCGATCATTTTCTTCCTTTCAACAAAAATTTTATCCTCCCACGCACTCAATTTTCTCGCTGGAATAAATATCGCTGAATCGTTGAATTAAAAAATTTCATTCTGACACCCCGAAATTCCGATTCCCCGTGCAGACCATCGTGACTGTCACATAAAAAAAAAAAAATGGAAAATGTATTTACTCCGTTTGTGCGTATGTGTTTTGTTTCTTTTTCTCTTTCATCAGTAACACATTTAATTTCTTAGTAAAATCGGTACATTTTTACAAGGCAACTTATATTTCTTAAATTACTAAAAATACTTAAATCAATAATGTCGATGTGAAACTAAGATTTCTAGTAGAGAAATTATCTCATTTATTCTCTCGGTATAGACACTTTTGTATGGAAAATCATAAGCTGGTAAAATCCATCGGGTGTTCAGCGCGCATGGAAATAAAAAAGATTCATTTTCGTGGGAGTTTTTTGGTTTGTCAAAATTTCAAATAAATTATTTTTACTCTTTCCTTTATTTTCGTTTTTTCGATCCATTTTTTTTGCAACTTTTTTTCACAACTTCGCTTATCGTGCGAAGGTATGCGGCATAATACTGGTGGGATGTGGAATTCGCTGCAAGGTTCGTTTTTCATTCGATAAAATGGCACTGAGCCCTTGGCTCTGACTTTTTCTTCGCTCGAAGTTGACATTTCGTTTATTTTTCTTCGATTTTTTTTAAATTTTCGATCTAATTCAATGGCGTACGGTTTTTTCTTCTTTTTCTTTTCGGTCGCTGAACAGAGTCGTGCGACCAGGATTCCGAACGGTTTATCCTCTCGCGAGATAAAACGCGCCAGGATAGAGATCGATAAAATGCAAGTAATCCGCGTGACCGACCGTCGAGTCGGTTTTTCCATGCATCGCGTTGAAAAAACAAAAAATTTCATCGTTTTTTAGCAAGAACTCAATTCGGAGATTTCCCTACAAGTTTCCCAATTCGACAATGAATTTTTCTCTTCAAATTTAACCGACAAAGTACTCGCGGGGTCTGGGAGACCCCGCCACAGTTAATTTCTGCAACATTTCGATTTTTTTCGTCCCGATAAACAAACGAAAGTCTCGTTCAAGCAAATTTTGGAAATGATTTCATTTTTTGAATCTTTTCGGGTACTTTGGAGGTTGATTGGAAAAATCGAAGCTGTTGAAATGAATTAACGAATGAATATTCACTTGACGATTAAAAAAAAACCGATCAGGATGATTGTTTGTTATTTTTGTTTGTTTATTAGCATCATTTTGGCACTATCAACTTTGTCTAGCTGTTAATTTTGCCTGTGTCGCAACTAGATGATATGGTCTGGCACGCTCTCTTGTTTCTGTATCACTGAAAATCACATCAACGATAAAACCAAGTGTAGATAAACCAAAAAAACCAAAAAAAAAATTGATTTTTAACGATTTCGGTGAGTTTCGAGCTCCCGTACAATTTCTTTGTCACGAGCCAATTCAGCGTTAAACGCTTTTCTCCTTCCCTTTAATTTTCGTCTTCTTTCTACAAGTCATCACAGATGGAACGAAAAAATGCACAATCGCGTTAACCGATGCATTATTTCCACATTTTAAACACTCGAATCCTGGATCGTAATTGCCTCTCCAGCGAGTAAACGATATTTGGAATAATTTTTTCAAAAATTCTTTCCAAAGAACGAAAAAATCGTTTCTTCATGAAATTTTGTTTTTTTTTCTCCTTCATCGCAATAGAAACTCAATCGTCGTCGGGTTTCAAGGGTTTTCGTCACTAAAGTTAGGTCAATTTTAAAATGCAGGTAAGACACACGAGAGCAAAGCACAACGCTACAAAATTGGAAACAAAAAGAAAACATTTATCGTTCGCAAATTTTCGTGTATTCGATAAATTCCTAATGCCACTTCATTCTTTTTTCTTCAACGTTCCTTCTCTCGTCCTCACTCGTCATCATCCTTTTTCACTTCAACTATGTACAGGAGAGTTTTCTATCATATAAGTTATATCAAGTCCTTAATTCATTATACACAATACATAGACTTAAGAGATAGCGATAGTACGTTACATTGGGAAACGTGGATCGAATGGCACGGGAAACTCACGATTCAGAACCTCGAGAGCGCAACGAAGCGAGAAAAACAAAAAAAAAATGGATTGCACTAAAAAACCAGAGGAAAAAATGGAAAAATCAAAATCTCGCCAATTTCGATCGAAGTTCAAACGATATTCCGTTTTTTTTTCAAGTCACCGATTTCGAATCGCGCCAATGAAATTTATCTATGAGAAAAAAACATAAAAGAACCATAAATATTGAAATTAATTTTTATTTCAAATTGTATCCACGTCAAAAACGTTGAAAACCCCGAACCAAAATAAAAGAAAAATCCGTGAATACCGTGCCATTAGAAAAGTTAATTTTTTTTCGACAATTCGTCATCTCGGTTAAATATTTCGTCGTCGAATAATCGGATTTTCACCCTTG
This sequence comes from Diadegma fenestrale, assembly GCA_037043255.1. NCBI lineage: Eukaryota > Metazoa > Arthropoda > Insecta > Hymenoptera > Ichneumonidae > Diadegma > Diadegma fenestrale. The sequence continues at coordinate 12,560,592 of CM073317.1, forward strand.
ATATTGAATCTCGCCTGAATTCAGTATTTCAATCATGTTTTTTTAATTATTTTTTTATTATTTAACGATAAGTCTCATTCAGATTTGAATCCTGGCTCTGGGTCGAGTGCGGGCTCTTGCCGGTGTGGGACGTATAAATTCGCGACAAATTATCCTTCTCGCGACGATCCGCGAAACAAACATACACACATACACACATGCATCATCACACATACATATATATTCATATATATGTGTACATGGATATGGATATATATATACGTGCGTAGACAGTTATTTGTAATGTTATTTAGTTGAGTTCATATCATCAGCTTAATTTGTAAGTCGAAATTTTCCGTTTATTTATATAGCAATGTTTTAGTTTTTGTTGCTTTCACGTGTGATCTCGGATCGGTCGGTGTCTGTTTTTTTTTCTTCTGTTCTTTTTGTTAATTTTGTTGTTTCCTTCGATTTATCGTTTTTTTCATAAAATTTGGTTGTGTCCAGTGCCTCGAAATCGACGCTGATTCATCGGATAATCGAGGGTGAAAAAAAGTTTCTTTTTTTATGAAATTTCATGACACTGGATTGTTTTTTACGACGTTTCGTTTTGTATTTTTTCTCATTCTTTCTTTCTCGCTCTCTCACATCCTCACGCACAATTTACAAATTCTACTTCCTGTGTTTTTGTCCGATTTTATTTTCGTCATTCGCCTTTTTTTCTGCTGCTCTCTTCCACTTTTAATCCGAGTACGAATGAATACGAAACTACTTAGTCGAGATAAACGCTACACGCTATGCAGATGCTAACTCGAAGATTTCGCGTTCGTAAAAGTTTGGCTCAATTTCGGAATTGGTCGAGAAGAGTGAAAAATCAGGAGCAATTTCGTCCCAAGAAATGAGTCGGTTCCTTAAAAATCTTTGATTTATCGAAAAAATGTCTAAATTCAATAAAAAATTTAACACACATGAATTCTAGTTTCACGTTTAAATTATTCACAATATTCAAAAATGCCAAATAATTTTTATTTGGTAACAACGAAAAATAATGGGTAATTGACGTAATAACGTTTCGAAAATTCTCGATTTTTGTCGTATCACACAAACGATCGCTCGATGAATTATGAAAAAATGGAGTAACGCGATTTATTTTTCTGTTTCAGAAAAGTTTTTCGTGTTTGTAGGAAATTTTCTGATGGCGTTCGTCGGACTGAAAAATTTCGAATAAACGTACAAACACATTCAGTCACTTTCAACAAATGTTCGACAATTTTATTATTTAATTTTCTTGCACCGTGTCCTTGCGACACATTTTCGACGTTCACTCGGCCCGTTAAACGAACGTTAAATCCATATGAATAATAATAATATCTATTCTACTAAATTCATTCGACCCCAATCAGGCAATTTCATTATCGACTTGACCGATCGAGTATCATCACTTTTTTCTCTCTCCTCTGTTTTCCGCGCAGCTCGATGGCCTTTCCCTTCGTTTTCTCTGCCATGCGGATCATCCCCATGATTAAATGTTCGGCCAAACTTTTAATTTTCCATTATTTCCGTTTTTTATTTCTAAAAAGATAATTACGCCAGACTTTTTCAAATTCGAACGGAATCATTTTTTTACTACGATCTACGATCTTTTCATTATTATCGTTATTATCTACAACGTGCTTTTTCCTTTTTTCTCTCTTCGTGTATAATAATACAGAAGGGGGGGGGGGGGCGTTTTGGATTGGAACACCGAGACGAAAAGCAGTTTTTCTTCGTAGACACCAAATTTTGGAAAAAAATTCTTATAAATCTTGACTAAACTTCGAATCCTCGTTCGGAATCTCACTTTTTGTTTGTCCTCATTCACGAGGACGATTGAAAATCTTGGGACTCGGTGAAAAAACAAAATTTCGTCTCAGTGTGATGGAAAGAACGAAAATTCAACGTTTTTTTTTTCCTTTTCTTGCAATATGTCTGTAGCGAGGAATTGAACATTTGGGGTGAAATTTCGCAGGGTTTTTGAAAGTATTTGGTAATACAACGAGAGGGTTACAATCTCGTAGCGCTATTTATATTTATATATATAATAATAATAATATATATAAATTATTTATATAACACGTATGTATAATTATCGATAGCCCGTAAATGTCTATATATATATTATTGTATACATGAAATTCGTACGAAATATACAAGGAAAAATAAGAATTGCCGCGAAAACGGGAAAAGAATAAAAATCGTTGTGTTTTTATTTGATGAATTTTCGTCATAATCGTCACGCGTTACGTTTCTTTCGTTCGTTTTGTTTATTTAATTGCTTGGGATAAAGATATGGATCGATGGATTTGCCAAGCGGCCAAGTCAATCTACGATATTGACGTAACCGAGTCGCGTTTCCGTTGGCGTTTCTACTTTTTATTTATTACGTTAATTTCTTGTTGTATTTATGTGTTTTTTTGTTAATTTTAATGAATTATTATTTTTCAACTCTTAATTAGAATCTCACATTCTTTTTCACTTTTCGACAAACGTACGCACTGGCAAACGACGCTTAAATTTTCGCGTTCATTCCTTTTTTCTCTCATTCACTCTCTCTCTCTTTTTTCCTCCCTTTTCTCGCAATTTTTCTCACTCTCTTTCTCTCTCACGTTCTTAAGATTAAGTTTCTCGTTTTTCTAATCGTTATATAAGCTTTTAAAAGTCTTTGCAACCGCTCACAAAGTTGCGGTTTGGATATGGTGAGTGAGTTGATGTTTTTTTGTCGCATCGTAACTTTTTTCCTCTTAGTTGTTGCTTCGTTTTTTTATTATTTTTTGGTAACATTCTTCGTTGGCTCTTTCATTGCACTGCCTAAAACGAACTTGCATGTTTTTTGTCTTCGTTTTTTTTTGGCTTTCTCTGGATCTCCCTCCTGTTCTTCTTTCTGCTGGTTTTTAGTTGACCAAACGACGAGCGTCGTTGTCATACTACGCCTCGATCTGATCGTCCGCACTCATTATGTCCGGTGCCATCGACAAATCCTCCGCCATATCCTCGTCCTGACCCGAATCCTGGCCATGACTGTCCGGATACTCTCTGTCGTCCACTGCCTCGTCCTCGTGCTCGTGATCCAGCGGCGCATCGACCATCTCGCGCTTTATTAATCTCGATAATTTACCACCCTCTGGACTCTGACCCTCTTGTTTTATGTGCACACCTGGTTCATCCAAGTGCGACCTGCGAAAAGTCATAAAATCCACACTTTAAACAAACAAAATTGAGTTTTTAATGATGGCAACTTTTTACAGTGGTTTAAATGTGAAAAGTGAGCAAATTGGTGTGAAAAAAATGTTTGTAGAAATTATTACATCAAGTCGTTGTGAGGTAGACCGTGTTCTTTGTCAGGACTCGTGGCGGTCGACGTGCACATCGAGTTGTTAAGAAATCCCATGTTCGACTCACCGAGTGCAGCCTGGAAATACTCAAATTGCATTAGACGATTAGTAATCAAAAAGTCAGAAACGTAAATCGCAACAAAAACATCAAAAATTCATGATTCAACTTTTTTTTTCATCCTCCCCGATTTTACGCTCCCAAATTCTTTCGAGTTTATTTTCGAATGAGGCAAAAATCGATAATCTACACGAAATTAACGAGAAAATCGAAAAATCCAGATGGAAAAATGCAACGAGGCAAGATGGTGAAAAATTTAAATAAAAAGCATAAATTTGAGAGATACCTGGAGGTTGGCATTAAGGGCATCACCGTACATGGTCGGACTGTGCGTCAGCGTGGGACTCTTCGACGGAACACCCCTGTTCGAATGGACAGAAAAGCATCAATGAGAAAGTGACGAAATGGCAAAGATTCACGAATATTTATGATTTGTTTATAAATGAAAAAATTAAGTATGTATGAAATTGCCTGAAAAATCGGTTATTATTATAAACGATTGAAAATTACATGTAATACACATATGTACAGATTATAAAGAGGAGAGTTTTCGTTAGAGAGTTAGACAGGGGAAGGAAATAGTTTAGATAGAAAGAATATATATATATACATATTATTAAAGTAACGATTTGTGTACTGGAGCGTATAATTAATAGTAAAGTACATGTAAGAGGATGAATATAGTAAGTAGATAAAAAATTGTAGACAGAGAGAAAGAACAGAGTGAGAGAGAGCCAGAAAGAGAGAGAGCGAGAGAGAAAGAGAGATAGAGAGAGAAAGAGAAGAATATAAAAACGATTAAATATAAAAAAGTTACAAATATTCTACGTAAAAGTTAAAAATTTGAGTAAAAAATTGAAAGATATCTAAAAAGAGATTTGGGAAAAAACCTTACCAAGATTTTGGGTGACCATGGTCGAGAAATCCAACCAAGGGTTTGGTCAGTGATCGAGCGAGTTTAGATTAAAAAAATTTATTCAAAACTACGAAAGAACGCTTCCATTTTAGAAAATTAATCGTCTCGTCGACACAACGAAACTGCATAAACGACGAATCGCTTAATTCGTGACGTTGCACATCGAATAACGATTGTAAAATGTGTGATATCACTGATAAAACGTCTTCGGATTACCTGCTACTCACCTGCGTCCACAATCATCCTTTTTTTTCAAATTTTGGAACGTTTTTTGTCCGAGAATTTTTGACTCTTGGTGAAAATTGCAATCGTACAATTTTCACCAACAGTTTCAACTCGCCAACGCACGACATCGTCATATCGTCTTGTCGCTCGTCAGCGAGTTGATCGAAACTTCATGCGAGGAATAAAATATTTCCTCGGATCGTTTATCAAGTGATATCGAGCGTTCGTGCAAGCGAGGAATAAAATATGTTGAAAAACGTGAAAGAGAGAAAAAGAGTTTAAAAAGTGTATCAAAAAGTGTTTAATCGAATAAATATGTAAAAAATATTTATAATTATTCGGTTGTCGCACAACTGCGATAAAATTTTTATTACAGTTGCATAACTCGTGCGAATAATTATATTTCATCATTTTCGAAATACTTGCGAAAATATATTTCGAAAATGTAGTTTTTTTAATTTCGAAAATCATTTCATTTTAACTACAACGAGAAGATTTAAAAGTTTTTATCAATTAGATATTTAAATCGTAGGAAAAAAAATTACTACCCAGGTACGAATGATGTTTTTTGGATACCTGAATGATAGAAACGTCGATGGAACGGGATGGACGTGTCTCGTAGAGTCTTCCGTTGAAAAAATCCGACTTATTTATTTTCAGATATTAACACAACGACACCACACATTACACATTGTACTCATGCGCAATTAGCCTTAAAACGTGACCATTCGCTCGATCGACACATTCGCACAGTAGGAAAATCGCAAAAACGTAAGCAACTTGAGAGTCAATTAACGAAAAAGAAGAAAAATCATCAACGGATTCTAACGAACTAAACGCACGACTTAAAATTTAAAAAAAAAAAAAAAAACTGAAAGAAAAACGCAACACGATCAGCGGCAAAATAATTGTTGGATTAATTCGATGGGGAAATGAAAAATTGGAGTTTAAGGGGCTCCGGTGGGTGTGCGTTGGGGTCGTTCGTACCAAGGAATTCAACTTTACTCAGTCACACATTTTGCTATGACAAGACAATGATAAACTCAAGAAAAACAATAAAAAACAACGGCACCACAAAAGCACCACGTAAGCACCACGTAAGCTCGGCGAGTTCGAGGGGGATCGAGGGGTCGGGACGCTCTGCTTCGCTTTCTTATAACTTTTTCAAAATTTTCCCCTTTTTTTGCCATTTCGCGTTATTTAGCTCGATCTATAAATCGTATCCAACTTTCCTGCATCGCAAAACCAATCGTCCTGTTGCTGGGATCTTTGCAGGGGATGTCAAATCACGTGCAGCGCATTTTTGCAATTTTCAAGCGACAAACACCTCTGGGATCTTTATTTTTTTTTTCAATTTTCTGCTTCGGGTCATCTACCTTTGGATTACAGAAGAAAAATTTTAATACCGATCCCAAAATCAACTTTTTTTCTCGTAAATTCGTACAAAAATTCGATCAAAGTGTGATGAAGAATTTGAAACTTTAAAAATTGTGGATCGAAAGAATCAAAAACTCATTTTTTTTATTTGCAACTCGAGAGGACGATAATTTTTTTTTCTCCAAGAAAATTTATATTTTCCGAACTTTTTTTTATTTCATGCGATGAAAAGGATGCAAAATTGAGTGAAAATCTGAATTTCAAGATCAACGAAATATTTTGTTTCCAGTTGGTAACCCAAAGGTACGATTTTTCTATAAACATTTTTTTTTGCCAGCAGAGAAGGACGGAAGTGATGGCGGTTTTGGGTCGGGGGTAGAGGGAGAAACAAAAATCTTAACCGAAAGCGAAAGTACACGCTAAGTACGAATCGGCCACTACGAGGATATGTAACGCTTTTTTGTCGTTTCATCGACAATCCGACTCTTTTTTTCGTTTAATGGCAAGCATGGATATATTTCTCGCACATTGTATATAATTCTACAAAAATAATTGGTGATTGGGGGTTGGAATTCTACGAGGCGATCGAGGCAGGCAATATGCGTGGAGCAAATCCTTTTTTCTCTTTTTAAGGGCTTTTTTGGGAATCGGGGATGAACCGCGATGAGCGACACTTTGCTGTACAGAAAATTTTTCACTTTTATCAAAAAGTTTCAAATCGTTTATCGATTTTTCTAAATACCCAAATAATTTGGTTCAAGGGTCAATTGAACGTTTGATCGAATTCACTTGCGTTCGTCCTTGTTACCAAAACAATTTACGTAACAGAATTAAATGAATTTTTGTTCATTACGAAAAAAAAAAAAACAAAATTTCTGTAAAATCTTCGGAATTTTCAAAAGTTTGATGTTTTTGTTCAAAAATTGATAATAATTTGGAAAAAAAACAAGGAAACAATAAAATTAATTGAAAATTCATATTTCTCACGAGTTTAGGGGCGAATAAAAAGTACCAAGGATGAACAGCAATAATGAAGAGTGAAATAGAGGTGATTAAATTTCTTGGAGTGGTCAGCAAGTGTGGCTCTTTCGTTCAGCGTTGTAGACAACGACCAAGCGATTCGTTCCTTGATTCGTGAGTTCGAGGAAACGTCCTAAACGTTGTAATTCGTATAGAATTTCACAGAATGATTATTTGAGTCTCTTATTTCTTTAGCTTGAAGTTTTCGTTTTGTTTTTTTTTTAGTTCGAAAATTGAAAAGTATATACACGAGAATTGTGTATATAAGAATGTCACGGATCTGAGGAGAGTCTCGCGTCAGCCAGCCAGCCAGAATTCTAAAAAGTGGTAGTGCTTACTGTGCGGAGAGGTGGGGTGGAGTGGGTGATGGGGTTGGGTCAAATTTCCTGGGACGGCCGCGGGAAAGATGCCGCCGCTTTATGAACTCGGCGTCGTCCACCATCCAGAATGACCCAAAGTCGTCCTCAAAGCGCACAAAACACTTGTGCAATGATAGATTGGTGCGGATCGCGTTCTGTATACACAGACAAGACCACCAAGAAATAGAGAAAAGAGAGTAAAAAAGAGTCAAAAAAATTGGATTGATTTTTGTCGCTTTCTTTTCGCAGTAGTTGTCGTTATTTTTCTTTTTATATTGTTTTTTCTTAGGAATCCGACGACGAGCATCTTCGCACTAAAGTCGCATCCGGTTACGTTTTTTTTTTCGATCGAAATCAACGAGATTTTTGCGCAATAATTCTCCATCGCCGATTGCTGGCGAGTATTTTTCGAATAATTTTTTTTTCCTCTTGTTCATCGTTTTTTTTTTTTTTTTCAAGTATTTTGTGTCTCTCTCTTTTTCTCCTGTTGCTGTTCCGTCCATCCGCACACGATGGGCCCCATAAATCGTGACCAAGACAAATGGTTCACTTTTTTTTCATCTTTCGTCCAAAAATACGAAAGAATGGTAGTGATAAAGAAGTAAATAGTGATGACGCATATATATACATATAAATATGTAATATTGAATATATAAAAGAGACATAAATATATGTATGTATATATATTGATGAAAAGTTTGTAATAAAACGAATCAACACAACACCATAACTATACAGAGAGAATCGTATAAAGAAGTGACGGGTGTATGGATCAATATTAAGAGAAGAGACGAGAAAAATAGAAAAAAAGGTTTTGAGGCTTTGGTACTTCGTAGCAAAACGGCGTTCTCCTTAAACGTCGTTTTTCATTTTCGTTTTCTTTTTACACTACCTGACACGTGCAACACACATATTTTATGATCAATCCGTAAAAATTTCATTCGACATTCCCATTTGGTAAATATTGGGAGATAAAAAAAAGCAGAAAAAAAAGTTAAGTAGAATCTCATTACGAAAAATGGCGAATCCGTCGATAAAAAATGTCACACGTCGACGTCCCCCCCGTGAGGGGACCCCCGTCGTTGCTTATGGTGGTTTATTCGTTGATTAAACACACCTCGATAATTAGGCTAATGACCTGGATGTAATCGAGAAAAAAAATCAAAAATGTACTTTTCGTCGGCTCGATAATATTCCGGGCCCTCTCTATCCCCGCTGCGAGATGCTTAGTTTTTCTTTTCTTTGTTTTTTTTCTTCTTTCGTTTAGTCATTTATCGCGATCTCCTCTCTCTCGTTAGTCGCTGCAAAGCCCGCATGCTTGTTAAGCACACACGCACACGCACACACGCGTATTCACCCACACGCAGACACCCCCACACGGACACGACGCTGAAATTTGTTGGTTCTACTTGTATTTGTATCACTCGCACTTCTCGATCGCTCGCATCCAGCACGCACACGTATACAACAAGAAATATATATATAGACAAAGATAAATGTGTCAGAATTTTACAAAATAATCCCCCTCAATCATACTGCTGACGAAAAAATCTCACAGCCGTACAAATCCACCCACACACGCGCACACGTCTCAAGACAGGGGGTGGGCAAAACAATCGGTTTACTTCGATCTCACGCGCACACAAGACGACAGGTTGCCCGAAATTTTGGAAAATTGGAGCAAAAACAACGATTATTTTTAAAAAAATCGATTAAAAAATGATTTTTATAGATTTACTCTCATCCAAAATTCACTCCGAGTCTCCAAAGTCTCGAAAAGACACACAAAAACGGACACAACACAAGCGACGTATAGTAGAAGATGAAAAATACATCCTAAATATTAGATTCATAAATATTTATATATAAATAGGCATATAAAAAGTACGAGTTCAAAGTTCGGGTGTGTATGTACATTTATAATAAATATTATGATATAAATAGAGGTATGAAAGAGAAAGAGAAAGATAGAGAGAAAAAATGGTGATAAAAAGGCAATTGGGAGGGCAGCAGATTAATTGCACGTGCATACACGAGGCCACGTAAAATCGTCCGTTGCGTGTATGAAAATGCAAAGATTAACTACGACGAGTTCTGGAAAAAAAATCATTTTTTCCCCCTGAACTTTATGGGGGCAAGGGCAGCCGAGGGGTTTGGCAATGAGCAACAAAAGACATTGCCACGTGCTTGTGTAAATGGTTGATATGGTATATGAAGACGACGACCACGACGACGATCAACATTTTACTAAGACAAAATAAAAGTAGCCACCATCGATACCAAAATTCATAAATACATTTTCAAATATTCCTAACGAGGATTATAAACATGAGAAAAAAGGGAGTCAGGTGTAATGCAAATAAGTGGAGGGGCGAGGGAACGAGGTTAGCTACGAATTGTTGAAGAGTCTCCATTCTTAGGGACATGGAAAAATATATATATATACATGTAAATACAAGAATATTAAAATTGAGATAAATATATTTGATTAATAAAAACATTGAAAAGAGTTAGAAAAGTTTAAAAAACGAGCTACGACATTTATTATTTCATTTCGAAGATATAGCGGTGAGTGTCATGAAAGAGAAATGCGTGATGGTTCATGAAATTTGTGGTTTTTAGGTACGACTGTCGGTATGGGTAGAAAGAGAAAGAGAGAGAGAGAAAGAAGAGAGAGTGAAAGAGATAAATATACAGAAATCGTATAAATAGAGGTAAAGAGATATCGAAAGATTTAAAAATGTTAATATAAGCGTTTGTTTATATTAATTTATACATATATATGTGTGAATTAATGTGCAAATACACACATATTAATATGTATAGATTTGCGTGTATTTGTGTAGGTAAAAATAGAAGAAATAGAAAAATAAAGAAGATATAGAGACGCGCGTGTTCGGGGGGTAACGTACCCAGTCGTGCTGCAAGCGCGTTGAGGGCGTCTCCTGTAAAACTCCACTTCGTCCACTGTCCATACGGCCCCTTTCACGTTTTCGACTCGCATGAAACATTTGTGGAGAGACAGGTTGTGTCGCACTGCGTTCTATACAAAATAATACACAGACTAAATAAGCAACGCAAAAACGAACGAAGCCAACTCAATCACGGCTTGACGGTCGGGCTGTTAGTAGTTTTTCTTGTGTCTTTCGATTTTTTGCTTTTTTCTTTTCAATTTTTGGCTTTTTTGCTCTTGTCAGTCGTCGATGATGTCGATGACGATTCCACGATCGTTTTGTCTCTGACGTGTTCATCATTCGTCCGTCCATATGGATTATTTGCTGTCCCGAGTGTCGAGAGTTAAAAAATCATTGAATTTTTCCATTTTCTCTCATTCCCACAAATTTGAATGAAAAAAAAAGAAATCATTGGAAATTTTCCACTAAAGTCAATCATTTTTCTCTCGAGCTCGTATCGAGACCAGAAAATTTGGTAAAAACGCAAAAATCATCAAGATTTGCATCAATTTAAAATTTTTTAAACTCAGTCTGTGCAAATTTCAACTTTCTTTGCGTGTGAGAGAAACGAAAGCTGGAAAATTCAATAATTCGTAAGTGTGAATTGTTTTCGTCAGTGAATCGGTAAAGAAAAAACAGTCAAAATGTTTGGGTGCAGCTCGTAAATGTATAGTATATATATATGTACCACTAACGATCAACGATAAGAATAAAAAAAAAAATCAAGAAAAAAAAACATCATCAATGATGAAGGAAAAATCGTTGAAACGAAAATAAAAAAGCTTTATCGCGTCAAGTTAAGAGTAAACTCGAGATGAAACAAAAAAACAAGGAATAATAATAAACATTCGCTATTTGGTGTTGGAAGAAATAAAACGAACAAAGATAAAGAAAAAAACGAAACGATGAATGTTTGTAATCAATGAAAAACGATTAATTGAGAGACAGAGAGAGATAGATAGACACGTTATGTGGCATTCCTGTATCTGTTAATGCAAAGAGCTAGGTGTACTAAATTCTATGGGAAAAACAACAACAATTATTCATGCCGCAGGGCCGTAGAAACAAATTGGCGATCCGAACAAATTAATGGGAGTTTTGTTTGCTTTTTTCTTTATGCCTTGTTTGATAGTTTCTTCCGTCAGGTTCTCCGTGGCTGGTCTTCGGAATGCTTCCTTCGGTGGGTCCCCTGTCTGTGGCACTTTTGGCCAATTAATAAAAATTCATTCCCACGACGTACTCGAAGATGCTGTTTCGGGCCCTGATTAAATATTTTCTCTGGACCTTACATTCAACACGTTTTCGTTTCACGATCTCTCTCACCTTTTCAGGTGGAGGGGGAAAATAATCGCTAAGTTTGTTTTAATTTTTATTATTCCTGTTTGTTTTTCTACTTTTTTAATGTTTTCTCGTTGGTTTTTTGTTTGTTTGTTGTTTTAAACACAGAACCATGCGAGGCGAAGCTTTATGGCAAACGTCGATTACTCACTCGCACTCGCACTCATTCGCTTACACACACCCACGTATACGAATCCCACAGTCTTGCCAAAAAAATACTTTGACTACGTTTTTTCGTCTCGATCCTTCGATCTCAATCCCGATCCACTTCCGGCTTCATTTATTTCCTCACGATCTTCCTAATCCTTCTTTCTTCGAGCCGGAAGTGCAAGACCCGCCTAGAACCGACTCATTCAACCCCCATATGAAAAAAAATCCAACAATCTTTCGTCTACTGCGATCCTGACCCTTTTCATCGACCCGGAAGTGATTTAAAAAAATTGTATCGATGCCGAAAAGTCCGTTCGACCTTCGAGGACGGATCAAATAAAAATCAAAATTCCCAATCGACACGACAATCAACGTGCAGCCTGTTTTTTTTTTTTTTTTCATTTCTCTCTAACATTCGACCATTTTTTTCTTTCTTTTACGAGCGACCTCGATCGATCACTTTGGAATCTCGTTGAATATTTCATCAGCAAGATTTCCATACGTATGTCAATTATTCGAACAACATTTTTTAGTTGTTATCCTGAAAAATCTAATGGCTCTAAGTCTCGGAGTTTCTCAAATTTCGATTTTCCATTTTTTAATTCTTTTTTCTTGTTTTTTTTTTGTTTTTTACTTTGATTATGAAATTGTACCTTCCACGTGGCAGCGTTCCGCCGGAAGTAGCAGAAGGTGTTTTGGAACCAGTTGTAAATTTCGTTGAGAGTGAGCTGCTTGTCCGGCGATTCGATGATTGACTGAAATGAATTTTTCGTTAAACTCACTCGTCAATAAAATTGAGCAAAAAACCAGAAATTCTGGAAGGGCAAAAATTTGTGACAAACACAAATGTCAGGACGTTAAGGAGCGAATTTAACTCGCATATCGATAAATGCTTAACCGACCTGACGTATTAACGAGGCGTACGTGAACGGTGGTCGGACGTCGGCGTTTTTGTAGAATTCACGATTCCGTTGGATTTCTATAAACAGAATAATTCGGTCCGTGAGTTTCGTCATTATTTGTAGAAAAAAAAAAAACCAAAACTGAGTCATTTGCGCTAAAAAGTTTTCAACTTTTTGCCGAAATAATGTCATGAAATTATTTAATTGGGAGGTGAAATTTCTTTTTAGTGTAAAAAACATTTTGGGCGAAAATCATTCACTCTGAAAACATGGAATTTACAGATTTTGGGAATTTCGACAGGTGTCAAAACAGTTAGTGCCCGTGACATTCGTTTTTATTTAATTGTCATGCTTGTTGCTGAATAGAAAGATGATTAATGATTTTTTTTTTCGAGCCTTTAATCACGGGGATTGATTAATTTTTTGGAAATATCAACGAAAGGATAAGAAAATCGATTTTTGTGGCATGCAAAGAAAAGCAGAGAGAGGGTTTTCTTGTGGTGGTTGAAATCTGAGAAAAGTGGATGAGTAGGTTTGACAGTACCTTGTTGGACGTCAAGGCCAGCACGCTCCAGCATGTAGGGCAGCCCTACACGATGGAAGAAGGCGGGCAGCACAAGAAACGGAGAAACAACAGAAGCATCGGTAAAAGAATAGAGACAGAATAGAGTTCCGATTGATTAATAAACGAGAATTATTAAAAATCAAAGTAACTCATAACGAGTGAGTGTAATTAATATTTCGGAATAAATATCGACGATATTTCCATCCATTTTGTCAATTGTTATGCGTGCTTTTTTTTTAATGGGAGTGATTAATAGATGAGGGAGTTTTTTTTTTAAATTCTTTTTTGGCAGCAGGCAGACTTGATAAAATTTCAAAATTGATCGTTTTTTATGGTTGCAAGTTTTCGGAGGGAGCGAGTTTAAGGGCTGGGGGTTTTTGGGGATTCGTCCGAAGAGAAAATTCTTCGCTTTTTCTCATTGATTTAATGGTTCTGAAAAAATATATCTACGACCTCACCTCCTGCCAATGAATGGTTCGACTTGTCGCTTATTCTTCTTCGTATGGGCACAGCCATACTCGGCATGCTTCCAGGCATGTTTGGCATCAATGGCATACCCGGTATATTTGAAATATTTGGCATCGGTGGCATCGGGGCTACCCCCGCTGACGGTGGCAATTGACCACCACCCGGTGATCTAACCGCCGAAACAAGGGCTGACATTGATACCGGTGAAACTTGAGACACTCCGAAATTCGGCGGTTGTTGGCTCATCAAGCCAGACGACAAACTAAGCTTTGGTAAACTCGAACCCGTCTGTTGATCAGAGGAACAAACCACATTTTTTTCTTTTCTACAACACACTGGGTCATTTTGACCCGGACCGATTTTTTCAGGAAAATACTCCGGAAATATTCTCCAGGACTGTTGATGCTTTTTTTGGCAGAATTAAGAACTTTTTTTTCTTGAAAATCCGTAACTTTTGTGTCTCGGGGAAAAATTGACGTGGGAGGCCTCGGAGGGAGAGTTTTTCAGCGCATTTTGGTAGATTTGGACATTTCAGCCAAGATCGATTTTTCAAATGCTCATCCAAATTAATTTTCAGCTCTATTTATGGTGAAAAAGAAAAAAAAAGGAATTTGCGAGTTTGTTATCGTTGATTTATTTTTGTTATTGCTGACCCCGTGTTTCGAGGCCTCCGCGACAACTGCGCTGACAAATAGGGGTGAATTATAAGTAACTGCGATCGTTGGTTTAGTCGTAAAGAAAAAAAGTAACATCTCCGCGGAAACGTCGCGGTAATTATTCCCCAGACTCTTCCGGGAATGTCAGGCAGCGAAAGGGAGAAAATAAGAGAAGAAACGTTTGGTCGATTCGTTTAATTGTCTTTTCTTGCGCTTGCTGTGGGCCAGCAAAGTGCGAGGAGGAGAGGAGCTTTCTCCAGATTGCTAAAAGCAAGGTAATATTGTCCAGGGCTGTGGCTAATGCGATATTGGTATTCTCCGACTGTGGCAACTTGTTAGGGGTTTTAATTAAGGCGATATAAATCGCGAGAGCCGGCCGAAGCATCGCCGCGAAACGTAGAAACCGAGAGAGCGTCCACGATGAATTATTAATTACAACTTGGTGTATAAATTAACGCGACGCGCTTGAATACGAGAATGGTATACCTTTATATACATAAAGTTATGTAAAGAGAGTCGGACGCGTAAAATTCAAAACTAGCGAGGCGTTGTTTGCGCGACGTCGAGACCAACTTTGTCGTCAAATTTTCCCTTAATCGCAAGCCTTCGCTTTTGCGGTATTTCCTCTCACATTTCGTGTCTGCGGTTTTTCAAATTTTACAGATTATCCGATTCCTCCCAAGGAAAACTTTCGCCTCGCACTTGTTCGCGTACGATTCGTCAAATTTTTATTATCGAGTTAAAGGAAAAAGAAAATAAATCGAAACTCACCGACGATTCGGACGATTTGGGGGGCTCGGGCGAGGCCATTTGCTTGGCAACGTGAAGATGATGCATCATCGCGCCCAGTCGATCGCGTTCCTTCTGCAGTTGGATCTCCAGTTGGGAAACAACTTGCATTTGAACCCTCGCCTGGGCCGTCGATCTATCGTCCAACGTGTGTTCAGTATTGAGGTGTCTAACGAACAAACGAATAACATGTTGAGCGTTGATGATAAATCGTAAGGAAAATCCTCCAGAATGAAGAAAATCTCATGACCTGACGATGCAAAAGTCAAATTTACGCGATTTAGTGAATTTCGAACAGACTGACGAGTAAAAAAATCAAACTGCCACGAAGAATGAAGTAATAAAATTAAATATCGTTCTTTGATGTCGAGAGATTTGATTATATCAGAAAAACTGTAATGTAGGAGAATCGCTTCGAAAGGCACGATTATGGATTCGAGAAAACAAAAAAGAGGCTGGAGAGGAGATGGAAAGACGAGAGGAGTTAGTTAAGAATGAGAATGGATGGAGGAGAGGATTCTGGAGAGGTTTTTGGGTTGATTTCGTCAGAGGAACGTTGCGATGCGAGTCTAGAGGCGAAAAGTGCGAAGGCAAGTGACGGAGGTGGGATTAAAGCTGGAGGAGGGGGGGGGGGGAGAGACAGAGAGAAAGTCCATAACGATGCGGTCGAACGTCGTGAATATTAATGAGACAAAGGTAATTAGCGTTTTTTTTTTTTTTTAAGTAACGGCTTGTTTGGTTGGTCCGGAAAGGGAGATGAGTTTCGTGGGGTCGACTGGGCCTCGACGGGGCTACGTGATTACTAGGGATTTCTGGAACGAGACGAGCCTCGGTATAAAAAAAAAAAAAAAGAGGGACACGAAGCTTTTCGAAGGCAAGGACCGGATGTCAATGAGATACGCTGACGCGAGCGATTCTTCTTCACTTTCTTTCCTTCCAATCTAACCACCCCTTCCCGCAACCAACACCCCGACTACGAATTCAAGCTTTATTCTTCATTTCTTCATTCTTTGTACGAACCCTCTTCCCTCCCTTTTCCTTCGACATCAAGGCACCGTTTTCCCTCTCTTTTTTTTATCTCGCTCTCCGTTCGTTTGAAACTGAAGCAGTGACGCTCGTAATTAATAAATAATGCGCCAGACTGTTTACTACGTGCGAGGAACTCTCCGATTATCATACTTTGTGATTAATCGCATGGAATTTGCCTCGGAAAACACTTTGTTTTTTAATATTCGTTGAAATTACGAAAAAAAACTTTTTTTTTTTGCATTTTAACGCACGACTTGAAATCGATGAAGAAAATCAATAAACTCACTTAAGGAATGCTTGATAATCTTCGCAGATGGCTTCGCACCCTGGCCATTTACACACGCCATGACCATAAAGCGGATGAGCCTTGTCGTTGCACGAAACGTCGAGTGGTTTTTCGTCAAGGGTCGTCGAGCCATTAACGTCGCCTCGACGACTCGAGACTATCGAGTTCAGAAGACCTTGAATAGCAGAATTCAAAGATTCAGATCCGGTGACAAGTTTTCATTGATGCCTGATTCTTCGGATTGGAAAATGAGTCAAATTTCGTTTACTTACCGTTCAGACTCGAGGCAGATTTCGGCAGATTCGAGTTCTGCAGGTTATCGCCTCCTTCCGAAGACTCCGACTTCCAAGATGGCAGACCGTCGTTCGGTTGCATACCTAACGAATGCTCAGTTTTTTTTATCAACATTGATACACATTTTGATTCACATACGATGACGGCTATGAAAATCTGGTTAAAACGTCGATAAAGACCAAAAAAACTGTGCGATGTTCTTCAGGGCTACTTACGGGGTTTTTAACACCACCCTAAATAAGCCTAAGTCGATCAGATAGTACAAAAATCATTGCTGCCTGAAATGTGGTCATTTGTCTATGGAAAAATGACCAAAAAGTCAGAAAACATTTGATCTTATTTACTCCTGTTCTTTTTAATCGTTAATTTGGTCAGAAATTCTTTCGAAAGTTTGAATTCCGAAGAAATAATAGAAGCAGGAAGAAAATTTAAGGATTGGTCTGAATTTTTTGTATTACCTGACGAATGATTGTGTCCTTGGAGGCCAAGACTTTGCTGGAGCAAATATTGTCTCTGGGTGATTTGCAATTGTTGCATCAATTGTTGTTGCTGAACGGCGAGTTGTTGCAATGTCCCCGAAGTCTTTTTCTTGTCGGCCATCTGCAGGAGATGCGTTTGTTGGATGACATTGACTTGGAGTTGCTCCTGCAACTGTTGCATATTTTGCTCCAGTTGCTTTCGGCCGAGCTCGGCGAGCTGGTGTTGATGCTGCGGGATGACGAGAAGACAATACGGCGTTTACAACAGGGAACGAACGATTGGCTGATTTTTGGATGATTTTTTAGTCTATTTCTGCGGAAAATTGTTCAAGGTCATGGAGAAATTTTGGAAAATGGATGAGAAAAAAAAGGAGGAAAAATAGATTCGTCAAGAGCCAAAAATCTCGTCAACCCACACCCTCGTTGGACGAGGGCGGGGGAGGGAAAGCAGATGCAAAAGAATAACGCCTGTGCGTCTCGACGGTGATGAATAAATCACGAGGGTGCCGCGGTGTCTCCGCAGTGATGACGAAGAAGAAGAAGACCAAGGAGAAAAAGAGAAGACAGCAAAAAATAAGGGAAGAGAAAAACGTGGCGGGACACAGTGAGAGTTTTAAGAGTATAAGGAAGAAGGAGGAAAAAGATGGGAGAGGGGGTTGTAGCATTTTATGGGATACCTCGAAGACAAACAACGAGACACAACGGCTGACGGCGTCGCTTAATTGCCCAACCCCACCCTATCTGACAGACCATCCTTGGAGACGTTCTCTATACATGTAACTTTCATCCCTTGGCCCTGACCGAGCCCCTAGCACGATTTCTTCCTCTCTTTCTCTCTCGCCGAGTCTTTATCCCGCGAATTCCAACCCTACAATTTTTTCATCCCTCATTCGAGCCAACCGGAATATTTCAAGACGTTAGAATCCGTGAAAGCTCACGGACCGAGCGTTTATCACATCAGCATAAATAATAGAGAGAAAACGAAGGAAAATGAGATACCGAACTTTGTTGACCAAGTTATAGTAAGAGGGAAGCTTCAAAAACGTTTTTGCCTCTTTCTCCTTTTCCGCACAAAGGCATTTGCCAGCAAAGTCAATGATTCCAACGTGAAATTCTAAAATTACAGTTTTTTTTCACATTTTTTAAAGTTTTCAAGTTTTTCGAGCTGCGCCAGTAATAAAATCTCATTCTTTTTTGTTTGCTAGCAAAATGGACTGTACTGGTAATTAATTTACTAGAAAAAATACACGAGCGTGTGATCGCCAGGAGCTGGACGGTGGGACTATCTAAATATCCGTGGGTGAGAGGACTGACCGCTGAATAAACATGGCGAACACCCTCCTGACCATGACTATACGTGCACCAGCCCGAAATATCCTTGAGATGGTCCCTTTTGTGCTTTGCCAGCGACTGGTCAATCCACCACCCCAGGACGCGCGAGACTCGAACGCGCCTGGTCGAAACCTTATCGTTTATTTTTTTCTTCCTGCTTAGCCATAAACACCGCTCGTCGCCTGGTGCCCAACATTAAACCTGCCCCTTCCCTGGCCTCGATCTCATGATCCGACGGACTAATACAGGATTTGGCGTTTGTCAGATAAATCGCTGAATCCTTCAGGATTTTCACAAAATAGCAAACGCTACAAGCAACTCAGATATCAATCAAAGTCTTTTCCCTTCTTTACAACTTTCCTCGCTCGCTGCTATCATCCCCGAAGTGTGGTCAGCGGGATCTTATCGCGAACCAGAATTTATGGACGTTGCTACAAAGACCGAAGGTTTTTTCTTCCAAAAAAAAGAAAAACTCTGACGAAAGAAACTGCAGAATTTTGATGGTTGTGTTGTTTTCGTTTCGCCACGAGTTTCTCGGGCAATGAAAATGACTAAAGGATTTACCAAATGACCTTGAGAAAAGGCTCTTTTTAAACAATTTTGGAAAATCTACTGCATAAGACGTTTTTTTTGGCATGGGAACGTTGAAACTGCGTTGAATGAAACTTCGAAGAAAGATCAGAGCAGGGCGAGCGTTTTTTACAGTCGACGCCATTTTGGAAGAGTCCGATGATCAAGTTGCCCGTTATGACTACACCGTTTTTTTCATATTTGGAATAACTGATTGGATGTTGAAGAGGAGAGAGTTTCGTTGGTAAAACTGATGGGATACTGTTAATTTGGATCGTGACAAGAAGCGAGTACATACTTTTGTAATTCTTAGCTCGTTCGCTCGATCAACAGAAGGAGAGAAATGAGAAGGTCGTTTTTTGTTTTTATAACGGAGAAGAAATAGTATGAGGAGTGTAACTTAAAATTAATTAGTTCGAGGGGATCGTTTACTCACGTTTTTTAAGGATGAAAAGTATCCGTAGCGTTCGTGGTTGGAGCCCTGATCGGATGCCGATTCCTTGAGTGGATAATTAAAAAATAAAATTAATTACTACAGGGTAGAAAATGATGAATGATGCGGTGAGAAAACTATGAATTTGCCTTTGCGCACGGATTGTCAATATCTGCAGAATGTTTGGAAACGAACCTGATGATGTTGCTGCGTAAGGTAAAGCGTATGTTGCTGCATGAGCGTGTGCAGTTGGGTGGGGCTGAGTATGTGTTGCTGCAGAAGTTGTTGCATCTGATGGAGGCCGCTAGCAGGGCTGAGCATCATCTGCGAAGGTGTCTGAGACGGGGGACCCCCGGGTGGTCCTCCCGTCAGTTGACCCTGAGTAGGATTAGGAGGTGAGCCCCGTTGTGGGGCTTGTGGACTATGCCGAGGACTCGTTTGTAAAGCTGGTAAGCCACCAACCCCCGAACTCGGTTGTTGCGATTGTTGCGAGATTGTCGGTTGCTTTTGCTGGGTCATGGGTGCCGATGTCACTGCTTGGCCAACGGGACTGATCTTCCCATTGCTTCGATACTCGATCGTGAGATCTGATTGTTGATGCTGATGCAAATGTAGTTGTTGTTGCTGTTGTTGATGTTGTAGCAATTGTTCGTTATCGCCAATCCCACCACTTGTAATTCTATCCCTGCAGTGTCTATCCTGCTGTCGATCTCTCTCACGATTCTCTCGGTCCCAAGTTGATTCCCTAGCCTGTTGCTGTTTCAGGGCTGCGAACAATGTGCTGGCCTGGAACACGCAACAACGCAAAACGATACCGTTAAACGGTGGACTCTCGAATTATTTCCAATCAACAAACAATTCAAGCTCATCGTTGCGTTATTTTTTCATGTCGAAAGATAATCCACGAAATTTCGCTCCCGAATCGAATCAACTGTCGAAAAAAACTTTGATTGCCTTAGTTCTCGATGTCCTGACATCTTCATTGAGCTGATTCATCACGAGAGTACAAATGCATTCGTATGTAAAAAGGAACGAGAATAATGATAAGGACCGAAAACATTGGATTTACATCGAAACAACAGAATCACTTGAGGAGGAGAACGTTACACTCGTTTATATGGGATGAAAAATAAAGCGCATGGATGCACGAAGTAGGAGCAGCAGTGCAGAGAGAGAGAGAGAGAGCAAAGATGGTAATGGAAATTGGCTGAATATACATGGAAGAGTTTTAAAAGCGAAAGCAAGCCAAAACCACAAGCTACGAGAGGGGGCAACGTTTGGGCGCGAGCGGGAGGCGAGAGGGTGGAGAAGAAGGGTTGACTGCGAGAGACCCCCGGAGAGCATAGAATCAAGGGGGAGGGAAGGGGAATGGGGATGAAGAAGCGAGGGCCGCGTTAGTAGAATCGCAACGGGTAATAATAGGTCCGTTAATGAATTCGCTTTCGCAGTTATACAACCGCGGGGGCCTTAAACTCTCGGTCCTGTATTTCGAACAATATTGATCTTGTCTAATGGCGTTCGAGCAGCGGTTTCTTCTCCTCCTCTTTCTCTCTCTTATTCTCCTGCACCCAGCACACTCTGTAACGCTCTGGAATTTTGGTGCTTCGTTCCTCGGGGACTTGAAACCGCGTCCTTAACCGAACAAGCATGTGTGTGCCTTCCTACGTACGTGTCTGTGTGCGTACGCATATAACAACGAATGAAAACTCGCTTTACTCTCGTCTTGTTGTCTGACTTTAATGCTTCCTCGCTCCCGTTACAATATCTTTCTATATCTTCGTGTATATACAACATACAAATGTCTATGTGCATAATGTTTACATACCAAAAGAATTTGTTTTATTAAGTTGGTACTATTCCGCAAGTACGTTTTAGAGTGTATGCATACCGTGGGAAAGAGAGACCGAACTTGATAGGAAAAAGGAAGAAGAAAGGAGGCGCACCAAGAAAAGCTTTCGGCGAATCGGAATAGCATGGAAGGAGAGTGAGATTGAGAGGGACAGGATGAGGGAGGGAAACTGGATGAACAATCGGAAACAGCCACTTGATTCCTTTTTTCGAAAGGATATTCTGGTTTTATGGTAACAAAGTTGCGTTTTTGCTCTCGAGAAGTCTCTCGGAAATTCAGGATCGTGGAATTGTCGTTGGAGAATTAGAAAGCGTGGATTTAGGGACAATTAATTGTAGTTGAGTGGGCTATGGTGTTTTAGGATGGTGGACCAACACGAAATGATTTTTCAGTCTGAGCTTCGAGACAGTCTCGTTCGCGCAGAATAATTTCAAAATGCAACCGCGTTTTTTGTTGACTCAAGTTCGAATGTATAAGGAACGCGCGAACTTGATTTTCTAGGGATTCACTTTCGGATACATTTTCGTGGATAAAATTGACAAAGTAGTGAATAGAATTTCGCTACACGCTGCGAGATTTTCGAGAAAGTTTTGCTTCTCATTTTGATTTCTGCGACGAGTTTTGCATCTCAAATAAGTTGAGACTCTCGGAACTGAATCTACTTTTGATATCTGTTTATGTATGTGTTTTTATATGTGCAAGTTCACGAATATACGTTTCATCGTCTTTCTCATTTTCCTTTCTTCTGCCATTCACTATTTTACTCCGTATTTCTCTTCTTGCTCGCTGACTCTTTCGCTGAATCCAGCGAGCCAAGAGTCCTATGCTAATCTTATTTGTGTACGATTACGTATGTTTATAACATGCAAAGAAATTCGTGGGCGTGCGTTATCAGTGTTTAGTCAGGAGCGTCAGGGCGTACCGTTTTTGTCCCTGCTGTATATATTCACTTCTATATCTTCGTGATTCGCCTTTTTCTCGCTCTCTATTCTTCTCCGTCTGTACATTCGTTTATTTTTTTTCCCCCACGACTTTCAGTCGAACCATGTTCCGCAGTATTTGTTCATCAAAATTATAGCCGAGAATGATGGGAAGAAGAAAATTCAAATTTGACGAGTCTATTCTGTTTTGAAATGTGAAATTTTTAATTAATCTAGAAAACTATCGAACGATGATGGAAACGGGAATGGTCAAAGGATTCGTGGAGGCGAATTCGTTCGAAAAGTCTCCGAAAAATGGGGCGCAGCAAGACTGTACACTCTTCATCTTTCGGGAAGGCAAAGGGCTTGAATAAAACTTGAGAAATTTTTTATTGTCTCGTGTCTACGATAAAAAAGTCGGAGTAATCTCGAATCTTTTAATTTACTAATTAATACGAGGCTCCTGAGAATAATCCACCCCTTAAACGTCTATGCGAGGGGTTATGGGATATCGTCGGTGTACTCGGCGGCTCGGGTCACGTTGAGCAAAAAAAAAAAGGAACAAGATCTAACGGTGGATGTTCTCGAAGGAGGTGCTCGGGAAGCCTCGCGGGAGGAGCAGGCCAAGGGAAATTACGAGATTCTTGTGTGTACACTGTCGAACGACAATGATAAAAAAACGGGGGAAGATTGAAGCGAGTTGCGAGGAGAGAAAAAAAATCGAGAAGGTTAGTGGCCGTTTTGTGGACACCCCGAAGTTTGAGAAGAAAAAAAGGAAAGAGGTTGCAGGGAAAACGGAAAAAAATAATAAGAGCAAAGGGAGAAATACCAAGATGTCAAGGGCCATCGACCAACGGATAAGATGAGAAGGAGGAGGAGGTTAAGGGGCCTGAGAGTAAAGGCTCGAAGAAGAATAAGTACGAGCTCTAAGACTGTCTTAAGAAAAGGTTAAATATAAAGCCCGTCGCGACCTCCCTTGTTGTTGGCTGTTCAGATTTCTTCCGCGGTTTTCCTCCAACCATCATCCATGTAATATGGATACAACCCTCACTAGCTTATGAGAACGAAGTCTTGAGTAAAACCTCAAGAAAGACACACACTCTTTTCTCTCTCTCTCTCATTTTTCCTACGCGATACCTCCCGGGCGTTCCACTTTCCCCTTATTTGAATCGATGCAGATCCCATCGAATTCTCCGAGTTCCTGGGCTCCCCGGGAGCGACAGGAAGAAGGGTGACGACGTAAGAACTTAGACCGCTTCATATCTCTTATATATTAGAAATTCTCAACCCATTTCCCTTTCCCACTGCCCATTCCAAAAGGATTTTCAACGTAGCCTCGTATTGGTCGCCAACTTTCGATCTTTGCGATCCCACGCTGTTTACTGTTTGGATTTATTTTCTCTTTTCCGTCTTTCTCCAAGAGCAAAAGAACGGAGGCTGCGCATATGAAGACGAAGCTCCTTATCGCAAAAATATATGTCGTCGTGCTTGACTCCGAGACTTTTCCTACTTGCCCATCCACACTCTCTCAAAACAAGCTTTTTCAATCTCTCTACTCGATCCACGTCACTGTCATGTTCTTCGAGCATCCACGCGATTCCGATACAATTTTAATTACAATTCATTCTAGCACTTTGATTAAAAGGACAAAAAACAGTGACGATTGCAGTTAATTAATCATTGAAGGAATCCTCTGAGACGTTTTGAGAATGGATTGAAAAATAATTTGTTTTTGGCACTTAATTTGTTCTGGAACGAGATTATTTTCGTTTTTTTTTCGATTATAAAAATCGACGACGTTTCATGTTATTCTTATGAATTTCGCATCGAACTGGGAACGAGGGAGACGCACGTATAAATAAATTTGCTGGTATGGGTTCGTATACGATGCGTGTAACTCGTTCTCCATGCTTTGGTATTCACGCAAGTCACGCAGGCCAATCAGTATATATGCCCACACCTCTCGGAAACTTTACGCTTGAAAACCGCGAGAAATCCATCGTTGAATCTCTCAACACGAAGCAGACTCCCATGTGTTTACGTTTGTCATAATATTTTAATATTAAATCGCGTTACCATTCAGTCATGCGCTCGCATAATCAGACGTTTCTCTCCTTAGCGATATACATATGTATATGTATATGGGTTATAGATATATAATGGAATGCAAGGTCCTCGGGATTGGCCATGAGCAAACTGTGAAAACCAGCAAAGCGAAGGATTTACAAGGACAACGCACAGAATGGATAAATTTCGGAGGGGATGCTGGAAGATTTCAAAAACACAGCCGGAGTAACAATGAAAGGCAGGAACGTGGAATATACAAATTATTTCAAGAGAAAATTCCGGTCCCCGAGGATTTTCGTTCTCGCGGATCGTAGCGCGTTAACGATTGCGATAATTTTCTCGAAATTAGTCAAGAGAGAGGCTCCAATGAGTTTTGCCATTTTTTCCAGAAGAATTTTCATGTTCCTTTTATTCTATTTGATGTGATTCGATTTTGTGGTAAAAACGTTTCCCACCGTCCATCAGAGTCAAGAGTTTGACTTTCTGCTTCGAGGGAGAAAAAAAATCCATCGAATTTCCAATGGTTTCGGTCTAATGGGCAAACCATGTGGTTTGTGAATGAGTTTTGGACAGAGCTATGAATAAGCCACGAGTATGGTTGGAAAAAAAGGTGGAACGCAAAGAGAACTTCAGCAGCAGGACACAACGCAGTTGTCCAGGGGAGAGGCTGAAGTTTAAGCTTCCAAATCACGTCAACGACTGTCTCGGTTGATGCACCACAGGAGCAGACGATTGAAAAGCAAGAATCGAAGTGAGCTCGATGTCGTTGTCAAACGATTTGGTTTCAACTATAGAAACAAACGGGCGGCTGTTACCAGGCGTTTCAAAGGAGGATGAGACGTCCGATGGATATACGAGAGAATTCTCTGCTTCTGAAAGGATCTGCAATATTGAAAGGAATTAACGATTCCGGGAGCGTCGGGGATGTTGTCGTCCGAGAGCCATTCTCCCAGCGTGTCTGGCTCGATCTCTCGTCTCTCGTCTCGCTGCTTTCTCTCGTTTGATAACAAAAAAACCAGGGCACCATGTCCAACCGCCGAGAAATATAGAAGCAGGATCAAGAGAGGAAGACAAAGAGACACAAAAATGCGTCAGGACATCCGAGTGACGCGAGAGATGCAGCGAAGAGAATTAAATATTTTTATGATATTTTTAAATGCAACGAAACTTTCCTTGTACCTTCTAATTTATATTTTTTCCCTCATTTTTCAGAGTGGCATTAAAATTAGGGCGTTGGAGTACTTGGAAAAAAATGGAGTATTTTTCGAATGCATACAAAAGTGTTTAATACAGATCGTAAGAATTTTCAATCAAGTTGTGGCAAAGAAAGGGTTGAAATAAAGTGAAACTCATGGTAATTGGCTGGAGGAGAGAAACCGTCCGAACTGGGATCTTAAATGATTAAATAAGCGCGATCGACAGCTCGGGGAAAATGTACTTGCGCGATTAACGAAGACAGAGAAAGAGAGGGAGGGAAAGGCGATTTGACAGGCTGAGAACGACGTGTTCTCGTTAGCGTTCGGTGAGCGTGGACGCTTTCTTGATTTTCTTGCGCGTCGGGATTGCACACTTGGGGCTAATATATGCCATCGAGTGCGAAAATAGAGGATGAATATTTCAACGCCATTAGAGCGATGGAAATGGTTCGATCGGATTCGACCAACAACATAATCGATCGGATGGGAATTTGTAATAGAAAAATTGTTTTCCAAAAAATTTTATTGATTTTTTTTTTTAATTCTGAAAACTGGGGCTGAATCGGATTGAATTCTGACTTGATCTGTACTTGTGAATATGTTTTCATCAGGTGGTTCAAGGAGTGTAGAAGAATTAAGCGAGAAGAATAAATGAAAATGTGAAAAGCTCGGAATAAGCTAACTCGACTGGACAAAAATATTATACGAGCCGAGAAAAGCATAAGTTGGGCGTGAGTAAATTTTTACGCATTTGAAACCGCGGTGAATAAACACATACGAGAATACAGGCTGAGAGTTCGGATGTACGTTCCGAGACAAAAGAGTGGGTGACATTATGCAAGGTAAACCTCCACCGCAAACGGGGAAACTCACCCTCACTCTGCCTGTCTCTCTCTCTCGCTTTGCTGCTTTCTCACCGCTTGTCCCTTTCTGTGTGTGTATATACAAGAATTAACGCACAGAGGTGGGATTGTCGCAGCTGGCCAGGCGAGATACAGAAGGTCGCTTGGTCGGAAGCTTACACACATTCTATACCAAATATAGACAAGAGGTGGGGCAATATGGACCCCTTGTTATTATAAAAAAATAAAAACGCCTAGAAAAATCGGCATAATTACTAAAAACTCATATTCGTCGTTCAGGACGTAAAAGAAACTGAATAAATTTATTGAAATGTCGAATGGAATAAATAATCGTGGAGGAAAAATGCCTGAAAAATATTTGACAAGCTTTTTCTGCCACTGTCCGATGAAACGATTGAGAAATTTAAAGTCAGGTCGAATAGAAAATAATTCGAGACTATTTTCAACGATTCTCCAAGATGAAAAAACTTTTTTTGACAGTTCTGAACGATTTTTCTCACTGCGGATACGAAATTTATCTCAGATGGTCCATATTGCCCCACATACCCTTATATACAGATGGAAACGGAGTATTAAGTGGTTAATGAGCCCGTGTCCGGCTTGAAGTGCGTTTGGTGACGTTGTCAACTGAGAGAGGATGCGAGAATCAGTGAGTACGTGGATACGGGGTAGCCCGATGAATTTCCCTTCGGCCTTACGGTGCAGGGTTAGGTGCGAGCGAGCTTTTCAGGCAATGGGGATGAAGAGGCGAAGTATCGTGAATAGGTGAGATGGGGGTGAAACGGATACAAATGTATAATAGGGGTGGGAGTGCATCGAAGAGAGTAATTTTGGCATTCTGCGGGTTTGCTTACACCCTTTCATTCTCCCCTTTCATCCCCCCCATAAAACGCATGGCTCGTCGATTTTCCTCGGAATGACGAATAGTTTGTTGGAAAAAAACGGGCGTACTTTCCATGGAAAATAATCCACGACCTCCCCACGCACTTGTTACAATTCTTTGGCAAATAATGATTTACTTATCTTTGTTCGAGATGTCGAAAGTAACTGAGTTCATATTAGATTGGCTTTATCGAGCCAGAGGGCAAAATGAGTGGATGTCGTAATAAAAATTCTCGAGATGAATGTGTACCAGGGGTTTCTCCTCGAAAGCAGGATAAAGAAAAAGTGCGTAATGAAAAAATAATATAAACATGAGAACGAGAAAGTATGTAGTTATGTTTTTACAGCCTTTCCGGGCTAAACTCACCACCCCCCTCCATTTTTTCCAACCCTCGTTCTCCTTTCATCATTCTTATGTACGCTTGCACCATTCTCTTTCCTCTCCCATGCTGTTTTTTTTTGTTTCTCATTCAATTTCTCGTAGGCGCATGAATTCTCGCTTCTTTGCTCATTCATTTCCGTTCATGGCGTTAGTTCTTACGAGAATTCGCCTAT
Organism: Diadegma fenestrale; assembly: GCA_037043255.1. NCBI lineage: Eukaryota > Metazoa > Arthropoda > Insecta > Hymenoptera > Ichneumonidae > Diadegma > Diadegma fenestrale. The sequence goes on from CM073317.1 coordinate 12,588,474, forward strand.
ATATGTTTATGGTCTTTTAAGTTTCATGCCGGTGGGAGTAAAAGTTGTACGTTTTTCCAGAGCAATTCAGACGTGGGATTAAGATCTCGAGCCTAATCAACATTTTTTTTCGTTCCAACGAAAATTCATACGAAATAAAAGTGCAAATAATTGGAAATTCATTTATAGCTGAGTGGCAAGGTTCACCATTATTCTGATTAGCCATCGGTAACAATACAGACATACACTTGGTGTCCATGTACTCAAGCTTTGGAATTTTCTCTGGACCAACTGTTTATTCTCCCTGAATGTTGGTTCGTCTACAGCTACAAGTCGTTAATGAAAATCAAACAACGGAAAAATTATACGTTCACTTGGCTTCGCCTGCTCGGTTAACTCGCCCTTTCTCTTGGTTTCTTCCCCTTAAAACTCTCTGGCCAGTTGTACTTTTCTTCCTTTTTCCTCGTGCTCTCTCTCGCTCTCGATCTTTTCACCTTTGCGTGAAGGTTCATGGGAGAGCAAGGAGATGCTGCGTTGCAACCATTGGAAAATCTCTCGGTGCCCATTTGAGGCTTAGTCAGCCTTTTCGAGCTGCGTTGGTGCACATAACGCGTGCTTAGCTGCCTCTTTTTCCGGGGGACCTCATCATCAACTTTCACGTTTCTTGTGCTGGTCCAAACTCGGGAAAAGAACTCGTCGGCGTTTCTTCCCTTTCTCACGGATCTTACATTTCTTTCATTTATTTATTTCATTCTTTTCCACCGCCATTTTTCCCCATGCTGTACGACCTTGTTTATTTATTTTCTTCTCTCTCGTGGCTTTCGTTATCGTCCCTCGTCTCGCTTTACTCGGATATACTTAATTTCCTATATCCATATATATGCCTGTGTACATACTCTCGAGATATGCGGCGGTTGTTTGATGTTTGTATTGGAGGGCGTTTCAAGTATTATTTGTTTCTGTTGCTTCTTTGTTCGGTCCCCATTGTCGGCATATTGTTTCATAGAGTGGAAAGCGATGCTGGATCTCAAATTATCTCATGGTTACTCAATCCACGAGTATATTTTTCCATGATTGAAAAAAAAATTCATACAACGAAGAGCTCACTGACAAGTAATCAATAAATTGTGAAATTTTGTCGATTGGAATGTCCGTTTGCAATGAAAAACAGTCAAGAGTTTTAATTATTCGCGATTATTGATAATTTCGTATTAATTAGTAAGGAAGAATGAATTTTTCATCGAGTGTATTTTCTTTTTTGACGGCCCGGATCTTCCGGAATGCGTCGTTTATCATTAATGAGTCAATCAACTTTATGAAATCGAGGGAACCATTTCGGTCCATAATGTACACACGATCCAGCGAGATCCTCTCTGGATTAAAAATAGAAATTGTTCCGGTCTTGAGCAAATTTGGACATACAGTTTTATGATGCGGGCGATAAAAAATGTTTCTGATGCAGAATTTCTCGTGTCTGTATAGAAATGAGACGCGAGCGTAAATTTTTCTTGTCTCTCGACGCCGTGTGTATGGTCGAGCTGCATTAAAGGTTCGTAAATCCCTTCAAGAGCGTACACGAACGTTTTTGGCCTTCACTACCCTTACGAATGTGTGCCATATATCCAGACGTATTTATTATATGAATACAGGATTGAAAGTGTGTAGATGGGAAGCTCGGATGCTGGCCACTTACCCGCGTCACAAAATCTCTCTGTACATATATATAAACGAGTGTTACACACATTGGATCATGACCAAGCATACGGGCAGGAATTCGCATCGTTCGGTCCTCTCGCTCACTCGTAGACGCATATTTATTCGCAGTCCATTTTGGTTTGTTTGCACAAACGAGAGAGGTCCGTCAAGCTGACGTTGGAACGGCTGGTCCACGCAATGTGCGTTCTTCACTCTTTCCAGTGTCCCTGTCTCCCCCCCCCCCTCCCTTTCTCTCTGTCTCTCATACACTGAGAGCACTTCACTTTACATTCCTTCGTTCCATCTCTAGTCTCGTTCCTGGTAAGCCCGTTTCCTCCCTCTCACCTCCACTCTACACCCTGGACGCTGGAAATTTTCAACCCTCGCAACTTCCCATACGGATCTCTGCGCATCGGAATAAAATTACTTGTCCGCGAATCTCTCAGTGTGCAAAGGGAAATGTATGCACGTGGCAAAAAAAAATAAATTATTTATTCATTTATTAGAAATTTGAAATTTAATCGCTGGCTCGATCGATCTTGATACTCGATTTTACGAAAAAAATGAGCATTCGAGGGGTGACACCGCGGATTTTCGCTGTGGAACAATTTTCGTTCAATAAATTCAATTTAATTGAAAAAAAAAATGAAATTCAATGAGGAGATTTTTCACGATTAGAGAAAATCCGATGGATGTCGAGAAAAATGTGTACAAGATCGTCGAATATATATAAAGAGCGGGGAAAGCTTCTGGAGACGAGGAAGCTTTTGGGGGATGATTAATCGTGATAATAACCAGAGAAAGGGGTAGTTCGAGGATTCGAGAATCTGGTTCACGTGGCACACACCATCCAGGCTATAGCTAGATAACAAAACTTTGGACGCAGAAGGCGAGAACTTTGCAGAGTTTCAAGACTTTCCGAAGCCCAAAATTCCATCCCTTTCTTTTTTTCTCTCTCTTTCACTCCATCGCTTCGTCAGAGAGCACAGCTCTGAGAATACCGGATGAGATTGCGGTTAAAAATTGTATGGTATTACTTAAAAAAAACCCTTTTCCTTGACGATTCGTTGGCCAGGGGTTCAGTTCAGAAGCCTAACGCCAACGAATTCTCTTCTTGATGATACAATTAAGCCCTCGAAACGAAAGGCGAGAAAGAATGGGCGCAGAATTTTCCGAGACGTAAAATTGTCCAATATTTTTCACGCCCTTGCCGAGACGTCAAGAGGAATGAGAAACCATCCCTCCCAAGAATCACCATGAGAAAGGATTGTATAAGACACTCCGATCCAAACGAAATTCCAGAACGAACTGAAAAATCCAGGATGACCAAAAGAATTTATTAATAAACTCGTTTCACTAAAAATGACAGAGCTGCATCTTTCTCGTTTTAATTAATGATGAAAATAATGACAGGGTCATTCTCGTTACCAAAAAGTTTGCTCGTATTCGTCGTGAGAATATTTTCCATACCGTTGAATTTGTCCATTTCGATTAAGAAGCTCCATACGTTGTGGGGCCGTTGGCGCATGAGAATAAAAGGGTGAGGAAAAGTATCAGGGGTCGGAGAAGAACAAAAATTAGAAGCGAGCGAGAGGGCAGAGATATCAGGAGGGTTGAGGGTAAAAGTGACTAAAAAGAGCTCGAGACGGAAAAATATTGAGCCAGCCCGTCATCCCCTGCTTAGGAGAGGGTTGACGAGGGCTACGACTGCTGCTCCTGATGTAATGAAGTAAATTAGTGTCGGCAACTAAACGAGTATTACTCCGAGGATAAATGTTTGAGTTTATATCAAGTTTGCGTATATACATTTGTAGTAAAAATAGTCGCAGGCATTAACTTTTCATGTACTGTCAAATGGCAATTCTTGTCCGGCAATTTTCATCGAAATAAAACAATGAAAAAATGATGAAAACGTGGTAACGAGCATCGGGCTATAAAAGCCTATAAAAATATGAATTAAAGAAGAAAAAAAAATTCATCTGACGCGAATTAAAGCTTTTGGTAAAATTGGTTTCTCCAGACCGCAAATCATTGATGATAATCCAGTCCAGAAATAGTATCACGAATATTTTCACAAACCCAAAATTATGAAATATTGAAATCGCAGAAAATATAGTTATGTTTGCAAATGTGTGTTCGTTTCTCGAATCCAATTCGTTAACTTCAAAGAACAAGATTTGATATTCGAGACGTTCCACTGGGGGGGGGGATATGAATATTAAAATCTCTAATCACTTTGAGGTCGCTGCTGATTGTGTGAAAGCGTGGGAAGAATTTTCATCGGAACTTGCAAACGAAATGTTAAAAAATGGAATTTAAAAAAAGCTCCGAAAAATCGATTTTTGATTGAGATGGGACGTTGATTATCGGGAGAATCTCCATTTGCAAAATCATCTGATGAGTAACTGGATCGGTGGCGTGGATGATTGAAAAATAAATTAATAATGATTGTACAAGAATGAAAAAAAAAAAAAACATGAATTGCAGCTTTTGGTTCGTAAGGGAAGGAGTTTGCAGTGTATAAAAAATATGGCCACTCACCAACGGGACAGAAAAATGTGGAGTTCACCCTTCCGCCGGACATTTAACTGTTTAACGAGGCCGAGAGAAAGTGAGCACCCAAAGGGATGAAAGGGTGACTTCCACTAACCCACAAAAAAAAACGAAAGAAAGAATTAACTCGCTACAATGATATGATCGGGGAGAGAGTAAATCACGCGGGCTGTTGCTTATTACGTTTTTTTTTTGTTGTTTTTATTTTTCCGACCCCTTGACGCTAATTCGTGGGAGGGGGTTGTTCACCGCCACGCGGTGAATATTCCTCGAGGAATTTTTTGCAACGAGGAGATGAAACATTTGTATTCAGCAAGAATATTTCTGGAATCCGGGTCTGCAGCGCCGTAAGATCTCTCGCGAGTTAGTAAGAGCAGGAAAAAGGGGGTGGCTGTGGATCGGGGGTGTGTATGGGAATAAATGGGGTGGAGATTCGAGAGGAAGGCCAGAGGTGCTTTAAAAAAAAGAGAAAAAAAGGAGTAGAAGCTCTCGACGAAAAGAAGAGCGCTGAGAGGGCCAAAGAGGGTTGGGGGTTGCAGGGGGATGAAGAGTATCGTACCTCTCTCCTTCCACCCTTTCTCCCCGATTCATCGAGTGGGTTGAGGAAGTGGAAAAACAGAGAGAAAGAAAAAGAGACGCGAGGAGAAGAGACTTTAGAACGAGAGGGTTTTTGGGGGTTAAGGGGGTGGCCGAAGCGATCTCGCATATTTCACATGCAGGGTGGCCTGTTTTGCTTGGCCCCGGCAATATTATTACCATATTTTTCACATAATGCGCCCGTGCCCTGTGTGTCTCTCTTATTTCACGTGACACACAACCACCCCCTCACTCAACCCCTTAACCAACCTCATTCTACCAAACTCGCGGAGCTTTCTTCATCCTCCTTTTTTCCGGCAAGAGTTGCACGAGCTTCCGGCAAAATTGTAATGCATTTTCACCGTTGTGCTTGGCTTATCATTCATTGCTTGTAAAACCCTCCCTTATATATTTTATGAATGTTTATGGATATAGTGTTAAAATATACCCTTCTATTTATTATATTTTATGGATATAACGTTAAAATATGTTTTAGCGGTTTGACTATGAAAAATTCATTCGACATGTTCCTGCCAAATATGCTCCGAAGCCATAACAGAGAAAAATATTCGAGCAGTTAATAAATTTCTACATTCTTGCTACAAAACATTCAGTTCCTATATTTTTCATTCATCGTATCAGGCGAAAATCCTCAGTTTTCCAAACTCTCACTCACGGATAATTGAGGAATTTTCCAAATCACTGAAAATTCTGCTCAGGATCATTTACTTTCGTAAAATTATTATTATTTCTCAATTTATTATTCTCGTGAATTTCGTTCACCGACTCGAGCCAGAATATTTATATTTATTGTGAAGCTCGTTTATAAAAAGATCGAACGATGACGTCGAGTATCGCGTCATCGAGTTCAACGTTTCTGAGTGATGTTGCATTGAGACGTCACAAGCGCTCGCAAACAATTCTAAAAGTATCGCTCAAGCTTATTCCGTGCTTGGGATATACGGTCAAGCTTTTTCCCACAATTTTTTTTTCCACATCGAGTCGGCGCACCTTACAGTCGTCTGACCGCAAGAGCGACGAGACTGTGGCGGGCAAAGTTTATTTAGTGCCCTTACCTACGCCGATTCACTCACGGCCTACTTCCAGCATCGTCAATAAACCTGGCAATCATGACCACACGAGCAAAAGGTCCGCGACGAGAGACTTGAGAATAAAATTTTCCAAGAATCGTCCCCACCCCTGAATCCACTGCAAATAAAGCCTCGAAAATCCTCGCAAATGCGAATTTCGTTCTCTCGCAATCAAATTTTCGTAATTAATCAAAAAAAAAATTGCTCATCCGATTCAAAAGAGCCAGAGTTTTCATAGTAAACAATTTAAGCAATGAAAATATATTTCAACATTCCCCAATACATTTCAAAGATATAAAATTTTATTTGATCCATTTGGGGATTCGTTGGATCCTCTTAATGTTGCCGGAGTCAATAAAAAAATAAAAAGCCAATGTTCTCCGCTTTACTACTCCGGAGGGAGAGAGATGCGGAGAACGTTTGACGAAAGTTAGAGAAAACATCGATATACCGAGCTACGAAATTGGTGCTCACGTATGTGTAGACATGTATGTATATAATTTATTCAACGAACTATGTTTATCGCAAAGAATAATTCAAGTTTCGATGGAAAATAAAAAGAATCAAGAAACGACCTGTGGAAGATAAAATTTTAGAGTCTTGTGAAATCGAAGTGGAAACGGAGTTTCATCATCTATAAATATATAGAGATAATGTAAACACGTATATATTGAAATATATACATGTATGGTGTCTAGGTTTCGATATACAAGGGTCGGTGGTTGTACTTCTTGGAGAAACACACGCCCATTACCATACACGTATAACTGTTGTAACCAAAAGTTTCAACTGCGTAACCCTTACACGTATGGAGAACGCGAAGACTGTTGAGACTTTTCGGTATAGAGGAGAGGCGCAACCTATTCGAGTGTAGATTCCGCAAAATTATGGCCGATAAAGAAACAAATTTCAAATTCCACCAACGAGGGCGTTGTAACGTTATTCAAAGTTTGCTGCGAGGCTGGCCCGAATTCCTACACGAGCATCGTCTCTATTCCTATTCATCCCCATTTTCCGTCTCCGCAGTTTCTCTTTTTTCAAGTTGGAACCAAGTTTTTGTTTCAATTTTCTCATGAAAAATAAAAAAAAATAACGTCAATTGCGTTTTTCACAAATTTCTTTATCAGCCAAACATGAATTTATTTTGACGACAGGTCAACAAGACGAAATCGTATTAAAAGCATGAAAAAACGTGCCTGACGTTGATCGCGATCGGCCATTTCCGATAAAATGGGGAGAGAAAGAGAAAAGATGTCTTGAAATATGTTATCAGGAAATTCCCAAAGTTGTTCGTCTTCTCGTACGTTATAAAACACGATTTATACATATATGTCTCGAGGGGTTAGCCTGTGAAGGGTCTCGCAGGTCGTTTGGCTACCGAGTCTATGTCTCTGTCCCTCTCCGTTCGTATCACCCTAATAAACCATTTTCCTATGATCCACAAAGCATTGTACGTCCGCGAGGAGTTTAGCCGAGGTTCGCGTAATTGAATATTGATATGTAGCAAAGATGATAAGGTTGTATCAATATATATGCGTCTACATAGATATAAGATTGAGCATATTATCGCAGGGGTAAGATTAGACTGTATATATCGGTACAATGGGCGGGCAAAACCCCTTGCAATGGGCATTTTGTCGTGGCGAGAGAGAGAGAAAGAGAAAAGGCCTGGGACAAAGTTCTCTGGATTCGTCTGTGAATTGCAGCGGCAATATTCCGCGGCGACCCCCTTAAGCTCACGCTACAGAAACGTATACATAGCTCGATTTATATGTATATAAATATATTAAGTAGTTGAGATATCGTGAAAGGACATTTGCGTCGTTTGCTTTATTGATACACGCAATTTCGGATAAACGAAATTGTGGCATTCATGGTGTATGGAAAGAAAAACGTCACGGAGAAACGAAGCAAGGGTTCGTTGGACGACGCAGGGGGGAGGGGACGATTTTATCGCTACATACGCACGTCGGGGTTCGTTTCTCCCGGAAGTGAGAGCGCTCATCTTGTCGTACGTAGACACTTGATCTATCCAGGCCGAACCAACAGGGGTCAATGACCTTTGTCATGACTCACTATTTCGATAACTGTTTGTTGAATGAAGAGAATAAATTGGCAGCATTTTTTTTTAAATCTTTTTGGTACAAACGTGATAATCGTTTGAGGATTTTAAAAAGTCTTGGGAAAATTAAGACAGCGAGTAAGAAACACAAATTCCATGAACTCGTGTGCAAAAGTTCAGGACAACGAGTTATTTCAGGGGGTTGAAAAAAAAAATCCCGAAAATGCGTTTAATTTTATCACTTGAATCAGACCATCGTCTTAAACGCTGCCGATCCAAAATTCGAGTTTCATTAAATAATAGAGTTCATTAAACCAAGATAGATTCCGGTCATTCGAGGAAACGGAGGCCAACGTTTTTTTCGTTTTTTTTTTCTCGTGAATTAAGGTTGGAAATTATTATTGAGGATGAATGACTGAGCGAAATTGAATTTCCAGGCCTCACTCAATAATTCGCGTAGTTTCGAATGTTCGCTTAATATTAATAATCAGCCGGAGATGGCATCCGAGATAATGGGACTCGAATTTAAAAAAAATCTCTTATTAACCGATTTATATTTGTATATAAATGTACGGAGCCGAATAACTAAAAATATTTCATTTTCTCGAGTTTCCAACGTCGCCTATCGCTCTCAGCCAATAATTAATGCAAAATTATTCCATCGTTGCTTAACGAATGTTGGTTGTGATCTCGCGCTAATTTGGTATAATTTTGTGATATGGCTTACCGATAAGAGTCCGGGAGAGGGCTACGAAGATCGTGATACTTTGGCCAAATTCACTCGATTATGCGGATGACGGTATGAGCTCACCTGAAAAATATATGAAAAAAAAAAGAAAATAAAAATATTACAAATTTTTTACTAAATTTTCGTGGTTGTTGGATGAGCGAGGGAAAAATTGTGTTTGTGGACGTATAAATAACAACTAATGGATTTACCATTAAAACGTGCAAATACGTCAATGGAAAAATTGATGAAAATACGTTTCCTTCAATTTCGTGATGAATGCGAATAGTTTGCATTTGTTTATCTGTGTATCGGTAACCAGCTAAGTGGTCTGAAAATATCATCGAGTAAACAGAGGCGTGCATCATTTATTATATTTTGTTTTCCAGCGCAAAAACGATGAAAAACAAACAAAAACGACTCGTCATCGCCGAAAAACGGTCGATCGCGAAGGCGAGGTAAAAAGCATGTAAATACAAATATACAGATTCATATCTATATGAAAGGCGAGTGTGCGAACAATATGGATGTACATACAGCGACGGAATTATTTGTACAAACTAGGTGGGTCCCTGCGGTTGCTTTAATGTTCCTTTTTGTATACACACGAGTTTAGTTTACACGCAACAAAAAGTCTCGTGAGACAAAAAGGAAAAAAATGTTTTCCTTATTCGTATACAAATATCTATCTCTGTATGCCTTATTTTTTGTTTTATTTAGTTTGAGACGAGTGAGCTTCATCCGCCTTCACCTGAGCGTCGCCAACGTCGAGCTCTCGGTAAATAGTTGTGTAACGCAGAACGAGAGGCATTAAATAAATAATAGCTATGCGCAGCGTTTCACGAGGAGAAAAGACGAAAACAGGAAAAGTTAGGAAAAGAGAGAGAGAGAGAGACAAAGAGAGAAATATACGAGAGAACGTATGCTGCACGAGATCAAGAGCAACAGATGCATGTTTAAAGAAAAAAGACAAAAAAAACGGAGATCCCTCCGACTCTTGTCGCACAACGTCAACGACAACCTAACCAGGGAGAACAGATGTGTCAACATTCGTCCTTCGTCATGTTTTTCTCTTTTTATTCCGCCTTCTTTTTTCTTTTTAGCATTCGAATCATAACGTCGGTCGACTTGCAATTATATTGCACATGCAACATCCCAGTTGGACTGCAACTTTCAAATTAGTACGCGGAATCGAAAGGTCATTAAAAAATTCAATGAAAAAAAAAGAATATGGAAAAATAAGTGCAAGGGCGACCCTGTGGGCAGAGAAAATCCGATAACCAGTGAATTCCAAGAACTGAAAACGAGGAAAATTATGAACGATACAGAATTAGCGAATGTTTGCTGTTCAAGAGAAATTTGACGGTGTACAGCAGTTTGTCTCTCTTGTCGTTGCGCAAACATCGCTGGGTCTGTGTCAGTTACGATGATGGTAAGTTGTAATATGTAAAAATGTTGTTTTTAATTTGAATGGGATGAAATATCGATTACTCGGCCATCCAGAACGCGGCGCTGGTGGAAAGGACTGAAAATTTGACAGTTAAATAATATCCTGTTGGTATTATTTATTCAACATAAAAAACAAAAAAAAATTGTGTGCAAAGATGAAAACGAACACAATATTTGTGTGTTTACAAATATCGAATAAATTCCCGGAAAATGCATTTTTCCATCGTCATGTTTACAGAATGTTGTTGAACAAATATAATAAATCTGATGCGCTCTCGAAAATAATTTGTGTACGATGCGAGCGAGGAAAAGGGACAAAAACGCAATCGGAAAAATTGTTGACGCAGTGGGCTGCTTGCGATTCTCCGAGGTGTACGTGGCAGGGAATGTTTCGATCGTTATCGCATCCCAACGTCATACGTGATGCGACCGAGTCAGTCAGCGACATCCCGCGCGTGATTTTTCTCCTGAACGATCAAGTTGAAAAAAAACGTTCGAGCAGATTTCATTGCCAAGGATCGGAAAACCAAGATCGAAAGTCTCGAGTTTTCAATAATCATTTACTTTTGTTTACTGGTGAATATAAAGTTGGGAGGTAATGATGAAAAACGGTTGCGCACGATTGAATTTCGTGCGGAAGGAACGGCCGCGTTAGAAATTCAGTGCTATAGACGTTGAAGCGACTCGGTCGAATACGTAAAACTTTAGGATATATTCTTATAGATAGAAATTGAGCGAGTGGGAGGAAGAAAAAGAGTGGGATGGATGGAAAATTCGCGTAGTTCCCATCGACATCGAAAAACGGATCCTTATACGCGGTCCCTGCTGTAAAGGAGCAGTTTATATGCAACGTACGACCGGTCAGCCGAGGAGTGGATATATATTTTTCAATATAACTTGGAATGGCCACTTTACGGGCCTGTGAAGAGAAACGGGACAGTCGATGTTATTTTTTATCTTTATTAGATTGCTCTACGGTAACATAATCCGTTAGCGTACGAGTTCAGCGAGCACCGGATGAGCGTGGATGAATATCGAGACCGAAAAAAGTCTGAGGAAGCCAAAAAAAAAAAGAGGAAAAAACGTTTCGTGATTATTTGTTCACCAACGCAAATCTGTTGATTTCTCTTAAACTTTTAGGGATTTTTCCCTCGATTTCACCCTCATTTTTGTTGTGAAGAAAAATATTAAAAATTTTTTTTTAATGGCCGTCAAATCGACCCCTGCGGCCCCTATTTTGCGATATTTATTTAAAAGCCATTTGGAATTGAAATGAATTAAGTTGGACCTTCGATACGCGTAGCGGCGAGCTGTAGAAATAAAAAACGTATTGAGCAAAGGATGTTTGCTTGACGCGGCGCGTTAATATGAAGATGGAAGACAACTCTCGGGGAGAGCATATATACGTGCGATGTAAAACGACGTTCCTTTGTAAAATACGAAGACGTGCAAACAACTCTTGGAACTGGCTTGGAACAAGGAAGAGAGAGGGAAAGAGAGAGAGAGTAAAAAGAGGGAAAGAGTGAGAAAGCGACATTTTATCGTTGTTAGCCTCGCTTTGACTCATAGTCGTGCACTCATAGTGAGGTTCAACGAGGTCAACCAGCTTTAACGTTCCACTTCTCACGCTCAAAGAGTTTCCCATCTCGTGTAATCAGACTGTAAATCTCTAAAAAAAATGCCGCCGTTTTTTTCGTATTTCCACGACTGGATCTTTCGATACGTTTCCATTGAGATGTTTTGCAATAATTAACCAAGGATTCACTGAAAAGAAAATTTTGTTGAAAAAGATCGATATTTTGTTGGATACGTTCAACTGAACGTTTTTTCGAAAAATCACGAAAATTTTGTCATTCCAGCAAAAAACATTCTGGAAAATCGTTTTCGGAAAGTAAATTTTCGTCATTCCAATCGTAAATTTTGCTGACAGTTCCGTTACAATGAAAAATATTGTCGAAATAACGAAAATTTTGAAATCATCCCAAAATATTTAGTTCGTCGTATTCAACAAAATATCGACGTTTTTTGACAAAATTGAATTTTCAGTGTTGAGGATTAGAGACGAGACGAGAGATATTACAATTAAAAACGACTAATGCAGCTCGTGAAAATGAAATCGGTGATTAGGACCTCGAGTAACAAAGTGCGGCAAACAGTGGTGAGTTTTCTGCGAGAGTAATTAATCGCCACACGTTTGGATAGACGCTTTTCTTTCGTCTCTCTCTCTCTGGCTCGTTTGCCTTTATTTGGTGCACTCTGGTCTCTCGCTTCGTACCGTTTAGTCTCATGTGCTCGGTACACTCTTGTCGTACGACTAATGCACGAAATAAATCTGCGGTAATAGTAAGTAATTTGGTCCCTCTATAAGTCGATAACAAATTGGCTTTGCCAACGACAGAATCTCGTGGCAGGGTGCGAGAGTTAGTCGTAATGGCAGGCAACTGACCGGATCCATCGCGTCGCCCCTTCCAAAATTCTCTTTGGCCCTTTTTCTTTTCGAAGCAACCCTTTTAGCTGTCTCGTACCTTTCCACGGGAACCTTATTCCATATCGCTTGAGCTTCGTCTCTCGCTTTCTCTCGTTCGTTGCACCCTTGGCGCCCCTCGTGTCCGAGGATTCGCGTGAGGAACGCGTTTCCTCTTTCCCGAGTTTGCGACCCCTCGACTGACGTCGGAGAGCGAGAGAAAATCTCGAGCCAACGTTTGTCCGCGGAGTTGTTTCTCATTCTCTCTTTCTCTTTTTCTCTCTCGCTCTATCTTTTTCCCGAATAAGAGGTTGGTCGCGGGAAGGCTTGTATTCATATTTCACGGACTTGTAATATAGGCAAAAGTTTTGTTTAAGCCATAAAGCCCCAAAGGGCTCTCGTGACTGGGAGGGGGAAGGGTAAAACGCGCTTGGTCACCCCCTCCGGAGAGTCCGAGCGCGCCACACCGGATATAGTGCGAAATAATTCATATTTCTAACTACGAACCGGCTGTGCGAATGAGAGAACATGAATGACACGCGAATGACGTTCGCAACGATAATTTTTCGATTTAATTATTCCCGGAATTAAATTCTCCGTTTTCAACTTTAATTTGCGATAAATATTTTGCGTATTCAAATTACCGTGAAAAATTGATGCGTGAACATTTTGGTAAAATGTGAAAATATAGATCGCATTTAACAAAATGCAGTTTTTTATCGCTATTTTGTGCTTGTCATTTTCGTTGGGAACATTATGAGGATCGCGATTGAAAATGGTACATTGGTCAATGCGAACAATGAATAATGTTGGCATCTGTTGGGGACATTGTACCATCAGTATCATTTATTCGAGAGGAGACCCTAACTCGAATGTGTTGGGCTAATGTGCCACTTGCTCCGGTTTTCCATAGTCCATTCCGCCCTCGTTTCTTCCCCCGGAAAGCCATATCTTTGCTATCGTCGGGTTGGCCAGAATTTCTGCTGCATATCAAATTATAGCGAGGAAAGAGCCAAGATAAGTTGGAGGGGAAGCTGTAGGTGAATTTATATATAGGTAAATATATATTTACAATAGGGAAAAGGGCGATCGTCGCCTGCTGTCGCTGCCTCGTGATATATTTGGATATATTAAATTTTTTTCTACTTCTTTGCCAGCCGGCCACTCAGCTTTCTTGCGACCCTCGAGAGCGGGGGGTTTGTTCGGACGTTATCACCATGAAATATCAGCAGAGCATCGATTCTTCTTTCTCGAGTTATCCTCGAGGCGGAATCGAGCTTAATCGCAAGCTAGAAGCGTGAGAAACAGAAAAAAAATAAGATCATTGAGCGCAGCAGCGACGCGAGAATTCCCCTCCGCGCAGTCTCCGGGGAATAAACAAACAACAGCTCAGTGCAATTTCTGCACGGGGTTTTTGTTTTAGACAACTGTCGAACGTTCGGCTGTCGAGAGTCAGGGGTGGGTGGACAGTTTAATCGACGAGAACGAGGCCCGTTGGGCAGGGGGTGCGAGCGCGGGAGGTCGAGGAGGGACACGTAGTAGAAAGAGGGTCGAAAGGTCGTAGCGGATATATATACCGTATACTCTTTTGCATACTGCGGACCAACACCTTGCGTGTCCATTAGGACTCTCTGGCCCGAGCTTTTGCAGAATGTGCGATTGTCGAGCGAGCGAATCGTCGCAGGGAGAGAGAGAAAGGGTGCGAAAGAGAAAAAGAGAAATCCTGAGTGAGGGAAGAGGGTCCTGGTCTCTCCTGGACATACATGGGCTACTGCGGAGGGTAGTTTTGCTAGCTGACAATATTCGGCAGCGAGGTATACTCCGTAGTAAAGCGTTGGAAAGCTCGCTTCGACGACAGAGAGAAAAAGAGTAAGGGAATGTGAAAATACACGTATGTATATATTTATATGTATATGGGGGTTAGTAAGAGGTGTGAAACGTAAGGGCGCCACGTGCACCAAATGGAAATGGACCAAATATCGTTGCAAACACACTCGAGTATCGATATACGACGGTCAACTACATATATAGCTCGGAAAACCACCCCTCTCGACGGATCGCGCTTCATCGACGATACTTTGGCCTGCTCCACCCTTGAGTTCACCATCTCGCACTACCCTCACCCTCAACTATACGTCATGCATATATACATACACAGAGACTTTTTCAAACGTATATACAGATAGAGAAAACTCGAATAGCACTTTTCGTCGTCGTCTCGCCCTCGTTTATACTGCAGTCACACGCTCTCAACTCGCTCGACCAGCTACAATATCCACTTGCTAAATCTATCGGTCACTCGCGGATATCCGTCACGAAATTCACGAAATATCATATAAGCCACTTTTCCTACCGGTGGATTTTCCATCCATTGCTCTCCACATTTGTCCCATGTAATATATGTCTATGTAGCAAAAGAGAGCAAGCGAGAGAGCCCTCGTATATATTTTTCAATGTATATGTCTATACACAACTGCGAGTTTTCATGATCGAGAATATTTGCTAGATATATAGATATGTCAAGGGGAGAAAAAACCTTCAACGACCGTTTATGCGGAACGATTTATTCTGTCGACGTACCAAACGAATTTCACGCTGTTAAGGTTGGCACAAGCCCTTTTGCTCTGCTTGTCGGGACCTCTAAAGTCCAAGCATGCTGGTCCTTTAGTTGAAAAATCGAGGAGGCAACTGAGACGCGAAGAGAGAAGCAGAGATTGCAATTTTCATGCGTCAGAATCGAATTCTTATTCTTCGAGATCTCGACATTGGGATCGAAGAAAGAGGATTAATTAGTGAGAGTTCTCGCATCGAAATGTCCGTGATTTTTCAAATTTTTTAACCTGCTCCCTAAACTCTGTACAATGGCAAAATGAAAGGCAAGGGATAAAAAGTGGAAAGGAAAAGACAATTGAAAAATTGGGTCACGTAAAGTTACTCGTAGTGTGCGCGAGGGTGTTGATTCAAGCTCATTACAGCTGTGGGCAATTAGGAGTAAAAAATGTCACATCAGCACGCTTTAAATTTACTCGTTCTCCTCGCGTAATAAACCTGCACCGTACAAATATACATTCGCCCAAAAATTTCTACCAAACTTTCGAGGATCCGTGTCGGACCTTTCATCTTTCATTCGCAGTATAAAAAAAAAAAAAAATCTTTAACCCACGTATATAAATATGAATCTCAGCGTCGACGTTCTCGCGTGTCCATTTATTCATTCATCCACCTTTACGGACAGACGGACTGAGGGAAACAGAGATAAAGGGCAGGAAAAGCAGGAAAGGAGAGGTGCCACGAATCCAGTAGCAGAAACCCAGCTTCTTCCTACACACACACACACACGTATACTTGAACACATGTGTACACGTGTGTGTGTGTGGCTTAGGCCAGAGTGAGCAGGCGAGTGCTTCTAGCTAAACAAATATGTACTCACATACTCATTCGCCTATCTCTCGGTGCCTGGTCTATCTCGCTTTTTCCCTCTCGTCGTTCCTCGAGCCTCAGTCTCCTACTCTTTCGTTTTTCCTCTGTATCCATAGCTCCGTGTTCTATACTTTACGAGGATTGAGGGCAGGGGTGGCCCTTTTAAAGACTTTTCCTGCTGCCCTCACCTCGAAACCTTTCTATATTGTGAGCCACGTCTGTACGAATGATATATATATATATACTTATTGTAAATGGAAGGATCGGCACACACGCGAAACTTTATCCAAAAGAGACGAACAAAATTCTGCACTAACACTCATCGCTGGATTACCAAACGTTTTAAAACTGTTACACACAATTGGAAGCTTCGAGGCTACGAAATTCAACCGCAGTGAACAAAAAATTTCGAGTGCTCTGCCATTATTCCCAGCACTTGCTGTCAATGGATTCGCGGTGACGTTTGTGGGACCCAACCAAATTGTTTTGTCGAGGGTAACCAGAGAAGAATTTACGGAAAAAGTTTCGATGCCAGCGAGCGTGAAAAAAGAGAGATTTCTTTTGTGGATCGAGAGCCCTCGAAAAGTTTTTTTTTTTTCCTTAATTAGATCAACATTTTTTGTGAAATTTTCTATTTTTACTTTTGAGCGGTTATTTCTTACGGACTCGAGACGGTTTTATCCCGAGATTTATTACTTTCCCCGGACTAGCTGCATTGAATCTTGAAAAAAAACGAACCCGAAGAATTATCGTTACGAATGAGTCTCTTATCGAGTTTTTCGCAGCTACTGGAGATTGAGGTACTCCAGGAAATACGTCACGATTGATTGGCCAATATATACGTGCGTGTGTATTAATGGCGACGAGTGTGAGAAGAAAAAAGAGCACGCGGGAATGATTGAGATTCGGAATTCACTTTGGTACTGATAGCAGTGTGAATCTTGTGAGATTCGTAGAGAAATGTCGCTCCAACAATACTGAGCATTTCTACTTGATGTTTTACACACACGATCCGATATGAAATATCGTTGTAATATAATGCCTTTACGTCGTAGTAGCTGTATTAGCAGAGGCAGCAGCAGCAGGAGTGCCAGAAAGAAGAAGAAGGACTTGTCTCATAAAGTATCGGGCGATTTGTCACGGCTGAGTTTTGTGACGCGTCTGTGCTGCTGCTTTTCTACTTCGCAACTGCCAAAGATAAATATATAAGTACATACATCGACAGGCAATTCTGTAAGAAACAGATGGATGTAAGCTTCACGATTTACTGCTGAGATTCGCCTGGTCAGAGCCTTTTTAGTTCGACAGTTTCCCACGCGTATTCTAATCCTCTGGATAGCCTGGCCAGGACTCTCGATTCCGTATCAATCTTCCCTGGTCCATCTTTTTTTTATCCTCAGCCTTTTCTTTTCGCTCTTTCATATACGTCAACGCAGTCGCAGACGCTCGATACAATTTATGAGATTCTTTTTTCGCTTTGGCATGCCGTTCGATTAATAAATCGTAAATATGCAGGGCCATGCTGCAGTTTAGATTTTCTTGATGCGCCAAAGGATAACTTTTGTCATTTTGAGAGAATTATTTTTCATTTTTGAGGTTTTGAGGTTTTTATCATATTTTTTTGGAACTCGTGAAAATATTTCTGCACTCGGCGGAAACGATTTTCTATTCTGCAAGGATTTGAGGGATGAATCCTCGAAAAATTCTCGTGATTTTCGCAACAAGAGCTTTTTAATCCTGCCTTGAAAACAATAAATTTCCTGTGGACCTTGAAGAGTCAAATTTGTATGCTGATTTGCAGTGGTTCAGGGGATCAGAATCCGTGAACATGAACTTTTGCATGGTTTTGTTGGATGTAGAAAAAAAATGTGGGAGAGGAGAAAAAAAAGTCGAGTAAGGCGATAAAATCGCGTGCGAAAGCTTTGGTTTTCGGTGGGCGTTGGGTCGAGGGCTTTTCGTGCGTACGGTGGCACGTCAGCCACGCGACTGCCGTGGAACAGCTGTGCAACGGGGCTTCTCCATAGGGTGTATATATAAACAGGGAGAGAGAAAGAGAAAGAGAGGGAGCTGGCGCGGTTTCGACATTTGGAGGCTTTGCCATCTCACTCGCACCCTCGCCCATTATGGTCCCGTGAGTTTCGAGCTTTCGCGGTTTTAGTACAGCGCTTGAGAGTAAGCGAGACAGGCCAAACGAGACGAGAGGATCCAACGCTCGCTGCAACCCCAGGGGTGGAAATGCCAGACCGGAGAAACGACGCCGCTCGACGATACACTGAACAACCTCTCGCGTCCTACTCCACTCTTCCTCTCTCTTTCCCTCTTGTTTCGTACCGATATATATCGTTGACTATAGTATACATAACCGAGCCCTCTATACAACCCTCTTCGGATGCTTTTTGCGAGCAATTCCTGTAGTCACAGCAGTGCGTGCCACGCGCCCGATTCGCGAGCACGCACTTCGTCCGAACGTTCTCCAAAAATTTTCAGCTTTTTCCCATCTTTCCAAAAATCATAATTTTTTCAAATTCCGATCACTATTTTTTATTATTTTATTTATCAGATTCACGACTTTATTCACTTGATGCAATGACATTTAAAAAAATTAATTTTTCGATTATTCACTACACTTTTTTCGGTTAAGAATTTTAAAGGGTTCCTCGTTTTTAGTTTCCTCTGAATTAATTCACTTTTTAATCGAATTTAGATGAAATGGCACGATGGTTCGAGATTTTTTAACATTTAGACAAAATATTTTCGAGACTGCTGATTAATCGTGTTTTTTTCTCACTCTCGTTAAACGTCATTGTCAGTAGATTTTTTATTTTCAATTTATGATTCCACAGTCACTGGCCTGGACGCGACTTTCGTGAAGATGAAAAATGACTTAGCCTTCAGCGGGCGTGTCATTTGGAAATGTCACTTGAAAATCCGGAAATGACACTTTGATTGCGCGATTGTTTAGTCACAATTAAGATGAATAAGTTTTGGTAATTCATTTTTTTCGTACCTCGAATTCGGTGGATGAAATTTATAAAAAATTGAAAACAAATCGCTCTCGAATGGGATTGTTTTTTTTTTTATTACAAAAGCAATTAATTAAATTCGACAACGTTAATTGCACAGTAGCGACTGTTATGAACGAAAAATTTGTATTCACGTTTTCAAAATTCGTGAACTCGTTGTCCCAGAGGCACCGATCACTTGAATTCACCTTCACTGTCCCATGTCACGAAGCACTGCTCGTCGAAGTAGCACAATTCACAAGTTTTTTTTTTTTCCACAATAATTAATCGTCATGTACACACCACTTGTGGAAAAATCGCACAGTACGTATGGAATTCGTAAAATACGATTAATCAGTAAATTCCACTGAACGATGACATTTCAAGCTTTTTCCCCTGTCGAAATTTACGAATGTAAAATTTGATAATTTGATTAAATTCACAATTGGACACTAATCACGGTCAAAGGACAACAGCAAGAGAAACGCAAAGCCCCAGCATAAACAAGAACGACAAAATAATTTAAAGCAAAATGAAATTTCGATGAATTATAAATCGACGTCGATGGAGAGCGTTGCACTGTCGACTGCCAATAAATGATTTTTTCGTTGCACATATTTTCGAGTTGCAAGGACATAAAAAAACAAAAATATTCGTCCACCTGAATGGAAAGATTTGGAGAAAAAATGGAATTCGTTCTGAAAAGTGTGTGAAAAATGGGAAAAAATCGAGTAGCACGATGTCCAGAAACGTATCAGCAAAGTACAGATCAAAGGGTTAAGGGGGAGGGTCAGAGACATGGATAAATATCATAGCGAGTGTGCATCGATGTGCGCATAAGCGCATATCTTCTGTGTCAGACTGAAGAACGATGCCAATGTATACATATGCCTTGACGTAAGTATGAGTATATATGTGAATATATACATGCATCATAGCTGAGTAGAGAGGTGTGTGAATGTCAGGGGTGAGTTGGCAGTTGAGTATAAGAAAGTCAGGTGGTGAACGAGACTTGTGAGTGAGTTGGTTTTTGAAAGTGAGTACATATATGTATATATGGTATATATATAGATACCCGAGTACATATATACTAGGTAAATGGATGATATATATGTGTCTATATATATATGAAAGAATAGTAAGATAAAATCAGTAAGAAAACGTACCGAGGTTAGCGAAGGTACTTTCTTGGAGCGATTAACGAATCGATAAGTATAAAAGGGACTGTACACAAGTGCATAAACAATTGATGAGAAGTTGTATAAATAATAAAGTGGTGAGGATTTACATAAGATCGAAATGAATGGAGAGAAAGAAGGAATGAGCGTTGAGAATTGATGAATGACACGTGGTGATAAATGAAGGAGTGAGGAATCGCAGGCGCGCGGTAAGTTGGTAATGTGCCGGTTGGTTTTGGTCGGCGTGATATCGGCTCGGAGCCGCGGCAAAAAACTGCGCGGTCGAACGAAACAAGCCCGGGGCCGCGAGTTGGCGGGTTTATGCACGCAGACACATATGTCTATATGTATGGACGAATAGAGAGCCCGAAGCCACAGACACACGGAGAAAACGCAAGGGTGTTAGGATGAGATGAGACGCGGCTGGCTCCTTGTGTGGGGGTGCCTCACTTGGAGGTTGCCGCGCGTTGTGTGGCGCTGCCTCTGGCTCCTGGAGGTATAACACGCGAGGGGGGTTGTAGCAAAGAGAGAAAGCAAGTGAGAGAGAGAGAGAGAGAAAGGTCTATGGTAGGGCGACTTGCTGTGTTGTGTCGGATGCTACCGGGTAGCGAGTACTTGTTGTTGAGATGCCTGTGTTGGGGGTGGCCAGGAGAAGCTAAGGGAGAGATAACCGGTGTAGCTTAGAGGCAGAGGGAGAGAAATAAAGATAGCGAGATATGTATATAAATAAGGAGAAAGAAAGAGAGAGAGAGAGGGGTAGTTGTGGCGGTGGCAGTGAGGACGACCATCCTCTCTTTTCCCCTCTGGTTTGCTGCTTTTGCTGCTTCTGCTGCTGTGCATGCTCTGCTGCTGCTGCTGCTGCTGCTGCTTTTAGTGCAACTAGGGGGTGGTGGCTTCACGAAAATGGCCTTGCGCGCGGCATTTGTAGCGCAGCAAGGGTGGGTAGTGGCGCGTCGTGACGACGACGCCGATCCTAGGCGAGGCTAGAGAACCTACCCCTTTGGCAAAACTCGACCCCCTCCCCCCGTTTCACCCCTGCGAATCCTCCTCCTTCTCTTTAAACCTGTACGACAATGTTGCAATTCTATACATATACATTTATATATATGTACAGCAACATCTCATCGGTATATACGTATTTATATGTATATAGATGTTGCAACATGCCGTTGGTTGCTTTCCCGATGCAGTGGAGGTGGAGATGCTGATGGGCTACGTATATGCAACTACCAAGTTGGTGGTGCACCGACGGAGGTGGGTTTCCAGAATATACATAGATCCCCAGGTGGGAGGCGCGCTCTACGACCTCTCGAGATAACGACAAAGGTGCGAGTGAGCGAGAAAGCAACGCCGTGAGAACAAGATGAAGGGGTGCGAGAGAGCACACACACCTCCAATGTATATATAGAAGCTTTGGGGCGAGAACCAACAAGCGAACGACCACGCCGACGCAGCCTCACTGCAACGCTATAGATGCTGCGAGATTCTCTCTATATCTTCAAGAGAGCAAAAGACAGAGAGAGAGAAGGTCTAAACAGACCGCCCGTGAGATGCGCGCGCGATACACAAGTGGGTCGTGGCCGACTCGGGATTCAACCCTATACCGCCATCTCCATCGAGTCTTTGAAGAAAATAAGAAGAAGCAAAAAACGCAACTCTTTTTTTGCCTTCGAGTCAAAGCTCGTGATGATGATGACGATAGAGATGATGACGAGGATTATTTATTCAACATTTTACTATACGGATCTTTATGCTCTTCGTGAATTTCCTTATTTTCTCCTTACCAAGCTTACCCCAAAAACTTATTTCACTTTTATCCATTTATTAACTTTATAATATACTATAATTTTCTTCAAGATTAATGGAGATTTTATTTATTGCAAAATTTTCGCGATTTATTGTTTTTATGCTTATACATTTATTTATGCATGCATGTGTTTTTATTTACCGTGAATAAACACTGGTTTACGAAATTGCATCTAGTTTTATGTTACGGTTAGAAAACGTGTACGAAATACGCGCAAGCAGGGAGCGATCGGCCCACGCGCGAGCACCGAGCTCCGGTTGTGTTCTGTTTTCCTCCTTACAGCCGTTAAAACAATAATGCAATATTTAGCCATATAGTACACACAGCACGATGGTAGGGGAGTCAGCAAAAGCGAAAGAGAGCAAGAGAGAGAAGGAAAGAGAAGCAACTAGAGAAGAGGGAGTAAAAGGGGTGCCTATCTGCGAGTAGAACTCGGATGAGTGGGAAATACGTACAGAGAGAGAGAGAGAGAGAGAGAGGAGAGAGTACCAACAGTTATGTACAGCAGAGATAGAGGAGTTATAACTGTGTACAATGAATGCCTGGAGGAGCGAAGAGGGGGAAGAAACACGAGGCTTTCGTAAAGTTGGAGGGAGGTTTATCCGCGCCAACTTCCCCTACGTTAATCCCCTTTTCCAAGTACACTCTCTCCTGCCCCTTTCTCCTTCTTCAGCGTCGATTATTTGTCTCTCTTTTTCGCTCGATGCATTTTCCCATACATATTCTTATATAGATGTATACATGACTTGAATTTTCAACGTCTTTTCTCTCTCGCTCGCTCGCTTTGCGACGCTCAGGCGCATTGGACGTTTGCCTCCGAACCAGAGACTGTTTTCCGACACGAGCAACGGAGAGACGAGCATGTACTGTTGGGGTTGGTTACTCACGATAGTGGGGAGAGAGGCGCGATTGTAGAGGGGAGAAAACACCGGGAGGCGGCGCGCTACGCTTCCTACTCGACAGACTATAAGGAGTAGGGGGCTCTCAATATATATATAAACACCTATATAAACATATATTGATGGGCACCGTGACGAAGCGAACCGAAAAGGGGATTCGGACCTCAGATTCGACGGAAAGGGACGAGCGCGATTTTCTCCGCGAGCTTTCGGATTCCATTACTTTGCCGTCTGACTCCATACGGACCGCATCTACTTGTCAGCGATCATGCCCTCGGCTAACTCCGCAAAGAGCGCCCCCAAATACACTTTTGACTCCTGTTTTCACAAGATTTTTTTCGTCTCTGGTTTCATAATCAACTTTCCAGATCACTCGTTGCTTCTGATTAATTATTTATACGAATCATTCATAGCTCATCAACAAAAACTGTATCTGCAGCTAGTGGTGAACCCCAGTATTGGTCAGACCAGAAAAAAATGTTTTCCAATCATGTGTTCATTCGCTTTTTCTACTGACGGTCCCCATCATACTTGCACGACCATTTAACTCGAAAAATTGACGTTTTTTGCCTCGAAAATCCCTTCGGGAACCTCGGAAACGTTATTTACGTGGGAGAAATTGCATTTCGTGGGATCAATATTAAATGTGCATCAGCTTTGCCGGTCCGAGTGTTACGGGGGTTTATATTCGATGTGAAGAGGGGGAGGGCAAAGGTAGTCGTTTCGATCTCTTGGACCGAGTATAGCTCGGAGACACCTCCCTCTCTTTAGAGCGGTAGCCTCTCAGTGTCGCAGGGAATCCCCGCTAGGAATCACAATCCCAAGCTTTTCTCTGGCCTGTAGTGTGGTTGCCCGAGGCGTTAGCCAATAAGAAGCCGTCCCCACTTGCCCAGGGCATCAGAGGACAATTCGAATGCTGCCCAATAACAAACGTCTATTGTTGTTACTGTAAACTTACCTTTTTTCACTTTTCTTTCGCATCTTCCTGCTGCTTTTACTTTACTCCCTTCCACTAACATTGTCCCTACTCTTTTTTATACCCTTGCACTGAAAACTACCCCTTTTGCACACCCCACGAGCTCAATGTTTTTCATTCTCGAGTCCTTCTCTCCCTGATATTTTTAGTCCTTATTTCACTCTCAATAAAACTTCCCACTCACCAGTTACGCATTAACGAAACCTCCGGAAATTTGTCAAAACGCTGACTAATCAAACTTTCTTTATTTTTCATATTTTTTTCGAGACTTTATGCCACCAAAAGTTCTCTGGAGGTGAAAAACTTTTTTATTCACTCCAATTTTGACAATCTTCGATGAAACGCGTTGACTTAAACTCGATTTTTATTATTTTTCCATTTGCCAGCGACGATCCCATCACGAAAAATATGATCGTCAAGAAAAAATCTTTCAGTTACTCTTTGGGCGCAATTAAAAATGTTAAATAAGTAACTGGAATGAACGAGCATGGTAATTATCGTAATTTGAAAAATACCAGAATCCTCATCACAGGAGAGAAAATTCATTTCACGTATTTTCGAATCGTACTGAATATGAAATTGTTAATCAATCTCATCAGCTCTCACTGATTAATGCAAGACGCAATCTAAAAGTTCTCGTAATATCTGATATTGAATTTTGTTTCCCTTCATTTCATTTCGATTTTCATTAAGCATCGACGGTTGACTGTTTCAAATGCAAGATTACAAAGTCTTCGGTCCTCCTGTACATTTTAAAACGCGGATTGCAATCGGTCGGTCATTGAGCGACGAGAACTTGCAAAGATCGGAGAGGGAGCGATAGCAGGGAGGGGGGGGAAGGGATGGAGCTCGGGGTGAAGACGAGAATCATCTTTATTTATTGAATCAGCCGGCGATTGTGTGGGTGCTGAGAGAAAAAAATTGTCAGTGATTGAAGAAATTTTAGAGTCGGGAAAGGTCAGTTGAAATTTTTTCAGTTTCGATTTTTTATGGGGTTGTATATTTAAATACCAGGAAAAATGAAAAACGAGGAAAATCGACCGGGACGTTCAAGACAAAAAAGAACCGTCTTTTCTCTCGTTTTCTTTTGTGCCCTCTCCAACTTTTTCTCGTTGAAACGAGTGGATAAATATTCATTGACGTCTTCATCAAGACTTTTATGACTTTTCGTCACAACGCCGAGGTTAACCGATGGCGAGGGCTTTCTCTGAAGCAAAACTCTAGGTTTTTCCTACACGTAATTCTCATATCAGCCACTAGCGAGGCAGAAGATCGTTACCTGCTAAATTCATCAAATAAAACTCTCCAAGTTACGCCCTTTTGCTCGTCAGCCAATGAAATGTTTCTATCTATACGTACTTTGCGTCTGACTTTCCGGCCGTTGAGTTCACCGGGTTGAGCACGACACTACCTTCGCCAAATCGTTCTCCACGCGTAACCCAAGCGCTCAAAATATTTTCCGCTCGCCTTGTTTTCTCGTGGAAAACTGAGGTAATAGAAAAAGATCCAAAACTCTATCCTCTCATCGATTCTCGACGCAGCGACAAAGTTTTTCCGTAGACGAGCACCAGTCGCGAGAATTTGGCAGGCGTGAAATGATTTTGTATTTGTAACGTTTTTGCTAAATTAGAATCGGATCGACGACCCGGAAGAATTATTAAAAATACACAAAACTTGAAGTTCAAAAATTATTGAAATGCTGCGAATATTTCGAATGGTTTTTCGTGGCACGTTATGAAAATATGGATTTTTCAGTGACGTCTTATGACGCGAGTGGGCGAATTGGAAAAACTAAAATCAGTGGGGGAATTGAGAACTGGTGGCCCTTGATGGAAAGAAGAGAAAAGAGAGAGAGAGAGCGGTGGCAAAATTGAAATTTCTTCACTCGAGTAGCGACGCAGCAACTCATAAAAAGTTTAAACGTTTCACTCGGTGTGCGCGTGTTGCTCTACGGATTTTTCTCTTTTTTCCCCCTCTCGTTTCTTTCTTTTTTTTTTCCAATATAAACTCGACTCTCTTCTTTTCGTGGCTGGCTTCTTCTCACCCGGTGCCTTGCCGATTGACTCGATTCCCTCGACTGTATAAGAGTGTCGGAAACCCCCTCAGTCCTTGGCTTTCCCAGCCCAGCCATGGAACAACCTGACTCTTGGAATATCCGCCCCGCACCACTGACTTGCTTCATGGAGATGCTTACGCAACTTTTGCCCCCCGCGAGAAATTAGGGGCTTACTTCGCCGCGTTCAATCTCCCTGTTGATAGGGAGCCCAAAAAAATAAATATATATATTTGTACGTGTGCTGCTTGCATATAAACCCTGAAGGAATTGACGAATAAATAAAAGACAGGAAGCCAGAAACAGATAAAAAAAAAAGTGAATAGCAATCCTCGATCCTTCTCAGCTTTGTGAAACTTTTCCTGACTAGAATTCGTACACATTTGCCTCGTCAGGAGTCCAACAATTAGGCGATTGATTAACGAACCATTTTGTATGGATTTTTCAATAAGAAAATATTTTTTTCTGACATTTCGATTGGACTTTTCCGTCGTTTCAACAACAGGACATGATTTTTTTATTTTTCAACCCCGTACAGTTTTTTTTTTAATGGGAGTGGATAGCCACAGTGTTTTGCCAAGTTTGTATGCAGATTTGAGGGTTTACATGTATGTATGGATGGATGGAAAGTAACGAGATTCGGTTGGACGTTAAGAGGAGTGATGGGTATACAATCGTCGGCGAAAAGGGGTACATAACGGAGCGATGGGAGCAGAGCTGACTCCTGTTTGCCGATATGCTGATGTAATTATTATATTGGCTTGTGCTTCGTTTGAAGGAGCAAGGAGGAGGAATATGAGCGAGTATTGAAAAGAGAAGGAAAGAGGGAGGGAGTTGAATGAGCAAAGAGCTTCTTATTATTTGCTACGTTAATGCGCAGCTGTTGGTTAGATCTGAACTGGCAGTTCTGTCTAGACGCGAACGCGAGGTTATTTTCTTGAAGGTACTTAATTTTCTGTGCCCTTGAAGGCCCATTACGATGATGCTCATGAGATAGAAAAGTCCGAACGAATATTTTTTTCCAAGACTCGTAATAAGGGAGAAAAATCTACTCGGGTCGATTAGCAAAAATGGCAAGGAAAAGAAATAATTATTAAGAAAGCTGGAAAAATGTGTTTTTGCCAAGCGAATTATGCCGGAGAGTAGTGAAATTTGAAGTTGGATGACCAGGAGTTTCGGAATTGGAAGAAAAAAGCTGTGGAGTGTCTCGATCGCGTCGAGACGCCAAGTCCCGATGGACCCGGGCAACAATTTGAGGGGCCGAGGGGCAGGCAGGGGTTGGAAGTGTGTACTCAGGGGATGAGGTTGTCACAGTCGATATCTTGTCTGGTTCTCGTTTTACAGCAGGCGATGTACGTGGAATATGAGAAAAAGAGGAAAGGGTATGGACGTGCAAGGTTGGACGTGCAACGCCGCGAAGGCTGGGACGGTATGAGGAACTGGTCGTAGGAAAAGGAGGAGAAGAAGAAGCATCGGGATGATGAGGTGGGATAAGGGGGGTAGAGCCGGAAGTGAAGCGAGACTGAACCGGTGAAACAGAGTCGGAGTGACAAGGACGTAAAGAGAGAAATAGAGGGAGAGAGAAAGAAGGCTAGAAAGGAACAGGGGGATGAAAAGGAGAGCGAGAGAAATTTGGAGAGTAAGAGATGAAGGGTGGATGGGTACATTGCGAGGGGGCATGATTAGCATTACACTCTGAGCCTCGATGATCAATAGTGGAAACGTCTCTCCCTTCATTCTCATTCTCTCGCTGTGTTAGCCTTATCTCCCTCCCTCTGGGCAAGCGAGCAAACCAGAAGCAAAAGCAGTAGCAGAAGCATACACCCCCATCCGGATCCATCCTTGCGCGTCACCATCCTTTCCCCGACCCCGCAAGGCGCTATAGCTCTCGTTTCATCTATCTTGCTTTCTCTCGTATCAGAGCCAACGCAGCGGGTGAAGTGGGGGTGGTTTCTCTCGGAGCATCGGATATGCGCGAATGTCTCATCCCTCTCTCCTTTTCTCATCCTTTCTGCACTACACCAGCTCCTTCCTATTGCTCCGCAGTTCCTATATACTCTCTAGCCTCTCTGTCTCTACGTCCCTGCTCTCCCAATCCCTTGCATCACCTATCTGCACCGACTCCTTGCTCTGCTAATCCTTTTTCCCTCTCTCTCACTCTCTCTAGCTGTATATTTCTGTTTTTCTCATCGGTCCAGTCCATCTTGATAATTTTAGACTTTTGTCCATCGAGATATTCCACTTTGGATACAGATTAAAGGATCTTGAAGAGTGGACCAAATTCCGATGGTTTCCATTGGAAAAAAATCACCGGAGGTCCTTCAAAATGACGTGCCAATGGTCCCTGGATTCTCCGAGACTCGCAGGCGCGAGTTTCTAGCTAAATGGATATTGCATCGAAGGCTTTAGTCTCAGGGCAATTTTTCCACAGAGAGATTTTAGGAGGATCGATCCTGAAACGAGACACGATGCGTATACGATCGAGAAGCACGAACGCAGCGTCCAAATAACCGTATAACATCGACAGTAGCTCGAGTAGGCAATCCGCCACAGTATTTATTGCCAACACTTGGAGGGTAAGCGCGAAGAAGAAAAAAAGTGCAGAACCAGCGAGATTATGTTCCATAGACGGTCACGGGCGAGTGTATAGGTTTGCCTTCGAGGCAGGATCGAAAGTGTGTGCACGAGAGAGCATAGAGATGGGCTATGTGCAGGAATTCTTAGGTGTATTGTCAGACGGGAGGGTTGGAAAAGAGACTGCGGGGAAAAGAGACAGAACGAGAATGAGAAAGTGTCCGGGAGGTAACCGTGATTTTTGCTGTAGCCTTCGAAAACAGAAGCGAAAAGAGTTGTATAAAAAAATCCGTGTATTACGTTCAATCAACAAAGATGACCTTGGAACAACGTGGAGAGTTCGAAGGGATGAAGGCAAGCGAAGCAATGTATGAGTGCTTTTCAATTTATCGAACAAATTGTCCATACAGGAATAATAACTGACGGAAAGTTTTCTTTCCTACCTACGAGGATCTTTTCCTGCGCAGAGTCGGTGGAAAGTTTATTCAGGACTTTGATGGAAAAGCCTGGGTCATTCAACGACACGATAGAATTTTCTTGTGTGTATTCGGCTTGAAGAAATAAGGCTGTGAGAAGGAAAACAAAGAGGAGGTTATTTATTATTCTATTAAAGATCCAGGGGCTTGCTGGACTGTACGAGCGGGATGATTCTCTGATGTTAGATTTGGATGGTCGCCCGTGGTCGTAGGTCAGAAAAAAGCAGGATGAAACCTACACCTTCCTCCCTTTTTTACTTGGTCGAATTTTGTCTGCACCTGTCGAGGCAGCTTCCTCCGGTCCGGCCTTTCGGACAAAGCTGGAACCCTCGACGCAGAATAGAAGGAAGACCGGGAGGGCGAAGGATCTCTCCGGCCGATAACGGAATAGGAAGAGGAATGAAGTGGTGGAAGAGCCATCAAGCAGACAGTTTGTTGACTTTGGCTAAATATTGGATGGCAACGGCAAATATTCACTTGAACTATGCTGAAACTACGTGGACGAATGTGAGAACGTTCGAGGACCATCCCCCCGCATCACTGTGCTAAGCTATGCGTCTTTCCATTGACTCGTACGAGCTGCGGATCTCTGTATGTCTTGCCAAGGATCATTTTCATCTCCGGCGTATTCCCAGCTGTAAACCAACCTGCACGACCTGCCGGCTCGAGGCCAGCAAAGCAGACTTGTCTACTTCATTGTACGTAATAGCCTTGTCATATCGTAGCGAATAAACGCCTTCATAACAGCAGAAGAAGGAACAAGACCAAGGGGTAGAATTGTTGGTGTAGCAATCCAAAGGATGTATTTAAGGGTATCAGACAAGTTGGAAATCCATTTGACATTTAGCAATGGACCAAGCAAAATGTTGAAGATTGAATTGCAAATCGATGACTGCTCGATCTTTTCTTCATATCCAATCGTTCTGCTAAGAATCCATTAGTGACAACGATAATTATTCCATGACGATTACCCGAGCTGGAAAGATGGATTAATTCACTCTTGGTTAACAAGGTGGAGGAAGAAGGTCAACCATCACTTTGTGCCCCTCTCGCTCTTGGATTCTTTGACGATTTCCATTTTTTTTCTTCCACAAGTCTTTTTCTTTCTCACGCTTGATCGAACGTGTTCGATGAAATGTCTTTTGCATTTTTTTAATGCTTCAGAATTTTACTCCCTCTATTCGAATAAAGCTCTCGACGGATTGCTCAAAGTGTCGATTCGTCGGGGGCTTGCTTTAATGGCCCAAGTCCGGCTGGAGAATTTCACTCACTTGCCCCGTTGTGTTTCGACCTTTACTGTCCTCGTCTTCTTATATTGCGGGCTTAATTACTGTCTGACTTGGCGAAGTTATAATGGCCAACAAGGGGCACTCCGTCGATGTCTCTTTCTCGCTCTCTTTCGTTTCCTAAGTAGGATGAGGGCCTCCAAGACTCTCCCACTGGCTACCCGCGAACCCAGGAGAAAGAAAAATCGGCGAAATATTCGACCGAAAGAGAAACTCCCATCACCCGAATCACCCACTCAATCGTCCAGTCACGGAGAAAAGAGTGAGCACAAGAGAGAGAGAGAAAAAATTAACACGAAATTTCGCTCTCTTTCGACTGAGGACCGTATAATTGCATGTACTTTAAATGCTTGATGGAACAATCTTTTCGCGAATCTGCCATCTGAAGGACTCCTGGAACACATCAATTTTTTCCCCGTTTCTAGCTAGCATTCCTCTTGACCTGAACGTCGATCCATTAAAAATTCTTGTTTTCATTGAAATACTTCAAAAAAATCATTATTTTATAAATTTCATGACCAAACTTTCGAAAGCAACGTATTTGGGTTGGCAAGCAATAAAAATCTGTGCTTTTTCTTTCAGGATTAATGGCCCATTTCTTAAATAGCTATGAGGGTCCTCTGATGACCACAGAATCGAGTCCCGAGGGAAAATCTTCCTAGGAATATGAAGACAAAAACAGAAAAGTATGGAAAATGATAATATTGGAGAACTGGACATATTTCTGGAGAATTTGGGTCATTGGCGAGTACCAGGATGTAAATGATTGATCCTGGGAGCACAATAACGAAGCTGGTTTTGTCGATGGGCAGATTTTTTCCCACAAGAAAAAAAGGTCCTTTCCCCTGAGTTGTTCGTATTCAACTACTTTTTTTTTTTTATTGTTGACGGTTTGTTACAGCTAGTCGCGATAACGTATATCAAGAGACGCTGGGCTGGTGACGTCTTTGTCTGGATGGTAATTCGGAATATCGAAAGAAGGAGGGAGAGGGAGAAAGACGAAGGCTGATATGGGTTGTGCGAGTATAATGGTCGAACCTACGTCAGTATATGGGAAAAAGCTAAGAGCTACGTATATCGGAATCGCTTGGAATGATGGCGGTATGGAGAGAGAGAGGCAAGGGTGGAGGCAACTCATGGCGGGAGAGGGATGGGGTGGTTTTTCCCGTCGTCGTGCCTAAACAATATCTTGCGGCAATGTTAGGAGCGTCTATTGGGCCATTACCGAAGGTTGCTCTCGCTGACCATTTGGCTTGGACAGTGCTACGTCAGCAGTCTGCAACCTCGAGACTACCCTTCTTTCCTCCAACCCCCAACCCCCTTTTACTCTTCTTCTTCTCTCTCCTCTCATTTCTTCCTACTTTCCCTGTTTTCCACATACGTATACCAGGGACACGCACACTTTGTAACCAAACGAGCGCTGTTCTATACGCTGGAGATCGTCGACGAGCCTGCAGGACCTTGCGACCAAACTTGCTTCGAGATTTCACGCTACTTTCGGTTTCTGTGCATTCAACGTTGTGTCACAGGGACTTGGACTCTCTGAATTCTCGAACATCGAGATGAAATGCTATTTGATGATATTTTTGTTTATTTTTATTCCTCCAAGTTTTTGGTGCCTTGTTATCCATCGACGAGCGGATTTTTCCGACAAGGCAGAGTGGAAATCCACGAGGTCGTTTTACGAAGGACATTCTTGGTCAGGGGGAGGAGATTAAACCGGAAATTGCATTTTATATATCGATATCGCAAGGTAAACTTTTAAAAGCTGATCTGTGAGCTCGATTTCCAGGACCTCTTGAAAGCGTTTTTTTCTCTTGCCACTGCGATATATAAATATACAGAAACGTAACGTTACATTTACCGATATCCCTATTGTAGTAGTACACGCGTCTCCTGAACCTTACGATGGGCGAAAGTTTCAAGATTCCCGAGGCGAGATAGTCGTCGCGAGGAATGATATATGAGCGTCGATAAAGCCGAGACACTGGAGCGAGAAAGAGAGAAAGACTGAGAAAGAAACGAAGGCTCGCGGGCTCCACCCACTACAGATTCGCCCCTCCAGAGTCCAAGATCGATTTCTTTCGTCGATGTGCGGTCTATCGTATCCAGCCGATCGTACGACCAGACCACCGATTCGCCTGGCTTTCTTGCCCATCGTTTATCTTTTCCCCTTTTCCTTATTTTCAACACTTCCAAGAAGCCAATCACGGTGTCCCGAAAAAAGAAGGAAAAAAATTGAAACAAAAATAAAAACGCTTGTAAAAAAACGTTAACCTCATCTCCATTAATTTCGATCTACGAGCCTGATAAGTTTCTCGTTCCTAATCCCAATCGGAAGTTCCCCAACTCGATACTGTTGGGAACAGATTGAAAGAATTTCGATTATACTCGTCAGCAGAGTAATAAATACTCGAAATGTTAACGAACGAATAAAATATGAAAACACACTGAAAATTCAATTTTGTCAAAAAACGTCGATATTTTGTTTAATACAGCGAACTAAATATTTTGGGATAATTTCAAAATTTTCGTTATTTCGACAATATTTTTCATTTGTAACGGAACTGTCAGCAAAATTTACGATTGGAATGACAAAAATTTACTTTCCGAAAACGATTTTCCAGAATGCTTTTTGCTGGAATGACAAAATTTTCGTGATTTTTCGAGAAAACGTTTAGTTGAACGTATCCAACAAAATATCGATCTTTTCCAACAAAATTTTCTTTTTAGTGCAGTTGAAAAAATAATTACGTTTAATTAGAAAACCAGTTATTTTTAGTTCAACGCAGGGTCGTGAAAAACTCAGAATCTTGACTGTAAAGTTACACAAATTGACGGCATAATTCGAGACTATAAATTGTCTCGGTCCCCAAAGACGTATATTTTTTATCCTGTCCAATGCGGTTGGCTTGCTGTTCCATGTAACGAGCTCGACAGCCCAAGCAAAAGAACAGGCGAAAGTACAATTTCTATATACAAGCTGCGTTCAAGTTTCTCCCTAGGTCCTCGCTCTTTCCTCTCGAACGAGCGAAACATTGCGCGAAATAACGTTAAATATTTACCTTCAAAACGATTGTTCCCTGCCGGTATTCTCCCCCGTTAGCCCAGCGGCACGACGATAAACATCATTATATAATGTCGATAAGCCCCCCCTCCCCTCCCCTCCTTCTCATCTGCTCACTCGCCAAACCCACACTCTTGAAACGAGACTGGATGAGAACTTGGAAAAGCGTAAGTGGATCTATCCGAATGTATACAGTTATACAAAATAATACTTGGCTCTGTTGGTCCAAGTTATATCCTTATGCTGGGGCACGTACACGTGCGAGCCAGCCCATGCGGCAACGTTAAAAGACGATGATCCATCTGTCCGTGGAGACAAACCAATCGAGAAAAAATATCCGTCAACGACATTATTCCTTTCGTTTCCCCACTCTCGTTCATTTTTCCACAATTATTTTTATCGATTGGCGAAGATTCTGACAATTTTTCTAAATTATGAAAACATTTCGAGGCCAATTTTCACTCCAATTTTTACAGCAAGTCCATTGAGATGAAAATTCAGTTTCTCGGACTGACGTTTATAAAAATGAATTTCCTATATCGTCAAATAAAAATTTGTTTATTTCGCAAATTATGATTTTTCTTCGCATGGAAATGAAGGAAATTTCTTTGGCCGATGCCAACTGATTGCAGCGATAAAAACTTTGTTTCCGAGTCATATTTGGAGGACGAGTATCATCTGCGAAAAGTGTACACACGTCAGTAGACTTTTGAGACTCCTCGAGACTACTCGAGTGTTCGGTTTTGTACTTGAATGAAAATAAAAACTGCGAGAGAGCGAGGGAGAGAGAGAGAGACACTTGACACTGTCTGAGTGTTGTGATAAATGATTAATCGCTTCATTATGTATCGGTGAGTGACCCTTCCTACATCAGGACAAACCGGCTATGGACCACAGAATAAAGAGCACGAGATGACCCGCCGATGAATCTGCCATCCCCAGGACACAAGAACACGAAGCAATTGTAAATATTTTTCAATCCTCTGTGGCCTCGAACTAAATATATTTTCACGAATGATTCCAAAAATTCATTAATAAAATTATGACCGACAAGACCAAAAAAGGAAGAAAAAAATGAAACTCGTTATCGTGCTAAAGGGACAAAAGGAGTTGGGATTCTGTTGAAAGGATCCCGAGGGGTTGAACAACTGCAATGGTCAGGACGCACGTACATAATATGGTAAGAAGATGAAGGGTGGAGACAGAATTCAATCTGTGAGACCCTTCGCCTTACATCGTTAATTATTTCGTACTTTTCGTCTAGCTGTCGTCTGCGTTGCAACGAAAAACCAAGTATGGGAATTCCTCATTTCTCCTCCACTCGATTAAAGTCTGCACCAAATGTTTGTCTTCGAGTATTTTTTACGATAAAAATTCACTTACGATTGAAGAAACTCCAGGGACGAAGAAAAATCGATACGTGAGATTAATTCGCTTACCTGAAACAAATAATTAAAGGAACTCGTTAATACCATCGCAGAAAATCGATAAAAGATAATGAACGAGAAGTTCCAGAAAATTTGATTTCCATCAGTTATTTTTCAATGGCAGAAATGCGAAAAGTATTCCCATCGGATTCGACAAATCGCCCTATCGATCGGTTCCATTGGGATAAGGCGCGATCGGTCCACGAGTTTCGTATCGATAGAACGTCGTTGCTGGTCGCATTGTTCGTTCGGGGTGGGATTAATGAAAGACTATAAAGAGGTCGGAATTTTTCAGTACGTCGATAAATCACGATACACTTGAATAAATGGCTTTTCCCACGACGCTATTTTTCGATCATGATTCTTGTAATTTTGGAGGGAGAATTTCAAGTTTTTAACGTGATTTTTTCTTTCGAACGTGAAATATGCGAAGGCGCGGAGAAACGTCGTTGACTCGGCAATCACCTTGTAGGAAGGAAGGGTTAAACGCGGTTAAAATGAGGGTGACTTTCCACCGAGACAATATCGCATTTTATAGTTGTAATCGAGGATCATAATCGTACAAGTTTGTATGTCTCTCGTTTCCCTACGTGGCGTAACACACTCGAGCCCTATTCCGGAATGGGCTTTTCTGGGCGTCTTATAAAACACCCTTCCAAGAATGCCCCGGGTGTCGCAGGATTCCTTGCGCTCTCTAGCGTTTCCTCTGGCATATACGGAGTCTTATATTCCTTGAGAAAGCTCGCTTCTCCTCATCGTTGGGAAGTAACACACCGCGCGCGTCTTATATATAGTCCACACGCTCGTATAACCTTCGGGCTAACAAGATTTCGTGTATGTAATTGGTCGAGTATTAAATTGCGTATTCGTAAGATTGTGGGGTAGTGTTGGAACATTGAGAACAGAAGGTAAGAGAATTTGAGGCTGGTACATTGGAGGCTGAGGGAGTTTCAGAATAATAGTCATGGGTTGGATTATTTAGTAACATACTGCAGTGCCATGACAGCCAAGTTTCCGTACAGAGATCGAGAGAGTTGGCCAAAGGAGTGTGTATACAGAAAGAAGGTAAATTTGGCATGTCTGAAGAAACTCTTTGGCATTTGATGTGCATTTTGGACAGGCACGTCCGGCCAATGGGCATTGGAAACTTGAATGCGGATCGGTTGGTTCGTATGAACTCGTTAAACTTGACATCCTGCGACGTCAAGCCCTCAGGAAGGGCCAAAAGGTTGGGGCTACTTGGTGTAATGTGGTTCGCCAACAAGTTTGAGGCCAGTGAGCCTTGCAAATGGGACTCTATTGGGGTACGATGGTCACAAATCGAGAAGGAACGAGCCAAGGCTGAAAGGACGCAGTGGCACGTAGATACAAAGTACACAAGTGGTGGCTCGGTCTTATATCCAAGGGAGCAAGTTGACGGTCTTTACTTCTAAGATGTATACATGTATTTACCGAGGCATCTCGAAACACCTACGGATCGTAGCATCCCCAATGGGCTTATAACAGCTTGAGCCAATCTTCCGGGAGGCGTCGCTGGCTCGACCAATAAACGCCAAAATCACTAAACCAACTACTCTCCATCCCGATTCTCATTCCAAACTTGTTCTCCTCTTCAGCCACTCTGTTTCGGAGGATACACCTCTCATGCACCCTTTAAGGACGCGTGGCGACAGTCTTGCGACTGATACAACCCTGCTCCTTAATTACTTCATCCCAGGCACTTGGGTCTCCTTTATACTGACTCATTCCGGTGTGTTCCATACATTTAATTAAGTCGAGAGTGCCATAGTAAAACGGAGTGTAGGTGAACGAGTTTGTATTATATCGAACAAGATTGTGCGTTTACGTTGATTCCATTAGTTTTCTCGAACCAAACCTTGTCGAATCGTCCAGCCCAGGCAGAAAGAACAATTCCAACCCTTATTTGCCTCGATCCATAGACGAGGCAACTGCATTAATTCAAAACTATTCGGGCACCAAAGGTCACATGACCTGGAATGACTCGAAGCTTATTTTTACGAAGAAGTTCGACAAACGTGTCTTTGACCTTTTGCTCACCGTATGCCTGGTGCAAAAGCTTGTTGGATTTTTCCATGTGTGTACTCGATGTTCATGTGCGAATAGCTTTTCGGAGGAAAACTTTTCTCATGCTAACACGGACGTATCGTTCTTGTTTTTCTTTGGGATCACACATTTCGCTACGTCTTCTCTCGTGTACACTCAGCCAGGCTGATGGAAGCAAACGCTTATTGCTATCGATAACAATATCACTCCGGATATTTCGCGAGCTCTATGGAAACACTCGTATTCCTTGTATATACATGCCAAAATACATGGATATAACTTTATGGACACATGGATTCAACTGATCCTGACGAATCGTTGCAAAACAACGTACGCTCGTTTCTTCTTCGCAGGATAAAAGAAATGTTGTTCTGACGAGAGACGAGGCATCGATGAAACGTCGAGCAAAGAGAGTCAAGAAAATTTCATAGCTCAAACTTTCCCCAACACATGGACAACCATGAGAAGAGAAAGAAAGAGACAGAGAGATCATCCTGACTGTATACTGTAGCGATAGCAAATAAACCGATCTATTAGCTTAATACGATCGTGAAAAAGTTTTTCGCCATCTCGCGAATCCATGAAAGTAATTGTCCAGGGGGTTGATACGAAATGTAACTGTTTATTCCACCCTTTTCCGCCGCCTCGCTATAGCAGCAGGGAGAGACACACGATGGGATGTAGCGAGTTCCCTTAACAAGTTTGGGGAGGTTAATTCCCAAAGTGAAAAGATTCGCCATTGTGGCGAGAGATGCGAGACAAGGTTACATAATCTTTGAGCCTCAAATTGGCGTTCTAGCAACCCCCAATTAATGGCAAGTCTGTATGAGTTGAAAAAAAATGTCATTCGCGACTCCCAACCTTCTGGTACATTTTCAAGGGCATACAGTCCATACACGTAACATATTTACCGCCTTGTTCTTCAAAGGTTACACATACTTGGACGTTCCCACTGTCACCAACGTTTACGGGGCTCCGATCTCACAAATCCTCTCTCGTTCTCTCTATCTCGTCCACTTTCTTCGCTTTTTCGTTTCTCTCGCACGACTCCCTTCGCGAAAGCCCGTTTTCCGAAGCGTTAACGCACATCGTTGCACGAGATGTTTGTTTCTGATTTCGCGGTGCTTTTGGGAAGCCTCTTGCATCGAGCAGGGGGATAATGGTCGGGCCGGGGGGTTGCGATGTCGGTAAGGGCGATTTTTGAATGGAATTAAAGGTCCATGTTGGTGCGGTAGGCGTTTGATGTACAAGGATTCAAGTGTGTTTCGTAAATGTTGGGTTAACGGGCCAGGTAAGCTTTTCGTAAAGCCTGAAATGCGAGACGGAGAACCCGGAGCGTACACCCCCCCGGGGCAATACCATAGCTTTTGGTTCCTTGTTTAACTAGCCTTTTAATTAGAAACGCTAAAAAATTTAGCTCACGAAATACATCCGGTCTCCTCAAAATTGTGTGGCCCGGGCGCGCTCACCACGCGATGTACAAACCCCAAGAACTCTCCTTTTGTGTTCCTCACCCATTGTAACTCACGGGGGCTTGAAATCTCAAATTTACCGTCCAGAGAGAGAGCCAGCGAGAATAAGCGAGAGAAAGAGTGAGAACCAGACAAGAATTAACTATCGCTCGACTGTGTGTACGCGAGTGCAACTCCCTGGGCACGAACTGCGTCGCGACTTAACGATGGCCATCGTTACCCCCAAAAAAATCACCCTCCCTCTGCCTCATCTTCCCTGAATATGTACCAAAACGGACTCGCTGCCAACGACGAGAAAAAAAATTTGAATGTCTCTTTCCCTCCACAATTTACCAACATCGATAAATGTTATTTTTATTTTCGTTTATTTTTTATCCGAGTTATCAAAATTTGGTCCTTTGTTCCTAAAAAGTTGCGCAATTATTTTCCCTTTTGTTATTCCAGTAGATTTTTTTTTCAACCTGTTTCTCGCCAGGTGCCGTTCGACGTTGTTTCGTTTCGAGTCGACAACAATGTATTCCACGAGGCGAACAAAGGCCACGAGATTAAAATGCCTCGGACGCTTTTTTTTATTTTTGTTCCCCGTTTGTTAATAAAACTTGCCGTGAGGCTTGATGATTTCTCTTTGTTTTCAGTACTGCTTCGAAAAACCATCGATCTTTTTCGTATTCCACGTCCCAATTATGTTTATAGATTAATTCAGTATTTTTTGTAGTTATTTATTCAATTATTTATTTATTTTTGTTCCGTATGCCGAAGACGCAGCCAAAATTTCCCATCCCTCCCACGTATCGTCAACCCCCATGAGATAAAAGCTCAATATTGGATTTATTCAAGCTCGCGAACTTCCGTTAAAGTCGCACCCTAAATATAAAGGGTTGTCACTTGGCAGAGCGAGCTGCTCGAGAAAAAAAACCGAACCGTCGTAGTTGGGATTCAGTTTTTTTTCTCAACCCCCTTTCGATGCGTTTGCCTTAAGGATTCTCATCCGTTTCGGCCAGCTCACTTTTACCCTCTTCGTAAGCACTTTTCGCACCGAGCGTAAACTTTCGACGGTCGACGCGAAAAATATCAAGCCGTCAGTTCGCTCGGAAAAATCAAATATCGCGATCAACAAAAAAAAAACAATTTTCTCCTTTATTTTGTGAGCTTCTCGAAAAAACTTGGTGGTGAATTTTGTTCGCTAACCGAATGACAATAAACAACGTATCGAAGACCCTGATTGTTCAGGGATAGGCCAAATTTCCTTTGGCTAAAACTGAATTGGAATCAGTTTCATTCGATTTATCATTTTTTTACAACGGAAAAGGAAATTTTACAACAAATCTGAAATATTTGGAATTAAAGTCGCAGTAAAAGTTGCGGATTCGTGAAAATTGAGTATACACTTTGTGTGTCGGGATTTGGGGGATGGCAAAGTCGAAGAGTGCCTTGGGGTTGAATTTAAAAAAGGGTGAAGTGAAAGAGAGCGATGGCTAGAAACATTGGAGTTTGGAGTGGAGAACCGAGGCGCCCAGGGCTCTCAAACTTTGATACGATTAAGACGAAACGAATTAATCTTCATCCATCGACCAAGAGCGGATGTAGCCGAGTGGGTAAAGCCCGCGTGTCCGCCCTTGTGGTCGTTGCCGGTGATCACGAAGGCGCGACGAAGAAATTTCATTTTTTTCTTCCTGATTTTATTTTATGTTTTTTTTCCTCGAAAGGGTGAAGCACGAGCATGTCGTTGAGGAGTCGGAGGAGAGACGGAAGAGCCGAGTCGAATGAAAAGATCGGAAGCTTGGGGAAGCAGAGTGAAAACTCCGAAGCGACTATGCCCATTAGTGGGTTGAAAGTTGACGTCAATTAGAAAAGAAGAAGGAAAAAAATCGGTGGGATAAGCTCGAAGTAAAAAATCGAATGGAGCAAAACGATTCAGTGGCCATTTAAAAAATTATCAATTCATAATCAACAAAACTCGACGAGAAAAATGATCCAGAATCCTTAGAAAGAGCAACAAATTTCAAATTAATGAGATTTGGAATAAAAATACGTTGTTAACTAGTTGGAGGGATTAATTCGGGACACATTCACCGATGAGAAAAGGGTTGGAGCCGGAACTCGTACAGCTTCTCACGGAACGAGAGTCGTTCGTGAGCCTCAGAAATTCGGTAACTCGAATTTAGAGATAGTCAACTCGAAAAGGGAGGAAGGTTAAGGTACGAGGGGAAGGAGGAATCTCTATGTATATCCTCGCATAAGCTCTGCTTGAGAATCGTCGTAGGGGGTGAGTTCGTTGAACGTAGAACGAACATTGCACGGTCAGCAGCGGTCAACCGATCGTTTTTTAATCCCATTGTGAACATGGCTTAATCGAGAAGCCATTATCTCGATTTTCAAGCCCAAAGTTTCACATACTCAATTTGCCTTCGCTCGGAGAATCGTATCAAAAGAAAAATGACGTCAGAGGTCACGATTTTCCGCCATTTCAAATCTTACCAACGATTATTGCGATTCGCATCAAAACGCTTGCGAAATATTGTGTAATAA
The DNA here is from genome assembly GCA_037043255.1 of Diadegma fenestrale. NCBI lineage: Eukaryota > Metazoa > Arthropoda > Insecta > Hymenoptera > Ichneumonidae > Diadegma > Diadegma fenestrale. Next base: position 12,629,300 of record CM073317.1, read on the forward strand.
AGTCTGAAGATCCTTCAACTTCGAAATGAACGAAAACAAAAACGAGAAATTGAAAATCTTTCGGGATGAAAATAATTTAGTGACTTTTGGATAAATGCAAGAGGCCCCGCGGAATTTTCAATGAGACAGTGTTTTCCTGCACGTTGGACAGACGACGAAGAGAAAAGTTGGAACGAGACGCGGAGGGGCTAGTCTGCAATCTCGTTCGTGAGCATTAAATGCCTCAATCTTCCGGTCACGCGGTCCAGTCCCTCCGGAGCATTGCTAAGGGTTTTCACCCTCTGTCTCTCTCCATCCCTGTACGTCTGTCCGTGCTGTACCGTGTGTTCTGCTGATCGGATAGTATTTAGCAATAAAGTTTGATTCCCCGACAGCTTTCGCAGCTTTTGCCTTGACTCGGGGGTGGGGGGTGATGAAAGAAATCACTGATTTCGTCGGGGTTGCGAAAATTACAGTCGAGGTCGAATGTTGAACGAGGAACATTGTCCGACCACATACAAAGTTTCCCCTCCTGGACTTTCAGCTGATTTTCCTCCTCCGGTAGTCCGGGACGGTGGGGGGGGGGGGGGGGGAGGCTGGCGATTCGCTGCATTTTCCGTTGATGGCAAATATTTTTCTTAGAATTGCAGCCGGCGAATTAAGAAAAAAAAAATTCCTAAAATTTCGATGAGATTTGGAGAGGCGAAGCAAAATTTAGAGCCTGAGACTTTTTTTCGATTTATAGAGTACGCAAACTTATTGAAATAAAAGTCGTTTTTGCTCGGGGGCAAAAGACGCGTACGATATATAGTGCACGTGTATGAACGAGATCCTGGGACGACGTTGTAAAGCGCGGAAAAGAGGAAGAGGATCGAGGGGCAGGAGGGATGGATAACTGTATTTACCCAATCGGAGATTCGTCGTGAATTGACGAGAGAAAGAAGGAGAGAAAGTTGAAACGAGGCGAGGGCGAGAGAAGAGAATAACGACGAGACGAACGAGTGGAGATCGACGGCATTTTCGTTGGTTGGTTCGTTCGCTCGCGAGAGACACGCCAAGCAGAAGGAAAAGTATGGAATATTTAGCGTTCAGTGAGCTATAAAAGCAATTATATGAGAGCCATTGTTTGGCGGGAGTGCGCCTCGCCGATACGGTAGAGGTGAACGACGGCTTGGATAAAACGTGAACGCGAGCGACGACTACTCGTCGTCGGTGCTCTGCTGGCCTCGCCAAGCTTCGAGGAAAACGACGAGAGGGCACACACAGCCACGAGCAGGAGAAATACAAGTGCAAAGAGTTGGTAGGATGAGATGCTGGGCGATCGGGTCATTGGGAGGGTTGATACGACAGGGTTGAAAGAGTCAAAGCTTTCCTCAAACCCCTCAATGAAAATCAAGAAGTATCGGCGGCATAGCAATAAATATTCTGGTCCATCGAGTTCGGGACAATGTCCCACCGTGAAAGAAACTTTCTAAAATACATTTGTAAAGCAAATAAATTACGTAAAACTTTCTTTAGAATTCTCAACCCTTCCTAGACACACTGGGTCATATTGACCCGGACTAAACGATTTAATGTTGTTTTTTCTCACCAGTTTCTCCGTAAAAATTGGATTCTACACTGAAAAGAAAATTTTGTTGAAAAAGATCGATATTTTGTTGGATACGTTCAACCAAACGTTTTTTCGAAAAATCACGAAAATTTTGTCATTACAGCAAAAAACATTCTGGAAAATCGTTTTCGGAAAGTAAATTTTTGTCATTCCAATCGTAAATTTTGCTGACAGTTCCGTTACAATGAAAAATATTGTCGAAATAACGAAAATTTTGAAATCATCCCGAAATATTTAGTTTGCCGTATTCAACAAAATATCGACGTTTTTTGACAAAATTGAATTTTCAGTGTATATTCTTCGAATTTTGACTTTTGATTATTTTGGCCACGTCACACGATCAACCCCCGTCCAACGACGTAGCAGCATCATTCCCCTTTTCCAATTATTCTTTTCTCGAGAGCAGTGGGCGTCGCGTCGTCATAAATCGCGATTCGGCACACCAGACTTTTTTGCGCCACCCTCATTCACGAAATCCTTCTCGACGTTGGATAATTATTATTTAATACGTAATTAGGAATAACAAATTGGAGGTTCTGACAGGGAAGAGTCCGGGCATCGTGTATAAGTAAGGAATGGAAAAGAAAGAAAATAATGAAAAGAGTGATGGGTGTTTTGGGCGGGGGTTGGATTTAAGTAAAAATCGAGCCAAAGGACACGGTGCTATAGGTCGGAAGAATCGAGGGTGGGATTGGAAGGTTGGGAGGAGAAAGGCGAGAGAACGAGTGACAGGGGAGGTGGATAAGGTTGCGCTTGTTCTAGACAATCTTAAGGGTTGCTGGGAGAGTTGAAGGTGGACGATATGGTAACAAGGCGGCAAGAGAGAGGAAAGTAAGTCCAGCAGTTGCTGGGAGACTCTAATATAAATGTCCCAGCCGCGCGCGGCAAGTGCGGAACCGAGACATTCGCTAATTAAAAAACTTGAAAAATTAAAACACATTTCTCTCGTTCTTCCGCGTAAGCGCGATCGTTCCACCAACCTCTCGTCTCTATTACTCTCTTTTCATCCTTTTTCATTTTTCGAACATAATCTCTCGTCTCTCCTTTCTCATACGGTTGCGATGCTCAGCCCACGATCTCCGACGTTTTGCTTTGTCCCTTAATTTCTGGTATCTGATCAGCCATCTGTTCCCAGTCATCCAGAGCCAACCCCTGTCCTGTGTGTTTCTTCGACATCCAGCACCTCCGCTCCCTGGACCAGTTGTACTCTCCGTCGTTTTTTTTTCGTGAAAACCAGACTCTCGATGGGGTGTGACGGAGCTTAAAGAAGTAGCACGTGTTCCAACGAAGCACATCCCTTTTCCTTGACTCCCAGTCGTCCTGGTTGTTCCACCGCCTCGTTTCTTCTTTTCTCTCTTTTAAACTTCTCGCGCGTTCCATCCGATACGACCGGACGTAAATTAACGCCGTATCCTCGACGTATCGTTTTATGTGTCATGCTTCCGGACGCGTCGTTTAAATCACCCTAATCCCGAAAGTGCAAGATTCATATTCCGGCATGAAATATAAAAACCGATACTTGGCAGCCCTTGCAGAATCCTGTGAGGGCGATACATCATTCGAAGAACCCGGGGCGTTAATTCGTCATCTTCGGAAATTCGGATTTGTTATCGGATCTTGCGAAAAACGTCGAACACGTACAAAACGATTCGACTTAGACACGAGTGTGACTTTCGGTTGACCTTGAAGATGAAACCCTCACCTAACGAGGATATGACGAGGAAACGTCGACGCACCATTATTTGGGATCGGGAAGCAAAGGGGCAGGAACCTTTTGAATACGAACGAGAGCTGAAGCTTCTCTGGCAATAATAATCAAGAATTCAATAGTGTTGAACTTATTTACGACTCGTTAAATGCCTGAGGCTAATTAGATGCGGACATAAAGATTTTGCTTCGTTTGCTCCTGCTGTTCTCGTTCATTGCGAAATAGTGAATGCATCCGCGAGACTCGCAGAGGATTTCGCGTACCATAAACGAGGCTCGACGACGTGAGACAATAGCCAAAGAATACCCCGGAGATTTCTTCCGGTGAATAGGCCTCAAGAAACTGAACGTTGTCACGCGATAGACCGGGTGCTTTCTATTGTCGAGGACGGGCAGTTAAGTGCTCCCAGTTTTCTAACCTCCAAAACGAAGTAGACCCTTCAAAACCGGCTCTATCAGAGCCAAAAGCTTTCCCACCCTCGCAATGTCGTCCTTTTTCATCGTCAGCTTTCCAGAGCCTAATCTCGATGGATCTAGTCAATTTTACGCTCTTCTCTTATGCCCGAGATGCTTCGGCACTGGGTCATTGAGACCCGCGGCGATCCTAAACGTTAAATTTGATTCCGACGTTAAACTTTGATCGAATTTGTCAATTAATCTTTCGCTGATGATTAAATTATGAAATTCTAACCGCACTCGGTATTTTTTCACCTGATGAGTTCCCAAGGCATGAAAATATATTCTGCAGCTCGCGGTACGTGAAGAAAGCAGAATTTAGTTCCGGTAAATGCGGCTGATAGTGGGCAAAAAAAAAAGACAAAGCTAAAAAGGAAGTAAAATGGGAAGAGGATCTGAAAGATCGCGAATGCGAGAAAAGTTTAGTCAGACCCGGACGTGCAGTGTGGTCGGGACAAAAAGAGCCGTCCCTGACCGAGACACGATTCTCGTGGCGAATGATAGATCGTCGTACGAATCTTTTCAACGGGTTCCCTCGACCGGAAGACAAAAAAACCAGAATTTAAGATCCGTCGCCAGGTTTTTTTTCTTCTTTCACTTTTCCAGGCACACCAGCAGCAGCATCGAGAATGTATAATATAAAAAAATCCTTATGGCATCACAGTTTCACCCTGTCCCGCCTCAAAAGTGTACAAAAATACGAAAGTTTTAATTATTCAGGAGCAGGAAAAAAAAAAAAGGAGGCGATAATTGTTCTGGCTGTTTGCACGAAACAAGACAAAACTCCGAGCTCCTGGAGATTCTAATTATTCGTGATGCCATCATTATTATCTGGAACGCTAAGAATTTTTCAATTTTTAGCCAAAAAACAAAGTTTCTAGCATCGTAAAAAAAAAACGTGGCGTAACAATAAATCTGCACTAAAAATTCAATTTTGTCAAAAAACGCCGAAATTTTGTTGAATACAGCGAACTGAATATTTTGGGATAATTTCAAAATTTTCGTTATTTCGACAATATTTTTCATTTGTAACGGAACTGTCAGAAAAATTTACGATTGGAATGACAAAATTCACTTTCCGAAAACGATTTTCCAGAATGTTTTTTGCTGAAATGACAAAATTTTCGTAATTTTTCGAAAAAACGTTTAGTTTAACGTATCCAACAAAATATCCATCTTTTTCAACAAAATTTTTTTTTCAGTGTGTTTCACAATTCTCATTACATTTTTTTTCGTTTTCATGAGTTTGGTTCGTGTTTAAAATTCAATGACGCGTTCGCTCTGCCATTCCACCCATAAACAAGTAACCGTATACGAAACATATCAAGCAGCAATATAATTGTGATAAATACGAGAAAGATACGCTATTAGGAGTCGAGCATCGTATGGGTGGAGCTAGAAACTTGATAGCTTTCTTTGTGTCGATGTAACTTGTCCGTCTATCTTTTTTTCTTTTCCTCTCTGGCTCTCTGATCCAACTCTCTTTCTGTTCTCATGCGATGGCGTTAATCTCGCGAGTGTACGGTATAATACAAGATAAACAAAACACTTGTATACGCGCGTGTAAAACATGGAGCCCGCGGGAAAAATCAAGACAGAATTTCTCTCCTCTCTCTCTCTCTCTTCCTTTCTGTCTTGCCCGGTTGTACAAAGTACAGCAACGTGTCTTCGTATGCTAAATAAAGTCGTCCTCGGCATTGCTCGCGTTGTTTTAATCGGTTGAGAGTTACATATAAAAAGAAAAACGAAGAAAAATTCTCGGTAGTGTACATCGGCGTGAGAGACTTGAAATTGTCGTCGTTGCTGCGGATATTGGATTTCGTTCCTGGTCTCGGAACGTCAGAGCTCCGCAAAGATTGCGTTACCTGAGCGCCACACGTTTTTTCAACTCTTTATGAGTCATATTGCTCCGAAACCGTCCCGAAATAGGATTATCGGCTACGAAAAAGCGGAGGAGGGGATGCGAGGTGGGGTAAAATGGTCTCTATGGCTCGAACCTTTAAAGCGAATACTAAACAAAAAACGAAAGACTTTTTTACTGTCATAGTAAGTTCGATCATGATCACGGGTCGCAGGAGAAATTGTAAATGGATTTTTAACTCTCTCTGATAACACACTGGGTCGTATTGACCCATAAAAAATCGTTAACTTAACCTGAAGAATTTTCCCAAGGACTACAGACGAGAATCGACGATTTTTTTCGTTATTCAATTAAGTTGAGTTTACTTATTAAAATAATTATCTATTTTTAATGTTTCGTTGTGATATTTTTTTTTCATTTTCGTCATTATTTTTCACGAGCCATTTGTTAGCCTTAAAAATTCCAAAAATCAAAACGATTATGACCTTTTTCTCAATCAACTCCGGGTCATTTCGACCCGGTGCATCAGAATTTAGATCCAAGGAAACCCCGAGAAAATTCAGACTCTCGTTTCGACCAATTTTGTTGAATCATTCGCCAAAAGTTGGTCCTCGCGACAGTTTAAAGATGGAGTAAAAAAAAAAATTGTGTGTGCACTTGTCGAAGGAAAAAATCGGTGTCTCGGCTGGGGAATGAAATAGGGAGATTCCTGGAATGTAGTTGTAAGTGTCTATTCGCAGTGGCAGTATGTGGGGCACTTGTATAGATTGAGTGAAGTGGAGGAGAATTTTCCACTCGACACTCTTATTTCCTGCACGGCTCACTTGAATTTCTCAGTCTATACATTCCGGCGTATACGTATGCCAATATATATGTTTATTATACGCGAGTATTTCGAGATAGGCAGCACGATGAAATAAAAAAATAGCTGCTGATAATACCGTGAAAAAAGGAGGGCAAGGAAGAGGAAAAAAACGTTTGAAAAAATTGGAGAAGAAGCGATGATGGAACGCCGACGACCGTTCTCGCTGTATTTATCATTATTATCATTCCGAATGATATATTCTCAAAGCAGGTATACTAATGATAACGCCATATATCTATACAAATAACTCCATGTGTACCGTACCAACTCGAAAATTTAAGTACTCTCGCAAAATCATACGTGATTGTTCGTTAACCAGGAGAGATGAAAAAGTAGACATACGATTCTAAATATACACATCCCATATGCACGTGTACAAAAATCCACATCCGTAAGGGCTACTTGGCCATTGTTCCGTTTATCCACCTACGATTTTACATTTTTTTTTCAAACGTTGCATTTTTTTTCTGCCCACGTCAATTTACAGCAACGTCAAACACACGCACACGTGCACGCAGTATAAAATAACACAAAATTATGATATCGTACGTCACAAGTGCCCGCAGTGTTTTCTGCTGTACGGTCTTTATTCCATTTTTTATTTCAACGTCTACTTGACACGTGAATCAAGAATAAGGGATGAAAATGCAGGATTTTCCGAAATCGTGTTTCGCTCAACAAATTATTACGAGTCGATTTTTTTAAGCATAATTTCTTCCTACACATTGACTCATTTTTATTGATTAATCGAGGCAATTTATTGTTTCATTATTATTTAAGAAAAGCTTCGCTTTTCGTGCAATATCGAGCGAATGCGGAATTCACCTGGATGGACCGCATGGTCGGAGAGGAAAAATACACGATGCAGATTAACCGGAACGGATTAAAACATATTTATAAAAATAAAATAAGGAATCAATCCGCGAGGATCGAAATTCGCCTGAGAGGGAGGATCAGCGATGAAACAACAGGATTAAAGCAAACGAAGAGGTTACTTTGCCTTTTCCGGAACAACGCACACTGTTGCGTTAATTTTGTTTCGGAAAATATAAAAAATCCCGGTTAAAATTATTTGTACTGCAATCTCGAGAAATTTTCTCTGATCGAGACAAAATGGGCGATTAATTTTGCTGAAAAAGTTGGTTAAAATTGATTTAAAAATTGATTAGATGAAATTTCGGGACACCGCAAAGATTGAATAATCCGGTGCTGCATTTTGTGGGATTCGGATAAAGTCTTACGAAGAAATCTCAAGTGTATAAATAAGTTATGTGTAGAGGATTTGTTACACGATGTTATATTGAATTCCAAAGTGCCGGATATATAACGAGGAGTTTTCTAAACATTCGAGAGAGCGAGAGGGAGAGAGAAATAACGAAAGAGTGAGAGAGAGATTTCTGATACATACCAGGTCTGTTTTATACGTGCGAATGAATGAAGCGCGGGGAGAGAAGAAACACGCGCGATATATATTGTGCACGAGAAACGAAATTACGGCACTGTAAAAATATTTAAAATCCGTGAAACAAGCGAATTGGGAGGCGAGAGAGAGAAGAACCGTGCGGGGGCCTCGTTTTCGAAATGGCCAAGGCCTCGCATCGAGTTTAAGAAACTTTTCAGTTATTTCTCTCTTTCTCTCTCGCTCTCTCCGGTCCTCACGCTTTTGCGCACACTTAAAAAACACAAATTTCGTCTCTTCCTTGCACACAACGTCTCTTTGCTCTTGCCTAGCAACCACCAGATGGCGAAATGACTGATATTTATTTTTGTACAAACAAACGCTTTAATGATGAAGCAACGCTGGCCTCGCTTAACTTTACTATCCTATACGTCACCGGAGCATTTTTTTTCTACCATTTTTACACTCGACACGGTCGAGCACACTTTTTCTCTGCTTATCGATCTCCAAACGCCGGTTAATTCAATTTAGAAATTTCTCAAAGCGCTGGATCCAAAACCAAAAAAAAAAGTAATAAAAATGCATTGTCGACGCGATACGACGAAACGTCATGAAAAAATCGGAGCCTGCACATTCGAATTTTCAACATTCATTGATTTTTAAAAATAAAAAACGATCAAGCTACTGAGAATAGTGGAAAAATCAAACTTTGGGTCAAATTGACCCAGTGTGTCAACGTCGCTCTATTTAATTTGCAAGAATTTATTTTTCATATCATATCGCAGATTCACAAGCCAAGAAATGAGCTTGTGTAATTGTATTCATAAACTTGTACACATGTAGGCATGGAAACTTATGTTCTATGTATATTTTACGTGTTATATACGATTCTCGAATATCCGTCAGTTTTACCTTCCAGCTTGGCACACTGTACAGATAAACATGTATACACATCTATACACGTGAATAAATATATATACATTATAGGCTTGGAATCCATACGAAGAGAGAGAGAAGGAAAAGCAGCAGTGGCTATGCCATCTGAATAAATACAAGCAAATCAAATTCTCTTCGCGCTCTCTGGCATATCCATTACGATTATGAAGGATGTACACGTTCGTGTTGTCTCTCTTTTTTCCTTCTTTCTCGGCAATGTCTCGTCACTCTTTCCACACGTCCCTTTTTTCCATTTTAACACACGTGCAACAATTTTACATATATTTTGTGCTCTCCGATACAGAAAAACAGCCACACAAAACGATGAAGGGAGATGAAATGAAAAAGATATAAACAAGAAGCCAACGAAGAGTGAGTCTCAGTCGCGGAATTATGAGCAAGTTATTTTTCGTTAAATCTGCACATGACACTCGAGTAAATCCAGAAAATGTTTTACATTTATTTATCCTTGAAATTCCACGTTTTTCTCGTTCCTCTTGTTCCTCTTGTATGGAAAAAAAATGGATAACCTTCAGAAATACGCGAAAATGTATGCGAAATGTTTTCTTGCAGGCAGAATTCAATTATTTCGAAATATAATGGATTAATAATTTCAAGAATTTAGCACTTTTCATTAGAAGGAAAATTCGAGTTGGAAAAAGTTGAAATGGAGTGAAATTTCAAGGGTGCAAAAACGCGGGGTGTCCTGGCGAACCTTTTGCCCGGCTGTGGTCCTGCACTGCTCAGGCAAAATGTTATATATTCTCAAATGGCTGTGCGGAGTCTCCACAGAAGGTAGAGACGAGCAAGAAGACGACGATGGCGAGGAAACTGGCGACCAAATTGAATTTGGGTTCTGGCCTCTGTTTAGATTCCTCGCTGGTTGTTTAGTTTAGAGGAACAAAGAAAACATCTATGTGTTTATTCTAGCCGACGCTTCGCGTCCCATCTACTCTCTTTGTCTCTCTCGCTGTCTCTTCTCCTCTCTCCTTCATCTTCCTATCCTTCACTCGTTTTCCCTGTAGTCTTCACCCGTTTTCGTTTCGCCTCATCTCGAAGCCGTTCATCTCCTCCATTCCCCACTCTTTCCATTAATTTTCAGTCATTGTCCGTCTTAACGGGTTATTTAAGTTTTTTCATCGCGAATTTCACTCCGGAATAACTAAATTACGAGATCACTCCAATTTCATCGATCCTCAAACCACACTGAAAATTCAATTTCGTCAAAAAACGTCGATATTTTGTTGAATACAGGGAACTAAATATTTTGGGATAATTTTAAAATTTTCGTTATTTCGACAATATTTTTCATTGTAACGGAACAGTCAGCAAAATTTACGATTGGAATGACAAAAATTTACTTTCCGAAAAGATTTTTCAGAATGTTTTTTGCTGGAATGACAAAATTTTCGTGATTTTTCGAAAAAACGTTTAGTTGAAACGTATCCAACAAAATATCGATCTTTTTCAACAAAATTTTCTTTTCAGTGTATAATTTTCATGTCCGGTCACTTTACCAAACATCGATCGTTTTTTTCATCCCAAACTCGATTCTTTTTGGTGCAAAATAAAAAATAAAATGCGAAATATTAAAAACTGCCTCTTAAGCGTGTTTTCCAGAGCGATGCCGAAAAAATTCGTGAATTTAACGTCAAACAGGTGGGCGTTGAGTTTCCGAATGTCCTAGAATTGAAACTCCTGAGTTTCTTTCCTTTTTGGTCTACGGTTTTGAGGGTCCATTCTTGATATTTCTAAAGTGCTCGCTGGCGAGTGGTGCTCAGGAATTGTTCGGATGTAGCGAAACGAAAAGCGACAATATCCAGTTTCCTTGGACCGAGCTCCTTTCGAAGAACGCAGAGTATGGACGTGCGTATACATATAGATTTACATATAAATACATATTATATATGTATCTGTGTGTGCGAGCATGTGTATGCGTGTAAATGTTGGTGCATGTACGAGAGTAAAGGAAGAGTTTGTCCGTGAGACGCAATTTCCAAAATAAACGGGACGAACGCCCGAGACTCCGCAAATAATCATCTCCTCGCATGCTTTTAATTAAGTTCTCACTGTCTGGGGAAAAGCAGGGTTTTCGTTAGTTGTTACTCGTCGTTCGACGATCGCAACTGTACGAAAACGAAACTCTTCGCTGCTTCCGGTTCCTTTACTTGTAATCTTCAGAAATGTTCACGCACCAAGCGTGCGATGTTTATTTTAGAAGAAATTTGTTTTTTTCAATTTCGTCAGCCACATTTTTTTTCTAAATTCTTCCATGGCCATACTCGATTTTTTGTTATTCTTTCAACTTTGAATTCGTGTCAGTTATGACGTTATTCGGGGCATTAAATACTGGCACGGGGAGAGACTCGAGAAAATAAGTTTGAGACGGTGAGGAAGTGCTTTATAATTATTGTTCTGAGAAAAAAAAACAGTCATAATCTCGCGAGTATACAAGCCGCTCGCTTGAATAGAACAAGCCTACGCCCAATCGTATTTTTTTAAAACTCAAGCAAACAACAGCACAGAGAGCTGCGAAAGAGTGAGAGAAAAACGAGACGCGAGAGAAGGGAGACGATGATTTAAACGTTCCACAATAAATTTTCACGATTCTAGAATTCCTGGCGTAAATATTCCTGGCTGTTTGCAACCAAGCAACGTTATAACATCCTGCCGTTTTAACTAACAGATTATTAATTTCGTAGCCGTGAAAAAAGCAGAGCAAAAATAATAAATAGCGACAAAAACTTCAGATTAAACAATTTTTACAAGCGTTTCAATAAATTTAATCGAGTTTTATAATCCAACGCGGATGTTTTAATTTTTATTTTCACCCAATAATTATTTGTTGTTAAATTATCTTTGTGTTGATTCTCGGGTTCGTTGTGCTGTTCAAAAATCGTTGCTGTATATCTTTATATTCGTGTATTATCTACATCGTTGTGTGGGTTTGTCAAAACATGTACATGTAGTTGTTTCAGGTGTTCTATTTCCCCCTTGCCATACACATTCACGTGCAGAGCCACATGCACGCGCAGATATAAATATAAAAACGTAGCGTATGACTCGCCAAGTTTAACGACGATTTCGTAGTGTGTGTGTAAGTGTATACGTGTGTGTTTATATGGACGGGTGTTGTACGAAATAGAGGGATACATGAAAAAGAGAATGGAATAAAGAAGAATGGGAGGATTTCACGCGTTTCTGAGACTAACGCCACATTGATAATGTTTATTCGCGACGACACGAATGTTTGGTTCGACGAGTTGTTTCAGGTGCTGTGAGAGAGCACTGGCAAAAAGATTATGTTTTCGTCAAGCGATATCTCGTTATACAGCATTTTTTTAATGACGCGCCAACGATATGAGAGGAATCGAGTTTTTTGTTGGTAACAACGCGAGAGAACAAAGGTGAGAAATCACGTTTGGATCGAGTGTCAATTTTTTGATTAATCTCATTGGATTTCGTAGTCTCGATTCGAACGAAACTTGTTCGCAATAAACAAAATCTTTGAATTATTTTTAGGACACGTTTCATTTTCTCTCCGGCATTGTTGCCCCTGATTAAAAGTCAATTAATGTTCAAAAGCCAAGAGACACGCTGGTAAAATCAGAGCTTGGCAAATTTCAGAGACGCCAATTGATTTGTCTCATAGTTTTATACAAATCGATTGTTCTCGTTCTCTCTGTCTCTCATTCTCCGTCCTTCCTCCTCCGCTAACCTCAGGGGAAATTTGATCTTAATATTTAATCGAGTCTGATGTATAATCAACATTCGATTGAATATCAAGAACTTAGCATTCAAGTATAGTTATTGAAGATTTCATAGTGTTACAAACAATCATCGAGGAATACGTCTTCACTGGAAAATATAGATAGATACGCGTATTTATATAGAGCATGTGGGGGTTTAGGGAAAGGCGATTCTAACTGGTAGCGTCGATATCTATATGAGGGCAAAAGTGGAGGTGAAATCATCATTGTATCGCTAAACACTGAAATCGTCTACCATCACGAGATTTCTGCTACGCGGGTGTAACACTCAACGGCACGAAGTTTGAGCGTGAATAATGAAACGTAATCGACCTTATACACAGCAGTCTCAGCAGCAGCGTCTTGTTCTTCGTGTGTACAGAATAGTATTATAGTTTTATAGAGCTGCTTATATATACGTGTGTGCACGCGCGTCTCTGGGGCTGTGTGTGTCTGTACCGAATGTATGGGTGAATAGCCCCTGCTAAGTTTGATAAGGAAAGGGAAATCGAAGCCGGAAGATCGTGTGTATAATACAGGAAGACCATTGCAAAGACGTAGCTCCAGGATTTCTCGATTGGATTTAAGTATACACGGTCATGAGGTTTCCAGCGCGTTTCATTATTCAGACCAAACTCGCAAGGTCCCTTTTCAATAATAAAAAAGCACCATTTTCTCTACGTACGATTCGTTGTTTGCAAATTTATTTTTGGCTCGATGCACGTCAACGACATTTATTCACTTTTGTCGATTTTTTTGAAATTTCCTTCTAAAAATACGATTTTTTTCATTTTTTCGAAACGAATTTTAGTCGCAACTTGATTGATACGCGCATTCGCTATGGGGAAGCCTTTTCGGGTCGAGAAACCATTAATTGGTATTTGCACAGTTGTTTGAGTTTTGAAAAATTCATATTTTTTCGTGCGCGTGTTAATACGTGCGCGTTCACGACTACGACACTCCGGACAGCAAAATTTGGGGTATTTTTTATTTGTAACGTGTATTGAGATGCAAGTTTTTTGTGCTTTGTACGTCGAAGGTAACGATCAGCGCATAAATATGAGGCGAGAGCAATCAAGTCTGGATACACGTGCAAATGTGTTTATCAACGATAATGATAAAAGCATCGAAAGTCGACCGATTCGCGCTTTGTCGTAATTCCCAAATTTACGTAACGTCCAGACGCAAATTGTGGACATTCGTGCGTGCGGATAATTTTTATTTGAAAATAGCTCGTGATCGATGCGTCAACGTTTCGTTACTTTCAAGTTATAAAAATATTGACAACCTGTTGCCACAGCTGGATTCCAGTTAATAACAAACTGTTTTTCAAATTTAACACATCACTGAATCATCGTTTTCGTTCGGATTTTTAAATTTTCTTTAAATAGTGTTTTTCGAATGAGAACGACATTTGGCAAATGAGAATAATCGGGAAAACCGAACAGCACACTGAAAATAAAATTTTGTTGGATACGTTCATCATCTAAACGTTTTTTCGAAAAATCACGAAAATTTTGTCATTCGAGCAAAAAACATTCTGGAAAATCTTTTTGGAAAGTAAATTTTTGTCATTCCAATCGTAAATTTTGCTGACAGTTCCGTTACAATGAAAAATATTGTCGAAATAACGAAAATTTTGCAAAATATTTAGTTCGCTGTATTCAACAAAATAAAAATATCGACGTTTTTTGACAAAATTGAATTTTCAGTGCAGTCGTGGGTGGGAATGAGATCAACAAAAACTAGAAATTTTTGCTGTTTGATTGAAATTTCTTCATGGAATTTAATAAGCACTAGAAAAATATTGATAATTATTGGAAAAATAGATAAAACGTGCGCAATTTTGGGAACGAAGGCACATGGAGATTCAAGTTCTATCAATATTTTATGGCAACCGATAAAAGTTTGACGAGTTTCGGATTATTTCATTGATTAATGCAATATAGCGAGCAAGTGTGTCACGCGGGATGATCCAATAATTTTTATACATCTGCCAGCTGCAGGATATACATATATATATTCAAAGTATAGAGATTGTTCGCTCTGATTACGGAACATTGAGAAAAATCGTTGAAATTCTTTCAATTACGCAGTCGGATGGTGAGGGATAAATGACTTTGGTGTTGAGAGAAAAGAGAGAAGCGGTGGAAGGGCGAGGGGGTTGAAAGAGTTTCTGGTAACTTTTTATTCTCTCATGAATGTTCGAGAAGCAACGAGATCCGAGAGCGGGCATCGATATTCATAGCAAAGTGTGTTATATACTCGAAGGAGAGAGGGTTTTGTTTTTTACCCTCTTTGGACTTTGGATATTTGAGGGAGGAGGAGATTTCGAAACGAGCAACGAGAGTGTTCAGGGGTTGAGCCAAACGGAAGGGGGTGGCAATGGGAGGTAAGGATGCTCCGCTCGAAGGGGATGAAAAGGGTGGTTGGATGATAAAGAAAAGGGAAAGAAAAAGGGGGACGTCGCGGGTGGCCAGTAAAACCATCGCCAGAGAGCTGCTCGGTCGGTTGATTGGAAAGGACAGAGACTATCCGCAATTTGCGTTTTCAAGGGTGTCATAAGGGGTGGAAGAGGCGCAAAAAGAGCTCGAGAAAAGGTGAGAATTCGCTTGTCTTTTATCGTCAGACTTCATTTTCGTTTCTTCTTCTTTCCCCTTTTTCTCTTTATCTCTATTTCTCTTTTTTATACATTTCTCTCGTCTCGCACTCTCTCTCGTTTTCCTACTTTCGTACGTTGCTCTGATGAAAGATCTTCTTTGCATTTTCCAAGGGAGAACTCGAATCGTCAATACTTTCGCCCAATTTCGAACATTTGGCCAAGAGACGCAGGATTTAATCTCACGCGAGAGCACTTTCCATACAAAACTTTGTGGTAATTTTACGCTGTTGATTGAAAGCGAGTGTAAGAAAAGATTTATTGAAGAAAACAAATTTGGCAAGTCCTCAAAGAATAATTAAACGTTCGCAGTGTAAAAAACTTCAATGAGAATCTTTTTATTTCAGCGATTATTATAATGGGGTTGTGTAATTTTAATTTCCACGAGCAATCAGGTCAGAGGCAACTGAATTTTTCACTTTTTTCGGTTCTCTGTGACATGCTAAAAAACGGGAATCCAAATAGAAAACTTTTGCGCATAAGATTCTTTGAAATTTCGAGCAAATTTTCAAGAAACTGGGTCAGGATTGAGTGATTAATGATGAGTTAATTTTTTGGGTTCTCGCGTCTAGGCACAGTCAAAGTTCTGCGTTCTCTCTCGCTCTCTCGTTAGAGAAATATATAGAAATATGTGTTCAAAGTCTGACTTCCGTTTCTCACGTCTCTCGAGGTTCTCTCTTCATGAAACGAGGGTTATATAACCTTTGCGACAGAAACCTCAGCAGTCACCCTCGTCGAGAGCAAAAAGCATCAAGAGAGGGAGCGAGAGCGATAGAAGAAAAGAGAGAGAGCGAGAGATTCAAGTCGAGACACGCGGTGGATCTCCTTAAATTATAAACAGTGTCGGGCCAACGTCGCTGCGGGACTTTGATCGTGTGTTCGCTTCTCGTAACTCTGTTGCAAGGCATGTACTACACGCATACACTGATGCAGAATCGTCCAAGAAACCAAGGAACAACGACGTCGACGCGATAGCTAGAGAAACTTGGCCTGTACTTGTGTATACATACAGCAAAGTCTCCGGGGCAAGTTTTCACTCCAAGATTGAGAGACGCGGAGAAGCTGCGACAGAGCACGCGAGTAACCAACCAAAATTCGAGAATTTCGGCTTTCTATACCTTGAGCTTCGTTCTCCATGCGCGCTGGTGCGTTTGCTCATAAAAAAATCAGATCGAGTGTCATTTGAAACAGCAAAAAATTTGCATCAATGCATTTTTTGACCCAAAACGAAAATCGATCTTCAATCATTTTTTCCCATAAGCAAAACGCAATTAAAATAATTCAAGTTGTCGAAAAGCCAGTTTTTCTTCTTTACAGTCTACAGGAGCACTGAAAAGAAAATTTTGTTGAAAAAGATCGATATTTTGTTCAATACGTTCAACTAAACGTTTTTTCGAAAAATTACAAAAATTTTGTCATTCCAGCAAAAAAAATTCTGGAAAATCTTTTCGGAAAGTAAATTTTTGTCATTCCAATCGTAAATTTTGCTGACAGTTCCGTTACAATGAAAAATATTGTCGAAATAACGAAAATTTTGAAATCATCCCAAAATATTTAGTTCGCCGTATTCAACAAAATATCGACGTTTTTTGACAAAATTGAATTTTCAGTGAGGACGATCACGCGGAATTCATCGCAGAATCCATCATCATTTTATACACAATCTTGCCAAATATATTCCCCACTAACTCGTCTCTCTCTTCTTTATATCCTCACTATTTTGCACATATACGAGATCCTTGTGACTCGTGACACACGTCAGACGATATACTGTGTATTTTGCGTATTGCCCTGCATGGTGTTTCAAATGCAAACTCAATTTTATATATAAATATATCCAGCACGACGTGTAGGTGTGCACGCGTTTCTTTACAAAAGAACTTTGCCCGGTTTTTATTTCCCCACTGCATTCGTCCATATAAAGGAGTTTCCAGAGCAAAGAATATTTTCTAAAAATTACTAAAAATTTACTAAAAATTAATATTTGTCTTTAAACTACTCGGTAAAACGATAAAAATTGTTCTGAAGAATTTCTCGGTCGCTCTAAAAAAGCTATTGGCCGATTTTTATGACGAAAAAAATTGTATTTTAATTATTATGAACTCGATTGAGCAATCCTTCCGGTAAAAGGAAAGGCCCATGGACGAATTTAGATGTTGCAAAGTGTGTGGTGGCAAAGTATAGCACAAGCATCGTTGCCTTGCCGCGCGGTGCGGGTAACCTGTGCGCCCGTATAATATCCACCTTTTTTTTTTACTTCGGACCGCAAGAGGGTGTTGGAGCCGTCGAAAAAAACGCTTTAAGGGTCATAAAACATTTGTTTCCCTTGCCGCTACTTTTCCTGCACGATTTATATACACGTTTGGTACGTATGTGTTGTATGAGTCGTGTGAAGTTGCCCTTTGAGGCAGCGCATGGTATTTCGAGTGAGAGCGTGTCCGCCCACCGCAAGATTTCGAATTGAATTTAAAATCTGAAGGCTCGATTTTATGGGGTTTCGTACGAGATGTCAAATCGCACGAAATTCGAAAGAAAGTCAGTATGAGAAAAGCTTTTTATCATTTTCTACTTTTTTCCTTCATGAACGAAAGAAATCCATAAGAGGAAAAAAAGCTGGAGAACGCGGTATCGGAATCGTTTTATTTTTTGCATGGGTTCGTGTATTTATCGTGAATTTTCATTATTTTTTTATCTTTTTTATACTCAACTCATTGACACCATATCAATGAATTTTTTTATGTACTTTTTTGATCTTTCAAACACGTTTGTTCAGCTTGTCGCGATGAAATGGCCGAGACAATGGCTCCCGAGATAGCGAATTCGAGTCTACGATCGATCGACGGTTCGTCGAAAAGATTTCAATGGATTTTATTCTACACTCGATTATTTGGATTTTCAATCAATTCCATGGGAAAATTCATTGATAAAAGAGTCTTCAGCTGTTGAATCCGTCTTGGAATTTTCATTAAACGAAAAGGTTTTTTGTTGTGTCGATTATTTGTCGGAATAAAAGAGGAAACAAGTACCTGATCGTTGTCCTGTTGATCTTGGCTGTAGGGGGTGGTCACATCACCATTCGGGGTGGTTGAGGCGGATGGTCGTTGAGACGTTGACAAGTTGATCGCGCCGTCACCGTCCGTGTCATGATCCATTATGCCATCGTCCTGGAAATCACGCCATCATTTTTTTCTCTGCTCTCTTTCTCTTTCGCTCTCTCTCTCTCTAGCGAAGAATATTATTTACGAAAAAATCAATTACGTGCGAGCATCAAACGTAAACTTGACTAAAGTAAACACATACACACACACATACACATATTATCGACGCAGTGGATCGATAAATCACTGTAATTCCTGGTAATATAATTTGCGTTTTATATTATAAACGTGTTTGTTTTATTTCGTAATTCAAATTCAAATCTTCCGAAGGCAAAAGCGACGAGAATTTTCTCGTCTATCCAAACTTCACCGAATCACTGAATAAACAAATATTCCGAGAAGCTTCTCTCCAACGACGTTGTTCGAACACGTGAAACAACTCACTCCCGAAAAAACAAATAAAAAACAAACGAAAAACTGAAAAAAAACGTCCGACACACGCGAGACTTTCAATTTGTGCGTGGGACGAACGAACGATCGAACAAAAAACAACGTTAGACTGTAACGAATGAACAATTCCGAAAAAGTTAATCGGAACGGAGAAAAAACTGAATCTAGAAAATTTGGATTGTGGTTTGAAAATATTTCACATTTTCAAAAAAAAAGATTTCACTGCCACGGTCAAAATTGCCAATGATTGTCGAATCGATCGAAAAAATTTTACACTCGCGTAATTTGGACAGTTGTAAATGAAATTTAGACGCGAACGAGTGTACGTGAGGATTTTCGGAGAGTCCACGTGCGTCGGAACACGGCTCACGTACGTACTGAGGCTCCGAAAAATGCGCGATCGAGCGAACGTTTCGTTTTGACACCAGCGAGACACGTGACAGGTTCGCGCAAAGGAGCGGGAAGTTTTGGAGCAGAATTTTCCAAAATGTGTTGAAACGAATGTGTTTTTTCGAAATTCCAACGGAGGAAACGACGAGGAACAAAGTTGCGCGAGTTGATGCGAGCAAGTTGAACGTAACACTAACTAAATGTGCGAGGGGTAAATACGTACGAGTGAAAATAAAAGAGAGAGAGAGAGAGAGCGCCGAGCGACCGTGCCTGAACGTTCTCGCTCTCTCTCTCTCTTGTTCACTCGCACGCGTTCATTTCATGCGGCAACAGTCCCTCTTTCTCGTACGCAAGCGGGCAAGTCCATGTTCTTTCTGTGGTGCGTTGCGTTTGGGAGAGAGAGCCCCGCTGTTGCTTATTGTGTAAATATAAACAAATATAGTTGAAACCAACCAACAGGCCTGCTTTTAGTCTTCCCCTCTTTTCCCTCGCTCTTCCCCACCCTCTTTTTTGCTCAGCTCCGATTCGACATACGAGCAAGCAAGCCAGCAAGAGAGAGAGAGAGAGAGAGGAATCCAACAGCTGGCATAGCGCTGTCTCTTTCTCGCTGCTGAGTCAATTCCGCTCCCTCCCCCTTGCCCCCTCATTTCTTCGTTAGTTTACCTCTGTCTTATTCTCGTCTCCTCCCCTCTCTCTCTACGGCTGTCCCGCGTATACAGTTCCTACACGCGTCATAGCCAGCGTCGCGACGTCCTCCTCCTTTTCCCTCCAACAATACTCCCCGCGCGCTCCGCGCCTCATCACGTGGCCCTTTCAAAACGTGGTCTTGGCGTCTTGAGCTTCGTACAACCGGCAACAAGATCTTCTCGCTGTTTCGGCACATCCGCACAACATTTTGTTACACCAAAAATATTTCCCACCAGAATCAGAAGATTTTTTTCGCAACTTTTTTCAGCGTGCAATCAAAATTGATGATTTTTTGGTCAAATTCTTTGAAAATTCGTTTTTCTTGTCAATTCAGGGCTTTTTGGGCTTGAAGATCGTTTTTAAGCTGCCGAGCATCGAATACCTGTTAATCGACGAAAAAAATGATTGCACAAGGTGCGACGTACACGAGGCAGCTTAGGAGCGTGGAAACCGCGCGTACACACGCACGCACACATGGACGTTGCGCCCAGAGAAACTCATACGAGATGTTGATCTCCCACCGGCAATAATGGGGTATATGGGGCGAGAGAAAACAGGAGTACAAGATGGAGGCAAATCCTGGGCTTTGCTAGGAACCATTGTCTATTTTTTTAGCAGGGTTACCGAAGGGATATTCGTCAACGAAGAATGCAACGTTGTACACAAGAGAATATATATACGAAAGAATCGTAGTTATGAAAAAAGTAACGCGGCACAACAAAACGATATGAGAGTCTCTGTACGAGTGTCCGGTATTTTAGTGAAGGGGGGAAACCCGATGTTACCTACCGACGGGGCTTGGTCCTATGACAACAAAACCGAACCGTCAAAAATAGAGGCCCAGCCGGCTCTCAATGGTCCCATACACATGGACGCGACATACCATAACTGTGTACAAATAAATGTACATGTGTATGTGTGCGAGTGCAGAAGCCCGACCGCGATATACGCGGCTTATATTCACAGGCTCGTACACCAAACATGTATTTATTTAATAAACAACAATCGTCTCTTTCCACTGCTGTTCGTGGGGATAAGAGCGATTCGATGTGTATATAACCACCGTAGGGCCAATGTGTTGCTCGCTATCGAGTTTCTTGTGTCCTCGATACATCGACCGAAAAGCCTGCTGCTTAGTTTCCCCCAAATATTTCAGTTTGCCTTCAACAACGGAATAATTTGAATGATAAAAAAAAATTGAGAATTAAAATACGTTGGTGGATAAGAAAATTCAGTCGGTTCAAATTTTCGTGCTGAGTTTCGGTTATTCGTGTTTATTAATTATTATTGTCCGGTAGGAATTACGATGACAAGGTCGCTGACAGGGGAAAAGTGGAAGAAAAGGGTGTATACTCAATTCTGGTAGAATCGTAAGGAGAGATAATACAAGGGGGTGGTTTAAGGGAAAAAAGGGTGTCGTTGCGGACACGCGTTCGGACCCTCACGTACGGCGGGATATGTATGTAGGAAAATATATAAATGCACGTGGACGTGCATAACATACACTTAATACAGGGACAAGTGAGCGTGGACGCTCGGCGGAAGGCAGAAGGATATGAATATATATATATAAACATGGAGCGATAAGAGGAAAAAGCAAAAAAAACGCCACACGAGGTTTCGGGGCTCCCTAAATAATAAACGAGAGGATTTAGAGAACTGTCCGGTACGAGAGAGCAGCGAGAGTCGTTGGTTGGGATGGTCGTCGGTTGGCAAAGCCAAACTATAGGAAGGCGGTCAGGGGATGGTGGGGTGGTACATAAAAATACTTGAATCTGAGAAATTAGCGAGGTAACGGGCTGTCGTCCCTCTTGGAGGAGAAGCAAAGGACGGAGCGGGCAATGGACCGTCCGAGAGAAAAAGTGGGAGGTAGAGAGAACTCGAGAAAAACGTTTGGACCGTGCGGGAGGTGGGAAGGAAGCGAGGAAGAAAGACCGAATGAGGCAAAACGAGGATTTCAACCCTATCTTTCTGTATGCGTGGAGAGACTACAGCGCGCGAGAGAGTCCACGGTATGGCGTTTCTAACGAGGAGCCACGGAAGAAAGGTGGGGCACGTAACTTTGCGGGAACAGGGGAGAGAAAAGTCCAAAGGGGATGAGAGAAAAAAGCCTCCGAGGTTGGTCCTAAAAGGGTTGAATTAATGTCGCGATAAATATATGATTTAAGGTGGAAACGTTTGCAACTCTACGGGCTAATTTTTTATCTCAGACCGCGGCGAGGACTACGTCGACCTAAGTCCATTTGTGTATGTATATCTGTGAAATTTCTACATGCATATCTACTACGTAGAATGACCCATGGTTCAAGAAGCTGTACAGCTAAAAAATAACAGTCGTTGGCCCGCTGTGGATCGTCGACTGTTTTCCTTGCCCTCTGATGACAATTGTGAGAGCCGACGTGAGGCCAGTTACTATCCTAAATACCCTAAACGTTTCGCTCAACATTTTTGTATGGGAAAACGTGTAAAAACGTAGAAACCGCGTGGGTGGAAAGAGAAAATGCTTGGTTGTTGGAGCAAGGCTTGATTTTCGGAACGGGCGACCGCGACGATGACGCGACGACGTCCATCGTCGATAACCTCGAATATGTGTGATGCTGGAACGAGCTCCAGACAAAAATACTCGTTCGCGTATAGGCGGATGCGTGAGACGAGCAAGAAAAAACAAGGATTCGTTTCGCGACGCTTTCGCCATGATCGTAAGAGGGAAAGGAAGGGGGCCCACCAGCCACCAGTGCAATTTACTACCCCCGAAAATTTCACTAGACGCACACTTTTTAATAGTTTTTCAACCCCCTCTTCCTGCACCCTCGCACACCCGGGAGACTTTTGTTTTTAACGTAAAAAAAAGGCTCCCGCGCATCCGAAAGTTCCAAGAGGATAAAAAGGGAGGGGTGCGGGGGATGAAAAGAAGGCATGCGGAAAAAACCTGAGAGATAAACGGGCCAAGCTTGGAGAGCCAGAAAGATGTGGATTTTCTGGACAATCCCAGCGCTCCATGGCTTCACCAATTATAACTCCAAGTTTGCATATTTATATATATATATCAATTTTTTATATAAGTACATGATGGATTATATGTCTGTGTACAACCCTCTCTGTCCAATCGTCCGAGAATGCATTTTATAATTAATTCGTCCTGCGTAACCGCTCTCCAACTTATTATCGGATTAATTTACCTCTTTTTTACCCAGTAATCACTCCCACCCCGGTCCCCCATCCATTTTCCCTCGCGCCTCGTCGAGTCGAGCAATTTTTCTATTTATTCACCATTCCCTTACGCCCATCCGCATTTTCGCCGCAAAGTACGAAGCCGCACGAGAGAGGATAATGTTTCATAGGATTTTTTTAAATTTTCGTCAAATTGGAAATTCTATTTTTTTCTTTTCTGTCAAGACGCGGCGCCAAGGGTGATTTTCCGACGACCAAAGCCACTTACATGGCGGTCCTCATCTTTTTTTGGCATAAAAAATAAAAAACCATATTCAGCAGCTTCCATTTTCTGTCCTTGCAACAATTTCCGAAATTCACTTAAGCCAAAAACTTTATCGATAAATATAAACCGTGCGGTCACGAGGGTTCCTCCGCGGGGACCTGGACCCAACCACCCTTCGCAACAAACTTTTTTAACCCTTTTGTACTTTACCCTTGAAATTTTATAATGTGTGGACACTTGTCTCAGCCTTTGTACACACCGTTTATGGATTTTTTTGTTCTACAGCTCCGGAATCTTTCGGAAGGTCAGACTCTCATTTCCCTAGCTCTTTTACTAATTGCAGGATATTTACCATTTTTGGCTGAAATATCCTTTCTCAGGACCACAAACATCGACTCTTTTCAGTGTCTCGTGGTCCCTCGGATAAGCAACTACGCGTAGCGGATTCCACGCAACCCCGAGGGGGTCAAACGACTCTTCCCTGAACGCAAACACTCGGACCTCGACGTCGACGTGATTTTTACTAAACAAAACACACCCGAAAGAGAGTTCCTCGATGATTTTCCCATTTTTTCGGTGAAAGATCGTCAATTTCATTCCCCCACCAAGGCGACGTCATTTTTTTAGGACCCCAACCGGGCTTGGAGCGAAAATCATAAGCCGGAATAAGTTGTCAGTGGTTGGCAAGTTAGGAGCAGCGAGCGATATCGGAATAACGTACGTCGCTCTACACTCGTAAACGCTTGGGTTTTCGTTGGGTTAGCACTTTTGGATACTAACTGTCGGACATTAGAATATACCGAATTGATATATTATGGGCGAGCCAACAAAGTGTGCTCGTATATTTAGTGGCGAGAAACGACGATCCGGATAGTTGACGTGTCGAGGCTTGGGGAAAAGACGAGGAAAATATGAAAGATCGTGAAGGGACTTTTGGGTGCTGCGGAGAACGCAAAGGCTTGGATGGCCAGAGCTGAGAATCGAGGCTGTGACCCAAACGGACGCTCGGTTACATGCACTCTTCGAGCGTGAACGAACCGCTTTCGCATCTTTCATCGCATTATCACCGCATTGAAACCTCGTAAAACTCACACACCCACACAGAAACGAAATTTCTCTTATGTCTGCTTCCTACTTTTCATCCGGTCTTTTGGTCCGGTTTTCCTAACCACCGACTTATATCATGTCGTCTGCCGGATGCCAGCAGCCCCAAACAGAATTTCACCTATCACATCTGCTCCTTCGAAAATAAAACCGATTTGTACTTTCCTGAAATTAAGAAGTTTGAATTTCGTTTTTGGAGAACATTTTTAAGGTAAATTATTCAACTTTTTGTGTTTTTCTTCTGGATTTTCATAAACAAATCCGCGTCCACAAACGACTTAGTGATAATTTTGATAAATTCTGGATCCTCGAATCCTCGAAGGCTAAATGGAAAAATGTAATGGAGTAAAAAAAGGCAAAACAAAAGATTCCACCATCCGAGCGACTTAAATGTTCATTAATCACTGTATCTCTGTATCGCGAACCTCTCGCAGTGAGATTCGAATTTATCTGTTGATAGTGAAGCCTGGGAATAGGGGTTAGGCGAGCGGTGGGAACAGCGGAGTGTGAGTCCTTGACTGCTTAGTGCTTAGATGGCAATCAGGGATGATTTTTCATGCTGCGGAAATGGATGGCTAATGGGCGTCCTGTGCCTGCTGGCACATTACAACATCAACGTTGAGTATCTCCGTAGTCGTGGGCGCATATAAGCTGGGCGTTAATTTGGTTTTATGCGGAAGCCATGATCCGAGAACGAACGTGAAATTGAAGAGGTGCAAAAAGGAGGGGATGAATAAAGATAGCGAAGAGGGGAGGGCGAGTGAGTGAGAATTTTTGCATTCTCACTTGTTAGCATACTGATCATCGAATCAGCCCTGGAATTAAGGAGAAAAGTCGTTGAGTTCGGAGGCAAAAAGGGGGGTTGAATAGCGATTTCGCGAGGGGTAGAAACTCTACGAGCTGTGACGAAGACATCGCGACACAGAAAAATGTCTATATACATATATTGACAGGCATAGACAGGCTTGGAAAAATCAGCTAACCCAGAGGGTGAGAAAAGGGAAAAGAGACCCACTCTGTTGATAATATCAGATCGCATGGCACCACCTTCCCTTCTCTTCTACGAGCTGCGAAAGGCATTGGCTGGCGGACTATTGTCGCAGTAATGTTGATTGGATTCAAGACCGAAGGCATTAATCTGCCTTCTTTTATTATCGAGGCGTGGGTAGCTAAGAATTGAGAAAGTAAAAGAAGAAGCCTTGAGAAAGAAACAAGTTCTTTGGCCTTTCTTTCACACCTTCGGAAATGCCACACTATTCACGAAACAACGAATACAATTACTTTCCCAAATTTCAACCCCCGAACAATGCTCATCCAGCTTCTGTTTCAATCCTGTCAGTTATCACGGATTCAAGGGCTACATACAACTGGGCGGCAGCAAAAGTAGAACAAAATTCTACAATCGACATTGTCTGCACTGAGAAATTAAGGAAAGACCAAGAAATTGATTCGTTTATTGAAAAAAACTCGCTGAATTTTATGCCGATGAACTGGATCAACTTTTCGTCCAGTGTTTCTCTTTACAGAAGTTAAAAATCGCAATCTTGACTGTTGAATTATTTTAAAAAATGAGCCAACTCGCTGTCACTAGAAAAGCTACTCCAGAACTCGGTCATCGACATCTACGATTTAGTGCGATCTAAATCCCGCCCCAGTATCTCTCAGACCCAAGTCGATGACATGTCTCATCAACCTTGCTGTCGACTCGATCGTCAATAGTCAGGATCGCTGGACTCGGTGTCCAAAGCGGGAAAGAAATCCGGATGAATGATCGTACAAGTGGTGGACAGAGGCCGATAAGGGTATGAGTAGAGAGTCCACCCCTGATCGCACCCTTTGGATTTGGGAGAGGAGTGGTCGGTGTCTCGAAAGGCCTGGTTGATGTCCTCGCAGGCTTGTAAGGAGGGTTTCGGTTCTGCTTGAATTTGGATCGTTGTCCAGCGTCGTTGGATTGCCAGCCCATAAAGAATGGACCTCTTTGTTTAGCCGTTTATAGTGGAAGAGATTTGGCGGGATTGTCGTCAAGCGATAGTCAGCCCTTCGTGCATTTAGGGTGAACACCATAGAGCAGGGTGGTGGCCGGTTCCTCTACGAGTATTCTTCGGTGGCTAGCAGGATTGTTAGGAGAGGAGGGTGGTTGTTGCTGCTTGTGATCCGAAACATGGTCAGCCAGAGTCCTTCAATACGCACACGCGTAGACCAGACTCCTGACCTCGGTTTTGCTCACTTTTTTCCTGGACCTTCTTGCCTTTTTCTACCCCTCACATTTTTCCCGTTGCTCTTTCCTCACTTTCCTCTCGACTTTTTCGTTTTTTAGGATTCTCATGCAAGCACACCAGAGGCTTTTCCACGCGACCAAGAGATTTCTCGACCCTTTGCCCAATGGCCCGGCATTAGCTGACAACAGAGGTGTGGACATCGGGATCTTCTCCCTTATTCGTAACAACCCTCCCGCGCTCATACGCGACAACGGAAGCTGCTCTTTTGCTTGGCTTTTCACCTCGTCCCAATAGGCCTCCATTGGCCAGAAGTAAATATACTATATCGACTTGACTGCCGGTCCACCAGAAACGTTTCCCGTTTATGGCACACCCTGGATCGTTCCCCATCCAAATAAAATCTACTGATGAAACAGATAAGAAGCCAATCTCGTGTACCTCTGCACGTACATTTATTCGGGATAGCTCGTAAGATCTTTCGCTAAAAGTTGTCCAACTCTCAAGAAAAATCTCTTCACAGCTTCTTCAATGGAAGGGAAAAAAATTTTAATATCCTTAATTACTCGAGACTCTACCACCGATTTTGGAGTCTAAAAATCCTCCTCGTACTGGCTGGTGAATAAATCAGACACTCATCGTTTTATCGATTCTCAGAGATCCCAAAGATACGATATAACTGATGAGATAACGTGAATCATTAAGAGATTTCTGGGATTTTCTATATGAGCTGGAAAAGAGAGGCTCGTATGGGAACTCAGACGTTTGGAACGAGCCAACGTTCGATCCAAGGACTATATTGTAATGTAAGCATATATAAAGTTGAAATGAAAATGCAGAGAATTCGACGTACGGACATTAAACGTTCTAGTTGGTTCGAGAGGCTGCTCTTAGGTTGGTTCTCGAGGCAAGATTATTGGAGACATACGAGCGACGAATAAACGCTTGATAAGCTCGAAGCCACATTTATGTAATAATGAGCTAATGTAGATAATAGGATTATTGCGGGAATCTCCTATAATTGGCCGCTGAAAAGGTGAGCTTGGTTTTGCTAATGCTCTCTCGACTCTTATTCCTTTTCTCTCTCGCTCTTTCTCGCCCTCGCGACAATTCTCTCTTTTCCGCTTTTGGTCTTTCTGCTCTCCATAGCCATAAGGTTGCTTTCGGGTGGACGCTTGGATCGTTAAGCTTAAGAGGTTTACGGGGATTTAACGACGCACCAAAGAAAATCTCCGCCAGGCCACTAGATTCTCCATGTCTGAATACACATAACCATATAAATAGAAACAAAAAAAATGAGCTGATAGTCATGCACGTGATTGGTCGTGACTTTTCATTGAGTTTGCCACGAAAAATCTTGGCCCAGCAGGTCAAAATTTGCGACAATCAAATACTCTCGTGCCTGTTTGCATAACACACTGGTGGATTGAATAGTGAAATTTTTCATTGGGCATAATAACTATTCAATTTGTCGAGGTACGAGGATTAACAAGACTAACAAAAACGAATGAAACGGATGAAGCAAAACGTTCGAAATTGCACCAGATCACCGCGGAGAGTCATGGTTCGGGGTATTTCGAGTGCATTGAAGATCCACAATGGCCATATCGATACGGGGGTTTGGGGGATCAAGGGCAGGGGGTTGTTTTGCAACCGCAGCACCGCTGCACCAGGAAAACCAAGTTATTTCGCGACCTCTCTCCCTCTCTTTCTCATACAAATACACATTCGCCTCGTTTTCGATGATATCACAATAGTGTGCGAACTCCCGGCCCGGTATGTGGATAGGATAGAATTATTCATGCGATACTGCCGGGGTTCCGATGTCCACAGGACAAAACGCGCCAATGCAGAGAAGGGGGCGAATTGCACCATTCAAAACACGAAGAATGATGTATGACCAACCTGCCAATCATCCCCCTACGGACATTTTACGCCTTTCTCTCTCTCTGTCCTTCTCTCCGAGTTCTATGCTTAAAAAAACAACTTGAATACAGGATTGCAATAGCTCAATAGCACTCAATTTACCAATTCGACTGTTTGATGGCTTGCCACTGTTAATTATTCATGACTGAATCTACAAATCGGTATCATCGCCATTAGACGCAATTATCTTGACATTTCACAAGCAATATGACTGTTTAAATTTACTGCAGCACTTTTTACACCTAATTATTCAAATAACAAACTCGAGTTCGATTTATCGTTCGTAATTTCAAAATGCGAGATAAATTAGATTTTTTTTTTTTCGTTAAAAATTGATTCCTGTCCGAGCACTCGAAAGGAAGCTTGAGTAATCGCGAGAATGAATAATTCTACACACGCGGTTATGGTACATTCAAGGTCCATCATGAATAGCCAAGAGAGATCGGTTTTGCTTAGCACATCCTTATAAATTTCATCGGAATTTATCGCTCCGCTCGCAGACGAGGAGGCACACGTTCACGTGCAAATATAAGGGTGAATTTTCGTTTCTTTCGGTACGCAGAAAAGGCGTGAGAGGGTTCGCGGACGTTGGATTAGGGAAAAAGAAAAAATTGCAACTCAGCGGACGTATTTACTGTGAGAACGGTCAGCCTTCGGGTTTCCGTGAATATATATCTATGTCTATATCGAAACTACAGACACACTTGCTCGCCACACCGAGTAAATAAAGACGAGGGCCTGGGTAGAAACTTACCCTGTGGTTTCTTAATATATATACAAACCCAGTTCATTCCTCTCGTCCAACTTCAAGAGCGGCATTAGTGTCTAAAAAAAATATATATATATATATATTTTTTTCTTTTCACACACGAGGAGGAGCCGCACACGTTTCGGGGGAGTTCCACCGGTCAACCGACATGTGTTCGAAAGATGAATACCCTCGGACCTTGGAGTAGAACTCGGTGATTTATGAGTCCACCCAAATTTTCGACTGTATTCGGGGCGACGTTTTGCTCCATTTCTGTATGCCCCTCGACTCTAAATATCACTACATAGCTCAATTATGCATTCGATCGCAATCGTTTCCTAAAAACATTTGCTCGCACGATGCAAAAAAAATGTTTTTTCTCGTGTTGGGTCTTAAATATTATTCAGAATACAATGTTTTCTATTTATTGTAATTTGGCAGACTATTGATTTTTTTTTTTTTTTTTTTTTTGTCGTTTAATAGAGAACTATAATCTGCTACATAAAGTGACAATGAATAGTTGTGATGTTCGAGAGTACATAGATTTTGTCGGTAGCGGTTGCATCCAGCGATGCACACTGCACTATTGTTCACTTATTTGGTTTATTTTCTTATCGCTTAACTCTTGACTTTATTTATTTATTGTTTTTGTTTTGGCTTTTATTCGGCCCGAAATCTTTCTCGCAGGTCTAGTGGTTTGTGTTTCTTGAGTCTTCGTGAGATCGTTCTCCGGTCAAGGAGATTTGATGCAAGCAGGTTTGGGTGATTAGCGAGTCGAGTTTCGTAGCGTGTGCATTGTTCGTATGCCACTTTTCTTACAGTGTCTATACCGAGATCCTTGTGCAGCCTGACGTTGGTGACGTACCACGGGGCATTGGCGATGGCACGAAGAGTCTTAGCTTGGAATCGTTGTAATATTTCGATGTTCGAGTTACTTGCAGTTCCCCAGAGTTGTATCCCGTAGGTCCATATAGGTTTGAGTATCGTTTTGTAGATTAGTAGTTTGTTGTGGAGGGATAACTTCGATCTCTTGCCTATTAGCCAATACATTTTCCGTAGGTGGAGGTCGAGCTGCCTTCTTTTGTTTTTTATGTGGCTGGTCCACGTTAGCCTTCGGTCGAGGTGCATGCCTAGGTATTTCACTTCGGTGACAGCTGGGAGAGGTTGGCCATTCAGTAGTACTGTTGGACAGTGGCTTCTCCTCATCGTGAATGTTATGTGGACGGATTTCGTTTCGCTGGCCTTGATCCTCCATCTTTCCAGCCATCCTTGTACTTCGTTGAGCCCTCTTTGGAGTATTTCTGATGCTGTGTCAGGGTCCTCGTGGCTGGATAGAATGGCTGTGTCGTCGGCGAATGTTGCGATGGTGGTGTTGTTGTACACAGGAAGGTCAGCTGTGAAGATGGTGTAGAGGACAGGGCCTAGGACACTCCCTTGGGGGATTCCCGATCTTATTGGGAAAAATCGAGATTGTTCTGATCCGTGCTTGACCTGGAATTTCCGGTTGCTCAGATATGACTTAAACAGTAAGTAATATTGTGGTATAAGTGCTTTGATTTTGTATAGCAGGCCGGGGTGCCAGACTTTGTCGAATGCTTGTTTTATGTCCAGGAATACTGCAGAGCAGTATTTTTTTTCCTCGAGAGAGTTGGCTATGGTGTTGAAGACTCTGTTGACTTGTTCTACCGTTGAGTGGTTCGCTCTGAACCCGAATTGGTGTCCAGGGATGATCTCGCCCTCGTTGATTGGTTCTTTCATTCGTACGAGGAGAAGTTTTTCGAATAGTTTGCTCATTATCGGGAGTAGGCTTATAGGTCTATAAGAAGTGACGGAGTTCGGGGGTTTGCCAGGTTTTAGGCAAACCCCCTGTATTCTGACTGTATTCGGGGCGACGTTTTGCTCCATTTCTGTATGCCCCTCGACTCTAAATATCACTACACAGCTCAATTATGCATTCGATCGCAATCGTTTCTTAAAAACATTTGCTCACACGATGCAAATAAATGTTTTTTCTCGTGTTGGGTCTCAAATATTATTCAGAATACAATGTTTTCTGTTTATTGTAATTCGGCAGACTATTTATTTAAAGAAATTCGCAGCCCTGCGTATTCCGGAGTCGGAATAAGCAGGAGAAAGGGCGGTGAAGATCAATGAAGATGAAGATGATCTCCGCAAGGCTCGTGTAGCCTTTTTTCCGGACTGCAAAGTTTCTTAGTGGAGGGTGCTCGAGCGTGTAGTGTGTCAATGAATAAAAATTTGCGGTGGATCTACGCAGGGGGTTCATGCTAGTGGTAGTTGCCCCGATGTGGCGTTTGATGCCGATTTTAGAGCGTCCCCATTTTCCTCAAGACCTTTATCCCTCTCTCTCTCTGCCCCACGTTGAACGAAGCTCTTTATATCGTTCGTTTTGCTTCTTCGTTCTCGGTCCCGACCACCAGACATTATTTTATACTCTACAGCCACAGTCACCTTGCGGACGATGCTGGAGAATTTTACTAGCAAAGAGATAGAGAGAAAGCAGCGACAGAGTTCTATTGCGAAGCTCACAATGAGCAGCGGTGGCTCGAAGTCGCACTTATTTTCGCCTGACTGCCTTTAGCTACCCTCCCCCTCGCCCATTCTCCACCCTCGTAGAACCTCCGCAGCGCGATCTATATCTATGGCTCAATTCACACATCCCTATATATATTTATATCAAAGTGTTATGGGGACCAAGTCGGAAGACGCTTGAAAAAGGAAACCGCGAGCGAGATGGTTTCGTTCAGGCAGCCTGCGAGGATCATTATGGCGCGCCTTAAGTCGAGCTAATATGTCCTCCACCCATTTCGCATTTTAACCAGTCGTATATTCTCGTATTCCCCTCTCCCCTTGCCCAAAAAACGAACAGCTCACTTGGTCTTCGTTCTTTACTCTGCGACTGGATATTTTTTTTTATACACACACGTATCAGACGTGACACAGACGACCGCGTAGACTTTAATGCTCTTTTGTAAATTGTCCATCGTGCGAAATGGTGCGATTGAGAAAAGCGTGAAAAATTGACGTTTTTCCTTTTTTCAACAAACTATTTTGAATTGTCGTACAAAACAATCGATAGTTGACATTTTTTTAAACCGTTCCCACGTCCATTTGTTACACTGAAAATTCAATTTTGTCAGAAAATGTCGATATTTTGTTGAATACGGCAAACTAAATATTTTGGGATGATTTCAAAATTTTCGTTATTTCGACAATATTTTTCATTGTAACGGAACTGTCAGCAAAATTTACGATTGGAATGACAAAAATTTACTTTCCGAAAACGATTTTCCAGAATGTTTTTTGCTGGAATGACAAAATTTTCGTGATTTTTCGAAAAAAACGTTCAGTTGAACGTATCCAACAAAATATCGATATTTTTCAACAAAATTTTATTTTCTGTGTAGTGTTTGTCGAACATATATGACGAAAGGAAAAAATCCACAATTTGACAAAGCGGATATCGAGCAAAGACATTTGGCAGAGAGCGAGTAAGGACTTGTGAGTAATGGGTATGGCAAAGGTGGAGTAATATTTATATGCGTATTATATCTCGTTTGAAAACGATGGGGATGGAACATTTTCGCAGCGTGTATATGCGTGAGCTGGCTCTCGTCGACGTATCCAGCAATCATTCCCTTATTACGATATCGATACATTATTTTCATAATGCGATGGGACGTAATGGTGGGGAGAAAAGCAAGACTCGGAGATCTGAGGGTGTGTGAAAAGCAGAGAGGGTTGCTTTTTTTTTTTTTTTTAAGCCAACGTGGGGAAAGGGAGTGCGAGGATTTCGCTGTAACATGGGACGGCCTTCTTTTTCTTTCTTCTCCTTTCTCCCCTCGGGCAACCATGATAACCCTCATGCTACACTATAGAAGTCTCTGTGTCTGTGTGTGGACTCCAGAACTTGCTATGACGACTTTTTTCCATCGCCTTGTTCTCACATACCTTCGAGCTATCGATTCAAGGATTAGGTGGCAATTTTTCAAGCCTATGTTGCTTCTTATGTGCCGCGAATAATTACCGAATCCTTTCTCCATCCCTTTTGCCGAGGAGCTATCAGTCGAGCGCGACACATCACGTATCGCCCCCTTTTTTCGCTCCCTTACGTACTTCCCTCACGCTTGAGCTTCTTCTTCATTTTTTCTTTCCTTCTTACACTCGCACTTGTTTTTTTTTTTCCTCGAGATTACGTAGAAAAGCAATTTTTTTCTATGACCCAGTTTAAGCACAAGGGGAAGCGTTTTTTCATGATGCTGCATTTTAAGAAATTCATATTTTTACACTCTGTATAGACGGACGCATAAATATAAGCGTTTTTTTCTAAACTGCTCGGGAGAAAATTGTCCTCTGGAATTTTGGTAAATCGCAATCATCTTATTTTCTCACGCTTACTCGATTTAACCGAACAAATCGACCACCGAATTACTCCACGAGATTTTTTTTATCCACCAATTTTCAGTCCCTCTCTCTTTTCTCGCTTTCAGGCCCCTCCAAGGGATCATACTTGCCTGCTCGCAATCTCCCTTGCGGCTTCTCTTACCGCTCAAGCAACACTCGCCACAGACACCACACTTTATTTCTTTCTATCCCCCAGCATCCTTAACCTCCTATACTATATTTTATTTTTCACTTTCTTTTCCTCCGCGCGTGTTCCTTTCTTTAAATCTCCAATTATCACGTCTCGTCAAACAGAGACCGCGGTCCCTTCAATCCGAAGCTCAGTGGATCGCGGATGGGAGGGTGGCACGCGCCAAGGGACACCGTGTGTCTTTCCAAAAGATTTTATTGCCTCGACGTGCGCGACGAGAGTTACTCGGTCATTGTGAAAAAATTGGTCGGAAAAAAGTCAATTTGTCGGAAAATTATTTAAACTTTGAATCGTTTCTACTTGTGAAAATGTTTTCTTATTTTTTAATGATTTTTATCTCCGCGTATTGCAAAACGTTGCAACGTTTTTTGTTTCTCTGACAAAAATCCATCGAGGATTTAAAATATTCGCTGGAGTTCGAGCAGAGCGAAGGCAGGAAAAAAATGGCGTCAATTACGGTACTGCAGATTTCAGCTACGAATCCAAGGATTAGCTGGCTCAACCACTAAAGTTGATCCTTTTCGTTTTATATCAACTGTAGGGTAAGATTGTCTGATTTTTTTTCCGCCACGTTATCCGGTACGTATTGCTCTTGATTTTTTCTCGAGAGAAATCTTAAACCCCGAGAATGGTTTTGCGTAGACTGGAGGAAAGCGAAGATTCTCTTTTTCATTAATTTTCTACGGAATATTTTTTTTTTTTTAATTTCTCGTGAATTCAGCAAAAAAGAATAATCGTCTTGAAAAAAGCAGTAAATGGATGTTATGAACGATAAGAGACGATGACGTAATTGATGGACTAACGAAAAAGGGTGTCAGGGGTCGCAAGAGGCGGTGATAATAATTCGGTAGGTTTGTTCGAGGGCATATTTTCGATTATCGTCCAACGGAGTGTAATCCCAGAGCACGTAAATGGTGGATTGTCTCTGTATCACTCGGAAGATGAGACACTGCGGGTTTGATGGAATGAGAGTACAGAGAACGGGTATAAGAGAAAAGTAGATGGAGAGCTAGAAAATGCTTCGGAGCTAAGGGAGGAGGGTTTGCAAAGAAGACAGAACAAGTTAAAAGAGGAGTGGAATGCCAGGGGGTGATTCGAAGACATTGGAAAAGGCTACCAGCGTAGCGCATGGCTCTTTAAAAAGAAAGCGAGATAAACAGACAGTTTCGAAGGTAAGAGGGTGGCTGGAAAGAGGGAATGAAAGAGGAGGGAATAAGGAAAGGGAGGAAATGTAAATTTCCATCGAGGTGGAAGGAAAGAGAAAAGAATAAGGGCTCGAACGCCGTGGGGATATTGAGTGAAGAGACTGCGCCCTCACTCTCCCGTAAAAACCTCCAAGAATCCCCCCCCCCTCCCTGCCGACCTTCTCGTTTTATATTTCCAGCATCCATCGCGAGGTGGATGGGAAAGACTTCTTTAAATTTCATGTGCCAATTGTGAGCGTTTGTCTTCACTTTGTTTCGACTGCAACGATCGTTGAGGAAAAAAGTCTTGCGACGGCCCAGAGACAGGATGAGGCAAAGGATCAACAACGAAAAGGACCGGGTGCAAGATGAGCAAGTAAAAAAAAAGGAGCGTGTTTGCGGAAGGGCCCGCTGAACGTTGCGACGTGCCTTGAAATCGTTCGCGAAACAACTAGAGTGAAAGATAAACACGAGGTAAAGAGGAAATAATTAAGAAATTCTTCCTCCATTTCTTCGCAATGATTCTCCAACGTTTTTGCATCAATCTTTGAATAATAAATCATTCTTTAAATCTTGTCTCGATTTTAAAAACATTGACGAGTTGACAAATTCGTAAACCTACAAAAATAGAACCATTTTCGAGATTTTACAGAAAAATTGTTTCCCTCGGAAGAAACGGAAAAACGCAGAGATCAAATGGAGCCAAGACGTAGGGAAAGATCCAAAAAAACTCAAAAATTATGATTTTCCAGACAAATGGCGCTTGACATTGGTAAAAAATTCAACGTCAGTGCTCGTGGCCACGAAAAGTTCGTCTCGGAGTTGATAGACACGTATCTGAATAAAGTAAGAGCCAACTGGCCATTCAACAGGCCAGAGAAAAGAGAATTAAATATGAACGTGTCACGATGACGAAGAAATAATAAAAATCTAATTAGTGAAAAAAAAAATTGACAGATTCACAGGCCGAAAAAAAGGGATTGCAATTTTTGTTCGGTTCTTCAGAGCCAATCAGCGCGTAGAGTTGAAATCTTTGGAGAGAAAAGGGAGACAGAGAAAAATCAGGGGAAGAGGGCGAGTGACAGGGTTTTCGTCACAGTCCCCAGTGAGATTCCCAGAGCGCGTGAACGATATTCGAATGGAAGGGTGGATCGGTGTCCAGGACGGATAAAGTGAAAGATTCCCGGCGTTATACGGCGCGGGGGTGGATATCATGAGCCGAGGCTGGTGGTCGGTCGGAGGGCGACAGGGGTTGAAATTCGGTTGGTCTGGGGACAAGCCGGAAGAGCGAGACCTCGGCTCGAGCTTTTGCGGAGCGCGGGTATCTCAAAAAGGATGAGGAAGGGTTGGTCACGGTACGTGCTTCGCATACCGAACCAACTTTCGCGATAGAGTGCGGAAAAAAGGCGACAAAAAGCGCGCGCGCGTTGTCGACTACGAGTAAAGTAAAAAATAAAAAGAAAGAGAACGATAGGAAAAAGGTTGAAAAAAAAAAAAACATCGAACCGGAAAGAACGCGTTTGCGTGCAAGGCGACTCGGGGCTTTCTCTTCGGGAATATATACACGACAAGGGTGTCTTGTGGCTCTCTCGTTTCGACACGCTAACCACGAGAGCAACAGTCTCGCTGAATAAACACAAAGTCCGGTTAAAGTCGCAATAAATGTCTCCGGGATTTCCGATCAGTTCGTTTTCATGGCGCCTACGAACGCTCTCTATCGTTGCTCATTCCCTGCTTTTGGTCGCCCCCCACGATGCCATACGCGTTGCATCGTCGACGAAGAAAATTGAAGGGTTTATCGTCCGGGTATTTGTCGTTCAACGAAAATTTCTTGAATTGAAACGTAAAATGATTTCAAAATCAAAAATAATCCGTAAAATTAATTGTTCAAGGTCATTCCTCCAAATTCAATCAATTAATAAGCGAACGAAACTCGTGAATCTAATTTAATTCATCCCGTCACATTACAGTTGCATTTGTATCGTTCTAAAAGGTAAAAACCACGGAAGAAAATCGATGCCAGAAATGTTTACAACCGCGAAGCTTCGAGGGCTTCGGGCGATAGCGATTGAACGATAATTACTGGGCAACAGAGCTCGAGATTAAGTTATTATTAGTGCAGCGTCTGCGTGACGCGACCACCGAACCTTTTACGAATTCGAGCGTCGCTAAACCATGAAAAAAACGACTGAAGATCCAAAGATTTCGATCGTCATTTTCGAAACGCGATATTTTGATGATTTTTCGATAGAGGAATGTCATTCAAATCTGTAACGCGGAGAGCGGTTACAATTTATTAAAACTCTTGGAATTCCTGGCCTACGGACGTGATCGTGAAACGGTTGGGATCGTGTGTCGTTCTGAGTCTGTGCTCACACGCGGTGTGTCAGAGCAAAAGCGTCGTAACAAAGGTGCGGAGCAAAGTGCGTGTATTCGGTGGTGAGAGTCGTTGAAATAATAAAGATTGTTATTCCAGCGAGTCCTACAGTTGACGTTTGAGAGCAGACGAAGCGTAAAGTGTATATGTATAGAGACGGAAGGACGAAAAATTTGAATTCCTGGAGCCATTGGACTGGAGTGTGTTCCCTGGGGACTGAGAAACTTGGGCTTTTTCCTGAGAACTGCAAAACTCGTCTGCATCTCTTTTCGCGTCGAATTCCCTTGGGACAAGATGCAACTGATAACACGATCGAGGTCCAGGGAAAGCCAGCGAGATTAAATTGCTCCGGAGCGACAAAAGTTTCGACGAAATTGTTCACGTGAATGGCCCGTTTCGAAGGAAAAATGTTGGACGTAGAGAAACTCAACGTGAGGTCAAAACATAAAAGTCATAAGAAAAATCGTGGTCGTTGAAAAATAAACAATTGAAAAACAAGGAGAAAAATGACAGGAAATTGAGATGAAATGTGAAGACGGCTGTTGAGTATTTGCAGAAGGTGGCTCGGTGGAGTAGACTCGGATGTTATATAGCGTTGGTGACGTATTATTGGCAGGGGCTCTTGTAAAGCACGTGAGGGCTGGGAGAGGATGAGAAGACGGGGGGAGGAGGGTCGTTTGGCAATCTTTGGGGGATTCCGAGGATACAATGGGATCTCAATACATCACCTCACCTA
This sequence comes from Diadegma fenestrale, assembly GCA_037043255.1. Taxonomy (NCBI): domain Eukaryota; kingdom Metazoa; phylum Arthropoda; class Insecta; order Hymenoptera; family Ichneumonidae; genus Diadegma; species Diadegma fenestrale. The sequence continues at coordinate 12,667,487 of CM073317.1, forward strand.
AACCGTGAAGTCTTTGCGATCCATGTATATATGGGTTTGAAGCACCTTGGGCATCTAGACTTATATATATGAGGTTGGGCGTTAGTCTCATCCGTTCCCTATGGTTTTGCCGCTGCGAGTCGCGATCTATCCTCTTTTTGGTGCCTCAAAATGTCTCTTCTCCTCTTTGGCGTTCCATTCCAGTTCGCAAACGCCGTAATACCTTAGAAGAGCCGAGGTAATAGCTGCCAGTGCCATCCTCGGAGAGTTATAGTTCAACAAGGCTAAAGACGTCTATATGTACGTTTATATACAGACGCCGTATATAAATATGTATATATATGGAAAGAGAGTATGGCTACCCACGGGAATCCTCCGTATCTTCGTTCGCTCTTGGCGACATTGTAGCCCGGCATGCATTGCAGCTGCAGCAATATAGCGCAAGCTCAAGCCACCGTTGCAGAAGGATTCCTGCGAGGAGGCAGGAGAGCGAGGCGGGAGCGACATGGGCGGAGGTCGTAGCGTCCAAAATGGCCGACCAGAAGTTGATGGTTGCTTTGGATGAGACGCGAGCAAGAGTTCCGACGACACGAGAGCATTTGACATGGAGACAGGCGACTCGGTATATACGTTGATGTCATTATTTAATTGCACAAATAATTCAAGAAGGCTTTATTGGATTCTTCGAGGTCCGCATGTGTTACCATTATTTATCGTGGAACTGGGAACCGGAGAACATGCAGCACTGTGACGTTACGAGCTCGCTTGGGGTCGTAAGAATCCTGGCATTCCCGAGGCTCGGAAAACACCTATGAAACGCGTAGATGTTGCGGGGCAGGTTGGGGGATCAAGGAGGAGTGTTGCAGGCCGAGGCACAAAGTAAGAACCTTCCAAGTTTGCACGAACTACAAGGACCAAGTGATCCAACCTCCTGCCGGCATTCCAGGCAGAACTGGAAGGCGTGGGGGTTGAGATGAAACCCCGTCAGGAAAAGGTGTGCATATCCTGTTGGCAGGGAGGGAGAGGGAGGGGTAAGAAGGAAAATATAAAATGGACGTTGAAGCGAAGTCGGGCAAGGAGCTGAAGAACCGGAGGGACGAATAAAACGAGTACGTTGACTCCTCGCGAGGAGACCGTGGATGACAGAGCGGCGGAGGGAGAACGGGAGAGGAAAGTTGTTGAAGGTACGCGGAGACGCGAAGAAGGTGCGAGCTTGAGATGGAAGAGACTGGCAAGGACGAAAGAACAAGAAGGAGAAAAGGAGAGACATAGGTGTGTGTAGGATTTTTTCGTCGTCGCATCCGAAAGCCGATGGGGCATGTCTCCTTCCACGTTCCATGGGAGCAGTGTGTTGGTCTGGAGCGGGGTGAAGAGACTCGCGGCGGAGAATGTGAGAAAAAGGGAAGGAGAATAAGGGGGAGGCGGTGAGAAAGAAGCGAATGGTGTACGGACGACGTGTAAGTGTAGAAATGTGCATGTGCATATGGCTGCGTGTGCACATAGCCTAGGCAGTGGCGGAGACGAAGCCAAAAGCTACAGACAGTGGTTGAAGGAGTGAAAGATTCGAGCGACATGATTGAGAACGAGAAAGATGGAGAACGAGTGAGAGAGGAGATTGGACACTAGGGAGACAGCCTATCGGGATGCTGGGACGTCGTCCGAGGAGATCAGTGCGAGAGGGGGCAAGAGGGGGCGGTTAAGCAGGAGGGAGAGACTCTGAGGGAACAGATATTACGTACATACAGATATATCAACGATACATAAGCATTTTCCTCGTCTTCTCGTGTCGTAGACGTCGACGACGTTCGCCGTGTCTTCTCCCACACACACTAAACCACGATTATTATATACCGCATGCCTATAGGTATACTTGCTTGGTTTACAACGTATATAACGTCGCTCGGTAGCTGACGTTGCTCGTCGGCGCACATTCTGTATACGCTAAGTATATTTATATATATTTCTATATATATAGATATATTATTTAGCCAGAAGGCGTGGTCAACGGGTACGATACTCTTCCCGGTGAATATAAGCTCGACTACGCGCACCTTCGCACCTGCCACCCGCCACCACCGTCAGACAGATACCAGAACGGGGAAAGGACACGCCCTCTAACGGAATTTCAACTCGATCCGCCTACACTCGGTCCTCTCTACTCTCTCATCCTCAATTACCCTCTCTCCCTCTCCCTCTCTCTCTCTCTCTCTTGCTTTCTTGTAATATACGAGTATGTAGAAACCCACGTACATACAACAGGTACGTATATACTTTTTGGTATACACGTAATGTACATCATCTTGGCTCCGAACCGCACTTTGCTTCGTCTGTGTATGTAAACGTATATATTTTAGTACACCAGATATCTCTTCCTCTTTCTCTGCTCTTACCAGCTTCTGGCAGCACCGTTACGCTGGCTCCGACTCAAACTATCTGAACCTGAACCTGTGTACGTGCGAGTTTATTCGTTCGTACGTACATTTTTGTCACGATAACATCGCACGCATCCAAGCATCTCAATTCTCGCCCGTTCCTTCGTTTTCTCGATTATGTCCTCTCGGTTCAAGGATTCAAGATCGATCGCGCTTACGCAGGCTCGTTAAGGTGCTCGGAACACATTCGACCATCATATCCAAATTCGAAGCTTTCGCTGCTGTATGAACTAATGCAGATATTTTATCAGAGAAACAGTGAAAATGAACGAGAAAAAACGATTCCACATCTCGCTGGACTGGACAACGCCGAATGCTTCTTCGATTTATCATCGACTGACTTTTTATCGCCTGCGAAACTGTGATTTTCAATCTCACTATGAAATTTTTCTAGACCCTATTTTTTCCTATATTTTACCTTGGCTCTTGGCTGCTTTTACGAGCCTCGCGTATTCAAATGGTTTATAGAGCTGGCCAGATTTACTGCTCTCCGAACATAAAACCGGAGACGACCGATTATGGACGCGATGTATGTAAAAAAAGAAAAAGTCGCGCTCCGCGAAACGTCGATCCACACATCCACGACGAATCGCAACATTTTTTCGGGATGTGTAGTACACTCTCTCTAGCCTTGGCACGTAAGACGAAAAGTTTCAATGCCTGAAAAAGTAACTACTTCTCAAACTTTATTCTGTTCTATATATGCTCGGCTATTTTTTCGAATCAAGTACAATAAGAAAATATGCATAAACTACAATCGAATTTCACGGCTGAAGCTTAAATTAAAAAATCCATTTTGACGGCGTTAATAATAAATTTGAACTTTGTTAACCTCGTGAGCGTTATCCTCGTAATTTAATCTTCAATTTCACGATTTTAATTCTGGGATTTACTGCGAGCATCATTTATATCGAATTTCGAACAAAAAAGAAATTTCATTAAAAGAAAAGACGCTGGATCGATTTTGAAAAAAGTACGTAAAGCCGTAGCTTCAAGAAAATAATGAAAATTTCGCTCAATAAAAGAAAAATGAAGACTTTTTATTCTAGTTTTTTTTTCTTTTCAAAAGCATGAAAGAACGCGATGAGAAACTTTTCGATTGAGAGTTTGCACAAATATGTAGATCGAAAATTGGGTAAAATTGGGTCGTTTTGTGGTGCGAAATGAGTTTCAAACACATCGTTTCGAACCGACATGTTTTCGGAATTATTCACACATGAACGAATACACAGTAACTTGAGAATATATTGATATGAAATGCTGACGCAATCGGCAATTATAATTTTTCTGAGACGACGTATTTTTGATGGTATTTTGTAAAATAACTAAAGAGCCATGTGTATTTGAACTACGAGGGTTCATTAACTCGTTAATTATCGACATGCGTGGGTATGCATGTAGGTCTTGTGGAAACAAGACATCGTGTAAGGAATACAACAACGGCCCGAAACTACGTACAAGATGCGGGGGAAACTTGGAGGATGGCAGGCAGGAAGCATATTAGCACACGCTCGTTAGAGTTTAACTCTCTTCTCGACTGTATATCTAGCTCAACAGAACAACACGATGATAAGCCTGAATTTCTAGTCTCGAGCCATTGAAAATATAACAACTGTTGGCATTACTAATCAGCGAATAATTTAGTTCAACTTGTAATTACAAGTGTATCTGGCAGCGGAATTAACCGGTGGAAGCGCGAAATATTTCATTCTTATCATTCGAGTTCGATAAGTTCGCTAGAAAAATTCCATTCATTTAAATTTCTCAATAAATTAACGTTTCAAGGATTTTTCCTCGCGTCAGAATTCAACGAAGCCAATGAGACGTTTTCAAGGCATTCGATAACGAAAAAAAAGTCGAAAAAAAAAATTCATTTGGGTTGTCGCTCGTTCAGGAATTTCTGAAGATCAAAATGATGCGGAAACAGGTAAAGGACCTTGAATCGCTGGAAATGCGTACGGGAGGATAGAAAACGAGACCGATTGAGGGAGGGCTCGGACGAAAAGCACGTGGAGCTCCAGCGACGCGCGCTTCTCTCTGCAATCCAGTTTGTATACTTGTATATATATTTATCGGGCTTTCCACCCTTCATCCACTACCTTTTCATCCCCCTCCCACTTGTTGTGCTTCACCACGGTGTTGCTATGTTGCCTTGTGTATCGAGAAAGTTCAACGCCAAGCCAGACGATGTTTCCCATCTCGTTTAGTCGCGCTGCGTGGATGCGCATCACAACGGTACAGCCCCTGCGAATCAACAGGCTTCTCCGAGGCACGTCCACATTTTTGTTTTCTCCATCTTTTCCGTTTATTCCTTCTCATTTCCAACCGGACGACTTTGATTTCTCCACAAGCTCTTATAAACGAGTGACTTTATAATAATCGCAACAACGAGTTATAAACATTTAGCAGTTTTTTCTTGCCACGTGGTTTCTCCGGAGCGATTCGATCGAACACGCTCGCGGGTTCAACAACTTATTAAAGCTGCCGAGACCTTGGACCATTTCGTAGACCACTTTGGCGAGGGAGGGAGGTTCGCAGCTGAAACTTGGGTTCTTCCTTCAAGGGGATGGACGATTGTCCCTGCGAGGATGAGTTTTTACATTGCGAGAATCATTCAAGGTGGTTTTTTCGTGAGGGAGAAAGAGCGATGATCGTATTTGAAAGGGAAGCTTGAAGCTAATTTCAATGAAATCACAACGAAATCATTTGTTGAATCCGAGCGACCTGGAGAATTCTCAGCGGAATCCAGTTGGTTTAGAAAAGCTTTGAAAAACGATTTTCTATTTAGTGGCAATGGAAGATTCGACGTTCACCACATATTGGCACGTAATTTAATTCAACGATGTAATATGCTCGATAAATTTCAGGATTGGTAGCGCAGCTACGTGAATGTAAAGCAAAACTGGAGAGAAAGCTGAGGCAATGAAGATTGAGTAGGAAAGCGAGAGAGTCTGAGAGAAGGGAAGGGATAAAGAACTTTCGATAATTCGTCCGGTATTAAAAGGGTGGAGAAGGGATGGGGAGAGCTTTTTGGAAAGGGTCGAGATAGATCGAGAGTGAATCGCCGACACGTCGTTTCCTTGATCGGAGCTCGCTCTTTGCTATGTGAAGGAAGCAGCAGGATTCGATAGGCGAGAGAGTTAAAAGGTGTGCGTAAGTCCATGTTGAGAGGGTGGAAAAGAGGCACATCACCTTTCCCTTGGGGCGACTAACATCCTTTTGGATCTTTGACGTCACCCTCGCTCGGCTCTTTCTACCTGGCGAGATGTTCTCCGTTTCGTATGTATATATATATATATATAATTCGTGAAAATTGTATATAGTTATGGTGGGCGAATTCATCTGAATGGGGTAGTCTAAGGAGCAATTGGTATGCAAGGAGTAAAGCCATTCATCTCTCGATCTCCGGCAGTCGCGACCTTCGGATATAAATTAGCTTTTGTTTAGCATTCAATGCAAGTTCTCGGTAACTTGTTCGAGTGAGTAAGAAAGCTTGAATGAATGAGATAGAAAATAAAGTGTGGAGGCAAAATTGGCCAGAGTTTTTTTTTCAGAAGTCATCGAGGCAAATATATAAGCACCGAATCACTCGAAGGGTAAATTCATTGGAATTAACGTCATCGGTACGAGCCAGCCAGTCAAAGCAGCAACAGCAGCGATGGGCAAAACCTGAGCCAATTAAACATTCGCGATTGCCATGAAAAGGAATCGCCCTGGCGTTGAAAAGAAATTAAATTCCCCAAGCTCTGCTTTTCTTGCTTGTATATGTGTGTGTGTATATAATTACGATCTATATTATACGGAGCTTGCCTCTCCGGTAAAATGCGTTTCAAGCTTGAAATGCCGACGGAGCTCCGATCAAAAGAAACAAACCGAGAATCATCCCCCTTTTGTGACTCTCGCACGGACCACCAACGATTGTCAGTTTTTCCAATAATACCAAGAAGACCTCGCGAAATAACTCTTTTGTCAAGCTAATTCATTCGTATATTTTTCTTGAATATCGCGGGAAATAATTTTTTATCGAGAATATCCGGTATAATTGGATTGTCAGGGTGAAAAGCGGCGACGAGCAGGAGAGAAGAAGGAGGCGCGAGTGGGGGCAAAAGCAACGTTTCAATTCCGAGTAAATAGAGTATCGCGTATTCAAAAAATAATTTAAAAAAAAATACGATAATTATTCCAGAGTCAGTGGAGAAAATTAGTCGAAAATTGCATCAACTACTTTGTACTATGAATTCGAGGCTGCAACGCGATGGCAGAGTGTCATTGTGGCGAACGGAGAAGAGTTTCAAAGGAACAACTGTGAATACATGAGTTTTTGCTAGAGATGTAAGGCTCGTTCAAGAGTACACGCGAGACTCGCGGCTGCGAGACGAGACCGAGATACATGTAAGAGTTTGAGGAACAGCGAGTGGAATTAAGGGGTTGAACGAGAGGGAAAGGAGAGATGTAGAGAAAGAGAGGAAATGTATATGAAGTGAAGGTAAAGATCGTAAGGAGTGAGCCTCGAAAAAGGGGACATTGGGAGGGACGAAAGGGTGTGAGGGTGAAAAGCCAGGGTAACTAGCTCGGAATAATTAATAAATGCGAAAATGCATTAGTATGCGTCGCATGGGATGAGTTTGAGTACGGATCTCGACGAGACCGCTCGTTCGTATATATATATATTAACAAATGTATGTACATAGTCTCGTATTAAGGGAGAAGGTGTTCTGTGTGTCTCGACCAAGCCGAGGCCAAGCCGAGACCAACCCTGGAATTATAAAATAATAAAGAGAAAATTACGTAATGCGAGGATCAAATGAGAATTAGAGGACAATGAGGACGGTTCTGGAAAAGTCTTACGAACCACCTCAGGTTAGCTGCATGATGGCGACCACCAAATGGGAACAGCAGTGCTGGGGGATGAAAAGTCGAGAGGTAGCAACTTCTCTTGCCCTTTCTCTTTCCTTTTTCTAGCAGAAATCGTACAGAATTCTACGTTGCCTGTTCATCCAAGGAAGAAAGTTAGTATATTCTATATGAACACTGACTGTTCTGGTGGCCCATGGGGTAGGGAAGCGGAGGTCGAGAACCAGACGTCTTAATGTCTGTAACGTCTGGGTGTCTCTCGCTCCCTCGCTCGCCTTCCTCCCTTCATATCGCTGTCGCCTTCAGCCTTAATAACTATCCCTGCAACCACCCCCAACCCTTTCTGCCTCTTCCTCCCCCTTAAGACCGTCGACCCAACGTGTTTTCGATAAAAGATCCGGCTGTAAATTCTACTTTGAACCTCTAATCGTTATACCCACCGCGGAATCGAGTGGATTTTGAATATCTGCTCGATGCATTTTCTTACGGGAAAAATATCAATTTTTTTCTTTCAAATTTTTATCGAGAATTGGACGAACTCGAGACACAAGCAGAATCTTTTGAATTTCTTTCCTCGACCATAAATCGCGCTCTCGGGTGACGAAAATGTTTTTTAATGTCACGCGATTGATTTAATAATCGTGCCAGACTAAATGGGCGAAAAAAAACGCAAAATTGCATTTCACAAAGAAACTCATGAATAAAGGAAAAAAGTTTGATACTTTATTCTAATAAAAACTAGCGGAAACCCGTTCGCGCGTCACTAATCGCGGAGAGATTCCTAATTAGTAGTCTGAAGGGAAAGCGGCACCGTCGCGACTTTGTAAATGGTAACAATGTTACGTAATTAGGTAAAAAGTTCTGTAATCAAGAAGTAGATCTTCTGTGACTCATTTTCTTCTCTCTTTTCATCCCCCTTTCCTGCTTTTCTATTCTCCGTCTTTGCACCCTATCTCTCGTTTCTCGCTCTCTACCCTTCGCTACGAAAAAGGCCCCAGCTCTGCGTTTCCACCTCACTTTGTATTAAAATAGTGTCGCTAGCAAAGCGAGCCCTGTGTCCTGCATATTTTATATTTATCGGATGTCTACATAGAAATAAAATTTTGAGCAACAAATATCACAAAAAGTATCAAAATTTTTCTATCGTAAAAATTTTCAGTAAAAAAATAATAAAAATTTCATTACATTTGAAAATTCAACAGTTTTTCCATTTGCAATTTCCTTCGAACGTTCCTGAGGCCCCTCAAGTTCGTCAATGGAAAAGAAAATTTCGTGAATTGAAATTAAAGTTGAGAAGTAACGGAGAAATGTGCACGTGGAAGCGAATCGTTTTCGTCATGAATTACTCGTTTCCGTGTACGCGACAACGTGGCACGTACTCGCGTAGATAATCGCGGACGTACAGAATGCTGAGAGGAAAGTCGAACGTACGACAAGTTTGCAGTATGGATTTATAATTGCAATGGAGGCGTAAAAATATGTTCATTTAAATATCAGCACCAGGATGTGGACGGAAAGTCGGAGAAAGGGGGAAGGGTGACGTTTAACATTTGTCAGCACACGAGAAAACCGATCGCGCAGCACAATACGTGTTGCTTCGCTGTAAATTTATACCTTTTACTACTTCGAGCGTTCATTACAATAGATTTGTTTGAGGTTTTAAATATATATTGCATGGACATGCACAAGCATTTGCGAACGTTCTATACATCGATGGATTTGTGCGTGTGCAGTTTTCATAGCAATGCACGTTTGCAGTTCTAGTAAACAGACCAAGAAATCGATAAATAAACGTGCTAAGGTAACAAACTCAATTGTGTGTATGTTTTTTTTTTGTGTTAAGAAAAAAACTAAAGGTATATACGAGCGTTCGAGCGTGATAAAACTGCGATATGCAGTGAGGAATTTTCTTTTACGTTTATAGACGCGAGAGTTGAGTGCTCGCGAGCTTTCACGGAAAACTTGTCGTAGCGAATTGTTCTGTTGTTTTATTTTCTTCTCTGGTGCTCTAATCGATGCGGAAACTAGCCTCTCGTAGTTTTTTGATGAGCTAGTCGTACAACGTCCATAACTAAGTACTGACTGGGACGATTTCCGGAAAAAAACGTACTGGCTCGATAAATAATTCTTTTCACACAGTTGTCGACGATAGTCTGGAGATGAGGGTGGCAAATTGATCGGGTATTATTGCCTGATCGTTTCTGATCAATTATTAATGGCAAATTGACATTTATTATTATTTATTGCTGGTTAATTTTTTTCTTTACGGTTTTGGACTTTTAATTTAATAGTTATGGGGAGGGTTATGGAGTGATGCTCTTTTTTCTCACCCCAGTAAGGAAAAGAGTGAGAATGAGCTTTGTAGAAAAAAAATTACTCGAGTTTTGACGCAAAGGAGCACGGAGAGAAAAAAAAATATGCAAAGTCGAGCATTTTTCCTTCTCGTATCACAATGGAAGACCGGATTTCTTTTGGTCTCGTCTTACAAGTTTCCCTCTTGCTAACCACCAAACCAACCCCTTGTTCTTCTCACTCTGAGCGGAATTACAAATTTCGGACTCTTTTTCCAACGTCCTCGGACCTCCTTCCTCTTTCTTTTGCTCCGTGTTCTTTTTTTCTGCTTTACTGCTGCGGTGTGTCCCGCGCGTAATTTTATTGCGTCGAGGGTGATTAAGGGCATCGCGTGTCCAGGGTCTTCCCTCAGGGAGCAGAGGAATTCGTCTCGAGCTCGACTGCGTACACGCGTTTGTTTTTATTTACAAATTCATGAGCAGCGATCGATACACGAATTTTCAAAATATCGAAGAAAAATCTCGTTTATGATTTTTTTTTCATTGTGGAATAAAATTTTTTAGCTCTTCTTAAAAATTGGTAAATAACTCGTGGACGTTAAGAATTCATTTAAAATGACGCAAGTGCCTGCTGTCAATCGGCTGACCAAACGCGAGGGGAAAACATATTTGAAGAAAAAACGAAAACGGTGCTTAAAGAATTTGTAGATGTACTTAAGAGAGTGCTGGATCGGTTGTGTCGTGCTTGGGCAAACCAATCGGGAATAAAACGTCGATCGCTTGTATAGTACGACGCGTCGGTACGTGAGAAAGGTTCGTGTGTCACAAAAAAGTGCTGGTACATGAATGGACTCTGTCCTTGCTGTACGAGACTGACGTGTATCCATATGTACAGAGTACATCGACAGAGATAGCTTTCCGAGCGTTTAACCTGCGGTTTAATAGACTGTAAACCCGCCACGAATGAGGCTGTTACGACGAAATTTAATGGTCAACAGATACGAGCTAACTCTCTCCTCTTATCCCCTCTGTTTTCGATGACTCTGTCAAAACGAACCGTGAGCCAGTCCTTTCGGCCAGTCAGTTTTCCAAAAGTCCAAAACACAAATCATCCTCAATTTCGTCTAGAAAAATATACACTGAAAAGAAAATTTTGTTGAAAAACATCGATATTTTGTTGGATACGTTAAACTAAACGTTTTTTTTCGAAAAATCACGAAAATTTTGTCATTCCAGCAAAAAACATTCTGGAAAATCTTTTCGGAAAGCAAATTTTTGTCATTCCAATCGTAAATTTTGCTGACAGTTCCGTTACAATGAAAAATATTGTCGAAATAACGAACATTTTGAAATCATCCCAAAATATTTAGTTGGCCGTATTCAACAAAATATCGACGTTTTTTGACAAAATTGAATTTTCAGTGGAGAAAGTAACAAATTCTACTTACACTGGGTCGAGCGTGGCCGCGCGGATTAAGCTGCCAGGGAACCGTGGTGGGTTGAAAATGTTCCTTTCCCCAGGAACCGTTGTCGAAGGGGCTCTCACCGATGTGTCCCTGTAACAAATTCGCATCATATTTTCTCTGAACGACGAGGCATCACTTTATTTGACAATTATTCAGTTTTTTTTTTTTCTCCCAAATTCCTTCTCGTGGCCAAGATAAAAATGCAGTTTTCCCATAAATTTTCAGAGTTTCCCAAACGGAATACATTTTTTTTTTTTTTTTCGTAATATATGCCGGAGACTTTTTTCACAAGCAGGAAATATCGTGGCTGCAGGTTTTTATAGTCAAGTTTCCAGTCGGGTTATATAGCCCGGGGAGGAACCACCCCTCGGACGACTTTACACCCCATAAGCCTTATTTTTCTTTTAACTTTACTTCTAACCTAGAGAGATCTTTCGAGTGCGAAAGAAAAGCTCTCTCCGTGCACAACGGTGGTGGCCCATGCGAACGTAAATCATGCGGTATAATGAGAACGCTTCGTCTTCGGGTTGGACCAGCCAAAGCACCCTCTCGTTTCCAGTTTCGCGTCCGTTCCGACTTTTCTCGAGTTCTTTTATACATCATATTATTCCTTGAAGCTCACCACGTATACGTAGTGAGTATCGTAACTACGAACCGGATAAAAATCGTATTTATGCATCACCGCGAGATCGCGATGAATAAGGGAGCAAAATTTGGTAAATAAAAAAATTCTTCGAAATCGAGAGTTTGATTTCCTGCAGCATTAAGATAATTTACAATTTTTTTTAACGAAAAATCAGCCCGGGTCAAAATGACCCAGCGTGTCATTTTCTCCGGAATAAATTTTTTGTTAAATGACCAAATGAACTGAGTAAACCCAAAAATAAATAATGCACGTTTTCTCGTACATAACGCGAGAAGTTTCGTGGAGAAACTAATCGAGTGCAAAGTAACGATTTTGTTATTAAATTTCGTGGTTAACGGCGTGAAGAGCAGGCTCGATTGGATGTTCGTGTAATGAAGGAGTGCGAAGAAGGGGTGACAGTTTTCAACACTTGGAAATCCATAAATATCCATGTTCGAAATGGTGGTCGTGTCGATTCTAAGCTCTAGCGGTGACATATTCGACGTGAGATTTACAACAGAAACGTCATTAATGTCTCGTGTGGCGCCTGAAATTTCAGCTAAAATTAAACACCGATGAGGGCGTATGAACGTTGCGCGCGAATGTCGATGCACTGCAGTCACATGGTGTTACATCGCCGTTCGTCAAAGAGATATCACGTTCTGTAGTATCAACGAGGTTTATATATCCTTCTCGCGATTATATAAAGGTGCTAGATTGCTCGATAATATAATCTCATTCGTTTACCAGCAAGAAATCGAATAAAATTTTGCGAATTAGCGTTTATACGATAGTGACGGTGAATCGCTGAGGATAGTTTCTAATTTCGTGTAATTAAGGCGATGGGAACTTTCAGTTATTATGTTATAATATACTGGGTCGAATGTATATATATATAAAAGTACATAAGATGCTATATAGAGCTTGTATACATAGTGGAGTTATTCTGTGCGATTGGTCAACTCATTTATTCATGTTGACACGTTCGCAAAGACGTAGAGAATCGATCAATGACGAATTACTAAAGCTGCTTCTTTCAACGGCTCTCCTCGACGCGATTCTAACGAGCGAGTCTAACCTCGACGAGTAGAGAATTCAATTTCCACGATCGGTTTAATTTTCTCAGCGACAAAAATCCAGAGTGAATCAGTTTTTTCTTTGAAATACTTTTTCACGCGGAAATTATTCAAATTGAAAATAATGTCACGCGTTATCGATTTTGAGTCTCGTGTGCGAGTAAAAATCAACAGGAGAGCAAGTAAATAATGAAAAAGAGGAGAATTAGCAAGCGGACGAGAAGCGAAGACGCAAAATGTTTGTCATTCCCACTGTATTTACGAAAGTTTCCAAACCCATCGACAATTAACCTAAGAAACTGTTTTTTTTTTTATGTAGCTCAATAATTTTTGCGACAGCCTGTAGGAGTGTCTGAATTTTCAGAGGAGAATAAAAAGGAAATGCGAGAGGAAGAGTTATCGAGGCTTACATTGTGCTCTTTCATATGCAAGTGCCACACAGTCCACAACCGGTCAGAGAAACTTGACAACCAACAGCTGGACACACACTCATTTTAAATCCACCGTATATAGCCATGAGGTGCTTAAAATTGTATAGATATGCGTTCGCCTAGCAAAACCGTACACAGGGAACGTTATTACAGCGAGACAAAAGAAAACACGTGAGGAAACAAAACAAGCAAACAAGTAATAATGACTATATGTACGCGAACGTATCTTCGTAGACATCAGCTGCCCGACTGGTACGTAGTGAACATGAAGAATCGTGAAAATCTTAGAAAATTATAAAATTAAAAAATGAATAAATTAAAAGAATAAAGCACGCGAAATTTTATCACGAAAATTTCGGCACTGTTACATTTTCAGTTGCTCACGAATTGATGTATCACGTCACGTGATTGTGTAGAGATAACGAAAGGGGATGTGGAGGGTGTGTTTAAGATTCTGGAGCGACGTGTTGTTCGGATCCTTGAAGAATTGGCGAAGGAGCCCCTGGCAGTGTATTTGCCACCCATTCTCAGGGGTTGTAATTGGCAATATCTATCGAATTTTACAATAAATCTTTTTGGGCCTCCCGAGGGATGGAGCGAGAAAGAGAAAAAGGAAGAAGAATACGAGAGGTGAGAGTTTGTGGTTCGATAGTCACGTGAGAGAAGGGGAGGATGAGGCAGAGTCGTTAGGTCTTGGAGGGGGTTTGTGCTTTGCTCGTGAAGCAATAAAACACGGGGTAGTATCGCAACCCTCCGAGACAAGGGCCAACGCACCGTGCACTTAAATACGTTATCTTATCGTCGAATTAGGTCGCGGTTCGAGCCATACTTTTATAGTTACATGTACACGCGTGAGCAAGTGTGAGGGAGAACCGAGCAGCCCCTATGATGTTTTAGGAAACGTTACCATGCGCGCATCTCCCTCTCACTATCCCTTTTTTTTTCGTATTCGCGATAATGCGCACAAGTGTCGGTAAAATTAGCGACGAATCGTCCTTTTCCCAACTGCATGTAACGCATGAATATAAATATACACACACGGATGTACACACATATGCAAAGACGATGCTCGTCATGTCCCGGGCAGTTCTGCCACAGATCGGAGTTAAGGACTCACTGGCAAATAAGTTGCGAGACATTTCGCGTGTCTCAAAGTAATTCCGAGACTTTTGTATCGCTCGGATTTCATGCATAAACATGGCAGTTGTAAAAAAACTGCGTAGATTTATTTTCTTTTTTATCAAACCAACGAATTTGATTTTACAAATTATTTGTTTTTTGTATTAATTATTTTCACTGTGCGAACCGCTCGTTCCGCTTTAATATCTAGAGAAACGTCAAGGTGAATCGACGATTTTTCGTTTTTAACAATAAACAATTGGGCATCGGCTGGTGGGCTCGTAAATACAAAAGCCCAGTTTGGGTTAGCTCTCGACGTTTGCGCGTGACGTCAGATACCTTAATAATTATGTTCTTTTGTTGCACTGTATGGTTTCACTGCAACGGAGACCGCGCCGGGAGGAACAATAATTGCTTCTGACTTATGTATACGTGTTTTCTCTCGGAAGCAAACAAAACGACGTATAACTCGTTCCCATTGTCTCACAACTGCAAAAATAGATTGCGAAAACAGAGTGGCGTGGAAGTTGAATCGCGAATATTGATTCGTAATAGAAATTAATTGCATGTTTATCGTGCGACAGTCGCTCGTGTCTTTCAAATAGTGATAACAATTATTGTCAAACCCATTACAATCGATTAATGCGACATAGCCAGGGGTGAACATAAATGCTATTATTGATTGTGGTCTTTTAAATGTTTCACGAATGTTCTGTACGATCGATAAGCCTGGCGTGGTACAAAACCCTCACTCAAACATTTCGTCCCAACAATTTACATTTTTTTATGCCTTGTTTATTGTATTTACTGAATAAACGGCTTTGTATCTCGGCCACGTGTATATTTTCTGTTTATTTTTCATCCTTCTTTCTCGTTCATTCCTCTCGCTGCTTTACCAAACTGGCACATGTGCCTTGTCACCTTACGCGTGTTGCTCGAATTACCACTCGTCGTCGAACGTGGGCAAGAAAAAAATAACGTGTCGATACGATGTTGATGAGCCCATTATAAAAATACGTAGATGAAATTATTTTTTCATCACTTTTCTTCCTCAAAAGACACAATTTTACAGAAATTCATTTTTTTCCAGTGGCAATTTGCAAAATTATAAAATTTTCTGCGTCAGATTAGAAAAATGAGAATGAAAGAAATTATTTGCCAACTTTTGTTTCCGCGTTTCGATAATATTTTTCGTCTCCGAGCCTTTGTCCGCCAAACGTTTTTTTTCTCATTTCGTCTCGACCGTTGCTCGACATCTTTTCGTGTATGGATAAACTCTTTGACACGCTTGACCAGCGGTAAATAACCTCGAAAAGAAAAAAAGCAGAAGCAAATACGACGAGGCTAAAAGTATGCCGTATACACATTTGTATAGATATATGTATAGCGTCAATGGTTCCCCTCCGAACCCGCGTCTGACGCGTTGTCCGTCCAAAAATAAACGCGTTGTTTATTCACAATTAAGCCGGATGCTGGTGTTTGCTTTGGAACGAATTGTTTTGTTCGGTTTGGTCGAAGCAACACAGAACGTAAGGAGAGACATCAGAGAATGAGACAGCGTTGAAACGTGACAGAGTACTTGAACGTGAATATAAGTTATATTTCTCTCATTGTCCACATGTATATTTTGCTCCCTGCAAACTTTCCTCATCCTCACACAAAATTAGAAAGCAATTCGTATTAAAT
The DNA here is from genome assembly GCA_037043255.1 of Diadegma fenestrale. Taxonomy (NCBI): domain Eukaryota; kingdom Metazoa; phylum Arthropoda; class Insecta; order Hymenoptera; family Ichneumonidae; genus Diadegma; species Diadegma fenestrale. The sequence continues at coordinate 12,683,446 of CM073317.1, forward strand.
GTGAATTTCAGTCAATTAAAAAAATAGCAAAATTGACGAAGCAAACAAAAATGTTATCTCGTGTGACTCGAAACTTTTGCCACTTGTCCATGAAATAATTTGTCCCAGAAATAATTAGCCTCGAATGACATTAATTAATTTAATCACTGTATTTATGAAAATTCGTTTCTGCCTCATTTTTTAATTGGTTTCTACTCATTAATTTACGAAAACTGTCATGCTGGCTTATAATTACGAAAGATCCATGAATTCTTCTAGGAATAGGAAGAAAGTGTTTAGTCGTCTCGTCACGCGACGTCGTATTTGTTTCTCTCAGCCCTCGGTGCAAGATCGGTCTAATTTACTTAAGAGGACACAAGTACTTAGAAAGGAGAGAAACGCAGAATAGGGAAGGAAAGAGAAGAAGAGAAACGATTAAGTCTTTCGACGCCACTAGCTCGTTCGCGTTTCTCTTCTCACGAGATTCCCTCTCGCAATGCCCGAAGGGTGAATCGAGCCAACTCTCACGATTACACACACGTTTTCACGCAGATACGTGCATAGGCACAACGAAGATGAGAACAATCTTACTGTTAATCTTGATTTAATCCTTGACAAGCGCTTAAGCGTCCCTAAACTGGCGTTAAATCGTTCTACGTCTACTATACTTGTCGTTGTACATATCCCCCTCCCCTCGCTTCCCCTTCCACGTCCGGAATGAATGAGATCTCGGTTGTTAATTCAAGTTGATTAAATTGGTCTCCAATTTTTTAGATCCGAGTTTTTCAAAAACATTTGCAATTCTGTTGTCAACGAGGTCGTATTTTCTTCAGGGAAAAACGAACGTCTCAGAAATTTGTCCACATCGATCCACATGGCAGAATGCAATGGACGAAAAATTACAATTCGAACACGAAATGCCCCATGGAATCGTACTTTGTGGCTGTTTCTCATTCACGTAAAAAAAAAAATTGTTATTCATGCAAGAGGTACGCAATACTGACTCTCCCCTGTTGGTCCGTCTCTCCTTTTTGCATGAATCTCCAGAAGAAGAGCGAAAAGAACAGCAGAGGGGTTGAAGCATCATATTTAATTTTTATTATATCAGCCCTTGTGTGCATCACCGTATTCAGCCCAAGAAGAGTTGTGTGTGTTTTTTTTCTTCTCGTCGTTTTGGGCGCACCGAAGTTCTGGATCCTGAGAGCGAGAGATCGAGGGGGTGGTTTTCGGTAGCCTTACACTATATTTTTACTCTATATCGTGACAACGGGACTTGTGGCTGTTATATCTATGTATTCCTTAGTAAACGGGCACGAGCTGTATGTAAATATAGCGTGATACATTGGATACTCGCTTATAAACACCCCATTTTTATTCGAGTAACGTTTTCGCAAGCTATACCGACCAGCCCGTGTCTCACGAGCATCCCCTCCAGAATCCGACGACCCTCGCCCACCCCGACGGAGTGTCGTGACCGAGAGAGAAAGCAAAAGAGAAGGAAAAAAAATACGCGAACCCACCATCCCCCGAGTTTCGCGAGCGTCAACTTTTTTTCGTAAAACGAAAAAAAAAAAGCATCCACTTAAAAGACAGCATCCTTTGGCACTTGAACGTTTCCCAGGATATCACGCGCGACACCACGTTTTTCATGCTCTTTAGCACCGATGGCGATAAGAAAAAAATTGATGATAAAATTCCCTCAGCTGAGGGAAAATAAATAAAAATAAACACGGCATAAAACGGATTAGGGACTTTGCGTGACCTCGTCGCGCTACAAAGCCCACGAGAGGATGACAACGCGATTGGTATTCTATGAAAATATCAAAAATTCGGAAAGAGTCCAATTGAATTTGGAGATACCCGGATTTATCGTGTGGCTTATACGCAAAGGAAGGCAAGTGTATGGTAGTTTTTTTTCTTTTTTTTTTCCTTTTTTGCATCGCATGGCCTGACGCTTTATTCTCGCTCTTCTTCACTGATTGACGCCTGAATTTGACAGAGGGCTAACAATCTCCGGTCCCTCGAACTTCTCGATTGCAGAACCTTTTTTTCGCACGAGTTGGATTCGCACGCGGCGCGCTACGGTCATTCCGCTCTCGGGCCTCTTCAAATATTCCTGATTTTCGAAAGTCACACGCTTTGATGTTTGCCTTCGATTTTTATTTCACGTTGTTTCGGCCACGCATTTCAATGCAATTGAAATTTCAGATTTTCTTTTATTCGTTTTTGTATTTCGACATTCTAAATTCTCTTGTGATGCTTTCTTGGCGTCACGTGACTCTCGGAATTGCGTTTAATGCTGTGATAAACTTTCCGAGTCTGAGCGATGCTGGTAGTATGAACCACTGCGAAATTTACGGCAGTGAAAAATTGCTCGTACGACTCCGAGGACGCAACGAACGCAAAGTTACGTGAAGAAAGAAAAAAAGAGAAAAAAAAAGAGAGTGTGCTGTTTCCTCGGCAGGCGGCTTAACGCGATTATTTATTATTTCATACAGAGGTTTTTTGCGTCGATAACGCGAAGGCGTCGGCTGTTGAATTAGCATTTTTTTGTTGTTTAAAAATGAAATATACCAAGATTCTCTTGAGTGTCCCGAAGCCAGAGAAAGTATCTGGTGTATAAAAAAACGAATACACGTGAGAAACGAGAGTAAGGCCAAGCGAGGGGTGGAAGGTTGAAAATCGCATGGAAAACGTGCCTCACCGTCCAAGCAGTTCCCCCTCTCTCTCTTTCTCTCTGATCTCCAAATAAGTGAGGCCATGCTCTTCGGAATACGAAATTACGAGACCGCAAATGCCGACTCTGAAAGTCTCTTACGCCCTTCTAAAGGGCGCAGTCGAATGTCCAACAGCTCTCGACCGTTTGATCGAGAAAACAAACGATTTGAATATTTCATCAGCGTTGTCAAATTTTTTAGCGATTCTCAATCGTTTAATTCGATTAATTTTTCACCTTCGATCAACCTTTCGATCGGCATCAGATATTTATCTATTTTGAAGGTCAAAGATCCAAACAAGTTTCCCAAAAAGTTTTGCAAACACATAAAATCTCAAGGATACGCGAGACACCATCATCGAGGAAGTTTTGTTATTATTTAGAGATCAGACCGAGGTGAATATCTAATTGTAGTAACGAGGGTTCTATACGCCGAGCCTTACCATCTGGCTCGTCGTCGTTTTGTCATGCCCTCTTCGGATTCATCGGTTACAGACTCGAGAGATTTCTGTGGAGCATACGAGCGAAACTTAGTCGCGGTGTGATCAAGGTGGGGAAAGCACGCCTATAGAATCACGCAGGCAAATGGGAGAGCAAAAGAAAGAGAGAGAAGGCAAAGGACACGTAGAATCTGAGTTTGAACGCGAAGCCATGGTAAAATCTGTGAGGTACACAAGCGGCTTTCGTCGCTTCTAAAGCCGCACCAATTACAAACACTGGCGGCTTCTCCATTCTCGATGTTAACTAAACACTAAATACTAACGATAGACATTGCAGTCGCACGGAGGCCAACGCTGTGATACTAAACGCTACACACGCTTGCAATACCCGGCTGTTCAGCATTGTGCATACTCTGTTTATATTGCCAAACCCAACTGGTACAGTTGTAAACGTACGTACAGGATCAAGGATGTTCGAGCATGCTCTTGCCGTTCACGCGGCAGCGACTCGTACGAGAGAAAATTCTCGCAATCACGAATCCGCTTTCGAGCTTTTTCACCAAATACAAAAGTTTCATTAAAAATGAAAATAAATCCTGGACGAAAGTTTTTCAACGAGTCAATTTTCAGTCCCGAATTTATTTCGAGAAACAATTCACGCTTCGATGATCGAACTTTTTTCGTTTAAAGTTTATGCAAATTAAGTTAATCGTGATTGATTCGAGGGGAGCACGATTAATGGATAAATATCGAAGATGAAGAATCGAGGTAATCATAACCACGCCTTGAGCGATTTATTCCTGCTGTGTGGCGGAGCATTTCGTATGGCGAAACTCGCGAATTGCAGGATTCCGTGTTTGGTAAGGTTTAATGGATGGTATTGGTGGTCCGCATGCAACATGGCTTGATGCGCACGGAACAGAGCTAAAGGGTTCTTGGCCGAGAGTTTTGAGCATTATTTTAGCAACAAAAACAGGGTGAAAACGTGCGCCAGGTTGCGAGAAAAACTAAAGATCGAAAGTTTATTTTTTTTTTGTAGCAAATCTCGAGAATCGTAGAATTTTGGTGGCGTGGATTTATAATTTTGAGACTTCCTGTAGCGCGATGAAGAAAATCGGAAAAGAATCTCATTGATGGCGAAATTCTTGGAAGTGTACTGCACCTCAGAGGGAAGAAACAAGTAGTTTTTATGGTATTGGAAAGCGGCAGGATATAACCACCTTTTCATCCCTTGCGACACCCTCTCGTCGAGAACTCTCGAGGCAACCCTCGAAGCAACGACGCCGCACCCTCACGATTCTAGTATGAAATCTCGCCTCCTTTCCTATTACTGTTATACATACTCAACCCCTATACAAGCTGCACCTTAACAATACCTTTGCTCTTCGTACCGTCGCCACATTCCGACGTACCTCATCCCTCCGAGCCTGAACTCTGATATAACATTATCCTCGCAGCAAACCTGTTTGCCGTTCTCCAATGAATTTTCCGATTATTATGCTTGCACGGTCGTTTCAAGGCCTTGAAGATTTTCGGGTAAAACAAAAAATTGGACGTTGGTGAATTCGATATGATTCGGAATAATGCGATATGGAGAAAAAAAGTGGCAATTGTTTGTTAGGAAGTGTGAAAGCGTTTGAGGAAATGCTCGAATGTCTTTGGACATCAAAAAACGACTTGATTGGCAGGGATTTTATTTCTTGGAGCCTCAGCGGGGACGGTCGTTTTGCTGGCGTTTTTTAATGAGACTCTTTTCTATGGTTGTTTGAGAGGTCGGAAGGGGGTGGAAAGAGAAGTCTAAATAGTGTTGGCAAAGCTCGTTTCGGTGATACGGATCAGCGGCGGCGATCTACCCAGCCGTGAGTTCACGGACAAGCCTCGTCGAGTTTGTTGGATATATAAGAGCAGAAAGGGATTTGGAATATCGCGCTCTCGGTACCGCGCCGCGGCGCGGGTTTGTTCTGGTCCCGTGGGTGCAACGTTTGTTACAAACCCGCGAGTGCACAGCAAACCTTGGCTTCCCAAGTTTCGACTAGATCGGGACGAGCACGGGATCTAAACTTTTCGTACAAGTTTAAGTTTCCCCGCGCACGAGACTTGAACGATGAACGTCTCTAGTTTCTTTCTACCGTTCCCATCCACGCCATTCTTAATGTTTCATTGGCTTTATTGCGTTGCTTTTTTCCCTCGTTCCCCAAAAGTCCCTCGACCCTGGCTCCAGCCTGAGAGAGAAAATCGTGATGATCGCAACCACACAACGGCTACGCAACCGTCGCCTTGGTTTTTCGAAATAAATGTGAAAATTGACATTAAAAAAAAAAAAAGAACCGGAAAGATTTATCTTTCGAACTGAAAGGCCCGTGTCGTGTATTCTGAACAATTAATCGAGCAGGGTGATGAAACGTGGCAAGCTAAAGATGACAAATCTTATTGCGCTCATTCGCTAACAAGCATCAGGAGAGAATAAAAAAGATTGATAGCGATGTATTTTGCATATTCACGTGATTCTTCTATTTCCGTTGCAAATAAATCTGCAGTGTATATAAACGAGTGGCGCGCAGGGGTCGAGGGGTAATATAGGGAAAGAGAGCGAGAAAAGGAAACAGCGGTGAGTGTCCAAACGAATGTACATGCCGCGTATTATTTATAGGTCGAATGCATTCTGCCTTGGTAAATTCGGCTCAGGTCAACCGACTCGATTCTCCGTGCCTGGGCAAACGCGAATCTTGCAACAGCGAGGCTGCTGACTTATTCTGGCACTTTGATGCATAATTCTACCGCGGGTCACCGCAATAATAATACTCCGATTGCGCGCAATTTGTTTCGCCACGAGGAAGCGCGCGAAGAAATAGTGAAAATTGACTGAAAGCCTGAAAGTGGGGATGTTGACGGTTCACCTGGCGAACACCGAGTAAACTTTCCCGCCCCGCAAACTCTGTTTTAAGAAAAGCCAAAAGTTATAATTAACGAATCTTTTTCTTCTTGCCGTGTCTCGAATTCGCGCGATTTTTCACCATTAACTTGGCGTTAACCTACAAAGAGCAATTAGCGATAAAACAACATCGACTAACATTGAAAATAGAATCTGGGCTTGGCGTTATCCAGCTCGCAGTTTTGTCCTTAATTCAATTCTGTTCCAATTTACGTATATCGTCCCGCATCGCCGATCATCGTACACGGAGACTCGAATATATAGATATATAAAGCTTTGTTCGTACAAATATAAGCCAAGCTCTCGTATACCTGCGAACGAAATATTTCAAGCGTATACTCTTGACCCGACGCCGATATATTTCACGACGGACTCAACATTCGCCGCAAAGATTCGAGAGCGCGGATCGCGAGCTTGCTAGGAGAAAAAATAGCCAATTCAACCTGAAAAATATCGGGAAATACGTGATATACGTATGGCGAACATAAAGGAGTGTTTCTAGTGACGTGAAACTTTATTTATAAGTTAGGAAACGTGAATCAATCGTAGACTGCGTACGGCGGATAAATTTGGTGAAATTGTTAGGTTGTTTGCCGATAATAGGTGGGTATTGGTTGGCTTTAACATTGATACATTGTTGCCCGGTGCATTCATCTTTTGGGTGGAATAACGAATGGCACGAGAATAGCAAAACACGAAAAGCAGTTTAGAGAGGAAGTACTCACAGAGAAAGAGGGGGGAGGGAATGAATAAGAGGGATGAAAAGAGAAGAATTATGAAGACAGACAAATACAGCGTCGATCGTTTTGCAGGCGCATTATTCCGTGTGCTTTTGAGGCGGTTACCGGTTTAAACCCTCGGAACCTTGCGGAACACCTTGCTTTATCCTCCGCAGGGCTTCTAAGGGAGTATATCGTTTGCAGGAGATGTTGTGCGTACAAGAGAGAAAGCGAGGGCAAGGGCAGAGGAAAGCAAGGAATGAAAGATTTTGTAGACCGCACGTAGGTCGTTGGTGTGTGTGGCTCCGACTCTGTTTCAAGCTTCTCACCCCTGAATCGCGCGCGCAGTACACATTCGCTTATAAACGAGAGGTTCATACACGCGGGGAGTATTTTGAGGGCTTCTAATTGTAGGCATATTTGTTGGCAGGCGCTATTACGAGGTACAATTATGCATTTGAGTAATAACGCCACGCCATACTTCTGCGCACTCACATATACAGCCAGCCACACCAACCAACGTTTGACAGACGGAAAATACACACAAGTTAGCCGGGGAGAAAATCGAGAGAGAAAGAGAGCGAGAATTCACCTAAACATTAACCATCTCATTCGTTGTCTCTGTGTGTTTACACACCTCAGCTATTATTACCTTCGTACCTATAACTCTCGCTGCTTCTCGCTCCCCCGTCATATATACGTATATACATTTAACCAGTGGTACACAAAGTATATAATGCAGTATAGACGCGTTAAAGGGATAGACCGAGATGGAAAACAACAATGTGTGCAAGAGAAACAGCAGCCAGAGTGGGAGACAAAGTGTACACTCAAACCCCACATTATTTCGTATATTTGTACTCTTATCTATACACACACGCGCTCATGACAATCGTTTGTCACTGGCACACCCTAATTATCAGGACTTCCCGTGACGCATTCGCACCCACTCTCTCTCTCTCTCTCTCTCTCTCTCTTTCTCTTTCTATGCCTTTGAAAACAAACGGTCCTTTCATTCTACGCCACGATACTTTCAAGTAAATGTGTGTATACACAAGTTCCATACGTTCTACGTGCTCGCACTAACTAGTCGACTCTTCGAAAGCGTGTAAAGTACCATGCAAGATAATTGTCGGAAAACTGTTACAGGATTAACTACTGCACAATTAGTTGACTCAGTCTATTGTGGCTGCTAATTCTCTTAAGAGTACTTTGTCAAAGTATTTATTTTCCTGACCTTTCGTAATCAACATTAACAGGTGTGCACGCTCTTTTCTTTCGAGAGTTCAATAAAACTTTGTTAATATTTTTTCTTACGCTCGATTTTTATTGCGGAGAAGAAAATTATAGTCAAGCTCAAATGAAATGAATTCATACCTGGCACTAGAAGAATTCTCAACCCCTTCGAAACATCGCTTCAAGAAACTCACGTTCACCTTTCTAAATACAGCAGAGACCAGCGTCGTTGATGACAAAATAGCGTGATTACGCGCCATCAAATAAACACTAGACTTACCGTTATTCCACACCACTGGCTTCTTCGAGCCCTCAAATTCTCTTCTCTTTCCTAGTTCCGCTACTCCCACAACCCCCATAACCCCTCTTGCACCCTTCTCCGGACTCCACACCAATGAAATTCGTTCATTATCGTACCACGAAACAAATACTGACCACCGACGATTCTTTATCTATATTTTTCGAGACTTTTCCCAACTCCCCGAAGCTCGTACAACTTGCAGAGAATTTCTCAAGCTATTTCGCCCTCAGAAAATTCGAAATTACGTCAATTCAAGGTTTGATTCGTTTTTTTCGATGCAGCTTCACTGATGAAATCTAAAAATACATGTTTTTGAACTTAATAAACATTTATACGAATCGAGTTATGATTTTAATAATATTTCGTATCAAGGATCAACTGCCGTGTTCGAGACACGAGTGAACGACTATTTCTAGAAATATATACGGACCGCTGTCTGTCCCGTTATTCTTAATTGGCTAATAATAAAATTATCGACTCTATAAAGTTGGCAAGTGATGTAAAGTGTTTGGAGGGAGGAAATTTTCTCGCATTGAGGCTGCTGGCGATGTACAACACGGAGAAGCTTGATACGATTCTGGGTGGCTGATGCGAAGAGGTCAAGGGTGAGTTTTTGGGTTCTCGGGGCGCAGAGTTACTTTCGGCAAGCACCAGCCGCCCCGACGTCGACGTCGTCGTCGTCGTTGAGCGCTTTTAATTGCAAATTGGCGAAATAATTGAAACAACTCTCGTAAAAATAGTTGAAAACTCGTAATTCGCTCGTAAAACTTGAAACCGCAACGCACCATCAGCATCGCAACCATTAAGCTTTAACGCCGCAATCGCCAAAAGGGTGTAGCTGTGTTTTGAGCTTTTCGGCTTTCTTATACTCCCAGTTTCCCCCTCTCTCTCTCTCCCTTTCACTTTACTTTGTAGCTCGATTTTCTCGAGAGGGTTGCGATCTTCTTCGGGGATAAGTCTTATCGTTTCGCGGTTCAAGCGGCAAAATCTCGATGAAATTGGACGAGAAAATAGAGGATAAACGCTATACCCTTTTCTGCCTTAACGTTGCCCCGAAAAAGGGGCAAATATGGATGAGTGACTAGTCACGATGAAATTGACGACACCAAACATTCATTTCGTTCATTCTAAATTGAAGATTTTCATCCCTGGAAAGAACAACCAAGCAATGACCTAAATTTCCACGTACAAATTTTGCACAACTTTGCAAACTCCCTCGCGCGAGCTCTCCCTCAACTTTGTAGCAATGTCTGAAAAGCTTTCGGTACTTTTTTCGAGATCCTTGAGCGATGATTCGTTCTGTTATCAAATAGAGATAAATAACTTGGATAGATACGTCAGTTCATAAATATTTGAAATGCATGAAGCGTTGGGCCTGACTCTCGCTCTCTCATCTCTTTAATCTGCAAATTTTCCGGTATCCTGTGTGTCTTTTCAGTACCTCTTGCCCCACCGCGAGCTCTTCCTGAGGCGTATGCGAGAAAGAGCACACAGAAATCTGGTCCCTTCTTTTTCCCAGCTCGAGCATATAGCCCCGAAGCAACGTAGAAAAGCAGAAAATCTGAGAGCGAGATAATTACGGTCGGAAGCACGCGGATATTATTTAACCAACGTTTCGTTGCAGAACTCTTGGTTAATATATATTTATATGTATATATGTAGTTTGGCAAAAAGAGGAAGAGTGGCCGAGCGCAGGGCGGGGAGGAGACGCGGAGGAAGGATGATACGCGGGGGAGCTTGCGGCGGAGAAGCTCATGTTCTTACACGAACAGAGAGATAGCCCAATCAAATATAACGGCTGGCGAGGGAGAGAAGAGTTTGCAATCCTTTTCCACACTTTCCATCCGCTAATATCGCCAAACCCTACCATCTAAACATTTCTCCCGTCTTAACGCGGTACAGCATGCTTGCCACCCTCTTTTCACAGCGTGAGAAACGCAACCCCTTCGCGAATCAAACATTTTGAGGAATTCTCGTGTCCTAAGGATTACGATCTCTGAGAAGTGTAAAAAATATCAAAATACAAAAGCGGGATTAAATTTTTCATCTCTCATCGCAGGAAAAATCATTTCTTCGATCTCGATCGATTCGTATCATCTGAAATACGTAAAAAATTGAGACATTGTTGTATATTTCTTCGAGTCCATAAAGGTTTGGAAAAAAAATCGCTGTTTAATCAGAAATGCCGAGGGACTTGGTCGGGAGCTTGTGCCGACAGCCTCGTTCCCTCTACCATGCCGATTGCGCGGTGGCTTTCTCGACGTTGTTTCGACGTCTCGTATCCTCGGGCCTATTGCAGCCTCCTCCCCGGATTTGCAGTTCCTGCAGCCCTCTCAGGGATTTCGGGAGTTCTATACCGCATTCACGTTTCGCTCATTCCCTCGATTTTCTCTCTTTCTCCCTCTTATAGGACACTCTTGCACGAGCACCTTCTTCCAAGCCTTAATGAACCGAGCCAGCACCATCGAAACTTGCCCACGAGCTCGAGGAATCCTTCGCCGCAATCTTCTACATTTTTTTTCTTTTCCACTGTTCCTCGCTCTCTCTGTCACTCCCTCGCTCTCGCTCCATTCGTTTACGCCAAAACTCTTTAACAACGCTCATTTCTCGCAACAATCGCTAAAGTGGACCAAGTTTTGATACCAAGCGCTAGCCACCCGCTGGCTCTTTAGCTCCGGCGACTGGTGCCTTTCGTGGTTGCGGCGATATTAATGTTATTGTTATTGCTAGTTAACCCCTTTATCGCGATTACTCGAGCGGAGCTCTTGGCTACTTTTCCCTTGAAAAAAGTCCCGAAAAAGCCTAAAAAAAAAAGATTTTACGATAGAAACAATAAAAATAGCGCGAATCGTCTTGAAGCCGCTAAAGTTATTCGCACAGGTGCAAGAGCAAACACAAAAAACCACAGATGCTCTTATAGTTGAAAGAAAAAAACAGACATTGGTTATTTTTCATTAAAAGCTAACGAACGAGGTGATGGAAAAATTGCTTATATTTATGTGCTTAATGCGGACAAGTGCGTGTGTAAGAGTGCCAAGTGATAGTGAGCAAATATATTAGGAAAATAGCATTCTAGAGAGAGAGAAAAAAAAGTATTGTTATTATGCAATATAGAAAGAATGGAAAGTATGGTAAAGCCGAGGGCAACGGTTCCTATGGCTCTCAGCGAGCTCTCACAATCGATTTTAGATAATTGCAAAGCGTTATAGTATACGAGAGAGGCGCGGCAACACGAAGGGAGAATAGGAAAGAGAACAGGCGAGAGTTTGTGCCCAACGAGTGGATAGAAGCTTACGTGAAACGGAGAAGGAGAGAGCGAGAGGAAAGAGGGAGTTAGGGAGGAATATGTAAAGTGTTTACGATCGTGCAACATGCCGCAGCCCTCTTTGCACCCCCGTTCAGCCCCTTTGCACTACACACGTATGAGGTTATGCTGCCTACATAACGGCTATATATAAACGAATATATGTTTGTGAACGCGATTTCCCTCTCGAATAAAGAAACCTCCGTAAGTTGCAACGAGAAAAAAAAACACTACAAAATGACAAAAGTTTCGAATTCAATTTTAATTTTCGGCATTAAATCGCATGTTTTGTTTTTTCTTTTTTAATTCGACGAGTCTTGCTGGACATTCCGAGTCATCGCTGAATAATCGTCGATTCAAAGTTTCGCGATATCTCGTTCTAGAGTCTCGATGCGTTTGGAGCCAACCGCAGAGAGATTTTAAGTCGTCCACGAAAATTGGCCGCGAGCTATTAGTATATTGTTGCCAGAGAATGGGCCGCGTGTGGACTCCGAAGCAGGCAACTCCCACTTGGAAAAAAAGGCAATTTGCTTGTAACAATATAGCATAATAAATGTGGGTGGCAAGGAGTCGGGCTCCATCGAGAAATAAGGTAAGTCGAGGGGAGGAGCGCGTTGCGGAAAGGAATAAAAAGATGAGGAGGTAAAGAGGGGGAAGGGGGTAAAAAGCTCAAAATTTTGCTCTCGTCTCGTCGTTCTAGACGTAAACCCAAGCACCTCCGATTCGCCATTACAGTTTGTAATGTACTTAGGTAACTTCTGTTTATACACCAACTTTTCTTAACGTTGGGCGCGCGAGCATACCCGATATAACCAGGCGGGGGAGAGGGGCCGAGAGAAGAACACCGACAAAACGGAACACAGCTTCCACAACCCCCTCGGGCGTTCATTCTCTCAACCACGCTTATACGCCTCTCACTGTTTTGCCTCAACTCTCATGCTCTCCAAGAACAAACCACTCTCAGGCATTTTCATCCCTTGTCCCGCGGCGTTTCGCTCTGATATCATTTTTAATGGCGGGAAATTATCTCTACCACCTTTCACCCTCTCTCTCGCTCGAGCCTCTCAGCTCGCCGTTTTCAAACCACGAATTTCGGCTCATTTTCCCAGCGAGCTTCTTCCAACTCCCGTCACTCTTCAACCCCTTGCTCGATACAACAACCAACACCGCGCGCAGAGTCTTATTCGCGCAAGATCGCCGAATTCTTGGCTCTAGAGAAACGACACTCACGCTTCGTGAATACGAACCGACAAAAATAAAAATAATCGTTATGAACACAAATGTGGAAACAAGTGTCACAAAATCGTTTTTTCTGCGACGTAAAAAGATTCCTCGCGATTCCCAACATGTGAGAATACGAATTTTAAACACATGATATTTTTATCGCGTGACGATGCCGAATAAAAACGAAATATCGAATTTTTCACAAAAATCGACCCAATAATTTCAATTTTTGAAATTCAATTCTTCCAACTTGTTTCTTGATTTTCATCACACGACATTAAAATTTGAATCAAGTTGAATAATGATTAGAATAATTACTCGTTCGAGCTTATAATTTGCAGCGTAATTCATAAACGAAATGTATTTCATTGTTGAATAAAAAGTGTAGTAGGAAACGAAGTATACGCTGATAATAATTCATAATGACAGGTAAGCATTTTAATGGGCCGATCGTGTTTCATCGGCCGCCCCCTTCTTTCGGACACATCAGGTCGATCAGGCGGTACCGCGCAGAACGTTTTTCCTTCGATACTTCAGTTCATTAACCCACGTGCAATTATTCCTGAGCCGAGAGCGAAGGTTGTGCGACTGGGCGAATTATTTCTGCAGCAAAACGCTTCCATCTGCGTTATTTTCACATGTGGAGGGAAATATAGGAATAGCAATGATAATATCGCTTTTCGAGAGTGTACGTAAGCAGTGACGAGAACTTTGAAGGCAGGGGACGTACGAGAACACGAGTCCAACCCTCGTGGATTGACACTCTAGATTGCAGGTTGTCCAGTTGTCTTCGTCGTAGCGGGAAATTTATAATTGACCGTTTGGAAGCTTTCAAGAGCTCCGTAGATCCGTTTTATCGATCGATCTAAATCTGATGACGTTCCGAGTGTGAAAATCAAGGTCTGCGAGGAAAATTCACTTTACTGAGGCTCGACAGTCCTGGCGAAGCTTCCAAGGGTTAGAATGGTCGGTGCATCGCGTCTGTTTCTGTGCTTTTTGTTCGATTTAGTCAATAGTTGGAGCTTGAAAGAGAAAAGGTCTCCTTGCGCATTTATGCACGTGTCAAACGCTTATAAACATGGACACATTCATGGGAGCTTCGCTTTGTTTTGTCGTTGTTGGTCTACAGGAAGCTTTAGAAATGACGCGGTTCAGTCACAGGGCGAGGAAGAGACGCAAAGGATGGAGAAAGCATTCGCGAGCGGGGCGTACAAAGTGCGTGCACATCGGGCTTTCGCGTCCCTCATAACGTATTCCCGATAACGATGGCACGCCAGTCGAATGCGAATAAGGAACACAATAATTGGAACAGTTCATACAAAGTCTCGACATGCTGTTGTTTTACGAACATCCAATACCCAGGGAGCACAGCACTAGCAGGCAAAACGAAACTGTAGTTTCTGTTCCTTTACAATTCACACATTCATGAGAAAACCTCGAAGCTGTTGTGCGACATCGATCTCGATGTTTATATGAACGTGAAAGATTCACAGAGGCTCGGAATTGACCTCCCGGATGCCTCTGACTTTTTATTCCCACAGTGTAAAACTTTGTCCAGCATCGTCACGAGGATTGCGAACGAAAAATTGCACATTAAATTATCACAAAGACTTCTAATTCCATTTTGTTCCAAGAGTATCGAGTCAGAGTGTCGTGCCTGAGGCCAGAGGTCTACAAGACCCGAAGGTGATTAAGCAAATGTTGTCCAATTGGTCTCATGGTCCCGAGCGATGGGAGCGTGCATCGAATAACGTGGAACATTAGGTCCAGGTCGTTTCGTACGAGAGAAAAGTCAGGCAGAATGAAAGCTGGTAGAAAATTGGGAATGGTACGAGTTGAGAAATCAAGAGGGACGAAAATTTCGAGAGTTACTGTAAACAAACGATTGGCTAGGGTTGTCCGTTCTTCATCGGGGGTTACATACATGGATGGATGTCCGAGCTCGTTGACCATCTCTGATTGCTAATGAAAGCTAACGCTGTTATGCATATGGTCGCGAGGATTAAAAAAAAAAGGACTTACGTCGGAGCCAGGACAAAGAGCAGCGATAAGAGAGAGAGAGAGAAAAAGGAAAGCGAGGACCAAGGTCATCGTTCGGCCTAGCGTTTCACCAGAATCTCGATGTCCTTTTTCCGCGACGATGTGCAATTCGGCCATTCACAACCATCGCACACGATGGACACCGATATACCGATGCATGGATCTTTTTTGCAGTTTTTTATGCAGTGCTAGGTCTCTATAGATATTCACAAGTTAAGAATGGGAACGCGTGGCCATGCTCCTGGGACAAAGAGTTGTTTAAACAAAGTCCGAGAGGAAAAGGTTCATCGGATTTCACTGAGAGAGCAAGAGAGAGAATGAGGCACGGGATGACATTGCTGCGACCGCTTGCGAGCAAGTTACCCATCCGACCGTCAGGCACTTCGTTAGCGGCACCGAGGTCCTTTTTTGCTTGTTCTGTACCTCGCCGCTTACTGGCCCTCGTACGAATGAAACCAAAACGAATTAAGTTTTTTCATAGGTCAAACGACCTTCCCGCATGAAGGCGTTAAGACGATTGCAGCAGAAAATTCATATCTCCATATGCATCTGTACGTTTCCTGTTGAGGCTTCGAGAATTTCGGGAGGTTCTATGCAGGTGGCTATGCAGTGAGAACCTCGAGGTTGTATAATATTGGTTTGATAATCGATGCAATCACGTCATCGCGTGTTTCCCCAGCTCCACGCCATTCAGTTGCTCTCTTTCTCTCTCTGTTTTTCGCTCCTTCTCTCCCTCTTTTCGGTCCTTCCATCATGATCGTTCTTACGAAACAATTTTTAATCATTTTTTTGAGTATTATTGAAGAAAATGACTGACCGAAACATCAAAATTTCAAGGCAGCGTTCAAAGTCTCAATTCTTATGCACGGAAATTCAAGACTCACACAGGATTGCGGAAGCCAAACGGGACTATCATGTTTTTTCAACAATGGAGAGAACAACAGTCCCTCCCCCCCCCCCCTCTCCCCATTCCACGGTGCATCTCCGAACTGCGTTACAACGTATATATACATTTTTATATCTCAGTGTATATAATAATGTACATAACACAGTATGTTATAAAAGAAAAATGCACAAACAAACAAGCGAATGCCGGAGGGCACGAAAGAGAAGGAAAATATACATAAAAGCTCGAGCATTAGTTGCTTCGTGGAAGCGTCCGGGGTACGCTTGAAATGTGAAATGGAAAGTCGAACAAAGCGAATGGAAAAGGGTGAAGAAGCATTTGCGAGCATCGCGTATCATGCAGTTATGATTTATATATACGTAAAGATGTGTATGTGTGTACATTTGGGCGAGTAGATCGATACAATTGTATGTTTAGGTACGAATCGATTGATGAGCCAAAAGGGGTGACTTTTTCATGCACACACATTTTTCACCCTTCCATATAAACTCAAGCCCGTTTTGCCAACACCCGAGACTCGTTACGCTCGTGAAAATTCAAGGAAACATTTATTTTTCGCTCGTAACAACTCCATTCGTTTGTGCATCATTTGCGCACACGATTGAATTTTTTTGTAATGATAAAAAAACACCCCAAACTTTAGTCTCACGTCGAAGTTGATTTTTGTCGTGAAATTGCAGATTCACGGGGCGAAAAGAATTTGATAATATTGAAATGTAAGAAATTCCATGGAATGTAATTAATCAGGAATTAATATCCTTTGTTCAGAGCAACATTTTGCGTCGAGGTTTCTTTGGAAAATCGTTCGAATATGGATACACGTCAGAGAGAAAATTCCTTGACCATCCCAGCCCTATATCAGTTACGAGCAACACGGTGGGCTCTACACACCTCATTCATTTGATTCACGAGGCAGGGGAGGAAATTCGTATTCGCGACCATTGACTCGGATCCTTTTTTCCCTCTAGAACCATCCTGGCACTCTCGCTCAGCCACTCGTTCTACCATGGCCGTTAAACAACAGAATGTGAATAAACAAAGGGCCGTTACAGTAGTGAGATTTTTTTGTTTACCTTTTTTTTATACTGAGAATGAATCGAACCTCATCCCTTTTTTCTTCCTATACATATTTGTAGATGAGAATAAATGCGAGTGAAATTCCTGGAATTAAGCTCAATCCGTAATGCATTAAAAACGTTATTAGTTCTGATGGATTTTATAAACAATAGAATTATTAAACAACCTCGAAACGCCATAATTATTCGAGAGACATGATTCCACGAAACACAGGACGTTCGGGGCTGAATCTGAAACATCGGATGCTCGTTTCCGGTTTCAAACACGAGCTCAGAATCTGCCTGAGCACAGCAATAACATTTTCGTCTCGATGCTTCAGAAAAACTTTGCACCTGCCCCTTTTGTTACTAATCGAGGTGAAAGTCTAAAAAAGTAAAAAAAAATCGTACTTGGGTCTCGTAAGATTGTAGAACTGAGAAAATTTTTATTATGAATTGAGTTCACGTCGCTCTTAATCGATAGACAAGGATTCGCGAAAAGGGCATGCGAGAAAATATACAGAAATATTTTGTCATGGAATACGCAATGAATTTTGCGAAATCAGGCCAATTGAGTTCGATCGCATTCTCACGAATTTTCAAACGTGTCCTACTTGCCCCGACCAGTTCGCATCTCAACATCTTCGATGATAAAATAGACTTGACGTGTTGCAGCTTAAAGTTTATAAATAAAAACTAAATTTGTACACACGTAGCTCGACGTCACTTCGGGTGAATTGATTCGATTAGTTATTTCAATCGTGTGATTCGTATCTATTGTTATTCCATGTAGAGCAATTATCCGAGGGATTGGAAAACTACGAGGAACCTTTCGAATGTTATTACAATTTCGGTTGAGTTTTTTTTCTGAATGAAATCTCTTCGCGTCGCCCGGGGGTTTGTCCAGGATTCGTTGGATGAAGAACATTTCGAAAAACCCCATAGAGTGAGTTTTTGGTTGTGTCAGATGGTCCGCAGACTCCGGTATCTGTCGCAGAATGAAATGGTTGGGAAGGAAGGAAAGGGGGTGATAAAAGTAAAAGACACATACGTCATGAAATTCCAGGGACGGTTCGGTAAGGTTGAGACTTACGTGTGTGTCAAATTGTGGAATTTGTTCGCGAGGCAATATCGTTTTTAGAAAAAAAAAAAAAAACTGTAGACTGAATTCTTTGCTGGTGGTCTCACGTTGGTGCATACGAGGGGAGGTACATGGGGGTTGTAAGCTTTTTCATGCACTTTCTGAAGGCATCTCGCAGGTTTCCGGTGACACTCATGGCCGTGGGCAATGCTCGGCTATTATTATTTTCATATTCCTTCGCCCATGTCTCTCGTTCCCCGGGACTCTGATATATTCCTCTTTACGAGAATTTCACGTCTACGTTCGTCTGTTCTTCGCGAAGCCGAGAGCCCCAGCACTCGTGGCCGGATTCTGTGCTCTCAGACTCGCGGGAAAAGCAAGCGTCCGTCTCGTTCTCAAATATCACGTCTCTTCCCAAAAATGTGAAAAAAAAACACACACACAACCCATTCGTAGCCCTTTCCTTCTACATACGTCTACGAACCTCCCCCACCTTTTCTTTCAAGCCCTTTATCCATTCTCAACACTCTTTTCGGATGTTTTTACACCATTCTCTCGTTTTGAGCTGCGCTTCTTGCTTCTACCTTGCAACGAATTTCATGCCATCCCCGAGGACATGAACGAATCTACCCTTCCCACTCTTTGCTTCGCGTTACGAGACGATTTCTATGTACATCTACATCTATATATAAAATATATGAAAGGTACGAGTTGATAGGAACCGTATGAGGGCCGGACAGGCCCCTCTCGTCGCGAACCGCGCACAAAACACGTGTGACTAACGTTCGGCGACAGACGCGACTCTGCTCCTTTGTTGGCTCGATGAGACACCAGACTTTGGCCACACGGAGAGACTGCCAAAAAGAAAGTGTAGCAGTACGAAAAAAAATAAATAAAAGAATCGCGACTAACGGATTGTGGGAAAAGTGTTTCGAACGTACAAGTGCGCGCGCGACGAGGGAGAGAAACGCGAGAGAGCAAGAAATACGAGATCATTTCTGTTTATGGTGTCCAGGCTCGCTGAAATTCTGAGTTATACACGTATTTTCGTAGCTTTTCCTGGATTGAGTGATAAAAGTATCAAATCGTTACTTTCCGGACGTTCCCATCTGTTTTTTCCAGAATTCAGAGGAGGAGGATGATCGCGTGAGGGATTGATAGTTTCGTGGTTAGAAATAAGGAACGTCCCTGAGATACGGGCTCCTGTCGACGTACGAAATAATGCTATCAATATGGGGGTGAGAAAAAGATCGAAGGAACGGGGCAAGAACTGGAGGAAGCCGCGAAATTCTGTGGCAATTTCAAATCGACACAGAGAGAAGATGACACGCTCTGTACTTTGACTATTTTTTTTCTTATGGCTGCAATTTTAATTTATTTCTTCACACACATCCAACGATCTCGAACCTCCCGAAGGCCTTGTTCAGATAAAAAAAAAAAAAAATACAAACAGAGGAATAAAAAGGAAAACAGTAAGAGAAATGGGGAGCAGAATTGCAGGCTCGAGGGAAAGCGAGCTCGTGATAATAGAAATCGATTTGTCAGGAAGCTTTCACATTTCGACGGGTAGTCTCGCCGGTGGGTTTTGTCGCATCCGATAACGGGTCTTATCCCACGGGAGAGAGGTCCGTGTCATTCTCCTTCTCTTCCTCCGCACGATTCTTCTCTCCGTGTCCCTGAGTATTCATTCCGTGACGTCGTACAGTGAAATAGAGCGAGAGTTGGAGAGAGAGACGGCAAAAATGAATCGTACGGTGGAAAAAGAAAGAGGGAAAGGCTTGGAGCTTTCTCCTCGCTACATCGTTTTGCTCCGGCCACTTCTCATCCTGGAGACTCGAAAAGCGAGCCTCGCCGACAAGGGGAGTTTCTGTCCAAGCGAGCGAAAAAATACCATGGCCCTGGCCGATTTTTTGCTTTTTTTCTTTCTCTCCGCGTCTCTTTTCGCTTTATAAGCCGTATTGATAGAGATCTTGTAAAAAAGAGCCTAACTAGAAGACAAATATTATGGGGATCAACGGCATCGAGGTGCTATTTATTAACGAAAATTGCATGCCAACTGGATCCACCAAGATCCAAATATCACGAGTGATCGTACGAGGCCAAGAAAATTTCCCCATTGCAGGCAAAAATGATTGTCTCATTGAATTTTCATTGGAAAATTCAATTCGAATGTCCGATTCCTCGGGACGCTCGATATCTTTCGGAAAATCGAGACAAAGTAACAGCCGAAAATTAAACTGGAGTTCTAAGCTTTTAAATTAAAGAGCGAGTAATAGGAAAGTTCTGGGATCGGATGAAATACCCTGCAGGTGGAATACTCGAAAATATTGAGGGCTATAACGATTCTTTGAGAAAAAAAGACATTACGTTTTAGGCTGGAGGATTACTCATCGTTTTCATAGTCGAGTATATGGCGCAATAGAGTTTGCCTCGTAACCGCTGTGACCGTACGAATTATAATAACAGTTCATTGAGCGAGGTGGCTCACACGAAGAGAGGGAGAGAGAGAGAGAGGGCAGAGGGTGGAAGGGATGAAAAGAAGGATGGAAAGGGTGAAGGAAAAAGAGAGGGCGAAAAAAATGCCCAAGCGTGGAAGCAGGAATAAAAACTTAAAGCCCCATTCGCGCAGATCGAGGACCGAGGAGCGGGACGAAGGGATTCGTAACAGTCGAAGGTATATAGTGGAAAGAGAGAGAGAGTCAGCGGGAGAGAGAAAGAGAAACAGAAAGAGCGGGTTAATTGAAAACTACCGAAAAGCACAATTTCGCGAAAAATTATTTCTATTCATTAGCCACTAGAATTGTGACGGAGAAAGGGTAGAAAAAAAGCTTGCGTTCTGTTTTTTTTTTTGCCGGCGAATTAAGGGGTCAAAACGCAGAGAGTGCAGCCGGTGAATTTGAGGGCAAAGGGTCGGAGGGAGGCTTGCATTTGTTCCTGCACAGTTACAGACTCGAAACGAGAGGGTATAATATTCATAAATATATACACAATTGTACAAGCCTGCAAGATTTTGTGAAACTAGAAACAAAAAACTACCAACAAACTTTACTTTTCCCTCCAATCGTATTATTTTTATTTCTCACTCGAAATGCTTCTGGTCCACTCGGAGTTTAATTATGCAACATAAATACAATCGCCGAGCCTACGCGATATTGCGTTAACCAACTGGAAACGTATTTTTTTTTTGTGCTTTTTGTTCACGACGTAATTTTTGCTTATAAGCACAAAAGCTCTCGTCTCTCTCGCTCTCTTGCTCTCCGACCGAAAGCTTGCACGATGTTTTGCCCTGCTCAACCACGCATATGAGTCGACTCCGGAGGAAAGCTTTTTTCATGGCTCGGCAAATCAATTTATGGCATTGCGAAAACCAGCCAGAGTCCACCGCGTTCTCATTGTGCAGCCGCACACTCGAGCCTTATACGTATATATAAAAAAAAAAAATGCTTCTACATGTGTATATCGTGGGCAATGACTTTGGTGGCCTTTCAGTGCCATCTTCCAGGCCCAGGCTTCTCTTTTTACTATACTGCCTAAGCCTTTTGTCGAGCGTGACCATTGTTGTGACAGAAAATTATGTCCTAATGGTTGTTTACCGTTCGCCCATGTGAATGAAAAGCGACGAGTCATGCAGACAATGGCAAAAAGCTTTGATAGTTTTTTCGTTGACTAAAAATGGATTGAGCATTCCATTCATGAAAAAATCACTTTTCCTCACGTTTGGAAAACGTTTGGTACGTCGGAAGAATTGTTACATTTGAGAAAAGGAAAAAATCGGGATAAAAAATGTTCTCGCTGACTGTGATACATTTTTCTCTCCGTATTTGTGTCTCTCGTATACGGAAATGTGCCGGCCGCAGGGAATAAAGTGTATAATTCGTCAGTCAATGAATTTACAGCTCCCAGCCTCATTGGAGTGAGTTGGGAAGGGAATTATGAAGACAACGGCGAGGGGTTTCTCACGGGAATAACAAGAGCGAGGAACAACACCGCTTAACGAGAATGGCTTCGCGGCACGTGAGAAAAAAGGCCAAACGATCTCGACACGAGGGCGCGACTCTCGTAAGCACAGAAGGGGCAAATTGTACAAGCTCACCTTCTACCCCGCGAGGCTTAACCTCGGTCTTGAAAGGTCGAATTAACCCGAAATAAGTGAGAGCACCCTTATAATACTAGAAAGAATAGTCTTGTCGAGAAAACGTGATCCCGAGTAAACAAGCGTACCAAAAATTGTCGCATCAGCATGAAAATACTTCCCGACTTTTCTAATTTAACTAAAAGCTCATTTGTCACATTTTTTGTAAGCGGAGTCAAATTTCGAAAGAAAAATATCTCAATGGACGATTCAGCCTCAAAAAAATTGATAATTTTCCATCTAGTTTGAGAAAAAAAAACTTTTTTATCGAAAGGGTTGATTATTTTATTAATTTCTTGGATGGCAAAATGACTTAGTGGTCCAGGGAAATAACGCAGCCCGCGGATTTGTGGTGGAAGCTCTCGTGACCTCTGTATCCCCCAAAGGCCCTTTTGGTAGAAACCCCCATGGCGAATAATATCGCAGTAATACCGAGCACACTCGCGGATGCTCGGACTGTTAGTCTGCGATCCATGTATATGGAAAACGTACGTATATAGTTGTCCGGGCATTCGGAAACTAGTTTATAGCCAATTGTTATTAAGGCAGACGCTTGGCTGGGTCCGAATATAATATTGGAATTGTACATATGCATATCTATCGTTTGGCACTAAGTCTCCGGTGTTGGGGGGGTGGGAGCAAGCTCTCGACCGCTCTCTCGGCCAGTATTATGAGAAGGTAACGAGAATAAAAAAGAAGCAAAAAAAATACACACACAAGAACGAGCGCGAGGTGGAGATACGTTTGGCAAAAAAAAAAGATACACAACTGGGTAGTTTTTGCGAGGGTGAAAAAGAGGAACATAATAGCGACGTTAAGCGCCTGATATACACGTGGGACGGAGCAGAATACGTGGCGAAAAAAAAACGAATGTGGCGCGAGCTGCGAGAACAGAGGCGAGGGCAAAAAAACACACACACAAGGCGCGAAGACTGGGACTGAGATAAAAAGTGTGAAGAGTCGGGCCACTTGATAAATATTCAAATTGCAACCACCGCGAGAGCATTATTATCTCCATTGAATTTCAATCGAAAACCCAAAGGTAATAAAGCTCGAAAAATGAAGAGGAAGATAAAAAAAATGTTAAACAACGAAACGTCACACAAAATCTTTGAGCTCGTCTCGTGTTAAATTGTGTGCTGTAAAGAACTCACGTAAATATCAACGTGCCATGCCAGCGTCTGTCTCAGTGGCCGAGGAACAATGCACCACTGACCTGCAACATGGAAAATGGAAAATGCATTTTTGTGGGAAACGCTCAACAGATTTAATAAGCAAAAAGTTATTTCTACAAAAAGATTCGATTCGGTGGCTAATAAAATCGAGAGAATTTGAGCCAGGACTGTACCGCAGCCATTCACAATACCATATCAACATGACCATCGTAATAAGTTACGTGTATTATGAACGAGGTTATTATTCTTGTACTTTGTTAAGAGTTGACGAGAGAAAAAACAGTAGGAAAAGCTCTCGACGTGGCGATTCTCCGGTGTTGAAGCGAAGCCGTTAATTAACGAACTTGAAAAGTAAAATGCATAAGTCCGAAGAGTACGAGAATGACGAGTGAAACGGGAGGTTGGACGGAAATTCGTACACAAGTACGTATATAAATATATGCGTACATATTCTGCTATAGTGTTGAACTAGTAAATGTAAAACATGTATATATATATGTTTGTGTATATAGAAAGGGTCGGTGTCTGGCCAGACGGGCAGGAATGAAGCAGCAAGGGTTTTGTTTGTCCGGCTGTCCACCCCTTTTCCTTCCTCGTTTTCTACCCTCCTGCTCCTCACCTCCCCAACCCCCAGCCCCTATCGTTACCCTCGTACCTTCTCGTTGTATGAACCCCGTTTTCCTACTTTGCCTCTCAATCCTGTGCGTATGACACACATATATATCTTTGTATATTTTCTACCCCCATCTTTCGCCCGGCTCCTTTCTCATCCATCGGATTCTCGCATACACGTGCATCCAGTCGCAATCCCTATAGCAGGAGAGAAAGAGAGAGACGCAGGATTGTCCTTTCGTCACGTAACAATGAACTCCCACAATATCATCCATACATGTACCAATGTGACTGTCCATGTATGAACAATGTTTGTCGACATCATCCTCGCATTACATACGCGTATATTTGTCCAAGTACGAAACGACGGAGAGAAGAATCGTCAGGGTGAAAGGGCTGGGAATATCGATTAAACTGAAACGAATTTGGAAATGCATTGTTTGCAAGTCGAACCTTAGGTTGGAATGAAATCCAGAAAAAAAAAGATTCTTGACTTCTTCGAAAAATGAAATCGACGATTAATCCGTTTGCAGGAACTTCTGGACGAGCTGATGATGAGAAACGATGAAAAAAAGGTCTAAAAGTTGTGGTGTGTATTAATAACAACGGAATATGTAATTTGTAACGGTTCAGGAAAATAACGGCGGATAACGGGGTGAAGAAAAGAGAACAAAGGACAAGCTTGATAGAAATAATCCAATTGCTGTTTTACAATCAGCAGTGTGTTCCATCGTCGGAGTGGATGGATCGTACACATGTGCACGGAAGAGAGAAAAGCAAAAGGATGTCGAAGTCAAAGCTCAACAAATTTAAATTTTCACTGTATACAGGCAGAAGTATTGAGGAAAAAAAGCATGAGAAACGTGAAGCCATGCTTTCGGACTGTCTCTCACAGGATGGTGACCTCCTACATGAGTTATTACGCGGAGCCGTACAATCATCGCAATTCCGCAGCGAATTCGATATCGCGAGTTTCGGTTTGTTGTCGAAGCTTTGGCTATTACACAAATGAGCTTGTTTGCCTGGAGATAAACGTACAAAGCTTCGTAATAGGATTCCCGCTGTCATGGTCGCGAGGGGTGATGATACAGAGATTGAAAAAACAAAAAGGCAACATCCGAATGAGTTTGTGTCGTTTGGTGAATTCTCCGGCTCGCATTTCGGATAAATACAAGTTTGGAATCAAAGAAGTCTCTGCCCTGCTGCCGTCATTTCCTATTAATAATGAAACGTTCCCTTCGTCCAGGTTGGCAGAATTGTTTTTCGATCCACGATCTTCGATACAACTGGTCGATCTGAAGTTCCGAGTAACTCATTTGAGAACAAGGAGCCATTTGGAATTCTACCGGTGGATTGAGTCAGCAGATCTGGAAGCTCCGATGATGGAGCGTGTGCACGGTTATTCGAAGACGAGGAAATGATGATGACGATGATGGTAGGTGGTGCTAGGGTCGGTTAGGGTTCGGAGGTTGATAGTGTGATGGGAGTTGTGGAGAGCTGGAAAGAGCTGGGGCTAGCTAGGCACTCTCACCGCAAGTGGGGACGCTCTTGGGTATAGTAATTGTATACGCACCGGGAGAATGGCAAGGTAAACAAAACTATGTAAGATTGCCCCATTAATATACATATCTCTTGGTTCAGTTGGGTATAGCACAAGAGCAGCTAGTATTAGCAAACCCACTCCTACCCTGCTGAGCTCTTCGCCTTATTCACCCTATGATGTAGCCACTTCCTTTCTCGTTCGCCTTGGCTTTCCCATACACTTGGTTTGCTCCTCGAAGAGAACGTTTGCCGTCTCTCCACATATATACCAGGGGGTTCCATACCCTTCTCACCGCACTGAGAACCAAGGAGTGTGAGTAGTCTTGGCCTGAGACTTCGGGGTTAGCCTTGCTGTGCTCTCTACCAAAGGAATCGAGAGAGGGAGAGAGGTAGAGCTATATTCAGAGAGCAGGGTACACAATGGATATTGAGGCTATAATTTACGGCTGATTGTTAGCGGGCGAGTGCGGCCAATCTATGGATTCCTCCGACCGACATCGAACAAGCCTCGCTAACCACCCTCTAACTACCTTCTTGAATTTCTATCAGTCTACGCGTGGTAACTGCATGCACTTGTGAGCTTATCCTAGCAGAGAAAATTCAAATACACTATGAAGTAGATTCCTGCGCCGGTAACGTCCTCCAAGTCCTTAGAGCAAAAAAACATCAGCTCGATCCCCGCAACACTGCTTTCCTCATTGGATTTCTTGGAGCATGTACCGCACATTTATAAATTAATTAGTAGGGTCAAACTTGCGAGTTTCCTCCGACCCAAAAGTCTAGTGACTCGTAGGGTGAGGCGACCACTTGGATGTCCTATAATCGAAGTTTGCTATGGCGTATCTTGGCAGTTTCGGTATGTCCGTAAAGTTCCGCTTGTATATCGACTCGATGTTTGAGGTTTGCTTCCAAGGCTAAGAAAAAGACTGCGGTATATTTGAGGGTAGTGGTGGGTCCAGGGCGAAGGGACCAGCTGCCACTTATCGAGGGATAATAACCCAGTAATCCAGGGACAGAGATCCTCGTATGCATAACATTTTCTATGGCTATATGAATACAGTGAATGTTCAATTCTATCTAGGTGGGAAAGGCCAAATCAATAGAAAGGTCGAAACAGTTTCCAGGGATCGAATAATATGCTGAAAATCCGATAAAACCATCAAACTCGCATGCAAATTTTAGCATTTTTGTATAAAATACAAAACGGACAAAAAACATCAAAGCTGGAATAATTACTGGAGCTCCAACCCCGACCGAGAAAACATGGCGATTTGGATACCAATAGCAAAAGAAAGAGGCCAAAAATCACATTCAGGTATTGTTTTGATACATTAAAATTATTTCGAATACACGAACTCCTGGAATTCTCCAATTATGAAGGATATCAATTTCCATACATTTTCAAATTCCCAATGAAATTTTGCATCGCTGCATTTCGATGGTGAAAATCATGAATGAAAAACTGATCGGAATTACATTCGATCAGAGGTCACGCGTATATTGTATTTATCCTGATGTTATAATTTTAAACTCATGGGGTAGGGAAGCCCATCGCACAATAACATTGTGATGCCAGGCACACATAAAGATCGAGCGTATCAATATTTCGGGATTAAAATTGAATAAAAAAAAACATTTCACTCCATTTCAACAATTCTTCCAAATTAATTTTATCTTCGATGAATGCCTTTGAAATGAAATATGATGTAACCTCCCGGATGTTATGTTGTTCGACCACATAAAATCATGTTTTTCCGTGGCTTTGTTGTTTTTTTTTTTAGCAGATAAAATGTGGCTCGTTGGCAGTCGACCGAGGTGACAAGGACGATTGACTTTGCCACCAAGTCTCAATGAGGATATGAGCAAGTGTCTGATTGATGGCACGAAGTAGAATGACATTGGTCGCGTCGCTGGTACAGCCAAGTGGACGTTAACAAATGGTCATTGTGCCGATCTCCCAAAAGCTTTGGGTAAGACTGTTCCAACCTACTTGGGATGCGGCATGAGGATCTATGTTCGCCATTTCTCATCGTGGCTTTCGAGAGGGCAAACAATGCTCCCTTTGGAAACCGCGACCGTAAGAAATGTCGTTGCCTTCGGGGGCAATGGATACATCCATACGCATATATATAAATAGAATGCGATGGCGAATAGTGTTGGCGGACGTTGTGCCTTCGGCAGAGGGAACAGGTTGATCAAAGTCACACTGAACTGACTCAACGATCGTCCAAAGTAACACCGCAGTCGTTGAACAAAGTCTGATTCCCTCAGCAACGGAAGTGAAAAACGTTCGATCATGTAAAGATCGTGAAAAGGAACAGAAAGTATTAATTTTCTGATTTTCTAGTCGACATTTCCTACTGGCAAGCTCTTGATTATGTCAGGATGACGTTCCACTGGAATATTCCGGAGAATCGCTGCACTTTCAAGTGGAATAGTTCCTACAATGGTGCGAACCAGTTGCATCAAGATGTCAAACAATTCACCTAATGGCCAGAGCAGTTTCGGAGAGTTTTTTTTCCAGCAACAGAACATCCAGCAGCATAAATTGTCCTCTGGGACCTTGTTACTTCAATTCGCTCCAACACCCCTGAGAACATTGCCGGAAGGTTGCCGAGAAAGAAGAAGTTCGTAAAGGCAACTACCCTTGCGCGATATGGCTCGTTGTTGTATATAGCGCCCCTAAAACCAACCCCTCATACCAATTGGACTCTTTTCTGCTGTTTCTCTCCTTCTCTCTATCTTCGTCTGGCTTCCTCACACTACCATTGTATTATATCGTCATAAGAAGATTATCGCCAGCGATAAGCGAGACTCGAGAAAACCGCATCGAACTTTTGCTGTTGCAGCCCTCGAACTTTCTGGTCGAATATTAAAGGGCGTTTGAGCATTTCGCATTGCTGATGAGATTTCTGTTTAATATCGTGGCTAATATGTCTACTTCTACGAGCAGGAATCTTCCGTAGCAAGAGTTCGTTAAAAGTTTCATAAAATATATTTCGCTTTAGTTAAACGGCAGCCGACATCAATGTCCCTGTTTTTATAGAAGAGCAGAAAAATGTAAAAAAAAAAATAGGGAATGTTCAGATTTCTACTCCTTCCGTGTCCAAAGATTTTTTTAACTTGTTTTTCATAACTGGTTCACATGCACAGGGAAACAAAAGCGCAAAGGACGTGAAAGGGTGTGGAAAGCGAGTGTGTAGGAATGTCAGATGGATCACTGCAGAAAAGGGTGGAAATCATGTAGATTGGAAAGCAAAAGGAAGAGACGAGTGCAGAACGAAGTATGTCCGGCAGTATCGTCCAGGCACATTGTTCCACGTCCAAAAGCAGAGCTTCGAAATAATCGTCAGGCGAACCTAATGGTGTATGAAGCCCTGATATCAAAAACAACTCATCCATGGGCTGTTAACGACGTGTGCTTGTAGCATGACCACTGTTCAATGAAGATTCTAGACTGAGGAAAAATTCGGGTACGAAGAATGAAACGTGCGAAAATAAAACCGTCGCCTCTCCCCGAGGGCTAACACCTGATTTAATTTCACTTTCTGTCTCAATGAACGTCCGATAAGTAAAGTTACCGTCCGCTCATTTCAATCGGTGCGCACAACGTTTTTTTAACAATTGAGAGATCCAAAAAGAAAATGCTGTAAACTTCTGATCAGAAAACCATTTAAAGATGACAGATAGGACTGGGTTGCTTTTTCAAAAACAAGGTGAACGCGTACTGTGTAAAAAGCCATTCGCCAAATAGTGAGTCGAATTGGTCGTTTGGAAATATTCCAGAGATAATACAGAAAATGGTCGATGAATAATCGTCGGAACAAAATCGGAACTACCAACCGTACGAGTGTCTTTATTCGAACGAGAAGTAACCCACTGGGTGTAGTAACTTTTGCAAGCCATCGATCGAGGTCAGGCTGAAATACAATCTCGGTCAGCAATGGTTGTGTACAGCAGACAGCAAATATATATGTAAGTGTTCTACATCATATTTCCAAAGAATGTTTCCGAATCCTGAAGGACTCTGCTCGAATGCGAGTGAAAAAAAGCAACAGGATGTTAGGGCTGGTAGGAAAGAAGAATTGGCGTGCGATGAAGCCAGCAGATTTAAGAAGAAGGGAAATAAGAAGAATAAGAAAACGAAGGAGGCAGGGTTGTTTTCGAGCTCGACGTTGGAAGGATGCGAAACAAGCCTGCTAGAAGAGGGGGAGAGCAGCAACTCGAAAGTAGGAACTACGAAGCTATGCTAACGGCAAAGCTAAGTCTGTCCGGGTGTAATGGGTGATGTGCACGCGATCCCATACCCATTCCTTGTGGATGGCTCTACGAGCAGGAGGGTGGCGAACTGTAGAGGTATCGGAATATAGTAGAATGGCGGTAGTGCACCCTTTCCTTGGGCGATTGTAACTTTGGGCTCGATCGGGTTCCCCCTGGCCAATCGTCAACACAAGTATACAGGTTTGATATGCACGAAGCTGAGCCGAGGCTCATCATTCCTGCTAGCCACGTTAATCCGGTGTAGCCTTATTCCGCCGTAGAAGAATACATCGTAGCTGTTGCGTCATGACTTATCGGTCCTAATTATTCGCCCTTACCGGAGCCACCATCATCAGACTATATAAGAAGTGAACGAACGGATGGGGAGCCCGATGATCGGACACAACCATCAACATGGGCCAACTTCTTCAACCGCATACCTCTCTCTCTTTCTTTCCAGCCAACAATCTCTTGCATGAAGAGTTTCGGATGTAACGTGGAAGATATATAGTGCATAGACTTTTCGGAAGCTCCGGAGCTTTTACACTGAAACCAAGTGGATCGGAGTTCGCACCCTTCTCGTTGAGGAACTTTTTGCCTCGTGCAACTGTATATGTGCACTCGTGCGAGTACATATACGTCCACAAGACTGTTGAAAGTTGTTGAACGTGAACAAGTGAGCGACCACTCGACGAATTCATGTCCAAAAAGGAAGTATCGTAAGGGCAAGTACTTGGAATGAGCGGTATACACATAAAGACACCTACGGTTTTACAAGCGTTTATCCATACGTGGTTGAGGCTTTTTTCATTCTTTTTTCGACCCTCTTTCTAAACAACATGAGGAACATCAACAGCCCAAAGAATATATACTTCAGGGCCACCACGAGCCCAGGAGCTTTGGTGTGATAATTTTTCAATTTGGCCCTCATACATTATCACTGATATACGATGACACAGAGGGGATTATGTGTACCCGGAACAAGGCTTGCAACTGCAGTGCTTGGAACTTGGCGAAAGCCGGATTCAGGCTTGGTCATAAGAGACGAGGGAAAAGCAGCAGCGCTGAAGGGTGAACGAGAGAGAAGATTCCAAACAGACGGGGTGACGCAAGCCCTTTAGTTGAGAAAGTCTGAGTGGTTACGAGCTAAACTCGGGGGTTTCCCTTCAACGCCGAGATGCACGCGATGCTGTGGAAAACAATGCCAAACCTTTGGGATGGTACATTCATATCCATATAAGAAACCACGTTTGTGTTGTCCACCCTTTTCTATGACATATCCGCCTACGGGAACATGAGCGACTCCTCGCTAAGTAAGCAAAACGGTTGCTAGTAGACCACCAGCACCAAGAGAAGGGCAGACTGGACCAGCAGGCTAGTGTAGACGCGCGCCTTCCTCATGTTTTTTACAGTAGCCAGACGATACTCTCTTCTCGGTCTGGCTAAGTGCGCCCAGAGTGTACAGCCAAGTCTGCTCTAAATGAAGCGGGACGCGATCATCAGAGGGCAAAGAAGCATCTCGCACGATCCAGTCCAGTATGAGCATCAACTCGAGTCTCAAACGATCTGAGAATGAAGCCATGAAAGGTGGCAAGTAGAAAAAAAATCTAAAAACATCCAGGAAACTTGCGGAACGAGATCTGAGCTGCCAGAAATGGACATGCGACGTAATTCGGACCGGATGGACCGGATAAATTCTCATAGATTCGGCACACATTTTACTTCAAGCGTTTGCTGGAATCTCCCGAAGGAAATGTGTTTCGCGGTTGATAGCGATTCTTTGGTGTCTGCCTCGGCAACTCTTTCTTCTCTTTACACTTTTTTTTCCTCCATTTAGACTCCTCTCGTAAATTCCAGCTACATTAGACAGTACCGCTCAGCGATAGACTACAAGCATGACGGCCATGAGAGAGGAACGACGCTGCGGCGCGCCGCGTTGTTTGTTCCGTCGCTTTATCTCTAACGTAAACAGCGGCCTCGCGGTACAAGAATATACGTATACAAGCGCGCTTCTACATAGATGTAAGTGCGTGCGTGGTATAGAAGGTTCGTGAGCACACTGACGACGTTCGAGGAGTATAAAAAAAGATGAAGAAAATAAAAAGGTCCTGTGGTAAAAGAGAAAGAGAGCGAGAGGGAAACAAAGAGAGACGTGTGAGTGGAAAAATGGAGAGACAAACTGTGCCGGGATGATGAAAAAGAAAAAGGTCCGAGAACAGAGGCCGTGAGGCGGATGCGAAACGAATAAACGATGTGAGACTGATGCAAGGGACGAAGAATCGAAGAGGAACGAGGAGCAGGAGGAGAGGAAAGGGAAATAGAGAGAGAGAACGCGGTACACGCGACGTTACAAACAAAACTAACACAAACAGTGAAAATAACCCGCATTTTCGAATAAGAGAGAAAACAACAAGGAAATGAGACTGAGCGCGAAAGGAAAATCGCTGAAAAGGGGAAGAGCAAAGAGTTTGCGTGCGTGAAGAATGAGGACAGGCGCAAGTGACAAAGAGCGACGTGAAGGCAGGGAGAGAAAAAAAAGAGTTGACGAGAACGATGGATAAACAAATGACAACAAAGCAGAAATAAACAGGGGAATGTGGCGGGAAAATACACGCGGACGAGATACGAAAACGACGGCATGTTTCTTCTTTTTTTTTTTGGAGTTTCTCTTCATTCTCGTAGGTTCCGGCTGTCTTTCCATCTTTCTCTGGATCCCTTTGTGCATACACCAGCGCAAAACGACGCAATTTTTGTTGTTTTTCTTTCTCCTTTTTTCTCTTGGCTTTTTCTACGTTGCTCAACGTCGCTCACGGCAACGCTTTCACACCTCTGTACATTTTTGTTCTACCACTCCACGTTCTCTCTGTGTTTATTTCGGAAAGAACTCGGTTCGCCAGTCAATGGTGGAAATGAGGAAGCAACAGGAAGGATTACTCATTTATGTTTACTTTCCTGCTCGAGGGACCAAAATTGATCCGTTTTCTGATCAGCCGTCACGATCGAAGTTACAAAATTGATAGAAATCGTTTTTGTGAGCAATAATTAAAGTTGTAAAGATGACGATAAAGTATCAGACTTTTCTATCCATTAGGCGGCGTCGTGCTTGAGGTCACTTTACAAATCTGTCTGTGAAAGTGTGCGAGACGAAAAATTTTATTCCCGAGAGCACGATCGAGAGGATCAACGTTAGGGAAAGAGATAATTTGCATGCTGGACAACATCGAGATTCGGGCAAGTGGGCGAGTTGCTGGGAAAAGTGGACGAAGCTTTTAGCGCATTCGCATATGCAAACTGAGCGTCCGTTTCGTAGGGTAAATACGTTGGTTCGTGATCCTCGAGAGCGAGAGAGCAGGAGAGACTGGCAGAAGGAGCAGGAGGAGGAGAAGAGAATTACAGCATGTCCCGAAACTGCGGGGAATAATGCGGCAAGAAAAACATGAGTAAAAACAAGATTTACCTTGCGGTCGCGATCCGACCATTCCGGTGGATGAAAAGGGAGATGAAAACCGTTATACCGGAAAAAGCTTAGGTCGGGGGTAAAAGGTAGAATAAAAGTCCGAGCGCGAAGGGAGAGTCGCTCGGGACGAGAGGAAGGTAACGCGCAATTCTCTCTCCAAGAGCAGAGAGTGATTGATGCACGCCAGAGAGTTTCCTTCAATTAGTGAGATTCGTCCAGCATTCAAGGCAATATTAACGATTCGATTAAGGGGGTACACGGGAGAGCAGGCAATTCCGTGGCTGCGTCAAGGAATGACTGGGAAAGTTGTAAAGAAAAATTTCCTCATGAAAAGCCAACAACGAAAACCGTCTCCATAGCTTGGAAATAATTACTCGAACAATCGCTCCGGAATTCCATAAATAGTAAACTTGCCCTGGCAAAAAAGTATCAATCCAGAGTGGTCAAGAGGGAGATGAGTCGAAGGGTTGTCAGAAAAATTCGCGGCTGTCCACGTTGCCGAGGATTATCATCGAGGCTGGTCGGGTTGTCGCGAGAATTCCATGCAAATTAATGAAAAAAAATACTCGATAGATATAGACGTTACATCGGGATGTTGAAGAGAATGAATAAAGTGGAGGTCCAGCCAGGTAAGGTATTGCAGGGTCTATGCGAGACTAGCAAGCCCAACCGAGGGCCAGACTATATAATTTCCCTTGAGGGAGATCGGGATAGGCGATACCGAAGGGGTGCATGGCCAAAGGGGATGAAAGTGAATGGAAAGGGGTGGGTGCGGAGGAGGTTTCGAGAGATCGACTTGTTGTCCAGGTGGGGACAGACCGAGCGTTGTAGCATATGCTCATCGGCTAGCCCATCAACGTGCATCCATCCTCGAGACCACAATCGATTATTATCTTTCCAATTTACATAGCAACGCCCGCTATAACGCGCCAATACAAATCTCCACCGATCCCTTCGCCCCGCATTTTCGCGTTTCGCGTCACGCAATGAAATTCATTCAAAATTCCCACTTTTTCTCCGGAAAATTCTTCGAACCAGGAAATTTCAATGTTTTTAGTTTCATAAATAATTTTTCTCTACGGGAAGTTTCTTGTTTTCAATATTTACCGATGCAAGCACTCGTTGCGTGCACGATCAATTAAAAGCTCCATCGATCTCGTGAAATCCGCCGAATCATCAATCATCGAAGGAAAAAGGTCAAGGAAAATATTGATTCATTTTTAAAAAGGTTCGGTATTTATTTTTCACGTGTTTCCTCAAGCCTCCTACAGCGAGAGAGAGAGAGAACGAAGCGCTTAAAATCAAGAAGGAAAAAAAAACACGATGCGATCGATGTGTGATTGTCACTCGACAAACCCGATCGCTAATTCGTTTTTCATGTTTGTCGATCAATGCAGAGATTCTAAAGCTCCCGAAAAAGGAACGTAAAAAACTTGATTTCGTTGATTAGTTGAGGTGACTAATTAGCTCGATGCAATATTTATGGAGGCTGAACACAATCGTTTTTACTGGAAACATCCACGGCGAAACTTGGATTATTTTCAACGTCGTATCGCGCAAGGAAGTTCGTCCTGTGGCTGCGCTTTGGAAGCGAAGTCTTCGACATTCCGGCGGAGCCGAACAGGCAGTTTCATTTTATAAAATCTTTGACACGTCGGCAGGAAGATCACCACGAAGCCAAGGAATAAAGAAGGAGAGGGGGGAGGAGAGAATGTCAGTCATTAATAACTTTTAGGTGGCAGATTTGGCGCGTATTAATCCACCATATTATGCTGGAATTCCAGGAGGGAAGGGATCGTCGTCTCGTCGCGTCCTTATTTTCCTCGAGCACTCTTGGTCACCCTAACCACACCATAGCAGCGTCACGAGACTTCCGCACCCCTGTGACTGGAGCTCGTAGCCTGAGACTGAGCGGATAGCTGAGTCGACGTCTCCTTAATGAAAAATCTGAATCTCGGGCTGCTCAAACTCTCCTCACTCTTTTTTTCTCCCTCTCTCGCTATCCAAGACTTTCTCCATACAATCTGTTCCCGTTAAAAATTGCATGCAACATTTTCATGGGAATAATCGAACAAATATTAACTCGAACATGCAAAAATTTCCCTCAGCTAATTTTGCCTTCAAACGCCCGCAGGAAATCTCGAAATTATGAAAATATGGGACAAAAAAAAATGTTTCGTCACCTCTTACGAATGCCTCAAAATTTATTGAATAAAAAAAAAAGAAAAACATTTTTTTCGTATCGGGACGAATAGAAACTGAAAATACTCCGAAAATATTTACATCGCTCAGCAGACGCTCACGGGACGATGGAAATGAATACATCTATAGTTTCCTAAATCTCTAAACTCTAGTATACATGTATGGAGAGCGCTATATATAGACCACGCACCCCCGGGGTTGATTGTAGGTTGGGGTGGCTCAGCCTCTCCGTCTCTTTCGTCATCTGCTCGCTCCTTCCGTCTCTCAGAATCGAAATACGAAGGAAAAATCTCTTCTACCCTCGTGATACCTTGGCGTTTTGTCGTGCTCGGAATTTATATATAAATATGTAAGTAAATAAAATACAAGTTTCTACATGTATACGAATGAACGGAATAGGAGCGCAGAACAGGCAAACGAATGACTCTGAAGTTTGCATCGTTGGAATGCAACGGAATTCATTTTTATCTTTGACAAAAATAATTATTCAAATGCAGAATGTCATTACGATGAAAAATAATCAATTTTTGCCATTCGAACAGCATCTCGGCTCGACAAATTTGGATGACATTGAAAATTGAACAAATCTTCGATAAAATTAAATATTTTTCGATGCATTCCAACGTTGCAAACTTCGGCATCACGCAAACGGAGTAAACTTGATGCATTTTCATTCGCGATCTCACAAAATTTGAAAAAGACATTTCTAAATGTTTTTTTATCTTCGATTTATTTCATTATTTAGGATAAAAAATCAAAAGTACATTTTTTATTGTGTTTTTTCTTAGTTTGTTTGGGTTTAGAGGTTGAAGTAGATTTTTTGTCTCGGACGTCTCATTCCGAGGTGCACAGACATTTTCATTTGCTGGAAATGTTTTTTTTACAGACTCATTGTCCCATTTAGCAACCCTTATTCCAGAGGCCGAGAACAGCAGGGGTGGATGAGACATATATACCTTTGAGAATGTGACCCTTGACCCGTTTGGCGCGTCGTTCTAGTTGAAGATGAAACGTCCCTCGAAGCACAAGAGCAACGCACGTCAAGAGGGAACGAGAGAGAGAGAGGATGAGAAAAGCAGAGAGAAAGGTGTGAAACTCGCAGTGAATTAAGCTTAGCTCCGGTGTAATAGTCGCCTGAATCGCGAGACACTGCCACCGACAATTATTTACGAGAATTGTTTTCATTAGAGAACATCACACGCGAGTGGAGAACACTCTCGAGTACTTTTGTTACAATCCTTCTCGTCTTCGTCGACGAAAGTGACGACGTTTTACGAACGTTCAACTATGAATAACTCGCGCATGTATCTCATGTAAAGATTCACACGTTGCTGAAGACTTTCGAGACTCAATCATTCACGCCTGACCGGAAAATTGCGAGGCATAAAAACCTGAAAACCGCAAAAATCCCATAAAAGTTTTTTTCGTGCATGACAATTTTCTTCGTTAATCATTCTTGTTAAGAATCGAGGAAAGATCGAGCACGTTTGTAAATTACCGTCACGAGACGCTCGACATTCCATTTTAGTTTCTTTTTTTTCATAAATTTCGGCACGTTTCCCCAGTCGAGAAAAAATACGAGAGCCATTCCTTGGCCCTGCACAATTTCGTGTTCGTTCCGCGAAGGGTAAAACACGAAGGACGAGTTTCAAGAGCAGGAGAGAATGAAAATGGCCCTTGGTCGAGGCGGGAAAGCGTGTACGCGGGAGTTTCCCAAGAAAGTCCGGAGATAACGCCCGTAATCAATTAAGATGTTTGTCACCCTTAAGCCTAAAACGCAGAGATCGAAGAATCCGGCTACGAACTTTAAAGGCAACTTAAAAAATGTGATTCCTCATGAATCCAACTTGCACACTGAAAATTCAATATTGTCAAAAAAACGTCGATATTTAGTTGAATACGGCGAACTAAATATTTTGGGATGATTTCAAAATTTTCGTTATTTCGACAATATTTTTCATTGTAACGGAACTGTCAGCAAAATTTACGATTGGAATGACAAAAATTTACTTTCCGAAAAGATTTTCCAGAATGTTTTTTGCTCGAATGACAAAATTTTCGTGATTTTTCGAAAAAACGTTTAGTTTAACGTATCCAACAAAATATCGATCTTTTCCAACAAAATTTTATTTCCAGTGCACAAATGACTCGCGAAATTTGCACAAACGCTAAAGCGAAAAAAGCGAAAAAACATTATAATCGTAAAAATGAAATTTCCCTCAAGCCAAACGAAGCATCAATTAAACCGCGGGGAACGTAGTGAAACTGAGAAAATTGCAAAAACAGATTGTCTTGAGGCATGAAACGAGAGTGATTAATCACGAAAGAAGACAGGATGCAAGAGGCTCGATGCTAAAGAAGTTAGTGGATCATAAAGCAGGATAGGTGGCATATAAGGGACGAATAATAACGAAATCGCGCGAAGCAGAAGGCAGGCAGCGATATCGCCGCTTCCTCTCACGAAATATAATCTACAGATATACAAAAATCTGTACACACGTGTTCCTATAACGATAGACTTTTGTATATGCAAAGGTATTACTCTGAATTATCGGTTCCTCGCGGGTATCCCGCGCGGAATATGAAGCTACTTGCGCCATTAAAACTACACGGCGAATTTCTAGGTTGAATACGTACGAATAAACGTTCCATCTCATGGATACACGGTATAGGCACGCGTGTGTGTAAATTTGGACGTGGGGCTCGTCGTACGCGATCTATGTATCGGTCTCTGTACGCTCATGTAACCTCTTACGTATATAAATATACGTAAGTACAAATGTTTACATATATGCGTCTGAAAGACGTTATAGATGTATATAAAGATGAAGAAAACGATGGAAAGGAAGAGAGCGAAGGAGAAAGGCACGGAGGTTGAGGGAAAGAGCGAGAAAAGAGAAGGAAACGCGTAGGAATACATGCATGTACGAGGGAAATGGCTAAGAATAGGTTAGCGTTCAGACGCTCGAATATAGCTAGGACTTTGCACGCCTATAAGCGAGCGGGTCATTGGCATTAGGGGTTGGTGGGGTGTGTTATACGCGCGCTCGCCAACAGAGTATCGAGAAAGCGCGAGAACGTTTTACCGATGTTCATTGTGTGTTTGCAAAACGCGCTTGTAGCTATCGTGATAACATCTTTTTCTTCCTGTCTCTTGATGTGCGCTTT
Organism: Diadegma fenestrale; assembly: GCA_037043255.1. Lineage (NCBI taxonomy): Eukaryota > Metazoa > Arthropoda > Insecta > Hymenoptera > Ichneumonidae > Diadegma > Diadegma fenestrale. Next base: position 12,721,928 of record CM073317.1, read on the forward strand.
CTCCGTTCCTCTCGCGAAAAATGAAATTCAATCCAATAATTCGATCAACATTGCTCAACCCGGATTAATTCATGAGGCTTTTGCAGCAATTAATTCAGATAATTAAGATCGACGCTGTCAAAACGATGCACAAAAAATTCACAGCTGCGATTTAACATTCTTCGCCTCCGTCCGCCTTCACTTCCGGCTTGAGGAAAAATAAACCGCACGTCAGACAGACGAATTTGATTGGGCAGCTCATTAAGCTTCGAAGCAATAATGCGATCACCGCTCGAGCTCTCTCTCTCTCTCTCGACTGAGAATTCTTTTTTTTTTCGATATATGAATCGTTAATTTTTTTCCGTGACGAATCGTCGAATTTCCGGAAGGTCACGATTCGGAAAATTGCGTAACTATATAAGTATAGCGATCAGGGGGGAGTGAATTGATTGTGGGAATTATGGCGGTAAGCTTGGCACTGATAAACTACGATCGATATTTCTTCCTCGCATATACACACGCTGCACTATCATCAACGTCCGCGTCTATACGATTGCTGGTCCCTGACAGTGATACGTACACAGAGAGTTCTCGAAACGTGTAATTTTATCAGAAACACGTGAAAAACCGTGAACAACACTTTACGCATTACACAAATTTGTCACTCACGCTCGCCCCGTTGCACGGGGCAAAGAAATCGAGAACCTTGAAAAAAAAAACGGCGAGAACAAGAGTAAAAATAAATGAATCACCGACTCCGAATAATCTGGATGTCAATAAAAATGTTTCGTTTCCAAAGCAAAAATAAACAATAAAAAATAATATGGCAAATCTCTAAAAAAAACGACATGAGAAAATAATTGCTCGCCTGCTGCGCGTGATGTGTCACGACGAAAACGGTCTAGGAAAACGTGTGCTCGATGCGGAGCGAATTTGTTTGGACTTGCACTCACGGGGTCATATGTCCATTGTGTATTTTCGTTATAGCGATCAAGGGAACGTTTTGCAGCTTCAGGCACGTTCCGCGTAATAACAAAACGAGCCACTAATCACGCGTTGCTCATAAGTCTCTATTAAATGTTGAGCAAATTATTAGTGTTTTTGTTTTTACTAATATTTATTAATTTCAGCAGTATTGTTATTATTATATTCAGGTTCTGGTGCTAATTCTGTATTGTACGATATTTTACGTCCACTAAATACTTTACTTCTAGGTCAAGTGTCGAAACTGCTCAGATACGAGGCCAGCATGATCGTTAAGTGAGAAACTTATGACACATTTATTATCGAATGAAGCACTCCAGCAAATGCGAACACACTCGGACCAGAAATGACTCCGAGACATTAGGAAAATTTATGCTTCATTTCAATTTGCTATTTTACAAATAAAAACAATTACAAAGAAGTCTCCGGTGCGGTAATTCTTGCATAAAGAATGCAAAATGTTACCAAGTCATTTGGACACAATTGTTGATTTTTTTTCTTTCGCGATCGACACCAAGAAATATTTTTTTGTTTATTTGGTTGCAAAAAATGACGAAATTGTTTCCTACAATTTGGTAAATAACATTGAAAGGAAATGCAAATTGCTTTGCAACAACGTAAATCACGTTAAAAAAGATTTATCGTTGTTGACCGCACGACTGTATCGCGCGCTGCGAAGAGGAAAGGAGGAAGAAGGAATGAAAAGTGCCTTAAAGTCTGGCAAAAAGGAGACGGTGAAGGTTGCCACAAGCCGCGGGTATTGATATCGTGGAGTAAAAGCCACCGCTTCGGTGCAATATCTACGCTAATTTCTCGTTCGTGGTGTGCGCGGGAGGGCGAGAGCCGGATGACGAGTGAGAATAAGACCGAAAGAGAGGGAGAGAGAGCGTAAAATACTGCCGTGAAAGAGTCTCGAGAACGTTATCGAAACATGCAATGCAAACGGATTATGCGCACGTCCCTGCAACGAGGAAGAGCGAGAAAGACACGCGTATGTGGACTCTCGGAGCGTGGGTGGTTTAATACGAGGAGCTATCGCTGATGTATGAATGGCATTTGAACACGTGACACATGGAAACTACAAAAGAAGAAAAATCATATACACAAAACACCGTAAAAATGACATGCACAATCAAGATTTCGTTCGCAGGACTTTGATAACTTAATTTTCCACCAAGTCCATCAAAATCCAGTTTTATTGACATTTATCTTCCCTAAGCAATGACGCCTGATACAATATTTCGCAGAATTAGAAACTTGTCTTTTATCCTAACAAATTGCCGCTCGTGTTAACGGGACCGTGAGTGTTTCGGTGTGACCAGATGTTTGGTGGGCTCCGTTAAGTCTAGTTTAAATACCGTTATCAGGCCCAGGCATGGCGAGTCCGGAGAACCACCAGACCGCACTACAAACCCTTTGCCCTTCGTAACAGAGTGTTTCACGATTTAACGTTACAGCGAAACTCGAGTAAGCCACGCAATGTGGGAAATGGTGATGCTCAACGAGCTGAAATGGAATCTTGACCGGAGAGATCGCCTTTCAAGTTTTTTTTTCTCCATCCCGTTGGAGTTTGAGGTTTCTATGTTTTGTAGGAGAATCTCGAACGGGGTACGAAAATAAAAATAGCGGCCCGGAGCTCGGAGAGTCATCAAGTTCGTTGGCGTACAGGAGATGAGGCAGTAAGTAGGTAAGAAAGTTATTTCCCGCGAACCGGACACGCTCAACCCTTCTCGACGCCGAGATTTCCTCATAATCCTTTCTCCCTTACAAATCCACCCTATAAACGACATCAAGCTCGACGGTCGATTGAATTTTCCAAACGGTAGAAAAAACTTGCCCAAAAGTTAGTTGTTGTCAAGATTTTTTAATTTTCCACTGACACGAGAAATTTTCATGATTCTCAGCAACGATGCTGTAGGTTGAAGGAAAAATAACGAACGTTTTGCGTGGAAAAAGGCCTTAAAGTGAAGCGCACTGAGAGTTTAAAGGCTAAACGGACCCCGCTGCCTGGCCATGCATAACAATTAGCCTGGGAAAATCATGAAAACGTTTTCGCACTCGCGCCACGACGTCGCATGGCAAGCTCTTTAGAGTGTATATTGAGAGGGAAGGAAAAGCAACATCGCGCGAGGGAGAGGATGAGTGCAGGCGAGAAAGGACCGCAAAAGGCGAGGCATCCCGACGACCAAGAATCTTGTTCTCACCCCTCGGCGTTGCCGAAGCCAAAAGCCACCCCGTGCCAACCTCACCCATCGCCTTTATTTCGTAAAGAAGGAAAGCAGGGAGCACCGACGTGCCAACCGAGTCACCCTTCTCGCGTACCAAAGCACGGCGAGATAACGGCGAGAGTTACACGCCCTTTCCTTCAACCCTTCCCCTGCTGATGTCTCACAGCTACCAAAGACCAAAATCTACCATGTCACAGGGGTGCTCAATCCGATGAGACTTAACGAAGAAAAATTTCTTGGTCCGATTGAATCATCCGAGATGAAGTTGGTCAATTTTAAAAGCGACACTCGCGGCTGACATTTCGGCAATTTCTGCTCAGAAAATCAAACATTTTCACCGCGGACACGATTCCCTATTGCTCGGATCCATGGACCAGGCCAAGATTTTAATTAAAAATACTTTTCTTGGGATCTAACGAAATTTAAATTCTTTTGCAGACATGGGACTAACGTTAGTAGCAATTGACTAATGATAGCCATTAAGTTAGCCAGACTGCAGACACGTACGTTGTCTCAGAAGAGGGTCTTTGTGCCGGAAATAAGAGTCACGTCGCGCGCGAACCAAGGGTTGATTCTTGGACTCGAAAGGGTTAGTAGATCCCGGCTCTGGTGTGCTATCTCGGAACGAGTACAGCGAACCATCATGGACTCTCTACACGCACGTACTGCCATATTAGGAACAGAATAATATATGAGCTTTCTCTCTCTCTCGTTCTCTCTTAACTCCGTCTTGATTCCTTCGTAAGATGCTGCGGAGGAGTGCGACCATCCGCAGAGTCAAATGCACCATCCAGCAAGGGGTTCGCTCGCTTTGGAATGATTTACGTCATCTTACGATACGCTTCGTGCCGGGTCGGATCGGTCACCCGTCATACATTACAACTTCTCAAGGAAATCCTACGGAACATCTACTTTCTCTCTTCCTCGGTCTTGTATCTATCACGAGACCGGGCAACGTAGCGGAGTCAAGACGCTGTACGACTATTACGGGTACCGAGAGTCTGTACACAAATAAATTCGATTCTGGACAAAAAAAAACGATTTTCTGTCATTTGCTTACGAAAAACGTGATGAATAAATATCCCAAGAGTCGCAGCTCGAAAATGAAGCAAAAGAAATCATCGGTGTACACTGAAAAGAAAATTTTGTTGAAAAAGATGGATATTTTGTTGGATACGTTCAACTAAACGTTTTTCGAAAAATCACGAAAATTTTGTCATTCCAGCAAAAAACATTCTGGAAAATCGTTTTTGGAAAGTAAATTTTTGTCATTCCAATCGTAAATTTTGCTGACAGTTCCGTTACAATGAAAAATATTGTCGAAATAACGAAAATTTTGAAATCATCCCAAAATATTTAGTTCGCCGTATTCAACAAAATATCGACGTTTTTTGACAAAATTGAATTTTCAACGTAATTATCCTTCTCCCATTTAGCAGGATATAAACAAGTTGCACGAAGTCCTTGAACTCTTGCAAGATAGAAAATGCTTAAACGGTCCAGACACCCTGTATTTACAGGTAGAACGCGTTTCCTAGATTACATCAGCCGACGTATAAGTGAATTCAAGCAAGCTATAGAGAGTCTTGAACGTTTCTTACTGGTGTATTATTTTTGCGCTCTTGGTCCGATGAGCTGTTGTGTTATTATTGTTTGAGATGCAAAAGTGTGTGTATGTGTCAGACGATGACGATACTTCTTGGCTGTTTCGATGCTATTGTTCTCTGGTTGCCGTATCGTCTCTCAAACTCTGTGTTTTTTTTTCCCATTCCGCCTCTCTCTCTCTGCTTCTTATCTTTGTTTTTACGATGACTGGATCTTTAAACAGCCGAGCGTGGAGTCATAGGCAACTCAGAACCATACAGTCGAGCTGCGCGCGTGCAAGAGTAACGTTTAGTTAGAAACAGCAACAGAATTTTCTACCAGCCTCACTTTTGTACACATTGTATCAATTTATATCTCGCTACATGGCATTTTTGCTAAGTACAGACGTGCGACCGTCCGGGATATTGCGATTTAGCTCTAAGCGCATAAAACACGCCTCCGTGTGTGTTTCATCCATATATGTTTTTATATGCATGTGCGTGTCCATGTGTTTCTCACTCATTCGACTCGACTCTTTCCTTCTATAGACGCCCACTCAAACTCGCCCAACTAAACAGGAAATCCTTCTTTCAGGTAATTGGACACGTGACTCATTTCAATCTGGTTCATAGTTGCTGTTGCAACTAAGATCGTTCAATTATTCGCCCGTAGATACACGACGTGTGTGTGTGTGTGGCATCGAACGTTTTGCTCGAACTCGAAGACTCAAAATTTTTAAATTGATTATCGAAATTAATTGGGCAACAGAATTATGCGGAGTCATTTGCGCACGTAATCGATTTATGCGAATTTTCCAGTGTTTACGAAAGTGCATCCAAGTTCCTAGAAAGTCATTGTGACCCTGAAAAGGTTAGAGGCCGTTCGGCCTGCTGCTAAAATCGAATGTGGGTCAGATCGATGTGTTTTCTGTCTGCCATGAGTTTCATTCAAGTTCATCAGTCAGAACTTTGGCGAAGATTTGCGAGACTGCGAGCGTGTATACAATTATTCCGGGACTGATACGAGGGAAGAAAGAATTCGCAACCCGAGCGCCGAGATCATTGAGAACGTGCAATAAACACGTTGAGCCGGTTCCGAATGAATTTTCTGTCTCTTTTTCCCTCTCTCTCTCTCTCCCTTTCCTCTCGGCAAGCCGGAGACACTTGTACTCGCGTGCGCCGACCACCGAATCGAACCGCATCGCTGCATTGTTCCAAAACTGTTTTGAGCCTGATGCAGATACGAGCATGACTCGGAGTGACCTTGAAACCGATACTCGCGAATGCGGGCGCGCGCGCGCGTCACCACGAGATTGTAGTTCGTTGGACTATGACGCGTTTTTAAGCCAAGAGTGTTTACGAACATTTGGCTGGCTCCAAGGCCAACCGGAAGTCAAGGCTTTGCTTTCGTTGCGAATATTTTTTCGTTCTAAGGTTCTCCGCAATCTCCGCTCCACTTGCGATCTCCACGAGTAACGATTAACAAAAACTACCAAAGTTTTCATTTGAAAGACGAAAAAAAACTCGGATCTTCAGGGATCACGAGACTCTGCAGCACGATAAAAAAGTTTCGCTACTTCGTAGACGATGTAATGGCAAAATTTCTGGATCAACGAGCCATTTGTGGTGGTGAATTTTATTTCTGCACAAATTGCCACGAGATCGTTCCGTGCGAACGCAATCGGCACTGTGGAAAATGCAAATTTTTGACGGAGCAAGAAAAATTTTGAAATGAAGAGAAAAAAAAAACAACAGGAAAAAACACGACGATTCCTAGGCACGAAGGGAATAATCGGAAGTGACTACGGGTCGGGAACGGAGGCGTTACAAATGCCACGAGAAAGTTATCCACCGCGAACCCAGTTCTGCTGCTGGTACCGGCGCGCTGCAATGTCGGAGGACCATGATGACCATGGGAATGCAAATGAACTAATTTCCAAGAATTCTCATGGGTCTTTGCGAGCGCGTACCCTCGTCATTCCCCGATGCCATGGACGTTACAGATACCGAATAATATCGCGCGCTGTTGCTACCTTCAAACTTTTTTCTCATCCGCTCTTCATTTTTTTTCTTTTTTCCACCAACTTTGCCATCTTTTTTTGGATATGTCCCTGTCTACGAGTGTCAAGCTCCGAGTCCACCAGAGAGTAGAAAAATCACGGAGGAAAAGAGAAAAGTAATCTGTACGCGAGCGATGTAATGCATGGGGCGTTGCGAACCTTTTCCCCGCACGAAAGAAGAAACTCCCGCGTCAGATTCGACGCGAGCGACCACCAAATTGAGAAAATGCATTTGGATTTCTGCATCAATTGCCTCAGGGAAATTTTCCTCTCACGTAAAGCTCACGAATTTTTGTAAAATAATGAAAAATCGCTTGAATTTTCATCGCGTCTGGGAAAATGATGGAAAATCCGAGAATATATATACCTCGAAGTGACAATGCATACATTTAGATATTTGTCGTTTCCGTTCTTATTGACCCTCGTCAAGTTTGCACGAGGGGAGCAGCGAGCCAGAGCAATGCATTATCGACTCCCAGGGTTCAATGCAATCTTCGAATGGTTTCTCTTGCTCTCTGGCTGCGCAGTGTTCGCGCAGTGACCGTGGAGCATCAACTAAACACTACATTATACATTATTTAGCGGGGTATCGTGGCTTGTTTGCTCGTTACACTTTTGTTTACATTCGGTCCGTCCGAGCGATTGTAATATTGTACAGTTATATGCGTCTCGTTCTTTGTTCAGTTCCCAATAACGTTCTCGTTCGCTTGTATATCAAACACACGAATGAATGTCGTTGAATGCGCTTACTCACACCGCAATCGAATGCGCAACACGTTCGTATCTTTTTTTTTTTGTTTACTGATTTTTATCGATTTGCGTACACGTCGTTGCTGCAGTTGTGCAGTAAACAATATTTCTCAACATTGCTGCGTGGCTTCCCGAGCGTTTGGACCAAAAAACGCTCAAAAAATCATCTCGTTTCGAGCTCAATGTCAATAAAAATCTCGTATCATCGTTACGTTCATTTATTTCCTCGGTGCTATATATATTCGCCGGAACTGTAACAGAGGGGTCATTGTGTGGCTCGCGTTGTCAAGGACGAAAGGGAGAAAAGAAAGGAAGTGAAGCAGAGTGTCCGACTTTATAGCGCGATTAAAAAAATTCCTTTACTTTTCTCGAAAAATGAAGCAAAAAAGAGTCCAAAAAATTTCGCGACTCCTGTGATTCTCGGTGCGTTTGAAAAATCTTTGTAAACTTGGAGTTTGCGTGAAATTTTCATCCCACGATAAAATGACAGGCGCCGAGTCATCGGAATTCGCGCGGATAAACAAAACGACGAGACGGTATCGCGTTTGAAAAAATTGATACAAAGGAATAAAGCGATGAAAAAAAAAATAGTAAAGCATGTGGCACGAGGGAAAAGTGTCACAGCGTGTATATTCATGGAAATTGTTGACATGTATTATTTATGTGTATAAAAGGTAACGCGTATACGAGATTCATGAATTTACATACGTCTCCGGAGCTGAGTGACGCGCGCCGTATACCGCATGCACCTGTTGAGCGATGCGGCGTGGTTGGCAAGTATATAGAGTGCTCTGACGTGTGTCACCCGATGACTGGGTCCCGAGCGTTGGCATTAGTTTTTACTTTGATCGAATCGAGTGAAATTGCTGAAGAATAAACCAAAAGGCAGAGACGGACGTGCTGCATGGAGGCAAATTCAAGTTTCGGTCGCGATCGTTGATTGGCCTTAACCAAGTTTCAATCAATTTATCGCACGCACACACTCACACACTCACTCACAAACACGCACGATCGACACATTCACATAATCTGCACGCTGATTCCAATGGGATCGAGCACACGAAAGCAGCCTCGTAAATCCGCGTCACATCACAAATCCGATCGAGCTCAACAAAATTATACGAAGAAATCTTCTCCCACCAAACTAGCCAGCTGCCCATCCAGAGTTCCACTCGTCAGTCATCGTTGAACCACGACCTTGCAAACTGTACCGCGCACAAATATACACGCACGCACTATCGCCCACTAACGCGCTCCAAAGCAGCGTTTATCCTCTCCTCCCTCGCTGCCCTCTTCGCTCCCGGTTCGTACAAAAGCGACGTTTTGTTACATCGGCATTTAAAGATATTATTGCACTCTAGATTTTTCTCGTTCGCTCGCAACTGCCTCCGAAAGCGCGCTCGACAACAAGTCGCCGCGGCGGCGGCGGCGGCGCAAATATCCAACGACAATTGTGCAAACCAATCGGTAGATCGTAAAAACTCAACAACTTGACGAGACAAATAATAATACTCTGTGGAATTTATTTCCAACGAAGCATCATCAGCGTCACAGTGAGACTCACGCGAGTATATTGCGTCGACTCGAGAGCTTTTTGCGAGGCTCGACGAAAAAGCACAAGCACGCCGCGCACACGCTGCTGGTGATGCTAAGATTGCGGAGAAACAAACGTCAGTTCCTTGTGAGCAGAGAACACGATGCCAGGGATTGGAAAAAATACTTGCGACAAATTCGCTGAAGTAAAAAACGACTGGCGAGAGGTTGGCGGGCTCACTCGCGCGTGCGTCTTTGACGTTACGGCGTGCGAAGAGAGTCAGGCGATACACGAGGATTATTAAACGTGTGCAAAGAGCCAGAGGGATATAAAAGAGCGTAAGAATATGAAAAGAAAGAAAGAAAAAAAGAATGTGAGACGTTTGAAATCGCGGAGCGGGACACGACTCGCGGTACGATCGACGGCGCGGGCTTTTGCCTCTGGGCCAGCACAAGCACCAGAACCAACTCGACGAGCCGGCACACCAGCGACGAGGTTTCCTCTGTTTTCGTACGAGAGCCTGTTTTTCTCCGTGGTGGTATTCAAACGCGAGTATGTCTTTCTACATACGTATATGACGCGCGTATAGAGAGAAGAGAGCGAGAAGCATATGCGAGCGAAGGACCGACCCGGAGATTCGATAAATCCGCGCGACACGTCCACTCTGCTGTTATATATTTAGTGATGTGTGCTCGCTTGTATGAGTGTTTATCCGAACGTGTAGAGAGGAGCGAATACGCAAAACAGAAACGCGAGCAAGCGAGCGCGAGCGAAGGCGAGATCCGAGGCTCGCTCGACGAACGCGCAACCCGCGGCCCCCACGTTGTTTGTCTCGCGAGTGGCCTGTTTACATGTTGACTCTCTGTTTACGCGTTTCGTACTCCATACCTCTCCTCCCCGCGAATCCCCCGCCGTGCTTCAACGACGATCCGTTTCCCTCCCAACGGGTCCCATAGCCGGTCCTCTCTCCATCTCCCTCGCCCTCCCGCCGCTCTCCTTCTCTTCCTCTCTGCCCCTCGGCCTCTTCACCCTTCTCCGCGTCAACGTCATCCCGCGCTGAAGGCAGCACGCCACCTCCACAACGCCGTCGCGTACACACTATCGCAAACGTTACGAGCAATTTACTCTCTTTTTCTCTCTCTCTCCCTACCACACGCAGTTCGATTCACCTTTTTCTCTCTATCCTCTCAATCGGCCGCGGCTTTATACTATACTCTTTTTTTGTATTCGCGTCTCCACTAGTTTCTACCGCCACCAAAACCGCCACGATTCATCTCCCTGCGCCCATTTCAATCTCTGAGTCAGTCATTGCGTGTGAGCCCACAATCCCAGCTTTTCTTTTCGCTTTTTGTACCTGTTCTCGCAATAATTCACGCGATGATTCTCCAACCCGTGATACTACGCCCGCCCCGGGCGATTAAAAAATCTATCCGATCGCGAAGCTAATCGCACGATCGTCGTCGCACAACTGTTTCCCCTTTTCGAACCTTATTCAAGCTCCTCCGCCCATTCATTCAACGCCTGGGTCTGAGAGACCCGTGCCACATTGACTTTGAACATTCCAACGATACTGAAACTCAAAACTCATCAACGTCGATGAAGCGATCATCGTTTTTATAATCGAACGTTTCAGCAACTTTAATGAGTAAAAGCGACTCGAAATAATCTTCTAAAGTGTCTTTGGACGGGCCTTGGATCGGGTTTTTCATCATTTCAACGCATGATTTTCATTCGATATTGAATCAGAACGATAAAACGATCGTTTTTCCGTAATCAAACACAAAATTGATACGAAAATTGGCTTTTCTTTCGAAATTTAACAAAAAATTGAGGGAAAAAGTATTTTTCGTTGGATCCGAACGTTGCGAACTTCAGTGTCATATGATTTCATGATTCTCGACCATTTGCACGACTACGCGGTTTTCGTCGTTGTCAGATGCAGACAATCTTGAGCATAATTATGACGCTAAAGTTTGCAACGTTGAGATTCGACAAGAAATATTGTTTCTGTTAATTATTTATCGAATTTTGAAAATCATGCCAATTTTTCGTATTGAATTTTTGGGACTCAAAAGACGATCGTTTTTTTGTCCGGACGAAGTCTTGAATAATACGACTCTGAAGTTTGCATCGTTGGAATGCAACCAAGTTCTTTTTTATCTGTAGCAAGCGCAGAATGTAATTACGATGATAAAATGATCGAGTTTTGCCAGCCGAAAAGCATATTCGCTTGAAAATTTTGAATGACATTGAAAAATCAACGAATTATCAATAAATTCAAATATTTTTCGGTGCATTCCAACGTTGCAAACTTCAGCATCGTAATTCGAACAGACTAAATTCAATTCGAATGATCCCACGTGGTGGGTTCGACAAGTATTTTCTTGTCTTTGCTGTCCATATGGTACGATGTCTCTTTTATTATTATTGTACGTAGGATTGAACGTCATGAATTATTCTTTACTGTAAGAAACAATGTCGCCTCTGACGTCATGCCAGGTACATAGAATAATTCGTCAACATAAATTATAGTGAGAAAAAGGAATGGAGTATAAGATAAGAACGCCCAGGAATAAGCTGTAAGGTGAAAGCCTGTTGGATAAAGATTACGGAGCTAAACGTCAAAAGTTTCGGCGAACAATTTGTCGAAATGGTGATCGATGAAAGCATTGACCTCAGTTCAATAAAGTAATTCAAAAAAAAAAACGACGTTTTTATTTTCCTTCACTTGAAAAGAAAATTTTGTTGAAAAAGATCGATATTTTGTTGGATACGTTCAACCAAACGATTTTTCGAAAAATCACGAAAATTTTGTCATTCCAGCAAAAAACATTCTGGAAAATCTTTTCGGAAAGTAAATTTTTGTCATTCCAATCGTAAATTTTGCTGACAGTTCCGTTACGATGAAAAATATTGTCGAAATAACGAAAATTTTGAAATCATCCCAAAATATTTAGTTCGCCGTATTCAACAAAATATCGACGTTTTTTGACAAAATTGAATTTTCAGTGTTGGTAACTGACTAAAGGCCCAAATGTTGTGAAGTATTTAATTGATAAATTGGAACGAATTCCTCAGCAGTTTTGACGCGTGTGGCTGCGAACGAAGAAGGAAGAAGCTTCGGAATTGGAATTGCCATCGTTTCCCTAGGTTGGCCACAATTTTTATCAACGAGACCAGGACATGCGGCGGTATTTCATGGAATCGTGTGTTCCATTAACCATTTTCGAGATCAACAACCAACAAAGAGTGCTACGTGTAAAAGAGTAAGCCAAAGGTGTGTTATGATGGACGTATGTTGGTGCGATGTGTGGCGAGAAGTAGATATGGCTGTGCAAACAGTCAGGGGGACACGAGGAAGAGCGAGAGAGGAGGCAACTCCGTTTCGTACCAATACTCAAGCGCGCGTGGAACGTTTCATCGTCTCGGTGATCGTCACCTTTGGTCATTTGTTTATTTTTTCCACATACACAGCGGCGCGTATACCAGAGTCAATAAACGAGCTCGTTTTCGAACGATTCCATTCACGGAATTGTCGAGTCAGACGACACGAAAACTGTACGCGAATCGACCGCTTGTCCACCGACATGACCACCACCAGAACTACGTGACGGAGGAGACAAGAAAAATAAAAGTAAGCAAATTGAAGGAAAGAGAGAAAGAGCGAGAGAGGCAGGTCAAAAAGAATGTAATTGCTGGAGAGGGAACAGGAAAAGACACGAGGCCAATAGCAATAATAAAATAAAGAGAAGGAAAAACGACCAAGACTATACGCTGATGCGACTACGCCATAGCATGATATGACAAACGTTTCGAGCGTCGTTCGCGTCTGTTTACCCACTAGCGCGGAATATTTTTGACGAACAACACACGTGACGAAATCGTTGCTAATAATAACACAAACTTTCATGGAATTTTACTTTCCAAGTATGTTTTCGATTACGTGCGAATGTTCTGTCAAAAATATTCTAAACGAATAGCCCCAGAGCGTCGATTCTTTCCGTCGAATCTTTCCGATTAACCATTTTTGCCTCTGAAATTCCAGGCAAAAAATTGGATCGTCCTCGAATAACATGAAAAGAGTTTGCCTGGATCCGTTTATCGGAGCAAATCGTTGGGTAACGCTTTGGTGCAGAGCGGATATGAAGCGGACACGAGGGTTTTAACCTCCAGGAAGATTTCCTTTTCCGAAATTGTTCGTCCTGCCGGTAGAGAACGGTTTCGCCTAGGAATTACGGTCGAGTGTGGCATTGGTTTGCGAAGAGGTTGAGGAAAGCCTTAAAGCGTAGAGATGGGTGGCCGTACGAGCCAGTGAGAGTCCGAAGATAAGGTAATCCGGCGGGGACTGAAAATTCGTCGGTTGGGCGAGCATGTCGTATAAGAAGACTGGTGGCCGCGCGCACGCGGGGGTTAGAATCTCGCGTGACGATGTCCTTTTTCCCGGAGCAGGATGAAAGCGCGCTTCGCGATGCAAAGCAGTCGCTTCAAAATATATTTCGACCCTTGTATGAAAGAGGCAAAAGGGCTTGAACAATGAGCACGCAAAAATGCATCGAGTTCGCTCCCACCACAAAATTGTATGGACTTGACGATGGAGAAACAAAAAAAAACAAAAGCTCTCAACGTTGAGAATAAATATCGGCTCCTTATCGGAACAACGAGGGTGAATCGGCCAGGCAATGTTTTTAAAAGGAGAAAACTTTGAGGGCTGCTGAAAAATGAACTGCAGGCTTGAACGCTGCCGACGACGAGCACGAAGAGTCGAGGGCGCGCGGGGGCAGAGCTGCATCGTGGAAGCCTGTTTGCTTCGTTATTAAGAACTTTTAGCGGAATTTCACCGCCTTGTGCCAGTCTACCGGTTGATATACCAAGCAAGAGTTGTGTGAGCATGTTTTGGCGAAACGATCGATTTAAGTGGCTTATTTATTGAAGCGTTGATGCCTCGAATACCGAAGAATCAGGCTCGATATGAAAAAATTTCATAAATCCTCATAACAACGTATTCGCAATGAGAATAAAAAAAAAAACTGTAATGCTTCCACGCCACGATGTGAATTTTAACGAATTTTTTAATCCTCATTTTCCCATGAAATAAATTGTTTGCTCCAAACGTTATTTTTTCTCGTTCGTCTATTTTTTTACTCGAAGGATTAAGAAATAGAAAAATAAATATAGAGCTGGAGGATGGAAGGTGGAACGAGATAATCGACAGATTGATCTTCACTATAAATGTGTATATAGAAATAGTTCTACACAAAGCTATATGTATTAAGCACTTCTTTCTCTTTTCTCACTCCCTTAATCGTATCGAAAGCTCCAACTTTTCCCATTATCCCGGATATCCTTGTGCACTTGTGAACGCGCCTCTCACATACACACAGGCACAAAAATATCGCGAACGTATCGTCGGTACTTTTTTCCTTGGTCTTTCTCGCTTTTTCACTTTCTCTTTCCAGCTTGTATGGAATTTGAGCGTTCTTTGGACTCTGGCACGCGGTATATATGTATATAATAATAAGAAGGTCGAGTGGAAAGGGCTGCCGGTTAAATCGTTCAACCTTTATTGCCACCTTAAAGCAGTTAAGTTAATCCGAGTGTCGTTAAGTTAAGAGAGCGCGAGAGTGTGGATTCTGTGTCGTCGTCTTTCCTTCGCCTGCTCCTGCTGCTTCTCGCAGCTAGCGCGTTCGCCAATTCTCTTTCTCTTAATCTTGGTGCTGCGAGGCTGCTCGCATACCGTTCGGTTTTACTCTCGAGAATCGGTTTTTGGTGTATTTCGTCGTGGGACAAAAACATTAACATAAATCAGGAGTTAGAAAGCCAAGAGTGTTGGCTTCTAGGGTTGGCAAAGCGACCTGGAGAAAACGGCGGGGCTTGTTCCATGGGTTCGGCGGGCGCTGCTTCAATGTTTATTCGATTCGTTTGGTGGGCCCCCGAGAGGCAAACGCCTCACGCACTCACCCCTTTCGAGAACTCGCCCCTCTAGACACGAGACGTTGGCGGGCCTCTCTTGTAAATCGGCCCTCTCCCTTTCTGTATCTTTTCGCCTGGGGATATTTTACTACTTGGCAATTAGTATGACCGAAAACTTTACCAGCCCCGCGATTGCAGCTTCCAATGAGTCTGTTTTTCCTACTTTTTTTAATCGTCGTCCGAGACGAGTGATTTGTTCGCTGGGGTAAAAAAGTCATTTGCTGACAATTAATCACGAGGAATGTTTTATTCTCCAAATTTCAACC
Organism: Diadegma fenestrale; assembly: GCA_037043255.1. Classification (NCBI taxonomy): domain Eukaryota; kingdom Metazoa; phylum Arthropoda; class Insecta; order Hymenoptera; family Ichneumonidae; genus Diadegma; species Diadegma fenestrale. The sequence continues at coordinate 12,737,282 of CM073317.1, forward strand.
ATAAATTATCCCGATCTCGGGCTCATGGGCCGTTAGATATTTCAGTTTCGAAAAAAAAGTGCTGCAAATGAGCTTTCATCGTAATTGGACCACAGAAACTTCGTCTCGATGATTCTGTCGTCTCGGTCGTAACCGCTTGAGTCCAAGCTCGAGCAATTTTATCGGAAAAGCTCGGAAAGACCGAACGTTCAAAGAATCTACTGTTTCCTATAGAACTTCGTAGCTGCTGTGTGTTTCCTCTATGGTCAACCCCACGGCAACAACCCTCGACTTTCGAACTGGGTGCTGTTCGCGTTTCGCGTGTGCCTCGCTGCGGATACATGAGGGAAAAAGTGGCTATTACCAATCCCCTCGGTCGTGACAACCCGTTCTCTACATTTATACACTTTGGATGGACTTGGTGTTGCACGAGTGCCGCCAAACCGTAGCAAAGAGTCTCTATCTCGTTTTCCCTTTCAACGTAAACTCTTTATTCTCGCTTTTAGCGAAAGATCGATGAATTGGCGAGGAAACTGGGCTCGATAAATAATGCATTTCATGTTTGTTCTCGGTAAAAGGGTTCACAATTGACCCTCAACCGCGTTCCGCCCGGTTATAACTTTGGCTGCATTTACATACGTATATATTCGCACGCACTTGGAGAATTCGCGAATTTACAGTGTCAAAGATTCAAGGCCAAGTAAAAGACGTGAAAAAAGAAAGAAAAATTGATTCTAATGTTTTTTGGAACCGCCTCGGCGTTAATAAATTCGAAATCAAGTTTCCTACTGTCTCGAGACTAATGAATAAATAAAAACTGTTTGTCCTTGTGACAGATATTCGCAGACTCACACAATTCGCTTTCGCTTTCAATGAGATTCAATCGATTTTTAGTACCGCGAGGGTGAACGCGGTGGAAAACGAGTCGCGAAAGGGTGTGACGGAAGAAATTGGAGAGAAAGATCGAACGGTGGGAAATTGCCGATTACTAATCTATTTAACGAGAAATTTGACGAGATGAGTGAAATAAAGTTTGAAGGAGTTGAGCAGGTGCTGCGAAACGAGCGACGTCATATTTCCACTTAAAACATTCGTCTTTTCGTTGCATGGATCGGAAGAAAAAAATGCTTCGATTTGAGGAGCCTTACAAAAAGGATCGAACACTTTGCGCGATATCATTCACCCTGACATCTTGAAATCGTCTTGCCTTCGAGTTCTTTATATCACGAGGAAACAAACGTCCGGAGAGAGACGAAGGGAGAGCGAGAGAGGAAAGGAGCGCGTGTATTCTCTTAGGCTGTAGGGTTTTACGTAACAAACGGTTTTCTTTTGCGTCTCCGGTAATTGGCAAGAGCGATTCGCTCGATAAATCCCAGACAATGCACCCGTTCGCTGCCGCCTGGACTCGACATTACGATGGCCATTATATTATAGCCGCAAAATGCGGTAATATATAATTTTCTCCTTTCGCCTATTCGAACCATCTTTTCCTCTTTCGCACGCACTTTTCTCTCTCCTCTCATGATTTTTTCAACCAAGCTATATATCGAGCTCTCCTCGCAAACCCAATCGATTCTCAACATAAATTTCATGCACAGACTATTAAAAAAATACAAAATTCATCTTACCCGATGCGTGATTAACGAATGGATCGAAAGCAACGTCAAAAGTTCTACAAGTTCGTTCTTACCTGAAACATAAAATCGTTAATCATAAGAATTGATTATCCAAATAATTAGCAACACAAAAAATCTTATCGTTGTTATTATTTTCATCGAAATATTTCGTTATTTTCAAACGAGCTGCCCCGAGCTTTTTACTATAAACAAATCATCAATCATTCTCGAATCAATGGAGATTTTACGCTTGGTCGATAAAAGCTCGTCACTCAAAACTTTTCACCTGATGACGTCCATCGCCTTCGCTCACAACCTTTCATCGATACTCTTGGGTTACGGGGCGAGACGATGACGAAGAAAGAACTTTCCCAATAACACGATTAATCGAAAAAACCTCGGAATTATTAATTTTTCAAAGATTTTTTTCACCAATTATTGGAAACTGACAGCGAGTTGCGCAGATTTTTTTTTTTTTTTTAATTATCGACGCCCCAAACATTTTTGCAGAAACGTATAAAAGTTTCTAGACATTCGTGAGCATCTGAGGACCGGAAAATTGTTGTTGTTCTTTTGAATATTTGGGCAAAGGAAGCAGAAGCAAGAGGGCGAGAGAGAGAGAGAGCGAATGATAAGCGCAAAGGGGTTATGTAGAGGGTCGAGAAGCAAATCGATACGAGAGATCGAGTAGCGATGTTCAGTCTTTCGTACGTTAATTCGTCATCCCTTCCTCTTGCTTCGAGGGATGTGGCAGCGAGTGCAGTCACCCCTCAGACAACCAACGCCACGCGTATATCGCTACTTGGAATATTCAATACATATATATACACTCGTGTACATACACATATATATATATATGCTGACGGTAAAATGCACGCTCCGATGAAATTCACGCAGGAAGACGTTTGCGTCGCGTCTTGAATATTTTATTGTAAATCCGAAAGCTCGCTTGGATACTCGCAGAATTATACGCAGAAGGAATGGCAGAAACAGAATTCGCCAGCACGAGACGCGGTGAAACACACGAATGGGCCAAATAAGGCTAGAAAAGCTCCAAGTCGATTTTAAGGACTAAAGAATTCAAATATTCAAAAAATACAAATTGGTAGAGTCAATTTTTCAACTGCTGAATTCGACAGCATGAGAAATTACAGGAAAAAAACAATTGATTCATGTTTCCCGATCTTTTGGCTACAAAAATGGCTGATGCAGTTTTTTTTCCTGCATGCATTTGATGGTCGAAATCTTCCAAGATTTTAATTGCACCTGTTAAGGCTCATTAAAAAGGAATTTTGCTTCTCTCAGCGATAAAAAAAGTTGGACTTGAAGAGTCCGCAGATGTAAAAAGTGTGCTCAGGTAAAAGACTTTTTTATTATTATTTCTTTCTTGAAAAATTTGTTTAAACTTCCAAGAGTTATTGGCTGGCGCGTCTTGAGTAAAAAGCCTCGATCCTCGCGAAAAGTCTCGGGTGAAATACAATTGAGCTACGGAAAAGGCGTTTATTGAGAACGAAGCTTTTAATTGTTTACGAAGGAACAAAGAAGGCAACTTGGCCTTTTCTCCCTCGTGGGTATACGTAGCAATGAGAGAATAAAAAATACTCCAAGGCAGAAAACTCTTGGTTACCACAGACAAGTTTCTTCGACTTGCTTCTTTTTCTCTGTTCTTCGAGAAAACAAAAAGTTGAAATGAGCCACAGTTACTCGATATCCCTCGTATTTACCAACCATTCCTTTCATTCTCTCCATTTAGAATTCCGGCTCATCCAGTGAAAAACGAAAAACGAAAAAAACAAATGAATTTTTTATTTATTTTCTCGCCAAATAATTTTATTACCTCGAGCTACAAAATTAGCAAAGTAATATTCCGATGCACGGATGTTTGTCACTCGAAGCGAGTGCCAAAAGTGAATCCTTCATAACACGAAAACGGTGTAAACCTTTCGGCTAAAATTTGGCACAAAATTTGACTGCTCTCCTAAACTTCTAATCGCATTTCTGATAATTTATTAGTCGAATATTTAACTCGGTCATTATTAATTGTTTTCAAAGTTATAAATAAGTGTAAATAACCTGAACAAACCTTTTATGCAATTAAACTTTTGATTTATAGATTTTATCGTTTCGCGACCAAAAAACGGTCCTTGACACAGAAAATGGCGACTGACGCCGGAAAAGCTATTGAACGATTCGGAATTCAGCAAAAACGCCAGTTTTTCTAGATTTTATTTTTTCTAGTCGTGACAAGGAGGAGAAAATAAAAGAATTGAGCGAGGGTCGACTCTCGAAGGAAAAGAGCCAAACCTCCGGTGTTCTTGAGGACAGAAAAAAAATGACAAAAAAGCCAATAGCCCGAAGCTCTGACCGAACGAAAAAAGTAGGCGTGTCGGAACGAGGCTGCATTGTCTTTCGACTTATAACGCCAACTAATCTTCGAGACGAAGAGAGAAAGACAACAATTGGGATTCACGAGGAACGAATATAGTCTGCGAATCCAACATTTATTTTCTGTTTCCTGATGGTAGAAATTAAACAAGACGGTAATGCGAAAAAAGGGCGACGTAAAAAAAAATATTTTTCCTCAAAAACCATTTTTTTTCTCATCAGCCAAAAATAAAAAGCCTTCGTTTCGAGGACGCGAAGAAGAAAATATTTTATTTCAATGAAATTCGCATCGAGAGCAATGTTTCTTCTGGAGGCCGAGGATAATTGCGTTTCTCCTAATTCCATTGACTTATTATTACAGCTCGGTTGACTATTTAATGTGACATTTGCTCTAGGAGTGATGGATGAATCGTGTAAAATGAAGAAACGGAGAATCTCGCACTGCACGCCCGGTGGATCGAGGGAAAATTAAAATACGCAGGGCGAGGGCACCGATTTGTGGATTTTCACGTTAATGAGATTCTCCGGGGTGCAAGATGAGGATGCCTCGGAAAAGCTTGAGGCAGGGATTTCGATGAAACGAAGGCCGGATCCAAATTACGATTACGTAAGATTCGAAAGTTTACACGCATTCGTTCTTACGTTTGTGTGTCGCTCTCGGTATGTGTTTTGTATATGTACAAGCTCAAGCTCAAATTGCTGAGGAGATTTACGCGAATGCTATTTCTCGCTAAACACGCACGAGACCACTAATAAGAGAGGGGATAGCGAGCGAGGGAAAGAAAGAGAGAGAGAGAGAGGGGAGAGAGAGAGAGAGAGCGAAATAAAAAGGAAAAAGAGGATGCGAGAGAACAGAGCTAGACTTGGAGTGGTTTCAAAGCAAGCTCCTTTGATGCTTTTAATAAATTTCAACGGTGCACAACACACCACTTTAGTGTGTATATGTGTGCGAAATCGATTGTAAATCACACAGTGCCCCCGAGAGCCGGACCAAGTCGAGAATCGAGTGAACTCTTGGGCTGGCGATCACAAGACCAATTATAAATACTAAATTCGTGCGAGCTCGTGACTCGTCCGTTAAGCAACACAAATCTCCAAACACGCACTGCAGCAGTCATCGATAAAGAAAAACCTAATTAGCTATTCATTGATAAAAAAAAAAACTAAAAAAAAAAAGCAGTTATTACAAACTTTTCGAAAAATAGATCGATAAATCTGAAATATTGGATAAATTCGGAACGAATCGAGAGCACGAAATTCGAGCAACTTTGCACGCACGTAAAGATAAAAGTTGGAAACGCGTTCGCGTACTGACGAGAAGGGATTTTCGTCGGAGCTCGTCTGGAGTTAAATATTTTTTCGTCCCCCTTTATTTTATGTTATTTTCCTTCATTCATAACCATCTCCTCATCCCCATGCGACGAGCTCTCGCGCTGGCAAGAGTTCAATGGGAGGAAAAAAATAATTACAATCGGCCGAGTTATCTGTATAGATTCTCGTGGTTTGTTCAATGTTCGACTCTTGATATACTTTCTTTTTTTTTTCTTCAATTTCTCGACCGATCTGCCAGTTCCTGGTCTCCTCTTTCAGCAACATTATTAATGTGTCGCATCCAAAAGCAAATGATACATAGATATCCACGTTTAAGCCTGATTTCTCGAGATATTACTGGAAACATAGCACGCTTCGTTGTTTCATACATTTTTGAATACACGTGTGTGCATGTATAGACACGTGTATATGTATATTTATAATACATGCATTAATCGAGATCGAGAGCCCCGAGCCACTCGACATATTCGCGGTTCGACGAACTCTCACAAAATCCTAGCCCCGGTGGCTTACCATAGTCATTATTATAGTACTTGCTTCTGTTTTATTATTACACTAACGACGACGTCGACGACGACGCGCGCGCTCCAACGCACGTTCGCGAGCTCTCTTCTCCCATGCACACAAAGCCCAGCAGCCACATCAGTGGAAAATTTACACGTATAAAGATTGCTGAGAGATCAAGCTGACTGCGTCAAACCAAACATCGTTATGATCGTTTGAGACCATTTAGAAATCGAAACTCTTCTCGTTTGGGTTCGTAAACAAAAATTGACGTTTTTTCTCTTTGAAACGCTGCGACCTATCGGATTCATGATTTTTTCGTTGAATCGAATCGCATGAGAGATCAAGATGGACTCGATTTTTTGAGTCATTTTGGAACGAAAATTATGAAGAAATTTGGTTAGTTTTTGGGTCGAGAATTTAGAGACAGATTTTATAGATTTTTTCGTACTTTGTAATGCGTTTTTTAAGGTGGCACATGACGTATTTCCATCTAATTTTCGAAGAATCTTTAGTGTGTTTCTACGAGGAAGAGATGCTACGGGGTCTTTACGTTTTCTATAAATAGGGAAAGCGCCTGGACAGAACGAACGCGAACGGGTCGGGTCACCAACACCCGGCAATAGTGCACAGTTTGGCCAAGGAATGTTCACCCCGTTGGTCATCGCAGCAGCGCGAGAGAGTGAGGAGAAGAGACGAATGATTAACTATAGAGTGGATGTCTGGGCGAGCACGTTTCACACAATCTTGCTTGGCTTGGTCCACACGTTTTCGATTCAATGCCTGACGCTCGTTTCTCTCGACAGATGTCCACTCGAGAGAGGAGATCATGAATGAAATCTCAGTATCCGCGATACTGAACCATCTCTTCAATTTCCGCGAGGCAATTTCGCGATAAACGTAACGCGAACATTTGTGGATGCGAGAAGAACGAGCATGGAAATTCTTAGTTGAAAAATCGTGGCTCGATGTTTGTCTATACGAGTGAAAAACTTTGGTGCAAATTTGCATGGACTCGTGTTGGGTCTCGTGTGTAACAATCATGAATGAATAATTCAGGGTCGTGCCGCTTCCAGGAGCAGGTTGCAAAGTGTGTAGAGGATGAGCCAAGAAATCCAGTGAGTTGACGAGTGTCTGCTGGCTCTTCGTTCTCTCGGTTCCGTCTCATTTATTCTCAACGAAATTAAGTTAAACACACCAACGCGTATAGAGCGAGACACGCACGCGCTCCAAGAGGAAAGTCACACACATGTAATTCTTGAGCGCTGCCTATTTCAATGGTCAAGACATAAGTCGTCGTGGTACGAGGTGTTGGTCCATGGCAGAAACGCAAAGTGGAAAGCTGCGAAGAAAGTTTGCGCGAGTATCCTCCGCGTGTTCGTTTCTCTCTTTTCTGAATAAATACATGGACATGAATATATTCAAGTCCCTGCACAACAAAAGGTCTTAACTCGGGGCATTCAACGTCCAAATTGACGCGGATCATTCCCTTTTTATCCTCCCTCTTCGCGAGCCTTTCACGTGTCTTTTATTTCTCTCGCCCTCCGTCACTTTCATTCTCCGGCCGCGGTAGGAAAGCTCCGGGGTCTATTCTAGATTCATAACTATTAATACTAATGTCTCTGTGCTGTGCAGTAAACGAGGAACGACCAACAGGGCAGTTCTTGGCGCGGGCTCGCCTACCCTCGTTCCCCCCGTCCACGTCTTGTACGATTCCTCGTTTTCTCGTCTCACTTTCTCTTCCTTTTACTCTCCTTCTCAACCTTTCCCTTTTTCTCCGTTCGTACGTGCCATATATACATTCGTATGTACATGTACTCATCAATGGCGCATTCAAGCTCACACCGAAACGGATTTATCAACGGGAACGAGCTACTTCAGTTTCTGCAAGAATCGTTCCTTCGGTATATAGAACGCGCCATACTCCAAAAAGAGGCCAAAACCTTCGGGCAATCACCCTGCGTCTCCTTTTTTTCACAGAGGTCATTCCCTCACGTCCGCGTGTTTATGGTGACAAATTCTTTGCAAATTTTAATGTCAAAAATTGACATGAGAAATCGTTGGCAAAAAAATTCCATTTTGTTGATCAATGACGAGAGATTCGTCTGTTTTTTCTTACTGTACCAGCAAGACGACGTGTGACCATCCGATTATTTAATCGGCTGTCTTATCAATGACCCACTACAGCCAAAGATTCATTATCGCGAAATCATATCAATTTTCATAACTCGGCAATTGCGATTATTAGCAAAAACGAGTGTGTTTACATTGGGGAATGGTAGTTCGATATAATTGTCTTTATCGCGGGTCCTCGAGTGCTTCTGGATCGTTATGTGGCCGATTCGATAAGAAGGAATCGAGGACTAAACGTCACGTTGAAAACGCATCGGTAATTTAATCGAAAACAACGAACTTTTGGATTCAGCAACGCGAGCAAAAATATTCGGGGCAAAAAAGTGTAATTTATTTTTTGCTCTAGCCTGCTCGAGTGTTTGTGTCGGGAATATTTTTCCTGCGGATTGCAGCGCGCGAGGCGTTGTCGAAGGAACAGCCGCACGGTGTAAATCTATCGTGTCGTTCGGTATGTAAATCGCTTATCGCATCGAGTGATGGTCCACTCGGTATAATTAGGTGGGTAGAGCTTGGGACCAACTGCAAGTACAACACACGTGTGTCACATTTATTTATGTGTATATGTTGAGACAAACTCGGTAGCATGTTGACCTGGGCGCGTGTATTATTGAGACACATGTGTGGGCATCGAGATAAATGTGACAATAAAGAATCGAAAAGGCTCGTGTGTGACGCGCGAGACAACTTGAAAGGTGAAATAGTGTGCGTTGCGCCTTTAAGAATATCTGGGCGAGCGAATGTGCGTGTGAGTTTGGCTTTAATCGCGTAAAGTCGAATTCTCAGAGGGGTCTCGTGTCTTGCGTAGCGAGCGAGAAGCCTAACGAGTGTACGTAATGTCTAATGGCGATGAGTACGACGAGCGCTAGCTACTCTTTAATGTCACTCCTCATGGTGCGACCTCTATGTATATAAATATATACCCAGCCGAGTGCACATGTACGTGAATGTTTGTATATACATATACATAGAGCTGTAACGATGTACACTGGGCTGATGCTACTACTCGCGGAATTAGGCTCTTCCGCCGTTGTTTCTATTACAAAATAGATGGCATGATATTGCAAAGTGACCGCTGTCCTTTATTCCGGTCATCGTGCATCAGGCACTTGGACTTTGTGTCATCGATTTACATTTTTGCTCGAAAGGTTCGTATTTTTCGTCGAGATGTTTGAATTCCTGTTTTATTATAAGAAAAATCGAACGAGGCAACTGCGCGCGTTTTTTAAATGTTTTTTTCTTCAGGTATTTTTTTTTAATAGTGTTTTTATGGGGATTTTCAGAATGGCGTGTCGTATAGGCACGAAGTGAGAATATAAACTGGCCTGTAAACGATGCCTCGTGCAATATCGCACTATCCCAACCATCGTCGCTGCATCATCATCATCGTCATGGCGATCATCATCATAATCAGTAGCAACAGCTGCTGGTGAGGAAACGAGGCTGTAAAGCTCGCCTACTATTTGCACATACACAATACGAGTCAGCCTTGTCTATCACGAACGATACAGATTGGCCTTCTCCTTGGGAGGAATGAAAAATTAAGTCTGGACAGTATTTACATTGAGTTTCGCAAGCTGCAGGTTAAATTTCTGTGAGCTTGATTGTTTGCTTGGATTCACGAGCTTCCGGCAAACTTTCCATGCAATTATTCGATCGAGACTCGCAATATTATTGGCAACTTTAATCGAAACTCTCGTTTGTGGGTCTGAATGTCAATTCGATGACGTGTTACGATTTAAAGGCGATTGGCAATTGTTATTGAGATGCCATAGCGAAATATTGATACTCTGTTGTTTGGCAGAGATAAAAGAGACAGTTAATAGACAGTATCGTCTAGTTCTATGTGTGCCTGGTATATATAGAACGATCGAGGCCCATACACCGCCACCGTTCCGCTCTGGATCGGTGGCGGTGTTCACGTGAACGACAGGAAGTTACCAATCGTCTTTGACGATTATCCCTCAGAGTTTGCAGGCTGTAGTGCTGCTGGTGATGTCGAGGAGAGATGCCTGACCAAACTCCTACAACTATACATCTGTGAACGCATCTGGTTGTGCATCAGGGACGGTGTTAAGTAGATTCGGCTCTATGTGAGCAAACAACTCGATCTATTTGTATACACGCGCACTAACCGCCTCTGACAATCGAAACTAATGGAATATCAAAAAGTTTTCACCTCTCTTTTCGATCCTGACAATTCCATCGATAAAAAAATTGCAGCACCGACCATCGGGCAATAAAAAGCACTGCGGATTATTTTAGAAACTCGCAACTCCCTCAAACTCGCTGTAACAATACCGCACGCTTTGAAATTTATGCAAAGTCATTTAGCGAATGATAGAGCAAAGAGAGGATACATTATTCCACCGGAGATACTCCGGATTGGTTCACTTTGTGTACGTGCTAGAAATTAAACGTCCTCCTACACGTAACTATAGAGTGACCTGCTGTTATTGCGACGATGACATTTATACGTCAATGTTGCACTCCATTATTACCCACATTGACAAAGTAGCCATGTTATCGAACCGATATAATTTTAGAACGCTCGAGAAATTAAAAAAAAAATTCATAATTTCATTTAAATTTGAAGAAAAAACGATTTTTTTTTATCAAAACATTTTTTGCAGTATTTTTTTTTTTAATTTCTTTTCAGCGACCCTTTCACACACGAACGCGTAACGTCGCACACGTATTGCAATTTATACGTGTATATACGTAAGAATGTCTTGCTCTAGTCTGGTCTGCACTGTCCATTACTACTGCTCGCGGCTCTGACGCACACCCACGCGAGGAAAGCTCGTCTGTGGAGGGTCCGAGCATCATAACGGCAACAGCAGCAGAGTATCAGTAGCATCAACGAGGCACGGTAAACCGCGCTCTACACATCATTATCATAAATGCCCGCGATACGACCCACGCGTAAATCTGTTTCGCAAATCGCAACCGCGTCCGACCATTCGCCACGATGTTATGTCATCCCTAAACGCACACCGAACTAACGCCATTTATGTCTTCACGTCCGTATATATTTACGCATATATGCGTATCAACAATACATCAACATGATACTGAGCGTACGGTTCACGGACTTGTATGCCCATCACACGAAATTGATACGCTACTCATCCTCCCACAAATACTTGTCGCGTATACCAAATGGAAATTAAGAGCTTCAAAATATCAATTACATTTTTAGCTTCGTGATTTATCGCCGATTATCGACGCGCGTGTTCATCCATCCCAGATTATTATTTTCTTTTTTTTTATTCCAGCCTTATCGCGGCCCCGATTGTCTGATTTAGTGACACGGAACCGGGCGATTTTCATTCATGAACTCGAGACCCGATTTCGAAGATATTTCACGTTTTTTTTTTTTGCAATTTCGCTCGTTCCAACGGTCAGAGTCGTTTTACTCGAAAATCTTGTTTTTTTTTTTTCACCGACAAAAGCGTCGGTTTAATTGGAGGAATTAGAAAAATTGCCAACTTTTACAGACACTTTCATAGTTTTGACATTATTTTACTATCCGACGAGGACGATAAACGTCAAGATATTACGCGCTCCTATGCTGCACGTTTCCCAGTATCGTCGGGATAAAAGCGGTATAGACGAGTCTTTTCTCGTTTGTCTCGAAAATGAGAGCTATCGGAATAATTTTTATCCAGGTGGTGTTGGTTTCCATCTAGGTGGCACAAGGTGAACGTTTTAGCATGTGTTGAGCCACACGAGCAAGAGCATAATCACAAAATCGAAGCAACGAGGCATGTGCAAATATACGGGTACATAGTAAATAGGAGAGCCAATCTGCGCGTGGAACGTCGAAGAGATATAGATGAGCAGAGAATAAGGTAACAGGCATCGCAGGAGGGGATTTTCTTATCAGCGGTTGTTAAATATGATCGAGCAAACAACAACGACCCGGTGATAACGAAATCAAACTCCTAATAATGCGAAAAAAAGGAATCTAGCTCGAACACACACACTTTTGAGGTTTTTTTTCCCCGAAATTATGAGCTCGCGGAACTAGAAGTTGAAAAAAAATGGAGGCGAGAAAAACCATGAGAATTTGATCGATCCCTCTCACGTCCCAATATTTTCGCAATAAAAAACAATAAATTGGGGCAAAATTCACCAACCTATTCCGGTTCCAGACCGGCGGCTCACAAATCAGGAATTTTTATGCCGCCTTCTCGCCAGCCCATGAAGAAACACATTTCTAACTCTTCCAAAGTCAGTGTAAACGACACGACGAATATTCCGCACACTCGGGTGCCATTAAAAAAGCTTGAAATCCCCTGCGATTTCGTTCTCGAAGATTTTGAACAACGTGTATGAAAAATAACAAAAAACTGCACTTTCAAAAGTAACGACAGAGAATTTGACCAGAATTTGTCAAGCTTTCGTCGACCAAATTCTCTTTTCGATCACCGAATCCGAGGTGATCGAATTTTTTCAAGTTTCTATTTTTTTTCATACGATTATCACGGCGTTATGCACTTTGACAAGGCGTTAGTGCGATCTCTCGTTTTTTCCGCCACGCTGAGTGTCGTTGTACGAAGTGAAAAAAATCATCGAATCGTTGGGAACAAAGACACGCGACTTGATTGTCCCGAATGGAAAATTATTCGCTTCCTTTTTTCTTTTATTTTTTAACTTTGTCTTGGCGAAAGACAAATCCCGCTCGGAAATCTTGTCCGATTCAACTCGTACGAATAACACTCGAGTCGACTTTTATCACCGGACTATCGAGAACGTACAAGATTTTGTACTCTCACGCGCACGGTTTCGTGGACAAAGTGAGACAACCGAAGCACAGCGTGAAACTGCTACTGTGAGTTTCTCCGGCGTCTATCAACATTCCCTGCTGCCACGACGAGCAAACGCTGTCGACGAACTGATAAGACGTACGATATTCGATTTCTCTCACAGTTAACAATAATGTTGTGCGTGTCAGAGAAAAAAATAGCTTACGAAATCGGAAACACTCACGAATTGAGACGGCAATCATTTTATAAATAATTCTCACAGCTGATTCGTGATTGACGATTTTTTCTTTTCTTCCAATTTCCCACTCAGTGAGGGGCGACGATTTGCATCAAAAACTGAATATTTCCTAACAATGATAATGAATGAGTCACGAAAATCCAAAAGATTCAAAAATTATAATAGAATTTCCGAAAAAATTGTCAATCATTTTTCAATTTATAATTATTGACAATATAATTAATGATTTTATCAAAAAACGATGAAAAAAAACTTTTTACAAAAAAAATGCAAGTTCTGGGTATTCCGAGATTAGAGAAAATTGATATTGAAATATTCTATTGCTGAGTAAAGTTCTATATCGTTGATTTTTATCTCGATAAACTTTGTCCTCGATAATTGGGCTGAAATTTTAATCTCAGCAGCGAGCACAGAAGCTGAGAAACTGGCAAAATGAAAGTCAATATGTCACTGTAATAATTATTGTTTAAGAATAAATAATTGAGGGAGAAGTAGAAAATGATTTTATTGGAATAATTATCATTTTTATCATGGCTGTTCTAATAGCAGCAGCAGACGAGCGAGCGATATCTATATAGCAACGTGATGGTTGTCTACTCGATAAAAATTCTTTCAGGTCGGCGGGACAGCAATGTGTCTTTGCTCATATCCATTGCCAGTGAACTCCTGTTTATTTATTCTTATATTTAATATCCTCCTTATCAATTCTCGAACTGTTCTGTTTACGCTGATACACGGCGTTGTCATATAGTCTGGATCACGTTCACGATCTTGCAACTTTTTCTGCCTTGAACGTGTAGAACGTTGCGAGTGAAAAATCGTCTCGTCATATCGACGAGAAATCGATTAAAAAAAAAAAAAAAGATCGAAATTCTTCCTCGAAGTTTTGTTGAGAAATAAAAATAGAGCAAAAAATTCATAAACTCGAAATAAAAATGACAAATATTGGCATAAATTTAAATATTAATTGCGCGGAAGTCGATGTCGAATTTTCGTGATTGAAATCTGCCCCGCGTGTAACGACGATAATAATTTAACAGCACGAACGTAGCTTTCTCGTCAGTGTCGATCGCAAATGGACGGAGGTATACGCGTATCCTGACTGCAGTCCTTGGCACATGTTACAAAAGTACAGATATAATATACACAGGAATCGGCAAATCATCCAACTCGAAATCCAGCTGGTATTGGACAAGGTTACAAGTGAACGTTGTCGCTAAATTCAGGGCTGGGGTTTCGTCCTATCGGCTCTACAATTCTATCCTTCGAGCTGCTTCTCTTTCCATGTGCCCGCGGTTGCTTCGCACAAGCCATTATCTATCTATTCGCGATGTATGACTGTGTGTATATGGTAAAGCGATATTATACTTGGAGAGGTAGCGAGAATGTTTGTTTCTATTGACAAGTGTACAGGATAGGGCGTCGATTTCCAATGTATTCACATTGACGCATGACTGCGGATTGAAACCCAAAATTTCAAGCCCCAATGTAACTAGACCTTTGCTCCCTCCGCCCTTTTGCATTCTGGCTACAAGGTCTCCAGCGAATTCGTATACTCGGCGTTTCGTCGTTGTCACGTTTCGCTCGGAAATTATGGAAGCATCGGATTGCAGTAGAAACGTCCATCATCGATCAGGCGTGCCGTCAAAACGGCATGCCGAACGATTCCAAATAATAAATAAAACAAAAAACTTGCGCGGCGTCCATCTCAGAAACCGACAACAATAATTTATTTTCTCGTGCCTCCCACGACAGACTTTCCGGCACTTTCTGTTGGTTCCGACGGCAGGAATGATCGTGCAGTCAGTCATGCATAATTTTGTTTACCCGCTGACATCGTTTAAAAACTTGGTCAAGTATCGATCAGCGAACGACGCGAAAAAAAGTGGAAAGACCGAGCTTAATTGTAGAATTTATTCAGCTCGTTACACGACTCAAGGTTGAGGGGGTTGAAATTCCTGTCAAGGTCAGCAAGAAAATATTAAACAATCGAGAAAAAAAACGATTTTGCAAAGATGAAGAAAAAAATCGTTGATCCCCTTAGATCGGAAGTCACGCTGATGAAAAGCGTCCTGGGAGCGAACAGTGGATCAGAGAATCCATGCACAAGAGCCAAAGACCGAGAATTGCAGTTGAAAAAAAAACACACACACACACACACGCAGGCGACATTAATTTATGGATATGTAGATGGTGCGTACAGATAGAAAGATGCGTGTAGATACAACAGGAAAGTCATCGAGGATGTATCGATGGAACGGGGTGAGCGATGAGCTGGAAGCGTTGAACGATGAGGAGCAGAGGGTTGTTTTGTATACACATGTGTGTGTGTGTGTGTGAATCGAGCGATCGGTTGCTTGGCCTCTGTTTGTGCGATAAATAGCCGATCAATATAATCAAACGGATAAATAATCGGGTGAATAATCTCGAAACTGGCTCTCGTCAATGGCGTAAACAATGTGTATGGAGTATCTGGGTATTTGTATTATATACATATTCAGAGGAATGTGTGCACGGATGCATGAGGGCTGTAACGATGCAGCAGCAGCAGCAGCAGCAGCAGCATCGATAGAAACTGCTAGGAATTTGTTGGCTATTGTCACGTTTGTATAAATACATGTACAGGAGCGTATAGTACATAGGACGATATCAATGTAACCGGTTTGTGGATGACACGCAGGTATTGAAAGGGTAAGAGAAGGGTTTCGAGAGAAGAGAACGAGCAAGGTGGAAACTGGGGTGCGTGACAGGGTGGAAACGATCGACGAGAATCGTGAATATAGCGCTCTGGCGCCCGCAGTCACCCTCAAGTGGCACGCGATGTCACAAATATATGTACCGCATTTATATATCCTCGTGTATGTATATACATGAGTCTCGATATAGAGACACGAGTGAAGAGTTATTCGAGATCGAAGGTGTGATCTCGCGTCGGTGACGAATTGGGAGAACAATGCAGCAACGACAATTATTATCGTTTCCTTTATCCTAATTTTTCGCGTGCCCTTTTTTGTCTCTTTTATTGGCTTCCACCGGTGGTCTCCTCTGTTGTTTCATTACCATTGCATCCAAGGTGTCAATACCTATTCAATGACAAAGCTTTCGAGTGAATGCTGATAGAGGAGAACGGCGTGAGGCTTGCAAAATGCGTTTTCAAGGAGTTGCATGTTGCGCGAGTGAGATCTCATTGGATAACATTGAAAATGTCGAGATTTTCGTGCAAAAGGTAAACGCGACGAGTGCGTCAATGATGCTGGGGTGATTTTATGTCTTTTTTTAAATTCATCGGCTTGTACGTGCGATACACAATGTAATTGACGGGGTGGAAGCTGACACAAGCTTTTTTGTGCGTCTTCTTCGCAATGTTGTTTTGAAACGAGACGTTTTTCGGTCCCTGATTGGGTCTGATTGTTTTTGAAACGATTGAGAATCGACTAAATTCGCTTTTGACAAAGATTCGGGCGTTGAAAACGATCGGAGAAAAAATAAGCTTGCCATGAGATTAGATTCGATGGGAAACACAGAAAGTATATTGTGTGAGTTTGATTCACGAGGAAAATCGCGAATAAAAAGCAACGCGGCAGAGGTGTGGTTCTCCCGGGCGGTTTGGAGCAGCACGACGTTGCGAGGAAATCGCTCACTGGGGAGAGGAAAGATGGAGAACGCGAGTTTGTTCGCCGAAGCTGAGTCGTGGGGAGAGAAAAAGAGAGAGAGACTGCGGAAAATGAAAGAACAAGAAGGGAGGAATGTTTATATATGTATGAGAGACACGCAGATACGAAAAGGAATAGCGGAGAGGCGAACCAAGACGTGATTAATATAAAAGTGGGTGGAGCTAGTCGGGCCTGGCCGGAAGTGGCCGAGAGCAGGGATGCGGAGGTTGGTATAGCCAAGGAAAGCGGAGAACCAAAGAGATGCTTTTCCCTGTATACCAGTGTGCGCGCATTCAACCCTCCAGCATCCCTCACATCGGTGCAAGAAATTTCTGTGCTCGATGTTGCACTACAGTGCAAGCTAAAGCGTCCCGACATAAAAGCAGGCAGCGTATATATCCGTTGGTAGCTGTGCTGGGAGTTTCGAGTTCCCGAGGATGCTAGCGGGGTGAGTCGGGAGATGCGAGAGGAGAAAAGCAAAGGACCGGGACCCGGGTGAGAGAAGATGGGGCTGTGCGCTAAAGTGGCGGGGATAACGTCCGAATAGGTGTGTGGAAAAGGCATCAGCAAAAGTGGCAAAAGAGGGATGCGTTTCGGTAGACATGGCAACGCGAATAGACTCTAGCCAAATGTTGACTTTGTCTAAGATGTTTGGGATGCTAAAAGTGCAAGACGGTCTGATCCATTCCCTGGAAACTGTCATAAGCCAGAGACATCAATGAGCAGCTTGATTGCGAATGGAGACAGGACAAGGAGGAGATCAGAGATAAGCCTATGACATGTGCTTTCTGAACTCCTGATTGAAAGGTGCAGCAGCCGAACGATGGCTCAATTTGAAGGATCGCAGCTGTCATCGTCATTGCCAGGCAAAGATAAATCTGATTAAAATTACGCAGTGGCTAGTCGTCCGGATAGCCGGACGAATAATATTCGTCCGGACACGCTTTATCCAATGATTTCCGCTTTATCCGCCGGACGATTAAGGGTTGCTTATTCGTCCGGACATGCTTTTAGTATAGGAAATAGCCGGACGAGTAGCCACAGCCTTAAAATTAAGACGTTGTTCCATAGCACTGTTGATGGTTGCCTCGACTAGGAAAGCAGGCTGGCTAGATTCAAGAGTTTTGGTTCTAGGGTAAGCCAACGAGGAGTGCATGTGTGTGGCGTTTTCTTTTGGATGTGGAATCGAGAGGATGGAATGAGTAGAGTTGGTAGAGGCGGTGGTCGTGGCTGAGTCTTGGCCGAGGTATGAGAATAGGTGGAAGAGTCGGTTGGTAAATGTGGGATCGAACAGGACAAGAGGTTAGGTCCAACGTGGTTTCATTTAAGGGGTACCGAGCGACAGATCCACCGGGTCTAGAGCAACAGAGACGGCGGATAAACTTGATGCGGGGGTGGCCGAGAACCCCCACCCACTTCTTTGACGCCCACGAAGTAGACTAGGACCGCCTCCGCCTCTGCGCTGTTCCACCTACTAGGTATGTCTGCTTTTCCCGGGAATAGCGGGCGGTTCTCACCCTCTATCTCTCTTTTCCGACCACCTTCTTCTTACTCCGAAGAAAAGCGGCTCCTCGCGCTCCAGAAAAAGGAGGATTTTCCAGCTTCACCAACCATCTTGCGACATATCGTACCTCGTTAAATCAACTACCAATGTATCGCGTGTGTCTATTGATCCATCGCGAACGAGCGATCCATAAATAAAGAGAACAAAATTATAATTGCAGCGAGAGGAAATGGCAAGCAAATGTTGAATGAATGCAGCGAAATCGATTCATTTTCACTGCAAAATTCAATCAATTCCAACCATTTCTCGCATTTTCCTTGACTCTATCGCTTCCAGCACCGAACCCCACAATCCTTCATAAAGTAATCACGGTGCGGAACTAAATATCGAAAAATCACGCGACAGAATATCCATAAAAATTCTAATATCTTTCGAAAATTGGGGGAAAAATCGATTGTACAGAATCGTCACCTCGTACATTCGTACTCGATTCATTCATGGACACAGTTTTCGCTCGAGCACTTTGAACTTCCGGCACAATGATGGAAAATCCTTTGAAACAGGACCAGGAACGCGAAACAAACAAAATGCAGGAAGGCTCGTCACATGCGTTGCACTCTCGATTCATGCGAGACTAGTTATCGTGTCAGAGGCCGCAATTGATATGCGTATATGTAGGTGTTTGCGCGTGTACTGTTGCGTGTATGGAAACGAGTAAGTGCGAGCAAGGTCAGGGAAAGATAGATGTATAGAGAGAACGAGAGAGACTGCTGACAGACGGACGAGCGACGACGAGCGAGGCTATGACCCACGTTGGTTTGTCGTCTCGTGTACAAGGTCACGTGGGTGACAGCGTTCGGTCAAGGGGGATGAAAGTGCGAAAGGGAGAATAGAAAACGAAGGAAAAAAAATTTCGAGCAACAATTCGTCCAAGAAATTGAAAAAACAAGCACAAGGTGGGGGAAGAGTGTTGATGATTATGAATTAGCTACCTGGACGGGTCTCCAGCGTGGCTCCAGCATGTCCCGCTTCCTCCTCGTTATCTCGTTCTCCGTGACTCTGGCTCGTTGCTCCGTTCTTTCTCGATATTCTTTCGCGCACGAGACCAACGAACGTCTTTGTTTACGACGAGACACGACGATTAAATCATCCCCACAAAGGGGAGACGAGCGAGTAGATAATGACGATTTTCAACTCGACTTAATCACGTTTTTTAAAAAGTAATTTTTCCAACAGTTTCTTTGCGTAGTAAGAAAATAGTCTTGAACTCCGTGAGTGGCACGCGTGAGAACCAAAACTCGTATCCTTATTCACGTAGACCGTAGCGATCACCCATTCACAAATATTTCTTTAAGTCCTATCTTCGTTCTTCTTGTTTCCTGCGTCATGAGACTTTTCTTAGAGCGTTCGAAACGTCCGTACAGATTTTTTAAACACGATCTTTCAATATCTCTTTCCCTTTTGTCCCCTCCCTCTCTCGGTGTCGGCCACCCCCACTCTGGCTCGTCGGAGTAGCGGCGTGTGCGCCGCGCCACGTGTTTACGAGGGTGCAACCCGCGCGCGCCCCGTCAACCGCAAATCTGCATATCCTCACATATATATATGTTCAAATCCGTACATACACATCCATATGTATACATAAAGACACATAAAATATATATATATATACAAATTTACGAGAGTGTCCGTGCGTGTTCGCGATTTTTTCGATTCTGGAAAAAACACGGATCGGGGGTGATTGAGGAGTTGGTGGAAAAATAAGAAAATTCGTCGATTGCCGCTGTAAAGATTCACCCGATTTTTACTTCTCGTTGCCCAGGTGTTTTTAGTGTGACATCGCAACGTTTCGAATGTCTTTCAAATTATCAAATTATCCTTCGTACAATCGTTTTTTTTTTTTTTTACTGATTGTTTATAAGTTTTTTTATTATTGCAATGTATTATTTGGTTTTTTTATGTACGTGCGTGTGTCTATGTACTTTTGTTTATGTATATAATGTTTATATACTATTTATATACTTGTATATATGCACGTGTATGTATAAATATGCGTTTACATTTGTGTATATATGTATATGTATGTATTATGTATATATATGACTGTATATAATGATTTTTTGTCGTGTTAGTTTTGGTACTTTACGTGAACAAGTGATAGGGGGTTCGCGCGCCGGTGGCTGCCGTCGCGACTCTGCAGCGCCTTGATTTTCACCGACACGAAACCCTCCGGCTGCCGCGGCCACGCGGCTACTGAGTCGGCGCACTTGCCGTCTGTTTCAACACCGCCGTTTCTCCTTCGGCTGCTATACTAGCGCGCGCGATCGCCTCGCACTCGACCGCGTAGGCCTTATACTCGCCCTTCCCTCGCTACCTTTCCATGTGATAATTATATTCTATGTATTCGCGACTCTTGCATATCGCTCGTCACATTGTTTACGTTTTTCAGTTACGCGGGAAAAATTGAACGCTTGCATGATCCCGATCGTCGGATCGGAATTGCCTGAGTTGCGAATGTCATTTTTCGATTCTTGGGGCATTTTTTTTTTATTTGCTGCTATCAAACGCGATCTTTTCGTTCAACTGTGCGGATGGAATTTTTCAAAGTTGCACGAAATATTCACAATTTGGGAGAAAATTACAATTTTTTTGATTTTTTTTTTCAATCACAAAGCGCAATGGGAATGATGGTAATTGGATAATTGTTGATTAAGAGAAAGAGAGACCTGGATGGATGTTGGATAAATGTGTATGGATTTTCATGTAGTCATCGTTATTGATTCGACCCACTGACTGCAGAGAATGTTGCGATGGAACGAGAGGCGGGAAGGGGGAAGAAACGAACACTTTGAAGCTTGACCCAGTCCTGACGTATACCGCGCTGCTACCAAGGGGAGTTGCCAGGTTTATCAACACAGTCCGTATTCGCACAGAGAGACAGAGCGAGCGAAAGGAAGGGAGCGGAAGAAAGAGGGTCGGTGAGAAAGAGAGAAACAGAGAGAGGACCGATTGACGTGCAGCCTCGATATGCATCCCCTGCGACAATATTCCACCCCTGTTATAACCCTAACCAAGTTTCGAGAGACGTCGGAAGTTCGTGATACACTTTAACTTGTACACACACATATAAACATGCCGAGTATATATTTATGAGAATAGTTTCGTCCTGAGTAGAGTCAGCTTCCTGTTGTTCGATACGCGCGTCCATTTCAGAGCTTTGCGAAATTTTCGTTATAGCCTCAAGAGAAAGAGACAGACTTTCGTCATCTCTGGACCACTAGTTCATATCGCGCCTGCCGGCGAAACGTCGGCCCACAAACAATACCGAGAGAATTGTTGTCGAAGCGTACAACACGACTTTCTCTCTCTCGAGAGAGAGAGAGAGAGATTTCTCTCGCCCTGTGGCATCGATAACGACCCTTCACAAAATCCCCTCTCAACCCTCGGGTCGCCTGCAAATTCCGTGACCGTACAGATACGACTACGGCCACTTTATGCTCGATCGACTCGCACAACTTTGCGTCAATGTGGCCAAATGCCAACGTCACCTTGTGCGCGACAGATGAACAACTATTGCGTGATGAGCAACTTGTTCGGATCCTCGTATATATAAACATGTGAATGCACGTCGATGTTTGTGTATAGATAGGTCATCGATGCAATGCAACACACGCGATATATCGTCGTCCCCTCACGACGACGTTCCATTTATCGAAGTTGACTCACTGCGAGAAAGAGTTGACGCGTTTCCATTTCGAAAAGTCCGAACTATTTTTTTCGAACATATTTTATTCCTTTCGTTCCAAACGGAATTCTCAATTTTCTATTCGTCATTAAAATTCCTCGTCAAAATGGCTTCAATCACATCGGGAATAAGAAAATTTGAAATTCTTAAGGAAACGGAAAAATAAGCACGTGTTACGTACTCGAGGGCGAGGATTTCAGAGCCCGCGGTGCGCAATGTGACGAGAAACAAGCTTCGGGAGCGCGACAGGATGATTGTTGATTTTTGCATAATTTATCAAGGTTGTTTGGTTAAGCGAGCTGGTTATAACGTGGCCAGTGATATATATATACACAGGACACCAAGGGTTGGTGCTCGTCAACTGTAAGGGAGTTCTCGCACGCACGAGGCGACAATTTCAGACACCCTTCGCCAAGATGATTAGCATCCCTCTCGGTGCCGCACTCGACCAAAAGAAAAAAAATCGAACCGAACAATAACCATGAAAAAATATCACACGCACCCGTACCGAAGCGTCCTGACATGATTTTAATGTTGAAACAGAGAACGATCGCCTCTGGAATTCAGTGCAGCAAGAAATTTCGATGAAAATTGTAAACGAAGAAAAATTAAACGCTTAAAATTTTTCCTGAACAAAAAAAATGAAAAATCGCGAATTTTTTCGCAACTCCATCGACATTTCCTTCGTCACGACCTTGTGATAAGGAAATCGTCGATTTTAAGGATGCACAATTTTTTGCTGCTTGCGACTATGGGCTTCTTGCTTTCCCAGCATGACTATTCGCATCGAGGCAAAAGAAGGGGGAGGGGGAGAGAGAAAGAGCGAAGGTTGAAGGGAAAGAGGGTTGGCACAGAGTCCACACTATATACAGACAGCGCACTACTCCACAATAGTTGTTTACCAGAGTCATACTGATCGATACTCAGTGTTTGCTATCAGAGAGAAGCAGCATGCACACTAGGCGCTATACTTGCGCAACACCAAAAGTAAACAGCCACCCTTCGTCTCTACAGCCCCCACCTTGAGGTTCCGCATCGTCCGCGAGTGTTAGGGTTCCACAGTTTTCCCTCTCTTGCCCTCTGGGCTGGTCACCAATAATAACATCGATGCCGTGCGGAGGTCGTCGGCACCGAAACACTTTGGCGTGCTCTCGCACCCGGATCAAGAATAAATTAGCGCGCGAATTTTTCGCCATCAAATGGAATCGATAAAAGAATTTCTATGCCAAATTTGTTGGCTGTTCATTTTTTTTTTTTGGTGCTCGCGGCTCAGTTTTTTCTGCTTCTAATTACTGCGAGGTCTGAGAGATTTGGAATTTCGGGGGTGGACACTTGCCACGTACGTTAAACGACCAGGTCCGCACAGTCTCTTCTCGCAAGGACTGTACAGTCAGGTCATTTGCCAACGGCCATCCCATTGAACGATCATACTCCATGGTCGAGGCACTCTAACCTTTCGCGTACAACACATTTGCATAATAGGAAAGGCTCGCACCGCTGTATATACATCCGGTTGGAACATAACCGTTGGGAATAAGGGTTGTTAAGTTAAGGGTGTTACGTGACGGAATATTGTGCGAAACACGAGTACAAACGGTGAGGCGATGATCCTGGTGGTTCTCCAAATCACCGGGATTCTCTCCGACCTTCACGATTTACTAGAACATTTCTTGAATGCCAAAGGATCGATAAAAAGTTGATCAAACGGATAGAATTGTCGTCGCAGTTTAGGCAAAGAGCGTGATAAAAATTGCGTGTAATTTTCGCAACAATGATCATTTACGAAAATAATGAAGAAAAGGGGTTGGAAATGAAATTAGCAAAAAAAGAGAGTTGACAAGGACCGGCAGAGAATAAGATTCGACTTGTGTTGAAAGGAGAGTGTCAAAAAGGAGGCAGGAAGAAAGAAGGAGACATAAAAGCGAACGAAATTGTTGGAAGGTTGAGGGAATGAAAGCCGTAAAGTCTCCACAAATCCTCTCGACTAGGAGAGAAGGAAACAGTTAGGCGCGCGCGCGCGCGGTCTTGCTCAGAGAACGTTGAATTCCGGTAAACAAACAGTGGAAAATAATATAATTTAGGAGGGATTAGAAAGCTTGGTGAGGGAGGACAGGCGCAAGAGGTGGGAACAAGGGTGGAAGAGAAAGGGAGGAAGAGAGCAAGGGGTTTTGAGAAGGAAAGGAAGGATTTGGTTAGTGGACTTTCAAGGTAGAGGCTTGAGTTTCGATGCACGCGAAATAACTGTTTCTGGTTATAATTGATATCCTTGCAAAGCTCTATAATCCCTCGGCCTGTTCTCGCGCAACCACCCCTTTGCTTCTCCCACCAATTCGAGTTGGAGTCACCCTCGTAGCAGCTCCGCTCGAGAACCTCAAGAGAAAGCAAGAGAGATCAAGAGAAAGAGAGAAAGGAAAAGGCTCGACCGTCGCGCAACCCTTGAAAGTCGAAACCCACTGTGTACGCGATGTACACCAGCAGCAGAGAAGAGAACCGAAAGGGGTGCGTATGGCTTGGATGGAGAAGAGAGAACCACAAATGTTCGGGTATTTTCACGACATTTGTCCGCGTTTACACTTATTCCTTTCCTCTCCTCTTTTCTTTCTCTCTTTTTCCGTGTTATAACGTTTATTATTTTCCTACTTCACACAAAAACAGCAGCCCCGGGAAAGCCTCCAACGAATATAATGCGCGTTCGTATAATATTTCAATTTTCATTGTCGAACGAACCTCCCCGTACGGGCCTGTAAAAGGCAAATTCGCGCCCACCCACATCGTCCCATGACCAAAATCCTCCACGCTGATATATCCATATATTTTTATATATAGATAAATATTTCACCACAACGAAATTCCGATAAATCAGACATGACGCAGTCTTTCCTTCATCTCTCGTCCCCCTCCCCATCCCCGCGATTTGCATCGCGTAACGTGAATTTCCGATGAGCTTTTTCGCTCGAGAAGAGAAAATCAAAAATATTTTTCACTCGCATATTCAAAATCGTCTGAACGCGACGAAAGGAAAAAAACTTTAGCTGACCATTGTGTCAGTCCCGGCGTAAAATCGTCCTGTAAATCCCTTCGTGCTGCTCGAGCCGTCCCTTCCGTTTCTTTTCCCTCGCGAAGAATACAAAGATGCGAGCGAGTGTACGAGCAAGCAAACAATCGTCCAGGGCCACGATATCGTATTTATCGAGTTTAAAAAAGGGTGGAAGATCGTGGATCGGAAGGGATGAAGAAAAAATGAAAGAAAAGCGCGCTTTGTCCATGCCAACTGCTCGAGTTTCGCCCATTGACGGACACGACGTGACGCAATGTCTACGCGAGCCTCCTCCGTCCCCATGCACATCCGGTGGAATAATGAAAGAAAAAAAATTCATTCCCAAAAACAACGAAATGTGCGAGAAGACGAGAGATATAATAAAGATATATGAAATATGCTTGCGAAAGCTCCAACATTGTGAGAACTCTGGTTGCGATAGGATGAAAAGTATGAAATACCGTTGGACGTCCAAGCACGTTATTAATACGAGACTCGCCCCGAATCCTCCACTCTCGCCAATTATTTGCTCAAAAAGGCAAAAATTCTTTTCGAACAATGGCGAAACTCGAGAATTCGTGAATGTCTAGCATCGCGTTATGTACCTCCAATTTGCAAGAGATACTGCGCCAAAGTATCTACCCTGCTGCTCCCGATTCCAACAAAAGAAGAGGAAACAAAAAAATTATCGAAAGGGTCCGAGCGAAGAGAAAAAAAAATGAAAAAAAAAAAAAAAAAAAATGCTCATCGGGAAAGCCAACGGTAAAAGGACTTTGTTGTTGTTTATAAAACGAACTCGAAAGGTTTCAATACTTTTCGGAATCATTCGAGCAAATGCCACTTCTTCGATAGATTTTCTGTCGTCGACGATTTGGCGAATATTGGGTCAATTTTCAAAAGGTAAACGTCAGGAGACGAAAAAGTGTTTTTTTTTTGGTAAATTAAGGGGACAAGTTTGAAGAAATTGCAAAACGAGTCTAGGAGAGTGGAATTATTATCATCGCGAAGGATAAGAAGACTGGAAAAAAATGATGCCGTGTTAGCAGCGAAGAGAAGATTAACGAAAAGTGTGAGAGCAAGGCGACGAGTGAAGGGGAAAGAAAAAACGGTATACGGGGGTTTATAGATGGTCTGAAGGGTAACGAATGACAAATTAACGATTCGTGGTGGTTTTCATCGTAGATCCTGACGCGAGGATCATCGGAGGAAAGAAACGTTCTTCGCGGTATCCACGGGAGCGTACAAATCCCTCGGTATTCGCTTCGTCTTCGTGTTCTCGTCTAATCCCCGCCCCGCCTTTTCCCTCCTCTCTTCATCGCCCTCCCAAAAAATCGAGAGATGTTACGAAGCTGTTAAAAAGAGATTGATAGTCATTTCGTCAAGGCTCGAATCCTTTGCCGCGGATCTGTACGGTCTGAAGGATCCTGCGTGAGTCCTTAAAATTTTTTTCTCCCGAAACACTTGGATCGACTGAAAATTGAGACCCAAATTACGAAGCAACAATAAGAAGCAAATTTATCGATTTCGATGAATTTCAAAAAATATCGTTTTTTTTCTTTTATGGGCCTCCAAATTCCACTCCTCCCAACCAGGGGTTAAGAAAACAAGTAACGAGATCGTGCGATAATAAAGACTCGATGAAGAAACCATGACGAAGAAGAAAGGACCAAAAGTCTCCAAAGTCTTGACTCTCTCGCTCCCTCTTTTCCTCCCTCTCTCTCTGGCTCTCGTTCTAACGTCGTAAATATATCGTGGAAGCACAAGCTATAGGAAAGCTTGAGACATTAGTCAGGCACTTAAATGTAGCTCACAAAGTCCTGGTGTCTTTGGCAGAGAATTAGAGCAATTGTCGTTGGCACTGAGATTCGGCAAGGAGGAAGAACAATCGAACATATAGTTTCGTCTCAGTTAAGTGAGTCGTCGAGCCACTTCCACATGAATACTTTAATGACATGAAGTTGAGTCTTGAAAATTTCATGTCGCGTGGCCAGGAGGAATTCTTAGATTTTGGTAAAAATAAATGGCCCTAAAATCCAAAGTTCCTTGCACCGAATGGACCGATGATTATTCAGGGAAAAATCTAAAAGCCCCGAGTCCGATGATGCCGCGTTTCATCACTGTCGAAATTCCTAATCTCCGAGAATTTTGGGTCGTTTTTTTTGCGATTCACTCGTCAAATTTCATGGCGAGATGGGACATTTGCAGATGCCACTCCAATTCACCATCCCGAGGATAAATTGCGAGTGCAGTGATGGAAACGAGAGAAAGAGATTGCGAAGAAAATGAAACAGGCGCAAGGGCATCGTTGGGGATCGACAGGGCTTGCTGGAGCGAGAGGATTTTCCCTTCAAGTTTCAAGTTTTAAACCACGAGTTTTCTCCTCCCTGTACCTTAAATAAATAAATCTGTTCATCCGCGAGAAATGTATGACTGATTCACGAGGAAACAAAACTGTTGAATATTTTTTTCCCACCGATTGGCCATTTTTTTTGCTTCGCTTCCGACTGGGACAACGAAAACGCGAAGAAAAAAATGATGAAAAAAAGAAAAACTGACCAATCTTTATTCCTTGACATTCGGTCTCGAATCGAAAAGTTTCCAAAGTTTTTTTCCTAAGAAGGATTATCGCAAAGTGTTGGCTAATAATGTCTGGAAATACAGAGATATATATTTGTCGGAGGCATCTCGATTGCACGAACCCTCGATTAACGTCGTGACGCGTGCTGGCGGCTGCTGGGCTGTATCGTCAGCCCGTATAAATCTCCCACTTGAAATCTACTTAGAGTGAGAGAAGGCACAAAGAGAGAGGGTTGGAGGGGGGGTTTGAATCGAAAGCTTTACGAACCTCCCTCCCCTTTTACCGGTTGGATTCAGGCTCGGTGAAGAGTTTAGCCCTCCCAACGAGCCGTGAGGCGTCTTACGACTCGGTCCCGAAACACCCTCCCAGAAAGTTTGACTCCTTTTCCATACAGTACATTTGCCGCGGTCTGGAATCTCGTATTTCCCGAATAAATAAAAATGAAAATGTTTATCGTTTCTTGCAAATTCCCATAAACCAAAGAGAGCCAATAATTCACAAAGGACAATTATTTTTGTTGTTTTAATCGTTATAAACATGATAAACACGAAAAAAAATTATTCGAGAGTGAAAATATTTGAAAAAAAAACAAAATCTGCAGAAATCAAGAATATCACGTTCTCATTTTTTCTTTGAGTAATCGAATATGTTGGGGAAAATGTTGTAGTTTGAAAAAAAAAAAAATGGAATCGCAACAAACGATTCACCCCTTTGTGTAATGACACGGTACAGACTTGAAACATTGGGAAGCTCGTGGTAATTGCAAATATGACAGTACAGTATAACGGGCGTACAAACACAAATGTATATAATACATAGATAGACATCCAATTATTCAAACATCCGTGGGTGTCTAGCGCAGTGCTGAATTATTGCGGGATTTATGACGTCGCATCAGCACACGAGAGGGGCGAAAAAGGTGGGGGAGGAGCTGGTAACGTATAGTAAGGTTGCTGGTTGTTCTGTGAGGCTCGTCGGTTAGAGAGTCAACCACCCCGACGCCAACAGTCGACGAATAGTCGAGCATATATACAAGGGATGACTTTTCTCCCTCCCCCCCGTTGCTCGCATTTAACTCGCGAGTTCCATGGGACGCGACGCGTGTTACGTGTGTGCTTTTCCACCCTGCGTATTCCGCTTCATTCGACTACTCGTATTTAATCTATATTTAAGCAATTGCCGGATATTCCGCGGAGCAAAGTCATGAGGGTCATTAGTTCGGCGCCTCCGCAGCAATATCTTTGCTCGTACATTCGACGAGAGCAACATTCAACCCTTAATATCAAACTCTGGTCTGTCTCGCGAGAAGCGTGTTAAGAAAATCGTCGAGCATCCTGGCTCCGGAGAGCCTTTAAGGTATCTCCGAGAAACTAAGAGACATGGAAATTTGCGGCTTTTCCTATTTTCTACAGGATACATATACATGCACACCCACACACAAACCATCCCGCGTACATCTTGCAAGACATATCCATCCTGACTGTGAGCTCCGACTAATGATAATTACAGTGTTAAGAGGAAATAGTAGAGACGCGGACTGTTTCTCAGAGACTCTACGATTCTGAGACGCTGGCTTCGTTCCGCCACAACGAGGAAAAGGAAATAAGGATTTCTGAATGTAATTTCACCCTCGGTTGCGTCGAGCAGCACACGAATCTTTCGCGTCTGATTATTATTTCATCAGTAAACCAAAATTTATAAATACATAGGCTTTTGGGTGAAATGAGGAAAAACAATGAAACGGAACGTTTCGAAAAGTTTTCCATTGCCGCGTCTCGTTCCAAGGGCGAAAGGGAAGAAAAAAACTTTCGAAAGCCCTATTGAGAATATTTTTTCGCACGCTGAAGCAAAAAACTAAGACACACGAAAAGAAACGAGAGCGCCGCGCCGTAGCCGGGCTTTTCTTTTCGTTCCAACTGAGAAAAGTGTCGCGAAATTTTGTTGGGTTCTCCCTGCTGCGAGTATTATGGGTGTTGCGATGAGGGAACTCGCTCCGCGCGAGCAGGCGAGGGGTCGCAATCGAGAGGGGTGTTGGCTCGGGATTTCGGAGGGTCGTTTGTTTTATAGATGAAGAGACGGTATTTATTATATGGACGATAAAAGGTGTCACATTTATCTCCAACTTTACCCACTCTACTGAACGGAGCCAACGCGACCTTCGGGCGGGGGTGGAGGTTGTTCGAAAAGCCCGGAATAGACCAAGAACCTGAAATATTTGAAAAATAACAATTCCCATCGAAAGTTCTTGCATTTGCATGAGTTACCACCGAAATTTGGCCAAAAAAATAGTCATTTTAATGAGGAACAGCCAACTCGGATGGCAAAGATAAAAAAAAACACACTTTGATGTACATAATAGTGTTGAACTTTATTGTGCTTTCCTGGCAGCTGTTCCTTCTAAATACAAAAGAGTAGGGGACGATAAATAATCCTGGCAGACTTAATGATGCTCCAAAAAGCGAGTTCCGAAGTGAGAAACGATCCACACGCAGTCAATTTTGCATACAAACCGGTTGTGTGAAACATCGCGATGTGGGAAAGCCGCAAATACGAGCAATCGAAGCCTCGGTGATAAAAATTCCACAACACCACGAAAAGGGGATGCATCAGGGAAAAAATTTGACGGATAATTCCCAAACATTTTGCAATCATGTTGTCAGGTATTTGCAGTTTTTTTACCAATTTTTTATTACGGATTTTGTTACGAAGCAACAATAGTTTGAAACCTCCGCACTGGAAATTCAATTTTGTCAAAAAACGTCGATATTTTGTTGAATACGGCGAACTAAATATTTTGGGATGATTTCAAAATTTTCGGTATTTCGACAATATTTTTCATTGTAACGGAACTGTCAGCAAAATTTACGATTGGAATGACAAAAATTTACTTTCCGGAAAGATTTTCCAGAATGTTTTTTGCTGGAATGACAAAATTTTCGTGATTTTTCGAAAAACGTTTAGTTGAACGTATCCAACAAAATATCGATCTTTTTCAACAAAAATTTCTTTTCAGTGTGATAAATTTTCTATCTACTTATGGTTTCTACGGGAAAAACCATCGATAGGGCTTCGGAGATTGGAAACGAAGATCCAAGGACACCGTAGGTGTGGCTTTGTACAGAGAATCCAACTGTGAGGTGGAAAGTGGAGAGATCTTAGGGAAAACGATCGAGCCCAACAAGAATAGGATAACATAGAGAAACGTAGAGAAGGGCGTTGAGAGTGCGAGCAAGCGAGAAGACGCGCTATACGGAAAATTAGCCCAGAGGGACTTCTTAACAACTATAAGAAGGAGTATGGGATCCGGAGGTTTTGCAAGCAGCTAACCACCCTTGCGAGACAAAATCTTCCCGCCCTCTTATGCCTCGGTAACTCTGTCGAATTTGTACTTAAGGCTGTAAACGTAAACCTGGGAATTCTCGGATGCTAGTTCCCATACTAGAAATCTCTTCTGCTCTTTCCTCCGAGGCGTCTCGAACCCCATAGACTCACATATACCCTTTGCATCTTCGAGTTAACGAGCCCTTTTCGTCTTTTCCACCCTTTCGTGCCGGAGAAACATTCTCACGCACGTTGGTGAGCAGAATAAAACAAAATAATTCCGTACACGAAAATTGCAAGTGGAAAAAACGACAATTTTCGTCTTTTTTCAAATTTATTTATCGAATGAATGAATTTGTAGGAATTTTTCACTTTTCGACAGTGCGTATGAAAACGTCGGTATTGCCAAAGTTTGTTTGGGCAAATGGTTGATGGAGAAGACAAAAGGGGGCGGCGAGGGGGATGAAGAAAAAGCGGAGACACGCGGAAAAAGGGAGCGCGTTGGGACATAAAAAGATCGGTTGCCTTTACACCACGCGTCGGCCACTCGCATTCGCTTTCCTTCTTTCTCCCTTTTTTTCTTTAGTTTCTTCCCTTGCGTCTTGTGCGGCGCACCACTCTCCCTTTTTTCCGTTGGTCCACCCTCCGATTTATGGAGCATTCGGTACATTCGATATTTTTCTATTGTCGATCGCCCTATTTGTCTTATTTATGTTTCTTTTAGGGAGGATAAGTTAAGGTAAAGAGGGCGAGAGAGAGGGAGAATGAGAGGAGAGAAAGGACGGGGAGGGTTGAATGCTGTGTCCAGCAGAACAAGGGATGCTGGGGGAGGATCGTGGCCTCTAACGCTGGTCGCGAAGGCGAGCTACCGTGGAAAATCCACTGCTCAACCGTTTCAACAGAAAGCACCCCTGCTTCGGCCACCCACCCCTTTAAACCTCAATGTATACGTATACTCGTCCGTTCGGTGGATTTTCCTGGGGTGGGCTTTGGGACCGATGCAAACATCCCCGACACGTCGGGTATATTAAAACGATATATTCGCGAATATATATAACCGCCGCGAGAGCGAACGGACACACACCGCGTGACTCGCTTTATAACGCGGGCATTAAACCGTATACGAAACTCCGAGTGTCTCTCTCTCTCCGTCTCTCGCCAACGACTTTCGTTTATTCATTACCAACGGCTTGTTTTCACTGAGAAAAGCTGAACTTTCCCTCCCGGATTAGGTAAATATTGGATATCCTTTTTTCAGCTTTTAAAAGAATCTACAAAACGGCAAAGAAAACATTTATACGGTCACTTTAAATTCCCCATAAAAAGTACGTGAAAGTCCTTAAGCCTCGAAATGAATTTTGTTGCTCGTTTTATCGTTTATTTTCCAACTGTGCAGTAAATATTATTCGAAACCAATCGTCGACCATTACGTACGAGGGAATACTCTCAATTGGACGGGTTGGCCAGTTGTGATAAGATCGGGATATATATACCGAATGACACGCGCTGGACAAGACCGTAAGGTCGTTTCCGTGGCGTGTTAATACGAAAACAATTACCTTCCAAGAAACTCCAACGCCTCCCTCCCAGCCACCGAACCAGAGAAGCTGGAACGACGCTTTTGCTCACAC
The DNA here is from genome assembly GCA_037043255.1 of Diadegma fenestrale. Taxonomy (NCBI): domain Eukaryota; kingdom Metazoa; phylum Arthropoda; class Insecta; order Hymenoptera; family Ichneumonidae; genus Diadegma; species Diadegma fenestrale. Next base: position 12,769,704 of record CM073317.1, read on the forward strand.
AAGCTCTTTCTCTTTTCTCCCTCTCTCTCTCTCCATCTTTCCCAAGAGTATTCTTGGATATAAGCTCATGCTCGACCAGAACCAACCCCCAATACGTCTGAAAGGGTAAGGAGAAGTGGCCTCTGAGGTTCCCTGAGTTTCGTGATTCAAGGGTCCATACTGCTGGCCTGGCCAGCCACCCGAAGGATTTCTCTCCTACGACCGAGGGCTTTCTAATTAAGATCGTTAAACTGCTATGAAATTCAAATTACTCTCAACGGCAGTGTAGCCGCGTCTTACAGTCGAAAATGGTTGAGCCTACATATATCTTTGTACAATTCATCTCTGTGGAGACGAAAGACACTTATGGTTCTCAAGAGATTTACAATTTGATCGGATGATGAAAAAGTCTCGCCATCATCAGAATTCATCGCCAGAGTCGAGATAACGAGATATATTCAATAATTTCGATATCCCAAGAAGGAATAATCTTGCACGTAGTATTAGCATAGATTCGGTGGTAAACGATAGATAAACCAGGCTTGGATCTTGAACAGCTTGGGAGAGGAAAACGATGTAGGGTTTCTATACCAAAAGCTTCTGATAACCGAGCCCCGCTTTCCTATATTCTGCTCTATACCCGCTTGTAAGTTAGCCTTACACGTATCTCTTCCGCAGACTGCTGCGGAGAGCCTTGTCTTCCATAATACGTGGTAGCATCAAGAAGGATGCTTCGGGGCAGCACAAGCGCGTCCCTTCTATTAAATTAACGCGGCAACCAGTACTTTGCTGAGGGGTTGAACGAAGCAACCAGCAGCCCAGCTTGTTCCAGACACTGGGTCAAACAGGGTCAAATCCCGCATCATCCTCCCAGAGCCGTTTTACTCCGTGCTGGGGGAAACATCCCGCAAGCTCAAATCTTCAAACGCACTTGCTCATCCGTCCTTCCTCCCTTTCTTTTCCAAATCCATACAAATTCGATTCTCGTTGCTCACCAAACTCGCAGCAACTCTATTCTCAATGAAAATCTTACAAAAACCATATTCGAAGCAACTTTAAGACTCCGGACGACAAACGTCGCTGCACAATTAACCCGCACGTGTCTTCGTGCAACAGAAACTAGCATTGACATATTCAATGGGGTACGAACTACCCTCATAGAGCACGGCCGTGAGTTTCGATACATTCGAACGACTACACTGAAAATTCAATTTTGTCAAAAAACGTCGATATTTTGTTGAATACGGCGAACTAAATATTTTGGGATGATTTCAAAATTTTCGTTATTTCGACAATATTTTTCATTTGTAACGGAACTTTCAGCAAAATTTACGATTGCAATGACAAAAATTACTTTCCGAAAAGATTTTCCAGAATGTTTTTTGCTGAAATGACAAAATTTTCATGATTTTTCGAAAAAACGTTTAGTTGAACGTATCCAACAAAATATCGATCTTTTTCAACAAAATTCTCTTTTCAGTGTATTCCCAACGAACTGCGCTGCGATTCTCGTATTTGGAGCCCACGAAACGAAATTATAACTGCGATCTCGATATGATGAAAGTGAAAAAGACTGGATTAAAGATTTGGGAAATTGTCCAGAGGACCGGAGAATATACAGGACATGTTGGTATAGAGATCGGCGGGGGATAATTCGGTGGCGAGTCTAGTCCATGACTAGGATCTAGCGAAACGTCGTACGAGGTTCGAATCAAGAAAGGGTGTGTCGGACGGCCGTGTCCTGTCATGTCCGATAGCGAGCTACCTCTTTGCCAAAAGCTTCTCTCATTGCGTCTCCAGTCATCCCTTAGAATTTCGTTCGGGCAAGCACCAGATCTCTTCTCCGTTCTCTAATTGCATAATAGGATGCCCGCATGTAGGGGGCGGGCGGAGGGAAAAGCTGTAGACCGAAGGAAGAACGGGCAAGGTTGAACAACGACAACCAAAGACAACGAGGACCCTGGTCGTCGTCTATACTCCTCGCCGATGGGGGGAGATGAAACGAGAATCAGCAAGCGACACGCAGCCTCAGCGTTTTGGCTTTGCAGAGGGTTGCAAAAAAATACATCACCGGAAACGTATCGGGATCGTCAATATTTCGTGCGACTTAAACCTTCGCAATCTCGTTGATGAGTTTTTTTTAAATGGCACAACGTCGTTGGCTCAAAAATACTCATTGGCTTCTTTTTTTCAGGCTTTTAGTGCTTTCCCTGAAGCAAACAAGTTGCATTCGATAAGAAATAAAATAAACTGCGAATAAATAGAAATCAACGAAGAATACAAAACAATTGAGAACGTTTTGGTTGCCTGACGGAAAACAGGGATGAGTAAGATCGCAGGGATCGTTTAGCCTCGAGGGGGTTGTTCTTGCACCTTGGCAAAAGAGCAGAGATCGAGAAGGTTGCCTTTCCACCGTCTATTTGTCTGTTTGTCATAGCAATTAGACAGAGCAGAAACCCCGAGCTCGTTCAATTGACTCAAGACTCACTTGTAACGTCTTGACATCATTTATGCTCCTGCTGCTGTTGCGCGTGCGATCAACGACAGACGAGAAAGCAGGGTGAGAGCGAGAGAGAGCGAAATTTCGGTAGAGCGAACCGTTCCCGAATCCTTTCTCACGCTCACCGTCACCGAAAAGCCTTGCTCCGAGATAGCGAATTACAATTACCCGACGAATTATAGAGGGGGTTGGAAAAGTCAAGCGGAAATCGAAACCACAGCCCACAAAATATGTCATACATATATATTTTACACGTGAATATATAACTATATAATAATGTCCGTAATGGAATTATGAGAAATTCTATAACTTCACCAAAATGAAATTTCTCCACTAATTTATATACGAAGAGGCAGATTAATTGACTTTGAAGTGAACATCCTTCAGATTCCTTCACCTGCGTATGTACTATAAATATGTATATAGAGATAATGTATATAATTGTGAGATACGACATTGGGCGACCTTTTCAAGAGTTTTTCATTCTTTCCTCCGCACCACGAGCCTCAAATGTCATCTATCAAATGTTTTTTTTTCTCATATTTTTACTGTACGTGAAAACGGTCGAGTGCTCGCGGGAGGGACGAAATGTTCCGATAAATTGATGAGGCGGATCCGAGGCGTAATAAGATGACTACGTTATGGCGTTCGCCCATGAAGGGCTAGACCAGAAAACTTGAGACGCATTATTAATTGCTAAAAAAAGAAAAAAACGATATTAACGATTCGCGAGTTTCGCGCTTGCCGCTCTAGAAAAATTGTTTCGTTTTATTTCTCCGGATAATTGTCACGAGAGAAAAAGTTTTTTTCTATTAAAATTAATTGAGACAATTTTTCGTGCGTGTCATGATTTTCGACCTTTTGTAAATATAAACTCGTGAAAAATGCCGAGTCACTCGGATTCTTGGGCGAAAGGAAAAGCTCAGGCAAAATCTCGGAGTGAATCGTTGCGAGGGAAAAAATTGTATCGAGAGGCTCCAGCGGCTGGATGATCAATCAAGGAAAGCGTGTGGGTTCGAAATTCTTTAACAGCACAGCCAAGCCGGCTAGGAATTTAAGGTTAAGCATTTTTTCCCTCTCCGTTTCCATCCTCACACGTTTGTCATCTCGCGGTCATGGAGGAACTTTAAGGACGCGGAATACAGAGAAGGTGATGATGAGAGGAATTTTTCATCGTTATGTAAGATGGCCGATGTAGAGGGCGTGCTTGATTTTTTTTTTATCAATCTGGCATGAACCGAGGAACCAGGATATAAATAAAAATTGTCGGATTATCGAACGAAAATCTTGTGGCCAAAAAAAAAAGTATCAAACGACTTTTTTTTCTTAAAAATCCTCGTCAACCATAAATTCTTGAATTTCTTTCGATTTTTCAGATAAAAAAGATTTGAAAAATGCCTCAGATTCAATTATTTCACTCTATCGACGAGAAAAATCGTCTCGTTAGTTTGTTAAATATTTATTACGCTCGTTAAACCTTACAAATTGTTTTAATTCCGAGGATTTTTTTTCTTCTCAAAACTATTATGCCCGAATGAGTATTTCACAAGCACTTCGATGGAGCATTAAAATCCTCGTGAAGTATATCGCTCAAGTGTGCAGCGCCAGAGCCAAGAACGAACCAATAGGAACGAGGAGAAAAGTTTCTCTTGGACAACTTTTATAACGACGAAATAAAAGACAAGCGTACGCATAGAATGGAAAGAGAAAAGCATGGGAAGAGTAAACGCTCAAGAATTTGCATGAGCTCAAGGATTTGTGTATTCGTAATACACGCTTAGGTATTTGTATGTGTGTCAACAGAATGAAATTTCGGTTATTACGGAGATTAATCCGTCGCGCATTGGTTTACGGATTCAATCGTAAAATCGTGCCTCCGCGTCTATTCGAGAATATTTCGCGTATAGACATTATTCCGCGATGGTCGTTTTCACGCGCGGTAAGTTATACGCGGTGCCAACGATTATACGAGAATCCGAAAGAAATACGAGAAAATTCGAAGCTCTTATTAAATTGAACGAAAAACTTGGGAATATGGACGAAATTTTTTTGGAATTTTGAAAAAAAAAAAAAAACTTGGAAATTGAATTATCGATATTTTTAACGCATCCGTTTTTATTCTTTCTGATGAATTATCTCCTCGCAATCGAGTCTCCGCGAATCAGGAACTTTTCAGATTTGTCGATTTAATAATTAATTAGACGCTAATTCGAAAGCTTTTAATTATGCACGATTATCTTGCCAAGAGCTTCCGAGTGCGTTCAACCCATAGCCCACATACGGATTTCGGATACCTTGACGCTCTCACGCTGACAATTAGAAACTAAAGGGAGCAGCTATAATTAGACTGATCGAATTAACGAGGTGAAGAAATTGCTTAGAAACTATGTCAGAATTTTCTAGTCGGGAAAGCTGCGCAGGAGGAAGGAACAATTTTCCAAAGATTTTAGTGTCCCAAGATTTATTCCTTCTCATCAAATTCTCAGTGCCTAACGATCTTCGGTTTTGTAAAATTCATCGCAGTAGATCTTCGCTCATCAAAGTGTATAAAATCGTTTCCCTTTGTCCGCGGGAGGATTTTCTACCAAAATATCAAATTTCCCGTGTAATAATCACGATCAGTGACTCAACGCGACGAAAATAATGGAACGAGCCAATTTTTTGGATTTTTCAATTGTTCAAAATCCCAGAAAGACTCAAAATTAATTATCGTCGCAGATAAACGTGCGGCAAGGATTAGATCGATCATAGTTTGTTAATCGATCAAACTTTAATTAAACGGATTGGTCGTAAAGGCAATAAAGTTGACCGGAGCTTCGACTTCCATTTTGACCCAGCATCATCGATGAGCGACCACCCCGTGTGACGATCTACACCGTGGGGGATGAAAAGGTTCGGAAGAATGAAAAAATACAACACGAAGAAAAAAGGGCGAGACACGCCAACGGCCTGTCGACGTACCTGCGGCTCGGCTGCGGCCGGAGCCACGAATTTTCGGTTTTTCCTTTAATTAAATATTTCTCGCGACCGTGTCATTACACCCATCAAATAAAACGCCCTCGCCTCCCCCTGGCTCTTCCGTTTCGGATTTATCGGTCAAGTATTTCCATTAACGAACTCGTGGTGACGAGCCCTTTTTATTACCAACTTGTTACGCACGTTCTTCACGTTTTTAGAAAATGTCGGAGCTGCATTTTCGGCAATTAATTTAGAAATAAACACTGTTAAGGGATTTTCCTCGCTCTCCTTCATAAGACAGACCTTTTCGAGAACAAATACGTGAAGATTCGGTTTAGACTTTTACGTAATAATAACGAAAAGTCATTGAGTTTCGCTTAACAAAAAAATTCATTAGTTTCTCAATTAATATTTCCCTTCCCACAGCATTGGACGGAAGAATTTTCCACGTCTCAAATGTGTGTACAAATTTCTTTCAACTTTTCTCCCAGGATTAATATTAATTAGGTTAACTGAACCGAGCCAGCTTGAGTTTTCAAATATTTGACGATTCCATTCATACACCTTGAAGTTGAGAGCAAGTCTACATTTTTCTACAGACTTTGCAGACCCGGCTCGTTCCTACAGAAAAGAAGAACAATTCTCATGTCCGATAATTCACTCAATTTTTAATTCACCCACGAATGTATATGTGCGAGATGAAAGTGACTCGTTGTTTCTGCAGAACTCGAAGGAAAACTTCGACCTCCCCTTTTCCCCCTCGCTTAGTTTCCAAGAGGGTGTCTGGCCCATAAATTATAAGCGTGAATAATTATTTATAAAAAATAATGATATTTGAGCAACACAACGACCCGAACAAAAAATTGTCAAGTTGAAATTTAAATGTTTCACTTTAGAAACTAAAAACAGAAGCCGAGAAGGTTTTCTGTGAAAATACCACAAACTTTGATAAATGCATTTCAATTCACTTACAAATAGTTTCTTATGGCCCAGAAAAACGCATTTTTCTATATATACCGAGAAAAATACTACGTCGTACGTCATCGCGAAGAGTCTATAGTTCTGGTGGACTTGCAAGTGACTAAAATACATTGAGGATATAAAAAGAAAATGCCGAGTAGAGGCGATTCACGTGACAAACATTTCACCTCACAAATCCATGAGTCGCATCATTCTCCTTGATTGGCGAGCGTCTGCACAGCCGGAAGAAACCCAAAAAACATAAAAATGGAAAAAGGCTCCAGAAACGTTTCCATTTTTGTTTGAATTTGAACGCGATCATTTGGATCGAAAATAAGAAAAATTTGCAGAAAATCAAAAGTTAAAAAATTCGCATTTAATTGTTGAGTCTCTTTAAAGAAAGAAAAAAAATCAGAAACGGACGAAATGAAATGCAAAAAACGATTTTACGGTGACGAGTTTGTACGGAATGCCCCGCGCACGTGCGAATGTAACGACATATTCTCGATATTTGTTGAAAAAGTGTTTAAAACAATAGTACAAAAGGGAATAAAAATAAGTGAGTGAAGAAGGGAGAAGCGAAAATAAACGTAAGTAGTATAAACGATGATCTATAGGGGTTGTTGTGCAAGAGAGGGTTACGTCGTCGGGCTGGCACGTGAAAGTTTGCGGTGTATAGTGTGACCTAAAGCCTGTTTTCGTATTCACAAAGGTTTCGTCGATGTACACACCGCGACCGCGTGTTGTTTTTCATCCGTGTTAATACTCGTGTTTTATAGCTTCTCGCGACAATCAACCCTGTCTGGCATTCGCAGGCGCGCGCGCGCCGAACTTTCCCCAACAGCACGCGCGCAACAAGACGCTTGTTTTATGTGCATGTTATTTTTTTCTACATCTCGCCAACTTAATGATCCTTTCTCTTTCACTCACTAACACGTTCGTATATGTATATTTATCGAAAAACTTTTTCAGCCACGACAATAATTGCAGTTTGCACTCCCCACGAGCCTAACACTTCACCACTAACTGCCCTTTAAGCATGCACACACATATAAACACATTTTATGTGTAAACGTTTTTTTCTTTTCGTGCTTCTTCTTTTTTTTTATGCACACGCAAACCTCGCGGTTTTTTTCCCCATAATAACAGACACAACGGACCCTTGGGAATTGCAAGAAACTCGTGAATTGTGAAGCACGAAAAAAATGACGTTTCAAGTATTTTCGTAGACCGCGAGCGCGGTCAATAGTTTAGAGTTTTTTTTTTTTTTTTTCGTAGGGTCGAAGCCGAAAGTGATTTTGGATTATATCGCGGTGCAGGGAAAACGGCGAGAGAGTCGGGGAATTAAGGAGCATGCAGCATTCGTTTTGGATTAACCGGAAGCAGAGAGTGAGCTCGTTAATGCTTCGAAAGAGATTCTTCGCTGGTAGCTTCTGAAAAAAATGAAGGAGCGAAGAGGACAGGAGAGAGGGAGGTTTAAATACAGAAAAAAAAGGAACCAAGGGCCGGGGCTGAAGCTCGCCCTCAGACTGGAAGTCGCTGAAGAAGACTCGGAAGTTCGCATGTCCCATTGCAATCTGCAATATTGAGAATGTGTTTCTTTTATTTTTTATTCTCTTCTCTGGGCATTACGCGAGAAATCCCCGAAACCAATTGCGATTATCTGTCGGTGAATCTTCCGGTTTCCTTTCTCAGCACTCCTTGAAGCTATTCCTTATATCTATATGCGTCGTAACAGTTGTTACTATTCGACTGAAGTTCTTTAAAGCAACGGCAACGTCGGTTAAAAAGCTTTTACATTTTTTTTTATTTTTTTTAACGCCTCGTTCTCATCGCGCGAAAAAAAGAAGGCCGCGGTAACTGGATCTATCGTCTGTCGAAAATGAGTGTTCTCGTCTCGTTGGGCTTCGAGTTACAAAGGGAAAAAAATCATTTTGGCAATAGTTCGGAAACAGCAACGAAGAAAAAACGTTTTTTTTTTCATTCTACGCGCACGAATGATTCTTTTTCGATGATTTTTTTGACGAGCGCATTTGAAGGCATTTCAAAAATGAGGGAAAAACTAAGTTTAGGTCCGAATCGTGTGAATGAATTTGCATTTTTGAGTCGCAGCGTGTAAACGACGACGAAAGGTCGGGGTCAACATTGCGTGGGACTTTTTTCGCCAGACAATAGCCGCGCGGTAACAGTCGGCTCGTTTGTACGTACATGAGCAATTTTCTTTGCCCATCTCCGCACCGTGCCACAAGCAATAACGAGACGAATGAAGAAGAACAATTAAAGTATGACAATCGTTAGAATTAATTATCGGTGACAAAGAGACGACGAAAAAAAGCAAGCGATGGCTCAGGAGAGAAGAGAAGAAAAATAAGAGTAAGAAAAGAAAGGAAATTATTAAGAGGGTGCGGCGCGAAACGTCAAGAATGCCTGAGGACCTGAAAGACGTTTAAAAGAGCTGAGAAAAAGGGGTTGACGCCACGGACTCTTTCTGGCTAACGGGCAATCCCAACATTCGACTTTTCACCCTCTTATTCGCCCACCAAAAGATTTCACGGGCGATATCACCAGGGAAAAGTCTCTCAAAGTCGTTCGCTCGTTGTCTTCGAGTTGACATAAATAAATATCGACAGCTTGATGACAATCGACCGTAACCAATTCTATTTTTCTCCCCGCAATTATCACGAGAATTCGCCACTTCAGAAAGAACGAGAAATACACAAAAATCGAGCGTTTTTCCATCATTTCTTCAATACCGTGGCTTCTCGTCAACCGGAAGTTAACTCGATAGTCAGAACAACGAGAGAAGACCAAGCGGGTATAATATAACTTGAGAGAATAGCGGAGTAAGTCAAACTACCCCAGCCTCGTGGTTTATACGCGGGTATATGAGGAACGGAGGAAAAGGAGGGAGAAATTACGCATTTACACCCTCGCGAACGAGCCAGCATAGTTGACGTCCCTATCTGCACAGTCTCTCTATATATATTTCTTCTCCGTGTTTCTCGTTAACTTCTGGTTTGTGATGTTATGCACCGTGTGCCTGAGAAGACTAAGATACAAACCCGGAGAGACGCAAGACGCCGCTGGTTAGGGGTGAAAGCGAAGATGGATAAAGCGAGATACGGAGAGTCGAGAAAGCGGACGAAGGATATAGATCCGGGTTGTACTACGAACGAGGTTAGCAGGCTTTTCAGAAAGATATCATTTCGCGTCACCGCTCGTCGTTATTTTCCAGCGTCGCGCAAGGTTAATCATCGAGACGCGAGCTGAAATACTCTCTATAGAGTAACACCAACGAGAGCTCTTTTCTTATTTCTTGCGAGGACTAAAAATTACATGACTGACGGGCAAACAACGCGGCTATACAATCAAGTTTTGTCTTCACCGCGTACGTCAAAAACATCTCCCTCTCTTCTTCTTCTCTCTCTCTCTCTCTCTTTCCATCCGGTTTTTCGGCCATTCTCCTCGAAAGTTACCATCTTTTACGTCAAACCAGGAGCCAACCTCCAGGAATCAAGGAAGCAAACTGCTCAGCCGCGAGACAAGGGCACTTAAAAACTTTTCAAATTTAACCCCATCCCATTTTTACCTGAAGTATCATCGCACCCTCTGACCAACGAGCCACCCACAAACACTCGCATCAAACCTCCCCTCCTCGATGTAGCATCAAAGCTCGCCAATTTTTTTGAAGAACAAACCAAAAAGAATTTGACCAAGATTTTCACAAATACCAAGAAAAATTTGAAGACACGGTACGACAATTTTGTTCTTGAGATTGTCAATTTTTCTCTATCGTGTTCGATTTTCATGATTCCAACGAGTTTACGTATCTGAGCTTTCCTCGCCAATGTTGATGGGAATAATAATTATTCAAACAGTGGCGGAGAATTAATTGAAACGATACGAATCGTACACAGTCGCGATGTATTCTTTCGAAGATTCGGTTAGTCGGGGGATTACGCGATTCCCTGAATTATTTCGTCTCGGGTGTGCCCATATCGTTGGAAAAGCAGAAGCACCGAAAGTTTTCCAATTAAATGCGGATTATGTCGTTTTGTCTCTTGCTTTTCCTATATATCGTTTCAACTGCATTCCTTCGATGGTATTTATAGCTATAGGTGTCTGGTGGGGGTGTATAGCGATCTTATATTTTCTGTCTCACTTGGCTCTGTATTGAAAATACATTCGATACGAAAAGGCGAGACTTATCGTGACTGGGGTGGATTTTCGATGGTGCAAGCTCAGTGACTCCTCATCCCTATAGAGAGGAGATCCCATCGTTTCGCGCATAATCGTTTTCCGCACGTTTCTCTTTCTCGTGCCCGCGCGATGAATCGCGTTGAAACTTGGGTCAACATCGATGAACAGAATCACCTCGTGTTATATCCTCGTGCTGTCGGTTTGTCTTTCTCTTTTGTGGCTCTCACTTGGACGCCCTAGGGGTGCCTGGCTGCGAGCGGTACAGAGAGGGCGGGATACAGGTGCCAAGGGTGCGAAACCGAGGATTATCGTTTCATCAAAATATATAGATATATATATCAACAATCTATGTATATATAAATATATAAAATGTAGGTGTGAAATAGTCCAAGCTTCTCCTTTTCGTGCGCCTCGTTTATTTTGCCTTTACTCTGCTGGCTCGCTCCATCCCCCGAAGCAATTTTTTTTAAATATCTTCACGTGTATCTCGCTCTCTCGTTCTGTATATTTTTTTTCTTTCATACTCGCTTATTCCGTCGAACGACCGTGCAGAGCGGACTCGGACGATTCTCTCTCCTCCGGGCGCGGTCCGTCGTTTTCTCGCTCGCAATTCCTCCTCCGCGATATTCCACTCTCTATGCTCGCATCGGGAGAACGCCCGTGTAATCGAATAAACATGAGAATTCTCGTATTGACATTATACATACCGAAGCAAAAAGGGTGCACAGGGAAACGCTTCGTGAGCCGAATATACCGCGGCGATAAGTGATTGTAATCCTTTTCGATACAATTGGATTTTTTTAACTTTCTTTCCTCCTTGCTCGCTCTCCTGCTTATATCGATTAATAAAATCGATTCAATTTTCATCGCCATCGCACAAGATTACCTGCAGCCCTTTCCCGAGCTCTTCGCGGACCGCTTTTTCCTCCGAATATTCGAGAAACTTGTAGATTTCGTACGTTTGCTTTTTCCCAACCATTTTCATAACTTTTCATCCACTCGAATTAAAAGCTTAAAGCTTCAGTTGGATATGTGAAATCGTTGGACTAAGTAGACCTGCTAAATATTTATTTGAGGGATTCAGAACTGTTCGGCTTAGCGAAACGACTGTTTTTCTTTTTCTTTCAATTCGTAAAGATCCTTGTTTGTATTCGCAAGCTCGAAAAACTCTTGGCCAAGTGGCTCATCCTAGCGAGAGAAATATATTTTGTATACGTGTATGTTATACAGATATATAAAAGAAAAAACGTCTCGGCAATCGAGCAATTTCGATTTCGACATGACCAAACAACCAACTCGTACACGAGGTATCTAGTGATCTGTAAATATATCGAACTCGATTGGATTGGCCCCTATCCCGCACTAACTTAAACCCCCGATCGCAGTATAGCTCCGTTTTCTGCTTCATCCCCTAATACACATACGTGAGAAAGTCTCTTTATCGTACTTTTGCAAACTCTGTCTCTCCTAAGTCTTGCAAAGGGGAGGTAAGAAAAGTGGGAGCAGGCACGAGAGCGGAGAGAAGAAAGAAAAGTGGAAAGAAGACGAAACGCGCGACGAGAAACTCTTGGCCTTTTATTTCTCTCGCGCGCAATATCGACTGCTCGACAAATTCGAAAGAACAGAAAAAAACGCTCTTTTGCTCTCTTATTTTCAGTAGAGATACGTTAACTGATCTTGTATTCTCTTTTCTCTCGACTTTTGTGTATTTTCCCTGCTCCCTGCTCTTTATTTCCTAACTTTTATTTTCTTTTCTCTTCTTGTATGCAGGGGAAGCTTTCACGAGCAACTAAATATTGCTACGCCATAAATACATCGGTATATCGACCAATCGCCAAATGAACCGCAGTCACGATATATATCCAATCGGAGCAAAGTGCAATCACTTGATTTCGCGATACGTCACTCACGAATTTCTCAAATTTATCATTTCCCGAATTATTTGCTCCCAACTTTTTATTCCGTTCCATTGAATTCTGTCCTGTTGTGTCTCGAAATTAGCAGAAGAATTCGTCACTTCCAACCAAATGAAATTATTCATTTTGTCGCGAATTTTCCCGCACACGCTCGCGTTTCTTTTTATTTTTGTTCCCACGAAATAATCGTTGGACCAAAATGCTTTGACACCTGAATGGCGACTCGATTTTAATCAATGACGACTCAACACTCGTAAATATTAATTTTTTCATGTACATTCGCGGTGAGAACTCTTCGTCGATTATCCGGGCCGAGTTTTTCGTGGAGAATATCGATTGACCAAATTATGCCAGTGGGTCAGCCATAGGGGCTGTTTTTAGGGCAGAATTTTTGAGCTCCATAGAGGGGAACGTGTGTGTACAAAATTCACGCACCCATACACACACGAAATTATGTGAGGGGCGGTGGATCCCAATGGCTGTGGGGCACTCGGCACCCTTGCGAATCGCTGCTGCATCCTGCTGGAATGCAATACGCACGAATTCTCGATCGGTTCTCGCACGCTCTTCGTGAATCATTGAAAATCGATCTGCTGCTTGAATAGCTCAATGATTCTTCGACAAATTCTCTGTCAATGAGTTTGGCTCATGGAGAAAATTTGAAATTTACTAAAAAATTTTGAATTCGAGGAAAATTTTTTTGTTTTTTTTTTTCATGGAAATTAAAATTTTGCACGATTGGGATTTTAATTCCCTCTCGGTGCATTAATAACGATTATTTTGAAAATCCGTGAAAATTGATACGAGAACTAAGATTCTCAGGTTGGCGGCGTCGATGATGAAACGAGTTTTAATTTTCCGCGCAACTAAATCCATTTGGATTATGAAAAGTTAGAAAAACTGGGCTGCTGGAAATACGGAACTGAAAATCGTTTAGCGAACGGATTGGACAGCTTGCTGGATATCTAAGTATATAGAGGAATGAAAAATGTGAGAGGGTGGGGAGGAGCGGGTGGGAAAAGCATTTCATCGAATATTACAAAATTAACGCAGACGCCGCGGCAAAGTTACTTAGGGCGACTTAACGAATATAGATTAAAAGTTGTTCGGCCAAACTGACGGTGGACGCGGACGAGAGTTGATGGTGCACCGCCGAGCAACTCTGATCTTGTAGGGGTTGCCCGAGAGGTTCGAGCGCGCGTTGGTTTAGTTGGTTGATTTTGAGCTTTTGCTTCTTTTGCCCCAGCCCCGAGCATCATCCCCGGCCTTGGTTCTCTCTTGCTCTTTTTCTCTCGCGGAGCGAAGGGCGCGGTATGGTGTTTGTATTTTAATGAGGGGGACGCTATGCTAATCCTCGTGGCCCGGTGCTTTTTTTTATATAGATATATATATGCGAACAGCAAAGCTTGCGAAAGCTTCAGCGCCGTTTTTCCATTTTCGTGAACGTGCTGCGCGATCCCGCAACGCAAAAGGAGTGAATATATCGTCGCTGTTCACCGGAGAAAAGGCCAGCGAAGAAAAGCATTCGGGACAACAGTGCCAGCAGTATCAACGCGCGCGATCGTGCAAAAAAAGCGAGAAAATAAAATAAAATAAAAGAACGCAACGAACCAGCCCGAAACTGGTAATAAATTCACGCTTCGCTTCGTGTAGGTGTTTGCAAATTTTTTAAGGGGTAACGGCAGGCACTACAACATCGTATCATTTTTATTCAAATATATACGCGTTCATATAAAAATAAGAAATTTAAACGTTTACGCTCGAACATTTTCCGTCCCGTGTCACGCGAGAAGATTCTTTCCCACACTCGATTGCATCCGAACTGCATTTTTCGTAAACTTTTATGAAAATTCAATCAGAAATCGGAAGGCAAAGAAAGAAAAAACAACGTTGAAAACAATTTGCAAGCTGCTAGAAAACGAGACGTACGAAAATGACGTTTCGGATGTTTCTCTCCTTGTAGCGCGTACAAGAGCAGAAAAACGTTAAGGATAGGAAAATCGTACGTTCCAGCGAAAATCCCGGGAAGCAAAACTACGCATTCCGCTTCGTCGATCGCCACATGCAAATGCTCGCGCTCCCTTCCCTCTCGCGCACTCAAATCCAACCGGAGCTAAAATCATACTGGCTCTTGCGTTGTCTGTACACACGCCACGCCTTGTGGTGACTGAATTTTGCTAGCATTCCGTTGGCTCCGGAGAAACTGGCCAAACTTTTAGCCAAAGGTCAGCTTCACTGTACCGATCCGTTATATAGAAACGAGAGAATTTCCAGGCAGAGAAAAACTTTGACGAAATCTCAAATCCTCGTTGAAATCATTCGTGAAATCTCATTTTTTTTTTAAATTATTTATCTGCCTAAATTTTTCCTGCGCTTTGTCCCTTTTTCGTTGTAAATTCTGGTCCCAAATCGGCCATTTTCTTTATTTTTTTGCCTAAACTCTCATTGACCAATTGAGCTCGAAGAGCCGTGGGAATAGGAGGGAATTGGTTGTAAGCAACCGTGATGAACAGCACAACGTGAAAAGCTGTATATATTTTTCCTAAGGGGATTGAGGTCATGCACGAAAAGTCTGAACGTCGAATTACGATGATCGCGGTTAAGCCGTCATTTTAACGAGCCCCTCGGTTGTTTACCGATCACGAGAATTCCACCCTCGAGGAACAACAGCACGTGGTTCGTAAGGCTGCTGGCCGATATAGAGATCATGACGTGGTGTCGATGGTCAGAGCAAGAGGGTGATATGGGGAAAGAACGAAAGAGAGATAAATGTGTTGTGAAGGGATGTGAAAAGACGCGAGAGAAGACGATTAGGGGAGGAGGAGGAGGAGAGAAAGGGACTGGGAGGACATAGCAGCGAGTGATTTACCCTTCGGGAGCAACCCTTAAACGTTTCGCGGGGGTAAGGAACCCTCAACCCTCCATGGACTCTCGGACATCGATAATTTATTTACTGCCATTATGATCGTTAACTAGAATTTCACGCTTCTGTGAGGAATTTCTTCAGGGCTCCCTGAATATCTAATTATCATTATGCAATTATGAAAAATTTAACATTCCCATAGCAAATAATCCCTTTTCCGGATATTATTCCGAATAATAGCGTAAATTTGACGTATGTACGAAAAAATTAACCCCTTGAATGAGTGACCTCTGACCCGCGAAAGATCCTTTTTGTGCGAGCCTTTGGATTGTCCATTCCATCTAATTATCACCATGATAAATAATCAAGTGGCCGAATACAGCATCCAAATTTAAACTTGCCTTTCTGCTTTGTTCCCCATAAAAATCCAAAGCCTAAATAAATATGTAGAAGGATATGATAAATTGTCGGGGAGGAAAGTTACTGAAGCAGTGGCTGCTAAACTGGACAAATAAAAGTCAAACGGTTAGGATGGAGCAGAAGAGGTTTTGAGCCGAGCAAACTAGCGAGTTCTCTCCTGGCTCATCTTTCTCACGATGCCCAGTGTATATTAATGATTCGAGTATGAAACGCGCGTAAAGAGTATTTAGCCTGTTTCTCTCCAGCGTTTCTTTGAAGGCCCTTCGCCTCTGTAATTCCATGTGTAGGTTATCCAGTTCGTACACACACGTGTGTGTCTGTGTGTGAACGAGTAGTGTGCTAAATACGCAAAGTTCGAAGGTCCGCGAAAGCAAGCTCAGCATTACGTACGTAATACGTGAACACACGTTGCCCAAGGTAAAAGCTCCGTGCGAGTGAGTGTGGCGAACGAAAGCACGAAAAGCTTTTATCTCAGAGCCTTGACTCTCGCCTTGTTGATGTACTCTTACAAGAAGAGTCTGCAGCCCTGCTCTTTAAATGAAAAGAAAAACGAATAGAAAAAAAAAAAAACGTTTGAAAAATCTCATGTGCACGCTTGGCGCCTATTGCAGCGCGTAGATCTCACGCTTTTTACAGAATCCAGAACAGAAAGACATTGCGACTTGCCAGCTTCCTCGTATCTCGTGCCCAAAACACACAACGCTGCGATATATTGACAATCGTGTATATCGCGAATGTAAGAAATGATAAAAAGAACGAAATGTACGAGGCATTGACGTTCGACCAGCTGTTCCAGGCACACCGTTACGTGGGAAACCACTTCAAGTTTGTTTTTTTTTCTCTCTTCCCTACGTCTCTTTTCTCAGCTCTATACTTTTGCTGTTTTTTATTTCAAGGGTGGCTTCAGCCTCCTTAGGGATGAACGAGATCGAGAAAGAAACGAAATCGTGCCGAGTCTCTTCCTCGCATTTTCTCCCGCCATTCTTTTTTCTTCCTTTTTCTCTTTATCCAGTTTTTTCAGGCTCAAACCGACACCATCCGAGTTGATACATATGCAGAGTCGATATCTCCGGTAGTTACTCTCTCGTCGAAGCTTAACGTCCTACCACCACGGGGTAGATAAGGAACGTGTGGATTGTACCTCCGGAGTATATTCGACCAGGAGATTCCGGGCTGAGCAGGGGAATTGCTTCGGCTATAATTTCCTCACGCCGACAACGATAACGAAGCAATCGAAACTCGTTGTTTTCTGAATCACCTACACGTAAACTGCTCAAATGGATCTCATCGATTTTTTTATTCAAACGAAACCGCGCACGGAGAAGCCAAATTTTATGTCATAGAAAAAACAACCAAAATTTTTTCTTTTTTCTTCGTACATTAACGAAATTATCAATTAATTTCATCCCTACACACGATTCAGAATTATTTCGTCTGCTAATTCGTTAGACTCGATTAATTTTTCACTCTGGATCCGGAACTTTGTCCCGGAAGATAACGAATGAGACGAAATGACCGAAAGGCCGAAGCGCGATTTTCGTACAAAGACCTGGAAGGTTCGTTACATGGGTGGTGTGGAAAATGGCCGAGTAAATGAAGGTTCGCGTTGCCAGTTAATGTTCAGCTGTTACATGTAATTCGACTTAATTACCGAGGAGAGTCTCCACCCCCATATACAGAGGAAAAGCGATGTACGAAAGTGAAGCAGCGAGCGAGGCGACATTTGGTTCCGGTCGAGCTACGACGTCGACGATTCCAAAAGTGACATTTGTAATGCGTACGAGAAACTCTCTATATCCAAACCCTCCATCGCGTTCGGTTCCATCAAGTTTCCTTGCCTATTATGCTAAATTCGAACGATTTCACATTTACGTTTATTTTCTGACATACGCTCATATCCCGAGTCCCGCCCCATCGTAACGACGTTTATACAATTAAGGCGAATTAACGATCCTGACAATTTAATATTTCCGATAAATTCCCGATAAAAATTTAAAAAAACACGATTTTTCAATCCCTCATAGACGAAATTACAATTTTGACATGAATTCGAATGGAAAATAATAGCGATCGTTAATTAGTACTACGTGTAAAGTAATTTCGAACGAAATTTCGCAGACACACTCTTTGCCACATAAAGTACACAAGTTGTATGGAGCGAGGGGTCAAGCTTTGCCCATGAGGGTTTTCTCGATTTTCGAGCTCAACGAGAAAAGCACCGTACACCAGAGGAGACCCTAAGCCATTGCAGGCATGCTGCTGTTTTCTATATCGTGGCAAACGAAGCATTCAACGGAAAAGGATCTGTAGTTGGTGGTTTTCCGGAACCGCACAAAGTGATAGCCCGAGGACACGTTTTCAATGCGGAGAAAACACGCCAAAGATATATTTATCACTCGCCTAGTTCTCTCGCCTTTTGCGTAGGCCAGCGATCGTGAACTGATGTTTTTATAACGAAATAAAATTCAAAATAGAGCCAAGATTACTCGAGACTTGATATTTTTTCAGGATTATTCCTTAAAGCCAAAGTTACAACCAAGTTTTTCTTTCAATGACACTCATTAATTGTTAATACGACGAGGATTTTCGTGTCTGTATTCCAATCCCACTCGCCCAATTATAATCCAACACACACCCAAGTTTTTACTCAAGTGGTAGAACGTTTATGCGAAAGGTTTGCTTCGTGAGAGCTCCCGAGCTCACGTGTGAAAGGCGACAAGGATCCTAGAGCCAAAAGGACATCGCGAAGACCCTCCTCAACACCCATTTCTGGTCAGCACATTACCGATGGCAAAAAACGTACCGGACGCCAGCGATGCCTTCGTCTTTCCCTTCTCTCCTCCCACGACGATTCAACTGTACAGCCAACGCGATTGTGTGTTAATATGACCACACCCTAGCAGATCGTCAAGAGTCTGCAGTTTTTTATGATGCTGGAGTTTGCAACGTTGGAATGCATCGAAAAATATTGAATTTTATTGAAGATTCGTTCAATTTTCAATGTCATCCTAATTTTTCGAGCCGATTTGCTTTTCGAATAACAAAAATTGATCATTTTATCATCGTAATTACATTCTGCATTTGAATAATTATTTTTGTCAAAGTTAAAAATGAATTTCGTTGCATTCCAACGATGCAAACTTCAGAGTCATCAGTTTTTTGTCTCCAACTATCGACGATTCATTTCGGTAGAAATTTTCAGAATGTCAACGGATTCAAAATTGGTATCGATGCTTTGTGAGTCGAATAAAAATTCTTTTCAAGTCTTCTCCGCGTCTATTTTCTTTCCTCTCGCATACATGTTAAAGGGAGAATTTTCTATATCGATTATCTTTGAAATTCGAGGCAAGGGAATATTCTAATGAGGAAAAGGGCTTCATCGGAGTTTGGAGAGCGAGCGGAGGGAGAAGAAAAATAAGAATAGTAAATAACGCATTGGAAGAACGAGGGCTCGGAGTATGAGGGTTGTTCCTCGAGCTGCAGGTTTGCCTGTTGCCTCGCGGATGTGTAACTCGCTTGGGGAACGAAGGGCGTAACGTTGGGATAGAGGGAGTGTTGAAAATGAACGTAATGAAAAAGCGAATGGAATGAGAAGGGGTGCTTAAATAAAATAAAGGTTGTCGGTGTATTATTGGCCCGAAAGGCCGCCTTTTTCATCCCTTAAATTCTCTTCTCTTTCATCCCATAAATATACATATATTTTATGTTTTTCATCCACCTTTCTCATTCATCGTCTTCTCAGCTGTTTTCCCATTCTCTCTCCTTCTTTTTTATACTTGCTGGAGAATTCTCTTCGCGATGGTTCACTGTGCACACTTCATCCCCCGAGTGTACGCGACTGTATTTCACTTTGTAATAAGAGACTGACGGAGACTCATTCGTAAAACCGTTTGTATACGATTATTTGCTTTTATACAGATATCCACGAAAACCACAACGCCAAATAACTCTTCGCGACGTTTGACGCCCTCCCATCGCGTTCGCAGCTCAGAGTCATCTGGCGCGCGTGGAACGAAAGCAAAAAAAAAAACGATCCACGAACCAGACGCCACTTTTTCATAACCCGAGTTATGGGACTCTAAAACTTTGTCATTGTCTCGAAATAATTTTTCTTATACCTCTTGAAATCTTCATGCAGAAAATTTAACTATAAATTAAACATACAAAATTCTGTTTTTCGTCTTATTGCCCAGGCACATAAAATTTTAAGCATTTTTGCGAAACGATTGAGGAGAAGAATCGAAAACACGATTCAAATCGATCAATAAACTTATTGACGCTTGACAAAATATTTTGCTTCGAGATTTGTGCGCTCTTTTCGCATGATTTTGAGACAGACCCCGTACTCTCGGATAATTCGAATGAAATATAGGAACGTGCAGAATTCATGCACGTACGTGGGCGAATCAAGGACGTATATGAAGAAATGCGATGGCGAATGTTGAGTCTGTGACGATAAACAGAGAAGCAGTGATGCAGGTGTTGTCGTTGATTTATGATGGGCAATTAGAATCCAGACGCCTTATTTGCCGGTGGGCAAAGTGCCTTTTCCGCAACCCTACGACACAGGATAGACGCCAACGCTACTATACTTCTCTTAGAGGGCCTCGAGTGTCGCTAACATGCGAGCATTAAGGATCCTAATCTACGTCTGAAAGCCCGAGACTGCCAGAGGTACACCACTCGACTTGCACTACTACAAAGACACAGGAGACTACGCTGTACACGTTTTCTCAAAGTATAGAGCTAAAACCTTAATTTAGCCTAATTACAAACAAGCCAAACAAGGCTAGATTCGAAATCGAGAAATTGCTAATGCAAATTCTTTCCAAGTAGATCAGGTCACGTGTTGTCGTCAGACTTTCTGCTTATTTACTTAAAAAATATGACGTAAATACGACGAATAATGTAATTTCTTGCGAATTTGATTAATGGCATAATTAATTGGCAACATCTGATGCTGAGTTATTGATCGAAAACGATGAAATATCTCGAGGCATCGCGTCCGAAATTAAAAACTCGATAAATCGACTCGACTCGAGAATTTCGTGCCAAATCGATAATTGGCACGATCAATTAAACACTAATAACTGTCTTCGCTCAACAGTAATCGAAAGCCGGTTATCGAACTCTCAGGTTAGCTGAAAGTATGATCCTCATAGCGGTTTGAAACCGTTGAAGGAGCCGACGAACAGGATCAACGACAGGGAATTGTCTCCACGAAATGTGACGTTTCGTACGTGATTATCCGGAAGCAATCGAGATGCCGATACAATCACAAAGATTGTTTTCCCGACTGTCATTTTCAATATGAACACAAAGGACTCTGATATTTGTGGTTCAAGTAACGAGGACGAGTGAGCTAAACAGAGGGAAAGAGTGAACGACTCCAGAGAGAATCGCGAGCAGAGAGAGTTTCAGTTGCACGAGAATCAAGAGAGAAAAGGGAAGAGAATGGGACGAGGTCCATCGTGTGCTAACGTTAATCGGACATTTATCCAATTAACTAATAGAAAATTAATTAATTAATTAATTAATAGAAAATGACAGAATCTCCAAAAATGGCCACGAGTTGGTCACTGAATGGAATTTGTCAACTCGGAAATTTGCGGATCTGTCCTGCCATCGAAAATGCACCAGACAACTTTGTTTTTTTCTTTAACGGTGAATGTTCGTAATGGGATCGTGATTAGCTTTACAAAAACGCAATAGATGTTCCGTTTCGAACTAAGTTTTATGTTGATCTGTTATGTTTAATTACAGTGGCTGTTATTGACGGTTTGGTATGCGAGATTGGGGGAGGGGTGGAGAGAGGACAAGGGTGAAACAGAGGTTGCAGGGTTGGGGGGAGGGATTGGTTGCTTGTTCGTAAAATCAGCCCTTTCTCCGAGAGGGAAAGGGTTGCTCGTGAGGACTCGATGGCAGGGAAGGAGGAGACACGGAGGAGGAGGAGGAGGAGGAGGTCGTGGAACGATCGAGGAGGTGCCTGCCACTGTCGAACGAAATGGCCAGCAATATTGTCGCCAGGGCTGGAAGGATTCGCGACAGAGTCAGATAAAGTGAGAAAGAGAGAAGGCTTGAGAATGAAAAGGGGTAGAAGAGGCAGAGAGAAAGGGAGAAAATGGAAAGAGAACGATTGAGGCTTTGGTCGAAGGATCAACGTGGCGAGGAGAGGAACAGGCGTAAGGCACCAAGAGAAAAAGAGATGCAATATGCACGAGAGACAGAGCGAGAGAGACTGACACGGGAAATTAATTATACGCTCCTGGGAAAGTCGCGAACTCGCTATAGGCAACCCAATGCCAGGAAAGCTTGCACTCTCGTCTCATTCGGAAGAGAGGAGGAAAGAGAAGAACGACTACCACCCATTTCAACCCCCCCCCCCCCCTCCCCAACACTCTGCTCTCAATGGTATGCTAGAGGTTGCAAACTACCACACCCCACACGTTTCACTCCCTCTGACTCCCAATGATGATAGTAATTTTCTGCTTCTGCAGTTTTTACTCCTCTCTCTCTTTTCTCCGTTAAAAATTCAATTTTTCAACATTTCAAATTTTCTTTTTATTCAATTCTCGTTTCTCCATTATTATTGTGTCAGCAGACTCGATGATGGTTCGTAAAAAGGACCTGAATTACGGATTCAAAAAACACGTGGGTTGCTTGTCAGGATCTTGACAAATCAAAGGACTAAAGGGAAATTTCTATTCCCATATAAATTCATTCCGTTATGGGAGCAATTTCCCGACACTGCATTTTCACAGTCGTCGGAATTGTCGGAAAAATTCATCATTAAACATAATAAGTCTCCTTAATACTGAATAACGGAGACCATTTATACTTGCACGATCCTTCCGGCAAGGCTGAACAACGAAATATTATTTCGGAGCCTTTCCAAGCCTCGATAATCAATCGCTGTGCGATTTAATTTCCAGAAACTCTGTTCTAGATTCAAGAATAAGACAAAACTTTGTCACGATGGAAACGCCTTGATCTGCGGTCGAAAATTCTGAGACGAATGAGAAAAACAAGCTTGTCTAAAAATAGGGAAGAGAATTGTTGACAATTTACTAGTAAATTAATCTCTTCATCAATTATTATAACGCTGGCTACGAAACGAGTTTTCTCCTGCTCGATCCCAGCCTCCCTTATTTTGCTACCCTTTTATAATCGCTGCAGAAAATATGCGAGGGTGAAAGCCCCTGTATTTGATAAACAAAGGGGTGATAATGCATTTGCCTAAGTTTGGAGGAAGAAAATACCGCAGGGCAGGAGAGAGTACAAGAGTAATAACGAAAATTTGATTTTCTTATATTTTAAATATTTATTTGACGAGAAAAATAGTGAGATAAGGAAAATCAGCGAGTGTAAGCAAAGTTGCTATACGTTTAACAAATAAACGTGATTCGTGTAGAATTTTCGCGTGTACGGTAAGGGTGAAACGAGTGGAAAGTGGAAAGGGGTGAGAAAGCGCGAGGGATGAAAAAATATCTTCATATTCACCAGCTGTCGGTGTCGCGACCGAATGAAAGGAATACACTTTCTTGGGCGTGAAATCGAATTATGGCTACGCGAGGGGGCAGAAGGAGGCAAAAGGGGAAAAGAATCAAGGGAAACGAAGTGGTTCAAGATTTTTGACTCTGTGGATTCGAGTGACGAACGAGACAACTGACGTTTCAAGATTCTTTCGTCTTTCTTTATTCTTGACGCAAATGAAAGCTGTATTTTGTTCTCTCTCTCTTTCTCCCTCGCGTTCGTTTCTTCGTGACGCTAAATGAGAAGCAGAAAAATCAAGGCTTGGTCGGAATGAGTCCTCGTACCCTTGCGAATTCGCGACTGCCTCGTGCAACCAACTTTTCAAAAGCTTCACGCTTAGAAATACAATCACGTTCTTTCCGGACTGTCTACCAAAAAATATTGAGCGCTATGATATCCTCTCCCTTCTCCGATATAACGGAGTAGAATTAAAAGAATAAAAAACTTAAACTCGCCCCCTCGCGATTAAACACACGGAGAAAAGCGAGAAAAACGTATTATTCGAGTATGTGTAAAATTGGCGTGTCAGTTGTCGGGAAATAAAATTTTAATTAGACTTCTATTCGGATCCATGGGAGCGGGTATACGGTTTCTCATACGTTTCTACAAATGTACGCGGTCATTGGAGAGAGAAATACTTTTTAAATTGGTCAATGTCCTCCCGAAGCTTCCGCGTTAGTCCGAGAAATAAAGTTTTTTAATTAGACAATCCAACAAATTTCCATCAGACCCAAACCGAAAAGTCTGACGACGCAACGACATTTTTTCATCCCCTAAATAAATCAACGAGATTTCCTTCCACCCCTTGACGTACGCGAGTATCGAATTTGCGCGCAGATTCATAGTTATCGAAAAATCTTGCAGCCCATCCAATAAACTACGTTTTCCTTTTATCCTTTGTTTTTTCTTCTTCTTATTTTGACTAAAGTTGAAAGAGTAAAAGGTACAAAGTGAGATACACACACAAATCTTTGGTTCATCGCTATGGATGGTTGGACAGCGGAACTCGGTAATGGATCCCCGGATGTACTCGGTAAGGGAGTGTTTCCGGGGCACTCGGGGTGAGAGAAAGAACGACAGGGAGAAAGAAAGAACGAGAGAGGCCGAGAGGCATGCACCATACTTCACCCCGCGCTATATACAGCCTTATACGTGCCATTTCTTCTCTCTTACGATCTCCGAGAGAAGGAGAAACGCCAGAGAGTTCAGCGCTCTTTATCTTTTCGTTCCGCGCAGCGCCAAAAATATGTATATACATAAAAAAATAAGAAAAAATGAAAAAAAAAAAAAATAGAAAAGTGCAAAAATCGTGAGCGCGCGAAAAGTCGTCGCGGGGGCAAGAAAAAAAATACGAACGCTTGGCTAGTACGTATTTCATCTGTTTCCTCTTACCCTCCGAGGAAAAGCCCAAGGAAAAAGTTTGCCGATTTTACTGCGACGCTTTTCCACGTTACTTTACGACTTTGCGCCATGTATTAATACAGAAGCATGAATATATATGTTGATAAATACGTGTGCCAGTGTCTCTGTGACGTTTTGACTTTTGTACATGTGTAAAAAGTGACATTATATATTCTATACAGTTGTATATGGTTTTGGTATTCCGGGAAAGTGTCGATGATGCTTTACCGATCGTAGCCAAGCCGAGAGGGTGAGCAGCAGAGATCGTGGGGTGGAGGAAAAAAATATGATATAAGACAACCCGGTGGGGCTGTAATGGCTCTTGCGACATCTTGAAGAGCCCCAACTTCGAGCATTACGACCCCCGAGACCCCCGGCCGACATATTGTTCATTTTTTTTCCGCACAATCTTTTATTTTTTTTTCTCCAAAAGTTTAATGACCGGGGGAGAGTAAATTTTGTTTTTTCGAGTTCAATTTTCATCGGAGGACAAAAATCCTCGTTGGCTCTTTGTCAGCAGTTGAAGGAGTCAGGTGAGGGATGAAAAATTGAGTCCACGACAAATTCCATACAATGAGCCGGCGCTGAGCGTCGAAAAATCGATCGAATCCGCGTCCGCGAACCGCAGCAAGCGCGCTAAATATTCAGTTGAGCAAAACTGCGAATCGTACCGATTGGATCTCGCGGGAGGATGAAATCAATCGGATGCTTGGTCAGCTCGTCATTGTCTCGATGAACTTGCGCGCATTTATATTTTATTCGCTAATCGCCGCGGCCGTTAAATTCGACCAATTTCGCATCGATTTTCGCGCAACGATAAATGACAATGGAAAAGTAAAGAAATGAGTAAACGATCGCACAATCTTTTCTTTTTTTTTACAGGCAACTTTTTGTTATTTTTCTTTCCTAATAAATAATAAATATCCTTGACCCATTCGCCATTTGCAAATGGCAGGACGAACCGTCGCATTTCCGCGAGTTTATCGCTCGTCCAAACGCACGCGTTCGCAGCAAGACAAAAATATATTTGCTATTCGAAAATATGTCAGTTTTATATATATCGTTATGGGTAAGAAAATATATAGTGTATAAAGCTTCGATACGAGGTTGCACGCCCTCGCAGTTCACCCCTTCGTTCCTATGCCATCCACCCTCACCGACACACACACACACGCGCGAATCGCGCCCTTTTCTTTCTTTTTCTTCGCAGGCGCCTTGTCTCTATACTTTTTTCTTCATACCAGTTTTTTTTCTTTGCTTCGCAAACGCCCGCATAAAGCAACTTTCTACCACACAGACAGACCCGCGCACGATCACGTACGTAAAACTATCGACGTGTTGGTCGATATTTATTTTTATTGCAGACTCTCCCCTTATATTCCTGAGTCAACAGATTTCTTGTCACCTATAACCCAAAATCGATTTTAACGCGACTCGCCATAGCCCCCCGTGACGTCGTACGTATACAAAATTATTGATGCAATATTTTAATACTTTTTTCTTATTTTTATCCCATCCATGTTTTTCTTATATTTATTATATTTGTAGCTCTGTACTCCCGGACGAATCGACCCCCTATGCAGCAGCTGGTGCGAACAAAAAAATAATGTACATCATCGTAAAACGTATCATTCGATTCGCCTCCAGATAAAACGATTTTTCTTGCTTCAAACGTCCTACCAAAGTTACTTCTCGATTCATTTTTTTAATCGACTCAATTAATTCCGGGTCCAATTATATTAAGAAAGTTCAATCACGAAATCAATACAATCATAATTTCATCAAATTTGTCGATAAAATTCGTTGGCATCGAGTATAAAAACGCAAATTTCCATCCAAAATTTTGACCACATCGTTGTCGAATAATTTTATCGAATTTTTCACCAAATTTTATAAAATTCTTATTTTTTTGATTTTTTTTTACATTTTTAGACATTGTTACATCGTTGTCGAATAATTTACGTTTTTAGACATCGTTTACATCGTTGTCGAATAATTTTATCAAATTTTTCACCAAATTTCATAAAATTCTTATTTTTTTGATTTTTTTTATGTTTTTAGACATCGTTACATCGTTGTCGAATAATTTTGCCAAATTTTTCACCAAATTTTATAAAATTCTTATTTTTTTGATTTTTTTTTACGTTTTCAGACATCGTTTACATCGTTGTCGAATAATTTTATCAAATTTTTCACCAAATTTCATAAAATTCTTATTTTATAAATTTTTTTTACGTTTTTAGACATCGTTACATCGTTGTCGAATGATTTTGCCAAATTTTTCACCAAATTTTATAAAATTCTTATTTTTTTGATTATTTTTACGTTTTTAGACATCGTTACATCGTTGTCGAATGATTTTGCCAAATTTTTCACCAAATTTTATAAAATTCTTATTTCATTAATTTTTTTTACGTTTTTAGACATCGTTACATCGTTTTTGAATGATTTTGCCAAATTTTTCACCAAATTTTATAAAATTCTTATTTTTTTGATTTTTTGTTACGTTTTCAGACATCGCTACATCGTTGTCGAATAATTTTATCAAATTTTTCACCAAATTTTATAAAATTCTTATTTTATTGATTTTTTTTTACGTTTTTAGACATCGTTACATCGTTGTCGAATGATTTTATCAAATTTTTCATCAAATTTCATAAAATTCTTATTTTTTTGATTATTTTTACGTTTTTAGACATCGTTACATCGTTGTCGAATAATTTTGCCAAATTTTTCACCAAATTTTATAAAATTCTTATTTTTTTGATTTTTTTTACGTTTTTAGACATCGTTACATCGTTGTCGAATGATTTTGCCAAATTTTTCACCGAATTTTATAAAATTCTTATTTTTTTGATTTTTTTTTTACGTTTTTGAGATGGTTCAGAATCGCAACATTGTGTCGTCGTGATGCAACGTCCTTAACCGAGAATTAAAAAAAAACTCTGAATAGAAAATTGAAGATTTTGCATTGTTCGTGATCGAAGCGAAATAAAAATTGTGCGATAGCGTTAAGTCGTTGTTCCGGGCATATTATGTCGGTTTAATGTTTTTCAGGATGGCGAGCCAAGGCAAGCCAGCACTTGCTTTCCCCTTGGAAAGTTAGCGGCCACTAGTGGGTCCAGTAAATCTTGCTTCTCTATCTTTCTCGCTTTCTCGCTTGAATCTCTCTCGCGGTCTCTTTCACCCTTGGAAGCAAGCAGCAAGCTGCGGAACGTGCACCAAGAAAACTCATCCCCTGCGTACGTCGTTCTTATTCCCTCGTTACTCCCAGTTCCTTTCGGCCGTCTTGGAACGCTGTTTTCTCTCTCTTTCTCTCTCTTACACACACACTCGCGTCATCTTCGCACTCACTTTGCTTCCTGACTCGCTCTCGTTCTATTTCATTCTCTCATTTCCTCCTCCTTTTATTTTTTCCCTCGATCTCCTTATTATATCGTCTTTCCACGCCATAAAATCGGAAAAGAATTTCCACAGCCAAGCATCCAGGCCTCTCAAGACAATAGAAACTAATAAATTTGATTACTGATTACGAAGCTGAATTTTTTTCGGGCCTCGCTGCCCTCGGGCCTCCCTGCTTGCACGACCTTCCTCATCCCTATCGTAATTTTTTAGCCCTCAAAATCTTCACGCTCTATACTTTATTCGCTCCTCGCGACTGGAAACTCCCGACCATCAGCCCCATTCGCTATTAATCGTTAACACTCTTCGGAAAACAACAAATTTGCTCTGTTTTTAAAAATAATTCTCAGAATCGAAGAAATTGCGATTTTCGAGCGATTTCGACCTCCGGAAGCCGATTTTGATTTTATTGACAATTTTCCGATTTCTCGGATCTTTGTCCCAATTTTTTCGCTCAACGCCACAAAGCCTGCTCGGTCGTATATGCTCACACATTATTTTCGACTTTCCGTATCATAAAACTAAAAAAATCTGATATCAATTCATTACGGTTGAAAAGTTTTCGCAAACTTGGTAGAATTTCGTGGCTCCCCAGTCTTTCCTTCGTAAAATTGTAATTTCGTTCCAAAGGACAGTCTTTTGGAGTTTTCTGAGAGACTCTCGTGGTGGTAAAAACGTTTTGGTATAATTAAAGTAAAAGTGTCTTTAAAATAGCCCCGGGTGATTGTGATAATCTTGCCGGTCCTTCGATATACTTGTAACCCAACATCGTAACACGAAAGCGTCTCAAAGATTCCGCGATATCGCGACAATAAGTACGAAACTCGGCACGACATTTTTTCACTCATCGTCGAGTCGTAATTTCCGATGAAAACGACGAGATCGAACTTTTGTTATCAATTTCGTCTCGTCGTTAAGATTTTCTCGACGATTTGTGCAGGAATATCACGACATGTGTGTTTCTGAAAAGTTGCACGAACAAAGACAAAAATTGTAAACATACCGAGAGCCATACGACGCTTCGGTCTCCAACGGCCACGAGCATTCGGAGATTTCGAATCGAATCCGGCGCATCCTCGACAAACGAATATCCAACAGAAGTTCGAGGCATCCGCAGCGACTTTTGATCATCACGATTATCACTTTCACCGAGTTGGTTTCTTCGTATTCACTGTGTTCGAGGAAAACGTCCGTTTACCATTTTATCAACCGCGAGACTGAACAAAGACCTTGACTTCGTGCCGTACCAAGGTAACCAAACGACTTACTCTCATATGGCGTCAGTACAGAACGCGCTTTTGAACACGGTGGTAAAAAATAGTTACCGTCAGCCGGTAAAAACGGACCAAAACCGTTACCGAATGAAGAAAACTCGCATCTGAACTGCGCCTTTAAAAATGATTTTTCGAATCTCTCTGTTTTCCTCTTTTTATCGTCAATTATTTCGACAAATCGCTTGATCAATATCGCGTAACATGGTCGCAGCTTCAGAGGGCAAATATAAATAACGTTTTGTGTATCGCGTGCGGAATTTTGGTGCGAGAAGCGAGATCTGCACGCTCGGACGAGTTGCGTTTGCGTAGGAAAAAGCGGCGACGTGTTTCCGAGTCGACCGCTACGAAAAGCGCCACAAGGCGAACGCCCTGAACCCGGCAGACATTTCGCCGCTAGTCTCTAGTCTCGGGATTCTCAGAGTCTTGGTCTCTGCCGAGGTGTAAAT
This sequence comes from Diadegma fenestrale, assembly GCA_037043255.1. NCBI lineage: Eukaryota > Metazoa > Arthropoda > Insecta > Hymenoptera > Ichneumonidae > Diadegma > Diadegma fenestrale. The sequence continues at coordinate 12,799,556 of CM073317.1, forward strand.
GGCGGACTGTTTTTATGAAAAGGGGGTGATGATGATAATTTGATACTCGTCAAAAGAGAAAAATAGCATGAGGCTTTTTTCGTGACTGTTCCCGATCGTGTTGCTGAAAGTTTACAATAATTCGCGCAACAATATGTCAGAACACTTTTGGGAACCACTCGCCGAAATTTATATCGCCGAGCAGTCCGATGTGCCCGAGCCCGACAGCTATATTTACTGTCTCTGCAGCAGAGTCTTTATTCGGTAAATACATTTTCAGTCATTCCTTTCGCGTTCTTTTATTCCCAATCTTCTCAATTCTCTTCCCCCCTTTTTTCGCTTTTCCCTTTCGAGATAATCACTCGCTGAACTTTGTCATTTGAAGCTTGCCACACAAGGCGTATATTTATCGATCATTTTTGCGTGAAACATGACCCAACCATGACACCCATATGACTGTGTTAGGTCCTCGTAATTGATTTTCATTCAATTTATATTTATTTCTCAATTATCCAATTCCCTCCCACTTTTCCAACATTCCCAACGTTTTTATCAACAATTTCGTTCTCTAACATTATTTCACGTCGATAATTCTGGAGTTTCGTTTACGCAGCCGAAATTTTGGGGTTAAAAATCGATCTTTATGACCAAAATTCTCGTAAATTTTTTCTTCAACTTTAATTTAAATTCTCATCGTTCAAAAACGTTGTTGGCTCTTTATATTTTGAATGAAAATTGTTCCTCAACATTGTTAAGAGACTTCGAATTTTACTTTTGGCTAAAAATTACATTTTGCGCAGAGATTTTTTTTTTTCATGAGTCATTTATTGCGAATAATCGTTTCAAAGGAATCCCGAAGTTTACACCATCGTTGCTCAAGAAGATCCGAGCGAGGGTGAAGATGCGGAGAGCGATTTGGTCGGCGAAATGCTGGATCTCCACAAGAGAACATGCGTGGACACTCAATTGGTAGAGAAACACGACGTGAGAAATTTAACGCAAAACCTAGAAATTTAAATCGTTGCGTTAATCGTTAAAATTTGGAAGACTCTGAAGTTTGCGTCGTTGGAATGCAACGAAATTTATTTTTATCTTTGACGATAATAATTATTCAAATGCGAAATGTAATTACGATGATAAAATTATCAATTTTTGCCATTCGAAAAGCATATCGGCTGAAAAAAATTGGATGACATTGAAAATTGAGCGAATCTTCAATAAAATTAAATATTTGTCGATGCATTCCAACGTTGCAAACTTCAGCATCAAAAAATTTGGACATTTTGTGAAGTTTTGGAATTTAACGATAAAAAACGTTGAAGAAATGCAAAATTGCGGCGGATTTTTCGTTTTTTATCGATGGAAATGGGAAATTGGGAGAAATTTGATTTTTTTTGCTCGCAGGAAGAACCGTTGAGTTGTTATTGCAGTGCGTCTCATACGGACAACAATTATTCGACGGACGAGCACGACTCTGTGCGGGATTCAGCGAACCGGCCGACGAATCAGTCTCTGAGCCAAAAATTGGGTCTGCATCAGTCGGACTCGGGTGCAGATTTGTCCGAATATCATGACCATCACGAGGCGAAAAGTATCCACGGACTTTTGGCAACGTACGAGAAGTCACTGGACACAGGGGTGGACAAATTGTCGGAAGAGGCGACGAAGAATTTCACGAATTATCGTGAAACTTGTGAGCTGAGTTCGGAGGCGATAGAGTGTGAATCGATCGACAAATTCCTGTGTCGTGAGTCGAGGTTGAACGATCATAATTGCCCGGCCGAATCAACGGAACGTCCGTCATTTACCTTGGGAGAAACTAAGAAAACATCGAGCCAGAGTCCGCGAAGGATTTTGCCCGAAGAAACGAGGGGGGAAACGAACGATGAGGAAATCATGAACGAGCTCACGGAAGACCCGGGAATCGAGTTTCCGGTGCTGAATAAAACTTTGTTCCAATTGGCCTGGGAGAAATTTTGGGCGGAACACGGAGAACGATTGATATGGGCGTCCTGGATCGAGAAATACGTCGATTACATAAATCCAGGCTATTTGCAACAAGATTATCAAGCAACGGAAAGCGAGAAAATAAATAGCGAGGCGAAGGATCGGAGCAGCGAAAAATTTCCGGAACAAAACACTTGTTTCCCGAATCAAGCGCATAAAAACTGCGAGCTCGGTCGTTCCAGTTTCGCAGGGATATTTGGTAAAAACGCGGACAAAGAGAGCGAGTCCAGGAGCAGAGATTCACTGGGAAGCACGAATTTCACTTTTGAAAATACGCAAGCGAGTGGCGTCGTCGAAGGAGAGGCCGAAGCTCATCGTACGAAAATGCTGAACGCCGATATATCGCCGGAAGTTGGCGAAGGCTGGAACCCCCTGAGTCCGTTCAGCGCGGAAGAAAGTTTGGCTCAACAATCTTCCAACTGCGGCGAAGACGAGAGGCTCATCGCGATCTCACGCTGCGATTCGCTGAACGGTTCGATCGCCAAAACCAACGCGACCTCGGACTCTATGACCAACGTAACTAAAATGACCCTCACAAGCTCAAGCTTCGATTCCAATTCCGCTCAATCCTTCAGTCTCGTAAGTTCGATCACAAGCTCAATCGAGAGCAACGTAACGAGCAGCAGCTCCGATCAGGAGCAGGATTTTATTTCCGAGGACAACGACAAGTATTGGCAACATTTGTGGAAGGAAAACTTTCAGTTGCAATATCAGCTCGAGTACGAAAAATTCCTCTTAAAATATTACAAGGAACATGGCAACCGTATGAACGAAATCGTCAACGTCAACAACTTGGAAATGATTTCGGACAATCCGAAAATTTCAAACTCCCGAAAAAAAGATTCTTCCAAACGATTGTCTTCTTCCTCCGGGAGCAAGAAGAAAATGATCGTCGAATCCGTCGGTGCTCTCATGCAGAACTTGACCATGAAAAGCGACGAGTTACAGCCCATGGAGAACGACAACGACGACAATGACTCCCACCAGACTCAAGATGTTCATGGATACGAGCAATTTTCAACCCCGCATAATACCACCAACGTCGATACCAATGTTCAATCTACTAACGGCAATATTAATCGAAGATCATCGAGTGGAGCCGACGGAGATAAACCGCACGATGATAAACCTATTACCCTCAAACGGAGGTAACATTTTTCAATCAAAAACCCTTCGATTGCCTCCTACATGTGTCCACTAAGTCAATCTGACCCAACGTGTTGTTTTTAGATCGTTCTATTCCGGTAAATATGAATTTTTTTTCGATTTTTGGTCGTTTGGGTCAATCTGACCCAAGGTGTTTTTTTTTTAGATCGTTCTATTCCGGTAAATATGAATTTTTGTTCGATTTTTGGTCGTTTGGGTCAATCTGACCCAAGGTGTTTTTTTTTAGATCGTTCTATTCCGGTAAATATGAATTTTCGTTCGATTTTTGGTCGTTTGGGTCAATCTGATCCAAGGTGTTTTTTTTAGATCGTTCTATTCCGGTAAATATGAATTTTCGTTCGATTTTTGGTCGTTTGGGTCAATCTGACCCAAGGTGTTTTTTTTAGATCGTTGCATTCCGGTAAATATGAATTTTCGGTCGTTTTTTTTTTCATGAAAACGAAAATGAAATGTCAAAACAATAGTTGCCAAACAATCGGTGGAAATTGTTGGGGTCAAAATGACCCGGTATGCACTCTGAGGGCTGAATATCTTTGATATAATCGATTTTTCAATATTGTTTTGATTTTTCAGTCACGAAGCCGATTGTGACGAAACCGAGGAAGGTCTGGAGACTGTGAAAAAAGCCTTTTCCTTGATGGGCTATACGTTCAACGAAAATCAAAAACAAACGAAATTGCAGGGCGAGGTCGTGTACAGAAAACGTAACATTCGATTGCAAAATCGACAGCTCAAGATGAAAATCAGTAGATCGAAACCTACCAACAAGCACACCTATTTCGATGACAACGGTGTCGAAATAACCGACACAATAGATAAGGTACGTGAAAAATACAAATTGTTTAGGAAAATGAAAGAAACGAGTGGAAATTTGAAAACTCTCATGCAAAAATTATCCGATTGCCGGATTCATGAGAAATTTAACTTTGCTCGCACTGAAATGGACTATTTGTGGCCAAGAAAAAGTTGAATCGACTGGTTCGTTTTGAAAGCTCAAAATGTTGATATTTAACGAAAATATTGACGAAATTGCAGGTGAAACATTATCTGTCTTATTGTCCAATCGCACTTCCCAGCGAAACGGAATTAAAGCCGAACGAGGCAGGTTCCTACACGAAAGCACAATTCACATCAAGTTCGGACGAGGATTGTGATTCTGGTTTGACGAGCAAGTTGCACGCCAAGAGGCTGGTGTTCAGTAAGCCGAGCACAAGTTCGTCGGAATCGAAACCGGAAGGTCTCGGCTTGAATGACACGTGCAATATCTCGGTCGAGGCTGATGAGGTTTTTGATTCATCGATCCTTGAAACGGAGAATCGAACCAATTTCATAACGAGTCCAACAAACGAGAATAAAATTCAAGGTGATATGGATGTCGACGGTAAATACAACAACGAACTTGTCACCATGAAAACCTCCGATGAAGACAGCGTCAAAAAAACACTCAAGAAACGTCGTAGAAAGCAAAATAAAAGAAACGTCAGTTTGCCAGCTGAGATTGACAATGACAAGGAATTGATGAAATATTGGGTCAAAAGATATCGCTTGTTCAGTAAATTTGACCAAGGAATCCAGTTGGACCGAGGTAAGAACTTTAAGCAAAAAAAAACCAACAAGATCCACGTATTTTTACATTTTTATAACGAAAACAAAAACTTTCGAACGAAGAGTTGGATATTTTTCAAATTCTTGCCCATTTTTGTGTCGAATCGATTCCCCGTTCGTTTTTATCGAAATTCTCAGCATTAAAAACATCGTTTTTTATGTCGCTCCGCAGAAAGTTGGTTTTCCGTGACACCAGAAAAAATAGCGGCTCACGTAGCTGAAAGATGTCGATGCGACACAATCGTTGACGGTTTTTGCGGTGCCGGTGGCAACGCAATTCAATTCGCCTTCACCTGCGAGCGAGGTAATTTCTCGTACGATTCAGCAAATCGTACGGAGCGACAAAATGGTTTTTTTTTCTTTTGGTGGCAATTACTGCGATGGAAAATGTTTTTTTTTTTTTTTTGCAGTTCTCGCGATCGATATAGATCCAAAAAAGATCGAGCTCGCCCGTCACAACGCCAGAGTGTACGGAGTCGAAGATCGAATAGAGTTTATCGTTGGCGACTTTTTCCAACTGGCTGAAAAGTTGATCGCCGATGTTGTGTTCCTGAGCCCTCCGTGGGGTGGCCCAGGCTACGCTAAGGACGAAACTTTCGATCTGAGCAACATCATGCATCCGATCGGTGGGAGTCGATTATTCCAAACTGCGAAGCGTATTTCTGATCACATTGCATATTTTCTTCCTAGGAACATCGATACGATTCAGGTGTGAAATATTTTTAGCACTTTGTTTCGTTCGAAAAAAGTTGATAAATGCGAAAAGTCATGCAGGCGTGACTGAAAAATGGGGAAATTATAATTAAAATGAATTTTTTTAGCTCGCCATGCTCGCTGGGCCCGGATGTGGCGTCGAGGTCGAGCAAAATTTCTTAGACCGAAAGCTGATCGCACTGACGGCGTATTACGGCGAACTTCCTCGAGACTGTTGATTGCATTTCCCGTTGGTAACAAGAAAAAGGAGAAGAAAAAGAGGCAAGAAAGGTTTGTAGAGCGAGGAACGAGCTTTGGCTTTACCGAAGAGAGAAAATTGAGGAAAATTGGACTGGTTTGTACATAAAAACGAAGGAAAAAACGAGAGAGCGCGAGCATTGAAGAAGGAAAACAAAGAACCGTATCAATTTGCTGATATTTGCTTGTCGTTCCGTTGAAATCTTGTTTGGAGCTTGCTGCCTTCTCAGTCGTTAGATATTTCGAATCTGCTGCTAAAATCTCGTCAGTCGAAAAGGCCCAGAATACAATTTCCGCATTCAATCTTTCAACTTTCTTCTATTTTTTCTTTCTCTTTTCCTAAAGGCGAATCGATACGGTTGCACTAAAACGTTCGATAAGAATCTCCGTAACAATTCATCGAATATTCAATGAGAAAAAACACACAAAAAATCGTTGCAGCGACCACTTTTGCAATTATTTACATTCGAAACTTGCGCAGTGTTGTCAAGCAGTTGAAAGCTCAACGAAAACAGGTGACTCGATAAAAAGCGATGTTCGAGTTAAAAGTTCGTTCGGATCTCAAAACTCTCTTCCTTCTCAACAACTCTGTAAAATAATTCCTTTTCCATTCCACTTTTACGATTTTCTCGTAACACTTCAAAACTGGAATTCATTGCATTTGTCCGTTTTTTTTTCTCACAATTTTTTCCCCGTTTTTATTTCGACGACGACGAAACTATATTATTTTACAGTTTTTATGTACACTTATTTACTAATTATTATGAATAAATACATTCGAACACGAAGAGCTTTGTTTTATTGTATAAAGTTTATCACTGTTCCCAAAACTTGGTTGATTCGTTCTCAATTCACGTCTCGACGCTTTCAAGCTTGTGCTTGAAAATCAATTTACAACTAGCGAACAAACAAAATAGAAAATTTTAACAACAAAAGGCAATTCTGGATGCCTGACTAGTTTTTTTTTCCTTTTCTAACTTTCCACAATGATCGTTCAATTTTTTTCTCAATTTTTTCTTCATTTCTGCGAGATTTTTATTCGGCACTGATTATTTGACGAAACGAACCGACAATCTTCATAAATTTTCGTATTTTCCCCTGAAATCTTCAAATATTAAAAAAAAAAATCTTTTCGACCGAGCCAGCGAGTTATTAACAAGTTGAATAAAAAGTTGAAGCCCGCAAAATTATTGCGGCCGATTTTTGTTTATTTTTTTGTCATTTCCGGCTCCGATTCGGATGTGACGAAATTTTTGGCTCGTTTCGTCGGTGAAAATGGCTTTGAACGCGATGATACGAAATGCAAGGGCGGCTCGATGGAAAACTGAAATAATCGTAGATAAAAAGTGGTTGGAATTTATACCGAGACTTCTTCCGGTTCGGCGGGTATCGTTATGCCTCCGGTGTCAATATTTTCCTCTTCTTCTCTCGGGATCTTGAGAAAGCAGTGCATCGTCTCGTCGTCTTCTTGCTCAATCGAGGAATTTTTTTTCGTTGGATTGTTGCTTATGGGCAATGAGCCTTCGAGATGTTTCGACGGGATTTGGATCGTTATTGTCTGCGATGTACCGTCTGCCGAAGTCGACGATGACATGAGACTCGCCTCAATGGTTTTTCCGACTTTGGAAAACGCTCCCAAACAGCTGTAAATCAGCTGAGCCGCTGCGATATTGCCGGGAAAGACTTCGACGTTTTCGCCATCTGTAACGATAGAATTTCCATTTTTATTCCACATTTTTTCATCGCTCCGTCAAATATTTACGTCTCTCGTTTTTTCGTATAGATCGAATCGTTATTGCGGGATTTTTGGGGAGTTTGACGTTCAAACCTTTTTTCGGCGGAGGCGTTTTGATCAGGCCTTTCTGGTGATCCCCAATGTGCTGCAAATAACTCTCGTTCTTCACTGTCTTGAAGGGACACAGCTCGCAGGTGAACAAACCCGAAAGATGAGGGTGTTTTGCTCGCAAATGATTTTTATAACTGTTGCTCTGAATCGCCGAGTACGGACAGTGAGGACATTTGTAGGGTCGAACGCCTGCAATTGAAAAAAAAACTTTTAATTGAATATTAACAAAAAAAACTCGTTTTAGTTCGAAAAAATCAGGGAAAATTGTCGAAATTCGGGTTTTTTTTAGTGTTGCAATGTTTTTCGTCAAGTTTTTGGCCCTTGAGCCAAAATATTCGATTGTACGCTTACCGGTGTGTCTCATCATGTGACGTCGCAAAGAATTATGATCGCCAGTTTTGTAATCGCAAAGTTGACAGTTGAAAGGCTTGTCCCCGGTGTGTTGTCGCAAATGCAGTTGGAGCATGGCTTTCCTCGCGCTGGAATGTCCGCAAACGTTGCAAACGTAAGGGCGCAGTTTCGAATGAACGGCTTGGATGTGATTTTTCAGGCATTTCGAGTCCGCGTAAGTTTTTCCACACAAATCGCACGTTTTCGAAGTGTACCATCGCGGCACTTCGCTGGATTTTCTGTCGAGATGCATCACGCGATGATTTCTCAATTGGCTCGATTGTTTGAAGCGTTTGCCACAGTCGGGACACTCGAATTCACGATTTTCGCTGTGAACTCTCATGTGAGTGAGAAGCTTTACCATCGTCGCGCTTTTGTAAGCTTTGCAAATGTTGCATTGAAACAAATCAACGTCTAAAAAGTTGATGAAATTTTATTAATTCCCTGCTTCGTTTAAATTTTCATTTACTCTCAAATTTCAGTCTCACCGATTTGATGCTTTTTCCAAAGATGCAAAGTGCACGATCGCCACTTTGTGAATTTCACGTCTCTGCAGATGTTGCACTTGAAAATGTTGGAACAATAAGGAACGTCGATGTGACAAACCGCGTGTTGTTGCATCGTTATGTCCGTGCTGAATTTGTACGGACACCCTCGATACGTGCACCTTGATTGTTCAAAAGCGATAATTATCGTGAGAATCGAAACAAAACGAAGAAAAACAAAATTGGGACGGTAATTTCGGCCGAAAAAACGAAAATAATAAGAAAAAGGATGCAAATATCGTTTCAGCTAGAAAAATAATTGACACTTCGAGTGCGTATATTCTAAAAGTGCAAACTGGGTCAATCTGACCCGAGGCGTTTCGCGAATCGTTGATTTCCGATAAATCTGAATTTTTTTGTTTTATGCCACGACGTTTTTTTTTCGTAGTTAATTATCCAGATTTTCCTAAATTTATTTTTCGACGAAAACGACAGGAAATTGTCGGGGTCAAAACGACCCGCGCAGAATTAAAATGGAGTGAGGAATAATTTCTTAAAATGAGAAGGACGTACTTGACTTCGAGATCCTTCAAATCCAGAGCCTTTTTATTTCGTTGAGCGGATTGACCGGTGCGATTTCTGGAAGCGATGTTTTCGTGCAACGTTGGCGATTTCGGACGTCTGGCTCCCAAGATGCTCGGTTTGAAACTCGGCTGGTTTGATTTCTTTCGATTCTCCATTTGTTTCTTGTCGGACTTGCTGCTCGCTCGATCGGTCAACTGGTGGTCCTAAAATCACGAAATTCAATAACAATCGAAAATTCACAAAATTTGAATTGCTCAATTGTTTAGTGGACTAATTTGTGTTTGTTGAGGAATTTCGTCAGTTTTTAACTCTGGAAAGCAGAAAATTACCTTGATCATGTGCTCTCGACAATCCTCCATGGAGGGAAAACAACTCGAGCACTCGCCGCACATGTAAACGAGCTTTACGTCTTCAGAGTTTTCGTTCTCGTCCTGGACCTGAAAAACATCGATATTGGTTGATTTTTCATCGATTTTTTGTCTCAACATGAAAATTCATTTGACTTTTTAGACAAACCTTGGTGACGGGATTGGCATGAATATTCTGGAAGTGTTTGAACAATTGTTCTCTATCCTGAGTGGTATACGGGCAGATTTTGCATTTGAAAGCCGTCACGACTTCGACAAAGTCGTTGGCGTTGAGATTGTCTTTGGAAACGACGTACAGTTGGTCGTTGTTTTCCGATTGGATTACCGAATCGTCTTCGTCGCTGCATAACTGCGAGTCGCTGAGGCTTTCGAATCTTTCTATTTCTACAGGGCTTTCCTCTTGCTCCCCAGATTTTGGGCTTCCGATCGGCGAGTCTTTTCTATCGAGACTGCTCGCTTCGTTTTCATACTCCAATTGACTTATGTCCAGAGCCTGAAGCTCTCCGTTGTGTATGGCATAAATTTGACCGTCTACGCAAACCAGAGGGATCGATTCGTCGCCTCCCTCGAGTCTGGTCGATCGGTCAATGTGTTTAACGGCGTTTTCTTCGCGTTCTACATCTCCCAATTCGGCTATCGCGTCTGGCGCGTCTCCCAGAGATTGCACAATGAATTGGGACCCGTTGATTTCGTAGCTCAAGAAAGAAGGACTCAAAATTTCCTGCTGGACACTCATTCTTCCCGATATGAAAAAATGGCTGACTAGCAAAATATCTACATTGTTTGCAGGACTGAAAAACACAAGAATTCATGCCTGAATAATGGAAAAATTCTTACGACGATTCGTGGCAAAGGAAAAACTGATTTTTCGATATAAAAACAACAAATTCTGTTTTTTTACGATCGATTGTGTTTCATAACCTAAAAAAGTCAGTTTTCCACAATCAAAAGTTCCCATAAATGACGATAAACATGAAATTCATAGCAACGACAACGATGATTTATTGATTAGACCGAAAACTGACAAAAACGTCAAACCACAATTTTAGATGTCACGTCAATTCGAATTTTCATGATTTTTCGTTCATTTTTTCTTTCAATAACTTTATTTTTCAACTTTCGGCTCATCGAGTTTCGGAAAATTTAATAATCCGCCGTACCTTGAGAGGTTATTTGTTGATTATCCAAGCACGTTGTGTGAACAGATAACGCATCAATCACGTAAGTAATAAAATGATAAATATTCGGAGCCGAATCAAATTTTTGAAATTTCAAATACGAAATTATAAATGAACACAAAATATCACTGTCCCCAAAAAAGCATCACGCATGGAGCGGCGTCTGGTTCGAGGTTTCCGCGAACTTTTTGGTACATTTTTCGGTCAAGCCTACGAGTGTTTGTTGCATGGAAAATGTGTACGAAATTGACAAGCTTTTTTTCACGTACCTCAAAATTAACGATTCCAATAACGGTTTTGGAACTTGGTTACATATGTGTAAAAATATAGGATTTGTTTCTGTGATGATTGTGATGTATAAAATTCTATAAAATCATCTCTAGACGGCGGCCATTTTTGTTCCGCTGGTCAGGAAAAATCAAGATGGCTGCGCCTCGATAATCGACCGCGAACGGTCGAAAGTCATGAGATAAAAATGAATTGATTGCGAAATTTCGGGACGCGTTTAGGAAAATAAATATTCAATGTAATTCTTGCTCATATTTTTCTTCAGTTTATTTACAATAAAAACAAAAACAGCCCGAACATTTCGAGCCCGCAAATTGTCTGTAAAATACAATTCAAATTCACGATCGCGCCCTCCGTTCAACATTTTGTCTGGCAATTTCAGGGCAAAATTGTGAGTTGTATTTCTGTTTGATCGTAGATTTCGGCGATTCCTGTTTAACCGGAAGTGGCAAAGTTTCGCCTCGCATTTTCGCGAGAAGAGTTTCGGTGCGCAATTTTTCGCTCTGCTCTCTCCGTAGTCGTGCAGCCCTCAACTTTTCAATGTCGTGTTTTTTCTGATCGTTGCGTAAATTCGATTCGTGGCTCGTTTCTCGTTTCGAGGATTTGTGTTTTTTCGATTTTTTCTTGTCTTTCTTTCGTTTTTTCGGAGATCGTGATTTTTCTTCGGACGAATCGCGTTTTCTTTTCACACCTTTCTCGACCTTGAGACTTTTGGACTTTGCGTCTGAAGTCGTCGTCGACGACGTGCCCATCAGAGTCAAATATCTTCGAATGTCTTTCACCGGATCTTCGTAACATTTTTTCGCCGTCTGGATTTCAATCTCCGGCTCCTCGTCCTTCAATCGTCTCGGCAACTCTTCGTACCAATTTGTTTTCCCCGTCGCCTCGTTAGTGTCTTGCCCGAGATACGTCAAGTAGCCGATTTGCTTCTCATACTTTTCTTGCTCCGCTTTCTTCTCCGCTTCGTGTTCGACGTTTGGTTTGTTATAATCGACGATTCCTTGCTCGAGATCCTTGAAAAAATTGACGTGTTCGAGTTTTTCGCTCCGTTCGGCTTCCTCAGGTTTGCTTTCTCGACCGTCGTATTGGCTTCTGGCTCTGTTCCTGAGAAAATCGATTCTCGCTTCGGTTTCCTGCGAAATGACAAAAAATATCGATAGGACTCGGTCGTACGATCTGAAAAATGTTATGACTCGTTTGAAAAAATCCATTGCTCACAGCTTTTTGAATCCGAGCTTTTTTCGCCTTTTCCTCTTCTTCCGCTTTCGCCTCGTCCCGGCGAACGCGAGCGATATTTTCCTTGGTTCGTACGTGCCATCTAAAGTATCGAACAATTCGTTAATAAAACCAGAAACTTTCGACTCAATCACACGAGCAGAATCGCTGTCAACACCAAAAACTAACCTCTTTTTAGGTAAAATATTCATTTCGACTTTGTTTTTCAAAAAACTTCGATCATCGACACTCAACCACTTGTTTTGACTTATTAATTATTTATTTTGTGTTAGAACTCGAAGAAAAAATCATCGAGTGTAAACACGTAAATATTTTTCGCCCTTATGATGACATTTTGTTCGATGTGAAGTTGCCGAGATGCACGAGAGATCGGTGTGAATAAAAAAAAATGTCACCAGAATCAGGAAGGCAAACGCGCACACGTTCAGAGAGATTCGTTCGGTATTGTCGCCAGTTTTTCTGCGGAAAATAGAGCACGAGAACGCGAATCTTCACGAGTTTACGCAAAACAATCCTTTATTGTGAATTGTGAATAAATGCGGCGAAAAAATGTTCAGTCAAGCAGTTTATTTTACTGAGAATTGAGAACGCGTCTTTATTTTTCAAAAATGGCGCGTCGTCTACGATGTTGCGAATAGGGAACGCGGCCAAAAGGGCACGGGGGGGGGGAGGATAAAAAAAAACTGGAAAGTGCGAAGTGTGTGGACGAAAATCCCTATTGGGCGATCAAGGAGTAGTCCGCCGAGCGGCGCTGCGTTCCGAGGGACATGACATACAACAAGCACCAAGCACTCGTGCAGTAATCACAGTCGGAATACGTTTCTGACGAGGAGTACGTTGATCGTGGGCATCGGAGAGTTGTATATTGTTTTTTTCGACTTGTCCTTGTATATAAAACGGAGATGGTTGTATAAATAAAGATAAACAAAGTATAAAAAAGGTCTGAAAGAAGCAAGTGAGAAAAAGGAGGGAAGGGAAGCAACGAAAGGAGGAGAAAGAAACGAAAGAAACGCGAGTTGATTAGTGCCGGGAGAAAAAATTTCGAGCGAGTTTACAAAAAGCGTGAAACTGCGGGCGGCGGGTGTAGTTGCTCCAAAAGTGTGACAGTTCGTCGATTAGGGCTAGCGGAAATAAGGGGTGTGGGCATTCGCAAAGACGCCAAAGGGCAAGAATCCAAAGGAACAAACTTTGAGTAAGTACTTTGTTTATTCTCCGTTGTTTCAGGCATTTTCACCATATCATTACGCCTTTTTATACAGTAACAAGTAAATATTCTTCGTCCATGTGGATGCGGAATTCCGTTAGTGTGCGTGTGTGTGTGTGTGTGTCGGACGAGAAGCAAGCGGCGCGCATGAGACTGGAAGAAAGAGAGAGAAGGAGAGCGATGAGTATGAGAGTAAAGAAAAAAAGCGTAGCTAGAGCTCGCGGATTTCCCGGGCGGTTCGGTCGCTCGACTTTCTCGCGCATACTTTTGTGTCCCTCTAACCTGCCTCGTCCTCACGCCGAAAATTCCATTCAATTTCGCCCAAAAATCACATTGTTTTCTTTCACTCTTTCCCTCCTTCCTTCTCTCCCATTCGCCCGCCCTCTTTTTCTTCGCGTTCCACGCCTTCGTTTCTGGCTTCGATAAAAATCCGAGAATCATCAATTTTTCGTACATTTCGACTCGAGAGCGATTTATCTTTACGGCGAGTACGAAAACGTCCGCATTTTCTTTATTATCGTCGATGATTTCATTCACGGCAAATACTAGTACGCGAAGGAACCGCGCGCGTTTTTTTTCTCTTTGTTATCGTTTCCCTCGTCGGCACATGTGGTTTTCGGTATTCCGGAAGGAAAAAAAACCCATTCGAACTGTCTCGTTCAAAAATTTTCCTGCGTATCCCCCCGACGAGATCGAATGATCCAGAAATAGGATTTTCGCTTTACAGAGGAAGGACGCGAACGCTTCGTAACGAAAAATGTATTTCACGTAAACGTAATTTTTACGCAACTTCACTTTACCGGTATTTTTTGTCGTATTTTTCTTCCTTTTTTCCCACGATCGAAAAAAAAGCTGGCAGGGCGGTTTATGGAATTATGTCAAAGTACGCGGTGGATGCGAGGGTGGGAAGATTTGCTCTCCGAGATTCGTAGAGCCGAGAAAAAATGCACGAAAGAAAGGCGAAAAAAAAACGAGAGAAATGAGGGGAAAAAGCTGATATAAAAGAAAACGAAATGCTGGAGAATCGCACAAGGTGAATGCCCCGCGGGCTTTTATATACAACAACCCCATTCACCCGTTAAAGGCACCTCTATGTTTTCGAAACCGGTTGCACACACGAAATCCATGGGAAAACGTTCGGGTACCGTGGGATCCTGTAACAAATCTCTCGCGGCTGATACTTTTTTTTTTCTCTTGCCTTTCGTACACGTTCGTATTCCTTCGCGTCTATATACCAACGAAAAAAACAAAATTAACCACGATCCGTATACACACAATCGTGCACGTCGCTTTTAGTGATTCCGACGTTCCTCGCTCGCCCAGGAAAACTGAATTACATGCTTCGGTCAACAAAATCGGCGGCCAGCAATCCATTTTGTCAGAAAATTGCCATGGCGTTTGATCGGACGCCAAAATGACACTAAAATCATTTTTAATTCCCTATTTCCACGTCACACCACGCGATCCAAAAACAAAAACAAACGAGCGAGCTTGATGAATAAAAACGAACCGAAAAATCCAACTTGAAGCAAAGGAAAACAAACTCAACGGCAGAAGTAAACAAACTGAAGCAAGAGTTCGCGATGTAAACAAACCCGAACAATCACAAAACGTAAATCGAAGCGGTAATAACTGCACGTGGAATTTATGAACAAATGTTATGAAACGTGCGCAATCAGAGAGACAATTCCCGGAGATTGATGCGTTTGAGGAATCGCTCACGCACTCTCGCGTAATATCGAACCGTAATTAATTTCCCCATGTCGCAAACTCGTCACACAACAGGCTGCCTGATTATTATTTTCCAAAAGTTGTGATTTTTTTCGTTCCACTCGTTATTTTCAGTTTTATCAGTCTGTTTTTTTCCTTCGCTATCAAACGCAATTTTATTTACTCTCCGATGCTATCGACGCGCAATAGTCACGGCAAAAATACGTTTATCGATAAATTCTCTTATCACCAAGCACCGAAAACACACGCAGATACAAAAATAATTAACGAAAGTCAAGCGAAAACGTATATAAATGAGATAACGACGGATTTGGTAAAAAATGGCCATTAAATTTTTTTCTTGGGCTCGTAATCACGCTGTAATAGTTTATGCGTTTATGTACGCGTTTTATAACGTCGACAGGTCGCTTTTGAGGAAATCTACCGCGACATAGATACGAAGCTGCACACCTGTCGTTCCTTCACGCAATATTTTCTATCGCAAACTTATTTTCAAGCTTTCTTTCTCTCGCTTTTTTCTACCGACCGAAATAACAATTCACGGTATCCGTTTAAAGGGCAACTGATAAGATAAACGATTCATTTCTCGATATATCGCGCCCGCGGCTTTTCATCATGAAAATTCGCTTATCTTACATTATTGAATATTTCGAGGAAAAACCTTTTCGATATCGCGGAAAAGATCGAGAGAAGTGACAAATGTCACACTCCATATTGACCGTTTCCCGTAATTGTGTTCCGTCCAATTTATCGTTATTCACTCCAATAATTAAAAAGATACTGGCCCTTGGAAAGGGCGTGGAAAATAATTCTTCTCCAAGGACTCAATGAATCTTTCATCTTGACAAAATTTACGAATTTTACGAATTTTTGATTTTTTCATCTTGACAAAATTCATGAATCTTACGAAATTCGAAATTGACGAATTTTTGACAAATTTTTTATTTTTTCATCTTGACAAACTTTACGAATTTTACGAAATTCGAAATTTACGAATTTGTGACGAATTTTTGATCGTTTCATCTTGAAAAAATTTACGAATTTTACGAAATTCGAAATTAACGAATTTTTTATTTTTTCATCTTGACAAAATTTACGAATTTTACGAAATTCGAAATTTGCGAATTTTTGACGAAGTTTTCGATTTTTTGTGATTTTTGCTAATTCGTCGCTTCTGTCACTTTTTTGTCTGGAATATTTTCATTTTTCTGGCCCTTGGAAAGCGACGGGAGCACAATTTTCTTTCGAGAATTAAAGAATCTTTAATTTTTACAAAATTAACGAAACCCTCAGAGTCTCATAACTCGAAATCGCTTAATGTACTCCGAATTTGCAAATTTGAATGAAAGTCACAAAAATTCTGGGAGCGCGACTTCGTGTCGAATTTTCGATGCTTTTTTCTTGCTTTTTGTGACTGGAATATTTTCATTGTTCATGAATAGTTTTCAATCATTTTTGGTAGACTCGAGAGTCGTTTATTTCGTCGTTTTTTTCGATAGGAACGTGGAGAAAATAAATTTGTCAATGGAGCAATAAAATTTTTTGTAACGAACGATACGATTCGTCAGTCACGCAACCAGGAATTCGAGCACTCGAACGAAATGTCGATTCTACGAATACAGAAAAGTTGATTCATTTTTTCTCGCCTGTCGCGACTGCCGAATGGTTTGATTTAATGAAAATTTCGTTTATATAATAAAAATTTGTTTCCTCGGTGTGTGGAACAATGTAGCGGATGATATTTGATGCTCGTACGAATGTTACACTTGTGCTATAATATCAAATCGCCCATGTACGTACGCGGCTCCATAATGGATGCGCTTTATATTGCTGGCACGTCCGTATATATCTCGTTATTTTATAACGTCTCTATGAAATGCTGCATGGGTTGTTCCATTTCTATGCATTTACTGCGAGCACGGTAGTGTATTCATCGATTTTTCATAGGCGAGGTTGTTCACCAGGTATTGCACAGATTTGAATATGCATGAAAACTGCATATGAACGAAAATGCAGTAAAGTTGGAAACAAGTAAGAAAAAACGACGTTTTTAAAAACTATTGAAAAAAAATGATCCTGAAGTTCCCAACGCGTTGGAATGCAACGAAATTCTGTTATTTCTTCAGCAGAGCCAATGACTGAAGTTTGCATCGTTGGAATGCAACGAAATTCATTTTTATCTTTGGCAGAAATAATTATTTTAATGGAGAATTTAATTACGATGATAAAATGATCGATTTTGAGCCCCAAAAAACGTATCGAGTGGATAAATTTAGATGATATTGAAATCTGAACAAATTATCAATAAAATCAAATATTTTTCGTTGCATTCCAACGTTGCAAACTTCAGCATTATGCAGAGCCAATGATTACGATTCAATATTTAGTCCGGCCAATGAAACGATTCTCTCTTGCGACGAAAAAACTCAATCGATTTGAAAGATTGCCACAATTTTCAAAATTCAATAAATAATCAGTGGAAAAAATGTTTTTCGTCCACTCTCAACGTTGCAAACTTCAGAGTCATGGAAAAATGATCCTGAAGTTCCCAACGCGTTGGAATGCAACGAAATTCTGTTATTTCTTCAGCAGAGCCAATAATTATTATTCAATATTTGATCCGGCCAATGAAACGATTCTCTCTTGCGACGAAAAACTCAGTCGACTTGAAAAATTGCCAAAATTTTCAAAATTCAATAAATAATCAGTGGCGAAAAATGTTTTTCGTTCCGAGGTTCGGCATTTTTCGTGATGTTTCGACGAAATATTTCGTTTATATTTCGGGAGAGCCGCGGAAAATTTGAAGCAAGTGACTCTCATTTTTGGACGAGACTGTAGACGCATGACGAGGCAATGAAATGATAGAAAAAATGCAGGTTGTGTGTATTGTCAAGTACACGAAAGCGGATGACTCTGAAGTTTGCAACGTTGAGATTCAACGAAAAACATTTTTTCTATTGTTTATTTATTGAATTTTTAAAATCGTGACAATTTTTTGAGTCGATTGAGTTTTTTGGTTGCAAGAGAGAATTGTTTTATTGGCCGGGCCAAATATTGAGTAATAATTATTGGCTCTGCTGAAGAAATAACAGAATTTCGTTGCATTCCAACGATCGAAACTTCAGGATCACCGAAAGCGGTGGCTCGCCCCCGGAGAGAAAACCGCGCTGCATGCCAGCGAGGAAATTTCACTCGTTTCGTTTTCTTTCTCCTTTTTCCTGGCTCGAGGTCTGGACAAAGTTTTGTATACAAACCAAGAAGCCCTTCTTGCCTGTCGCATACTTTGACAAATTCTTCGCCAGGCGTACACGCAACATTTTTATGAACATGGATACACGGAATTCCTTAATCCCCTCTTCGCTCTTCTCTCTCGTTCTTCCTTGCTCTCGTTTCCGCAACTATTTGGATTTTCTGGCTGTATATAGTTCGCCAAGTTTTTCAAAGAGCTCGATGAGCTCCGTGCGTCACTTTACATCACTTTTTCTCCACAAATCCACGCGGTTTGCTCGGGCGCGCTCGTCTCTCGCTCCAGTCAAAGTCTCTTCGAGCCTTCGCCAACAAATAAAAATAATAATAAAACCAATATTCATTCACAACTCGAAACAAGAGATTGAATTGCCTAAGAGCTTCCGAGCAACACGCGCCGGATCCTAACGAGCAAAACTGCACGTTCTCTGCAAATTTTGATCGATCGCTCCGGAGACGTTCTCAAAAGTTGGCCAGGAACAAAGCTCCGCACAAACTTTGAAGGAAAATACACACAATGAGTTTATTCCTCATTAACTAAAGTTTCCCTGTCAATTACGAATCATCAGTTTTTTCTCCATTTCCAATAAATCGATCGAGAAAATTTAGAAATTAATTGAAATTGAATTTTCTCCTTAATTGCAATTTTTTAACGAGCAGTTTTCAAATTTATACTCCAAGCGATTAGTCGCGAATTACGTAACGTCTCGAGGTCTAATTGATAGCGAATTTATTTGCGGAAAAACCGCATAACTCGAATAATTTCCTCATGATAATAAAAAATACGAGAAGCAGAGGAAAGAAGAAAAATAAAGGCAAACAATTGAGCTGCTCGTCCGTTTTGTGTTATTTGCCGCATTTTTCCAAGCCTTCTTCTGTATTATTCATGAACCCACGTCGATGTACATTTATATGCACTCGTAAAGTTACGTGTAAATGTTCCTGCTTCGGGCAGCAGGCCGCCGTTCCATGGGGGCTCTAAACATACGTCAAATTATACGAAACACTTGAACGCATTTCACTGGCCCAGTTACGAACAAAGAGGAGCATCAACATTTTCATTGAGGGACGAAAATTTGAACGTACAACGAAATTTTTGAAATTGCCATTCATTTCGTTTGAAAACTTCGAGAATTTCGAAGGAATCTCGATTTTTTTTGGTTACTCTCTAAAATTTAAACGCCCACGACAAAATCAAGTTGCTGTTTTGTTTTTATAAAGAATTTTCGTCGGTCGAGGCAAAATTGAGTGAAAAATACGGAAGAAAATTTAAAAAAAATCGTGCATTCGATGGGCTTGCATTTTTCTCGGCCTGGAAATTGAGAAGCTTCGCGTGGGACGAGGCGAAAGTTATTATTCTGCGAAACAAAGTGTATATACGTTGGGTGCGTTATAAAATCTGTGAATCTCGCTGGAAAGCGATGCATTTGTATGGATATCCATATTTGCATGAACATGTTTCGCACATGAGCGTGAGAAGGAGATGAAAACATTTTGAAAGTCGATTCTCCGTTGGCCAGACGTTTCTCCGGGGACGTATAAGTCAGGAATAAAATTTTATTTCGAGGAGAAATGAGAGTGCGAAAAATAGGGAGAACTTTAGTGATAAATTCGATGGTCCAGGGTCTAAGCAAAATGTTACAGCGTCTTCAATATTTCACGACAAAGAATATTCGCCAAGCCCCCGAGAAATGCACAATAAAGATTCGAATAGATTACATGTGGAGAACGGTGTGTTTAAGTTTGTTTGCAAAAACGTTGATAAATCGAGCAGCGACGGTGCATTTTGTTTTGCTCTGTTTCATCCCTTAATCGCATTATTCTTCGCCTCGGAAAAGACCAAGCACGGTAAATAACAATGGAGAAACCACTTTGTTTCTAGTTTGAAGAAATTCCTCCCTTTCACCTTAATTATCTTGAAATTTCTCTTCCACCTTGATCCCCATTTGCAGGGAATTACGAGGAGGACTCGCGGAGGAATCGCGGGCCGCGAGGGGAGCAAAGCGAAGAGTTATTTCGCTTCCGAGATTTCATTAGACTTTCGTATGATAAAAATAAATGAGCGTGCAAAGAAAAGAAGGAGAGAATTA
This sequence comes from Diadegma fenestrale, assembly GCA_037043255.1. Classification (NCBI taxonomy): domain Eukaryota; kingdom Metazoa; phylum Arthropoda; class Insecta; order Hymenoptera; family Ichneumonidae; genus Diadegma; species Diadegma fenestrale. Next base: position 12,819,912 of record CM073317.1, read on the forward strand.
AGGGAAGAAAAAAAAATACGTCTCGAATATACCGAGCGTTAAGCGCATAACCGCGCACCGACGCGGTTTACCTTTTCCCGTCTCTCTTTGCTCGCGCGCGAGAGAACGTTGCCCCGCGCTTCGTCGTTCTCCTTCGTTTCCTTCGTTCGGAATCAACAGACCGAACGAGAGTGCGAGGGCAATCGTCGATCTTGCCGGAAGTCGATCCAGTCGACCTCCCGCGGCCGGAAGTCTATGAAAACTGACGCTTTATTAATCGCGAGCAGAGCAGGAGGCAACTGTGAGATTTACAGACTTAATAAATACTCCGCGGACCATTGACATCATGCAGGAGCAGGAAAAACATCTGTGGATTTGTGGACATTGTTTGTTCACCGTTAAGGAGATTCGGTGGATTACGAGCGAACAGCACGAGCAGAAAGGCAACAACTAAATACGCTAACCAATTATTGTGTCGATGCGAATGACACTGCGATCAAATGCACGCCTTAATTAGCAAATATCGATGTCCATTCCTTCATCCTCGCTTTTTGTATCTCTCGAGCGTTTTCTCCGAACGCGACAGCCTTGAAATTTACCAGTATTTTCCAGCCAAGAATTCCAATTAGTATCAGGACAGCGTAATCCCATCGAGCTTCGTCTAATTAAATAAATCACCATCCCTTTCGATCCTTGTAATATCCGTAAGCTTTATCGCTTTGCAAAGCACAATCCTAGCAACGCTTGCTTCCTTTTTCGTGCACACCCTTCGACGCTTCGATCCGAAGCTTCCGTATAAACGCACGCTTTAAAGTTGAAACCTCGATTCAAGCTTCATCCCTTTTCCCTCGTCATGTTCCTCGGGATATTTCTCTTTTGCTTGAGAAAATCCAGTTGGCTTGTTAACGGAACAAACAATCGTAGAATCTGCTCGGAAATTCTTGACTTATTTATTAGAGCACGTATACGAAACGTGAGGAAATGTGGCTGCGATTCGAGGCACGCGAAAGCTTTCTGGGGCCTTGAGACATTTCGCCAGTTTCGAGGATCGAAAAAATGATAATTTTTCGCAATTTTTCTTTTTTTTTTCGAAATTTCGTTCTAAAAATTCGAACCAAACGGCTGAATTGGATCGACAAAAGTTTTTATCACATCGCAGCGCCGATTAATTTATCATTTATCATTTTTCGGGATCGAGGCGTGTGTTACTTATCTCAGAGTATTGTGTGAGGAGCTAGAACAATTTTGTCGAAAAAGGGGCCGCGGGAGCGATAGAACGGAGGAAAAAGGAGAAAATTGCGCGGAATCCAGGGCTCCGAAATTCCCTTAGGTGAATCGAATTTTCGCCTCGAAGCCATCATCGAGGATTAAACGTACGAGAGCCCCATGGCTTAGGGAACTTATCTCGGTCTGTATTTTATCCCTGAATTTATTTTCTCCGACACTTTTGGCTCGATCGCGCCAAGGAAAATGTTCTCAGTTTTTACCTCATTTTTTTTCGTGCAAAAACGTTTGCACTTCGATTCTATTAAGTTGCGCAGACAGCGGCGAATCCTCGAGAAAATCTTTTTTTTAATTGAAAAGATTTTCGTTTCAATTTTTTTCATCTGGACCGAAGACTTGACGAAAATAAAGCTAAAAAATCTCAATTCCCATGAGAATTCGTCGTGCCTCTCAATTTTCTAAAAATAATTTCTGATCCAGTGCCTAAAACTGTTCTCGGGCTTTTGATTATTCCGTTTCTGAGCTCACGCTTCGAAAATATCTCAAGACCCCATGACGTTACAATTGCACACACAAAAGTGCAAGAAAGAGACGCGCTTTTTATTTGTCATTGCGAGAAACGAATGAAAAGCTTTTGGTCTCAATATCTCGATTATTCAATTGGTGTCGAGGCTTTCAACAGCGAATTGCATTTGGTCTCTGCAGCGAATGTTTATTCGCTCACGAGCAATTTTGTCGTTGCTTTTATTCGTAATTCCATTCAAAGCGAATGGCGAAATTCCCCTTCCATTGGATATAACCGAGCGATAGAGATTTCGAAGCTTCTAGCTGAAAACTCACCAACACACGCCGCCGAGATATTTGTACAAAGTGTCTCGAAAAATACGTCATAACTTATTGCAATCGATAGATCGTGAAATCCACGAGTATTCGTTCGTTGTATATCGAGCCAAGTGAGGAGAGTGGTTTACGATTTGATTTTCTCTCGACCCGATAACAAAGTGGAACACATTGGCACGTGTGCAGTGTGTTCCCTGTTCTCGTCATGTTTGTACGTTAGCTTTGTTCGATATATTAAGTCTTGCACGCTCCTTCGTGCCACTCCAGTATCGTATATCACCGAATGAAAAACTTGAGAAGGAAACGAAGAAAAAAAAATAGAGAACAAGGACACGTCGGATTTATATTGACCAGGACACGGAGACAGATTTTTCCGAAGTGAAAAGAGAGCAAAACTGCAAAAGATGCATTTCTTTCTATCAGAATCGTTTTTCGACGAGATAAAAAATGAATTTTTTATCGATTTTCTCACTGATCGTGCGAGAGCAATTTTTTTTGTTTTGCAATTCTACGAAAACTCGAATTTGAGCTAGAAATAGATTTCATCGAGTTGCTTTTCACGGGGAGTCGCAATTTCGGGTTCAGATGCGATCGATATAGAAAGGAAAAGCGTTTAAAAAATATATGAGAATTTGCAGCAGGCTCTCTGGATGATACGCGAACGCGTGGACAGATTCACCTTGTCTGTCGCGGGAGCTTCGAACGTCAGTGTATAGTGCCACGAAACGTGATTGGATTTTGAAGAACGAGGGCCTTCGATGTTGGACAATAGTTATTCGTCCAATTACTCGTTCAGAGACGCGGTGATGAAATTGCCGGCAACAACAAATTGCCTCGTTTGTAAATAAGTGCTCTCTCCCTATTATTACAAACCACGTGGCCAAAGAAAAATTTTGAATTGGATTTTCGACCAAGGAAATCGTTCAGAGTCTTTGCCAATCTATTTTCTGCTCCAAATTGTTTGAGCTCTTCCTGGACGATTCGTCTCCACAAGAAAATAAAAACGGTCGTCAGGATTTTTGGAAATTGATATCAAAATTTTTTTTTCTTTGATGAAACTTTTTTGTTTTTTTTTGCTCAGGCGAAACACGACGAGGTTCCTGGGCGTTTCGCGTTATTAAAATTTCCGCTGCAGCCCTTTTCATAATGCAAACGAGCTGCAGATCGCGCAGCTGATCGCGTGGGAACATTTATTAAAATTTGTTCAAACTACGAAAGAAAATCTTTTTGACGTTTTGCTTTTTTATACGTGCGTAGAAAAATGTAATTTTGATTCTATTTATACGGACGTTGTTTTTCTCATTTCGGTTATTTTTCAAGCCTCCGCAAGCAAATTTTGTGGGGAAAGTCCGAAAGCTGAAGCTCCGTTGGTTTATTCGAAGCAGGCCTCAAAAATCCAGCGACGAGCCTTTTTTCATCTCCATAAATGGCTGGAAAAATGCTCGTGAATTTTTCTTTCCTCGAGAACTTGCACGCGTTGGTTATGTCCAGAACGACTAGGACTCGCTTCAGGGATTCGTTTGATTGAATCTCCGGAGCACTTTCCACGAATATGAGAAGAGACGCGAGCAACGAGGAAAGATGGCAAAAAATTTGTGCCAATAAAGATCGCACGCGGGGAGTGAGGAAATGGACCGAACTCACATTTATTACTTCCGAGAGAAAATAACATGGTGAAGTTGATTCCAAATACTTGAAACGAGAACATCGCGAGCTTCCAAATTGGTTCGAGCATTCGGACCCTCGACTCGTCCTCGCAGTTTCCCCCATAAAAACTCACGATTAGCTTCTTTTTTCAACTTTCCTCCTCACAATTACAAGTTACATGCATTTCTACCAATTATCAACAACAGCCACTTTTTTATTGCCACTTTTTCGACTAATTCCCGTTCCTGACAAGTCCGAAAGCCCTGAAGTTTGTTCAACACCTCAAATATAAACAAACCAGACCGAGAGAGCTCTGGTTGTTATAGCTTTCGACCACGTTGCTTAATACTGTGTCCGAGAACCTTATAAATATTTCATTACCCTCTGGAACGTCGTGATAAGATCGATCGTGGGCAAACATTGGCACAATGCCCACACTTCAGCAATGACACATCGAGAACGAGAAGAAATGTGGAAACCTCGTACGCGCGCGAGTACGACGAAACGAGGCAACGTTTTTTCAAGAGTTGGCGTATAGTTTGCTGTCCAATAATTTCTGGACTTTTATTTTTCCAAAAACTCTTTTCAACAGTAAAAACAAGAAATTCGCGAGATTTTCGGAGCAATAATGCCGTAAATCGCAAAGTTCATAAAATATACGAAAAATCTTTTCTAGTCCATTTAAGTCACGACCGCGTGTGTGTTACAATTTTATTGGAGTATCGATTCAGCAATATCTGACTCTCAGCTTACAGTGACACACACGGACATCCAGTAAATGACAATCAGGTCTAAAAGCTCAGATCAAGGCTCACCTTAATGAAGATATATTATCTATCGAAGCCAGTCCCAATGTCGATACATCTATAGACGCAAACTCGCGCCAATCGATATTTCCGACGAGTTTCACAACGCGGATGGGTCATCGTGGCTGATGAATACGGCGCGGTAACCGAGCCAACTATTACGCTGTCTGTGCTTAACGTCGTACCAGCGAGTATCGCTACTAAAAAATAATAAAAATTGCAGATCTCGTTGAATTAATGCAAAAATGCGTTTGTCCGCGTTTCACGCGATTCGCGAGCCACACTTTCTTGTTTCATGCTCCAAAAATTTGGTCGACGAGATGCTTGAACGAGCAATATCTCGATAACGACGCGCGAGATGCAGTTTAAATGTTATCAACGCGCGTGCTGTGCATATTCTATACAGGATATTAGTTTGAAATATGGAAATTTTTCCGCATTTTTTGTTCGACGCCAGGAAACCCTTTGAAACTCGTTCAGGCCAGTGATTCGCTTCGATCCGCAGGACGTCGCGAACGAACGAAACTATTATACGGTTTTTCGTGTTTACGATGCTGTATTTTAATACAAACTCAATCTTATTCACGCCAACGTGTACGTCTTATGGTTTTTATCGTAAATCACACGCTCTGGCTCTCTCTCTAGTGTGTCGCGCATCAGTCGACCTCGTTTATCGTATAAACCGATCGTTTCGCCTCACTCTCGTCATCCACCTCCCTACACACATCGCACAGTTCTCGATAGGGACGTAAGTGCTCGTGCACGTCCAGCAACCGCGCTAGAACGCGCTTCACGTTTATTAGATCTAGTATCGATATGTATACACACGTATATAGATATATTCTCCTGGTTCTTCTCGTACTATGAACCGCGGTGTAGGAGAAGATGCCCCCACAGCCATGATAAATTTCCCCCTGGTATTGACCCAATTACATCGACGTTCACGTACTTTTTTGCTCCAGATTTTTTCTTTTCACTCTTCAGATTTTCTTTTCCGTTTCCTCTTTTCTCCATCACTCTGTAGCTTCGAACGTCATTACTGTTTCGATGTTTCGGTGGAGGCGAGATGACCATTTTTTAGCTTTTTCTCGTGTCTCTTTCTCTGATCAATTAACGACGTCGTTAGGGTCGGTCAGTCGGTCAAAAACACTCAATTTTTGGCTCACTCTCAGCTTAATCTTAAGGTGGTTCAGCGCTGATTAAGAAAGTTCTATGGCATAACGTTGAAAAGTTGTTTCAAAGGCTTTTCAACACGCGAGACAATTTTCTGGTCCTGCAAATATTTTTTCCACGGATTTTTCGCATTTTTTATTCGTTTTATCAATTTTTTTTATCAAAAGTCTCGAGCAAGTTAAAGAGTGAGTTTTTGCAATGGGATTAAGTTATTGTCGAGGCGGTACGTCGAGACACAATGTGATAATTAGAAACGCGAAACGAGGCAATTTATTCGCGAGGTACAGACGTTTCTGGCCGATGAGTCAGAGAATTTTTAATCCATGTCACGCGAGAAAGGCCCCAAGGGAAAAGAGACCCGACAGAGGGTTGAAAAAACTTTTGCTTCGACGATAAAATCGCTAGAGCAGAGCACGAATTTTCCACGAGCGCATTAAATTGTGTGACACATAATATTCGCTCTTGAATTTTGTCTCGTGCTCATTTTCGTAATACCAACGAGTGAGAGAGAGCGAGTCGTCATTCAATTCCGCGCGGCATATCCAGAGACATCTAGGCAAATTTTCATCCTTGCCTTTTTCACACCTTTTCACGTTTTTCTCGCTTCGAATCCCTCGCGAAGCCGCAGACTTTTAATGGCAGTTTTCGAAGCTGAAAATAAATTCAATTTTCTGTTTGATTTTCATCCAGCAAACTCCTCGTAAAATCTTTCATTTTTCGCCTCAATTCTTCCCCGTGATTGCGAATCGAATATGCTCAATCGTTCGTAAATCCTCGTAAACCAGTTTCGTCTTATTTCATTTATTCGTTTCGACATTAAACCCAAATGACGATTTTTTCATCATCTTCGAGCTAAAATTCGAATTAATAACGATCAAAATTTGTCTCGTCCTTTGTCGCTTTATAATTCTCAGGCCGCGTCATAAAATATTGAAAAACGAGCTTTTCAGACATTCGGAAGTGCTCCAAGTTGCTTCCACGTACTTTCATCGATCTCCATCTCCATTTTGCATGCAACACACGTCGCAAACCCAAAGGAAATGACGGACGAAAATAAATAAAAAAAAAAAGAAAATTGTCGCGAGCCTCAACTTTTGCCGCAACGGCGCGACGGTAACGGATACGAAAAACGGCGGATGGGTGACCGACCAAAGGAAGTTATTCAGGCCCAATGAATTCGCACTTTTTTCGACACTCGCGCGATCGTCTCCATATCGATCACATACTGTGCCGTTTTTTTTTACACATTCGCATGTATATTTCATCGTGTCCTGAGCTTCGAAGGGAGAAAGAGAGAAAGAGAGGAAAAAAGAACGTCGTCGGTAGTTGCACGAATACATGTTACGAGCGCTGCCCCGTTTTGTTCGTAAGCTCAACTTTACCAACTACGCAATATGCCGCGGTCGCCTTTCGAGGTCCATAATGACGTCAACCGGAGTTCAATCGAAGTTATGCGTTCTCTGACGCGTACCGAGCCGCCGATCGTAGTCATTCAAGAGTATATTTCGCAGAGGTTCTCAGCGAAACTTTATCACATGCAAAGCAATTAATTGCCTAGAAATAATAAAAAATCCAAGACAGGGAAGAAAATGTTTGAAGAAAGGCGAGAAAACACGTTTTTACGTGCATCATTCACGCACAATTTCACTAGCCAAAGGTTAATGGGTTCGTGCCCGAATTTCCATTGCACCGATTAATTGATTGAACGGGCAATATTTCGACTCGAACAGCTCAGTCTCGAGCCTGCTGCGTCGGTGGCCCCCATCAACACCGGGATAGATTGCTAAATGCAGCAAAACAGCCAGAGACCGAGAGGGAGTAAGTGAGCGAGAAACTGGTACAGGAGGAAACTCTCGGTCTTTGCATCACAGGGACGAAGCTTTCGTCTAGAGATAACGAGCTTTCGTCACCCATACCCCAGGTACATACTAACCTAACTTTACGCTACGGAAATACAGGCATAGCAGGCGCGTGTGTATTTTCACCAAAGGGAACCAGCAGACTAGAATCAAAGTGCAGCCTCAGGCCTGCAAACGAGATGTTGGCTAATGCGAAAAGTGATATATCGAGTTTTCACTCACATAAAGGCTCAACCTTCCCATTTTGTCATTCCCAGCCGCCGAGAATCCGCCCTTGAGATACTCAGACGTCCTCGACGCAGAGAAAACGCCGGTCAAATGCAACACTGACTCTAGCGATGGCTTTGCCATAGGGAGAATTCTATGTCGGACAGTTAATTTTCTTTGCCATCCTCCCTATGGATTTAGCATCAATTTTCAGCTTGCCAGCTTTTGCCTGACGATGCTCGAATGACTCGAAAATTTACGAGACCATTTCCTTAAAAAATACATTTTTCTGTCCAATTCGTCACGATTCTGAAGTTTGCATCGTTGCAATACACCGAAATTCTTTTTTCTATCTGGCCAAAATAATTATTTAGATGGAGAATTTAATTACGATGATAAAACGATCGATTTTTGCCACGCGAAAATAAATCCCCTTGAAAAATTTGGATGACATTGAAAATTGAACGAATCAACAATAAAATTACGGTTTTGGGAACAATTTGTCGTCACGATTATTAAAAGAATGAGTCGTTCATTTTTCCCATTTTTTCTACTCCCCATACTAATGGGATTTACGAGCATTTGTTCGCGCGAGACTTTCGGAAAAAAAAATTCGTAAATATTTATCGATTCCTCGGGCAAAAAGACAGAGAAGTCTCTTTACTGCTTTTTGATTGACCCAAATCTTGAAGAAAATGCACACGAATATACTTTATCGTGTGCTTTATTTAAATTAATACATTATGTACTGTATTTGGAATTAATTCACGAAGATATTTCCAGCGAAGACTGTATCAACATCCATGGTCCATATATACATGGGAGAATCTCTACTCACTGGGAATTTGCCTCAAACTCTCGTGAACTCTCGTGGATGTAGCTCGCCCGATACGCGCACGTGCTTCCACTATACGACTGGAGCTCTCTCGTGCTTTTCCATCTCAGTGACTGAGACCAAGAGATCCACTCGCTGCACCCTCGCAACCGACATGTTTTGCTTTTAATTTCTATCTTCGTGGCCTACAAAAAGAACGTACATAACTTTGTACATACTTAGCTCGATCTTGTCGCTTACTTTTCAGATCAATTCTACGACCTTGCTGCAACGCTTGCGTGCACGAGAAACGAAATTCCCCTTTTTTCCAGGCTCCATGTCGAAAGCACGAGCTCAAAATAACTCCAATTCTTTCGAGTGCATTTTCCTCATAATGAAAATCGAACATTTCACTTTACGGCGAAAATATTCAGCCCAGATTTACAAACTTTAGATCTTTGTTGCATTTTTCACCTTCGACCATTCTTTCGAGTGTTTTCGGCCTGTGAAAACAATTCCATCTCGACGTTGGCATTAGTTTCGTAAAAAATTGAATTTTTTCATTTATTTTGTTGGATACGTTAAACTAAACGTTTTTTCGAAAAATCACGAAAATTTTGTCATTCAAGCAAAAAACATTCTGGAAAATCGTTTCGGAAAGTAAATTTTTGTCATTCCAATCGTAAATTTTGCTGACAGTTCCGTTACAATGAAAAATTTTGTCGAAATAACGAACATTTTGAAATCATCCCAAAATATTTAGTTCGCCGTATTCAACAAAATATCGACGTTTTTTTGACAAAATTGAATTTTCAGTGCGAAATTTGATAATTTATGGTTCGTATTTTTTTTTTTTTTTACCAATAATTGTCTCAGAAGCCTGGAGGATGAAAAATTCTTGAATCGTTGTCGAAAAATGATGCTGAAGTTTGCAACGTTGGAATGCATCAAAAAATGTTTAATTTTATTGAAGATTCGTTCAATTTTCAATGTCAACTAAATTTTTCGCGCCGATATGCTTTTCGAATGGCAAAAATTGATAATTTTATCATCGTAATTACATTTTGCATTTGAATAATTATTCTTGTCAACGATAAAAATGAATTTCGTTGCATTCCAACGATGCAAACTTCAGAGCCATTGTCGAAAAAATGTTGAAATGAATGAAACGGTCTTAATGGTTGCAAAGGTTAATCACGAGACAACATAAAATCGTCGATTTTTTGAATGGTCACGATGAATCATCAGATTTCATTATAGCTCTCGACTATGAACGTCTTTTGCTATGACGATGATCCCCCTAGCGAACGATTAATGGCCAAACGAGACCCCAGGGCAGCGGGTTATAATTAACTGCGATTAATATCTAATTGCACTCGACATCAGGGTATTCCGAAGCGTGTAGTTGAGCGGTGCAAGTCACCGGAATATCAGCACGTAGAAATTTCTCCACCGACTGAAAACTCAGATTAGTTCTCGAAAGCTCGATCATTAAGAAAATTCGACATCGCAATTAAAAACCCTATCAGCGTGCTTTAGATTTCTTTCGTTTTCTTGACGAAACATTTCATTTACAAAGAAAATTCAACAATCGACGATGAATCGACGTCATTCTCAATTTTTATTGCCAAACGTTTGTCCGTTAGATCGGAAAATCGAAGAAAAAACATTGGAAAATGTCTGTTTCGATAAACAAACCCACCACTCTTTCTCCCCAACAGTTGACGTTTTCTTTTGCGTAAAGTCTCACTCGCGATGGAAAAATAAAAAGACTGATTTCGTATCTGTAATGAATCTCTCATACGCTCACTTATCTTACGAGCAGAGAGAGAGAGACTGAAGATAATTATTCTTTGCTTATGACGTCAAACGTCGAGGATAGAGGAAACCCGGTTTGAATTATTCGCTATTCTATGAATAATTCGTCTTCGGATTCTGCAACAACAATTTATATATATGAATTAGTTTGTTGAGCAATAATTGCATTAGAATTAACGCATCGACATGCTCGCTCAATAATAAATGGCCATTAAATCATAGAATCAATTTGCTAACTGAAAAGACGAAGCGAGAAGGATCAATCAAGGGATCGAGCAATTATTTAATATCGCAGCCTATCAAATCTCCGAGTTTCAAGTTGCCTCCCTCGGAGGCAAACGTCAAACACAACTTGATCAAAAAAAATGTGACTAATTGGAAAAAAAAACAACGAAAATTCCATCATGAATCAACAGCGAACAGCATCAAAGCTTTGGCAACAATTCGCAATCAGGAAGCGATAGAAAATGCATTGAGTTGATGACGAGCCACGAGAATCAAACTGAAAGAGAATTTAATCCAATTTTCAATCAAGTTTCCCACGTCCAGGCCAATTAGCTGAATTTATCATCGTCACGAAATGTCGAAGGGCACCATTTTTGCCGATCTGACCAAACGTTATGTTGGGGAACTGAATTAAATGAATAGAAAATGAATTTTGATGTAAGTCGATGAAAGGAATTTAGCTTTAATTATGTAATTCAATATTTTTCATTCTCCATGTATTTTCGTGTCAATTGGCTTCAATGTGCTCCAAAGCTCGAGCTCGTTTGGGCCACGTGGTGCACCGTAAGAGTCGGTATGATCACACGAATTCGTTACATGGATTCATAAATATCTGTGTCTGTGTGTACTGAACGTACATATACATGGACGTAATTATCGATTCACGAATTACAAAGCCAGCATCAAACGTTACAGCAGCATGGCAGTAATAGCAACATCAGCCACCGCCTCCGCTGTCGCCTTACGCCTGAATTGACAGCCGTTACACGAATTGTCCTCCAGTTCAGTCTCGATAATCGCCGCGAAACGACCACGAGAAGCGCACAAATAATCTCCGTATTGGATTTCAAACTACGCCTCAAATTATCGTCACTCGCTGATTACCCCCTTGATTTTCCAATTTCGATCGAAACGCATGATTCGGAATTACAACTCCCCGTCAAAAGCAATTTCAATCGTTGAAGGATGTCAAATTTGTGCCATTTTTTTGGATAATTAGTTAATAAGATTTTGCTGCTACAATATACACAGGAAATCTGCATCACGTGACGTTTCGAATTTCATTCAGAGTGTCAAAAAGAGGCGGATATTGAATGCTCGAAACGATGTACAAGGTGATTATGTTGAGGATTTTATACCAACTAACAAGTCGTTTTTGTGTCGCATATTTAGAAAAAAAAAAAAAAACAGACACAATTATGATTTTTTATTTTAACATTTTTCCCTGAGCCTCGCTGATGGATCCTTCACATTTTGTTGCCACGCAATCAGCAGACCTTGGATCTTTAATTGAATCGAAGTTTTAGAGCGATCTTTCCAGCACTTGATTGGATTTTATTAATTAAATTGAAATATTTCTCGAAACTGAAACGCAATTAAGAGACTCGGCTGAATCCTGAAATTGGTAAACACAAGACTCCACAAAGTCTGAGGTGCATAAAGAGAGTTTCACTTGTTTCGCTACGATCGGTTATAAATTCCTCACGTTAATAACCATCTCGTCTCGGTTTTCACGTCCGATTCGTCGCTTGCTGCATCGTCGTTTCGATCGTTTAATGGTTACGACCAAAGGAAAGTTAAAACGTCCCCCAAGTGCTTTTAAAACAATAACAAACACGCTATAAAGCCAGCGTTTGCACTTTTCATTCGACCAGTTTCCTGCCATGGAAACTCCATGCTTTCAACATCCACCGAACGTCATTAGAAATTAACAATCATTATCCCACAGGCTCGCTTATCATCACATCGATCAGGGCTTTTTCCCTTGCCTCGTACACGACGCTTAATTAGTTTCAGTCTTTATGTAATTATGTTGAATTAATCATATTTTTAATCAGACCATTTCGCAGGGTTCGACCCTTTAGAATTTAACAGGCAGAATTATTCAAATTTTCATTTAATCGAATAAAGAATTCACGGAGAAAAAACAATTATCAGAATTCGTGGCAACGTTTTTTTTCTGAAAAAAATAAATAAAAAAAAAACGTGGACATGAGATTTTTGATAATTTTTTTCGAGAGAATCGGAAAGAACGATTTTGCACATTGAAAAACGGATATTTTTATAAATAACGTAAATATTCCGATTACTAACGAAGTTTCCAGCGTGTTCGATCGACCCAAACTTCCTCATCGTACGAAACCACAAATGGCTGAGAAAAAAAAAACCAATTTACTTCGAAAAATATTGAGGGTAAAAAAATTCATAACAAAATGCAAATTCCGCATTTACGAACGAAGTTTCCTGCTCAGTCGAGCGACCCGAACTTCATTATAATAGAAAATCGCTAGTGGGTGAAATATCGGGAAAAAAACGAATGAATTGACGATGTAACGTTAACAGCATGTGATGGTTCGGTGTAGATACAGATATAAGGACGATTTAAACGTGAATTCATGTATACCATTTACTCTTATGATTTACGTACATCTCGAGCTCCGTGTACATAAACGACAACGTGACGCACGAAGTTGTATCGAATTGCAAACGTTAAGGAGGATATTTTACAGGCAAACTCCTTGCGTCGCCATTTTTAACGCGTGAGGACTTTAGTGGCTATGTAAAATGACAACCCACGCTCTTACAGATAGTTAAACGTGATGTTAGCTGATATATGCATTCAAGGTGCGTACCCCGACACTCGCTTTAGGTGGAACCGAGACTCTTCATGGTCGCACGTGTCCCGATCAACTTCAAACATAATGCCTGTACATTTCCTGTCTCCTCCCAAGAGAATAAACGTTTCGTTGTCACTTTTTCCTCTCTCAGTATCAAATTTTACAGAGACACTCGTCCATTTTTATTTCCATGCACTGGCGGCGTTTACGGCCTTGCTCACGGTAAAAAAAATCGTCGTTGTTGCAATTGTCACGTTATCTACGATTAAGTACCAATTTAGCTAAATTAACTCAGTCCCAGTCGACAGAAATTGTTTTTTCAACTATCGCAGAACTTTTCCAACTGCCACACAATCGGTTTTTTTTTTATTTTTTTATTAAAAGTTACGATTTTTCGTAGACTTTAAACTAATTTCATGACGATTCGCGGTTTTTAATTTTTCTTCGTTTTTGTGTGTTACAGTCTGACAGTTCGGTTTCCGATTTCTCGGACGCTGAAGAGGATAATACAAATGAGTTAGGGTCAACCACGGGTTTGAAAAATTTCGCCATGGACGCAGTGGACAGCGTCAGCAGGCGACAGGCGACTCGTGTTTTTAAGAAATCCAGTCAAAATGGTAAAATTACGGTGTACCTTGGAAAGAGGGATTTCGTCGATCACATAACGCACGTCGATCCGATCGGTAAGACAAAAAAATCATTAAAACTCAATTAATCTCTAGAATTCTACAATTATAAACGAACCTGAATCGAAAATGCAAAAAACTCCCAAACTGCGATCTCAGTTCTCCGATGTTTGCATTGAAATCTCAATTTTCCAGCCACGTAACAATTTTCATAGATTTTCGTGAGCGATAAAGAAAAAACTTGTGTAACCAGAGAAAAAAAATCAACGAGTCGGAATTTTCTACGTATTTTAATCACTTTTATCGGGTCGAAGAAAATCTGGTTCAGGGGACGAGAACGTTATGGAGGAAACGTTGCTCTTGATGGGAAATTGAAAAGGTTACGATGGGGGACTACAGTCTCGAGTTGCATAAGCCAATTGCCACGTGGACATGAGATTTCTGTGCCACGTGTTGAAATTACTGCAAAAAAAACAGTTTAGAAAATAGAAACATAAAAATGTTTTGAATTATTCCGAATTTTCGGTAACGAGTTATTTTTGGTGAACATTTGAAAAATGAAGGAGTGATGGAAAAATTACAGATGGCGTTGTACTGATCGATCCGGATTATGTGAAGGACAGAAAAGTTTTTGGTCACGTTCTGGCAGCCTTCAGGTACGGCCGGGAAGACCTCGACGTCCTAGGCCTAACTTTTAGAAAGGACCTTTACCTCGCTGCCGAGCAGATCTACCCGGTCGTACCCGGGTCCCAGCCTCCGAGAGAATTGACTCGTCTACAGGACAGGCTAGTCAAGAAACTCGGTAGCAACGCGTATCCGTTCTACTTTGAACTTCCGCCTCACTGTCCGGCCTCGGTTACCCTACAACCGGCCCCTGGTGACACTGGCAAACCATGCGGCGTAGATTACGAACTCAAAGCATTCGTAGGCGAAACACAAGAGGACAAACCTCACAAAAGGTAATTTATCTGAAAATTTTCACATCAAAACGAGAGAAATCATAAAAAAGTCATTTTACGACGTTTTGTATTCGCAGCGAACGAAATTAACAGCTTTTCGACCAGCGTCCAGTCTATTTATTAAAATTGAGTTCTATTTATTAAAATTATCGGAAAATTTTCACATCAAAACGAGAGAAATTATGAAAAAGTCATTTTCACGACGTTTTGTATCCGCAGCGAACAAAATTCACAGCTTTTTTACCAGCGTCCAGTCTATTTATTAAAATTATCGCAAAATTTTCACATCAAAACGAGAAAAATAATTAAAAAATCATTTTTACGACGTTTTGTATTCGCAGCGAACAAAATTGACAGCTTTTTGACCAGTGTCCAGTCTATTTATTAAAATTAAGTTCTATTTATTAAAATTATCTGAAAATTTTCACATCAAAACGAGAAAAATAATGAAAAAATCATTTTTACGATGTTTTGTATTCGCAGCGAACAAAATTGACAACTTTTTTACCAGCGTCCAGTCTTTTTATTAAAATTAAGTTCTATTTATTAAAATGATCGGAAAATTTTCACATCAAAACGAGAAAAATAATGAAAAATTCATTTTTACGACGTTTTGTATTCGCAGCGAACAAAATTCACAGCTTTTTTAACCAGCGTCCAGTCTATTTATTAAAATTCCTCAAATTTTTGCTCATAAAAATGTGAATTTTTCCAGAAATTCCGTCAGATTGGCGATACGAAAAATAATGTACGCACCCTCGAGACAGGGTGAACAACCCTCCGTTGAAGTGAGCAAAGAATTCATGATGTCCCCGAGCAAACTCCATCTCGAGGCTTCCCTCGACAAAGAGCTCTATCATCATGGCGAAAATATTGCCGTTAACGTTCACATAGCAAATAACTCGAATCGTACAGTGAAAAAGATCAAAGTATCGGTCAGACAATTTGCTGATATTTGTCTATTCTCAACGGCACAGTACAAATGCACAGTCGCCGAAGCGGAGAGCGAGTGAGTATTATTTCTCAAGTCTTTTTACTAATTACACGACCTCACGCGAAATAATTCATTTTTTTTGATGCCAACAAATTCTTGTTAATTAGAAAAAAAATCGATTTTACTTGAATTTGTTATTAATTTTTTTTTACAAAGTAAACTTCAATTTATTCTGTGAAAACGAAGAAGATAGAAAAATTTTATGGATCCAAAATACATACAAATGAATTTTTTGGCATTCGCAATCGATAATTTTCCAGGCAACGATGAGTGACGAACAATTGCCATCGATTGATTCACGTTCAGAACGTTTTTTTCCTGGTGACAATTTTGCGACGATTATTTTTCTCGCACAAGAGAAAATCGTTGAGAAAATTGAGTTTTTAATTATTTTCTAATTACGTTTTAATTGGAGTTTCACTCATTGTTGCCTTGGGAAAAATTGAGGCGAAATATTCAAATATACGAGCGTCTTTAATAATTTTCACGAGCCACCGGACGATGCAACTTGCTTGGCGAGATGAAGTTGAATCCATAGGAACGAATAACGAGAAAGAAAATTGTCAAGACTCGCGTTAATTAAAATTGACCGTGCAAATGACGTGGGTGGTGAGGCTCGCGTGATTCTTGCAAATAATTTTTTCTCTACCTTGGACGAAAAATAGAATTCACACGAAAATACATTTTGAATAAAAAAACTTTTCCAAGGGGCGACATTTCCCGAGGGATTCGCGACCGCCGTTTCCCACCGCTCGCGAGTGAAAATTGATCATGTTGACAAGGGTGTGTCGTAGCGCGTCATGGGAATAATAAACTGGAAAATAAATTTCTTGTGGCGCGAATAAAAATAACGAATTAAATTGAAAACAAGAAAAAATCGGAATTTTTTCAAAGTTTGTCATTTTTCTCATTTTTAATTCGCAACAATTTGTTTTCACACTCGTCATCGGCGGCTCGTGAATTTTTCTAGTCCAGGCCAAAAGATCGAACGGATAAACGTTTTATTGTTGAAACTCGTGAATGAAATGAAACAAATTGTCGAACAAAAAAAAGTCTTTGAAATTTGTGCAAATTAAATTCCATTCGTCGTAACAACAGAGAAAAGGCGATAAAAAAAAATACGTACGTACGAGAAACAATAAATTTCGTACGACCTTTTTTTCGTTCCCGAACTGGCATCGTGGCGTGTCATGGCCGACCCCGTTTTCTCTAGATCGCTAGTTTCATTTGAATTTCGCACACGAACCTCTCTCTCGACTATTGCAAGTATAATTAATCATCGCATAATCGTCGGCAACTTGGTCGGTGAGAGCTATTGACTTTCATTGTTACAAAACACGCTCGTCCCCATCGAGGGTGTTTTGAAAGTGTGAAAAAAAATTAACGAGAGAGGGCTCGGAAATAAAACTAAAAATGAATAAATAAAAGGAGGAAATTTATCGAGTTACGATGCCGGTGAAGGATCATCGTTTTTCTTTGAGTCATGAAAATTCGATGAACCGAGAGAACGGAATAAATTCCAGCTCGATCGCCGGAGAACTTGGAATTTTCATGACTCGTTTAATCCGCAATTGGAATTTGTGGCACAAAGTTAAACGAGGACAAAAAAAAGTAAAACAATTGAAACGTCACAGAATTTCGTTGATAATAAAAAAGCGACAATTTCAATTTTTAATTCGACGTAAACGCATCACGATTTTACGTCGATGGACATTTTTCATGAAATAATCAATTTATACTTTAATTATTTCTTCATTTCGAAGTAGAGGGCGATTTTTTATATTTAGTTTCGAGGAAACACAAACTCGATGATCTCAATGACAGGAAACAAAAATATAAGATTATTGCACTGGCAGTATAGGGGTAGCGCCAGGATTCACCATGAGCAAGGTATTTTTTCTAAAGCCGAGCCTTGCAGACAACAAGGACAAGCGTGGCCTTGCCCTAGATGGGCAACTTAAGCACGAGGACACCAATCTCGCTTCTAGTACCATGTGAGCGTTCTGAAAAAAACAAAACAAAACGAAAGAAAAAAAAACAAAATAAAACGAGGATGGGCACGATTTTTCAATATTTTACGAACCGATCGATTTCGAGTGGAGATTCCAAGAAAATCTCGACAATTTCCTGCAGTCTCGAAAGAGAAAAAAAACTAGTTTCACGCAATGATTGTCTGTTTGTCCAAATTCGTTCAGGCCGAGCCAAAACGTCACTTTGGCTCAATCGTTTTCACGTCATTCGCAGTCTCCACTCGAACAACTTGGCTGCGTAAAAAGGAAAAGAAAAAAATACGAAATAGAAAAAAGCTCAGTGCAAATATATTTCGTTGGTGGATGGAATGCCCGTTACATTTTTCTTTGTTTTTTTATACTTTTTGTGGACTTTATTTAGTACTTTTGTTTTCTTGTCTTTTGTAAACGTTTCATTTTCGTTTGTCGTTATTTTTTGTGCTCTGGGATTCCTCAATTCCGTGCGGTACGCTGAGGCCTGTCATTATGTACTTCCCCCCGGTTGTGGAATTCGAAATTCGTGGTGATAGTCTTTTCTCTCCTCTAACAAAGAATAATAATGATCAACAAAAATCAACCCTCGTCCTTCCATTCGACACACATCTGCGAGGGACATCCACGAATCGGTTCAACGATTTTCCTCAGTTCTTCGCTGTCCGTCATTTCATGTTTTTTGCTCCATTCAACAAAGTTTATTTTATTTTTCTGACACTTGGCAAACTAAATTGCGAACCATCACTTCCGTCATTTTTCATGCGTTTTTTCACGTCGACCAACGACCAAAATAATCGCACAAGCAGAAAAACAGAATTTTTGCATTTTCTGATAATCAACGATTCAGTTTTTTTTTTTTTTTTAACAAGAAGCGTTTATGGAAATTGCGATTTTTTCAAATTCAGACGTGGGTGAATTGTCCTAAAATTTTCCGCCAATCGTTGCGATTTCTGGTCGAGAAAGTTTTTTACATTTTCACGAAATTTAACCAAAAATTGACCGTGGAATTGAAGATTTAAATTCTGCTTCGACGGTTCTGCATTTTTTTTTCTTCTTTTTTTCAATATTTTTGGAATAAATTGTTATAAATTTCTTTGTCTGGACGATTTTCCATACACGTTGATTGAACACGATTCACGATATCTAACTGAGTATATTTGAGAGACGCGAAATGTACGTTTTCTCGTCTACGAGAATTGCCTCGTCTCGATTCGTTCGGCTCTATAATTTTAGTCAGGCAGAGTGAGGAGAACGCAGCCCAGACCAGGATTTAATGATAGAACGTAGAGCGTTATTACGTTAAGACGAATTCACGTGTCGAATTTTCGACGAACGAGAAGTCGAAAGAGAGCAAAAGAAAGAGGGAGAGAGCGAGGAGGAGCGAAAAGGAGAACGAATGACGAGGCAAGCAAAGGAGAAGAAAAGGATAAAAACTTGGAATTCGGAGGATTGAATTTAGCGGAGGAAAAACTGAAATGAGAATGATCAGAAAATCGATTTTCACCTCACGAATTCGTGAAAATCCTCTCCTTTTTTCTTCGTCCTGATCTACTGCAAAATGTCATCGTGCTCTGCATACGAAATATTCATTTTTCCCTCCAAAATCACATGAAAATTGGCAATTAAAAAAAAAAAATCATAATTTCTATGGAAAAGCAGATAAAAGTCGATTTAATCAGGTTACAAATAAAACTCGTGACTGTAATGTTTGTGTCAGGGAGGGATGCTCGGTGGGGCCAGGTTTCACGCTGAGCAAAGTGTTTTCGTTGACGCCGCTTCTCGCCAACAACAAAGATAAATGGGCGCTTGCCCTAGACGGCCAGCTCAAACACGAGGACACCAATTTGGCGTCCAGCACGCTGTAAGGCCAGAGTTTTATAAACAAAAATTTAATCGTTCTTTTACCGCGAATTTTCAAAACACTTTTTTTCCCCATTTTTGTTCTCTGTCTCTCGATTAAAATGTCAAATACGTAACAACGGAATTACAGTCACTGCGCATTGTATACTTTCATGTTTTATTCCCTTGATTCCGGAGGCTCGACCGTCAGAATTGACTGAATAATCGATTCGTATCGAAGTAAAATCGAAAAACCAATAAATTCTTGTCAATTACGAAAATTCAATTCGAGATTTTCCTTGGATTTCTAATCAAAATCTTTCCAAAATCATTCACAGTTTTCGCTCTAAAGTTACTTTCGATAAATGGCTGGAAAGTTGAGAAAAAAATTGGTCACTGTTGAATAAAAATGTTCGAACGAGACGTCGGTCGGTCAAACCTCCTCTGATCTATTTCACTCACGCTCATGCCACGCTCGCAGGATATCCGTGGGGGGAAACGACGCATAAAAGGAACCAACACAATAGAACCAAAGACAGGAATAATAATAAGGAAAAAAATCCAGACAATAGTAATATTAATAAAAATTCCGCTGGAGATAATTGAATAAGGAAAGGAAATGAGAAAAATAAATGACGACGATTCGTCGTGGCGCCCTTCGGATATTCTTGAAATTATCGATCGAGATATGTCAGTGTACCTTTTACATTTCATTCATTGCGCTCCATTTCCGCAACATTGTCATTATTCATCGTTATTCTACAAACAACCGAACCAAATCTCTGTTTATTTTTCAAACTTTGTTATTTCATTTTTTTTTTCAAAATAATTGGATTCCTCGTAATTTTATATTTATAAACACATTTACATGTTTACGTGAGAAAAAATAAATTATTCCACTGCACTGGAAATTCGGTGCTCCAAAAATTGGAGTAATTTGGAAAAAAAAGAAAATTTAGCTTGCAATTAATTGGCTCAGCTCGCAGAAGAAACTCGTTTCATTAAAATTCACTGATCAGTCACATTTTTTCGAGCAGACGAAAAAAAAGCATCGTATTCGATTTTTTCTTGTTCTTTTTTCCATGCGTTATTGTATGTAAATATTTTTTTCCATACACATCGTTTTATTCGGCAATCGTAAACTTACGTCTTACGGAAATGCAGAAAATAAAAATCAGCATAACTACCGACCAACCCAACATAATATACTCGTTTAGATTTCGTGGACGCGTGCTTTGAATACGAAAAACAAAAAACAACGATCCAATTTACAGTCGGTCGAGAGAGCAACTATGAAACATGAAATATCACTAGGTATGCCGCTTCATAAATGCTTCTTATCAGACTCCATTTTAGAAACAGAAATTTCTAGTTTCATTCAATTTATCGACCCATGAATAATCTTCAAAAATCTGCAGAGACAATTCGCTTGTTTTCTCGGTCTACAAACGCTACAGAATTAGAACGGGTCGATTTTTTTCACTCTAGTTCCAGGCTGTCGAGAAAATTGTGATTAAAATTCGATTTAGAATCTTCTACGATTTTTTCGTCGTTGACTTAATTACGTTAATCAGTCTAGAGGAAAAATCAATAAGGAATCGAGAAAGGCCACGGGGGGCGGGGGAGAACGACGAATCGTTAAGAAATTTCGATGCTCCAATCCTTCGATCGAATCATTTGTAATAACTTGCCTACGTGTCCTTGGAAAAATTCACTTTCAAATAAAAACTCAAAAATCCGGCCTGGAAATCACTAATTAGAGGAATTTCGGTAAATCATTCGTTCATTTTGATCGACGAAGGATCGTGAGATATTGACAGGGAAGACACGAAAGATTCCGCCTCACGAGAAACCATTTTCCAAAACTCCTGATCCTTCATTGCATGTTGCTTTTTTTTGTGGGCTTTCAAAGTTGGTCAAAAGTGTAAAAAGCTCCCTGGCTTCTTGTTTCGTCGTTTTATTTATTTAGTTCTGTTTTTTTTTTTGGTCATTCCAACTGCTTTTTTTATTCTTTTCTCTATTTCGATTCATTGCTTTTCTTGAAATGATCTTTTTACGTGTTTTAGAGATGGGCAATAATTGTCGTAACCGCAGGAGTTGACTCGCAGTTTGTATAATCGGAAGCAAAGAAAAGGGAAAAAGAAATATTGACACACGTTCGTGGCAATGAGCAGAAATAAAAACTTGAAATATTTACGCAACTCCTATGTCTATGTCGATTATCCAGCTGATTGAGTCAACACCTGCGACAAATTGCATGCAAGTGTTTTAAGCTCGTTACTTTATCAAAATCGATGTTTTCTCTCGTTTTCGTTTTTTTTCTTACTAATCGATTCCCTTTACAGTCTTTGAGGATTTTCCTTCATTAATTTATTCATTTTACAGAGTGGCAGATCCGTCGCAACGGGAAAATCTCGGCATTATCGTCCAGTACAAAGTCAAAGTTAAACTTTGCCTCGGAGGACTCGGAGGGTAACTAAAAATTTATTTATCAATCGCCATTATTTTTATCACATTCCAGTCACTCAGTAATTTGTTCGAATTATTTTGCTACGTCAAATTAACGTTTGGCAGATTTCGTGTCACATTAATTTTATCATTACGCTCTCGATTTTGTATTTTTTCAATACCAACAAATTTTGAACAATTCGATTCGTTCAGATGTACAAAGAAAAATTATCGCACGGATTCTTGACGATTAGCGTGATTCACTCAGTTTTATGTTGAGCAGTGATTTGACGGGCGAATTGCCGTTTATACTAATGCATCCGAAACCGGAAGAAGAAACACCCGCCCCATCCACCGCGAGACCAAGTCCAACGCACAAAACGGAAGACGGTGAAGGACAAACCGATACGAACCTCATACAATTGGACACGTAAGAATTTCACTCATTTCTCTAAAATCTCTGATTTTTATCGGCTTTTCAAAATTGTATCGTGTGATTTAGCCTTGGGGAAACGTCACTGTCAACCGAAATATACAAAAACTTTTATTATTCTCGAGAATCGATTTTTTCTCAAAAAAAAAAAAAAAACACTCGAAATTCTTGAATATGCAAAAGCGATGAATTCACTTCATTTTTAAATAAATTTTGTCCACTCGTTTTGCAGGGAAGATGACGTCGGGGACGACGACATTATTTTCGAAGATTTTGCAAGGTTGAGGCTCAAAGGGGAGACTGATGCCTGACCGTTTAACCGAAAGATCGTCAATTGGATAAAAAACATAAAAAACGTCCATAATTTTTCAAAATGCTGCTATTTGATCGATTGAAACGTGTGCTTTTTTCTTGACACTGTCGCGACCAACAATGCCCTTAAAAATTCGCCCGAAACCGAAGGAAAACTAATTCATTCGTTTTTCTCTTTAATTTCGTCGATTCTCGATGATGCATCGCCAATTATTCTTCTGGTTTCGTCATTTCGTCGATATCGTCGTTTTTTTTAATGTGTTTTTTTTCTCATTGGGAATTTCAAGAGTTTTCGTTGCTTCGGGTGGACTGAAAATTGATGGAAATAACTCGATCGTACGTGGCTCTTTAATTCTCCTCTCAAAAGTACCAATTGTAAATAATTATACGAGAATAATAATCGGCAAATTATCCTCGTCATCACTGGAGAAAATTTGATGATTGTTTCGCGTGTAGCGATCCGAAATAATAAATCGTAATGATTTTAATGGACTCTGTGCATTGCATCCGATAAGAATAATGATTGAGGAATTATTTTCTCACCGAACAGCCATGAAAGCTTGAAAAAACGAATCTTATCGAAATGACGGAAACCTCGTTAAAGAAAATTCGAATAATTAGTACTTTTTGTTCCTTCGAATTAATCGGGCATTAAAATTATCATTGGAAACATTTTTTCCTACGAAACTGTCTTTTTCCTACCGAAGACAAATCGACGATTCCACGAAAAATTTCAGTCGATCAAAGCAGCTTTTGCGATGTTGAATCTTCGCCAAAAAATCCCTACGCGTGAAGAGCTCTTTTCGATTTTTCAAAAATTGTTTTTCACGGTATTTTTCATTTTTTTAAATTGTACTCGCACTTCATACGTGCCGGCACGAGTGAGGATATCTTGCTACAAAAACGCTACAGTTGTCGTACGCACACCCAATCTTTTTATACTCGAACGTGCACCAAAAGTCACGTAAGAAAAATTTAAACTGCCGAATTTGGAAAAAAAAGGAAGAGAAAAAATGAAAGAGCAGAAATTTCCATTCCCAGATTTTATCGATCGACGAACAAATTTTTTCAACATAAACTCACAATCATTTGTTTTTTTTTTCTACTTCTCATTTCCTTTTCCCTCAACTTGGAAACACCCAAACGAATAATCCAAAAAATCTTTCTCTCCACCACACGAACTACTCTCGACCGGCATTTAAACGCGTCAATGTGTAAATACTCAAGTTTTTAGTCATATTTTTTATCGCTTTAGCACTTATTCTCGCACAAGAGAGTTAAACAATGAACAAAATATGAAAATCTCCCGCCCACGCAGCTGTAGATGAACTTGCAATGCCAAAGCAGAGGAAAAAAACTAAAAAAAAAAATATTCTACACAAACTCATCGCCTGTATCAACGTTACGTGTGTTTTTATGAGCAAATGATGAGAAATAAACAGTTGGAACGAGACGCTTTTGGCAACTCGAGAATATCTGATGAACTCGTTGATTTTCAACCAAGTTTTTGGAAAATTGAACCAAAAAAGCTGTCACACAGTTTTACCAACACGTTCGCAGCCTAAATTACGATCGATCGGAATTTCGCCATTCGTCAGTTCGACGAAAAGCGTTCGAAAGCGTTTGGCAAAATTTTGCGTTGAAAATTCGATGTTTCATCGAAATTTTCTCGCTCTTCGTGCGTCGATATTTCTGTTTTTCCTGTGAACGTGTCGTGGGAATGCTCAAGACTGTAAATTCCGTACATTTGGAGCAAAAAAATCGCTACTTGGCTGATCGTCCGTCGATCGTGATTGTTGCGACATCTTTTTGGATTTGACTTTTGTACAAGACTGTACAGGCAATAAAAACAAGTGTGTTATTGAATGAAACGAGGGATTAGACGCCGCATTGAAAATGAGGATGAAAAGCGTTTCCCGCGACTCCTGATGTACGAGAATAATTGTAAAACTGTCGTATGAATGTAATTAATGTCCAGAAACAAAAAAAAGAAAGAAAAAGTTGGTTGTTTACGCTGAAAACCAGAATCCCTCCTATTCTTTTTGTAAAGAAAAATGGAAAATTTTCAAGGCCATCATTCAGGGAGTGCTCGATAATTAGCGAAATTGTTTAAAGGGAAAAAAGATTTCTTGTCCCTTGGAAATCGCTTCGATGGAATAAAGAAATTGGTAAATAATGCGTTCGGAATGTACATAATAATGAAAACAGGAAACGGAGGTTAGAATATTTTCGAGTACCATTGAAAAAAAATCGTCGTAACTTTTATATTTTTCGAATCGAAACGCATCGACGAGTGAGTAACAATAACAAACGAAAAAAAAGCCAGAATAATGAAACACGAAATGGGGCTAAAGTCTTTGAAGAAAAAGCTTGAAAGAGAGAAAAAAAAACTGAGTATTATCGAAATAACGGAATCCGTATGACTGCAGTACGAAACACTTTTTCTGCTCGACTTTTTTGTCCTCGAATTCGAGTGAATTCGAATTCGCACGATAAAATAAATAGGAGAAATGGGCAAAACGAACAATTAAGTGAAACTTCCACAACGAGATCTAGCGATATATTGATAAGATTTATCGAGCTCGAGCGTCCCTATAATTCAAACGATCCACAACATTGGACGAAACTTCGCCAAGCCAAAAATACACAACAGGCGCGAAGAAGATTGAGACGATATAGGAAAGTGCGTGAATCAATGTCGAAAATGTTAATTAACTCTTACATACGTCGAACGCATCGAAAAATGCTTAATTTATTTACCCACGTGTGTATGAAAGATCCGAGCAAGAAAAAAGAGATAGAAAGCGTTATATTCATAATCGTTTTCATCTTTATTTTTTGCTAATGCTGAATGTTTCCGTTTGTCTGGGCAAAATTACGTGTCAAAGAAGAGGAACGTATTTACATGTATAAAAAATAAAAACACAAACAATAGTTAATGATGAAAATATATATAATATATTATATTGTATATGTATAAACTGTGTATTCTCGTATCATAACTGTAATAATTTAATAAAATCATGTATATTGGATCCTTTTGACTCATATCCACTTTCCAACAGGTCCCACTTCCGGTTCGATCTAAAACTCATTTGAACTCATTTGCAAATTCGCAGCATACTTGATTAATCTAAAAATTCAAAATTTCCTAGCAAAATCTATTTCGAAATTTCCTATTCAAAATTTACGAGCTGTCACTTTTCTTTCGTGCAGCGCTGTCTGTCGGAAAACGGAGCGCTCATTGGCTATCGGTCGCCGTTCGTAGCGCGCAAACGCGTTACCAAACATTCTCTCATTCTTTCGCGACAGAAATAAAATTATTTGATTGGCTCGCAGCGTGCTTGACCACACTTATCAAATCGGATATTAATTTTATTAAAAATCGTAAATTATGATTCCAAATGACAATAGTTTCTCATTAAAAATTATAAATTGCAAACAGAAATGATTCGCCACTCACATTTTGACCTAACAGTTGACCTTGAAAAATAAATAGATTTACTGCGGAATTGACTTTACATACATCCTTGCTAAATTCTCCTAATCGTGATGGGAGTATTTTCCAAGCTAATTACCATATCCAATTATCGAAAGTTTCAATTATTACCAAGTTTTTGATTATGACGAACGTTCATTCACACGATCGTGTTATTTCGCTCTCTCGACGAGAAATGCTATTAAAAAATGATTTCGATCGATCGAACAATCCCAAACATGCGAAATCACGCCGAAAAACCGAGAGAAAATGAAAAAATGTGCAAATTTGAAAATTCCCCGGATAGTTTTTTATACAGTCGACAGCAGCGAGACATCACCGTGTCGCGATTTGATATACACATGGAAATCATCAAGTTATAATTGCAGTTTCTTGACCGGCGACGCGATGACGAGCACCATGTGACAGAATCTAATTTCAATTCTGAAAAGGGTTAAATATGTGTCTCATGATTAGGACGTACGTCACTAAAATCCAGATTAAATCTCTCGCAAAGCAATGCGAGAGTGGGGGGCTGTGCGAGAAGCAAAAGAAGTTTTTCGTGCCAATTTTATCAGTCAACACACGTGCTCCGAAAACAGCTGATGTGTGTTTCGTCCAAGATGAAATGTTCCGAGTCGATCATGTAAAAAAGAAACATTGACAACAACGAAAACTATTGAAAATTCAAACTCGGAATCATACGCTTGTGAAAAAATTGAAAGTTTCGGTTTTATCGCAAACATGAATACGGATTGGTACGAAAATATGGGTTGGTTACCAATTACAATGATTTTGTGCATGTTCGGGTTCCTCAAAGAATTTCGACCGAACGAGCCATTCATCACGGATTACTTAACGAGAGGAGGAAAAAATTTCACCGCCGATCAAGTTTGTCACAATTTTTTCAATCATTTCCTTCATTTTCATTTATCAATTCTCACTGAAAAGTCACTCGCAATGCTTTTTTGTGCCTTCCACAACGAAGATTCATTTTCCAGGTGATGAAAGAAGTTTATCCCGTCGGAACTTACAGCTACTTGGCGACGCTCGTCCTCGTTTTTTTATTGACAGACTTCGTACGCTACAAACCAGTCATTGTTCTTTGCGGCTTGTCCGGAATGATCACCTACGTCGTTATCATCTTGGGAGATAGTATTCCATGGATGCAATTCCTCGAGTTCACCTACGGACTGTTCATGTCGACCGAGGTGGCTTATTACACTTACATTTACGCCAAAGTCAGTAAAGATCGATATCAAGCCGTTTCAAGCTACACCAGAGGAGCTTTTCTTTGCGGACGATTCGTCTCTGGCGTCGTTGCTCAACTTACTACGAGTTTCCGCATCTTGAACTATCATCAATTAAATTATCTGACTGTCGCAGGTGCATAAAACTTATTTAGGTATGCTAGTCTGTGTGCGAATTTTCATACTTTATTGTAAACGATGGTTTTTAATGTTTATACCAAAAAATGATGAAGATTCATGAATATTAAGAATTTTCGATCAATTTTTCAATTAAAGTAGCAAAAACGTTATTAAATTATATTAAAATCATGATCGGAGGGATTGACTCAGGAACTACAAACCGGGGTAAAAAAATATTCCAGTCGAGCTTCGAATTACGTTTTCAAGTTCATTTTTCCATGTTTATACCAAAAAATGATGAAGATTCATGAATATTAAGAATTTTTGATCAATTTTTCAATTAAACTAGCGAAAACGTTATTAAATTATATTGAAATCATGATCGGAGGGATTGACTCAGGAACTACAAACCGGGGTAAAAAAATATTCGAGTCGAGCTTCGAATAACGTTTTCAAGTTGATTTTTCAGCACTTTTAGCTACTTAAATCGATTTTTCACTAGCCAAACGTTGATAAAATTGAATTTTCTCTTGGCCATTCTCTTTGCCATGAAAAAACAAAAAGATTCATGTACTCGTAAGTAATTTTACCGTTTTTGGAACGATTTTACGAAGGACAAACCTGTAGGGTAAAAATTTATGCCGGTTTGTGGTTTAAAGGTGGAAAAATGGGTTTGTAGGGTTTTCAGGGATAAGTAAGAGGAATCGAAGGAAATGAATGAATCGTTAAAGATCAGTCTTACGAAAAGTGGAGTTTATTTTAAAACAGACAAAAATGATTGTTACAGGAACAACATTGGCGACATGCTGGGCCTTGTTCCTTCCTCCAGTAAAAAAATCAATTTACTTCCACCGACCCGACGAGGCGGAAAGTTTGCAGTTGGAAATTGATGGCGTTGGAAAAAGTGCAGGAGCATCTTTTTCGTCCAGTGGCGCTCGCAAGAAATCCAAATTTCTGCAAAAATTCAAACGCGCTTACGTTTTTCTGTGGAGAGATTTCGTAGGGGCTTACACCAATCGGCACGTTGTCAAATGGTCTTTTTGGTGGGCTTTCGCAACTTGTGGATTCTTGCAAGTTTTCAGCTACATTCAACCTTTGTGGCAAACCGCCGTAGAGCCTGATGCTGAAATTTACAACGGCGCTGTTGAAGCGGCTTACACGATTATTGGTAAACATTCGACTTTAATTGAATTTCCAGAAAATTCCGTTCAGTTCAGTTCGTAATAATTTTTCAACGGCAAGTTTGTTCTCATTTTTTAAAAGACTTTATCATAATCGATACATTTTTGTTCCAACAGGTGCTCTCGCAGTATTCATCGTCGGAAAACTTCGATTGAATTGGCCAATAATCGGAGAAATATTGTTATCAATATTTTCGTTGCTCGAAGCTCTTGTACTTTTCGTGAGCTCCGTCAATTATAACATTTGGATATTGTACGCAGTTTACATCGCCTTTGGCGTAATCTATCACACGATGATAACGGTTGCCAGGTTTGTAGATAATAATCGCTCTCATACGCGTCGATTCAACGGATTTAGTTAATCTCATGTTTTCAAGAACTGCAAACAGTTTTATTTTTTCTCTGCTGTGTATGCTCTGATCTAGGCCTTAACAGGGCGATTCTAGGAGTTGGGAAAATTGTCAGGAACATAAAATTCGCTGCTTTATTCCGGATTTAACTGAAGCGAGAACACGAGCGGAGAGCTGTGGGAGACTCTCGTGTTCGCGCTACAGCGTATTACGAAAATATTTGCTCCTTTTATTTCGAAAATTCGAGCCCGCAACGCGTTTTTCTTAATCGCAAACTTCAATATTCCATTCGAGCTCTCGCTAACAATGCTCGCAAGCAATTAACTCTGTTCGATTCCTCGTCGGAAATTTTTCGACCAGCTGAAAATTCGCCTGCAGTCGTTTTCACGTCCGGTCAGAGATTTCGGCAAAACTGTTGCTGTAACTCCGTGAATTTTTTCGCTCAATCGTCGCGACTGTACATCTGGCAGGAAAACTACACCGGATGAAGTCGCGACGATACCTCAACAAAACTATCGTTAATGGCGTGATAATAATTGATCGAAATTTACATTTTATGAGGATGTTTGCACAGCGACTCAGGACGTAACGAATCAATACGTTATCAGTCCAATTAGTCGGCTACATGCACCTGCGCGAGCCAGGGAGGGGGGGGGGGAGGTGGATTGAATTGAATTTGAATTGGAAGTAATTAAAATCGAAAAATTAAGAAAAAACCAAAAAAAAATTCCATTACGTTGACATTCAATTGAATTTTTTTGTGTTGATTGAAAAATATTCGTGTTCCAGTTTCGAGGTGGCGAAAAACTTGGCCGACGACAGCTACGGTCTCGTTTTTGGGGTGAACACTCTCTTGGCATTGGCCTTGCAAAGTTTGTTGACTTTCGTCGTCGTGGGTGACAGCGTTTTCCATCTTGATATTCGTGCCCAGGTAAAAAAACGTCGAAAAAACAGTGGCAAGAAATTTACAAGATTTTTTGTCACTTGCTCCTGGTTGCGCGGCATCGTAACGAGTCAAATTTCGTAATATGCAAAATAAAGAGACTGTAAGAACGATTTGTTGAAAATCGTCAACCAGCTTTTTCATTTTACATCGAGAATTTCTTTCTCGGTCGTTTTTAATTCTCGAATTTTCTCTTTTTCAGTTCCAAGTCTACGCAGCATACTTCGTTGTGCTCGGAGCCGTTTTTATGGTCATGGGAATATACACGATTGCGAGACTCGTTCGAAACGGTGAAAAATTGACTCCGTGGCTGGCCAAAGAAAGTTCGACGCGAGTCATCGAGGCCCAGCCGTTTGATAACCCCAGCTGAGGATTCTCCTTCCCAAGAGAAACGAGAAACTCAAAATCTGTCACGAACCATCGTTCGGAGACGGAAAAATGTAAAAAAACACAATTTCTGCTTGTAGATCTTGTAGATTTCAGGAAATTCGCTCGCGAAAACGTGGCGAAATAATTTTTTAACGTCTCGCAAGTTCATGGGAACAAGACTTTGCGAATAAGTTGCTAAGAGGAGATTTTTTCGCGGTAGAAATTTAGTGGGAAAAAGGTATTTTAAAAAAATTGGGATTCGGGACTATTTTTTAATGTTGTTTCGAAAAAATGGCGTCACATTTATGTCCAGAACGCTCGAGACACAAGTCAGTGGGATTCTCGTGTTTTCTGCGATTCTGACATTTTTTAGTTCCAAAAATAGTACATTACGATACGTGTGACCTAAGTTGCCTATTATTGCACGGCGTGAAGTTAGCGCCCGAGCGCAGCGAGGGCGCTAAACGCCGTGCATTAATAGGCAACTTAGGACACAAGTATCGTATACTATTTTATAGCACTTGTGACATAAACCCGCCCCGGACGAGTGGCGGGGGCGAGCGCACCAAAGAGGGGGGGTTCGGGGGGGGCGGAGCCCCCCCCGAGGGCTGCGATTAGTGTTTTAAAAGTATCATTAATGTATTCGAATCACAAAGAATTCCAATACAAACTCCAGGGCAAACTCTAAGAAAAAACAATTTAAAAATTGGTACACCGGACCAATATGATATGTCGTAACCAGCCATGGACGTTTATTTAAGGATGTTGAGTCCCAAATCGCAAATGATAAGAAAATTGTGAAAATTTGGTATGTTTTTCTATAAAGCATTTAAGAGATCGTGTGAAATTTTCACGACCATTAGAAAGCTCGTTATCGAACAATTAACATTTATAAATTAAATGTAGCCAAATGTAGTCTTATGGAAACTGGTAGAATTTTGCGGCAAGTTTTTTTTTTTGATCTCTGAATTTTTCAATATCTACAATATACTCAAAGCGACGGAAACGAAACGAGGTTTATTGCTCAATATTTGTTGTATTTATTTAAGAAATCCCTATCAACAAAATGTCAATTTTTTGATAACGAGCTCCGTGATCTTCGTGAAATTTTAACACGACCTCTTAAATACTTCATACAAAAACTTGCTAAATTTGCAGAATTGTCTTATTACTTAAATTAAACTAGTTAAATTTCACCCTCAGAGCTTTTTATTATCGAATAAACATCATAAGTCAGTGATTACCGACCGCGGGTTAGCGTTTCGTGTAAATTTCTGTCACTTCTTCGACAGCATGAAACTGTTTTTAGTCAAAATGCTAACCTACTCCTCTTTTGACGTTTGTCTGCTCTTAATTTTGAAGTGTCAAAGGACATTTCAACGTATTTTCTTTTGGTTATTTTGCATCTGTGAAGTTAGTCAATTCATTTTCGCACGGTGTAAAAAAGGGCTACTTAGGTCACAGAAAAGCGTGCGTAAAGTGCGGGTTTAGGTCACACTGTGCTATAAAATGCGTTTGAGATTTAGGCGGATAAAAAATTGTTTGGAAAATCGTGAATCCCATCGTAGCCAGGCTGTCGATTTTCGAGGCTAATAACAGCGTTGAATTTTCTTTTCTCACTGGAAAGAGCCGGCGAGATTGATTATTTCTTTCGTAACAGAGTTCGTAACGTTTGGAAAATCCCCTCGAACGGCGTTGGTCGATTTTGGTACGTAAAAGGATGAAAAATTGGAATAAAGTGAAAAGATTGTACAAAATATCGTAATCGCTTTTCGTTCCGTTTCTCATTTTCTTTTTTTACGGTTCGGAGAATCGAATCGGAGACGCAAACCGTACCGATGAAAATTCTCGCGGCTGGAATAACCCAAAGAGTCTCGAGACTGCTCGGGAAACAGTTCCGTCTCCGCGATATCCGCGTCGTCACAAGTCAACGCTCGTCCTTTGGAAACAGAAAGTTTCTTTTTTTTTTCCAGCAAGAAAAATTGATGTTTCGTGCAAATAATGCGATCGTTGTTTTCTGCAAACTTTTGGTTGATTTGGAATTGATTTTCCTTCTTTTAGTGGGCAACGAAAAAAAATTGAGCAAACTGTCAAATATTTAAGAGAAATTTTGAGCAAAAGCCAAACTTTCTTCCGAACGAATTTGACTTCGTAATGAAAAAATGACGCGAGGGAATGAATTCGTTGAAAAAAGGTTTAGAAAATAATTTTGAGTGGCATGGAACTCAAAGAATTTCATTGAGTTTTCGTAAAACGTATCGTTGCTTTGTCGCTTCCTGGTCGCTCGCAATGGCCTCGGTTTTTTACTCCAGACGCCGAGAAATTCGTACGAGAAGAAAAAGGAAATAACTCAATTGGTTGTGCTTACCGAGTACGTTCGCATCTCGTTGGGGGATTTAATGAGCAATTCGAAGCTGGGAATTTCCCTCGTCAATGGGATCGCATACATTTACACATTCAGAATAAACTCGGTTGTGCTTACGGATTGACGCAAGTCTCTTCGTTCCCTGATATTGACTCCGAAAAGAGGCAACACGAGCGTTTCAATGCGAAATTCTCCACGAACATAAAAAAATAAGCGAATCCACAAATTCAAAGAATTACAAAAAAAAAGCTCCGAGAATTTTTTTTTCATTTGTTGGAATTCTCACGAAATGAATTTGAAGAAAAATTAATAAAAGTTCAACTGCAAACGATAAACAAAAATCACCATTTTTCCCATCGATTCTCTCCGGTAATAAAAATCGATCTCTTTTCTTTGGTGAAACGAAAAAGGCAATTTGTATTTATGACAATTTGGGAAGATTGATGGAAAGAGACAACGAGATTTTTCGTGGAACGTCCCGTGCACAACTTCTCGTACGAGAAGGGCAACAGAACCGCTTTCTGAGCGTGCATTACGAGACTTTGTGGCTTATAAAGCCACCAGCGAGAGCCAACACTCGTGCAGTTGTTGGTAGCAACGCACATACGAAGAGTGCAGCTCGTCGAAAAGAGTGAACGTTTTTATTGATTTCAATCAAAATAAAAACAATATTTATCGTCTCGTGGAC
Source organism: Diadegma fenestrale (assembly GCA_037043255.1). Taxonomy (NCBI): domain Eukaryota; kingdom Metazoa; phylum Arthropoda; class Insecta; order Hymenoptera; family Ichneumonidae; genus Diadegma; species Diadegma fenestrale. The sequence goes on from CM073317.1 coordinate 12,853,480, forward strand.
CAATTTTTTAACAAGAAAAAAAGCTTGGTCGTTTATCATTTAATCGAAAGCAAACCCATAGTTTTACGCTAAATAAATCAGTGAAGGAGCCACGAGAATCGCGGAATCTGCCAAGTTTTGTATTTCACTTTATCTGTGAATCTTCAGATCAAAGTCCAAGGTGAGTCATCGATCAGTCTCGACAGTGAAAATACTCCTTTTTTTCATCTCATCATTCGCCGGAAAAGTCCCGGTCAAGTGTATTTTAAAAATCGATATTCTATCGGATTTTACAACCAAAATAATTGAAAACAATATTTCAATGAATTATTCACTTTAATGTGGTTTTGCACTGACTTTTATGGTCTGGAAAACGTATTCAAGCTCTTCGGAGCATCGTTATCTGCTGGGCAACGATTTTGTTGTGTTCTTTTTGACCCCGCAGTCGATACGATTACAGGGCACTTGAAAACGATGAGCTGGATTCTTCCCAAGACGAAAACCTCACTGTTCGCGTCCAGAGAAAATATATTTGTCCGATAACGAAAGAAAAATATCGGTCAAATCAAATTTCACAATTGCATTCAGTGTAAAATGTTCGAAATTGAAATGGAAAGTTGGGTCATCGAGACCCAATGACATTTTGCCTGAATAAAGTTTCGTAAAATGATGAAGAATCGAAAATTGTTATTGCAATTGATTCTTGCTTGGATATCAATGAGCTGCATTGAAAATAATCCAACGTGAACATCGTTGCGCTCTTTCCAATCAGTAATTGGCTGAGAAAATATTACGCGGGGATTTCCCAGGCGTAAGTGGGTTCGAAACATGGTCAGGAAAGCTTGTGATTTTTCCAACGACCACGTGGCCTGTTAAATACGCCACTAGCTTCCGATTACACAATTTTTAATAAACTTGGTACAAATGACGTTGCAAAAAATTCGAAAAAACTAGAATTCAGGTTTGATGTCAATAAAATTAGCCTGAAAAAAAAAAATGCATGACGTTGACACTCATGGCACGAAGATATTGGCATGAAACTCGAGTCTCAAGTTTATAGCACAAATCGACGTTTATATTCTTGAAGGAGCTCTCACTCGGGTCTCGAGACCTACTTTTGGCTTGTCAATGATCTTGACCCCACTCGGGCCGGATCTTCGACCAAGGGGACGAGAAAATAAAGAGCAAAGCTTGCTCATTCTTGTGACATGTTTCCAGCAACAAAAAAAATTGCTAATTTTTCAAGAATAAGGGAATTTGATGTTTCAGGAAATTTTGCTTTCACTTACTCGCCAAAAAAGCGATTTTTTCTGCTCCAATTCTTCAGAATCGAACTCTGGATTATCAAGAAATGAATAAATTGAAAATTAAGAAGACGGAAAATTCATTTTTATCCACAATTCGCTGATGCTAGTTTGGGATTTAAATTTGAAAAATATTGAACGGAGTTACGATTGGAAAAGTTCACAAAATGTCATTCAATTCGAATTGTTTATTTTTGTCGATTATTTTGACGTCGAATTTGGGATTTAAATTTGAGGAGAAAGAAAAAAGATTTTGAACGATTCTTGAATGACAATGAATCGCAACGATACTCCGACACTCTCGCTATTTATAGGAACAAAAGGGAGAGTAATGAACTCACGTGGAATTTAAAATTCGAATAATTATACGTGTTTGCGTTATGGATGGACGAAAATGATTTTTCATCGTGGGAAAAAATGGAATGGTTGTTTACTTATAATTACTGGAGGCAGTTTTTACTTTTATCATAGCCATCTGAGCATCTGAGTAATCCAGTTACGACCATATCAGTAGCCCACCATCGCTGGTGGAAGCCCAAGGCTTTTCTCATTTCGCTTTCCGATCTCTACCAGCGCGGAATTATCGCGCAAGGTTGCTCAAACAGTTTAGAAACTCTGCATTGACTCACGCGATCCCTAGTTAATTCATACACGTCCACAGGGACAATAGAAATTTGTCTTCAAGGGATTTCCCTGAATGAGGCAACGAAATTTTTTTCAAAATGCTCAAAACTTGCAAAAATCAACAAAACCATTTTAACAAGTGCGCCCAGCCTGTTTACCGACGACGAGAAACCGAATTTTCAGGTCAGACGAAATCGCTGGCGAACTCAATGAAATTGGTTAATTAAAAAATTCCTATTATCGTAATTAATGGTCGAATCAAGAGAATAGCAAAACCACGAAATAAAAAAAATGACGAGCAGTATTTCCATAGCAGGAAATAATAATTGTATACAGAAAAATGTAAATTATGTCAAACTATAATGAAAAAACTCGGGCAACGGTTGACTGACAATGGGAGGATTAAAAAAATGAGATTATTATTGACGTTGGCTAACCAACTTTGCACGCAATTTTAACACCCTGATAACGAGCGTGTCTCAATGCTATTAAAAAAAAAAACTGGCCATTGTGTTCGATGTTTTCTTTGCTGAACACCGTGACATAAAGCACGGCCTTGTTTCCATCGCTAGATTTTCCGGACGTTATTATTGAAGCCGAGAGCACCGTTGGTCATTAACGCAGTACTCATTACCCGGCGACCTGTGCGAGCCCAGTCGTAAAGCAACAATTTACGAGGATCTCGATTGTTACAGCATCTGTTTTACGATCCATTTTCTTTTGTTTTATCACAAATAGCGTGACAGTTTTATTCTGCGCGGATGAACTCTAACCTTGAGTGAATCTTCAGCCACTTATTTCTGTAATCGGTTAACAAATAATTAAACTCGTCACAGCCGAAATCAAACCGTGCGAAATTATCCAAATTTTCTGGGAAACTTTTCATTTTTTTAAATTTATTATTATCTCATTATTTTTAATGCACTTCACGATTCGGCAATTCAAACAAACATTTCCGTCATTTCAACGTCACATTTTGTTGATAATTTCGGGAAAAATCAAATTTCCTATTTGAAATTTCTAAATTATTTGATTGAGCTTTATTTTATTATATTCTTTCATTCGTAATAAACAAATAATGTAAGAACAAAGTGCGTCACACCGAGTGATGTCACGCCCATAGGAAAGTGCGTGCCGGTACTCGGCGACGCGTATTATTGTTATTTCCAGGATGGTCAGCGGATCCTTAAGGTAGTGGGGATTGGATATTGCTATACGCGAGAGAGTCTGTCGTGAGGCGAGAGTCTAGTGAGTTTCGTGAGTTCTTCATTCAGTTTTGTTTAGCCACTGTCACGCAACGTTCCTATTTTGTGTGTCATAACAATTTTGTTATATTTTCGTTAAAAAATCGCTCGTTTTATCAAAAAACTTGTTTATTCTTAAAATTATCAACACGACGGTCCAGGAGAATTGAAATTTTTCGTTCAGACTGTATCAGTAAGTGTAATCGAACAATTTATTCAAAGATTTCTGATTCAAGAAAATCCTAATTCGCGAAAAATCATGTGAAGGATTTTTCATTACGTGTTTCATAATTTTTCCAAGGCTCCGCCGTTACCGGTGCTTTATCATTTGATAAGAAACATCAATTTATCGGAGGCTTGTTTGGTCCCGAAAATCAGGGACGACGATAATTAGCATACCGGTGAAACGAGCAACCAACCAGCTCGAGACACGCGTGTACTTCGCAAAACATAAAAACCAAAAAGTATTTCCCTTGAAGCCTGTTCCTATTTTTGTTATCGTCTTCGTTATCACGAGCCCTGGCCAGAAATTCGTTCGCTCGTCCAGCATATTCGTTTTTCCATATCGGAGGTCATTTTTTTCTCGAGGATTCAGGTCAGGGCGACAGTGCCAATCTTTTCGAAAGTTTCGGAAAAAAATGACAATTTTAAACAAATTGTTTCGTTCGTTCGATCGGAGCTTCGCTGGGAGTGATCGAATAATTATTAATTTATCGTAATCTTGACGCGATAAATAAGAAAAATGTTGAATTCGATGCGTCAAAGACTTGAATTTCAAGTAAGAAAGCCGGACCCGATGACGTCAACGTGCATTCTCGTTACTTTCACTTTTTACATCCTGCTCTTCTCAAAGACCACCATGAGATTGAAAACTTTTTTTCTCCCATTTGAATCTCGCCATACGAACACAAAAAGAATTTCCAAATCAAGAGGATTTTGTAATTCACGATAGCATCGTTCGATGTTACGAGGGAGGACTTGTTCCGAAATTCCTCAGCGTATTATTTAGTATACCGAAATAATAAAACTGGTTAGGACGACGACGTGATCGATTCCCTCGACTCTGACCTCGAATTCTTAATGTCTCACGTGACCGGACTCTCGTGTATACGATTCCGATGCGATTTATTTTTCAATAACTCCATCCGCGATTGCTCGTTGATCAAACGTCATCGAGCTCGCGTTTTTGCACACAGAGAAACGTTGAAATAAAATTAATTTTGACACGTTTTTTCACATTTTCTCATTTCTTTGCAATCTTTAGATCGTCCATTTTTTATGTAAATACATCACGAACGCATTTATGCTTTTGTAATCACGATTAATGCGCTCGATATCGTGTTGCAATGCAATTTTGCAACACGTACTAAATAAAGAAACAACAAATCGATCAGGACATTCTTGCAAGAGGAAAAAACGAGCTGCTCGCACGACGAATTCTCGAAAGTCGTACACACAGCCCGATCGAGAAACGTCGTTTGCTCTGACGTGCGATAAAAAAGAGGAAATAAAAAATGCGTCTTACCACGAGTCGCGAACGAACATGTAAAATCGAGGCGCTTTCTCCACAGCCAAGAAAGACTTTTTCTTTTCGGAAGAGCTATTCACGAGAGCCTTCGTTTGAATTTCAATTTTCTTTGTCCATAAAGAAACGCTAGAATTCTAAGAGAAAAAAACGCCAAAGTCAAAGAAACTCGATTCATGGGATAGAGAAGAATTGCGCGACAAACAATTGACCATTTTTTTCGATCGATTTCTAAAAATATTTCCAACGAGACATCACAATTTTAAGGTCATCAATGAAATAATAAAAAATCGTCCGTATTGCCGCTGGTTACTTTGGAACATTTGTCCATCGCGTCCGGAAAGCGAAAAAAAATTATGAAATCTCCGGGTCACATTTTTCTCCACGCAACTTTACACACCGAAATCGTTCGTTTTCCATGCGGAAAATTATGCCACGTTCATGGCACTTTTACAATTATTGCGATAGATGCTCGTTACGGGGGTTTGTGCGCAAAAGTTGCGCTAAATTTCTCCACGCAGAAAATGACACTCTTTGATTCGTGCAGCTCATTATGCAAATAGTAATTTTAAAGAAGCAATTTTTTTTGTCACACGGTATTCGAGCAAGTTACACAATCGAGTGCCGAGGAAATTGAAATTACAAAATGCCAGCAATGACGAAATTCGATTGCTTTATTTCGATTTTTCTAACGCAATGAATTTAATAATTTTTTAAAATGATTTTCGCCACATTGTTCGTATGATTGCAGAAAATGTTTGGACTGACGTTCGTGCTGCTGATAAGCAGCTACGTCGCCGCGTCTTCGGCTCAATGTTTGACCGGAAATGATAGCCCGGCGATGGTGAAACCCAATGCAAAAGATTTGCTGACTTCTGCTCGTTTGGGTTTCTCTTTGGATGCCTTGAGAAAAGCCTCCCTCATCGAACCCGATGACAATTTGTTCTTCAGTCCTCACAGTCTTCACCAAGCAATAACGTTGGCTTACTTCGGTGCACGAGGCACAACGGAGTCGTCGTTAAAAACGGCGCTTCACATACCGGAGGAGCTTACCAAGGTCGATTTGCAGAGATCTTACAGTTTAGAAAAATTGTTGAATCATCAGAAAAAGGAGCAGGTGAGAAAACTTTAGTGTTTCAAGTAAAAATATACGAAAAGACACTGAAAAACGTCGTTAAATGAGCTGAAAAAAAGTTGAATGCAAATTGCAACAAGTGCAGCAAACACGAAGCAACAAATTATCGAACATTTTTTTTTATTTTGCAGGGAAAAGAATCACCGAGTTACGAGTACAACAGTGCAAATCATTTGTGGATCAGTAAAGAGAAAAAAGTACGCGAGTGCATGCTGAATTTGTTCGATAGCGAACTCGAGGAAACCGATTTCCGGGCTGATCCGAAACTTGCACTCGATCGCATCAACGATTGGGTCAGCAACGCGACAAAAGGTCACATAAAGGATCTCATTCAAGCAGATAGTATTACCGCCGATACTGATCTCGTGCTTGCCAATGCTGTTTATTTCAAAGGACTCTGGACGAGTCGTTTCGACAAAGCCAATTCCAAACGTGACATTTTCTATGGAACTAAAAACAATCTCGTGACTTTCATGCGTCAGAAAGGAACTTTCAATCATGGTAAGATTTAACATTCATTTTCATTATTTCGATCAATAATTAATACGGAATAAATTACTTTAATTAAGAAAAAAACTATGTGGAATGTGAAATGTATTTTCTTTTTTTTTCCAGTTATTTCGGAACCTCTCGGCGCTCACATCTTGCAATTACCCTACAAAGGCGATGACGTCTCAATGTATATTCTCTTGCCGCCATTCGCAATGTCGCGGTCCATGGGGAGCTCCGGAGATCGTACGAACTCTACGATCGATCGTGACGGAATTCATCAATTGATCGAAAGAATAACGAAAACGAAGAAAGGAACCGATGAACTTTATGACATTTTGGATGGCGGTATGCCACCCAGGGAAGTCGAAGTGTCTCTCCCACGATTCAGTATCGAGAGGGAACTTCAAATCGCGCCCCTTCTTCATGCTCTCGGAGCTGGTGAGCTCGTCACACCCGACAAAGCTGATCTCCGTGGTTTCCTAGCTGACGGCCAAGGCACTTTGCATCTCGGCGATGCTGTTCATCGCGCCAAAGTCGACGTTAACGAGGAAGGAACAACCGCAGCTGCCGCAACAGCTATTTTCACTTTCCGTTCTGGCAGACCCGCCGAACCGGAAGTTTTCAATGCCAACCATCCGTTCCTCTACATCATTTACGATCGACCCAACCGGGAAATCCTCTTTACCGGCATTTACAGAACTCCGCCAACACCCAGCCAAGCCACGAGTTCGTAAAACCCCAAACAACTCGAACAATTTCAACAAGCTTTTTTCTTTGCATTTAAAATAGTTCTCGTGCAATGTTTCCACGTTAAAAATACAACTTAATTATCGACCTGGGCTAATTGACAGCTAATTTGTCGAGAACTTACGATGTAAACTTTCAAAAGAATTTTCAAAACTCGTGCCAAATTTTCCTGCAACATGGAATCGCCGGGTTTTGACGTTTCATTACGAGAACTACCTTAAAAAATTCTTACGAAAAGCAACTCGCGCCGTTGTCTCTTAGTTCCTCATTTTTTTCCCCACGAATTTTCACCACGTGCCTCTGATCAAATTTTCATTACACAACTTTTAGACTATTCGAGCTTTTTTACTTGCATCACATTTCGGAGTTGATTGTTTTTTTTTTTTTTGAATGATTGGCTCGTAGAACAAAAAAATGATCGAAGGGATGTTGATGCCCATCGCGGAGTGGAATTTGTATCATTTTTGCACCAAGGAACACTCTCGCTTCATGACATTTCTCGGGATACTAAATAATCGAGTGAATTTCCTTTTTCTTGAATTTTATTCGAGAGAAAAAGTCACGCGTGCTACGCACTTGGAATGTTAATTTCACTTAGAAACACATTAGCATAGAATTTCTTATTTGTTTGAAGATTATTGTATAATTTTTAACGATCAAACAAAAATATACAAACTGTGACAATAAATATAGATCTGCGGAGGACTCGAAACTGAAAAACAGTCCGATGATCGATTTCGCGACAGCGTAGAAAAAAGATGGATCGATCTGTCAAGAGAATGTCATCTCGGAAATTTTTAATTGACAGATAATGTAGCTGATATTTATTTTTTACGGCTATGAATAAATAAAGCCATTTCACTACGTTTGTTATTTACGAATTTTACATTTCGACTAAAAACTCCAACTTTTCCATGCAGGAGAACGAATCGTGTCAATTGTTGGGTCGATCCTGAACTACATTGGGCTTCTCTGAAGTTCGTCTCTTATCAAGTCTGAATGGTGAACCACAAGATCAGTCACCAGAGCCTTTTCGACTTCTCTATTTCAAAATACCGGTGCTCGTTCGTCGTGGAAAAACCACAAATTCAACCTTCTCTCGAGTATCCAAGAGACACTTTCAAAGACATTGTAAAAACCGTATTCTCGATATGCGTCAAGTTTTTTTAAATTCGATGTGGAAAAAGAAACTTGCGGCTTCGGAATGATCGAAACATTCGTTGAAAATATTCAACAGATTCTGTTGTATTTATTCGTAATTTTTTAAAGGTTTTCAAAGAAAAAAACGAAACGTTGCATCGATGCAGTTTTTTCAGCGTCGTTATTTAGATAAAAAACTAAAAATGGTCCGCGTCGTTAGAAATAAATTGTCGATAAATTTCGGGCTTTTTCCAAGTTTGACTGAAATAATTTTCAAGTTTTATCGTAAAGCTGGAGAATAAGAATGCAGCAAGAATCATGGAACGTCGTATCAGTTCTTATCAACAAAAATGCATGTATTTATTGAAGAAAAAAATGAGGGAATCAAGATCGAACGGTGCTGTGCGATTGTCCCAGAAAATTTCGGGGGACAGAACCATGACGGAAATTTTTTCTGCATACGATAACAGTTTAATGCACAGAACAAACAATTTCGGCTCACGCAGCTTGTCACGCGAATGAATACCTGCTTGCCAGGACAGAGGGATAAAGATCAGGGTCAATTGAGCTCGCAAATGGAGCTCCAAGTGGCTCCATTCTTACCCGATGCTGGGATGCAGGAATTTTTAAATCCACTAAATGAGAACGGAAAATTTAATGGGTTAGCGGAAATGGAAATTATTTATAATCCAGTTGGACGATAAAGTGAAACTTTTTCAACATTCCATTACAATAATTTGGTCGTTGATTATTTAAATTATTAAACTATATCGTTCGATTTTTCAGACACGATATTGAGGATTCCACAAGTGCAATCGATAAGAAACAAAAACGAGAAATAAACGATTTTAAAAGTTTTTGCAAATTTAATCTGACGATTTTTTCACTTTTCGAACAAACTTTTCAATTAATTGGGACTCGGTGTATGTTCGATGCATTATTTATCGAGCAAACTTTCACGAAACTGTTTAAAAGTGAATAAAATTGTGTTCATCATTAGGACCGGTTGCAAAAATGTTCATAACGACAGGAAAAAGTCTTGGACGAAAAAATTAACGATTCTTAGCCACTCGGCAAATACAAGTTACAGCGAAATTCTATCGTCGAATTATCCGAACCGCAATGCTCCAATCATCGTCACGTAAATTCAATATCGTCGTTTATTACTGTTATTAGCTGATGGTAAAGCCGCGGGTCGTGCTCCGGCAACGAGAAATGATCCCAAAACAAAAAAGTCAGGCATCGTTTCCTCGAGCTGACAAACACGAAAAGAACGAGAAAAGAGGATTTCCGGGTGGATGCGTTAGACCCTCGAGGGTTCCCCTCTCAATGCGGTCGAACAATCGCGTCATTTCCGGCAACGTTAAGTATACACTTGAATGCTGAATAAATCTTGGTCGAATCGTTGGCAATATTATTAAAAAAACAAAACAAAACTCAATAAATTAATCGAATAAATTGGATTTTCAATCAAAGGCCTAGGCCACAATATAACGAAAGAAAAAACTTGGCAAATTTCATGATTTTTGTCAGCCAAAAATGTTTGAAAATTATCGAATAAATGTCGAAAGAATTTCGATTAATTCGATTATTTGTCTTGCTCAAGGGTTCTCGGCGATTATTGCTCGAGCGCGAGCATTCTCGTAACGGCCGTTTTCCCTTGAATTTGTTTCCCACAAGCACGTTTGATTAAAAGCGAAAAAGCGAACAGTTGAGCGTGAATAAATAAACAGCAAATAAAAAAGATAAAAATCAATATATCGTTGATAAAGGAAACGATCGCTATAATCCGTACTAAAATTCATGTTATTCATAAATAAATGCAGAGCTAGAAAGAAGGAAAAAAACGGGGGTTTGATCGTGATCGACGAAACGTATGAATATTATCGTTGAATATTGACTGGTATATACGAGTGCAACAAAGTCGAAGGACGATCGTGTGCCAGATATTGCGAGATCGTTTTTTCCTTTTCGTTTTGTTTTCTTCACGCAATCTCATATAATTCTGCGTACATATGGAACTGCCGAGTCTAATAGGTGAATGTACTCGTATTGTAAATGAGTTCGCGTCTTGTATATCACGATTATTTTTCACCGCTCCGCACACTTTTCCGTCCCTTTCTTTCTTCATTTCTCTCTCACTCGCCCAAGTCGCGTTATCCATTAATTATAATAATCCAAGTGACGGCTATCGCGATAGCGCTGATACGCTCTTGTACGGACAGTGTCATATCTTCGCAATGCGCCGCGACGCCTTACGATCAAATATATACATATATATCGATATAATTAAAACCCAACATTGAAAAACATACAGCGAATGTGGCTTGTCAGTGCATAATGGTCTGTGACCCCTTTGAATGTGTGTTGTTTCTTGAGAGACCGCTATATTCTTGTAATAATACAACGACATGAATTCTCGACCACCCACAATCGAGCGAGGCATCCTGAGTGTCATAAGGACTTGAAAACGACAGAGAAGTCTGCGTCGATACGACGTTTTAATTTTAATTCAACAAAAATGGGAGCTCGTGCGAGGCCAACAAAAAAAATTCGTATATTTTTTGCATTCGAACATAAATTTTTAAATAACACGATTATTTCTCACCCACACGACAGAGCCGAGTGTCGAGTGCGCGCTCAAAGTGTGATCGTATCAGTTTGATCATATCGCGAATTGTTGCGATTTTTCCTCGCGCCCACGAGCCGCGACAGATCGCAAGACAAAAAGTGCGTATGGACCGCGCAAAGATCGGGAATGAAAAAAACTATGAAAACTCTTGAAAAGGGAAGTAAAAAAAAAAAACGTCACAACTTTTTAGCGTTGGACTGCAATAACGACGAGCCGACAACGCTATAAATCAATTTAATCGTGCGTACAATACCTGATAATAATCTCGCGTGCGCACGTTTAATGTAATCGCGACTTGAAATTCGCATTTAAAAAGGTGACTCTGGAAACGAGCCGACAAAATCCTCCGCGAGATCGCGTAATATCAATTTTACCTGCACAACATATTTCTATACGTATAAACACACCTGACGCATACATTTTTTTCAACGTGCCTTTGCATCCGTGTAATAGATTACGTATCGACCATATAAACGGTTCCGCGATACAATCCATGCTGGTGGACTTTACGAATGCCACAAAGATGCTGCTCTTCGGCATCTTGGCAAAAAATCTCGAATTATTCGTTGCACAGTTATATTCCACGCGTCAATATATTGTGTCGAGAGGATAGAACGAGAGGGAAGAAGAGACACGAGACTGTATTACGTGTACAGTTACAGTAATCGATGTGCACAATTATAACTTATGCGCGCAAGCTCGGATAAACTTATTATCATGAATTCATAAGATTCGTCCTTGTCGATCCTCAGATACATAATATGTTGGGATGCATTCTGTATGTTGGTGTGTGTGGGTAATATGTGAATTTTATGCCGCGAGCTTACCGCGAATTATTGGATATGCATCGTGCATTTTTTTTTTTTACGATTTGAAAATTCTTATATTTATATTCTTCGGTATATCTCTCGCTGCTTCCGTGGATTAGCAAAACATTTGGCGTCGTAAAATATACAGAGTTTTCGCTGCACAAGTCTTTTCATATGGAAAGATCGCTCGTCAGAATCCTGGAAATTCATGCCTGCCTGTGATGACGATGCTGTGCGAATCTTACCTCCGGGGCTTCCCTAACTCTTCTTGCCACACACGGCAAACGCTTCATTATAATCTCTAACGAGATAATCAGGTTGAGCGAGAGAGAGAGAGGCTTTCATGTACGACGTCAGTGCACAGCATAAAATATTTACTTGTCGTCGTCGTATATTGTATTTTATGGCCTGTATATTATCGTATTTGGACGTGGAAGAGTCGGTGCCAATCTGGACCGTTCGTTTCCCTTGCCATTTACAGTAAATTGAAAAAATTAATACCAACCTTTTGTTTTTTTTTTCTTTATTTAAAAAATTGCAGACTGATTGACGAGGATTCGATCGAATTTTATTCGCTTCAATATACTAATTCAGAGAAATCTCATCTCAGTCGTTTCGTCACTATAATATTTGAGTTTTTCCAGCGGTTTTTATAAACGCGTTTATATTTTCATACATACACGTGCATTTAGCAAGTGACTTGACGAGATGGTGAGAGCTGCATCCGCAATCTCGTTAAAAAGTAACCAGCCCAGATTCCGCGAATGGATAGTCCAGGTCAGGCGACGAGCGACGTCAAAAACAATTATTTTTCAGAAAATGAGCTGAAAAAAGAGCAACAAAGAAACGAATGAATGGTCGCGGGAGAACGAAGCAATTCGTGTAAGCTTTTTCACTCTGCTATACACATTTGAGAGTTCGCTGCTGTTTCAGCAAAACACGCATATCGCACTGCGGGTCCAATCAGCGAGAAAGGCAAATAACTGGAATACTTGCAGTCTCACGTAATTTTTAAAAAACTCAAACGAGTTTTTTCCTCAGCGCATATCTGATGTTTTTGGAGTTTGAAAAACAAGCAAATTTTGACGAGTGACCTAATTTTGTTTTTCAAATCCTAATGATATTCATTAATCCCACATTTGCTCGATTTTTCGTCCCAAAAATTGGATTTTTGACAACAGTGAAAAACCCGAAAAAGGTTCCAGTTTGTTTCAAGTAATTTCCGTCTTCGCCCTCGCAAACTTCGTGGCTTCGCGCGTTTTGCCTAATAGAGACTGCTTTGAAAAAAAACGTCGAAAACTGAGCGATCATAAAGTTTTGGAGTAAAAAAAAGTGATGCCCGTTTCGTAGGTTTAAAAAAGAAAAAGCTGAAAAGGCTTTTGTCATTGTGCATCGTGAGTCTACGCTCGTTATTAGCTATTCAAGTAAACAGCTATCCTCAAGACGTATTTTTAATGCCTCTTCGGGCTGGTGGTCGTCGTCGCCGAATCGCACGATGTTGGTTGGCATGGTCAGAAAAAAAAAAAAATAATAAAAATTAGTCGAGTCTCTCGGAAGATGCTCGTAGCGTGCTTCGGATCTTGTGGTAAGTCATAAAGTATCCACACGCATTAACGTGCGTCCATAAGTATAAAGTGTACGTGACTCATTGCCTGGTATTAAATGAACGAGAGCCAAAAGCAACAAAAGCTCGCACACAGCATCCGTGCGAGCTCCGTTATTAATTCTTAATTGTTATTAATTGTTGTCCCGTGAATCCTTCGCCTGCCTCTTCCTCCTCCTTCTCCTCCTCCCTCTTATTTTATCCGTTCTTTATTTAATCCTTTTCCTTACCCTCTATATCTTGTCTGTTTATACGCCATATACGTGTTTTATGTAATGCGTGTGTCTGTATGTATATTACAAGGGGGCGGAGGTAAGAAGTCGAGAGCCCGATACAAGCAATGCGGAACGCGCGCATCAGTTTCTTTGGGATAAGGAATTCTCTTGACCCTTGGGCAACTCGGACCCGTTAACATTTTTATTTTATTCGTCGCGGTTTCTTCACTATAGACACGTTTTGTAATTCCAACGAGATCCCCTGCTCCTCTCTTCTCTCAGGAATTTCGTTTTCACCCAACATTTTAATCATTCTTTTTACTAATACCAACATTTAACCGTTATCACTTTTTCTAGGGCATTCATTGTTTCTTCGTCTTTTTACACGTCATAATGGACAACTTCGTGCTCCTGCGCCTCCTCCTGTTGCTCGTCGTCCTTTCCAATAAATATCGAGCCGTTCCTCACCAACTTTTGCTGTTCAATTAAATCGAATATCGATACGATTATTCGTCGCGTTATCTCAGGGAATAAATTTACACAGAAATTTCTAAATTGTACAGATTCTCATGACGTGTGGTTGCGTCAAAAATTTGTGTACCTTGCGCTGACATAAAACATATGGCGAATGATGGCGAAAGAAAATTTATCAAGTTTTGTTTTGCTATAGAGCCGCACGAGCGTTACTTTGACATTGAAAAAACTAACGTCATTTTCCTCAACACCCGAAAATTCATCTTATTGTCAAATTATTTGTTTAGAAGAGTTTTTCGAACCCGCAGCAGATGAAAAGCGACGAGAGTGTTGACAAAATCAACGGTCGAGTTGCGCAGAGTAAATGAATGTTTATATCAAAAGAGTCTGATCAAAAGAGTCAAAATTATTAATCCACATGACCCTGATTACTCCGAGGGTAATGAAAAATCACAGATAAACAAAAGCAAGAATTACCGACTTGGGGATTATTCGAAAACGAGGGTTCGTCGAATCTTGAATTTCGTACAGGGAAAAAAATGTAATGAGCATCTTTTTTCGCATTACTTTGGGGGAGAAAAACGCCAAAAATTATGTCCACAGTGTCAAGAGACTGGAAAAATATAATTGAGGTTATATATCATCTCGATCTATTGGCATAATGTTATTCACGCTTCACATCATCGTAATGTAAATATTCTTGGAAAATAATGGATATACGCAAACACTATATCTCATGTGTACATATAACGTACTGTGTCACAGACGAGGTTTCCCTCGACCCATAGAAAAAACGAATTTGACTTTATTTTCACAAAAACATCTTAATTTATTCGACAAGTGAAACTTTGAATCATCACATTTGAATCAACTCCGATATTTCTTGTCGCACACGCAAATCCAACAGCACAGCTAGATCCTATATATACAAGTGTAGCGATCGAAAAATCGTCAGTAAAAATGAATCTTCACGTATCAATCGGTTGTTACATTCTCAGCATTTATCTCGGTACGTACACACGGCGTTTGCTAAAATGCATAAACGTATGATTGCATAAAATTGGTTTAAGATTTTTCAATTAATTTCATCGAAACGATCGTTTCACAGTATTTTGTGTCAAAAGTGATCACCTGACACGGAACAGCCGTTATGTAGTAAGCGACCAAGATTTTGAAGAAATGAATGTACGGCCTCTCGATGTGGAAACCCAGGAAAATCGTCAGCCCCCGGCAATCGATGTCAAGGCAATATTGGACTCGCTCATATCTACGAACCGAGTCAAACCCGTGCTCCGACCCACGTTGAAGAATTCTCGAAAGTGGCGATGGGTTCGTCAGACACCTCGAAACCGGGAAGACCTGGTCATAACACCGATTAATCAGGGCGAAGTTTATGAATCACTAGCGCTGTCCGGCGACGCGATCAACAAACTTGCCAATGCCTCCATCAAGTTTAATCTCTACACGTCAAAGAATCCAATTGAGGCTCAAGTGCTCACTATCGGTTCGAGGGAATCTTTGCGTAACAGTAACTTTCAACGAAACATTCAAACAGTTTTCATTACTCATGGATTTCTCAACTCTGCCAAATTCGGCAGTATCACGAGCATTCGGGACGGTAAGTTTCGATCGCAAGTCTCGATTTCCCACTTCAAGGTCTCGGAAAATCGCAATCAAGCTTTCACGAGTTCGAGAATTTCTCTGTGATTTAATAAAAAAATGAGTCACGCGACATTCACACGTCGACTTTTATCATAAAATGTCATCCCGATAGAGTTTTACAATAGTTCAAATATTTGTGTGCATACGAATCGATATTTTAATCAGAATTATTGAATTATTGCATGATCTTGTTTATATGAGAATGACACGCCAATATTCAATACTAATGAGTACGGAGACACAATATTAGTGATTAATTAGCGTTAGTCGAGTATTCATGAGTTCTGCAAGTGTTTTCATCACTGACAATCGACAGAGCCTTCTGGTGGACTTGTGAATTTATGCAGACAGGTTTTTCGGTTCGTTTTCCTTATTGGAATTGGGTGAATTTTGTTATTTTGCTATGACAAATTGCTTGTTCATTGAATTATCATTGTCGCTATAAATCATTGCATTGGTCTAGACACGCTTTCATGAGACATTTACGCGCGTTAATTACACTCGGTTAACTTTCGCCGTGTAATATTTTAGTCAAGTCTGCTCAAGGGGTATGGATGAGTAGCGAAATTTCACATTTTGCGGTTAAAATATTATTTGTCGGATTTATTTGACAGCGTACTTGAACGGTACGGATGAGGAAGTGAACGTGATTGCAGTGGATTGGAGCGCATTCGGTGTTTCACTTTACAACTGGTCGGTGGACAAGATGCAGATTCTTGGAAATCAAGTTGCTCGAATGATCAATTTTTTGAGAAGCCAATCTGTGTTACAACTGGAAATGACTACGCTGGTTGGTCATTCGCTGGGCGCTCATGTCATGGGGATTGCAGGGCGAAGAGTTATCGGGGGCAAAGTCAACCAAATCTTTGGTAATTTTTCAAGTGAATTTCTCGTTGTTTTTTGTTTTAAGTTTGCCAAAGTTTACGATTGAAAATTTGTTGTCCGTTCGTCATTTCGAATCAGGATTGGATCCAACCCGTCCAAGTTTTCCCAGCTCGGAAAGCAAGTATCGTTTGTCACCAAAGAGTGCGAGGCACGTCCAAGTGATCCACACGAACGGAGGAAATCAAGGCTTCTTGCAGCCTCTCGGACACGCAGATTTTTATCCTAATGGTGGATCGAATCAACCAGGTTGTTCGGCTCTGGATTATTCCAATAACGGAGGTTGTTCCCATGCTCAAGCTTTTTGGTTCTTTGCCGAATCACTCAATTCCCCGGTAGGCTTTAAAGCCCTGCGATGCAAATACACAGAAAATCCTTTCAAAGGTCAATGCAGCGGTAAAGTTGTTCTCATGGGAGGACGTTCGAATCACATCAACGTGACTGGATCCTTCTATCTCAAAACAGGTGCTGCTTCACCTTACGCCCTCGAATTGCGACGGAGGGATCAAAAAACATAAAATACTATACACATTGAATATAAATTGGACGACTTTTCAATATTTTCTCAAATCATTAGCGACCAATTGTCAGAATTTCATTTTTCCAATATTTATGATCAGGAGTTGAGAAATGTTCATAAAAGTTGTCAAAACGAATTCCACGTCAATTTTTTTTCTCTCGTGTATATTCAATAAATCTTGTGAAGAAAAAACCGTTTCGAAAACTTTGTTAATAACTTTTTAAGACTTTCAACCCACTCAACGAACTTTCCGAGTTAAAAAAACACTGCCTCGTGCTCTACGATTGCTGTGCACGAAACAGTCCACGAGTAGGTCACCCAAGAAGGGTTTAGGTCTCACCTGAAGCTGTTCAGCTCGGAACATCGCTCGAGCGACCGCGAGCAGCCTCGTGAAAAATTTGGAAATTAATTAATTCGAATAAACTTGTGATGTTTTCAATAATGAAGACTAAAATTATCATTTGTATCGACTAAACTGAAACACTTGAGGCGTTTCATACTCACTGCTCGAATGACGTACGTATCGAATCGAAATAGCTTTCAATTCTATGCCAAGAGATAACGCGGGCTGAATTAATAGATATTAATTCGGCAGATGCGTACAGACAAATGTTCCCCATGCGAGTATCGCGTTCGCCTGGTTTCAGTGCCACCTCAACAACTTTTCTTTCATTGTCACATTCGTCTGTATAAACCTGAAGAAGAAATGAACATTTCTCGCGAATTTTTTTACATCCTCAGCATTTACTTTGGTAAGTAAAATTTTCGATTTTTCAAAGAATTTCACGATTCAGAGAAAATCATTGTGTTAATTATTTTAATGAGAACGGTATTTTTACAGTATTTCTTATCGAGAGTTCCGAGCCCGCTGAAAAACTCTGCGAGGTCGATGTTGCATTTAATCTTTACACAAAACAGAATGTTTATTTTCCTCAGTTGCTAGAACTTGATTCAGAGATATCTGTGCAAAAGAGTAACTTCCTAAGCTCGAAATCGACTATTTTTCTCATCCATGGATGGAGGAATAAAGCCAGATTTGAATCTGCCATTGAAATCATTCGTCAATGTAAGTTTTTCATGGAGAATTTAGGCA
This sequence comes from Diadegma fenestrale, assembly GCA_037043255.1. Classification (NCBI taxonomy): domain Eukaryota; kingdom Metazoa; phylum Arthropoda; class Insecta; order Hymenoptera; family Ichneumonidae; genus Diadegma; species Diadegma fenestrale. Next base: position 12,871,560 of record CM073317.1, read on the forward strand.
GTGAAAACTAATGGCTTGGCTTGGCCATTTTTTGAAAACAAAAATTATTCGAATCTTGAATTCTTTGATAATGTGATTGAAAATTCGCTGCTTATCGTGGTCTGGTTCCATTTTGACACAGCGTATTTGAAGACCTCTCCGTACACAAACGTGATAGTGGTGAATTGGAAACCTTCGAATGCATCGCGTTATCGGCGTCCGGTGAACATGATTGTGAATGTTGGAATCCAAGTCGCTCGGATGATCGATTTTTTGAATAACTTTGCCGGGTTACGGCTTTCTTCAACTACGCTCGTTGGTCATTCGCTGGGTGCCCATATAATGGGCGCTGCTGGGCACCAAGTTACCGTTGGCAAGGTCAACCAAATATTCGGTAATTCCTTTTTTCTTCGATTTTCACAGCGATTTTCGAACATTTTTGAATGAATCTCGACGTTTTTCTCGTTCAGCATTGGACCCACTTCGTCTGGGCCTGAAAAATCTGGATTCAAGACTTCGCCTGTCAAGGAAAAGTGCAAGGAACGTGCAAGCCATCCACACGAATGGGAATCAACAAGGATTGTTGGAACCGCTGGGTCACGCGGACTTTTATCCCAACGGTGGATCGCAGCAGCCAGGCTGTCACTCTATGGATGTTTATACAAATGGAATGTGTTCTCATGATCGAGCTTTGTGGTTATTCGCGGAGTCGATCAAAAGTCCAGTAGGATTTAGAGCCTTGAGGTGCAGGCCCGGAGAGAATCCTTATCAAGGTCAATGCACCGGTAAAGTTGCATTAATGGGGGGACGTTCAAATGATATCAACGTAACTGGACAATATTATCTCAAAACTGATTACGATTGGCCTTTTGCACTTAAATTACGACGAGAAAATGGAACATATACGTTTGTGAGCATATAAAGGGCTCTGGAAATTTAACATTCACAACGAGGCTAGCTCTGATCAAGTTGCGATGACACGTCGAAATACACTTGGTCAAGAATCGATTAATCGGCATCAGTTTTCAAAGTGCATTCGTCTAAAAACAAAAGTTTCAGTAAATATTCATATTTGTCTAAACTTGTGTTCATTCTTATCGAACTGCTCCAAAATAGGTTCAGGAGCGCTGTAACGCTACCAAAAACCGCTCGCACGAGTTGTGAATTGTTGATTGCGAATTGATTTAATCGAAATAAATGCAAAACCTCAACTCTTGTACTTGGTTTGAATTTTCTTCCATTTTCACTTGGAAAATGTCCATGAAATTATCGTCAAAACGTTGTTTAATAATGAACGACACGTCATTCCAAATAATAAACTCCGTGATCCCAATTTTTCGTGGTTCACACGAAATCCTTGAAGTGCTTATCTCAAAATAGAGTTTTGCATTCGCAACTTTGTTCCTGAACAAAGTCAACTCCAACGCAGTCAAAAATCATCGACCGTGGCCTTCGCAAGAATTTGGACTTAACGCACTTGAGAATGAGTGATAACTCCCGAATTTCGTTAATTGTCAGATCGGAACGTGTCCATCGAGTCACGTATGAGTTTTGTATCTGCTAATGAAAACGCACGAATGTCCGAATACAATTATCATTCCCCCAGGCCTGTGCGTACACGAGGCCAAATTTTCTTTTACTGTTACGTTCGTATATAAATGTGAAAATTGGTTGAAACGTTAGTAAAAATGGATCTCCGCAGATCAACTGGTTTTTATATTCTCAGCTTTTATTTCGGTGAGTAAAAGTTTAGCGAATTTTTCTCATAATCACGCTGCACATGCCACTTGTTAAATTTTTTATTAATCCGATCAAAACTATATTTTTACAGTATTTTTTGCGAGAGCCAATCCGCGAAAAATAATCGCTCCCGTTGAGACCAATGGCAATGCTATGGTTATGACCGAACCGCCACTGGCTAGTCCCATGGAGAATCGAGAAGAACCGCCGCTGATCGAACCCTCTCGTTACGACGACGTAATCGCAGCTCTCGCACTTACGGACCAAGACGAAGACGGACTCGGGAATGACGAAGATGTGATATTCCATCTTTTCACCAAACGCAATCCGACTGAATCTCAAGTACTAGAAATCGGTTTGGCAGAATCATTGAAAAGCAGCAACTTCCAAGCAGGTGTATTGACAGTTTTTGTAACTCATGGATATTTAGTTTCATCTGATTCTTCATCCGTGGCTCTGATTCGTGATGGTAAGTTTTCACTTGTCGAACGTTTCCAGAAATTTACTCTTTCTGGCTTTCATTCAAATTGATTTGATTTTGAGATGCAGTTTCTTTCTGGATTCATGAATATCGACGACGTGATAACAATTTCCATTAATCACTGCTGTTGCATTTGATCGACAGCATACTTGACCGGCACAGAGGAAGTGAACGTAGTTGCAGTTAATTGGAGCGGATACAGTAGATCACTTTATCGACGGTCTGCGAGAAACGTCGAGGTGATTGGAACTGAGGTGGCTAGAATGATTAATTTTTTGAGAAACGAGGGTGGATTAAGACTCGATTTAACTACGCTCGTTGGTCATTCGCTGGGTGCTCATGTTATGGGAGTTGCTGGGCGACAAGTAACAGACGGCAAGGTCAACCAAGTTTTCGGTAAGTTTTTGCGAAACTGTATAATCGATTGTTCGTTTTGCAATATATTTTCTTAGTAATCAACTGAGCAACTTGCTTGTTCGCTTCAGGCTTGGATCCAGCTGCTCCAAGGTTCAAGGAAACAAACAACACGGTTCGAATATCACAAAGTAGTGGGAGGAACGTGCAAATAATTCACACGAACGCGGGAAATCTTGGATTGATGGAGTCCCTCGGACATGCAGATTTCTATCCAAACGGTGGGTCAAGGCAACCAGGCTGTGGGCCTCAGGATTTGGTCTCGGCTGGATCTTGTTCTCATGGTCAATCTTATCGGTTCTTTGCGGAATCGCTCAACTCCCCTATTGGCTTCAAAGCTCGACGGTGCCTTGAAGGACAGAATCCCGTGGAAGCTGAGTGCACTGGTGAAATTGCTCTGATGGGTGGCCGTTCCAATCAAATCACCACGACCGGACGTTACTATCTCATAACTCATGACGAGCCTCCTTATGCAATTGATATACACACGAGAAGATAAATGCTAAAGAAGTCCGGAATTGGCACGCCAACTTTTCAGATTAAGAGCTACACAGCAAAAAACCGAAGCAATGATAACGATCGCCCGATGGACAAATCCAAATGTAGCCCTGAACCTAATTCAATTCGATTGACCAATGAAAAATGATTCCACAAAAATGACGATGACTCCACATCAGCACGTTTTTTTTTTAGAGTCTCCACGACTCAACATTTCACAAGGATCGTTGCGGGCGCGCTTTCGCGATCCGTACGTAATTATCCTCGTGTGTAACGCGCTCTCCCGCGCACCCATTCGTGCATGCAACGTTAAGTATAATAAAAGGATCCCATTAGGACGAAGCGTGCTACACTAACACCAGACTCGAAATACGTGAGTACTCAGTGACTGTATAGCAATTTACTCAGTGCTCATCAGACACTAAGTAAAATACTTTTTACTCAACATTATCAAGAATGCTTCGTTTTTTAAGTCTTGTAATTACACTCTGAGCAACATATTCCAATTATTTTGTGATCGAGAAAGCCTGCCGCGCGAGTATTCCAAGAATTGGAGAAATTGGAGCACAATTGGAATAAATAAATGAATAAAAAAAATAAAAAACAATCATCGGTACTTAAACCGCGAAATTTTCCGCTTTTCAACTTCGCCTGGAAACTTCAAATTTTATCGTCAGTTTTTGGACCTTTTTTAAAACGAATGAAATGATCGGAAAATTACAGACTGCTCACGTTTGCACAGCTCAATTTGGACATTTCATCAATTCATTTGCGAATTTCTACACCGGCGGTGCTGTACGTCGACACCCTCGAAGTACGGCACGATGATGAACTGTCGGAAGAGGTGAAAAAAGAGTTGCACGCGTTCTCGCACGTGTCTTGCCTAAAGGAGAGAAAAGAACTCTTCTTGCAGCCATAAGATACGAAAGATTCTCCTCGGTAGGAAAGGTGTCGTTCATTATTTCACGTGGAATTTCTCGTTGTTGCTTCCCGTCACTTTTTCTCGTCACTCCAAGTTCGCGGCTTCCACGTGCGTGTATATTTGTATATTAACAGACACGTCAATGTGTGTGTGTGTTTAAAACACACCACCGCGTGCCATGAGACGTTTTGCTTCGCAATTATTAAGCGCGTGTATATACAAAAGGTAAAGTGACGGGTGACCCAATTAGATGGAAAATGGATCGTTCAACAGTCTTGGCACTATTCGACACGGTTTAAAACGTAAAACGTTATTTCGTGGTTATTATTGTTGCTTCGAGACTCTGTGTGCAAAACGTGATATGCCATTTGCATACCTACTCGTACGCAGAGCCGGAACGAAAATTCCTCATCAAACTTCCTACACAAAAGACTTTTTTTCTTACCCTTCTCGCGCCCAACCATTTAGAGTAAATGAGCATGAGCCTTTGAGACATTATCGTCTTAGAAATTATCATTTAATTGTTGCATCTAGGACACTTAATTTGTGTAATGACACACACACTCACACACATCTCAACGACTTTGTAGATTCATTTCTTTTCATTTATTACTTAATTATTCATTTAGAATCTCAATAATATTTCATTCCACGATTGACCCATGAATCCCATAAACGGATAATAAGTTGCCTCAGGAGAATATCAAATTTTCTTCCTTTTTTCGATTCGTTCGAAGATTTTTGCAATTTTTTTACAATTTCCATAATTAACTTCCCGAAATATCGTGTAAATTTGCTTGGATCGTCGCAAGAGAGAAATATTTTGTACTAGAGAAAATATTCAGTCGATTAAGTCGAAAAATTAAATGCATCCTAGCGTGAAAATAATGCAGTCGAGTTGATTTTTCAACGCAACAAAACCAATTGACAGAAAAAAAGTTGGTTCTAAAGCTATCGATTAATTATCAGGAGAAAAAAACTATCGACAGTGCGATTTTTACGGATATCGGCGATTCATGGACAATCGGGAGTGAATGCAGATCGAACCGTGACTAAAAGCAGCTGAAAATGTATTCACACCGTCGATCGATTCTGCTCGGAGTCAATGAAAAAATATTTCATGCAGGACTAATTTGTTTCATCACGTTTTTTTTTTCGACACTATTTATTCGCTTTTGTGAAGGTGAAATTCATTTATGATAAGCACACGTGTACTTTGATTATGACAACTCGTTCGAGGGTCTGAAAAACACGAGTGAGATGTATACGCGATGATGTATTGAGAGAAACGAAGCTATTAGTCACGCGGGGAAGAGAATCCTCTCGCGCGATCCACGCAAGTCGCCGCAGCCCCGTGCGCGTCCAGTGAAAAGTGTTGAGAAATCTTTCATGTCGATCTGTAACTAGCCTGGACTCTCGTAAGTAAAACTACGAGACATGCACGTATACGCGAATACGCGCAAGTTTCGCGCTTCACGCCGTTAAAAACTGATGCTTCGAATTATTTTGTCACGCTTCCACGAAGATTCCTGCACTCGAGCATATATCTGTATGCGTTTTATGATAAATCTCCAGGGGAAAGATCGTTGGCTGTCCGTACGTCCAAATGTTTATTACTTGAGAACCACTAAACGGATTTCAATGAATGTTTACATGAATTACCGAGCGCTGTTACGACACGTCGATCGCGAACGGAGTGCTCGACGCTGGGATTCGATTGGCAAAATAAAATAAAGAAAATGCCAGGGAAATTCTTCGTGATATAAAAATTGACAAATATTTTCCGGAGTTTTGAAAAAAACGAGATTTGTTGGCGTTTGATAATTATGCATTTAAATAACGAAGCGTTTAAAATTGAAATGAAATGATCGTGAATGAATATTCAATTAGAAATTCGAGAGAAATATTCAGATGGATGAAATTTCTTCGTTTTGCCTGGAGCGAGCCTCAGAGCTCCTGAATTTCCGTAATCGATGAGCACCCGTGAACATTTCTATCTGCTGAATATTTCAAATAACATTCAGCTCGAGGCTAATTATTTTTTCGAAGGTTGCACGTGCACGGAGGAGTCTCGATTATTCATAGCAGGAAAAATACGTTTCGAAAAACATAATAATTTGCTTTTAACTCGAATGGCAATAAAGTGCATGGTATAGAGAAACATTGAAAAATGGTGGAGCAAAGTGCGCGTAAATATATTATTCGGTATGTGGATAACGAGAGACGAAGCAAGCAAAACCAACCTTGCCATATATTTTATGGATAAATCTAAACGTTAACGTTTGACCCGTTAGCCTGGATTCGGTATCGTAATATCGGAAATAAGAACGTTGCTCGAAAGAGAAAGAGAGAGAGAGAGAGAGAGAGGATGAGGAAAAAAATCAACACGTTATTTCTTGACGCGTGCAAAGTTAAATCGCGACGAATTTCTTAAATCTCTTGAAACGTATAAACTGATATATGTAAATGTGTTTGAGCGGTACGAATGACTGGCTGTGAAGCGTTCATTTTCCCCGCAGAGATTGGAATAAAATTCTTGAACGAGTTTATGGTCGTTTATGTGAGTTTTCTCGCAAACGAAACTCGATGCGCCAATCTTATCGAGTGAGACTTGGTAAGCTTGCGAGTTTTTCCACATTCCTGGATTCGCGAGATCGGACTATGCAAAATTCCAGACGATTTTGGCACGATGGATATTTTTCCAGTCCCTAAGAATCATCCTCGGGCATGTGAATTATTTTTTCTGTAACACAGTAGAATGTGAATGTCATTTTTTTTCACACGCCAAATTCCGATTGTACTTCGCAGCAGGTAATTTTAATAAATTCCCAGGTGTTGAGAAATCCTTTTTCTCAAGTCCCTCGATAATCTGATCGCGGTGCTATACTTGTTTGGAGTTCAAACCTGACTCATGTTCTCCAGGGGGTGTCTCTTACGTCGTGACTCGTGACAAATGACTGCGGCAAAGCTGTGTAATGCCGCACAACAAATGTTTATCGGGGACGAAAGGCTGTCAGGATTAATGAACTTCATAGATAAACTCGTGTCGCTAACGAAATGTGAACTGCATTGTCGAAAGGTTTGAAGTATCGATTTTTCAGTGTCGATAAAAAATAACTGATAAAGCACGATTGTGTGAATATTTAACAAGCGCTGAGAACTTTGATTCCAGGATTTCCTCCTGAAAAACTAAAAAAAAAGCTTCAAATTTTTTTTCAAAATAACAGAGTTTACAAAATGTTCAATAGATCGTCGAAACCGTTTGCAACTTTTGTGTTACGATCGATTCGTACTTGGCGTTTTGATCGAAATGTAAAAAGTTGCAAATCGTCTCGAGGAATTCAGCTTTCGAAAGTTGGAGGTGAATTGAGTCGATAATTGACCTTAAATCCGTTCGGACAGTTCGAGGAGGTCGAGTGGATTTTTTTGACAGTTGAGTCGATTCTATTAGTTATCTTTATGGGTAATGTTTTCTTGTATAATTTGAAAATTGTTGTGTGACTGGATAATGGCTGCACTTTGAATGAAATAAGAGAAAAAAAAAGTGATGGATCGTTATGGGTTGGGTGGAAATGCGAGGGCGTGCACTCTCGTTACAATAATTTGCCACTTGTTCAACGTATATATTCGTTGGTCTTTCTCAGCAGACACATAAGTAGCGATGTGTGCATTGCTTGATGTTTCCGCATCGCTAGTTTCTCCATGGCGTGGATACTCATACACATGATTAAAGGTTATCACCCGAAACCCGCGGGGTTATCGTCGTCACACCGTTGAACACCATCGATCCTTATTCATCGATAATTCTAAAAAATGCAAATATGGCCAGAAACGAAATTTCAGGCAAGTCCGGGACTCGCGGTGCAAAAAAGTATGTTGAGGAAAATATATTCTGTGCGTAAAGCATGCACTCAAAAGAAAATTTTGTTGGAAAAGATCGATATTTTGTTGGATACGTTCAACTAAACGTTTTTTCGAAAAATCACGAAAATTTTGTCATCCCAGCAAAAAAAATTCTGGAAAATCTTTTCGGAAAGTAAATTTTTGTAATTCCAATCGTAAATTTTGCTGACAGTTTCGTTACAATGAAAAATATTGTCGAAATAACGAAAATTTTGAAATCATACCCAAAATATTTAGTTCGCCGTATTCAACAAAATAAGCCACAGAATTGACATTTTCGATGGAAGAGAATGAAAAATCGTGTGTAACTTGACGATAAATAAGAATTTTGATGAACCGATACTGTGGGCAACAATTACACAAATCGCGTATTAATTAATTACCCTATAAATCAGTGGCCAATGGATTAATTATACACTTTATCAATCAAATAATTAATCGATGAATCATGAAAAACCGCAGCACCGATGCAGTCCTCAATCATTGGAAAAAAAGGCAGTAAAAAAAATTAAAATCTCAGCTGCTTTCTCATTCGCTCGATGAAATCTTGAATTCATATAATTCCTTCCCAGAAGATTCAAACTTATAGTTCGGCAATAATAAAGCCATAAAAAGCGTTAAAGTTTCAAGCTGCAATTAATTGTGCAAGGAATTAACTGGAATCTAACGTGTTATTTTGAATAACGATAAAAATCAAGCTCTTATGCAATAATCATATTTGTGGTGATTTGATTTTTACTTTGTTTGCGAAACGGGCACGTTTATCGATCGTTGATTTTCTTATATGTGCAAGAACGCATTCAACCCCGTATAAGGTGGAGCAATTTAAAATCGTATTTGCACTCCATCAGCCAAGTTAACAAAACGGACAGTAATACTTTGGAATAAATTCACATCATACCCTACTTATTGCTATGTATAAATATATTTATGCATTTATGATATATATCTGAATCGCAGCGTATCATAGAAGGCCAATATATTTCTTCCATTGATCTTTTGCTGTGATAACCGCGAGCGTACAGATTCATGGCGATTGAAAATCGTACGCGACTGTTCGCGGTTGTTCATGAACTTCTGAAAACGATTTATTGTTTTCTATAATAATTAGAAAACGATTCTCACGTCGTCTGGATGCCAAAAATTGAAATGTCGCAAGTTAATAAAAATAATTGAGTATTTCGTCGCGATTTCATTTTTTTCTGTTAAAAATCAACCGAATTTATCGATCAATTCGCCAGTTCAGCTGGTAAAAAATTTCGTGGAGATTTGAAAAGCATTATATACGTTGCTTTCAAACTTTTGAACGATGATGTAAATAAATATTTTTACAGAGAGACACCAAAGCTCACGTTACACGTAATATTAGCATGTAACATTTTATCAATGTACTTACCGGCCGTGGAATTGTTAATAACACAGTCTTGACAAGCTTTATCCTTTGGGCAGCCGATACGGCGTGCATTACTCGGTCGGTGGTGTGTCCTTCGATCGGCCAATGAAGCCAACGTTCACAAGGCGTGTACATTTATGGGTCATTCAATATTCCAACAATTTTTCTCTCCCCCTCCGCCCCCTCCTTGCACGAGCCTGCCTCTTTTTTCTAGCTATAGGAATCTGCGTCTGTCTCGACTCTTCAATCACAGATATCAAGGATCTTATCGACTCGGGCTTCGCTATTAAATGGAGATTAAAATGTCACGTTTTGAAATCTGATATTCGACTTTATTAGTTGAGGAATGTTGACGTGAGGCGTTCACACTTGACGCCTCATGCGACAAGTCTTTTTTACCACAAAAATATACTTTTACCTGTTTTTACAGCAAATTCAATAAATTCCACATGCGAAAATCTCATTTTTACGGGAATTTTTTTAAAACGAGAATTCGTCCTTAAATTCAGAAGAAAATTCAAACAGGGAGCAAGCACACACGAACACAAGTAGGCGGATAATTGCATTCGCATTGGAAATCTGCGAATACACGTACGCAGACGTGATAGCACGAAAAGTTAATCATGCGTTTCTCATTATTTTTATGCTTCACTTATTCATCGAGTTTTCGAACATGGTTCGATTTCCGAACAGGTATTTAGTTGAAGAATTACAGATATACACATAAAGAATTCGTTACCGCATTAATCGATACATATCTCGAGTTATTCGCGGATTTGCGTGCTAAATTTAATCTCAATGAAATTCTATCGCCGACTTGATTCGTGGGCAGTCGGATGATAAAAAAAAAAAACTAGAAATACCTGTAAATCGAACGAAAAATTAATCAGCAGGAATTTTGTCGTTTCACTTGCAATAAAAATGTCTCCGTGATCGTAAAGAAAATCTAATTAGTCCATCAAGTAGTCAGCACTTTTTTGCCCTCCGTCACCGTGTGATTTATTAGGGCAAAAATAGAGAGAGAAAAAAAATGGAAAAACGACCTTAATTCTTGTTTAAACTGCCTTTTTCCTGTTACCATTTCCACTACGTTTTTTAAATTGCTTTTCAATGTGGGTGGTTGTTGTTGTTTTTTTTCGGATTAACGGTACATTGAGATGCTCTTGGATGCTGCACTTAGATAGCAATAAATAAATGGAGTTACGCGACAGAGAGTTCCAACATCGCCTCGACGGGAGAATCTCATCGTATTGCCTGGACCATTATACAGCTCGTACAATCAATTACAGAGCCGAGGACGAGCAGAGCGCAGAGAGCTTTATGTATACGTCCGCGAAAAGAGTTACCAGTGTATCCTGGTGCTTTCTGAACCTATCGCGAGAGTCTCACTCGTTTTATGCTCCACGAGCCAACAAGAGGAGCGGCCCTCTTGGACGTCATATACGGCATGTGTATGTGTACACTTATTTACTTATTTAGGTCTCGGGAACGAGGGAAATGAGATGAAGAAAAAATCAACATCGCGAGCAAACCAACGAGAATCTATTCACGAATGTCTCTTGTGAAATGATTTACTCATTCTTTATCTTCGTAGAAATTCATCTTCGTGCATATGAAATATTAAACGTGAATATTTTTCAGATTTTTTTATACAGTCTCATTTGAGCTGCGATAAGAAATTCATAAAACTTTTTCACAATTAGGCAGCAGATGGGCTTCGTTTTTAGAGATTGATTGATAATCGTGGTATTGAATTAATAATAAAAAAAATGCTGCAAAGTTCATGGATTCAATTTGCAAGAATTGAAATATTAAATCGTGATTATCGTTGCTCGCAGCGATCGCTCTGTTTTCTCTTTGAAGCGTAACCAATAAGTAATTCACAATACGGACATACATGTTGAGCAATAGTAATGGAATGTTCTCTAGCCTGCGAGCTCGGGGATATTATAAATGCTCGAATAATAAAGCTTCCTCGGGGTTGAATTAGAACTGGAGGATCGTAATGATTCGCTACAGGGGGAAAGGTGCAAGCGAAGGAGGAGAATCTTTCGCCTGTGGGCAAGAATCCCAGGAAATTGGCTGCTGCGTATCGTCACGAATAAACGATTATAATTGTCCATTGACTCTTGAGAAACAAAAAGGCACAAGTGTCGTGTCAGAATCCGTTATTCTGGAACGGGAGAAAAAAAAATCTGCAGATCGAGATTTTCATTGTGTAACGCCGCATGAACCGAATTTTCTTCTGGTCATTTAAACAAATGATAAAGAAAAATAGACACAACGTTGAAATTGTCTCGAAGACGATGTTAATGGTCTGGAAAATGTAGCGAGCTTGTTTCTTGTTCTCACAATCTTTATTTATCCGTTTGATTAGTTATCAGTCGATCTTTCATTCGATTTTTATCAATTAGACGATTAAAATGGACGATACATTGGAAATATCACGAGTTCGCAGTTGGCTCGTTCTCCAAGAGTAAATTTACAAGGAAACGTAAAGTATCTTTATTCATTAATCTGGTAAGGAAAGAAGTTGAAATATATATAACTGTCAATGATGGTTTAAAAGCACCTGCACGTTTAAAGATGTGGTTAATACGTATTAGAGGTTTGTTTCGGTTTGATGCATCAGAAAGGTCTGTTCTCCCTCTTTCGGGCTCAGCCACTAGCCATGAAGATTCGTATCTATAATCTGCGTGGCACGAACTCATCCAGATGTAACTAATCTACAATGGGTTATCGAGAGACAGCATCCAACTCTTTATCTTGGCGTTCTTCTTTTCTTTCACTTGCTACTCTATTTGTTTTTTGACCAAAGCTTCGGGATACAGATGGAGTTAACGGGTCGAGTCTCGGGGAGAATGAGATTGTGAGAAAGATGCTTCAAGAGCTCTGAGAGAGCTGCGAGAGAAACAAAAGATGCAAAGAAAGAGAAAGAATCGGGAAGCACAGATTTATAAAGATATGAGGCCCGAACACCACGAACTTGTTTCTCTCTCTTTTTTTTCCTATCTTACCTTAATTTTGTCTTGGTCCCTTTCTCGATCGGTAGGAGATCCTTGATGACGAGCTTTAATGACAGCATTAATGGAATATCATCGACAAAACTGTCTTTAACGAGTGTATAGCTATAGAGCACGTTGCTACTTAATGATTGACTCGACTCGACGTGCCTGATGACATTGACAGAGAAAGATCAGGGATATGAGGCGAGCCTTATAGACACGATTAAACAGAATTCATTTATTTACTCACACAGAGAAAGACTGTATAAGACACGTATATATTGTCGACAAGGACCTGCGGCTAATTGGTTGATGGGGCAAAAGAGCAACGTTAGGATAGCCGATAGTGTGGTGTACGGAATCATCGCTTTCTATTCCACTGTCATAGAGGGCGCACCCGCAAACGAGAATGCGAACGTTCACCGGTACAATTTTTTGCCTATCATCGTAAAGATATTCTAACGCGCTTGAGAGACTTTTTTATTTCTTCTATTTCTCTATTCATGTTTTTTTTTATTTATTTTTTAAACTTTCTTCAGCAAACCATTCAAGCAAAACTGCGGCATCTTTCTATGCGCAGCACGAGAAAATAATCCTCTTCCAATGTTCCAGATAACGAGGACTATCCTCCGACGATATCTTTATTCCCGTTCCAGCGAGAGCAGTTGCTATTTCGCATTTGCTCTTCCGAATGTGTTCATACCTGGAACGAACTTGATAAGAATGACTCTGTGTGTCTTCGCCCAACAAGTGGAATCGCCGTTGAGCTAATTGTAAGGAAATACAATATTTTTAAACAACGCGATTCCAACTTTTGAAAATGTCAAATTATCAGCTAAAAAGGCTCTCGGCGAATCTGGCGTTATGTTGATATTTTCAACTATTATGGAAGTTCGAGTCTCATTAGACCAGTCACTTTGCCTTAAAGTAGAAGAAAAAAGTTTTCCGTACATTTCGACGTCCTTAAACATCGTCCAATATTATTTTATTGCACGATCGAGCTCTCATTAAAATCTGTACGGAAATATTGGAATTTTCATGCATTTGAATGCAACTTGTGCGCGCGAATTCTCACCACGTTTTCAATAGAGATGTTCGATCGGATACATCGAGCTAATTGTGTTTATATACTCGTTGATCCACATTAATATGTGAATTTTTTTTTATCTCATTTGAAGCACGATAAAACCTTTTTGCGCTTGGTCAACCACGCCTGCTGTAGTGAGATCGCACTCTCTATGACGGTGACACACTATAAATGCTCGTGCTTCGTGTATGTTTCTGTATATACACACACAGAGAGTTGTAACAAGAGAACTAGACGAGAAAAAGAAAGGAAGAGAGGGCGATTCTCAGAGCTTTTTCAATAGAGATTCTCTGCGTGTCTCGTGAGTCGTGCGATTTTGTTCTTCTGTGCCATATACCGTGGAGACATTTAAACTCTTAAATGGTAAACTGTCTCGCGTTAAAGCCGTACATACACATGCATATATAAATGGAGAGTATATTTCTTTCGTATTTTCGTACATGTTTGTGTGCATTATCCGTGTGCAGTAAATGGACGCGAAGCGAAGCCTATTGTGATGTTGCAGCTTCTCGCGAATGAGAGAAAAAAGAGCGAGCCATATATACACACCTTGCTCGATATATCGAGCACGAATTGGCACGAACAATCGCAACGACTCTGCTCGTTCAACGTCCAAAAAGAAATCCCAATAGGACGCGATCGAGATTCACAGATCGTGCACGGTCACACTCACTAATTCGTTTCACGAGAGCACCATAAAGCACGAGAACCAGCTGCTCCTATTTTATCTCTCTTCCGGACGTCATTTTTGTTCCAGACATTAAAGTCTCATTAATTATTATTGAGACCAAGACTCAAGATCAGCAAAAATGTCAACCAAAATTTCTTTGGATTCGTTTCAAACTAATTTCGTTCTTTTTTTTGTTTCAAGTTTTTTCTGCATTCGTCGCGCGCCATGCGACACGTCGAGATCTAAAAATCGTAGAGAGGAAACGATTCGATTGGGAAAAGACGAAATAACCCGGTGTGAAAAACTTCAAGGCTGTTGGGGAAGAAGTTTGGGCGTTTCTAAACTCTGCGAACCGAATCGAGAATGTTGGCGGAGATAGAACTGTACATTATTTTTTTGCGCTAGGTCAGGCAATTTCGAAAGTGATAGCTTTGCATATATTTGTATATTTACCGCGAGATCCTTGTCTACTGCAACGTCTAATGGGCGAACCACCCGCCAACGAATGCTGATGGTCTTTGACCTTTTCTTTAATCATGTACCGTCGTATATTTCATACAAATATACAAGCGCATGTTTCAATTCGAAGCATCACTTAGACGCGACATTTTCTTTTTAATCTCAAGAAACATTGAATTTCCATTTTTCATCAAAGTCGTCAACGATCTTTTTCCGAACATATTCAGAAGGTGAACAAATTTTGCGAGTTGGATTAAATTTGCTGTTCGAATCAATCGCTGCCCCGAAAAAAATCAGTTGCCATTTTTATGTTTACCATGGAAAATTCTGAGACCGTCGGATATCTGAAAATTCATGGATTTCGATTTCGCTTTCTCGCTTACGTAATTTTCTCTTTTCTCATTTACAATGACGACGGCATTTTTGAATCCGGCGAGTTGTGTAACGGAATAAAAATGATTAGACGCTTGAAAATATAAAAATGGGCAATTGAATCGAATCGATTGTATGATTCGCTGATGATTTAGCGTGGAATGACTCATGGATTTATCGACGAGTCCGAGAGCCCCGAGACGCGTTTTCTATACTTCGAGATTCTCACTCGTTTTTTTTTCTTGTTTTCCATGCAACATGGCTGTTACCTTGTAAGCCATGGGTAAGTTAATGTATACATTACTATTATATGTTGATACGATACTAACCGTTCGATCGTCGATCCTCTGCTAGTTTATACCTACTTATCTCTCCAACGACCCTGCGTATATGCACGTACATATGCGAACGTGTGTATACGCTACCACAAAATTATTAAGTATGTACACGACGCCGCTTCATGTTCGAACATCCATTAAAAAAAAGTTAAAATAATCGACAACGAAATAAACGGAAGATGCGCCGTTTCCAACAAATTGCAGCTTATCAAAAAAAGTCAATCGGATTGATTGATTTTTTTTCATCCCATCCATTCCATATAATTTTCTGTAATCAAGGAAGGTTGCTGATTATTAAAAGTTGATATTTAATTGGAGCGGCTCGACGTCAAGTGTTTGGGAAATGAGGCAGAGCGAGCTCTGCCGGACTCTGATATGCTCAAAAATGGAAGTTTCCGCGAGATCTTTTTAAACCACTCAGTCCCCGGAAATCCCATAATTTACGATTGTGTTGATAACACGATTTTTATATGGGAAAGACTCCGAAACGTATCGTTTGAGTGAGAAAACTTTTGATTTTATTCAACCGCGAAGAATTTGGATTTTTGAAATATTTAAAGGAGAGTTCGTTTTATAATGCACAAAAGTGCATTCGATAAATATTATTACTCTATCGATAAATTTGTCCATAAACGGGCATGAAACGTATATGAACAGCTCATTAATAATTCATGGGATAAAAAGAGATAATGATGACGAAAGTCATGCGGGGAATAAACGAAAACCTGATCGAGCCAGGGCCAGGAGAGCGCGTTTTCAAGACCGTGAGGATGAGTTACGTGCTTTTAATTGAATTTTTTTAAAAATCATTATATATTTAACACCGAAGCAGGTAAATTATTGGATATTTTGGTATACGCTTGATAATCAACGCCTCGTGAAAATAACGAGCTACAATTTTGTCAAATTATCCCACCTGCGTGATGTATGGGATAAAATTTATATAAAACGGTTTGGTGATCGAGATGAGAGCCCGTTACCCGGATTCATCCAGGAACTCGTTGCAAGCATTTATCGTCATTTATAAAATCTCCCGTTTCTCCTCCATATACCAACCACATAATATCCTAACCTTGGACCAATCATCGCCATATTCGTTTTGACAAAATCATTATTATTAAGGGTTAGTCGCCGCGCGGTATAACGCTCAAGATACCGATCGATCGCAAGTCCCTACACTTTAAACTTTCTAGTCCACGATCTTTACGACTGTATAGACGCACACACACACACTAAATTTCCCATAAATACTTGGTTCGCCACGTTTGTTGGTGGACTCGAAACTTTCGTGACACAACTTTGCGAGGAATTTACACAGATTTTTCGACAGGTGTGTGTGTCAACATTTCCATGCCAGTGAAAATCTTCTGCATCAGAAAATACTCTCGATTAGCAAGGCTCATCAGCCGCATGCTTAATATGTTCGATTGTGCGAATGCAAGCAAATTTTTTTTCCCAAAGGAGGAACAGCCGAATAAACTGTATGATGGATGCGTTAGAAAGTTTAGGACTCGTGTGTTTGTGTGCTGTTTCGTGAATGTGTGTTATTTAAATAGTTTCTGTTTAAGCGAAGGCGTTCCGGTGTAATCTCGTACATGTTTTATTTATATACATATAATAATGTATAGCTACACGAAATGGGATTACACCGCATTAATCATTTCATGAACTTACGGATAAGTTCACGCATGAGCAAATATGAGTGGAATACTTGTGAATACATGCTAATGTTCCGGACTTAAGCTTCTCGTACGTGTGAGAGTGCACTCGTGATATATTTAAGCATGAAAGTTAGCGCTTCATCCTTCATAAAATGTATTCCGTTATCGGAATAATATTCACCTTGCATTACCTTAAATTTCGAATCCATACAATCATAATTCATCAATTTCTATATTTATCTATCAAAAACAACAAATCACAACGTGTACGGATACACCAACTTTAATTAGACGACACTTTTACAACCAATTGCCATCTGTCAGTTCGTTTTACCCGCTCATAAAAGTAATTAAGATATAGTTTCGTAATAATGTTTACTGGCTAAATTTTCACCCAACATTATTTATTGCCATAAAACACAACTCGCCACAGATAATTTGAGGCTACATTCTTTCGCAATCCTCGTCACCAGACCATTTTTTTTCTTTTTTTATTCTACCTGCTAGGAATTTCCTCTGGTATTCTAGCGACTCGAAACTGCTGAATTAACAACAATGTACCAAGCAATTCAATTCTTTTCCGTTGTGCTCCAATTTTTTCCTGCAAATCCTCAGTGAATCGCGTAGTCTGATTAACAAATTCAAACTCCCACGAGCACACCACACGATTTTTTCGTACCTACATTTTCAAAATGTTCGATTCGTGTTAATTTGAAGGTCGACGTTATTCACAAATGCTCACTGAAAATTCAATTTTGTCAAAAAACTTCGATATTTTGTTGAATACGGCGAACTAAATATTTTGGGATGATTTCAAAATTTTCGTTATTTCGACAATATTTTTCATTGTAACGGAACTGTCAGCAAAATTTACGATTGCAATGACAAAAATTTGCTTTCCGAAAAGATTTTCCAGAATGTTTTTTGCTGGAATGACAAAATTTTCGCGATTTTTCGAAAAAACGTTTGGTTGAACGTATCCAACAAAATATCGATCTTTTTCAACAAAATTTTCTTTTCAGTGCTCTCGAAATGTGAGAGAGGAATCGAGACTTTTATGCAGTTTTTTTTTTTTTCACCATACATACAACATTGCTCCTTCAGTTTGTCCCCGACAAGTAGCCAACGTAGCTGCTCGATTATGACTCAATTAATATTCAATAACTCCAAAGTTATATTTACCATATTGTAGACCTTTATTATAAGGCATTAATGCCTATTACAAAACTCGTTATACGTCGCATCGAACCGCCATTTTGGAACAGGTTTTGATTATTTTGCTCCAGTAAATTAATAAAAACTTGCTTGTGGATACATACATTTTTCAATAGGATACGTATACGCGTATAATTTCAACTCACCGCGTGAATAAGTGAGACAATCTAGAATAAACTCCAGGAATAATTTCATACGATGATTGTAAAGAATGTTTGTTCGGATATTTTTGTAAAACTTACTTCAGTTCAAGTTTTCATTGATTCCAAGACTCCGAGCTGTACGAAAATTTTTCTGATGAGTGCAATTAAGGACGCTGATTACGGTGTTGAAATTCAAGTTTCGATGTTCGAAATTTCCACTAAAAAGGTCGAGGCAGAAATTACATTAGGCGACAGGAAGTTCGAAACGACGATTCTAATTAAAATTTTGAAAATATGCTAATTTCTCGAGACTTGTTTACAGTTTGTCAGTAATTTTGAATCTCGCGACGACAAATTAAAAATTTGGATTTCAGCACTTCTCGAATATCGGCCACAAACTTTAGCCCGTGATTTTTTTTCGTGCGTTATTCGATACGGTTCATAATGTGATTCAGAATTCACGCTCCGCTGTCTTGAAATTTATTTTCGATTACGTGGCATATTTAAAAGATTGTTTTAACGTGGTCGTGTCGTATGCACGCTCGTACGTATTTCATTCTTGTTTTATTAATATTTTCTCGTAGGTAACATCACATCGCGCTGGGACGCGCGACACGGATGAGATTTCGCGCGCCCACGCTCTAGAAAACCGGCGGGAAGAACGCGGAGGTGTACGAACCGAATGCCGCATTTTTGTGTCTCTCTCAGTCTCGATACGCGTCTACGATTTTCAACGGAGAAGCTTAAAAATATAATAAATGGCATTTCGAAAATTGGAAGAAATTTAAGATTCGATAACGAAATGTCGTCCGGGAGGATTTTTAACGATCATCCGAAAAGCTCCGGACCCGTTAAATCATTTATGGGAACATCGAGCTCAAGGTGGACGTCAATTTCCTCTGCGGAGCAGCCTCGTTTCTCTTTTGAATAAATTATCAAAATGAATCTCGCCGCGAGATCACTGTCAAATTTTGGGACGTGACGAGGCCTGAGAAAATTCCTTTTTAGCACAATATCGACTCGAATTACCAAACGTATGCGGCTTTTTTGGAAAACACATTAAGCCAGCGTCCCCAAAAACTACATGGACAAAGTGAAATCAATTTAAAAGCCATTCACCCAGAAAATTTGAAAAATCTGTTTTCCACGACGACGCGAAGGTCGCGACGCTGTATCAAACGAATATGTTTTATTCAATAGACCACGCGATTAGCATTTTTTGGATACCGCACCGACGCAACAAACAACATTGTCCCCGAACTTATAAGAAAAATTATTCTGGATCGAAAAAATCCCTCGATCGCGCTATCGTATTATTTTTTACGAGCCATCAGACGATTTCCAAAAAGTTTCTTGGACTCAAAAATGCTGGAGAAAGACGAAGAATAATTCCACTGAAATTGCAACGTACGGAAAACTTTCTCTGACCCAAAATAGATTCTCGCTGAGTGCATGGTTCGAATTCAACATTTTTTGTGGCAGCTGCCAATAACTCGGTTGAAGCAGGCGCGCGCAACGTTACTTTACTTCTGTATGCCATACGATATTGCAGTTTGGTATGAACATTGAGAAAACGGTTATTTCCCGAATGAGCTGAATTCTCGGCTTGTACATGCGGGATCAGTGCACTATAATGTTGACTGAGATGGATACATACATATGGGTTATATATGTATGATTATATCGTCTATAATACATGTAGGAAATGTGCCTGAAGCATGAGCACGTAGTACATATCCGTGACATTTTAAACGGACGATCGAGCCATTTTTACACTGTCTCGTGTTACATTTATGGTACCGCCACGCCATATTCAACCAACGCACATCGTCGTGCCAACCAAAACCATCTACGAGACCGAGTTCAAGAGCGAAAAGAGATGATTTGCTTCTTGTGGGTTAACGGGGTGTGTACTTATTGCAGGTACATAACGCCAGGCAGTAGTGAATCTTGCCGATAAAGGGATTAAATTGGTCTACACCATAGTGTGTTGGCTTTCGACGAGAGTTAACCAAGTGGCCAAATGCGACTTTCTTCACACGCGCGAGCTCCGCATAGATCGATGGGGGTTTCCTTTTAAAACCGCCATATTCGGCAAACAAGTTTCTTTTTTCCTGGTCCTGCAAATTATCGGGTAAAAAATATGAAAATATCGAATAGTCATGCGCGAGATTCGCCGAGAGATTTTTCACTTATGGATTTCTCGCGTCGGCACTCTGTTTCTCTCTGTTTTTTTTTCTGTAGCCTGAATTTTTTTTTTTTTTTACTTCCTCCCTGTTTTGGCAAAGGACCGAGTCTCGACACCGAGTAATATCACGTTACGAGTGGCGAAGCGAAAACGAGAAGCCGGTGATATCGCCGCGATCAGAGTGTGAATTGTCGAACAGTACATATATAAAAAAAAAAGGTAGTGACAAGAACGAAACGCGAAAGAGAGAGCGAGAGAGAAGGAGAAAAAAGAAGCGTGACATGGGACCATTGGCGAGTTTTTGTACAGGGGGTTTAATTAACTTCCGCATGAGTCCGCGGATGGTGACGTGAGAGGTTGGGGCTTTTCAAGAGAGGAGGCGCGCGCGCCCGACCCTGCAAAGACCAGTAGCGAATCAAGTGGATCGAAACGAATGAGGCAACGCCGAGTCCAACGGTAGCCGGTGGCCGCGACGTCCATTAGTTTGATCAATCGATACTCACCACCGAAAAACAACAAGAAGATAAAAAATAATAAAAAACATTATGAGAGACCAGAAAAACCGGAGAAAAATGAGAAGGAGGCGGCAGAATCAGATTGCGCGTCGCTCCAAATTGCATCGGGTTTCCACTCCAACATTTGTCATTCGCGTGTGCTGTCGCCGATAAAAGAGAAAAAGGATCAACGACGGACGGCTCACACCCAGTAAACTCGTTCTCGGTATCATGCAAAATGGGTCAATAAAATCTGAGGAATAATTATCGCATATTGACCAGAAAGTCTTGAAGCCTCAACAGAAATCCTGTAACGGAGCACACTCCAAAAATTACACCGAAAAATTCATAATCTCGAGATTATTACATTCTCCGATTCGGCCATCGATCAGTCTTGTTCTCGCGCATTGAAGAAGGGCTCCAGAGACTTTTTAGATGATCGATAAAGTCTCCTTCAGCCTCGGACATACCGCTGCACATGTGGCACGGTAAATGTAGCTGCGTTCAAAGCGAGTGACGGGATAATTGCAAGGTGGCTTGATGATCAGACGTGGCTGTACCCCCAAGGCGTGAAATTATGTCCTCGAGCGAAATACAGATGGACACGTGGAGCTTGACAGGAGAGAGGGAGAGAGAGAGAAGCCACGTTGGTGGAGCATCCAAATCGAAAAGTTGCAAATAGTCATGAATAACTTATGATGTTTCCCCATTGCGTATATATATTTCCTCGTGTGCACCGCAATACACATGTACATTTTACCATATAAAAGTAAATAAGCGATCGTCTGCAAGAATTATATATATATCTACGTGTAACGCACGGTTATGTACCGTAAGATCCGTATTTTTCATTCGTTATTTCGCCTTGAGCGTTGCACTTGAGCGGCCTTGCCTCTCGTCGTCCTTCAGGGCCGTTGCTCGTTCCTGCTCGCGTATATGCTTCGTAAGAGAAAAAGGAACATTTTTTTTCAATCAAACAAAAACTGTACAAAGGGAAAGAATGAGAAGAAAGAAAACGACAGAGAGTGGTGAGCGAGGCGTGTCTCGCTCGGGTACCGCAATGAATTACGCGACAAGGGAGCCGGAGGTATAGAAACAGGCGTTGCGACGCAATAATACACTTTGCTCTTGATATAGTGATTGAATGCCAAAGGGAAACGTGTGATAATGGAGATAACGAGACAAAGAGGAATGATTAATTAGAATCATTGTTTGCACTTGAAAGAAACGACGCTCGTGCGGATTTCCAATAAGAAATTTCGTGCGAGAAGAGAATTTCTTAAGGATCGTCCGCGTTTTTTATCAAAAGTTTATCAATTAATGCACCTGCTGCGATATATGCGGCGTCAAGTGTGATTGACGTTTTGTATCAGACTAACGGTGAATTCATGGTGCTCTGTTTGTTCGGATTTTTATATGTCTCTGCATGCACATTCATGTGTAAATTTAACACCAAGAGAGAATTATTATCCATGGGTAACTGTGTGGCTTTCGACTCGACCCATCGCACACACACCGTTTAGATCGCTCGAGCCTCGCGGCAATCGTCCTATCAATTAGACTACCAGCCAATCCCTATCCCCGTCTATCTAAATGGCGCGCGAGTACACAGTATGTAATACGAGTGTATCGTCGCTGTAATATATACAAAGTACGGGCAAAGGTTTAATCTAGTCTGGTCGTATAGAAACCGAGGTAAATGTGTCTTATCGTCGGAGCGCGCGCACGCGGTCCGTCGGGCACACATTCATTATATACGTTTGGCGTTTCGCAACGCGTGTCCCCCGATTTATGGTCCTTGCCGAGCGCACCCGAGAACTCGTACTCGATCGCGGGTCCTCGGAGCAGCAGGCGAGCAGATGAAATTATCATACGAGAAATCTCCCTGCAGCGTGCAGCGAGAAATGTATATACGCGAGTGTCTGCCTGCGATTTTTTTATTCTTTTATAAGAGAGAAGCCGCTCAATCGATAGCCGATCGATCTGTTCTCCAAATTTGGTCGACGAAATACTTTTGCTTAGCAGTTTTTTTGGCTGATCGATCGAGAGAATATCGAGGTGTTGGTTTTCACCATTAATATCGCGGGGAGAAAACAAAGTGATGATCGAAACCTGTTATTGCGAAAGGGGAGGCTTTTGCGCGGTTCACGCTCCATCTCGTTGGTACATCGCGGCTTCCTGCTCAGCAGGTTCTTCTTCTACAGCATCCGCAGCTCTCGCGGTCTATAATATGTCTCTATCTCTTTCGCTCTGCGCGCAGCGTTTCCCTCGAGATAGAAGCAAACCCGAGAATAATCTTGCCATCGTTGTCGCTCTCAACTGGCCGAAGGATATTTTTACAATTGCTTTAACCCATATTCCCCGTAGACATCGCGAAACGAATCGTAGCAGGTATATTGCAGAGACGCGCGTCGCTTCGGGCCGATCGCAGCTCGCTGCGAGCCATAGCAACTTCAAAACCACTTCGGACTTGGTCGACTGGCGTTTGAACCAGTTCGCATCAGGAAACACAAATAGATTCCCATACGAATGTGTATATGCCACAAGTTGAGCAGGTTCATTTACTCACACTTGTTAAATCCCCTTTTCTTATGTGCTCGCGCGCGTGCGTTTGTATATCGTCGTATACGCTTTTAGTTGTTTCTCGCGTTGCATTCGGACACACATAAATGCCACACGCTGTGATTCGAAGAATCGCGGACTCGCTCTCGCTCTCGTACACACTACCGAGTCGATTTCAAAGCGTGCAAATTGTCAACGAGGCAGTCAGCTCTTCACAGCCGACATGCTTATTGAATCGCACCGACGCAACGGAGATCTGACCATGGATGAGGAAGTTACCAACGCAACTTCATCCAATGAAAATTCAACAAGATTTCTTTTTTTTTATCCGTAGGCGAAGCCTCGGTCGTTGAGAGGCTGGAGACGACAATTTGCAAACTTTTGTTTAAGGGCCTTCGATCTGACAGTTTCCCGAGTAATTTCGTCTCTGGAGGCTCAAAAAATCATCAATTGCTGATTAAATGTTAGAAATTTAGGTTCGAGGTGCATAAAAAGCCCAACAATTCAGAGAGAGAGTGATACATAGAAAAAATGATGTTGCCGGGGAGAAGGCGACGGAGAAGTTGCTTGGAAAGTGGTTGTCGAGGGAATGTGGTTCATCAGCGAAAAGTTTCTATGGCATCGAAGCGGAATAGAAACGTGTGCAAGATCGTGAAGTTGAAGCACGAAGGAGTCTTGGCTGTAAATTGAAGTTCTCAGATCAAGTTTCATATCTAACGAATCGAAACCGCAATGTGCCAAGTTGGAGGCAAAATGAAATGAGATGAAAAAAGGGATGTCGAGGAGCAGGTAACGAATGGCACGATGATGGGGGGTTCGTTGATGCCAACAGCATCTCGAACATTGTCCGTTGGGATTCGTAGTCGGAATAATAAACCTACAGACCCACCTATTGCTTGGTAATTCCACTTATACTCGCAGCTGACACGTACAAATGGCTGCAGTGGCGAATAGACGAGAATACACCTACATCGAAGTAACATATATAGAGCAGGGCGTCGTATGTGTCTACGTGTTTGTACGGAAAGTTCTTTTGCTCTCGAATGCGGTTGCAACACTTGCATATATCGAGCTCAACGAGAGTTCCATCTCTCGGGTGAATTAATGGCGGTGTAACGGTACCGGAACTCGTACGAACGTATAGTAGAAGTGGCGGATGTTCGTCGCTCGGCGGCAGTTTGGAGCGGTGCTCGTGTTGAATCTCTCTCTCGCTCTTTCTCTAGCTGCTCGCGGCGCGCGCGTTAAGAAGAAGGGCGCAATGTAGGTCTTGCAATTCTATTGGTTGTTTAGCGCGGGCAAAACCAGACTTGCTGCGCGAGTGTGGTGGCAGCGATAGTGGACGAATCTCTGTGTGATCTAACTATATATCTTGCACGTTGGATATACGATGGAAAGAGTGAGTCCAACTCACCTACAAGCACACATCGACGCGACTTTGGACTCACCTGTTCTCCAACCTGATCAGATGCATGCACATATACATATAAATGTGTATATATACTTAATGGTTAAGTATAACTGTGTGTCTTGACTGGCCAGAGCACCGGAACCCTCCGCCGCTTCGGTGGGCCCCAGGACGGAATTTCTCGCTTCGCTGCACCCACTACGACCAGCAAGACCAAAACTTTTTCACATTGGGTCACATGCGCATGCTCTACATGTGCGACTACACTTTGGTCACTGTGTATAGTCATCCCCCGTGTATGTGCGTTATAAACTCTGTACATGCGGATGCTACATCCAGAGATTTATTGTACTCTAGTTCGATCCGCAGTGCAAATCTTAAGCAAATGAATTGCCACCGTGTGGCTCTCACCAACACCGCGACCGTTTCGCTTTATTCCCTCCTCACCCTTTTTTTTCCTCTCGATATACACTCGCGCACCGAGTCGCAACCACTTCGAAACACGAGAAGATTTTAGTCAGGCTTAACTCGTGCATTTCGAAATAATTGCGAAACGAGAGCACGCATACGCGTTCGTTTTTTATTTCTCTCGTTTCTTCAATCTTTCATGTTGGAATTTATACCTCGTAATGCTCCACGAAATCGTAGATGCATACGATTTTCCACTGATTTTTATCGCGCCAACGAAAACAACTTTTGATTTGTTTTAAAAAATACATAATTCATTAATAAATCGGTAAATATGGATCTTGCGGAACATATCGCACAAGGGATGATGTCGAATTGATATTACGTTATGGCGTAACGCGGGCCACACGATGTAGCAGTATTCGTAGGATTATTACATGAGTAGGTAATTAAATATTGATGATTTTTTTCTCGTTGCTTTATTGATGTATCGAAGAGTCTTGAGGCCGATCGCGGCGAGTTTCTTCTTCCTGGAACGCACATAACAGCTTTGCTTGTGTCTATTTGTTAATATGTGCGTTAAAATAAAAGAGCGAGATGGTAAAGAGGGAGAGAGAGAGAGTGAGAAAGAAAAAATGCTATGGAGGAGCTTTGCGTCTTGATTTATGACGACATTCACGAGTTTCGAAGACGTCCGTGATCGGATTGAACGCCTTTGCGAGATGTACACACACGCTGTCCTGCGCGAGCGGCAATTACTCCGATTGCAAGTCGATGATGAGTACAGCGATTTGCTGACCACTGGAAAAAGACGTCGACGATATGCAACATGTTGTTGTTGTTTTTTTTTATCTCCGATATGCAACACTTCAAAGTTGCTACAGGCTAAGTGCGATAAAGATAATTTGCACCTGGAAAGCAACAAAAAAAGGTAGAAAAATGAAATAGTTTGAGGTGAGAGACGACGCGAGCATAAAATATATGTCTATATGAATATCGATATGTATCTATGAGCGTCTGTGGCCCGAGGCTGCGCATTTAATATCGTGTACTCGGCTTCGTATCGTCTCATCAAGAATTCACCTCGAGGATTTCCCCTGGGAGACTCTTCGCGTTCGAATCGAACTAGTGTCTTTGCGTCACTGTGTATTACTTACGACTCTGGTGTCACTGATGATGATCGTAATGTACTGAAATAGCATCAACACACCGTTAAACGATCGATCATATTTACGGTCGACGAACGTGTAGAAACGCTCGAACAATGCCTTGAGGGGCTGGAATAACATTTGAATGTCAAGCCGATTTTCTATCAATCCGTATATGGCGTTGATCGCGTCTTCGAAGTTAATGACATCGCGCTGCAGTGAGATGAGACGCGCGAGCTCCCGTGAAAAAATGGCCGAATGGCCCAAGCGTTGCCCAGTACTGTGCCAACCGTGTTTGACGGTTGTCCGACCGTTGGCGAAACCGATCGGCCAACCACTGGATCAGCGTTGGAGTGATAACAGCGGTCCGAGGGTTGGCTACAGCTTGGGAAC
This sequence comes from Diadegma fenestrale, assembly GCA_037043255.1. Classification (NCBI taxonomy): domain Eukaryota; kingdom Metazoa; phylum Arthropoda; class Insecta; order Hymenoptera; family Ichneumonidae; genus Diadegma; species Diadegma fenestrale. Next base: position 12,898,438 of record CM073317.1, read on the forward strand.
AGTACTGGCCCAGCGTTGGTCAGGACAACGGGCCGACGCTCAGCCAACCGTCGAGCAAGTACTGTCAAAAAATGATTTTTTTTTTTTGAAAAATTTATTTACAGTCGTGTAGGCGCTTTTTCGCCTTCACGATTGTACTCGACTGTCTTGGGCGCTCGCATTTTTCAATTGGATCGCAGAAAAATTTCGTGTCGATCGGGGATTCGAACCGCCTTACCCACCCATCTCTCGTTCGCAGTCGTCGACGCTACCCACTACACCACTCGTGTCTTGACAAAATTTGTTCAAGAAATATATATCAACAGAATTTTTTTCACAAACTGTTAAATATATTAAATGTCGACGGGATATGCCTAAATATTGCACGATCAATTAATCAAAACGTATTGTTGTGAAATATTTCAAATAAGTTTTTTGGCGTATACATGATGGTAGTACGCATATAAAACTTAAAATACGTTTTGATGTATTTGTCGTGGAAACCTTCTGCATATCCCGTCGATACTTTGTAATTTTGCTTCACAACAAATTTTCCATTTTAAATTTGATAATACATTTGATAGTCCGTATATACTGTGGTATATTATATACGAATATAAAACTTATGTTTTTTTGCCGCAAATGAGCAAAAATGAGTAGATAAATAATGTGTCGTGAGATGCCTTTCCAAAATGAATGCCGGCTTAGCCTGGGCCCTTTGTCAGCCGCCGATAGCGGAATCGACTACAGGGTAAACAACAGACAGCAGTATCGGTCCGATATTGGGCGAACAGTCGACGCCAACAGTCGGCCGACGTTTATAAGCCAACGATTGGCCTAGGCTTGGCCGGCCGTCTGAACCGATGCTGAACCTTAGCGTTCCTCAAGCATAGGCAAATACGTTGGGCCATGTTCAGGCTCAACGGTTGGTGCCAATGGTTGGCGGCCCAGTATTGCCCCGGACATCGGCCGCATTTCAAGCGTCGGCAATTTTTTCACGGGCTGAAATCTTTTTCGATATCCATTGCGCTCTCGCTCGTTATCGATATTTTTTTCTCAATTGCCGGAAACCGGTTGAGTTTCGGGCAGATCGCAATTTTGGACACATCCAAACAGACACACTCGACAACCTCGGATTATTATGTTGGAAAAAATGTATTTAATAAAGTTATGAAAGCTCCGCGTATATGCGTGTGTGCTATATACGTCTAGAAATGCATATTCTGGGCATAATCTTGCTGGGTGATTGGCGGGCGAGTTTCTTTGCACTCGAGCGCCCATGTCACGCGTCATACGAGCATCCGCAGTGACGTTGACGTTGACTCGATGAGGAAGACCTCGATGCGAACACGCGAGAGAGAAAAGCTCTCAACGCACCTTTCGAGAGCTCTCTGGCATGTATATATATATAATAAGCATCGCCTATATGTATTAATATGTGAATATACTTGCGACTTAATCGACCAACATATTTCGTTGAATAAGATGAACATAAATACGTCGTGGACGCTAAGAAGGAACGATAGGCCAAGATGGTAATGCACCAGGACAGGTAAGCCGGGGTAAAAGTGCAATTAGTTGATCAACGGTTAGCAGGAAAAACGTTAACCCATCGCCGAGATCCTCAATTCCTAGTAAACTATCATTAGTGTATCGCGCGTAAATTTCAAAAAGGTCATCGGACCAGCCAATCCTGTCGCGTTTTAGAAAACCAACGGACCGCCAACTTGGTCAATCATTCATTCCGATGATTTGTTATTCAACATTTATTGTTAATGTTTCATCTCTGTGACAGAAATTAAATGATATTCAAGTCAAGATTGGAATATCGTTTGGTGCTTGATTTGATTTAGTTGCCTCGCTCATTTGTCATTAATTAGCATATCTTGACGAGAATGTTTTTGTTTTTTTATTGGTTCACACTCAGTATAGTCGAGTGAGGAAAAACATTGGAACCCGCGAATGCAGCTCGTTCAATGATACAGGATCAAGTATCCTCGATCATCACATCGTGACTCTCTCGCTCGTTGGTAAACACTCTTCTCGTCTCGTCGCTGAAGCACGCAGGACAACTGTGGAAAAACTTGCGGATCTCTCATATACCCTGAGACGTGTAAGTGTGCTTATGTCAGCCCCTTCTCGTCTCGGCGATCTTGTACTGCGAGCAACAACTTCTCGTGCGCCACGAGCGCGCGAGCGAAAGAAAGCGAAGTCTTCGGAATTACGTGCACGGAAGCGCGAAAGAACGGGATTGAAAGAGAAATAGGAAGAGAGACCCAGAGACACGGTGACCCGACAATTTTTCCGATTGAAAAAGTTGTGATACCGGTGTGTAATGTAAAATTGCAACTCTCCAACATGTGAAGGATCATGGAAAAAACGATTCAAGCAGAGATTCAACATTTCTTTCGGCTTTGTATGAGAAGAATTGTTGTTTTACGATGTGCAATCGGTTGAGTATGGAAATTCGAAAACAAAAAATGAAAAAAATCGAAATTCGTATTTGTAGAACAAAATAAAGGAAGAAAGACGTTGATGGCTAGTTTGATTCGAGTTTCATTACCGTAAGGATCGTCTGGTATGAGGAATGGATATAAAAAAGTCTATAATAAAAGGCAGGCAGGATTTCTGGTGAGAAGGGATCGGACGGTGACCCCATTTTTTGTCCTGCTGGCTAGGGATGCGAGGCTTCGTGAGGATATACGATAATATCGTTCCAGCAGGTAAAAGACGACGGTGCCGGGGGATTCGATACTCTTCGGTGTAGATTGGGGCGAGAGGGAGAAGAAAGGCGGATTTAACCGGGTCCGTGGGTCTCCAAAAACCGCAGGTGTATTTGATCCGCCGAGGACAGCCTTAAAGTACACGTGTTATCATGATCATTATGCAGGCCGTTAATAAGGCCGTTCATATAAGAGAATTAAGAACGTGCGTCGATTGACGGAAACTCTTCTGTCCTATAATTGACATTGCTGGCGCATGTGATGTCATCAAAGACTCATGCTTTGCGCACACGTCTCTCTCTTGACCGCTGGAGTCTTACGCGAGAGAGTGAAATAATGGCGTGGGCTAGCCTATAGCAGGGCAAAAACGCGGGTCTGGCTTGTTCCGGCATCGGAGTCTCTCCGTGGCTGAGCGAACATAGTTCCAGTTGGCCAGGCGTTGAAGTCTCTGCGATTCTGTCTGATTTACAGCAAAGTAACAAGTCCACAGAGTCCGTTGCTCTGCGAACTTTGGTGTTTTTAATTCGCTGTTTATCGAGTCCGCACATGTCTTGCAGATACGCACCAATAAACCTTCAAAAATGGACTCCCCTGAGCTTGTGAAGATTGAGCAAGCACTTGTGGCTGCTGCACGAGGAAGATTCGAGCGAAATACCGAGCGTTCACCCGCCGAGGAAGAAAAAGAAAACGACATGGATGTGCGTCAGATAATGATGTGTGTAGAGAGAGTGTGTGTGCGTGAAAGAGGCACCCAAGCTGAACGAAGGTGTCAGCAGCATTGAAGTAGCCTGCTCCGAAGTCATAGAATCGAGGAACAAGGACTCGATCTTCAGAGGATCAGAAGAAGTGCGGTGCCGAAGTGGTTCCTGACCGCAAAGAAAGAACCGAAGGTACACCAATAAAGCACAGCTAGACATCGAAGACAGAAAGAAAATGAAAATAAAAAGAAAGAGTAGAAGTTCCATCGTGATGTTGCTATGGCGCATGCTTTGCGCGGAGCTAGAACTACGCGTGTATATATAGACACTTCAGCTTGTATACAAGGACCGCGACGCATCCGTTGCGGCGTCATCACGCCCCTTGCCGTAGGATTGAAGAAGTAGCGTGTGTACGCGGGAGAGAGAGAGAGAGAAACAGGCAGAAACTGCGGCACAAGACGAAGAAGAGTTAAAAGCGCGTCGGCGGAGTAGCGGAGCGTCGTGAGAGGAAAAGAACGGGGAGATGGTTCAAGTAGGGATAAAATGGCGGTATTGGGGATGCGGTGGGTGCATGGACTCTCATGTACCGCGGCGCTCTGTGTGTCGTTGTATGGTTTTGTATCTGGTCTCTCGTATTATATACAGAAATACATACGGGAAGAGTATACGCGCGGGACACAAAGAAGACGGATATTGGACACCTTGCAGGAGAATGACGGAGAAGCTGAGCGATCAGGAGGAGGAGGAGGAGGAAGGAGTGGAGCGAACAAGTCACGTAGGAGGGGGCAGCTGCGAGAGCAGGCAACCGGCAACTCAGCTATACGTCCGGAGCCGTTCTTGCATGGTGGTGGAAGAAAAACCGTGTGCGCTCGCGCGCGCACCTACGACAGAGGGATGAGACGCAAGAGGAATACAAGTACCGCTATACCTGGAGTAGCCCGAGGCGAAATACATACCTACCTACCTACAGCAACCTCTCCTCAACACACCGACAACCTCCTCTCTCTCTCTCTCTACCTGCGGCGTGTGTACGCCGTGTGGTTTGACTCGAGAGACTCTTTTGCCTCCGTTGTGGCTCTCTGATCCTGCCTCTACGCTGCCGGTAATGCTCTTGCTCTCTTCTTCTTGCCATTGCTGCTTTCGCGGCTCTTGCTCTTCCCTCTACGGAACTCCAACACACTTACACATATATAACCGCAGGAGAACTATATATTCACAGTGATGTGTTCAACACACGTATGTATACCTATTTTACATCCACCAGGGGCCTCAGCCTCGGTCCTATACCTTTACTGAACAAGACGCAACAGTCGCTTGCTTTTATTATATCAAGCTACTTTTGCATCTTGTTGAATGTCACGGGTTTCCGTGCTTCCAGACGTTTTCTAAGCGTCAAATTTTCAACGGCAACAAAACCCAATATCTCTACATCAAACGCAACATTCTTGAGAGCCGATAGGTTCTAACTTCTTCGGCAGGTGTGTTAATCACTGCCTTCAACTATCTTTCGTGCTGGCCACCTTCATTTTGGTAAGGATCATCAGGAATACCAGTTTTCGAATACATCAAAGTTATGCATCCGTCATTTCTACCTGTGCACGCAGCAACGACTGGATGAATGGCCTCAGCCTCTTCTCGCAGCCTCTACAGATGTGGGTCGGGACTCTCGGATAATCAATGCCTCGCGCACAGATTCTCCAACAATTCTTGTTTTTCGTCAGACCCAAATCGTCGACTTGGGCATACTATAAAATGAAACTTATAAATCCTGTTAATCGGGCATCGATGCAGAGTCAACAATTTCTTCATTCCAATCATTAAATCAATATCTTTATGCGAGCATAAAAAATCATTGCTCAATCGCTGCTCACGGAGCAGGTTAAAATCTCCTAGTTCTGGCATAGTCGACGGTCCGCAAGCGACTAACCGTGCGATCAGTGACGAGATATACGCGAGACCAACACCGAGACGAAGCGGATTCAACATACTAACTCTCCTACATACAAACACATGAAAACTAAGTATATACACAAAGATATAAACAGACACGAATGAAACCTCGCGTCCGGAGAGTCTCTCAACCGCGCTCAGGGTAGGACAACAAGCAGCAGCGCGCTACCATCGCGACTCCGACTCTCTCGCGGGACAGTGAGCACCTCGCCGCACCGTGGTTATCCCACCGAAGTCGAGGACTTCGACTTTGTTTCTTACGGTACGGGCAGTGTTGCGGGCGGACACTCGAGCGCAAGCCGGCCGACGATACGGATCGCTGAGCCCTTGCCGCAAAGTTTATGTCTCTACAAACGAGCCAATATTTTTTCAACTCTTACTCACTCGATTCAATAAATTCAACATCCGTCGCAGTCACATTTGTCGCTGGCTAAGTGTAACGGAACAATATCCAAAGTTAACAATAAACAAACAGACAGGGACTCAAATCCACACAGTTTTTCCAGTGCAAACATCGTGTGAGTGATTTCTCACTAAATTTTCATTACGCCGAGTGATTCTAGAAACGCGAATCTCTGCGAAATATCGAACAAGGATATGGACAAGAAAGTTTACGTGTGTGCATGTTGAATTCGACCGAAAGGATCTTCGACGTTGAATTGAAAAATCGTTCTCGATTGAGAATACGTGCATCGAATTATGAGATTCGTTGAAAATTCCACCGCAAGTTGATGGAATTGTTGCCGATCGATCGGTTGCATTAAAGGCACTGAAAGAATATCCGCAAAGACGTACCAACGACTGGGAAAAAAGATTGCGCCGGTACTTGTGGCGCGTAGGTGAATAAAATCGATTTTTCCGCAGATTCGATCCATCTGGAACGTCAAAACGATCGAAGGAGCTTCGAGAAGAATAAAATTCGACGAAAAGCGTTGTGATCAGGAGACTTGGGGATAAAACAAAACTCTGCGAGTGATCGATACCGACAGGATTATCTTGGTGTGGATTTTCAAGTGTAGTGGGTGGGGGGGAGGTGGCGTGCTCGGATGCCGCGTCTGGTGTCAACATCTGTTAGCGGTCCGGAGCCGCGTGGATGCGCGGACATACGTGGCGCCACGGATCCGAGAAGAAAAATGCTCGGGGTTAAAAAATGTTGTCGATACTGAAGATCGGTGTGTCGGTTGATTTGGTCGGGGATCGTGAATGAGCGCGGATGAGGAGCGATAAGAAATAAGCAGCGTGTGGGCAAATGTTACTGCAATATTTCGGAAAGTGCATATCGCAGGCCGTTCGTAAAACAAGCAAGAGCTCGATGACCGGGCGCGCTCGATTGGTCCAGCACGTACGAACGACCACGTGAAACGAACGGATACGATGAACCGAGCTTAACGTACACACGGAAAAAAATACGCGTCCACGAACACAGGGAAAATCTCGTTTCTCACTCATCCTTTTTTTTTTCAATCTCTGTCTCGTACTCGCTCTTCTCGAGGCTCTTTGTCCATCGGTTGGTCGAGCTCACGCACGCACTGGACGACGAGATACACCGTGGACCCCAAGTTTCTTCCATATTATACATTTAAATATATATATTCCCATATATATATGTTTATATGCATATTTTTATGTGTGTACGTATGTTTTCACATACGAGATAGTTGTGCATGTGTCGACGTGAGTGTATAGATATTTATATATCTGTGAGTGTGTGCGAAAGACCGGGTACGGGATACTGAAACCCAAGTGATATTACCATGCCGACGTTTACTGTACCTCACGCTCAGCCTCTTCCTCATTTATCCGAATGCAAGACGTACCGAGTCACTCTCCAGTAAACGCATACATGCGTGTACATTCGACATGTATATAAATGTTATGGTGGCCCTCGTGTCATTTTATTTATAATCTCGAGTTTCTCGTTTTTTTTTTCATTCGCTCTCTCTCTCTCTCTATTCTCTTATTTTACTCTCTTTTCACTGTGCTCCCGAGAGTTTCATTTAATTGAATTATCATTTGCGAGTATCCTGCTGCATCACTCAGGAAGATTTTCTCTTTTCTTCGTCCATGCGCCAGTGTTTTTTTCAAAGACTCAAGAAAAAAGCTCACAAACTCCAAGTTTTTATTTCCTACACAGACAAATTCAGTTACATGTGCACAATCGCTTCGACACGGATCTTCACTCCCATTGGAACGACGTAATTTTTCACAAAGGTCAGTACGATGTTTTTCAACATTTGATGGGTTTTTAATCAACGAAATTAATCAGCCAATTTCAAGGTTTCATCGAACTCTTTTCGGATGAGCGAAACATTTTCATTGTTTTTTTTTTTTTTTTTTTTTTGGTGCGGCTTAATTAATAATCAAATGGTTTAGTTGTTGTTTGATGAAAAAAATGAGTAAACGAACGAACTCCCTTGAACAGCTGTAGACCTCAAGAAACATGAGACTCTCGCGAACCGTTAGAGAAACGTGACACACGTGGCATTCCTAATAACGAGACTCAAAGCGCATTTCTGTGTATGTATATATTTCGTAGTAACTGTCTCTCGTATCGGCCTTTTTAAAATCGAGCAATGAGCCTATGGTTACGTGTACGGTCGTGCATATATAGATTAAATGTAAAATAACGCGTTACATTTGGTATTGTTACATTGTAATGAAATTTAATGTAAAATCAAGATATCGTCGCCACAAGGACAGAAGATTTCAAAAAATGACGGCAAAATGCACTATTTTTCATGAATTCTGAGGAATTCCATTTGGGATTTCGATCGTTCAATTTTTTTTTCATCGAAACGTTTTAAAAAAATGGGTGGATAAAATTCCCTCGGCCCCGATTTGTTTTTCGCTCGAAATTTGAAATGCCGAGATATATTTGAGGGATTTAACGATGTGAAAATGAAGATTCTGGAATATATTCCAATGGCACGATAGTAAAGAGGAGAAAATGAAATTGTTTTTAACTGAAATGTACAGAGATAGAGAGACTCACGTACACATGGGAGAGTGCGTTGATCCCAGATCGCTAGTTTTGATTTTTCTTCTAGGCGGGGGTAGGGAAAGCCCTCACCACGAGTCTCTAGCGTGACTCGATGTGCCACTTTCACAATCAATGCCAGCCTCCCTCCCTCTCCCCGCCCTCTGCCGGCAGAAAATAACGTGGCTTTTATTCCTGGATTACACACCAGCGATGTTTCTTTACTCTGCAATTGTATTTTTTTCCCCTGATTCTTTTTTTTTTTTTTATTCCCTAATTACTCGAATTTGAGTGAATCTCTTTGGCTGACATGTAGGAGCGAGACCGATGAATCATTGAATGCGCAATAACGGAGATAATAATGGCAATTTTTTCGGAAAAAAAAAAAAATAACGCGATTTACCGAGTCAGGGTCAAAAACAATCAGCAATTATGTTGTAAAAATCTGTCGGTTGAGATGTAGAGTAAAACGACGTGTCTGCAAGAAATTTTCTACGTTTTGCTCGATCCGCATCTATAATAACAAAAAATGGCCGCCGCGTGGTGATCGATCTTTTGCTATGGTTTAAATTCCAAGCGCGGGAGAGAGAGAGAAATGCGGGGAGAGATTTAAAAAGATAAAAAATAAAACAATACATATCGCCAACACAAAAGGAATCATCGTATAGCTTCATGAGATACCGGAACTTAGTTTACACGTGCTCGCAACGAGGAAGCTCAACGCTTAGGATGATGCAGCTCTTGGATGAATCATTACTGCAGGCATAGATATTCTTCATGTGCAATTTAGCCGGAGCAATTTAGAGCCATTCGATTTCGTAAACCTCGCAGCTTTGTATCACGTTTTTGACCCTCTCGCATTATCGACAATATATAATTTCTCAGACGCTCAATGGCCCTGAAATTTTATAATTGTTCAACTTTGAGTGCAAAGCTGTTTTATTTAATCGCACCGCCGCAAGTTCCTCATTCTCTTACCTGTAAGTCCGCTTTTTTCATAACGATTTTTTAACAACGCGCAGAAACTACATTTTTTGTTGTATTATAAATTTCTATATTATGCGCTCGGTGTAGTGTTTTTTTTTCTCACGATTATATTTTTGCTTATTGAGCTGACCACGTCGCGGGCAATATTCCGAGGCTTTTGTAACTCGACTCGTATGTAGGCGCCTTAATTACGCGGTGTCTTTTAAACTTTTGATTTTGTTTTTATTGCTTGACCTTAAAACTTGATGAAGAAACTTGATTATTATGTTTCTTTGAGAAATCAGAGTGTACTGAATTGAGAAAATGAAAGAGATTCAAACAAACGAATCCATCTCCATTAAAGGACGGGCTGTGAAAAGGGGGAAAGATGAAAAGGCCCAAAAGTATTGGTACAGGAATAAATTAGCTGAACAATGACATTTTCTTGGGGCTAGCGTTCCAGGCTGAATGTAGAGAAGACAAGCATTTCGTACAAAGTGACCTTTAAAGGGTCAGAAAGTCAAGTAATCGTCGATTATGTACCTGGACTGGATTTTCTAGCGTGTATATAGGAAACTGGACCAGTCATCGACCCCGAAGGCTCGGATACAAAAGGTACCCGCTTCAATTTAGTCAGGGGGTCCGTATCGAAAGGAGCTCTCGCGGTCGGGGTCCATATCTCGAGTGAGCATGCCTTCGTGATGATGATGATGGCTCGCCAGGAACCGGAACCATTCTCCCTCTTCTGTCGTCCCTCCTCCCACGTACCCATCAACACACACGCGCGTGCGAACATGAATATATGGACGCACGAAAAGGTTGGAACTATGTTGGGCCCGAAACGTGTATTTGTGCTGGGGCCTTGACCACAATGGAAGGTGAACACGCTCATCTTGTGGTTGCCACACTAAATAAATTGGCTTTTGCTCTTTGGGCTATTTGAAATTCTAAAAATGGAGATCCTGTGTCAAAAAAAAGGCCAGGACAACGAGAGAGTGTCTAAATGCTTGGGGGCTAGAGAGGGGCACTCATGGGCGACCGAGAACAAAGACGATCCTTGTCTCAAAACTCTATCGACGATATTGTACACTCAAGGAAATACTGAACAAAGAATTGCATAATTCCAACTGTTAACCCCAGTCAATGCTGACCAGACTTGACGTTAAATGGACAAGACATCGCGCACGGTCACACTCTGATGTTTCTATATTCTCATGGATATTCGCCTTCGTATTTATTTTTCAAGTGCGTGCCTGTACGTACGCGATGCCGGTCTCGTTTGTAACCGACGAGATCGGTAATTGCGACTATGGCCTCCGTGAAAGTGGAAAATAATACATCGCAGGCTCTGTGTCGGAACGCCGACGTGTTCCACATCTTCTCTTTCGGTTTTTTTCCCACCACAGACACCGCACCAGCAAGTCCTCATCATGACGTGTTACAATTTTAATGCCCAACGGGCATTTTTAAGCTTATCGAATGTACACGCTGGGCTAAAGATAGATTTTACCAAAAGGGCAATCATTCGACCGATTCATTCCTCTCCGATCTTCCTCTTTCGATCCATTGTTCCAAGCTTTCAAATAGTACTTATGTAAATTGTGAATTGACTATCTTAAGATTATAACGGTTTTCCGAGTCACTCGTTTATTTAATCGAGCTTCAAGCGCACGAATCATAATTACGATAAAAGTATTATGAATTGGTGATTAAATCTCTACAAGAAACTGGCAATCGTTGCAAATGTCAAGTTTACAGTTTCATGATCGTGTCCTCTGCTTTGATCGATTCCATCTCAAGATTGGTCGTCGCTGTGACCCGGTCGATTCTCCATTTTTTTCTCTCTTTCCAAAATCAAAAACTTGCTCGTATTCCGGTCAAAGTTCGACTTTTTCAAGTTCCGTTACCCACACATTTTTTTCATCCATTTGATTGACCGATTGATTTTCGTCTAAAATCTATTACTGCCCAGTCACCTGGATCGCGCACGAATGATATATCGATGTGGCCACCTCTCGATCACTCCGTATATCGATAACTATCACGGAATCACGTCGAAATCTCTGAACTTTGAAGCTTCCAGTCAACCTTTCGTTAAGTCTTTCATAATCGTAACCGTATATTGAAATCAAACGTACAAAAGTTAACCGATCCGTGAGCCTGTCATGCGTGCGCTCGCTCATCAAAATTCCATGGACCGTTGGAAAAGAAAAAAAATCACTGATACAGAAATGCGATCGATTTCGGAGTTTCTTCCGTCAAATTTCCAGCTCAACAATCTTGTGATCCGAGCGATTTTCGTCCAGAGTATCAAAAGCAAAAAGTTAATTTATGAAATTTAATTAAGTCGTTTACAGTCGGGCACGGAAATTTTCTTCACGCAGCAGTGAAATTTGATGAAAAATGGAATAAATAAATAAAAGTGTATCATGGTAAATATCGCGTGTGTTTGTGAATTTTTCGCGCTTTGGAAGGACGGTAGAAATATTCTAATTGGCTACGAAATTCCTGATGTCCAGGAGTCCGAGACCATCATGTGTCGTATTAATTAACATCGAAAATCATAGTAGTATGGGCAAGTACAGCCGCGATAGACGAGCACGAGGATGCAGTTGTTATCGCGGTCTGTGTGTGTGTGTGTATTTTTCCCAACCTTCATACTTGACTCGTGTACAGACACACGAATAGCTGCGCAATTTTCAGTGACTCTGCATCCGTATCGGGGTCACACCGAAACTATGCGTGTCGTCTCTAGCCACAAAGTGATAAAAAAATCCGAGGGATTACAATTTTTCCATTGTATGTTAAAATTCGCTTGTGCCAGTGATAAAAACTGGACTTATCGTCCAACGGAATCATCATTGCGAGCAGAGTGCCTTAAGCACTAGGATGAGCGAGATTCTCAAGGCTGGGAACGAGCTCAAAAAAAAAAAAAATTGATTCTCTACATCCGCAAACGGGAAAAACGAGATTGGGACGAAATCATTAATCGGCAAGAGAATTTAATTAGCGGAAAATCGGAGCAAAAGCAATAATACGATAATTCGGATTATTATCAGATATTCGTGTCATCGTGAACTTCCGGTCAATCGAATTTAAACCCCGCAGCAAGTTATTTTGAAGTAAATAAATCAGTTAATTAAATAATTCGAGAAACGTCATTACCGCGAGTGAATCGTCTCGAGGGAATTAATGTTGTATTAGAAAGATTCAGTGATACGATGGCCTTATGGAGAAATTAAATTTTATTGATTCGCATTTAACGAAATTTCCACTTGAGCCTCTGCCGTTATCTTTGGGGTCGATCAGGCCGCTATTGCGGATTCTACGATAAGGGAAGTAGGTGGTCTCGCTTCAATTATTATATACTTATGTATATATTCACTGCTGGGATATGGCAGTCATGGAAAAAAAATTTGCCGAGCAATTTGCATAGGTATCCAGGCATGCGATCGAAATATGTTGCTTGGGAATTCAACGTTACCTTCCACACACACAAACACCCAAAACACACAAACGAATGCACTCAGGAATAAATAAATATGCAGAGATGCATGCAATAAACGCACACGCAGGTGCGAGTCTCGTGGTCCTTATCATTCTTGGGATCGATATCATCCAAGTTGAATCCGAAACTCTTAAGAGGCGAGCAATAAATATAAACAAATGTGCGATGCGCAAACCGGATATATTGCATTTAGAATATCGGTCTGCGCGCGTGGATTCTCCACTTTCTCGGTGAAACCGTGATAACGATTTGTCGTCTTGGCAAAACGATTTCTCTCGCCATACAACACAACCAAGCTCCTTTTTTTTCTTCCTCAACTTGAAAAATAAATAAAAATAAACAACATCCAAAGAATTTCGATGTTTCGCGAATTCCTCACGCGAAGGTCTCTCGCATACGCGAAAACTTGTTATCACAGTTTCTGAATACCCAAAAAAGAATTAAAGAAGAAATCTTCGACCTGTCCGGACCGAAAGAATGCATCCAAGGTTTTCGAAGTGAATATCCTCTTCATCGCAACGCGAACGTAAAAATAAAATAGAAACAAATTATTTTTGCTGGAGGTAAAAAAAAAAAAATGGTGAATTTCTGTAAAGTTAAGCGACTCGAGTCGATAATTTTCCTGTGGAATGGAATGTATTTTCTCTTCGCCTCACAAAAAGACTTGCTATTCGCAAAGAATTCGCGTTCGTGAAAGGAATAGCTTAATTGATTTAAATACGAAATGAAATATTCATATGAAATATATATTTTTATATTTATTTTAATGCAAACACATTGAAAGAGAGAATCAATAAATCATGGGCATATAATTACAAAAGTGTTAAGTTTCGTGCATTCGTCCGCTGGATTTTATAGGTCAACGATTTCATCGTCGCCTATTTTGTCCAAGCTCGCAGCTTGTCATGCATTTAAAATGGCAATGAAAACGAGCAAAAAATTGAGTGAAAAACGAAGAAAAAAAAAGAATAAACCTGCTCCAGCGAATATCCTGGGGGCCATAGCCTCCGTAGGAGGTGAGGCCACCATCTTCCTATCAAAGGATGTCTCGCAAGGCCGCAACAGCCGAGCACGGACGCCTCTATAACTGAAAGTCTCCGCAGGATTTATAATTCACATTATTTTTCGTATTAAATGGAATCCAAGAAAGTAGCCTAACCGAGACACCCACACCATATAAAACATACGATGATGAGCATCATTCAATAGTCGCCCAGACGTCTGCAACGGTTTTGGGAAAATATTCAAAATATCTGCAAAAGTTAAATTCCCCAACGAATATTTTAATTGTTTCGCAAGTTATTCTCATTACTAAAAATTATCTCGGATGCGATCTCGGAGCATTAACGGAGCAAAAATTCTCAAAAAAAATTCAATTTCCAACGAAAGAGACTAAAACAAAAACAAATTCCAAAAAAATCCAACAATTCTCGATCCGATACCGAAAATATTCGAAAAAAATCGAAATTTCACATACTTCAGAATTTCACAATTCCGTAATCGACGATTAAAAAAAACAAAACCATTTTTGAGCGAGTTATCGGAGAGTCCTGAAGGCAATAATTCAGCGTATGACAAGAATGTGAGTTTCGGAAAGTTGCAGCCTTATTTTTGAAGCATAATAGCGTAGTTTTGAAGTAATAATTCATAGCAGTGTCCTAGAAACTTCATATTCCGAGGCAAGGTAGAGCTATATGAGTAATTTGGGTTGTTGGGAGTCTGACTTGCGCCTGCGGTTCGGTATAAACACTTAAGTACTCCGTTTCTGGTCGAGGTGCAGGGTAGATTGCACAGAAAATATATAATATGCCTTATTCCATGTACATTTTGCATATATATGAATTTTTAGTACTTTTTCAACATACACTAAAATATATAAATGTGTATATGTGTGTGTGTGTTATCGGTGTGTATGATATTCTACTCTTTACCAACTATAGGTGAACCACTCTGACTATCAACCCAGCAAATGTCAGAGTATCTATCTGCGTTAGCACACAGCAAAGGTACATTGGAACGAGTACTTTATAGCGCATATATAATAAATACGTGTGTGTCTATAATAGTGTGTAGAGTGTAGATCGAGCGTTGGAGAGATCCAGGCCCGCGAGGAGAGAACCTGTCTTGCTCCATAGCTCGTGTATGTTCCATAGACAGAGCGAGATTCAGCTGTATAGCTTGCCGAGAGATCACGGAGAAATATTAGACACTAATCCGAGTAGGTGCAGCGTGTGGTGTGTGCATGAGGATGGACCTGGCGGATAAAATGGACAAAGAGACTCGACGAAACTTGCAGTTTGCTGGTCAACCAATTGTACGATTATTTTTATCCGTGGGAATCATTCGAACGATTTTGTTGAGCAATTTGTTTTTATGCCGCATTTTTGAGCTGGTCGGATCGTCATTTTCTTTGGTGCCGCGCGCGCACACGTTATTACCAACTCACCGAATGTCGTAGCGTGTGCGATATGTATTTACGTTTATATACTGCTGCTTGTCGTATTTGCAAGGATAGAATAAAACCAGAACCGGTGTGATATATAATCGAAACTCGCTTGCACAGAAGTGCGTTACGCAACGCGCACTTTATCGGCCAACTTTGTTACGGTCACTGACTTCGGTTTTCTCAGAGGATCATGCCAAAGTCTCCCTAGCAGTGACTGTATGGAAAATATTCATAAATGTGCTACACGTTTATGGTCGTGTGTATATGCAGGAGAGACGGATCATTATATTATAGTTGTTCGTGGACTTTAGCACGCGATTAAACATTAAGGTTTATGCGTGTATGTTTACAGATATTTGTGCTGGTGAAACGTGGCGTGGTCCTCGACCGAAAATCAAACAAACAACTTTCCGAAAGATTAAACGAGGCCTGTAATTATGTGGAATTTATTCCGAACCATAATTAAATAACCATTTTCAAAGGCCATTTTTTCTGGCCAACAAAAAATTTACTACAGCCAGTAAGTTTTTTTCATGATCCTTAAAGACGTCCCTGAGTCTTTGGCTTTTGACAATAACTCGGAATTTATCGTTTTTTTTCTTATTTTTCAACCAACGAGATAGAAAGTTGCCTCAATCGCATGGCTTAAACTCCAGGAATTTCTAATCGATCGATCGATCATCGTAAACGGATATTTATCGTTCGGCTCGGGCAAAAAGAGTCGGCAAGATAGTTGGGAGCATGATGTGCCACTTGAGATCACCAAGATCACTTATGGTTTAATATAAACGCGTTATACGTACCTGGCGAAATCTCCATGCTGGTTATATTGTGTTTTTTTCACTTCTTTGCTTATACATGTACTCAATGTTCGGTTATAATGTTGCGGTCCCACGCTGTGTGCCGGCAGAAATCGAGGATAGAAGACGATTCTTATCTTTGTTCTTCGGTAGTTTGGTAGTTTCCTTTGTTTTGGCCGCGGCACAGAGCGTGGCACATCGACCGACTTCCTGCCATTTTCTACGAGCGTCTTTTCTCTCTTCGTCGAGTTCTTGCGAGAAACAACCACGAAGGATATCCATTTTTTCTTCAATCTTCAGAGCAAGCAGGCTCGACGAGGTGTAGAAAAACACACTCCAAAAAGTCCAGACTACGCCCTTTTGCCAGTCAACGGACAATGACGGAATTTCATTCTTGGCATACACGCAGTCGACGCGAAGATCCAAACCGAGTCAGACTTTTCTCAGGAGGTAACGAAATATGGAAAACTGCTTCTCGCGAGGGTCAGGGAATCTCTGAATTTTTCTCAGGTCCGCTGACCAATTTAGACAGAAATTGATTTAAAAAATTGCATCGAAATGTCGTTAAAATTTTTTCGTGGCCCATGAAAATTGCCTTTTAATTTCGAATCGAATCGACCCAGAAATTCGTGATTTTTATGGTGTTTGTCATTCTGTTAAGATATTCAATGCAAAGCGGATAAACTCGTGTGAAAAAAATTATTCTGCATCTAGGAGGTAAAAAAAAATGTCTTACAATTCTCGTATTTACATACACGCAGTTGTGTGCGTAAGACAAACGTTCCAAATAACAACCGGAAGTTTAAATACACGTGACCGCGAGAATTATGATAATCACGGTCTCTCGCCGCGACCCACCACACACGAATTATTGCAGTTTGTCAGTATATGTGTGCCAGATTTCACACAGATTGTTGTAAGAATATAATAATTAATAATGTAGTAATTAATCTTATCGTGATAGCGTTACTAATGAAATTTCATTGCTCCAGAGAATTTGATGATAAAAATAACATTAAAAAATCGTTATTATCATTTCGTTCAAATTTTACATTGCCAAAAGTATTTTTCACGCTACAAACTAAACTTTGTTAAAAAAGTTCGATATTTCGTTGAATACGCGTCCAATTAAAACGTCCAACAGTATTTTTGGTCGACTCGTCCGAAAAATTGACCACCTCGTAGATTTTTTTATTTACACGATAATCGATACAACGGCAGTGTTTTTTTTGAGCAACAGAAGCCTCGGTATGTGGTTATGATTGTTCGAAGCCGTGGAACATGAAAGTTAAACCACTGAATTACGTGGAGTTGGCTTATTCAGAATTTTGCAATTTAAAAAACAATTTGGAGGCTATTTAATATCTAAAATACGATTTAACGTTGCTCTCGGTAGCAAATCAGCCGAGGAGAGAATTCAAAACCTCAGAAGAGTATTGTAGTGTTAAAAAAAAATCTAGGACGCTTGTGGAATGCAACAAAGTCACTAAACTACTATTTGCCATGTCTATACCCCATAAGCATCGCTCGCTATGTGTGTGCCGCTGCCGCTCGTCTACCACAAGAATCCAATGTACGTTAAGTACCGATGTACTCGACGCGAACTTGGATTTCATCATTGCTGAACAGGATTCCATAATAGACACATTTGACGCCAGCTGTCAGTCGGCAACCAATTTATAGAACTCGCGGAGATTTCCAATGTGAAGAGATTTTAAAGAAATTGACACTTTCTTCTCGTTCTTTATGGGAAAAGCCAAAATGAGCCATTTTCTGAAAAATTTACTCGAGAGAATGGCAATTTTATATTGAGACTAAAAACGTTGCAGTTGGTCCGTTGCAAAACGACTGTTTCTACTGCACTCGTTTGGATGCAGGAACAAATTAATCCTGTGCCCATAAATTTTGTTTTTGTATTGAAAATTTATGAGAAACTTTTTCCTGCGGCTTGACGCGCCTGCGTCTTATCTTATTCCTGATCTTTGCTGCATGCGAAACGAAATGCAAGGAAAAATCGCCGGATAAACGATTTTTTCTTCGTACGTTTAAGGTACGAACCATTTTTCACTATTCTCTTTACAAAAAGGAGGCGAAGACGTTACTCTCGTGGAAAAGAGCCGATTTCTCGCGCAAGATTCTTCCAAGCGTTGCTAGCCAGAAAACATAGAGTTGCGAGTGCGAGAGCGTTTCACGAACTGTTGCGCAAGTAAGAATCGAGATCGCCGTCGTTGCTCCGAGAGCTCTGGCTCGGGGGGCGCGCGCGAGCGCGCTGTACACCACACAGCTTCACGTTCGGTTCGACGAACTCTTTTGATAGTGTCAACGAGAGAGTCACGAAAGGCCTAATGGTGACATTAAATTGTTATGCTCTGAATGCAACGAATTCTAGGCTGGAGGTCAAGACCTCACGAGAATTTCATTCAAACAATGTTGCGTTGTCAAAGCGACTAGAATAAATTTCAATAATTTTAAACTCTGTTCAACAAGGAAACGAACGCGCTCAATTGCACAATTAATCATCGAATTAATTTCTCACAAGGCTTCCTAACCTCGCGCGCGAAATATATTGATCGCAGCGCAATTAAAGCGCGACTGCGCGGACAAAGTGACGAGAGTTTCGATCAAAGATAATTTTCATTTCATAAGCATCATCGATCTCCATACATTTTGGCTCAGACTAAACCGCCGATTCCGATTGCACATCAAGTTTTGCAGAGTTTGTTTGTGGCTTGTAAACCCGGAGGGCAAATCTGCACCGACGCCGAGCGAATTGAGAGAAATTTTGCGGTTGTTAACTTGCACACTTTACACCGAACGATTTCCATTTTTAAAAAACGAGACCGATCGACAGACTGGGTCAAATTGACCCGGTGCTCATAAAAAAATCAATTTCGAATGAGAATTTAAATGAGTATATTAAAATCGCGTAAAGAAAAACAGGGTCGGGTCAATTTGACCCAGTGTATCAATCGAGGCATTTTTCAGTTGTTCAGCTTCATTATTTTCTGCTCTCAACGTATTTCGATCAATGTTTATGTAAAAAATCGTTGATGCACGATAATGCAAAGTCATCAGCCTGTTTGCAAGCAGCTCCACGAGATTTGCTCGCCCGCGAATACTTTTCCTTATATCGGCCTGAAGCGAAATTCTACTGCGTAGTAAGCGGAAATATATATTTATGTATCAGATGCGCATGCATTCAGTGTCTTGAGTGTTATACTATTCCATTTTGTTTCGCCAGTAGCAAAAGTTTTAATGTAAAAGCTAGAAGGATTCATCAGTTTTATAATGGCGAGAGATTTCTCGTGTATTCGTGTAACTATCAAGCTGTGCATGTGTTGATGTCATGTGAATGCCAAGCTCAACCTACGCGTGTCTCCTCCTCAAGCGCGACGCGCGAGAGAAACGCGCCTAGAAGAGTCAATTTTTCTTATTTCGTTGCAGAGTCTGCCTGTCGCGTTTCGAATTGCAGGGATGGGCATGATTTTAATGATGAACTATTGTGCACATAAATAACACAACAATTAAGAACGATTTGTGAAATTTCTGGCCGTGTCATCGACGCTTTATTGCAATTTACATAACAGAAATCAATTTCGTTTTTTTTTTTTTATAACAACGCAGTTTATTTTTGCATTTCACGATTCTTTCGAGCTGTTGATTGAATATTTCAATATTGCTAAATCGCTTTTTTCCACACGTAATAAAAAGACAATATGCAATTATGATTTTTTTTTTTTTTTACAGAAAATTGTGTTTCTCGTGTGATATAATAATTATATTTATCAGAAGAATAATCGTGTTTAGAGCTCGTGAGATATCGGGGTCGTTAAAACGTCGATGTACACAATTCGATAACGAGCATTACCGACACTCCACACAGGGTAATTTACTATGTTCTCCCGTGCCATTTACGAGGCAATTTCATTCACATTATACATATGTATATCGACATATATCTATATAGATATTTATATAAACATATACATTGAGTTTGATTATCGCTCAAGTTGAGGGCATATCAGGGAACGAGCGAAATCACACCACGACGCTGATTTAATTTATATACGAGCCTCTGTGCGACTCAATTACACACGTGTCGATTGCCAAGGGCACATTTCACTTGGTGAACGGGATGACGAACGCTTTCAGGGCGCCAACTGCTTCGAAAAGACTTGAACGCGCGTGCCAAACGCACTCTCGGAGCCTCTGGTGACTTTAATGCCTGGTAAACGCTCGCTAATATCTCTCTCGCCGCGCGTCAACTTGACAAACGCGAGCTTAGTGATCGGAGCATTTAGTCTCGCATTTCAACAAATCAAAACTGCATCTAGAAAAACGACGCGACTCGGTATTTTCCTGACTTGTTTTTACTCCAGAATCAAACGCAAACGTAATTTCGTGTCTCGCGATCTCATTGGCTCCGTAATTTTATTTCCAATCTCGAAAAACTCGCTTCGCGCATTATATATCGGAGTCGCGGAGCTGCGGACGTGAATTTGTACAATGTGACGAAAGATTTTTTTTCTCAACGATTATCCAAGAATCGTTAAAAAGTCAAGCCCGCACGAGAACGCTGCGCGCGCGGAAAATCGTCGTTAAACTCGGGTGCATGCTCCTTTGCTCGTTTCGCCTGTGCATAAAATGCATCAAACTAGCGAGATGCAGTTGAATGCAACTTTGTGCAGTATGTCTACGCGAGCGGACATGTGTTCGCAAACATAGTTGCTTTTTATTCATAAATCCCAATGGAAAACTGCACGCGTACAACTCCAAAGATATATTCGCGATAATCATCGTCATTATTATTACGTGAAGATTCTTTCTCGTCGTGTATTATATACAATAATCTTGCCTCAATCGTGAGTGCATGCTCGCATGGGAAATTTTACTGATCGTTTCGACTAGTGGAATTTCTCAACTTTTAACTCACGAAACTCTTCAATGGTGTGAGAATTTTTACACGTTTTCTTCCACACTTTGAGGAACAGCACGACGAAACATTTTGGAACGAAAATGATTTCGAGTGGCTCAAAAACGCACGAAACTCGAATTGAGACTCAAATTTTTCGATTCCAGTTAATTCTGGAGAACTTTGTGAGAAATTGGGGAATATCAATATTTAACTTTGTTTGGGAGAAAATGGAAAAGAGAAATCAGGAAAAATAAATGTGCATGGCACAAGAACGGAGCAGGAGAAAAGAGAAATAGATAAAAGAGATAATTGGATTGGACACTCGCGAGTCTCGCTGCTGTGTATTTTTATACAGAGGCTAGCGCAGCAACGAAATCACCGGAAATCCCACGCTCGTGGAACGATCGAACGAAAGAAACGCGGCGGCTGCTCGTAGGAATGATCGCGCAGGGGGGTTGGAAGCTGGCAGGGTGTGGAGGGGATGAAGTCGAGCGGAGAGCATTGGACGAACGATCTTTGGCAAGGCGAATGGCCCCAGGGTGTCAAGCAAAGCAGCCACATAGCCGCAACCAACAACATCCAGTTCGACCTACATTTTTACTTTTTCTCTTGTTTCCAACTCGCTCGCGCACGCGGCCAAACGAGATTGCCGATAATGATTAAACCCGGGGCGCCCTGACTCTCGCCCCGGTTCCAACTCGCCGTTTCAGATTTCGTTGAATGCCTTTAGCGAAAAACAATCCTTCATCAACGATGACGACAAACCCACCGCACGTCATTTCACTGTTCTCGCCTTTGATCCTGCACAAATATTTTTACTCTCGACCGATTGCGCGGGCAACGTGAAAACTGCAAAAGCAACGATAACAAAAAAAAACATAAATTCAGGCTCCCAACGTCAGCTCACAAGAAAACGAAACGGAAATTCCACAAAACAAACAAAAATCGCAACTTTCACGAGTGTTTTTAATGGTGCAGAATTTCATTTCAACGGTACGTCGGGAAAAATCTTTGCGAACCGCAAAAAGACTTTTAAGTGAGTTATCAATTCCTTCTCGATCATCTCACTGCATCGTGTCTTTGCTGCACTATTTCGTATTTTTTTTTTACAATCGTGATACATATTTTTCTTGTTAGTCCTTTACTCCGAAAACCTCTAGCGAGGCTTATAAAGTACCGCTTGGAACAATTGCAGTTTTATTGTTTGGCTGACGCAGAGATTCCTGGAATTGTCATAATAATTGCTTCTTCATATCCTGTGGACGAAGCTTTCTCGGTTTGTTTCTTATATTCGAAAGACACTATTGTACGATCTTCGTTAGCGAGATCCACCCCCGTAGTTTGTTTTTTTCTGTCTTTTTGTTCGTCCGTTAACTGTCGGTGATTCCGATCGTTGACTCGTCGCTCCGCGGTCATTTGGATAATGGTCGAATATTCAACAACGACGAATAAAATCGTTTCTTTCCGATCATTTTCTCCATCTCGTATTAATGATCGTTTGCGCCAAGGTTTTGCAAATGAATGTGGGTCGCCGGATACACGAGGACCGTTTGATGGCGATGCGCGATTTTTTGGACCAACGCGAGACCCTAATACAAGAAAAAAAGACCCAAAAAAACGAGCATTGGAAAAAATCAACGCTATATCAACAGAATCAGTAACTTGGAGTTTGTCGAACGCGACAAAAACTAAGTTTCCTCTATAAAATTTTATTCCAGCTCGTTAAAAACTGTAAATATATCTCTCCCTTTATCACCGTTCTTCATTTTTTATTAGTTTCATTTTCTATTTTATTTCACTGCATTTACAGACTATTTTTATTGCCCACATTATTCAGGAATACCGAACAATCTCAACAAAAATTCCGACACTAAAACCTCTTGACAAGAAAAAAAAAAACGAGTAAACTTCTCGGCAAGTTTTCACAATAAATGTTACAACATTTTTAGTACGAAATCGAGAGAAGAAAAAAATGAAAAAGCTTACAATGATAAAACGTACAAACGGATGGGACGAATGTGAAAGAAATAAATGAAGCAAATCGCACAGGGTAACATTGAGACTTGTCCGGTGTGTTTGTATCTTTTTAGCGTCTAGACAAAAAAGAGCCTCTCACGATCGTAAAATGGGTCATGTCTACCTACACCCATCGCGATTTCTTCGTCACTTATTCGTACAAGTCCAATCGTACCCATACAGATTTCTTATTCATGGGGATTGATAGATTCTCTGGCTAGGAATGAACGTTGGTTTCTCGAGGATAAAAATATTGATGCAGAGAGTCTCACATAAATAAATAAAGCATCCAGGGCTAGGTGCACATTTTTTTTGTTATTAGACAGTCGAGTTAGCACGCGATTCGGGATGTTAAAATCTCGGGGTTTAACACACAATGCCAAACGATCACTGGGACTCACAGATGCTTATGTATCTCTGAAAAAACTTGTGAACAAATGCATATAGAGACACGTATGGACCAAACGAATGGTGCATAGCGGCAATGATCACGAAACAAGCATCCGAAGAGCATTAAGGACTCACTCGCTCCTCTGTTACTATAAGGGAGCTCACGATTCTTGGCTAGTTCTCTCCCGCGATGCTATGGGATGCAGGCGAGCAGCTCTCGGCTCCGCGGGCTATGTAGGCGGGCTGCTGCAGTTGCTCGCCTCGCTGTCTCTTGCGCAACACACCCGCTTGCCTATATATTTATATATCCTCTGCTATATATATATATAAATACGAAATATATGTCTATGTATCGCCTTAAGACAGCAGCAGGTATAGCTATAGGCTATAGGGACGAGGAGCACCCAGAGAATCGTTTCGTTACTCGCGCGGGCTGTCCGACGTCGAGGTAAATAGGCTAAAGGCATCGAGATTTTATATCGCGTTTTACCGCGTGTGCAATGCTCGCTCCTCTATGTACATTTCTATCTTATATGTAGCTATATATTTTTATTTATATATCCAAATGGATATATATTTACATGTGGATGTCGATGCGTGTGTTTCGTGTGTGTGGATAATATGGCGGCTACCCAGTACACAGTAGATATGTACCTGACACGTTATTCTCCCGGCCTGACACATCGTCGACCGCATTTCAATAGCAGCCTCTCTCCCCCTGTCCTCTTGGCTGAGGGATTAAAAAAAGAGAAGCACTTTTATCGAAACTACCGACGCACGAATCCAACGGAATAAAATCGACGATCCATCTCGTATAAAATTGTTTTTTTTTATACTTTTTTATTACTGAATTTCTACGACGATGCCGATGGACTCGGGACAAAAAAATGAGCAAGATTCTTCGGGAGCTTGGTTCGCATTTCGGATGGAACCGACGCCATGCAAAATTGCCATGATGACTGTCCCAAATTCCACCCATTGATGCTCACTAGAAAATCAATCATTTTGCGGTTACGAATATTTTTTTTTTGGGCCTCCAAACTTTCGGCGGATTTGCCTAATCTCTCGCAAGTTCTCTCATTATACGTTGATTAGATTTTGAGTGTTACGACGCCGGCAGTTTATGGGGTTTTTCAAAATATATTTACACACGCTTTTTTTTTGTGGTTTTTTTATCTTTACTGCGTTTCTATCAAAAATACGTTTAGACCAAATGCCCTTCGAGACGATACACAGGAGAATGCTAACGATGGGAATTTTTGTATTAAAGAGGTATGGAAATTCTTTATGTACGCGTCGAATTATTTCTACCCAATTTTGTGTGAGCTCGTGGAGACTGTGTCGAAAGAACCGTGAAATGAATTTTCGTGGCCAGCAAATCCAGCCGCTCGATTCACCGTTACGCGGCCGAGTTCCTTCGTGCATCTCCATGTATTTTATATATATATGCGTTTATGTACTTTTATATACATGTATACTTTGATCGGACCATGAGTTTATATAGAAATTATACCTGCCAAGAAAATAGTCCTGCATTTTTATTTTTATACGAAAAAAACTTTTTATTTTATTTTTTTTCGAATTTTGCAAATCCGATTCGTAAATCATGGTTGAAAGTCA
Source organism: Diadegma fenestrale (assembly GCA_037043255.1). Classification (NCBI taxonomy): domain Eukaryota; kingdom Metazoa; phylum Arthropoda; class Insecta; order Hymenoptera; family Ichneumonidae; genus Diadegma; species Diadegma fenestrale. The sequence goes on from CM073317.1 coordinate 12,923,426, forward strand.
TTTTACGAGAAAGGCAAAGAGAGACAAAACATTGTAGAGCACTAGGAATCGATGCAAATGAGCTCAGTGGGTCTGGGAGACCCGAACGATAACGTGGACCAGACAATTTGAAAAATGCACACAATAATTATTCAAAAAACAATTCACAAAAATGTGAAATATCGTCGGCAACTTCTTTTTGAAATTTCGTTAAAAAATTATTTTCATATTCTCCAGCCTAAAACAATTTGCGTGTGACGTTTGCACTTCCTTTTCTTATACGCGGCCCCCAGAGACTGCGGAGTCTCTAAAAACGTACAGCCTGCCATATGAGCAGCGTGACGATCGGTATAATCGTCGTGAAATCGAAGAAGATGCTCGATGGCCAATTTATCGACTGTTTCAATAATCGGCTTGACACTTACCGAAATAATAATAATACACTCGTAAGAAAATATGTAATTTTCTTAATCGTGTGTACATTCGCATGCTAATGTAATGAATGTTTGAAAAAACATAAAATGGCTGTCACGAGAGATACGAAGCTGGAAATAAACAGTAAATAATCGTGTGATTTTAAAAAAACATTATTTACAATTTTCTCAATCGATTATTTTTACATTATTATACATGTAAAAATTTTTTTCGTTCACTAAACGGCTTAATAGATATCGAAATAATGTAAGACAAATAAAACGATCGGTCTTTTCAATATATCAGATTTATATATCTCCGTGTCATCGATCAGTATCGATCTTATTATTCCAATTCGAGTTATGATTCAATGACGAGAAGGAATGCCCTCGGCAAAATCGTGATTTCATGCTTTGCAGTACCGGCAAAATGATCGGCACGAGAATTGTGAAATGCCTGGTCAGACCGTTAGATATAATAAACCTCTCGTGGAAAGACCTCCCTCGCACTCCAATTGCATAATGCTAATTTTCGTGATATTGGTCACGATAGGCGTGGTCTTGGAAGAATAGTCTCGCATTTCGTTTTCATCCAACTCCGCATTCGTATATTTCCGTGCCTTTACGATCCATTTACAAAAATGCCATTTCTTTCAGGACAATTCTTTTTCTTCTTATCTCCTGCTTTATTGTCGTAGGTGGGAAGCAAATCGTCAGTATAAAAAAAGCAGAATAAATATAAAACTTAATTTATTCCTCCTATCCGCATGCAATCTACTTCTCGCTCTTGAGTACGCTGTAAAAACAGGAAAAAACTGATAGAAAATCGAAACGTCAATATATGCAATAAATGAATAAACATTATCGAGCAAAAAATATTGCTAAAGATATAAAAGGAAGAAACAAAAATAGAAATAAATAAATAAATAGTTGAGTTGGTGAATTCTTTTGGATTTTCCCGATCAGAGTTTTACAATGTAAAATTCTAAATCGTACGCGAGTGAGATTTTTAGTTAAAGTTACTTGGAGTTGGAGCAGCTTCGATGAATCGAAAATTTGTAAATTAAATGAGATCACGTTGTGGTGACTCGTGTGGGCGGTCTCGTTTGGCCCACATCCAAGCCAATATGGTTATACACACAAACGCCAGAAGGAGCAGTAGCTCTCTTGAGATCGGTAGAGAGTTCCACCTGTTTGCTGGTGTCGCGCGAGTCCGCACTGTGCATGTGGGGTTCCGTTAATTCATTAATTAATTAAAGACTAACGAGAGCCCGTACGGTAGCCTGTTTGCCCGAATTGTTTGCTGCGGATGCCCGAGAGACGCGGTGGGTTCGCATCTCGCGCGGCGATTTCCGCCCGAGCGTATTTCCAGATCGCAGTCTGATGTTTCGTACGATGGATATGAATGAGTCATTAGTGGTGATGGGTACGAGGACTTCAGATGGAAAAAAAAGGATGCAAAAAAATATACCGCCGGGTCCATAGCCGATAAATCTGCTGACGATCATCGTGCGAGGGTAGAAACCATTCGCTATACAGGTCTTCGTACTCCTTCCATTGCAACGTCGCTTTCTTGTTCCCAACCATGAGAGACCACGACGTTTCTAACGCTTAATCGACATTTTGTTTTTTTTTATGTAGATTTATGTATGTAAATATACGGACGAATATACAGGGTGTCCCAGTCTCTAAGTGATTCGTATGAATCGAAATCCTCGTCAAAGTTTCACGTCGAAACGTTCACCGTGGAATTCCTTCTTTTCGAGTTATCGCATTATGTGCTTAAACGGTCAAAGATACGATAAAAACTCACAGGACCAATATTGTAGAGGAGAAAATTTGCTAAAAAAAATCATAACAAAATATTTTTCTAGCGTTCTTAGTTTAGCCTTGAGAACCGATAGTGCAAGAAGAGTTTTTCAACATTTGACCTTATTCGCAAATGCAAAGCTTCACGGATAACTTTTTGCTTTCGGGTATTCGGTGTCGTGCCATTTTGGACTTTAATTTAAGTGACTGACAACTCAACCTGGAATATCCTGTATGGACAACGTCGAAACGATCATCGTGGTCTTGTCTCGGTTTTACTATCTTCGAGCGATTTATTGCCTGCGCTCTGCAGGGCTGATTCAGTCTCAACTCACCGTAGAGCAGGAAGTTGAGCAGAGACGCGCTTTCCCCGTAATAAACCATCGATGGAGGCAGAGCGGTCGATAGCAAAGACTCGCACGTAGATATATTGAGCACGATAATCGAGCAAAGGCAAAAAGTTGTCACTTTTTCCTCAATCTTTTCGGTGACTGGTGGCATTTTGGAGTTTTCGAGTTCCGGCACTTTCGGAAGTGGGAATTTGGGTCTGCGAGTCGTTGCGGAAATCAAGTCGAGTTTCTAATTCATCCGGAACTTTGGTACAGCGTAGGAAACGAGTCAGTAGGTTGGAAATGAAATATCGACTTAATATTCGATCTGATTTGGCCCACTCATTGAAAAGAAATGTAAAAATTCCCATAAAACATAAAATCGTTTGCGTCACATATGTGGGAAAAGCCAGAAACCACAAAGCGTTGATACACGCAGCTGGAGGCTGAATTAGCAATTCCCCTCTGATGAGGAATCCACAGAGACCATCAAAACAAAAATGAATCATTTTTTTGGTGGATTCCATGGAGGTAACTTTCATTCGGTTAGAATGAGCAGGGCCTGGTGTTTGTGACGACGCACGTGTGCGAGGATAAAAACGAGTAGACGTCCTCGTGGTTATGGTTCCCGCCACATACATGCGGAAGAATAACAGGAGGCGGCGAAGACGAAAATAAACAAAAATCTTTTGGGCAACCAGAGCGATAAATATTCATGAGGCGAAGGGTGATGGTCGCGTGGCGGGAGAGAGGGGAAGAAAAACACGCACGAGAGATATAGCAGCATCGCGAGGCTGCGGGGCCGGCGATAAATTCACTACACGTGGAGTCAACGGGTCGTCGTTGTCGTCCCTTCGGAGTCTTGGCTGTCTTTTCATCGACCTGCCATATATAGCTATTTATATACAAACATATAACTCCCATAAGATCGTTCGGGCTTATTTCAATATATATACACAGCAGCACCAAATCTTTCGACCTGGTGAGCTCAACGCGCGCATTTCCAGAGAGAGTCTCTGTTCGCGCGTTGCTGACGTCCAAACATTTCCGGACTCTGAGATTCTTCCCACATATCGATACATGTACCTGCATACATTCCCCCTCCGTACATAAATAAATGCAGATGCTTGAATATGCAAGTGTTCGCAGAGACAGAGAGAGATAAGAAACTTTTGCACATGACCCGATGGTCATCCAGCAAGGAAAACAGAAACGCATACATATATTTCATAAGTGGTCAAATAAATTTTTTCCAATCTATGTGTACACGATGCTTTTTAAGGAGCCGCCATATATTTGGTCCGCGATCATTAAAAATTGCCTGGTTATCATTCGGATCATTCGAGCATCGGGTTACTCTCATTACGCAGCCACGAACACAACATGGACAATGCTACGTGTGTTGGTGCATTACACGAGAGAATGTTAACTGTAAGTTTCGTTCTTTTAGGATGAGCTCGAACTTGCCCGAATATAGTGAGTCTCCGGACATTATTCTATACATATCTTGCTGTATATAGTCATAATACAAGTATTAAATACATTTGTGCAGGCAGATAATAGCCGGCAAAGCAGCCAGGGGCCTGATGGACGTCCGGGTAAATAAATAGTTAGGAGTCACGTTAAACTACCTGTACATATATTTATGTGTGTGGATATATTTCGTTCTTACGATTTACTCGCTCCTGGAGAGGACGAACCGTTAGATCTCCATGTGCATAGACATATCTATTTTTTATATTTCTGCATACAGACACTCGCGTGAGCTCGTGTGTGTTTGTGCACAATAAATACAATAAAAAGTCTGGCCCCGCCCCTCTTTAACAAACTTTCACGAGACGTTAGCTTGCACTTTTATTTTCACAGGCTCTTTTGTGGAATTTATATGGAATGGCTCGCGCACGTAAAGTCCAACATAATGGACTTGAAACATACAGTCGTTGGCAGACTTCAATGAATGAAATATTAATGCAAGTATTTCAAGGAAAAAAAATTGAATTATGCCAATGACTGCACTGCTGGAGATTTCTCAAACTGCCAATCATCGCTAACCGTTTATCATACTCGATTAATCCTTTTGGGATCGTTTCTTCTTTACGAGGCTTCCCATTGGACCAACGCGGAGCCTGATACACGTGCCTAAATCACGCCGTCAAACATTGTCCTGATTGGGACCCTTTAATGCAATATTTCTATCAAGGGAACGACGTCGCAATCATCAACTATGACTGGGCGCTCTTTTCGAATGCTTCGTCGTTTGAATCACTTGAAATAACATTGAAACCGCTCGGGGAGATTGACTGTAAGATGTTTTTTCACCTCGGTTTAGTAGCACGTATTTGTAGATTCGAACTTGCTTGTGTGGGTGCGATAAGTAAACGTTTTTGTTGGTCTCGTTAGAGACTCTCCTTTCAAGCTCCTCGAATGTCTCGACCGTCAATCGGTCCATTTATCGTTCGGAAATTCCAACCTTTTCACATCCGATTCAGCTTGCTTTGCCAATCTGAATTTCATGTAAAAATATCTCCAAAATTTCTCAATTTTCTAAACAAGTTTAAGGAGGAGGATGAAGGTCAAAATATTGAGATTAAAAGCCAGAAGGACGTTTTGGTGGGGTCAAGGATTGAAGAAACAGGATCGATCGATTTGTGGCCATTAAAATCGAAGAGTGCTCGTCAACTGATACAATCTGGACCAAAAGCAAATCGAATATGGCAGAAGTTTAGTTGTCAGTATGAAGGCCGTAAGATTCCGCGATAACAGGGATGAAGATTGATCGAATTAATTGTGCAGAGACCACAAGATCGATTACATCGATTTTACCACCAAAAAAAATCGTCTGAATTTTTTATATCGTGCACAATTCGGTAATTACTGAACAAAGATTAATCGTCCCAGGTTTATTGAAATCCTTGAAATTCGTCCTGCATTTACTCGTGGGCAGCTCGAATCGTTTGATATTTTTACGAGCAAGTATAAAACCCAGTTATAGTTCCTGGTTTCTCTCATTTCAATTCGAACGTTGTTAAAAGTCGCAGTATCAACTGAAATCTCTTCAACAAGCTGTAAAACACTAATTGGCTAGTCGACAGATAATGCGAGTCTCCATGAGAACGAAATAAGAGAATGAACCCCATTACCCCATGGGATATACATACCAATGGATCTTTAAATTTGCAATTATTATTGCTTTATCCTCTTGGTAAATATTCATGCGAATCCTTGTTCGAAAAAAGTGAAAACTCCACATTTCGTGAATGTGTTTATGGATTAATTATAACAGCGGGATAAATCGAAGATTTCTCGAATTCCCCGAATCGCAAAATTCCGAAAATCATTATTTTGATTTTCTTATAATAGTAAAAAAAGATTTTTTTCCTCATTGGAGAACATCGATGGGGACACCGAGTGAATATCAATCTACGAAAAAAAAAAAATTCGCCTCCGGGCGAGCTTCGCTGGCAAGGTCTCCAATGACACACCCAATAGACGAGATGAGGGATATAGAAAAATATATTTTACGAGCACAAAAGTGGCGGTAGCGATAATTTCGAAACGAGTAACGTAGGAAGCGTAAATCAATTAAGTAGTTTGTTCGTTTATATCCGCATACAGAGGTGCGGCTGCGAGTATATTTTTATATAAACATATACAAAATACATATGTGCGCGATAGTATTTCGCACGCGAATGTAAAAATGCAAGAATACGATGATAATTGGTGGGCACGCTCGTGCGGATTGCGCACTTAACCGTACTCTCCTCATATCTCACATAGACACAGACACGAGCTTGTGGAATACACGGCTGAGTTTCGTATGATAATTGTTATTGTTATTCATGAAGGATACTTTGATTACTCCACCGGCAATTATCCTCGGATAATTAAAACCTAAAAAAAACAGCAACATTGGCAAGATCCCGTAAGCCTAATGTGTTGCACGTTTAAAAAAAAATGCGAGAGCTCGTGTGCCTGTGCAAATGCATTTTTTTTTTATTATCTCATCGCACGAACCGATAGATATTCTCCAAGATTTATGCACGCGTCCTTATCCTTCCGCTTTTGCACATGACGACTTAATTTTATGTGTTTTTTTTTGTTATGGCTTCGACGCGTTTCGTCGTCATAGATCGTCAGCGATCTGCGCTTACGAAACGCTCTCGACCGAATCATCGATCTCGATTATTCAAGCTCCGCAAATATAAAATACGCGGATATTTACATACGCGTGTAGTCGTTTATAAACCGCGGGATCGAGAAAGAAGTGGAGGAACGAGAAGAAGGCGGAGATTTGAAAAAATACGTAAAGAACCCGGTTCTCCCGGAAGTAGGTCAATCGAGCACCCCGAGCCCGAGTGTGCAATGGCGTGTCCGCGTCATCGAACTATACGCAGCCATAAGAAACCTGCACGATTCCCTATGTGCGTGCTCGACACTCATCTATTCACTCTCCTCCCATATATATACGCGTGTACCGCAAAGTATCGCCTAAGCCGTCAATATAATTTCCGAACTTTCTGATTATTTCGAGAATCCGGTTTTTATTCACCCTTGACACTAATTATTTTTCGGAAATTCATTTTTCTAGACAATTTGTAATTAAATCTTTTCTCTTCACTCTTCGTCATCGTCTTTTTCAATCGATTAATTATATTCTCGACTCGAAAAGTTATCATCGTGCCTCTTGAGGTTGTTTGAGCGAAAAATAATGTGGAAGGATCAAAAATAGCGACTGTCGGTAGCACGAGGATTTGACCTGGAATGCCCCACATATATTTGTGTATATAACATCGCTCATTGCCGGGAGCAACGTATGTACTCGTGGGCGAGACTCGGACGACCGCAAAGCGATGACCACACGAGACGCAGGCCGGAGAACCCTCTCACACGGATATACACAACACGTCGCGACGTCGTTCATTTTTCATCGAAGCCATCAATAAACGCGCGGCATGAAAGAGATAAAATAATCCGAGTATAATGCCATCGGAAAACCAAAATGACGTTATTCAATTTCGGCGTGCGTCTGTTTTTTTTTCATCATTTATTCGTTATTGTTGGTAAATAGGCTCGTTAGATATTTCTGACATTTTGGCTAAAAGAAAAAAATCGTTCCTGATGTCGCTTGCGAAGTCTTCGACGTGTCGAATCGTTTGATCGAATCCTTTTAATCGAATAAATCGCAAAATTTTCGATCTGGGCCGATAAAAATCGAGCGGAATCAACGTAATCGTGAATTCTGTCAAATCATTATTTTAAATGAATAGTACGAGAATGTTCCGAGCGTAATACTTAATTAATAAGTTGGCAGGATGACGAAAAAGTCATTTGGACCGCGCGTTCTTTCTAAACGAGTTTTGCAATCGGCTCCACACGTGCCTGTTCTAATTTTATCTAACAGACTTCACACAGACGAAATCTAATAGTGGGCCTGACATTTCGAAAAAAAAATACCAGAATCAATCAAATCGGATATGAATCGAAATATAAAACGCAATACCTGAGCGCATAAAAAAACCTTTTGACGAAGATCGTGTGGAGTAATCCAGCGTGAAGAAAAAAATAGAAAGAAAAAGGTACGGTGAAATATCAGTTTATTTATTATATACTGGACGGACAGTAGAGAGACGAATTCTCTAGGAATGACGTAAGTTATTCAGGCGTCCGTTTTGAGCCACCAGCGGTGACCTCGTCCTTGGATCGTTAATAAGATCCGAAATCGATTCGGTGAAGCGATAATCATATTGACGTAGAAACATTGCCAGGAGAAACCTTCGCTTTTGCGTTCAATTCTCCTCGTCGCGTACAGAGATTGGCGTCGATTCCTCCGCAGGGGCTTTTTCGTCTGTCTCGAATCCTTCGAGCCGGAACAATGCAGCATCCGTAGCGCATTTTATTTAATCTTGCGTGTCAGTCGAAACAATTAAGAATCAGTCCTCCAGCCAGCTCTTTGGCGTTTGTGAGAGATCAGCTTCGAATGTAATTTCAACTAAATTTATACACGTATAATCCTCAACTTGGCAGAGAAACGAATCAACAAAGAAAACGCGTGGGAAACTTGCAGTCACGAAGTTTAAATCGCCTTGTGAAAATTACACGGTATCGTCGATCTGGTCCTTACAAGCTGCAGCGCCTGGATAACGTGATACTCTAATTTTATTAATATTCCATAATCTCGTTACACGAATCCTTCGCTTTATAACATTTTCCCGCATAAATTGCTTGGTGTTTCGAAAAAAAAAACCAATTATTGATGAAATTAATTAAATCACGTACAAAATTAACGGTCAATTTTTCAAACAAACAAAAACTCTAATTTGCTACAAATTTATGTCCACACGAAATTTCGTAGTTGCAGAGAATGCAAATGCATCAAATCAAGTCCGCAACGCCTCGAATGCAACGAATCTATAGTGCATCTATGAGAAACTGTCTACGATTAGTGCAGCAACAGTGGGTGATCGTGAATCGAGTCCTCTCCAACAAAAAACGTCTACCTTAACTTTTTCATGGATAACATTATGGGGATTGACCCCCTTCCGACTCCTGGCATTCATATTGAATTATATTTATATGCACACATCGCATCAATGTATGAATTCACATTTATAAACATATAAACACACATGCTCGCATATATAATATTATATGGGTGTGCCAACGATCTTTCCTGCAGTGACTTAAGTTACACACAGATATCGTTTCTCTGCCACGATTGCACTTAATATATGTTAGATTCGCGTGACTCTAAAGAACCGGCACGAGTCCCCTCCTTAAATAAAATCTCAACTGCATCGAGAACTCCACGAGTTATCTCGAGGGCAGTGGCTGGTTATGAACGGAGCGGAGGCGTCGATTAGGAGGATCAAAAAAAAAAAATTAATACGATTCGTGAAAAAAACTTTGAAAAAGTGAGAAAAAAAATTGCTCTCGATTTATAATTTCACGAAAATAATAAAATTTCGACTCAATTATATTGATGGACTGCCCAATGCTCCCAGCGATTGATTAATTAAGAAACAAACGATTGCAACAATTGAAAACCGACGTAAAGATTTGAAAAATATTCAAAAAACACTTTGGCACAAAAAGTAAAATGTTTCTCCGGATCATTAATTATCGCTTATTCAAAATAACAATTGTTCGTGCTCCCCATATATAAAGCAATAAATACAATTCTCCTTTCGTGTTTTCTTTAGCTGGGCCCTCATTATTCTACCGACAAAAACATTTGCAATCATGGGACATTCTGTATCGTCTTAGCGCAGTCCATTAAAAAGTCGAGCTTGTATTTCAAGTTAATGGAATATATATCTGTATCGATGTGTTTATGAACACGCGAGAGAATATGAATAGAATAAAGTCTGTCAGTACGCGAACAAAACCGTTTTGATATTACGAGTAGTGTGAGAGTAAGACAGAAAATTCCAGAGTTTCGAACGCGAGTATGTGTGTCCGTTTTTTAATTCATTTGTATTTGTCGTTTCGTGGGTATGCGAGCGTTTATAGGCCTCCGGGATACCACAAGGACGTCAGGCCTCGGAGGCAGACATACTGTATAGATTTATGGGACTTATCGATCGACTTGTACCAACCGCTGTAGATAGGCATCTATAGATTCTATGTCGACCCAATACACACACATAAACACGTACGTATATTTAACAAACGTGTGTGTATGCGTACAATAAATGTAAAGTTGTATCGTGTGTCTCTCGTATGAAATCCGCACACAACCAAACTCCGAGAACACGGAACTCTTACATCATCGATATTGTGTCTATCTATACAGACACACGCGTGGATTTTCTTTCACACGCAACAGCCCTATATGGCTTTCGGTATTCACCCACGCCGCGTCTGTATAACGATCCTGGCTAAGGATAAAACCTCTAAACGTTTCGTATCTCTCGTGGGCATAGCTTAATGTGTAACGAATTTAGTGTGACTGAAATTCCGATTTCGTAATGCATGAGATTTCGCTCGCTTTTAAAAGTTGGTCGAGATGACGAGCCCCTTCGATGGGTAATTAGGATGTTCTATGGGGTGGAAGAATTTTGTGCATTTTATCGTTCGTTCAGTTTCACGTGGACTCACAATCGACCGGCAACGATATTTATTTGATTTTTAATTTAGTCTCTCGGTGCTTATCGTCGAAACGTTTGTTTTCTTATTTTTGGTAATGAGAAAAACTTTTCCGTCCGGACCATTTTTTTTTAGTTTATTATTTTAATCTGCATTTTGTTTATTCGGTTTTTGTTTCGTTATTTTTTTTTTATTCCTGTTGAAAAAACGATTGGCACGATAATTCGTAACCGCTCATTCTAAATGCGCGTGTGCTGGCTCATTGGACAGAGTTTCAGTGAAAACGTACGAGTCACGACGCGCGATGTTAATTGAACGGAGAGTGAAAAAACAAATCTACGTCTCCGCTGGTACGCTTGAGACAAGTGTGTTTAATAATCGTGTAACAAAAAGAAAATGAAAGAGCAAAAAATAGCGAATAGTTTAACTGATAATTGGAAAAGTGTGGAAAAACCTTGGATGGTGGAAAAATATTGCTGGCAAAATTGTTTCCGCGCGCGATCTTCAACTTAAAAATGAGACGATAAAGTTTTCTGGATTTTTCAAAGGGAATCGATTTGGGGCGAAGTAATTTTCGGCCTTTCAATGAAATCGTCGAATGGAATTGATCGATTTTTGATCGAAAAGGGGGTTTGTATTTAAATTTGAGAAATAAAATGAATAAATAAATAACGAGTCATTTAAGCGCGCCGAGTTTCTCAAACGCTTTGTGAGAAAAACATGCCGATATAAACGCCTCGCGCGGATATCGTGTCTCTTAACTCGGGCATCCCATCTTTGGATAATGTTGAGCGGCGCGCACGCAGGAGAGCAACATTGGCGTCAGAGTTTTGCTGCTGCAAGAGCAACAGCAGCGCCTTTTGCATTTAAGCCTTCATTGTTTCTTGCAAACGATAAATTACAAATCCCTCCCCCGACATCTCGACCCCCTTCGCTTCGCCCTCTTTTGTTCCCTCTCTCGGGAGATCGTTGCCGAACTGCATCGTATCCACGAGTGTAATTGATGCAGATACGACGAGGAGATATCGGATTTCTATATGGGCATCGAGAGAGCTCCGTTGTCCAATGTGTGGCGCGATGTCACTAAAAAAATCACAAACCGTGCGCTCTAATGGCAAGAGCGCAGAAAATTTCATTGAAAAATCAATCGTTTACGTTACAAAATCATTTGTTGTTCGAAACAGAATGGAATTCAAATATTTTACAACAGATACGAACCACGACGTTGCTTTTTTCAATATGAAAAAAAAGGGTGAAACGTGCATGCACGTACGTCCGAAGATGGACGTTTAGTTCGTAAAGAAGAAGGAAAATTTCGTATGCCAAAGGGACGCACTTCCCCCTCTCCTCCTCTGTCGAGAATATTAAAACATATGCCACGGTGCGGAATGGTGCAGTCGTGTAGCAGAAAAGAAAAACTCTTGTGGACACTGAAGAGGACAGCGGATGTTGAAACTTTTTTAAATGCGAAACAAGTACGTCTCTCCTCAATGTGTATTTTTTTTTCCTTGTTTTTCTTTTTATCCCTAACGTGTAGTACGACGATCCCTTTCGATGAATCTTAGCGAACAAAGTCATGAATAACACACGCACTCCCTACCGCAGCACATTATTTCGGCTATGACACGTTACGCTACCGACTTGCCAGCTTCTTATTCATGTCTCTCAGGATAATATATAAATCGAGGCTAAAATATGCATACTTGTTTGAATACCAATGAAAAAAAATATATCCAACATTTCTGATTTCTGCTGCTTTTATTCGATTTGAAATCAGTATTTTTGCTCGAAAATCTTTCATACGAGTCACGTGATCGTAGTAAATTGATCGAACGGTGGACGGAGACAAGATTTAATGAGGCAGAAGAACTTTTCATTCAAACGATTATAAATTTTACCTGCTCGAATAATTTATTTGAATTTATTTGAATGTGATTTATTTCTGGATTTGACTATCGACGCGTAGACATTCGAAAATACGAATATTCTTATCATAATTAGCGATTAGAATGTCAATTAATTCATAATTTAAATCACTGCCTAATTATTATCAGGCCCGAAGCAACAATCAAACAATCTTGCAGCAGAATCGAGATTAATTCATCACGGAAATTATAACATCAATTTATAATTCATTATTTATTAATGACCGGTATTTATTTATTATAGAATATTAGTCAAGGCAATCGATGCTCGTGTGCTCAAACGGGTCAGTAACGGGGTCTTTACTAGAGAAATAAAAATAAAACGCCTGGAATTTAGGGACTGGTCTTGCTCTCTCGCGCTTGCATCTCGAGTTTCTCGACTGTACCAGGTGCACCAACCTCCTGCATAATAGTATATGTATGTCTATATATACCGAGATTAATACTTCGGGCTTGGAACTCGTGAGTATCTTACCTGCTCGGCGTCCTCTCTAATTAGCAATTAGGCGTCTGGTCTATATACACGAAGCAGAGAGCCACGAGAGAACTTTCAGCATACAGCGGAGGGCGAGAACCCGCAAGTTCCGAGACACAAGTTATGGGGTTGTCTTTCTAGGTCAACTAATACTAGTTTCTCGCTCTCTCTCTCTCTCGCTCTGTTTTCAATGAACAAAAAGAACTGCAAATCTTGATCGTTCCTGTTGCTCATAAATCATTGTACAGGAGAGTGTAGTGTAATCGCAAAAATATCACGCCCGTTTCGTTGCAGTCTCGCAATTCTCGACGCCAGCCGCCCATTACCCTTGCCAATTTTTGAGATCGCGCTCAAAAGTTCAATCACGAAAATTACAAACCTCGCAGATCACAAATCGCTTCAATTCCAAGCAAATTCCAGACAAATTCCAAAATCCGAATTGGAGATCGCAGATTTGTTGGGCGGCACAAAGTTCGAGTCTTTCAGCTTCGCGAACAGACAATTCGCAAGAGACGAGACTTCGCAGCTTCAATCATACAACCGAGTGTACATTTTCGATCGAATGTACATTTTTCCCAATCCACAAAACAGTATCGAACGAGATTAGCAAAGACATTTACACATTCTGCCACTAATCTCAACGAAATCGTGTTGTACATTCTCAACACGTAATGTACAGAGTTTCCTTGGGTTATCCAACTTGAGCTCGGAATAAATGTGTCTGCATATATTTATACACTGACACACATATATACGTGTTTATACAAAAGAAACGATATCATTCGTATCGCTTATCTACGATTCCCATCCTCCACACCCGGCATTAACACTGCGCGCTCGTACCGCAAGCGGTTATAACATTTTACTCTCTTTTTCAAGCTCGTATTCATGCATACACATACCTCTATGTTCGTACACGTGTGGGCGGTAAATGCATCCTTGTGCACGCGCTCTCAGAGGGCAAAGATAGAAACCGATATAGCACGGAGACCGCGCGCGTGTACGTTTGCTGCATCCGAGCTGAGAACTAACTGCGAGGTCCACAACCTACTTATTCCAGCATCATTTTTATCATATTCCATACAAGACTTACGCGTGAGCCTGTGCGGAATAATAAATCAGGATTTTGTGTAAATTAATTAAACAAAAATGTGAATATTCCATTTTTTCTCGGGCAGTGCTCAATCAAATTTCGAATTATTCAAACTTTTCGATTAAGATTTCGATGGCGAAGAACTCGATGATGATGGCAAAAAACGCGTAGAATTCACAAATAAAAATGGAGATCGTTTTGCGGAGTCGTTTGATTTTTATTTCAAGATTTTTGTTGGCCAGTTTTGGCTGCGGACTCACTCTATAGTATTTTTCATGTCAAAGTACAAGTGGCACGTAACGTTGCCATGTATACATATCCACGAGACCTGCAACCAACTGCTGGTAAATCGTGGACAAGCCTATCCACGACCAAATCTCGTACATACGTGAGAGGAATACGAGCAATTGGCTATTTCACTTCAAGTATACAACGCGCCAACCGTTGCTAGCTCCGGGAAATTTATTACTTGCCCTGCATTTTATGCGTACGCTGGTGCAAGTGTTGATCAGTGTTTGTAAAACGATAAAAAAAAGTTTAAAAGACAAAAACAATCTTGTTATATTTATTATTGAATTTATTGAAAATTTTTGAATCCGCAGAACCAGCAGGAAGCATCGACGTGGCGTTGAGCTTTCAAAAATCTTGCATTTGTCCGAGAAATTCTTGAATTGTTCTAAAAAATCGACGTTCCCACAAATGTTTGAGCGTTAAGATAGAAATTTTTCAAGCTTAAAGGTATTCCCGCTGCATATCGATGCACAAGTGCACGATTTGCCAAGTCGAGCTGATCTCGCGTGATTTTAAAAAATGCTCATTCTTTGTAGCTGCTCGGAAAGTGGCTTTCGTACCGTTGCACCAGATCTCTGGTCGAATAATTGCATAATACTTTGTTAGAATCTCGAGTACACGTTTCGCGCGCGCGGTTGCAGAGAGCTGCATGGAGAAAATATCTGTGGCGTTTGGTGTGTTTCAATGTTGCACGAGTGCAAAATAAATTGAAACACGATGTGGTACGTAGTTTCGTTTTTTTTTTTGCTTTGTTGATACAGAATTTAAGTATCGGCAGGTGGAGAACAAAAGGACGTAAGTGGTCGAGGTCGGAGGTTGAAAAAAATGAAAATTATGCCCTTTTGTTGGTCTCGGATTTCGATGCACACCCCTTAATGTCGGTGCCATGAATTTGCACGTAAGATCCGACGTTCCCGGTGGCTTTTTTTTACTCCACCTCGGATAAACATTTCATCCGGTAAAGCGCGCTGCGCGTGCACCAACGGCACACCGCGATTTCCATATTCGTATATGGGAAAACCGTGCGAGCTTCTCTCAAATAGCTATGTGACTGCACATATATGTTTAAAGTATGTATCAGCATTTATATACAAGTAAAACACCGGGAATTTTCTTCGTTCACAAGAGGTGAAACTGTCCAATCGTGCAACACAGCTCTATACGTCGCGTACTTAGAATGCATACATGCATGAGAAGAGAGTAACGCGTCGATGGGGACGCGAGGAGCAGAGAAAACAAGTTGGAAAAATATGACAAAAATCGCATAAAAATGTGGAACGTTGCAAATTTCGGGACTCGTGGCGAAAAACATTGTCGAGGGAGAAAAAATATCAAAGAAACGCGTTAATAAAGAGCAAATTTGACCGACTTTATCTCGTGCAATATTTCGTGTTTTTTTTTGCTCCCCACGAGACTGTTTTTCCTGCGAGAAAATCGCAGCAAAATGCATGCTCGACGATTGAATATTTTTTTGAGTAAAATGATCTTACGGCGATATTCGTACGCGGTAGACAAGTTTCAGGAGATAATTCTCGGCGGGATATAATATCGAGTGTCAGAATCTCCGTTCCTTTTTTTTTCTCGAAAGTCAGCGAAATTCTTCCGCGTGTTAAAATCCCTTCACGCAGATCGTTGCTCGAGTCTCCGAGAACCGGGTCGATTTTTCTTTTGGGATTATATAAAGATGCGAATAAATTCATCTGTTTATTGAGACTCGGATCGTAACGCATCGCGTCGTGTGCAGGTGAAGCAGATTTGACGGAATTATAATTTGCGCTTCTGGAAACATACACACGCGCATATGCAGATATGTCGCTTTTATGAATGTTGATTGGTCGATCGGACGGTTACAACATGTCGGAGAATCTCTACAGCAGATGAACGTTATGGTCCATCATACGGAGCACCATAAATATCATTTTAGTATTGAGAAAAATTATAATAATCCTCTTTTTCCCGTGTGTGTGTGTGTGTGACTTATCCTGCGCAGGTTAAACCAACCATAAATGTCCGTGCGCGATAAAATACGTATTTCGTAACTCTTTCGTATCTCTACTTTCAGCAAAACGCGAGAATAGGAAATCACTAAGAAATTTAGACATAGATAAATATTCTCCTGTGTAAATCCACCTATTTGCATGCATGTATATGTGCATTTAGTATATATAAATGTTTGGTTCACGTGCACGTGACTTATAGGAATTGGGACGTGCATCCGTTTCCTCGACGTTCGACCAAGCCACTCCGCGACTATATACCATCGAGAAATAATTATAATCTTCTCGTTTCATCCAACATTGCAAGTCCCAGTCTCTATAATCATGACATTTTTTGGTTCTCGATGGGTCCACAAGAAAGCACACGTATCCAGGATCAAAATTGCATAGAAAATGCATCGCGAGACTTTGTTGCAGGTTAAAATGGCGAATTCATTCGTTCTTACGCAGAAATATTCAGTTGACGATCGTTTATTCGACGAGATTGGCTTTCCAGTTTACAAAAAGTTGCAACTCTTTTCTTATTCTCACACTCTGCTGCTCTGGCAAGATAATGGAAGAAAGCAATTTGTCCAGGCTCGAGATGGTTCGAATGCCTGTTGAACGTTAAATTTACTCGACTTACGATTACACGTGTGTGTATACGCGATACATATATTTTTTTAATAAGAGAAAAGAAAAGATAGTTGGAACGCGCAAGACCCCGAAGTGACCGGGCTCCCGAGAGAGCCTTCCGCAAATACACACGCGTCTCTAATTGCACGAGACGTTCAAGTGGGTTAAGGGGTCTGTGCTTCAATTACGACCAGTTTCATAATTTTTTAATTGGCCCAGCACGGACGAGCGAGCCTCGCTCCTTTAGGGTTCTCTCGGCCACAGGGTTCCTTTCATAATATATATGTCTCCGGTGATTTCTTTAATTACGAGTTAACAACGTGAACCGGGAGAGCATCTCGTGTGCTTTCTCCCTCATCTCACTAGAACAAAGCACTTTTAATTTACACTTATCGTTGAAAGGATCATTAAACAAGATATGGCACGAAAAAAAAATGAATCCTGATGAAAAGTTTTATGGATTAACAAAAATTCGCAACACACGAATCAACCCAGATAATCTTCATAAAAGTTTATACATCGAAAATCATATTACCCTTTCAATGTCCTTATTATTGTGTTTATTACTCTCATCACGAATATTTATGTTTCGTTTCACGGGCGTCTTTTGAGTCTGATCGAATTTTCCTGCTTTTTTAAGTCGCTCCGAGTCAACCCAGATAAATAATCTTTTTAAAAGTGCACATTAAACGCACACGACACTTTTTATAGCATCGTTGTTGTTATGATTTTGAATGACGTTACCGATATTTATTTTTCATGTCACAAATATTTAACATTTGTCCTGGCATTTTGGAGAATTTCCAAAGTTTCATTTTATTACGATGATCGAAAAAACTTAATTGATGGTAATTTTTTATCGATACTTATCTTAGCCTTACGGGCCTAAACAATCCAAGGCTGGCGAATAGTCCTGACCAAGAACGCTTACGCTGTCGAATGCCATTAGTCACTTTGGATATTCTCGCGCCTATGTATATAAATATAGTGGCGTGTGCTTGGATCACACGAGCTTGAGGGAATGTAGCGAAATGACGATGTATATGTATATAAAGGGGATTTATATACTGGACTTTGTGTACACGAGTCTAAGCTCGAGAACTGAGATCTCGCGCGAGTATAACGGCGATTCCTGAGAGTCCCGGCTCTCTTAGGCGCGCTCGAGAGCTCGCAGTCCCTCGACCCTCGGAGAAAGTACCGAACGTCGGGCGAACGGGTTCCCTTCCACTGGGTCAAGGCTGGCTAGCCCCGTGCTCGCGCGAGCAAAGTACTACCTATAATACGAGTCCCTCCCGACACTTTGCAAACTCGCCATTTCTGGCTCTCGTATATATAGAGAAACCGAGAATGCACAACGCCGAGCGAGACTCTCGCGGATAATATACTGAACGCGCTGCACACACGCGCGCCGACTTTTCCATGAGAGCGAAATGCGCCCTGCAGCGTACGCTCGCTTAATGAGCGATAACTATACATCGTTTATACCGACGACGCCACAACGCCCGGATTATTTATTCAACCTTTCGTTTATTTTTTTTTCTTCTTCAAACATTTATATAAATGTGTTGCCTCTGTGGCTATTTAAGCCACGCGAATCTTTCCCGCTGTCAATTAACAAATTGGCTATCGTCGGGAAGTTGCACCAGGATGCGTTTCTGATCTTTGTTTTTTTTCCCCCCCAGAATCCTCATCCCCTGGACCAGTTTGACAAATTGCATTGAATTTATTCGGCGATTTAATTCAATTTTTTGTTCATTTTTTCAAGGCCACCGGATCGGCTTAGCGAAATCCATTTTTTTCGGGGTCTTTGCAACATTTTTCAGCACCTACACGTTTGTTTGTTGTTTTTTGAACATCGATCGTGTAATTTATTTAGAAAAAACGAAGCACAACGACCTCGTGCTCGCGTGAAATTTTTTTTACAAGTCCTTCTCGAGTCTCTACATTGTTGTGTCGCTTGCAGAGTCTAATGAGCAAAACCTATCAGTATTCCACGCCCGTGTGCGATGTCCAATTTTCGAAAACGTTGCGTTCCATTTATTGATATTTTTGTACGAGTATTTGTGTGTATATTACGTGTCAATAATTAGGAGACGCGAACACGAGTCAGTGACAAAAGAACGAGAAATAAATAAGGAAAAATTGGAACAACATCTTCGAGGAGTCTTGCTTACGGACAAGTTTGCCCTGGACCTCGATCATTGCGCCATGGGGCGAGGCTTAATTGGTGAAAATTCCACCGTCCTCTCTGACGAGACGAGAAAAAGACTCTCCGTCTTGGTCTCTTTCAGTTTTTTTCTCTTCTCAGCTTGTTTTAATACATAATTATATACCGAGGTACCGGAAACTCGTTTCGAGCAGGAACGTTCCTCGTCTTTCTTACCCACTCGCACGAAACGTCCGGATCTGTATCGAATGACGTATCGAAGAGAAAATGTATCACGAATACCAAAAATATGATTCCGTTGGATCAAACGGTACCGGAAATTTCCCAAGGTCTCGAAGTCATTGCTCCAATTTCGAATTTTAAAGAAAATCATTGAAAAAACATGAAAATTCGATTTTTCTCAGCCCTGCAACGACTGCCAACGATATTTTCTCCATAGACAATAATACTCGTTCAATTGAATCGACGTTAAGAACGAATAACTCCAAGGCCATTCGCAGATTGTTGGAACATTCGGTAAAACATGATTGTAAAGTTGATTCGTTCAGAGAAACGTAACCGAGTCGGAAATGGAATACAGTGGCAATGGGACGAGCGCGAAGAATGAGAAAAGAAGACAAAGTCAGAGAAATGCGATGACGAATAATTCTGACAGAGAAACCATGCTCAAGAGAGAGGGAAAAAGAATCGAAGCCAAGGGAGAATACATCTCTGGTAGAAGCTCTGAGAAATTATCGTGCAAATGAAGCGATAAAGTCAAGCTGCAACCCATCATTAAGGCTCATAAAGCCGATCGTTAAATTTGACCAATTCCGCGTTCTCTCTCGCGCACATACATCAATTCGTATCCAGATATTTTTATATATAGGTATGACACATAAGGACATACGTGTATATATCTGTATATTGATATGAATAAAGTTTTCTCGTTCAAAAAGCCACGTACTTCAAGTGGCCTCGTATTTACGTTGGTACGCGAGGGAGAATCCTCCATCTCTTGGACTTGCTCACGTATCGAGTGAGCTACACGTCCAGCTGGTCGAGCGAATACGTCAGAAATAAAAGAAACGAATGATCGCACATGTATACCCTCGAGACTCTCACTGTGACGTGCGGTCATTCGGTTTTCCTTTGGCGAGCCGTGAGATCCTCGTTGATTGACTCGAATCATCACGGACACTGGATAGCTATGAAGGAGCCTCGCGTGTGCAAAAAGTCAATAACGTCAATAACTTTTTATCTCAAAAGGTTTTAAAAGTTTGAAAAATATGATTGAAATGAAAAAAGGATTTAAAAAAAATCGTTTTTTTCACGAATTGGATTCATTTTGTCGATTGTGCAATTTCATTTCGTGTCCATCAATGGACTCCTCTTTCGATTCCGCAACCAGTAAGTATTTTCGACGTTTATACGACGACTGCCAACTCCCCGATGAAATGAACGAAAATTATAGGGGCTCACTGAAATTTCATTGCTTTCTTCCTCCCATAAGAGAATTCCTTCAATCTTCTTTTTGGGCTGCGAGAGCAGAATATATACGGAACTCTGGACCCAAAGCCTGTTCTTCGTGACCTCTTTAATGGCGACCCTTTCCTTGGTAATTCTGTTATTGGAACCCATTGTTTTTGGGAAAGTTTGCCAGCGTTTTCGAGCCGAATTGGGCTAACGGAACTTTTTGCCTCCTTTCGGAAGGGTTCAAGTAGAAAAAAGTGCTCTGCGCGTTTGGATTTTTAATTCAATCAATTCGCTGTCTCTGAAAAGAAAAAAAAAACACATTTGATCCAGCGTTTTTCTCGTCAAGCTTCGTAAACCATTTATCAATATTTCTATACACAATTTTATCGACAATTGCTCGCAGAGATGAAAGTCCATAGATTTTCTCTGCTATATCAATCTTCATTTATCCTACACTGTGAATCGCCGGTGAAACCGAGACGAGGGACACCGCAAGATGGACAACTTTTCTTCTCATCACTGATGTTACCGAGAGGCATGGACCAAAGGGCCACAATGGTACCGTATACTCCATTACGTTATACTGATGACTCATCACAATATGTAAATACAAACAACCACGAAGAGAACCTTGGACAAATAAAAAACTATCCTGCCTCCTGCTTCTTCTTCTTCTTCTCTTCTTCTTCTTCTGGTCCATTATTATACGCCCTCCTGCCTCCTTCCCTCTGCCCCTTCCATTTCGGACTCCAGGTTCCACTGCTCTCGGCTACCGTTTCTCTGTCCATTCGTTTTTTTATTGCTCCTCGGTGTTGAGCCCTCGAAAAAGAATGAGAGAACGATGACCCCGTTTCACGGCATCTTCACGTGCTGCTTCTAGCAATTGCTTTTGGCTTCTCTCCGCGCGCGCACCAATACCAAACTACCTTTCTGTCCCACGTCTTCGGGGACGCGCACTCCTCCCAATTCCTCATCCTCCATCATTACCGCACTCTCCGCTGTATTTATATACACATCTAATACATAAATCCACGTCACCACGTACATACCCCAAGGGGTTCCCTTGCGCTCTTGAAAATGATGTATGGAAAAGCAACGAATTTTCTCTTTCCAGCCTTTGTGCAGGAGTACTCCGAGGTTTTGCCTCGCTGCAATCTTAATTTCTCATTGACCGAATCAAGTGATTTATTCGAGAAATCATTAATCATCGGTACTCCATCGATTCCGTTCGTTTTTCGTAAATTATGTGACACACCCAAGTAAACTGAGCATGCAATCTAAAATGGACCAGATAAGTTTTACATGAGAAATCTAGGTCAAGCCCATAAATCTCGTTGCGATGGTAATCTTAATAATTTAATTATTATCAGCGGAAATGACATTCTCACGCTTTATTTTGATTTTTCCATTATCTCGATTTCGTTAATTGGAAAATAAAAAATGCTGGTCTCGTGCTTTGGGAGAACGGAATAACGTGGTGTGTTGGGTTGAGTCGAGACTTTGGTATTGCTCAAGCTCATTAAATTTTTCGGACGGTATACAGAGAGACGCCACCGCGCGCCTTGACTGCGACTTTGCGGCGTACGTTTTTTTTCAACTTTGTTCTCTCCCGGTCGCTCTTTCTCTTTCCGTTCTGCAGTTTCGTCTGGATCGTGACCATTATCCGATCCGGGACGGCGTATAATATTGGTCGTGTTTCTGATCGTGGTCACGCGCGTGCTTCGAGGTAATTCCATTGAGGGCTATCGAGACATTCGATGCAATCGATTCTCATCGATTTTGTACGAAAACTTGCGGAAGCGACGTTCTCCCAATCGTGCAAGTAAAAACATTCTTGGTCCTGGCCACCATCAAACGAGAGAAAAAATAATCAACTTCATATTCGGGGCTTATCGTTATTTTTCTCCCAATGGTCCGCGGAGACTTCGCTGTACAAACCGAGAGGCTCCAAATAAAAGATGGCGGTGACATAGAGCTCGTTTCATTCTACATAATGATACTCCCTTGACAGTGAGTCGGTCCAACAAGAAAGAAGATCGAAAGAGTCTCTTTTTGTTGGTCCAACACGTAAGAAAGTCTTTTTATTTCGCTTTTATTTTCCATGACATTTGAAAACTCAATGGAAAATTAAAACTCGTTTTTGTATGCAGGACCTTCGGATGTACTTCGTACACCATAAAAATGAATCATGGGAATGGGAAACGTCGTGTGAGTCCACCATGGACAGCATTCGAGCATCAGCGAGGAAAAAAAATGTGTGATTGATAGAGGCGAACATTAAAGTAATGAAAGGCTGAATCATCTTATTGAACTAATGAAAAATGTTGAATGTATGGAAAACTGGAAAAAGCCATTACAATCATCCTCCCCGACGTCGATCAAGCCAACAGTAATCTTATTCAGTCTCTCATTAGCGAGTGCAATGATCGTACTTGAAACGTCTCATTGATATCATAGATAAACTCCGTTACTCGAACGAAATAGATATCGATCGTAAAGTTACTGGGATCGAGGTTAGTAATAAGCTCGTTCGGACTATTATAGATCCAAGAGACACAGGAAAAGATTGATGAGGGAGAGAGAGAGAGAGCGAGAGTCGTAAATGAAGTTTTACGGGAGAGTATCTCGAAGTATTCATCAGCCACAATCGAAATAATGTACACAGCAGAATCTGAAAAGCATAATAAAGTTTCAGGCGAAAGTTATTCAGGCCTGAACCCTCCGGATTCATTTCTAAAAATACAGATTAGCAAAATAAACGAGTCTCAGTTTTTCCCATCATTTTTCCTCACGCGAACATTTCATGTAGACGAATCTGCCATCACTTCGTTAACAATATCTCGTATCGTTGCTGAAAGTCACGAGAACTGCAACGAAGTACATGCACGAAAGAATTTTCAGCTTCGCCTTACGAGAGAAACTTGAGGCATTTGCCAATGGTGGGTACTTCAACCAAAGTCTCATGCATTGCACGCTGGATGCTGTATGCTCAGGAGACTCAACGCGAAGTACGAGCGAGAAAGATGAATTTTTAAGTGTACTTCGTGTCTGGTTTGTACGCTGCGGGTTTGCACACGACACTAATTTAGTATAGTGCGTTTCAAGATAGTAATAGTACGAGATCTACAGCAACGAAGACTCCGGCTCTGCGAGTTGGTTGCGCGGAGATAGAATATTCGTCTTGCGCAATCGACCGCCCCGAGAGTCTCGCTAGATCCTCGTCGACGCGGGGCCTAGCCTCTCCGTGAGCTGGTTCGTTCGTCTATACATACATCTATATAGACATCAACCCGATATACAAGTATTTAGAACAGATTCTGTCAGAGGGAGATGGAAAACTGTGCAGCCACATGAGCGCCACACGGTTGACTGGGATCGTGGATGCTTTTCAGACTCTTCTAAGGTTTCCAGGCTCCGGTGAACGGAGTGTCCGAGAAATCATGCAAAAGCACGAGACAGGATGAAAAGATCGTGGAATCCCAAAGACCAGAGTCTCGATGACAGGGAATTCCCAGTTTTTCCCTCCACTGCTTTCGCTGCAGGTCATTGGTCGACAAATATCACTGAATTCCTTAGGGAACGAAGTATCGGAAAGATGACGAATGACCTATACGGACTTTCCGCGGTTGGGAACGATTTTCTCGCTCTCACTGCGAGACTTTTTATTGAAAACGATGTAAGACGCGAGGAAAACTCTGCCAATAACTCCCACGTGTTGCCAAAGACTCTGCTGGCTCTCGCGTCGACTCCGACATCGGAGCCGAGCTCGTGTATACGTTGAATTTATACGCGAACACGGTGCGTTCCCACGCCTGAGGAGTACGGCAAGTATCTCTCTTGGTCTTCGGCCTAATGTCCGCTCCGTACACAAGCCTATGAAGGTATATGTGTGAGGGATTTCCCCGCGCATTCCCGCGGTTACAATCCGCCGCGTCAATGTACATGCATACGCGCGTGTTTGCTCTCCGCGAGACCGGCCCCCGTATAGCCCTCATCCATACACCTATCCTGTTTCTCCTCTCCTTCTCCTTTTCCTGCTCCTAGTCAGGCTTTTCTAGCTCACACACTCACTCAACGCTTGCCGTTGAGCACAGCCTGCATAAAATATGGAGCACGCTTCTAAGCGACTGATATCTCGCGGGAAAAGAGCCTGTAAACATCGGACTCACGCTTTACCGGACTATCAAGGTTTTCCCGATCCTTTCGAGAGAAAAATCACCAGAGTCAGAGAAAGACCGAGAGGGACAGAGAAAGAGAGAAAGATTGCAATATTACGAGAGCTCTTTCAAAGCCTGCTGCATATTTTATCGACGAACGCGCGCTCCACGTTTGCATACGCTTGTTCCACAACATTACGTCTACGTTATTGCTTTAGAAGTACACTCAATTGTATTTAAGTACTTGATAGCCTAACGAGCAGCTCTCGAGAGAAATTCGATAATAATTGGCAATTTTTATCTTTTTGATTGATAAAAGTGAAGACAAGTTAGGATCGTCGTTGTTGAAATCCATCAATTTTTTTCGTACTTTTCGTTTCGTTAAAATGCCAAGAAAAAATTCATTCACGAGACTGTAACTGGTTGATGAGAAAAAAAAACGAATCCTCGTTTAGATCGCGCCACACCGCGTGCACATAAATCGTGCCCGCAGTCCTGCAGCTTTCAAAACAACACAATTTGTTTCGAAGGTGCGACATACTTTTAAAGCGCGCTAATTAAAGTCTATAATAATGAATTTGTACCGTTTTAAATCACTCGCTCCAAGTTCCAGAGCTGTATCAATAAGCGTGTGAAAAAATTCCTACGAGGCAGCAGCACTCGCTATTTGACACGTAAGATTCGTTCGATGGCATTCGCGATGCCATGAACAATGCAACTCGTAGATGCTGAATGTATTATGTAAAAATGATATATCTCGTTAATGTTGAGCGCGTTGAGGTGTTTTGCCAAGAAACACACATAAAAGGGTATAATCTGAGAGTCTGAATAAATCCAAAATGTGTACCAGCGAGTCTGGTGGTAAACGCGTTTTACAACCTGCAGCAAAACCGGTTTCATATATTTCTTAGTGTTTTTCATGATTTTTAAAAGCGATTCACATACTCATTATCCATAAACCTCGTGTACGAATTAATGCGTCTTATTGTGCGTCAAGAATTGATGGCGCGGTTGAGCAGAGAAACGTGTACACGCCTTCGTCGCGTCTGTGGATTATGCTCTCTAGATTTATGAGATTTATATCGATGGAATTCCAAGTTTGATTGATAGGATAGATCTCCTGAGAGTTTCTTCGGATGGTATTTATTACACGTACGAACGAACATGAAGATTCTTCCTGTGAACGCACAGACATCGCGCGATCCAAGATGAAAAAAATTAATTCACCAGTTGAACAGGACACGTAGGTAGCGATGATAGCGTATGTATGAGAAACTACCAGACAGGTCTGTTGAGTCTTCCGATGTTGCGTTGCTAGCGGCCACGGACTTTTATATCCTCTCTCGTCTCCGAGACTCTTCCTCGTCCTTGTCTTGTAACGACTAACTGTGCAGGCTCCCACTGACTGGAGATAACTGTATCGCGAGCGAGCAAAGCCTTGAAGCAATTCCGTGTTCTTCCTATACCGTCATATTTCTATATATATAGCTATTTAAATATATTATACGAAGATTGCGTATGCGTTACTCGCACGAGTATTTATTCATACTTTTCTATCGATAATCAAGCCGGAAGATTGCAAATACATCCGTTACCTAATCGACGCAGTTTTGAGTTGAGAGTAAAAACTTAAATAAACTTTTGTCACAGGAAACTTGGACATTTATAATTGCCTCAGGGCGAAACTTTTCGGCCGCGTGGATCGTTTTTAAGATGCAGAAAGATGAGGAGAATTGTCGTAAATCTCTATATCAAGTCCAAATATATCTGATGGGCAATTTTTCTGGTTTCTTTTTACAGACGCGGATACGTCCGAATCAAGGATGCCGTGGCCGATCAGGCGAGAAGATTGCCGTTTTGCTTGAGGAACGACCGGGAATTGTGCAGTGCCAGAAAGCCGAGGATCCATCAACGTTTCCGTTGAATATTGGGCGTCGAAGAAGAGAAATAAATAAAAGTATTGGGAGAGAAATAAAAAAAGGGTTACGGAAGTGCAACGAGTTTGGTGAGTTTGCGGTGTAAAGCGGTCGCGGGAAAATTGGCCGGTCATTGGATCTCGCGGAGGATCAATAAAATTCAACGGAGAACAGAAATCATCGAGTGAAAGGTGGTGGGATCAGGTGTCGCAATAAAATGGACCTCACCGAGGCGTTCGCGCCTGGTGCACCGGGCGAGGATCTCGGGAAAACAGACTTCTTTGACTTTGTAGTATCGCCACCGCCTCATTGCACATCCGGTGGAACCGGAGGTGTCGTCATAACCGACGATGATAATTTTCTCCATCGTACATGCGGTCGTGGCATGAGTTTTCTTCATCAGGATCCCAGACACGATGATCACGACAGTCGTGATATTCATACGAGTAGCGCGGTCTCTTTTATTAAAGAAACCAACAATAATACGTTGACGGCATTGCCACCAGTTTCTACGATAACCGGTTCCCTGAGTCATCACAACGCGGTACGTAATCATGGTTGTCCGGTTACCGGTACCGAACAAGTTCCCATGGACCAATCCGACTGTGATTATTGGGGTGGCAGCGACGGCAAAGAACAAACGTGTAATATATTGCTCGAGGATTTGAACAAGTATTGTTGGTCGGCGCATACCAACAATCAACCACAAAATGACAACGTTGGTGTTGTCCATGGTGGTAATGAGGCTGGCCATAGAACATCCAACAGCGGTGGTTGTAACGCCAACGATCGGCACCAAAACACAGACGGTGCGATTTACACGCTGACAATATTGAACAACGAGGCGAATTCGATGGACGCGTTGGATTGTTGCAAGAGTCCAGCAGCTCCGTCCAACGATTCATGGTCATTGAGACCAAATTTGGATCTGGACGCGATTCTAAGTATGGAGCCAAGTCCGGCGGCGCAGGAACACGATGTACAAAATTCCGTAAACGACGTAACGCGAACGGAAAGGTTCCATGTCATAGCAACTCCGTCCTCCCAATACACGACCGACGACAGTGGATTCGTCGAGAGTAAAGATTCTTGTGGTCGTGGACAGAACAATTCCCATGTGGACAACAACAACGATTGGAAGCTTTCCGATCAGAATCATCTTCAGGACGCGGTGGCTGCGGCAGCGGCTGCCGCTAACGATTCCGCGGAATCTCTACTCCGGAGTGCTCTACAGGGAAAATTATATTCCGGCACGTCGCAAATCGCCTCGCCCTCGTCCTCCCAGTCCTCGACGATGTCGTTGTCCGTTACGAACAGCACAACGAGCAGTCTTCAACTTTTACAGGACCAAGGTCAACAACAGCAGCAACAACAACAGATGCAACAGGACGAATCGATGCACGGCTGCACCGAAGAGGATCTTTTACTCTCGCAATTGGAAACGACGACTTACAGACCCGGCGATTACGAGAAGTTGAAAAGCATCGCAAACGAGGTTGTCGAGTCTTATTGCAATCTCGAACCCGTGTGCAATGTGTCAGCCACGACAACGGTCATGTATACTCTGGATCCAACGAGTGGAAGTCTCGGAACGATAACACTACCGGCGGATCTTGGCCAGGTCGGTACGGTGACGGTTGTTACGGCGGCTCAACAGGACCAGCTGGTGCAGGCAACAACAACCACGGACATAACCCCAGTGACGACGAGCAGCACGAACAATGCACAGATTCAAATAGCTCCCTCGCGAGGTGGAGGAACCAAAGCGCCTAAGAAGTACAGCAGGAAGCCGAAGGGTTCTGCGGCAAATTCGGCAAACGCGAACGGCAATTCGAGTTCAGCGTCTTGCAGCGGTAACGGTAACGCGACAAACGGACAAGCCGCGAGTGGCAACGGAGGATCCCCAGGTTCATTACCCCGGAAAGAAAGGTCCCTTCATTATTGCAGCATATGCAGCAAAGGTTTCAAGGACAAATACAGCGTCAACGTTCACATCAGAACACACACGGGTGAGAAGCCTTTTGCATGCTCGATATGCGGCAAGAGCTTTCGTCAAAAGGCCCACCTCGCCAAGCACTATCAGACGCACATAACTCAAAAGCCAAACGTGGGCAGTGGAGCCGGCAGTAGCGCGAGTAGCAATGCAAGTAACACGAGTCCTACATGTACGGACGTCGTAACGAGTACCAGAAGTCTTCCTGACTCAGCCACTACGTGCAATCCATCCAGCTAGTTGTTTCATCCAATATTACTTTCTTATCCATCAATTCTCCGCGTCTTTACTCTCTTCCTCCTTCAAAAACGAATACACACACACACACACACGCCTGCATACTTTCCATCCCGTCTTTTCTCTTCTTTTTATTTCTTATTCATTTTAATGAATTATATTTTGTATTATCTTAGAGTGTACAGTAAATGCGCGGTTGGCAATTTCTCATCTCGACATTGCTCGTTCCACATTCCACGAGACTATAGTGCGTCTCTTCCCTCGTCACACAAACAACGTACACCCATTCGCGCGCGACTTGTCTCGTTCAAAACGATTTATCCTCCATGTTATGTACCCGCACTCTATATTTTTATGTACATATATGTAACACTTATACATATATGTATAAACGTGTACGTTATCGGGTGTATAACTCATATGTGCGGACACGGAACACCTCACAGTGCTACGAAACAGCAGCGCCAGAATCATCATCATCATCATCATCATCATCATCATCGCCATCATCCAGACACACACATTTCACATCGTGATATCTCACCGAGAGAAATAATAACTCCTCTCGACGCGATCAACGGACGTGAGGATAATTCTCTAACGCATGTGCGTTGCGACACGAATGAACCATGACTAATAACGACCGCACGTGGTCTGTAAATACATAAACATCCATGTGAAGTAAATACATACAAGAATTCTCATATACTTGTGTATATTTATTATTGCATTTCGTGATCTCGTGGCGAAATCGTTGGTGAACGATCGAGGACTGTAGCGTTGTCATTCGGGCGCTTGAATCGTGCTCCAAAATCTCGAAATCAGATTTTTCTTTAATTTCAAGAAAATGATTAATCGTTTCTTATAAAAATTGACGAAAATCCGAAATGTCGTTCATCATTCGAAATATGTCATGCGGCTTTACCAGACTCGATGTATTTCGATGAATATTCAACCGCGCGGTGCCAATTTCATTTCCATTTTGATTCAGTTTTGATTATGCGATCTGCGTCAAAATTCTGAAAGGGCTTCTGGTTCAAATCGACGAATCAACACGCGAATGGAAGAGGAAAAAACGAGTGAGACGAGGTCACGTGGGACACGTTCGAATTCGATGAGATACTATTATTGCCAATAGCCAATTAATCGTCGGAGTTTCTCGATCAAAGCCAAGTATTTTATTCGAGGCCCTGAGGGGCCCACCTCGGTATTCTATATATAGAACTCTCTGTGTGCGTGTATATATATATAAATATATATGAAACAGGAATCGATATATATACAGGAATGGAAACAACGGTAACAGGCAACGAAATTGCCTGTAGCGGAGAGATCGATGTCACGTATCACTCTCGATACACGTGTATCCCGAAACTCACTGTTACACATCTTTTATGTATTTTTTAAAAAATACTGTACCTATATATTCTTCGTAGTATATTTATTCGAGGCGAACGTAACACATACAAAACATATATATATATATATATATATAAATACATTTTTTTCACATTTTTTTTGTTTTCGTTTCGTTTGTCAAGCTTCCCAGCAGCACAAATTGCTCTCGTTTAATTGTGTTTTAATTTAATTGTCGATTCGATAAAAATACATCGACGACGACGACGACAGAAAAAACTATAAATGGACCGTGGGTGAATGGGACTTGTGAAATTTTGTTCCTACGATGATGTGTGACAATGATTGTTTTTTTTTTACTTTTTGTTGTATGGAATCCCATGACGACTGCGACAGCTCGAGATTGAATGAAAAACTCGTCGTAAATCGTGCCTGATCGAGAAAAGCAAAAGTTTATAGCGCCCAAGAGAAATGCAATGACTTTTATCGAGTCGTTTGTGATGAGGTGACATCGTATCGCATCATTATTTTTCAATTTCTTTGTATATGTGATCGTTTTGTTCGTTTATTCACTCTACCGATACATCGTTCTTCTTTATACTGTAATTTTTGTTGTTGTTTCGAGTAAGTAATTAGTAGCATGAGCTGTGATTTAGATACATACTCAATAAGTAATTACGCGTGGAATTTACGTTTTTTTATGCAATTGCTATATTAGATAATGAAAAAAAAAAACAAACGAACCTTTGAAATGCTCTCGATCTGTACACTTTGACACACGTGGCGATGGTTTTTTTCGTTTTTGTGTACTTTTTGTACAAATGTGTCTATACTCGTGTTTGCACGAGTCATTATGATTGACAGACAAATACTCGATGAAAAAAACGTCGTGAGAAATCGGGACCAGAGAATGTCGCGTTTTTTCTTCCGAACTAAAATACTCTTAACCAATTAATCGTTCGTCTATCATTTTATTTTCCATCTGTGACTCACTCGGTTCTCAAGAATTAAATCGCATCGAGGCACTTTCAACTATTGTCCAAATGACCGGAAATGCATGCAAAAAAATGGTCAAACGCGGTTTTGTAACCTGCACCGGTTTTGACAAAGTTTCTGTCAGTGGTTTCGTCGATTCGTCAAGTAAAAATCGGTTTTTTTCTGTTTTTGACACTTTTTCGTGTTCTGAAGTCAACGAGATTCTTCAGGCCAATGCGTAAATGTTTCCAAGAAGATTATTAACAATTCGAACAGAATTCCTCGGTGCAGCTGGAAACACGATGTATATAGAAACGGAATTGCCCAACTATGACGCGATGGAGAGGGAGACAATTTTGACGTGCACCGTAATTTAAGGAAAGGTGGGAAGCACTCACCTCTCTCACACGTGGGAACGAAGCTCGCGTGTCCGCCTTTTCTTTTTTTCTTCTTGTTTCATTATTTTTTTTTTTTTTTTTCACGAGCATGACCTTACGGCCCGACGTTGACCACGCGAACATGTTTTTTCCGCGTCCCTCCAGACCGTATTAATGAAGTTTTCACTCGTGTCAACGTCTTTGGAACGAAAGCTTTTTTTTTCTTTTAAAAATCCAATTAAAAAAGTTTTTTTACATTGCGGCGTTTAAATTAATTGAAAATTCTTCTCAAATTATTTTCGTTCCCACTCAATTCGATTGATTATTAAAATTCTTTAATTTCTTTCACGGAACTTGTCAGTGAATCGACGGAAATTCGTACGGAATTTGGCTTTCTTATGTGGTTTTTTGTTTTTTTTTTATTCGTCAGGGATGCAACGTTCCTTTTCGATGCATGCTCACGTGTCTGTAAAAGCCATGATAAACTTGTTCAGCGTAGAGTATGTAAAAGGGCGAGCGTTGGCTTCGCACGAACGATCGTACAACGGAGGTCAAAAGTTTTCGAAAGAGTTTTTTCTCTCTATCTCTCTTTATCTCTCTCTCTCTCTCTCTCTGTCTTGTCGTTGATGTTGCTGTAACGTGCGCGGTATCGAGTGTAATTACACGTTATAGCGTACGACGTTATATACGTGTTGCGTACGTGCCGAGATCGTGCATTTTACGCCCTGCCTGGATTGCGTAGGTATATAATACTTGGTACGAAATCACGTGCTCCTAAATACATATACACATGAATATGAATATAAAAGACGTGGAATCTCGTGCGAAGTATCTATACATCCGGAAATTTGTCAAACAGTGTCATTCTTTAATTATTTCCATCAAAAACCTCTTTTTCGTGCGTTAATCTTCAGAAAACAAAAATATTGATAAGCAAAAGCGATTTTGCAAAATAATTCCAATTTTTCAATGCGAAATCTGCACAATTTTATCAGATACGTCATTTTTTTTTTTATTCGTAAAAAAACTATGGGAAATCTTCCCAGACGTAATTACACTACGAAAATGACTTTTTTTTGGTCGCCCAGTGGAGGAAGGATCGAAAATATGTAAATTTGCCTCGGAGCTACGATTAAAAGTGAAGTTGCCTCGAAAATAACTCAGTTTCTGGGACGAATGATAATAATCGAGGCAGATCCTCGGAAATATCTTCTTAACCGACAGACCGTTGACCGTAGTCCATCAAATTGGTCCCTATTCTTGTGAGCCTTGTACAATTTCTCATCCACAAAGCGTCACGCTATAATATCGACGAACCTCTCATTCGATTCGTACATATGTATTACTTTTTTCTATACGTTCGTTTGTGTGTGCCTTGCTCTACGAAAGATTCACGGTTAAACCGAGAGTTAAGCCCCCGGTGACTTTCTCCAATTTAGAGACGGATTACGGTACACAGACTATATATAGACAAACTACTGTCCATCCAGATATGGGCTATTCGAGATCGAAATGCACAGACGCTGTAGCCCCAAAGATTTAATTTCAAAAATTCATCTTTTCATCTCGTCACTCGGAATTTTTCCGTAGATGGTCAATTTTTCATCATTTTTATTCAACTTTACGTTGGATCGATCGTAAATTGAATTTAGTTCAAATTTAACGAGATTTGATTAATTTTCATGGTCTTTTCGAGATCGAAACGCGCAGACGTTGTAGCCCCAAAGATTTTATTTCAAAAATTCATCATTTCATCTCGTCCCACGGAATTTTTCCGTAGATGGTCAATTTTTCATCATTTTTATTCAACTTTACGTTGGATCGATTGTAAATTGAATTTAGTTCGAATTTAACGAGATTTGAATAATTTTCACTTTTTTTTGGTGGCACAAATTTGCATGGAATTTTCTGCAACGAATTTCGATCAAATTTTCTCCAAGATCAGGTTCGATCTCGGATGAGCTTAATGCGAGAAGTCAATCACCAGCCAATCTTCCACTATTAAATCCAATCACGTCAATCTTGCTCTCGTCGCGCGGTATTTTATTGTTTCGCTCACTTTTCTGCCCTTTTTTCTCCATGTCCCAGTGCTCCTCTATGAACGATCGAATGGGAACGGTATCGAGGGTAATGGAACGATCGACCCGGTCCACCTTCTTAACGAGACTCACGTATAAAATGAGAATCTCGCTCCCGTTTTAACTTGACAGACGATTCTTCTCCAATTTTCCTCGAGTTAAGAGACTGATCCGGTTACCGATTTGATCGTCTTTTTAAATCAGGAATCCTGTTTCAAAATACTTGACATTAAATTTTCACACGATCCATAAAAAAGCCTCATTTTTCGACCCGGAAACACAAAATGTCTTGAAATCTCCAAATTTAAAAATTCCTCGATCGATTGCCCAATGCTCAGAGTCAAGGAAACGGAATTTGTTGATCTAAAAATCTCATTATTCAAAGTAACTTCGATCGACATCAAGATTTTCGATCGAGGATCTCAATGGAATGGAAAAAAGTGTTGAAGAACGTTGAGAAAAATGAAATGAATCGCTGCGAACAATGTTTCGAGTTGGTAATCATCGAAGATTGTTGGAGTAGATTTTTTTAGTGTAAAATCGCAGTGGAGGTAGCGCATCGTATATTAACGTATATGCAAAGAAACGCGATTGTATATATATGGTATGTACGTATGTAAATAGTACATAAATGTATATGTGGCGTTCCTTTCATGTAGCAGCATAGCCTATTAACCTTCTAAAGGTGGTCTAGGTGCGCCGTACACCCTTCGTTGCACGGTGTTGTACGGTAAATATCTCGCGAAACCGTGCCTCTCGCGCGCGCGGGCTCGCACGATAGATCATGCGATTTAAGGCTAGTCGCGCGAGTGAGAGATACACACAGAGGAGATAAAGATCGAGAGAAAATAGAAGAAGAGAAAAAAACAAATGGTGAAAAAAAAAACAAACGATGAACATTAAAATGTGAAAATAAGAAAATAAACGAAGAAACGTCGTTGTCGAAGATAGCGAAACGCTGCTCTGTGACCGGAAGTTATATATCTTCGATAAAACCCCCTTGCCGTGTACATAGGTAGTAAAACCCCGAGTGTTACACCGAGTTTCCTTCTTCTCGCGATAAACGAGCCTGAACGCGATAAAACTCCATCGTATTCAATACTCAACGTAAATTATTGCAATATCATAATGCCACTGTACGGAAAATTCATAAGAAAATTTATCCTCGATCATCTCACGATTCTTCCCATCGCGAATTTACATTTCTGAAACCATCAGTTTTAACGCATTTACCGTTTCTCCTTGATTTAAATACGAATTCAAAAAAAATGAAAAATAAAGAGAGAAAGAATTTTCTTAGTCACAAGTTTTTTGGATTCAATCAATGCTGGACACGTTCAAAAATCATTTTTTTCCGCAGCTCCGCCAAAAACAGGTTGATTGTGAGCATTTTTATTGCAACTTCTGATTAATTTTTGCTGTTGAAACAAAAAATGGTAATGAAATTGG
Organism: Diadegma fenestrale; assembly: GCA_037043255.1. Lineage (NCBI taxonomy): Eukaryota > Metazoa > Arthropoda > Insecta > Hymenoptera > Ichneumonidae > Diadegma > Diadegma fenestrale. The sequence continues at coordinate 12,958,597 of CM073317.1, forward strand.
AAAAAGTGAGGAAAAAATTAGACGAAACTTTCAGCTCTCTATGTATCGACGAGATTGAATTAAATACTCAGAGGCCTGAACGATATTAAAGCCAAAAGGCGTTGAATGTGTATGGAAAAAATATATTTTAATGTATAAACATTTATAAAATATATAAATTTTGACAGATTCGTGATTTTGATACACAGAACGAATAATGTGTGTAAAATTGTCTGAAATATTTACTGTTATTCGTCGGCCTATCCAGTACAAAACCAGATCGTTATAATGAAAGAGTAGAGCACGGATATTATGTTTTGTGAATAATACTACATTTTATATTGTTGATGACGTCATAATATTTATATAAATCTATATAAATATGTACGTGTGCGTGAAAACGGCCACAAGTACATGGATTTATATATTTTTATATACATTGATAAATACATATGTACGAATTCATATATTAGGAAAATAATAAATGTTAACAAATGTATTTTACACACTAAAACGCAAATACGTACGTACACGCATCACATTTCGTAAACACCATTTTGTTTCGTGTAATTTCTCTTCTCCGATGTAAAAATGAATCGTTCGAAGGATCGGCAGCGAGGGAAAAAAAATTGCGACGATTCGGACACTGACCGCACAAAATTCAAACGTTATTCAATCTCCCAGCGATTTTGTAGAAAATTTCTTTTGGGTTTGGCTGCAATTTTTGAAAAAATGAGACACTGCGGAAAAATTTGAGGGAAAATCGTCCTGAGCAATTTTTTTTTCTTCTTTGCACACATCGCCTCGTGAATTAATCGATAACGAAACGTTCCTTGAAATTTTTTGAAGATTCCATCATTTTTTCATTAGCCCATCTCATCGATGCAAAGTTTATATTTTATCTCTTTTTGTTGTTCGATCTTATTAATCGTAAAATTTTATTGGACTTCCGGTTGGAGCGCCGCGAGAGCGAAAGGGCGGTGCGTGGAAGTCCAGTAAAAAGAAGGAAAAAAATGGGTAAAGTGAGGAACAAAGTGGAAAAAATGTGAGGAAAGGGAAGGAAAAGTGAAAGGGAGTGAAGTGAAATAATAGGAAAAGGAAAAATCGCAACAGAAATGGCAGAAAAATGGCAAAGTAAAAGCAAAAGAAAAGTGAGGTTAGGCGATGAAACATGGCGAGGGGAGGAAGAGGAGGGGAAGCGGAAGAACTGTGGCGACAGGTGGAGCGGTGGAGAAATATGGAAGCAGAGTATCGGAGGAACACGAAGGAAGCCGAGGAAACACGAACCAGAAGAAGGTGGCGTCGAGGACTGGATCTGGCAGAGTCGAGACAGAGGGAGACACTGTAAGAGGGAGAGGACGAGAAAAAAAGGTGCCCGAGTCGGCGCAGTAGCGGCCGGCGTCAAGGGACGAACATTAGGCAACGGTGAAGCACGAGGCGAAGAGGCCCAATCAGGTATCAACAGGAGCTTCGAGAGTGTGACAAGCCGAACAAAATAAATAAGTCAAAAGAAAAGGAAAATGAAAAGAAAAGTGCAAAGTGCAAAGGAAATGAGAGAAATAAAGGAGATAACGAGAGGAGGAAAAGAAGTGGTGGAGAAGAAGGGGCAAAGTAAAGGCCAAGGCGGAAGGAAATACAAAGGAGAAGACGATCGAGGTGAGGAAGGTGAAGAAGAAGGCGAAAGCAAGAAGGAGCCGAGCGACGTCGAGAAGGAAGGAAGACTAAGGAACGAGACAGCAATGGAAATGGAAAAGCAGAGGCAGCCGGTAAAAATGAGACGAAAGAGGAGGAGAAAGAACCAGAAGATCAAAGAGAAAAAGAGGCAGACAGCGAGGAGGGAAGAAGAGGACACGACAGAGAGGAGCGAGGAAGAAGAAAAGAGAAGATAAAGGCAACGGCAGGAAGAGGAAGCAAATGAAGGATGGAAGACGATATCACGGAGGACGGTGGAGGAAGAGATGAAGAAAAGGACGTAGAGTGAATGTAATATTATATAAGGTCGAAGAAATGTCAATGAGAGAAAAAGATATGGGAAAAGAAAAGAGAAAATTGTAAGGTAAAGGAACACGAAATGTTGAAATAGTAAAAGTGTATGGAGGAATGGTGAAAGGGAGAAGAAAATGGAAATGTGAAAAGAAAAGAGAAAATTGGAAGGTGAAAGAGCAGACGAAATGTTGAAATGGTAAAAATGTACGAATAACGGAACATAAAGGAGTGGAAAGAGTGATATAAACTGTGGATGGATATGCATAAGTTGTGTAAAAAAAAACTTGTTGAGAAGGAATGGAGAAAGGGAGAAGAAAATGGAAATGTGAAAAGAAAAGAGAAAATTGTAACGTATAATGGTTGGAAATGGATAAGATTTGTAATAAACTTGAGTTGAACGTAGATTTGTATAAGAAATGTTAAAAAATGTAAGAATGCTGGAATGAAAAGGAGAAATGGAAAAAGAAAGGGAGAAATGTATAGTCGTTGGTTAACTATAAGATTTGTAAAAAACTTTCAAAAAGTTGTGCAAATAAAACTCCATTGATTGATTGATTGATCGTAAAATTTTATTCCGTTAATGACAAACTAACTTTTTAGCTTAATTAATACTCACCGTAGGTAGAAATTTGTTGAGGGCGATCCTCGAGAAACGTCTCCTTGACAGGAGAAATCATTCTCGAAGATGTTTGCCAAGTACTATGTATTTTGTAGATATTTCGCAGAGGAAGAAAAAAATATTTAATTTTGTTATTATTTTATAATTGATAGTATATGTATAAATATTAAAAATATGAGTTTATATATATAAAAATACTGCGACTCTGTAGGATTCGCGTCGAAGACTCGACACGTTGATTCGTGAGAGTATTTATTATTTCTAAAATAAATAATTAATATTTTATACTCTAATTCCAACGGGTTGGAACTGAGCGCGGTTCACGATTTCCCGGCCGACGTATCTGTACGAAAAAAAATGAAATTTTAATCGGAACGTCGTTAAAAAAATGAAAGAAAAACAAATTTCTTTGCTACTGATAAAATTCTCATAATTTTGTTTAATTCTTTCTTAGACAATTAAAAAATGTATGATTAATGCGTTGAGAAATCGAAAACGATTTCATTATTATAATTATCGATGCGACGTCAAAACGAGCCATCGAAAAATTCAATATGTAAACGTGTTCAACGTTAATATCTTAATTAATTAAACAATTTCCTTCCTGTGTTTTCATCCTGTCGATTTTTCTCTCTATTATTTTATTCTTAGCCCTGATCTCAGGCTCGATAAGAACTTAATCCGTTTATCTTTCTCTCTATTAGTTGTATCATAGAGTTTCATTCACTAAAACATCTGGAGTAAAGTGCGAATTGAACGCATTGATAACAAAAAAAACAATTAACGATTAATATTTTTGTTTTAATCGGACGAAAAACAAACATGACAATTTATCGATTGCGTTCGATCAAGGCAGTTCTCACGGATTTAAAAACGTGACTTCTATCGCGATATTTAACAGTGATATTTTTTATTCGATTTATTTAATTAGAAAATGTGATATACTTCTGTGGAGTATTCGAAAGCTTGCGTCTAGATTCCTATCGAAGAATTACCATTATCATCTCCCCACCCCCCTTAAACTTTTGATACACAATTGTTAAAAACAAATGAAAAAAAAAAAAACAGTAGGCGTTGCAAATCGTACCGAGGGTCCTCGACGTCAAGTACGATCGGTAGAGCTTTTTTCTTGTTTCGACGACGAGCCAGCTGGGATAGAAATATTATTTAGACGAAACGAAATGTACCTACTATTTTTGTACCTAGTTCTAATAAAAGTTTGTATGCTTTTTTATTTAAAAACGTGTCTCCTTCGTTATTCATTCAAATCCTGCGTATTTTTACCCTCCGCATTACTTTAGTACATTATAACACTAGGACGAAAAATCTTTTTCTAACGAGTGTGAGTTTGCAGGCCGAGCCGAAGGCGAGGACTGCAATCACACGAGTCAGAAAAAGTTTTTCGTACGCGTGTTATACGAAATACGAGGTTATATTACGAGGTGCGGAAATGGCGTTTTCGTCACGCGAAGCGTACGTAAAAACGTCCATTTACGTACCGCGTGATATAAAAGATATTTATTCGTCAATCATTGACGAATTATGGGTCATGGGTCAATCATGGGTCTCAATATTCTTATCCGCGATTTATTCAATTTTTTATGAGAAAATTTTTCATTTTATTGATAATTTAAGGACGTTGTATGGCCACATAGTAAGTTCCACATTTGGATATAGAAACCCCAATGGAAAGAAAAAAATTTCAATTTGACCACATAGATCCCAAAGAAAAAAAAATAGACCCCAATGAAAAAAAAAAAATTAAAAAATAGTACATTATAACACTAGGACGAAAAAGTTTTCCGTACGCGTGTTATACGAAATTTTATATTCCGAGGTGCGCGGAAATGAGGTTTTCGTCACGCGAAGCGTACGTAAAAACGTCCATTTACGTACCGCGTGATATAAACGTTCTTGTCAGAGTCCACTCGTAGTCTCTGTCCATAATTAAACAAAAAATGATCAATTCAACCATTTCCAACATAATTCAATGAAAAAAAAAAAATAGACCCCAATGAAAAAAAAAAAATTAAAAAAACGTTCTCGCCAGAGTCCACTCGTAGTCTCTGTCCGTAATTAAACGAAAAATATTCAATTCAACCATTTCCAACATAATTCAATGAAAAAAAAAAATATATATACCCCAATGAAAAAAAAAAAAAAATTAAAAAAACGTTCTCGCCAGAGTCCACTCGTGGTCTCTGTCCGTAATTGAACAAAAAATATTCAATTCAACCATTTCCAACATAATTCAATGAAAAAAAAAAAAAATGTATACCCCAATGAAAACAAAAAAAAAATTAAAAAAACGTTCTCACCAGAGTCCACTCGTAGTCTCTGTCCGTAATTAAACGAAAAATATTCAATTTAACCATTTCCAACATAATTCAATGAATAAAAACAAAAAAAATAAACCCCAATGAAAAAAAAAAAATTGAAAAAACGTTCTCGCCAGAGTCCACTCGTAGTCTCTGTCCGTAATTAAACAAAAAATGATCAATTCAACCATTTCCAACATAATTCAATGAAAAAAAAAATATATATATACCCCAAAAAATTAATGAAAGATTGCATCTTCGAAATGGGACGACATTTTTTATGTTTTCAATACACAGCCGAAAATTATTCTCTAAATCGAATACGTGACTTCTCATGCGTTTTCCAATACGTGGATTCTCGACATTTTGAAGTGTTCCTCAAAATATCTCCATTCACACCGACCAAAATTTTTTTTTTTACCTCTCGATTCTCGAATCTGTTATAGCATCGTAGAATTTTCGATCGATTAATTAGAACCGGGTCAATAAAACCTCGATGAAGAGCTAATCAAGTGTAATAATTTCCGAACAATATGAGAGCAAAAAGCGGCATTTGTGGGGAACGAACAGATGGAAACGAACTGATAAGCACGAAAGTCTGGACATCATAATTTTTTTTCCAACTGGTTTTGTTTACACGTGAACGATTTTTCCGTCAATTTACCTTCCTAAAAACGTATATAAACGTTAAACGGTTTAATCGACATGTCAATTACGAAAATGAAGTTCCACATATCCGTTGGTTATTTTATCGTCTCCGTTTGCTCCGGTAAGTTGAAAAAATTGATAAAATGGATGTAAAAAATTGATTTAATTCGTTAAAATGTATTCTTTAGTCGGTTTTCGTGGCACGTTCAGCTTCGAACTGCCGAAAGGTCCTCCTTACACGATCGATAGAAATGAGAATAGTAATTCTCGTATATGGGAATGGATTCCTCAGATAATTGAAGGAGTGAGCGAAAGTTTGGATACGGAATTGCGTGTCCTTTCCGGTGACAATGTCAAGCAACTTGCTGACAAGCAAGTATTATTTTATTCTTATACAAAGAACAATCCAATTCACCCTCAAGCGATATCAATGAATTCTGTCGAGTCAGTGCGAAACAGTTTTTTCCAAGCAGATGTATCGACTGTTTTTATAACGCACGGATGGTTCAATCGCTACAATTTTGATTCTTGCACGAGCATCCGTGACGGTGAGTTTCAAGCTTGAAAAATTGGCCAAAACGTCGATTTTCTTGGCTCACATTTGACTGATTTTCTCGGTTGATCGACAGCATTGTTGTCTGGACCAGAGCCAGTGAACGTCATCGTTGTGGATTGGAGCCCGTTCAGTATGTCGGTTTATCAGTGGTCGGTGGAAAAAGTGGAAACTGTTGGAAACCAAATAGCTCGAATGATTGACTTTTTGGCGCGGTACGCTAAATTAAATCTCCAGAAAACGACGCTCATTGGGCATTCGCTCGGCGCTCACGTGATGGGAGTCGCTGGGAGAAGAACTAACGGAATGGTCAACCAAATTTTCGGTAAATTTGTCGGAATTGTTACCTGGGAGTGGAAATTTTCTGAAAATTAATGAAATTTCGATTTAGGATTGGATCCGGCTCGTCCCATGTTCGAAGACCCAACGAACCCGGTTCGACTGTCAAAAAACTGTGCCAGGAACGTGCAAGTTATCCACACGAATGCAGGCGGTCTAGGTCTGTCGGAACCGCTCGGTCACGCGGACTTTTATCCGAACGGCGGTGCGAGTCAACCGGGTTGTGAAGCCATCGATCTCGTCTCGGTCGGCGCTTGTTCCCATGGCCGGGCGTTTTACCTCTTGGCCGAATCCTTCAATCCTCGAGCCAACTTTGTCGGTTTCCAGGCTTTGCGATGCAGACGCGGCGAGAATGTGTTCAAAGGTCAATGCAGAGGTCAAGTCGGCACGATGGGCGGACGATCTAATCGCATCAGCGAATCCGGAGTTTTCTATCTCAAAACTGGCGCCGCCTCACCTTTCGCCTACAGATTGCGATTAAAAAAAAACTAGAAAACAAATTTCGAGTGTGAAAATTTTGTTGAATTTCGCCAAAATTTACGTCAAAACTTTCGATCGCGTCCCAGAAATGGTTCGAATTAATCGAACGCGACCAAAACGACAATTGTAAACGATGATTTCTAATTTATTATTAAAAAAACATGAAAAAATTTCATTCTCACGATTTCCGAAGATTTTCCCTGCGAATAATTTCAATAATCGTGGAAATTTTTTTGAATTTTTCCACAAAAACGAAGGGTCAGAAACGAAGCTCTGGAATCTGATGAAATAATTTATTTACCAATAGAGAACAAGAAGATTGTTACACAGCGGCAAGCGCGAAACAAAATCGTAAAAATACGATTTCCGCGATAAATATCGATTGATTCGTAATTTACACAATAAAATCGCGAGCTTCGATCTACCGGATAATTAGAATTATTCAAGGCAGGCCAGGATAGAGTAATAAGAATTATTTCCACAGTGTCAACGCCGCAAATTCAGATGCGATTATTTCCCACCCTCAAATCCAATTTCCGATTCTTTTTAATTCGTTTTTTCAGTGTGCAATGTGACGGAGGAAATTAGCGGAATAAGAAAATAAGTTTTTTCATTCCATCCTCGTCGAATCGACCCGCGGATCGACCCTTTTACGTTTAAATTGTAAGTTTTTCTCGTTCTGTGTGTAAGTTCGCGATTATATCGGTGTTTATAAGTAATTTGTCCCCCTCCCTTCCCTTCCGTTACTTTTTCCTCCAATAATGCGTCCCGCATTATGAAATATTAACGTTGTGTATATTTAACGTGTTTGTGATCGTATCGTTAGAAAGAATATAGTGTATATGTATATATTGTCATCGGACGGGATAACTTCGGCTCCGAATCAAAGATTGCGACATCTCAAAATAAGGAAAAACTCAAAAATTTCGAAAAAGTGCTCATTTTCCAATGTTTTTTTGTGAAATTCGTCACTCGCGGCGGGACCGGCTGAACGTTTAGTCGTTCGAAGTGGAAAAAATCAACTTCCAAGGAGAACAAAATGATTTTCTAGAAATTCGACGCTTCGTAAGCGTCTGGAAATGAAATGCAGAAAAATGAATCGAGTCCAGTGACGAAGGACGATAAAATCTCGTCAAAAATGAGCAACTTGGTTTTTATGTGGAACTGTGAGGCGTTGCGATCTTTGAATGAAATTGCCGTGTTCGCACATTCATGTCCAATAATAATTCAACGAAGCGACATTGATTTTGACTTTTTTTTGTCATGAAAATTAAGTGAAACGTTCGATTTATCGTTTCCTTTAATTTTCATCTATTTCCTTTCTGGCCGCAAGCACAATTACAAACCGTTGAATCCATCGGATTATGGATTTTCCAATATTTTCATTACGTTTTTCTTGATTTCACGATTTGTTTTTCTTTACTTTTGTTGATGTGTGAGTTTTTTTTCTTCATACCGGATGTAAGAAATGAGAAATTGTTTGTTTTTGGACCCCCATCCGGTAGGCGACAGAGATGTGAACAGAGTGTGCTGTAAGTGGAGAATGGAATTTTTCCATCTCTCGTTGGTGGTTCTATCACGTTTAAGTATTCGAGTTTTTACTGGATTTCTTTTTTAAATCTCTTCTTTTTAGCTCGTTCCTTTTGTATCGTTGTTATTAGAGTAGGTTTTTTTTTCTTTGCTCCTTTAGAGGCTTTCCGTGTATGCTGGTGTCTCAACGAGAGCGGAAGAGACGAATGATCGCCTTAATGGGTCTAAGACAGGAGTTTGTCCTCGGGAATGGTCGGGCTCGTCGCCATCGGCGCTGCCGATGCTCGTCTCGATGCCTCGGCTTCTCGCAACGCCTCGTCGAAACTCTGAGTCGAATTCGACCTCGACGGCACGACTTTTGTCTGGAAAAATTATAACTCCAATGAAGAATTCAATTGTTTCGTGTACGATTTTTCGAAACTTGCGAATAGAGGAATGAGAATTTTTTGTTTTGAATTCGACTCCGTGAATCGATGGGAAATTGGTGGGAAAAACGGTCGGAGAAATTAGATGAAATACCTTGACATTCTCGTAAGCAGAACCGACGCGTTCCTCGAGGGAACGGAAGCTGTCAGAATTGCGCATTTGGCCAAGTTTCATGGAAATACCGCTGCCGAGGCCTCCGAGGATGCTGGTCGTGACTTCAGCCGTGTTCTTGAAGACGGACTCGGTTTTTTGGAATCTGCGATAAATAACGAGTCGATTTGAGCGACCAGAAATAAATAAACGTAGCAAAATGCAACGAAATTTCAATGAATTTCATTTTATGGAGACAAAGTGCGAAGCGTTCTTTGTTTTAATGGCCAAAGCTTGGAGTTAACTTATTTTCCTACTGACATTAAAATAATTCATAAAGCGTATCTACAGCGATGGAATTCCGGGTCATCTGGAAAAAAAGAAATGTTTCTCTTCCTTTTTCTCTCTATTCATGCCTCGCAACAACTAACAACAACAAAAAGTGACCTCGTGTACTTGCATACTCGTTAATTGTTGAGCACCGGGCACAAACTCCTGTCACGACAATTAAATGGTCGACGCGGAATAATTAAGCCGTTCTTTGTTTTTTACATACATATACGGGTTTCTGTACTTACAAACTGTTCTCGGAGACTGCCTTGGTGACCCGACCGAGTTTCGCACCCACGTTCTGATAACTGAATGACGACCGCACGAAAAAGTGAAGAAAGTAAACAAAACAAAAACGTCAACGCAATTCGGTAAAATAAAAAGACTGAACGAAATTCAAATTTGACAGAGATGAAACAAAAATATCGTCATGACGAACAAACGTCATGGAACAAAAAAATCACGTCGAATTATCGAGAAATTAAGAAATATTTTCAATTGTTTATAAAGTTCTGATTTTTTGAACGAAAAACCGAAGAAAAACTTTTCGCGAAATTCCTCAACATGCCAAATTTTTGCTTCTTTGGAAAGCAACGACGAGCCTCACGAACTTTTCGAATTTTAATTAAAAATTCCAACGACGAAATTTCATCGTTTTTTTTTTCAATGACCAAAATATTTTGGATAAAGATTCTTCGTTGCATTCCGAAGATTTAAACTTTGACATCACGAGTGCATGTCGAGAGCGAATACGTAGGAAAAATGGTGATCCAAAGAACGATTTAATTAATTTAATTGCGCCCACCGAACGACCGTCCAGTTCTTTCCATCTTTGGAACTTGGAACTGCCATACTCGACAATTTTTGAGTGCTTAATTTTGTCAAGAGTTTTGTGCAAAGTTCAATCAACAATTTATCCAAATTCGACGTCGTACGACTCTCGTGGACGGTTAACAATCGCTCGACCAGTGCGCAGCAACTACTTTACTTCAAAAGCAAAAAAAAAAGACGGAAGCACTGTCACCAGAATAAGAATCGAGCATCCCTTATCGAGCTATAACGTACGTAATAATTATCCATTCCAAGGAGTCTCAATTCTAACGAAATTTGCTCACATTACGAAAGTTGAATAGACAGTTCTAAAGATTGGTGGAAACAATGATTGCGTGTGATGGATTTTTACGTGTGCCAGGAACGAAAAACTATTTTTAACTTGTGAAAGTAGATGGAGAAAATAAACAACTTACACCTGGCTTTCTTTGACAGTACGAAGGCCCTGATTCACGTCGTCAGAGAGTTCTCTCCAAACGCTAATACCCAATTTACGTTTGAGAGCGTGAGACACTCCAACCTTGCTGGCAAGGACGTGTCTCAGTGTCTGAATTTCCTCCTCGACCTAAAAGAGAAATAAAAATAAAATAATAAACAGAGAAATTGTGCACGAAAATTTCGTGTCAATTTTCTCATCAAATTTTATTTTTGTTAGTCGTTTTTTCATTTTTCGTGGCGATTGTGGAAGACAAACTCACTTTGGCAAGTTCGGCAGCCCATTCTGCTTTTTGGCGTTCTTGTTCCTCGAGTGTGAGGCCCTGAAGCTCATTAGCGGCGTTGTCGGCCGAGGGTGAGAGAGATCCGCCCGTGTGGAGCGATGCATCCTCGCCTGGAAGAGAAAAAAACGTCAAAAACTTGTGAATTATTCAAGAAATTATGGAAAAAATCATAAAAGCAATAATTCCATCAACAAAAATTGTTTAATGTCGGTCGATCGATCGTTAATCAATCGTCGATGAATTGTCAACAAAACGAACGGAGCCACAATTTTTTTTTTAACCATCAAGTCACTAAATTTTGAATTCGTACAAATTTTTTTCAAATACGATCGAAACGTCGACATCTTGCCAATCATCGTGAAATATTGATCGCGATTTTTCATCCGATATCGCAGAGAATAACGGTCGACGAAAAATACTTGGAGGTCGTGAAGTAAAACAAGGAAATGGAGACTACAGAATGGTGTTGTGCTATGATGCACCTGTAAATCTTGCCCGAAGGAAGTGAGAGCCCGAGACCACATAACGGTTGCTGCAACAACGTTTTTTTGTCTGCACGAGAGAAAAAATGTAATTCAAGCTCGAGAGAATAAATCAACTAATAAAAAATACGGATTTTGGAGTAAAATTTTTCGATAAGAATTGAAATTTTCCGTGGCAATTAAGGGGACTCGACATTCTGGAAAATCAGAGTGGAAATTTATAGTTGTGAGTAAAAATAAATGGTGAAAAATGCTTTGATGGGATTTTTATTTGTTTTGGAGTAAAAATTCACGCACGAGACTCCGAGTCTTCTAATATTTTAGTGCAAGTAAACGATCGAGTGGTATTTGAGCTCCACCTGCTGGCAGGGATATGAATAAAGTTTCCTTTCACTGTCAGTGGCAATTGTAGTGTCGAAATGGTTTTTGTTGCGGAGAAAATGGAAATGTTGGTTAGAGAAAAAGTTTATGAACCTTTCATGAGTTCGACGAATCGTTTGTAATTATCGCTGTTGCTAATTTTCGCGAGATAAGGTTTGGAGAACTCTTGAAAAACTAGACGTATTGATTTTTTTTTTCTGCGACGATTTTGTGGATTGGTTTCTCGGGAAGAGGAATAAAAATCGTCGTCGATACGCAGATCGGTTTCGTCGACGACGATGTCGTCGAGGTCGCCGTTCGAGTCGCGCCAACAGTGAACAATTATTTCCTCGCTGCCACTGAGTTCATCGATGTCATCGAAACTCGGTGTCGCGGCTAGATTCGCGTAATAAACATCTTCCTCGTACTCGAGGGATTCGAACTCGCGCTCATTTTCACTCGGGCAATCCTCGCCGTGCTCGTTACAAATTTTCTTACGCGATTCTCTGGTCGACGATTTTTCTTGGCTCGTCTCGTCTTTCATGTTTTCTTTATTTTTCTTATCATTCGCGCGATCAAACATTTCGATTATTTTCGAATCGACTGCACATTTTTCCTCGCGTTTTGGATCGCGCGATCGCGCAAAATCAAAACGTTTTCACTGCGTAATTACGAGAATATTTAATTGCTCATTATCGATCGAGGATTTTTTGCAGTTCGTCGATTTTAAAAAACAATTTTTCAGATCAACGAGTCGCGATTAACGGATTCGATAACGGTCACTCTAAATGTTCCGAATTTAGAATCGAGGGCATTCTCGTCCTCGGCACTTTCGCCCGAAATCTTACGAAGCTACGAATTGCGGTACAAAAAATGCAGATTTTGTTAAGGAGTCTGCTTTGCAAACATTCGGAAAGAGAGTCCGAGGCTTTTTCTTGCACGCTTTCGAAAACAACACCAAAAATTCGATAATCCTGTTGACAGAAGCACGTGGTGAACTTTACGCGAGTTTGAATCGTTTCGTGACGCTTTTAACCGATCACCAATCACTGTGTGTCGTAGGACGCAGCTGTGTGGGCCCTGTTTGTCTCAAACGATCGTCAAAGTGACGCGAACGATCGCTGCGACTGCTTGCTCCTTCAAGATATTCAGTTTGCTACGGATAATTCACCATTTTGTTCAAAGATGGCGTTCCCTTTGTCGTTCCGCTTCGCGGCCACGTCTTCGGGCATGAGAACTCGACGATCCACTCGACGAATCAACAGGGTGGGAGAGCGTGAGGTACGCCGAGTATAAACGAGTATTCGAAAGGAGAATTACGGTTCGCGATCGTGGAAGGGGCAGCGATCGAGTTCTAACGCCGCAACGCCGCTGGATTTTTTATTAACAAGTTATACACAGCAACTCCAATCGAATTTCCATCAATTTTAGTTAAAAAATTATCCCGTGCATGCGAAAGTGATGAAAAAATCGTTTTTTTCATAATTTTCGTCAATTTTTCAGCGTTTTTCCGAATTTCCAGTATTTTTAAAGTTACTGCCAAAAGTTTCAGTAAATATTAACATTTTTAGAAATCGTATATATATATGTTAGTAAAACTCACCGAAAAGAACACCCTCGTCTTCGTCTAATCCTGGACAGCGGCATAAAAATTACGTCATTAATCTCCCAACCGTTTTTCATATTTCCATGCAAATTGAGTAAAAAAAATGTAATTTTATGATAAAATTGATGAAAATATGGAAATATTTTAAATGAAGGAAAACAAATGTTTCGGAAAGGCCAAAATGCATAAAAAAAAAGCTGCAGAGTTAAAAAATAACAATATTGCAAAGAACAATTTTCATTGTTGCGAAAAACCGCGAGATTTTTTAGTCGATTTCGTCCTTTGTCTCGATTCGAAAAAAAAAACGATTTGGTCGATTTTGCAACCGGAGAAAAAGTTGCAATTTTTAATAAAACGGAATGGGTTATTGACCCGACTTTGCCGCATTCTCGGATTACAGTATTCTCGTGCCTTGTCAATCACTTTTTTTCATTTCAACCGAGAATAATGTGCTTCTAGTGCACTGGAGAGTTCTCGGCATCCCGAGAGCCAGAGAACCTCCAGAGTGATCGTCCCACTGTGTGTGTGAGTGTCGAGTGCACGTAATCGATACGCGGAACCGCAGCAGGGTGAAATTGATCGAACGTCGTGCGCTGAGCACGTGGAGCTCGAGAAAACGACGTGACTCATTGTTCCCGGAGTATATTTTTAAGTGTTTCGATAAGTAACAAGTTCCCTGCGGATTGTCACTGGATTTCATAAGTTGCTGCCACGCGAAAATATTAATAATTATTACGTTTTAATTCAGCAACGTGGAACTTTGATTTTCAATTGGCACTCAGTAGGGTCGAGACCACAATTAGTCTTTCCACTTTCAACATAATTTTCAGGCGCTTTTTTCAAAGGATTCTATGAAAAGCCGAATGCTTGATAAAATATTACAAGTAAAATAGAATTTTACCAAATTTTGCTAACCGACATAAGCAGCTGCGACTTCCTGCCTATTCCGAATTAGTTTTTCTCTATTTTCAACGATTTTTCATTACTGGCGAGTTTCCGGATTCGGACGTGGGATAAAAATTCCGAATTTTCTCGTATTAAAAGCCACGGATCAGAGAATTACCGAATAAATTTTTTTACTCATGAGAATAATCGCAGGTCGTTGATTTTGATGGTTTCAAAATGGATTTTGGATTGATTTTCCATGGAGAAATTAATAAAAATTGCTCGTCTACCGAATGACGAGGTAGTGAGGAATTTTTCATTTCGAACGAGATTCTTTTTGAAGTTTCAATGAAAAGTCAATGACGCGTGATGGCGAAGTAAAAATTGACTTCCGATAGTGGAATTCTCTCTCGAGGTGGAATTTCATCTCGGGAATGAGTCTCGCGATCGCTTTTTTCAAAAAGCTTCGATCTAATAGAAAAATACCTCCGACGGCAATGAAAAAAAATTCGTTATTCGAGCCCTGAACATTCCTGCTTGGCCACAACTATTTTGCTGCTGGTATCATCGACATATTTCCTTAAACTTTCGACCATTAGTGAGGTCGTATCGATCGCCCACATGGCCGAGAGCCTTACCACATTCCGCAAACTTTTCGTGACATTGAAGTTTGTATTTTAGTTCCCAGGAGAATTATATTTATGGAAAAATCACACGAAAACTTTTTATTCTTGTCCTTGAACCCACGAGCCATTTGTTTGTCCCTCGAGCCGCAAATACAATCGATCGATTTTTCTACATCTCCTGATACAAATATTGGACGTCGGAAAAATTCGGCAGTTGCTAAAAATCTCACTTTTCTATGCTCTTTGCGAACCTAAATTAACTTTTGTATAAATTCCGAGTCCGAATTATTTTTCCCATGATATTGGGGCAAATTCGGGAAAATGGAGATGAAAAATTGGACAAAAACCCGAATCGCTCAGCTATTGGCGGTTTTTTTAATTCAGGCTCTGTCTTTTTCTCTCTCGACCTCGGAGAACGAGCAAGCCCTGCTTACCTAGAAAGATTTTCTTCCAACTAACGTAAAAACCGAATTTTTCTTTCTTTTCAGGAAACCACTTACAAAAATTCATAACAATCTGTATTATCGCGATGAATCCTAGTAGAAAGATTCGTTTGTTCTCGTTTTACGTCTAGACTTGGCGGCACCTCGATTTGAGATACAAAACGTCGGCGATGCACGCGATTCGTATGGTAAAATCGGAGCGTTTATGAATTTTCTTCATGAAAGAGTAAAACAGAATCAAATAATCCAGAAAAAATAACGAGCCTAGAAAACAAAAATTGCAGAATTCATTTTTCGTCCCTTGGAACTTTATTCTTATCAACGGCATTTGTTTTTTTTTTCGTTGATAAATCCGTTTCGTTGATTAAAAAAAAAAAAATGATGTTGCCAACGAAAAATTTGGATGAACTTGATTTTTTTTTATATCTTTTTAAAAACTGGTCGCCTGCAGAAAAGTTTCTAGTTGCTCTGTTCCGCGTTATCTATGGCAGAGTATTGCAAATGCCCTCATGCCGTAATCATCGCCAGTCGCCCCCATCAATTGATGTATCTGGAGTGTGCACACACACACGCGTATTGCCAGTGACGTAAAAAGCAAGTGGCACAAACTGATCTTTTCCAATTGCTTAGCAAATTGGACCGATTTGAAGGAGAGAACAAAAAATGAGCAAATATTACAAAGTTATTTTCCAAAAATTCAAGACCAAACTCATTTTCCCTTCTCGTTCCTACGTGACTGTGTCTTTGTCTGGATAAATGTGTCTAGGAGCTCGCGAGTGAATGAGTCACTCGATTACCTGGCTCGAGACCGTGAGCTCGGAGCTCTGAACCAGCGACGAAATAATTTATGCCAATATATTCAAAAAAACTGGAAAAAAGTTATTTTTAGACCGATGGATCTTGTTTTAAATATCGCTGAACAATTCCGGACTCGCGATCCTTTTCCTCAATGTGCGAGGAATTGGAATAATCAAAAAGTATGAAAAATGCGTTTTTCAGTCGACTGAATCGTTTAATTTTCCAAATTTTCTCCCATTTTGTTGCGTTTCAACGGGAATTATTGAAAATCTGTAGATTCAGGGTTGATATTATGTAATTTTGGAATTATCGAAACGGAGGACGACTCGACACTCGATCGAATTTTCGGATCGAATTATTACTAAGAAATTTGATAAAATAGACGTTTGTGCACGTCTCCGTTCACACGCAGCGACGTTTTCGTGCGCGATTATATCTGTTTGTACAAACAACGAGAGAATGTTTGCCGAAAAAACAATATTGTCGAAGGCAGCGATCCAGAACGATCTGGAAACATTTCTAAAGGCTTGGAGACTGAAATCTTGAAATAACGCGAAAGGATATTTCAGGAATAAAAAAAATACTCGTTTCGAACGAATTTTCCAATTTTTTCGCCGCATTTTTTCTCCCGGTAATTTTTCAACTTTTTCTTTCACGTCAAAAATTCTCTGTGATATTTTTCTATGGGACAATCACCAGAATTCTACGTGTTTTTGTGGAGCTTATTCAAATCGCACGATCGCATGGACAAAGTGACTCGAACGAGAAACTGCGTGGGCGATTTCTAAGTACGATAATGGAATTAACGTCCGGCTAACGCTGAGTAAAGGAAGCGAGAGAGACTCTCGGTCAGAGCGAGGAACGAAAACAACGAAC
The DNA here is from genome assembly GCA_037043255.1 of Diadegma fenestrale. NCBI lineage: Eukaryota > Metazoa > Arthropoda > Insecta > Hymenoptera > Ichneumonidae > Diadegma > Diadegma fenestrale. The sequence goes on from CM073317.1 coordinate 12,975,521, forward strand.
GTACTGCAAATTATTTGGATGAAAGGTGAACTCGACGCGAAGGTATGGGCGCAATGAACCGAGTATTCATCGTGCGTGCATCATAGTTCACGATTTTTCATCATTTTAAAACGAATTTAACGAAACTTCCGATTTTTTCTTCATTTTTTAATAATTTTATTGAATTGTAACGATTTTTTTTATTGGAGCTGTCGAATTTCTCATTTTCGTAATTTACTTCGACGTTTTGACTGATTTCACGATTTAGATTGCTCAGTTTTTCAACGACTGGCTGGATCAGCCGCAAATAATTATCGATACGCTTAACGGGACGTCGAAATGACGAGATTTCGAAAATTACGAAAAGGGAAATGATCGCGGGAATAACAGAAGGTGAATTTTCGAAACTACAACTTTTCGCACTCGACTGTACATTTTAATCATTCCAAGCATCCGTGCGAGGAAACGTCAAAAAAAAAAAAAGGGAGACTGTGAAAAAAGCTCGAAAAGAAGAAAAAACTCGCGAGACCTCGTTGATTTTCGTACCCGCTTAAAAAATCCAATCGCGCAACTCAATTTAACAACAATTTGCATTTTTTTTGGTACACACTTTGGTACGAGATAACGAGAAGATAACAAACACTTCGTCATACACGTCGTTCTCCTGAAATTTCGTCGTAGATCGTGAAAATGCTGCTGCCAGCTCTCGCGTTTTTTTTTTCTAGGTTAACTGTCTTAACAACCCACGAAATTGCTAGCATCGACAATTTATCAATCCGTTTGCAATGGAATTCAGATTCAAGTTTGATTCGAAGACGAATGTCGAAGGACGAAGGTTTTAGGAATAAAATAAAAATAACAGTGACAGAAAAGATTGGATGAAAAAAAAAACATGGAATTGTTCCAGATAGCTCACCTGTTGGTAGAGTACTCATTTTGTTACAAACTCGTACGAAAATTTCCTTATATCACAGGATTTCACGATCAATTCTCCGATCTTGAATTCTTAACTCACTTGAAACACATGCACGTTTTTCCTCTTCAACTTTAGTATCCAATGTCTCTATTTCTCTTTTCCTCTTGGTCTCTCTCTTTCGCGTTCGCCAAAAAAGTAATGACGAAAACAAAGCTCGCGACGTGTTCGCGTCCGAAAGTGAACAGAGATCGATGGCTTCTGATTACGTTCCGGAGAAACAAGGAAGCCGGCCATCTTGAATCCGCCTCGCGAACTAGAAACCAGCAAGTGGCGTCCTCTAGCGAATTTTCTAAAGAAACAAAAATTCAAACGTCTTACCGCGCGTCTGTTTCTGAAAATGTTTAAAAAATACAATGTTTAATTACTTCCTTCGATAATATTCGAGTGCGGAAGTATCGCGTGATGGACGTGAAAACTCTTGACATTTGGATGGAAACCGTAGACCATTTTCTTGATCGCAAATGTGAGTTCGATCGTTTATTCTCCCGCATTTTTGAGGTTATGTCAAATCAGTACGTGATTCTTTCGTAAACCAACATTTATTTATTCTCATAACTAATATAATTTCATCTATGTACAATTACACATGACTTTAATGTTATTTTTTTCAATAATTATAAACAATCGTAATTTCACGCTAATCCCGAGTCGACAACAACAAAAACCCTCGATATTTTTTATCAATTTTTCCTTCTTTTTTTCCTCTGCTTCCTAAAAAGTTATTATCCTCGCGAAGCTGTGCGAATTGTTGAATTCAATAAACTACACACGTACAATAAATATATAACTCGCTACACCGAACAACATTTAATCGCAGGTACCCAAAATGTCTCTCGCTTTCCCTCCAAGACATTTTCCATGGTCGATAATTATGTATCAATTATAGAATATATAATCAATAAATAATCGTAAAATTTATAAATATATGTGACATATCGATCATTTACATATTTCACTCTTTTTTCAATCACTTTACAATCTTTTCTATCATTTAACTATGGAAACGAACACTTTGGATGACTCTGAAGTTTGCATCGTTGGAATGCAACGAAATTCTTTTTTATATTTGGCAAAAATAATTATTTAATTGGAGAATTCAATTACGATGATAAAATGATCGATTTTTGCCACTCGAAAACTTAAAATTTGGATGACATTGAAAATTGAACGAATCAACAATAAAATCAAATATTTTTCGTTGCATTCCATCGTTGCAAACTTCAGCATCGCACACTTTGGCCCAATCCAGGTAAAAGGGAAGTTCCATATTGTAAATTTGAATAAGCAAACAAACAATTTTATAATTATTGTGTCTATGGGCAGGAAAACTATCGTGAGAAAAAATCCTGAATGGAAGACCATTCAACTGATTGTCCGGTCACGGAAGAATTTTTTTAGACTCTGCAAAAGAAAAAATGTCTATTTTTTTTTAGTGCTTTTCTCCCCCCATGAAAGTCAGTTCTCACCAAACGCCATGGATTCTCAACGGAGCAATTGCAATTGCGATCCTTTTACTTTCCAACAAATTTTCCCTTGGGACTTTGAGTTTCACATTTTTTTGTCAAATTCCATAAATTTGCAACGATCCTCTGGATTTTGTACTCGTCCTGCAGACACGACCCAAAAAGTGGTAAATTTTAAAAAACCCTTTTTACAAAGTCTTTTCAAAAAATATGTATAGCGAGTAGAAAAATTGAACTTTAGCAGCAATTATCATGAATTTATCCCATGGAGCAATGAACGATTCGAAGGCTCAATTTTTTGAGTTTACTGTCCGATTGCGAGCTCTCGAATTTCTGGTGGAAACAAATTTTTGGAGGAGAGAAACGTGGCAGGCCCAAATTGCACGAACGATTCTTGCAAAAAGCTCGTGTGGCTCACGACGACCCACATATGAGAAAAAAAAGGGAAACAGTTTTTAAAAAACGTACTACTCTTTTGACTCGACTGCATGGCCAGCACATAAACGACGAACTTGTCCAAATCTGCTGAGACGAAAAGCGAAATGCCTGTTTCGTGTTTCAACTGCGATGTGTTTTGGTGTGAGAGTTTTGTGACTGCAATATATCGTCGACTACGCCGTGCACCAACTATTGACATGTTTTTTTAATTTTTTCATCATTAATTCTAATCAACTTTATTATCCCTAGAGGAGTTGATGATTCGCTCAACGAATCTGTAATAATGGACGTTCGCCGAACGTTTTCTTCATAACTTTTCGTATCGTTTTTTTTTCGTCTTTTACTACACTGGACTAAATATATGAATATATTTATGTATAAACTAATGTCAATTTTCTGCTCGACTGAATATCGAGCTCGACGTCTTTCTACAGAGTCGATGATGTTCGAATGTGTGTAGGAAGTTTGGAGTTGCCGAGAGCGTATACAAATTTCAATTAATGAACAAGGTCGTTTCTGTGTCGATAAGAAAAGCTGCTCTACGTGATAGAATGTTTTTTGTTTTCTTTCATTTTCATCGTTTTTTTTAAATCTCTTTCTCTCTTATCATTGGCACATGGAGTATCAAACAGGCTACGCAAAATTATGGCAAAAGCTCCTCATTTTATCGTCATAAAAAAATCTGACGATGAGGTGAATATTTTTTTAACAGTGTTTTTTTTCTTTGGGTCTGCAAAATCGATTCAGTCGTCACACGTCATTCATACGTCATTATGTACACTGATTCTTGACGAAAAAGCCTGCGTGTTTACGATAATCTACGTTGTCGTTGGAATTGCTCACTTTTTATTTACCTTTTCTCAAGTTTTTCGTTATAAAAATAGCGACAGGAGAAATTTGGTGAAGCAAAAAGTGCTATAACTGCGGCTTAACATTTATAGGCAAGCGAGATGAGTCTTTGGTGTCTTTGCTGCGAGAAACAAACGCCTTAACAAAATCTTTTGGAAGAGTCTCGCGTGGTTTTTCATTCTCAAGATTTTGGCTATACGATCGAAATAATATTTTCTAGCAGGGACAAGTTTGAAAAAATTTGGATATGATTCACCCAAATGATTAATTTTTGCATCATTTCTAACTCGTTCTTATCGTCACATTTGCGCGCATTTATTTACAATTTCATCAATGAAAATAGAGAGCTGATGCGTGTCGCGGAAAAAAAAACACGCTTCGAGTCTCTCGATTGTTTGCTCTTAATTTTTTATTTTCAAGTTTCGAAATTTTCGAATTCTCCGATTCTTTTTTTTTTTTTTGCTTTAATTATAGACACTGATTTCCCTAAATAGTCACAGAATTTCTCGACGGTAATTTTTATTTAGTTTTTACTTCTCTTTTCCGACAGTGTCCGGACTCGATTTTTACTTGGCTCTTTCGATTTCATTCTTCGCGTTTTTTTATCAAGACTTGGTTCCTTCAGAATTCTGCTCAGTTTTTAATTTTCTCGTTCATTTTCATTTGAAATTTTGGTTTTAAATCCAGGCTTCATCGACAATAAGGTTTGCGTGAATTTTTCTACGGTCTCTCGGACTTTTTGGAGCCTCCTGCGACCTAGAAATTCAAACGAAATTCTCCTCTGGGGAAATTCCCGTCGCCCCAACTCTTCTTTGCGCGATTGAGTCATCTTTTTTGTCCTAAACCCTCTCTTCGGATTTACGTATATATTTATCATATCGAACATTATTTTTTCGACTCGGACGAGCATTAAAAAATGTCTTCGATCTCGGAGTAATCGCGGTCCCAATAACCTCCGGTGTAGAGCCAGTCCTCCTGGCCCGTGTGCGGATTCGTACCGGCCTGGAACCACCTGACGGACATTTATTAATTCAACATCATCATCGTCATTGCAATAAAAAAAAAAAACTTGGAAATTTTAAAAAACAAATAAAAACCTCGGTATCGCGTCATTGCTCTTTTTGTGCTTTTTCGTTTTTCGCGAATCCCGCTGCTTTTCCTCGAGTCTGATTTTCTCAGTTGCTGCACCATCTTGATCGCCCATTTCCAATTTCCTGATGTCCGGACGCAATCTCGAATCCGTCGGACAGAGAGTTTTTCCCATTCCGGGATCCATCTCGTTCAGGGACATCGCGAAACTCGTGAATTGATAATACTGCATCCGATCAAACGTGTCGTTTCGATTTTCCACATTAATTCATAATGGCACATGTCGATGAAATGATTTTGAATGATAAAAAAAAGGCGAGCTCGTGTTTTTTCGAAATTATATTCATTTTCAAAAATATATCGAATCTGGAACTTTATTTGTTGATTGATTAGTTGGAAATTTTTAATCAGATAAATTTATCATTTTTCAAGTTGAAAAAAAAAACAGAATATTGAAAAATCATTTAATGGAAATTTAATTGAATTAATGGAAAGATCGAAATGATTGATAAATCATGAAAATACTGACATTGGCACTATTGGGTGGTCTCGGTGCGACTTCCCAGAGTATCGTTGAGTTAGGAATTTCATCGATGGGTGGACAATCCTCGGCATCGGCACAAGCCTCGTCGATGGAGTCCTGATGCGATGGCTTGAAGGCGCCAACCCTGAGACTATGAAATCTCGCCAGTACTTTTTTGTGTCCTGGACTTCCTTGAGGACTTTTCGCCTCGCGCTTTATCCTGTCGATCGTTTCTTCGTACAGGGCCGGATCGCAAGCTCGAAGACTTTCGGTCCATTTCCCATAGAGGAAGACCAATTTTTTCTTGCTACAAAAAACAAACGAAATAAATTGTATGACCCTGAAGTTTGCATCGTTGGAATGCAACGAAATTCTGTTATTTCTTCAGCAGAGCCAATAATTATTATTGAATATTTGGTCCGGGCAACAAAACGATTCTCTCTTGCGACCAAAAAACTCAATCAACTCGAAAAATTGCCACGATTTTTAAAATTCAATAAATAATCAACAGAAACAATATTTTTCGTTGAATCTCAACGTTGTAAACTTCAGAGTCATTAAATTGTGATGGTTTGGAATTTGTTCAATGAAACGGTGACAAAAGCCAAACAGCTTACTCGGGATCTGTGATGAAACCCTCAACTCGGTGAAGGTCTTTGCCGTTCCATCCAGCACTCTTGAAAGACAACGTGGCTTTCAAATTTGCACCTCCGTATTGTTTTACCTCAAGGGCTCCCAATTGTTCTATCCAAAGTTGGCCAACCAGGACGTTGTGCAAAATGCAATTAACGTTTTGCCAGGTATAGGCTTCTTTCCATCTGGAATTGGTCAAAAATGAATGGATCAAAAAGAAGCATAGGAAAAAAATTGAATGAAAATTCGAATAATCCAAATTTTCTTGGCGAATGAAAATCGATCGAAAAATCTCGATAAAAATTTGTAATTTGTCAGTTTCTTCGGAATCTGTCCCCATAAAACACGTAATGACGAAATTTCGTCCCAATTAAGAAACTTACGCTGGTAATTCGACAGTCACAATCCCTTTCGGATGGACTTCGATCGACTTGCCCCAGAACTTGAGTTTTGGGTGAATGCTACCGTGAAAGACGAAACCATCGCTGTCTGCGTGAAACGCAGAGACAGGAGGATGATGAGACACTTGTTCGCACACTATGCTGCAATTTGGGAAACAAGCAACGATCAGCGCAAAATATAATGATCGATCATGCTCGTTATCACGATGAAATGAGATTAAAGTGTTAATTGAATGTCGTTCATGCTCCTTTACCGGAAGTCTTCTCGCTGCAGCTCGTAAGTCTCGCCGAGCAGAGGATTGAAAGGTTTTCCGAGTCTCTCCCAATTTGACGCCAAAGCACTAACGGCGAACGCAGCGACGTACTAAAAAGACGAGCAAACAGGAAAAACAGTATTTTGTTTGGAAAAGAAAGAAAAATCTGCTGCTGATTGAAAAATGCCAACTCGGTCAATAAAATCTCTGGATCAACTCGATTGAAAATTCGATTGATGAAAAATGCCGAATTCGTCGTCGAATTTTCTGGTTCATTTTCCCATCGGGCTTGACGAAATCGAAAAGTTAATCCGAAAAAATGCTCCTTCGTATTTCTCCTTATTTGATTATAAATTTTCAAGGAATTATGCAAAGTTTGCCTTAAGCTGTTGGGGTCAAAGGAAAATGTAATTACTTGCAATCTGTTGACGGGATTCTGTTCCATGGCAGCGATTTTAAGCAACTTTGCGTACTCCATGTACTCAGCGACCCGTTGAAGAAACGAGAGTGGCTCGTTGAACACGACAGGCATTGTGATCTTGCTCAGATCCTTGCCCAAGGACAATACCGAGCACAGATTTACCTCCGAGTGTCCCGGAGCTGGCAGCGTAGTTCTTTATGGTTTTATTTTTTTATGCAAAAGATAAAAAAGTTTATTTGACCAACGGAGAACTTGAACGACGTTCGAAGACGAAAGTGCGTTGTAGAAATTGAAAAATTCATCATTCAAAACCGTGCGTTTATTTATTTATTCAAGGAACAAAATATTCTCGATTTTTTTTTCCTCCAATTTCATTCGCTAGCTCAATCTTTTTTACGTACAATATTTTCACTCAATTCTCTTTGGCACATCGAAAAAGTAAAACACATCGTTCTGTCCCACTTCACCGGCTGCTCAGCGAGTCATATTAGCGAAAATTTGCACAATGTTAAAAAGAATTCTTTCCGGCAACAATATTATGCAGCAGTCAATTTTCTCCTGTCAAGCTCCAAGAGCAGTTGCATAACGATATTAACTTGTTCGAGAAGCTCAAGAATTATTGAGTTACCATTCGTCTCTCTTCCTTTCTTTTCCCCTCTCCAATTCGATAACAAATTACATTTCTTCGAATTCAATCGAGCAAGGATATTGAATAGTGTACAAAAGGAACAGAGAAATCAATAAATTCATAGGTATAAAAATTTCCAGCTGTTTTCACGAACCCTTGAACTAAATCAGGGTCTCTGGTACCCGAATATTCCGATGAGTCACGTGAATTTCACACAAATTTATTAAAACTTTAATAATTACAATGAACAATTATAAATTCGTGAGACTTTGCGGGGTTTTTCTTGATTCTAATCATCAAGCACAAAAAATTGTGAATTCCCAAATTTGCTATGGGAATTTTCAGTGTTTTGTTTTTGCATAACACAGTTAAAAAAACTGACAATTCAAATTTTTAAGGTTATGCAACTGGGGCTAATTATTTATGACTTTTATTAATAATGAAAAAAAAATTATTTTCATCGTTTTTTCAAGTCGGACACACACGAATTTTGGATTTAAACAAATTTTAATTTTGATTTGTGGATCGCGAGGGTCACGACAGATGGTGTTTTTTTTCTATGGTGGAAAAATATGCGCTTCGGGCTGAATAAAAATCGTTAGTATCGAAAAAAATATGGCACTGCTCAACTGTCGTGTTCGATGGCTATAAATACAAGTACGCGAAGAACTAGGTAAATCAGCCGGTTCGAAAATACCTGTTGTCTCGTAAATAAGCGACGAGAGGCCTCGTCTTTGTACGAAACGCGTTGAATGTAGTACGCAGAACTGAATCATGGCATCGATTATAACCAATATATGGATTTGCAAGCGCGCGGGGAAGCGTTACGGAACCAAGACGAGAAACGTTGTGTCCGAGAAGGGGTAACAATGTGGAGTTGTTTATAATTATTCAACATTTCACCCAAAGGGATGATGTTCTCTCGATCGAGGCCAGCAGGGGGCAGGAGGGTCGTTATTTATAAAAGACATGGCGAGCTTGATTAATCGAGATGTCAATTAATTTCCCCGATCGAATTTCCACAAATTCTTTTCTGAATCATTGGCTCGTCGTTGACAAATATAAATCGACTGGAAAAACTCTCGCGATAAACAACTCGGACTTGATTGAGTCGCGTTGAATTTAGCACACGAAAAAAACGATAAAAATGAAATTCCGAGAAAAAATTTGACAGAATTTTGCATTAAAGGAAAAAAAATAACAATTAATCGAATCGAGCATCGCGGCTTTGAGAAAAATGGTTAAAAATTTGGATAATCTTTAGTATGAAGTTGGCAATAATTTTGACAGATTCAACGTTTTGACAAAAATAGCCAAAAATTGACGTAAGTGAGAGGAAAAATAAAATTAAGAACGTTAGATTGTGCGGCGGAGAAAAAATGTTGTAAATGGTGAAAATGGACGAACCTGTGCTGTAGCTTTTCACTGGCCATTGTACGTAACGATTGTTGATATGAAGATTTTCGAAGAACGTTGACGAGAGCGACGAGGAGAAGGAGGAGGTCGTTGGTTGGCTATTGCATACGTGCAATGTAACGTTAAACGTTCTCGTGTCTATGAAACTACCCTTGTTAATCCAAAAGCCCAACATTCGTTGGAGGATAATGATGAAAAACAAAGCGAGAAATGAATGAATATTAAAAAAAGCTGAAATACATGCTGCTTTGGTGGTTTGAACGTCACTCTTTGGTCACTGCAAATGCTCGTTCCACTTAACTCTTCTGAGATATTTCCTGCGATTTCTAAGCTACACTGAATTTAAGTTTAGTTTGATGGTCGAAAAAATGTTGGCGTCGTGAATTTTCACCGTTTCTCGCGCATATCCGAAAAAAATAACGCCTCGTCACACTTTATCATCGAGTCCGAAGAGCTCGGGGGAAAGAGCGCTCTCGTAACTATCGATCGATACAACCAGAGGGAAAACCACGAGATATATATCACTGTGACATGGTCTAGGCTGCGAGTTTCTCTTTGCGATCAGCTGTAAGCACGACTGCAGGTTCAAAATGTTTCAGACCGGTTGGAACAACCCCTCCTTTCCACCCTCCAACCCTTTTCACTCTCCTGCTCGCTCTCTCGTATTCGGGCCAACTGTATTATCTTACACCACCTTGTTTAACTTTATCTCGCCATATCTTTGTTACACCCACTATCGACCTCCATTTCCTTCTTTCACTCAAGCCGCTCCGCGCCCTTCTCTCCTTCTCTCCGAGCTTATTTAGACTCACCCTTAGTCTCTCTCTTCATCCCTCTCTCACGCGCGTTCTCCACAACGTTTTTCTCCGTTGCGACGATGTTGGAATGTCGATAAATTCGGGCATGGGTACGAGGCTCGACGGTTAAGATTTCCGCTAGAGATCTTGTTCCATTCGGCGCGGACGAAACGAGACATGCGCGACCCAACGACTCGAGAAATTCAAATTCCCTCCATAATCTTATCGCGCAATTGTCAATTTTCAAATACTTTCATTTTTTCTTCAATTTCTTTTGATTCAACGTTACGAAAATTACGTTAAAAATTATTTTTCGAAATATCTGATCGATTAAACACCAAATTTTGTTTCGTGCTCATTCTCTCATTGCACGTTTTTCTCTTTATCGCAATAACCGACTCTAAGCAGTTTGCTCCAACGACCCAGAGATTCCATTTCAATTGCGTAGGCTCAGTGCGAGGGCGGGAAAACCTCCTTAACAATACTCCGCCCGACACCTACGCGTTTGCATATACAAAAAACAGTGAATATTAACTTTTCTCTCGTGCGATTGATCACGTTTGACTAGCTACAAGCAAACCCTCGTGTGTCGACATTGACGAGCTTCGCGGATGAATCAATAATCACTTAATCAACGGATCCGCAGGATGATTAGTTCTCGAGGGAGCGTCAGGTTCTTTGCCTGAAATTTATCGGCTGCAAAAAGCATCTCCCGGGGATTTCCCTTCATAAAAAAAAAACACAGGAATCTCGGTGAATTTTCAACAAATTTCAATTTCGTCACTTCCAAAATGTCATCCCAACAATTTTTTCAAGATTTTTCCATCATTTTTATTCGCTCGTCAGCAACGTAATTTTTTACTGCCAACAAAACCGTCTGTGTAGCTGGAAAAAAATGTTTAAAAATCTTGCAGCGAGTGGAAAAGAGAAAAGAAAAAAAAAACATAAAAATCTGCTATATTGATTCACCTAGAAACCAAATCGATAGCCGTACGAGGTACACAGCGGCTCACTTCGTTCCGCCAGATTCTCCAACTTTGTTTGGTCAGGTAGTGTACGTTTTTGTACGTGAGTATTGATATATATATGTGTGCAAATGTATATAGATATAGAGGTGTGTGTACGCAAATGTTACTATAACATAACTCTCATCGAATCGTTGTAGACAGCGATGAGAGACGTACGAGTTCTCTAGGGGCGCGCCTGCACCGCCCTCAGACCGTCTTTCAAATTCGCCGTGATTGTTCGAGCCCCGCGCTCGCTAAACTCCTGTGAAAACTTTGTTTCAAGATTAATTGAATAAAAGTTGAAAGTGCCACGAAAATCCTGTGTCGAAATAATTGATTCTTATTTTTTTCCTCGTCCAGTCTCTCAATCAAGCGTCGGGTTTAATTAATTCGCAGTTGGGTTGATTAATTTCGTGAGTTTCTGACGAAAATCGGGCGGATTTTTATCGATCATGGATCGGCCTCCGGGGAGTGAAGAATCTACGGACCATTTGCTCGTACAGGAAGATCCCAAATTGGCTGAACAAACTCCTGTAGAGCCAGCTGCCAATGATCAAGACAATGGCACCAATCTCGGCTCCAAAAAATATCAAAATAAACACATGAAAATGTTTCCTGAACTCTATCGAAGCGACGTTTCCATTTATCCCAGTTACACGGACTTCAAATTGCCTTAGTAAGAATTTTCGCTTTTTTTTTTGTCACGAAATTCTCGTGAATTACACGCTCAGACATTCTGGGACTCTCATGTTTATTTTTTTTTTCTTGTTTTCACAAAGCTCCGTCATTTGTCGTCGACGAGCGTTAAAGAAAAAGAAGATAATGACGCGACAACTTAATTGGGAAATTCTGCACATCGCGATGATGCAGAGTTACGCGCTTTCCGGTGTCAGGGTCGATCGGATCTTCAGTATTGGATTTCCACCGAAATCGACCCACGTACCCGATTTTGCAACAAGTGCAGAACGACTACGAATCAACCAGCTTCTCTTTGAGAGATGATTCCGAAACTAATGAGCTTAATAAACGATAATTAATTAATTGCACGCTGAGCGAAGCTGCGGAATTTATTTGTCGAGGAAATTCTTTTCCGTTTTTATTCCGGCGACGATTTTCATGCTGCAGAAACTTTTTCATTGCCTTCTCTAAAGACTCTTCGCAATAATGAACAAAAAAACAGACAAAACAAAACTGAATCCTGATGTCAAACATCGCAGTCACGGAATAAAATATTTTGGTTATCTCGTGTCGGATTAAATAGACTTTTTTTCTTACTACTTCGGAATATGTTTCGTAATGCTTTTCAAAGTAGTTTGTTATCGATTCTGTACAGCTGCGGTGCCGCCCCACTGGAGCTATGGGGCATGGAAGTTCGTACGGTTTCTGATTCCTCATTAAAAAAAAAAACTCTCAAAACTTTTGTCCGCGTGATCAATTTTCTCCAATCTCTTCAATGTTGACTGAAAATTCAATTTTGTCAAAAAACGTCGATATTTTGTTGAATACAGCGAACTAAATATTTCGTGATGATTTCAAGATTTTCGTTATTTCGAAAATATTTTTCATTGTAACGGAACTGTCAGCAAAATTTACGATTACGACAAAAATTTACTTTCCGAAAAGATTTTCCAGAATGTTTTTTGCTCGAATGACAAAATTTTCGTGATTTTTCGAAAAAACGTTGAACGTATCCAACAAAATATCCAACTTTTTCAACAAAACTTTCTCTTCAATGTTGAAAATAACAAAATAAAATTCTCATTATCGAAAGTTTCAGTTTTTCCAAAGCGTGAAAAATGTTTAAATTTTGATTAATCCAGCGTGAAGGTTACACTCTGCAATATTTTTGTATCGATATCGCTCGACCTTCGCTTTACTGCCTCTTTAAATATTCTCGTTTCTAATCGATCGATCATACAAACTCGCGATACCAAAGTTTTTGCTGGCAGTTGGCCAATCTCGAGGTGGCACAGATATCAGTGTTAAAAACATTTGTTAGGTGAAGAATGGCTATATACGTCGAGTCACCGATGAGGAGGTCAAAACATTGGCACTGGAAATCGCTGGTACAAATGTCGCGACTTGTTATATATTCACACCAAAAGATCCGAAAAATGTTCTCGCGATAAATCTGCCATTCCTCATAATGGTTATCAAGAACATGAAGAAATATTTCACCTTCGAAATAACGGTAAAGCAAATTGCATTAATTTCCTCCTGAGATTCCACTGATTAGCTCGTTCGACCAAAACGCCAATCATTGCAATCTTTACCCCCAAATTTTCCCACGGTTTTCAGGTTCTCGATGACAAACGTATGCACCGAAGATTTCGCATAAGTAATTTTCAATCCACGACCAAAGTCAGACCTTTCTGCACTACTATGCCCATCGGATTAGCCGGAGGCTGGAATCAGATACAATTTAATCTTGCCGATTTTACCAGACGAGCTTATGGCACGAATTATCTTGAAACGACGAGAATGCAGGTTCATGCTAACTGCCGAATACGCAGAATTTATTTCGCGGACAGGTATCGGAAAAAATCGTAATTTTCTTATAACACCGAAGTTCGCAACGTTAGAGTCGATCGAAAAATTTATTTTCTATTCATTTTTTGTTCAATTTAAAAAACTCTGACGATTTTCGAACCAATTTTGTGTTTGGATGCAAAAAAAAAATTATTTTTCAACGAAACTTCAACATCGTGTTTTCTTCCGCTTTTTTAAAGTGGTAGAAACTTAAACTTGAAAAATCGTCTCGAAAATATCGAATACTGTTTGGTAAAGCAAAAAAAATCAAAAGTTTCCTTTGCCATTATTCGTGTTATTGCTAATTGAAACGAAAATGAAAGATTGTACACGGAGGATGAATTGCCAGCGGATTACAAGCTCCTATTTCCGGAACGGCGCGAGACCATAGCTCGAGGGAGTTCGTTTCAAGATAGAAAACCAGGAAAGAAATCGCAGGGGAGAATACCAGTGGGAGCTGCGCCGCCGGACGAGGCGCCAGCATTTCGTGGGGAATCGGAAAAACTGGACGAAGAAAGAGAGAGAAGACGAACGACGCCAGTCGCTTCGGTCGAGCCTTCACGAACGATCGTCGCTCCGGTCGGAGCTTCCAGAGTTCAGATCGAAATCGAACCGCTCGGATCCGAGGGTGAGGAGACCACGGAACACGAGATGGAACCGGAGTCCGAACTCGAAGGAGCCACGATCGAGGAATACGTGGAACAACCGCAAGCAACGGCTGAAGTCGAGGAACCAGAACCCGCGGTCCCGGAACAAGTCGAAGAACACGACGAACCGGAAACGGAGCTTCCGGCTCCGGAACCGGAGACGGAGCCGGAAGAAGAGGAAAGAGAAGAGAGAGAAGAAACGATAGCTACGGGCACGGAGGATGAAAACGAAGACGCTTCGGAACAAGAATGAGAAATGCCTAAAATAATATCAAAATAATAAATAACTGATTAATTCTCATATATTTTAAATTAATCTCACACAATTTTCCAATAACTCTACGAAATAAAGACGAAATAATAATAATATAGACACGTGACTATCTAAAGAATTGCAACCAATAAGGAAGAGTTTTTATTACTTAATTTGTTACCGTTTGAATGAATCGTGATTCCGATTCATGAATAACGATGATCGTGAAAAATATTTAATTCCAAAAATCACTCGTTATTTCGTAAATCAACTTATATCTTTGTGTGTTTTTCCTTGTTTTTTTTTTTCACTTTTCCTCCACTCATTCTGTTGTTCCTCGGATTTATCATCATCGTCTTAAGGGACGTCGTAATCGTCGTCTTCGCGCTTTCTCTTATTCGTCTCCTCGGCTTCGATTTTAATTGCAGGAGTCGACTGGCCCCCGGAAATCTGAATTTTCGGCTTTGTTGCTGGCATTTTACCAGCTCCGCTCGTTGTTGATCCTGTCCAATGACAGCTTATTAGTTTATAATGTTTCCTCGTGAGAAAACAGATTTTTTGGTGGTTTTTTCTTGTTGAGGATCGTTACGGATTCTGGGGAAATGAATTTTCTCACGATTTACAGATTTCATCGTGAGACTGATGACCGGGGTGGGACGCTTTGCGGAATTTTGGAATCGAGGATCTGAGGGCGTAACGTTTCGGTTAATTCTCAAAATAATTCAATAAATTTATTATTTTCCTTCTCGGACAAAGTTTACCTGTCGAAAATTTGAAGACGGGTTTCGGTATAGAAATCGTTTGGGTCCTGGCGACGGTCGCTAAGGTCGCCGGTCGCTTCACAATCGACAAATTCGTTTTGTTTCCCTCGGATTTAACTCTGGCAGTGACGCCGCCGCCTCCCATGCCCGAATTGCTCATTGTGTGAATGGATTTGCCGGCTGGTTTTTTGACGACGTTTTTGAGCCTGTAGTTAGTGGCGTTGAGGCAATAACGATCGGGCGGCAATCTCAGCCCGTTATTGGGCTTGACGAAAGGCAATGGAATATTGTTTTTCGCACGCGCAACATCGAGAAGAACGTCGCGTGGAGGAGGATTCGTAAAGGTACGATCCAATTGCATTTTTACTGCTAATCTCACATCGTCGAGATCAATGAATTTCTTTTTTGCATGATTCGCATAAATTCTGCTGTCGTCCAAGATACACGTTATGTAGCCTGGAATTTGATATTCCCGGGAGTTTTAGAGGTTATGTTGACAAGTCCATAATTAAGCGGACTAACATGGACCTTTGTTCCCGAATACGGAACTTGGAATAAATATTTAGTCATTTATTTGAATAAAAAATACTCACGATAGGTGAATTCGAGCAATTGATTAATGACTTTGGGCTCGTAATCAACGATTCCCATGTCTTTCATTATTGACATTATAACCTGAGCATCTTTTGGTATGTGTTTTAAGCTGCTCATAGTTTTCGCTTTTTCCGCCATAATGGCCAAGTCGACGAGCTCGATAATTCCGGGAAACTCCACCGAGTTGTTGCACAGCTTTTTGTTAGTAAATTTACATTAATAAATTGTAATTTATTGACAACTTTTCACTGAGACACAACACCAAAAGCCATTCTTCGTTCGGCCTCTGCTGACTGCTCCGAAACTCCAAAACTCCAAACTGTCAGCAGCGCCTGGACGCCGTGCGTGGCATATTTGGGAACGATTCGCTCTACATTGCCCGCTGTTGCGCTATAGAATTGCGGAGGGGAACAAATTTTATTATTATGCATTTACAAAGCGCAATTGCAAAGAGCAATTACAAATTAATTGCAATACCACACAATACCCTAGAGCGAGGTAATTTCCATAGCAGAAAGGTGAAAATTTGAAGTGAAAGGTCAATCGATCATGACGGAAACTTGAAAACCGACTGTACAAATACGACTTCCGGTTTGAGACCGCTTAAGCCGCACATGTGTTTCCGAAAAGCGTGACAAAACCAGCGCATGTCGTGTGGTTTTCAATTTAGGTTGCGTTTTCTTCACTGCAACCACAACAGTGCTATTGTTTATAAATATTGTTATACAATTAGACGAATAATAGTAAGATTCGAGTGATTTAACAAAATGTCTACGTGTAAGATACACAACGTTAGATTTTATAATCTCGAGCCGAAAGCCGCAACTTGCTTGTGCCACGAGGAAAATAATAATACATTAGCACTTTCCAGGTTAGTCTGAATAATATTTTTTGGCAATTTTGTGTTTAAATAGTCAAATCATCATTTTTATTGAAGAACGAAACTCCGGTAGGAAGCGTCGAATATTTTTTGACACTAATAAATTATAATTATGACGAATTTCGTGGATAAATTTTGTTGCTGTCCAAGCGACAGCTACGATCGTCATTGACGTATTGAAGGAAAAAAAAATTCACGTTTTTCTGTAATTTCTGCAGAAACGACAATTCCATCGAAATATGGAACGTGTCAAACGCACCATTCCTCGAATCGGTGATCCCGGGCCACCCAGAAGACTCGGTAGAGTCAATGATCTGGATAAACCAAAGACTTTTCTCTGTAGGTTTAAGAGGAATGGTGTCGGAGTACGATTTGGACGAATTGACGGTAAAATATGAGATGGCAGTGACGGGCGGAGCGGCGTGGTGTATAGACGTGAATCGGCAGAAGAAACGAATAGCGGTGGGAACAGAAAACGGATATATAAACACATTTACAGTCTGTTCGGATTCCCTGTTGTACGAGAGGATATTCGACATGCAGAAAGGACGAATCTTGTGCATAAAATGGGACCTTACCGGCGAAATGATATTCACCGGTTCCACAGACACCGTAAGAGTATGGAATTCGGTGTCCGGACACGCGGTGCACAAAATGACAACGGCGAGAAAGTTCTCTAAGAAAGAAACTATAGTCTGGTGTTTAGCGATCACGGACGACAACCACGTGGTCTCCGGGGACTCGCGAGGGGTTTTGTCCTTCTGGGATCCCATGACGGGCACCCTGATAGAGAGTCACGAAAGTCACACCGCCGATATCTTGGCAATTGCCATGTCCAACGAGGAAAACGTTGTTTACTGCGCAGGCGTTGATCCGGTTGTCCGAAGCTTCGCTAAAGTCACTCTAAAGTCGGGCGGTCGCCCGCAATGGGTCAAGGGAATAGAGAGACGTTTACACGCTCATGACGTTAGGGCTCTGGTCGAAGCGGGCGGTAAACTTTATTCAGCCGGAGTGGACGGTTACCTCGCGGTTTCGAGTTACCCGCCGAAGTTGCTCATCAAATATCCTCCTTTCTTGAAACCTCCTTGCGTCAAAGTCTGTCGTAAATCACGTTGCGTCATGCTGCGATATACGAATTATCTGGAACTTTGGAGACTGGGTAGGCCCGTTAAACCGACTAAAGAGGCTTCCGTCGGTCCGGGAGTGTTTCATCAATTGGATGAGAATCCGATGAAGCTCTTGGAACTCAGAACGAAAAACGAAGAGACTATCGTCGCTTGGGCAATCAGCAAAGATTCGACCATCATTGTTTACTCCACGGATACCCATTTGAGGCTTTTCAACTTTGATGTCATCGAAGGCGACGCTACGCTCATGAAAAACGAAACCGACATAAACCTCAAGAGCGTTAAGAAGATGCTCTTCAGTCCCAACGGAAAATTATTCGCTGCCATTAGCCGTGAGGACGGCGCATGTCTCTTGACCATTTATCAAGTCGAGAGAAAAAGGTTTAGCATTGCCGGCGCTCTCAGGATGGACCGACAATGCATCAACAATGTTGGACTCGCCTGCTTCTCACCCGACAACAAATACCTCATTTGCTCTGATATCCGAGGCCTCGTTGTCGTTTATCACCTCACCGAATCATTCGATTTCCAAAATCCCAGTTTCTTTGCTCTTCCCAAATACAGTTGTCCACCGACCGCTATGGCTGTACAACGTGGCACGTTGAATCTCGTTATCGTGTACTCTGATCACAAGGTAAACAAAATGTTTCTCTGATTCTCAATTTTCTTCAACTCTGACCACGAAACTTTTAAATTTCGTTACCACGAGAGAAAAACTTTTAAAAAATCATCAGATTTTCCGGCCAATTAAGATTTTGATTAAAAATTATCGATCAATATTCTCGCTGCAAAAAACGACGAGAGAATGAGCAAGCCGAGTGCAATTATGTCAAAGTAACGGTGCAGAGTCGTAAAGAACATTAATTCCGTCTGATGACTAACAGGCAATAAGGAACCGCAATATCTAACCGCGAATTGACGATTCGCTTCTCTCTTGAAAAAAAAAACGTGCGAGAGAATAAAAAAATGATTGTGGAATATCGCTTAGCCGCCTTTTCCTTCCATCAGAAAGATTATACAGTTTTACGTGCGCGGATGTGCAAAGAGAAATAGAAAGAAAAAAAAATGAGCACCCCTATAAATATGATACTTTACTAGGCACCATAAGGCGATAACTGAGACGAAATGAAATTTTCTTTATTTATCGAGTCTCGCTGCAACGCTCGTTAAGAAATATTAAAACGCGTTACGGCCTGACGAGTTGTGGAATGAACAGAAAACTTTACGATCGCCTCGGAGATATCGCCGTTACATTCTCCTCGCTAAACGCTCTTTAAGCATTTTTCATTTCGTCTACTATACCAATTAAAAATTCTTCTTTTTTCCATGCATTTATACGAATTAGCACGAAGCTATGACTTTAAGAGAAAAAATCATTACCGAGCAAAGAGAATTTATTCGTTTGGCTCAATTCTTCATTTTTAAAATACAAATCAATATTTCTCACCGATGTAATTAGAATATTCATTGTGTGTGTGTTTTATCCCGCAGATCGTCGAATACAACATACCGAGAAAACAGTACACCGAATTTTCCAACAATCTGCAAAGTCGTTTACCTCTCCAGTGGCTTTCACGTCCATTTCCGGTGACGAACGTAAACTTTGATCCGAATAACGAAAATGTCATAATATTCAACGACGACACGAGCGTTTATGTAATCAATAAGAACAAAGAGCTTCCGGAGAAAAAAATGAAGATTCCCAAGCGGGAAAACGGAGACTTTGGCGAGGACAGCAACTCTGGATCGAGTTCTAATTCGCAGCACGCGTTCCAAGTCGTCAAAAAGTACAAGGTAAGAATTCAGCGTTTATGTGAACTTTCGAAATCGAATAGAAACAAAAAAGTTTTCGATCAAATTCAATTTTCCTTGTGATTTTCATCGCACACATTCTTCGACGTGGCTTTTGTTCGCTCGGGCCATTGTGTTGTTATGGAATTTTCGTTTTCACAGCACTTGGTACATCTCGAATGGCTCAACGACTCGGAGATGGTCGCCGTCGAGGTGAATCCAATTTCGCTCACGGAGAAATTACCTCCGCCCCTCAAACAAAAGTGGTTCGGAATGTAAATTGTTTTGGAAGATTGTACATAAATAAAAAGAAAAAAATGACCAAGAAAAATTGGCTCACTCTATCCAAGAAATATAAACTTTTGGTTGGTCACTCGGAATTCTCCCGGAAGCAACGGAGGCTCGATCGTGTGTTTTGGTGCGACGTGAAAAGGACCAACGAATTCCAAGTTGTACTCTCTCCGAGAAGATCGCCAACCGACTATCGCCGAACTGGTTTTTGGTACCGGTTTTGGCGATTCTTTCAAAGGTATTGGCGACAACGTGTTCAAATTTTCTAGTGATTTTGGCTCGAATGTATCGACCGGAATTCCCGCTATCGCGCACTCCTCGGCCAGAATCTTTTTCATAAACTCGCCGCTCAAAAAATCATATTTTTTCTCCCGAATTTTTTCTAATTCCCTTTCACGCTTGTTTATTTCTTTTCTGCAACAAAAATGACAGAATAAACAAAAATAATTGATCGTCGATCTAGGGCAGGATATTTTTGTGTAAAACTGAAAATTTTCAATTTCTCGAAATATCCTAAAATTTGTAGCGAACGAAAATGAGTGAAAATCTTACCGTATGTTGTCGAAAGTGACGAGACCTTTGGCAACGTCGACGTGCTTGGCTTGACCGATTCTCGCAGGTTTTTTCACCTCCTCCGGAGTCTCTTTCTCTCGTTTTTTCTCATTTTTCACAGTTTCGCTCATTGGTGAAAAAAAAAAAATGAAATTCACGTCTGAGCTGGAGCAGGAGTGCAAAGTCCAGAGTAACGGCGATAAATAAACGACGACGGGCGTTCTACTCGAGCGCGTTCACCCTACTCTGACGTTGTGAACCTGACGGGGAGGAAAACAATCGTTTGTTTGTTCGATAGCGCGGCGTCTTGGTCACGAGGATGCTCGATGAACGTTTCACGTGAAACTTTCGTGGTAGACACTAAAAAATCGTTTTTTTTTTCGATTCTCTCGGACTGTTGAATTCTTCAACGCCAATATCACTCATTAGTCGATTGATTGAGAAGAGTCATTAATTAAAATTAACAAATTTCCAAGGGGAAACGAAAAATCGATACTCACGACTTTAATCTCTGGCTTTGCCACAGAAATTTCATGAAATCGTTGGATGAAAACGATCAAAATGTCGACCATTTCAGCATCAAATTCTAAAATGCCATTATTTTGTGCATTTCCGTTTTTTTTTTTTAATTCTGTTCCGTACCAAAGAAATTTGTAGGAAGAATAAAAAAAGTGATAAAAAGAATATCGCATAAATCTGAGAGTCTCGAAGCCACAAAAACAGTGACTTATTTTCGTTGTTAATTTTACACAAGGCAAAGGAACGTATAGGTCGAGAGAGATAAAGAGGGAGAGAGAGAGAAACGGATGCTGATAGAAGAGAAGCTGCGGTGGTTGTGCACGCGGGGGAGCGAAAATGCAGTCAAGTTTGGGAATAAGGATTGGAGGGTATGAGGGGGAGGGGTTTGGGGCTGTAAATTACAAACGCGAGAGCAACTCTCATTCCACACACCCCCACAGCACAGACGTTTCTCTCTTCACCTTCCCAAACCTCCCCTTCCAACCCTTGCCTGATCCCATCGTTTTTCAACCCCCTCAAACCCTCTTGTCGCCTTTTCCCATTCTCTCCTCGTCGTTGCTCCCAAACAGGGAGAAACAGAGAGAGAAGGCAGACCCACGAATGTCTAGACTTGTAGATAATACGGAGTTTGTTCGAGGCACCAGACTCGAGGTAGACGGTAGAGCTTGATTCTTCGTTCGTGCGAGCCAACCGACTAGCCACGTCTCCTCCCTTATTCTCTGTAACACACCATTTCCGAGATAGGCACCTTTTGCTCCTTCAAAAAAGAGATTATCATTTCACCACTTTCCATAATATTTATCTCAACTATTTTCGATATTAGCGCCCCAGACGAATTGTTTTTCGTTTCGTTTACTCAGCAACCTGAAATTCATTCTCTCGAAATCTCTTTTTTTTCAAATATCTCGATTTCATTTCTGTTTCAATTCCGTCAACGAAATAGTAGAAAAAAATTGAGAATTATTGCGAGAATGATTGTTTTTTTACGTTTATGCTAAAAACTGTTTTTTTTTTTCGAAATTTCTGAAACGCTCGGGAGTTTGGATTGTTTGATACAGTGTCACGAGGATTTTTTCAGCCATAGCCCTGCAACCCTTCACCCACTCGAACTTTATCCCCCTTTTTGCCCAGCTCCCTAAAGCTCTCGGTGTTTTAATCGAGTAAACTGGTGATGCATAAATCTCCGTTAAATAATACGGCAGTTAACATTGCCATTAAGCTCCTCATTCGAGATACCGCAGGATGGTGACAGAAACATAGCGCTTAAATGCCCTCGCCGGGGGGAGGAGGGAGCGAATCAACGTAAAAAAACAAAATCACAGTGATTGACGATGAATCTTTTTCGGAGCATGAAAATTTCGATCTTTTAATATTTGGCCAAAAAACACAGACCCGATTTTTTTTTTTTTTTAATACTGAAAGAAAAATTACCAAATTATTCATCATTTTTGGTGGCGGATGAAAAATGAAAAAACCGATTTTGAAAAAAAATCAAAATTGTATGAAATTAAGTAGAAAACTAGCCCCGAATAAATATTCACGAACGAGCATTGATTTAGGAATGGGAAGAAGCGTGTTCGTATCGGGTGCCTAAAGGAACATCGATAATGGCCAATGTCTGCATTATTTAATCCTTTATGGGGTAGATTTCGTAATACCATGACCTAATATGTGTGTGTATTCGTCCGTGTGGTTAGCATGCTTTCCTGTCAGTATTTTGCTCCGTCGAGCGATCCAACGGTGCGAGAGAAGCTCTCGCGCAAAGTCCCTCTATTTATTGGCGACTGTTCGACCCTTTTATCCTCTATATTTCTTGCCTGTCTCTGTCTTTCTTGCCCGGCACGTTCCTATCGCCAAAGCCCCCAGACCGGGGGAACGTCGAGGCAAACGGGGTCTGTAAAAATATCGTTTGAATCTCTCTCGCGAATGTATTTGCCAGCCTCACCCTTTTACACTTCGGTAATTTACAACATCCAAAGACAGTGTTATATTCCGTTCGATTAATTCGTGTTACGTAACAACAATTAAAAGCACGTCATAGTTTTAATTTCGTAAAAAAATCAGATTTTACCAAACGAGCGATAAAAATGAAATTTCAACTGGTGGAAAAAAAAATACAAAAATAAATTCTTCAATTGAAAATTCGAAAATTTGTATTTTTTTGGACACTTCGTCACAATTTTAAGCCAAATAGAAAAAATTACGTTGATTAAAAAAATGACAATGTGAATAAAATGAGTGACAGCCAAAAAGATCGATTTTTTATGAAAAATATTCTGTATTTTCGATTATGCGAGCGAACCCATTGTTGGCTCGACATGCAGCTGCGCTCGAGAGCTATGGCAATATATAAGGGACGAGTAACACGTGTGTCTCTTATACAGTGTCGAGTGATCGGTGATCGATTGCAAATTTGTATATACGCGAACGAGGCCGCGCGCATAATCACTTCCGGTAACTTTACACCAGAACATTGTATGCTCCGTGGCAAGTGAGCAACAATGCGAAGGAATTTTTAGTTTTATATTTCGCACATTATGGCTCAAATAACTTTTTTCAAACTGCATTTTTTTGCAGATTTTTTTGTCTGACCAATCAAGCACCGTTTCTACTGGTTCTCTAAAAAATTTCATCCTTTTTTGCATCAAAATTACAATTCCAATCAAACTATTCAAATTTCGTCGTTTTGATGGTTTTCGAAATTTGATTTGTTGACTAAATGAAATAATCATTTTGTATTTTCTCTCACACGAGAGAAAACTCGGGGATGATAAATTCTCGTTGCAATTTCACGTTTCATTTGTCTGTAGATAGGGATGAAGTGTCGAAGCGAGAGTCTGGTGATCCTAAAGGACAGACAAGCTGCAATGCTTGGTCGCACATTATTCGTTATTTGGTCCGAAGATGCGGAAAGCGAGATAGCTGGAAGCGTCGAATTTCAACCCCTTCGTACAACGAAAACGAAAACGAAAAAAAAAAAACAAAAATTGCTTCTCATTCCAAACTCTATACAGCGATTCTCCCTCTATATCGTTCGCTGACAGGACGTCGGTAATCAGATTGTCGTGTCCCTCCGGCCACAGGAGAACAGATTTTCTGTCCGGCTTTATGAAATTGGAAGGGTGCCCTGATAGCGAACAATCCAATGATTCGAGTGAAACGCAACAGCGTATACGTATAAATAAAAATGAAAAAGTCCTCCTGGACTTCAAAGGCATTAAAAAATTGTAAAGTTTCATTATTTCTCGCTCTATTCGAAAATATTGCCAGGGCTCGCAGCATTTGCTTAGTCGGGAACTTGTTGTTAAAAAAAAAAAAAACGTCTCGATAATGTCCATTCTACCAAGAATTATGAGCCCATAACGCGGCCTCGGTCAATTTGGCTGGACGTAGGAACATCGAGGTGATGGAAAAAAAGGAATTCACGATTAATTCGTTCATAGAATCTCCGAACGTTCTCTCACTTGGTGTTTGTGGAATTTGTATCCTCGACTGTAGTTGGAGATTTTGATTTAACGTTTGTTGCTAAATTTTTGGAGAGAATCTTGCCTGCGAAAGAGATTTTAATAAATTACAACATCAGGGCGAAAGACTCGTATATATATCAACGTAAGAGAAATTGTCGAGTAACCCTCTTCGCCAGTGGCAACCCCATCGTCCGAACGACAAGGAAATTTGGTTTATCGAACGAATTTTCGCAACTCCTCGTGTCTCGAGGTCCAAATCGATTTGAAGCCCGAGGGGAAATGACACGAAGCGTAAATATCGTTGAGTGAATCGAGAACGTATCTGGGGCGATAATGATTCGCTTCGATGCGACCTGTTATAAAGTTGACTTATATATATTTTTTCCAATCAATTGAACTTGGGTCAACGAGCAAGGGAAGGGAAGAGGGTTCGCGCAATTTGCCCGAACGGACGATCCAATTTCAAAAAATCAATCAATTATATAGAAAATAAAAAATAAAACTCGCATCGGATCATTTGTGATGGTTGAAAAATAAATGAATGAATAATTTTGTGTAATTCGAGGCAAAAAATTAGAAGCCAATGAATTTTTCAATGATTAAAAATTAAATAACGTCGCCATTTCCCTGTTAAATTTTTTTTTCCGGACTGTAAAACGGATCACGAAATAAAAAAGCCTCAAATCTCCATATTTGAGGAAACCAGATAAAAATCTGCGGATTTAACAATACGTCTGTATAAAGGGAAAAATAGAGTAAGCAAAGCAGTAGTTGGAGGTTTATTTTAATCGGTACGGTGGCTAGCCCTACGGGGGCGCTATATCTCTCTACCTATGGCGATCTCACCCCCTTTGCGGATGCTAGTCAGACGCTCGGTGGGAGGGATCGGGAAAAAGGGTTAAAAAGTTGCAGAACAAAATAAAATGGTCGCGAAACGTAATCCAGGAGAGTCGATGGTGGGTCTCGCACGAGCACGAGGCCCGGAGGGTTCGAGGGCGCGGGGAGGGTCATGCATATTCACGGATTCCACTCGTACCAACGAAATTAAGCGCCGGAGGAATTAAAGCGTCCAGACCGAAACGTCCGCATACTCTGGCCTTTTTTTCCTATTCTCCCACGGATTTTATCCCATAGACATGCACCCACACATAAATATATACGGTGTGCTCAAAAGTTCGCAGGCACCGTAACTAGATTTTCTGAATTTATTTCTCATTACAATAAATATAAAAAACGCAATTTTGTGCTCGTTTTTAAACTCCTTTAAACCTCACAATCTGGAAACGTGACCTTGAGATATTTACTACCAATCTAGAACATCGATTCGTGTAAATTTTCCATTACCATATTCGAGAGGCTTTGAATTGCATTGCATTTTGGGCTGCCCACACATCGAAGCTACGGAATTGCTCGAGCGCAGAACGAGAACAGAGAAAAAGCAGAAGAGATTGAGTCTGAGGTGGCCGTGACATTGAAACGTTACGCCGACACCCTCTCCTCAGAACATCCTCCATATAATAGAGAGCACCCGCTCCCTCTCATTCCCCCCGTCCTGCCACCTCTTTATCTTTCACCCCTACCAGGACGGTTCTCCACCGATTGGGTGGGGGATTTTGCAGTGACGTCACTCACCCTTCCGCCTCGTCTTTTCAGTGTTCTCATTGAAATCCTCTTTTTCCTCCATTTTTCAAACTCGACGACGTAAAAAAAATGCCGATTTGAAAATTCGTCAGCTTCGCTGTCAGAATCAACTTGAAATTTCACAAAAGTGTCAAAAGGCGTTGGGGGATACGAAAGAATCGATCCAGACGGATCGACGTTGCTTATCCTTGCGCTTGAAAATTCGGCAATTTGTTGGCTCATCTGGAAACTTGAGAGTGTAATCGAAATAAATGGGGAATCCATAGATTCCGATCGAAATTTAAGAAAATCCTTTCAAACACAAAAAAACAAAGAATTTCGCCATTGTTGACATTATTTCTGTAACGAAACTCGGTCGGGGCGAGGCGGACAAACGTGGAAACATAAAAACACGTATGTCCGGTGACGTTTTCCCTGCAGCGTTACGTCAACATTTTAATTACGCTCCGACGAGACGAGGCACGAAGATAAATTTGCGAGACTCGAGAAATCCACAGACTCCATGAAGCGCGAACCACATCCTGAGAGAAAAAAGGTGGACAGGGTAAATTAAAAACAAAACAAAACGGTGGAGACCGGAGCAAGAGAATGACATCGCGTAGAGTATGAATTCATGAAGAAAAAAGGGAAAATGAAGAGGCAGAAGAGCTGGAAGGGGTGAAGAAGAATCGCTTAGAAAAGGGGAAGGAGATGATATTGAAGAAATATATAGAAAGCTTCCTCGGAGGGAAGATTCAACCCATTCGAGAGAAACGACGAGACAAGTTGGAGCACCGGCCGAGGTGTGAGGATTCTGGATTTGTGTGCGTGTGTTTGTGCGCGTCTCGTCGCCCGCCACCTCGCGACTAGACGACACGAAGGAGCATCAGGAGTAGGAAGCGAAGGAGGAGGAGGAGCAGAAAAGCACAGAGGATGAGGACAATCTACAGTGTAGACTTGGTGGACCGAGAAAGAAAGAGTGAGAGCACGCCAACAAAGACAGAGGATAGATGAAGAAAGATAGAGAGACCATAGGGACGGTACAGAATGGTGTAGAGATATATAGAAATGAGACGAGCATTCCTTGAATATACAATACGACGGAGATTCGAAGCGTCGAGGACACGAGACTTGGCTATCGATCGGTCGTTACATCTTCCGATTTTGCATCCAACCAACCACTCGACATTTCTATATATACAAACATATATAAATATACAAATCTCAGATGTACCTGCAGCATCGCTCACTTTATTGTTACCAAGTTTCAAGTTTCTGACATTTCCCTATTCAAACCAACGCGATATTGACGACGAATATCTACAATTCCATCAACACGACGTAACAAACTCACTCTAAATATTTTGTCAAATTTTTTGTCTTTTAATATTAACAACAAATGGATCTTCTCGTCTGGAGAGCTTCAATGGAATTGTTCGAATGGCATGAAAACGAAAGCAGCAAATGATTTGCGTAATTATAAATTGCGCAAACGATTCTATCTTAAGAATTACGTGATAAACGTTCGGCGCTCGTATTATTTGACAAGGGACCGAGTAGAATTCGTCTGAGCGATATTTTCCGAAAATTATTGAAGCAAGAAAATGTTCAATTTGAATTTTGGATCTGTCATGAAAATAATGGGTGCTTCCGATGTTTTGACTCGGAGAATGATTGCTCAAGGTTTATTAATGAATTAAAACGAAAAAAAAATGTTACAAACGAGACAGGTTGAAGCGGAGGTAGAAAAATTTGTCGGAATTGTAAGGGAGCCTCGGCGGAGCAGAACGCTTTTCTAAAAACTAAAAAAATGCACATATTCACGTGTATTCCGTAAATGGGAAAATTATTGTTGGATGGCAGACTCGCAGGATGCACACGCGAAGCAAAAACAGACATCGCACGTGCATGGGGGACGTACGTTAGGACGGACGTGTAGATTGGAAGGCTACTGGTGTGTCTCGTGCAGTCTCGTCGGTATTAGGGGGGAAAGGAAAAAAAATTGCATCGCAGAGGCGCGATCGTATATATATATGGGACCTGCATGTGCATCCATCCATTTGTATACATGTAGGTACGCACACATATATATTATAATGTCCCGGACACGAAACGAGACGACGACGGGGTCCTTGAGCGCGATTTGCCGGGCGAGTCGACGCTCCGGCTCGTCGAGAGTCTCGATGTGGGCTTCGGAGGGTTTCATTGCCGGTGCATCGCTCTTTCGCTCTCTCTCTCTCTCTCTCTTTTTCTCTCACACTCTTGTCCTGTCTCATCTGCCCACATGATACGTGTGCATATTGTGCGTATATATATTCAACGGAGCTCTTCCACTCCCTCGGGAGTTGGCCCTTTTGTGGTAGCCGCAGCGATACGCGACTGTGACGAGAAGCTCGCTGCGTTTCACGCCACGGAGAGAGAGAAAGAAAGACCGAAGAGAATCCACATCGCCGATTTCCCAACAACCACTCCAGACATGACGCCGGTGCACGACGACGACGACGCGATCTTCCCTTTCTGTCCTTTTCTTTCTTTCATTCGCTTTCTCCATCTCTCTTTCTCTTTCCTGTCCACTTAGGCCGAGTTCGCGAATCAACCACCTGTCCCACTCGTCCTTTTCACTCACTCTCTCTCTCTCTCTCTCTCGCTCTCTCTCTTACTCCCCCGTCGCGATGCGTCTATGCGCCTCCGTTACCATATCATCCGTTTGGCAAGCACCCAGCGGTCGACTCGACTTCCGGGAGCGACGGAAAAGGGACGCGAAACTCGCCCGAGGATCCGCGCGCGACCAGACAACCGACAAACGGGAAGAAGAATAAAGGCCGAAAGAGAAGTGCGTGCGGTTACACGGCTCATGGATTCCCACGTGAAACGAACTACCGTAACCGCCCGCGATCACTAAACACGATCGAATACCCAAATATCCCGCATCCGGTTATATGCGATATTATTATACTCCGTGTCCGATATTATCGCTAATATTCATACACATTCAACAACGTGTATCTTTCGCCCTTCCAAAATTCTCTTTCCGGGGTGTTTTTCCCTCTCAAACACCTCCGCATTCGTCACCATTTCATTTAACATAAATTTTACTTTCCCATCGCTCGTTCAGCCACAAAACATCATCATCGTTCATCAAAAACTCAATTTATCATTGAAAATAAGAAAAAAAATGGATTTAATCGCCTCCCAAGAGAGCGTCTGCGAAATTTTGAGTATTGAATTTGAACAATAACGTCGTAACCGGATTTCTCTATATGCACGAATGCGATTGAGACAAGTGCGAACGATTTTCATTCATTAGGATGCGGTGTCTTGAATTACTCGACTGGTTGGTGAAGATTCGGCGCGTCTCGCTTAGGAGTTGTTATCGTCTGGCTTCTCGCCGGGTTTCGATAATGGCGAAACAATTGAGTGAGATATAAGGGGTCGCCCGCTGGAGAGTGCCAGAAGGGATGAGAGCAAAAAGGCAGGATGAAGGAAAAGGGCGGGGGAGGGGTTGGGGGATGGACCAAGAGAATAGAAGTAGCCCCCGCCGTGCTGTTTCGTGCTAGACTGATGTGTATTGAGAATCGTTCGTGCGAAACAAATCAAGCTTACACGAAACGTCTCGACGATGGAAATGTGGCCAGCGTGCGTGATTAATGTGCCGCAGGTTTTCGTTGTTTTTTGTTACGAAATATGTACACGGTGTATGGACACGTTTTTTTTTTTGTATATAGATATTTATGTGGGTGTAAGGGTTGACAAAGCGTTATCATGGACATGGAAAGGGTCGATAAAAAGTGATGGATAGGGGATGATGACAAACGGGTGTTTAATTTTATTTTTTGGGTGCAAAAAGGACCTCGGAAAATTCTCATGTAGATTTTTATTGAACTCGAATGAGCTGAGCATCGATTAAATGTCTTGAGTCATAATAAATCAGTATTTGTTCATTTTTTACACTTTTTTGTCATCGTTTGAATGGAAATTGGGAAATTAATTGATGGGAAATGTTGAAAAGTTTAGGTTCACGTAGAAAAAGAGGTCTCGAAAGAAACAGCGAGAGGGAAAGCGAGACAGAATTTTCTTCATCTCGTCGCGGCAGGAAAAGCCAACGAAAAAGCTCGCGCGAGAGAAAAAGAGAGGGAGCTGAGAAAGAGAGACATACGCGGAAGACTAAGAGACGTCGGTGGTGGGTGGCGGTTGTTCTTGTCTTGTCCGTGAAACAGTTTTGTGTCTCATCTTCTTCGCCACCCGGCGAACGCTCACCCAAGGAAGCAAAAGAGCGAGAGAAGGACGCGGGACGCCTTTTCGTCTAGACCGCGCGCGCTTCGACTCCACCGTTCGACTTGACTCGACTCGAGACTTTATACTCAACTCTCGACTCCGCAGTCACTCGATAAAAAAAGAAGAAGAACGAAAAAATAAAAGAGCGCAAAAAAACAGACCACCACCACCACCGCCGCCGCCGCCACCGCCGCGCTTTCCTGACTGTCCGAACCATGAGCGTAGATATCGAGGGATCGTGCCCAAAATATCGAGCATTTAAAAACATTCTGCACTCCATTGACTAATAATTGAAATAATAAATAATTTTTCAAATTCAACAAACACGATTCAATGATGAAATCACTGAATGATTTATATAGAAAAATAATAATAAAGACATTAAATTATTAAAATTAATTCGCCATTAATTATCTCGCGATTAAATTGATTATTTTGTTTGAAATTTTCCTACTCGGATAAATATTGACTTAATCAACGACGGTGTCAACCACCGTGAACAAAATTTAATTATTAATTATCTCGCGTCGTTTCTCAAGTCAACAAATATTAATTGTTTTTGCAGATACGCTGAGAAATTAATTTGTCATCAACGAATACGAAATAACAAAAAATGTTTTGTTTCAATGTTTGTCGTATGTCTGAATGACTTTTAAATAAACAAAGCCAACTTTCCAAGAGTGCAACGTGAATCCAAAGACGAATGAAAATCGTAGAAGAAATTTCAGAGTAATAAGAAAACAAGAGGAGACTGAGCGTTGTGAGTGAACTATTTATTTACCTGAGCAAAATTACGATTGAAAATGTAACAGAGAGAAGACGGTATCGAGAGCAATTGAGAAAGACGGAGAGTGCGTGTGCGCGCGCGAGCTCTACGCCAATGTGCAAAGTCGCCCCGCTCGGCCCCCTGGACTGTCTGAGCGATGTCTAGCCGGCACCCCCTACCTCGCGGGACTCGAGCGGGAGGGCGAGAGTTGGTGAGTTCTCCCACCGTCCCCCACCAGTCTCACCTTACCCCCTACCCCTCGTTGTTATATCTCACGACGCGATGCGCGCTCACTCGAATAGCCTCTTTTCTCTCTCTCTCCCCTCTACCTTCTCGCTCTATTTCTCTGCCCCGTTCTCGCAGCGAGCGGTAGTAGAAACTCCCGTCTCGTCTACCCCCGTTGTGCGCCGGTCGCGACTCGGCGGCCTCGACCGGCGGGGGTGCAGTCTAGCCAGGCCAGACCGCTATATACAGAGTCAAAAGTCCTCGTAGCCCTCCAACATTTACGCGTGTGTTGCACCGTGTATATAGACATCGCGTTTCGGGCGAGAGACTCGCCGGGGTCGGCTCCAACTATACAACCTCGTATTCTCTATCTATATATACACGTATCTATCGATTGTTAAAAGGCGCATCCAACGTCATTGAAAAGTACGTGCAACTTTTCAGGCTCGCCCTTCTTAAATTCGACATTTCTATTCATCGCCTTCGGACACTGTCAACGCGTGAAAAAATATCAAACAAACGTTCAATGACTGCTCTGTAAAAAGCTGTGACAGACCATGTCAGTGACATTGAATTTTATCGATACGAATCCGAAGGTTTGCGATTACAGAATTACGAAAGGATTGTCAACGTCGAGCAATAAAGAAAATTAGATTCAACTTTGTCTTTAGTTTATAATTAATTCCAATTGGGACATTCTCGAATCCCATTCCCTGGGAATCTGTTGAAATAATGAAGAGAATATAATTATAGGTCAGCATCCATCTTGGGGTCCATTCAACGTGGAATGTCTCATGCATATATATTTGGGTTGCACATTGTTCGGACTCCTAGCGAGCGATTTGGTGACGTGATGGCATCGTGTGCATCGTATATCTATATGTATATGTATAAACGTGTTGTCGCACAAGAATGATGCGACACTATCGAAATCGCGGCGTTCGAGCGTGATATCGAAATGCGAGCTGCACGCCCTGATGTGCTCGGCGAGACACCTCCAGACTTGCTGGCTTTCCAAGCCATTCGTACGTGTTCCAAGCATTCCGTGTAATTACATCTAGAGACATATTAGAATTCTATGTGTAGAATTTATAAGGAATCGTGCATCGAGAATCCTCGCAAAGATCAAACCTCAATTACTAAATTTGTCTCGTTGATTTTGTGTACTCGGGGGAAAGACATGAATAATGAAAATGGTGAATTGTAGCGTGACTCAGGACTATTAGGCCTGCGTCTAGAGTCGCGAGGGTTAGCAGGGCTTTATTGGGATAGGTCTTCGACTTTTTCACGACTATGCATGTCTCCACAATCAAAGAACGTAATGAAGGTCTCAAAGAAGGACACGAAGGATCGCAACGAACGATCGATTTGCTTGTATAGAGCTCGAATCGAATGAACGTTTTTTAAAAACGATATTCGTGCCTGCTGCCAGGGAAAAAAATGTCGAGACGTCGATACAGTTTTCAGACAATAAGGAAAACCATCGAATCCTGACTGGTTAAAAATTTCGTCGCTCATACATGCAACGAATGTTTCTGTGTGTGGAGGCCAGAGCAGAGTTGGCGCGAACATGGCGAGCGTCTTGTTCGGTGATTCCCGACGGGGCTTGATATGTCGCCCGATTATTGGGTTAACCGTCGCTCGGGTTACTCGGTTCAATTGCATTCGTCTCGTATTGCCGCAGCGCAGAGCTCATCTTTGAGTGCGCGAGACTTGCACTCGGCTCTGCTCTGTCAAGTACGCCGCAACGACTACCGAGAAACTCTTTCGAGTGCACATGTGCATTACAACCTTCGAATAGGTTCTCCTCCTAACTCGGGTCAACCTCGTCACATAAAATGAGACGGAACGGTGCTGAGACAGAGAAAAATAAAATCTTTATACGTAGAGACATATATAGAGAGAAATTGTATGAGAGAGAAAGATTGTAATAGCCTCGTACTCAAACCGCATGTAAAATGCATTCAACCATTGCACTCTCAGCAGCAGAGAGCGGTTATTAGCGCATTAGCAGTTGGCTCTGAGAGTAACGTCGAGCAGTAAGCGACAATCAGATTTTCTCTCAATGAAAAGCCTCTTTCCTTCAGTCTCTTTCTTCTCTGCCTCTCACTCCATCCACTTCTATACCTTTTTTTTCTCTCCGCTTCCTCTCCAAAGCCTGGCCCTTATTCCCCTAGCGGAGGCGTCATGTACTGTACGACTCTATTCATCGAGATCCGCATATACTACAAACAATTCTACAGATGGAACGTTTTATTCAACTTAATCAAATGTTCGTCAGGCTTTTTTCAAAAAATCTCCATTTTCTTCGTCTCTCTTAACTTTATTCGCGATTGTCTTAGATGATCTTGAAGCCAACGAGAATTATCAAATAATTGCCATACTGAACAATCAAAAGTTCTGAATTTGGTAAATAAAAAAAAGCGTTTCATTCGTCACGTTTTGTTGACTTTGAAAATTCTGGAATATTCACACTTTTTTTTTAAATCGTCAACCGAAGCACCGTGAGTGCGCTTCATGTGCAATGCGTAACGCAGAATTTCCAGGGTGTATTAGCAATGAAAGAGGGAACCCAAAGAGAGGGGTTGTACCACTGACGTTAGCATCGAGCCAGATGGTTGTCGTAGGTCAGTAATTGCGAGGGAAAAAAAATAAATTTACTTGTAACCCTCGGTTGTACGAATAAAATGGTAATCCAAGGGTGGAAATACCCCCTTAGAACTCTGTGCACGTTATGCACCATGGGAAATGGTACGTAATTGCGAAATCGAATTGTGAATCCTCGAGGTAAGAATTCGTTGGTATATATTTATTTTCTCACATGAATTAACTTTGATTAAAATTAAAGCTGAACATTTCCAATCGTATAATTCCTACAACGATTATTTTGTTTGATCGACAGGGAAGACGAAAATTCACCTTTCGATTTTTATTCGATCGAATAAAAAATTGATTAGATTCAGTGGCAGAATTTAAAGGGGCACAAAATTGAGTATAAATGAGTTGCATGGAAAGTTATTCCAGACGGAGCATAAACGATGGATCCACATAGCGAATTCTCGTGATGTATGACGTAACGATGCTCCTACCAATGCTTGGGATCTGATGCAGTTTCGCTGCATGCTTTACGCCTATAAGTATATTTATATCTATAGATGTTTATATATATTTCAACGTATATCTGCTGTGTACGAGTAAAGATGCGTGGAAACGCAGGCTCGTGGTTGGTATGCGCTTCGAACGAAAACACGCTGCTCTAAGCCAAAAATATCGCGTATGAGTCAACTGGAGAGTCTAAATAGGAGGTTTGCCGAATTTAGGCCTTGTATCTGGATTATAAGCCCGAGTTTGGCAGTTATCTTTCCCGAGGCTTTTCCCAAACCTTCGCAAATGAAAAAAAGGACTTTGGAATATTCGCTCTCCGGTCTATCCAAGAGATTAATGAGGATAATTAATTATTAATAATGTAAAGTCTGTTTCCTGAGAGACTTTCTCTGTTGGGCCAGCCAGTATTGAGTTTCAAACTAAGGGAATTTGACCACCGGGCACAAATGTACTTTCGATGAAAATTCCAAATTTAATTGATCGAGAGCAAAAATTGAGGGTGAATTTTTTTTAGCTTTTCAGCGAATCTTTTCGAAATTTTGGTGAGATTTTTTTCTTTTAATTGTCGCTTCGTTACGACTCACAAAAATCTGACGACTCGATTTTTACGGGGTAAAGATTGTCGATTGCACTCGATGCATTCGCCAATTATTTGAGCGGGTTTGGCGGTTTTTTGGTATTTGCTCGAACGTGCCTGGGAAACTGGGCAATAAAGAGTGTTGCAACTCGGTCAACGTCAGCATACGAACATCCATTAATGCAGCGAGGGGAAAGGGCGAGGGGAAAGGGCAACAAGAGGATAGAGACGAGAGGATAAAGAGAGAAAATGAGAGAATAGAGAAAAGGAGAGTACGCAGCATGCAGCAAAACAGCAAGAGCATTGGAACGACGACGAGAGAGGAAAACTCAATTCGCGGCTACTTTGATGCACTCTCTGCGCCTCTCACCCTCCCGCTTCTCGCCCAAGGGCGTCTCTCGTCTGGTTTATCTTCCATATGTGTATGCAACGTTGCATACGAGGACCGCAAGGCTGCTCATGGCTTTTACATGCAATATATATCTCAGCTGAAACGAAAGTATTTCGTATCCTTCATATACACTCTAGCTTTTACCTCCTAACTCAGTTTCTCTTTCTCTCTGCCCGCCTCCCGTCTCGTTTATCTCCAAATGCACTCCCACACTATGCATATATTTGCCTATTCCTGTGTACGTGTTACGTGATACAACGCAACTACCGAATCGACGTACGTTCTGAAGCATCTGCCTGAACCACGAGCTTCCTCAGACTCAACCCATCGAGCTAGGATCGAGTCGCGATGGAAAAACAGATTTACTCAATCCAAGTTGAAATATTTTCTAAACGATCAGCCCCGAAAACTGATGAAATGATAACAACAAGAGTTTTGGACTTTATGGTGACAAATTGATAAAATGGTTTTTAAAGTTAGATCGAAAGTCAAAATAACATAAAATTTAATATTGTCCAGGCATTGCGAAAGGAATAGGAATATTTTCTAGCTAATTCGCTGCAGCCTGAAAGTGTCGAGACGAGCCACAACCCTTACATCATGGGAGTTTTGCAGAGAATGCTAATAACGTGGAGAACAGGTAAGGACATGGTCTATATTTATATCCTTGCACAAAAGATTCCAGACTACGTATATAAGGTTGGTAAGTTCTGCGGCAGACGGAAAAATCCCAGACACACATACTTGGATGTTGGCCGAGCACCGGTAACAATTCCTATAAACCAAAAAGTCGTAGAGTCTGTTTTTTTTCTGTCTCTTTTACTTTCTCGCTCTCTCTTATTCACTTCTCGATTCGGCCCTTATACCAATACTAATCCAGATTCTCGAACGCACACCACGAATGTCCATTTCTCCTTTTTCGCGTCTTTTTCTCCCGCGTTATTTCTCCCACCCACTGTAGTATTTTCTCTCTTCAGCCACCCTCGGTGCACACGCGCCTCATCCGCCCCGAATGTCTGGCTCGGGCGTATAAGGGAGTGAGGCAGCGTCATCGGGGCCACAAGCGTCGGAGGGGAGCGTCCGGAGAGGACGCGCGAGAGTATCTGCGCTTCAATGTTTATATGTATATAAAGAACCAACAGAGCAAAGGAGAAAGAAAATAGACAGAACGTGAAAGAAGCGAAGAGAACGAGGAACCGAAAGTGTGCACGAGAGAGACGAGGAAGAATTCACGAGCCGGTGTACCCAGCGAGAAAGGGGAAAGGGAGAGACTATACGTACTCGTGACGTTGCGTCTAGACGCCCCCTCCAACGTCACCTCACCTCCGCGTCGACTCTCCGCTGCGTTTTCCTTCTTCTCTCCTTCTCTCCCATTCTCCTCGCTCTTTACCATCCTTCTCTCTCTGTCGGTACCGCCAACACCGTCACCTTCGACGCAAACCCTGCAACTCCACTGACGATAACGACGACGACGTCTTCTTTTCGCGGGATATTCTGAATCCACCAACGTCAGCAAAGAAATATACCAAAATTACGATCATCCGTAGACTAGAAAACAAAATACTCTCGTTTTTTGCAACGAACCCTCATTTTTCCCAACAATTTTCCAAATTTATCGAATATTATCATCATATTAAATTTATGAATCGATTTTAACAGATTTCCATCAAAAATCGTACCAAAAATTCAATATTGAGCCTTTTTTGTGCAAAGTTTATGAAATTTCATTTAAACGAAGAAAAAAACGAAATTCAAACGCACGCACACAACAAACCCTTATTTTTTCCAACGATTTTCCAAATTTACCGAATATTATCATCATATTAAATTTATGAATCGATTTGAACAGATTTCCATCAAAAATCGTACCAAAAATTCATTATTGAGCCTTTTTTGTGCAAAGTTTATGAAATTTCATTTAAACGAAGAAAAAAACGAAATTCAAACGCACGCACACAACGAACCCTTATTTTTTCCAACAATTTTCCAAATTTATCGAATATGATCATCATATTAAATTTATGAATCGATTTGAACAGATTTCCATCAAAAATCGTACCAAAAATTCAATATTGAGCCTTTTTCGTGCAAAGTTTATGAAATTTCATTTAAACGAAGAAAAAAACGAAATTCAAACGCACGCACAAATTTTTGAGAATGATTATTCTCTTTTGTCTATATTTTTGCACCGCAAAGCTCAATTGTTCGCACTGCGCTCACAGAGAAACAGAGAAACGACAATAAACAAGGAAGATCTTGACGTTATTCAGACAATTCGCCAACGGGTTGGCCAACTTGTTTACGCCAAATCGAGCCAAGTGGCGACGATACAACAGAGACAAGAGAATAACGAGTTTTACTGGTGCTCGCGGTGGTGACCGGTTGTTAAATGTTGATTTGCATTTCACTGTGCGGATTCACGGGGGCGTCGAGCGACAAACTTCTGATCAGCCACCGCGGTTCGACTCCCGTCTGTCTGTCCGTTCGTTCGCCATCATTTTTTCATACGTTTCTGTTGGTGTCTGGCATTCGTCATCATCCCGATGCTCCACTTGCAGCAAATATGTACAAGTCTGATTATCAATTGAGGTTTTAAAATTGGAATGAAAATTGTGAGGAAAACTTTTTCTCCCCAAATATGCCTGTCAATAAAATTTTACTCATTCCAGCGATTGATTCCAGTCCCTTAAGGTAGCAGAGTGTTTTGCATATCGTTAAGACTAATGTTGAGAAATTCCGATTAAAGTTTTGCGTTCAGCCATTCTGGATGGAATTTTCAGTCCCAAAAATATCTCGGCTTGTGACTTTTCGTTCATTGTTGTGGCAGATTTAAAAAATTCGTGTCATACTTTATCATTAAATTCACTCGGTCGCTGTGATAAATAATTCAAACCAACTAAAATCCTCTTAAAAAATACGATGAAGAAGAAAACACGGAGTTAACGAGATACGTGGTTGAGACGGATTAAGGTCGTCGTTCCAATGTCCTGTGTGCTGTCTCTTGAGCACGACCGACGTAATAACAATTGAATCCGCGAGAGTACCTACTCGTGTTTATGACGATTCTCGACTCTCGGGAACCAACGAGGCCAGAGAGCAGTGATACACGCGGAGGGACATCGTAAAAGAGCCAACTCGAGCTCTCCTTATATCCAATGGATTTTTCGTCAAGTTGACCGACTTGACACTCTCGTGAAAAACAAAGAATTCCCCTTTTGAATCTACTTAGATTTCGGAGCACGTAAAGAAAAAGTTCTGGCGAATAATTCGTCACCAAAAAATAAAAAAATACCAGATTTCTTTTCATTTTCTCGTATTTTTATCGTCGTTTCGTCAACGTAATAAAATTTACAAATTTCCCTTTAGAATTGTCCAGGTATTTTGAAACTTTTCCCAGACGAACGTAATTGAATTTGAAGGTAAAGTCCACTGCGTGCACAAATGTTACGTTTTCAGCTCAAGAATTGTTTGCTCAGAGTGTCGCTGAGACAATTTGACGTAAGAGAAGAAATTCTGTATGCTGGTCCCAAGAGAACTTACGGCAAGTCCGTTTCTGTGAGCTTCTGTCAGTTTCACCAAAAAGAGAGCACCAGTGCATCCTGTTTCATGGCATTCGATGTCGTATGCAGAGAGACAGAAGAGAGAGAGAGGGGAGACAAAGTTTGGCTTAATAAATAAAGCAACGTCGTTGTTGGATTACAGCGCCGGGGGCGACGAAAAGCTTTGGCGAGCCAGAGGAACGTAGTCATCCTGAGGTGACGTGTCACACGAGACCCCGGAGAGACGGATGGAATGAGACGGAAGAAATTGCCGTGTAGAATGAGATTGTTTCTTTTTTTTTTAAGCAGTCTCTCACACCAGGGGTTTCTCTCTTTTTCGCTGTCTCTTTCGGTCTCCTCGCTTTTCCTTCCTTTTTTTCTTTCGAGCGCGTAAACGGTACATAGGCAGGATGAGCTTCTGATTGAATCTGCCATAATTAATAATTCATTCTCGAGCTGCAACCCGTTCGAGTGATTACGAACGTACGCGAGGATCCCGAGCTCGTAATTATAAACTTACGCTCGTTAAAAACAATAAAAAATCGTCAACCAATTCGCAACGAAAAAAAAACCAAGTATCGATTTTTTCACGCCTTTTTTCTGATCCTTCGAGACTTTGATTCCAGACTATCAATTTGCTCCGAACAATGAGACTTCTGCGAGAGCGAGATGCGATTCATCGCGTGCTGAATCAACAAATACGAAAATGACCAAAGTGCAACGGAGTCATTATGACTCCTGATAATTCGTGCTGCCTTAAGCAAAATGCACCAAAATTATCACAGCATTCACGTATTTTTAGACTCAATTATAAAAAATGGCCAGAATTTAAATTTCGAATGAATAATTCACGTAAATGATTAATAACTTTATTCATCGAACGGTGTAGAGTGTTTGTTTTTTGAAATTTGATATTTTATGGGGTCGCTGGCACAAAACAATGGGAAATAATGTTGAAATGTTGAAATAAAATAAAGTAGCAGTTCGGAGATTATTGGCACGCGCTAAGAGCGCCGGGTGCAGCCACAAATGAATTTCCTACAACATATATAGTAAATAAAATGATATTCGTATTAATATATGTTTATCCACGCACGCACACAGACATGGGAATATATATATGTTTATAACATGACGCGTGGTGCTTATCGGACCGGTAGTCATAATATACCGCGGCTGCTGTGACTGGTGTAGGAGTGGTGAACGTTCGAAGCGACGAATCGGTGAAAAGAGAGCGAGCAGGGGGCTGAAGGGGGTAACAGCGTACAAACACACGCGCGCACACTCAACGAGAATTGAAGGCCTCGGAATTAGCCTGAAAGGGTTTCTGGTTACAGCTCATGAAGAAAAAAAAAGGTAACCAGATGGCTTTTGTTTAGTCTGGTCTGATGGAGCTGCTCTATACTCACTCCTTCCCCCACTTTTACCTCCACTTCCATCAAGTCGTGGTTATGATAGCACGATTCCTCGCTCTTTCTCTTTCCCTCGCTCTCTTTTTCACCCTCCTCTTGTATACAAACTTCCTACACAATGTACAATGCCCAGAGATATCAGATAAATGAAACTTTTCCTTTGATAAAATGAATTTCATTTATTTTCGACTCGACTGCAAAAGCTTCTGAAATTCTAAAGATGAATTTCCTAATTTTTTAGACTGCCCCGTAAAAAATCCTCGTCTCGGCAATTCGGCACAGAAATATGGAATTTTATTGCTCTTGCGTTTTCATTTTGAACATTTATTGTTATTAGAAATAAATTTGAATAAAAAAATCGAATTACCTCGTAATGTTGATCGAATACACGAGCTTTCAAGTCGAGGCAACTGTAGCCTAATAAATCCCAACGGTAAATTGACTCGCGGTCTTGAAGCATTTCCGCATGGTCGATTATCCGGTTGAATTTTTTGCCAAGCTGTTGGCGTACCTCGGGGTTTATTGAGGGAAGAAAAGTGCACATGGCACAAGCGTAAAACTTGGTAAATATGAAGTTTTTTATACTGTTTCAATGTACAGGGGTTCGCCTTATGTATTTCTCATGGCGGAGACGAACTGATAAATATTCGGGACGTGCGTGAACCGAAGTGTATTACCTTGATCGTGAAGAAAGTTCCCGAGGGAAGGTACGTCGAGTCGGCAAAGTTTGCAACTGGTGTAGCGATCACAAGGCCTGGGAAATGTGCTACATACACGGGGCGTGTGTGGGCATGTGGGCTTCATCTTTTCAATCCCTCGGGACATTCGAGGCTTCACTCCGGAGCGCCAGAACACAAACTCGTCGACAGTCGAGACACTCGTACGAGTTAAACATGACAGTCAACTTGCACGTATATGCATGTACGAAAAAAAAACACACACACAACTGTGGACTTTGTAGTGAAGAAAACTTGGACTTTGTGTGCCAATTTCTTTGGCACACCCTCGAGCAATCCAGCGCCCCATAGGGCAAGAAAAAATTCCTCACTCGAGCTTTCATATTTCACTCTCCGTTATATATTTCCCGAAGAAAAATCTCGAGCCTAAATCCGAACGACTTTAAATAATTTCCTTATTCCTGCGAATATTTCAATCCAACAAAGTTTAAATTTTCCAACGAAATTTTTTATTCCACGTAAGCGACACGAGCAAATGAATTTACTCACAGCCGGACGTGTTTTGGCTTGGCGTGAGAATCAACTTCGAAAGAGAATCGAGTTCTGCTTGTTACATACGTGCTCAGTTATGCCAACTCTTCTGGGTTGTGGAATTTCATGAAATAGCGAAATCCTCGTCAAAAGGGACTGGACGGCCACCTGCCGACATCAAAGGATGTCTTCGAGTTCGTTCTACATAAGAGCAGTACGCACATATGTATTCGTCCTCGTCACAGATGTGTGCACAGAACGAAATATATGCAAATTTCCCTTCCTTTGTATGTTGCTCGGATGTCTTTTAGTTTCCCCTTCTCTCCCCCTATGACTTTTATTTATCATTATACCGTCTCAGCAGTGCGTGCCTTTGGCGATCACCAAAGCTGAGTCGTTCGGTCGGTACCTGGTTGCTTGGCTCAGCAATCGACGGAGGAGGCAGTTTTTTCGAGTTCCGAATCGGACGAACCAAGTAACAGGCTAAATTAACGAAATTTTTCGATTTATTTCAATTAATTTACAAAATTAGCTGCAGCTTCGTTTTTATGCATTTTTCCTCGGGAAAAATGTGCAGAAACGACGTCTCCATTCTGAACTAAATAACTGCGTTAATGAAAACGAAATAATGGAATAGTTTGTCATAAAAATATAATATTTATTGTTATATACGTTGGAGTATAAATTTCCCGGGTGCATCGTTCGCATGCCCGTGGTCAGAGCGCGTCGGAATATATATGCACGCGGAGAGTGTGAATGCACATACCGGTAATGTCGGTGGTGGTCATTGTACCATTGTTTACGCGTATTATATTATTGTTGGAGCGGCGTCATTTCCTCTTTGTGCGTTTCGCGATGTCACTGAAACAATGGCAGTGCTTATGCACCGCGTTGCATTGGTGGGTCGTGCACCACGTGAGAGCAAACCACGAACATTCGAAAGAGCGATGAGAGAGAGAGGGGTAGAGAGCGAAAGAAAAAGGACGAGGGAAGGCGAATGATAAATCTAAAACGAATGAGAAGGTTTATGCACGGGAGAATTTATTGAGACCTCCATTCGTGGGAAATTGTTTGTTAGTGAGAATTTCGCACTGAAGCGAGAACTATAGATTTGGTATTCAATTATGTTTAACGATGGATCTCCGTTGCAAGGGCGAAAAAATGCGCGTCACAGTTGCGGCTGTTTTTTTATTTCATTATCTCAACTTGGTGCAATTCAGGTGCACAAGCTGGCTTGAAAAAATGTTTAGTAGACTCTTGACGCGTTTCGAGCATTAACGAGAGCAATACAGAGATCAAGTCGGAGAAGAGAGAGGATTATTAATATTCAGTGCAATTCCGTGTCTGGCATTTTGGACGGGCGAAAGTGAAAAAGTGTGTATAAATATGCATGCAACTGCTTGATGTTTGTGAGCGGAGAGTGGCGAAATTAACGGGATTTTCGTCAGTCACTCCAAGTCGAAATACAAGAAGGTCAAAGTCGTCGCTTCAGGACCCTTGAGATTTTTTAATTAGTTGTGCTTTCTCGTTCATCTCGAAGGGCGAGAACTTTTTTTCAGATCATTATATTTTCGATAATATTTAGCAGATTCGAACGAAACTGTCGTTTATAAAATCGTCGGACCGAAATACTGCAATTTTTACATTGAAACGATCCACGTCTATAATTAAAAGATTGTCGACTCATAATAATAATAGCTGGAATAAGAAGGAAAAAAAAGGAGGGTAAGTCGTGGGGGGATTAAAAGTTTCATTGGTGCGACGATTGATGACCCATCCACGGCAAATAACTTGGCTTTTTTTGGTCTGGCGTAAAACCACGTTTTTTTGTCACCTTGCGCTGGTATTGTCGTTTTTTTCTTGTCTCTCTCGTATACGGAGAGTCTTGGAGAGTGACTCTTTCCTCTCTCTTCACTTTTCTCTGTGCCCGTTCCACCTTAATTTCTGTCTGCATCCTTTTCGCCGTTCGTCGTACTCCGGCAACATCCACTCGTCGGGAATCCGTGAGGTGTACGTGAAAGGGGCCGGGGGGGAAGGGAAGGGAGGATGAAGAGAGGGTGAGAGGGTGGCCAACGCGGAGACGACGACTATATGCGACGACATTGGGAGGGCGTTTGGTTGTAGGTTGAAATAGGAAGAGGGAAGAAGAAGAAGAAGAAGCATAAGAAGAAAAAGCAGGAAGAGGACAAGAGAGGATGGCGTGGAAGGTTAAGAGATTTTGGACGAGTGCATCGGCGACGGGGGCGCGGGGTGGCAAAGGGTAAGAGGGGTTTTGGTGCGGTTCTGGTGCTCGTCGTCGGTGCGATGGAAGAGAAGCGCGTCGGAACCGGGGATGAGCCGTCGCATTCGAAAGGGGATATATATGGGCGGGCGGGGGGTTTGGTGATGTTGGGTGCAGGCGGGGGTTTTGCCACGACATTGGTTGCAACCTGTCTGCTAGCAGTCTGAGTGGCGTTAGTGATGGTAGTGGTGCTGTGGCGGCGTCGGTGGCGGTCGTCGTGATATAGCAAAAGCAGCAGCAGCAGCGGTGCTGGTGGCGCGACGACGGTATTGGGGGTGGCCAGGGGTGAAACGGGCGAGCACCCCCGCCGGGCCCGCTCGTGCGGCCCGTACAGGCAAGGGGGGAGAACCCCCCCGTCTAGACTAAAACACCCCCAACCCAACCCTCTCTCGCAGACACGAGCCAACCAAACTGTTCGAGTGAACTGCTCTCTGCTTTCTTTCTCTCTCTCTCTCTCTCTCTCCGGCTTTCTCTTACTGCACCAACCATCCTCCTCATCCCACTGCATCGTTCTATCCCTTTTCGCCCTTTCTCATACACAAATACAACCACACACACGAAAAGTGTATGTGCAGCATCGCATCTCATCTATACGTCGTACTTTCACCGTTTTCTGGTTATACCACCTCACCATCTCCCATGTATTACTCTCCGTACCACTATCCTTTACTTGTTCGGATCTCCTCTCACCCACCCGACCACCTTTTTACCCCCTGCGACCTTCCCTTCCTTCCCCTCACCCTTAAAAAGTTAAAATACTCTATCCTTCGTGCCACGAGACCCGGAGAACGGTCGCTGCTTTTGCTGCTGCTGCTTTGCTACCCTCCACCTTTGTATCTATATATACCGAAATATATAATATATACACATCCGTACCATGGCCAACGTCGACTCCTTCAGATTTTATTATTACCATTTCTACTAGACAGCCCACCAGCGGCGCACTTCCAGAGTGCGAGCACTGTGAGAAAAGGATGCTGAAGTGCATGTTAGTATATATACTCATTTTTCATATATACTAAATGTCTATAGATGTGTACATGGATAAAGGTTTTTGTATGAATGTTATGTATATTATATTCGACCTCCCACTGTTCCCCAGATTTTCTCGGACTCGAGGTTTTTCACATTCCCTCTTCATTCTCTCTTCCTCGCTCTTTTCCTTCTCCTCTCGTCAACCCTCTCGCAACCACTCATTCTATATCCTCGCCCAACAAAA
This sequence comes from Diadegma fenestrale, assembly GCA_037043255.1. NCBI lineage: Eukaryota > Metazoa > Arthropoda > Insecta > Hymenoptera > Ichneumonidae > Diadegma > Diadegma fenestrale. The sequence goes on from CM073317.1 coordinate 13,020,424, forward strand.
CACCCTTTCCACTGGCGTGAAATTTAATCCCAGACGCCAGTCTTGCACTCGCATTCTCTTCGATCGTTGACTGCCGGCACTGAGTGCAACGTCTCGAATTATTTCACAGGCATTAATGTATCGTACTTTACCGCCTCCTCCTCCTCCTCCTCCACCTCCGTTTCACTCCCCCTCGCCCTCGTCTTCCCTATGACTTTCAAGCCCTATGTGTTACCCATTCGAGCGTACTCGCGAGCACTCCATCCATCCACCTGATCCACCCCCTCAGTCCATTTGCCATCGTCTAATGTTTCGCTTAAGGAACAAGCATTTGTATATATACTACGAGAGGATCAGTCGGCGACGACACGTGAGCTGCAAACTTTCACCACAAAATGTCAAGAATTAATTCCTCTCATTGCTTTTGACTGAGATGATCCCAATTATAGAAACAATTTTCCATTATTTCCAATCTTCGTATAGTGTCGCATCAGGCTAAACAGTCAGTTTAATTCCGAGTGAGTTTCAAGTCCGGAAAGGGCCAAAAAAACGAGCCCATCTGCACAGCGAGATCTCGAGTACGAGTCGCGAACGTCCTTAGGGAAAACCGTCCAAGTCCATTCGAGGACAATAAGCTCGTTTTCAAGATAGTCGCGTACGTGTTGAACGAAAATCCCCCGTAAGAACGGAGACATCGGTAGAGAAAGTCAATGAAACGAAGAAAAAAGTGAAAAAGAAATGGAAAGTTGGATGAGCCAATGGCGAGCAGAGAGAAACGAAAGTGAGGAAAAATGAAAAGAACACGCTATGAAGGTTCCAGTGTAGTGGCTTTTGAAGTAAGGTCACGACGAAGGGGCACCGAGGGACGTTCAACGACCCGGTGACAAGCCGACGTAACGGACACGAGCCAGACGTGTGGCGCATCAGCCCGACATCGCGGTATCAACGCGTTATTATCGCCATTGACTTTTATCGCTGGACGATAACTGTCGCCCGTTCTTTTCATGCACATCGCGTTCCCCGCGCTCGTCTTTCGCATTTGTTAGCCTGCGCGTACACGTCGAAAAAGTTGAGCCACGTGTTATTTGTAAAATCAATTATTTATTGCACTCGTAACGACCACGAATTCAAATCCTTTAAGGACTTTTCTCGTAAAGAGTAACGGGCATCGGAGACTCTAAAACGGAAGCAAAAGACTCGCCCGATATCCTTTCATGCAGATTGTTACATCAACGCGACATCTCAGGAGCGTCGTAACATCTGCCAAGATGTTACGACGCTCCTTGTTAGGCGTTTTACGATTTACTCTCACACTTACTAATCAACTCAACCCGTAACTCGATCTTCATTGTCAGGGAAGCTTTCGTATCGCGTGTGTCGCGCCTACAATAGAAACACCTTCGATACGACCCGAACAACGTGATAAAATAATGATGTTCAGAGTCCTGACTGCGGCTTGGCTTTTTACGTCAGTTCTTGTTGGATTTATCAGCTTCGGGTCTCGTTTTTCAGGATCTTGTTCTCTTCCTTCCATTTCAACAGCTGGTTTCGCGTTATAGTTTCGACATTTCGATTGGCTATGCTCTCGCTCGCCAAGAAGAGCCATCGCCAATAACCGATTTTCTCTGGACTCAGGATTACCGATGACACGTCGAATTTACCTCAAGAATACGAGGATCCTGAAGAAATAACAGGCTGTGAAAAAAATTGTTGATCCTCTTTAAATATTCTTATCATCCTGTCAACCTTAATTCCGATGCTCCGACACGGGGTATTTGAGATTCCTGGGACACGACGTCCCACGGAGCACCCCCGGCCCAGCCCTGGAGCGAATCGACCATAAAGGCCGTAGAAATCGCGCGATAGCAAACGAGAAAGGAAAAGAGAAAAAGAGAGCGGATGAAGCCCTTTCCGAACGATTTGATCGGATTTCGTGTTTGATCGTCGATAATCCAATTTGGTCTCGACGCCTCCGCGGATCGGTATAGTCTCATCGTCGTGACGAATGAGCCTTTGTCAGGATTTTTTTTCTCTCTCTCTCTCTCTCTAATCATAGATTCTCACAGCCGCATCATGACGATATTCCTGAGTTTCTCCGCTAGACGCGGTGACCGCTTTTACGATGGATTTGCGAGTAATTCCGAGACGATAATTTAAATAACTCTACACCGAGAACGTAAGCCACGGCTTGAAAAGCATTAATTCCAGTCGTTAAGATAACTTATCAATTAATTCATAAGGTCGCAGGTGAATAATCCTGAATGAATACGCTCGCTGAAGAGCCGATTGCTTTTGTACAAAGTTTCCTCGACTCGATAAATTATTCACGTAGTACGTAAGAATCCAGGAAAATGTCGGAGATTTACAACAGCAGTCAGTGAAGTCTGAACGCACTCTTATTTTTTTCATTCGCCTACGTGACAATGTTGGCCGAGTTGTATAGCTGCGGATGATGAAACGAGGAGAGATGCACCGGCGATATCCTCGCTGCCCTTTATGGAGGTTGTACGAGGTGACGACGTGGTCAGCCAGAGCCAACGAGCCGAAGCGAGTTGAAGAGACTGAGAGAGCAAAGCCCAGCCGACTCGCAATGTCGACGACGTGCAGCAGCAATAGAAATAAAAAAGGAGGAATTCACAAACTCGAAACGCGCGACTCCACATTGAATTAATCCTTTTCCTGTGGCTCTCGTATTCAGCTTGAAAAATATATATCTGAGGATAGAATAAATCAGATGTACACGAATGTGCATATTTTGATGTTTGCTTTGAGCCACCCGGCAAGTTGAAAGGCAATGGTTAAGAGTGTCCGAGATAAATGCAACTGGAAAGACTTAATTTATTGATTCAGGATCGTGCTTCACTTGCAGGACTAATCAGCATCATGGGATACTTTTTTGAGGAGGATTTCGTGACTTGTTTTCGAACCGGCGGGCTCTCGATTCGAACGAAATTCTTTGGGAAGATCAAGCTACTATATATACAGCATGACAATCTCGAGAGAATATACAGTCGCGAGAGTACGAAGAAGATGAACGAGGAAGAGAGATGGGAAGAGCAGCAGGGTGAGAGGCTCGAAGAAGCAAAGTGTCTGAGTCGCTCGTACGTCCTCGCGTCTGTTAGTTGTCTGGTGTGCGATGTAGAAAAGGCCCCCTCGGCTTTGCCTCGGAGCTGGTTTATGCGGGGGCCCCTCTTTTCACATACGAGGCCAACGCAGTCGCGCACACGAACAAGGTATACACAGTGCATCGCGTACGCGGGGACCGCGAGCAGAAAGCTTCGTCTGCTCTGAGTCTCGGTTAAGGGTCTCTGACCGATTATCACTTGGTCTTTATGGTCTTTGAGGTTCTTTTTAAACGCCGTACACACATGACTCGTTCGTTTTCTCTCTCTCGCTCTCTCCGCGTCCTTGTGTCGTTGCTACGATCTCTCTTTGTTTTATACAGACTTTCCAACGATTCTCTCGCTCTCTCGCCATTTTTCTTCTCGCTCTTGTGCACTTCTCACTTTGACACTCGCTTGTTGAAATATCAGTCTGTGTGCTCTTTCGAGACCTCTCCGCGCTTGCCTTTTCTCTCTGCTCGGTCTTCATCCCTCTCCCCCATCTCTTTTGCTTCTTCCCTCACTCTTCCTTTATCTTCTTCTCCTTCTTTCAATCGCTCCGACTGCAGCCTCCGTCCGCAGGCCTGCTCTCCTGCTCTTGCTTGAAAGTGCGAACGAGCCAAGAGAATTGCAACATTCTGACAAGAGTAGAGATTGGACGGTTCTTTTGTCGATTTTTCTTCGAGGGGGAGAGACAGCTAGACAATGAATATGGATGATATCGAGGTCACGTCATTGTTCTACATTAATAATAAGAGTTTTGAGCGACTGGTAACGCTCGACCTCGCCGCGTAATATCTCCAAATGTAATTCTCCTCATCTCTCGAAACGATCGAGCCAAACGGTAAATTAAGAAATCGATTGCGTAATCACGAAATAATAGACCGAATCAACTAATGGAAGAATTTAAGGACTCAATGGACATTTTCGTCCTCGTTCACGAGAAAGAATCACACTTGACGCAGAGTATAACGAGGACGACACAAAAAAAACGAGAAAGAGGGAGAGCGATTGGCCCAGACGCGGAGAGTTGGTTCGAATGGATCGTGACGATGATGGAATAATACTCTTATATGATTATTGACGTTGACGGGATTCTCAGACGGGTCGTACAACGAGGTCGAGTCCACAGACGGAAGAGTAAAATATTTAACTCTCAGTAGTCGCGTGCTAAGATGATGGCGAAGAAAAGGCGAAAAAATAAAGGAAGCTAGATCGACAAACTCCGAGAAGCTTCCTCAAGGATTGCGAGCTTGAAAATTATTGCCTGGAATTAATCATTCCAGGTATATAATCGCCAATTCTCGCTCGTACATTCGACCTCGTGGGTAAGCCTGTCGCAAAGACGCGCATTCAATGAAACTTTACGACCCCGAAGCGAAAGAATCACCGGAGAGAATAAAGAGAAAGGTCAATGAAGAGTTGCATCGCGGTGAAAATAAGGGGGCGTGAAAAAAACGTATGACAGAAAAAGAATCTCGAAGGGGGTTTGCGTTTCTTTAAATAGCGAGATCTCCGGTGACCGTCTCGGTTCCATGAACCTGGTGTCCAGTTCCAAGTAAGTCCGAGGGAATGCTGAGAGAGCAGGGCACTTGAGAGATTCTCGTTTCTTTTCCTCCTTTTTCGCCCTCCTCGCCATCTGGCCCCCGCTCTTTTATCCTGACTCAACGTTCAAGTTGCTGTCTCCGCGGCCAATGTGTTTTTTTCCCTTTTCAATTCGGACAAAAGTCTATCGCGACGGTTTCAAACGATCGGATTCTTCTTTCACTTCTTTCGCGAATAAAGAAAAAAAAACGCGTGTCCATACGTTTTAAAGCTTCGCAACTTTCAACTTCATTTGAAAACGTTGCAGCGACATGAATTTTTGCTTCCACGCTCGCACTGGAAACCTTTTTGCTTCCAAGACAAGTTTCAACTTTCGCTGACGAAGCCAATCGCTTCAAAGCAACGTCACCGACCAATTCTACAATTACCAACGCTGATGACTTGGCAGTCATTCACTCCGAACGAGGCCCTCCTCGGCTTTCCAACACCCAGACATGTACACGCGGGCCAAGAACCTCTTATCTCAACCCCGACGATACAGACTTCCCTCCGTGCCCCACAGAGATTAAAATAATATACTTGATCAAAAAATCCTCTCTCATTCGTTTCACTTTTCAATCCAATTTTTTCCGCCGTCTCTACAAACGCTTATTTTTCCCAATTTCGATATTTTTCCCGAAAACAATATTTAAAAATCTCCAAATATTTTGATTTACTGAAACTGTCGCAAAATTTTGGGACTGGAGACAAAAATCAATGACGAATTTCCAAAAATAATGAGAAATAAATTATTCCAAGTGAATTCTTAGTCTTTGTCCCTGCGCAGCTGATTTGACGAGCAGACGAAAGGAACATGACTCGAAAAAAACGGCGTCTGCATGGGTCTTGATTTTTTTTTCTCCCGATGTTTAATTTAACGTCCTACGATTTAATTTATTTGGAAGATCGTCAGCCTGGAAAGGGAGAAGAAATGAATGTAAATATGTTGATTCAAAGTCGAGTCATTTCAATTGTAAGTCTCGTGACAGGCACGTGACATTTGAGCGAGTCACGACGTACCACAAGCAGCAGTTGCGTGTAAAGTACAGTGCCACATCATACAATATCGATCTTTGATTGTGTGCATATTCGCGAGAGTTAACAGAGCATGATAAAGGCAAAAGATAGCATAGCCAGCGGGCCGATGACCGGAACTCGTCATATGTGGAAGCCACACCGTTAAATAATGTAAAAGGCATGAAATTATTGAAGCTTTTATTTTTATAAACCGAAACACCGTTGCAACGCAAACTTTGACTGTATATTCATCGATGTAAGTGGCAGCGATCGCTTCGGAAAGAAATTGCCAGGTGTGCGAAATTCGAACGTCAAAATCGACTGCAAAATTTGCAACGATTTCGATTTGTCTCGTCAGTCGACATTGATTAGGCAACGGAATCCATGAGAATTTTTGCGAAAAACGATTTAAAAATCGCATATTTACGTTTGCACAAAGATGATAAAAAAATTGAAGCTGTTTTTGTCGATTTTAGTCCGAATTTCCCATGTGCATGCATTTCGCGTGCAACTGCATTGCGATTGGGTGGATATAGATGTTGGACGTTGAAGCTACATGCTATGAATTATTGTTGGCGACCAGAGTGTGGCACTGATATACAGCCGATTGTGCCAAGTTGTACGACTATGTTTATACGTGAAAATCGACATCTAGAATTTACAGGTATTGGAAAAAAGGACGAGAATAGTTGATAGATATTGATGGCGATGGGGTGGAAAAAATTGGGCATGCGAGAGCAACGCTGCAGATATTTTTTTCAGTGTGTATTAATTTTCATATTTATTTCTGGCTGGTTAGAATTTTCTTGTTGATCACGCGATGGAGGGCTTGATTAAAAATTGGAATGAAAAAAAAAAAAAAAACGAAAACCTCTTGATTGCCGGAGACAGAACGGACTCAGCAGCTGGACCAAAGTATATGGCGAATTTTTGGAAATTTGAAAAAGTTGGAGTAGGTTATAAAATCGAGGTCTGAATTTCTTATGGTAAATGAAAAATTCAAGACAAGAAATTTTCTCTGAGCAAAAGGAGATTGGATGCTGCGGAGGATCTCGTGGAGCAGAATATACGAAGGCAAGCTGGGATGCAGCGTGTGTGTCTCTGTGTGTCGTTGCGAGTGGATAGCAGCGATGAAGAGAGGGAGAGGGGGAAATATATAGAATGGATGAGAGTTGCGTCTGCGCGAGTCTTCCGAAGGAAAAAGTATGAGAGTAGGGGAAATTGGCGTATCCGAGATATGCCGAGATTGGCCGATGATGAGCGAATTTTGGCGAGTGCGAACGATGACGACCGAGGCTTGTGTCGGGACCGCGGCGCTGGCTGTAGCGGCGCTGAATGCAGTGCCATCCGATAGGCAGCACCGCTCGCTCCGCCGCCGCGGCTCTCTCCACTTGGCCGAACGTTCTCCTCGCTACATCCAGCAAAAATACCAACAAAATATCATAATAATAATAATAATAATAATAACTAAATAAAAAGCAAAAACCGGAGGAAAATACTCGCATAATCTCTGGAGGTGCGCGCGTCCTGTCTTTTTTCTTATCTCGAATAGTTTAAAGAACGAGCGACTACCGCATAACAAAAAATACACACACGCACGAAACAAAAAAACGAAAATCAAAACAAGAGCGAGAAGAGTGGGAAGCAGGAGGAGAGATAAAAGAAAAAAGAAAGCGAGAGAGAGAGAAAAATAAAGGTTGGTTGATAGGTGGAGAGCGCGAGTATGAGAAACGATAGACGGTGCCGAGAGATATAGGAAAGACAGAGAGAGAGAGAGAAAGAAAGAAAGAGACAGAAGGAGGGAGGGAGAACGAATCCACGACGAGTCAAAGGGAGGGTAGGGGGGAGGATAGCAAGAGATTGATATTTTGATAAACAAGAGCGTGAGTGAGTGACCGCGAACAAGCGAAAGGGAGAGAAAGAGAGCGAGAGAGAGAGAGAGATAAACCGGCGAAACATGACAGACAGAGAGTCAGACAAATTCCGGAGTTATCTATAAACAAGAAAACAGCATCTCAAATTCCGCAACAGAAACAACGAAAAATATTGCAAACACGCGGGAAACGTGGTCCGCACTCAAGTCTGGTGTTTCCAAACAACCGTTTGTTCGGTTCGCGAGATATGAAGACAACAAAAAGATGGAAAATGTGTGAAACACTCGGATTATTAAGTTTCAACGAATATTTTCTGACTTTTTTTAAAATCTCTTCCTTTACTGTTTCTCTCGTGCTTGGAAAATTTCCGGAGTTGTACGCGCGTGGTGTAAGAATCGACACGGTGCGTGCGGTCAGCTTTCCCTCCCCCTCGACCTCCGACCGCCCTTCACCCTTTTCAGTTGCTCGATCACGAGCTTCTCCTTTGGTTCTACGCGCATCGTCTACCTTTACGTCTGCGTCTTGGCTGCGTGGTCACTGCCGTTTCTACTTATTCCTCCTCTCTCTTTTTTTTTTTTGTCCGTCTATCGTTTTTTTCGAAATCGTCGCGTGTTCCAATTCGCTTCGAGCCTAACACAGCGCGTTTTCTTTTTCACAAAAACTGCGTTGTACGTTCAAAAGTTACGTTATGCCTTTGGACTTTCGGACATCTCGGCTGTCTCCGAGAATGTATGGAAAGCGCACGTTCATTTTTTCTACAATCTTGCTCCTCTCAAATTCCTCTTTACCTCGCTAGTGTATTCTCAAGATGTTTGTGTATTCACGCTGCTCAATACTCTTGCCATCGTGCCAAAGAGCGATGTGACGGTCACACATATGAACGCGTAAACGAATGCTCGTATTTGCGCTTGCGCAGTAAAAATGCCTCGATGTAAACGCGGCTTGAAAATATATATAATATGAGTACACACAGAATGTCCGTGATTCGCCCGGAAAAGTGGCCGGGGTGAAGCGAGAAAGTGTGAGTTTTCTTATAACTTGCTCTGGTGTGCATCAATCGCGTGAGAATGACCCGAAGAGAGAACGAGAAAGGAGGAGGAGGAGGAGGGAGACGACGCTCTTGGCGGCGCGTCAGGGAACAAGCATGGCCGCCACCGCCGTCGCCGCGGTGACGAGACGAGAGGACGCGTCGGTGTGTTTCTCGTCCGCCAACACTGGCGGTTTTCTATCTTTCTCTCTCCCTTTTTCTGCCTCCCTCTCTCTCTCTCACTCTCGCGGTCTCTTTCTCTACGGATCTTCCATCACGATCGCACTCGAAAGAAAAGGAGAAAAAGCCAGAGACTCACATACGGTCAGACGAGACGATATCCACTATAGAGTGTATATAGTCTCCGTCTCGTTCTCCTCTCTACGCGCATTCACCGCTCTTGCCAAACGTTCCGCTGTCTCCCCTTATTCTCCTCTCGCATGGGTATACACTTTTCTACACGTCCTCCTTACACTCTTTCCTTTTACTATACATTTTCATCTTCTCTCTCTCTCTCTCTCTCTTTACCCATATGTGATTATTTTTCTCTCTTTCTACGTTATTTCTTTCCTCTCGTTCTTCTTTATCCCTCATCCGTACCATGATTTTCTCTACCCACACAATCTTTCCTCTCAACGTTACTCGTACTTGATGCACTTTCAGCCCGTCTCTTTCGCAGCTTCACACACAACATTCTCTTTCTTTGTTCCCCCCTCAGTCTTGCTTTCCCTCAGCGTGTATCTGGATATGATTTTCCTCTCAAAGCTACAGACAAACATTTAACAATTTGTACGAAAGGAATTGACTGACTTTTAGAAGAAAATTGTAATCAGTTGACTCGTCGCTAATCAATCAATCGGGTGACGAGTCAATGATTGATCAATTCGTTAATTGCCAAATTTTCATATTTCTTTGTTGACATTCTTTCATCAAAAACGGACGATTTTTCAATTATTGCAATTTTCCTCGAGCGTCTTAATGTTTTTTTTTTCGTGCGTGATTTTTTTGTGCAGCACGAGGGAATAGAAAAGTGTTGTTTCACTCTCTTCTTCGTTTTCCACCCTGTTGACGCGTTTCATTCAAAAATAGAACGTCAGGGGGCATGCCACGGAAACATTTTTACCCGCGTGTGAAAAGAAAAACTGTATTGTTTCGGGCTAAACGCGCCCTTACCACCCCAAAACGCCCATGCGACACATCGCGTTTAGGCGCTTCCTGTCACGCGAGATTTAAATCCCCTGGAAAATTGAAAGAAAATTTCCGCGTGTTGCTGAATCGATGATGGAGAGATCAAAGCGAAAGAGACAATGAACAAATAATTGGGAAAAATTGCTCGACTTCACGAGGAATGATTGTCCCCTCAACGATTTCGAATTTGGAATATTGGAATGAGAAGAGGGTGGAAAATCAGGGATGAAAAATCAGCTTGGTCGAGATTTAATACGCGCGTGAGCAGGAAATCGCCCTGATGATCGGTTGGAGGCAATTCCGTTGTTAATAAATTGGCATTGAACGTGAATTTCGAAAAAAATCCTAGACCAAGACGGACGAACGTTTTACAGCGGCAATAGGAGTAAATAGTAGTGAAAAATAATGAGAATGGCAGCGCGGAGATAAGCGGTCTTTGTGACGAAGAGAGAGAGAGAGAGGGAGAGCGAGACAGGCAAACACACGCGAAACGAATACAGTGAAGAAACTCGCGGTTCCCTCGCGACCATATTCCGAACCTCGAGCACCAGTAAAAATAGTGCCTTTGCCGTTTCCTTCCGTCGGCTTGGCGTACTATAATTAGCGGGGGCCCGGCGCGTTTGCCCCGTTGTAAACAAATTTCCTACGGGCTCTCTCGCCACGCGAGAGCAAAGTATAGAAACTTTAGCTTGAACGTAGTAACGCTGCTCGCGCTGCGGCTTCTTCTACTTGTGTTGTACGGCGGTTACTATACTATTACCCTTACTATACCAATTCCTTTGCCTACTGTTCTCTACGGGCATGGTAATTCGGCGACTATCGTCCGAATACGCGCTCTTACACACCGTCGTTAGAAGCGCGAATCCCGCGCGTGGATTCGAGGGCGACGACACGAGTTTCGCATTACGTGGGAATCCACGATCTCGCTATACTCTCGCCTTAAGAAAACGATAGACACAGAGAGAAAGAGAGAAAGACTGCGCGGAAATAGCAACGTTTTTTTTTGTTTTTTTTTTTTATTCAACGTTTCACTCCCTCTTCGTATTCTCATTGCTCTCCTTTCTCTTTTCTCTTCTCTCCATCTGTTTTCAACCTTCCTATCTTCATCCTCGTCCACTTCGACTTTTGCTTCACTCATTTCTGTCCTTCGATTGGTCCGACTTGGTCTCCAATGTTTTCCAACATTCAGAGGGCAAAATAATCGGAAATCAATGAAAATCAATCGATTGGCGTTTTGTTATTTGAATCAACATTTTTTCTTAATCGAATAATTGATGATGAGAGAAAAATTATGATTTTTTTAGCTTCATTTTGTTGCAATCGTGACGACAAGATTCTCTCAAGTGTTCGGGAGTATTAACGCTACGAAAGAGAGGGAGCGAAGTAGTAAAAACGCAACAATATACGTATATCCATAGCGGAGGATATAAAAACGAAATGGGAGAGAGATATGAGAGTTAAAATGTCTCATAAAAATAGGGTTTTCGCGGCTCACCATGTTCTCCCACCCTGTCCTCGCTATATTTAACGCACAGCTCTTTTCGCGTCTGTCTCCCGCAGTAAACAAATTTCAAACGGCCCGCCTTCGCGTAACGAGACGATTGACTCGGGTGCATGCGTTTATACACGCTTTTTTCGTTTTTTCCCCGCATACACTTTTGTCTCCGTCTGTTTCATCCCTTTCGGTACAGAGCGACATCCCGACGAATTGAAATGACCGTTTTTTTGTTGTCAACGAGAAAAAAAAATCATTCTCCGTTCGGTCCATCGCGTTGACTTGCACCACGGGTGGGAATCGCTCCATCCTTCGACGCCCCATTTCATTAGTGCGGAATGTTTCAGACTGACGCGAATTCCCTCTGTATTAATGCTTCTGCCATTGTTTGCGGTCCCTGTTTCTGCCTATTTTTGTCCTTTTTCTCTTTCCCATTTTCACCCCCCCCCCCCCCCTCCTCCTCCTCCTCCATATAGATCGGGCGTCTCTGTTTCTCTTGCACCCTTTCCATTTAGTTTCTAACCCTCGCGTGATCGGTGCGCCAAGAATTTCTTTCTCGCGCATGCAGCGCGCGTGCGTAATTATTTTTCTGCACTTTGGTTTCGTCTTAATTTTCTGCAACATCCAATTATTCGCGTCTTGCGCATATTTTAGCCGCAACTAACATTGTCGCGATAAAAAATAAACATCGAAATAATCGATCAATATAATTTAGACACTGCGCATTCGTCCATTCTTTCGAATTATAATAAATGTCTAAATAGTTAGTCTCTCTGTGACGACCGATGGTTCAACGACCCTTTAAACCAAAACATAATGCTAAATTCCAAGCGGCTTTCGTTGTATTCAACGGGAGAAGACAAATGGCGAGTTTCGAGAAACACCCTGTATAGAATGTGTATAGTCGATGAGAAGAGTATGTAAAGGGGGTTGTGCGAGTTACATTGTATGAGACGCGCGGTGTGGTACAGAACGCGTGACACGAATGGACCAAGGGGAAAGGAAGTTGCCTTTGCCTCTCTCTCTCTCTCTCTCTCTGGTTTCTAGACTTACGTTGTTATTCCGTATTGCTCGTGAGGAAAGAGCAGAACGCGAGAAAAAGAGTGTGCGTGCGTGTGTGTGAGAAAGGGAGAGTGAGAGAGAAGAAAACGGTGGTGTAGTTGTTGAATGTGTGGAAGAGAAAACGGGGCTGTATGAGAAGTGCTCGCAAAAGCGTTGAGCGAGCGGCCCGATCGCAAACTCGACCATTCCGCAGGGGGATCGTATTTTAAGAAATTGTAGGAAGCGTGAGTCCGGCGAACGGGACGAAAGCTGCGTGTGGCTGTTTCTAGTATCTCTCTCGTTCGCAAACTATCTTGCTTTTTCGCTTGCCGCTGTCTCTTCGTGGATCTTTCTTCGTCGGGTTTCACACCAGTCTCTCGTATAGAAATCGTGCGTGCTCCACGGCCGAGAGAAGCGCGTCTCGCGTGCGTACTCGCCGATTGCGTGTGCGTCGCTCGCGCGACGCGCCAGTGCGACTTGCGATTGCGGTCGAGACTTACCACCCTCAAGCTCGCGCGCGAGATGATCCTCTCGCATGATTTTACCACGCGAAACTAAAGCTAAAATCGCCGCCACGTATTTCTCTCTCGCTCTGTTCCCTTTTCCGCTCAGTTTCTCCGTCTCTCGATCCGTCTCGATATCGATAAATCGTAATTAAAAAGAAAAAAAAAACAAAATAGTAATGCAAAGAACGAAACGTCGAGTGAAATGAAAATAAAGCTTACGAAAGCATTTTTTTTGTGATTTTGTTTGCAGGTATGTCCCGGACAAAGCTCTGACAATCGCATCGCACTTGATGATCCGACATCAGCTGAAAAGAGAATCGTTGGTGGAAGCCGAAAGAATCCGCGAGCAAAGTGCTTATGAAATAATAAATAATCGGGCAAAGTGGGCCATTTCGATCGATTAGCATTGCAATCGTGAGTGTGTATGTGTGTGCGCGTTAGCGTGGGTGTATGCGTGCCTGGCAAGTGATATAACAACGCAGGAGAACAGTGAAAGAGTCGACGATCTTTGCGTGTTTTTCTTTAAATAGTTTTCATTTTCTTCTTCTTCTGCTTCTTCTTCTTCTTCTTCTTGATTCTCAAAATTGACGCCGACACCGGACAAATTCAGTCAGTATTTCGTGACTTGGAGCGAGTACAAAACATTCGCGGGATATTACGCCGATGAAGATTTGGAGCTTGAACGAATTTTCGTGACGGTATAATCTTGGAGAGTCCGATACGAGGAAAAGGCCAAGATCCCGAGGACCGGGGCGAACGAGGATCAAGCGAAACGGGAAAAAATACCGGTGGCCACGAGATACGACGCCCCAGCGAGATCACATCCCCTCGGCACTGCGGGAAGCAAAAAGAAAACACGAAAAAACTATGCGAAAAGTGGAATCGTGGAGAAGATATTTTGTTACGGGTGGAATTGCGGTGTATTACGCACGATCACGGGGTCCCCGATGATGGCGGCGTCTGCCGATGACGAACCAACTCCGATCACAACTTGGCAAGGTCCCGCAGCGCCTCACGACTCCGTACTCGTAACTACGGGAATAATTGACGACGCCACCGCTACGAGCAGCATCGTCGAACACAAGTCACGTGGAGCTCCGTGGTGGTTGAGGCATTGCAACGAGATCGTTAAACCTTGGCAACTGCCTCATCTCGAAAGAGAGATATACGTGCGGTAATTACTTTACTGATTTAGAGAGTAAAGGGCAAGAAATCGAGGGTAGTCGTAGAGCAGGAAGGAAGCGAGGGTGAAAAACGAAAATTTCATCGAGAACGTACGAAAACTTGATCGTATAGTCACTTTCAATGTATCAATGAGATTGTTGGCAGTATTTCCGAGCACATCTGATGAAAAGGATCGATCAAAGTCTTCGGCAAACAACTCTCACTCATCGGACGGATCTAACGATCAAGTATCGATAAGGATTGGATTATCAGAGATCGAGATAAGAAAAATTATCAAGTGAAAAGTATTTTGGTCAATCTGGGCTCATCGACGACAAGTTTTTTCGTGGTTACAGAGAGGCTCCGTTTCTACTGGTCGGTCTAGGAAGTTATAGACCGTAGGCCGGGGGTTGTTGGGTCCACCACGGGGGCGGGGGTGGGTTTGCCCCTGCTTGTCTTCGTCGTCACTCTCCTGGGGCTGTTGGGTTATTGTTTTGCCGGGGCGGCGGCGGCAACCGAAAACACGTCGTCGTTGTCGTCGTTGTTGCCGTCGTTGGGGCGGTTTACGTCGTCGCCGCCGTCGCCGTCGCGTTATTACACCAATAACAACGACGTTACGAGCGCGACGACGAGAGTAATCGAACCTCGTAACAGCCCTCGTGGCTCTGCTGACAGCGTCAGATCGATTGGCTCGCACTCGTTGTTTCATCAAAACGACGCGAGTCATCCCAACGGCGTCAACTGCTTGTTGAAACATTTGCAGCTACAGCAGCAACTGTTGATAACCTCGATCGGGGACAGAGAGGATAGAGAGGCTGAGAGCAGGTTGAGTTCGATCCTGAGGACGCGATTGATCGGCGATCCATTGGTAATCGTCGATAGGCGAACGTCTTACTTGGCGTCGACGTATCCAGAGAGTACCGAGTATCATCAGGAGCGAGATTACACGTTGAAAAGTGTTGCAGACGTGACGGTACAACTTCGGAGCGATAAGTTGGCTCATTCGCCGCGAGGACGACGAAGACGGAGACGAAAGAACGTCGATTGGGAAGGTGACATCCGCAGGAAACGGGACGACAACGAGATTCGTCGAAACGGTGTTGATCCCTTGAGACAAGAATCATTAATCTCCAGTATTATTTGGAGAAACTCTTTGGATATCCCGCCAACGATTAACGATCCGAGGGACATCGTAAACGAGCCGAATGATTCGACCAGAGTCGATGTCGATGTTGATGGTGGAAGCGGCGTTGCGTTGTCAACGAGCAAAGTGGCTGTCATCGAGGACCGAGGAAGAAAGAAGACGACGAGGGACACCGAAAACGGCCACGCACTGTCAACTTTGTCTCAAACTAAAGGGACTCGCGATAGCGACGAGAAACAAAGCGATTCTCGCGTATGGCAACGAGACATCGGTACGTTGGGGCTTACGGTTTCGGGCTCGGTCAGGGACGCCTCGGTTAACAACGGAAAAAACGATCTCGCGGGTAAGGTGGCGGCCACGCGGCTCGTGAATAATCACAGTAACAATAGCTATAATAATATTCGTAATAACGTCAATAATCGTAATCGTAATCACCAGAGAAAGTATAACAATAAGAACTTGAGTGGATCCGAGAAGGAGGATCGTCGTTGGTCAACGACGCAGCAAGAGGCTAACGAACATGTTGTTACGTCTTCTACGGTAATCGCGTCAAGCCCGAGTGAACCTACGGAACTGTCTTATGGAAACGATGAGAGTGCATTAGAGTGGAGGAAAAGTAGAAAAATTGCCGTGCCCATGACCGCGCGTTCTTATCCCCAAGGAGTGACGACGGGAGTGCCAGGACGTTCGAGAAAATGGCCGGAATTACCGGTCGTTGGTAACAGCACTGAAAAAACTACGGATCCGTTGGAAAGGCGGATTACATCCGCTGAAAAAACCAACGGGAGCGTGGTCGAGACCATCACTGAAGAAAAAAACGATACCAAGTCGACGGCGAGTGCCGCCATAAATACCGACACTACTACGGAAGAAACGTCGTCGACGCAGTCATCACCATCACCGACTCAGGACACCTCTATGGAAGCACGTGAGTCTTTTTTCACTTTACTCTCTCTCTCGACATAAATTTTAAGCTCCTGCGTACATATTAGCAACCCTTCCAATTTCGTCGTATTGTCCGGTCGACTTCCGTTCAGCCAGACGCTCAATTTTTTCACAATTTCCATCATATCAAGATGGAAATTGGCATGCAAACGCAGAAACTTTTTCGTGCATCGCAAGTTCGTTGCACCGACGCACCTTGGCTGCTCGAAACTGCATCTTTCGTCTCGCCACCTGTCTCTCGTTTCACCGGGTTTCGTGCAAAGCCTCGCATGCGATGCGACTCGAAATAAAAAACAAAAGGAACGAGAGAGAGAGAGAATAAAAGTCTTTGGTTCGCTCGTCGTGCAGCCTCTGCCGAGCGTGTTTACGCGCGTACCACAGAATTTCGGCAGGAGGATTCATGTTTTGAGTCCTGCGACGAGATCACCACGTCGAATCCCGCCGGGCTATTTTTAACTATTCGACCAGGCGAAAAGCACTTCGGTCCGGGTCCGAAGAACGGCCGTCACCTTTTCTTCCTTCAATCCTTCGCCTCTCGTCCTTGTCGTTCGCCTCGCACTCCCTCTCGCTCGTTCCTCCTATTTTTTTCCTTCCTTTGTGTCTTTTATTCACAGTCGTCGATTTCTTGTCTGAATTGCTTTCTCGTCCTTCTCCGAGATGCAAGGACGAGACTCTGGCGCGTCGCTTGTCCAGCAATCGCCTTTCATATACCGCCATTTTGTACATTAACAAAAAAAACACGCGAGGCATATTCACGACTGGAAAATCACACGCGAGCCCGCACGTCGTCAGAGATTTTGAAACTCCACTTTTTTCCAACGGGCCCGGGAAAAAACATTCCTGAAGGATGAAGAGAACGATCCTTTCGCGTATATCTTGATGAAAATATTTATCAAGGAAAAGCCAAGAATTAGGTTATGACATTTGGAGGGAAAAACGGATTAAGGATTTGTCCATGAAAGGTTAGGTTGCCACTCGGGAGTTCCTGATAAATTCCTACACGTGTCTGGCTTCGCTTCAGTACCGATGAAGGGAAGAGGGCGTGGTTAACGCGCTCAACCTCTGATCTTCGGGGAGGCTATGCCTGTTCGCGAGTATCTTACCGTAGGATGACCCGGGCCAGGGTGTAACTGTACAAGTATAGAAAGTAGTGCGTAGTAAACGTACAAAGTAAAAGAGCACTACGAGCATGGAATTGCCCGAATTTCCAGCATTCCACGACCCTTTTCTCTCGCCATCTCATTCGCTCTCAAGTGCAGTTTCCAAGTGCGACCGATCGAATCTCCGCTTTTTCATAATTCAATAAGATTTTCATCAAAATTGGGATTGTTTAATATTCAACTCCGTTCCATCGATAACTCATGTTTGTTGAATCTTTCGGAGGATCTCGACGGTTGAGAATACAGAGGGAGCTTCGCTCGAGCTTCGTGACTTTGCGTATGATTCAGCCGGCTATTTTTTTCGCACACCGTACGCTCTCGACGAGCGGCAAGCTTGCTCGATGCCAGAGCCAGCATATTCTCTCTACACCACCATGAACAGCCGAGCATGTGAACGCAACTTGTATATATACGTATAGACGCATACGCACGCGTGTAAATGTTGACGAATTCGAGCTCATCAACTGGCACGAGTGTATAACAACATAGAATCTCGAGAGACTTATACGCTGCACAAGCTCTCCGTATTCCTTTTGCCTTTCCCGACAGTTCTTATAGTCAATGTTGCATACCTCAACTTCTCCGCAAGATTTCGTTGGCAGCAAAAAATATCGGGTTTCAAATGAATCATGAATAAAAGTCATTTAGAAATTTGTCTGCGATGGATTTCGAGGAGGACCAAGTGAAAAGCTCATGCAAATAATTGATGATTCAGCCTAAAAATGGCAATGGTCGCGTTAAATTCTAATCACAGGCTCGACACTCTGACATCGCGATGCGCTTGATTGCACGAAACCGAGAATATTCGTTTCTCCGAGTTAACGAGAGACGTTCTGCGGATATGAAATTCGAGGGTTTTAAGGGATGAGTATTTGCGAGACACCCCGTAGCTCGAGTCTCACGTG
Source organism: Diadegma fenestrale (assembly GCA_037043255.1). Classification (NCBI taxonomy): domain Eukaryota; kingdom Metazoa; phylum Arthropoda; class Insecta; order Hymenoptera; family Ichneumonidae; genus Diadegma; species Diadegma fenestrale. The sequence continues at coordinate 13,038,554 of CM073317.1, forward strand.
TCGAGATCTGGACGGATCCCAAATGAATGCGCGTGTGTATCCGTTACCGAGTACCAGCGAGAGAGAGAGATAGCAAGAGGAATAGGTAGAGAAAGAGAGAGAGAGAGAGAAAGAGTGAGTGCGAGTCCGAGAGAGGAATGACTAAATGGCCTGACTAACCAGCCGGGCACTTCGAAACTCGGCCCTATTTTCGCCGTTCTCGAGAAAAGAAGTGACGCTCCTTACTCCCCTACAGCTCACTGTCGCTTCGCTCTCTTATAGCAAGAATGAGAGAACGAGAAGCATAGAAGAGGGATAAAACACAAAAAAAAAACAAACAAGAAATAGATGAGGATACGAATAAGACTGAGAGACGAAAACGAAGAGAAGCAGAGCGAGCGGGCATTTTAGACGGATAGGAGGAACCCGAGGGTCGCGTACGCAGCGTGCGTGCGTGCGAATGTGCTTCTTGGCAGGGGCGGCCGTTGACACGTGCGAGGATCCTCCACGTGCTCTCGAAAATTCTTTTCGTCAAAATACTCGTCTGTATTGTGACCAGCAGGCTCGACCAGATAGAATCGAGCTCCGATCACGACGGCAAAAATCATCGATCAATCAGTCAGTCAAAAAATTCTCATTTACGTTCCTTCGATAATTGTCTGCACGTGGGAATAAATTTTATAGAAATTTTTCATTCCATCGAATGAAGGAAAGTTTGTTGGGAGAATAAACAAAAAAAACACTCGAACGAAATGTTTTCTGCGCGGTTGTTATTGACTTGACACGAATCGCTCGATTTGCAAGGCGCATTTCATACCCGCATGTGAGAAACTCAGGAGCAATCCGAGTCCCGTATACGTGTGTCATTGCATCGAACTGTTTCAAGACAAAAGAGAAAAGGCCTGAGGGGAAGAAGAAGAGAGTCGTAGAGTAAAGGGAAAATAAACGCGATGAGGGAAGAAGGTTCTTACCCGCGGGAAAAGGTGTGCGAAATAACGAACAAGTGGGCGGGGGCGAATGCGAAGCACGAGCTGTTGAAGCACGAGAAACAAAGATGGAGAAAAAGGTTAACGTCCTTTCCATTTGCTCCTTTGCCCAGTGATGACGATGGAAATGTGCATCAAACATTTCTCCTTCTCATCATCATCATCGCCACCACCGTTTTTTTCTCATTTTTCACCTCCACTCACGAAGAGTCTTTCACTTAACGCACTTTGCGTTCCATTCCTTAGCCACAGACGTTCCTCTCGCGTTTATGTTCGGGTGAGTCACATCTGTGCAGGTGAAGGTGAATTTATAGATGAAACGTCATCAGTAATCAAAAGGACGTAACTCTCACAAATTTAGCCCTTAAATCACGATCCTCAAGATGTTGTTTTCTTAACAACATGGCGGATCAGTTATATACGAGCAAACTTACTGATTGGTATTAACCTGCTGTGAACAAAGTTGTATACCACAGCGAGAGTCCGATATTTCTGCCTCGTAGAGTGTTACAACTTGGCCCGCGATGCCGCCACGTTTATTATTCATTCGTGAGTAAAATTTCTATACACCCTCTCCTCGTTGCTTCTCATCCAACTTGTCCTCCATCCTTCTTGTCTCGGTTTTTCTTTTAAGCTTATGGAGAATGTGTATATGCGCCTTTTGCGATTTACGATTCCGCGATAGTACACTCGACGATTCCTTCGTCGCCTGCTTCTCTGCTGCTCGTTCCCCCCTTTTCCTTCTCTCCCTCTGCTCCCTTGAGCGCGTGTCATATACGCATTTCTTATTTTCCTCGCGATCAGAGTGCACCGTTGCCTTCTCGCTCGCTCTCCTCGTCTCTATATATCTCGTTCCTATAGCCAAAGAGCCAACATCATCATCAGCACACAGAGATATGCGTGTACGAGTCTAACGACCATAGCATGCGTGGTTAATGCATCGATCGTTTCTTTCGCAGGATATTACGCGAGGTCAATAACCTCTGAGAGGATGACGCGTAGAAGGAAACTCGAAAGAGGTTTGCAGGACCAATTAGCGATGAAATCGTAAAGTTGCCATTATGAAAAAGTGCTTTTCGTTCCTTCTGTTGCCAAAGGAAAAAAACAGGATTTTAAATGTGCGGAATAAATGGAAATCGCAATAACTTTGTAATTCCTGAAAGCGATGAGACTTTGAGATTCAACTTTTGTTTAAGCGTGAATGAACGCAGGGATCAAACGTAAAATAACGTTTCTTTCAATTATTCATTTAAATTCATTTTTTTTTAAATTTATTTTGTTTCAAGAATCTCTCATTCTCTTTTTTCACGTGGAAGAAAAAGTATCGAGTCATATTCTCGCACATATTTCATTTTCTTTGGAACTGGCTTACAGCTTTGGTTTCCGAGTTGACGTGATATGGTTTGCACAAAGGAGTAGCGCGGATCGGGGACAGAGATGGTGGACGATTGTCGTAGAGAGAGAGAGAGAGAGAGAAAAATAAAGAGGGATGATATGAAAGGGTGTATACGAGGAAAGCAGTATAGGTCAATGAGAAATGCGAAAGAGTGAGAAAGAAGGAGAAAGACGGAGTGAAAAACAGGGAGGAGAGATGAGGAGAAAGGGAGATGTGAAAGGGCGCGGTGACGATATAGGGAGGAAAGAGAGTGCTGGAGCAACACAGAGGGGCGCGAGCGAAAGGGCTTGGTCGTCATGGCAACACCGGGGAATATAACGCTGGTTGACTGGTAGGGTGCCTCGAGTTTTTTATTCCTTTTTCGTTTTTTTTCATGACTTGGACGATTGCCGTAGGGTCGGAACTCTAAAAATCGTTACACAGACCTAGATACTCTCGGTCTTTCACTTGTCCCTGTATATATATGATCCGCCTCATTCTCTTTGCCATGAGCAACCCCTCTCGTATTTCTACCATTGGATGCTGAGCCTCTTTTGCCACTATAGCATCGAGCCATGCGTATACCTAACCCCTTTTTCCATCAATCCAACCTAACTCAACAAAAAGTCGTAACACCTTAACAAACTCTCCCTCAATTTAATCCTTTACGCCCTTCTCTTCGGAAGCTTATCGACGCGCATATTATACTTTACTCCTCTCACAAACCACTTCTTCCACTTCTTGACGCTACACACAGTTTCTCTCGATTTAGCAGCAATACTTCGAGCCGACACGCGCTCGAGAGACCGAGCCTGCATATATACAGTCGGAATATCTGTATGTCTTACACGAATGTCCCTTTTTCATTGCATGCTACGCGGGGATCAATCCCTCTCGCTCTATTCTACTGACGAGAGGGACACTCTTCCATACCTGTACCGACGAAGAGAGGAAAAAATGTAGCCCCCGGCATGCAGAGTAATTGCTTAATAGCGTGAGATTTCAAAAATGTACGAGGAAGAAAAGTTGTAAAAAAAAATGTTGAGGAGGCGTGAGGGTTGAATTTTTTTCTTGTAACAATTCCCTGGCGTTTTTTAATCTCGACTTTGAGGCGGATGAAGAATTTTTCAACCAAAGAAACGAGTCGATACGTTTTTTCTTTCTCGAAATGTGTCAAACGTCGCTCGGACGTTTCATGTTCCAAAGAAATTGATCGCGTGGTCGGTGAGCGTAGGGAAATATTCAGAAAGACTCACAGATGTTGGAACTGCTCGAGGGAGATTTTTTTTTTTCTCCAAGTGCGAAGAAACCCTACGTATGGGGAAGGGATCAGAGTAAAACGTCCGAGAATGCGGTTGAGGAGGTTGCCAGGCGTCGCGTTGTACAGGGAATAGTATTTGCACAACCCTTGCGCGCTCGCTCGTCATCCTCGGCGTCGTCGTTGTCGTCAAATTGTGCCGCCGGGATGATGCGGACTCATCGTGCAACCCCCTGTACGCCTCGGGCAGATGAAGCTGCGGGTGAAAGGGGCTGCCGCGCGAACCACCCTTCGCATTTGTGCACCTACACACAGACACATTTTTCTCTATGAACGCATGTATAAAACCTTTTTTCTTGATTCTCTCTCTCTCTCCCTCGTAGAACTCGCCCCTTTGGCAAAGCTTCTCGGGGGTGTCGAGAGCACGGTATCGACTGACTGACGCCCGAGTTAACCCTTTGACTCGTGCTGTAAAAAAATATCTCTTGCATCACGTACGTGCGAGGACGTTTTGCCGTTACAAAATCATGAATTACAACGTCACTCGTGTAATGACCTTCGGTCGTTCATGTCGCACAGTTATTTCCACTTGAATTAACCCGCGACAAACATCGATCTGAAGATGCAAATTTTCAATAAATCTATATCAAGGATTTTTTTTTTCAAACATTTTTCTCAACAGTTCAACGGAAATCGTTCGATGTTCGCAATATGATCGAATGCCGCGAAAACAGGATTTTTCTTCATTTTTTTCGAAACTTTGGCCTGGAGAATAAATCGAAGGTTTAAAATGATTTATTTGGCAGAATAGAATGGAATTATTAAGTACCAGGTTTCTGGACGATTATAAGGGAAGCATTTTGTTCGTGACGGGCGTTCGCAAGAAGCTGTCGGATCGACAACTCGTTCATCCGGGAGTAAACGGAACGGACGTTCCTGACGACGAGTATGGACAAATCCCCTCGGTCTCGTATAAGGGTGTTATCGACGAACTCGAGCTACTGTGCTCTTGTACACGTATATATAACTATATAATGGAAAGAGTCTATATACACATTTGTACATACTCTTAAAGGGCTAATACGTACATATGTACAACTTGTCCATGTATCTTCTCTTTTAGTACATTGGGGCTGATGTATATATGTCTACAGGCTCTTCTAGACGAGCTTGACAAATTCCGGACTGACTTTACTGCGCGGCAATAGGAATTCTAGCCACGTAATCAATTTTTACCAATAAGTCCGCGACTGGAAATGAACAAAACCATCCAGTCGAGCGAATTTATTTCGAAAAGCCTCCAATTCGATCAAAACTTGCAATAAAAACAATTTAAAGAAATTCCCTTGCAGGATATGCGAATTCGTGCGCACGTTTTCGTTAGTTCAATGTAAAAATATATGAAAAAAAAACTACATGGATCTCGAGGTTGCGCGAGGGGATGAAAAAACGGAATGCCAGAACGCGAGGGACGAACACGTGTTGATTTCAAGTGGAATGACTCATGTAGGAATAAAACGAGCGATATATAAGGCGTGAATAAAAAAAAAAGTGGAGGAAAAAATATCGTACGTGTGTCCGAGTGTGTCTGTGTGTCGGAGGAACGAAAAGAGATCAGTCAAGACGCGTGTCGACACGATTTCCCAGACGGGCAGATATTTAGTCCGATTATTGTTTTGCCGATACAAATTCCTTGCTCGGCATTTGCGCGTGAGAGCTCTGTCTGACCTCGTGCGTCTGGAACTCCTTGACGGTCAACACGACACGCGCGGATTCTCGCTCTCCCTAATCTCTTCTTCTTCTTCTTCTTCGTGCTATGCGATACTTTGTTTTTTGCATCCTGACAATTCGATTTTTCGATCGAACCATATTAAGCAACCCCTTTTCGTCCACGAACCATTAATGACGATAAAAATCAATTATTCGATTCAGTCGCTTCGACCCGCCACAATCATGACGGTCGCGGCGCGCGAGATTCAAAATTTGCAAGCAAAAGATTGTTTTTCCGTTGCAGTAATTGAAAAATTGAGCTCAGGAGAAATTTCACCAAAAATCTTGGATTTGGACCATTTGCATTAGTTGTAAAAAACTTATAAAGCTAAACAAATGAAAATTGATTATTTATTGAAAGCGAACGACGTTGTAAATCGATTTTGGAAGGCTGCATCGGATCTGAAAGAATAATTACGCGTAGACGGTGTCGTGTATTTTTACGAGGGACTGGAAGTAGCAGAAACGAAAAAAACCAAGTACAGTCAAAGGAAAATCTCTGAGATTACGTAAAAGTGATCACGGTTGAATGTGATTCGAGGATACGCGTGTATATATTTCGAAATGAGCGCATACACGAGCCCGAGGTGCATTACACACCTGTAACTCCTTGAGCAATTATTCAAACTCTACAGACAGTCATTATTATTATTAGACTTGTTGTAATTATTCATAGTCTCGCTTTGTCGAGCTCTGACTGTGGCTGCTGCTCTCGGTACATATATTACGGGCTAAGAAACTCTCGCATCTTTATCTCCACATCTCGTTCTGTTACTCTATAGCACACTGAAACGTGCTGGAACGATCGATCCTAGGTTTACTTACGTAGGTCGTTACGTTCGCTCGTTATATGCACGTACGTGTATTTCTACGTGTGTGTGTGTTTTGTCAATACACGTGTACATGCCGCACACTGTCTGTGTTTGTGTATGCAGCAACTGCAGCAACAGTGGCAGCGAGTGTGGCAAAATGTAGGACACGAGATGGGCGAGTCCCGCAGTGCACTCGGTGCACTCAGGGAGAATTGTTACGTAGCTACAACGACTCGTCGTCGCACCCCTATATATCCTCAACCTCCCTGCTGCCATTCTCTCCCCCTCTTTCCACTTCCCTTTCGCGGGGAGAGAGAGAAATACGGTTGCCATACAGCCAAGTGACTGGAACTCTTCGATTTTTCCTACCCGTCGTTATTGAGGTAGTCCCAGCCTGAATTCAACCAAAGAATTGGAAACACACTCGTAACATATTGATTTTAATCGCTCGTCAATTCTCACCGATCCATTTAATTTAACGATATTTTAATAAATGCGAAAATTACTCCGTCAACAACTTGCACATCGAGGTAGAAAATAAATTCCTCGTCATAATTATCTGAGCAATAAAAAATTGCGAATCATCGTTAAATATCATTTCTCATGATTCGTGAATATCGCTGACTAGTGAATGTTGCCATCAATTAAAATCGTAATGATACCGCAATAAAGTGTCTTTTTTACGTTATTCAAAACATTCTCTGCCCGACTGAAAAAATTCCATGCTAGCTAATGTGCTCTCGACATAAATTTAAAAGTTCCTGACACACCAGCAAAATGCGTGTGTGGTTAATTATTTTTTGTAAAGAAAGAATTCCATGAAAAAAAATGAATTTTTCATCAAGATTTGAATATGTATTTCAATTTTTGGCGAGTGTTGCAAAGTTTTATCACGCAGCATGCTCAAAATTATTCTGAAACGATGGCACGCGTCGTGCCAAAAATGAAATGCTTGTCTCTCCATTTTTTTCAGTCGTAAATGAAAATAACTCCGTAGACATTAATAAATATGTACAATTATTACGCTTACTTCTGCGTCCGAGTTGGTCAGAGTAATTATTACCGAGAATTCAAGCGTGAAAAAATCAGGGATTCCCATGCGTGTTCGTTATTTAGAGATTCAATTAAAACGGCATTAATTAGACGTCGCGATAGTAATCAAACGACGAAGCTGTGAAAAAAATGATTTATCGAAAGATCAAAAGTCCGAAAGTCAATGACAGTTCGTAGTAATAAAGACAGTCGTTGAATAAATAACAAAAAAAGTTATTGCTAATTAATAATTGAATTGCAAATGAAGCTGACGAGAATGAAGAGAGGAAAATGGTAAGGAAGGAAATTTGTATTGAACGGTAATCAACACCTTCCTGTGACATTTATGCCAACTCAAAAAACGCGCCAATTGGTCCATTGAAAAGACTTGGAAAAAAAAGGAAAAAAAAGTTGACTCAAACGGAGCTATTGACTCGACAAAGCAACGATAGAAATGTGGAATGGAGCGATTGAACGTTGGTGGATAAAGAAAGAAAGAAAGGAAGCCAGCCAGAGGGAAAACTAACATTTATGACGTGTACGTGGAAATATATACACACATTTGTATATATACAAGGACATTGAAGTGATGCTGGCGAAGAGAGGGTTGTACGAGGGATGCTGTGTGCGAGCAAAGCGAGAAAGAGAGAGAGGGCAGAGAAAAGAGAAGGAACATGGGGCTATGGAGAGGGTTTTCGCTGCTGAGGGCGAGTGAACGAGAAGGAAAAGGTGAAGGGAGGGAACGAGGAAAGAGGAAGGGAGAGGGAAGTAGGCACATCAGGGTAGGCTCTGGATACAGCCGGAGGAAAATGGTGCCAAGTGCACGAAAGTATATACTGGGGCATCGACCAGTGGCAACGCAAACTGAGGGAAAGCAGTGCCTCATCATGAAAACGTATCTGCTCGTATATTAGGGTGCGTCATTGCCCCACAAAATCCCAAAAATCGCCTTCTCTCTCGCACCAAAAATTCTGACCTTTCCACAACCATCGATCGTTTTCGCTTATTCCCAAGTAAATAAACAATCAACCCAAACCAATTTATTCCTTCAACCAATTTCCCAACACTCCCGGACTTTCTTCGTGCGCGATGCAAACGAATTTTTTTTTAATTTTGCGCTTGTTCGGCGCGAAAGAAAAAAATAAAATAAAAAAATCGTGGATCGTATCCCGCGGAAGGGTCAGACGTAGCTATACTTTGTGTAAAATGCCTCGCGTGTTTGCGGATGTATATATTTTACATTCGCCTATACCTATATAGTCTCCGTGTATTCCCATATACACGTTGATATAACTCCCTGCTGATGCGGACTGCTGCTACGAAATACGACACACACACACACACACATAATAAATATATATATTGACGTAAAGTACAAAACTACCGGGTCACAGGTCGCGCACACGCCATCCGGTCACTGAACTCGGTACTTTTGTACGTCTAGCAAATATATATCCCGAAAAGTGCTGCGTTCTTGCGCTCGAAAAAAGAAGAAACCTAATAATATACAGTGGCATCGTATACGCGCACATATATACACAAATATTGTTTTCTATATACGAGTTAATACTCGTATGTATAATGGTGTTGATGTGTATATACTAAATATAATCGGTATCCGTATATAATGGTGTGGAAGAGAAAAATAAAAATGAAAATCGTCTGCCAAGAGATGCTGCAAAACGAGGAGCACGCGCATATAACTTTTCGACTCACGAAATTCCGGGAGAACACGAGCGAAGAGGATTTCTTTACGCGCTCAGAATTCTCAAATCAAAAACGAAATTCTTGGCAAGGAGCTTGGCGAACTGCGCTATCGAATCTTCTCCCTCGACGTTTTATATACACGCTATTTATTTACACGTATTTATATATTTATATATATATAAATCATCTATGTATTTATTTAACACACATTTAATTTGTGGATACACGTGTAATCGGTACGACATATACATGTTATATATATTTATAGCGTACGCGATGAGAAACGTAGGGATTCATAAAAATAACTGTCGCGGAGACTCATGTGTGACATAAGTGGTACATATTTTTGGAAAGTCCCTTGCCAACGAGTTCGTAAAATAGTGACAATTTCTTTTTTCTTCGTTTCTGTTTGTTTTTCCTTTTTTTTTCAATTCTTTTCGCCTTTCATTCTTTCTTTTTTCTCGGAGAATCTTTGCGATGTTTTCAATCGCGTCGTCCGTGAGATAATAAAAATCATGATTGATCGAATTTTTCAAATTCTTTCCCGAATACTCGACTTCCCGGCATTTTCTTCTCGACTTCTTCGCAATTATTGTAGCGACGATTCGTTTTTTTTTCTCAAGCAGTTTTTACGCAGGCTGCACTTGTCATTGAAAGTTTACATTAGACCCTCGTGTCGCGTTCGAATTGAGCACGTGGTAATAAATTATCGAAGGGTTCAGATTTGAAAAAAAAAAAAAAAACAATTCCGCGCGTCAATCATTTAACGAATCTCGTGCAGGAAACTGAGAAACGTTTCGTTTTTGTTTTCAAGTTTACTTTCAACGAACGCGGTGCATTGTTTTTAATCGAAATGCGCATCCCAGCGTCATTCGTAAACGACTTGCGCCAAGTATTTTGCCCAAAGAGAAAGTTTTCATGAAGAAAACGCAGTAAAATGTAATCAGCAACAGCACCGAACGAAATGAAAATGGAAGGATTACTGTCAAGACGATTGGAACGAAGAGAAAGAAACTCGAGCATTATTTTCGCGGAGTGGGAAAGCTGCTGGAGGCTGAATAGCGAGGAAGAGTATTCTGGAACGATGTCAAAATAATGAAATAAGGAAAACGCGAAAGTTAGCGGCGAGGTGCAGGAGGAGCGTGTAGGGAGGAGGGGCGAAGGTCTTGTTTACCGAGATGCGCGACGTATAATTCTGTGAGTGACCGCCATTAGACCGTTACTCCCCTAATTCACGGACTCGTTGGCGTGCGTGATTGCGCGTGGAATGCGCCAGTACGTGAACGAATGCGTCAAAGCATTGCGTGATGTATGTACCGAGAGTGAGAAGAAGATGCTGTCGTAAGAGTCAAAGGAGAACGAGAGAGAGAGAGAGAGAGAGGGAGAGCGAGAAAGTTTGGCAAAGGCGCGTGCGCAACTAAAATGCCTATCCGTCGTCTATATGCAACTCTATACACATATATGCACACACATATACGTAAAATGACATGCTCAAATGTACATATATTTATATGTAAAGGTATATATATATTTATGTGTATATATACCAAGTGTCATAGTGTGTAACGTCTCTTCTCTAGCCTGCGTCTGGCATCGCGAGATCCTTGAATGAACGACTATTTTTAAAGGGTTCAACGGATAAACTACGACGCTGCGCCGCCAGTGACGAGGGAGAACGAGAAAGAAAGAGAAGCAGCGAGAAAGAGAAAGCAGAGTACAGACGACAACGCGACTTGGTAGAGAAACGTGTGCGAGGGGGGTGGATGAAAGAAGGGAGAACAAGACACCGTGATGGAATTTGGCAGTGTGCGCCAAACTCGAGATTGCACTTGCCACGCAGATCCTTTTTTCTTTTCACTGGATAACCTTTCCTTCTGCTGGACCCTTCTTATTAACCCGGAACTGAGTTCAAGCTTGTAGGACTTGCGTCTAAATTTCAACGCACTGCCTGTCCAAAAGTTGTTTTTATACTTTTACCGGATCATTTTCAAGTTTCGATCGATCCCAATACGATTTCCCGGCAGTTTCGTCGCTTTTTTTTTAGGAACTCGTTGATTCAATTGGGAATGAACATTCTTTGTTAATTATTTCGAGAATCTACGTAATTATTGGAATATCTATGGTGTGTCTCTCGGGGTGCTTAGAATTCATGGTAAATTTTCCATCATGGACTGAGTAACAGAGTTCGTGATCTCTTACTCTCTCGATTCGCATCCGTGCGCGATGCGATATTAAAGCGCGTTTGATAAATCGTCGTTAGAGCGAAAGCGCGAGGGAGAGAGAGGAGATGAAACGGACGATGGTCCGTTGCACACACGTTGCGCTGACCAATGTTGCTGGATAATGTATTATATGTATATCGTGTACGGGAGTGACTCTCCCGAGGTTGGTTGTTGCGCGTTGCAACAGAGCGGAAGCCTGCAATGTGGCCTGCTCGTAATTCAGCGTTCATTGCGCGCCGATCGTTTCGTTCTCGCGGCTCTCTCGCCCTCTGTGGTATGGAACGCGTCGAACAAGACCAAATGCCTGTGGCCTGTGAACACGAGGTATGTATCCCTCGTTTTGCCGTCCGCATTAACGGCTTCTCCACTTGGTTCGGAGCTCTTTCCCAGTAGAGAAGATACTTGCTGGATCAGACACGCGGGATAATCATGAAAAGCCTTCATCATCGTATTTCCTTTTCATTCGATGGATAAAAATCAAGCCAGACATAAAAAATGCAGTTCAGGAGCGTCAGTGGGTCCAGAACTGCATCCAAGACAAACGATCCGTTTAATCAACAATTAAGACGCGAAAAAAACCGAGTCGCAGAGAAAAACATGATGAAAAATGAAAAAAAAAGTGCATGAGAAAAATAGAATCGTAAAAGATACGCTGTGTACGTTGTTTGTGTCTCTTGCACACTAAAAACACAAACGCAAACCATTAGCTTTGTCTTATTGGTTCTCTCCATTTCTCGCTCTCTCCTTCTTTCAGTCTCTCTATCGTTCTTTTGGCTCATGCGCACGATAGACCTTGAGCCACTATTACCAGCTGTTTATACCATGATGTAATCGTATATCCTAGAGCCTCCCGGCGAATATAATGCTCTTGGGTCTAGGCCTGAGCAACGGTGCACCAACATATAAAGGAGAGTGTTTGAACAACGTTCGCGTCGCTGCGCGACGAGGTACAAGCGCTAAGAACAAGAGAGTAAGTTGGAATGTATTTGTGTGCGAATTCACGTGTGCAAGTTGCAGTGATGAGTCGACAAAGAAAGACAGAGAGAGAGAGAGAGAGAGAGACGAGGCTGCGAATGCTATGCGTCGTAAATAATACTTGTGCATGTAAATGTCTTTGTGTGTACAAATATATAGTTATATAAATATGTAATATCGCATGTGCTAGGTGCATCGAAATAATTTATGATCAAGAGCCCTATGATACTGGCTGCTCGCACCGAGGAGACTGAGATGGAACAAGAGAGCGTGCAGAAACAAAATACACACGAATATTTTTGGTTGTATGTGTCCGTGTCTTTGTCTGTGTTCATATAAATTAGTATAAATATGTATATATTTAAAAGCTGTAAACTATATCGTGCTCACACCATTTTCTCGCCCACTTATTCGCTCCGGTACCATCCATGCAGGCTTGCACACTCCTCGTTACCTCTCCGTATTACAACAATGATAAATCTTGTCACGTATATACCAATTATTCGCGATATCAAAGAAAAAACATATTTTTCGTTGCTCATTTTTGCGGATTTTTTTCCTGAGATTTTTCAATGGTTTTTTCAAATTAATTCATGATTATTGGCCTCTGGCAAATTTAACTGAATGGGCTTGACGATTTATTTGATGGGCATAATATTTCTTGGTTTTGAGGATTTTTTTTTAATTAAGAAATGCAATTTACTGATCGTACCATTGATGCAATCGCTCAAGAAATTTCTTTCTCTTATTTTTAACGTTTTTACGTTTGTGCATTTTATATCTTTACATGCATAAAAATTCAGACATATATTTCGATACGTAGACGGAACGATTAAATCAAGTTTATATATGAATACGAGTTGAGAATATCGTCGTGAATATCGCGAGGGTTGACATACCCATAGTATAGTGGATAACTGCATTTGCAAAGGTCTCGAAAACGTTCGTGGAACACGATGTTCGTGCGTCTCCTGGGGTCGGAGAACTGTTCTCGTTGCAGGCAAAAGCGAGAGCAGGCATGCAAGCAGGGGGACACTTTATGTACATATAATAAAGTACACGGCGTACATGTAAGTACGTAGAGGATGTTCCAAAATTTGAAGAAAAAAAAACAACCATGACTCAATTTTACGATCAAGATCTTTCTTATTGATCGAACCTTTGAATTATTTTTTCAATTAATAGTTTTTTTTTCTCATTGAAATTGAATCGGAAAACTTTTTTTTTTTTTTTAATCCAAAGCCTCAAATTTGGCTTGAAATTGTTGAGAGAGAAATTCATAAAAATGAGCAAATGGATTTCTCTGGAATTCATGAGATTTCTGTATGCCATGGTGCATTTAGTAATTCGTACGTAAAGTCGGAATAAATGCGATGAAAGTTGAATTGAAAAATGGCAAATTCGAATTTTCGTTATTGGGCAAGTTGAACTTGAAATATTGAAATTTTCTTATATTTGAATCATCCTGTACGAGTTTACATTTGTATAGTAAGTACCGAGGCTGAAACGCAATGCTCCGAGCGCAATTGGTCCCCCATACAGATCACGAGAGAGGTGAACGGACTCGTAAGATTCGAGCGACATTGTGTTCGTGTTTGGAAACGTCGACGACGTCAATGACGAAGAGGAGGAGGGAGAGGACGAGCAGGAAAAGGAGAGAAGCAAGTGAACTATATTAAACTGGAAAAAAAAAAAAAATCATCTCCCGACGAACGTTCCCGCGCATTAATCCCACGCGTTTCGGCACTCAAAAAAGAGAGGAGGAAAAAAATTCCAAACACTACGTAAACATGGAATTTGTACGTAAATGAAATTCGTGTTTCTCGACCTCCCTTCCAGCCCCAAATCTCACGTTCCCCCTTTTTTTTATGCCTTTTATACTTTTTCATATCGCACCCACCAAGTAGTATCAACCAAATGAGAAAACTCTGAATTTTTATACGGCCGAAAATTCACTCCATTTCACTGCCAAATTGGCGATATTATATTTGCAAAAAAAATCAAACTACATCTTCCCAGTATCCAATTTGTTTTCTCACCGACATCTCGCACGTTTGCGCAGGTTGAAATTAAGGATCAGTCGCGGCAACGCACCTCGAATTTTCGCAACCAACATTTTTCGACACCGTTCGTTGAGCCATTTTTTATGGTTAGGGGAAAAATTTACTTTCGAAATTGGCAGGCAACTCTCTCGCAGTCAATGGAGCATTTTTTCCATCCAATATATTCTCATTCATCATCTACTTGTCTGTGAAATTATGACATAATTACATATGGGTCTGCGAGACCCAGAATGGATGGAGAAAGAATGGATGAAAATTCACATGCTCTTTGAGGAGCTGATACGAAAGAGAACTAGACGATAATTCCATTTTGGTCTTTCCGTTCGTGACATATAAGAAACGACGTTTCGAAACGCGCGACGACGAAACTCACGAGGTCAAAGTCTGAGGCTTGCATCGACGAGACACCGTCTGATTTATTCGTCGAAAGCGATGGGAAGGGGAGGATCGAGAAAGAAAGAGAGACAGAAAAACAAAACAAAACGATCCAACGAAAAATCCCCTTCTCCGCAAACGATAATCGAAGTTGAGAGACCTTCCTGGCTCACAATTCACGAAATTTATTTGGCACGTCGAGTGTGCTACGAGACGAGACGCTCGTATATGTAATAACGGCGCTCCCGCGACGTCCGTTCTTTCCATCCGCGTCTGGTTCGTTGGCCCGTCCATTGTTGAACCTTCGCGGTGTCCAAGCAGAGACGAGAGTCACGCTGGGACTTTGATCCAAAACCCATCGACAAAACGCACATAAGTCATTCTCGACGAGTCAATGACACACTTCCTATACTATTTCATACGTTTCTCTTTTCCTATTAGTTACGAATCTCGCCTCGACTCTCCGCCACCAAATAAAAACGATCAATACTTTAAACTTTTTTTTTTCAGTGCAAATATCGAATCGACCTCAATTTTTCCACGCGAAACGTGCTGCGAAAATCATGAATAAAAACAGGGCGTTCGATTTTTCGAAAAAGCTCTGCGCCGAGTCGAGAAAATGTCTGTGCGAACGAGACCATAAAAAAATCCGTTAATTTTCACAAGAAAATTGAAAATACTTGCATATTGAGACTGGCAATGTGTCAGGGAAAAAGAAATAATGAAATTAAGGCCACGAGAAAATGTCAATAGATGCGCACGCGCGCGTCAACGTATCGAAAGATCGAAGGACGCGTCATTCATCAGAAAACGTGTGTCTTTCCCATCGTTTTCGTCATCGTTACGTAAACCCGTGAGCTCACACTCGGTAATATTTGCATTTTCAAATAAACTCGCGATCGGTATTAATTCGAGTTTGTATCGGTGACTCGAAAACGCGCTTCCCTAACGCTCGCGGGCTTCACCGATCGATAAAACTCCTTCATTGGTACATTTCATTTCAAATATTGTAAAAAAAAATAAGATCAAGTCAAATATTGCGTTTAACGACCATCTGATGATAACGCATCGAATTTATGTATACCTTATAAATTACACGGACTCTCGTACATGTACGACCAGCTTATTCTACGTTTTGCTTTCTGTCGCTTTAACGAGGTCACGAAATATCGAAAAAAAATCATTTTTTTCTGCCTCTTGAGTAATAAAAACAGAAAATTTCGTAATACGATTCTCTCTCTCGACAAAAAATTGCTTCTGATTCAATATTATTGTATCGACCCGATAAATATCACGAAACAAGTTTTTTTTTTCAATTTCAATTCAGCCATTTTCTGAATAATCATTTTTCCCACGGTGAGATTCTCTTCACCGAGGGACGAGACAAAATTTGGAAATGCAAAGTGCAAAAAAAACAACATTTTTCAATGAAAATTCTTTCATTTGAAAAATCAATGACCCCGATATATTTTCATGTTGATTCAACATCATTTTTCAGTCTCGAAATTTCGGCTACGAAGCTCGAGCTAAAAATGCTCGCTGACAGTCTTAATACCGCGCGGATTCTTGTCTCTCTTTTTTCTTTTCTTTTTATTACAACGTGATGCATCTGCGTGGTATTCAGGCGAAGGTCATACAAGCGCCACAGCATTCGCACGAAAATGTCAATGCCAAAAAGTGATATTTTCAATTTCGTTTCGGCATGGGGAATTCCATGGCTATTGAAATAATTCGACAGAAAAACGAGCATGGGAATCATAGAACCAGGAGGCGAATGTACGAAGTTCAAGGTCGTTGCTCCATCGCAAGCCCAGAATTGATAAAAAAAAAAAGCAATTCGACCTAAAATTAACTTTTTAATTATCTCTTTTCGTACGTTTTCGAAACCACGAATCAAGGGGATTTTTCATTATTTATTGCAGAACGAAATTTATGCCACGTGCGAAAATGCACGAGTAAACGAAAGGCTTAAAAATAATATTAATAACAATGTGTGTGTGGACGAACGCAAAAGGCCTTGAGAGTTTTCGAGATTTCACCAAAATTTGCCAAAAAATGTTGGGTTACACGTGTTTCCTGCGCGAAGGTCGAGGACGCTGTGTGTTGGAGAAGATGCGAACGTGTCTTTGAAACTCGGATCCACTTTTAATTAATCAAAAGTTTCGAAATTCGTGAACGCGAATAAATTTTCGTGCATGGGACGCGAGATCGTAATTGAGAGACGATTCAATTTGCCACTGTTGCGAGTTCTGCTTTCGTGTCTTTCCAGCAGTCAATACATGCGAAATACATTTGTATAAAATAATTCACCCTGCTCTTGGCGTAGGCGTCAGGGGGAGGAAGAGTGAGGCGTGAGCTCCAGAATTAACGGGACGTAACCGAGATCGATTAGTCGCGATCTCGTTCCCATTCGCGAGTCTCTTCCGGGCGACGTATCACGATTATATGAAGAAAACGTGCTGGCCAATCTCACTGCGTTTGCTCCGTGCGTTTATTACCACACTACGATTATTGTTGTTATTATTTTTATCATTATCATAATTTCTCGAGGCGAAATTTGTGCCGAGTAGGCGCCGGTTTCTCGAGTGGATTTTCGCGCCTCATAACGATACATCGCGATGACATTTTTTCTTCTGTTTCCGCCTCTAATCCGAGGTGGATAAAAAATTACAGTTCGAGTAATCATTTCGATAGAATTTCCATAATTTATTGCAAATTTCTGTCTGGCATTAAAAATAACAATAAAAATTGAGGAATTTTGGAAATTATTCTGAGATTTTGAGAATCTTTCGTGCGTTGACGCCGAGTCGATGCGTGCGGAGGAATGAGAGAGGAACAAAAAGTATATGGCAATTGAAGAAAATCTGCGAGGGTTTTTTCGCTGCGTGTCGTTGAAGAATTCTCGATCGTTTTGCGAATCCGTGAGGGCGCCACCACGCCTGCTATTTCGCGGCTATGTCTATAGTTATGCATGTGTATAAGGATGGAAGTATTCCCTCTTTGGATCCAGAGAATAAGGGGCAGAGGAAAAGAGGGAGCGAGAGCGAGAGAGAGAGAGAGAGAGAGAGAAAAGAGAGCTTTGCTCCCGGGCATCTCCTGGCACGTGTTTGACCCGCGAGAGCCTGCCACGTATCTCCGAATGGCGTGTATATATATTGGAGACATTGCCACCCGGTCAGAACGAGAAGGGCGGGGTGCTCGAGGACTTGGTCGTGATTTTTTTGTTTCTTTCTTTTTATCATTTGAATTTTTGTTTTCTCTTATTTTTCGAGCCAAATGAAAACCGGATTTGGAAGGCAAACATTTTTATAGGGCGAGTTTTCGGCGTGGGCTCTTCGTTCTTTCGACTATAATTGTTTTTTTATCTTCCCGCTTTTCTGAAGCGCACTATTTATTTTTGGCAATGATCGAAAACCTCAAGAACTCTTCGAATCAAACCCAAACCCATAAATTCCCGATGCATCGCATTTTTTTCCATTCCATTAGAAATTTCGATACTCAAAAATTCCCGTTATCCGCAAGCGGAAAAGTGAGAATAAGTGGGACTCGCGCTGTCGTTCCGTGCTTCGCGGCAATCTACGGCGATCAGCGAAATTTCCATGGCACGCGTGCGAGCAGATCTCGGGCAAGATTCTTGCACTCACCTGGAAAATTCGCCTTCGGACTGCATACGAGAACGTGGAAGGTAAACGCAAAAAAAAAAAAAAGCGATCACTCGCGAATTTTGTTCGAAACAGCGCGGGACCATCGGGATTTTTCTCGTTCGATATTTGTTGACAAAGTGGCAAAGAAACGAAAAAAAGAAATAAAAGTGCAGCAGAGTAAGAGAAAAAGGGGGCAATTGCAATGAAATTGTGTAATTGAAATGACATTGAATCGTTGGACGTCTCGAATATGTTGAGAATGATTCGCTGGAAGGAATGGGCAAGAAATTTTGTAAAGAGCTACGTCGTTTATTTGAGAGAATTTTTTCGTTGCACGTGGATTATAAAATAAAATAAAGGAGCTCGACGATTTGGCAGTTGGTAACGATATAAATATGCACATAAATATGAATCACGTGCACAGATATGTGCGAGTTTTGGTGTCTGGATGGTTTTGATCGTGGAACAAAACGAGGATGATGAGGATGAGGGCTCGAATGGGTTTAAGTGCATCATCGGAGTTCGAAAGCGTCATACGTGCGAGGGAGAACTGGGGGATAACGATAGAGGAAAGAAGAGCTGAAGGAGTAAAAAGAGAAGAGAAATAATATGAGAAAGATCGCGGCGACTATACATATATATATATATATATTTGTATATATGAAGTCGTAGTTGGTTGCAGGGCCTGGTGGACGCCGGGGTTTGGGGCCCGTCCGTCGCGTGTTTTTGCCCCCCGTCTGGCCCCCACCGTGGCTCATCGTTTTTTGTCTGCACTGCATACACCCTTCGTTCCCCCCGTTCCCCAACTCTTGTCTCTTTCTACGTCTTGTACTCTTCTTTCAGCTTTCTTACTTCTTCTTGACGGCCTTCCTTCGCGCCCGTCCGTGCGCACATGCACGTGCACTCTGCGATGCGATGCCCTTCTCTCCCTCTCCCCCTTTCGCCCCTCGTTCTATCGCGTTGCTGCACTCGCCCTTACGCCTGTATGCATTCCATCTTTAAGCTCCTTCCACAATATCCAATAACCACCCAAAAAAAAAAACAAACTTTCGCAGTCAAAATTGAAATTCTCTATTAATTCGTTGCTCGAATCTCCAGAAATTTAAGGCAATAAATAATCCACGCGGGCGGAAAAATATTTGTCACTCGTTTCATTCCCGAATTATTCGCGATACGTTTTTCCCTTTACCCTGCTAAGAAAAAACCGGAAAATGATGAAAATTGTTACGAAAACGGTTGGATTTGAGAAAAATTCATGAACAAAGTGATTTTTTCATTGGATTTTCTGCATGAATGCATAATAATCGGCTCGCGAAAAGTTTCTCACGATCGCAGTGCAATGTGTCACGATTGTGAGCGCACCCTACAGATTTTCTTATTTTTCTCGTCGCATATAAATATATATATGTGTGTTTATACATCTACATACATATATATATATATCGGATCGCGTCGTCTCGCAACCGGTGGCCAGTGCAACCACTTTGCAAAGCTCGGAGAGCAGGAAAGTGCAGCTTGGTTGAGCGTGGCCGGTGCAGTTGCAAGAGAAGAAGCGAAAGACGCGAAGAGAGGGATAATCCTATCGCGCGAGCCGTCGCCTCTCTGCTGCACCTGCCCGAAACAGCAATAAAAGAGAGAAAAAAAGAAAAAAAAAACAAAAACAATATAGAAGAAAAGAAAATAAAAGAGACAAAAGCCAGGCCGTGCGTTCTCTTGATCGCGTACGCACATATTTTTATTTCCTTGTTGCTCGTTGCGTCTCGTGTACCTCAACGATAATATTTAGTTGATAAAACCGACAATAATCAATGATAAAAAATATCAAAAGAATTTAGCCACGTATACCTGCACGAACGAGGCGCGCGGAGAGATTCAAGAGCTGCGGTCTTGAACCTTCGCCACAAACACTGCAGATTAACGGGCGGCAACTCGTTTACCTTATCGCGAAATAGCCTTCGCATTATTATTGCCATTTAATCCTTATCTCATTAAAGATAATTGCGTACACGTTTATAAACATTGGAGAGATTAATTATGAGCCAAGTACAGGCATTCGGGGGAGCGGACAAGTTCAAACACCCTGATTAACAACACACGCGAATATCATGTGGAATAACAATAAAAACATGTATGATCAATGCGGCGGAGGAAAAAATAAGCACCGAGACTCTAGACTTGCTAATTGTTATGGCAAATATTGGAAAGTACGCGAATTCACGCAGGAATGTTTATTCGAAGAGACACAAAAGAAGGAAAGTGTGTTTAATGAATTGAAATTGCAGGTTCGAGTCGTTTTCACGCGCGGCGTGATGTCGGGTCAATGCGTTCGTAAAAGTCGTATACACGACATCCACCCCCTGAGTGCCAAGTAGAAACGGCTGTATATACCATCGTCATTTTTATTTTCTTTCGTTTCTTTTATTCCAGCTCTTGTGCTCGCTCTGCAGGCTCTTTCTTTCTCTTTTCTTATCTCGAAAACTTTTGTTTGGCTTTTTGTTATTCGATTATTTTCCTTTTTTCTTTCGGCCGCTCGTCTTGATTTATTTTTTTCTTTCTTTGCGTCTTGGCGCGCCGCGACGCCCGCGAGAGGGTTCTATATGGTCGACGTGTACTCGAAGAGCGTTTAACGAGCGGCCCGATCCGTTGGACCGGCGATGATGAACGTTGATAAGGTTTTATGGCCGTGTCTCATCCTGTGTCCCACCAATACCGAGATCGCTGCATGCATCGCAAATGCGAATCCATGCACCGACCACTTTTCGCCTCTTTTTTACTTCTTTCACATTCTCTATAAATATATTTTTTTATCTTTCGATTCCTTCGACTTTTCATTCTCAAACTTCGTCACGGCCCTTCTGCGCGTTTCTCTATCTACGTTTTTGTGTTTCCGCACAAAGGACATTGCGAGAGACTCGTTCAATTATTTCTTCACGAGATCCGTTTACGTCTTCATTTCGTCCGACGGACAAAATCTGTCAAATCGACGAAACGAATGACTGGGAAGCTGGAAATCGGTTTAAATTACCCGAAAGCTTTCCGTTAATTTTGTAAATAGTAAAATTTCGATTGGCTAACACTACGGAAATTTGTATTGTACAAATGGCACGTTTGATATTCTTTTAGAAGAGAAAAAAAAATCGACGAGTGTCTAATCGTTATTAACGACTCAGCACATTTTTCCCCCCCACTCGTTTTACTATATTGCACAGTCATTTACACAGACACACATAGCCACACGAATATATAGAATAATGTAAAGATATATATTGGGTTTTTGAGTATATAGCAAAATAATTTCTAAAGGCAGTTGGTGCATATCTTTTCTGGTGTTGACAGTGAGCGGGAGCGGTTACATAGTGTCAGTGGTGCTCGTTCTGTTGGTCGGTGCGTTAGTCGGTGTACTGGCAACCGTTTCGCATCATCTGCATCATCATCGTCGTCCGTTGACCCATACCGTTGGTGGACCAGCCTCAATATTGCGCGATCATCGCAGACATCATCATCGACGTCATCATCATCATCACCATCATCATCATAGCGAAGAAACGCCGGCCTCCCTACAACGTCGCTTGTTGCTCCAGGATCATCAAAATTATCCTGACACACCGGTGAGTCTCGTTTTTATCAACTCGCCATTCTTTTCCAGCCTCAAAAACGACGCAATTTTGCCAAATTATTTCTTTCAAAACTGTCTTTACCGAATTTTTGGCTCTAGGGCAAAAAAATTCCATTTTTCGTCAAGGATTTTCCAGTTTCCTTCGATTTTGTATCGATCAGAGAATGTTCAAGCGAAATCAAAGTTCGAAAATCTCTAATGCCTCGGACGACATTCCTAGAAACTGTAATTTCCCGGTGCGGGGATACAATTTATCGTGATAAACTAACACGCGGGTCCAATAACACTCAGGAATATTCGGGCCTAGGTGCAGAATGAAGCAATGACCTAATTCGAAATTTATTACGTTTGGATCGAGTCCAAGTACGGTGCATTGGCGTCTGCGTTGCTTTCGTCGATTGAAAACACGAGAAAAAAATGACAATTCTCAAGAAAATCATTGCAGCAGCTTGAGGAAAAAGATCGAGAAAGATATCAAAAAGTACAGACTAAGACTTCGTTATCAGGTTTTGATATCTAGTTTTCAGAGTAACGAATCGACGAGACATTTTCCAGATGCCAAAGCACGTCCAAAACTGTTGATCAGGAAATTAATTAAATTCGTCATCAACGAAAATTTAATCGAGTTTTCACGGCAGAAATGTCGAAATTTTTTCTCCCAGTTTCCCAGTTCGAAAATTCCAACGAAATTGCGCGATCTACAGAAGTTTCCAATTGGAATTAGAAAAAATTTGAACGCCTCAATGATTGAGTTTTGTTAATCAAAACTCCGATCAAATTCGCTCTTTGATGAAAATTTTGATAGAGTTTTTTCTTTTACAATTTTGTGTAATTTGTCTACGCCATTGGGCAAGACAAGCACGTGGCGATGTGTTCGCATCGAGACGAAGAACCGCGGTCTCTCGTGGCGCATCTCACGAGGCGTGACGTCACCCGGGGCATACCTAACTACACTATAAATGTATCTAATTCTCGCGGTGTCTCCCCCACTCCTGTCGCGCGTCTGGAGTCTGCAAGCTGTCGCCACACTTGAGAAGGAATAGACGAGGCAAGAGAGCGCGAGGAGGAGAAACATACGAGAGCGAAATCGTAAACAAAACACACTCACACATTTAAAAAGCGTCAAAGAGACGAGCCATCACGTAATTCACATAACCAACGATTCTCTATTCCACCTGCCTAGCTTTATTGTTATGACATTGAATATTGCGTCGTTGCATGCAACTCAGCGACAAACGCTCGTTCAATTCGTCGAATTTCGCAGCGAACGAAAACTCTTTGAAAAATTTCATTTTTGCTCGGAAAAAACGTCAAAATTCTTGCATCAATAGGGAATGAAGGAAAAACGTAATTAATGGCTCGACGAGGAATTCCGAGCCCTGAAAATCATGATGCTCAAGTTTGCAACGTTGGGATGCATCGAAAAATATTGAATTTCAATGAAAATTCGTTCAATTTTCAATGTCATCCAAATTTTCCGAGCCCATATGCATTTCGAATGTCAAAAATCGATCATTTTATCATCGTAATTAAATTCTGCATTTGAATAATTATTTTTGTCAAAGATAAAAATGAATTTCGTTGCATTCCAACGATGCAAACTTCAGTATCATTGAAAATCTTGGATTTGCATCAGATTTCGATTTTTTTGGAGTGATTGTGAGTAAATTTTCATGAGACGTAAGGTCGAAAGGGTGAAGCGAATGAGAATTAATAAATGAAGAAGAGACGAGAGTCTCTTCTCTCGCTCGTGATGTTCTCTTGATTTTTTTCTCCGTGCCCCCTTTTAGCCAAGAAAAAGACATGTTTTT
Source organism: Diadegma fenestrale (assembly GCA_037043255.1). Lineage (NCBI taxonomy): Eukaryota > Metazoa > Arthropoda > Insecta > Hymenoptera > Ichneumonidae > Diadegma > Diadegma fenestrale. The sequence continues at coordinate 13,062,179 of CM073317.1, forward strand.
GTCCCTTTTTTGTGTATCTCTCGGTCAGAGAGTCTGTCTTTCTCGTCGTTGTCTCTTGGTCGTTGAAAACGTGTGTAGATTCCGGATGGTAATAAAACCGCGCCCGGGGCGAGCCACGCGCGGCTGAAATTTTACCCTTCGCTCGATTCGGCCATGACGAGGAGAGGAAAAGGGCGCGAGAGGAGTCCTCGTGGCTTTTTGAGAGTGAGGGCGAACGAGTTTTTTTTCTTTTATTTTTTTTTTTTACTTTTTTTTTATTATCTCTCTTTGGCTTACGTGCGCCCTTCATCCACTTTTTCTTCGCTGTAAATGTACGTGTACACAAATCCTTGAATGTGTGCAGGCTCGTTTTTTCGGGGAGGAGCGAACGAGGGTGCTGTCTGGGTCGGCCTTAAAGTGGATATAGCACGTGGATATACATCGTGCAGAACTGACAGTACCACGAGATAGGGCACGCAACTAAATGCCACGGACTTTCAACCCTTTATTCATTTTCCACTTGTTTTTACCAAATTTACGCCGGAAAATATTGTACGCGTCAGGTTTTTCGGTCTGCTTAATTCATCCGCGTCTTATCAGGCCTTATCACGCAATCCGACGATTCTAAAAGCTTCGCAGTCGATTTTTTCAACGCTGTGAACGAGTTTGTTGGTTTTTTCACGGATTTCAGTCGATTTCGAGGTACTCGGTTGGGTGACCGCCCAGGCATCCGTGATTAAATATTTCTGGGAGTCTCCAGGAAATCTGGAAACCTCCGACGATTCTTGAGTCTCGTGAAAACTTGGAAATTCCCATGAAATCGTTTTCAAAGTATCGGTTTATCGCCGTTTGAGCGTGATGCCGAATAATATTATAGCGATTAGCCTTAAGGATGCTTGTACGTCGAATATATATGTGCAAACGATAGTTGAAAAAATGACGGGGAGACGGAAGACGTCGCGACGCGAGGTCAGCTCAGACATATCGCGAGTTGTGCTGCGTCCCAAGCGAGCCAATATAAAAAAAACGATGATATAGACGTCTCCATTGACCGCAAGTCATTTCAACGGGTTCTGCACGTGTCAGGACAGACGAGCATAAAGAAAAGGACAAAAAATTGCACCTATTTATAGAATATTTTATTGCATCAGCCGCGAATTACGTGAATTACGTTCGGGTTTTTCTTTTTCGAGAATTCAACGATAAATCGAAATGTGTCATTTTTCGATTGACTGAGATTGAGCAACTTTGCGAAAACCCCGACTCGCTGTTACACATTCGCGGATATTTTAGTGAGGTTCACATTATTTTGGGCAACTGCTACGTTTTCATAATAAAAACATCCAAGAATTCATCTCAACGTGCTGAGTCATGAAAGTCTGAGATTCGCGCCAGATTATCCGATCTGAACATTTGTTTATTAATGTAAATATTGAGCGAGTGTCGAGAGTTTATTAGTTTCTTCGTCAAGGACATATTTCCGCATCTATTATAAAAGGGACATCGAGACCAAGTTTTTCCTTGTTTCATTATTATCAGACGATGTCTAGACCACAAGTTCTATTTTTCGCATCAAAGAGAGGGAGAAACTATCATTGATGCAGATGATCAGAGTGTCAAGAAAACAACGACGATTGTTAGACTTCGTCGCGACACTTTCTTATATCTACTGCATCATCAACACTGTCTGTTTTTCTGGCTCGCCAAACGTATTTACAAAATACTTTTTTCATTTCTTTCTCTCTTACCCCTCGACGGGACTATCAAATTCAGTTTCCTCGTCGCATCTTTGTGCATTCCTCAAAAGTTTCTGCTTTCGTTGGTTTGACGTTTCGCGTGAAGAATCAAGAAACTCTGGGACCAGTCGAATTGAAAAAAAGAGCGGAAATGATTGAAATTTAATCAATAATTATTACTGTAAAAAAAATGAAGAAAATTCCTTTTTTTCATTAGCAAAACAAAGAATTTTCGATGATTTTTTATTCTTTTTTGTTATTGTTGCGATTGTTCAATAAATTGTTCAATTATTTCCAATTGATTATGAATTATCGTTGATGACTAGTGCGAGGGAATTTTTCGAGAATGAAAACAACGGAAGCTCTTTGTTTGGCTTATGTGGAGATGAAAACGTATCAATTGAGCTTGTCGCTTTTTTAAATTTCTATTAACAGGCCAATCAATCGGTGTTGGCGACCCTATGCGATTTAAAATCCCCCCGACGTCACAATGATAAAAATGTGTTATCGTTGCGTGTGAGAAAAAAAGGAGGCTGAGAACATGACGATTTATAGCGCAAGGTCTTTCGACAACTATCGTCGGAGACACGTGTAAGTCCGTCTCGACGATTGTAAGCCCCCGACGACCCCTCGTAATCTTAGGAAAATTTTCCCTCCGCCTCGTCATCAAGCCAGCAGGCGTAAAGCCAGCGAGACGGAGACTAAACAACGTATATTTAATTAGCGTGTACTTATCGCGTATCGGAAACAACAAAAACATATAAAATTAAATATTGGCCAACATCTAGACGTAGGTGTGCCAATTATTTGCACATTTCATTACAACAACATTTTTTAATCGAATTTAACAAGTAATGGAAAAAAAATTGTCAACTTGATTCGGTATTTCGATCAATGCGCTTCGTAATATGACTCTGAAGCTTGCAACGTTGGAATGCAACGAAATTTATTTTTATCTTCGACAAAAATAATTATTCAAATGCAAAATGCAATTACGATGATAAAATGATCAATTTTTGCCATTCAAAAAGCATATCGGCTGGAAAAATTTGAATGACATTGAAAATTGAACGAATCTTGAATAAAATTCAATATTTTTCGATGCATTCCAACGTTGCAAACTTCAGCGTCATTTCGTAATTTAAATTCAATCAAATGATGAATAAATCGTGAGAAAAAAGGCAGTAAAACGATAAATTTTTGTTGAGTTCTGATTTTCAAAAATTATACGAACAATAAAAATAATCAACGACTCCTGCATCGTAGATCAGCTTTTTACATTTTTTAAGTTTTTTTTCACGCACAAATTCGGATCGAAAACTCGAGCAACGGTCTATACGAAACTGTAACAATTTTTCATCCGATACTTTGTCACAAGCGGGTGTCCTGTACGAATGATCGTTTTAAGGGGTTCGATAGACCCGCACAAGAGAAGCCTAACAGCCTCGACCTAGTCCCGGACGAGGTCGTGACCCGAAACGACTGAAATCCCATGCGTAACGGGTTCCAGCCTCGACCTCCTCCTCCGGCCCACCGTTCGCAATCCTGCCAACTTTTATTTCTTATTTTATTCCTCATATAATTTTTCACAAAGTGACAACAATGTGTAACACACATTGCGTACTTAATGTTCATGCACTCCAGCAATTTTCCCCTCGCCAAAATCAAGATTCTCATTCATACACTGCTACCGAATCAAGTTTTTACCCTTCTCACGATTCTCTGCCCTGCTCCACCGAAAAGACACTCGTGTCCACGTTTTTTTTGGTTCATTCACTTTTATCGCCCTTCTCTCTCTCTCTCTCTCTTCCATACAAATTGGCCAGAGTGGTTTTCAAAGGCCGGTGCATAAATAATAGCACAGAAAAAAAAGGCTATGAATCGGACTTGTCCGAATTACAATCGATGTTTTCGAGAGGAAGTTGTACAAAGTTGATGACTCATTTTCAAGGGGTAAGAAAAAAAAGTTGCATCAAAAAAGTGTCCGAGAGTTTTTTGCTTCGCGGCCTTTATTCGTTAAATCTACGATCGTGAACAAAATTTGTTCAAATTCACTGACACGAGCTAAATGGACCGAAATATTGGCCACGAAATTTGTCAGGATTGAAAAAAAGTTCGGATTCGTCGATACTCGTGACATAAAGTATTGAATAAAAGAAAACTCGTGGTTTTTTTACTGGCAGTATTTCTAGGATGACCCAATTCATGAAGTTGGTTTATAAAAGTAAGAGAAATCATTGAATAAGCGACGAGGCAGAGGGCGAATTCATAAAATCCGAGAATTGTATGCGTAGGAAATTCGAAATCGGGAAAATTCGATGACGTTGGTTGAACGCGCGCGGCGTGCGGAGTAATTCTCGCGATTGCAGCCTCGCATGCGAGGAATTATTCAGAACTCTTATCCCGCTCTGGTACGAGATTAAAAAAAAAAAATAACGATGAGCAAGAGAGGGAAGGATAGTGCTCGATGAGTCAACCTTGGTCGGCCGCGCGTGATAAGAGCGATAAAATTGTGTGTCGTCTAGTCTAGACGATTACGCAATTTCCTGAAAAATCGCTACGCGCTCTCAAGGATCGTTCAATTTTTCTTTTTCCCAGCAGCCTCGCGGCTCCACAAGCACTTTTGACTTCTTAGAAAATTTTCCGATCCTTTCCTCTATCTCGCCGACACAAGACACTAAATTTTGTAATAACGATCGTATATGATAGGAGGATTATCGCGACGAGGAATCTTTGCGTTCTGCTCGCCGAGTCATTCAATCTTTTTAAATCATAGCTCAATTTTAATCACTGGAAATTAAATTCTATTCCATTCTCAATTCGTTACTCCGCTCAACAATTAAAATTTCGAGTTCTTGCGTTCCGAAGCGGCGGACGCGAAGGATTTCCGTTCCTACGGACTAAAAAAAAAAGCGTGACGATCGATGACCCAGAAAAAAATCATTGACGACGTGCAAATTGATTAACGATTGTGAAAACGTGATTAAACGAGGAAAAAGTTGTAAGAAATGTGGTCCAATAAAAAATGGAGCACGTATTTACATTTTTATTTACTCCTGGATAATATAGACGCATGAAAACATATGTGAAGGAGGTGGCAAGTGTGTTTGTACACAGATGCAATATCGTGTTATCGTGCAAAGAGTTGTAAGCAGTTTGGCCCTCTCGTTCTCTTTCTCCCAACTTATTCTCGCCCCTTGCTCTTCATCCTCCGTCCGTTAGCCTCTCTCTAATGACTCATCCGCTTTACCGCAATCCTCTCGTTATAGGTTTACACAAACACACATATAAATATATATATATATATTTATATTATTCGAGGCAAACCCAGACAGTGGCTAGACGGTGGTCCGATTCATTCCTCTTTCTCTCTTACAGACTGCCTACGTAAGTCGAGTCGTCGGTGTCACTCCGCCCCCTTCACCCATTCGTCTCTCTCTCTTTTTTTCTCTTTTCCTCCCTCTTCATACTTTGCGACATGCTTCGATATGTAGCACGTCTCGTTGGCGGTTCGTCCTCAATCCAGCTCTCGGAGGCTCGTGCCCCTCGGCTTTGCATATAAATATTTATATTTATATGCAATATATTTATTTATATATTTATGGGGACATGAATAAAAAGGCGTACGTGTGTTGGGGAGTTCTACAAACACACACGTCGTCGCATATGTACGTGACCCAACGTTAAATCCTGCGAGCATAATTTTCCGTCGTCTCGTGACGCTTTCTTTTCTCTCGCCGTGTCTCCCGTCTCTCTTTGCACGAGTGTATAAACGTCTTCAGAATTATCGAGTCTTTTTCACGTTCCATATATAAACCAGACACGCATTACGCTAGATATGCGTGTATTTATAGATGTGAGGAATTCCATAATCGATGGATATACAGTCGAAACACGTAGAGCTTCACTGACCTTACCTTTTTAATGCTCAGCAGAAATAAGAACTGTCTGATGCCTAACTTTGCAGTCACACGCTTTTTTCGAACGTTTTTACACTTTTTTTTCCATCTCCATCGAGCCAGAGACTCCTATTGACATTTGCATAACGATCTCTTGAAGATTTATCGGTATAGAAAAAGTTTGTAAAATACTGCGATTACTTTTAAGCGTACACTGAAAATTCAATTTTGTAGCAAAACGTCGATATTTTGTTGAATACGGTCAACTAAATATTTTGGGATAATTTCAAAATTTTCGTTATTTCTACAATATTTTTCATTTGTAACGGAACTGTCGGCAAAATTTACGATTGGAAGGACAAAAATTCACTTTTCGAAAAGATTTTCTAGAATGTTTTTTGCTGAAATGACAAAGTTTTCGTGATTTTTCGAAAAAACGTTTAGTTTAACGTTTCCAACAAAATATCGATCTTTTTCAACAAAATTTTCTTTTCAGTGTACGAGGCATATTTTCTCACGTGCTCTCCTCTATTGGAATTGGAACATTTTTTATTCATACACGTTTTTTTCGCTTCCATCGCGAGGGGTGAGAAAAAGATACGCGCTTGATTAATGGATCGAGTGACCAAGAGTTCAGTAAACCGCGACTAGGGTTAATACGAGACGATATTATATCCCAACCGGATCTCTCGGGCGTGCTCGTCTTCTCGCTTTCGCCGATCCCTCTCTCTCTCTCTCTCTCTTATGTACACCAGACGCCATATATATAATTTTGCACGTATACGTCTGTGAGTTTCCACGTCCACGTGTGTGTGTCTGTGTGTGCCGCTTGGGATGAACGAAAGAGAGAACTTTCCAGAGGTACGACGACACACGCTCCGCACATTCGAGTCGATACAAGGTGAATGCATGCGATCGAGAGTTACATACCCGAGTGCATTAACCAAGGAGAGTGCATCGTGCTTTTACCTCACTGCAGCCTCAAACGATACAAGCACACGAATGCTTGTAACTTAATCGTTCATTTATTACGCTTTTGAAGTTAATTATTCATCAATTTTTTTGTAAAGATTCTCTATTTCGATTTATTCATTTCTTTCCGTGAAATTTCGTTTTATTTTTTAAATTCTCATACCGAGAATCGTCTTTACGAAGATTTTGAAGAGAATTTTTTTTAAATTCGTACTCGCAGTCGGAAACGGCGGAATTATCGAAACTTTTCACTCGATTTTCATTGAAATTTCAAATCGCGTTCGAGTCAAGACGAATTTGTGTTCTCAAGGGTTTTTTGCGATTTCTCTGGTTGTGGAATTTTGGGTAATTCGTCGTTGGGTCTAGCGATTCTTGGTCCGGAGAGAATAGCGTAGTTGTGCTTTACGTATCGAGAGAGACTCGAGTCGAGCTCACGGTCCGGTTCTCGAATACCGTCCGGCGAGAGAAACTGCGGCAAGGAAAGCTTCGCCGGAGAGGTCGGTCACCCTGAACGGGGGTAGAGAACGAAAGAGCAGATCGCGGCGTCTCTTCTCTCGCGCGTATACACGAGTGCAGGGAGAATAAAATTAAAAAGGAAACAAGGATGAGAAAGACGCGGAGCGAGGATGATCGAACGAAAGAACGAGAAAGAGGAAAAAAGAGAGACAGCAAGAGAGAGGGAGAAAAGGAACGACGGCGAGAAAAGCCACAGGATAGAGAAAAAGAAGAGCAAAGACCTGGAGAGATGTGCAAACGGTGTCCAGTGCAGTAAAAGATTCGATGCGACTGAAAATTCATCAAAATCGATTGAATTTTGCTTTCGACTATTTTTTTAACACAGATCCGTGTAACGATTTCTCAGTCTTCCCCTCTATTTCTTTCTCTCTCGCTCATTTCATCATCAACTTGGTTCCCCTTATCTTTCCTTCTATATAGAATCCTGTATATACGTAAATGTATATATGATCGTCAAGTATTCGTGTGCACGATAGCACATACTCGACGTCTCCCACAGGAGTCACGGAAATCCTGAAGATAGAGGCCTCTGATACGGTATACCAAACGAGAACGTGCCTGACTCTCGAAATGTAGAATGTTCACGTACGTAAATAGGGTCGAGACATCGTCAAGACTTGTCTCGTATAACGTTACGACGTGGAGATTGTGAAATGCGAAAAAAATGGCGGCCAAACGAGTTTTAAATACAAACAATATTTAGCAACGACTTTTATAATTATTCCATCGAATGCGTTCCATCATAATTGCATAAAAAACTTTTCAGTGTGTACAAAAAAATTGGATTAATTTGCAACTTGAGTCAAAAATGATCGGAAATGGCTCAACAAATCGAGAGAAAAAGTCAACGGCTTTTTCCATACAATTTTATTTCCCTCATCGATTCAACCGTTCGCGTCATGAATGAAGAAAAAAATAATAGTTCATGGACTAGAATGCGATCAAAGTTGGAAGGGAGGTCGATCGAAACGGCCATTGATTCTCACGAGAGACGAGCACAGAATTGGGTCGAGTTTCAGGTCGCGGCTCAATTAATTAGTACGATCGACCGATAAATGGAAAAGCGAAGGGGGAGAGTAAGGGAGACAACGATAGAGAAACAAGATCGAGGAGGGTGTAGGAATACGAGTAAAAAAGAAAAAAAACCAGTGAGGGATAACAGAGACAGGGAAAAAGGACTTTTCGAACAATTACAATGATCATTGATTCTCAATTTTTATGGAAATAGACTCGCTCTCGTTTGCGAAGACGAAAATAGAATCGAAAGATATAAAAAGCGATGAATCAATCAAATAAACATCAAAAGGCCATTAAATAATGCTACAGCGATAATAATTGTTGGCAAGATTTATGAATAATGGAAAAATCCGAAAGGAAATAAAAATGAATAAAATGATTGAAAAATCAAATCGATTGTCCAAAATGTGAATAAAAATGGAGCAAAATGTTTTTCAAAGTTGTAAAAGCGAATGAAGCATCGAATAGTTTGAATTGAATTTCGGAGCATGTTAAAAATTGATACGAAATTTCAATGCACATATGTAAGATGGAAATATTGGGGGATCGGCTATACGAGAGTATAAAATAATCTGTGAAACGTGGTTGGCTCGTTTTCGGGCCTGGTGAATCGGGTGTATAACGTATCGGTCTCATGGGTGTCGTGGAGCGAGTTGTTGTCGTTGGCGAGCTCGTCCGCAGCACGTACGAGAGCGAAATAGGGGCGGAAAAAGGGTTGGGGGTGGATGAGAAGAAGGAAAAAAAGTGGTGGGTGTCTGAAACAAAATCGTCGGGTCGCATCCCTGCCCAGACATCGTAAGGGGTGAGGGTCAGTCTCGCGATGGTTGCTGGTTAGTTTGAACGGTGCGTTGGGACACGGGCGAGGGCGCAAGGGAGTGGGAGGGGGGGGCACTGCTATATATTCTTACTCGAACGAATGGCTGTACAGGTCGTTGCAAAATGAAAATTCCTCGACGCAAAAAACACCCGAATTTTGGAAACCAAAATCGTTTTTTGTATTTTAATTCGATTGCGACGATTCACGCTCCAGAAAACATGGAAAAATCGATGGAAAAATGGAAAAAACTCGGCTGCGAAAATTACGAAATGGTTTTTGGACGGCATTTTTGAAAATCCTTGTATATTTAAATGGTGGCGTTGCTGCCAGTGGAAATGGTCGATGCTGCTGCAGCTCCCTCTCTCTCTCTCTCTCGCTCCGGCTGGTCTCTACAGCGGATCATGTTTTACTCGAGCCAGACATACCCGAGGCGATTTCTCTCTCGCTCTCTGTTTCGCTTGCCCCTTCCCCAATTTCCGACTCTCTCTCAGTCTCTCCCGGTCTACCAGACGTTCTCTCGCTGCATAATCTCCATTTCCGCGTCTTCTCTCTCCTCCCTTGTAGTCTCTGCTCTGTTCCGCAATGTTGGTCCTCGGTTTAGCAGTAGAAAGAGAAAGAAAGGGAGAAGCGTCTGGTCTATCTATACGACGTCTCGGGCTTTTGTCTTGCAGTGTCTTCGGAGACGATAAAAAGGGGTAATGGGGGTCAGAAAATGCATGACATCATCGAAAGTAAATTGCTCTTTGGTTGACAAACGCATTTTATTGAAATTGTTGCTCAACGAAGCGAAGAAAGCGACGATACGAATTCCTACGTAATTTCTACACACCTCGCGGTAAAAGAATTCGAATTATCGCGTTTTCATTCCAACCTACTAATCTCACAAGAATGTTAAACTTGCAAAATATATACGTTATTGCGAAATATTCGAGCCCGCGCAGCAATGACGTCGACGCGATGAGATATTCATGGTCAATCTCGAGTAGACAGTTTTATCAAATTTCGCAGATAGTTTGAGTACACACACCGCCAGACATAAAAAATAACAACGATACGGCACAAGCGGAGTGACGATAACGGAGACCCGGTCTCTGTCGCGCGCACTAATACGAAACGTACATTGAGCGTAGGTGTCAATCGGTTCGAAGGCAGCGCGCATGTAGGACAAAGATAAAAATCACTCATCCATGATAAATCTTCGATCCGGTGCTCAATAAGATAATAAAGTTTGCAATAAATGCACTCGAGTGGGTCTATCGAACGATAAGGCGAAGAATTTTTGAAAAACTCACATTTTCTTCACCCTTTGTTCCAGTTAATTGAAACTGGAACATGAGCAACGAGCAACAAATAAAAAAACGAGGAGACTGATAGAAAAGTTACAAATTGCTGAAAAATTTCAATTAAATTCACACAGTTTTTTATTCAATCAGACTTTTCGATTAATTACTCGACTCCCAGCTGCGAAAAATCGCTGGAATGATTTCCTTAATGGAGAAACGACGGAGGGCTCGGAGAGACAAGGGTGCGAAGAGATTCTCGAAGCCCGGGAGGGAAAATTTTGGTGGAAGCTGAGCTAAAGGACTGCAAGCTGCAACCCGGCATTGAGATACGATGGAAAGTTATCACGCTTCCCTCTCTACACATTTGATTTCTTCATTTTCATCCTCCCCCCTCTTAGTCGCTCGCGAGACTCTTCATCCGTATACGCAGTTGCGAATATTCAGTGTGTCTCGAGCGCTTGCAATCTTTTTCACAATTTTGTCTCTTTTTTTGTTTCCTCGCGTTAAAAAATCCGAAATCTCTCTCGATTTCTCTTTTGAACTCGAGCTGAAATGATCGCGACTTTGCTTCGTATATTTCGGCGTTTTATACATGTATATGTTTGGATCAAGAGTCCCTCGATCGCCACTTGGAAATCCCTGCCTCCCTCACAACGCTGCTCGAGTCTCGCGACGTCCTCCCTGCCTCGCGTCCTCATTCACCCCGACGCACTCTGCTCTTCCTCCCAATCGCTCGTGCTCGCTTTTCTCTCGCTCTCCTTATTGCTTGCTATCCCTTATCCTATCGCCTCATCCTCGCTCCCTTGTTCGGGCCCCAACAACCTCCCGTCTAGACGGCGCGCACACAAACGCGTTTCCGACGTCGACGTCGACGGCTACCACGGGGCTTTACCGTTTGCTCGCGCACCACCGTGTTGGCATCCTTATCTCTTTCTCCCTCTCTCTCTCTCTCGCTGCCTTCGCTCTCTCGGTCTCATACTTTCGTCCTATCCGGACGACCAACTTTTCTAATAGTGCAGAATTCTCTGATAGAGATCTCCTCGCCATCGACTCAACTTTTCGTTCGCATTTTCACTCCCAACCATTTTCTTCCCGTACCTGTTGCATTATTTTCTTTCCCGGTTCTGGCTTTCTCGAAATTTCAGTCTTTCTTGCAATATTTTCCATTAAACACCTCGGAGTAACTTTCATGCGTTTTGCCTAAGCGTTAAAAAAAATCACGTCGTGTTTCTCCACTGAAAAGAAAATTTCGTTGAAAAAGATCGATATTTTGTTGGATACGTTCAGCTAAACGTTTTTTTTCGAAAAATCACGAAAATTTTGTCATTTCAGCAAATAACATTCTGGAAAATCTTTCCGGAAAGTTAATTTTTGTCATTCCAATCGTAAATTTTGCTAACCAACATTTTCAAGCCAAAATGCTTTTCAGGTGGCAAAAATCGATCATTGCACATTTCGTTGCATTCCAACGATGCAAACTTCAGAATCATGAGAAAAAAAAACACACCGAAAAGAAAATTTTGTTGGATACGTTCAGCTAAACGTTTTTTTTTCGAAAAATCACGAAAATTTTGTCATTCCAGCAAAAAACATTCTGGAAAATCTTTTCGGAAAGCAAATTTTTGTCATTCCAATCGTAAATTTTGCTGACAGTTCCGTTACAATGAAAAATATTGTCGAAATAACGAAAATTTTGAAATTATCCCAAAATATTTAGTTGGCTGTATTCAACAAAATATCGACGTTTCTTGACAAAATTGAATTTTCAGTGTCGCTATAATTCATACAATTTTTTCGTTCCAATGAACGAACTTCCTTAATTATTCGATAATTCGCGAAATTCAAATGTTTGCGATTGTTTTTTACGATCGTTTCCAACGTCGCAGCATCGACGATAAAATTTTGATTGAAATTTTCTGAATTCATCAATTTCGATGCTCGATCAACGTCTCAGTGACCTTGAAATTAATTTTATTATCATTTTAATTGTAATTGATCATTATTCAGGGAAAGAACAATTTTTGGCAACAAAACGATTATTTTGGGACGAATTGTCGAAGATTTGAAATTTAGAGGGAGAAATAAAATGGCGTTTAATAATGAGCGGTGGTTATTTGCCAATGAGATTCAAAAGCGAGTACATTGGACGAGGAGCGAGGCGCACCAGCACACATTCGACATGCTCGTGGCTCTACTCGGGAGCCCGTCGTCCAAACAGTCTGGCGTCTAAACGATCGCGTGGCTGTTCGACGAGCAACGACCTTGGCCGAGGGAAGGTCAACAGGCGTGTGTGTGCGCGCGCGGAAAGGCTGTGCGATGCTCAGCACGGTTCTGGGCTCTCATCGGAAACAGAGCGCGGTTAGGTGGGCTCGAGAGAGGCGAAAGCGCAGTGCACTTTTCAGTGGCCAAGCAGCGAGATGAGCAGATTTGAAAATGACGAAAAATCGAATGGAAAAATATTGCGAAAGGGTCGAGAACGGGAAATTGATCAAAAATAAACCTCGTGCGGTCGTTTTCGGGATTTTTAACAGCGAAAAAAACTGGTCGACGGTTATAAATGGAAATGAATCGAAATCATAAAAAAAAATTATCAACGCGCGTCTATTTTTAACGTTCAAAGTCTCGGAGATGTTCTGGAGAAAGTATCGACGCGAAATCCATTATTCGATCAGTCGTTCATCATCGATGTGTGCTCATCGCGATTACACGGTTGATACGACCGTGCCGACGATTCGGAGCGACGCGTCGAACGTAAACGAAAAATCGAAACCAAAAGCGAAAAGAAAACGTGAGGAAAAGAATGATCCGCGCAATTCGGGTCGCATTACAATGGAACTCGTTGCACAATTTAATTACACAAGGCAGCGAGAACTTAATGACGCACTGAAAATTCAATTTTGTCAAAAAAACGTCGATATTTTGTTGAATACAGCCAACTAAATATTTTGGGATCATTTCAAAATTTTCTTTATTTCGACAATATTTTTCATTGTAACGGAACTGTCAGCAAAATTTACGATTGGAATGACAAAAATTTACTTTCCGAAAACGATTTTCCAGAATGTTTTTTGCTGGAATGACAAAATTTTCGTGATTTTTCGAAAAAACGTTTTGTTTAACGCATTCAACAAAATATTCAAATAATAATAATGGCCGCTCGAAAACGAGCGAGATAGAGACCGCGCGGCGATTCTCGTAACTGCAAAAACGTTAAAAAGCGAAAAAATATAGAAAAAAAAACAAACGCAACGAGACAATCGTATTGCGATGCGGGCACGAGAAATAATTTCCTAGAAACTCCATGTACACGATAATCATATCGCAGACGCACGTGTTCTTATCGACTTGTTCGTAATTCCGAGCTCGAAACACTTGCGGCGAAGAAGCCCGATAATGCCGGCGATCATTTGAGAAGCATTGAAAAGAAAAAACTGCAATGCGCGATTAAAACGTCTGAATGATCGTTGTTCCGTTTGTTTTTTTAACGACCTCGTTTTTTATTTTTCGTAAATATGGAAATTAATGCATCGTCGAATAATTTCGAAGAATAATTGAGTCAAATTTTTTTTACGTCAGACGAACGTCAATTTTACATGTGCGCGAGAAATTTCTATTCACAAAGAGAATCGACGATAATAATGAACGTCGATTTTCTCATCGATCTATTTCCCCGAACGAATTAATCTCGCTCTGATTATTTCAACTGTCGCTTTGCTGCACTTTCCTTCCACTCGAGCAAGTTTATTATTGACATTATTACGAATTTTTGGGTCGTTCACGTGTTTGTGCAGAGCATAATTTTTTAACGAATTTTTAGTGAGGTTAGGAATTGAGTTTACAGTCTTATTCGATATATTTATCGACCTGTATCCTTGAGATCGTAAATTTGAGATAAGTAAATAAAAGAGAAGGAAGAGGGAGGAAAAAAATGCATACGAAGGCGCGTCAAAAGTTGACGAACACAAGAGCGGTCGTTGAACGCCGTTCCGCATCTCCGGCTTTCTGTTGGATTCGCACAAACAACTCTTTACTCACGGTCCATCCTGCTCACTCGTGCGCTGATGCTTGTCGTCGTCTCTCTTTTCCGCTGGACATTTCGTGCCGGTGCACTCAATCACGAAGATCGAGAGGCTCTTGTTCACGAACGCAGCCCGGCAAAAGCCGAAAGAATCTCGCACTTTATGTGCGATTGTCCACTGACGCAGTGAGAAACTTTTAAAACTAAAGGGCTCGGCCATCTTGTCGAAAACTTTCGATAAAAAAACAAAAGGAAAAATCAATGGAATCGCGAGAGGATTAAAATCAATCGCGGACTTTTCATTATTGCGAGGACCATAATTTTTTTATTGCATTTTGTGCAGAGACTTCGCTCGTCCCTGCTCGCGATTTACTTTTCGTTTTTTGTTCATTTCCCATTGTGCATTCACCTTTACCCGGCGCGCCGGTTGGGCGTCCCAGAGGTTTACTGGTTGGCCACCAGAGGCGCAGTGTCGCTTGTGGGTGGCGGGCGGAGGGGATCGTAGAGCAGCGACGCTACCGCCACAGCGGAGCGAGGGAACATCAGTCCACTTCGCGGCCGGGTATACGCTGAAGTGGTCGCTGCAGCGTTGCTTCATGAGCTTACGAATGTAGCAGAAAGGAGACAGAGGATATGGCGGAGAGAGAGAGAGAGAGAGTGTCTGTAGGTCCTGCAGGTTGCGCAGAAGCAAAAAGCATGACACCGAAAGAGACGAAAGACGTATTGGTGCGATGTCTCGCAGCCACTGTACGATTATCAGTCTGCTACTGGACTTGACGCGTGAACGACGCCCCCTTGATTCTCCTCGTACACACGTCGTTCAGTTTCCGGATCTCTCGATTCTCTCCCCCCGACCACTTAATGAATTCTTGCTTCATATTAATTACTCTCGTCACCCAAAAAACCAGCGACGAAGCTCGTCGAATTGACGAGTGCATCGAACTCGATTGATGGCAATTTTATTAGCGCCAGTGTCACGAATTACATTTTGTAAATGCCCACAAAGACATGTTCGTCTTCGAGTCTTCGTATAACCTCGAGCCACACTCAAATATACCGAAAAAATGGACTCGAGATTAATAAGGCGCGAAAAAAAATCGTAGGAATTGAGAAACGCATGAGAGAAGGTCGTTCGTGATAATAAACACGTAGAGTCGAACAAAACGACGAGGCCACGCGATTACGCGAGAGACAGTTGTTGCAACGTAGCTCGACAGACTCGAGAGAGACGGAATATTCAAGCGAGAGAGTGAGAGTGAGAAAGAGAGAGAGAGAGAGGCGACAGAACGAGGTTGTCGGAGACGGGAGTGTCGCTCGAGACTTCGTAATAGTCGGGACGTTCTCGACGAGTCGAAAACCTCAGCAAAAAGTAAAAAACTCTCTTCAAAAAAAAAAAAAAACGAATACCTCACAGCCTTTTTATTTCCATGACGTGTAATTCGGAAGGTGCGCGGTTCGGTCTTTCCAAAGTGTCGAAAAATTTGTTCGATGTTTCGTGAGGAGCTTACGAACCTCGGGAACCAAGTATCGATAAGAAATAATAGGCAAATTTTAAAAACAAGAACATTCGTCAGCCGATCGGGAGCGAAACGCAAAAAAAACATACGCTCCAATTTTATAACGCATGTGTCGTAAAATCTATTTATACGATCCAGGTTGTAGATTAAACAGGAATTTTCAACTTATCTCTACGCCATATAGATACACGTTGACATATACATGTAGCTCCAAGAGTACAATAGAAAGAAAGTGAGAAAAAAAACCGACTGCAAGAGTGTCAGACCTTGAAGCGGGACTTTGGACAGTCAAGAGACACTTGGGTCGATCGAAACGTATTCGCCTGTCTATGACTGACGACTGACTCGATAGAACATTGCAGCGCACAGCAGTCAACGCTGCTCTTCGTTCCCCCTCCCCTCCTAACCCCCTGAACGCATACTGCGCCCCTCGTAATTCAACACGAACGTGAGAGCGAAAGAGATCGAATCAAGTTTACGACGAGCGAGAGGGGATAAGAAAACTAAAGAGCGCGAGCGCATACGGCCATGCACGAACGAGAGAGAGACACTGCGAGTTTCCGAGCGAGTCAGAACCAACGCGAACGAAGGAGAGCGCTGGCATACTAAAGGAGTGGGGGCTGTATTGCATTGTGGGGAAGGCAAACGTGGATCCGAGCGTCCCGAGACGCGCGCCGAGGCCTTTCAGTCAAGTTAAACCTGTGCAACGGCACACAACGCGAACGAGTCTTCGCGTACATCGATAAACGCCGAATCCGAGTTATTATCAACAAATCATTCTCTCGGGCCTCGGTATTTACATTGTTTCTTTTTAACGACTGTGCGCTCGAGTGACAAGAATAATAAATATATCCACGCTATCATTTATTTCGAGAGTTTTTCGCAAGTTACGTCGTTTCAGTGAAGTGAAGTGCGTCGTATCGTTCGGTCAAACAAAAAGTTGAATAAATATCGAATGATCCAACGAGCGATTCCAGTTTTCTCAACTAAAAATCGTTACATTTTATTTTCTACGATCCATTTTCCGTTTTCACTCGTACTGTGAAATTTGACGAGTCGTTCGCGTTAATAATTGTTACGAAGGAGTTGATAAAAATAAAGAAAAAGTGAAAAATTGTCGACAATTTGGAAATATTGCTGTGCGCGAGGTGAAAGAACTAGCCAGTGAACGAAAGAGAGAGAGAGAGAGAGAGAGCGATTCAGCGTTATGCCAGCTTGACAGCTGACGGTCGGTGGTTTTCCAAGTTCGTCGGCAACCTGGCGTCGTCGTCGTTCAAATGAAGCTGCGGCGTCGCTGCATGCAGACGCTCGGCGTCTCCGTCAAACAGTTGAGACGGAAGTTTCTCGAGTTAGGAGCCCGTATACTCCACGTTCAGGCGTCGAAACCCCACGACATGGCCCTAGTGGTACGTTGTTCAATAATTTTATTTTCGATCCTATATCAACGCGCTAAATCATTTCTCAAAAAAATAAAACCAACTCGGCCCCGAACGAATTCACTTTTTTCACGATCCTCCAAACATTCGGTTCGCCATTCGTTGGCAAATAATCCTCCGAAATTCGACCAGAATTTTGTCACGTTAAAAATGATATTTCAGCACGAAAGTGGCCATTTTTTTAAGTGACAGTTGAGAACAAAAATGGACGAATTTCGAGACGTCAAATGACACAACGTCAGCGATTTATCAATTGAAAGCAATGAAAAGCTCGAAATTATTGAAAATAAATAACAAAATACAATTAATTCTCGAAAAATAACAAATTTATAACGATAAAAAAAATTCTCGTACCCAAAAACGTAAAATAAAGTTGTATTTTCACGATGTCGAAATCTCGGCGATGTACACGAAAAGCCTCAAATTCCAAGGTCATCGAAAGTCGAGTTTAACAATAAAAAAAAAAAGCGAAATATTACTGCACAATGCCGAATGTGCCGAAGAAATAACGAAAATGAAGAGAGTACGAGAAAAAACTGAGCCACAAAGAAATGTCAAGTGTCAGAATAATTTATGAGCGCCATAAACGAAAAGAATCCTTGAGAAAAAATGATGCCCCCGATTTGAGAAACTGTCGGAATGATTTGGCCGAGCGATGGACGTTTCGCGTAATTCTTATGCACAAAAATGTGAAAAAAATTGCACAACACACCTGTGACGCAAAAGATGGTGCGAGAGAAAATTTCTCGCTCGAGACTGAGGCTCGGCGTGCCTACACGCACTTTGTAGGACGTCAGGTTGACTGGGGTTTCTACATTTCTATGTATATATATGTGCAGCAGAAAGGTCGCCCCATATCCGCGAGTGATTTATCGATAGCAATTAGAAGGGGCACGAAATAGAAAAATGCAAAAATGAGAATCAAAACAAAACGCTAAAGGTCTGACTTTTCAGTTTATTTTTTTCTCAATCTCCTTTTTTTCTCATGTGTTTTTCATCGCCGGACGTGAGGCACCTGTGCCCAATCCGGTAGTACACTTTGTGAATATTTTTTCGTATACAAACCAGTTCGTAGGACGGGCGTTACTATCCCGATGCTCGGTCGGCGAGCTCTCGACTCTTGGCTCTCATTTTTTTCTCCCCCAACCCCTCCGATGTCTCCGGAACCTTCTTTATGCAATTTTTTTCGTGTCTTTCCTTTTTTTTTTCACAATTCCTTTTTTTTCTCCTCCCTTTTCACGAGCACAATAAATTCACTCTGTATCGGAAACTTTTGACATTGAGTGTACCCGGCCAGACATACTTGCTGGTCGAGACTGGGGGCGAGGGTGAGCTCTCTCGGCCTCGTAACCACGCATTATATATTTCTCTCTCTCCCTCTATATATATATACAAGTAAATATACACACATACACACCTCGCGGTACCATGCACACGTGTGTGTGCTACGTAATATACAGATTTTTATAAATGTATATAAATCCATGGAAATTCACTATAGTAAGTTCCATATACTCGTGCAACTAACGTACAGCACGACAGATCCGTCAGCTGCTGTTGCCGTTGCACCGAATTCACGTTCTCCGGGTCAAAAATCGAGAAAAAAAACAAAAATCCTGATAAATCTCAGAATTCGTCGATTTCTTCTGCACTGAAAATTCAATTTTGTCGAAAAACGTCGATATTTTGTTGAATACAGCCAACTAAATATTTTGGGATCATTTCAAAATTTTCGTTATTTCGACAATATTTTTCATTTGTAACGGAACTGTCAGCAAAATTTACGATTGGAATGACAAAAATTCACTTTCCGAAAAGATTTTCCAGAATGTTTTTTGCTGGAATGACAAAATTTTCGTGATTTTTCGAAAAAAAAACGTTTAGCTGAACGTATCCAACAAAATTTTCTTTTCGGTGTGTTTTTTTTTCTCATGATTCTGAAGTTTGCATCGTTGGAATGCAACGAAATGCGCAGAATGTAATTACGATGATTAAATGATCGATTTTTGCCACCCGAAAAGCATTTTGGCTTGAAAATTTTGGATGACGTTGAAAATTGAACGAATCGTTAATAAATTGAAATATTTTTCGTCGCATTCCAACGTCGCAAACTTCAGCATCATTTTTTTCTGGACTTATTGAAATTACGAAATAATCATTAATTTTGCTTCTGGAAATAAACTCGCGAAATGATTTTTTTGGAAGGAAATATTTATTTTAATGATAATGAAATTTTTTTGACGTTTATAGCAAAATTTCCGAGTTTTCGGTTCAAGGGTAAATCGTTGTGAAATATTAATTGTTGAAAAATATCAAGACCGTTCGATTTTTTGATATTAAAAATAGAAATATCGCGATGGACAGTATCGGTGACCGAGTGCGAATGTATTTGTGTGTCGCAAACCTCTCGTTATCATTAAAATAGTCACGGACGTCATTCGAACGCCGATTAATCGTTGACTTGCTCGCCGGAGACGTGGGATGGCCGAGAAGGGGAGAACGACAGAGATCGAGAGAGAATGAGCGAGAGAGAGACGAACAATAAGAGAAGAGAAAATAACTTACGAAAGAAAACAATGAAAAATCTTGTTGATAAAGTTTCGTATCGCTTCTGTATTGTTGCCCCGGCGTTCACATACATTTTCATTCTATCGTAAAAAGTGTTGATGAGACAGGCCAAAGATTGCTGAGCAATGACTCAGGGCAAGCGAGTGGAAATGCGAACGTTGCACACTGGAAATTCAATTTCATTGAAAAAGCTCGATGTTTCCTCAAACGATTCCATCCTACACGGAAAAATCAAAATTTCAAATTTAGAAAATTTCCCTACAGGAGGAACAAAAAACTAATAAAATTATCCGATAGAAAAAAAAGGACAGAGAATCAAAATTGAAAAATAAAATACGGAAATGGCATCGAACTTTGGAAAATTCTGACTCGACGAATTGCAAATTTTCCGAAGGCTGAAGGAAGAAATAAAATATTGAATTTTTTTTGCGAAATTTCATTCTCGTTGAAATTCACCCTCGTCGGATAAAAAATTGTCAAAAATTCAAGGTCATTCTCGGATTCTATTCCGTACCGGAAATTTATTGATTTTGATTCTTTCCAATGACTCTAAAGTTTGCATCGTTGGAATGCAACGGAATTGGTTTTTATCTTTGGCAAAAATAATTATTTAATTGAGAAATGTAATTCCGATGATGAAATGATCGATTTTTGCCATCCGAAATGCATATCGGGTCGAGATCATCAACAAAATCAAATATATTTCGTTGCATTCCATTGAAATAACACATTGAAAAGGCTCTGAACAAAATTTCCTCAACGAAAAATGAAGAAATTCTGTTGCTCGTGCATTTACGTGTGTTGCGAATTTATAAATAGTTGCACGATGGAGCCAAGTTGTTAATTAAAAAGCTGCAACTCAATTGACGTTGTTGTAGCTTTATTTTCATTACACTTGGCAATTTTAATAACAATAATGAGATTACGAGGAAGATGATAATGGGAATGACAAGGTCAAAGCCCTGGAGTCTCTATTATCTTGAATAAATAATTATAAATTAATTAGACTGATGCGAGGTGGAAAAAAGTTGTTGCTGATTCTCGCTGTGCACTTAATACATACGTCCTTTGAAATAAAACGTCTAGGCGTATCTCTTTATAAAGCAAAGTATATGTTGCTGGTATAGCTATATAATGGAGAATTGTACGAGCTGCTGGCGCGCGTTTCTTCCGTCTGGCCCAGAATGTTGGCGATCCCCGCGAGCTTTCACTGCAGTTTTCTCGTCTGGCTGCTGGCCTCACGAGACCTCAGCCACTACGACGCCGCAACCGCAGCCACCGCCGCGGACACTCGGTCGATATATAAACTTCTTTGCTGCTTCTGTGTCGTCGTTTTTTTTCTCTCTCTCTCGTCTCTCGCCTCCTACCTCCTCTTTTTTTTATTCCTTTTTTAACTCGCTCTCTTTTTTTTCATCAACGTCAGACTTTTAAATGTCACGACTCCAACGCATCGGGCTCGCAAGGCCCTGCGCGCTTCGAATCGAATAATTGGCTTGTGCATAAAGAGTCACGAAAAAATATGTCGCCAAGAATTTTAAACTTTGGCCATTTTTATCAAAAATTTCCTTCTCTCGATATATTTTCAACCAAAAATCCAATCCGCTCGCTCACACACGTTGCAGCCTAAATTTTCTTTCAACATTTACCACGCGCGACTAAATCGATCGCGCCGTTTACCTCGATCGATATCCTCATCAAATTCATTCAACATTGCCAAATATAAATTCGACACAATTACACTCGCGGATGGACGTATCCAAACAGAAAAACAAACATTTGCGCGCGCGTGCAACAGAATTTATTATGGCTATCGAGCAGTTTGTTATTATTACGAGAACGAATGCACACGCGCTTCACTTATTTTCGTTTCGACGTCGCTCCTTATCACGACAAAGTCTGAAGAAGTGAAAAAAAAAATTAATAATAATAACAATAAGAAATGCGAGTTTGTTCGTTAGTTAAGAATAAACGCGAATGTGTGCAGTGTTTTGTTTTTATTAGTGTAACACACTGAGACGAAAAAAAATGTATGCATGCGATCTGCTTGTCTCCCGCGCCCCGGAGAGCCAACTCGTCAAAGAACTCGAACGACACTTTATCGGGCCACTCGTTCGTGTGTCTCCTCTCTCGATGTATGCGTTTTCCACACACACACTATAAACTTGCCTCTGCGTCTGTACCGCGCTGTTTTTTTTCTGCACACACGCAAGACCGTAAATGAGGCGAGATAGAAAGAGAAAGAGAGAGGGAGCGAGAGATTCGAGGTGAGGAAATGCGGCGGATCGTTAACCGAGTCCGCAACTCCGATAATCGTCGAGTGTGCGTCACAGACTTGAATCCTAAATGACCACCAGACTCTGTACAGCCCGAGAAATTTTTATTTCTTATCATTATCATTCTTCTTTCCGACTTTTTCTCCCCAAACACACGCTCCCGCAACAAGATTGCGCACTTTGATTCACTTTTTCGTTTTCTTTCGTCATCTTTATGGAAATTTTTCGAAAGTATTGTCGCACGCCATTTCGAAAATGACATTCGGAGAAATGAGTCAATTGTCCAGTCAACGTCGCGTATTTGCAGAATCATTTTTTTTAGCATTTTTTTTTTTGCGATTTATCAACAAAAATCCATTTCAGTGAGCGAAATTTTTTTTTTCCGTCAATTACTCGCTTTCTCGCTATCAGATAAATTTTTTCGCATATTTTGGAGATAAAAAACAATGCTCTCGTCTTTGTTTCTTTTGATTCCCGGTTGCCAATGATGTTTACTAGTTTTTTTACGTTTTTTTTCTCACGGGAATGAAAATTTTTGGAAAAAGTCAATAATTTTACAGTTTTCTTGCTTTTTATTTGTGATATTCCAACTTGAGAGCGTTTGGCAATAAAGATTATTATTCTTGTGGTTATTATTATTATTATTATTATCTATGATTCTCCGAAATGCATTGGAATGAGAAAAAAATGATTGGTTTAAAGTTCACACTTTGCGAGACACACTTCCCGGAAGACTCGCGAAATCTTATCACTCGTTCCTCCCTCGCCCTCCTCCCCTGCTCCGATATTCTGCATTACACATATTAAATGGCGTGGACGAAGACACGAGGAATAAACGGACGAGAGCTCGCATAGGATTTGGCGTCATAAAAATGAAACAGAGCATTTAATTAAGCGAAGAGAAAAAACGGCAAATTACATCGATCGTGATTCTGCTGGTGCTGAGAAATTCAAGTTTTAAAGTTATCGGTCCATTGGCCTGACCCAATTTATTCTTTTGGCATTTCAGCTTTTACGATCGGTCAATAAAAACTAATTTATATTCAATCACTGTCGCGTATTATCTCGGCAAACTTTTTCGACCGTTTATTTTTTCGTTTAATTGAAGAAATTTATATTTTTATGAATTTTCAACTTTTTTCCTCGCTCCAAATATCGTCGTCCATTCTCGCGTGCGACAGACTTCGGACATTTTTTATAGGCTCGACTCATTTTTTTTTTTTGGCTTTTTGATCTCGTATCGCTCCATTTTTTTCTTTTTTATTCTTCACGTTTCGTGTCATGTGTGTGCAGCAACGACTATATTGTAGCGTCCAATCGGTCTCGTGATGCGCGTGAGGAGAGCGTTTTAAAGGACGTCTCTCGCTTCGTAATTAGCTGTCTAGACTACCGACGCTATTATCTGGGTCTCGTTAGCCTTATCTCCGGCAAACGGGAAGCTCTCTCGGTTCTCTCGCTGCGCTGGAAGTTACGCAAGTGCGTCGACGACGACGACGACGACAGCGGCGTCGTCGTGCACACTCGACGTCCAAACTCCGATACACTATTTTTATTATCGTGCAGCTCGCGCGACGTTTGCCACGATACTTAAAAGTTGAAAAAAAGAAGAAAATTTTCGAACGAAAAAAATGGAAAATTATTTGAAAATTTCATGAAATTCTTTGACGAGCAACAAAGTTTTTTTTTTTTATTTTCATCTCCTGTCGCTTTTTTTGCATCCTTGAACGAAACGTCGCATTTGTAATGCGCCTTGGCTGCAGGTTTGCTTTTTTTTCTTTTATTCCTGGAGGCCGAGTCTCGCAGCAGAGACTTATAAAAGTATGCACTCGGATATACAGATCTGATATATTGTGCAAAGTTATAATGTAATTCATCGTCGCAACAGCGGATCACTCGAGTCCATGGCCCCTTTATTAGATTTCTACGTTTTATGAGCTCCCGCAGCTTCTCTCTGCTCTTTTTTCTCGTTGGTCCCGGTGCAGGCGCACCGATAAGCCAGTAGCGAAACAATCTCTGCGTTTGCTTATCATCTACGCCTACCAACGAATGTTCGAGCTTTATGGATTTTTTATTTTTTCATCCGTATATCTGTTACAACGAGACCTCGTGGTCAATCACGACTTTTTTTACACTAACACGCAAATACAGACTCGCCAGAACACTTTCGCACTCGATTTGTCGCTATCCAAATACCGATTACTGCGTTCTCCTTCGTCGTATTTGCATTCAACTTGCTCGTGTGAAAATTGACCAATTTTTTGCCATTCCAACCGAGGGAAAGCTTCGCAACGCTCTTGATCAGTCAAATAAGAAAATCTTCCTACTGGGGAAAAAATGCGAACGAAATGTTCGAATTACCTGGAAATTATTTTATTACAATATTTTGGTCATTATTTCGTCGAATTTTTATTCATTATTTGCTCGAGACTTTTCTGTTGCGAAATGAAATGAAATTATGGTTTTTCTTGTCCTAAATCGATGCTGCTGGCGGTGGCAATGTTGCGTGACGTTTGTCCAGCTTGTGCAACGTGAAATCGCTTAGAGTGCACTGAAATTTCCTCGTTGAACGTTCGTCAATCGACGCAAGCGGAAATGGCATAAAACGAACGACACGTTTCTTCACCTACTTCCACTCGTTATTTTTATGGTATCCACGTAAACTTTGTATCCTCCATTTGTACATAATATATATCTGTGTACAAATGGAACTCTGTACACGAAGGATACATTTATATAAATGGTTAGAACGTGTTCTCACGATAGAGGGAAAAAAAAAATTGACCGGCGCGCCTTTTACTATTTCCGTGGGACAACCGCAGACTTCCGGGTTTGTCTGCATCGTCTCTGTCTCGAGAAAAATCTACTTTAAGGAGGCCAAGACTAATTCTTGCCTTTTAAGACACGCAGCTCCATTTTTCCGTTCGTTCCCGAGACAAAAACTCGCGGCGAACTTGGATTTCATTAATTTCCAATATGATTTGAAAAAAATGCACGCGATAATCGTGGAGATTTTTTCTTCATTGAAATTGAGGTCTGTGTGAGAATTTAATTAGAAATTTTATTTGGATTTTCCGCATCCTCGTACATTGAGAATTCATTCTTTTGTGGAATCCATGAAAGCGTTTCTTTTTTTATCCTCGTGAGGATCGTTGCGTGTGCAGTTGCAACGTGTATTTCTGCATGCACCACAGTCCTACGTAAATTCCGATGGAAGCACGTCATTAAGGTACTTTGGTCGTAAAGCCGAGAGAGACAGAGAGAGGGAGAGAAAAGACAGACGCAAGGGTAGTTGGAAATGCATATGCTGCACCTGCTGACGTTTTCGGCCGCCGGGTCTTTCTGTGCTGGGGTCGCCACTGTACAAAGGTGGCGAGCGAGAGAGAGAGAGAGAGCTTTCGGTCGATGCTTGAAGGTCACGACCCTTTCCGCTTTCCTTGCCCGCCCTTCATCTCCAGACAATTAGGAAATTTCAGGTCAGAGACAGAACGCTCCGTTCTCGTCAAAATGAAGCTTTAATTAACAATTCAAATTAACTATTACATCTTCCAGCTTTTTCTCTCCCTCGTCCTTTTTATTCCTGTCACTTTTATCACGAGCCAGCGAAATAAATTTGCATTTTCATGCACATCACGCTTCCGCAGACTCTTCTCTCAAGCGACGCAATCGTAATTCCATATTTATTCAGATAAGAAAATATCAGAGTTTAGCCAGATTTTAGTGAACGTTTCTGGTCGCCTGAATCACCAACTAGACGAAATGGACGATCGATCTGACGGTGTGAACAAGTTCGGAGCCAAAAATCGGCGGATTTTTAGGTTAAACGAGAAAATAAAATATACAAAGTACGAGGCGCGGCTTTGCGGATATCGGCGTGTCGTACAGGCAAAAGGATATTATGACTGGGACAAAAATCCGGTCTACGGTAATCCGAGGACGGGCTCTCGGTGCTTCCGTAATTGATACGTCTGCAGAACGTGATCGTGCTTTAGAACGTACGCGACAACGAAAGGAATTTACAAAAAATGAAAAATACCTTTTTAAATTTTCTTTGGAAATGTTGAAAATATCAGCAGTTTACTTAATTACGAGGCTGAAGTTTGCAACGTTGGAATGCAACGAAAAATATGTATTTTTATTCATAATTTGTTTAATTTGATAAAACATCGAAATCTTTCGAGTTTATATACTTGTTGGGCCGCAAAAATCAATCGTTTTATCATTGTACATTTTTGTTAAGAGTTTTGTTACAAAATGAACGAATTTCGTTGCATCCCAACGATGCAAACTTCAACGTCATACTTAATTTATTTGAACAAGATGAAAAAAATGATTTAACTTGGATTTTTGTTGTCGATTTCTTGACCGACCCCCATTACCCCCAATGCCTCGTTTATTCCACGCGCGTGCACGTGTTTTCATCTTATTAAGCTACTTTCGTAAATTTATATGCCGCCGCCAACCGTCTGGCTTTCCCCATGAAGGATCAAATTTTGTTTATGTTCAAACATGATCCGTAAGAACGGAGAAGGAAGAAAGGGGAAAAAGGCAGAATTGGCCAACGGTATTTAGTCCCCGGAGAGCTCGGGTTAACCCCGTGCGACGTATCTTTTTCCCAGACATCTCATCGTGACGTAAGAGCCCTAGTTTCCGAGTAGCAACATCCATTTTTCAGCTGACGCGTGTACACATGATTTTCCGTCAATTTACAACGACGGACACTTGAATTTTGATCCCTCGAGACCGATCATATAAATTGGGGGGAAGAGTAAAGACTTTTAAAGCGGTCAGAATTTTTGATAATTATCGATCCTCCTAAAAGTTGATTAAACTTTGATTCACTAATAAAAATTAATTCGAGGCTCGTGTCAGTTTCGCACAGTCTCAGGAATCGCGCACGAGTGAGAAATGAAATAATTGATTAATTTCATCGATTATTCGTGGCTTTCAGAGACCGTTGGACAAACGCCGGATTTTCTTAGGGAGGTTTTCGTTGATTTAATGGCAATAGCTCGACCGAACTGCGAGTAGAATTCATTGAATAGTTCAAGAGCTAGCAAAGTCACCGCTCTATAGTTATACATCTATAAAGACGCGAGATTTAATATATTTGTGTCGAATACCAAGTGCACCGACCTCGCCAAGGTTTTACACTCCTCGAGTCTTTCTTCAACGCGGATAGCGGGATCGATTCTTCGTCTGCCAGACTTGCCAGCTCGGAGGGCCCTCGCCCTGCGAATGTCGTATTGCACGAAACGTTCAAACTCGTCGCGTCCTCGTTCCACCTTCTCATTTTCTTACTCACAACACATATTCTGCCATTATCGTCTCCTACTCGATCGATATACATTTTCCAGTACTCAGCAGTGAACATACACCGTTTCTGAATGCGCAGACACAAAATATCGTTAATTTACCAAAATTCGGGGTAATGCGGGTCAGTTAAGGTAAAAAATCTGCTGGAGCATATTTTTTATTGCGAGGCATAATGATTTCGAAGTTTTGACGCCCACAATTGGCGAATTTACGTTTCGCAAACTTTGTCGTGACCCTCATTACCCCGAAAATCAGTAATTACTCTCGTGTCTGCTAAATTGGATACTTTTTCGCCCACTTCCCTGAAAAAAAAAACGTGAAATGGACCGTAGAGCTAGGGTGGAAAGTCCGAGATACTATGGACATGGTAAAACACACGAGGGGGTCTGCTGGCCTGTCTCGAACGCGTGGGCGTTCATTTGCAACCCCGTTCAACCCTCGGTTTGACCGTTGTGTACCGAGAATGGAAAACTACATTCACCAACCCCCCTTTGCTGCTCCTCTAAAGTTTCAACGCTCCCTCGTCTGGTTCCTCTTGCAATTTAACTCGGAAATATCCTCGATGTTTATAATGCCGAATAAAAAGTTGTACTGGAGTTTTCCCCTGGCGTGCGATGATTATAAATTATTTTCGGTCTGTCTCGATATCGTTTCGTCGCGCGTTTTCATCGATTTTAATAATGATTTGTCTAACAATGCGAAAAATACAACGCGATTATGATACAATTTCGTAATTCGAGCGCGTCTCGTGTTTTTTATGTGTCTTGGCCGATGGAATGCAAAATGTAATGAAACGACGAGCATTATCAACATGACACGTAATATTCGTAAAAACGGTCAAAGTCGAAAGTCGTAATGTCGTAATAACGAACGCGAGGCACGACGGTTGCGACATTGATCGATACGTGGATAGAAACAAACACTTTGTTTGTGTTTTCCCGTGTGAATATTTGTCGACGATGAAAAAAGGAACAATGTTGGCGAAAAAAACGGATTTTTTGTTCATTGTTGTGAATTATTTTCGGAATTAACGTCAAACGTAAATGTTACGGTCGATTGTAATGTTTTGTCGTTTTGTCCTTGAAAAATTAGATGCTGTCGGTGAGCGCAGGCATGGAGGTCGGCAGCGGAGGTCACGGAGGTCACGGAGCACTTGGGGGTGGTTTGGTCGAAGCGAGCCCCAATGCTGGCGGCGGCGGCGTTGTCGGTGGTCACGGTAGCGATGGCATGCAAGAGGCCATTGTCGCCGCAGCCAGAGATCGAGCCATTCGAGCAGGAAGTGTACGACAGGATCTTGCTCTCGATCTTCCTCCGCGGCTGCAACTTCCCGATGGCGAGGAAAGGCCTTACGGGGCACACACGACCCTCCATCTCCGCGATCCCGAGCAGGTAATTTCCATTGGTCATTTTTTTCATTTTTTTTCTCCATCTTTTTCTCTTCGATTCTCGTCACTTTGCTCGACCTTAAAACGCCTCAGAAATGGCTTTGATCTCTTCTCGAATAACTCTTTTCCCCGAGCACCCTAAAATCAACATATTGCCGCGAAAATAAAGCGCAAAAAATCAACACCCAATTCGTGGGAGGGGAAAAGATCGAATTTTTGAAAACATGCGAAATAACAACCGATCGGGGTTTGTGTTTTGCACTAGCGCCACATCACGTGCATCTTTTTATCGCGCAGGCTTCCGTCGCGTGTTTACTAAGTTCTTAAATTTCTGTAACATCATCCCCGATCAGCAGCTGCTCTTGTTTTCATTCTTTACGAGCCTCTTCGCGAGACACTTTTTATTTCACAACCCAACAACAACGTTCTCATTTCATTTTTCCATCGGATACTGAAAATTTCGTCCCGTATCCAAATTTACATTTTGCCCATCAAAAACTATCCCGAATTCAAGGTCTAAATTGAAAAATTGAAAAAAAAAATTCGTTCGTTTGACACAAAATTGATTTTGTTGAATTATTCGCCGGTTCAGAGCGATTCAAATAATTTTTAATCGTAAGAAATGCATTTTAATTGGTTTCGTGTTTTTGTTGTCGTAACAGGAGAGCGAGATTTATCAAAAGTGTGTGAGACCACCGCCCAACAGGACGGTATTCGACAGCGAGAGTCCACCGCCGTACAGAAGTCATTCGGCATTGTTGGACCCGCCAGATCGAATAGTAAGATGTCACAGTGCTGGTAGCTCGTTATTGAGGGTTTTCCGTAAATTTCCAAGTTCGAGCGGTTCGACACCGGGTGTAGTAGTGCCACAATCGAGAAGGCCAACGTTATCGAGTTATTCAGAATCGAGTGGGAATTTGAGCAATCTTTCGAGTTTGACGGTAGTGCCGTGCGAGGCGGACGAGACGAATCATCACCGGCAGCATGTCTGATGGAACAAGAAAAGGGGATTTTACGCCCCGTTCATTTTCGCCAAGAAAAAAATTCACTTCCAAACGGACAAGATAAGCCAAACGAGAGAAAGATAAACAAACAAACAAAAAACATAAATAATAATTAAATAGCCAACGGCAAGGTGGATTTACGAGCGAAGCAAAACGACCTTCGACCTAAATCGATCCTCCTCGTCGTTTTTCTTCTCGTTTTAACTTGTCGCCACCGTCGCACGAAGAGGCTGGTTACTCCGAGAGATCATTTGTTTCAATTACCAACAAACCACCAACAAATTACTTATCGAATCATCAACCAACAACCAAAATATACGAGACAAAAATGTAGAAACAACAACAACAACAAGCAACTAACGAAACGAGGAGAATCAATGATAACGAAAAATTTAACTCGGGTGCTACAAGTCCTCAGGGGCACGGGGAAATAAAGGAGATCCTCAAGACTGACTCGCGGGACATGAAACTTCACAATACTATATATACATATATATACATATATGTTGTATTTAACGAAGAAGACGAGAGTAAAAAAAAAAAACACACACAAACAATACCGAAAAAAAAACAAGATGAAGCAAGCGGAGAAAGCAAAGAACAAAATTTTGTGTATATATATATGTATATATAGATATAATATATTATTAGAAAAGGGAGAGTCGACGAGGGCCGCGGCTCCAAGGCTCCATTGTCAGATTATTCAGAGAATAAGTAAATAAATACACGCGCCTTCTCCATTCTCAAAAAAAAGAAAAAATGAAAAACGACTAAATTGCAAGGAAAGAAAGAAAGGGACACAGAGAGCGTTATTGTGTGCGTGTATGTGTGCGTGTGTGTGCGCGCGAGAGAGAGAAAAAGGCTGGAATTTTTCGCCGATTAATTCGTTAATGGGCCGTCCGAAAGATTTGCGCCATTACGAAAACTAAGAGAGCGGAGGAAAGACGAAGAAAACGAAAGTATCGACGAGTACACTGGAAACGTGTACGACCTCGCCACGAGAGAATTTTATATGTTTAATGCTTCTATGTAGAAAGAAACAAAAAACTCAAGAAAAGAAACGATGCAGACTATTGGATTAGCAAAAATAATGAATTTTCTCTCATTGGCCATTTTCTTTCTTCCTTCGTGAAACAACTGAATCAAGTTTCAATGAGTTTTGACCGGCCGAGCTGCCAACGGAGTCACAAAAAGGAGCACATTCATGTAAACGTATGTTTTTATATATTTGTGTATATGCTTTTTCAATAACCTCATACATGTATATCGAAAGTATATGCGAATATATATAAACATACGTATATGTCGATCGCGGAAGTTTGTTCATTGCGAAAAAGACTTAGTAAATTATTTATTGGCAATATTGCGATTGATGCATGTTTGCGAGATTTATTATTAATTAATAAAGAAAATAACTAATACGAGATTCGAGAAATATTGGGGCTAGTGATTGGAGAGGAATAATGAAGGAAAATGAACAAGATTATGATGAAATAATGCGGTTTGTGGACGAGGGTCGTGGATTTTTGGTCGTTCATGCCCCGACAGCCAATTTCCAAGTTTATAAGGGGCAAGAACCGAGATGTAGGGTGGAAAAGATGCTGCGAATGATATCGCGCGTAGATATTTGTGCCTGGGTGTCAACATGCAAGATTTCATTTCGATTGAGAGTCAAGTTTACTCGTGAACACGTCTTTGACCTACTTTTTTCCGACCTCAATCATCTCTCGAGCTGTTTACGTATGTGCGTGCATGTCTGTTTGTCTGTCCTGCTGTTGTGTCCGTTTTTTCCAACCAAATCGATCGCTATCCGATATCGAAAGCTCTGCAAATTACCAAACCGAAATACGCTATCAGACACTTAGCGTCGAACCATTCGATGCCTAATTAACAAGCAAATCATTAACTCAATCATTTCATATTAATTATTCAATCAATACACTTTGTAGTGCCAACGCGGTCGGAGGAAAACACTGAGATACGGAGTGAGAGACATGAGGAATTATCGTTAAGAATAAATCTTTGTAAATATTAGGCTAGGTAGATCAATATCGATATTAAACGATAATGGCTAAACGAAAACAAGAAAAATTAAACAATTATTATTATGCTACGTAACCGATTACGAAGGATACATGAAAATACACTCTGAACACACGTACACGAGGATTATTAAAATGAAGAGGAAACAAAAACGAAGAATTTAATAAAGTAACGAACGATGCGAGAGAACGAGAGGAAAACTCGAGAAAATTTGGGACTTTTTTCTTATTTTTACCTTGACGATTCATTTCATTTTCAATTGGATTTCGTGCAAGTCTTTCGAGAGAAAACAAAAGTGCTTTTGGGCTTTTTATTATTTACCGAATTCCACGATTTTTTTCGAGCGAGTCCTGGATTGCTTCGTCGTCACGTTTTAGTGGCTCGGACTGATAGACTTTCCTACCGATGACGCAATCGCCAAAAACATTTCGACCAACATTCGTGGCTTCTTTTCGTTGGATTCTCACGTACGTGGAATAACGAAATTCATTTATTTCTTCGTTCCTTTCGATTCTCTCACATCGGTCAATCAATCGCGGCGTTATAATAAATAACGCCCTTAACGTTCTCCCGTCTCTCGAGCGTCCCTCACCAATGTCCGATTGCGAACGCTCATTTTATCATTATACAAATAGATAAGGCCTCAGTTTTTTTTTTCTTTTCAAGTCTTTGACTTTTTTTGAGACGAGATCTGACCCTCGCCCCCTTTGCCAATCAGCCCTCAGCTCCAGATAATTCAATCACGTGGAATTTTTTTTTTCCGTGATTTGGGAAATGTGGATAATCGCGAGGCCGACAAAAAGGATTTGAAATTTCACCGTTTCGGGGGCCGGGGCAGAGCAAACATTTTAGTATATCGAAATGATACGAGAAGTCACCAATTGTCGCAAATCATATATTCCACGATTATCCCAACTTAATTTTTCTAATACGGCCATTTTTTGGTTTCTCATCGTTTTTTTCTTCTTACGAACCCATCGAGAATTGTCGATCGAGATTTTTCGTTTTGTTTCTCTTCCAATCCTTGGTCGCTTCGCAATGAATTCAATTGTATTTACTAAAACTATCGAACGAAAAATCATTGAGGATACTATTTTTGAGCGATTACTCTCGATCGCTCAATTACAAACTCGATAAATATGTTGGAAAATTTCTAAGAAATAGACACAAGTTAATCAATCACAAGTCAATTGTCCGGCCAGTTGTTTACCGAGAGACGAACGAACAATCCGAAGAAAATGATTAAAATGATAAATAAATGAATAAAACACGAAGAGTAACAGAGCAGACAGTCACGAGTCGAGAGAAAGGAAGAAAGAGGGAGAGAAAGAAAGAAAGAAAGAAAGAAAATTATTAGCAAAAATTAAGTCCTACGTTGTTCATTTCTTTGTTTCGGGGGTCCATTTCTCTCCATCTTCGAAAGTGTGTTCAAGCGCATGCAATATTAGACGACGAATATAAATGAAAACGAACGAGGTGCGAAAATGTAAGAGCGAGATAAAGAGAGAGAGAGAGAGAGAAAAAATTTATTAATAATAACGAAAAATGTTGTATTTTGAGAGGGCGGATGAAGTGATTTTACGATTAAGGGCTGGGGTTCAGGGGGAGCGAAGAAAAAAAAAGAAAAACATCTTTTTAACGTGGAAATTACGAGAGGAGAATTAGTAATGATAAACGCGAGAGAAATGATAAATATAAATTAAAGAAAATAAACGAGTCGTTTAATCCAATGGGTCCTGTGCAAGCCTCGGTTAAATTTGAATGTTACATAAGATTTAGTATCGAATTTAAATTAAACTAAATCAAATATATATATACACGAATATATACATATATAAATATATGGCTATGTATATATGTATATAAACGTAAATTCGATTAGGAAAAGATTGATATTGGACCTTTAATTATCATTACGATTTAGCGTTTTTTAGCGTCCTGTGCGATGGTTGAACGAATTTCAATTGTTTTTGTTTGTTTTTTTTCTTTTTCATCCTCCCTGGCCCGTGTGGTGGCCGCTCGACTGGCTCATCGAGGAAAGTCTTTCAATTGTTGTTCCTCGATGAGAAAAGAAGGAAAAAATCGTAGCTGGGCGATCGATCCGGCTGAGCAAAGAACCCAAAATCCACAACAAAAAACGCTTCATCGAATTTTTTATTTAATTCTCTCGTCACATCCTGACGATCGTAAAAAATGTGCGTATTGAATTTTCGAAATGAAATTTAGAAAAAAAAAACCCACACGAGTGGGACGTCGATTCGCGTTTCAAAGGAAAAAATTCGATTTGTGCCAATCGATCTAGATAAATTATTATTATTTGTTTTCGTTTTATTTATTGATGAAAAATTATTGTTATTATTATTATTATATTAGCGCGGTTCTTTGAAGAAATTTTTTCGCCGGTGATCGATCGTCGAATTGAAAAAACAAAAAATATACTAAAAAACAAAAAAAGCTCACGATTTGTAATTAAACAAACGAAAATATAACAAAAACAAAACAAACAAAAAAACAAACATTACTTTTAAGGAATGAAAAATCGGTGTGTCTAGTCTCTCACGGAAGAAGGATCCGGGTCGTCTGAGAAAATAATAATAACAATAATAATAATAATGATAATAATAATATTAATCATAATAATAATAATGTTGAAAAGAAAAAAAATAAAACGGCAATTTCTAGTATTTTTATTATTTTTCTGTTCATTCCCTTCGGGCTGAAAACCTGATTTCTTTTTCTTTTTCTTTTTCTCCTAATTATACGCAACGCAGACGACTTTTCTTTTCGTTTTCTCGATTCTTCGCGTGTAGATTTTTTTTCCTCGTTTTCGGCCATTTTTGTTTCGAAAGTGGTGAATTAATGGCTATCGGCGAAATCAAAAGATCGAAACGTTGAGAATGTATTTTTGATTTTTACATTTTTTTTAGTCTTCACTCACGCGCTCGGCGAACTGCTGGGGATTTCTTGTTGTTTTCACTTTCCTTGAGCACTGACCACCGCTTGATACATATTTTTTTTATTATTTCGGTTTCTTTACGCGTGTTTGATTTCACAATGAGTTTCAATTTTCGCTGCACCACTCACGCGGTAATTTCTTTTATTAACTTTGATGGCCACGATTCCCGAAACGAGACCGAGACACGAAATTGAATATGAAAAAAAAAACAATAAATGTGAAAATCGAGGGAACAAAGTGATTTTGACATTTTGTATTTCCCGTGGACGTCCGATGTTGACATATCGTCGGAAACCTCGCGTTTACCTTTGTTGACAAGGAAAAAGAAATCAACTTTTGACAAATCGCGAGCACGAATAAGCAGATTTTATGGAAAGGAGAAAATTGAAGGAACGACTCGGTTTTGTGTGGCGTGCGTGCAGACTCGAAATAGAAAATTTGACCAGAGTCTCCGCACTGATCACACGTTTGCGATTATTATTATGATTATTATTATCATTGAATTGAATGTTGTTATTATCGTCACTATACTATTGTCATTATTATTATTATAGTCAAGATTATTATTATTATTATTATCATCATTGTATGTGAGCGTTGAGAAAAAAGTTGCCCTTGAAGTGAAACTTTGATTGGTACGTGTGCGTTCAATTCGAGGGCAACTTCACTCAGCCGCACCTCTCGAAAAACAAAGAACGCCCGCCCCCCCAAAACCCTCTAATCGGGCAAACACATTATTATATTATTATTATATTATAGAGTGAAAGTGATATATCGAAGAATGTGATTATCGATTGTCGATCATTTTTCGAACGCAACTCTCGATCGGATTGTAAAACAATTAAAAAATGACAACAAGGACGAGAAAAATCATTTTTTATAAAGTAGAATTGTATCGTTATTACGTATAGAATGAGAGGGAAAGAGAAAAACCATGTTCGTTGTTCACTGCTCTGGCTTGCTAGAAAACAAAAATATCGGGCCTTCCGAGGACTCGTCAATTTTGCGCCGAAGGGACTCGTGTTCATCATCAACAACCCCCTTTTGCGTTAATTATTCTAAAAAAATAACACGGCGAACCCTCATTATCCCTCCCTCCACCTCTCCTCCACATCCCCCCCCTCCCACCAAACTCGTGCCCCGGTTAATCGGCAAAAATTTCGACATTGCAAGATTATTGGTGTACTTATCACGCAGTTTTCTACAAAATAAAGAAAACGATATTTAAAAAAAAAAATACACGTCTTGAGAAAATGATTCGCCATGATGCAAACTCCAGTTTCGAAATTCCTGCGTCGTACTGTTTTATTTACCTATGCATTGGTCGTTGCGTAATTAAATTGCGAAATTACCGGAATTGTATTCGTTTGAATTTGGCGGGAATTAAAAACCTTGATCGAATTCTGTTTTATTGACCATTTCAATCAAGCTACATCATTGATTGAGACATTAGTTCCACAATTTGCCGCAATCTCGTTGTAGCGCTGTTGTCAAGCTCGCTACAAACAAAATGGCGTCCTGTCGACAAATTTTTTCCGTCCCGTGTCCCGCCGGCCGTCGAACAGGCAAAATAAATGCCAGTGCGCATCCAAGATCGCGCATTATAACTTCCGGTTGAGCGTTGGACGCGCCGTGACCGAAGCTACCGCGTTTTACTCCTCGGGCAACTGACAAAAGTGTCTCTCTCGCTCTCTCGGCTTGGTAAAAGATTTTGTACTGGTACAATCGACTCTCGAAGCTGCTAGAGTAGGATCGCTGCGCCGCGTCTTTCGTACACTATAGCGTCCATACATTTATACCGTTATATGTATATATACAGGCTGAAGCGGTTAAACGGCTTTTAGTGCGTCACAGTGTGCGTCGGTCGCGCGTTGATTTTCTTTCATTTTAATTTTTACATGAAAATCGTAATCGTAACTCCCGCTCTCGGGTATGTAGTTGTGGGTACGTGTGAATTCGCGAGTTGGTCAAGATGTTTGTATTTTACGTGATATCCTTAAACCGCGATTCAGTGGTTGAGTAAATAGACGAAAATTCCGGGCTGCAGAGGCGAGGTGCATGATTAAATATATATAACTATATATATATATATATTTGCGTGCGCGCGTGTCTCACCGGAGAGCGCGGGGGGAAGAAAACAAGGCGGCAAGACAGATGAACTCGGTTTTTTTAATGTTACCACGATCGTTATAACCTCACAAATTTTTCGTCATAACGTCGCGACTTTAGTTTCCTCTTTTTCGTTGTTATTTTCCGTTTTTTTTCCTACTCGCGGCTTGGGAACGAGTCGGGAATCACGAGCAGTGGTAAAAATCGCGAGTGCTCTTGGGACTTGTGTGTATATAGATAATCGCGACGACGCTAAAAGCAACTTTTTGTCGTTAAAAACACCAAACTCAAGCTCGAATTTTGCTTCGCACTACGACATCGTGTTTTGCGTCTGCTCAAAAGTAAAATACAGTGAAAAAGAAACGAGAATCGAAGATTGACAGAAAGAAATACAGAGAAAACAGCCACGATGGAGTCAACGACGGTCGAGGTGAATGGCGGGAACGCCGAAGTGGCGCGCGACGAACCTAACCTCGAAAACGTTGAAACGCCGACGAACGAAACGACCAGCAACGAAAATCCCGATGCTAATAACACCAATTCGCTCAGCAGCGTTAAAATGGAGGAACCACAGCCAACTGAGGTTAACGGCGATGTCAAGACTATCAAGAAAAAAATGACACCCGGAGCCAAAAGAAAACTACGCAAAATCAAAGCCAACTCCACCGGAAACTCTGATATTGATGCTAAACCTCATACCAGAGGACAAAAACGAAAAATCTCCGAACCTGACGATTTGAGCTCCGAAGATTCCGCCGAATTCAATGGATTCGACACCAAAGTCACCGACAACCTCGAACCTGGTTCTCACGTCTTACAAAAACTTATCGGTGAGTCCAAAATCAACGAATATCATCCGAAACACTCGACAACTCCTAAAATATTATCCCGCAGCGCTTTATCATGTTTTTTGCATGCCTCGCCAGACTCTGAGTCAAACAGCTTGTCGCGCAGCAAAGTTTCTTGCAGCGTTGTCCCGTTTTTAGCAAATCGTCCCAATTTTTCGATTCAACGCTCGGCCTCGAACTTTTGTAAACAACCAATTAACGGCACAGACTTTTCCGCAGCAAAATTTATGCGCCGTAAAATCGTTTCCATAGATTTTTGTTCCCCGTTTGCTCGTTTTCCTAGAAAATGCGATATCGCTTGAAAAAAAAAAAAAACTTGACCCTGTTTTCTGCTCACAAAGCCGAGGCAGAATCCGCGGACCAAACGCAAACCCCACAGACCAAGAGACTGCGGCGTTCGACGGCAAAAGCACTGGCCAATATGAAAAATTCTGACAAAGACGAGGACATGGATTTGGACGAGAGCAAAGACGACATTTCCAGCAGAATTAAACGAGAGAAAGAGTCCGACTCGGATTCCATAGGCATATCCAACAGCATAGACTCGGAAACGGACCCCCTGAAGGTCGAAGACTCTTCTATGAAATCTGGCAACTCTTCCGCCAACAGCAGCCCATCCGGCGTCGGACCAAAACTCAAAGTTGGAAAAGTTGTGCGCAACATGAGCCCTGCCGGAGGAATCAAGCCCAAAGTTGTCGAAATGAGCAATCCAGTCTTTAGAGAACCTTTCAAGTACGGATGGAAGAGAGAACTCGTTTTCAGGGCTGGTTCCGATCAACACTCGATTAGAAGAATGGCCGATATTTATTATTACACACCCAAAGGCAAAAAAGTTCGAAGCTTCCGGGAAGTCGCTGAATTTCGTGAGTAACCGAATATTTCTCTACAATCTTGTTGACGCGTGTCTAAAAATTGTGTAAATCTTTTATGGAAATTCCTCAAACAGTCGTTTCGGTTGAAACGGAATGAAAAAAAAATTGAAATTACGCCGGATTACAAAAATCTGCGTAAATCACGTAAATAAATGTCGTTTTTGTTGATTTTTTTTTCAGTACACACAAAAGAGCTGACGATAGACAACTTCACATTTTTCAAAGAGCCTTTAGGCGTCAACAATCCAGATTTTGAAATAATACGAGACGCGAGAGTTCGCGATTCAACAGGACCTGCGCCTACGCCCCCGAAAAAGACTCTCCCAGCGAAAAAATCTATTGCCAAGAGAATCGTGGAAAAACCTTTGACTCCACCGTTGCCAGCCAAACCGGCCGCAAAATCGCCCAGAGTTACACCCTCTGCTATAAAAGTTAAGCTGCCCGGGAAGAAAGGACAAGTGAAAAGTACGTGAACGTCGAAGCAAAATCATTTTCCATGTAGAAATTGATGGAAATTGAAAATTCTTGTCGTAAATCGCCCCAAAAGGCTGTGAAAACCGAAAAATAATGAAATTTCCGTTTTTTTTTTTCATAGAAGAAGTGAAATCTCCGGTGAAACCGGCGCCCGAGCCGCCGATGTTACCGCCCCAATGGAGTTCTCCAGCGGCGACGAGAAGAAGTCAACCGATTATTGAGAAGACGCCACCGGCGAAACCGAAACGTGGCCCAAAGTGAGTAAAAGCGTGAAAAACTTGAATTTATCCTTTTTCTTCTCTCTTAAGTTTGAATTATCGGTCATAACGTCGACGCTCGACGAACGAAAGTTTTCGCAGCACGCGTCGAGTTCGATGATAAATAATCGCTCGTACGACCGAATTGATCGAAACAGAAATTCCTCCAAACATGGATCTAGTCCACTTCGTTATTACGACCTTTTTTCGGTTTTTCTTTTACTTTATTTTTAATTCCCTTCGCATTCCCTTGTCCATGAAATCTACACGAAACTTGACACACAACATCCAATCGCAACGCTGACTCGCCGCTATTTTTATGTCCTCTCGATCCTCTCTCCCCTACCTTGACGCACATCTTACAGGGGCAAACTTCAGGAACCGTGCAGCATTCGATGCTCCTCGAGTATGGGACTCATACCAAGCTTACAATGCTCACTCTGCCTGTGCTTGTATCATCCTGAATGCGTTGGAGCTACCAATGTTGCTGCGCCCGCTGAATACGTGTGCAAGGTAATTTCAGTACTGCAACAAAAAATCGAGGAAAGAGACATTAAGGCGATCTATCACTTGCTCGGCCGGTAAAAATCTCCCTATACACGCTTTACTTCACGAGACTCAATATTTAAAGAAAACGATTAGTTACACGTTGTTCCCTTTTCACCAGAGAAGAAAGTGTAACTTTTATTTTTCTCAAAATACGAAAAATGTCTGAGAAACGCGTGTAACTACTTTTTTGGTTATCTCTCTCGCACTCGCGCGACTGCTAGATCCCCTTAAGGGACTTTCCGGGTGCGATGGACACGAAAATGCCAATTGAAATGATTTTTTCGACTCTCCGCCGCCACGCGTTCGGTTATTTTTCTTCAAATTTAAAAACTAGACTAGAATTTTGTGAATTTTTCGGCTATGAAACACTCGGGGGTAAAAATAATTTAGCTGACGGAGTTTCTTCATTTTTGCTCAAAAATTTTGCGTAGAATTGTAACGAGGATTCGGAGCAATCTCCGCAACCTGGAACCGGCGCGGCTCCACCACCGCCTCCGGCCCTGATTCCGATAAGTATGATAAGCGGACAAAGCGGCGCCGCAAAAGTTGCACCAATTGTGGTGACGTCGCCGAAACTCGGAAAAATTACAAAGACCGAGGGTGACAAAAGCGAGCAAAGACGATTAGAAAAAAAACGTAAAGTCTCGAGATCTCCGAACCTTTCGCCGTCGGCGGAACGGAAAGATGCGGCTTGGCTGCACTCCGGAACTGAGTTTCTTCGGGGACAAGATGGCAACGTTCCAAAACCTGCGCAAAACATTGCTCTGATGGCGGGAAAGCGTTACATCGTTGTACCGAAAAATAACGCGATGGCTGTGCAGCCCGCGATCACGGTCAGACCCGATAAAATCGGCGACAAAGCTCCGACGCTTCCGGAACTCTCGCACTCCGATACGAGCGCAGAAAACTCAAGATTTACTTCGAGATCGACGGACGACGAGGTCAAATCCAACTCGATGGAAATCGAAACTAACGAAGAGGCTAAAGTTCTGACGGAAATCGTTGAAACGATCGGCAGAATTCACGAAACCATGGAAAAAGATCAAGAAATCGTTAATCTCAGATCGAGCCTCGCAGCGGAAAACAATTCTAGCGATTCCTCCGAAATATCCAAGTCCGACAAATTCGTCAGTGAAAATGAAGACCAGAAGGAAGAAGAAAATATAAAAACCCATAAAGAAGATGTCGCGCAATTGATCAATGAATTAACCGACGAATCTCCAATTTCCGACGACTCCCAACTCATCCCCATGGAAATAGACGCCCCGAAACAACAATTGCAAACCCCAAACGACGAACCGACAGTAGAGCAACAAAAAATATCAGAAATTCAAGAAAATCCTCAATCACAAATCAACCAATTGGAAATAAAACGAGAAGCACCTGAAATTGCGGTTAATCCTGAAAACTCGTCGCACGAAATTCCAACGAGTCGCTCCGAAAGCTCAGCCCCGAGTAATTCAACGACAAATTCAATTTGTCCACCACAAACCGAAAAGTAAGTTCACCAAATTCGTACCAGCTTTTTTATCTTTTTTTTTCAAAAAACATTTTTTTCTCTTTTTTCCGTCCTACGTTATTTGACATGTGAATCTCCTGAGGTTTTGGCAGTTGCTTTGTACATATTGTATTTACAAGAACTTCACTCGATTGCGTCGTTTCAACCATTTTCTTAATCCAAACGATTTTTACTCCAAGATAAATGGAGAATTACGAGGAAAAATACAAATTTCCGTGTTGAATTTTCATCCCTTGATCACTCGATTCCAATCGCGACCATTCTAATCCATTATTTATTGTAAATGCAATATATACCAATGTTTATTATATTTGCAAATATAAGAGCTCGTCGGAGAAGAAACAAAAATGAATTTGATTTTTACTTATGATCGAAGCACACTGCCTTAGCTTCGAAATGTGGCGAAATTTATTTGAGAACCGAAATTTGAGAAAAAAACGAGTAATTCAATAAAAAAAACAAGAAATGAATAATAAAATACATAAAAAGAAAAAAAAAACAGCAATGTGAAACGACGAATAAAGTGTGCCGGGTTGTTTCGATATTCCCTAATTGTAGTATCGAAGAGTTTCGTTTTCAAAGAGAAAATAACGAAAATTTGACAAATTCGTGCATTATTTCACTCTCTTCTATGTTTCCACGCTACAATTACGGATTCTCGACAAATGCTTCAGTGCATTGAACAATCAAATGAAACGAGAAACCAGAATAAAAATCTAATTCATTTTTACTTTTTATATTTACAGATATAAAGGCATGTGTGAGCCAGAACACAAAAAAAAAACGAATTTAGTGCGTTTTCCTTGAAAATGTTGTCCTTTCCAACTTTCCCGAATATTCTTTCCTCCCTCTGTCTTTCTTTCGTTAATTATTTCTAACTAAATTGGCAAACCCTTAAGGGTCGAATTATTTATTTGATAATGATTTTTTTTTAAATAGATTTGCCCAGCGATTGCGAGTTTTTGTGCTAACGTTGGCAATTTATTTTTCATATTTTCAGGAAAAAGCTTGCTCCGCTTGAGAACGATCAAAGGCATTTTATGGTCTCGGTTTGCGCCGGTTACAATGCTCTGTCTCGTATATTTCAATACCTCAAGGTCCAAGAATTGTTGCGCGCCGCTCGCGTATGCAGAATGTGGCGCGACCTTGCGGCACATCCAAATTTATGGAAAACTGTGCGTATGAAAAATAGTCAAGTTACCGATTGGGACGGTCTGGCTGATTCTCTCAAACGACACGGCACCCAACATTTGGATCTACGGAAAATGTTAGTCGCCGGTGAATCCGACGGTATATGGAAAAAATTCGTTACCGTCATTCCGCGCGTCACTAGCCTCGTTAAACTCGAACTTTGCCGCTGTCCTGTTATGGTCGTCGAAGAAGTCATCAAGAGTTGTCCACAGTTGCAAGTCCTGAGCGCCATGTCCATCAAATGCGACACTCTCAGTCTCGAATCTGTGGGAAATTTGAAATCCTGTCAAGAACTTAGACTCAAAGCCATCAGCGGTATGTCCTTGCAAGGAGATTTATCGCCTCTTCGAGAACTCACACAATTGTCGCATCTGGTAAGTTCACAAATTCGATAAAAAATATTTTTTCAACTTGTTCGCCCAATATTTTTCCGATTATCGAGATAAAAAACGTTTTTTCCTTCCTCGTAGAGCAATCTAAGTGACGGTGAAAATTTTTTTTCCCCAATGTTCAATGTCAATCTGCTTAAAATGTCCCAAAACGTCCAAACTGGCAAAATTTAATCGTTTGTAACTCGAAAACGGTTTGAGATCTAGAGCTCTCGTTCGGCACAAATGTTAATCTACACCAACTCTTCGTTCCCTGAGAATTTCGCCAGATTTGCTAGGAAAATACGAATTCTAGAGCATTTTGAAATTTTCAAAAGACTCGAATTTTTTTTAATTAAATTAATTTTT
The DNA here is from genome assembly GCA_037043255.1 of Diadegma fenestrale. Classification (NCBI taxonomy): domain Eukaryota; kingdom Metazoa; phylum Arthropoda; class Insecta; order Hymenoptera; family Ichneumonidae; genus Diadegma; species Diadegma fenestrale. The sequence goes on from CM073317.1 coordinate 13,105,467, forward strand.
TAATTAAATTTCTAAATTAAATTAATTTTAATTAAATTTTAATTTCAATTAAATTTTAAATTTAATTTAATTTAATTCCTAATTTAATTTATTTAATTTCAATTTTTTTTTTTATGAGTATCATAATAGGAAAGTTTTGGCATTGAATTTGGGAAATTCCGGTTGGAGGGTTGAATTTAATGAGTTTTTTTCTTCGTTACAGAGTCTCACGTCGGTGAAAGACCTTGGAAAGAAAAGCATCGAAATTTTGGGATCGCTGATTAATTTGGAGACGTTAGAATTGGGCGAGTGCTCGGATCTGCCTGAAAAATTCGGCACGTCGGTGCTGTTGAAATTGGAAAAATTGGAACGCTTGAGGCTCGAAAAGGGACAGGAAACGTGCTGCACTTTTGACATTCTCGACGGCGTTTCGAAACTGCCGACTCTCAGTCAATTGGAATTGGTCAACTTTGACGTGAAAAACGGCTTTGACAAGTGCTTGTCCAACTGCAAAAACATCAAGAGGCTTTTGATCATCCCGACTTACATATCGCAATCCGCAACCTCCAACAACATGGTCCTCGGCGGCGTTACCGAATTATCCAACAATCTCACCCACTTCGTGTGGGGCGTCACCCTCGAATTGCTCAGGGTCACCGAACTCTTTGTCGATCAATGCAATCAGATGAGCAAACAAGTCACCGGCGACTCGATACCGGTCCTCAAGCCTGTTCCGTGCTTGAAACTCATCGAGGACGTTGAGGAAGACGATTCGAGCAAAGGTAAACAAAAAAACAATATTTCTTGGATTTTTTTTCAACACAATCGACACAAAGTTGTACTCAACAACATTTTTTAACGTAGGAAAAAGAAAAAGACTCGAAAAACCGCTTTTTTTTTTTTACAACTTTTCGCCCCAGCATAAAAATCCAACGACAATATTTTTCAGGCGACGAGAAACCGCAGCCAAGTGTGACGAATCCTCAGGTCGATATTCTCCCATTGCCGCAACTGCAAAAACTTCTATTAACGGCATTACCAAAGACGCGAGTCAAGATTCTCAAGATACCTTTCCACGCGACGTGGCGCCAGAGCATCTCGGACACGACGACGCAATAAACCAAGAGCCTTCTTTCGGAACAATAATTATAAAAAGCAAAAGTTAAAAAACACACACACCAACAGCGAACGGATACACAAGACAGACGTTAAAACGAGGTATGAGTTGCTCTTGAGCGTGAAAAATCTAAAAAGACTTGATAAACAATGAGAATTCAGTAAACAAGAAAAATCAAGAAATCCTAAAACGTTGATAAACATTGTGTGAATCCTTGAACATTTCCAGCGTCGCCATTTTCCCCGATTTATATCCCTCGTTGTTTATTGATTCACAATTCGATTAACTCACGAGTGTTTTCCTCCAGTCCTGAACGCGGGACCCCAATAAAAATCGTCTGATCCCGTATCCGTGACTTGTGAACCGAGAGACACAAACACCCAGCATAAAAGTTAGTGACCACTGGAGATTTCGCTAAAAATATGACGGAGTCGCGTGTCTCATGCACGACCAATTTGACATTTAATTTGTAACGAATATGGAGAAGGAGACAAAAATACGAATATAGCACGAGATTAATCATGTGTGTGGATAGAGTATGGCGAATGAAAGAAAATGATAAAGCGGTGAAGAAAAAATAAGGCTCTATCTAGATCTTAGGCTGTATAAAAACATCTTATTAATATTATTATTATTATTATTATTATATTGTAATTGTATCTTGTATCTTTAGATGACTAAGATAATAGAATTTTTACGCTGCGAATGCGGAGAAAACGATATAATTATAAAACACACACATTTATTATTTTAAACAAAACATTACAATTCATCACGATGTACAAGAATGTACATATTCGATTTAAAAGTAACGTTGTTTTTCACACTTTTCATTTGTTCTCTTAAATTTGTTGCGCATCCGACTCTATCGCTTCGTTCCGACACGTTTTTATTATTATGAATAAAGTAATGGATATTATTTCTTTGGGTACATTTCTTTCGAGAGGATCGCTCACGTCGGCGACGATATGGCATTTTTCTTTCGTTGTTCGCAATAGAAATGGGAGAGATTTACTAAATGTGTATACATATATATTTTATACGGAGGAGAGGGAAAATTTAAGAGGATCGCATGGAATTCGCGGCTTTTCGACACTCGGCCCATCGCTGCTTTCAAGGTTTCGAGATTTATTTCTCAAACCGTCAGCCCTGGCGAGCATGACATTTTTTTAGAGAGTTTTTCATCCTACGGAATTGTACAAACCGTTTCCTGCACACGATTTCTTTCTCGTTTTATTTGTTCCGTTGAATTTTGCCTCTTGAATCTGTTTGTAAATCGCAATCGCTCGCACAAAAACGCTCCCGACTCGTGGGACTCCGAACGCAACGTTGTAATTTGTTTTACTCGGTTGCCAGAGATTCTGGGATTTCAGTGGGAAAAAAAAAACGCCTGCGATCTCCAGCCTGAAGGCAAGGAATGAACAAAAAAAGATTTCTCGGGTGGAAACTTTTGCACGTAATTTTAAGCTTCTCCGTGAATCGATCGTTGGGAAATAAATGTGCTCAGCTTTTGGAAATGTTGTATTGCTGAATGGGAAACGAATGATGTACGACAAATAAGAATATATATATATATCCTACGACGTAGATAATAAAGGGTGATAGCTCATAGTTGTAATTTTAATAGTTGATTTTTAAGTATGTATATGAAAGAGAAAATGAAAGTTTGCCAAGTTGAGTTTAGATTATTGCGTATAAATGATTACCGAAGTCATTTCAATGTTATTTTTCTTTCGACTATTCTATTTCGGTGGACTTTTCATATCCTCAATTTTTTATAAATAATGAAAATCGAATGTGTTTATATAAAAAGAAAAAAATCATTCTCGTATTCGGGCTTCTCGGTTTTATTTTTTTTTTAATCGATTTCATCCCCTCAAAGCCTATCGATGCTTTCGATACTTCCGGCATCGATCCTCTCGCCTGCAATCTGCAAAAGTTCAGCCGAAAGTTGGCTCGCGCAGCTTCACCGCCGACAAGCGAAATAATCTCTTGACTTTTTGCTCGAAAAAATACTGACGGAATTTTTATAATTTCTCAAAATGTTGCTGCGAAAGATTCATCGAAATCGATCAGCCGTTGTCGCGCGCGTACGAGACGCCGAACACGTTTTTGCAGTGAAGATTTATATTCACGAAAATGATCGTTCTCCAAAAGTTTTAAACAGACTGTTCAAATAAAATATTCTTCGTCAAATACTTTCCGCAATTTTTTTCTTCAAGCTTTTCTGCAACTTTTGAATTTTTTACGTTGCTGACCGGAATTTTTCTCAATTACCGTAATCGGGAGAAAAGTCGAACACGAGCAAGAGAAATCTACGTGCTTCAACTTTATAGAGACTCGTCGTTTTCGATCTGCTTTCGACTATATTTTTAGTTGATAAATTTCATATGTATCGAGAGAGATCAAAAGTATTAAATTTTTCAACAGTATAAATAATTAATAAGAAAAAAGCGGCAAGTTCTCTCTCGTTGTGCAAGTCGGTACATCGAAAATCAATAAAGCGAAACTCGCGATCAGAGCAGCTGCAGTCCCTAACCGCGTTGTCTATATTTTGTGCTAACGCGGGATAAAAAGATCCTGTGTATTATTTAGCATCTCTCTCAAGCACTTCCTTTGCCGAGCAGCTGAGAGAGGTTATGTCGTTCGAATTTCACGACGTTATGTTACAAGAGCGAGAGAAACGAAAATTCCGTTCTATTTATAGTGAAAAGAAGAATCGAGGAGATATTCCTTGAGTACAACGAAGCATCTCGGCTGGCTAAAATGAGTCGGAAACTCTTTCAAAAGACCGTAATAGTAGCGAGATAGCGAGTTTTTTGAGAGACAAAAAAAGGAGAAAACAAATTGTATAGTGAGTTTAGTGCGATTTCGCTCGGAAGAAAATGGGTAAGAAGAAACCTCATCCTTCCTCGAAAAGTAAACATCATCAAAATCATCAATCCCAGCAGAAGAAAACTGTCTCCAATGCAAAAAAGAATGAGACCAACGTTTTGTGTGAAAAACTTTTTCGACGTAAGTGAATGATTAATCGTTTTCCACTAATTCCAATTAAAATTCTGGAAATCCAAGATTTTTTTTCAAATCTATCAGAATTAAGTACGATTATGAAATTTTTTCTCAAGTCTGCAGCGACCATGTCGACGTAGCTCGTCTATGGGATAATTACAACGAACTGACCAAAGTCCTTGAGGATATTAATCTTCTCGCCGATATGAAGACTCGCGAGACTAAAAGATCGCAAGCCATCCAAAGTTTTCTCCAGTGGCTCAAAGAAAACAACGCCAATGTCGACGGAGCTGCGCTCTCGGAATTTCCAGGCTACGACATGGGCCTCAAAGCCAATAAAGATTTCGCCGCCGGAGAAATCGCCCTGGAAATTCCTGGCAACATTATTCTCAGCACCGAAACGGCAGCCCCAGAATTGTCTGTCCTTCAGAACGATCCGCTCATTCAACACATGCCGCAAGTCGCGCTCGCTATTGCGCTTCTCGTCGAGCGCCACAAAGACAATTCCAAGTGGAAACCGTATTTGGATATTCTGCCTAATACTTACTGCACCGTTCTCTATATGAGCGCCCTTGAACTCGGCGAACTCAAGGGCAGCCCAACACTCGGTAATTATCGCAAGAAAAACGTTGCAAATTTTCACTTTTTCGTCATTTTTTCTTGTTCGTAAGGAGAGCCTGAGATTTTCATGATTCAATAGAAAATTCTGCCCGTTTTGGCGAATTTTTGTCTCAGCATAAAAAGCGAATTTTTTTCCAACAGAACCAGCACTGAAGCACAGCCGGAATATCGTCAGACAATTTGCATATTTCTCGCAAATGTTTTACAACACCAGAAATCCAGTTTCCGATCTCCTCAGGCCCTATTTCAATTGGGAAGAATATCGGTGAGTTTTATAGAAACTAAAAATAAGCAGGGGTACTGGAGGGAACAGAAAAACACGTAATTAATAAATAACCACGAGAATCTAATATAAAAAACCGTTATTTTACATTTTTAATACGCAGTGGCTAGTCGTCCGGATAGCCGGACGAATAATATTCGTCCGGACACGCTTTATCCAATGATTTCCGCTTTATCCGCCGGACGATTAAGGGTTGCTTATTCGTCCGGACATGCTTTTAGTATAGAAAATAGCCGGACGAGTAGCCACAGCCTTTTTAATATAAAAGAAAATCGCATTTCAGAGCAACAATAAATATACGATGATGACATTACACTAAAATACGCACATTTAAGTTTAAACCCTACTTCAACAATATTTCGAAATATTTTCTAGTATTGCACAAACGTTTTCTTGTTGTTTCGTCTTTTGGTTAGTGTCGGAATCGGAGAGTGGAATAAATACCGAATTATTCCGAACAAGAAAGAAATCTTTCGAGTGAAGATCAGCCTTCGTTTACGAATTTTATCCAGGATAAAAAACGAGAGTCTATTAAAACTATAATAAACATTAGGATGTGAAAAAAAACGTTTCCTTGCTCTACAAAATTTCTGTGATCCAAAGAAAATTCATCACAATTTCCCGATCATTAATTTCTTCGATTTTATAGACGAAAATGTAAAATTGATGATCCTGAAGTTTGCATCATTGGAATGCAACGGAATTTTGTTATTTTTTTAGCAGAGCTCAAAATTATTATTCGATATTTGGTTCGAGTCCTAAAAACCGAATCGACAAGAGGAAAATTGACATGATTTTCAAAATTCAATAGATAATCCATAGAAAAAATATTTGTCGTTGAATCTCAACGTTGGGAACTTCAGAATCATCAAAATTGTTAAAATCTTGAGTTCGATTCTCTCGAAATGGACATTTTTTTTGACATCCTAATGAATCTCGATATAAATGACGAATTGAATGTTTTTTCTATTTCATAAAATCCGGTATAGTTTCCCAACTGTCATTCGCATCCAAAGAATCATTTTCAATGTCGCCCTGTGCTTCGAAACGATCGACCTCATGGTTGTCTCGTCTTTCGGGTCTCTTAGTAGTCGAAGTTGCAACAACGTTGACCATTATCGTGTTAAGGCTGCTCGAGTTTGAGAGTTTTCTCGCTGTCATGGCAGGTCCTTGGAAGACAGATCTCGAAAAGGAGTTTCTGTAAGTGTATTTTTGTTTCTGTCGTATACGACAAACGATAAATATCGCGAGGAATACAACGATCGTCACACCGAGAATGGCCCCACTGGCTATTATGCTCGGCCGTACTTTTGACGAGTTTCTTTTTTCACTTATGTTGTTAGTGACTGTCGAATAATTCGTGCGAATATTTGTTACAGTTATTTCTTCGTTGTCAGAGCTGGATTCTTGTTTCTCTACGATTTCTTCCACGATGCCAATCTCGACGAGATTCTTTTGTGAATCTGGAGATTCCACTTTGAGAACGTCATCGGTTGCTTTGGGTTTCAAGGATTTTCCGGTCCCCTTGGCTCCGGGGTTGAGGGAAAATGGTAGAGAATCGAAAGCGCTCAACAATTCCAACAATTGTTGATTTTTCACTTGATTCTCCGAGGTCGTCGAATCCAATTTCGTTCTTTCAGTGTTGATCGTCGTAATGTACGTTTCTTCCACGGATTTCGCTCGTTCTTTCGACTCCGTTGAAGACGAATCGATCTCTATGTCCGAAAGATCCTCCGTCGTTGTTTCCGGTTCAGTTCTCGCAGTCGTTGACGATTCTCGCGACATCTCAAGCGTGCTTACACCCTTCTGTCTGTAATTTCGCGAAATTGAAGATTCTCGAGAATGTAAAATCTCCGCAAGATGCACTCTGCTCGATCCTCTTTGTCTCAGTTCGATCAACTCGTCGATACTCATGTTTCGCGATTTTAATAAACGCTCCAGACGCTTTGCACTCGACCCGGTGCTGAATAGTTCGAATATTTCTGCTCGTGCCTCTGGCTCGATTTCTGATATTACAAGGTCGTAAGGTTTACTGCTCGTTGAGAATATCAAATGATTTTTCGGAGAGTCGTTCTCATTTTTCGCGGAATCTTGCTCGATTATTCTCGTCGTTGAAATTTCGTAAGGCTGATCACTCATCGTTAATTCTTCCTCGTCATTCGTGTCTCCTTTTTTCACATTCTCATCTTTGCTCGTTTCCTGAGGCTCGTCACTCTGATAATCGAGATCGAGAATTCGAAAAACACCAGAATCCGAATTGTTACGATCGATCGAGACTGCATTGACTTTTGCGTCCATTTTCGACTCGTTTTTTGATGAAATCGTGGGCGTCGATTGAGTGCTGCTTAAAATATTTTCAATGCTCAAAGTGAACCCGGATTCTTCTTTCAATTTAATCTCATTTCTTCGTTTCGTTGTTTCTTCTCTCGGAATCGTTGTCGTCTCGATTTTCTTGATGGTAAAATCCGAGAATTCCATTATTTCGTCATCATCGACTTTGAGCACGGACGATTTTTCTTTTTTCTTCAAATTTTCAACTCTCTCATTGACTCCTTGAGAATCTTTGGCCATTTTTTCGTTATTTGCATTCTCGACAAGTTTTTTTTCCGTCAGTAAGTTCGAGCGTGGCAAAATTATTGGTTTCGTGAGTCGAACGATTGCCGAGAGTTTTTCATTTTCGTTGGAATTCCTGTGACCGACTTCGGTCTCGGCGGAATCCATTTGTTCTTCGGATTCCTCGTTTTCTTGTTTTCTCGTGCTCGTTTCCGGTTCCACGTCGTTTTCGCTTCTCGAATTTTCAAGGATTTCGTTAAAAGTCGAATTTGAAACGCTGCTCGATGAATTTTTTTGCGGATTATATTTTTCGTTGGCGTGGAATTTCTCGGGCTCGAATATTTTAGACTTGACGCCAATTATTTCGGCACTTTCGTTGTCCGCTGATTTCAAAACGTTCAATACTTCGGCTTTTCCTCGCAGTAAATCAGTCAAAGTTAAATTTCGTCTCTGCAAAAGTTCCGAAAGACTCAAACCTTCGATCTGCTGCATTTTCAAAAGATTTTTGAGCTCAGAGTTCTCGGATTTTCTTCGCGAATCCAAATTACTCGATTTGTTACGGTCACGAGTGTGGATCGCTTTTTTTTCGGTGATTCCACGTCGCGTCGTTACTTCCGGTTTCCTCATTGACTTTGTTGACAAATTTTCAATATTCGCTACGCTGTCGATGTATTTTTCGGTGCTCCAAGTTATCGAGTAAGTCGGAGCTCTCGTCTCGACGAATTCGTAATTTTGTGGCGGTCGGCGTTTCCTCGGTCTTGGTTTTTGGTATTCCTCGTCAACGAGCTCGTACTCGTTGGGATGCGCTTGAAAAGTGTCGCTGTAACGTGACCTTGAGTCGTCCGTGTCTACGTTATCAAATAACTCGTGAATCCTCCCCTTTCCATATCGTCTGGATGGTGCACCAGGATTTTCCGTCTCGTCGGTGACCTCGTAAAGCATCGAGTTGGTCAACCGCGTGACTGGAACTCTGGTGAATTTATCACGACGTAAAAAGCCGTTGTTTCGTCCTCGTAAATCGTCGTAACGTTCCTCATCGTTTTCCCCAGAATCTCCTCTCTCCCGAGAAGCAAATTCTCGATCCTGCAATGGAATGGGAACTTTGTCAATTGTTTCTTCGTCATCGAGCCGAATCGTTGACGATTCTTCCTCCCAAGTTTCGACCGACTGAGGCACTTTTTTCCCCGCTTCATCCTCGCTTTCCCCTTTCTCACGTGGCAGCTTTTTCCTTCTCGACGAATCGTCAAACGGAACACGGGGCAAGGCGTCACCGTCTCTCCATTTTGGCTCTAAGGCTAAACCGCTGTTTCGCCATTTTCCTAATAATTCCACGTCCTCGAACTGCTCCGAATCCAGTTGCGAATTCTCGTAAGTTTCACCATTCTTAGCCTCGTATTTAGGCACTTCCGAACGATGGCGCTAGAATTTGAGAAAAAATATTATTTCAATTATCTGCAAACGATTTTTTGGCCATTGCTGGCAGATCTAAAAGTCTAATGAATTTATTTCGAGCCTCAGGCGACGAGATTCCGACGACAAAAGTGTTTTTTCTTCTATTTCGTCTCGCTTGTGTATTTTTTCCATTTCATTCCATTGAAATTCGAAAGAAAAGAAACGACTCAAGAGAAACTCAATGCGTGAAGAAATTTTGTGCTCAGAATTAAAAAAATTGCGATTCATTGCACTGCAATAAAAAAACGATCCATACAGAATGAAGCCATGAAAGTGAATATCATCGCTAATCAAATGTGAATAAATCTCGTGGTGTAAAATGAAAAAAAAACACTGAATCTCTTGTCAGTCGTGTTGAATGTGAGAAAGGCTTTCCCTCGTAAGAATTTCTCGTTGAAGCTTAATTAGAAAGCAGTGTGCAAATTTATCATCAAGTATTTTGTAAAATATTTGCGAGATATCTCTCGAAATCGTAAAAACAGGAGGTGCAGGAAAAAAAATTGTCATGTACGCGATGAGGAGACTCGGAGAAGATGTCTGTGCAGTTTCTCCGTCGTGCTCGGCAGAAAAGTGCTCGATTGTGACGCGAGAAACGACAAAGGTCGTGAGAACGAAACTCCAATTATAATTCTCCTCCAGGGAGTCGAAAGTTTCTGCATGGAAAGTCAAATCGACACAAGAATCTCTTCGCTGCTCTTCCCTAGTTGCGATCAACGATTATAACGCTAAATTTCATCCGCTCGATATTTGACTTTGGAAAATAGAAAAACCAGCTTATTAAACGGTTCGGTAGACTCGACCATTCCATCGCTTTTTCCACCAGCAAAATACAAACGATCGCCTGTTTTATTGAGATCGAACGTTCCAACAAAAAATCATTTCACACCGCCTCGATTTCCAAATCGATCCAATTGACAATTCGTTACAGCTCGTTAATTCTTCCTGGAAGTGACGATTATTATATCTCCTCACAATACACAGACCAACAACCGCTACATTTAAAAAAAAAATGAAAGTTTCGCACCAATTGTATTGCACAGTTGCACAATCTCCTGTACTGACGAGCAAGCACTCATTGCGTCTGACGTTTTTCATTTTTGGTTCGTTCTCATAGAGTTAATTAATTAAAGATTTATTTATTGTTTCTTTGTACCGTGAGAATTTATTGAAAAAATGGATTTTATTCTTCTGATCATTGTTAGTTCGAATTTGAGTTAAAAATCGATTGGACAATGCGTGAGAACGAGCCAATTCCAATTTTTTACTGATGCTGATCGTACTAATTAAAATTATCAGACTCATCGCTGGCTGAATGTTCAATTTTCAAGGTCCAGAGGTGGAATTCTCGAATTAATGCAGAACGAAATCATATTCGCGATTAGAATTTCTCTAAAACGAAAATTTGATGGATTTTTTTTTTTTTAATTTGCATTTTTCTTCAACTCCAAAGGGAATTTCGTTTTTCTTCAAACTTCAGAATGGCAGACCAAGTTTTCACTCTCAATTTATTTGGAAGTCTCACCTGATTCTCATAATTGCGAAAATTGCTTGAAATTTGCGTAGTTCCAGGATGATCGTGTGTCGAGGAATAGCCGATTGTAATCAGCGACAGAACAATACACGACAATTTCCACATTGCTTCTCAACAGTTTCCCGCTCAAAACTTCATTACTCCAAAAAAGGAAAGACCGCTCGTGGCGTATGATCAAAAAAGGGATAATTGTTGTAATGAAAATGGCAGTGTCTCCATTTTTCAAAATTATTTCAATGAAAAATCGTCGAATCAGAAATACAGTCTTTTGTTGATGATAGTTTTTGGTGTTTTGTTCAAAAACACGTGCACGTAAAACACTGCGAGGCACAATATTAAAAATATAATATTTTTACGATTGCACAGACCACAAAGTTCCTCTAAATTCATGCAGCTGCCAATTTTTTAAATAAATTTCAAGAAGTATTTGATTTTTCCAATTTTTTTTATCAAACTTCGACTTTAATTGGAAAAAAAATTCATTTCTTCAACAATCGCGTCTACAAATTAAAAGCTCGGTTGATAGTTCGAAAAAAGACACTAAAAACGAGATTCAAACGTCACAGTCTCCTCGTAACTCGCGTCGTTCTCGCGTGAAATGTTCGGTCCGCTCGGTGTAAGTTCCTCTCTCAAACTGATGAGCGTTTTCTCTCGGCTAGGCGGTAAGTAAGTCGGTGAAACTTGAGGATATTTCTAGAGGTTCATAGATACTCTCGTACTTGTTCCTCCTCGATCTACGTCTCGCTTTGCAAATGTGTCTATACGAAGATGAATTTCATCTTCGAGCGAGAACTCGGTTATATTTCTCCGGACTATCCAACGATGGGTGAACGTCTTTACGACTACATTCTAATTCCAATATTTCCAAGATCTCATTTATTCACGACGATCTCTCTTCATTTATTTATGGGGTCGCGAATCGCAATTTCTCGAATTGACAAAAAAACAGACACACACACTTTAACGGATTTTCGGAAAATTAATTTCTCAGGCTTGATTCGTTTGAGAATAAATTTTCAAATTCCGAAATCCATCGAGACGATTTCAAGCGTTAAAAACTCGAAAATTCATAAAATTGAATTTCTGTTAAAATGTTTGAGTGACAAGAGTCATGCAGCATTTCTCAACACGTTCTTGTGAAAGTGAATTATATTTTTGTCGTTTATGAGCATTAATCGTTCGGGAGATGGATGAAAAAAAAAGTCGACGAATTAATGTCTTCGAAAATGGTTTATATAACCAGAATAAAATTGATCGTTAGTGCTCGGTTCGGACAGGTTTTGACGGAGCATCCAAGAAAGGCATGGAGTATTGTTGAATTATATTATCGAGTGTAACAGGCTTTGCACTGTGTGTGAGTTTCTCGGCTAATATCCGAAGCAAAGTTTCATATATACAGTAATATGCATCCGTATGAAAACATTAACAGTGGAGAAAGTATGGCGAAGATCTCACGATCTTCAATTCTTAGCACGACCTTCCCACATGCAGTCGAGTGTAAATCCCCTCCATCGTAACCGAGCATAATAATTCTTGCGGCTTCTTTATGTCGTGCTTTCCTCCCGCGATAAATCGTTCTCACTCTCGTTCAAGTATTGTGAAACGTTATAAAAAAACGTATTTGTTAATTTTTTTTTTTACTTCACTTTAATTCATTACAGCATTTTGCACGTTGGCCGCTGCCCAGCATTATGTTTTTATTGAAATTTCAAGAGATTTCACTACCAACTCGAGAAGCTTTTGTTTTCCTTTTAGTTTCTCGTTAAACCAACCGAAATGCCGGTGCTTCATTATAAAAGACCACCTCATCGAACGCGAGAGCCGGAAGATGCCTGTTTCACTGTTTAACTAGATACACTCGCTGACTCAACAAGTGCCATCGTAATTCGACTCTGTTATTATAATCAAATGTTGAATTACATCGCTCCTTTTATTTCCTTCCAGGACTGATTTTTCTTTACGATTTTCTGCTTGCTAACATTGCCCCAAGTCGCGTTTTAATCGCGCGCTCCAAAATAGTGTCGGAAACTCTACGGATGTGTATAGGAAACTTTTTTATGCTATTACGTTTGTTTAATGCGAATTTTTTGGATCAGGAAGTTACGGATGTTTCCGCTAACCGAGTAATAAAGCCCGATTTGCACATGTAGACTTTTCGTTATACATATTGCTGCGGAATGTCGAAAAAAAAGTTGATTATTATGATGAAAATCTTACGTTAATTCGCAACGAACAAATGAATCCCTTGTTTCATTAATTTTTATCATTCGTTGAGTTTTCTCGGGGTTTTTAATTTTTTTACAATTATTTTTTATTCCTCAAATTGAAGAAAAAATTGTGTCGCTTGACGATACGCAGATGGTTACAGAGAATAACTGACGAATGAGTTTTGCCTCTCGAGCTCCGTGTACTTTCACACTTTTCGACTTTCTTGCGCTCCTACCGAGATGATCGCGAAGCGAATAACCACTCTGGCTAAAAACGGTGAATCTTCTGGTCGAAAACGACGTCAAATTATATTTCGTGTTGGCGCAATGTTCGGGACAATTATCTCATTAGTTTGCCCGGCGAAAGTTCGGTAATTGGAACTTTTCGATATTATAAAATTAACTGACTTTTAATTGAAGCGGAATTTGCCATGTTGGAATTAGCTCGGAGGAATATTGTAATGAAGTCTTTGCGGGAAATTACTGCTCGATAATCTGTCGATACTTTCTAATTGCTCGCTCACTCCGTCGAATAATAATCGATCATTTTGGGATAATCGATTTATTCTTTCATCAATAAAAAAAATGCATGTAATTCACCGGAAAAACATTTTCAAATATCACTCGGTAAAGGATTTCTCAGGCGCAAAGGAAAGTGATTTACGAATCTCACGTTGCGAGCCAACAAACCGTGAAAATTTGTTATTACAATATTCTTATTATCAGAAATTAATTGGGTCGGATTACACTTTTAATTGACTTTTAATTTCGACCTATAAAATAGTCGGTATTAAATAATAGGATGAAATAAATTGATGCCATTTTATTATCCGAGGAAATGTTACTTTATTGCTAATTAAAAGTGCCGCAGAATGTTTTGTGTTGCGAATTCATTTTGCGCTGAAAAAGCATCTGACATTCGACCGTGAATGCCTGTTCGTAAAACCGACCAACGACTTGGCACATCGAGCAAGTGTTATTTGCCCGCTCCGCAGTCCCTCTTGAGAGAGAAAGTCCTCTCGGGACGAATAATAACAACGATCCTTTTTATTTACATTTCCGGCTTTCTAGGTCATTTCCATCCTAAAACCAGCGATTTAGGAGTATTATAAATTTATCCGCACGTATTATAAGAGATATTATTTTTCTCGCTTGGCAAGGATTTTCTAGTTCTTATATTTAATCCATCGTTTACAATCATATTCACTCATGCATGTTACTCCTTTATCACCCTGTTGAAAAAACCGATAGAAAGTCAACCGAGAGTTTATAGACGTTCCTCTCCTCTACCCTGGTTTACAAACTCTTGCTTCCGGCCTATAACATCCTCGATTCTCGACAATTATAAACAATGATGGATAATTATGACGGAGGTGATTTCTTTGACGATTAATCGTACTCATATTTATCGCGAAATCCATTTCGTCATTAATTTCTTCATCAATTCAATAGATTCATGCTTTTCTATTTTGTAATTATATCAACAACGGAGGACAATTTATGTTTTTATGTCACTATTAAAAATAATGTTTATAAATACAAACATACAACATTATTGCAGTTCTAGAAAAATCTGGGCCAATGACCTCATTTTTTGTTCACTCGCTTCATAATTTTTGTACCAAATTTTCGATTATATGAATCTAATGACTTTCATTCATTCTCAACTTTCAGCTGGGCTGTTTCCACGGTCATGACCAGGCAGAATCTCATACCAAGCAAAAATGGCACTCAAATGATTCATGCGTTAATTCCCATGTGGGACATGTGCAATCACGAAGAGGGCGAAGTGAGTTTATCCAATTGTGAATTTTTCTGAATTATTTTCTCGTGGATTTTTTTCTTTTAATTGAATTTATTTTTATACTTTTGCACAAAATATTATTTTTCACAAAATATACTTCACATTTTTATTCACGTTGAATAACAAAGTGTTGGTTTTTTTTTTGAAATTCATTTTTTGATCAATTGCAGATAACGACGGATTTTAATCTGACTTCCGACACTTGTGTCTGTTACGCCAAGAGGTCGTTTACGCAGGGTGAACAAATATTCATTAATTACGGCCCGAGAACGAATGCCGATTTTTTTGTACACTCTGGATTTGTTTATCCGGAAAACAAAAACGATGGGTTCAAACTACGTCTCGGAATAAGTAAAGCGGACAGTTTGTTCAAAGAGCGTATTAGCTTACTCGAAAAATTGGGATTTACCTCACCAACGGTCACGTTTTTATTGATGTCCGGTTCCGAACCTATAACTGAAGAAATGCTCGCTTTTCTGCGAGTCTTCAGTATGAGAAAATCCGAGCTTGAACACTGGCTCCAATCCGACAAAGTTTTTGACCTCAAACATCGAGATTGTGCACTCGACACTGTCGTCGAGGAGAATGTGAGAAAATTTTTGCTCACGCGGTTGAAACTCCTCGTCGCTAATTATCCCACGACCCTTGAGGTAATTTTTTTCCTTCGTTTCATCATTTTTTTGTACCTTTCATTAAAAATTACAAGGGAAAATAATATTTCACGGTTTTTTCCCAACTTTCATCCACTTTTTAGGAAGACCTCGCGCTTGTCGCGACTCCGATGACTCCGGAAAGGAAGATGCCGATACAATTAAGAATATTGGAGAAGAAAATACTTCTCGGTGCTCTGGATTACGTGGAGCAGTGGATGAAAGCCTAAACTTTACCAAAAGCTGTGACAAAATCGTAAAAAGTTCCGGAACTGGTTTCGAAACTAGACAAAATTGGAGCAACAGAAATGGAACTCGAAAAAATTGAAGATAGTCATGCTCGCGTAAACGATGGCCAGTCTTGACGTAATTAAGTTTCGATCGCTTCGAACATTTGTAATTTACGATTGAAGTTGAACGCTTAAATTAAATGTTTAGATAACAAACAGGGTGTTCTAATTCTTTGTCTTGTAAAAAAAAATAACTCAATTTCATTTTTCGATATTAATATACCGCGCGCAACTGGAAAGCTACGACTATATTTTTGTTGTAAAATACGTAATTGCGTGTCGCATTTTTCAGGAACACCCAGCGAATAAAAATTAATAACCTTGCGAATTTTACTGTGCGAAAACTTTTTCTCGTGTCTCGTTAACTATTAATTAAATTTATGCGAATTTTATGTACTTAAAATGTTTTGAACAAAATAAAAGAAAAAATCGTAAATCCTATGTCGGTCTCTTTCGTTTACTCTATAGTTTTCGAGCCCGTCAACGAGGAGAAACGCTCGATAAGTACAATTCTCGAAATATCCGTGTCTATTTCATTTTCACAGTACAAAAACAGACGAACCAGAGCTCGCCCCGATGCTGGCAAAAAAATTATAATCGAAAAAGGTTCATTCAATCTGCACCCAATAGAATGAACCAGCAAAGACAAAATCCAGCAAGAAACAGTTCGAATAATGAAAATAAATCGGCCCTTGATTTACATTCAGCACTAATTTGGCTCACTTTATGCTATTCCACGATGTGCAAAATGTAGTCACGCCTACTCAAAATTGAGATAACATTTTGGGGTTTCGAAAAAAAAAAAAATTTCCCGTACCGGGAATCGAACCCGAGCCTCCTGGGTGAAAGCCAGATATCCTAGCCACTAGACCATACGGGAGTGATGTGTACAAATTTCTTTTCATCATTGTTATACAGCTTTCTGTCATGTCTAATCTAATTCTTATTCACGGTACTGCGATTTTTTTGCAATACAGCAGAACTGTAATTTCAATTCCACCGAACAATTGATTTGAAAAATGTAAAATATCGGAAATTTTTGAACAAGCAAAAAACTTTCTATCGTATCGACCGTCGATACGGCAAAACTTTCTATCGTATCGACCGTCGATACGGTAAAAACTTTCTATCGTATCGACCGTCGATACGGTCGATACTATAGTAATCGACCGTCGGTATTCACCGGAATTCCTTTTTTACCTACAGAGATAAAAAATTGTGATTTTGTTATAAACAACCATTAACAAAGAAAGAAAAAAAAATGAGTTTGTCATTTATGCATCCACAAAAGAGTATTTTTTTAAAATTATTTATGTAAAAAAAAAAAAACGTCCACGAAGTGTAATCGATTGCAGTCCCTACAGCTCGAGCTATGGCTAGAAAAAGGGGATAAAATCTAATTAATCGTTTAACAATCTCGTAATGAGAAAGTTGTAAATTTTGCAAAAAAGTTTGTCAGAAGTGGGATTCGAACCCACGCCCTCAGAGAGGACCAGAAATCCCCGTCTGCGACTCAGTGTGAACTGAGAAGGTATCATTAGAAACCTTGAGTCTGGCGCCTTAGACCGCTCGGCCATCCTGACTTGAGAGGTTTTTTTTGGATGTTCAATAAATACCGAGGGTTTTCCCCCATTCTAATTGCCTCATAAAACGCCCCTTTTCGCATTCAAAGAGCAAAGCCTCAAATGCTAATTACACTTGTAATGATATTTTTTATAAATTATTATTCTATCCAGCGTAAACCACTCGAAAAATATCAAAATATTCTATTTCTTCACAGACCGAGAAAAAATCGAATCAGAAAAAGTGCAAATTCGATAAACTTCCAATTAAAAAATATTCTCGATAAAGTTGTTTATAATCTCGGAATGTAAAAAGATGATCTCTCAAAAATAAAATAAAGTTAATTGTGTAAATCTGAAAAACTTGGAGGAATAAATAGACAAGCTGCTGAATATGATTTCATGATTTTATTCAGATTCGTGTCTCTGCCTCAGAAAAAAAATATCGATCGTTACATTTTCAATAATATTTAATTAAATGTATACGCACAATGGTGTAAATTAATTTCTCGGGTCGCATTGGAATTTTTCCACAGCGATGGGAAAGTCGGTTTTGACCCAAAACGAACGAGTAGGGCAAACCGGAAAGCTGGATCTTAAGAATAATTGTTAGATATCAATAGGTGACGTAATGTCGTTACAATTTCCTGGCGTACAGTATCTAACGTTAATTTGTGGAAAGTTATCAATTCAATTGCATCAGTGTTACGTATTTTTTCGTGACTCTTAAAGGATTCTTTTTACACCTACTTTTGCAATGGAAAAAATGTTTTTTCAATCAATATTTGGGAAATCGGCCACTCTGTGTTAATCTTCAAAATGTCAAATTCTGTATAAAGAATCCTTAACGAGTTTCAAGCAAGCGAATGTTCAGAATTTGCTAATATTATCAATGAGAGAATATTTTTTAATGGGACGCACGCTATTGATAGAAAAGCTTTCGCTTTCTGAGGTGATGGATTTTCGGGGAAGTTTGGGCTGGTAGGGACAATTGACGGAGACTAGAACAGAACGTTTGATGAGCCAGCTATGTAAATGAGTGTACATAGTACACAATTTCTGCAACGATAAAAATCATTTTTCATTCACGTATGAAAATACATTTTACAAAGGAAAAAACATGCGCTATGTTTTACATGGTGGTACGTACAATCGCTACAACGACTGTTTTCCTCCTCTCTCCTCTTTCCTCTCGCTCTTCTACTGGTAATAAAAAATATAGACTATAAATTCTCAGAGAAAAAAAAAGTAAAATATACTTCAATTGTAAGCTCGAATAAATTTTTCTATCCTACGCCGTTAATCGAATATGTACAGAATCTTCGTGAGGCCAGTTTGTCCGGAATTTACGGAAAAACATTAAGTTCCGCACCATAATTGGTATCACGAAACTTTGTGTAAAAATATTCAATTCAATACCACGACGATGGCAAAATAATTCTAACATTAAATCTCTATTGAATCATGTACATAATTTTTCTTTGCTCACTTTTTTTCAAGGCTTAACTTACGAAGGGGTTCGTGATTTTATTGAAAAAAAAAAAAACTTGATTCGTATGGATTTCTACGCAGTGATGATTTTTTGCTTTTTTTAAAAATTGAAAAATTTCGCATGCTGCATCACACCTTGATTTTTTTGATTGTAAGGTGATTCGGAACTCTCGCGAGTATATATATATATATATATATATATTTTTTTTTTTCATATATTAGTTTAGAAAATTGATTATCTCCTGCCTTTTCTTTATTTTATAAACATTATCTTACGGCCACGCTTGTACGTTCTAATCGTGATTAAAAAAAACGAAAAACGATGGTTATTGGCATTATGAATTAGTGTCCTCGTTCGATGACATCGAAGGTATTTGTTGTGGTACGAAGTTGACGACCTCGTGATAAATGAGTTCTTTCCATTTTTCCACTGGCAGATCCATGTCCTCGAAACTTTGATCGTAGGGCAACGAGACCGGTTCGTCAGTTGGATCTGCGTATTGCGCCAAATAGGGATGGGCCAAAGCTTGTTCGGCTGTTATTCGTTTTTCAGAGTCCAATTCCAACATCATCTCCAGCAAATTAATGGCTTTAATATAAGAAAATACAAAATTTATCTATGGGCGTGAAATTTTATGGGTGAAGGTTGGATTTTTCAATTTTTCTTATTTACCCAGAGGATTAGCTCCACGAAAAACATCTTTGAAGTTCTTTTTCTTCAGAGGCGGCAAACTCTGAATGTAATTCCTCGCCTGCAATCAAGTTGATTGATTAACAAGTTCGATTCTCATCCAGCTGTTTTGTTGTTTGGATTTTTGGAGTTACAAGCGTTTATGGTTATTCTATTTTTCTTTAACTATCGACTAACATCAAAATGTTGACTGTTTTGTTTGCGATTTACTCGAATATCGTTTATGGTTTGTTTTTTTTTGGTTTTCGATTTACCTCTTGGCTGGTAATTTTGCTTAAAGTCTCTTCTGTGGGCGTGCCACAAAGCACTAGAACTCGTGTTAGGTGGTCAATGTCTGCTTGGGGGTTAAGGCTTCTTTTATTAACGAGCAACAAAGAAAATAAACGATAGAAACCAAACTGTGAGAAAGCGTTCGAATTTTCATTCTCCTTGTAATCGCAAACACTAATTATTATTTTCACACGTTTTTTCAAAACAAATTCAAATATCAATGAGTGTATTATTGTCGTGCTTGTTTGTCGAATTATTGGTGGACTAATTCATGCGTTTGTCTCGTGGTTTTCGTGTCAAAAGCTACCAAACCCAATCGCAATTATTGCATCGTGTGAAAATCATGCCCTTGCGAGTCATGCCCAAAAAAAAAGTTCGATAAATCTTTGAAACAGTCTCGTTAATAATTTATTCACTCAACTATTTTTTTCAGATTCAAGAATAAATAAAATCATGATTGAATTTACAGTTTTCAAAGATTTAATCGATACGTGTCGTAAAACGCGATATTTAATTGGGGGCTGGAAAGGAAGGGACGACTTACCGACTCTGACGATATTTTCTGCATGAACTCGTCCCGTGGAGTGCCCAGAATTTCCATTATTAGATTCAATTGGTGAATATCTGCTTTGCTAAGGCTTCGACACTGCTATCCTCTCCATTTACTCTCCAAAATATTATTTTTTCACGTTTTTTTTTCAGACTATTGAAAAATCAGAATTAAAACGATCCGCGGCGGGTAACGAGTCTCCGAAAAAATTAACTGACTCTCTGTCGACTCGGGCAATGACGTTTCCTCTTGCTCGGCGATGTTTGACGCGTGTGTCCCCAGCAAAAACAAAATTCGGTCAAAATTGCGAATCTTTCGAAGAATTCGAAGAATAAAAATTGTGAAAAATCGATGTCTCATAAAAATAACTTTTTGGCTCGGATCACACGCATAAAACAGCCTTAAACGAGGTTCCTCCGATTCAACTTTGTACAAATTATTCGTGCAATTGTATAAAATCTTAATATCGCGTTTTCAATTGAGTTAATTAGCTTGCATGGCAGCATGAAGCTTTAAAAAGCGCTGCAGAGTAGAAAGAGTTTACGAGAATTTGTGCGAGAGAGCTTAAAAATGTATAAAAAGCAGTAAAAGCGTGAACAGCTTGGCAGAACCTTAGCAGAAAGCATTTTTGTTGTTGTTAATTGGTTGCGAGTGTCTCGAGTGAGAAAAGAGGCGAATTAGCGATAAGGTTTGCAGTTTCCTACGATCAGACAGTTTTCAATGCGTTTATAAAGAATGGCCACAGGGGAGATGGACTGATAGTTTGATTAAAACGTATCCAGTTAACAATTGAATGAGAAAAAATGAATTTCACGTTATTCACAATATTTTCTCTACTTTCATCGTTAATTTTCGTTTTTTTTTCAACTTTTCAGAAAGTCACGCTTTCTCAATCTTTCCTAAATGAAAACAGAAATGGTGACGTTTTATAAACGAAAGGATACGATCGGTGCCAGGGAACAATGTTCTTCCGGTCAGCAATTCAGCCATAATGCAGCCAACGGACCAAATATCGACTGGGAAACAACAACCAATAATCGAATTACAATGGGTTGCAAAAATTGCAATAAATATATATTCAGACTTTAGGGAATAGAAACATTCAACAATAATTCCATTTGCGCAACTCGTGGAACAACAAACACCTGTTTGACTGTAGTGCATCCAATTCAGCATTATCTCCGGTGCTCTGTACCATCTTGTCGCAACGTATCCCGTCATTTCGTTCTCCGTTGGTCTTGCCAATCCAAAATCCAATATTTTCAATTCACAGTCTTCGTTAACAGCGATATTCGATGGCTTCAGATCCTATGGGATTTCATTAACAACGAAATTAATAATTAGCATGTTTGCAACATGAAAAAAGTGCCCAAAATTCATCAAAACGTCAGACTCATAAAATCCATGAGATATTTCGATTTTTAGTCACAAACGCTTTTTCTTTTTTGGTTTGGAAAATGAACCCTTTGAGTAAATTTTCTGTGACCGATTATTTGGCATTTAATTTTTGTTTTCGTCAAAAAATAATTTTAGGGCGACTCAATATCGTCAATTTAGTACAAAAAAAGTCTCTACGAACAAAAAAACCAAAAAATGCAATTTTTACTGGATTGACCCAAGGCTTGAAGGGTTTTCTTAATAATGTGATTAATTACCCTGTGAATAATTCCTGCAGAGTGAATATATTTAAGTCCTCTGAGAATTTGATAAACCAAAAACTGCACATGATCGTCGGAGAGTTTTTGCGTTCGCACAATATTGTTAAGGTCCGCGCCCATCAGATGCGTCACCAGATAACTACGGATGAGAAATAAGATTCACACAAATTATTACAAGCTCGAATCGATTTGAAAGAATTGAATCTTTGTCCGTAGACCGAGGACTCACACGTGTTGGAAATCTTCCAAAGACGACGACGGGTGAAACACGTCGAGCAGCCCAATTACCTGTGAGAAAAGAAAACGTGTAAGCCAATACTTGTCAACAATTTGACTCTCGCCGAGCAGACGCTTCTGCGCTTGAGAGAAAACGGATATTTTTGTCCGACATACATTCTCATGATTCATATGTTTGAGCATTCTCAGCTCTCTGTACGTTCTCTTAGCATGAACATCCGATTGGAAAGGCCTGGCCAATTTTTTAATCGCAACTTTTTGATTCGTCACATTGTCCTGGGCGGAACTAGAAAAATAAGCAATTAGTGCAAAAAATTAATCAATCAAACTCTCCGAGTTTTCATTTCCTGGCGACGACGTTTGCATAAACGAAATGCGATCGAGGGAAATCCATTCGAAAATGAAACTCTGAAACTTTTGCGTTGTTTTTTTGGATTTTTTTTATTCTCCAAGAGTAGATTTTGGGAACGCGAATATTTTTATGCAATCGAGCCAATTTTCTCTACGAGTTCAGAGACACTTCGGCGTCGATGAGATTTATAGACAATAAGAGAAAGTAAAACGTTGCAGCGGCAAAAGATTCTCAAGGTTGTCCGACCGTCGAGACGCATTCTTTCTGGATGCAATTTGAAGATCGTAGCTGATGATTAACTGCGTGACAATGAAATTATGCGAATAGAATGAGCTACCGCAAGATATTTGTGATCAAGATTGTTTTATTTATAAACTGAGAGTTTCAATGACACCAACTCATCGGCTCGATCGGTAAAGCAGGAAAATATGCATAATATTTTGTTGAAACGATTGTGGCAATTGATTTGACTAAAAAACTGAGTGAAATTTGGAATATTTTCCAGAATAACGTCAACAATAATTTTCCGAAGTTTAAGAGAAAAATCGGATCGGAAAAAAAATAAAGGGACGTGACAAAAATCAGCCTAGACTTTCGTGACATAGATCGTTCGTCTTGACACTTCTCCTGTCAGTTTTAGTCTCGAAAGTACGAATTTAAACCAGTGAGTTCGAAATCTATGCACGAAAAAACGTCCAACTTTCGATTTGTTTGTTTTTTACAAATTTTTGACATATTTGAATAAATGAAAATGGTTTTTGAGTCATGAAAGTTCTAAATATTCAAAGGTTATAAATAAGTCGATTTGGATCGATTGTTTAACTCGTAATAATTGACGAGGTCACTCCGCGAACTTTTATTTCAAACGACTGTGAAGTTTTCTTCAACGTTATTGCGACTTTTCATTGTTTTCTTTTTTTTTTTTCATCGAACTGTTAGAGTATAGACAACCAGTTGATTGCGGCGAGCTAAAGATGAAAAGAGGAGAGACGGGGGAATGTCAAGGTCTTGGATCTTGGCGTGGGATTGGCAGTTTTCCTCGTGTCACCCTTTTTTTATCGTACGCAATGTTTGATTTATTCAATTGTATTGGAGGTATGAATAAAGCCGATGATTGTGATAAAGGAGGGAAAAAAACGTGGTAGGCCTTACCAAACTTGACCGTAAGCGCCCGAGCCAACAGGCGTTAGCATCTGATAACGCTCAGGTACCTCCCATTCCGTTCTGTTTATTTCAATCTTCTGAAATCTCGGCATTGCTAATTTCACAAGAGCGAAACACACTTTTTATTGAGTTTCAGACCTTAATCGCACGATCCCCCGAACAACGAGGGACGTCACTATTTTCCTTCTTTCTATATCGCCTTTTTAACGTTTATCTCCTTTACAAGAGAACTGTAAGTTTATACGAATTTGAAAATATTAAATAGAGGAATAAAAACACACCGGAGGAACTGGCCTTTCGATACACGGACACGCGAGAAAGGGAGACATTAACCACTGAGTGGCGCGAGTGTACTCTTGAGAGCCGTCGCGACTGGTCGCGACTATTTCCAAATTAGTCCGAGCTCTCTTGTGTGGGTGCTATTTTGTACGTGTGTTATTGCTCAAGAGCCGCCATCGAGTACGCATGCGCGCCATTCTGCGAGAATCAAGCGTGTGCGAAGGCGGGAAATTCAAACATCAAAACCGGCAAAAATCGTTAAGAGGATGCAGCAGTCGCCTAACCTCACCTCGAATTTTCGAAATGAAAATTCTCCGCTCTCGTTTGACTAATCAAAAAAAGGCCCTGTCAGCGGACGCGGAAAAATGGCAAAAATACGCTGACAGGGGCTTTTTTTTATTGATCAAACCGTGCCAAAGATATTCAATTTCGAAAATTGCAGCTATCTCTCTCGCACTCACGATGGCGAGATAGGAACTGCTGCATCCTCTTAAAATACGATATTTCCAAAACTGACACAGGAAAGCCATGAATAATTGGATCTTGTTCGTAACATTTAGCGAATTTAAAGCAATTACCGATTGAAAGTTTCCATCAAACACACACGAAACGAAAAAATGACAGAAAAAGAATCACTGTCAGAAAGTCGAAACCAACTTTTCGCCTTGAAAATACGAAAATTCTCGAATAGTCAATATTACATAGTGTTGGAGGGAAGATACACGAGATTACCATTCGGTCCCGCCGCGACGTGATTGATCATCGCCCTGATTTTGATTTTTCAACAATTCGTGGGCCACGGGATTAATTATTCACGGCCGAATCGCTACCAAAGAACGCAACGAAAAATTAAAACGAATCGATAAAGAATTTGAGAAACGTCAATATTACGATTGTCAGGGAGGAAAAAATGTTCTTAACAAAATAAAACGTGCAACTGGCACGAGGCGTGATGAGAGGGGGCAGCAGATGTTAAATTTCTGAAATGAATCGTGCATGGAAAGACAGGTGATCCGCTGTCGTCGTGTAGCATAGAAAAACAGTATCAAAATTTTTGTTCGCAGCGAAGGAATAACACACAGGGTTCGTCAAAGTATATTTTAATTCAACATATTTCTCGCAATAACAAAAAAAATCCTCCGTTCGTTCGAGTTCCATAACCACAATTTTTTCTCGTTTTATTCATCCACGTACGGCGCAAAGTGACAAAATTCAAATAATCTCTGCTACAAGAAATAAGTTGCATTTCTCCCGGCTGCGTACTGACCGAAATGGGCAGATAAAAAAACTCAACGAAAGACACAAAAGAAATGTAAACAAAAATTGACACCATTGGGCATAAATTCAACGATCGTGACGTGTTTGTGTGAAATATTTTGAACGAATGAGATGCATTGAAACTTGAAATGAAACATTGAAACGAACCGTTCACGCGCATGCGCGAAATCTCGGATGTTCCGTCGACGGCCGTTCGGTGGCGCCACCGTCTCTGTTTTCGCGTGGCCGCGTCAGTGTTTACGTTGTAACGTCGATGCCGGTCGGTGCGATTTAAACGGTCGTTTGACACAACAACAAACTTTTATTTCTGTGTTCAATGAGTGCGAAATTATGAGAATCTCATTTCGGACGTCAAATTAATGATTAACGAGACACAAAGTTTTGTTTCGAAGTTGTGTACGCGTGTGTGTGTGTCGCGGTAAGTGATGACGTCACAGTAGAGCGTGTTCGAAAAGAAAACAATTAATCGTGAAACAAAAACGCGACAATGGCCGGTCGCCGAAAAAATCTACTGCATCAGGCAAAATTTGATAAACCAAGGATCGAAAATCCGTCAAAAGGAACCTCAACCGGCCGTACGATATACGGAGGCGTCGAATCGTTGGTGAATGAAAAAAAAATCGCGTTTTCTCGGGAGAAAACAATTGTCCCGCCAAAAATCGACAAACCGTACGACTCGCGAAACTTTTATGCGGGAATTGATATCATCGATAAACACGGCTCGGAAAAATTTGTCGCGTCCAGGAGCAACGAAGTTTTGGTTCTTCGACAAGAAATCAAAGACTGGAAAAGCCATGAGGATCGTGCCAACGCTGTTGAAGACAAACTTTCCAGGATCGAGAGCGGGATGATCTCTGCAAGCGGTAAGTTGACACTTTGTTGCGAATAACAGAGGTTATGCGTGGTCAAGAGAGCGTTTATCGATGTATACACACGGGAAGCACACGAAATTCCCAAAAAACACAATCACTGCCTTTTCTTTTATCCGATTAACAGAAAAAAATGAAAACACGCGAATAACGCCGTCGTTAACCTAAAAAAAAAAGCAAAACATTTGTTTTCATGTTTTCTCGTCGTTCGATCTTTCGATAAAACTGACGCACACACACGATTACAAAAATGTGAGTGGACTCGATATTTTTTCTCACCCGAAACGAAATCGCGATATTCCAGCGAGGCTTTGTAAGGCGCTCGAGCCACGAATGACACGCGCCGAAATAGCTCAGTTGGGAGAGCGTTAGACTGAAGATCTAAATGTCCCCGGTTCAATCCCGGGTTTCGGCAATGCAATTTTTTTTTTCTCCCCATTTTTTACATTCGATTCGTTCTCCTCGCGTGTCGCATATATTCAATCCTGAATTTTTTTCAACGCGTTTTATACCGTATACGAGCACTTGATCGCACGAGCCGAAATAGCTCAGTTGGGAGAGCGTTAGACTGAAGATCTAAATGTCCCCGGTTCAATCCCGGGTTTCGGCAAGTCGAATTTTTTTTTCTCCCAGATTATTTCAGCTTTTTTGAAACATTGGAAAATTCGGTTTTCCCATCAGAATTTGTCGACGAATCATTACCCGCATCAATTTAAACGACGCTGGAGTTTGCATCGTTGGAAGGCAACGAAATTCCTTTTTTCTGTGGCTAAACTTATTATTTAAATGCAGAATGTAATTACGAGGTTGGAACGATCGATTTTTCCGACCCAAAAAGTATAACGGCTCGAAAAATTTGGATTATTTTTAAAATTGAACAAATCATCAATGAAAAGGAATATTTTTTGTTGAATTCCAACGTTGCGAACTTCAGCGTCATTAATTTAACGATCCTGGAATTTTTCATCGAAATAAAATGAAATTCCGAATGCAGGCGAAAAAGAAATATTTTTCGCTCATCGATAAATTCAACGCAACATGCGCGTGGAACAAACTTGATTAAGAATTTGTCTTCCAAACGTATTTTTGTGGATGAACCTGTTCGTTTCGTTGTTCCCCAGACTCAATAAACAAACTTGGCGACACGAAGGAAACGACAATGGCAAATACTGGAAAAAATGGACACCGACCGTGAGTAGATTTTGAAAATTTGATTTTCATTCCCCAAAATTGGTTTTTCTTACTCGCAATTGTGTCTCTTGATATTTATTTTTCGTGATTGTCCCGCGTGACGAATTTTAAAGAATTTCCTCTATAATTTCAAAACTTTTTGACTCCCAACACGTGTTTGCGCGAAGGCACGAAAAATGTTGGGAAACTTTTTCGTTTTTGTCACCATCAAATGCATTTTTTCGTCTAAATTTTTTGTTTATGTTGTGAAAATTGTGCTTTAAGAATCTTTCGATGAGGTAAGTGATTAATAAAGTTTCGAAATTTCTTCATATTAGTCGAAATAAATTTCGCGTCGTTTATTGTGGAGCTGACAAAAATTTCATTCCATTGAATGAATTTGTGGCGAATTAGGGAAATCAGTTACAAAATACTTGAATCAAAGACAAAGTGAATTAAGGAGATAAGGCGAAAAATAAGAGGCGTAGAGCGTGAGAAAAAAAAATTATTGAAACGCGTTGAATCTTGGAATTTTCGAAAGTTTGTCGGAGCGACGCGGCCTGGTGGATCGTAACCGGTTCCGTTTTGTGTACAATAAAAAATCGATCGGTTCGGGGCTCGTGACGAGAGAGATAAAAATTCCTCGGACAAGAAATAAAATCATAAAAAATGAAGTAAAATTGGGATTTAAAAAGAAATGGAGGGGAAAAATGCGTGAGGAACGAGTTCAGTGGCGCAAATGACGCTCTCCGAGGAATCCTCGTTGTTGTCTATTTCCGAGAGACTCGGATCTTTAGCACGAGAGTCACGAAAGTCAAATGCAAATCGTTTAAAACATCGTCATCGAGGCCAGAGTGCTGTAGGTTAGTGAGAACAAAGGACGCGTGTCTCTCTGCGTGTCGTCTCTCTTCCCTTCCTGCTGCAAATCAACAAACGATTCATTCCAATCACGTATACTCTTGTAGTAAAAATATTTTCGGCTGATTCGGGTGCGAGACACGAATTGTCAATCAAACGCACGTATTCGCGTTATTATGACGAGATGTCTGTCCATTAGATATTCCCCTTGACACTCAACAAAGGACAAGCCAACTTACTGCCTCAATAACAACAACAATAAACCACTGTTGCAAATATTTTGATTCTTTAGCGATTCGTAACGAAAATTTACGTTCTGTTTACACACCTTCGGGTCTGGGAGACCCATGCATCACCAGAATCGACCAATTTTTTAAAATTACGTTCTGCCACAGATACTTCACGTATTTCGCGAGGAAAAAATTCAGAAATACTGTCAGATTTAATGGTTAGAGTTCTTGCATTTGTTTTAATTTGAAATAAAACTTCAAATCAATAAGATTTTCGGACAAAACGTTGTCGTTCGGGGCGAAAAGGCCCATGGGATTCGCGAAGGCTTAAGGAGCACGGAATTTATTGGATTTGAGGAGATTCCGTTAGTAGAGCGATAATGAGATTAAAATCTGAAAACGAAATATTTTGTTATTTAGGCAGCAAACTTTAATCTCTTTCAAAATCATCCCGGGTCAACCAAGTTTTACTCCATATTTTCCAAGTCGAAAGTCACTTGATTCAACATCGGCTTTACGCAAATTTCTCACCCTTATGAAATCAGAAAAATATTAAAAATACTTCGCGATTAGATAAAACGCGTATTAAAATCTCAATTTATGAAAAAAAAACTCCAAGGGTTCCGAATCAATAAAAAAATAGTGGGGTCAACGAATGTTTGGAGGCGATATTTCTAGTTAAAATCGACAGAATGCTCGGAACATCTCATTTTTTAGGAGTTTGGCAACGGATCGCTTGCTAAACGGAAAGCAGATCGTCATTTTTTCGGAAAAGTTTTCAATTCGATTTCAATTCATAGTTGCAACTTGGATTTGGAATTGATAATTAAGGAGGTTCCGTTAGTAGAGCGATAGTCAGATTCAAATCTGAAAACGAAATATTTTGTTATTTAGGCAGCAAACTTTAATCTCTTTCAAAATCGTCCTAGGTCAACGAAGTTTTACTACATTTTTTCCAAGTCGAAAGTCACTTGATTCAACATTGTCTTTACGCAAATTTCTCACCCTTATGAAATCAGAAAAATATTAAAAATACTTCGCGATTAGATAAAACGCGTATTAAAATCTCAATTTACAAAAAAAACTCCAAGGGTTCCGAATCAATAAAAAAATAGGGGGTCAACGAATGTTTGGGGGAGATATTTCTAGTTAAAATCGACAGAATGCTCGAAACATCTCATTTTTTAGGAGTTTGGCAATGAATCGCTTGCCGAACGAAAAGCAGATCGTCATTTTTTCTTGGGAATTGGCCTCACTCCATTCGTTATTCCCTGCGCCATAGCGGAAACTCCTTAATGATAAAACTTAAATTTTTCGTACTTTTATTTTTTTTTTTTTATGGGAAATTTAAAAAGGTTGGGGAATTGGTATTAACAGATGATCGCAAGTGTAGAGTGTAGTGGTGATTATATGCCGTACAGGATGTGATAATGTGGGTTAGGTTCTGAAACGTTATGTATAGCAAAAATCAACATTCTCAGCGCGCGAAGAGCAGCGAGCGTAAAAGAGCGTAAACCGGTTTGCCACGTAAATGGCACACACGAGAGAGAAATAAGTTGGCGGTGTTTGTCTTGCTCGGAGAGTCTATAGCCCAAGAAAAGTCGTATGTCTGTTTCGCTCGTGCGATTTGGCGCGAGACGCGCGAGGAGATTGGCACTCGAGTCGTGAGGACGCGGCGAGTAAGCGAGAAGAGAATGCTCGAGAAAACCAGACGCCCCGCAAAACTTGGGCCATTCAATTTTTCCTCGGATTCTTTTACTAAATCTTTTAACGACCAATTCATGATGCTGTAGTACTCGCGCTCGATCCACGCGTTTTCATGAGCTACGATGAGCACGATTCCCGATGATAAACAGTTACCGGATCGAACAAAGTTCGTCGAGCATAAAAAAACAGCAACCGCCCAGAAATTCCGACGTACAATCGCCACAGACCTAAATTTCATTATTTTTCTCCAAGTCTCCGAGGCTTTCTTTCCCTTGGTCGCTCCTTCTGAAACACTGCACGATGTCATGATTAATTAACGACGAATTTGAATTCTGCACGCAAAAAACAAGTTGGCAAAATCCAAGATAAAAATTCACGACACTGAAGTTGGCAACGTTGGAATGCAACGAAAAATACGATTTTCTATTAATTTTTTGTTCAATTTCAAAAACCATGACAATTTTCATACCGATTTTGTGTCTGGATCCTAAAAAAAGATCGTTTCATTGTCCTGGCGAAATACTGAATGAAAATTCTCAATAAAAAACCGAATTTCGTTGCATTTCAACGATGCAAACTTCAACACCGTAAAAATTCAGCAAATTAGTTCGAACCTTTCAGAATTAGAATATCATGCCAAAAAAATTTTTATCCAATTTTAAAAATGGGGAAAAAATCATCGAGGAGGCGGCAATTTGTGGAATAAAAAATTGCGAGAACCTCCAAGAGCCAGTGGCGAAGCGGCCAACCGTACTGAAAAGAAAATTTTGTTGAAAAAGCTCGATATTTTGTTGGATACGTTAAACTAAACGTTTTTTCGAAGAATCACGAAAATGTTGTCATTCCAGCAAAAAACATTCTGGAAAATCTTTTCGGAAAGTGAATTTTTGTTATTCCAATCGTAAATTTTGCTGACAGTTCCGTTACAATGAAAAATATTGTCGAAATAACGAAAATTTTGAAATGATCCCAAAATATTTAGTTGGCTGTATTCAACAAAATATCGACGTTTTTTGACAAAATTGAATTTTCGATGCGTCTCGGGCGCCAGAACTTGCAGTAATTCTAGCTCAAAATTGCGCCGGGGGTGATTTTTGAGCTTTGAAGTTTCTCGTTTGCCTTGATTCGTTCAGGAGAAATCTCGAAGAAATTGCATTTTTTTCCATCGCAATGGATGCGTCGAACGTTAATTTATTTTTTGTCAAATCGACGTCTCGTTACTCGGACGAAACGTGGGGCTTGGCTACAGAGAAAATCCTCTGAACTCACGAGACTCTTGTGTATACATATATATTTGTAGGTGCATACAAAATACGTATAGCATTGATAAATAAGTGGGGCACTAGCCCCGGCTCGACGAGGCCCGAGTAGAACTACTGCAACGACGACAAGAACGACGACGTGGACGACTATCGCGAGAGGGAGAGAGCTACGGGTTCGCCGTGCCCCGAGACGCGCTCTTTTTCTTTATTTTCTTTTTTTTACGTAACCCCACGCGCTCTCACGATTCGCTTGGCTGCGGGAGATCGTGACGTCAGTTTTCTATATACTACCGGCTCGCGAGACTGTAAATGCGATTGCAAACGTATATCCTGACTGACGCTCGTGTGGGTTAAGATGGAATAGCCTCGAGTCAGCAACCAACAGCATCGAAAAGTGCAGATTGCACCGGAGAAGCGAGCAACGGCAAGAGCCATGCACACATTTGCTTTGCGCCTCCGTAACTACAGTCGAACGACTCACAACTTTCGTCTGCAAACACGAAAACCTCGTCATTTTTTTTCCGTCCCATCTACGGTGACGTGAAAATCGACGTGAAATTTTCCATTCAATATTTACCCACGATGCGGGGAAAAAAGTAAAAATTTTCTCCTCCAGAGAACGTCGTGCGAAAAAATCAAATTTTGCGCCCCATTGAGCTTCCATTTTTGGAAACTTCCAATTTCGCAATGACGATTTTTTAAATGTATTTCAACCGCAAGTTTAAAAAGAAAGGATAAAAAGCGATTACCACATTTTTCGAAAAAATGCTGCAGTTTTTTGGATTTTTAAAAATACGAATTTCTTCGGAAATTAATAAAATGATTGAAAATCGTTTTTTGAGTACTGGAAACTTTGTTTAAGGAGATTCCGCTATGGTGCAAGGGAATAACGAATGAAGTAACGCACAATTCCCAAAAAAATGACGTTCTGCTTTCCGTTTAGCAAGCGATCCGTTGCCAAACTCCTAAAAAATGAGATTTTCCGAGCATTCTGTCGATTTTAACTAGAAATATCTCCTGCAAACATTCGTTGACCCCACTATTTTTTTATTGATTCGAAACCCTTGGAGTTTTTTTTTATAAATTGAGATTTAAATACGCGTTTTATCTAATCGCGAAGTATTTTTAATATTTTTCTGATTTCGTAAGGGTCAGAATTTTGCCTAAAGCCAATGTTGAATCAAGTGACTTTCGACTTGGAAAATTTGTAGTAAAAGTTCGTTGACCTAGAATAATTTTGGAAGAGATTAAAGTTTGCTGCCTAAATAACAAAATATTTCGTTTTCAGATTTTAATCTCATTATCGCTGTACTAACGGAACCTCCTTAATTATCAATTCCAAATCCAATTTACAACTATTAATTAAAATCGAATTAAAAACTTTTCTGAAAAAACGACGATCTGCTTTCCGTTTAGCAAGCGATCCGTTGCGGAACTCCTAAAAAATGAGATGTTCCGAGCATTCTGTCGATTTTAACTAGAAATTTCTCTTCCAAACATTCGTTGACCCCACTACTTTTTTATTGATTCGAAACCCTTGGAGTTTTTTCATAAATTGAGATTTTAATACGCGTTTTATCTAATCGCGAAGTATTTTCAATATTTTTCTGATGTCGTAAGTGTGGGAAATTTGCGTAAAGCCAAAGTTGAATCAAGTGACTTTCGACTTGGAAAATTTGTAGTAAAAGTTCGTTGACCTAGAATGATTTTGGAAGAGATTAAAGTTTGCTGCCTAAATAACAAAATATTTGGTTTTCAGATTTTAATCTAATTATCGCTCCAGTAACGGAACCTCCTTAAAGTTATGGAAAAGTTACGTTTAGGGAGCTTGGACTCTAGAAGCATCGAGCAGTGAAATTCTTGCTCCGAAAGCATACACACGTGTAGGTCGTTGCAGCAGACGATATTATAGTATAGTGTAACAGCACGCCGAGAGAATGAGAGAGGAAAAGAAAGAGAGAGCGAGAGAGAGAGAAAAAGGGAGAAAGGTGGCAACGTTGCTCAGTTAAAAAGGCTGTTTGGTGATCCGACAGGACCGACTGAGTCGCGACGTCGTCGTCGCCACCGAGCGGGGACGACTGCATACACTATATTATATTATGCTAGGTTCAAGGGTACGAAGGTTGGTCCCACGACAACGTCGTTCGACGTTCCCCCACCAGAGGGACCAAGAAGAAAAAAACATTTGCCTCTTTCTCCTTCTCTTACAAAATTGCTCCCCCTTATTCGCTTTGCCCTTCGATGTTTTTTGCTTTCTCTGTTGCATTCACGCTCCGAGCGCATTCGAGAGTAGCATCGCCGTTTCCCTCTCTCTCTCCTTCACTTCCAACGGGAATCTTCTGGAGGCCAGACGTCGTACAGGGCCGCATCTTGTTATTTCACAACCCAAAATTCCTGAATTATCGCAAAATTTTTTTTTTTTTTCAATTCATTCAAATTTTCTTTCCAAAATTTCTTTTCGACGAAATTTCTCGTGGAAATTTGTTTGGGTTTGATTGTTCATCGTATTTTTACAAACACGTCGCGTCGTATTTTTTTTTTTCTTCAAATTATTCAAATTTTCTTTTCAACATTTTTTTTCGACGAAATTTCTCGTGGAAATTTGTTTCTAAATTTTGGAAAATCCATCACGGTCAATACAGAAAACATTTAAAACGTCAGGTACGATTTTTTTGGCCATGATTGGCCACTAAACGCTAAATTATGACTATCGGAAAATTAGCAGCCGAGATTTTTATATCCCCGGCAGTAATGAGAAGATTAAGTAAATCTACTGAAAAGGGTTTATAAAATTGTACCTTTTTTATGGCGACCACGCACAGAAGCAGAAAAAGCGAAGCAGATGACAATTTTGTTGGGGCCTCGTGATTCTTTACACGCCACGAAGGCAATATTTCCTACGCACTTAATTTTTATTGTTATTGCATGCTCAAGACCTTTTTTACGATGCATTGTTCTCCGTAATATTCGTTTATTGCCTCCATTGATTTTATTGTGAGAACGAAAGGGTTTCTTCGTTTGACTTTCCCTTTTTTCGTCTCGTTTTTTTCCTCCGACATTTTCCGGGCTTATTGTCAAGGGGTCGAGACCAACGATTAACTTCCGTCGAAAGTCAACCCTTCGAAATTTTACGACGAGCCTCGTTGATCGTTTGAAGCAAAAAAAAAAAAACACGTCGTTTTTTTTATTTTTCTGAAAATTTCGAGTGAATTTATGGAAATGGCCAATTTCGCATCTTTAAAAATTTATTATTTTACCGCGCTTCGGAGCTTCAAATTGGTGGAAAAATTCCCAAAAGTTTAGTCACCGGTAGGAAAAATAATTCGAGTCTGTCGTCGATTTTCTATGGGAATAAAATCGATAAAATTCGATCGAACGATCGGGAAATCCGTTTTGAAAAATATTGAATTTTTCGTGAACGTTCGGCGGCCCTGGAGCAAAGTTCGCGAGCTCGAGCTGCAGTATCCAATCGGCTGCGAGCCCCGCTTGGGAAAACGAATTTGCGGAGCTGAACATTCGTCGTGTTCGTCGTCTTGAGACTCGCATTGTCGGGGCTTTTGGTAGCTCACGCGTGATTCGTGGAACTCATTGTCATACGAGAGTTATAAATATAATTATTTGACAAACACGCGTGTATGCAAGAATGCAAATGCATAAAACGAGGATGGGATGGAAAAAGTGCAAAAGTTGCATTCGGCGACGCGGGCAATCTCGGAACTTACGCCTTTATAATTCTCATCAATTAATTCGTAAATATTACGGTTCGTTGGTTCACCACGAAAGATAATTTCGTTGCAATAGCGGAACATAAAGCGGAGGATTGCATTTTTAATTCAAAGACGATAAAATCCGTTGGAAATAAATGAACTTCTTTGTTCTCACACTCGAGCCGTCCGAACGAGCCCCAAGAGTTTTTTTTTTCGTCACGAATTCTTTATTCATTTTTCTTTTTTCCCCCTCCACGTCATTTCCTTCAGCTTTTACATCTTTGTCTTTATTTTTCGCCGCCTGTCACGCTCTGCAGTTTCGTTTGGCGAACTTTCATAATGACCCGCCCGGAAGAATCTCCCAAAAATAGTGTTTCGTTGTTAATTGCCCATGAATCACTCGGTGCCTGGCAAAAATTTCTCCATTGAACGGAACGATGGAAAAAAAAATTTTTGTTTTTACATGATAAAATTTTCTTTTCGCCCCCGCTCGGAGTAATTGGCGCGATTTTTGTTGGACTCGAAGCCGCACGCGTGTTGCGAAAGCACGTTGAATACCGTTGCAGAAAAAAGACACCCCCAAGAGGCTGAGGAAAGCGAGGGGCACAGACGATGGGCCACGAGAAAGAGAAAAACTCGAAATTTTTCTTTGTTGGCTATGGACAGGGTGCGTTCATATTCTATTACGCATTCACGCGTTGCCCGGTGATGTATAACATCTGCTTAATCCTTACAATGGCCTGACCCCAACCACCAACTTCTGGGTCCGCGTCTACGAGACTTTTCAGGCCAAATAGATGGAAAGTCGAAAATCCACTTCCAAGTCCTCAATTTTTTTCCATATTTGAAAGAGAAAAAAAAATTACAAAGTCGCGAAAAAAACGTCGATTGCCCGGCACATTTGACCTTGACCCGAGAAAAAGATCGAAATTCCTCGACTTTTTTAAATTTTTGATCAATTTTTTTTATCAAAAACTCACACTGAAAAGAAAATTTTGTTGAAAAACATCGATATTTTGTTGAATACGTTAAACTAAACGTTTTTTTCGCAAATTCACGAAAATTTTGTCATTCCAGCAAAAAAACATTCTGGAAATTCTTTTCGGAAAGTAAATTTTTGTCATTCCAATCGTAAATTTTGCTGACAGTTCCGTTACAATGAAAAATATTGTCGAAATAACGAAAATTTGGAAATCATCCCAAAATATTTAGTTCGCTGTATTCAACAAAATATCGACGTTTTTTTTTTGACAAAATTGAATTGTCAGTGCATGAAAAAACTTGGGGATATGGAAATTGCTTTTATTTATCGTCTGGAGAGCCCGAATTTGGTTTGTCCAATGGAAAAATCTCATCGGATGCGTCGATGAGGATCGGAATGCCCCGTGTAAGTTAACGTATTCATACGCGTTTAGTTGCCAGGGTGGATATCCATTATACACGATTTTGCGTTCGAGAAAGTCGAATGAATATCGAGAAAAGAGAGAAAAAAAGGTAAATAAAGAAACTGAAAAAAGAGGGGTCGGGATTGGTCGGTAACTATAC
The DNA here is from genome assembly GCA_037043255.1 of Diadegma fenestrale. NCBI lineage: Eukaryota > Metazoa > Arthropoda > Insecta > Hymenoptera > Ichneumonidae > Diadegma > Diadegma fenestrale. The sequence goes on from CM073317.1 coordinate 13,141,843, forward strand.
CGAAATCTCGAAGACGCTTGTGACGGAACATCTGTCCCTTTTTTAACAAGAGCAGAAGGAGGAGAGAGAGAGAAAAAAAAGAGAACGCGTGGCTCGTTCGTCCTCTGACCACGTGTGTGTCCTTTTTCTTCCGGAAACGAATCGAAGGGGATGTAAAAGCATTGAGCACGCTTCTTTTTCTCCAAACGAAACGGGAAGTGACAACTGACAGCTGCCTTGCGTCACGATCCTCGATTTATCGTAAAGAGAAAAGGAGAAAGTATTTTTTTTAGTCAAGTTTGACAAAGAGCCGAAGAAACAAAGAAACGAGCCAAGGCATAGGATTTTTTATGGACAAGGAAACTTTAAATACAACTCCAAAAATTACCCACGAAATTCCATAAATTTTCGTTTTCCCTGCCAGATATTTTTAGCACTGGGATCAATTATTGATTTTCGAACGAGAATTCGATTCATTGTCTCGTTCAATGTCGATAAAATCGACTTGAAACAGTTTTTTTCCATCCAGAATTACAAATTACTCGTCCACGCATACGATCACGATTAAAACCAGCCCCGAGTGTCTTCCTCAGTGGCCGGGGGTGAAAAACGACCCCGGACGACTCGAAATCCCGCGCCCTTTTTCCCTTCGTTCTCCAATTTTTTTTTTCCCCATCGTTTTCCAGCATTTTCGACTAATTTTTTTACTCCAAGCAAAATTGTCCAAGGCTCACGTGATTTTGCACCGAAAAACGTAAAGACTGAGCACAAGTTCGACCGTTTCCGTTAAATTTTTCAAATTTGGGCTCATTTTGGTATTTAGCAACAGGAAAATAAAAATATTTACCGTTTTATAGGGTTAAATTGAAAAAACAGTCAGCGGTAATGGAATCTCAGGGAAATCGGTTAAGCGAATGTTTTTTAACGCGATTTCGATGATTTACAAGCAAAAATTGCGAATCCTCGCTTTGTGTCGATCCCCATGGTGGATGTTTTCTTTACGAAGGTTTAATCGGTCGTGTGATCGCATGAGCCTCTTTAGCTCAGTGGTAGAGCACTGGTCTCGTAAACCAGGGGTCGTGAGTTCAAACCTCACAGGAGGCATTTTCTTTTTTGCCTTTTTTTCTTTTTTTTTCTCACGCGCAACGGAGGAAAATCCAAAAATCTGACGAAATCGAGACTTGAAAATGAAAATTGGGCTTTTAATATGGAATTTCAAGATTTTTATCGAAAAAAAAAACTTTTTCCTTTTTTTTTTTACTTTTTCCTTTTTTTTTACCTTTCGGACAATTTCGCGATGGGAATTTTAGTTTTTAAACTAAATGGGACAGAAAACGGACTCGTGCCGACCAATCGGTGACGCGAAAATCGAGTGACAAATAATGCAATTCGATTCGATATACACGAGAATATTATAAACGCGGATAGGAAAAAACTTGGGGATGCCGCGAGCAGAGAGAAAAGTTTGCGCGTTTGCGATCGGGCGAATTGCGTTTCCCACGCAAAATCGGCGAGTCCCACAACACACGCTGGAATCCGTTGCTTCGAATTGTCCTTTTGCACATCTTATACGTTCGCGAGCCTCTCACACACGCTCCGGAGGCTCTTGGCTGAGCGTAAGCCATTGCCATGAATCCTTAAGCGTTGAAAAGACGCGTAATTGCCTCGTATTTCCCATCGTCCCATGCGATTTACGCCTTTTTGTTTCTCGGCGAGCGCGACGTGCGAATAACTGGTTCGACCGATGGACGAAAAGAAAAGAAGGAAAAAAAAGAAACATGCATTTTTCCTTCGATTCAGGCCACACACGGATCGTGACCATATTCGGACAAACCTGTCGCCACATTGCGAGGGAGCGTCTCTCTCCTCGGTGTACCGCGTAATAACCTCGAAAGAAGGGACCTCAGAAACATTTTATTTCATTTTTTTCATTACCGATATTTTCTATACAGCGGACGTTTCGTCGCTTATGTCAACACGCATCGCATACTAATTTTCAATCAACTGCAAATTAGCACGCGATACGTAAGCAGAAAAAATTCATGCATGCACCTTCAGGACTAATTCCATTATGACGTCAGTAAACTCAATCCATTTTTTCCCTCAACGTCTATTATTGAGGTTTTTCTAGAAAGACTAGGAATGCTAGGTGCCAATGAATTTTGCGAAACACGATGGTGGGTTGCTCTTTGAACAACAGAACGCACATTCGTCAATAATTCCTGCCTCTATTATCGTAATTCCTCTCACTCTGGCCTACAGACAGATACACAGCCAGTTTTGGCGTCGTTACGAAAACAGAGGTCCCCATGTAAACGATTTTTTCTTTCTAATCGGCCTCATTAAGGAGGTTCCGCTATGGCGCAGGGAATAACGAATGAAGGTAGGCCAATTCCCAAGAAAAAATGACGATCTGCTTTTCGTTTAGCAAGCGATTCGTTGCCAAACTCCTAAAAAATGAGATGTTTCGAGCATTCTGTCCATTTTAACTAGAAATATCTCCTCCAAACATTCGTTGACCCCACTATTTTTTTATTGATTCGGAACCCTTGGAGTTTTATTTGTAAATTGAGATTTTAATGCGCGTTTTATTTAATCGCCAAGTATTTTTAATATTTTTCTGATTTCATAAGGGTGAGAAATTTGCGTAAAGCCAATGTTGAATCGAGTGACTTTCGACTTGGGAAAAATGCAGTAAAATTTCGTTGACCTAGGACGATTTTGAAAGAGATTAAAGTTTGCTGCCTAAATAACAAAATATTTCGTTTTCAGATTTTAATCTAATTATCGCTCTACTAACGGAACCTCTTTAATTATCAATTCCAAATCCAAGTTACAACTATTAATTGAAATCGAATTAGAAACTTTTCCGAAAAAATGACGATCTGCTTTTCGTTTAGCAAGCGATGCGTTGCGAAACTCCTAAAAAATGAGATGTTTCGAGCATTCTGTCGATTTTAACTAGAAATATCTTCTCCAAACATTCGTTGAGCCCACTATTTTTTTATTGATTCGGAACCCTTGGAGTTTTTTTTATAAATTGAGATTTTAATACGCGTTTTATCTAATCGCAAAGTATTTTTAATATTTTTCTGATTTCATAAGGGTAAGAAATTTGCGTAAAGCCAATGTTGAATCGAGTGACTTTCGACTTGGAAAATATGGAGTGAAACTTGGTTGACCTGGGATGATTTTGAAAGAGATTAAAGTTTGCCTAAATAACAACATATTTCAGATCTTAATCTAATTATCGCTCTACTAACGGAACCCTCTGAGAGCGCATCAATAAATAAATAAAGAAGAAGAAAAAACGTCTCATTAAGGAGAAACGTGAAAATTACAGCAGAGAAAAAGTAGCCACACTTGGAGGTTGTACGTATCTATTTTTATGTGATGTACATAGCAAATATGTGGTGCTCTCTCGGTGGGTATATTCGAGAGGCATTGTCATTTGGTATTCAGAAGGTGTATGGACGATACGCGAATGCCCGCCACGTAGTGTAAGAGGGCATATAGTAGAAGAGAGTCCTCGGCATCCCGACGACCTCCCTCATCCCTCCTTCCTTTTCTTCGCTCGTCGGTATTCAGGAGCAGCGAGCCCCCCACGACCGCCTATACTTTTCGTCAAATTCGCTATAGTTTATTCAACATATATACATCGATATATATAAATGAATGAGGCTGCGTATAAACGTGTGTGCATGTCGCTGAGTTTGGCACGAAGAGAGCGCTGAAATAAAACTTGAGAAACAAGAACAAAAGGCAAAATAAAAATTGCCTCCGACTCGCGAGACCGGGCGTCTTGGTACAGCAAACTTCACAAGTTCTTTCCACATTATACGACATGCGAAACTTTTATCTCTAGAAAAAGCAGAAAAATGTGCGAAAATTTATGAAAATGTCGTGAAAATCTTCCAACTGGACGAGACAATGGACGAAGCAACGTCACAGGATTCGCAAACATTTCGAGAGCCTCCGAGAGACGATAAAGAAGCGAACGATCTTCGTTAATACGGCTGGACGTTGAAGCCGCGCTGTTCGATTCTGGTCGGATAGATCGCACACAAGATAAGTTAACAATGGACAACGCGAGGCGGAATATTTCAACAAGATGCCACAGCGAGCCTTGGAATCGAGTACGTGCGACTGCTCGTAAGCGCGGGACATTGTCCACGATTAAAAATAGAAAAACAGCCGATTTTGTTCTCGTTGATGAGAAATTTTCAGATCGTTTCGATTTTTTGGGTTTGAGCTCGTGGATCTGGAATGAAAAAAAAATCTTCGCCGAAAAATTTCGAATCAATTATTTTCGGCGATCGGCACGAAAAATCGAGAAACCTTTCCAAACAAAAATGAATTACGAAGTCGCGGATTTTGTTTTTGTACTCTGCAAATGCAATTTCGCGCGAGATTTTTCTGACTTTTAAAATGAGACTGTACCGAGCACATGAAAGCAGCAGCAGAAATGCGATTCCGTCCGATCGGAACCGGTTTGCTGTGCCGTATACTTTATACATACGGTCACGAGACTCTCTCTCTCTCTCTCTCTCTCTCTCTTCTGCAGGGAGACGGTCTTCGTTGCGCTGTTGAAACGCGAAAAAAACGAAATGCTTCCAACGCTTCTGCAACTGCTGTTGCCCCGATCACGTCTACTCGCGCTGCGTCGCGTTCGTTTGTACGGGAGAGCGAAACAGAGAGAGAGAGAGAGAGAGAGAGAGATGAAGTGCACGAGAGATCGGTGCAAGTAGCCAAGGTAATGGTCGAGTCGAACCCAACGAAGTGCGTCGGTAATTTTGATTAGAAAATCGATCTAAATTCCAATTAAATCCCCAAACTCGAATAAAACCATGATTTTCATGATGCAACGTTGGAATACAACGAAATTCATTTATTTCGTGGCAAAACTCTTAATAAAAATGTGCAATGTCATGACAATTATAAAACGATCGACTTTTGCGGCCCAACAAGTATATAAACTCGAAAAATTTCCATGTTTTATAAAATTCAACAAATTATCAATAAAAATCAGTATTTTTCGTTGCATTCCAACGTTGCCAACTTCAGCCTCATACTTATTTACATATTGTTCAACTTGAGACACATGGCAATCGAAAAAATCGAGTTTTTTGTTTGTTTTTTTTTCATACAACGTTAAAAAGGCCAATTTTGAATGATGCTGAAGTTTGCAACGTTTGAATACAACGAAAAATATCTGAATTTATTGATGATTCGTTCAGATTTCAATATCATCCAAATTTATCCAGCCGATACGCTTTTTGGGGCTTAAAATCGATCGTTTTATCATCGTAATTACATTCTGCACTTGAATTATTAATTTTGCTAAAAATAAAAAAGAATTTCGTTGCGTTGCAACGATGCAAACTTCAGAGTCATGGAATTTCCCCAAGAAAACAACAAAATTCAAAAAATGGCGATCGGTTGTGACTAAAAAAATCGGTGCTCGATAATTTTTAATCGAGAATCCCATAAAAACACGAGACTCGTGCGGAAGATCGAAAAATTGGCTTCTCGCCGCGGCAAATGAAATTGCGAAAAAATCGAACGAAGCAAAGAAGGAAAAAAAAAGTTTGAAGAATTCGAAAAATTTGAGTGTTCCAGTCGTTACTTTTTTTTGTTTTTCGTTTTTTTTTTGAGAGAGTAAAAAAGTGAAAGAAAAAAAAAGGAATTGGCAGGGAGACCGCAAGTAAGTAACGAGCTACGGTGGCGCTCGGGTCACGTGACGGGCATACATCGAAGAAAAGAGGGCGTCGTGACGACGCGAGGGCCTAACGCGAGGCACGAGCAAGACAGAGACGGAGAAACACGCTTCTCCACTAGTGTGCATCGTGTTCGGCATGAATTCGCCTTCGTATGGAATAAAGTACCGGGTTTACCGTATTCGTCGCACATTCTCGCGGCGCACTCGTCGCGGCTCTCGTTCGTACACAGAGGGCGTTACGGCGGCCGAAGGTGAAGAGACGGAGAGCGAGAGACACGAGCAGACTCTGGTATTCCGTGCGGGACACGAGCATTCGCGTCGGCGATCGCGCGATGAGGTCCATTGGGATGAGAACAAGACGATGGGACCTAAAAGGGGCGGCAACGGGACGCCAGGGGGCGAGAAGATGCCGCGAGCACTCGAAGCACCCTCCAAACTATACGGCAATACGTGACAAGCATTCAACCTTTTTCCACCATCCCCACAACCTCCCTTAACTTCAATTTCCACACACGCCTTACGAATCTACATGGAAAATCTCATTTTTCTCTATTTCTTTTATTTCAATACCAATTTTTTTTTCCACTTGCTTTACCCACGACAATAACGTCCATTCGACAATCATTAGAGAAAAATCTTAATCTTTGACCCCTCGCGAATCTCCTGGGCCTTCTCCGATGACGTTGAAGTTTGCATCGTTGAAATGCAACGAAATTCGGTTTTTTCTACACCAGAGCTCATAATTATCATTCGATATTTGTCCCGGACGATAAAACGATCGTCTCTCCAGTCCCAAAAACTCAATCGAGACGAAAAATAGCCACGATCTTCAAAATTCAATGAATAATTCATAGAAACAATATTTTTCGTTGAATCTCAAATCTCAGCCAAGAGTAGAAAATAAAAATATTGCAATTTTTTCAAGCCCACGACCATCTTCCCCACCAATTTCATGTTCTCTGGCGAAGAATCGCAACAAAAATGCAAAAATCCATGCCCAACTATCGGGAACCGAAAGTCGAAGATTCGAAAAAAAGAATTTCGATCGTGGTCCATTTTCCCACCAATTCAGGCTGCATTGCTGCTCGGCAGTGCCCCAAACAAAGAAACACTCAAGTCCTCACCCATTAGCAGCCCCCCCCCCCTCTCCAGCGACAAAGAAAACGTCACTTGCACGTTTCCGAATGACCCTTTTGACGTTGGGTTTTCCCAATACTTCGTCCATTTATTATGCAATGTTCGACCTCAGCTTCCCCTCATAACAGCGCGTAAGAGTTTTTTTTCGTCCACATGCCTCCACGAGAAAAAAAACAGTTAAACACGACGAAAATGAAATTTCGAGTTTGAATTCACCATGACCCATGGCAAGTCATGGCAGGTCGTTCAAAAATTATAACGTTGAAGTTTGCATCGTTGAAATGCAACGAAATTCGGTTTTTTCTACACCAGAGCTCATAATTATCATTCAATATTTGTTCCGGACGATAAAACGATCGTCTCTCGAGTCCCAAAAACTCAATCGAGACGAAAAATAGCCACGACCTTCAAAATTCAATGAATAATTAATAGAAACAATATTTTTCGTTGAGTCTCAACGTTGCAAACTTCAGTCATCAAAAATTTTCTAAATTTAAAGAATTTTCTATAAAATTTAAAAAATTACCTAAATTTATCAAATTTAAATCTTTAAATCGATAAATCTTTTGAATTTAAATTGATTTTGATTGATAAATGATTTTTGAATTTAAAAAATTTTCTAAATTTAAAGAATTTTCTAGAAAATTAAAAAAAAATTCTAAATTTATAAAATTTATAAAATTTAAATCTTTGAATTGATAAATCTTTCGAATTTAAATTCATTTTGATTGATAAATGATTTTTAAATTTTCTAAATTTACAAAATTTAAATCTTTATTGATAAATCTTTTATTTAAATCTTCAAATCTTAATTTTTAAATTAAAATTAAAACGGAAATTCTAAATTTCACTCTCGACAGCAATTCCATTTGCTATACGATTCTGAACCAAACCGACGAGAGCCAAAAATTGATTTGCAGCTCTGGACTATTTGCAAATAAAAAACTGAAGTTTAAAGAAAAGTTAAGGCGATTTGGAAAATTAAAAAAAAAATGGTGGATAGTTCGCTTTGTGTCGATCGGGAGAGAAAAATGAGTTGAAAAAAATCATTTGCAAGGAATCAATGCGAATAATTGTTTCGTTTGTTCAGATTGAATATTTTTGCTCTATGTAAATTCATGTTAATATAATGAATTCGCAAAAGTTTTATGCGTTCGATGTCACGTATACAATTTATCGAACAACACGTTTCGAACAATTGATATCGTAGTTATGGCGATAAATATTGACGATTAAAGTGGCTTGATAAAAGCTCTTGGCTATACTTAGAATGGAAATAAAGATAAAAAAATAACGAAGCTATTCAACATTCGAGTCGACGCGGTGATATAAAAACCTGTTATCTCATTCGTTTTTTTTTCCGACCGAGCTGGATTGATATCCGCGAGACTAACGTCATCGTCGTACGAGATCGAGCCATGCAACTGTGTCTCTGTACGAAAAGATTCGTAAATCACAAGAATTTCTAATGACAGCGTAACGGTGATTGGCGAGTTCGGCATAATAATTAATTCTATTCGTCGTTTCATTTGAAAAGCGTCTCGCGCTTTCGAAAATCGAAATCGACGTTCTTATTACTTCGGGGGACTTTTGATTTTTATTGCAATTTTGGGTGGTCGACTAAATCGCGATGGAAAAAAGTGCACGAGAGAAATACCGAGCTCGGAAAGGAACGGAGCGCGAAGGTCCGAAAAAACAAATAAAACCGAGGCCCAACGTTCCTCGACGTAGAAGAACACGATGACCTTGAATAAATCCTCGTTCGCAATTCTTCTGCATCGCTTTTTGTTTACTGCTGCCATTTTAACTCGAGCCGAGATGGTCGAAGGTACCAAAGGCCTTTTTACATCGTTACAACTTTGTGTGCTCACACACACACGCGTTCGCACGTTCGCGTTGGTCTCGAAGGTCTGAAAAAACGAATCGTCTAATGAATTTTCTCGAAAGTGAAGAAAAACCTGCAAATTTCACGCCGAACTTGACGAATTTTCGATGGGAAAATATTATGGAATAAAAAATTGTAAAATTTCGCAGAATTAAAAAATTGCGACTAGAAAAAATTGAGAAAATTCGTACGAGTCTACAATTTAGACGTCGGTACGTAATCTTTGCGGGAATCGTTGACAGCTTGAAAATGCTTCGTTGAAAGAATTCATGGATAATTAGACAAGGAGTGAGAGGCGAGAGAAAAAATATGCATCGATGAACACGAGACAAAGGATCTCGAGACACGGCGTTTCCTCGAGACTCTACAGACGCACGTATGCCTCTTATGAGTCGCTCGTAAAAGACGATCTGGCCAGGAAACAGCTGTGATTTTTGTGGAGGACCGGCTGCAAGATTAGAATCAGTTCTCGCTGCTTTTTCATCCTTTCCTTCGAACTCTCCGTTCGCTTCATTTTTTCTACGATTTTTCTGTATGATGCTCAAGTTTGCAACGTCCGAATACATCGAAAAATATCTGATTTTATTGATGATTTGTTCAGGATTCAATATCATCAAAATTTGTCCACTCGACATGCTTTTTGGGGCTCAAAATCGATCGTTTTATCATCGTAATTACATTTTGCACTCGAATTATTACTTTTTCTAAAGATAAAAAAGAATCTCGTCGCTTTCCAACGACGCAAACTTCTGAGTCAATTTTTTTTGTCCGCAATCGAACAGCAAAAAATTAATTTTCCGAAATCTGATCCTTTGGGTTGAAAAAAATTAGTCGATTTTTTTTTACATTCATTTTTGTCGTCCATCGACATTTTTCTTCAACGAAACATGACGCTTTTTTTGGCCCAAAAACTTTTCTTCGGATCTGGAATTGCTAAAAACCTCAAATTACCATAAAAAGGGGCGATAATCAATGTAATTGATCGAAAAATTAATTTTCCGAGATTTAGTCCTTCGTTAAAAAAAAAATTTGTCTTTTTTTATATTGAGGAATTCGGAGCATTTTTTTGTCGTGAAAAAAATTATTTTTCGAGGCTTAAATTGACAAAAAGCTCAAATTAGTTAAAGAGGGGGGAATTAATTGGTCGAGTGAGTATTCTATGTCGAGTAAATGGATTTCAATAATGTAGACTGGCTTTCCCGGAATGCCTGGGGCTGTCACAGCTGTTGTTCTCTTGGGACTCGGAGTGACGTGAAAGAGCTTCGATAATCGGGTGGCCAGTTGACCGAGAGCACGTGGCACGTGGCTCGCAACGAAACTCATCTCGTCCTATTGCCCCAAACACGCTCGGTTGAAAGAAAAAAATGATGGCCCCCTCGAGAGAGCCCCCGGGGAGGGAGGTTTTGGCTCGTGATCGTAAAGATGTGATGAATTTACACACTGGGTACGGAATAATTTATGTCTCGGCAGGAATCACTCATTTTTCTTCCGCCGATATCCGCCGAAAAAGATAATCGCGGCTGCTTCTGGAAAACTAGAATGCAAAGCCCGCGCGACTGAAATTCTTTGTGTGTTTTTTTTACACACAGGCCGCTCGGTGCGAAATTCCTCCCGATTGCGATTTTTCATTTTAAAAAACTCTGTACTTTTTAACTATTTTAAAAAATCGAGGATTTTTCAACTCGAACCTAAAACGAAAAAAAAATAATAAACTTCAAGCGGTCGTTGCGTCAGAAATATCGTTAAGGAGGTTCCGTTAGTAGAGCGATAATTAGATTAAAATCTGAAAACGAAATATTTTGTTATTTAGGCTGCAAACTTTAATCTCTTTTAAAATCATCCCAGATCAACGAACTTTTACTACATATTTTGCAAGTCCATAGTCACTTGATTCAACATTGACTTTACGCAAATTTCTTGCCCTTATGAAATCAGAAAAATATTAAAAATACTTCGCGATCAGATAAAACGCGTATTAAAATCTCAATTTATGAAAAAAACTCCAAGGGTTCTGAATCAATAAAAAAATAGCGGGGTCAACGAATGTTTGGAGGAGAAATTTCTAGTCAAAATCGACAGAATGCTCGAAACATCTAATTTTTTAGGAGTTTGGCAACGGATCGCTTACTAAACGAAAAGCAGATCGTCATTTTTTCTTGGGAATTGTGGCTCACTTAATTCGTTATTCCCTGCAAGGAAAAAAAATGGTGGAAATGGAACTTGGAATGGTCAAGCCAGTTCCATGCGTAAATAAATTCATAGTTGTCCGAGTGTTGCAATTCATGAGACACGTTAGTTGCGCGAGAGGTGGAAGCGAAAATTATGTCACACACGATGCTCGTAGCTCGTTTTGCTCAGCTCTCTATGTAACGTCACGTTTTCGCTATCGCGTGGTTACACGTGTGGAGTTGGTTACACACGCTATATAAGTTAATGTATCGTTCGCTCAAAAGACACGGGACTTTTTCAACACGCCTTACGAATACCGAACAAACTCATATTCACGTGCACATACAGTCTATTTGCACATGTATTGAGTATACGAGTCAGAACACGTGGCCAGGCTGAGCCACGTGACTCAATGTTCACAATACGATCGACTCTTCAAAGTATCAATTATGTCAGAGAATTTCCGCGACAGTTTCCTTGACTCATTGTATCAAGTTTTTTCCCTCGGCGTCAAAAGAGCCAGAAAAAACGACGAAATGTAGTTGAAAATTGTGTTTTTTGAAAATTGTCCAGTGTGTCCGCGTTCTTTTGATTTCTATTTTGTATAATTTTGATTTCTCGTCTCGTATCCTCCGAGCAAAAGAATTTCAACGTTTTTTTCCAACCTGACAGATTTTTTTCGATTTTATTTTAATTAAAACGTGGATTTGGTAACGAAAATGTTTATTTTTTACTTTCGAACGATCTTTCCAACTATTTGGTCCCTTCAATCGTCGGCTTCGGGGAGCAACAGTTCCTTTTGTCTTGCCAAGGTCCAAGGTCACTTTAATCTCGACCATACCCACGTATGTATGTGTATCTTGAGGTTAAATTTTGTCTCTCTCTCTTTCTATCTTGTGTCCGTGTTTTCTGTATCTATGTACAAACGTTGTGTGTGCACAGCCGAGTCATGACGTTGTAACAAGCGGGTATACAGAATCAAGTGTGAATAACCCGACGGTCTCGCAAGCGTTTTATACTTTCGCTGCGCTGCTGGTTGAAACAAGATCGCGAGACGCTCACGAGCTCGTCGACCGTGAAAAACATTATTAAGTGGTGGTCGTACAAGTTCCCTTGGTCATAGTGTCCTTGCAGTAACGTCACGAGATTGAGAGAACGTTTGAGGAATGATGAAAAAAAAACATTTTATCCGAGTAATCCGATGATTCGTTATTGAGTTTTAACGAATTATTGTTATTCGGATTCAACGGGTACGAATCGGGTACGGGGCTGGTTGGTTTTTTATCAAACGCCAATCAAGAGTTTCAGGGTCAAAGTGACCCGGATCATGATGTCTGGATATTAAAGATTGTTGGCATCCGCGAAAATATAAAACTTGATTGGATTGCTTTCTCAATTCCGGTAATGAATGGGCTGGAATCGTCATTTAACTAAATCTCTAAAATCCACTCGGAAATCAACCGACTTCCAATAACGGAATTAATGTTTTTTCAAACGCGCGCAATCCTACTATTTTTTTCACAAAAGAACCAGATCTGATGAATATCAGGTCGAAATTTTAGGCGAAAATATTGAAAATCCACAAAGTGACGATTATTTTAGTGAAAAAACTTTTTTTTCCCGTTTTTCTTCTTCATTTTGCATTGAAAAAAATATTTTAGCCTTGGATTTCTTTCAGGAAAGTTCTCGAACATCCACTTTGAAATCGACCCACTTCCAATAACGAAATTAATACGTTTTTTCAAACGCCCGCAATCCTACTATTTTTTTCCCAAAAGAACCAGATCTGATGAATATCAGGTCCAAATTTTAGGCAAAAAAATTGAAAATCCACAAAGTGACGATTATTTTAGTGAAAAAACTTTTTTTTCCCGTTTTCTTTCTTCATTTTGCATTTAAAAAAATATGTTGGCCTTGGATTTCTTTCGGGAAAGTTTTTCGTATCTAAACTGGAATGTCCGAGGGTTGTTCAGTAATTTTTTGAGAATTTTCGGGCCGATAGATTGGTCACAATACGGGTTCGAAAATGGACTGGGTAGAATCAAGCCATTCGTAAAAAATTGGCAGCCACAACTGGTGGAATTAAGCTATATTTATTATAGAACGGAGAAGTCGACCGAAAAATAGACCAGAGAGAGAGGAGAGCGAGAAATGGAAAGAAATATATAGAGAAAAAAGAATGAGAGAGAGAGAGAATGTTTATAACGCTTTCTCGAGTAGAGGAAGCCCATCTGTTGGGGCACCTGACACGATTCACCTGCCACAGGTATGCGAAGCGCCCTATAGCACGGACATCATCAAGAGCGACTGCGTCAGGTGCTGTTTCTTCTGCAGACCGGTGTTCCTGTTTCTCTTTCCTTCTCCCGTCCCTCTCGTGCAATTCCATCTTGGTCTTTTCTCTCCTTGTCTCTCTCATTTCTGCCTGCTGACTCGAGCGGGCTATAACGGCGTGTTTGCGCACGCTCGTGAACAAAGAAAAGTGAAATTCGAGGCAGTCTGCTCGCCCAACGGACGCACCGGTGCTCGCTTCGGCTATTCCTGCCTCGCGAAACCGCAAACTCCTCTTCGGCATACCAGCCGCACCATTACGCAGATGTATCGACTGATAATTCGCCTCATTATTAAAACCTATTAATTCCAACGCGTTAATCGATCCAACTTTCCCTTTTCCCACACGCTTTTTCCTCAATGAATCATCAGATTCACCACTATTCGTATTCGCAACCTTTGACTAAGAATAGACCAGCGCATTAATCGTTCCATCGAAAAAATCTCGTCGCCCGTATACACGCGAGAAACCTCGTACACGTGCGACGACGATATTCAAATTTCAAGGAGGTTCAACGAATTATGTGAGGCACAATTCCCAAAAAAATGACGATCAGCTTTTCGTTTAGCAAGCGATCCGTTGCGAAACTCCTAAAAAATTAGATGCTCCGAGCAATCTGTCGATTTTAACTAGAAATATCTCCCCCGAACATTCGTTGACCCCACTATTACTGATTCGGAACCCTTGGAGTTTTTTTTAATAAATTGAGATTTCAATCCGCGTTTTGTCTAATCGCAAAGTATTTTTAATATTTTTCCGATTTCATAAGGGTGAGAAATTTGCGGAAAGCCAAAGTTGAATCAAGTGACTTTCGACTTGGAAAATATGGAGTAAAACTTGGTTGACCTAGGACGATTTTGAAAGAGATTAATGTTTGCTGCCTAAATAGCAACATATTCCGTTTTCAGATTTTAATCTCTTTATTGCTCTACTAATGAGGCTGAAGTTCGCAACGTCGGAATGCAACGAAAAATACTTATTTTTATTGAAATTATTCGAGTTTATATACTTGTTGGGCCGCAAAAATCGATCGTAATAACATCGTACACTTTTATTAAGAGTTTTGCCACGAATTGAATGAATTTCGTTGCATTGCATCGATGCAAACTTGAACGTCATCTCTGCTAACGGAACCTCCTTAAAACTGTCAAAACGAGACCTCGACAGCTCGTGACAATTCACATCCTTCTTATTTATTCAGAACTCCATTTCTAATGTCATCCCAAATTCGTATTTATTCAAAACACAAAAATGAAGAAACGCAGGAATACATTTTCGGAGCAGGCGTTTTAAAAATCATCGTGAAAAACGTATTTGAAAGTCAAGTGGCTCTTTCCCCATCACATTCGCGCTCGTCGTTACAAAAGCGAAGGGAAATTCGTCATGGGTGTCCTTCGGATGTTTGAACAGTTGGACTTTCCATAACCCGGAAAATGAAGTCACTCGTGAGACTCCCTAAAAAATCGTTCGATAAAAATACAAAAAAAAAAAAAATTCAATTCTTACTGATTTTTTGGTGTATTCGGCAGCGTCGAAGACTCTGCGAAACGTGTGAATCAAAACAACAAATAAAAGCAAAAGTTGTTGGCTAGTTTTCGGCCTCGAACGAGCCACGAAACTCCACACGTAGTACAAATAAATACCAACACCTACGATCGCGTGAATATCAACGCGGTCGCTATTAATTATCTCCGAGGTTGACAAGTGGATGGTCAATAAGATGACGTACGCGCGTAACTTTCGAGGCTCGATTGCATTTTCCCACGCGCGCTTAGTCAACGCGCCTTTTGCTATCGATGTCTGGTCGAGACGGAAACGCAATAAAAAACACGAACAAGGAGAAAAAAGTTGCACGTGTGCGTGTTGACATAAGCATTTACGCGCGTATGCATATAATCGCGAGTATAAATGTCCGAGGAAGAAAAATTGCATCACGATGTTCTTTTCGTGTCCCACCGACACAAATCCACGTTTATTTTTCTCTACAGGACATCGTAATTGATTTACTCGCGTTATTTGTTTACCGGACGCGTCGGAGAGTCTCGTTGGCGTGAATTTTCCTCAAATTTCCGCGAAATTCTACTTTTACTTCGGTAAATATGAAAAAAGCCAAAAAAAATCGATCTTATGACGCGTTTTTGGAGGTTAGAGAATTCGCAAGTAGTTGGCGAACGCGCGAGATGGCGCTGCGTGCCAAATCCTCGAGTTACGGAGACGCACACGCTGCTCGATTCAGTTCCTCCCCCCCCCCCCATTTTTCGCATGGCTTTTGCCATCGCATGCCGCTCGTGCATGCATATTCTCGTGTCGCTATGCGCTCGTCTCGTTTTCCGACACGATATGGCCACGACACATAATAAGTACACAAAACACGAGAAAAAACAAAGAGCGAGGACGAAAGAGCGTGAGGAACGACGACGAAGTGGAAGGGAAGGGAGAGAACGGGGAAAATGAAAAAAAAAAAAAACGAATCGGTCGCGCGAGTTCGTGTTGAGGATCATTTGAACGAGCAAAAGTAACGACTTCAGAGAAATAAAAGAGAAAAGGAGAATTAGTGAGGCGGGAGGAAGGAGGAAAAACGACGAAATGCAACCAAGAGCTCTCGGAGTGGCGTGCCAAATGGTAGTGAACGAATGGGAGGCACGAAATTTGTGCAAAAGTTCGCGTGCTCTTCTCTCCGAGCCGCGTGGTCGATGCACGCGACACGCCGAACCAGACCGGAAAAGAACGAGAGAAAAAAAACGAAAGGGTGGGGGCCGCGTCGTCCAAGAGAGTAATCACGCGATATCGCGTTAGAAACGTTTCGCCACACCCCAGTCTCTTCCATTATAACCTAAAATCACGCCATAGCGTCGTCATCATATATTATGCATTATACATATATCGCGGTGATGCGGTTCGTGGACATTGCAACGTGCAGGTGAACGCCGCGAGCCTTTGTTTCATTTTAGCATCGAAATCTTTTTTCTACCCTTCCCGTAAATCCAAAGCCAAATATAAAGAAAAAATAATGGATCGGAAAATACATCGCGGAATTCATTTAGACAGAATTTGCCAATCGTTCTTTGAGGTTAAACACGCGCGCAGAGTACGAGATCGCGATTTCGCGAGACAAAGGAAGTTTGTTCAAAGTCAAATTTATCGATGAAAAGAATGCGAGGCTGGAGGATTCGTAACGAGCACTAGAAAGGTTAGGTTTGTTTATCAACAGAGCGAGAGACGGGGCTCGGCAACCAGATCGATGTTGGCACACGGCAGGACCAGCGTCCGGGTCCGCTCCGAACTAGACGGTTTACGCGAGAGGGGCAAAAAGTGTCATCGTAGAATTCGATCCGCGTTTGGGCTCGCGCATAAGTAAAAAAAAATGGCGGGGATTTCTTTTCAGGCAATTTTGAGCTCTCCAGAATATCCATCGCATCTGTAAACCGTTTCGTCCGTATTCGCCACTCAAAAGTAAAGCATCCTCGTAAAATTTCATCGTTTCGAACAAAATTCGTGGACAAAAAAAATTCACGAAGGAATTCCGTTCGGAATATTGACGAGGGCGAGGACACCCTGTACGAAAAACAGCAACGCCAGCTGTGTTATATCTGGGCGGCGGGAGTTCCGTGCAAAGCCGGAACAACGGAGCGTCGATGCAGCAAAAGCAGCAGCATCAGCAGCGCCAGCGGAAATTCAAGTGCCTACTCAATTCCTCGTTCCTAGCAACCACCCCCCCCCTCCCTCCCCCCACCGCTCTCGCGCCTGCCCCTCTTTTACCCTTCGTTGCCGACGCCATCTTCCCGTTTTGCCGTACAACATAGCCGGCATAATAAAGTGTGACGTCACGCTGCAGCAGTCTCGTTCGCTCGATCAAGTGACTTTCAAGTCATTTACAACTCACGCATATATATATATCTATATGTATAGCATGGTTGTTTACATCCACAGGTATTTCAGGCACTGAGGACACTAGATCAGTAGTAAACGCTCGTAAAATCTCCGGTTTAATCGTTCGTCGAATTCATAAAAACGTAAACTGTAATTTTCTTAATTGCCTGGATGAAAATCCGACGGATTTTTCTAAAAAAAAATGGATCGATTAACGAAATTTCGTTTTTCTTTTGAAATTCATGAAATAGCGATTTTCGATTGGGCAAATTTTATCAGTGCGTCGAAAATATCGAGCAATTACGAATTTCGATGTCGCGGGAGTTGAAAATCAAAAATTCTTGCTTCGAAAATGGAAAAATCGAAAAACTGATCGATTTTTCGCATGAAATTCACGTAATTATTGACGTCGGGCAAAATAAAAGGGAAACAATGAAACAGGGACGGGGCGACGGGGAAAATGGTGCCAAAACAACGAACGCCTGCCGCGAAATGGTCCGGCGCTCTAGCGGCCACTGCACGAAGCTCGCGGCCAGCCGGCGTTGTGTGTAGAGGTCAGGCAGAGACCGCATGACATCGGGGGCGAGATGCGCAGAATCTTTCCAGAGAGTTATCATAAACGGGATCTATGTCGTCGTGTGTTACGTAGTAAAAAATATATAGAACGATTTCGCATGTATAGCGCGTGCATAAAGCACCAGCAGTAAAATATACACGAATACGTATAGGCGTGCAAATGCGTTATATATATGGGACATTCCGTGCCAAAACTCGACGTTTCGCTGGCTCAATCTCTGAGCGTTGATTCATCGCTGTTTATATCGGATTTTAACGCTGAAATGAATCGGACTCGTCAAAAGAAATTCGATCAAGAAAAAATTTCGAGATTTTTTATCAAACCGCGATGTGTTTTTTCGTGGCGAGTAAATCGCTCAGGGTCACGTGATTTTAATTGGATATCGATCGATTTAAGAGAAACGCGTTTCCGCGAGGTGCCGCGGTCGTGTGTCATCGCTTTAAAGCTCCCACGGGCGGCGGAGGGGAGTGGGGCGAGCTCGGTTGCAAAAAAACCGCGTGCTCTCTCATTTTCGAGCGTCTGCGAGCCGCCCGAAATATAAGCAGTGAGAGTGACAGGGTCGAGTGAATTCCGAGCAAGCTGAAGATATTCCGCGCCGACTTTTTGTTCCAAGAGTTAAAAACGCGGATTCATTCACGCAGATTCGCAATAACGAGTTTAAATTATTATTGTTATGAGACGCGGCTCGATGCCAAGGAAAAAATAGTGCCGCGTCGGTTATAGAAATGAGTCGAACACACATACATATTTAAAGATGCACATACGAAGAAACGAATCGGAATAATTGGATGATACTGCATTTCTTGCGTCTACGATCCCGCTAGTCGACTCGACCACGCCGTATTCTCTCTCGCCGTGTTCGCGTTAGTTCGTAGTTTGGTCACGAGTCGCTAGGGTCGAGTGATCTGCTACCACGACGTTCGTATACATATATATCGCGGCGTGTTTCGTAGTATGATAGTATCTCGGCCGTGACTAGTAACCGGCTGGGTTTGAGCTATTCGTGACGTCATTTCTGTCGTACTCTATTCACGCATCGTGAATGCGTGTCTTCATAATTCCGCCGTTTTTTTTTTTATCCCCCGCGTTCTCGCTCGCTATAGAAACTGCATTCGTGCTGTTTTTTGCTGAATTTCATGGGCTGCTTGCTCGAATTCTCGGAATCGTTCAGTATCGATTTACACTTTGCGAAATTGTCGAATCAATTTTCCTTGAATTTTTCACATTTTTCTGTAACGCCGAGGCATTTTTTCCTCTCGTCAAGGTTTGCTTACGTAACGGAATTGTCAGTCGTACGAGTCGTTACGATTCATCCACTCATCACGATTTATACGACCAACTAACCTTACTGAGCACAACAGACGCTCCACTTGTACGACGACACAGCCACGAGCAGCAATTTTCCTTTTTGGCCCTGCATTTTTTCAGCCCCTCCGATACTTGTATTCAGTGACACTTTGCCGAGCGCACGGCGCTCCCGATGACGTCATCCATTGATTCAAGCCAGCATAACTCCGAGAGTAGGAGAGAAAGAAAGAGAGAAAGAGCGAGAAACTATTTCTGGCTCACGGCAATCGGAGAGAGCGTATTTTTCACTCGACTGACAGGCGCTCTTGTGTGTGTCTTTACCCTTGCTCGCTGCTGCGATCCTCTTATTGTCAGCCATTCAATTTCAACCGTAGTTCGATGTTATTCAAACTTTACCAGCGACATTTATAGTTTCGTCTAAGCGCGAGTAAATATTGAAAAAACGAGAAATTTTTTATGGCCAATCGAGAATAAAATGCCAAGTTTTTTTTTTCGGGAATTCGTAACGGATCGATCGGAGCTGCGGAAACGTCCAACAAATTCGTATTTAATGACCTTCGATTCCTCTTCATTTTCGTTCGTGTTTTAGCTGCGGGTCGCTTTCAACTTTGCTCGTCGACGATATTCATTCCGAATGTCTAATTAATGCTTCTCCATGACTGAACCTCGCGCGTTCGAGTGAGTTGAAGGGGGGGGGGAGGGGGCCCGGAGATGTAAAAAAAAACGAGTCAGCCCGGCGCGACAGATGAGAGGTCCTTTGGAACTTCAAAAGCGGTGGGGGGACACGCGCGTGCCACTCATGCTTGCCGGTAGGCCAAGGACATTTGCCAACTCTTCCCTCGCGTATGCGGGCTCTTCGCACATCCCAAACGGCCGCCTCCGTTCCATCAATTTTTATTATTTAGCCCATTTCACAATCGAATCCAAGCTCGAAGAAAAAAACCACAAAAAAAAAAGGATTTTTGAAAATAATTTAATTTTTAATTAACTTTGATTAATTAATTGATTTTCAATTAAAAATTTAAATTAAAATGATGCAAAATATGAAAATTGAACATTTTCTATTTTGTCCAACGATTCGATCGAAAAATTCGTATTTTTCGAACCGAAAATCATAGAAAAATATTCGAGAGCAGGAAAACAAAGGATTGGAATAAAAATGTGTTTTTCTTTGTGGAGCAAAATTTATATACGTAATACGGAAGCGAGAGTCTCGTTCGGCCGGTACGTCGACGACAACGGCGACATTGTATTGCGCAGACTCGGGTGGTGTTTGTAGTAAAGGTGCACGAACCTCGCAGAAATAACCTAACGCAACTTCGGGTCAATATCGCAGCGCGGCGCGCGATGAGGGAGGAGAAAGAGGGGCGGGGGGGGGGGAGGAAGCTAACCTTAAAAGCGCGACGTCGCTGGCGTACGTAGGCGTTGAGACTATTACAGAGAAATATTGTGCAGGGGGGCGCGAATGGTCGAGAAAGAGAGAAACATCGCGATGCTCTCACTGATTTTTGGCCGAAAGGTTATTCGAGAGAGAAAAAGCGTTCGAGCTGTGCTCAACGGAAAAAGAGAGAAAGAGAAAACTCGCTTGGCAGCGAGTGTGCAAGAGAACCGGATTGATTTTCTCTCCGCGGGAGCGAAAAGACCGACGCCCGTTCTCCTCCTCTTCTCGCCTCTCTCTCGTTTTCTCACTGTGACGTGCAAAAATGCTCTTTCTCGTCTTTTTCCGCACAGCTTCCCCCCCGCGGGCCCTCCCGGCTCTTCGCCTTTTTATTCCCCTTGCAATCCATTCGCTCTGGGTTAATGTATACGCGATTGCTCCACGACGCCACCGGAAGATGGCGCTGTTCGTGAAATCGTAAAGATAAAAAAAAAAAACAAATCGTTCCGCGACCGAGAACAATGGCACAAGTGTAAGCCTGACGTAACAGATTCGTAATTTTGTAAGCGCTGCCGACATTCGTTACGAAAGCCTCCATTTTTTCAATACATCGATTTAAAAAAAAAAAAAATGGCTAATTTTTTCATTTTCATTTTATAAATAAATTATCCCGCTTGGGGATAAATGTAACGTCAAAAATTTTCGCCGAGTCCTCGTTATGACGATCTAGCGAGGCGTAAAGAAGGACGAACGGAAACGTGTAGCGAAGCGAGTGAGAAGACTGTTCGCAAACACGCAGTCATGCCAAACGGCCGACGAGTCATAACGGAATTAGCGATGGCACACAGCCTCGATGGCGGCCGAATCCTTCCCGAATCAGCAACGTCTGAGCGAGACAGAGAGCTTGAGAGAAAGAGTGTTTTTTGTCGTCTATCGGCAGGGCGAAAGCGAACGGCGCGCCGACGAGTTTATAATAACAGAAAACGCGAACACCGAGAGAGAGTCGCGCGCGTCGGATTTCCGGCGCGTGGGGTTCGGTCCGCCGAGCGGAGCAGCTCCGCCAAATCTATATACACATAACCGCTCTCTTTGTATCAACAAATTTCGATACACTACGGTCCAAGAGTTTCGAATCGCCGTTATATTCAATCTCTATGTCTTTACGCAATAAATTTCAATCTTTTTCTCGCCGGCAGCCATTTTTGAGAAAGCCCGAACCAAAATTTCCCAAAAGATCGACAATTGCAAATAATATTCTAGAAATTCTCGTAAAAATTGCAAATGGCCACAAATGACGAAAACAAATAATGAAAATTGGAATACGATCAATGTCGCTTTTTCAAAAAATATTGCGATCGTCATTTATCGAAAATTTGACGATACCGCAAGCCGCGAAAGTGAATTTAAAAAATAAGAGACCCAGCAGTAAAAAAGACCAACGAAAACGGCAACGACGGTTACGGCAACCTCGCAAATATTCCGCGAGCTGGCGCGCACTCACACGGCGCTGCCAGACATGGCCGCCGCGTGACGTCACACCGAGCGAGAGCTCGAGCGTGCTGCTCCTGCTTTACGGCACGCTACCAAGCCTCGTACGAAAAATAGCTATATATACGCGTAAATATATCTACGAGCTGTGTAACACACGATTGCCATGAACTGCGCGTACAGACACGCGATGCGACGAGAAACAGCAACGCGAATTTCGCATGTAAAGATCCACATATAGCTCTACATTCCTACGATCGCCCGGTGTGCGTGTTTTCCCTTGTAGATTGTATATTCGGTGCAACCAATATCCACAGTCCCTTGGACTCGCCGACTGAGCGTGACTTACACTCTCGGGCTGAGAACGTAAAAGGAAATAATTTATTTATTTCCAACATTTGAGGAAAGAAAAACAAAGTAAACGAAAAAAACGATCGCGACGTGTCGTCCATTGCTTCTTTGTCTCAAAACGTACGAACGTCTTTTGCCGCGCGATATGACGAAACACGCATACGAAATCTTTTCATACGGAAATTTCGTTGAGCTCGATTTCAACGTGACACATTCGTTCGCTCCATTCATAACGCGAAGCTTTTTTCTTTCTGCGTTGACATTTATTCTTGTAGCTCAGTTTTTACGATAAACGATGCCGAAAACATTTGCATATTTGAGGGAAAATTAACGAATGAATCATTCAACGCGCTCTTTAGCCAAAAAAAACCATGAAATTCGTTTCCAATGACGAATCGAAAGTTTCGGAATGATATTTTATCGGAAATTATGTTTTGACTAGTAAAACATTCGCGACTGTGCGCACTACGCTTCGCGCAGTTGACCTTGGACCGCGCGTAGCTTCCATTGGCAGAGGCTTCTCGCCTAGCGGCGATTTTCGGAACTAATTTATCGCCGGAACCGAAAACCTGTAGGGTTTTCGATTCATTGTTAAATAATTTCAGGTTGTCAAACTTTTCGACACCGTTTGGTAGAAATTGAAAAGTTCGCGCGCATTTTTCATACCGACTGATTCGTATCCTCGTAAAAATGATCCGGCACGCGTATTTATTCGACATGTTGCATCGTTTAGAACATCCGACGTCGTTTGATCCGATTTATTTGTTATTTGTAAAGATCGATCAATCCAACTCCCTAATAGTGCTCTGTCCCGTCACGTGTGTCTCGCGTTTACTCAAATCAAGCGAGTCGCGTGTAAGCGGGCCGTCCCCTTGTGCGGCGCCCGCAGCACGACGACTCGAGTCTCGTAAAGCGTTCCAAGCGTCTTCGGAACTGCTACCACCCACGCGATAGTGACGATATGAGCGCACGTACGATCATGAAACCAGGAAACGGAGTAACGCAAAATTCCCCCTTTTTTTCATTTATCACGTTCGAATAAAACGATTTTCCGTTTATTCTGCAGTTTCGTTTTCGAAACGGCCATTTTTTTCGAGTGGCGAAGCCAAACAAATAAAATCTAAACGCACGAAGCGTTGACGCGAAATTGTCGTAAATATTGAAAAGCAAAATCCTCGGTAATGAATGCTCGCGATGTTTGTATACCGAAAGCAGAGATAAGGGTCAAAGGAACTCTTTATCCTCGAACGAGGGTTTATGGACGTCGCAATTATTACGTCACGTTATCGATCGAGTTGCGTTCTCCCCCCACCCTGCGCTTAGCGCCTTCCGCGTCCTCATCGTAGAACGCACTCACGATGTGTACGATCCCATCTATGCATGGTATACATGTATATATGTGGCTGCTACGACGCAATGACTATACAGATCGTCGGGCGTGCGCGCGCGAACATTTACCGCGATCGATATACAACAGAGCCATTACCTTGTCTCTTGGCCCCCCCCTCCTTACTCGACAGTAACGCTCCGAGCGTTTTCCCCCTCCCTTGGTCTCTCGGTCGAAAAATCGCTGACCGAGGCATCGTATCAAAAAATAAACACGAAAACGTTTTTTTTCTCTCCTATCTATCGCTTCCCCGCGTCGACGGGGAGGGGGTTGCGAAAAAACCAAGAAAAATAAATGAGAATTCGGTCGGTACTTGTACAGATTCTCTGGTAGCTTTCCATCACGTTTTCCGTTACGTTCGGTCAGAGCCAATCACGTGCGGCCTGTCATTTGTTTACGAGGCTCTATGTTTTATGTTCCAGATGGTTAGTGTCGCGTATTTCACTCCTATATATAAATGTTTTCATACAGAGTCGCATGTAGAGTTTGCGTTTCGCGCGGAGAGACCTACGACCATGTAACACGGTTTATATACGTGCAAGCGTCACGTGACTTGGATTCTCCGCTGCTCACGCAGTTACCCCCTTTGTCCGAACCCACTCTCGCTTCCCCCCCCCCCCCCTCGCGCCTCTCGCGGTTGCTTGCGGCGATCGCACTCTCTGGAACGACTCGACGCTCTGTTACGTCACTTTTAATTATTACTCACTCTATACACTGCACATACGTCTGATTTACCCATTATGTTTATATATACATTACCATTCAAAAGTTTCGAATCACAGTTATTGAATGAATCATTCTTCATCTTTCCCGAGTCGTTTCGAACCCAAATCCTTTGTGAGCTCGTGCTCTTTCCTTATCAATCTCACAAATTCGCCTTCTCTATTCAGGAGACGCGAATTTTAAAACCGCGACAACGAATCGACGCCATTTTTTGTCCTTTTTGTTGGAATTCCAAAAAATGATTCGGACATTTTGGAAAATCTGTTTTCATTCTTTTTTTGCGAACGGGCCAGACTTTTGAACGACAATGTACTTTCCGCGAATAAAAACTGACACCGCGTTGCGAATTTCCTACCGGTATTTTTGTGGGGGAGGGATTAAGCGCTTCAGAAAAATAGTTCGATGACACTATTCGAACTATTTTTCGAAATTTTGTCGAATCGTGAAATAATCTCCTGGAATGTACAATTTTCAAATGAATCGCGTGGCTTTATGTATTTGTGGATTTTTTGTCGCGCACTTTTCATTCATGCGACGAGTTTCAATTAAAATTGTCTCGATCGTTTGCGAGTTCGTAAAATTTCAGTCTGAATCGTCGAGATATAAAGGAGCGTCAAATTTTTAGTATTAATTTATAATCGCACGTGAGTTTGACGGAGATGAGAACGGAGGGAGCATAAAATCGATACGGTTCAAGGTCGAGAGTACAATTGCCTCTTGCTGCGCCACGAAACTCCCGGGGACGGTACGGAACTTCGGAGAGAGTTGGAGCGCGATGAATACAAAGGGAGAAACGGAGATAGAAATCCTCTCGTTTATCGTGCAGCACACACAACCCTGTGGAAGCTTTAACGCCAGTGGAGATCGCGAGAGGCGCTGCTGTTCCGGCGCCACCTTGTGCTCTCTCGCTCTTTCCGAATCCACACAGCGATTCTACTAGCGTAACGGGAATATGGGCCCACGTGTATAAACGGCCACGACACACATCGCAACCCCTTGGCTGCTCCAGCCCCCCTCCCATGATGCTGACGCATCATCCACCCTTGTAAATATGCACTCAAGGTCATTCATGGGAACTGGAACATAGCGGAGAATCCAGCAGGTACGAAACAACCACAGGAAACCATCGAAATCGACCCTCATTCAGTCACATTGACAACAAAATTACGATCTGCTTTCCGTTTAGCGAGCGATCCGTTGCCAAACTCATAAAAAATTAGATGTTCCGAGCATTCTGTCGATTTTAACTAGAAATATCTCCTCCAAACATTCGTCGACCCCACTATTTTTTTATTGATTCGAAACCCTTGGAGTTTTTTTTATAAATTGAGATTTTAATGCACGTTTTATCTAATCGCGGAGTAATTTTTAATACTTTTCTGATTTCACAAGGGTAAGAAATTTGCGTAAAGCCAATGTTGAATCGAGTGACTTTCGACTCGGAAAATATTTCGTAAAACTTGGTTGACCCATTTCGTTTTCAGATTTTAGTCTAATTATCGTTCCTGAAAACTTTTTCCAAAAGCAATTTTCAAATAAATTTCCTTTTTATTTCGAAATCAATCGGAATTACGAGGCTCGTATGTCCGCTCGAGAATTTTCACGTCAATTACGAGATTGTTTCCTGTTGTCACATCGTCGCTCTCTGAGGCTTCTGGGATAATGCGAGAGATGGCGAAAAACGTTGAGACAAGGCGACGTACATATGCATCGCCGCGAAACGCGCCAACGTTTCACGTTACCGCCTCGTGCTTTTTAACCGCCGAGATGACGGACTGTTATTGCTTGCTAGAATATTTTTATATTATCACGGTGCGGACGTGCGTTGTTTTATACGTTTCTCAGTTGCTCGGCCATGATGTCAGGCTAATGCTAGAAAAGTGAGCTTTCACAGTGATGTCACGCCTCTCGATGGAAATAGACGTTCGATCCATTTTCAACCACGATTATTATTATTTTTATCATCGTGTGAATAAATAAATTGAAAAAACTGTAAAAACCTTTTTTTTTTTGCATTTTTCAACTTATTTCTTGCCCGTAGTTTTTGAAAATGAGAATTCTCGTGAAATCGAGGCAGTTCGTTGACACCGTCGTCGATGCAAATTTTCAATAGAATTCTCGTAGTTTGGACAGAGATTGACGTTCGCGATAAAGAGTAAACAACGCGCGCAAACATAATTCATCGCACCTGTTTTGAATGGCTCTGTACAAATACGTTTTACACGAAGAAAAAAAAGTGAAGCGAGGTTTCTTGGGACTCTGGAGTTGAGCACACGTTTT
Source organism: Diadegma fenestrale (assembly GCA_037043255.1). Classification (NCBI taxonomy): domain Eukaryota; kingdom Metazoa; phylum Arthropoda; class Insecta; order Hymenoptera; family Ichneumonidae; genus Diadegma; species Diadegma fenestrale. Next base: position 13,168,423 of record CM073317.1, read on the forward strand.
TATCGTTCAAGCGGTTATCGCACACGCGTGCATGCGATTGTAGTTTCTCGAAGATTCTCTTATCGTCTGCTCGTCGACTGACGCTTCTCGCATCGAGCGAGCCAGCACTCTTCTTTCAAATATTTCCGATTGTACTATCAATCTCTACGTCTGTGCTACTTAACGTTTTTTTTTCTCGCTCCATTAAAAGAAATCTGCGGGCTCGTCGTTCCTCGCATTTTCAAGCCGCTCGGTGGGGATTTCGTTTCGAACGGAGCTTCACGAATCGACGTTGTTTACGAGCCTTCGAGATAACATTTCGCTGCCGCCGAGTGAACGTGATCGGCGACCGTCGTTTTTTTCCGATTACTAAATCTCGAGGAAATTTTTTATGTATGATTCATTGAGATTTGAATGAATTTAAAAATTCGGCGACAGTTCGTTTCTCCCTAAATTTTCGAGGTTAAATTCGTCGAGCATGGAGGCGAAGAGAAAATTTGATTTTCAACACGAGAACAAAAAAATCGAAGCGTCATTGAATTTTTTTTTTATTCCACAGCCGATATCGAAATGATTGAGAAAATTGGAAGATGAATCGCGATTCGAGTATAATTTTGAGGTTACGTAATTTATGCCGATTGACGGGGGTTCGTGTTGTTTTTCTTATGTTTTCATTCGTTCCGGGCACGTGCGTGAATAAATATCGAAAGAAAATAAATCATTTGCATTTATCTTTAGTAACATCTCTTTGTTTACATGAGAAATTGTTCAGTGGGCGATGTCCTTGTCGGTGTCTCGTTTATGGTTGGCAGCGCGCAATGAAATTGAAAAAAAAAATGGCGGCGATTGTGAGAAATGGCGGAAAATTTCGCGCGTAAGATCCGCGTCTCATTGTCGTTTGCCTGTCACTGCGCGTTACGAAACGGCCGGCACCGCGATCCAAGTACAAAAACGAATACGGAAAAATAAAAAGGGGCGAATTGGGAGTCGCGAATGTTCCCTGACCAGTTTTTTCTTCCCTTCTTTCACTTGGACGCCAGAAAAGGAACGATTACGATTTCACGTCCGCGTACAATTCTCCGGCTGTCCCATGACCGAGCGAGAAGAAAGTTGGCAAAAACTTTGCGTGACATTACTTTTTATATACGCGGAGGGAAAAATGTCGCGATTCACGAAACATAACCTCAATCTTTTTCCATTATCGATTCGCGGGCTACGAGTAGCGCGACGAAAAAAAAAAACGAGAAAAGCGATCGAGAGACCATTGAATTTTATTTTTTACATAAATTTAGGGGGGAAAAATGAAATTTGCGAGAAGGGACAAAGTAAAAATGGTTTCGTGCGGCACAGAGCAACGCGGACGCAGGAAGCTTCGCCTGCTTCGCACGGCGTGGAGGTTACGGCGCGTGGACGATAGATGGCGCTGGAGTCGACGCGCAGCTGCTATTTCACCCTCGCGCTTTAGGTCTTTTTTAAAATGTATTTCGCAGCGGCGAAGAGAAACGTCATAATTCTTGTTTTCTCGTGTGGTTCGTGCACGCGTTGGAGTCAACATATGATAAAATAAATGAAAAATGTTGACTAATCGAAAGACGAAACGTGGAGGATAAAAGGCTTGATATCGGACAAAGCTTATCTAATCTAAACGACGTTGTCGGAGAAAAAAAAACGCGAGAATACGTAATCTTGCTATATAGACGTTAGCCAATATCAAGTGGTAAATAAAAATGATTTTCTCGATGAAGCATTACGTGTCTTGAGAGATTAAAAATAACTTTTCCAAACGGCATGTACGGAACACGTGATTACATCGCGCGATTCAAGTAAACTCGGAAATGAAAGCAGAATTTTTAGTCGTCACGAGAAACACACAATTCGTGTCCTATTTTCGTAAGATCAAGTCCTAATAGTTTTTATGGTCCTTTTGAAAACGGTTTTTACGTCGTTCGTGTCGAGACAGGTCCGGGATGCGAGCGGCGCTCGCGCCGACCTCGGAATCCCTTGAGCCTCCCGTAGCCTGCCCCTCCCCCCCCCTTTCTCTCTTAACGGGTGTGTCTACTGTTGCTCTCGTTCCGGGCTCGCGGTCTCTCGATCCATCCTTTTCCCGCCGTAGTAGCCAAGATCCTTACGGATTACTACGGAACATCTCGTCTCGCTCTCCCCCCCCCCCCCCCCCCCTCGTCGCTTCTTTCTTTCCGCGCCTTGTTCGCATCTGCGCGTTCGGCCAGCGCGCAGCCTGGAATGACCCAAAAAGCTACGAGAGAGGGAGTAAAAAGGATCTGCCCGAGTCCGTCGTTCTTCTCTCTCGCTGCTCCCGCCTTGTATACCTTCGTCACGTTTTACTCGGGCGTAAAAGATGCTGCGCCCTAGCCTCGTTTTCACCCCTTTCCCCGACCCTGCCCCTTTTTGATCCCCCGCGCATTTCCTCGTTTATACTCGACAACACAAAGGCCACTACATCGCGACCGTTGCCGGGTTTTTCATGTGTGAGAATATCACGTGGAACACGATTTAAGACGATAGACCAAAACTTTGGCTCTCCAGAAACTTCCCGACGAACCATAACCTACAAAACTCAATCCTCATCGAGTCGCGAATTCGTAGCCAAAAAAAAACATTTAAACACCCGTTTTCCCACAAATGCCCCATGAAAACTTGAATTTATGTGGAAAAATTCAATTTTTCGAATTCCCCGAAAAATCCAGCGCATCGATCGGAATGTTGACAACTATGGGCAAAAAAGAACGACCCCGTGAACACGATGTGGTGATTTTACACGGGAAACCCCACATGTTGAAAAATACACACACGTATTGTATATGTGAACGTATAGCGTGGTCGAATATCAAATATACTCCGTGCACACGACGTAGAGAGTAAACGCGAGAGTGAGAAACGTTTCGGGCGGCTCTCCCCCCTCCTGCCTCGCTAGCCCGCGCCCCCTCCACCCGCTCCCCCGATCACCGGTGCTTTAAATTACGCTCTAGTACCTAATGACATACTATATATGTATAGAAATTACACGAGGCATTCTAGGTCAAGTATAACAACAATTTAGTCTGAATGAAAATTGTGTCTCGAATTAATGATCTTGGGTGAGCGAAAAAAATGTTACCAACTCGCTTACACAATGAGAGTGAGACGAGACTGCGAACTATCTCATTTTTGGGCTCCGCCGTGACACGAACTGCGGTCGTTCGGCCATTTTTTTGCAAAGAGTCAAAAATTTTGTCCAGAAAACGTTGCTGGTTTTTTGTTCAACGTTTATTTGAGGAGAAAAAAAAACACACTGGATTGAATTACGAAAATTGAGGAAAAAATTGATGAAAATGTGCGAGGTTAGAATTTGAAACTTTGCGATTGAGAATTCGGTCACTTCGAGATCGAATGCCCCGTGCGTCGATGTATACAAGTATAGTTTGATCTGGGAACGACTACGTGTTGTCCCCACCACCAAAGATTTCTTCGATCCCAGGCGAGCGCGCAGGGAGCGAGAAAGAGCGAGCAAAAAAAAAGCGCGACGTAGAGAGAGAGAGAGGGAGACGGAAAAAAGCGACGGAATTGCGAATAACAGCTGCGCATGCGCTGTTGCGAATCGTGACGTCGAGCGCCGTGACGCCACGCACGTCGATTGGTCGATAGAGAACGGTTCGTGTGTCACGGCGCGGGTGGGGCAAGAGGGGTCAGGGGAGGGGAAGGGCGAGTAGCGAACGGAGCGCGGGGCGGAGGGGGGATATCCCCGACACCCGTGAGCCCACCAAGCCGCCGCATTCTCGAGCGTTCGTCTCGGCTGGTCTCCCGGTTCGTAACGTTCGTGAAAAGCGCGCTCTCGGAAATATATCTCCGTCCGTATATACTCGAGTCATTTCTCAACGTAACTACATCGTTTTCATCGTCAAACCGTTGTTTGTGCGTGTGGGTGTAATTATTTTATACATTTTATCGTGTCTCCAAGTTTTCCATCGAACGAGAATAATTCGACGTCTTTTTACTCTCCCTCTCAGTTTTTTATACCGTTCGCCGTTTCTCGCGAACTGTCGCGCGTTCCCGCGGCTTTTTTCGCCGTTGGTCCAAATTTTCTACACTCGCGGAATCTCGTCGCTAAAAAACAGACAAAACTCGAGAACGCGAGTGTGAGAAACGTGAAAGAGAGTGAGAGCGCGACAAATTTCCAAGAGATTCAGATTCTCAATTTTTTTTTCACCTCTCCGCGTACACGGACGAGAAAAAAGTGTTTGTGCCGAGCGTGAATATCTCTCTAGTCAGTTGTTTACGTTTGCCGCCCTTCTCGAGCCCTCGCGAGATTAAGCAACAAGGAGAATCTCGTACGTGTTAGTTTTTCGTTGCGAGCAGTGATTTCATCGAGTGTTTTCTCTGCGTGTGTGCAGTGCGCGCGTGTCTGTGTTGGTGTGACGTCTCGACGAGTTATCGCGAGTGTGTAGTTTTTTGTTTCGTCGCAGAAAGAAAGAAAAAGGCGAAAAATATGGATAAATATTCAGCGTTTCTTATCGGCAAACAAATGCGACTTGTGAATAACTCATTTTCATAATGTCTCGAGTGACATACAAGAAACGTGTGTAAACGACTATGTGCTTGAGGAAAAACTGAAATTAAACAAGCGAGAGACTGAAAAGGGCCAAAAAATCGCCTCGTTTGGCACATTTTGCGGAAAACAGTGAGAAAACGCGCGTCTCTTCGTAATTAACGTTGAAAAAGATCGAGGAATTGGCGAAAAGGCGTTTTTGACGAAATAACAGGGTGAAAAATACAAATTTTCAAGATACCAGTAAAAACAAAGAAAAAGTTCAAGATGATGGGCAAAAGAACGCAGTGCTATTTGTGCGATTTGCCGCGAATGCCATGGGCAATGATAATGGAATTTTCGGAACCCGTATGTCGAGGTTGCGTCAATTACGAGGGCGCTGATCGCATCGACGTCGTTCTCGAATCAGCCAAACAGCTGAAAAAAGCTCATGGCTTTCAAGACACGAGGCCCAGTGTCGCGGTCAAGTCTTACAGATCCTCGGGCGGCAGTGGACACGCCGAACACAACGGCGGCGGCAATATCGATGTTTTACCCATACAAAACGCTCCCGCCCAATCGCACTCGCGACACCACAATCTCGCTAATTACACGCAACTCACGCACCATCGAAACTCCATCACCGATTTCAATTCTGGCGCCAGTCGGCAACAACAACAACAACAACAGGCTCAACAAGCCCAACAACAACAACAAATGTCACGACACGACGACCCTCCCCACGACATCAACAATGGCTTGAGAGCCGGAAATAACGTCAGAATATCCAACGCTCATTTAACCGCTGTCGCCCATCACGTCAGCCTCAGTCACAATCGCACCACTCAACTCAAACGTGGACTTTCCTCCATCGACGACGATGAACATCCCGAAAAACGATTGTCCCTCGAGGAACAACAACATCCCGTTAGACCGCCTCTCACTCGCGGCGATTCTCTACCCGCTGTCTCCCTCGCCGTCAGCTATGTCCAGGACAGAAATAAGGATAAACATCCTGTGCGGGCGCCCAGCTTCGAAACCGCAACAACCTTCAAAGCTAATGGTCAGTTATGATGACTCCGAAGTTTGATCAAGTTTGCAACGTTGCAATGTGAAGAAAAATATTTTATTCTATTGCTGATTCGTTCAATTTTCAATGTCATCCTAATTTTATGCTTTCGGGTGGCAGAAATCGATCGTTTTTTCATCGGAATTAAATTCTCCATCTAAATTATTATTTTGGCCAAATATAAAAATGAATTTCGTTGCATTCCAACGATGCAAACTTCAGAATCGTGATGTTTGCATCGTTGGAATGCAACGAAATTCTTTTTTATACGATTCTGAAGTTTGCATCGTTGGAATGCCACGAAATTCTTTTTTATACGATTCTGAAGTTTGCATCGTTGGAATGCAACGAAATTCTGTTTAATGTTTGGTCGAAAACATAAAATTTGGATTATATTGAAATTCTTTTGAATATTTGGCCGAAATGATTACATATTTAAATGGAGAATTTAATTTCGATGATAAAATGATCGATTTTTGCCGCCCGAAAACATAAAATTTGGATTACCTTGAAATTCTTTTAAATATTTGGCCGAAATAATCATTAGAATGGAGAATTTAATTACGATGATAAAATGATCGATTTTTGCCACTGGAAAACAGAACATTTGGATGACATTGAAATTCTTTTAACTATTTGGCCGAAATAATCATTAGGATGGAGAATTTATCTACGACGATAAAATGATCGATTTTTGCCACTGGAAAACACGAAATTAGGATGACATTGAAAATTGAACGAATCAACAATAAAATCAAATATTTTTCGTTGCATTTCAACGTTGCAAGCTTCAGCATCATTTTTTTATCTTTAACAAAATTAATAATTCAAGTGCAGAATTGAATTACGATGATTCCGAAGTTTGCATCGTTGGAATGCGACGAAACTCTTTTTTCTATATGGCAAGAATAATTATTTAAATGGAGAATTTAATCACGATGATAAAATGATCGATTTTTGCCACCCGAAAACATATCGGCTCGGAAAATTTCGATGACATTGAAAATTGAACGTATCAACAATGAAATTAATTTGTTTTCTTGGATTTCAACGTTGCAAACTTCAGAGTCTTATTGTCCGATCGATTCCAACGATGCAAAATTGAGTTTCATATTTTTTTCATCATTTCATTGCCAACACACGAGGGCCATTGAAAATTTTCTATTGCTCAACTTTTTGATGCAAATTTTTAACAATCAAAACGATATCGGCATTTGAATAAAAGTTTTCATGGATTTTTCATCGAGCTTGCCGATCGAATTTCGTATGAAAAAATCGATTGAGACGATTTTTCGTCTCGAGATTCGACCGACGTGATTTTTTTGGCACGAATTATTTGGAGAAACAAGATTGCGATGCTCGATCGAAAAATCAACGAGCGAAAAACTATCGAGAAAAAAAAATGGTTCCGCGAAAACTTTCCGGAATATTATTTCGATCGAACGAGCGCGAAACGTTCGATCAGAGTTGCTCGCGAGCTTAAGAGCCAGTGACTCAAACCGGCGATAATAAAAATAGACCGAGGCACGTGAACGGCGTAGAAAAGAAAACAACAAAACGAATCGAGAAGCGAATGAGTAGGATAAAATATTTATCAAAAGTGTGTTGAAACGAGGGAAATTTGAGGGAAAAATTGTAGAAAATTTGGCGAGTTTTTGTCTCAAAAAGAATTTTCCAGAGCCAAAAAGTCAAGGTGACCTTGATAAATAAACTAAAAAACGCGCGTATCACTTTTTTCCGCTTTTTACGTACCGGAAGTTTTTCGTTTTACAAACCCGAGCCAGAAATTTTAGTCTCCGGTTCTTATTAACGTGGAATAAAAAAAGAAAAAAAAAGTGGAATCGACTTTTATGTGCGAGCGTAAATTTCGCTTTCATCTTTCGTCAGCCTCTCTAAAAAGTCGCCATAAAAAACAGAGAGAGCGTTTTTCGCTCGAATTCGTAGGCGTGACGTGTTTATACATCGCGAGCCATTCTGACCCCGGGGTCAGCACAATTCCCTGGCACGGACTCGTCCGTTACAATTTTTTTTCTCCTTCATCGCTTCTCTTTATTCTTTTTTCCGCTCGACCCCCCTGCTACACTAAATCCCGCTTATCGTTTCGGGTTATTCTCCAAAAATAGACTCACGAGCCCCGAGCCTAGTGTCAACTTTTCCAAAAATTCTCGACAAGTCCGCGCCGAGCCTTTGCTCGCTCGTGCGGCAGGAGAAAAAAAATCGTTTCGGTTTTGCTTCGAAAAATATTTTATTTCCATCAAACTTGGTTCGTTTGTTCGTTTTAATGAAAAAACTCTGAACAGCCCCGCGAATTTTCATCGAAATTATGACGAAAAATTGTCATTTTTTCTTGCACCGATCGCAGCAAATTTTCACACTCGATATTTATCGGCACAAAATTCAAAATCCCGACATTCCATCGTCAATTTGATAATTTTATCGTATAATTTGCTTTTTAAAGTTATGCATCTTTGTAATGCAACGAAATTTCTTTTTATCTTTAGCAAAAGTTGTAATTCAAGTGCAGAATGTAATTACGATGAGAAAATGATCGATTTTAAGCCCCAAAACGCGTATCGGCTCGATAAATTTGGATGATATTGAAATCTGAACGAATCATCAATAAAATCAGATATTTTTCGTTGTATTCCAACGTTGCAAACTTCAGCATCATTTAAAATTGGCCTTTTCAACGTTGTATGAAAAAAACAAACAAAAAACTCGGTTTTTTCGATTGCCATGTGTCTGAAGTTGAAAAATATGTAAATAAGTATGAGGCCGAAGTTCGCAACGTTGGAATGCAACGAAAAATACTTATTTTTATTGATAATTTGTTGAATTTTATAAAACATGGAAATTTTTCGAGTTGACATACTTGTTGGGCCGCAAAAGTCGATCGTTTTGTAATTGTCATCACATTGTACATTTTTATTAAGAGTTTTGCCACAAAATTGATGAATTCGAGGATGAATTTCGTCGCATTGCAACGATGCAAACTTCAACGTCATAAATAAGTGAGTTTTCGATGTGAGACATGACGTTGAAGTTTGCATCCTCGCAATGCAACGAAATTCATTCATTTAGTGGCAAAACTCTTGATAAAAATGAACAATTTTATTACAATCATAAAACGATCGGAAAATTTCGATGTTTTATAAAATTGAAGAAATTATCGATAAAAATGAGTATTTTTCGTTGCATTCCAACGTCGCGAACTTCGGCCTCATTGTGAGACACGTGACAGGGCTAGTCGCGAAAAAAAGCAGGAAGAAGGAAGAAAAAAGTGAGAGATGAGCGAGAACACGATGCCGGCAAGGTCCTCTCAACGTGACGTCCGAGAGACGAGAAAACGTGACGTCACGCTCTCATACCCAGCCAGGCATACACACACGTACCGCTCGTAACGGATAAATATACAATACAAACATATGAGGAGTATACACACGCACTCGACTCAACTTTGACGCTTATATTTAGAGCAATGAATGGCGGGGCTCCCCTCCGACGTCGATTCGACAACGATAATAGCACGAATCGTTCCCCTTACGAGTTCATCCCCTTCGCCTCTTCTTCTCCTCCCCCCCCCCCCCCTCTCTTTTCCTTCTCCTCGTCACTGGCTTTTTGCCCCCTCGTAGCACGAGCCTCGACATCAACCAGCTGAGTGATGAGCTCGTGCTCTCTTCGCGAACTACTTTAATCGATCAATTCACTCGCATTATCATTTCCACTCTATCGAGATCTCAACACCAGTCAAAACATATTTTTTCTCTCGTTTATTTCCTTTTGTTTACTTCCAATCGATTAAAATTATGAAACAACCAAAAAAACGAAAATTGCGCATCCAATTTCTTAGAAGAGCGATAATTGGATTAAAATCTGAAAACGAAATATTTTGTTATTTAGGCAGCAAACTTTAATCTCTTTCGAAATCATCCTGGGTCAACCAAGTTTTACGACATATTTTCCAAGTCGAAAGTCACTTGATTCAACATTCGCTTTACGCAAATTTCTTACCCTTACGAAATCAGAAAAATATTAAAAATACTTCGCGATTAGATAAAACGCGTATTAAAAATCTCAATTTATAAAAAAAACTCCAAGGGTTCCGAATCAATAAAAAAATAGTGGGGTCAACGAATGTTTGGAGGAGAAATTTCTAGTTAAAATCGACAGAATGCTCGGAACATCTCATTTTTTAGGAGTTTGGCAACGAATCGTTTGCTAAACAAAAAGCAGATCGTCATTTTTTCTTGGGAATTGGCCTCACTCAATTCGTTATTCCCTGCGCCATAGCGGAACCTCCTTAATTTTTCTTTTTTTCATTTTTCATCTCAAGTTTCGATTTATTTAAAATTCCGCGAATAAGAATTGATTGAAATCGCGGAATCAAATTTTTCTAGATCGATTCGATCAAAATGAAATTTGGTTTCCGGTCCCTTTTTTCCCTGAGGGTTTGCAACAGCAATTTTGAGCGAATTCGTTCATTAACGTTCTCGATTTTATTTCAAGCTGCTAATCCCACGAGAAAGTCGACAAAAATGTAACGCGATTCTACGCCTCATCTCGGTGACTCATGTGCGCAGTTTTCCTTTTTTTTTGTTGCCGCATGTGGTTATTCTTTTTTTTTCTCGTTCCATCCCCGCTCGTTTTTATATTCGTCACGATAATGCGTAACGACATGTGTGTAATAAGAGACCGATAACGATTCGAGTTTATCTCGGTTAGTTATACGTTTTGCTCGCTGATTAAAAAGTACGATCAGTTTATATTTAACGTGTGCGTTAGTTTTTCTTTTATTTTATTTATCTCGCTGACGATTCATCCAACAATTTCAAATTCGACGAAAAAAAACCTCGTCGCTTTGATTTAAAATTTTCCAAAATCAAGTTACGGTGAATTTTCAATTTTTTTCCATTCCGATCAATTTTTCGCTCGATTTTTAATTCCAATTTGTATTTTTTTCGATAAATATTTTCCATTTTTGAATTATCGAAAAAATTGGCGAAATTTTCGTCAAAATTCGACGCACCGTTCGAGTCCCGAGAAATAAATGAAAAAACACGAGTTTTTGGCTCGTCGAACGATCCAATCTTGTCGCTCGGAGATTCCTCGAAGAATCGGTAGATTTTTGAAATATTTTCGAGTCTCGAAAAAATGGAGGAGCTGCAGCACCGAATGTCAATTCGTGTGCGGCCTGACTCAGGCCCGTCCCTGACCTTCTCAATTCTCCGTCCAACCGAAACCGTTAGACCGTAAAAAAAAAAAAAAATGGGAAGCCCGTTGGGAAAGAAGGGTCCGGCAATAAAGTGGAAAAGCTAAAAGAGCTTAGAGTCACTAACTGCGGTTCGTGTCAAACTTTCTCAGCTGACAAGTAATTGGCCCTCCTCTTTCCAAAAGACGTTGGAGGATCTTACGCAAACTCGGTTTCCGGATTCTTTTATGAATGAGAGAGAGCCACGTTAATTACCGTTATATTGACTCCGAAGCCATATCCTCGGGGATCGAGGAGAAGGAGAAAAATAAGAAAAAGAAATAAGAGTCGTTGAACGGTCCCAGCTTTACTGGATATTTTACAAGCTTCAAACTCAATTTCCCAGACTTTTAACGAGGTTTCGTTAGTAGAGCGATAATTAGATTCAAATCTGATAACGAAATATGTTGTTATTTAGGCAGCAAACTTTAATCTCTTTCAAAATCGTCCTAGGTCAACGAAATTTTACTCCATATTTTCCAAGTCGAAAGTCACTCGATTCAACATTGGCTTTACGCAAATTTCTTACCCTTATGAAATCAGAAAAATATTAAAAAATTCTTCGCGATTGGATAAAACGCGTATTAAAATCTCAATTTATAAAAAAAACTCCAAGGGTTCGGAATCAATAAAAAAATAGTGGGGTCAACGAATGTTTGGAGGAGATATTTCTAGTTAAAATCGACAGAATGCTCGGAAAATCTCATTTTTTAGAAGTTTGGCAACGAATCGCTTGCTAAACGAAAAGCAGATCGTCATTTTTTCTTGGGAATTGTGCCTCACTTAATTCGTTATTCCCTCGCGCCATAGTGCAACCTCCTTAAAACACGTGAACGTCGAAAGTTGTAAAATTTCGGCAAAACTTGAATTTTTATTCCACGAAATTTCGACGGTGTTGAAATTCTTTTTTTTATTGAGAATTTTTATTCATATTCCGCCGGGACGATGAAACGAACTTTTTTTTAGGATCCAGACCCAAAATCGGTACGAAAATTGTCATGGATTTTGAAATTGAACAAAAAACTAATGGAAAATCGTATTTTTTTTTTTTTTTCAATTGAATTTTCACAGTCAATAATGTGCTTCGCGCCATTTTCGATGGATATAAACGAGTGTAAAGCTCGAGGGGTCGCATTTCTCCACGCTTCGAATTTGAATCTAATCACATGACAGTTTTTATATCTCTATGTGCGATCTCGAACGCGCCACTTGCGTACAGACCGGCAACTTAATGCCCGTGTTGAATTCCTGCTTCTACACTAATACGCGGCGATACGCGATTAAAAATAGAACCGAGTGTCCCGTCTTTCTGCGGCGAGAAATCGGCTCTCGTGTCTGGAAATAAATGGAACGTTCCCAACGCTCGAAACGTGGATAACGTAAGAAATATTCATGAAACTGAGACTCGTGGCATGTGGAAATGTGCAAACAAAAAAAATCGCACGATATTTCCATAAATTCGTGAAAAAAAAACGAAAAATAATTGAAAATTTCTCCTTTTTGTTGAAAAAATGCAAAAAAATCGAAAATTCAATTCAATCGAATTCAAGCTCGTGAGACATTCACGTAGAAGTCACGTGTCTACGAAATTGGCCCGAGCTCCATCAATTATTGTGTCGCACCCATCGAAAACGATCCCGAGCAACGAATTTGCTCTTGAATAATAAAAATAACGACAAAAAGCATAAAAAAATGAAATTCCGAGTAACCCAATTTTTTGTCTCGATATTTTAACGCCTCCTGCCTGAGCTCTAGTTGCTGTACGTGCGTGTCGCACGTAATGATAATAATAATGGTTATAATTGCAATAATTATATTAGCAAAAGCGATTTGTAGGGTGCGTGTGTTTGTGAATCGTTCTCGTGACTGTTTAGCCGAGTAAAAAGTCTTATTACACACTACGTCGTTCGCGGAACAGACTGTACACCTTGTCCAGCGAACGCGTAGAGTAGGTCATTGAATGAAAAAAAAAAGAAAAAGAAATCTAACTTTCCGTGACGTAAACACGACACCGAGCCAATTAGAACTTTGTGACGTGCAAGAAAAACAATTTTATTTTCGTTTCCAACTTTTCTACCAATTAGTGCATACGAATACGAAATAACAATTAGTTATTCGTTCCTTAGCGATGGATCGTGATTCGTTGTCAATTTTTTTACAGTTTTTTTTATCGCTTCCGAAAGTTTTCGGTCTAGACACTCATGGCTCTGGAGTCAGTGATTAGGGCTTAAGAACGTTCCGTTAGTATAGCGATAATCAGATTAAAATCTGAAAACGAAATATCTTGTTATTCAGACAGCAAACTTTAATCTCTTTCAAGATCGTCCTAGGTCAACCAAGTTTTACGACATATTTTCCAAGTCGAAAGTCACTTGATTCAACATTTTGGCTTTACGCAAATTTCTCACCCTTATGGAATCAGATAAATATCAAAAATACTTCGCGATTAGATAAAACGCGTATTAAAATCTCAATTTACAAAAAAAAACTCCAAGGGTTCCGAATCAATAAAAAAATAATGGGGTCAACGAATGTTTGGAGGAGAAATTTCTAGTGAAAATCGACAGAATGCTCGGAAAATCTCATTTTTTAGGAGTTTGGCAACGGATCGCTTGCTAAACGAAAAGCAGATCGTCATTTTTTCTTGGGAATTGTTTCTGAAGCTGCTTAAACCCGGTTTTAGGCGATTTTTAGGACGACAGGTCGATAGAATTTATGATTGTAGAGAAATTGTAATGATTGGGCATTCCGCGGGAGCCCAGAGTCGGCGATTAGGCCTGAAACTTGGTTTTAGACGATTTTGTCAGGCCACTTGATTATTTATTGTAGAGAAATTTGAATGATTGGGTTAAGCCGACTTTGTCAATTCTCGAGCTCTCGAGATAGCGGATTCGAGGCATTGACGTATATGTTGGTGCTAAAATTCAAACGTTATCGTTGCGAGGCTACGGAGGTTGCGTCATTCGACGTTTTCTTAACGTATAATCGCACCGACCACCGAGACACATTGGCAGTTACCAAGCGTGGCGAACGTCTCGGAGAGCAATGGCGTCGTCCTCTGTTTTGTCTTTTCTTTCTCTCCTTCTTTTTTGTCTGGAGGGAAAAAGACTCGGGAACGACGACGCGTTATCGTCGTCGTTCACGTAAACCTCGTCCCGAGGCTCCGTCGCGAACGAGCGTGCGTGATACATCAATGGTCTGTAAAAAAGAAGGAAAGAAAAAACAGAGAAAACTATTCAAAGACGATGGCAGCATGTGCATTTTTATCTTGTCTCGCGTTCGTTAAACTTTGTGAACTTTTACAACGACGAAAACACACGGCCCTCGGCAACGTGCTTCCCATTTCATTCTCCGTTTTCGACCAGCAACAGCCAATGATAAAAAATGAATGTTCATCGCAAAGAATCACGCGAAACTCGTTAATTTAAGCACGTTCCGTTAGTAGAGCGATAATTAGATTAAAATCTGAAAACGTATTATGTTGTTATTTGGGCAGCAAACTTTAATCTCTTTCAAAATCGTCCTAGGTCAACCAAGTTTTACTCCATATTTCCCACGTCGAAAGTCACTTGATTCAACATTGGCTTTACGCAAATTTCTTACCCTTATGAAATCAGAAAAATATTAAAAATACTTCGCGATCAGATAAAACGCGAATCAAAATCTCAATTTATAAAATAAAACTCATGATGCTGAAGTTTGCAACGTTGGAAAGCAACGAAAAATATTTGATTTTATTGTTGATTCGTTCAATTTTCAATGTCATCCAAATTTTATGTTTTCGGCTGGCAAAAATCGATCATTTTATCATCGTAATTAAATTCTCCATTGAAATAATGATTTTTGCCAAAAATAAAAAAGAATTCCGTTGCATTCCAACGATGCAAACTTCAGAGTCATAAAAACTCCAAGGGTTCCGAATAAAAAATAAAAAAAATAGTGGGGTCAACGAATGTTTGGAGGAGAAATTTCGAGTCAAAATCGCCAGAATGCTCGGAACATCTCATTTTTACAGTGTTGAAATTTGCATCGTTGAAATGCAACGAAATTCGATTTTTTATTGAGAGTTTTGATTGAGTATTTCGCCAGGACAATAGAACGATTTTTTTTTTAAGATCCAGACACAAAATCGGTACGAAAATTGTCATGGTTCTTGAAATTGAACAAAAAATAAATAAAAAAACCGTATTTTTCGTTCTTTTTGTGGAAATTCCTTGTCACTGCGAAAAAAAACAAATAAAGTTCATTTTTTCTTTGACACTCGGTGAGCGATTCGGCTGAAATATTGGAGTGCTTGCTTTTTAAAGAATCATCGAAAAATACTACAATGTTTGGTCGTGCTTGAAAGAGAATCGTTGAGAAACAGCCCGTAGAGCCGTTAGCAGCGACGTTAACGGCCGTGGCTCGTACTTTTGAAACAAGGCCACTACTCGACGCAACGACCGGTGACTAAGCCACACACTGGTCTGCGCAACACGAAACTCTTCTGTTTACTCCCTCTCGCTCTTTGTCTTCTCTTCTTCCTGCCTTTCTCTCTCTCCCTCTCTCTTTCTCGCTCTCTGCAGCAACAGAGAGAAACAGCCGGCGGCTCGACTACGTGCTTGCCTGCGTAGTTGCCGGTGCGCGCGCAACCGACACCCCCCTCAGCCCCCCCTCGCGCCACTCAGCTCGCCGCTCGAGTCTCCCCTCTTCCGGTTCACCTCACAGCCGCGTCATCGCTCCGCGCTAGAGCTGTTGGGTTGGCGTGCGTGCACACACGCGGTCTCTTGTGTGCCCCACTGGCACGCACGTATCGTGCTATCGCCGCGTATCGTCTTTGTGTATATCACACACAGCTATACTTGACACATAATCGCACCAACCACACACATTTTGCCTCTTTTACCTCAATCTTTTTTTATTCTCTCATTCTTTATGCGCCTTCATATATTACTAGGAAAAATAAGTATTTCGGTATCGAGACACTCGTCCACAGTGTTTTTCCATTAAAAATCAGTTTTTTTCTCTCTCTCTCTCTCTCTCTCTCGATTTTATCTCTTTCTTTCATTCTCTCGCCGTTCGAGCTCCGAGATTCCATTCGAAAATGGACAGTACGAAGGAATTTTCGAAAAGTAAAAACTCGCCCACAGTTTTTTTCATTAAAAATCATTTTTTCTCTCCTTTTGGCATGCTCTCGCCGTTCGAGCTCCGAGATTCCATTCGAAAATGGACAGAACGAAGCAATTTTCGAAAAGTAAAAATTCGCCCACAGTTTTTTTTTCATTAAAAATCATTTTTTCTCTCCTTTTTGCATGCTCTCGCCGTTCGAGCTCCGAGATTCCATTCGGAAATGGACAGTACGAAGGAATTTTTGCGTTTGAAAAATCGTACGAATTTTCGAAACATAAAATCTCGCCCACAGTTTTTTTTTTTTTTATTAAAAATCATTGTTTTCTCTCCATTTTATCTGTTTCTCTTATTCTCTCGCCGTTCGAGCTCCGAGATTTCATTTGGAAATGGACAGTACGAAGGAATTTTCGCGTTTGAACAATCGTACGAATTTTCGAAAAATAAAATCTCGGCTACATTTTTTTTTTATTTAAAATAATTTTTTTCTCGCTCCATTTTATCTCCTTTCGTTCTCTCGCCATTCGAGGTCGGAGATTTCATTCGGAAGCAGATGATTCTGAAGCTTGCATCGTTGGAATGCAACGAAATTCTTTTTTATATTTGGCAAAAATAATTATTTTAATGGAGAATTTAATTACGACGATAAAATGATCGATTTTTGCCACTCGAAAACATAAAATTTGGATGACATTGAAAATTGAACGAATCAACAATAAAATCGAATATTTTTCGTTGCATTCCAACGTTGCAAACTTCAGCATCATGGAAATAGACAGTACAAATGAAATTTTGCGTTCGAAAAATCGTACGAATTTCCAAAAAGCAAAATCTCGCCCACGACGAAAATTGGACGCAATCAGATCAATTTCCTCCCCGAAATTCGAAGCGATGATAATTTAGCATTGGTCGGAATTTTCCTCAATTCGAACGAAACTTGTTTTCATCGGTTTTGGCAAAATATTATCGATTTATCATCGCAATTCATAGAAATTTTGACAATACAATTTTTTTTTTTTGTAATTCACACTCGGACGAATTTTGAGAGAGATGAAAAATCGAATTGAATAAATTGATCGATTGGTTATTAATTGTGGAACATTCGATCGAAACCGCGACACGCAATCGTACCAAATGCCAGGTGTTTATAGTGCAGATGTTCATTAATCAAGCCTCGGTTCTCTTTTCGAGTTATTCGTCCAAACGTTTGGACATTAAACTGCCAAACGACACGCAAACTCTTTGAGAACGTTCACTCAACAATTTTCACATGTAAATATACAAACGAGTATCTTATCGAATTTTTTTTTTCACAAATATACGCGTATAAAATGGGAAAAGTCCAAATACAGGACGATATTGAAGTTTGCATCGTTGGAATGCAACGAAATTCATGACACTGAAGTTCCCAACGTTGGGGCCCAACAAAAAATACAATTTTTCTTCATTTTTTGTTCAATTAACAACTAGAAATGAGCATTTTCGTATCGATTTTTTATTTGAATCCTAAAAAATGATGATTTTATTGTCCTGATTAAATATTCAATAAGAATCGCGAGCTCTGCTACAAAAAAACCGAATTTCGTTGCATTCCAACGTTGCAAACGTCAACATCGTCGAAAATTCCGTTTTTTCTTGAGTAGAGCTCGAGATTTTTATTCAAATAATTGGTCAGGACGATAAAACGATTTATTTTGAGGATAAAAAATAAAAATCGGCGCGTAATTCGTTATGGTCTTCGAAATTGAACAAAAAATTGATAGAAAATATATTTTTCGTTGGATCCCAACGTTGCGAACTTCAGTATCACAATGCAGGATCGTCTTGCAGCCCAATAGCGAACCGGCATCGGATCTCAGTCGTCATGGAAAAGTACCGGTCACATGTTGCGACGTGCGGTTTGCGTGCTCTCCTCTAAAAGCATCGCTCGGTTCGTGAGCACGTTTCTCTCGTCGAGCTCCACTCGGTTTCTTTATTTTTATCCCCCCCTCCTTCAACCTCGTCTCTAGATATAGTAAATGTACGGAGTCGCCTTCGCCTTGGCGAGATTCACTCAAACGTGACTTTTTTTCAATTTGTGACCTCTCTCCCTCTCCTAGGTCGTGGTCTCTCGATGTAACAGTACGAATCATCACGATTCTGCGTGCACGTAGCTCGATTATCATTAACATTGCTGTTGCCAGTATTTCCAATTCCTTGACGTTCAACAAAATGCCTGATCGAGCATTCTGTACGATGGTGAAGTTTGCATCGTTGGAATGCAATGAAATTTCGTTTTTTCTTGAGTAAAGCTCGAGATTTCCATTCAATATTTGGTCAGGACGATAAAACGATTTATTTTGAGGATAAAAAACAATAATCGACGGGTAAATCGTTATGGTTTTCGAAATTGAGCAAAAAATTGATAGAAAATATGACGTTGAAGTTTGCATCGTTGGAATGCAACGAAATTTCGTTTTTTCTTCACCAGAGCTCGTAATTATTATTCAATATTTGGCCCAGACGATAAAACGATCGTGTCTCGAGTTCCAAAAACTCGATCGAGACAAAAAATAGCAACGATTTTCAAAATTCAACAAATATTTGATAGAAACAATATTTTTCGTTGAATCTCGGCGTTGCAAACTTCAGAGTCATGCATTCTGTTCAATAATATTCGAGGCTGAACGACGTTGAAGTTTGCATCGTTGGAATGCAACGAAATTCCGTTTTTTCTTGAGTAGAGCTCGAAATTTTCATTCAATATTTGGTTAGGACGATAAAACGATTTTTTTTTAGGACAAAAAACAAAAATCGCCGCGTCAATCGTTATGGTTTTCGAAATTGAACAAAAAATTGATATTTCGTTGGATCCGAACGTTGCGAACTTCAGTATCATCGAGGCTGAAGCATCGGAATGATGAATATCCCAGCACAAAAAAGCCAAAAGGTTCCTCTCGTCAAGGTCGAGTCTCGTCGTTTTTGAGAGGGCCTAAAAAAAAAACTGATCCATCAATCTCTTCCTAAACGCCCACGTAATATCTCGCGTGTATTTCGTGGCTGAATTTCATTTCGTAGGTCGTGGTTCATGCCTCCAATAATAATAATAGTCAAGTTAACAAGTTTAATATAAAAAAAAGACGCAGCGCTGCTAAGTTTCGGCCACCAAACGATTTTAGAGCCTAAACACACGTGGCTCGAGGCTTTTTTCTTCCTATAGTCACATTCCACCTTCTCCCTTATTCCCGTAACGTTATTCCACTCAACATCCATAACCGTCTCTCCAATATCGCACACGTCACGATCCAACTTCTATACGCTACTTTATTATTCATAGGAAGTGGATACAACCTGCGTATCGTTTTATTATGCACGTGCACACACATACACAACACACACTGTGTCTCGGTCGTGGCTATTGAAACGTGTGTATAAGATCGCGATTCAAGAAACCGGTTTATTCTACGAAATATATATTTCTCGTTGCAGTATCCGATTGATCGTTCCACTGCTACGCCAACCCAATATTTAACCATCATTATTCTTCATCCCTCGTAAATCATCGTTGGATTTTGCTTTTTTTTCGCCTCATTCGGCCATTTTATTTATCTTGTGAATGATTTATTCAGTTTTATGCTTTTCTTCGAATAACAATACTCTTATCTCTTGGTTTTTTCTCAATACTTGCATCTTCTCGAGGCTAATGAGCCTAATGAATGAATGACGAATTAAGTGAGGCACAATTCCCAAGAAAAAATGACCATCTGCTTTTCTTTTAGCAAGCGATCCGTTGCCAAACTCCTAAAAAATGAGATGTTCCGAGCATTCTGTCGATTTTGACTAGAAATATCTCCTCCAAACATTCGTTGACCCCACTATTTTTTTTATTGATTCGGAACTCTTGGAGTTTTTTCTATAAATTGAGATTTTAATACACGTTTAATCTAATCGCGAAGTATTTTTAATATTTTTCTGATTTCATAAGGCTAAGAAATTTGCGTAAAGACAATGTTGAATCAACTGACTTTCGACTTGGAAAATATGTAGTAAAAATTCGTTGACCTTGGATGATTTTGAAAGAGATTAAACTTTGCTGCCTGAATAAAAACATTTTTCGTTTTCAGATTTTAAACTCATTATTGCTCCACTAACGGAACCTCCTTAATTATCAATTACAATTCCAAGTTACAACTATTAATTGAAATCGAATTAAAAACTTTTCCGAAAAAATGACGATGATTTTGAAAGAGATGAAAGTTTGCTGCCTAAACAACAAGATATTCCGTTTTCAGATTTTCTAATTGTCGCTCTACCAACGAAACCTCCTTAAACCTTGTCATTGATCGAGAAAAGTGTGTTGAAATGAAATTAAGTAATTCGTTGGATTATTTCGAACGTTGCGGGCTCATAAAGTTTTAATTATCAAATTTCAAAGGCAAAAACGTGATTTTTCATATTTTTTGATATTTCGATTACAGGCGGATATGTTGGACCTTCAATTCCACTCGCTCCGGCAAACGTCGCGACAAACGGTGGTGGCGGATCGCCACTTCGTCCTCGAACGAGTCCTCCTCCACCACCGCCACCCAACCAGGAATCTGGGGTTGGCAATCCACAATCGAATCATCATCAGGTAAGTGATTTTTTTAAATCTACCGATTTGCTCCGATTTGCCGGATACAAAAATGTCAGGAAATTTGTCTGGGTCCTTTCGTTTTTTGCATTTTTATTCACAACAAATCGATCACACTTTGGATGTTGATGAATTTTTGGTTTTTATCCTCAACAGGCTACCGGAAGTGGACCTTCGCCAATGGCTGCTCTCATGTCCGTTGCCGATACACTCACGTCTCCTGAACCAGTGCCACAACCTCCAAGCAACCCGAGCCCCACGAGCCGGAGCCCGCCCACGACAGCCTCGAATGTCCAGCAACGAAGCGTTTCCAGAGCTTCGCAACACAGTCCCAACAGTTCAGGTAATTCAAATCAAGAAATTTCCATTTTTCACGATCGAGATTCCCATGACCTTGAAAGTTGCATCGTTGCAACGCTCCAAATGCAACTGCACGCGTTTTCCATGACAATTTTTGCAAATACCAAACCAAATGTCCCAGAAAAATTGAAGTAATTTCGAAAATCAATCTTTGTCGCTTTTTTTGTTCGATTATTCCGGAAAAAAATCGTTTCTTTCCTTCGATTTCATTCGATCAAGCTCTGGAAAGAATTTTTCAGTCAATTTGTTTGTTTTTTCTCATCTCAGGCTCAGGATCGGGCAGAAGATCGAGCAATTCGAGCTCCAGACACGTCTCCTCGACAACCGTGATGACCTCGTCCGAAGGTGCAACCACGCAGCCAACAACCGCTGGCACCGAACCGGTAACAGCTCCCGCTCTCAAATGTACATTGTGCCAGGGACGTCTCGAGGACACGCACTTCGTACAGTGCCCCAGTGTACCCCATCACAAATTCTGCTTTCCCTGCAGTCGCGACAGTATAAAGAGGCAAGGCGCAGGCTCCGAGGTAAGTTTCGTTTGAAAAAACAATTTTCCCTCCACAATTATCCTCTAACACTCGAGCTCAACATTTCCATTCACGATCCCATTGGGTTTTTGGGATGCTGAAGTTTGCAACGTTGGAATGCAACGAAAAATGTTGAATTTTATTGACGATTCGTTCAATTTTCAATGTCATCGAAATTTATCCAGCCGATATGCTTTTTGGGGCTTAAAATCGATCACTTTATCATCGTAATTGAATTCTCTATTTAAATCATTATTTTTGCCGAATAGAAAAACGAATTTTGTTGCATTCCAACGATGCAAATTTCAGTCATGAATTTTCTCTGTCGTTGCCAGAAATTATCACATCAATTTTTGCCATTTAAATCTCAAACGCTACGAAATTGTTAATAATTTTATTTCTACACAAATTATCGTCATTTAGGGGTTGAAAAAAGGCCAGTGAATTTTTTCGCGTTTTTTTTCAAAAGTTTTGAAATTTATGAACGACCCATCGTTCGACGTTTGCTCAAATCATCATGATACTGAAGTTCGCAACGTTGGGATCCAACGAAAAATATATTTTCTATCACTTTTGAAATCCATAACGATTTACGCGCCGATTTTTGTTTTTGATCCTTAAAAAAAAATCGTTTTATCGGCCTGACCAAATATTGAATAAAAATCTCGAGCTCTACTCAAGAAAAAACGGAATTTCGTTGCATTCCAAAGATGCAAACTTCAACATCGTGAATCATTGCTAGTCGGCGAGAGTTAAAAAGAAATGATCGATAATCGAAAAATTGGAGAAATAATCCCGAGCGAGTTCTGCAATTTTTATTCTTCATTCATAGAAAATCGCTTTTTATTTATCGAAATTAGTGAAATTTGGTGTCGAGGAATATTGAAATGATGCTAATGACGTTTTGTCGACTTTTTTTCCACAGGTTTATTGTCCAAGCGGTGAAAAATGCCCATTGGCTGACAGTCAAGTGCCATGGGCATTCATGCAAGGCGAAATAGCGACCATCCTGGCAGAGGACACTGCCAGCACCGGTCTCAAGGTGAAAAAGGAGCGCGAGACTTAAAGGGACCTCCGTCGACGACCGATGGTTTTTTCGAGGCTCAAATTTTCAAATCCGCTCTTCATCGTTGGCGCAACACAAGGAAATGGAAAAAGCAGAAGAATTAAAAAAATAAAAGAGACAGAAAAAGCGACGATTCTCTTGTGCGATCGAACGCCATGTCCGATTACGACGATGGGGAGTTTGGAGAAATGTTTCGGTGGAAAACCGTGAAGGGCTCCACCGGACTTAACTTTTGGTCAAGCACCAATTTGGTTGGCTCGGAAAGATGAAAATTCATATTTCAATATCGTCTAATAAACGGATTGACGGGGGAGACTTTTGGCAGGAAATCAATCAAGGATTTAAAACACATGGCAAGAAATTATCGTCGTCGGGTCAACCAAATTTACCAGTCAGAGCCGAAGACGGTGACGTGAAATTGAAAATTAACGCACGTTTTATTGTTGTTGCTGTGATCCCGAGATCCGGGTTATAAATAATTATTACGTATAAATATATAAATATATTTTTTTTTCTTCCCCCCCAATTTTCATTTGCGGAAAGTCAAAAGCCGTTTTTTTTCCTTCAGACACCAATTTTTGGACGTTCCATTGGCAGCTTTTTCTTTTCACGTTTTCTCTTTTATTTTTAATCCTTTACAATACCCGGATCTTTCGGACTATCGAGGAAAACAGTAGAAAATCGAGAGAGCAAAGTGGAGGAACACAATGCAAGAAATAATTGAAAAAAAGAAAAAAAAAAAGATTTTTGTACGTGCCGAAGAAACGAACGTGTCCAGTTGGCATTTGAGAACAAGTCTTCGGCTAATTCGCGCTCGCGCATCTTGGAGCGAGACGAGCGAGAGGTGTATATTGTAAATATTTGGATTTTTGTCGCCCAGCGACGAAAGAGGGACGGCGCGAACCGTCGTTTTTTGTAAACTTGCGCCAATTTCGTTTTTTCTTTCATTATCTTTTCCTTTTTATTTCTTTATCTTCTCTTTCGTTCGAGTTTGTTTTACTTGTCGAATGTCGTCCGGACGAATCCGCAATTATTGTGCGCGGGCTTGACCGCCCAGCGGCTTCGCGCGTCCTCGACGACGGACGGAAACTGGAAAAAAATAAACCAAAAAAGAGAAACAATTTTTCTTCGACTAGGATTTTCTCGGGCCCGCTCGCTTTTCATGATTAATCGTCAATTTCAATGAAATTAACGAGGGCCAATTGTCATTTGTACTTTTATCGTCGCGAGATTTTTACTTTTTTCGTACACTCGTCGACACTTTTTTTCCGCTTCTCTTTACACAATCTCGCACTTGAATCGCTCACGATTTACACATTTTTCGCGTATCAATTGTACAAGCGTGTTCGAACGCCTGCAAAGAGAGCGAAAGGAAAGAAGAAGATGAAGAAATATTAATAACGAATCAATGAAAAAGTGCAACAGGGCTTTTCTCTTTTTTTTTGTACATTGTGTAAATGTGTACATATGAAATAAATTCATAAAGCGTATGACTAGAAAGAGGAGTAACCGTTTCTCGAATGTACAAAAACAAGAGACTGCGCGAGCAGAGAATCGCGCACGAGTTTCCTTAAACTTTTAGTTTCTTTCGGTTTTGTTTCGTCACCGACCATTTGGATGACGAATAAAATATTTTATTTGCCACTCGATCGACAATTTAACTGCGAAAGTTGAATCGCCCAAGAAAAAGGGAGGGAGAACGGACCGGAAGTTTGAAAATCTCGTTGTTTCCGGTTCTGCTTTCAGCGTTTTTCAAAAAATCGTCAAAATCTTGACTACGCGACGTCCGAATTGTGTCGGAGGAGAAATAACGAAAAGCGACGAGGAGGGCGAAAGAAAAATGCAAAGACGAGTTGGTTCTTGCGCGCGAAAATCGTCCAAACTTGCTTTTTCAATTTTCCTTTTTATTCCCTGCTTTATTAGGTTTTTTTAACTTTTAACGCTAGGCTTTTTATATGTACGAGAAGGAAGAAGGGCCCTTTTGAATTTTTCATTTTCACCGATGAACAAAGGTACGCCCGACGAATAGGAACCACACACTCGCTATGTCAGAAAAAAAACGAAGAAACACATAATTAATAAAAGAAAAAAAAAGTAATAAAAAATAAAGAAAAAAAAGAATTAAACGAGGAGAACAAGTTTTGCTGCCGCCCAGGGACGAGAATCTTTTCCACTTTCCTTTTCATTCTTCTTACAGTATTTATTTCTTTTTACTCTTTTTGTAAACAGAGAGAAAGTATAGAGTGATATTCATAAGGATTGTGAGAGAATGAATCAGATTGGGATGAATTTTGCGAGCGAATTTTCGTACGTGCTTGAGAGAGAAAGAGAGAGAGAGAGGGAGATGACAAAACGTGTGTGTGTGTCTCTCTCTCTCTCTCTCTCCGTTCGTAAAGAGCCCTGGACAGCAAGCGGCTCTTCATTTTTTTTCTTTTTTCATTTTTTCTTTCCTTTTTTGTATATATTTGTACAGACGGAAATCGGCAGGACGAAAAACAAACACATTTAGGATATCTGTGTAACTTTATTTCTAATCGTATCGACTAAGAAAAAACGTCATCTTAGATATACGATTTAGATTTATGGCATATATTTAGACATTAATAAATACATAGAGAGCCGGCGAAAGGGGGCGCATGTGTGTGTGTGTGTGTGAGAGAGAGAGAGAGAGAAAAAGCAACGGGAAGAAATTGGCGTGCTCCGTGCCATTTTCTTTTCGTTTTCTCGCCCCCTCGCTCGGATAAAAACTTTTTTTAACCGCGTCGTATCACGCACGCAAAAAAACGGAAAATTGAAAAGAGCGAAACTGATGGTTTAAGAAATAGAGGACAAAAATTGAGACGAAGAAAAAAAGTTTTTTCGCTTCGTATTAAATTTCAAAGAAACTAACAAATGGTACACCGATTTTTCAGCGAAACACGATGAAGAGACCGACCCGAGGATTATTTATCACACGGAGCTCAATCATTTATCACTTTTCTGGAAACATTGACTTTTATTATTAACGTTTTATAATAAAAAGGACAAAACACTCCACCGAACTTGACATTATCGACTCTCAATTAATTCTCGTCTCTTCATCGGATGTTCCTGCATCCTCCGACCCCTCCTCCCGATCCGAGAGCTCGATATTACTCACGATTATTCACGACATCCCAGTCGCATTGATTTTCACTGAAATTTCAACGAATTATTGTCACACAAAATATCATCATTTTATTTTCTCTTATCGGCACGTTGTTTCTCTTTTTTTTCCCCCGAAACGTCGCGTTAAAGCTTTTGGAAGCTTTCGATCACTCGGTTCGATCTTTTCGACACGATCGATTTTTTATTTTTTCTCCTATTTTGTCGAATTCGACAAATTAGCACGCGGAGGTCCACTGAAATCTTTTTTTTTCGTCGTTTCGCGAGCAAACTGTTTTGGGAACGAAATAAAAAAAAAAAAACGAGAATCGAACTGGAAACCATGATTTTCGGTTTTTTTAAAAATGCGATTGAATGCGGAATGTTTTTTTTTTTTGACTCGTCGAGCTTTCGTCTTTGCCGTGTGCGAGACTCGAATAAAATAAATGGAAATATAAAAAATAATAAAAGATGGAGAAAATAAATTTTACTGTCAAATTCTTAGCCTATCGAATTTTTAATAAACACCAATTAAAATTGTGCGCTGTGACTTGCCGAAAAGCTCCATTTATTTTTGTTCATTCTATACATATTACTCTCGTTGTATACCGCCATGCATACGAAAACAAAAGTATGAAAAAAAAAACAAATAAAAATAACAATAAAGTTATAAACATTTTAAAAAACAACTCGAGAGTAGCGATTCGTAGTCGTCGAATGAACACGATCGATCGAGAGCAAAATAAAATATTAAAAGAAACGAAAAAAACGAATTATTATAAACGAGAAAAAATCATAAACATTAAATGAAACTTTCTAGTGTACCATAACTTTGAGAAAAACAAAACAAAAACATATATACGATATTAAAAGTCGTGTAACATTGTACTGTTTATCGTATGTACGCAAACATGCAAAAAAAGCAAAAATATATGTGTTGATGTGTAACTAAATATCGATTCTTTGTCTATTTATTGCCAAAACCCTTTCTCACAAATTTCCTCTTTTCTCACGACGCTGAAGTTTACAACGTTCGAATGCAACGATTTTTTAATTTATTTTATCGTTGATTTGTTCAATTTCCAATGTCATCCAAATTTTTCGAGCCGATATGGTTTCCGGTGGCAAAAATCGATCGTTCTATCATCGCAATTAAATTCTCCATTTGAATAATCATTTTTGCCATATAGGAAAAAGAATTGCGTTGCATTCCAACGATGCAGACTTCAGAATCATCTTTTTTTCAGTGCCTTGGCAAAAAACGAAATCCCATGAAGTTTCGAAAATTCGATTCTGCATTTTTACTCGCAGTTTCGCTTATTCGAATCATTTTTTTAGTCGCATCGTCAACAATTTCCCCAGACGATACGGGAGAGCCATAGAAACAAAAAATAAATTCAAAAAAATTCGACTTTTCGAATTTCTGGTCTGTTTGAATTTTTTTTTTCGATTTTTTACACTCGAGAGTTTTTTTTTCTATTTGAATGAGCGTCACTCCGTTTTATTATCATTTTTAATGTAAATTTCATGGAAAAATGATAGCGATGACGTAATTGTCTTATATAACAATCGAAACGATGCGACAATGGAAAATTGTCGAGGGTTGGTGACTGCGCAATCCGAGAGGACAACAGCACTGGCCCATCGATATACACATGTATATGGCACGAAGCCCGAACAGTCGAAGGGAAAAAAATCAATGGCAATAGTCAGGTGGGGTTTGGTTCAATTGCGTAAGGGAGCAAGAGCCGGCAACGGATGAGCGAGAGCAAGAAACGTGCGTGTAATATTGATCGCTTGGGTCCAGACACAGCTCTCGTACACCCAACTCTCGAACAACTTTCTGCCTCCCAGGGAAAACACTAAAAACTTGAAAAAAAGTATAATTTCTTGAATTTAACAAAAATAAAATCGAACTGAGGGAAAAAACACAATTTTTATTTGCTAATCGGTTGGGTCTAGACGCTGCTCTTCTCGGCCAACTTTCGGAAATTAAAAAAAGCACGAATCTTCAAATTTAACGAGTAAAAATTGAATTGAAGGAAAAAAAAAACAAAATTTTCCTTGCAAAATCATTTTTTATTGGAAAATGTTTCATGGAAATTGAATTTTTTCAAATTTGACTTGCTCGAGTACGGAAATTCCGTCCAAATTTCGAATTAATGAAATTTTCTCTTATCAACGACAGACAATGAAATAAATTCTTCCTCTAATATGAAAGAATTAACTGAAATATCGCACGTCAGAACAAATTTCCTCCCGTGATATCGCTTCTTAATTAATTCTTCATATCTCTCCTGCTCCTTTTTGTACTTTCGCTAATTGGAGAGCTTTCCATAGAGCCAAACTGTCTTGAATGGAACGCGATAATTTGGCAGTGTCTCGTTGCCTCTCGATCCGGTTCCTCGTGCAGAATTGTCTCTCAGCTTTAAGGGTCAATACACCTGCTCGGCCTTTTTTTTTCAACCCTCGCTTCCCAGTGTCGAATGAATTTTTACAACGCCATGAAATCTCCATACTTTATTGAGATTTTCGAAAAAAAAGTCGAGAATTTCGTTTTTTAAAACGAAATGTTTATTCGTAAAATATTCGCACGGCTGCTGAAAAGATTTTTCGATAATTTTTACTCCAATTTTGAGAATCTCGTAATCATCCTCATTTTGATCGAGTGTTGGGGGAAATTTCGAAGGAATTCATCGTCAACAACAGACCCTCGTTCGTCCCTATTCCGCATCCCCTTTAATCGTCTCTTTGATAAACTTGATTGTTTCAATGAACAATAAAATTATACTCGCTCGAACGATCATATTTATTCGTCCATGAAATTATTATTGTTCCATTGTTGGTTTGAACGATTGTTCGTCTCGAATCGAGAATTTAAAAAAATCGTGAAAGCCTCGAGTACATTCGCTTTAAGAATCAATATTGAGTCTCGTAACATCGTGGACGAACCACGATGGGGAGGGAGTCGATACGACGTAGTCGCCACATTGAAAAGAGAATTTTGTTGAAAAAGATCGATATTTTGTTGGATACGTTAAACTAAACGTTTTTTTCGAAAAATCACGAAAATTTTGTCATTTCAGCAAAAAACATTCTGTGAAATCTTTTCGGAAAGTAAATTTTTGTCATTACAATCGTAAATTTTGCTGAAAGTTCCGTTAGAATGAAAAATATTGTCGAAATAACGAAAATTTTGAAATTATCCCAAAATATTTAGTTCGCTGTATTCAACAAAATATCGACGTTTTTTTGACAAAATTGAATTTTCAGTGCACGAAGCGGAATCGCCGTTGAAAGGACTTGAATTTGTTTTCGATTAAATCATGACAATTCATCGTTTTATTCATTTTTACTATTTCTCATGGATTTTTTTCTCATTTCCAGAAGCCCACGAGCCGAGTCACAACCGGAAGCTCCGGCGATGATCCACAACAACGAAAAGCTTCGATCGTCTTGTAGTACGAGCCGCAGCGCAGCTGACAGGCAAACGACCGGCCCGAATAAACGAGAAGGCGCTTCTCACGTGCGAACTCGCTCCCTGGATCGATCGTCGCCACGGGTTGGTCGGGCTGACAATCGTGGCTCATCCGTCAATCACACTGTGCAGACTGACATGAAAAACCTTCAGGATTATTTGCCGGTACATTGTCGAGAAAAAAAATCCTCAAAATTTCCCCATTTTTAGGCTCTGGCACTTTTTTTTTTGTAAAAATCCTTCAAATCATTTTAAAAATTCATTTTTTAATGTTTAGCGGAAATTTCACAATTTTTAGACTCGGACGATTTTTTTTCACAAAAAAAAAATCATTTTTCTGACTTCAAATCCGCATCCCATGATTTCCAAAATCCATTTTGTCTCGTTTAGCGGAAACTGAAGAAAAAGAGCCAGACACCAGTTCCGGAAAGTCCGCTGTACAGTCCGGAGACTCTGAACGCTTTGGAAAATGCTGAGAAATTGATCAAAGAAGCTCAGAAGAGAATTCTAGAAGCGAGTTACGACGTCAACTCGAGCCCCGAGCGAGATTCCTCCGCCAGGTAAATCGAATTTTTGTCCCAAGAATTCCGGAATGAAAATTTCATGAAAACTCTCGCTCCCTAGATCCGGAGAGACGAAAACGAAAGATGAGGAATCGCTGTACATCCGGGACGTGGTGGCGACGAGATTCCACGAGGCCAACGAGTCGGGCAGAATCTTCACGAGAATCACAGCCAGACGTCCGATCGAAAAACCGTACAAATCTCCGGAACTGCGTCAAAGATGGCACGGACAAATTGTCGAAGAGACCAGCAAAATTTATGGGAAAGACCGAGCGCCTCGACGCGTCATGCCGATACATAAAAAATCTTTGAATCCCGCAGATGAAAATGAAAAGCTACGAGACACTCGAAATCTGGACAAGAAAAAAACGAACGACGCGAATTCGCCTCAAGTTCCGACGGGAAGGGAAATTTCTATGGCTGAAATTCTGGAGAAACGTATAAATTGTAATAAACGAGACGAAACTGTGTGCAAAAGTTTCAAAGTTCAGGAAGGACCTCGCGTGGACATCCGCAACGAATTGACAATAACGAGTGTCGAAAAAATCGACATTTCGCCTCGGC
This sequence comes from Diadegma fenestrale, assembly GCA_037043255.1. Lineage (NCBI taxonomy): Eukaryota > Metazoa > Arthropoda > Insecta > Hymenoptera > Ichneumonidae > Diadegma > Diadegma fenestrale. The sequence continues at coordinate 13,198,640 of CM073317.1, forward strand.
CTCCTTCATTTCCGGTTCAACACAACATCAAAACTTACGAGTTTCGTCACGGTGAGCCTCGCGTCGCTGAGAGAGACAACGAGCCCGGAATCAATGCCGAGTCACGCGACAAACCGGAAGAAAAATCGTGTGTCATCAGCAACAAAAATCCTGCCGCAGTATCCTCGACAGAACGAGGGTCAAGCTCTGACCTTGTCGAGAATAAATCAGGTCGATCAATCGAATCGGAAGCTCTCGAAGGACTCGAGAACGCGAGAACCTCGTGTCGTGACGAGAAACCCAATAATGCTCGACAATCGTTTATGGACTTTTTGCAACGACCTGAAAATCGACAAAACGTAATTACGAACGATCCGCTTGGCGATTCGTCCGAGCAGGATGCAAAAAATCAGTTTGAAATTTTCGATCGAGCTGTCCAACAATTTTTCAACAACTTTAAACGCAGCAATCGAGCTCGTCACGATCGCGAATTCGAACTCGAGTCTCCCGATGGAGAATTTCTCAAGCAACAAGAAAAATTCGACGAATCTGACGTTTCAGAAAAATCTGATGTCGACGTGGAATTTTCTGGAGATGGAAAATTCTCCGGGGACGATTGGGACCTCCGAACCCCTGATTTTGGAGGGCTCGATTACGTTTTGAAGAAATTTGACGGGTCGATGAGCCGAGTACTTCGGGGTGCGAGAGACCTTGAATTATTAATTTCGGAATATTCGATTGACGAGAATATTTCAAGTCGATCCAAAAGTAATTCGCTTATCGGAGACTCCGGTGCGATTGGCGGGCACAGATTTTATCCGGTGAAAGATATCGACGAGGAAAATGAGAGAATTCACGAAAAACCTACGAAAGATTTATCGAAAAATGAAAATTTCAATATTTCCGAGTTCACGGGCAAGGATCAAGCTTCAGAATCGTCTCGAGATTTTTCTCAGGCATTTACGCGATTGTCGCAGTGCGAAAATCCAAGAAAAGAGTCGCCACTGAAAAGATTTCTTGGTAAAAAGATTTTTTCTCATCCTCGATACTCGACGCCGCTGAATAACGATTTCAAAATCGGAAAATCTTTCGACAACCCTGAAAATCGTAATGTCAACGATTTCGCTAATTTTTTCAACGGTATCCATCGATCGAAAACCAAACCGGACAAGAAATTGTCGCAGAGCCAAGAAATCTCCCGAATCGAAAAAATCAACGACGACAAAACCGTCACCGCAACGCCAATCGCACTCGGCGCCGCTGAAAATCATTTGGAGGCAAAGAAAAAAATGATTCTCAACGAAATTGAAAAAAAATGCAACTTCCAAACGTTGTTTACTCGCGATCGGTCGACTCGAGACGAGAATCTCGAAACTCACGAGAACGCTCCACTTGCAACTTGTTCGAGCCACGAAAATCCACGAACTCCGCCATCATCTTTGATTCAAAAGTCCACAACCGATCCGGACATTGTGACGCACGACAAAAATCCAATTGTCACGAAAAAAGTCGATGAATTTTTGCCTGCCCAAAATTCGGAACGTTCCGCTGCAGGCAAATCTGCAGAATCGCCGCAAAACCAAAGTTCGCTCGTTAAAAAAACTGGATCCGCGCGGAGCGATACACTGAGCGGAATTCAAACTTCCGTGCGACTGGAAACTGCAGAAAAATCAAAAAAACATGAAGACGTGTCTCTCGTTTCAAAGTCTGAAAACATCGTTCGATCACCCCCGAAAAACGAGTCTGACATGGACGAAAAAACGAAAAATATTTCTGCTGACGAGGAAGAAGCAAAAGATAGAAATCCAGCGATTAGCTCATCAGGATCGTCGGTCCGAGACAGAACCTCGTTCGATATATCGACCGCGTACTCCGAGGACTTTGAAGAACCTTCGGAAAGTTCGAGAATGTTAAACAATCAAGAAAAACCGAATTCTCTGCCAGATTTGCCAGTCGAATCGGCTCCCAGCGAACCGGAAGTTTCCACAAAGGCGGAAACAAATTCAAACAGGGTCGAAGACACGAAAAAATCGACACACGCGTCCTTGGCCGATGTCACAACTTCGAAAAACGAAATTGCATCCCCGGAAAAAAGCATATTCTCGTATTTGAAGGAACTCGGTGACATAAATGAACATGGAGATTTTAACGATGCGGAAACAAATTTAGAACCACGAAGCATAAGAGAAAAATTAGCGAGCGAAAATAGTGTCGAGCCAAAAGAGGAAAAAATGGCAGAAATAGAAGAAAATCCGAAGAAGGCCAGCGACAGCTCAAGTTGTTCGGTGAAATCTTCAAAAATATCCCGCACGAGGTCAGTTGAATTTATTAATTAAATAATCGATACCATCAAAAACTTTATTCCCCATTTTACAATGTGAAATTTCGACGTTCAAATCTATTTAAACGAACTCGGTGTATTTCTGTTTTTTTTTAATTCAATAAAGAAAATATCGTTTTTTTCATTTTTCAGCTCATTGGACGAGGAATCAGGTCACGATGGAAAGAAAGTACGTTTATTAGCCTCCGAGAAAATGAATCAATTGCCGTGTGGAAAAACATATCGCTCAGTCCTTCCGCCTCTTGTTTGTTCCAATATCCTCTGCACACAACAATATTGCCATGTTGAAAGCATACACTGAAAAGAAAATTTTGTTGAAAAAGATCGATATTTTGTTGGATACGTTAAACTAAACGTTTCTTTCGAAAAATCACGAAAATTTTGTCATTCCAGCAAAAAACATTCTGGAAAATCTTTTCGGAAAGTAAATTTTTGTCATTCCAATCGAAAATTTTGCTGACAGTTTCGTTACAATGAAAAATATTGTCGAAATAACGAAAATTTTGAAATCATCCCAAAATATTTAGTTCGCTGTATTCAACAAAATATCGACGTTTTTTGACAAAATTGAATTTTCAGTGTAGGAAAGTTCGAAATGATTAGAATTTAATGAAATTTGGTCAAGATATTCTTTAGTATTGAATTATATTCAAATTTTTTGACATTTTCCTTCTACACAGTTATCGAGTAATTGGACACTAGAGTTTACATGCATAAGCATAGGATTCAGATATATTTAACGGTGTAGAAGTTTGCATCGTTGGAATGCAACGAAATTCGGTTTTTTATTGAGAGTTTTGATTGAGTATTTCGCCAGGACGATGAAACGATGTTTTTTGAGGATCCAGACACAAAATCGGTATGAAAATTGTCATGGTTTTTGAAATTGAAGAAAAATGAATAGAAAATCGTATTTTTCGTTGCATTCCAACGTTGCAAACTTCAGCAACTCGAATCATTCGCCGACTATGTAGACAAAAATTTGAAAAAATTTGTGTCATTGTATTTGATGCTTGAGAATGTTATCACCAAATTTTATTGAATTCTTATCACATTGTCGTACGTAGCCAACCGCCTTAACATTCCCATTCCAGCTCCAAAATGTGTTTTCCAGATTCCTGAACTGTTGAATTCGAACTCGAATCCGATAGCGTGTCCTCGTTCTCCGTGCAGAGGAATGAATTTTTCCTGCGATTGCAAACAATGCAAATTACGAAGCAAAGCCAAAGAAATGTTTGAAAAGTCGCATAACAATACAATAGAAACGATTTTTGAAGAACCTCCGGACTACGAAAAGTTTGTCGAGTCGAAAACAGAAAAAACAGAACAGAATGTTCCGGAAAATTCGGGCAATCATGGGAAAGCGAATTTTTTTATTGACATTCAATCGAAATTCGACGAAGTTGTCAATTTGGAAGAATCTTTGTTTATTCATTCGACCCCAAAGAAATTGCTGGAGGATTCGATATGCGCGAGCGAAATTTTCGATTACAGCGCCCCTGTTGCCAGTGATTCCCACGCCTCGAGGGTAATCCGTGACAAGAATTCACGTTTTTCACTGCGAAATTAATCGCGATACAGTGGCAGCTCGAGCTTTTAGTTTAATTATGAGTTAATGATTAATTATCTCGTCCTGACCCTTTAAAGCATTTTTTTCTACAGGCGATTGTCACGGGTGAAGAAAATTACTCCGAAGGCGAGTTGTACTTGCCGAGTTCGTGCTCGTACTCGCTCGGAGAGATCCGAATTTCGGAGCTAGGCACGTGCACAACTGCGTCTGGTTTCGGTGTCGAATCTTCTCGAATAAATGCCGATACCATGAGAATATTTGTCAGCAGGAGCTTAATCAACACCGATTCGACCGATAACGCCATAAACGTGAGGACCAATAAAAACAGCATCACGGAAATTTGATTTTATGTAAAAATTTCATTTGCCACGCGATTAATTTGATTTGATTTGTTCCATTTTGGGTCCAGAGTCTTGGCGAGGTGCAAGAAACGGAGATTGAATTGACGAGCAGCAATTAAACGATTCGGTGCAGTATCGTGGATCGTACACACGCCCAAGCCCCAAAGAAACAAATTTAAATGGTCAAGATCGATGTAAAAAAGCGACTAATAATAAAAATTTTACGAATTAAAATGAAAAACAATTAAATACCGCGTCATTTTACGGAGCACGTTTCCTATTTGTTCGAGATAATTCTGCGAACATATTCACATATATATGTATAGCGGCGCAGTTTCGATCGTGTCGCTGTTATTTCAGGAAGTGAAATCAGTTTGACAACTGGTGTCACTACTGATGCACACGCGTTTTTTCCCTTCAGCTTCGTTTTGCACACACGTGGTTTCAAACGTTCGAAATAACACTCATTGACGATGAGAACGCTGCACGAAACCGGTTGAGTCTCAAGGTCATTTTTCCACGGAAATACTACACACACGGACACGTACGCAAAGATATGTGTGCGTTGATATATGTGTAGACACAGACGCGGAATTTATTGAAAAAGTGTGAATGAACATAACCTTGCACAGTGCGGAGAAGCATGTCGGCTCGTTAAATTTGTCCCACTTCGTTATAGTCATTGAAACTACGTAATCGACGATATGATTTCATAAAATGAGCTTTTAACTACCCTCCGTAATTATCCTCGTTAAATCTACGAATTGCGACGCTCGCGATAAGCATTAATCGAAAATGTTTAATACGTCGTTGTAACGACAAGCTCTCCCGTTAAAAATGAGTGAAAAAAGTGTCATTGGATATTGGATCTCCGAGAAAAAAAGGCAAAAAATCAATTGCAACGAATTTCATAATGTTTGTGCCAAGGAAGGTCTTATTTTGAAGCAGGTAAGATTTATTTACTTTTGACAGTTCGTCGAAAAATCGCCGGCCGTATATTACGAAACATCCAACAAAATCCATGTTTGTTTTTCCCTCACGCATTGAACGATCCAATGAAAACTATGACGTAACGAAACAACATTGATCGAATTATTTACGAGTACAAAAACTTTCTCGAACTCGATTTTTTTGGTTAGGGTCGAAATTCCTTCACTCCAAAATTCTCTCAAGTTTTCCACACCAATGATCGACGAATTAACATCGTAAAATCGCAAATTGAGTCACAATTTGGCGAAATGTCATTCACATCAATGCTAATCGTTGCGGCAACATTTAGACGCCGGTTAATCGTCAAACAGCGGCAAAAATTCAAGCTGCGTCTTTCCAGGTGGACGTCAGTTCGAATCTCGAATCTCAGGGACCGTTCCACGTTTTTATCCACAAACTCACGGACGTTCTCGCCCATGCGGAAACCGGAGACCATAATGTACGCAAAGATTCATGAGGAATTTGTATTTTTTCTTGTTCGTAGCCTGATTCGGCTTTTTCATGATCCGTCAATCGTGTTTTATTCTCTATAGGCAAAGACTGTCGTTACGAGGGTTCAGGAATTCATTCGTCGACATCCGGAGATGATAGTCATCGATCCTATCGAGAATGTGAAAAATTTATACAATCGTCACAAATCCTACGAACTCATACAGGCAGGATTGCACAGCAACGGTAAATAATGCTCGAAATTCTGGTCCAAGCCAGCGAAAAGTTTTATATTGATTTACGAATGTTGCGGCAAAAAAATCAGAAAAACTTGGAACGGAAAATTCAGAACGTTAACGAATTTTGACAAAACAAACAAATGACGGTTTGATTTTGATCCTTGCAGAGGTCTTTACACCAAAATCAGTTGAAATTACTTCGATAGACGTCACAGAAAATCTGACACGTCTCAGAAGGTGCGGCATCAAGTTTCCTTTCATTTGTAAACCTCTCTTTGCCCACGGCTCGAGCGACGCGCACAAGGTAAACTGAATTCTCTAATTCACTGTTTATGTAACTGAATTATCGTGGCTGGTTTTTGGAGATTTTCGTATCACGCACGCTCATGACATTGTAGTTTGCATCGTTGCAATGCAACTAAATTCATTGATTTTGTGGCAAAACTCTTGATGAAAATGTACATTGTTATTACAATGATAAAAAGATCGATTTTTGCGACCCAACTCGAAAAATTTCCATGGTTTATAAAATTGAATAAGCTATCAATAAAAATGAGTATTTTTCGTATGATGCTAAAGTTTGCGACGTTGGAATGCAACGAAAAATATTTGAATTTATTGAGATTCGGTCAATTTTCAACATCATCCCAAATTTTCGAGCCAATATGCTTTTTGGGTGGCAAAAATCGACCATTTTATCATCGTAATTACATTCTGCGCTCGAATAATTATTTTTGCTAAGGATAAAAAACGAATTCCGTCGCACTCCAACGAATGCAACGAAAAATATTTGAATTTAGTGACGATTCGTTCAATTTTCAACATCATCCCAAATTTTCAAGCCAAATATGCTTTTTGGGTGGCAAAAATCGACCATTTTATCATCGTAATTACATTCTGCGCTCGAATAATTATTTTTGCTAAGGATAAAAAACGAATTTCGTCGCATTCCAACGATGCAAACTTCAGAGTCATTTTTTCGTTGCATTCCAACGTTGCGAACTTCAGCCTCTTGCACGCTCTCGCGTTTGGTAATCTAAAGATTTTCGACACAATCATTAAGGACTGTGGCGAACGTTGAATTATTCCGAACTCATTATTGACCTTGAATTCATCTCATTCCTCTCTTCCTGTAGATGATGGTGATTTTCAATGAGAAAGGCTTGAAGGACTGTCAACCGCCGTGTGTAGCGCAAGACTTTGTCAACCACAGTGCGATATTGTACAAAGTGTTTATAGTTGGGAATAATTTCCACGTCGCAGAGCGTCCGAGCTTGAAAAATTTTTATGCCAACGATTGCGAGTCCCTGGACACGTTATTCTTCAGTTCGCACGACATATCGAAAAGCGGTTCGAACTCGGAATGGTCAGTGATATCAGTCGAAGACGAAGCCCTGAGGGTGCAGCCAAATTTCGAGATAATTGAGTCAATAGTAGCGAAAGTAACTAAAATCTTTGGTCTCGTTCTCGTCGGCGTTGACGTCGTGATCGAGAACCACACTGGAAAATACGCCATTATTGATGTCAATGTTTTCCCTGGTTACGACGGTTATCCCCAATTTTTTAAACATCTCGTTGACAGCGTCAAGAGACTCTTGATCGAGCAACGACACGACAGACAGAATTCGCGTCCTTGCACCCTCAAAAAGTGTCTGAGCGACGATTTGGATTCTGGCTTTGAGAGCGACGAGAAAAAAAAGAGTTTTCTCTGAACTAAAAACTCTCCGGAACGCCTTTTGGATAGCGAGAAAGATCGACGTGTAAAGAGAGATTTAAATTATTCTCGATTAATTATTGTCCTCATCGTTGGCAGATTTTCCCGATCGACGGCGAGCCGCACTGAAAATTCAATTTTGTCAAAAAAACGCCGATATTTTGTTGAAAATTTTCGTTATTTCGACAATATTTTTCATTTGTAACGCAACTGTCAGCAAAATTCACGATTGGAATGACAAAAATTTACTTTCCGAAAAGATTCTCCGCAATGTTTTTTGCTAAAATGACAAAATTTTCGTGATTTTTCGAAAAAACGTTCAGTTTATCCAACAAAATATCTTTTTCAACAAAATTTTCTTTTCAGTGCGTCCAATTTATAAATCATTTTTCCCACGTCGACGATCAATGTTGTAAATTCTCAATACCGAATTTGCTCGTTGAAAATTCCACTTTATAATCGAACAGCAATTTTACAAATTTTCGGGAAAATTTCATTTCGTTTTTGTATTTTACTCTGTCACAATGCGTTCGATGTTAGTGCGGCTTTAAAAAAAAAACAAAATCAACTGCCAGATTGTATATAAAATGTTTTTATCGAGTATTAAGTAAATTTTAATTCGGGCATAGAAATTCGGAGATTTATCGCTCCGAGCGACGCGATTAATTATTGAGGATACAAAAACAGTAATATATTGAAATATTAAGGATTTGCCACTTGATGAGATATTGTCTGATTGTATGATGCAGAAATGTCCGATTAATCGGAAGATTATTATGTAATTTAACGATTTCCAGGCTTTTTACACTGACTCGTGGCCGAGGATTGTAATTTGCTACGAAATTTTCACTTCTCTCGATCTTTGAGTATTTATTCATTCCCGTGACGAGAATCGGTGCTACTTCGAATATTTTTTGTTCTCAATATTACCAAGTACGAAAGATCCAAAGAAAAACCGAGCATAATTGTTGGAAAATTCAATCGATTTTTCATTGACTGAAAAAATCGTTTAAAAAATCATGTGTTGTAAAAAAAAAAATTGACTTTTCCGCACGAGCGAAAGAGAAACGAAGAAAATGCATTTTCTCGTATTTCGTGCATTCCACGATACCGGGAAAAAAAAACAATAATTTATCCATCGTTTTAACGAAATATTGAAACTTTTATCTTCCCGCCAGAGTCTGCAGTTTTTGTAACTTCGTATTTACACTTATTGGTATTTCTTATGAATAAACTGTACAAAAAAAAGTATATCTAATAAAAAGAAAATTGGTATCTTTGTATGAGCAACGTTGTTGCTTCGCCAATTATTTTCTCCCAATGTGCACTCAAAGGCTTAAAAACTGTTTTACAAATCGTGATTTTTAGGCTTTGGCTATTCGTCCGGATGTTTCATACACTAAATAGCATGTTTGGACGAATAAGCAACCCTTGATCGTACGGACAAAGCGGAAATCATTGGATAAAGCGTGTCCGGACTAGCCACTCCATAATTTTTTTATGTTTTCAGCAAAAAAGAGATTTTTCCCGCACAATGTTGAACCTTGCATCGTTGGAATTCAACGAAATTCCGTTTTTACTTGCGTAGAGCTCGAGATTTTTATTCAATATTTGGGCAAGAAGATAAATCGATTTATTTTGAGGATAAAGAACAAAAATCGGCGCGTAAATCGTTATGGTTTTCGAAATTGAGCAAAAACTTGATAGAAAATATGACGTTGAAGTTTGCATCGTTGGAATGCAACGAAATTCGGTGTTTTCTTCACCAGAGCTCATAATTATTATTCAATACTTGGCCCAGACGATAAAACGATCGTCTCTCGAGTTCCGAAAACTCGATCGAGACGAAAAATAGCAACGCTTTTCAAAATTCAACAAATATTTGATAGAAACAATATTTTTCGTTGAATCTCGACGTTGCAAACTTCAGAGTCAAGCATTCTGTTCAATAATATTCGAGGCTGAACGACGTTGAAGTTTGCATCGTTGGAATGCAACGAAATTCCGTTTTTTCTTGAGTAGAGCTCGAGATTTTAATTCAATATTTGGTCAGGACGATAAAACGATTTATTTTAAGGATAAAAAACAAAAATCGGCGCGTGAATCGTTATGGTTTTCGAAATTGAACAAAAAATTGATATTTCGTTGGATCCCAACGTTGCGAACTTCACTATCATCGTCCCGCATGAGTCGTAAAAGACGAGGAAAGTTCTGAGGCTTTTGTCCAAAGGGTAATGAGTAATAACTCGATAACATTTTGCCTTCGTTTCGATGGTTTATAACTTGTTTTATTACAAACAGTCCGATTAAGCTAGATTAATAATTATGTACATCTATCATCGAATAATGGTATATTTTCTCTATATATATGTGGATTTATGTAATAAATTCATATATATATATATATATATATATATATGTGTGTGTGTGTTTACGAAGGTTACATAACGATATCGGTACACGAATATGAACGCAACGATTAAGGAACGTTTTTGGATCCTGCTCTCGATGAGATCTGCAATAATTTCCTGCGTTTTCTATATCTCTGAAGAATGAGTTTTAGCTTGTTGGAAAGTTGCTCGCACGAAACATCAAAAAACTGATGATTAAGTGCGACAAGCTTACTGGCAGCTAAACTAAACAAAGTTCTATCAATAATCCATAAATTAGTCTGTATGAAATTCGCCATCTCTGGAACGCAACGAGATTTCGAATTTTCTAGTCGAAATTTAACGGTTTTGGCGACGAGTATGATTACGAGTAGATTTTGTGATAATTGGGTAGAAAAAACATGAGGAAATTGCCAAAGATTTTTGTTGCTGCCCAGAGACGAGCTTCGATACTGCGAGAACGAGACTTTTATCTCGTCGGTAATCGAGTCGCACGAGTCTCGTACCCGGTGTCAATCGGAATCAAGTTCCGGTCGGAGCGACTCGGCACGACTTTAAGAGGCGTATCATCTGTGATACGACAATAGCGTCGCTGCCCACAGAAGACGCTGCCAAATCCATTGCGGCACTCGGCACGGACGCAGGTTCGCCATCGCTCCGGCAAAGTGACGCATCCAGTCCCAAACTCCAAAGAGCGGATGCATCCAGTCCCAAATTCCCCAAGGGGGATGGCCCTCGTTGATGTACAGCACGTACGTGAAACCATCTTCGCATTGGCCGTCGATGTTGTAATAATATGGCAGAAAACTGTGCAGTCTAAAGTTTCTTCTTTGGTAAAAAAGGATCGCCGGGGCATTGCGCGACAAAACGTGCAGAAAAACTGCCTTTACGGTCGAACGTTCGGGCGCCGTCACATGCGCCAATAACTGATCCAACAGCAAAGACGCTATCCCGTTCCTTCTATAAGCACGCCGCACACCCAAGCTCAGGATGTAACCGATTAGAGAATTCTTCGCAAGGCTCGAACACAAAATTCCACGATCTTCTTTGTTCAACTTTGCGTAAGGCTTTATTTCTGCTACTATCAGACCAATTATTACTCCTCCAAACACCGCCGCCAAAGCGTAGAATCTCGAAGAGCTCGTTATGTCTTCGTACCATACGTACGGATATTCTGAAAGTATAACAAACATTCATTCAATTTTCAGCCCATTTTTGCATTTTTTCAATCAGAAAAAACCCAAATTTACGAAATTCAATTTCATTTCGATTTTATCAATTTTTTTATCCTCTTTTATTCGTTTAATCAAAAAACGATGATGCAACGTTGGAATGCAACGAAAAATATTTCATTTTGTTGTCGATTCGTTCAATTTTCAATGTCATCAAAATTTTTCCAGCCGATATGTTTCCGAGTGGCAAAAATCGATCGTTTTATCATCGAAATTAAATTCTCCATTAAAATAATTATTTTTGCCAAATATAAAAAAGAATTTCGTTGCGTCGCGACGATGCAAACTCCAGAATCGTAAAAAACGTAATTTCTGTTGACCAGGTGCGATGCCAGCACAGCCGTACGAATCATCGTTATTGACTTTGTGATAAAAAAACCATTTGCAATTTTTTTTATCTCGTCCGCGTATTTGACTTTTCGGAATTAAGTTTCTACATCGATTTCAATCGAATCGTTCAAAATGGAGAGTCCGTTTTCGAAATAATTCGAATTTTGCTGATGTAATAAATTTCAAAGTTTAATCGATTGATGAAACTTCAATTACCAATTAAATCAGCTCAAGATGCCAGAGGCAGAAGAATTTGAAAGTGGATTTGTGAAATAAAAGATTTCAACGTTCCTAAAGCGAACTCGATAAATTGAATTGGCTTGTTGACGCATGCAAAACAAAAGAATTTCGCGATGCAGTACACGCAGATGCTGACGTTGACAGGTTATCGTGATTTTCGTGAGAACTTGTACTATTCGAAATAAATTTCACTTGCTCGATTGAAACTGTTTTTTTTTCTCAGTCGCAATATTTTAATGATTGTTATTATTATTGTCGATATAACTCACTTATAGGGAACCAATCTTCGCAGAGTTCTCGGACTTCTTCAAGGTCTTCCGGGCAGAGAAAACGCAGTTGAACTTCGCCAAGTACACAGAGCGGTACTGTCAACGATTTATTATGATTTATTGTGGTCGATGTGTTGTAGTGATCTCGCGAATGATTATTAATGTTGGAGCAAGCACTGGAGGAATCGTCGACAGAATCAACGAGCTCGCTCTTCTCGGATTCTGGCAGGCTAAGGGCGTACCGGTTAAAGGAGACGGCCATAGCGCCACAATTCCGCTTGCATTTTAATGCTCATTTGTAACAGCTAGTTATTCCTTATTTTATTTTTATCGAGGCTCAATATACAACAAGCGCACTGTTTTTGCACGGGCTCTTCTTCTATTACCGTAAACACATCACAGATCGCAGACATTTTAATGTTCTAACTCACACAACGCTCTACATGCTACTAGCGACACATGTACGTGTAAAAATGACGCCACGCGAAGCTTGCTAAAAAAAATAATGCTCGTGGCGCCAAGTTTTCGAGCTTTTCAACTTCGCGTCACAGAAAATCGTCAGCTGATGAGTTCTGGGATGAAAAACTCGAATAAATAAACCAAAACGTATTTCTCCGACCGTTGAACTTTCTTTCAAAAAGCGAATGGAACTTGAGATTGTAGAAATTACGAGAAAAATCGAGTTACGCAACGATACTTTATTATATTCACTCCAATAACTCGTTACCGTGCATTACGTTCAAATTTCTAAAATTCCCGCGTGATGGCGCTACCGCCCAGTGCCAGTTCGATCCCTCGATCTTTTCTCACATTGAGAAAAACAATAAAAAGATATTAAAAAACAAAACAGCTGTTCGCGGGGCTGCCTGTACCTTGTGTTGCGAGAAAACTCGAATCGCAGCAGACTTCAGTCTAGCATGGCGGCAAATAGGAGTGTCACGGTACTCGCACCGAACGGGCGTCGACAAAATGTCAAAGTCACCCCAAACTCGACTATTTCACAGGTAAATAAAAAATCCCCAAAATTCCGCGTACTCCAAAAGCAACGAATTATTGTTCAACCGTTCGAATGTTTAAAATTTCTATTAATTCGCGAAATCAGCGAGACGATCGATTTTTCCAATTTTTTTCGTCGTTGCATTTCTTTTTACGCACACGTACGCATACGTTTCAATTCAGGTGTTGGAAGAAGTTTGTCGAAAGCAGGGATACAATCCTGGGAAATACGATGTCAAGTGAGTCGTTTTTACTGCCATTTTTATTGGACATTTCAAAAATTCATTCAGCGCCGATTACACAATATAAATCTTCAGACATCTCAATCAAGTCCTGGACACAAACGCCATACTGCGCTTTACCGCGTTACCAAATAACGCGACCCTGGAAATGGTGCCGTGCGCCAAAGAGCGAGAAGTTTCCAACGTCACGATAGGCCTCCAGTTGGAAAACGGAGAACGACTCATGGGCGATTTCCTTCCGAGTACTTCGCTCACTCAAATCCTGGAGAATTTGTGTCCCGACCAAGAGACCGAAAACGCCATTTTGATTTACATGCATCAGGAGGTAAAAACGATAAATTTGTTTTCGACGGTGTGAAAATAATTCTGTGCAACGAGTTGCTTGCGAATTTTTAGGTTTATGGGAAAGAGACTTTGGAAGCAACGACCTTGAAGACTTTGGGCTTGACGAGCGGCAGAGCAATGCTCCGTCTGATGCACAGGAATCCTGAAGCCCTCAAATCGCAAGCTCACGTTTATCGTCCGGCAGCTTCCAAGCCGGCACCCAAAGAGAACAAAAAATCTGGGAAAAATGATTCTGCGACGAAAAGAGCTTCCTCGACGGTGCAAAATTATCTCAGCAAAGCGATGAGCGATCCGCTCTCGCTGCTCAAGACTGAGAAATCTAAATTCAAGAATTTGGGCCCGGGACACGTGGTTGGGAGAAGACCCGATGAGCCGGAGAAGCCTGAGCAGCCTGCAGTGAGACAACCGTCACCCGAGGGAGAAACGCCCACCCCGAAGGACGAGAAAATGCCGAAAAAAGAAGAAATCGGTGGATCTTTGAAAAACGCTGATATACCTGGAGTGTTGAAGATGGAATTTGTAAGTATTTTTGAGAAAGAACTCAACGAGGTTCCGTTATGGCGCAGCAAATAACGAACTTTTCGTTTAGCAAGCGATCCGTTGCGAAACTCCTAGAAAATGAGATGTTCCGAGAATTCTGTCGATTTTAACTAGAAATATCTCCTCCAAATATTCGGTGACCCCACTATTTTTTTATTGATTCAAAACCCTTGGAGTTTTTTTATAAATTGAGATTTTAATACGCTTTTTATCTAATCGCGAAGTATTTTTAATATTTTTCTGATTTCATAAGGGTGAGAAATTTGCGTAAAGCCAATATTGAATCGAGTGTCTTTCGACTTGGAAAATATGGAGTAAAACTTGGTTGACCTAGGATGATTTTGAAAGAGATTAAAGTTTGCTGCTTAAATAACAACATATTTCGTTGTCAGATTTTAATCTCATTATCGTTTACTAACGGAACCTCCTTAATTATCAATTCCAAATCCAAGTTACAACTATTAATTAAAATCGAATTAAAAAGTTTTTCGAAAAAATGACGATCTGCTTTTCGTTTAGCAAGCGATTCGTTGCGAAACTCCTAAAAAATGAGATGTTCCGAGCATTCTGTCGATTTTTACTAGAAATATCTCGTCCAAACATTCGTTGACCCCACTATTTTTTTATTGATCCGGAACCCTTGGAGTTTTTTTTATAAATTGAGATTTTAACACGCGTTTTATCTAATCGCGAAGTATTTTTAATATTTTTCTGATTTCATAAGGGTGAGAAATTTGCGTAAAGCCAATGTTGAATCAAGTGACTTTCGACTTGGAAAATATGTAGTAAAAGTTGGTTGACCTGGGTTGATTTTGAAAGAGATTAAAGTTTGCTGCTTAAATAGCAACATATTTCGTTTTCAGATTCTAATCTAATTATCGCTCTACTAACGGAACCTCCTTAATCCTGAAAAATGCACGTTGAATCGATAAAAATCCGCAAGATTTCGTCCGATACAATCGAAAACACAATGTTTTTCCATTTAATTCACAGTTGGGCGAGAGGAACGCTCTGTTGTTCAATCAAGCCGGAGCAAAGGCACTGCCTCGTGAAGATTTGCCAGACAATTTTTTCGATCTGACAGTGGAAGATGCGAAAGCTTTGATCCGGGATGCGAAGCGTCAACGGGAAGAGTTGGAAGAAGCGCCATTGGCGACGGGAGCTCAGAGAGAATTGGAATCGAACAAATCAACGTTGAACAAACTGCACAAATATCGTCGCGCTGTTATTAGAATTCAATTCCCAAATCAGATGGTACTCCAAGGCTTGTTCGGTCCGTTGGAAACTGTCGAGACCATCAAAGATTTCGTCAGAGAATATTTATCAAATCCGGAAAGTGAATTCGTTCTCTGTAAGAATCGCGATTGCAATAAAATTCCATTGAGGCCCAGCGAGACTAAATCGAGACAAAATCGTACGAAAAACATGCTACAAAATTGCTATTTCTTTGCTTCGCAGATACAACTCCACCGAGAAAGGATCTCGTTTGTGAAAAACGTTTAGTCGATGAAAATCTGGTGCCTTCTGCGATTATTTATTATTCCGGTCAGTCCGATCTTAAGCCCGAATTAAAATCAAAGTTAACGGATCCTCGTGCGGCTGGCGTTGAAGCAATCAAGTCCAGGTAATAATCAGCTCCGTGAACTGCAAAAACTGACGACACGGAAGTTCGTAACGTCGAGATTCACCGAAAAATCTTTTTTCTTCTCATTTTTATGTCAAAATTTTCCAAAAAATGACTACGTATCGATTTTTTATGTCCCGTCAAGAAAAAAGTTGCATCCCGACGATGCGAACTCCGGCATCGTGAAAAAACTGACGAATTGAATTTATTGAGTTCCCTACGGTCGAGTTTGGAGCTCAATGGATGGATTTTCCTTCGGGAAAAATGTCCAAGCTCGACAATGACGTTGAAGTTTCGCGCCGATCGTTGAAATGCAACGAAATTCGGTTTTTTCTTCACCAGAGTTCATAATTATGATTCAATATTTGTCCCGATGATAAAACGATCGTCCGGGAGAACACTGAAAATTCAATTTTGTCAAAAAACGTCGATATTTTGTTGAATACAGCGAACTAAATATTTTGGGGGATGCTTTCAAAATTTTCGTTATTTCGACAATATTTTTCATTGTAACGAAACTGTCAGCAAAATTTACGATTGGAATGACAAAAATTTACTTCCCGGGAAGATTTTCCAGAATGTTTTTTGCTGGAATGACAAAATTTCCGTATAATAATAACAAAATATCGACCTTTTTCAACAAAATTTTCTTTTCAGTGTAGAAACAATATTTGTCGTTGAATCTCAACGTTGCAAACTTCAGAGTCATAGCTCGAGAGAACGATTAACAGAATTTTGTTGTTTCTAAGGATCGCTGTGACTCGTACAACGCCCGAAGACCCGATAACCGACGATTTTCCCAAGCCGATGGACGTCACAAGCCACGTAGTGAGAGAAGAGCGAAGAACGATGGAGCCGGTACCAGGTCCGAGCAGAAGTAACTCGACGACTCAGTCGGAATCGATGAATCAAGCACCGAAATGGTTCAAGCGATTTTTGAAATAGCCACGAGAATGTTTGCACTCGGGAGAAGGCGTGCGAGATCTTGCGCTCGTGAATTCTTGATGGAGCGGCGACCGGAGAAAAAAGAGAGTAAAACGGTGGAATTTTTCAAAAGATTATTGTTTTTTTTTTGTTTTTTCAAGTGCATTTTAATTGCAGAAATTGAAATAGCTCCAAGCGGGTACGGCGAATAGCCCACTCCTTTCTAATATTCGTTTTATATTTATTTTCATGGTCGTTATTTACAAAAAGAAAATCCGAAAAACCACTCACGTAAATAAAAATACAAATCATGTAAAAAAAACACCGCGAAATATAAGAATTTTCAAAGAATAAAAAAGTACAATGGGTCCGTTTTTGATTTGAGCCTTAGATTAATTAATAGCACGTTTCCTTAAGGGTACGTTATCGTCGTGTGAGCAAATGCAAGCTGGTTCGTTTTTTCAAATCATTTTTCGTACGTTGGCTGGTGAGGGCAGTACGAAAATCCTTGGAGATTCGTTGAGTGCGGAAGATCAAGTGTTAAGTACTAAGCATTAACGGTTCATGTTTATGATATGATTTCATTCGTTCCTTTATCATTTCCTCATCTCTTAGCGATCGATTTTTATGCTTCGAGTCCTTTTTCTTCTCTCGACGCTCCGGGAATGCCACACGGACAGAATATTACATCAAAATTCACTGTCATTATAGTTCCCTGCTACCGAGTCGTTCCTCTAAGAAATTTTACCAAAAACAGTAATTTTTCTTTCCTTTTCTACCGAAATCGCCCAAATTATGACATTTTTCGCCCTTTTCCTAACGAAAATTTACTGTTTTTGCTCCAATTTCTTAGAACGACCACATTGTGCGAGGGAATTATAATTATAGTAATTATTATAATAATCAATTATAATTAGTTTATTATAATAATAAACTAATTATTAATAATAATAATTATTATTATTATTAATTAGTTTATAATAATTATAAAATAGTTATCAATAATTATTATTAATATATTAACAATTTATTATTGATAATAAATATTATTATTATTATTTTAATAATGATTATTATAATAAATTAATTATAATTAGTTTAATATAATAATAAACTAATTATATTTAATTATTATAATAATTATAATAATTTTGAATGTAATATTGTGTCCGTGGACGTTAACAAGATTGGGCGGTGTAAATTTGTTTGTTTTTGTTTAGCGTTACGCATTGTGCAACGGGAGGGAGACTTTGATAGTCTTCGCGTTTATAAATAAATAGCCGCGTTTACGACGTTGATAATGTTGTGACGGAAGCGATTATTCGTAAAACTATATTAGCTTTGTAAATCTGGAGGCACGCAATTCGTGGGTGATTGGAGCTGCAAGTGCATGAGTCTTCGCACTGGCCCGCCGATTATGTTTCCAGCTGGACCAGCTCCACCTTCCTCCTCTTTTACACTCTCCATCAAATTCGCTTCGATCGGATCGCTGCAATTGTTCTGCACATTCTTCTCGTCCTTCTCCATTTTCATTTGCAGCTCCGAACCCAATAAACGCATATATTTGTCCATTTCTCCTCCTCGGTCGTCGTCGTCACCGCCCAAAGATCCTTCCGAGCTCCCGTCGAACTCGCCGTCACCACCTGGCACCACCAAGTCCAGAATGTCGCGTAATGTACTGTCGAACACGTCGGTATCGAAATCTATGCGACCACCGTCCTCGTGATCGTGACGAGCTTCGTCGTCGCAAGATTGATCCCTGAAAACAAAATTTGAAATGATTATTTCAGGAACTCGAAGGGAATTAATTGTTAAGGAGGTTCCCTTAGTACAGCGATAATGAGATTAAAATCTAAATACGAATTATGTTGTTATTTATGTAGCAAACTTTAATCTCGTCAAAAATCATCCTGCTCAACGAAATTTTACTCCAAATTTTCCAAGTCGAAAGTCACTTGATTCAACATTGGCTTTACGCAAATTTCTCACCCTTATGAAATCAGAAAAATATTAAAAATACTTCGCGATTAGATAAAACGCGTATTAAAATCTCAATTTATAAAAAAAACTCCAAGGGTTCCGAATCAATAAAAAAATAGTGGGGTCAACGAATGTTTGGAGGAGATATTTCTAGTTAAAATCGACAGAATGCTCGGAACATCTAATTTTTTAGGAGTTTGGCAACGGATCGCTTGCCAAACGAAAAGCAGATGGTCATTTTTTCTTGAGAATCGTGCCTCACTTAATTCGTTGTTCCCCGCGCCATAGCGGAACCTCCTTAAAGGTTTTTTTTATTTACCCATGAAATTGTACGCCATCAACGTCGCTGGATTGATTCAAAAACGCTTGAACTTTTTCCCTGAGAGTGGCGGATTGATTTGGCTCGGATTTTTTGTCTCCAATGTTCCAGTGTTGACCCAACATCGCTTCCAGCTGGGCAGGGTCGACGTTCAACCAACTGTCGTTATCGGGAGGACTCAAGGAAGCTTCGTCCTGAGCTGCAGGCCAAAAAAATAATGAGTTTAAGTGAATTTTTCACAATACCATGCAAGAAAGCAAAGAAAAAACATTGAAAAATTACCGTGCATTTCAAAATCATTAGTTTGAACATTTTTCCACGCTTTGAGAATCCTCTCGGCCTCGCTCTCGTCATCGTCATTTCTATATTTTACTGAACCCAGCTGTGACTCAAAATACTCCTTCGCGAGGGACAAGAGTTTCTCCCGCTCTTGACTGCCCTCGAGGAGGCCCCTGAAGTATCCGCTCAGCTCGAGACGTCGCGAAAATGTCGTCCAAGCTTGCTCGTTAGCACGCGGCTTTTCCTCACCGTTTGCCTCTCCGCCCTTGCGTCTGCGTTCTTCATTAGCTCTCGCTACCAACATTTCCAGGCCACAAGCTATTTTTATGCCCAACAAGTGGGCATTGTATTTCGGACTGTTTGTCGGTGGAAAATTCCAACCGGTCCGAGGATCTCCCGTATAACGACAATGCGTCGCCATTGCGTATAGACAACGAGTCATTTTCACATTCACCATCGTCCGTTGTTCCGGTGGAAAATATCGCATGGCTCGGCACACCTGTACGATTTAAAATTTCACAGTCACACCAGAAAATCAGTCAACCAAAAAAAAAGCAACCGAAACTCAAAATTTACTCCGGGTTTTTATGTCCACAGAAAATAATCGTGTCAGTTAAAGTAATTCAACGAATTGACAGAATTTTCTTCAACACAAAATTCACTAATGTGGTTATTAAGATTGAGAAATCATGGATATTAACTCTGGAATGAATCGGGGTCTAGAACCCGAGGCGAAAGATAATAAATCTAGTTTTCAACAACGATATCTTGATGAAATCGAATTTCCTTTTTACCATTCTCTATGGCATGAAAAAAAATGCATGTACTTATAAATGGGATTACTGCATTGAACCCGGTTTAGGGAGGTTCCGCTATGGCGCAGGAAATAACGAATGGAGTGAGCCACAATTCCCAAGAAAAAATGACGATCTGCTTTTCGTTTAACAAGCGATCCGTTGCGAAACTCCTAAAAAATGAGATGTTCCGAAAATTCTGTCGATTTTAACTAGAAATATCTCCTACAAACATTCGTTGACCCCACTATTTTTTTATTGATTCGGAACCTTTGGAGTTTTTTTTATAAATTGAGATTTTGATACGCGTTTTATCTAATCGCGAAGTATTTTTAATATTTTTCTGATTTCATAAGGGTGAGAAATTTGCGTAAAGCCAATGTTGAATCAAGTGACTCTCGACTTGGAAAATATGTAGTAAAACTTGGTTGACCTGGGATGATTTTAAAAGAGATTAAAGTTTGCAGCCTAAATAACGACATATTTCGTTTTTAGATTTTAATCTCATTATCGCTCTACTAACGGAACCTCCTTAATTATCAATTCCAAATCCAAGTTACAACTATTAATTGAAATCGAATTAATGTTTTCCGAAAAAATGACGATCTGCTTTTCGTTTAACAAGCCATCCGTTGCAAAACTCCTAAAAAATGAGATGTTCCGAGCATTCTGTCGATTTTAACTAGAAATGTCTCCTCCAAACATTCGTTGACCCCACTATTTTTTTATTGATTCGGAACTCTTGGAGTTTTTTTTTATAAATTGAGATTTCAATGCGCGTTTTATCTAATCGCGAAGTATTTTTAATATTTTTCTGATTTCATAAGGGTAAGAAATTTGCGTAAGGCCAATGTTGAATCGAGTGACTTTCGACTTGGAAAATATGGAGTAGAACTTCGTTAACCTGGGGTGATTTTGAAAGAGATTAAAGTTTGCAGCCTAAATAACAAAATATTTCGTTTTTAGATTTTAATCTAATTACCGCTCTACTAACGGAACCTCCTTAACAAACCCATGGGGGATTTTTTTTCAGCTTTTTGTGGTTTAAAAGTAAAAAAAGATGGTTTGTGCTTGGAGGATTAATTTGTTGGATAAATTGTTCACCTTGCGTTCCAGAGGATCAGAATTGACGATGCTGCGGATGGCACAAGCGATCAACCCTGGTTCTTGTGCGAGAATGAAAGCAGCTTTTTCAGGCAAGAAAGCGCGTGCCTTGTGTCTCCTCTTTTGTATTTCATCAGGATAAACAGAAATACGTTTTCTCAAAGCAGATTGAACTCTATCCGACAAAACGGAAATATGAGGTTTGTCCGTGACGCTTCTCAGCAAATCGGTCAACGTTTTGCCTCTCGTTACTCTGTCGTGGACGACGTGGATCTCGCCGTTTCTGATAAAAACTCGATCTTGACAAGATTCCGGGCTCGCCCAAGACGGCAAAGAGTCCGCAGCCTCTATCAAGAGAAACTCTCCGTCGCCGTCCACCATCCTCGCCACCAGGCCCTCAAACTTTTCCGTCAGTTTGAATATTAAAAATACAACGAACCATTCGTCGCCGATGTCTTCGTCGAATCGTAGCGTGGAATGTATGTGCGGCACCATGGAACGATCTAAGATTCGCGCGAAAATCATGAAATTTGATCGAATGCAAAATTCCGATTTCGTAAATATCAATTGACTCGAAAAAAATCATTTACTTCAAGTTTAATCGAGAAAGAGGCAAAAAATTACGATTTCTCGAAGTTTTTTTGAGTCTCGGGAACAAAATTACGAAAAACTGTCAAATTACAACGAAAAAATTGTGAATTTTTGGATTAATTGAATTAATTAATTATACGACGATTATTTAATTGTTGATTCGGAAAAATTTGGAACAAACTTACCGTCCGTGATTGATGAACCTTCGAAAACTTTGTCCAGCAACAATGATTGTTTGGTCCTTGGTCGGAACACGAGAGAATCTCTATGCCAGATATAGTCGTTTGTGTACTTGTCAATAACCTGAGTGAACTTGCTGATCTCATCAGTGAGCAAAGTTTCGGTTATTTCTTCGGGATTAGAAGTGAAGCAAAATTTTGGATATAAAAAACACTCGATGACGTCGTCTTGTCGAGGATTTCGTAGCTGTCCCGTTGTCGCCATTATTTCTAATTATATTTCACTCCAATTCGACCAATTTTATTTTTCAATCACCCTCCGAACACTCGCTTTCTTCCTCGTGTGTATTTCCTACCCTACCGTAACCGACGCCCTGTTACATCCGTTTTCGCAGGTTATACGTATTAACGAAAAGCCTCGTCACATTCAACTTTTGCGCATGTGGTCGTGAATTCACTGGGACACTATTTTCCTGCTATTCTTGCCGGTAACTTTACGACCTGCTGTGACCCGGAAACTTTTACAAACGCGCATGAGAAATTCCGAAATCCACTCCAGATACTTTTAATGAAGAAAAATCCCGAAAAATGTGGGAAAAGCTGAAGAAAATCGCTCGTTTACGTTTCGCGCACTTGGAGAAACTTTATTCGACGGTTCGTTTGTTACCGACCGAGCAAAATTCTAAAACCTGACAAAAAATTCCCAAAATATCAGGAAAATCAACAAATTCGAAAAATCGAAACGCTCAGTATCGGAGCTTTGAAGGGAAAATCGTGAAAAACATCGTTGAAGGTAGAAATAAAATTTTACACAAAATTGACATTGACATCGCATCATTTTATTGGCATAGAAATATTTTTCGTGTTTCTCTTGACCGACTTGACCAAGGCAGCGAGGTCGGCGCTCATTTTTCCATCTTTCTTCGTCTGTTTTGGCCTCGGCGAGTCCTGAAAAATGAGAATTTTCAAAATTTGTCGATAATTTGAAAAAAAAAACTACGGAAAATGGTGGAATTGAAATTTTCACCTCCTGGACGTCCGTGGCGGCTCTTCGTTTCAATTTTTCTACGATCAGAGCTTCCGTTCCCTTGGTTTTGCGATAATGGGGATCGGCCGGATCGATGTTGTAATGATGCGAGGAATAAAGAGCAGCGAATCGTGGATCAGCGACGTCGACTTGGAAATCGTCCTGGATCGTTGTCTCCGTTTTGTTCTTTTTGTTTTTCTTGTCAAGACGTTTTTTCTTGGACTTGGAAAGAGTGTCTTTTTCTTCGATTTTCTTGATATCGAAATGTCGTTTTCCCTCTTGATCGTCTTTGTCCAACAGGAGCAATTCGAGTTCAGCTTTTCGTTGAATTTCGTCTTCATCGTCCGACGAATTTTTGCCGCTGGATTTCTTTTTCTTTTTCGCCTTCTCTTTCGCCTTCACGTTTTTCATCTCTTCTGCAAAGTAAGGATCGTCCATGTCGACGTCGGAAGGCACGGAATCGTCGCTGTTTGAATCTCCTTCGTCCTGGCCCCGCAAATGTTTTCGCTCTTCTCGCTTCGCTTTTTTCTTCTCTCGACGTTTCTCCAGATACTGTTCGAATGGTGTCAACGTTTCGGCCTTGTTCATTCTCTCCTTTACCAGTTTTTCCGTCTTTTCCTTCGATCCCACGCCCCAAGTAAATTCCAGCTCCACTTCTTTCTTCTTTTTTGCTTCCTCTTGATCTTCGATCGATTTTAATAAAAGTTTGTACTTGTCGATCGGATTTTTAGGCCTGTTGGCGTCGTCCTCGGGATCGGAATCTTTGTTAACGTCTCGATCGGGCTCTGTTGAACAATGAAAACAAAAAAAAGTTGGAATATTTGACCCATTTAGGCTGACGATGGGTCAGTCGTTTGTTTCGGTCATTTTACAATTTTAATACTTTCGAAAAAATCTCTTTTGGACCCTCAACTAAGTGATCATAATTCATCTCATCTGAGAAAAAATAATTTCAACCCTTCGTGGTCACACTGGGTTGATTCTGCCCAGTCCATTTTCGAACCCGTATTGTAACCGATCTATTGGCCCGAAAATTCTCAAAAAATTACTGAACAACCCTTGGACATTCCAGTTTAGATACGAAAAACTTTCCCGAAAGAAATCCAAGGCTAACATTTTTTTTTAAATGCAAAATGAAGAAAATAAACGGGAAAAAAAAGTTTTTTCATTAAAATTATCGTCACTTTGTGGATTTTCAATATTTTTGCCTAAAATTTGGACCTGATATTCATCGGATCTGGTTCTTTTGTGAAAAAAATAGTAGGATAGCGCGCGTTTGAAAAAACATATTAATTTCGGTATTGGAAGTGGGTTGATTTCAAAGTGGATGTTAGAGAACTTTCCTGAAGGAAATCCAAGGCTAACATATTTTTTTAAATGCAAAATGAAGAAAAAAAGCGGGAAAAAAAAGTTTTTTCACTAAAATACGCGTCACTTTGTGGATTTTCAATATTTTTGCCTAAAATTTGGACCTGATATTCATCAGATCTGGTTCTTTCGTGAAAAAATAGTAGGATAGCGCGCGTTTGAAAAAACATATGAATTTCGGTATTGGAAGTGGGTCGATTTCAGCCCACAGTGACCACGAAAGGTTAACAAAAATTCCACACAAATGACCCATCATTGGCGTTTGATGGTTAGAAAATAGAAAAACTCATCAATATTTTGGCCAAAAACTACGAAAAAGCGTTTGTTTGCCTGAAACTGGAAAAGACTAACGAACCAGATTCCTCGTCGCTGGTTCCGCTGGCCAAATAAGCTTGAATGTCGTTCTCATCGATCTCGTCGAGCTTTCCGGTATTAATTTTTTGGGTAATTTCCTTTCTCTCCGAATTAGTTTCGTCCCATGTTAATTGGACCTTGGCCTGTTGCAAAGCGGTTGTTGTAAATTGTCTCGGTTTGTATTTCCCAAGGTCAGGTAATTTGTCGCAAATTTCCTTTGGCTCCTGTAATTACGTGAATATTTCGTAATGAATTACATAAAAGAAGAAAAATCAGCAACGGGGCAAATTCTGGAAGCGAAAATTTACGTGATCGAATTCCATGTCGTCGGGAATGAATCGGAGGTCGAGTTTCGTTGACGTTGATTCGTACTCGATACCGTCGCATTCCGTATAAATTTTATTCGCCGTTTCCGCCGAATCGCACTCCAGAACCGCGTAATAATATTTCAGTCTGTTGAGTTGGTATTGTCGCATTTTTTCCATGTGATATTCGGATCCCTCTTCGTTCTAAAATCGAAATGATGATCGATTTTATTTAAAAAACAAAAAAAACGAGTGATCGGTTTTTTTTTCACAGTATGCGGCGAATTCGTACCTCAGACTCGTCTTCAGACTTTTCAGTGTCTTTTCGTTTCTGATCACAATCCACGAGTTCTATGGGGCCTTTCACATCCTCCTCTCTCATCCGTTGCAGTCCAAAGTCTGAAGGATAAATCTGTAAATCGTCAATTCGTCATTTGCCGGAGTTTTCTTGAAAATCTATGGATCGTGATGAAGCTGGGGAAAATTCTGTACCGTTACTGATTTGATCAAGCCTCCTGGCGGCAAAAATGAATTGAACAGGACCATGAGATCCACTGCTCGCATTCTATCCCAGTCCATGTTGCAGGCAGCCAAACGATGCGTTATTTCATCCGTCGTGTCTGCCTCTTTGTCCAGTTCACCCCAATTGTGCTCAATTTCCACTTCGTCTTGGTCTGTGGTGAGAGAACGTTAATCAACATTTTTGATCATGTTTTAAGGAGGTTCCGCTACGGCGCAGGGAATAACGAATTAAATGAGGCATAAATTCCAAAAAAATGACCATCTGCTTTTCGTTTAGCAAGCGATTCGTTGCAAAACTCCTAAAAAATGAGATTTCCGAGCATTTGTCGATTTTAACTAGAAATATCTCCTCCAAACATTCGTTGACTCCACTATTTCTTTAGTGATTTGGAACTCTTGGAGTTTTTTTTTACAAATTGAGATTTGAATACGCGTTTTATCTAATCGCGAAGTATTTTTGATATTTTTCTGATTTCGTAAGGGTAAGAAATTTGCGTAAAGCCAATGTTGAATCAAGTGACTTTCGACATGGAAAATATGGAGTAAAAGTTCGTTGACCTGGGATGATTTTGAAAGAGATTAAAGTTTGCTACTTAAATAACGAAATATTTCGTTATTAGATTCGAATCTAATTATCGCTCTACTAACGGAACCTCCTTAATCGAATTCGTTGTGTTTGCTATTTCATGAATTTTTCTAAAGGAATGAAAATGCGCCAATTCAATTTTTCGACTCCGATCCTTACCGTCCTCGTTTTCTGAGCTTTCCTCCTCGGACGAACTGTCCGTGAGCAAAACGCCCTCACCACGTGCATAATCGATGGTCAAATCTCTCAATTTTCGTTTCACGTTTTTGTCGATTTTGTTTCCCTCATTTTTGTCCTTGACAAGAAGTTGTTGCTCGTTTTCATCCAACTCGTCTTTATCGACAGTGGAATCTGGCGCCTCGTCCGAACTTGAAGCTCCAGAATCTTCATGAGGAGATTGCTCTTCCTTTTTGTGACTTTTTTTCGAATTTTTAGACTTGCCGATAACTTTTTTCTCGCTTTTCACTTTTTTCTTGGTTTTCTGGTCTTTTCCGGTTTTCTCTGCGGCATCCTCCTCGTCCTCGCTGCTCGACAGATCGTAATATTTTCTTAGATTTTCTGTCGAAGTCTGATTTATTGGTCGCCCCCGTTTATCGATTGTGTATTTGACCGTAAACTTTTTATCTTCGAACATGGAACGGAATCTCTTGTCAATTTTTACTTTGCGTTCGCTTTTCGGAATCCGGCGAAATTTGGGATCTTTGGCGATGTGCGCGAAGCGCTTGTCCTTCAGCATTTCGTCCATGATTTGTTTATGCCGTTGACAAGTTTCTCAAACCGAATTAATTGTTCATGCCGTTTTGTCTCGAAGCTGAGGAAAGTGTCGAGCTGTCCAGCGCTCCGGGACCGAACTTTGTAGGTTATGTTTACAATATTTCTCACTCGAGTCGTTTTCTCGTCAAACGCCCGACAAAAGTTGACAATTCCGCTAATGTTTTTGTCACGCGGCTCAATCACTTTATAAATAATTAGTTAATCAACGTTTAATTAGTTAATCAATTTCCGCGCTCTATATTTTGATCACTGACGACCGCGCACGTGGGACACGCTCGAAGATTGAAATTGTACGACGTGGGAGTGGGAGTGATTTTTAGTTGGCACAATCACCGCTAGAGGCGCTGGGGGCGCGTAAACCGCGGGTTCAGTTGGGTTTGTGTTGACGTGTGTTGACAATCGTCTTTACGAGCCACAGTTCTCATTGTTTACAAATAGAGAATTCCTGATCGCGAGAAAATAAATTCATCCGAAACTTTGTGTTGAACGTTTGTGTTCTGTTTATTTAGTCTCAGCGACTTACAAATACGAACATGTCGTAAACATTTACAATCTTTATCAGTTATGACGCAACGACAATCCTTTCCCGCGGCTTTTTTTCTCCTACAAAATTCTGATGAGTTTGTCGTTCACCGGAATAATTCGCAGTCCTAAAATCGTAACAAAATACAAAAATAACGAATAAAACGTTCGAGTTTATCGTGATGGCGTCTCAAGGTGAAATAACGCGACCAGCGAAGAGTATCATTGAGGACGCATGATCCACGATCGTGAAGAGGAACGGGCGATCGAGACGCAAAGTCTCGTAAGAATTGCCAATAAGAGGTACGACAGCAATTCCTAAAAAAAATGAAAAATAATTGGCATGGTTGAAATTCCAGCGAGAAAATCATAAAAAATGGATATTTTTGATGTTATTTTTCGTAATATTGACCTGTTGCTGCCGCGGCGACAGTTCCGACCTCATTCACCTCGATCTTCGCGTCATGAATAACAGTCTCGACTCTCGCGGAACTTTTCGGCACGATACCACGAAGATTTGCGCTCAGATCGAAAAGATCTTTGATTCCCATCTGTGAAAAAAATCCAAATAAAATTCCGTCGAATCGCAACGATGAAAACACGTAAAAACGTGTTTTTCTTTTTATTGTAGAAACTTACGCGCTCGAGTGCGGGTCGTAAATCGAATTTGCTGTTGATACTGAATTTGGGTAGACCGACGAGTAATTCCGTGTCGGTTAGGTTGGCGAGGATCGTAGAGATCGGAGTGAATGACAAATCTTTCGAAAGAGCCTGCAAGCTCTCGAGCCCCTCGCGATAGGGAAGAAAAACGAGCATGGACAATTTTCCATCCTAAAAAACATCATTTTCATAATTTCCAAAACCATTTCACGTTTTGCCGAACCGTGAGAGTGAAATTTTCAAATTTACCGCGTAAGGGATTTGAACAACTTCAGCCTGCAGAGCCGCCATCGAGGCGAATTTATACATCGCGATATTTTCCATCATCGGGACGTGTCGGCAGCCGATCTCGGGCACTTTGAAACAACGAGGCATTGTTGCGGTTTCGTCGAACGCTTTGAGCCATCGGCCTTTGAAGTGAATCGCCGAAACCAATAAGAGCAAAGTGTCCTCGCTTATTGACCCTAGAAATAAAAAAAACAGACGAAATGGACAAATTTTCAGTTGCGCGAACACTGAAAATTCAATTTTGTCAAAAAACGTCGATATTTTGTCAAATACGGCCAACTAAATATTTTGGGATCATTTCAAAATTTTCGTTACTTCGACAATATTTTTCATTGTAACGGAACTGTCAGCAAAATTTACGATCGGAATGACAAAAATTTACTTTCCGAAAAGATTTTCCAGAATGTTTTTTGCTGAAATGACAAAATTTTCGTGATTTTTCGAAAAACGATTTTTTTCAACAAAATTTTCTTTTCAGTGAATTTAATTCCAAGTGTAAAAACGAACGTGATTTCCGGTTTTTTTTCACATCTCCAAAAAATCCCATAAACGATCGCCTCTATACACAGAAAAAGTTTCTTTCTCCTGCCGAATGATATTCTCACCTGGTGCGATCAAAGAACGAATGCTATTTCCGGTCGCCACGCGTACCCAGTCGTTGATGATGTTTGCCGCGTTGAAAGGATCCCTAAAATCGAGAGATCTCATGTCCCCTCGATAATGAGCCTCCAGGGCGTTGTGATAATTGAGAGAAACTTGATACCCTTTAGCAATCCAAACCCGCGTTGCTAAATTCAATTCCGTTCCCGGACTCGATTCCTGCAACGAGATTTTCGACCAATTGACAAAACGATAACGACCATTTTTTCAATAATTCGTGGTATTCGCGTATTTTGCGGAAAAAAATGAAAAATTACAGTTCAAGGTCATTCAAGGTCATCAATACCGTGCGTTCGATCAATTTAGAGTTTCTTTCACTCATTACTTCAGAAAATTTCGACGATTTGTTCAATAGTTCATGGGATTCGCGTATTTGATGGAAAAAAATGAAAAATTATGGTTCAAGGTCATTCAAGGTCATCAATACCGTGCGTTCGAGCAATTTGGAGTTTTCTTCACGCATTGCTTCAGAAAATTACGACGGTTTGTTCAATAATTCATGAAATTCGCGTATTTGGCGGAAACGAATGAAAAATTATGGTTCAAGGTCATTCAAGGTCATCAATACCGTGCGTTCGAGCAATTTGGAGTTTCTTTCACGCATTGCTTCAGAAAATTACGACGATTTGTTCAATAATTCATGGGATTCGCGTATTTGGCGGAAACGAATGAAAAATTATGGTTCAAGGTCATTCAAGGTCATTGATGCCGTGGGTTCGAGCAATTTGGAGTTTCTTTCACGCATTACTTCAGGAAATTACGACGATTTTTTCAATAGTTCATGAAATTCGCGTATTTGGCGGAAACGAATGAAAAATTATGGTTCAAGGTCATTCAAGGTCATTTATACCGTGCGTTCGAGTGAATTTGAGTGTTCCTTTCACTCATTACGTCAGAAAATTGCATTTCTCCCGTTTTTTTTTTCAACAAAATTGAAAAGAAAAAGGTCGAGCTCACCTGAAAAGGTGCCAAAGTGCGTTGGGCAGCTTCTCGGATTTGCGAAACTTCCGTGGGCAGTCTCAAGGTCGACAAGAGTTCTTGTCGAGTTCTGCCACCGGTTCCTTCGACGAGAGCCATCAAGGCAACTTTTACACTCAACGGTGAGACGATGACATTTCCGTCGTTCTCTTCGTTCACCGCCTGTCGAAAAGTTGCGAATTATTTGTCAATTCGCAAAATTCAAAGTGAAAGTTCAACCTGGTGAAGTTTAAAAAAAAAATCTTTACAAATTTATCTCTCACCTGCAATAGTTCGACGTTGAAGAAATTATCACGAACTGGACTCGAGACTTCCGGTCGCCCGGCTAGAAAACAAAACACACAATGTAAAACGAAAGTTGGCAATTACACGTTTTTTTTTCTCCTTCACAAAGGCCAACTTTCGGATTTGTTTCCATGTTTCTTTCGAGAGAAACGTGTCGAAGGTCGTTCCAACTCTACAGCGTACGAATCCTATGAAAATATAAGACCGAAACAAGTTTTTTTTTTCATACGATCGCTGAGTTATCGTCGACTGGGAAATTCCACGTTAGAAACAACAACGCGCTTTGCACTGTTCAGATTCTCGATCCTATCGATACCGGCCTCGCAAGTAATTTTCGTATTCGAGCTTGACACTTGATTAATAAAAAAAAAATATGCTCTTGGCAAGATATTCAATGATGCTGAAGTTTGCAACGTTGGAATGCATCGAAAAATATTCAATTTTAATGAAGATCCGTTCAGATTTTAATGTCAACAAATTTTTCGAGCCGATATGCTTTTCGAATGGCAAAAATCGATCATTTCATCATCGTAATTACATTCCGCACTTGAATAATTATTGTTGTAAACATATAAATGAATTTCGTTGCATTCCAACGACACTGAAACGAAAATTTTGTTAAAAAAGATCGATACTTTGTTGGACACGTTCAACTTAATGTTTTTTCGAAAAATCACGAAAATTTTGTAATTCCAGCAAAAAACATTCTGGAAAATCTTTTCGGAAAGTAAATTTTTGTCGTTCCAATCGTAAATTTTGCTGACAGTTCCGTTACAATGAAAAATATTGTCGAAATAACGAAAATTTTGAAATCATCCCAAAATATTTAGTTCGCTGTATTCAACAAAATATCGACGTTTTTTTGACAAAATTGAATTTTCAGTGGATGCAAACTTCAGATTTTATTTCTATTCGCACGAACGAATCGTCGATGGCATTTCAATGTCACTAATTATTCGACACAGTCGAGAAATTTAATTGGTGATTTACGATCAAGATTCCGAGAAATGTCATTGTAAATCCTGCGCGCAATAATTACGGTAATTACAACGAATTGGATAATTTCAATTAATTATTAAATAATTATCATGATTTTATGCGAATCGATGATGAATTACGATGTTTTCTTCCCAACACTCGATTTTTCACGTACCAGCAAACACACAAGCAATGAGAATTAACGAAAAAATCCACATTTTGGTTCCTCGTCGCGGATGAGTCAAGAATTTTTAACAACAATTGAATCACTTTTTTTTTTTATTAGCTTGAAAGTTTTCGTAGCACCGTTAGCCCAGCACGACGCACGAATTAATTTCATTGAAGTGAGGAAGAAAAAATATTCTTGTGTGTGGAGACGATCGGAGCTCGACGCAAATTGACGATCCTCGGCCGGTGTAACGGCTCTTCGGGTCTCTCCTGATCCCCCACTTTTCACGAGCGACTCGTATGTATCGACGCTTCGTACGAAATTGATAAAGTTTGAATATGCCACGAGAAAATTGATTTTTTCGCCGGTGTGAAATTGTGAAAAAATTCATTTGCTTGCGACAAGCCCCACGAGAAATTCCGAAATTTCGAGGACTATAATTTTTTGGACAAACTCATTTTCTACGACCAACATTTCGAAACGTGGCAACTCGCGGAGATCAAAAGAATCTCCGCGAAAGTTTCTCCTGCCCGAGACCATCGTTCGTAAAGGCTCTTCAACATTTTTTCTACTTTTTTTTTGCTCCCAGAGCGTTATTACGCAATTATCGAGTGTGGCCGAGTTGCTACGATCGCGATGGAAATAAAAAACGTAAATTAATTGCCTAGGGGAGGTTTTTTTTGCCTAAAATTGCATGAGATCGAAAATAAATTACAGACGATGATCAATCGTCAACGGACACACGATTCTCTCCCATTAAAAAGGTTCCGTTAGTAGAGCAATAATTAGATTAAAATCTGAAAACGAAATATTTTGTTATTTAGACAGCAAACTTTAATCTCCTCCAAAATCATCCAAGGTCAACCAAGTTTTACTAAATATTTTCCAAGTCGAAAGTCACTCGATTCAACATTGACTTTACGAAAATTTCTCACCCTTATGAAATCAGGAAAATATTAAAAATACTTCGCGATTAGATAAATCGCGTATTAAAATCTCAATTTATAAAAAAAACTCCAAGGGTTCCGAATCAATAAAAAAATAGTGGGGTCAACGAATGTTTGGAGGAGATATTTCTAGTTAAAATCGACAGAATGCTCGGAACATCTCATTTTTCAGGAGTTTGGCAACGGATCGCTTGCTAAACGAAAAGCAGATCGTCATTTTTTCTTGGGAATTGGCCTCACTTGATTCGTTATTCCCTGCGCCATAGCGGAACCTCCTTAATTTAGAGTTCGATTAACGATTCGAATTTTACGAATAAAAACTGGAATTCACGATTCTAAATTCTTCTAAATTCTGCAAGTTCATTAGTTTTTTATCCATATTTTTTCATCACTCCAGCAAAATCCCAAGTGACTGCGTTCCATGCGAAAAAAACGCGATCGATTTTGGGGAATCTCCAAGAAGCAAAGATCGTAGAAAATTTTTATCACTCCTCCAAATTTTGGAACTGGCCGATGATTAAAAAATGCAGAGCCTCAAAAATTTTGGCGGGACTGACGAAATATCCGAAAATCTCGTTATTCTCGATATTTTATTGAGAATCTGTTTTTTTTAAAAATACTTTGGGGAGAAAATTCAAAGTTGTTCATTTCCCTTCGCGCATGAAGCCGCAAGGACAGGGAGCCGAGCGTGAAGTGCATTATAAAATGATGGATTTTGTTTATTAACCTTCTGTTATCGGCTTGCGGGTTTCTGCTTTGAACCGCGGGGGGAATGGCGGATTCGTAGTTCCCGTCGTTTCCAGAGGATCCGACAACCTTCCCATGTACAAAATCGTCCCGGTAATGGCGTCCTCGATGAAGAAAAGGAACGGATGTTCAGCGATGAATGTTTGTTGTCCAAATTTGTTTCCGATCTGGACCGCTGAGTATCGTCAAAAAATGATCAACGCAATATTAATTATTCAATCCATCGACGCAAGTTAAAAAAAAAAAACAAAACAACACAAAATCCCAGAAATTTTGAACGAAAGTCAAGGCCAATGCGAATTCGATTACGATGTTAAAGTTCGCATCATTAAAATGCAATGAAAACTGATTTTTTTTTATATCAAAAACTGAATTTACTAGAAAAATTAAAACGAGTGACTTAATTATCGAAATAATGAATAAAAAAATTATTATTTCGTTGAATTTTAACGATGTATCATTTTCGAATCATTTCGAGTGTCCTGGAAATGTTTTATTGTGTCTTATTAATTAATTAATTAATAATAACGAAATAACTTTTTTTATTCATTAATTATTTAATCAAATTTAATTTTACTATTAATTAATTATTTAATTAATGAATTAATTCATCAAAATTAATTATTTATAATATTTAATTAAGATTGAATTGATTGGTAATTAATTAATTAAAATTTAAAAAATTAAAATTGATTAATTAATATTATTTATTTATATTAATTAATTAATTAATTAATATTAATCAATTAATTGACTTCCGGTTTTGGTCTGGACGCGAGTAGTCGAGCGTAAGTGCCAGCGACAGAAAGTGCAAGTGAAACAGTGAACAAACGGAAGGATAAAGGGTAAATTTGGTACAGTGAAAGTGAGGAGGGAAAGGAAGAGACAGAATAATAAAAAATAGGAAAGAGGTGACCAGGAAACGGAGAATACAGCCTGGAAAGAGGAGTGGAAAAGTGAGGTTAGGTGGAATTACAGCATGAAGAAACAGCGGGAGCATCGGGGAAAGGACGACAGCGCCGGAAACGGAGAGGGAGCAGGAGCCGAAACTATTGAAGTCGGAGACGAGCTGGGACCGCCGGCGGTCGGTAAAAGAGGGAGAGGCCGGCCACCGGGGTCGAAAGGAATGAAAAAGCGCGAGATGACAGAGGCGGGGAATCTAGAGAAAATCTGGGGGAAAATGAGAGATGAGAAGGAGAAACATAAAGGCGAAGCGGAAACGAATAATACGGACGAGGAAAACGAAGAAGGCTTGCTGATTGACCTTTCGGAAGAAGCCTTCAAGAAAAGCAACAAAACCCCAAACTCCCCAGTGAGGAGAGAAAAGGAGAGAGACAGGGAAAACGAAGAAGAACTCGGAGGACACGAAACACACGAGGAAAGAGAACACGAGCTGGGATCGCGGCTGCGGATCGGGGCAGAAGCCTTCGAATTTAAAACCGGTAACGCAACGGCGCAGACGAGGGAAGAGGAGGAAAGGCGCAAAATCACCGAAAGGGAACCCGAGGAAGGAGAAACGGACAGAGGAAAACAGGTCAGTGGGATAAAAAAGAAAGACGATGAATACAAAGGGGGAAGGGGAAAAGGGGAGAACGATGATAACTCGTATTTGAATCAAAGTCTGTGTGACGAATGGAATTTAACCTGGGAAAAAAGAATGCGAGTTATATTGAAACAGGAACTGGAACAGATTTTGGAGGGAATGAGAAAAATACTAGAGGAAAAGGACAGACAAAAAGAAGAGCTGGAAGAAGAGTTGGTTCAAATGCAAGCGAAACTGTGGCTGGAGCAAAACAGAACGGAAGCGAAGCATTTGGAACAAGAAATTCTGATACAAACACTGAGAAGCCGGAACGACGAACTGCAAAGAGAGATGAGGATCATGAGAGCAGAAAGAGAGGGGACTCAGATAGAGAAAGGAGCGACGGAAGGGACAAGGAAAAACGGAAGCGCGGGGAGAAGATCCACGGATGAGAACGGGAACGAGATGAAGACACTAAACGGGATGGACACCAGCGACATTAGCGCCACAGACTTTGTGGTAAATCAGCAGGGAAGGGAAACCCAGGAAGAAGCGGGAAGGAGGAGGAAGCAGAGCGGTAGCGGAGACCGAGGACATAGAAACTGCTACACACCGCACACACTAACGACAAGAGAATGGAACCAGGAGAAGGAGGAGAGAGGAAAGAGAAAGAAGAACATCATCGTGAGAGGAGTGCAACATTCGAGAGGAGGGACTACGAGAGACCTGGAGAGAGCAATAGGAAGACAAACAGGGATAGCGCCCCAGATCGTGAAGTGGCAAAGGATAAAAGAAGGGATCCTCGTGAAGCTTGCCTCAAGGGAGAACAAAGTAGAGATTATGAAGAGCAACTACAGGAGAGGAGGGGGCCAATTGAAGATCACGGACGATTGGACACGAAGAGAAAAGGAAATACAACGATGGATCGAGAAACAGGCGGAAGAAATGAGAAGAAAAGGAATGGAAGTGTATACAGGGCACCAGAAAATATGGGTAGAAGGAGTGTGGAAGAGATGGGACGAGGAAGAAGGAGCTTGGGAAATCGGGGAGGGAAGGAGGAGGGGATATCAAGAGAGGGAAGGTTGGGCGGGTAATAGAAGGGGGTTTCGAGAATACTAGGGGAATTGGGACGGCAGAAAGAACAAAAGAAACGCTCAAAATAGTGACATGGAACATAGCGGGGGCAAGAAAAATACGGGAGGCCTGGGAGTGGCTCAAAAATTTCGATATTATAGCTCTACAAGAAACGTGGTTGGAACGAAAAGACGAAAACAAATTGGTGAGTGGACTGGATAAAGACTTCAACTGGATAACAAAACCAGCTGAAAGGAAGAACAGAAGAGGACGAGCAATAGGAGGACAGATAGTGGGGATACGAAAAACTGAGGCAAAGAATGTCAAGGTAGATCGGTGGGAACAGGGATTAATAGTGACAGGGCTAAAGGTGGGAGTAGCGGAGGAAGCCTTCACGATCATCACGGTGTACAACAATTGTGGCATGCGAAAATGGACGAAAGACCTCGGGGATTACTTAGACATGGCGGAGGACGTATCAGAAGGGAAAATCATAATAGGGGACTTGAACGCGAGAACGGCCGAACTCAACGGGATAACAGACGCGGAAGGGGGGTATAGGAGCTCGAAAGACAAAATTATAAATCAGGAAGGGAAAAAGCTTATCGAGTTTTGTGAACAAGAGGGAATGATAATAGCGAATGGGAGATGCGAGGGAGACAGAGAAGGGAAATGCACTTATGTGGGGGAAAAAGATAATGAAGGGTCAGTCATAGATTATGTATTAATAAGTGAAGAAAAGGAATACGTGATTGAAAGAATGGAAGTGAAAATTAGGATCGAGTCAGACCACCTACCCATAGCGATTGACTTGGCAAAAAAAACTGAAGCGAGGACCGAACCGACAAGAGAGGAGGAAACCGGAAACACAACAACACAAGAGACGGGAATAATATGGAAGAACGAACGGGGAGCAGAGTATCTGGAAAAATTCAGAGAAAAATGGGCAGCAAAGGAAGAAGAGATGGAGACAAAACCAGCCGAGGACAGGTGGGAGGATCTAATACGAACCATCAAAGAAACGGCACAAGAAGTGGGGATGACCAGAACAAGAGGAAAAGAGAAGAAAATAAAGGGCATGTGCCGGGAAGTAAAAGAACAAAGGAAAGTCGTGTGGGCAAGACTGAAAGAGTATTTGGAAAAGAGAGGGCCACAAGAGAGAACAAGGCTAACGGAGGAGAGACGCGAATTGAAGAGGATCAAAAAAGAAAAATACACGGAGAGATGGGAGGAAAAATGGGAGAAGGTCAAGAATAGTAAAAACATGGGAGACATATGGGAAGCTATAAGGCCCTTTAAACCAAAGAGGACGATCGGAGGGAGCCAAATAAGCAAAAAAGAGTGGGTAACACACTTCAGGAATCTGCTGGGGGGGGAGGAAGAAGAAAATTGGCAGAACGAAGAATTGGGGGAAATGAACGAAGAAGAACAAGAAAACGAGAACGAAAAAAGGGTCAACAGGGAAATAGGCATGGAAGAAGTCAAAAAGGCGCTCAAAAGTATGAAAAAAGGAAAGGCCCCAGGAGAAGATGGAATTACGACGGAATTTTTCAAGGGGATGCCAGAGGAAGGTCTGAAAGAACTGACGGGAATACTGAACGAATTCTGGAAGGGGGGACAGATTGGAAGAAGCTGGCACATCGGCAGGATTTACCCCATATTCAAGGCCGGGGACAGCGAGCAGGCAACAAATTATAGAGGGATCACATTACTCAACACAGGATATAAAATACTAACAAACATAGTGGCGGGGAGGCTGAGACTGTGGGTGGAAGGAGAAGGGATATTGAAAGAAAGTCAGGCAGGTTTTAGGAGTGGTAGAGGGACGCGGGATCATATATTTGTGCTGAATGCTCTGGTGAACAACAAATTAAAGCAAAAAGCGGGCAAACTATTCACAGCGTTCGTCGACTTTAGAGCAGCGTTTGACACAGTGGATAGAAGCATACTAATGCAGAAGATCAGGAAGATTGGAGTGAAGGGAAGACTGGAGAGAATGCTGAGGAAGATATACGAGAAAACGGAGAACGAAATAATAACGGCGGAAGGAGTGACGGAAAGATTCAGGACAACCAGAGGCGTGAGGCAGGGCTGCCCCCTTAGCCCGACGCTCTTCAGCATCTTTATTGAAGATATGGACGAGATCTGGAAAAGGAAGAACGAGGGAGGAGCGGTTATTGGGAAAGAAAAAATATTCGCGCTCAAGTTCGCGGACGATATCGTGCTGGTAGCAGAGGATGAAGAGGGGTTAAGGAGCATGCTGTCGACCTTAGAAAAATACGTGGAGAAAAATGGATTGACCGTCAACATCAACAAAACAAAGATTTTGATTTTCAAGAAAGGAGGAAGGAAGAAAAGAGGGCAGAAATGGAAATACAAAGAACATGAACTGGAAGTGGTGAAAGAATACAA
The DNA here is from genome assembly GCA_037043255.1 of Diadegma fenestrale. Lineage (NCBI taxonomy): Eukaryota > Metazoa > Arthropoda > Insecta > Hymenoptera > Ichneumonidae > Diadegma > Diadegma fenestrale. Next base: position 13,236,799 of record CM073317.1, read on the forward strand.
GTACCTAGGAGTGTGGTTTTCGCAGGGGAACACGTTTCAGAAACACGTAAGAATAATAGCAAACAAAATAAAGAGAGCAATGAATGGAGCATGGGGGATCGCAAAGAGAGCGAGAATAAACAGCTTGAAGAAGAGACTGGGATTGATGGAAGCGCTGGCAAAGAGCGGGATGCTGTACGGGGTAGAAGCGTGGGGGTGGAAGAGAAAAGAGCAACTGGAAATACTGCAGGCAAGATACGTGAAAATGGCAATGGGTCTGAACAGGAACACACCAAGCTACATATGGAAAATGGAAGCAGGGGTGGTGGGGATAGAGATCGAAAGCTGGAAAAGAGCGGCGAAATATTTAGCAGTGATTATGAAAATGGACGAGGATAGATGGCCGAGGAAATGTCTCCAGGAAGAAGTGAGGGCGATTTTAAACGGTAACCCATCCAAATGGGGAAAAGAGATGAAGGAAGCGATGGAAGAAGTCGGAGAGGGGCAGATATGGCAGAAAATTAGGGAAGGAGACGGAGAAGGGATCAAAAGAACAGTGGAAAGGGTGACACAAGTAAGAACGTATCAGGAAATACAATTAAACTGGATTAAGATGGAAGAATCAAGATATTGCAAGGAGTACAAAGACAGAAAAGAGAATATCGGAATGGAAAAATACTGGGAGAGAGAGGACTTGAAAGGAGAACTGAAAGAGACGTGGGCGAGAATGAGATGTGGAAACGTGGGGAGAGAGAGAGCTAAAGGGTTCAGGGAAAGTAAATGCAGGATGTGCGAAAGCGAGGAGGAAAACCTAGCGCACATTTGCGAGTGCCAAGCGATAAGAAATGAGATAGCGGAAGAAGTGGTAGGTGGTTTGACCGATTGGATAGGAAGGAATGGAACGGAAAGGATGGAAGACAAAATAAATCGAGCTTTAAGAGGAGAGCCAGTGAAAGAACTGTGCGAGTATGTGAGGGCGTATGAGTGGTTGATGCGGAAAAGGAATGTAAATAGAGAGTGCGCGTGAATGTTAGTAATAAAGTGAAATATGTGACGGGGAAAGAAAATATCTGTAGAGGGGGGAACTGTGTAAAAGCCCGAAAGGGTATACCTATGGAAATAAAACTACTACTACTATTAATCAATTAATTAATTAATTAATTAATTAATATTAATCAATTAATTAATTAATTAATATTAATCAATTAATTAATAAATATTAATTAATTAATTAATTAATTAACATAGAACCGACATAGAATCGTCATAGAGTTAATTAAAATTAATTAATTAATCAATTAATTAATTAATGAGCTGGACCAACCGGTAGTTGCACTAGCCGTAGTTCCTTTTTCGTTCACTTCGATCGCTGCTTTTTGTATGACATCGCTGACCATAAGCTCGGGCGAATCTTTCTTTGCACGAGCAATCAAATTCAGATTCGCAGAGTTTCCGAATACATTTTCAAGCCCCATCTTCATGTGGACAGACAAAAAATTTCAGTCAGTTTAATAAATTGAAAAAAAAGCAACGAAAAACTATCTTGTGACGTAATTAAAATTGAAGTTGAAATCATTTCGTTGTTCAATTTTGATTATAATGTTTCGATCGTCAATGAAACATCGTGAACTTACTTCCTTTAGAGTTTCCGCCAAATGGCTCGTGTATTCGAATTTAAATTTGGGGATTTCGACCTTGACTGGCAATTCTTGCATGAGCTGAACGTCCCGAGTCAAAACGTATGGATCGATGTTTCTCACGAGCTCGTCCAGGCCCGACGCATTCCTTGGCAAAACGAAGTACATGGACAATTTGTGACCCTGTAAAAACAAGAGAAACATGCAAAAGGTGCAACGAAGTTTTCCTCCAAGATTTTCTCTGATTGTTGATCGTCGCATCGTGTCGATACAACAAAAAATCAATTTTTTTATTTATTAATTCGACGATCAACGCACGAGTTTCGATTTTTCTAGTAAATTCAGTTTTCCAACGGCAAAAAAGACTTTTTCGTTATCGTTGGAAAATACTGTAAGAAAATTGTTCGCTCTGCTAGAAAAAATGATGAATTTTCGATGCATTTTGTTGATTTGAACTTCAACGTTGAAATTCTGATGAATTTTCGTCCCAGAAACTTACGACGTAAGGGAGACGAAGAATCTTGGCGTCAAGCTCGACCGACTCAGCGAAATCGAAATTTCCTTCGGTTTTCATGAACGAAACCTTTTTCGTGACGCTTGGCTCGACATAAAATTGTCCGGGTCCGGTGTTGCTCACCGGAAACGGATTTTGCCAGGAACCCCTGAAGAAAAGGGCGTTCAGTATCAGCATCACGGAGTCCTTGATGGTGTCGCCTGAGCAAAAAAATGATTTTTTTTTTTCATTTTTAATCGATTTCTGCAGCTCACGAAATTATAAATAATTCAATGAGAATTACACGATAAAACTCACTATTTTGGATCATGTTTTTTATGCCCTTGTTCGTCGCGTTACGAACCCAGCGATTTATTTTCGTAGCGGCTTCGTTGGCGTCTGAAAAATTTGTTTTTACGACTTTCACGCCGTAAAACTGTTTCGCATTCGCCTCAAAACTTTGCTTCAGTTCTACTCCAGAATCCAGGAACATTCGCGTTCCAACGTCCAGCCGGTACTCGTCGACTGCGGGCTACGAATTTTCATGAATAATAATTGACGGGAAATACTGTAAATAATGACGCATCGCTTTGACCAAAACTTCGATACTCGTCTCAATTGAATTGGCAACAAATTTCGATTCCAAGTGATGAATAAATAATGGAAAAGAAAAAAAATGTTGATGGGAAGTTGACGATGAATAAATTGATTAAAAAAAAACAAGATTTTCCGGCGAAAAGTTGACTGAAAAGAAAATTTTGTTGAAAAAGATCGATATTTTGTTGAATTCGTTCTGAACTAAATGTTTTTTTAGAAAAATCACGAAAATTTTGTCATTCCAGCAAAAAACATTCTGGAAAATCTTTTCGGAAAGTAAATTTTTGTCATTCCGATCGTAAATTTTGCTGACAGTTCCATTACAATGAAAAATATTGTCGAAATAACGAAAATTTTGAAATCATCCCAAAATATTTGGTTGGCCGTATTCAACAAAATATCGTCGTTTTTTGACAAAATTGAATTTTCAGTGGAAGTTGGAAAAAAATGAATTTTTCACAATTGCTGCAAGAATAAATATTTAATAGAATCGAACCTTGAGCGATCGTAAAATTACGCGAAACTTTTCGCGAGTGTCCCATCGTCCGGCCGGCAAATTCATGACACTGGCGAGCTGGTGAGCCGTTTCGTCCTGAGCTCCTTCGTAGAGTAAAACGAGTGCGCATTTAGCCGAGAACGGTGAAATCAAAAAATTGCCCTCATAGTTATTAGCCATTCGCTGCAAAACGAAAAATCGCACGAAATTCTCAACATTTTGAGCACAAAATGAGTTTTCAACAATAACAAAAACAAACCCTATTTTTACTTTGTATAAATTCCAATCGAATACGCTGAACTTTTCCCTCTCGAAGGGCACGAACATATTTGAGGCTTCCTCCGTCAGCTGGACGGCTCCAGCCATCGGAGCTGTTGCATTGTTCCCTGTCCCTGGTACAGGCGTTCCTTGACACACCACGACCAGGACACCGAACGCCAAAATCCAAAATTCCCATTCTGTTAAAAAAAAAATCAATTATCTTCAAACGCGCGCTATCCTACTATTTTTTTCACAAAAGATCCAGATCTGATGAATATCAGGTCCAAATTTCAGGCAAAAATATTGAAAATCCACGAAGCGACGATTATTTTAGCGAAAAAACTTTTTTTCCCGTTTTTTTTCTTCATTTTGCATTTGAAAAAATATGTTCGCCTTGGATTTCTTTCAGGAAAGTTCTTTAACATCCACTTTGAATTCGACCCACTTCCAATAACGGAATTGATACGTTTTTTCAAACGCGCGCTATCCTACTATTTTTTTCACAAAAGAACCAGATTCGATGAATATCAGGTCCAAATTTGAGGCAAAAATATTGAAAATCCACAAAGTGACGATTATTTTAGTGAAAAATCTTTTTTTCCCGTTTTTTTCTTCATTTTGCATTTAAAAAAATATGTTAGCCTTGGATTCCTTTCGGGAAAGTTTTTTGTATCTAAACTGGAATGTCCAAGGGTCGTTCAGTAATTTTTTGAGAATTTTCGGGCCGATAGATCGGTCACAATACGGGTTCGAAAATGGACTGGGTAGAATCAACCCAGTGTGACCACGAAGGGTTAAAAAAAAAAACTTGAAAATATCGTCAAATATTTCTAAAAATATTTCTCGAAGAAAAAAGATCGAAATTATCAAAAGAAATGAATTTGATTCATAAAAATTAAAGTCCGCTCCACCGAATTAATTTTTCCTCGACGTAAATAACGAAAAACCGATTATTTTGTAGTCGATTTTAACTAATCGGTGACATATTCGTTTTAGTACATTTTCGCCTGCCATCGTTCAATAATGCAAAAAAGATCGATCGACGGTCAACAACCCAGGAGGACTCGTGGCCTTGAACCCATTATCGTTCCACAAGAGAGATCGTTACGAAAAAATTGCATTAGGACAAATAATCGTCCTCGAAAGCAAAAACAGGATTTTGGTGAATTGTGAAAACTGGTTAAACGACAATTCACGTGTGATTAATGAGATTCAAGCATTAAAATATTCATGCCTTGAGTTGTAAGTCGTCATAGCTCAAAATGTCAGCAAAACTATATTTGTACTATCGAGAGAAACGGGAAGTGATTACTCGCTGAGATTTCTCGACTTTAGGTGCTCCGAGCAGCCCACCAGGGTCACGAGATCAAATCTTTACACAGCAAATGTGTTCGAGTGTTTTTGTGCATGAATATCGATAAATAAGGGGTCACCAGAAATCTAGTCGATTTCGACACGATTCCGATATGGACCGAATTGAAAAAACGCGTGAAAATGGATAAAAATCCAAATCTTATTGAATGCCAATCAAATCTTCAAAAATCTTTCATTTGTGAACTTTTTTTTCCCAATTATAAACAAAAACAGGGACGACACGATACGAGCACATTAATAATTGAATCATCATTGTTTTTGCACGAGTCAATCAACTTTGCCGCAGCCCAGGATGGACGGAGCAGAAAAAAATTGAAGTTTATGGTAAAAATAAAAAATTTCGTTCAGCTCGAAATCGACGACGAGGAAGTTTGAAAAAACTTGCCAAATAAACGTGTTTTCTTCATGACTCCAGGATCCCACTCGTCGATCCGCAAAACTAGACAAACGCGAATAAAAAACTGAAAGATTAACGCGAAAATTGCACGTGAACAAAAATAAATACGATCCGAATGTTCGATCGATTCAAATGTGTTGAAAAAAATCACTGCGACGAATCACGCGATGCTCGATGTGTGGCGTCGTGCTCACTAATACGGGACACAATGTGGAATCTCTAAACCGGCCCTCTCGGTCCACACATCAACACCGACGTTCGCGTTTGCTTGTGCGCTCGACCATCCTCGTGTTTTAACGCACAACACACTTCAATACAAATACAGCCAAGAAGGAGGAGAAGTTTTACGAAAAAAACAAACTGAACGAAAAAAATTGTTGCTGGAAGGAGAAAAACGCTTCGGCGCTCAAGAGTTCGGCTTGTTCGTCTTTCATGCTTCGTGATACGTCGATTTAATCTTCTATCTCTACCAGGGAAAACCCCAGCGACGTCACAGGCGACCAAGAGCCAAAGAAACCTAAAAATATAATGCTGGAAAAAGTTATGGGTAAATCCACACGATCCCTGCTTCGGTCCAGATTGAATGCACGTGGCGTCAATTCGAGGATGACACAATTTTTTTTTTTCATCACATTCTGCCCGCACAAACGACCCCGAATCATTTAATTTTTAATTTGCCAAGTTATTTTTCAAAACTGGAAAAATCAGAATCAAAAAACGAGCAGAATTTCATAATCAACGTCAGTTCGAATGAATTTCCGAAAAAAAAGACACGCCGTTTTTAATTTTCGGGAAATTTGATCCTGCGGAGCAGGCGGAATTTGATAAAATTAAAAATTTCATCAACAAGCTGTGCCGAATTAATAAACAGCGTTTTTTCGAGTATTTTTTTTTTACTTTCAGAAATGAAGATTTCACGAGGATTAGTGAGAAGAACGAATTCGAAAGAATTGCCAAAAGACAAACGCCATTTTGTATTTTTGCGGGGCTAATAATTCTGCAAATGGGCAGGACAAATTTTGAGAAAATTTAAAATTTAATCGAAAGAGGATTGTGGAGGAGGAAGGATCGTAAAAAAAATTGGAGTCGAACGAAATTCATTGATAAAATTAATTTTTATTCCTAGTTGTCCAGTTGGCCATCAATCAAGAAGAAAAAACTTTTCTTCGTCTTAACTTTTTAACAGTCTGGACGCGCAGCGATAAAAGTTTATACAAAAAAACGCGATAACTCGCTGAGAAAATTAGTCGAATTGGGATCGAGCGATATGACGAAACTCACGACACTGATTATGGGAAATTTTGGGTGAATTATGAAATTATCGCGAGTAGTCCACGGGGTATTTTTGCTTTTTTGTTTTTGCAAACGCAGAGTCATCGTCTCAACGCCTTCGGCGCCGTTTCTTATCCTTCTTCGAACTCTTCGACGTCTCGTGCTCCTCGTGCTGCTGACGTTGGAGCTCGGCATACTTTTCTATCGCTCTTTTTACCAAAAGTGTGGCTGCGTTCATGCTTTCCGGGGTGATGTACGTTCTCGCCAATTCCGAAACTTGCTCCTTGACCTGAACGACACAAAATGGGAAAAAATTGAATTTTAATTGTCAATTTTGCAATTAACTATCTGAAAATCTTCCGAGGCTCAATTTTCCAGTCAATTGCTCGTCAAAAAAATAAAGAACCGAAGGATCGAGTGACCGAGTTGATAAAACTTGTGATTCCGATCGAAACAGTGATTTTCCGGGCTTTTTTTTACGTTCTTGCCAATTTCGGAACTTGCTCCTTGACCTGAACGACACAAAATGGGAAAAAATTGAATTTTAATTGTCAATTTTGCAATTAACTATCTGAAAATCTTCCGAGGCTCAATTTTCCAGTCAATTGCTCGTCAAAAAAATAAAGAACCGAAGGATCGAGTGACCGAGTTGATAAAACTTGTGAGTTCGATCGAAACAGTAATTTTCTGGGCTTTTTTTACGTTCTTGCCAATTCCGAAACTTGCTCCTTGACCTGGACGACACAAAGTGGGAAAAAATTGAATTTTCATTGTCAATTTTGCAATTAACGATCTGAAAATCTTCCGAGGCTCAATTTTCCAGTCAATCGTTTGTCAAAAAAATAAAGAACCGAAGGATCAAGTGACCGAGTTGATAAAACTTGTGATTCCGATCGAAACAGTAATTTTCTGGGCTTTTTTTACGTTCTTGCCAATTTCGAAACTTGCTCCTTGACCTGAACGACACAAGATGGAAAAAAATTGAATTTTCATTGTCAATTCTGCAATTAACGATCTGAAAATCTTCCGAGGCTCAATTTTCCAGTCAATCGTTTGTCAAAAAAATAAAGAACCGAAGAATCAAGTGATCCAGTAAACGAGATTGACTTTTTTCTTTTTTTGTCTTTACCTGATTTTTGTTGATGCCGAATCCCATGAAAGTGATGGCGCAGAACGGTGTGAAGGTACAGACGGAAGTAGTTACGATACCGCCAAAAAGTAAGAGAAGAAACAAATCCCAAAGGTAAACGCCGATCTTAGCGCCGTAAGTGAGAGCGTAACTGGTCAAAGGTACAAGAGCCGAGAAAATGCTCGAACTCCAGGTTTGTCTGGGCGGCGCAATAGGAACCAAGTATCCGTCGTAACCACTGGGAACTGCGATCGCAGATTTACCGGAATGATCAGGATAAGTGGGATAAAAGTGTTGAACCGGCATCGCCGATTGACTCGAACCCGGATAGATCGGTTGATTGTTCTCCGAGTGCAGCATCCCATCGACCAGTTCCAATTGACGCATTTTCTTCGTCTCGAATTCTTGGTCCGGAGTTATCACTGCGCCGAGAATTACTCCAGCCAGGCTCGCAATTATCAGGACTCGATACATCTCGCTCCAATTTTCTTCAAATCTCTGCAATATTAATAATTTCCAAATTTTTATCATTAAATTGATGACCCTGAAGTTTGCAGTGTGTCCATGAAAATTTCATAAAGAGTTTTGCAAACGAGGAAACGCGAGAATTAGTTTGATTGCGCTAAACATTTTCTTGAATTTCGTTATAATTTTCAATCGCAACCAACATTTTAATCAACAGAATCTCAAAATGTGAATTTAACATAATAAAAATGGTGCCAAGGTCAAAAAAAATGTGAAGCATCAAGGAATTTCGACGATTCCATCATGAAGAGTTTTGCAAATAAAACGAGGAAACGTGAAGATTGCACTACGAATTTCCTTCAATTTTTTTTACCATTTTTAATCGCTCCCAACATTTTAATCAACGGGACTCTGAATGAAAAATTTGCATCCGATTCAGCAACGATTGACGATGGAATAACACAAAACTTGTCGATTCTTCTCATATCATTGGTGAAAAAAAAAAAATGATGTCAAGATGGTCGTCAAGGAAAATTATGATGCTGAAGTTTGCAACGTTGGAATGCATCGAAAAATATTTAATTTTATTGAAGATTCTCTCAATTTTCAATGTCATCCAAATTTTATGTTTTCGAGTGGCAAAAATCGATCATTTTATCATCGTAATTAAATTCTCCATTAAAATAATTATTTTTGCCAAATGGAAAAAAGAATTTCGTTGCATTCCAACGATGCAAAATAAAAAAAAAAAGAAATGTGCAATAATTTCTTTGATGACGAACGTTCAGTCGCTTTTTTGACTCACAAGTAACGCGCGATCCTGCTCAAAGTTTTGCTCAAAATTCCTCGGAACACCGAACAGCACAGAATTCACAAATGAACTGAGCAACGTTTTTACCCCAACGAGCAAAAAGCCCTAAAACGAGGAGAAAAGCGATGAACGTGGTGGAGGAAAACGTTCCAACTGAAAACTCGAATTGCCCTCATGCCTTTATACTGCAAAGATGATGAGGGAGAAAGGATCGCGAGGGTAGAAGAAAAATTTTCCGCGCAGGGTCGTTAACGACTTGCAGACTTTTGACGAGTTACGAAATCCTGGAAAGCGTTCAGGTAAGTGTCTCACGCCCCTTGGCCCTCGAAGGATGCACATTAGAGACTGACCAGAAATAATTGAGCGAAGAAGCGCAAGAAGAAAAAAAATACATTAGCCCTTCCGCGTCTTTCATCTTCCCACGCTCCGCCGCGAAAAGCCGAAAGTTTGCCAGTCACGTCGGCACAAAGAGACTCGAAATATAATTGACGAGGTTTCCTCCGACCATTTTTCACCAGAAGAAAAAAAGGAAGGAAAAATAATAATGAAAATCAGCGAGAAAATTCTGCGTCGAAAAATTTCGTGTTTATTCTCCCGGGGCTCGGAATTTTTATACATAATTTAGCGCACAAACGAAAAACGGCCATTAAAATTTCTACAATTCTTCGAAACGTCTAATTGCGAGGAAATCAGTTTATTAGGGACGAAAGAATTTCGCCTGGACCTTTAAATTGACGACAAAAACAAAACGGAAACAACGAATTTTTTAACGAAAAATAAATATCGGACGCAACGCTAAGTTTTTTTTTTTTTTCGAAAAAATTGAATAATCATTTCGTATTTTTCAATTGAAACGGTTCCAGCCATAGTCAATTGTTATGGGGGTTCAATTTTTTCTTTCGTATCAAAAGCACTTGGCCCGTCGTCTATAACATGTATTTAATATAAATCTGTCAGTCGGATTCCTATCACAAATAATTTATTCCCATAAGAATAATGCTCAGCGATTATTCTATGGAAATGTTTGTTATTTTTAATTTTATAAACTAGAAATTTGAATGAAATAATTGGCGCTATCTATTCGTATGGGTTTTTTAGGGCGAACGATTCTTCGAGGATTTGACGTCGTAGAATTTCCGTTTCGTCCTCGCTGCTCGTTGCGTCGAACGTCGACGCGACAACTTTGCGTTTTCGCTTTGCACGCGATTCCGCAGACTCCGTACGCTTTCGTTTCTTACGCTTCAAGCTCAATTCCAACTCTTCCAGCCTCGTCAGCTCTCCACTTGTTGCGGAGTCTTCGAACACTTCGTCTTCCTCGTCGACGCAAAACGAATCCTGTTGCATTCAAAACAAATTTTTCTTAGACAAACACGTCATTCGGTTCGCGAGAAGTTCGTCAGAGGAAAACTCGTGAAAAACTTTTCCGGCTGTTTCGAAATCACAAGATTCAATTAAGGAGATTCCGATAGTAGAGCGATAATGAGATTAAAATCTAAAAACGAAATATGTTGTTAATTAAGCAGCAAACTTTGATCTCCTTCAAAATAATCCTAGGTCAACCAAGTTCTACTCCATATTTTCCAAGTCGGAAGTCACTCGATTCAACATTGGCTTTACGCAAATTTCTTACCCTTATGAAATCAGAAAAATATTAAAAATACTTCGCGATTAGATAAAACGTGCATTAAAATCTCAATTTATAAAAAAAACTCCAAGGGTTCCGAATCAATAAAAAAATAGTGGGGTCAACGAATGTTTGGAGGAAATATTTCTAGTTAAAATCGACAGAATGCTCGGAACATCTCATTTTTTAGGAGTTTCGCAACGGATCGCTTGCTGAACGACAAGCAGATCGTCATTTTTTCGGAAAAGTTTGTAATTCGATTTCAATTAATAGTTGTGACTTGGATTTGAAATTGATAATTAAGGAGGTTTCGTTAGTAGAGCGATAATGAGATTAAAATCTAAAAACGAAATATGTTGTCATTTAGGCTGCAAACTTTAATCTCTTTCAAAATCATCCTAGGTCAACGAAGTTTTACTCCATTTTTCCGAGTCGAAAGTCACTCGATTCAACATTGGCTTTACGCAAATTTCTTACCCTTATGAAATCAGAAAAATATTAAAAATACTTCACGATTAGATAAAACGCGCATTAAAATCTCAATTTATAAAAAAAAACTCGAAGGGTTCCGAATCAATAAAAAAATAGTGGGGTCAACGAATGTTTGGAGGAGATATTTCTGGTTAAAATCGACAGAATTCTCGGAACATCTCATTTCTTAGGAGTTTGGCAACGGATCGCTCGCTAAACGAAAAGCAAATCGTCATTTTTTCGGAAAAGTCATATCGTGCGCAAGAAATTTTCAATTGAGTGAAAAATTTAGCAACGACTTGCGATAATTTTGCTCAAGGAATTGTCAAGCGAGAAAACCGCCATTTTTCGAGTATGTTTAGAGAATCAATTGACAGTTAAAAATGCAAAACTTACATTGACATAGTGGTTAGGCTCATCAGGTAACGGTTGTGAATAAATTTGTAAATCGGGACTGGGATTTCTCGGTTTTTTCAAGTGAAATCCACCGACGAGTCTTCGCGGGCTTTTGATCGTTTGTAAATAATGAGCTTGCATGTCGACGTGATCGTCGACGTTCTGAGTGTAACTGACGAAGCCGTCAAGGTCGTCGTCGCATCCGGAACTTCCCGAAGAGGCTTCGCAATCCGAAGAGACATCAGCTTCGTCGTCGATGAAATCGTTTCTCGAACGAAGTCTTTTCGCGCCGTTAGAATGCATTTGAACTTTTTTCCTTTTTCTCGTGTCGAGATTGCAAGAAGCGGATCTGGGTTTTCCAACGCCCAATTTCCTCGCGCCGTTACTTTTTTCCGCACTTTCTCGTTCTCTGTATTTCGAGGGCGCAGCGAACGACGACAATTTCGTTCCTTCGGTTTTATTTGCGTCTTGTCGTTTCAAGGTCAAAGGTCGTCTCACCGATCCAATCGATTTGCTCATCGTCGCAAGTTCGTCGAGTTTTCTTGCCGACGAAACTGGCTCGGGCTTGGAAAAACAATCGTCGTCGAACGGGACTTTAGAAATCTTTGTTTCGAGCCTCAAAACTGTGAAATCGTTCTCTGAATCGGAATCACGTTTTTCCGAATTTTTCGACCTCTCCGCGCTCCAAAAACTGTTACAAATATTCCGCGTCAGTTTCTTGCTCAGCGAAAGACGCGATTTCGGTTTTTCCGTCGATAACCAGCCAGTGGCTTTTGGGGAATTTCTCGAATCCGGCAAATTCTTCAATTCGGTTTTTGGCCGATTTACGCTGTTTTTGGCGCCGCTTGACGTTGCTCCAGGATCCTCGACGGGAACTCCAAAATCTACCGAATCCCAGTCGCAATCGTCGAGATTCAAATCAGTTAATCGAATCGTCGAAGATTTTGAATCCAAAAAAGTTTGCGGATCTCTGGGAGTTTTTGGGTCTTGGAAATTTTGTAAATTCTCTAGTTTTTTCGCTTCGTCATGCGGGAATGAAACTCCAAATTCGATACGTTTTTCTCCGCTCTCGTTTATTGTTTTTTCGGGATTTTCGATTTCGCACAAGAATTTCTTTTCATCACTTTCTAGATCGTTATTTTCACGAGAATTCGATTCGGGGTTTTTTACGCTTTTATTTTTCAGTTCGGATTCCCCTTCGTTTATCGCGATCGCGTTATTTTCGGCACTTTTCTCAATTTCATTGATTTTCTCCTCGAAATCCGAGTCTACGAGAATCTCGTCAACCGCGAAAATGTCGTCGTCCGATTCAGTTTCTTTCTCCGCGGTAACGTCTCTCCGGCATTCGGTTTCGCGACTATTTTCACGGCCACCGCATGGCGAGTCTCTGAACTCAGTGTCGAGGCAGCGCGAAGTTCCGGGACCTTGAACGTCTTTGTTTACAAACTTACTCACGGCGCTGGTTCGTTCGTCCGCTGGCAACGGCGAGCTCGACGCTGCTCGTTTGGGAGTAGAATTTTTCGAAATTTCCGAAATAACTCCAAAATATCTCTTTCCGGTGTTTGAACTTTGAGAATTTGTCGGCTCTGAATTGTCCAGTAAATCGATCGAATCATCGCCGTTTTTGCCCGTTAATTCACGCGGTTCGGACGATTTGCCAGGAATTTCGATCGAAACGACGTCGCTTTCGAATTTGAAATGATTTTCCATGTTTTTTCTCGATGTCGGACTTGAGGCGTGAATTTTTTGGTCATTCACATTTAATTCGCCATCGAATTGCGTCAAACTGTCGTCCGACAAGGAAATCGAAATTTTTTCTAAACAATCAACTTTTTCCTGAGAATTTATTTTTGTTTCTTCGTTTCCGGCGGCGACGCGATCTCCTTGTCGAAAATCCTCGAGGTCTGACTTGGTGGTGGAATCGTCATCGAGAAGATTTTCAAAAAAGCTCGTTTTTTCGCGGTCTCGATTCGTCGGGTCCGAGTCACAATTTTCCGAGCTAATTTCCCATTCGTCGTTCAACAAATCCTCGAAAGCTTCAGTTTTTTCGGCCAAATCGTTGCTCGTTTCGTGGTTCGTGAAGTTGGATTTAATTTTTTCGGAGCTCGTTTCCGAATCGTCGTTCAGCAACCGCTCGAAATTTCCAAATTGAGTTTTCGGTGATTCTTCTTCCATTTGCAAGGATTCGTGAGTCGAATTTTTCGCTTCGTCGGGGTTTTTCGCGTTGAAAATATTTTTGAAATTTTCAAATTCCTCTGGAACGTCCGTTTTCGTGACGCCGTTGTTTTCGTCTTTCGCGGCCGTCATTCTCGTCCCGTCCGACCAGTCGTCGACGAGATCTTCGAATTCAAGTCCCGACACGTTTTCTTCCCAATCGACTTTTTCGTCGACCGGAAAATCTTGTTCGTCTTGGCCCAATGCCTCGCAATGCGTTTTTTCGCTGTCGCCACTAGAGTCGTCGAGCAACGCTTCGAATCTCGAATCGCCCAAATCGATATCGTTCGATCGAGAGTCTTGATTGACGTAAAAATCATCGAAATATCCTGACGGCCGAAAAAGTTCATTTTCGGTGTGAATAATCGATTCTTCGTCGTTCTCGTCGTGCGTAATCGGTGCGACGTACGGCTCGAGATATTTCAAACAATCCAAAATTCTCAAATCCGGTATTTCGTAATGAAAATCCGAATTTTCCCGCTTCTCGTAATAGGAAGGAAAATACGCGTTGTTTTTTCTTCCGCCAACGTCCGCGCGCTCCTGTTGCGATTTTTTCATCGTACACAACGTCAAAAACTCGACTGCAGCGTCGTCTGAAGTCAATAGCTTGATATTACTCAATTTTACCGGATTTTGGTTCCCTTGAGGAACTTGAAATGTTTGCGATTTTGATTGAGGCACCTCGTGGATTGCCAGATCCACAATCTCGCCGTCATCGTCCAAGTCTTCGGTCGTTCGCTTGAAAAATTTCATCAGCGATTGACTTCCGGCGGAAACGGCTGAAGAAAAAACACGGAGAAGAACGAAAAGTGTCAATGAAAATGTTCGGGAAAATAAATAATTGAAGCTCCGCGAATTGTACGATTTTTATGCCACGCTCCCGAATAATAAATAAAAAAAAAAAACGAAATTTTTGCGAAAATTCTCCCAAAAAAGTTGTCGTTTGGGTCCAGGCAGTGAATATTTGAGATTTCCTACAAAAACGAGTCGAAAAGAAGGCAAAATTTGCGGAAATACTTACGATTCTTTGTGTTTTTCGTTTTGCTATCGGCTTCAGCTTTCTTGCGCGGTTTTTTTGTTTCTTTGGTTTGTCGTTTCCCTCTGGATGGCCCGACCGCCTTGGGCTGCGGTATGACGCGCATTTTCAGGCATTCGGGTTGAATCTCTTCGGGGACCATCCGCGGGCTCTCCAAGTACAGAGCACTGAAGATTCCACTCGAGTGCAAAACTTTGCTGTTGAGAGAATCTCTCCGCGACATGGATGATTTGAGAGTCTAGAAAAAATGGGAAAAATATTGAGTTTCGTTTTTTTTAACGAGCAGTTTCCATTTAATGAACCAAAACGCAAGGTTCCAAAATACGTTTCGACGAATAATTGGAATGGAGAGGAAAAAAAACACTGAATTTCAGTACCTCGTGCTCTTTTCCATCGGTGGCCAACACGATTATGTGGCCATCGCGTTTTCGACCGGTTCTTCCCATTCGTTGAACCAATCGAGTCGGATTCACATGCGTCGTGTCGAAACATACGATCAAGTCTACTTCGCCCACGTCCAAACCTTCCTCTCCTGAAAAATTAAGGACGTTCCGTTAGTAGAGCGATAATGAGATTAAAATCTGAAAACGAAATATTTTGTTATTTAGGCAACAAACTTTAATCTCTTTCAAAATCATCCCAAGTCAACGAATTTTTACTACAAATTTTCCAAGTTAAAAGTCACTTGATTCAACATTGGCTTTACGCAAATTTCTTACCCTTATGAAATCAGAAAAATATTAAAAATACTTCGCGATTAGATAAAACGCGTATTAAAATCTCAATTTATAAAAAAAACTCCAAGGGTTCGGAATCAATAAAAAAATAGTGGGGTCAACGAATGTTTGGAGGAGATATTTCTAGTTAAAATCGACAGAATTCTTGGAACATCTTATTTTTTAGGAGTTTGGCAACGAATCACTTGCTAAACGGAAAGCAGATCGTCATTTTTTTGGGAATTGTGCCTCACTACATGCGATCATGAGATTCGATACAGTTTTAAGAATTACGAACCGACGGACGTTGAGATTAAAACGTTGACTTTGTTGCTCCGAAAATCTTGCAGAGCTTTCGACTGTTCCTTCCTTTTCTGACCTGCTTGCCCGACGAATTTCTGGGGTCGCACCAAAGGCATCGCTTGCAGAAGAAGCACGTACACTTCGTCGGCGATGTCTCTGAACTGGGGAAGCGAAATTAATCGTGAGAAACGTGGGCAAGAATATTTGAATCGTGTGGCGAGCAAGAAAAAAGATTTTCCAACCTCGACAAAGACCATGGCCCTGGTTTCTTCATTTTTCTTCTGATAATTCTCGAAATGCCTCATCAAAATATCCTTCAGCTTGAGGAATTTGTTGTGCCCGAAACGAATGCCTTCGGGGATCTACAAATAATTTGCAAAAATATCTTCATTTTTGTGCTTTTGAGCTCCCAAGTAATTTCGAGTTTTTGTTCGTACTCACATCGGGAAAACTCTCCGCTGTCAGCGACTGAGTATCGGGGAATGGGCCGAGATAATAATTTATTTCTTCCAGCATTTCCGTCAACGCGTGCTCGCTGCTCAACCAAAATTTATCTTCATGCTCTGTGGAACGAAATTCAAGTTTTTTCACACCACGAGACAATTCTGGACTCTTAATTGTCATCAATTAATACACCGCAATCAACTAACTTTGATAAAAATTGTAGAAAGCTCGTAAACCGTGCCGGACCATCAAATCATAAGCGTGATACATTGTAAAAAGTATCATCAATGTTTTCGTTATCAGTCCATGATTATTGCCCTGTTTGGGTTTTTGCAGCCATTCTTGCTTTATGTGAAAAAGCTGCAATGACAAATCGATCCCAAAATATTATTCGAACCCCTACAAATGTTCAGAAACTCAAAAAATCAATTAGTCGACGATTCTGAAGTTTGCAACTCTGAAAATCGAGCAAAAATATTTGTTTTATTAAGGAGATTCCGTTTGTAGAGCGATAATTAGATAAAAATCTAAAAACGAAATATTTTGTTATTTAGGCAGCAAACTTTAATCTCTTTCAAAATCTTCCCAGCTCAACCAAGTTTTGCTACAAATTTTCCAAATCGAAAGTCACTCGATTCAACATTGGCTTTACGCAAATTTCTCACCCTTATGAAATCAGAAAAATATTAAAAATACTTCGCGATTAGATAGAACGCGCATTAAAATCTCAATTTATAAAAAAAAACTCCAAGAGTTCCGAATCAATAAAAAAATAGTGGGGTCGACGAATGTTTGGAGGAGATATTTCTAGTCAAAATCCACAGAATCCTCGGAACGTCTCATTTTTTAGGAGTTTTGCAACGGATCGCTTGCTAAACGAAAAGCGGATCGTCATTTTTTCTTGGGAATTGTGCCTCACTGCATTCGTTATTCCCTGCGCCATAGCGGAACCTCCTTAATTGTTTATGGAATTTTTCAAATCACGGCTATTTTTCGATGGTGCTGAAGTTTGCAACGTTGGAATGCAACGAAAAATATTTGAATTTATTGATGATTCGTTCAATTTTCAACGTCATCCCAAATTTTCAAGCCAATATGCTTTTCGGGTGGCAAAAATCGATCATTTTATCATCGAATTACATTCTGCGCTCGAATAATCATTTTTGCTAAGGATAAAAAACGAATTTCGTTGCATTCCAACGATGCAAACTTCAGATTCATTGTTTTTCGTGTCGAGCCAGTTTTTCGGTCGCAAGATCGTTGTATTGTCATTATCAACTCGACTGCAGTAAAAAAAATAATTTCGGTGGATTCCAACGATGCAAACTTCAGCATCATAATAATCGGACGAGTTATTCATCAAGTAGAACAAAATACTCACTCTCCCTTTCGACAGATTGCTCGTGTTTCCACGCAACACATTATTCTGAACGAGAACACGTACATGTGGATCCATAATCATGATATAACGATGTTTAAACTTTTCCAGATCTTCTCCCAATCCTACCAGAATAATATCGACTTTACGTTCATTGACGTAAGGTTTTATGTCCGGGGACGTATCGTCTCGTAATTCCAGTCGAGAAATATTCAAATTTCTAATGACCTGTGATCGAAAATGGAAAAATGAATGTAAAAAACGAGAGACGAATTAATTCAAACGTTCCAAAGCGAAATCACGAGCAAACGAGCAAAAAAAATATTCACACACGTCTTGTACGGCGTCCAATTTGCTACCGGGTGTTGCAGAGAGGCCGAGAACCCGAAAGAACTTGCTTTTTTCGCTCAATAATCGAATACTCTGTCCAAAAGAAAAAAAACGTTCAAAATTGCCTGAAATTCAGTTGTCGGAGTCGTAAGCAAAAGGAAATTGTGTTACTTCGCAATAAGAGTGTTTTCCTAGAGCTCTGTGAGCCTCGTCCACGACCACACATTTTACGAGCTCAGCCGGGACGATATTTTTCTCCAGGTCGTTGTGAAAGACCTGGGGAGTCGCGAAAATGACTCTCGCTCCGGCTTTGTCGTTCCACGCTACATGGCGTTTTTTCTGGTCGATGGAACCTGCAAAATTTCAAATAATGTTCATAAAAAACGTTAAAATTCCCGTGTCAACTTTTTTCCAGGCTGATTCTCGTTGCCGATTTCCACACGATTCTTTTTTGGTTACCTGTGAGTTCTATCGTTTCTTCTTTCGGTATTCCCATGACGTCATGGCATGCTGCGATCTGCTGAGCGACGAGCGGCTTCGTCGGAGCTAAAAAAACTATTTTTCCCATCGGATACCATCTCCAGAAATTGAACATCACGACCGCGGCGATGAACGTTTTTCCGAGGCCTGGACGATGCCGAAAAAATGGTAGAGAAAATTCAAGTTCTGGCCAAATTTTTGGTCGGAGAGTCGAAACGTTGTTTAGGCGGATAAAAACAAATCGGGCGAGAAATCGCAAGCGTGGGAGCGTTTGGGGAAAAGATTGGGAAGCCGACAAAAGAAAATGATGCTGAAGTTTGCATTTTATTATTGATTCGTTCAATTTTCAACGTCATCGAAATTTTTCGAGCCGATATGTTTGCGGGTGGCAAAAATCGATCATTTTATCGTCATAATCGAATTCTCCATTTAAATAATTATTGTTGCCGAATAGAAAAAAGAATTTCGTTGCCTTCCATCGATGCAAACTTCACCGTCGTAAAAGACAAGTTTGCATCGTCGTAATGCAACGAAATTCTTTTTTATCTTTAGCAAAAGTAATTACGATGATACAATGATCGATTTTGAGCCCCAAAAAGCATGTCGAGTGGACAAATTTGGATGATATTGAAACCCGAAGAAATCATCAATAAAATCACGTATTTTTCGTTACATTCCAGCGTTGCAAACTTCGGCAGCATCAACAAAAATGTACTCACCGGTCGGTAAACAAACCAAAGTATTGTGATAGAGCGCAGTTTTTACGATATTAAACTGATAATCTCTGAGAGGATAATTATCCGGGTAAATCCATTGAGCTCCGGCAGATTCATCGAAGCCTTTGGTGCCCGGTTGATCGGAGAACCGAGGCACCTCGGGCTCGAGTTCGGTTGGTTCGTCCATCGGACCTTGAGTTTCACTCAAACATTCCGAAATTTTCGTTGCCCTCCTTGAAATTCACTTTACACTCGCGAGAAATTCGGAAATCACATGAAATTCTGTTCATTTGGATGCGGGAGTTACGAAAACGTTTCGATCGTATCTGAGCCAAGAATCCATGGGATTTTGGTCAGTAAAATAAACTGCACATTTCCACTGTCACTCAAAACCTCTCGCGTTTTAAAGCCATCGATCACTTTTATCAAAAAAACACAGATATCTTCGATTTTATCAAGTGTCACTGATCACTGAGGGGTCCCGTCTCGATAGATTGTCAAAAAAAAAAGTAGAACAAAACCATAACCTCAACTTTTGTTTTTCCCGGTTTTTTGCACGCTCGAACTATTTGCGTGCACCTACAACGATGATAGGACGACAGATGCGGTAGTGAGATAACAAACGACTGATAAGAAAACCCTGGAAAAACCAAAATCGGGTGAGATGACTTGTTATCAAATTTTTTTTGTTTTGTACATGTGGCGCTCTCGTCGGCGGCTTTTTCGTGAAGCGCGAGCTCATCGTGTTGATGGCCGTTCGGTACAACAGAACAATCGGGATGAAAAATTGTCCCTAGCGACGAGCTTTCGCTCATTTTCGCGAAATTCGCTGTGAAAACTGTCAGAAACTTTTGAATACAACGAAAATTTGTCGTTTTCGAGCTTTTTTCTCCGTGAGCAATATTTTCAAGGTCACGTACGAGCTGTAATCTTCGATTTCCAGGAAAAGCGATATTTTCAAGTTGCCCCGTTTTTATCGCATTTTTTGAAATCTCCGGATAAGGGATGAGGAAAAAGTTTCGAATCGTGACAAGAATAACGAAGAAAAAGCGAAATTTTCCGAGTGAATTATCATTTTATTGATTCATTTTGTTTTACGCAGTAGAGCAAACTTACTTTACAATTATAACGACATTGCGAAATAAATAAGCAACGAAAAAATGTTTTACAAATGCGAGATTTCTCGGTGATTACGTATTAACGGTACAATGTTTTGTTCTGCCGGAATAAGCGATCGGTAGAAATCGTTATCGCATTTTTCGAGCATCTTTTTCCAGGACTCCAGCTCGTATCGGGCTTCCGAGCCTCGAGATTGATCGATAAAATGCCGTGATCACGAGAGAGGTGCGTGAAAAACTGTAGACGAATTTTCGTCCGTTTATCGATTCGAAATTTCGATTTTCTCTCAAAAAAACGTGTTTTCTATTCACAATCGAAAACGAAAAGAATATTCAAGGATTCAAATTCAGCTTCGCTGCTTCCTGACGAATGACCGATATCAATTCTTGATTTATCAAAAATATAAATCGCAGTCCTGCAATCTAAAAAGTCAAGGAAATTTATTAGCGGGAAAATTATGACGAATTATTGACTAAACGGAAATTTTAGTGACTAATATTCACCTCTATCACGCTATTGTTGTTTAGCTTCATTTTGTTGCCCGCAAGGATCGGTCGACTGTCGACAAATATCGGTCTTTTGCCTTCGGACGAGAGAAAAAAATCTCCGTTGTTTCGCAATCTGATGATTCCTTGGCGACGAGAGACTTTCCATGCTGGACCTTCGAGAGTCAAGTCCACGTCGACATGGTGATCCTTTGTCGATCGTCCGACGGTGATCTGTTGGAATAATCAAGACTCTGAATTACAATTCCCATTTTATAGAGAAAATCGGGATGAAATTTCGTAGGGGGTTCCTGGGTCACGACTCCGGGTCTCCAGGACCCGGGCAACTGTAAGAAATCATAATTTTTCAAAGAACTTCCGTTTTTCGTTGTATTTTCGAAATCCTTCATCATTTTTGGTGCTGAGAGAATTAAAACACGAAAATAAGAGCTGCGGGATAGAACCAGGCGATGACCTCGAACATTGAGTAAATTTTTCTCGAGCACAAGGAATATCGGCCAACATTCGAGGTCTAAAAAGGAAATTTTCCGAACGCGCGCTATCCTACTATTTTTTTTTTACAAAAGAACCAGATCTGATGAATATCAGGCCCAAATTTTAGGCAAAAAAATTGAAAATCCACAAAGTGAAGATTATTTTAGTGAAAAAACTTTTTTTCCCGTTTTTTTTCTTCATTTTGCATTTAAAAAAATTTGTTAGCCTTGGATTTCTTTCAGGAAAGTTTTCTAACATCCACTTTGAAATCGACCCACTTCCAATAACGAAATTAAAATGTTTTTTCAAACGCGCGCTATCCTACTATTTTTTTCACAAAAGAACCAGATCTGATGAATATCAGGTCCAAATTTTAGACAAAAATATTGAAAATCCACCAAGTGACGATTATTTTAGTGAAAAAACTTTTTTTTCCCGTTTTTTTTCTTCATTTTGCATTAAAAAAAATATGTTAGCCTTGGATTTCTTTCAGGGAAGTTATTCGGATCTAAACTGGAATGTCCAAGGGTTATTCAGTAATTTTTTGAGAATTTTCGGGCCGATAGATTGGTCACAATACGGGTTCGAAAATGGACTGGGTAAAATCCAGCCAGTGTGACGTCAGTAATTTGTTGTATTTTCTTGAAAACTCACCTCTCGGGATCTCATGAGATAACGGACGAGTCTCCCTCTGAGTATCGCTAAAGTTTGGTTGTCGAATTCGGGTGGAGTTGCGCCGGTAACGCTATCGACGAGGACTTGCCATCTGCCCAATTCGTTTTCGATGACACGAATTTCTTTTTTATTTTTGCGATCAGCCATGGCCAGTTCGGCATCGACGGACTCGTCTTTTTGGTCGACGAGCTCAGCGTCGTTGATTATGTCTTCGGCATCGGAAAAATTAAGCACGTGTTCTCCACGAGGTAACGCTTGTACAGTCTGATCAGGCAACAAATGATACTGTTTCATAAGCTGCCAATGAGCCATCAGAGCTTTGACTGTTCTCGCTGGATAAAACGTTTGGGCATTGGATTCCAAAAGTTTCTGAAAGTTCTCGAGCGTCGGCTGCGAAGTCTGTGGAAAAAATATTTCATTTTTATTCTTTCCACTGCTTTTTCAATCCCGCCCATGAATTTTGGGCCTGAGACTTTCCAACGCACCGATTTCACTGTTCCCAGTAAATCCTCCTCCGCCTTGCTGTACAGCGTTCTGGCCTGCACACTGGCAATCAACTCCGGATGCAGATTTCTCATTGCCTGGACCGCGACTCTCGAGACCGCACTGTCGTAGAGCAGGGCGTACCATCTTTGCTGTATTTCTTGCAGCGTGAATCGACAGGAGAATTTTGTTCCTCTGTGTACCTGAGGAAAATTACGACCGTGAAAAAAAATCGAGTTTTTTCGGTCGCGTGTTCATTTCGTTTAAATCTGGACATTTTTATACCATTCTGAGGTCGTTAGTTTGCTGCACTCCGGTGATGAGCGCCAAATCGTCGGTCGGTTTCCACCGGCCGAGATCTTTAGTGGCGTTGACGGAATGAGCGTGACTTTTGTTCTTTTTACTTTTTCTGCCAGTCCCGTTGGAGCCGCCGGGTCGATTGGGCCGTCGGGGACAACGTTCCGGCTGCGTAATGGTCGCGGGAATGGGGGCCGGGCTCGGCAAGCTCTGTGGAGGTAAAACGTCGGACGTTCCGGTAGAAACGGAAACGGTTCTGGAGCGGGAATTGGATTTGCCGCTAGTCGTTGGGGGCTGGAGATTGAAAGTTGTTTCTACGAGTTCGTCATCGAACTTTCTGCGCTTTATCGTCCTCGAAGAACTGAACAACAGACGGTGTCGGAAAAATTCATTTTTCAAGGTTATATCGACGGAAATGTGAATACGAAAAAAATCCTTTCTAACCTACGACGCTTCGTTGATAATCCATCCAACGACGTGTCCAGCGGAACGTTCATAAAGCCGTCGCTGCTGTGCGAAAGATTGCCCTGATTCATACTCGAAGACGACGAAATGTCCATTGTTATTGAGTCGGAAAACTTTTTGTAGGTTAGGTTTTCGTGAAACAAGTTAAAATCACGTCACGAGATTGTCTTTTCAATTAATTAATCACGTGTTATCGACATTTCTATGTTTTCTTCACTCGGAACTATCGACAAACATCACACCGCGACTTTTTATACGCAACGTACGCAACAAAAGCGGAGAAACATGACCGCTGTACTCAAACGTTACTTTTTTTTTGTTATACTTTCAGATTCACGGCGATTAATTGATCGGACGATTACTGAGAAAATAGTCGTGACAACTGAAAAATCATTTCATTTCAACGTTTCGAATTTTGATTAGCAAGAATGTTGTAATTTTGTGGCTAATTTACTAATAGTTCGACGCAATTTCTTATCTTTTTTTCCCTGTTTTGGTAGTTAATTATAAAGCAACGGCGAAAAAAAGTTTCGCTATGCCACGGAATACGTGAAATTGCGAAGAGAGTCATGCGAATGTAAACATTTGGAGGTTACGACCGCGGCGGCGTGAGGTCGGCGGAAAATCTGAATTTTGTGATGATTTTTCGCTCGGCCCGTAGAGAAAGCGTAAATTCTGCGTCAAAACATTTCGATGAATTTCCGAAAGATTATTACATGATATGCCAAACTAATAATCGTTTTTAGTTGATGAAAAATCGCTTCGAAATCTTTTTTTAAATAATGCTACGGCCCTGGTCACATAATTTTAACCGACGGAGCTGGGAACACGCCGGGACTCCGTAGTCCGTATGAATAGTACGAAACCACTTCACCACGAAACCGATTGATTGTTCAAAAAAAAAAGTTTTCAATAATGAGCACTGAAGAATAATTATCGGTGTTGAAAGTGTCGGGCATTTTTTGACGATCATTTCTTGTAATTTCTCCGTTTCTCGTGTCCTCGTAAACACTGACCATTCGCTGATTCGTTTGACCGCGTGGAAAGCCGCAGGAATTGAATGTCAATAAAACTTAACCTCAAAGTTTCGCGCAATATTATTATTTCGATTCGTAGATCGTTCGAATTGTTTAAAAAAGTGAATACAAAATGATAAATAAAGACAGTCCACCGAGTTCGCCAGAGATGGAAGAGAACTTGGACGAAGAAGATTTAATATACGTCGGAGATGTCGACGAAATTTTGGAGGTTATGGAACGCGACGATGAAAACGAAGACGAAAGCATGGATGAAGATGAAGAACAATCTCCTGATCGAGGCGACGCTTTAATTGTGTTCACCAAACACGAAGGTTTGAAAAATAAACAATTTTTTATAAAAATCCTTTTGGAAAAAACTATTTTAAAAATCATACGCGTTCCGATAACTTTTGAAGATTTCACGTCTTTGCGCTGAATTCGTATTCTCAATTCCATACGATTTCTAGAAAAATATTATTTTTACGAGTTCTCAGTAGATTAAAATTCCCGAACGTCTTTACAGTCAAGAGAATTTCTACCGTTATCTCGAAAATTGAAAAAAAATTCAACGTTGACCGATTTTTTAATTTTTGTACGCGTCGTACGAATTTTTACGATATCCAATAAGCGTTTGCCGTTGTTTCGGGAACGTTTTACGTTCGCGACGTTCGGATCGTGACCCGAACTCTGGAGGTTGTCGCAATCTTTTGAACTTATAATAAATATTTCGTTTGAGCAGCACGTTAAATTTTGCAGGCTCTGTATTCTGCGGGTGTTTGAGCAGAGACGGAAAACTAGCAGCGACGGGTGGTGAAGACGATATGGCCTATTTATGGGACACGTCGTCCGGAGAAATAAATCTCGAGTGCACAGGCCATAAGGACAGTGTGATATTCACTGGGTTCAATCACGATGACACTTTATTGGCTACTGGAGACATGAGCGGGAATATCAAAGTTTGGAAAATAGCAGAGAAAAATGTTGTCTGGGACTTTGACATGGGGGATGCTACGGTGAGAACTTTATCGCTGTCAATTATTCTATTTTAATTTCTATTAATTTATTCCAACACTCGTGACTGAACATTGAAATATTCACCCTCAACCCCTAAACCGTGATGACTGAAGTTTGCATCGTTGGAATGCAACGAAATTCATTTTTATACTGACAAAAATAATTATTCGATTGCAAAATGTAATTACGATGATAAAATGATCGATTTTTGCTATTCGTAGCATATCCGCTCGAAAAATTTGGATGACATTGAAAATTGAACGAATCTTCAATAAAATTTAATATTTTTCGTTGCATTCCAACGTTGCAAACTTCAGCATCATAAAACGGAGCCGTTTTCGTCCGGCCTCTATTTGATGGAAAAAAAAAAGATAAAAAATACGAAAGAAAATGGAAATTTCTGGCACGGCTTTGTCTCTTTGAGTCAAAATTTCCAGTTGAAACGATTCAAAATTTTTGTGACGTCATGAAATGCATATTTTCGTGTATATAAGAGTCCGGCCGGCTCGCGTGCCACGCTTTTCTTTTAAACTTGGCGTCGAGTCTCTGCCGGATCTCTGGACCTCAGGCACGTTTCAGGCTCATATTTCACGTTCATATAATTTTTATCCGGTTCGATCATGATCACAGTTCAAAGAAAAATGGAGCTTGAGAGCTCAATTAGCCAAAAGTACGAGTCTAAAGTGACAAAGGTGCACTTTTCGCAATGCACGAACGCGAGGTCTATGCAATTTTCTATTTTCGTGCTTTTTTCGTCTATTTACAGTGGATGCGCTGGCACAGGATGGCCAATGTGTTGTTCGCTGGTTCGGTTGACGGAGATGTGTACATGTGGCGAATTCCCGATGGAGAGTGCAAAATTTTTCAGGGTTTTGGCCAGAGAGCCGAAACGGCTGTCGTTGTTCCCGACGGTAAATGGAACTTTTGTCGTTAATAATTGTGTACAGGGAGAGAATATTACATCAAAATTTACCATGTTTTTATAGTTCCCTGGTACCAACTCGTCGCTCTGAGAAATTTGAGCAAAAACAGTAATTCTTCATTCTCTTTCTATCGAAATTGCGGAAATTGCGACATTTTTCGCCCTTTTTCTGATACAAATTTACTATGTTTTTGCTCAAATTTCTCGGAGCGACGACATGGTGCCAGGGAACTTTAATGACATAGTAAATTTTTAGCGTTATGGCAAACAAATAACTGTAGAAAAACTGTAGACGAATTTTCGTCCTTTTATCGATTCGAAATTTCGATATTCTCTCAAAAAACGTGTTTTTTTTATTCTCAATCGAAAACGAAAAGAATATTCAAGGATTCAAATTCAGCTTCGCTGCTTCCTGACGAATGACCGATATCAATTCTTGATTTATCAAAAACATAAATCGCAGGCCTGCAATCTAAAAAGTCAAGAAAATTTATTAGGGGGAAAATTATGACGAATTATTGACTAAACGGAAATTTTAGTGACTAATATTCACCTCTATCACGCTATTGTTGTTTAGCTTCATTTTGTTGCCCGCAAGGATCGGTCGACTGTCGACAAAAATCGGTCTTTTGCCTTCGGACGAAAGAAAAAAATCTCCGTTGTTTCGCAATCTGATGATTCCGAAATTCCGATTTTCTCTCAAAAAACGTGTTTTTTATTCTCAATTGAAAACGAAAAGAAAATTCAAGGATTCAAATTCAGCTTCGCTGCTTCCTGACGAATAATCGATATCAATTCTTGATTTATCAAAAATATAAATCGCAGTCCTGCAATCTAAAAAGTCAAGGAAATTCATTAGGTCGAAGATTATGAAGAATAATTGACCAAACGAGAATTTTAGTGAATTACGTAAAATTCTCTCCGTGTAAAATGGAGCGTTGTTCACTCGCTTTTTTTTTGCTCCAACAGGCAAAAGACTGGCGGTCGGATACGAAGACGGCACGGTACGAGTTTTGGATCTCAAAAGTGGGACAGTACAATCAACTAGTACGCCTGGTTCCGGCCATTCCTCCGCGATCACCGACCTGGATTGTCAATCGGACAGCAAGCTCATAATCTCCGCTGCGGTCGATGGCAAAACGATTTTGCGAACGTCACAAACAGGCGCGGTAATTGAAACGATGTTTATGCATTTTTGACCGTTTCGTTTTTTTCACTGACCATGACCTTCACCCGGTTATTGACCTTGACCCTGAACCCATGGACCGCGGTCGCTTTTTTCTGGCCTTAATCGCAAATTGCTTGATATTTAATGACGAAAAATGATTGAGAATAAGAAAAAACTAATTTTAGTCAATGAAATCTGGGGTGAATGGTAAAAACGATGAATTTTATGGGAAAAAATTGTTTTTCAGGTCGTAGCGACCCTGCAAGATTTGCAGGAAAACAGGCCGGCCAATCGCGAACAGAGCGGCGAATCCAGTGCACCTGAAATAAAAGATAATTGGGTCGAGGCTGTGGCATTCTGCTCTGACATAGATTTACCATTGGCTGCTACTGGCACCGTCAACGGTGAAATATTCATTTGGGACATTACGAGAAAAGTAAGGAGAAACATTTTTTTTTGTAAAAAATATTCAAATTTTTGCTTGCACATTATCGCGCTCACGATACTCTGGAGCACTTGGTGCATGCTAATTTTTTTTGTTTTTTGTCAATGATGCGTTTTACGGTTGAAAAACCGTGGGCTCGAATCTAATGACTTTGAATATTTAAAATAATTAAGAAGGTTCCGCTATGGCGCAGGCAATAACGAATTAAGTGAGGCACAATTCCCAAGAAAAAAAGGCGATCTGCTTTTCGTTTAGCAAGCGATCCGTTGCCAAACTCCTAAAAAATGAGATGTTCCGAGCATTCTGTCGATTTTGAGTAGAAATATCTCCTCCAAACATTCGTTGACCCCACTATTTTTTTATTGATTCGGAACCCTTGGAGTTTTTTTTATAAATTGAGATTTTAATACGCGTTTTATCTAATCGCGAAGTATTTTTAATATTTTTCTGATTTCATAAGGGTGAGAAATTTGCGTAAAGCCAATGTTGAATCGAGTGACTTTCGACTTGGAAAATATGTAGTAAAATTTCGTTGACCCAGGATGATTTTGAAAGAGATTAAAGTTTGCTACCTAAATAACAAAATATTTCGTTTTCAGATTTTAATCTAATTATCGCTCTACTAACGGAACCTCCTTAATTGAAATATTTCAAATAATTGATCGAAATATTTAAATTTATCAATAGAAATGTTTCAAATAATTTGAAACGGTTTCCTTTCGAAAAAATTGTAGTTTTGGTCAAAATGATGACGAATTTTCTCAAAACCTAAGCGCCAATACCGAATAAGTCGTGAATTTCAAGAGCCTCGTGTACAGAGCTCGGATCAACCTGATCCAGTGCTCTAGTTCCTTCGTCAAATGAATCATCAATTTACTTTCGATAAATTCGCCGGCTACTCGAATCAATGAACTATTTGTCGCATACAAAATGGAATTCTCTTGGTTAATTACTACTAATTGTTAAAACATTATTGCACAGGTACTGAGGCACAAAATTACTCAAGAAAGTGGAGTAAGTAAGCTCGAGTGGAAAGGCAAAACCCCGTTTTTGTTTTCCGCCGGTTTGGACGGTATTCTCAGGTGTTACGATGCGCGGACAGCCCAGTGCGTCAAATCGTTCACCAGCCACACCGAAGACATTCTAGACTTGTACATTTCTGCGTAAGTCCCTTGCCATTTTCTATAACAACGAAAATTTGTCAAAATTCGATCGTTCAGGTCGAATTCCTCGTTTCTGAAGAAACAAAAAATTTACAAAGCGAACGCTCGTTTCTTGAGTTTCCATTTTTTTGCAGCCAGTCTTGGTCACGTCGGAATATTGACTAATCCGTAAATTTACAATCTTCACCAAAACTGGCTCAAACAAAAATGAAAACTACGCGAGAAAAGTTTTTTTTTATGTATTTTTTTTTAATAGACGTTTTTTGTGATTAAACAATGAGGAATATTAATTTTTCAGCGACGGAACTCGGATATTGACGACGTCGGACGACTCGACAGCGCGAGTATTCGATCTTAATATATGAAAAGTGTTGATTGTTCGCATAAACTTGTGAAATTCCAATCGTTGTATCAAAAAGAGAGAGCAAAAGAAAAATAGAAAAAAATTATGTTATACCCGGTACGAAGAAAGAATTAAAAATATTGTATGTTAGAAAAACTTCCAGTTCGTTTATTTTTCGTATTAAAAAACGAGAGAATAAAGCACGAAAACCGAGTAGAACTTTTTTTTATTTCTTTTCTAGGATAGTGTTTTTGTGCCATTGAGTGTCGAGGGCATGACGTTTTCCCTGCCAATTGAAATGGGTCGGATCATTTTCTTCTCCGTTTTCAAAGTCGAAAAATCGACTCAATTCTATCGCCAATTTTGATCTTACGAGACCAGCGCCCCCTAATTTCGACGAGGCTGGATGATACACTCTGCCTGAATTTATACTCATCCACAGTTTGTCCGGCTCGAATGGCACCTGTTGGCGGGAAAGAAATCGCTCAGTATATCGAAATATTCGTCACAATGAATGAATTTGTTTCTTCGATCGTTCTAAATGCCAGAAAATGAGGAACGAAACTGACCATTAGTGAGTCGCCCGCGTGAGCGTAACTGAACCACCAATCCTGTGGCTCTTTTTGCAGGACGTGGGTAAAGACGATCGGTAAATCGTCGCAACGCACGAAATTTCTCTCGCGGCCACATACGGATAAATACGGAAATGTTTTATCGAACCGACCCGTATCGTTTCTTTTCAAGTGCTTGAAGAAGAACGTCAAGAACTTTTTTTCTGTCAATCATATTTACGTCGTTCGTATTATTATCATTATATTATTGGGATTTAAGGAGGTTCCGCTATGGGCAGGGAATAACGAATGCAGTGAGACACAATTCCCAAAAAAAAATTACGATCCGCTTTTCGTTTAGCAAGCGATCCGTTGCCAAACTCCTCAAAAATGAGATGTTTCGAGCATTCTGTCGATTTTAACTAGAAATATCTCCTCCAAACATTCGTTGACCCCACTATTTTTTTATTGATTCGGAACCCTTGGAGTTTTTTTTATAAATTGAGATTTTAATACGCGTTTTATCTAATCGCGAAGTATTTTTAATATTTTTCTGATTTCATAAGGGTAAGAAATTTGCGTAAAGCCAATGTTGAATCGAGTGACTTTCGACTTGGAAAAAATGTAGTAAAAGTTCGTTGACCTGGGATGATTTTGAAAGAGATTAAAGTTTGCTGCCTTAATAACAAAATATTTCGTTTTCAGATTTTAATCTAATTATGGCTCTACTAACGGAACCTCCGTAATTAGAAAATGGAAAATCGTTACTATCGAATTTGCCGCTATTTTTTTCAAGGTCTTGTTCCGTGACACGAGAAAAATGGTTACTGTACCTTTGAAACACGACGTAAAGTTTTTCATTCGTGCATCGTCCAAAAAGAGCTGCAAATCGAATTTTTAGTGGCCATACAATACGCTCACATTGGATGTTTTGTTTTTCAAGTCGATTCGAACATATTTACCATTCCCTGATGGTCAATGTAATAGAAATATTCTCGGACTTTCGGCTCGGGCGACTGTCCTTGAATGTAGTCGACATAATTTCTGCAGATCGCTGATAATCGCAGTGAATCACGAATTTTTAATAACATTTCTGCAATTTTATTGAATATTTTTACGAAATAGTCATTTGTGTCAATGACGAAATTCGTAGCAACCGATTTTTGCATCAAGTTAGGATCGCGAGATTCCGGATTGGCATGCCATAAAATTACGAGCAAAATATTGATAACAATTGTTTGTAGATCGGGATTATCGCGAATGATCAGCTGATAGCACGTCATACGCAACACGCGTTGACGTGAAGTCGAGTACAGGCCGCGTGCGTCTTGCTTTTGCGTAGCAATTTTGGCGGGAAAAGTTTCAAGTTCAAACAAGTTCAGCCGTGCTGTTCAAAATATTTAGGAAAAAACGACACGGAGTGGAAGGATCAGATGAAAATTCTGAATTTTCTAACACGCTGCGAATTGAGTCGTCCTCATGGACATATGGATTAAAAAAAAAACTTGATTGTCGTGCGATAACAACGAAAAGCGTGTTCGAAATTTACCGGGCAAACAAAAGGTCGTGCCGGGCGATGGCACGGCGCCGTGTATAAGCAACCGCGGGGGTTCCCCCAGCTGAGTGAATACGTCATACGACTCTAGGCAGGGAAGAACCCGCCCCTCCGTAGCGAAGGGACAAAGAACAAGGAAATGCGGCGGCGCGGCTTGTAGATTATGATTGTACCACAGTACGGGGCCGCATCAAGTTCTAAGCACGTCATAGCTCTCGTCCAGGGTTGTTCGTTCATTATTAAAAGTCATAAATCAACCGAAAATGGAAAATCCGAGAAGCGATTCATCGAAGAATAGTAGAAATTTTCCGGGGAGTAAAATCGTCGGTTATTTCAGTGTTGGCGAAGGCCGAACTTTTAGGCCCGGCTCGTCTAAACTCAAGTATTTCTATCCACCACCGCACAATCATTGCGACTTTGATCTGGATGAGGGACGAAATCTCGTTTCTTTCGATGAACTCTATAAAAATCTGTTCAGCGATGAGTACGAAGCGGAAAATGGGGCCCCGATGTTGAAATGGATCGAATCTAATTTCGACAAGATGAAAGCTCCTCCCGGCAGTGATCGCTTGTAAGTATATAAATCTAACACACATCGCTATTTCCGGTTGAAATGTCCGTGAAGCAAACAATAAACGTTGGAAACAACCCAAAATGTTTTTCGGTTTTGAAAAGTGTCTAATGAATTCGATTTGATCGTCTCCTGTCGATTGTTTATTGCGAACAATGAGTTAATGATTGAAATGAAAAAAAAAACGTTATTCACGAAAAAAATGGCGTCGTCTGTGATGCAAACCCGTTAAAGTTTGCATCAACGAAAAGCAACGATATAGCTTCAATTTTTTTCTTCAAATTGCTAAGTTATTATTGCTAAATTGCTAAGTTATTAGCAATTTGAACCAATCGTAAAAATGGAAGAAATCACGATAAAAATGCGATTTCTTCGTTGACACACAATAATAAAATGTGATCTTATAGTTACTTGCTATTATTAGTAATTGTCAATTGGCAGGCTCACTCCGCATTTCGTATGTACCCATGGAATGTTGGTGCGTTTTCTGAGTGCTCCTTGTCAGCATCCCAACACCTCCTGGAAAATATGGGCAGGAAAATATGGCGGAACCATATATTTAAAACGCGATCCAAATTGTGGAAGGCAGTCGTTTGAGGCTGAGGGCAAGGCGATAAGACCCTGTTACTGGGGCTACAAATTCCAACAATACGTTTCGTCAGGTAGTAAAAAAGCATTTGATACCAAAACAATTGGCTTTTCTTCATTTTGGGGATTCGATATTCCCTGGCTGGGCGCGTTTGATTTGAAAGAATGACGGCGGAAAAAATGTTCAGAAAAAATAACTATCAACATGTTGAATTATTAATTGTAATTATTATTGCAGAGCTGCCAAACCAAGCTCCAGATATGACGAAGCCAGTTGTGCTGAGCGACGAATTTCGTTGCGTGCATCAGTATTCGTTGGGCAATTTTTCAGTGTTGTTTTCATCCCCCAAAAAAGCTGTTGTTTCCAAGCAACTTCTCACAGATCCGATTCCTCTCGACAAACTCAAATTTGTCGACATCAGGACGAAAGTTTTACCGCGAGTTATACCTGAATCATACGGAAAAACCATCAGCAAAAATCAGTATCTCAAATGGTGGGCGGGAGCACATCTCAACAACGACAATAAAATACTCTGTGCTTTCACAGACGAAGAAGGAATTGTACAACACGTGAAAACCTACAGTAGAAACGAGCTGGTCAAAAAGTCGGTGGTATGCATCAACATGTTTCTTTTATGAATAGATTATTGTTGTCAATGTTGCCAAGGCCTTTCTTCTTTCTTCGCAAGTTCCTTTTGAAGTGCTAAACTCGCCATGGTCTCGATGAACATCGATGTCGTGTCTTACAGAAATGAGAAAAAAATCAATATTTCACGATGTTGAACTTTGCATCGTTGGAATATGCAACGAAATTCCGTTTTTTCTTGAGTAGGGCTCGAGATTTTTATTCAATATTAGGGCAGGACGATGAAACGATTTTTTTTACGGATAAAAAACAAAAATCGGCACGTAAATCGTTATGGTTTTCGAAATTGAGCAAAAAATTGATAGAAAATATGACGTTGAAGTTTGCATCGTTGAAATGCAACGAAATCCTGTTTTTTCTTCACCAGAGCTCGTAATTATTATTCAATATTTGGCCCAGACGATAAAACGTTCGTGTCTCGAGCCCCAAAAACTCAATCGAGACGAAAAATAGCAACGATTTTCAAAATTCAACAAATTATTGATAGAAACAATATTTTTCGTTGAATCTCAACGTTGCACACTTCAGAGTCATGCATTCTGTTCAATAATATTCGAGTCTGAACGACGTTGAAGTTTGCATCGTTGGAATGCAACGAAATTCCGTTTTTTCTTGAGTGGGGCTCGAGATTTTTATTCAACATTTGGTCAGGACGATGAAACGATTTTTTTTTACGGATAAAAAACAAAAATCGGCGCGTAAATCGTTATGGTTTTTGAAATTGAGCAAAAAATTGATAGAAAATCTATATTTCGTTGAATCCCAACGTTGCAAACTTCATAATTTTTCACATATGAACCGAATAGTCGAAACTCTTGATGCATTCAAACTTCGCAGTTCCTGCTTTGAATTGAGAAATCGAACTCGTTGAACACGTCAGGCGTTCGCAAACTTTGAACCGAATTTTGTCGATCGTTACTACAATCCGGTAAATTATTATGCTAATTAATACAATAATTCATGGTTTTTTCAGGGTCACTGGAATCCGCATGATTGTATCAAGTCCTGTGAAGATTTATTGTCATTGATCGCAAAAAAGGTTCTCGATGATTGTGATGAAACGATTTACGCGTTCACAAAGATATCCGGTGAAGGAATCATCGTCACAGAAGAGTCTCCAACGAAGGAAAACTCTGTTGTACCGGAATGGTACAAAAAGGCCATGCGCCAATAAATCGACGTTGGACCACACGTTCGTCGAAACGACTCGGTCTTGTAGAGCCTGTAAAGCATTTCTATAAAAATGCGGAAAATACCGGCCGTATTTTTGCCAAAGCGAAAAGTACATATTTATTTTTTTATGCATTAAAAGTTATTTTTATAGATTAAAAGTTATTTTCATAGATTAAGAGAAAACATTTTAAAAGGCTCTGTTGCCATTCTTACGGATATACTTGCATTTGATTTTACTCATGTTGAAAGAGGAGCAAATTGTGCTTTCCAAGATACGAGCCCAAAGAAGATTCATTTTTAGATTCGTGATGCAAGATTTTTAAATTATAAGTGTATTTTATAATAAAAATGATTAATAACAAGTTCACGCCGTTTTATTTCTTCTTTTTATCCCGATCCGGCAGGAAATTATTGATTATTGATTGAGAACCAACCGATTTCACTTCTTTTGAAAAATCCACCATTAAAAATTATTCCGATAATCGTCAATTTACGAAAATTGTCCCATAATTGATTCGGGCTGCTCTATCCGAATAAAATAATTGATCGGTATGAAGAAATTTGGAACGTACGTCATGCTCAAGTGTGGGAAGAGGCCTAAGCGAGTTCGAGGTTTGCAAAAATACATGGAGAAATAATGGGAACTGTAAAATTCTATATTTGGGATTTTGGATAAGGCGATACAGGTCAAAACTCCAGAGTTACGATTAAAATACATTTTTATTATATCAGAATATTGAGTAGAGTCTCGTTCTCGTGTTGCGAATATTTTTCGCGCGTTTGAGCAATGGTTTTCGAGGTCGCCGCGGTTGGCGCTGTGGCGAGTCAATCGCGCTTTAGGTTTATCCCACTAGCGACATCTGTCCGGAAAAGTGGAATCAAGTTAGCAGCAACATTCACGTCGCAAACTCGTGATTCTGAAAATGGAAAGTTTTCGTAGCCGCCACGATCTCTCTCCTTGCTTCTTGCTTCACGCAGCGCGCAAGTTTTCATACACAAACACCGTGGTTCGTCCGCTTCAATTTACCACACGCCATGACGAAAAATTCACAGTGGAGTAGGAGTATTGTGGCTGTGACAGGTCGATCGTCGAATAGCGAGATTACCTAATAATACGATCAATAAGCCAAAAAATTCTCGAGCCCACAATTTCGCGTGAATCGAGTAAGGCACGCGATTATTTTTCACCCGGGTTATACGGCGACACCGCGTTCACCGAACTTTTCCTGTCCCGAGTGCGGGTCGACGAACGAGCCAACAAACACGATCAACGCGGATACGACCAACAAGAATCGTTCAGCCAAAGTAATCGCCGAGAATGGAGGTTGGTTTTCTTTTCGTAATTTGTCATTTCCGTATTTCTCCCTCCCAACTTTTTCCATGTGTCGTTTTTTGAGCGATACGTCTCTCAACCGAAATTCCGATAAATCTCGTGTCTCTAATCACACTTTTCCGATCTACGAAAAACCAAACTGCACCCTCAATTTCCGAGATTTTTTCTGCTCAAATAATTCTCGCGAGTATTTTCACGTTCCACAAAGTAATGACAAAGTAATTGCAAGATTCCCGCAACCCGTGTTATCTTTCGAAAACAAATTGTCAAGATTCGTCGCTGCCGTCTCAGTGCCGACAACATGAATCATTAATCAGGCCCTTAACCCTTAAGCACCTCCAAAAATCTTCGAGTCCCGGCACATTCGAACGTCCCTGACGTTCGCAAATCTCCCGAGTTCTCTGATTCCCAAAAAGCCAATTCCGGAATTCGTAAACTGCGGCAAACGTGGGCTTTATCGTAAAAATCCTGCGGCGAAAATCGATCCAGTCGTTATCGTTGAAAATTGAATTATTTTGTACGAAGTTACGTTTGAGATGATTGCGTCGCATTTTTTGTGTGGAAATAATGTTTTTTGTGGACGTTTCCAATCGGGTAGATCGACGACTGCTCAGCCGGTGGAGATTCGGCGGTCGAAGAAGAGGAGGACGAGGAATCGTTGCACGGATCGGGAAGTAACAGTAGCAGCAGCAGCACGAGCGGGACTACGACGAATTCTGAGAGCGGCGACGAGTCTGCGGAAGAGCATGACGGCAGCAGCAGGTCGGAAAGTCAGAGTTCCGGAGAGGAAGACGATCTGGACAACGATAATTCGCAGCACAGAGTGAACCACGAAAACACGAATACGGTGGTCAGTGAATTTTTTGCAAATATTGTCGCTGGAAGCAGCCACGAAAATTGAGAGTTTTTTACAGAGATGGGAAACTTGCGTGGCCGCTGGTCGTCGTGTAAAATTGCCGCAGGATCTGTGCGAACATTCTGAAATATTTCACGAGTTGTTGGAATATCCAAAAATCTGGGAAGAGTGTTTGAGCGGAGAGCAGCGCGAATCTCTGCTCCAGTTTCTGCCGAAATTCCCGGACGATTGCAACGTCCAAGCGGAAATTAATGAGACGCTGCGGATGCTTTTCCAAAGAGAAAACCAAAGGTAATTTCGAGAAACTAGAGGAATGAGAATTTCTCCAACGATCATGACTCCCATGTAATTAATTTTACGGATTCAAACTCATTCCAGGTTTGGCGTAACAGCCCTGGACTCGTTCCGGAATCATCTGTCCGCCGGTCATTTTCGTCCAGATATCAGACGTATGAGGAGTCTGTTGCGCAAAGCCCAACAGAGAAGGTTATTGTTCGAAGAACGTAAACGTTCGTACGAGCTTGCGGGACAGTTGTTCAAATCGCGGGAAAGTTTGTTGCTCAATGCCTACAAGCAGGGCTTTAATAATCCGACTCAGAGACCGTCGTCAAAGCTTCATTGGCGAAAACCGAAACCAGCAATGGGTGAGAACGATAACGTCGAAAATTTTTATTTATTACAAATATTTGAATCAATTTTCCTACGAAATGTTGTAACGCTCCTTAGACACAGTGCAATTTACGCGACTCCCTAGACACACATGGGTCTGGGGTTTAAAAAACTTCCAAAAAGTCAGGAAATGCATGTGGAAATCGATTCTGGGTGATGGATAACAATTCTTTCTTTCAAATTTATATTATTTAATGGTAATCGATGAAAAGAGAGAAATATTCACGCCAGTACACGTTTAGTACTAAAGTACTAAATTTGTTGAGGCATTAATATTTGTCAAGCAGTCGGTAGCGATTTATGTCAAATAACTGAACGGATAGTGTTTACTGAACACTAAAGGAGGTTCCGTTAGTAGAGCGATAATTAGATTAAAATCTGAAAACGAAATATCTTGTTATTTAGGCAGCAAACTTTAATCTCCTTCAAAATCGTCCTAGGTCAACCAAGTTTTACTTCATATTTTCCAAGTCGAAAATCACCTGATTCAACATTGGCTTTACTCAAATTTCTTACCCTTACGAAATCAGAAAAATATCAAAAATACTTCGCGATTAGATAAATCGCGTATTAAAATCTCAATTTATAAAAAAAACTCCAAGGTCTCCGAATCAATAAGAAAATAGTGGGGTCAACGAATGTTTGGAGGAGATATTTCTAGTTAAAATCGACAGAATGCTCGGAACATCTCATTTTTTAGGAGTTTGGCAACGGATCGCTTGCTAAACGAAAAGCAGATCGTCATTTTGTCGGAAAAGTTTTTAATTCGATTTCAATTAATAGTTGTAACTTGGATTTGGAATTGATAATTAAGGAGGTTCAGTTAGTAGAGCGATAATTAGATTAAAATCTGAAAACGAAATATGTTGTTATTTAGGCAGCAAACTTTAATCTCCTTCAAAATCTTCCCAGGTCAACCAAGTTTTACTCCATATTTTCCAAGTCGAAAATCACTTGATTCAACATTGGCTTTACGCAAATTTCTTACCCTTACGAAATCAGAAAAATACTAAAAATACTTCGCGATTAGATAAATCGCGAATTAAAATCTCAATTTATAAAAAAAAACTCCGAGGGTTCCGAATCAATAAAAAAATAGTGGGCTCAACGAATGTTTGGAGGAGATATTTCTAGTAAAAATCGACAGAATGTTCGGAACATCTCATTTTTTAGGAGTTTGGCAACGGATCGCTTGCTAAACGAAAAGCAGATCGTCATTTTTTTTTTTGGGAATTGTGCCTCACTCGATTCGTTATTCCCTGCGCCATAGCGGAACCTCCTTAATTCGCTTTCAAATCCTGAAATTATATTCGAAATCTCAAACACAAGCCACCACCGCGTGTGTCTATGGAGCGTTAAAGATCGAATCACTCGCTAAGACCTGAAATTGCTTAGTCGCTCTTATCCACGGCCTCGTTTTAAAAATGAACAGTGGAAGAAAAGACAAACATTCGTTACTTGGAAGAATTGAACGCGCTGCGATCAGAGCTCGGTGCCAATTCAAGACTGTCAGCGGACACAACATCCGAGAACGAGGAGAATTATCCTCACCTCCAGTTGAGCGGTGGCAAGCAAAAAAAGAAGAAACGTAACGCAATAGCGTTACAAACGACCCCAATGCGAGGAATGCCGTTGAGTCAAGAAGACGAAGCGATACGACCAGTTTTCTCGACGCTCCAACGTGCAGAGTACACGCCAAATCCGCTATTCCTTATTTCCGAACAAACGGAAGAAACTTACAGAGCGATGTTGCAAGCTCACAAAAAGCGACGAGCCCGACGAGACGTAAGTTCGCATACAGAAAAGTCTCTCAATGTTTCTCGGCATTCTCGAAAACTCTCCTTTCCGCAGGTACATCCGGAGCTCAATACCCAAGGCATCGCATTGGCCGATCTAACGCTCCGCGCTCAGATAGGCCAGAAGCACAAATTGCCGGCAAACAATAACGTGCGCGTGACGCCAGCAAAAAAAAGAATAAAGGTCGAGCCCATGTCACTCTG
Organism: Diadegma fenestrale; assembly: GCA_037043255.1. Classification (NCBI taxonomy): domain Eukaryota; kingdom Metazoa; phylum Arthropoda; class Insecta; order Hymenoptera; family Ichneumonidae; genus Diadegma; species Diadegma fenestrale. The sequence continues at coordinate 13,275,853 of CM073317.1, forward strand.
TCCTCCCATTATTTCAAAATCTATTCCGCCAAGTCCTGTCAAACCGGAGAGTGACAACAGCGATTATTCCCACACCACGGACGAGACCAAACACTTAATGACACCGGAAATCGAGCAGCGTTTCGCTGCTCTGACGCCGATAAAAACTGAACCGATCGACGGATACGAGATCCATCAATCTCCAAAAACCAAAATGTACTCGTCGCACTATTTTCCCATTTACAATCAAGTTTCGCACAACTTTACACATTTCTCTTCAATTTTTCACAGAAGTCCCATCACTCCAAAAATCAATCGTAATCTGTCATTGACCGCACCGATACCAATGGCGGAAATAAAAAAAGAAATCGACGAAAGCGATTACGACATCGACGTCAAATCGGAATACAATCAGACGATCGATGTCCCGGCTGCAGATTCCGAGGACGAAGAAGATCACGAGGATAAAAGAGAACTTGACTTGAATAATATCGACATGATGCAAATCCCTATCCAATTAGGCGATGGAATGGACATCCTTAACGAAGTCAAGTAAGAAAAAAACATTTTCGTTCCCTCTTTTCATTATTTTTGACACCCAAAAGCGAATTTATTGCAAAAAAAATTGCGAATTTTGGATATTTCTGGCGGCTGCGTTTTCGAGACGAATTAATTGAGTTTGGATTTAGATGCGAGGACGAAACGGTCATTGCGATGACGGAAAAGGAAGTTTCCGTGGAAGACGCCGACGATGTTTTGATGAGCGGAGGTGGCGAGTTGATGCAAGAAACTCACGCGTGCTTTTTCTCACTTTTGCGAGACGCTTTTATCTCGAAAGGCGAATATCGCATGAGTATGATGGAAATGAAGGACGCGGTGACTCTGTGGCAAGGCAACCCGATATCGCCGTTAAACGATTGGTACGCTTTGTCCTCATCCTGGCCAGCTCTCGTTCCGCGAGCGTTGAGTTTCCTCGCTGGTGAACTGACCTGCAACCAAGAGCACGAACAATCGCAAGACGGGGATAACGAGTTAGTTCCTTACTTGGAAAACAAAGGACGAGGCGTTTACGCCTGGATTGGGGCTGGTCGGGACTCCGATTCCAGATTGGCGTTGCTTTGTGCGCGGTTTCTTCTTCATCGGTAAATAATACGAAATGAATTTTTTCGAATCTTTGACATTTTTCGTTGACGATAATTTTTCACTGATTTCTTAAACTCGTTTGCGTCTCGACAGCGATTCTCTCGTGACTCCGCAAGTAGGAACGACAGCGTCGACGTTTGCGACGACAGCTCCCGTTCCCGTAAAATCGTATTCCGTGCAATCGCAATCGGGCAACGGAAACAGCAACGGCAGCGGGGCCGGCAGTTTTACCGGAAGTGCGAGAAGCGCGAGTCCCGTCGTTGAATCAGCCCCGCAGGATGGTAAACTCATGGAAACTATGACGGAATCTGAACCGCCCAGAGCGCTTTGGCCTACGGAATGGAAAGTTCGAGCATCGACGGCTGAAGAGCGTGAAGAATTCAGACGACAAGAGAGAATGCGTTACGCGGCACCTCACAAAGCTTTTACTTACAGAATGCACGGCTACGCTTCTGTCGTTGGTCCCGTGAAGGGGATTTATCAGCACAACGCTGGTAAGGTCAAATCATCGATTTTAAGGAGGTTCCGTTAGTAGAGCGATAATTAGATTGAAATCTGAAAACGATAAATTTTGTTATTTACGCAGCAAACTTTAATCTCTTTCAAAATCGTCCTAGGTCAACGGAGTTTTACTACAAATTTTCCAAGTAGAAAGTCACTTGATTCAACATTCGCTTTACGCAAATTTCTCACCCTTATGAAATCAGAAAAACATTAAAAATACTTCGCGATTAGATAAAACGCGCATTAAAATCTCAATTTATAAAAAAAACTCCAAGAGTTCCGAATCAATAAAAAAATAGTGGGGTCAACGAATGTTTGGAGGAGACATTTCTAGTTAAAATCGACAGAATGCTCGGAACATCTCATTTTTCAGGAGTTTGGCAACGGATCGCTTGCTAAACGAAAAGCAGATCGTCATTTTTTCGGAAAAGTTTTTAATTCGATTGCAATTAATAGTTGTAACTTGGATTTGGAATTGATAATTAAGGAGGTTCCGTTAGTAGAGCGATAAATCGATTAAAATCTGAAAACGAAAAATTTTGTTATTTAGGCAGCAAACTTTAATCTCTTTCAAAATTGTCCTAGGTCAACCAAGTTTTACTACAAATTTTCCAAGTCGAAAGTCACTTGATTCAACAATCGCTTTACGCAAATTTCTCACCCTTATGAAATGAGAAAAATATTAAAAATACTTCGCGATTAGATAAAACGCGTATTAAAATCTCAATTTGTAAAAAAAACTCCAAGAGTTCCGAATCAATGAAAAAATAGTGGGGTCAACGAATATTTGAAGGAGATATTTCTAGTTAAAATCGACAGAATGCTGGGAACATCACATTTTTTAGGAGTTTGACAACAGATCGCTTGCTAAACGAAAAGCAGATGGTCATTTTTTCTTGGGAATTGTCCTCACGTCATTCGTTATTCCCTGCGCCGTAGCGGAACCTCCTTAACAGGCCCGAATTAGAGTTTTATTATTCTTTACAAATTTTTAACGTGGAAATTTTATTTATCACAGGCTCCGGGCTCGCAAAAGCTCGTGGACATTCGTTGCTCGTTGCCGAGCGGCCAAATTTCGTAACCATCCTCGCTCTCGTCAGAGACGCCACGGCCCGGCTTCCCAATGGCGAGGGAACGCGATCGGATATTTGCCAATTGTTAAAAGATTCCCAATACATAAGAGATCAAGGTTTAATGCAACCGGGCCAAGAGAAAAATCCTGGGGAAAAAGGGGCCGAGGGTGGAGGTCACGAAAAGGAAGGGTATCTTCATTCTGTGGTTTCCGGTGCGCTTGACCGCCTACATTACGAAGCGGATCCCTGTGTGCGTTATTACCCGCGCCGTAAAGAATGGCTCTATCTCCATCGAGCTCGCTCCGAATCGGAATTTGGTAAGTTGTACAGAACGAGCTCATAAATAACCAAAATTTCCAGACTCGAGTAATTCCATGGTTTTTCTCATGTTTTTTTTTAGAAATGTATCATCAGCAGCTTCAGGGTGTCGCAAAAAACAAAAAGAATTCTGGAGGCTCCTCGAGAAACAAATCGGGCGTGCAGCCTTCGCCGAAAGCCATTAACGGCAACAAAGAGCAATCTCCGAACAGCTCGAGGGAAACGACACCGAAAAAGGAGAGAAAATCGACGATTTCGAGCCAACAGATCGCGAACAGGTGATTATTGATCGAACGATGACCTCGGCAATTTCCATGACTCTGAAGTTTGCAACGTTGAACGAAAAATATTGTTTCTATCAATTATTTATTGAATTGCCAAAATCGTGGCTATTTTTCGTCTCGATTTATCGTCTGGGCCAAATATTGAATAATAATTACGAGCTCTGGTGAAGAAAAAACATAATTTCGTTGATTCGAATGAATTTTCTTAATTCTTCAGGAAAGACACGCGGAAGCCCGCAGTTGAGGAAAAGCTCGTAGTCGACCAGTCGATTTCGACGGAGCCGCTGAATCCGGCAACGACAACATCGACAACAACGACAACAACTTTATCGCAAACGGTGACGCCCGGATCGATGGCTGGATCAACGACCCCGACGATTTCGACATCGTCAACGATGGCGGTTGCCGGTGGCCTGCCTTCGGTGATTATGGATCAAATGTGCGAGCCCGTAACAGTTGCGGTGGATTCGAGCCCGCAGCAAATATCGACTCAACCAATATCTTCGGCTCCCTCGCACCAGCAATTGCGTGAGCAGCAACAGCAACAATTACGAGAACAACAACAATTGCGTGAACAGCAGCAACTCCGAGAGCAACAACAATTACGGGAACAACAACAATTGAGAGAGCAGCAACAATTGCGAGAGCAGCAACAGTTGCGAGAACAGCAACAGTTGCGGGAACAACAACAGCTGCGGGAACAACAACAGCTGCGGGAACAACAACAACTGAGAGAGCAACAGCAGCTCAGGGAACAGCAACAATTGCGCGAACAACAACAACAACAACAACAACTGCGTGAGCAGCAGTTGCGTGAAGCCCAGCAACTGCGGGAGCAACAATTACAACAACAACAACAACAACAGCAACAATTAAGAGAAGCCCAACAGTTGCAACAGCAGCAAATAAAGAAAATCGCTGCTTCGCATGTCACTGGCAAACCCGTGGCTGTGGTCAAGACGAATGCGACGCAAAGTTTGCTGCAATCCAACCAACAACACTTTCCTCATCACCAAATTCAAGTCTCGACCTCTGCGGGCTTACAAACTATTCGCTTGTCCGGCCACTCTGTTCTTCATTCGGCCCAACCGGTCGCAGCGACAACTGCAACCAGCGTGGGGACCACGCAAGCCAACATGACGACCATATTTCCGACCGCGAAAATCACGAACCAACAACAACAAAACGTCGTGACCAATCAACCGGGTAAAAGTATTTTACAGAACGCGAATCTCAAACAACACCAACAACACGTTCTTCCGGGAAAAACGCTTTTGGCCTCGCAAATAAAATTAGTTAGCTCAGGACAAATCAAATCTTTGCTCACGGGACACGGACTCCAAGGTCAAACGATTTTCATCAAACAATCGTCCCCTTCGACTGGGCAGACTCAACAAGTGCAACAGCAACAACTCAAGGTTCGTTGCTTGCAAAAAAAAAAGCGGATAATTTGCCATTTGGTTGATTTTTGACGGAATTTTCTCGTCACAGTTTAATGAAAAACTTTTTTTTTCTGGCAGCAAACGCAACAGCAACATGTGCAGCAACGTATCGTAACGACGCAGCAAACACAGCCTCAACAACAGCAGCAGCAACAGCTCCAGTCCTCGGGCATGCAAAGGATAATCGCACAGATCGGTGGAAAGCCGATCGCAGTCCAAATACAACAATCTCCGCATCAGCAACAACAGCAGCAACAAAAAATCTTGGCTAAGGTATTAACGAGTGCCGGTGGTGGACAACTCATATCCGTCGAAAGTCTTTTGGCTCAGAAGGGCTTGAAACTCGCGACTACCACTTCCCACGCCAATCAGCTCAATCGCCAAGGAAAACAAGTCATACAGACGCAATATCAGGTAAAACTCTTCTCATCATTTTTTCGGACTAAAGAAAATTTCTTGGACCAATTCTGTCCATCGAGTTTGGAATTAACCCTCGGACGGTAAACTCGTTTTTTTTAAATCCATTTCGGTGAACTTGGATCATAAATGACCCGAATTTTGAAAAATTCATATTTTCGGTAAAATTGGGCTGATTTTTTCCGTTTTGCGATGCAGGATCACGCGAGTCCAGGGCAGTTTTGCTCAAAGTAAAAAAAATATGTCAAAAATGCGGAAAAACGTGAGAACGAGCTTTTTGTTCCAAAAAATTCATTGCGTCTAAGCCTTGGAAATCCATTTTCCGATTTTAAAACGAGCCAAATCCGTGTCGTGAATAATGAAAATTACCAATTCGATTGTTCGCAGGTCGTGTCGCAGGCTTCAAGCGTATCCGGTCAACCGAAATTGATAGTGACGTCGCATCAGCAGCAGACACCGGGTGCCCAAACGGTGAGAATGGTGACGGCCCAGTTGGCCGGTAAGCCGATAGTTTTAGCGAGTGGCAACAAAGGTGTGGGCCTGAGTCAAAGTGGCGTCGTCCTCGGGAAGCAGCAAGGCTCGCAGCAGCAGAATAATCAGCAGCCGATAATCTTGCCGAGTCAATTGTTAAACATAAAGACATTGCACGGGCTGAAAGTGATCCCAACACCGGCGGGTCTGAAAACGACGGGAGCGGCGGTGTACGCGCGAGTGATAGCGCCAACGACGATAGCGTCGACGCAAGCGAGTGTCGTGCAGCAGCAGCAGCAGCAGCAACAAACGACGTTGCAGACGCAAGCAGCACGAAGCAGTCCGTACGACAACAATCAATGATTCAAATTAGGACAATTATTTTCATTTTTTTCGCTATTTCAAATGTAAGGTTACGCGAGATTATTTTCGTGAGTGAGTGAATGCGAAACAAAGTGTACAACGGCCGAATCGAGGCGTTTCTGTACGTTAAAATAATAAAGAAAAGATTTTAAAACGTGAACCTGTCGCTGGCATCTCGAAAAGGACTTTTTCGGGACGGGGAAATAATAAAACAAACAACAATTACGATAAGTTGAGACTTATTCATAAAAAAAAAGGTAATTACAAAAAAAAAACAACGCGTGGTACGATTTGAATACAAAAATACGATTTCGTCTTGACCACACACAAAAAATACACTCAGATCGACGAAACCGCTATGTTACTTTCAACGGTATAAATAAAGTCTTACGTATAGGTAAAGTTTGTTAAATTAATTGTTGTACTAAAAATCTACGATTCAAGTCTAAATTCCGCTCGATTTTATTCTCCTAATCGGCTATAAGTTACGTCTTTTTATTCTTTTGTTTTTTTTTTACTAGGCAGTTGGTTCGCTGCCGCGTCTTTGGTCTGTGATTGTTTTTTTTTTCGCCATACGTTCGATTTTCCTCTTTGATGTAGGAACTTCACGATCGCCGCCGAGTACATATCAAATGCGTAGAATTAATGTATAAAATACCTCTGGATCCAGTGGCTTGTCAAAATTAGGGAAAATTGCGTTTCCAACGTTGCCAGTTCATTCCGGAAGTCGGAAAAATGTCAAGGAATTCTTGCTGTTGGGGAAAAAACTCTTTTCAAGATGAATCCGTGAAGAGAGTGTCAGAAAAGTTTGGGCAATCGTCTCGATTGAAAACGGGAATGGGTTTCGTCGCGAAGGAAATTACAGATCGATAAAATGTCGAAATTGACGAGCCACTGGGCGCAGGAGCAAAATTGGACATGCCGTTTGCCAGCAACTTGAAAAATATCACCGGTAGTATAAAAATTATGGCGGTACGGCACTGAACGTAACCGGAATTTATGGAACTAATGAGTTTACGTACGCTCTTGACATTGTCTTGCGTTGGGTAGAGCGAGCAACTGCAATTGGACGCGAACGAGGAACAAAATGGTGCGAGAGGAATTAAAAAGAAAAAAAGAGCCTTGGGCGAGGCTTGTTTTTCTGGTTGCCTCGTGCGTCGGTGAAGTTTCTCGATTCTCGGGAAGACAAGGCGTTAAAACACGCGAGGTTAACGGATTTATCGAACTAACGAGTTTACGTAGTCTCATTGACTCGTCGAGCGAAACGCGTCTCAACGATCTCCGTTTTTTTCTTCCTCGCTTCGTCCAACGAAATTATACTAACGCATGTACACAGGGACACACACACACTCGGATATTTACAGACACATACACACTTAGAGGCGCGAAAACGCCCAGTCGAAAGGAAATTACGTTTGGGAATTTCTTATGTCCTCAAATATGTCGATTAAATTATTCACACCTATCAGATATCCATCTTCGTGATTGCCGACTTGCCATTCGGCGTCGTGTTGAATACTCCGCAAGTGAGAAGGCAATGGAAGCGTTTTCGCGAAATCGATCATCCACACTCCTGCGTTTTTGGCGTCGTGAACGAAAAGAAGACTCGAGCCGACGACCTCGTGGGAAGCGAAAAACGGCGAGGCCTTTAGGGTCGCCCGTATCGCCTTCAAACGTTGCAAATACTTCGGTACAGCGTGCGAATAATTTTCAACGAAACGCTTTAGAGCTTCCGTAACCTTGACGAGGAAACACACAAATTTAGCCAATTAATTACGTGAAATTCGACCATCAATTTTATTCTGCACAAGTTTATGAGAAACTTGAACTTTGGCCGATCAAAAGTCATCAGTTTTATTTAATTATTAATCAAATTAATCGATTAAACTAATTAATTAATTGACTACTTTATTAATCAACTAATTAATTAATAATATTAATTAATCTGCTGCTAATTAATTAATAATATTAATTAATTAAACTAATTAATTAATGAGTTGCATTAATTAATTAAACTAATTAATTAATCAATATTGATTAATTAATTAATTAATGGGTTTAATTAAAAAATTAATAAGTTACTAAAAAAATGAATGAAATCAACAAATCGGCGGGGAAAAAAAAGGAGTTGCGGATTTTCTTACCTGCTCCCGCGTCCTTGTAGTCTTGAAATCTTTGGACGATCCTCCGTGACCAAGTTTAATACCCTCGACTCGAAATCCTAGCTCGGCCGTGCTCGATATTGTCTCGCGCCATACCATGTATCGAGGCTTCGTGACCCCTTGAACTCTGCGTTCTTCCGCGTTCGGCGCTGTTGGATCGACTTGAATCATTTTTTCGTACATGTCTTTCCGCAACTGGAGCAACAATCAGAAATCAAAGCGATAAGTTTTTTTTTTTAAAACAACAAATTTTGTATTAAAAAATAATTTTATTATATTGAAAACACCATGATCTATGGGAATTTATGGAAAATTTTAGCCTCGCCCATGTTTTCGAACAAGTTTTCGAAGGAAAACTAAATTTTAAATCGTTTTTTCTTAATTTTTATTCTTAATTTAAATCGTAATTTTTCTTAAAATTACAGGCTCAGATTTTACATTTTTGTGAATGGATTTTCCCATTTTACTGTTTTTTTTTTTGGTCAGTCTAAAAAAAAAGGGTTTCGATGTATATTTTTCGTTTTTGGTGTCATTTCAATAGTGAAAAACTCACTTTGGGTCGTTCCTTGGCTTTGGCGAGTTCGGACTCGAGGTAAGTTCGTACACCAACTTTGCAGTCCATGACACAGGGTTGTTCAAAATCGCCGAGGAGATCTTGGAGCTGTAGATACGAGGCGACGATCGCGCCTTTGTGAGGATCGTCCTCAACTTCTTTGATGCCTGTGCTGTCGGTGTTTTGATGATTGTGGCGATCGTCTTCGGGTTCCCGGACGTCGAGGACGCCTTTGAATTCGGGCACGTAAGGTCGCAGGACGTCGCGCATCAATAATTTGAAACAAGCCTCTTCCTGGGGACACAACTTTTTCAATATCGTGCCTGGCGTTGGTCCGGCCCGGAAATTTCCCTGGTGGCCAGCCAATTGAACCTGATCGATGCAAAAAATTGAGTGTTGAAAGAAACGATAATCCTCGATTTGTTGAGTCGTTAATCAAGCAGTCGGTAGCAAATTATGTTAAAAAGCTTTAAAATCCTGAAATTTTATCCGAAATCTTCGAAAACAACGACTCGTTTTATATTCTTGTTCTGTCCACCGAAATTTACTGCATTTTAAACGAATCCAACGTAATGAAATCGCAAACATCTCGATATTTTAATTTTCCAAGTGTTGTCAACGTTTTGAATTTCAATGAGCTCCATATCCTCGTTATCGCTCTTCCGGCTGCTATTTCAAACATTTATAAATAACACTCTTCACATCCTTTTGCTGCTGCGTTCACTTTTATTGCTTCCTTGTAGCCCAATAAACTACAACGAACAGGAACACAACAAAACTAACATTGGGCAGTCCAGAGCCATTTAAACTACCGTGTACTAATTTATTATCAGAATATAATTAATTATGAGACGTTGGTATTCATGACTCTGAAGTTTGCATCGTTGTAATGCAACGAGATTCTTTTTTATCTTTAGCAAAAGTAATAATTCAAGTGCAAAATGTAATTGGGATGATAAAATGATCGATTTTAAGCCCCAAAAAGCGTATCGGCTGGATAAATTTGGATGATAATGAAACCTGAACAAATCATCAATGAAATCTAATTTTTTTCGTTGCATTCCAACGTTGCAAACTTCAGCATCATTTATGGTATTCAAATATTCGTGGATATTTTATTTTCGAATGAATTTTTCCGCCTTTTTCCTATACCATCGAAATGGGAACGAAATTTGTCTCGGGAATGGAAAAAATAGCAAAACTGCAAAGCAAATGGAATTCAAAGAAAAACTCACCCATGGATATCGTTGTTTTTTGTATGTCTGAAAAAATGGCGTCCATTGAACAATATTTCTGAGTTTTCGCCATCCAGAGCTCTGTAATCAATAAGCAATAAGCACAAATTCAGTAATCGAGTAAATCCAGCCGATCGATCGTTTCAGCGCTAAACAATTAAAAAATTTAATAATTTCATTAAAATTACAATCCGCTGTGAAAAAAATTTCCATCGAGTATTTTGAATAAATTGAGAAACCGAATCGCCAACAAAGTTTTCGACAAACTCGCTTTCGTGTTGAGCAAAAAAAAATAGTGAAAATAAAACGAGATTCTAGATGTTTTGACTGATCAAAATTCACCCGATCGATTAAGGGGTCACGAGTCTGCTTGGAATCCAAAGACCGCGAGGATTTTTTTTGAATTTTCCTCCTCACCAGACGAAAGTTTTATTTTGATCCAACGATCGTAGATGTTGTTAAGATTAAGGAGGTTCCGCTATGGCGCAGGGAATAACGAATGCAGTGAGGCATCATTCCCAAGAAAAAATGACGATCTGCTTTTCGTTTAGCAAGCGATCCGTTGCCAAACTCCTTAAAAATGAGATGTTTCGAGCATTCTGTCGATTTTCACTAGAAATATCTCCTCCCAACATTCGTCGACCCCACTATTTTTTTATTGATTCGGAACCCTTGGAGTTTTTTTTATAAATTGAGATTTTAATACGCGTTTTATCTAATCGCAAAGTATTTTTAATATTTTTCTGATTTCATAAGGGTGCGAAATTTGCGTAAAGCCAATGTTGAATCGAGTGACTTTCGACTTGGAAAATTTGTAGCAAAACTTGGTTGAGCTGGGATGATTTTGAAAGAAATTCAAGTTTGCTGCCTAAATAACGAGATATTTCGTTTTTAGATTTTCATCTAATTATCGCTCTACAAACGGAATCTCCTTAAGATCGTTTTGATCGAGAGACAAAAATGGAAAAAAGTTTAGTCGTGTTGTTCGGACCGAAGATGAACGCTTAAAGAACGGAAAGAATAGTGGAGCATGTGTGGAGAACTACCTTTGTAGTGATATCTACATTATCGGTGGGAAGAGTTTTCGAATCGGATTGATCGGATTCCCATTCGGAGCTAAGATCGTCACCGCTGGGTTCGCCCCACTCGATCAATGACGTAGTAGATGAGGACGTAAAACTCGATTGCGGCACTTGGAGGAGTTGTAAATATTGTCCGTAACCAGAGGTCGTATTATTAATAGAAGAATTGATATTGTCAACGAGTAAGTGACCTTCGAACTTGTCGTTTATGAAATCGCAATTGAATCTCGTTTGTGAGACTGGAATGTCGGAGGTCAGACGTGTCTGATGGGTGTTTGGCGAGGGCGATGGACTTCTGGACGAGGACGACGAGTGTCGATCCTGTGTGATGGACAAACGTCTCGAATTCCGTCTAATCCTTGGCCTGCCGATTCTCCGTTGCCGCGTTAACAATCGTTTCTCGCACAAAATTTCATCCTCGTGATGTAACACGACACAGCTGTCCGTGAAATTCGCTTTTGTGCAGACGATTTTCGGTATCAACCTTTCGCAAGTGTCCTGCATATCGAATATTCGGCTGATTTATTTATTTTTCAAAATTACGTAATCCGCGATAAGCGACGCTTCGAATAAATACGAAAAATTTATATTTTTATCGTAACGTCGTCGCTCTCGTCGTTTTTTTCGTCCGAATTAATTTAAATTTATTAAAAACTCTAAATTAAGTTCGTAGATAGTCGGCTGAGTTTTTTTTACGAACACCCTCGAAATTATAATCGAGTAAAAATTAATTAGCGACTTTCTCGTGCCCACAATTTACGTGAACGATGCACAAGAATATTTCGACAAATATAATGAAGATGCAAAAGCCTGCAGCGTTCATTTCTCGACACACGATTTGGACGGTGTGCAGCAGGATTTAATCACAATTATTAATCCTTTCGCAAACTGGTCTCGGAGTGATCACAGGACTCGCGTGCAAATTGGCGTGATTCCCGATGACTTTCTCGCGAAGCGACGAAAAGAGATTGCGCCGCGTGGAGATTTAGACTGTCCTTGACCAGAGACTCGATTCGAACTGACCCGCTTTCCACGTGGTCTCCCCGATCACGATCCTTTTTCGTATTTTCGTGCACAAATCAGTAAGAAAAAAAAAAAATTCCCGATAAACCGTGGATTTACAAGTTCAAAGTATTTCAATATCACCCACGCAAATGTTGCTCGTTTCGGAATAGAGGCGACGGGAGAGAGTGCGAGAAAGACGTAAACGCCTTGAGCCTGTTTTTCCGTATGTGTGGGCCTGCTTCGTGACGAATTCGCGCGCTTCTCTTGGCGCGCGGCTGGAAAGCCTGGTGTGCCACTTTTTAATTCACGTCTTGGTCGCCAGCAAACATACACTTTGCGAAGGACTCAACGGCCGTTCGAGAGGTGGCAAAAATATACAGACGAAGCATCAACAACAGAAAAGAAGGAAAAAAGCCTCCCACCGCGGATTGGACGTCGTGATTTTTGTCGAGTATAAAAGAAATGAAAATATAAAACCCCACCACGTTTTTTTTCGTATATTTCCACTCGCTCCGGAATAAAAACGTCGTTCCTTTCGTTCGGCTCTACTTTTTCAGACTCAACTCACGCCACACGCTTTTTATCTCATTTTATTCCGATTCGATTATAAATGACGTACTTGAGCTCGTAAAAGAGACAATTATATCCAACTAATGAGTTCCGGCTTATCTCGCGTCGCGATGTAGATCGACGGCACAAGTGTCGTCACGAGTTAACACTTCACTCTCGACAAACCTCCGAGCAGTCCAGATAAAAATGGTTATATTTTTACTTCTTCCCCCTCTCCCCCCCCCCCTCCCTCTCTCGTTATCGTGAACCGCGAAACGGGAAAGAAAATTCTTATCTCGCAGGGTTGACGAGATACGACGTTTATTTGACACGTAAAGTCTCTCGTTATTGATGCAGTGTCGAGAAGCCAGTCCGAGGTATTTTCCGCATTTTTCGTCACGTCGTTGAGCTCTTTTTCCTCCCGTCAAAAATAAAATTCCAACGCAACTCTCCAGAGTTCTCTCTTTGCAAACTTTGAATTCCTCGATGAAATGTGTTGGTCGAAATTGAGCAGAAATTAATCGTTAATTAGTAATTATCGATCTTTTCATTAGTGCTGGTAATTAAATTGTTCGAAGGACGATTCGGTGATGCGCGATTGAAAAACGAGTCTTTGATACCGTCGAGTCGATATTGCACGAACTGCGGTCATCGTGGTCGCAACTTTATGGGTCGAAATTGTCGATTGGGAGTTGCGCAAGAGATCTTACGCGACGGTTTCGCGCATAAATGAAATATCGAATTTCTATGCTCTCGATAGACGTAATTCGATGCAAAATGGAGTCGTCGACGAAAACGTGGTCAAAAATCGTTGCGAAGTAAAGTTTCACGCGAAAGAACGGCGCACTAAGTAAAGAATGGTCGAAGCATGATGAGCGAAATGAATGAAAACTCGTGCTGGCAGCGAGTAACTTTTCCGATGGCTCCGCGGCTCGGAAACTCGGTCGACAATGATATTATAATCGTGGCAACTTGTTGACTGGACCAGCAAATGTTATCTTGTTGAATTCTCGCGGTCTCTTCGCCCTCTACTTTGTGGATGGATAAAAAGCCACGGATTTACGTATGCGCAGTCGTAAACGATTTTTTTTTCTCTCGGTACACGCGGAACTCGACTCCCTCGCACTCGAGAATAGTTCTCGTCGGTTTCTACACTTGTAAATGATTCTTGGCGCGGTAATGCGATACGAAACTTCGCACACGTTATTCGCATGTGAAACAAACCCAAACACACGCACGCGCGATGGAAAAGAATTGAAGAGTCTACGGACGAGCCAATGTTGTAGAGCGGAACGTTTTACGGGCCAACTCGAACTGAATTGCTCTCGACGATCAAGGAATCATTTATAAACATATATAGATCTATATTCCAGTATCGGCGTGTATACAGATATAGCTCGTTCGGCGATGAACTTTACACAGTCCAGGGGAACGACTAGAACCAAGAAAAAGTGGACGAATAAGAGGAAGGAGTGATCGAAGAAATCGCCGCGCGCGCGATTTCTGCAGTCGATATGACTCGGCGCAAGAGCTGCTTGATTTACGTGCATACGGGCCTTACCGAGTGACCGCACGCGCTTCGCAAATGCGTCATCGGGACACAGCGCCGGGCTAATTAATGCATACATACGTTATTAGACAACTCCGCGAACCTGTTTTACACCCGTTGCTCTTTCTCTCTCCCCGTCCCACGCTCTCCATTTCCCTCATCGCTCACCTCGCGCGCGTGTTTGCATTTCGCTTACTCGTCCGTTAAATACGTCTCAATTTTTTTTTTTCACCTGTCAAATGTGACGTTCGAATAACGTATGCGCGCAATTTCACGCAAACCGGAAGACCTAACAGGAAATTTTTGTTTCGCGCTACGGATTGCTCGGCGATGAGCAATCCGCTCGAAAATTTCACTCGAAAACGCATTCGTCACGATTTTGCTGACGAAATTCGATTTACCAAAAAAAAATCTTGAAACTTGAGCATTTTTTCGCCTCGTCTCGTTCTGAAATTTCTTGGATTTCCGATAATCGTTTCGGATTCTGGAGAAAAGGGAAAAATTTTGAACTTTTTTCTTTTTTTTTGGTTGAGAAATAAACGAAAGACAAAGTCGCAGCTTCGTCGACGTCCTCGAAAGCAAACGACGATTTTTATTGATATCGCTATTATACAACGTTTCGTAATCCATGTCGCGGGTAGAAGATTGAAAAAAAGACGAAAAGAGCGAGGAATCGTTTGATGCTTCAATATAACGCAATGCGCGTCTCTCAATCGTGTTTTAATGAAGACGTACAACCATTAGAGTGGCTCAAGTTAACCGAGCTCATATTTTACCACGTTTCAAGTGCCGGGCTACCATAGAAGCGCGACGTTCGCGTATTCACGTCCTTTTAAATACGTCGCTAATAACCGGGACACGAGAATTATTATTGACCGCTTTCAAGTCCCATTTTTAGCGATCTTTGAGCGAGTATCTCACGAAGAAAAACATGTTAAAAGACGCGAGGAAAATAGTGCGAAGTAATACTCCGTTAAGGAGGTTCCGCTATGGCGCAGGGAATATCGGAGTGAGGCACAATTCCCAAGAAAAAATGACGATCTGCTTTTCGTTTAGCAAACGATCCGTTGCCAAACTCCTAAAAAATGAGATGTTCCGAAAATTCTGTCGATTTTAACTAGAAATATCTCCTCCAAACATTCGTTGGCCCTACCATTTTTTTATTGATTCGGAACCCTTGGAGTTTTTTTTATAAATTGCGATTTTAATACGCTTTTTATCCAATCGCGAAGTATTTTTAATATTTTTCTGATTTCATAAGGGCAAGAAATTTGCGTAAAGTCAATGTTGAATCAAGTGACTTTCGACTTGGAAAATATGTAGTAAAAGTTCGTTGACCTAGGATGATTTTGAAAGAGATTGAAGTTTGCTGCCTAATTAACAACATATTTCGTTTTCAGATTTAAATCTCATTATTGCTCTACTAACGGAACCTCCTTAATTATCAATTCCAAATCCAAGTTACAACTATTAATTGAAATCGAATTTGAAAATTTTCCGAAAAAATGACGATCTGCTTTTCGTTTAGCAAGCGATCCGTTGCCAAACTCCTAGAAAATGAGATGTTTCGAGCATTCTGTCGATTTTCACTAGAAATATCTCCTCCAAACATTCGTTGACACCACTATTTTTTTATTGATTCGGAATCCTTGGAGTTTTTTTTTTATAAATTGAGATTTTAATACGCGTTTTATCTAATCGCGAGGTATTTTCAATATTTTTCTGATTCCATAAGGGTGAGAAATTTGCGTAAAGCCAATGTTAAATCAAGTGACTTTCGAATTGGAAAATATGTCGTAAAACTTGGTTGACCCAGGATGATTTTGAAAGAGATTAAAGTTTGCTGCCTAATTAACAACATTTTTCGTTTTCAGATTTTGATCTAATTGTCGCTCTACTAACGGAACCTCCTTAATCGGATATTTATTTATTACGAAGCCCAACTTTATAGAAAATTCCCATCGAGGGTTAACAGAAGTTTCGCAATAAGTTTTTTCCTGCTGATGCCGTAGATTGACGATTTCGTGAGACCCAATTACGCAAGAATCACCTTCCGTACACTTTATAGACGTCATCGAGTTATAAAATTTTCATTAGTCAGTAACGCAATTCGGTGAGTGCCGAGAACAAATTTCCGAAAACAGGCCAATTTTCTAAGAACTGTTTAAACGTGTTATCCCCTCAATAATAATAACCACAATCGGATAATGACGCGAGCGTATGGCTACAGGTGTGCGTTATGAATAGCTCGCGATAAACTCAAAAACAAACCGTTTCTGTATGAAAAGTTCCGGATATACCTGAACGATACACCAGACTAGAGAATTCTTATCGGAAATAATGTGAGGAGGGGAATTACCGATTACTGTTGGAAATTATCGACGAGTCTTTTTTTTTGAAGTTGTGTCGATAGATTTGCTGCGTGCGCATGTGTCGGATCGTTTTGAATGCGAAGCGCTCCGTGCGAAGTTGCGCGCGCAATTGAAAACATTGAGGCGAGGAGCGTGGAGTGGGGAAGAGATGGTCGTAGAAGTTGGTGAAGATGGAGAGAGTGGGAGAAAGAAGATAAAATGAGAGGATCGCGATATCGAGAACTTCAGTGTCGCGGCACGCGGTGTCCGTAGCCACGATTGAAAATTACTTGACGTCTATAATTTCGAGTACTTGGTACGAAAATGACCCGGTAATGATATTCCGCAAATTGCTATCAACGAGGAAAGATTTCGAGTGATACTCGGTCTCGTAGGTTCGAGGGCTCAATAACAGTTTCTCCGAAACTTGCCATGCAAAATTCTATATTACTGTCTTTATATGTTGATGCATGCTTTACAACCGTAATTTCAAGAGTCCTCGAGTCACATCGTTAATCCACAGAACCGTAATCAACCTGCGATAATGAGGAGCTCGCAGTCTGAGCACGTGCTCGAGATCGCTCTCTCAAGACCAGACCATATCCATTGATAAACAAAAATATACATTTTTTTATGGTTTTGTCATTTGCATCGACACGAACCACGCACCGAGCTATATTTTTCCTCGGCCAACGTCTTTTTCGCTCCTTTAAGGAGGTCCCGTTAGTAGATCGATAATTAGATTCAAATCTCAAAACGAAATTTGTTGTTATTTAGGCAGCAAACTTTAATCTCTTTCAAAATCATCCTGGGTCAACCAAGTTTTACTACATTTTTTCCAAGTCGAAAGTCACTAGATTCAACATTGGCTTTACGCAAATTTCTTACCCTCATGAAATCAGAAAAATATTAAAAATACTTCGCGATTAGATAAAACGCGTATTAAAATCTCAATTTATAAAAAAAACTCCAAGGGTTTCGAATCAATAAAAAAATAGTGGGGTCAACGAATGTTTGGAGGAGATATTTCTAGTTAAAATCGAAAGAATGCTCGGAACATGTCATTTTTTAGGAGTTTGGCAACGGATCGCATGCTAAACGAAAAGCAGATCGTCATTTTTTTGGAAAAATTTTTAATTCGATTTCAATTAATCGTTGTAACTTGGATTTTGAATTGATAATTAAGGAGGTTCCTCTAGCACAGCGATAATTAGATTCAAATCTCAAAATGAAATTTGTTGCTATTTAGGCAGCAAACTTTAATCTCGTTCAAAATCATCCTAGGTCAACCAAATTTTACTCCATATTTTCCAAGTCGAAAGTCACTTGATTCAACATTGGCTTTACGCAAATTTCTCGCCCTTATGAAATCAGAAAAATATTCAAAATACTTCGCGATTAGATAAAACGCGCATTAAAATCTCAATTTACAAAAAAACTTCAAGGGTTCCGAATCAATAAAAAAATAGTGGGGTCAACGAATGTTTGGAGGAGATATTTCTAGTTAAAATCGACAGAATGCTCGGAACATCTCATTTTTTAGGAGTTTGGCAACGGATCGTTGGCGAAACGGAAAGCAGATCGTCATTTTTTTGGAAATTATGCCTCACTTCATTCGTTATTCTGAATTTTGGATTCTGCTCAATTGGAAAAAGTTGCACTTTGCAGTACGGAAGAAAAAATTTCATCCCTTTTTCGAAATAGTGTGTTTTGATCTTTTGAAATTGTGGCTTTCTTGCGAACGATGCTGATTAAGTTGATGGGACTCGTGCTGTCTAGATTTTTATGTTTATAACGATAATTATTGTATCGGAATGTGGAGTTGTAAAAACGTTCAAGATCCGTATTTGTACTTATGATCAGTGGATGCTGCGACGTATGGAGCAGAAGGGGGGGGGGATGTAAAATCACGAGTACCGCTAATGGAGCACTGCCGGGCGGATAATGAACGCGTACACGCTCGTGAGACTCAGTAAGACTTGCAGTTAACGAATGAGCCTCTGAGAGGCGCGAGACCGCGATTGCAAAGCCGCGAACCCTCGGGGGACGCGACTTAATGAGCCTACACTTCGAACCCATATACAGAGTGTCCTAAAAATGCACGGAATGAGTAAAACGTCGAATCCTGAAAAGAAAAGTCCCCAGTTATTTTTCTTCCTGATCTCGATCGTTCTCGAGATATTTGTCGATTAGTGAAATACCAGAAAATATTTTTTTTTTTTGACATTTGTTGCTTTCCGTCGTTGAC
Source organism: Diadegma fenestrale (assembly GCA_037043255.1). Taxonomy (NCBI): domain Eukaryota; kingdom Metazoa; phylum Arthropoda; class Insecta; order Hymenoptera; family Ichneumonidae; genus Diadegma; species Diadegma fenestrale. Next base: position 13,294,581 of record CM073317.1, read on the forward strand.
GCTAATTGACCCTCGTTAGGGACTAGAAATAAACGACGATCATTGCGTCTTCGGAATGTCTACGAATTGACTAATTAAATGGCATTTGGGACACCCTATGAATGTAAATATATACTGTAACGTAATCGAGGACTGCTCAGAGAGCAACCGTTTGTGGCAGGACGGTACCAATTACGATTCGCGAATTGTGTTCGAGGGCCATATCAATGGAGCCACTGGAGAGCACAAATCGTATTCCTGTAACAACACACATGCGCATGTGTTCGCGAACGTAATTTGTGGCAACTTGGCGTCGAATAAAGTGTTTGATTTTTCACGCTCTGGCTATTCTCGTACATCAGTTTGATGTCACTTTTACCACTTTGTCATGGCACCTCCGTGTATATGCTTTTATAATTTCATTTGCCGTTTGCTTTTTCCCTTGCGAGAATCCCTCGTTCGAGGTACTCGACATATTTCCTATTTACCGTGAGCTATTTTTACATGGAAGTAGAAACAGTGTAAACATTTTAAGGAGGTTCCGTTAGTAGAGCGATAATGAGATTAAAATCTAAAAACGAAATATTTTGTTATTTAGGCAACAAACTTTAATCTCTTTCAAAATCATCCTAGGTCAACCAAGTTTTACTCCATATTTTCCAAGTCGAAAGTCACTTGATTCAACATTGGCTTTACGCAAATTTCTTACCCTTATGAAATCAGAAAAATATTAAAAATACTTCGCGATTAGATGAAACGCGTATTAAAATCTCAATTCATGAAAAAAACTCCAAGGGTTTCGAATCAATAAAAAAATAGTGGGGTCAACGAATGTTTGGAGGAGATATTTACAGTTAAAATCGTCAGAATGCTCGGAACATTTCATTTTTTAGGAGTTTTGCAACGAATCACTCGCTAAACGAAAAGCAGATCTTGATTTTTTCGGAAAAGTTTTTAATTCGATTTCAATTAATAGTTGTAACTTGGATTTGGAATTGATAATGAAGGAGGTTCCGTTAGGAGAGCGATAATGAGATTAAAATCTGAAAACGAAATATGTTGTTAAGTAGGCAGCCAACTTTAATCTCTTTCAAAATCATCCTGGGTCAAACAAGTTTTACTCCATATTTTCCAAGTCGAAAGTCACTTGATTCAACATTGGCTTTACGCAAATTTCTTACCCTTATGAAATCAGAAAAATATCAAAAATACTTCGCGATTAGACAAAACGCGTATTAAAATCTCAATTTATAAAAAAAACTCCAAGGGTTCCGAATCAATAAAAAAATAGTGGGCTCAACGAATGTTTGGACGAGATATTTCTAGTCAAAATCGACAGAATGCTCGGAAAATCTCATTTTTTAGGGGTTCGACAACGGATCGCTTGCTAAACGAAAAGCAGTTGGTCATTTTTTCTTGGGAATTGTGGCTCGCTTCGTTATTCCCTGCGCCATATAGCGGAACCTCCTTAATTGTTGCGAAATTATCGTATTTTCTAAATAATTGGGTTCGTTTGCTCGCAGGAGTGCAAGTTTATAAAATTCTTTTGAGAAACTCGTAAAGGCATCTCGTAAGCATAAAGAAACGAGAGCGACTTAAGCGACTTAATTGACACACGCGTGATTGAGCAATAAAGTCGCCTTCTTTTCTGTGTTATCCTTATGCGTACTTTTCGTTCTCTCTCTCGGTCAGTCTGCCTTGGTCAGTGTGTCATAAAACTCGAGTCTCTCAAGATCGCGATGGTGAGGGGTTCTCGACGGGTCACCACCGTATCGCGGACTATTTTTCGGCCATAATTTATCTCCGATAAAAAAAAAAAGTCCAACATCTGCTACACAAAGGCCGGAGAATTTCATTTCATCGTTGAAAACATTGCGAGTTGATTTATTATTAAGATAAATATATATTTTTAGAATCTCGTCGATGTAGATCGATCGGGATCGATTTAGGAGAAGCGAAACTTTGATAAGACTTGAAATACCGAGAAAATTGACGAATTATTTCGGAGCAATTTCCAAATAAATGGGAAACTGTCGTTCGGGAATGTACGACGATAATTTACGTTGTCGCTTTATTTATGGGTTTGCAGTGAAGGCAAAAAAAGAGTTTTCGGTCGTTTGGGATATTTGGCTGAAAAGAAAAACGTTCGTTTACCTTTTTGCGTCCGAGAGAGGGCGGACAAAGCTGATGTTTATCGACAATGCCGAGCAAGCAGTCGTCGCACTTGCAGTAAAGATTAGTTGCCGTTGCGGAAGAGTCGCCGGAGACGACAGAACTGAAGGTACTCGCGCTCGTCTGGCTGTCCATCGAGTCCGTTCTCAGTAACGTCTTGTTCGTCACTGTCGAAGGATTATTAATAGCGTGTTTACCATCCTTATAAACGTCGTTTATGCTTTGTCGCTCGATTTTGGCGAGTAGCAATTGTTCCATGAGGTTCAAACTGGGAGATGTCGGTGTCGTTGGTTGGCCGACTCGAGTCGAGCGCGACGATCCTTCTTTGCACTCGTTTTCCATTACAAACGGCGATCGTTTCGTTCACAGAGCCAGCTGAGCTCGCACGCGATTCACAAACGCTCACAAGCCGCGTGTCGATGAAATTGCGCAATGTTTTTTCTCCTCCCAAGCTTTAATTCGTTCCAATTGTTTTTCCCTCCTTTCCGGCAAACGGAGACGAAAAATTCACCAATTTTCTGCCACGAAAAACCGCGCACTTTGTCTCGCCGAGCACGAATCGTCGATAAGCAGCGATTCGTGACATGCAACAGTCATGACCTTGAGTCGCAAAAAAAAAATAGAGAAACAGAGATAGCGAAGGAAATAAATAAAATTAAGTTTTGTCGCTTCGGTAAGTAATTGAGCGCGTGAATCGTGTTTCGTTCACGAAATCTCCGATGGAATTTCATTGTAAATCGAGCGGAACTGATCGCGCTTCGATAAAATTATCTTTCCAATCGATTGTTGGGAGAATTTCGAGTATTTCGCGCCGAAGCGCTCGCGAGTTGCTCGGCGACGTAGAAAATTTTATTGGGTCCTTGATCATGATTCGATTCCACGACGAATCGAATCGTCTGAAATTCGCGATTTAAATCGATTCCGTTATTCCAGGAGCGAATCATTTGTTGTTTTCATCGCGCATGACTCTCGCAGTCGAATTTTCATGAAGATTGGAATCTAAAAATCGTTACGTCGAAAATAACGACGTCACAGGTCGTTCCGACGCATTGTACGTGACTGCGAAGCCCACGGGGGGCCAGTCGATCGCGCGAGTACGTTTTGCTGCAAACGAAATTAACGTGGCTGGCTCGCGTATAGCGCAATGTTTATTTATTTTTCTTTCTCGTGTACCGATCGGGCGGGCGACCACCAACGATGCGTTTTTTATCTCTCGCGGCAACTTTTATGGGAAATTTATTCGCGAGTCTCGGTGGCGAGCTCGAGTTAACTATCTCGCGCGAATGACTAAACGACAAATCAAACTTTCACCGCGTAAACCAAGTCCGAATGACGGTCGAATCGCGGATTCGGTAACGCACTGACGGTTTTTTGTTATTGACGAATTTATTATGTAAATCTAGTTGTAAAATGATTTGTTACTGGGCGTTGTAAACATCGTGTAAAGTGTTTTTTCACGTGTTTACACGATCGATTTTGGTGTGTTGAAAATGGCATCGGAATGAATTTGTATTTGTTGAAAATTCACGTGCTTTACTCCCGGCAACGGATGCGCAACTGCACGCTCTCTGCGCGTCCATCATTTTCTCTCTTGGCTCGTCTGTGCGAGCTTGTGCTCCTGTGTCACGGCCTCGAGCACCACGTAATGGCTATTAAATTAAATGCCGTGCCCGAAGCGAGCCCATGTACCGAGTACTTTTCTCTACCGATCGCTACACCCGCGCCTTGTCTCTCCATATCCTTCGGTCACCTTTTTTTATCCTATACGTTCGTCCGCCTTTGTCATGGCTCGTCTTTGCCGTTCGCTTTTCGTTCCAGAGTCATTTTTTTATTTCGAAACGCAGGAGCCTCGCGGCGAGTGCTCGCTCGCGTTGCAATACGCAAAAAGTACGTTTTTTTCTGGTATTGTTACGAGCTTTTGGAAAATCGACGTTTAACCCCTCGTGGTCACTTTGGGTAGAATCCACCCAGTGACCGACTTGTGACATAAATATCTCCTAGTTCCCGGTAATTAATGGAGCTGTAATCGTCATTTAACGACAGTTTGTAGTGTCCATTGCGCGTTGCCGGCGATAAGTTTTACCGCCGCTAACGCTAAATCTCTAAAATCCACTTTGAAATCGACCCGCTTCCAATAACGAAATTAATATGTTTTTTCAAACGCGCGCTATCCTACTATTTTTTTCACAAAAGAACCAGATCCGATGAATATCAGGTCCAAATTTCAGGCAAAAATATTGAAAATCCACAAAGTAACGATTATTTTAGTGAAAAAACTTTTTTTCCCGTTTTTTTTCTTCATTTTGCATTTAAAAAAATATGTTAGCCTTGGATTTCTTTCAGAAAAGTTCTCCAACATCCACTTTGAAATCAACCCACTTCCAATAACGAAATTGATATGTTTTTTCAAACGCGCGCTATCCTACTATTTTTTTCACAAAAGAACCAGATCCGATGAATATCAGGTCCAAATTTTAGGCAAAAATATTGAAAATCCACAAAGTGACGATTATTTTACTGAGAAAACTTTTTTTCCCGTTTATTTTCTTCATTTTGCATTTAAAAAAATATGTTAGCCTTGGATTTCTTTCGGGAAAGTTTTTCGTATCTAAACTGGAATGTCCGAGGGTTGTTCAGTAATTTTTTGAGAATTTTTGGGCCGACAGATTGGTCACAATACGGGTTCGAAAATGAACTGGGTAGAATGAACGGTTAAGAAGGGTTAAGGGTATTTTTGCGATTCGTGGGATAGAAATGAGCGATTCTTCGCGTACATTCGGTTGTCCTTTGTCGGGTGGTTTGGCGGTGTTTGCGTAAACGTCAAACGATTTTGTCACGCTCGACCACCGCGAAGATATAGAAATTCTACAGGCACTCTCTGTTCTCTCGATGTTATTTAACCGGAAAAGCTATACAGCGTTGTACGCTTGGGAAATAATAAATGAAAGAAGGAAAAACAATGCTGTACAGTAGTTTGCGATGACGTAGCCCGCTCTCATCCGAGCCACGTATCTTGAGACATATTTCTCTGTTTTTTTTTTCCATCTCTTTTTTGACGTTTTTCAAGCGCGTCCTTAAACATCGCTCATGTGCTACACATCACGTGGCGCGCGCGCTCGTCGCGTCGAAACTCTTCCTTTATCGCAATTCAACACAAGCTGAGTGGCCTCTTTGTCCCGCAACAAATACCTCGCAAATGCTGTTACAACATTTTCTCTCTCATAAACATACGCTTATGGGACACTCGTCTATGGGAATTTCTGCTCGAAATTTTTACTCGCCAACGCAAACGATTTTTCTCACGTTCTACTCGAAATTTTTGCGGACTCGAAGGTTCTCAGAGTCGCTGATTGCGGAACTGAACGTGAAAATGCCAAAAACATCATTTTTTCGCAATTAAAACATAAGGAAACGGGAAAAACTCAGAATCTTTGTTAAATAATTTAATTAAAACGCATGCGCGATTCCGAATAATTACGCAAATCACGTTGACCGACGATTCCGGAATTGTCAAAGTTGAAATTTTTGCTACACCATAAATTATGATTTTTCGATATGTTGAGATTGTAAATTTTCAACGTTCCGAGGTCGGAAAATGTGAATAATTTATCTATTAAGGAGGTTCCGCTATGGGCAGGGACTGACGAAGTGAGGCCAATTCCCAAAAAAATGACGATCTGCTTTTCGTTTAGCAAGCGATTCGTTGCCAAACTCCTAAAAAATGAGAAGTTCCGAGCATTTTGTCGATTTTAACTATAAATATCTCCCCCAAACATTCGTTGAGCCCACTATTTTTTTATTGATTCGGAACCCTTGGAGTTTTTTTTATAAATTGAGATTTTAATACGCGTTTTATCTAATCGCGAAGTATTTTTAATATTTTTCTGATTTCTTAAGGGTGAGAAATTTGCGTAAAGCCAATGTTGAATCGAGTGACTTTCGACTTGGAAAAAATGTAGTAAAACTTGGTTGACCTGGGATGATTTTGAACGAGATTAAAGTTTGTTGCCTAAATAACAAAATATTTCGTTTTCAGATTTAGATCTAATTATCGCTCTACTAACGGAACCTCCTTAAGCGATTCGCGCACGATACTCACGGAGGAGCTGACGAACGAGTTGGTGAGACCGGTCGACCGGGCTCACTTCAAACTCGTATTTGCGCCAGACTCCCTTTCTCTATTCGTTCAGATTTGTTTATATTTTTCAACGGTCACAGCTCAATTCCACTTTTTCGCCCACGCACGTTCGGTAACTCGGTAAACATTGGTAAATCGATTGCCCGCTCGACAAACGTATTCACGCGTCACGCACTTTCGATTCTAACATGCGAAATACGTTTGGCAAGAAATTTGGGAGTTTCGCGGTGGGAGATGTTTCTTGGACGATCACCTTTACACGACTCGATGAACATTCCTCGTCCCAGCGTCACGATCTCTCTCTCTCTCTCTCTCTCTCTCGCTTGTTCCTTTCTTTTTTTCCGAGTCCCCTCCTCAGTCAAATTTTTCGTCCGCAGTATTTCCGTTCACACATCCCTACGAACTTTTTCCATGGGTTTTCCCCACTGATTAAATCATTTTTTTACCTTCACTATTATTCCCATTGAAAAATTCTTTCCTTCCGATTCAACGTGTTTTTAGTTCGTCGACCTTTGCGCGATTATTGTTTTTCTCGAACACTTCGAAGTTTTTATTTCATTTTATTTTCTATTTCCGTTTTTTATTCTCTGTTTACGAATCACGTTTGTCCTTTTTTATTCCCCAACCTGTCAACACGCGAGAGAAAAACTTTTTTCTTCTGTTGACGTTTGTTTATCGCGTAGCAAAGATTGTTACGAGCCGACGATTGTCGCAATTGTGTGTCGTATTCAAATCGATGTTTTCATTTATCTCCGCTGTGAATCATTTCGCGTGTGTTTTGTAACGAAATTTTTTTTTTCCCTGTGTTTACGGGAATTTTTAATATCGTACACAATTTTTATTTCCGTGACGTCACTAACGAGAATTACTCAGAAAAAAAATGTCGGTTGGGAGAGAAAAAAATAAAGCGAGTGACACATCGTGCTCGACGAGACCGTGAAGACTGTGAATGAGTGACTGCTCCCGCGAATCACTGACTGACTTACTCGGGCCTCTTTTCTATGCCTCATGCGACGATGGTCATTACTTAAGAAACTTGCTCGGGATATTTGCCGTCCCCACGTACTCGAGCATCCGACACACGTGTCGAACCGGCTCACCGAGCTTCGCTAATTTTCCCTCTCTTTTGAAAACGTTAAAAAAGCAAGCGCGCCTACGTTTTTATTTTGTGTAACGGGTGTAATTAAAATTCTGGACATTTGACACTTGGGACGACGGAATTGATCGTGGGATTCATCGCGGCGAATGAATTTCGCGAAATTTAATGAAAAAAATCGAGTTTTTCGAAATTTACGTTCCAAATTTTCTCTTTTTTACTTTTCGTGGGTTTCCACGCGCCAGCTCGGGATTTTTGCCGTCCCCACGTACTCGAGCATCCGACACACGTGTCGAACCGGCTCACCGAGCGTTTTTATTTTGTCTAACGAGTGTAATTAAAATCCTGGAAATTTGACACTTGAAACGATGGAATCGAGCGTGGGATTCATCGCGGCGAATGAATTTCGCGAAATTTAATGAAAAAAATCGAGTTTTTCGAAATTTACGTTCCAAATTTGCTCTCTTTAACTTTTCATGGGTTTCCATGGCAGCGAAAGAGATTACGAGAGCCACTCGCCCGTTTCGAACTCATCGCTGTCGCCATTCAGCCCAAATTGACGCTTAAACTTTGTTTTTTTTCTTTCGACTCCAAAAAAAATGAAATTTTTTTAATTCCATGGGAAAACGATCAGGACAAAATAATTGTGGACATTTCTTCGTGTCAATTTGCCAAAAAAAATGAAGCGCCAAATTATTTCATCGTGAACATTAAAAGCTCGTGAATATTTTTGTTTTCTCGAGGATTGTTCTTGCTGTGCGAATACCGAGGCAAATTAATTGGGTCGAAAAAATAATTTGCCATGGTTTTCGATCGGTGCACACCGCACAGCGATTTATTTCCTTTTATATTCGCAACGGAGGCTCGACTTCTTTGTAATCCTGCGTTTTTTTTATTTCACGATGCGAAGAAACTGTTTTCTGCTCACGGTGAGGAATCCGTTACGAATTCCCATTCATAATTCATGCCCGTGACGTTTGTTGTGTTTACGTTTTTTCTTACATCTCATTTTGTGTTTTTGTTTGGCAGTTTTTTTGTTGTAATTCTTTCACGAGGTTTGAGTAATGAGAAAAAGCGGGTCAGGCGTGAAATTGCGGCATTGAGTCGTTTTAAATTCGTAGAAAGAATATCGCATGCATCGGACGAAAATCGTGTCGGAGGAATTATCGTCGGAACACACGAATCGAAATTATTTCTTCTGAGAATATTTCAAACGAGTCTCGCGCGATACACGAAATTATTGCGATGCGAATGAACCGAATAACGGCCCGAAAATCACGCCAAATTCTATGATTTTTTCGATCGTTTCGAACGGAGCAACGAACCGAAAAATTCAAACGTCGTCGACTCTCCTCGTGAGCAGAAAATGCTGGATGTTGGCTCTCGATTACGTTAGAGCTCGCGTGTTCGCTTCGAATCGACACACACGATTTTAACGAGAAAAAATCGCATGTTTCGGTCGAATTCCTCAAGTGCTCGAGACGGAATTTATTCCGTGAGTGAACGCCAAGAATTCGGCCGAGTATTTGTGAATTGACGAGCTCGAAAGAGCAATTTTCCTATTTGTAATCGAATTCATTGAAATTTCTGTAAAGAGATGAATTTTTCGCCAAAATTTCCTGCGATCTTCTCGCCAGATTTTCGCGACTGTTTGAAAAGCCAGAAATTGGTTTCTAAAGACGAAAAAACAAGATGACAGGAAAATAATTGAATAATTCGGGAAATCTCGAGCGATTGAGTCGTCGATTGCGAAATTCGGAACACGCACGCATAGCGAATCGATGTAGTAACAGGACATGAATATTTTTTCTGCCTCTTTTCCTTTTATTCCACATTCCCAATGACAGCAGGGACTACGAGACCATTAATCGAATAAAAAATGATGAAAGCAACGAGATTTGTCGATCGTGATTGCTCCTGGGACTGCGCGGACTTATGGCTCGTTATGATAGTTTTGCAATACAAGTGGAACACGACAAATTGACTTCCTCGCGATATAAAACGTAATTTTGCTCGCATCGATCGATCGCCTCGATCGAATCGAATTTCATTGTTCACTAAGTGACAAATGAAACGTTTCCGTTGTCTTGCTGGAAAAACGACGAGCGTTTTTTCTGATCGTTTGTTTTCGTGGGTTTTCCTGACGAGAAGTTTCGATGCGTCTGTCGCTCGACGTAACGTTGAGCGACGATTGTTCGCCAAGTGGAAAAAACGGCTCATCAAGCAGGAAAAATCTGAATGAAGATTTTTTACTAATTTTTATGGATTTTTGGCGGAAAAAATTCGGTCGATACTTTGCTCGCGTACGTCAATCTCACACGAGGAAGAAACGAATTCGCTCAACGCCAAAAGTACTCGAAATTGCAGCTGAATCGATAACCTGACTGTCCAGAACGAGATTCATCTCACGTTCACGTGACGGAAACTCGCCGAGAGAACGAGGCTCTGACGCAGATGAGAATTTATACATGAAGATCGTGTCCAAAGTTATTGTAGCTTCACCAAAGACCTCACGAGGCTCAATCATCATTTACCAACAGCCCACGCACGGCCAATACCACAGATTATATTTTCCAAGTACAGGGTGTCCTAAAAATCTCATCCAATATTCACACGTTCGGTGGGATCTCGAAATTCTACAATTCTGGGGGCTCGCCAAACTCTCCACGGATGAATTTTTTTTTTTTTAGGCACCTCGAATGGCATGACGTACGGAAAAAAACGGTTCCATTTTTAAATAAAACGTCAAACCAAGTTATCGTTTTGGTCAGAAAATCGTCAATCTACGGGAAAAGCAGGAAAAAACTGATTTCGAAACTTCTGTTAAGTCTCGATGAGAATTTTGATCGGAGGATGAATTTTCTGTAAAGTTGGGCTTCGTAATAAATAAATATCCGCTTAAGGAGGTTCCGTTAGTAGAGCGATAATTAGATAAAAATCTAAAAACGAAATATTTTGTTAATTAGGCAGCAAACTTTAATCCCTTTCAAAATCGTCCTAGGTCAACGAACTTTTACTACAAATTTTCCAAGTCGAAAGTCACTAGATTCAACATTCGCTTTACGCAAATTTCTTGCCCTTATGAAATCAGAAAAATATTAAAAATACTTCGCGATTAGATAAAACGCGTATTAAAATCTCAATTTATAAAAAAAACTCCAAGGGTTTCGAATCAATAAAAAAATAGTGGGGTCAACGAATGTTTGGAGGAAATATTTCTAGTTAAAATCGACAGAATACTCGGAACGTCTCATTTTTTAGGAGTTTGGCAACGGATCGCTTGCTAAACGAAAAGCAGATCGTCATTTTTTCGGAAAACTTTTTAATTGGATTTCAATGGATGAATGAAACAATTCTCTCAGCTTCGCGGACGATTTTTCCGACAGCCTGTATGTGCGAGCCACGTGATCACGGAGCAAATACATCGAGTGAGCCAGGAACGAATTTCATCAGTGGTAGGTCGCAGTTCGCTGATAAGCGTCAGGTTTGTCACGTTGTTTTGATTAACTCGAGATTCTTCTAAATGCTCGTTTACTCTTTTAATTGTTATCTCTCCGCCAAACTAATTGAGATTCGCGCTCCTGCGCGGCACCTTTGAGCGGCGTGAAGTTTTTTTTACGAAACACAAATTCTTCCCTGGTTCAAACTTCTAATTGCTCAGTTTTTTGTTATCGAAGTTTGCGACGTTGGAAAGTAACGGAAAATACAATTTTTCCCCAGTTAGTTTGCTCGTTTCTCATTTTCTCGTCGTTTCGGACTGTAAATGGGAATTCAAGCTCACTAGCGGAAAAAAATAAATCTCGTTACGTTCGAGCGATCTTCACTTCTTCGTCATAAATTCTAAAAATCTTCTACAGCGGACCTGCTTGAGTAACGCATGAACATCAGTCGAAATGTGAGACAAATTGTCACCAAAATTCTTGGTAAATATTAAAAATTGAAAACTGAAGGACTGAGTACGAAAATCATGCACGCAGAGAAATTAATATCGAAAATTGCTATGAAATTATCGTTCTCTGACACCAAATCGTCCCTCTGAGAGATTTTAGCAAATGCATGGAAATTTTTCATCTGGAATTCAACGAAAAATGTTAAAATTTCCGTTATTTCTAATGAAACATAAATCCCCGGGAGATTTTAGCGAATACGTAGGAATTTTTTAGTCTAAATTTGGCGAAAATTTCAAAATTTGTCAAAAAATACTAAAGTTTTCGTCGTTTTCGATAGAATGTGGATCTCGGTGAGATTTTAGCAAATACATGATAATTTTTCATCCGAAATTCGACGAAAAATGTTAAAATTTCCGTTATTTTCAATAGAACATGAGTCCCCGAAAGATATTAGCAAATATATAGAAATTTTTCGTCTGAAATTCAGCGAAAATTCCAAATTTTGGCAAAAAATGTTAAAGTTTTCGTTGTTTTCGATAGAATTTGGATCTCGGAGAGAGATTAGCAAATATATAGAAATTTTTCGTCTGAAATTCAGCGAAAATTCCAAATTTTGGCAAAAAATGTTAAAGTTTTCGTTGTTTTCAATAGAATATGGATCTCGGAGAGATTTTAGCAAATATAGAGGAATTTTTCGTCTGAAATTCAGCGAAAATTCCAAATTTTGGCAAAAAATGTTAAAGTTTTCGTTGTTTTCGATAAAATTTGGATCTCGGAGAGAAATTAGCAAATATATAGAAATTTTTCGTCTGAAATTCAGCGAAAATTTCAAATTCGGCAAAAAAATCAAGTTTTCTTTGTTTTCAATAGAATATGGATCTCGGAGAGATATTTTTATAGAAATTTATAGAAATATAAAAAATTATAGAAATTTTTCATCTGAAATTCAGCGAAAAGTGCCAAATTTGGCAAAAAAAATAAAGTTTTCGTTGTTTTCAATAGAATTTGGATCTCGGGGAGATTTTAGCAAATACAGAGGAATTTTTCGTCTGAAATTCAACGAAAATTTCTAAATTTGGCAAAAAATGTTAAAGTTTTCGTTGTTTTCGATAGAAATTTGGATCTCGGAGAGAATTTAGCAAATATATAGAAATTTTTCGTCTGAAATTCAGCGAAAATTTCAAATTTGGCAAAAAAATCAAGTTTTCGTTGTTTTCAATAGAATATGGATCTCGAAGAAATATTTTTATAGAAATATACAAAATTATAGAAATTTTTCATTTGAAATTCAGCGAAAATTGCAAAATTTGTCAAAAAAAATAAAGTTTTCGTTGTTTTCAATAGAATTTGGATCTCGGAGAGATTTTAGCAAATATAGAGAAATTTTTCGTCTGAAATTCAGCGAAAATTTCAAAATTTGGCAAAAAATGTTAAAGTTTTCGTTGTTTTCAATAGAAAATGGATCTCGGAGAGATATTTTTATAGAAATTTATAGAAATATAAAAAATTATAGAAATTTTTCATCCGAAATTCAGCGAAAATTTGAAAATTTGACAAGAATGTCAGAGTTTTGGGTATTTTCAAATAGACTATGAATAAGAAATGACAATATCTTTGCTAAAATCGCCTGGAGACGCGACATGGTATCAGAGAATTATAATTTCATAGTAATTCTTGACATTAAGTTGTCTGCGTGTCAAGACAAGATCGTGTAATACTGACCTGGGGTCGTTTGAGTGGTTGGAGTTCAGTGACCTCGAAGTCGTCTCCGCTCAGACTCGAATTTGTCGAACAATCGGAAATCTTTCGGAACGGTGGGATGTCCAACAGTTCAATACTTTTTTTTCTATCTTCGCTGCTGTTTCCACTCTCCGTCGTTATTGTCGGGCTCGTTCGTTGCTCCGGATTTTTGTACTCTGTCGTAGAATTTTCGTTCTTGTAGCAGCCATATGGACTCGGCGATGCGAGACAAGAATTTCGTCGGCTAGTTGGATCGTTTATTTGGCTGCAATGATAAATTCTGCATAAGTCCAAGAATTTCATAATTTTTCTCTCAATAAATTCATTCTGGCGAAAAATTGCTCAAGAAAAAAACGTGAAATTAGATTTTTAATTAATTATAAATAATTTTCTTAAGTCTTATTGAATTTTCGAGCAAAAGCCCAACTTTGGGACGAAAACCAAAATTTTTACTGCTCAATTCGGGGATTTTTTGCCTGGAAACGAGAAAACTCGCAAAGACGATAGAGTTGGAGCAAAAATTGGGAAAATTTTGAATTTTTTTTGCCCAGTTCGATGTTTTGGAGTAAAAATTTTGGCAGTTTCTTGAGCAGAGCTCGAGATTGTAATTGAAAATTTGATCAGGACAATAAAACGATCTGTTTTTTTTTTTATCCAAACACAAAATAACAATTTGCTTGGAAAGCTGTAATTTTGTAGGTGGATTTACCTATTGGTGATGGAAACGTTGGAAGCGAGGCAGGCGCAACAAGAATCCGAGTGTCTTCTCCTTCCGCAAACCTGGAGTAAATGACTGTCCAAGGAGCTGGTGAGATCCTCGAATTCTCTAATTTCATCACAATCGAGGCAGGAACAGCTGCTTGCTCGACTGTTGGTCTCGCTAACGATACCCTCATATTTCTCAAGGTCGGGATCGCTCCTCTCGTACTTTTCCTCCAAATACGAATAGTCGGAATAGTCGCTCACTACGACGCTCGGAGTTCGCCAATATCGAGGTTTACCTTCGGACGGTTCGTCGTATTCCGTTTTATCACAGATTATCATATTTTCCCAGCCTTGAAACAGAAAGTATTCCAGCCTTTTTATTCAATGCTTCACTGGCTTTAAAAAAAAACCTTAATTCGTCTTTTTATTCGCGAAATTGTACAGAAAACATTTTTCATACGATGCTGAAGTTCGCATCGTTGGAATGCAACGAAATTCGGTTTTTCAATGAGAATTTTTATTCATTATTTCGCCAGGACACTGAAACGATCTTTTTTTAGGATCCAGGATTCGTTGGATTCCAACGTTGCGAACTTCAGTATCGTTTTTTTAAACTTTTCAAAACGTCTCCATTTCTCAAGCAGCTTCGCTCTCAAATTTATGAATAAAATGAGTCTCTAAAAATTATTTTATTTTTCAATTTGATAAAAAATTATTTAAAAACAAACAAACAAGGCTCTAAAATTTAAAAAAATGAAAATTCCGTTCGAATCCACAATTATGCAAACTGAAACGTCCAAATATTATGATTCTGAAGTTTGCGTCGTTGGAATGCAACGAAATTCTTTTTTCTATATGACAAAAATAATTATTTAAATGGAGAATTTAATTACGATGATAAAATGATCGATTTTTTCCACCCCAAAACATATCGGCTCGAAAAATTTGAATGACATTGAAAATTGAACGAATCAGCAATAAAATCAAATATTTTTCGTTGCATTCCAACGTTGCAAACTTCAGTATTACGGAAACGTTTTATCAATAATAATAAATAAATAAAGTGAACGGAATTCCGTTGCTTTCAGCAAAAACCTGAAAATTCCTCCCAACACGATAATTCCAGTCCAAAAAACAAAACAAATTCGATAATTAATTTACCATTTATCGAGAAAAAAAAAACTTTCCACCGCATTGAGTGAAATTTCTGCCAAGCCAACTTTTTGCCATCCCACCGATTTACATAATCTACAAGTTTATAAAACGACAAATACGTTTGCAGTAACGCTCAGAAAGTTAAAAAATTCCTGCACATGTTTCTCTTGAAAACGATTGGAACTTCGTTAGCCTGGAGCCTCAAGGACATGAATGGCTTACATGCAATAAGTAAATAGAACACGCATTGTATCGTTTGAACAAAAAAAAACAATCACAGCAGCCTGCAATGCGAGAAGCTACAAAAGAAATAATGTGAATTCCGCACATTGAGAGAAAAAAATTCATCTCGGAAAAGCGAGAGGAGGTAAAGCAGAGAAAACATGAATCTGAAGTTTGCAACGTTGAAATTTTTCGTGTCGGTCGAGATTTTTCATCATTTTATTGGCCGGAGCAAATATTGAATAATAATTACGAACTCTGCTGAAAAAAAAAAACAGAATTTCGTTGCATTCCAACGATGCAAACTTCAGCATCGTGAGAAAACTTCAGAATGTATTGGAAAGTTGGAAACCAAAGTGGCAAGAAAAAAATCATGAATGCAGACTCGGGCGAAGCAACGCGTAGAGCGAATTTGAAGGAATTAACAGAAAAAAGTTGAATCAGCTAACGAGCAATAGTAATTAGCGGGAAATGTGGGCGGAAAATGTTTAGTAAAGAAGAAAAATCGTAATAGTGAAGTTTGCGACGTTGGAATACAACGAAAAATATCGGATTTTATTGACGATTCTTTCAGGTTTCAATATCATCCAAATTTGTCCACTCGACATGCTTTTTGGAGCTCAAAATCGATCATTCTATCATCGTAATTAAATTCTCCATTAAAATAATCATTTTTGCCAAATAGAAAAAAGAATTTCAGTGCATTCCGACGATGCAAACTTCGGAATCATCAAAAATATGATGCTGAAGTTTGCAACGTTGGAATGCAACGAAAAATATCGGATTTTATTGACGATTTGTTCGGGTTTCAATATCATCCAAATTTGTCCACTCGACATGCTTTTTGGGGCTCAAAATCGATCATTTTATCGTCGTAATCACATTCTGCACTCGAATTATTACTTTTGCTGAAGATAAAAAAGAATTTCGTTGCATTACGACGATGCAAAGTTGAGATTCATGCAAAGAGAAGGGAAAGACGAATGTACCTTTGAGCTGTTCTTCGTCGCTGAGGACAGCGCTGTCGGAACTGCAGGACCGTGAGATAGTTTGTTTGGTGTGAGCAGCCCACAACTTGTCAGATCTGGAAGATTCTTGGTCGCAATGATTATTAGAATCGAGGCTCCAGGAGCGAGTAACGATGGGTTTGAGTTTCTCCGAGTCAGGTTCGATGCCCTCGTCGCTCTGTGGGCTTTTGCTGAGTTTTCTAGCGGGCACTGGCATCATGCTAGTGGCATTAAACTGGTCGTGTTGCTCAATATTTTCGATGAGATCAACGTCGATAACATTGGCCTGTTGAGTTCGGAGCTTCGAGACACTTTTGCACTTCATTTCATTCGAAAATTTCAAATTTTCCCGCCATTTAAATCCTCGCGTAAATGAAAAGAAAACGAAAAACAAAAGAAACTTTACTCGGTCGCGATAAAATCTCGGATGACTTAACGACTCCCCGGAAATTTCTGATCCTGGATCTTTCTCGTTGTTTACAAACTCATCGAGTTTTGACCTTCGTAGATTTTCGTCGTTTGCCGCCAGCAAAGTTCTTGATTTTCGATGATTTTGTTTTATTCACTTTTTGTCACGACATTCTCTCATATTTAAACTCCATTCGTCTTTTTTTTTCGTCTACTATTATTACGACGATGTATTATGTTCGGGAGAAAAAAAAACGAGACTGTGTTGCATTCATTCGCGTAGTCGCGTGTGCGAACGGAATGCAATTCGATTCCACTGTAAAAAATTGTATTTCATGGCGTCTTTACTGTTTCTTGGTCTTTTTGTATTATTTCTCGCGTGGAATTAACACACGTTTCACTTAATAGTTTATAGGGGATGAGAAAACGTTGACGGAGGCGAGACTTTGTTCCGACGTGCGTCGGCGAAGCCGCCACTTGAACTGCGGCAATCTTGTGAGTGTGCAACTCGCGACACGGGCGTTTTCACCACTACACGCCAGCAGCTTCACGAGTCGCAACGCCGGCGTTGGTAGTCGGCCATGTTCGGTACTCGCTTCTCACTTTGAATTGTCTCGTTGTTTTCTAACGGTACACGGCAATAATAAACAAAGACAAGAATAACAATAATACCGAAGTAGAACACGCGGAGCGATTGTCTGACTTTCCTACGGCAGGGGCATCGTGTCACTGAGGCTGCTGCCGAGTTAACGCTTCAGGTTTCGCGGTATTGGCTTCTAATTCGTAATTCTCGCGTAATACTCCCGTGTGAGTAACGGTGAGCGCGATGAGCAAAAGCTCCGAAGAGCGCGCGATTATTCACGCTTAGCGAATGACGAATTATCGCGTTCAAACATTATTGTCATCACGATGCCTCGAACAATGATTGATCGATTCCTAGTTTTTCTTGTCATCGTATTTTCTCACTTTACACGCACTTTTTTTATCCGGTTGCTGGAAAAAGAGTAAAAAACTTGTACGGAAACCGCGGCGAAGTTCCAAGTTACACCGACAGGGGCTTTTCTCGAAAAACTTTTGTTTCGCAAGCGGAAAACAGTGCCCTCTATGTTGCCTCGGTTGTACCAAAACGAGGGAGGCCCGAGCTGTGTTTCTTGCCGAGTAATTTTTTTCATTCGCGCCAAAAGCGCGATTGAGACAATTTTTGTTCTTCGAGATGATTTCGATGAGGATAGTCGCGAGAAATTTTGATACTCCGTATTCGCGTATGAAATTCTGGTTTGTGTGCGTGTTATCGGACCTCGCGTTCGCTTTTTGCTTCTCTCGTGCACGATTGACGTCACACACGTGCGTCAGAGATGCTCAAAGAAACAAGAAAGTATTTCGATTGAATGCGATGTTGAATTCCCGTAGCGATTGGCCACTGTTTCGCATGACCGCGGCATCCTTTCAGTATCGTTCATTCGTTTTCTCGTCGCTCCTGCTGTTGCTGTACGCGATTTGAGCTAAAGAGAGAGAGAGAGAGAGGGAGGGAGAAAAAAGGATGATACGGCACAATCAGTCCATTATCTTGTTCGGTTCAAATGCCTGGTATGGCCACTTGAGCCCATCATCTCGATTCCAACCAACGCGCTCTCTCTTTAGCGATAACGCGTTCCTATGTACTCGCCTTTATATATATATACATATGATTTCGTATCCTATTTTCATCGTTTATAAGTCAACAGGTTAGATAATTTACAACTCTTCACGTGTATCTCGCAAGCATAATATTCCGTGCTGGCATAAATATTCGATCGTAATAAATAATGAAAAACCAAAATGGTTTCCGCGCCTGCGACGCGATCAATTGTGGTGTGTTTTTTTTCCTTCCATTCTATCTCATTCCATCAATCATCCCGCGATTCGAGCGTTTCACATTTTTATTCGGTCAGCTCGATCGCGACATCCTTTTCCTATTATTTTAGACTCGCGTACGGCCAGCGCGTAGACTCAAAGTCTGGTAAACGTTCGCCATGATTCGTTTACCTCAGGAGAGCCCGTCACTGTTGTCACTTCTACATGAAGTACCGCTAATGCCTTTATAACTTTTGTCCTACTTGTACGACATGTGCAACGACATGACGAGTCTCGTTTCTTTCATTTTGGCCCATGAAAATGATTCTTTTTTCGAAAATTGGCATAAAATTGTTCGAAATAAATAAAAACCAATGTGTCGTGCAAATTTTCATCGCGAGTTTTTCGTTATGTTCGGATTTTAAGACCGTAAATTTTTTTTTCGTCCAAATGGAAAAAATTGATAATAACGAAAAATGTGGCAGCAATTTTTTCCAACGTAGAAAATTTATACCGATGTGCGCAAAATGCCAACACGATTATTCACGCGCTATGAAAAGTGTGCACATAACATCATTCCTAAAAAAAAAAAAAACACACTATTTTCTCGTCAATGACAAAATGGTTAAGAATCGCGTTTTTGTTACACGGAATGTTTTATTTAACGTCACACCTGTGCCACGGTGTACGGGGTGGTCCAAAAGTTGAACGCTAGCGAAGACGATAAATTACGAAATTAGGTTAAGTCCTTGATGATTTTTTTTTCTCCATTCATGGTAAACGAGATATCGGTTGAAATTTATTTCGAATCTTCCTACAAAATTTCTGAGCTGATAATCGAGATATTTTCGTTGAAACTTGATCGTCGAAATTGAAAATCGAAATGTTGAAAATTCACTGCGTTCCAGAAAAAACTTTCTAGAGTTCGAAAGTCTGGATTTTGGAAAAATTCTCTCACTTCCGGCGACTCTTGGACGACATAGTTTTGCATCGACCTGTACGGTTTGAAATAGATATAAGCATATTGCGCGTTTCAACTGTGAAAACAAATTTCTTTAGATCGCACTTCGAGCACATGTTTTACGTCGTTCGATCGACGTTATCCTTGATAGACCGATTAATAAATTCATTGATAAAAAAAAACATCCGGTTTTTTGGATTTGAAATATTTTTCCGAAACTTGAGATTCTTTTTTGCAAATAAAATTCCTTGATTTGATGAAACGTAAAAGATTCAACATCCGCATACTCGCGCACGTCCTATTGACGTACAGGGTGTCCGAAAACAATCGACGCGATCAGCACGAGGCTGGATATCGAACTTTCGTGACAAGTGAACGGAGAAGGCACTTCGTCGGAACGATCAACGATTGGTTCGATGTAAATAAATTTGAATTTTAAAGTGTTTCAACTTTGCAACACGTGGCGGCGCTGTCGTCGCGAGAGTTTGAATTTCGCGGGCTTGAGAAACTTTTGGCGCGCCGAGGGCACGCTCGTTTGACACAAATATCGCAATTTTTCCATTCGAAATTGATTTCGACGAATAAATTTGGAAGATTTCGATAAGAAATCGATGGGATGTCGAAATAAAAATTCGATTCGTGGTGGTCAAGTTGAAAGACTGTTTAGACCTAGTTAGAGTCGCCCGGAGGCCAATTTAAAAATGGAAACGGGTCAATGTCGATTCGAAGGCCAGTGACTCTCGTTTCTGTCCCAGATAAGCAATTACACTTATCGATACAAAGTTGAACCGTTAAAAAAATGCAAATTCGCCCAGTTATCGATAGGCTCGTTGAATTGCAGGTAAAAAAGAAAAAAAACAAACAAACAAATGAAATTAATGATTTTAATGAGTCTTCTAGCTGGCTGGACTGGAATTAAGCCGGAAAAAAAATTATCGTCGCGTGTACGTCATCGAGAGCGCCCGACCTCGTTTCTCAGACTTTTTTTTCCACCTCTACCATTTGCTGAATCTATATAATCGTACAGCAAAAGATATTTCTAACGTAATGCACGACAACCTGCTAATTACTCGCCGTACATATCAACTAATTACCCAATTCGTCCGCCTACTTTTTGATTCCAGCCTCACGATATTTTTTTCCACATCACACTACGCAACTCATCTTCCCTGACCTGCTGTTAACTTTACTCGTTCGACGACACACTTTTTGTGCTCTCTCCATGTCCGGTCGTTCCACGACGGACGTATGACATTTTTCGTCCAGCCCTAACCGGATCTCCGACAACAAAAAATCCTCAAGCCGACAACTTTTCGAATTTGCAATAAAACCAAATAAAAACTCACTGATTTTGTAATCAAAGTCCCACCGTAACTCTAGCGCAACGAGCGAATTTTGTATTCAAATTTTTGTTTCGATAAAATTCACGCTCGCAATTTCGTTTTTTCCAAAAGTACTATTAAGGAGGTTCCGTTAGTAGAGCGATAATTAGATTAAAATCCGAAAACGAAATATGTTGTTAATTAGGCAGCAAACTTTAATCTCTTTCAAAATCATCCCAGATCAACAAAGTTTTACTCCATATTTTCCAAGTCGAAAGTCACTTGATTCAACATTGGCTTTACGCAAATTTCTCACCCTTATGAAATCAGAAAAATATTAAAAATGCTTCGCGATTAGATAAATCGCGTATTAAAATCTCAATTTACAAAAAAAACTCCAAGGGTTCGGAATCAATAAAAAAATAGTGGGGTCAACGAATGTTTGGAGGAGATATTTCTAGTTAAAATCGACAGAATGCTCGGAGCATCTCATTTTTTAGGAGTTTGGCAACGGATCGCTTGCTAAACGAAAATCAGATCGTCATTTTTTTGGGAATTGTGCCTCACTTGATTCGTTATTCCCTTGCGCCATAGCGGAACCTCCTTAATAGTTTGGATAAAAACGAAAAATCGACCGTTTCGACGTGACAACGAACGTGTTGAAAAAGTTCTTTCGCTTTCAACGAAATTCCACAATTTTCGCGAGGCATCGACACGTCCGATAATCGAGAAATCGAAAAATGAACGAAAAACATTTTATCGGGATTACCGGGCGATTCCCCCGCGTTTCCCACTCACCACCGTGGCTGTTGTTAAAATGCGATACACTAAACATGGTCAGCTGCGACCGCAATAGCACGCGACACCAGCTTCGAGATAAATGTCAAGGTTGTGCAAAGTTAGAATTTCAACATGGAAATTAAACCGGTAATAGATAATTATGAAAACAATAATAATTTATCGAGATAATTTCATGAAGAAATAAACAAAAATTGCACTCGAACGGCTGAAAATGAAACCGGCTCTACTTTTAAAAATTTTTTTGTAATTTACCGATCGTTCCATTCTCAATTCACCGATTGCAATGGCCAAAAAGCAGAATTATCAGCGAGAAGAATTTTTTTTCAAGCAAAAGCAAGGATCACAACATTTTCCATTCTCCGATCGTAAATTTCGAGTGAAAACCATTTTGCGCATGATTATTTACCACGTGGCGATTGAAATTGCACGTTGCGTATGTGAGAACGATTGTCACCGCGTGATAGTCAATGGACGACTGGACCGACGATTTGAACTTGACCAGTTTACCGCACAGCTGCATTTTCTCTCCTCCCCTCAGTCGACCTGGGCGAGAACAAGCCCGCGAATGGGGAAGGAGAAGATTTATTGAGAATTATCGAAGAGTCGGACTGGCTAAACGATGTAAACAATCGGGGACGATCGACCGAGTCTCGAGAAACGTCACTGAAACAGGAAACGGTGAAAAAGGAAAAAAAATGCTCGAGGCACTGCGCGGCACTGTCGAGTGTAAAAAATCGAGTTTAAATTTCACTCCGGACTCGGCTCGCTCCAGCAAAGTCAAGAATCGAAGAATAAAATATCGTGAATTTTGATTTTATTACTTTTTCGATGCTTACAGAACGATGTAGCAACTGATTTCCGAAAAGTTTCCTTCCGCATCATCTTCCTGGTCCATCCCAAACGCGGTCTGGTTTTTCGATGGCGCAGATTCGTACATGAGCCAATCTTCGATCCGAATGCCAGTGTCGAGCGTAGCCAGAGTTTCCGAAATAGCAGGACGACTCACCACAAAAGTTCCGCTCTTTAAATGCTCGTGCAAAAATTTCCATATCGCTTTTTGTTCCGACTCTGAGAGATAAAACTCGAATACGTTGTTCAGGATCAGGACGTCGGCTAATTTTACTATTTCCGCTGCGTCCTCGATCCGACTGTTTATTATTTCCACCCGCTTTTCCATCTTGTATTTGCGAATTATTTCTTCCTGGAGATCGCAGAATTCTTTGTTCATCTCGACACCGATTATTCGTTTCGCGTCCGTGTACGCGTAAGCCTGTGAAACGATCAATTCCCTAGTCAATTTTATGCGTAACTGCGATTTCCCATGAAAATTTCGCGTCGCCAAACTCGCTCCAACGAATTTAGAATTTTCTTCATCCTCGCTCAACAGAAAAAAAAACACTGCCCCAGAAATTCATTTTTCCGCTTCATAAATTACACTTACGCCGTACAAAACTGCTCCGAGTCGCGATCCAACGTCGACCACGATTTTATCATCCAAAGGCGGCAAGAGCATGTTAAATATGTGATAAAGTTCCTCTCGGGATGTGGAATGTGATATAAATACTGCAGAAACAACGAAAAATAAATTATCGAAATTTCAGACCTCCGTATTAATAAATAATTAAATAAATAAAAGGAGAGAAAATGAAAAATTGATAAAAAATGAAAAAATCAAATGAACCAAAAAATTACCATTCGTGATGGTAAATTCTATGCCACGATCCGTTTATTTGTAAATAAGAAAACTCAATTTACTTCGACTTTATATTTAGAGACTTGAAAATCATTTTTTCTCAATTTTCCTTCAGATTGATGAAACAAAATATCAGTAACGCGATTGTTTTGGAAAAAAATGATTTTTTCAGTAATCCTTCAAGTCCACACTGGGTCAATCTGACCCGAGGCGATTCTCAAATCGTTGTATTCCGGTTTTTGACGATTAAAAATTGATAAAAAAATGAAAAAATCAAATGAACCATAAAATTACCATTCTCGATGGAAAATTCTATGCCACGATCCATTTATTTGTAAATAAGAAAACTCAATTTACTTCGATTTTATATTTAGAGGCTTGAAAATCATTTTTTCACAATTTTCCTCCAGATTGTTGAAACAAAATATCGATAACGCGATTGTTTTGGAAAAAAACGATTTCACATTGGGTCAATCTGACCCGAGGCTATTTTTAATCGTTAAATTCTGGTTTTCGACGAAATTGCTTGGGGTCAAAATCACCCAGTATGTATTCGGGGAGTTTAAAGTTTTTTCCTTACTCAAAGGTTTGGTATTCGTGGAGCCGCAGTCGAGGCAATAATTCCTGTTTAATTTTCCATCTTTCACAAGATCTTCCAATTCGTCGTCGTTGTACAAAAAAGCGTCCACGTGCTTTGTTATTTTAGGATCGCAGTCGGAATTCTGTGTAGATAGAAATTTGTTAAAATTGAACGATTTTTCTAGTTGAATTTCATGGGAAAACACGTACTTGGCCTTTTTTCGGTGTTATTATCGTTTCGGAGGGGAGGACAGCGTCCATAGGAACTTTTCCTCGTATTTCTTTGGCTATGGAATTCAGAAGAGCTACCGGATCGTCCATTACGTCGTCGGGACAGTAAGAACCTTCGTCTGGAGAGAACGATTTCAATAAAAAAAAGTTTTATTTAAAAATAACGACTTTGTTCGTGATTTTTTGCGATTGTCGGTTAAATTTTTCATAATCGTGAGAATATTTTCAGGAATTTTTCTACGAATTATGCTGATCGAAAGTTTCGACCTCGAAATCGAAGAATAATGAAAAAAATGTTTCGGGAATCACGTGAGAAAAAAGCAGTAAACAAAAATAAATAAACGACCGAAAAAGCTTCGATCGCGAAGCGGTTCGGAATCGTGCGAAATCACTTGTTGATTATCCCTCGAAATACGTACCGGATTCGTCGTCACCAGGTTTCCCTCCCAAATACTTTTGCACAGTAAACGACAATAAACTGTCTTTTTGCTTCGGTGTTAAACGGTTCATCAATTCAACAAATTGTTGTTTAACAACGTCCAGAGATCCCATTCCGTTCTCCATGATCGTGAAACTAAACAAGCACGTTTTTATCTCGAAACACTTAACCGCGTAATTATCGTATCGAGACAAGTTTCAAAAATAGAAAATCTATTTTTGAAATTCTCTGTGTTGTTGATTATTCACTTAATAATCGATAGTTTATGGCACAAAGCTTTTTTTATTAGCCACGAGATTTTACAACGTGCGAAATGCGACTAACCTCTGATTTTCCGAAAACGCCGGGCGCAAATACAAACCTCTGGTTACCGACTGATGGTAACTACGAAAAAAATTGCCACACTTTCAAAAAGTGCCGTTAGATGTCGCTGCGTGTCAATTCTCGTCCCGATTTCGTGTACACGTGAAATTTTTCACGATTTCCAGCGGAATTTCCCGCGAATTGGCGAATTATCGTCAAGTTGTTGACAAAATTGCAATAAAGACTGGAAACCCCAAGAGGACAAAGATTCGCCGACAAACGTAAAAATCGGTAATCAAGATTGTGAGAATTTTTAGACAAGAAAAAGTAAAACTCAAAAATTCCGGGCACACGGTCCTCGAGCATTCGTGCAAAATTCTCGATACCCAGGATGTTGGAACGAAAATCTGGCAATTTTCGGTTTTTGGGTATTTTGCACGAAGGAAAATGAAGATTTCGCTAAATTAACAACAAAATTTCGTTCATTCACAAAATATTTTTATTTTATTCGCACAAGAATCAACTTTTCGCATAATCAAAATTCCTCAACTTTGGAGTTTGAAGAATTTTATTGACAAGGCAATAAATAATCTCTATAAACATTTTATAGAATGAAAGACTGAGAAGGCGAATGGATCAATTTTACACAAAAATGGCGACAGTTTAGGTACCGAAAAAAGCAGAAACACAAACGGTATTTATTGGACGCTGTCATCGTCAAAAATATTGGTCCGAATGGATCCAAAACCCGTGAAGCGCTGCCGCATTTTCGTCGGGCCTTCCGCGCACATTTCCTGATATTTGATGAAAAGAGAAACGATTAAAAATACGAAAATTTTTTGAAGAATTTCTCTGCTTGATTCAAAAGTACAGTTTGATGATTGACTACGAATTTTTTCTGATTTTTCAATCTGTAATAATTGCGGCTGTGATGGCGCGAAGATTCCGCTCGACGGAATCACGATTGGGAAGAAAAATAAATCGAACGTAATATCGTAATTATGTATTTCTAGAATTGTTAGAATTCGAGCACGATAACGAGCGGTAAAATCTGTCGGAGTTGGACTTACCAGGTCCATCGTCCAAATATCATCGGGAAGTTTCATGCTCCCAATAGTGTAAGCGCCATCTTTTCGGCCACTTGTAAATCGCTGGTGTCCGATATTTCTAATTTTTGTTTTTTCTTCGATTTCTTCATATCTTTCCGAGTGACTAATTTTCTTTTTGGCGGTCTGTAACAAAAAAGCGTTTCAGAAATTCATTTTTGCACGATACACCGAATCGAGGGACTGATTTCCAAAATTATGATTGTCGTCGAAATTTGCATCATTGGAATGCGACGAAATTCATTTTTTTCACCGACAAAGTTCATTATTGAAATACATAATGTAATTAGGATGATAAATCGATTGGTTTTTGCGACCCGAAAAGAATGATTTTGAAGAATTTAAAAATTATGATTTTTTGTTGCATTCCAACGGTGCGCCATGATTGAGGCGGTTCCGCTATGGCGCAAAGGAATAACGAATCAAGTGAGGCACAATTCCCAAAAAGACGATCTGCTTTCCGTTTAGCAAGCGATTCGTTGCCAAACTCCTCAAAAATGAGATGCTCCGAGCATTCTGTCGATTTTGACTAGAAATATCTCCTCCAAACATTCGTTGACCCACTATTTTTTTATTGATTCGGAACCCTTGGAGTTTTTTTTTATAAATTGAGATTTCAATACGCGTTTTATCTAATCGCGAAGTATTTTTAATATTTTTCTGATTTCATAAGGGTGAGAAATTTGCGTAAAGCCAATGTTGAATCAAGTGACTTTCGACTTGGGAAATATGGAGTAAAACTTCGTTGAGCTAGGACGATTTTGAAAGAGATTAAAGTTTGCTGGTTAAATAACAAAATTTTTCGTTTCCAGATTTTAATCTAATTATCGCTCTACTAACGGTATTTACCTGTGAACGTATTGATCTTCGTCTTCGTCACTGCCATCAGAATGGCTGGAGTGGCTTTCGTCCGAGCCCTTTTTCGGGCCGTAGATCTTGTCGGGATCCGGGAGCCAGGAAAGGTCTGGTTCCTCGGCTTCGCCCTCGCTGGAGTAGTCAGCCAATTGAACTCCTCCTTCGAGTTCGTCATCGTCCTCAGTCTCATCCGCCTCTCCCGCGGCTTCTTTTTTCTTAGCTTTCAATTTCCGTTTCTTCTCCTTGTGTTTTAGTTTGATTTTCTCTTGGTATCGTTTTTTGTCAAAGCGATCCTCTTCGCGCAGGACCTTCTTGGCCATTTCAATATTGAGGCCCGACGATTCGTCCTGCTCGTCGTATTCTCTGCCCAGTTCGGAAAGTTTCGTTTTCGCCGCATCCAAAATCGTCTGAAAATCGTCAATTCCAAAATCAATTTATAGTTTTATTATTTTTTCTATTCGGCGTGTTAAATTCCTCACTCACTTGACCCTCGTTATCGAAATACGTTTTCTTGTTCGGAATAATTTTTTTTCTCAGGATTTTTTTAGCCACTGCAACTTTCGTGATGGGTTTTTTGTTCTTGGAAATCTGTTGCGGAATCTTTTCACTTTCTTCCTCCGGAGTTGCTCCCTCAATTTGCACGTTTTTCCGTTTGATCGTCAAAATGTCTTCGTTGTCGTCGCTATCGTCTGACATGAGAATGAAAAATTCAAAGCAATTCCGGAAAATTGAAATTTCCATTCAAATCGTAAATGAAAAATGACTAAAAAAAAAAATTACCGTTTGCAAATGGAACAGAATCGACGGAACTTTTCGGTTCTTTGGATGGAACTTGTTTTCGGCTTTTATTGCTTGAAACTTCGACACCAGATTCGTCGCTGGAATCATCGTCATGAGATTTTCGACTCAGCTCTATAGTTTCCACCAATTTTCCGGTCGTTCCGTCCGAGATCTCCGATCTTTTTGCTTCTTTACTCTGCATCCTCTGAAGGAAACGGATCCTCGGCGGAATAGCCAGGCCTAACGATCTGATTGACATCCGGAAAAAAAACATGATCGTTACGCTGAAGTTCGGCACGTTGGAGCGCAAGAAATTTTTTTTTTTTATTGACGATTCGTCGAATTTTCAAAATTATCAAAAATTTTCGTGTCGATGAGATTTTGGGGTCGCGCGAACAAATCGTTTCATGATCGTAATTAAATTCCGCATTCTGATAATAAGTTTTGCCAAGAAAGAAGAGAAAAATTCTCTTAATTACCGTTTTCGTAATTAAAATCATTAGTTTAATTGGTATTCGCTTACTTGGCGTAAGAGTCCGTATCGATAGAGTGAACATCGAAAATGTCTTTGTCTTTCATGAAGAATACGGATTTGACGTAACAAACGAAAGCTCGTTGCGCCATTTCCTTCAAAGCGACATCACTAGCGACAAGAGCTTCGATTTTTCCCTGCGGATTATTCAAATTGGCTGGATTCACTCTAGAAAAAATCAAGACCAAAAAAAAACATTAAAATCACGTGGAAATTTTTTTTCCACCCTTCAAATTCGTAAAGCAAAGACTCACTTGATCATCGAAATCGGAATTTTTCGTTCGGTCAACCGTTCGATCATTTTTTCTTCGCGCGGCGAAAGTACGAGAAGCGAATTTCCTCCGTTCCTGAATCTGGCAGTGCGGCCAACCCGATGAATATATGCGTTGACATCTTCCGGGCAATCCATCTGTATGACCCAACTGACTGCGGGAAAGTCTAAACCGCGCGAGGCAATGTCAGTAGCAAATAAAACGACATTTTGCTTCTTACTAAAGCTGTCGTAAATGCTCATCCGTTTTAATTGAGACAACGATCCATACAGCGCCAAGAGACTTATTCCCGGCCGCATCCGACGGAAGAGCTCGTACGTGTATTTTACCTGAAGAAATTTTTCAATCAATTTCTATATTCACTCAATCGAGGCATTAGCGATATGTACATCGTAAAATACTTGATTTATTTATAATTTAATATATTTATTATAAATATAATTGTATTAAATATATTAATATAATTAATATAATTATATTAATCAATTAATAAATTATAATAATTAATTAATTAATTATAACAATTACAATAATTATAATAATTAATTACAATATAATTAATAATAATAATTATATAATTATATAATTATATTAATATATTCGATATAATTATATTTAATTAATATAATTATATAATTTTATATATTTATATAAATTTTATAATATCTATATAAATATAATTACATTGAATAGATTGATGAAATATTTATAAATCGATACAGAATTCATGAATGTGATAATTTTCACCTGTTTGCATGTGGTAAAAAATACAATGACTTTTTGTTTGAGGTGATGTTTGATGAACGACCACAGCATTGCCACTTTATCCTCCAAATTGCACATAACCCAATTCTGTTGGAGCCCTTCGGGCGTTGCGTGCTCTGCGTGCTCGTGGACTGATACGTATAATGGATTTTTCAGGCTCAGTCTGGCCAAATCTCGAACAGATCTGAACATTTAATTGAATATTTTAACATTCTTTAATTACAATCAATCGTAAATCCCGAAAAAGCTCGTTCGATTGTCCCGATGAAATAGTAAAGAAAAATCTAGAGTTCTGCTCACCGGAATTCGTCATCAAATCATGCAATTTGGTAAAGGAAAACTCACTTTGTTTGCGTGGCTGAAAAGAGCAGGGTTTGCCTTGTCGGGGGTAAATTCGCGATAATCGCGTTCATAGTCGCTGCGAATCCCATGTCCAAACATCTGTCAGCCTCGTCCAGTACCAGAATCTGTTTCAAGCGATAATTAATCCACGATACCGTCAAAACTGTCGGTCCATACAATCAGCAATCCTTCTCTTTCCTTTTGTCCACATATTCATACGTGATACTGAAGTTCGCAATGTTGAGATCCAACGAAATATACATTTTCTATCAATTTTTTGCTCAATTTCGAAAACCATGACGATTTACGCGCCGATTTCTGTTTTTTATCCTCAAATTAAATCGTTTTATCGTCCTGACCAAATATTGAATAAAAATCTCGAGCTCTACTCAAGAAAAAACGGAATTTCGTTGAATTCCAACGATGCAAACTTCTAAATCGTTATTCATATAAAAGTCACAGAATAATAATGAATTGTCAAGATTAACGCTGTTGTTGCCGGAATTAGCGAAAATGAGTGAATCTTGCCTGCATCGTGAAAGAATCGAACAGAGGATTTTCGTCCATATGCTGAAGAATACGACCGGGAGTACAAATGATGATGTTGCATTGATCCAAACGTTTCTTTTCAAACATCAAATCTTTGCCACCGATTATCAAGCCCACCGAGAAGTCGTGATAATGGCCGACCTTGAGCAACGTCGCGTAAATCTGATACGCCAATTCTCTGGTCGGTGTGATAATTAGAGCTCCCAAGTGGTCCAAGCGCGTCCATTGTTTACAATACAGAATTTCCAACACCTACCGAGAGGCATTTCATTAATTTTTCATCAGGCTGAAGTTCGCAACGTCAAAATGCAACGAAAAACACGCAATTTTATTGATAATTTGTTGAATTTTATAAAACATCGACATTTTTCGAGTTTTTGTACTTTTTAGGCTGCAAAAATCGATCGTTTCGTCATTGTAATAAATGAATTTCGTTGCATTGCAACGATGCAAACTTCAACGTCATTTAAGCATGAGGCTGAAGTTCGCAACGTTGGAATGCAACGAAAAACACGCAATGTTATTGATGATTTGTTGAATTTTATAAAACATCGACATTTTTCGAGTTTTTGTACTTTTTCGGCCGCAAAAGTCGGAATGCAACGAAAAATACGTATTTTTATTGATGATTTGTTGAATTTTATAAAAAATCGAAATTTTTCGAGTTTTTATATTTTTTGGGCCGCAAAAATCGATCGTTTTATCATTGTAATAACATTGTAAATTTTTATAAATCGTTTTGCCACAAAATGAATGAATTTCGTTGCATCGTAACGATGCAAACTTCAGCGTCATAATTGTTCAGCGTCTATTTAGAATTTCGTGTTGTGTTGAATGAAAAATATTGAAATCGAGTTTTTTTGATGGAATGTCGTTGCATATTTACCGGAATGAGGAACGCGAGCGTCTTGCCGCTGCCAGTTTTGGCTGCTCCCAAAATATCGTTTCCTCGGAGAGCCAAGGCGATGCTCTGTTTCTGTATGTCGGTCGGAACTAAATAATCGTTGTCTTTTAAAGCTTTAAGGGTTTTTGACGATAGCGGTAAATCCGTGAATTTCTTTATTTTAGACTCGTCGACCTGTTGCAATTGGAATGAAAATGTTTCGATAAGTATTCGCAGCGAATTACACTGCGTGATTGACTTTGAGGTTATGTTGACCATGCGCGAGTTTTCCTTTCACTTACAGTCTCGTAACGGGCTTGCAAATCAGCGATTAATTTCTGCTCCGGAATCTTTTTCTTCTTCTTGAAAACCTGCACTTTTTTCTGCTTAACGCCACCCATTATGTCGCTTTTTTTTCAACATACACGGAATTTTTATTTGCGAGATTGTGATCAACTTTTTGGAAACACCGCGCGCAATGATTACGAGAACGAACACGTGCCGCGTGCCGACGTCGACTGCCACTTGCCCCGCTTGCCGCAGTTTTGCGAACTGCACGAACGAGAACACAGTGGGGTAGGTATAGGTTAGGTATGGTCCGAAACCGGTCCATTCAACTCATATTGTTATTATTCCCGATTTCACGTAAAACGCGTAAAACCAAAACGATAGTAGTTATTTCTTTCCGGAAGATAAAAATGAGAAATAACAATACAGTGGCTAGATTCACGGGAGTTTTGGACACAAGCAATCGCGAATATACTTTTGCATTGAAAACAATGGGAATTTGTTATCCTGCAAGAACCGGCGCGTCTACATAAATGGTAAGGAGGATTTCGTAGTAGAACGATAATTAGATTCAAATCTGAAAACGGAATATGTTGTTACTTAGGCAGCAAACTTTAATCTCTTTCAAAATCATCCTGGGTCAACCAAGTTTTACTGCATATTTTCCAAGTCGATAGTCACTCGATTCAACATTGGCGTTACGCAAATTTCTTACCCTTATGAAATCAGAAAAATATTTAAAATACTTCGCGATTAGACAAAACGCGTATTAAAATCTCAATTTATAAAAAAAACTCCAAGGATTCCGAATCAATAAAAAAATTGTGGGGTCAACGAATGTTTGGAGGAGATATTTCTAGTCAAAATCGACAGAATGCTCGGAACATCTAATTTTTTAGGAATTTGGCAACGGATCGCTTGCTAAACGAAAAGCAGATCGTCATTTTTTCTTGGGAATTGGCCTCACTCCATTCGTTATTCTCTGCGCCATAGCGGAAACTCCTGCACGAGAAATCTCGGAAATCTTAGGCACAAGGAAAGGCTGTGACGATTTAAAAACTTGACTGCTGATTAATTCCAAAATTGTTGAATCAAAATCGTCGGAATTATTGTGATTGAAAGTGCCAAAACCAAAAACGTAGGAAATGTTCATTAAATCTAAATATTCAGGGGGTCAAATCAGCGAAAAATGTCCTACTTTTCATTCCGTAAATTTAGTAATAATAATATTTATTTAGATCCTTTATGTCGTGTTTCTAAAAAATCCGCGACTCGTCTGCACTACAATGCGAAAAAAAAACAGATCGATGATAACGGGAGGTTTCGAATGCCTTGATCTAGCTGTCGGTTTCGCTATATCTTGGTCCGCGATAACAAAAAATTCGCACTCTCGAAAAAAGAAGGCTGCGTGCACGTGAATTCCCGCGGCAGGAGTTACACAACCGCTAACGACTTATAGGTCAAATATTTTAGCAACTATTAGGGCCATTCACTAACCAAGTTGCGCCTCGAGAGTGTCGATTTCTTGGGTTCGTTAAGACTCATTTAGGAAGACTCACTCGCGCAGTTTTATTAGCGATCTTTAATGAGTCAGAAAATATTAGCGACTGTTACGTGTTGATTGGACATTATGCAATCGCGTTTTCAGTGCAAGCGAACGGATTAACTGCTTGACTGCATCTTTGCACCTCAATGGATATCGCAAAATAGAGCAATCTTTAGAATCTCCTGGAAGATCAAGGCGACAACTTTCGCGGCGCTTTTGACTAAAACCGTGAATATCGATTGCAATCTCCGATCAAATGTTGACCAAACGTGTTTTCATTACCCGAGCTCACCCAAATTCGCGATGTTGAATTTAGCATCCCTCGAATGCAACGAAATGCTGTTTTTTTTTTTTTTTCAGCGCTCCTTTCATACATAACAACTAATCGAGATATGCGGCAGCGTCTTGAACCCAACCGATTTTAAATTGAAATTTTTCTTCTTTCCATTGGGGTTTATATAATCAAATGTGGAACTTACTATGTGGCCATACAACGTCCTTAAATTATCAATAAAATGAAAAATTTTCTCATCAAAAAGTGGAATGAATCGCGGATAACAATATTGAGAATTATGTTGAAAATGGTTGAATTGATTATTTTTTGTTTAATTACGGACAAAGACTACGAGTGGACTCTGACGAGAACGTTTTTTCAATTTTTTTTTTTTTTCATTGGGGTCTATATTATTTTTTCATTGGGGTATATATATATTTTTTTTTTTCATTGAATTATGTTGGAAATGGTTGAATTGAATATTTATTGTTTAATTACGGACGAATAAACCGGCAACAATGACAATCGAAATATATCGTGGTCCATGAACTTTTTACTAGGGGATAATTAAACGATCTTTTTCAAGTATCCAACAGAAAAATTGGGACGAAAATCGTATTCCCAAGGAAGAATGACGATCTGCTTTTCGTTTAGTAAGCGATCCGTTGCCAAACTCCTAAAAAATTAGATGTTCCGAGAATTCTGTCGATTTTAATTAGAAATATCTCCTCCAAACATTCTTGACCCCACTATTTTTTCATTGATTCGGAACCCTTGGAGTTTTTTTTATAAATTGAGATTTTAATACGCGATTTATCTAATCGCGAAGTATTTTTAATATTTTTCTGATTTCATAAGGGTAAGAAATTTGCGTGAAGCCAATGTTGAATCAAGTGACTTTCGACTTGGAAAATATGGAGTAAAACTTGGTTGACCTGGGATGATTTTGAAAGAGATTAAAGTTTGCTGCCTAAATAACAACATATTTTGTTTTGAGATTTTAGTCTGATTATCGCTCTGCTAACGGAACCTCCTTAAAAAAAGAGAAAATCTTATAGTCTCGTCCATTCGGCCGCGCGGCCTTGTCGTAACGATCCCGTGGTACATATATTTTAGAGAAACACACACGTTGTGTGTAGAGATGGATGTATACATGTATACAAATCTGTACAAGAATAGGATGAGGACATAACGCGCTATAGGGAAGTGCTGTTCACTCTGCTACTTTATTCAGGAAACAATTTGTCATTTGACCACGTACTCGTGTCTCTTTTACGTTTCTCTCTCACTCCCCGTCTCTCTCTCTTTTTTCTCTCGAGAGTTCACGAGCTGGATACTTGTGATACTTGCACACTGGTCGCGCCGCGTCCATAGTAGAAACTCGAATGAATACGCGCTACGAAACGAGAGGAAGGCAACGAAAGAGTTTTGCGTTTTGTCCTGGTACGCAACTGCGTATAGCGTCTGTGACGCTTGAGAGAACGCCGGTTCAAAACATTCCGATGAGAAAAGGAAATAAAATAGCGAAACACGAGAAATTATGGCGCGGACAAAAATCCGATTTAAATTTCAAAAATCTCTGACCGTCGTCGCGAAAATTCTTTATTCGTTCCCCATTGTCGCCCATTTGATTAAATTTTATGTTGGACTGAAAATTCGGAAGTGACAAAATACGCGGCCGTTTGCCAGCTGTACCCTAAATTGGCTCCTTTACGTGTTTTACAAGTGTGCACTTCATACATTATTTGGATAGCATCTACGAGGGCGGCGTATAACCTGACGAATCGGATGCGTTTAGTCTCAATTTGTCTATTATCCCATTGTCACTTTATTTATCGTTACGCGCGCGCCCCCTTCCATCGATCTTGAGAAACGTGGGACTTTTCATTAGAATATACAACAACGAAAAAACGTTCATCTTTGTACACTTTCGGAACGCGGGCACAGGAGCATTAAATTTTACCGACCTATTTTCTGGGTGTGCTTTTAAGAGGTTTATCGAACTCTATTGTATCGAGATCGATGTCGATCAATAGAGAAAAATCTCCTTTGTGTAGATCGAGCATCTGCTACTGTTGATCTCTCCCATTTTTTCTCCTCGATCCCTTTTTTATGCTTTTCCATTGAATGAAACTTCCGCCCGTGTTTCGTTCCGAAAGAGTGTTTGCTCTTCGTCTGCATTGAGCAAACGTACTCCAAGCTGTACTCTCGAAGCCGCGATCGACTTAAGGTGATCTAGCAGTCGCGTGAGGGCGAAAGCGAGATAACCAAAAAGCAGATCCACGGTTTTCTCAGGCATCCTTCGTATTTTGAGAAAAATAAAAGTTACACTTTCTTCTCTGGTGAAATGACAACAACCTGTAACTAATATTTTTTTTTTTAATATTGAGTCTCGCCCAGTAAAGCGTGTAGGGGGATTTTTACCGACCGAGCAAGTGATAGATGATGCAGCAGTCACCTCGAGTTTTCGAAATGAAAATTCTCCGTTGTCGTTTGACTAATCAGAAAAAGGCTCTGTCAGCAGACGCAGGACGATGGCAAAAATCCACTGACGGCGGATTTTTTAATTTGGTGAAACCGTATCGAAAATATTCAATTTCGAAAATTGCAGTTATCTCTCTCGCACTCACGCGGCGATAAAGCAACTGCTCCGTCACCTTAAACTCTAGTTTCCATGTAAAACGGTTCTCAAAAGATCGCAAGATCGTAACAGACTAGAACTCTTCACGAGCACACGCAGAGAAACTTTTCCCATCACCCAGAATTGCTACATCTACGAGAACTCGTCAGAGAACCTCAGCAATTCAGGGTTGACAATTATTTAGTCGTTTTTCGAAAATGGTGACTCCAAATTTGCCCGCGACCGTAGCACGTTGGGGTCGAGACGACCAGGAGCATCGATGGCAGAGAAAATGAAGGGAGTGATGGACACAGGAATGAAAAAGTCTACGAAAAAGTGTATTTTTCTTAAGTAACAGAATAGTTGTGATGAAAACATTCGATGCACTGATTAGAGCGATGTTCGTCGCAGCGTGGCCTTTTGCAGGTGGAGCAGACGTACTGAGTTTTCCGATCGCTGTTGCAGTGAGCGCACCGTTTCCTTTTTTCTAATCTACAATCAACAGGATCGTATTGAACTAAAGAAGGAATATCGATGTCGAAAGTATTAGAAATAATTAACTTCAAGCTCCCTCGGAGCGTTTGCATGAGCATGCGTTCTTGGACGAAAGGTTTAATGAGAGACAATGATAAGTTCTGAATGAATTTCAACCGATTGAGCGATTCGTTCTCGGAATTGAGTTGGTACAGAATAAAGCTATTGATGAGAGCGAAGTCGAGCATGGCGAAGAACATTCGCAGCGGCCATCGTCGAGTTCTTCGTGCGGTAGAATAGTCGCTGCATAATTGATCGAAAGTATCGGTTTCTTCGTTGGTTTTGTTCCACGTGATGTTTCTCCCGGTCGCGTCAATATTTTCACTCAAAGTTCGAGCGTAGTATGAGGCTACGGATGCGTTATTTTCCGGGAGGACTTTACCGAGGTGGGGGATTGCGTTCATCATGTAAAAAGTAGTGGAATCGTTGATCATGACGATTTTTATGCCTTGCTTGTGCCGTTTGTTTTTCATGTAAGTTTTGAACGGGCATCGACCGTGAAACGAGACTAATTGATGATCGATCGTAAGATTTTTATCGGGGCAATAATATTTGTCACAATTTTTTAAAAAAGTTGTCCATATGTCGCGAATCGGAGCGAATTTGTCTACGGAACGTCTTTCCGCACGCGTCAGTCTATCGTCGAAACGAAGGCAGGAAATAATGAACGTAAATCGTTGTCGTGACATCACAGCTCGATAAACGATCGGCCCAAAATTCGCCCACAGTTCTTGTGTGTTTTTAAACGCGTCTTTGTTCGATCCACTGAAGTAAAGCAGTCCGATCAGCGCACGAAACTCCGACATCGAGAGCGGCGAGTACGTTTTGTGCGTTTCCGGATGTTCGGTCGTCGAACGCCTTCGCATTATTTCTTCGTTCGTATACCACAGCGAAATCGTCATGATCTCATCGTTGAACAACACGTTCCAGGCTTCCGCGGGATTCTTAACATGCTCCGCTCCGTTTCGTCCCATCGGCAAACTCGTTATGGAATTCGATGGAGCCAGTTCCGTCTGTTCCGCCGAATTCAAATTCTCCTTCGATCTGTTTGAGTCACATTACACGGTTCAATTATTGGAATGTATATGGAATTACGATTTTCAGGTTTGCATCGTTGGAATGCAACGAAATTCTGTTTTTTATTTTTCAAAGCAGCTTAAGATTCTAATTCAACACTTGGTCAGGACAATAAAACAATGTTCCCTGATCATGCAAACACAAAATCGGTACGAAAATCGTCATCATTGCACTCCAACTTTGCGAACTTCAGTGTCGTATGAAATTGACTGGAAAGTTTTTTCCTGGAATGACAACCATAAAAATAAAAATGGATAATGTACATAAATCTTAAGGAGGTTCCGTTAGTAGAGCGACAATTAGATTAAAATCTGAAAACGAAATATTTTGTTATCCAGGCATCAAACTTTAATCTCTTTCAAAATCATCCTAGCTCAACCAAGTTTTACTCCATATTTTCCAAGTCGAAAGTCACTGGATTCAACATTGGCTTTACGCAAATCTCTCACCCTTATGAAATCAGAAAAATATTAAAAAATACTTCGCGATTAGATAAAACGCGTATTGAAATCTCAATTTATAAAAAAAACTCCAAGGGTTCCGAATCAATAAAAAAATTGTCGGGTCAACGAATGTTTGGAGGAGATATTTCTAGTTAAAATCGACAGAATGCTCGGAACATCCCATTTTTTAGGAGTTTCGGCAACGGATCGCTTGCTAAATAAAAAGCAGATCGTCATTTTTTCTTTGGACTTGTGCCTCACTTCATTCGTTATTCCCTGCGCCATAGCGGAACCTCCTTAATAACAATATTCAGAGCGGAGTGCAGCCGGTACATGAATTACGCAATTGCCAAGGCCGTGAGGCTACCATCAGGGTCATTACTCGGTTTGGCGTCAGTTGAGAAAGTTTTTCTGAATTCCTGGGGTTTTTAACCAACAAGAATGCAGTAGAAAAGGAGCCGGCTACATTTTCCATCTTTCCCATAGTTTTTCTTTGCGTTTGGGCAAACGGCAAACAGCGATGCATTGGAAAAAGGTCATTGCGAGCAACACGCCAATGGTTTTAATGAAAAAAGTGAATCAGCGTGAAATTTATCGGACAACAGGCTTGTCAAAAACCATGGGAACCAAAAAACAGTGATTTTCGCTTTTATTATAAATAAATAATATTTTTCTGGCGACTAAAATTGGGAATATAAAATGACGTTGTAAACGTACTTTGAATTAATTGATTGAGGCGAAATTGGTATTTCGAGTTTGACTTCGACGAGGTCACTGGTGATTCCGATATTGTCACCGGTGAATAAAATTTCTGAATCCTCTTGAGACGAGTCGCTGAGAATAGCATCTTCCTCGGAATCGGAGGCATTGTCGAAAAATTCTGCAGTGGGTAATTCTCGAAGGCGCAGTTCGTTCGCGCTCCTTGCCATTTTCTAAACAATGCGACCTAACCTCAAAATGGCGAAAAACCGATGAATAAGTTGCGGGTTTACGGAATTTCCGAAACGCCAGAACAAAACTTTTTCACTTTTGCAAGGATCGCGAAAAAACATGGGTCTCCGAGACCCTCGTACAAGTTTGTTTTGTTTAGGCACGTCCAGCAGGCTCTGAGAACGCAGCAGGACGACAGCCGCGGAAACTATTCGCGCATTCACTTCGCACTCTGCTATTTCCCAAGCGACACCGTCAATGCAATCGAACTCCTGGACGAGTCTCCGACGTGTGACTGTCGCACGAGCTCGGCCGATTCATCTTTTTACATAAAACTTTACAACTGTCACACAACAAGAATTCCATAATTCCACTTTGTCGGCCGGCCGGCGCTCAGCAAAATACTGCGAGCACTCCGAGACTAATGTCTGAATGCGCATGCGCGAAACGCACCGCAAGCACATCGCAATTTCTAACGAGGCTCTCGATGAATAATGAAAAAACTAATTTCAAATTCGCTTCATTCGTTTAAAATACTCGCACGTCTTTAGTTTGACAAGGAAACAATTTCCGACGAACTGTCGCGAGAACTCTCGAAATTACGATTTCCGGACTATTTTTATTGTGATTGTTTACTTCGTTTATTTACGAAAACACAGGAAGCGGATTAGACACTTTCGAGGAAAAACGACT
Organism: Diadegma fenestrale; assembly: GCA_037043255.1. NCBI lineage: Eukaryota > Metazoa > Arthropoda > Insecta > Hymenoptera > Ichneumonidae > Diadegma > Diadegma fenestrale. The sequence continues at coordinate 13,333,744 of CM073317.1, forward strand.
CGAAAAAGCGCCAGAAAAAAAGTCATTACTCGAGTCGGATCGAACGGGCGTAACGTTTTATTTGCGGAAGAGAATAAAACGCCTGATTTTGATAATGAAACACCGCGAGGCCCTGTTAGAGCGCGATATCGTGGGTTGCTCGTCATTTCTAGTCTGAAATGCGGGCTGCGATGGTGTCGGTGTGAAGGAGCGAGAGAGAGGGGCAGAGAGGCGCGCGCAGGCCATCTCTGTCTCCCACCTCGTCGGCGGCGCGAAGATTTAGCGGTTCCCGAGTTGTCGTGAAATTGCCAGTCGTGAGCGCGATTCCGTCGCGCCGCGTGCTTGATCGAGGAGAGCTCTCGGCAGCCCATTCGCGTAACACAGTGTGCAAATGCGAGATAATAAATAAACGCACAATAATTCGGTTCGAAGCTTGAAACGACTGTCACGTTGCATGAAAAAAGGGGGCGAGCTTTTCGACGTATAGCGCGACAACTAACGACACTGGCCGGCTGGACTTTTTAACCGTGAGTGCAGACAGTTCTCGAGTCAGTTTGCCTCTGATTCTAGCCGAGGTCGGAGGTCGTACAATCTTCAGTACACGTTCGCGCGTTTTTTTTCTCAGTGAATTGACGGAATTTTGCGATCGCGCGTAATTAAAATTGTGAAAACGCCGACATTTTCCAACATTTCTCGTAACCAAAAACAATAATTCCGAAAAAAAAATCATCGTCGCACGTGCCATTGAATCTCTCGCGTCAAATCATCGATCCGTTTATTTTCAAATTATGATTTTTTAACATCGTGACTAAATTCGTGCTCGCCGCAAATGTGCATCGCAAAGTGGCTTTCGTGAAAATTCTATACACGAAACATTTCGACCAGCAACGAGTGCATGGAACAATAACTTGGAAAATATCGCACTGATGCTCTCCCACGCGAACTCTTGCATACCATCTCTCATTTTGTGACGATGTAAGTACAAACGTGTTTATATTTAATGCGACATTCACGTGTCCTATATGCTCGTGTCCTGGGATTAGAAAAAGTATATAGGATCGATAGCACGGCCGCGAGATTATTATGACGTTATAAGCCGATGAGTGACCTTTTCGAAAATCTCGCACAATTTTTTTCCTCAAAAACGTCAAATTCGCGACGAAATCTTCGAAATTCCTGGGTTTTTGTTTCCTGGCACGATAAACTTGAGGTGCGCGATGTTTTCGAGAAAATTTCGAAATTCCATACAGTAATTTTGTACGATGCTGAAGTTTGCAACGAAAAATATTTGATTTTATTGTTGATTCGTTCGATTTTCAATGTCATCCAAATTTTATGTTTTCGAGTGGCAAAAATCGATCATTTTCTCATCGTAATTAAATTCCCCATTTAAATAATTATTTGGCCAAATATTAAAAAGAATTTCGTTGCACTGCAGCGATGCAAACTTCAGAATCGTATGAAATTTTGCGTTTGGCTTTAAAAGAAAATCAGTTTTCGTTGTATTTCAACGATCCAAACTTCAACATCGTAAATACTGAATAAGAATCTTGATATCTGCTAAAAAAAAAACAGAATTTCGTTGCATTTCAACGATCCCAACTTCAACATCGTAAATATTGAATAAGAATCTCGATTTCTGCTAAAAAAAAAACCAGAATTTCGTATGATGCTGAAGTTTGCAACGTTGGAATACAACGAAAAATATCAAATTTTATTCAAGATTTGTTCAGGTTTCAACATAATCCAAATTCATCCAGCCGAAATGCTTTTTGGGGGTTGAAATCGATCGTTTTATCATCGTAATTAAATTTTGCACTTGAATTATTAATTTTGCTAAAGATAAAAAAGAGTTTCGTTGCATTACAACGATGCAAACTTCAGAGTCATAATTTCGTACACATCGACAAACTTGACTGTTTATTATCGATCAAGTTAGATCAGAGATATTTATTTTTATCGTTGCAAACTTTAAAATATTCAAGAATGCCAGAGCGGAATAAAAAATTATGTACTATCGCTCTTGATCGCGATACACACGCTCCTAATTAATTCGGACTATAGCTACGTCCAGCAACACATTATAAAACCTAATAACTAACAATCATTATAATGACGATAGAAATAATGATTAATATCGTCGCTCATGTAGCAGGAAATTTGCGTAATTTCCATGGGACTCAAGTTCCCAACGTTCGCATCCAACGAAATAGTATTTTTCCATGAAATCTGTTCAATTTCAAAAACGCCACGAGTATTTTCTCTTTGGATCCGAAAAAAATCGCGCTTTATCGTCCTTGCTCGAAAAAAAACAGAATTTCGTTGCATTTCAACGATGCAAACCTCAACTTCGTTGATTCGTCATTATGCGTGGGATCGTTTTATGGTCTTGGTTGACATTTTTCGAAATGGCTTCCCGGAGTTACGAGAATTGAGGATTTTCACGATGCAATGCCAAAATTTTCTCATCAATCTGGAATAAAATTATTTTATTTAAATTAAAATTTTTTAATTCAAATTAAAATTAAAATTAAAATTTAATTCCAATTAAAAATTCAGTTCCAATTAAAAATTTTAATTTCAATTTAAATTGAATTTAAATTTAAATTTAAATTTGTATTGAATTTCAAATTAAATTTAAATTTAAATTAGAAAAAAATTAGAAATTAAAAATTAAATTTGAATTAAATTTTGAATCGAATTTGAATTTAATTGAAATTGAATTTGAATTTGAATTTAAATTTAATTGACTCGCTGAATTTATCTCAAATATTCGTTCCTTCCACTTTTTCCCCATTAAATTTGAAAAAAAATGCCCAAAAAGTTTCATCAACTGATCGCGTGTTGCTAAAAAATCATGAAAGAATAGAAATTCGAGGCTCTAACTGCACTCCAAGTAAACGACTCCATTTTGATACACTTCCATCACGTAATGTTCCATTCATGCTGTGCTACCTCGTTTGCCACCACGAGGCCTGTCGCTGCATATCAAATATCTCTCTGTCTTTCAACTCTGCAGCAAAGGAGCATAATTAGCGACTTTCTCGAGTTTGTGCGCGACACTTAAATTCGAACCAGCTGATCAAAGTGTTTATCAGGTATTTTGGGAATTTTTTAAAGCGGCAAATTGAATACGATGTCGCGAAGTTTGCATCGTCGAAATGCAACGAAATTATGACTCTGAAGTTTGCATCGTCGTAATGCAACGAAATTCTTTTTTATCTCTAGCAAAAATAATAATTCAAGTGCAGAATTTAATTACGATGATAAAACGATCGATTTCAACCCCCAAAAAGCATTTCGGCTGGATGAATTTGGATTATGTTGAAACCTGAACAAATCTTCAATAAAATTCGATATTTTTCGTTGCATTCCAACGTTGCAAACTTCAGCATCATACGAAATTCTGGTTTTTTTTTAGCAGAAATCGAGATTCTTATTCAATATTTACGATGTTAAAGTTGGGATCGTTGAAATGCAACGAAATTCTGTTTTTTTTTTAGCAGATATCAAGATTCTTATTCAGTATTTACGACGTTGAAGTTTGGATCGTTGAAATGCAACGAAAACTGATTTTCATTTAAAGCAGAACGCAAAATTTCATACGATTCTGAAGTTCGCATCGCTGCAATGCAACGAAATTCTTTTTTATATTTGGCCAAATAATTATTTGAATGGGGAATTTAATTACGATGAGAAAATGATCGATTGTGGCCACTCGAAAACATAAAATTTGGATGACATTGAAAATTGAACGAATCAACAATAGAATGAAATATTTTTCGTTGCATTCCAACGTTGCCAACTTCAGCATTATAATTTCATACAATGTTTATCAAAAATTTCTTACAACCGGTCACCGTTGCCATTCTAAAACCGGATTTACACAAAACAAATGGAAAACGTGCCTCAATTGTCGAAATAATGAATAAAAAAATTATTTCTCGTTTTATTCCAACGATGCAAACTTCAGTATCGTCGATATGCAATTCCAATCAAAAAGAATCATAAAAGACTCTCTCGTTAAAGAAGATTCATGAAAAAAAAAACGAAAAATCGGTTTCACATTCGGCTCGAACGCCTAAATTAGACGATGAAAATGAGTTCGTGGCGCACGTTGACTTTACACATTATCCTCGAGAGAAGAAGGTGTATTGCTCGAGGTGTTGCACCCACGCGATAATTGCTCGTATATATTTCTACTTCGTACGCGAAGATCTGGTTTCAACCGGCCTGTCGAACAGCTTCGCGGTGAATGTATGTAGCGTAATGTCTCTACGTAATTGTAGCCGTAACACATATGTTTGCTTTGAATAAATTCAAGATGCGTCGATTGCAACGATCCTCGGGCGATTAAGAAATATCAAAATGATGGAAACGAGTATACACGCGGGGCAAAAATCTTAAGGAGCTTCCGTTAGTAGAGCGATAATTAGATACAAATCTGAAAACGAAATATTTTGTTATTTAGGCAGCAAACTTTAATCTCTTTCAAAATCATCCCAGGTCAACGAACTTTTACTCCATATTTTACAAGTCGAAAGTAACTCGATTCAACATTGGCTTTACGCAAATTTCTCACCCTTATAAAATCAGAAAAATATTAAAAATACTTCGCGATTAGATAAAACGCGTATTAAAATCTCAATTTATAAAAAAAAACTCCAAGGGTTTCGAATCAATAAAAAAATAGTGGGCTCAACGAATGTTTGGAGGAGGTATTTCTAGTTAAAATCGACAGAATGCTCGGAACATCTAATTTTTTAGGAGTTTGGCAACGGATCGCTGGCTAAACGAAAAGCAGATCGTCATTTTTTTGGGAATTGTGCCTCACTCAATTCGTTGTTCCTTGCGCCGTAGCGGAACGTCCTTAAAAGAGAAAGATTGTCACCGTTGGATAAAAATTCGAGACGAGTTTTCGATCATTTTGTTTTTTTTTTTTCAAGGAACGTCGATTTTTTATTTTTAAACGAAAATAAAATGCGGACGATTGAAAAATGTCTTTTCGTATGTAAATTCATAAATATGCGTGAGTCGCGTGCGCTTGTGTTATGACATTTTGCCGTAACGTATTATCTCTGTCTCGAGCGAAGGGGAAATCACGTTTCAGTATTCAGCGGTTGTAGACCACAGAGAACAGAAGAAACAAAAACAATGCGATGCGGTTACGAGTGGCGCGTGATCTTTGCGTATTTGGAAGTCGAGCCACGTGCCTTTTTTTCCCTGGAAGAAAACAAAACGGACGGAAACACGGAAAATATATACGAATGCGGAGAAAAGAGCACGTGGGGGATTATTTAGTGGGAATTAAACGATTAGACCATCATTTAAAATCGTTGCATGCGGCTCGAGCTGATTCATACGACGATGTTTTCCGGTCCTCGAGCCAGCTCTCGGCATCGTTCCAATCTGTTGCTTCGGCGCCTTTTTTAAAACCCTTTGTCCACATTCGTCGATCTTTCCTCTCCAACGTTTTCTCGTGAATAAGAATTATTGAATTTCAAGCTGCGGCTCACGAAATTTCTCGTCGATCCCTTCGGGCCCTTGGAATTTAAAATTGAACAATCCAATTCCGGGCTTTTTTATAATGAAAAAATTCGTTTTCTGTTTTGGGAGGCTCGTTTTTTTTTCTTGGATTAATGAAAAAAGCTCCAGGAGCTGATCGAAATGTTTTTTTTTTTTTACTCGATGATTTTGGCGAATGTTTAGTCAGTTCTTGATCAATTTCGCCGCCGTTTGGGCAAGGGAGAAAAAAACTGACGGTCAGGTCTGTGAAAAACGAAAACCCTGAGCTTAAAGGGCGGGAGGTTGCGCGAGAGAGCGCGGGAGGGAGAGAGCACTAGAGGAAACTCTGCTGCTGCTGCTGCTGCTGACGTCCTCCACATCCCCTTGGCTTGGCCATGGCCTTGTTTCCCCGAGTCTCGATTGATGCAGGCGCGCGCGGGCGCGTGCATCTCTCGCTCCCAGCTTCCAGCATCCATCGCACTCTGTCCCGGAACTGTGACCTTGCCCTCTTCTGGGAACGCGCTCGCGGCATGGAAATTCATTAAATATCGCTCGCAAATCGTGAATTCTCTCAAACACGGAAAAGTCTGGATCATTTTTTTCTCTCCATTTTTCGTCGATGCTCTTTGAGTCTCAATTATTTCTGTTCCTCACTTTTTCACAAATTTCATCATGAAAATTGAAAAAAAAAACTACATTTCGCTGATTGGAATGAAAAAAATATATTAATTGATCCAAAGTCATTTCGCTCTGGGCTCGGCCCCTGGAACGACGAATCGTCATTATAATTTCCTTGAGGAGGTTCCGATATGGCGCAGGGAATAACGAATCAAGTGAGGCACAATTCCCAAGAAAATGACGATCTGCTTTTCGTTTAGCAAGCGATCCGTTGCCAAACTCCTAAAAAATGAGATGTTCCGAGCATTCTGTCGATTTTAACTAGAAAAATCTCCTACAAACATTCGTTGACCCCACTATTTTTTTATTGATTCGGAACCCTTGGAGTTTTTTTTATAAATTGAGATTTTAATACGCGTTTCATCTAATCGCGAAGTATTTTTAATATTTTTCTGATTTCATAAGGGTAAGAAATTTGCGTAAAGTCAATGTTGAATCAAGTGACTTTCGACTTGGAAAATATGTAGTAAAAGTTCGTTGAGCTGGGATGATTTTGAAAGAGATTAAAGTTTGCTGCCTAAATAACAATATATTTCGTTTTCAGATTTGAATCCAATTATCGCTCTAGTAACGGAACCTCCTCAATTGATAAGAAAGGCGCAGGCTTCATTTTCACGTAGAACGAATTACACGCGCTTCTTGACAACGATTTTCGAGTAAATTTCAGAAAATCTCTAAAAACCTCATTTCGCACGAGGACCAAAAAGAAACGTTTGATAAAAGAGCCAAAAATTTGTGTGATTCGTCCTCGTAAAACTTGGTTGACCTGGGATGATCACGAGGCTGAAGTTCGCAACATTGGAATGCAACGAAAAAAACTCATTTTTGTTGATAATTTGTTCAATTCGATAAAACACATCGAAATTTTTCGAGTTTGTAGACTTGTTGGGCAGGCGAAAATCGTTCGTTTTATCATTGTAATAACATTGTACATTTTTATAAAGAGTTTCGCCACTAAATTAATGAATTTCGTTGCATTGCAACGATGCAAACTTCAAAGTCATGGATAATTTTCGTTCCAGATTAACTTTATGATCTTTTATTCGCACATGCAGTGAATTATCCGTTGGCCAGGAAATATGATACAAGAATAGTCTTAAATCAAGGCTACGATAATAAATAATCGGGGGAAACTCTCCACACTCTTGATGAATGTGAGAAAAGCTCTATACCTGAGGTTAAAAGAGTTTTTATAGAAGAAAGCAAAGAGTATGATTATTATTTCTGTCGACGAACCCAGGTGACCTACTCCAGGTGAGTGCGGGCGGGGTTTGTTCGATATATCGATCTGAGTCTTGACAAAAGACGGCTAATGCTTTTCCGTGTGAAAAAGCACGTTTTTGAAGGTCTCTCGAAGTTGCTTTGCCGAGACTCGTGCACCTCGCAGATAAATTTTGCATGTAAAAGCCCCAGGAAAGTTTTTTCACGTAAAAATCATCAGGACCAATCTCGACACTTGAAAAATATCAGAAAAAATGACTAATTGAGAGGGAAATCGTAAAAAAACGTCGTTGACGATTTTTTTTTAAAATGAAATCTCTCGAGGGCCACAGATCGCAATGGAAGTCAATAAACCGTGATGAGTAACGGAGAGCAGTGGTCCGTTGAAGTAGCATTAATAAATTAGTGTCTGTGCTGCGCGTTGCCGGACTCGAGTGCCCAAGTGAATCTTTTTCTCTCTCGCTTCATCTCCCTTTTTCTTTCGCCCTCTCGCATCTCTCGTGTATCGTTGCTCTGCGTATGTGAAAGACAAATAAAGCGTTACCGAAGCACAGGCTTTTGGTGGAGTGTCAGTGTGCGAAGACAATTGACTCGTAACCGCAGTGCTCGATCAACGATTCACAGGATGTCCCTAAAGTCGATCCCAAGCTGTAAAATCGGTCTCAACCTGCAATCAAAATTTTCCAACGAGAAAAACTCTCGATCTGCCGATTCTCCAGGAGCCTGCACAAACCGACATCGTCTCGTGAGTTTCTTCGTCTCTAGTCACGATCTATCCATCATTCCAGTCTTGCGCACGACTTCTGGGACGGCCCGTATTAAACCTCGTCGACCAGAGGCCAGAGATAGCCGACGTCGAGACTCCGACGTCGGCCCCTCTCGATCAACGTTCTCGTGCCCGACGAGGGACTCCTGACGTCACATCCTGCTAACTTGTCGCTTACTGTTACTACACACTACCGGCTGCTGCTCCGAACCCGTCCATTCCATCTCGCATGGACCATACCATCGTGCTTCAACCTATCGAGCCACCAAATACTCGTCTTGCTCACTTTTCCACCAGATTTAACATCGACTTTCCGTCGATCTAGAGTTCGAAGAAATTGAGGCCTCGGGACTGCTCGAAATCCACAACAAACCGAGTCCCTAATTTTTTCTGCACTCAGGAACGATGTGAATCGCCAAACGAAAAGTTTGGAGCCACTTCGTTCGGGGCCTACAAAACTAAAGACCAAATTTGGTAGTTCCATGAGTATTTATAAAAATCGTTGGAATTTCTTAATCAGCGGCTTCGTGGACTGAGAGATTGTCCAGAATGTCAATTACGGAACGAGGTGGTGGACCGGGTGAAGGAAAAACTTGGCCCTCAAACAAAAACTTTCACGAAAAATTGAAAATGCTTCGTTCAAAAACTTCTCGTTCGGGCATTCGTAACCGGAATCTGTTGAATTTTTTCATTATTGAGGCTCCGTTACTGGAGCGATAATTAGATTAAAATCTAAAAACGAAATGTGTTGTTATTTAGGCAGCAAACTTTAATCTCTTTCAAAATCATCCCAGGTCAACGAAATTTTACTACAAATTTTCCAAGTCGAAAGTCACTCGATTCAACATTGGCTTTACGCAAATTTCTCACCCTTATGAAATCAGAAAAATATTAAAAATACTTCGCGATTAGATAAAACGCGCATTAAAATCTCAATTTATAAAAAAAACTCCAAGGGTTCCGAATCAATAAAAAAAATAGTGGGGTCGACGAATGTTTGGAGGAGATTTTTCTAGTTAAAATCGACAGAATGCTCGGAACATCTCATTTTTTAGGAGTTTGGCAACGGATCGCTTGCTAAACGAAAAGCGGATCGTCATTTTTTTGGAAATTGTGCCTCACTTCGTTCGTTATTTCCTGCGCCATAGCGGAACCTCCTTAAAGAGTCGAATCCAACGAATCGATCTAATAAAAACTTGATTTGAATTGGAATAATAATCACCCACGTATGAGTGCAAATTTCAACCAGAATGAACTTCCAAGAGATTCGTTTCAAGATGAAAATCATTAGCAGATCGATAACTGAGCAAAGATGGATTAATTAACACATCGTTAATTATCGTTTTAGCACGAATGTAAATCGGAACTGACATGCATGTTGCGAAATTTGTTGGTGCGTGATGTGTCGCGGTTACTTGAAAATAGAGAAGGAAAAAATGATGGAGAAGTTGCAGCTGGTGCAGCAGCGTATTATCCATTTCGTGCAACAGGCGAGAGATTATTTCAGAGGGTCTTGATGCGATATCCTTCCTTCAATACGCTAAGTGCACTTCGCCTTGAAAAATCTCCGGGAACACACACGCGTATATAATTGGTCTTGAACGTGGCAAGGTTGTCACTGCTTCATGACGCTCTTTCATTCTATGTACACATGAATGCACCCGCACGTATCTACTTAGTAATAAGCGAACGAGCTTTCGTGCATGGACCAGCCAATTTTCTCACTGTTCGAATTCCACCAATTCCTCCCTCCTCGTCACACCAATTTCATCAATTCCTCACAATTTTCACTTGGTCCAAGGCAATTAGATTATCATCGTATCCGCAGGTACTTTTTTATTGACATTCTTTACAAAATTCAGTTCCCTCGAAGGCTGGACTTCGTCACTTTTCATTAATTTGGTTAATTGATCGTTTTTTTTTTTATTTTATTCAAAAAATATTCTCACTTCGTACGATTCTGAAGTTTGCATCGTTGGAATGCAACGAAAAATGTATTTTTTATTCATCATTTTTATAATCGAAGACTCTCCCATTATCGTTGACAAATAATGTACGAAGATTTGGTGATTTGCTCTGAAAAAAAAATCAGTATTCGTTGCATTTCAACGATGCGAACTTCAACATCGTAATTTTACTGCTGGCTACACACGACAATATGATAAGAATTCAATAAAATTTGGTGATAACATTCTCGAGCATCAAATACAATGACACAAATTTTTTCAAATTTTTTGTCTACATAGTTGACGAATAATTCGAGTTTACAATATGCAAAAGATTTACCTATTTATATCTGAATCCTAGGCTCGTGCATGTAAACTCTAGTGTTCAATTACTCGATAACTGTGTAGAAGAAAAATGTCAAAAAATTTGAATATTCATATTTAATACTGTGGAATATCCTCACCAAATTTCATTAAATTCTAATGATACTGAAGTTCGCAACGTTGGGATCCAACGAAATATACATTTTCTATCAATTTTTTGTTCAATTTCGAAAACCATAACGATTCACGCGCCGATTTTTGTTTTTTATGCTTAAAATAAATTGTTTTATCGTCCTGACCAAATATTGAATAAAAATCTCGAGCTCTACTCAAGAAAAAACGGAATCGCGTTGCATTCCAACGATGCAAACTTCAACATCGTAAATTCTAATCATTTCGAACTTTCCTATGCTTTTAACATGGCAACCCCGTTGTGTGTAGCCACCCTCCTTAATAAATATTCTCTCCCGAATTCATGATTTGATAATCGAGTGTTTATCTCAATTTTATCCAAATTAACAAATTTCTATTCCAGGCAATTATTTTTCTGTCGTTTGAACGTCAATCATTGATTTCCCACATTCTCGCATTATAGTCACATTGACAGCGAATGGAGACTTTTGATCGAATCGCATCGATTTTAATGGCAGGCTGTGTGAATTTTTTTTGTGCATTTATAATTTTTATAAATATTAATCGCCATAGGAAAATATTTTGGAAACCAAAAGGTGAAAATTGCACGTTCGATCGTGATGCTCCGTTTTTTTTTGTTTTGATTTTTTTTTGTCATGAATAGAACGTTTTGAATCTGGGAGGACGAGTTGAGAATCTTCCCGAATTTGTTCCGGTGGCACGATCATCTTTTTTTCCCCCTTACTCTTTGATCTTGTCTCTCTGACCCTTCTTGATACTCTTCGGTCGTAACCGCGGTCATCTTTGTTGGAACTTTACTCTCGGTTAGCCTCGAATTCAATTGACTCTCCGAGGAAGCGCCTGGCACGAGAGAATTGACTCACATGACTCTGCTCTCTGGCCACGTTCATTTCTCACTCCTCGTGAGTAACTCATTAAGCCCAGCGCACAGTATTTCGACGATTATAGCTCTTAGTTTTTTTTTCTATGGCCTTTTAGAGAAGAAAAAAAACATTTTGCATGTGATTTCCATTTTTTTTGCTACAAATTTGATAACGGGCTCGATTTTCTCCCAAAACGCGAAGAATTTCGTTGTGAGCCAATCTTTTCAACGATTTCGTTGAAACTTTGACAATTTTTTGACAATTTTGTCGCAATGACGATTTGATGCACGCAAATTTCGTTGCTGCAATTGAATTTTTGTTCATTCCTACAATTTTCGATTCACTTCGAGATTTTTCGTACATCGGGACCAACAACTGATTCGTTTTCATTCAGGAACGATAAATGTACAAAGTTTCGAATCGACAGCCCACAACGAGCTCGCAAACATCTTCAGTGAGAATTTTGAATGATGCAGAAGTTTGCAACGTTGGAATGCAACGAAAAATATTTTATTTTATTGTCGATCCGTTCGATTTTCAATGTCATCAAAATTTTTCGAGCCAATATGTTTTTTGGGGGTTAAAATCGATCATTTTATCATCGTAATTAAATTCTCCATTTAAATAATTATTTTTGCCAAATATAAAAAACGAAGTTCGTTGCATTCCAACGATGCAAACTTCAGAGTCATGAAACTGGAATTTCTTGTTTTAAAAACTGTTTCCGTTGCCCAGAATTTCCATAATCGACAAGATTATTGTCGTTATCAATAAATGTAGTGCATCGTATAGAAAAAATGCTTTTTATCGCATTCCAGGAACGTTTTATAACAAAATAAAGAGAAAAATGGAGTTTGGGGGTCCGGATTGTTGACAATAAAGCATCGAACTCGAAACACCAACCAAGAAGACTGAAAATTTGAAGTTCATTCACAAAATACGATAAAAATCAGATTTCCATTTGAATGTCTTGATTTTTTGAATTTCCTCGTACCGATCAATTTTTTTTCCTTCTTTTTCATAACGTGTAAAAGGATTCACGAAACTTATAAATTACGAGAACATTGAAAAGCCAATATCGACTGCCCTCGCGACGACGATTCGTATCAGTTCTTATCAAATATCATTTATCAAAGACTCCGCGTAAATACAAATATACACGTGTATCGAGTGAATCGTTACACGGGCAATTTAATTCGCAATAATGCGTTGATGACAAAACCCTCAAAACCATGATGCTGAAGTTTGCACCGTTGGAATGCAACGAAAAATATTCGAATTTATCGATGATTCGTTCAATTTTCAACGTCATCCCAAATTTTCAAGCCAATTTGCTTTTCGGGTGGCAAAAATCGATCATTTTACCATCGTAATTCAATTCTCCATTAAAATAATTATTTTTGCCAAATATATAAAAGAATTTCGTTGCATTCCAACGATGCAAACTTCAGGGTCATTCAAAATCTGGCTTTTCACGATGATTTTCTTACACGAAATACGAAAAACTTTTTTTTTCCATTTCTTTCATTTTTTTTTTTACTTCCCCGAATGTGAGTAAAAACTTTTGACATTGTTCGTCAGTTTTTCCTCGTTTTTTTTTTATCGCAGGTTTAGTGAGTTTTGGCTGAATGGCTCATGCCTAGACAATTTTCGAGTGTCAAGCTGGAGATTTTTCTCATATTCGATGTGTGTACTTTTCGTTAGATAAGGCGAAGCCTAATCTGGTGCTCGCGAGCTTTGCTTTTGGCTTCGTTATAATCCTTGTGCACACATCTCGAGGATTACGAGCACGGGGACCCTCGTTGCATCTTTATTTGTCGTTTTTTTTTTTCGTCAGAACGACAAAATGCCTGGCACATAAAATTTGACGATTCTCGGATCGTGGGAATGCAATAAAATATTTTGTTTGCGGCTTTCCATCTGGATCTCTGTTCGTAATTTTGTGACGCATGATTCTTGAAAAAAAAAATGCAAATTTGAATATTATGAAATTTCACGTTGTCCAGAAATTTCGTCAAGTTTGCATCGTTGGAATGCAACGAAATTTTGTTATTTCTTCACCAGAGCCAATAATTATTATTGAATATTTGGTCCAGCCAACAAAACGATTCTCTCTAGCGACCAAAAAACTCAATCGACTCGAAAAATGTCGACGATTTTCAAAATTCAATGAATAATCAACAGAAAAAAATGTTTTTCGTTAAATCTCAACGTTGCAAACTTCAGAGTCATAAAAAAATACCAGAATCTCCCAAATCGTCATTAGCCCTTGTATGGATATCTCTCTGGGTTTCCCCAAAAAAATGAAAATGGTTGTGGCTTTGAAAAAATAGTAAATCAGTTGTGAAATAAATAAAAAAAATATGGTCCTGAAGTTTGGATCGTTGGAATGCAACGAAATTTAGTTATTTCTTCACCAGAGCCAATAATTATTATTGAATATTTGGTCCAGCCAACAAAACGATTCTCTCTAGCGACCAAAAAACTCAATCGACTCGAAAAATTGCGACGATTTTCAAAATTCAATAAATAATCAATAGAAAAAAATGTTTTTCGTTGAATCTCAACGTCGCGAACTTCAGAATCATCCGTTTAGCACGTGAATTTCGAAATGTCTTGTAGACGAAAACTCGAAATTTCACACGTCCTTTGACGAACTTTGCTCTACTCGTTAACGGGCAAGCGTGTTAATTATTTCGAAACTTTTCCAACGTTTTTATTTCGTTTTTCCAGAAACTCATTTCGCCAAGTATTCTCGTGAAAAAGTCTCTCGTGTTCCGGCAAAAAGTTGATCGCGTCTGTGCACAATTTCGAAAATTGTCGTCGATGCCAGTGGAAAATTTCTGATGGAGTTTTTTTCGTTGATGAATGAGGAAAATTCACGAAATGGCAAGAGTTTCGCTGGGATTTTCTTTTTGCGGGATTAAGATAATCGACGTTTTATCTGAGGCAACTTTTTTGTGATAAAAACGATGAGAAATCGTTTGTTTCCTGATAGTAACGGATTTTCTTGGGTTTTTTTAGGATTCTCGTTTTTTTTAGCAGCGTTTATGTGCATGGGAGCTTGTCATCTATTAGCGTGTTGGGATGAGGCTTGTCAATAGTCCGAGCAGTGAGCGAGGAGATCGAAGATCGAGATAGATCGGAGATCGTATAAGGATTCGTAATATTTTAACGGCCACGTACTCTCGGCTCGATCCTCGAGACCGGAAGTCGTAAATGCATGGACGCGAGCCTTGCAATCACTAAAATGCATCAGAAACGCTTCGGCAAAGATATTTTCTTGGGACTACTTAAAATTTTTTCACTGTCCATTTCCAGACTAAACCGGAAGGTTTCATAGCGCAGCTTACACGGAACTATACACCGCGCGTGGGCGACCTAACCCGTGCAACGAATATTAAGGACACTCCCGCTTTTTCAAACGTTTTTCGGCTTATCTCGCTCTTCCTTTTTCTCACTTTACCTTTTCGGCTGCGAGCTCGATTGTCACGTGCATTTAAGATTCCCTATCGCGATCCCTCGTTGAATAAACACACGCGACACGCTGGACTGTGAAAATTCGATTTTTTAATGATACTGAAGTTCGCAACGTTGGGATCCAACGAAATTTATGTTTTCTATCAATTTTTTACTCAATTTCGAAAACCATAACGATTTACGCGACGATTTTTGGTTTTTATCCTTAAAATAAATTGTTTCATCGTCCTGACCAAATATTGAATAAAAATCTCGAGCTCTACTCAAGAAAAAACGAAATTTCGTTGCATTCCAACGATGCAAACTTCAACGTCGTTCAGACTCGAATATTATTGAACGGGATGCATGACTCTGAAGTTTGCAACGTTGAGATTCAACGAAAAATATTGTTTCGATCAATAATTTGTTGAATTTTGAAAATCGTTGCTATTTTTCGTCTCGATTGAGTTTTTGGGGCTCGAGACACGAACGTTTTATCGTCCGGGCCAAATATTGAATAATAATTATGAGCTCTGGTGAAGAAAAAACAGAATTTCGTTGCATTCCAACGATGCAAACTTCAACGTCATATTTTCTATCAATTTTTTGCTCAATTTCGAAAACCATCACGATTTACGCGACGATTCTTGTTTTTTGTCCTTAAAATAAATCGTTTTATCGTCCTGACCAAATATTGAATAAAAATCTCGAGCTCTACTCAAGAAAATAGGGAATTTCGTTGAATTCCAACGATGCAAACTTCAAAATCGTAATTTTGAACGTTCACCACGAGATTTCAACGAATCCATGCATTTTTATGGAATCAAAACTTGTGCTTGAGCGTGCAGTCGATTTTGACGATCTCGTTGACATTCACGATCCCTCAGGCAGAATTTTAAACACTTCCGGAATAAAGTAACGACGCACGCCCTTAATTTGATCCAAACGTTGATTGCATTTCACGTAATTATGGAAATTATCCTTTGAAATTGTTTTTTTTTTGTAATTTTGAACGTTTCCGTGATTCAGCGAATGAAGAACGATGGTGAACCGCGAAAGGAGGATCCTGGTGGTCCTTGCTTTACTGAAGATCGCGCTGATCAGCTCTGGTGCCGATGCGAGCACAACCGATTCGCCGGACATGAATATTCTCGAGGAGAAAAAAAACAACGCGAGTCTTGTCACAACTACGAAACGCCCTTTGCCCGATCGATGTCAAGTCAAAACGGAGAGCGGGCCATGCAAACACTACATTCACAAATGGACCTTCATCAAGGCCGAAGGAAAATGCAAAACCTTCGTTTATGGCGGCTGCTTGGGAAACGAGAATCGATTCAATTCTCAACTCGAGTGCCTTCATCACTGCATCGGAGGACCCAATTGTAAGTTTCCCATTGAAAAAGTCTAAAAATTACAAACTCGCGTCGGGTTTTCCATTTTTTTCCCATTCAAAATATTTCGTAAAAAGGTGAAAACGACTTTTTGGTCCTTTTGACGATAAAATATATTCGAAAGTTTTCATTGAAAGGAAAATTCAATGGGATCGAAAAAAAAATTGCTAAATTTCGTTGCCACGTTCTCGTTAATATTTTTTTCAGACACCCTGCCCTCGTACATGGTGACCAAGGGTAGTGTATTTGTGACAACAAGTACAACGACCACGAGCACTCCACCCACAACCACAGCGAGTACTCCTCGACCAACGTTTTCACCTCCAGAACCCACGAGGCCACCGGTACCGAAGCACAAACGTGGAAAGGTGAGAAAAAAATGATTTATCAACAATGTAGACACGCTGAAAAAGGCTCTCGACATTTTTTTCTGAGAAATTTGAGCAAAAACATGGTAATTTTTCATTTTTTAAAAATCGAAATCGCGGTAACTATTTTTCGTCCTTTTTCAGATCAAAATTTACTATTTTATTGCTTAAATTTCTTGGAGGGACGACATGGTACGAGGGAATTATAAAAATATAGTAATTTTACGATGTTGAAGTTTGCATCGTTGGAATGCATCGAAATTCCGTTTTTTCTTGAGTAGAGCTCGAGATTTTTATTCAATATTTGGTCAAGACGATAAAACAATTTATTTTAAGCATAAAAAACAAAAATCGGCGCGTGAATCGTTATGGTTTTCGAAATTGAACAAATAATTGATAGAAAATGTATATTTCGTTGGATCCCAACGTTGCGAACTTCAGTATCATTAGAATTTAATGAAATTTGGTGAGGATATTCCTCAGTATTTGATATGAATATTCAAATTTTTTGACATTTTTCTTCTACACAGTTATCGAGTAATTGAACACTAGAGTTTACATGCACGAGCCTAGGATTCAGATATAAATAGGTAAATCTTTTGCATATCGTAAACTCGAATTATTCGCCAACTATGTGGACAAAAAATGTGAAAAAATTTGTGTCATTGTATTGTATTTGATGCTTGAGAATGTTATCACCAAATTTTATTGAATTTTTATCATATTGTCGTATGTAGCCAACCTCCTCAGTCGATTTTTGTTCTCATTTTCTGGGAAATTTTCACAGTGAACAATTTTTTAGCTTGGCTGACATTGTCAGTCGCGATTTAATCGAGTTTATCGAGTGCAACGCAAAATTCATATTCATATTCGCATTTTTTCGCTTCTCAGGAATTGACTTTTATGGAATCTGGACACGAAAAGACTTTCATGTTCGCACAGAGCAACACATTCATCCAATTGGACGGCAGCGGTATCAAGACTTTTCAATTGAGGTTCCAAAACTCCCCAGTTAAAAAAAACTATGACGAAAAATATTATTTTTCTTGTTATTCGTTAATGGGATGATGGAAAATTATTTTAATGAGGAATGAAACGAATTTTTGCAGATTGTGCCGGGAAATATCGTTCCAGTTCAGGACGAAATTGCCTCACGGTCTCCTCGTCTATCACAGTGTCAAAGATCGACCCGAGAGTCTCGATCCTTACGCTCTGTACGTTATCGTTGAGAAAGGCCAATTGAAAGTCGTTCATGTGTTTGGCAAACGCTCCACGAGCTTGACCGTCGGCGAGGGACTCAATCGCGACGAATGGCACAGCGTTCTTGTCAGAATAGACGTACACGGTGCCAAATTAATCGCCCGAGTCGATGACACTCAAGAGGAAACCACCCTCGAGGTTTTGGAACGCGTTGTCAATTATGGGGTTTCCGAGGAACTTGCCTCTGTCGTACTGATCGGAGGTAAAAACGAATTTTTCGTTTCTTTTCAAAAACAGCCACAAAAAACCACTTGGAATCGTTTTTCGAAGAAAAAAAAATCTCCTGGAACTTTCTTCAATTAATTGCACAGATTAATGCAGAAAAATTGAAAGTTTCGTATAAAAATTGTCGATTTTTGTCGATGAAAAACGAATTTTTCATTTCTATTCAAAAACAGCCACAAAAAACCATTTGGAATCGTTTTCCGAAGAAAAAAAAGTCTCTGGAACTTTTTTCAATTAATTGCACAGATTAATGCAGAAAAATTGAACGTTTCCTATAAAAATTGGTGATTTTTGTCGATGATGAAAGAATTTTTCGTTCCTGTTCAAAAACAGCAACAAAAAACCACTTGGAATCGTTTTTCGAAGAAAAAAAAGTCACTGGAAACTGTTTTCAATTAATTGCACAGATTAATGCAGAAAAATTGAAAGTTTCCTATAAAAATTTTTGATTTTTGTCGATGATAAACGAATTTTTCATTTCTACGCAAAAACAGCCACAAAAAACCTTTTGGAATCGTTTTTCGAAGAAAAAAAAGTCTCTGGAACTTTTTTCAATTAATTGCACAAATTAATACAGAAAAATTGAAAGTTTCTTATGAAAATTGTCGATTTTTCGAGGCTTGAGCTCCGAGGAACGGTTACACGGAGTCAAATACATCATCGAGTCTTTCGTCGGCTGTATCCGGGACATGGTACTGAGCTCAGGCAAATCAGCGAGCGATTTGTTACCCATCAGGCCGCTAATAGCGACGAAACACGAGAATGTGAAGGAAGGTTGCATCGACAAGTGAGTTGAACTTGAATCATAGCACGAAAAGTTGTTTTCGCTCCACTAAAAATCAGTCGAGTTTACAATCGACCCAAAACTCTCACTAATAAAAAAAAAAAAAAAACTAGAGACCAGTAAAAATGAAAACAATGACCTTGTGGCTGAGCTGGTTGAGCGTGTTGATAAGTAACGAGAAATGTTTTTCCAGATGCTGGACCAGAGAAAATCTGTGCTTCGTTGGTAGCCAGTGCGTCAATCATTACAACAGCTTGACTTGCGATTGTTTTGGAACGTATTACGAGGGAGAACGATGCGATGTTTACAGTAAGCAATCAAATAATTGAGTTGATTAAAAAAAATTATTGCAAGCAAGTGATTCTCTGGCGAGAGCCAGAAAATTCCTGGGTCTTTTTGACCCAGACAGCTTTTGGTACTCGCAACTTGTGAAATAATCGATTAAGGAGGTTCCGCTATGGCGCAGGGAATAACGAATCAAGCGAGGCACAATTCCCAAAAAAATGACGATCTGCTTTTCGTTTAGCAAAGCGATCCGTTGCCAAACTCCTAAAAAATTAGATGTTCCGAGCATTCTGTCGATTTTAACTAGAAATATCTCCTCCAAACATTCGTCGACCCCACTATTTTTTTATTGATTCGGAACCCTTGGAGTTTTTTTTTGTAAATTGAGATTTTAATACGCGTTTTATCTAATCGCGAAGTATTTTAAATATTTTTCTGATTTCATAAGGGTAAGAAATTTACGTAAAGCCAATGTTGAATCAAGTGACTTTCGACTTGGAAAATATGGAGTAAAACTTGGTTGACCTGGGACGATTTTGAAAGAGATTAAAGTTTGCTGCCTGAATAACAACAAATTTCGTTTTTAGATTTTAATCTAATTATCGCTCTATTAGCGGAACCTCCTTAAGTTTGAATTGCTCGATTTTTTTCAAGCAAAAAATGAATCTGCGTGTAGTCGGAAACGACACCTGGGCCTGGTGGCATTTAATAATGTAATAATTTTGCTTGTCTCTGAAGCTGCAACGATTTTAACTCTGAGAGGCTCGTCATACGTGTCGTTTCGGGTTTACGATTGGAAAGATCGTGTCCATTCCTCTGTGAACCGGATAAGCCTAATGTTCAAGGTGAGAAAAATGTCGTGCAACGTTTGTAACGAGTAATTTAGTGAAATAATGTCTTGAAGTTATACAAGAATAAATTGGATCACGGGAGCAGGTTTTCATGACCTTTTTCATCGTCTCGACGAGCATTCGACGTGACTTTGTTTGATTTTCTTCATTTTATTTTATTATTTTCCAACTCCAGACGAGATGGGACGATTCTGTGCTATTTTATGCATCCGGCGAAATTGACGGGACTCCGCATTACGTCACAGCCTCGATAATGCAACGAAAAGTTCATGTCGAGCTGGACTTTGGCCACGGCGCAAGAATACAGACCGTCATGGGCGATCATGTTTCCTCCAATCATTGGAGCAACTTGACCATTTTTCATAACGGATCTCTCGTCTACGTCAGCCTCGATTTCGAATCGACTGTCCTTGAAATTCCTGGCGACAATTACAACATGATCATCGATCCTGAAATTTACATCGGCGGCGGACCCGAACTCCACAAGAAACGAGGCCTCGTCTCCTACAACAATTTTGCTGGCGCCCTCAAGTACGTTTTCTTCAACGACAAATCCATCATTTACGAACTCAAACGGTCCAATCCAATGGTCCACTACATCGGTGTCCTGGAGCCTGAGTATTACGAGGCAGACGTCGATGTCATTCCCATCACTTATCCTTTCGCTGGAAGTCACATCTGGTGGCCCATCAACACCACCGACTCGTTACAGCTCAATTTTGACTTTAAAAGCTCCAAACCCATCGCTGTTGTCGCCTCTGGCGATGTCAAGAGCGATCAGGGCCTCGGCTATTGGGAGGTACGTACAATTGTTTCTTCACAATTATTTCTTTTCAATTGTTCTATTCCAACACACACAACTTTTGCGAAGCAGCGATTTATTTTCTCTTTGCAAACTTTGCTATTTGCTTTTGCAACATTAAGGAGGTTCCCTTAGTAGAGCGATAATTAGATTCAAATCTGAAAACGAAATATTTTGCTATTCAGGCAACAAACTTTAATCTCTTTCAAAATCATCCCAGGTCAAGCAAGTTTTACTACAAATTTTCCAAGTCGAAAGTCACTTGATTCAACATTGGCTTTACGCAAATTTCTCACCCTTATGAAATCAGAAAAATATTAAAAATACTTGGCGATTAGATAAAACGCGTATTAAAATCTCAATTTATAAAAAAAACTCCAAGGGTGCCGATCAATAAAAAAAATAGTAGGGTCAACGAATGTTTGGAGAAGATATTTCTACTCAAAATCGACAGAATGCTCGGAACATCTCATTTTTTAGGAGTTTGGCAACGGATTGTTCGCTAAACGAAAAGCAGATCGTCGTTTTTTCGGAAAAGTTTTTAATTCGATTTCAATTAATAGTTTTAACTTGGATTTGGAATTGATAATTAAGAGGGTTCCGTTAGTAGCGCGATAATTAGATTCAAATCTGAAAACAAAATATTTTGTTATTTAGGCAGCAAACTTTAATCTCCTCCAAAATCGTCGCAGGTCAACCAAGTTTTACTCCATATTTTCCAACTCGAAAGTCACTTGATTCAACATTGGCTTTACGCAAATTTCTTACCCTTATGGAATCAGAAAAATATTAAAAATACTTCGCGATTAGATAAAACGCGTATTAATATCTCAATTTATAAAAAAAAAAATCCAAGGGTTCCGAATCAATAAAAAAATAGGGGGGTCAACGAATGTTTGGGGGAGATATTTCTAGTTAAAATCGACAGAATGCTCGGAACATCTCATTTTTTAGGAGTTTGGCAACGGATCGCTTGCTAAACGAAAAGCAGATCGTCATTTTTTTGAGAATTGTGCCTCACTTGATTCGTTATTCCCTGCGCCATAGCGGAACCTCCTTAAAACACTCGAGGCAACAATTTACAATAGTTTCTAGAAAGGCCAGTCGGTAATTTCTGTTAAAAATAAAAAGACACAATCGTTTCTGTACTGGATAAAAATTGACGATATAATTGAGTAAAAAATGGAGCATATTTTCAGAAATTTTGGGGCTAATTAATGTCTCAATGTTATTTTTTAAAGCTTCGCCTGGTCAACGATGAAATTCGGTTTCAACTGATCCCCGCATTATCCGACAACATCACAGTTTCGACAGCTGTTAAATTTCCGCCCTACAACACATCGTGGCACGCTGTTGAGCTGAATTATACAAAGGGCGAATTGAGCATTCTCGTCGACTATCGAAACAAGCAGAGCAATCTTTTCGCTATGACGTTCGAACTGGGTAGCAAGGTCATCATAGGCAGTGGCAAAAGTAACGCAGGCCTGATCGGTTGCATGCGAGACATAAAGGTCAATAACGAGGTTATTGAGCCGAGATATGTGATAAACACTGAAAGAATCGTGGGCGAAGTTGCTCTGGACAATTGCCAATTCGTCGATCCATGTAAAAGGCCAAATACGTGTGAACACGGTGGAAAGTGTTCGGTCAAGGAAAACAAAATAAAATGCGATTGCACGGAAACCGGTTACACCGGAAAAAATTGTCATTTTGGTAAATATTCAGAAAAAAATTAGTCTCAGTTCGAGCGAAACTAAAATTTTGCTTAACGGTGAATTTCAATCATTTGGAAACAAAATAATCGAGGAAACTGACTAGAAAAATTTCTATCTTTTCAGCACAGTACAGAAAAACTTGCGAAGAACTCGCTTTGCTCGGTTACACGCAGGACGACGTGTACAAAATTGATATCGATGGAAATGGACGATTTCCACCTGCTCTCGTCAAATGCGAATTCCAATCGATCGAGGACTCGACGAAAACCATCGTCGAACATAATTTGCCCTCCCAGGTCGACGTGCGATCGATCGGCGAAGAAGATTTCTCTTTCAACATCACGTACCGACAGTTTTCAGCGGAAATGCTCCAGGAATTGATTTCTCACTCGCTTTATTGCAGTCAGTACATCAAGTACGATTGCTATCGAGCTCCTTTGGAACTTCACAGCGCCACGTGGTTCTTTGGCTCGAAAAAATCATCGATCGTTGATTACATCGGCAACGTTAATCGAGGCTCGTGTCCTTGTGGCAGTAAGTTTTATTTTTCTCTCTTTTTCCACATTATTTCTTGCGTTTTCAGATGAAAAATTAGTTTAAAAGGAAAGAATTGTTTTATTGAGACTTTTCGTTTCGTGCCAGTGAACAGAACGTGCGTTAATCCCGATTTGAGCTGCAATTGCGACGTTTCCGCCGGTAAATGGCTGTCGGATGAAGGCTATTACGAGAGCCCCGATTCTCTTGGTATCACAGGAATGGTTTTTCTACAACCCAAGGATCTCGTCGAAGATGCTCAAGGAAGAATAACCCTCGGACCTCTCGAATGCGTCGAAACCAGTAAATAAATGTTTTTTCATTAATCTCTATTCGTCTCAAGTCTACGGGGTTGGAGCTGAAGATTCACCGATCCATTTAACCCTCCGTGGTCACACTGGGTTGATTCCACCCAGTCCATTTTCGAACCCATATTGTGACCGATCTATCGGCCTGAAAATTCTCAAAAAATTACTGAACAACCCTTGGACATTCCAGTTTAGATACGAAAAACTTTCCCGAAAGAAATCCAAGGCTAACATATTTTTTTAAATGCAAAATGAAGAAAAAAAACGGGAAAAAAAGTTTTTTCACTAAAATAATCGTCACTTTGTGAATTTTCAATATTTTTGCCTAAAATTTGGACCTGATATTCATCAGATCTGGCTTTTTTGTGAAAAAAATAGTAGGATAGCGCGCGTTTAAAAAAACATATCAATTCCGTTATTGGAAGTGGGTCGATTTCAAAGTGGATTTTAGAGATTCAGCGTTAGCGGCGGTAAAACTTATCGCCGTCAACGCGCAATGGACACTGCAAACTGTCGTTAAATGACGATTACAGCCCCATTAATTACCGGGAACTGGGAGATATTTACGTCACAATTTGGTCACTGGGTGGATCCTACCCAGAGTGACCACGAAGGGTTAAAAGACGAAATTTTCGTCTTGAAATGCAATTTTTTTCACACGAAAATTTGGTATTCGTGGAAAAAAATTAGTCTCGTGCCAATTCGAGGCTAAAATGGAGATTATTTGATGAATTTCAGACACTCAAAAATACGTCGTGACTTTTACCACGTCACAGTCGTACATCGAAGTCCCAGGCTGGCGGAAAGGCGACATTGCCTTCAGCTTCCGGACTACAGGCGAAAAAGCTATTTTGCTTTATCAGCCACCAATTCGTAGCAATTATCCTTCCTTCATGGTTGCTCTCACTTCCGACTACAAACTAACTTTTAATTTTACTCTCAATACTGGCACTAATCGCGAACTTGAAGTTAAAAGTCAGAGGAAATTGAACAATGGCGAATGGCAAAAAATTTGGATCGATTACAATGATTATCATGTCAGATTCATGATCAATACCGATTTTCAAATGGTCGATTTGTTGCCCGAAGAAGAATTCGGACCGTTCGAGGGCTCGATGTTCATTGGCGGAGCGACTGCGTGAGTTTCACTCCAACAAATCACGTCCGAATAAAAAAAAAATGTGCGTTCTCTTAACATTTGTTGTCATTATTTTCAGTGAACATTTAAAAACCTCGACTGTGAGGCAAGGCCTTATCGGATGTTTCCGAGGCTTGGTCGTCAATGGCGAAATTTTGGACATTCATAGTTACATGTCCGTCCACTTGTCCGAAATCATTAAGGATTGCAAACCTTCGTGTCAGCCGAACAAGTGCCAAAATGGAGCACGATGCGTCGAGCTTTGGAGCAACTTCAAATGCGTTTGTGAAAACAGATGGGCTCATCAGGGTACTTTTTGCGAGACGAGTAAGTCGACGAGAAAAAACTCACGCTTATCGCGAAATATTGAGGAGGTTCCGTTAGTAGAGCGACAATTAGATTCAAATCTGAAAACGAAATATTTTGTTATTTAGGCAGCAAACTTTAATCTCTTTCAAAATCATCCGAGGTCAACGAACTTTTACTCCATATTTTCCAAGTCGAAAGTCACTTGATTCAACATTGGCTCTACGCAAATTTCTTACCCTCATGAAATCAGAAAAAT
Organism: Diadegma fenestrale; assembly: GCA_037043255.1. Classification (NCBI taxonomy): domain Eukaryota; kingdom Metazoa; phylum Arthropoda; class Insecta; order Hymenoptera; family Ichneumonidae; genus Diadegma; species Diadegma fenestrale. The sequence continues at coordinate 13,358,864 of CM073317.1, forward strand.
ATTAAAAATACTTCGCGATTAGATAAAACGCGTATTAAAATCTCAATTTATAAAAAAAAATTCCAAAGGTTCCGAATCAATAAAAAAATAGTGGGGTCAACGAATGTTTTGAGGAGATATTTCTAGTTAAAATCGACAGAATTCTCGGAACATCTCATTTTTTAGGAGTTTGGCATCGGATCGCTTGCTAAACGAAGAGCAGATCGTCATTTTTTTGGGAATTGTGCCTCACTCGATTCGTTATTCCCTGCGCCATAGCGGAACCTCCTTAACAGTCGAAAAGAGGAATTTGTCAAAAATTCCGTTCAACGAAAAAGCAGACGATTATTTGCTTCGTTTTTTACTCCAATGCCTCGCAAAATGAATTTTATTATGTATAGAAAAAATGGTTCAGCTCGCCTCAATTTTTGCAGATATAAACAGCAAAGCATTGACGTTCACATCAACCGGGGCCTTTTTGAAGAAAAATTATTTCGGGACGGGCGAAGACGAGGAAAAAATATTACTGAAAAGCATGCTGGTTCAGAATATTCTCATTAATTTACGAACTTACGACACCCACTCGTTGATTCTCTACGCCAATGACCATCTCAATAATTTTGTTCATCTTTACATCAGCAACGGAACGAGCATCGTTTATCTTTTTAATGCTGGAAATGAAATCAAGAACATTACAGTTCAGCATCCAGGTGAGTCTTTTTTTTTCTTCGTAATTCGCTCCATAAATTTTCTGTGCCTTGGTGGAAAGTTAACGAAATTCTAACTCGAAATTCTCTTGCATCTTTGGTCCAATCGTGAGTCAAAAATCGAGCGAGACTTTGCTGGAAAAATTGGTTTTCGAAACTTCTGGCGATGGCACGAATTTATCGAAATTTCGAGTATAAATTTAATTTCTTCATGAGAAGAGCCTTGAAAATGGTTTTTTCATGACTTTTAACGAAAAAATGTTGAGCTCTGGAGATTCCTGGATCTACAAAGTTTGTATCGTTGTATTTAATCGATTTTTTTTGTCGTGCAGGTGTGAATACAGGAATATCCGTACAAATCGCGATTGTCCGGAGTGAAAAATCTACGACACTTCATGTTAATGAAAATAACGTTACCCTCGACGCCGTGCCTTTGCTTCTCGACTCATACTCCAACAAACCGTGGATCAATCCGGAAAAGGAAGTTCTAGCGCCTCAGAGACCTCCGGCTCCACCGACTGACTATTTTCAGGTCCGTAACGATTTTTCGAAACAGCAAAAATTGTAAAAAAATGAAAAAAAACGACAGTGAAGAAATTCATCGTTTAGAATCGTCTCAATAGTTTTCGCGTGAACGCCATTCAAGGTTTATCGATTTTTTTCCGAGTTTTATCAGTTTTTTTCAAGTTTTATCGATTTTTTCCAAGTTTTATCAGTTTTTTTCCAGTTTTATCGATTTTTTTCAAGTTTCATCGATTTTTTTCAAGTTTTATCGATTTTTTCAGGTTTCATCGATTTTCTTGAAGTTTATTAGTTTTTTTTTTAGTTTTATCGATTGTTTTCAAGTTTTATCGATTTTTTTCAAGTTACATCAGTTTTTTTCAAATTTCATCCGTTTTTCTCAAGTTTTATCGATTTTTTTCATTTTTCATCGTCGAAAAGAAACAAAAATCGTATTTTGGTTTTTTTACATTCAAATTAAATGAATTTTAGGTAAATCTGGGCGGATTCGATCCCGACAATCTGTTGCGCGTCGGTACCGAAGGGACTTTGATTCAAGGCTACGTTGGTTGTCTTCGTGGGCTGATGATTGGAGAGTATCTGGTTGATTTGCCGAATTTAGCGAGCGAGGCAAATCACGAAGGCAGCAAAGGCGTATTGCCCAATTGTCAAATGAAGTGCGACGCTGTACCGTGCAAAAATTTGGGCGTATGCACCGAAGACTTTGGCCGACAAGAGTCTTACTGCAACTGTGCTCTCACGTCCTATTTCGGGGAACATTGCGCCGATGAAAAAGGTGCCGATTTCGGCGGCGAGAGCGTCTTGCAACGAGACTTTGAATTCGAAGGCGCTATCAATCAGGTCAAAGTTCAATTGGCCTTCTCGACCAACGATCTCCGACAAAGAACGAGCGCTCTCTTGTTGCTAACAGCTGAAAACAAGTGAGCCAAACCGAGTTTTAACGATTTAACCCTCCGTGGTCACTCTGGGTAGAATCCACCCTGTGACCAACTTGTCACGTAAATATCTCCTGGTTCCCGGTAATGAATGAGGCTGTAATCGTCATTTAACGACAGTTTGCAGTGTCCATTGCGCGTTGGCGGCGATAAGTATTACCGCCGCAAACGCTAAATCTCTAAAATCCATTTTGAAATCGATCCACTTCCAATAACGGAATTAATATGTTTTTTCAAACGCGCGCTATCCTACTATTTTTTTCACAAAAGAGCCAGATTTGATGAATATCAGGTCCAAATTTTAGGCAAAAATATTGAAAATCCGCAAAGTGACGATTATTTTAGTGAAAAAACTTTTTTTTCCCGTTTTTTTCTTCAATTTGCATTTAAAAAAATATGTTAGCGTTGGATTTCTTTCGGAAAAGTTTTTCGTATCTAAACTGGAATGTCCAAGGGTTGTTCAGTAATTTTTTGAGAATTTTCGGGCCGATAGATTGGTCACAATACGGGTTCGGAAATGGACTGGGTAGAATCGACCCAGTGTGACCACGAAGGGATAAACAGAAAAAACCTCCGAAGTATCGATACGAGTCAATATTTTTCCTTTTACAGAAGAAGTTATTACTTGCTGGTCGCCCTGACGTCCGAAGGTCAACTAATATTCGAAGAGGACAGGGAAGGCTCGGCCTATGGCGTTCGTCTCAACGACCGGAATTTCCTCAACGGAGCACGCCACAGCGTTTATTACGTCCGTGACAACAACACCGCCACTCTATTGATCGATCGAGAGCCCGTCCAATTGTTACCGATTCCGGTTCTCAATATCGGCGACGATGACGATGAAGAAGAAACCGAATCGTCCGGAGCGACGGAAATCCAACTTGGCGGGATCAACACCAACGGATCAACCGATCAACGCTTCAGCGCTTACAAAGGATACACCGGATGCCTCAGCAGTGAGTGACGATTCCGATCGAATCAACGTCCGAATCTTTTTTTGCCCACAAAAAAAAACATTCGCAGACGAAATTTCTACAAACAATTCAATTTTCAATTCTATAATTTATTGACACAACAATGACTTGGTTGCAGACGTCGTTGTGTCAATGAACGGAGGTGCTGGCATGAAACCCCTCGAGGAATACATGCTCTTTACGAAAAAAGGCAGTGAGACCGTCAGGGCCACTATGCCAGCTGGAGTGAGGAGCGCCCAGTGTTCGGTATTTCACGCTCAACCCAAAGGCCTCGAACCACCACGAAACGACAGCGTTGTAAGTCTCAAGTTTACTCCAAAACAAATTTTTCTTCAAACCCATCTTCGATTTATTATTATCGAAGAATAAAGCATTTTTGTGTGTCATTTAATTTTCTTCTCCGTCAAAAAATGGATTCAGGACCATAAAATATGGATAATTTAACGAATTTCCCTGAGTACATCAGTTTGGAAAACGCTTTGGGTCAGATTGACCCGATATGCACTTATAGGACGTCTGCGCTCGAAGGGTTAAAAAAACGACATGTTAATCACTTTTTAATTATAAGAAAGAAAACAAGTTCAGTTGGTTTTTCGACTCGGAAGTCAAAAACGTAATGATTTGAATTTTTACAGCAGGGACGCGATCGTGCATGGGTCGAGGATCCACCGGAAAGAGTTCTCTACAAATCCCTTTACCCGGACGAAACGAAGGAGGAACAAGGAGCCGGGACCTACATATTTATTGCTCTTTGCTGCGTTTTCGTGGCCGCTGTCCTCGGCTGCACGTACGAGGTGCTTCGGAGCGCAGGCCGCGACCGGAAACGCAGAAGAGCTGCCGCCAGTGGAGCCGCTGGAGGCGGCGGCGGCGGCGGTTCGCCGTCCGGTACTCAGCGATGGCAACAACCTTACTCCGACTCGGTAGCTCCGTCCAGTGGTGCTAAGAGCGTAGGATTCAAGACAATTATCGAAGATGAGAAACGACCCAATGGGACACACGCCAAAAGCATCCCGAAGGATTACAAACCTGTACCCAATTCGGAGCACAAGAACGATCCGGTCAACGACAAAAAAGTTGTCGCTAAAGGTGCGTTAAACAAAATATTACCATTTTTTAAGGAGCTTCCGTTAGTGGAGCGACAATTAAATTCTAATCTGAAAACGAAATATCTCGTTATTTAGGCAGCAAACTTTAATCTCTTTCACAATCATCCTAGGTCAACGAAATTTTACTCCATATTTTCCAAGTCGAAAGTCACTTGATTCAACATTGGCTCTACGCAAAGGGGATAGCGGGTTAAGGGGGGTCTGGCGGCCCCCACCGAATCTGGTAAAATCGTTCCGAAAATCTTGAAGAGGGTCGGAAAATAAGCAGTATAATGTTTTTACCCACATTACAACCCCTAACGAAAACACAGTAAGGGCGAAAAATATGATTTTTTGTGATTTGTATTTTTTTCAACCAGTTTAATTTATTTTTAAATGGTTTGAACGCCATTAAAAATTCGTTTTGGATGTGTGGAAGTCCCCTGAATTTTTTGAGATTTTTCGGTCAAGTAAAACATATGAATTTTAGGTTTAAATGCGAAAAAATCGTGAAAAACGCGTCATTTTCAAGATTCAACACTCTAATTTTTAGGGTTGTTTTCATTTTCCCGAGGGGTGCTGTATAGTATAGATAGCGGCAATCGTCCTCTTTTGAATGCAGGCAACTGGACTCAATTTGGTCAATTCTGGTGAGCGGGGCGATTTTTTGAAAAAAAACTCGAATTTTCAACTTTCGGTAAATTACGTGGCGTACTTGGTATAATGCGTCTTTGCTATAAAAAATACATCTCTATAGGGGTTTTTGAGGTCGCTGATCACGAATTTGATGTCAAAAAAAATTTTTGACGAAATCGATGTCAAAAAAATTTTGATGTCATTTTGACGAATTTGATGTCAAAAAATTTTTTCGACGTCAAATTCGTGATCAGCGACCTCAAAAACCCCTCAGAGATGTATTTTTTATAGCAAAGACGCATTATACCAAGTACGCGACGTAATTTACCGAAAGTTGAAAATTCGAGTTTTTTTCAAAAAATCGCCCCGCTCACCAGAATTGCCCAAATTGAGTCCAGTTGCCTGCATTCAAAAGAGGACGATTGCCGCTATCTATACTATACAGCACCCCTCGGGGAAATGAAAACAACCCTAAAAATTAGAGGGTTGAATCTTGAAATTGACGCGTTTTTCACGATTTTTTCGCATCTAAACCTAAAATTCACATGTTTTTACTTGACCGAAAAATCTCAAAAAATTCAGGGGACTTCCGCACATCCAAAACGAATTTTTAATGGCGTTCAAACCATTTAAAAATAAATTGAACTGGTTGAAAAAAAATACAAATCACAAAAAATCATATTTTTCGCCCTTACTGTGTTTTCGTTAGGGGTTGTAATGTGGGTAAAAAGCTTATACTGCTTATTTTTCGACCCTCTTCAAGATTTTCGGAACGATTTTACCAGATTCGGTGGGGGCCGCCAGACCCCCCTTAACCCGCTACCCCCTTTCTTGCCCTTATGAAATCAGAAAAATATTAAAAATACTTCGCAATTAGATAAAACGCGTAGAAAAATCTCAATTTATAAAAAAAACTCCGAGGGTTCCGAATCAATAAAAAAATAGTGGGGTCAACGAATGTTTGGAGGAAATATTTCTAGTTAAAATCGACGGAATACTCGAAACATCTCATTTTTTAGGAGTTTGGCAACGAATCGCTTGCTAGACGAAAAGCAGATCGTCATTTTTTCGGAAAAGTTATTAATTCGATTTCAATTAATAGTTGTAACTTGGATTTGGAATTGATGATTAAGGAGGTTCCGTTAGTGGAGCGACAATTAGATTCAAATATGAAAACGAAATATCTCGTTATTTAGGCAACAAACTTTAATCTCTTTCACAATCATCCTAGCTCAACGAAATTTTACTCCATATTTTCCAAGTCGAAAGTCACTTGATTCAACATTGGCTCTACGCAAATTTCTTGCCCTTATGAAATCAGAAAAATATTAAAAATACTTCGCAATTAGATAAAACGCGTATAAAAATCTCAATTTATAAAAAAAACTCGGAGGGTTCCGAATCAATAAAAAAAATAGTGGGGTCAACGAATGTTTGGAGGAGATATTTCTAGTTAAAATCGACAGAATGCTCGAATGCTCATTTTTTTAGGAGTTTGGCAACGGAACGCTTGCTTAACGAAAAGCAAATCGTCATTTTTTTGGGAATTGTGCCTCACTTGATTCGTTATTTCCCGCGCCATAGCGGAACCTCCTTAATTTGCAAACGTTTTTTTTTCATTGAAAATACAAAAATTCACCCAAGTCTGAAGAAAGTTTTTCGGATATTCCGAAAAATCAAGGAAAAATGTGATTGTTGAAATAATTGATAAACTTTTATCGTTTTTATTCTGTTTAGCAGACGAAGAAGCCGAGAAAAAGGAGCTGCTAGGGGTAAATACAGGCACCGTCTCTAAACCTGCGAAACCGAATCCATTCGTAAAGATCTTTTTTCACATTTTTTTCGTTTTTTCGATCGATCAATGTATACTTAGTTTACTTGGCACCGAGACATTCGCTAGTTGCATCCCCGTCGCATATGTTTCATGCATAAAAAAATAGCCGAGTATTATGGTAAACAAAGATTATCAGACGAACGAATGAAAAGCAGAGTTTTTCATCGTAGAAACGTAGCGATAAAAAGTTTCGTGGATGCAGATACTTTTGTCCACATGCCGAGTGACTTTGTATACGTAGAGCTTGGAAGCTTCAAGGGTTTGGCTTTTAAAAATATTAACATTTCCGAAACGTCTCATATTTTGACAAATTTGACCCTTCGAGTGCGCACAAATTGGGTCAATCCGACCCAACGCGTATTTTTTGCGTACAGACGTTTTTTTCCAGTAAATTGATTTTTTCGACGAAAACGAAAATCAAATGCCAGAAGATTCGTGAGAAAATTTGCTGGGGTCGAAACGACCCAGTACGCACTCGAAGGGCCGACGAAAAAAAGTGCATGCAACTGTGAAATTATTTTCAATCATTCCCCAAGTTTGTGGAAAACGTTTCCAGCATGAATAAAGGATTCCCAAATGGTTTTTAAGGTTCGTTGCACGAAAAACTAGCTCGACGAGTTGCATTTGTAAAAAATAACTTTGCTAAACTGCGCATCCCGACTGAGAATGTTTTTCCACTTCTCAGTGCTGTCTTGATTTTAAAAAAGCAAAGACAAAATGAGGCTGAAGTTGGCAACGTTGGAATGCAACGAAAAATTCTTATTTTTATTGATAATCTGTTGAATTTTGTAAAACATCGAAATTTTTCGAGTTTTTATACTTTTTGGGCCGGAAAAGTCAAACTTTTGCCACTAAATAAATGAATTTCGTTGCGTTGCAACGATGCACACTTCAACGTCATAAGAACAAGTGTCTGATAGTGAATTGAACTTATTTTCGTTATCAGTCAATGGAGGACCTCACCGAAGAGCCGGAGCTTGAGGAATGCGAAGAACAGGATGAGGAAGACGAGGACGAGGAGCCTGGCGAAGAAGCAAAAATAACAACTAGCGACAACGACGATAATACACAAACGTTAAACCTCGACGATACCAACATAATCATTAGGCCAACCCCGGTAAGAAATTCCTTTGGAAGCTTTAAAAACCCTGACAGCGCCTACGGACATTTTTCACCGGGAAAACATATGCTGGAAACTAATTTCTCCATTACCGGTATCAACGAGATTAAAACGAACCAAGTCGCCCGAATCTCCAACGAGATCGAGGCTCGCGCTAACAATAATGATTTCTCTACGACATTTGCTACGCGACCAACGAGCCTCGATCTACGGGCAACTTATCAGCCTATGACCTCGTTCGGTCATGGTAAGAGGCCCGAGAGCGTTTACGTCGAGAAAGTTACTGCCAAATTACTCGATTCCCCACAATAACGAAAACCACGACAAAAACAAACAATTTTAAAAACAAACGAAAACGTCTCAACTGCGTGGGATCGATTTTCCAAAAAGAGGCACAAAATTCTTACAAACGGATCGTTTCTCATGATTGAGCACAAATTTTTATAAACAATCACGAGTTTCTCAACAAAGGATTCCAATTAACACACACTCGGTTCCTTTCTGATCCAATTTTTTCTTATCAACACGCAACAATCGTTTAAAAATTATTCTCCAGAACGATTATTTATTTATTTTTAACAATGTTTTATTCGAATCGTGTCGTTTTCGCTTCCGGCAGCTCGCGAATTCCTCTACAAAGTAAAATCCAATGTTTCGTTTATCGAAGTTTAATCCTTCATGGTCACACTTCCGCCACCGATCTCGGTGGTCACACTGGGTTGATTCCACCCAGTCAATTTTCGAACCCGTATTGTGACCGATCTATCGGCCCGAAAATTCTCAAAAAATTACTCAACAACCCTTGGACATTCCTGTTTAGATACGAAAAACTTTCCCGAAAGAAATCCAAGGCCAACATATTTTTTTAAATGCAAAATGAAGAAACAAAACGGGAAAAAAAAAATTTTTCACTAAAATAATCGTCACTTTGTGGATTTTCAATATTTTTGCCTAAAATTTGGACCTGATATTCATCAGATCTGGTTCTTTTGTGAAAAAAATAGTAGGACAGCGCGCGTTTGAAAAAACATATTAATTCCGTTATTGGAAGTGGATCGATTTCAAAGTGGATTTCAGAGATTTAGCGTTTGCGGCGGTAAAACTTATCGCCGTCAACGCGCAATGGACACTGCAAACTGTCGTTAAATGACGATTACAGCCCCATTAATTACCGGGAACTGGGAGATATTTACGTCACAAGTTGGTCACTGGGCGGATTCTACCCACAGTGACCACGAAGGGTTAAACTTTTATCGAGCACGTTTGGAAAATTAGCAAATAGTTGAAAAGGCTGATTACGTATTTGAATCACATCGATGTTACAATATTCAACAGTTATTTTGGCACAACGTCGTGTAGTATTACGAAAAAGTTCAAAACCAGCCTATAACATAATTATTAATAATATTATTATTAATCATATTATTGTTAGTGTAATTATATTAATAATTAATGACACTGAAGTTCGTAACGTTGGGATCCAACGAAAAATGCGTTTTCACTGTCTCGTTCAATTTTGAAAACAGTGACAAATTTTGGTTGAATTCTGAAAAAAATTGTTGGATTTCCCGGAAGAAAGGAACGGAATTTCGTTGCATTCCAACGATGCAAATTTCAACATGGTTTATTATGACCATAAGTTGATGACACAACAAGTCACCATGTAAATTGAGTCGAGTCTCGTCGCTCACGGTGATCACAAGCTTCACGTTTTCTTTTGAGTTGGCAAACTATCGTTTTTATTTTTTTTTGTTGTTTTTTTGAATGGATCGAGATTCAAGGAAATAACGATGTGCCGTGGCTTTATTGGTGGCGAGCGTCATTTATTTACGTGCATCACGCATAATTTCACTCACTCTCACGCAGCTCAATCAAATTCCATAATCCTACGTGAAGAAACGCCCGATTCCAATGGACTTTTTGTTTTCTAGCCTTTCGCGAAATGAGGAAGCGACGAAAAGCGAACGGAATGTCTGGCTATTTAGTTTTACTGAGAATTTGTTCGCTCGTGCAGATTAAAATGTACTTTCAGATTAAAAATTGGTCTAGGACGAGTATCGAGGAGAATGTCATACCGTTAAACTCCATTTCCAAACCGGATGAAACACACGGGACCATACAACTTTAGAGGTACCATTTCCTCGACGCTTGTGTGCACGACAATAATTCCGACGAATTTTTCATTGAATGAACCAATTTATTGTTTTAGGATTAATCTATACAACGAGATTCCATTGATATGCCTCAAACTGCTTTCGATTTACGCTAAACTACCACGTTATGTTCAAATGATATCCAAACTGTTCTAAACCGACTCCCGGGGGCCTCTCGAGCCAACTCGAAACGAAAAAATATTTCCCAGACTTGGAGATATGTCGGAAATTTAGTGGTAAAGGAAAAAAAAAATTCTTTTTATTTGAAACAAAGTTTTTCGAGGCTCTGAAACGACAATTCGTCACTTTTTCGTTACCCTCCAATGAAGCACGAAAATGCGAAAAGTACAAATGCAATCTTATGGAAAATTGAGGGGTGACAATTTATTGCAAGTCACAAAAACCCTGGAGTCTGTTTGGGCGAAGAGAATAATGCAAGTCAGAGGATCTACTCGTTGTTTAATAATCTCTATGAAGCAATAGAGCAAGAATAATAAAAACAGGAAACAAGTCCTGTAAAGAATAAGGACTGTTGCGAGCCAAATACTATTTTATAGCATGTTATAAATCCGTCAAATGAATAAGAATGCGAAAATATACGAGTTTAATATCGTTAAGTCTGTCTCCTTCGTCACACACTCTTCATTATGACCAATTAAGGAGGTTCCGTTAGTAGAGCGATGATTAGATTCAAATCTGAGAACGAAATATTTTTTTAATTAGGCAGCAAACTTTAATCTCTTTCAAAATCATCCCAGGTCAACGAAATTTTACTCCATATTTTCCAAGTCCAAAGTCACTCGATTCAACATTGACTTTACGCAAATTTCTTACCCTTTTGAAATCAGAAAAATATTAAAAATACTTCGCGATTAGATAAAACGCGTATTAAAATCTCAATTTATAAAAAAAACTCCAAGGGTTCCGAATCAATAAAAAAATAGTGGGGTCGACGAATGTTTGGAGGAGATATTTCTAGTTAAAATCGACAGAATGCTCGGAACATCTAATTTTTTAGGAGTTTGGCAACGGATCGCTTGCTAAACGAAAAGCAAATCGTCATTTTTTTGGGAATTGGCCTCACGTAATTCGTTACTCCCTGCGCTATAGCGGAACCTCCTTCAACGTTTCCGACTATCAATTTTTTTTGAAATCGCTCAATAAATAAATAAAAAATCTGTACGACGTTCATTTCATTGCATGTTACGCTTTGGGCTGCAGTGCTGAACGTTATGACATGAAAAACATCATCATCTGCTTTTTATGAAAAAACATTATCGTTTCCAACGTTTTAACATCGCTCAGTGTTTCATCGAATTCGTCCAACAGTTCGTTTTTCTTTTTTCCTCTCTCCTGTTCTTCCTCTCTTTGCCGATTTTCTTTCAAATTTTCTACCACGCTACATTAATCATCCATTGTTATATGCGACTGGAAGTCGATGCGCGAGAATGCCGAAGTAAGTGAGAGCTTGAATAATTCGTACTAACAAAAAAAAGCCAATTTCTGAGACAAGAAATTGGACATTTTACGACCGAGAGCGACTAACAATTTTGCTTGGAATTTATACCGATGTTCTTACTTTTCGGGGGTTTTTCATTCACTCAGTTGTTCATGTTTGTTGCTCAGGGTGCGCCGAATGGACATGGAGCGACAACGGGGACACAACGACATTCGCCCGGTAAGATTCCGATCAAAATTTCTCATTTTTTCATCCAGTTTTTCGAAGATTTTCTCTCATACCTCCCGTTTATTATTTCCCACTCGTTATGTGACCTTGAACCAGCTCAGATCGAATTTCTCACGCTTTTGATTTGTGTGTTTGGCGATTTCTGTTCGCAGAACGCGCGAAAATGAAGATTCTCACCATATCACCAATATTTCTTGCGGACGACAAGAGAACTTACGACAATCCTTTGAGTTATCTGGGTGGCCCGAGACTGCAGCCGAAAAATCGTAGCTCCATCGAGTCGGTGGTCTCGCTGGATTAAGGAGGATGGCTAAATACGAAAATATGATAAAAATTCAATAAAATTTGGTGATAACATTCTCAAGCATCAGATACAATGACACTAATTTTTTCAAATTTTTTGTCTACATAGTTGGCGAATAATTCGAGTTTACGATATGCAAAAGATTTACCTATTTATATCTGAATCCTATGCTCGTGCATGTAAACTCTAGTGTTCGATTACTCGATAACTGTGTAGGAGAAAAATGTCAAAAAATTTGAATATTCATATTTAATGCTGAAGAATATTCTCACCAAATTTCATTAAATTCTGATGATACTGAAGTTCGCAACGTTGGGATCCAACGAAATATACATCTTCTATCAATTTTTTGTTCAATTTCGAAAACCATAACGATTTACGCGCTGATTTTTGTTTTTTATGCTTAAAATAAATTGTTTTATCGTCCTGACCAAATTTTGAATAAAAATCTCGAGCCCTACTCAAGAAAAAACGGAATTTCGTTGCATTCCAACGATGCAAACTTCAACATCGTAAATTTTAATCATTTCGAACTTCCACATGCTTTTAACATGGCAACATCCTCAAAAACGATTCTGAAATTTGCATCGTTGCAATGCAACGAAATTATTTTTCACATTTGGCCAAAATAATTATTTAAATGGAGAATTTTATTATGATGATAGAATGATCGATTTTTGCCACTCGGAAGCATAAAATTTGGATGACATTGAAAATTGAACGAATCAACAATAAAATATTTTTCGTTGCACTCCAACGTTGCAAACTTCAGCATCATCCTTAAAAATCAAGTTGCGCTTAACCCGATGTGTATATTTGCGGGGAAAAATCTCAGTCTCATACATATAAACCCTAGTCAACCAACAACAGGTCGTCCGGACACTCGATACACACTATAGAATTCGAATTTTCTTTTCTTTCCCGCCATTTTGTCCTCCTCTCTCGCAGTTTGAATTGTACGCGCGCGAATCTCCACAAGATGTTACGCTGTTTTCTTCTACGATACACTGGAGCATGAGAAATTGGGGGCATATGAATTTTTCAGAATCGGCGTGTGAAAGCCGTAAGAGTATGCGTGCCCGTTACTATTGTGATTATTTTATGTTCGTGAGATTTATCAACGGTATTGTGTCCCCCCCTCCTCCCTCCCCTCCCGATCCCCGAAGCCCCAAGATCCAATTATTGTCATTTTTAATGGACTATGACACTGCCGTTTACTTTTGAATTTAGTAATCGGGCTCGTTCGTTGTACATTTTAGAAATATGAATAATTGATGAATAAATGAATTTAGTTTAGCCTTCTGTATAATGTGTTTCATTTTATTTTCAATCACCTGCAAGTTCGAGAGTCTGGAATCGTCGAATTTTTATGACAGCCGTCGACAACACGTTCTGCGGTATTTTCGTGTCTCAGCTCCGAAAGACAAGGCGATAGAAAAAACTTTTGATTGATTTTTACAAATCCCGACAAACGCTTTTCAGGGAAATTGATTTTTCGATAGATCAAAGTAAATAACGCACGAACTCTGTTGTTTCTTGGACTCGCGAAGTTTATGGCACTGTTTTCAAGGTCAAGGTGTCATTAGGAACTCGCACGATTCACAATGCGGTACTTTTTCCTTCGGCGTGTATTTTTGCTTCATATTTCGCGAGAGTTCGTAATACACACATAGGATTCGCAACGATTTACTATTAAACGCGGAAATTGTCGTGTCGACGTTGAACAACAAACGCGCGCGCGAAAAAGGCTCGCGAAACGCGATTGGATTGTGAGTGTCGAGCGTTGAGCACCCCTGAAGCCATAACAACCAAAATGGCGGCCGTCAAGTGACGCACAACGAAGCCAAGACGTGAACCTGTACGAGCATGTTTACTAATAATCGCGCCTACAGATTCGACAAAAGTTTAGTCGCTCTCTACCCGGATTAAACGGTCTGACATGGCCCACGCAAGAATCGAAGATTCCGATCGATCGGAAGCAAATCTCAAGGATCAAGAAATAGATTCCGACGAAAGAGACGGTAAATACGCAATTTTTTTTCCATTGACATCGTTTACTAAATTTGCACAAAACCACGTTTTACATTTCGACCCAATTATCGTCACAAATTTACCAATTATTTCGATACTTTGTACCGCACGCAAAATTTATCATGCCCTCGTGTTTTCGAGACTCGTCACACAAAGTTGCAAACAAATTCGTTTTTTCGTCTCAATTACCAAACAACTGATCTGTCAGTGTTTTGAAAAACGTTCGCTTTTCGCACGCCTCGAAGTCCATAAAATTTTTTTCGTCATTTCGTACGCGAAGAAAAACAAAATGTGTCGCAGGAATTTTTTTTTTTTTCAAAGAACGATCGTCCTCTAAAAACATCGCGAGATTCGCTCACGACGTCGACAAAATTGCGATCCCCACTCAATTTTTTTCCGGAATCATTTTCGGGCAAAGTGGAAACAGAAAAAACGGCAAAATCGATCTTTTTTTTTTTTTTTTTCATGAAAATCGTTTTTTTTATCAGGTTCTCTGGCGACACTCGAGTGCGCGGTTTGCCTTCAGCAATGCATTCACCCGGCTCGTCTGCCGTGCAGCCACATTTTTTGTTATCTCTGCGTAAAAGGCGTAGCCAACCAGAGCAAGAGATGTCCAATGTGCCGGCAGGAAATTCCGCCGGATTTTGTAGAGCATCCGTCGCTCGTGGAAGTCGAGGACGACGCCAAGCCGCCGGTCGTCGACGAGGAATACCAATGGTTTTACGAAGGACGTAACGGTAATGATTTTTTTTAGTTTGAAACTGGATAAATGAAGAAAAAGTCGAAATATCTTTGCTCGTACTCCGCCAAACTGAGTTGGGCAGTTGTCCGATGGTCGATCAGGACAAAGTCGAGGATTTCGTAACTCGTTGTCCAGAAATCGAAGCAACTTTAGGTTTAAAAGAAATTTCTGTGTTTTTCCTAAATTGCTCAACCTTTTTGGCCTTTTTTATTGGAAATTAGAGAAAAAGAGAGTTTTGGATGGAATTTTTATTGAGCCCTCGTCCCTCAGGTTGGTGGAAGTACGATCAAAGGACCAGCGAGGACTTGGAGGCCATATTCAAATTGGGGAATTCCTCGTTGGATATTTTAATTTGCGGGGAACTCTACGTCATTGACTTTAAGGAGAATGTACAATACAGAAAAACTCAGCCTCGGTTTAAACGTAATATTAAACGAGATGTTAAAGATGCTCCGTGCAAAGGAGTCGCGGGCGTGAGGTGAAGTTCCTGGCAGCTTTTCCGCTCTTTTTCGTCGGCCATAGATGCACTTTAAGCCGCGATTTTCCGCGACTGTTGAATTACAAACTGTGGTACAAATTTGATCGAACGATCCAAAGAATCATTAAACGAAAAGTTTGAATAAAAAATTTGCACATGCAGAAAAAACTCGTTTTTTTTTCGCTGGATTGATTTTACCCAGTCCATTTTCGAACTCGTATTGTAACCGATCTATCGGCCCGAGAATTCTCAAAAAATTACTGGACGACCCTTGGACATTTCAGTTTAGATACGAAAAACTTTCCTGAAAGAAATCCAACGCTAACATATTTTTTTAAATGCAAAATGAAGAAACAAAACGGGAAAAAAAAGTTTTTTCACTAAAATAATCGTCACTTTGTGGATTTTCAATATTTTTGCCTAAAATTTGGACCCGATATTCATCAGATCTAGTTCTTTTGTGAAAAAAATAGTGGGATAGCGCGCGTTTGAAAAAACATATTAATTCCGTTATTGGAAGTGGGTCGATTTCAGAGTGGATTTTATAGATTTAGCGTTAGCGGCGGTAAAACTTATCGCCGTCAACGCGCAATGGACACTGCAAACTGTCGTTAAATGACGATTACAGCCCCATTAATTACCGGGAACTAGGAGATATTTACGTCACAAGTTGGTCACTAATTCTCTTGTTTAATTTACTAAAAAATGTAAAATTTACTACGTGAATGATTAACGGTTTGACAGGCTGGTGGCAATACGACCAGCGAACGAGCCACGAACTCGAGACTGCCTACAAAACGGGAAAACGAACTTGCGAACTTCTGATTGCCGGTTTTCTGTACATCGCTGATTTTGGATCGATGCTCCAACTGCGAAGAAACGATCCGTCCAGACATCGTAGGATTAAGAGGGACTTGTACAACGTTCCAAAGAAAGGGGTTGCCGGACTCAGGCTCAATTCCCAACAACAGCAAGACGAAGAGATTCAAATAGTCAGAGAGATTCGAGGAGCCGAGAGACCCGCTAGTCCAGCCAGCGACACTTTGGGTATGCACGAAAAATCGCGCTAAATATTCGGCGCCATCGTAAGAGCACTTGTAAATTTTTTCTGGCGATATTTAAAGGCACCGGGGACGGAACAAACACTCCAGTGCCGCCGAGCAACACTCCGCAAACGCCGGCCGGTGGAAATACCAGCGGAGATGCGACGCCGTTGAGAGACAGAGACGATCCGCGATCAGACTCGCTACATCAGGTTTTAGAGCAAATGCGTTCTTTGGTATTAACAGACGAGGTTCTAAGAGACTCGCACTTTGGTCTAAATAGCGATAACGAGGCTGACGACAACATCGATGATCGATCATTTTCAGATAATCGAATATTACTCTGGAACCCTAACACGACGTACTCATCGGGCGAGGAAGGCGGTTAAGAGATTGATGGCCAGATATTCTCTGCGAAATAATCTCCAACCTCTCTAATATTAACCGGATGTTTGTTGATCTTGAAGTTTTCCAAACTACAAGACAAGCCTCACATCTCGTGTATTCTCGATGGATTTTCCTCGTCGTTCCATTTCCTTTCGTTTCCGACACGTTCAAGTCTCAAATTCATTTTCCTAACGTGTTTTTTTTTATACGTCTATGAACATTTGCCTCGGAGCGTACCGACGAGTACAGCTTGATCATTTTTTTCTCGATCCTTCACGTTTTTTCTCAAGGGCGTGCATTCTGTCTATAAACGAACGAAATGATGAGCGCATCTCAAAGACGCTGCAACATCGCCGAATAATTCAATGGCAAATGCCCTCGGAGAGTACCGACGAGTACAACTTGATTATATTTATCAAAATCCTCCATTTTTTCACTGGATTAACAAAGTGGATCAAAAATATCGATTGCAATGTTCGGCGTATCTCAAAGATCCGTGCAATCAAAATCCCGAAGTTTGCATCGTTGGAAAAGAACGAAAAATAAATTTTTCATTCATTATTTTTATAATTAATGCGATCCTGACGATTTTCCTCGTTAATTCAGTTTCTCAATGGCAAACAAGACTGTCCCATTATCGTTAACAAATATCGCATTTGAATTTTGGGCTCTGATATAAAAAATAATGAGTTTTCGTTGCATTCCAACGATGCAAACTTCAATGTCGTTCGCAATCCGCGTTACGACGTTAACGAATTATTTTCATTGCGAGAGCATAAAATTCGCAGTTTCGCAAACAACAAAATCTAGTTCAAAGTAGTATTATTATTAGAGTTATGAAAAAAAAAGTATTTCATCTGAAATTTATTCTGTATTACTCGATAAAATAAAAAGCCTAGTTATTATCATCGAGCGGCGACCATTGAAGTTGATCGAGCAGTTCGGCCAGACGAAAGCCGATTTGGAATTTTCAAAAGCAAGTTTTTGACCGACCGGAATAGAGAAAAGTTTAAATCCGCGCGGCAAAGTGCCGAAAATGGCCTGAAACATTTTTATTTCCAAGGATCACTCGTCCGTGTGCGAAAAATTCACTTTCGATTTTTTTTCGTAATTATTTAATGAGCATACCGGTAAGTACCGAAACTTTGTACGTGATTTTTTATACGGATTGCCCGATTTCTTTGTTGGGAATGTTTTCAGAAACTTTGTCATTTCTCCTAAAAAGTTTTGAGCCATATCTTGACGTCGTGTCTGAAAAAACTTCACCTTGACCTTGAAAACTCGAGAAGTTTACTTTCCGGAGTATTATTGAGATAAAGAGAAAAAGGTTTTGATTTTTTTTTTAATGATAAATTGCCAAGGCCGCGGAGGAGCGGATACTCGAACGAGGCTCGAATATTCCCGCGAAAAACGGGTACAGAACGTATAAAAAGTATTACATTATTTTTATATATAGAAATTTTCACGTGCGACTTGCGACCGCATTTCTCGAGAGTTTCCCCTTCCGCCCCTCCGCGCCCAATATAAACATGCATCTCGTATAACACAGAGAGCTTTCGAATTCTTTCTCGCTTTCTCTCCCAAATAATAAACAAAGCCGCGAGCGGTTTTCTAGGAAGTCGCCTTCTTTGTTGTCGGAATTTTCGACCGCGAAGAACTTTGCGTTGTGATAAATGGAAACTGAAAAGGGCGCGAGCTGCTTGTACGGTAATATATAAAGAAAAAAAGGAAAACGCGTGTGTAGTTATTTTGACGCGACTTGTCATCATTTTGATCGAGAAACACGTAACAAAATTTACGGGCGAATTACGCGTGCGTGGGCATTGCGCGGTTGCGGCAATCTAGTGCGAAATTACGCCGGCAGGTGCGAAGAGCAAAGGCTCTCGCGGTATTCGCGGTTGCGATCGCATTCAGTGATTCAGTCGTTTTAGGACGTTCGATCAAGACGCATCTCTGCGCGCAAATACTTTTCCATAGAAGAGGCAAAAAAAACAAAGAACATCGAGGGCGAGTTGGGAGGCAAAGATAACGGGGCGCGCGAGAGTCTCGCGTGGCGAGAAACAACGAGCACAAGCAATATTGTTGATCCTCGTGCGACGTTTCGTCGTTGTTTTCAACGAAAATGACGAGTCCTCTTGCCGCGAATGCGGAAGTACTTAATTTATACGTTACGCACATGGATGCGGACGGGCCATTGTTGAGGCTATGGGCACAAATAAACGCCGAGGATGCTCGCAAAATTGAGCGATTGATGCACGGCCTAGCTCCTCAATTTGACAATGGAATCGGACTTCCCACACCGCCCTCGCGAACCATTTGGACCAACAATTATTGTTGCGCGCTTTTCGAAAACACTTACTATCGCGCTAAAATCTGTTCGCCCCATCCAAGCGGCGGTTATGTCGTTCAATTCATCGATTACGGAAACACCGAAATTTTGCAACCCACCGATATTCGCCTTCTCGAAGGCTTAGGCGGAACCGCCGAACTTCTTTCCGTTCCACCGCTAGCCTTGGAATTCGTCGTCGCCGACGTCCTACCCAGAAATCGCGTTTGGGAATCGCACATTCTCCTCAAAATCCTCGACAACATACGCTACAAAGAATCACCCGGTAGAGTCGTCGGCACCATCGCCAGATATCCCGCCATACAAATGCTCCACGGCGACCGAAATCTTACTGACATTCTCGTCGAACAGAACTTTGCCGTCCGAGCGACTCTCGACGAAATGCTCAGGTGAGTAATTTTCCATTTTCCGTCTCTCCAAATTCCGTAAAACTGATTTTTCGAGTTTTTCACAATTTTTCGATCAAATTCCGTTTATCAAAGTTTTTCGCATGGAAAAAGACGCCGCACGCCGTAGTTGGCAATCGGTGCGAATTTTTCTTCCTAAAAAATGAGTGACGAGCGGTCGTTAATGACGTTGAAGTTTGCATCGGCAAACGCGATCGACTTTAGCGGCCCAAAAAGTATAAAAACTCGAAAAATTTCGATAAATACGTATTTTTCATTGCGTTTCAACGTTGCCAACTTCAGCCTCACGATCGTTAATTATTGTGACCTAGAAATAACATTTGTATCGGACGAATTGCAGGCTCTACTCGTGCGGACAGACGATGAGCCAGCAACAGCCTTTGGTTCAGTTGCCGAGAACGGTGATGCCGACCCGCACGCAGGCGCGTCAGCTTTTGCTTCCGGGCAATGCTCTGAGGAAATATCCGTTGATACCGACGGTGGTTCCTCTGCGTGTGCCGCGCGGAACGGCTTACGCGGAAGTTTGGCATCCGGAAGGCGGGCCCATGGTCCCCGGGCAGAAAATACAAGCCCCGCATCAGAACGACGAGCCCGGTGTGTTTAGGTCGAGAATTTTGGAGATCGGCGAAAAGTACGAGGTGACCGTGTCGTACGTGGAAGACGGTCCGCTCATGTTTTCCGTTCAGGTCAACAGCACGGCCGAAGAGCTCAAGAATTTGATGCATCACATAAATCACACGCATCCGCCTCAGCCGCTGAACGAACCGCCCGTCATTGGGTCCGTTTGTCTGGGACGTTACAGCGCGGACAAATCTCTTTTAAGGGCAGTTGTGATGCAGGTTCGCGAGCACGATTGCAAACTCCATTACGTCGATTTTGGACACGGAGAAATTTTACCGTACACCGACATATTTCAACTGCCTCGCCAGTACATCAACCCGCGAATCTTGTCGATAAGATTCACCATGAGTAACGTCAGCGAGCTCCGAGTTACGGACGAGATGAAAGAATATTTCAAACGCTACGTCGTAGGAAAAACTTTTGTTCTCCATGTCCGACCTTCCGATGGACCGCCGCTCATTCAATACGGCGATCTCTACGACAACGGCCGCAACGTCAAGGACATTTTACGAGCGATGTTCGGCGACGCTCTCCACGCGTGGCTCCCGCCGCGGAAATTGCAACCGGAATCCAGAGAAATCGTCCAAGTCCTTTCCATGGAATCTTCTCTCATTTTCATTCAACTCGACAGCGACGTGGAACTGTTGGAAAAACTTGTTGCTCATATTCAAAAATACGTTTCCAACGCTCCAGCCGTTCAGCCCAATAAAATCGTTGAAGGCTTACATTGCATCGCTTTCTCGAACAAAAACTCTCAATGGTAAGCCAACTCTGAACATTATTTTCATAGGATTTTCGAGCCTCGGCGCGCGATCCATGTTTTTTTATGTTCAACCCTTAAACGGTAACTTTAACCCTTCGTTTAACATCCACTCGGAAATCAACCGACTTCCAATAACGGAATTAATGTTTTTTCAAACGCGCGCAATCCTACTATTTTTTTCACAAAAGTCCCAGATCTGATGAATATCAGGTCCAAATTTTAGGCAAAAATATTGAAAATCCACAAAGCGACGATTATTTTAGTGAGAAAACTTTTTTTCCCGTTTTTTTTCTTCATTTTGCATTTAAAAAAATATTTTAGCCTTGGATTTCTTTCGGGAAAGTTCTCTAACATTCACTCTGAAATCGACCCACTTCCAATAACGGAATCAATATGTTTTTTCAACCGCGCGCGATCCTACTATTTTTTTTCACAAAAGAACCAGATCTGATGAATATCAGGTCGAAATTTTAGGCAAAAATATTGAAAATCCACAAAGTGACGATTATTTTAGTGAAAAAACTTTTTTTCCCCGTTTTTTTCTTCATTTAGCATTTAAAAAAATATGTTAGCCTTGGATTTCTTTCGGGAAAGTTTTTCGTAACTAAACAGGAATGTCCGAGGGTTGTTCAGTAATTTTTTGAGAATTTTCCGGCCGATAGATTGGTTACAATACGGGTTCGAAAATGGACTGGGTAGAATCAACCCAGTGTGACCACCAAGGGTTAAATTTTGCGCCCTTTTTCCCTTTGCTTTCCCGTTTTTATTGATTCATCGTTTTACCGCGTTTTTGACGAATTTCCTTACTTTGAGCAAAATTGCCCCAGGCTGGCGTGATCTTGCATGAAAAAAAACGCAAAGAATGAGCCCAAGTTGAACCCTTTTCGATTAATTTTACCGGAAATATTGCAAAAAGTCTTTAACAAGCTTCAAAGTAGTATTTGAATTCCGTGAAAATTACAGGCAGCGAGCGGAAGTGAAAAGTGTAACGGAAAAATCAGTAACGGTTTACCACGTGGATTACGGTTACGAGGAAACGGTCCCTTTGGCATATATAAAGGCTGTGACTGACCCGAGTCTCATGAAGCTTCGTGCTCAAGCGATTCGCTGCATCTTGAACGATTATGATACGGAAATAACGAGCAAAGAGCTCCACGATCGTCTGAAGGAGGAAATAACGTTGAGCAACGTTGCAATGATCGTGAACAACGTTACGCCGGCTGGTCCTATCGTCGACCTGTACGACGCCAACCTTGATCCTCTCGTCAACATAATCCATCGATTGAAAAGACTGAGCACGGCCAATGGCAATGTCCAGTCGAGAATCGATCCATACAACGAGAAAACCACAAATTCTTCGCATTCCACTAACAATCGAAGGTAAATTTATCATTTATATTATTTCTATGATTTTTTTTATTTACCATTTCGTAATTATGAATACGTTGAAAATATTCAGGTCCAACGTTAAAAAACAATCTCCCGTGGGCCAACAACAAAAATCTAAATCTCAAAACGTTGCACGGTAAAGTTTCGTACGATAAATAAAAGTCGCAATTTTATTTCGTCATAGCATCAAAAAATCAAAATTGTGCCAAGCACCGCTTACTCGCTTTCGGTTGGAGGATTTAATCACTAACATTATGAAACTTTTCGTTCGTCCATCGACGTTTATCAGCGATAATCGTTTCCTCGGGGGAGCGAGCAAATATTGTCTCTTAATTTTTGGAACTAATAGTTGATTTTTTTCAGCTTACCATGTCCGAGTCTTGGCGATATTTATTTTGTATATTTTTGCCACAACGTCCAGGACGAATTACACTAATTTTTGGCTCTTTTATCAAACGCTTCTTTTTGGTCCTCGTGCGAAATGAGGTTTTTAGAGATTTTCTGAAATTTACTCGAAAATCGTTGCCAAGAAGCGTGTGTAATTCGTTCTACGTGAAAATGAAGCCTGCGCCTTTCTTATTAATTGAGGAGGTTCCGTTAGTAGAGCGATAATGAGATTCAAATCTGGAAACGAAATATCTTGTTATTTAGGCAGCAAACTTTAATCTCTTTCAAAATCATCCTAGCTCAACGAACTTTTACTCCATATTTTCCAAGTCGAAAGTCACTTGATTCAACATTGACTTTACGCAAATTTCTCGCCCTTACGAAATCAGAAAAATATTAAAAATACTTCGCGATTAGATAAAACGCGTATTAAAATCTCAATTTATAAAAAAAACTCCAAGGGTTCGGAATCAATAAAAAAATAGTGGGGTCAACGAATGTTTCGAGGAGATATTTCTAGTTAAAATCGACAGAATGCTCGGAACATCTCATTTTTTAGGAGTTTGGTAACGGATCGCTTGCTAAACGAAAAGCAGATCGTCATTTTTTTGGGAATTGTGCCCTGCGCCATAGCGGAACCTCCTTAAAAAATTCATCAATCACGCAATATAATTCTGGAGCTTGGTGGAAGGAGAATTTTTCGACACTACTATTTTTTGTAGCATTTATGATCGTCATCACTCGTTTCATCTCTTCGTGCCATACGATTGTTTTTATCGGAAATTCACATTAAATCTTTTTTTTTTTGCAACAAACATGAGAGAGAATTTGAAAAAAAAACTTGCAGAATCGTTCGTGGTATTTTCGTTGTTAAGTTTTCGCTTTCATAGAGTTTGAACCGGCAATCCGGCGCTTCTGGGTCGAATGCTAAACGGAATAATTACGTAAAGTATTGCTCAGAGTGTTAAAATACGAAGGAATGACTAATTAATCTTCAAATTCACTGCAAAAACTGAACAATTTGATCGAAATTGAGTTTTGACGAGCGTTGGGACTTTTCTACACGTTAATAAGCCTGGACGAGGGTTTTTTTTTTGTAATTAATTAATAGTTGATCGAATCTGCACAGAGAAATGAACGTTTGTCGACTTTTTCAGTGACAACCAAAGTAACAAGTGGAACAATCCGCCGCGTACGGAGCGTCCAGAGATAATTCCGGACTCGAACAGTCCGGCTGAGAGAGGCAAATCGAATAATTGGAAAAACGAGAATAACGAGCCGAGACGATACGAAAATCGTGAGAATCGTTATCAGAATCGTGACAAGGAATGGTCGCCGAATTCGGGGACGAACGAACGATTTCCACGCAACGACGGAAAATCCGATCGTCCGAGTAGGGAAGGACCGAGATACGAGAGAAACGAGAGATTCGAGCGTGCGGGCGATCCGAACGGGAACATTCGCGGAGGAAGGACAGAGAACCGCGATCGCGCCGGTCGCGGTGGTTTTGGAAACGCTCGTTATCCCGCCAACAGTTCGAGGAACGAACGTGTCGGCAGCGTCGAAAAATCTTGGAGCGACAAAGACTCGGACACTTCGTCGAAAGGCAGCGGACGCAGCGGACGACGAGGAGCACCTCGCGGAGGAGGCAACAGAGGACGCAGAGACGGCGGCAGGACGCCAAACTCTCGGGAAAGCGACGGCGATAGCGATCGCGGGACTTTCCGAAGCGCAAGAATGAATGGCGCTTCGTCGAGAATTCGCGACAACAAACGCGACTTTGCCACTCCGAACGAGGTAATTCAATGTCTAAAGAATTCACAAAACAACTTTATTCCAGGTCCTGAAAAAATTTTGCAAAAACGTTCTCGGCACCAAAACTAACGATTTTCTCCCATGGAGAAAATTTTTCTGACTTTTAGAATTTGAGATTTTCCATTTTTGACATTTAAACGCAAATTTGAGTCACGTTTGGCTAAAAAGTTGCAAAAAACGATGTATTTAGAACAGCTGAGTAGGAATTTTTAAATAAAAATCCGAAACACATTTTTTTGCAACTCATAAACGAAACGCGACTTGAATTTATACGAGTTTGGATGGGAAATGTCGATAATTGGAAATTCTTGACGACAGGAAAATGTTTTTCATAGAATAAAATCGATGATTTTGGTGTCGAGAACGTTTATTGCAAAATTATCAAAGAATTCCGAATAAAGTCTTTTTGCGATAGTAAAAAGTTCAATTTTACTTTAGTTTATTTCTGAGCTAAATTGTTTTGCACTGGATCCCGACGAAGGTGAAATGTTGAGGTCGATAAAAATATTAGAGCCAATTAGTAAATCGATCTCAATGATCGATGACTCGGAACGCGCTAATTCAATGTCTAAAGAATTCACGAAACATCTTGATTCAGGGTCCTGAAAATATTTTGCGAAAATGTTCTCGACACCGAAATTAACGATTTTCTCCTATGGAGAAAAATTTTCCGACTTAGAATTTGAGATTTTCAATTTTTCCCATTTAAACGCAAATTTGAGTCACGGTTGGCTAAAAAAAGCGAAAAACGATGAATTTAGGATTCTTTTTGCAAATAGCCAGAACAGCCGAGTCGAGATTTTCAAATAAAATTCCGAAACACATTTTTTTGCATCTCATAAACGAAACGCGATTTTAATTTACACGAGTTTGGATGGAAAAAGTTAATGATTGGAAAATCAATATCTCGAATTCTTGAAGTCCGGAAATTTTTCTTCACAGAAGAAAATTTTCTTCTAGAAAATTTGGAGAAAAAGAAAAAAGAAGAAAAAAAATAAATCGAGCTCAATGATTACAGAACCGACAATTCGATACTTGGACGAACAAGACGCCGCCGAAGCCTCAAGCGATCAGTATACCGTCGCCAAATATTACGGTTGGGGCGGTGAAGAATTGCGAAGTAGTTTACATGAAAAATCCCGGGGATTTCCACGTCCAGCTGTGTCCCGATAACCTCGAGTTGGATCCGATAATAGCGAAGATCGAGGCGACCTACGAGAACGGTGGGAAAATAGTTGAGAGGTCGAGGATAAAAGCGGGTTTGGAATGCGTTGCGCAATACTCGGAGGATTCGAAATGGTATCGTGCGAGGATCCAGTCGGCGGAGGCGAACGGAGCGACGGTGTATTTTGTCGATTACGGAAACATCGAGACCGTCGAATTCGACAAGATCAAGGAGCTCGACGCGGACTGCGCGAAATTATCGGCTCAAGCAATCGCTTGTAAGTTGCTCGCGGCCGACAGAGCGACTTGGGACTCCAACGACATTGACAAGTTCACCGATCTCACGAGCAAACCGCTGCTCGAGGCTGAATTCGTCGCCAACGAAAATAACGTTTTCGACGTTCTGCTGCGCGAAGTAATCGATGACAAACCTTGCGCGAATTATATTAACGAAGAATTCAGCGATGGAGCTGATCTCGCACAAGCCAAAAACAACGCGCGCTCCAAAGGACGCCCGCGACCAGCATCCAACTTTCAACAACCCACCGATTATGCCCCACTCGATGATAAATGGCCCGTCGAGAATTTGGCTCCTGGGACCAAGGACAATATCATCATCACGTGTTTCCTCAATCCGGACACTTTCTACTGCCAAACTCTCGCAGGAAACGACGCATTCAGGGCCATGATGCTTGACATACAAAAAGTTTACGCTTCCAGACAACCGGTCAAGGAACCTCTCCAGGTAAATTCATTCCGTGCAGCGATCGCTGTCGTTTTTGTTTCTTGAATTCTCTAAACTTTGGCCAAAGTTGAAAAAAGTCGATTTAGGAGGTTCCGTTAGTAGAGCGATAATTAGATTCAAATCTGGAAACGAAAATCATCCATGACGTTGAAGTTTGCATCGTTGCAATGCAACGAAATTCATTTCGTGGCAAAACTCTTTATAAAAATGTCCAATGTTATTACAATGATAAACCGAACGATTTTCGCCTGCCCAACAAGTATACAAACTCGAAAAATTTCGATGTTTTATCGAATTGAACAAATTATCAATAAAAATGAGTTTTATTCGTTGCATTTCAACGTTGCGAACTTCAGCCTCGTAATCATCCCAGGTCAACCAAGTTTTACGAGGACGAATCACACAAATTTTTGGCTCTTTCATCAAACGTTTCCTTTTGGTCCTTGTGCGAAATGAGGTTTTTAGAGATTTTCTGAAATTTACTCGAAAATCGTTGCCAAGAAGCGTGTGTAATTCGTTCTACGTGAAAATGAAGCCTGCGCCTTTCTTATTAATTAAGGAGGTTCCGTTAGTAGAGCGATAATGAGATTCAAATCTGGAAAAGAAATATGTTGTTATTTAGGCAGCAAACTTTAATCTCTTTCAAAATCAGCCTCGGTCAACGAACTTTTACTACATATTTTCCAAGTCGAAAGTCACTTGATTCAACATTGGCTTTACGCAAATTTCTCAACCTCATGAATTCAGAAAAATATTTAAAATACTTCGCGATTAGATAAAATGCGTATTAAAATCTCAATTTATAAAAAAAAACTCCAAGGGTTCCGAATCAATAAAAAAATAGTGGGGTCAACGAATTTTTGGAGGAGATATTTTTAGTTAAAATCAACAGAATTCTCGGAACATCTCATTTTTTAGGAATTTGGCAACGGATCGCTTGCTAAACGAAAAGCAGATCGTCATTTTTTTTTGGGAATTGTGCCTCGCTTGATTTGTTATTCCCTCCGCCATAGCGGAACCTCCTTAAAAGGTAAATATCGAGGCGATAATGTAATTTGAGGAAAATAAAAATTGCAGGTCGGCTCACCGGTGATGGCCGTCTACTCGGACGACGGGGCACTTTACCGCGCAGAAATCCTGGAGCTGAACAAAGCTCGCGGGAACATAGTTCGTTACGTCGACTTTGGAAACACGGCGATGGTCGAGCAACGACAGACTTATCGGGTGGAGAAAAAATACATGAAGATTCCGAAACAAGCAGCCAAGTGTTCCCTGAAAAATATCGTTCCCGGAAACGGCACGAATTGGGCGAAGTCCAACAAACAGGAGATCGAAAAATGTTTCCAAGCTGAAACGATCGAGTGCACTTTCCACGAGCAAAAGGATGGAAAGTATTTAGTTTCCCTGAAAACCGGGGACGTTGACATCGCAGGATTGCTCGTTGAAAAGTCGCTCGCGGCGTTCGCAGTTTCGGCTCACGTTGATGTCGACAAACCTGGTAATTATGCAGTTTTAAAATCATTTTTTCGTCCATTTATTTGTTTATTTAACAACTAGAAAAAACTCGTTTTCCCTTTTTTTCTCAAACAAGTCGAAACGACGGAAAAACAGCCAATTATCGAAGATCTCCCTCGATTCGACATAAGTCTGCTCGCTGGACAAGCGCTGCGCGTCAAAGTTTCGAACGTGGCGAGCGCGACCAAGTTCCACATCCAGTTGCCCAGCGCAACTGCGACCGAAAAAGCAATTCACGCTTACATGGCCCAACGTAATCCAGAGGTGAGTCCGATGAATGTCAATTGTTCGTTGAATGTGCTCGTCATTTGTGTCTTTTCCAAATTTCAGTGGAATGCAAAATTTGTCTTTGTAAAAAAAATGGACAATGTTGCGAAAAATTCGTCTTAATTGTCTAAATTTGTCTAAAAATGTTGACTTTGCTGATAATTCGGTTTACTAATATTTTCGACCGTCTCCGTTCGACCTTCTGCTGACCTTCTAAACCAACAATCACCTTAACGAGGTGTTTTTTGCATCTGCAAATCTCTTAACTTTCAAAATCGTTTTTTTATTCTAAACGCTCTGTGTTTAGCGCTACGAAGCGCATTAATTTTAAAGAAATTCGTTGCATCCCGATCATTCGAACTTTATCACTAATTATCGTCTCGTTCATCCTTGGAGTAACGTTTCATCGCACGATGTATGGTATTAATTAATCACATTTTCCCACCGATTGGCCTCCTTACTAAATTCTTCTCGTTATCGTGGAATGTACTTGTCTCAATAATTTCCTCTACAAACGCGTCAATTGAAGAAAAACAATATTTAACCTATTGGCAAACTAATCCTTCACTAATCAGCGATTAATGTTGTTTTTAAGCGCAGATTATGACGTTTTAAATATTCAGCATGATCCTGTCATAAATAAAAGTAAATTCGGTCAAGATTCTCTTGAGAATTTCTGTTGCAAAATTCTAATGGTTAACCAGGTGAAAAAATATCCAAAAATTTACGCCAATTTACTCGAATCACTAACCCTTCGTGGTCACTGTGGGTGGGATCCACCCAGTGACCAACTTCTGACGTAAATATCTCCTAGTTTCCGGTAATTAATGGGGCTGTAATCGTCATTTAACGACAGTTTGTAGTGTCCATTGCGCCTTGGCGGCGATAAGTTTTACCGCCGCTAACGCTAAATCTCTAAAATCCACTTTGAAATCGACCCACCTCCAATAACGGAATTAATATGTTTTTTCAAACGCGCGCTGTCCTACTATTTTTTTCACACAAGAACCAGATCTGACGAATATCAGGTCCAAATTTTAGACAAAAATATTGAAAATCCACAAAGTGACGATTATTTTAGTGAAAAAACTTTTTTTCCCGTTTTTTTTCTTCATTTTGCATTTAAAAAAATATGTTAGCCTTGGATTTCTTTCGGGAAAGTTTTTCGTATCTAAACTCGAATGTCCAAGGGTTGTTGAGTAATTTTT
Organism: Diadegma fenestrale; assembly: GCA_037043255.1. Classification (NCBI taxonomy): domain Eukaryota; kingdom Metazoa; phylum Arthropoda; class Insecta; order Hymenoptera; family Ichneumonidae; genus Diadegma; species Diadegma fenestrale. Next base: position 13,388,109 of record CM073317.1, read on the forward strand.
TGAGAATTTTCGGGCCGATAGATTGGTCACAATACGGGTTCGAAAACGGACTGGGTAGAATCAACCCAGTGTGACCACGAAGGGTTAAATATTCATGTGTACAATTTAAAAAACGCGTAACTATCGTTTTTTTCTGTTAACGAGGAGTTGGTAATTTTCTTGGGATGGTGTCAATTCTGTTGGTGAACTAGCTCGAATATTGACTCTGATCGTTGACAATTTTTGTATGCTTTCGTGACATCCGAAGCCTCTTTTTTCTCGTTTCTGAACTAAAAACGAATCCTCGAAAATGTGCCAAATGGTATAAAAAAAAAAAAAAAAGTATATTTATCAAATTGTCAAAGAAAGTATTTTGCAATCGTTCGTGATGAGAGATCAAGGAATTCTGAGAAAGTTACAAAAAAATGTCTCCATGTTGTGGTCAAAGTCTCTCGTGGAAGTTTTCAGCAAATAAACATTCAGGGTCGTGGTTGTTGTGGTGAGAGTAAAAAGTGAAAAGATAAAAAGGAATTTACAAGGACTAAGGATTAGTATGCCAATGTCAGGTGATGCCAAGACTTTCGTGCCATGAGGTGTGTCTCGGCGCGGGTTGTCTCGTTCAAACGGACGAGGGATGGAGACGTGCCGTAGTCGTAAACTGCTCGCGTACTACGGGATTTGACGTGAGGCTCATTGATACAGGAGCTAATGACGAGATACCTCTGAACTGCGTGAGTTTTTGGCACAGTCAGGTTGTTGCCTAAATGCTAAAATTTCACCCAATAATCAATGCGTTACTTGCAATTCCGCATTGTTTTGCGACTGCAAAGTAAAACGACTAATACCATACATTCTGCGAGACACTAACGTGCGATCAAGCAAACCATTTAACATTTTATTTTCTCTAATCCAAACAACGCATTTGGGAGCCTGTAGCTGGCTGTTTGGGTTTTGATCGATGATTTCATGCGCAGAAAATTCGAGCGCCAAGTTGTGGTGCCTGAATCGAAAGATTTTCGTAGGCAGGTCGTTCGTAACGATGGACACGCGATAACCTTAATCGATCGACACGAGCCATCGTAAAAACTAACGCATCAACTTTCGTTTCGTTTTTTAACGGCACATCATGTTTACCTCACTTTTCACTCGTTTCTCCCAGATGCTCGCGTTGCCTGGACCACTCTCCGTTATGCAAAACCAAGCTGTCGAATGTTGCTTGAAAGATGCCAAAACTAATATTGTTTTGGACGAAAAATTGAGGGACAGGATTGAAAACACCGTCGTCATTGTCGCTGTCGAAGAAGTCGACAATAACAGGTGATTTTTTATGTTCTCATTTACCAGCAAGATTTCTTGAGCAGGTTCCGTTAGTAGAGCGATAATTAGATTCAAATCTGAAAACGAAATACGTTGTTATTTAGGCAGCAAACTTTAATCTCTTTCAAAATCATCCTAGATCAACGACCTTTTACTCCATATTTCCCAAGTCGAAAGTCACTTGATTCAACATTTGCTCTACGCAATTTTCTCACCCTTACGAAATCAGAAAAATATTAAAAATACTTCGCGATTACATAAAACGCGTATTAAAATCTCAATTTATAAAAAAAACTCCAAGGGTTCCGAATCAATAAAAAAATAATGGGGTCAACGAATGTTTCGAGGAGATATTTCTAGTCAAAATCGACAGAATGCTCGGAAAATCTCACTTTTCAGGAGTTTGGCAACGGATCGCTTGCTAAATGAAAAGCAGATGGTCATTTTTTTGGGAATTGAGCCTCACTTGATTCGTTATTCCCTGCGCCATAGCGGAACCTCCTTAAGGAGGTTCCGTTAGTAGAGCGATAACTAGATTCAAATCTGAAAACGAAATACGTTGTTATTTAGGCAGCAAACTTTAATCTCTTTCAAAATCATCCTAGATCAACGACCTTTTACTCCATATTTTCCAAGTCGAAAGTCACTTGATTCAACATTGGCTTTACGCAATTTTCTCACCCTTACGAAATCAAAAAAATATTAAAAATACTTCGCGATTACATAAAACGCGTATTAAAATCTCAATTTATAAAAAAAACTCCAAGGGTTCCGAATCAATAAAAAAATAGTGGGGTCAACGAATGTTTGGAGGAGATATTTCTAGTCAAAATCGACAGAATGCTCGGAAAATCTCATTTTTCAGGAGTTTGGCAACGGATCGCTTGCTAAACGAAAAGCAGATCGTCATTTTTTCGGGAATTGTTTCTCACTTGATCCGTTATTCCCTGCGCCATAGCGGAACCTCCTTGAGGGGATCCATCCGTTAAGTTGAAAAGTAGACACACGTAGTTGACTGACAAACCGAAATATTGAAGAAAAAAAACTCGAGGATCATTTTTAGCGTCGAATTAACCGACAAGTCGTATTGATTAATTGTCTCGTTCCACAGACTGATCGTCAAGCTCTACGACACGAACGGCCATAGAATAAAATTGAACCACGACGACGAAGACGACGAGATATCGCCGATATGTCCAATGCCGATTCTTTATTCGACGCAAAAAGTAGTAGTTTCCCACGCGGAAAATTCGTCGAGCGTGTGGCTCAAGAGGCAAATGGAATTGGACGCCGACACCGAGTTGCTTTCGCAATTGTTCGACCACTACAGCGTCTGCGGCGACGACAAGAAGCCTGCAATCGCGGCGGGAACTCTTTGCGCAGCGAGAAGCGCCGACGAGAATTGGTATCGTGCGAGAATCGTCAGTGTCGCCGGAAGCAGCGCTACCGTTCATTACATCGACTACGGAAATAACGAGGAGCTTCCTTTGTCTGCGTTGCGTGTTCTGGAGCCGCAGTTCAACGCGCAACCGGCGCTGGCCATAAAAGTTGGCCTGACGGTAAACGTCGGTGGCTCGATCGAACAACAACAAGAAATCCTTCAAGCTCATTGTCTCGACCAAGAATTCACCGCGACGATGTACAACGTGCACAAAAAATGGATCGCCGAGCTGACCAACGCGGAAGGAAAAATAAGCGAAAAGCTGAGCGCCCTCGAAGCGATCGAGGTCTCGAAAAATCCGGTTGTCCAGACCGTCATACCGGAAATGGTCGTTGGAGAACGCTACAAAGTAATTTGCCCTCACGCCGACAGTCCCGCTTCGTTCTGGCTCCAAAGGCTCGAGGAAATGCCGGCGATTGAACAAATGCAAGAAAGACTGCAAGAAGAAGCGATCAACTGTCCGATGCTGGAGGGAATTCCGGAGGAAGGCACGCTCTGTTTGGCCATGTATTCCGTCGACGACATGTGGTACAGAGCCGAAGTCGTAGTCGCCGATCCCGAAATAATATCCGTGCGTTTTATCGACTACGGAAACACCGACGCGGTCTACACGAATCAAGAGAAATGCAAAGTCATCACAGATTCGTTGAAATCGATCAAAAGGTACGCGATCAAATGTCGTCTGGACGTCATACCCGCCGGAGACGAGGATTGGATGTCCCCGGCGACCGAATGGTTCGAGGGAGTCGTCACCAACGCGGAAACCATGGAAGCACTTGTGATCGCGGACAGTACGCCAAGGCGAGTCGAGCTGTTTGTCGATGAAAAGAACGTCGTCGACGAGCTCGTGCAACGGAATTACGGCTCGAGAATATCGGCCGATGAGAATCTTATCGAAGAGCCTTTCGATCCGGACTTGGATTTGAGTTCCTGTTTCGTCAGCCACGTCATTTCGCCCGGAGAATTCTGGATCCAAGAGGCCAAAAATGTCTCGTCCCTTGAAACACTCGCCGACAGATTTATCGTCGCCGACATGTTTCCCACGCCGAAACAAATCACCGAAGGACTTTTGTGCGTCGCTAAATTCCCCGAAGATTCCGCTTGGTACAGAGCCCGCGTAGTGTCTCATTCGGACTCGTGCACCGAAGTGATTTACATCGATTATGGCAATTCAGCGATATCGACAGAAATACGCGAAATTCCTGACGACGTCGCTTCGCAGCCGGCGTATTCGAGGAAATGCGGGCTTGCTCTGCCCGAAGGAGTCGAGCAATGGTCCGAGGAGGCGTGCATCGAATTCATCAGAATCGCTGCCGACGGCGAGACCATTTTCCATCCCGAGATTCTCGAGGAACGCGACGACATTTCGATCGTTCGTTTGACTCAACAAGGCAAAGACGTCGTCGAAACTTTGATCGAACTTTGCACACCTCGCCAAGCAATTATCGAGGAAAGACTTCCGCCCCTCGGCGAGGAAAATTCACCAAACGTTTTCGTCAGCCACGTCAACTCACCAGCCGACTTTTCAATTCAGGCACAAAGCTCCGTTACCGAACTCGAAACCATGAGCGATCATCTCGCCGCTGCCGAGAGCTTTTTGCCCTTGGACAAAATCGAAGAAGGCACCATTTGCGCTGCTCTCTTCCCCGAGGACGATCAATGGTACAGAGCCAAAATACTCTCGCACGGCGACAACGGAACCGAAGTTTTTTACATTGACTATGGAAACTCAGCGATTACAACGGAATTGAGAGTTTTGCCTCAAGATATCGTCCAAAAACCCGCTTTGTCCACTGCATGCTCGCTCCAAATGCCCGACGGTATCGACAACTGGTCCGAAGAGGCTTGCGAGAAATTCATCGATCTCGCTAACGAGGGAATCACCATTTTCGGATTTCAATTCCTCGAGGATAAAGAACGCTCCATCGTCCGGTTGAGCATCGACGGCACCGATGTCGTCGAACTGTTAACTCCGCTGTGCGCTAAAAAAACCGTTTCAGAATCTGAGCAGCCCGTACAGAGCGAAACGATCCGAGCAACCGAGGTCGATCGAGTTTCCGTGGAAACTTCCATCGTTTCCGAACAGAAAATGTCCAGTACCGAGACTCCGGACGTAAAAAAAACGATTGCAGAATCTGAGCAACTTGTACGGAGCGAAACGATCCGCGCAACCGAGGTCGATGAGGCTTCTGTGGAAATTTCCACCGTTTCGGAACAAAATGTCTCCAGAACCGAGATTTCGGGCGTGGAAAAAACGATTTCAGAAACGATCCGAGCATCCAACGTCGTTGAGGCTTCTGCGGGAAGTTCCATCGTTCCGGAACAGAATATTTCCGGCCATGAGACTCCGGGCGTGAAAAAAATGATTCCGGAATCAGAGCAACGTGTACAAAGCGAAACGATCGCGGCAACGAACGTCGAAGAGGCTTCTGTGGAAAGTTTCGTCGTTTCGGAAGCCGATAATTCCCATAATGAGACTTCGGGCGTGGAAAAAACGATTCCAGAATCTGAGCAGCCTGTACAGAGCGAAACGATTCAAGAAACGATCGTCAATCAGGCTTCGGTCGAAATTTCCAACATTTCGGAACGGGAGACGTCCAGCAATGAGACTTCAGGCGTGGAAGTTATTACCATTTCGGATACTTCAAGCGCAAGCGATTCTTACAAATCGGACGACGCGTCGTGTGCAGAATCGCCGGCTGCTCGGGCTCCTGAAAATTTAAGTGCAGTTGAAATCGTTCCGGATCTTCCAGCCGTCGATACGATTGTATTGGAAGATTCGAGCAGCGAAATCGTCGCCGAGAGCCCGTTGAATCGTCAAGAGGACAAAATTGACAACTGTCCGAAAGAGACGCCGATTCAGGACGAAAAAACGAGCGAGGACGAAAGAGTCGTGCCGGGAAGTTCGAGCGAGGAAAAAATTGAGATCCAGACAAAAGAAACGCCGGTTGAGAAAAAAACTGAGGCCACGGATGCGCCAACGGAAAGTCCGAAAAGTCCAATGCCAGAAAATTTGTCTCCGGTCACGGTATCGTCTGAAGATCGAGATGGAAATGAAATAAACGTCGAGCGAGGAAATTCCACGCCCCTGGAGGATCGACTCGTCTCCGGCAGTGGCGACGAAGATTCGATCGACGTTTCCAAAAGCGAACCATCGCCGCTCGAAATTTCCGAGGTAAAGCCTCCACGAGTCATCGCGTTGGGATACACGAGTCTGGAGGTCGCACGACAATTGGAATTCAGCGATAACCACGAGGACAAAGGTGACGCAAAGGTCGATTCATCGCACGCGCAAAGTCAAGCGAGTCAGCCAACGCTGAAAAAAGAAGTCGTCACTGTCGATACCGACTAAACATTCCCAAATCTCTAGTGAAAAATGAAAAAATCACAACAGTTCGACAATTAATACGCAGCGAAATCAATTGCTCGCGTTTCCAAATTACTGATAATGGATTTTCAACTATTTTTCAAACTACCACTTACTAATTATTCACTATTATACGCAATGCTAGAAGGATCAAGTCGCTAAAGCGGATTCGCCCATTCGTCAACATCAAGACATTTTTATTTTTTCTTTTTTATTCTCTATTTTCTTCAAATGTACATCCGAGTGTAGATAAAATGATGAATCTGCAGAATTGTGCGAGTTCGCTTTGCCTCTAGCTCAAAACACTATTCACATTTATTTTAACGTACAAAATGCCTGAGTTTTTCTTTTTAAGTGATAATTTTGTGATTTTTCTTTTCACAACGTGCCACTAAAGTTTTTAGAGTAGGATTTGCACAGTCCGCTCAGACCTTGAGAAAAGTCAAGAACGGTCGTTGCAGAAGAATCGATTCGAGACTGATTCCCATGAGAGCAATCGGCAAGAAAAAAGCATGAAGGATCCATGGAACAAAATTTTAGCCGACAATTGAGTTTTTTTCTTTCTTTAATTTTTTCATTTCGTTTTTTTTCCGACTTTTCATCTTCGCCGATCAACTTCCATGCTTCGATAACGAGTACCTTAAAATGCCTAGAGCATACATTAGATAATTTATTGAAAGGCTGTACGGAAAACGTCCTGCGAGTGCGTTGAAAAATCCAATTGAAGAGTATTATTCGAGTGAAAGGAAAAACCAAAAATTTGACGATTTAAACGTTGATTATAATGTAATAATTTCTCAATGATTTATATTTTCCCTGTTTTTTTTTCTGTTAACATGAAAATTACTTAAAAAAAAGTCATTTCGTTACGTTTGCACACATTACGTTATTTTTTTCTTATTGATACGCGGAGACGACTATATATTATTTATCTTTTTGTTGATTGTTTATAATAATTCTGGATTCTATTAAAATGCCTCAATTTTCTTCACAATATATAATTGCACCGAATCTCTTCGTCTGAAACACGCGATAGCTATCGGAATATTTAGTTATTAACAAAATAACTAACTTTTGAGCTTGGATTAAGGTTCGTAACGAGCTATTGAAAAATCAATCTGTAAGACATGAAAAAATTTATTATCCTGGTTCAAATTGGTGATTTAGAATTTAGCACTTGAGCCATATAGACAAAGACCTTAAACGGTCCTAAAAGAAATAAAACGCAACGCCCAAACGACAGCGATTTCTTCGCGATACAGAAAGGTCGTTTGCGGTTATTATGGGGATTCGATAATTGCTCGGAATCCTCGTCGTAGATACTTTCAGTATGACCTTACGTTTTTGACTTCCACAGTTCCTTTGTATACTAAAAATCGTTGATCATTGTATACTATAAAATTGATTAATTGAAGAAAATATGAAAAACGGATCTTTGTACGTCGCTCAAATATAATTTTTTCTAATAAAGTTATAAAACAATGGTCGTGTTGGAATTTTGATTGATTTTTGTCACTTCTTCGCTTTTTTACATTATAAAATTTATTTTTTCATCGTAATTGGGGTTTTGAGTAATTATTCTTCGGTTTTTTCAGCTTCTTTTTCGTGGCCTTCACTCGCTATCGTCGCCGATGACTTGCCATGAGCCGACGATCTAGATCGAGATGATCGTCCGTTCTCGGACGATGATCTATGACGCGATGGCGTGCTCTCGTTATCTTGATTTTTTTCGGTTTCGGTGCTCGTACGATTTTTCGATTTTTTTCGTTTCCCATGTTTTTTCACCTTCAACAAATCCTGACGCTTTTTCAGCTCTTTCTTTCGTTTCTCCTCCTTCTCGGTCGCGATCATGTCCCGCGCCAGAGCAATTTCATCCTCGAGATACCATTGCAAGGGCCCTCGACCTCGTTTGCCTCGACCCATTTGCGTGTAACTTTTGACCTTGTGGACGCCGCTTCGCACAGTCATAACGCGATCCTGTTTCGCTATGTCCTGGAGACGGAATTTTAGGTCCGGACCTTCTTTGTTGTTCGGCGCGATGTTCGTCAACGACGTTATCATCGGCGGAATTCTCATGTCGTAACGCGTGTCTGGATCTTGTCGATGTATGTTGCAACAAAAGTTGAAAGGTTTCATATGGTCTCTGGGATTTGTGATGTCCACACCCGTTCGCTTCATTTGCACTTTCTTCATGCTCGAACGCTTTTTTTTAACTTTTTACTCACGACGACGAGCTCGAGAGCTCTACGAGTTTGAAAATCGCGAAAGCCAAAATTTTTGCCGCCCTTTTTCTCAATGTCTCTGACCCATTTGAATTACGTTACGGAATAATCTGAATTCTTACAATTTCAAAGTGAATCGGTAACAAACGATTTTGAAAAGTTTTAAAGAAAACGGCACCGGAAATGACGTTTATTCGATATTCACTCAGACCGGATGTGATTAGCGGCAACTTCCGAACACTCGATTCAAACACTCTTTGTTCTCGTCGTTCCTGCGCGTATTGTTTATAAATCTGAGAGCGTGTCATTTTGTACTTGTTGATGAATAACAATTAATCATAATCCAAATATTCTCTTAGAAATAAAAATCGTTTCGATTGCTACGTTCTTACATTTGTATTTCAGTCTCGAGTTAATTAAAAAGATTACGATGATATTTTGAGGTTATTCATCGATGACGATCGATCGAATTTCACGTTCGCGAGAAACTCTGTGTTTCAATTCTCTACAGAATTCTTGTTCAATTCCGAAGTAATGAACTCTTCGCCACTTTCACCGACTGCATTAGGACCATCTTCGGGACAGAGTGAATCTCAGGATTCCGGTCTTGCTTCGGGCAGCTCGCAGACTGCAAAAATCCTCAGTCACATGAAATCTGAGCTCCAAGTACAGAAACAACAGAAAAAACTCATTCGGGAATTACACGCTAAACGAGTCCAATCGCTTCGGAAAGAATTGGAATATTTGAAAGCTACGGAATGGAGGTAAGGCAAAAGTTTTCATTTTGTATTCCATGCTTCAATCTGAATTTGTTTTTTCCATTGAGGAGGTTCCGTTAGTAGAGCGATAATTAGATTGAAATCTAAAAACGACAATGTTGTTATTTAGGCAGCAAACTTTAATCTCTTTCAAAATCATCCTCGGTCAACGAATTTTTACTACATATTTTCCACGTCGAAAGGCACTCGATTTAACATTGACTTTACGCAAATTTCTCACCCTTAAGAAATCAGAAAAATATTAAAAATACTTCACGATTGGATAAAACGCGTATTAAAATCTCAATTTATAAAAAAAACTCCAAGGGTTCCGAATCAATAAAAAAATAGTGGGGTCAACGAATGTTCGGAGGAGATATTTCTAGTTAAAATCGACAGAATGCTCGAACATCTCATTTTTCAGGAGTTTGGCAACGAATCGCTTGCTAAATGAAAAGCAGATCGTCATTTTTTTGGAAAAGTTATTAATGCGATTTCAATTAATAGTTGTAACTTAGATTTGGAATCGATAATTGAGGAGGTCCCGTTAATAGAGCGATAATTAGATTGAAATCTAAAAACGAAAATGTTGTTATTCAGGCAACAAACTATAATCTCTTTCAAAATCATCCTGGGTCAACGAATTTTTACTATATATTTTCCAAGTCGAAAGTCACTCGATTCAACATTGACCTACGCAAATTTCTCACCCTTAAGAAATCAGAAAAATATTAAAAATACTTTGCGATTAGATAAAACGCGTATTAAAATCTGAATTTATAAAAAAAACTCCAAGGGTTCCGGATCAATAAAAAAATAGTGGGGTCAACGAATGTTTGGAGGAGAAATTTCTAGTTAAAATCGACAGAATGTTCGGAAAATCTCTTTTTTCAGGAGTTTGGCAACGGATCGCTTGCTAAACGAAAAGCAGATCGTCATTTTTTTGGGAATTGTGCCTCACTTGATTCGTTATTCCCTGCGCCATAACGGAACCTCCTTAATTTAATTCCTCCCTAAAAAATTGTTTTTTCGTGTTTGTAGGGTCGTGTAATTTTTGAGAAAACTCAATCATTGCCAAAAATAATTAAACAGGCGTCCATGATTAAAAATATTTCATGCATTCTCCCGTTTTCAATAAAATTTTTTTTCTTTTCGGAAATCCCATCCATTCATTAATTTTATTCATTAATAATACACAAAAACGAATCAATAATCAACATTTTTCTCTCATGTTTGATGGGCCGTTTAATTCTTGAGAAAACTCGATCTTTGCCAAAAATAATTGCACACGCGTCTCCGATTTAAAATATTTCACGTTTTTTTTTTCATTTCCCACGAAAATTGTTTTGTTTTCGTGAATTTCCAGATACATGGACAATAGTCAAAAAAATTGAGATCAAAATGTTGTCGTTGCTGGTAAAAGCCACAAAGTACGTATTGGGCGGCGACGAGCTGACCGCCGAGCCTAACATCAACGATCTCATAGCACGACTGAACGAAGCCAAAGAGGAATTATGCGACGTGGTAAAAGTCGCAAACGACGAAGCGGACAATGATCCTGAGGGTTGTTTTTACACGACAGGGACAGTGACGAGCGTGTGTTCGAGTCACGTCCTCGTTGACAATCGTTACATGTGCGAAGAGTCCAACGTGTACGTGGATAATTTAGAAATAGGAAATAAAGTTTATTTCATGGGATATCAAAGAGACAAGAGCGAGACACCGAGAATACGGAAAATAATATCGTTGGTAGAAAATAATTGGGACGAGGAAAGTGAGACGATTGCGGAAAATCAGAAAAATCATGTAGTCCAGGCACAAATGATGAAACGAAGCATCGTTGCCAAAGTCGTGAGACGCAACGGCCGACAAGTTTTTCTTGAACCAGCCAATGTTTCTCTCAATCTCGACAAAGTAAACTCAAATTTCGTGCCGTACGTCGGCGATTGGTTGACGCTGGAATCGCTCGTTGAAATCAACGAGGAATCCGGCGATTTGGCTGGCGAAGTTCTCGAAGTCGATAATATTCAGCCACTTCGATCTAAACTCAAAGTTGGCAACGTCACCAAATGGGACTCGAATCTTGGGGCCGGAAGCATCGATGGCGATACCATTTTCAATAAAGCCTCGTGCGAAACTGGTTACATTCCTCATGTCGGGGACAAAGTTGTTTCTGACTGTATAGAAAGCGAACAAGGAATTCACACTTGGCGTTCTCTGACAGTCGTGCCCCTTAATCAGGTGAAAAAATATCCAAAAATTTAATCCAATTTTCTCGAATCTTAACCCTTCGTGGTCACTGTGGGTAGAATCCACCCAGTGACCAACTTGTGACGTAAATATCTCCTAGTTCCCGGTAATTAATGGGGCTGTAATCGTCATTTAACGACAGTTTGTAGTGTCCATTGCGCGTTGGCGACGATAAGTTTTACCGCCGATAACGCTAAATCTCTAAAATCCACTTTGAAATCGACCCACTTCCAATAACGGAATTGATATGTTTTTTCAAATGCGCGCTATCCTACTATTTTTTTCACAAAAGAACCAGATCTGATGAATATCAGGTCCAAATTTTAGGCAAAAATATTGAAAATCCACAAAGTGACGATTATTTTAGTGAAAAAACTTTTTTTTCCTGTTTTTTCTCTTCATTTTGCATTTAAAAAAAATATGTTAGCCTTGGATTTCTTTCAGAAAAGTTCTCTAACATCCACTTTGAAATCAACCCACTTCCAATAACGGAATTGATATGTTTTTTCAAACGCGCGCTATCCTACTATTTTTTTCATCAAAGAACCAGATCTGATGAATATCACGTCCAAATTTTAGGCAAAAATATTGAAAATCCACGAAGCGACGATTATTTTAGTGAAAAAACTTTTTTTCTCGTTTTTTTATCTTCAGTTTGCATTTAAAAAAATATGTTAGCCTTGGATTTCTTCCGGGAAAGTTTTTTGTATCTAAACTGGAATGTCCAAGGGTTGTTCAGTAATTTTTTGAGAATTTTCGGGCCGATGGATTGGTCACAATACGGGTTCGAAAATGGACTGGGTAAAATCAACCCAGTGAGACCACGAAGGGTTAAATGGAGTTATTTTGAATTCTTTGGAATAATAAATTCTTCATTGCGAACGTTCCAGGTCGCAAAGTGCGAATCATCGTCGCTTTCGCCGATCGGTTCTCAAGTGACACAACCGAATATGGACGAGCTTTATTCGGATAAGGAAGGAATAGTAATCAAGAGCAACTTGTCGTTCGATTTGAACGTTCACGAGGAAGAAATTTTGTCGGTGACGGTCGAGAACACAAGAAATACCGAGCAAGTATTTATTCGTGGTTGCTTCATGTCGAAAAAAGCGCAGTCGCAATTATCCCTTTTATCACCGAGCCTGGAAGAAATGAAGCGAATTCCAGGGTCCACGACAATAACGTTCGAGTTCAAGTGTCGCGCTAAATTCGTTGGCACGACCGAGGAACTTTTCATCTTTATTTTCAAAGGCTTCAAGATCGGTCGTAAATTCCGAATAAATGTAAATGCGAAAAATTCTCGAGGGTTTTCCGGCAGTTGCGCGTTCGAAAGAAACGACAAAGTTGCGACACAGGGCGATTGTGATCAAGGAAATTACGTGCAAGGTGTACGGCCTTGCAAACCGCCGAATTTCATAGCAGTAAGGAACGGGGTTTTCCGAGTCCCGCAACGTTTTTGGGACGCCGTTTTGCCCTGCGTCAACGAGAAGCGAAACCAAATCGAGTGCGAATTCGCAGCGAGCGAGGCAATTCCTTGTTTGACCGAAGGATTACGCCTGGAAAATTACACGACGAGATTCCACGCTTTGTTGTATCTCGAGGAAATCAGCCTCACTATTGACCTTCAACGCTACGATTTGGACAGTGCGGTCCTCAGACGTCACGGAGAATTCTTGAGCCTGACTGTTCCTGGTCTCGTAGAAAAAAGACCTTCGTTGATCGTCGGAGACCGGGCGATCGTTTCTTTCAATTGGGACGATTCGAGAGGTAAATATTTCTCGATATTCTCTTCATCGGCGTTTTTTTTCCTTTGACTTCCCTTCAACTGTGTCAACACTGAAAAAAACTGATGCCCAAACCTCGCCCTCGAAACTCGAACTACCTAACAACGGGGCCAAGAAAAAATCAATCAATGTTGAGAAATAACTTATAGAAAAAAAAAAACAGTCCCTGTGGCGAAATCGCAACATTCAAAAATATTTGATTTCTCAATTTAAATATAAAAAAATATTCAAATTATAAATTTCAATATAAAAAATATAATATGAAAAATATTTAAATTATAATTTTCAATATTTAATATAGAAAAATATTTAAATTTAAAATTTAAATATCTACATTATTATTATATTATTTATTAATAATTAATATATTAATAATTTTAATATAATTATAATCTAAATTAATAATAATTATAATAATTATAAAATTAATAATAATTTAAATTAATTATAATTAATGATTATAATTATAATTTATAATTATAATTATTAATATCATTAATAATTATTCATTAATAATTATATAATTATTTTATATTTTTAATATAATAATATATTGAATATTTATTTATTAATATATTTATTGAAATATTTGAATATTCCAGTTCATTCGACTAAATAATCCGCAAATTGCTAAAACTTCCTGAGATTTTTACACATTAAGGAGTTTCTGCGAATATTGAAAAAATTGTAACAATTTTCCATAATTTTTGGTTAAAACGTATAAAAAATAGTTGCATACTGTTGGAAAAACTTGAGTGGCTTAATATGAATCGCAATTCTGAGATTTTGAAAATAGTTGATGATGTAATTTTGTAGGAAAAGTCAAGTACGAGGGTTTCGTCCACAAGGTGCAAAGTTCTGAAGTTCTGTTAAAGTTCAACCCACGATTCCACGAGACTTATGGTTCGGAGGAATGTCAAGTGACTTTCAAGTCGTCGTACTCGTCGATCGGGCGATGTCACAACGCCGTGAATCTCGCAGTAATAAATCTAGGAAGTGAAATTCTTTTTCCGACTCGTGTAGCGGAAAAAAACTTGCAGGTTGACGTGGCTGAGGTTGAGTTTGTGAGCGGAGACGCAAGCTTGGCGAGCGAGAACGTGACGACGCCGACGAGTCCAGGAAACACGGAAAAATCGAAAAATGTCGTAAAGAGCTCGATCAACGAACCCTCGAAAAAACGCAAGCTCGTGTGGTACAATCAGAGATTAAATGACTATCAAAAAGAAGCAGTGCGCAATATTCTGAAAGGCGTGGCGCGGCCTTTGCCGTACGTAGTTTTTGGACCGCCAGGCACGGGCAAAACAATAACGCTGTGCGAGACTGTCTTGCAATTAATAACGACGCTCCCAGAGAGCAGATTACTCATTGCGACCCCTTCAAACAGTTCGGCAAACCTCATTTCCGAGAGATTGCTCGATAGCGGAGTTCTCAAGCCTGGGGATCTCGTGCGTTTGGTCGCTCATCATTGTCTCGATGACGACAGCATACCAGAGAGATTGTTGCCTTACTGTGCCACGGGGAATTTAGCTGCAGAAGGGAGCATCAGAACAAATAATGACAACGAGTTTGGCAAGCCAAAATTAAATTGCACGATGAGCGTGCTGGGACGACACAGGATTACCGTTGGCACGTGCATCGCTCTTGGCCTGCTGCACAACATGGGATTCCCACGAGGTCACTTCTCGCACATCCTCGTTGACGAAGCCGGCCAAGCCACGGAGCCAGAGATCATGGTACCCCTTAATTTCGTTCACTCGACCTACGGCCAAGTTATTCTCGCGGGAGATCCAATGCAACTCGGTCCGGTCGTCAACAGTAGATTAGCGTCGCACTTTGGCCTTGGCGAATCTTTCTTATCGAGGCTTTTGCACCAATTTCCCTATCAGAAAGACTACGAAGGCTTCGAACGTGGTTACGATCCCAGACTCGTAACCAAACTCGTCATCAATTATAGGAGTCTCCCAGAAATTCTCCAATTACCCAACTCGTTGTTTTACGATTCGGAACTCGTCGCTCAACTCTCCCCGACCGAAAGCCCCGAAGCGACGTTTCTTCGATCCATGGCCGAGGATCTTCCAACCAGAACCGGACATCCCCCTGCTATCGTTTTCCACGGCGTTAATGGCCAGAACTTGCAAGATCCGGACAGTCCCAGCTGGTACAATCCGGCCGAAGCTACTCAAGCTTATCTCTATCTTTTGAAGCTTTACGATCGAAATATCAGTGGCAGGGATATTGGCATTATCACGCCGTATAAAAAACAGGTGAGCCATTTCCTTGAGTCTAATTATTTTTCTGCTTTCTGTTGCTTCGCATTGCTGACCCACAAATTCCCTGACTTTTCCGCGTTTTCCAGACAGATTTTACAAAAATTCCAGGGAGATTAGAAACAAATAATGAACATTCTGTAACGATAAATTAATCCGAAACGACATTCTCAACTGAAAAATTGTGATAAAGTGAATAACCGGTTTTTTTTCACATCACAAATAGAATTTTGCGTTTTTGTCTTAGTAGATAAAAATTATAAACACTGTCTGTTGTGCATCGCCTAATTGAATGCAAAACTATCAGTTTTTTAACTCTTCGTGCTCACTGTGAGTAGAATCCACCCAGTGACCACTCTTTGGCGTAAATATTTCCTAATTTCCGGTATTGAAATCGTCACTTAATTTCCAATGATTGGCTCTGAGTAAGATTTTTTGAATAATTATGAAAAAATAAATAGAACACTATTTTTTAAAAATCGAAGATATTCATATTTTCAAGTCGGTTTGATTTTCCATAATTCTCGCAGAAAATACATTTTGGGAAAATTCCAGAGAATTTTGAAAATTCCTTCGTTTCTCTCCGACTATTCCAGGAGAGAAAAATTTCCCTGAGTTTTCCCGGTTATCCCTGTTTTCCATATGCGCGACAACCATGATCTAGTATGACTGAAGCTCATTTTGGGAGAATTCCAGAGAATTTTGAAAATTCCAGAGAATTTTGAAAATTCCTTTGTTTCTCTTTGACTATTCGAGGAGAAAAAAATTTCCCTGAGTTTTCCCTGTTTTCCATATGCGTGACAACCACGATCTAGTATGACTGAAACCCATTTTGGGAAAATTCCTGAGAATTTTGAAAATTCCAGAGAATTTTGAAAATTCCTTTGTTTCTCTTTGACTATTCGAGGAGAAAAAAAATTTCCTGAGTTTTCCCGGTTATCCCTGTTTTCCATATGCGTGACAACCACGATCTAGTATGACTGAAACCCATTTTGGGAAAATTCCAGAGAATTTTGAAAATTCCTTCGTTTCTCTCTGACTATTCGAGGAGAAAAAAATTTCCCCGAGTTTTCCCGGTTATTCCTGTTTTCCATATGCGTGACAACCATGATCCAGTATGACTAAAGCCCATTTTGGGAAAATTCCAGAGAATTTTGAAAATTCCAGAGAATTTTAACTGGACCTACGATCGGACTCTAATGACATTTCTTATTTTTGTTTCCTCCAGGTCCGACAAATCAAGGACTTGCTAATGGAATTGGACATCGAGCTCCCCAAAGTGGGCAGCGTCGAAGAGTTTCAAGGTCAGGAGCGAAAAGTCATAATATTATCGACAGTCAGATCAGCAAACAATTTTGTGACTGAAGACATCAAACACGCTTTGGGTTTTGTGGCCTCGCCGAGACGATTGAACGTTGCGATAACCCGAGCCCGTGCTCTTCTCATAATTCTCGGCAATCCGGAATTGTTGTCCCAAGATCCTTACTGGCGCAGCGTCCTTACTTATTGCCTCGAAAAAAAATGTTACACGGGATGCAATTTCACGCCTGCCGACACAGAAATGCTCGACCATCTCGACAAAATGAATTTGCAGTAATTCCCCGATCGATCTCCAGTCGTATTTTTCAGCCACAATGCCCGAAGCCATTCCAATGAGTTTTTCTAATTTACAAATCGAACATTTCATTATTTTCTTTAAAAAAAAAACGTCGAGGATTCGGAAAGATTATTTTTCTAGCTTCTTGATACATTTTTGTTCCCGAGACTCAATGAATCGTTAGTAGCAAATGTTTGTGTAATAATTTACACAATCGAACAATTTATGTCATTTCGACTCGAGTGCACGCGCTCTCAACGAACTTTTGTACGCGAAAAAATGATTTTTTTATTTTAGTCTCCACCGAAGCGTTTTTGCGACCGTATTTTTTGTTTTTTCGTCGCCCGACTGTGCGCTTTTGTGGGGATTTTTTTTGTACAAATGTAGAATAAAAATGTTTGAGAAAATTTTGCAATTTATTGACGCGATTTTGTTTAAAAGTATGAAACAACATTGTGCTAATGTTACAATAATCTTGCGTTCGAGGCGACAATGTTGAATTCCCAGGATTTCTTACGGTTATTCACGCTTCCAATTGTTTCGTTAGTTCCAAACTATACTGACTGGATCTTGATTCTTCGCTTTCAGCTTTCGTTCGATAAGATTCTCCAGAGCTTCGCTCCTCACACTGAGTGTCTCGATCTTCTCAACAAGAGTTTGGTACGGCGATGCCGGCTGGCCTCCCATCACAACGTGGCCGAGCTTGCTGTCGATTTTCGCGTCTAATCTCGCGTTGCGAATCAGGTTCACGATCCAGCATTCCGCGACGTCGGCTTTCATGTTCAGCTTCTCCGCCAGCATCCTGAAAACACGATAAAATTCGAACGTTCACTCCGATTGCGATGAAAAGTAGAAAAGGTCGAAAAAAATGGGGAATTTGTTGAAATTTCGATAAAATTGAGAGAAAATGGAAAATTATTAGTTGGAAAACTTGTTAATTTTGTAAATTATGAGCACGAATTCGTACCCGATGCTGATGCATTGGTGAATCCTGCAGAATGTTTCGAAAATCATGAGCCTCGCGTTCTCGACGAATTCGTTCAACAGAGCGATGAGGAAGAAATCGTTGAAAACGACGGTCTGGCATTCTTGAAGTTTCTGCCGAGCACCATCAAAGTCGAAGTTGACGTAAAGATGCTCGAGGAACTCGGTGATCGGATCACGGTACGTGTAAGATTCCTATTAATGGATTTTATCATAGTAATCATTAAAAATAACATTTTCTCGAGCTGAAATATGAGAAAAACTTGTGTTTGCGAGTTTCCAAGATTTTACCTGTTGGATTACTTTGACGAGGTCCTTGAGGGTCGATCGCCTCGAGCGATTGACGATCACGGCAGCAGCCAAGTAACGAAGAATGTGCGGGCACATTGTTTGGATAGCGTTCAAGTAGCTGCAGAAGAAAAAAAAATAGAATTTGCTCATGGTTTTTGAATTTTTTTTTTCATTAACCCTCCGTGGCCACACTGGGTTGATTCCACCCAGTCCATTTTCGAACCCGTATTGAGACCAATCTATCGGCCCGAAAATTCTCAAAAAATTACTCAACAACCCTTGGACATTCAAGTTTAGATACGAAAAACTTTCCCGAAAGAAATCCAAGGCTAACATATTTTTTTAAATGCAAAATGAAGAAAAAAAAACGGGAAAAAAAAGTTTTTTCACTAAAATAATCGTCACGTTGTGGATTTTCAATATTTTTGCCTAAAATTTGGACCTCATATTCATCAGATCTGGTTCTTTTGGGAAAAAAATAGTAGGCTAGCGCGCGTTTGAAAAAACATATTAATTCCGTTATTGGAAGTGGGTTGATTTCAAAGTGGATGTTAGAGAACTTTCCTGAAAGAAATCCAAGGCTTGCATATTTTTTTAAATGCAAAATGAAGGAAAAAACGGGAAAAAAAGTTTTTTCACTAAAATAATCGTCCCTTTGTGAATTTTCAATATTTTTGCCTAAAATTTGGACCTGATATTCATCAGATCTGGTTCTTGTGTGAAAAAATAGTAGGATAGCGCGCGTTTGAAAAAACATATTAATTCCGTTATTGGAAGTGGGTTGATTTCAAAGTGGATGTTAGAGAACTTTCCTGAAAGAAATCCAAGGCTTGCATATTTTTTTAAATGCAAAATGAAGGAAAAAACGGGAAAAAAAGTTTTTTCACTAAAATAATCGTCCCTTTGTGAATTTTCAATATTTTTGCCTAAAATTTGGACCTGATATTCATCAGATCTGGTTCTTGTGTGAAAAAATAGTAGGACAGCGCGCGTTTGAAAAAACATATTAATTCCGTTATTGGAAGTGGGTCGATTTCAGAGTGGATTTTGGAGATTTAGCGTTAGCGGCGGTAAAACTTATCGCCGCCAAGGCGCGATGGACACTACAAACTGTCGTTAAATGACGATTACAGCCCCATTAATTACCGGGAACTAGGAGATATTTCCGTCACAAGTTGGTCACTGGGTGGATTCTACCCACAGTGACCACGAAGGGTTAATATTGTTAAAAAAATGTATCGAACGTTTGAATAAATAATTGCTGGAGTGGCACTCACTGTGGACGATAAAGGAACATCTCGATAATGAGATCTCGGCCTTTAACGTGATTGAAAAAAACAAAAAGACTCCAATGAATGAGCCAAGTACGTTGTTGAAGAACTTGCAGCGAATTTCCAATGACGTTGCTGTCGATGTATTCGCGCAATTTGTTCACGTCCTCCAATGCAGTTTCCCAATTTTGGGCGAGAATTTCTGATGCCAATTTTCCCCAGAGGACGTTCAAGTAATTCTGGAAAATTCACAAATTTTCAAGACTGCGCTCCAAACTTATCGATAAAAATTTAGTTTTTCAAGGTTCAAGGTCGTACCTTGTCCGTAGAGGGCATGATGAGCATGTAGAGATAAAGATAAGACGTCGTTACGGAATAATTACCGCACTCGTATCGGTATTTAGCGAGTTTTACCAAACTGTCCATCATTTCCACCCTAAACTGTAAAAAAAAGACGCAAGAATAGAAAAAAGCGCGAAATAGCGCGAGAACCTGAAATTTTTCGATAAAAATACGCACCTCGGATTCCTGAGTGAGATAATTAATGAGAGCTTTGGAGTCCCTCATTTCTTCCATTTTTTTCATCACTTTTTCGTTATTCATTAAAGCGACAACAACTCCGACATTGTTTTGTAAAATACTGAGCTCTTGCACGACTTCGGCACGACGAGCTTTGAGTTCCTGGACGAAAGAACAAACGAATGCATGAAAAAATTCGTTTTCTGACACGCCAGACTTTTTACCGAATGCAAATCAGAGGATTTTCGTGTCGGAGTGTTTCTTACCTCGGGAACCTCCGCGTCCGGATACAGGATCATTCTGATGTCGATGGCATAATCGATCATGTTGGTTTTGCTAAGAATAGTGAGTTTGGCCTGCAGCAACTCGTTCTCATCGTAGATCTGGCCCAAGCGAAAAGTAAGCGTTGATCGAATCATTTAACCTCAAATGCCACATGGACGATCGCTTGCAACTTGGACAATTTAAAACTCACCTCTTTCGCCGAGAGAAATTCCAACAGCGGAAACACGAGATGCCGGTCAAGGTATTGCCCGATTCGGGACGTTAGATCGAACTTTGACATATTCGTGAAGATATTTTTCAAATCTTTCACGAAAAGCACTGTTGTAACCAACAATCGTCGGCGGAAGAGACTCGACGGAGACGGAGCGGCCGTCAAACAGCGCGCTATCTGTTGCGGCCAAATTTTCAACTACACTATCATTCGCGTATCAATCGCTTTTTTTTCCAACTATATTTCCTCCGAGACGGAATTTTCAAATTCGAGTTTTCATATTCGATTCGTTATCCGGAAAATTGATTTTTTTTTGCCATTCTTTTCATTCATTTTCTGCGTGCATGACACGCAGAAATTTTCGAGTAGGCGATCTGTGTCGAAAAATACAGAAGAAATAACACGAGAGCAAGGCTCGCATGGAAAATCCTCTTGGTGACTCTTGCATCAACTCAAAAATGAAATATCCCTAGATTCTGACTTCCTGACCTGCGCAAAGTGTCTATTTCGTATATAATAATGGCTACTCCTTATTTTAGTTGAGGAAAGTGCTCTGCTCAATTTTTTAAAATATTTTTCGATCGAGAGGATAAAAACGAGACATCAAAATGCCGCCGAAAAAAGCTCCCGCTCCGAGCAAAAAGACGGAGATGAAAAAGAAGGAAAAAGTGATCGAGGTTGGTGCAGAAATGATTTTTATTGACGATTAACCAAAAAATAATTTGACCAACGTTCCACATGTTTGCACTGACTTTTCTGCATCTTCGGAACTCGTTTTTTTTCTTCTCTCTCTCTTCTCATCGACAGGAGAAATTTTTCCCACGAAAATTTCCCGTTTTCCCCGTTTCCTAACGATTTCTCGTTCTTGCAGGACAAAACCTTCGGTCTCAAAAACAAAAAGGGCGCTAAGCAGCAGAAATTCATCCAGCAAGTGGAAAAGCAAGTCAAGCCCGGCGTCGGGTCTGGCAAAGCTCTCGATCCCAATGCCAAGAAACTCGAAAAAGAGAAAAAACTCAAGGAACAGAAAGAATTGGCTCTTCTTTTCAAACCTGTCCAGAGTCAAAAAATCGAAAAAGGTAAAAAAAACGAAACTTAAAAAAAAAAAACCAGAAATTTTGAAAATTTCGAAAATAATTTTGTTTTTTTTCCAAAATGTCAACATTTTCACATTCCCGGCCGATCCGTGGCCCTGGACGCTCTACAAATTTTTTTCTTCCCACAGGAATCGACCCGAAATCCGTAGTTTGTGCGTTTTTCAAACAAGGTCAATGCACAAAGGGGGACAAATGCAAATTCTCTCACGACTTGACTATAGAAAGAAAAGCGGAAAAGCGTTCGCTCTATTGCGATATGCGGGATGACGACAAAGAGGCTGACACCATGGACAAATGGGACGAAGATAAGTTGAAGGAAGTCGTTGAGAAAAAACACGGTACAGCGACCAACAAGCCGACCACGGATATCGTGAGTAGAATGAAAAATGGAACGGAAAAAGAATGAAATTTCGATGAATTGTTGGAACGAAAAAATTTAATTTTTTTCCATAGATTTGCAAGCACTTTTTGGAGGCTGTTGAAAAGTCGAAATACGGTTGGTTCTGGGAATGCCCTTCAGGCTCGAAATGCATCTATAGACACGCGCTGCCACCTGGTTTCGTCTTGAAAAAAGATCGTAAGAAGGAGGACAAGAAAGATGAAATTTCATTGGAGGATCTCATAGAAAGAGAGCGTGCGAATTTGGGTCCGAATCAGACGAAAATAACACTGGAAACTTTCCTTGCTTGGAAAAAGCGAAAATTGCGAGAGAAGAAAGAAAAGGCGGTACAGGACGAGGAGAAGAAACGAAGCGATTACAAGGCGGGTCGCCAAGTCGGAATTTCGGGACGAGAGATGTTTTCGTTCAATCCGGAGCTGGCTACTGGCGATGGTGAGGAAACCTGCATCGACTTGGAAGCGTAAATAATTATTTTTTACATGATTCGTGAATTTATCGATGTTTTTTTCGCTGTTTAGGTATCGAGGACGGAGACGAAGCCTTCGACAGTTATTTGCTGGAAGACGAAGATGGCGAGGGCGTTGAGTACCGCGAGCTGGACATGGATCGACTCGCTTGTGAAGCTACTGAACTGGATACCACCGGAATCACGTTTGCTCGTGACGACAGACTGAAGAGCGAGAATAAACCGGAAACGAACGGCGAAGCAGCTGCGGGTAAATTTCAAATAATAATAGTTTCCATCACAACGATTTCCTGATTAGGATTTAACCCTTCGTGGTCACTGTGGGTAGAATCCACCCAGTGACCAGCTTGTGACGTAAATATCTTCTAGTTCCCGGTAATTAATGGGGCTGTAGTCGTCATTTAACGACAGTTTGTAGTGTCCATTGCGCGTTGCCGGCGATAAGTATTACCGTCGCTGACGCTAAATCTCTAACATTCACTTTGAAATCGACCCACTTCCAATAACGGAATTAATATTTTTTTTCTAACGCGCGCTGTCCTACTATTTTTTCCACAAAAGAACCAGATCTGATGAATGTCAGGTCCAAATTTTAGGCAAAAATATTGAAAATCCACCAAGTGACGATTATTTTAGTGAAAAAACTTTTTTTCCCCGTTTTTTTTCTTCATTTTGCATTTAAAAAAATATGTTAGCCTTGGATTTCTTTCAGGAAAGTTCTCCAACATCCACTTTGAAATCAACCCACTTCCAATAACGGAATTAATATGTTTTTTCAAACGCGCGCTATCCTACTATTTTTTTCACAAAAGAACCAGATCTGATGAATATCAGGTCCAAATTTTAGGCAAAAATATTGAAAATCCACAAAGTGACGATTATTTTAGTGAAAAAACTTTTTTTTCCCGTTTTTTTTTCTTCATTTTGCATTTAAAAAAATATGTTAGCCTTGGATTCCTTTCAGGAAAGTTTTTCGTATCTGAACGCAAATGTCCAAGGGTTGTTCAGTGATTTTTTTGAGAATTTCCGGGCCGATAGATTGGTCACAATACGGGTTCGAAAATGGACTGGGTAGAATCAACCCAGTGTGACCACGAAAGGTGAATAGAAATGGTGGAAAAAGGAACTTTTCTGTAACGAGATGAATTGCTTTGCAGTGACTATCGTGGGCGAAGGGGCCGCAGCATTGGCGATAAACGAAGATCTCTTCGCCGAGGAAGATCTTGAGGGTCTTGAGGAAGAATTGGGGGACCTGGACTTGGAGGAGTGATCCAGACGTCCCATTATCATCTCCTCATAATTAACAATAATTATTGTTTTAATTACGATCAAGCGTCCTTGTGTAATACAAATATCCCGACCGTATACTGCCTCGTTCATAAAAATCTTTATTTCAATACTATATAGAACGCTGTGTGTCCAGAAACTCAAAAATCATGCGAATAATCAAGGTCTTATGGTTGTAATAGAATTTATTTCATCGAAAAACGAGAGCTGGCCTCTGACTCACGTTCCACGATGTTTCGAGGCTTCCCATCGAGTATGCAGGAATTATTCAAAATGTTTGACGCAATTTGCAGGTAATCCGATCGATGCTAACCCGATGGATCATGAAAAATATTGCAAATATTAACGAATTTTAATTAAGAAACTCCGAAATAATGTTGCGCCGAAAATTGAATTTCTGCCATGGAAAAGCGTTGAAAATCATCATTTCTGTATAAAATTCTATTCAATTTGGTTCATTAAAGTTTACTCGGCTAAATTTGATCGTAGCGCATGCAAGCAAACCGAATAATTTTCAATCTATGCTCACCCGACGTTATTTCGACATTTCAAAGAAAAACCACAAATTGCCAGACCCGTGCAGTGTATTTTCGTGTTATCAAACGTGACAGTAGTTCTCGAATTCGCCTCCAGGGGATCAAGAAGCAATCTCACGTGTACGTGCCTCTTGGCGCATAGTAAAGTTGACGTAATTGATGTAAAAGTGTTTTCCAAGTTTTCACGCGATGAGACCGAAGAAAACTACAAATTTCAAAAACTTCCGTCATAACTAAATATTCCGGCTCGCTGTCCAAGGATTCGAGCGAAAAGCGTCGAAAAATTGCACAAATTCATGCAATTTTCATCGTCCCCAGCCAAGGTATTCAGTCCTCCATTTGCATCAGCTGATCAAATACGAAAACCGAAATAAACAAAGCGTTTTGAGTTGCCGGGCTGAGGAAAAACGCCGACGAATTAGAAAATCGTCTAATCGAATGTTGCAAAATCACGTGATTCTCACTACGATTCATTTCTAACCTTATCGCAAATCGATTTTCCTCGTAATGGAAAATAATCGATCGACAGTTTCCAGTAGCTGATTTTCTTCCCATCGCTCCTGACAAAACACGCAACGTAAGTGCATTTTTTAGTTTCATTACGAATTCTCGTTCTTTATTTGACATTTTCTTCCAATTATATCGAGCAGATTGTCCAGCCAAAATATTTATTTACACTTTTTTCTAGTCGCATGAAAACTTGCCAAATAAAATCTGCGCGTATGAAAAATTACGAAAATCATTCAAAAGTTGATTCGATAATTTTTATAGTGAAGAAAAGACAATTTTCGATGACCAATGGGAAAAGACAAAATCGAGGGTTGAAAGAGAGTGCGATTGATTTGTCCAATGAGAATTCAGCCGTAAGATGACGTTGCTCTATCGATTGAAGGCGTGTGGGAAAATCTTTAGCAATTCCCAAGCGAAAATCCATTTGTTTAAAAACTGTCAGTTGCATGGATGGAAAAATGCATCATGGGAAATCCAGAATTTCGCGAGAAGGAAAATCTCTATGGGAACGATCCGATGGAAATCGGCAGAGTCGGCAAAATCCAAAATCGAAACTGTGTCTTTGTCGAAGGCACAAAAAAAGTCGGAGCTTAGACGACTCCTCGGGATTGCAGCTCCGGAGAAATGGCGACTCGCCGGAGCGATCGCCTTGCTCGTCGTGTCCTCGTCGGTGACGATGGCTGTGCCATTCTGCGTTGGGAAAATAATTGACATAATTTATACGAACGACAAGGACAAGACGCGGGAAAATTTGAACAATTTGGCTCTGGTGCTTTCGGGAGTTTTTTTAATCGGCGCGATATGCAATTTTGGTCGCGTTTATCTCATGTCGACGACGGGGCACAGGATCACTCAGACGTTGAGAAAAAACTTGTACTCCTCGATTATGAGGCAGGAAACGGGGATGTTCGACCGGGTCAGTACGGGCGAGCTTGTGGGACGATTGACTGGTAATTAATTGAGTTTCTCGCTGGCAAGATCTGGAGAATTTGATGACTGGAGTTTGCAACGTTGAGATTTATCGAAAAAAATTGTCTCTATTAACCCTTCGTGGTCACTCTGGGTAGAATCCACCCAGTGACCAACTTGTGACGTAAATATCTCCTAGTTCCCGGTAATTAATGGGGCTGTAATCGTCATTTAACGACAGTTTGTAGTGTTCATTGCGCGTTGGCGGCGATAAGTTTTACCGCCGCTAACGCTTAATCTCCAAAATCCACTCTGAAATCGACCCACTTCCAATAACGGAATTAATATGTTTTTTCAAACGCGCGCTATCCTACTATTTTTTTCACAAAAGAACCAGATCTGATGAATATCAGGTCCAAGTTTTAGGCGAAAATATTGAAAATCCACAAAGTGACGATTATTTTAGTGAAAAAACTTTTTTTTTTCCGTTTTTTTCTTCATTTTGCATTTAAAAAAATATGTTAGCCTTGGATTTCTTTCAGGAAAGTTCTCCAACATCCACTTTGAAATCAACCCACTTCCAATAACGGAATTAATATGTTTTTTCAAACGCGCGCTATCCTACTATTTTTTTCCCAAAAGAACCAGATCTGATGAATATCAGGTCCAAATTTTAGGCAACAATATTGAAAATCCACAAAGTGACGATTATTTTCGTGAAAAAACTTTTTTTCCCGTTTTTTTTCTTCATTTTGCATTTAAAAAAATATGTTAGCCTTGGATTCCTTTCGGGAAAGTTTTCCGTATCTAAACTGGAATGTCCAAGGGTTGTTCAGTAATATTTTGAGAATTTTCGGGCTGGTAGATTGGTCACAATACGGGTTCGAAAATGGACTGGGTAGAATCGACCCAGTGTGACGATCGAGATCGGTGGCGGAAGTGTGACCACGAAGGGTTAATTATTCATTGAATTTTGAAGGTCGTGGCTATTTTTCGTGTCGATTGGGACTCGAGAGTGCAGAAAAAAGCGAATTTCGTTGCATTTCAACGATGCAAACTTCAAGGTCATGAAAATTTGATAGTTTTGTGGTCTCGAATGATTTTTTGCAGGCGATACGCAGTTGGTGAGCTCGGCAGTGACGAGCAACGTTTCGGACGGCTTGAGATCGTCGATAATGACGATCGCTGGAGTTTCGATGATGTTTTACGTTTCGCCGCAATTGACTATTATGAGTTTGGCTGTTGTTCCGCCTGTGGCTGCTCTGGCAGTCGTTTACGGGCGTTTTGTGAAGAAAATCTCGGAAGACGTGCAAAACAGTCTCGCCTCGATGAACACAACGGTCGAGGAGCGAATCAGCAACGTGAGAACCGTCAAAGCATTCGCGCAGGAAAGCAACGAAATATCTCGATACAGCAAAAAGCTTAACGACCTCCTTGAGCTCTGTTACAAAGCGAGTTTCTATCAAGGACTTTTCTTCGGGATGACCGGACTTTCGGGAAACGTGATAGTGTTGTCGGTGCTTTATTACGGTGGCGCGATGATCACCGATGCGACGATAACGGTCGGCAACTTGAGCGCTTTTCTTCTATACGCGGCGTACATCGGAGTTTCCATCGGCGGACTTTCCAGCTTTTACTCCGAACTGAATCGCGCCTTGGGCGCGAGTACTCGCGTTTTTCAACTGATCGATCGTCAGCCCTTGATTCCTGTTTCCGGGGGCACGATACTCGATGCTCCGCTTTCCGGAGACATTTTATTTCGTAATGTCAACTTCAAATATCCCGCTCGCGACGATTGCTGGATTTTGAACGACTTCAATCTCCATGTGAGCGAATGTTCCGTAACAGCGATCGTCGGACCTTCCGGTTCGGGAAAATCTACTATTGCCTCTTTACTTCTAAGATTTTACGATCCCAGCTCAGGTTCTGTGCTCCTCGATAATCATGACCTACGAGATCTCGAACCTACTTGGGTCAAATCACAAATCGGATTCGTTTCTCAAGAGCCTATTCTTTTCGGTGGCACCATCAAAGACAACATCAGTTATGGCACTGAACACGCATCCGAGCACGACATCGTTCAAGCTGCTCGCCAAGCCAATGTCCTCGAATTTGCCGACAAAATGCCCAATGGACTTGACACCATGGTCGGCGAGAGGGGAATCACTCTGAGCGGTGGACAACGACAGAGAGTCGCAATCGCCAGAGCTCTCATCAAGGTGAAAATCCAATCAATTTTTTTCCACGTTCGATAACTACCAGCGAACGCTTCGGTTCAAAACTCAATTTTGCCGCAAAAACTTTTCTATTCGTCTATCCATTTCGCCTCTCGTTCTCGTTCATGACATCGTGAGGTCAAGGTCGTTCGCAGTTTCTCTGCCTCGAGGAAAAATCACTCAAGGGACCTCGGCAGAGAAACTTGTGTGGGAATCAGAATAAAAAAACTCTGCTCTGTATCGAGAATGTTTTTTTTTTCGTAAAAGTTCATAAATTTTCTCAGATATTTAACAAAGTTCGCCAAACAACGAATTTTTGACAAGAATTTCCTTTTCGTAGCGCTGAAATGGAAAAATTGACAGATTTGAGCAAAAACGTAGTAATTTTTCATTTTTTTTCTATCGAAATCGCGGAAATTATGACATTTTTCGCTCTTTTCCAGATGAAAATTTACTATGACTCTGAAGTTTGCATCGTTGGGATGCAACGAAATTCCGTTTTTTCTTGAGTAGAGCTTGGGATTTTTATCCAATATTTGGTCGGAACGATGAAACGATTTGTTTTAAGGATAAAAAACAAAAATCGGCGCGTAAATCGTGATGGTTTTCGAAATTGAGCAAAAAATTGATAGAAAATATGACGTTGAAGTTTGCATCGTTGGAATGCAACGAAATCCTGTTTTTTCTTCAGCAGAGCTCATAATTATTATTCAATATTTGGCCCGGACGATGAAACGTTCGTGTCTCGAGCCCCAAAAACTCAATCGAGACAAAAAATAGCAACGATTTTCAAAATTCAACAAATTATTGATAGAAACGATATTTTTCGTTGAATCTCAACGTTGCAAACTTCAGAGTCATGCATTCCGTTCAATAATATTCGAGTCTGAACGACGTTGAAGTTTGCATCGTTGGAATGCAACAAAATTCCGTTTTTTCTTGAGTAGAGCTCGAGATTTTTATTCAATATTTGGTCAGAACGATGGAACGATTTATTTTAAGGATAAAAAACAAAAATCGGCGCGTAAATCGTTATGGTTTCCGAAATTGAGCAAAAAATTGATAGAAAATATATATTTCGTTGAATCCCAACGTTGCGAACTTCAGTGTCATGCAATTTTTCATGTAATATTCTCTCCGTGTAGTGAATTTCTATTTACACGTTGAGCAAAAGAGAAAAAAATATTGAATTACGTTCTACAACGGCAATAGATAAATCGCAATTCGCTCTGAACAGCGATATTTTTGATTGATCGCGTTCAAAGAAGACGAAGAAATGTTTAGCCAGCAAATTCGACTCGAACCGATCGAAGGCTGTGACGACATTTGCTCTTCTCATGTCCAGATTAGATCAAATGAAAGTGTTTATTTTTCATCGAAAGACACTGACATTGCATGATCCCATGGAACGAGAAGAAAAAAAAGAGCATAAAGAGAAAACTTTTGTTTTTCGTAGAATCCAAAAATCTTCATTCTGGACGAGGCGACGAGTGCTTTGGACGCAGAAAGTGAGCATTACGTGCAAGAGGCTTTGGAACGAGCGAGCGCGGGACGAACAGTTTTAACAATAGCACATCGTTTGAGCACAATTAAAAATGCTGATCGGATTGCGGTGCTCGATCAAGGACGCGTTATCGAGTCTGGAACGTACACCCAACTAACGCAACTTGAGAATGGACTTTTCAAGAAGCTAGTCAAGCATCAGACCTTCGGTTGAGGGAAACCTAAATAGTTTGGTTTATCTTGTTCTCGCGAGGAGAGTGGGTGGTGGTTTGTGAAAGGGAAGAGAATGAGAGGGAGGGAGAGAGAGAGAGAGAGAGAGAGAAACGAAGAGAATTATGAAGGGAATAGGGCTTTGGCGATTATTACGACAGGCAGCGTGAATGAGTAAGGTTTCGCGAGGAATTAACCGATGCTTGTGTATCGGAGGCTCAACTCTTGGCAGTCAACCGATTGGCGCGTCTGTTAATCGTCGTAAGAATCTCGGCCAGTTTTTTTAAGAGGTCACGACGCATTGATGGCGTATCCGCAAAATAATCCATTGAACTTTGGCTCCGACTGTTTATACATCGATTCCATAATAACGATCGTATCAGGCCTCACGATAAAATCATATTTTCCTTTATTTATGAGTTTCATTAATAGTGCATGAATTTCACTTGCATCGAAACGCTCATCACGCTCACGAGGAGGCCCTCGCTCTGGTTCCGCCATTTCGGTTCTTCGCCAAGTGTTCCATCGAGTTCCTTTCGCTTCGAAACGCGATCGTTATGTCTCCGACCTCGTTCGACCTATGTAGATAACACACAATCCCAAGATATTCTTCTTTTTCCTTCGTTTCGTTCTCTCTTTCGTCTTTTAGTACAAACGCGACATTTGTACGAATAGCAAGTAACCAGCGTCTCTGCTCCCTCCGTTCGGTAAACAAGTTCGAGCTGCGTTCTCAAACAATCGTTCGCACCAAGTTTTTCTAATACGATCAATTATTTTACAAGAAGAAATTGCTAAAATTCGTTTCCGGTTCTGAAAAATTCGAAAAAGTCTTAAAAAGTCTGTTTTTTCCGCTGGCAACGGATCCGTCGGTCTCGAATTCGACAATGTACATAAAATAATCGACGCGACACTAAACATAAAGTTTAAGACGAAAATAAACGAGAAGCACTTGTAAAAAGCTCTTTGAACTCGCCAGAATATATGTAAATAAATTAATTGTTTGTTTATCAAAGTGTTGATCGTTTTCTCTACGCGCGTTGCCTAATTTTTCGTTTTCCAGTGTCGCGTCAATCATGTTTCTTCGTACAGCAACGTTCCGAACGTCTTACGTTGCCGGTTGTTTAAAGTCGCGGTTTATCGTGACGAGGCAACGCAATTTTGCGACTGCGGTTCTCAAAAGTCCTTATGGGGATCTCCAGATTCCTGATCAGACGTTGTCCCAGTTTATGTGGTCAAGGTCGAGCCAATGGGAGGATCTGCCAGCAGTGGTAAACATTTTTTTGTTTTATCGAGTTTCTCGAGTATTTTTTAATTCATTCAATATTTTCATGAACTTGGCAATAATTTTCGAACGATTCTCTTGTGTGCTCAGACTTGCGGAGTTTCCGGTCGGTCCTACACGTTCGGTCTGGCCAAAATATTGTCAGAACAATTCGCGAAAGCTCTCGTTGCTAAGTTGCCGCTTCAACAAGGCGACCGAATCGGATTCCTCTTGCCAAATTTGCCCGAATATCTTCTCGGCATTCACGGCTGTTTGACGGCCGGCTTTGTCCCGACTTTCGCAAACCCACTTTATACTGCGGACGAAATTTCGAGGCAATTCTCAAACGCTGGTGTCCGGTGCATCGTCACGATACCTCAGCTCCTCGAAAATGCTGTCACGGTATCTCGCTCCCTTGACAACTACACCAACACCATTAACGTCGGCGGCACGAACGAACTCGATAGAAAGTAAGAATTTTTGTTATTAATGCTTTTCGAAAAGTCTCGTGTCCTTCGAGAGAGCTTGAGTCGATTGAGATCTGAATTTCCACAATATTTTCACGTTCAGACTTTCGTACGAGGTCATTGGAT
Organism: Diadegma fenestrale; assembly: GCA_037043255.1. Lineage (NCBI taxonomy): Eukaryota > Metazoa > Arthropoda > Insecta > Hymenoptera > Ichneumonidae > Diadegma > Diadegma fenestrale. The sequence continues at coordinate 13,419,634 of CM073317.1, forward strand.
GGATAATTCAAATTTTTTTTTTCCCACTAAACTTTTCGGTCTTTTTATCAGTTTCTTGTGGAATCAACCCACTTCCGATAACGGAATCAATATGTTTTTTCAAACGCGCGCTATCTTACTATTTTTTTCACAAAAGAACCAGATCTGATGAATATCAGGTCCAAATTTTAGGCAAAAATATTGAAAATCCACAAAGTGACGATTATTTTAGTGAAAAAAACTTTTTTTCCCGTTTTTTTTCTTCATTTTGCAATTAAAAAAATATGTTAGCCTTGGATTTCGTTCAGGAAAGTTCTCTAACATCCACTTTGAAATCAACCCACTTCCACTAACGGAATTAATATGTTTTTTCAAACGCGCGCTGTCCTACTATTTTTTTCACGAAAGAACCAGATCTGATGAATATCAGGTCCGAATTTTAGGCAAAAATATTGAAAATCCACGAAGCGACGATTATTTTAGTGAAAAAACTTTTTTTCCCGTTCTTTTTCTTCATTTTGCATTGAAAAAAATATGTTAGCCTTGAATTTCTTTCGGGAAAGTTTTTCGTGTCTAAACTGGAATGTCCAAGGGTTGTTCAGTATATTTTTTAAGAATTTTCGGGCCGATAGATTGGTCACAATATGGGTTCGAAAATGGACTGGGTAGGATCAACCCAATGTGACCACGAAGGGTTAAATTCAAATTAAACATCAAGGATCACTCTGGTTGATGCTTGATATTTAGAGAAAAGTGGATAAATTCTTAAAGTATGGAAAATATAATTATTCTCTTGAGGTTTCACGGCACGTCTCATGGGATACTCGATTTTTTCAGAGTTCTAGGTCTTCAAGAAATGTTGCAGTCCGATTACGAGGATGTTGTATTGCCAAAAGTGAATGCTAACGACGTGGCGGCATTGCCTTACAGTTCGGGTTCGACGGGTCTGCCAAAAGGTGTGAAATTGACCCATAAAAATTTGATAGCGAATATCCTGCAAATCTCACATCCCGAGATATCGAATTTGAAACCAGTGACTTCGGCGAACGATCAAGAAATGGTATTTTCGGTTTTGCCTTTTTTTCACGTATACGGTTTCAACGGAATACTCAATTTGTGTATTTACAACGGCGTCCACGTGCTGACCATTCCGAGGTTTACTCCGGAGGATTATCTTCGCTGTCTGGTTGAATACAGACCCACAGCAATATTCGCTGTGCCTTCGTTGCTTTTGTTCCTAGCAACGCATCCCGACGTGACCAAAGAACATTTACAATCGCTCACGAGAGTGATATGCGGCGCGGGTCCAATTTCCACGAATATTATTCGCAAATTTACAGAAAAATTGAACAGAGACAATTGCAACTTTGAACAAGGCTACGGAATGACCGAGACCAGTCCTGTGATCCTTATCACAGCGAAAACTCAATCAGCATCGAAAATCGGAACAGTAGGACAACTTTTGCCATCGACTCAGGCAAAATTGATCGACCTTCGAAGTAACGAAGAAATTACAAGTCCGAATAAACCTGGAGAATTGTTGGCGAAAGGACCTCAAGTCATGACCGAATATCTCAACAATCCTGAGGCCACAAATGCGATACTGGACTCTGAGGGTTGGCTGCACACCGGAGACGTTGCTTATTACGACGAGGATGAATGTTTTTATATCATCGACAGAAGCAAGGAGCTCATCAAGGTCAAAGGAAACCAGGTAGAAGTTATTGACCATGATATTATCCCATTTTCCAGGTCACTCGGCAAAGAGACTCGTGAGAAAACACCAAGAGCTTCTGTCACCTGAACGCAATCCGCAATCTTTGTTTTTAAGGAGGTTCCGTTAGTAGAGCGATAATTAGATTCAAATCTGAAAACGAAATATGTTGTTGTTTAGGCAGCAAACTTTAATCTCTTTCAAAATCATCCCAGGTCAACGAAATTTTACTCCATATTTTCCAAGTCGAAAGTCACTTGATTCAACATTGGCTTTACGCAAATTTCTTACCCTTACGAAATCGGAAAAATATTAAAAATACTTCGCGATTAGATGAAACGCGTATTAAAATCTCAATTTATAAAAAAAACTCCAAGGGTTCCGAATCAATAAAAAAATAGTGGGCTCAACGAACGTTTGGAGGAGATATTTCTAATTAAAATTGACAGAATGCTCGAAACCTCTCATTTTTACGATTCTGAAGTTTGCATCGTTGAAATGCAACGAAATTATTTTTTATATTTGGAAAAAATAATTATTCAAATGGAAAATTCAATTACGATGATAAAATGATCGATTTTTGCCACTCGAAAACAAATCGGCTTGAAAAATTTTGATGACATTGAAAATTGAACGAATCAACAATAAAATCAAATATTTTTCGTTGCAAACTTCAGCATCATTCATTTTTTAGGAGTTTGGCAACGGATCGCTTGCTAAACGAAAAGCGTTGGAGACAAAAAATAGTGGAGTCAACGAACATTCGTTGACTCCACTATTTTTTCGTTAATTCGGAACCCTTGGAGTTTTTTTTATAAATTGAGATTTTAATACGCGTTTTATCTAATCGCGAAGTATTTTTAATATTTTTCTGATTTCGTAAGGGTGAGAAATTTGCGTTGAGCCAATGTTGAATCGAGTGACTCTCGACTTGGAAAATATGGAGTAAAATTTGGTTGACCTGGGATGATTTTGAAAGAGATTAAAGTTTGCTGCCTAAATAACAAGATATTTCGTTTTCAGATTTGAATCTAATTATCGCTCTACCAACGGAACCTCCTTAAATCGTTTTTCTACGATCAGGCACTTTGTTTTTTTACCAGATCGCCACAGCTTTTCGAAAAAATGTCATTCCCGGACGTTATATTCTTGTTTGGAATGCTATTTTTACAGGATTTGAATTGTGGGTAAAAATCATGACCTTGCGAGTCTCGGTTTCATAATAATCTGCATATATTCTTTACTATAAAACAATATACACAGCTATCATTTTTCCATGTTTCCTTAAATAATTCATACATTAACGCGACATGTTTGCGATTTTCCGTATCATTATTTTTCAATATTTCTAATCTCTAAGGTCAATATGCATATTTTTAAATTCTCCGGTCACTCGTCCCAGAGTCCGAAGATCCCTGACTCGCGATTCAAAGTCTCAATAAATCGTGTACATTCGAAAGTCAATCCCGATCATAGCACAAAAATTCAAAATTTAGTTCTCAATGTTTCGGGTCGTAAAGTGTTGAAATTTCACATTCGCCTTCGTTTATCGTTGGGATTGTTAAGCAAAAATGTTGGTTTTTTAATTAGTCTCGTTCGGGGTGTGCTGACCTTTGTTAAAGATTCGACATCCTGTATAAAATTGACGGCCCGTTTTCGACAGCACAATGGAAGGCGATTATTTATTCGAATTATATGGGGAGAGCTCATTAATTGAGTTTGTTTTTGTCTCCGAATTGAAATCGCGCTGGTTGGCGAATTTCCTTTGAAAAAAATATGCTCTCAGGAAAGAGAGAGGGGGGGGGGGGAGAGAGACGTTCAATGTACAGTTAGGCAGTGTTGTATTTATGCTTATTCTCTCGTTGGACAATTTAGTAGCAGCATTTACACCCTCACCCAAATTCTAAAGTAAATCTCTTACTCACGCAAATTCAAAGTCATGTCCTATTCGATATTTATATATTTATAGTACCAAAAAATAAGTGGTCAAAGTATTTTACGTATTTTCACCTTAAAATCTAAACTGTAATAAACAGTGTTTATTTTTTTAATTACTATCCCTCATTGACTTCGACACACGTACAGGAACGATGCTGAAGTTTGCATGGTCGGAATGCAACGAAATTCTTTTTTGTATTTGGCAAAAATAATTATTTAAATGAAGAATTTAATTACGATGATGAAACGATCGATTTTTGCCACTCGAAAAGTTTGGATGAATAAAATATTTTTCGTTGCATTCGAACGTTGCAAACTTCGGCATCACGTACAGGAATAATCCGAGATAACGAGTTTCTCGGGCAATTCGAAAGGACGTTGAAAATATCGAGCGGTTCTGATCGGCGAAACGCTTTGTTTTTTTTTCTTCGTAACCTCATGAAAGACATAAACAAAAAATAGCGTATAAATAATGGCGTACGGGTGATTCACGCGAGGCGAAGAGTTTTTTTTCTGGATTCGTGTGTGTGTGTGTGTGTGTTTCGGTTTTCGTACGACGCTCGTAGAACAAAGTTAGCAACCACAAATTTCGTTTTTTTTCGGTTTAATTTTATACCAATGTGAATTTTTATTTCGTCCCAATAATCGGATATTAACTTTTAACCACATCACCAGATTCTTGCTCCATTGGCTCGTCCTGCTGGAAACCTGGCAAGGATTCTTCCGCGTCGACTTCCATCGATTCCGCTGGTTCGATCTTCTCCTCGATCGTTTCTTCTTCCAGACTTTTCACGTCGGTTATGTCTTCTTGGACACTCTCGTCCACTTCGGCGACAAGTTCCTCGCTCATCTTGGCTATCGAACTCGATTCCTCGACGATAATCGCCGAGACGATTGTTTCCGATGATTCTGCACATTCCGCAACTTCCGACGAGTCTTTAGAGACTTCCGGCAGTTCCGTGATCGTTGTCGAATTGTCTTCGTCTCGTGACGGTGTTTCCAGGTCCTTGGGCTCCTCGATTATCGGGATTGGATCCGGAACCAGCGATTTATTTACTCTCGTGTCGTCGTCCATCGCTTCTTCTATCGTTACCGTACTCTCCGGCTGTTTTTCGCCCGGCTCCGACCTCGGGTCACTGCTCTCGTTCTCAGGCTCCTCGGAACTCGGTTCTTCGATTATTGGTTTCGGATTTTCCGGTTCTACGCTCGCCCGATCCGCTTCCGGCAACGAATCTTCCGTACAGTCCGTCGCGTTTTCTTCTTTTTTAACTTCTTCTTCTTCTTCTTCCTCGATCTCTGGTTTTTCCGTCTCGCCGGCCAACAATCTCTCTTCGCTCGATTCCGGAGCAGCAGCTTCTATCGTAGTCTCCGTCATTTCCTTCTCCGAACTCTCGGTCGCGACGGCATCGACCAGAAAACTGCTTGAATCTTGCGGCTTTTCTTTAACTTCCGGAGTATTTATCGTTGCGGGCGAATTATCCGTTTCCAAATCGTCGATAAGTCTGTCGATGCGCGCGCGTTTTTCGGGTAGACCTTCAGGAATCTCAATGTCACTTTCTTCCTGACACTCGAACGAGATTTTAGCGTCGTCGGTTGATTTCGAGGTCGCCTCGTGAATCTTCTCTTCCGATTTCGCTTGCGACATTTCCGTCTCGAGTTCGACTTTCTCGTTTCCGGTTTTTACGATTTCCGCGTACGAGCGCTCGGTGCTCGCGTCCTCGCGCACGAAATCTTTCGTCCTGAAGGTCGTCTGGAGCTTCGGGCTGCTCGAGGATTCCGAGGCTTCCGGTTCCGAGTCCAAACTCGGCTGTGAATTCGTGTCCTCGTTCATAACGGCAGGAACTTCGCTCGCTGCGACTGCGGCTTCTGCCGGCTCTGTTTGAGAACTTTCCAGACGCGACGCCAACTCGGCTTCGCTCTGCTCGCTGGGAAGCGCTTCGGGAGTGACGACCTGAGAACTGCTCTCAGGCTCGGCGACTTCCGTCCGCTCGCTAGCCTCCTCGGGCTTTGTTGGAATCTGCGGAATTTCTTGGTTACTCGTTATCTTGTTGGGCTTACCGAGCGGCAAAACGGACTCCAAAAGTTGAGCATCTCCGTCGGCGGCTGGAATAGCGACGGAATTTTCACTGGTGCAATCTTTAACCCACGAATCCATTTCTACGTCGTGGGAAGACTGCGTGCTGGGCGTCTCGTCGTCCAGCGAGCCATTGACCATTCCGTCTCCATTTTCGCTGCGCCGCGCAGCTGGCCCGGGCTCCACGGTCGACACTACGAGAATATTTTTCTCTATCGCGCGCATGAACTTGTCGACGCGATTGTATTCCTTGCGAGGAGCTGTCAACAGCTCGCAAATTCTTTGAACGGTGAAAGGAGCGTTTGCGAAGGATTCGAGGAGCTCGAGCAAGTTGCACTTCATAATGTCGTAGTTGAATTGATCGACGTTCGGGCACGGTGCCAGTTCGAGGCTCGGACAACTCTCGTAAAAGTCAGTCATAACGCGGGTTAGTTTTTCACGAAAAAGTGGTTTGACGAGTGACCATTGATAAACGGGATCACCGGTTTTCGCGACCCACGATAAATACTCCTCGAGTTCACGAGGAATTTCGGAAGGACGCATTTTTTGAAATTCGTCAAGTGCTTGCAGCACTTCTTCAGGATTTTCCATTTTTTATGCCGTTTTATTTGCTACGCGGATGATTTAATCGTCGGGAAACTTGTTTCTTTTTGTTAGTGATTCGATTGTTCGTTTTATTGTTTTGGTCGTTGGAAAGTGAGGCTTGGAGGATTATAAATACAGAGAGAACCGTCGGCCGCGCGGTCTGCCTGTGCTGCAACTTTCTTCGAAGAACCCGTGTGTGTTGTCGCGCTCCCCTTGCCCCCGGCCTCTCGAGCCACTCGCCCGCCAAATCAAATTACACCGATGCTTCCTACTTTTTTTCACCTTGCATTCATTGCCAATCTCGTCTTTATAACCAAACGATATTCCGCGTCTCCGAACTACTGAATACTTTAATTTAAAACTGTTTTTTCCGAGGGAGCTTCTGTCTGTACACCGCGCTAGACGGGTCCGATCTAAAATGAAAACACACGCACACACCCGGCGCCGTGCCGCCGACATACCGCGGAAAATCGGGACAGTTGACCTTCAGCGCCACTGGCGCAAAGCGGCCAAATAACCAAACTCTCAATCAATATGGCGGCTCTTTCACAATAAGCTCGCCAATGACAAATCATTGTCAAATTTGAACTCACTTTTTAAAGAAAAACAAAAAATCATTTTCGAACAGTCGAATTTTTCTGCGATTATTGGGCGCATGTACGAAAAAAGTTTCGATTTTCATTCCGAACTTGGTGAATTAATTGTTTTTTTTTATCTAATTTTCATTCTTTTCTGCTGGTTCGAATTTGCGAAAGGTTTCGCCTACGGAATTGGAGTCTATTTTGATGGATTTACCAGGAGTACAGGATTGTGCGGTGATGGGAAAGCCTGACGAGGCTGCCGGGGAATTACCAATGGCTTTTGTCGTCAAAGCTCCAGACTCGGATTTGACAGCCGACGTAGTAAAAAACCACGTGGCACCAAAAGTATAACGTCGCAAAATTCCACAACTATATTTCTATTCAAACGATCCGTTCTCCTAATTGAGATTTTTTCCAGGTTGCACCGTTCAAGAAGCTCGACGGTGGAATAACATTCATTGACGCCATACCGCGTAATCCATACGGCAAAATCGTACGACAACAGCTCAAAAAATTATTAATCGGTTAATCCAGAATTTTGCCCTCGTCAATTTGAATTATTTGAAGGCGCGAAACTGAAACTGTAACATTAAAAAATCGTAGAAAATTCACGTCTAATATGAAATTTTTCCGTCAACCCGTTTTCCCGTTAAAACGATTTGTGTGACGTCATAAAATGCCGATTTTCCTGTATATAAAAGAGTCGCACTCGCCCTCGCACGCTGCGCTTTTCTTTTAAACTTGGCGTCGAGCCGCTGCACTGAAAAGAAAATTTTGTTGAAATAGATGAATATTTTGTTGGATACGTTCAACTAAACGTTTTTTTTTCGAAAAATGACGAAAATTTTGTCATTTCAGCCAAAAACATTATGGAAAATATTTTCGGAAAGTAAATTTTTGTCATTCCAATCATAAATTTTGCTGACAGTTCCGTTACAAATGAAAAATATCGTCGAAATAACGAAAATTTTGAAATCATCCCCCAAAATATTTAGTTCGCTGTATTCAACAAAATATCGACGTTTTTTGACAAAATTTAATTTTCAGTGTGCCGCGTCTCCCGATAATAATTGCCCAGAAATGCTGAGTAAAGGGGAAAATGTGCGTGGAAGAGAAAAAGGCGTAGAATTATTTTTGCAGAGATCCAAGTTAATATATTTGACGTTTGTTTTTTGAACTTTGATTAGACAATTGATAAGATCGTTATAACATGTTAATATAGAAACAGTAATAATCGTAGAGTAAGGCTACATATGTATATCTGTATATATTTGTATTTATAATATATATATATATTTATTTATTTGACTGTGTCGTATTGTTATTATTATTAATGATAATAAAACACGACGAGAGTAGTATGCAACGGATATAATCACGCATTCGAAAGTTGCAGAGGTCTCATTTAATATTTCAGTCTTTTGCTTTTCGATAATGTGAACGGTGGATTCGAATCTCGGTCGTTAAGATGAATATTTCGTATTGTTGATAAGCAGAATATTAACGAGTCTCAAATTTCTTGTTCACTAAAAGAGAGCTCCGATTTTCACTGAAAAAAATAAAATACTCTGCAATTCTTGTACGCAATTTCTTTCTCTTTTTTGAAGGAGGGGGGGGGGGGAGATTCATTGTATTTTTCGTTTGTTGGGGGTTTTTTCTCAAAGTGTCGTATCGTTCGAATCTTTGTCATGAAATATCAATATCACTTTCGTATGCGCAATGACATCTGACGATGCTGAATTAGCGTCGAAAAAAAACGAGGAAAAAAGACAAAATACACTCAAACACACTCGTCGGATCATTCGCAATGATTTCTCGATCCTCCAGAGAGAGAACCAAATACGACGCTCTCGTAAAAGCACAGAAAACAATCGATTTCTTGGTTTACCTTGATTTATCGAAAAAACGCTCATTTTTTGTCAAGTTGCTGCCGAAATAGTGACGAATCTAAAAAGTTGAAGGAATTTAATGCTGCACGATGCTGCTGAGGAAACGCTTTGGGGATTTTTTACTGGGAATTTTGAAAGGAAGAAAATCCCGTGTGACTTCTCGGATCTTTTTTTACCAACGACTCACAAATTTCATTGCGTTTCAACCCTTTTTTCCTGTTTATTTTGAACCAACGACTATCCGCGATAATCGAACGAGATTATCAACGAAAGTTTTCGAACGAATCGTTGAAAGGAAGAAAGAAAATGTTTTACAGGCACTTTTGCTGCTTTTCAGTCCTGCTTTGCACACGTTATTGTATGAAATATTTTGTAACGCAATATAAACTATAAAAAACAAAAATCATGATAAAAACAGTACGTAATCAAGTTTTTTCCCGAATATTATCGTGTGGAATAAATAATAAATAAGCAACAAAGTTTATTTCGAGAGAGATGCGAGGACGAGCTACGTGGAGAAACCATTTGATTTTTTCTTCTCTTTTTGTCGTTAGGGAAGGGGCAGTATTTAGCGAAACTGCGCACACTACGAAGAATAAGACGATCAGAGAAAAATGTTTGTGCTGTAGTTGTAACAAAAGTGGCGACCACGAACATTCATTTAAGTTTTTCTTCCTCAAGTTTTTCTTCTTTCTTATCGTTTTCTTTGTTCCATTCTTGCTTATTCGTTCCAAGATCTTGAGATAATTTACCTAAGCAGATCTTCGTTTTCCTTAAAACTATCCAGTGAATCTATAGCGTTCCTTATCGTCTAATAATGTGTTTATCAAGTCCAAGTTTATATTGCCGCTCGGACGTCGTTGAACGCCGCCTTTGCTTCTTTTTTCTTCCGCCTTTTTTCCCCTCTGTTTTTACATGCTTGAAGAATTTGATTAATTACACGTCCACAACCATCTTCTTGTGAATATCCGTGTTGCCTACCACCTGAGAAAATTTTCAACGATATTTCGTTACTAAAATTTCAAATTTTCAAAAAAAAGAAAAAAAATTCAGCAAAATTAACTGATAGGGCGCCACAAATTTTTGCCCGCAATTGACTCAACCCTTCGAGCGCATACTGGGTCGTTTTGACCCCGACAGTTTTCCGTTACCGATTGTTTTGCCATTTTTCGTCAAAAAATAAATTTAAAAGCATAAAATATGAATAATTGACTAGAAAAAAAAACAATTCAGCAAAATTAACTGATAGAGCGCCACAAATTTTTCCCCGCGATCGACTCAACCCTTTGAGCCCATACTGGGTCGTTTTGACCCCGACAATTTTCCGTTACCGATTGTTTTGGCGTTTTTCGTCAAAAAATAAATTTAGAAGCATAAAATATGAAAAATTGACTAGAAAAATGATAAAAAATGCATTTTTACCGGAATTCAACGATTTGGAAAACGCCTTGGGTCGGATTGACCCAGGTGTGCGCTCGAAGGGTTAAAATTTTGCACCCGGAAAAATGAGTGATTAGAAAAAGTGAAAAGATGTTAAAATAGATGATAAATTGAATACTCACAGAACAGAATTCCTCAAAACTGATTTGACCATCTTCGTCTTTGTCGGCGAACAATATGGTCTTATCAACGATTTGCTGCAATTGAGTATCCTTAAGATTGTTCCCTACCATCATTTTGAGTACTTGAAAGAGTTCGCCGTTGCTTATGAAACCGTCGTTATCCATATCATAAATTCTAAAGGCGAATCTTAATTTGCTCTCCTTGTCGCCCTGGGCAGAAGACTAAGAAATTAAATGAGAATTTTCCATCATTTTTGTTCCACGAGTCTCGTTTCCCTCGCGTCTTACCTTGACGCTGAATTGTGACACTCCTTGAATAAATTCTTTGAAGTCTACTTCGCCGTTGCCGTCCGCATCGAAAATGTCTATGACTCTCTGCACTAGTGGATTTTGTTGGAGCTCCGGAAGCGACATGAATTCGTCGATGCTCAAAGCGCCGCTGTTATCGAGATCCAATTTCCTGAAACGCTTTCCCAGCCTCCTAATTTCATCCGCGTCGACTGGAATTGGAATTTTTTTCAAATTCACTACGACCGTTTGGAATTTTCCGCAATTAACTAAATTCGTTTCAAACAATTTTGACAAATCTCAAAAAAACGATAATTTTGTTGTTAATTTTTCATTTTCTGATAAAATCGCGAATAATTTCGCGAAATTTTGCTAATTATTTTCGAATTTTCATTCATTGATCAAAAATTTCGATTTTTTAGCGCGACCTTGACGTGTTTGGGATTTTTTCAATCACAACTTTGAATCTGTCCAAGTTTCGAAAAAAGTTATAAATTTTTCATTTTTTTGGTCGTGTTTATTTTCTGGTTTCGGGCGCGCGCGAACATCGCGAACGTTTACGAAGAATGAGAATGGGAGGGAATTCTCAGGAGGAAAATGACGGGGACAACAATAAGAAACAAGTGTCTGCTAGCCCTGAAATAGGTTAATGTTCGGAGATGGAAAAAAAATGTCATATCACTCACAGTTCGAACAGAGTTCCATGGGCAGGGAGCTTTCGTTTCCCTGTAAAGTGAAAAAAAGGAGAAAATGTCAAAGGTGTACTGGCGGAAACAAAATCGCATCGAAATCGAGTGTTTTTTTGTAATTTCGTCGTTCGATTCGTTGGTGTTATTGGGATAACGTCGAACGGACGCGATTCCACGTAATAATCATGAATCGCGAAGAAAAATCGATTTTTGTGACAAGTTTGAGGTTTTTTACCATTTTGATAGTTTGGTGGAGACGGTGTGTGTGATGATGGCCGTGGAAAACGTCAAATTGTTGAGAAAAACCTGGGGAGATATTTTCTAATGGCTGAAACTCTTTTTAGCTGAGACACGGATGTATCGATATATGTATTTGGTATTGTTGTAGAAGCGCCTGCGCCTGCTACACAAATGGCAAAATCTTGGTCTCTTTCGCGAGGGAAACGTGTCGGATAACATATATTTTAGTATACACACGTTGTATTTCCTAACACCCTTAACACTCGCCACAAAATCGAACTTGTTCGTCGCGCTTCTTGATACGACTGTGTGCGCCGCGAGTTCGCACATACATGCAGCGAATCAGGAGGGGGAAGATCGACCTCGAGAGCTTACAAGCTCACACACACACGCAAATGCGTTTGACCTTCTACTATGCGGTGCTCTCTACGGTGTGCTTATTGTTTTGACCTCCCCTGACTTAGCCCCGTGGCGACATAACTATATATTGATTTTTTTTTACAAATCTCTTGGGGGTCGTACCACACAGTGGTCGATCGTCCAATGGGGCATTTCGACAGAAAAGAAATTTCACAATTTCCCGTTTGAGCCAAGCCTTTTGGGGGTTATTGAGTGGTGAACGGTATCGTAATCACAGAATTCAGTAAACAATCGTTTTTTGAGCAAGTAATTCCCAATATGGAAATCACGAGAGAAACGACCTTGGAAAATACCATGAGCAAACGTTTCAAGTTGATAAAACATCCATGCAGTTACTCGAGCTAGTTTACTAATGAGCAATGCATATAATTAACGTGTATTATTTCAAGTTTCCTGAATAAATCGAGTTTTTATAATCAAACGTTTAAATTTATTGGCAACATTAATTACCAGACGATTCTGCACATCAATTCGCGTAATTCTGGAGTCCGAAGTTTGAAATTCAAATATTTTCCCGCGCTTTTCATAGGGACCCTAAAAAATACGAAAACATCTGTTAGCAGGCAGGGGGCGGAGGTCGATTGGACGTGAAATTCCCTAGATGACGTCATCATTCGTTCTGTCATCTGATGTTAGGTTAAGGTTGAATTTTGCGTTCCAACTTTGATACCGCGTACACAAAAGATTCGCGAGAAGATTGAATCTTCTCTGTTACAATCGTTGTCAAAGTTTTCCGACGGATAATCTGCAAAAATGACTTCGTGTCTGGAAAACATACAAATTCCTTCGTGCGTTTGGTTCGAGGGCGGCGAGAAGAAAAATGCTTTGATGTCGATGTTGGCTGGAACGCTGGTAAGTCGATCATTATTTTTATTTTTCCCATACAACGATTCTCAATGTCAACCGTCATTGGTTGTGTTTTATTCGTCTCTCAATTATGTATCTGTGATTTTTCGTTTCTTTTCGGTTCCGTAGTTTTTTACTGGCTGGTGGTTCATCATAGACGCTCATGCAAAATATCCCAGCGAAATGGTCAGTGCGTATCATCTCTGTGGAGTTTTCGGCACCATATCTCTGTTTATGTAAGTGTTTTTTATTCGTATCTCAAATTGCCTATCTCGTCAGTCTTATCGCAAGACAATCTGCCAGCGAATGCTTCAAAAATGTTAATGTCTGAGTAACAAACGAAATAAAAGTCTATTTGACCCAGTGTTTTTCCACAATCGATGTATTCTGGTAAAAATCGATTTTTCCGGCGTTTTTTTTTTTTGGAGATATTTTTCGAAGTAATTTATTAAATGCTAAACGATGGGTGACGGAACATTTTTGGGGTCAAAATGACCCGGTATGTACTCGAAGAGACAAAGTCAGTCAAATGTACATAATTTTTTTTCTAATATTTGTGAGTTCTCAATTATTTTGCAGAGAGATGAAAAAACGCCTGATCTCGGGTATAGAGACATGCGGATTCGAACTTTTCTCCTTAAGGAGGTTCCGTTAGTGGAGCAATAATTAGATTAAAGTCTGAAAACGAAAAATCTTGTTATTGAGGCAGCAAACTTTAATCTCTTTCAAAATCATCCCAGGTCAACGAAATTTTACCACATATTTTCCAAGTCAAAAGTCACTTGATTCAACATTGACTTTATGCAAATTTCTTGCCCTTATGAAATCAGAAAAATATTGAAAATACTTCGCGATTAGATAAAACGCGTATTGAAATCTCAATTTATAAAAAAAACTCCAAGGGTTCCGAATCAATAAAAAAATAGTGGGGTCAACGAATGTTTGGAGGAGATATTTCTAGTTAAAATCGACAGAATGCTTGGAACATCTCATTTTTTAAGAGTTTGGCAACGGATCGCTTCCTAAACGAAAAGCAGATCGTCATTTTTTTAGGAATTGTGCATCACTTTATTCGTTATTCCCTGCGCCATAGCTGCATCTCCTCAAGGAGGTTCCGTTAGTAGAGCGATAATTAGATTGAAATCTAAAAACGAAATATGTTGGTACTTAGGCAGCAAACTTTAATCTCTTTCAAAATCATGCCAGGTCAACGAACTTTTACTCCATATTTTCCAAGTCGAAAGTCACTTGATTCAACATTGGCTTTACGCAAATTTCTTACCCTTATGAAATCAGAAAAATATTGAAAATCCTTCGCGATCAGATAAAATGCGTATTAAAATCTCAATTTATAAAAAAAACTCCAAGGGTTCCGAATCAATAAAAAAATAGTGGGGTCAACGAATGTTTGGAGGAGATATTTCTAGTTAAAATCGACAGAATTCTCGGAACATCTCATTTTTTAGGAGTTTGGCAACGGATCGCTTCCTAAACGAAAAGCAGATCGTCATTTTTTTGGGAATTGTGCGTCACTTGATTCGTTATTCCCTGCGCCATAGCGGAACCTCCTTATATTCTAAATATTTTGCGAAAAAATGAAACAATCAAGACAATGTGGAACGAGGCAAAGTATTTTATTCTGTAGCCGCGCAGACGCAGCAAAGTTTGGAGGTGTGTTCGGAGCACATGGGTTTCATACAGTCCAAACATTGGTATCGTGTTTTGCGGCTAATCTTGGAAGGGCACATATAGCAATTTTTTTTTCGTTCGAGTTTGTTGGATGCCAGAAATTTGTGTGTTTTTTTCTCCGGCGTTTGGATTATCCCTTCGATACACAATCGCAAAGAAGTTCGCATGTTGGGAATCGTCAATCTCTGCTCCAGCAGTGGTTTTGTTAGGTCGATAGCCAATTTTCGCAGACACTCTCTTCTGCTGGAGAGTGTATTGGCAGGATTGCAGGAATAGAGGACTGTCGCGTTTATGGCTGTCTGGTCGAGCATGCCGTAGAATACACGAACCGGCCAGCGTCTGGTCATACGGCAAGTTGTGTATTCCTGGCACAGTTGATCGAAAGTCTCTGTAGCTTTTTTGGTGCAATTATAAAACGTAATTATCTCGGGTTTCCCGGTGACAGGATCGAGTTCAGGAGTTTTATGGAACGACGACAGGAACAGAGTGGTCTTTGTTTTTTTTGGGGAATAAGCGACGAGAATCTTGTCATTGTGAAAAGCGAATTGAGTGGTTCCAACTTGTTTGGCGAATTTGTAATTGGCGGCGATTTCCAACTCATTTTTTCGCATGGTACCAACCATCGTAAGGTCAAAAGGTTCCTTCGTCATTCTGTCGGCAAGAGACACGGACATGAAGCTATTGTCACACGT
Organism: Diadegma fenestrale; assembly: GCA_037043255.1. Classification (NCBI taxonomy): domain Eukaryota; kingdom Metazoa; phylum Arthropoda; class Insecta; order Hymenoptera; family Ichneumonidae; genus Diadegma; species Diadegma fenestrale. The sequence continues at coordinate 13,434,820 of CM073317.1, forward strand.
GACATTGCGTTTCGTGCCGTGTATCGGCTCCGTCAAGGTCCTGACGTAAAACGACGCCAGGCTCTCTCCTTCTTCGGTATTTACTTTGCCAACGTACGGAATGGCATTGAGCATGTAATAAGTTTTGGTGTCGTTAAGAACGACGATCTTCATGCCACATTTGAGGGGTTGGTTTTTCATGGAAACGCGAAAAGGGCATTTTCCGCGATAAGATAACAACAGTGAGTCGAGAGCGACGTGCTCGTGGGGTGAATAATATTTGCGACAATTTGAAATGAATTCATCCCACGATTCTCGGATCGATGCAAAATTGTCATTTTTTTTGCGTCTCGCTCGAGTTTCTCGATCGTCGAAAGACAAATTTCCGAGAAGAAAAACAAATCTGTGCCGAGGCATGACCGCTCGGAAAAGCGATATCGATTCCGGCTCCCACAAACTGTCCACACAAATCGTCGAGGCTTTGAAAATTCCCGCGTAATACAGCAAACCAATGAGAGCTTTGATCTCGATCAAATTCGTCTCGTTGTGATACGTTTGTATCGTGAATTCTTTGTGAGCTCGTCTCGCTTCATTGGTCAGTTTTTCAATGCAATTTTCTATCGACTCGTTCGTATGCAAAGAGATCGAGGCGAGCATTTCGTCGGTAAATAATAGTGACCAAGCTTCGATCATGCAAGAAACGTTCGCTGCAGGTCCGAGAGCTTTCGCGCAGTGCGGACTCGGTCGATCTCTCGATCGTTTATCTTCCGATTCTGACGATATTTCCAAGCAACTCGTGGCACCGACTCGTTTCTGTCTTTTGGCAGTAGCTGCAGGAAAATCGTCCTGGAAATCTGATTCGTCGATATTTAGACCGGATGGCTCGACTGCTCCTTGTCCCGAGGCGTTCGAATCATTCGCTTCATTCGCATCGTCTTCGGATTCGGAAGCTGATGCACTTTCCACGTGATCTTCTTCCTCAGTATCCGACTCTTCGTATTGACAAACTTCACGAGGTCGACTGCACAGGGCGCCTGCGATTTTATTGGCCGGCCTCGATCGCAGCGACATTGTTCGACTGAAAAGTTGAATTCAATGTCAATAATTGCCAGAAAATCTTCGAAGAGAATTCCAGAGACAGGAAATTCAAAATTTCTACGATGGACCAATTTATTTTCATCATTTCGTTAGCAACGGACTCTCGTTCCATTTACCTTGCCGTTTACTCGAGATCTCAACGAATTTTTTGCCACTCCGTCACACTCTGGTCTCACTAACCGCAGAAGCTCGCAAACGATCACAACACAGCTGCTTATGCGGCATTTGAGGTCGAGCTAGGTTCGCTGCACCACAGCAACAGTCTAAAGATTTTTGATCAACCAGACGTCACAGCTTCCTGTCGTATCGACGCGAAACGCAGAGAACGACAGAATCCGCTGTCGGTCTGCCAGACCACGATGTGACGTCCCAGGCATATTTTCGCAGTGCATTTTCTTTTGAAGATTCTATCGGACCTCCTACTCACTTTTTCGACAGTTGAAGGTCGAATTTGGCCAACAAGTTCGATTTTTCTTTCATTTGCATCGCTACAGGAATATTTTCGAATTTGGAAAGATTTTTTCCGTCGTTAATTGCATTTCGCTGCACTATTTTAATTATGATTAATTATATTTATGACTCTGAAGTTTGCATCGTTGGAATGCAACGAAATTCGTTTTTTATCCTTAGCACAAATAATTATTCGAGCGCAGAATGATGAATGATCGATTTTTGCCACCTGAAAAGCATATTGGCTTGAAAATTTGGGATGACGTTGAAAATTGAACGAATCATCAATAAATTCAAACATTTTTGGTTGCATTCCAACGTTGCGAACTTCAGCATCATTTAAATTATGAGAATTCCGACATAAATGAGACGACGAAGTTTGCATCGTTGGAATGCAACGAAATTCGTTTTTTATCCTTAGCACAAAATAATTATTCGATCGCAGAATGTAATTCGATGACCAAATGATCAATTTTTGCCACTCAAAAATTTGGGATGACGTTGAAAATTGAACGAATCATGAATAATTTCAAATATTTTTCGTTGCATTCCAACGTTGCAAACTTCAGCATCATTTGTATTCAAAATATGAGAATTCCGACATAAATGGGACAACGAAGTTTGCATCTTTGAAATGCAACGAAATTCTCCTCCAATATTCGGTGAAATCAATAAAACGATTTTGTTCCGGGATGAAAAACACAAAATCGGTACGAAAATTGTTTAATAAATCGAACAAACAATGAATAGAAAAAGTATTTTTGGTTGGACCCCGAACGTTGCGAACTTCAGGATCAAATTTCCAGTCGCAAAAATTGAAAAAAATGGGAGATTGACTTATTATCGAATATGTACACAGGGTGAATTCGGTAACGAACGCTCAGATTCGAGGCGACGCTTATAACGGCGGATGTCTCGGAGCCAGAGGAGCCAGATTTTGGCTTTTCGTAGGATTCGTTCTGGGATTCGCGGCAGTGATCGCAGCCTGCTGGATTTTGTTTGCTGATTTCGTCACAGCTGGTCAGTATAAAAAAAAACAAAGAACCAGAACGAAAAAAAAGTTAAATTTGTGAAAATTCATGTTGTCTAATGAATTTCGCGTTTTCTAGGCGCAGAACATCATTGGCCAGGCGTTGGACTCTTTCTCCAGAACGTTTTCATATTCCTGGGCTCGTTGACCTACAAATTCGGTCGATCCGAAGACCAATGGGGCTGAAGAATTGATATTTTTGGCTCGATTGTATTTATTTAAACATTTAACGCATCGGAGGGTTTTTCACCGAGTGTTTAACGATAAAAAACAAAGGAAAAAAGAAAAAAATGACTGAGGGTTTCTCAGTTGCCCAAATAAAACGATGGCATCGTTGCGAACAAAAAAAAAGTTTTGTAGGAATGAGGATCCGAAGGATTGGTCTGAGTTTGCAAATTTTCACGATAAATGTAAGAACGAACTTAGAAATAACGGTAATAAATAAATAAAACGATTTGAAAAGTACCAAATGAGCAATTATTTGTTTTTAATGATATTTCTTTATTATTGTCGATGTCTATAATACTCGCACACACATTTAACAATATTGATCGTACTAATTAATTAATAATAAGTATACAGTAGATAATAAATACAATTTTTATGTACAAATCTTTCGGGCTTGCATTTTCAATGTGAGTTTTCGTCGTGAGAAGCTGACACGATCGTTGGAACGTTGGAAAGTTGCAAAAATGCTGACCGAAAGTTGGCAGTCTTCTTGGTTGTTGGAGGAAGTACAAATTGCGAATCGAGCGTAAAGAAAATGCGTCTCGTTTTCTTTATAAATTATAGAGATAATTCGAAAAACTCGATTGATTGGAGCGTCAATAAATACATATTCGGGAAATTTTTAATGATCCTGAAGTTTGCAACATTGGAATGCAACGAAAAATATTTGATTTTATTGATGATTTGTTCAGATTTCAATATCATCCAAATTTATCCAGCCGATACGCTTTTTGGGGCTTAAAATCAATCATTTCATCATCGTAATTAAATTCTGCATTTGAATTATTACTTTGGCCAAAGATAAAAAAGAATTTCGTTGCATTCCAACGACGCAAACTTCGGAGTCATAATTGTTAATTCATCGAGTACGTCGCAACGAATTTGTTGTTTTGAAGAAAATGGAAATTCGACTAGCCCGGTAAAAATGGTTAATTGCGAATAAAATTCTGTATGAATAGAAAAATGTATTGAACGATGACGAAGAAATCTCGCAATTTATTCCGGAGGTAGCAACGCGCAACGTAACTCGATGAATTAACAACAAGATGATCTCATTCTCTCGGATTCTTGTGAATTTCGTGAGACCGTCAGTATTGAGGGTTCGGCGAGTTTCTCTGGAAGTTGCTCTGTTGATTTTGGTTTTGTTGCATGGGCCCGGGCGCCCTTTGGGATTGGCCAGGAGGTTTGCCGTAATTGCCCCTCGTCGAGCCTTGGTAACTGCTGTACGCAGAGTCGTCGCTTATTCTTCGTGATACGTGGCCATACGTGCTTTCGGGCCTTCTGGGATTTTGTCCGTTTTCAGAGCTCGTGGCGAGTGGGCCATTTTGCAATTGGCCTTGCGATTGTTGTTGTTGTTGTTGTTGCTGTTGTTGTTGCTGTTGCTGTTGCTTCTGCTGATGGGAACTCGTGGAGCCTGGACCTCCCGATTGTCCGGCTTGGGATCCAGCCTGGGAATTTTGCGAACTCGGAGGCGGAACTGGCGCCCGTCCGTAAATTCCGTTGCCGGTTGTTACTCCGTAAATTCCGTTTTCCCGCGTGCTCACACTCGTCGAAATTCCTCTTATGCCGTAAATACTCTGAGTGCATTGGGCCAGTTGGTTCTGCATGTTCTGATTGGTGCTGTTGTGGTTTTGCGACTGACTTTGTGGGGCATGGAGTCCGCCGGACGGTTGAGGGGGCGGTGGCTGATTGGACAAGAGCGTAAAACCGTCTTTCCAGCCGGCTGCTGCACCAGGCAAAGTGTTTTGTCCGGTTCGCAGCGGATAAAGACTCTGGGCAGGCACGAGAGGTCCGGGTTTCGGAATCATGAATGCGTCGCGAGGTCCCGAGGTCGATTTCGAGTAAACGCTCTGAGATCTGTTGAGATTCGCTCGCGTAAGTGGCGGCGATTTGCAATGGAGAGACTTGGTTCCGCCGTAGATCGATTCCACCCTCTCGAGGGTCGTCGGCGGCGCGGAATAGATCGAAGAACTTGCGCCAGCCACTGGCCGGTACGTCGCGTAAGATCCTGGGAATTTCGGACCGTTTGGCTTGTCCAAATCGTCGTACGTGTCCTCGTCCGATCTCATCGATGAATTATCCCCGTCATCCATTTCGTGCGACTCTCGTGGACGCTTCGGACTCAACACGTACTCGTGAATCAACGCAGCCAGCGCACCACCTGCTATCGGTCCGACCCAGTAAACCCAGTGACTGTCCCAACGATTCATCACGAATGCTGGACCCAAAGCGCGCGCCGGGTTCAAAAACGGACTCTGAAATAATAAAAATACGAAAAACGTTAGAAAAATTCATTAACGCATTCATAAATGTTAAATATTTCATAAAAAATAAGTTCCAAAGTCTTGGAAACTTGATAACAATCAAAGATCATTCAACCGCAAAAAGGAAGCGCGCGCTGGGTTCAAAAACGGACTCCGAAATAATGAAATTTCGAAAAACGTTTAAAAAAATCATTCACGCATTTATGATTGTCAAATATTTGCTAAAAAATAAGTTCCAAAGTCTTGAAAACTTGATAATAATTAAAGATCATTCAACTGCAAAAAGGAAGCGCGCGTTGGGTTCAAAAACGGACTCCGAAATAATAAAATTACGAAAAACGTTTAAAAAAATCATTCACGCATTTATGATTGTCAAATATTTGCTAAAAAATAAGTTCCAAAGTCTTGAAAACTTGATAATAATTAAAGATCATTCAACTGCAAAAAGGCACACTCGAAAATCCGACCTACGAAGCGAAGTTTCCGAAAAAGTTGTTTTTTTTTTCGCAAATCGTTTTAAATCCGATTTTTTTTCTATTTCTCCGGGACCAGCTGAACTATGGGGATCAGAGAACATCCGGTGAGCTGATTGTAATAAATGTGTGAGGAAGAGCGATGCTCGATCAGTGTAGGAGGCACCGAAAAAGCCTCGTATTTCTTGTACATTTTTTGTCTCTCTCTCTCGCTCTCTTTTGCGTCTCAGAGATTGTGAAAGACGGTGTGTCTCGAGAAAAAGCAGGTGGGCTCGGTGGACCAGGCGTTCTCAATAAAGACGGCAGGTGCTCTTATTCGGTGTAATGTGTCGCTTATATTTTTAGTTTGCGGCCTTATATCGAGGTATTTTGACCCCCTGAACACGAAATAATCGTCTTTTAATTTTTGTCCAAGAAACCCGAGAAAAAACTTCGTAGAACTTTTCACTTGATTTTTGTTTTCCCTTCATTTAATAAACTTTTTCAAAGAGTCTCGAATTTCGTTGTTCACGTCAATTGAATTTTATCCCTTAAAGTAAAAACTAAGAAAATCATTTTTCCAATCAATTCGTTAGGCTTTGACGTTGAAAAAAATATTTTTTTCTGGTCCAAAACTTTGTCAGTCATAATTTTCAGAATTTTGAAAAACTTGTAGTTTTTCGCTCTAGATTGAGGATTTTTGAAGATTGAGGAATTATAAATTCCAAAAAATCCTCGATTTAGAGCGTTGATTGAGGATTTTCAAAGATTGAGAAATTAAAAATTTCAAAAAATCCTCAATCTAGAACGAATTTGAAAAAAAGTTGATTGAGGATTTTCCAAGATTGAGAAATTAAAAATTTCGAAAAATCCTCAATCTAGGGCAAATTTGAAAAAAAGTTGATTGAGAATTTTTAAAGATCGAGGAATTATAAATTCCAAAAAATCCTCAATCTAGAACGAATTTGAAAAAAAGTTGATTGAGGATTTTCCAAGATTGAGAAATTAAAAATTTCGAAAAATCCTCAATCTAGGGGGAATTTGAAAAAAAGTTGATTGAGGATTTTCAAAGATTGAGGAATTATAAATTCCAAAAAATCCTCAATCTAGAGCGAATTCGAAAAAAAGTTGATAATTACCGAAACGAGGGTGGCGGCGGTGTACGCTGCGGCTAGAACGCCCGCTGGTCTGGCAGAAACCATCGTCGATAGTTGATTTTTCGAAACGTCCGAAGCGAAATGGGCGAGAACGATGAAAACGGACAGAGAACATTCGACGAGAAGTTTTTCGATAGGTCCGCCAAGACGACCAGAAGTGGGCATGACCTGGGTCGCTGTGGCTGTCACCGTAACGCTGCAACCCAAAAAGAAAGAAAAAATTAAAACACTGACGAAAACAAAGCAAAAAAACTGATTTCAACAGAAAATTCTCAATTTTTCATCCGGCATTCCTCGTACCCGGAAATAAAATGACAAATTCCCGTTTTTTTTGGTTGAATACGACGATCGAAAATCGTAACGAGACAAAATTACCGATAAAACAATGATCGAATCGTTTATTTCTCACATGGGACCGCAAGAAATAATTTTGAGAGTGTCTTCCATGGGAAATGGATGATTATGGAGTGTAAAAAATGAAATAAATGATTGAGTCTACTTTTTGAAATATGGAGGTCGCATATGGGACGCCTTATGGAAGCCTCCGAGCCCAGGCGTCGTTCAATACTGTATATTTTCAGTATGTACTAGAAAACTCATATAAATATACATGTAGATATGGGGAATGAGTTACAGGTTCATGGTTGGATAATGTACGAAGTGGGACAGTTTTCCCCATCGATATTGAGACTTTTTCATCGTCCCTTCAGCCAGAGTACAAAAGTTCATGTACATGGTATAAAAGAGTGTGAGTAGCATGATCCCCATCGAGAGAGCAAGGTCCATCGACCCTTCGATGCGGGGAAGGACCGACAGGAAAAAGCCCCTTGCGGCAAGTGGATCCCCGCGGGCTATAATGTTTATATTAGTCGGTGCATCCTCCTCGACTCTCCGCACCCTTACGCACAGTTTTTTCGCACCCCAAAGGCCAAATCCATGAACCGCAATACTCGAAACAAGACTCTGCCAATTTTCTCACAGCTTTTTCACCCCTTGTCTATTATATGTGCACAATCATACGGGGTCGCGGGTAAGTGACCTCTCGCATTATATCTCATATGTGTATAATCCAATAGTGATCATCGACACCCACAGGCAACATGTTAATTGCCAGGGGATTCCGGTCCATCAAAAACGTGTTTTTATTCACCCGCATCTCTGGCGTTATTAAAAATATTCAAATAATTCATTTTTGGAACCTCGGGCGAAGGATATTTCGCAAAATTTCGCATTTTTTCAAGATTTATGTCAATTTTTCGTTTCATAATTTGGCAACTTTTATGGTGATCGTTTGGTTTCGAATGCGATTCATCATCAGTCGGATATCTCGTATGATGAATCTCTAATTCTTGTTCCCTGTGAATCCCCTTCCGAATAAATCCATCGTTAAGTACGCTTGACACAGATCAGTATCGGACAGCTCAGGTGATCCACGAGGGATGCAAATTTACAGTCTCTTCTCAAAAGCAGAAATGAGAGGGGATTAGGGTGGAGAGAAACATTAAGGAGGTTCCGCTATGGCGCAGAGAATAACGAATCAAGTGAGGCACAATTCCCAAGAAAAAATGACGATCTGCTTTCCGTTTAGCAAGCGATCCGTTGCCAAACTCCTAAAAAATGAGATGTCCCGAGCATTCTGTCGATTTTAACTAGAAATATCTCCTCCAAACATTCGTTGACCCCACTATTTTTTTATTGATTCGGAACCCTCGGAGTTTTTTTTTTATAAATTGAGATTTTAATACGCGTTTTATCTAATCGCGAAGTATTTTTAATATTTTTTTGATTTCATAAGGGTGAGAAATTTGCGTAAAGTCAATGTTGAATCAAGTGACTTCCGACTTGGAAAATTTGTAGTAAAAATTCGTTGACCTGGGATGATTTTGAAAGAGATTAAAGTTTGCTGTCTAAATAACAAAATATTTCGTTTTCAGATTTGAATCTAATTATCGCTCTACTAACGGAACGTGCTTAAAACGTAGACTCGTTGATGTGACAAATGATTGGAAGGCCAAGCGCGAAGGGGTGAACGTAAATGAGAATGAAAAAATCAATAAACGATAATAATGAGGCTCGTTCCATTTACTGCACATTATTGCATTTTTTTTTTTTAATATTATATTTTTTCCCATATGCCTCGGAGCTATTTTAAAAATCGACCTAGAGGTCACGTTGGACGACAAGGAGCGAGAGTTTTTTTCTTTTGTTCTCTGATGCAGCCGCGCGAACTCATAAAAATGTTTTTTTCTCGAGGCTTCGACGTCAAAGGAGAAAAGCATGATCGATAAACTTGCCACGCGTCTAATTCCCCATAACTCTCGCACGAGGAACAGAAGTTTCATCTTTTTTCCTTTCGTTTTGCACTTGACTCAAGTGCGCCTCGTATCTCCGCTTTATTCTCGCTGCAACCTGTGCTCCATTTTTCGCAATTCACACGAGAGGGTTGCGGCTCAAAATTACGAAGATGAAAAAAACAGCCGGCTCAGCCCCTCTCCGGGGACTGATGAACGATGCGTTTTAAATAAATTTTGCTAGTCGAGTGTCCGCGCGTCTGTGGTGCTGGGAACCCTCGCGTTTAACGAGCTATTGATACACCCTTCCCATCGAGAAGGGGCGAACAGACGACGATAGTCCTTCACTCCGCATTTCTGTCGATCCGTTTCTCTCCCTTCCGGCTTCACTTTCTCCCTTTCCACATAATCACGTCACGCAGACGATCGAGATGACGAGAAACCTTTGTGGTCAAAAGTTCGTGACGAAAAATTTATTTTCAACTGTCAAAATTTCCAAAAATCTTTCGTCCTAAAGATTTTTTTATTTTCAACGAGCCCATCTGAGAACAAAAAATTGGTTGAAAATTGACAGAACGATGTTGAGAAAAATAAAATTGACAAATGCTCACGAAGTTCATTTCGTGGCGTTCCCCATCATTGCTAATAATTTGGGAACGTTAATGTAGCCGAAACGATCAGCACTCAAAAGTTGATCGCTTCACACCCTCGTGCTCCGGATGAAAATAAAGTTCAACGAGGGGTAGAGAGATCGACACGGACAAATTGACCGCCTACGATCCGTCCGGATTGCCGATCATTATAAAGTTACAAGAATATGTAGCTGGGAAAATTTGGGGCAAGTGCAAGCAGCCCCTCGTCGTACTAGGGGTTGTGTGTTTCTTTACCACAGCGGAATATCTTTGTGGGAAACAGTCAGATGCTCGGGAGGAGAAAGTTTTCAAACTGGAGCACATTTGCTGACACGTGTATTTACGTGTATACAACAAAACGTCAGCTCTTCAATTACTCTTTTCAACACTCGTGTCTCTTCTCAAAAAGCTACATCAAATATTTCCACGTATGAATGCAAACAAAACGATTCTCGTCATTTATATTTCGCAACTAAATTGAAAATTATAATAAAAATTGCATCGTTGTTGAAAAAATCTTCGAATTGGGCAACAAAAAATCATAAAAATTCCTTTTAAGGAGGTTCCGCTATGGCGCAAGAGAATAACGAATCAAGTGAGGCACAATTACCAAAAAAATGACGATCTGCTTTTCGTTTAGCAAGCGATCCGTTGCCAAACTCCTAAAAAATGAGATTTTCCGAGCATTCTGTCGATTTTAACTAGAAATATCTCCTCCAAACATTCGTTGACCCCACTATTTTTTTATTGATTCGGAACCCTTGGAGTTTTTTTTATAAATTGAGATTTTAATACGCGTTTTATCTAATCCCGAAGTATTTTTAATATTTTTCCGATTTCATAAGGGTGAGAAATTTGCGTAAAGTCAATGTTGAATCCAGTGACTTTCGACTTGGAAAATATGGAGTAAAACTTGGTTGACCTGGGATGATTTTGAAAGAAATTAAATTTTGCTGCCTGAACAGGAGAATTAACAACAGAAATTCTAAGAAAAAATGGTGCGACGTACATTTTCATATGTTTTCCCATGAGAACTGATGATAAAAATGAGCAGTTGACTGTTTATGGCAAAGAACATGTGTCAAAGGAGAATCGAGAGCTCGGGTATTGAATTAATAAACGCCTATGATCTTTCGGGATTGTTAGAACGAACTCAAGGCGGTAACCGAAGCCCTGGGATCGCTTCTTTTTTTTATTCAAGCAAAAAAAGAGCCTCGACTATACAAGAACTCGAAAAAGGTCCGAACAATGCACGGAAACTCTCTCTGGTTCTCCACCTCCTCATGTTCATTTTTTATTTCGTCTTCTCGAACGAACCAACACCGGGTTTGGATTGAAGAAGACCGGATTCACGAATCGAGCTACGTGCATTATACTACTCACAAGCTATAGCCACGAAAATACAAGTGTGAGTCTTTCAATGGCGAATGGAACGAAAAAAGCGAAGAAAAATAATCATACGAGGGGACATACATTACAAAACGGGACAGGAAACGTGCACCCGCGCACACATTCATCCCGTGTGAATTTTGCTTTCGCAACGTGTGACAAGGGCTCGAAACATAGTGCGTCAAAAAAAAAAAAAAACTTGTCACTCGTCTGTAATCAGGTAAAGCCAAATAATTGAAAAAAAAAAACGAAGAAAAGCCACAAACTAGTAAAACTTGACCAAAGCTTTTCCGCTCTTTCGCAGGAAATAACGAATCAAGTGAGGCACAATTCCCAAGAAAAAATGACGATCTGCTTTTCGTTTAGCAAGCGATCCGTTGCCAAACTCCTAAAAAATGAGACGTTCCGAGCATTCTGTCGATTTTTACTAGAAATATCTCCTCCAAACATTCGTTGACCCCACTATTTTTCAATTGATTCGGAACCCTTGGAGTTTTGTTTATAAATTGAGATTTTAATACGCGTTTTATCTAATCGCGAAGTATTTTAAATATTTTTCTGATTTCATAAGGGTGAGAAATTTGCGTAAAGCCAATGTTGAATCAAGTGACTTTCGACTTGGAAAATATGGAGTAAAACTTGGTTGAGCTAGGATGATTTTGAAAGAGATCAAAGTTTGCTGCCTAAATAACAAAATTTTTCGTTTTTCGAAGGCTTGAAACCAAAGTCTGCAGGGAATGGCCAGTTGGCGAGAAATAATAAAAAAGATCGGGACAAAATCGTCAGGAAGATTCCAAACAAAGAAAAAAAGCATTTGCCTGTAGCTATCAGTGAAAAATGTTGGTGATTCGGCTAAAATTTTGAAAAGATATAAATTTGTATGAAACGAGAAGGTCGACAGATTTTTACTTTGTAATTCGTCACATTGATCATAATAATAATAATGATAATGTGGAAACGTGGTCGACGACTTGTATTGAATTTGGTATCAGGTATGGGGACAGTTGGGGTCGAAGCTCGTGATGAAGAAAAGGAATACGAAGAAGAGGGAGCGAGAGAGAACGAAGAGTGAGGAGAATCGTTGCTCGCTTGGTCCAAAAGAATTCTATTGACCTGGGTCTGTGGCCATAAGTGAGAGACGAAACGATAGAAGGAATCAGGCAGCTGTGAGTCTCGATCATCCCAAAAGATCCTTCTGCCTTTTGCCATGTATATATAAAGTGTACATGAACCGTGGTTGGGTGTTCTTTGCTTTGGAAACACGTGCCGGCCACATGTTGCACGAAACTAAATCTCCACCGGCAACATTGCAAGCCGCCAGTCGTCCTTTACGCGACTCTTCTCTATTGAAGAAAAAATCCTCGAACCTCTTGGCGAGACAAGCTGCACGGATGATTCTTCGCTATATTTTCCTTCACAATTGGCATATCCGCAAGACCAAATGCCTCTGGCAACCCAAGGGCAGATGTTACGCTCTTCAGTCATCATCAAAGACCCAAACAGACTGCAAAAAAGAAGAGAGTCTTACTAGACGAAATATATTAATTCCTACGACCCCCTCAGGTCGTCGCCCCCTTTGAATCAAGAGACACGACACAGTCACTGGCCCAAATACGATGTGAAAGGGTGTGTAACAATGAGAAGCTAAAAAAACACCAAAAAACTTGATCGCACAACTCCAAGATTTTCTCAAGTTTATTTGAGAAGGCAGATAAAAAAGTTGACGACAATTTTGGAGCCAAAATGTGTGGAAACAGCGAATTGACCTAAAATTTGCCACGAAACGTTAATTCGATAAAAGATTATCGAAAAATTCTCGTAAACGTGTTCGTAATGTGTGTTTTTTTCGTACAAATTACGAGGAAAATGTGAGCGAAAATGGAAGCGAAAAAAATACGAAAAAACGTGATCGCTCAACTCCAAGATTTTTTCGAATCTATTTGAGAAGGCAGATAAAAAAGTTGACGACAATTTTGGAGCCAAAATGTGTGGAAACAGCGAATTGACCTAAAATTTGCCACGAAACGTTAATTCGATAAAAGATTATCGAAAAATTCTCGTAAACGTGTTCGTAATGTGTTTTTTTCGTACAAATTACGAGGAAAAATGTTGATACGAATTTGTGGGTATGTTTAAGGACGTAAGAACCGAGGGACGAGGCCCAAGAGCGTCTCAAGGAACAGGAACACGTGTTGTATCGACCATCTGTTGGCATTCTGGCAGAAGACGAAGAAGGGCCCGAATTGAAGGAGAGACAGCGACCCTTCGATCCTACAAGTTGCACAGAGGGACTCGAAAGCTTCTTCCTTGTTGCCAGAACTTCTCAGCATAATCCCCCTCGTTCGAGATTCGTTTTTTTCCCCATTTTTTACACCAGCAAAGTCGAACAGCAAATAATGAATATTTCTGTACATCGACCCTTGCCTTGTAAATATACCCAAAAAAAAAAATGGATATGCATGTGCGATCGTACGTACGAAGGGTGTCATTGAATCTAAAAATATTTTTATCTCCCCACTAATAAGCCGGAGCGAGTGGGTGAAGAAACGAGAACTCTGTAAAAACCAACGAGTTCCCATGACGAAAAAGTGCAGCAAAAAAAGGCGAGCAGTCTAAATGTGAAAAGAGTCATTGTACGAGCTCATGCCTCCGTAAATAAAAATCGTGAGAGTGAGTAAAACTCGCATGTGCATCGAGAAGCTTTGGAAAAAAAAACTTTTCCACCACGTGTGCAATGTTTAGAGGAAAAGAGCAAAAAAAACTCATTGCAGGGCGTTTTGGAGTAAATTTTGAACTCCAAAATAAAGTAATGTTTGGATTTTGTCGTTTTTTCGGGATGATTTTTAGGACAGCTTGTAGAAAGTGAGTAAATCGGATGGAGAACTCGATTTCGGCGGCGCCCCTGGGCCTTTTCGTTATTGCTTTTGCTCTCTCGCGTTATTCTTCGCTTTTGGCCTGGCTTTATTATGAGCAGGAAAGGCGTTCCGCTCGCGCGCAGGTAACATTCTTACGGGCTACCTGACCCACCTGGCCTCATCTCACTCTCTCTTTCTCCGGGCCAACTCGCGTCGAACATCCTCCGATTTCGTGATGTCGAACAAAGCGGGTATGCGAGGCCGATTTTTTGCTGGGCCTCGTCGTACAAGAGGGAAAAGAAAAAAGAAAAATCGCTGCGCCCACGTGAGGCTTTTGGCCGGGCCGAGCAATCAGACTTGGAATCCTTCAACTTTCCTCTCCTAGTATAATCCACCGGCAAAAGAAAACGATGCAATTCCTCATTGACAGTTGAGTAAACAATCATTCGGAGGAGCCTCAGCATCCACGTGCGGGATTATCGATATCTCGAGCAGAAAATAAAAGAGAGACGGAGCTACGAATAAACGGCCAGACGTCCTTTCAACCAAAATGATAGACCCGAATATCCGGCTTTTTTCTTTACCCTCTCCGCGTCCTTTCTCGCTCAACTCGAGATATTGCTTTACCGCTAGCAAATGGAGATTTTAAAAAAACATTTGATATTTCCGGGAGTGATATTGCTCGGGCTTTTTCTAAAGGGAGATAAACCTTAAAAAATTGTGGATCGTGCACCTCGATCCACAATTTTTCAGCGCGTTCGAAACACTCGTGGAATCTTCTCGTTCTTGTTTCCAAAAAAATCATCGGCTAAATGGCCATTCGGTTTCCAAAGGACGACTCGACCCGAGGGAGGAAATTTTCGGAAAAAATCGGGACGTCGTCGAGGGGCAAGAAAATACATAAATGGTCTTGCTTCACTGTGACTTCCGGTTGGCCACGCGCACCGCGTGTGGCTCCGGATCGACGTCACCGTCGACGTCCACGACTACGTCGGGCACCTGCTTCCTTACAGCTGTTTCCTGGCTCCGGGGGTGGCAACAAACATATTAATAGACGAGACCGCGTGTGTGTGTGTGGAATCGGCTCATTTGTAATGCGAAAGTTTTGTTTTTGTTTCTATTCGAGTGAAAATTATCGAGAGCCGGCAAATAAATCGATTCAACGATTTTATCACGAACAATGGCACGAAATTCCCGAATAAATCAATCGCCCAACTCGTTCGTTCCAATTGCAGCTCCGCTTTTGTCGCCAATTCAACAAATTCGATAACTCGATTCAATGCCAAATTCAAAGAGGAACAAAGTGTCCGAAACGTCGACGGTTCGAGCGGGCGAAGCGATAACAGACAGAGAAGACGACGACGAGTTCTCAAAGGCTTATAGCAAAGTAGAACGATCGGCAAGTTTCCGAGAGAGCTTAACTCGCTTCCTGGACGTGGTGAAAAGCCGACAGGGATGAATCTGTTCCAAATTGTATGGAAGGGAAAGCGAACCGTCAACAAAAGCCAAGGGTTCTCCCTGATTTCGGAGAAAAAAGAGAATTAGATGCATAAAAATGAGAAAATATTCGATGAATTACGAGCATCATGAATGTCGTTGCTGGAAATGCAACAAAACGTTTTCCGCAGCGTCACACGTTGAAAAAGAGAAAATGGGAATAAAGTTACTCGTTAAGACTCTCGATTTATCGGTTTCGTTATCGTTTTTTTTCTGGGCTCAACTTTTGTCTGACCAGAATGTATGCGAAGGAGTAAAACACAATACAAGGACATGACACCCCCCTTAGGGACACCTCGTGGTCTCTCGGACTGTTTTGCGGGTCTTTTTCACAACAGATGCAAGTCGTCCCTGCTTTATTTTTTTTTTTACTCCTCCCTGAAGGGTGACTTTGTTCGGCATCTCTCTCTTTCCTGGCTCTGCTGGGTGTGATCCCTGGAGACTTGTGTCAGGGGGGTTTGAATTTTCTCTCTTCGTTTTTCACTTTGCTATCGTCACATCCTCGCTGCGGTCAGCCCAGTTAACTAGAGTATTGTTCGCTTATTATTTCGGTACATATCGCGCACTTGTTCCATGTTTGTGGCTGTCGTATGGCGCGTTATGATCGGGGACCGAGTGAATGTTGGCAATATGGGTGAGGCTGGAGAGTGTCGAGCGTTTGTTTAGTCATTTTTTTTGCCAGCCTTTTTTTGTTGATTCGGTGGAGAGGAATAACCGCGCAGAGTGTCGTGAAAAATTCTGAAATTCTGGAGGCGAAGCTGCTCCATTATTTGCGTGACAGGGAGGGACGATGGCGAGAAATAATGACTCTGAAGTTTGCATCGTTGGAATGCAACGAAATTCATTTTTATCTTTGGCAAAAATAATTATTTAAATGGAGAATTTAATTACGATGATAAAATGATCGATTTTGAGCCCCAAAAAACGTATCGAGTGGATAAATTTAGATGATATTGAAATCTGAACAAATTATGAATAAAATCAAATATTTTTCGTTGCATCCTAACGTTGCAAACTTCAGCATCATATTTTTGATGATTCTGAAGTTTGCATCGTTGGAATGGACCGAAATTCTTTTTTATATTTGACAAAAATAATTATTCAAATGGAGAATTTAATTACGATGATAAAATGATCGATTTGAAGCCCCAAAAAACGTATCGAGTGGATAAATTTGGATGATATTGAAATCTGAACAAATCATCAATAAAATTAGATATTTTTCGTTGCATTCCAACGTTGCAAACTTCAGCATCATTAAAAATTTCCCGAAAATGTATTTATTGACGCTCCAATCAATCGAGTTTTTCAAATTATCTCCATAATTTATAAAGAAAACGAGAAGCATTTTCTTTACGCTCGATTCGCAATTTGTACTTCCTCCAACAGCCAAGAATACTGCCAACTTTCGGTCAGCATTTTTCCAACTGTCCAACGTTCCAACGATCGTGCCAGCTTCTCACGACAAAAACTCACATTGAAAATGCAAGCCCGAAAGATTCGTACCCAAAAATTGTATTTATTATCTACTGTATACTTATTATTAATTAATCAGTACGATTAATATTGTTAAATGTGTGTGCGAGTATTGTAGACATCGCCAATAATAAAGAAATATCATTACCAACAAATAATTGCTCATTTGGTACTTTTCAAATCGTGAAAAGCATATTGGGTCGAAAAATTTGGATGACATTGAAAATTGAAGGAATCTTCAATGAAATTAAATATTTTTCGATGCATTCCAACGCTGCAAACTTCAGCATCATGAGAAATAAATGGGGAGATGTGGCGAAGAAAATACAAAGGACAAGACTGAGCTTCCGAGAGCCGGAGAAAAAAGCACGAGCAACCGAGCAGAATAAATGCGATAAAATCAAAAATTTGTAACGAGGGACAAAAAACGAAAAAGCCTCGAATTGGAGAATTTCGAGTGCAGGTATTCCAAGAAAAAAAACGCGAAGAAAGTGCGTGGAGGAGACGAAAAAGAAGGAGCGGACGAAGGTGCTGGTTGTTTCGAGATACCGCGAGGAGGCAACAATTTTTCGTGAGGCTACGAAACATCTGCTCCGATCTCTCTTTCCTCCTGCTCGCATCTCGCTCGATTTTTAAATACACACGAGACACCTATGGCCGTGTGTTGTGAATATATAATGCGGAGAGTCTGTGTGTAGACACGTAGAGATATGAATTCAGGCGGGAGAAGAAGCTTCAAAAAGTCCGGCAAATAAATGTTCACGGGTTGGTGAAACGCGTCCTGCCTCGATGAGGAGAGGGAGGAGGTGGAGGAGAATCTTTCGTGGTACGAAGCGAAGGTATTCCCTTGCTCGATTATCTGCTTACGAGCCATGCAGCAGCATTCGCTCTTGTTCCATTCCTTCAGACACACACACATGCGTGCATCGATGGTTTTTGGTCCACGAAACATCTGCGGCAGCTGCTGAGCGTCGGCGTCGAGCTCCTCAGTCGACTGGCAGGGAGAAGGCAGGTGCGTTACGACGAGATCTCTTCCTCTCCTTCGCCTGCCAATTACGCGTGCCTCTTTCTGCCTCCGCCTCCTTCCCCCTCGCTCTTTTCCATCCTCGTTTTATCTCCTTCTTACCAAACCGAGAATTCTCGAGTGTCCTGTGCCTGTAAATACGTGGCTGCTCGTGTTGTTCGCTCGCACACACGACCAAAAGGCGCCACTCTCCTCTCTATCGCCCCGAAATTTCTTCCTTTTGTTTCGCTTTGTACTCTTCTTCTTCTTCTTCAGCGGGGACCGATCATCTTGTCAAAAATAAATAAAAAACTGTACGGCCCCGAGCCTCGTCTTGGCACGTGCACGAGCCTCTCTCTCTCTCTCTCTTTTTCTCTGCTCTCGAAAAAAAACATGCTCGTAATCAATGGGGCCCGTGACGACGAGAGTCAAACGATTTTTTTATCTTTCTCTGTCTGATTTTGTGCATTTTTTCATTTTTATTGACATTTCTGGCCTTAGAACTCTTCGAATTTTGCTCTCGTTACTTTCTCGATTATGCAATTCCATAGCGCAGCACGTACCAGCTGTTTCTTGAGAATTAAAAGAAACGAGCAGACCCGCAAATCCTCATTCGCGAGCCTCTCCATGAACCGGTTTTTAATTCAAGTCGAAGGAATAATTCTTGCGACTGGAAAAGTCCACTCTCCTTTGTCAAATCGGTCGGTGTCTTTGCACATCGTACGTTTCATTTTTTTTCTCTTTGCGTTCGTGCACGGATCGTGGAAAAAACTGTACGAACTTAAAAGAAATTGTACGTTGTCGAATTTCGCACGTTTCGCAGCTGCTCGCGACCACTCTCCTCCAATCTCTATGCCAAAAAGTCACTCTCCGAACAACCGGAAATCAAACTTTATCCTCTTCAAATACTTTTTCAAGCCGCAACGGAATCGCTCGCGACATATCTTGCGAAATAAACGGGTCAGCCATTTCGCTCAACCTGAATTTTTACGCCCTTGGTATTTCCTTCAAAATTTAAGTTTCAACAAATTTTTCAATACGAAATGTCACTTTGTGCCGTTTTTCCTTATTCTATGACGTTAATTTTCGTTGTCATGAAAAATCAATTAACTTGAAAAATGAAACAGCGTGAATTTTGGATCAAGGAGGTTCCGTTAGTAGAGCGATAATTAGATTAAAATCTGAAAACGCAATTTGTTGTTATTTAGGCAACAAATTTCAATCTCTTTCAAATCATCCTGGGTCAACCAAGTTTTACTCCATATTTTCCAAGTCGAAAGTCACTTGATTCAACATTGGCTTTACGCAAATTTCTCACCCTTATGGAATCAGAAAAATATTAAAAATACTTCGCGATTAAATAAAACGCGTATTAAAATCTCAATTTATAAAAAAAACTCCAAGGGTTCCGAATCAATGAAAAAATTGTGGGGTCAACGAATGTTTGGAGGAGATATTTCTAGTTAAAATCGACAGAATGCTCGGAACGTCTCATTTTTTAGGAGTTGATTGTCATTTTTTTGGAAATTGTGCCTCACTTGATTCGCTATTCCCTTGCGCCATAGCGGAACCTCCAAATGATCAAAATATTTTGATGCTAAAGTTTGCAACGTTGAAATGCAACGAAAAATATTTGATTTTATTGTTGATTCGTTCAATTTTCAATGTCATTCAAATTTTTCGAGTGGCAAAAATCGACAATTTTATCATCGTAATTGAATTCTCCATTTGAATGATTATTTTTGCGAAATATAAAAAAGAATTTCGTTGCATTCCAACGATGCAAACTTCAGAATCGTATATTTTGGCGTACTCGTTCGAATGTCATTTCTTTGCATCCGAGTGTCGTTCAAGAATAATTCTCAAATAATACGACGCTGTATGAGCTAATAATTAAAATATAAAATAAAAAATGCACCAGCAATTGCAGTTTTTTGAATAAAAAGGAAATCTCTCTCCCCATTTTCCAGTGAGTTGTTCCCTCACGGCAAAAAAATAAATGAATAGCAATAACAGATGCAAAACTTCCGGTTTGCTTTGCTGCTCTTAAAGGCCAGAATTACGAGACCACAAGGTATTAAGTTGGTAGAATCGTTGTCGGTTGTACATTAATCGTAAACTGTGTATTTTCTCATATCTTACTCACCCATAGAGCATTGCAGCCCCTGCTATGCCACCGCCGCATTGTGCCGCGATATATAGAGCCGCACGAAGCGGCGAGATTCTCCTGGATAGAGCGAACGATACCGAGACCGCAGGATTAACGTGACCTCCTGTACAAAACAAAAATCCCCATAAATAAATTTGACCGAGCAGAGTCCAAAAAGAAGAAAAAAAAGGTCACGATGCTGAATCGAGAAGGCCAAAAATTCCACGTTTTGTCGTTTTCGAGGTCGATTTCCATTGAATCGAAATTGTGTTCGAAAAAATGGAAAAAACGAATCAAAGACGAGAGACTCGAAGAATTTTCTCAAGGAAAGCGAAAATCGAGTTTTTTAGTTGGGAAATTAGTTGGAATGAGATAAAATGAGTTGGCCACAAACGTCAATGTTCGAATGACGCAGAGGCCTGTAATGGAGGATTATAAATAGAATAATTGATGCGTATCAGGACTGGCTTTTGTCCAGCATCAAAAGGGAATAGGTGCAACGATCTCCGGCCTCGTGGACTCAAACTTTTGTTTCGTTGCTTTGCCTTTTTTCTTTTGCAGTCGTAAGGTCAGTGCTCGTGTACTCGGGTCATCGGGACATTCGCACTGTCAATACAAGGGCCGTTCTAGACTCGTAATGTCGAACGTCAAACTGTTTGCCTGTGGATACGGGCTCATAGGGCAGCAAACGAGCTATAATCATTTAACGAGCCAATCGACAGAGCAACCATGAGGGTTGACCGCAAATTTGCTACCGCAATGCTTGTAAAATCGGAAAATCAACGGAGCTCTCGTGCGCTCGAAATTCTGCCGAGAATCTCTCAACAAAAATGACGACGAAGCTTCAAAAATCGCAGAGTAATGGAAATTTTTCTTTGAAAAACTTTGCAATGGCCCGGAAAATCGCGGTGAATCGATGAATTGAAAAAAATCGAATTTTTCGAGGATCCAATCGAATTTTTTCGGTCGCTTTCAAGTTTTTCAAGGAGCTCTCTCTCTCTCTTGTGCGCTCGAAATTCTGCCGAGAATCTCTCAACAAAAATGACGACGCAGCTCCAAAAATCGCAGAGTAATGGGAATTTTTTATTTGAAAAACTTTGCAATGATCCGGAAAATCGCGGTGAATCGATGAATTAATAAAAATCGAATTTTTCGAGGATCCAATCGAATTTTTTCGGTCGCTTTCAAGTTTTTCAAGGGATTTTTATGTTTTTCACGACTTTGAGAATTCCATAATTGTCTTTATTCCAAGGTCGGCGAAAAAGGTGAGAAAATTGGGTAAACTTACCACTGACTTGTCCGAAGATCAGGTAAATCGCTGCGATGGCAAAACCGGAGGCGATGGCTGTGGCCAAAACGGATAAGCCGCTACCATAGACATTGGAGGATGCGGCGGCACCGAGAACAACGAAACCGAAGAGGAAAGTAGCGAAGCACTCGACAGCAACGGCTCTCCAGAGTTCGAGACTGCGGGCCTCGATGGACATCGGTGGTCGTCGTTCGGCGGTCACGGTTTCGACGTGGTTTTCCCTGAGTTCGGATAATTTAGCCAAAAGAGTGACGATGTGAGAATCGACGTCACGTGGTCCAGCTTCCGTGGCCATTTTCACGATTTTTTTCTATAAAGCGAGAACTGATCGAAGGAAAAATTGAAATTGTGCTAATTGTCCGTTGACGATTCGTCGTCAAAACATTTTCTATGCAATCTCGAAAACGAAAAATGCTCCTGGACGTCAAAAATTCCGAAGTTACACTCGCGCTCTCGATCATTCACTACCCGCAGAATTTTCCATTCATTTCTTCACCCGCACAAAGTCGTTTTTTTCTCTCTACAACACAAATATTCCGGGATGTTTCTCAACAGCGCGAAGAGCTCGTAAACGAGGCTAAACGAAGTTTAATTGAAGAGCATGAGCCAGTCCTGAGAGAGCACGAGAGACCGAGACTGTTTAATAAGTAAAAGAGAATTTAACGATAATAGTCGTTGATATTAATTCTCCCTTCTCGGCTTGTACGCCGACGTAATTGAACGAGTTGAAAATACGCTCAGTAACGAATTTTTTCACGCGACACTTTGTCTTTTCTTCGCTCTCGAAAGCCTCGGAGCAGCGATGAATCTTGAAACGAAAACTTTGAAATATCGAAGGGAACCTTCGATGTTGCCGCTCCGGCAACGCGCTCTCGAGTGACAACGAAATTGTACGAGGCGAAACAAGTGGCTCCGGACTGAGAATGAGAGACCGAGGATGAAGAGTGCGCTTGGCCGCTTCACCGAGCACCCCCGTCCGCACGCCCCCACCCTCGACACACTCGCTTTGCCCCCACGAGGGCAACTCCAGCTCGAGAACAGCTTTGGCCATTCTTTCTTGCAGACCATTATGCACATTATGCAGCCTCTTAACTTTCCTGTAAACATTCGAAAATTATATAATTAATCGCTAAACCATTAAATTTTACATTTTTTAAGATCGAGCTGTTAAAATTAGTGAAATTGCCCATTTTATTTGGTCATTTTTACATTCCAATGAAAAAATATTTCCACTCGACGCGAAAATTTCGGGCTTGATTGAATTTCATTAAAAATATCAAATATTGATTTAATCATTACATAAATAATGATTTTTTCAATAATCACATAGTCAAGACTTTTGTATTATTGATTTTGGATAATTTGATCGATTCGATAATTAGAAAATAATCAGGAATTTCCTAATCAATAAATAACGAAATGGAATTTTTTTTCTGCCGTCAATATATTCACCAAATTTTCGATTTAAGGCTGAACCGTCGGTTTTCGGATTACCGTTCAGAAATTAATGAATTTTTGTACAGTGGTAGATTAAGATTAGAAAAAAATCCAGCCAATTTTCAAGAGGCTACAGAGAACCGGAAAAAAGATATTCGCGCTGATACTTTCATGAATTTCACATTGATTTGCACTTTACAATGAAAACTGTGATTTCTCTGAAGAATTGATAAGAATTCGTGGGTAAAGACAATGAAAACTGAGATTTATCATAAAACTCAATGTTAAATGTTCTGCCGATGCGAATATCTTTTTTCTGGTTCTCTGTAGCCTCCAGAAAATTTGACTGCATGTTTTTTTAATCACAATTTACTACGTATTCGTATAAATGGAGTTTCAAGGGTGTAATTAGTGAATCAATAAATTTGGACCGGAACTCGTTGAGCGACAGGAGCTCTGGACGATGGCGAGAAAATTGGTGACTAAAAGGTCGACTCTCTGAAAGTAGCTGAGAAATTAGTTGATAGCGTTTGCTCCTAATGACCCTCGATGGACCCGGAGTCCATTCCATGAGAATCGAGTATTTTAAAGATCACCATGAGCCTCAATGTTCAAAAGCTAAAAATTGTTGCTCTCCAACGCAATTAAAACTATTTTTCCAAGTATCGAGTTATCTCGGCCACGTTTATGCGATACGTTCGACTTGATTTCGTGGTTTGCGGTCAACCGGCATTTTTTTTCGATTTTGTCTTCGTCGATGACTCGTGTTATCGTTTTTTTGGAGTAGCAACAAAATACAAGGCCGTACGGAGAGAGACTGATAAATCGTTATCGATTGAGTCGGTTGCAGATGGAACCGTTTCCTCGTATTTATCTAATCGACGCGGGCTAGTGAGGGTTGATAAGAATTTCATGCTGCTCAAACGTTATTTCTAAGATTCCCCTCCCAGTGGCCGATTTTTAGTTCGAGTCCACGCTCTGATTCATCGGATCAATGATCATTGTGTGCAGCTCGTTGCACGTATGAAAAAAAAAACGAGCTCACAGTTTGCATTTCCATCAACAAGTTTCTCGCACGAAACATCAACACGCTTTATCTTTCTTTCAATTTTCCTCTCCTCTGCTTAATTCCTCGAGGGACGACGAGTTCGTGGGCTCGTAAACAGTGCAGTCGTTTCATGAGGAGCGCAGTGGCAATCGGTGACGCGTAGGCGACCAATCAGATCTCAGACTCACTCCTCACATGACGATTCATTTGAAAAAATTGGCCACTGCCCTCTCGAGTTCGCTATCGAAAATTCTCTTACACACGACACTCTGACAGTCTTCAGTCCATCTTCACAAGTGAACTAACTGACCTCTCCTAAAAAAACGTCCAATCGAGCCAAGTTGAATCATTTAAATTTCTAAAACCGTGACAAACCCCGAAATCTGAATATTTAATTTTCCGCAGATCCTCGAAATCATCTCCGCCAGTGAATTAACTGACTTTTCCTAAAAAGCGTCCCACCGAGCCAATTGGAATCATTTCAATTTCTAAAACCGTGACAAAACCCGAAATCTGAACATTTAATTTTCCGCAAATCCTCGAAATCATTTTCGCTCGTGAACGAACTGACTTCTCCCAAAAAAATCCAATCGAGCCAATTGGAATCATTTAAATTTCTAAAACCGTGACAAACTCCGAAATCTGAAGATTCAATTTTCCGCAGATCCTCGAAATCATCTCCGCCAGTAAATTAACTGACTTTTCCTAAAAAACGTCCAAACGAGCCAATTGGAATCATTTAAATTTCCAAAACCGTGACAAAACCCGAAACTTGAATATTTAATTTACCGCGAATCCTCGAAATCGTTTTCGCTCGTGAACGAACTGACTTTTCCCAAAAAAATCCAATCGAGCCAAGTCGAATCATTTAAATATCTAAAATCGTGACAAAACGCAAAATCTGATCCATTAATTTTCCGCAGATCCTCGAAACAAAACTTCGACTTGCAACCTTTCGAAAACAAAATCGAATTGAGCTCCGGCGACGTGAAGAGAACGCGGAATCGTGAATCAATTTCGTGATTCACGTCGTGTCGGCGCGATTAGTCAGACTAATTATTGAATGAACAAGAAAAATGACACATTCAAGCGTTGAAAACCGTAACGATTAATTGTCATCTGCAACACATTCCATGACCGAATGGATTTTCGTGTAAAACGAAATTAATATCATAAATTTTATGCAGAAAAATCTCTGTCGCCCTCGTATGGAATTGTTTTCGTAAAATTGTTAGAAATCGCGACATTTTGTTTGTCAAAACAGTTTTAAAAAAAGTTTCAACCGTAACGTCAAAGTGGGGACTGCACGAGATCCATAACGATAAAGCGAGAATGTTGCATTCCAGAAAATCATAATCATAGTTTGCTGAGCTGTATTTTTCATTTGTGACACGATTTTACGTGTGGGTCGCGATGTTAGATACGAGTGAGCGTAATATAAATACCGTAAGCGGTAAAGAGTGTACAGTGTGTGTTTAGTGGCAACGTGACGTTTGACGTGTGTGTGTGTGTGCAGGGAAGTTCATTCACGTTAGCGTAGTTGGCCGATTTGTTTATGTGCAGCGTGTGTTTACGATATGACTGTAATCCTTGGGAGCTGATAGTGGGGCGGGGGAAACGAGAGGGAGAGGGAACAACATCGAGTTGGTGTAATTTAAAAGGTAAAACAGAGACTTTCCCTTTTGCCCAGCGGCGTGGACGACTCATCGTGACGAGAACGGTCAATCGGGACGTAGGTCAGAAGGAGTGCAGGCGAAGCATATTGCAGCAAAAAGTTGGGACTCCCGCGTGTTCTTGCGGTGGTTGAGCAAGGTGTGGCGAGGAAAGCCAGGGGGAGACACGCACGAGTTTCTTACTATACTGTAGAGAATTTTGGGATATAGTGGTAAAGTCTGTGTTTGCCTAGACGTTGAGTGGGGATATAGTCGAGCGACGGGGCCTCCGACTGGTTCGCATACTGTAGACGACTCTATAGTTATGCCAGCGTGACTGTTACATCGCAACACTGCGAGTAACGTACGAGGAATCGTCAGTGAATCGTTCGCACGCGGCAAGATGGTGCCGCTCGGAGCTGTACACGCCTTTGTTAAAGGGCGCGTCACTCTCGTTGTGGTGTTGTTGTTTCACTTTGTAGTGCAAATTCATTCTCAGAACAGTAATCCTTACGGCGAACGAGCTTATAATCGTGGCGGTGTTTATGTCCCTCCCGGCACTCCAGGACACCAAACCTACGTTTACAAGGACCGAAGATACGGTTATCAGCCAAGCTACCTGGATCCTATTTACAGGGGACCCACCAGGGCACCCGAGGATCGTTTCAACTTTGGGGTAACGTGTCAGGATCCTTTACAAATTTCAACTTTTATTTTTTCTTACATTCTACCAAGTTACGAGACTTTATTTACCTCGGCCTTTGTACAGTCACCGCTCGCGTGCTCCAGTTTTACTCCACCTTCCTTCTTGAAACTTTGTCGATCGATAAGAAAGATTCCTTCGTTGTTTGTACCATCGAGCTCGATATATAGCGACGGAGCGTTTGCAACTGTTGAGCGGTCCGGAACAACTGAAATTCGAAAAGTTTCTAATTTGTTTTGTGTTTGTTGACTAATGTCATTTTTCTCGTTTCTGGGGCATTGTTGATGAGACGCGAAGTGAAGTTTTTGCTGAGCCATGTTGATTGGTGTTGATTCAGGAGGCACCGAGGCATCCGGAATTGCCGGGAATATTGGGCGGATGGCGGGAAGATCTTCAGGGCAAAGAGAGACCGGATTCGAAAAATTTGGACAAGGATATATTCGTGACAACTGATTACGGACAAGTGCAGGGATTCAAAGTTTATCTGTACGATCATCCGGAAGCGAGACACAGACCATGGAACTTACCTGTTGAGAGAATAACAGCGAGTGTTAATGTTTTTTTGGGAATTCCTTACGCGATGCCACCAACGCGAGATGGTCGATTCAAACCACCGCAAAGACACAAGTAAGTACAGTCTCGAGACCCTTGAATTTGCAATGAGACGAATTAAGGAGGTTCCGCTATGGCGCAGGGAATAACGAATCAAGTGAGGCCAATTCCCAAGAAAAAATGACGATCTGCTTTTCGTTTAGCAAGCGATCCGTTGCCAAACTCCTAAAAAATGAGATGTTTCGAGCATTCTGTCGATTCTAACTAGAAATATCTCCTCCAAACATTCGTTGACCCCACTATTTTTTTATTGATTCGGAACCCTTGGAGTTTTTTTTTATAAATTGAGATTTTAATACGCGTTTTATTTAATCGCGAAGTATTTTAAATATTTTTCTGATTTCATAAGGGTGCGAAATTTGCGTAAAGCCAATGTTGAATCAAGTAACTTTCGACTTGGAAAATATGGAGTAAAACTTCGTTGACCCAGGATGATTTTGACAGAGATTAAAGTTTGTTGCCTAAATAACAGCATATTTCGTTTTCACATTTTAATCTCATTATCGCTCTACTAACGGAACCTCCTTAATTATCAATTCCAAATCCAAGTTACAACCATTTATTAAAATCGAATGAAAAACTTTTCCGAAAAAATGACGATCTGCTTTTCGTTTAGCGAGCGATCCGTTGCCAAACTCCTAAAAAATTAGATGTTCCGAGCATTCTGTCGATTTTGACTAGAAATATCTCCTCCAAACATTCGTTGACCCCACTATTTTTTTATTGATTCGGAATCCTTGGAGTTTTTTTTATAAATTGAGATTTTAATACGCGTTTTATCTAATCGCGAAGTATTTTTAATATTTTTCTGATTTCATAAGGGTGAGAAATTTGCGTAAAGCCAATGTTGAATCAAGTGACTTTCGACTTGGAAAATATGGAGTAAAACTTGGTTGACCTGGGATAATTTTGAAAGAGATCAAAGTTTGCTGTCTAATTAACAACAAATTGCGTTTTCAGATTTTAATCTAATTATCGCTCTACTAACGGAACGTCCTTAATTGTAGGCCTTGGCAGCTTTTGCAAGCTGTAGATTGGGGCCCAGCTTGTCCACAGCCCAGCGCCTATACCGGAGCCACGAAAGGTATTCGTGACGTTGACGAAGACTGTCTTTACCTCAACATATTCACGCCGAACGTGAGTTTATCGAAAATTTTACAATTTTCATTAATTGTCACTGATTCCCTGAAAATTAACGACTTTCACCAACGTCGCAGGCTCAGTCGGGTGTGGGCAAGCGTTATCCGGTTATGATTTACATTCACGGTGGTGAATTTATTCACGGAGCTAGCAATCAATTCCCAGCACACATGCTAGCCGCATTTTACAACGTTGTCGTCGTATCCATGAATTATCGTCTCGGAGCACTGGGTACAGTAAATTCCGGAAGTCTAATTTCCTGATTAAATTAAAATAAAATAATGAATCGTGTCAACCTTTGCGAATCGATTGTCAACAGGATTTTTGAGCACCGGAGATGAAAACAGTCCGGGAAATTATGGAATCCATGATCAAGCAATGGCGTTGCAATGGGTTGCCGACAACATTCAAAATTTCAATGGAATGCGAGATTCTCTGACACTTTTCGGACCTGGCGCTGGCGCCGCGAGTGCTGGACTGCTCATGGTCGCCCCGAGGTACAATTTTCCCTCTCTAAATTCAATCCATCGAAAAAATACCTCGTCACTCGTAATTCTAAGGAATGATTGTGCAAATTTGAATTTTAGGACAAGACATCTCGTCTCCAAAGTCATTGCTCAGTCCGGCTCAGCTGTGGCCGATTGGGCGCTAATAGTTGACAAATATCGCGCGCAAAACACCTCGCGAGTTTACGCGGAATCGATAGGTTGCAGTATTGAGAGTAGCTTCAAAATGATGCAGTGTCTAAGAGACTCTCGGAGCTTTTTCGATCTGGGTAATTCAGAGTTGAAACCACACGTTGGAATGTTTCCTTGGGCTCCTGTGCTCGACGTTAATTTCACTGTGCCTCACGGTTTCTACGATGATTGGAGAGCCGAGGATTGGCACTTTTTCACTGGCACGGCTGAGGACAGCATACGGGCTGGAAACTTTAGCAAAAATCTTGTTTACATGGCCGGCGTTACGACGCAAGAAGCGGCCTGGATTATCCGTAAGATCGTTGACTCAATTTTTGGAGACTTGAACCATGTTGCATCGCGTTGCAACGCAACGAAAACTTGTCATTTTTTAACCCTTCGTGGTCACACTGGGTTGATTCTACCCAGTCCATTTTCGAACCCGTATTGTGACCAATCTATCGGCCCGAAAATTCTCAAAAAATTACTGAACGACCCTTGAACATTCCAGTTTAGATACGGTAAACTTTCCCGAAAGAAATCCAAGGCCAACATATTTTTTTAAATGCAAAATGAAGAAAAAAAACGGGAAAAAAAAGTTTTTTCACTAAAATAATCGTCACTTTGTGGATTTTCAATATTTTTGCCTGAAATTTGGACCTGATATTCATCAGATCTGGTTCTTTTGTGAAAAAAATAGTAGGATAGCGCGCGTTTGAAAAAACATATTAATTCCGTTATTTGAAGTGGGTGGATTTCAAAGTGGATTTTAGAGACTTAGCGTTAGCGGCGGTAAAACTTATCGCCGCCAACGCGCAATGGACACCACAAACTGTCGTTAAATGACGATTACAGCCCCATCAATTACCGGGAACTGGGAGATATTTACGTCACAAGTTGTCCACTGGGTGGATTCTACCCACAGTGACCACGAAGGGTTAATTAACAAATTTTTCGTTGAATTCCGACGATGCAAAGTTTAGTATCATAAAGTCTCCTGGAACTCTTTGCCATAATTTTTCTCTGGCTTGCCTAGACAACAATGCGACTTTAAGGAAAAAAAATTGGCGCATCGATGCTGAAGCGTTCGACCAGAAAATCTGGGAAATGGTACTGCGGTACAATTATACACTGAATCCTTGGGGCGTCTACGAAGCGATTAAATACATGTACACATTTTGGCCAGATCCAAAAAACGTCACACTCATACGCGATCAGTATATAAACGTGAGTATCTGCCAGATTATTTCTCCTTACGACTTAAGAATGATTTTTGACAAGGTCGTCCATGATAATCTCGGAATTTTGCGTTCCAGTTGCTAACCGACTTCAATTATGTCGCTCCATTCGACAAAATCGCCAAACTCTTGGTGGAGAAAAAAGTTCCAGTCTATCTTTACGTCATGAACACAACGATCGAAGCTCTGAATTTACCGCATTGGCGAAGAGTTCCCCACGACACCGAGCATCTTCTGCTCACGGGAGCTCCTTTCATGGATACTCGTAAGGGACTTTCATCAATTTATTAAGGAGGTTCAGTTAGCAGAGCGATAATTAGATTAAAATCTGATTTAGGCAGCAAACTTTAATCTCTTTCAAAATCATCCTAAGTCAACGAACTTTTACTACACATTTTCCAAGTCGAAAGTCACTTGATTCAACATTGGCTTTCCGCAAATTTCTTACCCTTATGAAATCAGAAAAATATTAAAAATACTTCGCGATTAGATAAAACGCGTATTAAAATCTCAATTTATAAAAAAAACTCCAAGGGTCCCGAATCAATAAAAAAAAAGTGGGGTCAACGAATGTTTGGAGGAGATATTTCTGGTTGAAATCGACAGAATGCTTGAAACATCTCATTTTTTAGGAGTTTGGCAACGGATCGCTTGCTAAACGAAAAGCAGATCGTCATTTTTTCGGAAAAGTTTTTAATTCGATTTCAATTAATAGTTGTAACTTGGGTTCGGAATTGATAAATAAGGAGGTTCCGTTAGTAGAGCGATAGTGAAATTAAAATCTGAAAACGAAATATTTTGTTATTTAGGCAGCAAACTTTAATCTCTTTCAAAATCATCCCAGATCAACGAACTTTTACTACATATTTTCCAAGTCGAAAGTCACTTGATTCAACATTGGCTTTACGCAAATTTATTACCCTTATGAAATCAGAAAAATATTAAAAATACTTCGCGATTAGATAAAACGCGTA
Source organism: Diadegma fenestrale (assembly GCA_037043255.1). Taxonomy (NCBI): domain Eukaryota; kingdom Metazoa; phylum Arthropoda; class Insecta; order Hymenoptera; family Ichneumonidae; genus Diadegma; species Diadegma fenestrale. Next base: position 13,465,560 of record CM073317.1, read on the forward strand.
TTAAAATCTCAATTTATAAAAAAAACTCCAAGGGTTCCGAATCAATAAAAAAATAGTGGGGTCAACGAATGTTTGGAGGAGATATTTCTAGTTGAAATCGACAGAATGCTCGGGACATCTCATTTTTTAGGAGTTTGGCAACGGATCGCTTGCTAAACGAAAAGCAGATCGTCATTTTTTTGGTAATTGTGCGTCACTTGATTCGTTATTCCCTTGCGCCATAGCGGAACCTCCTTAACCAACTAATTTCATTTTGAATTTAGCCGTTGATGAACTAATGGGAATTACTGTCTTTTAGAGTTTTTCCCGGAAAAGTGGGGACTCAGAAGAGACATGTGGACGGACAATGATCGCAACATGAGTCACCTTTTTATGAAGATGTACGCCAACTTCGCGACCTACGGGTAATTGACTTCTCCTTAACTCCCGGCAACCACGTATCAATTTATATCGTTGAAAATGTTTGTATGATTTCGCAGGAATCCAACACCTTCCCAAATACTCGGTTTGCATTTCGAGGTTGCCAAACCCGGTTACTTGAAGTATCTCAACATCAATACGACCTACAACAGTTCTGTACTTTACAATTATCGTCAGACTGAAAGCGCTTTTTGGTCGGAATATCTTCCTACGGTTATCGGACGACTTGTCCCGACGTATCCTCCCGTTACAGAGGTCAGTGAGCAACGATTTCGTTGGTTATTCAATAAATAAATTGCTTTGTCAATTTTCGGTCGATTGGGAATTCCGTCAAACCAATTTCAAAATTTTTACAATTTTGACGACCTTTTTCAAGTCCTAACGGATCGTGTTGATAATTTTGAAGGAAAAATAGCGAAAAATTATTGAAAAAAGCGTTTCAGAAAGCCTCGAATCTGACGTTTACCTTTTTCGTTTTAAAACAGTATTGGTGGGAGCCGAAACAACCGCTACAAATCGCTTTCTGGTCGATGTCGACGGCGTGCCTTCTTCTCATCGTTCTTTCGGTCGTTTGTTGTATGCTGTGGCGTAATGCCAAGAGGTAAGAAAAAGGTAAACAGAACCAAGTCCAAGTGACGAATACTCGATACGTGAGAATACTCTGCGTGCTAAATGCCTCTCCAGTTGCGGTATCGGTAGTGCACGGGATTTCTGGTTCTGCTTTTCCTATCGCAAACACAACAAATATGTATATATTACTCCATACAAACAAAATGTACATACTAGAAAATCTAAACGAACAAAAAATCACTAACGAAAATGAGCAGCGATCGAACTCTCTTCCACTGTTAAGGAGGTTCCGCTATGGCGCAGGGAAAAAGGAATTCAGTGACGCACAATTCCCAAAAAAATGACCATTTGCTTTTCGTTTAGCAAGCGATCCGTTGCCAAACTCCTAAAAAATGAGATGTTCCGAGCATTCCGTCGATTTTAACTAGAAATATCTCCCCCAAACATTCGTTGACCCCACTATTTTTTTATTGATTCGGAACCCTTGGAGTTTTTTTTTTGTAAATTGAGATTTTAATACGCGTTTTATCTAATCGCGAAGTATTTTTAATATTTTTCCGATTTCATAAGGGTGAGAAATTTGCGTAAAGCCAAAGTTGAATCAAGTGACTTTCGACTTGGAAAATATGGAGTAAAAGTTCGTTGACCTGGGATGATTTTGAAAGAAATTAAAGTTTGCTGCCTAAATAACAACACATTTCGTTTTCAGATTTTAATCTAATTATCGCTCTACTAACGGAACCTCCTTAATAAAAATCAAAATTGAGAGAATTAGGCGTGACTTTCGATTTTTTAAATATCGAGAACTATCTCGCCAAATAAATGGAGAGATTTTATGGCAAAAATAGTCGAATGAAGAGATTTTTGCTCATTTTCGTTATTTACTGAGCTTAAGTAGAAACTAACAAATTAGCGACAATGAATAACTGTGACGAATAAATTTAGCAAAACGGAAGCTGCGAGAAGATACGCAGGTACGCAAAAATTCATTGTCTTAATTCCACAAATCGGCACATTTGGAATTGAATCTTTTGTTTTGAATCGATGGAGCACAAAGTGCATGCGATTACGTTGAAATTTGTTGATTTTTCATTATTTTGGGATGTTGGAAAAATTTGTCACGAGGTTTTATGTGTTTGTGCGTTTTTTCGCACGCTTTTTCTTTGCTCGATTGCAGACAATCTGATCACTACTATAGCGGCGACATCCTGATGGTCCGAGACGACGATCACTCGGAGGGAATCGAGAATTTGACGCGAGCATCCAAAGAAAACATGTACGAATATCGGGACGCACCACCAACGGCAAAAGGCCGAGTGCCGCGACAAAACGAGTCGAAACTCCAAGAGCGTTTGGCACAGAATCGCAAGTTCAGCTCGACTCCGTCCTTGCGAAGCAATTCAAATATGTCTTTGAAAGACATGAGAAGCGAGGGCTTCGTCACGAGCTCACCGAATGGCCATCCGGCCAAACACATTGGCAAAGCCTCCAGTCAAACGACCTTGACCAAAGGTAAAAATCGTACACACGTCGTTCAAGGAGTTCCACAAACGGCGGTGTGAAACTTTATTCGTTTTCGCAACTCGTTCTCATCCCACAAAGCCCTGTATTTATTTCTCGAAAGAAAAATCAATTCCCTCGAACTTTCGCGTCGGAGATGGACCAGGAAACGTTGAAAAACGTTTCAAAACTCTCCAATCCCTCAGCTAAACCGTCTAATGTATAGAATTGAAGTTTTCATCGTCCGTGGGCAGCGAAATTTCCATTTTTCATTCATAATTTTCAAGTTTTCCCATTTTCACCGCTAATTCAGTTCTCAAGTCTCAAAAATCATTTTCCCCACAAAAACTGTCTGTGTGTGTGTGAATGGGAAAAGGAATTTAGTCGCATTGCCACATTGAAAACTCCAAAATTGTTGTTTTACCGAGGAGTACCATTTTTTTCTAGAACGTAGTTTTTATATTTACCATTTTTCTGAGGCTCTGTTGCCTGTTTTTTTTTTGTACGTCCCTGTCGATCTCATCCCACAATTATCGTCCATATACGACAGTCAAATGTGCAATACTGTCCCTAAAAAAAAAGAGCACTGCAAGTGAAAAATGTTGTTGATTTTTGACCAATTGTGCAAAGATCACGATAAGAAAATTATTTCAATTCTTCGCATAACGTAAAACACGTGTTCATTATTATTTATGAGTCTGAAGTTTGCATCGTTGGAATGCAACGAAATTCGTTTTTTATCCCTAGCAAAATGTAATTACGATGATAAAATTATCGATTTTTCCCACCCGAAAAGCATATTGGCCTGAAAATTTTGGATGACGTTGAAAATTGAACGAATCATCAATAAATTCAAATATTTTTCGTTGCTTTCCAACGTTGCAAACTTCAGCATCATGATCTTTTTGGGCAATTCGAAATAGTTCGTTAATCATTGAGAATCAACGAAATAATTAGTTCAAGGCGATGTTAGTTGTCGTCGTACCTTACCGTGACGTCCAGAGATTTTTCTGGAAGATGAAAAAATTGCGTCACATTGAAAGTGCCTTGTATATTGACTTTATTTTGGACAAGACGCATTATGGCCTTTCTCTGGATTTTCCATTCCCTCTGCCCGTAACGGGAGTCCTTTTCAGCAAGATTATCCGTCCGTTTAATCTAAAGTGAAGAATCGCACAAATCAACGCATGTATAAATGTTTCATATGATGAAAAAACATAATGATTCTGAAGTTTGCATCGTTGGAATGCAACGAAATTCTTTTTTCCATTCGGCAAAAATAATTATTCGAATGGAGAATTTAATTACGACGATAAAATCATCGATTTTCGCCTCCCGAAAACATATCGGCTCGAAAAATTTGCATGACATTGGAAATTTAACGAATCGACAATAAAATGAAATATTTTTCGATGCATTCCAACGTCGCAAACTTCAGCGTCATAAAACATTGTAATATATTTAGACAAACAAGTTCACCAATTTTATATATTTTAAATATAAATAGATATTTTTAGAGACGCGGTCGCGTCTTGACGCCAAGTATTAAGAAGGAAAATCGAATCGACAAAGCAATTTGCGCAGAGTGTCGAGCGTTTTTTCGTTACGTTAAAACGTAAAGTTGTCGTCATTGAAAAACGCTTTAAAAATCTTGACTTTGACCTGATCAGCTTGAGCGCACAGTGGATAAGAATAATTCTGGTATTTGCTCTGCAAATACGCTAGAAAAAATATTTCTGAAGCGATCAGTCAGTTGAGCGAGCACCAAAAAGTTTTTCACATCGTTGTATTCCGGTAAATACGCGTTTTTTGTTATTTTTTATTAAAAGACGTTTGTCGGAGTGAAATTTTAACGGCACACGATTTGTTTTTTGGAAAAATATGAAAATTCAATGCCAATACAGTTTTTGGGGTCAAAACGACCCAGTCAGTACTTTAAAAGTTAGCGGCAAAGCTCAGTCTGGGTTTTCTCGGAAATAATTGCTTTTTGGTGCAACTTACGAGTTTCTAAATTGCTGAAATTTTTGTAGTTATGCGGCCTAACACTGCCAATTGATTTTGGGCTCTGTCAGTGGATAAAAAAATTCTCACGATTGTCGAATAATCCAGTGAGAAAAGAATGAGGCAAAAAAGAGCGAATGTCTACTCGTAATTGCGACGAGTAATTTTGGACATTTAGTGCATTGCAAATACGCGTTTTGCAAACTTTACGTACCGAATTTCAAGTCGATACTAAATGTCGCGAGTGTTCTTAGATTTTATAAGCAAATAGTCTATAAAATTCATAACCAGAGTTCGATAGAACGAATCACGCACCATAGACGTCACGCGACTTCGCAAATTGTCAAAAACGATCGAAAACACATGAGGCTGAAGTTCGCAACGTTGGAATGCAACGAAAAATACTTATTTTTCATTGATAATTTGTTGAATTTTATAAAACATGGAAATTTTTCGAGTTTATATACTTTTTGGGCCGCAAAAATCGATCGTTTCATCATTGTGATAAAATTGTACATTTTCATAAAGAATTTTGCCACTAAATTAATGAATTTCGTTGCATTGCAACGATGCAAACTTCAACGTCGCATAAACACATAGAAACGCGCACACAAACGATAAAGTTAAGATTTACCACGAACCGTTCGTCGAAACATATCGTAGGAATTAAGTGAACCACATAAAATGTGGAATAATACATAAATATGCGTCTAATGAAAAGTACAATTCATATACACAAAGTGTCTGTAGCATTTTATACGAACTGTTTATTATACCGGCTCAAAAGCGGCGGAGTCACGGAGCACAATGAATTTTTTGTAATAAAGAAACAATTTCAACGTAACTGAAAGTCTTACTTGCGTTTTATTGTGAGTTCACGACACGAAAAAGTTTTTATTTCGATATATCTGGGAAAAATGACACTGAAACAAGGGAAGCACGTTTGTCACGTGCGCTCGTCTCGTTTTCGCCGTACGTGGCGCGCGCCATACTGTTTGTTTACAATCATTCTCGGCGGCAAAAGTGTCAAGTGACCTCTGGGTAACCTTGAAGCTTTTCATAATCGTGGATTAAATTCTGGCAGATTTTTCACCAAAAATACTTGAAATGATTGATTAAATGAATGAAATATTTCGTTTGAATTGTAATTATCGTGAGTGCAGCGATAAATTGTCGTTTCCTGGGCCGGAAAATTGTTCGATCCATCGAAGCAACGGAAATGGTTCAACCGAACGATGATGACGTAAGTTCCGTCAACGTTTTTACGTCGCGGTGGACAATTTTGGAATGTCATTCAATTCCAGGATTGCTTTTCAACGGGCAAAGAACGAGAAGATCGTCATGCCCCATCGAAAAATCGTTTCGAATCTTTACACTTGGACGTCAAATGCCCGGACACTGCGATCCTTCTTCTCGGAAGTCGCGAACGTCCTGTGCTCGTTGCTGCTGCAGCCGCTTTGACGAAATTCGCTGCCAAGGGCAAAGAAAACCTCCAAAAACTTTTCGAACTCGATATCGTCGATAGCCTCATCCCTCTCGTTACTCACGAGGATTTAGTTACGCGAAGGTAAGTGGCAACTGGAAAAATGCGACCGCACGCAACGCGCAATTGCAATTTTTTAATCGTAAAAAATTTCTAGACTTTCCATTCGATTTTTCGTGCTAGATTTGCGGCGAGACTCTTGGGAGAAATGTCAGCAATTACATTTGTCAAGAATTATTTGCTCGAATCTGAAATTCACCTGCCGATGTTCACTAAAATTGTTATTGAAGACGCCGACACCTTCATGCAAGAATATTCGTCGCTAATCCTCGCAGAAATATCTAAAGATCCTTACGGCGCGGCTAAACTTTTGGAACAATGTCCCAGCCTGGATTTTCTATTTGAAAACCTCAAAATCTCTGATCCCGATGTGAAGAAAAATAATTTACAGATTATCGACAATTTGCTGAAGGATCTTGTCGCAGCAGACAAAATTATCGGGTCTCAGGTCAAATTTCAGGATTTTCATGCAGTTTTAACCCTTTGTGGTCACTGTGCGTAGAATCCACCCAGTGAACAACTTTTGACGTAAATATTCCTTAATTCCCGGTAATCAATGGGCCTGTAATCGTCATTCCACGACAGTTTGTAGTGTCCATTGCGCGTTGGCCGCGATAAGTATTATCGTCACTAACGCTAAGTCTCTAACATTCACTTTGAAATCGACGCACTTCCAATAACGGAATTAATATGTTTTTTCAAACGCGCGCTATCCTACTATTTTTTTCACAAAAGAACCAGATCTGACGAATATCAGGTCCAAATTTTAGTCAAAAATATTGAAAATCCTCAAAGCGACGATTATTTTAGTGAAAAAACTTTTTTTTCACGTTTTTTTTCTTCATTTTGCATTTAAAAAATATGTTAGCCTGGGATTTCTTTTAGGAAAGTTCTCTAACATTCACTTTGAAATCGACGCACTTCCAATAACGGAATTAATATGTTTTTTCAAACGCGCGCTATCCTACTATTTTTTTCACGAAAGAACCAGATCTGATGAATATCAGGTCCAAATTTTAGTCAAAAATATTGAAAATCCACAAAGCGACGATTATTTTAGTGAAAAAACTTTTTTTTCACGTTTTTTTTCTTCATTTTGCATTTGAAAAAATATGTTGGCCTTGGATTTCTTTCTGGAAAGTTTTTTGTATCTAAACTGGAATGTCCAAGGGTCGTTCAGTAATTTTTTGAGAATTCTCGGGCCGATAGATTGGTCACAATACGGGTTCGAAAATGGACTGGGTAAAATCAACCCAGTGTGACCACGAAGGGTTAAAACCACCCGACACGCTTCATGCCAACGTTGAGCTGATTTTAACATTCAGTCCATGTGAACGTCTTTTTTTTAAACGTTCCATCATTTTCGTAGGCGTTCAGTTTTTCCTCAATCTGCGAATTGCTAGAACAGCCGTATCCAGAAATTCAGACCCTCGTCCTCGCAGTTCTGGAATCTTTACTCAGCCGAAGCAAAGACGACCGAATCCAGGAGCTTTTCAGACAGTCAGGAAGTTTGAGAACGTTGCTCAAAATATTGGACGTGAGATTATTGACGAGACTTAATAAAAATCGAGATTTCCAAATCAAAATAAAAATCAAGCCGATTCCTTTAGAACGCAGAGTTCCATGACGTGCATTCCGAAGTCCTCAAAGTATTTCTCCGAGCAGTCGAGAATCCCGTCACGATGGAGACTCTCATTTCCGATGGAGGAATTTCAAATTTATACGAATATTTTGAGACTGCTACGGATTCTGAAACAAAGCGAGAGGTTTTGGACGTTCTCGTTTGTCTTGGAAACAGACCGGCGGGGAGGGAAGTAAGAAAATTCATTAGGGACGGAAAATCTTAAGTAGGAATGAAAAGAAAAAAAAAACACGTTTGAGCTTAAAAATTGGATTTAGATGCTGCACGAGCTTGGACTCGTCAAGCGCCTGCTGCAAAGTTTGCACGGATCATCTCGAGATCATGAATTAATGAGAGTCGTTTGTACCGGAATAGGAGTGACGTCACGTCATAGCGAAGCCTGTGAAGAAATAATGCAAGAAAATCCTACAAAAGCGATTTTGGGTGTGAAGAAATGTTTTTGATCCGCGATGAATTTTTTTCTCCATAACTTATGATTCTGTCTTTCCAGATATTTTGAAAGACGAGACTTCAAAGTGGACAACTAGAATGGCCGCAGCTTTTGCACTCAAAGAATTATGCACGAGTGATCGAAATTTCTGTCGCAACTTTCTCGACGCCAAAGTTCCCAATTATCTTCAAGGGCTCCTGAGGCAAACACCTGAGAACGTTCCTCTGGAGGTCGGAATTATGGCGATTGATATTCTCACGTTCATGGGCGGCTATCCGGACTATAGGATGCTTCTCGTGGACGAGAAACTCGTTGACTCTCTGTGCTCCACGTTTGAGGTGATTTATTTACCAAATATTTTGTATCTCGATCGTTTTCTCTGAACTTTTCAACTTTCATTTTTAACCCTTCGTGGTCACTGTGGGCAGAATCCAGCCAGTGACCAACTTGTGACCCAAATATCTCCTAGTTCCCGGTAATAAATGGGGCTGTAATCGTCATTTAACGACAGTTTGTAGTGTCCATTGCGTCTTGGCGGCGATAAGTTTTACCGCCGCTAACGCTAAATCGCTAAAATGCACTCTGAAATCGACCCACTTCCAATAACGGAATTAATATGTTTTTTTCAAACGCACGCTATCCTACTATGTTTTTCACAAAAGAACCAAATCTGATGAATATCAGGTCCAAATTTTAGGCAAAAATATTAAAAATCCACAAAGTGACGATTATTTTAGTAAAAAAACTTTTTTTCCCGTTTTTTTTCTTCATTTTGCATTTGAAAAAATATGTTAGCCTTGGACTCCTTTCGGGAAAGTTTTTCGTATCTCAACTGGAATGTCCAAGGGTCGTTCAGTAATTTTTTGAGAATTTTCGGGCCGATAGATTGGTCACAATATGGGTTCAAATATGGACTGGGTAGAATCAACCCAGTGTGGCCACGCGCGCTATCCTACTATTTTTTTCACAAAAGAACCAGATCTGACGAATATCAGGTCCAAATTTTAGGCAAAAATATTGAAAATCCACAAAGTGACGATTATTTTAGTGAAAAAACTTTTTTTCCCGTTTTTTTCTTCATTTTGCATTTAAAAAAATATGTTAGCCTTGGATTTCGTTCAGGAAAGTTTTTCGTATCTAAACTGGAATGTCCAGGGGTTGTTGAGTGATTTTTTGAGAATTTTCGGGCCGATAGATTGGTCACAATATCGGTGGCGGCAGTGTGCGTCAAATTTCACGTATAAAAACAGTTGAACGAGGTTCCTGAACTTTTTGCGTACAATTATAAAGTTAATTGTTGAAATAAACGATGAAACATCGTTAATTATTTTTTCTCCCTCCACGCAGGTGGAAGATGGTTCTGTTGACGAGTTAAAAATCGCATGTTGCAAAGCTCTGTCAAATTTTTGCGTAGAAAATCAAACCCGGGAAATTTGTCTCGGGAGCGATCTCGCTGAAAAACTATTCAAACTCGTGTCCTCTACAAAATCGATGCGGGTTCGAAACGCAGCAGTACAGCTGGTCCAACAGCTCTCAGAGGATTCAGGATTCGCCGAGCAATTTGTAAAGGCCGGATACTTGAATTAGTAGAGTGAATTTTCTCTTAAACAACAATATCGCGATAAGACATTTGAATTTGATGAGGCTGAAGTTCGCAACGTTGAAATGCAACGGAAAATCCTCATTTTTATCGATAATTTGTTCAATTTTATAAAACATCGAAATTTTTCGAGTTTCTATAAAAAATGAATGAATTTCGTTGGATTGCAACGATGCAAACTTCAACGTCATCGAATATATTGATGGAAAATTCTAAAAATATGTACGTCTCTGTTTTTTTTAATTATTGCTGCTGTTTAGCATGCTGGCGAATCGCACTTTCGCAGCTGCCATTCCCGCTTGGAATACGTGCATCGATTCTCTATTCTCGGCTCACTTACCGGTCAAGTTTGCCGCTACTGGCCGGCTTTCAATCCACGAAACTACTGACGATGGTTTTTATGTTATGCGTCGACACGTTTGCCCGTAAGATCAAGCCCCCTACGTATCCAGTAAAAAAAAAAAGTCTCTAAATCTTTGAAAAACAATAATGAAGAACCAGAATTTCATTTTCACACGAAAATCGATTAAACATTTCAAAGAAAAATCATTTTCACCAATTTCAACAAAAATGAAAATTAATTTAAAAAAAAAAACTCAAAAACGATGAGATCTTTTCGGTTTTAATCCAAAAACAATGTGGCGAATGTTGGAAAAAAAATGCAGCCTCGCCAAGTCTCTGGAAACGTCTTTCACGTTTCTCAGCCATTGTTTTTTATGATTCTGAAGTTTGCATCGTTGTAATGCAACGAAATTATTTTTTATCTTTAGCAAAAGTAATAATTCAAGTGCAGAATTTAATTACGATGATAAAACGATCGATTTTAAGCCCCAAAAAGCATTTCGGCAGGATAAATTTGGATGATATTGAAACCTGAACAAATCATCAATAAAATCAGATATTTTTCGTTGTATTCCAACGTTGCAAACTTCAACATATCAATTTTTATCAATTTTGACACTTTCAGCTGGAAATTTTTCTCTGAATGCAATTGACTTGAAATTCGGGGATTGGAACGGAATAAACTGCATGAAAAATATGACTCTGAGGTTTGCATCGTTGGAATGTAACAAAATTCGTTTTTCATCCTTAGCAAAAATAATAATTCAAGTGCAGAATTTAATTACGATGATAAAACGATCGATTTTGAGCCCCAAAAAGCGTATCGGCTGGATAAATTTGGATGATATCGAAACCTGAACGAATCATCAATAAAATCAGATATTTTTCGTTGTATTTCAACGTTGCAAACTCCAACATCACAATTTTTATCAATTTTGACACTTTGAGCTGGAAATTTTTCTCTGAATGCAATTGTCTTGAAATTTGGGGATTGGAACGGAATAAACTGCACGAAAAATATGACTCTGAGGTTTGCATCGTTGGAATGTAACAAAATTCGTTTTTCATCCTTAGCAAAAATAATAATTCAAGTGCAGAATTTAATTACGATGATAAAACGATCGATTTTGAGCCCCAAAAAGCGTATCGGCTGGATAAATTTGGATGATATCGAAACCTGAACGAATCATCAATAAAATCAGATATTTTTCGTTGTATTTCAACGTTGCAAACTCCAACATCACAATTTTTATCAATTTTGACACTTTGAGCTGGAAATTTTTCTCTGAATGCAATTGTCTTGAAATTTGGGGATTGGAACGGAATAAACTGCACGAAAAATATGACTCTGAGGTTTGCATCGTTGGAATGTAACAAAATTCGTTTTTCATCCTTAGCAAAAATAATAATTCAAGTGCAGAATTTAATTACGATGATAAAACGATCGATTTTGAGCCCCAAAAAGCGTATCGGCTGGATAAATTTGGATGATATCGAAACCTGAACGAATCATCAATAAAATCAGATATTTTTCGTTGCAACGCTGCAAACTTCAGCGTTATTTTTTTTTTTTTCATTTTTGTACAGAAAGGACCAGAGTGTGAGTTGAATTCCTGTAACGAAGAATTTTCATGAAAATTTGACCAACGATGACCTTTTTTAAAATATTTTTCAAAGTTTGTAACTTTGTTTGCAATTTTGTTTATCTTGATTTAGGTTTCCAGTCCTGGATGAACTTTTTCGCTTGAAAATGTGCCCGAAGGATCCGATTTATGTGGTGAATTTCGTGGATCCTAGATCGAGCCTAGAAACGCAGTCTCCAACGCGCAGGAGTTCGAGAGCTGCGTCCGCAAATTCGAGGAGTGCTTGGTTGGAGCTGAAGTTTGGAAAGTTACAAAAAGATCCGTATCTCTACGATTACGTCGAGCAATTCAAACGCATTTTAGCAGCGAACGAGTCTCCGGAAACGTACGACGAAAATTTTGGCTTTTTAGAGGCATGAAAATTTATTTTTCGATGGAATTGACGCGAAATTTGATACAGACCGCAGGAAACGCCACGTGGAATCGTCGACACGAGCAAAATAGCGTCGCGAGCGAAACTTCTTGGCAAGTTTGTCGCTCGCCAAATGTCAGGGCCTGATCCACAAAGTCCCTGCATCGATCATCAGCTGGAAATCCACGTCCGCGAGATTCGCGAAGACATCGAGACCAGCGTCATCCCTCTCGGGCAATTGAGAGTCGGTTCGTATCTGGAACGAGCTCTACTCTTTAAAGTCTTGGCTGACAGGATTTGCTTGCCGAGCACACTCGTACGGGGCGAATATGGCAAAGCATGGAACGAAATCGCGATTCCACAGGTACGTCAATGTCGATTTTCCTCTCAATCCACGTCTCAAGATTCCCCAATACAATTTTCCATGAACGCGTGCTCATGATTTTCACATTCTTCGCGATTTATAAAAACGCGACAAAGAATATTGGAACCATTTGTGATTTTTTTTTCTGACGAATCGTTGGAAGGAAAAAACTGGTCCATGGATTTCGTAACAGAGACCAAATTATTATTTCGTAACGAGAAAACTGAACCTGCCAGAAAAAATCGGACAATCGCAATGACTTGCAAAACACTGAATGAAAAAAAAACTTTGCTCGCGTTTTCTAGCCAAGTAAATTGCTGCACGATCATTTTTCCGCCCTCGCCGATTCGTCAGCGCGAAAAATACAAGTAGAATCTGCACTGAAAAGAAAATTTTGTTGAAAAACATGGAAATTTTGTTGGATACGTTAAACTAAACGTTTTTTTTTCGAAAAATCACGAAAACTTTGTCATTTCAGCAAAAAACATTGTAGAAAATCTTTTCGAAAAGTGAATTTTTGTCCTTCCAATCGTAAATTTTGCCGACAGTTCCGTTACAAATGAAAAATATTGTCGAAATAACGAGAATTTTGAAATTATCCCAAAATATTTAGTTCGCCGTATTCAACAAAATATTGACGTTTTTTGACGAAATTGAATTTGCAGTGTGGAAATTCCCAATTTCTGGTTCATCTTGTTTCGCGTGTTCTAGACTGCCCGCGAATAAGTTCGCGATTAGTATTCGTTTATAATCGAAGCATCCTGAGTAAAAACCATGGGATTGTAGATTGAAAATCCTGTTGAAAACGGGGGGGCCACGTCGAGCCTAAAAGAAGCCGCTGACGCGCGAACGAATGAGTCTCAAAAAAGTTTTTCGACAAGGCAAGAGTCGACTGTGTCTTTGGAAAAAAACCGAGCAAGCAAAGTCCGCGTGCTCGAAGATAATTTGAAAAGCATTTTGCCGACGAGTTTGCTGCAGGAAAATTACGTGGTGGACTTGATGGAGAATCCTGGTGATTTGTTTCCAATCAACAGCTCAAAAGCCAGAGCTTATTGCGCTCCAATTGCACGTTGTGACATTGTCTGTGACCTCTGAAACGAATGTTATCAAAATAATCAGAGATTCGATGAAAAATTCAATTTTCATGGCATTGAATTCATTGATAAAATACAAAAGTGTTATTTACATTCGCCCTTGATCGCTTTGACGATTTTTTTTCATTAACTAAGTAAAGTAACGAAAATACGATCGTTATGAATAAAAAGAGTATCGAGGATTCATTTTTTTTCATAAATTACCAAATTTTCATTTTGGCACCGAATAAAATAATTTTCTCGGCCTCGTCCTTCATATCGCGGCATTTCTTGCTGAAATCGCAAATCTCATTCGTCTCATTTCGCGTATTTCTCAATCTATAAATAATTCTGTGTCATGAGGTTTGCGATTGTTGATTATTTTTTTCTGTTTTCGCTGGCTGTGACTATCGGAGAGTTTCGGGTGTCTGTGTTGTGTGTTTCGGCTGCTGTTGTTGTCTGGAATCTCCGAGTTTTACGAGACCGAAGAAACTCTTGTCGTGCTGAAAGAGCGTGTATCTTGCTGGACCAACGTCCTTCAGGACCAAACGGTCACCCGCTTGGAGAACTGTTATCTGAGCCGAGAAACAGGATCTGCTCTTGTGCTCCGTGCCCGGACTGTAAACCTGCAAAGTAATGGACATTTGATCGTCAGTGAAGAGAAAAAAAAGCTCTGAATTGCTTCGTTATGCTCTCGTTTGGTGCAACGAACTCAAACTATTTTTACACGTTTTTCCAGCTCTAACCCCTCGTGGTCACACTGGGTTGATTCTATCCAGTCCATTTTCGAACCCGTATTGCGACCAATCTATCGGCCCGAAAATTCTCAAAAAATTACTGAACGACACTTGGACATTCCAGTTAAGATACGAAAAACTTTCCCGAAAGAAATCCAAAGCTAACATATTTTTTTAAATGCAAAATGAAGAAAAAAAACGGGAAAAAAAGTTTTTTCACTAAAATAATCGTCACTTTGTGGATTTTCAATATTTTTGCTTGAAATTTGGACCTGATATTCATCAGATCTGGTTCTTTTGTGAAAAAAATAGTAGGATAGCGCGCGTTTCAACAAACATATTAATTCCGTTATTGGAAGTGGGTTGATTTCAGAGTGAATGTTAGAGAACTTTCCCGGAAGAAATCCAAGGCTAACATATTTTTTTAAATGCAAACGGAAGAAAAAAAAACGAGAAAAAAAAGTTTTTTTCACTAAAATAATGGTCGCTTCGTGGATTTTCAATATTTTTGCCTAAAATTTGGACCTGATATTCATCAGATCTGGTTCTTTGATGAAAAAAATAGTAGGATAGCGCGCGTTTGAAAAAACATATCAATTCCGTTATTGGAAGTGGGTTGATTTCAAAGTGGATGTTAGAGAACTTTTCTGAAAGCAATCCAAGGCTAACATATTTTTTTAAAATGAAAAATGAAGAGAAAAAACAGGAAAAAAAAGTTTTTTCACTAAAATAATCGTCACTTTGTGGATTTTCAATATTTTTGCCTAAAATTTGGACCTGATATTCATCAGATCTGGTTCTTTTGTGAAAAAAAAAATAGTAGGATAGCGCGCGTTTGAAAAAACATATTAATTCTACCCACAGTGAGCACGAAGGGTTAATGTTTCGTGGAATTATTCCGAAAAATAATTGTTTCGTTCGTTAAAATTGAAGGAGGTCTTACCAGGCATTGCAAAATCGGGTGGCCATTGACGAGAATGTGAAATCCATTTTCGTCGTGTTCATCGAGATAATGAATCTGCGCGTAAACGAGATATAGCCCAGGTTCGTGAACGCTCAGTCTACCGTCACGTGAGAGAGTGAAATGCCTGCTCATACCAAGATCGTTGACCCAATCACTCGGACGCCAAGCTTTGAAAATACCCTCGTTGTGCTTGGCCCTACCGTTGCCCGTGTGCTCGTCCTCCATTCCAAAAAGAGCACTGTCAGCCCCGTAATGAGCAGCAAAAACTTGTCTCGGTGCTCGCAAATGACGTCTCGTTATTACTCGTGGCTTCAGAGATCGCCTCGTTACCTCGGAGCCCTGAAACAGTAAACAAACGTGTTTTTTTTTCTGCTTTCCTGCAGGAAAGCGAGAAAATTTGCGGCTGTTGCTCATGAAATACTTGATAAAGTCGTCCAAGCTCTTCTCTGTGATTTGTGGCGACCGAGTTTCGTCTCGCTGCTGGACCAGGCACCGGAAAATCTTCCGAATCGTCCACCCTCGTCACTGCGAAGTACTTTTTCGGAGGATGACGATCCCAGGGCACTGTTTCGCTTCTAAACAAGAAAAACGAAGGTTTTGCTCAATTTTTGCCAAATTTTTACGTTCCGCAACTTGGAATCGATTATATTTCTGTTTGAGGTAAAAAAATTAGTGCTAGAAGCTGGCTCGAACTCTTTTCTATACCTATTTTGTTCTGTAATTGATCAATCGTGATCCTGTCCAATCCTGGGAACACGGGCTCGGGTCTGAGGGACCCTGAAGCGGTTTTAAACGCAATTTCTTCATAATCGATCGTTATGCATTCAATTTTTTTTTTCGATACCTCGGAACAAGAAATTCTTTGAGATCCCAAGAATTTTTTCATCGAATTATCAATTAAACAGATTCGATTTCGTAAAAAACAATCTTTTCGCCTCCGAGTTCACTGGAGTAAACGTCAATTGATATTTAGACTTTAAAAATTCCTTCAGAATCGATCTTTTCACATTTTTCGTTCTTTTTGATTCAAGTTACCAAAGCCGTGAAGTCTTTGTACCTTATAACAAGAAATTCTTTGAATTCCCAAGAATTTTTTCAATGAATCAATCATGGGGCAGTCAAAACATTCAACATCGATGATAATTATCAAACAGGAGGTTCCGGAAAAACAATATTTTGGCTCTGAGTGGCTCCGAGTAACGTCAATTATTTCTGATGTGTAAACTTTGAAAATTTCTTTAAAATCGATCGTTTTGCATTCCGTTTTCTCTTCGATACCTCAGAACAAGAAATTCTTTGAGTTGCCAAGAATTTTTTCATCGAATTATCAATTAAACAGCTTGGATTTCGTAAAAAACGTCAATTATTGTTGAGTCTTTGATCTCATTGGGAAATTTCAACGTACGTGTTTAAAATCCGGTTTTTTCTTTTCCTCGCAGATCGAGATTGAAGGGATGAAATGGCAACGACGTTTTCGTGGCTACTGTGATTCCGATCGTTAGGAAAATCTGAGAAAAGTGATGGTTCGGTATTTGCAGCGACTGCGCGTCGTCGTTTCGGATGATCTTCCTTACTGTGGAAATGTTGAGCTTCTCCGTTCCGTTCGCTTTTGTGACTAGGGATTTGAGGATTGAGCTCGAGCAACCGGTCCCGCTCGATGTTTTGATGCGTTTCGTCAACGCTTTTCTCCAACTCTCGTCCACGTTGCCCTTCGACCTTGTGGAGAACCGCGAGCATCGCGACACGTTCCTCATTCAAACTCGATGCGCTTTTCGATTTTTCGCCCTTCACAGAATCCTGCAAACTCGGCGCAATCACAGACTCCGTTGGCTCGCTCGAATCAGCCACGTAATCGTTCCAATTCGGACTGTAATCCTCCTCGTAATTGCTGTCGTAATCGGCACCCTCGATGTCCGCTTCCCCCGAATCCTCGGCTTGGCTCCCATCCGCGTACAACTGAAAGGTTTTTCAATATTTTACTTGTCCAAGCTCCTGGCCACTTACTATAAACCGGAAATGGCGGAGATTTGGCATCAATTTTTCTCGAAAACATGCAACATCGATAATAATTATCAATCAGAATATTTGAAAACACCGAATATTTGGCACGAAATCAAATGAAATTGTTTGATTCGAATTTCAAACCGAATATTCGATATTTTTGAATATTTGACATTTTTTCGAGTATTCGATTTTTTTTTCGAATATCCAATTTTTCTTCGAATATTCGATTTTCTTTCGAATGTTGGATTTTTTTTCGAAAATATTCGGAAAAAAATTTCGAAAGGATTTGCTAAAATCCGCTATTTTTCGGAAATTTATCGAATACTCGAAAAATCGACGAATATTCGATTCGAAAATCGTATCGAATTTTAATATTCGATCCGATTCGATTCGATCACTATTCGCACACCCCTAAAAAAAATGTTTTCGCCTCTGAATTAATCGAGTGAACGTCAATTATTTCTGATGCTCAACTTTGAAAATTCTTCGAATTCCCAAGAATTTTTTCAATGAATCAATCATGAGGCAGCCAAAACATGCAACATCGATGATAATTATCAAACAGAAGGTTCCGCAAAAACAATATTTTGCCTCTGAGTGGCTCCGAGTAACGTCAATTATTTCTGATTTGTAAACTTTGAAAATTTCTTTAAAATCGATCGTTTTGCAGTCCATTTTCCTTTCGATACCTCAAAACAGGAAATTCTTTGAGTTCCCAAGAATTTTTTCATCGAATTATCAATTAAACATACTCAATTTCGTAAAGAACGACCTTTTCGCCTCCGAGTTCAGTGAGTAAACGTCGATTGATATTTATCCTTTGAAAATTCCTTCAGAATCGATAATTCCGCATTTATTCTCTTTCTTTTTGATTCAAGTAACCCAAGCAGCAAGCCTTTGTACCTTATAGCGAGAAATTCTTGAAATTCCCAAGAATTTCGTTCAACGAATCAATCATGGGTGTGTTCACCCTATCAAGTTAATGAGGCAAAGTTTAAAAACGGGTGTCATGCACTACGTACGAGGGCGACAGAATCTTCAATGGTATTAGCGACGCCCACGATAAATCGCGAACTCGCGGTTGCAATGAGCAATTAAGGCAATTATTATTTGATATTATCATTACAGTACGCCGAATTACGACGTTCATAATGCTGCTCTTTATGAAACTCGACTTTTGAACTCAATTGTTTATATTTCTCGGTATCAGATGTCGCAATTTTTCTTGATTTCAATATTTTTTGCTCTCCTATTAAAATGACGATAATTTTATATTTCAAGTTGCTTGGAAAAAATTTAAAGTTCAAATAAAAAATGGGCGACGAAAAAGTAAATTGAAAGGGCAAAAAATAAGGAAAAATGCATTTCGAAGTCGGAAAATCGATAATTTAGGAAAAATTAACTTTTCGAGACTTTCAACGTGAAATCTCTGCATGGAATTGTTGGTTTTGAGTTTTTTCTGGATGGCAATTATGAAAAACAATTATTTACCTGCTCCTCGAACGCTTTCAGGTCGTCGACAAAGTCTTCTCCAAACATGCGATGTCTAAGGGCTTGGACGTCCCTTTTGATAATTTCAACATCTTGTTTGATGATTTCGATGTCCCTGGAGTTGCTGATGACCCGGTGAAATTCCCAGATTTCGAGAGCGGCGCAAGCGAGAGCAACGAAAATGACAACGAGACTGAGAACGCTGTGTCTGGTAGGACGAAAACATTTGGGAGGTTTATTGAATCCTTGCTCGAGTTCGGACTGGGAAATGCTGAGATTTTCGCGTGAAAAATCGAGGAAAGATCTCGTTTCGTCTTTGACGACAGTCGTTGCGGTGGCATCGATGGAAATTTTTTCATTCCTTGATTTTGGCTTCATCCTCGGGGATCTCCGATCGTCACCGGTCACCACCGAAGTCATTTTCTCATAGATAACCGCTCATTAGTCTCTCCGCGACCGGCAGATGCGAGATCGGACCAAGGCAAGATGAAAACAAATACGAAAAATCGATATTCGATCATAAATTTGTCGAGAATGATTTTCAACTAACGAGAAACAGGAACAAAAATTTCACATCAATCTTTAACCCTTCGTGGTCACACTGGCTCGATTCTACTCAGTTCATTTCCAAACCCGTATTGTGACCAATCTATCGGCCCGAAAATTCTCAAAAAATTACTCAACAACCCTTGGACATTCCAGTTTAGATACGAAAAACTTTCCCGAAAGAAATCCAAGGCCAACATATTTTTTAAAATGCAAAATGAAGAAAAAAAAACGGGGAAAAAAAGTTTTTTCACTAAAATAATCGTCACTTTGTGGATTTTCAATATTTTTGCCTAAAATTTGGACCTGATATTCGTCAGATCTGGTTCTTTTGTGAAAAAAATAGTAGGATAGCGCGCGTTTGAAAAAACATATTAATTCCGTTATTGGAAGTGGGTCGATTTCAGAGTGGATTTTAGAGATTTAGCATTAGCGGCGGTAAAACTTATCGCCGTCAACGCGCAATGGACACTACAAACTGTCGTTGAATGACGATTACAGCCCCATTAATTACCGGGAACCAGGAGATATTTACGTCACAAGTTGGTCACTGGGTGGATTCTACCCACAGTGACCACGAAGGGTTAATCACTTAATTACTCCGAATTAACTTTTACTTACTAAACTCGATTTTCCTGCCAACAATAATTTTTGTCGCCGCTTCGCAAACGTTTGGTATTTTTATTTATTTCACTCCAAAGCTCACTCTTGAAAAATTTCACGTTCGCATTCGCCGTCCATTTGATCCGGTCTCTTCACTCATCACTAATCATTAAAACTGTCGATACTTGTGTGTGTGTGTGTTTCAGATACTGCAGCGATGTTGAGGCAGGAAATTGGAGGCTCCAGCGGCTGGAGATCCTTTTGGAAAGAGAAATGATATTGTACTGTTTCTGGTCGGAGAAGGTCTTAACGGTAGCCCTAGTAGATTTACGATAATGCGTGTACGAGGGCCGTTAAAAACGCCACCGCGGTGGTTCGAGCCCTCCCGCAACGGCCACGTACGAAACAAAACGTTGGCGAGAAAAAGACCGCGATCGCTCGCTCCGCACGGCGTCGAGAGCAAAATGAAGAAGACGAGCTGCGCGAGACAGAGAGACAGAGAGAGAGAGAGAGAGAGTCTTTGAAACCTGTCGAGCTGGTTTTTGTGCCTCGATCCAAGAGGATTTGGTAAGAAAAACTTGCATGTGTGTGTACACGTTTCCAACGTTTTGCCTTCCGCTCTATTCGACCTTTGAACTTGGCAGCTCCCAATTGAAAAATTCAACTTTTTCAATGGCTCGGACACTCGCACACGCTTTCAACCTTATCTCGTTTGTCCAACGATTTCACGTCGTCGCTAATGATCTTTGCTCGATTACCGACATCCTTGCAGCCAACTTGAGACATTCATTTGGATTTTTAACGTTTTTATTCCAACGAGATGTCAAACGTGAAAATATCAAGAATTTTAGCTGTAAATTTTATTCCACAAATTCTTTTTATCGCTGCATTTTCGGAAACGATTTTGGCGATCGTTATTTTTTTCAATTATTCGCAATTGCAAGTTGACAATTGTCAGGAATATTTTTCATTTTTTACGTACAATGAAAAAGCGCGAATCGCTAGCGAGCAACTTAATTTTCGTCCAATTGGCGCAGAGCTAAAGTTTGAATGTCAAACGACGAGTTTTTTCGATTAAAAATACAATGAAATTTGAATAATTTTGATTTTTTTGTCTGCTGCAACTTTCCGCAGCTTTTCGCTGTCGCTGTCGAGACTTTTGAGAAAATTTACACCACGAGTTGAGACTCGATTTGAAACGATCACGTGATTACAATCCTGCGAGGAATTTGAGGAAATTCAGTGGTTTTTGACACTCGATGGTGCGAGCAGTTAAAAAACAGTCGTTGAAAAATGTCTATTGGGCCAAGAATGGAAAGAGTGAAAGTTGGAGTATCTCTTGTTTGTGGAGTGACGATTAAGATGTTCGAAAATCGTTAAACTAACCCAGGACAACCGACGCTCACGAGGGTTTCGAGCTGACTAAACATCCAGGGATGAGATTCGTCTCTTCTTTTCATTCTCTCTCTCTCTTGCTTGTTCCTTCTCTCTCGCGCACTCTTTGTCACTCTCACTGAATGTTTATCACAGAGAGACGCTACGCACGTCATAATTGGCCCGCCTACGCGCTCTCCCAATGTATCTAACGAGGCAACTTTTATATGTCAATATTCGACAAGGGTTTTTCCATTTTTTAAGAATCCAGACGATTACGAGAGTTCAAGTGAAAAGAGCACGCGATGTCGTGGCCAATTGTCTTGTCAATAAAACGCCAAGCATCGAATCCCAATTTCTGTGATTATCGTCACATTTAAATCGAATTCAAACGGCTCTATCAAACTTTGCATTCCTTGTGGCGTATAAAAAGCTCGTCGATAACAGGAAGTTTGTCATTTCGTCCACACTAAATATTTCTGTTGCTCAACGCAGTAAATACTGCGAATCAATAATACAGAATAAAAATTTGTTGTGCTCTCACAGGAAGAACGATTCGTGTGTAGGAACTTGAACGTTGGCCTGCTCTTCACAACATGCGGATATGCGATAAGAGGAAGTGTAGAGCTGCTCACATATCGTCATCATCTCCTTCTCCTCGTTCGAGAGCCTCTCACGAGCCCTGAGAACGACCGTTCAAAGAGATAAAAAAAAAAAAGGACGTGTTCTCGTTGTTTGCTGGTCGCGTCACGAGTCTCTCCCGGACAAAAAATGCTGCGAGGGAACGAAGAAAAAAATAGTTCGGAGATGTCGTGAAAATTGGTATTTATCCTGAATCCAGAGCTCGTGAGACATTTTTCTTCCAGAAAACTTGTGCGAAAATAACTGGGAAATTTATCGATTGAATTATTTTCATCGATACGAATTTCAGGGTCCGAGTAATTTTTCCGTACAAAGTAAAATTCTTTCTGACGAAAATGATCTCATTGGTGTTTGAAAAAAAATAAATGAGGCGAGCTTATTAAGCAAAAATTTGCTTTTTCCGCAGGTCGAATGAGATCGTACGGATTCTAAAATAAAATCATTATACTACGAAGTTTGTGTATTCGTGCGGCCTTCACCACGCACCTGGACGAGGATTGGATTTCACGAGGAATCAGCGAATCATATTCGACTACAAAGAAACATCGCGCGACGTAGTAAGTGTCAACCCGGTTCATTTGTAGCGATTTAAACGAGTCAAATACGGAATTTATTAATTCAACAAAATAATGCTTGGAGCAGCGATTATTCACACGTTTCTTCGTTATTTACAAATTACTCTGTTTACAACGATGCACTGCCGTGAGAACGTTTCTACCGAATAGTCAATCGCACGCGATAACGAGAATTCTTGGAGTCTGCTTCTAAGATCGTTCTTATTAAATCTGCTATTGAGACGTTTCGAGGAACGAGGAACAACGAACGAGGCTTGAAAATACCGAAAGATGTTTTAGTCCCTTGAATATTTATTCTTTTAAGGAGATGCCGCTATGGCGCAGGGAATAACGAATTAAGTGAATTCCCAAAAAAATGGCGATTTAGCAAGCGATCCGTTGCCAAACTCCTCAAAAATTAGATTTTCCGAGCATTCTGTCGATTTTAACTACAAATATCGCCTCCAAACATTCGTTGACCCCACTATTTTTTTTATTGATTCCGAACCCTTGGAGTTTTTTTTTATAAATTGAGATTTTAATACGCGTTTTATCTAATCGCGAAGTATTTTCAATATTTTTCTGATTTCATAAGGGTGAGAAATTTGCGTAAAGCCAATGTCGAATCAAGTGACTTTCGACTTGGAAAATATGGAGTAAAACTTGGTTGGACCAGGATGATTTTGAAAACGATTAAAGTTTGTTGCCTAAATAACAACACATTTCGTTTCCAGATTTTAATCTCATTATCGCTCTATTAACGGAACCTCCTCAATTATCGATTCCAAATCCAAGTTACAGCTATTAATTGAAATCGAATTAAAAATTTTTCCGAAAAAATGACGATCTGCTTTTCGTTTAGCAAGCGATCCGTTACCAAACTCCTAAAAAATGAGATGTTCCGAGCATTCTGTCGATTTTAACTAGAAATATCTCCTCCGAACATTCGTTGACCCCACTATTTTTTTATTGATTCGAAACCCTTGGAGTTTTTTTTATAAATTGAGATTTTAATACGCGTTTTATCTAATCGCGAAGTATTTTTAATAATTTTCTGATTTCATAAGGGTAAGAAATTTGCGTAAAGCCAATGTCGAATCAAGTGACTTTCGACTTGGAAAATATGAAGTAAAACTTGGTTGACCCAGGATGATTTTGAAAGAGATTTAAGTTTGTTGCCTAAATAACAACAAATTGCGTTTTCAGATTTTAATCTAATTATCGCTCTACTAACGGAACCTCCTTAATGCTCAAATTGTTAATTTTTTCCCTGCTACATTTCCATTTTTTTTTTTTTTTTAATTATCTGTTGCGAAAACTTCAAGTTTTCCTGTGCGAAACTATAAACTATTCGACACAACGGTTTCAGAGTGCAATGTCCCCTTAATATATACACTGATTGACGAGAGTTCAACCGATGACTCCCACGTGCTCGACGTTCGCGTGTCTAATACGATGTATATATAAAAATGTGCGTCATGTCGAGCAATCGACTGATCGAAGCAAAGCATAGCTTTGTGCCGAAGATCTCAACGAGCATGAAAACATGAGCAATCGCTTATCGAACCCTAGAACAAAATCTTTTTCCCTCGATTTATTGCATCGAGTCCTGCCAACCAATCAAATTTTATTTGAATCGAACCGATTTTTTTCGAGCATCCTGTCACATTTCCTCTGCATCGTTGAGATTTCGACGAACTTTTGTTCTCGTAAAAGTGTCAAAATTGCTCCGAAGTGGAATGAGACATAAAAAAACTTTTTTTATCGAAATATTATTTCGGTGGAATGTGTCGATAAACCGAAGCGTAAATTTGATTCGTATGCAAAGTGCCAAGGTCGTAATATACACTTTGTTTATGAATGAAATGTTGAAGTTTGCGAAATTGAGTTAATCGCATACGTGAGAAAGAGAAGAATTCGAGAAATGGTGAAAAACTTATAAAGACGCAAGATTCTGAGAAATCGTTTTGGTACATTTACAAATCGAGCGAAAAAACTTGACGTTTAAAGTAAACGGAGAAAAAATACGCAAATGTGTGTGTGACCACGTTCGTTACGAATGTATTAGAATTTACCAGGTGCCTGGCGAATTCCTTTTTCGAAACTCGCGGTCAACTGACCACTCGCAGAGTTTCTTTTGTTCGATCGGGCAAAGAGACCTTGATCCTCGAAAGGTGTACGAGAAAAACGTATTGCGTATATTTATAGATAGTTGGTCGAGCTAATTTCCCAAAATAACAAGCGCCGCGAGGGTTCTTTGATTTTGACAAACTGAAAAATCGATGAAAACGACATTTTTTGGCATAATAGAAATTTTCAACTCTTGCAAGGAATTAATTCGGGACGTTGACTCTCGGCGAAGGTCGGATGCGAATTTTCTACGTTGAAAAAGCACAAGCAGCGTTGAAATTCGACTCTGTTCTCGCTCTTTCACGACCTGCCTTCCATAACGCTTAGCGGAAGAAAAAGGAGAAAAGAAAAAATACGTCGTTGGTTATAGCGTCGCTTATTTTCTCTATTTATTCTCCCTCCCCTTGGCGTTCACCCGCACATAATTAAATTGCGTCGCGTTCTATGAAAACACGTGATCAGATTGAAACGACGAAAAGACGTTAGAAAGAATGTTTTAGGCACACGGAGTTTTACGAATTTTTTATCCGTTAGCCATTATTTTTGAGAAACATTCGATTTTTTTCGACCGATACCTAGCTAAAGATTTAGGTATGTTTGCTCCTTCGGAAACGAGTTCCAAACGCCAGGTTCTATCGTATTCAGCAGAAACATTCTACACCCGAGGCAGTCTTTGGGTCGTTCGGGACGCCCTACTTCATCAAATCCTCAATAGAATCTATAAATTTGAGCTCGAAGGTCGCCCGAACGATGAAAGGCTTTCTCCCGCTCTTCGTGGCATCTTTCAGAGGGTAAGATCGTAGTAAAAATCACTAAAACTACGTTCGTTCCCTCGACGAGCAATATTTCCGTTTTCGGCATTTGTCAACATATTTTCTCGCAATAACACCAACTGATTAATACCAAAAATCTAATATTTATCTGTTGACCTATCAAAATATGCAACGAAACACCATGAATATTTGATAAAAAAAAATAGCATTGCCTGGAGTTGAGCAAAAAAAACGAATTTCCTCTTTTCACGACTCTCCGGCTGTTTTTTTTTTTTATAACAGAAAATTAAGGTACAAAAATCCTAATTCGACAACTTTGCCCCAAAAAATACAATTTCCTCAAAAAATAATCTACCGAAGAAATTTCATTCGCAAATTCGTAAAATTTGAAAATTCATTTTTCGTAGAGCGATAATTAGATTAAAATCTGAAAACGAAATTTGTTGTTATTTAGACAGCAAACTTTAATCTCTTTCAAAATCATCCTGGGTCAACCAAGTTTTACTACATATTTTCCAAGTCGAAAGTCACTTGATTCAACATTGGCTCAACGCAAATTTCTTGCCCTTATGAAATCAGAAAAATATTTAAAATACTTGGCGATTAGATAAAACGCGTATTAAAATCTCAATTTATAAAAAAAACTCCAAGGGTTCCGAATCAATAAAAAAATAGTGGGGTCAACGAATGTTTGGCGGAGATATTTCTAGTTAAAATCGACAAAATGCTCGGAACTTCTCATTTTTTAGGAGTTTCGTAACGGATCGCTTGCTAAACGAAAAGCGGATCGTCATTTTTTCGGGAATTGTGCCTCACTTTATTCGTTATTCCCTGGGCCATAGCGGAACCTCCTTGAATGGCAAATAAATGGAAAGAATCATGCAACAATGAATAGAATAAATAAAAAGTTGCAAATTCATCGACATCTCTAGCTGACGCTGAATTTCCGTATAATTTTTGCAGGACGGAGTAGCGATCGAGCGACAGGGCTCGAGCGCAACAGGTACAAAACAAAGAGAAATTGAGAAGGAGTAATTGCGTTGGAGGGAGCTACGAGTTGTCGAGATTAGTCTGAGCGATACAATTGTTTAACGACGCGTGATGAGACTGGTGGCAATCTGGCGATGGGTCACGTGATGGGGAAAAAAAAGAAGAAAGCGAGGACTCTCTACAAGTGTAAACCTTCGGCACAGAAGGAGGAGACAAGCTGCTTTTGTGGAGTCTTTCTCGACGCACTGGCAGCTGGTACATTGATTCGGGAGAATCAACAAGTGGATGCACTCGGGAGTACAAAAATGCGTTGCATTCGCAGCAGGTGCGATAAGAGGCCGAGTGAAAAGCGAGTGCGAAATAGAGAGAAAGAAAACTGAGAATAAGCAAGAAGAGAAAAATAAATGCTTGGCAAAGCGAGGAGAATTGAGATAAGGAAACTCGTACACTATTTTCTGGTCCGTTACAGAGAGCAAGATGGAAAAAAGTGTATACTAGGGATTTCATAATGGAGAGTTGGCAGTGGAGACCTCAGTCGATGGACATAAGCCGGAGCGACCGGTCGCTGTGGACCGTTCGGAGGACGCAAAAAAAAGGTCCATTCGCGTCTCTCTCTCTCTCTCTCTCGCTCTTTCTCTCTCGTTCCGTATATAGTATAGTGTAGTAAACAAAAGATGGAACGTGGAGGCGTCCCATAGCATTTTGTGAACGGCGATTCTTTGCCCACGCGAAAAAGATTCGATTTCGATTCGTACTTGAGCGTTTACAACGGATTTTCGGCTTTTTTCTTTTACAAAAAACCTGCAGCGATGCCGATGAGGTCAGTAATTATCAATACAGCAAAACTGAACGAAAATTCTCCCATTTTTCCTTCTCACTTTCATCGAAATTCTTCGCAAAAGTTTCGGCGAGGACAATACCGCGTACGAATAACAAAAAAGGGAGAGGGGTTTGACCAATTTCTCAGAACGCCTGCTCCGATGCTTTCGCAGTTACGCGACTTTTCTCTTCATTAGGATTTTTCTCTCATTTATTTTTTCTTTTGTGCGAAACTGCACGCGCGGTTTCTCCTCGTGGGTCGGTGGGTGACGTGCATTTCTTTTGGTAAGACGGCGACGTACACCGACCGAGGACCGTCAGTGCTTTCAAGATTCGCGGCGAGGGTGGACAGTTTTCATTGTCGTGACGAGTTTTTCAATAAATTATCCGTGCGCACTTGACGCGCGATTGATTAAAAGCCAAATTTCGATTACGCTTCAGATTCAACATTTTTTATCGTTTGTTTTTTATTTCCAAAGATTTGTGCACCTTTTTTTTTTACTATGATATTTTTTTTCTCAACGCTGTCGTCGTTGTTTATGCTGAAATTGTTGTGTCGCAAAAATCTACGTTTTTTACCGACAACGGAATAGCATTTCGTGGTAATTCGAATTTTCGAGCGTATTTTAGAAAAATCCAGCTTATCGATCAATTTTCCTTCAAACAATCTCAAATAATTATTGCAGAGGAAAAATCACACGATTTTATCGAACCGTCAGTGATTATTTTGATTTTTTTCATCGTTCGTTATCAGCGGAGAAAAATAATGAAATTGCAACGATAAATTGGTATTTGTTGATTTTAAGCATATTTACTATGATTTTTCAGAATCGTTCCCGGTGCCCGATAGCCGGTAAATCGACGTGCGAGACGCGGTAAAGACAGTTTGGAAAAAATGTCTTGCCGCACAAAGATGGAAACTGGTGATAAGATGGAAACGACCGATACGAAGATCCATGTTGGGAATGATAAGAAATCGGATAAAATCGGTTCTAATGTGATAGAGTGCAGCTTGAATATGAACCTTTCGTTACCAGCGGCGAATAAGAGGTCCAAGATTTTTCAAAGGGCACAGAGTCTCGTCATAGTGATACTAGCGATTATATTTGCCATTGTATGCTCTCATCTTAAAAAGGAAGTCCGAGCTCTCGAAGTCCAGGTAACATCAACAAACCATCGGTTTAACCCTTCGTGGTCACTGTGGGAAGAATCCACCCAGTGACCAACTTGTGACGTAAATATCTCCCGGTTCCCGGTAATAAATGGGGCTGTAATCGTCATTCAACGACAGTTTGTAGTGTCCATTGCGCGTTGGCGGCGATAAGTTTTACCGCCGCTAACGCTAAATCTCTAACATCCACTCTGAAATCGACCCATTTCCAATAACGGAATTACTATGTTTTTTCAAACGCGCGCTATCCTACTATTTTTTCCACAAAAGAACCTGATCTGACGAATATCAGGTCCAAATTTTAGGCAAAAATATTGAAAATCCACAAAGTGACGATTATTTTAGTGAAAAAACTTTTTTTCCCCGTTTTTTTGTTCATTTTGCATTTAAAAAAATATGTTAGCCTTGGATTTCTTTCGGGAAAGTTTTTCGTATCTAAACTGGAATGTCCAAGGGTTGTTGAGTAATTTTTTGAGAATTTTCGGGCCGATAGATTGGTCACAATACGGGTTCGAAAATGGACTGGGTAGAATCAACCCAGTGTGACCGCGGCGGGTTTAAATTGTAGAGGAAAGATTATACGTTGTTATTTATAAACAAGGAGTGACTCGTCAAAATTCCTCAAGCTTTCTGTCACGTTTCATTGAAAAAGATTTCAGGCCGTTGAATCGGTCGTGACAATATTCGCAGAGCTCTGTGTCAGTGGTCGCATCCCTATCTCTCTGTTTTTACTCCAATTTCACGATCATAGTGAAATTCTAAGAGAAATCGTGTCCCAATTAAAAGAAGGATGTTTGTAGGGTAAAAGAACACGGAGAAGTTACTCATGGACCGGGGGATATCGTATAACACGGAAAGCGTATCTCATTGTTTGTAAACTCGATGACCACATTCGCCGGATTAATCATCGTTGCCGTATTTATCGCGAAAAGAAAAAATTTCTGTCGCAGCCAAACCGCGATGTCGTTTTTAAACTTGGATTTCTACAAGTTGGAGTTTCCGGAGATTGAGAAATCTTGATTCCGATCTAGCGATGGGCACGGGCTTTTATTTACTTTTTTATTCGAACTTCGATAACCATGAGAATCTTTGCACGTTGCCGACAAAAAAATGACGCATCGACACAATCTCCTGAGATAAAAACTTGTTTTTTATTCTCTCATAGTTCCGTGCCGTCCGTGTGGGAACGAAATTTCCGTATAAATAAAAAATAAAAATAAAAACAGAAAAAAAAACAATTTTTTACGCTTATTGATTTTTCTCGAACGCTCGAATTGTTGCAGATAAATTGCGTGAATTCGAATCTGATGATATTAATGCTGAGGTACGAAAAGCTGAATAAAAATTTCAATCGCATTTGGTATCATGGAATGACGAATCGTCATCGAACGGATTTGCCGAGACTGTCGAATCAGACTCCGAAACATCGTCACGCGTCCTCGCGAGAGGACAACTCGAGCTACGAAAGCCTTGAAAAGGTCCGAAGTTCGTCGATAGTCGGCGAAAGCCTATCGGCATCGAACTCGAGTTACGAGACTGAAAATTTCGACAAAAATACAAGCAACGTCTTCGAGAACGATAAGAACGTGATCGATGACGATGGCAAATCGCCGGAGGATCGTCACGATGATGAATATTCCGAGAGAGACCGATACGAGCGAGCCGCTAGTGTCGCATTCGAGAAACGTAATCAGGCGTCCAGTACGGCTGTGCCGAGTTCCAAGGACGAAGTTAACGACGATACGAATACGTGGAACGAATCTCGCACCGGAAGATACCGTCGTGACGAAGGACGAGGTAAAAAACGAAGAAAGATCAAAAGGAGGCTCAAACGCAGTCGGCGGCGATTGGGTATAGATTTTTCCTTTTAGTATACGTGGATTATGCGTTTTTCTTTATTTTTTTTTATTTTTCATTCAAAAATTCTCTCAGTCTATTGTTTCTTGGTCAATTTGGACGTTTTTGCAAATTGCAAATTGCAATTTCCACTTGCACGACGACTGGATTGAAAAAATCCGCATTGTTGCGGGTTTTCGTGATTTTTCTCTGTATTAAAAACAAATGGCTATTTATCGCTGATTTTTCAGGGCCTCTCGTGGCGACTTTTGTCGGTGCTGTTCCCGAACAGCACGTAACCGATACAGGTAGTTAGTATTTTTGTCCGTTGATCATATTTAATTGTTTATCACGTGCTGCTCAGAATGAAGGCTTTTAAAATTTATGGTTATAATCGCAGTTTACGTGGGTCCGTGGGTAAAGAGCGCCAGAAACGAGTCGAAATATGGTTTCAACAAATTTCATCTAGTCGAGGATAAAACGTCGATCGAAGTTACCGCTAATGGACTGTACATGGTCTCGGCACAGGTAATTTTCATGCAATTCCAATTGATTTATCATCTCGAAACTAGTTAAGGAGGTTCCGCTATGGTGCAAGAGAATAACGAATCAAGTGAGGCACAATTCCCAAAAAAATGACCATCTGCTTTTCGTTTAGCAAGCGATCCGTTGCCAAACTCCTAAAAAATTAGATGTTCCGAGGATTCTGTCGATTTTAACTAGAAATATCTCCTCCAAACATTCGTTGACCCCACTATTTTTTTATTGATTCGGAACTCTTGGAGTTTTTTTTGTAAATTGAGATTTTAATACGCGTTTTATCTAATCGCGAAGTATTTTTAATATTTTTCTGATTTCATAAGGGTAAGAAATTTGCGTAAAGCCAATGTTGAATCGAGTGACTTTCGACTTGGAAAATATGGAGTAAAACTTAGTTGACCTGGGATGATTTTGAAAGAGATTAAAGTTTGCTGCCTAAATAACAACAAATTGCGTTTTCAGATTTTAATCTAATTATCGCTCTATTAACGGAACCTCCTTAACTAGAAATATCTCCTCCAAACATCCGTTGACCCCACAATTTTTTTAATGATTCGGAATCCTTGGAGTTTTTTTTATAAATTGAGATTTTAACACGCGTTTTATCGAATCGCGAAGTATTTTTAATATTTTTCTGATTTCATAAGGGTAAGAAATTTGCGTAAAGCCAATGTTGAATCAAGTGACTTTCGACTTGGAAAATATGGAGTAAAACTTGGTTGACCTAGGATGATTTTGAAAGTTTGCTGCCTAAATAACAACAAATTGCATTGTCAGATTTGGATACAATTATCGCTCTACTAACGGAACCTCCTTAAACTCGCAATTCCTTTTATTTTTCAAGATTCCCGAAAAGATAACTCTCAGTTTTACGTTTTTTTTTAATCCTAGAGTGTTCGTTTTCTACGGGGACTCGCTGATTTTGTTTTGGAAATCTGACCCATTTTCTAAACGTTTATTTTCGCGTCGTTATCTCTCGACCTACGAACTTAATTCATGGTGTTTGGAACTTGTCTTGACGTACTTTTCTCACTTCCCTGCAGATTTACTATTTCGGCGAGCCAACGCACTATTCATACTGGATTTTATTGACTTCGGAGGGAACGTCCAACACTCGTAAAGTTATTAAATGCGCGACAGTTTCAGCGGTCTCGGCGAGCGAAGCATCTTGTTACACGAGCGTTGTTTTACCTTTGCGAAGAGGCGACAGACTTCACATACAGCAACAGGAACGCGACAGGTGAGAGATCATTTTTATTTCTGTCCCTTTTTCGTAGTGAAACGATTTCGAGTCTGCCCTGAGTAAAGCGAAAACGATTTTCCACAGACTGATAAATCTTCGGGAAGGCCACAGTTACGTCCAAATAATGTTACTCTCGAGCGAAGTGCCGAGACGTCGTGGATCCTGAAAATTCATTGAAAAACCCGAACGCGCCGTCGTACTTATCGTTTTCAACTGCCGAATAAACGATTTTTTTCCAATTGCTTTAATTTGCAAACGCGAGATGCTAAAAATTTGCATTTTGATACTCTTTTTTAAAGTTACCACCAGACGGCCGACCTTGAGTAACTTTTTACCATAAATATAGTCGGAGAAAGGCGTAGCTCCAATTTTTAAGTTGCGAAAAATATTGGTCCGACCAGATTCGCCGAAATTTTCATTGCCCTCCGATAACTTTACGCCATTGTGATTGTCTCATCGTTTGTACAGATCTCCCAAGTCACTGACACGATCAAAACTCGCCATTTACGTTATTTTTTTTCTACGCTAATTATCTGTTGTTTTTTTTACCGCTACTGCCAGAAACTTAGAAATAAATGATGAAAAGCTCAATTTTAAGGCGACGACACATGTATAAAAGTTTTTTTTACGCTGCGGCTGACCGCAGCAAACAAAATCCACGCAATTTTGATGATAATAAAGTTTTATAAGAGTTTCCGTGTCAATTGTTATTTTTTACCTTGAAATCGACCGAATTTCGACGTTTTTTTTCCCACAATATGATGCCGAAGTTTGCAGCGTTGGAATGCAACAAAAAAAATTTGATTTTATTGTCGATTCGTTCATTTTGGGCTAAACGTCGATCATTTTATCGTCGTAATTGAATTCTCCATTGAAATAATAATTTTTGGTACATAGAAAAAAGAATTTCGTTGCATTCCAACGATGCAAACTTGAGAATCATTTCCACAGTCCACAAAGTTTCGACAAAGTACAAAACGCGAACGAATTTGATAAATAAAATGGTTTATTTGTTGGAATACAGCAACAAATGTGAGATTGACACGAGGCAAGACGAGGAGCTCTACCTTTGTAGTAGTTTGGTCTCGGATAGAGAAGAGGCTGACGAAAATGGTTGAAAAGTCTTGAACGAGAAGCCAGTTTTAATGTTAAGCTGGCTCGGTCTCGCGAGTTTTCGGGAGCACAAACGATTTTCTTCGATTGCCAGTCATGTGGTCAAGTTGTAGGACTTCCTTTCAACGGTTGAGAATCGATACGAGATGATCAGCCTAGAGTGGAAAATATAACGATTTAGAAACAGCAAAAAGTTTTCTCCAAAATGGTCTTTTTGTTTGTTTTGACGAATAATATCAACGGGCATTACTATATATTTACCAACTATATCGTCAATAAAACTCTCAACCAAGAGACGTTAATAAGAAAAATCGTATAATAAAAGTAAAACATTTATGATTGACGTAACTCTCGAATGTACGTTTTCTTGTAATCCTTTTCGATTATTGTACAAACGAATAATTCAATAGTTGGCTCTTAGCTCGCACTTGATTTCCACTTTTCCAACGTAATTTGTCATTTCAATTGTATCTCGAATTGGTTGGTTTTTTGCAGTGGATTATTCAGTGAATTTGAGATATTATTGTTCCAAGTTTATTGTACAGCCTAATGCTCGTTTTTGTGTAATTTTAATGACCCTACGTCAACCGCACGTATAAAGTGGGTGAAAATAGACACGTGGACGTGTGTGTTTGATTATTTTCTAGATTTAGTTGAGTCTCCGTATTGTTTGATTATTGAGATTAGATTTTCAAACGATAATCATGCATAGTCAACTTGAAAATCCTACGTGACGAACCTAAGCCTACGTTGTTGTTTTGTTAAATTAAATGAATAAGTTCGTTTCAACGAATTTCATCGATTTAGCTTTCTCGTGTATTTTTTTTTTTTTTTGGTCACTTATCTGTGCGATGATATTTTTGCACAGCATTTTGATGCTTGCGTTATGCACATGAGGACAAATTAAAATTAAAGGGAATACAAGTCCCAGTTTGAACGTCGAGAAACGCAGTTTTTTTATGATTTTGAGCTCTTTCGAACAGATTGAGATAAGGAATTGAAAGTTAATTCTGATCGATCTCTCGTCAATATGATCACAAAGAAAAAACGGATATATAACTTATTTTTGGTTTACTCACCTGAGCTTGGGCCGAGGTTCTACTCGAGCATTTGTCTTTATTCGTTTCATTTGCTTTGTTTTTTCTTTTCGTAACGATTTTTTTTTTTGTAGTTTGTTAATGGAACGCAAAGAGTTTGTATAACTTCGTCGATCGAGTACCGATACCTACGTTGGTTGTATCGTTACTTGAAAATCACTCTTTTGTCATTTGATTTTTGTTCTCTTTATGTGTCTCGGCCTCAGTCTGTTAAGAGAGATTTCTCGAGGTGAGAGCCAGAGGGTAATCACGTCGTCTGGTTAATGACGCCATAATTGGTTGTGCCAGTATCCTAGGGCAGTTGCTGGTTAATTCAGTTTTCATTTGTTCTCGTATTGCACTCTCTTGTACAGAAGGTTGAGGAATTAAGGAGGTTCCGCTATGGCGCAAGGGAATAACGAATCAAGTGAGGCACAATTCCCAAAAAAATGACCATCTGCTTTTCGTTTAGCAAGCGATCCGTTGCCAAACTCCTAAAAAATTAGATGTTCCGAGCATTCTGTCGATTTTAACTAGAAATATCTCCTCCAAACATTCGTTGACCCCACTATTTTTTTATTGATTCGGAACCCTTGGAGTTTTTTTTATAAATTGAGATTTTAATACGCGTTTTGTCTAATCGCGAAGTATTTTAAATATTTTTCTGATTTCATAAGGGTAAGAAATTTGCGTGAAGCCAATGTTGAATCAAGTGAATTTCGACTTGGAAAATATGGAGTAAAACTTGGTTGACCTGGGATGATTTTGGAAGAGATTTAAGTTTGCTGCCTAAATAACAACATATTTCGTTTTCAGTTTTTCATCCAATCATCGCTCTACTAACGGAACCTCCTTAATGAACGTGATAAAAAATAATTTCATATAATTTCGTGTGTTTTTTTACCATCATTATCATGTAATGAAATTTTTTTAATCTCACTTTTTTTGTTCATACTTTGTATCCACTCTGACTCCAGTTCCGCAATTGCTTACAATGTAAACTATTAAAAAAAGATGACAATCGACATTGGGTTTTGTAGTTGTTACGTTTTTTTCGTCCTATATTTTTAAATATTGTTACTTATTATTTTCGAGTAAAAAAAAATAGTCATTATCAATAACTCGGGCGAATGTTTTTTTGGTCATTCTTTCATATTGGCTGCGTCCTTCCTTCTCGTAACGTTATTTCTTATCAATTTATTGTTGTTTTTGTTGTTTTTATTGCATACTCTTCATTTTTTTTCCATACAACCAAAGGGTTAAAAGAAAATAATCACAACTGCTATCGGCATTGTAAACAAACGTTTTTTTTCTACCATGTGGTATGTCACAAACACATATATATGTAGATATATTTAAATATATATATACACATATATTTTCACGTATATATACATGTATGTCGACCTAAATTTGTGTAGTCTTTGACTTATAAAAAAATGTGTTTCTAAATCCGCTAAGAAACACTCGTCGTTCTCCTTTTGTTTATTTTTATCTTTCAACGTTCCAAGTCGGAGCAAAGAATTTCAATTTGGGTTTTTTGTTTGTTTTTATATCGTTAATAAACGCTCGACGTATCCTAATTCGAATATTATTGACGACATTTCGGCTTCTCAATTTTATAAAATGTACGGTCACGCTGGTTTTGATTAATTTTACTCTTCATGTGCATTGTTTTTATTATTTTTCTTTCGTTTCTCATTTTCATAGTTTCAATTATTCAATAAACAAGACAATTAATTAGGAAATACTTGAGTCTCTCGTTGCGCAAAAAATTATCATCGTTACAATGACTACGATCGCTTCGAATTTCCTACACGTAACACGAAGATGGATTTAAACAATTTTTGCGTTTTTGGGTTACGATAACAGTTACGAAATTACGTTCCTAGAAAGAAAATTGTACTATAATTAAAAGATTTTTGTTTTTTTCTTCTTCCAGTGACTGTACACCGAGGCCAACTTAAACTTAGTATTAACCGATTATAGCCAGACACAACTCGGATCGTTTTTGGTTCAGTTTTTTCATCCCCAAGCTCCCCGTCTCTCATCGGCCAATTGTTTGCTGATGAAATTGAGTGTTTTTTTCACCTTTTAACCTTTCATGAATGTTTTTACCGGTGCGTGACGAAGTTGGGACATTGACGAACAAGCATCGACTGAAAAATTAGGAAAATGTCAATATTCGACTTTTTTATACTCGCATCTTTCGGAGACTGCAAAAATTTCGTCTCTGGAGTATCGTCCACGTGGATTCTGTCGATTTTGACGAAAAACAAATTGCAATGTCTACGCGATAAAAAAAAACGGACACTCGACGAAAATCGGCTCCCAAACGATGCCAGTCCCACTAATGGAAAAACAACGTACGATTCCCAGAATTCGTCACGCCACGATAAGTTGGTTTTGTTGGACTAAATTTCGGAATTGTGTATATACTTTGAATATTAATATATACATGAATACGATTAAAAGGTACAAGATTTGTTGTTGTTGTTGTTAGAAGGATTAATAATGTTGTTGGAACTGGACGTTTTGATAACCAGCACTGCCATTTACGAACAACCATTGCTTCTTGAGTCATTCCCTTGGATAATCTCGCATTGTCTCAAGGTTTCCTTATTCTCCTTGTTTCGCTTAGTGCCGGTGTGTGTTGTGTGTATAAGTAAAAAGTAAACAGTAATGAATCGAGTTTGTCTTTTCTCTGGTTTATCGATTTTTGCTTTTTGGCGGCAAAGTTTTTAGTTTGTAAACGCGCAAGTACCGCTTGTCCATTCTTCATACAAGGACTCTTGAAATCTCCGCTTTCGTGATGTGACACATGCACCGTTTGTTTGGTCAAGCTACTACTTGCGATTCTAGGGATTTAGCAAACAAGTGTTTTTTCGGTTAGAACAAAGTGAGCGAAGAGAAATTCTGGTTTTAGATGATTTTTGGCGTTGCTCTGAGCCAGGAGAGCAACAAATAAATTGGTGAAAATTTGTGAAATAAAGAAAAACACACACAAAAAAAACGAGCCTGCGCCCTACGTCATCCTATTCGATCCGGGGCATGTTTTAGTCTCAATTTCACCCCGTTATTCTGTTTTTTTTTCGCTCAATCGCTCGCACGCACTCCTTGCAATTCTCACTAGCTTTTTCATTGAGGTAGCTTAATCGGTAATGCTTTCTGACCTCGTCCTAAGGGCAAGTGTATTTTGCCATAAATTAAATTCCCCTTTTTATTTTTATTCAGTTTTTCTTTGTTTTTTTCGATTCTTTCAATTGTTTCTCCTTTTTTCTCTGCTTTTTTCTTTCTTTTCGATTAATAAAATTCGTTCTGAGGCGTCTGGTACTTACCGTAATCCTGCTTGCCATATCCACCGTCTTGACTTGCATAGTCTGGGAAAAACGGAAATAAAGAGCCGGCATTAGAAATTTTCGTGGTTTTGTTTTTTTTTTAACGAAATTTCGTCGATTAAACTTTTTTTGAGATTTTTGAAGCTGCGAAAACTTACGAAACGCAATTTTGGAAATGAGAAAAATTGATATTTGTGAAAATTTGGAAAATTTTCGACTAACCATAACCTTGCGTCGAATAACCGCCCCTGCCCATCATTCCAGCGGGATTACAGGATTGATCTTCGTAAGGGTTGGCCGGGGGATAACCGCCCCCGCCCCCACTGGCAGCAACCGGAGCCGGAACCGCCTCTTGCTGGTAATTTGCTGTGGGATGGAGAGACGAATAAGCGCGGATTCAAAGGCACGACGCGTAGGTCAACTCATTCTTTCAATTTGCCATTCAAAACAGGTTTTTTTCGTCGGAAAATCGATTTTCATGGTTTTATCGTGGTGAATAAAAATGAGAGCGGAGACTCGTCCAAGTAGAAACAAGTGATCGATTTTTTTCGACTTCCGAAAGAAACTCTTTGCGTGTTGAGTGTAAATGGAGAGACTATTGAAGTTGATTCTAAACAAACCTGGCGGTGGTGCTTTACCGTAACCGTAAGGATCGCCCGCGTTGAATCCTCCAGCTGCTGGCACTGGTGGCGCGCCCCCATATCTGTTGTCTGGTGGTACAGGAGCCGCGTATCCCTGAAAATTAATCAATCGTCAAATTTGCTCACTTTTCGGTGCAATCATTTTCCCTATTTGTCAACTTTTTCCTTATAAAATGACGATCTGCTTTTCGTTTAGCAAGCGATCCGTTGCCAAACTCCTAAAAAAATGAGATGTTCCGAGCATTCTGTCGATTTTAACTAGAAATATCTCCTCCAAACATTCGTTGACCCCACTATTTTTTTATTGATTCCGAACCCTTGGAGTTTTTTTTTATAAATTGAGATTTTAATACGCGTTTTATCTAATCGCGAAGTATTTTTAATATTTTTCTGATTTCATAAGGGCAAGAAATTTGCGTAAAGTCAATGTTGAATCAAGTGACTTTCGACTTGGAAAATATGGAGTAAAACTTGGTTGACCTGGGATGATTTTGAAAGAGATTCAAGTTTGCTGGCTAAATAACAAAATATTTCGTTTCTAGATTTTAATCTAATTGTCGCTCTACTAACGGAACCTCCTTAATTATCAATTCCAAATCCAAGTTACGACTATTAATTGAAATCGAATTAAAAACTTTTCTGAAAAAATGACGATCTGCTTTTCGTTTAGCAAGCGATCCGTTGCCAAACTCCTAAAAAATGAGATTTTCCGAGCATTTTGTCGATTTCAACTAGAAATATCTCCTCCAAACATTCGTTGACCCCACTATTTTTTTATTGATTCGGAACCCTTGGAGTTTTTTTTATAAATTGAGATTTTAATACGCGTTTTATCTAATCGCGAAGTATTTTTAATATTTTTCTGATTTCATAAGGGCAAGAAATTTGCGCAAAGTCAATCTTGAATCGAGTGACTTTCGACTTGGAAAATTTGTAGTAAAACTTGGTTGACCGAGGATGATTTTGAAAGAGATTCAAGTTTGCTGCCTAAATAACAACAAATTTCATTTTCAGATTTTAATCTAATTATCGTGGCTTTGTACGAAATCGCCAAAAAATGCGAAGATTCTCGAAAGAAAGCTGATTAATAAGCGAATAAAAATGTGAATTCGAACGTCACTGGGCCAGTCGCTTCGAACAATAATGATTTGTGCGAATTTTGCAAAGGCTTAAAAAATGGACGGGGGAAATATTTACCGCAGTTTGTGAATAGTCCGGTGGCGCTTGATAATTTTCGTATCCCTGGTACGCAGTCTGTGGATATCCTCCTTGGGGTGGGCCGCCGTAGCCGCCGTTTCCGCCGCCGTAACCGGGCCCGCTGCCGACTGGTGGTTGCGGGGGTGGCCCGCCTCCGTATCCGTTACCCGGAGCTCCGTATCCTTGCCTAGAATTTCGAAGGAATTCAATTAAATCACAAGGCACGATATTTTTTTGTTCCGGAAGCAAATTTATGGCTGGAAAAAATCTTTACGCTGGTGGTTGAGCTCCTCCGTAGCCATTGGCCGGCTGCGTTGGTGGCGGATCGAAACGCGGTCTCTTTGGCGGTCCACCAGCCCCTGGAGGACCACCTCCGCGCTTTATTGGGCCTGCTCCTCTTCCTGCTGCACCAGCTCCACGCCCTCCACGGTCTACAAAACCACCGGCGCCTCGGCCCATCGCTCCTCGCGGTGGTCCGCCACCTCTCGGAGGTCCACCGCCTCTTGGAAACGCTCTGCAAAACGACATTCCAATTCTAAATACGATTCTGAGGTCGATTTTAGAATTACCGTTCGGAATTTCATAAAATTTGGTTCAGTAGTGAATTGTGATG
Organism: Diadegma fenestrale; assembly: GCA_037043255.1. Lineage (NCBI taxonomy): Eukaryota > Metazoa > Arthropoda > Insecta > Hymenoptera > Ichneumonidae > Diadegma > Diadegma fenestrale. The sequence continues at coordinate 13,505,435 of CM073317.1, forward strand.
AGAAAAAAATTCAGTCAAATTTTCTGGAGGCTACAGAGAACCGGAAAAAAGATATTCGCATCGGCAGAACATTTAACATTGAGTTTTATGATAAATCTCAGTTTTCATTGTCTTTACCCCCGAATTCTTATCAATTCTTCAGAGAAATCAAAGTTTTCATTGTAAAGTGCAAATCAATGTTAAATTCATGAAAGTATCAACGCGAATATCTTTTTTCCGGTTCTCTGTAGCCTCTTGAAAATTGGCTGGATTTTTTTCTAATCATAATCTACCACTGTACGAAAATTCATTAATTTCTGAACGGTAATTCGAAAACCGACGGTGCAGCCTTAAACAGAAAATTTGGTGAATATATTGACGGCAGAAAAAAAAATTCCATTTCGGTATTTATTGATTAGGCAATTCCTGATTATTTTCTAATTGCCGAATTGATCAAATTATTCAAAATCAATAATACAAATGTGTTGACTTTATGATAATTGATAAAATGATTATTTATGTAATGATTAAATCAATATTTAATATTTTTAATGAAATTCGTCGAATTTCATCGTGACTAATGAAAATTCATTGTATTTTACAATTCATTCTTGTAAATTCTTGGGAGAATTCAGTTTTGATTGTAAAACACAATGAACTGTGCGAAATCAATGCAAAATTTCTGAAATTACCAATGGGAATATTTTTTTGTTGATTCTCTGTAGCCTGTTGAAAATTTTGCTGGATTTTTTTTCTTATCCTAATCTACTAGTGTACCAAATTTTATTAAAGTCTGGATAATCTCCGCTTGCAAGAAAATGAGAAGAACGTGAAACGACATCGAAAATTCTTACCCGACTCCTCGGCCTCGGTCCATTCCGCCGCCACGTCCACGAAAACCGCCGCCACCGCCGCGACTGTCTCCTCTGCCAAAATCGCCTCTGCCTCTGCCACGGAAACCTCCGCCCGGAGCTCCTCGACTGCCGCCTCTCATGGGACCACCCATTCCGGGAGGCGGTGGGCCACCGGGTCCACCTAATCCTGGCTCAGGGGGACTGCAAAGAATAATCAAAAAGTTAACATCTCCAAAAACTGCCAACAAATCTTCACAGTTTCTATGACTCGGGAAATTTTTGTCCCTTAGTCACCGGACTCAAAATCTATCGTATTTTTTATCATTTTTACAGTTCGGCAAACACAACGTCATTCAAAATCCTCTTTTGAACGGAGAGACTCCAAAAAATAATCAAAAAGTCAAAATCTTCAAAAACTGCTAATGAATCTTCGCAATTACTGTGCGTGCAGATTTTTCTCGCAAGAATATCGAGAAGAATGTAAACAAGGCTGTGGATTCGAGAAATTTTTGTCCATTAGTCACTCGCTTCAAAATTTATCGTTTTTTTTTATCATTTTTCCGGTTCGGCAAACACAACGTCATTCAAAATCCTCTTTTGAACGAGGGGACTCCAAAAAAGAATCAAAAAGTCAAAATTTCCAAAAACTGCTAATGAATCTTCGCAATTACTGTGCGTGCAGATTTTTCTTGCAAGAATATCGAGAAGAATGTAAACAAAGCTGTGGAATTGGGAAATTTTTGTCCATTAGTCACTGGACTCAAAATTTATCGTTTTTTTATCATTTTTCCGTTTCGGCAAACACAACGTCATTCAAAATCCTCTTTTGAATATCGTGTTTTCCTGATATTGAATTTGGCATGAGAAAATTGTGGAAATTTGGCACTTACCCAGGAGGAAAGTGTCCGCCGCGTCCGCCTCTGCCGGGAGGACCTCCTCGGCCTCGCATTCCGGGCGGACCTCCTCGCATGCCCATGCCCGGGCCTCCGCGTCCCCGCATCATTCCGCCTCTCGGTGGGCCTCCCCTTGAGAGTAAACACGACGTTTTTAATTGAACGAAAAAAAAACGATCTCGTTACGTTCTTAATTGATTCGTAAGCCAATTAATTGTTGCGGAGAGAAAAATTCGATGGAAAATTGAATTTTCGGAGATTTTGATGACTTCGAACTTGCAGCGAAATGTCAAGGAGTGAAAAGTGCGACGAAGGCGGAAATTCAGGATTTTGACACGAAAATCATTCATTTTCGATGTTTTCGATAGTTTTTGGTGGAAAAAAATTGTAAACGGAGGGATAAAATGATAATAATTGGTTAATAACTCACCGTCCTCTGTCACCAAAACCGCCGCGTCCTCGCATCGGACCACCGGGTCCACCGCGACCTCGGAATCCACCTCTGCCTGGGGGTGGTCCGTCCATCGTAAAAAGTGCGTTCGCTCTGCAACGGAAGCGAAAGGAATTGAGTGAAAAACGAGTAAGACGCTATGGACGGACGCGCGCGCGATAATAAAATGCAAAGTTTCGCATTATTGATGGAACGCAGACGCGGTAGAAAAAAAAAAACTACGCCGCCGCCGAACGCACGCGAAAAAAATGCCGCGGTACTCCGAGTCTCAATGCACTCGATGTCCCGTCAATAACACCTCGAATTGACAACACTATTCCCAACAATTGCAAACAACAACTAAAATCACTGTGATCAATGTTTTACTCACTTTTGACTTGGAAAATTACGATAAAACGGAGAAACGCGCCAAGAACGATGATGCTAACGGGGGGGAAAATGGACGCCGGCCACCGGAAAGAAGAGCATCGACCGTCCCGCTAATGAAAAATGGCGTCGGGGGCAAATAATTGTAAAGACGTTTCTAAAAACATTTGACCATGAAACCAAAAAAGCTTTTTTCCACTTTTATCGCTCAAATTATCATTCGAATTTCAAGGTTATTCAGTACTTTGGTAGATTTCCAATCGTTGAAAGTTTAATTCGGCAATTAGTAAATTATTCTCTCAATAAAACTCTGAATCTCTGAGTCAAGTTCGACCGAGTCTCCCGCCATCGTTTGAACTCGCTTGCCCACCACTTCCGGTATTCCCGGCACGACGCACTGAACTTGGAAAACGATTAGCTGTATGGGCCGAGTTGTGAATCGTGTGAAAAAATGTTCAATAGCCACCGATTTCTCGAATGAATAAATCGCGGCGGACGATTATTTTGTTTCTAACTGTACGGGATAATGCAACTGGGAGAATAAAGAGCCGAAATAGAAGCACGTGGACGGAGGCGCCATCTTTGTTTGGAGCCGACTTCCGGTCACGTGACAAATGCTTATTGCCGACTCCAATTGGTTGACAGTTTGAAATTCAAAAGCGGAGAGTCCGTTGCATCAAAACAGCAGTTTCGAGGCGAGAAAAGTCGGCGGTGAAGTGAGAGAGCGTGTGGCGCGTGAAACTTAGTTTTATTTTATTATATTTTTGTTATTTTATAATCGTGCGGAGTATCAGTTTTTTGGGATATCATTCGTGAGGTCATTCCCGTTCGAGGACGCGTATTATTTAAGTGGATATAGAGAAATATTGAACGATAATGTCGAAAGACGAAAAGGAGTCCGTCATTCCGGAAGTAATTTACGACACAAAGAACGGCAAGAGCTACATTAAGGGCCGCTTTTTCGGAAAGGTAAGATTTTCCTCGTCCTTTTTTCCCGATTTTAGCACGCGTCCTTCATTTTTCATGCTCGACGTCAACTCCCGACATTTTCTTTCCTGCCTGTGCCAATTTTTTCGCTTGCTTTACCAACTCGCGTACACGCGAGGCTTCGTTTTTGACGTTCGCTAATCTCCCAAAGTTTCATTCCTCGCACACGGCTCTTGTATAATTCGACCTTGAACGTGAAGCCGTATAAGAGAAATACGAGTTTACACGTACGTGTGTGCGCGTTCCTCACTTCCATTTTACTTTTTTCGTCCACCTGTTGATTTCGCCTCTAAATTCTCGCTCTCCCAAAGGGTGGATTTGCAAAATGCTACGAAATCAGAGAATCCAAGTCCCAACTCGTTTACGCTGGAAAAATCGTCCCAAAATCCATCATCACGAAAAGCAATCAGCGGGAAAAAATGACCCAGGAAATTATGATACACCAGAGCCTCAATCACAAACACGTCGTCGGCTTTCATGGATTCTTCGACGACTCTCACAACGTCTACATTATTCTTGAACTTTGTCGCAAAAGGGTAAGAAAAAAAAACAATTTTTTCCATTAATCAACATCAAAGGCCCAAAATTCACGGTTTTCGATGATTTTTTCGAAATTTTTGTTGAAAAATGTGTAAATTTTTTATTCCGACTGTATTTTCGATAAAATTTTTTAAATGCCGCAGCAATTCGACGATAAAAACCATTGAATTCTTTGCAAAATTCGTGGATTGACATTTTTTCGAAATATTTCTTTAATTTTCGGATTATGAGGAGTTTTTATTCCTGCGGCAAGAAAATTTATTGGAAAAAACTGAGTGAAAAATTCGGTCCACGAAATTTGTCCAAAATTTGACAGAATTTATGATGAGAAATCGTTTTTTTTTGCTTATTACAGTCAATGATGGAATTACACAAAAGACGAAAAGCCCTGACGGAGTGCGAGACGAGATACTTCATGAAGCAAATATGTGACGGAGTCAATTACTTGCACCAGAATAGAATAATCCACAGGGACCTGAAGCTCGGGAATCTCTTTTTAAACGATGAACTACAAGTTAAGATTGGAGATTTTGGACTTGCGACAAAACTAGAGCACGATGGTGAAAGGAAAAAGTAACGACTGTTTATTCACTCTAGAAAAAATGGATTAAGGAGGTTCCGTTAGTAGAGCGATAATTAGATTGAAATCTGAAAACGAAATATTTTGTTATTTAGGCAGCAAACTTTAATCTCTTTCAAAATCATCCTAGGTCAACGAAATTTTACTCCATATTTTCCAAGTCGAAAGTCACTTGATTCAACATTGACTTTACGCAAATTTCTCACCCTTATGAAATCAGAAAAATATTAAAAATACTTCGCGATTAGATAAAACGCGTATTAAAATCTCAATTTATAAAAAAAACTCCAAGGATTCCGAATCAATAAAAAAATGGTGGGGTCAACGAATGTTTGGCGGAGATATTTCTAGTTAAAATCGACAGAATGCTCGGAAAATCTCATTTTTTAGGAGTTTGGCAACGGATCGCTTGCTAAAGGAAAAGCAGATCGTCGTTCATGAATAATGAATTTATAAAATCGTCCAAGGTCAACAAAGTTTTACTCCATATTTTCCAAGTCGAAAGTCACTTGATTCAACATTGGCTTGACGCAAATTTCTTACCCTTATGAAATCAGAAAAATATTAAAAATACTTCGCGATTAGATAAAACGCGTATTAAAATCTCAATTTATAAAAAAAACTCCGAGGATTCCGAATCAATAAAAAAAATGGTGGGGTCAACGAATGTTTGGCGGAGATATTTCTAGTTAAAATCGACAGAATGCTCGGAAAATCTAATTTTTTAGGAGTTTGGCAACGGATCGCTTGCTAAACGAAAAGCAGATCGTCATTTTTTTGCGCCATAGCGGAACCTCCTTAATTATTTATTTTTGACCCCCCAGGTTGTTTGAAAAAGTTGGACGAATTAGTGAAAACTTGTGGAATTTAGTCACTGAATTAGCGAACAGCAGAATGATTTGCTTGTTATTTCCAGAACATTGTGTGGTACACCGAATTACATAGCTCCTGAGATTCTGACTAAAGTAGGTCATTCTTACGAGGTCGATGTATGGAGCATCGGGTGCATAATGTACACGTTACTGGTGGGCAAGCCACCCTTTGAAACGTCAAGCCTCAGAGAAACGTACGCGAGAATAAAACAAGTCAATTACAAAACCCCGACGCATATTGGCAAACAAGCAATGACGATGATATCGAACATGCTGCAGGGGACTCCATCGAAAAGACCGAGCGTCATGAAATTGTTGAAAGATCCGTTCTTCACAAGCGGTAAACAATTATTCTCAAACGTTTCTCATTTTTCAACAATTCCAACAAAAAAACCTATTTTATTCAATTATTTATTAATCTTTGTCAGTTTCCTTCATTTTTACGTTGAATTTTTTCAAAATTCGTTTTCCGAAACAAAATTTCCTTTTTAATGCAGTCGCCTAGCCATTTTTGCCGTTTTTTTGACTAATTATTTTCTTATCATTTATTTATTAATAATAATAATAATAATAATAATAATAATAATAATAATTTATTATTTTTATTATTATTATTATATGCGTAAGTTGCGTAATGAATTATAAATTATTATTATTAATAATTATTAATTATCGCGAAAACTTGTGGAAATTATTAATTATTATTAATAACAATAACAAATTATTAGAAAATTAATTGATTCATTAGGAAATTATTCATTATTATTATTTAATTATATAATAATTATTTTTAATAATCAACTAATAATTATTATTATTATTCGATTATACAATAATTTTTTAAATAATTAATGAATAATAATAATTATTCTTATTATTATTAATTATTGATTATTTTTCTTATGGAAAATAATTAACTTTGCACTCATTTTGCAAATTTGATCACTGACTGGACCAATTTAATGGACAAAAAAACGGAATGACACGTTTGTTTTTTGTTAAATAAAAAGGCTACATGCCGCATAGTCTGCCACTTTCGTGTTTGACGATGGCGCCGAGATTGGATACTTTGGAAATGCACAATAATCAACGCAAGCCACTGTCCGAGATGCAAATCGGGAGTGAAACAGACTTTGCGTTTAGGATACCGACGAGCCCGAGTGGTCGCAAAGGCAAAGAGGTGGCTGGTGATCCGTCCAAATCGACGCGAGACGTCAAGGTCATGCTGGTCACGCTCAGGGAACAATTGTCTGCTGTATTGGCAACCAAACCGGCCCGAGTCGCCGCTTCTTCAGCAGGTAAATTCGGAAAACAGCGAAATTCAACGAGAAACAGAAAAAAAATCGGCCCCCCCCATGAAAAATTTCCTCCCGCCTGTTCTCGTCTCGATTTTTTATGGTTTTTTTGTTATTTTTGTTGCTTTGCAGTCGAGATGACGGATCCTTCGTCCCAGCCGATCTTGTGGGTCAGCAAATGGGTCGATTACTCGGACAAATACGGTTTCGGGTACCAACTTTGCGACGACGGCGTCGGCGTCATGTACAACGATGGCACGCGCCTCATAATGCTCGCCAACAAATTCAACATCCATTACATCAACCGCGACGGCATCGAAATGTATTACACCGTCAAGGACTATCCCGACAGCCTTGAGAAAAAGATGAAACTCATGAACTTCTTCCTTCAATACATGAACGAACATCTCATGAAGGCTGGCGGATCCGTCGCCGTTAAATTGAGCGACTCCATGTCCAGAATTCCTTATATGCATCAGTGGTTCCGGACCCAAACCGCAGTCGTCATGCAACTCACCAACGGCTCGGTGCAGGCAAGTACCATTTTCTCATTCACGTTCTATTTTTAGTTACAACCAAAAAAGCTCCGGCAAGCAACGCAAATTATTTCCGTGCATTCTCGAAATCGGCAGATTTTCTCCAAAAAATTGTTCGTTTTGACCCTTCGAGTACACACTGGGTCGTGCGGACCCGAAAAATTTTCCCTCACCGATCGCTTGGCTTTTTATTTTCGATTCCATAAAAAAAATTACGTTAGAGTGATTAGAGTGATAAATTCTTTCAGTTGCAAGATTATGATAATTTATCAAGTTTTCTCGTACGTTTCGCACTCGGAATGTCAAAAAAATTCCGCATTTATTTATCGCGTTTCATAAATGGAATTTATCTCCAAAGTGATATCAACAAAGTCGACAAACCCATTGAAAATATTTCAGAATATTAGCGAAAACTTGATTTTGTAAGCAAAATTTCGCATTTAATGTGATTTTTCGAAATTTTACTCAAAAATCATTCATCAAACAATTTTTCAACCATTTTTTACTCAAGTTGAAATTTATCTCAAGAAAAACGCGTTTAAAAAAAAAAAAACGCGACCGACTAGTTCAGGGCCCTCAAGAATTTATGAATCAATGAAATTTCGGAAACTTAATTTCGAGTTATCGAAATCTACACGATGTTGAAGTTTGCATCGTTGGAATGCAACGAAATTCCGGTTTTTCTTGAGTACAGCTCGAGATTTTTATTCAATATTTGGTCAGGACGATAAAACCATTTTTTTTAAGGATAAAAAACAAAAATCAGCGCGTAAATCGTCATGATTTTCGAAATTAAGCAAAAAATTGATAGAAAATATTTTTTTCGTTGGATCCGAACGCCGCGAACTTCAGTATCATTAAAAAAAATACATTGAGGACCCCAAAATGTTGATAATTCACTACGAAAAAAGACTTAAAAAAAACAAATTGAAAATATGCAAATTTACTCGATTAGAACGATTCGAAAAACGCTTTGCGTCAGATTGACCCATTTGTGGGTTGAATTTGCGAAAAATTCCCTTAACTCGGAGGAAATTTGTGGATTTTGACTCGGTTATCAAAATATGACGAATTTTTTGCCATTATTCATGAATTTTTGTTCCGGTAACTTGTCGTAACTTTGTTATTCAGCCTGCGTTAGCGAAAATCTCGTAGAATCGCAACTAGTGAAATTTTGCAAGTCTCCGGTCGCTTGTCCCACGCCCAAAATGGCCGAAAATGATTTTTTAATCGACATTTTCCTGGATTGTGCGAAAACAGATAAACTTCCTGGACCACACAAAAATCATAATGTGTCCATTGATGGCTGCAGTGACGTACATAGACCAAGAGAAGAATTTCAGAACGTATCGTTTCGAGACGATCCAAAAGTCGGGTTGTATAGCGGGTTTGGCGAAAAACCTGGAGTACGCTCACGACAAGATCAACATGATGATTCGGAATTTCCCGGGTAAAGAATGGCGGGCACATGCAGAGCAATTAACGGCCGCATAGGTAAGAAAATGAGAAGCAGTTGGGAAGCTTTGAGCATCGAGAATCGCCCACAAACCGGGCGGGAGCCAACAATTCCGAGCAGGGAAAATGATTCAACAGCGTGAATGGACCACAATCTGGTATTTTTTTTCCTCAATTGTATGGCTGTGTACAAAAGTACTTTTAGAAACGGACTTTTTTCTTTTTAAATTGTTTTTTACATTGTCGTCTTTGTTTGAATGTCGACGCCAATGATTTGGGAAGTCCCGTGTGTTGTCGTTGGACCATTTGAGTTTGAATTTTATGTAAAACGAACAAACGACCGCGCTGGAAACGTCAGTATTTTTTTTTTCCCCCCACACTCTAAAATTTTCGTTCTTTATTATCGACTGTTCGATTTCGTCAAAGTTGCGCGCTCCCTCGAGCGCCTGAGCACACTTTGCGGTTATTATTTACCGCACATGCGGTTAAAAAGCTTGAAAACAAAAAAATGGGCCCGTTTTTCACAAAAGGACCACTTGTAAATATTTATCCACTTTGCCAACCCTTTCCTGCCTGCCCCGCCGACTCCGCCCATTTCCCAGCCTCAGGATTAAAGAAAATCGGAACTCTCTTTACACCTGTGTCTTCTCCATACTCGCGTCAAACTGCGATACACAGAAGACTCGTTATTACGATATCATAGTATTTAACAATTATGTTTTGCAACTAAATGTCCAGTTGCCGTAACAAAACAACAACAAAAAAACAAAAAACTCGAACGAGAAAAAAATTAAACGAATGCGAACGCATTTTGAACGTCAGACGTAAAAGTTTACACGAATAAAAAAAGAAAAAAATTGAAAAAAATGGCATAATTCACAAAAACGTAAACTACTTATGATTTTAATTAATTTAAGGCACAGCTCTAAACGAATCATCAAAATAACAAGTGTACATACTTAACATACAATTTTTTGGTGTTTATTTTCTCTTCAATACGATGTCGAGACAATGCGAGAACTACGAGTTAGAATTTTTGAATGGAAAACAGAGGAAAATATGTGGACAAAAAAAGTGCTTTTTTTAAAAAAGATAATCGACGAGGAATGATGGATGTTTAAGAAATAAATACTGTTTAAGGGGCAACGAGTTTGTTGAGCAATTAACGAGTAAGATTTTTTGATACATTGTTGCGGTTGATCGATCAGCATCGACCAATTTCAAAAAATACCCGAATTTTCGAACGGAAAAACAATAAAAGCGAAGAGAATAAATTTGTTGAATGTGCGAATAATGAAAAGTTTATTTTTTCCTTTATTCCCGCTACGATCTACGAATTTTGGTAATAAAATTTATTGCCCGGAAACGTCTCAAACGAATTTGTGAAGCACGAAAATAAATTTTAAAAAATTGTTCCTTTGGGACGACGCGGTTTGCGCATGCGCCCAAGTCCCGAGGCTCGAGCAGCTGATTCCGTTAGTTCGAGCGATCGCCGCGCGCGGCGGCCGCGAGCGGGGCAACTTGGCTGTGCCGAGGCTTCGGGCGCCAGTCGCCAGTGTTCCGGACACGGTTGCGCATCGCACTGGTCGACACGCGATCGGTTTGCAAGCGAAGCGTGTGGCTCTTGGACGACTTTGCTCAACGTGGGCTCAGCGCGTTGACAAGTGTCGCAAGATTTTGAGCAATTTTTACGTGATCTCAGTTTGATTCGATGTTTTCGAGCTGACACGCCAATTATCGGCTGCCATAGTTTAAACGGGAGTGAAGAAAAATCTACGAATTTATGTGAATCTATCCGAGTGCCGGTTAATGTGCAAGTGATTGTTTTTGAATGGGAACTCGAGGGATTATTAGAAAAGGGAGAAGAATTTTACTCATCGTGCGAGATTCTACAACTTCTCGCTTGGCCACGGGCACACCAGCGTTACGCAAGTTATTAGTCCCGAAGCCAAAAGGTACGATTGTGTCATTAAATTCCTCTTTTTCCTTTCTCCGTTCAAAACTCAACCCGCATCGCCTTTTCTTTCTCATCGCGAGCACGAGATCTCCGTAACTCAAATTCACGAAACACACGTAATGTCTTTATGAGTATGGGAAATATTTCAAGGACATTCAATCGTTCGTAGCCAACGACAAGCACGATAAAAAGTGCTGCATCATATCGGAGGCTTTTCGAACGAAGCTAAAACTCTCTTGTCAAGATTATTGTTTGTCGCATCAAACTCGGCCTCAGTTTCAACATGCAAACGACGTTTGTGTACGAAACATTCTCCAGCCTTTCGAGTCGAACTGCTTTCCCGCGCTTTTCCGCCCCCCTCCCCCCCCACAATTATTATCATAAAATAGCGCAAATCCCAAACTGCTCGAAACCGTTCACGAATAACGAAACAATCGATTGTGCAAAAATCGAACCGTCAAGTGATTCGATCGTAAAAAACGAATCGATTATTCACAAATGCCTAAAAATCGCAATCGATTACTTTTCAAAATAACGAAACTAACGAATTTCGGTTTTTGTCGTGGAATCGTAACGACATTTCGTTCATTTTTTTCAAAGTCCGAAACTCGACGTGATTTTGAAAAAACCGGAAATTGAAATTTTCGGAATTGCGAATTTTCGAGAACGCGATAATAAAATCCTCGATGAAACGTAAGAAAAGAAAATATTTGATCAACAGATAAGCAGACGATTGATTATCGTTCGCTCCGAAATTTTCCTCGAGAATTTCCAGACGAACTGAGAGATAAAAAAATCGCCGAGCTCTTTAAAAATAGTAATTGGTTGATTTTTTTGCTGCTCTGACACTTGGAAGCGTTTAATTGAAAGTTGTACATCATTTCCGAGACTTCTCGTGACTCGCACAAACAAGCGCAATCAACACTCAGATACGAGCATCGTTCATGCGAATAAAAAGAATTCAAACTACCGATAAAACAATTGATAAGACTGTACAAGGACGTGAGGTACGGTGTTGGTTAGCAATCGCTCAAAATTACCGACTCCGTGATACGAGTGATTGCAAATCGGTTTACGTTGCTGCAATATTCTCCATGACATTTAATGATAATAAAAACTCACCCACGTCATATCTAATGAGCAAAAATTACGAGACAATTTGAATCAACGAGAAAAATTTATTTCAAACATTCCAATTACCACTTGCCGTGATTTTTTGTTCATTTTTTCGCAAAACGCAACGAAATCGAAAACATCGAAAGGGAAAAAACGAATGCATTTTCCTAACCAAGCGCTGACAGCGTACTCGCGATTATATTTGCGGAATGTTAATTGTTGGACAAAATCGACTTTACTATGATTTTTCGACGATCATTGTAGCTTGAAATTTTCGTTCGATCGAATGCGTCGTATCGCACACTGAAAGGAATGAAACATTGGCGACGGAGCGCGATTATCGATTTTTTGATCCACGTGCTCGAGGCATTTTTTGCTTCGGAACGTTGCCGGAGCGCGTCTGGAGTGAATTACGAATTGCATAGATATAAAACGCGTCTGAGAGGTCACCTTCAATGTATTCCGATTTCGTTCTCGACGCCGGCGACATTGATAATAATCTAACGGGGCGTTCGGAAAATCGTGAATGTTTTTATTGATCTTATCTCGTGTATCACAATTCAAACATGTACGTGAAATAGAGACGAAGCCGATACGATCTTTTTTTTCCATGACTCGGTGGCCATCTGGCGGATATGCGAGAAACTAAACTGTCAATTCGCGCACCGGGATGTCGAAGTGGGGAATGGAACTCACGGCCCTCGGGCCGTTAAATTCGCACGAAATTTGCACGTCCGTTCAACGCCGTTTTTGCTCGATCGTTAATAAATCGATATCTCCGTTTTTTCGGTCCTTGTCAATTGAATTTCAGCCGCAGTTTTCATCCCGGCGTCGTGTGCCGTCGTGCCGTACTGTGAATAGTTCTCGCTATTGCCACCAGGCGGCGCCGGCGACCGCGGAGCGAGTCGCGTGCGCGTTGAAAACACGCAAACTTTTCCGTTGAAATTGTATCGCACTGGAAACTTTTGTGTCAATCGTTTACGATCAATTGACCCGCGGTCCTTTGTGCTCCCGCAGTTTGTACGTTTTTATTACAGTGGATATTATTTTTAATGGTTTTTATCAAGACGCGCATCGCAAAGTCTTCCCTCATCGAAATTCCGGAAGCCACAAACTTCTCGATGCGATCGAAAAATGTTTTTCGAGTGCTCGAATACAGAATTCGCGTTTTTTACTCTGTCTCAACAATGTTTTTCAACGCGGTTTCAAAACCCCGTGTCACTCAATTGTTTTTTGCATCGTAACGATGCCGTTGACGTTTTTTCTCCTTGGCAATGATTCCGAAGTTTGCATCGTTGGAATGCAACGAAACTCTTTTTTCTAGATGCCAAAAATAATTATTTAAATGGTGAATTTAATTACGATGATATCATCGTCATCCCAAATTTTTAAGCCAATATACTTTTCGAGTGGCAAAAATCGATCATTTTATCATCGTAATTGCATTCTGCGCTTAAATAATTATTTTTGCTAAGGATAAAAAAGAATTTCGTTGCATTCCAACGATGCAAACTTCAGAGTCATTCATAATGATTAATCAATCATCGATTTGGACGATAAAACGATCGTCTTGCGGCCCAAAAACTCAATTAGTATAAAAAATTGCCATAATTTTCAAATATCAATAAATAATTAATAGAATTATAATAATTAATCAATATTCGTGGACGATAAAACGATCCTCTCGCGGCCCAAAAACTCAATCAGTATAAAAAATTGCCATATGATGTTCAAATATCAGTAAATAATTGATAGAATTGTAATAATTAATCAATATTCGATTTGGACGATAAAACGATGATTCTGAAGTTTGCATCGTTGGAATGCAACGAAACTTTTTTTATATTTGGCAAAAATAATAATTTTAATGGAGAATTTAATTACGATGATAAAATGATCGATTTTTGCCACCCGAAAACATATCGACTCGAAAAATTTGGTTGACATTGAAAAATTGAACGAATCAACGATAAAATCGAATATTTTTCGTTGCATTCCAACGTTGCAAACTTTAGCATCATTCCTTAGCACGCGTTGACATTGCTCGCGTCAATTTTGACAAAAACACGAAAAAAACATCGAGAACTCGATCAACGATTTTGTGTTTACGATGCTGAAGTTTGGATCGTTGAAATGCAACGAAAACTGATTTTCTTTTCAAGCAAAACTCAAAATCGCATGCAGTTTTTATCCAAAATATCGTACAACCAGTTTTTGCCATTCAAAAACCGGATTTTACACTAAATAATAGAAAACTTGCCTCAATTATCGAAATAATGAATAAAAACAATTTTTCGTTGTATCCCAACGATGGAAACTTCAGGATCGTTTTGTATTTTCGCGCTTTGAGAATTGAAAAAGTTTCGAACGCAGGATTATCGGGAACGTGACGAAAATTCGCTACAAGCAAAAATCTGTGTGTAACTGAAAAAAAAAAAAAAAACTGTACAGAAGAAAGTTTTGTTCGACAGCTTGTCGAATCTCTTTCCGAATTTTCGTGCATGCGTCGACGAGTTACGAAATTTGAAGGACACTGACGAGACGCGAACGGCGAACGTACGACTCTTCGTTTTTTTTCGGGGCCCGAAATTCGGTTCAGAAAAGTTTTTCGTCGAGCCTTTTCGTTCTGAAAGAATTTTTTCGTTATTTCATCGTGTTTAGGAGTTTTCGATTCAACATTTCAGACGAGACTGTACGAGCAAATATAAAAACTGTCACGATATTTTTGATAGCAAATTCGCGTAATTTTTCTCGTCTGTTGATTCTGTCGCCAGCACGTCTGCGTGAAATTGTTCTCAATTTATAATTCCATTACCGTTTTCGCGCGCTCGTGAAACGCGCTCGCACATAGAAATAGAAAACAGTAAAGCGACTAATGCCAGAGGGAAATTGTGGATCTGCCGGTTGCGTCATTCTCGCGTGTTCGTTATTCCCTCGCGTCTCATCTGTTGACATTAATAGAGTCAAGGTGCACTCGCTGGAAGTTTTCACGGTGAAAACTTTTCGCGAGTTGCTCGAAATTCTCATACAAAGGGTGTTCAAACGTTATTGCGGCAAATTCTCGACCAAGGAACGTCCTCGCGTGATCGCCACGTCGATAAATCATCGATTTCGATATCGATGCGCGTTCACGCTAAAGTTTTCATCGTTTCCCGGCCAATAAACGTTTCATTTCGATCTAAAACTCGATATTTACGAGTCGTGACAAAAATTTTCGTAGCAAAAAACCCAGAGAAACGATTTTTTACACTCGTAAGTTCGACTCGCCACAATCGTCGATTAGAAAACTTGCGGAATAATAATTAATTGAAAGTCAATCATGTAAAATGAATTAAAAAAAGAAAACCACGAAGCCCGAACAATTAAGGAGGTTCCGTTAGTAGAGCGATGATTAGATTCAAATCTGAAAACGAAATATTTTGTTATTTAGGCAGCAAACTTTAATCTCTTTCAAAATCATCCCAGGTCAACCAAGTTTTACTCCAAATTTTCCAAGTCGAAAGTCACTTGATTCAACATTGGCTTTACGCAAATTTCTTACCCTTATGAAATCAGAAAAATATTAAAAATACTTCGCGATTAGATAAAACGCGTATTAAAATCTCAATTTATAAAAAAAACTCCAAGGGTTCCGAATCAATAAAAAAATAGTGGGGTCAACGAATGTTCGGAGGAGATATTTCTAGTTAAAATCGACAGAATGCTCGAAACATCTCATTTTTTAGGAGTTTGGCAACGGATCGCTTGCTAAGCGAAAAGCAGATGGTCATTTTTTTGGGAATTGTGCCTCACTTGATTCGTTGATCCCTGCGCCATAGCGGAACCTCCTTAATAAGAAAATATAAATCATAAAATTTTTAAAAGGGTCCCAAAGCAATTTGTCTAGCCAGGAGACAGAGAATTCATTCACATTAAGGGAATCTTTATGTGGAACTGAGAGAGACATGGATTTTCCATTTCTACGTCACGATGTTGAAGTTTGCATCGTTGGAATGCAACGAAAATTGCGTTTTTTCTTGAATAGAGCTCGAGATTTTTGTTGAATATTTGCTCAGGACGATAAAACAATTTATTTTAAGCATAAAAAACAAAAATCAGCGCGTAAATCGTTATTGTTTTCGAAATTGAACAAAAAATTGATAGAAAATATAAATTTCGCTGGATCCCAACGTTGCGAACTTCAGTATCATCGATTTATAATTCTTTTTATACATTCTTGTCGTACACCACACCGAAGAAAATGACGACAGTACGCGGCGGGAAAAAACGATGGAAAATTGAACATTTTAAATCAATCAATTGACCCGTTCGTCATTGGGCGTTCACGAAGTTCAAGATTTTTAAGTGAAGCGTGCCAATGCTGTAAATGCGTAGCCTCCGAGCCCTCTTTTGATTGCGAAGAATTGGAACGTCTGTGCTCGCGCGCCTACTGACGGAAACATGTGCAATTTGATAGAAAAACTGGCCGTCGATTAAAATCGACGTGCAACAACAACAAAAAGACAATTGCAAAAATCACTGTCACGTAAAAGCCGCTGCCGGGTCTCTTGATGAGTCGGTCGTTTGTCTTTATGATTGCCAAGATGCTGTATAATTCTCCGTGACACTGAGAATGACGCTGCATAAATATCAATAATCCAATGTGAAATATGCGATCTCGAAAATGCTCAAAGACGAAGCAAAATGATAAAGTTATGATGTGTTTATATCGTCATCGTTAATTATGATAGATATAGCCACGAAAACGCCGAGTCATGCTCAATCAAATTCCACTATCAGCATCTCTCATCTCTGAGCATACAGGGCATGTCCGTATATTTATGTGTATGTCGCTCGGCTTGCAAAGTCGACAGACTTGACTGTTCGCGAGTTTTAACGGGTCTTTGGAACCGACTCCCGTTTACGAATTATTGAGTAATAGGGAAAAAAAATTCCCAGTCACAAAATTCGACGTTGTCAGTCTTTTTTTCGGGCCTTCTTTTAATTTTTTTTCTTTTTCGAATTTTACGCGACAAATTCGTGTCGAGGCATCGGGACAAAAACATTCTGATCTAATTAATTAATTTTACTCAATTACTTACTAATTAATTAATCAATTAATCAAATTAAATTGAAATTGAATTTAATTAATTAATTAATTAATTGATTTTAGGATTTGAATGGTTTTGATTTTTTGAAATATTGAATTTCATTGAATTTAATTAATTAATTTATTTATTAATTCCGTCAATTCTATTAATTATTTTATTTTAGGATTTGAATGGTTCTGATTTTTTGAAATATGAAAAGTGCAGTTTTTATGATTCTGAAGTTTGGATCGTTGGAATGCAACGAAATTCTTGTTTCTATTTGGCAAAAATAATTATTTAAATGGAGAATTTAATTACGATGTTAAAATGATTGATTTTTGCCATGTCGGCTCGAAAAATTTCGATGACATTGAAAATTGAACGAATCAACAATAAAATTAAATATTTTTTGTTGCATTCCAACGTTGCAAACTTCAGCATAATCAGTTTTTTGAAAACGAAATTGAGGGAACTTCGAGCGTGAACATCGATCCGGTATTCGTCGTGAGATTCTTTCCGGATTCGAATACGCCTCGAAGCTCGAAATTATTCCAATGGAATAGTACGATGCTCGTAGGTTTTGGGGTTTTTTTTTTATTTTGGAGGGTCAGTGCAGCGGTCGAACTGGTTCCTGACCTGTCCACTCACACTCGAGTGACCCTAGATGGTTCGTTTTTGGGGGAGGGATGTAACAAGGGCCAATGCCGTCGACGACGTTCACGCAGGTCCTGGCCCTTTATTTAGGCACAAAAGCATAATGAGCGTCCTCGTCAGGTTTTCCCCGAAACGCTCACGTATCGGGCTCCATGATGCTGCAGTTTGCACGTACGCAACCCTCGCACGTGCTTCTCGACTTTACAGCGACTCATAATACTCAAAACATAAAAAGAAAGCTTTGGAATTCAGGCTCGGAAAGAAGCTCGATGACTCTAAAGTTTGCAACGTTGAGATTCAACGAAAATGATTATTTCTATTAATTATTCATTGAATTTTTCAAAATCATCGCTATTTTTCGTCTCGAGCGATCGATTTCACAAAAATCCATCGAAACGATCGATTTTTGCGGCCGAACAAGTGTTTAAACTCGAAAAATCTCGATGTTTTATAAAATTCAACAAATTATCAATAAAAATAAGTATTTTTCGTTGCATTCCAACGTTGCAAACTTCAGCATTCCTGAGGTTATTTTTTAATTTAAAAAATTGTGATTTTAAAGACTGAACGAATTTCACAAGGCTCGAACGTTGCAAACTGCGACATGATTCATTCAGGATAATTCATCGTCGCAGCTGATTACGAATCCCCTCGTTCGAAGAACAAAGTTCACGGAGAGAAATACAGATTAATTGTTTTATTAGAGTGATACGTTCTTTCAGTTGCAAGATTATGTTAATTTATTAAGTTTTCTCGTACGTTTCGCACTCGGAATGTCAAAAAATTCCGCATTTATTTATCGCGTTTCATAAATGGAATTTATCTCCAAAGTGATATCAACAAAGTCGATAAACTCATTGAGAATATTTCAGAATATTAGCAAAAACTCGATTTTGTAAGCAAAATTTCGCATTTAATGTGATTTTTCGAAATTTTACTCAAAAATCATTCATCAAACAATTTTTCAACCATTTTTTACTCAAGTTGAAATTTATCTCAAGAAAAACGCGTTTAAAAAAAAAAAAAACGCGACCGACTAGTTCAGGGCCCTCAAGAATTTATGAATCAATGAAATTTCGGAAACTTAATTTTGAGTTATCGAAATCTACACGATGTTGAAGTTTGCATCGTTGGAATGCAACGAAATTCCGGTTTTTCTTGAGTACAGCTCGAGATTTTTATTCAATATTTGGTCGGGACGATAAAAAGATTTTTTTTTTAGGATAAAAAACAAAAATCGGCGTGTAAATCGTCATGATTTTCGAAATTGAACAAAAAATTGATAGAAAATATTTATTTCGCTGGATCCCAACGTTGCGAAATTCAGTATCATGAAATCAACTTCGCTACTCGACGATCGATTTTTTTTTTACTATTTCCGGTGCTATTATCACGTAACAAATTGAAGAAAAAAACGTCAAGAGTTTCCCTATTAGGAACCAGTTCCGAGATCGTTCATCAACATGAGCGATAATGCATTTTAAAATGAATCATCGACACCGTCTCACAGAATTTGTATCTTATCGATGTCTTTTGTTATTATTCTCAACTCTAGAAATAGAATATGAATATCGTCGATTGACAGTTCTCGGCGAATATTTTCAGCGAAGAAAAGCTTTTTTTTGCTTCGATATTTATGGACGAAGGGACGACTCTGCAGTTTGCAACGTTTGGGGTCAACGGAAAATACAAATTCTATTGATTATTCAATGATTTTTGAAAATCGTGGCAATTTTTTGCACTGATTGAGTTTTTCGGCCGCGAGGGGATCGTTTTATCATGATGCTGAAGTTTGCAACGTTGGAATGCAACAAAAAATATCTGATTTTATTGTTGATTCGTTCAATTTTCAATGTCATCCAAATTTTTCGAGCCGACATGTTTTCGGGTGGCAAAAATCGATCATTTTATCATCGTAATTAAATTCTCCATTAAAATTATTATTTTTGCTAAATATAAAAAAAAGTTTCGTTACATTCCAACAATGCAAACTTCAGAATCATCGTTTTATCCTCCAAATCGAATATTGATTAATTATTATAATTCTATTAATTATTTACTGATATTTGAACATCATATGGCAATTTTTTATACTGATTGAGTTTTTGGGCCGCGAGAGGATCGTTTTATCGTTCACGAATATTGATTAATTATTATAATTCTATTAATTATTTATTGATATTTGAAAATTATGGCAATTTTTTATACTAATTGAGTTTTTGGGCCGCAAAACGATCGTTTTATCGTCCAAATCGATGATTGATTAATCATTATGAATGACTCTGAAGTTTGCATCGTTGGAGTGCAACGAAATTCTTTTTTGTCTTTAGCAAAAATAATTATTTAAGCGCAGAATGCAATTACGATGATAAAATGATCGAATTTTTTTACTCGAAAAGCATATTGGCTTAAAAATTTGGGATGACGTTGAAAATTGAACGAATCATCAATAAAATCAGATATTTTTCGTTGCATTCCAACGTTGCAAATTTCGGCATTACTTATTATGAGCTCTGCTGATAAAAATAGGGTTTCGTTGCATTCCAACGATGCAAACTTCAACATAATGAGACTCAGCATATTTATATCGATACAGAAATAATTTCGTCCCTATTATCAACGTTTTATTGCACGAATACTTTTTCCTCGTCCATTTCCTCTCAATTTCCAATATCGTTGTGTCGAATGTTGGGTCAGAGGCAACCGAACATCGTTTCCCAGATTTTCAAACTTTCGTCCTTGCAATGCTACGAAATTCTCGTTACTTTTGTGATAAAAAAATGAACGAGTCGAAACTTTCGATTTTTTGAATAAATTTTGAGATTTTTGCACTTTTTTCGGTCCAAAAATCGAGCCTCATTTTGTTAGAGTACCGAGAGGGGGAATTCGATTACGTGGCTAGCGACGTTCAAGGAAAATACGAGGCGCGAATAATTTGAGACAACGCAGCTGTTGACCGAGCCCAATCCAATTCTCCCGTCAAGATAAGAGTCTAATGTGTTCTTTTTTTCTTGACAGATCATGGAATATTGTGAAGAAGGAACCGAGCAGCAGCGCGGATAACAGGAAAACGCTACAAGACACACAAGTTCATATCAGTTTGCAGCGAAAACTCGACTGACTAACAAGCGTGGCTCGAGCCTCGCGCGAACCAACGATCCTAGTGTACAAAAAGACAATTGAATTTTCCGAAAACGTGATAAAGTTGTCTATTTTTGGAATAATCTATTTTGAACAATATAAATATAGTCAGACAAATAATAATCAATTTATAAGTCGAAGCGAAAGTTTTATGGTTGCCCCTGAGATCATGGAAACGCCGAAACCGAAGAGTGTCCCAAATCCCAAGGAAAAGGCTGGAATCATCTCCGTCTTGAGTTGGTGGTAAATATTTTTTTTTTTCTAACATTAAACAAGAAAAATCAATCATTTTAATTTCTTTGGGTTAATTTCCAATGATCGAGCTCGTCACTATTGACTGACGAATTTTTTTCATTAATTTTCTTCGTCTCTGCAATGTTTGATTTTTAAAAATATCGTGATCGGTATTTTCGCATGTTTTCGTTACAATAATAGACTTTTTGGTCGGTAATTGGTTTTTTTTTCTGGTAATAATTGGATAATTGCTTATAATTATCGGTTTTCGTTTTTTTAAGCACAATGACATAATTTTTTTGGGAAATCTTCATTTTATCACGTTCAGAGTTCTTTTTGTCCTGTATTTTGGAACGTCGGAATTTTCATTCAGTTTTTCTTCGACTTTTGTTCTTCAGGTGGACGTTGGCGATTTTCAAGCTTGGATATAAGAAAGAATTAGTTCTGGAGGACTTGTACCCTCCGTTAAAGACTGATCGATCTGACGTGCTCGCCGACAGACTAGAAAAGTGAGAAATCTTGAAAAACAACACGACTCTGAAGTTTGCATCGTTGTAATGCAACGAAATTATTGTTTCTATTTGGCAAGAATAATTTAGGGGTGTGCGAATATTTGAAAACTTGGAATATTCGGCATGAAATCAAATCGAATTGTTTGATTCGAATTTCAAACCGAATATTCGATATTTTTGAATATTTGACATTTTTTTGAGTATTCGATTTTTTTTTCGAATATCCGATTTTTCTTCGAATATTCGATTTTTTTTCGAATGTTGGATTTTTTTTCGAAAATATTCGGAAAAAAATTTCGAAAGGATTTGCGAAAATCTGCTATTTTTCGGAAATTTATCGAATACTCGAAAAATCGACGAATATTCGATTCGAAATTCGAATCGAATTTTAATATTCCATCCGATTCGATTCGATCACTATTCGCACACCCCTAAAATAATTATTTCAATGGAGAATGTAATTACGATGATGAAAGGATCGATTTTAAGTCCCAAAACGCATATCGGCTGGATAAATTTCGATGATTTTGAAATCTGAACAAATGATCAATAAAATCAAATATTTTTCGTTGTATTCCAACGTCGCAAACTTCGGCATCATAAAAAAACAATCTCCCCAGTTGGAATCTCCGATCGATTTGTGGCGTGAAAATAAATGGGAATTGACTGATTTTTCTCGAATAATTTCGTTACAGACAATGGAGAAACGAACTTGAAAACTCGAGACAATCAAATCGTAGACCGAGTCTATTGAAAACGATATTTATCACATTCAGATGGGAATATTTCCTGCTCGCCCTAATCCAGGTACTCAACGAATTCGTCATAAGGTAATTTTTTTTTTTAGCCTTTAGTGAGTTCGTATTTTTATTGCTGTGGGAGGTTGGAAATTAAAATGATGTGTTTATTGTTCCAATGGACTGCGGCCTCCGCTTTATACGAGCCTTGTGCCAATCTTTACAAAGTCCATCACTTCGTCGCTCCTTACAGTTCACGCTTAATCCTTGACCAGGTTCTGCAAGGTCATTAATAATTTATATCAATATATTTATTTCCTATGATTTCCTCTGGACAATCTCCCGCAGGTGTTCGGAGTAAAAATTATGAATTTACACAGTTATCGTTTGATTTTGCCAAATAGTCTCAACCCGATCGCTCCACATTGTGAAATTTTTTGAAACGCTGCAAATAAAATTTCGTCGCATCATTCGATTTGCGTCCAACCGGAAATTCGATCGATAAAACATTTAAAAAATTTTCTTTTCGTGGATCCACGAAATTTTATGTAATTTCAAGGCCCGATTAACTAAGAGCATGAAATTTGATCAAATCACGAGACTCGAATTTCGATAAATTCCATTTTTTTTTTTTAAATCCACGTCCGGTGAATTTTTGCATCTTTTTTTTCGTAAAGTCACTGACGTTGCGCGAATTTTTGCGATCGGTTATCAGAAATCGATGAATTTTAGGATTGATTGAGAAATTCGTTTTTTTTCTTGTCAGTACTCTCGAAATATTATTTTTTCCCTTTTTTCGGATAATTATTGTTGCCTGTTACATTGAAAACCGCGTAAACGAACGAGTCTGAAGTTTGCATCGTTGGAATGCAACGAAACTCGTTTTTATATTTGACAAAAATAATTATTTTAGTGGAAAATTTAATTACGATGATAAAATGATCGATTTTTGCCACCCGAAAAGCACAGCGGCTCGAAAAATTTGGATAACATTGAAAATTGAACGAATCATCAATAAAATCAAATATTTTTCGTTTCTTTCCAACGTTGCAATCTTCAGCATCATGCAAACGAATGACTCTGAAGTTTGCAACGTTGAGATTCAACGAAAAACATTTTTTCTTTTAATTATTTATTGAATTTTGAAAATCGTGGCAATTTTTTGAGTCGATTGAGTTTTTTGGTCGCAAGAGAGAATCGTTTTATTGGCCGGACCAAATATTGAATAATAATTATTGGCTCTGCCGACAAAATAACAGAATTTCGTTGCATTCCAACGATGGAAACTTCAGGATCATTGTAAACGATCATGTTACGAATATTTCTTGACAATTTGCAGATTGGGCACGCCGATACTTCTCGGTGGCCTTCTCCGTTACTTTAGAACTGACGATGAAGCGAATCGCAGTCAAGGATTCCAAACAGCGTTATGGTATGCGTCTGGGATTTGTGTGGCAACTGCCATCAACGTTGTTACAATAAATCAAGCGATTTTTGGGGCTTTCCACATCGGAGGACGGATCAGGATAGCCGTTTGTTCCGTAGTCTATCGGAAGGTAATTGTGTTGAAAATTTTGTTGTATTCACTTGGCCATTCCGAGCTGGACCAGATTTTTCGGGCCTGCTCAAAGTTATTTTTAGTTTTTGATCTAAAAATGGATTGAAAATTGAAAAAATTGTTTTTTTTTGCTTCTGGTCCAAAAACGATCGCTGAGAATAATTTTTGTGTTTGATTTTTCAAGGGCTTGCGACTCAGCACCACTGCCTTGGGCGAAACTGCTCCGGGAAAAGTCGTGAACCTCGTAGCCAATGATGTCAACAGATTCGATCTCGTTTCTGTTTTTATTAATCACATGTGGTCGGCTCCGTTGTCCGCTATTATAATTGGCTATTTTCTGTGGATCGAGGCTGGTTATGCCGGGCTCATCGGAATCGCTGCCGTTTTTATCGTCGTTCCCGTCCAGTGTGAGTTGTTTCAATTATTTGAGGGATCGAGCACGAAATTCTGAAACAGTTTCCATCCGGAAACTCCGGGAAATGGAAAACTTTTTTATTTACCCCTTCCAATAACGGAATTTATATGTTTTTTCACACGCGCGCTATCCTACTATTTTTTTCCCAAAAGAACCAGATCTGATGAATATCAGATCCAAATTTTAGGCAAAAATATTGAAAATCCACAAAGTGACGATTATTTTAGTGAAAAAACTTTTTTTTCCCGTTTTTTTTCTTCATTTTGCATTTAAAAAAATATGTTAGCCTTGGATTTCTTTCGGGAAAGTTTTTCGTATCTAAACTGGAATGTCCAAGGGTTGTTGAGTAATTTTTTGAGAATTTTCGGGCCGATAGATCGGTCACAATACGGGTTCGGAAATGGACTGGGTAGAATCGAGCCAGTGTGACTAGCACCGAGGTCGGTGGCGGAAGTTATGAAAAAAATAGGAAAATGAAGAATAGTCCTCTTTGAAAATTCCCGGGAAAGAATTGAATGAATAATTTCTCCGTTTTCATTGTTTCAGCTTATACGGGAAC
Source organism: Diadegma fenestrale (assembly GCA_037043255.1). NCBI lineage: Eukaryota > Metazoa > Arthropoda > Insecta > Hymenoptera > Ichneumonidae > Diadegma > Diadegma fenestrale. The sequence continues at coordinate 13,530,195 of CM073317.1, forward strand.
GCTCTCATCGAAATTCCGTCTACAAACGGCCATAAAGACTGACGAGCGAGTTCGTTTGATGGACGAAATAATATCGGGTGTACAAGTGATTAAGATGTACGCTTGGGAAAAGCCTTTTTGTGCGATGGTCGAGCTAGCACGACGCCTGGAGCTTCGGGTCGTACGAAAAAGTTCATACATCCGTGGCGTATACATGACGTTCAATTTGTTTACGACTCGAGTAGCGTTGTACTGTACGCTCTTGACAATGATGTTATTCCACGAGAATTTAACAGCCGAAAAAGTGTTTGTTTTCTCATCATATTTCAATATCCTCGCGCACACGATGTCAGGAATGTTCGTTAGAGGATTCGCCGAGATCGCAGAATGCATGGTCGCGGTAAATAGATTGCAAAATTTCATGATGTACGACGAGGTTGAGACCGGAAATACGGCGTCAGCGACCATGTTCGCAGCCTCCACGGACACTATGGATTCGTGTGACTCGAGGCCGTCCTCGAGACGATTTTCCAAACGAGAATTGCCTTTCATCGACGACGATGAAACGTACACCGAGGCACGTGAAATCACAGAAAAAAAATCAAACGGTTTGGCTGTCGTTGCCGCGAATGATGCCACGAAAATTTCCGATAATTCTTACTACGGTAATTACTCGCTCAAATCATTTTGATTACTCATTTATTCTATTTTTATTACTTTTTATTCATTTTTTATATTATCAATTTATTTATTAATTATTTATTTATTTTCACTCGATTAGTTAAACGAGTAATTTATCAATTACTCATTAATTAATTAATTATAACTCATTTATTATTGATTAATTAATTAATTCAATTAGTAATTTATTAATTACTCATTCAATTGAAATTGAAATTAATTAAATCTTATTAATTAATTAAAAATTTGATTAATTAATCAAAAATTTAATTAATTAATTATTAATTATTCAATTATTCTAATTAAATGAGTAACTAAATGAGTAATCAATAAATTACTAATTAATAAACAATTTAATAAATTAATAAAGTAATTAATTCAATTGAATGAGTAATTAATAAATTACTCATTTAATTTATGGGTAATTATGAAATTACTCATTTGATTAATTTTAATTTTTCAATTTTTTAACTTTTTTTTTCAATTTAATGATTAATTAATAAATTAATCATTAGTAAATTAATCAATTTAATGATTAATTAATAAATTAATCATTAAATAAATAAATGAATTAAGTAATTAATTGAATGAAATTAATAAATTAATAATTCAAGAACGAAATATCGTCAAATTTCATGCGTTTTTGCTTTTTTTTTTATTTAGATAAAAAAGACGGAATTTACGAGGGAAAATGGGCGTTGAAATTGACGAACGTAACCGCCAAATGGGAATTTAGCCAGCCGGAAAACATTCTCGACAGAGTGAACGTGACGGTGGGCAAAGGAAAATTGTACGTAGTGATCGGGGCTGTCGGTGCCGGCAAAAGTTCACTGCTCAAAGCGATTCTCGGTGAGATGACGTTGTCCGAAGGAAACGTTTCGAGCGTCGGTAGCCGGAGTTATGCCAGTCAAGAGGCCTGGGTTTACGGCGGTACAGTTAGGGAAAATATACTTTTCAATTCCATGTACAATCGTCAACGATATCAACGCGTTGTTAAGGCCTGCGCTTTGCTCCGAGATTTCAAACAATTTCCTCAAGGTGATCAAACGCTCGTTGGCGATCGCGGAACTTCCTTGTCCGGTGGACAGAAAGCCAGAATTAATCTCGCACGTGCTGTCTACAGACAAGCTGAAATTTACCTTCTCGACGATCCCTTGAGTGCAGTGAGTTACGCTTTTTATTATCAGTCTCAATCGCTTATCTATCGTGATAATAAACCATTATTACTTTGGCAATGAAATCGAGTTTCTTATCGCCATGACGCGTCCATGATAAAGCTTGGCAACATGCACAATTTTTCAATGAATCTCGTGCTCTAATGCAGGCAATCGAACAGTTTGTTTCGCGAAAAATTAAGAAAATAGGAAAAAAAACTTGAGTTTTTCATCTGGAAAACTCGATTCATGGTTTTTTCTCAAGGCAGAATGTACAAACTTCAATGAATCTTGTGCTCCAATGCAGACTGCACGTTATTGCATTTGGAAAAATATTAACCCTTCGTGGTCACACTGGGTCGATTCTACTCAGTCCATTTCCAAACCCGTATTGTGACCAATCTATCGGCCCGAAAATTCTCAAAAAATTACTGAACGACCCTTGGACATTCCGGTTTAGATACGAAAAACTTTCCCGAAAGAAATCCAAGGCTAACATATTTTTTTAAATGCAAAATGAAGAAAAAAAACGGGGAAAAAAAGTTTTTTCACTCAAATAATCGTCGCTTCGTGGATTTTCAATATTTTTGCCTAAAATTTGGACCTGATATTCATCAGATCTGGTTCTTTTGTGAAAAAAATATTAGGATAGCGCGAGTTTGAAAAAACATAGTAATTCCGTTATTGGAAATGGGTCGATTTCAGAGTGGATATTAGAGAACTTTCCTGAAAGAAATCCAACGCTAACATATTTTTTAAATGCAAAATGAAGAAAAAAAACGTGAAAAAAAAGTTTTTTCACTAAAATAATCGTCGCTTTGTGGATTTTCAATATTTCTGCCTAAAATTTGGACCTGATATTCATCAGATCTGGTTTTTTTGCGAAAAAAATAGGAGGATAGCGCGCGTTTGAAAAAACATATCAATTCCGTTACTGGAAGTGGGTCGATTTCAAAGTGGTTTTTTAGAGATTTAGCGTTAGCGGCGGTAAAACTTATCGCCGTCAACGCGCAATGGACACTGCCAACTGTCGTTAAATGACGATTACAGCCCCATTAATTACCGGAAACTAGGAAATAATTACGTCACAAGTTGATCACTGGGTGGATTCTACCGACAGTGACCACGAAGGGTTAAGAATATTAGAAAAAAACTTGACTTTTTCATGTCAAAAACTCGGTTCATGGTTTTTTGTCGAGTTTATTTAGTAGCAAAGTTTATAGATTTTCATGGGTCGAATGAAATTCACAGGTGGACACACACGTGAGCAAACATCTTTTCGAGGAATGTATCCAACGTTTCTTGGCAGGGAAAACGAGAATTCTGGCGACCCATCAGTTGCAATATATCAAAGGAGTCGACGGTATATTGTTGTTCGAGCGAGGCAAGATGCGATTATTCTCAAATTACCACGACCTATTGGCCGAGCGTCCGGACTACTCGGTGCTTTTGGCGTCCGAAGGAACCAGCGAAACTGCTGATGATTCGTCTTTTGAAATGTCGGGAAAAATGCGTCGTCAATTTTCCACTGCCAGCACGAGGGTACGCAACAATTTTTCACCAACAATTCGTTTTCACTGAACTGCTGCAATTTTTCTGGTTTATTCACCAAATTCTGTTTATGTTTCCGAATTTTAGAGCAGGACTCCGGATGTCAGTGGCGCTGACACGGACGCCGAAGAAGATGACATGGATCCCGGAGCAGCGAACGGCATGGTCGAGGGAACTTCACGCGGGGTCGTTCACGGCTCGATATTCATGAAGTATCTCCGATCCGGTGGAAATTTGTGTCACGTCTTTACTGTTGGAATATTGTTCCTTCTAACTCAACTGAATGTCAGCACGACCGATTATTTCGTACCGTTACTGTGAGTTTTTTTCCCATCAATTTATTATAAATACGTGGAAAATGTTGTTTTAGAATCTGAAAATTGCGACGACGCGAGCTTGGTGGATAAAAAAATGATTTTTTGAAGGATTTCAATGAATTTATTGAGAAATCGAAATTGAGAGATTGATTATTATTCAGTTAAGGAGGTTCCGTTAGTAGAGCAATAATTAGATTCAAATCTGAAAACGAAATATGTTGTTATTTACGATGTTGAAGTTTGCATCGTTGGGAGGCAACGAAATTCTTTTTTTCTGTGGCTAAGCTTATTATTTAAATGCAGAATGTAATTACGAGGTTGGAACGATCGATTTTTCCGACCCAAAAGGTATATCGGCTCAAAAAATTTGGAATATTTTAAAAATTGAAAAAATCATCAATGAAAAGGAATATTTTTCGTCCAATTTCAACGTTGCGAATTATTAATTAGGCAGCAAACTTTAATCTCTTCCAAAATCATCCTAGGTCAACGAACTTTTACTCCATATTTTCCAAGTCGAAAGTCACTTGATTCAAAATTGGCTTTACGCAAATTTCTTACCCTTATGAAATCAGAAAAATATTAAAAATATTTCGCGATTAGATGAAACGCGTATTAAAATCTCAATTTATAAAAAAAATTCCAAGGATTTCGAATCAATAGAAAAAAGTGGGGTCAACGAGTGTTTGGAGGAGATATTTCTAGTCAAAATCGACAGAATGCTCGGAACATCGCATTTTTTAGGAGTTTGGCAACGGATCGCTTGCTAAACGAAAAGCAAATCGTCATTTTTTTGGGAATTGTGCCTCACTTTATTCGTTATTGCCTTGCGCCATGGCGGAACCGCCTTAATGAATTATTAAACTAATTTTCATAGCTTGAGCATAGAAATTCATGATTTATTTGTCGTAATTTAAAGTTGCGCGCGATTGCACGTTCCTCGATGCTCCAGTCCGATAAATTGTAACCGATAAAGACATCAGATTTAGATTCGAGAGCAGATAATGAAATTGAGCTCGAGCGGATAATAATCGGTCGCGGAACGATTTGTATTTGATTCTGGGATTTAATCATGATCGATTTATATTTATAGTAGAATAGATTATTTACGTTTTATCATTTGACATAAATATTCGTTGAAAAAGTTGAATGACCGATAAAAAATGGATTTTTAATGAATTTGTAGAGTCGACGAGGAGGAAAAACGTCACGCCAACATCGACAGAGCCATAAACGATAGTAAACTGTTGAACTCGACTTACGACGACACTAACGATTTTGAGCCAGTCATGATATGGCTGTACGTTTACACTGGCCTCGTCGTGGGCATTTTTATAATCGGGATAACGAGATCGCTGCTCTTTTACAATCTCGCAATGAGCTGCAGTCAGCGGCTGCACGATCTCGCTTTCGACTCACTTATCAAAACAACCATGAGATTTTTCGATACCAATCCAAGCGGCAGGATACTTAATCGCTTTTCCAAGGATCTGGGCGCTCTCGACGAATTATTACCAAAGGCGATGCTCGATGCTGGACAAATCACCATGGCCATGGTCGGAACGCTCGTCGTTGTTTGCGCCGTTCGTCCCATTTTTATTATCCCAATCGTCGTTAATTCCATCATTTTCTACTGGATACGAAAAGTCTATTTAAAAACGAGCAAAAACATCAAACGTTTGGAAGGAATGAGTGAGTACAATCTCTTAATTGACCCTTCGAGTGCACACTGGGTCGTTTTGACCCCAAGAATTTTCTCCCACCGATTGTTTGCCACTCAAAAATCTTTTTCGTCAAAAAATCCATTCCTCGCCATAAAAAACCGATCACTCAGTACAAAAAACAAAAAAAAACCTGCATTTTGTTTTTTACACTCGCCTCGGGTCAGATTGACCCAAAATTTATTCAAATTCCAATAATTTTGATTGACAATTGAAATAAAATGTGGAAAAGATTTTTTATTTCACGATCAATCAATTATTTATTGCAAGTTTTTTATTTTACAGCTCGTTCGCCAGTTTTCACTCTGCTCAACGCCACTCTGAATGGCTTGGCGACCATTCGGGCTTACGGTGCCCAAGAAATGCTCAAACGCCAATTCGACGATTCTCAAAATCTTCACACTTCGGCGTGGTACTTGTTCATCGTTACCAGCACCGCTTTCGGCTTCTCCTTGGATCTTTTTTGCTGCCTTTTTACCATCATAGTCACATACAGTTTTCTGCTGCTGGCTGAATGTACGTGACCTTGTACGAGTTTTACCAACTCAAGCAAAAAGAGTTTTTTTTTTGTCAGATATGAATCGCGAAATTCAGGGAATTCGAGGCGACCCAATGGTCCATTTATCTTGGATCGGGGAAACTCGTTTTTATTAACTCTCCGTGGATTTTTCTCAGTCATTTCGATCCGAGCGACGATTTTTTAATCCGAAGCTTTTTTTTTAAACGTTTCATTCGAAAATATAAAAAATGGGGGTGTGCGAATATTTGAAAACTTGGAATATTCGGCATGAAATCAAATCAAATTGTTTGATTCGAATTTCAAACCGAATATTCGATATTTTTGAATATTTGACATTTTTTCGAGTATTCGATTTTTTTTTCGAATATCCGATTTTTTTTTCGAATATTCAATTTTCTTTCGAATGTTGGATTTTTTTTCGAAAATATTCGGAAAAAAATTTCGAAAGGATTTGCAAAAATCCGCTATTTTTCGGAAATTTATCGAATACTCGAAAAATCGACGGATATTCGATTCGAAAATCGAATCGAATTTTAATATTCGATCCGATTCGATTCGATCACTATTCGCACAGCCCTAATAAAAAATTCAGTGATTATAAAAAAAAAAGGATCAAGCCTTCAGGGCGAAATGGTGAAAATCCCACATAATCCGCGGAGACTCAATTATCGCGAAAGCTTAAAATAATGAATTAGCCACGGGATTTATGATGCTGAAGTTCGCAACGTTGGAAGGCAACGAAAAATATTTGATTTAATTGATAATTTGTTGAATTTTCAATGTCATGCAAATTTTTTGAGCCAATTTTGTTTTTCGGGTGGCAAAAATCAATTATTTTATCATAATAATTACATTCTGCATTTGAATAATCATTTCATACGAGAATTCGTCTCTGGGGGGGAAACTCGAAATTTTGAAAATTGGCGAGGAAAATTTCTCGAATAAATACTGAAATTTGTTGTCTGTTTTATAGCGTTTTCCGGTGGCGCAGTTGGGTTGGCAATAACTCAAGTGATGGCCCTGACGGGAATAATTCAATGGGGAATGCGTCAGAGTGCCGAAGTGACTAATCAGTTGATGGCGGTTGAAAGGGTTTTGGAATACACGGCTTTGACGCCAGAAGAAAATTTACGAGACGTTGGTCTTGGCTCGAAGAAAAGCATAAAAAACAAGGAAGTGAGTGCGCCAGCGCCTCTCGCTCCGGTAAATTGGCCCAGCGAAGGTTGCATCAGATTTTCCGACGTGTTCATGCGTTACTCCGAGGAGGATGAGCCCGTACTAAAAGGCCTGAGTTTCGTGATACCGGCGCAGTACAAAGTCGGAATCGTCGGCAGAACAGGAGCAGGAAAATCTTCATTGATCGCTGCGCTTTTCCGCTTGGCAAAGGTCGAAGGAGTCATCGAGATCGACGGCATCGACACGGGATCGATTTGCCTCGAAGACCTACGTCGCCACATTTCCATCATACCGCAGGATCCCGTTTTGTTTTCTGGCACCATGAGGAGAAATCTTGACCCGTTCAACGAATTCACTGACGACGCGCTGTGGGCAGTTTTGGAAGAGGTAATTTTGTCACTTCGGCCACTATTTTTATACAAAAAACTGCATGAACGGCGATGCTGAAGTTTGCAACGTTGGAATGCAGCGAAAAATATTTGATTTTATTGATGAATCGTTCAATTTTCAATGTCATCCAAATTTTTCGAGCCGGCATGTTTTCGAGTGACAAAAAATCGATCGTTTTATCATCGTGATTTAATTTTCCATTTAAATAATTATTTTGGCCAAATATTAAAGAGAATTTCGTTGCATTCCAACGATGCAAACTTCAATATCATTTTAAACGAGTAACATAAAAATCGTCTCTTAAAAAACTCCCTTGCCATGCTTTTAATCTTTTTTGTCCCGAAATAAAATCCATCATAAAAATTAGTTCAAACGCCATAAAAATTAATTAAAACACCATCAATTGAAAGTTGATGAAAAAAGAAACGAATTTTGTTGCTCATGTTTCGTTTCTCGCAGCAGCGCTGCAACATTTTAACATTATTAATAATAATAGTAATAATAATGATAATTATTGAATTTTCCGTGGGACAGGTTGAGCTGAAGGATTCCAGTATCGCTGGCGGTAATGGATTGGAGAGCAGAGTTCACGATCGAGGCAGCAACTACAGTGCCGGTCAACGACAACTCATTTGTTTGGCACGTGCCATATTGAAAAATAATAAAGTACTTATGCTTGATGAGGCAACAGCGAACGTGGACCCGCAAACGGATGCCTTGATTCAAAGAACCATCAGAACGAAATTTGCACGGTGTACAGTACTTACAGTAGCCCACAGGCTTAATACGATTATGGACAGCGACAAAGTCCTGTTGATGGACAAAGGCCGCTTGAAGGTGAGTTTATGCGAAATATTTAACTCTTCGAGTGCGTACTCTGGCACAATTCCCAAAAAAATGAACATCTGCTTTTCGTTTAGCAAGCAATCCGTTGCCAAACTCCTAAAAAATGAGATGTTTCGAGCATTCTGTCGATTTTAACTAGAAATATCTCCTCCAAGCATTCGTTGACCCCACTATTTTTTTATTAATTCGGAATCCTTGGAGTTTTTTTTATAAATTGAGATTTTAATACGCGTTTTATCTAATCGCGAAGTATTTTTAATATTTTTCTGATTTCATAAGGGTGAGAAATTTGCGTTGAGCCAATTTTGAATCAAGTGACTTTCGACTTGGAAAATTTGTAGTAAAACTTGGTTGACCTGGGATAATTTTGAAAGAGATTAAAGTTTGCTGCCTGAATATCGACATATTTCGTTTTCAGATTTTAATCTAATTATCGCTCTAATAACGGAAACTACTTAAGAAGGTTCCGCTATGGCGCCAGGAATAACAAATGAAGCACAATTCCCAAAAAAATGACGATCTGCTTTTCGTTTAGCAAGCGATCCGTTGCCAAACTCCTAAAAAATGAGATGTTCCGAGCATTCTGTCAATTTTAACTAGAAATTTCTCCTCCAAGCATTCGTTGACCCCACTATTTTTTTATTAATTCGGAATCCTTGGAGTTTTTTTTATAAATTGAGATTTTAATACGCGTTTTATCTAATCGCGAAGTATTTTCAATATTTTTCTGATTTCATAAGGGTGAGAAATTTGCGTAAAGCCAATGCTGAATCAAGTGACTTTCGACTTGGAAAATTTGTAGTAAAACTTGGTTGACCTGGGATAATTTTGAAAGAGATTAAAGTTTGCTGCCTGAATATCAACATATTTCGTTTTCAGATTTTAATCTAATTATCGCTCTCCGCAACCTCCCAAATTTTCGTTTTCGTCTACAAATTAATTGACCGCCATAAAATATAGATTATTTACTGCAAGAAATGCTTTGGCTCAGATCGCCCCAATTTCCACTCATCGGATGTGCGCACTCGAAGAGTTTATTGTGAAATTCATTGGCAAACGACAAAAAACTCACAATTACGCTTGTTACAACATCATTCCAGGAATACGACCATCCACACATACTCCTGCAGAATTCACATAGCCAGTTCAGTTCAATGGTCAGAGAAACTGGCCGCGCGATGACCGAACAACTCATGAGGGTAGCGAAGCAAGCTTACGTCGCTAAATACGGAGCAACAGAATAATAAAGTTATTATTAAGTTTATCTTTGTTCATGTACATATTTACATTAATTATCTTAAATTTATATTATCTTTATTTACATTTATATGATGATGTTTACGTTTGTTGTGATATATTTTTTAAACATCCCGAAAGCACATGTACTTGAAGAAATATCTACATTATTTTTCGATCCGAGTATTTTTATTTTACCGATCAACGGAAAATGCAATTTTTGGGTATTTTGAAAAAATGAAATTTCGCAAATTTTCAGCATCAAGTTCAGTATTTTTTCGTGAGATTCATTCCATATACAAATTATTGTAAATATTGTAATTATTTTTATATCTCGTAATATTTACACGGGTCAGCGAGACCCTGCGAGGCTCTGCGTTTATCCGAGTGGAATGAAAATCGAATAAACGCTCGATTTTGGGAAATTTTTGTCTCTTGAAACGGTCGAACTCGTTCCTGACCTTTTTTTTTTCATTTTTACTTTCCATTCAGGCCTTTGCCCGAAAAAACGACGAGGAATTTTGATTCGAACACTCAAACGGCTGAGGCGAAAAATTTCACTCAAAGACTCAACACTCGTTGGGCGTTTCTTGCATCCTTAACATTCAAAATCACCAGAAACCCAGAGAAGGAAAAAATCTCGAGAAAAAGGAGAATTTCCTGGATGAATTTTTGATTCGGTGGATGAATTTTCGAAATTTGTGCTCTGAGGGATTTTCGGCTCACGTTTTATCCAATGGACGACGATCGAGTCGAGAGGTTCGGCAATTTTTTTTCATTCTTTCAATAAATAATCAACAGTTTGTACAGCTGATCATGTTTTTATGATAAATCCGAGTTTCAAATATTTTTCGGAGATTAATCAAGTCTCAGAAAGTTTAAATTTCATTGAATCATCGTGAGAATTAATTTAATCGATAAATTGATAAATTGAGCCCAAAACTCGTCACTCAATTTTTTTGTACTCGAATCCGTGCCTGCACGATTTGCCAGCCTCCCAATTTTTTTCGACTGTACATAATTCTTCTGGAGATTCAAGGGCTTGGTAGCGGCGACGAATCTCAAAACAAATTTGAGCGATAAATGAAAATTTTCGTGATGAAATCATGGAAAAAATAGGCGACAATATTTCTCCTCAATTTTATCTCGTTTTCCAAGTTTTTTATCTCGCTCTCCTCTCATTAAATTTCCTATGCAAGGGATTTAATGAGCCTCGAGATCTTGTGCGAGCATTCGAAATGCCGATGCAACGCAGCTTCGAACTTGACAGTATGAAATCCGAGGAAAAAGCTCGACGAGGCAAATCTCAATAAAAAATCAAGATTCACTTCGAAACAGATTTTCGATGGCACGCAATGCTGTGTCAATCGTGAGCTTTGTTTTGCTTGCCTGAGTAAATTTACGATTCGTCGGAGCGAAAGATTTATCATCAAGCGAGATTGTGAATTAATTCTTAGTCGAAAGATAATTAAAAGTATAAAACTCTAACGATTGTTTACAAATCAACGACTAGTCGTCAACCATTCAGTGCAAGAGAATTCGTACGAATAATTAGTCATTTCAAAAATCTCAATGTCAGATCAGGCGGTTGACGTTTATCAGGAAATAGCCCAGAGATTATTTACGTTGTTATCAGATTTTGTGGCGTCACGAGTCGTTATAACGACACCGGAAATGTTTACTTAATAAAATTAATTTTTTTGTGGAATCATCGTCGCAATCATCGTCGCTAATGGTAAAAATTGTGAGGCAATCAATTTTTTCGGGATCGCCAGCTTTTTTTCCACACCGAGATTCACAACATTCTGAAGCTTAATCAAAATTCTTTATTAAAAATTAGTCAATCATGTTCATGGACTTAAATTGGGGCTTCCAATTCATCGATTCAGCAAGCAATTTCCTCGATTGAAATTCAGTCATTCGGGAACGAAACGAACGAACAAAAGTAGAAAAAGACGCCGTTCAAACTTTGAGTGCATTTTTTTTATCACCTGCGAAAAAAATGCGAGAAATTGAGTTCATTTTCAATATTTATATTTATTATCGAAGCAGGAATGAGAAATTGTAGAAAAAAATCGAAAAATCAGTAAAAAATGAGAAGAGAATCATCTCCAAATTTTTTTGACAAACATTTTTTGAATCAATGTCGAAATAAAACACGAACACTGAAAGCACAAAAAATGAGGATACAAAATTCTATTTGCAATGGCCTACTGTTCATACATGACTACATGACTTGTAGATTCCGAGCCGTACTATCTCCTCGACACCTTGAGCAATAATGCTCGACGTTTCTTACACGCAGAAGAAAAAACTCCTCGAATAGTTTGCTCGAGTTTTTTCATCGACAACCGAGCGTTTTTTCGAGTTTTACAAAATCTAATGGTTGTTCGTGATTCCGGAATCGATTGTTAATTCTTAAAGGCAAATTTTTCAATGATAAAACGACAAAAATTACTCAATTCAATTTCTCGTCCTCGAGATCGAGTGTAAAATATTGAAATTAATATAAAAAATGGTTTTTTATATTAATTCAAAAAACTGAAAGTTCCGGTGATAGGGAATTTAGTCGTCGCCACTTTTTCGCTGAAACTTTCAAAATTCCAACTCAAGAACGACGTAAAAAATCCTCAAATAACTGAATGAAATGATGTCGCGAAATTTGAGGAAAAAGAAGAAAAAATTCAATGTAAAATGATTAATTCGTGACAGCCAATTTAATTGATTTTCAAAATCATTCGTCGGACTAATTAATCGGATTAATTAATCCAGAATATTTTTTAATCATGAATCCTGATGGAAAACGCAGCGTTACCGAATAAAATCCTCCTGATCAATCATTTTTACGTCCACCTTTCAACCACAATTTCATTTCGAACTGTTCGCGTCCACATACTTTCATGTATTTGACCGCATGTGCTGTCTTTATCATAATCTATTCAAAGACAACCGATTTCATGCCCAATCTTGATAGCAGGCACTATCTCGAAATAATATTGTCTCGAGCAGCATGAAAAAATCGTGTGAAAGTTTGTCCAGCAAGTGCGTAAACCAACCAGAACCGTTTGCATCGATTATCTCAAAAGAAAATCGTCCCCAAAAATGTTCAAGTTCATATGAATATAAACAAAAAATTTCGACCGATTTCTCGATCCGAAAAGCGTTTTTTTTTGTATCGATTCGTGATCAGCTTTTTCCCAATGTTTTTGACAGGAACTGGCAATTAAGATTTATTTATTTGCGCTGAAAATTGTTGAATTATTTTTTCGAATTGTGTAGAAAAATTTCCTTCGGCCACATTTGCCATGAATCACGAATTCTTATCTTATTGAAATTCGATGCAAATGGACTTGGTCAATGTTAAGCCTCAGTCCGGCAATCGACTGATTTTCGGTTTCTCGAACTTTTCAACTTTAGAACGAAGGAGGCTTTTTTTTAAATACAAACGTCGAAAATATTTTTATTTTTATGAAAAAACGGTTTGGACGATTCAAACTTTCGTGAATCATCAATTTATACTCATTACACAAACGCTATGGCGTTTCTCGCAGCCACGAACCGTTCGGTTTCTTTTTAAGTTTCTTTATCGCTCCGCTGAGCTTTTCGCATTAAAGGAACTCGAATATTCACACCTGTCGTCAGTTTTCTTGAAACTCTGACAACGAGCAGACTGCGAGAGCGCTTTTTTCCTTCTGGAAACGAAACGTTCAACGTGTTTTATTTCTCATTACCGAAACGATGCTTAATATGGAATATAAATAATTTCTTGGCGAATAAAAGTGCGTGGGAGTGTGATAAATAAATTTGTTAAACTGGGAAATTTGGATTTCTGAAAAGCGTCGATTATGGATCGGGGAGAGAGAAAAAGAAGGAAGAATCCCCAGGAGGATGCTAATCCACTCAGCAAATTATTCTTCTGGTTCGTATTTTTTCGTTTCCCATTGAATTAAGGAGGTTCCGTTAGTAGAGCGATAATTAGATTCAAATCTGAAAACGAAATATTTTGTTATTTACGCAGCAAACTTTAATCTCTTTCAAAATCATCCCAGGTCAACCAAGTTTTACTCCAAATTTTCCAAGTCGAAAGTCACTTGATTCAACATTGACTTTACGCAAATTTCTCACCCTTATGAAATCAGAAAAATATTAAAAATACTTCGCGATTAGATAAAACGCGTATTAAAATCTCAATTTACAAAAAAAACTCCAAGGGTTCCGAATCAATAAAAAAATAGTGGGATCAACGAATGTTTGGAGGAGATATTTCGAGTTAAAATCGACAGAATGCTCGGAAAATCTCATTTTTTAGAAGTTTGGCAACGGATCGCTTGCTAAACGAAAAGCAGATGGTCATTTTTTTGGGAATTGTGCCTCACTGCATTCGTTATTTTCTTGCGCCATAGCGGAACCTTCTTAAACGTTTTTGTTTCCTCTTTTTCGGTATAGATTTGCGTATGGAATTGCGAAGCGAATGTGACGTTTTTCCAAAAATCAAAGTCACTGTGATGGAAGTTTCATGAGCATTTCTTATCGGTATCGTGACATGTTGCAACTTTTTTTTTTACTCAAGCCATTCTATGGGGCCAGAGAATTTCAAACATGATTGTAGAGAATTAAAAATCTGGGAAATCGATCCAATTTATTTCCTTAAAAAAAAAGAGCATCCGCGTGGCGAGCGAATTGGGCGGAAATCGATGTGTTTGAATCAAGACAAATAATATTTTCTTCGTGTTTGCCTCGAGTCAATATATGCGCAGACGATTTTGTTGCAATTTATCGTCTCGATGCTCCGTGACGAATAAAAATGCGCATTTTTTTTTAACGGTCAGCTGCATTTTTTCTACTTCAGGTGGACCATGAGGCTTTTTTATACCGGGTCAAAAAAAAATTTGGAGATGGACGATATTTACGACCCCCTCAAAGACGATCGATCCGAACGACTTGGCGATCGGCTCGAAAGGTGAGGAAAAAAAATGAACCAACTTGATACCCACGATAATCTGTTTTTAATGGGAAAAAAATCCAGCTCTGAGCAGTTTTCATTTTAATTGACGTTTTTTGTACTTGATAATTTTCCATTACGAGTAACGAGTGGCAATTTTGCGAAAACATCGCAAGGCCAAAGTTCGTGTCTCCGAAAAAACTGAATTTCAAACAATTTTGTCATCCGGGTTGACCGATCCATAAAATCGCATGGAATTCAAGTTGAAATGAAAAAAAAAGAAAAATTCTTCTAAATCCCACAGAGAATGGAACGTCGAGCTCGAAAAAATGAAAAATCTGGAGTACGTGCTGAACGAGGATGGGGAAAAAGTGAAAAGCAAACGTCCCAGTTTGACGCGAGCAATATTTCGAGCCTTTTGGTTTCCATACATGAAAGTCGGAGCCTTGTTGTTCGTTCAAGCTCTGATTTTGCGAACGTTGCAACCGATTTTCCAAGGTTTAGTCATCAAATACTTCAGTGGCGACGATACCAAGGAAGTACCGACTCGGAACGAAGTTCTTTGCTACGCGGCTGGTCTGATCCTCACAACGCTTGGCATCACGTTCATCGTCCATCACTCGAATCTCGGTGCACAGCAGATCGGTATGAGGATAAGAATTGCGTGCTGTTCTCTGGTCTATCGAAAGGTCAGTCAAAATTCCCCGATTCTCTTAATCAAAAACCAACAAAAATCAAAGTTACGTGCAATTTTTCAATTTCCCCATTCTCTTCGATCAAAAACCAAAAAAAATCAAAGTTACGTGCAATTTTTCAATTTTTAGATAATTAATTAGACAAAAAAGGCCCTTCGAGTCTCATTTTCATCGCCAATTTTTTTTCCAATTAATCTCGTTCGATTGTATTTTTGAAAAAGTAAAAAAATTTCCATTTTCGACAAGTTTTTCAAGCCTGACGATTTTCCGCAAATTTTCAATGACAAATAATGAAAAAAAACGACAAAATGACAAAAAAAATAAATAAATAAATGACATAAATAAAAAAACAAGATTTCAATGACAATGACATAAAAAATCATTGAAAAAAAAAAACGATTACTGAATACGATGAAATCGCATTTTCATTAAATTCACGAGAGAAAAAATTGAAGTTGAGAGCTCGCGGGGCCTGGAAACGATCGAGATCGTCAATAATCCGGAATGACTTTTGTGCAATGTTTGTAAATATACGAAGAGTTAATCGTTGATAACGATGCTCCGTATTTTTTCGAATTGCTGTTAATTTTAGCGTCAGGAACTCGCTTCGCACTGCCAAGTCAATGTCGAAACGTTTGGGCGACCGATAAGACTCGCCGGTGTTGTCGGCTCTATTTACTTTTTCCCTTTTTCTTATTAAGACTTCTGACGTATTCGAGAAACACCTGATGTTGGCACAAACACAGACACGCACATCGGGAGTTCTCGATTCGTCAGTTTTTCAGCTGAGACTGAAAACTCGAAAAATATTTGGCAATCGTTCATCAAATTAGGAAATTTTGATCGATTATTTTATTCCTCCGGAAGTTTCGCTTCCGGGAATAAAAATATTCAGAAAAAATCATGAAAAAAATCATTTTTTTTCTTTATTGGGCTTTCGGTCCATTCGGAGCTGGAATTCCCAAGAGATTTTGAAAATTATAACGAAATGAACGAATTGAGGATGAAGCGAGCTGAAAAATCGCCGGAGCTTTGAATCATCTTGTTATTTTGTAATTGCAGACACTGCGACTGAGTAAATCGGCATTGGATCAAACCGCGGAAGGACAAGTAGTGAATCTGCTCAGCAACGATGTCAATCGTTTCGATATGCTGCCCATGTTCCTCCATTACGTATGGATTATGCCAATACAGGTACGTGCATGAGGAAAAATCGATTAAATGCACGACCAACGATAAAATTCTTGTTTCGACAATTTTCCCCGGTTCAAGGAGGTTCCGCTATGGCGCGAGGGAATAACGAATCGAGTGAGGCACAATTTCCGAAAAAATGACGATCTGCTTTTCGTTTAGCAAGCGATCCGTTGCCAAACTCCTAAAAAATGAGATTTTCCGAGCATTTTGTCGATTTTAACTAGAAATATCTCCTCCAAACATTCGTTGACCCCACTATTTTTTTATTGATTCGGAACCCTTGGAGTTTTTTTTATAAATTGAGATTTAAATACGCGTTTTATCTAATCGCCAAGTATTTTTAATATTTTTCTGGTTTCATAAGGGTAAGAAATTTGCGTAAAGCCAATGTTGAATCAAGTGACTTTCGACTTGGAAAATATGGAGTAAAACTTGGTTGACCTGGGATGATTTTGAAAGAGATTAAAGTTTGCTGCCTAAATAACAACAAATTGCGTTTTCAGATTTTATTCTAATTATCGCTCTACTAACGGAAGCTCCTTAAGAAAACGATTTTTTTTTGTTCCAAGTGACGTAAGCTCCAGATTTATTTTTCGTTTGAAAAAAACTTTCTTTTGCCATTCTGGGCAAAGGGTTCAATTTGGCTTTGTCATTTTTAGGAATTAGACGCTTTCTCGGCCATCGTATATTCTTACCATTGTTTCAGCTGATTGTTATCGGCTACGTCATGTGGGAGAGTGTTGCCGTCAGTGCTGTAATCGGTATCGGAGCGCTTATTCTATTGGCAGTTCCGGTTCAAGGCTACTTGACCAAACTCAGCAGTAAGCTCAGATCCACGACGGCCAAACTGACCGACCGAAGGGTACAAATGATGAGCGAACTGATTGCCGGGATCCAGGTCCGTAATTCCTGTCATTTTCCATTTTTCTTATTCCTGAAATGAATAAAATCAAGTTCTCGTATATATTCGAGATGAATTTTCATTTTTTGCGTTTTTTCATAATATTTTATTGTCTCCAGTTACGAAAACTGCGAAAAAATTGAAAAATAACTGAGCTGAATCGATTTTTAATCGCTGATTTTTGTCCCGACAGGTGGTGAAAATGTACGCGTGGGAAAAGCCTTTTGAGATGATCGTGTCTCGCACAAGAGCACGTGAAATTGGAGTTATTAGACAATCTTCAAACATCAGGGGTCTCTATCTCAGTATAATGGTCTTCACGGAAAGGACGACGCTATTCCTGGCCCTGATATCGTTCGTTTTGATGGGCAATGAACTCACGGCCCATATTTCATTCGCTCTTGCGACCTATTTCAACATATTGCAAATGACGACTGCGATTTATTTCCCACAAGCTTTAATAATGTCAGGCGAGGCTCTCATCTCGATTCGAAGATTGGAGGCAAGAATTCGACGTTCTTAACGACATTTTTATCATTCAATTTGAATTTATTTTAATCCGTTGTTTTTAAGAGCAATCAGCAGTTTTTTAACCCTTCGTGGTCACTCGGGGTAAAATCCACCCAGTGACCGACTTGTGACGTAAATATCTCCTAGTTCCCGGTAATTAATGGAGCTGTAATCGTCATTTAACGACAGTTTGTAGTGTCCATTGCGCGTTGACGGCGATAAGTTTTATCGCCGCTAACGCTAAGTCTCTAACATCCACTTTGAAATCGACCCACTTCCAATAACGGAATTAATATGTTTTTTCAAACGCGCGCTATCCTACTATTTTTTTCACAAAAGAACCAGATCCGATGAATATCAGGTCCAAATTTGAGGCAAAAATATTGAAAATTCACAAAGTGACGATTATTTTAGTGAAAAAACTTTTTTTTCCCGTTTTTTTTCTTCATTTTGCATTAAAAAAAATATGTTAGCCTTGGATTTCTTTCGGGAAAGTTTTTCGTATCTAAACTGGATTGTCCAAGGGTTGTTGAGTAATTTTTTGGGAATTTTCGGGCCGATAGATCGGTCACAATACGGGTTTGAAAATGGACTGGGTAGAATCAACCCAGTGTGACCACGAAGGGTTAATGTCCTTTGGAATTCTCATGCTCGTATTTTATGATCGCGTTCATGATTGAAAAATTCTTGGTTGGTTACACAAGGATTGATGTGAATTGGCGACTGATGGTTCATGAAAAAAAAAAGAAATCTCGTCTGATCGTCAGTTGCGTTTTTTTCAGAAATTTTTCCTTTTGGACGAGGTATCGACGGTTGAGGACGCAAAGAATGAACCCTCGAAGGTTATCACACCACAAGCTCGCAGCACTACGTCAGAGAAACCGGTGGTGATCGAGTTTCACCGAGTGTCAGCAAACTGGGTATCGGGCAGTTTGCCACCAACGATTTGCGACGTTTCGATGAAAGTTTCAGGCGGTGAATTATGCGCTCTGATCGGTCCAGTCGGTTCTGGAAAATCCTCGATTTTGAATATTTTACTTCGAGAGTTACCGCTCGGGGCTGGCACGGTCAAGTTGCTTCAGGACTCGGAAGACAAACTTGGCGACATGAAGTGGAGACGAGGATTCATCATCGACAACCCGAACTTCAGCGTGTCGTACGCGAGTCAAGACCCTTGGCTGTTCGTTGGGACCGTCCGCGAGAATATACTTTTTGGTCAGCCCTACGACAAAACTCGCTACCAAGAAGTCACCAAAGTTTGCGCTCTCCTGCGAGATTTTCGACAATTCCCCGACGGCGACAAGACCATCGTTGGCGAACGCGGAGCCGCGCTTTCCGGTGGCCAAAGAGCTCGTATCAATCTCGCCAGGGCGATTTATCGTCAAGCTGATTTGTACCTCCTGGACGATCCCTTGAGCGCTGTCGATGCTCGTGTCGCTCGACAGCTCTTCAAAAATTGCATCCTCAAATATCTTCATGGAAAAACTCGCATTCTCGTGACTCATCAACTTCAGTTCCTCAAACAAGCGGACACGATAATCGTCATGAATCGAGTAAGTGGCCATTTTGTCTCTACAAATTCTGTTTGCATGAAAAAATGTGATTTTTTAAAAATATTTTTCACTTTTTTAACCCTTCGTGGTCACTGTGGGTAGAATCCACCCAGTGACCAACTTGTGACGTAATTATCTCCTAGTTCCCGGTAATTAATGGGGCTGTAATCGTCATTTAATGACAGTTTGTAGTGTCCATTGCGCGTTGGCGACGATAAGTTTTACCGCCGCTAACGCTAAGTCTCTAACATTCACTTTGAAATCGACCCACTTCCAATAACGGAATTAATATGTTTTTTCAAACGCGCGCTATCCTACTATTTTTTTCACAAAAGAACCAGATCTGATGAATATCAGGTCCAAATTTTAGGCAAAAATATTGAAAATTCACGAAGCGACGATTATTTTAGTGAAAAAACTTTTTTCCCCGTTTTTTTTTCTTCATTTTGCATTAAAAAAAATATGTTAGCCTTGGATTTCTTTCGGGAAAGTTTTTCGTATCTAAACTGGAATGTCCAAGGGTTGTTCATTAATTTTTTGAGAATTTTCGGGCCGATAGATTGGACTCAATACGGGTTCGAAATTAAAAATCTGCTGCCAGTTTACTAACAGTCTTCTTTTGCTTTCTTTAATCGCGGATTTTTCAGGGTGCGGTAGAAGCGCAGGGTTCTTGGGACGAGCTCTCAAAATCCAGTTGGGAGATCAAGCAGCTCATAAATCGTATAGAAGAGGAAAAACAAGAAGCTCCCGATGTCGAGTACGCGATACCAGAGGAAGGTGCCGTAGTCGATAATACCGAAGAGATACCAAATTCGTCCTTCATCGAAAAATCCATGAGTTTCCGAGGTACAATGACAATTGCGACACCGACACACCCTCATAGCGTGGTGGACGACAGGAAATTTGCTCCTCCCACGCTGCGTCAACATCGAACGAGCACCGTGTCACGAACATCTTCAGTTCGATCGCAAGACAGTTTTGCTTTCGTAAGTACGTTTGGCACATCATTTCGAGGATCCAATAACGGCCAAAATTCCCAATTCAGCGCGAACTAAAATCAAAAATTTAACAGAATTGAATTCGGTTATGATCTTGATTTTAAGCAAATTTTTCGATGCAATTTCCTTGAAAATGGAACGAAATTCCGAGCAAATGTAAAAAAATGTGTTTTTTATCCAAAGCTCAAGGTCGTCCCTTGATTTTATTCTGTGACGGCAATTTCATCATTTTTATCCCCTAGAGAGCTAATTAAATGCTCTTTTTATTTACGCAGCCGTACGACGAAGAGGATTTCGTGCAGGAAGCTGGAAACGGCGAAGCAGAAACAATGGCAACGGGACGAATGTCAGGCCGAGTTTGGGGTTCATATTTCCGTGCCGGAGGTGGAGTTTTTCTCTTGACGTTATTAGTCTCGAACATGATTCTCGCCCAAATATCAACGAGCGGTGCTGATTACTGGCTGAGTTATTGGACCAACGTGGAAGCCGTTAGGACGAGCCTCCACAATCCTGACATGAAAATTTCTTTCAAGCAATATCAATCGGTTGTGAACGACACGATTTTCTCATACTTTGATCTCCTCGACGCCGATGGTCTGCTGCCCACTCACTCGGCGATCTACGTTTACACTTTCTGCATCGTTGCCTGTATCATTTTGACCCTCACCCGGAGCTTTCTCTTCATGAAAATTTGCATGGATGCTGGACGATCTCTTCACAACACTATGTTCGCGAATATCCTCCAGGCCACCATGAGATTCTTCAACGCCAATCCATCCGGTAAGTCTGGCATCAGAAATCACAAATATTCAAAAAAGTTCCTCGCTACGAGTTTTTTTCACCAGGAATTTTGCAAATTTGACCCTCGACCCGAAACCCTTACAACAGGATCGAAGCAAGGCCTCAATTTTTAGCAAAAAAAAATCTCGATTTTTGCCTTTTTCCAAACTTTTATCGTTTCACAGAATTCTCATGATCGAATGCGAATCAAAGACGACTCGATCGTGAATTATTCTCTCTATTGAAACAGAAATCTTTTTATTGGACGCGACGAAAATTTTATGCAAAAGAAAGCAGCGCAGCAATTAATTAATTAATTAATCGAGCAATTAATTGATTAATTAATCAAGCAATCAATTAATTAATTAAGCAAATATTTAATGAATGAATGAATGAATTTTTTAATTAATTAAGCAATTAATTAATTCATTAACTAATTCATTAATTAATTAAGCAATTAATTAATTAATTAATTCCGTCTTTTGCATAAAATTTTCGACGCGACGAAAATTTTATGCAAATGAAATCAGCGCAGCAATGGATTAATTAATTAATTATTTGAGCAATTAATTAATTTATTTATAATTATAATAATTAAGCAATTAGTTAATTAATTAATTAATTGCGTCTTCTGCATAAAATTTTCGTCGCGTACAATAAAAAGAACGTCCAGAATCTATGCAACCTAATTAATTAATTAATTAATTACGAGCATGACCGTTTCGTTTTGAACCAACTGATTGCATGTCCATGCAGGAAGAATTCTCAACCGATTTTCGAAGGACATTGGAGCAATGGACGAATTATTGCCAAAAGCTTTGCTCGAGGCTCTTCAAATATTCTTCGTGATGATTGGCATTCTCGTGATGGTTGCCATCGTCAATCACTGGATGGTTGTGCCCATGGTGATAATCGCATTTCTCTTTTACTTCACGAGACTTTATTATCTCAATACGGCACAGGATATCAAACGTCTCGAGGGTATCGGTGAGTTTCCCAAGTCATTAGTCAAAATGCTTTAAAAACCTCCTGATGCTTTAGTAATTAAGAGTTTGTAATGCCGATCGATCAAGGAATGGCCCGACAATTGTTTATCGAATTTCACGTCGTAAAACGTCGTTTTTTCATCGCTTATATAAAAAACGATTCCTTGACAAGCCAACTCGCTCCTACGAAGCGATCGTGCCGGAAAAAATCGTTTTCTATCGTAAAATCGTTAATTCTGTGTCGCAGCTAAGAGCCCAGTGTTTTCTCACGTGAGTGCAACTCTGAACGGAATTACGACGATCAGGAGCAGTGGAAAAGACATTCAAACGGTATTGCGAAAGGAATTTGATCGATGTCAGGACGATCATTCAGGAGCATGGTATTTGTACATCGCTACGTCCTGTTGCTTCGGTTTAGTTTTGGATCTGGTTTCTTGTCTGTTCGTAACGTGCGTCTGTTACTCGTTTATCCTCGTCGATCCAGGTTCGTAAAGAAAAATTACCAAAGCCAAATAATCATTGAGGAAATGCGGCCAACGAAATTTCACTTTCGTCATTCAACAGGTGAAACTTTCAGTGGCTACGTTGGTCTCGCTATTACACAGTCATTAATTCTCACCGGAATGCTTCAGTATGGCATTAAACAATCCACCGAAGTCCAGTCGCAGATGACTTCGGTCGAGAGAGTTTTACAGTACACCGATTTACCGAAGGAAGGACCAATGACCTCGAACCATCCTCCTCCACCGGCTTGGCCTCACAATGGACGAATCGAAATGAAACATCTTTTCTTGAAGTACAATCCTGATGATTCGCCGGTCTTGAAGGTATACGAGACTTTGAAAATCCACCTACGAAAGCAATCAACTCGTCAAAATAACACAGAGAGCTCAACAAATTATCATGCAGAAATATTTCCCGTTGCTAGGCTCCGCTTTTTGCGTATTTTCCATTTTTAACCCTTCGTGTGGTCGGACTTTCGCCCAGTCCATTTTCGAACCCGTATTGTGACCGATCTATCGGCCCGAAAATTCTCAAAAAATTACCCAACTACCCTTGGACATTCAAGTTTGGATACGAAAAACTTTCCCGAAAGAAATCCAAGGCTAACATTTTTTCAAAATGCAAAATGAAGAAAAAAAACGAGAAAAAAAAGTTTTTTCACTAAAATAATTGTCGCTTCGTGGATTTTCAATATTTTTGCCTAAAATTTGGACCTGATATTCGGCAGATCTGGTTCTTTTGTGAAAAAAATGGATTACACGAATTTCGTTTTATTTAACCCTTCGTGGTCACACTGGGTTGATTCCACCCAGTCCATTTTCAAACCCGTATTGTGGCCAATCTATCGGCCCGAAAATTCTCAAAAAATTACTGAACGACCCTTGGACATTCAAGTTTAGATACGAAAAACTTTCCCGAAAGAAATCCAAGGCTGACATATTTTTTTAAATGCAAAATGAAGAAAAAAAAACGAGAAAAAATAGTTTTTTCACTAAAATAATTGTCGCTTCGTGGATTTTCAATATTTTTGCCTAAAATTTGGACCTGATATTCATCAGATCTGGTTCTTTTGTGAAAAAAATAGTAAGATAGCGCGCGTTTGAAAAAACATATTAATTCCATTATTGGAAGTGGGTCGATTTCAAAGTGAATGTTAGAGATTTAGCGTTAGCGGCGGTAAAACTTATCGCCGCCAACGTGCAATGGACACTACAAACTGTCGTTAAATGACGATTACAGCCCCATTAATTACCGGGAACTAGGAGATATTTACGTCGCAAGTTGGTCACTGGGTGGATTCTACCCACAAGGACCACGAAGGGTCAAAATTGCTGGAATCGATTTGATCCATTTTTTCTGCATAAAAGAAAAATCACAACTGGGCCCATTTTCATGAAATGATTCCTTAGAATGACTTGTTGATTATGCGTTTGTTTTTCATGGGTTTAGGATTTGAACGTGGTGATCGAACCGGGCTGGAAAGTCGGAGTCATTGGGAGAACGGGAGCGGGAAAATCTTCCCTCATATCAGCCTTGTTCCGCCTGGTCACCGATGGTATAGAGGGAGAAATAATCATCGACGACCGTGACACGGCCAGCGTTGGTCTCCAAGAATTACGTTCCTGCATTTCGATTATCCCACAAGAGCCGGTTCTTTTCTCAGAAAGTTTACGTTACAATCTCGATCCATTTGGCCAGTATCCGGACTCGGCGCTGTGGGATGCTCTGCGTGAGGTCGAGCTCGGCGACGCTGCTCTGGACCAGAAAGTCACCGAAGGTGGAACCAATTTCAGCGTTGGCCAAAGACAGCTCATTTGTCTCGCTCGTGCTATTTTACGGAACAATAAAATTCTCGTTCTCGATGAAGCTACGGCCAATATCGATGCTCGGTAAAAATTATTCTTCATGCACTATTTCGTAGCGAAATCTTGAAATTTCAATGATTAGACAATTCCAGTGAACCCAGAGAAAGTCTCGATGCAAAAACCTGATCGAAACTTTCGCTCTTTCGATTTTGTTTCGAAATGCGATTCGATTCGAAATTTCCAGTCACATGAAAATGTTTTTTCCACTTTTTCGTTGCGTGAATCTCTCTCTATATTATTAAGAGATTCTATAAAATCCGTCGAGCTTAAAATTACGTAATTGACGAGTGATTTCAACGAAAAAAGGTTTTTGCAAGTTTGGCTTTGAAATGGGGTGAATTATTCATGTAAAATCTACATTTTTACGGGTTTCAAACGCCGCTCGATTTTTTCTCGAGTTGTTTATATTTTTATCTCTGGATCATTGATTTTTTTTCTTTGCAGGACTGACTCGTTCATACAGCAAACGATAAGATCGAAATTCGCGGAGTGCACGGTCGTTACGATCGCTCATCGACTAAATACGATAATCGACAGTGATCGCGTAATCGTGATGGGTGACGGAAAAATAGTGGTACGTTGAACTTTCTTTTTCAGAATGAAATTTAAGGAGGTTCCGTTAGACGAGCGATAATGAGATTAAAATCTGAAAACGAAATATGTTGTCATTTAGGCAGCAAACTTTAATCTCTTTCAAAATCATCCCAGGTCAACCAAGTTTTACTGCAAATTTTCCAAGTCGAAAGTCACTTGATTCAACATTGGCTCAACGCAAAGGGGGTAGCGGGTTAAGGGGGGTCTGGCGGCCCCCACCGAATCTGGTAAAATCGTTCCAAAATTCTTGAAAAGGGTCGAAAAACAAGCAGTATAAGCTTTTTACCGACATTACAACCCCAAACGAAAACACAGTAATGGCGAAAAATATGATTTTTTGTGATTTTTATTTTCTGCGGCTAGTTTAATTTATTTTCAAATGGTTTAAGCGCAATTAAAAATTTGTTCTGGATGTGTGGAAGTTCCCTGAATTTTTTCAGATTTTTTGGTCAAGTAAAAACATGTGAATTTTAGGTTTAAATGCGAAAAAATCGTGAAAAACGCGTCATTTTCAAGGTTCAACCCTCTAATTTTTAGGGTTGTTTTCATTTTCCCGAAGGGTGCTGTATAGTATAGATAGCGGCAATGGTCCTCTTTTGAATGCAGGCAACTGGACCCAATTTGGTCAATTCTGGTGAGCGAGGCGATTTTTTGAAAAAAAAACTCGTATTTTCAACCTTCGGTAAATTACGGCGCGTACTTGGTATAATGCGTCTTTGCTATAAAAAATACATCTCTATAAGAGTTTTTGAGGTCGCTGATCACGAATTTGATGTCAAAAAAAAATTTTGACGAATTTGATGTCAAAAAAATTTGGATGTCATTTTGACGAATTTGATGTCAAAAAATTTTTTTGACATCAAATTCGTAATCAGCGACCTTAAAAACCCTTATAGAGATGTATTTTTTATAGCAAAGACGCATTACACCAAGTACGCGCCGTAATTTACCGAAAGTTCAAAATTCGAGTTTTTTTTTCAAAAAATCGCCTCGCTCACCAGAATTGACCAAATTGAGTCCAGTTGCCCGCATTCAAAACAAGACCATTGCCGCTATCTATACTATACAGCACCTCTCAGGAAAATGAAAAAAACCCTAAAAATTAGAGGGTTGAATCTTGAAAATTACGCGTTTTCCACGATTTTTTCGCATTTAATCCTAAAATTTACATGTTTTTACTTGACCAAAAAATCTGAATAAATTCAGGGGACTTTCAGACATCCAGAACAAATTTTCAATTGCGTTTAAACCATTTTAAAATAAATTAAACTGGCGGAAAAAAATAAAAATCACAAAAAATCATATTTTTCGCCATTACTGTGTTTTCGTTTGGGGTTGTAATGTCGGTAAAAAGCTTATACTGCTTGTTTTTCGACCCTCTTCAAGATTTTTGGAACGATTTTACCAGATTCGGTGGGGGCCGCCAGACCCCCCTTAACCCGCTACCCCCTTTCTTACCCTTATGAAATCAGAAAAATATTAAAAATACTTCGCGATTAGATAAAACGCGTATTAAAATCTCAATTTATAAAAAAAAACTCTAAGAGTTCCGAATCAATAAAAAAAATAGTGGGCTCAACGAATGTTTGGAGGAGATATTTCTAGTTAAAATCGACAGAATGCTCGGAAAATCTCATTTTTTAGGAGTTTGGCAACGAATCGCTTGCTAAACAAAAAGCAGATGGTAATTTTTTCTTGCGCCATAGCGGAACCTCCTTCAGGATGTTGATTAATAATTAATAATTCGTTCCCATTCGGCAGGAATTTGGATCACCTTACGAGCTTCTTTTTGTCAAAGAAAATTCCCAATTCCTACAAATGATTCAGCAAACGGGAGAAGCAATGACGAAGAACCTGATGAGCATCGTCGAGAAATTGCAGCAGCGAAACAATTCTGAAATTCAAGTGTCCTCTTTATGAATGAAAATCGGAAATATTGAAATGAGCTAAAGTTTCAAGGGATTTGAAGCTTTTGACGAATTATGAAGGATTAAAATGCTCGGCTGCACTTTTCGATCGTTCGGAGCTCAACGAAGGAACACACCCGCGGCTTTGCTCAGCCTCAAACATCGATAGGTCGACTATTAAGTTGTACAAAATGTATTTATTGTACTATACTTATGTCTACAAACTTACATATGAAATTTCTTTTACCTATACCGAAGGAACGTGAAAGTTCAGCTCTTCTCCAAGCCGACTCCCATAATTTATCTTTGTTAGTTTTTACAGTTAATCATTTTAGATCATAAAAAGGTGTGCTCGTCCACCGGACTCAGTGACCTTTCGACGCTTTGTTGTTGAGTTACGAATATGCTTTGTGGCTTCACCGTTGAGTTTGCCTATCGAGAGAAAAATAACGAAAAACCTAGTGAGTCGGAGAAAGAAACGATTGGGCAAAAATCGTGAAATAAGTTGAAGACAAAAAGTTCGACGCTAAATTTCACGTCGAATTAGTCAATTTTATGATAAAGAAAAATTGCTTTCAGGCAAATTCGTACAAAGTAGGGCTGTGCGAATATTTGAAAACTTGGAATATTCGGCATGAAATCAAATCAAATTGTTTGATTCGAATTTCAAACCGAATATTCGATATTTTTGAATATTTGACATTTTTTTCGAGTATTCGGTTTTTTTTTCGAATATCCGATTTTTCTTCGAATATTCGATTTTCTTTCGAATGTTGGATTTTTTTTCGAAAATATTCGGAAAAAAATTTCGAAAGGATTTGCGAAAATCCGCTATTTTTCCGAAATTTATCGAATACTCGAAAAATCGACGAATATTCGATTGAAAATTCGAATCGAATTTTAATATTCGCACACCCCTAGTACTAAGTGAATCTCGCAAGGAAATGTAAACCGGAGATATGGTTGAATAAAGATTTTCTAAGGACGGATTTGGTCGATTTACCTGAGACACGATGCTCGTATTCGTGTGAGTGTTGTTGGCGACGCAAACAACGACTCTTTTTGGAATTGCGGTTGTCTGTTGTTGCGCGATATGCGGTTTTGGTTGCTGAACAGCAGCGGCTTGAGCCACTTTGATTTGTTGTTGCGGTTGGGGATTAGTCGCGGTCGGCACGTTCTGCGTTTGTGGCGGTTGTATCGTGTTGTTCGATATTCCTGAGCCCGTTGGCGTTTGCGAACGAGATTGCAGGATCACGAATTTCTGACCACTCGCCGTTGGCGTCACCGCGGTATTCCTTCCTGTGCCGAGCATTATGGGCCGCCCGGCGTGTTGTTGCGACGGGCTCGGCGTTGAAACTGCAATGTTATCTAATCAGAAAGCCTTAGTAAACAATTTCTCGTCTCTCGCGAGACTCGTCACCGCCCGAGTTGATTTATTATTTCAATAAGTTTGTAAATGCGAATTTGTTTTTTGTGAAACTTGCGAAAACCGAGAATTTCCAAGTGCCGAACGTAACGAACAAAAATGTTTAATTTTCATCGAAATTTTCAATTTATAATTCAATCGTGTTATGAAAATTTTGATACTTCTGAGTGTTTCAAATAATTTGATGATTTTTTGCGACTAATTTGTTAAATCGTTTCTTACCAGCTTGAACGATACTTTTGGCGGTTGTAGTCGTCGGACCTTGTTGACTCGTTGTCAAAGTCGTCGTGGTCGATGGTGTCGTTGTCAACGCAGTTGGCTGCGTTCGGGCTTTAGCAACTGCTGTACAAAGCATCGGTCCTATATATCCGTATTCCTGTTTGTACTCTTCGACAAAATCCGGCGGTGATCTTATCGTTCGCAACACCGGAGCAACGCATTTCTGAAATAATCGCGAGCAATTGAGGCGTTAATACGAACTTGCGATTATCCTGAGACGGAGGATTGAGAAAGAATTTTTTTTCAATTTTGGCGAAAATTTTATCGTTAACCCTTCGTGGTCACACTGGGTTGATTCCACCCAGTCCATTTTCGAACCCGTATTGCGACCAATCTATCGGCCCGAAAATTCTCAAAAAATTACTCAACAACTCTTGGACATTCCAGTTTAGATACGAAAAACTTTCCCGAAAGAAATCCAAGGCCAACATATTTTTTTAAATGCAAAATGAAGAAAAAAAACGGGAAAAAAAAGTTTTTTCACTAAAATAATCGTCGCTTCGTGAATTTTCAATATTTTTGCCTGAAATTTGGACCTGATATTCATCAGATCTGGTTCTTTTGTGAAAAAAATAGTAGGATAGCGCGCGTTTGAAAAAACATATTAATTCCGTTATTGGAAATGGGTCGATTTCAAAGTGGATTTTAGAGACTTAGCGTTAGCGGCGGTAAAACTTATCGCCGCCAACGCGCAATGGACACTACAAACTGTCGTTAAATGACGATTACAGCCCCATTAATTACTGGGAACTAGGAGTTATTTACGTTACAAGTTGGTCACTGGGTGGATTCTACCCACAGTGACCACGAAGGGTTAAAATAAGTCGAGGCTCGTTACCAGTAAAAGATTTCTAATGTGTCCGGCGGCGTTTTTATCCGCATTCGAGAGCGTGCCCCCCTCGATGGTGCTTTCCATTCGCTCGGAAATAACTTTGATTTTTGGTATGACCAAAGCCTTGATAACTTCGGGTCCGAGTTCGCACAGACCAGCGATCGCTCCATACAGCGAGGCCGGAGGCGCCTGTAATAAAAAATGGAATCGAGTTATAAAAAAAACCCAAAATACGAAGATTTCTATTCAGACTCGGAAATACTCACTTGGCTATTTTTCGCTAGAGCTTGACTGTACATTCGAGTCACTCTCGTTTGCACGTTATTCGTGGATGTGTTGAAATTGCGACAAATTTGGCCCATCAGTCGCGAGGCGAAATCACGCAAGGCCCAGTGGTTATCGAGCTCGGGTCTCATGCACAATTGTCGTGACACTATACACGTTGCTACGGACGGTATGAGCTCGTGAAGCTGCCGAAAAAATATTATTCACCGATAAATCAAAAAGAAAAAGCGCCGCAAACCCTCGAAACCTCAACCGTACGATTTTTGCGAAAATTCCGTCACGAAACGGAGAGTTAACTAAATTGTAGATTAATCAAATATTATTAAAAGTGCGCAAGAAACTCACGTATTTCTCCAAATAAAGACTGGGATTGTCGAGCAAAGCCTTGACCATTCTCATCAGATAAATAAGAAGAGCAAGATTGTTTTGTACAACGTTAACGCGAACTCCCTCAGCAATGAATGTGCACATTCTCGCGAGCATTTCGTGTAAACCAGGATCAGCCGAGAGCGACTGCAAGGCTTCGGCTCGTCGAGCTTCGTCGGCACCCACACAGGCTTCCGTTATTTCCTTATAATATAATTGTTGTTCGACGCTCAATTCGTGGGTGGCCAATTGTTTAACATGGACAGTCTCGACGTTACGAAGTTTTTGACTCTTTCCGCCACCGCCCGGTTTGCCGACTCCCATATTCTGGTTCTTTGCGGAAAGTTTTGTGGTGGGATCGACGCTTTCCAATTTTTGTGCGTCTGGAAGGAACGAACACGAGAATTCGACAAATTAAATATCGACCAATGCCCGCCAATGGAGAATCGAGTAATTTTTATGGTTTTTTACCTTTCGACACTGGAGGCGGATTTTCCGGAATCGTAGGCTGCACTCCGTCTATGCAAAGCCAATGGGCTCTCAGCGTGATCTCCAGCGGCAATTTCGGGCAATTCGGACCGCCGGCCATTGACAACATCTCGTTCAAGTCGATTTCTTTCTCTTCGACAAAGTGCAATTCTCTACCGCCTCCCGACGCAAAACGGAAAGGTATATGATCCTTGGAGAAAAAGCCGTACGTAGGCTCAATGTTTTTTATCTTGAGAGCATGATCGATATCGTGAGTCGTCATACGTTGACGCTTACCGTGCCTCATGAACTTTGCGGCATCCTGGAAACCACAACAATCGATTGTCGCGCGTATTTTTTCGTGAGATCGGAGTTTTGTAGGAAAATTGGGTACGACTTGGAAAATTCTCGACTTTACGAACAACATTCGCTTCGTCGTACCCGGACGGAATGAAATTTGGTGTCGGATTTTGTTTGTCGGCAGAATTTCGTACGAACGATTTGAAAATATTAACCTAACCTCACTTTTCGGGTCGTTTTTCGATTTTTCATGCTATCCATTAAACGAGCTATACATAATTTTGCATCGTTGAAGCGTTCGCAATGCTGAGTGGGAGAAAATAATGGAAAAGCGTTATCGCGTGGAAAGAAATCGTTACTCGTCAAGATAACAAACCGTTGGGTGGTCAATAGTTTTGCAACGGTCTGAAAAACCGTCAAGCGTGGAGGGAACAAGGGGATAGAGGGAGTTGAGTAGCATTTTGTACGCAGGGATTGGAAATTATTGTCGAAATGGTGTGATAAACCTGTCGGTTCGAAATGATAAACGAACCTGGATTATTTCCTTGAGCCTGTAACTCACATCTTCGGCAAGATCCTTAGCAGCCTCGTCCGGCAAATTACCAACGCCAATACTCTCAGCAATAACTTTCATAGACTCCTGGGACAGAGTCGTCCCGTAAATAGAATCACCGTCATTCATATTGTACGCACTATTGCCGTTGCAACCCATATGTCACGAAAAATTTCACTCCGCAATTCACTTTTCCACCCACATTTGTTACTATTGCATCTATCGGGATAATATTTTACCGGAATATCGGTTTATAACCGACCGACCGATCCGATAACCTCAATATTTTTGAAGAGCCATAGCCGCCATCTCGAAAAAGCCCCGCCATATCAGACGTTCGGCATGTGACTGAAGTCAATCGCCCATGCAGTTCCATTTTTCACCGCTGCGTGGCTTCTGGCTCCGTCGCTTTTTCGAAACTATCTTCACACCACTGAGATGTCAGTTCGTCAGTTTTCTGACGAGAAAATCACAAAAAATGTTTTCAACTCCGTTCACCGCCTTTTCATAACTTTTTTATTCCGTCATGTCAATCTAGTTGAACACAATTATGGCTACTAAAATTCTCGGCGATATTCATAGGGATTTGAAACTCCTCATAACAAATATCACTGGTTTCGAGGTTCGTAAAACTCAAAAAAACATCGACGGTCGAAGCAACAATCCAAAGTGCCTTAACAACAAAGTTTCATTTTGTTTATCTCCGTTTATTCAAATATTTCGCAATAAATCGACTCAGACTCATGGTCAATCGGAAAAATTGCTCCAAATCGTTAAATTTCATTGTAAAAAAATGACCCTCGCCCGTTTTACGCTCTCGAGGCCACGATTGCAAAAATTTGTTTACAAAACGTTTCTTCTCAAGTTTTTTCGTCATTTCAGATTGTTCAAAATTTGCCTGTTGCATGAATTTCGACGAAATTCTATCGAACCTCGAATAATTACGTTTTTGCCTTTTTTTTAACGACAAAGGAATCGGACGAGGGTTTTCGTATATGCGAGCGTTTTGTACTGTCAAATGTAAAACATCATCGTTATCTTTCCGTCAATGGGCCAGAGACAAAACGCACTCTCGAGGACGTCAGCAAAAAATTATCCATCCATGGAAAATACAAAGTCGCTAAAAAGTTGGACGAACTTGTCGATTCGTTTTTAAAGAATTTTGACTTTGAGGCTCATCCGCAATACGATTTGCAATGGTCGTTATTGTGTTTACTGTTGAATTTGTCGAGCGAGACAAACAAATCGGACTTGAACTGTCTCAAGCCATCGAAAGGCGATCCGGCTCTGAATTTAACTCTCGCGAAGGAAATCGAAGTCCCGGAGGAAATAGACTGGGGCCAGTACCTGAAAGAGGGTGAAGCGGAATTTTTTGATAATTATCACAGCAGCAGCGAAAGCGTGAGCTCAATTTCGTAAAAAAGCTCGGAACCAAAAGATTTTTTTTCCTTGCCGAGCCACTTGTAAATTCGCGTGAGTTTTCAGGAATGGTCGGACCAGGATGACGAGGAAGGATCGGACAAAAGCGAGGAAGAAAAAGCGTCGTCGGACTCGAGATCGCTGACGAGCTTGCTGCCTGTGAAAAAAACTCAAAGCACTTTGGACAAGCTGGCGGAATACGTAGCCGAAGAAGTAAACTCTCGCAACTGGCTAGAAAACAATGTACAAAACTCATGGTGGAGAGATTTACAATGGCATTGTTACGATCCTGATAGCGAATTCTTAGCTGCTCACTTGTGTGAATTATGGTGAGATGATTTTTCTATATTCGTGACAAATTTAACCCGTCGTGGTCACTGTGGGTAGAATCCACCCAGCGAACAACTTGTGACGTAAATATCTCCTGGTTCCCGGTAATTAATGGAGCTGTAATCGTCATTTAACGACAGTTTGTAGTGTCCATTGCGCGTTGGCGGCGATAAGTTTTACCGCCGCTAACGCTAAATCTCTAAAATCCACTTTGAAATCGACCCACTTCCAATAACGGAATTAATATGTTTTTTCAAACGCGCGCTATCCGACTATTTTTTTCACAAAAGAACCAGATCTGATGAATATCAGGTCCAAATTTTAGGCAAAAATATTAAAAATCCACGAAGCGACGATTATTTTAGTGAAAAAACTTTTTTTCCCGTTTTTTTTCTTCATTTTGCATTTAAAAAAAAATGTGAGTCTTGGATTTCTTTCGGAAAA
Source organism: Diadegma fenestrale (assembly GCA_037043255.1). Classification (NCBI taxonomy): domain Eukaryota; kingdom Metazoa; phylum Arthropoda; class Insecta; order Hymenoptera; family Ichneumonidae; genus Diadegma; species Diadegma fenestrale. The sequence goes on from CM073317.1 coordinate 13,563,897, forward strand.
GTTTTTCGTATCTAAACTGGAATGTCCAAGGGTTGTTCAGTAATTTTTTGAGAATTTTCGGGCCGATAGATTGGTCGCAATACGGGTTCGAAAATGGACTGGGTGGAATCAACCCTGTGTGATCACGAAGGGTTAAACCTCCGCAAAAATAATAAAATATAGTTTTAAACGTTTGGACTCGTTATGGAAACAGGAACAGAAGCAGATTCAGTACGGAATTCACGGGCACTCTGACGGAATACCAGGCAAGCCGAGAAATCCTTTGGATGTTTCACGTGCCATCGCAAATGGCAGTTTTCCAAGAAAGTCCTGAAAAACATTTCAACGTTTGCAGGAATGTCTCCATACCGAGTCTCACACCTGTGAGTACCTTTCCTGCGTATTTAATCCGACAAAAAGTCGAAAATTCCATTGAAAAAATTTTTTTATTCAAACCTCAATATTTTTGCAACGTAGAACGCGTTCAGCAGTATTCTCTCGCAGTATTGCGAGTATTACAACATGATAAACGAGATCGATGAGTTTGGCAAAGAATTGTATCAACGACACGATATGTCGAGCTCCGAAAAGTTGCCTCCCCTCACATACGAAGAATATTTCGCCGCCGTTTCGGAGCATCTTGTCGAACTGAGACTCGAATTACTAGAGATTGAGAAAAAAATTATGAAACAGGGTAAATAATGGGCATTCGCGATGTATTTATATTGAATTTCGCTGTTTTTTCAACTTATCGAGAAAAACGTGATGATTTTCTTCGTCCAAATACACAGACACGTGCCATACTTTTCTCACACTTTCGAGAGACTTGGAAAAATACATGAAGAGCGTTAAAATGATTTACGAAATCCACAAATCGGTGATAACCGATTGGAAAGCGATACCCAACTGGAAATGCACGACAAAGTTGCTTTCTGGACTTTATCGACAAGTGCAGAATTCCAGTTGTCGCGAACGCACCAATCTTTGCGCTAGTCTTTATTTGTCAAGCTTGACGGTTTATCTCAACATCATAGCGACTTGGCTGAGCGAGGGTCGCCTCGAGGATTGGAGATCAGAATTTCTCATAGCGAGGTAAAAATATTTCCAATCGTTCCTCGAGAACGTCCGTGTGAACGTCAAAAATCATAACGCAATGAAAATTTTGCTGCCGGGGCATTTGACTATTTTTGGATGAAATTTCACAGAACGGCCGACGTCACGTATCAATTTGGCGTATCAGAACCAATCGATACGACGGACAATTACGAGAAAGGCGAAAGCTTCACGATCCGCGAATTGGACGACGTTTGCTTAGAGGATCCCGTCATCAATCTTCTGTGTCGCAAAGTTAAATACATGGGAAGAAGTATCGATTTGCTTGTCACACTAGAACGCATGACCGACATGTGGAAAATGAGCGCTGGACGTGATTGTGAGTTATTCATCAACGACTAAGTTCGAAAAATCCTAATTTTCTTGATTTCAAGTCGGTTCGAATTGCTGGCAGCCATCGAAACTGGATTTCTTATCCGGATTTTACAAAAACCAACAATTTTGAGCACGATTCAACACTTTTAAACGCTAAATGAAATTCTTGTTTCATTTTTCACCCGTTAAAAACAAAACAATGTCCATCAGCTTCTTTTTAATTATTCGATTACTTGAAACTGGATTTTTCATCCGGATTTTACAAAAACCAACAATTTTGACTACAATTCAACACTTTTCAACGCTGAATGAAATTCTCGTTTTATTTTTAGCCCATTTGAAAAAAAAGGTCCATTAGCTTCTTATTAATTATTTGATTACTCGAAACTGGATTTTTGATCCGGATTTTACAAAAACCAACAATTTTGACCGCAATTCGATACTTTTAAACGCTAAATGAAATTCTTGTTTCATTTTTCACCCGTTAAAAACAAAACAATGTCCATCAGCTTCTTATTAATTATTTGATCACTTCAAACTGGATTTTTCATCTGGATTTTGCAAAAACCAACAATTTTGACTACAATTCAACTTTTTTAAGCGCTGAATGAAATTTTCGTTTTATTTTCCACCCATTTAAAAAAAAACAATATCCATCAGCTTCTTATTAATTATTTGATCACTTCAAACTGGATTTTTCATCCGGATTTTGCAAAAACCAACAATTTTGACCGCAATTCAACACTTTTAAACGCTGAATGAAATTCTTGTTTCATTTTTCACCCGTTAAAAAAAAAACAATGTCCATCAGCTTCTTATTAATTATTTGATTACTTGAAACTGGATTTTTGATCCGAATTTTACAAAAACCAACAATTTTGACCGCAATTCAACACTTTTAAACGCTGAATGAAATTCTTGTTTCATTTTTCACCCGTTAAAAACAAAACAATGTCCATCAGCTTCTTATTAATTATTTGATTACTTGAAACTGGATTTTTGATCCGGATTTTACAAAAACCAACAATTTTGACTACAATTCAACAATTTTAAACGCTGAATGAAATTCTTGTTGCATTTTTCACCCATTTGAAGAAAAAACAATGTCCATCAGCTTCTTATTAATTATTTGATTACTTGAAACTGGATTTTTGATCCGGATTTTACAAAAACCAACAATTTTGACTACAAATCAACAATTTTAAACGCTGAATGGAATTCTCGTTTTATTTTTAGCCCATTTGAAAAAAAAGGTCCATTAGCTTCTTATTAATTATTTGATTACTTGAAACTGGATTTTTGATCCGGATTTTGCAAAAACCAACAATTTTGACTACAATGCAACATTTTTAAACGCTGAATGAAATTTTTGTTTTATTTTTCACTCATAAAAAAAGAAACAAACGATATTCATCAGATTGTTATTGATTATTTGAATACTTGAAACTGGATTTTTGATCCGGATTTTGCAAAAACCAACAATTTTGACTACAATGCAACATTTTTAAACGCTGAATGAAATTCTTGTTTTATTTTTCACTCATTTAAAAAAAAAAAAACGATATTCATCAGATTGTTATTGATTATTTGATTAATAATGGGAAATATTGAATGCAGCCTTGAGGATATCGTTGAACGACGAGTTCCTGAATATGGTAACGGAAGAATTTTCAAAGTACAACATCCCAGAGTCTTCGGACACGACAGACGCGCTGGTAGCAGTTGAAGCAGAGTCGTCGATGCGAGAGATTGACATTGACATCGACGACAACATAAATCAGCAAATGTTGAAAATGGATAATCCATTTTTGATGAAAGCGTTTGAGGATTATTTGCCGGTGGAATTGTATCCCCAAAGCGACACCGTAGACGCTCGGGATCAAGACCAAGTTCGAACTATCGGATGGGGTCGAAGTATTTTTCAAACGCTTGAGAAAATATCACCAACGGCAGTTCTACCTTTTCGGAAGGTCCTCGAAAATACTCTGGAAAAGGTCCTGGAACAACGATACAGCTGTGCCAGCAAATCCGTCAAAGACATTCTAGTCAAAGAGTACAAACTTGAGGCTCATCTCAAACTCATGAGATCCGTTTATATGATGGAACGAGGTCACGTCATGACGCAGTTTTACAGTCTCATGTTCAGCGAGGTAAAAACTCTTCATTTAACTTTTTACTTAAAAAACGTACCGCCCTTAACCCTCCGTGGTCAAACTTCCGCCACCGATCTCGGTGGTCACACTGGGTTGATTCCACCCAGTCCATTTTCGAACCCGTATTGTGACCGATCTATCGGCCCGAAAATTCTCAAAAAATTACTGAACAACTCTTGGACATTCGAGTTTAGATAGGAAAAACTTTCCCGAAAGATATCCAAGGCTAAGATATTTTTTAAAATGCAAAATGAAGAAAAAAAACAGGATAAAAAAGTTTTTTCACTAAAATAATCGTCGCTTCGTGGATTTTCAATATTTTTGCCTAAAATTTGGACCTGATATTCATCAGATCTGGTTCTTTTGTGAAAAAAATAGTAGGATAGCGCGCGTTTGAAAAAACATATTAATTCCGTTATTGGAAGTGGGTCGATTTAAAAAAAACGGGAAAAAAAAGTTTTTTCACTAAAATAATCGTCACTTTGTGGATTTTCAATATTTTTGCCTAAAATTTGGACCTGATATTCATCGGATCTGATTGTTTTGTGAAAAAAATAGTAGGATAGCGCGCGTTTGAAGAAACATATTAATTCCGTTATTGGAAGTGGGTCGATTTAAAAAAAACGGGGAAAAAAAGTTTTTTCACTAAAACAATCGTCAGTTTGTGGATTTTCAATATTTTTGCCTAAAATTTGGACCTGATATTCATCACATCTGGTTCTTTTGTGATAAAAATAGTAGGATAGCGCGCGTTTGGAAAAAACAAAATTTTTGTAAAAATTTGGATCCCAGATCGAGACGTCGTCGACGTGGAACAACGCGTACTCGTTGACGTGCATTCTGCAAGAAGTATTGTCACAAGAATGGCCAGACTCGAGTGCCCGTTGGTCGATCAATGTCGAGGGAGTCCGAACGCACCAGGTTTTGCAAGCAGCCGATCGTATAACTCTCAATTACTCGATTGGTTGGCCGGTGAATATGGTCCTGAACGAAGATTCTTTCTCGAAATACAACGCGGTATTCCGTTTTCAATTAAAATTGAAATGGGCTCTGTGGACATTGACCAATCTGCGGTTCGGTGATCTGGAGGAAAAAGACTCGACAGCGATGAAGGACAAGGTACAACATTTTTACGCGAGGAGACTCGAGAGCCTGAGGTTTTGGCTCATGCACGCGATCGGCTCGATTCACGCCTATCTGGCTGGCCAAATTCTCCAGAGTTTCGGTATCGCTCTCGAAAAAGTATTGGCACAGTCCGACAATTTGGATACGATCATAACAGGTAAATCGAACTTACAATTCAACAACAAAAAACCTCACGAATCACCACAATCTTTTCTGCTTGGTAAAACTTTCAGTGCACAACGAATACCTGGAACAAGTTCATGAACATTGTCTACAAACGAGTGAATACGAAAGCTTGATGGTGACCATTCACAACGTAAGTATTTCTTCTATACTTGTCAAAAGTATTTTAAGGAGCTTCCACTATGGCGCAAGGGAATAACGAATCGAGTTAGGCACAATTCCCAAAAAAAATGAACGATCTGCTTTTCGTTTAGCAAGCGATCCGTTGCCAAACTCCTAAAAAATGAGATTTTCCGAGCATTCTGTCGATTTTAACTAGAAATGTCTCCTCCAAACATTCGTCGACCCCACTATTTTTTTATTGATTCGGAACTCTTGGAGTTTTTTTCATAAATTGAGATTTTAATACGCGTTTTATCTGATCGCGAAGTATTTTTAATATTTTTCTGATTTCATAAGGGTGAGAAATTTGCGTAAAGTCAATGTTTAATCGAGTAACTTTCGACTTGGAAAATATGTTGTAAAAGTTCGTTGACCTGGGATGATTTTGAAAGAGATTAAAGTTTACTGTCTAAATAACAAAATATTTCGTTTTCAGATTTTAATCTAATTATCGCTCCACTAACGGAACCTCCTTAATATTTCCACAAATTCCAAAAATTTCTCCCAAAACGCTCAAAGGTCGCAATTTTTGATGAATTTCCATCAAATTTATTTATTCATCTGTCCTTTTTTTTCACGGATTCAGTTGCTCAGTATGTGCGTCCACGTACGTGACCGATGGAAACGCGGTGCGTCGGCCCTGGTAGCAAAAGATCTCGATCTGATGGAAAAAAGTTACACGAAATATCACAGTTACATTGCACTGGCTCTGCACAACGCTGTACAAAACAAGGACGCGGATTACTGTAAGTCCGACATTACGGTGACAATCGAAAGTTTACACGAAATATTCCAATCTAATGTGCCTATTTTTGATGCTACATCCGAATGATGTTGAAATCATTCTAATCGATCCCGCAACCATCCCGAAAACATTCGGTTCCCCATTAATTTGTAGCCTTTGCCATAAAAACCCAAAGCAACTTTGCATAATTTTTAACCATTCTTGAATAACTCCACGATTCAGTAGCTCGAAAGATCCGAGGATTTCGTATCCGGAGGATCTTTCGAAAATTGATACGAATTAACAAATTTACTGATGGAGTTCTTGCAGACTAGTCATGTTCGCGAATACGATTTTATTTAACCGAGAAGTTTTTTAACCCTTCGTGCTCACTGTGGGTAGAATCGACCCAGTGACCAACTTGTGACGTAAATATCTCCTAGTTCCCGGTAATTAATGGGGCTGGAATCGTCATTTAACGACAGTTTGTATTGTCCATTGCGCGTTGGCGGCGATAAGTTTTACCGCCGCTAACGCTAAATCTCTAAAATCCACTTTGAAATCGACCAACTTCCGATAACGGAATTAATATGTTTTTTCGAACGCGCGCTATCCTACTATTTTTTTCACAAAAGAACCAGATCTGATGAATATCAGGTCCAAATTTTAGGCAAAAATATTGAAAATCCACGAAGCGACGATTATTTTAGTGAAAAAACTTTTTTTTTTCCCGTTTTTTTTTTTTTCATTTTGCATTTAAAAAAATATGTTGGCCTTGGATTTCTTTCGGGAAAGTTTTTCGTATCTAAACTGGAATGTCCAAGGGTTGTTCAGTAATTTTTTGAGAATTTTCGGGCCGATAGATTGGTCACAATACGGGTTCGAAAATAGACTGGGTAGATCGACCCAGTGTGACCACCGAGATCGGTGGCGGAAGTGTGACCACGAAGGGTTAAGAATCGATAAATATTACAGAGAGTTTTGATACTCCCAAAAAATGCATGTTTCGCAAAATAATCCAGAGCATTGCAAAAACACGTACGTTTTTTTTCTTTTTTTTGTTTACAGTGACTGGCTTGAGATCCGCTTTTAACTGCAGTATGCCGTGCACCTAACTCTCATCGATTAATCACACAATAGATACTTGTAAATAATTCCTGATCAGTGTAAAGATAAAAAATTAAAAAGAAGAAATAACAAAACCCGCGAAAATGCCTCCTTCGTAGAATAAATCGAATAATTCGTACAATGTTAATAAATAAATCGTTTTTATTGATCCACCGTGATTTCCTGTTTATTCACGCGCTCTCCTTCCCTTCGGAATCATTTTGCAGACCGATTGACACCAGCTGCTCGTGGTGAGAGCGAAATTAGCGAACATTTCGAACAAATCAATGACAATTTCATCACCGATCTGAGCCGTGGTATCATGACGGAAGTTGCACATCAGAGCTTGCCCCCTTCCGGTATTCCCGTTCCTGTTCCCAGCCTCGTACACAAAAGAAGTAATTGCTGGTTCGTTCACTCGAATCACTCGAATCACTCGAATTCGAATAAATTTTTCACTTTGTCAAAATAAAACAGTTTTCAAAACGGTTTTGTTGCAATTTTTCGAAATTTACCAAGATCAAATCAATTTTTCACGATTAATTGTCGATAAAATTCTGTTGCGTCTAATAATCGATTCTGAGCGTCGAAAATTGTTTGGCAAAATGCCAACGATTGCAATAAAGAATTTCGTACGAAATTAAAATTCGAGTAGAAAACGCTAATTAGTAAAAAGTGATTAACTCTCGGGAAACTTGAGATTTTCTTATCTATATTTTCCACTTACGTATCATACATTTTCGAAAATTAGAAAAAATGTGCTTACAAAAGTTCAACATCGATTGTTCGGCAAAAAAATGTGATTTTGCAAAAAACAATGATTTATTTTCTTCGTGGCGACAATGCTGCAAAGTCCAAAAACTCGCGTTGGTCGTTATCGATCTTTCCAGCCGGCCTTTTCTCTCATTGACCATGAATTCTGATGTGATAAGAAACAAAGTGAATTCCTTTTTTCAGATAATTCAAACAAATATTTCTACTAATATAATTTTTTTTGTTTCATTCTTTTTGGACTCGTGAATTTTTCAGCGACTTGCCCGAATACGTGTCGCTGAATCAGTATGACCAAACCTTTTCCTACATACGTTGGTATCATTACGAGGAACATTTTCTCGCTCTGAATTGTTTGTCGTACGATCTGAGCCTCGAACTTGCTGAATTTATAAGCGAGCATGATGATTATGAGTCTGAGAAACAAATGAGTCAGTAAGCAAGTTATCAAGGACGAACATGGAATTTGCAATACACAAATCTGTTTTTTTTTTACACACGTAAAGTTCTAGTAATGCAAGAAATAATAATATTGATCCACCATTTACAGCGAGCTGTTTAAATTTCATTAATTCGTTTGCTTTCGGGTTGGCGACGATTTTGACTGAGATTGCGCAAAACTGAATAAAGTCAGAAAGGACAAAGCGAGAGAGTGAGAGCGAGAAATCAAATTGACGTAATGGGATGGTCGATTGTACGCGAATAATGTGGATCGATGGGTAAAGTTTCTAAATTTATAAATTGCATTTAAAAACTAAAACTTGTATTTTTACTGTCTTATTATTGCTTTTTTTTCAGTACGATTCCTACCTTATGAATTTACTGAGAATATCGACAGTGGAGAAATTTACGAAAAAATTTGTGTTTCGAGATGCATCGCAGGAAATGAATAATTGAATTTTTTATTCAATCGAAACTGAACTGCAATGGGGAAAGAAAAATGTTAATTACTTTTGCGGATGACTGTTGACCGGATTTATCATTTTTCGAGCTTTCTCTCACGTCTCTCGAAGCTCGGAATCTGTTCGTATTCACAACGTTTAAGCTCATAATTGCGGCTTTATATACACTTATTAATTAGCGCCCAAGATTTTTCTTCTCTTCTACAAAAGCTTCTCATTCGTCGATTACACGAATTTCGTTTTTTTTAACCCTTCGTCGTCACACTGGCTTGATCTACCCAGTCCGGACCAATCTATCGGCCCGAAAATTCTCAAAAAATTACTCAACAACCCTTGGACATTCAAGTTTAGATACGAAAAACTTTCCCGAAAGAAATCCAAGGCTAAAATATTTTTTTTAATGCAAAATCAAGAAAAAAAACGGGAAAAAAAAGTTTTTTCACTAAAATAATCGTCACTTTGTGAATTTTCAATATTTTTGCCTAAAATTTGGACCTGATATTCATCAGATCTGGTTCTTTTGTGAAAAAAATAGTAGGATAGCGCGCGTTTGAAAAAACATATTAATTCCGTTATTGGAAGTGGGTCCGATTTCAAAGTGAATTTTAGAGATTTAGCGTTAGCGGCGGTAAAACTTATCGCCGCCAACGCGCAATGGACACTACAAACTGCCGTTAAATGACGATTCCAGCCCCATTAATTACCGGGAACTAGGAGATATTTCGGTCACAAGTTGGTCACTGGGTGGATTCTATCCACGGTGACCACGAAGGGTTAAAGATGGCACCGAGTTTGAAAGTTTGTTTCGTTTAATTCTTCACTTTTCTTTTTTATGCTCTTGATCCGACGGAACAAATGTGAAGCATCCCAATAGCTGTAAATGCAACAATGGGGGTTGTACGAATATACAGAGAATTGTACATTTTCGTTGAATATTCTAATCGCTCAGAAGGTTGATTAACTTTGGGCAAGAACGACCGTGCCGTTCTGACCAATTGCTCCGGGTTGAGTCGCCGGTGCAGTCGTTGTTTCGTTGACGCTTGCTGGCGACGACGAATGATTGTTCACGCTCGCAGCAGCCAGCGCTTTGTTTCGCAATTCAAATACTTGCTGTATCGCTTTCCGGAAGCAGAGAAAGTTGTAATCGATCACTCCTGCGGAATAAACGAGCGTAATTTCCAGTCAAACTCACGTATCGAATTTTTATTTGCCAATTATGGCGCGTGAGCAGTTTTGGAGCTTTTTTTGGCTTGTAAAATTCGTATCAACGCTTCAACTGACCTTGTCTGTCGAAATTATCCTCGCGCAGGATGCAAACCAGGGCCAAGAATTTGTTGACTTCGCGTAAGTAAAGTATCGTACCGTTATTAAGTTTTATGAGACTCGAGCTCTGATTGTCGAACGCCGCGGCTTCCAAATCCTCCCTGAGGCTAAAAATTTGATAATAATAATAATTATTCTCATTATCACAGTTTTTTCCGTAAGGAATACGAAGAACGGAGTTTTTTTTGTCCTGATAATTACCCGTAAATGCAGGACACGTCGATGACGACGTCGATCATGTCGCAACAGAGCTCGTAACTTTGCATATCGACCGGCGAACTGTCAGTCGCGATGTATATTTTTGAAACAACGTCGAACAAAAATGCTTTCTCGATCGCCGAATTCTGACAAAAAGATCGAAACAGGAGTAAATTCAACTGAAAATCATTCCATGCCTCGGCAACAATTATCACGGATCTTACCGATATGAGAATATTCAAAAGATTCTCTAACGTTGGCAATTGTGGTATCAACTTTTGAACAACTTTACTAAAGGCCTCGAAAATGCTGTGGTCGTAAATAGATGTGAGGTGGAAGCTCAAGTGTATTTGATCGTATCCTGGAATAAATATTCCCCGTTATTTCAGATCGAGCGATAAAAAAAATCGAAAAACGAATCTCGGTACTCGAAATCCACTTTATCCATTTATGTGAGTTTCGAAATTACTCGAAATTCAATTTATGCATTTATTTGAGTTTTAACCCTTCGAGTGCGCATACTGGGTCGTGTTGACCCCTCAAATTTTCCGTCACCGCGATTGTTCGGAATTTTATGACAACGAATGCGTTTAATTTTCTTATTCTCGAAACACAATGCTCTCGAACGTTTTTCCAAAGAAATGAAAGAACCGAATATGCATATTTACGGAAATTCAACGATTTGGAAATCGCCTCGGGTCAGATTGACCCAAAGTACATTTATAGGGGTTTGTACTTGGGTTAATTAATTATTGCATCCGTGAATTCATAAGTTTCACTACGAATATTGTTGCGGTTTTCAAAAAATAGTCAATCAGTTGTGAAATAAATAAAAAAATATGGTCCTGAAGTTTGCATCGTTGGAATGCAACGAAATTCTGTTATTTCTTCAGCAGAGTCAATAATTATTATTGAATATTTGGTCCAGCCAATAAAACGATTCTCTCTTGCGACCAAAAAACTCAATCGACTCAAAAAATAGCGACGATTTTCAAAATTCAATAAATAATCAATAGAAAAAATGTTTTTCGTTAAATCTCAACGTTGCAAACTTCAGAGTCATAAAAAAATACCAGAATCTCCCAAATCGTCATTAGCCCTCGTATGGATATCTCTCTGGGTTTCCCCAAAAAAATGAAAATGGTTGTGGCTTTAGAAAAATAGTAAATCAGTTGTGAAATAAATAAAAAAATATGGTCCTGAAGTTTGCATCGTTGGAATGCAACGAAATTCTGTTATTTCTTCAGCAGAGTCAATAATTATAATTGAATATTTGCTCCAGCCAATAAAACGATTCTCTCTTGCGACCAAAAAACTCAATCGACTCGAAAAATGGCGACGATTTTCAAAATTCACTAAATAATCAATAGAAAAAATGTTTTTCGTTAAATCTCAACGTTGCTAAATTCAAAGTCATAAAAAAATACCAGAATCTCCCAAATCGTCATTAGCCCTCGTATGGATATCTCTCTGGGTTTCCATTTTGTGATCATCCGACAATCCGTCAACTTTGTGAATAAAGACTTCGAATTTAATGGCTTGATTGACTTTGTAAGCTTTGGTAACGGTGAGATGAAGTTTATTCAGTGCCTCCATGTAATCGTCCTGTGCGTCTATAACAAACACGAGAGCTCCGCAGCCGCCAAAAATCATATCGCTGTCGAAAGTTGGATCAAAAAAATCAATCTGTCCAGGAAAATCCCAAATTTGGAATTGAACAAAACTGGAATTGCTGATGTCGTCTTTGATGATTTTGTTTGTACTTTCCAGGAAGAGCGTTTCGTTTGGAGACATTTTATGAAAAACTACTTTTTGGATGGACGATTTGCCGCTCCTGAAATTTCAAAAATCAGTCTAAAAAATTCATTTTCCTTGCCGCAAAGTCGAAAATTTCGATAAAAAAACGAAAAAAAGATTTTTATCGATATTTTTGAGCGTCGTCGCAAACGGTACCTTCTTAAGCCCATTAAAAGAATTCTGGGTTTTTGTTCTCCGGCGAGAAGGGCCGCAGACCCGTCTCCTTCGCCGTCGAACGGCGTGTAGCCAAAATCTTGAGGGAACGATCCGACGTTGTAACCGGCTTGATACTGATCCTCATCGTCCTGATAATGCGTAAAATGACAGAAAAATGAGGCTAAAGTTCGCAACGTTGGAATGCAACGAAAAATACTCGATTTTATTGATAATTTGTTGAATTTTATAAAACATTGAAATTTTTCGAGTTTATATGATTATTGGGCCGCAAAAATCGATCGATTTATCATTGTAATGAAATTGCACATTTTTATCAAGAGTTTTGCCACAAAATGAATGAATTTCGTTGCATTGCAACGATGCAAACTTCAACGTCATTTAAGCAGGAGGCTGAAGTTCGCAACGTTGGAATGCAACGAAAAATACTCATTTTTATTGATAATTTGTTGAATTTTATAAAACATCGAAATTTTTCGAGTTTATATGATTTTTGGGCCGCAAAAATCGATCGTTTTGTCATTGTAATAAAATTGTACATTTTTATGAAGAGTTTTGCCACAAAATCTTTAGCGAAAGTAATAATTCAAGTGCAGAATGTAATTGCGATGATAAAATGATCGATTTTAACCCCCAAAAAGCACATCGGCTGGATAAATTTGGATGATATTGAAACCTGAACGAATCATCAATAAAATCAGACATTTTTCGTTGTATTCCAATTAGAACATTCCAAGGTTTGAATTGGATGAAGGATTATCGAGAAGAAAACAGATTTTTCGAGTAAACTCACCATGTTTCACGAATTCCAAAACAATTGGGACAACAATCTGTATTCCACGTTTTCCACGCACAAACACACACTATATTTCGGATTACGATTGTTCCAATTCGCGTTCGTAATTTAAAGGACAATCGGTCGATCACTCGGAGCTCGATAAACAAAGAAAATTTTTATTTGTCTCTTCTGCACGATAGTTGTCAGTTTAGAGATCATACTGTGAGAAAAACACGACGTACACGCATCATTACAAACTGGTTATACTACGCGATATCGCATCATATGACCATATATATGACGATAAGCGTTATCCACAGCTGACCCACCCAATATGCACACGATACAGTATTAGAGAGTAATGTGAACTCTAGACTCATATAAACTCGTCGTTTTTTTCTTTGTCGCTCTTTTCAAGAAAGTTATTTTGACAGCTAGTGTCGTCATCCGATTTTGCAGATCAGTTGCATGCTTCGCAGCGCAACTTGATGGTCAAATGATCCGAGTCGCGGCGTTTTGGTCATATTACCGAATGCAACGGTCATTTTTGTACTTAGTAAAAATAATCGATAAATTATCGGGGAATATTTGGAAAAGTAAATTGTCGATATTTTCAATCATCATTTCAAAAAATCCTGAAACATTTTTGAGCTGAAGAAAAAACGCACGCCGTCACTTTTCTTCGGAACAACTGACGGTCGTCGCATTGCGAAAACGCCCTAACAAATGTTCGCTCCAATGAGAACGATCGTACGTGCTACGATCTGTCTGTTGGTTCCGTCGTTCGAACATCGAGGAATTCTCATTCCCTGACAGTCGGCAGTCCTGTTAGGAACAGTGACACTTATTTTGACCATTTCGTTTGAGACTAATAACCTCTAAATTCACCGGTTAACAAAAATGTCGAGTCCAACATATAAAAAGGTGACGCATTGCATTTTCGACATGGACGGATTGCTGCTCGGTAAGATATTCAAACAACATTCAGCTGTCACACGATACATCGATCCCTAAGGACCCTGTACCTTTTGACCTTCGCGAATAAATTCGATAACTGTATGATGTAATTCTGCTATATCACTCAGTCATATCACGTTATAATCAATGATTTCACGGTTACGAGATACAACTGTCCAATTCCAGCAAACGTCCATTATTTTCCAACGAAACTGAAAACGATGTTTATGAAAATAATAAATAAGATGTCATTTGAAATCTTGAGACTCTGGCACTTTAGACATCACGTGCAAATTTGAACGAGCTCCAACATTCCCTTTTTCTTTGTCGATGACAATTGCTTTTTGTCTATCGAATTTTTACGTAACCCGAGTCATAAATTGCACGTGTTTGGAATCCTTTTTTTTCTATTATTAAACACTCGGTTGACGTACAGCGCGCGGCAATAAATTAATCCAAGTCCAAACTCGTACGTTTCGATCGAAAAAATAATGATGCTCAAGTTTGCAACGTTGGAATGTAACGAAAAATATTTGATTTTATTGTCGATTCGTTAAATTTTCGATGTCATTCAAATTTTATGTTTTGGAGTAGCAAAAATCGATAATTTTATCATCGTAATCAAATTCTCCAATTAAATAATTATTTTTGCCAAACATAAAAACGAATTTCGTTGAATTCCAATGATGCTGAAGTTTGCAACGTTGGAATGCAATGAAAAATATTTGATTTTATTGTCGATTCGTTCAATTTTCGATGTCATCCAAATTTTATGTTTTGGAGTGACAAAAATCGATCATTTTGTCATCGTAATCAAATTCTCCAATTAAATAATTATTTTGGCAAACATAAAAACGAATTTCGTTGAATTCCAATGATGCTGAAGTTTGCAACGTTGAAATGCAACGAAAAATATTTGATTTTATTGTCGATTCGTTCAATTTTCGATGTCATCCAAATTTTATGTTTTGGAGCAGCAAAAATCGATAATTTTATCATCGTAATTAAATTCTCCAATGAAATAATTATTTTTGGCAAACATAAAAAAGAATTTCGTTGCATTCCAACGATCCAAACTTTGGAATCGTCAAAAAATCAACGTGTATATAGTCGATTTGACGATCGGAGGAAAATGTTTGAAAAAACAGGTAATAATCGGATTATTTGATTTGTCAAGTGATTTTTTGTGAGTTTCAGATAAGTTTAAGTGAGATTAGCTGCGGTAATAAATATTCGAAAAAAAATGTGTGTAGGATATAAAAAATGTGAGCGCTGTTGACAGATACGGAACGTCTTTACACAACGGCTTATAATCGAGTCGCTTCGAAATATGGCAAAACGTTCACATGGGAGATAAAAGGACAAACGATGGGACTCCAATCTCACGAGAGCGCAATTGCCATTGTAAAAGCTTTAGATTTGCCGATACAGCCGCAAGAATTGACGGAGCAACTTTTGCCAATATACGACGAAATATTTCCTCAGGCTTCGCTTCTTCCAGGTAGACCATGCCTAAATAATGTTTTTAAACTTTCCTTTTTTCTTTCTTATCCCAACAGATACTGAGAGCGTTTACAAAAAAATATATCAAAAAATAGTCTCAAAACATGGACACACGTACGGCGGCGATTTGGCTTATCAAGTTCTTGGACGTCCGGAGATAGTAGGCGCCGAACTTGTTATAAATCACTATAAGCTCCCCTTGTCTGTCGAAGAGTTTCAAGACCAGTATCATCAATTGCAGCTCGATATGTTCACTGATGTTAAATACATGCCAGGTCGAGATAACAAACTAAACAACAAGCAAACAAACCAAACTTCCTTGTTATGCGTATTATTGGGCTTTTCATTAGGGCTGTGCGAATATTTGAAAACTTGCAATATTCGGCATCAAATCAAATCAAATTGTTTGATTCGAATTTCAAACCGAATATTCGATATTTTTGAATATTTCACATTTTTTCGAGTATTCGATTTTTTTTTCGAATATCCGATTTTTCTTCAAATATTCGCTTTTCTTTCGAATGTTCGATTTTTTTCGAAAATATTCGGAAACAGATTTCGAAAGGATTTGCGAAAATCCGCTATTTTTCGGAAATTTATCGAATACTCGAAAAATCGACGAATATTCGCTTCAAAAATTGAATCGAAAATTCATCGAAAATGGAATTGAAAATTCGTCGGAAATCGAATCGAAAATTCATCGAAAATCGAATCGAAAATTCATCGAATATTGGATTCGGAAATCGAATCGAATTTTAATATTCGATCCGATTCGATTCGATCACTATTCGCACACCCCGACTTTTCATCGTTTTTTTTATTTAGAATGCTCATTTTTCTATAGATGACGTATATTCGCTTTCCATTGCTTCAAAACACTCTGAATGATTCTTCGTTTTCTCCATTACTCATTCTTTTTCCGTTTCGTTGCCAAAAAAATCCAGATTCGTCGCTGATACACTGATGCCTGAAAGTTTATGTAGTTTTTCACATTTTTCACGTTTTTTTTTCATTCCATTCCACATGTGTCAACTGTATGCAGTGTTTCGAGCATAAACATTTTATTTTGTCAATTATTGATGGACCTGCTCGTTGACAATACCAAGAGCTTGAAACTTTTGTTGTTTCAAACACACGGTATTCACTATTTTCTTTCACTATTCGAGAATCCGTTTCAAATACTCGAAATTGTATGTCACGATTTCGTGAAATAGGAAATTCGTAAATAGAAAGAATTTCTTATTGTGCGCTTGCGCGTCTTGTTGATTTTTTCGCAACCAGCGAGAATAATTGTTTCATTTATTTTGTCATATCAAAAGAGCCTTTGACGTTTGTCAATTTCTCTCGTTTTTTTTTTTTTTACCTTGTTCTCTAGATTTCTCACAGCTCCATTAAATTTGATCGAACAAAATTGTGAGGCTTTAAACGCTGCATGCTGTATGGTTACATTCTGTGTAAATATAAATAATAATATAACTTGTTTCATGGATTTAAAGAAGGCCAGTTATCGCAGTCATGTTTTGTGTGTACATTCTGCTAATTAAAGGACAATTAAGAAAAGCAGGTAATAGCGTCGAATCAGTTTTAAATTCTCCAACAAGTTTTCCCAAATGCGTTGTTGTCGGACTTCACAGTAACGAGTGAGGAGAATTACTAATTAACGTAATTAAATCGTCAATTCTCAACACAAACTTGAGATTATATTGGCAAATAATTAAGAATCGATGATCATGATATTTCATTAACCCTTCGTGGTCACTGTGGGTACAATCCACCCAGTGATCAACTTGTGACATAAATATCTCCCAGTTCCCGGTAATTAATGGGGCTGTAATCGTCATTTAACGACAGTTTGTAGTGTCCGTTGCGCGTTGGCGGCGATAAGTTTTACCGCCGCTAACGCTAAATCTCTAAAATCCACTTTGAAATCGACCCATTTCCAATAACGGAATTAATATTTTTTTTCAAACGCGCGCTATCCAACTATTTTTTTCACGAAAGAACCAGATCTGATGAATATCAGGTCCAAATTTTAGGCAAAAATATTGAAAATCCACAAAGTGACGATTATTTTAGTGAAAAAACTTTTTTTTCCCGTTTTTTTTCTTCATTTTGCATTTAAAAAAATATGTTAGCCTTGGATTTCTTTCGGGAAAGTTTTTCGTATCTAAACTGGAATGTCCGAGGGTCGTTCAGTAATTTTTTTGAGAATTTTCGGGCCGATAGATTGGCCACAATACGGGTTCGAAAATGGACTGGGTGGAATCAACCCAGTGTGACCACGAAGGGTTAACATAAGTAAATATTTCGATGTTACTTTGCCAGTTCAATTTTACGTCAATATTATTTCAGTCTTCTCCATCGCTTTTTCGACTCGATTAATTTTGATATAATAGTCAAGACATTCTCATTAGGGACTCCAAATGTAGGGAACGACTCGACCCTGCAAAAAAGTAAAGAAAAAAAAACAGTCCGAGCAACTCTGCATTTGTGTAAACGATTTTTGGAAAATTTCCCGCTTATTCGACCGAGAAACTTGTTGTTAGGAACGATAAATGGTGAACGGAAACTAACAATGTCCTTGGATAAAGAGTGATTCTAACAATGGAACGTAAATAGTGTCTAATGATTTAACGTTTGATCGTGATATCCGTCCGTATGATTCGTGAGGTCGAATCACGTTTCATAGAATGATCGTTTAATTACGTACGATTAATTATCGTGTTGTTCCTAAGTTGAGAACTAATTAAAGGCTAAAATCATATGCAATGATGACCAAAATTGAATTTGTCGCGTTCAAATGGAATTCGAAGGATTTCAAATAATTGGAAATTGAATTTTGTTCATGTCCAATTGTAGTTCGCGGTGATTGATGGTCGTAACGCATAGACCGGATTGTCTCCGAGCCAATGGTCGTTGCAATCAGACATACTAATCAATTTTTGTTTATTTATTTCGTACCGAAACTCAATTCTTCATAACTCGGCAAAAGATCGTGTCTGGTTGAAATTCAAAGAAAAGATTTCACTTTTTTTCTCTATATGATGCCGAAGTTTGCAACGTTGAAATGCAACGAAAAATGATTGAATTTATCGATGATTCGTTCAATTTTCATCGTCGTCCCAAATTTTCAAGCCAACAAGCTTTTCGGGTGGCAAAAATCGATCACTTTATCATCGTAATGAAATTCTGCGCTTAAATTATTATTTTTGCTTAGGATAAAAAACGAATTTCGTTGCATTCCAACGATGCAGACTTCAGAGTCAAAAATCGCCAATAATTCTGAAACAAAATCTTTTTTTCGTCTTCACCAGACACGATCCCGTAATTTAACTGCAAATTGTGCACTAAACATCGCATCATCAATAGCATCGCACTCATCGATGTGTAATAACTATTTAAAAAAAAAAAAAAAAAACACGATGTTTCGATGTAAAGTGTGAAGGAACGAGCGAGCTTGATAATTACGAATCGATTCCCGAATGACAGGAGCGGAGCGGATATTACGTCACTTGAAAGAAAACAACGTACCGATAGCACTGGCGACGAGTTCGACGGAAAAGAGCTACGAGTTAAAAACGCAGAAATCAAAGGACGTTTTCGCTCTGTTTCACCATCGCGTGCTCGGTGGATCGGACCCCGAAGTGAAAAAAGGCAAACCGAGCCCGGACATATTTTTGGTGGCGGCCAAGCGATTCCCCGACAATCCGGACCCTGCGACGGTTCGTTCGAGTCACGGAGAAGCAAAAATAAAGAATAAACCGAGAAATCGTTCTCATGACCCAAGAAATTATCGTTTTTTTTTCTTTTTTGCAGTGTCTCGTCTTTGAGGACGCTCCGAACGGCGTTCAAGCGGCCGTCAACGCAGGAATGCAAGTTGTCATGGTGCCGGATGAGAATCTACCAAAAAATTTGACCGAAAAAGCAACTCTAGTCCTCAAGAGCCTCGAGCAATTCGAGCCCGAGAAATTCGGCCTACCAGCCTTCAAAAATTAGCGACAATCTCATCAATTATACGCAACAAAAAACCAACATTACTAGGAGAAAAGTGAGAGTAAAGATGCTGCGAGCAGCGTCAACACGTTTCGGTGCCTCGTAACAAAAAAAATATATATATACAAAAAGGTGCAACCGTAACGATTATAATTTTATGTTCAACAAATGTTTATCCATATATTTTGATAAATAGTTGTAAAAAGTTGTACTATTCTTCTCAAACATTCTATCCTACAGCACCGATGAGACAAATGTACGGTATATTCGTGAAATATCCCAAGAAAATGTGATCAAATAGAAAGGTCAATAAAGCAGACTCGCTCCAATTTTTTTCTACCTATTTTTTTATTTTAATTGTTTTTTTAACACTAATTTAATTAACATACGTAACAATCGCCAGCTAAATCGAGCGTGTGAATCTTTGGCTTATGGTTTGGACGAGGCAAGCTGTTGAATTTTTCCTACTATGTCCTCCGACTTCAGGTTGGCTAGAGGCACGCACGTTTCTTTGCCAAATTCTGGAAATATGCAATCCGTCATTAGTCCGTGGCACGTGCACAACAGCAATTCGTTTAGCGTGCAAAGGAAAAATTTGGTAGAGAAATTTCTTTTTTCGATACTTGGTCAATGTAAAAATTCAATATGTTTTTGTTGGATGAAAAAATTCGTTGGAGAACGAAAAGGTGCCTGGGAACTTTGACGAGAATCAAGAATTCGAATTTTTGTCAAGTCTTGAACATTTAAGGTGTTGTAACGATTATTTTACGAAATTCAACTTGATCCACTTTTTTCGTGGTCTTTCACAGCGAATTTTTGGTTGATTAAAGGAAAAACTATTCGTAGGAAAATATAAAAGTAAATGCGAGCGATTTATCAAGTCCTTGATTACTTTTCACACAGGGCAATTAAGGAGGTTCCGCTATGGCGCAAGGGAATAACGAATCAAGTGACGCACAATTCCCAAAAAAATGACCATCTGCTTTTCGTTTAGCAAGCGATCCGTTGCCAAACTCCTAAAAAATGAGATTTTCCGAGCATTCTGTCGATTTTAATTAGAAAAATCTCCTCCAAACATTCGTTGAGCCCACTATTTTTTTATTGATTCGGAACCCTTGGAGTTTTTTTTGTAAATTGAGATTTTAATACGCGTTTTATCTAATCGCGATGTATTTTTAATATTTTTCTGATTTCATAAGGGTGAGAAATGTGCGTAAAGCCAATGTTGAATCAAGTGACTTTCGACTTGGAAAATATGTAGTAAAAGTTCGTTGGCCTGGGATGATTTTGAAAGGGATTAAAGTTTGATGCCTAAATAACAAAATATTTCGTATTCAGATTTTAATCTAATTATCGCTCTGCTAACGGAACCTCCTTTGATCGATCGCACACAAAAATCTGACACTCGTGATGTAATATACGCACCATATCGCGCGTAGAGCTTTGGCTCGATGTCCGAACACTCTCTAATCAAGACTGGGAACTTTGGATTATTCAATTTTAAAGGCACGTACTGTCGTTCGACGAAATCTCTGAAAGAAACAAGGGGGAAATGTTGCACTGAATATTTTTGAGTTATCTTTGTGATAACCTTCAAATCGATGGTTAAAGATTTTTTTTTTCCATCGTAGAATTCGGCGAAAGCGTAGCAAAGCGGAAAAATGGAATATTTGATGGATTTTCTTTGAATTACCTAACGCCCTGACTCGACTTTGACGTTTGACACAATAAAATCCTCAATTCTTTGATATGCGAACCAAATTTAATCGCAGCCATCTTGGTAATTCTTGTTTTCTTTAGCGAGCGATGTCAAGTTCGGTTTTTCACTACGTGTGGCGCTGCGAGCGCCGTCTCAGGTACTTCCGGTCACAGCAACCGGAAGTGAACAGTCTCTCTTCGTTTGTCTCGACCATCAGACACAAATTGAAACATTTCTCTCGTCAAAATTTTCCGTCAAGATTAAACTCATTAAATTATGAAACATAAACATTATTTCGAAAATGAACTCCCTCGTTGGAATTGAAATCGCTTATTCGCTTCAAAATTAAACGTACATTGATATGATCGTTGAAAAGTTATGACACTACCGCCGCTTTTCGCTAATGGATTTCCAACTTCCGTACGCGATCCCCGCGAAGATCAAGTCGATGTTTATTGGTATCAACACGACTTTACACAAAGTCGTTATCCCCCCGGACAAGACAGTAATTAATGCCTTCATTCTAATTACAAAAAAATTCCATCACATTTTTCTCTTTGCCGCTTTAGTCAAATTTCCCCCAATTTTTGTATTTCGATCTCGAACTTTTCTTCAAAAATCTAAATCCATCGAAACGAACGCCCCCGGAAAATCCTTTCATCAAAATTCCAATTTTCAAGTTCTAAAACCCTTCGACTCATCAGCTGTTCATACACTGAAAAGAAAATTTTATTAATTTTAAACTAAACGTTTTTTCGAAAAATCCCGAAAATTTTGTCATTTCAGCAAAAAACGTTCTGGAAAATGTTTTCGGAAAGTAAATTTTTGTCATTCCAATCGTAAATTTAGCTGACAGTTCCGTTACAAATGAAAAATATTGTCGAAACAACGAAAATTTTGAAATCATCCCCCAAAATATTTAGTTCGCTGTATTCAACAAAATATCGACGTTTTTTGACAAAATTCAAGTTTCAGTGTAATTTTAATGACTAATTTGAATTTCCATATTTTTCCCGCATTCACTATGCAGTAAGCGAAGCCTGCACCTTGATATGCCTCTTGGTAGCCCAGCGAATATGCCAAACAGGAATTTTGATTTGGGAAGTGAGAAATTGTCCAAAATTGAATATAATGATAGCGGAGGCAATTCTCGAGGGCAACAGAACACACGCGTGGATAGTTAAGAACGGGCTCATACCTCATCCGTATCTAAACACGGATGAAGCTCTAAAATTCGGGGGAAGACGTCTCAAGACACTGAGAGAATGGGTAACGCAAAAAAAATCACTATAAAAGAAAAAACACGATTAAAATTTGCCCTGCAGTTTTCTCGATCCCTCGATGTATTTTTCTATGACAGAAATTTCGAGTTTATCGAGAAAGCATAGAAAAAGCTTTGTGCAACAATATCAAAAGCTTTCTGCACGAATGGTACCAAAAACCTAAAGCTGAAACGCTTTTCATGTTACTAATTACATGCGGCCGTACCGTTCTTTTCATTTTCCAAGAACAAACGTACAAGGTATTCATCCATTGTTTTCAATCATTACGGTTATCAACAGAATTCGACCCTGCGAGTGCACACATCGCAAAAGTGCATATTGGGTCAATTCTTATGGCGCTAATTGAATTTTTTGAGGGAACCAAAAATTAAATGCTAAACGATCGGTAACGGACAATTGTTGAGGTCAAAACGACCCGGTCTGCACTCGCAGGGTTGAATGGCGATTAAAATTAATTAAAATTAAATGGCTATTAAAATTAATTAATTGATTAACCCTCCGTGGTCACACTGGGTTGATTCCACCCAGTCCATTTTCGAACCCGTATTGTGGCCAATCTATCGGCCCGAAAATTCTCAAAAAATTACTGAACAACCCTCGGACATTCCAGTTTAGATACGAAAAACTTTCCCGAAAGAAATCCAAGGCTAACATTTTTTTTTGAATGCAAAATGAAGAAAAAAAACGGGAAAAAAAGTTTTTTCACTAAAATAATCGTCACTTTGTGGATTTTCAATATTTTTGCCTAAAATTTGGACGTGATATTCGTCAGATCTGGCTCTTTCGTGAAAAAAATAGTAGGATAGCGCGCGTTTGAAAAAAAATATTAATTCTACCCACAATGACCACGAAGGGTTAAATTCTTCGTTTTAGATTGTTTTTAAGGTAAAACCTGCATTGAATTTTTAAATATTTTCGCGTTAGGTTACCCTTTTCGATTCCCATGGTCACAGTACGCCTAGACACGGTGATCGAGGATTAGTTATCGCTCAGGTGAACGCTTTCATATCTTTCCAACGATAATTCAGTTTTCCAACTTTCTCAGTGTCTGCCCTTGAAAGCCATAAAGAAAAAATGACTCTGAAGTTTGCATCGTTGGAATGCAACGAAATTTTTCCATTATCTTTGGTAAAAATGATTATTCAAGTGCAAAATGTAATCACGATGATAAAACGATGGATTTTTGCCACTCGAAAAGCATATCAGCTGGAAAAATTTGTATGACATTGAAAATTGAACGAACAATCGATAAAATCGAATATTTTTCGTTGCATCCGAACGTTGCAAACTTCAGCATCATATAAAAAATACCAACGATACGAAATTTACAAGACAGAATTTTCCGAGCCTTGGAATCGAGTAAAAATCATGAAAAAATCTTAGAGATGAAAATTTCTTATGCAGACGACAATGGAGAAATTGCAGCATCTTTGCGACTGGTACATCGAGGCTGTTTTATACAAATGCTTCAATGTGCAAGCGGATCAATACGAATTAGCGTTCTTGCATGAAAATTGTCGACCATCGTGTTGCAACAACAATCTCTCGTGCGATTGTGGCTGCCTCGACCGTTAATTTAGCCACAAAAAAAAAAGAAACAACCTGCGCACATGCATAACTTTTCAACGAGAATTTCATGAATAAAAAACGAACAGAGACAACTCGGTTGTTTGTATTTTCATTGTTGTTATTATTCTTAAGGAATGATAGTCCATATTGTGTTGTTTGAATCAGCGAAAATCAACTATTTCATATGTAGATTTAAATTATGACACATTTATTTACATTATATACAAACTTTATTTCTAAATATGTTAGAATTCTATCTCTCTTGTTTGACGCTGTTTCTTTTCGTGTCCCGAACTCGATTCGATTCGTTATTCCTCTTTTCGTTTTTCAAGGGTCTCGATTGGTTGTTTTTCTTCAATATTTTACGATCACGCAATTTTCCGAGTGTTTATCTCGATCTTAGACAGTAAATAGCTCGCGAGTCTTCATTTTTTCATTCCTTTCTCTGTTTTATCAATACAAAATATACGTCCATTGAAAATATCTCGTTAGTGGACACTGATAATTGAATTTATTCTTTTAATCATTATTTCTCTTCTCTCTTTCTCAATGTGCACAGAGCCAAAATTTATATCTTCATTTTATGTATATATATTTATATATTAGTACGCTTGTTTTTTTCTGTATAAGCGATTTTTCTTTTCATTGTGCTAGTTAAAAAATTTAACGTCTTCCTACGGTCGAGAGACACTTGATCATATTTTTTCTCTTTTTCTTTATATTTTTCTAAACGCTTTACGATATTCTGCTTTTTTTTGTAATTCTGTCAACTTCTCACGACCAAACAATCAACGTCGGCTTTTTCCTCAACGTTCCAAACCGGCTTTTCGTAACTTTAGAGATTTCATGTCATCCGACACTCCCGAACGCGGCGTTCCCGATTTGCAGCTTGAAATTTTACAACGAAAGAAAAATGCGAGATGATTATTTTGCGAAATTCAACTTGATCCACTTTTTTCGCAGTCTTTTACGGCGAATTTTTGGTTGATTAAAGGAAAAACTATTCGTAGGAAAATATAAAAGTAAATGCGAGCGATTTATCAAGTCCTTGATTACTTTTCACGCAGGGCAATTAAGGAGGTTCCGCTATGGCGCAAGGGAATAACGAATCAAGTGACGCACAATTACCAAAAAAATGACCATCTGCTTTTCGTTTAGCAAGCGATCCGTTGCCAAACTCCTAAAAAATGAGATGTTCCGAGCATTCTGTCGATTTTAACTAGAAATATCGCCTCCAAACATTCGTTGAGCCCACTATTTTTTTATTGATTCGAAACCCTTGGAGTTTTTTTTGTAAATTGAGATTTTAATACGCGTTTTATCTAATCGCGAAGTATTTTTAATATTTTTCTGATTTCATAGGGGTGAGAAATTTGCGTAAAGCCGATGTTGAATCAAGTGACTTTCGACTTGGAAAATATGGAGTAAAACTTGGTTGACCCGGGATGATTTTGAAAGAGATTAAAGTTTGCTGCCTAAATAACAAATTATTTCGTTTTCAGATTTCAATCTAATCATCGCTCTGCTAACGGAACCTCCTTAATCTTCGTGTTAATTTATTTGAGACGAAACGACAGAACTAACGTTTTTCGGAATATTTCAGATTCTGTCGGTCCTTTCGCCTCGATACACGAGCAATCGGCATATTGAATGGATCGAAATTAAGTTTTATGCGCAAATAAAAAATAACGTTTGCATTTTTCTTCCGTTGAAGCTCCTTGTTGGTCTTTTACCGTACGAGTGCAACGCTCGGGCGAGTCCGTTCGGGGAGTCTTATACTTTAGCAACAATATTTCTTCACCTTTTCTTTTTTTTCACGTAATCACTAGCAATCATGATCTACGCGAAGTTGAAAGAATGAATTTAGCAGCTTCGCAATCGATCTTAACCGAAAGTCCATAAACTGTAAATCTCTTTTTTCTTCGATATCGTTTTTTGTCGAAAAATCGTAAAATTGAGCTGTTGTGTGTGTCACGAAGCTCAAAAGCTCCGAGCAAAGTTGCACCAGAGGTTCAGCCATGAACTTCGGTCTTGAACGGTTTTTCATTTTTTTTCTTCATTTGCTCGAGAACGCCCAATTGTTTTGGCGGTTTTTCCTGCTCGGAAATTCCCGGAACGAGCGTCACGTGACACGAAGAAATGGGACAATTTTGATGCAACGTATTATGAAGAAATTGGATCAAAGAAATAACGGAAAAAATTGGTTATTGCAACGACGAGGCTCGAGGCGAGAGAGAACGATGTTATAGCGACTGACGAACCCGCGGTTGCGCCCACTCGACAAAATCGTCGATCAACACGGGCCAAGCTCCTTCCTCGTCGTAATTTGTCATGTCCGGATTTATCATCAGAGCGAAATCCAATAGCAAATTCCACGTGTCTTTGGGAATCGATCTTTTGTGATGTTCCTGAAAAGTTTCAGTCTCAATAAGGAAAAATTTCGGGAGACGATCTTTGGATTCAACGTGCGCGATGAATCTTTGCATTTTTTACTTGAATCCTTCGAGTGCACGCCCCCGGTAACTGCGTATTGGGTCAATCTGACCCAAGGCGTTTTCCAAATCGTTTTATTCCGCTAAATATGCATTTTTTTCGTAAAAACGTTTTTTGTAATTCATTTTTCGAGCAAAACGAAAATTCAATGCCAAACAATCGGCGGAAGAAAATTCTTGGGGTCAAAACGACCCAGTGTGCACTCGAAGGGTCAATTCTCTTGAAGATTTGGAATGACATTGAAAATTGAACGAATTATCAATAAATTCAAATATTTTTCGTTGCATTACAACGTTGCAAACTTCAGCATCATTGAATATCATGAATGCAAATAAAAGCGAGTTTTTACCAACACAAAACCGAACAATCTCGCATGAACTTCGGGGAGAATGAGTTTTCAGAGAGAAGATTGTTTGATTTCCTTTTGATAGTGAGAAAACAAAGTTTACCTGTAAAAATTGACACCACAGATGCAAGAACTTGAATTTGTCTTCAAGGACAATGTTCCAATAAGCTATGGCCATGTCGAGGTCCAAGCCCTTTTGTCCCGTATTTTTTGCATAGTTGAATGTGAAGTGGTAAAAGTCTTTAAACTTTTGGGAATCCCTGAGCTCGCTCTCCAGGTAACCGAGTCTTGCTTTCAGTTTATCTACACTGTCGACTCTGAGAAGAAACGAGCGACGTTATTCCAAGATTGTTTTGACCAAAAAGACGCAATTTCATCTCGGGCATGGATGGAAAATTGTATTGACTCACCCCAAGTCCGTCATACCGGTCATGAATTCTTCTTTTGTGAATTCGCATTGCGTTTCGGCCCTGAATTTCCATGCTATTATTAAAACTAATTTGCTCTCTGGGCTGAGACCCAAATCATCCAGAAATTTCATTATTCCGTCGGCCGTGATTTTGTCCGGTTCACTGGGATCTGTAAACACGTACTCGCTATTAGAATTTTCAGAAAACAAAAATTCATTTCCTGTCATCAGACTAAAGTCTCCATTTTTTTCTTTCATAAGTGATCAACTTTCGCTAATTATTCGTCTCGTTGATGATTCTCAAGTTTGCATCGTTGGAATGCAACGAAATTCGCTTTTCCATATGGCAAAAATAATTATTTTAATTGAATAATTATTTAAATATACAAAAATAATTATCTAAATATAATTATTAAATATAATTATTAATAATTATTTAATTATATAATTATATAACAATTATATAATTATAATTATAAATATAATTATAGTTAATTATGATTCAATAATTATAATTATAAGTACTTAAATAATTATATAATTATTTAAATTAATTTTTATTTAATTATTCAAATAATTATATAATTCTTTTAATTAATTATTATTGGATCATTTAAATGATTATTTACAAAATTTATTTAAAGAATCAACAATTTTTTGATGGAATATTTATTGAATTTTGGAAATCATGCCAATTTTTCGTGTCAATTGAGTTTTTTGGTCGCAAGAGGCGTTTTTATTGGCCGGGCAAATATTGAATAACAATTACGAGCTCCGCTAAAGAATTAACAGAATTTCGTTGCATTCCAACGACGCAAACTTCGGGATCATTTAACCAGCACTTGCCTTGGTAGCGTCCGAACAACATGTCCAATTTTTCTTTGTCGGTAGAATTTTTGGCTTCTCTATAATACGCTGCAGGATTTTGAAAGTAATTGTCACTGGCCAGATCGAGTTTCCAATCGTTTTGGGTCAGGCAATAAATGGCTGTTTGTTCTCCGGTTTGCGTGAACGTTATGAATTTTTTAACTTTGTCTCTCTGAGAATATTTTAATTTATGCTGAAAATAAACATTGACAAGTCTTTTTAGAGGGTCAACAAGTTGGGAAAGTTCTTGTTATTGTTACGATCACGTGAGGAGTGTGTACGTTCGATCGTTACGAATGCGAACGTGCAATCGTGCAGGAAATTCGGAGAAATGCAAAGTTTCAGGGATTTTCGTGAGGAGAATTGAGAAACGACGAAAATGAACTGTCAACGCTTTTATTACAATGTTGTTATCGAGGACAAAGTAGCCACGAGGGACGAGAAAGTGCGAGAGAAAAATGGTGTGTTAGTCAGGGAAATTCGTAGGTTAACTCGCGCGAACGTCAAAAGACAATTTCATCGAGTGGTATGATCGCGGTGCGAAAAAAAAACAGCTGATAAAGCAACGCTCGTTCAGTGCACAAGTGATTACACGTTTAATTAAATCGTCAGGACACTAAAACACTTACCATTTTAATTGATTTTTAGGCCACCGAAAGCCAAAATATTATTACCCTCGCAAAACACTTGACATGAATATATCTGTATATTGAGAATTCTACAGACCCACACAAAAAAAGGTTGCAGCAAATACATTGAAGAATGGAAGAAAAAAAACGTTACGGGATTTCATGCGCACACACATTGCCAATTGCGAGAAAACAAAAAATGTCAACGATTCTTTGAAATTGGTGAGGTTTGCAAGTTGGCGAAACTGCAAGTCGAAAATTCGCCAAATTCAAATCAACGCCAACTTCACGCGCGTTTCAAATTTCCCCCTCCCCGCCGTCCTCGGCAAATTGATTATTCGCCACCAGATGGCGACTCCGAGCCGTGCGAAAATCGCAAATGGCTACTTTGTTAAAAAATAGCATAGCTACCAAAAGTTTTGATATTTACGTGAGTTACTCCCGATCGCGAAACTTTCTTTATACATTCGAGAAGATAAATTGTCGTTATGTTGTCCGTAGATAGCAACATAAGCATCAGAGATGAGGTGAGCGCAATAAATCATTGTTTTCAACGCGATCTAGAACGTCCGAGACTTTTTAGGTTACGGTCATGGCCCCTTTATTTATGTTTTCATTTCGTCATACAACACGCCTCGCTCTCGCTCTCTTCTGCGTACACAACGGAGCATGGGCTCCGGCCTCGCGTTCATTGACAAATTTCACCGACCTTTACGATCTGTCACCCAGTCAATTTAACTCTCGCTTGTCAAAACCTAAATACAGAACCGAACGAAATAAACATTTCGGAAAATTCATCATTATATTTTACGAAACTGAGCAGACGCTAATGATCCAGAACTTTCGATTAAGTTGCCTCTCGCGTCATTTTTGACAAGTCAATTCGTGACAGTCAATGAAATTCTGCATTCGCAGTTTCAAAAGAGACATACGAAAAAAAAAAAATTGCAATTCAACTGCGAAAATTGAGTAATTCGCGGCATAAACAAAATTATTCAAATGAACCAAAATAAAATAATCGAACGACATGATTCAATTTATTTATTTATTTATAGAATAAAAAAACGATTGCCATCGAAATATTTTCGAAAATCTCCTCAAAAATATTTCTGTTTGTGATGGAATGATTAATAACGATAAACAAATCGATTTTTTCACAAGGAAAATCCTAGTGACAATAGATCAGAGGAATATCCAAGAATTCCAGTTTCTTCCTTGGACGGTCCTAAAGAATGGACGTACACGATGAGACGGAGCATGCAAGTGAGCATCAATAAATAATAATCTGAATAATTTCCTAATTTATAGGGTGTCCCAAAATTCACTTGAAATATTCGTAATTTAAGAAGTTGAACAAGTTCTAGAGATTCCTTGAGAATTTTGGGTGAATTTCCGAAAAGAAAAACCGAATTTCGTTATGAAATTTGGCACAAAAATTCTTTTTGGCCGCCTAAAAGTCCCCTTAAGGATTTTTGATGATCCTGAAGTTTGCATCGTTGGAATGCAACGAAATTCTGTTATTTCTTCAGCAGAGCCAATAATTATTATTGAATATTTGCTCCAGCCAATAAAACGAGTCTCTCTTGCAACCAAAAAACTCAATCGACTCGAAAAATTGCGACGATTTTCAAAATTCAATAAATAATCAATAGAAAAAATGTTTTTCGTTAAATCTCAACGTGGCAAACTTCAGAGTCATAAAAAAGTACCAGAATCTCCCAAATCGTCATTAGCCCTCGTATGGATATCTCTGGGTTTCCCCAAAAAAATGAAAATGGTTGTGGCTTTAAAAAAATAGTCAATCAGTTGTGAAATAAACAAAAAAAATATGGTCCTGAAGTTTGCATCGTTGGAATGCAACGAAATTCTGTTATTTCTTCACCAGAGCCAATAATTATTATTAAAATTTGGTCCAGCCAATAAAACGATTCTCTCTTGCAACCAAAAAACTCAATCGACTCGAAAAATAGCGACGATTTTCAAAATTCAATGAATAAACAACAGAAAAAATGTTTTTCGTTAAATTTCAACTTTGCAAACTTTAGAGTCATGGATTTTTGGCGACTCGCAATATTTTTTCGAAATATTCAATTTTTTGAGCACCCCCTTGTAAAAATAATAACAGGCCGTTTTATTGCTCAACAGGAAGTCGTTCCTGGTCTGTATCTCGGTCCATACAGCTCAGCCAGTAGATCAAAATTCGAATCCCTCCTAGAACGTGGAATAACTCACATAGTATGTGTCAGACAAGACATTGAAGCTCATTTCATAAGGCCCAATTTTCCTGACAAATTCAAGTGAGTATAGTCGAAAAAAAAAACTGCTGGAAATATTTGGACGATGTGGAAGAGGAAAAATGCGATATTCTTGCTCGTTATTTATCTGGAATAATTGTTAATCTGAAAATGGAGCAAATTTCTCTCACTGTTATTGTAGCACGAATAAAATGTGGATTTTTGCACAGATACCTCGTACTGGATATAGCCGATTCGGCAACAGAAAACATAATCCAACACTTTCAAAAAGTCAAAGCTTTCATAGACGAAGGTCTTAACTCGGGGGGTCAAGTTTTGGTTCACGGTAACGCGGGAATTTCTAGATCAGCGGCACTGGTCCTCGCCTACGTCATGGAAACTTATGGTCTCTCACAAACGTAAGGATTTTCGAACAAATTGATTTTTCGTAGATACTAAAATAACGAAAAAAACAAAAAAGAACGTAGAGTTGATGAAATAATAAAATTTTCGACCCTTCGTGGTCACATTGGGTTGATTCTACCCAGTCCATTTTCGAACCCATATTGTGACCAATCTATCGGCCCGAAAATTCTCAAAAAATTACTCAACAACCCTTGGACATTCCAGTTTAGATACGAAAAACTTTCCCGAAAGAAATCCAAGGCTAACATATTTTTTTAAATGCAAAATGAAGAAAAAAAAACGAGAAAAAAAGTTTTTTCACTAAAATAATCGTCGCTTTGCGGATTTTCAATATTTTTGCCTAAAATTTGGACCTGATATTCATCAGATCTGGTTCTTTTGTGAAAAAAATAGTAGGATAGCGCGCGTTTGAAAAAACATATTAATTCCGTTATTGGAAGTGGGTTGATTTCAAAGTAGATGTTAGAGAACTTTCCTGAAAGAAATCCAAGGCTAAAATATTTTTTTTAATGCAAAATGAAGAAAAAAAAGGGGAAAAAAAGTTTTTTCACTAAAATAATCGTCGCTTTGCGGATTTTCAATATTTTTGCCTAAAATTTGGACCTGATATTCATCAGATCTGGTTCTTTTGGGAAAAAAATAGTAGGATAGCGCGCGTTTGAAAAAACATATTAATTCCGTT
Organism: Diadegma fenestrale; assembly: GCA_037043255.1. Taxonomy (NCBI): domain Eukaryota; kingdom Metazoa; phylum Arthropoda; class Insecta; order Hymenoptera; family Ichneumonidae; genus Diadegma; species Diadegma fenestrale. The sequence continues at coordinate 13,595,791 of CM073317.1, forward strand.
ATTGGCAGTGGATGTTAGAGACTTTGCTTGGCAATTAATTTTCGTTGTCGTCGAAAACTGAATTTTGGGCCACAAAATATTGATTATTTACTTAAAAAAAACGTCTCTGAAAAAAAATTCATATTTTCCGGAATTGTAACGATTTGAAAAACGCCTCGGGTCAGATTGACCCACTCATTAAAACGTTGGTTAAGAAATAATTCCACTCTCCGCTTCTGTTTCAGACGAGCGTACTCGATCGTCTCGCAAAGAAGATTTTGCATAAATCCAAACGAAGGATTCATGGCGCAGCTGAGAGAGTACGAGCCGATATACCAGGCGCAAAAAACGTTGAGAAACGGTCAACAGAGCTCGGCGAGACAGCGTAGCAAACGAACGATACACCAAATGGACACGGAGCGTAACGAGGAGAGATGCGACGCGATGGACAGTTGATAGCAGTTACGTGCTTTACCAAAGTTAACACAAGACTTAATAAGATAGGCTTATAAAAAATCTCAAAGTCGCAAATCGAACAAGATAAATTGCAAGCAAAAAAGCTAAAAAAAAAAAAAATCATAACGCAAAGCATAAGAAAAAAAAAACACCAAGGTAGAAACTTTGAATCGATCGATTCGCGGCGCTTTTCGATTATTTCCCATCGCGCTTTTTCACCCGTTTATAGCAAAAGTTGGTAAAAATGAGTGTCGGAGCATTCGAATCAATTTTTATAGCGAAATACTCTAATGGGAAGCAGAAAATTGAAAATTCATAACGAAACCGATTTTTTCGTTTTTTCTTTCGATCAAAACAAAATTTTATCGCTCCAATTTTCTTCCATCGAGATTTTTCGGTTCCCGAGAGATTCTTCGATCGAGGAAATGATGAAAATATTGACGAAACAATAAGAAAAATCCGTCTAACCAGAATCGACGAAATATCTGTTTATTACGTTCTAGACGCGTCTAATTAATCTAGGCTGACTGATATAGGCTTATCATACTTCCTCGCGTTACGAAGACGAACCCAAACAGACTACTTTGTAAAAAAAAACAAGAGTTTTTTCTTCCGGCGCTGAATCGAGCGCCAATTCGGTAATTGCGACCGAAGCAACTAAATTGTCGTTCATCTCGAATTCAGGAGCGAATCCGGTCGGCGAATCCATTATTTTTCCCTCACGAAAGACATTTTTTACGCAATCGATTAAAACTTTGTGTCGTAGTGTTTTTTTCATAGTTTTTTACTCAAATTTGTGCGAGAAAATTGTGTGGCTGACGAAACGTGAAAATTGGCTGGCAGCAGAGTCGTTAACGTAAATTCAATCGATTCTCCCGCCGTTTCGAAAGACTCCTGAATCTCGCGGGACACCAAGCGATAAATTAATGTGCAAAAAAAACGTATAAAGTTCGTTTAGTACGGACTTATTCATTCACTCGGTCCCTCAATATTTCCCAGTCCGCCCGGAACGACACAAAAACCTTCCTAAGTAATCTATTTTTTATTTAATAGTTGTTTAAGTTGTTTATAACTGTTGTTACACAATTGTAAAGAATCGAGAAATACATAAGATATTTTCAAGCCCCTTCGTTCATCGACTCATCATTTCTCAAGTTTTCACGTTATTTCGATTTAAAAGGTGAAAACCTGTCATCGTTTATGACGTTCAAGTTTGCATCGTTGCAATGCAACGAAATTCATTCATTTAGTGGCAAAACTCTTTATAAAAATGTACAATTTTATTACAATGATAAAACGATCGATTTTTGCGGCCCAAAAAGTATATAAACTCGAAAAATTTCGATGTTTTATAAAATTCAACAAATTATCAATAAAAAATAAGTATTTTTCGTTGCATTCCAACGTTGCGAACTTCAGCCTCATGCTTAAATGACGTTGAAGTTTGCATCGTTGCAATGCAACGAAATTCATTCATTTAGTGGCAAAACTCTTTATAAAAATGTACAATTTTATTACAATGATAAAACGATCGATTTTTGCGGCCCAAAAAGTATATAAACTCGAAAATTTTCCATGTTTTATAAAATTCAACAAATTATCAATAAAAAATAAGTATTTTTCGTTGCATTCCAACGTTGCGAACTTCAGCCTCATGCTTAAATGACGTTGAAGTTTGCATCGTTGCAATGCAACGAAATTCATTCATTTAGTGGCAAAACTCTTCATAAAAATGTGCAATGTTATTACAATGATAAAACGATCGATTTTTGCGGCCCAACAAGAATAAAAACTCGAAAAATTTCCATGTTTTAAAAAATTCAACAAATTATCAATAAAAAAAAAAATTTCGTTGCATTCCGACGTTGCGAACTTCAGCCTCATGATCGTTCAGCTTCTTGAGTCAATTGTCCAATGAAACGCTCATTTTATCTCTCAAAAATGATTTTTCATTCAAAATTTAACATTTTATTAGAAAAACTCGTTGTTTTTTCTTCATTTTACATCATTATTAATATCCCAAATGTGTTCATTTTTTTGTATCGTAGTTGGCCCATTCAGATTATTGGATTTTCGCTGGAATTTCAGCGCAAACGATATCCGTTTCATTTTCGTTCTGCAGCTCCCATCGAACTTTCAGAGAAATCTGTAAAAACCAAGAATTTCGATAACGGCGGCAAATTTTTGTAGTTGAATCGAGATTTTGATAAAAGTTCGTGAATCCATCAAAATTTTAGGAAATTTTGAGAATCCACGTGGAAAAATTACGAAAAAGCGAAATCGAGAGTTTTCTTGATAAACAATTTTTGCTAATTTTTTCTTTCGTTCCAGCTGATCCAACTGCGCATTTTATCGTGCACGATATGCCAATCGGAGAGGAACAAAAAAAATATTGAAGATAAATAATAAAAAAACAAAAACGTGTTTTCTCTCACCGAGGGATAGAATTTCTCGACGTGCAAAGTGTTGACGTAAGTGTACGATTCACCCTTCTTGAGAGGACACGATAGCCCGTTTTTACATGCGTCCGGACTCGCGAGATTGAATTTTATGGGCACACCAGCGATGATACCGTGGACGACTGACTGCACCGCCGAAACTTCGTTCTCTGCAAAAATTTAGTGAGTTTGTAACAAAATCTTTTAAAAAATACTCCAAATTTTGTATCGAATTGAGTTTCAAGGTCGAAGAATTGAAGAGTTTCCGATTGTCGTTTGGAAGTTTTAATTTCCGGTCGAATTATCAAAAAAAATCGAAATTCCGACGTCAGTTCTTGGTGAAATTATAAATTAACGATCATTAAAATCGAAACAGTTTTAGGACGTTGATTGGTTTGGGAAAAACGTGGCGACTGAACTGCATTTTAGTACAAAATCTGAATTTCTTTTCAGTATGCAGCGTGTATGCGTTTTTGAGCTGCGTTTGCATTCGTCAGAAAAAAAACGTCATCGGAAAAATGTCTTGCAGTCGACGGTATTGAATTTCTTAAAGGCATTTTTTTTGCTTCGAGTCATCGAATCGCTTAACGCCTCGCCAGCACATTTCTTCACGGACCTAAATTTGCAGTTGAGAATTGAAGAAAAAAATCGGCGTGAGGTTTCACGTTCTTTACAGTTTATGCGAAAAAGAATTTGTCGGGAAAGAATTGACGGGGACAAATTTTGTCGTGTCTTTTTTGGCTGTTCTGCAATTTTTTTCGTTGATTCCGACGATCGAATGCTGACCACGTGAATTTTAGTTATTTCTCTAGCGGTTTGAGATGGGAAAACGACCAGCGAGCGTGATCGATGCAAAAACCGCTCGCTAGGAATATTTTAAATTGGGATTTAACGATTTAAAAATCGTTAAATCGTCTCGAAGTTGATTTTATCGATGATTAATGATGCTGAAGTTTGCAACGTTGAAATGCAACGAAAAAAATTTGATTTTATTGTTGATTCGTTCAATTTTCAATGTCATCCAAATTTTTCGAGCCGATATCGTTTTCGGGTGGCAAAAATCGAACGTTTTATCATCGTAATTCAATTCTCCATTTTTATAATTATTTTTGGCCAATATAAAAAATAATTTCGTTGCATTCCGACGATGCAAACTTCAGAGTCATCATTTTTTATGATTCTGAAGTTTGGATCGTTGGAATGCAACGAAATTATTTTTTATATTCGCCAAAAATAATTATTCAAATGGAGAATTTAATGACGATGTTAAAATGATCGATTTTTGGCACTTGAAAACATATCGGGCCAAAAAATTTGGATGAGATTAAAAATTGTCGGAATTAACAATAAAATAAAATATTTTTCGTGGCATTCCAACGAAACTTCAGCATCATGGCAATCTAGCGGATATCAATCACGTAGAATCACAGGATTTTAAAAAAGATGACTCACCAACGGCAAAGACAATCGTGATGGTTGCGTTCGTTCCCTTTTTTAATACACAGCTGGGATGTTTGCTCAAGTCACAGTCCGAGATCGTAACACTCTCATACTTGCCTGCTGGTGAACCTGGAGCACGAAAAGTCATTGAAAAATGTCCTTTAATAGTATCAAGGCAAACCGGACTGTAAATCCTAATCGTCAAGCGTTTATTTTGAAAATGTCTCAGACTCTGCTCGCGTACGATTTGGTCTTTGATGTACGTGACACTTTGCAGAAGGCCGCACAGAATGCCGAAAAGTTTCAAAATAAAACGATTTAATTTAAAATACGAAAAAATCAAATTTAATCCGTTCGGAGCGAAGAAATTTGTCAACAATGATTTTCTCGTTGCCATTGATAAATAAATCAACCTCGAAACGTAAAAAAAAAATGGAAAGTATAAAAGTTCGATTTTAAGTGGAATTCCTTGTATACAGACAATTAGTCGTAATTACACAACGATCGTCCGGAAGTCGCAAACGTTTTCTGATTGATGGCTGCATTGTAGGAAATTACAAATTCTTAAGTGACAGAATCCGGCGTCTTGTTTTTTCCTTCTGTTTCCTTGCTCGAGTGAAAAACAAAATTCAAGTTTCTCACTCATTTTTCTCGAGCTACGATTTTATTTTTCAAAATTTGGAATTCGGAAAAACGCACAAACGTGCCCAATTTTTATCGTTCATTTTTTAAAACTGGACAAAAAAACTTCGGATGATTCTGATTGATCAATTTTATTATGGGACGAGAAATGGATCGAACGTTTTGAAGATTCGATTTTCTTTTTAAAATAAAAGTTCAAAATTTTTACGTTCATACACGACGCGAATTTTGCCGGCTTCTCCGAGACTGAGACACTGATTTTTCTTGAATTTTTGCTAATAATAATTGCATGCCCATTAAGGAAATAAAATATAAAAAAATAATTCGTGAGATTTATTGAGATTATGATTTTTATTGTGGACTCACCGCAATTCGAAATGTCAGATTCGACGCGTACAGCGAATAAGCAGAGCAAAAAAACACAAAAGATGCGATACATGTTTACGGCTTGACGTCCAGATTCGTATTGGCGGTGTTTAGTCCGCCTCGCTGATCGTTAGTGTCCGCGCGGTCGTCATGCGATACAAATATAATACGGACGATAACGCGACTCCCAAGAAGTCCAGAACGCGCAATATACAGGTTGTCCCACGGCCGGCAACTGGCCTTGCGGACTCAAGATCACGAGCAGATTACATGTCGAAAAGTTTCGTACTATATTTGGGTCAAAGCGCCTCCGGATGACTTGTTAATTGATAAAGTTGGCGCAGCTGTGCAGTATTATGGAAATGCTGGCCAAACGACCGGAGATAAAGCAAAAATGCACTGAATCAATATTGTAGAGCGAAACTTTTTCTACAAAAAGTTATGGGGCGAAATTTTTCTACGATCGATAGTTTGGCCAGAAAATGACCGTGAAGTAATTTACGTTAACGTTTCGGAAACAAAATTTATTTTTTAAGCCGCTCTCACGGACAAACTAAAGGGGATGGAAATTTGAGGTCGGGGACTTTTTTGTAGGAAATTTCATGCTCTACGACTTTGGTTCTATGCATTTTTGCTCTATCTTCAACCGTTTAGACACAGGATTCAATTTTCGACAACGTGTGAAAAAAGAGTCCGATCCAGGAGGGGAATTTGAACTTCGATCCAGAATTAAGTCCTAAATCTACAGACCTCAAAGATAAACATTACTCATGGGACACCCTGTACATGACATTATACTCGCTCGAATATTATCGTGTGAGCTCTTTGTCGTTATCCGAGACCTTTCGTCATTATTATAATTCAATTAAACTTCGACCTCGAGTTTCGACCACCTAAATGTCCGTTCCGGACAAGTTTGGCCAAGCATTTGCACACAAGACATATTTTCAACAAATAGTAAAAAGCAGCGTCGAGAATCAATGATTGAATCACTTTTTTTCCTCCTAATTCAATTTGCTCCACGGCGAATACTCCGGAATTTGACATGCTTTATCGTTTTACTCCAAACATCGAGTATTTTTCGTTCATGGTCGAATAAACAGAAAACACAATGACAGAGTCGTTAACGTCAAAAAACGATGAGAAAATTTGGGTTTTTATGGAAAATTGTAACGTCATTTTACGAAAAACCGAGAAATACTCGAAAGAAATTTTCTAACGTAGCGCCCACGCTTCCGAAACGAATTCAAATTGCCGCCATGTTGGTCGATAGTTCAGGATCTGGCCGCATAGCGTCGCCACCTGTCAGATAACTGCGTTTCGTACGCTTCCAACGTCAATCGAACGGAAGTGACGTTTACGACGCCCAGTGTCCACGTAGCTCGCGTGGTGTGAACGTGTGAGAATAAAACTCAAACATTAGTTTCGCAGCCGTCAAAAGAACACTGTGTAAAGTGTAGTCAAGGTGTACGCACGTAAGTAGCATAATTGCAGTTTCCTGAATCATTAAAAGATTTTTTTACAGTGTGAAATTTCTCTTGGACTTGACAATTCGCAGTGAACATAATTTCGTATAAATTTAACTCGAAATCTGACGAATTTGGCTCTGTTTGAAATAAAATTTGTGACGTGCCAACTCTCACGAGAGATGCCAAAAATGTTGCACTCCTTGAATGAGAAACGTCTGCGATGAAATTTTTTGCCAATCATCGCACAAAAATGTCCAGATTTTCGAAAATTTTTGCTCATTGACGGAAACACATAACCTCAATCTTAAAAAATAATACGCACTAAAAAGTTCATGACACGGAATACAATCACGTCGTTTTTGCAGATTCCATACAAACTCCCAGAAAAAAACTATAAATAATCATGGATCAGATCAAAAAGCTCACCGACCCTAGCCGCCAATTCGCCAAGGACAGCATTCGGCTCGTCAAAAGGTGCACCAAGCCTGATCGAAAAGGTAAAATTTCTTTCGATAAGGACGAAATTCTTAAAAATTAAATTAATCCCTTAGTTATCGTTTGGTTGCAAAAAAAAATTCAAATATCGAAACCAAACGCATGGAAAACTGATTTTTGCTCCAAAAATATGGGAATTTTCTACGAAACCAAATTTTTTCCAACGCCTCAGCAGTTGAAAATCGTTCTGCATCATTCTCTCGAAATTGAAACAAACGAATTGCTGTATTTTGCAAAACTGCTCGTTCTCGTTTTTAAAATTGATATTCTACGTCAATTTCGATTTGTTTTTCAAGTTTTTTCCTTCAACGGAAAGGAATGTTAAAAACCCAATGGTGGGTTGGACAGAATTTCGAAAACTTGATAATTTTAACAAATTCACTGCATCAGGAATGTTTTTTCTCGTTCAAACGTTCACAGTGACTTTCAAACTTGAAAGAATTAACAAAAATGGGTTTACTTTGGCAAGACTTTTCTTACGTTTTTATTGTCAAAATTAGTGCATGATTAAAGAGCATAATCAGCCATTTTTTATGTAAGACAAATTTTTGATTGATGAATTTTCAATAAAATTAATCAAATGAATTTTTAATAAAACTAATCAAATGAATTTTTAATAAAATTAATCAAATTAATTTTTAATAAAGTTAATCAAGTTAATTTTTAGTAAAATTAATCAAATTAATTTTTAATAAAATTAATCGAATGAATTTTTAAAATTGAATAAATTAATTTTTAATCAAATTAATTAAACTAATTTTTAATAAAATTGATTAAATTGATTTTTAATAAAATTAATCAAGTGAATTTTTAATAAAATTGATTAAATTAATTTTTAATAAAATTAATTAAATTAATTTCTAATAAAATTGATTAAATTGATTTCTAATAAAATTGATTAAATTGATTTTTAATAAAATTGGTTAAATTAATTTCTAATAAAATTAATTGAATTGATTTTCAATGGCAATTCATACTGATGAACGATGTGTGTAAATTTGCAGAGTTCCAGAAGATCGCCATTGCGACTGCCATTGGCTTCTGCATAATGGGATTCATTGGATTTTTCGTGAAATTGATCCACATCCCGATCAACAATATCATTGTGTAAGTATCAAAAATGACTGAATTGTCTCGTGACTATGCTGAAGATTCTTCGTGATATTAATTGGCTGATTTTCGGTTTTTTTCCAGGGGCTCATAAGATCCAGTGTGGCAGATAATATTTATTGTTAAGGGACCCTTAATGGTTACTTCCTCCTCCTCCTCCTCCCTCTCGTTAGATAAGTCGCGACCCTTTCACCTGGACACCGAGATTTATTTATACAGCAAAATGATATATTGTGTTTTGAGTTGTGATTGAAATAGATGAGAGCAAGATGTGTGCATAATGACTTTTGTAATAAAATAAGAAATATTTCAACTTCTCATGCGTGCATTTGCGCTTTTCCAGCCCTCGTCCCGTCCAAACACCACAAATTTATCATCAAACAAAAATCCATTCCCGATTTCATTGAAGAAAAATTCTTCGATGTCTATAGTGAACAAAAAAAACAACCAGAATAATCATAAATCGAGTAGTTTAGTATTGAAGGCACTTTTATTCGAAGAATAAACTCACTTTCTTCGGCGTTACAACGGTAAACGGTTCGAGTCGAATTTTAATGTTTTCTTGATTAAAAAAAACTTCGACTGCAGCGTGGCAAACAATTTCGCCAGGTACTGAGTATAGAAAAGAAAAAAATTTACATTATAGATATATATATATATATATTTTTGTGTAAAATAATAATGGCCTTACGAGCCGAACTTGTGAACGTTGAAAATCGGGATCGGGATCAAAAAACGAATGAACTTCAGTCTCAAAGATTTATAAACGCAGACCGCGTTGCTGGTCGCGAAATACAATAATTCTAGGGGTGTGCGAATATTTGAAAACTTGGAATATTCGGCATGAAATCAAATCAAATTGTTTGATTCGAATTTCAAACCGAATATTCGATATTTTTGAATATTTGACATTTTTTCGAGTATTCGATTTTTTTTTCGAATATCCGATTTTTCTTCGAATATTCGATTTTTTTTCGAATGTTGGATTTTTTTTCGAAAATATTCGGAAAAAAATTTCGAAAGGATTTGCGAAAATCCGCTATTTTTTGGAAATTTATCGAATACTCGAAAAATCGACGAATATTCGATTCGAAATTCTAATCGAATTTTAATATTCGATCCGATTCGATTCCATCACTATTCGCACACCCCTAAATAATACGCGTGTTACATGTGTACGTGAATTTGATGAAGGAATAAAAAATCTAGCTCGTACTCTTGGAAAAGAGAAAATATTAAAAAATAGGATTAAAATAATGGCAGTTTGGGCGACGAAATTTTTCAACGCTCGTAAACAAAATTTACACACTGTGCATCGTTTTACTGGCAGTTCGCAATGACATTCGTGTTTTTTGGCGACGATATAAAAAAAACATTAAATGAAAATAAAAAAAAGGAAAGAAAAATCTTAAAAATAACTCGAGCGATGCCAAAAAGAAAAAAAACTGCTTTGACCCTCTCCCGATTTTCACACGCGAGACCGCCGCGATCGTTCGGAAGAAGTGAAGGGAGCGCAGATGCTATTTTTATATTTATAATGTACGTACATTAAAGTTAAAACGAAGAAGCACTTTTTTTCATTCGGGATTTGCGTCATTTCTCTATTGTTGTTTATTGCCTGACAAATTTTTCCACATACTTTTTTATTTATTTATTCATTTCTTTAGAAAAGCGTTTTTTGCCATGACTGCCGACGCGATCTTCGTTGACAAATTAGCGCACAAAGATAATTGGGAAGACGCGTCGTTGCGGAGAATTTTCAGAGATTCCAATTTTCCCAAATCAACATTTTTGAATCTTGAAAATCTCATTTTAAACAAAACTTTACCGACTCCAAAATTTTATCAACAAAATTCCCAAACATTTCCAACTTCTCCGAGCAATATCGTATGCAAACAAAAAATTTAATTTTTTCATTCAATTCCCCACCGTTCAAAATCTCGTTTTGTGTTCGAACGTCGCAAATCTCGGATTAAATTCGCGAAAGCTTAAGAAAAAAGTTCCATCTCCTGTTTTCTCATCGCCAGAAATTTGTTTAGCACCGATTCGGACAAAAGCGTTTCGGAAGAGCGCAAAAGCGATCATAAAAAAAAATTACGAAGCAAAAAGTTTGGTACGATTGGAGAAAATAGAAAATCGATTTTTTCAAACATGTATCGCGATCGTCAAGGCACCGGGGATGGGTAACTATACCCACTAGTTGCACTGAGGTATGTCGTTAGGCACATTATTCTTGTTTCCTTATAAAAATGGTATTTTTCTTCATTATTAAATAACAATAATAATTATTCTTACATATCGACGTAACGTTGAACCGTTAGAATTTTTCTTTCTGTGCGTTTGTATCTCTGTTTGTGTATATAAAATATATGCGTACGTAGATAATAATAATAATAATAATAATAATAATAATAATAATAATAATAATAATAATAAATATTGACATACTTATACATTTTTATAAGTATCATTCGATTGCTTTTTTTTTTTTCATCGTCAATCACATTAATAATAAAATATCAACAGAAAATATTTTCGCGTTACACTGGGGAAGGGAGGGGGGGGAGAGTTTAGTCGATAAAATGTTTGAATGGCCAAAATGGTGATCGAATCGGATCGAATATTAAAATTCGATTCGAATTCCGAATCGAATATTCGTCGATTTTTCGAGCATTCGATAAATTTCCGAAAAGTAGCGAATTTTCGCAAATCCTTTCGAAATTTTTTTCCGAATATTTTCGAAAAAAAATCCAACATTCGAAAGAAAATCGAATATTCAAAGAAAAATCGGATATTCGAAAAAAAATCGAATACTCGAAAAAATGTCAAATATTCAAAAATATCGAATATTCGGTTTGAAATTCGAATCAAACAATTTGATTTGATTTCATGCCGAATATTCCAAGGTTTCAAATATTCGCACGCCCCTAAAATATACTGAAAAAAAAGCCGAGCGACAATGTCCTGCACTGACTCGGGCAGCAAATAAAAAAGAAAAAGGGAAAAAAATACAGTATTTTCGACAGAAAAGCTTTTTTTCTTCTCTTACTTTTGATTTATCGATTAATAACGTTAACGATCAAGGCCTTACGAAGAATGTCACAGAAGAGTTATTACGAAAGGAATGTCTCGGGCTTGTTCGTCCTCGAATGTTTCGATTAGTCGTTTACGAGTTTTAAAAGACGAATTTGTAAAAAAGATTTCGGTTTCTTGTTTTTTTTTTTTCAGTTTTCTGAAATACGACGTAGCAGAGAGAGAAAAGAGCGAATGGCCGATTGTCCTGCGAGCGAAAAAGGAGAGTGAGAAATTGTTTTTATTGCTTTTTCGGTTTTCAGGCAAAAACGATCGAAAAAATCGGGCGGTTTGTCAAGGTCGAGAGCACGCATTGCATAGACGATTATGAAACTGACTGTTTTATCCTGACGAGACTTTGCACTGAGAAAAATGGATTTCAATTGGTTTTCAGTGTGTGGAAGGAAAAAAACGAATTAATAGATTTGACCTGCAGAGAAAAATATGAATTTTTCATTCCGTAGAAAATTGTTCGAGTAAATTCTCGAATCAAGAGAAAATACGAATAAAATTAATCCCTTTCAGAATAGAAATCCATTTTCCTCATAGCGTTTTCATAAATGACTGCACATAGACAACAACGTAAAGCGCAATTTCATGAGATTATGAGCGATTGGTTATTTTGATTACATCTCGCTTTAAAAAGATAAATAATATATTATTTTCGATCTCTCGTTTGTGGAATGCATAAGTCCTTCGCGATTCATCATCTCGGCTCTTTCTCTCGGCGCACCCGTTATACACTTGGCGCGGGATCTTGAAACGGCTCAGCAGCAGCGTCAGAGTGTCTGTGTTGTCTCGCGCGAAGCGGCGGCGGACTCTTTCCGCCGCTCCCTCGCTCTCACTCTCCCTCTTTGTCTCCGCGATTAATGCTTTTGCATATATTGCGGCAATAAGCCTCGAGGCACGAGCGAAGGCGAGACGAGGCGCGTTCCGGTGATCTCGGCAACGCAAAGATCGATAACCACGAGAAAAACGCGTAGAAAGAGAAATGTGGGGCAATATGGACCTCCTTCGAACATTTTCCTGATTCTTGGTACGATGATGCGCAATCGTTTGTTTTTTCTCGTTACGTCATCGACGAGAAACCATTTTTACGCCCTTACACAGTGCATTGCGTTGTTCTTGACGTTCCGGGACACTGGATTTTCTATTTATCCGAAATAATTCGATGTTTAACGCAAATTTCATCGATTTTTAAGTTTTTCGTTGCAACAAAATGATCAGGCGGTTCTTAAGAATTGTCCTCGGTGGTCGGATCGACCCCTCGAACTTTAAATCCACGCACTGAAAATTCAATTTCGTCAAAAAACGTCAATATTTTGTTATTTCAAAATTTTCGTTATTTCGACAATATTTTTCATTCGTAAGGAACTGTCGGCAAAATTTACAATTGGAAGGACAAAAATTCACTTTTCGAAAAGATTTTCCAGTATGTTTTGTTGCTGAAATGACAAAATTTTCGTGATTTTTCGAAAAAACGATCTTTCCAACAAAATTTTCTTTTCAGTGCGTGTATTCGACAGCAAAATGCAAATTTATCATCGCCGCTTGCGATGATAAAAATTTTCTCGAGTGGTCCATTTTACCCCACAAGCTCTTGTTTGACTCTCGGACGATTGTATTAATGTTAAAAGTGACTGAAAAGAAAACTTTGAACTTTCTTCTCGAGCTGTTAGCGACGGAGCGAAGAAAATTCAAGGTTTTCAATCGAGTGAGCCTAATCAATGTAGATAATTAAATATCGCGATTGTTGTTCGTTCTCTCTGTTGCCTGTTGGCATAAACCGCTACACCGTACAACCGGAATCGGACGTTGGTACGTAAGGACTATTGTCCTGTCGATAAAAATCGTGAGTCCCTGAATCGTAAACTTCGACCTTGACGGGATAATCGGTGACACAGTTTTGGGGTTGATTGAGCGCAGGTGGCGGTTGCGACGAGGGATTGCCAAAATTTTCTTCGTAACTGGGCAGAGGCTCGGCGTACTGTTGATACGCGGACTCGTTGGTTCCACCCTGTTTCAAACAAGTTGGACCGTGAAGACTGAGCATGTCGACCAGCCTCCGCCTCTGCGTTTCCAACTTTTTTATTTCCGACTTTAAATCATGATTTTGCGTTTCTAAAATTTCCGACTCTTGCACGAGTATTACAGTTTTTTCGCGCTTCTTCAGTCGACACTTGGTAGCTGCGATTTTGTTGCGTTCGCGCCTCCGACGACGACGTTCCTCGTCCTCGGGTGTCAACTGCAAAAACAAGAAACAAAATTTATCAACTATGGCCTTGTTTTCCTCCTCACTCTGCCTTCTCCATTTTTAAACTCATCAAGATTAAATTTCTGCTTCGTAGCTGGTCAAATGAATATTGAGATTTCACAATAGTCATTAGCAAAGTTTAATCCAATAATTAATCAATTATAACGTTTCATTCGCATTGAATCTCCTTTCAACGATCAATTTACTGCCCCAAAACCAATTAACTAGGGGTGTGCGAATAGTGATCGAATCGAATAGGATCGAATATTAAAATTCGATTGGAATTTCGAATCGAATATTCGTCGATTTTTCGAGTATTCGATAAATTTCCAAAAAATAGCGGATTTTCGCAAATCCTTTCGAAATTTTTTTCCGAATATTTTCGAAAAAAAATCCAACATTCGAAAAAAAATCGGATATTCGAAAAAAAAAATCGAATACTCGAAAAAATGTGAAATATTCAAAAATATCGAATATTCGGTTTGAAATTCGAATCAAACAATTCGATTTGATTTCATGCCGAATATTCAGACTTTTTTCCATTAAATTAATTCAATTAATTTATATTTTTTTATTATACATAATTATTTATAATAAAAAATCAAATTAAATCCAATTTTTTCGAGGATTTTCCTGCACCATCGCTCATTTTGTTTCTCAAGAGATTCGCTATTCGCAATTGAGAAAAATTGAAATCATTTAAAATCGAGTGTGAAGCAGTTGTTTTTCCCTCCAAACTGGATGTTTTTCGTGAATCGTACAATGAGAATGATTTTTTTCCTTGATTAGGAGACAAGGGAACCCTTATATTTTGTATTTCATGTCCGTCGGTCGATCTCCCACCGGGACAGAAAGAACTTTCGAGTTTATTGAACCCGAAGAGGAACGTAATGGAGAAAACGGCATAAGGAATGTCACTCCCCTAATTTTTTAAGGGGAGACGAAAAAAAATGTTTCCTCTCGTCCAAATTGATTGAATTCGGAGCAGCAGTGAAAATCTTAGCGCGTCGTGCATCGTTCTGAACGTATCGAACGATTCACTGACAACTGTGGCAAGGACGAGCCAAAAAATGATTTTTTCCGGTTGTTTTTTTCTTCCTCAAATTCTCATGATTAATCGAACCGAAAAATCTGAGTTGCGGAAGACTTTACAGAAAAAAAATGGCGTGAAAAACGTTTAATGAAAAGCAGCTGAATTGAAAGGCGAGATTTGCAGTAAATAATGAAATAAAATTGTTACTTACACCAGTGCGACTGTTGTTATTACTCGAATCGCCGTCCTCCTCCTCGTCGTCAGCGCTATTGTCCTCCTTTCTCGACTTTTTCGACGCTTCGTCGCTGCTACCGTTTACTCTTCTCTTAGTCTGCAGCGTCAGCTTCAAACCTTTCGATTCGAAGAATTGAAAATATATGAAAGATAGATTAGCGATTATTTTGATGGGTAGACAGAATTATTCAGAACGGTGCTGAGTGTCAGTGGCCAAGGGAAATTTGTCAAAACACAGTAGATCGTCGTAGATTATTTCTCCCCGTACAAAATCGATGACTCTGAAGTTTGCATCGTTCGAATGCAACGAAATTCTTTTTTATGTTTAGCAAAAGTAATAATTCAAGTGCAGAATTTAATTACGATGATAAAATGATCGATTTTAAGCCCCAAAAAGCATATCGACTGATGTAGTCAGGGTTTTAAAATTCAATAAATAATCAGTAGAAAAACATTTTTTTCTATTGATTATTGAAATTATTATAGATTATTGATATGAAAATATGTTTTTCTATTGATTATTTATTGAATTTGAAAAATCGTGGCAATTTTTTGAGTCGATTGAGTTTTTTGGAAAAAATCGTGGCAATTTTTTGAGTCGATTGAGTTTTTTGGTCGCAAGAGAGAATCGTTTTATTGGCTGGACCAAATATTCAATAATCATTATTGGCTCTGATGAAGAAATAACAGAATTTGGTTGCATTCCAACGATGCAAACTTCAGGACCATATTTTATTTATTTATTTCACAACTGATTTACTATTTTTTTAAAGCCACAACCATTATCATTTTTTTGGGGAAACCCAGAGAGATATCCATACGAGAGCTAATGACGATTTGGGAGATTCTGGTATTTTTTTATGACTCTGAAGTTTGCAACGTTGAGATTTAACGAAAAACATTTTTCCTATCGATTATTTATTGAATTTTGAAAATCGTGGCAATTTTTTGAGTCGATTGAGTTTTTTGGTCGCAAGAGAGAATCGTTTTATTGGCTGGACCAAATATTCAATAATAATTATTGGCTCTGCTGAAGAAATAACAGAATTTCGTTGCATTCCAACGATGCAAACTTCAGGATCATTTGTGATTAAAATGAAAAGAATGAATGAAAATTCTCAACGCTAGATCGTGGAACAATAAACAATTATTATGTGCTCAAATTTGATATTAATTACGACAACGTTGTTTTTGCAACGAGTTGACGTTTTAATGAGAACAATTATAACGAGTTTTCTTGGATAATAAAAATGACATCGTGCTTACGAAACGTTCTTGAATCGAGAAACGAAATGGCTGTATTTCCGGTCGTCAAAGGTCACACAGCTCGTTTTGGTTAGATGTAGGATTGCTAATGATGCTGAAGTTTGCAACGTTGAGATTCAACGAAAAATATTTTTCCTATTGATTATTTATTCAATTTTGAAAATCATGACGATTTTTCGTGTCGATTGAGTTTTCAGGTCGCAAGAAAGGACGAAATAGTGAATAATAATTACGAGCTCTGCTGAAGAAATAACAAAATGGCGTTGCATTCCAACGATTAAAACTTCAGGATGATGGACTGATTGTGTATTTATGATGCTGAAGTCTGTAACGATGGAATGCAACGAAAAATATTTGATTCTATCGCTGATTCGTTCAATGTTCAATGTCATTCAAATTTTATGTTTTCGAGTGGCAAAAATCGACAATTTTATCATCGTAATTAAATTCTCCATTGAAATAATTATTTTGGCCAAATATAAAAAAGAATTTCGTTGCATTCCAACGATGCAAACTTCAGCATCATAGAAAGGATCGTTTTATTGGCTGGACCAAATATTAATTAATAAATACGAGCTCTGCTGAAGAAATAACAGAATAGCGTTGCATTTCAACGATTAAAACTTCAGGATGATGGATTGATTGTGTATTTCGTGTGTGACGATAATAACCTTCTTTGATAAGTTGACTACAAGTGTGCTGAACACTCGGTGGACTAGGCTCCCCACTACTGGTGGAATCGGTTCTCTCACGACTCCTGTTGTTCGAGTATCCATCGAAGGGATTGGTCATTGCTATTAGGGAATTTACGATTTCCGGTGTCCTCGGTGTGACCTCGGCCGCCGCGACGCCGAGAAGACCCGCGGCAGCCATAGGGCTAGGATTCACGTTCACGTTCAGATTGTACATTTTCGACACTGATCATTTAACCTGTCAACAAACAACAAAAACAACAACGACATTAAATCCCCCAATTTTATATTCCATCAAATAATCGGCAACGATTTAAAAGATCCAACGCCACTTTCATCTTTCGGCGAATTATTCGATTAAATGGAACAGGCAAAGATTTTTTTTCATCTTTCATTTTAACGGATTGGACGATAATTTAATCCACGCACATGATTTGCAATCACGTGTGTGCGTGTGTGTGTTTACCGTGGCATAATTGAGTGACAGCGAACAAAGGAACTTTGTCGAGTTACGTTGTATCTCTGTCAGTCTTTCCCATTGACCTTCGCGGAGAGGAAAGGTGTCTCTTTAGTAACAATCGTGCAATGGGGCCTGTTGTCTGGTTCCGAAGTTTCTTCCCTATTTTCACGACTTAATGCATCGCGAGCTACCAGCTTGATTTTTTTCACTTTCTTGTCTCAAAATTTTTAATGACTCTGAAGTTTACATCGTTGTAATGCAACGAAATTATTTTTAGCTTTAGCAAAAATAATAATTAAAGTGCAGAATGTAATTACGATGATCAAACGATCGATTTTAAGCCCCAAAAAGTATATCGGCTGGATAAATTTGGATAATATTGAAACCTGAACAAATCATCAATAAAATCAGATATTTTTCGTTGCATTCCAACGTTGCAAACTTCAGCATCATAATTTTTATTAATTTTGACACTTTGAGCTTGAAATTTTTTTCTGAATGTAATTGACTTGAAATTTGGGGATTGGAACGGAATAAACTGCACGAAAAATATGACTCTGAGGCTTGCATCGTTGGAATGCAACGAAATTCGTTTTTTATCTTTAGCAAAACTAATAATTCAAGTGCAGAATGTAATTACGATGATAAAATGATCGATTTTAAGCCCCAAAAAGCATTTCGACTCGATAAATTTGGATGATATTGAAACCTGAACAAATCATCAATAAAATCAGATATTTTTCGTTGCATTCCAACGTTGTAAACTGCAGCACCATCGAAAAATGTTGAATTTCGTAAAGTTTTTGAGGAAGACAGAAAGAAAGTTGAATTTTCGTGATCGTTTGATCGATCGCGTCCTCGCGATCAAGCACATTTTTATGTTTTCCGTATAAACAAAACACAATTTGGAGCACTTTTCGATTCAACAATTTTGAAAATATCGCACAGAAAGATTATCGGATTGACCTGCTTGAAAAAATCCACGATTTTTGGTTTTTCATATTCGATTATTAACTGAAACTTGATCGCTGAAATATTTTCATGTTTATTTATTCTAGAAATGCTGTCCGGGCAATGAAAGCTCGTTGAAAATGGGATTGACAAGCCCTGACAACCTTTTAGCGTTTATGCGGGCCACCCATATGTCTGAGCTGATGTAAAAAAAGTTTCACCTCTTTTTTGACCCGGCTAATTAACGGTATATTTATTTAATTAATTTACTTCCCTTATACCGGATCGTTTGAGCCCCGAAATGAACGCACGACCCAGTTTCGTGGTCACAAGAATAATTTTCTATGATTTCGCATGACGTTGAAGTTTGCATCGTTGCAATGCATCGAAATTCATTCATTTTGTGGCAAAACTCTTGATAAAAATGTGCAATGTTATTACAATGATAAAACGATCGATTTTTGCGGCCCAAAAAGTAAATAAACTCGAAAAATTTCCATGTTTTATGAAATTGAACAAATTATCAATAAAAATGAATATTTTTCGTTGCATTCCAACGTTGCGAACTTCAGCCTCATGCTTAAATGACGTTGAAGTTTGCATCGTTGCAATGCAACGAAATTCATTAATTTTGTGGCAAAACTCTTAATAAAAATGTACAATTTTATTACAATGATAAAACGATCGATTTTTCCGGCCCAACAAGTATATAAACTCGAAAAATTTCCATGTTTTATAAAATTGAACAAATTATCAATAAAATTGAGTATTTTTCGTTGCGATTTCGCAAATTTTTTCGTTGTCAGTTCGAATTCGTCAGTTTTATACCAACAATTTCGACAGCTTGACGAACGAATGAAAAAGTTTGGAAAAGGCAGCCACGAAATCGTTGCATCGTCTACGACGAAAGGCTCAAACACCGCGAGTATTTGTTTTCGGGAACAAGACTCTCGAGCTTGCTCGCGTCCATCGTCACTTGCACGCACAGTCGAGTTTATAAATAGAAAATCATTTGATTTTGACGTATGTCTCGTAGCCAACTTCGACTTGGCATATTCTCGATGAATATTCGATACTGATCCAATTTTTTCTGCAGGCGCTTGAAAGTTTTTTCCCCACGATGTTATTTTGTTTATAAATCTTTGCAAAATTATAATTCATTGTAATTTTAAATGGTAATTAAATGGCGAGGAGATCGATTGCAGGGAAATTTTCATTGAGCGATAATTCGATCGATTTCTTAACGATAATTATGACGATTAATTAATTCGAATTAAATGATTTATTTTTTTGGTCGCCAAATATTCCCAAAGCAGGAGAAACGTTTATTTTCTTGAGAACACGTGCAACAATCATTCAAGTGAAAAAGTCTCACGAGGCCCTTACGCAACGTAAACCCATCTGTGCGCGGTGATGAAAAGTTTATACACTGCGTTTCGTTTTTTTGTGTGTTTGTTCCTCGTCGTTTTTGGTAGAACGCTGTGCACGTTCCCATGTGGGCGTTCGCACTGTCGAATTTACGCTCTTAGCCCCGCGACCCTCGACCAGCCCACAGCAAAATTCCCCTCCGTACTTTCCCATGTGAAACTTCGACATCGAATTAAAGTAAAACGCGATCCACACTTTTGTCGTTACTCCATTTTTTTCAATTCATTGTACATCGCGAATAATCGAACGAAAATGAACGAAAAAATTAATCAAGTTTTATTCTTTATATTAATGAAATTTTCTTAGCAAAAAATTGGAAAAATCGTGGAATATTGAGAATTATTTTGGAAATGGACGATGTTGAAGTTTGCATCGTTGGAATGCAACGAAATTCCGTTTTTTCTTGACCAGAGCTCGAGATTTTTATTTAATATTTGGTCAGGACGATAAAACGATTTTTTTTACGGATAAAAAACAATAATCGGCGTGCAAATCGTCATAGTTTTCAAAATTGAACAAAAAATTGATAGAAAAAATATTTTTCGCTGAATCCCAACGTTGCGAACTTCAGTATCATGCATTTTGGGGCTTAAAATCAATCATTTTATCATCGTAATTAAATTCTGCACATGAATTATTATTTTTGCTAAGAATAAAAAACGAATTTCGTTGCATTCCAACGATGCAAACCTCAGAGTCATATTTTTCGTGCAGTTTATTCCGTTCCAATCTCCAAATTTCAAGTCTATTGCATTCAGAGAAAAATTTCTAGCTCAAAGTGTCAAAATTGATAAAAATTATGATGCTGAAGTTTGCAACGTTGGAATACAACGAAAAATATCTGATTTAATTGATGATTTGTTCAGATTTCAATATCATCCAAATTTGTCCAGCCGATATGCTTTTTGGGGCTTAAAATCGATCGTTTTATCATCGTAATTAAATTCTGCACTCGAATTATTACTTTTGCTAAAGATACAAAAGAATTTCGTTGCATTACAACGATGCAAACTCCAGAGTCATGTCCATACGTGAGATTTGTGGTTTCCAGAATAAAAACGATTCAAAGTACGCGCAAATGCTTTTATCTAGTATAAACACGCCGAGTAATTATAGCGCAAATTAATTTGATGTTGAGAGACCACGGAAGTGTGCAATTGTACAATAGAACGAGGAGCGAAGCTAATTATATTCCATTTGCGAGGGCAAAAAGGGCAGAATAGTTTGTACGAAAGATTGAATTCGGTGTCTGGCGTAAAAAAAAGTTTCGAAATTCATGATGCTGAAGTTTGCAACGAAAAAAATTTGATTTTATTGTTGATTCGTTCAATTTTCAATGTCATCCAAATTTTTCGAGTCGATATCGTTTTCGGGTGGCAAGAATCGATAATTTTATCATCGTAATTAAATTCTCCATTTAAATAATTATTTTTGCCATGAAGAAAAAAGAATTTCGTTGCATTCCAACGATGCAAACTTCAGAATCATCGAAATTTAGGTGAATCTATGAAAAAACTGTGGGCATTCGGACGATTTCAAGTTTTCTCAAAATTAAAACTCACGACTTTGGATTACTTTGCTCGAGTGTCGTTTTTTTCTTTATTTTTATTGTCGGCTCGAGTTTCCTAAGCCAGGGGCCCCGCAGTTGGTTCCTCGTTCGCCCATTTCTATGTTTGGTGTTGGTGAAATTTATGCTTCCTGTCCACGCACAATGTGGCTTTCTGTGTTGGTCCCACAACCGTATGTACACATGTGTACACAAGAGTCGAGAATTAGTGCCACGAGCACTTTGTACAGGGCGTTTGAAAAAATTCACTCCATTTTTCTGTCTCGTGTTTATTTTACGTTTCGAAGGCTAAAAAAGTCGTTGCGTCGTCTTTGTTGTTGGAATTTCGACTTTTCTGACAGGGATTAATCAACACTTTGAAAATTACGAAATATTGAAACACTGAGAAGAAAATTTTGTTGAAAAAAATCGATATTTCGTTGGACACGTTGAACTAAACGTTTTTTTCGGAAAATCACGAAAATTTTGTCATTTCAGCAAAAAACATTCTGGAAAATCGTTTTCGGAAAGTAAATTTTTGTCATTCCAATCGTAAATTTTGCTGACAGTTCCGTTACAATGAAAAATATTGTCGAAATAACGAAAATTTTGAAATTATCCCAAAATATCCCAACATTTTTTGACAAAATTGAATTTCCAGTGACGAAAACGTAAGAAAAAATCGTTTTGTTCGAGACTTTTGAGAGACTCTGTACGGGTCGAGAGTGGGTCCGAGAGCATTCATCGTGAAGGAGACTTTCGGTCCGATACGTGTCCTTTTTGACCGTCTGTCCCATTCTAAACACAACACACACACACACGCTTTTCGTTTTAACTCTCGGAGACTCGTCTTTTCATGATTTCTTTGTCTTTTTCGATATGTTTTTTTTTGTTCCAGCTAGTCTGGAGGCCTGCTCGACTACGGAACGGAATACTCATTAAGGATAAAGACACATATATATATGTATATATAAACGTATTTATTTCGCGGAGACGAAATGCTGGCCTTTCGAAATTGGACGAAAACGACGAAAATTAATAGAGATTGATGCGAGACCGGGTCCCGCATATCTCGCCAGTTCTCTGTCTGTTCTGCCTCCGGGCATCAAATACACACAATACGTATATAACGACGACTGTAAAGTTCGCATCGTTGGAATGCAACGAAATTCGTTTTTTATCTTTAGCAAAACTAATTATTCAAGTGCAGAATGTAATTACGATGATAAAATGATCGATTTTCATGATGCTGAAGTTTGCAACGTTGGAATGCATCGAAAAGTATTAAATTTTATTAAAGATTCGTTTAATTTTCAATGTCATTCAAATTTTTCAAGCCAATATGCTTTTCAAATGGCAAAAATTGATCGTTTTATCATCGTTATTACATTCTGCATTTGAATAATTATTTCTGGGAAAAATAAAAATGAATTTCGTTGCATTCCAACGATGCAAACTTCAGAGTCATTCGATTTTTGTCCCCCAAAATGCACATCGGCTGGATAAATTTGGATGACATTGAAACCTCGACAAATCATCGATAAAATCGAATATTTTTCGTTGCATTCCAACGTTGCAACCTTCAGCATCATATTTTTGACGATTCTGAAGTTGGCATCGTTGGAATGCAACGAAATTCTTTTTTCTATATGGACAAAATAATTATTCAAATGGAGAATTTAATTACGATGATAAAATTATCGATTTTTGCCACCCGAAAACATAAAATTCGGATGACATTGAAAATTGAACGAATCAACAATAAAATCGAATATTTTTCGTTACATTCCATCGTTGCAAACTTCAGCATCATATTTTTGACGATTCTGAAGTTTGCATCATTGGAATGCAACGAAATTCTTGTTTATATTTGCCAAAAATAATTATTTGAATGGAGAATTTAATTACGATGATGAAATGATCGATTTTGGCAGTTCGAAAAGCACGTGGGGTCGAAAAATTTGGATGACATTGAAAATTGAACGAATCAACAATAAAATACAATATTTTTCGGTTATTTCTTGGTCATAGGTCGAGCGTCTAAATGCGTCGCTGCTGGAATGCATCGCAAAACGTGCATTTATCCAATTTTCTGCTGCACCCAATGAAAAATGAGCTTAAAAAAAATGATTTTTATGTGGAAACGTGAAAATTGCACAAATTTTCATCCAGACCGATGGAAATTACTTGGCGAGACTTTTTTTGCTCCAATTTTGTGCAGATCAGGCGGGAGTCGAGTTGAAATGCAACAAAAACTGATTTTCTTCATTTTTCTTCAGCAAAACGCAAAATTTCATCCAATGTTTATCAAAAATATCGTCCAACCGGTCTTTGCCATTCAAAAAACGGATTTACACTAAAAAATTGAAAACGTGCCTCAATTATCGAAATAATGAATGAAAAAACAATTTTTCGTTGCATTCCAACGATGCAAACTTCAGGATCGAGCCCGCGTGCGGATAAGAGCGAGAGAAACGATCGCAATCTCTCTCGAGAGCTACAGCAAGGTTGAGAAAGTGTAAAACCTCGTTTATGCATTCGTTTTCCTGTGCACGTACGTGTGTGTGCTCATAAAATCGTGTACAGCACGTGTGTTTATCAGCAAAAACAACGAAAAGTGTATAAATTTACACGTGTGCGTACACTCGCGTTTTAAAAATGATAAAAGCTGCAAATGCTCGTTTACCATTTGATGGAATCCTCTTAAAATCATGTCGAAATTTATGGGACTGCGGAAAGAGTTTTCGATAACGTTAGATCGTGCAAAAATGCACTTTCGAGCTATGTCGAGTGCACGCGAATGCAACTTTGTCTCATTGGAATTTACGCTCTAGAAAGGGACGAAAAATCGCATAATTTGAGAAGAAAAACTTTAACCTTGTGGCGTCAGGTCGATTTTTATTCGGCACAATTTTGGGACTGCTTTTTTGAATCCGTCGAACAAAAGGAGAAAATTCTAAGAAACGTGCATGGCTTTGGAGCCTGCGAGCTTTTTATCTGTGGCGAATTTTCAATTCTCGGTCAACCACAATCGGGCCGACGAAATCACGACGACGCGAGGAAGCTGCGGCGACAAATGCGACAAATGTCGAAAACGTTTTTTACTTTTTTTTCTCAATAAGAATGTGAATAAAAGTTTTGAGGGTTCGTTGAGAGAGTATAAATTTCTTTACATACGTTGCATATGTGCTTGTACACACCAACGCATGCTCAATTATGATCATGGACTCATAAATAATGTGGATTAAAGATCTGACAGCAGAGGAATAAAATACGAATAATAAAAAAAAAGAAAGTCGTTAGCTTTCGACTTCGATATCGGGGCCTACAGGATGCCTCAAAAGTCGTTCTGGAGACTTTAAGGAGGTTCCGCTATGGCGCAGGGAATAACGAATCAAGTGAGGCACAATTCCCAAAAAAAATGACGATCTGCTTTTCGTTCAGCAAGCGATCCGTCGCCAAACTCCTAAAAATGAGATGTTCCGAGCATTCTGTCGATTTTAACTAGAAATATCTCCTCCAAACATTCGTTGACCCCACTATTTTTTTATTGATTCGGAATCCTTGGAGTTTTTTTTATAAATTGAGATTTTAATACGCGTTTTATCCAATCGCGAAGTATTTTTAATATTTTTCTGATTTCATAAGGGTGAGAAATTTGCGTAAAGCCAATGTTGAATCAAGTGACTCTCGACTTGGAAAATATTTAGTAAAACTTGGTTGATCTAGGAAGATTTCGAAAGAGATTAAAGTTTGCTGCCTGAATAACAATGATGCTGAAGTTTGCAACGTTGAAATGCATCGAATAATATTTGAATTTATTGATAATTCGCTCAATTTTCAATGTCATCAAAAATTTTCAAGCCAATATGCTTTTCGGGTGGCAAAAATCGATCATTTTATCATCGTAATTACATTCTGCGCTTGAATAATTATTTTGGCTAAAGATAAAAAAGAATTTCGTTGCATTCCAACGATGCAATCTTCAGAGTCACAAATAACAACATATTTTAATCCAATAATCGCTCTACTAAAGGAACCTCCTTAATACGATTTTAATTTCATAAAAATATTCAATAGCGCGATGATTCCGAGAACGTTTACCAGACGAGTAGTTGCTTTTTGTGCTTTTTGAAAATAATATTTCAAATATTATTTATTTATTTATTTATTTATAATATTCAAAATATTTCGTTTTCAGATTTGAATCTAATTATCGTTCTCCTAACGGAACCTCCTTAAGGCTGCAAGCTTTTCACGAGTCTGAAGTTTGCATCGTTGCGATGCAACGAAATTCTTTTTTAAATTTGGCAAAAATAATTTATTTAATTACGATGATAAAACGATCGATTTTTGCCACTCGAAAACATAAAATTTGAATGACATTGAAAATTGAACGAATCAACAAGGGAGTAAAATATTTTTCGTTGCATTCCAACGTTGCAAACTTGAGCATTATAATGCAATTTAGAAATGCAAATTCGGTTGTTGTTAATTGGGGATTATTGTGTTGAAAAGTGTTACTAATGAGGCTGAAATCGTAGAGTGGGCAAGGTGAGGGTTAAATCGCGATAAACCCATCACACCGTGCCGCATTAATTCCACGGTACAAAGTAAGTTTTGTGGATTTGCCAGGTAGTAGATATACAGAGAGAAAAAGTCGAGTGTGCCAAGAGAATACGAGCCAGCTATAGATTCAAACTGCGCGAAGATTATGTAATTTTGTGGCGGGCTTGCCGCCGGACGAGAACCGGGTGAAAGGGAAGGAAGCACAAAAATAATATCTCGAAAAAACGGTCGGAAATAAAATGTCCAATAAAAAATGATCAAGATAACAGTGCGAGAGACTGCCAAAAATTTCGTGACTTATTTGAAAATCAGACAATGATTTATCGTTCCCAACGTAAATGCAGTTCTCAAATTTTTATGCAATTGTCAAGACTGCAGTTACCGAAAACGATTTTCTAGCGCATTGGGTCTTTCGGAGGATTTAGAAAAATGTGAGCGGAATAATTTCTTTCGAATTCTGGTTCCAGCCCCAAAAAATCATCCACTCGATATGCTCACGATGATTCTGAAGTTTGCATCGTTGGTATGCAACGAAATTCTTTTTTATATTTGTCAAAAATAATTATTCGAATGGAGAATTCAATTACGATGATAAAATGATCGATTTTTGCCACCCAAAAACATAAAATTTGGATGACATTGAAAATTGAACGAATCAACAATAAAATCAAATATTTTTCGTTGCTTTCCAACGTTGCAAACTTCAGCATCATATACTCACGCAATTTGAACTCAATCACGATGATGCCAATTGGAAAAAACTTATTTTTGGGTCAACAACTCTGGACCACGATTCTGAAATTTGCAACGTTGGAATGCAACGAAATTCTGTTTTTCCTGCAGCAGAATGCAGAATTTTTGTGCAATATTCAGATTAGATAATAAAACGATCATTTTTCGCGACCGAAAAACTCAATCAACGCGAAAAATTGCCATGTACATCAAAATTCAATAAATAGTCAACAGAAGAAATATTTTTTTTGCATCTCAACGTTGCAAACTTCAGAGTCTTCTCTGGAGCGCTGCATCGATTTATTTTTAGACGAAATTTCTACTTGTTCTCGCGTATTAATAAAGACGTTCGTGAAATTTCAGAAACAGCAACTCGAGAGTCTCGAATTCTTTGCATTCTGAAAATCCATCGACGCGCGAACAATGATCGAAACGATCGCAGGGTCAATTTGACCCAGTACGTGCTTTTTGCGCTTGCCATCGCCAGCCCGTCGATCGATTGGCACTGAAAAAAATCAGGATAACAGTTCGAACGTTCCTCAACATGTGAGCATCGAAAAAAACCAGAAAACAAAAAATTTGATGGTTCAAAAAAATTGCTGAATCCTTCGAACCCCAAAAAATGAAAATTTTGCTCGAAAACCGTGAATTTCAAAATTTTCAAAACGAAAAGACGAAAAAAAATTGTCCCGCGTCGAGATTTTCGAAAACTCGATTTATTTCGACAAGCGAATTTGGCGTGGGCTCAAAATTGAAAAAAAAATCGTAAATGAGCTCGAAATTTTTTACGAGTCCGCGGTAATTAGCGGAGAAAAAAAATTTGGGTCAAAATGACCCAGTGTGGCGAGGAAGGGCTGAGACACGAAGATTCAGTAAAATTCGACAAGACGGCAAAGTTCAATGAAAATGACAGCAACGAGAGACATCGAAGCGAAAACATTTGGCAGCCACGTTAAACCTGCGCTTCGTTTGCTTTACGCAAACACACATTTGTACGTGTTTGTGTGTATAAATGCGCGCACACTCGGATGTATACACAAACACATATAAATTATGTTGGATACGGCGGCCGCTTTAGCTTCATTTGCATTAATGAGGCAGTTTGTATTTTCGCGACGTATACACACGAGGAGAGCCGAGCGTAGTTTTTTCTCGACGAGCCTCTGCGGCCAACAACGTACCGAGCTACAAAGTCCTCGCGATTTTTTCGTCATTTGGCACGTAACGAAAATTGCACCGTTCACCAACAACTCTATCCGTAATAATTTTTCGGCTGTGCGAGTTTCGAGTCTCGTCTGTGCTGACCGGAGGATGAAAAATACTAGAATGAAAGTGTTGACCGAAGGTCATGGACGAGGAGACGTTGAACATTGTGAGCAAAAATTCAATACACAAAAAGCAACTACTCGTCTGACAGAACGTTCTCGGAATCATCGCGCTATTAAATATTTTTATGAAATTAAAATCGTATTAAGGAGGTTCCGTTAGTAGAGCGATTATTGGATTAAAATCTGAAAACGAAATATGTTGTTATTTATGACTCTGAAGATTGCATCGTTGGAATGCAACGAAATTCTTTTTTATCTTTAGCCAAAATAATTATTCAAGCTCAGAATGTAATTACGATGATAAAATGATCGATTCTTGTCACCCGAAAAGCATATTGGCTTGAAAATTTTTGATGACATTGAAAATTGAGCGAATTATCAATAAATTCAAATATTATTCGATGCACTTCAACGTTGCAAACTTCAGCATCATTGTTATTCAGGCAGCAAACTTTAATCTCTTTTAAAATCATCCTAGATCAACCAAGTTTTACTAAATATTTTCCAAGTCGAAAGTCACTCGATTCAAAATTGGCTCAACGCAAATTTCTCACCCTTATAAAATCAGAAAAATATTTGAAATACTTCGCGATTAGATAAAACGCGTATTAAAATCTCAATTCATAAAAAAAACTCCAAGGGTTCCGAATCAATAAAAAAATAGTGGGGTCAACGAATGTTTGGAGGCGATATTTCTAGTTAAAATCGACAGAATGCTCGGACCATCTAATTTTTTAGGAGCTTGGCAAGGATCGCTTGCTAAACGAAAAGCGGATCGCCATTTTTTTTGTGCCTCATTTAAGGCCCTGGAATGGTTTCTAAACGCCAAAAACGTCTTTTCGATGGTTCTATAAGACTCAAACGACCTTCCTGTGGCCTTGGAAACATGGGAAAGAACCCTTCGTATTATTGTTCAATCAATCGTTCAGATTTCCATGGATTTCCCACAATTTTTCAATGTCACGACATCGCAACGTTTCAATTTCACTTTTGGAATCTCATTCATGGATATTTCGAAATGATGGAAATGTCCACACATCGACATCCGTCGAAATACGAAATAAAATACACAGACCTTGAAGCTGCGCTTAATCTTCAGATTCTACAATTTTCAGCGCAGAATTCTATCGATAGCGAAGTCGTTTTCCAGTTTTTTTTCCACTTGGACTCTTTCTACTTCGCTGAGCACGTGGCCCTACTGTGGGAGCTTCACTGAGGCTCGCCTTGTTCGTCAGGAACTCGTTAAGGAAGTTTTATACGAAAAAAAGCGACTTTTAATGATTTTTACGACGTTGAAGTTTGCATCGTTGGAAGGCAACGAAATTCTTTGATTTCTGTGGCTAAACTTATTATTTTGATGCAGGAAATAATTACGAGGTTGAAACGATCGATTTTTCCGACCCAAAAAGTATATCGGCTCAAAAAATTTGGATTATTTTCAAAATTCAACAAATCATCAACGTAAAGAAATATTTTTC
Source organism: Diadegma fenestrale (assembly GCA_037043255.1). Taxonomy (NCBI): domain Eukaryota; kingdom Metazoa; phylum Arthropoda; class Insecta; order Hymenoptera; family Ichneumonidae; genus Diadegma; species Diadegma fenestrale. The sequence goes on from CM073317.1 coordinate 13,625,229, forward strand.
GTTTAAACCTCGTTGAAACTGGGCTAATCGTCTCGTGGACCAAAAAGGCTCTTCGTACACGATAATAACGTCGAAATGCACATGATTTTCTTCCTTTTTCGATAACGAATCGAACTGTCTACGAAAAAGTCAAATTCGACGAAAATTGAACAAGAAAAACAGCATGAAAAGAAAAAATGTATAAAAAAGTGTTTTTTGTGAGTTTGCATTTCGAGTCACACTTTTCGGACACCCCGTAGTTAATCTGCGATTATGAACGAGCGAAATAATCAACGAGCAATAAAAAAAAGTTTTAAAATTATGTGAATCGAACTTGTGTCAACTTTCTCACATTATTTATTCGTCCGTGTGTATATGGAGCGTGAATAAATGCATAGCACATGGTAAAATGATTGAACATGCCGCTATCGGTCTGCAAAGCGCTGATAAAGAGAATATCAGAGGCGAACGACGTAAAATAAAAAAAAGAGAGCCTTTTTTCAATAGGGAAAAACACACGAGTAGGTTTTTGGACTAATTGCCGGGTTACGTATCGCACAGAAGGCCATTCATCGTGGACAACCTTGAGCTCCGACTGGATTCCACATCGTGTTTTTATTCCAATGTTTTCGGCGCTGGGATGTACCGAGCGCCTCGCTATTATACGTATAGCCACACACCATTTTATGTACGTGCCAACTAATAAATTATTTAATAATGACAACGAAGTCTATTCAGAAAAAAATCACGTGGCAAAAATGATACTTCACGTTTATTCAAATAATGCTGAAGTTTGCAACGTTGGAATACAACGAAAAATATCTGATTTTATTGATGATTTGTTCGGGTTTCAATATCATTCAAATTTATCCAGTCGAAATGCTTTTTGGGGCTAAAAATCGATCATTTTATCATCGTAATTAAATTCTGCACTTGAATTATTATTTTTGCTAAGGACAAAAAACGAATTTTGTTACATTCCAACGATGCAAACCTCAGAGTCATATTTTTCATGCAGTTTATTCCGTTCCAATCCCCAAATTTCAAGTCAATTGCATTCAGAGAAAAATTTCCAGCTGAAAGTGTCAAAATTGATAAAAATTGTGATGCTGAAGTTTGCAACGCTGGAATACAACGAAAAAAATCTGATTTTATTGATGATTTGTTCAGATTTCAATATCATTCAAAATTTATCCAGTCGAAATGCTTTTTGGGGCTCAAAATCGATCATTTTATCATCGTAATTAAATTCTGCACTTGAATTATTACTCTTGCTGCAGATAAAAACGAATTTTGTTACATTCCAACGATGCAAACCTCAGAGTCATTTATTCAATTGTACTGTAACCTTTTGTTTCACGTAACGTTTTTTTTCACGTTGCAGAAAAAAATGTAAATTATAAATACACGAGAACGACCTTGGCAGCCGGTTCGTTTTGAAAATAAATTGTTCAAGCTCAATATTCCGTTGAATTTTTCCAAAAATTATGCCATTTTGTCAAACATTGAGCAAATTACGTTATTGCGTGAATTATTACGTAATAATCGACGTCCAAGCCAATATTTACGTTTTTTGAAATATCGATTAACGTTTTTCGACAGTTCTAGTCCCAAGGAACATTTTTAGTCGATTGTCGTTTCGTAATCACGGTCAACCATCGAGGGGGGAAATGAAAACATTGGAATTAGCTTAAAAAAAACTTTCGACACTTGTTCATGGACAGAAAAACGAAAACGGAATCAAAATGACGTCTCGAACGTTCATACGAACTCGAAAAAGAGCGAAACAACGAGAAACCTTTTGATGAGCGATGATGATAACAAAAGAGTGATAGAGATCGAAAACCCAGGCGCAGCACGTGCGACGAGTGGCCCGCCTTTTAATTTCCGCAACGTGACACTTCGAAGCCGCAACGATCGCGAGTATTTCACGTACACATGGCCTGCGAATTGTGTACGTTTTGAAAACGTCGGTGGTTTTCGTTGGTTCTCGCTCGGAAAAATGTAATCAATGAGTTTCCGGACACTGCGATAAAGATTTGACGGGCACACACGCGTTTTTTTTTGCTTCAATGCGGGACTTTGTCAAATGAACGAACATTTTCGTAGCGCAGAAAAAAAGCGACGATCTTTTTAATGGACACTCGGTTTTCCACGAAAAGATCGAATTCTCTCAAAATTTCGATGTTTTTGAGTCTCGAACAAAGCGCGAGACTGGAAGGGAAATTTTTATGGTCTCTATAAATATTTGGAATGCATGAGAGCGAGGGTGTCCGCGTGTGATATGATGCTGAAGTTTGCAACGTTGGAATGCAACGAAAAAAATTGGATTTTATTGTTGATTCGCTGAATTTTCAATGTCATCCAAATTTTTCGAGCCGATATCGTTTTCGGGTGAGAAAAATCGGAGATTTTATCATCGTAATTAAATTCTCCATTTAATTAATTATTTTTGGCAAATATAAAAAAGAATTTTGTTGCATTCCAACGATGCAAACTTCAGAATCGTCAAAAATATGATGCTGAAGTTGGCAACGATGGAATGTAACGAAAAATATTCGATTTTATTGTTGATTCGTTGAATTTTCAATGTCATCCGAATTTTATGTTTTCGGGTGGCAAAAATCGATAATTTTATCATCGTAATTAAATTCTCGATTTGAATAATTATTTTGTCCATGTAGAAAAAAGAATTTCGTTGCATTCCAACGATGCAAACTTCAGAATCGTCAAAAATATGATGCTGAAGTTTGCAACGATGGAATGTGACGAAAAAAATTTGATTTTATTGTTGATTCGTTGAATTTTCAATGTCATCCAAATTTTTCGAGCCGATATCGTTTTCGGGTGGGAAAAATCGACGATTTTATCATCGTAATGAAATTCTCCATTTAAATAATTATTTTTGCCTTATCGAAAAGAGAATTTCGTTGCATTCCAACGATGCAAACTTCAGAATGATGCGTGAAGCGCGCATAAAAGTTGTAATTTATTTATTTCGTGTTCCTACCTTCGAAAAAACGTCTCGGTACGATACGTGCACTGCAAAAACGCACTGAATGTAAACGAAACACAGAATAAATATAAAAAGCTAACAACACACCGTGTCCGGGATGATAAACTTGTGTTGATATGCGTGTGTTTACGAGTGGCAACGCGCGCGGTGAGAATCAAGTGGAAAATGGAAAAGTTGTCGAGGAACGACGCCCCGAACGCGAGACCGCTTGAGTTCCAGCACCATCGGCTGCCGGCGCGCGACTGTGGACATTTCGCGGCCGCTACCGGCCTAGATATGTAAGAGTTATTTTTAGCGATTGTCGTCATTGCCTCGAACTCCCATTGGCAGTTGGTGGCGTGATCGCGCCTCCTCATTGGACGAGAAAACCAAACGAGGCAGAGTCCCCTGAGGCTGTACGTGCATCTCTCTTTCTTTTATTCTCTTTTCCTCTCCCTCGTGCAACAGTCTCGTATGTACACGAGAGCGTGTACACTCCGCTCTGTGTACACTTACGCGATCGTGTCACATAACCTAATATATATACGTGTATACGCAGCGAGAAAAATGTACACACATGTCAAACTGGTGGGTGCGTCTTTCGACTCTCACTGCGGCCGCGGGAAAGAGAAAAACAGAGAGAGAGAGAGAGAAAGAGAGACAGGCTGAACCCTGGCGAGTTTTGTTGACATGAAACTGTCAGGTAGAAAAAGCGCCACGAGCCAAAAAAGATACTTTTTTTATTCGTTGATCGCTTCACGTGCTCGCTTCCGCGGGTACCGGATGTAGGAACGTGTTTAAAAAAATGGACGCGACTTTAACCTCAAATTTTTCCGATTGTCAAATTTTTTTCCGAAACTTGTTTCATTTTATTCATTTTCTTTGAATTTTTTTGCTGAACCGAACGTTCTGACTGCGGATCGTTGCGATCCAGCTGACTGAGTGAAATTTCATCTAAAAGATCGCGGTATTGAGATCGCGGCTCGATAAGATCGAAGCAGCGACCAAAACCCACGCTAAAAGAAATCTCAAGTCAGTGACCGGCAGATGTTTTCAGATTTTTCCTATCCTCACGCGAGTTCGCACAAGTGAATTTGCCATTCGTGTTATAAATCGCGCTTGCTTTCATTGCTCGTTGGTCTGAAACGCGCGATAAACCGATCCTCCGTCCATGCATCAATAAAATCACGGTTGTTTCAATTGAAAATTTTATTCCTCACGAATTTCATACAAACAATCAACAACAATCAAATGAAAAAGTTTCCTTGGAATAATTCAGTCAATCGCGATCGTTTGACAAGCGATTCGTTGTTTTTGTCATTATTGCGGTCGAGAGACTTGCTCAAAAATGTGTTTACGCGTCTCGAGAGATTCACAAAGAACACATTCTTAGAGTTCTCGTGACATATTTTTTGAACGGACTCTCGTAAACCGTTGTTTTGCCTCCGTCAACACCTCGTATTTGCCTTTTGTGCACTAGCCTCGATTTTTTAAATATTCATCAACGAAAGCGATCACAAGGAAATAAACGGTCAATGTTTTATTCGTTTCGAGGAAAAATGTTGACGTTTTATTTATTTCGTGTCTATGCGAGTCTCCCACTAATGCCACCTACGAGATGACCACGATACTGCTCAATTCGATACCCACGAATGCACACGTAACCCCAAACTTTAAACCGAACGTCGTACTGTCGAATTTAATGCTTCCTATTCATAAATATACTCGATCCACACGTCGCTCCGCGTCTCGTTCTTTTGCCTACACAGTTTTCAATTACCCCATTCCATGGCCTGCTCTGTTTACTCGCTGAATTTACTATAAATGTTCCATGATAACTGCGCGACGCTCATGAAAACGTACTTTCCAGCTTTTACGTGCGGAGCTCGAATTCAACGTGCGTGAGAGTCGTAAATTCCGCGATTTAAATTTCCCATTAAATTCCTTAAGTGAAATTGAAAAAAAACTCGATGCAGTCAACTTTTGCCACATTTCCTGGTCCGTTGGGCGAGATTTTGTCTCTTTACCGAAATTGCGAAATTTACGCGAGCGGCTAAAAACTGGCTGAAATTTTCATTTCAACAGAGCGACGCCATGTTTATTTTTATTTAAAATATGAAATGGTCGGTGGTCATCGAAACACTCGATACATATGCAAAAAGTCGCGATGTATCGAAGAAAGAGAGCGCGAGAGAGAAAATATACGAGATGCGTTTATGTGCGGACGCGTGGGCGCGTTTGCATACGTGATGAAGTAACGTATATATATTTTAACGTGAATAATAGAGATGAGCAGGATCTACGACAAACACCTTGGGTGTCGCGCTCGATCGCCGGACCCATCGTTTTTTTTCCCTCCCTGAAACGCGCAGTGAATTCGATCTTTTTCAACAACAATAATAACTCTGCCGAAAATCTATCCAAGAGAAATCTTGCATCGCGCGGTATAACTCGCGACTAAAAGATCAAACAAACCGTGCTCTCCTTTCTAGCTGTTTCTGTCTTTGAATATAAATGACAAGCTAGCTCTCTGGGCGATAATTAAACGAGACGTCGAGTCTCGTGAAACGCTTTTGCGCTTTGCTGCAAAAAAAAGTCATGCGCTTGCCCCACCGCCATAACCGCTCGCCACTCGCTCTTTCCTCCCCCCCCCCCCCTCGCTGCTGCTTTTTTGTCACAGCGCTTAGAACGTCCAGTGGTCAAAGAGCGCACTAAACACGTTTATCTATATCGCTGGAGCTTTCAAAAAGCCTTGAACATTTAGCAAACAATTCGGACTGGATTTTAACTGGAATTAAGTCTGGAATTTTCAACAATGCCATAAACATTTCCCCACTCAAAAAATTCGACCCAATAAATAAAAATAATAAAAAAATGATCGTTTATCGTTTCGGAGAGTTTTTTTCAGGATTTTGGTGTGTCTTTTTTCGTTTACTCAAAAAGATTCGAACGAAATGGATTGAAATAGATCAAATCCGATAATACTGTGATGTATAGTGTGTTCCCAACGCTAGGCAGAGGATTTTGTGATTTAGTACGAAAATGAATACAATACAGGATAATTATAGATGTTCGTTGGGTTATTTGGGGGCCGCGTGGAATAAATTCAGCGACGACGATGTTTTTGTAGGATTCTGAATAAGTCTAGAGAGGAATAATTGTGGTCGGAAAAAGGGAAAATTATTTAGAAATGCGCAATTTCATAATAATAACGGAGGAATCGATGATCTTTCTCATAATTTCTCATTGTTTAGGTCACGGTCGCGTAGTCAGATATTGAACGCAAAAAAGCGGAGCTAAATTCCTTGCGGTTTTATGTTTTTATGTTTTGGTAACGCTGATTTATGATTATGAGCATAAAATATCGAGATTCTTGAAAAATTTCCCATTCAGTCGCTCATTAATAGCGTCTAATGTATGATTCGTTGAATTTCACGGTGTATCGGAACGAATCGATAAGTTTAGAGTAAAATATACGCGAGGAATCACTGGTGAACAATTTCCTTTCCACTTGTAGGAACGAACGATTAAATTGTAAATTATTCCCGCTAAAGCGATTTACATGCAAATCATCGATGAGATAACAATCGCGCGTGTTGTCCACGAGTCCCGTATGGCGGCGCTGCAAACCGCACGGCGAACACAGTCGGAGAAAAACAAATATGGCGGCGCCCAGCGTCACGTTCCGGAGCAATGTTTAAAGATTCTTTCAAATATTACAAAAGTCGCGCGCCACCCCCGAGCCTCGATGATGTTATAGATTTAGAAAATCATGAATTCTTTAGAGTGAGTGCGAAAGTGACAAGTTTTTTGTTCCTCCTTTTCGAGCAATTCAATGAGTCGATCAATTTTTAGGTTAAACCCGTAGCGGCCATCAACAACGACGAAGAATTCTTACCGAACGAATGTTTAGGTTTAAAATCACTCAAAAGCTGGCAAATTTTTCAATTCCATGATATTCCTGGCCTTATTTTCATCAAAAATCCTTTCACTCCTTACGGACAACGATTCTGGATTACGAAATGCTTGAAGGACTATTCACGGAAACCAAACAAACTTAACATCGATGCTCATGAATTTCTCAAGACTGAGGAAAACTGGTGGGACGTTTGTTCAAAGTAATTGCGTTTTTTTTTTCATTTTTCCTGAATTCCCTAAAACAAACTCGCTAGCCAAAAAAAAAAGAGTTTTTCAGAATATTTTGGCATTTAATTTAGGGTATCGTCAAAAAATCAATTCGGGTCCATAAAATATGGATAATTTACTCCAAAAATAGTTTCTACAAGAGAGAAACGAAATTTATACAACTATTTGAAAAACCAGCCTCATTGAGGAGGTTCCGTTTGTAGAGCGATAATTAGATTCAAATCTGAAAACAAAATATGTTGTTATTAATGACTCTGAAGATTGCATCGTTGAAATGCAACGAAATTCTGCTTTATCTTTAGCCAAAATAATTAATCAAGTGCAGAATGTATTTACGATGATAAAATGATCGATATTTGCCACCCGAAAAGCATATTGGCTTGAAAATTTTTGATGACATTGAAAATTGAGTGAATTATCTATAAATTCAAATATTATTCGTTGCATTTCAACGTTGCAAACTTCAGCATCATTGTTATTTAGGCAGCAAACTTTAATCTCTTTCAAAATCGTCCCAGGTCAACCAAGTTTTACTCCATATTTTCCAAGTCGAAAGTCACTTGATCCAACATTGGCTTTACGCAGATTTCTCACCCTTATGAAATCAGAAAAATATTAAAAATACTTGGCGATTAGATAAAACGCGTATTAAAATCTCAATTAATAAAAAAAAACTCCAAGGATTCCGAATCAATAAAAAAATAGTGGGGTCAACGAATGCTTGGAGGAGATATTTCTAGTTAAAATCGACAGAATGCTCGGAATATCTCATTTTTTAGGAGTTTTGCAACGGATCGCTTGATAAACGAAAAGCAGATTGTCATTTTTTTGGGAATTGTGCATTTATAGGTGTGCCCTTGAAGGGTTATTGGAATTGTGATTCTGGAAAGTTGTTTTTTCTCGTAATGAATCACTAAAACTATTAACTCAATTTTTCGAACGATTTTGATATTTCTTGGTGACTTACTTTTGATTGGAATGTTCTCAGGAATGGAGAAAGAGGCAAGGAACTTGCGTCAAAGTTGCGATGGGCCACACTGGGTTACCACCACAATTGGGATACGAAAATATATTCGGAACGTTCTCGAGACGAGATGCCCAGCGAATTGTCAGAGATGACGAAAATTCTTGCCAAAGCAACAGGATTTCCGGATTTCAAAGCCGAGGCAGCGATAGTCAATTATTACAGAATGAATTCGACGCTGGCTGGACACACGGATCACTCGGAAGTGGACCGGGAGGCTCCGCTTTTTTCCATAAGTTTTGGACAGTCTGCGATTTTTCTTATCGGCGGATTGAGCCAGAACGAATCGTCCAATGCTCTGCTTTTGCGAAGCGGCGACGTTCTCGTCATGGCTGGAGAATCGAGGCTGCGATATCACGGAGTCCCGAAAATTCTATGTGCCGATGTATGTCCTTGGGAATCAGAAGAAAATAAAGACGAAAACTTTTGCGGGGATTGGGGAAAAGCGAAAAGTTATATTTCTCGAGCTAGAATCAATATCAACGTTCGGCAGGTCTTGAAACGTGGACAATTCTCGCTGGAGGTGGAAAATTGAGCATGGAAATGCATGGATGGATTTTCGTATGGCGAAATGTTGATCGAGTGCGAAAATTCTTTGTACCGCTGACGAAACGTCTCCGCAATCAAACTGACGACAAATCACTGAAATTTTAATAAAGATTTTTGTTTTATCACGCAATAATGCGATTGAGATTCAATGATTTCGTGGAAAACCTTTCATTCACGTTAATCTTTCGGGTTTTCGGTGCGAGATTCATACGAACGAGAATTTCGTCACAAGCGTTTCCAATTATTGAACCTTTCCAGTGATCACGAGTGCGCTCCATGCTTTTCCAGTTTTTGTCGTTAATGACAGGAATAGGATTTATGAAAGTTAAAATCTTCGGAGTAGTTTTGTCGGTTTTTTCGAAACATTTGTTCGTTGAGTTCATTATACTTGAAATTTAATGTTTACGAATTATTGAGCCGGATTTGCTGGATTTTGGGGATGAAATTTGGAATTTTGATGCCGAAACTTTTATTGTCAAACGTCAAACGTTGACTTTTGTTTTTGGCCGCTCTCAGAGACGAATATAAAAGAAAATCGGCGCTCCCGTCGTCGGCGTTTTCTAGTTTTTGAATTTTAATCCAAAATCGTATTGTCGATTCCACCGGAAACGATCCTCGATGGGTCAATCTGACCCGAGGCGATTTTCGAATCGAATTCCGCTAATTTATTCACATTTTATGGCCTCAAATTGATTTTTTGAGCACAGAGAAAATTCAATTACAAAATATTCGTTGCCATTGAAAAACAAACAATTGTTCGGGTCAAATCGACCCAGTGTGCACTCCAAAAGTTAAAATGAATAAAGAGAGACCGAGAATTTACTTTCGACTGAACTTGCGATTTGAATTTGCCGCCATTTTCCGCCCGAGCGCGCTCTAGTGTCAAGTATCGCGAACTATTAATCTCGCGGGGCAAGTCAGCTGATCTCTCCTCATTCCTGTCTGCTTCTCTACACAGCGAATATGTCGGGAAAGGACAGGCTTCCAATTTTCCCTTCTCGGGGGTGAGTAAAAAGCAGAAAATTCACGTCTAAATCGTTTTATATCATTCGAATAATCGCCAGCTTGAATCCTGATAAATTGGGGTTCGCGCGTTCCGTGATTTCGAGAGTTTCGATCGTGCTCCAAAAACTGGGTGTAACCCCATCAATAAAAAAATTGACAATTTTCTCTCAAAACTCGTTTATCGAGCCTCAGAAAACGTTTTTATCCCAAATTTTTCATCCATCTTCCTCGTTTACTTTCCAAGCGAACGTCCGACTTGTCGTTTCCGTTTCCAATCGTCCCATAAAATCACGCGTCGACCGTAGCAAAGCCCATTTTGGTTTGTCTCAAATTTGGACTTGTGTCGCAATGTTTTTTTTTAGCGCCCAAATGTTAATGAAGTCCAGACTTCAGGGAGCGACCAAGGGCCATGGTTTGCTGAAGAAAAAAGCAGACGCCTTGCAAATGCGTTTCAGGATGATCCTCGGCAAGATCATCGAGGTAAATAAACGTCAGAAAAATCGTTTCGTTGGATCGTGCACAATTTTTAGCTTCTAGAAATGAATTCTCCGGCACGAAATCATTGCGGAATCGAGCGTTTCTATGATTTGAATGATTTCGCTGGTTTTCAGACTAAAACTCTCATGGGCGAAGTCATGAAGGAAGCTGCATTTTCCCTGGCGGAGGCAAAGTTTGCGACGGGCGATTTCAACCAAGTTGTCCTGCAGAATGTGACGAAAGCGCAGATCAAAATTCGCTCCAAGAAGGACAACGTGGCTGGAGTGAATTTGCCAGTTTTTGAGTCTTATCAGGACGGAACTGACACGTACGAGTTGGCTGGTTTGGCCAGAGGTGGACAGCAGCTCGCGAAACTGAAGAAAAACTATCAGAGTGGCGTCAAGTTGCTCGTCGTTCTGGCGTCTCTGCAAACGAGCTTCGTCACTCTTGACGAAGTCATTAAAATCACTAATCGCCGTGTTAATGCGATCGAGCACGTTATCATTCCTCGGATCGAAAAGACTCTCGCATACATTATTTCCGAACTCGACGAACTCGAGAGAGAAGAATTCTACCGTTTGAAGAAAATTCAGGACAAGAAGAAAGCGATCAAGGCCAAGGTACTTTGTCCCATCCATTTCTTCAACAACCAAAAATATTTCAACATTTCCGATTTTATCGGAACTCTGTTTCATCCCCGATTATTTTTACCGCTCAATCAAGTTTGCTTACTATTTCGATTCACACACTGTCCAATCAATTTTCAATTTTCATAAAATTCAATTATTTTACAATTAAAATTGAATAATTTTCATATAATAATCAAAATTCAATAATTTCATAATTGAAATCAAATGATTTTACAATTAAAATTCAATAATTTTATAATCAAGATTCAATAATTTCATAATTAAAATGAAATAATTTTATAACTGAAATTAAATAATTTTATAATTAAAATCGAATAATTTTATATTTAAAATTAAATAATTTTATAATTGAAATTAAATAATTTCATTATTAAAATCAAATGATTTTAGAATTAAAATTCAATAATTTTGTAATTGAAATTAAATAATTCTGTAATTCAAATTATATGATTTCATAATTAGAATCAAATAATTTTATAATTAAGATGAAATATTATTATAATTAAAATTAAATAATTTCATTATTGAAATCGAATAATTTTACAACTGAAATCGATTAATTTTAAAATTAAAAACAAATAATTTTACAATTTAAATCAAACAATTTTCTAATTAAAATTGAATAATTTTCTAATTAAAATTCAACTATTTCGTAATTGAAATTGAATGATTGCGTAAATGAATTGAAAAATGAACCGAAAGGGTGAACTGAATTGGGGAGCAATTCGAGCAAAGATTTTCCACGATATTTTTGTTTTTAATGATTCCAATTATGAAACGATAGTTTTATAATGTAATTAAATGGAAATGTTGGGTAATTTGAATGCTTTTTTCGATGCAGGCTGAGGCTCATCGCCAGGAAATGATTCTGGCAGGAAAAGACGTGCACGCGGCGAGTATGTTGGACGAGGGAGACGAGGATCTTCTTTTCTAAGCGACCAGCAGTTTGCTCATGAAGACGGTCGCCACGTTCGCACATTTGAAATGTCCGACGAAAAGTAAAGAGCAGAAAAAACGTATGTTCCGAGGAGAAATTGTGCTTGGAAAGAAAAAAGCTGTTGTTTAATTATTAAAATTTAAAAGAGAGTAAAGAAAAATGTTGAGAAGCGTCGAGTCTCTGACTTGGAAGGCGAGCAAGCTCCCGCGCCTTCCTCGGCACAGGCTCGATCCCCAATTGATGAAACGCATGCAAAAGAAATTTTGTACAGCCAAACTCTGTTGAATTTGGTCGGCCAACCAGCTCAGTCGCAAAATTAGTACTCGCGACCGCGTATTCCCGTTCGATCGAGAACCCTAAACCGAAATTTCATCAATGTCTGGATTTTATTTGTTTTAAACCGACAAGCAAGAGCGAAAAGAGCTCTTGAAGGTTTTAGATGTAAAGCGAAAGGTGTAAATAGTGACGATATCCCAAAAATTAGCGAATTCATACGATTCCGTGGATTCGGCATCGCCGTTGTTCGTCTCCAAAACAGAAATCATCGTTTTCTTTTTTTTAAGCGATAAATTTACTCCGAGTATTCCAATCCTGTCGTCCGTCGCTCGTTCATGATGTGGGTATTTAAAACAACAACAAAAACAATCATTTTATCGCGTATCTCACTCCTTGGCTTGCCTATATATTTTATCTCTAAATAATGCTGTACTATAAATAAATTAATCGAGACACAAAAATATCTTGTAAGATACAAAAAGAGGTATTAATAAAATAATAAATCCAATTATTCGAGAAAAATTGTTGTCTTGGTAATTCATTGAAATTTTCACCACTTTTTTCACATCTTGATGTTTTTCTGTGGTAGGGGTGCGCGAATAGTGATCGAATCGAATCGGATGGAATATTAAAATTCGATTCGAATTTCGAATCGAATATTCGTCGATTTTTCGAGTATTCGATAAATTTCCGAAAAATAGCGCATTTTCGCAAATCCTTTCGAAATCTTTTTCCGAATATTTTCGAAAAAAAATCCAACATTCGAAAGAAAATCGAATATTCGAAGAAAAATCGGATATTCGAAAAAAAAATCGAATACTCGAAAAAATGTCAAATATTCAAAAATATCGAATATTCGGTTTGAAATTCGAATCAAACAATTTGATTTGATGCCGAATATTTCAAGTTTTCAAATATTCGCACACCCCTAGTCTGTGGAAATTGACTTTGAATTTCTCGTGATTTTTACTGAACGACGATAAATTTTCAACAAATTGCGCTAATTTGTCGTTCTATGGAGAAGTTTAACGAAAAATTCAGAATTATTCCCGCAGACGAGAAGAAAAGCATGAAAAACGCGTCCCCAGATTTGCTCGATCTGGATAATTGAAGAATTGAAAAAAAAACGAGAGTTTTTCGTGATTTATTTTGATGTAAAACGACGTTTAATAAAAAAGCTATAAAACTCGTTATTTCGAGCTTTGCAAGTGGATGCACGTCACATCTCGTTAATAATCTGTTTATACGTGCGGAGGAGAGCAGGGAAATGTGATTGCATCGAGAAAATACGTGCCGGAATATATTTCAAGGGACTCTTGAGGGAAAATGATGGAGATTCGAATAATGTCGACGCGCGAGACTCTGCTTGAGAAATCTCGGTGGTTTCCGGTTTGAGTGGAGACTCGAAAACCCGTTCGATAGATAAAATGCGTAATGATTATTACGTGCGACGAATATTCTTTGAACTGGGTCAATCAATATAGAGAAGAGAGAGAGAGAGAGAGAGTGTGTGTGTGTGTTTATGGGATCGCGTACATTTTCTCTGTCTCTCGATCTGCTGTAGGGCGCACCACGCGTCCTTCCAGCAGTGCTGCGGAACGTGCGCGTGAAAATTTTCTCGTCACGGTGGGGTATCCAGCGATATACATATGACCCAAAGTAAATTGATAACGGAGTCAAGTGAAAATCGTCGTCGGAGACTCAGCCCCGAAATTCCCTCGAGAAATCAACATAAAAATCTCCAATAAATTCAAATTAACGAGAAAAATGTCTTTCGCTGGTATGACCGTCCAAGCCATACCGGAAATACGCTTTGACGAAGTCATCGAACATCTCAGATACAATTTTTTCGCTGACGAACCACTCAACAATGGCGTTGGACTTTGTCGCAAGGGCGAACCTCACGAGGACCTCGAGAAACATTGTCTCGCTACCCTTCGTCAAGGCTATTGCAGAATGCTTGTCACTGCTGATGGCACGGTAAATACAAAACAGATTCAACATTTTTCCTCTCCTTTTGCTCCCCCACGTCCATTTTATTGTGAGAAAAACTTTTTTTTTTCCATTTTCTACAATTTATTCGCTGCTCATCCAGTTTTCAACGAATTCTTCAAAATTACTAAATAAAATGCGATACCTGGCGGCTGAATCGAGGAACCGGAGACACTTGCTCCGAAAAGTTGAAATTTGCGACGTTCGAGAAACGAAAATTTCAAATTCACTCCAATTTTCGAAATTTAACATTTTGAGATCGATTTTTACGGAATTTTTTCCGATAATTGACAATATGAAGAAAATTAAATTTGATTTGCATTTTTTTTGGGACCTTTGCGAGCTCTGTGTGGAAAAATCGTTGAAATTTGTTGGGTATTTTCCGAGTTATCAGTCGTCGAGCGTTTAGTCGGACAAAATTTGACTTTTTGCAGATTTTCATGATTTTTAGTTTGAATTTTCTAGACATTTTGTGTATTTTTGAGCGTCGTGATTATGGAATGCAGCGAGAATGATTTGCGTTTACTGAAAATTTGTTCCAGATAGCCGGTCTCGCCCTTAACGGAGTTCTGAAGAAAGGCGAACGCGAAGAATGCGAGCAGCGTTTGTCGGAAGTCGACGACATCAAATTCAAGATAATATTCGGCCTTTTGTACAAACTCAACGAAAAAATTGATTTGTTTGAAAAATACAACGTTGAGGAGATTTTCGAGTGTCGAATATTGAGCGTGGACGAGGAATTTCGGGGCAAAGGTCTTGCCAATGTTTTGATGGAGGACAGCGTTGAAACTGCGAGAAAAGCTGGCTTTAAGGTTGGACAACGATTTTGCAATTGCCGAGCGACTTGCGCATGCCCTTTAGATCGTTTCGCCGATCGCGACGTTTCACCATCTCCTTTTACGCATGAAAATGCCGCTGGAAAATTCAAGGAAAACAAATTTCACGAATCTGTAGGCAAAACCTGTTGATTTTCTTACTGAATATTCGATTTTTTTTTACTCTGAAAGGATCGAGATCCATTGAATTTAGCAACGTGAAAAAAAAGCGACGTCAATGGATGAAAAAGATTTTTCGTTACGTGTTTTCCACCCGGAACTCCTTTCCCCAGATGTTTTTTATGTTGCAGCATGTCCTTCGACCTTTGAACTGCATGAGACGATTGTTTGTTGTTCTAGAATCCTGAGCAGAGATTCAGGAAAAAATTGAGTGTTTGCACGTTGTGACTTTGGCAGGTGAACCTGACGAAATGGAAGATTGTCAAGTTTTGGGAGTTTGCATCGATGCAACGCAACGAAAATCGATTTTCGTTGCAATGTGACGATCCAAACTCCAATCGGCATTGACTGCGTCGTTCCTTCGATAATCCGGAGACTTGTTCGTTGCAGATTTTCAAGACAGACGCAACGGGGATATTTTCGCAAAAGGTATTTGCCAAGCACGGTTTCGAGACGGTTGCGGAATTGCCGTACGCAGAAATCGACGAGAAAATCAGACCTGGGCCTCCCCACAAGTCGCTCAAGCTGATGGTCAAACAGCTGAATTAAAATTTCGAGCGAGCCGCGAAAGAACCAAAATTCCTACAACAAACATTAGCAGGGATGAAAGCAAAACGAAAATTAGTAGATGGAACGTAAGTGTATCTCGTAAACTCAAGTATGACAATAAGACAAAAAGGAAGAATCAACAAAAGTTATTTCAAAGTGAATGAAAATGATAAAAACTGGGGGAAAGATAACAAAAAAGAGCAGAAAACAAAAACAAATAGTAAATACTCGTCGTGATCGTCGTTGTTCTGTCCAGAGATGGGCTCGAGTGTCTCTAATTAACGAAAGAGCTTGCTCGCATCTTAATATTGTGATTGATCGTTAGTAACGTAGAGTCCGCAAACTGCCCTTCTAAAAGCTCGAAATAAAACCCTCCGTGGTCACACTGGATCGATTCTACCCAGTCCATTTCCGAACCCGTATTGTGACCGATCTATCGGCCCGAAAATTCTCAAAAAATTACTCAACAACCCTTGGACATTCGAGTTTAGATACGAAAAACTTTCCCGAAAGAAATCCAAGGCTAACATATTTTTTTAAATGCAAAATGAAGAAAAAAAAACGGGAAAAAAAGTTTTTTCACTAAAATAATCGTCACTTTGTGGATTTTCAATATTTTTGCCTAAAATTTGGACCTGATATTCTTCAGATCTGGTTCTTTTGTGAAAAAAATAGTGGGGTAGCGCGCGTTTGAAAAAACATATTAATTCCGTTATTGGAAGTGGGTCGATTTCAAAGTGGATTTTAGAGATTTAGCGTTAGCGGCGATAAAACTTATCGCCGCCAACGCGCAATGGACACTACAAACTGTCGTTAAATGACGATTACAGCCCCATTGATTACCGGGAACTAGGAGATATTTACGTCACAAGTTGGTCACTGGGTGGATTCTACTCACAGTGACCACGAAGGGTTAAAACAATGTGAACGGAAAACTATGTCCGTTGTTAAAAAAACATTCCTACGTTGAAGCAATGAAAATGAGGGAAAAAACGGGTTGAAAAGATGGAGGCAAGCAACTACTCAATCGCCTGACGAGCCCCAAAGAACTAAAAGTTGCGTCGAGAGCGTCGTTTTGCCTTTGCGACAAGAAACTGAAAGCACAAAATTCAAATTTATAGAAAAAAATGTACGCTGAAAATGAAAGTATAACTGGGATGAAGTTCGTAAGAGATTATTATTATTATTACTGATCACTGGATGATGGGTCCACTAGTGCCCCTGGCGGGGACGATATTCGTACGAACTATCGTAAAATAAATATTGAATATTTTTGTTGTTGTCGTATATATTCTAAAAGAACATTATACAAACTTACATATATGTAAATATATGTACGATATATAATGCGTTATTTTGTAAGGAGCAAAATAAAGAGTTTTAAAATGAAAGAAATAACGACGTTGAAGTTTGCATCGTTGCGAGGCAACGAAATTCTTTTTTTTCCGTGGCTCAGCTTATTATTTTGATGCAGAATGTAATTGCGAGGTTGAAACGATCGGTTTTTCCGACCCAACAACGGAAAGGAATATTTTTCGTTCAATCGCAACGTTGCGAACTTGAGCGTCATAAGAAATAGCCTTGAATGCTTCCCAAAGTCTCGAAATGATCCTGAAAGTTTGCATCGTTGGAATGCAACGAAATTCTGTTATTTTTTCAGCAGAGCGAATAATTATTGTTGAATATTTGGTCCGGCCTATAAAACGATTCTCTCTTGCGACCAAAAAACTCAATCGACTCTAAAAATTGCGACGATTTTCAAAATCCAATAAATAATCAATAGAAAAAATATTTTTCGTTAAATCTCAACGTTGCAAACTTCAGAGTCTTGAAAGGTTCGAATTGTAGTTTTTTTTGCAATATTTTTATTTAAATAAACGTTATCTTACAGCGACTGAGAAATGCTATCGGAATGCTGGATATTCCTTGAGCGCAACAGTGTGATTAACGAGCAATGTCTAGAAATTGACCTGCGGCCTGAAATGATGCTGGAACTTGTTTGCCTTGAATTGTAATTTAGTACTGTATTTAGCGTGAACTCTTTGCATGTAACTGATGTCACGAGCTTTCTTTTCGACCGCAGCTTTTTCCGTGGTGGACCAGCCGAGAGCGCGATATTGGCACAAAACCTTGCGCAGTTTGTCGCTCTTTGCCACAGCCAACGGCTTGTTGGGATCCAAACTTTGCTTGTAGTATCTCATGAGCGATCTGTGGCCTATTACGCTGCCGGAAGGCAAAACCAGTTGGTAATCGTTGTCCTCGATCTCCGGTATTTCAATGTCCGCGTCCGGATCAACGTCCCCGGCGTCCGGGTAACTCGTTGAGTAATCAAAGAACTCTGCGTACTCGACCAAAGACTCACCCTCGTGTCGCATCTTGCAATGACCTTTGTCGATCATGTGAGCTCTCGCCGCGTCCGCGCTCTGGAACGCCTTGCCCGTCTCGTTGCACCAAATGCACATGTAGCCGGAGAAGATTTTCTCGCCCAGATAAATCAACAATCCCTTTGGATCGACGCAGTATTCCGGATCGGGAATGAAAAAAGAATGTGCCAGGGTCATGTGCTTGAGATTGCGCAGGAACGAACGACTGTGATTGTTGCAGAAGAGACAATCGTTGTTTTCTGCCGGATTCTCGTTCCACTCGTCAGAATCGACCGTCTCGACGTCCGAATCCGTCTCCATGTCGTTGTCCTTGGCCAAAATCTTTTTCGATCCTTCGCTTGACGAATTTTTAGATTGCGTCGATTCCGGCAGATTTTCTTCCATCGGTTCGTCCTCCTCCTCCTCGTCTTCGTTCCTTCGCTCCTCCTCGTCGATCTCGTTCCTCAATACTCTCTCCTTGTGCTTCCTCGACAAAATGTGATTTTCCAATTGAGTCTTTGTGCCGAAATTCTTGCGGCACGTGTTACAACGACTCGAAGTTTTGTCTTCCCTCAATTTGTCTTCTCGACCTCTCTGCGCTATCACCCGTTTCTGAAATTCCTCGACCGACACCGGCGGCAGCTCCGCGACTTTTCTCTTCAAATTGTATCTGTGCCAGTCTGACTTGTAATGTTGTCTCTGGATTTCCAGATCTCTGAACGCGACTCTGCACGTTATACACGAGTAGGGCAACGTCGACACAGCGTTTGGATTCGTCGCCATCGTCGCAACTTTGCGTTCGACTCCCGCTCCGGAATCTGCAATTTTCATACGCCGTTATTCACAGTTTCCGGAGCTACCGAAACTCACAATTGTCCGGCATTCGTAACAACGTACGCGAAAAATATTGCAATTGCGAAAAAAATGTTTAAAGAATGTTTTTTTACCAGACGAAAAAGTTGCATGAAAATATTTCAGTTGCGACGCATCGCGTAACGAAATACGTGTCGGAATAATTGAATTTTGATCCGACGTTACAAAGTGAAAAAAAACTCGATGATTTTCGCGGGACTCGATGTAATTTACGTCGTTTTTGTAAACAATGACCACAAAAATGCTGCGAGTCAATTGCGATCGAAATTGTTTCGACCTAACCTCACTTATTGTAAGTTTATCGATAATGGCAACAATTTCAAGATGGCGGTTTTCCAAAGAGTCACCTGAACACAAAAACGCACAAAGATTCTTCGGAAGAACGTCAACAAGGAAGCAATAATCGCAATTTCATCATTTATCGAAATGAACCGAATAAACACGACAATTGGGGAACGGCGAATGCGCGAGAATTTTTTTTTTTTCGTATAGCGTCCAGGCGCACGTACACACAGAGAATTTAAAGGACTCGGGTCACTCACCTTATTCTCAAAGTCGAGGAAAGACTCTTAGAATCGTTGATTTGGAGTAAAACGTGTCGAAAAAGCACATGCGTTATCCGCATTGACCGTCCATCGTAAAATACACAGTGTAGACTTTGCGGAAGGTTATGTTCGACAATGAGAAAAAAAAAGTTAAAAAACCAGAGAAATTCACAAGCTCTGCCCGGGGTCGCACAACAGGGCGACCGAAATGTCTGATAAAGCAATTAAAAAAACTAATTCGTACTTGGAACTCCTCTAAACTTTCTAGCAAAGAATAATCTGCGACAACGTGACAAAAGTCGTGAACTTGATCTCTGCCAGCAGACGTTTTATCCGTTTTTATGAGTGATCGATGCGCGCTCTGACGGGTCGCGAAAAAATATCGTCATAGACGCAGGGCCGTATCAATTGATTGGGGGGATCGACGGAACGCCATATTTTCAAAAATAAAAGAAAATTCATTATCTACACATCGATCGTCGTAATGGAATTGTTTCACACTTATCGTCGTACGTTCGACTGATAAGAATACGCGTTTATACCGGAAATACACTTTGAGCTTGATACGCAGTATCTGGGGGGGCATTAAAAAACGATTGCGTGTTGTGTGCGTTCCGGAGGTTTATCGAATCTTTCGCGAGCAAGCAATAAAGGATACAGAAAAAATTGCTCTTTTGCGTATTCAGCACTTAAATCCACTCTGCAAATTGGTCATTTTTTCATTCGGAAATAAAAATCTATCTCGATACACGATAACAGTGACAAGGTCCTCGTGGCGAAGATCACGGACCTGTTGAGTTCCGCTTTCCGCGGTTGCATTCAGGCAGTAGCCGTCGTCACAGCCGGAGCGTTTTGTATCGCGTTTTGCTGTTTCACATTTTTTTTCTACCACAAGACGAAAGCTTTTTTTTGTTTTTCTCATCCAAGTTGGTCGTTATCGAAACTGCTGCGATTCGTGACTACGAAATCGCGATTAATCAACAGTTGAGCAAGTTGCGAAGTTAAGTTTGATCCAAAAAAAGTGTCGATCGGTTCGCAGATCGACGATACCAGGTCGAGAAGAGCCAGGTAAGGAAAAAAAACGTGATTTTTGTCTCACAATGTCGTTGCTCGACGAATTTCGCGTGTCCAACGCGCTGTCGCGAGTCTTTTGCACAAGTTCGCGAACATCGGTTTATGTTTTCGTGAAATCTGTTGATACAGTTACGAGAACGAGCCAGAACAGGACGAGCCACAAATAGTAAGCACGGGGTGCTCTCGCGAGGGGGCCATCCATCTGTCCCAAAACTTTCTTGGATTACCATTGAATTTTAACGCTAAAAGGCGGCCGTCCAGCAGGGCGTTACCATTTTATATGACTTTTCTTCGACGTCAAGGTACGTAAAATTGCCAATTAATTTCCAACGAATTTCGTAACGAAAAAAATTAAAAAATTATGGAAAAAATCGTAAAATTGCGTAATACGCGTTGACAAATATTTTTCCAATTTCCAAGACGATTGGCTCGTCATTTTCGCGTCTAGAATTCGAATGTCTTTTTTTTTCGTTAGCGCTCTTTTCGTTATTCACGAATTCGGGCTAATTTTAGTCAAACCGCCATTTTGGAATGATGGAATGCGTGCGTGTGTGGGATTCGCGACTTCTCGACTCCGTCTCTTTTTCTCATTCGTTCGCTCGCCACGAAAATAAGTCGAGTCGCTCCTTTCTCTACTTTCGTCTCCTCCGAATTTCCTTTTTTTTTGCGCTCCCTTTTTTTACTGACCCGTGACTCTGTCTCGTGAGTTTTACGAGGTCGAAACGCTCGTCTTATCGCGAGCGAGCGTTATATAAATATGTCGACAAATCGAGACAACAGTGTGTGAGTTTTTCCCTTTCTCTTCGATCAGGTCGCGGAGCGGCTTGCCCAGAGCAAAATAAATTCGCGTATCGATATCGCGGAATAAAAACAGGAAAAAATAAATCTCGAAACTTGAATCAACGTCGCCCAATTATTGAAAAAATAAAAAATAACCTCAAAATTTCGACAAACACGCGCCGTCCCGATTTCCACGTGGCTGCGAACTCGCCTCGTCGCTTCATTTGGAAAAGTTGTGACGTCGCGCTTAGAATCCGTTCGGAGAATAGCGCGGACGTTTATTTTTCGCTGCTCGTTGGAGATTTCTTATCTAATCATGTTGCAGCCGAGTTGAATAAAATTCACGTCACGCGCATTCTCAAAACGTCTGGCGAATTTTTTTTTTTCAATAACTATTTGCCAAGATTTTCTTCCTCGAAAAATACAATCGAGTCCAACAAATTATGACGTATGGTCGTCGAAGATTGACGATGCAAAACGCAATTTTACGAAAATCTGCCCCCCTCCCCGAAATCTAATGATGAATTTTTAAATTGATTTAAAAATTAATTTAAAATTGATAAATTTGTCGCTCACGACAGAAAATGTCGTTTGTGGAGCTTTAAATCTGTGAAATTCATTTCGGGGACCGATTTTTCGTTCATTTTTGGAGAAGCTACCGAGCCAACTTTCAAATGATTGAAAATACGCTCGAAAGTATGACTCTAAAGTTTGCAACGTTGGAATGCAACGAAAAAAATCGGATTTTATTGATGATTTGTTCAGGTTTCAATATCATGCAAATTTATCCAGTCGATATGCTTTTTGGGGCTCAAAATCGATCATTTTATCATCGTAATTAAATTCTGCACTTGAATTATTACTTTTGCTATAGATAAAAAAGAATTTCGTTGCATTCCAACGATGCAAACCTCAGAGTCATATTTTTCGTGCAGTTTATTCCGTCCCAATCCCCAAATTTCAAGTCAATTGCATTCAGAGAAAAATTTCCAGCTCAAAGTGTCAAAATTTATAAAAATTATGATGCTAAAGTTTGCAACGTTGGAATACAACGAAAAATATCTAATTTTATTGATGATTTGTTCAGGTTTCAATATCATCCAAATTTATCCAGTTGATATGCATTTTGGGGCTTGAAATCGATCATTTTATCATCGTAATTGAATTCTGCACGTGAATTATTACTTTTGCTAAAGATAAAAAAGAATTTCGTTGCATTACGATGATGCAAACTTCAGAGTCATGAAAATCGTAACAAAGCGTCGATTAAATAATAAAAAAAAGCGGATGCACTTCGACTACTACACGCGTTGCCGATTTTTTTCGAGTATTTCGATCCCAATCGATCCCAAAATTTGTATCCACCATTTTTATCCAAGATTATAATCGTCAAAACGCGCGTAACTCCAAAAAAAAATTGACTGCAAATTTTCAGGCCATTAAACGTACGGCGACGAAAAAAATATCGAAAACTTGTATTTTTTTCGATCAATTGTTTTTTGGGGCTAAAAATCGATCATTTTATCATCGCAATTGAATTCTGCACTCGAATTTTTACTTTTGCTAAAGATAAAAACGAATTTCATTGCATTACAACGATGCAAACTTCAGAGTCGTACTTTCGAGCGAATTCTCAATTACTTTGAAATTCTACATCGCTCCTCATTACGAAGATGCACAACGGGAAGGCGAATTAAGAGCACGGCGATGGTTCTCAACCGGACTTGATTTCGCGCGAGCGAAAGATTCCTCAAAGCCAAACTATTGGATCAAAAAATTTCTTGACGCTTCCTCCACACACTGGGTCTCCCCGACCCGGAATTATTTCCGCCTTAAACTATTTCTGAGTCAAATTTCGTCACGTTGAAATTAAGAAAATTTTTCTCGTTAAAATCTTTTTTTTTCTTCTGAAATTTCTGCCTGATTTTTCCGTCAGAGGCGCATAAAGGTCCGGGTCAAATTGACCCAGTGCGTCAATGGACCAACCGAATTCGAATTCGTCCAGATCAACAAGATTTTTCAGAAAATCGAATTTTGCGAACAATTTTTCTGGAAAAATTCGTCCGTCATTTATTTGGAAATTTCAAAAAATGGAATAAATCGTTTTTTTTTTCGTTTCATTTAAATGTGTAGCGGTGACGATGAAAAATGACGCTGCGGTTTGCGAAAGACACACTTCGCGGTTTAAAATAACGATTAGAGTGCAGAAAAGCGAACCCCGACCTTTCGTCATTTTCGGTCGCCGCAACGTCTCCTCTCTCTCCTTTCCGCGTCATACGCAACATGCAACTTTCGTTTTTTCGGCTCCGTTCACACAAAAATTTCAGCCACGCCTCCAAGAAATTTTTTTTTCTCTCTCTCTCGCATGCTCGCTCGTACGGATGTCGCGATAATAATTGATTGAGTATAAACATCCCGCGCTCAATCACCGCGCAGCAGTGACTCTCAATCGCGATTTCTGAATCAACAAAAAAAAAAAAAATGTGCTGGGAAATCGTAGCGAATGAGTAAAATGCCGTGTCGACATGCAGGAAATCGTTTGGGGAACGAAATTAAATAAATTATTTGATGGATTCATCGTCATTAAAATTCCCCGGATGTCATTAACATTAAAGATCGAAATAATTAGCGCAATTTCGAATTTTCAATAAATTTGTTGAATACACGGAAAATTAAATTTTCCGATTTTTGGATAATTAAAAATTTTCGTGGTTTTGCCAATATTTTTAACTTTTAACGGAACTACCAGCAAAATTTACGATTGGAATAACAAAAATGCGCTTTTCGGAGAGACTTTCGGAAATATTTCTTGCTGTAATGACTAAATTATTAATTTTTATAATATTTATAGATATTAAATAAATATTGTTTATGATTTTTCATAAAAAGTTTAGTCGAATGTGTCCAACAAAATTTTCTTGTCAGTGTAATGAAAAAAAGATGAAAAATTGTAGAAAATTCAAATCTAATACGAAATTTTTCCGACCCCCCATTTTTCCCGTAAAAACGATTTAAAGTTTCTGTGACGTCATAAAACGCCAATTTCACTGCATAAATAAGAGTGCGGCGGGCTCGCGCTATATTTTTTTTAAATATTTTTGCTGCAATGACTAAATTATTAATATTTATAATATTTATACGGATTTGAATTAATAATATTGATGATTTTTCATAAAAAGTTAAGTCGAACGTGTCCACCGAAAAATCGATCTTGTCCAACAAAATTTTCTTGTCAATGTAACGAAATTTAATGTTTCCTGATGATCCTGAAGTTTGCATCGTTGGAATGCAAAGAAATTTCGTTATTTCTTCAGCAAAGCCAATAATTGTTATTGAATATTTGGTCCGGCCAATAAAACGATTCTCTCTTGCGACCAAAAAACTCATTCGACTCGAAAAATTGCGACGATTTTAAAAATTCAATAAATAATCCATAGAAAAATGTTTTTCGTTGAATCTCAACGTTGCAAACTTCCGAGTCATTGTTTCCTGAACATTTATCAAGAAACAACAACGTTTCGTGTGTGAAAATTGTGTCAAGTACGTTGCATGTTGGGACGACGAGTATTACGCGTATGGAGATATCAGAGGACTCCACAGATGAATATATTTGTGTGGTTAATGTCATTGAGTTATTGCTCGCGAGCGTTCGCGTAACCGGACACTGGTCGTATTCGCAAAACACGATTCCACCAACACGAAACATCCTTACGCAGCATCCTATGAAATTGAACCAAGTGCATAAACCCTGTAGAGATAACAATCGAATTCCGATGGTGGAATTTGTTTGTGTCACTTGTGAAGTGTACCAGGAAATACTCGATCGAGTGTTTATTAACGGAAGTGACTTGATGCAGCGCGAAAAAAACAAAACAAATGTTTTTCAAGGAGAGATAAAAAAGTGGTTGGTTGGCTCGCGTGTTTGCAGCGATCTCCGCAACGCCGGGGTGCTGCATTTCCGCAGGATCATCGCTAACCCTGACCTATGACACCAGGGCAAGTGGAGTTTCGTCCCCACCACTGTAATCCCCCCTAACTGGCGACCGGAAATGCACGACGAATTTTATTTCTCCTCCAATTTCAATTCCCCCCTGACGCTCGTCCTTCCCAATCGAAAAATCCATTCCAGTCGCGTTTTTCTATGATTTATCGCATTTTTTAAGTCCACAAAGATTTCTTAACTGTTTTCTTCCCTCAAACTGTCCAGGACAACACTCTCAATGTTGCCTCGTTATCAAACCAACCTCCCCCGACCATGTCCACCCGAGTAGAACGATCAATAACCGGCTGGGCTTTCTCGCACCAATGCGACCAACCACCACCTTCCCGACCAGCACCATTAACAATGTATATCTGTATTTTCTCTGCTATAAGCTCTTCAACGTCTAGTCGACAGGCCAAAAATCTACACTGAAAAGAAAATTTTGTTGAAAAAGATGGATATTTCGTTGGATACGTTAAACTAAACGTTTTTTCGAAAAATCACGATAATTTTGTCATTTCAGCAAAAAACATTCTGGAAAATCTTTTCGGAAAGTAAATTTTTGTCATTCCAATCGTAAATTTTGCTTACAGTTCCGTTACAAATGAAAAATATTGTCGAAATGACGAAAATTTTGAAATTATCCCAAAATATTTAGTTCGCTCTATTCAACAAAATATCGACGTTTTTTCACAAAATTTAATTTTCAGTGTAGCGGACGTTTTCATGACTCTGAAGTTTGCATCGTTGGAATGCAACAAAATTGATGTTTATCTTTGCCAAAAATAATTAGTCAAATGCAGAATGCAATTACGCGAAAATTGACGCGAAAAATTTGGTTGACATTGGAAATTGAACGAATCTTCTATAAAATTCAATATTTTTCGATGCATTCCAACGTTGCAAACTTCGGCATCATGACGTTTTATCAAGCACAGGGACAAGGACGTTTTGAGCTTCATTTTGTAAAATACATTCTCTAGTTAAATTTACTTTCTACGAATCGTTCCAGCGACACTGTACCGAGGGATTTTTCTTTTGATACGCAAAAAAATTGATTTTCCCATCATTTTTTCACCTTTTTGTCCTCTCAACGGATCCGGAGCGCCGTTACAATTTGTTTTCATGAATTTTTCATTTCCAGACACGTCGATATTCGACGAGGATTTTTTTTCTCGCCATTTTTTTCGATTTCTGTAGTTGATTTTATGATTCTGAGGTAAAAATTCACGTAAACGTCGACCTCGATGGCTGGATTTTTTAAGGAGGTTGGCTACATACGAGAATATGATAAGAATTCCATAAACATTCGTGATAACATTCTTGGCGAATAATTCGAGTTTACAATATGCAAAAAATTTAGTTATATATATCTGAATCCAATGCTCATGCATGTAAACTCATGACTCTGAAGTTTGCATCGTTGTAATGCAACGAAATTCGTTGTTTATCTTTAGTAAAAGTAATAATTCAAGTGCAGAATTTAATCAAGATGATAAAATGATCGATTTCAATCCCCAAAAATCATTTCGGCTGGATAAATTTGGATAACATTGAAAATTGAACGAATCAACAATAAAATCAAATATTTTTCGTTGTATTCCAACGTTGCAAAGTTCAGCATCATAATTTTTATCAATTTCGACACTTTGAGCTGGAAATTTTTCTCTGAATGCAATTGACTTGAAATTTGAGGATTGGAACGGAATAAATTGCTCGAAAAATATGACTCTGAGGTTTGCAGCGTTGGAATTCAACAAAATTCGTTTTTTATCCTTAGCAAAACTAATAATTCAAGTGCAGAATTTAATTACGATGATAAAATGATCGATTTTGAGCCCCAAAAAGCATGTCGGCTGGATAAATTTGGATGGTATTGAAACCTGAACAAATCATCAATAAAATCAGATGTTTTTCGTTGTATTCCAATGCTGCAAGCTTCAGCATCATGTAAACTCTACTGTTCAATTAATCGATAACTGTGTAGAAGAAAAATATCAAAAAATGTGAATTTTCATATTAAATACTTCATTATTTCATTAATTTCATTAAACTCTAATCATTTCGAACTTTCCTATGCTTTTAACATGGCAACATCGTGTGTGTTGCCTTAAGATACACGATGCTGAAGTTTGCAACGTTGGAATGCAACGAAAAATATTTGATTTTATTGTCGATTCGTTAAATTTTCAATGTCATCCAAATTTTTCGAGCCGATATGTTTTCGAGAGGCGAAAATCGATCATTTTACCATCGTAATTAAATTCTCCATTTAAATAATTATTTTTGGCAAATATAAAAAAGAATTTCGTTGCGTTGCAACGATGCAAACTTCAGAATCGTCAAGATATGATGAAAACGAAATTTTTTCGATGCGAAATTTAGTAAAGTAGTCCGAAGCTCGGAGGATCCGTTGAATTTGTAAGAGAGTTTGCTTGTGAGAAGGTTCGATAGGACGGAAAATGGCCCATATGCGTCGCGCTGGGTGCTTCGCCGGGTCTGCGGGAGTCTCGCACAGTGAAACATGCGCTATCGTGACTAACTCCACGACCAACAGTGGCCCGTACGCGTGCGCCATTGAGAGTGAAAAAAAAGAACGAGGAACGGGTGGTCGTCGAAGAAACCCCCGGATTTGGCGAAACCCTCCCTCTCTCTCTCTCTCTTTCTCTCTTGCTCTCGCGAGTCGGCTCTATCGTTCGTGCGCCCCTCTTTGGCAACGTATATTAGCGTGGCTCGGTAATGCCCGAGCTAGGCCAGTCGCGATAGAAGCCTGGAGAAATCGAGAGCTCGGAATCTTGTCTCTGACTTTGTTGGAAAATCTTGTCAAGTCCTTCACACGCTTTTCGCCCCTCAATCTTGCGGGGAAAATCATTATTTTCTGGGTTTCCTTGGGCAATCGCGAATGTATCGAATCTTTGGTGACCAAGATAACAAAACGAATATTTAATTCGTTGTCAATTGGTGCTCACGCGCAAATTCACTGAGTGAAACGATCCAGTCGGTTCTTAATTCGTTACGGAGTCCTGAGAATTCTCGATCTTTGGAAAATTCACTTTTTCTCACGCCCAACGGACTCTCGAACAAAAGGACGACGCTCCAAAGGCTCGTCGAGGATAATATAAAACAAAGTAGCGTGCAGCCCGAGACTTTATCAACCAGATAAAAGCACGACTTATGCGTCAGCGCCGAGCAGGTAAATTTTTCGGCAATTTCAACGACCCACCCCTTCGACTTGTTCTCACCCTTCGACATCCCTCCGTTTCCAGGTTCTTCCAACTCTTTGACGTCACATTTTTTCCACCTTCGAATCTCGATTCTCAATCAACTCGATAATCGGTCGACGCTGAAGTTCGCAACGTTGGAATTCAACGAAAAATATTCATTTTCATTGATAATTTGTTGAATTTTACAAATAATCCAAATTTTCTCAACCGATTTACTTTTTCGGTCGGAAAAATCGATCGTTTCATCCTCGCAATTACATTCTGCAATTAAATAATAAGCTCAGCCACAGAAAAAAAATAATTTCGTTGCCTTTCAACGATGCAAACTTCAACGTCGTGCTGATCGATCGGTACTCGTGAAAATTCATTCTCACAGAGAAATTTTCCTGATCCCATGCGAACGCTCACCGTATGTCGCAACAATGTACGAAAAAATTTGAAAAAAAAAATCCACTGCCAAAAAAATTTCATGGATTTTGAAAAATTCTCATTAAAACTCAGAGAATTGAATTAATTTAAAAAAACAACGGACTCTATTCGAATTATCGTCGACGATTCTCGTAAGTGCTAAAATTTCTTCGTTGAGGCGTGAAATATTTTGAGAGAATTCCAACAAATGGAGAATGTCAGGGATCGAGTCGAAAAATTTACCAAACGGACAATACGTTAAGTATAAATAAATATTTCACAGCGAGTTACCGATAATTCGATTCAGAGATTCCGCTCCGGATGCAAATTTCATCAACGATTGTTAAAACTTTTTGACGACCGCGTGGCAAATTCTCTTCGTACCCATAAAAAACATTCCGGAAGCTTCGGAAGTTTGTCAGGAAAGTAGAAAAACGATATTTACCCTCGAGAACAAGAAAATTCGTGTAGAAAACCGAATCGTTCATTTTTTTGTCACTCAATTTACGCGAACTGAGATTTTTTCATTTTTATCGATTGAAAAAGAATTTTTGCAAGTGAAGAACTTTCGCGACTGGATTTTCCTAAATTTTGATTTTTTTGGATATTACGAGACACGAAAATGATGTGGAGATTCGAAATAGACGGATTGGAATTTTTATCGATTCACGAGCGTCTCCTGGGAAAACATAATTGGAAGATTTACACTGAGTTAGGGAAAAACCATTTCGTGATGTTTTTCTTATGATGCTGAAGCTTGCAACGTTGGAAAACAACGAAAAATATCTGATTTTATTGATGATTTGTTCAGGTTACAATATCATTCAAATTTATCCAGTCGATATGCTTTTTGGGGCTTAAAATCGATCATTTTATCATCGTAATAAAATTCTGCACTTGAATTATTATTTTTGCTAAGGATAAAAAACGAATTTTGTTGCATTCCAACGATGCAAACCTCAGAGTCATATTTTTCGTGCAGTTTATTCCGTTGCAATCCCCAAATTTCAAGTCAATTGCATTCAGAGAAAAATTTCCAGCTCAAAGTGTCAAAATTGATAAAAATTATGATGCTGAAGTTTGCAACGTTGCAATACAACGAAAAATATCTGATTTTATTGATGATTTGTTCGGGTTTCAATATCATTCAAATTTATCAAGCCGATTTGCTTTTTCGGGGCTTAAAATCGATCATTTTATCATCGTAATTAAATTCTGCACTTGAATAATTTTTTTTGCTAAGGATAAAAAACGAATTTCGTTGCATTACAACGATGCAAACTTGAGAGTCATTTTTCTTCGGGATGAGAAAAGTCTGATGGGTGGTGCCCGAGGTCCATATGTGTGTTGGCTGGGAAACCGCATGATCGATAGAAACGTCGTACAAGAACGAGAGTATCCAACACTAGAAATAATTGGCGTTTTAATGTCCATGACGTTTTATTTTCACGTATGAAATTGAGAGATAAGAACTTGGCCGCGAGGGCGATATCATCGTTGGTAAACTTTTCAACTTTATCGTCAACGATTTGACTACGAAGTGACGTTCAATTTTTCAAATGATTCGAGTATTTTTTTGCTCCATTATAAATTGTCAGCAATTTTCATATTCTTTTTCTTCCATTATTCATCGAACGTTGAGCGTCGTGTACGACGAAAAAAATGGTTGAATTATTAATTGCCAAGAACTTGACAAACACGTTCTCGAGCATATTCGACTTTTTGATGTTCACAGCGAGCTCTACCAATTTTTTTTACGTTTCGAATTAAGTGAAATTTGAAATGAAATTTTTGCAAACGTTCAACTTCTAGGCCATTTTTCTTGAGACTCTGAATATTTTCTCTAAACGTAATTAATCGTTGTGGTGTAGAAACGTAGATGTGGTACAGAGACGTTCCGATTGGTACGAGTCAAGCTCTTGTGTAGCCCCACACAGTCGTTATTATCGATCGGACGTGCATTGAAATCCGAGCCAGAGTTGTAAGGGAATATATGTAGAAAATCTGTATAACAAAAGCTCTACGGTGTAAAGCAGTTGCCTATTAAAATAACGCGATTGATTTTTGCCAGTGCGATTGGTGTCGCTGAGAACACGACCAAGTTTCTTACATTCGTCGTTCCAACGACTAAATTTGCCATGACTCTGAAGTTTGCATTGTTGCAATGCAACGAAATTCTTTTTTATCTTTAGCAAAGGTAATAATTCAAGTGCTGAATTTAATTACGATGATAAAACGATCGATTTTGAGCCCCAAAAAGCATGTCGGCTGGGTAAATTTGGATGATATTGAAACCCGAACAAATCGTCAATAAAATCAGATATTTTTCGGTGTATTCCAACGTTGCAAACTCCAGCATCATTATTTTTATAAATTTTGACACTTTGGGCTGGAAATTTTTCTCTGAATGCAATTGACTTGAAATTTGGGCATTGGAACGGAATAAACTGCACGAAAAATGTGACTCTGAAGTTTGCATCGTCGTAATGCAACGAAATTCTTTTTTATCTTTAGCAAAAGTAATAATTCAAGTGCAGAATTTAATTACGATGATAAAACGATCAATTTTGAGCCGCAAAACGCATATCGGCTGGATAAATTTGGATGATATTTAAACCTGATCAAATCATCAATAAAATCAAATATTTTTCGTTGTATTCCAACGTTGCAAACTTCAGCATCATGTAATTTGTCTCGTTCCTTCGTGCAAAGTTTCTCGACCAATTTCCCACGACACTGAAGTTCACAACGTTGGAATTTAACGAAAAATACGATTTTCTATTCATTTTTTGTTCATTTTCAAAAACCATGACAATTTTCATACCGATTTTGTGTCTGGATCCTAAAAAAAGATCGTTTCATTGTCCTGGCGAAATACCGAATCAAAATTTTCAATAAAAAACCGAATTTGGTTGCATTTCAACGATTCAAACTTCAACATCGTAAATTCCCGAGTATTTTCCATTCCATTTCTTTCGATTTTGATGAAATTTTTATTTTTCAATCTGCGTCTCTGAATTGTTGGCCTCAAAATATACTTTTTTGGACCCTGGTCTGAAAAATCAACAAAAAAATTTGACCAATTTTCGTTTTTCTGATAAAATATGCTGAATCCTATAAATTAAAAATGGCA
The DNA here is from genome assembly GCA_037043255.1 of Diadegma fenestrale. Classification (NCBI taxonomy): domain Eukaryota; kingdom Metazoa; phylum Arthropoda; class Insecta; order Hymenoptera; family Ichneumonidae; genus Diadegma; species Diadegma fenestrale. The sequence continues at coordinate 13,657,185 of CM073317.1, forward strand.
CACTTTTGGGATCGATTTTTTTTTTGAATATATTGAAATCACGAATATCGATCGCATAGAAAGCATCGTGACAGGGCGGCACAAATATTGCGGTGTTGTTTTATGCGTTAGAGCCTCTAAAGAGACTCGCGATCGCCTAATCCTCTTTGGCAATGTTTTCGCAACGGGATTGTATAACCAGGAACATTGATGGGTGGAAGTTTTAACGTCCCGACGACGTATAATAATGTTGCGTAATTAGGGTATCGAGGATCTGATCAAAACGAAACAGAAGCGAGCGATGGACAAAAATGTTATAAATAAAAAGCTGGAAGGCTGGAATCGTCGTTTTGACAACAAAAATCGATTTTTTAAATGATTCCGAAGTTTGCATCGTTGAGATGCAAGGAAAAACATTTTTTCTATTGATTATTTATTGAATTTTGAAAATCGTGGCAATTTTTCGAGTCGATTGAGTTTTTTGGTCGCAAGAGAGAATCGTTTTATTGGCTGGACCAAATATTCAATAATAATTATTGGCTCTGTAGAAGAAATAACAGAATTTCGTTGCATTCCAACGATGCAAACTTCAGGACCATATTTTTTTTATTTATTTCACAACTGATTTACTATTTTTTTAAAGCCACAACCATTTTCATTTTTTTGGGGAAACCCAGAGAGATATCCATACGAGGGCTAATGACGATTTGGGAGATTCTGGTATTTTTTTATGACTCTGAAGTTTACAACGTTGAGATTCACCGAAAAACATTTTTTCTATTGATTATTTATTGAATTTTGAAAATCGTGGCAATTTTTCGAGTCGATTGAGTTTTTTGGTCGCAAGAGGGAATTGTTTTATTGGCTGGAGCAAATATTCAATAATAATTATTGGCTTTGCTGAAGAAATTACAGAATTTCGTTGCATTCCAACGATGCAAACTTCAGGATCATTGTGTAGCCGCCCTCCTTAGAGAATGACGGTGGAACGTAATTATCGATATTACGTACTCGTTGATAAAAAGTTTCTCCATTTATCGGAGACTTTCTTGAAGGTCTTTGAAAACGTATTTCACGCGGTCACGCTTCGTTGCATTTGCGAAAAAACATTTGACGATAAGCCCGATAAGACGAGGAGCGTGCTTGAGGAAATTGCGATTCGGCTGTTTTATATAGGAAAACTTTTCTTTATCGTTTGATCGTAAAGCGATAAGGAATTCATGTGCATTCCACCTTTTCATCGATTCCCTGCGATTTCCTGCAGCTCGATCGCCTGGAAATAATCGATGAATATTACAAATGGCGACAGTTAAATTTACGATTCGATTTCTCGTGTTAATTTTCGTTTTTTTTCCTGCTACGACGTGAAGCCAGAAAACAAAGTTGACAAATGCAAAACGTCATCGGCTTGACAGTTGTTGGTTGATTTTCATTTTTTTTTCGTTCATACACAAAAATCTTCATGTGACAGATACAAATTCGGGAAATCGCTCGCGGGCGGGATCACACGGTCCACCAATTCCTTTAAATGTTCGATCGGAATGAGAATTTAGTGCGCGAGTAATTAGTCTAAATGATTGGCACGACGAAATTATCGGAGATTCCAAAGTTCGGAGGAAACGACTTGTGGTCGCTGGAGAAATTGACAAACGGAGAAAAAATCTCGCGTGCAAATCTCAGAGAAAAGAAAAAAGGAGGACGACGGATCCGTCCGCGAGCGACGTCAGAGCAAACAGATTTCCAATGATTCCTCATCACGGCAATATTCTTTACGAATTCACTGTATCATCGATGGTTTTGACGAAAAAAAAGAGAAAATAAGTTTCGAGTGTCCAAAATTCTGGAGGAAAACGATTTTCGGTCATTTTGTTACCCAACTTGGGGAATCGGTGATGGTCGAAATGTCACTGAAAACCTCGAGCTCCTCGTACGTTCGTTTTCACAAAAATGTTCAAAAAAATACTCGCGATTTTAAAATCACGTTTAATTTCGATGGAAAGTACGAAAAATCGAGTTTTTGTTGCTTTTTTCGCGTGAGGCGAGAATTAGGGAAATTATTTAGAAAAAATTTGACTCAATTTACTGTTGAGGCTCGTTGTTGATTTGGTGGTTGATTTGCCATGTAGAAACATCCAGGATATCATCCAGAGGGAAAGGATCGGTCTACAGTACAGGCGGCGGTGGCAGGACAGTGTCCAGACATCGTACAAACAAAACCAGCATCATCGCTTACGCTCGGTGTAATCGTTCGTTACGTGGGACTGTAGAGTCGCCGCTATCTTCGTTACCATCGTGGTACAAGGATTTTATAATTGAGAGCACGAGCTTCGGCCAGGCAGCGTGTATGATCATTGAAGACTACCCCCCTCTGCCCACGAGATCGAGGCAAAACCTGCACCAAGATACCACCGAACGATTCCTGAATCATTTGGTCCTGCCTAAGCACGGGACCTCAAAATTTTCCAGGTAAAATCAACACTTAATAATCGAAAACAACAGAAGTTTCAAATTCTATGCAATCCTTTTTAAACCTTCGAGTCTATACTGGGTCGTTTTGACCCCAAACATTTTTTGGCACCGATTGCTTTGCATTTCATGACAACGGAAAAAAAATTAAGGAGGTTCCGTTAAAGCGATAATTAGATTCAAATCTGAAAACGAAATATGTTGTTATTTAGGCATCAAACTTTAATCTCTTTCAAAATCATCCCAGTTCAACCAAGTTTTACTCCATATTTTCCAAGTCGAAAGTCACTTGATTCAACATTGGCTTTACGCAAATTTCTCACCCTTATGAAATCAGAAAAATATTAAAAATACTTCGCGATTAGATAAAACGCGTATTAAAATCTCAATTTATAAGAAAAACTCCAAGAGTTCCGAATCAATAAAAAAATAGTGGGGTCAACGAATGTTTGGAGGAGATATTTCTAGTTAAAATCGACAGAATGCTCAGAACGTCTCATTTTTTAGGAGTTTGGCAACGAATCGCTTGCTAAACGAAAAGCAGATGGTCATATTTTGTTGGGAATTGTGCCTCACTTGATTCGTTATTCCCTGCGCCATAGCGGAACCTCCTCAAGTCCATAAATCATGGATAATTCACTACGAAAAAAGTCTTAAAAAAAAATTCAGTGAAAAAAACGATGAATTTTTGAAAAAATGGCATTTATGGAGAAACTCATGGTTGGTTTGGTTTTTGTTCAGTAACAGGCATCGGAAGCTTCAGCCGTTCAGAGAAACGTGACTGTCATCACTGGGTAGTGCGGCAGGCCTAACCGCAAAAAACGAAAAGCACCCTGACTCGACACGCATCGTGCTACCATCGGGTAGCATCGACTCGAATAGCCGTGCAAGGTCGTCGAAAGACTTTCAAACTGTCGTCGCTGACGGGCGTCGTAGTAGCCTGGAGATCCGGAAGAGCGAGGTCTAAGACGTTACCAACCTGAGAGGCGTCGAAGCCGTAGCAACGGGGGAACGAGAGAGAGCTGTGAAGATACGGGGCGTTGCCGCCGTCATCGGAGAGCGAGAATAGTCGGTTATCGAGCGGATATTGTGATTCTTTTGAATAAAGAGAAACGAGTAAGAGAAAAGAGGGAAGAAAGTGAGCGACGGATAAGAGATAAAAGTAGAGCGAACCCAATACGAAGAAGCACAAAAAGAAGAAAAAAGATAAAAAGCTTACAAACATTTGCAACGTTTATCTAGCGAAATAATCGGTTTAATTTGGTGAATATTGTCAAGAGTAGACGAAACAGCTTAACCATGGGAACCTTGAACGTAAATCGTGGCGTCAGCGATGCGTTTTATCGCTACAAAATGCCTCGTATCCAAGCGAAAGTCGAAGGCAAAGGAAACGGCATTAAAACGGTTATCGTCAACATGGTCGACGTTGCCAAGGCTATTGGACGTCCAGCCACGTATCCGACCAAGTATTTCGGTTGCGAGCTTGGCGCACAAACGCAATTTGACTTCAAGAACGAGCGTTTCATCGTAAACGGCTCGCACGAGGCCAACAAGCTTCAGGATCTTCTGGACGGTTTCATCAGGAAATACGTTCTTTGTCCTGCGTGCGATAATCCCGAGACCGAGTTGCTCGTCAGTGCGAAAAAGGGCACGATTTCCCAAGGCTGCAAAGCTTGCGGTCATCACGGTCTCCTCGAGAGCAATCACAAGCTCAATACTTATATATTGAAAAATCCACCGAGCTTGAATCCAGCCGCTCAAGGGAGTTCGTTGACCGAAGGGAAACGTGGCAAGCGTTCGAAACGCACCAACGGCGACGCGAACGGTGATCGCTCTGGCTCGCCTGACAACGACACCTCAACAACCGATATCGACGTCGAGGCTCCGCTCAAAATTGCCACCGATGCCGACGACGACGCCAACTGGGCCGTTGACGTTTCCGAAGAAGCCGTTCGCGCTCGTCTCCAAGATCTCACCGACGGCGCTAAAGGCATGACCATCAGCGAAGATCTTGACAAAACCGAAAAAGAACGCATGGACATTTTTTACAAACTTGTCAAATGCCGTCGCGATGCTGGACAATTGGACAATCACAAAGAATTCGTTGCCGAAGCTGAACGCCTCGAAATCAAAACCAAAGCGCCTCTCGTACTCGCCGAATTGCTCTTCGATCAGGGCATCGCTGCCCAAGCCAAGAAATATCGCGTTCTACTTCTTCGCTTCACTCACGATGACATCAAAGCACAGAAATACCTCCTTCGAGGTATCGAACAAGTTATCGCACTTCACAAGGACTCTCTTATGCCAAAAGTTCCCGGAATTCTCAAGGTTTGTTCGATTCTTTGTTTTTAATACCGCGAGGCAATTTTCTGTTGTTGAATTTTGAGCAAAACGTCCAAAACCTTGGCGATTCATTTTTTTCCTCTTTCATACTGACGAAAAAACGATTTTAAAAGTTGAATAATGAGGAAATTGCGAATTTTTCTTATCGTGCTCGTTTGGCCTCAGAAAATCATCCAAAATCTTAGCGATTCATTTTTTTCCTCTTTCATACCGACGCAAAAACGATTTTGAAAGTTGAATGATAAGGATTTTGCGAATTTTTCTTGTACATTTAAAAGAAATTTTTCTCACCGTGCTCGTTTGAACTCAGAAAAACATCCAAAACTTTAGCGATTCATTTTTTTCCTCTTTCATACCGACGCAAAAACGATTTTAAAAGTTGAATAATGAGGAATTTGCGAATTTTTCTTGTACATTCAAAAGAAATTTTTTTCACCGTGCTCGTTTGCCCTCTGCAGCTCTTTTACGACTACGACATTCTGGAAGAAAAAGCTTTGTTCGAGTGGGCGAGCAAAGCAAGCAAGAAGTACGTATCGAAGGAATTGTCTCAGGAGATTCACGACAAGGCTGCGCCTTTCCTTACGTGGCTGAAGGAAGCCGATGAAGAAGAATCCGAGTCCGAGGAAGAAGATGATGATTTGGAGGTCAGTAAACATCGTCGAATAAAAAAAAAAAAAAAGCTGCAACTTTAAGTTGAAGTGAGAATTGTCAATAATTTTGCGTTTTATTTCATTCACTGCAGATCGAGTATGACGACAGAGCGAAGCAGCCGTTGAAGCAACAGCAGCAGCAGCAGCAAAAACAAATGGTTAAGAAGCCGATCGAGGACGAATACGAGGGAGAAGATTTCGACATCGACGCGATTTAAATGGAAGAAAAAAGATGATAAACGATGAAAGACTTCGTTTGGAACGACCACCGCAAATCTCTATTTATCTTTCTCTTTTTCTCCCTCCCCGCGCACACACTAGAGAGGAAAAAACGAAATGAGTCACTCCACTCAATAATTACACTCGAAATACAAAGTTTTCGCGTTTTTTTCTTATTTTCACGTTCGCCTTTTTCGTACACGGAGAATCGTTACAATCCTGATTGAAACCGTCATCGCCTTTTTCTATCTCTTTAATTACAAAAAGACAAAAAAATTGAAAAAAAAAAAACGCCAAGTAATTTACACACGCGCACACGCATTTGACGTTCCCGTGTCGAGACTTTGCGACTAAACGGGCTCAAGGGATCCCCAAACGAATTCGATAATTCTTTCAAATGTTCAGCTTCCAACTGTTAATTTTAATCTCGATTCTCTCGTTGTTTTGTCCTTTTTTCTCTTCCGCTCCGTTCCGTTATTTTTTCTTTCGTTTACGACGCAATATCGCCAGGAATTATTACGGTTGCGAGACGATTTTATCCGTGCCTATTTCTCCCGTCCTCGGAGCACACGAATTCCCTTCCTGTCGCGCTATGTCCCTGCGACTCGATCCCAACCACTGTTTTTCACTCTTGGAAAATCTTATTACTCTATTCTCTATACTAATTAATCGACGATATGTCTTTTTCATCGCGATTAATGTGAAATTGTTGAACTGCTAAAAACAAAAGAAACAAATAAATAAATGCGTTCCTTTCTCCATGTTGTACACCATTTTTTTTAGTGCATTAATCGTACTACTCAAAAATTTCCTCGATTATGAATGAATATTCGAATTATAATAAACATTGTTTTATCGCAAAATCAATTGTATGGATTTCTTACCTTTTTTCCATTAGTATTAGTCATTAAGGAGGTTCCGCTATCGCGCAGGGAATAACGAATCAAGTGAGGCACAATTCCCAAAAAAATGACCATCTGCTTTTCGTTCAGCAAGCGATCCGTCGCCAAACTCCTAAAAATGAGATGTTCCGAGCATTCTGTCGATTTTAACTAGAAATATCTCCTCCAAACATTCGTTGCCCCACTATTTTTTTATTGACTCGGAACCCTTGGAGTTTTTTTTATAAATTGAGATTTTAATACGCTTTTATCTAATCGCGAAGTATTTTTAATATTTTTCTGATTTGATAAGGGTGAGAAATTTGCGTAAAGCCAATGTTGAATCAAGTGACTTTCGACTTGGAAAATATTTAGTAAAACTTGGTTGACTTGGGATGATTTTATAAATTCATTATTCGTGAATGACCATCTGCTTTTCGTTTGGCAAGCGATCCGTTGCCAAACTCGTAAAAAATGAGATGTTCCGAGCGTTCTGTCGATTTTAACTAGATATATCTCCTCCAAACATTCGTTGACCCCACTATTTTTTTATTGATTCGGAACCCTTGGAGTTTTTTTTATAAATTGAGATTTAAATACGCGTTTTATCCAATCGCGGAGTATTTTAAATATTTTTCTGATTTCATAAGGGCAAGAAATTTGCGTAAAGTCAATGTTGAATCAAGTGACTTTCGACTTGGAAAATATGGAGTAAAAGTTCGTTGACCTAGGACGATTTTGAAAGAGATTAAAGTTTGATGCCTAAATAACAACATATTTCGTTTTTAGATTTTGATCTAATTATATCGCTCTACTAACGGAACCTCCTTAAACAAAAAAAAGCAGTTTTACTTTTTTTCTGGAAATATCGACCAATTGAGAGCAAATAAGACCGGCGGAATTCGGTTCTTCGTTCAAGTTCATTTTTCATGTGCGTAAGTACGTTCTTTTTTAATTGTATAAATAACTCCATTGTGACTGGACCCATCGAGTGCAAATCTTGTTGGATGCAAAGCGAACGGCGAAGTGGAGGGGAATTTTTCTTGGTAATGAAAAAAATGCGAACACTCTCGTAATCGCCATTTGAAACAATCACTCTCTGTATAGTAATTCTCTCGGACCGCCAGGACCGCTAGTTATGTTGTGTATATATGTATTTCGGTAGTTGGGTTTGGGTGGTTAATTTAAAAAAAGATGGCGACCATGAGGGGCCAGCTCGACGTACGATCTTCGAGCTGTCTCCGTAAATATCGAATATTCTTCATAATAGTGATAACAATATTATCGGTGCAAGTGTATCTCGCGTACGAATTTTTCACGCTGGAAAATGCGAGTAGTCGTCCAGGACGATCGTCATCGGGTGAGGTGAGTGTTAACCTATTTGTGGATTCTCATAGCTCGTAGTTTTCAAGGCCAACTTTGCTGGTTCGAGATTCGAGTTTGACAGGTGCGCGACATGTCAAACGTAATAATTTCGATGACTTTGTCGTTAAGGGTGGTTCGTCGCAACCGGAAGAAGGGGAGGGTTTGCCAAAAGCTTCGCGCCAGTTGAAATTGCCACCGGATAAAAAATCCAACGACAAAACATCGACGAATAATCATCATGGCAATCGCACAGTTAGATTAAAACTCGATAAAAAAACTCTCAATTTTACCCCCATTTGTGACGTCACGGGGCGAGAAGCTGTCAGTGCCGTCACTAGGGCTCGCACTCAGTCCTGCAAACAACGAATCGTCAACGTCACTTGCCTCGGACTGAGCGGCTCGCTCTTTCCCCAAAGATTATACGCTTCCTGTCCTCACTCGCCAGGCTTTGATAAGGTTCCTAAAAGCCTCGGCTGCTTCAAGGACGACAAAACTCTTAGAATACTCTCCGGTTATTACGCCATTTACAAAGGCAACAATTCGCCGGAACAATGCGCCTTCATGTGTCTCCAGTCCGGCTATCCGTACGCGGGAGTCGAATATTCGTAAGACACGATTTTTAATCTCTTGATTATTACGAAATTGCCTGATGCATGGGAATTCATGTTTTTCGTACGTGAATTCGTAGGGTCGAATGTTTCTGCGGTATGGAAGAGCCGCCGCGTGTCAAGAGACTTCCGGACTCGAGTTGCAACATGAAATGTCCTGGGGAGCCAAAATCATCCTGCGGCGGTTATTTGACCATCAATGTTTTCCGGACTGGCATTCAAAGTAACGAATTTTGTGTTATTTCCCTTTGCAACGTCTGACTATAAACAAGGATGATTGGAATGTGACGAAATTCTTTTTTAAATTAGGCAAAAATAGTTATTTAAATGGAGAATTGAATTAGGATGATAAAATGATCGAATTGATCGAATCAACAATAAAATAAAATATTTTTCGTTGCATTCCAACGTTGCAAACTTCAGCATCGTTGGAATGCAATGAAATTCTTTTTTATATTTGGCAAAAATAATTATTTAAATGGAGATTTGAATTAGGATGATAAAATGATCGATTTTTGCATCTCGAAAACGTATCCGCTCAAAAAATTTGGATGACATTGAAAATTGAACGAATCAACAATAAAATAAAATATTTTTCGTTGCATTCCATCGTTGCAAACTCCAGAATTATTGGAATGCAACGAAATTCTTTTTTATATTTGGCAAAAATAATTATTTAAATGGAGAATTGAATAAGGATGATAAAATGATCGATTTTTGCCGCCCAAAAAGCATATTGGCTTGAAAATTTGGAATGACGTTGAAAATTGAACGAATGAACAATAAAATAAAATATTTTTCGTTGCATTTCAACGTTGCAAACTTCAGCATCATTGGAATGCAACGAAATTTTTTTAAATATTCGGCAAAAAGAATTATTTAAATGGAGATTTGAATTGGGATGATAAAATGATCGATTTTTGCCACTCGAAAACGTATCGGCTCCAAAAATTTGGATGACATTGAAAATTGAACGAATGAACAATAAAATAAAATATTTTTGAAGTTTGCAACGTTGAAATGCAATGAGAAATATTTTATTCTATTGTTGATTCGTTCAATTTTCCATGTCATGCAAATCTTTCAAGCCGATACGTTTTCGAGTGGCAAAAATCGATCATTTTATCATCGTAATTAAATTCTCAATTCAAATAATTATTTTTGCCAAATATAAAAAAGAATTTCGTTGCATTCCAACGATGCAAACTTCAGAATCATAAAAAATCGCGACTTTCGATTCACTGCATATTGCCCATACGTTTTGCATGATAATTTGACCGGCCAATGTTCGGCGTTATTAAATAAAATCTCTTCGCAGGATTCAAAGCTCAAGAGGCGAGGAATTCGAGTCTAAAAACCTCCAAGGAACGACCAGTGAGAATCGCATTTTTATTGACTGTTAATGGAAGAGCGAGCAGACAAGTAAAACGCTTGATAAACGTTCTGTATCATCCGTCGCATCTGTACTACATTCACGTCGATGCGGTAATTACGACTCTCACGTGCGAGCGTCTTGTCTTGAGGCTCGAATCTAATTTTATTTGTCTCGACCAGTTGAACGAACTTGATTCGGGCTATTTAAATCTCCGCTTACAGAGACAAGATTATCTATATCGAGAAATGTTGGACGTGGAGAAAACGTGTCGAGCGAACAATATCAAAGTGGCTAAGGGCGTCGGACGTCGTCACGCGAGTATCTGGGGTGGTGCCAGTTTGCTCACCACACTATTGAGCTCTGCCCAACAAATGCTCGAGCATCCTCATCATTGGGACTTTCTAGTCAATCTATCGGAATCCGACTTTCCCATTAAGAGCAACGATCAACTCACTGATTTTTTGACCTGGAACAAAGGCCTGAATTTCGTCAAGTCTCATGGACGAGAAGTTCAACGTTTCATTACGAAACAGGGACTTGACAAGAGCTTCGTTGAATGCGAAGCTCGCATGTGGCGTGTGGGCGATAGAAAATTGCCAAAAGGTAAACATGGAATGACTCTTTTGTCCTCGTCAAGATAAAAAACATTGAGATGTCGCTGAATTTATGAATTTTCATTTTTTACGTTCGATCGCAACATTTCCGAGATTTGTGTTCACAAAAATTAATTGAGGAGGTTCCGCTATGGTCCAATCAAGTGAGGCACAATTCCTAAGAAAAAATGACCATCTGCTTTTCGTTTAGCAAGTGATCCGTTGCCAAACTCCTAAAAATGAGATGTTCCGAGCATTCTGTCGATTTTAACTAGAAATATCTCCTCCACACATTCGTTGACCCCACTATTTTTTTATTGATTCGGAACCCTTGGAGTTTATTTTATAAATTGAGATTTTAATACGCGTTTTATCTAATCGCGAAGTATTTTTAATATTTCTCTGATTTCATGAGGGTGAGAAATTTGCGTAAAGCCAATGTTGAATCAAGTGACTTTCGACTTGGAAAATATTTAGTAAAACTTGGTTGACCTGGGATGATTTTGAAAGAGATTAGAGTTTGCTGCCTAAATGGCAAAATATTTCATGATGCTGAAGTTTGCATCGTTGGAACGCGACGAAATTCTTTTCTATCTTTGCCACAAATAATTATTTTAATGGAGAATTTAATTACGATGATAAAATGATCGATTTTTGCCATTCGAAAAGCAAATGGGCTCGAAAAATTTGGATGACATTGAAAATTGAACGAATCATGAATAAAATCGAATATTTTTCGTTGCATTGCAACGTTGCAAACTTTAGCATCATCATATTTCGTTTTCAGATTTAAATCCAATTATCGCCCGTAATTTTACAGGAATTCAAATTGACGGTGGAAGCGATTGGGTTGCCCTGAGTCGAGATTTCGTCGAGTACGTGGCAAACCCGAATCCGGATGCTCTCGTGGCCGGACTTTTGGAAATATTTCAATACACTCTGCTACCAGCTGAATCATTTTTTCACACAGTTCTACGCAATTCTCGGTTCTGCGATACTTACGTTGACAATAATTTGCACGTTACGAATTGGAAGAGAAAATTGGGCTGCAAATGCCAGTACAAAGCTGTGGTCGATTGGTGCGGATGCAGTCCCAACGATTTCAAGCTCGAGGATTTCTCCAGGATACGCAACACGGCCGAGAGGAATTTATTCTTTGCTAGGAAATTCGAGCCGAGCATTGATCAGCGAATAATCGACAAGGTCGAGGAATGGCTGTATCCGGAAAAAGCAAATCGCTCGAAAAGCAAGGGCTACGACGCGTATTGGCAAAATCTTTACCATCACGCCGACCTGAGTCCGCCAGCGGATGACACGTTGCTAACAATTTCAAATTCCCTCGCTCGACTCTTGTTCTCAAGTTTGAGAATCGAGCGGCAATCGGCTAAATTCCTCGAGACCGTGGCTTATTTCCGTGAAAATAAATTCAAAGGAATTCTCATAACTGCTGAATCCAGTGGCAACAAAAATCAAGAATCCTCCACTTTGCAAAACGATCGTTCCGAAATAATCGAAGCTCTGGTTACGTTACGAAACAATTTTTCCCTCAATGGCGTTTGGGCCGGAAGAATTCAGAGTCTTTCCATTGGCACGGATTATGATCAAAAGGAACAAACTTTCAGGAATTTACTCGGTGGCATTGGACCCATGGCCAGCCCTATTCTTGCTTATGAATTCGATGCTTCTCTCGTCACACCAAGAAATATTTCCGTTTTATGGATCGATCCCCTCGGACGTCTCGCTGACGTCAGTCACCTACAAATCGAGGAATCAAGCCTGGTAATTACTAAATTTACAATATTTAGACTCAACCCTTCGTGGTCATACTGGATTGATTCTACGCAGTCGTTTTTCGAACCCGTATTGAGACCGATCTATCGGCCCGAAAATTCTCAAAAAATTACTGAACAACCCTCGGACATTCCAGTTTAGAAACGAAAAACTTTCCCGAAAGAAATCCAAGGCTAACATATTTTTTTAAATGCAAAATGAAGAAAAAAAACGAGAAAAAAAGTTTTTTCACTAAAATAATCGTCACTTTGTGGATTTTCAATATTTTTGCCTAAAATTTGGACCTGATATTCATCAGATCTGGTTCTTTTGTGAAAAAAATAGTAGGAGAGCGCGCGTTTGGAAAAACATATTAATTCCGTTATTGGAAGTTGGTCGATTTCAAAGTGGATTTTAGAGATTTAGCGTTTAGCGGCGGTAAAACTTATCGCCGCCAACGCGCAATGGACACTACAAACTGTCGTTAAATGACGATTACAGCCCCATTAATTACCGGGAACTAGGAGATATTTACGTAACAAATTGGTCACTGGCTGGATTTTACCCAGAGTGACCTTGAAGCTAAATTACTCTGAATATAAATTCTTTTTTATTAGAGGTGTGCGAATAGTGATCGAATCGAATCGGATCTAATATTAAAATTCGATTCGATTTTTGAATCGAATATTTCGAGTATTCGATAAATTTACGAAAAATAGCGGATTTTCGCAAATTCTTTCGAAATTTTCCCCCGAATATTTTCGAAAAAAAATCAAACATTCGAAAGGAAATCGAATATTCGAAGAAAAATCGGATTTTAGAAAAAAAATCGAATACTCGAAAAAATGTCACATATTCAAAAATATCGAGTATTCGGTTTGAAATTGGAATCAAACAATTTGATTTGATTTGATGCCGAATATTCCAAGTTTTTAAATATTCGCACACCCCTATTTTTTATCCTTCTTACCAAGTGGTTTCCTCGATTTTTTTCCAGAGCCCATAGGCGTGTCGCATAAAATGAGTTTTCCCATAGAAAAGTACAAATTTTCACTATTCAACTTATTTAAAAACGTTTCCATAAAAAAAATCGGTTGTTCTTTGTGCAATTAACGAATAATTAATCAATTAGTCGTAATTGAGTTTTCTGATACAATTTCCAGATGGGATCGGCAAAACCGCAGCTCGGCGAGCCATTAGTTGTCGGGACGTGGCGTGTTTTATTATTCGCGGACACGGTGCTCGTAGGGAGATTGAAATTTCTCGTGACGCCATTATCGTATTGGAAAACCAAGAGAATGACAGCTCGGAAAGCAAAAGAAATTCACAACGGTCCAACGGGAGCGTACAACGTTCAGGAAGAGTTGAATGAAAAATGGGTTTTCGTGTTGAAGAATTTATCGCGAGATGAAATTCCAGAGACGAGTAGAAAAATCGAAGAGCGAACGGGCGACCAACTGGATCGATGGGTCGATAGTCTCGTGTACGATTATTACGAGATCGTCGAAACTTGCTACGCGAGTCTAAATTCGATGAGACGAAGCTCGAAGCAGAGCAAATGCATTCAAACTGATTGGAGCTCGATGAGCCCAGATCCAAAGGCTGATATACGTAACCTATGTCAAAACTATTAAAATAAACTTACCAATTACGTGCCATTCCTCACAATCGGAGAACAAAATGAAAAGGAAGAAGAAGAGAAACTGAAAAAAACTTCATCTCGCCTTTGTACAAACCATCTTCTTAGATATTTTTATATCGAGACAAGCCTGTAAATATACCTCAATGTATTTGTATTTATGAAAATATACCGCGTGATTTACCATTTCCGAAAATGCATTTTTTCTATTTCCCTCGTAACGCGGCTCGAGATGGCGAAATCATTTCGAAAATTCAACGAAGAAAGGAAAATTTCGTGGCAATTTAAAAAAAATCAAACAAAGTATTTCATTATTTCGACTGATTTCTTTGCGGGTTTTCAAAAAAGAAGGAATTTCGGGAAAAGTCGCAAAAACCTCGAAATTTCTTTCCAAGGAATTACTTTTGGTAATTTGGAGGTTCGAGTGAATTTAATTGGCAATCCCCGGCGTCATATGATTTTGAAGGTCAACCAAATGACGTCGGGGTTAGGAATATTTTCAGTAATGGGATTCGAAGCGGTAGCCGCGTAGCGAGAAAAGCGAGGCGCATTTTGGTTTTGAAAATTGGCGCCAAAATAGCAGGGACTTTATTGCTCGAAGGATACGAAAACAGTGGCAAAATTGGCAACGTGATTCGTCGCTCTGCCGCGGAGTGGCGGAGCGTAGTGATAAAAGAGAGAAAAAAATCGTCCGCTTTGACTTCTAGGAAGTTTAACCCAAGATGTCGGGGAATGTTTTGCGCGATGAGCCGCTGCTATGGTTTTGCACGAAATGACTTGCTTGTCGCGGCGAGAGTTTTCAAAATTCCGGCCTAAATCTAAATCCACGAGTGTTGTAACGCGATAGCAACAAAATCGCGTAAACATCCATGTGAATCGTGCGCGGAACGATTTTTATTTCGGACTATTGTTCCGCGAGGGCACAAAAAAAACACGAAAAAAAATACACAAGAGAATTGCAGAGCGAAAAAAACATTGACGAAGGATAAAAACGACGAGATAGTGCAAAAATTAAAAGTGTTCGGCATCAGAATTTTACCGGGGAAGGGGCGGGGGGGGGGGGGCGTTGAGAAACAAAAAATAACACAAGCTTTGGAGAAAAGTGCAGGGAGAAACGCATAGTAGTGAAAATTTTTCAAAACCAACGTCAAAACAACGTCACAAGAATAATTAAACGCAAAAAAAATTGACGACAAAGCATAAACTTTGATATTTTGTAATGGGAGCTAAATCGAGTACCGTCGCTCAGTCAACGAGCGGCAATGGCCAGTCCTCAAACGGCTCAAACGAAACAGCGATGGAAGGTTTTTCCATTCTGCACTCTTTGCAAGGAAGCGTCGGGATGCTCCAGCATCAACAAAGCGGACAGTCGCAGTCGTCCAGATTAGCCGGAGACAGTAGACAACGCGCCAGATCGTTGAGCTCCGTTCCAGATTTAAACTCCGGCGAACAGAGTAGTCTAGCCAATTCGGTCGGTGTCAACGTCGGACAAGCTCTCGGTCTTGTTAATCTCGACTCTGACGACGGTGACGAGGACAGTGGACGAGTTTACGCCGCACACAGCTTGCCTTCTCACATCTGGTCACTCAACGGTGAGTAAAAACCAACGATTACGATTTTTTTCAACTTTTATCAGCTGCCGACAAACTTTGTCCGCATTTTTTATCAAAACCTTCGCGTTTGGACGGTTTTGCTTGAGCCAGACCCGATTCACAAATAGAAAAGAAAAAGTGAGGTTAACCTTGCGGTTCGCGTAACTTTGAAACGATTTCCCGATGAAAAATAATCTGGTGGTAAAAAAATCGGTGCGTTTATGTTGTCGAACTCGTGCCGGTTCGCAGAAAAAAGTAAAAGTTATGAAAGTGAGGTTAAGGTCGATTTCCGATCGCAATTGTATTGAAACCTTTCCGTATCTTTTCTCCAAATCTCCCGAGGAAAAAAGAAAAGAAAAAAAAGGAAAAAGTGAGGTTAATTTTAGAAATTCCATGACGTTCGATTGGCGGCACACGAGAAAAATCCTGAACGCTCCAAATTAATGCGGAGCGAATTTCGGACCGGTTTTCAAGGTTATAAAGAAGTTGGAACGAGTTTTGATGAAAAGTATTTTTATGTGTCAAGTGGACAAAAGTTATGGGGTAGCAGCATCTTTGGTCCAGATCAACGGGTTAAACAACAGTCGGAGCCATTTCATTGTTGTCTCGGCGTGACCTCGATCGTTTTTTCTGCACCATCTATTTTTTTCACATACGTCATCGTATTCCTACGGAATGTAACCTGTTTTTTTTCTCAAGCACACAAAGCAGTTTCATCAGCTGTTACAGGTGTTTTTTTTCCATCGTAAATGACGCTTGAATCTTTGATGATTCGTAATTGGTCGTTAACATATGCCAAGTCAGATTTTCCGCAACAATTTTCATGACGTTTCGCGTCGTTTCTTTTGTCAAATGATTATTTCGAAACGATTATACAGCCTCGAGAACGTGGTCATGAGGGACCTAACCTAACATGAACCGAGACTCGACACTCGACTTTTCGTCTAGGTATGGTTACGAGGTTATGTGCTCGCTGCGTATGACATTTAGACGTGACGCGCGATTGGCCCGGCTCGGGGCTCAAGAGGGGGATCGAGTACGTTTGTTTTGGCGCGTGTTACCGGGGTGGTTGGCCTGGTAACCGTATACAATCGATGTGAGCTTTCAAGGGCTTCTATATTCTTTTCCTAAAATTGACTAGTACGAGAAAAATAACGAAACGAGAAGGGAGCAAGAAAAGTGCGAGAAAAGCAAATAGAGCTCGTGGCCAGGCATGTTTCGATCTTGAAATCAAAATTTACCACGTTTTTTTATAGCACATCTCTTGGGATGGGGTAGATTAAGGTTAGGCTGAGTTTACTATGGGAATAATAGTGAGCTCGTGCCTGAACGAAACCGAGACTGAGGTCGTGCCTACGCATCACGTTAGACGCGTTTTTTACGGTACTTTTCCAATCCCACGTCAATAACCAATTCACTTTCATTTCCCATTCAAAATTAAATCTCAAAAGTGCCATTCTTAATATTAAAAATATTAAAAATCGTGTTTTTCAAGGTCTAAAATGTCCAGTGTGCTCCAAATTCATCCTGGCGGATGACATCGAGTGTCACCTGGTCATGTGCCTGACAAAACCTCGTTTAAGCTACAATGGTAAGTTCCTCCGTTTCTTTCACTTGAAATGCAACGAAAACTGATTTTATTTTCAAGCCAAACGCAAAATTCCATGCAATTCTTATGAAAAATATCGTACAACCGGTTTTTGCCATTCAAAAACCAGATTTTACGCTAAAAAATTGAAAACGTGCCTCAATTATCGAAATAATGAATACAAAAATAATTTTCCGTTTTATTCCAACGATAGAAACTTCACGATCGTGATTAATCAATGAATTCCTGAAAAAAAAAGGAATTCGTGGAAAAATAATTCGAAATCATGAAGTTGAAGTTATTTTTCATTTTCAGAGGATGTTTTAGCGGATGAAAAAGGTGAATGCGTCATTTGCCTCGAAGAACTGCAACCCGGAGATGTGATAGCTCGCTTACCTTGCCTGTGCATATACCACAAAAAGTATGTACAATTTCACACATTATTATAATGCGCACAGCGAAAATGCAACAAAAATTCATTTTTTTTTCGATTTCATATCCAATTTTCCGAGTTGCCAGCATTTTTCAACAAAACTGAATTCCTAGTCACAAAGATTTCGAAAAAATGGGTTCGATTAGTGGAGACTAATTTTCAATACGTAGGAACCAAGTGTTTTGGATGACTCTGAAGTTTGCAACGTTGCGATTCAACGAAAACCTTTCTATTGATTATTTATTGAATTTTGAAAATCGTCGCAATTTTTCGAGTCGATTGAGTTTTTTGGTCGCAAGGGAGAATCGTTTTATTGGCCGGACCAAATATTCAATAATAATTATTGGCTCTGGTGAAGAAATAACAGAATTTCGTTGCATTCCAACGATGCAAACTTCAGGACCACATTTTTTTTATTTATTTCACAACTGATTTACTATTTTTTAAAGCCACAACCATTTTCATTTTTTTGGGGAAACCCAGAGAGAGATCCATACGAGGGCTAATGACGATTTGGGAGATTCTGGTAATTTTTTATGACTCTGAAGTTTGCAACGTTGAGATTTAACGAAAACCTTTTTTCTATTGATTATTTATTGAATTTTGGAAATCGTGGCAATTTTTCGAGTCGATTGAGTTTTTTGGTCGCAAGGGAGAATCGTTTTATTGGCTGGAGCAAATATTCAATAATAATTATTGGCTCTGCTGAAGAAATAACAGAATTTCGTTGCATTCTAACGATGCAAACTTCAGGATCGTGTGTTTTGGACCTTTGTCAACTAATTGGGTCATTTGACCCAGTTAATTTCCTCTGGAGTTCTCATTGATCGAGCAGAGGGCCCCTGGACCCCTTTGAAGATCATTCCACTCGTCCTTGATGCTGCCCTCATCCCAACTACACTCATAAACATACAGTATTTGATGAATTTATAGGGGGGTCAGATCTTGATTTCGATCGTCGAAAAATAAGTGACGAAACGTAAAAATCTGGAAAATAATATTATTTTTCTTAATTACGTGAATAATTACATACTCAGGGCTCCAAAGAACGACGCCCCATGGAATATCGTCAAGACTTTTTGTTGATCAAGCAGAAATTTCGCTCAAATTCATTTCTTTCGAAAATAAATCGATGAGAATGATTTATCTTTCAGGCTTTCCATTGTTGACTCTAGTCCGACCTGCATGTAGAAATTCGCTCCGATCGATCGTATGCATATTTCGGAAGTTACTCGTACGTGTCTACTATATGATCGTGGCGTTTACCTTGTTGGATTGCAACAAAATCGTTTTCTTCTTATAGCAGAGTGAAAATTTAATGCAATTTCTGCAATAATTCGTTTTTTTTCTGCAATTTTTTTCTTTTCTTTCAAATTGCAGAAAAATTTGAAAAATTTTATTATTGCAGATCTTGAATTATTGCAGAAAAGTTTAAAAAATTATCGAATTTAAATTTAATAACATAAAATGCAAAAATTCTCTCATAATTTTGTGCAAAATTTTTTCAAAATTTTCACGTTTTTCCTGGTAAATTATCGATGGGAAACGAAAATTAAATGGCAAAACATTCGTTGCCAATTCCAAGCGATCGGTGACGGAAAATTGTACGTGTAAAAACGACCCAGTGTGAACTCGATGGGTCAAAAAAGTGAGAACGATTGGAAAAATATCGAAGAAGATTTCTCGTTGCTTCTTACGGAGACGTACAAACCGTGTGAAATGCCCGAAAAGCTTGTTTTCGTCTTTTATCAACTCCGTTGGACTTTGCATCGTTACAAAACGAAATTCCTCCCATTATCTTTAACTTTTACGCAGCATTCGGCCACAGAAATTGGAGAAACTATTTCGAGAGTTGAAATATCAAGTTTGCACTAAAAATGCAATGCAGTAAAATTTGAAAAAATCGTTCCTGGCTTTCCCAATGAAAACTGCATGTACTTTGTATCTCGTTGATCGGTTCATTTCGTCCGACCCGTATTTTGAGATCCTGAAGTTTGCATCGTTGGAATGCAACGCAATTCTGTTATTTCTTCACCAGAGCCAATAATTATTATTAAAATTAAAAACTCAATCGACTCGAAAAATTGTCACGATTTTCAAAATACAATAAATAATCAATAGAAAAAATGTTTTTCGTTAAATCTCAACGTTGCAAACTTCAAAGTCATAAAAAAATACCAGAATCTCCCAAATCGTCATTAGCCCTCGTATGGATATTTCTCTGGGTTTCCCCAAAAAAAATGAAAATGGTTGTGGCTTTAAAAAAATAGTAAATCAGTTGTGAAATAAATAAAAAATATGGTCCTGAAGTTTGCATCGTTGGAATGCAACGAAATTCTGTTATTTCTTCACCAGAGCCAATAATTATTATCGAATATTCGGTCCAGCCAATAAAACGATTCTCTCTTGCGACCAAAAAACTCAATCGACTCGAAAAATTGTCACGATTTTCAAAATTCAATAAATAATCAATAGAAAAAACGTTTTTCGTTGAATCTCAACGTTGCAAACTCATTTGAGTCCCAATACTGAAAAAAGCATCGAACTAAAATGTAACTGTATAAATATTACGCGCGAGGAATTGTCAACGGCTGAAAAGTGAACCAACCGAATTGTTCTGTTCGCAGCTGTATCGACAAGTGGTTTCAAGTAAACCGTAGTTGTCCGGAGCATCCAGGGGACTGATTTGTTGAGCGGCGAGCAATAATTCAACGAGTAAAGTGGATGAAATTGTTGGCCGAGTGTGGGACCCGAATAGAATCGATGCGAGTGGTAACGCAGTGCGAAAGTAAGAACGAAGGGAGTAAAAAAAAAAACACAAATTGAAAAAGCGAGCAGATATTGAGAGTTAAAAAAAAAATCGAAAAAAAAAGAAAAAAAAATCGAAAAAAAAAAGAAAACTAGTCAAGGTGGCCGCTAGTCTGCGACGGTGGTTGGTACGGGTGTGCGGATGGTTCGAGCGAGCAAGAATCGATCGCATTGAGAAAAACACACAAGACGAAAAGCAGATTTCGAAAAAAAAAAAACGAAAAAAAATCATGTTGACGAAGATCCAGCTCGGATCCTCGAAACTCTACGATTAAGGACTTATTACGGAAACAACAACAGAAACAGAAAAAAACATTAAAAATCAAGAAACCAACAAGTAAAAAAGCAAACCCAAACAAAAAGTACGAAAAAAAGAAAGAAACGAAAAGAAAATTAATACACTCAGATACACACACACAGCATATAACACAGAGGAAAAAATACATCGCCGGAAGATAAAGCGATAAAAAAATTCTATTATCTATACGTATCTATAATTACTCTATTAACGCTATATCGCTTACTATCGATTGTACCATATTTATAAATTTTACTTAGTTTTACATCTCAAAGTCGATTCAGCAGTCAAGCAAATTGACCATCACAGTTATTGTTAGTATATATATACATCTATCTATATATATACATATTATTATTATTATTATTATTATTTTTCTTCACGAAAAAAGGGAAATTATACAGTGGCCGATGCTTAGTCGGAGCGGATCTGCTGTACGAGTGGGAGAGCTCGATATTAGATAAGTTAGTTATCACTTTTAATGATTTTACAACCAAGACGATGTATTGTTTTTTGTTGTTTGTTGGACTCGGGCCGGGTTTGGGGACGGTGCGGGGGAGGGGGGAAAGGGGGAAAGGATTGCAGCGCTAGAAAGGATATTTTTGATACTTTCATAAATGGGGAAGCCAGGATGTACATGAGAGAGAGAGAGAGAGAACGAGAGAAAGAGAGCGAGAGAGCGAGAGAGAGAAATTGGAAGCAAAGGACTTGTCGTAATGCTGTTGACGCTGTAGTAACAATAAAGGTTCTAATTTAACCTTCTTTATTGACATCACTGGAAATAAAACGAATTTGTTTGGTTTTTTATTGCTTTTTCTATGGTTGCTCGTTTTTTTTTTTTTCTTCGAGACCTACTACGCAACTTGAGCGAAGCTGAACAACGATCGCGAATTATTGTTGGCGCTCTTTCAGAATCCACGTCGCGACGCCCAGGGGTCACGAGATTCACCACGCTCAAGGTCACCTCCGATCAACGAACCATTCCACTCCCAACTCTTTATGTAACCCACGCTTTTGAGCCTTTTCTTTCTCTTTCACACCCCCCCGTGTCTCTTACTCTTCCTTCCGTTTTGCGCTCACCTTCACGACGACCCTCGAATTAACAATTTTATTATATCGCGCCTTCGTCTCTCTCTATACCGTCGTGTTTACTCCGTACGCTTGCGGATACGATCGTTCGATTGCACGATGTCACGAGCTAATTTCATTGCAAACCAGGCTCGAGGTGCTGTTGCGCGAATTTGCGCGCTCGTTTGAAAATTCTCTTTTGTCGCTGTACGACGCACTTGTCAGTGTACGCACGACGATGGCACACTGAAAAGAAAATTTGGTTGAAAACGATCGTTATTTTGTTGGATACGCTCAACTAAACGTATTCTCGAAAAATCACGAAAATTTTGTCATTCCAGCAAAAAACATTCTGGAAAATCGTTTTCGGAAAGTAAATTTTTGTCATTCCAATCGTAAATTTTGCTGACAGTTTCGTTACAATGAAAAATATTGTCGAAATAACGAAAATTTTGAAATCACCCCAAAATATTTAGTTCGCCGTATTCAACAAAATATCGACGTTTTTTGACAAAATTGAATTTTCAGTGCATAAAGGAATTTCTTTTTATTGGTTAAGTCGGATCAAAAATATTCAATTTCGAAAATTTTGCACTTGCGTGGCAAGCGAGACTCATCGATCATCTTAGGGCCGACTTACATTCAAGAATCGCTACTGAATCGCCCAAAGTCGCGCTTCCGAAGTCTCGTATTTTTCATTCGCCATCTAGCGGTGAAGTTGGACAGTTTTCTGTATTTACCTATATCGATCAATCGCGAAATTTATCGAGAGACGCAATTATATACTTTCTCGCGATTTCCGGCGGAGTTTCCCGCCGTGCGTGAAAATTCGTCGGTTTCCGGTCCACTAGGGAAATTTCGGAATAGAAATTCTTTTCAAATCCTGTAAACATGCTCGCGCGCGCTATTCTCATTATCGTAGGAGTCAACATTTCACTTGGAAATTCCAACTCTGATCTGCACTCTTGATCAAAATACTCACGCGGAAAAGTGAGTCGAATATGTTGCGCTGTTTAGTTTTTCGTGAAATTCGCGAACAAGAAAAATGAACGCACACTCTGCAGTTTTTGCAACTTTGTGCACAAGTCGTCATGGCTTTTTATTATTTAAACAAAAACCGAATTACTTGTATGTTCTTATCGTAAAACCGCGGGACGAATTGCGCGATTGTCATTCGGTCAGAACTCTGAAAAATACTTGATCGAGAGATTTTTGCAGAGGGAGTAAAGTCCAGAACGATTTTTTCGTCGTAAATTCGGTCCATTCATGGATTTGTTGAGTGCGTGTAGAGATTTCGAATTTGACATGTTTGTACAAGTTCGCAGTGAGCCTACACGGGGGGTTTGATCAAGGGAGACGACGGCGGACTGGCACGGCGGCGGGGTAACGAAAAATCAGGGTTGCCCGGCGGCCGGCGATTGCGCTGTAAACCCCGAGAAAAAAGGAGGAGGGAAGAGAGTCAGAGCGTCGGAGGGGGGAGAGTTAAAGAGTGAGAGGGAGACAGAGAGACATTTTCTTAATGGTGGAATCTTGGAAAGTTTGGAGGTTATAAAACGGATATTTGCGAAAAGTGTAGTAATTGGTGAAAAAAGTTTTCGGGGCCGAAATACCTGTTGGAACGGACACATCCGGAAAAGTGTGTTTTCGCGTCTTTTTCTCGCTCGCTCTTTAGTATTTTCTCAATACGAAGGGATCGTGTGCGCTCGTCTTGCTAATTCGTTCCAAAAAAAAAGCGATTGAGGAAAGAGCGAGAGAGAGAGTGTGCGAGTGTGTGTGTGTGTGTGTGTGCGTGTACGTGCGGATCGAGGAAACGGGGAAAAGCAGTGTTGAGTGACGAGAATCATATTATGGGATATTGAGACTCGCGAGGTTTAGAAACCAAAGGAGATCTCGCGTGTGCGTGTGTTTTCAAAGTCGATAATGTCGGCCGCAAGTAGACTCAGGGTAATGCGGGATAGTAGGATGGCCAATTTGGCCGTTTGACGAATATTTCAAGATTTTTTCGTGACGGTGGGCGGTGGTTTTTTATTTTTTAAAAAAGGGCGTAACATGGTCAAGGAGAAACCCAATTCGACTCGTATTTACGACTCCGAGGGTTACAGGCGACGTGCCGCTTGTATATGCGTGAAAAACGACCTCGAGGATGAGGTAAAAAATATGGACGACACTTTCTTTACAATTATTCGTTTTTCCTATCGTTCCTTATCGCCACTTTCGTATCCATCGAATTTTCATGTATTTATAAACCGTCAATTCCTCCTCATTGTTTTCCTGCCTCGTTTTGCCCGTCAAAGTACGTTTCGCTCTTCAGAAATTCCCTCGATCACAAAATCATCCAAATTTCCTCCGACCACAATTATTTATTGACATTTTACGATCCGTCGACGCAGGTACTTTTGGTTACATCCAGCAGAAGACCCGACAGTTGGATCGTACCGGGCGGCGGTGTCGAGCCTGAGGAAGAACCGGCTGTGACCGCTCTCCGAGAAGTTCGGGAAGAAGCCGGAGTTCTTGGAAATCTGGGACGATGTCTCGGCGTGTTTGAGGTTCTTATACAATGCAATTACGGAATTTGCATGAAATTGCCACAAACGAAACGAGCGAAAAATCTTTTCTAGGGGTGTGCGAATATTTGAAAACTTGGAATATTCGCCGTCAAATCAAATCAAATTGTTTGATTCGAATTTCAAACCGAATATTCGATCTTTTTGAATATTTGACATTTTTTCGAGTTTTCGATTTTTTTTTCGAATATCCGATTTTTTTTTAGAAAATATTCGGAAATTTATCGAATACTCGAAAAATCGAATGAATATTCGATTCGAAAATCGGATCGAATTTTAATATTCGCACACCCCTAATTAGGATGGAAGAATTTTTTTGATCGGATGAAGAAATTTGCACAGATTTTGAAGGAAATCGTGGAAAATTTAAAAAACGGAATTGTACGGATGGTTTCAGCAGAACGTTGAGCACAAGCACAGAACGCAAGTGTGGGTAATGTGCGTGACGGAGGAGATGCCAGAATGGGAAGATTCGAGAGCGATTGGACGCAAGAGGAAATGGTTTTCGATAGCGGAGGCTCTGGTCCAGCTGGCGCAGCACAAGCCGGTGCAGCGTTCGTACCTGCACAGCTTGCGTAACAGTAACCCGAGATGCAACAGTCCGAACAGCCCGACGTCGTTGCATTCGCCTCATGGTTCGCCGGGGCCGATCCAAGTGATGAACAACTCGGGTAGTAATCCTCATCCGAACAAAAACAGCTAATGTCGAGCTAAAAAGACGGAGACTAAGAGTTCAGGCTTTTTATTTCTTCTAATTTGCTCGTATATATTTGTGAATCACGGCTCTATTCGTCAGTCCTACGATAAGTTTCCTTCGTCCGTTCTTTTGCGTCTGTTTCTTCAACTTTCTTTGTTTATCTCGAGTTTTTCTTTATTTCCTTCTAACGATCTCGCGCGGGAGTCGATGAGATCGTGATAATCACTACCACTGTATTTTATACATCAAACTATATATATATATATATTAATTAACTACGACCCCCGTCACGACCCTCAATTTACTTATTATTCGTATTATAACTTATATAACAATGGAACGCTAATAAAAACAAAAAGTTATAACGAGAATGCAAGACAAATAATAAGCGACCGAGAGCGAACGAGATTGTGAAAAATCTGGTGTGTTGAGTCGAGTCTAACGAGTTGCATCTCGATAAAGATTCGTAGAACGATTGTCTGACTAATAAAGAGAAATTTATATACAAAATTCTCCGATTTTCATTCATTTTCCCATGTACGTCATCGTTTTCTCCTTAATTCTGACGTATACGCCTGCAAATATAAATGTAGGAAAAACATGCATACACGACTGGGCAGCTACATGCCTCGTTGCATTTCTATCTTCGGGTTCGCCTTATTTTGTCCGGGCGATCCGTAAATAGAATCTTCAAAATGACAATACAAAGCGACGCTACAATGAGTCTCGGAATCGCGTAACATTTTGTCGTTTTCTATTTAGCTCCGTCCTCCGTAGTGTTTACATTTTCACCGACCGATGCATCATTATTATTATTCTCCGCAGCCGCGCTGTGCGCGTGCGCAGTTTTCATGCTGTCGCGCGCCCACGTGTTCGCGTTCTGAACGCCGACTGCATCTTGCCGACTTGATTCCCTTTGTTTTTCTTATCAGTACGTGACTGCAAAGTCGGACGAGACGCGATTGATAACAACCAGGTAAGCAGATGTAATGAGATTTCGATCAGCTCGAGAAAATTCGATATTTCTCGTCGTTGCACGTAATTTTGAGGTTATTTTTGTCCTAACCTCAAAATTTGTCACTTTTCGGAGAATTCTTCGATTTTCACGATTTTTTAATCGTTTTTCCGAGTTATTTCGATCGTGAACGTCGATTCGTCGGTCCTTTTTTCTCCTGATTGAAACAATTGTTTGCTCAGGAACGCGACAATGTCAGATCCGGTGGAGCAAGAACCGATGGACGACGTGCAGGAGGACGACACGGAAAATAGCGAGGAAAGTGAAGAAGAGATGGAAGAGGAAAATGGAGAGAAGGAAGACGAAGATGCTCCGACCAAGCCCGAAGTTTATTTACCTGGAAAGACTCTGAAAAAGAACGAGGAATTGGTGGTCGATCATTCGGCGTACAGGATGTTGCATCAAGCGCAAACAGGTGCTCCTTGCTTGAGTTTTGACGTGATAAGAGACGATTTTGGTGACTCGCGAGAGACGTATCCGTTGAGCATGTACTTGGTCGCGGGAACTCAAGCCGCTCGAACGCACGTGAACAATTTGTTGGTAATGAAAATAACGAATTTGAACGGTATCAAAAGCGGCGAGAGCGACGACGAGAGCGACGAAGAATTGAGCGATTCGGAGGACGAAGGAAGTCGAAGCAAAATTCCGGTGATGGCAGCCGCGTCGATCAAGCATCAGGGCTGCGTCAACAGAGTGCGATGTACGCGATTGGGCAATTCTTGTCTGGCGGCAAGTTGGAGCGAACTGGGGCGAGTCAACATTTGGAACTTGGAAGAACAACTCAAAGCCGTTGAGAATCCAGTTTTATTATCAAACTATAATAAAAGAGTGGAAAAGGTCGACGGAGGACCAAAACCAGTTTTCACCTTCAAAGGACACTCCGTCGAGGGCTACGGCATCGATTGGTGCCCGACGGAGCCGGCAACTCTCGCTTCTGGCGATTGCAAAGGTAATATTCACATTTGGCGGCACGCCGAAGGCGCCATGTGGAACGTCGACCAGAGACCGTACAATTCTCATGCACCTTCCAGTGTGGAAGACTTGCAGTGGTCCCCGAACGAGAAAAACGTTTTGGCATCTTGTTCCGTTGATAAAAGGTATTTTTCATATGAGCCGACGATTTTTTGATAATATTCCAACGTTATTTTCCTTTCATTACGGCAGTCTCTTGTATTATGAAAAAAAAAACACCGGAATGGCCTTAAAGTAAAATTGCGAGACCTTTATTACAAATTGGTGCGAAATTTCACGATCATTTCGTGCTGAACTCAATGCATTCGATTTATTTACTCATTTTTTTAATTGAAAATGTTTTTTTTTCACAAATATATAATATATAATAATTAGGGGTGTGCGAATAGTGATCGAATCGAATCGGATCAAATATTAAAATTCGATTCGAATTTCGAATCGAATATTTGATGAATTTTCGATTCTATTTTCGAATCGAATATTCGTCGATTTTTCGAGTATTCGATAAATTTCGGAAAAATAGCGGATTTTCGCAAATCCTTTCGAAATTTTTTTCCGAATATTTTCGAAAAAAATCGAACATTCGAAAGAAAATCGAATATTCGAAGAAAAATCGGATATTCGAAAAAAAAAATCGAATACTCGAAAAAATGTCACATATTCAAAAATATCGAATATTCGGTTTGAAATTCGAATCAAACAATTTGATTTGATTTGATGCCGAATATTCCAAGTTTTCAAATATTCGCACACCCCTAATAATAATATATAATATAATAATATATTTTTTATATATTTTTATATATTATTATTATTATTATTATTATCATTTATTATTTTATATATTTTTTATTTTTTATATATTTTGTATATTATTATATATTTATCACAGTGTATTATTAACCTTTGAATGCATACTGGGTCGTTGTGACCCGGAAAATAATTGCCTACAAAAGACGTTGGACCGGAATCCAACGGTTTAAAAAACGATTTGTGCACTCGAAGAGTTGAGGCCTTGAGAAAAAAAAAACATAAGGAACAGGAAGTTGACATTGGTTTGGTTCTGCATTGCAGTATAAAAATATGGGACACGAGAGTGAGTCCGCAGTCGGCCTGCATGTTGACTGCATCGAATGCTCACGATTCGGACATCAACGTAATATCGTGGAACCGCAAAGAGAGCAGTTTCATCGTATCGGGCGGTGACGATGGAGCCTTGAAAGTTTGGGATTTGCGACAATTCGGCGCCCAACCGACGAGTCCTGTGGCGTCCTTTAGACAACATACCGCGCCGGTAACAACCGTGGAATGGCATCCCGAGGAAGCGACGGTCTTTGCGTCCGGGGGAGCTGACGATCAAATCGCACAGTGGGATCTTTCCGTCGAACATGATCAGAATGATGAAGAACAGGACAGTGATGTGGCCGCTTTGCCTCCTCAACTGTTGTTCATTCATCAGGGTCAATCCGACGTTAAGGAACTTCACTGGCACCCCCAATGCCCTGGCACTCTCATTTCCACAGCTCACTCGGGCTTCAATGTCTTCAGGACGATTAGTGTATAGTCAATTCCAATAATAATAAATCTTTTACCACAAAATTCAAAAATCGATTCATTCCCAACTTTTTCTCTTCTTTGAACTTTTTGAATTTAAATTATTCAAAAAAATGATTGATATATTTATCATTAATTGTCATCTAATAAATTGATAATTAATGACCAATTGCCAATTACTAAATTCATAATTAATAGCCAATCAATTGTCGATTAATAAATTCATAATTAATAACCAATTAATTGTCAATTAATAAATTGATAATTAATAATTATTGATAATTCAAATTTCAATTTTCGAAATTGATTAATTTAATTATTGAAATCGATAATTAATCACCAATTAATTGTCAATTAATGAATTGATAATTAAAATTTTAATTTTTGAAATTGATAATTAATAACCAATTAATTGTCAATTAATGAATTGATAATTAATGATTATTGATAATTAAAATTTTAATTTTTGAAATTGACAATTAATAACCCATTAATTGTCAATTAATAAATTGATAATTAATAATTATTGATAATTAAAATTTCAATTAATAACCAATTAATTGTAAATCAATAAATTGATAATTAATACTTATTGATAACTAAAATGTCAACTTTTAAAATTGATTAATTTAATTATCGAAATTGATAATTAATAACCAATTAATAATTGATAATTAATTAAAATTTCAATTTTTGAAATTGATTAATATAATTATTGAAATTGACAATTAATCACCAATTAATTGTCAATTAATAATTTGATAATTAATAACCAATTGATCGTCAATTAATAAATTGATAATTAAAATTTCAATTCTTGGAATTGATTAATTTCATTATTGAAATTGATAATTAATAACAGATTATTAATAAATAATGAATTAAAATTTCAATTTTTGAAATTGATTATTTTAACTATTGAAATTGATAATTAATAGCCAATTAATAATTCATTAGTTGATAATGAATAATTATATGAGTTAAAATACGTGAAATTGAAAATGCCGTTTATTTTTTTTTATTTAAAATGATAATTTATTAAAAATTGTTTATTTTCTATGTCTAATCACATTTGAGCTATCGGTTCAAAAGCGTCAAGGAAAGCAGGTGCCTTATCGTTGGTCTTCCGTGAGGACAATTCCAGGGGTTTTTCATTTGTCCCATTTGCCAAAGCAGGCGTCGCATCTCGGACATGTTTAAGGCTTTTCCTACCATTATAGCACCACGACAGGCCCGCGATGCCAACATTTGACGAACTCTCGAAGGCCTCGGTATCGTATTTAAAGTGCCACTGTTGTCCGAGCCGCCTTCTCTTATCAAAAATATCAATTCCTCGATGTCCTCTTGCCCGAACTGCCAACCACCGCTCGTTGGCATGCCCGTCAAACGAACTCGGTTTCCTGGAGTCTCTGCGAACGTGAGATTCGCTTTTCAAATCGGTGTAAAACTGGATTTGCCTTTTTGTGAGTTTGACAAGGAAAAATTAACTTTTTGCGAGGAAATTTGCAAGGAAACGATCGAAAATGTGCAGGTCAATTCTGGGGCTACAGTTTTCCTTAGAAATCTCTTTAAATTTGACTTTTTTTTTTTACCGTCGTCTTTGACGTTGAACGTGAATCCGTTGTCTTCGAAAATCTGTCGATGCTCAACGAGGATCGATTCGTTAAGAGCCGCGAGGTTGAGAGACTTGGGAATAATTAATTTCTGAGTTTTCAATTTCGTTTCGTCATTCAACTTTTCGAAACGAAATTTTTCGTCGGTCGCGTGTTGATCTATTATAAACAGATCGCCTTCCAGACGAGCTACCAGGAAGCCCAGATTGAATTGGCCCACAATGGACATCTGGAAAAATGAGCAATTTTGTTAGTCGCACTGAGAATGTAAATTGAATGAGGAAAAATTGAAGTTTCTGGAGGACGTTGAAGTTTGCATCGTTGCAAGGCAACGAAATTCTTTTTTTTCTGTGGCTGAGCTTACTATTTAAATGCAGAATGTAATTATGAGGCTGAAACGATCGATTTTTCCGACCCAAAAAGTATATCGGCTCAAAAAATTTGGATTACTTTTAAAATTCAACAAATCATCAATGAAAAGGAATTTTTTTCGTTGAATTCCGACGTTGCGAACTTCAGCGTCATGCACTGAAAAGAAAATTTTGTTGGATACGTTGAACTAAACGTTTTTTTCGAAAAATCACGAAAATTTTGTCATTCCAGCAAAAAACATTCTGGAAAATCGTTTTCGGAAAGTAAATTTTTGTCATTCCAATCGTAAATTTTGCTGACAGTTCCGTTACAATGAAAAATATTGACGAAATAACGAAAATTTTGAAATCATCCCAAAATATTTAGTTGGCTGTATTCAACAAAATATCGATGTTTTTTGACAAAATTGAATTTTTAGTGTGCTTTTGGATACCTTTTCGAAAGATTCTTTCTTCAGTTCCTTCTGTAATTCTTTCTCGGCCTCGGCACTTTTGCTCGGTTCGATTTGAACCCGATACTTGACACGTCGCGATTCTTTGTCAGCGGATCGAGCGGCCAGGGATTTTTTCATTATATTTTTTTTTATCGAGTCTAAACTCAACTCGAGCGTACGATCTTTCAATTTTTCGACTAAAACTTCTTCCTCCTCACTCGCATTCTCATCGGTGTCGTCTTGTGAGGAAACTCGCTTGTTCTGCCTCGCAAGAAAAGGTTTTTTCGTCGGCGGATTCGGAGAGCTCGAGCTATCGCGGGGGACCGTTCGTTTGAGCGTATAATTAAGTTCCTGGAGAGTTTTCATGGTGAAATTTCCCTGCATTTTGTCCCAGGTGTTGACAAGATTCGATTTTATAGTCGCGAGGATAAATTTCTCTTGAGTGAGAAGAATCGTGCGTTTGTCGGGCGTGACATTGACGTCAGCGCATTGTTGGTCAGGCTTGAGATTCAAGTAAACAAAAGGGTATTGTTTGTTGTTATATTTGTGGTAAATATTGTTAATCAATTTGCTGATTTTCGTCAAATGGCAAGGCCGGCCATTGACGTAAAAAAATTGTCTGTCCGGACTGGAACGTCCCATCGTGTGATCGCAGTTGCTGACCCAAAATTCCCAGTCAAAATCGATCTCCAGAGTCGCCGGCAAATTATATTCCTGAAGAGTCGTTTCGTCCGGCGGCTTTATTTTCACCTCCGTCAATCCCGCCAGCGACTTTCTGCCGAACATCGACTCGACATTTTCCAAAATGCTTTTCCCCCCTCCCGTGGACATTAAAGTCTGGTTCGCTTTTCCGTTCGAGCTGTTCGTACACGTCAACTTTACGTCGGTCGACACCAGACAATAGCTGTACAAAATTTGCAGCGTCTTGGCAAACTCTTTCTTCAAGTTTTTCTGGAATTCCTTCGCTCTGACCGGCAGACTCTTAAAAATGTTTTTCACCACGACCGTGGTGCCTATTTCTCTGGCACAAATTTCCTTCCCCACCAAAACTCCGTTGCCGTCAAACCGGAGCTTAAACGCATGTTCGCTGGTCGCGTGCCTCGTCGTGATGCTCAGATCGGACAACGCGCACAGCGAACTTAAAGCTTCTCCGCGGAATCCGAACGTCGCGACTTCTTGCAAGTCGGAAAACTCTCGCAGCTTGGACGTGTGATGTTTGAGAGCTGAGTCAACGAGAGAAAATGAAAAAACCTTAGAAACTTGAAAACTTGAAAAAAAAACGAAAGAATTTTCGTTTTTCACGTGCATTTTGGCCGAAAAGTGGAGAAAATTTTTTACCTAAACCTTCGAAATCTTGCTCCGTAACTCCACTGCCAT
Organism: Diadegma fenestrale; assembly: GCA_037043255.1. Classification (NCBI taxonomy): domain Eukaryota; kingdom Metazoa; phylum Arthropoda; class Insecta; order Hymenoptera; family Ichneumonidae; genus Diadegma; species Diadegma fenestrale. The sequence goes on from CM073317.1 coordinate 13,689,457, forward strand.
TGTCACTGACAGTGATGCACGTTTTTCCGTAATCGATCAGATAAACATCGACCACGGTCGCTCCGCTGTCGATGCTGTTTTCTACCAATTCTTTCACGGCGACCGCGAGATCGAGGACAACCTGAATTTCACCATTATTTTTCAGTTGGGATAAAAATGATCGAGTCGGGCATAAAGCCGGTTGACCTAACCTGTCCGGAGCAAATGTGGTGGACCGTTTCCTTGTTTATCGCCGATATTTTCTTCGAGGATTCGCTCGTAGCGATGGGCTCAATCAATTCTTCACTCATTCTCGATTTTATATCGTTTATCAAGAATTTACGATAATTTTCACTTTACTAAACACGCGACGTACAAACGCGTGGACTCGTTTTCGTAAACAAAAAAAAAACCACTTGCTATGACAGCTGCAGAAAAATTGCAAGAACGGTGTGAACTTGGCTGCTCGATTATGATTTTTCAAGATTTTTGTACGTAATAATAATCGCCTGCTCCGTTACAGTCGAATGGACCGAACATCGCTTGCTAGATTAGCCTGTAATTAATTTATTTAATGCTTGACGGTGAAAATTGTTGGTCTCGCTCGATTCAAATTGAAGAGCGGCGTCGATATGAAAAAGTTTTTTGTCAGTTTTCACGTCAACGTCCGAGAGATACTGACGGGAAAATCTGGATTATTGAATTTTGTGTATTTGCTGCCGAAACGAGTGGAATTGTGTTAATAAAATAATAAATTTAGTTATTCATTTGAGCTTTTATTATGCGCGTGAAATAAATTCCAAGGACGAGATTCTTCGCTGGGGAAACGGCCTGGAAATTCAATAAATCCGACTAAATATTTTCAGCAGAACGAAAACAAACGGTTCGCAGTAAATTTGCGAACGTTATTTGGTTTGTTTACGTTCTATGCGCTCTCGTGTGTGTGGTAGGCACGATAGCGGGTGCTCTGGAGTGGGGGAATGTTGACTTGGCTAGTTCGCCGGTACGACGCAAATGGAGGGCGAGCGCTGCGGTGGGGAGGCCTGGAGGGGGAAGCCGCGAAGCACAGCCCGCAGCCCGCATCGCTGTTCAGTCAGTCGTGCGCCGGCCGGCATGGAGTGAGCCAGCTCGAGCGTCAGTCGACCAAATCAAAGCCGTTTCGCTCTTTATTGTTCGTCAATCGTGATGAAATCGACTGAGCCGCGTATTTCTTGGGTCGAGAAGAAATTTATCCCACCGCCGACGCAAAAAAGTATTCCCAATTTCTATATTCAGTTTATTCTTTCCATTCTGGACTTGAAAAAAAATGATGACGCGAAATAACTCGAATAAATTTCTTCTTTTCGATTTTATACATGAAAATAATTCTAACTTTTCATAATTTCATACAAATTTGAAAAAAAAAAAACGTTTTTTTGAAACTCGAGATCGCCATTGATCGTAAGTTTTCGACTTCTTGTAAAAAATGTTTCCGAACTCTCGATTATTTTTCTTAACCAACTCCAAACAAATGTTAGCGCAGAGAATTGTTTCTTACGGTCCATTTCGCGTTTTCGTTTGAATTCAAAGTCACACAGAGTTCTCGTTCCTGGGATTTTTTAAAGTCATTCCTCCCAAAGATTCTCGATTTCCGGAACAGGCTTAAAAAAAAAACCACAACCAACGTCGCAGGGTCTTATGATGTGCATGTTTTTTGACGTAGTGCATTTTATTTCATACTCGAATACACACATAAAATGGATTAGTAATTTTTCGAGAAACTGACGTTCAGAAATTGATGAAGCGACGAAAAATCCGAAGTTTGCATCGTTGGAATGCAACGAAATTCGTTTTTTATCATTAGCAAAAATCGCAGAATGTCATTACGATGATAAAATGATCGATTTTTGCCACCCAAAAAGCTTATTGGCTTGAAAATTTGGGATGACGTTAAAAAATGAGCGAATCATCAATAAATTCAAGTTTTTTTCGTTGCATTCCAACGTTACAAAATTCAGCATCATTTACGATGATAAAATGATCGATTTTTGCCACCCAAAAAGCTCGTTGGCTTGAAAATTTGGAATGACGTTAAAAATTGAGCGAATCATCAATAAATTCAGATATTTTTTGTTGCATTCCAACGTTGCAAAATTCAGCATTATTTACGATGATAAAATGATCGATTTTTGCCACCCAAAAAGCTTATTGGCTTGAAAATTTGGAATGACTTTAAAAATTGAGCGAATCATCAGTAAATTCAAGTTTTTTTCGTTGCATTCCAACGTTGCAAAATTCAGCATTATTTACGATGATAAAATGATCGATTTTTGCCACCCAAAAAGCTTATTGGCTTGAAAATTTGGAATGACGTTAAAAATTGAGCGAATCATGAATAAATTCAAGTATTTTTCGTTGCCAACTTTCCAGCATCATGTTATTACTTACGAAGAATTTCTGGGTATTATTTCCAAGAAATATCCTCCCTTCGGTGTGAGGTTAAAACTTTTTGGGTCAATTTCTATGGGCGAGCGAGTATTTGGACGTGGCTTTAGATAAAATTTAGCTAAAAGGAAGAAAATTAATACTTTTATTTCGAGGAGTGCGAATCGATTGCCCAGACACATTCTCGGTCCCTGTCCAAAGGGAAGATACGTGAATGGATCAATCTGCGATTTAGCGCTGCCTAAAAATCTCTCGGGATCGAATTTTTGGGGGTTTGGAAAATATTTGGAATTTCTTTGGATGGAAAATGTTGGGTACCAAATATTTTGGCCAGGATCGATGGTGATGGGTTTGCCACCGGGAAGAGCTGGTGGCAGTTCGAATTTCTTGACGCACAATCTTTCGATAAAAAAATTGATCGGGTAGAGTCTCAGAGTTTCGCTGATAACGGCGTCGAGATATTCCATTCCGTTGATCGAATCGTAACTCACTTGGCCGCCATTTTCGCTCAAAACATTGTCGACTTCTTGGCAGAGTTTTTCTTGGACTTGGGGATTCGCAGCAATTTCATTCGCCGTCAAGCACATGACGGTCGCAGTCGATTCGAAGCCTCCGAAAAAAAATCCAAACGCTTGAGCCGTCATATCGCGAATTGAGAGTTTTTCGGTTTCCTCGCATTTGTTATCTCTCGATTGCATCATCAGCTGAAGCATGTCGGGCCTCGTTATTCCATCTTTGTCTCTCTTTTCGATCGTTTCCTTCACAACGTTCAAAAAAAATGTTTCTACCTTGGGAGAAACGAACGAGGCACCGAGGAGTCTTGCGAGCGGTGGAAACAGTCGCGACAACATTATTTTCAATCCTCGTATTCCATTCAAATTCGTGGCTTCTTTGCCCATCACGTAAAAATCGTTGTTTCGATCCTTCATCGAGTCCACGCTAATCCCGAACGCGCAAGATGCTATCACGTCGTTCGTATACCTCGTAAAAGTCTCCTTGCAGTCAACGATGTTCGAATCCGAGGATGATGACGTCTCGACGAGACAATCGACAAAGTTTTTGCCACAGACTGACATTAGCTCGAACATGAATTTTATTCGGCTCGTTGTGAACGCAGGACTCAAAAGATTTCGTAGTCGCTTCCATCGTTCGCCACGCAGAACGAAGAGATTTGCACTGAAGAGCGGGTCGAGTTCGGGGTCGATGAAATTACGATGATCAGTAAAATGATCGAAATTTTTAATCAAAATACTTTTTATCAGTTCTGGCGATCTTATCAGAATCATCGGCTCACTAAAATCGTAGAAACCAACGTAATCCGCTTGTTCGTTGAGTCTGTATACACTTTCCATGTGATCGACCAAATGAGTGCGTCGAGTTATTGCGGATATTGAATTGGCGATCAGAGACGAGGCTGGTGGATGCAGAATACCAAGTTCCTTCAATTTGTTCGGTTTTCTCATCACGAACCAAGCGATACCGATCACTCCGATGACCAACGCGAGAACCACCGTCGTCCAGTCCATTTTAGATTTTTAGTTATTCTTATTCGACCTTCTGTCGCGATATTACGTCGTCGAGCCACTTCTCTTAGCGCGAGCAAACTATTTGTCGACTGGAACGCGTATGAGCTGTTTGTGCTCGCAACGGCTGAAGAATATTGCGCAGCAAACTTGGCAACGCAGTTATCTCGTGTATGGACGTTCCCTCTCCTTTCTCTTCAACTTAAAAAAAGTCGTAATTAATTTTTACCCTCAAAAATTATCCACCGTCATTGGGTTATTGGATTCTGAAGTAACGTCCAACGTATCAAGACAAAAAAACTTTCGTTCGGCTCAAAAATCATTTTTTCATCATTGGCTTCCTGTTTATCTGGAAAAATCGCATTCCCGGAGGTTTCCCTATCAGAATCGATAACACGCCTCGTTTCCTGTCTTTTCTGCAAGTCACCAACCGGTAATCAACGATATTTCGTCCAATTATTGCGTGATTGCAGAAAATTGATTGTCACGTTTCTCGAAATTGACTCCTCGAGTGCACACTGGGTCATTTTGACCCCAATAACTTTCTGTCACGAAAAAAATAATTAGGGCCGTAAAATATGGAGAATTTACTGAAGAAAATGGTTTTTAGAATAAAAAGAAACAAAAAATTGCATATTTGCTGAAATACAGCGATTTGAACAAAGGCCTCGGGTCAGATTGACCCAAGATGCACATACGAGGTGTGCATTCGAAGGGTAAAGAAAAAACAGTCATTTTTATTAGTCAGTTTGCAAAATTGAGTATATTTGGACGAATTCTCGATTATTTTCACAGAACGAAATAATAAAATTGCATTCTTGCATCGAAATTTCAATGTTGAAGCAGCAAAAATTTGATATTTTGTTAATAACGGCGCGTTTACAGTTTCAATCGATTTCTATGTTTGCAACGTTGAAATGCAACGAAAAATATTTGATTTTATTGTTGATTCGTTCAATTTTCAATGTCATAGAAATTTTTCGAGCCGATATGTTTCCGAGTGGCAAAAATCGATCATTTTATCATCGTAATTCAATTCTCCATTTGAATAATTATTTTTGCCATATAGAAAAAAGAATTTCGTTGCATTCCAACGATGCAAACCTCAGAGTCATATTTTTCGTGCAGTTTTTTCCTATCCAATCCCCAAATTTCAAGTCAATTGCATTCAGAGAAAAATTGCCACCTCAATGTGTCAAAATTTCTAAAAATAATGATGCTGAAGTTTGCAACGGTGGAATACAACGAAAAATATCTGATTTTATTGATGATTTGTTCAGGTTTCAATATCATCCAAATTTATCCAGCCGATATGCTTTTTGGGGCTTAAAATCGATCATTTTGTCATCGTAATTAAATTCTGCACTCGAATTATTACTTTTGCTAAAGATGAAAAAGAATTTCGTTGCATTATACCGATGCAAACTTCAGAGTCATGAAATAATAATTTTTCAACGAATTCAATGTTTCAGTACGTTCGAAAATCCAGAATTAATAATTCCAAATCCATTTGAATAATTATTTTTGCATTATAGAAAAAAGAATTTCGTTGCATTCCAGCGATGCAAACTTCAGAGTCATCGATTTCTTCTTCATACATTACAAATTACAAAAATTACAAATATAAATTCGGCCAGTAAAGCTTTTTGGAAAATTTGTCATTATTCTTCACTCTGAGCATTTCTCGCTTCCATTTCCACCCAAAATCCATCCTTGGGCATCATATTGAAGCCTTTCTTGCTGAGAACTGCCGGTGAAGTTGCTCCCGGACGTGGTTTCAAGTTATATCGTGACAAAAGATAAAATATCAAGACTTTTATTTCGAGGAGTGCGAATCGATTTGCGATGCACATTCTCGGTCCAATTCCAAAGGGAATGTACGTGAGCGGGTTAATATTTGATTTAGCGCTGCCCACGAATCTTTCTGGATCGAATTTCGTCGGGTTTGGAAAATATTTGGGGTCGCGTTGTATGGAAAATGTTGGGTACAAAACATTTTGGCCGGGCTCGATGTCGATGGGTTTGCCGTTGGGAAAAGCTGGTGGCAATTGGAATCTCTTGACGCACGATCTCTCGAGGAAAAGGTTGATCGGGTACAGTCTAAGTGCTTCGTTGATTACCGCGTCGAGATACTCCATTCCATTGATCAATTCGTACGTTACGTCAGCGCCGTTGCACTCGGCCAAAACTTGGTCGATCTCGTTGCACAATTTCGCCTGGACTTGGCAATCGAGCGCTATTTCATGAGCCACGAAACACATGGCTGTAGCGCTCGATTCAAAACCACCGAAGAAAAATATGAAAGCTTGCGCTGTCATTTCCCGAATCGTCAATTTCTCGCTGCCATCCGCGCCTTTTCCTCTCGTTTCCATCATCAATTGCAGCATGTCCGGCCTCGTTATTCCATTCTTGTCTCTCGTCTCTATCGTTTGGCGCACAATCTCCTCAAAATATGAATCTGTCTCCGGGCTCGTGATTGTCAACTTAAAAAATTTAGCCAGTCTCGGAAAAACTCGCGCGAACAACAATTTCAACGATCGAATTCCACTCAAATTCGTCGCGTCTTTTCCCATCATGTAAAAATCATTCTCAGGATTTTTCATCGAGTCCACACTCAAGCCAAATGCGCACGTCGCTATCACGTCGTTCGTATATCTCGTAAAAATATCTTTCGTGTTGACGATTTTTGATTTCCTCAACGAATATTCCTCCAGACAATCCACAAAACTTTTTCCACATTCCGACATCAATTGAAACATGTTTCGCATTTTGCTGCTCGTGAATGCCGGACTCAAGAGACTTCGAATTTCTTTCCATCTCTCGCCTCGGAGTATAAACAAATTTTTACTGAACAACGAATCGTCGTCCGCGTCCAGGAAACCCCGATGATCCGTAAAGTGATCGAAATTCTTGACCGTTACCGTTTTCAATAGTTCCGGCGATCTTATCATTATCACTGGCTCTTGGAAATCATAAAATCCAATGTAATCCGCAGCTTCGTTGATTCTGTACAAATTTTCCAGCATTTCCGAAAAATGCTTTCGCATGAACAACACGGATCCCGAATTTCCCAGCAGAGGCCAAGCTTTTGGATGTTCGACTCCAAGTTCCTTGAGCTTGTCCAACTTTCTCCACAAAAAGTATCGCAGACCGATCGCTCCGACGAGCACCGTCAATATTAGCGTCAACCACTCCATCGTTTTAATTTTTTAATCGCTTTGCTGTACAGAGGTCCCCAGAAATTTTGATTTTTACTGTGAGCACTTTTCGTCGAACGATCATACGTGCTTTGGGAACAATTTTCATCCGCCTGATCGTGGGGCCTCGCAACGCGACACTGATGCGTAGGAACTCGATTTTGCTATGGTCTCGTGTCCTTGAAATGCACTCGACGCTTGTATCTCTCGACGATTGAGTCTTGTTTTTTTTTTTTTTTTCATCGCGACGCTTATTTCGATGAGATCACGGTTTATGTAGCCTGGAATTGGTGGGAGATGCGTCGCGCGATTTTGTCAAGCCACTCGAGCATGAAAAATATTGCGAAATATGCGAATTTATTCGTTGTTGAAATTAATGTGTCGGATAATTGAAGAGGCTAAGAGGTAATTGAGTGAGCGAAAAAAATCCTGAGCTTAATCACCTCTTTGAAGGCAATAATTATCAAGTTTTGAAATTTTTTAAAAGTTTTCGCTGCCACAAAATCTTTTCGCTCTATTTTAATTTCTCGTACACCAAAATTGAAGCTTTTCAAGGTTTTATTAACCCTTCGTGGTCACTGTCGGTAGAATCCACCCAGTGACCAACTTGTGACGCAAATATCTCCTAGATCCCGGTAATTAATGGGGCTGTAATCGTCATTTAACGACAGTTTGTAGTGTCCATTGCGCGTTGGCGGCGATAAGTTTTACCGCCGCTAACGCTAAATCTCTAACATCCACTTTGAAATCGACCCACTTCCAATAACGGAATTAACATGTTTTTTCAAACGCGCGCTATCCTACTATTTTTTTCCCAAAAGAACCAGATCTGATGAATATCAGGTCCAAATTTTAGGCAACAATATTGAAAATCCACAAAGTGACGATTATTTTAGTGAAAAAACTTTTTTTTCCCGTTTTTTTTCTTCATTTTGCATTTAAAAAAATATGTTAGCCTTGGATTTCTTTCAGGAAAGTTTTTCGTATCTAAACTGGAATGTCCAAGGGTTGTTTAGTAATTTTTTGAGAATTTTCGGGCCGATAGATTGGTCACAATATGGGTTCGAAAATGGACCGGGTAGAATCAACCCAGTGTGACCACGAAGCGTTAACAATGAAGGAAATAATGAAACGAACAAAAAATTTCTATACTCCATCAATAAATGATTTTTCTTTATATTTTACGACGAAAGATGCTAAAATTTGTGAGCGATGATCAGCTTTTTAGATTTTGGTTTCTGTTCGGCGTAAATATTGGACTTGTGAAATTCGAGCAAAAAATTAGGTTGTGAAAAAAAGTTTGAAATTGCTTTATTCGTGAATTTTCATCTTGTCGTTGATTGGCATCTCCAGGAGGATAAATTTCCTCCAATTGTATTTACTCAGTGGAGTTTTCGAATGTTTATGCCGATTGAAAAAATCAACAATCATGTCACTATATTCTCCAAGTTTTATATATATACATAGCTAGACCGTGAAATCGTCTGGCAATAGTAGAATAAACACGTACTATTTATATGACTTTGATGAAATATCTACAAGTCAGAGCGCACTCCTTCGCCAGGTCCCGGAGGCGGAGCTGTCAGGGAAGTTGGTCCTCCTTCTGGCTCTGCTGCAAATCTCTTGACTCTCTGAGGACCCGGAGGTGGCCTCTCACCCTTTTTCAGTTTGTTTATTATGTCGGTCGTCGTTTCTGCCGTGAGATCCTCCTGTAAGCGGAATGTCTTAATGAGGGAAATGCTCAACAGCAAATTTTTCTAATCATTTTGCCAGTGAGCATAAAATTGATTAATTGAAACTTTGTTATTAATTCAAAGATTCAAACGAGATTTTTTTTGCTCTTTTGTTATTCAAACGCGTTCGTTTCCATAAATTTCGGGCAATCGATTTTCTGAGGAAAGTTTTTGCATTGAAATAATGAAAATGATCAAATACTCCAGAATTCTTCCTCCCAGAGGCCCCAAGTCGTGGAATATTTCGATTCAAATCACGTCGAACCTCAAATCGTTAAAAAACAATGCGATCCTCGTTTTTTTTTCTTCTAAAGAGCGTTATCAATGATCGAAACTTCAGAAATCATCTCAATGTTTAAATTCGCGTCCTTGGGATGCAGTAAATTTGTTTCTCTCTCGCAAATAACTCAGAAATTCAATGTCAGGCTTCCATTAAGATAATTCGACAAGTTTTTTGCATTGCAATTGTGAAATTTGTGGAAAATCTTGCGACGGCAGAAATTTCCATGTCACATGTTTTGGGAAAATGGAGATTTTTTGAACGTACGTAATAATCGTCGTTAACTTGAATCATCGGAGCATTGGCACACGCTCCCAAGCATTCCACTTCCGAGATGGTGAACATTTTGTCGCTGGAAGTGGCGCCGACTTCGGTGCCGGTGGCTTTGCAAACGGCTTTGAGAACCGAGTCGGAATCTCGGAGCCAGCACGGTGTGCAAGTGCAAACTTGTACGTGATATTTTCCCATTGGTCGTCGGTTGAACATTGTGTAGAAAGTGGCGACTTCGTAAACTCTCATGTTTGGCAAATTGAGAATTTCTGCGACTTTGTGCATAGCGGAAATGGGAAGCCAGCCGTGTTGTCGTTGGGCGAGATCAAGCAACGGCATCATGGCTCCGCGTTTGTGACCTTCGGGATAAATGGCGAGGATCGCCTCGATTCGCTTTTTGTTGGCATCGTCGAACTCGAAGGGAATACTCGGATTATCCTCTTTTGAGTCGCGATGCTGAAAAATCGATTTTCGTGTTATTTTCGCGGCCGGGGAAACGATTTTTTGAAACTTTGCTTGAATATTTTTTCGACTTTTGGACAACTCACCACAAACAGGTGATCCGATCTCTGCACCGTCGAAGTTTGCAGGCCTCTTACGTTTTTTAAGGCCTGTCAAAAAACACCGAAAACATTGGGGTTATATAAGTTATGGAGAGGTTAGAATTGACGGTTTCATCGGCAATTATCTCGTCGAGGACGTCGATCGCTTACCGAGAGGCTGCAAGCCTTGCGCAGTGACGCGAGCATCGCAAAACGATTCAATCTACACTGACGAAACTTATTTTTTGATACCGTAAAACGCAATTAATCGTTACTGGAGTAAACCGTCGAGTTCTGGCCAACTTGTCAGAATGGGAACGAACTCGACGAGAGCGCCTCTGGCGGATGATGGAAAAACTAGTGACAAATACGAACTTGCGAATTTGGCTCACATTTTTTTGTTGCAGCAAAAAACTGCATTTTTTTTCGACAATTCTCGATCCTCAGCATCAGAATTTTCAAAAAAGCATTTTTTTAAAACTCGAATTCGAAAATTCTCGATTCCCCGGCCCACTTCTTATCGATCTGGGACGAAAATTAGATGCGACGCGTGTGGATTGTGTTCACAGAACGATTAAAATCTAATTGTGTGCTGCACGAGCAACAATCTCATTAAGTTTTCACGACGAGACGAGATCGACAGACGCAAAACTATATTTATCACTTTGATCGCAATCTGGGATCCAGAAATAATTGAAATTCTATTTATAGATCGGCGATCAATACGTTTTACTGCATGAATATGCCACGCGGTCACGATCTTTGACCCCAACGATATTCTCTGACCGATTTTTTGGCATTTGATTCTCATTTGCGTCAAAAAATCAATTTACCGCCCACGAAAAACGTTTTTTTACAAAAAATGCACTCGAAGTGTGAAAAGTGAAAATTGATGGATTTTTATATGATAGAAAAGTGTTTATTGAGCATAGTTACATATTACAATTTTTAATAATATAATGGTCATAATAATAATAATAAAGTGGTGATGACGGTAATGAAATACAATAATAACGATGATACTTTTTCAACAGATAATTATAATGCAATATTACACTTATAAACGTAATAGTTATAAAAAAAAAACATTCTCATTCGTATGGGGGCTTGACTAGCATATTAAAAGCATAGTAAATATATAAAGCACGTCGGAATAAGTGAACCGATGAATTTCATTAGTTTCCAAAGATATGATAGAGATTATTGATTCTTGCCAACTGCTTTCGTGTTTTTATTGAAATAAATAATGCAGTCGGAGATACGAAAATATCTGTGGAAAATATACAGGTTTGGGGAATTTGATTGACGATTCTGAAGTTTGCATCGTTGGAATTCAACGAAATTCTCTTTAATATTTGGCGAAAATAATTATTTAAATGGAGAATTTAATCACGATGATAAAATGATCGATTTTGGCCACCCAAAAAGCTTATTGGCTTGAAAATTTGGGATGACGTTGAAAATTGAACGAATCATCAATAAATTCAGATATTTTTTGTTGCATTCCAACGTTGCAAACTTCAGCATCATGATTAATGAGCAAAAAACTCGATCTGGAACCTCCAAAAAAATGAATTTGGAGTAAAAATTTCTTTTTTTCTACACCCGAAAACTTCTCTATCTCAATAATCGATCATTATTTTCAATTCGAACCATAAACTGACTTGTCGACTCCACTGAATTAGAAAAAACAAAAACATCCCGAGATTTTTACTCCCTATCGGTAGTTTCTCATGTCTCTGAAGTTTGCATCGTTGGAATGCAACGAAATTCGTTTTTTATTCTTAGCAAAAATAATAATTCAAGCGCAGAATGTAATTAAGATGATAAAATGATCGATTTTCGCCACCCGAAAAGCTTATTGGCTTGAAAATTTGGGACGACGATGAAAATTGAACGAATCATCGATAAATTCAAATATTTTTCGTTGCATTCCAACGTTGCAAACTTCAGCAGCATGTCGATAGGCGTGTCACGTTAACATCGAGTTCGTAATTAAGATTATCTTGATTGGGGCTTTAGAGAGGGAAACGAAGAGTAGAAAATTGATTGATATTGAAAAATGAAAAGACAAATGTTTACAACCTCCAATAAATATAATAGTCTTGCATTAAAATACGTTTCGCTTACGAGATACATTTTTTCCTCTCTTTTATCGTTTTTTGTGGTTTTTTTTCACTTGATTTTCATCGTCATAAAAAGTACTTAAAATAGAGTGTCTAGTCTAGGCTTTCGTGTTCTATTCTAAAATTTGTATCAAGAGGATTTATCGTAAGACTTTATACGTGATTATACGACGACGTACATGATTTTTTTGTTTTATTTTATTTCTTTCGCGTTTTTTTTGCTTTGTTTCTCGCTTGTTCCGCAGTTTCGAGCGCCTCTTATTATTGCATTTTTCCGGATGATTGTTCCATTTGCTCTCGCCGTTTCTTCGGCTTAACTATTCGCTTTTTTTTCTTCCTGTCACTCGCACATTGTTGATTTACTATTCAAATCTTAATCCATTTCTGTGACGCGTACTACATTTTCATATAAATATCCCAATACTGAATAATCATGCGGTCTTGGTTGACGCTGTCGCGGCGATTCAACATTTTCGCACACGATGATTTTTAGTCTGTAAAACAAATGATTCATTTTTTCTTTTTTAAATATATTTTTCTTCACTGAATCTTCAATTCAAGTTGCTGAAGCTTTTCATACGTCTTTGTGTCTCGAAATTAGCGGATTCGAGTTTTCGTAAAAAAAAACAATGAAATTTTCAACATTCACGCGTTCACCGGCCTCTGAATCACCGAATCTTGTTTTTTTTTTTACCTTTTTGTCATTTTTTACAAAATTCTCGACACTGATGTTTGGTCACGACGTTTTAATTTGCAGAATTCCGTTGTCAATAATAATTTTGACAATGCTGGGAAATTCCATAAATCGATCGTTGTAAAAATTTAAAAATTTACGTACTTGGAAATATTGTTTGTTTTTTTTTGTGTAAAGTGACAGACAATTTTGCGGGACACGATCGAAAAATCGCATACGGTTGACACAATGGTCCGCGTTTTTATCGATTGTAAAAAGTATCGATATCGGAAATTTTCCTTGTCATTTCGCGTCGCACACACAATAATTACGTCACAAAGTTGACACTTTTGGTCGGGGGGAAAGGGCGGAGAGATTTTTTTCTTCATCCTTTCAGCAAAAGTGCATCGAACTGCATTAATACTTAATTACGAGAATACAATACACGTGCCTCACGCAGACATACAATTTTGAACGCTCAGATTTTTTTCTTCTTGCACTTTTGTTGTTTTTTTTTTTCAATCTTACATAAAACATTTATATATTGGAATTTTGGAGATGGCGCACAACCGATTTGTTTCCGGAGACAATGGAAATCGATTGAACGTTTCGATGAAACGAAAAATCTTGGAAAATCCTGTGTCGTTGGTTTCTTTTTTTTCTGCTTTTGGAGGAAGAGCGTGGAGAAGGAAATTCTTTATGGACTCGGTCATGATGACGAGCCTCGCTTCGTGCCAACCAACCCAGATTAATAGTAGCTTATAATCTTATTTCTAGATCACGTTTGTGGATTAGTGGCGTCGATTTTTTGACGTGTTGTTTTGTTCATGAGCTGGTTGTCGTTCTTGGCCATGCGATTTTCGCGTCGATCCTTTTATACGCGAATAGGCAGTGAGATATTTCCTGTGGGCATTCCTGATCGCCGAGAAGAGTTTCTGCAATTGAATAATCAAACGGAAAACCATTAAATTATGACTCTGAAGTTTGCATCGTTGTAATGCAACGAAATTCGTTTTAATCCTTAGCAAAAGTAATAATTCAAGTGCAGAATTTAATTACGATGATGAAATGATCGATTTTAAGCCCCAAAAAGCATATCGGCTGGATAAATTTGGATGATATTGAAACCTGAACAAATCATCAATAAAATCAGATATTTTTCGTTGTATTCCAACGTTGCAAACTTCAGCATCATAATTTTTATCAATTTTGACACTTTGAGCTGGACATTTTTCTCTGAATGCAATTGACTTGAAATTTGGGGATTGGAACGGAATAAACTGCACGAAAAATATGACTCTGAGGTTTGCATCGTTGTAATGCAACGAAATTCCTTTTTATCTTTAGCAAAAGTAATAATTCAAGTGCAGAATTTAATTACGATGATAAAATGATCGATTTTAAGCCCCGAAAAAGCATATCGGCTGGATAAATTTGGATGATATTGAAACCTGAACAAATGATCAATAAAATCAGATATTTTTCGTTGTATTTCAACGTTGCAAACTTCAGCATCATATTAGATTGACTTTGCACATTTTTTGTTGAAATGTTTTTACGGGAGTTGACGTAAGAGAGAGATTAAAATTTACCCTCGCCCTGCACCAGCTTGAACAGCCCGTAGTCTTGAGGATTCGTGCATCTTATCTTGTGGGCAAGAATTCGACAAACATCTCGTGTGTTCATGTTTGGTCGTATCGGAAGTGTCCGCGTGTTTAGCGAGCCGTGAAGTTCGTCCGGTACTAAAATTCTCAACACCGAGGAACAATCGGGTGTTCCACATCCCTGGAAAAATTTTAATTGGCACATTCTTTATTCCCAAGTTCCCACTATTATTTTCTGTCTGGACCGGCGGCCAATTCGACATAGAAAATTGTGTCAATTCGCATTTAAATTGACATGGTAATAAATATTTCGCACAATTTTATTTCCTGGGACTTGTGCGAACGAAGAATTTCCGAAATCAGAGTTCGTTGCTCGGCTCAATTGAGATAAATATAAGAATACGAAAGGGACAGACAAGAACGAAAGTTGTCGAATTATTTTAGTCGGAAACAAGAAAAATGGCAGATTGAACGAATACCAGGGAAAATTGATGAACGAATAATGAAACGTAATCAGTGTACATTCACGAACAGATATGAGACACATTCACAAAATAAAGAACCCAGTAAAACAAGAGTTTTTGAATAATTTTATTCAGAAACAAAACGACGGATCATGCTGCTCCAGATTTTTGTACGTGTCGCTGATAAATTTTGCCATTAGAGTTTAATCACCAAGACGCTATTTTTAGTACGAATTAACCTTTCGTGGTCACACTGGGTCGATTCTACGCAGTCCATTTTCGGACCCGTATTGTGACCAATCTATCGGCCCAAAAATTCTCAAAAAATTACTAAACAACCCTTGGACATTCCAGTTTAGATACGAAAAACTTTCCTGAAAGAAATCCAAGGCTAACATATTTTTTTAAATGCAAAATGAAGAAAAAAACGGAAAAAAAAGTTTTTTCACTAAAATAATCGTCACTTTGTGGATTTTCAATATTTTTGCCTAAAATTTGGACCTGATATTCATCAGATCTGGTTCTTTTGTGAAAAAAATAGTAGGATAGCGCGCGTTTGAAAAAACATATTAATTCCGTTATTGGAAGTGGGTCGATTTCAAAGTGGATTTTAGAGATTTAGCGTTTGCGGCGGTAAAACTTACCGCCGACAACGCGCAATGGACACTACAAACTGTCGTTAAATGACGATTCCAGCCCCATTAATTACCGGGAACTAGGAGATATTTAGGTCACAAGTTGGTCACTGGGTGGATTCTACCCGCAGTGACCACGAAGGGTTAATGATAGAAAATTGAATTTTTCATGCTCCGTTTACAGAAATTATTTGATTACCATGCACTTTATTGTTAAAGTTTTTTCTTGTTGAATCGCCGAATAAAATGCGAGGTTACAGAATTTGAATTATTAATCATTGCTCACGTTCAAGGTTGACATGGTTCCTTGGCTGGATTTAAAAGTTTTGAGTACATGAACGGCGCTGGACAATGTTGTGAGGTAATATCCACCCTCGCCGGTCAAAAGGGAAGGATGGAGAAGGCCCCACATGTATTCGGCCTCGACTTCGGCATCAACCACTTTTCCTCGTACCAATACCCACACGAGCAGCGGCAAAAGATCATCGGCTCCCAAGGTCACGTGTCTTCCGGAGTTGGCGTGTTTCACCTGTGAATCGACGACGATCAGCAAATCGGATGAATTGGTAAGTACACGTTGTAATTAAATCCTATTTATAGTTCAAACATAAATTATCATCGTCGGCTGTTTCATCGATTCTCTTTGCTCGATTATTGTTTGTAGTACGTCGCGGTAATTAAAATTGATTTAATTACATCAAAGTTTCAACCAAGTCGTTGATTTATCGAGGGAAGTTTAAAAAATCGTAAAAATAGAAAATAATTGTACAAATAATAAGATTTGACAATAATTACCGAATTAAAAATGGCGAAAATGAAGAATTAAGCAAATTATCTAGTTCTCGAGCATTCCCAAATTCTCGTAACTCTCTTTGCTCGATTATTGTTCGTGGTACGTCGCGGTAATTAAAATTGATTTAATTACATCAAAGTTTCAACCAAGTCGTTGATTTATCGCGGAAAGTTTAAAAAATCGTAAAAATAGAAAATAATTGTACAAATAATAAGATTTGACAATAATTACCGAATTAAAAATGGCGAAAATGAAAAATTAAGCAAATTATCTAATTTTCGAGCATTCCCAAATTCTCGTAAGTCTCTTTGCTCGATTATTGTCTGTAGTACGTCACGGTAATTAAAATTGATTTAATTACATCAAAGTTTCAACCAAGTCGTTGATTTATCGAGGGAAGTTTTAAAAAATCGTAAAAGTAGAAAATAATTGCACAAATAATAAGATTGGACGATAATTACCGAATTAAAAATGGCGGAAATCGCTGCCAGAAGATTCTCCAATTTTTCCAATGGCGAGTCAGACTTTTGCAAACGATCGATGTACCTCAATATCTTTTCTAGGCTCGCTTCAGATGGTGGGATGATTTTTGGCTGTTGACACAAAAAATGATAATTCAGTTACGAAATAAATGTAGAAAATCGAGATTTTTCAATTATGTTTTCAGATTTCAAACAGTCTGCTGTGGATTTTTTGAAATTTTCATTTCAACTAGAATTCCAAATAGTACGAGCGAGAATTCGGCTCGCTTCGAGATTAGATTTTTAGTCAAGTTTCATTTTTCGAATCGCGATACCACACAAATATCTCGAGACTCACTTGACCCATTTTTTTTGTTGCTATTGTTGAAGGTTTTTCCGTTGATAATCGCGCACGTATTTTCCAATTTTCTGTACATCTTGCTCGTACTTTTCCCTCAATTTTCGAGTCGATTTCACGAAAATTGCTCAATTATCGCGTTTTGAATTTTTTTCTTTTCCACAAAAATCTTTTGGCACAGGCTCGAGTAGAATTTTTTCAACCGGCGATTGATTTTCAAAATTCAGGAATATAAAAAAAAAATGGACATCGTGATCGAAATTTGTGACATGTTTTCGAAAAATTTCGATAATTTCACTCGCTCGTTGGGAGAGATTCGAGTTTGGATAAAAAAAAAAACGTTATCTCGCTTACCCTTACTCCCAAATCTTGGATGTGTTTTCCCTGAGCATACTGAATGCTTTCGGCGAGTGTTTGAAGCGATCCCGTGGTGCCATAATGATCAACGAAAAGTCTGTACACGTGTTCCCTGAGTGGTCGAACGACCAGGCCCATCATAACGCCCTCGAGTATCGCGTCGAGATTCAAAAATTCATTGGCCTTCAATTTGAGTCGTTCTTTCTCGACTTCCTTCTCGAATTCACGCTCGCCGTGTTTGACGAGATAATTTTTCATTCCCGACATAAATTGCCTTATGTTTCTCATAACGATATGGGGACTCGCTTCTTTTCCCTCTTTTGTACATTGGATGAAATTGTCGATATTCTGGGAGAAAGTCGTTGTCTTGTCGGCTGCTAATTGCAGGGCGTATGACCTTATCGTTGCCCCAGTTCCAGCCGCGTCTCTATTCCTCAAGGCCTGCAGTCTTGGAGGTGCTAAAATACAAGAAAATAAGAAAAACATTATTTCCCAACGAAATTCACACTGAAAATTCAATTTTGTCAAAAAACGTCGATATTTTGTTGAATACGGCCAACTAAATATTTTGGGATGATTTCAAAATTTTCGTTATTTCGACAATATTTTTCATTTGTAACGGAACTGTCAGCAAAATTTACGATTGGAATGACAAAAATTTACTTTCCGAAAACGATTTTCCAGAATGTTTTTTGCTGGAATGACAACATTTTCGTCATTTTTCAAAAAAACGTTTAGTTTAACGTATCCAACAAAATTTTCTTTTCAGTGCACTCAGTTCCGTTCATTATTTTGTTGTTTTTTATTGTTTTTCTTGTGTTTCCTAGAAATATGATGAATCAATTGAAATTTAATCAGAAGAATTAATCGTTGATCGAAACTTTGACGAAAATGATTTTTTCATTGTTCACGCGCGTATTTTTCTTGTTGTTATCTGTTGGCGGTGACGATGGAATGAAAATAAAAAGCGACTGGCTCGATGACACTTGGATCGATCGCGCGATACGCTGTGCAATTAATCTTACTCTTTAGGACGACGATACCGCGATGAAATTTTTGGCACAGCTCGTGAAACCATCGGCCTATTTTTTGGAATATACGACGCGTCTTGATGCTGAATTTTTTCGACTCCCCCGAACTCATCTCGACCGAGCAAGTGATCATTTTAACGAAATTTCAATCTCCTCAAGATCGTTCAAGCTGCTGACGATTTTTTTCGTTATTTTTCAAACGATTTTAGATGCAACAGCCTCCTTTTTTTTCCATGGAAAAATTTGGCTGTTTTTTCAAGGATTTCCAAGATTTTTTATTCATAACTCGATCAGTTCATGGGATGCACCGTTTACGCGCTACACTATCACGTGGCGTCGGAATCGCCCTGAATTTTTGAATTCTTTGATCTCCGTTGATCGACATACGTGAGTGCAGAACGACAAACTGCCACGATACTTTGTGGACAGTCGACGGAGATGAAGAATCGTTCGGACAGTCATCAACGCTCACTTGCCAAGTTGCTATTGCGAATTTCAAGGGAATACTCGTGCAAGCCAATTATACAAAACAAATTGACTATCTCGCGTGTTTTTTTTTTGTTTTGTTTTTTTGTGATTGCCTTAATGGACTTTTCCGGACTATAAATCTGACGAAATGTGCTGTTTTTATTGCAAATTATTCTGCATTTATCTCGTGCCCCGATCTCGCACGTTTTTTTTTGCCTTTTAACACTTATTCGCAGTTTCGACACGTTTTTAAAATGATTTGAGAAACTCTCGTCCGATACACGTCTGCACGTTGCGCCGGGTCTTTTTCAACTGTACTACGATTTTAAACGCTTCACAGCTTCGACTCGCGTTCCATACAATGCAAGACTGAATCCCTCACGAGTGAGAGAGAGAGAGAGAGAGAGAGAGAGACAGAACTCCCTCTGCCTCTCGCTATCTGCTTTATGTACTTTGGAAAAATGGTCAAGAGGCTAAGTGGGGACTTGAGATGGTCGGTTAAGGGGGCGGGCACGCCAACAGCCTGCTCAAGTTGAATGACAAACGTAACGATAATCTTTACAAATAAGCAAGGTCCATTGTCTCGATCCCCAGGTATAGGAAACATCAATCCACCAGCCAACCAATTCCACTGGAAAGTGCTAATGATGCTGAAGTTTTCAACGTTGGAATGCAACGAAAAATGTTTTATTTTATTGTTGATTCGTTCAATTTTCATCGTAATTAAATTCTCCATTTTAATCATTATTTTTGCCATAAAGAAAAAAGAATTTCGTTGCATTCCAACGACGCAAACCTCAGAGTCATATTTTTCATGCAGTTTATTCCGTTCCAATCCCCAAATTTCAAGTCAATTGCATTCAGAGAAAAATTTCCAGCTCAAAGTGTCAAAATTGATAAAAATTATGATGCTGAAGTTTGTAACGTTGGAATACAACGAAAAATATCTGATTTTATTGATGATTTGTTCAGGTTTCAATATCATCCAAATTTATCCAGTCGATATGCTTTTTGGGGCTTAAAATCGATCGTTTTATCATCGTAATTAAATTCTGCACTTGAATTATTACTTTTGCTAAAGATAAAAAGGAATTTCGTTGCATTACAACGATGCAAACCTCAGAGTCATATTTTTCGTGCAGTTTATTCCGTTCCAATCCCCAAATTTCAAGTCAATTGCATTCAGAGAAAAATTTCCAGCTCAAAGTGTCAAAATTGATAAAAATTATGATGCTGAAGTTTGTAACGTTGGAATACAACGAAAAATATTTTATTTTATTGATGATTTGTTCAGGTTTCAATATCATCCAAATTTATCCAGCCGATATGCTTTTTCGGGGCTTAAAATCGATCATTTCATCATCGTAATTAAATTCTGCACTTGAATTATTACGTTTGCTAAAGATGAAAAAGAATTTCGTTGCATTCCAACGATGCAAACCTCAGAATCATAAATGCAACGCTGCTCCCGTCATTACGATTCAATCTTTACGTTACAATAAATATCAAAAACACCAGCAGTTATTTTGACGGAAAGCCAACCCCAGAACCTTTGAAATTTATTGAATTTCCAGGTAAATATGTTTCGGAAGCCTTGAAATTATTCGAGTCAACATATTTGTAGTTTGAAAGATTTATAGCTCGTGAAATTCCATCGTGTGAACGGAAAAGTTGATCGATCGAAAAGTTGATGTTTTTTGGAATAAGTGCTATTTTTTTGCATTATTATCGGAAAAGTAATTCGCGAAATTGTACGAGCACATAAACAAAGACTTTGGAGTTTGAAACAACGATCGATGCCAATTTCTCGAGCTGGGACGAACGCTTGAAACTCTTGGCCCAACATGTAACTAAGCGATACTTAGGGGGTTGGCCGATTGTACAAATATTGGGATAGAAATCCTCTGGAGGCCACTACATGACCCGGTCCAGTGTTGACCTGCCCCGGGGACTTTCCTGGCCTCACACGTTGCACGATTCTACCTGAACATGAAGCGTACCAGGATTTTATTTACACGGACTTCCAAAAAAAATATTTCAAGTTTTCGTAACGATGGAATTCCCGAATTTTGGAAAATCGAGTCGTTTTTTTTCAACTTTTTCGATGTATCACGTTTGATCGATTTTTTTTCTAAAAGAATCCTCAATTAATTAGATCCATATAAATAATCAATTAGTACTTTGCTAATGAGCAGCGGCTCGTGTATTAATTATCGAAATCTCATTAACGATCGATCAGGCGAAATTAACTTGCGAGACGTCTCTCCACAATTGCGAATGACTCTGAAGTTTGCAACGTTGAGATTTGACGAAAAACATTTTTCCTATTGATTATTTATTGAATTTTGAAAATCGTGGCAATTTTTCGAGTCGATTGAGTTTTTTGGTCCCAAGAGAGAATCGTTTTATTGGCCGGACCAAATATTCAATAATAATTATTGACTCTGCTGAAGAAATAACAGAATTTCGTTGCATTCCAACGATGCAAATTTCAGGACCATATTTTATTTATTTATTTCACAACTGATTGACTATTTTTTCAAAGCCACAACCATTTTCATTTTTTTGGGGAAACCCAGAGAGATATCCATACGAGGGCTAATGACAATTTGGGAGATTCTGGTATTTTTTTATGACTCTGAAGTTTGCAACGTTGAGATTTAACGAAAAACATTTTTCCTATTGATTATTTATTGAATTTTGAAAATCGTGGCAATTTTTCGAGTCGATTGAGTTTTTTGGTCGCAAGAAAGAATCGTTTTATTGGCTGGAGCAAAAATTCAATAATAATTATTGGCTCTGGTGAAGAAATAATAGAATTTCGTTGCATTCCAACGATGCAAACTTCAGGATCATCAATTGCGATCGTTGTTGATTGTCTGTAGTTAGAATTCGACGTTTGGGACAACGTGTACGAATTGAATTTCGTTGAAATATCAAGTTTTGAGACTCTCCTCGTTTTGACTTTAAAGTACAGGGCAATGTATATTATAGTACTGTAAATATAGCTCGTTGAGAGTTACAGCTAAAGTGGCTCTCTTCTTCCTTCACCCTAAAGCTATAAATTTCAGACTTTATACGACTCCGTAGGACTGCATTCGTTCTCTACGATCCACGTTATGCTTGTTATATTGCCTTAGGGGGATTGGCTATTGCTTCCGCAAGGATTTCAGGAAAGCCAAATTGTTTTGGTAATCCGAGAAAAGCTCGCAAATTCGTAACAGTTGACGAGAGCACTTCGTCGCTCTTTGCGTCGTGACAAATTTTATTTATAAATTTTTGTCCAGGAGCATCAAAAAGTCATAAAGTCTCAAAAATTTTTGCAACTTTTATGACGAAATTGATTATTTGAATGAAAATTTAATCGAAATTGCGCATTTCATGATTTTGCGTTGTTTTCGCATGGAAAAATATTTTTATCGGTACTTTGCAACAATATTTTTCAGCGAAATATTGGAAAAAATTGACTTTCGAACGTATGAAAATATTTTTCAGTGCAACGAAGTTTCTCGTTGTTGCAATTTGTTTTGCTCGTGCGCATGTTATTTTCTTTTTGCGACGTAGAATTGAAGAGTAATGAGAGATACGAGAGCGGGGTGATTGCACGAATTTCATAACATTATTGTGTCCGAAGATGCTACGCGAAGGGGAAGGAGAATCGCAGATGGAATTTTTAATTGCGATATAAAACATCGTGGGAAACTGACGCGCCATCCGAGCGTTGTGCATTTTTTTTTGTTCTTTCTTTTTAAACAAGACTCCAATGGGATTTCTCGATAGATTACAAACTTGGAATTACGTCGTCCGCGTCTATCGACGATTACTCGCGGGGAACAATGAGCATTAGACGAGCTCAGACACAAGCTCTACACGTGTACGTACAGACAAAGTAAAAAGTTGCATTTTATTCGACATTACGCAACACATGTGTTGCGCAATGTGTCAATTAACTTGTGCGCGAGTTGTTCAAACCGCGCGATTCGTATTTCGTTGCATTTCGTGAAGCTCCAAGATCTTCGGGCACGATGAAATGTTCTCGAAAATCTTGATCGAGTCCGTAAATAGCTTTATCGTTTCTTTGGCCTAATTAAAATAAATGTCCCAGATCTGTCGATCTAGAGAAGAACAAATGGAAAATTAACCAAATTATCTAATTTTCGAGCATTCTCGTAACTCTCTTTGCTCGATTATTGTTCGTAGTACGTCGCGGTAATTAATATTGATTTAATTACATCAAAGTTTCAACCAAGTCGTTGATTTATCGAGGAAAGTTTAGAAAATCGTAAGAGTAGAAAATAATTGTAAAAATAATAAGATTGGACGATAATTACCGAATTCAAAATGGCGAAAATGAAAAATTAAGCAAATTATCTAATTTTCGAGCATTCCCAAATTCTCGTAACTCTCTTTGCTCGATTATTGTTTGTAGTACGTCGCGGTAATTAAAATTGATTTGATTACATCAAAGTTTCAACCAAGTCGTTGATTTATCGAGGAAAGTTTAAAAAATCGTAAAAGTAGAAAATAATTGTACAAATAAAAAGATTGGACGATAATTACCGAATTAAAAATGGCGAAAATGAAAAATTAAGCAAATTATCTAATTTTCGAGCATTCTCAAATTCTCGTAACTCTCTTTGCTCGATTATTGTTTGTAGTACGTCGCGGTAATTAAAATTGATTTGATTACATCAAAGTTTCAACCAAGTCGTTGATTTATCGAGGAAAGTTGAAAAAATCGTAAAAGTAGAAAATAATTGTACAAATAATAAGATTGGACGATAATTACCGAATTACAAATGGCGAAAATGAAAAATTAAGCAAATTATCTAATTTTCGAGCATTCTCAAAGTCTCGTGATCATTTGGGTCGAAATATTTCGAGCATTTCTCGCGACAGACAATTATTTCGAGCCCGAGTGAATTTTCAGACAGGAAATACACTTTTATTTGCTCCCGGAATGTAATCGTGCTGATTGTGCATGATTTTTATTTTTATCTACGAGAAATCTGATTGTTTTTGTGTGTGTCTGTTTTTTTTTTGCGATCAATTGTCCATTGGTGGGCATGTCGCGTTATCAACTATTACGATAACTGGCTCTTCGAGCTTATCGGGTAAAGTGAGTTCGAACGAAAAAAAATGTCGAGACACGATATCTCGAGGATTAAAGTTTAAAAAACGAGATTAAATAGCCCTCAATGTATTTTCATGCAGCAAAAGAATGATCGGAATGTTTCAATGCGTTGAAATAAACGTCAATCCAAAAGATTAACGTTATTGATTCAATTGAACTTGCAACAAAATCAAACAATTGCATTGCTGCGTGAAATTAATTGAAAAATCATCAATTGATTGATTTTCGTGAGGTCAAGAGAAAATTTCGATTCGCCTTTATTTCGTTATCATACGGACCAAAGATCAAGCTGCTTGACCTTTGTCAGATCTTTTTATTTTTCTAGTTCTGCTTGTTTTTGGAAAATCGAGTCTTTTTCAATAGTAGAAAAAAAAATGGAAAATTGTTTTTTTTTCTTCGCGTGGACGAGCGAATGGATAAAAACTCACAAAGTAGCGGATCCAGGCGTTTCTTGAAACTCGTGTTCCTCTTGATCCTTTCGACGTCGCTTTCGTCAGTGTCGAGCATCGTTTCCCATTCGGAAGGATCGTCGGCACGTTCGATTCGAGATTCAGGCGTGTGATTTCTCTCCATTCGCCTTTCGACGTTGTCGTACGAGGAATTTCTATCGCTGTATAGTGACTCGGTGGTGTCCGGTGATTTCAGTAATTCCGGATACCTTTGTAAAATTATACTCTGGACCGTGAGCGTGTTGCCAATGACGTCACGCTCGCATTGGTCGTCTGGAAATTTTCGGGTCACTTGGTCTCCCTCGTAATCGGCGTCGCAGTCGTAATCCGCCTCGCCCTCGTCCCCTTCATTTCCTTGGTCACGAAAAATGCAATAAATATCGAAATAAAGTGGAAAAATTGCGGAATTTCCGGTGCAAAAAGTTTTGCGACTAACGAATGAGTTTGGACATTGAAAAATTTCTTGTTTTACCTATAAATTCCCAGCTCGAGTCAACCGCCCACGAAGTATCGTTGAATATTTTGTTTCGGATTTTCGGCGGTTGCACCGGCTTTGCTCGCGGGATTTTTTTTATTTCTCTCGTGCCAAGACGCTTCGCCAGATTGTCAACCGACGAAGAAATCAGCGGAGTTTTATCTTCTGTCTCTTCGGACTCGTCCCAGTCGATCGGATGCAATTGGTTCGCGTGGTGGCCAACCGGCGTTTGGAACCATCCTGGCTCGCTGTGACGATATTTGTTGCTCATTGGATTGTTCTTGTTTCTTCTACGTGGCACCATCGCCACACTCTGCGCTATGGCGTCCGCTGGCTCCGCATAAAACGGACTCCCCTGCTTCGATTCCGGGCTCATTGGGCTGTTGGTCTCGGACTGTGTCAGGATCAAACCGAGCTTGTTCTTCGGTGGTGTCATTGTACTCGGACTGTTCAGAGAATTGGCGCTGCCTGTCGATCAAACGAAATTCCCCAAATATTCAGTCTCGCGAAATTTATTATTTTTTTTAGTCATTTCTGGGTCGATAATTTTCTCTCGCCGATTCTTCGTCAATGGCAATGAACATTTGGCATTGAATTTTCATTTTCGTTAAAAAATTAATTTAGGACGATAAAATCTGGATAATTCACTACAAAAATATCCCGGAAATTCATTTTTACCGGATTGCAACGGTTTGCAAAACGCCTCGGGTCGGATTTACCCAATTTTGCACTTATAGGATTCGGGCACTCGAACGAGTTTATGATTTTTGGTGGTTTTAGCCTATTTATTCGCGATCTTCGTCGTTTTGGCTTAAGGAGCTTGCCATATGCGTTGAACCCATAAAGAAACCATAAAGAAAACGTTGAAAACATGAAGAATTTTGATAAGATGAGAATTTAATAAATTTTGACAGTATGAATTTTTTAAAGATTTTTCCGCAACGTAGTACTCGAGTAATTTGATGAAATTCTATGACGTTCAAGTTTGCATCGTTGCAATGCAACGAAATTCATTCAATTTGTGGCAAAACTCTTTACAAAAATGTACAATGTTATTACAATGATAAAACGATCGATTTTTGCGGCTCAACAAGTAAATAAACTCGAAAAATTTCAATGTTTTATAAAATTGAGCAAATTATCAATAAAAATAAGTATTTTTCGTTGCATTCCAACGTTGCGAACTTCAGCCTCATGCTTGAATGACGTTGAAGTTTGCATCGTTGCAATGCAACGAAATTCATTCATTTATTGGCAAAACTTTTGATAAAAATGTACAATGTTATGACAATGATAAAACCATCGATTTTTGCGGCCCAACAAGAATATAAACTCGAAAAATTTCCATGTTTTATAAAATTGAAATTCATAAAATTGAAATTCATAAAATTGAAATTTATAAAATTGGAATTGATAAAATTGAAATTTATAAAATTGAAATTTATAAAATTGAAATTCATAAAATTGAAATTTATGAAATTGAAATTTATAAAATTGAAATTTATAAAATTGACATTTATAAAACTGAAATTTATAAAATTGAAATTTATAAAATTGGAATTGATAAAATTGAAATTTATAAAATTGAAATTCATAAAATTGAAATTTATGAAATTGAAATTTATAAAATTGAAATTTATAAAATTGACATTTATAAAACTGAAATTCATAAAATTGAAATTTATAAAATTGACATTTATAAAACTGAAATTCATAAAATTGAAATTTACAAAATTGAAATTTATAAAATTGAACATTGAACAATAAAAATAAGTATTTTTCGTTGCATCCCAACGTTGCGAACTTCAGCCTCATTGAAATTGTGATTATTTTGACTCGGTGATCCAACCTGCTTAAAATGTTGCAAAGTTGGTAAAAAATAAAGAAAAATGACTTACAAACTCGTGATAGCAGATCAGGTCGTCTTCCCATGCCAGTTTCCTCGGGTGATCCAGACTCGGGACTCTTGTGATCGAGGATCGGTTTGAAGCTGGTAAATTCGGGGCTGGTGACTTCCTTGTAACTGAGTTTTTCATTTCCATTGGTTTTATCATTTCTAAGCACGAGTCGATCGGTTCTGGCGATAAATTGTTCGTTTTCGAGGAGTCTCTCGTTTGGGGAACGATCGCAAGGGCTGACAATTCGATCGATCGCAACGAGATGATCGTTTGACGTTTTCTCAAGCTCGTTACGCTTGAGCTTGTCGTTCGGCGACCACGTCGAGTGATTCGAACGATCCGCCGTGTTCCATATGTCCTCGTAATCCGACACTTTGTCGCCCGGCGAACTTCGATAATAAGACTCCAAAATGTCAGACTCTTGATAATGTTGCGAATTTTTTCTCGCCTCTCGATCTCTTCGTCTTTTTGATTTACTCGTGCCCGATGGTGTCGTCGGCGATAATACGTTTGGTGTTTTCGTACCGATGCTCGAGACTAGCTTCGACGTGGGTGAGAGCACCGGCGTTGTCGACGACAGCGCCGACTTTGATGACGAGAGATTCGACGCCAGAGACTTGTTCGAACTCGCACTCTGCGGACTCAACAGCGACGTGTTTGGATCCGATGGAGTGTTTTGCTGTGAACAATTAAACGCATCTCTCTCTCTGTAGAGTTTGAAACTTTTACGGACAATGGGCTACGCTCCATTGTCGAGACCGACACTGGGAAAATAGTTTATTCAGCATTCAAACTTGTCTTATTCTTTATGCAACGAAAAAAAGCGATTTTTTTTACTCCACGAGCACAATCGACGTTAATTATTTATCTGCAGCGATCGGATTGAATTTTCACTATTTACAAAACTTTTCTAAACTCGATTTACTGGAAATCTGAAGGGAAAAGTTTGCAACTTTCATTTTCGTAATTTGTTTTTCATATTTTGGAATTTTCTGGAGATTGGAATCGAATTTTTTGGGGATTTTGAAAATTTGGTCGAGATTCATTGATGCGAAATAAATCATTTTCCCGGATGAACTGATTTCACGTTTTTTGGTTAATTACCTGGGAAGTTATTGCGTCGTTGGCTTGATTGACGTTGAAGGTGACGGTCGTTGTGACCGTGAAATTATTTTGGCTTTGCGAAACACCAGGTTTGGCCCATCTGGGTGGAGGCGGTGGAGGAGTTTTAACATTTTGTGGCAAAGAGTTATTGTCCATAATGATTTTTCTAACGTCTGGCAATAGTGGCGAATTGGCATTGGAGAGATTGTTGAAATTAGAAATGTTTTGATGAAAGTTTGACGAGGTCGATGTACACATTGTAAATTTATTGCTACGGGAGAATTCAATTTTTGTATTCTCGTTGGAATAATTCGTGCTGTCGAAATTGGTTCGTGATTCCGTAGGGCTAAGAACGTTGTTCTCCACGTTATGAACAATCGGCGATGGGCAACGTACACTCTGTACAAGATTCGGCGATATCAACTTTTGTGACAACTTTTCACACGGTGATATTTTCTCCGGACAGTCTTTCTTGCCGTCCATTGGCTCGTTGAACGTTGTGAGATTCAGTGTATTCGGTGGCGTTGGCCTTGGCTGTCTTGGCAGTGACGAGGCGAACGTGGCAGTCGTTGTTATCGTATTTGTCGGCGAAGAATTTGCTGATTAAATCAAACAATTAAAACCTTTTTTAAATATCCAATCAACATTTTTATCCAAGTTAATCAATTAATTTTAATACATTTTTTAATTCCATCGAAAATTCCGTCAAAACAATTCTAAATTTATTCGTTTCTTCGTTTTAACCCTTCGTGGTCACTGTGAGTAGGATCCACCCAGTGACCAACTTGTGACGTAAATATCTCCTAGTTCCCGGTAATTAATGGGGCTGTAATCGTCATTTAACGACAGTTTGCAGTGTCCATTGCGCGTTGGCGGCGATAAGTATTACCGTCGCAAACGCTAAATCTCTAACATCCACTTTGAATTCGACCAACTTCCAATAACGGAATTAATATGTTTTTTCAAACGGGCGCTATCCTACTATTTTTTTCACAAAAGAACCAGATCTGATGAATATCAGGTCCAAATTTTAGGCAAAAATATTGAAAATCCACAAAGTGACGATTATTTTAGTGAAAAAACTTTTTTTCCCGTTTTTTTTTCTTCATTTTGCATTTAAAAAATATGTTAGCCTTGGATTTCTTTCGGGAAAGTTTTTCGTATCTAAACTGGAATGTCCAAGGGTTGTTGAGTAATTTTTTGAGAATTTTCGGGCCGATAGATTGGTCACAATACGAGTTCGAAAATGGACTGGGTAGAATCAACTCAGTGTGACCACGAAGGGTTAAATGAATTTTTGATTATTTAGCGAAAAAGCAATATTTTACAGGACGTAATAAATCTCACCTGTATCGCTGTAGGATATCGGTGCCAAGTTGAGCACTATGCTCTCAGTCGTTGGCGTGCATGCATTATTATTATTGCCTAAAATCAAATTTACCCATTGATGAGAAACACAAAAAAGAAAACGACAAGAAAATACGAAAAAAAAAAAACGATCGGTCGTTCATTTGCTACCCCGGCAAATCTAATGTGACAGTAAATTTTCATGCCTCAGAATTGGACAAAAATTCTCAGATTTCGAAGACTCTGCATTTTTTTTTCTCGATTTTTATGTCGTAGCGGCTTTGGCCAAGTGGATCAAGGATCACGACCACTTTGATGACAGTAATGAAAAATTCTTTCTATGCCACACACCGTTTACTCGATGCAAATTTCTCTCTCAACTACCTCGAATAATTGCTCCCAACGTCATATTCATTCGTCATGGGATTTTTCAACTTTTGCACGTTATTTAAAAGCGACACAACCGATCATTTTTCTTCGAATTAACTTTCTACGTGAGAATCTGCAACTTTTACTTGTACATCAAATCTTGTGCTACTCGCTTTACTCAACATCATTTTTAACACCAAATTCTATGGGAGGATATCGATAAAATGATCTCGAAATATGACGAAAAAAAAAAAAATAATCAACAAAATGTATTCGAACGTTTTGGAACGTAAATTAAAATCGCTAAATAACTTTTTGATACAATTTACTCTCAATTTGAAAGAATCCCGAGAGATTGACAATTATTAATGTACAAATGAGTACGAACGCGAAATACATTGTTTTTACCTCCGTGAAAGCTGCTGAGGCTCGATGTATTGCTGCTGCTGCTCTCAGGAGGTTTTGGATTGGCCATTGGATACCTCCAGAACTCCTGGCCCAAAAGTGCGAGCGAGGAGAGCTGCTGCCTGTTTTTTGCATCTCTCATCGCCCTTGGCAGTGTCAGTTGCACCGGTAACTCGTCACTGCTTGCCAAGATAAATGTGCAAAATACCAAATTTAATTTCGATCGACGAAAACACTAATGGAAGCCAATTGTTAATCATTTATTAATTTTATTCAGTTCATATTCAATTAATCTATTAATTTAATACCAATATTAATTGAATATTAAATTATTTGATTAATTTAATATTTTTTATATTTGAGAATATTAAATTAATGAATTAATTCAATATTCTCAAATTAATAAATTCATTTCATGTTCTCACATATGAAAAATATTCAATTATTTTTATATTTTTATATTGTTTACATTTGAGAATATTAATTTAATTCATTAATTCAATATTCTCAAATATAAAAAATATCAAATCATCAAAAATATATTTAATAATTTAAAACATTAAAAATGTCAAATATTTACAAATATCAAATTAATTAAATATTTTTTGTATTTAAGAATATTAAATTAATTCATTAATTCAATAATTTTTGTGTTTGAGAATATTAAATTGATTTATTAATTTTTCATATTGAAGAATATTAAATGAATAAATTAATTAATTAATTATTATTATTATTTAATTATTAATTGAAAACATTTGTTATTAAAACATTGATTATTATTATTTATTAAATTGATTCATTAATTTAATATCAATTATTAATTCAATGAATTAATTTCTCGGGAAATAATTTTGAAACAGTTTTTTTGTCAACGAAAAGGGAAAAGTGTTGAAATTTGTAAACTGTTTGGAATTTGAAGGGATCGATGGTTGGTGGAAATATTTTTTGGGCTTCATTGCAACAATGCGGACTTCGATTACGTTGATTTTTCGATAATTACTCACCAGCACTGCGAGTAGTGAGCTATGAGGGAAGGAATATTGTCGAAACGGTTTTCACTCGTTTCGAGGCTCAGTTTTCCTTTATTCGCTTGAATGAGGTAGTGCTCGATGTAAGGCCCTTTGCCCGATGGCAATCTCACTGACAATGCCATCGTGTCACTCTGGCTCGACTGTCGAACGACAAAATTCTGCAAAAGAGAATCGAAACAAAAAAATCATGAAATATTCGTCTCGTGGGGCTGTTGGTTGTGATTTTTATTTTCCTGTCGAAGGATCTATTTTCCTCGTACTGTCGAATCCAGCTACGAAGGGATGAAAACAAAAATGAACACTCCGGCACGATGTAATTACAGGATGCACTTGGTTTTTTGTTTTTTTTGCGATTTTTTTTCGCCAACGGTGAAACGCGTCCGGGGATATTTGTAAAGACAGGCGAGATGGAAATGCGACGATTAACAATGCTCGGGAAACAATGAACGAGATCCGAAACAATGACGACAATACGAGCGGGAAAACGAGCCTCGCCCCTCGTTCGTACACAGGCTCACATATTTCTGCACTGATTACTGTTCTACCAACCATTTTTTTTTGTTGCAATTTCGCTTCCACACAAATGGTGATTGAGCGGGAATTGCAATATACAGGGCCCGGACTTATTGGTTTTCACTTTTTTCCTTTCAATTCGTGTCCAAGTTTTCAAATTTCTGACGAAAATGACAGAAATGCAACAAATATTGTTGGTTGCTATTTTTTTCCCTTTTCGTATTTCTAACTAAGCGAAAATTTTTGTGACAAATTGGTGGATTTCGTGAAAACGGTTGGAAATGAATATTTAGCTGTTGAGGTTTTTTTTCTGTCGTTCACGAGCGTATCTAAATGTGCGAATCTTCAAAGTATCTCGAGAATCGTTTCGCAATTTAGTTGTACGGAGTCTTGGAGCCAATTATTTGCAACAAATCTGTTCATTGTTACAAACTGCAGCGACTTTCACACTGCTAATTATCGCAGGCATTGACACGGTTTAAGGATATGTGGAAGACGTACAGTCACAACCAAATCTCTACTTTACAGGTTTTTAATGGGGAAAAATCTCTTGGAATTCATTAATCGTTGCATTCGCCTCTTCTCATGATGCTGGAGTTTGCAACGTTGAAATACAACGAAAAATATCTAATTTGATTGATAATTTGTTCAGGTTTCAATATAATCCAAATTCATCCGGGCGATATGCTTTTTGGGGCTTAAAATCCATCATTTTATCATCGTAATTAAATTCTGCACTTTAATTATCACTTTTGCTAAAGATAAAAAACGAATTTCGCTGCCTTACAACGATGCAAACCTCAGAGTCATATTTTTCGTGCAGTTTATTCCGTTCCAATCCCCAAATTTCAAGTCTATTGCATTCAGAGAAAAATTTTCAGCTTAAAGTGTCAAAATTGATAAAAATTATGATGCTGACGTTTCCAACGTCGAAATACAACGAAAAATATCTGATTTTATTGATGATTTGTTCAGGTTTGAATATCATCCAAATTCATCCAGCCGATATGCTTTTTGGGGCTTAAAATCAATCATTTTATCATCGCAATTAAGGTCTGCACTTGAATTATTACTTTTGCTGAAGATAAAAAACGAATTTCGTTGCCTTACAACGATGCAAACCTCAGAGTCATATTTTTCGTGCAGTTTATTCCGTTCCAATCCCCAAATTTCAAGTCTATTGCATTCAGAGAAAAATTTTCAGCTCAAAGTGTCAAAATTGATGAAAATTATGATGCTGGAGTTTGCAACGTTGGAATACAACGAAAAATATCTGATTTTATTGATGATTTGTTCAGGTTTCAACATCATCCAAATTTTCCCAGCCGATATGCTTTTTGGGACTTAAAATCGATCATTTTATCATCGTAATTAAATTTTGCACTTGAATTATTCCTTTGCTAAAGATAAAAAAGAATTTCGTTGCATTACAACGATGCAAACTTCAGAGTCATCCCTTTTCTTAGTCTTCACTGAGATTTGCAGTGTAAAACTGTCTTTTTGTCTCTTCTCGTAAAGAAATACAAAAAAAAAAAACACTGAATTGACGAGGATCAATGAATTCTCACGAAACGTGGCATAAATTTCTTCTAAAATATCAGATCCAGTAGAAATGAAAATTCGTACAAGAATTTGGGGATTTTTCACGAACAAGTTTTGACAGTTGTGAATTTTGATAAAGTTTGAAGTACGGGAATGAAAAAAGGGAAACACGAGTTTGAGTTTTAATGATTTTAATTTATGTTTGCCAGACTTTTCACATTATTTCGTCGAGCAAGCTCTGCTTATCTTTGTCTCTCTTTGGCGTTACGAGCTCTCTGTCTTTCTCTCATTTTCGCCGGTTATGCTTTCTGGAATTCTGCCAGACTTTGAGTCTGTGGTCGACCCAAAGAGAGACAAAGCCAGGAGAGACAGAGAGAGGGAGAAACAGAGGGAGGAGAGAGTTTTCATTCGCTCGTGTCTATGTTCAGTCTCGTCCTGATAAGAGCAGGGATGAAGAGCCTTAAAAACGTTTGTGCCAAGTTGCATTGCAATCAACGTTACTCACGATTATCTCGCGACGTTAGTTTTGTTTTCTTTAACTTTTTGGCAACCGGACAAAAACGACAAGGTCGTAGACGATTGTGACAAAAAAAAAACAGCAGCCTTTGACGTTGAACGGTTTGTTCGTTTTTTGTTCTTACCGGAACGTCATATTGGCGGAATTATTGGCGAGACTAGAAAAAAAAACTTACCCCTTCCTCTTTGCCTTGCAACAAGTGGAAAGCTCCTGCTCTCTGAATGCCTGGAAGAAACCAAATGGGATGTGAACGTATGAGACGCTCGATGAGCGTGATGTCACATGCGACTTCGCTCCCTGAGTCTTCCGAAGAACCGGAAGTCCCCGCTGATGTCGCTGAACCTTCGGACGACAGCGATTCTTCGCTCTGTAAATTCGTTAAAGACACATTTATAATTACACGAAATTTAACGCAACGCTGCTTGCGCAGGTTAACGTTATGCATTCGACTGCGAGGATAAAAGAAACGAATGTTTACAGAATTATTCATCGAAATCCTTTTGTTCATGACTCTGAAGTTTGCAACGTTGAGATGCAACGAAAAATATTTTTTCTATTGATTATTTATTGAATTTTGAAAATCGTGGCAATTTTTCGAGTCGATTGAGTTTTTTGGTTGCAAGAGAGAATTGTTTTATTGGCTGGACCGAATATTCAATAATAATTATTGGCTCTGGTGAAGAAATAACAGAATTTCGTTGCATTCCAACGATGCAAACTTCAGGACCATATTTTTTTTTATTTCACAACTGATTTACTATTTTTTTAAAGCCACAACTATTTTCATTTCTTTGGGGAAACCCAGAGATATCCATACGAGGGCTAATGACGATTTGGGAGATTCTGGTATTTTTTTATGACTCTGAAGTTTGAAACGTTGAGAATTAACGAAAAACATTTTTTCCATTGATTATTTATTGAATTTTGAAAATCGTGGCAATTTTTCGAGCCGATTGAGTTTTTTGGTCGCAAGAGAGAATCGTTTTATTGGCTGGACCGAATATTCAATAATAATTATTGGCTCTGCTGAAGAAATAACAGAATTTCGTTGCATTCCAACGATGCAAACTTCAGGATCACAGAAGATTTCAAACGCGCGTGAAGGAGAATGAGAAATGCTGAAGGAATCAAGCCCGAAGCATGGTTGAGGATGAAAAGGAAAGAGAGCAGGGAGCAGGAAAGCGTTTTGAGATTTAACGTTTGCAGAAATGCTATTGGGAGGAGGGATATTGCCAACGGCAGCAGGTGTTGGAAGCGAGAGAGAGATCTCGAACGGATCGTCGTCGTTTTCGACTCATTTTTCTATATACTTTTTATCTTTGCTCTCTTTATCCCCGGGGCGAAACACGATTTTTCGTTTTACGATCCCTTTCCCTTTTTTTCTTGTTGCCAAGTCTCGTGATCGTTTTTTCCAGCTGCAGGAAAATGTCTCGCGTCTCCCTCCTATTTTTCGTCTACGGTCAGCTTTGCGGGATTTTCCACATTTTGTTGTATATTATTCGCCCCCAACGCGAGCCAGTATAAGTGACTTGCGAGCTCGCTAGTTAACCGGTTGACTTTAAGTTATGGGCTTTGCACGGAATAAAGACCGAGAGAAACTGCGCAGGAGAATGTTCCCTTAAGCCACCAATTCAGGGATGTAAATCCTCGCGCGCATGTACGATGTAACGTGCAGAATAAAGGGATTCTGCGGAGAAGGGGGTTCGAGAGTTAGGTGACGATACAGAACGCACTAATGCCAATATTATATTCCCAAGGGGCTTAAGGATCGCCGTGTATATCAGAAACTATATACGCACACAACAGGTCGTGCATCCGGGATATGATACTACGGAAATTCTATAACGACGCAGACTATATTTCCCCATATAGACCGAGAGGGGTGTAGCAAACAGTTAGCAACACTAACCATCGTCCTCGGCCAAAATTCACCCTCGGTTTATCTGAATTCGCAGTCGATTCCGTGCTCCATCCCTTTCGCTATGTTTTTCCGGATATACTAACGCTATTTATTTTTCTGTCCCGGAAACATCGAATAATAAATGCCCAAACGTTTGCTGTAATTGGCTCAGGGTAACGAAAAAATATTGCAATTTTATTCTTTTTCTTGCTCTATAAAATGAATATTAAGGATTTCCGAATATCGAGCTACGGGCTCGAGTTTTATTTACGAATTGACAAATTTCGCTCAGGGTTGTATCGCGTGATGGAGCTCAACGCAGGCTCGCGATTTTATTGAAACTAGTTGCGTGGCACCAACAACGACGAACTGCTGTCAATTATTGATATTTTTTAAATGACTCGTTCAGGCACTACCACATTGCCGTGTCCATTCAAAGCTCAAGCACACCCTTCGCGTATTCATCCGAGAAGCGAACACTCGCGGGGTCGATGATATCGGTGAAAAAAAATAAAAAATAAAAAGGTTTTATCAGCGTCGAGCCAGCGTGAATTATACTCTGCGATTCAAGGGGCACGATGAATAAAGCGAGAGATTGGATATTAGCGACGATCCATGAGTTAGCTCGCGTATTACCCATTCCAGAGCCTCCCTATGGCTAGCCAATGGCATAATATTCATACGGAAGCTCGACAGAGCATGTGGAACGTGAAATTGTGAAAAGTAACGTTCTTATCTTTTCTCTTGCACAGAAACGACGTTGTTGAGATTTTTTTTTTTATTATATAGTGACGATCCGTGGGCTTTGAGTTTCAAGTTGTCAAAATGTAATTTTTTTATGATGCTGAAGCTTGCAACGTTGGAATACAACGAAAAATATCTAATTTTATTGATGATTTGTTCAGGTTTCGATGTCATCCAAATTTATCCAGTCGATATGCTTTTTTGGGCTCAAAATCGATCATTTTATCATCGTAATTCAATTCTGCACTTGAATTATTATTTTTGCTAAAAATAAAAAAAGAATTTCGTTGCATTCCAACGATGCAAACTTCAGAGACATGAGAAACTACCGACAGGGAGTAAAAATCTCCGGATGTTTTTGTTTTTTCTAATCCAGTGGAATCGACAAGTCATTTTCTGGTTCGAATTAAAAATAATGATCGATTATTGAGATAGAGAATTTTTCGGGTGAAGAAAAAAAGAAAATTTTCACTCCAAATTCATTTTTTTGGAGGTTCCAGATCGAGTTTTTTTGCTCATTAATCATGATGCTGAAGTTTGCACCGTTGGAATGCAACGAAAAATAATTGAATTTATTGATGATTCGTTCAATTTTCAACGTCATCCCAAATTTTCAAGCCGATAAGCTTTTTGGGTGGCCAAAATCGATCATTTTATCATCGTAATTACATTCTGCGCTTGAATTATTATTTTTGCTAAGAATAAAAAACGAATTTCGTTGCATTCCAACGATGCAAACTTGAGAATCATAAATAAAAGAGTTTTCCGAGATTTTGAAAAATTTTATGTAAAATTTCAACAATTGCCATATTTTTCGGAAATTTTGTAACACAACGACGCCAAGTGTTCGCTCGTCCCTTGTCTATACAGACTCTGACGATAATCGGACGAGTAAGAGACTTAGATTTCGATAAAAAGAAAAATGGAATACGCTCGTGTCCTGAAATTCGTAATTTCTGATACCGGCATACACAAATTTCAGAGTCACGGACACAGACATAGTGCCAAGTCCGTGCTAAAGTATTGCGTGGAGCTTTTGTGTCTTTCGCGTTTTTTGTTTTCATCCCTGATAAACTTTCGCCCGTTTGCACGCGGTGACGAGCAATTAAGGGATTTGCAATTAACCGTTCGTTCGTTATGCGTACCGCGTCTGCGTTTAATTCCCTTATAGTCCGAGATCCGGGGAAAGAGAGCGAGAGGGAAAGAGCAGATTGCACGAGCGATCTCTCTTGCTCTTTCCTTCTCCCAGGAGCGTCAGTCTGCATTTCAAATGAAATTACAGTCGCCGCAGGGGAAGAGTCCAAAATACAATCGCGTCCGTTGAACGGCACGAACGAAACGAGATTCGGGGGCTTCGAAAATAAATTAAAATAAAAAAATAAAAAAAATACAAGTCACGAACGACCCGAAGATTTGAAAATGCCATCGGGAACGTTAATTTCAAGTTTGAATCATTTTCGAAACGCAATTTTCGAAAAATTCGCTCAATTTTCATGAATCCATGGAAAATCGACAGTTATGGGTTGACATTTTTTCGAAATTTACCTGTACATGATGTAAGTGCGCAAGCTGATGTTGAAGTGGATTCGGCGGCGGTGTGCTCGGCGAACTGACGACCTGAACGGTTCCGTGTTGCTGGAGATACGGCTCGAGGAAAACATCGTTTCTGTAACAGGATGAAAAAGAAATGAATCGATGAACGATGCGAGATTTATCAATGAAAGAGACGGAAAAGAGAGCTCAGAGAATGGAAAAAAATAAATAAAACGTGCGGCGACAGGGACTTTGTTACACAACGCTGATTATTATTTTCTTACGAGCTCCGGACGTTACGTCAAAGATTCGAGGGAACGGAACTCACGTAACTGTGCGGACAAGTTCATTCGGCACAATCGCGTAACTTTGCATAGAAAGTTCATTCATTTTATCGATAATTGAAAAAAAAAACACATTTTGCGGTTCTCGCTCAATTTTTCTTGCGTGTACAGTAAGATTCTCGGGCTCCAGTAGCAACACGTTAGAATCGACAAAAAATGGGTCAATTTGACCCGGTCGCGTTTCTGACGTTAATTAGCCTTGTCCAGGAAATATTTTCAATGGCTGTCAACGGTTCATCTCCAGAATGTTAATTTTTCTCGTTCAGACAAAAAGATTTGAGAATTTTTCTATAAATATTCACTTCTCCAGAAGTAAAAATTTTCGATAATTTTTAAAAACTACTTTATTTGATACTTTTTGAATTTTTATGACGTTGAAGTTTGCATCGTTGCAATGCAACGAAATTCATTCATTTTGTGGCAAAACTCTTTATAAAAATGTACAATGTTATTACAATGATAAAACGATCGATTTTTGCGGCTCAACAAGTAAATAAACTCGAAAAATTTCAATGTTTTATAAAATTGGGCAAATTATCAATAAAAATAAGTATTTTTCGTTGCATTCCAACGTTGCGAACTTCAGCCTCATGCTTAAATGACGTTGAAGTTTGCATCGTTGCAATGCAACGAAATTCATTCACTTTGTGGCAAAACTCTTGATAAAAATGTACAATGTTGTTACAATGATAAAACGATCGATTTTTGCGGCTCAACAAGTAAATAAACTCGAAAAATTTCAATGTTTTATAAAATTCAACAAATTATCAATAAAAATGAGTATTTTTCGTTGCATTTCAACGTTGCGAACTTCAGCCTCATGCTTAAATGACGTTGAAGTTTGCACGAAATTCATTCATTTTGTGGCAAAACTCTTGATAAAAATGTACAATTTTATTACAATGATAAAACGATCGATTCTTGCGGCTCAACAAGTAAATAAACTCGAAAAATTTCAATGTTTTATAAAATTGAGCAAATTATCAATAAAAATAAGTATTTTTCGTTGCATTCCAACGTTGCGAACTTCAGCCTCATGAACTTTTGTCGATTTCTTAAGCTTTATTTTGAGTCGAATGTTTATTTGAGCAGGTTTTACGGTTCGATGTTCAGTTTTGGGACATCCTGTAACGGGGCGCACAAGCTGGTGTGTAAGCGCCGATTACACGTCCGAGCAAATAACAGGATTCGGTTTTCGTACGAGGTATAAGTTACACAAGGCGATACAATAATTGTCGGGCCGGCTGGAGAAAAAAACTAAAGTGGAGGAAGTGAAATTCTGCAATAAGTTTCGTTTCGCAGACCAGATGCAAAGAAACTTTTTTTTGTTCGTTGGTAAAAATGAACTGCGAGAGTTCGACGTCGCAGGGACTTGATAACTCGGAGAGTTATTTGCTAGGCGATCCGTTCGTGGTTTTTCTTTATATATCTATAGCGATTTTTGTATATATTTTGTGTGCTACACTGTCGGTGGGTTATGGACCCTTGGGGATTCTGTGGAGATAGGAAGCTGCTGGCCGGATCATATTATACTGTACGACGTCGGGGTCTATGTAGCACATAATTTATATTCTGATCGGATATCCAGACTCATGACTAGTAATGATTTATTGCAAGACACGAGATTTCATCGCTCCCTCGAGATTCTATTATTCTTTTGTTCGTTGCATTGCCTGGGAGTCATTAAAATGAGAATTGCACCTCGTCCTCGATCGTATTACGGTAAAATATATATAAATGATTCTGAAGTTTGCAACGTTGGAATGCAACGAAAAATATTTCGTTCCATCGATGATTTTTTTTAATTTTCAAAATTATGCAAATTTCGTCAAAATCGATCGTTTTAACCTCGTAATTACACTCCGCATTTATATAATGAGTTTCAGCGCAGAAAAAAAATAATTTCGTTGCATTCCAACGATGCAAACTTCAACGTCATTAAAATATAAATGATTCTGAAGTTTGCATCGTTGGAATGCAACGAAATTATATTTTCTTTATGGCAAAAATAATTATTAAAATGGAGAATTTAATTACCATGATAAAATGATCGATTTTTGCTACCCGAAAACATATCGGCTCGAAAAATTTGGATGACATTGAAAATTGAACGAATCTACAATAGAATAAAATATTTTTCGTTGCACTCCAACGTTTTGGAAACTTCAGCATCATAAATATAATAACCAGCAGTCTCGCCAGACAATTTGAATATTCCAACGACGATCTCAAATCGTTCGATCTTCGAGATCAATTCTCTCGTAATGGACCGTCGATATTTGGAAAATTCGGCCAGATTTTATGACGTTGAAGTTTGCATCGTTGCAATGCAACGAAATTCGTTAATTTAGTGGCAAAAGTCTTGATAAAAATGTGCAATGTTCTTACAATGATAAAACGATCGATTATTGCGGCCCAACAAGTATATAAACTCGAAAAATTTCCATGTATTATAAAATTGAACAAATTATCAATAAAAATAAGTATTTTCGTTGCATTCCGACGTTGCGAACTTCAGCCTCATTCAGATTTTCAACTGTGACGTGTTTTCTTATTATCTACTTGGAAATTTGTTCCGGCATCAAGAGGAAAATTGTTTTAGCTCGGGTTTATCTTTGGTTTAGCTAAATTGAAAGTTAATTAGACGAGAAATGAGATTTCTCGAGATGCTGATCGATTGTTTCGTGGTCAGACTCATCCGGCAGAAATAAATGAGTTTTCATCACACGAGCTGGTTTCCATTACGAAAACAGTGCGCGATTGTCCGCATGAGCGTGTCTGGTGCACGTAGCAATATTGTCCCTAGAGAATAGCCAAAATGGTCAAAGATCGAAGGAGAGTGAGAGCGTCTAGTGGAATATGAGTGAGGGGTAGTTCGCACCCCTCAGGGATTACTACGATACGTGTTCATAGTCGATATATCGACGATAACATCGCGATTCTCGTGTATACAATAGTTCTCTGACGTACCTCGGCCCATAGACCGATCGCGGTAATGGTACGGAGATTCGTTATAGTTACGAGCTTGTCTCTATACTCTCGAATATCAGATCGCCTCTAGCTGTTATCGACGTTTGACGTTTCATTTTGGCTTTCAGCTGACGTGTCTAGTTCAAACTCTCTTCATCGTCCGTTCACGCAAACCCTTTCGCTTCTCCTATGTCTCTCTCTCAGTCTCTTGGTCTCTCTTGACGGGGCAGCGAATTATTTGCACGTCATCGGATGCCAATCAGCCTCAACGAGCTCTCTTCTGTTTACTTTTTTTTCTTTCAATAAAAATGTAGTGGAAACCCGTCAACGACAGTATCAGTTTTCACGATTCATCGAAATAGATTCAGAGATTTTTCTTCGTTTTTTTCGTACTTTTACAAATAGGAATGCCAGGCTTTGGAATTTTTCGAAAAATGTTTGACTAGCTTGTGAAAAGTAATAATTCAAGTGCAGAATTTAATTACAATGATAA
This sequence comes from Diadegma fenestrale, assembly GCA_037043255.1. Lineage (NCBI taxonomy): Eukaryota > Metazoa > Arthropoda > Insecta > Hymenoptera > Ichneumonidae > Diadegma > Diadegma fenestrale. The sequence continues at coordinate 13,731,146 of CM073317.1, forward strand.
AATGATCGATTTTGAGCCCCAAAAATCATATCGGCTGGATAAATTTGGATGATGTTGAAACCTGAACAAATCATCAATAAAATCAGATATTTTTCGTTGTATTCCAACGTTGCAAACTTCAGCATCATAATTTTTATCAATTTTGACACTTTGAGCTGGAAATTTTTCTCTGAATGCAATTGACTTGAAATTTGGGGATTGGAACGGAATAAACTGCACGAAAAATATGACTCTGAGGTTTGCATTGTTGGAATGCAACAAAATTCGTTTTTTATCCTTAGCAAAAATAATAATTCAAGTGCAGAATTTAATTACGATGATAAAATGATCGATTTTGAGCCCCGAAAATCATATCGGCTGGATAAATTTGGATGATGTTGAAACCTGAACAAATCATCGATAAAATCAGATGTTTTTCGTTGTATTCCAACGTTGCAAACTTCAGCATCATAATTTTTATCAATTTCGACACTTTGAGCTGGAAATTTTTCTCTGAATGCAATTGACTTGAAATTTGGGGACTGGAACAGAATAAACTGCACGAAAAATATGACTCTGAGGCTTGCATCGTTGGAATGCAACAAAATTCGTTTTTTATCCTTAGCAAAAATAATAATTCAAGTGCAGAATTTAATTACGATGATAAAATGATCGATTTTGAGCGCCAAAAAGCGTATCGGCTGGATAAATTTGGATGATATTCAAACCTTATCAAATCATCAATAAAATCAGATATTTTTCGATGCATTCCAACGTTGCAAACTTTGGCATCATACCAACTGTCACACCGTGAAAAGCGGTTGAAATAATTAAAATTATAAATACCGCAGCAGTCTCCACATTTAAAAGATGAAAATTATATCGATAGCTTAGCTTTGATATTTTTTATTGCATATAATCGACGATAACGTATGAATACGTGATACGAAAATGCAGATGAGGAAAAGGGAATGGAAAATTTCACCGATATCCTATCGTCTGTGCATTAAATATGCCTATACGACAATTATTCACGTATTTACATATATATATACACAAACGGTGTACACATACACGAGCCCCTTTGGAAAGGAGTTAGACGCGCGTCGATCCGCGCACGAGTAGAGCACGCGAGGGTGGTTGCCAGCCCGTAGGGTTGCACGCGAGGAATTTTCTCTCTGCATAAACGTGTGCGTGTCTGCTGAGTATGTTCGCGTGTGCGTGTGCGTGCGCGGGCATTCTCGTCTGCAGTAGGAACGAGATGACGAGTGTGTGGGGGCGTTGCTATGGCGACCGGAAAGGTTCTCAACACGTGGTCCAGTCTCGCCGTCACCACTACCCCGACGACGAAACTCACCCTTGCCTTCTAGGGCTGTTGCAGCCTGTGCACGAGATTTTATGTATTAACGAGAGAGGCGCCTGCACACCATTTCCTCAAGCAGTATGTGCGGCAGCGCTATAGAAGCTCGCGGGCGCCTCTCTCATCAGGAAGTCTTCGAGGGTAGGTCGTAACACACAGACCAATGTGTGTAATGCTCTTGTAACACGCAGCAAAAAGATGCATTGTTCACTGCCTGCTCCTGTAAACTCTCTTTTTCCCCTGGGAACGATGCGCCCCGCAATTCTCTTTTTTCTCTCCACCTTTTCTTGCTTTCTTCTCACTCACGCCCTTCCTCTTTGTTTTCCTCCGTGTGTAAGTGTGTTCGATACCCTTTGACCTTTCAGGGAGCATGATGGGATCAAAGAAATTGTTTTTTTTTTTTTTTCAAAGGGCTGTCGATACTTTTTCCATTTTGCGCTTGAAACAATTCCGAATGTTTCTAGAAATTTATGCTTCTCGGACTGATTCCCTGATCAAGTTTCAGACTTTTGGAGTTTGAACAAATCATCAGTTTTTTATGACCTTGAAGTTTGCATCGTTGAAATGCAACGAAATTCTGTTATTTCTTCAGCAGAGCCAATAATTATTATTGAATATTTGCTCCAGCCAATAAAACGATTCTCTCTTGCGACCAAAAAACTCAATCGACTCGAAAAATTGCCACGAGTTTCAAAATTCAATAAATAATCAATAGAAAAAATGTTTTTCGGTGAATCTCAACGTTGCAAACTTCAGAGTCATAAAAAAATACCAGAATCTCCCAAATCGTCATTAGCCCTCGTATGGATATCTCTCTGGCTTTCCCCAAAAAAATGGAAATGGTTGTGGCTTTAAAAAAATAGTAAATCAGTTGTGAAATAAATAAAAAAAATATGGTCCTGAAGTTTGCATCGTTGGAATGCAACGAAATTCTGTTATTTCTCCACCAGAGCCAATAATTATTATTGAATATTTGGTCCAGCCAATAAAACGATTCTCTCTTGCGACCAGAAAACTCAATCGACTCGAAAAATTGCGATGATTTTCAAAATTCAATAAATAATCAACAGAAAAGATGTTTTTCGGTGAATCTCAACGTTGCAAACTTCAGAGTCATAAAAAAATACCGGAATCTCCCAAATCGTCATTAGCCCTCGTACGGATATCTCTCTGGGTTTCCCCAAAAAAATGGAAATGGTTGTGGCTTTAAAAAAATAGTAAATCAGTTGTGCAATAATTAAAAATATGGTCCTGAAGTTTGCATCGTTGGAATGCAACGAAATTCTGTTATTTCTTCACCAGAGCCAATAATTATTATTGAATATTTGCTCCAGCCAATAAAACGATTCTCTCTTGCGACCAAAAAACTCAATCGACTCGAAAAATTGCCACGATTTTCAAAATTCAATAATTAATCAATAGAAAAAATGGTTTTCGTTGAATCTCAACGTTGCAAACTTCAGAATTATAGTTTTTTGTTGCTCGAGTCTTCAGATTCTTGACAGAGTTCAAGAGGTTCGAATAAATTGAGATTAGCGTGTGAATATCTTGCGTAAATGATCTCGGAACGCGGATAATTAAGGGCGAGCGCGATGCTTGTACAATGAACGTGATAATTCGATTGAATCGATTCCGATCGGTCGGTTCGCGGGGATAGAAATGAGGGAATGCGCCAGTAAAGTCCCGATCGCGCCACACCAATCAGCCATTCGATTCTCGTCGATCTGTGGTTCTTGGATGGGGCATCAGGAGACGGAGGCAGAGGCGAGGTATTAGGTAAGGGGATGAGGATGCACATGCTCGTGGCGCAGCGTTATGGACATAGGGAAAGCAGTCTGAATGTGTATATAGGTTGATTTGGCGTTGTGTGCAATGCGACCTGACTATTGAGGAAACCTCAACGCAGCAGAGCGCGAGAGACTCGAGGGTTGGTGCTGGCTTCGTGTGTTTGTCTAAGCAAATACGTGCGGGGTAAGCGGGCGGCGAAGGGTTAGTCAGTCTCGCGCGTTTTCCGGCTTCGCGTAATTCTCCCGAGCAATTCGAGACGTCGCGGTTTCGCCTCGTTACAATTGGAATTCCGCCAATGCATCTCTCTCGTTGCTCGAGCCCCCTCGCCGCTCTCGCACTTTCTGCGGTTTCTTAGCGAGTTTATCGCGCTCGTGATACGATTAGCATCATTGTTACCGCGCGCGCGAGAGCCAAATAAGATATTGCAACGGCCTTTACAACTTCTCGCATGCACTATTCCGCGAATGAGAAAAAAACGTGGATCGAGGTGAGAAAATTAATGATCGTCGTTCGAAATGACGTAATTTCCATAGAAATGATCGAGGCGTCAATTGACAATGAAATTTCAAATGACTCTGAAGTTTGCATCGTTGGAATGCAACGAAATTCGGTTTTTATTCGTAGCAAAAATAATAATTCAAGCGCAGAATGTAATTACGATGATAAAATGATCGATTGTTGCCACCCCAAAAGCAAATTGGCTTGAAAATTTGGGATGACGTTGAAAATTGAGCGAATCATCAATAAATTCAAATATTTTTCGTTGCATTCCAACGTTGCAAACTTCGGCATCATGATTAATGAGCAAAAAACTCGATCTGGTACCTCCAAAAAAATGAATTTGGAGTAAAAATTTCTTTTTTTCTTCCCCCGAAAAATTCTCTATCCCAATAATCGATCATTATTTTCAATTCGAACCAGAAAATGAATTGTCGACTCCACTGGATTAGAAAAAACAAAAACTTCCGAGATTTCTACTCCCTATCGGTAGTTTCTCATGTCTCTGAAGTTTGCATCGTTGGAACGCAACGAAATTCGTTTTTTATTCTTAGCAAAAATAATAATTCAAGCGCAGAATGTAATTACGATGATAAAATGATCGATTTTTGCCACCCGAAAAGCAAATTGGCTTGAAAATTTGGGATGACGTTGAAAATTGAGCGAATCATCAATAAATTCCAATATTTTTCGTTGCCTTCCAACGTTGCAAACTTCAGCATCATAATTTCAATCGCTAGTAAATAGAAAAGCCATTTCTCACACATGAGCCGCGATGGCTTGACAATAAATCGACCATTCGTTATCGTAAGCCGAGTACAAAGTAGAAAAGGTTTAGATTGACGGATAACACGATCTACGAAGGAATTTGTGGAAAAGTTATGGGCCACGGACGAGACCAACACGATATCTCGCGATCCTCCAGCATCGTTCATGTCTCACGTGCGTTTTCTTCATCTATATATTTCGAAGCACTATGATAACTTGGAAAAGTGGGTGGCTCCGAAAGCGATAATCGTATCACGGACATATCGGAGCTCCCATCATGTCTGGATCGCGTGAACCAACGGGGATGAAAACCGCCGTGACGGGAATTGAATTTCGAAACTTGAAATTCTCGCCTCGTCTACGATCGAGCTATGAAAGGTACGCGAGAGAATCGAATATGGTGTTGCATATCCCGCGTGAGATAAAAGAGAAATGCGGTAAATAAAGAAAACTGCAGAGAACGCCGAGAAGAGACAGCGGAAAATGCGAGACGGAACGGATAATAAAAAACGCTCTGGAAACCGAGGGAGAAAAAGAGAGAAGAATTTTCTTGGTGAATCGCGCGCGAAGCTCTTCGTCATCCCGAGCTATCGTTCCCTAAAAGCAGCCGCAACGCGATCCGTCCCTTTTTTCTTATTCCCTTCTATTCCGCACTAGCGGAGAAGAATCGTGAAAAATAGGCGAAAGAACTTGTGTTGGATGAGAATAAGAACGAAAAAGAACGTGAGAAACGAGGCGATATCCGCGCGCACAGCCTGTGCAAACTCTACACCCCGCATTTTTTCCCTTTTTTTTGTTTCCTTCAATCTCTCGCGTTTATACTTCCGGCCATCTCGATCATATTCCGCCAAGAAAACTTTACCAATCTTCTCTGGACTCTCTGATGACTGAGAGCGCGAGAAAACGCCCGAAATTATGTTGGCTGCTGCTTTTTTCGTGCGGCGTGCGAGAAACACACAATCGGTTTTTGCTTTCGGCCGTTTCGCCATTTAAAAGTTGAGGTTTTTCATTGCTGTAACTTTTTTATGAGCGAAAATTAATCAGATCGTAATCTGGTCGGGAGGTTATAAATAATCCATGGGATAATTCAATGTTTCAATCAAATCATCGTAGAATTAATGGCGTCCATTATTTTTGGGGTCATTCGAACACTGAAAATTCAATTTCGTCGAAAAACGTCGATATTTTGTTGAATACAGCGAACTAAATATTTTGGAATAATTCGAGCAATTTTCGAGGCTTCAGATTTCAATTTTTATTCGAATTTTGCCTGTAAATTCATATTTTGCTATGAGGCTGAAGTTCGCAACGTTGGAATGCAACGAAAAAAACTTATTTTTATTAATAATTTGTTGCATTTTATAAAATATCGAAAATTTTCGAGTTTACACTGAAAATTCAATTTCGTCAAAAAACGTCGATATTTTGTTGAATACAGCGAACTAAATATTTTGGAATAATTCGAGGAATTTTCGAGGCTTCAGATTTCAATTTTTATTCAAATTTTGCTAGTAAATTCATATTTTGCTATGACGCTGAAGTTCGCAACGTTGGAATGTAACGAAAAATACTCATTTTTATTAATAATTTGTTGAATTTTATAAAATATCGAAAATTTCCGAGTTTACACTGAAAATTCAATTTTGTCAAAAAACGTCGATATTTTGTTGAATACGGCGAACTAAATATTTTGGGATGATTTCAAAATTTTCGTTATTTCGACAATATTTTTCATTGTAACGGAACTGTCAGCAAAATTTACGATTGGAATGACAAAAATTTACTTTCCAAAAAGATTTTCCAGAATGTTTTTTGCTGAAATGACAAAATTTTCGTGATTTTTCGAATAAACGTTTAGTTTAACGGATCCAACAAAATATCCATCTTTTTCAACAAAATTTTCTTTTCAGTCAAGATGAAAGTGATTTCCGCTGATTCTCTCCAACAAATAATCAATGGCCAAAGTTTTTTTTTTAGTTTATCGAACGTTCCTAATGAATGGGGTCAATAATAATAACGATTCGGTGGAGAATTCCAAATTCCCGAGTGTTTGAGCTTCTTACGGTTTATCTGCGTGTCGTAGAGATCACGTGATGCTTACGCAACACTATAATAATGGACGCAGAAGTTTTCCAATATCTCGGATCGTGTTTGCCGAGACGAAAAACCGAGCCGGAGAGATAAAGAGCGACGTTTGTTACTTGGGTAGAAGCGAAGTGAGTAATCCTCGAGTTTCATGGCAGTAGAAACATATACCGGAAGTAGTTGGAGGGTGAATTCAGATCTTCGTCCATACACTCATTCCCTATCTCTCGCAGTCTCTCCGGCTCGAGTCTGACTCAACGCGAGCGTTCTCCACTCGCACAGACAAAACGAGCAAGCAGGAGAAAGAAAAAAAAACAACAAGGCCATAAGTCGTGGGACTTCTCGAGCGCGCGTTCGATCGGGCGTGAGCGCGAGTCTAATTAATTATCCACGAATAAAGCCCCTGCGGAATGGCTTCCAATATCCACTTTTCACCACGACCAATAACGCCAACTTCCGGTTACTGATTTTTCGTTATTTCACCGGATATTCGCGCTTCATATTTCGGGGCCACTTTTCATCGACCTCGAAGGCTTTTCATACGCTCACTTTACTAATTACTGCAGAAAACTCGAAAAACCTGAGACACTAAATTATTTCGAGACGATTCCCTTGCAAAATATCGCACTGAAAAGAGAATTTTGTTGAAAAAGATCGAAATTTTGTTGGATCCGTTAAACTAAACGTTTTTTCCAAAAATCACGAAAATTTTGTCATTTCAGCAAAAAACATTCTGGAAAATCTTTTCGGGAAGTAAATTTTTGTCATTCTCATCGTAAATTTTGCTGACAGTTCCGTTACAAATGAAAAATATTGTCGAAATAACGAAAATTTTGAAATTATCCCAAAATATTTAGTTCGCTTTATTCAACAAAATATCGACGTTTTTTGACAAAATTGAATTTTCAGTGTAAACTGGAAAATTTTCGATATTTTATAAAATCCAACAAATTATTAATAAAAATAAGTTTTTTTCGTTGCATTCCAACGTTGCGAACTTCAGCCTCATAGCAAAATATGAATTTACTAGCAAAATTCGAATAAAAATTGAAATCTGAAGCCTCGAAAATTCCTCGAATTATTCCAAAATATTTAGTTCGCTGTATTCAACAAAATATCGACGTTTTTTGACAAAATTGAATTTTCAGTGTAAACTCGACGTTTTTTTGTGATTCACATTTGGCGTTTTTGGATAGAAATCATCGCAGCAAGGGATTCGTATAGACTCGATGATAAAAAATGCACAAAAAGTTTTCTCATTTCGGTAAATTTCCCGGGCAGATCGCAGAGTGTAAATAAACTTACAATGATAAAAGGTTCGAGCAAACTTTTAGGATTCTCCCAAGAATCGAGCAATTGAGCTCACTCATCTACAAAATTTGTCTTTTTCCTAGAGCCAGCGAGAACAAGAGATAGAAAGCATCACTCGAGCGAATAGCCAGTTCTTTTAACGATATTTACCGTTCGTGGGCCTCGGGGGATGCGAAAGATCAATTTGAGATGACAAACAGCGCGAGACGAATGTTGGAGAAAGTGATATACAAAGATTAGGTTCCGGGATGTGAGCGAGGGAGAGAGAGAGGGATGAAAATATAGAGAAAAAAAATATAGAAATAAGAGTAGACTCGAGGACTTTTGCTTAGGGTGCAAACATGAAAAACGAAGAGGGGACCGAAAAGTTCGGACGTAGAGGAGAGAATTCTCGAAATAAAGAAACTTTAGACACGCGAACTATCGTTTGCCCCGCAAAAAAAAAAATGGCGTATCAATTATTCACGATGATAATTAAAACAAAAAACGAGATCGTGCGACGAAATAAAACTCCCTGAGGAAAAAAAGTATTTGTCGATGTTTACATTGCAAATTAAATTTTGTCAAAAAACGTCGATATTCTGTTGAATACAGCGAACTAAATATTTTGGAATAATTCCAGCAATTTTCGAGGCTTCAGATTTCAATTTTTATTCGAATTTTGCTAGTAAATTCATATTTTGCTATGAGGCTGAAGTTCGCAACGTTGGAATGCAACGAAAAATACTTATTTTTATTAATAATTTGTTGGATTTTATAAAATATCGAAAATTTTTGAGTTTACACTGAAAATTCAATTTTGTCAAAAAACGTCGATATTTTGTTGAATACAGCGAACTAAATATTATTGGATAATTTCAAAATTTTCGTTATTTCGACAATATTTTTCATTTGTAACGGAACTGTCAGCTAAATTTACGATTGGAATGACAAAAATTTACTTTCCGAAAAGATTTTCTAGAATGTTTTTTGTTGAAATGACAAAATTTTCGTGATTTTTCGAAAAAACGTTTAGTTTAACGTATCCAACAAAATATCCATCTTTTTCAACAAAATTTTCTTTTCAGTGCAGGGATTTCGAATGACTCTGAAGTTTGCATCGTTGGAATGCAACGAAATTCATTTTTATCTTTGGCAAAAATAATTAATCCAATGCAGAATCAAATTAGGATGATAAAATGATCGATTTTTGCCATTCAAAAAACAAATCGGCTCGAAAAATTCGGATGACATTAAAAATTGAACGAATGTTGAGTAAAATTCAATATTTTTCGATGCATTCCAACGTTGCAAACTTCAGCATCACGATTTCGAGTAGAAGCTCCGCAGTGGATTTTACCATCGCAAGGAGAATTCCAAGGGGAATGAATTTATCTCAGAAAAGAGTTTTGGCATAAAATTGATGTTAATTAATTAATAAAGGCATTTTTGCTTTTGCTGTAAAGTGCAAAGGATCCCTCGCGACTCGGTGACGTTCGAGCTATCGCGTTACACGAGTGTTTCAGTTGAAAACACGTCTGGCCCCTTCTCCTCTCTGTCCGGAGATCGCAAAGAGGGCTCTGGGCAGCCTCCCCCGCAGCCTGCTGCTGTGAAACGAAACCGAAGCCAGAGAGTCCTCTTGGGTTTCAGAAACGATGACGGGCTGTGCACTCTTCTGACTGGCTTTTGCGTTTAGGGTTCGCTGCTGCATGGCTCTCGCCAAGAAAGAGAGAAAGAAAGAGCAAGAAAGGGGGTTTGGATTACAAGTCCCCTTGGTCGAGGCACAACACGCGACACTTCACGCGCCGAGCAGCTCCACGCTCTGTTTCGTCGAGCCACCTTTTTTGCCTTCCTTTCCGCCTTTGCCTAACCGTTTGCCACGACTTTCCTCTTCCTCCTTCAATTGAAACTTTGTGCGCGATCACAAAAATTGCCAACCCAACCTCTACAACTCTTTGTCTCTTGCTCTCTCGCTCTCCTTCTCTCATTCTCGCTCTCTCGGCCGTTTAACATCACTCAAACCATTTACCATGCATTTCTTAGCCATTTTGCGTTCATGTCTCCATCAGCCGAGCCCCTTAATTCGCTGGATCGTCATTTCCGGCAAGCTCCGGCCGTTAGATTCCTCGTGACACTCGGCTGATCAGACGACGCGGCCCTAGAGTTTACTGGGGACTGAACAAGACGCAGGAAATGTCGAAACAATACGTCAGAACAAGAGTTCAGCAACACCGGACGTATATTAAGGAATAAATATTGAAAAGCCTCATTATTGTTTATTGTTGGCCGCTTGAATAACTTGCAAAAAATTTCGTCTGCGCAATTCCATTATCGAATCGGAGGTTGACAAATTTTTAATGCCATTATTAGAAAGATTTTTCCATCGAATTACTTCGCGTTGAGGAAAGATCGAAGAATAACGTGATGCTGAAGTTTGCAATGTTGCAATACAACGAAAAATATCTGATTTTATTGATGATTTGTTCAGGTTTCAATATCATCCAAATTTATCCAGCCGATATGCTCTTTGGGGCTTGAAATCGATCATTTTATCATCGTAATTAAATTCTGCACTTGAATTATTACTTTTGCTAAGGATAAAAAACGAATTCCGTTGCATTACAACGATGCAAACCTCAGAGTCATATTTTTCGTGCAGTTTATTCCATTCCAATCCCCAAATTCCAAAGTCGATTGCATTCAGAGAAAAATTTTCAGCTCAAAGTGTCAAAATTGATAAAAATTATGATGATGAAGTTTGCAACGTTGGAATGCAACGAAAAATATCTGATTTTATTGATGATTTTTTCAGGTTTTAATATCATCCAAATTTATCCAGCCGATATGCTCTTTGGGGCTCAAAATCGATCATTTTATCATCGTAATTAAATTCTGCACTTGAATAATTACTTTTGCTAAGGATAAAAAACGAATTTTGTTGCATTCCAACGATGCAAATCTCAGAGTCATATTTTTCGTGCAGTTTTATTACGTTCTAATCCCCAAATTTCAAGTCGATTGCATTCAGAGAAAAATTTTCAGCTCAAAGTGTCAAAATTGATAAAAATTATGATGCTGAAGTTTGCAACGTTGGAATACAACGAAAATATCTGATTTTATTGATGATTTGTTCAGGCTTCAATATCATCAAAATTCATCTAGCCGACATGCTTTTTGGGGCTCAAAATCGATCATTTTATCATCGTAATTAAATTCTGCACTTGAATTATTACTTTTGCTAAGGATAAAAAACGAATTTTGTTGCATTCCAACGATGCAAGCCTCAGAGTTGTATTTTTCGTGCAGTTTATTCCATTCCAATCCCCAAATTTCAAGTCGATTGCATTCAGAGAAAAATTTCCAGCTCAAAGTGTCAAAATTGATAAAAATTATGATGCTGAAGTTTGCAACGTTGGAATACAACGAAAAATATTAGATTTTATTGATGATTTGTTCAGGTTTCAATATCATCCAAATTTATCCAGCCGACATGCTTTTTGGGGCTTAAAATCGATCATTTTATCATCGTAATTAAATTCTGCACTTTAATTATTACTCTTTCTGAAAATAAAAAAAAATTTCGTTGCATTACAACGATGCAAACTTCAGACTCATGGAATTACAATTTTTCAACCAAGTCAATGTTTCGGTACGTTCCAAAATCCAGAATTTTTTTATCGTGAAAAAAATATCGCAATAAATTATTCAAGAGAGTAGGAAAAAGAAAAGCCGCATCAACGGGTTTTCAGTTATTTATTCCCGGCGTCTTTTGACGCGAGGAATCGATTTCTACTCTCGTGGATTTGCGCTACTATTGTCAGAGCATTGAGAACCGCACCGAGAATGATCGTCCTTGCATTTCACTGTCGTCTGCTGGTGGTTTATCCGCTCTGCTCGAAACGATATGCGGAAAATCACAGGAGAATATATAAAGATTTGGTGAAGTGGGTAGGGAACGGATTGAACGAGACACGGAGGCAAAGGCTGATTTCCAATGGAAATTCCGGAGTGTTGGTTGATCGGAAGGCATGAAAAAAGGGGAAAAAAATCGTGGCATGCTCGAGGGTTAACGGATGACGTTCTTTTTACGTGAATTCATGAATTTTTCACGTTTTTTCCTTCGGAATCTGGAAAAAGTGATAAAAATTTCAATCACTCGATGTGGAAACATTTTTTTCGAAACAATGCAATTTCATTGGCTCGGAAAACCGAAACACGACAAACTCGATCATTTATAATTCGTTTGTTTAATATTTTAATTGGATTTCTCATTAAATTCACTCCGAAACTTTCCTTCGCAAGTCTTAAATATTAAAACTTTAATTTAATATGCTTTCGAACTATTTCCATCGTGTTTCCTTGAAGACTGAATGAAATTAACTGCAGACCCGATACATAACACGTGATAAATGATCTTGTAAGTTTCCCTTCGAGCTTGTACATATATTTGCACATTCTGAGTGGGTTACACTAGCCCCAGAGTGAAGTATCGTGTTTCTCACGTTGTTGCTTTCTCGTGCATCGACCTTTTACCCTCGGGGCGGTCAGGGACGAGAGGGAGGAAACAATGCAGACGGGAAACCGCACAAAATACTGGAAATTGAGTAATGAAATGAACAAAATTTCAGTCGAGAATTAAAAATAGTTCGCGAGGGACGCGAAGGAATGGCGAGTTTTCGTTGAAATTCTTTTCCATTTTGCTTTTTTTTTTCAAACTACGTGAAAGCTTTTAGAAACAACCCTCCCAACTATTTTTTCTCATTACACAAGCGAGCGTTTCTTTTTCATCTTTAATCCTCGTTTTCTTCTCCCAGTATCAGACTCTGCGACGATTTTTTATTTTTTTTAAATTACATTCTTCACCCCTTTTTCTTGGCTCGATCTTTTCCTCGTGCTACTTTCGTTGCTGGTCAGCCGAGCGAATAAATTCAAACTTAAAGGAAGGGTTAACTGTGGCGAGTTAATTCTCGCGGTTAAACTCGCGGGCTCTCCGCTCGACTCTCCCTGTATATGAGAAAAAGGACGAGCGCAGAGAGCGGAGAAGAAGCAAAGGATCGAGTCTTTTTTAATTAAGTAAAAGGAACTGCAAATGCGAATAAAACTCGTCGCTTCTTTGAAAACTCTTCCATACACTCGACGATCTTTCAACCCTTCTTATTGCTCGACAAGCGCCTCGTCAAGCAAATGTTTAAATGTCTCAACCCTTCTCTGCCTTTTCGGCTACATAAAGAATCTCTTTTATATTCGCTACAGTGACTTGTCTTCAGTTTTTTTCCCTGAATTACGTCCCTAACGTTACGAATACTCTCGGCGCATCATATTCAAATGTTTCACGTATTTTTGTATGACTCTCAAGTTTGCATCGTTGGAATGCAACGAAATTCGGTTTTTATTCTTAGCAAAAATAATAATTCAAGCGCAGAATGTGATTACGATGATAAAATGATCGATTTTTGCCACCCGAAAAGCTTATTGGCTTGAAAATTTGGGATGACGTTGAAAATTGAACGAATCATCAATAAATTCAAATATTTTTCGTTGCATTCCAACGTTGCAAACTTCAGCATCATGATTAATGAGCAAAAAAACTCGATCTGGAACCTCCAAAAAAATGAATTTGGAGTAAAAATTTTTTTTTTTCTACACCCGAAAAATTCTCTATCTCAATAATCGATCATTATTTTCAATTCGAACCAGAAAATGACTCGTCGACTCCACTGGATTAGAAAAAACAAAAACATCCCGAGATTTTTACTCCCTATCGGTAGTTTCTTATGTCTCTGAAGTTTGCATCGTTGAAATGCAACGAAATTCGTTTTTTATCCTTAGCAAAAATAATAATTCAAGCGTAGAACGTAATTACGATGATAAAATGATCGATTTTTGCCACCCGAAAAGCTTATTGGCTTGAAAATTTGGGACGACGTTGAAAATTGAACAAATCATCAATAAATTCAAATATTTTTCGCTGCATTCCAACGTTGCTTCAGCATCATATATTTTTGTTCATATTTTACACACACCGATTTATGTATTTCACGAGAATTAAGCAGTACGTTTGCTTTGTCGTGTGTTGTACTTAATAGCGCGTTACTGTGACGTACAAAAGGGAGCGAAGAGAGAGAGAGAGAGAGAGCGAGAGGGAAACGTGAAAGGGGTAACGGAGCACGAGGTACAGCCCAAAGCGGCAATCGGGCAATGTCAAGGGCTCACCCCAGGAGTGGCATTTTGAGTATGACGTAAAGCACCTCCTTTGATAGTATCCTTCTGTCTCGCTCGATCCTTTTTGTCCTGCAACCCTCAACGACCTCCGCTTTGATCGACGACAGAACGTTCATTAAGGTTTTTCCAAACCTCACATCGAATTTCCCTATGGCCCCAACTAAACCCTCGCTCGCTTTTAATAAAGCATACGTAATAAGCTTGTGAACTTGAAATATGATGGTTAATCAATATCCGAATCCCGTCATTCGCCATTTACATTCATTCCTAAAGGACTTGATTAATTGTCGAGTAATTATTTCAATAATTGACGTTTTCAAAAGACTCTAATACACGCGCCTTGTCCCCGTAGTAAATTATGTCTTTATGGCGTTTTTTATTAATGACGTTGAAGTTTGCATCGTTGCAATGCAACGAAATTCATTAATTTTGTGGCAAAACTCTTTATAAAAATGTACAATGTTATTAAAATGATAAAACGATCGATTTTTGCGGCCCAACAAGTATGTAAACTCGAAAAATTTCCATGTTTTATAAAATTCAACAAATTATCAATAAAAATAAGTATTTTTCGTTGCATTCCAACGTTGCGAACTTCAGCCTCATGCTTAAATGACGTTGAAGTTTGCATCGTTGCAATGCAACGAAATTCATTCATTTAGTGGCAAAACTCTTGATAAAAATGTACAATGTTATTAAAATGATAAAACGATCGATTTTGCGGCCCAACAAGTATGTAAACTCGAAAAATTTCCATGTTTTAGAAAATTGAACAAATTCTCAATAAAAATAAGTATTTTTCGTTGTATTCCAACGTTGCGAAATTCAGCCTTATTTTAATGAAGGGCTTACGTTACTGCGACATTCAAATTTTTTTGCTACCTTTAGGTCCTTGGAATGTTCTCAATCGCCATTGACATGCGGCGTTGAATCGCAAAATTGTTCAAGTTTTTATTTAAAGCAGTACTCTACGTCGAGTTTCTGATTCATTTAGAAAAAAAATCCATGAATCAAGTATTGAGAACGGAGGAATCAGGTCGGACAGTATTACAACAGAATAAATTGATTCTAGAATGATTGTATTTATCGGGGAAATGGCGTATGCACGTGTAAAATAGAAAGTTGGAGTTTCACTGTGAACCAAAGTGCGGATCTCATGATTTATAATGGCCAGATAATAAGTTAGCATTTATAATAATGACTGAGAAAGAGGTTCGCATGAAATTTGCTTTATTAACATGATGCTGAAGTTTGCAACGTTGGAATGCAACGAAAAATATTTGAATTTATTGATGATTCGTTCAATTTTCAACGTCATCCCAAATTTTCAAGCCAATAAGCTTTTCGGGTGGCAAAAATCGATCATTTTATCATCGTAATTACATTCTGCGCTTGAATTATTATTTTTGCTACGAATAAAAACCGAATTTCGTTGCATTCCAACGATGCAAACTTCAGAGACATGAGAAACTACCGATAGGGATTAAAAATCTCGGGATGTTTTTGTTTCTTCTAATCCAGTGGAGTCGACAAGTCATTTTCTGGTTTGAATTGAAAATAATGATCGATTATTGAGATAGAGAATTTTTCGGGTGTAGAAAAAAAGAAATTTTTACTCCAAATTCATTTTTTTGAAGGTTCCAGATCGAGTTTTTTTGCTCATTAGTCATGATGCTGAAGTTTGCAACGTTGGAATGCAACGAAAAATCTTTGAATTTATTGATGATTCGGTCAATTTTCAACGTCATCCCAAATTTTCAATCCAATAAGCTTTTCGGTGGCAAAAATCGATCATTTTATCATTGTAATTACATTCTGCGCTTGAATTATTATTTTTGGTAAGGATAAAAAACGAATTTCGTTGCATTCCAACGATGCAAAGTTCAGAGTCATTTATTAACAAATTGATAACCGCAGCTTTGATGAATGAGGAATAAGATCATTTGCGACATAGTTTCTCGAAGTAATTAAAAAAGCAGAGAGTCTCGAGAGTGTTTATCGTAAAGTAATTTGGGTCCAATCATCGAGATTAAATTTACGTTTCCTCAATAAACTTGAGTCTCGCTCGGTGGGTGAGTAATTCGTCTTGGGATTTGCCGAGATTTTTATCGGCTGAAGAATTATGATGATGGAAAAAAAGAGAGAGAGGGAGAAAAAGAGTTTTATTCTCTTTGCTTGCTGGCATGAGATTATCTCTCTCTTTTTCCAGCTTCATTTCGTCTTGATCGCGTGGCAGTGACGAAAAGAAATAACGAGAATCTCATCGAGATACCAAATGGAATGAGCACAGCCTAAATAATATAGTGAGACGTTACGTCCGAGTGGAAAAGGACAGAAAACTCGTGGTGAATGTAAGAGAGGGTGCGAGTCTGCCATAAGGGGGTGGCTCGAGCTCACGGTTAAGCAGCTTAACGACCAAGAATAAACCGAAGGGGCTTCTTCGTTGCCGCACTATTGCGGTCCTCTATGGTCTTCTATATGCTCGTTTATATGCTCTTGCTCATCGTCCAATGCTTCCTCAGTACACTCGCCAATACAAACTTTCGTCCTCTCTCACTATCCTATTCGACCACTTTATTATCATGAGGCTGAAGTGCGCAACGTTGGAATGCACCTAAAAATACTTATTTTTATTGAGAATTTGTTGAATTTTATAAATCATCGAAATTTTTCGAGTTTATTTACTTGTTGGGCAGCAAAAATCGATCGTTTTATCATTGTAATAACATTGTACATTTTTATCAAGAGTTTTGCCACAAAATGAATGAATTTCGTTGGATTGCAACGATGCAAACTTCAACGTCATTTAAGCATGAGGCTGAAGTTCGCAACGTCAGAATGCACCGAAAAATACTTATTTTTATTGACCATTTGTTGATTTTTATAAAACATCGAAATTTTTCGAGTTTATTTACTTGTTAGACCGTAAAAATCGATCGTTTTATCATTGTAATAACATTGTACATTTTTATCAAGAGTTTTGCCACTAAATGAATTTCGTTGCATTGCAACGATGCACGATGCAAACTTCAACGTCATTTATTATTATATTTTCTATTACCCGTTGATTGGAATCGATGCTCCTTGTTACGTCACTGAATTTTCATCATTATCAGACATTTTTCAATATTTGCCAACAGAATTTCACATTTTTACGATTTAATCATCCAAAACTTTTTTCCCAACTTACCCAACGTGATAAAATTTCATTCACGAAAACATTGCATCGTCCTTTTGGTTTCATGAATTTTGAATGACAATAATTTTTCTTATTTTTTAAGAATCGAAAGAAAAAAGGATACTAAAGTTTGCAACGTTGGAATGCACCGAAAAATATTTGATTTTATTGTTGATTCGTTCAATTTTCAATGTCATTCAAATTTTTCGAGCTGATATGTTTTCGGGTGGTAAAAATCGATCATTTTATCATCGTAATTAAATTCTCCATTTAAATAATTATTTTTGCCAAATAGAAAAGAGAATTTCGTTGCATTCCAACGATGCAAACTTGAGAATCATAAGAAAAACGATCTTTCGTCTTTATCTCAAATTATAAACTCCATTCCGTCCATGGAATCCAATTAAATGGTCATTTGAAATAATTCCAATGACATTAAATTGAAGAATTCTATATCGTGACGGAATGCATTTAATTCGCGGTTTCGGCAAATGGTTTTTGCAGCCCCGATACAAGAGTGAAACTGTAGTAGAAACTTTTTTTTTTTTGTTACCTTCTGACGCCAATTTCAGCGTAACGACCTCTCACAGCACGTGTCGTAGTCGGAGTTCTCCCTCCGTTGTTCGAATTCGTGTACAACGAGAGAATTCCCCCATTGATATTGTTCAGTATAGGTGGCAACATTTTACACCTCCGCACATATACACGCACTATTATTTATTCATTCGTTCATTTCGTAATGAAATAAAGTTTTGTCCGTCTTTGTATTTGGCACGAGCTTTGGTATTTTTGTGTTTTACACTTTGTTTGGTGTCGCTGGGCTTTTTTCATATATTTGATAATCTGTTGAGATCCAAACAATCAGGAATAATGAGTATCAAATTGATAAAAAACAAAATTCATGTAAAAAGCGACACTAAAATATCGCTGGCTCTTCATTTATACTGGAAATTCTCGTTTTCCGGACTAAAAAAATGATTTTCACGGTAAAAATTTATTTGTGCAGGGCAGTCGGTGTTTTTTTTTTTTATAGAGAAATAACGAGGGTGCAGTTCGCAACGTTGGAATGCAACGAAAAATGCTTATTTTTATTGATAATTTGTTGAATTTTATAAAACATGGAAATTTTTCGAGTTTATTTACTTGTTGGGCAGCAAAAATCGATTGTTTTATCATTGTAATAACATTGCACATTTTTATCAAGAGTTTTGCCACAAAATGAATGAATTTCGTTGCATTGCAACGATGCAAACTTCAACGTCATTTAAGCATGAGGCTGAAGTTCGCAACGTTGGAATGCAACGAAAAATACTTATTTTTATTGATAATTTGTTGAATTTTATAAAACATGGAAATTTTTCGAGTTTATTTACTTGTTGGGCCGCAAAAATCGATCGTTTTATCATTGTAATAACATTGTACATTTTTATCAAGAGTTTTGCCACAAAATGAATGAATTTCGTTGCATTGCAACGATGCAAACTTCAACGTTATAGAGAAATATTCACTACAGAATTTTGAACTTTTCTCCTTGAAATGCTGTTCATTGCAAGATTCAAAGTAAAATTCTATGGCTGATTTGCCATGATAATTTTGAAGGATCACTCGAAAACAGAATCAAGTTGGGTCGATTTGATTTTAATGGGGTCTCATCCCCATGGGGGAGGACGATGTTTGTGGGAATAAAAGTTTCAAGTCCTCGATTACATTTCATTGATTCCGAATATCGGAGAAACTTGCCAGAGGATTTTCGAGTGTACATGGATAAGTTGAAGAGACGGGGCGAAATGAATGTACGCGAACTTGCATGTACACATTGATTTTCGTGTGCGTGTGTGTTCTGTGTGTACTGGTTGAGATCGCGACCGGGCGAGCAAGCAGAAAAGAACGAATAGATCGGCTCTCTCGATTTAATTGAACGCCATTCGCAATAGAGTTTAATCGCCGTAGCGAGTAGGCAGAAAAGTCAAGTATTTTTCCCTTCAATCCTGTTCCCTCTTTACACAATCTATACGTATACGAATGCCCATGGAATCGCGTATGGCCCTCTTGGCCTGCGACTGATTCGATCTCTCGTGTCGTCGAGCCCTTGAGGCTCACGCGTTTTCCCTTTCCGAGTCTCCTTCATTCACCTTTTCGGCCATTCGCCATGACTCTGGCTCGCACACCCAATGGCTTCCTTATTTTTCATTCCCCATGGACTACAGAACTTTATTTTCTTGTGTATTTTACTGGATATCACGAGAACAATTTGATTCTTGAAACAATATCGATAATTCGCTTTTTTTTGTCTTGAAAATAAAACATCGAGATGTTTTTTTCTATTCTGAGACTTTTTCAGTCGTTAATTACGTAATTATCGTGTTCATTACCGGAGAGTGAATTCACACGCAATCCCGTGGCTCGAAATCAAAGACTCGATCGCTCCATCAAGGCCATAAATACAAATAAATTTTTTTCAAACTGTAAAATGATTCATCGAGAATTTTGTGACGTTAGGAAAAGAGAACAAGAAAAATCGTCGAATCGAATGCAAATATTGAATGGTCGTGAAGTTTGCATCGTTGGAATGCAACGAAATTCTGTTATTTCTTCAGCAGAGCTAATAATTATTATTCAATATTTGCTCTGACCCATAAAACGATTCTCTCTTGCGACCAAAAAACTCAATCGACTCTAAAAATTGGCCGACTTTGAAAATTCAATAACCAATCAATAGCAAAAATGAGGCTGAAGCTCGCAACGTTGGAATGCAACGAAAAATAGTTATTTTTATTGATAATTTGTTAAATTTTATAAAACATGGAAATTTTGCGAGTTTATCGACTTTTTGGGCCGCAAAAATCGATCGCTTTATCATTTTAATAACATTGTACATTTTTATCAAGAGTTTTGCCACAAAATGAATGAATTGCGTTGCATTGCAACGATGCAAACTTCAACGTCATTTAAGCATGAGGCTGAAGTTCGCAACGTCCGAATGCAACGAAAAAAACTTATTTTTATTGATAATTTGTTGAATTTTATAAAACATGGAAATTTTTCGAGTTTATATATTTGTTGGGCCACAAAAATCGATCGTTTTATCATTGTAATAACATTGTACATTTTTATAAAGAGTTTTGCCACAAAATGAATGAATTTCGTTGCATTGCAACGATGCAAAAAATGTTTTTCGTTGAATCTCAACGTTGCAAACTTGAGAGTCATAATATTGACGTATTTACAAAATCTCGGTTGCAGTCGCAGTAATGAAAGTTGGATTTGTAGTTGGCAAATTGATTGTGAAAGTGTAGGAGGGGGAGGAGAATGGTAAAAATCATGGACAACAGGTGTTCCGGTAGGCCGCTGACAAAGCATTTGGAACTGTGTACTCTGGCATAAATCGGCATCGAACTCGTAAAGCTGGGAGCTAACGAATCGGAATACGATTCCACGGATACACATATATATGTATAGCGATACCGTCGATTTAATTACGTGCACCATAACAATCCCTAAACTGATTCGCGCTCTCTCGTCGTTTCTCGTGATTTCAATCGGGAATCACATAAACTCTTTCTCCCTTGTGTTGGTATACGAGCGATTGCCCAGTGGAAATATCGGCTTTTGCGGGGATGAGTTATACATGTGGGGAGTTTGCAGAGAGACCGAGGGACCGATAAAATACGAGTCGCACGAATTCTCGCCCAAAGTTCCGGCAATAATCATCGAATTGTTTCGTCGCGATCAATTGCTTCACCATTTTTATTTGTTCTTCACTTTTTACCACAATTTTCCACCGAATTATTGACGGAACCGAACCAGCAAGTCGAGCTCAGCTTTTCCCTGAAGCAAATTCGATAATGGTCATTTGCAAAAATTCAATCCGATCAGCAAAAATCTGTTCACCACGATAATCATTTTGGAAAATTGTTATTTCGGTTTTATAAGTGCTGAAAATTTTCCACGAATTTTGAATAAATCTCATTGAGTATCGAAAATAATTTTTTCCCCGTTTCCGCCATTAAAATTTTCGGTTTTTGTCACTTGAAGATCGTACGCCTCTTTTTTTGTGTTCAGTCGAAAAGTTTATATGAGGCTTGAAGTTCGCAACGTTGAAATGCAACGAAAAATACTTATTTTTATTGATGATTTGTTGAATTTTATAAAACATGGAAATTTTTCGAGTTTATTTACTTGTTGGGCCGCAAAAATCGATCGTTTTATCATTGTAATAACATTGTACATTTTTATCAAGAGTTTTGCCACAAAATGAATGAATTTCGTTGCATTGCAACGATGCAAACTGCAACGTCATTTAAGCATGAGGCTGAAGTTCGCAACGTCGGAATGCAACGAAAAATCCATATTTTTATTGATAATTTGTTGAATTTTCTAAAACATGGAAATTTTTCGAGTTTATTTGCTTGTTGGGCAGCAAAAATCGATCGTTTTATCATTGTAATAACATTGCACATTTTTATAAAGAGTTTTGCCACAAAATGAATGAATTTCGTTGCATTGCAACGATGCAAACTTCAACGTCATGTTTATTCGTATACGCGAACTCTGTTGTCGCGTATTTGTGACGTAATTGGGGATTAAGAGAGGGCAAAGAGAGTCTGGGGGCAATTGAGAGGAATGCTTATAGTATGCACGTGTCGGTTTGGGTCAATGGCGAGAGCCGCAGGGTTATCAATGCTCGATTTCAAGTACAGACAATTTGTCGATTTATCTACGAGAGCTGTTGGGTGTTACAATGTTTATTATTGTCATGCCGAATCCGCGTCTATCCCAAAAGCTGTAAATGCAAGTCAGCCTTCGACCACTTTCATGTGAATCTTCGGAACATTCACAATGTGGAAGAAAAATTGACGAATATAGGGAAATTTCGCGTTTTTGAAAAAAACCTGAACTAAAAAATTTCAAAAGTGCATGGGATCGAAAAATCAAAATCATTTACGCAATCGTTTGTGACGAATATGTGTTTGTTATTTTAAATTTTTATAATTCCTGCCTTTGACAACATTTTTTAAACAAAAGTTTCGTCATTTTTATATGGAACGTTCGTTTTGCAATAAAATAATTGTGCAGCGTGCATAAATCTCAAATTGGCAATTTCTTCATCAACATTTATCCCCTTAATGAGACTTTTTGACGTCTCCTGAGTTTATCGACGATTTTCCGCGACATTTCATTGCGAAAGTCAGAAATTCTTGTAAAATTCTCTAGATCGAAGACAATTACGTTTTTTTTTGATGATTTAAAAAGAAAAATTGCAAACGGCGTTGAGGAATTTGTCTGAATGGTCAAGAAACACTTATCGTTGTTTTTCCACTCTCATAAATACTGTTCGCGATGAATCGGTTTGTTAAACTTGGTCTTGATATTCATTCCTTAGACTCATGACTTACAGACCGCGACTTTTATTCGCGGACTCCCACGAAGCGCGCCTCGCACCGTTTCATTTTTATCGTAATTGTAATTATATATTAAATGTTTTTATTTCTCTATGCGGTCGGATCTAATGAGGAAACCGCTGGGTAGGATCGGTGACTGCGAGCAGCGCAATCCAAGAGTTGGCTGAAGAAATTTGATATTCGAAAAACCTCGTTTCTCATTTTGATTGAGTGTATTAATGAAGAAATCGGCGGGCAACCTTGAGTCGCGCAACACGCGTGACACAGACTTCCTCCGGCTAAATATATCCAAAATTAATGACCTTCCCAATTTCGTTTTCGCTTCATTTCTTTTCATTTTTTGTTTTTACGTAACGTCCCACGCGATGTGTTATTATTGGAGTGCCTGATTTTCAATCAACCGCGATAATTATTAATAAGTTTTGATTGCCAAGTACAAATGGGAATCGCGATTATAAATTTGTACTGACTATTCGCGGGGCACGAATCTGAAGTTTGCATCGTTGGAATGCAACGAAATTCATTTTTATCTTTGACAAAAATAATTATCCAATTACAGAATGTAATTACGATGATAAAATTATGCATTTTTGCACTGAAAATTCAATTTTGTCAAAAAACGTCGATATTTTGTTGAATACGGCGAACTAAATATTTTGGGATGATTTCAAAATTTTCGTTATTTCGACAATATTTTTCATTGTAACGGAACTGTCAGCAAAATTTACGATTGAAATGACAAAAATTTACTTCCCGAAAAGATTTTCCAGAATGTTTTTTGCTGGAATGACAAAATTTTCGTCATTTTTCGAAAAAAAACGTTTAGTTTAACGTATTCAACAAAATATCCATCTTTTTCAACAAAATTTTCTTTTCAGTGTGTCATTTGAAAAGTATATCGGCTCGAGAAATTTGGATGACATTGAAAATTGAACGAATTTTCAATAAAATTAAATATTTTTCGATGCATTCCGACGTTGCAAACTTCAGCATCATGAATTTTGGGTTGCACGAGATGCGGATCGCAGTTTTTCGAGATGCTGCCGAATTTTGTGTTTGGACGGTTGCTAATTAATTGCCAACAAGTTCATCACCGCGTGCGACCTCTAAATGAAAAAAAATGAAAGAAAAACGGCGTGTGGATCGTTGGAGTAAAGTCGATGAGGAATCGGGAGACGTGGCTAAATAAAACTGTGTCCAGCATCACTGTTAAGAGCGTGACGCGTCCGAGACAAGGAGCACAAACACTTATGAGTGCCCGGACGGAATTGGGATCACTCAGGCGGTGATGTTTGGTCGAGAATTTTTGGACGAGTGGACCGGATTTTATAACGTGTGAGCAGAGAGAGAGAGACTCGACGACTCGGAGTAAACGCTGAGAGTGTGTATTAGTGCGTGTATTAGTTGACGACTCAGTGGTCGCGATGATGAACGAATGGACAGAGACGAAGGGAAAGAGCAAGAGAAATAGAGAGACTCGCGACTAGAGCCAAAGCAGTTTGCCTCGAAGAGAGAAATCAAAAAGAAAAAAAAAGCAACATGCGTGGGTTCATTCTGGAGGTCCCGAGAGATTCTTTTGAAGAATTCCGCGCGACAAATTTTTTTTTTTTTATTCACAATAGAATTTATGGTGGAGCCTGAAAAATTGTCCAGTAATCGACGAGTTTTCGATAAATAATTATTATTATTCGTTCCAACTCGCTAAACGATTTATTGTTGATTTATTTCAATTGATATACGAAGCTGAGCTTGTTTTGTCGACTCAACTATGACAAGATCTTACGAAACAATAAGACGAAGTGACGACGCTCTCGGGCAAAGTGGATGAGTCAATTAATCAATTAATTTGTCTCCTTGAATCGCAGCACTGAGTGTGACCAATTTCGGTCGATGAATATGTTGAGAATTATTATTATTATGATTATTATTGATCGCGAGGCTTCTCACATTGAGTCACTTTACTGACTAATCGTTATCGGTCAACGGACGAATCGTTCGATTTTTATTTACTCGCTTCTTCTCTCAAACCCGTAAAAAAAAAACGGAATCTCGTGTTTGGCCGAGATAACATCGCGAGGAGCAACAGCGATTATGTCAAACGTCCGTGACGACCGCCGACGTCGCACTGGTGGCGTCGCGACGCCCTAACCGCGAGAGCCGGTCGGCTCTTCGCTACTTCACTCCCTCTCTCCTCCCCCTCTATACGCTTCCCTTCACTCTGTGCAGCAACCTTATTGCCGGACGAGAGCGATCGTAATACACCGTGTTACGAACGTGGTGGGGCGGCAAACGCAGGCGCAGCTCAACTCGAAACACGCTCTCTTGGTCTACATCACCAATTTTCGATTGCTCTCAAGTTTGCATCGTTGGAATGCAACAAATTCGCTTTTCATCTTTGGCAAAAATCATTATTTTTATGGGAAATTTAATTACGATGATGAAATTATCGATTTTTGCCATCCCAAAAACATATCGGCTCGAAAAATTTGGATGACATTGAAAATTGCACGAATCAACAAAATCAAATATATTTCGTTGCATTCCAACGTTGCTTCAGCATCATAATTCAGCATTTTGCGATATTCTACAATTTTTCAAAAACCAATTCACAAAGTGAACCGTAATCTGGAGTATTTTTTTTTACTCGTGCCCAAACATTCATTTTTTATGACGTTGAAGTTTGCGTCGTTGCAATGCAACGAAATTCATTCATTTTGTGGAAAAACTCTTTATAAAAATGTACAATTTCATTACAATGATAAATCGATCGATTTTTGCGGCCCAACAAGTAAATAAACTCGAAAAATTTCGATGTTTTAGAAAATTCAACAAATCATCAATAAAAATAAGTATTTTTCGGTGCATTCCAACGTTGCGAACTTCAGCCTCATGCTTAAATGACGTTGAAGTTTGCGTCGTTGCAATGCAACGAAATTCATTCATTTTGTGGAAAAACTCTTTATAAAAATGTACAATTTCATTACAATGATAAAAAGATCGATTTTTGAGGCCCAACAAGTAAATAAACTCGAAAAATTTCCATGTTTTAGAAAATTCAACAAATTATCATTAAAAATAAGTATTTTTCGTGGCATTCCGACGTTGCGAACTTCAGCTTCATGCTTAAATGACGTTGAAGTTTGCATCGTCGCAATGCAACGAAATTCATTCATTTTGTGGCAAAACTCTTTATAAAAATGTACAATGATATTGCAATGAGAAAAAAATCGATTTTTGCGGCCCAACAAGTAAATAAACTCGAAAAATTTCGATTTTTTATAAAATTCAACAAATTATCAATAAAAATGAGCATTTTTCGGTGCATTCCAACGTTGCCAACTTCAGCCTCACATTTTTTAGCGATTGGGTCAACAATTTTGGAAACTGATTTAAAAAAACCGATCATTTCGAAAGATCGTTCGAAGACGATCAAAAAATTGCAAAGATTTTGCTTTCAACTTAAAAATCGATACGAAATGAAAATTCCAAAGCACCGCCCTAGTCGGTGCATCGGAAACAGAGAAAATGCACCGAATACTAGCAACAATAGAGAGAAATTGTCGGATGTGAACGCGAAACGGGATAAAAACGCACGTAATTCATGAATGATACGTGTCGCTAGTGTCCACCTTCGCACGGAAATCGATATATTGATATGAAGCGAACAGTGTGTGTTCGTTGGATTAGTCATTTTACACAGAGATCCGGACTCATTGTATCGCGCGTTTCCCCTCGCAGCATAAAAAAAAAGAAAAAGAACAACAAACGTTCCTAGTAAACTGAAATGATTCATGTGCATTAACCTACTACCGCGGCGCAAGACTATATTTGCTGGCTTGAGTACTCCCGTTCCGTTCTACAAGGAAACCTCTCGACGATCCATGAAGGCTTCCATTATGTATATAAAAACGTCTTGTGCACACACTTTCGTGTCTATAAACATATTTATAGAACGCTGACAGAGAAAAGATCGTTGCCGGCGAGATATTCCATGGAATTTTGTGAAACTCACGCCCTTTTATTCTCCAGCTGCGTGCGTAGAAAAAATACACGTGAATATATATATATATATTTTTTTAAATAAATAGAAATGGCCGTGCATTTTTCTTCTAATCTCTTGAACTAACGCTGCATATATAGAACGATGAGCTTCAGAGTACGGCGAGCCGAGTTTAATCCGGTAGCAATGCCGACACGCACTGATTATCGCGTGCACCATCTAGATTATTATACACAGCCAGCATCGCAGCAGGCCCTGCCCGGCGAGCTCTCCGTGGATATTTTATCTATGCCGAATGAGCGAGTGGGCCATGGCATTTATGAATGCGCATACGCATTTCGACCCAGACACGATCAACCATCACGTCGTTCAAATAATACCGCGACTTTACGTTCGAAATAATTGAAAAAAAAATTGAAATCTTTTTTCTTTCGTCTTTCAGATGATGAATTGCGATCTCTCGATTAACCGGTTGCACTTTGATTGCCGAGGAATAAACGCGTCGGGAATTTGTGAAAAATAATTTTTTTCAGCGAGATTTAAACGGAATAAGAAACACAAACTCAACTTTTTTTTTTTATGCTAGTTTTGTTTATAGATTACGCGCTATTTATAAGTTTTGTTCCCACAAGGCAGTTGCGATTTTGATACACAACGCCTCGTTTTTACCGCCCACTTCCCTCTAGCGCTGTAGAAAACAAGACTTTCTTTTTCGTCTAGGACTGCTCCGAGACTTTAGATCGCGGTGATGCCGTGAAAAATACAGCAGAGCAGCAGGAGAAACAGTTTCGAAGCTTCTTCATGCTGCGATCTCGATATACCTATGGATTTGTATGTTTTCAACTTTTGCTGTCGCTACACGCTAATGCAAAAGTCGTACCTGAGCTACGAGGGTCACGATGATGCTGAAGTTTGCAACGTTGGAATACAACGAAAAATATTTGATTTTATTGATGATTTGTTCAGGTTTCATTATCATCCAAATTTCATCTAGCCGATATGCTTTTTGGGGCTTAAAATCGATCGTTTTATCATCGTAATTACATTCTGCACTTGAATTATTATTTTTGCTAAGGATAAAAAATGAATTTTGTTGCATTCCAACGATGCAAACCTCAGAGTCATATTTTTCGTGCAGTTTATTCCGTTTCAATCCCCAAATTTCAAGTCAATTGCATTCAGAGAAAAATTTCCAGCTCAAAGTGTCAAAATTGATGAAAATTATGATGCTGAAGTTTGCAACGTTGGAATACAACGAAAAACATCTGATTTTATTGATGATTTGTTCAGGTTTCATTATCATCCAAATTTATCCAGCCGATTTGCTTTTTGGGGCTTAAAATCGATCATTTTATCATCGTAATTAAATTCTGCACTTGAATTATTACTTTTGCTAAAGATCAAAAAGAATTTCGTTGCATTACAACGATGCAAACCTCAGAGTCATATTTTTCGTGCAGTTTATTCCGTTCCAATCCCCAAATTTCAAGTCAGTTGCATTCAGAGAAAAATTTCCAGCTCAAAGTGTCAAAATTGATAAAAATTATGATGCTGAAGTTTGCAACCTTGGAATAGAACGAAAAATATCTGATTTTATTGATCATTTGTTCAGAGTCATGGATCACGAAGCTCTGTAGTAAACAAAACACCGTAACGATGTTTCCCTTGAATGTATAGAATTAAAGAGACATGAATTGCTTCATGACTGTCGATCTGTCGTTCAGGAAGTTTGCGATGGGAATAAACGGGTCAGATTTTCTGTTAATTGAAAATCGTGTCTTTGGCAGTTCATCAGGCTCACGAGATATGGAGTTTCGATGCTTCGTTGATCGAGCAAACAATGTGCAGGTTTTGGTACAGCGTGTACAATCAAATATAGATTGTCCAAGGACTTTTTGCAGTCCTGAGGGATTTGCTGTCGATATATCTGGTCGGACAAAGAGCTAAAAAGATCCGAGTCTGAGCTGCTCGGACTTTTTATACTTGAAGCACACATTTTGTTCCACGTTCCTCACACACCTTTCATTTTCATTTCTGCTCAGCTCGTTGAAATCTTTCTGAAAAGTTGGCGAGACAGTGAAACTATTTTTTCGCGGTCTCTTTCCAGGGTGAGGTGGGAAAAAATGAAAGGAAAGGATAAACTCTGGGAAGCTTTATCCAGGATCATAAAACAGGTTTTAATATGTAATTCCTCATGGCACTGCGAGCAGCACGAGAATGTATGGCCCAAGGAACTCCGAGGAAAGGGATGTAAGTGCACGAGACAGGATGTTCGTGGAGGGAAACGCACCAGGTGCTAAGGGACTCACTCTTTCACGAGATACACAAGGCGTTCCGTGCCAAATTCATTGAACTCTGAGCTCTGGAATCACTTTCCATGGTTGGCTTTTTTTTATTTATTCTCCATTACTGAAAAACACCTAAAAATAACGCGAAATCGACTCAATGCATAAGATTTGGACGAATATCTCGAAGTTTTTCTCTTGGGTTTGGATCCGAACAACGAAAAATCTTGATGCTGAAGATTGCAACGAAAAATATTTGATTTTATTGTTGATTCGTTCAATTTTCAATGTTATCCAAATTTTCTCCAGTCGACATGCTTTTTGGGGATTAAAATCAATCATTTTATCATCGTAATTAAATTCTGCAATCGAATTATTATTTTTGCTAAGGATAAAAAATGAATTTCGTTGCATTCCAACGATGCAAACCTCAGAGCCATATTTTTCGTGCAGTTCATTCCGTTCCAATCCCCAAATTTCAAATCAATTGCATTCAGAGAAAAATTTCCAGCTCAAAGTGTCAAAATTGATAAAAATTATGATGCTGAAGTTTGCAACGTTGGAATACACCGAAAAATATCTGATTTTATTGATGATTTGTTCAGGTTTCAATATCATCCAAATTTGTCCAGCCGATACGCTTTTTGGGGCTCAAAATCGATCATTTTATCATTGTAATTAAATTCTGTACTTAAATTATTAGTTTTGCGAAGGATAAAAAACGAATTTCGTTGCATTCCAACGATGCAAACCTCAGAGTCATATTTTTCGTGCAGTTTATTCTGTTCCAATCCCCAAATTTCAAGTCAGTTGCATTCAGAGAAAAATGTCCAGCTCAAAGTGTCAAAATTGATAAAAATTATCATGCTGAAGTTTGCAACGTTGGAATGGCCCGAAAAATATTTGATTTTATTGTTGATTCGTTCATTTTTCAATGTCATCAAAATTTTTTCGAGCCGATGTGCTTTCAGGTGACAAAAATCGATAATTTTATCCTCCCAATTAAATTCTCCATTTGAATAATTATTTTTGGCAAATATAAAAAAGAATTTCGTTGCATTCCAACGATGCAAACTTCAGAACCATGAAAAATCGAGGAAGAAATTAATTATGGGATTTAAAATAATTGGAGACGGATTAAATAATTTTTACAACCCATATGAAAATATTTTCTCCATGGCGCTGTCCTAGCAAGTGGATTTGAAGGTCCAATATTTCCTCGAGTTACAAAAACTCTGACGTAAACGATAAATATGGAAGAAACAGCTCCAAAATGTTATGAACTGGAGTTTTTTCTTTTTTTCAAGTGTTTGGAGTTTGTAGAGCGTATGGAATTATCGCGTATAGAGCATGAGACCGAAGGAAGAGGGAGAAAAGCGACGAGAGAGAAAGAAAGTGAAAAGACACAAAAGTGATGAGGGAGAAAGTAAAACATATTTTAAGATGTCGCTAGGCCCTTCGCGGTCTCTCGGCAGCAGCGTCTTTGTCAGAAGAGCTACCGTCGAAAAGAGTAAAACCGAAGTGTGTATATGGCGTGGGATGAAGAGAGCCGTTGAAAAACTTGGCGACAGTATAAATTTTGTGGATTACGCGGTTGGTGCGACCAAATAAATACGAGACTCGTTTTCTCGGCCTCCTTCGCGGCTTTTCTCTCACCCGAGAGTGTCGCTATAGCCGGTGCGAGAGAAGCAGAAAAAAAACGTTGTTTTCATGGGTTCGCAGAGAAATTTATTCACTGCACACACGACTCGTTACCGCAGAGATCACCGAAAAATGCATTTCACTTTGTTTCCTTCCTTTTTTCGAGACAGCTCCTCGCTCGATGGGTTTTTCCTGCAGCAATTTAAAATTCTATAGCACACGAGTTTGCACTCAAAAAAATGCTCCCTTGGCTCTTGAATTTCGGTCCAATTCAACGTTCGTAAAAAAGTTACTCGTGACCCGGTTATGCAATTTGTCTTATTCGCCACGTTCGCGACGTTGGACAAATTGTGGAAATTTTTTATCTGCTTCCGGTTTAGGATACGCCAGGCAAGGGACGAGGCGAGAGAGACAAAAGTTCTCTTCTCTGTCGTGAAGATTAAATATGAGAGACACTTTTCTCACATATTCTGCCCGGCGCACTGTCGCCCTTTTTCGTGCCCTTCATCCCCCTCGAAACCGCCAGGACACATATTTTTCGTCCCTTTTTCCATTCCCAAGGGATTCTGTGGACTTGAAACCTTCGCAAGGGGGCCTGGTCCCTAGACCAAAGAGAGCCGCGACCTATTTCATAGGCTAATGTCCCTCGCACAGTCCCTTCAACTCGCACCTCCATTATTTCCCGAGGAAAGCGAGAAAATCGGGGTAAAACTGCGGAGAACGAGGTGACGTTAGTTCCGGTCAAGAGTTGTTATTTTCCTTGTCGTGCAACTTGTTGGCTCGGTCGTAAGATCGTGGCCAGGTCTGTGAGAGAAACGGCTGGACACAGTGCGAGACGAAAAATCCGCTAATAAATAACCCTCGAGCCTGGCTCGCGAGCCTTGGATTTTCTTGTTTAAAGATTCAACTCGAATCGGAGCAGAAAGATCTTGTGACGAACTTGCCGCGGAGAAGTGAGTGAATTGTCACAAAATCGATGACTCTGAAGTTTGCATCGTTGGAATGCAACGAAATTCGTTTTTTATCCTTAGCAAAAATAATTATTCAAGCGCAGAATGTAATTACGATGATAAAATCGATCGATTTTTGCCACCCGAAAAGCTTATTGGCTTGAAAATTTGGGATGACATTGAAAATTGAACGAATCGTCAATAAATTCAAATATTTTTCGTTGCATTTCAACGTTGCAAACTGCAGCATCATGATTAATAAGCAAAAAAACTCGATCTGGAACCTCCAAAAAAATGAATTTGGAGTAAAAATTTCTTTTTTTTCTTCACCCGAAAAATTCTCTATCTCAATAATCGATCATTATTTTCAATTCGAACCAGAAAATGACGCGTCGACTCCACTGGATTAGAAAAAACAAAAACATCCCGAGATTTTTACTCCCTATCGGTAGTTTCTCATGTCTCTGAAGTTTGCATCGTTGGAATGCAACGAAATTCGTTTTTTATCCTTAGCAAAAATAATAATTCAAGCGCAGAATGTAATTACGATAATAAAATGATCGATTTTTGCCACCCGAAAAGCTTATTGGCTTGAAAATTTAGAATGACGTTGAAAATTTAACGAATCATCAATAAATTCAAATATTTTTCGTTGCATTCCAACGTTGCAAACTTCAGCATCATACAAAATCTCGTGGCAATCCGAGACGTGTATTAGAAAGAAAAATACAAAGTTGATGCACTTTTTTTATCCGGTTGGATTTTATTTGGGAGATTCACCAGATTGATCCGCCAAATTTGAGGCACGTAATTTCTGTGGACGGAAACTCGAAGAAACGGCTAGACTTGGGCATGATTTGAGGGAACGGCTTGTCCAGTGATAAAAACGGATTGCACCGTGTTGTCGCAAGCCAGAAGGAATGATTTTGGTGAAGATGACGAAAAGAATGAGAGACTCAAAGGGAGGAAATTCGTTTGACTCTGCTGTTGGACGTTTCGTCAAATGAAGACGTGTGTTCCTGGGAGATTGCAGTGTGCTCAGCGTGTGTATAGTCTAGTCGCGAAAAGCATTCGATCCCGGAGACTCCCTTTCATTCTTTCATCCCTTAAACTTCTTTTTCTTTTGGTCTCTATGGCAATATCTCGGTGTATAACAAAACCGGGTCACGTCCGAGATTACACCCCTTGGCAACCTCCCGTTTCTCCTTTTTTCCCTTTTACATGTGGAATGGAGTTTTTCTGTCTGGCTGCAACAATTTGCCACCACACCCTCCACTTTTAATCTCGCCTCCCTTTGCAAAACCGTTTTTGCCTCTTCCGCAGCATCGCCATTTCCTTTTCTTCCTCGAGGACGTTTTTCGTTTTGTATTTTTGTGTCTTGTGCGATAACGCGACTGGTAAAAATGCTCCGGAATGGCCAAGTTTGTTTTGGGCGAAATGTTGAATCTCTTGAGGCTCCCACGCGAAAGTCTCCGCAGGTTTCTCTTTCTTTTCCCTATTATATTCATTCCGAGAAGTGTCTCAAGGAAGTTGCAAAGTGTTACGAGAATATCTCTGGATATTTTTGTCGCGCGCGCAAGAGCCGGATATGTTTTTCTACCCTTATACACGAGGTTATTTGTATCATTCAGTTGTGGGGTGTGAAGACTGCTCGCGAGTAGAAATTTCCCCGGGCATTATATCGCTCGTTTGCTCCATTTTGTTCCCTTCAATTTGGGTGTGTGTGCGTGTGTTTTTTTCTCTAGTTTCGAGGTTTCGCTGACGCGTCAGGAAGTCAACTGGTTTCCTCGGAGATTCTCCGTTTCTACTGCGCGGCAGTTTCGGTATAATTTAATTAGCGGTGCGCTCGTCTTCTCTCTCGCCTCTCGCTGGTCGCGTATACCAGAGAGTGCCAGGTCTTATGCCATGGGTTTAATAGCGAGACTGTGGCCGTGTCTAACCCCCGACAACCCCGTCGGGGGTTGGGCCTCGAAGCGTCCTCTACTATACCTTAACCCTCAGGACTTGCTTGTGCGGTGTAGAAAAGTGAGAGATTGAGAGATCGCGGGATCACGGTCTCGCCAAGGTTTGAGAAATCCTCTGGCACCCTCGCGCCGAAAAACCCTCGACAGCTCCATGCAAACTGTCTCACACTCTCGCGCCTCCCGATTCTCGTGCCTCACGATCCAATTTCCGGCGAATAAATACGTGGAGAAATAAATTAAAATTTTTCTCCACGATTTTTCGTATTCAATCAGATTTTCATACAAAAATCCACTATTTTCTTTACATTCGCTCAAGTACGAGATATATTTTTAATCACTGCTTCAAAATCTGATTTCAACGAGTCTTGAAATAATCTGAACTGTGCCAAGTATCGAGTGAGGAGCGCGAAAATGTATAACGAGGTTGAAGAGACTCGCGACACGATTTTCCCCATCCGCGCCAAGTTTTATCAACTTTTCGAACGGATTTGGTGCATGAGACACCACATAAAAAAAACCGAGCGCGCAGGCGGGCCCGAGTCAACGTATTTCTCTGTATACAGCGCGCTCTTCACTGGTTAGCGAAACTTTTAATTAAAAAGTAACCATTGACGCACGTGTACACGAGCAACTCTGGGTCGTGAGCAATTTGGAAAGGTTCGAGGACGAGAATCCACGTGCGATTTGGGTCTACACATCGTTCTCGAAAAAGAGGGAAAAAAACGTTCGAAACGTTGCACACGGAAAATGGAGCCCTCGAACCCGGACCGGTTGCCCATAGAAACACGCAGTCGAGAATGCCTCACGAATGAAAAAGAATTAGAAAGATGGTGAAAAAAAGAAACGAGCGGACGAGGAATCGCGTTTGGAGAAAAAAATCGTCGAGTCATCAACTCGTTGAGAATGATGAACATAATTTCGTAATCATTTCCTCATCGAGAGCCTTGAATGCCCATACATTGAATGCCTCACGAGAGGGTGAAACGATCGCGCGAGTTTCCTCGATAAAGTTTATGCATCGGCGCGCGATAATAATAAAATGAAAGAAAAATTTATTTCGTTTTATTTGCTTGAGTTTTTTTTTTGTCGTCGCGACGCGTTATCTCATCGTCGAATAATAATTCACTCTGTTTCATTTGGTGTGTGGGTTACGGGGTTTCGCGAGTTTCAGCGCGTAAATGTTACGTGGATACTAAAAAGAGGATCGGAGAGTCTGTTACGTCGTCGGAGCAAACACCAAGACAGCAGAATATTTCAAAGCGAACAACTTGTTCGCGTGCTCTCTTTCAGATACAATTCAATGCCATGACCTTAAAAGGACTCTCTCCAATTCTCGTACAAGTCTTTTGTACACAAATATGTAATCATACGAAATGAGTCAATAAGACTTGACGTTTTTATGCTCACAGAGATTTTTTCCTTTACGGAAATGAGTAAAGACTGTACGCGTTTTATTTTTGTGTCTTCCAAACGATTTCGTTTCGTGATCCTGAAGTTTGCATCGTTGGAATGCAACGAAATTCTCTTTTATATTTGGCTAAAATAATTATTTCAATGGAGAATTTAATTACGATGATAAAATGCTCGATTTTTTCCTCTCGAGAACGTATCGGCTCGAAAAATTTGGATGACAATGAAAATTGAACGAATCAACAATAGAATGAAATATTTTTCGTTGCATTCCGGCGTTGCAAACTTCAGCATCATTTTTTCTTTCAATTCTTGATAAATAATAAAAATTATCGTATTTCAAAATTCATGAAACCGAAAGGACGATGCAAGGTTTTCGTGAATGAAATTTTATCACGCTGGAAAAGTTGGGAAAAAAGTTTTGGATGATTGAATCGTGAAAATATGGAATTCTGTTGGAAAATTTCAAAAAAATGGCTGATTATGATGGAAATTGATTGACGTAACAAGGAGCATCGATTTTAATCAACGCGTAATAATAAAATGCTCGATTTTTCGCGAACGTATCTGCTCGAAAAATTTGGATGACATTGAAAATTGAACGAATCAACAATAAAATAAAATATTTTTCGTTGCATTCCATCGTTGCAAACTTCAGCATCATTGGAATGCAACGAAATTCTGTTATTTCTTCAGCAGAGCCAATAATTATTATTGAATATTTGGTCCGGCCAATAAAACGATTCTCTCTTGCGACCAAAAAACTCAATCGACTCGAAAAATGGCCACGATTTTCAAAATTCAATAAATAATCAATGGAAAAAATGTTTTTCGTTAATTCTCAACGTTGCAAACTTCAGAGTCATAAAAAAATACCAGAATCTTCCAAATCGTCATTAGCCCTCGTATGGATATCTCTCTGGGTTTCCCCAAAAAAATGAGAATGGTTGTGGCTTTAAAAAAATAGTAAATCAGTTGTGAAATAAAAAAAAATATGGTCCTGAAGTTTGAATCGTTGGAATGCAACGAAATTCTGTTATTTCTTCAGCAGAGCCAATAATTATTATTCAATATTTGCTCCAGCCGATAAAACGATTCTCTCTTGCGACCAAAAAACTCAATCGACTCGAAAAATGGCCACGATTTTCAAAATTCAATAAATAATCAATAGAAAAAATGTTTTTCGTTGAATCTTAACGTTGCAAACTTCAGAGTCGTCTCGGGGGATTTTGCAATTCAAAATCATCAGCAAAGAGCTCGTTCTTGACTTTAATGGACGTTAAGGTCGATAAAATTTCCCTGTTGGAATTCCGAGGCCTATTAAAGTTTGTGAACGTAACAAAGTCGTGCATCGGGTTAATAAATCGAATGACCACGCGCGATAGTTCGAATCGATACGAAGTATAGCTCGCTCGACGATAGACATGTACGGTGAGTGTCAAATTAAAGCGAATTTCGGGACATCCGGTATAGTGCAACGGTGCATCGTTGATTATTTGAGATAACGCGAATACACTCGTGTGTTGTCTCTTAACGAGAGCTCTCGTTATAACAGAGAAGTCTGATACATTGACGATGCTTTATCCATGCAAAGAGAAACGAGCCAAGGACGTCTCGTCCCATATTCAAGTAGTTATAATACCGAAGTACTTGTGTATAAGCTCAAGAAGCTCAATTTGATATACACACGAAGGATCATCGCGTAGTTCGATGCTCGTCGAAGCGAGTCGAAGGGTCTCATAATCGTCCGAGGAAATCTGTCGTGTCTAATTAACCCCAGCAGTCGGATTAGCACGTTTGGCAAGTCTCTCTCCTCATTTGAGGCGCTACCGATCTCACGATTGAAATACTCCCGCGAAACCCAAAGCTTACCGTTATATTTGCGACGACCAAATAAATCTCCGTTTGTGATGATTGACGTGCACACGATTATCCGAAACAACGTTCGAGACTCTGTCGAAATAGAATTCAGTTTTGCAAAAACCGAAGACGCGATGAAATTCTTTTTTATCTTCAGCAAAATTCAAGTGCAGAATTTAATTACGATGATAAAAGGATCGATTTTAAGCCCCAAAAAGTGTATCGGGTGGATAAATTTGGATGATATTGAAACCTCAACAAATCATCAATAAAATCGGATATTTTTCATTGTATTCCAACGTTGAAAACTTCAGCATCATAATTTTTATCAATTTTGACACTTTGAGCTGGAAATTTTTCTCTGAATGCAATTGACTCGAAATTTGGGGACTGGAACGGAATAAACTGCACGAAAAATATGACTCTGAGGTTTGCATCGTTGTAAGGCAACGAAATTCGTTTTTTATCTTTAGCAAAAGTGATAATTCAAGTGCAGAATTAAAATACAATGATAAAATGATCGATTTTGAGCCCCAAAAAGCATTTCGGCTGGATAAATTTGGATGATATTGAAACCTGAACAAATCACCAATAAAATCAGATATTTTTCGTTGTATTCCAACGTTGCAAACTTCAGCATCATGTTAATTGAAAGGAAAGCTAATATTTTCTTGAGGCCCGAGAATAAAGATTCTGGAGGACCGGAAAGCAAAGCCTTAGACGCGATTCATCGAATCCTGTCTCATACCCCAGGGAGAGGGAGAGAAACAGGCACCAAAGACGAAGCAGAGAGAGGGAGAGAGAGAGAGAGAACATTAGATGGGACGTGAAACACGAGGGCGCGATTTATACCAACGATAAATTCCTCTTCAGTTTCATTAGTGCTGAATACCCTCCCAGTACCTTGTCCTTCCGTATGTGAAAGCGTTCTCGTGGTTGTCCCGTAGATTTTTGGCTCGTTTCATGCCAGAGTTTCAGCTCTCCCGCAGCTTCTTCTTGATACAGGGAATTAAAAAGAGAACGCGAGATTTACAAGCATCCTCACTTTAGGTGTGGCAACAAGGCCTCGCCAAATCTGGTCACAAAATAGGGCTCGCCCCAAAAATGTGCCTCTCGTTTCCTTACACGAGGCTCTCTCGAAACATGAATTGGGAAAATTCATCGTGTCGATCGTTTCCAATTAAAAACCACACTTTGAAATCCATCGAGATTCAGCCACGTTTCGCAATTTATTTCTCGCATTCACACATCGTTAAATATTTCAGTTCAGTAAAAAAATGATTTTTTATCTCGACCAAAATTTCATGATCCTGAAGTTTGCAGCGTTGGAATGCAACGAAATTCTGTTATTTCTTCACCAGAGCCAATAATTATTATTGAATATTTGCTCCAGCCAATAAAACAATTCTCTCTTGCAACCAAAAAACTCAATCGACTCGAAAAAATTGCCACGATTTTCAAAATTCAATAAATAATCAATAGGAAAATTGTTTTTCGTTAAATCTCAACGTTGCAAACTTCAGAGTCATAAAAAATACCAGAATCTCCCAAATCGTCATTAGCCCTCGTATGGATATCTCTGGATTTCCCCAAAAAAATGAAAATGGTTGTGGCTTTAAAAAAATAGTCAATCAGTTGTGAAATAAAGTAAAAAAATATGGTCCTGAAGTTTGCATCGTTGGAATGCAACGAAATTCTGTTATTTCTTCACCAGAGCCAATAATTATTATTCAATATTTGGTCCAGCCATTAAAACGATTTTCTCTTGCGACCAAAAAACTCAATCGACTCGAAAAAATTGCCACGATTTTCAAAATTCAATAAATAATCAATAGAAAAAATGGTTTTCGTTGAATCCCAACGTTGCAAACTTCAGAGTCATAAAATTCCTCGTGCCATAGAAAATTCAAATAGACGCGCGAGTGAAATTTCGAAGGAAACAGACAAATTGTTTTAATTTCCATAAAAATGAGCAATATCGCGTTGTTTTCCTCCAGTTTTTTTAACCAACACGTCGCAGCTCGTAAAACGTCCAATTAGTTGGAATAAATGCAGAAGAGCATTAAAATTGATAAACGCCCGATGGTTTTCTCTGTTTATATTTTCTTAGCGTTCTCCTCCGTTGACTACCGCGTCAAATTGGACATGCAAGGGATGATGTCGTTCAGGGTGTGAAAGAAACTCGATACTGAATGTGTGAGGTGTGCGAATAAAGTCTGTCGCATGTTTTGTACGTGGGTTGCAGGTGCACAATGCCACGTTTCCTTAACCGAAGAGCAGTGGATGAGAAGACGTAAAATATATCTGTAGATTTGCATTATCCATACATAAAAGAGAGTGCGAGACCGAGAGAGAGTGAGAGAGAGAAATGAAGGGATGAACTTGGAGATATACTGAGAAAGGAGGAAAGTTTGGGTCCCGAGAGTTTGCGGCTTTGCTACAAGAGAGCTAGAAGCCTCATCGAATTTATTCCGAGTCACGTGCACCAACGAAAGCGAGAACGTCGAAGAGGAGGAGACGCTCGTCTCGAGATCTCGTTTTTTCCATCTCCAGCGTTTTTTTATTCTTTTTATATTTAACTCTAATGCGCTCTCTCGCTCTTTTTGCTTTTCCATGTCATTGTTGTGGCTTTAAAAAAAAATTTTTGTCCTCCTTGCCCCTCCAGTCCGCGGCGAATCGCAAGATTTTTCCGGCTCCGTCAAAGTACAGGGAGTTTCGTTGAGAATGGCAGGATTTAATAATCTCGGAACGGAAGAGAAAAAAAACGGCTGGGATAGGAAAAAAAACGCCTCAAGGCTACCGCAAATTTATCCATTTAAATATGCATCGAACGATCTTTGAATGCGAAATATATCGACAAGAGACATCATCAGCCAAACCTAACTTCGTTCCTCGTGAAAGGGGAAAAGAACTTGCCAAACTTTTTCGTATATACATTCGAAATTATACGCTCGACGTTTCGTGTAAAAAAGCCCTTTTGCCCTTCACCAACAATTTCATATTTTTGGACGTTAAAAAAATGATGCTGAAGTTTGCAACGTTCGAATGCAACGAAAAATATTTGATTTTATTGTTGATTCGTTCAATTTTCAATGTCATCCAAATTTTTCGAGCCGATATGTTTTCAAGTGTCAAAAAATCGATCATTTTATCATCGTAATTAAATTCTCCATTTAAATAATTATTTTTGCCAAACAGAAAAAAGAATTTCGTTCCATTTTTCATTTTTCAATGTGTTTCAACGATCGGAGCTTTTGTTGCAATCAGCAAACGTTGTCACTTTTTAATTATCTGAAATACCATCCGGCTTTAATTTGAAAAAACACTTACAAAACTTTACAAAAATGTAAATACGCTTTTGAGTTTGTTTCTTTATTTATCAGAGACGTTTCGGGTAACGAATGAAAAATTCCAGTCAATTTAGTCTCATCGGAACGATATTGAAGTTTGTTGGAATGCAACGAAATTCTGTTTTTTTTTTTTTTTTTTTAGTAGAGCTCAAGATTTTTATTCAATATTTGGTCAGGATGATAAAAAGATTTTTTTTTAAGGATGAAAAACAAAAATCGGCGCGTAAATCGTCATGGTTTTCGAAATTGATCGAAAAATCGATAGAAAAAATATATTTCGCTGGATCCCAACGTTGCGCTTCAGTATAATTTTATCGGATGATGAATGACGCTGGTAATGATGGAGGATCGACCGAGAAACTGGATTACTCGCGGTGTAAGCTTCGTCGATCTATTTTAATAATTATCGAGTCCCCTTGCATTGGCAAGAAACTTAATCCCCCGCTAATTTCGCATGGAAATTCCTGTGTATGAAGAATAAATATAAAAGCGAAGTGGAGGCAGTCGCGGGGTGATATATAAATTGATCGAGTGGAAATCCGAGCGCCAGTGCCAATTAGAGTCCACGAAAAAGGGTTGCGGTTCGTTAGGAGTCCGGCATAACGGCGAGAACTTAAAACGAACGCGAAAGTAAAAGTAATAATGGAGCAAATGGAAGAAAAAATGGAGAGAAAAATAATCAAAAGGGTGGGGGACAATTGAGCCAGGACGGAGCTCGGATCACGATTAATAAATAACGCTGATTAATAATGCGCTTCAACTAAGTTTGTACCTTTACAACAAAGGCGTACGTTACGTATAAATAAATGAGCGTCGGGCTGTTGGTGATTCAGTAATAACAAACGTTCATCAGTGTATATAATCGACCATTTCTCCCCCTTCATTTCGACCATCATCAAGACGATGGCGTTATAAACGTGTCAGC
This sequence comes from Diadegma fenestrale, assembly GCA_037043255.1. Classification (NCBI taxonomy): domain Eukaryota; kingdom Metazoa; phylum Arthropoda; class Insecta; order Hymenoptera; family Ichneumonidae; genus Diadegma; species Diadegma fenestrale. The sequence goes on from CM073317.1 coordinate 13,772,101, forward strand.
GAAATGCCTCAATGTGTTTCGAGCAACACATTTCTCGATCGTTTTAACGCGCCCACGTGTATTTATCTTTTAGGAATGCCTTTCAAATACTATCGCGTTTCTTTGCTGTCATCAAAATTCTCGCTTTCCCATGATGCTCAAGTTTGCAACGTTGGAATGCAACGAAAAATATTTGAATTTATTGATGATTCGTTCAATTTTCAACGTCATCCCAAATTTTTAAGCCAATAAGCTTTTCGGGTGGCAAAAATCGATCATTTTATCATCGTAATTACACTCTGCGCTTGAATTAATATTTTTGCTAAGGATAAAAAACGAATTTCGTTGCATTTCAACGATGCAAACTTCAGAGACATGAGAAACTACCGATAGGGAGTAAAAATCTCGGGATGTTTTTGTTTTTTCTAATCCAGTGGAGTCGACGAGTCATTTTCTTGTTCGAATTGAAAATAATGATCGATTATTGAGATAGAGAATTTTTCGGGTGAAGAAAAAAAGAAATTTTTACTCCAAATTCATTTTTTTGAAGGTTCCAGATCGAGTTTTTTTGCTCATTAGTCATGATGCTGAAGTTTGCAACGTTGGAATGCAACGAAAAATCTTTGAATTTATTGATGATTCGTTCAATTTTCAACGTCATCCCAAATTTTCAAGCCAATATGCTTTTCGGGTGGCAAAAATCGATCATTTTATCATCGTAATTACACTCTGCGCTTGAATTAATATTTTTGCTAAGGATAAAAATCGAATTTCGTTGCATTCCAACGATGCACACTTCAGAGTCATCGCTTTTCCTCACTTTTCACAACTCTATGCCAACGATTCTTATTATTAGTTCATAAATTCAAAAACGCCGTTTATCGGACGATTCAAATACTTTAATGATGCTGAATATTTGATTTTATTGGTGATTCGTTCAATTTTCAATGTCATCCAAATTTTTCGAGCCGATATGTTTTCGGGTGGCAAAAATCGATCATTTTATCATCGTAATTAATTTCTCCATTTAAATAATTATTTGTTGTGCCAAACAGAAAAAGAATTTCGTTGCATTCCAACGATCCAAACTTCAGAATCATTGCATCGTCCTTTTGGTTCCATAAATTGTTAATTAACATAATTTTTCTCATTTATTAAGAATCGAAAATTATCAGAATCATATACTTTAATAACTCTATAAAAAAAATTGTCAATAAATTGGCGTTATTTCTGTTTATTTATAAAGAAGATCGACAACGTCTTCGTCATGATTTCCGAGATTCTCGTCGCAACTTTTGGTCAAGTTTTAATTAAGCTTCAATCACGATGATTTATGATTAAAAATCGTCATTATTTTTATTGAAACTCACCTAATGATATGCCGATTTGTGGACTGTAACAAAATAGTCGTATATTTCGTGATGAGCATCGTGAAGTATCAAATCCTTGTGCGCGCGTCACTCACTTGCGCTAATGTTTCGATTCCAATGGAGCTTGAGCTTCGACAGTTCTTTATTCCCATTGAACACGCGCCGTTATATATCGCAAGGTAGATTAGCAACGCGGTTGTGTTTTATCCAATGCATTTTCATCACTCGCGTGTTATTCACCGTTTGGCTGGTCGGAGTGTTTTGCGAACAAGCGAGAAGCTGGCCAGTCAGTCTCTAACCACCGTTATCACTTTGGTTGTGAGAGGGAGATAGGGAAGGGGTGGGGGGAGGAGTAAAAGGGGAAAGCTGGGCAATTCACAACTGGCAATCGAATGAAAACTGCACGAAAGTCTTTTTCCGCCTCTCGTTTGCGTTTTTAGTATCCATTGTGGTACGAAATAGTGCACATCGAGAGTCTGTGCAGAACTAGGATTTTCTACTTAATGCAGCTTCACCACTGATTCGTAAGGTCTGTTTATCGCGAGCAGCGGGTTTTCGTATGCGCTGTAATTCCTTCGAATGCTAATTCATTCTTCATAGCGATTTTTCACGTTTTTTCTTTCACTCTGCGTTTCAAGTGGCGATGCTTTCGTTTTTTTGTGGAATTTTTAATTTTTTACCTTATTTGATAAAGTTCGCGAGTGTTTTTCTCAACGGAAGGCTTTCCGGTGCATTTCTTGTGGTCCGTTATCACTTGGACACCAAGACAAAACGAACGGTCGTCTGACGTGCACATTTTCTACTAGAGATTAAGTTCGTTATCGGTCGTGCATTGTGTGGCTCCCTTACCAATAAATTGAACAAAGTATAGTGTAAATAATTGACGAATTGCGTTATGCTCGATTTAATAAACCATGCAATCTGTAATCAACGTCCTACTTTGCATCCAGCGCTAAGGAAATCATGGACAAGTAGAGGCAACGTATACACGGAGAGAATATTATTTCATGACTATGACGTTCAAGTTTGCATCGTTGCAATGCAACGAAATTCATTCATTTTGTGGCAAAACTCTTTATAAAAATGCACAATGTTATTACAATGATAAAACGATCGATTTTTGTGGTCCAAAAAGTATATAAACTCGAAAAATTTCGATGTTTTAGAAAATTCAACAAATTCTCAATAAAAATAAGTATTTTTCGTTGTATTTCAACGTTGCGAAATTCAGCCTCATGCTTAAATGACGTTGAAGTTTGCATCGTTGCAATGCAACGAAATTCATTCATTTTGTGGCAAAACTCTTGATAAAAATGTACAATGTTATTACAATGATAAAACGATCGATTTTTCCGGCCCAACAAGAAAATAAACTCGAAAAATTTCTATGTTTTATAAAATTGAACAAATTATCAATAAAAATAAGTATTTTTCGTTACATTCCAACGTTGCGAACTTCAGCCTCATTTATGACTTTGAAGTTAGCAACGTTGAGATTCAACGGAAAATAATGTTTCTATTAATTATTTATTGAATTTTGAAAATCATGCCAATTTTTCGTCTCGATTGAGTTTTTGGGTCCGAGAGACCCTCTAAGAAATTTGAGCAAAAACATGGTAACTTTTCATCTGAAAAAGGGCGAAAAATGATGAGGCTGAAGTTCGCAACGTTGGAATGCAACGAAAAATAATTATTTTTATTGATAATTTGTTGAATTTTGTAAAACATCGAAATTTTTCGAGTTTATTTACTTGTTGGGCCGCAAAAATCGATCGTTTTATCATTTTAATAACATTGTACATTTGTATCAAGAGTTTTGCCACAAAATGAATGAATTTTGTTTATTTGCAACGACGCAAACTTCAACGTCATGAAAAATGTCATAATTTCCGCGATTTTGATAGAAAAACAATTAAAAATTACTCTGTTTTTGCTCAAATTTGTATAATCACTATAATAACATGGCTCGATCGGTTCCCGAAACAACAACAAAAACGCTCAATTACGAGCTGATGCAAAGATTGTGAATAGAAATGTTCTCTTCATTTGAATCCAAACGTTTATTTGACGTATAGAACGAAAACTATGACGACAGCCTTTATACTGAGGAACAAAAAATTCTTAATGATTCCGGATGCGAAGGTTGAGCCGCCGTGGAATAACAAATCGGAGAGTATTCGCAAAAATGGAGAGGGGATGACGCGAGGAAGGAGAGAAGGAAAGTTGTGCACCAGACGATTGAGTGGTTGGCGAGAGAGGCAAAAGCTCCAACGAACCCGAACATGTCTCAAGAAAATCCTGTTGCTATATTTAGGCCTCATATTTCGTTGAAACTCGTGCGACACACAAATACAAACAAAAACTCGTCCTCGTACAGGCGAGAAGCAAGTCTCAAGGGAACCGACTAGTTTTCGATGTTTAACTCGATACTGCTCCACTGAAAGCTTCGCCATTTCCCTCTCGTTCATTTTCTTCCTCTGTCTCTGTCTGATTCTCTGCCTAGCTTTTCCACAATCTCACGGGATACGTCGAGCAGGGTTTCCGAACCAGTCAGATCCTTCATCGGCTGTCTAGCTTCGTGTCACCGTCACTCAGTGTTACCACGAGATAATTAATGATTAATTAAGCACTAGTCGGTGGTTATACGAGAGCCAAGATTCTGGCTTCCTCGCACCGCGAGATACGAAAGCTCGACTTCTCAATTAATGAGCATTAATTAATTTTCCAACTACTCCACGTTGCCTACGAGAGCATGCAATGAGAATAATAATAATCTCACCAATCACAAATAAATCCATGACGTTTAAGTTTGCATCGTTGCAATGCAACGAAATTCATTCATTTTCTGGCAAAACTCTTTATAAAAATGTAAAATGTTATTATAATGATAAAACGATCGATTTTTGCGGCCCAACAAGTAAATAAACTCGAAAAATTTCCATGTTTTATAAAATCGAACAAATTATCAATAAAAATAAGTATTTTTCGTTGCATTCCGACGTTGCGAACTTCAGCCTCATGCTTAAATGACGTTGAAGTTTGCATCGTTGCAATGCAACGAAATTCATTCATTTTTTGGCAAAACTCTTGATAAAAATGTACAATGTTATTACAATGATAAAACGATCGATTTTTGCGGCCCAACAAGTAAATAAACTCGAAAAATTTCCATGTTTTATAAAATCGAACAAATTATCAATCAAAATAAGTGTTTTTCGTTGCATTCCGACGTTGCGAACTTCAGCCTCATGCTTAAATGACGTTGAAGTTTGCATCGTTGCAATGCAACGAAATTCATTCATTTTGTGGCAAAACTCTTGATGAAAATGTACAATATTATTACAATGATAAAACGATCGATTTTTGCGGCCCAACAAGTAAATAAACTCGAAAAATTTCCATGTTTTAGAAAATTGAACAAATTATCAATAAAAATAAGTTTTTTTCGTTGCATTTCGACGTTGCGAACTTCAGCCTCATGCTTAAATGACGTTGAAGTTTGCATCGTTGCAATCCAACGAAATTCATTCAATTTGTGGCAAAACTCTTTATAAAAATGTACAATGTTATTACAATGATAAAACGATCGATTTTTGCGGCCCAACAAGTAAATAAACTCGAAAATTTCCATGTTTCATAAAATCGAACAAATTATCAATAAAAATAAGTATTTTTCGTTGCATTCCAACGTTGCGAACTACAGCCTCATAAAAATCTACTTGAATATGCAAATCAAAATCATGGGGCGACAATAATGACATTATTAATGAGCAACTGCTGCGAATTGGAGTAGTAAAAATAATGAAATTTATAATAATTATCAATGAAATATAATCACTGTCATTATAATTCGAACTAAACATTTTTTTTTTTTTAATATCAAGAGACTCGTATAAGGACGAAACGTTTAAGTACACGCGTCCGGCGGTTTCTTCGTTCAAGGTGAAAGGGAGCTCTCTTACAACTATAATATCGTGACTGCACGAGGAGAGCGAGAAGAAATGAGATAAAAGAGTTCAGACTCACGGCTAAGAACCCGCAAGCATATAGCAACCCCGCGAATAGTTGGAAAAGAGAGAGAGAGAGAGCGAATGAGGGAGAGAGGCCAACGTAGGAGGTGAAAGGGATTCACCATACACATGGACGGGAACCACTCTTCGAAGACGACCAAGAAGAAGAAGAAGAAGAAGACTACGACGACGATGACGACGACGAGGGAGAGAAGCAGAGGATGCGCGCGGCCTTGACTGTTTTAAAGTCACGTATACAACCAAACGAGTTATATGCTTCGATGTGTGGTCTACATGTACGAGTACGAGGGAAAACATGGGGGATCGAGCTGGCCAGAGATTTGCTCACAAAACATTATTTATTATTATTATTATAATTACTATTTCAATCGTGCATTCCCGTTTACGAAAGTGCATCCAATGAATTTTGTAAGCTTGACGATGTGTGAGTATGAAGAATTCACGTGTCTGTGACTTTGAATCTGCCACCGTGGAAAAAACTGAGCTCAACGATCGTTTTTTTTTTATCGAAAAATCAAGAACTTCGTTGGCAAATTGTTTGCTTGGACGTTTATGCAGTTTTCTCGAGTCCTCGAGTGCAGATTCTGCAGCTCAATTCATTTTTCCAGGTCTCGACCAAGCTTTCCTGTGACCGTGACCTCTGGATTCTATTTTTGATAATTCTAAATGCGTCTGAATAAAACTGAATGTGTTTGCACCAACGAAGAAAATGAAGCGAAAAAAAGTTGAAAAAATTGCAGCCTGACGACACAGAATTCGACAATTATAAATGCCAGTCGACATGCTGAAGTTTGCAACGAAATTTTTTTTATTTTATTGTTGATTCGTTCGATTTTCAATGTCATCCAAATTTTTCGAGCCGATTATCGTGTTCGGGTGGCAAAAATCGATCATTTTATCATCGTAATTAAATTCTCCATTTAATTAATTATTTTTGCCAAATATAAAAACGAAATTCGTTGCATTCCAACGATGCTGAAGTTTGCAACGTTGAAATGCAACGAAATTTTTTTAATTTTATTGTTGATTCGTTCAATTTTCAATGTCATCCAAATTTTTCGAGCCAAAATGTTTTCGGGTGGCAAAAATCGATCATTTTATCGTCGTAATTAAATTCTCCATTTAAATAATTATTTTTGGCAAATAGAAAAGAAAATTTGGTTGCATTCCAACGATGCAAACTTCAGAATCATCCAGTCGACTGATTCGATGATTCTTCCATTGTGATGGAAATAAAAAGCGAGAAATGAGAGACAATTATAATAATTCAGACGAGCGGAGTTGAACAATGGAAAAACATCAGGATCATCGACTCCGGATTGTTGGAGCAGACGCGTGCGCCTCTCCTCTCATGACTTCCGGCGGAAAATGCGCCCCCACGAGAGGGGCCGAGAGAGAATTTAGATAAAGAAAGAGAATGTGCGAGCCGGTCTCGCGTCTCGACGTCCTATCCCCGTCACGGGCAATTTATGAAAGCCCCAAAGAGTCGGCAACGCACTCGGCGATACTCACAGAGCCCGAAGAATGAGAATTTTTCATCACGACATTAAATTGCAAATGAATCAACACGAATAATCCAAAAATTCCGCGAAAAATCGTTGTTTTTATCGGCAAGTTTGAAACGCCACTAACAAACATTTTTTAGCGTAAAAAAAAAAACATTTTTCACGCAGGGAATCGATCCAGAGTGTCGCGGAAATTTGGAGAGCTCGATGCACTAGCACAATCGCGAAACGAGACCGTAACGAGAACAAAGGATTAAGTTTCGCGAATATGTGTGTCTTGCGTGGTTCGCGGTCGCGAATCAACTGTGTGAGCTTCGAGACTCGCTTTCTTAAAACGCCGCAACACACACGCAGACACACATACACTTAAAGACAGAGTCTCTCCGTTTCTCTCGTTCGCGAGAGACGGAGAGCCTCTCCTCTGGCTAGCATATCTCTTCGCAAGATTTTCTACTCTCCGAGTCCCTCGACCAGCACCTCGTGTTGCATATAAATCATATATCTATATATCCAACCGCGTCTGGATATATAAATATGTGAAAACGGTGTTGGATTTAATTGAGATCACGAGCGTGAGTTTTTTTTTCGTTTTTTTGGCACGTCGTAAGGGGTTAGAGAACTTTCAGTGTCGACTGAGATTTCGATTTCTCTCAAAATCGTTTTACGACGTGTGTAATCGTTCCTTCTGGTCCGTAATCAAATCGCGCACTTGGCCGGAATCGTTTTTTATCCTTGACACATTGCGAGGTCCCCGGAAAATGAATGAGACGAGCAGAAATGTCGATATTGATTAAAAAGCTCGATAATTTGTGGCCGCGACGATTTTTCGTTCAACGACCTCGGAAAAATCGAGTTTTCTGCTTTTTTATAACATTTTTTTTCGAGGATTCTGAGCCTGAGAAAAATCGGAAGATTTTACTTGATATTATTTTGCGAATTATCAACTTTGCGTTGTAATAATTTACGCGTCTTGCTCGCTGCGCGTTTATTCAAATTGTGAACGTGCAAAATGCATTCACGCATGCACTTGCACCGCCGACGAATACGCCAGGCCGGAGATAACCCAACTCTATACCTGTAAAAGATATCCCTCTCATTTGTACAGTACACGTATCATCGGGAGTGCGTAGTAATGCTTCTGGTATTTTATTGGTTTGACCTCGTAGCGAGAAATATTCTCCTCGCGATATAATAATAACACGTACGCCTACGGTAATAATAAATAATCGGCAAATCGTGTTGTTTCTATTAAAAGAAAAGCAAAGCATATGTAAAGCGATAATCGATTCTTTGGTTAAAATAATTGTTTAAATCCCTCGCGCAGTTTTGTTCGATTTTTCGAACGATTGAACGAAAAAAATACAAGTTTTCGATGTTTTTTCGTCCCCGTACGTTTTATTGGCCTGAAAATTTGCAGTTAATTTTTTTTTTTTTGAGTCACGCGCGTTTTGACGATTATAATCTTGGATAAACATGGTGGATACGAATTTTGGGATCGATTGGGATCGAAATACTTGAAAAAATTCGGCAACGCGTGTAGTAGTCAAAGTGCGTCCGCTTTTTTTTTATTTAATCGACGCTTTTGTTACGATTTTTATGATTCTGAAGTTTGCATCGTTGTAACACAACGAAATTCTTTTTTATCTTTAGCAAAAGTAATAATTCAAGTGCAGAATTGAATTACGATGATAAAATGATCGATTTTAAGCCCCAAAAAGCATGTCGGCTGGACAAATTTGGATGACATTGAAACCTGAACAAATCATCAATAAAATCAGATATTTTTCGGTGTATTCCAACGTTGCAAACTTCAGCATCAAAATTTTTATCAATTTTGACACTTTGAGCTGGAAATTTTTCTCTGAATGCAATTGACTTGAAATTTGGGGATTGGAACGGAATAAACTGCACGAAAAATATGACTCTGAGGTTTGCATCGTTGGAATGCAACGAAATTCGTTTTTTATCCTTAGCAAAAATAATAATTCAAGTGCAGAATTTAATTACGATGATAAAACGATCGATTTTAAGCCCCAAAAAGCATATCGGCTGGACAAATTTGGATGATATTGAAACCTGAACAAATCGTCAATAAAATCAGATATTTTTCGTTGTATTCCAACGTTGCAAACTTCAGCATCATAATTTTTATCAATTTTGACACTTTGAGCTGGAAATTTTTCTCTGAATGCAATTGACTTGAAATTTGGGGATTGGAACGGAATAAACTGCACGAAAAATATGACTCTGAGGTTTGCATCGTTGGAATGCAACGAAATTCTTTTTTATCTTTAGCAAGAATAATAATTCAAGTGCAGAATTTAATTACAATGATAAAATGATCGATTTTGAGCCCCAAAAAGCATTTCGGCTGGACAATAAATTTGGATGATATTGAAACCTGAACAAATCGTCAATAAAATCAGATGTTTTTCGTTGTATTCCAACGTTGCAAACTTCAGCATCATCAATTGTTCCTATTTTGTCGAGGAACATTATTTTATTATGGGAAAATGTTTGGATTTGGAAAAATCGAATTGCACCGCATTGGCGACTTGGCTGATTTTCGGAGATTTATCATTTCGTCGTGGTTTTGAGTGGTCAAGGAGCGTCTAGCCAGAATGCATATGCCTTATGAGTTTTACTGTTGTCACGCGCTGGTATGTTTTGCCGCATTATTGCTCGCGTTACTCGTGGTTTATGGGACGTGGTTAATATTGCTTGCGCGTCTATCAATTATGGGTTAAAGTGGATGTTGGATATATAAATTGATGCTGTTCAGTAGCATATACAGATTTGCGTTGAATCCGCGTGTATAGAGCGCAAAGCCTCCCCTCGTGCATGTGTGTAATTGTGGCTATTTCGAGGCTTTCGTAAAATGAAGCGTAAGGGAGATAGCGAGGAGCGGCGAGAGCGAGTGAACAAGAGAAAGAGAATATGAGGAGAAAGGAGAAAAAGTGTTGGCGCACAGATCATTGGAGAGGAATAATCATTAAAACATTGAACGCGAGCATTTAGCGATCGAGTGAGACGGGCAAAGAGCGCGAGAGAGAAGGAAAAGAACGAGCAACTCATATATGGGGGAGAACATTAACGCACCAATTTCTGTGCGCTCACACGTTTCAGTCATTAAAATGTGTGAGCGAGAGGCAAAGAAACGCTAGTTTATTGGCGTGAGCACGTGTGTGGTCACGTCACACACATAGAACGATCTCGTACGAACTATAAATATACTCAGCAATCTCTGCTCCGTCCCGCGATGGTTAAACCGCAAAATTTGGGCGCCGGGTCAGGCTGTAAAGCTGGAGCACACACTTCTGAACACATATTTTTCTTTCGCATCAATCGAACGGCAATTGATCGAGATTTCAACCACTTGACGGACAATAAAGACACAAATAATGACTCTGAAGTTTGCAACGTTGGAATGCAACGAAAAATATTTGAATTTATTGATGATTCGTTCAATTTTCAACGTCATCCCAAATTTTCAAGCCAATAAGCTTTTTGGGTGGCAAAAATCGATCGTTTTATCATCGTAATTACATTCTGCGCTTGAATTATTATTTTTGCTAAGGATAAAATACGAATTTCGTTGCACTCCAACGATGCAAACTTCAGAGACATGAGAAACTACCAATAGGGAGTAAAAATCTCGGGATGTTTTTGTTTTTTCTAATCCAGTGGAGTCGACAAGTCATTTTCTGGTTCGAATTGAAAATAATGATCGATTATTGAGATAGAGAATTTTTCGGGTGTAGAAAAAAAGAAATTTTTACTCCAAATTCATTTTTTTGGAGGTTTCAGATCGAGTTTTTTTGCTTATTAATCATGATGCTGAAGTTTGCAACGATCGAATGCAACGAAAAATATATTAATTTATTGACGATTCGTTCAATTTTCAACGTCATCCCATATTTTCAAGCCAATAAGCTTTTGGGGTGGCAAAAATCGATCATTTTATCATCGTAATTACATTCTGCGCTTGAATTATTATTTTTTCTAAGGATAAAAAACGAATTTCGTTGCACTCCAACGATGCAAACTTCAGAGTCATAATTATTTATTAATTTTTTAACATCGTGGCAATTTTTCGTATCGATTCAATCTTTGGGTCGCGAAAGAGAATGTTTTTATCGTCCAGAGCGAATATTGAATAATAATTATGAGCTCTGGTGAATAAAAAATTCAATTTCGTTGCATTCCAACGATGCAAACTTCAAAATCATGACAAATTTTGTCTCTGATGATGCTGAACCTTGCAACGTTGGAATGCATCGAAAAATATTTAGTTTTATTGAAGATTCGTTCAATTTTGAGTGTCATCCGAATTTTTCGAGCCGATATGCTTTTCGAATGGCAAAAATGGATCATTTTATCATCGTAATTACATTCTGCATTTGAATAATTATTTTTGTCAAAGATAAAAATGAATTTCGTTGCATTTTCAACTCTAAAAACGATTGTGAAAAATTTTCCATAAGCACCGAATCTTATGAATTCACGTTCTCACGAAAATTGCCTACATTTCCGAAAAATGATTTTTTTCACCTGATTATCGACCAAATATCTCGAAATTTCCACACTTCGTGCAGAAAAGAAAAAAAAACTTGGGGCGATCATCGTGTGGATCGATAAAAAGATTGAGAATTGCGCAATTTTCTACATTCCGCGTGAAACATTCAACCGCGATAAGTCAGAGCAGGAGTCGTTGTCACGTTATCTGTGTCACTGTCGAGATTATGGTTGTTTTGAGGCGACCGCGAAAACAGCAGGGCATTAGAAAATGGTCCATCGCGAGAAAAAACCGCAAAATGCGACCTCACTCCTGGCGCGTGGGTTTCTGTTACGTCATCAAGGGGTTTTGGTAATACTAGACGCGCAGTGATTCTGTCTGCGGTTCGGTTTGCCCGATACCGTGACCGCGTAGTACGAATTTACATGCAGAAACATGGATGCACTTTGTTTTGTCACTTGCACTTGCTAAAATTATTTCACCAGCTCACCTCGTCACTTGCAAACACGAATGCATTTGTCATTCGAAAGAAAAGATTCAAAAAAAAGTTTTTAAGGATAAAAAACAAAAATCGGCGCTCAAATCGTCATGGTTTTCGAAATTGATCAAAAAATATATTTCGCTGCATCCCAACGTTGCGAACTTCAGGATCATTTAAAAAAATACAATTTGTTCGACCATCTGTTCGGCATGGATTCCGAACGGAGAGGAATGAGCGTTTCACTGACGTTCGGACCAATACGCATACGATAATTTATATTTACCCTTGCACGCATTGCTCGTGTGGGTTTAGTGGGCAGCCTTGCCTAATAAGTACACCGAGCACGAGTAACAAGTCCCCACGGCTCGACACTCTGATCGACCGAGCCCACGCATAGTTTTTTCGTTGTTTGTTTTTCTCATAAATAGTGATAGACACATAAAGCGATTTATCGCATTAATTCGAAATCGATGAATATAATTATGGGTCTGCGAATTTTACGACGGAATGGTCTGAAGAAATATTTCGAGAATGTGGAAAAATAAAACTAACCGCAAAATGTAAATATGGAAAAAAAAAAGAAAATCGAATGATTAATATTCCTCGATGAATTCCACGTTCGCTCAAAGTTTGATAAATTTTCACTGAGGCAGAAGAAGCTCCATACGTGCCAGGACGAAATTGAATTCTAAGACTACGTGAGGGGCTCCGAAGGTGACGTTCGATGGATCGAACTCAATTTTAGTGAGTGGCACGGATTTCTCGACGCCGTTTGGATAACACATGCTACCACGAATACGAGGCGAGAAAAACTCAAGCCGTCCTCACACAAACATTACGTCGTACTTTTCAACAAACGCTTGCTGGAAAAATCGCTTCATTTCGTTAAAATTATCGATGCTCCGGAAAATGAAGATATAAAACCCCTTACATGATTATGACGTTGAAGTTTGCATCGTTGCAATGCAACGAAATTCATTCATTTTGTGGCAAAACTCTTTCATCCAAGGTCAACCAAGTTTTACTACATATTTTCCAAGTCGAAAGTCACTTGATTCGACATTGGCTTTACGCAACTTTCTTACCCTTATGAAATCAGAAAAATATTAAAAATACTTCGCGATTAGATAAAACGCGTATTAAAATCTCAATTTATAAAAAAAACTCCAAGGGTTCCGAATCAATAAAAAAATGTTGGGGTCAACGAATGTTTGGAGGAGATATTTCTAGTTAAAATCGACAGAATGCTCGAAACATCTCATTTTTTAGGAGTTTGGCAACGGATCGGTCGCTAAACGAAAAGCAGATGGTCATTTTTTTGGGAATTGTGCCTCACTTTATTCGTTATTCCCTGCGCCATAGCGGAACCTCCTTAATTTACTTTCGAAAGAGTGATTCGCAAAAAAAATTCTTGGCCGATCGTGGCTCGTCAAAAACATTGCGTTTAATCCAACACTACGTGTACACGGTCTGTGAATCTTTAACTTTGCCAGAGTACGAATAAAAATCAAGGAAGAAATTTTAAGGACAAGGTAAAAGCAGCAGAGTTATGTGGACGAACGATTAAGCAACAAATTCTCATCTGAATTGGATCGCTGGACCATAAAGTGGCTTCACATCGCTTGTAAAGAAAAAGCGGAGTGTAAAGAACGAGCAATTTAATCGATAAGTGGATAGACTGATAAGATATTGGGAATGAAGAGTGCGAACGTCATGACTATACACCAAAGCTGAGAGTTTCAATTTCGTGAGACACGAGCAAGCTTCAAGGTGTACACACGCACACGCGCATATAGATATATAAATCATGGAGGTCCCGTGGGAATGCTACAGTTGTTTTCGTCCGGGTATCCCGCTTTTCCGTGGCTGCTATATTAAGGAGGGGAGTCAGAAACAAATGGATTAAGCCGGAGTCTTAAGACGCGATACACCAAGGGGTATAAATCCGATTCCCGACATCCTTGATCCTTGTGTTTTATGCAGCATCCGGAAGGAGTTTATCCCGCTAAAGGCGTATATTTATACATTGATAGGGAAGAGTAAAACAAATAAAGCCGATAAACATACAAATGCAAATAATAAAGCATCGATCATCCTTCTGATACTAATATTTCACGGTCTTTTCCGGAGTGTGTGCTCTTGATCCCCCGGCACGCACATTTATTGCTGCAGAAACGAGAGCGATTGCTTTGTCTCGAATCCTCGCCGAAATGATGACTCTGAAGATTGCATCGTTGGAATGCAACGAAATTTTTCTTTTATTTTTGTCAAAAATAATTATTTAAATGGAGAATTTAATTACGATGATAAAATGATCGATTTTTGCCACTCGAAAAGCATATCGGGCCGAAACATTTGTATGACATTGAAAATTTAACAAATAATCGATAAAATCGAATACACTGAAAAGAGAATTTTGTTGAAAAAGATCGATATTTTGTTGGATACGTTCAACTAAACGTTTTTTCGAAAAATGACGAAAATTTTGTCATTCCAGCAAAAAACATTCTGGAAAATCTTTTCGGAAAGTAAATTTTTGTCATTCCAATCGTAAATTTAGCTGACAGTTCCGTTACAATGAAAAATATTGTCGAAATAACGAAAATTTTGAAATCATCCCAAAATACTTGGTTCGCTGTATTCAACAAAATATCGACGTTTTTTTGACAAAATTGAATTTTCAGTGAAGTTTGCATCGTTGGAATGCAACGAAATTCTTTTTTATATTTGGCAAAAATAATAATTTAAATGGAGAATTTAATTAGGATGATAAAATTATCGATTTTCGCCACTCGAAAAGCATATCGGGCCGAAAAATTTGTACGACATTGAAAATTCAACAAATAATCGATAAAATGGAATATTTTTCGTTGCATTCGAACGTGGCAAAGTTCAGCCTCATCCGAAATGCTTGCATTAATAATATATAAGCAAAGCGCCCTTTTGGGTTGACACAGCAGCGGAAAACCGCGAATGAATGGCAAATAATGGAGCGCGCGAGTACAGTCGTAAAGAGGAAAAAAATAATAAGCGGCATAAATGGTTCGTCGTAAGAATTGACGCGATATTCACACTCGTTACGTTTGCTCTTGAGATGAGAGAAAAAAAGGAGGGAACGCGTTGCGTTACATCTTTTCATGGCTCCCCGAGAGGCATTTATTGCTCGGCTCGAGAGAGAATATTGTATTTAAGAGCATTGCCAAAGTGTGCGAATCTCTCGGCGTGTGCAACGCGCGCGCGATGTCGTTGAAAGGGGAGTGCGAAGATCGCACTCATCGACGCTTTTCTTCGAGAGTACAAAGACTCTTTCTCTCTCGAAAAGGCTTTTTGGTACCACCAGCTAGAATAAGGAGCGCCATGTCAAAATGGGCTACGAGGGGGCCGAGAGCGAGCGAGAAAAGCTCTGCTGGTGTCGCGGCGTCAACCGGCATTACGAAAATCGCTATCTTTCATTTTTCACCTCATAACGCGTTGACAATGACGCCTCATCCTCTTCTTCCTTTCGCACGACGGCAAGAGGGTCGCTGGAAAACGTGGCGTAAGGAAAAATCTATACAAACGGTGTCCCGATTGACTTTCAATTCCAAAATCAGCTGATTCGTCGTTTTCCAACAATTTCAAGAAAAAAACGGATAAAAAATCGATTTTTTCATTTTGGTCAATCGAAATTCCGTTTTTTTTACTTACGAGGTGCAAATTTCATTTTTCCGGGACTCGAACACGATGAAACACGCGAGAAAAGTTCGGACGATTCGGAAAAAAATTGAAATTCTGCAAACAGGACGCAAAAAAGAATCTTTTTTTTTTTTTACGCTCTCGCACGACATTTGCGACACCCGCAACATGAAATCCTGGGCTACGGGTTGGTCTCTATTCAATAATACAGATATATGTATAGGTTTGCTTGGTACTCGCTGTAAGCAAGTGCCATAAGGCTATTGTCGCTGGTTTTTGCACCCCCCGCGAAGACAAACGTTATCCGGCATGCCTAACGTTCGCTTTTACTCGCAGACGTCAAGCAACCTTTGGACTAGCGCGTGGCAAAGCGTCAGAAAGGCGAAAAGGTTCGTCCCTATACATAAATATATATATATATATTTTATACCCAACTTTGATCTGAACAATGAGGGACAATGCGAGAGAATAAAAAGCGTGAGAATACAATGAAAAGAAAATATCGACTGGTAAATTTAGTGCCAGGAGATTTCTAAATTGGAGCGTTACTTTGCGAACGGTTTTGGAAGAAAAATGAACGAATGGGTTTGTAAAAAATGGTGAAAAACTCTCTTAATTACAAATTCGCATTAATTCATGGCGTCAAATTCCGAAAGAACGAAACACACGAAAGAGCAACACTGAAAATTCAATTTTGTCAAAAAACGTCGATTTTTTGTTGAACACGGCGAACTAAATATTTTGGGATCATTTCAAAATTTTCGTTATTTCGACAATATTTTTCATTGTAACGGAACTGTCAGCAAAATTTACGATTGGAATGACAAAAATTTACTTTTCGAAAAGACTTTCCAGAATGTTTTTTGCTGAAATGACAAAATTTTCGCCATTTTTCGAAAAAACGTTTAGTTCAACGTATCCAACAAAATATCCATCTTTTTCAACAAAATTTTCTTTTCAGTGAACGAACGTCGATCCCGCTTTGGCGATGCGAAATCGGACGAGGCTGGAGAACAAAAGTTTGATAGAGAATCCAAACAGTTTTTATCTGGATTTGACACGGCGAAGAATAATCACGTGGAGAAACGTCGAGGGAGTTACGGGATTTTGAAGAGCCGGAAGTTTATAAGTTGACGCGAGGGTGGGCCTGGAGACACCGAGGGTGGATAATAATCGGGAGTGCATTGTCGTAAAAGAGAGTGTGTAGGAGAGGAGAGAGTATCGCGGTGATCCTGATGACAATAAGAGTGAGGAATCTGGCAAAGTCGTCCCTCATTCCGCCTCCGGCTAGGACGAAAATCATCTGCCACGCCCGCGAGACCATAGGGGATGAAAATTTCGCTCGCGCCCAACCATTCGTAGAGTCTCGTGAGCGATGATGAATAATAAAGAGGGGGAACATGCTACGCGTTTTGAGAATGGCGTGACGAGTGCAAGAGATATGAGAGAAAATGAGGAAAAGAGGAAAGAGCAACCCTTGCCTGGCTCTCCAACATTCTCTGCTTTTCCACCCTTATTTTACAGACTCGTTCGTTGTATGGGATGAAAAAGAAAATCGATCCTCCACCGACCTCGCGAGCAGGGAATCGCCAACGGGTTTTCCTCCCGCACGCGCGTCCACTGCACTTAATAACACCCTTAAATGCTCGCAGAGAATTCGCGAGCTCGTCACGCCTTTTCTTTCTTTCTTCGTTAACGCTCCTTGACGTTAATAGCCAATAAATTCCTTTTTTTTTATGAGGCTGAAGTTCGCAACGTCGGAATGCAACGAAAAATACTTATTTTTATTGATAATTTGTTCGATTTTATAAAACATGGACATTTTTCGAGTTTATTCACTTGTTGGGCCGCAAAAATCGATCGTTTCATCATTGTAATAACATTGTACATTTTTATCAAGAGTTTTGCCACAAAATAAATGAATTTCGTTGCATTGCGACGATGCAAACTTCAACGTCATTTAAGCATGAGGCTGAAGTTCGCAACGTCGGAATGCAACGAAAAATACTTATTTTTATTGACAATTTGTTCAATTTTATAAAACATGGAAATTTTTCGAGTTTATTTACTGTTTGGGCCGCAAAAATCGATCGTTTTATTATTGTAATAACATTGTATATTTTTATCAAGAGTTTTGCCACAAAATGAATGAATTTCGTTGGATTGCAACGATGCAAACTTCAACGTCATTTAAGCATGAGGCTGAAGTTCGCAACGTCGGAATGCAACGAAAAATACTTATTTTTATTGATAATTTGTTCAATTTTCTAAAACATGGAAATTTTTCGAGTTTATTTACTTGTTGGGCCGCAAAAATCGATCGTTTTATCATTGTAATAACATTGTACATTTTTATTAATAATTTGCCACAAAATAAATGAATTTCGTTGCATTGCGACGATGCAAACTTCAACGTCATCAATTTTTTTGTTAATAATGAAGAAGTTGCATTCTGGGTTGACCCGATACGCCTTGATCGATCATGCAACAGCTTTTTGAAGCGTGTTGGTCAGTTTTTTCCAGCGCTCAGGGGATCGTTGCATTGTGTTTTGGCAACGTCACCCAAAAGTTCAACATCCGCGAATGTTTTTATGTGACATTAAAATCTCGAAAACATCTGTTCGGAAAATCTTGAAACAAAGTGAAGAAACAGGAAGAATTACCTGCACGATTTGGAGTCGACGCGACGAAATATGACGTCTTGAAAAATGAGCATCCTCGAGGGAGGCGAGTCTGAAGGTTCCGGGATGATAAATCCTGGAGGATCTGCGGCGTTCTCGTTTTATTTGCAACAGTTGCTCAAATCTGAGTAAAACGACACTTTCCACAAGGTTTTTCTCGGCGAGACGAAAGGTCACGACTTTTCATGGCAAAGATTCGAGAGTTTGAGTGCGCGCGGCTACGCAGCACTTGCGACACACTGCGAGCGAGGTTTGTGGTGACTGCGAGAACGCAACGACGTTGTGAGTATGGAAAACGCAGGCGAGAGAGATCTAACATTAGAAAAGAGCAGAAATAGACTATATAATTTGCAAATCGGTGAGCAGTGCGCGAAGAGCCAACGGAGAAGTGAAGAGAGAACGAGAGTACGAGCGCGATGTGGCGAGAAGGAAAAAGAGTGACAGGAAATACGCGCGCGGAGGCGCGAAACGACCACACGAGCGAATATAAGGTGGAAAACGTGATGCGAAAGGGAAGAACGAGTAGGCGAACCAGCAAGACTCGTATGTGTGTGTGTGTGTGTGTGTGTCTGACGGATAAGAGAAATAAAGGTAAAAATGGAAGGAGCTCCAGTCGCGACAAGGATGCGAGAGGAGCAAAGCAGAATAAACGAGAAAGAGAAAAGCATGTGAACGGACGCGGTGAATCATTTGGCCAAAAGCCAAAACAAGATGCATGAGAGAAATATTCCCGTTTCACGTGACACGCCCCCGTCAGACACTACATCGTATACCTAATCACCTGCAAGCTATTTCAATTTTTTCCTCACGCGTCCACGACCCAGGGCATAAATGCTTCACAATATACACTACAATTTTCTTTTTTTTTTCCTATTTTTCGACGCTGTCAACGATTATCAGCTGCTCAACGTCTTTTGTTTTATTAATATATTGGCAATGGAAACCGAAATTTGGTTTTTTGGTTTAAAGGAGTCGGATTACAGAATTACCAATCAGAATTTCATAAAATTTGGCAGCAATAAATTATGAAAAGAACAAAAATCCAGTCATGTTTTCAAAAAGCTACAGAATAAATGAAAAAAGATATTTGCATCGGTAATTTCATGAATTTGACATTGATATCAATGAGGCTGAGGTTCGCAACGTTGGAATGCAACGAAAAATACTTATTTTTATTGATAATTTGTTGAATTTTTTAAAACATGGAAATTTTTCGAGTTTATATACTTTTTGGGCCACAAAAATCGATCGTTTTATCATTGTAATAACATTGTACAGTTTTATCAAAAGTTTTGCCACAAAATGAATGAATTTCGTTGCATTGCATCGATGCAAACTTCAACGTCATTTAAGCATGAGGCTGAAGTTCGTAACGTCGGAATGCAACGAAAAATACTCATTTTTATTGATAATTTGTTGAATTTTCTAAAACATGGAAATTTTTCGAGTTTATATACTTTTTGGGCCGCAAAAATCGATCGTTTTATCATTGTAATAACATTGTACATTTTTATCAAGAGTTTTGCCACTAAATGAATGAATTTCGTTGTATTGCAACGACGCAAACTTCAACGTCATTTGGGTTTCATACATTTTATTGCATTATACAATAAAAACTGCGATTTCTCCTAAGATTTGATAAGAGTTCGTTGCAAAATACAGAGAAAACTGAAATTCATCACGAAACTCGATGTCAAATGTATGAAACTGCCAAAATAATTTGACTTGGTCTTTTTTGCATCATGATCCAGTACTGTACCAAAGTTTATTCAATCCTGAATTACTGGAGGTAATTTTAAAACCGATTTAACATGTTTGATTCGTTTCTAACGACTCTGAAGTTTGCAACGTTGAGATTCAACGAAAAACATTTTTTCTCTTGATTATTTATTGAATTTCGAAAATCATGGCAATTTTTCGTGTCTATTGAGTTTTTTGGTAGCAAGAGAGAATCGTTTTATTGGCCGGACCAAATATTAAATAATAATTATTGGCTCTGCTGAAGAAATAACAAAATTTCGTTGAATTCCAACGATGCAAACTTCCTGACCATCGTTTCTATTCATTTTTTTTTTCGAAGCGTTCAGTGTCGTTTTTGGGAACGAATATAGTGCAAGGAGTAATCGTAGACAATAATGTGAATATGCGAAAAAATGTAGTGGAGCAAATGGTCGAAAATTCCGCCCTACAAGAGAGCATTTCGGTTGGTTTGAACCGTTGCCTCGGGCTACGCATATCTTTCTCGGTTTCTCGTTCTCTCTTGCTCCGAAAATTCTCTGTACAATTCTCTACACTGTATAGAATTCACTTCAACCCTAGGTGGATGCCCTCGAGTTGGGTCTCGGGGAGAGAGTTCATCCGTCCGCACCGATGACTACGCTCCGGCGTTTAACTCGATATTCCGTTTTGATTTACAGTCGGAAATTCTTATCGGACATTTTTAATCGTCGCGCGAGAGCTGCTCCTCCATATCCCGCAGTAACAGCAAAGAAAAGAATTTTCTCTGCTGTTACAATATGAAAATGAAAAATATCTTGAGCGGGATGAAATGAATTTCGAAGGGAAATTCCTCCGAAATGTGTCACTGGGGGGAAAAAATCGCTTGAGGATGAGAATTAAGTTCGAAAGCGAATACGAGAAGAATTTTTTGCCAAAAATCGTACACCGTTTGCTCGCGTCATGCGTTTTGACACTCACCGACCAATCGCGACTTGCTGCTAATCCATTTTTCTCAAAATAATCAGTTTTTGTCTGATAAAAAATTTAATTTCAAAAATATGATTGTCGGGATGAAAAATGAGAATTTTCCATTTAAAATCTACGTTTAAAAAACTGCGTTCGATTGAAATGTGGAAAAAATGTCATTTCGTGCAAAATTTAGTGAATAATCTTATTAAGATTCAAGTACATCATTAAAAATCGATGTTTAAAAAACTGCATTCGATTGAAATGTGAGAAAATGTCATTTTGTGCAAAATTTAGTGAATAATCTTATTAAGATTCAAGTATATCATTAAAAATCGATGTTTAAAAAACTGCATTCGATTAAAATGTGAAAAAATGTCATTTTGTGCAAGATTCAGTGAATAATCGTGTTGAGATTCAAGTATTTCATCAAAAATCGATGTTTCAAAAACTGCATTCGACAAAAATGTAACGAAAATGTCATTTTGTGCAAGATTCGACTAAAATGTGAAAAAAATGTAATTTCGTGCAAGATTCAGTGAATAATCGTGTTAAGATTCAAGTATTTCATCAAAAATCGATGTTTCAAAAACTGCATTCGACAAAAATGTGACAAAAATGTCATTTTGTGCAAGATTCGACTAAAATGTGAAAAAAACATCATTTTGTGCAAGATTTAGTGAATAATCGTATCAAGTTTCAAGTATATCATTGAAAATCGATGTTTAAAAAACTGCATTCGATTCAAATGTGAAAAAATGTCATTTTGTGCAAGATTCAGTGAATAATCGTATTAAGAGTCAAGAATATCATTAAAAATCGATGTTTAAAAAACTGCATTCGACTAAAATGTGGAAAAATGTCTTTTTGTGCAAGATTTAGTGAATAATCGTATTAAGCTTCAAGTATATCATTAAAAATCGTATTTTGTTTAGACGTTTGATGCAAAGCGAGCAGTTGATTGACAGGGAGGCAAAATGAATTAGCATTAATTTGCGTACACGCGTTCGCAGTGACAGCAGAGGGGAAAAGGGAGTGAAAGGAGGGAGGGAGGGAGAGAGAGTCGAGTATCGACGTTGAACACGAGCCAGATCGTGTATTTACAGTATGTCGTTCGCCCCCCAACGAAGCTGAGACAGCAAATGCGTACGAGAGACACGTATTGGTTCATACACATCGATGTATATGTGTGTAATGTAAACGTAGCGCGAGGCACCGGCTGACAACAACGTTCACCGAGAACGAGAGCCACTTCTCTCTCGTTGTTGCAAATACGCGACGATGGACGAACAAGCATAGCGAATTGGCGTGCGCCCGCATTTTTTGCGAAGGAGGAAAAGCCACCCCCGCGCGCGTATCCTCAAACTCTGATCCTCGTTCCTTTTTTTTTCTTCGCCCAGTTC
The DNA here is from genome assembly GCA_037043255.1 of Diadegma fenestrale. Classification (NCBI taxonomy): domain Eukaryota; kingdom Metazoa; phylum Arthropoda; class Insecta; order Hymenoptera; family Ichneumonidae; genus Diadegma; species Diadegma fenestrale. The sequence goes on from CM073317.1 coordinate 13,794,427, forward strand.
TCCCCTTCATTCGGGTCCGATAATGCCGAGGCCTTTGTGCGCATTCGTTTTGTATCAATGCCCTTTATTTTCACGTTTTTCCCTCGTAAAAAGGTATTGAAAGAAAAAGGGCTGTCCCTTCATAAAGTTGGGAGAATTATTCGTAAAGAAATGGTCGTAAAGATCGTCCCAAAATGTTGAAAATGTTGATCAATTCAGTAAATATTTTGAATCATTTATACATTTTTTTTTTTCCATTCGTGCGATGATTTTTTTCTCGTCAATACTTGGCGCGGTTCGATGCCCGAATTTCAAATATTCCGGAATCCACGCAGCGTTTCCTTCCATCCTGACAAATCTAATCCTCGTAATTCGGCAATTTCGAGGCTGGAAATCGTTTCGAGGGCTCTCGCATTTTCTCTTATTCCAAAAATTCGGCATCGGGCACCTGATGCTCTCGACGCGGCGAGTATTTTTTTTTTTTTTCGGATGCCTCGTGTCCTTGCGAGTGAAACGAATGGAGGTCCAACGAAAAATGGTTCTGCAAAGTTTCGTCTCGTAAAATGAAGGAATTCGTCAAATCTCCACGTATTTTCCTGCTTTTTGGGACGGAAATATGGATTTCTTCGTAAAAGCGAGTAGAAACGGGAAAAAAAATGGCAACGCGAATGAAAAAATCATAAAACTCTCGTGTCGATTGCAAAAAATTCAACTTTTATCCAATACGCTCGTTTTTCCTTTCTCGAAGCAGCATCGAGTCTTTATTATTAGGTATCAACGTGATTTTTTGGTTCGTTAGATCTTTTGGTAACCGCGAGCAGCCGCGAGAGGAGAAAATTCGATTTATTTTCGGTGAATTCGATTTATCCGTGTGGTCTGGCGAGGACACAGAGAGGGTTGGCGGATTTTTGGTGGGGCAAAGGGGTCGCGATGTAGAAGGGATGTTTAGCCCCTGCTCTCGCGTACAGCTTGCCCAGCTATCATCTGCAATCCGCGCACAACCCTCATCGAATCCCTCTTTTTAATAATAAATTGCTCACATTTATCTAAACTCGAGCAAATATACATATGTATATGTTTGTTGACGCGAATATACATAATTAAGCACGTAAATATATCAAACTTGATCGTGGCGAGAGCGTACAAATTGCCAGACTTATTTTTTATATTTTAAAAAAATATTTTTTATGTATTTTTTCATATTTTTTAATTTTTTAATTTTATATATTTTTATATTTTATATATTTTTTATATTTTTTATATTTTGTATATTTTTATGCATTTTATAAATATTATAAATTGGCTCTCGTTTTATTCCACGAATGCGAAACGTCTTAATTGTAAGATTAATGACAAGTTTGGTTGATCGAAGAAGGAAACGTCGTTGCGGCGCGCGTCAGTCTCGAGTGGAATCGCGCTCGCGTCACATGTTTATATTTCGGGGGTGGTTTTGTCCCCTGCAAAAGGATCGATCGGCCGTGCAACTTTACCGAGTGTTTCCGCGAGAGAATATTCAATTTCTAACGTTTGCCTCCGACAAACCTCCGCAGAAAGCATTTCCGAATCTCCCTCTCATCGTCATCTCGCATATTCTCTGGTTTCACCGATCCCCCCGCCCCCTGGACCCGCTCGACACGTGCACACAGTTCCCTGACGAGCACTCTCGCAAATTTTCACTCTGATTCCTGTACTGAATCGTCGCAACTGAAATACACGCGAAATACATTTGATATGGGTCGTTCCGTGTCACGCACAGTTTTTCCAGTAACTTGAAAATGCATTTTCAACATTTTCCGTTGTGCGAGCCACATTTTCGTTAAATTTTCTTTCCTAAATACTCACAACCGAGGAGGCGGACGAAGGCTTATTGGCGAAGTATGGGAAAGCGCCGAGGGAAGTCGTGACACAGTAACGAAGGCGTATTAATGGATTCCGGACGAATGAAACGCGTCAGATCGAAAAAAATTGAGGAAAATCCGTAGGAAATTGGAAAAACCATTTCGACGATTCTCAGAAATTTGTGGGTTTGCCAATTATGGGATTTTCTGATGAGGCTGGAGTTTGCAACGTTGGAATGCAACGAAAAATAATGATGCTGAAGTTTGGATCGTTGGAATGCAACGAAATTCTTTTTCATATTTGGCAAAAATAATTATTTAAATGGAGAATTTAATTACGATGATAAAATGATCGATTTTTGCCACTCGAAAACATAAAATTTGGATGACAGTGAAAATTGAACGAATCAACAATAAAATAAAATATTTTGCAAACTTCAGCATGATAAATAGTGATGCTGAAGTTTGCAGCGTTGAAATGCATCGAAAAATATTTGATTTTATTGAAGATTCGTTCAATTTTCAACGTCGTACAAATTTTTCGAGCCGATATGCTTTTTGAATGGCAAAAATGGATCGTTTTATCATCGTAATTACATTCTGCATTTGAATAATTATTTTTGTCAAAGATAAAAATGAATTTCGTTGCATTTCAACGATGTAAACTTCAGAATCATCGAAAAATATGTATTTTTATTGATAATTTGTTGAATTTTCTAAAACATCGAAATCTTTCGAGTTTATATACTTGCTGGGCCGCAAAAATCGATCGTTTTATCATTGTAATGACATTGTACATTTTTTAAAGAGTTTTGTCACAAAATGAATGAATTTCGTTGCATTCCGACGATGCAAACTTCAGAGACAACGAAAAATATGTATTTTTATTGATAATTTGTTGAATTTTCTAAAACATCGAAATCTTTCGAGTTTATATACTTGCTGGGCCGCAAAAATCGATCATTTTATCATTGTAATGACATTGCACATTTTTGTAAAGAGTTTTGTCACAAAATGAATGAATTTCGTTGGACTGCAACGACGCAAACTGCAACGTCATTTAAGCATGAGGCTGAAGTTCGCAACGTCGGAATGCAACGAAAAATATTTATTTTTATTGATAATTTGTTCGATTTTATAATAAATGGAAATTTTTCGAGTTTATTTACTTGTTGGGCCGCAAAAATCGATCGTTTTATCATTGTAATGACATAGTACATTTTTGTAAAGAGTTTTGTCACAAAATGAATGAATTTCGTTGCATTGCAACGATGCAAACTAGAACGTCATGATTTCCTGCAGACCAGCCCATAGCGAGTAAATGTTGTAGAACAAGAACGTATTTCGATTGAGGAAGATCAAAAGCAGGCTGGAGGAATATTGGCTAGCTCTTGGGAAACGATTGAGGGCGAAGCGAGAGCGAAAGAGAGTTTGTCGAATTTGCTTATTCCGCCCTTAGAGCGCCCGTGACAAGTAGTCACGCGGCTGTGGCATTTTATGTGTAAGTGGGCAAACGAAAGCGTCTCAAGGCGACGTGTGTCCGTAACAATTGTGCCGAACGAATTTGACGTTTGCACGTGTGTACTTTGTATCGGGCGATCCGTGCGAAGTGGGATCGCGATTTTGAGCGTTACGAAAGTTCAGTCTGCGCAAAGAAAAACCCCATGATTTCATGGGAAAAATAATTGCGCTCGAAATTCATTAGCTTGTGAATTGCACGTGGCGAATTCCGTGGGATCGACTTGGAAATTACTCCATTCCGCGTTTGGTCTCGAAAGCCTCATAATTTGTTGGATCCCGTACAAAAAGCTCCGTAGATGCTGGCAGCCTCGTACAAGGAAAAGCCAAAAGGACTTATCGCGCGTAGTTAGAGGGCAAAAGCGATGGAAAGTTGAGGCGTTTTCGCTCGGAGTATCGAATCTATTTGGCCAACTCAACTGAGACTCTTTGTCAGTTGCAGCTCGAGAGTTTGTCGGAGCTAAACACAGCGGCAGTCTGCAGTAGCAGGTTAACCTGTTGCCAGATGGTGGGGGAAGAATGAGGGAAGAATAGGGAAGCCGATGGAGAACCCCCGCTGGAATAGTGCCACATATACAGTGATATATATTGAGTAAATACTGTAGTATGGAAACGTGACTTGGCGACTGGTTACGACGTCGAACACGCTTGAAAATTATCGTTCTACACTCATCGTGCAACATGCAAATATACACAAAGAGGCACTTGCACGTAGAAACATAAAGAGAGGAGAAATCCTGGTGAAAAGCCTCCTATTCCGTACTTAACTAAACTCGCACTGTTACTCTTGTTTAAATAGCACGAGAAACGAGAAATATCTGTTTTAATCGATGCTAAATCTAACGCGGAAGTCTCTTGTAAATAAAAGCATAACACACTGCGTCAAGACTGTGTGTATCGTATTTTCTTATCTTCAATCTGGACCACATTCGATTAGACACGCGTGGATTGAATATTTGCATACATCGAGACGCAGTTGCCTCATTATTTACACTTTTTTTCTCTCCTCCCCTATTTTATTACTCCTTTTCTTTCTCAAATTAATTATTCGCAGCAATATCAATGATTCCATTTTTTTTCTCCACCCAGAGAAGCTCGTATATCGATCTTTTTGGATTATTAATCGGACAAGTTTGCTGCTGTTGCGAAATCGACGTGGTTTCCTTATTTTATTCCAGAACTTGATGCGGGCAGAATATTCGATCACACAGACATTTAATTTTTCAAATTTCCATTAACATGGGCATGAGAGCTTGCGCGCGCCCAAAAATTCCCAAAATTAACGAAACTCCACCAATTTTTTCGACATGAAAAAACAAATTCATGGAAACTTTTTTTTTGTCATCCCAAAAGTCCGGATCGCATTGAATTCGTTCGGCGTTGCTCGTGAAATGAAAATTCTTGTGTAAAAATCAAATAATTCTGAAATTTTTGCGATTCTTAATTTTTTTTTTTTTACTATTTCAAAAAATGGGTGAGGATTTTGAAAATTTATCTTCGTGTGCTCATGATATTTTTAGGAAACTCGTGACGGGTAATTTTTTGGTGTTGAATATTTCAGAGGCCGTTTATTGTTAAAAAAAACTTGTGCCCTACCCTAGCAAAATTTACAGGTCGAAATTCAGCTAGCGAGAGTGTGCACGCGGCGGTTATTTGCTACGAAAACTTTCGACTTTATTGGTTCGCCAGGCTGAAGTAAATAATCCATGAGCGCTAAAAGTACAGCTGCGGAAAAATTGCTGCTGTTGCGGTTAAGGGGGAGAAACACAAGAGTGTCATTTTTTTCTTCTGGCTTGTTTATTTTGCACTGCGGAGGATAAATATTGCGGAGAAGGGAATGATCAGCTTTTGGAAAATGCTGTTGGGCTCGTGCACTAAATTGAGGGACCGATTTGTGGAATACAATGACGTTGAAGTTTGCATCGTTGCAATGCAACGAAATTCATTCATTTTTTGGCAAAACTCTTGATAAAACTGTACAATGTCATTATAATGATAAAACAATCGATTTTTGCGACCCAACAAGTGCATAAACTCGAAAAATTTCCATGTTTTATAAAATTGGACAAATTATCAATAAAAATATGTATTTTTCGTTGCATTCCGACGTTGCGAACTTCAGCCTCATGCTTAAATGACGTTGAAGTTTGCATCGTTGCAATCCAACGAAATTCATTCATTTGTGGCAAAACTCTTGATAAAAATTTACAATGTTATTACAATGATAAAACGATCGATTTTTGCGACCCAAAAAGTATATAAACTCGAAAAATTTCCATGTTTTAGAAAATTGAACAAATTATCAATAAAAATGAGTATTTTTCGTTGCATTCCGACGTTGCGAACTTCAGCCTCATGCTTAAATGACGTTGAAGTATGCATCGTTGCAATCCAACGAAATTCATTCATTTACTGGCAAAACTCTTGATAAAAATGTACAATGTTATTACAATCATAAAACGATCGATTTTTGCGGCCCAACAAGTGTATAAACTCGAAAAATTTCGATGTTTTATAAAATTGAACAAATTATCGATAAAAATAATGATGCTGAAGTTCGGAACGTTGGAATTCAACGAAAAATATTCCTTTTCATTGATGATTTGTTGAATTTTGAAAATAATCTAAATTTTTTCAGCCGATATACTTTTTGGGTCGGAAAAATCGATCGTTTTAACCTCGTTAGCCACAGAAAAAAAGAATTTCGTTGCCTCCCAACGATGCAAACTTCAACATCGTAATGGAGCTTTTGGAAAATACTGTTGAGCTCGTGCACTAAATCGAGGGACCGATTTGCGGAATACGACACATTCGCGTGCAGGCGGATTATCGCAGGGTCAATCGATGTCTCTTCTTTAGGTCTCAATGGTCACAGGTGGATATGTGTATTAGTAAACCACAGCTTACCCCTGCCCTCTTTTGCTGTCCATGTCAGTTCGAGTTCTGTCTCGCGACTCTTGAGAGTCATCCCTTATCGATCGAGTGCGAATATAATACACGAATATGTATCGAGTGTCCCAAAAGTTGACATCGCGAGTTGAAAACCGAGACTGAGTCGTTGTTGATCAAAGAAATATCTCGAGACATGGCCAACGACATATAGAAAAACATTTCAAAAGCTTTCGAGAATTGGGCATAGATTCGCGGCCTGGCAGATTCAGGAAACTTCTGGAACGTCCTGTACGTCCGTTGCGTCCTTCAATAAAGTCCAGTACCAATTTGTACACTCCGCTTGGTTGATAGAGAGCAAAGGAAAGAGGGTGAAATCTTGCTGTTGCTCGATTCGTATAAAATATTTATAACGGGAATACGAGAGTTCCCTCCATGGCTCGTATCAAAGTTTATGCACAAAGTCACATCATATTTCGTCCCACAGAACTGAAGGCTGTTTGCTAATCGTATCGATCCTTTAAAACCATCAAAATCCCAATTTCGCCACGATTAAAATATTCCAAATGCCATTTTTTGTCCATCAGCCTTTTGAAATTTTTGATAATTTCGAGAAAAGTGACAATTTGACCAGAAAAAGTTTCTCCGAGCACAGAGGAACGTTCACATCGCAATATATTGCGGATGATGGTGCAAAAAATTTTATTCTGATGAGGCTGAAGTTCGCAACGTTGGAATGCAACGAAAAATACTTATTTCTACTGATAATTTGTTCAATTTTATAAAACATGGAAATTTTTCGAGTTTATTTACTTGTTAGGCCACAAAAATCGATCGTTTTATCATTGTAAAAATATTCTACATTTTTATCAAGAATTTTGCCACAAATTGAATGAATTTCATTGCATTGCAACGATGCAAACTTCAACGTCATTTGAGCATGAGGCTGAAGTTCGCAACGTCGGAATGCAACGAAAAATACTCATTTTTATTGATAATTTGTTGAATTTCATAAAACATGGAAATTTTTCGAGTTTATTTACTTGTTGGGTCGCAAAAATCGATCGTTTTATCATTGTAATAACGTTGTACATTTTTATAAAGAGTTTTGCCACAAAATGAATGAATTTCGTTGCATTGCAACGATGCAAACTTCAACTTCATTTAAGCATGAGGCTGAAGTTCGCAACGTCGAAATGCAACGAAAAATACTTATTTTTATTGATAATTTGTTGAATTTTATAAAACATGGAAATTTTTCGAGTTTATATACTTTTTGGGCCGCAAAAATCGATCGATTTATTATTGTAATGAAATTGTACATTTTTATCAACACTTTTGCCACAAATTGAATGAATTTCGTTGCATTGCAACGATGCAAACTTCAACGTCATTTAGTCTGAATCGCTCTGTACAGATAAAGTTGGATTCTCCATGTTGCCGCATTGAGATGGACATACATGACAGATAACATCGATATGAAAGCCGAAGCGCAAGATATCGAAGGGTCGAAGGAACGGCATGAAGATAACAAAAAAAAGCAGAGAGTAAAAGCGAGGAAAAAGAGTTTGGGGCATGAATAAAAAGCGAGAATGTGGCGAGCGTTATAAAAATGTCTGTCGGTCAATTTCGATAGGAGTTTGAGACATAATTGAATCATTTATTACTTCGGCAATGATATTGGACGAAAGCTGTCCCATTAGATGCGGCGTTATTGCCAATTGAGTTGGCTGGAGCGATCGTATGGGCGGGTGAGCACAAATTTTACAAAGTGTGTAACACGACGACCTCTATGAAGAAAAATTTCCCATCGCCTTTTTTTCCTCCCTTCTCTATCGAATTCGAAACTGAACGAAAAAAATAATCAACGCTCTTGACCAATTTTTTTTTTTTCTCCAATTTATAGCATTTCTCAAAAAACAACGTAGCCCAGAATTTTGCGGGAGGAGCAAGAATTCGGAGCGATTACGCGACCGTCAATTTATCGCTTTCGTCGCGCGAGCCACAAAAGTTCGCCCTCGCTCACAAAACGCTCTATATATGTACATTTTAGCACACACAATTATAGATATATATAAAAAAACAGTAAACGGCCATGTTCGAAATACGAGAAGGGAAGCGTGTATATAATGGTCCGATAACTCATCTTTATGACCCGCGATACTTTCTATACGGAATCGCGATGCCGTTCGGTATCGACGAAGCGAAAAAAAAAGTCTCCGATTTGGTGAAGAATTTAATAGAAAAAAAACCAGCGTAATTTCGATTTTCGATACACTGGAAAGAAAATTTTGTTGACAAAGATGAATATTTTGTTGGATTCGTTAAACTGAACGTTTTTTCGAAAAATGACGAAAATTTTGTCATTCCAGCAAAAAAACATTTTGGAAAATCTTTTCGGAAGCAAATTTTTGTCATTCCAATCGTAAATTTTGCTGACAGTTCCGTTACAAATGAAAAATATTGTCGAAATAACGAAAATTTTGAAATTATGCCAAAATATTTAGTTCGCTGTATTCAACAAAATATCGACGATTTTTGACAAAATTGAATTTTCAGTGTACGAAAAAAAGGAGAAAAATGATAAAATTCAAGATTTTAGAGAGCGGAGACTCCGTTTAAGAGGATTCGACAAAAAGATGGAGAGCTGTTCGGGAATGACGTTGGCGAGTGCGCGAGACAAGTTAAACAACGAGTCGCGATGGGTTGGCAAGAAAAAAATGTTTGCACACGATTGGATGTGGAGGGAAAGAAAAAATATATATACGAGACAAGATTAACAAGCTTTTTTTTATCTGTCCCGATTCGAAATCCATTATTGGCGGGATTATGGTCCGTAGCCTTGGGGCCAAGAGAGATCTCGATTTAGCGAGTTCGCGGCACGTACCCTTTGTCCACTGTTATGGATGTGGGGGATGCTCGGACGTCTGGCAAAGAAGAACGAAGACGGAAATGGAGGAAAACAGAGAAATGTGTGAGGGACGTACAGCACGAAGATCGATGTCTATATATACATCCAAGGCTGATGTATATAAATACGTATATATGTTTGTAATGAAAGAGAATGAGAGGGAGAGAGGCTCATGGGGATGATGATGGTGTATCACGGCGATCCTCCCCTTGGGCAAACATCGGACTGGCGTTAGTCTCGTAGCCTGCGAGCATGTTGTACGCCAAGCTCGCAGGAGTTGGCGCGTATCGAGGGATATCCGGTGGCAGCAGCCGGAGAAACCAGTGTCGAGAGGGTTTGTCCCCTCATCATACGAGCAAGAGGGAGACTCGTCACTCTAACTTGGCCGAGGCTCATCGATATCGAGTTTCCGGATAATTCGATCGCCACAGGACACGCCAAACTCTCTCTCTCTCTCTCGCACTCTCTTTCTCTCTCACCTGCGCTCTCGAGTTGGTCATCTGGCTGTCTCGTCACTCTCGAGAACCAAATGGACGGGGATAAATTTCAATTTTTTCTGTCCAGACGAGAGAATAGCAAAACAACGAAAAAAAAAAAAAAAACTTATTTCGCACTGAGAATCGGCGGGTTTGGAGGACGAAACAAAAGTTGGTTGCCAATGGAAAAAATATCGAGGCGTTCAAAGTCCGTTTTTAGCCTTTTTGTAATTCAAATTTCCAATCAAATCAAACGCGTTATCATGATCTTTGATGACGCTGAAGTTCGCAACGTTGGAATCCAACGAAAAATATTTCTTTTCATTAATGATTTGTTGAATTTTAAAAATAATACAAATTTTTTGAGACGATATACTTTTTAGGTCGGAAAAATCGATCGTAATTACATTCTGCATTTAAATAATAAACTTAGCCACAGAAAAAAAGGATTTCGATGATTCTGAAGTTTGCATCGTTGGAATGCAACGAAATTCTTTTTTATATTTGGCCAAAATAATTATTTTATTGGAGAATTTAATTTCGATGATAAAACGATCGATTTTTGCCACTCGAAAGCATAAAATTTGAATGAAATTGAAACTTGAACGGATCAACAATAAAATAAAATGTTTTCGTTGCATTCCAACGTTGCAAACTTGAACGTCGTTTTAAACATCGCATATGAACTTGCAGGACTCGAATGTATTTTCAGGCAATTACAGAACAGAAGCTGCGATGTAACGATTTGGAATTTCAATTTTGCGTTTATTCATAAACAGAATTAACTGGACGAGGGTAAGAATCGTTCATAAATATTCTTTTACTTAATCTTTTTTGGTATGTTGCAACGGCTGTTCCGAACGGTTCGAAAATGATTTTATTCTCCTCGAATCCCTCCGCAGAAACGTTTTTTTTTTTTATTGTCTCGCTTTTTAGAGAAAGCGATCGGAATCGCGTTAAGCGTTTCGTTCCTCGCTCCAAGAAATTGAGTGCGCAGAAGGAAAAGCTGGAATCCCATGATGGAAAAAACAAAGAAAAAAGGGAGGACTAAAGAAATTTTCTTGTATCGAGACCAACCGACTATATTTCTCTCGAGGAATTCGCGATTCTGAGGCAGACTCTGTTTTTTTTCCTTCATTTTTCTGCTGCTCGACAATTTTTCCGCGCTCCCTATAAATATATTGACGCAGGAGGGAGTGCGCGCAACTCGAAACTTTTTAATATAAGAGAACACCGAAATTCACGAGCTCTTCAAGGACCTTCTGTTCAGAGCTGGAGAAAAAGGAATTATTTCTTCTCTTACACGTGATTTTCCATGCAAAGCGTTATCACGAGATTCTCACAGCAGATGGCAAGAATTTCCGGGCACATCGCCTCACCATCTCGGAACATCTCGGCGTTCCCTTCGCGGTGATGGAAAAAGTTACACATACGAAATGAACGCGTCGGGAAAAGTGTTCGATTGGCTAAAAGAGAAAATTCCAACACTTTTTTGCAACCGATCCAAAAATAGTCACGAAAATTGTGACAAAAAGGAACATTCGGAAGTGGAAGAAAAAAAAATTGACCCTTCGAGTGCCAGCATAATGTTTTGGCATTCAATTTTCGTTTTCATTGGAAAAAAAAAACTGTTCAGTCATAAATTATGGCGATAATTGACTACGAAAAACGTCTGCAGAAAAAATAACAAATTTTACTATTAACAATATTTAATAAGAATCACGAGCTCTGCTCAAGAAAAAACCGAATTTCGTTGCATTCCAACGATGCAAATTTCACCATCGTGAAACTCCAGTGTTCAATTGCATGATGCTGAAGTTTGCAACGTTGGAATACAACGAAATCTATTTGAATTTGTTAATAATTCATGCAATTTTCAATGTCATCCAAATTTTTCGACCCCACATGCTTTTCGGACTGCAAAAATCGATCATTTCATCATCCTAATTACATTCTCCATTCAAATAATTATTTTTGCTAAATATAAAAAAGAATTTCGTTGCATTCCAACGATGCGAACTTCACATTCATTAATTTCTCATTTTTTATAAATTGACACATTTTTTCACTTTCATTCTCAACGACGATTCGCAAACAAGTCTCAAAAAATTACACTCGAACGGTATTTAAAAAATTCCAAATTTCACCACCAAATTTCATCAAGTTCTAATCATTTCCAACTTTCCTAATGCATCTGAAGTTTGCATCGTTAGAATGCAACGAAATTCTTTTTTATCTTTAGCAAAAATGATTATTCAAATGCAGAATGTAATTATTATGCTAAAATAATCAATTTTTTCCACCCGAAAAACAAAATTAGCTCAAAAAATTTGGATGACATTGAAAATTCAACAAATTATCAATCAAATCAAATATTTTTCGTTGCCTTCCAACGTTTTATTCCATTTTATTCCAACAATTTTATTCCATTCTTGAACGTTTCAAAGGGCCAAGGGAGCTTAAAAAATGCAACGCACCCTGGCGACTGTAAATTTCCTGAAATTCAGTCGATTCATCGATGCGCCAGACGCTGGATGGCTGAGCGGTCATCCAACCGAGTATTGATCTTGGCCGAAGCCACTTAGCAGTGACCACGCAGCCATTAGGCAACGGAATTATCATGATTATTATTTTAAATCGTACGAGGATAATAAACACGGTGGGGATGAGATTTTCAAAAGAGTAAAGTAATGTAATGATGCACGCATTGACTGAATCTTTTGGCGGTGTTTTATGCGAGAGAGCGAGGGAAGGGAAAAAAAGTTTTCAATGAAATAAAGAATCTCCCCGGGCCAAATAATAATCCGAATGCCAAGATATATCTATAGTTTGACGCGCAACGCACACTCGTAGCAGATACGAGAGCATGTACGTATAAACAGGAAGAGGGCAAAAAGCATTTCATTTCAATTCCGCGATTCTACGAGCGCCCCCGTACAGACTACGTGTATAGAGAGAAAATGGAACGATGGCAGAGAGGAAACCAGCAGCAGCATCAGGCATCAACGTGGTGTTAGGGGTTGTAAGTGACAGTGGCGTGGAACTGAGAAAAATCGTTTCGTTCCCTCGTTTTTTATTATTTTTATTACTTACTCTCAGTTCTCTTATACGACGAGAGAAAAGATAGTGCGAGAGAGAGAAAATTGCTAACAAGCATCGAGATTACTGGTGGCCACTTTCATTCCGAATAAAATCTTTTTTTATGATGCTGAAGTTAGCAACGTTGGAATGCATCGAAAAATATTTTATTTTATTATCGATTCGTTCAATTTTCAATGTCATTCAAATTCATCCAGCTGAGGAGCTTAAAATCGACCATTTTATCATCCTAATTAAATTCTCCATTTAAATAATTATTTTTGCCAAATAGAAAAAAGAATTTCGTTGCATTCCAACGATGCAAACTTCAGAATCATCTTTTTTCCGGTTGACATTCGTCGGCGGAGCGTTGCAAAAATCCATTAAAAAAAGAAAAGAATTTATCTGCATGTGTGTGTGTGTTTTTTTTGTATACGTTGAAAGGAACGTGAAAAAATGGAATTTCGTAATTTTGCCACTTGGTCGAGAGTGCAAAGGGCGACTCTGATTTCTACTGCGAAACATTTCGCCATAAATAAAAAAAAACTTCGTCGCGGTTGATGGGAATCCTTCGAAATATTTCGTGCCTATTTTCTTTTATTTTTCAGAGTTCCATTTTGGCCTTGAGGGGCTGGTAGAGAAACGATCGAAATAGACCCCATTATTTGGAATTCTGGGTGGACACGAGCCCTTAATGGGCTCGAAGAGAAATTGCGACGAGAAAAACTGAATCGACGTGCCTGAAGAAAATTAAAAATCGTTATTTTATGTTAAAAGTTTTTTTCCAACTAGTTTTAAGACGATGAGACCGATTTTCTTGACGTTTTGAGTCGAGATGAAATTTAACTTGAGGCTAACGATGATCGCAAGGATAATCGTTGGGGGCGGAGGACGGCGAGCCAATTGAAAGGACGAAATACGTGCGAAATTAGTATTCCGTTGGAGAATGACCCAATTGAGAGCATGTGGCACGTATTAGGTTTGCTTGTGATTATGCATAATCGTTTGTCGTCAGTGTGGGCTCATTCCACCCTATGACGACAGCTGTCGTGAATATTCTCTTTCTCTCTCTCCGGTAGCTCCTAATAGAGCGTTTCGAATTTCCTTGACAGTGGGACTTGAAGTTATTTTGACGTGCTCAATTATATTCAAATCCCATTCAGGCAACTCACTTGTAAAGATAAACGTTTCGTAATGAAAATTAAACCGAAATTTGACGATCCAAAAGTAATGAAATGCCTCGAATGACAAAAAAATTGATGACCTTGAAGTTTGCATCGTTGCAATCCAACGAAATTCATTCATTTTTTGGCTAAACTCAAAAAATTTTGATGTTTTATAAAATGGAATAAATTATCAATAAAAATAAGTATTTTTCGTTGCATTCCGACGTTGCGAACTTCAGCCTCATGCTTAAATGACTTTGAAGTTTGCATCGTTGCAATGCAACGAAATTCATTCATTTTGTGGCAAAACTCTTGATAAAAAGGTACAATTTTATTACAATGATAAAACGATCGATTTTTGCGGCCCAACAAGTAAATAAACTCGAAAAATTTCCATATTTTAGAAAATTCAACAAATTATCAATAAAAATAAGTTTTTTTTTGTTGCATTCCGACGTTGCGAACTTCAGCTTCATGCTTAAATGACGTTGAAGTTTGCATCGTTGCAATGCAACGAAATTCATTCATTTTGTGGCAAAACTCTTTATAAAAATGTACAATTTTATTACAATGATAAAACGATCGATTTTTGCGGCCCAACAAGTAACTAAACTCGAAAAATTTCCATGTTTTATAAAATTGAACAAATTATCAATAAAAATGAGTATTTTTCGTTGCATTCCAACGTTGCAAACTCCAGCCTCATAAAAATTGTTTTGTTTTTCATGAGAAAGTAAATTTGACTTGCTGAAAAAAAAAATTCTAAATTACACGAAGAAAAAAGCGGAATTTTTCGAGAATCAAAAATGATACAAAATTCTTGGGAATTTTCGGATTTAATTAAGAAAAAAAGGTTTGGGGAGTTGAGTTTTTTTCAATTTGCGATAAAACGGAGTTAGGGAACAGCTCTCGAACGCTTTGGAGAGCCTCTCGAGGTTGTCAGTAGCAGCGAGAGAGCGAGAGAGAAAGAGAAGAGCCAGGGGAATATTTGAGACGAGATGAGAGACGAATATTCTGCGGGTCTGAGCTATTCCCGATTTACTATTGAAATTCGTAGCCACGTTCCTTTCAGGAAAGACCTCGTCCATCTTAGAGAAGCGTTGAATAGAGCTCGAGCTTTCTTTGCCCTCATCCCTCCCTTATGACGTTAAATCATCCCCGTTAACCCTGCGCCTGCTTCCTTGCCTCTATAACGTACATATTTATGCACTACAATGCACGTTATATTCCCGTGACGTTTCACTCAAGTGCGTAACATTAAGGCGAGCATTTTTCTTGCGAATAAAATTGGATCCATGAAAATACGTCAGTTTATTCGTCTGCGCAGCTGATCGACGTTTTTCGACGCTGTTAATTGATTTTAATTCGAGATCCAAGAGATCGTTGAGTTCTCGAGCGAGGCAGCAAGCAATTAGATCGATTTCACGAAAAAATTATTTTTTTATTCATGATTTCGATAATTGAGGCAAGTTTTCAAGTTTTTAGTGTAAAATCCGGTTTTTTAATGGCAAAGATTGCGTTTCGCTTGAAAACACTGAAAATTCAATTTTGTCAAAAGCGTCGAAATTTTGTTGAATACAGCGAACTAAATATTTTGGGATGATTTCAAAATTTTCGTTATTTCGACAATATTTTTCATTGTAACGGAACTGTCAGCAAAATTTACGATTGGAATGACAAAAATTTACTTCCCGAAAAGATTTTCCAGAATGTTTTTTGCTCGAATGACAAAATTTTCGTGATTTTTCGAAAAAAACGTTTAAGTTTAACGTATCCAAGAAAATATCGATCTTTTTCAACAAAGTTTTATTTTCAGTGAAAAAAATCAGTTTTCGTTGCATTTCAACGATCCAAACTTGAACGTCGTTCGATTTTCGATCAATAAAATAATAAAAATTCGAACAAACCGATTTTTTTACAGTTTTTCTAGATGCACGTGAGCCCTTAATGGAATCTCCAATCCCACCCGTTATATGGGACACCAACTAGTGTACTAAAAAGTACGGATATTGTAGGGAAGGGAAAACCGTCATAGATCATGATGGGGTTGGTAGGGGCGAAGGTGGAGAATAGCGAGAAATGGGGCGAGGGTTGGCCTTACGATATGTAAATTATTCCGTGTGTTATAACCTTCTTCGGCTTGGGCCTTTGGCTCGGGGACACTTGCGAAGATTTCGACTATAAATTATCCCGTGAATAAACGCTCTATTCGCTTGTCCCGCTCGTGCACCCGCGACGCTATAATTCCAACGAGGAAAAAAGCGGCGAATTTCTTTCTTCTGCTTTAGCGCGGCAGGCGATGAGAAATAAGTGATAAAAGAATCACCCGCGGAAAATCAAGTCGAAGGGCAATTGATTCGATGAATAAATATTCTTTCAATAACGTATTAAAAAAATCGATTCAACTTTGTTTTCTTTGCAAAAACTCACCGATCTTGAAAGGGATCCGGGGTCGTACAAAGCTCGCTCAGCATGCAGTCCAGGTCCGTGGCCAGCGAATTAAGCAACTGAAAGACGATGAAAAAAACGATGAATTTTTAAAATACCGTTCGAGTGTAATTTTTCGAGACTTGTTTGCGAATCGTCGTTGAGAATAAAAGTGAAAAAATGTGTCAATTTATAAAAAATGAGAAATTAATGACTGTGAAGTTCGCATCGTTGGAATGCAACGAATTTCTTTTTTATGTTTGGCAAAAATAATTATTTGAATGGAGAATGCAATTAGGACGATGAAATTATCGATTTTTGCAGTTCGAAAAGCATGTGGGGTCGAAAAATTTGGATGACATTGAAAATTGCATGAATCATTAACAAAATCAAATATATTTCGTTGCGTTCCAACGTTGCAAATTTCAGCATCATGAGAAAGTGCCGAAAACTCGACGAATTCGTAAAAATCAATCAACAACTTTTTATTCGTGCTTAAAAAACGTTCTGGATGCGTTTGGTGCAGTCGATTAGAATATGAGAAAAAAAAATTGGAAGACTTAACAAACATGCAAGGAATTTTTAGTTAAAAAAAAAAAAATTCATTCTTGCGCTGAGATTGAAAAAATGTGAAATGCGTGAAAAGAGCTTGTTAAATTTTGCATGAAAAGAAAATGGCTCGTATGTATAGAATTTTTTTCTTCGTTCTATAACGTGAATTCAACGGGCTTGGCGTTATTTGCATTACGTTATATACGAGTGGCCCGGAGTCCGGAAAATTAGAAGGCAGGAATTTGTACCGCCTGCGGAGCTTTTCTCCACTGTCAATATTTAAGCCACCCGTGTCGAGCAAGATATTCGATAAAGTTTCGAACCGAGAGCAACGTTTCCATGCACCGAATTTGCCCAGAATTCAGACTTGCGAGTGTGTCTGTGTGTTTAAACATAAAGTTGTGAGGGGTTGTGTGAAATTTTCGTAGCCATCGTCGTACGTGAACAAAAAGTACATTCGCCCTTGAAATTTCCATACTCGGACCAGGAACGACCCCACCGAATATAAGTTACGCGAATTAATCACAACTGCAAACTTTGCTGTGTGTAATTTATCTGATTATCGGTATCACAACCGTAACTTTGTAATTTCTAACCAAATAATATTTAAATGGGTTGTTCGAGGCTCAGAACCGGCCCTTAAAATGGCCAACTGGCTTCTAAGAGCTCCGCCATGCTTTCGCTTCCAACGGACGAGGAAGAGGAAAATGTCATCAACAAGAACAAATTCGATAAAATGTATGCCCCTGGGCAAAAAATGAAAAAATTTTGAAAACGTTCTCGTCACAGCCCACTCGTAGTCTCTGTCCGTAATTAAACAAAAAATATTCAAATCAACCATTTCCAACATAATTCAATAAATAAATAAAAAAAATAGACCCCAATGAAAAAAAAAAAAAATTAAAAAAACGTTCTCGTCAGAGTCCACTCGTAGTCTCTGTCCGTAATTAACCAAAAAATATTCAATTTAAACATTTTCAATATAATATAATTCTCAATATGCTTATCCGCGTTTTTCTAATTCAAGGACGTTGTATGGCGACGGTCGAATCTAAATTTTGATGATTCTGAAATTTGCATCGTTGGAATGCAACGAAAATCTTTTTTCTATATGGCAAAAATAATTATGCAAATGGAGAATTTAATTACGATGATAAAATTATCGATTTTCGCCACCCGAAAACATATCGGCTCGAAAAATTTGGATTACATTGAAAATTGAACGAATCAACAATAAAATGTTGGCAAAAATAATTATTTAAATGGAGAATTGAATGGAGAAATATTTAAATGGAGAAAATTATCGATTTTTGCCACCCGAAAACATATCGGCTCGAAAAATTTGGATGACATTGAAAATTGAACAAATCAACAATAAAATTCAATTATTTTTCGTTGCATTCCAACGTTGCAAACTTCAGCATCATGCAACATTGTATCGTCGTGATCGAACCTCCTTAAAAAGAAAGATTGGATATGAGGTACAGGAAAAGGTGGCCGCGAACAACAAAAGTTTCATTTCGCGCTCTATCGATTCGCAAATGATCGTCGCGGTAAATAACGATTTTCATTTCGTGCTCGAGCAATCGGTGCTCGTACGATATCGAATTCCATATAATAAACGCGTAGTGCGGTTGTTTCGCAATCATAACTGGCCACATGCCCTTAAGTTGGCACATCGGACGTGACAGAAGCTAAAAAGGTGTCGATTAATTACTCATTCAGCAATTATAATCCAAGATTTAATTCCTCGTCGTCAATGGCAGCAGAGGAATAAAAGTGTATGGAGACATTTCAATGACGCGCAAATGAGGCGATCGAATGAAGAGAAAAAAATAAAATAAAGCGTCGACTAAGAGCGCAAACTTTTTGTGTCTGCATTGAGAAAATACGAAGAGACTCGAGAGTCAAAGGCAAGCGAGTAAAACAACTGCCGCGCGCGGCTGCTGTGAACGAAGACGAGGACGCTCGAATTAAAATGGTCCAGCGAAACTCATTCACCGAATTAAACGGATCAGATCCAATCAGCAGCACTCTACGGACTTTGCTATATCTCATCGCTCGATGCACTCTCGAGAACTCTTTAATCTTTCTCGGCGCTACATAAACTCACTGCTGTACATTTGTCACTACTTGAGAGAGCATTTTCTTCGAATTGAAGCAACGACGTGTTGATTCGTTGATTGTACTGCAAAAAAGTCAAGATTTTGACCCTCGACACACGAAAATTCTCCGACTATAAAAATAACGGAATTTTTACAAATATTTTCAAATCATTCTTGTCACTTTTCAACACTTCGAAATAATTGCTCTATCTACAAACCAAGCCTGCAAGTAGAAAGAATTACTCGCGTAATATTTATTGTAAAATGACTTTTGAAACCCGGATCTAAGGCCAACGAGCTAAAAAGCTGCTTAACCATAACGTGGAAGTTTGCATCGTTGCAATGCAACGAAATTCATTCATTTAGTGGCAAAAGTCTTGATAAAAATGAACAATGTTATTACAATGATGAAACAATCGATTTTTGCGACCCAACAAGTGTATAAACTCGAAAAATTTCCATGTTTTATAAAATTCAACAAATTATCAATAAAAATAAGTATTTTTCGTTGCATTCCAACGTTGCAAACTTCAACCTCATGCTTAGATGACGTTGAAGTTTGCATCGTTGCAATGCAACGAAATTCATTCATTTTGTGGCAAAACTCTTGATAAAAATGTGCAATGTCATTAAAATGATAAAACGATCGATTTTTGCGGCCCAACAAGTAAATAAAGTCGAAAAATTTCGATGTTTTGGAAAATTGAACAAATTATCAATAAAAATAATGATGCTGAAGTTTGCAACGTTGGAATGCAAGAAAAATATTTAATTTGATTGTTGATTCGTTCAATTTTCAATGTCATCCAAATTTTTCGAGCCGATATGTTTTCGAGTGGCAAAAATCGATCATTTTATCATCGTAATTAAATAATTATCTTTGCCAAATAGAAAAAAGAATTTCGTTGCATTCCAACGATGCAAACTTCAGAGTCATCGAAAGGCTCGAGGGGAGTAAAATGAAGAGCCAATAGTACTTGTAATCCCTTAATAGGAATTGATGCAATGAATCCACGTAGCTTGGATTTTCCTTTTATCCTTGAAATTTAATAATCGAACTTGCGATCGTAATTAATGGAAGACAAGGGTGCTCGCGTTGAAGAAGGGCCGATGATTATTGTGTGTAAGGGAGCAGGACAGAGACTCCATAGTTTTTCCATGTATATATGTACACAAAGTCGTTTATGTATGGAGAAATGGGCGCATATATATATTTGTATGAGAGGAAGAGACTTTTACTCGGTTTCAACGTGGAAGAGGGGAGGAAAGACGCATTTCGCAAGTACACAAGAGCTCTCAAAGGGCCAAGACACACAAGGAAAAGCGGGGGCGAGCAAGGAAGCAGAGCAAGCTCGACCAAGTTTTGCAATATTGTGAAGGACCCCGAAGAACGTCTCGAGGGGGTGACGGACCGTCTTGTAGAATATTAACGAAGCCGGTTTGTTTCGGTCCGTCTCTCTCTCTCTCTTTTCCATCTTCCTCGCTCCTTTTTTCCGTCTACATGTTTCGCTCATATTCGAGCTTCCCAGTACAGTCGTAGACATGAGCGCTAATTCGAGGAATCATTAATTAAAAGCATCGCCATTAAATTCATCCGACTGATTAATACCAGCATAGAAATGAGAATCACATTAAAATATCTTCGTAATAAAACAAAGTTGCGAGCGAAAAACGTCTGCGAATCCCCGACGAATCATAAATCACAGAAAAATTCTGATGAGACTGAAGTTTGCAACGTTGAGATTCAACGAAAAATTCTATTGATTAATTATTGAATTTTGAAAATCATGCCAATATTACGTATCGGTCGAGCTTTTTTATCGTTTTTATTGGCCGGAGCAAATTTTGAATAATAATTACGAGCTCTGCTGAAAAAAAAAAACAGAATTTCGTTGCATTCCAACGATGCAAACTTCAGGATCATAAATTCTGGTCGTACAAAATTTTTTGAATCGTCAATTGTCCAATAAATGAATCGATTACCGGTTCATATTTATTTCCAAAGTCGAAAAAATTGAATTCAATTTCATACTGCAAATTGCATGGATTTGGAAAAAAAAAGTCAAAAATTCTTTATCAAATCGCGCGAAATTGTTTCCACTTGACAGAGTGAAAAAAAAAAATGATGCTGAAATTTGCAACGTTGGAATGCGTCGAAAAATATTCAATTTTATTGAAGATTCGTTCAATTTTTAGTGTCATCCAAATTTTTCGAGCCGATATGCCTTTCGAATGGCCAAAATTGATCATTTTATCATCGTAATTACATTCTGCGCTTGAATAATCATTTTTGTCAAAGATGAAAATGAATTTTGTTGCATTCCAACGATGCAAACTTCAGAGTCATAAAAAAAAACATTTTTTTTCGCATACCAAAGTTTGGCAAATTTCTCTTTCGTTTTTTTTATCTCATTTTGATAAAACTTTTATATCCACGTCATATAGTTGTTTCCATGTGAAATGAGAGTGCGTGTAGCGATTTGGACAGACGGTCGAAAACGACAGCTGGCGTCCACTCATGCCCTACTCGCGAGCTAGCTCCGTATAAATTATAGTAATTACGAGCCCGAGTCGATTGCATGTCGCTCGCTAACGGCGAGAACGAATTCATATAAAAATTTCCAAATTCCGTGTATGTTTTTATTTTCGTCGTAAAGTTTCATCGGAATTTTTAATGTTGCCAATAAAGTGTGAATAATTATTATCATTTTTGGCGAACGAGAATATAAAACGATTTTTTTTTCTTCTTTTTGTTTTAGAATTTCTTCAAAATTTTCCTCCGCAACCAAAAGGCGCTGACAACGTTTTATGGCTTGCCAAACCATTCCGTCCAATATTTTTATTGACATCAAAGTATTCCGCACGTTTGCTAAATTTCAATGACACCGGCGAATTTCGAAACTGCTCGTGCACGTCGCGAAATTAGCCCAAACTCCCAATTAATTAGACAATCAAATTACATGGCAATTTCAATATTTTTTCAGACACGAATGGAATTCCAAATGTTGCCAGCCACGAGCTAATTTTTTTGATCCGTTATTAGTCGAAAAAAAAAAATAAAAATCAACGCTTGAAATTCTTCAAATACGATGTCAATAAAAGTGAAGAAATCGCCAGAGATCGCGTCAGTGAAAAGTTCAATCACCTTCGGTTCTCCAAAGATCCAGGCCGAAGCAATTCAACAAAAAGTTCCAAGATTCGGGTCTTGCACAAAGAAAATTCGTACAGAAACGCGGTCACACGTAAAAAACAAAGAAACAAACGAAAAAAATCGCCAAAGCGTTATAAATAACGGCGAAGATTGCGCGCGAGTGGCGTAAAACGAGACTCGCACGGTTTCCGGTGAAATATATTTCGCGTTATCGGCTGCGAGAGTGTCGAACGTAAAATCTCTGGAGAGTTGCCGTTTATTTAATCGCGTGTCGAGATTTTTTCCATTTCCGTGTATTTCTGTAGTGATTTGACGACGAAAAAGGCCGGCGAGCCGAAAACTATTTAGCCCTGAAAGTATCGCGAGTGTCCGAACGACGGGTTAACAAGACTGAATAATTTTGAGTTGTGTTCCTCGAGGTTAGCCACCTCTCGTGGCAGCTCACTTCCAGGATCGATCGACCAAAGCCTCGGCAAAACGAGCCAAAAGCAACGAACTTCCAGAATCGCTATAGCAACACCGGATCAAAACATGCTTGGTAGTTTCCAGCAGAAACGTTGCATGATCGGCACAAATACACGAATCCTCGTTTCTCAAACGTACAGGGTGTCCCGAAAGTATAATTTTCAAGCCACAAACTCAAAAAAACAATTTACCTCAACATTTTCAAATGTTTCCCATTTCTTCGGCGTTTTCTACACTTTCACGAACGTTTAATATGACGCTGAAGTTTGCAACGTTGGAATGCAACGAAAAATATTTAATTTTATCATTAATTCGTTCAATTTTCAATGTCATCCAAATTTTTCGAGTCAATTGTTGTCGAGTGGCAAAAATTGATCATTGTATCATCGTAATTAAATTCTCCATTTAAATGATTATTTTTGCCAAATATAAAAAATAATTTCGTTGCATTCCAATGATTTTGAAGTTTGCAACGTTGGAATGCAACGAAAAATATTTGATTTTATCATTAATTCGTTCAATTTTCAATGTCATCGAAATTTTTAGAGTCAATTGTTTTCGAGTGGCAAAAATCGATCATTTTATCATCGTAATTAAATTCTCCATTTAAATAATTATTTTTGCCAAATATAAAAAAGAATTTCGTTGCATTCCAACGATGCTGAAGTTTGCAACGTTGGAATGCAACGAAAAATATTTTAATTTATCATTAATTCGTTCTTTTTTCAAGGTCATCCAAATTTTTCGAGTCAATTGTTTTCGAGTGGCAAAAATCGATAATTTTATCATCCTTATTAAATTCTCCATTTAAATAATTATTTTTGCCAAATATAAAAAAGAATTTCGTTGCATTCCAACGATGCTGAAGTTTGCAATGTTGGAATGCAACGAAAAATATTTGATTTTATCATTAATTCGTTCATGTTTCAATGTCATCCAAATTTTCCGAGTCAATTGTTTTCGAGTGGCAAAAATCGATAATTTTATCATCGTAATTAAATTCTCCATTTAAATAATTATTTTTGCCAAGTATAAGAAATAATTTCGTTGCATTCCAACGATGCAAACTTCAGAATCATCGTTTAATTGTTATTGATCAAGCGTTGCAAACGAAGCAACGATGAAGAAAATAATTGATTGTTATTGTCGACGACAAAATTGTTTATTCTCCACATTGTCCTGCTCACTTGACTGTACTGATGGGCCCAAATTCCAATGACGTGCCTGCAAAGTCATCTCGACACACATTATCGATAAATTGTAATAAAAATTGCACAAATAAAGTTCCTGTGCCTTTTCCTCGCGACGCTCGCGTCAGTGAAGTATGCGAGCGTGTAGAATGAATCGAGGGACAAGAAAAAAAATCATCAAAGCCTTGATACTCTATAAATAGCGAGGATAAAAAAAACACACACATTGTGAAGATAAAGAATCCGGAAAAGTGAACTTCAGGCTGTTTTTCTCAGCATCCGTGGAGAATCCTCGGGAAGAATTATTCGTCGAGTCAGAAAAAAGACAAAGACGCGTCAGGAAATAAAATTGAGATTCAATTACGATGGGAAATTACGTCGAAAGGTTATAATGACTCAGACACAGACACTCACATTAATCCACGCATTTGATGACCTCAAGAGATGCTCGTGCATCATGCGTTGGAAAGTTTGATGAGCCGGAAAATTGTTAATAATCATAATAATCAGCTGTATCGTCTCTAATTATTAGAAATCGCGATCGTGAGGGTCACGTAGACGAAAAATATTTAGAAAGTATTATTATAATCAATCATAATTCCCGGAAAAAGTGAAAAAAGATCGAGCACGATTGAGGGCCGAGAAAGCATCGAGTCCGTGACTCCGAAATACTTTTTCGTTATGACTCTAAACTTTGCATCGTTGTAATGCAACGAAATTCTTTTTTATATTTAACAAAAGTAATAATTCAAGTGCAGATTGTAATTACGATGATAAAACGATCGATTTTAAACCCCAAAAAGCATATTGGCTGAATAAATTTGGATCATGCTGAAACCTGATCAAATCATCAATAAAATCAGATATTTTTCGTTGCATTCCAACGTTGCAAACTTCAGCATCATAATTTTTGTCAATTTTGACACTTTGAGCTGGAAATTTTTCTCTGAATGCAATTGACTTGAAATTTGGGAATTGAAACGGAATAAACTGCACGAAAAATATGACTCTGAGGTTTGCATCGTTGGAATGCAACGAAATTCGTTTTTTATCCTTAGCAAAAATAATAATTCAAGTGCAGAATTTAATTACGATGATCAAACGATCGATTTTAAGCCCCAAAAAGTATATCGGCTGGATAAATTTGGATGATGTTGAAACCTGATCGAATCATCAATAAAATCAGATATTTTTTGTTGTATTCCAACGTTGAAAACTTCAGCATCATAATTTTTATCAATTTTGACACTTTGAGCTGGAAATTTTTCTCTCAATGCAACTGACTTGAAATTTGGGGATTGGAACGGAATAAACTGCACGAAAAATATG
This sequence comes from Diadegma fenestrale, assembly GCA_037043255.1. Taxonomy (NCBI): domain Eukaryota; kingdom Metazoa; phylum Arthropoda; class Insecta; order Hymenoptera; family Ichneumonidae; genus Diadegma; species Diadegma fenestrale. The sequence goes on from CM073317.1 coordinate 13,819,501, forward strand.
ACTCTGAGGTTTGCATCGTTAGAATGCAACAAAATTTGTTTTTTATCTTTAGCAAAAGTAATAATTAAAGTGCAGAATGTAATTACGATGATAAAATGATCGATTTTAAGCCCCAAAAAGCATATCGGCTGAATAAATTTGGATGATATTGGAACCTGAACAAATCATCAATAAAATCAGATATTTTTCGGTGCATTCCAACGTTGCAAACTTCAGCATCATTTTTCATTGCTCTTTCTTTATTTCTTTGACACATTTTCATTCGCCAGTTTATGGCGTATGGAGACGCAGCTTGGGGACGACTCAATATGTGCAAATTGCGTGGCATCGATACGAAAATGTCACAAGTAGCAGTGGAAAAAAAAAAAACGAAAGTCTGTAAAGCTGTAATCTGAATAAAGTTCAGCTGGGAAACGTCTCGTACGTTATTCTCAGAGGATTTTGCACTCTCACGTGCAGTGTATACGAGGGCAAGAGGATAAATAAAAAGCGTATACATCGTGGTAAAGGTTTTGGCGAAACCAACACGTGCCATTGGCCAAATAATTTAGTATCGTTTTAGGCCGATTGGACGCTCGATTTATGTTTTCTGTACGGTCTCGGCAGTCTCTTACGAGGGAGTTTTCTACTCGAGTGGAATATCCTGAACTTTTTAAGAGAGTCTACTTTGTAGTACATGGACTTACGTGAGGTTAAACACAGAGAGAAGTGGTACGAGAGTGGCCTAAAGTTTATCTCGCGAGGAGAGACGAGCAGCGGAGGCTGCGAAAGTGAGAAAGAGCAACAACTCTGTGTGTGTGTGTGTGTGTGATCGTGTTAGACTTTTTTCTGCTTCTTATAAGGAAATACCATTCGCAGGTCTACAATGGAGCATCGAGTCTCGAATCTTTATGAATATATTTTTTCATGTCCTTCTTTCGAGATCCATGACTCTGAAGTTTGCAATGTTGAGATGCAACGAAAAACATTTTTTCTATTGATTATTTATTGAATTTTGAAAATCGTGGCAATTTATCGAGTCGATTGAGTTTTTTGATCGCAAGAGAGAATCGTTTTATTGGCCGGACCAAATATTCAATAATAATTATTGGCTCTGCTGGAGAAATAACATAATTTCGTTGCATTCCAACGATGCAAACTTCAGGATCATTCAAGATCCTGTGCCTTCGAGTATTCGTTGGATTTTTTTAGGGAATCAACAAATCTTTCAAGTAAATTATCACGATTGCATTGCTCAGTAGGAATTTTGGTTCGTTTGAGTGACGTTAATTCAGCAGGTCGTGATATTTTTGTACGATTTCTTTAACGAGAACTACAGGCCACGATGCAGATTTGGAGATTTTTTCAACATGAGGCTGAAGTTTGCAACGTTGGAATGCAACGAAAAATACTCGGTTTTATTGATAATTTGTTGAATTTTATAAAACATTGAAATTTTTCGAGTTTTTATACTTTTTGGGCCGCAAAAATCGATCGTTTTATCATTTTAATAACATTGTACATTTTTATCAAGAGTTTTGCCACAAAATTAATGAATTTCGTTGCATTGCCACGATGCAAACTTCAACGTCATTTAAGCATGAGGCTGAAGTTCGCAACGTCGGAATGCAACGAAAAATACTTATTTTTATTGATAATTCGTTCAATTTTATAAAACATGGAAAATTTTGGAGTTTTTATACTTTTTGGGCCGCAAAAATCGATCGTTTTATCATTTTAATAACATTGTACATTTTTATCAAGAGTTTTGCCACAAAATGAATGAATTTCGTTGCATTGCCACGATGCAAACTTCAACGTCATTTAAGCATGAGGCTGAAGTTCGCAACGTCGGAATGCAACGAAAAATACTTATTTTTTATTGACAATTTGTTGAATTTTCCAAAACACCGAAATTTCATCGTCATTTTTCAACAGAAAATACATATTTCTCCTGATACATTTTTATTTACCGAATATTCGTCGAAGATCCCTTGAAATCTCCGAGTTCGAAAGCTCGGATGCAAAGTTATGGAAATCGGGTGGTTTGATGGGGAAGAGCCGCGCGGTGGTATATAAGGGAAGTTATACGATTGGAAGGCGTCAGAAGAGAATGGATCCTTGGAAACTTCCGGTTTCCTCGTCGCCACCTATTCTCAAAGGACCGCAGAGTCCCACCGGATAATCGGAAGTTCGATTTTCCACCCGAAACTTGTTCGTCGCAGTTCGCAAACACTCTGCTCATGGTGATTCAAACTGTGTACGCACACGCTGGATGCTCTGCTCGGTAACTAAACAGCTCGCTGCGAGTCCCTATTTTTTCCGATTCGGGAGTTTCCACGAATTTCAATGTTTTTCATATGTCAATTATCGACTAATTAAGGTCATTCCTAACCGCCTAATGACCTTGAAATAAAAACCAGACATCGACATTCAAAATTATGCGAATTTCCAAACTCGAATCTCGTTTTCTTTCCAATTTGAGGCGAAAGTTTCTAAATTATTGAATATTTTTCATTTTATGATGCTGAAGTTTGCGACGTTGGAATGCAACGAAAAATATTTCATTTTATTGTCGATTCGTTCAATTTTCAATGTCATCCAAATTTTATGTTTTCGAGTGTCAAAAATCGATCATTTTATCATCGTAATTAAATTCTTTATTTAAATAATCATTTTTATCAAATATAGAAAAGAATTTCGTTGCATTCCAACGATGCAAACTTCACAATCATTCCAATTCTTCAAACCCATTCACCTGTTCGTGAATGTAATTAAAATGTGAATGCTAATTAGCAGGTAAAACAAAAGTTGCCATTTGCCTGAAATAATTTTTTACATCCAAGAGTAATTAAGAGCACGAATGGGATCGTCGCGAATACAGTGGGTCAGTAAATCTCGGTACATTGTGCAAAGCTTTTGAATGTCTCGGATGGCGGCTTAATCGACGAGAGGATCGAGTTAATCGAGTAACCTATCAGGTTTATTTACCAGGCAACTTTGGCTCCCACGTATGAAAACACAGACCAGCAGAGATAAACCAACACGTGGTGGGTAAATGCAATCCCAATGATGCTGAAGTTTGCAACGTTGGAATACAACGAAAAATATCTGATTTTATTGATGATTTGTTCAGGTTTCAATATCATCCAAATTTATCCAGCCGATATGCTTTTTGGGGCTTAAAATCGATCATTTTATCATCGTAATTACATTCTGCACTTGAATTATTATTTTTGCTAAGGATAAAAAACGAATTTTGTTGCATTCCAACGATGCAAACCTCAGAGTCATATTTTTCGTGCAGTTTACTTCGTTCCAATCCCCAAATTTCAAGTCAATTGCATTCAGAGAAAAATTTCCAGCTCAAAGTGTCAAAATTGATGAAAATTATGATGCTGAAGTTTGCAACGTTGGAATACAACGAAAAATATCTGATTTTATTGATGATTTGTTCAGGTTTCAATATCATCCAAATTTATCCAGCCGATATGCTTTTTGGGGCTCGAAATCGATCATTTTATCATCGTAATTAAATTTTCCATTTGAATAATTATTTTCGCCAAATAGAAAAAAGAATTTCGTTGCATTCCAACGATGCAAACTTCAGAGTCATCAATCCCAAACAAATTTCGAGCAATTAAAAAAGCGTTTCGTCGATTGGTCGTCGATTGGCTCATACAACTCGATATAGATATTCAGATCGCGTTGATAACTGGAGGAAGGTGCGTACGAAAAGAATTAAAATGGTAAATTGATTGGACAAACGTCGCTGTGCATGTGGGTGAACGAAAGTGTGGCCGAGCCACGTGGATTCATCGCGTTGGCTTTACTTTTACACATCGCGATGTGTTGTGCATCGACATGGCGATCGGTTACCGGTATGCAAATGGGTACGAGGCTTAAGCTCAACGTACATGTGAGTTTGCACCGCCGCGGTGTTTCCCCGGCGAGTTTGCGGTCCAGCGGTGACTGAAAGGGAGATTTCACGACTAAAGAGACCTCAAGAGGGCAAGAGATGGGAGAAAAGAGAGAGAGAGAGAGAGAGGCGGAGAGTTGGTGGAGTGTCGCGATCGATCAAACGGAGCATCGGCGAGAGAGTCCTGATGCGTGTACAATCGAGGTGGAGGAGAAGGACGATTAATCGAGCACATCAGATAGCCGAGAGGGATTGGCACGGCAATGCACAGGCGTCGCATTAGTACGTACACACGCCGGCCCGGATCTAATGGTTATTTAATGATTCGAGAGTGCAGAATACGGAGGCGTAACGTGCCACCACTTCTATAGATATAAATGTGTATATAAATGCACTTGTCGATGCGGTAACACCCGACGCGTTCGATTAATTGGATACGGATTGATGTTCTTTGCACGTCGCTCGGTCTATGAGTCTGTACACCAAAGTACAGACCCCGCACGCACTCGATAAATACGAACACGTGTGCAAGAAAATGTTAATGCATGTTTATGTGCCGGAAGTCTTCGCGATGGTTAAGGAGGTTCCGCTATATGGCGCAAGGAATAGCGAATTAAGTGAGGCACAATTCCCAAAAAAATGACGATCTGCTTTTCGTTTAGCAAGCGATCCGTTGCCAAACTCCTAAAAAATGAGATGTTTCGAGCATTCTGTCGATTTTAACTAGAAATATCTCCTCCAAACATTCGTTGACCCCACTATTTTTTTATTGATTCGGAACCCTTGGAGTTTTTTTTATAAATTGAGATTTTAATACGCGTTTTATCTAATCGCGCAGTATTTTTAATATTTTTCTGATTTCATAAGGGTGAGGAATTTGCGTAAAGCCAATGTTGAATCAAGTGACTTTCGACTTGGAAAATATTCAGTAAAACTTTGTTGACCTAGGACGATTTGATAAATTCATTATTCATGAATGACGATCTGCTTTTCGTTAAGCAAGCGATCCGTTCCCAAACTCCTAAAAAATGAGATTTTCCGAGCATTCTGTCGATTTTAACTAGAAATATCTCCTCCAAACATTCGTTGACCCCACTATTTTTTTATTGATTCGGAACCCTTGGAGTTTTTTTTGTAAATTGAGATTTTAATACGCGTTTTATCTAATCGCGAAGTATTTTTAATATTTTTCTGATTTCATAAGGGTGAGAAATTTGCGTAAAGCCATTGTTGAATCAAGTGACTTTCGACTTGGAAAATGTGTAGTAAAACTTGGTTGACCTAGGATGATTTTGAAAGAGATTCTTGCGGAGATCGTGGAGAGAATTATACGAATCATTCATTGTTCCGAAAAGCGTCAATTGTTTTTTTTATTTTTTTTATTAATTTTGATGACTGTGAAGTTTGCAACGTTGAGATTCAATGAAAAACATTTATTTCATCAATTAGTTATTCATTTTTGAACATCGTGGCAATTTTTCGTACCGATTCAATCTTTGGGTCGCGAAAGGGGATCGTTTTATGGTCCGGAGCGAATATTGAATAATAATTATAAGCTCTGGTGAATAAAAAATGGAATTCCGTTGCATTCCAACGATGCAAACTTCAAGATCATTAATTTTGAACAGTTTCTTTTATCGTATATCGTCGAATCGATTGAAAAAGTACGGCAAAATGGACTCGGAACGTCCCAGCACAGTGGCACAAAGATTTTCTGCAATCAATGTGATGCTGAAGTTTGCAACGTTGAAAGGCAACGAAATATTTGAATTCATTGATAATTCGTTCAATTTTCAACGTCATCCAAAATTTTCAAGCCACTATGCTTTTCGGGTGGCAAAAATCGATAATTTTATCATCGTAATTAAATTTTCCATTTACATAATCATTTTTGCCAAATATAAAAAAGAATTTCGTTGCATTCCAACGATGCAAACTTCAGAGAGTCATGCAATCAATAATAAAGTTAATAGCAATAAAAACCATTATTATTATCGTCGTTCTCCATCGCGTAGGAAAAATATTCATACCGTCATAATACACGAATAAATTTTAATTATTATTTGAAAAAAAAAAAAAAAAGTTTTCTTTACGCGGGGTTGAGCATTACGAGGGTTGAATGAAAAGTGTTTGCTCGTCGGAGGGCAAAGTTTTTTCTCGCTGGTCTCTTTCGACAATGAAACAATTTAAATTCCCACTTTAGTGCGAGCCCGTTGGTTCGTGTAACCGCAGCTCTATATAAGAAATATACATGTACATATATATATATTTAATAACATGATATACAGGAACGAGGACACATAGGAAAAGTAGCCGAGTCGTTGGTGAGTCACGACTTTCGTGGATGTCCAGAGTGTCGCATTTGTACGAACAGCGCAGAGTACAAGAGACTCCGAACAAGCGACGAGTATATAGGAACGAGTCGAGCGCTATATATAAAACATTTCGGTCTTTCCAACCCCTCGAGCAAAACTCCCCGAAAAACTCATAACGTCATAAGACCCTCGGGGGCAGCCCAGGAGAGCCAGGCAAAACAGAAAACAAACGTAGTAGCAGGCCAAAAAATGAATATACAATAAATAAAATAAAGAAAGGCGAAAAAAAAGCTCAAGGGGCTCGAGCGTTTCGAGAAATGAGGAGGAACGCGAGCGTTTGTCTCTGCTCGTGTTCAACATGAAAAGAAATATCGTTTCACACACGAGCATCGATGGCAAAAATGATGGAAAGCAATAACGTTCGATTTGCGCGAAAAAAAAACGTGACCGCGGGCACGCAGTCGTTTGAGTGAAAACAGAAATAAACGCCACACATTTTATTGCTAATGTACCAACATTAGAAAATGACAGTCAATCAACCATGCACAAGTCCAATTCGTAATTTCCAGGCGATTTTAAAGCAGCTGCGCGTATTTTACTGCCGGAGAAAATTTTTAATGACGAGTGAAAGGAAAAATCGATCTAATTAATCTGCTGGAGATTTTTCGAGGAGTAAATTAAGTTGGAAACGCTAAAAATTGAAATTAAAATATCGAATAATTACGAGATAATGAAGTGCGCAAAAAAAATGTTGAGCCATGGATTTCAACGCCATGATTTTTACTAAAAACGAAAAAAAGTCTACGAACGATTTAAATAGAGCCAAAAAATCTCGTGGCGCTGGAAACTTTGTAAACATTTCAGACCGCCATGAATTTTTACTAAAGAGCTCAAAATTTACGATGTTGAAGTTTGCATCGTTGGAATGCAACGAAATTCCGTTTTTTCTTGAGTGGAGCTCGAGATTTCTACTCAATATTTGGTCAGGACGATAAAACGATTTTTTTGAACGATAAAAAAGGAAACATCGACGCGTAAATCTTTATGGTTTTTGAAATTGAGGAACAAATTGATAGAAAATCTATATTTCGTTGGAGCCCAACATCGCGAACTTCAGCAACGTCAAAATTTGTTCTTGCACTCTCAAATTGATCCCAAGTCTTCGATATTTTGTTCCTGGCGCTTCCAACTTGATAGACGCGTGAAAAGTGCACCAAATGCATTGAAATGCATTTTGATATTATGCTGAAGTTTGCAACGTTGGAATGCATCGAAAAATATTTGATTTTATTGTTGATTCGTGTTCAGGTTCGATATCATCCAAATTTTATGTTTTCGAGTAGCAAAAATCGACAATTTTATCATCGTAATTAAATTCTCCAATGAAATAATTATTTTTGGCAAACATAAAAAAGAATTTCGTTGAATTCCAATGATGCTGAAGTTTGCAACGTTGGAATGCAACGAAAAATATTTGATTTTATTGTTGATTCATTCAATTTTCAATGTCATCCAAATTTTATGTTTTCGAGTGGTAAAAATCGATCATTTTATCATCGTAATTAAATTTTCCATTTAAATCATTATTTTTGGCGAATATAAAAAAGAATTTCGTTGCATTCCAACGATGCAAACTTCAGAGTCATATTTTGATGCTACTTTTGGGACACCCTGTACGCGCTGTCCTCTCTGCTGTTGCCCTAAATACGTATCCTGCTTAGCATTTCGAGTTTTACGCAGTTGTTCGATAAACCGGAAAGAATATATCTATACGTTTATATCCCAGCACGTAAATATACGTAGCGGTATAGAAAATGACAAAGGGATAACGCGTGTCGTTGGGTGAAATAGAGGCAACGTGACCGGAAGTTATTTCAGTGATATTTCATATCGTTCTGTTTCAAATTCTTGCTAATTTCTATGGTTCACTGAGTCAGTAATGCGATATAAAAAAAATGATACTGGGACGTTTTCATTTGTTTAGAAAAATCATATTCATAAGGGACATTCGCGTAAAATCGAAATCAAACAATTTAAACCCCGCCAACGAGTTTAATTATTTAATTAATTAAATTCACACATTCGATGAATCGAATCGACGCGTTTCGTAATGTAATTTTTAGAATTTAATATCAAATTATCGCATCGAATGTTTGGCCAAAATCATCGATGCCATTTGGCGATGTCAAAGTTACTTTTTTTTTCGAAATTCTTATCTTGTACGTTACTCACAAGCAAGTAGCTCGAGGCATTGCTTCCGGTCGACTCCCTCTTTCTCTGTGCCCCGCCGTACTCCCTCTGGACCAATGACGTCATTATCTCATAATTAGTAAGGCAGAGATCAACGACCACGTAGGTTCGAGTGAGTTGGTTGAAAAGACGTGAAGCCTGAAAAAAAAAATCGTACAAGAAATCGGTTAAATTTTGAAATGCATCAAAAAATATTGAAATTTATTGAAGATTCGTTCAATTTTCAATGTCATCCAAATTTTATGTTTTCGAGTGGCGAAAATCGATCATTTTATCGTCGTAATTTAATTCTCCAATGAAATAATTAGTGTTGACAAATATAAAAAAGAATTTCGTTGCATTCCAACGATGCAAACTTCAGAATCGTTAAAATATGGATAATTTACATGATGCTGGAGTTTGCAACGTTGAAATGCATAGAAAAATATTGAATTTTATTGAAGATTCGTTCAATTTTCAATGTCATCCTAATTTTATGTTTTCGAGTGGCGAAAATCGATCGTTCTATCATCGTAATTTAATTCTCCAATTAAATAATTATTTTTGCCAAATATAAAAAAGAATTTCGTTGCATTCCAACGATGCAAACTTCAGAATCGTTAAAATATGGATAATTTACATGATGCTGGAGTTTGCAACGTTGGAGTGCATCAAAAAATATTGAATTTTATTGAAGATTCGTTCAATTTTCAATGTCATCCTAATTTTATGTTTTCGAGTGGCAAAAATCGATCATTTTATCATCGTAATTAAATTCTCCATTGAAATAATGATTTTCGCCAAATAGAAAAAAGAATTTCGTTGCATTCCAACGATGCAAACTTGAGAATCATATTAAAAAACATTTATCAAGAAATCATTGGCTGACAATTCATGAAATTCGAATAAAAAAATTGGATGGGAAAATTATTTGGTGCACGTCAATCAACGAAATTGACCTTTGAATTTGATGCGCGGGCGCGATCGAGAAAAAGGATCTCCGCAGATACTGGAGCGCGTTGGAAAAAGTCGTGAACCCTTTTCTCAGGCGCCTCACGATTTATCTCTCGGATCGCTGAGGCTCATTTGACACCTTGCTATTAAGATTAGGATCGCTTGAGAGTTGCAGAAGGCACGAGAAAGCAAGAGAGAGAGCAAAAGAAAAATCGAGAGGCTGTTTTATCTCCTGCAGTGCGATGCAGGCCGCGCGCACATATATTTTAATACAAACAATTGCAGAAAATATGGAGAGTCGGATGGATTGGATCGCCGGGTCTCTGCGACCGAGTTCAATCGGCCTGCGAGATCAGTGGCGCGCGCTACGTCATCGGCACGCGGTGTCTCGAGAGAGGACCGTTCGCGGACCGCGACGACGATTTCGTAAGTCGTTTTCAATCGAGTCCAATAAGCGAAATGCCTGCTCGGCTGTTTTATTGTATTTTCAACGCTCTCCGCGACGTTAACACCGAATAAACGTAAATTTTCTCTCCGCGCAGTCTCATTCTCGAAAAAAACATTGTCCTGCAGAGTTTTCCGGAATTCCGAGACGACCGGAATGTAAATAATTGATTGGCGAGGTTTGGAGACTTTTTACTAAAAAATGAGGCAGGTGCGCTTGACGGGCAGCAGGAGCAGCACGTGTGTACGTGACAAAAGACGTAAAGGACAGGTGATGGTCACGAGGTCGTATATTTTCTAGTAAATTTACACTCCAAAGAATGTTTCCTTGCCACGTGACAAGTAGAAAAAGATTTCCCCCAGTGTCTGGCTCTCGATTGTTCTTTGGCTTTTATTTCGGTGCTAAAAGTGAGAGAGAGGCTTGTCAGTGCTATCGCCAGCCAAAAAAGACGACGCTGACAATTTTTATTCTCAATTTGGGTCTCAGGAAAAAGATGTCAAAAGAGGTAAAAGCCATCGAGATTGTCTCCGGCATTTTACGTAGGAAAGCAGCCTTTTTGTCACGCTTTTTTCGATTCTCTCGAACGGCTGTAAAAACTTTGGTCTTTTTTTTTACCAAAGTGTCGAGGTTTGGACCCACGCGCGTAAAGGAAATAGGGCGAGGGGGATGTAGGAGTTTGGAGGGAAGGGTGAAAGGAGGAAAACGTAAATCTGAAAAAGGTTAAATGGGAGATCACGGTGCAATATTTACAAGATTGAATGTTCCCGAACCTTGCGAGGGCGTTGGATTGGCCAGTTGAGATGACTCTGAAGTTTGCATCGTTGGAAGGTAACGAAATTCGTTTTTTATCCGTAGCAAAAATAATTATTCGAGCGCAGAATGTAATTGCGATGATAAAATTATCGATTTTTGCCACTCGAAAAGCTTATTGGCTTGAAAATTTGGGATAACGTTGAAAATTGAACGAATCATCAATGAATTCAATTATTTTTCGTTGCATTCCAACGTTGCAAACTTCAGCATCATGATTAATGAGCAAAAAAACTCGATCTGGAATCTCCAAAAAAATGAATTTGGAGTAAAAATTTCTTTTTTTCTACACCCGAAAAATTCTCTATCTCAATAATCGATCATTATTTTCAATTCGAACCAGAAAATGACTTGTCGACTCCACTGGATTAGAAAAAACAAAAACATCCCGAGATTTTTACTCCCCATCGGTAGTTTCTCATGTCTCTGAAGTTTGCATCGTTGGAATGCAACGAAATTCGTTTTTTATCCTTAGCAAAAATAATAATTCGAGCGCAGAATGTAATTGCGATGATAAAATTATCGATTTTTGCCACTCGAAAAGCTCATTGGCTTGAAAATTTGTGATGACATTGAAAATTGAAAGAATCAACAATAAATTCAAATATTTTTCGTTGCATTCCAACGTTGCAAACTTCAGCATCATATATTTTGCCATTATGTGTTTTTATTGCCAATTTGTATTATTGTTATCGATATTATTATTGATCATTGAGATGAGATTCGTGTTTGGAGTTGCAGCGTTATGGGGCTTTTGATATACACAGTCAATTTTCATCATCCGGCTCCGCACCCACACGATACGCGCACAACACACATGTGTCGTAAATATCAGCGTTTTGCGCTTCGATACGAAGAAATTTATCCGTGCTAAAAGATTAACGCCAGCCCCAAGGCGAATTTCCGTTCATAATGTGCACGCCTCCGCACGAATTAAGTCTCACACAAATGCATTTTGACCAACGAATATATATGAGAACACGTGCTCGCGCACGGTGACTCGAAGTGCGTGAAAAAAAGCGTGTAATCACTTTGTTCACGGTTCGAATCGAAATCGCAAAATACTTCGATGTATCGGTGCGATCAATCGACGTTTTGTGCGAAACTCCGGGAGAGAGACAAAGACAAAAGCGAAGATGTAGAAAAGTCGCTATCGAAGCTTGACTCACGCAACGAAATCCTGGAACGGATTTAACGCTCGTTTTTTATTAACGCCCCCCAAGACTTTTTTCCCGCATCGTTTTCCTTCGTTGTGCCACATTCCGCGGAATCCTCGAGCGCACTTCCGGCCAAGCGAATAAAATGCCAAACACTTGCAAAGCCGAACGTGCGTAATAACGAAAAAACCTCGAAAATAATCCAATTTTTTCGTCTTTTCGCAGCGTCTGCGGATTTCATGATGCAGAAATTTGCAACGTTGCAATGCATCGAAAAATATTGAATTTTATTCAAGATTCGTTCAATTTTCAATGTCATCCAAATTTTTCGAGCCGATATGCTTTACGAATTACGAAAATCGATCATTTTATCATCGTAATTAAATTCTGCATTTTTGTCAACGATAAAAATGCATTTCGTTGCATTCCAACGATGCAAAATTCTGCCACATCGGATTTCAATATTTTTCGTTTAAATTTGACTCATTTTTTCGACATGCAGAAACATTTTCGGGCTGGATGAAAGATGAAAATTAAATTCCAACCTCGCAATGATTGATGGTCGAGCAAATCTCAGTTGCAGAAAAAAAATAGAATAAAAAAAAAACACACACACACGATTCGATGAAAAGTGAAACGAAGAGCGAAACTAATTCACCGAAAATCGCGAAATAATATTCAAACAAGTTTCACACTGTTTGATGCTAAAGAATAAAAAAAGGCTTTAAGCGAATTTGGCAATTTAAACGTTGATGTCACTGTACTGTGGGCTTTGGAGCGAGGCGCGACGAAAGTTTAAATCGCGCGAGGGCACGAGCGAGAGTAAAGAGACCAAGAAGAAGTAACGACGAGTACACCAAACGCTCGACTGGTCGCATCATCAGCCATAAACATCGTCGTATTCGTTGCTCTCGCGTCTCTTCTCGTTTCTCGTTGCATCGCCACGCCATCACGATACCAGCATCAGAAAACCAGGCACAGAGACTTCTCGTCATCTCTAACAACTCTCATATTCTCTCTTTTTCCCCCTTGACCGTTCCCTCGCTCTCTGACTCTTTCTCGCTCATTTCGTCGCTGTCTCACTTTCGCTTTCTTTCATTCCATCTTTCGATTTCTGACTCGCTCGACGATTATATTTCTCTCGCCAACTCGTATACACGAGCGTTCATTCCCTCCGGATTTATACGCGAGCACGAAGGCTCGTCGACACTTGAATTTTCAACGTTCAGTGCGCATAATCGATCCATCAATTTACTCAGATTAACTAATTAGTATTGTGAACTGGGAAAACTCGTGCAGGTTGAGTATGGCAATGAAATTTCGATATTTCCATGAGTCTGAAGTTTGCATCGTTGGAATGCAACAAAATTCGTTTTTTATCCTTAGCGAAACTAATAATTCAAGTGCAGAATTCAATTACGATGATAAAATGATCGATTTTGAGCCCCAAAAAGCATATCGGCTGGATAAATTTGGATGACATTGAAACCTGAACGAATCATCAATAAAATCAGATATTTTTCGTTGTATTCCGACGTTGCAAACTTCAGCATCATAATTTTTATCAATTTTGACACTTTGAGCTGGAAATTTTTCTCTGAATGCAAATGACTTGAAATTTGGGGATTGGAACGGAATAAACTGCACGAAAAATATGACTCTGAGGTTTGCATCGTTGGAATTCAACAAAATTCGTTTTTTATCCTTAGCAAAAATAAAAATTCAAGTGCAGAATTTAATTACGATGATAAAATGATCGATTTTGAGCCCCAAAAAGCATGTCGGCTGGATAAATTTGGATGATATTGAAACCTGAACGAATCATCAATAAAATCAGATATTTTTCGTTGTATTCCGACGTTGCAAACTTCAGCATCATAATTTTTATCAATTTTGACACTTTGAGCTGGAAATTTTTCTCTGAATGCAAATGACTTGAAATTTGGGGATTGGAACGGAATAAACTGCACGAAAAATATGACTCTGAGGTTTGCATCGTTGGAATTCAACAAAATTCGTTTTTTATCCTTAGCAAAAATAAAAATTCAAGTGCAGAATTTAATTACGATGATAAAATGATCGATTTTGAGCCCCAAAAAGCATATCGGCTGGATAAATTTGAATGATATTGAAACCTGAACAAATCATCAATAAAATCAGATATTTTTCGTTGTATTGCAACGTTGCAAACTTCAGCATCATATATTTCGTTCGATTAATTTCGGATACAAATTTCGATCTAATTAATTAATGAATCAATGTTTATTTTTCTTGTTGTTGAGTCTTTTATATTTCGTGTTGATTCGTTGGCTAATTGATGTTCAATGGAAAGAGATATTTATGGAGGGACTAGTGCATGTCAAAAAAGGGGGATAGATGAAATGTTTTGACTGGTACGAATGCAAGCGCGTAGGCCCGGAGCGTAAAAATATACAAAGCATGTTTTACGACGTGGATGAAGCTTTATTTATAATCGAGGATTCGTGGTCGGATAAGTCTTATTAATAGCATCAAATACGATTATGCAGGGTCATGATGGTGTCTTTTGGAAAACGCTAAAATAGCCATTCGCGATAATAATTTGATCCACGTGGAATTTGCATGATAACGAGAATTTCGTCGAGACAAATTAGCCAAATTTCGATAATTAATAGCCTGCGGGCGACGAAGATTCGTGAGGAGGAACGTGACCAGCTGTTCTCGTATTAACGCTTCGAGTTTTATTTCCCTGGACCGTTCGAGTCGATGTGCTCATAGAAAATAAAGTTTTATCGCTCTCATTGAAATCGTACCTCATTATTACTCGGCCCACAGCTCGAGTCAAATGCGATCGTTTTCTACAGAGTGTCTCAGAAAGTGCGTCCGCAGTTGATCGACCGAGACGATTATTATAATTATTAATTATAATAATAATTATTATTATTAATTATCAATTAATTAATTATTAATTAAATAATTAATTAATTAATAAATTATTAATAATTGTTATTATTATAATTATTTATAATAATAATTATTATTATCACAATTATAATTGATTTTTTTTATTTAAATTTTAATTAATTAATAATTAATTAATTAATCAATTATTAATAATTGTTATTATTATAATTATTCATAATTATAATAATTATTATTATAATAATTATTATAATATATATAATAATTATAATAATATAATAATTATAATAATAATTATTATAATTATATTTGATTTTTTTTAATTTAAATTTTGATTAAATGAGAATTCAATCAAATTTTCATCAATAATTATAATTATAATTGATTATAACTATAATAATAAATTTCGCGTGACTTTTGGCGAAGCCTGTACACGAGGTTTTATGAATAATAATAATTCTCCGGTCGATTCGAGGAGTTGGTCGTCACTGGAACATTAATTGAGAGCTAATTAGCATAACAAAGGGTTGAGGGATCCGGTACGAAGGGGTACGTCGATTGATACAAAGCTGAAGAAAAGTTAGAAGGCGTTTCGTACGAGGCAAAGTGATGATGGTCCGGAGGTTGACTTGATAATAAATGGCTGTTATTGAAAAGTCTGTTGGTGAGATCGAAAGACTTTGACGATAGAGAAAACCTCGCAAAGATGAAGAGTCGTGACTTTTTCTTGGGCAAAGACTTTCTCCGTGTGTGGTGTTGGCGATTTTTCCTCGATTAGCCACGAAAGCAAGGGGGAAAATGGGCCTACAGATGGCACGTAAAGATTGGATGACTTATGGGATATCAAGCAAGATTAATCGACGCTGAGAGCCTGCGGAAAAGTCTCTCTGAAGAATTTGTCCATAGACTCGGTGTATTTGGCATGAAAAAGGACTAGCGAGAGAAATGAAAGGGAGAAAAGAGGCCCAGCAATTATCGGACGCCCGAAGAGTGCCTCTTGTACTAATGGCCGAACGAGAAATGCCAAAACTCCTCCCGAATCTTGCTCCATTCTCCTGAAGCTTACACGAGCCCAGAGAAAAGTCTTGGGCTGGGGAGAAAATTCTTCTCAGACGGTTCACAAATCCTCCAGATGTCGAGCCCGCGAATCGTCCTCGCGCGTTCTCTGTCTTTCCTTTTACTCTCATCTCTTGATCAGTCTGTTCCGGGCTTTTTTCCCCTCATTGACCCACGACGTACAAGGAATCGATGTTAGAAAAAAGGAGAGACAAAAAACGACTGTATAGAGAAAAACTGAAAAGAGGCTCCGGCAACAGCGAATAAAAACAAAATCAAAGAGCAAGAGAACAACGCGAGGATCGTTTTTCTCAAGGGTCTTGAAATCAACGAGAGTACAATTGTCCGCTTCATTCTCGTTCCTCGAGATTTTCAACCCTTACGGAAACATTATCACGCCCCGAAAAGCACAGCAGGTCGAGAATCACTACGTTTTTCGTAAAAGTTTCTCGATTCCGTACAAAATGATGATGCTGAAGTTTGCAACGTTGAGAATCAACGGAAAACATTTTTTCTATTGATTATTTATTGAATTTTGAAAATCGTGGCAATTTTTTGAGTCGATTGCGTTTTTTGGACGCAAGAGAGAATCGTTTTATTGGCTGGACCAAATATTCAATAATAATTATTGGCTCTGGTGACGAAATAACAGAATTTCGTTGCATTCCAATTAAAAAGAATTCCATTTCTATTGACGAAATAATTGAGTGGAATACGGTAACGATTTTTTTTTGCAACAAAATAGAATGATTCGTAATTGCGTTCACCATTTTTGACTCCCCGAGTGCATACTGGGTCGTTTTGACCCCAATAATTTATCATCCATTGTTTGGCATTCAATGGGCTATAAAATGTATGATGCTGAAGTTTGCAACGTTGGAATGCAACGAAAAATATTCTATTCTGTTGTTGATTCGTTCAGTTTTCAATGTCATCCAAATTTTATGTTTTCGAGTGGCAAAAATCGATCATTTTATCATCGTAATTTAATTCTTCAATGAAATAATTATTTTTGCCAAATATAAAAAGGAATTTCGGTGCATTCAACGATGCAAACTTCAGAATCGTTGAAATATGGATAATTTACATGATGCTGGAGTTTGCAACGTTGAAATGCATCGAAAAATATTGAATTTTATTGAAGATTCGTTCAGTTTTCAATGTCATTCAAATGTTATGTTTCCGAGTGGCAAAAATCGATCATTTTATCATCGTAATTTAATTCTCCAATGAAATAATTATTTTTGCCAAATATAAAAAGGAATTTCGGTGCATTCCAACGATGCAAACTTCAGAATCGTTGAAATATGGATAATTTACATGATGCTGGAGTTTGCAACGTTGAAATGCATCGAAAAATATTGAATTTTATTGAAGATTCATTCAATTTTCAATGTCATCCAAATTTTATGTTTTCGAGTGGAAAAAATCGATCATTTTATCATCGGAATTAAATTCTGCATTTGAATAATTATTTTTGTCAAAGATAAAAATGAATTTCGTTGCATTCCAACGATGCAAACTTGAGAGTCATTAATTTAATTTGACCCGCCAAGGGTCAAATTGACCCAACACGCACCTTCAAGACGTGTGCACTCCAAGGGCTAATTAAAAAAATGTAACTGCAGATCGAACCAATTTGTTTGGCGTCCCGAAACTCAATTATGCGACATTGAATCGAATCGGCAAAGAAACTGTCATCCCGCGATTACGACATTGTATGCAGGCAAAACATCGATGTGGCGGCGAAAGAAAAGAAAAACCTGAAAATTTCATAATGACGCTATGTTTTTTTTTTTTTTTTCGTTTTGTTTTTTCACTACCAGAACTTGGCTCGAAGATGCGTCCAGATAATTCTGTTTTTTCTTCGTATCAAGCGTATAATTCAGTTCAAATGATAGAGTCTGGCTCCGCCACATACCGGAGGATTTTAACTGAAGAAAATCACATGGAGTCTTTGATGAATACGGAAAACCGTGATTTTTGTCCGGTTCTGCTGCGTGCTTAATTGGCTCGTGTAGGTTACGTAATAAGTACAAGCTCATAGGGGCAAAAAGAATGGCAAGAGCATGAAGAATTGTTGTGTACGCGGCGCAACGTATTTATGGCTGAAAGAAGAAAAGATTTGTCATGTGTTGAAATTTCATACAATCAACGGTACGTAACGACAGGCCGATTATTCAAACGAGATTAATGTCGATTGAGCCTAATCCGCAATCTAATAAATTCGCTACATTCTTGTGGCAAGACTTTATAAGCTTGGTGAGTTGGCCAGAGGAAGGAAGAGTCGTCGAGTGAGTCAGTTGCGCGATTAGGGACACTGGCAAAAGTTATGGCCGTTCGTAATAAAATGGCCCTTCGTTATTCCGGTTGGTTGGTCGTCGTCGTGTGCGCCGCGCTGCTCAGAAACAATCGCGTCGACGGAGTAATTAGAACTTAACTTTTTCCATACATTTTTCTCTCAAAATCATGATCCTGAAGTTTGCATCGTTGGAATGCAACGAAATTCTGTTATTTCTTCATCAGAGCCAATAATTATTATTGAATATTTGCTCCAGCCAATAAAACGATTCTCTCTTGCGACCAAAAAACTCAATCGACTCGAAAAATTGACACGATTTACAAAATTCAATAAATAATCAATAGGAAAAATGTTTTTCGTTGCATCTCAACGTTGCAAACTTCAGAGTCATAAAAAAATACCAGAATCTCCCAAATCGTCATTAGCCCTCGTATGGATTTCTCTTGGTTTCCCCAAAAAAATGAAAATGGTTGTGGCTTTAAAAAAATAGTCAATCAGTTGTGAAATAAATAAAAAAATATGGTCCTGAAGTTTGCATCGTTGGAATGCAACGAAATTCTGTTATTTCTTCACCAGAGCCAATAATTATTATTGAATATTTGGTCCAGCCAATAAAACGATTCTCTCTTGCGACCAAAAAACTCAATCGACTCGAAAAAATGCCACGATTTTCAAAATTCAATAAATAATCGATGGAAAAAATGTTTTTCGTTAAATCTCAACGTTGCAAACTTCAGAGTCATTGAAAATCCACTTGGGAAACGAATTCACGAGACGGATCAATCTTTTAGGCAATGACAATGGCCCAGATGGAAACCGCAGCCACTGGCTTCAGGAACGTCTGCATTCCAAAGTCCGGAGCCGATCCAGGTGAAAATTTGAGCAACGAGAAATTTTAACTCCCCCTCAATTGCCGAACGGCCTGAAAGTTTGCGTCACTGGAACGCAACGAAGATTCTCATTTTTTTTTTTTCAATTTTTACGAGACGATCGTTTTCTTGTTGCGAGCCAGCGCTGCACATGAATTGTGGACTTTGATCGTAGAGAACGGGCCGTTCGTTGCATTCCAACGACGCAAACGTCACTCTGGGGCGGCGCCTGAACTTTGATCGTTTGTCGAGAAATTTTCCCACAAATTCGATGTCAAATCCAAAAAAAATTTGGCCCCAGTAATTGCGACTGTAAAAACCGATTTTAATTCTTCTGAACCCCCGAAAATGAAAATCGATTTTTACCGATTCAAAAAATTCTTTTCCCAACCCAAAACGAACGGAGCAGCGATCGTGGCTGGTTTGAGAAGTGGAAATTTTCCTGAGGACCACAATTTCCAATGTTACCTCAAGTGCGTAATGGGAATGTTGAAAACGGCAAGTAATTATTAAATCGTAAGGATTTTCCTTATAGTTGACGAATCAACAATTAAACGTCGATTATTAATCAATAAATCAACGCAACAGATGAAAAATAATCAACCCCTTCTGGACCCGATAATCAAGCAAATAAAAGTGATGATGCCAGCGGAGCTTCAGGATCGTAATATCGGAGCAGCGAGAAAATGTGCAGCTCTAGGCAAGTTTAAAACCGAATTTATAGTCAAATTTTCATCAATAAATGACGCTGAAGTTTGCAACGTTGGAATTGAACGAAAAATATTTCTTTTTATTAATCATTTGTTGCAATTTCGTTGCATTCCAACGATTCAAACTTCAGAGTCATGTTTTGACCTTGAATTGGCTCTGGCCTCTTTAAAGCCTCGTAACTCTCATCAAAATGTCAATTTTTCGTGACATTTTTTTTCATTCAATCCTACGAATTCCGACTAAGCCAATGACCCGAGAATCAATATCGTCGGACCGTTCGTTTCGCCGTTGTCGCGGATTTTCAAAATATCGATTTTTTCACTCATTTTTTCATGATTCACTCATTTTTCATGACGCTGAAGTTCGCAACGTTGGAATTGAACGAAAAATATTTCTTTCCATCAATGATTTGTTGAATTTTAAAAATAATCCAAATTTTTTGAGCCGATATACTTTTTGGGTCGGAAAAATCGAGCGTTTTAACCTCGTAATTACATTCTGCATTAAAATAATAAACTTAGCCGCAGAAAAAAAAGAATTTCGTTGCCTTCCAACGATGCAAACTTCAACGTCGACAATAATTTTTTTTTTTTTTCATTCAATAATACGTTACGAAAATTATGGAATGAGTAAAAAAATAGAAAAAAGCGAAATGAATTTTCGAAAAGCAACATTTTAATTTTGGATTGACAACTTTTTGTGTAGAATTCAACGATGACGCATGCGTGGCAGCTTGGCAGTACATAAAGTGTCAATACGAGACGGATCCCGAAGTGTTTTTCTTCCCGTGAGAGAATACATAATTTGAATTGATCAATTAGTCGACACTTTATCGTTTTTCCTCAACACCATAGATGAAAAAACAAATTGAAAGGATGAAAAGATAAAAAAAAAGGAAATAAATTAGTGACAAGTTATTTAATTGTCGGTAATAATGTCATCAACGAATTTGAATAAAAAATAACGATCGAGTATCGGGGAGCGATGTAATTACGGAATGACGCGAACTTTTGTACGCTGTTTGGCTTTTTTTTCCTATTCTCCTGACACGAATTACGTAAAGGGAATTTCGAACGACGAGATTATTTTTTTTTTTTGAAGTTGGTCTTGAACCTCTAAGGGGGCGGAAGATTTATTGATTGCCCGGTAATTTTGGTGTCGCACGGGACGGTGAGATGTCGGGCAACGGTCAAACGCTATCGTTTCGATTGCGGAAACAGAGAGAATATAAGAGCAGCGAGTGGATTCCTTGCGCGACCAGATTTATATCGGATACTGCAACTTGATGATCGACCATCGGTTGCTTTTATGTTCGCGATCACTTGTGTATTAGAGGATAAATAAACTTTTTGTATTCGTCGTTGCTTTTTTCATCATCGATCGGTGAAGAAATTTCTTCGATTGAAAAACGTGAAAAAAAAACATTTTTTTCATCATGCAACGACCGACCCTCTTTTTTTCGATGCTTGTGGGCTTGTTGGTGATTCTTAACTTTCCGCAAACGGAAGCCGTAAGTAACCTAATCATTCTTCACGCATTCATTACCGATTGTTATCGTCATTATGTTTTTTAAGCGAAAATGAAGTAAAAAGAGTCGATGAGCTGGACTGAATGGAAAATCGCGTCTGGTAGTGCAAATTCAGCACTCTGAAGTTTGAATCGTTGGAATGCAACGAAATTCGTTTTTTATCCTTAGCAAAAATAATAATTCAAGCGCAGAATGTAATTACGATGATAAAATGATCGATTTTTGCCACCCGAAAAGCTTATTGGCTTGAAAATTTGGGATGACGTTGAAAATTGAACGAATCATCAATAAATTCAATTATTTTTCGTTGCATTCCAACGTTGCAAACTTCAGCATCATGATTAATGAGCGAAAAACTCGATCTGGAACCTCCAAAAAAATGAATTTGGAGTAAAAATTTCTTTTTTTCTTCACCCGAGAAATTTTCTATCTCAATAATCGATCATTATTTTCAATTCGAACCAGAAAATGACTCGACGACTCCACTGGATTAGAAAAAACAAAAACATCCCAAGATTTTTACTCCCTATCGGTAGTTTCTCATGTCTC
The DNA here is from genome assembly GCA_037043255.1 of Diadegma fenestrale. Classification (NCBI taxonomy): domain Eukaryota; kingdom Metazoa; phylum Arthropoda; class Insecta; order Hymenoptera; family Ichneumonidae; genus Diadegma; species Diadegma fenestrale. Next base: position 13,841,225 of record CM073317.1, read on the forward strand.
TGAAGTTTGCATCGTTGGAACGCAACGAAATTCGGTTTTTATCCTTAGCAAAAATAATAATTCAAGCGCAGAATGTAATTACGATGATAAAATGATCGATTTTTGCCACCCGACAAAGCTTATTGGCTTGAAAATTTGGGATGACGTTGAAAATTGAACGAATCAACAATAAATTTAAATATTTTTCGTTGCATTCCAACGTTGCAAACTGCAGCATCATGCAAATTCATCGTTTCCCGAGATATTCCAAACGAATTGAATGACGAAGCTGGTGAAAAGAATAATACTCGATAAATAAAATCACAAATACAGGAAAGTTGCAAAAATCACTTCCAAAAATGTTCATGTAGCAGTTTTCTCGTTCATAAGCCCATTTTTTTCAATACTGGAGCAATTTACTTGAAACGTTCGAGAAGAAATGACCTTGGGGTCGATTTTTTTTATCATAAGCCAAAAGTGTATTTCCTCATTAAGGGGGGATAACGAACAAATAAGAATGTCAGTTGAATAAATTCCGTTTCGACCGGTTTAACTGGCCATGACATTGAATTTGAGCTTTTTTTCTCATGTCTCAAATCGATTCTCCATTTTACACGCATTTTCTACACCACGACTTGACAATGAAGAGGATGACCTTGCCGCAAATAAAAAACGCGATGAAGGGACTCGCCAAGGGTTGTGTAGCTAAAACGGGAGTGACTCCGGGTGAGTAAACCAACTTGCACAAGTTTCTCGAAATTAAATCTCCACGATTAAATTTTCTCCACGATATTCGATGCAATAATGTACGAAAAAAATCTGAAACTCGAAACTTTTCGCGCAATTCATTGAAATTTGTAGAAAAAAAAATTGAAACGTCGAATCGTTTCGATTTACCAGAGAAAAACTTGTTGAATTTTTTATATCTACTCGATCCCGAATCCTGCTCTGGAATGACTACCAGATATAATTGGGAAAAATTAATGAAAATGTTCACAGACGTATTAGCGCAAACGAAGAAGGGCGAGTTTCCACCAGACCCGGCGCTCCAATGTTACTACTTGTGTCTTTATGGGCAAATGAAAATCGTAAGTAACTCGGCCATCGTTAACCCTTCGTGGTCACTGTGGGTAGAATCCACCCATCGATCAACTTGTGACGTAAATATCTCCTAGTTCCCGATAATTAATGGGGCTGTAATCGTCATTCAACGACAATTTGTAGTGTCCATTGCGCGTTGGCGGCGATAAGTTTTACCGTCGCTAAAGCTAAATCTCTAAAATCCACTTTGAAATCGACCCACTTCCAATAACGAAATTAATATGTTTTTTTAAACGGGCGCTATCCTACTATTTTTTTCACAAAAGAACCAGATCCGATGAATATCAGGTCCAAATTTTAGGCAAAAACATTGAAAATCCACAAAGTGACGATTATTTTAGTGAAAAAACTTTTTTTCCCGTTTTTTTTCTTCATTTTGCATTTAAAAAAATATTTTAGCCTTGGATTCCTTTCGGGAAAGTTTTTCGTATCTAAACTGGAATGTCCAAGGGTTGTTGAGTAATTTTTTGAGAATTTTCGGGCCGATAGATTGGTCACAATACGGGTTTGAAAATGGACTGGGCGAAAGTGTGACCACGAAGGGTTAAATTGAGTGAAAATGAGGATGGCAGAGATAATATACGAATGAATTATTGTAACAGGCGAAAGACGGTGTTTTAATACTCGATACGATATACAAACAAATCGACATGATGATGCCATTGGACATAATCCCAAAATCGAAGGAAGTTACTCTGCAATGTCACAACGGGAGTAAGCGATAATTAATTTCCCAAAACTCTCTATAAAATTGGTAAATATTGTTATGAATTTACAAACGATCACAATAATGATTTTCAGTGAACAGTGACAACGCGTGTGAACGAGCCTGGCAATTCACCAAATGCTATTACGAGACGGACTCGACGGTAATTTATGAAAACGATTGACATTTTTTTATGCGTGCCTGAATTTTTCATTCAGTCCATTTTTTTCAATTATTCATCATTCTCGCTAAAACTTTTGCGAGTTTTTACACCCGAATCTCCATCAACTCCGCCCCATTTCGCAGTCCCTAGAGAGTTGCCCACAGCAACATTTTCCTAAGGCACTGCCATATCGCATCTGCACGAGGGCCAAGGGAAATAGTGGAAATCGACACAGGCACCCACATTTTTACTGAATTTCTCTTGGTTAGCGCCACGAGAAACTCAGGAAAATTGGCTGCCGCTGAGCGAGCCAGAACATGGCGGGACGGTCACCCAGCCAAGTATTGGCTTCAGTGGAATCGCCCAGTGTTCGCTGTCGCTTTTCAACTATTTTATTCCGTGTTTTGACTAATATTTGTCGTCCCAATATCGAGGTGGAAGATGATGAGAAAAATTGCCGGAATTTCGACTCTAAAAATGATGCTGAAGTTTGCAATGTTGGAATACAACGAAAAATCTTTGAATTTATTGATAATTCGTTCAATTTTCAAGGTCATCCCAAATTTTCAAGCCAATATGCTTTTCGGGTGGCAAAAATCGATCATTTTATCATCGTAATTACATTCTACGCTCGAATAATTATTTTTGCTAATGATAAAGAACGAATTTCCGTTGCATTGCAACGATGCGAACTTGAGAGTCACAGAAAAAGTATCTGATTCGATGACGTTGAAGTTTGCATCGTTGCAATCCAACGAAATTCATTCAATTTGTGGCAAAACTCTTTATAAAAGTGTACAATGTTATTACAATGATAAAACGATCGATTTTTGCGGCCCAACAAGTGAATAAACTCGAAAAATTTCCATGTTTTATAAAATTCAACAAATTATCAATAAAAATAAGTATTTTTCGTTGCATTCCGACATTGCGAACTTCAGCCTCCTGCTTAAATGACGTTGCAGTTTGCATCGTTGCAATGCAACGAAATTCATTTATTTTGTGGCAAAACTCTTAATAAAAATGTACAATGTTATTACAATGATAAAACGATCGATTTTTGCGGCCCAACAAGTAAATAAACTCGAAAAATTTCGATGATTTATAAAATTGAACAAATCATCAATAAAAATGAGAATTTTTCGTTGCATTCCACCGTTGCGAACTTCAGCCTCATTCTGATTCATCAAGTAGTCCGAAAAATTTGGTCCCTAATTTTGGTTACTAATTTGAGCGAATTTGCTAAAAAGACCGCGCCTAAAAAATCGACCAAATGCTCAAAGCTTGACCAAAGAGAGAATTAAACATTAAAAATTCCCGTTACAGATGCAAAATGTACAATTTCGTGAAAACACGACAAAATAAAATTCCATATAGAAGAAAATTTACTATATTTTCATGAGACTTTCCTCGGGCGGGCTAAAAATTGCCTAAAAGGTCCAGATCGCTCCGGATTTTTATTCCCTAACGAGAATTTTCAAGTCTCAATTGTCTCTCGCGATCCACTTGACCAAGCAGATTCGTCTTCTCCGCGAGTATTCCGTAAATTTCGAACGTAAACGGTTAGTGGAAACGTCCGGATAGTTAACGAGTGAAGCAACGCCACCGGCAGAGGTCTCAGTTTACAATTTGTAGCACAATTAGCGGGTAAGCTGCACGAGAGCTTATGACCAGCAACATGTGCCAAGAGTGGTTCCTGGGGGATGATTCCCTCTTCCGAGGCTCTTGTCGTGCTCGCTGTCTGCCACAAGTTGTAGTACACGGTACAAGTGCAGATGGTGCATATCGTAGATATAGCCATGGTGTTACATGGGAATCGTATGTGCTGAACAGCACATACGAGTTCAAGGTTACCCTCGCTTGCTCAAGCTCTCGGTTTCCATAAATTTTCCAAGTTTTCCGGTTTCCAAGCGAGAGATATTCAACAATAAGATTTTAGTAGAATTTTTTCTTCCTTGAGGGACTGCCCGTTAAAATCCCGCAGCACATTTATGGCCCCCGAACCGGAACGAAAAATATGGCCGTCTATGTTGAGAGAATTTCATTTCAATGAGGCTGAAGTTTGCAACGTTAGAATGCAACCAAAAATGATCGATTTTAAGACCCAAAAAGCATATCGGCTGGATAAATTTGAATGATATTGAAACCTGAACAAATCATCAATAAAATCAGATATTTTTCGTTGTATTCCAACGTTGCAAACTTCAGCATCATAATTTTTATCAATTTTGACACTTTGAGCTGAAAATTTTTCTCTGAATGCAAATGCCTTGAAATTTGGGTGTTGGAACGGAATAAACTGCACGAAAAATATGACTCTGAGGTTTGCATCGTTGGAATGCAACGAAATTCTTTTTCATCTTTAGCAAAAATAATAATTCAAGTGCAGAATTCAATTACGATGATAAAATGATCGATTTTAAGTCCCAAAAAGCATATCGGCTGGTCAAATTTGAATGATATTGAAACCTGAACGAATCATCAATAAAATCAGTTATTTTTCGTTGTATTCCAACGTTGCAAACTTCAGCATCATAATTTTTATCAATTTTGACACTTTGAACTGGAAATTTTTCTCTGAATGCAATTGACTTGAAATTTGGGGATTGGAACGGAATAAACTGCACGAAAAATATGACTCTGAGGTTTGCATCGTTGTAATGCAACGAAATTCTTTTTCATCTTTAGCGAAAGTAATAATTCAAGTGCAGAATTCAATTACGATGATAAAATGATCGATTTTAAGTCCCAAAAAGCATATTGGCTGGTCAAATTTGAATGATATTGAAACCTGAACAAATCATCAATAAAATCAAATATTTTTCGTTGTATTCCAACGTTGCAAACTTGAGCATCATCATAATGATGTGTCTAAGAAATATTTAACCATGTTAAGAAGTTTCGATCTAATGAAGGGTCATGATTTATTCGACAGATATACTTCATGCCATGAGAGAGATAAAGAGAAGGAGGAGGTGAAGGAGATGGGGTTGAAGGATTTTGGGCAGGTCAAAGTGAACATGGCAAGTATGGCGAACGTGAGACAAAGATATGAGGCAGCTCGATGCAAGAGGCGAGGTGGAAATCCAAGATGCAGAGTGCGACGTAAACGGGATAATTTGGGAAAAGGTAACTCGCTGGTGTCACAGCGAATCATCGACAAGGACGAAACAACGACCAGGAATAATCATGTCAACAACAACGTACGAGAGCCTCAAGCACTGTTGATAATTGATTGGGACGATCACTCGACCGGAAAAGCGTCAGTTAGGGAGAGAAAGAGAAGGAGCTACAAATTAAACCTGATATTTAATCGTTATTTACATTCGAGCCAATAAATTGACGTGTGTGTTTTTCGCTACAGGCTATTTAAGCCAACGACCCCTGCATTATTATCCGATTACTCTGTGTCCCTTGTACGCGAAATATTCATTATAATAAATCGAAACAAAAATATGTCCAATTTTCCGCCCTCGTGGCAGTAAATAAACAGAAAATTATTATAATTATCGATTTTTTAAAAAAAACGTAGACATTCAAAAAGCTCAACCTTTCTAAACGATTGTTAATTTTATGATTATTATCAGCACAAAAATTATAATTGCTACGAAAATAATTAATATTAGCGATATTTTTTATATCAATATTTTTATAATTACGATAATCATTATGTTTCATGAAAAACTTGGAGTAAAAACAAATCAAAGCATGACGTTTCCTCCTATTGGCCTATTTTGTACCTCAAAAGTCCTCAAAGTCCTCAAAAGGCCTTCAAACACGTAAATTGATCAATAAATTGTCAGCAATTGACGAGACGTCGCAGTGACGAGAAAAATAAAAATTGCGTTTCATTTGGAATGGGAAAATGCAAAATTTCACGAACCATTTCCGTTGGCATTGAAAATGGAGTAAAAAAAAGAGAATTTTGGAGAATTTTTCGAATTTTTTAATCCTGAAAATGATTTTTTTTTCATTTTCTATGAAAAAAAACTTGAGCAACGAGGAAAAAATTGATAAAACTTGAGCTCGATGAATTTTTTCGAGCGCCAGTTCGTCGCGAATGTGGACAATGAGTTTGATACGAGAGCGCCAACGTAATCACTCGATGATGAGTCTCTGGGACTTGCAATAATTGAAGCAACACGAAGAGCGACAAGAATTCGTGGAAAAACGTGTCATTTGGTGTTTGACAGCGATCTGGATGAGCTTCATCACGATGCAATTAGCATAAACGCTTCCGAGAGATTCTAATCAGCCATTGTTATACGTCGCATATTATTTCCAGTCAAAACACACGTATTTACAAATGACTTTGCTCACACTAAACGTATTTGTTTCTATTATACAAATTTTTTCTCCTTCATGCTCTGTTCGAATAAACAAATTGAAAAAACACCATCAAACCATTATATAGTTGGAAAAAATGAGCGTACTCAATTCTCGTACTCTGATAGTTGAATAAAAATCTTATAATTATATTTAATGACGCTGAAGTTCGCAACGTTGAAATTCAACGAAAAATATTCCTTTTCATTGATGATTTGTTGAATTTTTAAAATAATCCAAATTTTTTCAGCCGATATACTTTTTGGGCCGGAAAAATCGATCGTTTTAACCTCGTAATTACATTCTGCATTTAAATGATAAGCTCAGCCACAGAAAAAAAATAATTTTGTTGCCTTCCAACGATGCAAACTTCAGAATCATGAACTTTGCAACGAATTTTTTTTTTATATTTGGCAAAAATAATTATTTAAATGGAGAATTTAATTAGGATGATAAAATGATCGATTTTTGCCACTCGAAAACATATCGGCTGAAAAAATTTGGGTGACATTGAAAATTGAACGAATTAACAATAAAATGAAATATTTTTCGTTTCATTCCAACATTGCAAACTTCAGCATCATCAAACTTCAACGTAGTCCAATTCAATGTAAAATGGAAAATTCGACATCATTATTTCGATGACGAAAAAAACGCGAAAAATGGGCGTGGGACATTTAAAAAATGATCAAGTCTCGATTATGAAAAAAAGGCAAAACGATTGATGAGAATTTGAGAAAATTGATGTCGAAAATGTTTGCTTCGATTTTCTCCTTCAAGATCGATAAATTTCAAGGGGCGAATATCATGGGGTTGATTTTGCATGTCGGAAATGTTGGTGTGGCTGTTTCCTGTACGTGCAAACGACAGCTTAAGCGAAAAGCTCACGTGCTTGCATGCATGGGGGAGGGGGGGGGGGGGAGAGAGAAATTGTCGGACTGCTCATTCTCTCTTTCTGGGAGCGAGTTTCGTCCTCGATGGGGATGCTCGTAATCCTCATTCTCATAGGGCACACAACACAGTACGAACAAATTCCACAATTCCCCACGAAATTAACATTGTTCGAATTCCGGCACGACCCACAGCGTTAAATCATGGATCAACCGGACCGCGAAAAGCTTTTCCACATTTGTTTTTCGTTATATATGTTTTCGTATCCCTCGAGAACGAGACTCGTTATTTGCCCAACCGTAGTACGCACGATCGCAACAGAAAATGGGGGAGAAAAAAGAAAACTATTGTTCGCGCCATTTTTTACGTCGTGGTCCGGCAAATAATTTCACAACGACAATTAACACGACACAGTCTCGTTTGATCGAACAAATGGCCAGCTTTTTCCCTTTTATTTCTTGACATTAACGTCATTTCAGTTCCCACTGTTGCCACGTGACAAGAAATTTTTATTTTCAATCATTTTCATTCCCCTCATCGTTCGTGTTCAATGAGGCTCAAGTTCGCAACGTTGGAATGAAAAATATTCGATTTTATTGTTGATTCGTTCAATTTTCAATGTCATCCAAATTTTATGTTTTCGAGTAGCAAAAATCGATCATTCTATCATCGTAATTAAATTCTCCATTTAAATAATTATTCGGCCAAATATAAAAAAGAATTTCGTTGCATTGCAACGATGCAAACTTCAGAAACGTCGATCAACAGTGATTACGTAATAATTATTAAAAAATTTTCAATCCCTTTAATTCCCTGCTAGGGACGTGAAAAAATGGGCAAAACTGCAAATGAATTCCAATTACTTAACATTGTAACGATGCGACCTTCAACGTTGTTGGAAGCAAATACAAATTTTCCGAATCATTAATTTTTCTCCGGTCGTATCGTGAGCATGTATTTTTTTTTTTTATTGAATTCATTCCGGGAGGGGGAAAATATATTTTCGAAAAATAATAAAATCCTTTTGTTACGGAATTGGAATTTTTTTCTGGTATTTTTCCAAAGTTTTGAATTAGATTAGTTTTTTTTTCACGTTAGTGTTTTCGTGCTTTGCTATAGTTTGCTATTTTGGGAAGGCAATTAAGTGCTTAGACTGGACGCGAGAACAATATAATTGTTGACGTAATCCGTAGGAGATTGTGGTCGATCGCGTATCTCGAGCAATTATCGGAGCTTCGAGTTTCCTGTCGTGCGACGTACGAAGGTCGAGGATTCCGGGACTTTCGTTTGGACCCGACATAATGCCCGGAGCAGTGCATGACAGCTCCTGGCAATATAAATATGAGAGACGAGTGCAATTCTCCAACATTGTCCAGTTGCACGATAAACAACGACCACAACGACGCAGTGCTCCAACAAACATTGTCAGTTTCTTTTACAATCAACGAGCAAGCAATCATGAAGACTATTGCAATTTTTCTGGGCTTGTGTTTGGCCCTGGTGGTGGCAAGTACCGAAATTAATTCAACGCAATTCATTCAGTCGATCATTTTTCCATTTTGCACTCGTGTCCAATATTTTCGTCTCTTCGACAGCAAAAACCCGGAAAATTCGAAATGCAAAAGCGATTTTTTCCGACTAAATTTAATTAGACGAGTCCACAATTGTTTTTCGAAATTCAATCGTTTCTAAATATTTTTTTTCACGAAAAGAACCGCGCAAGAAAAAATTCTACAACGTGTATCGAGCTCATGAGAAGATTTTCATTTATTTAATTAATTTATTTATTGAAACGCGTTTCCCCGCGATTTAAAAATTCAATAACGTCTCACTGAACTTTTGTTGCGATTTTTTGGTGGTTTAATTACTCAAATTTATTAATTAATCAATTTCCGTTGCTTTTTTCGGTTTGGGGAAGAACGAACGGAATGATGCTGAAGTTTGCAACGTTGGAATGCAACGAAAAACATCTGATTTTATTGATGATTTGTTCAGGTTTCATTATCGTCGAAATTTATCCAGCCAACATGCTTTTTGGGGCTTAAAATCGATCATTTTATCATCGTAATTAAATTCTGCACTTGAATTATTATTTTTGCTAAAGATAAAAAAGAATTTCGTTACATTACAACGATGCAAACCTCAGAGTCATATTTTTCGTGCAGTTTATTCGTTCCAATCCCCAAATTTCAAGTCAATTGCATTCAGAGAAAAATTTCCAGCTCAAAGTGTCAAAATTGATAAAAATTATGATGCTGAAGTTTGCAACGTTGGAATACAACGAAAAATATTTGATTTTATTGATGATTTGTTCAGGTTTCAATATCATCCAAATTTATCCAGCCGACATGCTCTTTGGGGCTTAAAATCGATCATTTTATCATTGTAATTAAATTCTGCATTGGAATAATTATTTTTGCTAAAGATGAAAAAGAATTTCGTCGCATTACAACGATTCGAACTTCAGAGTCATGCGAACGAATCCGTTTCCGTGCGACTCGCCACGATTTTTCGAATCGTATAAAAAAAAATAAAAATTTTTTTTATCGAACGTTAATAATTTTATGTCGAAACATTAGGCAGATGACGAGAAAGAGTGTCCATTCGCGGAAGCCTTGAAACAACAAGTAGAGGCATGCATCGATGAGCTGAAGCCTTCGGAAGGTGAGGAAATGAAAAATGTAACAAAAAAAACGAAATATTCATTACGTTAATAATTGACTTTTGATTTTTCGTAAAAAACAGAAACTCTCAAGCTCATAGAAGAGAAAAAGGGGGTAGAAAACGAAGAGGTTCAATGTTTCTGGGCCTGTTTGATGCGAAAATCCGATATGGTAAGCGAAACGTAACGAAAGATTGAAAATTCATCGAAAAAACAACAACCAAGTGATAACGTCACGGATGAAAGAAAAAAAGAACAAAAAACAGAGTCAAATTGATGGATAACGATAAAGATTGAATGATCCGATTGCAGATGAAGGATGCCAAGGTGCAGTTCGACAAAATGGAAGAAACGATGAAACAAGACGAGAACGTAGATCCTCAGAAAATCGACGAGCTCATAGAAATGATAAAGAGTTGCCAGGCCGATGGTAAGAATCGTGAGGCACCAGAAAATATCGAAAAATATGACTCTGAAGTTTGCAACGTTGAGATTTAACGAAAAACATTTTTTCTATTGATTATTTATTGAATTTTGAAAATCGTCGCAATTTTTCGAGTCGATTGAGTTTTTTGGTCGCAAGAGGGAATCGTTTTATTGGCTGGACCAAATATTCAATAATAATTATTGGCTCTGGTGAAGAAATAACAGAATTTCGTTGCATTCCAACGATGCAAACTTCAGGACCATATTTTTTTTATTTATTTCACAACTGATTGACTATTTTTTTAAAGCCACAACCATTTTCATTTTTTTGGGGAAACCCAGAGAAATCCATACGAGGGCTAATGACGATTTGGAAGATTCTGGTATTTTTTTATGACTCTGAAGTTTGCAACGTTGAGATTTAACGAAACACATTTTTTCTATTGATTATTTATTGAATTTTGAAAATCGTGGCAATTTTTTCGAGTCGATTGAGTTTTTTGGTCGCAAGAGAGAATCGTTTTATTGGCTGGACCAAATATTCAATAATAATTATTGGCTCTGCTGAAGAAATAACAGAATTTCGTATGACTCTGAGGTTTGCATCGTTGGAATGCAACGAAATTCATTTTTATCAAACAAAAATAATAATCCAAATGCAGAATGTAATTACGATGATAAAACAATCGATTTCTGCCATTGGAAAAGCATATCGGCTCGAAAAATTAGGATGACATTAAAAATTGACCGAATCTTCAATAAAATTCAATATTTTCGATGCATTCCAACGTTGCAAACTTCAGCATCATGAATTTCGTTGCATTGCAACGATGCAAACTTCAGGATCATCGAAAAATGCGATATCAACATGACACGTTTTATTTTTTCTTGTAATTGCAGCGGAAGTGAGTGACAACGAGTGCGAAGTAGCAGGAAAATATGGAATGTGCATGAACGAGAAGAAGGAAGCAAAAAAATAAGCTTCGCCAAATTCATGGCATTGGTTGATGATTCCGAAGAATTGAGAAACGACAAACGATTCAAATTGGCCAATAAATTTAACGACTACAGTTATCCTATCACGTGATCAATGAAAATATATTAAACACACAGTGTGCAATTTCAAATAAAATTTCCATTTTATTCCTTACGTAAGAAAAAATCGGTCGCGACTCTGTTATTAAAAAGAGCCTGAAACAATTAGCTACGAATCTTGACGTCGAGAGTCGTAAGCAAAAATTAGAGCGTTCAGTGTCGAGCAGTAAAAAAACGTTCCGTTTAATTTAGTCGTTTCGTTTTTTTATAGATCCACGAGCTAAATGCTCGCTTTAGTCATCCTGAGCTCGGATGCTGCGCCGTTGAGACTTTATCGTTCCTCCCAAATTATTTGAGTCAACCCTTTGAGACTTAAATTTTACTTTTTGTGCATGGAATTGGCCCGCACGTAGCGAGTCCAAAATTTACAGATCGCTGGCTACGAGTTGGAGCGAAAAATTCGAAAATACGCGTCAAAGTTTGCAGACGCTTCTTGAATTTCAATCAGGCATGAAATCAATCGAATCTTTATTTGTATTTTCAACAAAAACCGTGAATATGTATAGTTGGCGCCAGGTTCGTCTGCTGAGAGACTTAAAAAGCTGCAAAATGGCCTGGAGCGATTTGCGTGAGAGTAAAAACGAAGTGTCGCGAAAAAGTACAGTAACAATGACGATTAAAAAATTAACAATCAGCAAAACCGATGAGAAACGTTTTCCAAGTGATTAAGAACGAAAATTTTTTAATTCAGACTATCGGAATATTTTTTTCGCTCGGTCTAAAGCTCTGAACATCACTCTGAAGTTTGCATCGTTGGAATGCAATGAATATCATTTTTATCTTTGACAAAAATAATTATTCAAATGCAGAATTTAATTGCGATGATAAAACGATCGATTTTTGCCACCCGAAAAGCTTATTGGCTTGAAAATTTGGGATGACATTGAAAATTGACCGAATCATCAATAAATTCAAATATTTTTCGATGCATTCGAACGTTGCGAACTTCAGCATCATAATTTTTATCAATTTTGACACTTTGAGCTGTAAATTTTTCTCTGCATGCAATTGACTTGAAATTTGGGAATTGGAACGAAATAAAATGCACGGAAAATGTGACTCTGAAGTTTGCATCGTTGAAATGCAACGAAATTCGTTTTTTATTCTTAGCAAAAATAATAATTCAAGCGCAGAATGTAATTACGATGATAAAATGATCGATTTTTGCCACCCGAAAAGCTTATTGGCTTGAAAATTTGGGATGCCATTGAAAATTGAACGAATTATCAATAAATTCAAATATTTTTCGTTGCATTCGAACGTTGCAAACTTCAGCATCATCCAGAGCGTTTGTATCTCTGGGCAAGCTGTATAGTAATCGTTTGCTGCTGTTGCATTGTACGTGACGATCCCTAAACAATATCGTGATGGGAGAGTGGCTTGAGGTCGGTGATTGCACGTCTCTGGGGTCCTCGGCGTAGCCTGATGGCCGACACTCTCTGGGATGCAAGAGCATAACGTAACAATAATGTCATACGTGCTCGTCCAAGTTATGGCGGTGAGGAAAAGGGAGAAAGAGGTTTTAGGAGAACGTTATAGTTGGCAGGAGGAGGACGAGGAGGGAGAAGGAGAACGAGAGTTGTAGGTTGTGAAGAGCAAATGACCCGAGCTACGTACAGGGAGATTGGAGAGAATGTTTTGACGTCGAATCGCCGTGCACGTCTCACTTTCACTCTAGTGGCTTGGCAGAAAAGGAGGATCGAGAGACCGAAAGACAAAAACGAGCGAGAGAGACAAAAAGGGCGAACAAGGCGAGAGAAAGACGAAGAATAATGCAGGGACGAAGAGAGGCTGGAGGACGAGGCTGAGGATGAAGCGAGGATCGTCTATAGACGATAAAGGTTAGAGCGCAGTAGACCAAAAGTTGCAAACTCGAAGCGACGCGCTGTCGGTCGCGAGGCACTTATGCAAATAGACCGAACCAAAAGCTGCTTTACATGAGGATGCAGGCTCGAGTATTTCCCTTAGCAGGTGAGGCTTTTCGTCTATAACGAGTGAGCCGGGGATCGCGATACACAAATACATCGCAAGTCGTAAGTGACGCGAATCGCCGCATGTTAACCGGAAGCGAAACTTGCGACAAGGACTCTATACGAGTTTGTGTGCATCTTGCTCGTGTGTACATTACGCAACAGCTACTCTCGGAGTATTCGGGAAAACCTGAAGGACCTGGCCAACCGCCATGACTTTCTCCTTATATTCGTGGATAATATAAAGTGTCGAGGAAAGGCCAAAGTTTCGACGCGACATGCTCGTTTATACTCGAGCAGGATTAACGTCGACGGAGGCTCGCAGGTGCAACATCACCGAGAATAATAAAACGCGAGTTCCTCGAGACTTGTTACACTTTGCGCGAAAGCATATCCGATGATGATAACAATCGAGGCTCCCTGCTGTGGGAAATTGTTGCACTAAAGCAACGACAGCTCGTAAATTTACCAACGATTTTGGGTGTTACGTCGCCGCAATAATAATTAGCAAGCCCAACGATGATGCTGAAGTTTGCAACGTTGGAATACAACGAAAAATATCTGATTTTATTGATGATTCGTTCAGGTTTCAATATCATTCAAATTTATCTAGCCGATATGCTTTTTGGGGCTCAAAATCGATCATTTTATCATCGTAATTAAATTCTGCACTTGAATTATTATTTTTGCTAAGGATAAAAAACGAATTTCGTTGCATTACAACGATGCAAACCTCAGAGTCATATTTTTCGTGCAGTTTATTCCATTCCAATCCCCAAATTTCAAGTCATTTGCATTCAGAGAAAAATTTCTAGCTCAAAGTGTCAAAATTGATAAAAATTATGATGCTGAAGTTTGCGAAGTTGGAATACAACGAAAAATATCTGATTTTATTGATGATTTGTTCAGGTTTCAATATCATTCAAATTTATCCAGCCGATACGCTTTTTGGGGCTTAAAATCGATCATTTTATCATTGTAATTAAATTCTGCACTTTAATTATTACTTTTGCTAAAGATAAAAAACGAATTTCGTTGCATTCCAACGATGCAAACCTCAGAGTCATATTTTTCGTGCAGTTTATTCCGGTCCAATCCCCAAATTTCAAATCAATTGCATTCAGAGAAAAATTTTCAGCTCAAAGTGTCAAAATTGATAAAAATTATGATGCTGAAGTTTGCAACGTTGGAATACAACGAAAAATATCTGATTTTATTGATGATTTGTTCAGGTTTCAATATCATCCAAATTTATCCAGCCGATACGCTTTTTGGGGCTTAAAATCGATCATTTTATCATCGTAATTAAATTCTGCACCTAAATTATAACTTTTGCTAAAGATGAAAAAGAATTGCGTTGCATTACAACGATACAAACTTCAGAGTCATCATTACGATTCACTGTAAAACTTTGCATTGAAAATTTTTTACGAGTTTTAATGACAACGTGTCATTTCGACTTTTTGATCGCGCGCAAGGTGCCTCAAACGTTAAGGGGCTTTGGAAGGACTGTCGAAGCGATAACTCCGTCAGACCGTAGACGAGGGAGAGCAAAGCTCTCTGCTTTTCTGAGCAGACACATAGATCGCCGGGAGAGCGAAAGGTATCGCGAACGCGCCAGCAAGTCGACGAGAATTCCGTAGATTCTCCGTGAAATTAACATCGCTAGGATTCCTCGAGCACCAGCAGTTGTTTGGAGCCGTGAATCACTCAGTTCTCTAACCAGCCGCATAAAGGCGACGCGATTGCGCAGAGTGGTCAGCGTTTTTGACCCGAAAATTCACCAAAATGTTTCTAATCTCTTGATTACCTTCGAATTAATTCCCGCGGCACAAGCGCGTGGCGAACAAATGCAAGAAAATAGACAAAAATCGAAATATTTTTTTGTGGCTTTATAAAAGTGTCGTCAAGTCTTAGGCGCGAGATCCAACGCCATCGTTCGCGAGTGGAGAGACAGAAGCGACGAGGATGGCTTGTTAAATTAAGGACCGAGGGCTCAGGGGGCGGAGGGAGGCGAGGAAAAGTCCCAACAAGTTGTGAGTTTGGTTGCGAGAGCGAGTTAACTCCGCGCGAGGAAACGACAGCTAATAAACTTGGCTGCTGCCATAAAGGCACCCCGAAAGGCCACAACGACGATGATGACGATGGGCCAACTCGGAGAGGATAATTTTCCACCGTTATATTCTCCGGCATCCTTATTCACATAGACGCTCTCGTGCACCGCTGCGTATATCATTGTGCACGGTATAGAGAAACCCTACGGGGTACATACAGTTGGAGCTTTTCGTGATAATAATTTGCCCGCGAAACTATTACGGCTGACCGTAAAATTAAGCGAGCGTTAAAGGAGACCCCCCACTCGTATATTCCCCATCCGCAAATTTCACCCTTGCACAATTTCGTACAGCACACACAATAAAATGCTCGCAGAGAGTTCAAATCCAACGACCTTTATCGCTTTTCACACTTGTCCCCACACATTTTTGGCTCACTTTTCGCGAATAAGTAATAAAAAATCAAATATTCCGAATATTATAAAAGAATAAAATATTCTTTTCGAAATTGGCTGCCAACGATCATTTTGTTTCCATTCAAATAATCATTTAATTAATGATTCTGGAGTTTGCATCGTTGGAATGCAACGAAATTCTTTTTTCTATTTGGCAAAAATAATTATTTCAATGGAGAATTTAATTACGATGATAAAATTATCGATTTTTGCCACTCGGAAACATAAAATTTGGATGACATTGAAAATTGAACGAATCTTCAATGAAATTCAATATTTTTCGATGCATTTCAACGTTGCAAACTCCAGCATCATGTAAATTATCCATATTTTAACAATTCTGAAGTTTGCATCGTTGGAATGCAACGAAATTCTTTTTTCTATTTGGCAAAAATAATTATTTCAATGGAGAATTTAATTACGATGATAAAATTATCGATTTTTGCCACTCGGAAACATAAAATTTGGATGACATTGAAAATTGAACGAATCTTCAATGAAATTCAATATTTTTCGATGCATTTCAACGTTGCAAACTCCAGCATCATGTAAATTATCCATATTTTAACAATTCTGAAGTTTGCATCGTTGGAATGCAACGAAAATTTTTATTTCATTGTTGATTCGTTCAATTTTCAATTCCATCCAAATTTTATGTTTTCGAGTGGCAAAAATCGATCATTTTATCATCGTAATTAAATTCTCCATTTAAAGAATTATTTTGGTCAAATAGAAAAAAGAATTTCGTTGCATTCCAACGATGCAAACTTCACAATCATCATTTTGTTCCCGTTTAAATAACCATCGAATTATAAATTCGCGTTTTTTTAATGAATTTTCATCGATTTTTCGCCATCTTGAATTTTTTGCAGAATTATTATACGAAATGGTAAGCTCGTTGTTTATTTGTGGACTCGTAAAATGATTTTTTGCAGTAACCTGATCAATTTCCATTGATGCTGGTGGACCTGACGCTCTTGTTTCAATTGAAAGTTTGAATGAAAAACGCGAGCATAAGTGGAACGAGTGCAAAGTGAAGGAGGTTGTGAAAAAAGCAAAGTAAACTCTGTTGTTTCGTTGTGGAGTGTACGAATGAGGAAAATACGTGTATCACCGGAGCCTGATAGTCAAAGAGCGATGTACTGGGTGTACGGAAATCGAAGAGTTACGACGAAGCGAGACTGCAATCAATGGCGAGGGAGAGTGAAAGGAGGAGGAGGAGGAGGAAGAGAAAGGGAATATGTGGGTGGGATGCTGCGAGGAGCAACGGGAAGGTCCATGCCCTGCTGTCTGTGTCTCTCGGCAGAATCGATTTTAGGAGCATGGTGGACCACCATAGGCTCGTTCGGGAGAGAACCCTCACTTCCCCAATATACCGACGAGCGACGACTCTCGTCTCTCTGTGAGTCGTCGTGTATGACGTGAAAATGGACTACGTACACACGGCCAGGCAGACCGACAGAAAAAGCACGAAACAGAGACCAAGAGTGAGTCGGTATCGCGGCCTGTGTAGCCGAAACGGTTCATTTTATTTTACGTTCACAATTTCTTTTCCTGTGGACCACGACGACGGATAAAAAGCTTGGAAAATCCTCGATTCATAATTGGCAATCTCCCAGGCTAATTCCAACTGCTTCATCGATTAATAATGACTCTGAAGTTTGCATCGTTGGAATGCAACGCAATTCGTTTTTTATCCTTAGCAAAAATAATAATTCAAGCGCAGAATGTAATTACGATGATAAAATGATCGATTTTTGCCACCCGAAAAGCTTATTGGCTTGAAAATTTGGGACGACGTTGAAAATTGAACGAATCATCAATAAATTCAAATATTTTTCATTGCATTCCAACGCTGCAAACTTCAGCATCATGATGAATGAGCAAAAAAACTCGATCTGGAACCTTCAAAGAAATGAATTTGGAGTAAAAATTTCTTTTTTTCTTCACCCGAAAGATTCTCTACCTCAATAATCGATCATTATTTTCAATTCGAGCCAGAAAATGACTTGTCGACTCCACTGGATTAGAAAAAACAAAAACATCCCGAGATTTTTACTCCCTATCGGTAGTTTCTCATGACTCTGAAGTTTGCATCGTTGGAATGCAACGCAATTCGTTTTTTATCCTTAGTAAAAATAATAATTCAAGCGCAGAATGTAATTACGATGATAAAATGATCGATTTTTGCCACCCAAAAAGCTTATTGGCTTGAAAATTTGGGACAACGTTGAAAATTGAACGAATTGTCAATAAATTCAAATATTTTTGGTTAAATTCCAACATTGCGAACTTCAGCGTCATCGAAAACATCATTTCTGCCTAAAATTTGAAAAATCAAAATGGAGAAACGAATGCGAGAAGAGAAAATCTATCAACGTGATGAAAATGCTGAGAACGAGCGCAAATACAATGGAGAATTGAGTGCATCATAAATATCAATCGTCGCGTGTACATTACTCGGAGCTTTAGCAAGTTATTGGGAGAAAGTAAGAAAAGAATTTGCCAAGCCAGCAAGCCAACGACTATGTCTGAGAAGTCGTGATAAGGGTAATAGACGCGAGTCGTATAATCGAATGTATATAAAAACGTGAATGTACATCGACAGTGGCACGGACGTGCTCGCCACTTCTTCCGAAGTGCAGGACATTCGAAAACGTTTTAACGTTCTGACGCTATCACCGCGCGAGCTCTTTACTTGGTCGAGAGAGTACGAACCAGACGTCGGGCCATTGTGTACGAGTCTTGGAACGTCCGGTTTTCAGTAAAATGGAATATCGCCGCGTATCCGGCAGTTTCGTTTACTCCTCGCGTTTTCATGCTTGTAACGGCGCTGAGAGAATAAAAATCAAAAACTGCCGTTACGGAATAAAATCTAGAAACGACCTTGAAACAAACGGGCCAATTTTTATAGTCGCGTTTTGCATTTTACGTTATTTTCTTTCGATAAAACTTGCGCAGGGCAATTCGCGGGATAAAAATTACTCAAAATTTTCATGAATTCGATTTTTATTCCATTTTTACGACCGTTTTTCGAAAAATACAAGAAAATCGGCGAGAGACGCTGAAAACCCTAAATTCTTGTCATTTTCATGGTATTTAAAATTGTCGAACGAAATATTTCCAACGAGTCCAAGGAAAAATCCTTTTTCTATTGATTTTTTGTTAAATTTCAAAAACCATGACAATTTTCACACCGATTTTGTGTTTAGATCTCCAAAAAAGATCGTTTTATTGTCCAGAGGAAATAATTAATGAAAATTTCGAGTTCTGCAAAAAAAAAACAGAATTTCGTTTCATTTCAACGATGCAAACGTCAGGATCGCAACAAAACAGATTTTTTGGCGTGTGTGATTATTTGCAGCCGAGAATCGCTGCACAAACTGCACTTTCGAGGCAAAATATATTTCAAAATATCGATCCAAAAATCCCCCAAAAAAAACCATTTCAATCAAATTTTCGATGATTTTGAAGTTTGCAACGTTGGAATGCAACGAAAAAAATATTTTATTTGATCATTAATTCGTTCAAATTTCAACGTCATCCAAATTTTTCGAGCTAAAATGTTTTCGAGTGTCAAAAATCGATCATTTTATCATCCTAATTAAATTCTCCATTAAAATAATTATTTTTGCCAAACATAAAAAAGAATTTCGTTGCATTCTAATGATGCTGAAGTTTGCAACGTTGGAATGCACCGAAAAATATTTGATTTTATTGTTGATTCGTTAAATTTTCAATGTCATCCAAATTTTTCGAGCCAAAATGTTTTCGAGTGTCAAAAATCGATCATTTTATCATCCTAATTAAATTCTCCATTAAAATAATTATTTTGCCAAACATAAAAAAGAATTTCGTTGCATTCCAACGATGCAAACTTCAGAATCATAATTTTCGATGGACTTGAATGAAAAGCTCAAATTTCCAGTAAATGAGTGCATGAGAATTGGCGTGCAATAGAAAACTCGCGTTGATTTTGTGACCACCAAGAGTAAAGCTCGCAATTCGATCAGTAACATGCACACAAGAACACGAACCGCGAAAACGTCGTTGCGGTTAAGGTCCCGAGAGCAATATACGCGAGATAGGCACTTACTTTTATTACGGCCCGTTCATCGTTTTATGATAGCGGACAGTTTTCCTATAGCGAGCCAACTACGACCGAGATATCTTGGTTCTTGCGTAGCAACGTGTTTTTTTTCCATCCCGAACGCGTCTGATATATCTAAAGATCATTGGACCTTCGCATGGGTCTTAAAAATCCGTTTTCCCCGAAAGCCTTACGACGATTCTTGAAAAAGCAGTAAAAAAACTTTGTAGAATCGTGCCAAGGTTTTGGAAAGCTGAGAGGCTAATCGTTCACACGTGAAGATTGCTTTGAGAACCGCGCTTGATAACTTGTCGAAAGAGATAGCGATCGGTGAAAGGATTTCCGGATCCGGTATACGAAAAGAGCAAGTTCGGATATTAAAACCAAGGAAAAAGCAGCGAGTGTCATTTAAATCCAAAGAAATACACACGACAGCAAGAAAATCATGACGTTCAAGTTTGCATCGTTGCAATGCAACGAAATTCATTAATTTTGTGGCAAAACTCTTTATAAAAATGTACAATTTTATTACAATGATAAAATGATCGATTTTTGCGGCCCAACAAGTAAATAAACTCGAAAAATTTCCATGTTTTATAAAATTGAACAAATTATCAATAGAAAAAAGTAATTTTCGTTGCATTCCAACGTTGCAAACTTCAATATCGTATTAATGTATTGAGAGTCACTTAAAATCGAGTACAGTAGCTCGAGAGTTGAGAAAAAAGCTTGAGCAAGATGGTTATCGATGACTAATCGACAATATCGATTCGCAGCAGGTTCTTGGGCGGTTTTATTGGCTTTGCCTCATGCAGAATGTTTCATGCATGGACAAGCAGCCAACTAGAAGGGCGTAAACGAAGCCCTCGAATCTGCTGAATGTTGTAAAACATTCGAGAGCAGGTTCGATCGCGACCGCGCACGAATATAATGACTGAATGATCATTTTATTATTCTTATTATCAACTACCAAGAGATCGAAGCGTATCGAACAGCTGAGAGCTCGATGTATGACCATTAAGAATGGATCTGAAGTTTGCATCGTTGTAATGCAACGAGATTCTTTTTTATATTTGGCAAAAATAATTATTTGAATTGAGAATTTAATTACGATGATAAAATGATCGATTTTGAGCCCCAAAAAGCAAATCGGCTGGATAAATTTGAATGATATTGAAACCCGAACAAATCATCGATAAAATCAAATATTTTTCGTTGTATTCCAACGTTGCAAACTTCAGCATCATAATTTTTATCAATTCTGACACTTTGAGCTGGAAATTTTTCTCTGAATGCAATTGACTTGAAATTTGGGGATTGGAACGGAATAAACTGCACGAAAAATATGACGCTGAGGTTTGCATCGTCGTAATGCAACGAAATTCTTTTTTATCTTTAGCAAAAATAATAATTCAAGTGCAGAATTTTAATTACGATGATAAAATGATCGATTTTGAGCCCCAAAAAGCAAATCGGCTGGATAAATTTGGATGATATTGAAACCTGAACAAATCATCAATAAAATCCGATATTTTTCGTTGTATTGCAACGTTGCAAACTTCAGCATCACAAGAGGCTCTGAAAAGATGAAAAACCGTTCAACATATTCGCAGATTGAAATAAATTTTATGATTTAAGTTGGCGACTGGTTGAACGAGTTTTCAAATGACTCGTCGTTTCGATGTAAATGCATGATAATAGTTTTTACTTCCTTATTCTCGCGGCTCGTTACTCGCAACCGCGTAGAATATATTCCCATTTGAGATTGCTCGAAACATGCACGAGGCTCCATCAACGATATCGACAAACTTGATGGATGGCAAAACGATCAACGGAAATGTGTGTGTGTTTTTAAATATTTTTCCCTATAATTTTCCACTGACGCGACACGAATCCCCCCCCCCCCCCCCCTCCCTTCGAGTACAAACCGGGTCGTTTTGACCCGCGAAAAATTTTCCCTCACCAATGTTTTGGCATTTTTCTAGGAAAAACGCATGTAGCTCGCGCTTGGCGCACACCCTGTAGGTGTCCTGGCAGGAAGGAACAAGGCGAGAGGCCTGAGCCTGGTTGATCCATTCATTCATGAATAATCGAGACTCGCCTGCACTCTTGCGACGTAGACGTTGGCAAATATAACGGAGATCGAGATTGTTTTTTGCTTTACTACTGGGCAAGTCCCATCCGAGAATCGCGTATTAAGAGAGAATGAAAAAAAAGATGAACAAAACGGTACGGCGTCCGGATCGGATTGGGTAAAGCCGCGCGGAGTACCGGCAAATCGGGAGTCACGAAACATTCACACAAATGCATCTCCGCGCGATGTTTCCAGAGACATGCAGAGAGAGAGAGAGAAAGAGAGAGCCGAGTGCGAACGACACGACGACGGATCGTTCGCTTACGCGCCAAATACGTAAACCTCGCGTGGGCAAACGACCAATTTTTACACCGGTCACCCACACGAAAACTTGATCGTGCGCCTTCGGAGCTCTCGTTGGCTAAACGAGTTTCCAAGCGTTTCTTTCACTCCCCGCGCTAAATAACACTCGCGAATGTTAACTTTTTCCTCACTAATAATAGAAACGTAATATTCAGGCGTAGTTGAAAGTCCTGGGAATCGTAAATCCATTGTTTCTTTGATGGAAACAATCT
Organism: Diadegma fenestrale; assembly: GCA_037043255.1. Classification (NCBI taxonomy): domain Eukaryota; kingdom Metazoa; phylum Arthropoda; class Insecta; order Hymenoptera; family Ichneumonidae; genus Diadegma; species Diadegma fenestrale. Next base: position 13,863,792 of record CM073317.1, read on the forward strand.
TTTTCGCACGCTCTCGTCGTCACTCGTTTCTATACGATGCTGAAGTTTGCAACGATCGAATGCAACGAAAAATATTTGAATTTATTGATGATTCGTTCAATTTTCAACGTCGTCCCAAATTTTCAAGCCAATATACTTTTCGGGTGGCAAAAATCGATCATTTTATCATCGCAATTACATTCTGCGCTCGAATTATTATTTTTGCTAATGATAAAAAACGAATTTCGTTGCATTCCAACGACGCAAACTTCAGAGACACGAGAAACTACCGATAGGGAGTAAAAATCTCGGGATGTTTTTGTTTTTTCTAATCCAGTGGAGTCGACGAGTCATTTTCTGGTTCGAATTGAAAATAATGATCGATTATTGAGATGGAGAATTTTTCGGGTGAAGAAAAAAAGAAATTTTTACTTCAAATTCATTTTTTTGGAGGTTCCAGATCGAGTTTTTTTGCTCATTAATCATGATGCTGAAGTTTGCAACGTTGGAATGCAACGAAAAATATTTGAATTTATTGATGATTCGTTCAATTTTCAACGTCATCCCAAATTTTCAAGCCAATAAGCTTTTTGGGTGGCAAAAATCGATCATTTTATCATCGTAATTACATTCTGCGCTTGAATTACTATTTTTGCTAAGGATAAAAAACGAATTTCGTTGCATTCCAACGATGCAAACTTCAGAGTCGTGTTTCTATGGAGTTGAGCTCAATCGATTGCGATCACGATAAATCATTTAGAATTGAGTGAAACTCTACTATACGCGTAATCGTGCGAAAAAAGTACGAAGAGTTTCCAGTCAGAATTGCTGCTGACTCAGTTCTCAAGAATCATTGAGAAATTTCTCTTCATACACGCGTTAAACAGACGATCCTGAAGTTTGCATTGTTTTTTATTCATTATTTCGATAATTGAGGCAACTTTTCAGCTTTTTAATGTAAAATCCGTAAATATCCGTGTAAAATCCGTAAAATAAAATAAAAATTGTTTTTATTCATTCAAAAATTGTTTTTTTTATTCATTATTTCGATAATTGAGGCAAGTTTTCAATTATTTAGTGTCAAATCCGGTTTTTGAATGGCAAAAATCGGTTGTGCGATATTTTTGATAAAAATTGCATGGAATTTTGCAATTTGCTTGAAAAGAAAATCAGTTTTCGTTGCATTTCAACGATCCAAACTTCGACATCGTTTATTTAGTGAGTGACGTGATTGCGTCGTTTGAAATTCACGGAACAGGTAGACGGCGTGATTTCTGAAAGAAAAGTCCTTTGCAATTTTCGCCTCCGACGCATCGTTTCCGAGATAAAAATTCATTTGTCAGAGCCAATCAGAAGCGCGGAGTTGTCGGCGTGGGCGTGGCCAGCGCGGAGCGCAATGCCCGCGCTCTCGGCTCGGACGCCCTCACTGCATCCCCCACGCGCGCAACTGCGCGAGTCAACCGCGGAATCGATGATTTCATGTCGCAAGAAGCCAGAATAATAATTTTTTTCGCATGTTTTCCCTCTCAAAACGAGCTCGATCACGGATTTTGCGAATTTAGATCGTAATTTTTGGGACACCGCGTAGACACGTGCGTAGCAATACGTTCGCGCATGGTTCGCGACTCTTAATATTTTTATATTCTATGCACATATTTTATTTATGAATAAGAGACAAGGATTCGTCTTTCCACTCGATCGTGAGACTGCTGACGAGAGACTTTCCAGAGATTCCATTTTTTTCTCCTCTTACTCACACTCTCGTAGACCAGACCGTCTACGAGTCAGGTTGCTGTGTCGTCCTCTCTCTTATAATACGATGCATAGGGGAAGAGATAGGACGGACCACAAAACACGTCTTAGCATCTTGCTAACGGATTATCTTTTGTAATACAAATGCACTCGAAACTTGCAGCTTGAAAATTAGAAGGAGAAATGCGGAGCGTGAAACGTTTCGAACGCGATTCTTCTCTGGTACAGTCGCGGAAAATGATTCTGAAGTTTGCATCGTTGGAAAGCAACGAAATTCTTTTTTATACTCGTCAAAAATAATTATTTAAATGGAAAATTTAATTACGATGATAAAATAATCGATTTTAAGCCCCAAAAAGCATATCGACTGGCTAAATTTGGACGATATTGAAACCTGAACAAATCATCAATAAAATCAGATATTTTTCGTTGTATTTCAACGTTGCAAACTTCAGCATCATAATTTTTATCAATTTTGACACTTTGAGCTGGAAATTTTTCTCTGAATGCAATTGACTCGAAATTTAGGAATTGGAACGGAATAAACTGCACGAAAAATATGATTCTGAGGTTTGCATCGTTGGAATGCAACAAAATTCGTTTTCTATCCTTAGCAAAAGTAAAAATTCAAGTGCAGAATTTAATTGCGATGATAAAATGATCGATTTTCGCCACCCGAAAAGCATATCGGCTCGGAAAGTTTGAATGACATTGAAAATTGAACGAATCGGCAATAAAATCAAATATTTTTCGTTGCAAACTTCAGCATCGTCGCGGAAACCGCCAACATTTCGGTTTTACCACGATTTTCAAATGCAAAACAAAGCTTTAGTAAGTTTACAAAAAATAATGAATTTTATTACTTCGCGATTCAAAATCTGAACGATTAACGACTTAAAAACTGTTAATAAATAATCGGATCAAGATTTGAGACAGTTTTCGAGTTCGTAGAAAATTTCTCTCCACTTTTCGATACCAGGAACTGAATTTCGAGCTCGGAGACACAAAAGATGATCAATCGTAAGAAAGCAAATTCGATGCTTGTAAAAATCTCGAAACGATTGATCGATCGAAACATCGTTTCGTAAAATCTTTACCTCAAGATATTTCCAAACTGGAATAAATTCGATCGTCTCGACCTCGAAATATTCGATCGTTATAAAAACGAAATTTTTTTTATAAAATATATGTCATCGTGTCAATAAAACTGCCATTTAATTTCTTTACAATCGAAAACTTTCTATTCCCCGAGTGTTGGACATGTGTAAAGGATTTTTGCTGTACGAGTGCGGATTCTATTGGCAAGTAACGGAAAGTGTAATCGCGGTGAATGGAAAGACGCGTATATATAATAATATTTTTGCTATGGCTGTGTTCGACCTTCGATGGTTCACTGATCTGAGGAGATTCCAATGCGGGCTTAATATGCACAAGCTAATAATATAACACAAACGCCATGACTGCACGACTTGTATATTCGCATATAGTTATAGAGCGAATCGTGAAAAATGAGTCGAATTGCGCATGACAGGTAAAAAGAATAAATTAACGAAGTTTTTTTGAATCTCCGAGCGTGCATGGCGACGTTTGCCAAGTAAATTCGACGCAAAGAAAATGTTGATAAACGCTCCGAAAAGTGTTTTTCTTACCTGGAAAAACGAGCGATTTTCAGAAACAGCCAAACATCCAAAATTCTCCGAAAAGAGTCGACGCACACTGTCGACTAGTCACGTCGTCGTTTTTCTCGATTTTTCATAGCCCGAAAGCAAAAGTTGAATTTTTGGTTTCACGAAAACTTTTGACACACACACACGAAATTGCGTACGCGACACGTAACGCGCGATGTCACTTTATGAGAATTCTCGGTAATTCGCGTCGGCACTCGAAAAAAAACACACGTGCAATAAAATCAAAGGGAACGACGAGAAACAAAGGAATATAAACAAAAACAATTCACGCGCGAACACGCGAAACGCGCTTGAGCACAAGTGTAACACGGTACGCGTCACCTGTTGCGCTCGCGACGAAGGGACGAGGTAAGACTGTGGAATGCGCGGCGATTGCGCGGACGCCGGTACCCCCCCCCCCCCCCCCTCGCTCGCGGGAACTCGCGACTGCGCTCTACGCGACACCTCGCGGCAACTCTATCGTATCCATGTGCCCCGTCGTGTATACAACCGCGCTCGGCAGTCACCGATAACGTAAACAAAGGGACGGACAGAGAGGGGAAGCGAGGTACGCGCTCGCTACTTCGCTCCACAGAAATAACAGAATAATATTCCAAAATCCTTTCAGTTATTTCCATTCTTCCCCATACAAATACGAATGTTTCGATGCGATTCGTCCTTCGGAATTGCGATCCGATCGAAATTTTGCTTGCGTTGTCAGTGAAAATGACGCCGCACGCAAAAACCTCGATACATAAAAATCGTTTTCATCATTTTGTTCAATCATTTTATTAATTTTTATTATTATTAATTATTAATCAATATTAATATTATTAATAATTAATTCTTCCGTGGCTACGCGTCCGTTATATTTACTGCGCACCAATTTCCACGAGCTCGAGTCCTGAGAATTAAATAAATGACGCGAATGATTCTGAAAGCTCGCAATATTTCTAAATGACTGTCTGCACTCAAGAAAAAGCTCAAAATTGGCAATTTCGCACGAGTGCGCGCTCGAATCTCGAAAATTTCTACTCCCCCAACGTCGGAATCATGAATTATTATAAAAAATTTATTTTTTCGTGACGTAGAGAATCTTTTTGACGAATAAATTCCTCGCATTGCGAAAATTGCGATGAAAAATTTTCGGAGATTTTCTCGAGCGTCAAAAACCATCAATTTCAATAAAATAAAAAATACAAATTCATTTTTTCCCCTTGTTAACGCTTCGAGTTCACGCAATTTTCTGCCAACGACTGCGTTTTCCCATTTGATTTTGGTTTTGGTCAAAAAATTCAATTAGGCCCGCAAAATATTGAAAATTACTAGAAAAAAAAAAAAAAATTGTATTCATCGTTATACAACGATTTAAAAAATTTCGCATTCGAGGGTGAAACGTTTTTCTACTCCGAAAGTTGCGAATTGATATTTTTTTCGTCGAGTTTCACTCGAAAGCGTTTTTTTCTTTGCTCTACTCGTCTGGCAACCGGAAATGCGATGTAAATTAGTTTACGATGAAAATCGACGTGCACGAGATTCGGAAAAAACTTTAGCAACGTTTTTGTACGAAATGAGGGAAAAAAGTGACGAATTTTGACGTGAAAAAACAATTTATTCAATATTTTTGATACAACGGCAAATTGCCTGATGTCGTTGTGGCCTTTTTCCTAAAACACATCCACGATTTGGGCGGTTCGTATTCGGCCGCAGGTAGGAGCGAGGGGTTGAACGTAAACGGCAAGTGCCAGCCGTTTCTGTCCTCCTGAACGATTGGGACGTAGTTGGGAGGATTGTTCAACTTAATTGCGAGCGTACCATTTTTCGCAGTCACCGCAACTGGCGAGAGCTGATGTGTCATTTGCCAGTTTTTGAAAATCTTTTTCGTTTGAGGATCCTGCAGAAGCGTCGCGTGCTGTCTCATCAAATCTCTCGAAACGAACATGGTCGATGGTCCGGAACTCAACGTCGCGTATAACATGTACGGATCGTCAGCTGTTCTGTGGGTTCCGGACAAAAAAGTCAATTTTTCAAAATTACATAATGAAAATTAAAGAAAAATGCGAAAATCGCTATTTTTTAAAGTTTCCGGTCGGAGAATTTTATTAAAAGTTGCTGCGAACCTCGCGTCGCTGAAATTTTCAGTCGATTTTTCAAAATTACATAATGAAAATTAAAGAAAAATGCGAAAATCGCTATTTTTTAGAGTTTCCGGTCGGAGAATTTTATTAAAAGTTGCTGCGAACCTCGCGTCGCTGAAATTTTCAGTCGATTTTTCAAAATTACATAATGAAAATTAAAGAAAAATGCGAAAATCGCTATTTTTTAAAGTTTCCGGTCGGAGAATTTTATTAAAAGTTGCTGCGAACCTCGCGTCGCTGAAATTTTCAGTCGATTTTTCAAAATTACATAATGAAAATTAAAGAAAAATGCGAAAATCGCTATTTTTTAGAGTTTCCGGTCGGAGAATTTTATTAAAAGTTGCTGCGAACCTCGCGTCGCTGAAATTTCGTGTTAATCGACGATCGATTATTGAAACTTTCGATTTTTGTTGATTATTTGGTTTTTTTTTCGAATATTGACGGATTTTTTTTACTGACCCGTTTTGAGCTAAAAAAACGTCCGCATGATGTTCGATGTAGCTCAAATCCAACTTGGGCCATGATTTCATGTGTTGTCGTCCCAGGACCAAGACTTTTTTGCCCATTTTCTCTGCACACAAGGCGACTGTGCTCTTGACCTGCATAAACGCGTGTTTCGTTTGTTGGAATCATTTTTTCGCGAGTCTTGCGATTGTGGATATTGTTAACGTGGAAAGTTTGCTTACTAGATGTCCAGCAACTTTTCGTGCCATTTTCGACAAGTACGCCACGTTCAAGCCGTCGATGACGATGTCCCAAGGCTTGCGCTGCTCGACAAATTGCAGGAAAAACCTCAATTCTTTTGGCGTCGTTTTCTGGTAAACGTCGCCGCCGATTATCACGTTCTCGCGTACCTCTTTCGCCAATTTCGAAAACATGCTCGCCGGAATTTTGAAACTCTCCAATCTGTGTGAGCAGGTTCGACACGTCCCGCTGTAAAAAGAGGACAAAAAATTCATGATGCTGAAGTTTGCGACGTTGGAATACAACGGAAAATATCTGATTTTATTGACGATTTGTTCAGGATTCAATATCATCCAAATTTATCCAGCCGATACGCTTTTTGGGGCTTAAAATCGATCATTTCATCATCGTAATTAAATTCTGCACTTGAATTATTATTTTTGCTAAGGATAAAAAACGAATTTTGTTGCGTTCCAACGATGCAAACCTCAGAGTCATATTTTTCGTGCAGTTTATTCCGTTCCAAATCCTAAATTTCGAGTCAATTGCATTCAGAGCAAAATTTCCAGCTCAAAGTGTCAAAATTGATAAAAATTATGATGCTGAAGTTTGCAACGTTGAAATACAAAGAAAAATATCTGATTTTATTTATGATTTGTTCAGGTTTCAATATCATCCAAATTTATCCAGCCGATACGCTTTTTGGGGCTTATAATCGATCATTTTATCATCGTAATTAAATTCTGCACTTGAATTATTATTTTTGCTAAGGATAAAAAACGAATTTTGTTGCATTCCAACGATGCAAACCTCAGAGTCATATTTTTCGTGCAGTTTATTCCGTTCCAAATCCTAAATTTCGAGTCAATTGCATTCAGAGCAAAATTTCCAGCTCAAAGTGTCAAAATTGATAAAAATTATGATGCTGAAGTTTGCAACGTTGAAATACAAAGAAAAATATCTGATTTTATTTATGATTTGTTCAGGTTTCAATATCATCCAAATTTATCCAGCCGATACGCTTTTTGGGGCTTATAATCGATCATTTTATCATCGTAATTAAATTCTGCACTTGAATTATTATTTTTGCTAAGGATAAAAAACGAATTTTGTTGAATTCCAACGATGCAAACCTCAGAGTCATATTTTTCGTGCAGTTTATTCCGTTCCAATCCCCAAATTTCAAGTCAATTGAATTCAGAGAAAAATTTCCAGCTCAAAGTGTCAAAATTGATAAAAATTATGATGCTGAAGTTTGCAACGTTGGAATACAACGAAAAATATCTGATTTTATTGATGATTTGTTCAGGTTTCAATATCATCCAAATTTATCCAGCCGAAATGCTTTCTGGGGCTTAAAATCGATTATTTCATCATCGTAATTAAATTCTGAACTTAAATTATTACTTTTGCTAAAGATGAAACAGAATTTCGTTGCATTACAGCGATGCAAACTTCGGAGTCATTAAAATTCTTGAGTTCAGTGAATAAGCTGAGAAATTTTTTATGCCGTTTTTTCATTATTCTAGAATTTTTTTCAATGCAGTTTTCGGCGTGCATTTGACCGAATTACGGTCGTAATCGTGCTTTAAATTAGTCGTAAAAAATGTATAGTTTGCAGCAAAGTTTTCGAAATATTGCGATAAAAATGAAGAGAAATCGTTCGTCCTTTTTTTTCAAGAGACTAAATCTTCGTTTCCAAATCATTGTACGTTCTTTAGCAGAGCTGGTAATAATTATTCAATATTTGCCCGGCCAATAAAACGATCCTGCGACCAAAAAACTCAATGGACACGAAAAATTGGCACGATTTTCAAAATTCAGCAAAATATTCAATAGAAAAAAAAAATTCCCATGAATCTCAACGTTGCAAAAATTTCCGAGTCATGAGAAAACGACGTACGCATCTCGGATGGAAGTTCGTTCGACGCTCCATCCCAAGTCTTTGAAAACTTGGGCATAACGATCGATAACTTCGACATAAGCCTGATAATCGCGTTCGCTCCAGAATTCGAACATTTTTCCGATCTCGCCCTCCAAGTCTTCGCCTTTAAAGTTCCTCGTGCAATATTCCAGGTAAGCTATAAAAACGTGCTGTTCAGGTTGCAGCCTCTCGAACGCTTCCCTGAGATATTTCCAGCCGATTTCCGGTTCATCGTGCTTGAAGGCCGCCCCAATAATTGCCGAATAAACGCACATTCTAGGGTTCCCGGATAATTTAATGATTTCACAGAGCTCCAAAACTTCTTTCCATCTGTCGGTTTTCGAGATACCGAGCAGACAACATTCCGCTGTGAATCCGTCCATTACCGGATATTGCGATCGTATTTTTTCGTAAATCTCCAAAAGAAGCGCCAGTTCCTTTTCGCTCAGTTCACAATCGGTTTTCATGTAACACAACTTGAGGTAATGCATCATAAGAACGAGTTTCATGTTCGGCTGCATTTTCCATAAATACTCTATATAGGCCATCGCGGTGCTCAGTCTTTTTCGCTCCAAGCTCAAATGGACCATCAACATGTCAACTTTGTCTTCCGATATCTGAAAATTCTGCGACCCCAAGAGATCTTGACGGGCCATCACGAAATCGCTATCTTCAAAAGTTTTATTCTCGTCCAACAATCTGTTGATCAGAAAATCTTGATTTCTCAGTACCGAGACGGTCGCAGATTTTATCGGCGGTTTCACTTGTTTTGCGGTGTCCAAACACACGCTGGGAGCTTCTTTCGTCAAATGTCGCAGCGTTTGGCTCCATATCCCGAGGCTTCGTCTCAACAGCGACATTTCGGAGGAATCTGCGCAGAAGCAATAAAAATATTTTCAGAGAATCCGTTGCTAATTTCGGTCTCGATTGAGAGTTTCGGTTTTTTCCTAAACCGGATGCAAAATACGGAATAAATATTGAATCACAATCGAAATTTTTTTGATTGCAACGCAACGATGCAAATTTCAATACGCGCTGTGTGGGAAAAAGTTAAGGAGGTTCCGTTATGGCGCAGGGAATAACGAATCAAGTGACGCACAATTCCTAAGAAAAAATGACGATCCGCTTTTCGTTTAGCGAGCGATCCGTTGCGAAACTCCTAAAAAATGAGATTTTCCGAGCATTCCGTCGATTTTAACTAGAAATTTCTCCTCCAAACATTCGTTGACCCCACAATTTTTTTATTGATTCGAAATCCTTGGAGTTTTTTTTATAAATTGAGATTTTAATACGCGATTTATCTAATCGCGAAGTATTTTTAATATTTTTCTGATTTCATAAGGGTGAGAAATTTGCGTAAAGCCAATGTTGAATCAAGTGACTTTCGACTTGGAAAATATTTAGTAAAACTTTGTTGACCTAGGACGATTTTATAAATTCATTATTCATGAATGACGATCTGCTTTTCGTTTAGCAAGCGATCCGTTGCCAAACTCCTAAAAAATGAGATTTTCCGAGCATTCTGTCAATTTTAATTAGAAATATCTCCTCCAAACATTCGTTGAGCCCACTATTTTTTTATTGTTTCGGAACCCTTGGAGTTTTTTTTATAAATTGAGATTTTAATACGCGTTTTATCTAATCGCGAAGTATTTTTAATATTTCTCTGATTTCATAAGGGTGAGAAATTTGCGTAAAGCCAATGTTGAATCAAGTGACTTTCGACTTGGAAAATATGTAGTAAAACTTTGTAAATAACAACAAATTTCGTTTTCAGATTTTCCTCTAATTGTCGCTCTACTAACGGAACCTCCTCAATCCACATTTTCAGACTTTTGCTTCATTCGATAGTTAAAATCAGGCAATTTTGCTGTGTATTAGAAAAACGTAAAATCTGAAATACGCGAAAAGCGAATTTACGTTCGTTGCATCGTAAACATCCTAACCTCACTTATCGCCGTGTTATTGTAGAAATTCAAGAATCATTTTTCACGTGGAAAGCGATGTCGAGTGTTTTTATTATTTCAATTAACAAGGAAATTCAACACTGTACGGGAAATAATTGAAATTACGAGTCAACTTTTATTTATCACGAAAACAAGTAAAACTTAAACAAAAGGGAGCGGAAACCGGTCTGCAGCTCACGAGAAAAACGTTTGGCTTTCCAACCTCACTTTTGGCGAGACGGTTGGATTTTAAAGTTGCAAGATCGCAGCAGCGAGAATCGGTGTCACAGGGACAGTCAAGGTCAATGATTCCGAGAAGGAAAATCAAAGTTGTCGAACGTTTGTAACACTTTTTATAATCGTAGTTGTGTGTAAATTTATTTTTTATTTCGAACAAAGTGTCTGCGCGGCGAGGAAGCGTTTTGATTGGCCGGCGCGTCGATAATCGCGTCATAAATTCATGTCGCACGTGCATGCAAGTGACGTAGCGAGCAGACGACAGTTCCCTTGTCGCCAAATATTGAAACGTCAAAAAACGAATTTGCTCACCTTTTTCAACGTGTAAACACTTTGGATCTTTCGCTGAAAAACAATTTTTGCAAAAAAAATGAAGGAACAACGATCGAATTGAAAAACGTTTATTTTTCTTGCAATTCGCTTACATTGGCGTTTACTTTTACGAGTAAACACATCGCGGGCTCCAAGAACCAATCGCAAAAGTCGGCCCTGCCGCCAGTATAACGGAGAGACCTCGATGATAATAGCTGATAAAACGAGCTTATAAAATAAACTGATTAAAACGAGTGGAGATGATTCTTCAGTTTTCTCTCGCGTTCTATCAATGTTGGAACGTTGAGTAATGTTAATTTTGTACTTTCAAGACACGATTTGGTGACGCGTTGTTCAAAGAATGTAGAGAAAGTCGATGAATCGTTTTATTGGCTTTTTTATTCTGCGATCTTGAAAAACTGTGATCGAGAGGCATTTACGCGTTAATTATTTGCTCGGAGTGCGATCGCGAGTGTTTTCCAACAATTACGATATCGATCTGCACTAATCTCGCGCAATTTCTCGAGTCTCTTCGTGGAAAGGAACAAGGAAACGAATATTGATGTGAAAATCGAATGAAAATTGTGTCAAGCTTTTTCTCCACTTGTTCGTTATCGATTCTTTTTGTTTTTTGCGTCGTGCATACACAATGGAAAATTACACTTCGGACTCGAGCGATTCCGACTCGAGCTCCAAGACTTTCGATCTCTCTTACTTAATGCTCGACTCTGATTTGCTCAACGAGCATATTCTCGCTGCTAAAGACCCGCAAAACGTCGAGACCATTTTGCTCAACCATAATCGCATCAATCTCATCCCACAGACCATCGCCAAATTCACGAATCTCAATACTCTCGATCTCTCCAATTGCAACCTCAACAGACTGCCCGATTTTCTTGGCGACTGTCCACTCACTTGTCTCATCGCCAAACACAATGGACTCACCAACGAATCTCTACCCAAAAGCCTCGAAAATCTTCCCGGACTTCGCGAACTCAATCTCAGCGGAAATCGACTCACCGAATTTCCTACTCAAGTCCTGGATCTCGCCGCTCTCAAGTATCTCTATCTCGGCGGCAATCGTATCACCAATATCGACAAAGATCTCTGGAAACTTCAAAAGTAAGATTTTTTCGGACCTGTAATTTTTCGAAATTTTCTCAATACTGCGAATTTATGACTCTGAAGTTTGCATCGTTGCAATGCAACGAAAAATATCTGATTTTATTGATGATTCGTTCAGGTTTCAATATCATCCAGATTTATGCTTTTTGGGCGTTAAAATCGATCATTTTATCATCGTAATTAAATTCTACACTTGAATTATTATTGTTGCTAGGGATAAAAACGAATTTTGTTGCATTCCAACGATGCAAACCCCAGAGTCATATTTTTCGTGCAGTTTATTCCGTTCCAATCCCCAAATTTCAAGTCAATTGCATTCAGAGAAAAATTTCCAGCTCAAAGTGTCAAAATTGATAAAAATTGTGATGCTGAAGTTTGCAACGTTGGAATACACCGAAAAATATCTGATTTTATTGATGATTTGTTAAGGTTTCAATATCATCCAATTTTGTCCAGCCGATAAGCTTTTTGGGGCTTAAAATCGATCATTTTATCATCGTAATTACATTCTGCACTTGAATTATTACTTTTTCTAAAGATAAAAAAGAATTTCGTTGCATTAAAACGATGCAAACTTCAGAGTCATCGAATTTTCACACTTGAATTTTCTTTTTTTCTCAATTCCGACTCGTCACGTGCATTCTGTCGATTTTTTAATCCAAAATTCAATTAAAAAATATATTGCAGTTGGACTGCAATTCTAGCAGATTCGAATTTCCACTGCCAAAAAAAATCGTTGAATTATGCAAAACAAACAATAATTTGCCACGTTTTGAAGTTGAAATTTTTTTTTTCATAAATTGATGCCAAGTTTCGCGTTTCACGGGAATTTACCGAGAAACGTGAAGAAAATTATTGCAAGATGCGTTAAGAAAAATTGCAAAGAATTTTTTGGCGTGTTGTCAAAATTGAATGAGCTAATTATTTAATATAATTGATAATTATTTAATTTGATAATTATTTCAAGAAAAAACGATTCTGAAGTTTGCATCGTTGGAATGCAACGAAATTCTTTTTTATATTTGGCAAAAATAATTATTTAAATGGAGAATTTAATTACGATGATAAAATGATCGATTTTTTGCCACCCGAAAACATATCGGCTCAAAAAATTTGAATGACATTGAAAATTGAACGAATCGACAATGAAATAAAATATTTTTCGGCATTGAAATTGTGCGAAATATTGAAGAGATTTGTAAAAAATCGCGTACGTTTTTGTTGGCCAGGCTTCAAGTGTTGGGAATGGGTGGAAACTGTTTAACGGAAGTTCCATCGACGCTGGGAAAATTGCGAACTCTCCAGGCCCTTGTACTGTGCGACAACATGTTAGAAAGTTTGCCAGGCTCCATAGCGAATCTGAAGAATCTCAAGTCTCTCTTGCTCCACAAGAATCGGCTAAAAACTCTGCCGACCGAAATAATAACGTTGAAAAACTTGACAGAGTTGTCGCTCAGGGACAATCCCCTTGTCGTCAGGTTTGTCTCCGATATGACGCACAATCCTCCGTCTCTGCTGGAAGTCGCTGCAAGAATGATCAAAACGACCGACATCAATTACAACGAATTTGAATTGCCGAGGAATCTTATTGATTATTTGGACAGCAGTCATCATTGCGTCAATCCCCGGTGCAAAGGTAATTTCTACAAAACGCCACAACGTTTTAAAAATCTTTTCCCATCGTTTCAAAAATATCGTTCAAATTTTTTTCGCCGCCGTTTTCATGTTTTTATTCTGTTCCAGGCGTTTTTTTCGACAACCGCGTCGAACACGTGAAATTTGTTGATTTTTGCGGCAAATATCGATTGCCTCTGTTGCAATATTTGTGCAGCAGCAAATGCATCGAAAAAAGGGAAGGCGATGAAGAAGTCGTTAGCGGCGCAATGATCAGAAAAGTACTTTTAGGATAAAGTTATCAAGTTCTGGGTCAGCGATTTGACTTTTAGCAACCAGAAAACTGTGTTGACGATTTACGATTGTTTTACGATAATAAAAAATTGTTTATCTTTCTGTTACATAAAACTGTGTTTATTTCCAAGTTTCAAGCAACTCGTAAATTTTCATTGTCCGTTTTACAATTCAATCGTGTCCATGTAATTAGTTGTAATTGTTAATTACAATGAAATTCTCACATCGTTCGCTTTTAATCGGAAATTTTAAACGTTGAATTCACAGAAATTACATCGATTTGTTACGAGACCTCTCAAGGTCACGCGGTCAGAAAAAAGTGTAAAAATTCGCAAATTTCACTGAATTGAATTAAATTTTCGAATTAACTTGAATATAATACGAAGATTCGTAAAATTTTGATTAATTTCGGAAATCGTGCTCGGTTTCAACGGAATTTCGAAGTTTCAAGCGGCTCGTAATTTTTCGTATTTTTTAGAATTTAATCGACGCCGATGTAATTAGTTGTGATTGTTAATTATGATGAAATTCTCACACCATTCGTTTAATCAGAAATTTCAAACATCGCGGATTGTGACAGAAAAAACATCGATTTGTTACACGAGACCTTGAGAGGTCACGTGGTGAGACGAAAACGTGTAAAAATCCACGAATTTCACTGAATCTGGATCGTTTTTAAATTAAGTTAAATATAATACGATGATTCGTAAAATTTTGATTAATTTCCGAAGTCGTGCTCGGTTTTAATTGAAGGAAACGTCACGAAAGAACGAGCGACGTGTTTTGAATATTAATTTCGAGATTTCTTGCGTTTCATTCGTATAAATTCAGTCACAAAACTGTTTTTAATGCGGTAATTAACTTACGAACACTTTGAGAAAAAACCATAATCGTTAGATCGTAATTATCGAAAGATTCGACACAAATTCTCTTGCCGTATCATCGCGATTCAACTTGAATCCTCGGAACCGTTACGTCTGTCAAATTCTCGGCTTTCTTTGTTGTGGTTCAATAACGTTCGAACTGAAGTTATCGTTGCATGGTCGCCGTCGTTCGGTCAACTCAGAGAAGTGACAGAGAACGCCGACAGATGGCGCCACGTGAAAATTCCAACAGTTTTGCTCCCCACTTTTATCTACAGCGTCAACTTCCGGAAATCTGACGTGTACAAAGTGTACAAGTACAAAAGTCAAACAGCAGCACGACGCATCAGCTGTTAGGTTAGAAAACGCTCGAGCTCTCTCTGTTATCGTTTTAATTTTGTTTTTCTTCTAAATATACAGTAACTACGAGCAACAAAGTGCCGAAAAGATGTTGGATTTGTTCACAATATTTAGCAAGGGTGGCATCGTCTTGTGGTGCTTTCAAAGTACTTCGCAGATTTTTACACCGAGCGTAAATGCCTTGATACGCAGTGTTATTCTACAGGTGAGCACGCAGACGATTTACTCTTATTATTTCGTTCCAATATCAGAGCATACGCGAAGTATTAACGAACGTCAACGTTCCTCAGTCTTTTCCATTCTTCGGGTTAAATAAAACTTACAAGAATGTATCACGAGGCATGACTTGTCAATCTAGCACGACATCATAATTCAATTACGAATGTCCGCGATCAGCCACTAATTAACATATGTTTACATAAAATCGACTCTCGTACGGAACCGAGTCTTCGTATCGTGTCAACGCGTGAAATTCATCCAATAACCTTCTAGAATAATTTCTATAAACAACAACTGTCAACATCTCACATTGCGAACTCGTGTCCAACCATTGACGAATCTCTTGGACTCGTAATTACCGTACGAAAAAACTAAAACAACTAACCACTAAAAATTCGTGCGAAAAAACCGAAAATTTTTTTAATTCAACGGAAAAAAGGAAAATTTCAATATCTGCAACGTGGAATAAATCACGATCGGGAGAAAAAAAAAAAAATACGTGATTCTTGAAAATCCTTTAAAATTCTGTAATTCATGAGAAACAATTTGCAAAAATTCTTGAAAATAGTTGGAATCGCGGTCTTTGGAGTTAAAGTGTCTTGTAGCGATTTTCAAATGTAATTTTTGCGAGTCGTTACCGCAACTCTTGATTATTTCTTCGTTAACAATTGTATAATTGGCCAAACGCTCAATCAGAAAATTATTGAAATCTCCGTGTCTTAAAAACTTTTTTTTATCAATTAAAATGACCCAAAAGCGTAACGAACTATTTTCTCCACAAATAAA
Organism: Diadegma fenestrale; assembly: GCA_037043255.1. Classification (NCBI taxonomy): domain Eukaryota; kingdom Metazoa; phylum Arthropoda; class Insecta; order Hymenoptera; family Ichneumonidae; genus Diadegma; species Diadegma fenestrale. The sequence continues at coordinate 13,879,692 of CM073317.1, forward strand.
TGAAAAATAATGCAACTTTTGCGTTATTAATGATTCTGAAGTTTGCATCGTTGGAATGCAACGAAATTGTTTTTTATATTTGGCAAAAATAGTTATTTAAATGGAGAATTTAATTACGATGATGAAATGATCCATTTTTGCCACTCGAAAACATAAAATTTGGATGAAATTGAAAATTGAACGAATTAACAATAAAATGAAATATTTTTCGTTGCATTCCAACGTTGCAAACTTCAGCATCGTGCGTTTTTGAACACGACTGAAATTTTTTTTTAGGAGCGCACCGGCAACAACATTTTCGATCATGATTCGCTGCGGCTTCAATACAAACTGGACAACGAGTTTGAGCTTGTGTTTGTGGTCGCTTATCAGAAAATATTGCAACTGTCGTACGTTGACAAATTTCTGAACGACGTACATTTGGAGTTCAGGGATCGTTTCAAAAATGAATTACAAACTTGTCAGTGGTTCTCCAATTACGATTTCAACGACGATTACGAAAAGATACTCGCTTCTGCGGAACAATGGGGCAAACGGCAAGCCAAGCTCCCCAAGCAAATGCGTACCTTTGACGAAAGTCTCAAGTCCAAGAAAACTGTAGCTAGTATGATAGAAAGGAAAGACGATAAAGATACGAAAAAGCAAGGTATGCGTTTTCGTGTTCTGGCCACATTTTTTAACATTTCTCTTCAAGTTTGCTGTATTGGGATAAAACAGAATGCTTGGGTAGGCTAAAATCATTTACATTTAGAAAACGTTAAGCAGAGACTGGATTTTTAAGGAAATTTGTTTACATTCAGACAAAGTTAAAATAATTTACCACGAGGAGGATTTTTTCTTAGTCCAATTATATGCAAACTTGTGATGCTTTGGGAATCATGATTCTGAAGTTTGCATCGTTGGAATGCAACGAAATTCTTTTTTATATTTGGCTAAAATAATCATTTTAATGGAGAATCTAATTACGATGATAAAATGATCGATTTCCAACCCCAAAAAGCGTGTCGGCTGGATAAATTTGGATGATATTGAAACCTGAACAAATCATAAATAAAATCAGATATTTTTCGTTGTATTCCAACGTTGCAAACTTCAGCATCATAATTTTTATCAATTTTGACACTTTGAGCTGGAAATTTTTCTCTGAATGCAATTGACTTGAAATTTGGGGATTGGAACGGAGTAAACTGCACGAAAAATATGACTCTGAGGTTTGCATCGTTGGAATTCAACAAAATTCGTTTTTTATCCTTAGCAAAAGTAATAATTCAAGTACAGAATGTAATTACGATGATAAAATGATCGATTTTGAGCCCCAAAAAGCATATCGGCTGGATAAATTTGGATGATATTGAAACCTGAACAAATTATCAATAAAATCAGATATTTTTCGTTGCATTCCAACGTTGCAAACTTAAGCTTAATTTGGGAATCTTTTGGGAAGCTTTCGGCTCTTTTGCTTTCAGGAAAAAAGAAAAAAAGCCTCGGAGAGGATAACTATTGTGAGTTTGGGATTCTCCTTCGCTTGTGGTTCGAACTTTATACACTAAATCACTTTGCACGCTTTTTTTTTTATTGCTCAATATTTCAGCTGATTTTCGACGTCCACTGTCATTTATTAATTGCACTGGCGTTTCATTAATTATCAAACAATGTTTAATTACCTTCATGTTTCACTTTTAATCACAATTCGTCGAGTATTCATTTTAATTTAATATTCTTCATATTGCTCTGCAAGTTTATTTGAATTTTTGATTCAATTCAATCAATTTATCGAATTTATCAATTAATCAATTTATCGAATTTATTTTTGCATGTTTCTTGCTTCAAATTTTACGAAGCAATTTCGTGACGATTGCAGATCGAATTTTCTCGTAATTTTAGTAACGAATGTTTCGTCTTGTTCAGTGAAAATACAAGAATCGCCGAAACCCGAGCCAACGATCAAACCAGCGGCTGTCGAACAAAACGGCGATGCGGAGCATGACATTTTCCTTGCAAATCGTTTACGCCTCGCCCAGAAAATGGGAGGACCGAAAAAAAAGGCTGACAAGCAGTAAGTCGATCGTTCTTCGCATTATTTCGTTGGACTCGAAACTCCGAATGGCTTTAATTACAATTTTTGAAATATTCGTAATAAATTGTTAGAAAGAGTCCCAAACCGGAAAAAGCGGGGAAAAAACCTCGAGTTTGGGAGTTGGGGGGAACCAACAAAGATTTGGCAAGTCTTGAACGTACCAAGGACAGACCCGACGAGGCCGGCGATTACGTCCAAGCCGATACGACTGTGAGTTTTGGAATTTTGAATTTTTAGGCAAAATCTGATGAAAATTCAATTTTTATTGGGTTTTTTGTGATTTTTTAGCTGATCGGCAAAATGAAAGGGGGAATCCGGGATTTGGAAGTGGAGAGCTCGTCGGAGGAAGAGTACGAGGAGGAAAATGACGAAGAAGTGCGAGCGGTGAAGCCTCAAGCGGTTAAAAAATCGAGCGGAATGTTTTCGATGTTGCGAGGCCTCGTTGGGAACAAATCGTTGAAGCACGAGGACATGATCCCCGTGCTGGACAAGATGAAGGATCACTTGATCGCGAAAAACGTCGCAGCTGACATTGCCTCGAAGCTCTGCGATTCCGTGCGAGTCAAGCTCGAGGGAAAAGTTCTTGGGACGTTCGACAGTGTCGCGAACACCGTCAAAACGACTTTGACCGAAGCACTCGTGCAAATATTGTCGCCAAAAAGACGCGTCGACATACTGCGCGACGCTTTCGAGGCCAAGAAAAATGGGCGACCTTACGTTATGTCCTTCTGCGGTGTCAACGGCGTTGGCAAATCGACCAATCTCGCTAAAATTTGCTTTTGGCTTATTGAAAACAACTTTCGCGTTCTTATCGCTGCCTGCGACACATTCCGGTGAGTTTTCCATGCAATTTCCAAACTCGAAACTTCAATTTAACTCTTCGTCGTTACACTGGGTTGATTCAACCCAGTCCATTTTCGAACCCGTATTGTGACCAATCTATCGGCCCGAAAATTCTCAAAAAATTACTGAACAACCCTTGGACATTCCAGTTTAGATACGAAAAACTTTCCCGAAAGAAATCCAAGGCTAACATTTTTTTTAAATGCAAAATGAAGAAAAAAAACGGGAAAAAAAGTTTTTTCACTAAAATAATCGTCACTTTGTGGATTTTCAATATTTTTGCCTCAAATTTGGACCTGATATTCATCAGATCTGGTTCTTTTGTAAAAAAAATAGTAGGATAGCTCGCGTTTGAAAAAACATATTAATTTCGTTATTGGAAGTGGGTCGATTTCAAAGTGGATTTTAGAGATTTAGCGTTCGCGGCGGTAAAACTTATCGCCGTCAACGCGCAATGGACACTACAAACTGTCATTAAATGACGATTCCAGCCCCATTAATTATCGGGAACTAGAAGATATTTACGTCACAAGTTGGTCACTGGGTTAAAATAATCTTGATTCTACTTTTCTTTACAGAGCCGGTGCGGTGGAGCAATTGCGAACCCACATGCGTCATTTGAATGCTCTCCATCCGCCGGCAAAGCACGGAAATCTGACAATGGTCGAGCTCTACGAAAAAGGTTATGGAAAAGATGCCGCCGGAATCGCCATGGAAGCTATACGATTTGCCAAGGACTCCAAATTCGATGTCGTTCTGATCGACACTGCTGGAAGAATGCAAGACAACGAGCCCCTCATGCGAGCACTCACGAAACTCATCAAAGTCAATGAACCCGATCTCGTTCTTTTCGTCGGCGAAGCTCTGGTCGGCAACGAAGCTGTTGATCAGCTGGTCAAATTCAATCAAGCCCTCGAAGATTATAGCAACTCTACAAATCCTCATATAATCGATGGCATCGTTCTCACCAAATTTGACACCATCGACGACAAGGTGAGATCATTTCCAGGGCTCCCGTCAGGCCAACAGGTTGAAAATCTCATGCACTCGTTTCCGGTTTCGTAGATGTAAATTATGTCACAACGCGACCGAAAAATCCCATTCGCTTTGACGACGAACAGCGTTCCAATGTGCAGAGTCAAAAAATCGCGTTTTTACACAAACTTTATCGTGCAAATGACCGGAAATCAAACCGATTTCGATCCTACTCGAATAAAACCAAAGAAATTTGAGAATAATCCATTCAAATGCGAAAATGGTTTTTTGTCACGTTAGTGTCTCGAAAAATCTCGGGAAATTATTTTAAAAATCGTCAACCGTTTCTTCTCGACCGATAATTCGTGAAAAATTGACCGAGATTTCCAACTTTTCTAATACACTGGCAAGTGATTGAATATAAAATGAGATTTTCGGGGAAAATATCGCGAAATTGCTCCGAAAATAGTTGAATATTTCTTAAGGAGGTTCCGTTAATCGAGCGATAATTAGATTAGAATCTGAAAACGAAATATGTTGTTATTTAGGCAGCAAATTTTAATCTCTTTCAAAATCATCCCAGGTCAATCAAGTTTTACTAAATATTTTCCAAGTCGACAGTCACTTGATTCAACATTGGCTTTACGCAAATTTCTCACCCTTATGAAATCAGAAAAATATTAAAAATACTTCGCGATTAGATAAAACGCGAATTAAAATCTCAATTTATAAAAAAAACTCCAAGGGTTCCGAATCAATAAAAAAATAGTGGGCTCAACGAATGTTTGGAGGAGATATTTCTAGTTAAAATCGACAGAATGCTCGGAACATTTCATTTTTTAGGAGTTTGGCAACGGATCGCTTGCTAAACGAAAAGCAGATCGTCGTTCATGAATAATGAATTTATAAAATCGTCCAAGGTCAACGAAGTTTTACTACATATTTTCCAAGTCGAAAGTCACTTGATTCAACATTGGCTTTACGCAAATTTCTTACCCTTATGAAATCAGAAAAATATTAAAAATACTTCGCGATTAGATAAAACGCGTATTAAAATCTCAATTTATAAAAAAAACTTCAAGGGTTCCGAATCAATAAAAAAATAGCGGGGTCAACGAATGTTTGGAGAAGATATTTCTAGTTAAAATCGACAAAATGCTCGGAACATCTCATTTTTAGGAGTTTGGCAACGGATCGCTTGCTAAACGAAAAGCAGATCGTCATTTTTTCTTGGGCATTGTGTCTCACTTAATTCGTTATTCCCTGCGCCATAGCGGAACCTCCTTAAAGTTTGAAAAAATCGAAATAAATATTTTTAGACCGATAAGTCAGATTAACTGTATTTTTTTTTTAACTCTCAGGTCGGTGCAGCTATATCGATGACGTACATAACTGGTCAGCCGATAGTATTCGTCGGAACGGGTCAGACGTACACCGACCTAAAGTCGCTAAACGCCAAAGCGGTCGTCCATGCTCTGATGAAATAATTCATCATTAAATTTGTCCTCGAAAGAAAAAGACAAGCCAAGGAGAAGGAAAAACTGCACGTGCAACATGGAACGAAAGGACTATTTGTCGTGTAGTTTGTATTTATTGTATACATATAGAAAGATTTATCCAGATGAATTTTATAGAAAAAGTACACACAGGAAACTCGAAATATCAAAGCAAAATATCGGTTGGGTCATTCTGACTCGTATATTTTCGAGAAATCATGAAATTTCACTGAATTACGTTTTTCAAACATATTCAAAGGCATGCGAATTTGTCGAACGAAGATGCTTCACGCAGAAATCAATTTCATTCGTTCACACATGGGTCGGCCAGACCCGGAGGTTCTTCGGTATCTCAGGCTCGTAATCACTGAGCTCTTGGTTTTTCAGATTCTAATCATGTTATTACGTATCAATGCACACATTTAATAAAATTATTGTTCGAGACCTCGGGTTTAACGTCCTTTCCAATTTTTTTCACACTTTCACACACTCCAGCCAGTTTAACCCTTCGTCGTCACACTGGGTTGATTCTACCCAGTCCATTTTCGAACCCGTATTGTGACCAATCTATCAGCCCGAAAATTCTCAAAAAATTACTCAACAACCCTTGGACATTCCAGTTTAGACACGAAAAACTTTCCCGAAAGAAATCCAAGGCTAACATATTTTTTTAAATGCAAAATGAAGAAAAAAAACGGGAAAAAAAAGTTTTTTCTCTAAAATAATCGTCGCTTCGTGAATTTTCAATATTTTTGCCTAAATTTTGGACCTGATATTCGTCAGATCTGGTTCTTTCGTGAAAAAAATAGTGGGATAGCGTGCGTTCGAAAAAACATATTAATTCCGTTATTGAAAGTGGGTCGATTTCAAGGTGGATTTTAGAGATTTAGCGTTAGCGGCGGTAAAACTTATCGCCGCCAAGGCGCAATGGACACTACAAACTGTCGATAAATGACGATTACAGCCCCATTAATTACCGGGAACCAGGAGATATTTACGTCACAAGTTGGTCACTGGGTGGATTCTACCGACAGTGTCCACGAAGGGTTAATGTGTAAAAAAAAGTGAAAAAGTTGAAAACCCGATAAAACTTCATATTCTCACGAGTCTTCCAGGCCCAGTGTGATCTTTGCAGTTCCAATGAGAACACTGGTGAATATTCAATCGAAAAAACTGCAAATTTGCTCCGCAAAACTTGTAAATCATTGAGAATTTTCGTTTTTCGAATACTTTCGGAAATTTCAACGTTATTTTTTCTGCCATATTAATCGTTCTCGATAATAAATTGAACACTTTGAAAAAATAAAAAATAAAATGCATTTTTAAGAGTTTCTCCTGCACGAAATATCGATGCGAACAAGTGACGACGGAAACGAGCTCGTAGGCATAAATTAATGCCCTGGGAATCCACGATTTGCTGAAATTTCAAAATTTTCGGTCATGCCGAATTTTACGTCGTTCGAATTCCGTTTTTTTTTTTTATGGCAGAGTTGAACTTTTGTGATGATTGTCGACGATAATTCGACCATATTTTTTTTGTTGGCAACGGTGAAATCGTCGATTCCATGATTTTCGTGAAAATGGAACAAAAATGAAAGGCCAACGAGGCAATTTTGCGATTTAACGTTTTTGGTGTCCTCTCATAAATGGGCCATTGGCATTTGATCGACCATCCCGGAACTTCCTCCATGATTTTTCGACATTTCATGAACGCTCTCGTCCTCGATTTCCCAATGGACGCTGTCATCGAAGTGATGCTCTTCGCTCACTGATCCACACACCTCTATCCGCATAATGAAACCTTTTCGTGTAAAAAAAAAAAAAACAAACAGACGTGAGTTGGTTGAAAAATACTTCTCTCGCGTTCGCCAGGGACAGGTAAAGTCCAACTTTTCATGAAAAACTTTGTTGCAAGCACAGAAATTTATCGAATGAAAAGTTATTTAATGAATTTTGACACTTCATTTGCACACCAGAAACTTTTCTCTTAAGGAGGTTCCGCTCGATCCGTTCCCAAACTCCTAAAAAATGAGATTTTCCGAGCATTCTGTCGATTTTAACAAGAAATTTCTCCTCCAAACATTCGTTGACCCCACTATTTTTTTATTGATTCGGAACCTTTGGAGTTTTTTTTATAAATTGAGATTTTAATACGCGTTTTATCTAATCGCGAAGTATTTTTAATATTTTTCTGATTTCATAAGGGTAAGAAATTTGCGTAAAGCCAATGTTAAATCAAGTGACTTTCGACTTGGAAAATATTCAGTAAAACTTTGTTGACCTTGGATGATTTTATAAATTCATTATTCATGAATGACGATCTGCTTTTCGTTTAGCAAGCGATCCGTTGCCAAACTCCTAAAAAATGAGATTTTCCGAGCATTCTGTCGATTTTAACAAGAAATTTCTCCTCCAAACATTCGTTGACCCCACTATTTTTTTATTGTTTCGGAACCCTTGGAGTTTTTTTTATAAATTGAGATTTGAATACGCGTTTTATCTAATCGCGAAGTATTTTTAATATTTTTCTGATTTCATAAGGGTGAGAAATTTGCGTAAAGACAATGTTGAATCAAGTGACTTTCGACTTGGAAAAAATGTAGTAAAACTTCGTTGACCTAGGATGATTTTATAAATTCATTATTCATGAATGGCGATCTGCTTTTCGTTTAGCAAGCGATCCGTTGCCAAACTCCTAAAAAATGAGATTTTCCGAGCATTCTGTCGATTTTAACTAGAAATATCTCCTCCAAACATTCGTTGACCCCACTATTTTTTTATTGATTCGGAACCCTTGGAGTTTTTTTTATAAATTGAGATTTTAATACGCGATTTATCTAATCGCGAAGTATTTTTAATATTTTTCTGATTTCATAAGGGTGAGCAATTTGCGTAAGGCCAATGTTGAATCAAGTGACTTTCGACTTGGAAAATTGGTAGTAAAATTTGGTTGACCTGGGATGATTTTGGAAGAGATTAAAGTTTGCTTCCTAAATAACAAAATATTTCGTATTCAGATTTTAATCTAATTATCGCTCTACTAACGGAACCTCCTTAATGAGCTGCGATTTTTGTGCCTGAGATTTGTTTTTAAATCCAGAAAGACTGCACATCCGATGGTGCAAAGTTTTCCATTTAGAAATTTTACTCTTCAGTCTACGAATTTCTCACCCGTGATGAATCCAGTCACGAGTGCAATAGTCAAGGTCACAACTAAGGTGAGAATCTGATAAGCAGCTTGGACTCCAGCAGTTCGATCCAGGCCCGCAGTGATTCCTGCATTGTCGCTCAATTCGGCCAAGTGTTCACCGGACCTCGGAGCTCTGGCTGGAAAAATCTGTTGATCGATGAGATTCGCAATGAAAAAAAAACGTTGAGTCACGATTTTTTAGAAATTTAACTAGATTCCTCGCTCCCATTGCTCACCTCGTACAACGATTCGTTGTAACTTTGCTCGTTCGCCAATCCCGCCATCAATGCACCAAATAACGCAGCCAAGACTCCCGGCATACCGTGCAAATTGTGAACGCCGCACGTGTCGTGTATCCTCAAATGTTTTTGCATCAAAGGCTGACAGGAAAGACAAATTTTACTATTTTTTTCCCATCTTTATAACTATTTTTGTAATCAGCACTCAAGGTCGTGGCTTGAGGCTCGAGCAACTTTATTCCACGATCTATTCTTGTTTAATTACCGTCAAATATTTGTAACCCAAGACGCTGACGAGACCGGCCAAGCATCCGATCGCCAAAGCTCCGATCGGCTGGCACATCATTCCTGCGAGAATTCAATTATTCAAGAGATCGCAAACGGGCTCAAAAGATCAAACACAAATTTTTCGTACGAAATAATTCAAAATTCGGTAATTCCTGTCTAAACCTTTTTGGGAAATGAATAATTTTTCGCAGCCTTTACCTGCGGCAGTTCCGATGGCGACTCCCCCGGCCAGCGTCGAATTTTGCACGTGGACCATATTGAATTTATTATCTTTAGTTACGAGAGCGGAAGTTGCGAAAGCGATCACGCAACTAGCAGTTAGCGATAGTAGTGTATTAATGATGGCGCGTTGCTGATCGTCCCCGTGAAGCGAAGCGCTGTTGAACGATGGCCAGAAAAGCCAGAGAAAAACTGTTCCTGTTATAGCAGAAAAAAAACCATCAATATTACCGGCAAACGAATCCGAATCAGATTAAATGAGAAAATTTTCATTGACAGGCATGAATTTGACCCTTCGTGGTCACTGTGGGTAAAATCTACCCAGTGACCAACTTGTGACGTAAATATCTTCTAGTTCCCGATAATTAATGGGGCTGGAATCGTCATTTAACGACAGTTTGCAGTGTCCATTGCGCGTTGGCGACGATAAGTTTTACCGCCGCTAACGCTAAATCTCTAAAATCCACTTTGAAATCGACCCATTTCCAATAACGTAATTAATATGTTTTTTCAAACGCGCGCTATCCTACTATTTTTTTCACAAAAGAACCAGATCTGACGAATATCAGGTCCAAATTTTAGGCAAAAATATTGAAAATCCACAAAGTGACGATTATTTTAGTGAAAACACTTTTTTTCCCGTTTTTTTTCTTCATTTTGCATTTAAAAAAATATGCTAGCCTTGGATTTCTTTCGGGAAAGTTTTTCGTATCTAAACTGGAATGTCCAAGGGTTGTTGAGTAATTTTTTGAGAATTTTCGGGCCGATAGATTGGTCGCGATACGGGTTCGAAAATGGGCTGGGTAGAATCAACCCAGTGTGACCACGAAGGGTTAAAATTCGGAAATAGTCGAAAATACGCTTTGAAATATTTTACCGATCATGGCAAAAATGTCAGACTGATAGGACGCTCCTTCGAGATGGTGTTCCTTCGGTTTCCTGTTTATGCCGAACGCCAAACTCACTGCTAAACCGAAATAAGCACCGAACACGTGAACGTACATGCTGTCGCCGGCGTCGACAGCCTGAAACACAACGCAATCATTTCAAATTGACAAAATTGGCAAAAATTACAATCAGGACGCTTGTTGACTTTTTCTCAAAGGTCTTTTAAAATCCGTATAAAGGTTGGTGTCAATTCACGTCTCTTGGCTGCATGCCAGCCGTCCATGACGTTGGCTTTTGTCGATATTAATGCAGTTTTTTCATCTCCGGTATTTTGCCAGTATCAAGAGAATGAGCGAATCAATTTTCGGGAGACTCTGTACATACCATAAAGTAATGCTCCCCGATATACTTGTTCAGCATGTACATGATGAGCTCGATCACTCCCATGGCGATGAGTTGCATGTATGTAGTTTTTCCTAGCAGAGCTCCCATCGAGATTAACGGAGCAGCCACAGCCACATCCGCACTCAGCAGCCTGAACTCGTTTTTTTTTTTCAAATCCCAAAAAGGATATAAAAGCAAGAGGAAAAAGACGATTAATCATCCATTAGCTTGCTCGTTTGGTAAACGATATTCGTATCCACCACGAGCTATGTGGTAAATATAAATCGAAGAGATCGCGTTGATACGATATCGTGTTCAATTTGTGAATACGAGATCGTCGCAATTTCCTCAAATTCCCATGGCACAACATTTTTTTCTCCTTTTTATTCAGATCGATAAATTTTCGGGCGAATCAGAAATCGCAAGAAAAAGATGCACTCGAATTAAGTATCAATTTCGATGATGCTGAAGTTTGCAACGTTGGAATGCAACGAAAAATATTTGATTTTAGTGTTGATTCGTTCAATTTTCAATGTCATCCAAATTTTTTGAGCCAATATTGTTTTTGAGTGGCAAAAATCGATCATTTTATCATCGTAATTAAATTCTCCATTTAAATAATTATTTTTGCCAAATGTAAAAAAGAATTTCGTTGCATTCCAACGATGTGAATTACAGAATCATCAAAAATATGATGCTGAACTTTGCAACGTTGGAATGCAACGAAAAATATTTGATTTTATTGTTGATTCGTGGAATTTTCAATGTCATCCAAATTTTTCGAGTCAATATTGTTTTCGAGTGGCAAAAATCGATCATTTTTGTCATCGTAACTAAATTCTCCATTTAAATCATCATTTTTGCCGAATATAAAAAAGAATTTCGTTGCATTCCAACGGTGCAAACTTCAGAATCATTAAAAACGCAAAAGTTGTATTATTTTTCATTTATTTGTGGAAAAAATAGTTCGTTACGCTTTTCGGTCATTTTAATTTATAAAAAAAAGTTTCTTAGACACGGAGATTTCAATAATTTTCTGATTGAGCATTTGCCGAATAATAAGATTGTTAATGAAGAAATAATCAAGAGTTGCGGTAACGACTCGCGACAAGTACATTTCAAAATCGCTAAAAAACACTTTTACAAGAAAAAAAATTGTTTCCAGAATATCTTATGAATGGATGTTCAAGATTCACGTATTTTTTTTCGTTTGGAAAATTATTCATTGATGAACTTTTTTTTTATGAATTGTGGCGATTCGAGGAAAATTGAACGTTTTTCTTCCTCACCCTTCGAGCGACAGTCCAGCTTTTCCGTTATTCCCAATGTTGAGGACTCCGTCGCATAATAATGCGACCTGAACAAGTACAGCGCCGATTAGAAAAGTCAGGCCGACCGCGCTCTGGCTATATTTCCTCAAAAACGTCATCAGGAATCCAAATCCGATCCATATCATCACGTGGACATCTTGATACACTTGATACGTTTAAGTAACGTCGACCAGCAAGCGCATTGGGGTAGAAAATAAAACGGCATTGTTAGTTGCATGCGCGTGCTATTAATTTTTCGTTAATTATTAATTAAACAGTCAATCGATATGAAAAAATTTCAAATTCACGCAAAAATGATAAAACTGCACAGAGACGTTTGGAAACTTGTCGAACTATTGGTGATTTTGGAGGATTAAAACTTTCACACTAATTTGTAAAATTCATCAGCAATGGGGATCGTCGTCGTAGCTCGAAATAATAATCAATTCATTTTATGTCTAAATAAATCGAATGTTTTGACGAAGTAACGTTCGATTTTGCGTAAGCCGAGATTATTAATGAAAAATGCAAAAGTTCTGATGGGAGAATGAATTATTTGGCGCAAAGCCAAAAACAAACTGCGACGATCGATTTTCGTGATACAGGAAAAAGTTTTTTCTTCACTTTCATTAATCAGATGCGATCGGTTTTGCTTTTACGAGCTTTCTTTCATGAGTTCCGGAAGCTCAAGGGAGTGTCTGAAAGACTAATGACTTGGAAAACGAAATGTTAATATTACACGAGCAATTAATAAATTATTGCGGAAGGAAACTACTGCGCGAGGAAAAGAGACTCGTCGGCCCTCGCGCGATCTCATCTCAGCAGCTCGAGATAAAACTGAAGGTCTTTGGCAGTTCCATGGAACGACAAAACCTCGATAGTTGTTAACAGTTTTCCACAAAGTTGTTGGTCGCGTCGCAAGCTCTACGTGCAGGACGGTAAAGACGGAATGAGAATTGCAAAGGGTCGCGAAAAAAGCGTATGGAAAGGGGTTGACAAGGGACGCGAACGAGAACCACAAACTCTCTTTCCTTTTTTTCCTCTTTCCCTTCTGTTCTCCCTCGTTTTCCTTGTTTCTTTTACCTCCTTTCCGCGAGTCTTGCAATGGATGAGAAAACGAGAGGAAAGGGAACAAGTGATGAGAGAATTTACATTGAAGACAACGTTCTACCCAGCCAGAGTGACAACTTCTCTATACCGTGTGTTTTCAAAATGACAAAACCCTTGACGTATTCACTCCTCGTTGCCACTCTTAATTAAAAAAGTTAGCCAGCTTTCCCGCTGCTACAAATGCAACTATTTCGCCAGTCTCGCCCTATTCTCTCACGAGCATTAACCTCGTTTTCATACTTGAATTAACGTGTTGTGGATAAATATACAAACTCAGCCGCACTTTTTGATTATCTCATCAACTAAGACCACCAAATTCCTTTCAAATTATCATCGCTCGTTAATTTAATTTGTTACAACAATTATTATTATTTTAACCCTTCGTGGTCACACTGGGTCGATTCTACCCAGTCCATTTTCGAACCCGTATTGTGACCAATCTATCGGCCCGAAAATTCTCAAAAAATTACTCAACAACCCTTGGACATTCCAGTTTAGATACGAAAAACTTTCCCGAAAGAAATCCAAGGCTAACATATTTTTTTAAATGCAAAATGAAGAAAAAAAACGGGGAAAAAAAGTTTTTTCACTAAAATAATCGTCACTTTGTGGATTTTCAATATTTTTGCCTAAAATTTGGACCTGATATTCATCAGATCTGGTTCTTTGGTGAAAAAAATAGTAGGATAGCGCGCGTTTGAAAAAACATATTAATTCCGTTATTGGAAATGGGTCGATTTCAAAGTGGATTTTAAAGATTTAGCGTTAGCGTCGGTAATACTTATCGCCGTCAACGCGCAATGGACAATACAAACTGTCGTTAAATGACGAATACAGCCCATTAATTATCGGGAACTAGGAGATATTTACGTCACAAGTTGGTCACTGGGTGGATTCTACCCACAGTGACCACGAAGGGTTAATTCTATTTCAATATTATTACAACAATTTTTCATCTATTTTGCTGCACGTCGAAAATTTACTTGGTCCCGAATAAATTCCCGAAATAATCATGATAAAACCGTTCTGCGGCAATGAGATTGGCCATTTTTTACTCCATTATCCCCTCATTTGCCTCACAAGGCGAAATATTAGAGTTTCCGAGTCCGCATACGTTCTCGACACATGAAGCATTCGACACATTAATCCCTTCTTGCAAAATGAATTATGAATTTCCGCAGGCAACGTCGACTTCAGCTTTGTGCATAATTTCGAGAGAAAATCCTTTCGTTTCAGAAAAATTTAAAGTTGCCTATAAAAAACGATAAAAATCGCTCAATTTCGCGTTTAAAATAAATCAGGCTCCACGAAAAAGTCAAACCGCGACGAGCTCTAGTTGAATTTATCGCAAGTTGTAAATGAATTAAAAAATTTCGCCGCTTCGCTCATCACGAGATTCTATTTCGAGCCAATAAAAAATCAATGCAAAATGTAGTTTCGAATGAATTTCACGAGATTATTTATAATTTGCGGGACATGTTGCGATTTTCAGCGAAAAAGAAAAAAAGAAGGCAAGATTTACGGGCTCAGATAAAACGAAATGGACAGTTTTTTTTTACAACTTTCATAGCACGTGAGTTTCGAATAAAAGTGCACAAACACCATCGTGAAAAAAATTTCATTCTTCCTGGGGACTCGTTCGATAAAATTTTCTCTACTTTTTCGAGTGTACTCGTGAGTAAACGTTTCAATGCTCAAACTCGGTCTTAGATGTTATCCAAGTATATGGTTTCGTTGGCATTATCGTCTTTTGAGAGGAAGACTTTATCCCACGAAACTCCCGCCCCCCCCCCTGGCCCTCTGCGTGCAGCTCCTAACTCGCGCTTTCATATCGTTTCGCTGTTTTCCAGCTTTGGGGCTCTCTCGTGAATACTCACGGCGAATGCAGGCCAAAGAAAAGGCGTTTAACTTGGCAAATAAACGCGCGCGCGAATGGTAACACTTACGTGTGTGCGTGACTGGAAGGTCATTCGGTTTTCCATTCAAATGGGGCGAGAAGGTGTTTTGACCTAAAGCTGCATTCGCCGCTGGTCCATAATCGAATAAAGCCAAAAAACCACATAGCAAAAAGCCCTGAATGAACAGCAACGCTATGCCCAAACTGAGACCGCTGGTGATCATTTTTATTCACGAACTAATTGCCCCTTTCGCTTTTTTATCCTTCAGATTACGTCCAATTTTCATTGGGGGTCAAAAAACGAAATGGAATTTAAAAAATACATAAAAACACGTTAGATTTGATCCAGCGTGTCTTTAGAACTGAATCTCGTTGGACCCAAACGTATGCCAAACTCTTCAGAAGCATTGACGTCATGAAAGGAAAAAGGAGAGGTGGAGCAAGACGAATTTTCAATGTCAGGCATAAATGTCTGCTCTCCGGAGACTCGAGGAGTCAAATGTCATGCAGCATTTTTGCTCATTACTTATTCGTTCAATGCCCAAGCGTTGCAAACGAAAATATTTCAAGTTATCGCGTTTTCATGACTCTGAAGTTTGCAGCGTTGTAATGCAACGAAATTCTTTTTCATCTTTAGCAAAAGTTATAATTCAAGTGCAGAATTTAATTGCGATGATAAAATGATCGATTTTAAGCCCCGAAAAGCATATCGGATGGACAAATTTGGATGATATTGAAGCCTGAACAAATTATCAATAAAATCAGATATTTTTCGGTGCATTCCAACGTTGCAAACTTCAGCATCATCAAAGTCGAGCCTAAAGTATTCGAAATCGAAATGAGAAATGGTCTCGTCTCTATCGTTATATTTTTTCCTAGCCTCATTGATTATTTATCAGTCCAGGAACATTTTCGAGCCTGGAGTGGGATCTCGGTTAGGAATTGAAAAAAAAGATGACTCTGAAGTTTACATCGTCGTAATGCAACGAAATTCTTTTTTATCTTTAGCAAAAGTAATAATTCAAGTGCAGAATTTAATTGCGATGATAAAATGATCGATTTTAAGCCCCGAAAAGCATATCGGCTGGACAAATTTGGATGATATTGAAACCTGAACAAATTATCAATAAAATCAGATATTTTTCGTTGTATTCCAACGTTGCAAACTTCAGCAAGACCCAAAATTTCCATATCGATGGTACGTTTTAAAAAATGCCTACTTTTGAATTTCTCTCGAATCATTGTCACATGTGTCGGCAGAATGTGTGTATTGTGTGAAGAAAAATGGGAAAACGATTTCATTTATTTGCTCAACCGATCAGTGAATCGGAGCCAGCGAAATCGATATTCCCTGCTGCTGTATTTCGCTGCAGCTTTAGTCGATTTCTGTGTCTGGTTTTGCTGCATACTGTTCGTTGTCCCATCTCCACCATTCTCTGGACGTTGAGTTGCATGAATGTATAGCACGGGCGAGGTCATGGAGAGGAAACACAGACCGAAATACTCTTCGAAATTTGAATACCAGAGATATCTATCTATCGGTTAAAGTCTCGCTCTATCGCTCTTTCTCTTTCATTCTCTCGGCACGAGTGACACAATGTGTATTATGCTGCAAAATCATTGAGCCACGTGGATGCCCGATTGAGAAAAAGAACGCGCTCAATATATATCGCGAACGAGCAAGAAAAAAAAAACGAGATTTACGAGTAAGCTGGGATATACGAAATTTACAGCTGTATTTATATCCAACAGTGCACTTTTCGGTGCAGCGTATGAAGGTGCACGCACCAACACAAACACCGCGATACGCGAAGACTCGCGTATAAAAGCCTCGGGCACAATAACATGGACGAAACTCGTTCGGCATTTTGTTTCTCCAAACATATATCTCGTTTGTTAATTTTTTGCCCTCTTCCGCTTCGCATACTATCGAAAAGAAGAAAAAAAACGAAACACGGCCTCGCGTTTTTGCTTGTTGCCGGAAATATTGTGCCATTTTCCTTTTTCTTCCGTTTCATATTCTTTCGACTTCCGTTCACTATCGCCCATCAATTATTAACAACATGGCATCCCGAGCAAAATGCCGCAAAACGCCAACGAATGTTGCTTGATATTTTCATCAAATTCGAGGCGTCTTTTGCTCCGTTTTCCCCAGAGTCACTGCCACGTGATCCGATGATTTTACAGCAGAAATGCTCATCGAGCAAAACATCGTAACCCAATTCTTGAGCGTCGCAATATGAATAACTTGGGAAAATTTTATGCGCCGTTTTATCGTTTCTGATCCATACTCCAACATCAAACTCGATAATAATTAAGGAAAAGACTGAAATGTTTAATTTTCCAATTTCCTGTTCAGGCTCGAGTGAAAACTTAACTTTTCCTTGTATTTTTGCATCTTGGCTGCTTCGCAGAAAAGGGAAAGATTTTCTTACAAAAGTATCGAATTTATCCGATCGCGAATATTAAAAAAAAATATTATTGAAATAATAATAATTTGACCGCATCAGGAAACCTCGATTTTTCCTTTTCCCAGACCATTTCTCAGCAGCTCTTTGAGCAAGATATCTCGTGGGAACGGGAGCTTACTGGGTTAAAAGCCGCATTTAGATGTTTTGTGCTTGTTTTGTAAATCCCTGAACCGCACGAGGTAAAGCAAAGATCGTTAGGGAATTGGATCCTTCGGCAAAGATACTTAGCTCGCGTGCACGAACATTGGAAAACAAAAGTTGTTCAATTTCCCACAATAATTAAGCTCCCGAGTGATCATTAAAAATAATTCTCAAAAACCGCGATTGCCCTGATTCATTCGATCAAACGTCTCTGATATAAATTACGTGAAAAAATGAGTGTAAAGGCAGCGAGAAAATAATTTTTCTGCAGCAAATTGAAAATTATTCTTTAGCAAACGTTAATAGTTTTAGTTGTTTGGGAAATTCCCACGCAAGGGAAAAGTTTTCGGGCACTGAAAATTAAATTTTGTCAAAAAACGTCGATATTTTGTTGAATACGACGAACTAAATATTTTGGGATGATTTCAAAATTTTCGTTATTTCGACAATATTTTTCATTGTAACGGAACTGTCAGCAAAATTTACGATTGGAATGACAAAAATTTACTTTCCGAAAACGATTTTCCAGAATGTTTTTTGCTGGAATGACAAAATTTTCGTGATTTTTCGAAAAAACTTTTAGTTTAACGGATCCAACAAAATATCCATCTTTTTCAACAAAATTTTCTTTTCAGTGGGTTAATATCTCGGTGAACGCGTCAAGGAGTACGAGTCAACGTCCTGTCCGGCCACTTTCAGGACCCGGCCCATGGGAGCTCGAGAGGCAGAGGGAAAGAGGAAAATGTATTGAATTATTATTTACGTAATAAATAGCTCAAAGCTCCCTTCGTATAAAATACTTCAACACGCATCAGGGGAGCGAGACAAGGTTAAATGCCGAGCTAATGATCAAAGTATTGTTCGACAGTTCGTCGCTTGTCCGCTTGAATTTTAAAGCGAAAATTCATACGCGATAACAAACTCTCCATAACTCTGTGACTTTTTTAATATGCAACACAGAGTTTGAAATTAATTCACTTCCGGAGGGAAAATTTCGATCGATTTTTCGTCATAAGCTCAAGAAAACTCTCGTCAGTGACATTTCGCGTGTTGAGTTTGCCAGTAGGCTCGCAATTTCACTTCGTATTTTCGTGTTTTCAAAAAAAAATGAATTTTTCGACTATTTTTGAAAACTATATCCAGAAATTTTTCGATTTTTCATACTTTTCCTGATTTTTCTTCGCACGTTACAAATTTCATGGTTATTTACGAATCAGCGCAATTTTTAGTTGCGTTAGAAACAATTCATTCAATTATTATGTTCATTTTTTATTATTTTGACGTTAATCTCCTGTTATGTGTGGGGAAAAAGTTTTAATGAGAAGAAATTTATTGAATCTTCGGACAGTTATTGAAGAGTTAAAAAATTGCCGATGCAAACTATCGATGGATACTCACTTGAATAAATTCTCATGGGATCTTCTTCCTGCGTTCCATTGTCGGAATGTTTGCCTGTATATTGAGGGAATAAAATTGACACATATTAGTGGATCAATTAAGAAAAAAAAAGTTTTCTAGGGGTGTGCGAATATTTGAAAACTTGGAATATTCGGCAAGAAATCAAATCAAATTGTTTGATTCGAATTTCAAACCGAATATTCGATTTTTTTGAATATTTGCCATTTTTTCGAGTATTCGATTTTTTTTTCGAATATCCGATTTTTCTTCGAATATTCGATTTTCTTTTGAATGTTCGATTTTTTTCCAAAATATTCGGAAAAAAATTTCGAAAGGATTTGCGAAAATCTGCTATTTTTCGGAAATTTATCGAATACTCGAAAAATCGACGAATTTCGATTCGAAATTCGAATCGAATTTTGATATTCGATCCGATTCGATTCGATCACTATTCGCACACCCCCAAAGATTTCTTAATCCGAAAGTAATTTGGGAATGATTAAGAAAAAAACGATCGCGAGATTGAAAAAATTATTCCAACAGTGATTGCAAAAGCATGTCGACGAAAAAGCAGTTTTAATCCGAAATGTTCACATTGAATTGAGAATAATCCTCCGATAATTGCACTTGGCGATGAAAAAGGCTGGCCAATCAATATTTAAATGAGCACGAAAAATGTATCGCGCAGAAATAGATTTTCATTGAATTTAACGAGCCAGACAAAAACTGAACGATCGGTAAAATGTTTTGGTCGTTATTGTAGAAAAACTGCAAAAACTCGAAGCAGGAGATGAAAAAAGTTTGTGTGAAACAATATCGTCGGCAGTTCAACGAGCGGAAATATCTATCGTACTGAAGTTTAATATCAATTTTACTGATTATGTCGTATTCTCCGGTTCGATATGGGTCTGTTATAACCGGAAACAGGTTGAATCATCGTCTCGTAGGACGTAAATTTAGCGAGTGCACATCTGTTGCGATCACGAGTTTATACTAAATCGTGGTGAACCTCTTTCCCCTTGAATTGGAATATAAATCAATCGTTAACAGACAAAAAGGCGTATGTAAAGAAAGGCGACGCTTTCATTCATATGTTCGGCGCTCCTTTTGCTACTTGGAAATCCGAATGTTTATAGTCGCAATGGTTTTACTACGTGTCGTATAAACAACAAACTCACCCGCACGATTCGTCACGTGTTTAGCATCGGCCTCAGGGCCATAAGTGGTGAATAGTCCCATTAACACGAGAATGACTATTTGTATCGCAAAAAGCAACAAAACGCTCCGATTCATGCCTTTCGCATGATTTACCTGTCAAGACCAACAGAATTTCATTTTATTATCAATTTTTTTCTTCTTCCCTCCAGAACTCTCGTAACTTTCGAAAAAGTCACAGAAAAAAGGGAACGTCGAGTTTTACATGAAAATCACAATCGAAAACTCTCACCTTCGTCATTTTCACGTTTTTTCCGATCGAATTAACGTTGAATCCGAAATTGCAAACACTCTTCCTAATTTTTTGCGTTTTTTTCCACTGTCGCCACGAGAATTCACCAGAACCTGATCACTGAGTTACAAATCACAGATTTTTATCGCACGATCCTTCGTTTTCTGAATTTCACTGTGGCTCATTATTTTTCTAGCGTTTCTTTGAAAATAAAAATCACATATAACCGTACGTTGTTTTTTCGCTAGATTAGTCTCGTCGTACAAAGTGCTTCTCGTGCTTCGTCCTCTTGCTTATAAAAGTACAAATCACCCCACAGCGGATATACGCTATTTGGTTAATGCCGATGCCTTTGATATTACAAGCAGGATCGCGTATCGAGCCATCGCCAAGTGTACTGTCGGTGCATCCCACATGTACTACTAACGATAAACCAGCGCGGGCCTTCGTAACATCTACTACAGCTCTATTTGTTTACGTATGTGAGGCATTCCACTCCGAATGTACAGGTAAGCGACTTTTGAGATAAGCTTCATCTCGTTTCTTTTCTCCCCACCAGATCCTCAAGCACATTAACATTTTATCGTAATTTTCGTTCCACCCAAATTTTCAGCTTTCGTTTTTTTATCGAAACATCAAAAAATACAATAGCACGTCGGGTTTTGTCAGTTCGCAGTGACTTCGTAGCATCGATTTCGGTTTTTTTTAAATCATTTTCAAAAAAATGAAGATTTGAGTATTTTCTTGAATGAAAATTGAAAAAAGTGCTGGGAATTTCTGCAGGAGTTGATAATTCTCCAGAAAAGTTGTGATAAAAGTTGTGTTTTGGTTTTTTTAAAATCATTTCCAAAAAAATGAGGATTTGAGTATTTTTTTGAATGAAAATTAAAAAAAGTGCTGGGAATTTCTGCAGGAGTTGATAATTCTCCAGAAAAGTTGTGATAAAAGTTGTGTTTTGGTTTTTTTAAAATCATTTCCAAAAAAATGAGGATTTGAGTATTTTTTTGAATGAAAATTAAAAAAAGTGCTGGGAATTTCTGCAGAAGTTGATAATTCTCCAGAAAAGTTGTGAGTAAAGTTGTGTTTTGGTTTTTTTTTAAATTATTTCCAAAAAAATGAGGATTTGAGTATTTTTTTGAATGAAAATTGAAAAAAGGGCTGGGAATTTCTGCAGGAGTTGATAATTCTCCAGAAAAATTGTGATAAAAGTTGTGTTTTGGTTTTTTTAAAATTATTTCCAAAAAAATGAGGATTTGAGTATTTTTTTGAATGAAAACTCAAAAAAGTGCTGGGAATTTCTGCAGGAGTTGATAATTCTCCAGAAAAGTTGTGATAAAAGTTGTGTTTTGGTTTTTTTTAAATTATTTCCAAAAAAATGAGGATTTAAGTAATTTTTTGAATGAAAATTAAAAAAAGTGCTGGGAATTTCTGCAGGAGTTGATAAGTCTCCAGAAAAGTTGTGATTATCGGTTAAGGTCACGACTGATGACGCTGAAGTTCGCAACGTTGGAATTCAACGAAAAATATTTCGTTTCATTGATGATTTGTTGAATTTTCAAAATAATCCAAATTTTTTGAGCCGATTTACTTTTTGGGTCGGAAAAATCGATCGTTTCAATATCATAATTACATTCTGCATTTAAATAATAAGCTCAGCTACACTGAAAAGAGAATTTTGTTGAAAAAAATCGATATTTTGTTGGATACGTTAAACTAAACGTTTTTTCGAAAAATCACGAAAATTTTGTCATTTCAGCAAAAAAAATTCTGAAAAATCTTTTTGGAAAGTAAATTTTTGTCATTCCAATCGTAAATTTTGCTGAAAGTTCCGTTACAATGAAAAATATTGTCGAAATAACGAAAATTTTGAAATTATCCCAAAATGTTTAGTTCGCTGTATTCAACAAAATATCGACGTTTTTTGACAAAATTGAATTTTCAGTGCACAGAAAAAAAAAGAATTTCGTTGTCTTCCAACGATGCAAACGTCGTCACGACTGTCTATTCGACCTGGAATGCCCGAATATATTTTATGGATATGGATTACGCTGCTGTGTACGAGAAGCGAGTGAATATATCGAGTGAGTGCACACGCTTTCGTTTCGTTTCCCTTACTGATTTACAAGCCTATCCAATCCCGTGTTCAAGGATTGAAGTAAATGTGGGACTAAATAATATTCGTAACTAGAGTCAAAAATATTTTTGATACACTCGAAATTCCTCTGATAAATATTAAATCACAATCTCTCGTCTAAAAACCGCCGATAAGAACTTTTCAGTCGCTGGAACGTGTCGATATAAGAATCAAAATTAAAGACCTCACCCTAATTAGAAACTTAATGACGCTCGAAAAGTAAAGTCCTTGATAAGCTGCAAGACAATATTGTTTCAGCGATAAGAATCAGTGAACGATAAGAAAACTGGAGGAGAACGTTGAAGCAGAAAAAAAAAGATCTATCCAAGGAAATTTTCACCTCCATTAAAAAAAACTGAGTTTTTGGTGTAATTTTCTCAAGAACTTTCGAGTTGACTCGAAAAAAAATTAATTTTGGCATTCTCTTCATCAAATATCACCAAATTCGATTAATTTCATTTAATCATACTCAATTCGATTCCCAACAGAGATTTAATCCTCGCTTCGCTTTTCTAGTGAGCTCTCGTTACAAATTATTGAATATCTGCTCAAATGAAAAAAAAAAATTAACCTCTTCGAAGAATTCCGCCGAGGCACGTATCGGAATGTACCACGTAACGAAAATACGATAATTCATGGAGGAATTTGTGGCTTTTTGTTATCTCAACGATTACACGAGATTGCAATTTCTACTCCAGAAATATCAGTTTTTATATCTACGATCTCGTTTTTCTCTTATCCACTCGACGTTAGCGAAAACTTTTCAATTCATAATTTAATCGCAACAAAATTTCTCTCCACAATGAGTTTTTTTTTTTTTTTTATCGTATAACTACAAATTCTAAAAAAAAAAGTCTCGAGTCTGCGTGAAGAAAAATCTAAAAAACGAAAAAGTGGAATTGGGAATTTAAAAGGATGAAAATGATTTTTCGGAAATCGTATAGGAAAATGGAGTCGATCGAATAAAATGAAAAATGAATGAAAAGTCTCAAGTTTGTCGTTAGGGCAAAAGAAACAAAAGAAACGGGAAAGCAAGCGATTGAAACTTTATCGTCGATTCTTGATTGAATTCTAGAGTCTCGTAGAGTTTGCGAATTTTTTTACTCCTGAGATCGACCCTCGGCCGTTTATTCCTGACCGTCAGGGCAAGGAAAATCCTATTTTCATGATCGGAGTTCACCAAGTTTTAGCGTTACAATTTTATTCTCACTTTTATCTCGCTCCTCGCGAGAATAAACTCGATTCGGTTTCTTTGGAGACGCTGCTTGCGTGACAACCGATAGATTGATCGAGGTCGCGAATCAATTATTTTGCCCCTTCGATTCTCAGGCTTCGATCGAGATGACATGGAATACAAAAAAACTTGCATACAAAACTCGGTGGCTTGTTCACTGTCGTACACGACTTGACAAACATGTGCATTATTAATAAATATACCGAAAGACATGGACGTGAACACGTTTCGATCGGCTGTTTATTTTCTTTGCGAGGGACACGCGCGGATGATGTAAAAATCAAACGTTGAAACAAACACCAAAAATTTTGCACGAACATTGCATCGTTGGAATGCAACGAAATTCGTTTTTTATCCTTAGCAAAAATAATTATTTATTTTTGCTAAGGATAAAAACACACTGAACACACTTTACACACTGAAAAGAAAATTTTGTTGAAAAAGATCGATATTTTGTTGGATTCGTTAAACTAAACGTTTTTTTCGAAAAATGACGAAAATTTTGTCATTTCAGGAAAAAACATTCTGGAAAATCTTTCCGGAAAGTAAATTTTTGTCATTCCAATCATAAATTTTGCTGACAGTTCCGTTACAAATGAAAAATATTGTCGAGATAACGAAAATTTTGAAATTATCCCAAAATATTTAGTTCGCTGTATTCAACAAAATAACGACGTTTTTTAACAAAATTATTATCAATAAATTCAAATATTTTTCGTTGCATTCCAACGTTGCAAACTTCAGAATCCATGCACGAAGGTTTTTCCAAAATATAAAGTGCTTCGTATCGACGTTTTTCATTCCCAATATCTAAACAAAAAAAAATTTATATTTATAAGAATAATTGACCGATTATTTGATTTGAGAATTTACTGGAGTTTCTCAGTCAACATTTCGTCAAGCGCAATTTGAACTTCAAGTTTCATGTCCAAACAGATACTCGCGCGTATTTGAGCTGCTCGATCCGAAAGTGAAATCGATTTTCCCCATGTTTTTGACGCCATTAGGCAACAAGGTGTGAGATCGCCGAGTACGAGCGGTAAATAAACGTCTGAGGTCCATTTTAGCTGGTAATACTATTTAACAATTCGATAGAAATGCGATAACAATCTTGTCCACAGTCTAAGGTAATTATAGCTGTCAATAACGAGCCTGCGCGTCGAATGTGTTAATTCTATCGAGTGACGAAAATGCCCACGTACGTCACATTTTTCTACCGCCTCGGCGAACGTGTTTTCGAAAACTGTCGATATCGAATTACGGAGGCGATTTTTTTTATTTACGAGATTTTAAAAACTTGTTTTTTTTTCTTTAAAACTGACGTGACGAGCGAAAAAGTATAAAAAATTGAATTGTCGAACGTTGTTGCGCAAAAACACGAACTTGAATAAAAGAATTTTTTGAAATCAACAATTTTTCTGCATTAACTAATTAATTGGAGCACGAACACGAAACAATTCGAATTCGTACCGATAAATTGTTATTAGAAAAATAGCGACGGATCGTGGCACTGAAAGTGAAAACCAAACGAAAAATCCAAGTTTACCGAAGTGTCAAAACTTTGGGACGAAATGCTGACAAAACTTAGAGACGAACTGAGCCGGTGTGTCCATGCGTCGTTTATATAAGCTCATGGGCATGGTTTCGAATTAGCAACAATTGGCCTTTTGCTCAGTTTTCTAGGATGGAGCGAGTGGAAGGCGAAGCCGGGTTGCGATATGATTATATAGACGCGATGGAGCAAAAAGCCAACAAACGCGGATGGACCGGGGCAAATAAAATATTCCTTTTTTTTTGTCAGCCTTTTTTTGCTCGTCGGGGATCTCGGCAAACGATTCTCTCATTTTCATCAGAGAAGCCTGCGCTCGTCCGGGGAAAATGAAGTCAGGGAAAAGCTCACCAGAGACTGACAATTAAACCGGGCAGAGAGACAGACTAATTGAAAGGCCTGTATATAGTACGATCTTGCACAAAAAATACAACAGAACACACACAAAAAGTTACGTTCAATGAAGATTTATCGTGTGTCCGTGGACTGTCGAGTTAATCGCTGTTGAAAACCATGACTAGGGTAATTAGTCCCCGGTATTAATAGCTCGTGCAAGCTCTGGCCCAACAACAAGCAGATTTCTCAACAGTTATTAAAACATATTTTCCCCGATGTTGCGATCTAACAACGTTAAATCCTTTTTGTACATTTTCCACGATGATTTTCCATCAATATTCTTCAACCATTTCTAATTCATCAAAATCCATAACGAAATTTAATTATCAACTGGAAAAAGCTCCTCGCGACTCCATGCAAACTGGTAAATAAAATTTAATATTCCGAGCCTTGTTAATTAATAAATTAATAACAATTAATATATATTAATAATAATAATAATTAATAATATTGAAATAAAATTAATTAATTAACTGATTAAACCGAGCTTAATTGAAAAACACCAAAGTCATTATCGGACCTGGACTTGAATATTATTTAAATTTTTTATGTGGTCAATCGACATTGGTAGTTACGATTTATTCATAGGGACGAAATCTTTTTCCTCTCGTTACGATCCACGCACTGAAAATGAAATTTTGTCAAAAAACGTCGATATTTTGTTGAATACAGCGAACTAAATATTTTGGGATATTTTCAAAATTTTCGTTATTTCGACAATATTTTTCATTTGTAACGGAACTGTCAGCAAAATTTATGATTGGAATGACAAAAATTTACTTTCCGAAAAGATTTTCCAGAATGTTTATTGCTGAAATGACAAAATTTTCGTCATTTTTCGAAAAAAACGTTTAGTTTAACGGATCCAACAAAATATCCATCTTTTTCAACAAAATTTCCTTTTCAGTGCGCCCAACGAACGCCGAGAAATCAAAATGAGACGCGAGTCACACTATCCGTTTTTTTTCTTTCGGAGGAACAATTAATTCATTACGTTTTGTTACGATTTGGTGTAAAGATTTCATTAGCCTCGTGGAACAACGGAAAAAACGCTGGGCTTAGGGCCAGATGTTCCGGAATTGCGACTCATGCTTGCATGGTACCCTCAACATTTCGTGTATATAGGTATGTGTGTATGTTGAGCTTGCCCGTTTACCAGTATAATTAACCGAGGGATTGTTGGTAAGCGGTTTCCGGTATGTAAACACGTGACCAAACAACCCATGGGTGGGCTTTGCTCCTGCTTATCCAACCCTTAACCAAGCCATCAGCAATCGCGCATTATCGGCAATTGGTTTGGGAATCCTTCGAGCGAGAAAGGGATTCGCCCCAAACCACCATTCCAATATAGTTATTTATAAATACTTGTATTTTCATGCTGAATACAACATTTTTGTACATCGACGAGCATTATGAATAAACTCTAACGAGTAAAGTAGAAAATCGGGAGCTGTTGTTCAGTGGGAAAGGGCTTCCATAATGCTTGTGATAATCCTCCTGTTTATGCTTTGAATATCAAGGCAGTCACGCCGTTCGGAGGGTGACTGAAAATCCGATTTCCACGACTTTTTTTCCGTGTGAACAAAATCATCAACCTTTTTGAACCTTTGCACATATTTAAAATAAAATAAAAACTCGATTTTACGGTTATTACGATCCGCTGAATATATTGATCATTAAGGAGATTCCGCTATGGCCCAGGGAATAACGAATTTTCGTTTAGCAAGCGATCCGTTGCGAAACTCCTAAAAAATGAGATGTTTCGAGCATTCCGTCGATTTTAACTAGAAATATCTCCTCCAAACATTCGTTGACCCCACTATTTTTTTATTGATTCGGAACCCTTGGAGTTTTTTTTATAAATTGAGATTTTAATACGCGCTTTATCTAATCGCGAAGTATTTTTAATATTTTTCTGATTTCATAAGGGTGAGAAATTTGCGTAAAGCCAATGTTGAATCAAGTGACTCTCGACTTGGAAAATATTTAATAAAACTTTGTTGACCTAGGACGATTTGATAAATTCATTATTCATGAATGACGATCTGTTTTTCGTTTAACAAGCAATCCGTTGCGAAACTCTTAAAAAATGAGATGTTTCGAGCATTCTGTCCATTTTAACTAGAAATATCTCCTCCAAACATTCGTTGATCCCACTATTTTTCTATTGATTCGGAACCCTTGGAGTTTTTTTTATCAATTGAGATTTTAATACGCGTTTTATCTGATCGCGAAGTATTTTTAATATTTTTCTGATTTCATAAGGGTAAGAAATTTGCGTAAAGCCAATGTTAAATCGAGTGCCTTTCGACTTGGAAAATATGGAGTAAAACTTGGTTGACCTGGGATGATTTTGAAAGAGATTAAAGTTTGCTGCCCAAATAACAACAAATTTCGTTTTCAGATTTTAATCTAATTATCGCTCTACTAACGGAACCTCCTTAATAAATAAAATTCTGGGTTGCCTCGATTAATTTTGCATATGCCATTATGACACATGCATCTAAAATCAAGAATTATGAGTAGTTAAGCCCTTGATGAATTATTCCTAAGACGAACAATTCAACGAATTGGTCAATTATTCCATTTCTGATTGAGCCAAAAATCCTCACGCTCAGTTGGTTTGTTATAGAGAACTTTGCAGAGGCTTTAGATTATCGGCGATTCACCTATACGAGAGCAAGGATTTTGCTGTAGTGCCTGCGCGTTAGACTGTGCAATTCGGGGGGCTCGCTCCTGAATTCTTCATACCGTGAATTCTGGCTTGAAATACAAAATTTCACACGAAATTATATTTGGAACTGCGAATCCAACGAGGACAATTTCTTTCAAAAACACTTTTACTAATTAATTAAATTAGATAAAAAATTTAAATTAAAATACTTTTTGCTGAATTTACTGTCACGAATACTGAACTCCGGAGACCGGGTCGTTGTGGGTAAATTTTCAAACACGAATAACGACTATTATCAGTTGAACTGAGGAGAGAAACAATAGTTTGTAAAAGACTTGATAATAAGTTGTCTAGATGAAGGAGAAGATTGGGTTATAGGATTCATTTGACAGTCGGTTATCTCTGGCCAGAAGTGAGAAGAATAGTTGGAAACACACGAGGCAAACCGCGTGAACTTTGCAGGTTGTTATCACACCTATAACCTCCTGTTGGATCCCGTACCTCGGTGGTGGCCTCGTCTCTGCTTCGCGTTCGGAGTGGGTTGCAAAGTGCTGCGGCGGCGGCAACGGGAGATCCAGAAAGAGAGGAAGAGAGGAGAGAGAAGCTCGAACTGGCACTACAGATATTAAACGGCGACCTGTTGCTTCGTTTCTTCCTCTGATAAATTTCTTTCCGACGCAAGAGACAAAAAATAAACCGCCAGACAAAAATGTTTCATACAAATATATCCCACGTTCTAACCCTTCGTGGTCACTGTGGGTAAAATCCACCCAGTGACCAACTTGTGACGTAAATATCTCCTAGTTCCCGGTAATTAATGGGGCTGTAATCGTCATTTAACGACAGTTTGCAGTGTCCATTGCGCGTTGGCGGCGATAAGTATTACCGACGCTAACGCTAAATCTCTAAAATCCACTCTGAAATCGACCCACTTCCAATAACGGAATTAATATGTTTTTTCAAACGCGCGCTGTCCTACTATTTTTTTCACAAAAGAACCAGATCTGATGAATATCAGGTCCAATTTTTAGGCAAAAATATTGAAAATCCACGAAGCGACGATTATTTTAGTGAAAAAACTTTTTTTTCCCGTTTTTTTTCTTCATTTTGCATTTAAAAAAATATGTTAGCCTTGGATTTCTTTCGGGAAAGTTTTTCGTATCTAAACTGGAATGTCCAAGGGTTGTTCAGTAATTTTTTGAGAATTTTTTGGCCCATAGATTGGTCACAATACGGGTTTGAAAACGGACTGGGTGGAATCAACCCAGTCTGAATATACACAAATTTTATTCCAGGAGGATAATTCAATGGACGGAGGACTGGGCGATGCGAAATAATTGATTGAATACTTTGGGTAGAACCTTCCATCGATTTATTTATCAATTATTATCAGTTTAAATGCTAATTCTTAAAAAACGAACATATATAATACACATTATAGCTGCGAAAATCGATACTTCCGTTTTTTACGATTAATCATAATAATGACAAAATATTACAATGCTATGATAATTAATGAATAATCGTACAGCATAAATAATCGCATTGGTTTACGTAGCTCGGTGTGCTTTCTTTGGAACGATCTTTCCAGTCTTTTTCATTGGCTTTTTCCTCTTTAATCCAAGTTGTTAATAAATCCCCAAAACATTTGTTTCAATGATCCACTCGTTCGTTTATTCTGGAGCAGTTGCTCCCGCGTTGGGAGGAGAAGTGATTTAACGTCGCAAAAACGCGACGTTACTCGGTAAGAAAAACATACTTTTCGTGCTCCTTCCTTGCCTCTTTCCCTGCGTCACAAAAACTACGTGAATGTTGCAATTGATGGTCGATGTCGCGTCGCGCAAACATCGTGTCGTCGACTCAGTACTTTTTCTTATAATAAAATACCAAAAGTATCAAAAAACTGATTGAACAAGTGATCAGAAAGTTCCTTACAAAACTGCTCAATTTATGGAGAAATTGTGTACAAGAGTGACTGGGAAAATGAGGCGCAGGATTAAATTTTGTCCAAAAACGTCGATATTTTGTTGAATACAGCCAACTAAATATTTTGGGATATTTTCAAAATTTTCTCTATTTCGACAATATTTTTCATTCGTAACGGAACTTTCAGCAAAATTTACGATTGGAATGACAAAAATTTACTTTCCGAAAACGATTTTCCAGAATGTTTTTTCCTGAAATGACAAAATTTTCGTCATTTTTCGAAAAAACGTTTAGTTTAACGAATCCAACAAAATATCCAGCTTTTTCAACAAAATTTTCTGTTCAGTGAAGCACTTGAAAGATCGATAGATCGATTAAGCCTTATTACACAACGATCTTATGAATAATGTACATTACATATTTGAAAATGACTAATTGTAAGACATAAATAATGAGTTTTGCTTATTCTAAGATAAATTAGCCTAAGAAAATTATTCCAATGGCACTAAAACAGGTGGAAATGGAAAAAAAAACATAGAAAAGTCGTAAACGATGTGTAAAAGCGTTACAAAATATCGAAAAAACATAGAGCGCGTTATGGTGTGCGTGATATTTGGTATTTATAATACAATGACACATGTTTCTGTTATTCTCGTTATTAACTAATATCGAAAATTCTTCATATTTTTAAATCTTTTTGTTATTTGCTACGCTTTTCTCTCGAAAATTGTTTTTTTTTGTTTCGTGCTCGGTGTATGAGCTCGAAAGGAGAATTCGATTTCGCCTTCCAACACGTTTATTCGATTCACCCGAGACCGTGAGTTCTGGCGGTTTTCATTTTTATCATTTTCGTCGGGATCAGTCGTCTCAAATCTTTAATGAATTCACATTCGTCTCGCGCGACTCGACTTAACTCTGGATTGTCTTATGTGATAGGTAACGCGACTTATATATATGTATACGATTTTTTTTCATTGACGGATCGAATTCCATGCAAGATACAGAAAATCTCGAAATTCGCGTCCCAGTCTCGGGGACCAGGAATTTTCACACGCACTAACAACTGGGCGTTTACGAAAATTCGGGCTTTTTTTTTCTCGCACAGAGAAAATTATTTCTCGTACCGAACCGTCTGAGCCTTTTTATCAGAAGCGAAGAATTACGATTCGTGGTCAAAAGTTGAAGAAACGTTGATCCAACGCACTGAAAATTAAATTTTGTCAAAAAACGTCGATATTTCGTTGAACACAGCGAACTAAATATTTTGGGATATTTTCAAAATTTTCTCTATTTCGACAATATTTTTCATTTGTAACGGAACTGTCAGCAAAATTTACGATTGAAATGACAAAAATTCACTTTCCGAAAAGATTTTCCAGAATGTTTTTTGCTGAAATGACAAAATTTTCGTCATTTTTCGAAAAAAACGTTTAGTTTAACGGATCCAACAAAATATCCATCTTTTTCAACAAAATTTCCTTTTTAGTGCACGTCAGAAATTTGTTATTGCTCTTGGAGAGAATGAAATCCGATGGATTTCCGCAACAACAATAAAATCGGGGGCTAGCCCGAAAGTTCAGTAAACGGAAAATAAATTTCGATGAAAATAAACGAGATTTCAATCGGAACAAGAGTCTCATTTTTACTCTCATCGAAATTTATATTTTTCTTTGAGCACGAGCACGAAATTCAAGATTCCCCAGACATTTTTTATTGCTGCAACGTTGATTTTATTGTAGAAATCCTTTCCCTGTACTGGCTCGACTTGCTTGGACGCGATTTTTGGGACAAGCTGTTTGCATATTTATATATTTATTATTCCGACAAGTATTACACGTAAAAACCTATGAAACGAAAGTCGTCACGACGAGAGGGCAGAAAAAGTTTTTCATGTACAATACATATACAAATATGTATACATATTTTCTATGTATATATACATATTACACATGAATTGTGTGAACGCGAGTGTTTTAGTGTGAATGGCGAGAAACATCTGAATTTGTTTGTTCTACTCTTAAAGTTATGATGCTGAAGTTTGCATCGTTGGAATGCAACGAAATTCTGTTATTTCTTGAGCAGAGGGAATAATAATTATTGAATATTTGGTTCGGCCAATAAAACGATTCTCTCTTGCGACGAAAAAACTCAATCGACCCAAAAAATAGCGACAATTTTCAAAATTCAATAAATAATCAATAGAAAAAATGTTTTTCGTTGCATCTCAACGTTGCAAACTTCAGAGTCATTAAAAGTTAATATTTATTATTCCTTTATTCTTATATAATTATTAAAATGCATTACGTCGATCCGCCAACTTTGTATTACTCTTAAATCTTCACAGTAAACACGAGATAAATTTCTTAGACTCTTTTTCTTTTCAATGAAAAAAGAGAGAAAAAAACTGTTTTTTTTTTTTTTTTTTAATTTGCAATACGGATTTCTTTTTCATATCGCGCTGTTTGTTCGTGTCGTCGATTGTTTATTAATTTTTTCTTCCGTTTTCGTGTGGATTCTTGTCGCGATGATTTTGTGCGTTTTGGTCGCGCGAGCTGCACGAAAAGATCATCATTGCGTCAAGATTTTTGTTTTTTTATTCATTTCGCCCTTTGCTCACATTAATCGGGGAAACGAGAGCGATGCAGGTCGAAACTTTTGGCTTATTTTCTCCATATTTTCCTACGTCGAAAACCAGTTGTTGACGAGAAATGCGAAACTCAGCACGCATTCACTTATTATTATACTGAGCTGCGTCAATGATAACGTCGCCCTCGTTCCTGATGAACCGATCTGAGCATGCCCGTGACGACTTGACGGCTGCTCCGATGCCATTAAATCCTCCCTCGACGGCTCTGGACAAGGCAGCTCCTCCAATTTCAGCTCGAACAGATGCTTCATCACACCGATTTTTCCCTCAATCACTTCAACCTGGAAACACATTAAAAAATGCATTTTATTGCAATATTTGACGTCAGAAAATTGAATTTGAATATTAAAATTCTATCGATACATCATGAAATATTTCGTTCGTAGAAAATTTTGCCAACCAATCGTGTTTATTGGTCATCGCAAATTTACAGCAACCGTGGGAGCTCAATATTTAGTTTCGCGTTAGCAAACAAGGAAAATGTGATCGCGATCGAATCGGTAATGAAAGTCTGCATCGCTAACAAATTTCACTATTTTATTAACGTTTTTCATATAATTCCCGATTGGTCGATTCTCGTTGACGTTTTCCAGATCGAAATTTCTTTTCTTCGTACACTGAAAATTCAATTTTGTCAAAAAACGTCGATATTTTGTTGAATACAGCGAACTATAAATATTTTGGGATGATTTCAAAATTTTCGTTATTTCGACAATATTTTTCATTGTAACGGAACTGTCAGCAAAATTTACGATTGGAATGACAAAAATTTACTTTCCGAAAAGATTTTCCACAATGTTTTTTGCTCGAATGACAAAATTTTCGTGATTTTTCGAAAAAAACGTTTAGTTTAACGTTTCCAACAAAATATCGATCTTTTTCAACAAAATTTTATTTTCAGTGTAATATTTGACGCAAAAACACGAATTCGAATGTTGCACGAAACTGAAATTATTCGGTGGAGTGTTGCTCGAATTTTATTAGATTTTCAAAATGTTTTTATGTGATCTCGGTCATTGTCACACGATTTTTTCGTCCATATGGTCGATTTTTTGGTGTAAAAATGTCAAAAATATATTGTATGTTGAATTACCCTTGAGCCTGTTTCGGGGTTTGGCGAGTCGTAAAGGTCGTACTCTTCGTAATCCGCTCCGTCGTCCATGTAGTTGGCAGAGTCTCGAGCAAGCCTCGATTTGTCGGATTCGTATTGTTCTGAGGGAATGAAAAAACAAGATTTGAGAGCGTTGCTTTGAGGAGGAGGCGAAGGACTTGGAAGGGATTGAAAATCAGATAATATTTTTCTTATCGCAAGAGCATCGAGGAAGAGGGAAAGAATGAGCGAGATCCGGAAGAGCGATAAAGAAAAAGCATGGCGTGTACATGAAAATAAGTCTCAGCAGATAAGCTCGTCGTCAAGGAAACTTTGCAAGTTTATACACGAGAGGAAAAGGAGCAAAAATGAAAAGAAAAACCTACGACGTTTCTCACCTTGATTACGTGCGATTTCGAGTGCTCGATTTCTCTCGGCTTCCTCGTGCAGGGCGACCGTCGTGTTCTTTGTCTCCATGAAGCAGGTTAACACCTCGAGGGAATCCCGTAGCTTGAGGTTTTTCGTCTCGTTTCTCAAGCCCCATATCCAGGCGAGCTTACAATCGCATATCAGCTTGTTGTCTGCAAAAAACAAAACATGACGCAAATTTATACCAAACGTAACTAAATTTTTCAACATTTTTCGCAATCAGATTAATTTACAGGCGTCGCATTTGAATTTATTGATGATTCGTTCAATTTTCAACGTCATCCCAAATTTTCAAGCCAATAAGCTTTTCGAGTGGCAAAAATCGATCATTTTATCATCGTAATTACATTCTGCGCTTGAATAATTATTTTTGCTAAGGATAAAAATCGAATTTCGTTGCATTCCAACGATGCAAACTTCAGAGTCATCTTTTCCGTGCATTTTATTTCGTTCCAATTCCCAAATTTCAAGTCAACTGCATGCATAGAAAAATTTACAGCTCAAAGTGTCAAAATTGATAAAAATTATGATGCTGAAGTTCGCACCGTTGGAATGCAACGAAAAACATTTGAATTTATTGATGATTCGTTCAATTTTCAACGTCATCCCAAATTTTCAAGCCAATAAGCTTTTCGGGGGGCAAAAATCGATCATTTTATCATCGTAATTACATTTTGCGCTTGAATTATTATTTTTGCTAAGGATAAAAAACGAATTTCGTTGCATTCCAACGATGCAAACTTCAGAGTCATCGTTGCGGAAACTGCTCGAACTAATTTTCGCAATTTGTGTGTCAAGGTCAAGTGTAAAGACTGAGATTATGATCCTGTGCGTTTCACGATCTGAAAAATATGAAAAGCGCATCGTTCTGATGCTGATGAGGACAAATGTTTCATTCAATTGTCCCGGTAATGCGATTCTCCTCCGTCGTAAGGAGGAACACTCGCCACAACCTGTAGGGTGTTCCATGCGGTCGTTGCTCCAGTCAGCAATAATTCTTGGCTAGCCAATTACCTGGTGATTAACGTACGTGCGCTAATTAAGTGCAATGCGCCTTCGTTGCCTCTCACTTAGACAAAGAGGAACGGAGAGAGAAACTGAGAGAGAGAGAGAGATCGATAATAAGCCAACTTGCTGTACTAACGGTAAAACCGTCTCTTGTCGCCTTTACTCCATTCATTTAATCAGCATCATTGACAAATTCAAGAAACCGCGACAAATAACAATTAACGATGCGTGTATCGAGGATTGTTATTTCTCCATCCGCAGCTTCCTTTTTTGGGCTTTCGAATTTTTTGAGTCCCTTTCGACGAAGGTTTCGCTAGCATTTGCCCTGAAAATTTAATTTTGTCAAAAAACGTCGATATTTTGTTGAATACAGCGAACTAAATATTTTGGGATAATTTCAGAATTTTCGTTATTTCGACAATATTTTTCATTTGTAACGGAACTGTCAGCAAAATTTGCGATTGGAATGACAAAAATTTACTTTCCGAAAAGATTTTCCAGAATGTTTTTTGCTGAAATGACAAAATTTTCGTGTTTTTTCGAAAAAACGTTTAGTTTAACGTATTCAACAAAATATCCATCTTTTTCAACAAAATTTTCTTTTCAGTGTAATAATTCATTGTGAACATCGATACATTCGAACTCTCGTAACAGAAAAATCTTGAATTTTTGTTTTTTTTTTTCAATTTGTACGTCCGACAGAACGAAATTTTGATGAAAAGTGTTTTTCTTCGTAACTGACAGTCCGAATGCGGTAAAATGATGAATCTGAAGTTTGCAACGTTGAGATTCAACCAAAAACATTTTTTCTATTGATTATTTATTGAATTTTGAAAGTCGTGGCAATTTTTTGAGTCGATTAAGTTTTTTGGTCGCAAGATAGAATCGTTTTATTGGCCGGAGCAAATATTCAATAATAATTATTGGCTCTGCTGAAGAAATGACAGAATTTCGTTGCATTCCAACGATCCGAACTTCAGGATCATCATTTGAGCGCATGCATCGCGAGCGAACGAAGGATTGAGTGGCTATTCGTGTACGACACTAAAAGTCTGTGGGGCAGTTGTTCTCGCTGTTATTTTTTAATTAAATGTTTAATAATATATCGCGCTGCAACGAGCCCGGAATAAAGTAGGATTTCTCTGGCATATTATGTATACAGACTCATATTTAATACAGATATACAAGTCCGTTGTGGCCCAGTTCATTCCGTAAGCCCACCAAGTTGCCCAAAGCTCAAACTGCAGACTCCCCCTCAGTCTCTTTCTCTGCCAAGTCTCGGAACCCCCTCTGGTTCGAAAATTCCTCGGGCGTTCCCCCGAGGCCGTCAGATATTCATGCGATCGTGTCGACCACGTTTCCACTACGCGAACAAAAGGCAAAAACGAGCAGAAGAAAAAAACGCAACAAAAACGGAGAGACGGAGAGAATGAGAACGAAGAACGGGCAACTTGAGCATGACCAGCCCTTAACCCTCTAAATATAAGACGAATAGATTGGACCGATGTACCGAGCGAAGCTTTTTGAAGCTCGTCACACTCATCGATCTTTCCCTCATCTATTTTCCCTTCTTTTTTCCATTTTCCAGAGTCTTTGCGTGTCATCGTTTTTCTCAACCCTTCGGATACACTTTGTGTAAACTGGATCATGGGATGATTTTTTTTTTTACAAATAATACAAAAGTACGAATCATCTTACGAGGGAGATCGTTTATTTGCTGTTTGGACAACCGGACGTCAAAGGACCGCAGCAAGTGCGATTCATGACGGTTCGCGTACACAGAGATCGTAAATCTATACGAGAAATTTTCTAATCTCGGGCCAGCAATCAGCCACGATTGTCGAGGGGTCAGAAAAATCGTGAGAAACCTTTCCGCACGTTTCTCATATTAAATTTTTATTACTTCAAGTCTGCAACGTTGGAATGCAACGAAATATATTCGATTTTGTTGATGATTCATGCAATTTTCAATGTCATCCAAATTTTTCGAGCTAGTATTGTTTTTGAGTGGCAAAAATCGATCATTTTATCATCGTAATTAAATTCTCCATTTAAATGATCATTTTTGCCAAATATAAAAAAGAATTTCGTTGCATTCCAACGATGCGAATTACAGAATCATCAAGAATATGATGCTGAACTTTGCAACGTTGAAATGCAACGAAAAATATTTGATTTTATTGTTGATTCGTGGAATTTTCAATGTCAACCAAATTTTTCGAGCCGACTTGTTTTTCAGTGGCAAAAATCGATCATTTTATCATCATAATTAAATTCTCCATTTGAATAATTATTTTTGCCATATAGAAAAAAGAATTTGGTTGCATTCCAACGATGCAAACTTCAGAAACTTTTTTTAAACACTTTTCTGCAATATCGAGGACCCAAATAAACACAAAGTTTAATTGTAAGTTTTTTTTCGAACGATAATATTCTGATTGAGCAATATTTATGTGAAAATCGATTTTCGATCTTCTGTCGAGACTTCTGTGTCCAATTTATTTGAATTTTTTATCATCGTGCGAGTAATTTCAAGAGTTTCTATCCTGGCTCTGTATATTGAATCATTTTTTTAGTTGATGCAGCAAAATATGGTTGATTCGAACTTTATGTCGGTAGGGAATGAAAAATATTGAATGTTGTTGACGTTTTGCAGTGAGCAATATCGTTTGCAACGGTCTCGATATTTTCCAGTGTTCGCACGTGGGATAAATCTCGTTTTTTCTTTAGTTTACTGTACCGTCAATACGCTGGAGTCTCTTTCGATGCGTTTTGTTTCCGTACTCGCGTTCTATTCAACCCGGCATTATATTTTTTCTGGCTTCTTATCCCCGTGCACTCTTGACTCTCGGCCTGTGTTTATCGACGTCGAAACGTTCGAGGAGAAAAAAAATCGGTTGTTATGCGAGCACGAAACGGTCTTCGATGCGGTACAGGAAAGAAAACAAATTTGGAGTAAACAGACGGTTGAGTGTTGCGAAGTAAAAGGGAAAATTTGTTTGTACATTTAATATTCATAAATAAAAACTGCGAGGCTGTATTTTAATGGGAGTTGCGTTGAGATTTTATTTATTTTTAATGAAAAAAGTGAGAGGAAGGTTCACTTTTATTTTACTTTTCTTCAAAGGGTCGTCGTTTCTTCAATCGTCTCGAGTTTCGAGAACGCGCCGCTCTTCCTTTGTTATAAATATATATCCGCATGCAGCACTCCGTGGACATAAGAGGCGAGGGTGGCTGGTGGTTCGCTTTCAATTTTCCGGACGAGATATACACGGCCCATGACGAATATAGAGGCCCGGAGGGAGATTTTTCTTCGGGTGGCGATACGGGCACGGGGAAACGGTCGAAAATATGAAATATGCACAACTCTAGAGCCGAGATTGTCGCGGCAACCTGCAGAGGCAGAAAATGTGGTTTGCCCTCGCGCGGCAAGGAAAAAAAGCAGAAAAATGGTGTCACGAGCGACGTGGATGCGGGCAAAGGGGGCGAAAATCTCCAGAGCGTAAAGTAGCAATGAAAATCCTCGTGAAATGATGATTTATTCAAAATACAATCTTGGCCCGCAATCAGAATCAATTCGGGATCTTCTTCATCATTGATATCCCTCGAGACCTTCATCTATCGCGCAGAGATAATGATGAAAGAGCAATTGAGCTCGAGATTTTTATTCAAAATTTGATCAACACGATAAAACGATTTTTTTGAGGACAAAAAACAAAAATCGGCACGCAAATCGTTATGGTTTTCGAAATTGAACGAAAAATCGATAGAAATTCATTTCGCTCGATCCCAACGTTGCAAACTTCAGTATCATTCTGATCTTTTGTTTTCTTTTCCTCGTTTTATTTCGTTCGCACTTCCATCTGACCAAATAACGTTGTAGGTGATAATTTTTTGTGACGCTTGCCTGGATCACCCTTGGGTTTACGAGAGACGGATTGGATATACGATTTCATGCTCGCCCGGCATAACGCTCTGTGTCATGTGCCTCTTTCGTCTCTTTTTCTCCAAGCCCCACACACGCTCAGAGATCCTCCAGTTTTCCCACAGGAGGTGCGTACAACCCTCATTTTTTTCCTCCTCTTTTTTCCTCCCTTTTATTATCTTTTTTTCACTGCACCTCCCGTGCGCCAGGCTTGCGATGATGGGAATAAAGTGGTGAACTCGCGGCACAGGATATCCTTCGTGGAAAACAGTACATATGGCGGTGCGGAGAGAAAAATCGAGAAAAAGGAGGGAAACGCAATGCTGCACAGCGCGCTATTGTCTGTAACGCCGAGACCAGGTGAACATATCGTTCTCTATGTTATATATTTGTTTTATACGTACTTTGCGCTCGCTATATCGAAAACAATATGACGAAAGACCGTTAAAGCGATTTCAAGAGGAGAGCAATAATTTTTTTTTTATTACTATCGGAATAAAAGCATTTTCATCCCAATCGTCGCGGTTGGTTTTCATAAAGATTTAAACTATTTTATTGACCATTTATCGCGCCACGTTTATCGCTCGCGGCGCATCCACGATTTTTAAATTTATGATAATCGTCGGTTTTACAGTGCCATGCAGGAATTGAAGCTTCATAAAAAAAATCTGAAGCCACAACCATCCGTTTTGTTCATTGTCAATCCTCACTTTTTACCTTTTTTCAACGACATTAATACTTTATCGCAAATATCCGCTTTCAAAGTTGAAATTTTTGTCCATTTGGAATTCATTGTTCCCGGCTCGCTACACATATTGTGAAATTCGAATGTATTTCCAAAAGCTTTTTACGCTCGAGCCTTATTTTCTCGATTACCAATCGCAGCTGCTATGCGTGCTGCAGTTTCGCAGTAAGCTGAGAAAAATCTTTCCATTACGCGTCCAAGATTTTTTTTATGCCACGCGTAAAAAACGAGCCAAAATAATAACATCGCCCGAGGAAACCGAATAAAACGAACGATGTTTGACAAAATTCAATTTCGTCAAAAAACTTCGATATTTTGTTGAACACAGCGAACTAAATATTTTGGGATAATTTCAAAATTTTCGTTATTTCGACAATATTTTTCATTTGTAACGGAACTGTCAGCAAAATTTACGATTGGAATGACAAAAATTTACTTTCCGAAAACGATTTTCCAGAATGATTTTTGCTGGAATGACAAAATTTCCGTGATTTGGCTGAAGCCTCGTTGCGTCTGATTGTTTTACGAAAAACGGAAAAAAGCACTGAAAATTCAATTTTGTCAAAAAATTTCGATATTTTGTTGAATACAGCGAACTAAATATTTCGAGATAATTTCAAAATTTTCGTTATTTCGACAATATTTTTCATTTGTAACGGAACTGTCAGCAAAATTTACGATTGGAATGACAAAAATTTACTTTCCGAAAAGATTTTCCAGAATGTTTTTTGCTGGAATGACAAAATTTTCGTCATTTTTGGAAAAAAACGTTTAGTTTAACGGATCCAACAAAATATCCATCTTTTTCAACAAAATTTTATTTTCAGTGTGGAAAAGGGAATTATTGAGTTTATCATAAAAGAATAACGGGAAATTGGACGTAATTTTTACGCGTGTGTCCAACGATCAGCCCCGATGTGAGAATTTTGAATTAACATTCATAGAAGTAAAATATCGAGAGAAGGGATGGAAAATAAAATAAAGCGCCCTATCAATGTGAATTTATCGAATTCGCGAGCCGCGAGTGCGTTAAAAAATGTAACGGAAAAAATAAAAAGCCGCGTAAAACGATGGAATTTTTCGCGGAAGGATTTTTTTTCCTCAGTGACTCGTTTAATTTGTCAGATGGCAAATGGTGACTGGGAAAAAATGGTGTAGGCAGTTTTCGATTCGTCAGTAGTAATATTCAGTGATGGAGATTTTTTTTCCATGAAAGCTCGAGGGAGCCGGAAGTTTCGAGCGCGTATATCGTGCGCGCGGGGTTGCGATGAAGCCAAATCGGGAGTTTAGTGCGGATGGGGTGGAAACGCGGAGGAAGGAATAAGCGGAAAATGTACGTGGATGTAGCAGCAGCAGGTGAATGAGCGAAAGGTTGAGAGAAAAAGACGAAAAAGTTGAGTTTTCAAAAGCCAGGTATAGCCTTGGGGTGGGAACCGGTTGGGGGAGGGGAGGGAGGGGTGAATAGAGTTGGCGTCACTCTCTTTTTGGGCTTTCTCTGTCACTCTTCATATACGTATTATCCGCGAATGTATATATTGACGAAAACGAAGTGGTAGAGAGCGTATAGAACTAGCGAAAACAAAAACGAGTGGATGTTCCGAGAATGGGCTCCAGAGTGACTCTCGAGTCCAGCGATCCAGTAGAAACAGACTAACAACATAGCCAGTTGGTTATAAATATAGCAGAGCGTGTGGTGAAAAGCTTCGTGACGTCTGCTCGGCGTCAATGTAACCAATAGAGTTGGAAAAAGGGGTTGCGAGGAGGTAAATCGGAAGTGAGTACGTACAGGGCTGTTGGTTGATTTCCTGGTTGCGATTGGGACAACCAGACTGCGCAATGCTTTCCCATCATTGTGCGGTTCTCGCCATGCCACCGCATACTCACAGCTCCGGCAGTCTCTCTTTCCAAAACTTGAACAAATTGTTTTTCCGATGATACCACACGCGAAAATCCAACGAACCTCGTATCGAAATATATTGGATAAGCCTCGTGTCCAACTCCGTTGACGTTCGAGTATCCAGAAACGACCGGATTTCGCAATTTTGCGCTTGCTAAAGAGATCTCGTCAAGATTTAAATGAACTCAATGATAATCCGTGGAATTTGGCATCGAAAACGTTTCATCGAATAATTAAGAGTGAGCGAATCGAATCGAGGCTTTTTTGTAGGGAGCAATTTGCCCAAAAGGGATTGTGGAATTTTCCGGCTCGATTTTCATTCGGTTAGAACGATCAGAAATTCAGAAAATTTGTTTCCACATCGCGTAACCAACTGATAAATACGATCGGTATCGAATGGAATTGGCAATTTCTACGAGTGACTTAGTAATCCTGGCTGTTTATGTTACTTAGTCTAATAGGAAAAAATATTTGAGTTTGTGACGACGGAGCCCGATAGGCGAAAGAGCATGAAAGTGACGAATTGAATTGCGCGGAGGGTTGGAAGTTTGAGCGAATCGGATGGAAAGATTTAGGTAGCCAGTCTCATTTCTTTTCTCACCCTTACGACTGGAATTGCCTCTTTTTCACCCTTGAGAATAACTTGGTCGGGAGGCTTAATATTCTCAGAAGCTTTCCCTCGCCCTAATTCTTTTTCCCCGGTGGTTAAAGGACGAGGAACTGGCTCGGAGGTGTGCTGCAGCATCACTGAATCTCGCGGAGCATCCCGTAAAGCAGCGCAGACAGAGCTTATCAGGAGAAGGGCAAATGCAAGGTCGCGAACCTGCGAAACGAAGGAAAGAGGAGCAGGAAAGGGTGTAGCCGGCAGAGACCCAGACTACCACGCCTACGTCCCTAAAATTTCATCCCCCCTGAATGATTAAAACCTAATATAGGGACACGCCCACCGGCTATACACGAGGGTGAGAAAACTACCCTCTCGTCTTGTTGGGGGATTGCTACTCTCTGGTGCACGCGAGCAAGCCTACCGGCAGCTTCATCTATATCCACAACGACACACTTCGAATGCATCCTCTTGCTCGTCATCGCGCACCCTCCGCCAAACGGTTCCTCGCATCGTCCGCATATACAGCCTCACGAATTTTCACAGTCACTGGCTCCAATTTCGTTTCTCCCCCGTCGCGTCTACCGACTATA
The DNA here is from genome assembly GCA_037043255.1 of Diadegma fenestrale. Classification (NCBI taxonomy): domain Eukaryota; kingdom Metazoa; phylum Arthropoda; class Insecta; order Hymenoptera; family Ichneumonidae; genus Diadegma; species Diadegma fenestrale. The sequence goes on from CM073317.1 coordinate 13,922,916, forward strand.
ACTCTCACTTTCGACGACTAGCGGCAAACGAACGGACGCAACCCTCCAAATTTTAGGGCTTGCGACTTGCCCTTTTGTTTGCTAAAGCTCAATGTAGTTAAAACAGTTGCCCAAACGCGCACACAATACATCGACGATGCTTTTTCCTGCCTCCACCTCCCTCTTTCCTTCTGGATTTACTCATCGACCCCTTGGAGCAAGCGCGCTTCGCACGCGCCCAAAATCCCAACCCCCTTTTTAAGCCGATGTCGATAGGATAATTTTGTTTTGTATCACGATAAAAGAGACTCCACGTGGTCCATTTGATAGCCGCTGGATAAACAAATCTCCCTCTCTTCGATTTCATCCCTACTGGCGATTGGACCAAGTCATTACGCTAATCATTCGAGAAGCTTTTACCTGCCCGCAAGTGTTCCCTCGACCCTCCATCCAAGGTATTTAAAAATACGAAAAAAAACACAGTCAATAGCCCAGAAAAAAAAACGATCAAGCTCCGTACCATCGTCGCAAGTTCCTGGCGTTAACAGTGGAGGGAAACAAAGCTTCGTCGTTATCAGGTGCAGGAATGCATCGTACTGAGGCAAGCTTTCATTTCATTGTTAAAAATGTTCAATTCACGCAGCCCGTGCTATTCATTTCTATTGAATTGTATTCAGCACCTTATTCCCAGGGAACAAAAACCTCTTTCAAAAACATAGTGTGTTCGAATTGTTTCCATTTATCTTGTTTTACAGTGATCTCGATCATTTTCTGTTGCCATTTAGTCACGGAACTAGAGACTTACGACGCTGAAGTTCGCAACGTTGGAATTGAACGAAAAATACAATTTTCTATTGATTTTTTGTTCAATTTCAAAAACCATGACAATTTTCATACAATGAAAATTCAATTTTGTCAAAAAACGTCGATATTTTGTTGAATACAGCGAACTAAATATTTTGGGACAATTTCAAAATTTTCGTTATTTTGACAATATTTTTCATTTGTAACGGAACTGTCAGCAAAATTTACGATTGGAATGACAAAAATTTACTTTCCGAAAAGATTTTCCACAATGTTTTTTGCTCGAATGACAAAATTTTCGTGATTTTTCGAAAAAACGTTTAGTTCAACGTATCCAACAAAATATCGAGATTTCTCAACAAAATTTTCTTTTCAGGGTACTGATTTTGTGTCTGGCGAAATACTGAATAAAAATTTTCAATAAAAAACCGAATTTCGTTGCATTCCAACGATGCAAACTTCAACAACGTAGACTTTTCGCTATTAATACATTACATATGAAATTCTCGCTTTCCTTAACTGTCTTTCTATAATAATCTACGATATTCCATACATATAAATAATGTGCATTATACACACACACTTGGATGTATAAAGTACTGAGAGGCACTTACGTTCCATGTAATTACGTTAATAGCTGCTCTCCTACTGCCTCATGATAATTATGTGCCACAAGTCTATGCTATACGTGGCCCTTTCTCCAGGCTTTTGGCTTTAATACGCCACGTTCTCTACAATACACTAAATTATAGTATACAGTTCACATTGCTGTGGTGCAGACATTTTCCCAGTTTTTTTTTCACCCGTTAAGTGTACCTTATCCCACTGACCTCGCAGTGGTTAAATCCACCAGAATGGGACCCACATTCCCGCCATTTGTTGTCGCGAAATTAACAAATTTCCTGAACGTGAAAAATCTTAATTAAAATTCAAATTGTTCATTAAGCCAATATGATGATTTTTTCTTCCTCCTCGATCGCTTTGATTGATTTAACAAACGATTCTACGCTAATTGACTTAGGGGCGTGCGAATATTTGAAAACTTGGAATATTCGGCATCAAATCAAATCAAATTGATTCGAATTTCAAACCGAATATTCGATATTTTTGAATATTTGACATTTTTTCGAATATCCGATTTTTCTTCGAATATTCGATTTTCTTTCGAACGTTCGATTTTTTTTCGAAAATATTCGGAACAAAATTTCGAACGGATTTGCAAAAATCCGCTATTTTTCGGAAATTTATCGAATACTCGAAAAATCGACGATTTTGAAAATCGAATGGAAAATTCATCGAATATTCGGTTCGAAATTCGAATCGAACAACAATTGACGTATTACTTGGAAATGATTTGTTGGGATCGGAAAATTTTCATGGTTTGACGGGATTTTTATAGTGAATTCGATCATTTTCGATATAAAAGCGGACGCTGTAAATAGCTGTAAGAGAATTCCGCGATACGGCTCGTTGGCTCGCGCATTCTTGGCACTGTTTTTTAATCTCGCGGCATTATTTTCAATTCGCTCCAACATTTAGTCTGTTTGGTGGGCAATGTTCGGAGTACACCGTTTGTCGATCGATTTTTCTCTTTATGCTCGTGGAATTCCGCCGATAAAACTGAAGATTCTTTGGGGGTGTGAAGGAAGGTGTAGAAAATACTTGGAATGCCGAGGCGCGTCGGTAAATGAAGTTGATGGAGAAAAAAGAAGTGAATATCGGCGGGCGGGCTGGGGGTTGGAAATGATCAGCAATGGGAAGAATTCAAACGTTCCTACTTGCTCTTCCGGAAGAGGAATTTCGCAGCGTAATAATCCAGATGCAAAAGCGATTTTTGTGCAGCAACCGTGGAAATTTCTCTGCTGGAATTAGCCAATCGTCGGAAAAAAAAAAAAAACTTGCAGCCTACATGATCGTGAGCCCCGTCAACACGGCTACGAGACGACGACGATTACATTTTCGTGAGTGAAAATTAAATTTGCACCCCGAGCGAGAAAGTTTTTGCCACACACCGCAAGGATAAAACCGTGCGAAATGTTTTCAAGTTAAGCGCGAGAGTTCGGATGAAGTAAGTTTACGAGGAGGGTCGTAAGTGAGAAGCATATCCGAGGGGATGAGGCAGGAAAAAGAAAAGGGAGGAAGGAATGGAGAAAGAATGAGAAATGCAAGAAAGATATACGAAAGCGTAGATATAGTTTTGAGTAGGTCTTTTGCTCTACTTCCGGTTTCCTCGTTGTCTCAAACTCTTCGTGTCATCTGACACGAGCTCGCCCTCTCGGCGCGGCGACTTTTTTTCTCTCTCTGCTGCTGCTGCTGCTGCTTGGTCCAGCCATGCACCAACGTCTAATACTTTATTCAGCCCCTGAACTCGTAGCCGGACGACCAGGCGCCATGCCATATAACTTTGCTCTCCTGCTCTCAACTCCCTCCTCCTCCAAAACCCTCGCCCAAAAGTCAGGCTCGCTCTAAAAGCCAAACTCGGTTATATACCCAGAAGCTTCTCTCTCAGCTTCATCTCCTTCCCTTTTCCCTGCCCTACAAATGCAGATAGAGAGCAAAAGCTTCCCTGAATTGTAAAACACACCACCCCCTTTTATTTCGCACGCGCGTCTCCGTCATGTATATCCCATTTATATACAGAGCATATACGAAAAACGTGTACGTGTACACAGACATGTATAGACAACAAGACAATACACTTTTCAAGGAGGATTCAAGTATCGCGCAACTAAATTTGTAGTCCAAGCTGCACACGAGCAGGAAAATAAATTTGTCAAATTTTCCAACACGTTTTTTCTCCTCCCATTTCCACACGAGGAATTATTTATTATTGTTACATCCAGGACTCGCCGAAACTGTGAAATTCCCTTTTCCCACCGTTTTTCCTTGGCGAGGTCATCGCATCAAGTCTAATTGAAAATTATTCCGCAAATAGACAATCGAGTATGGAAAATTTAGCTCGGCAATCTTCTCAATTGCCTTCCGAAACTTCGATTTTCGACTCGGCCTTATTTTATTCATAAACGCAATTATTCAAATGGCCAAATTTTCATTTTCAACTCGAGTCTCATTTTTTTAGCTCGTCCCTCTCTGCGCAACGCTCGTGCTACCAAAATATATCCACTTTCATCTTGTTTTTATCTGTGCTCTGGTGTACGTGCTCGGGGAGACTGAGCTTTTGCCATGAATGACTTGCAATCTGAGCCTCCCCTTGTTTACACCAGGAGATACCGAACTGAGGCAATTTCGGAGCCACAAAGGCCAACTTGAGTGCTCCTGCAAGTAAAGATAGCAAGAGAAGGAATTGCTTGATGGAGATACTCGTGTAATATCTTTAAATTTATCTTGCAATAAAATCCATACCGTGGTCCTCACGAAATAATTCAACGACGGAAGAAAATGACATTTCTAGATCATTACGCGAAAATATCTCGCGTGTTTTCCAAGGCAGACATTGAGCCATTTTTACTAATGAAAATCGTTAATTTTCAATAATCGCAATCACTACGTTTCCCTCTCATCAATATTATATAAACCGCTGATAATTGTTTCATATACATTTCCATAAGTATTGATTACCAACGAGGTAACACGAGAATATGGAAAATAAACGATTCTGAATTTTGCATCGTTGCAATGCAACGAAATTCTTTTTCATATTTGGCCAAAATGATTATTTCAATGGAGAATTTAATTGCGATGATAAAATGATCGATTTTTGCCATTCGAAAACGTATCGGCTCGAAAAATTTGGATGAAATTGAAACTTGAACGAATCGACAATGAAATCAAATATTTTTTGTTGCATTCCAACGGTGCAAACTTCAGCATCACATTTTTGATGATTCTGAAGTTTGCATCGTTGCAATGCAACGAAATTCTTTTTTATATTTGGCCAAAATGATTATTTCAATGGAGAATTTAATTACGATGATAAAATGATCGATTTTTGCCACTCGAGAACGTATCGGCTCGAAAAATTTGGATGAAATTGAAACTTGAACGAACCAACAATGAAATCAAATATTTTTTGTTGCATTTCAACGTTGCAAACTTATTCAGCATCATATTTTCGATGATTCTAAAGTTTGCATCGTTGCAATGCAACGAAATTTTTTTTCATATTTGGCCAAAATGATTATTTCAATGGAGAATTTAATTGCGATGATAAAATGATCGATTTTTGCCACTCGAAAACATAAAATTTGGATGACATTGAAAATTGAACGAATCAACAATAAAATCAAATATTTTTCGTTGCATTCCAACGGTGCAAACTTCAGAATCATGAAAATAATGGAAATGGGTGTTATTGAGAGCTGCAGCACATGGAAACTCTGCAAAAACCGAAACTATGTGCAAGGAGATCGATAAGTAGTAAAAATAGTGGTTACAGGAATTTGAATAAGGGCCTCATTAGAAATATCAAGAAATCTTAAAATAGAGATACATTAATGAATACTGAGAAAATTTGATAATAACAAGCCTTCACAATGTGAAGAAAGAGGGAATAGAGAGTATAAGAAAAAAATAAGTGTAGGTTCTGCGAAGAAAAGAAGGAAAGTTAAGCCATACATTTACAAGAAGTACAGCGAGGCAAATAAGGCACAAGTTCTGGTAAATGGGGTGGAAAAATGTTGGTGAAAAAGTGGTGGAACCACCGCACAACTACTGAACGAAACTTTATGCTCAAGAATGTACTTTACCTCTTTTTACTACTTTTCGAGTTAAAAGTATTAGACTTTGCAAAGGGAGCTTTTTGAATTAAAAAGAGATACTTTCAAGTGCCAGGATTCTGAGATATTCCAGCTCAAAGTCCAAGTTTTTTTATTTTCAATGAAATTACTGGGAAACGGATTAAGGGTGCAATTTTATTTTTTAACTAGAAATTCCAGCTACAAAAATTATTCTACTTGATGAAAATAATTTCGAAAACCGCAATAAAGTTGATTCCTTATTCATTATAAAAAAAAAATCGACGTTTTTCCTCATACTATTGCCAGTTGCCAAGAACTCGTGTCTGTCAGTGTGTGCTCGGATAAGCCTCATTTATCAATACCGTGAAAAACACTGTCGTGAGTCTCGACAATTTTTCCGTGCATTCGTGACAACTGAATTTCGTCGAAATTACTTCCGAGCACATTACGTTGCCTCATGCGCGATATGATCGATGTTTTTGTTCTTTTACAATATTCTCTACGTGTTTGACGTGAGTGTACAGCGATTTTCAAAAATGTATGAAAAGCCCATTGCAGGACGAACGCGATTGGCGATTTTTCGTTAAAGTAATCGCATGCAGAACGCGTTGGCGTGCCTTCGGTTACGTTAACGAGAATACCGGAAACTTGGAAGGATCATGACACAGTTGCAAACTGAATTATACTCGAGGGATCGTTCAAAAGCTCGCTAGGAACGAGTAAAAATCAGGAATCTACGGCCTCCGCGTTATTTCGACGGGTAATCAAGTTCGTAGAGAACGAAAATGTTGGAGTTTCATATTTTAAAATAGAAAGCAAGTTACATCGTTCCGGAGGTGTGTAAAAATGTTGAAAAATTTGCAACTACCATTTTGAGGGCATATTTCTTATCGCATTTATTATTCCACCGCAGAAATAAGTGAATTAACAAACATGTGCATACGAGTAAATTTTTTTCTGATCGTATTTACCGAGGCAACATTTTCCAAAGCAGATATGCTTTCACGCAGAGTGTGGAGAACAAAGTCCCATCGTTTTTGCACTCTCTCAATCACACGTGTGTGTGTTACATACAAGTTTGCAGAAGGCTGGACTAGTGCGATCTAAATTCGCAAAACCGAGTGTTGCAAGCCCTTCCGTTTGTTACGTGCCAATGTATGTATTCGCGGTTGTGCAATCTGCAGTTGTGAGAGCAAGAGAAACAGAGAAAGAGAGAGAGAGAGGTTGGCGCTCGTATTCTCGGTGGTCGTTATATGTGGTTACATGCAAATTGCGGTAAAGTATACCTGGCGCAACGGGCCGGCACAGGGCGAACGAGAAATGCGCTTATTGCCACCGAGCAGCTCTCATGCACAGGAAAGAGAGAGAAGGAGTCACGGACGGAGAGAGAACGAGAGAGATAAACATACGAGTGTGTTTTACCCCCTGAGGCTTTTCTATTTTCCCTCTAATTCTCTCTATTCCTCTCAACGTTGATACCTTCATGGCTTGCATCACGACATCATCATCAAAAGCACACCCAGTCATCATTCCGACCCCTCGTGTCAACATCTGATACACAAAATCCGTATTGAATTATCTCATTCCGTGCCTTTCTCTGCTGTTGCTCTCTCGTTCGTCCTCTCCGGCTCTCCAAATCCCTAATTGTGCATCGCCTCTGCTTTATTGCTCGAGTGCAAAGTGTTAAGTGCCCGAGCTTCTTGCCTTGCAAGCCCATTTTGGAAAACAGCGAAAACTTTCCGAGAGAAACGTGTCTTGAATACGAAATGAGTGAGACTGCGCGTCGAGGGACACAAGCAGATTCTCAACCCGTTCGTAATTGAGCCTAGAAATACTATTTTCATTGCTCAATTGCATTATTATGAACTCGTTCGAATATACTCGTGATAATTCACGAACTTGAACTATTTACAGGAAAGCAGCACTCGAAAATACAGTTGATTTTCATTGGTTAATTAACTGAACGAGAGTCGAGAGCTTTAATCACCAAAAAGGATCGTCGTGGTGTCAGATTTTTCGATGTTTGGACCATGAGTGCAATTAATGCATTCATAACTCGTTGATGATGCTAAAGCTTGCAACGTTGGAATGCATCGAAAAATATTTGAATTTATTGATGATTCGTTCAATTTTCAACGTCATCCCAAATTTTCAAGCCAATTCAACTTTTTGGGTGGCAAAAATTGATCATTTTATCATCGTAATTACATTCTGTGCTTGAATTATTATTTTTGCTAAGGATAAAAAAACAAATTTCGTTGCATTCCAACGATGCAAACTTCAGAGTCACATTTTCCGTGCAGTTTATTTCGTTCCAATTCCCAAATTTCAAGTCAATTGCATGCAGAGAAAAATGTCCAGCTCAAAGTGTCAAAATTTATAGAAAATATGATGCTGAAGTTCGCAACGCTGGAATGCAACGAAAAATATTTGAATTTATTGATGATTCGTTCAATTTTCAACGTCATCCCAAATTTTCAAGCCAACGAGCTTTTTGGGTGGCAAAAATTGATCATTTTATCATCGTAATTACATTTTGCGCTTGAATAATTATTTTTGCTAAGGATAAAAAACGAATTTCGTTGAATTCTAACGATGTCATAATCGTTGATGATTCAACTTTCGGGGGATGCTGCTTTTTCAGTTCCCATTAATTTGGAGGTGACTCAGGCACAAACTTCGCTTTGCACTCATTGTGTAAACTGCAAGTTTTTCTAGGCAAATACGAGAAGCAAAAGAGCTCACGCCTAGGCGTATAGGACAACGCTCGTGCAGTCTGTATACTACGAGCGAACATAAATAATATGGGGGATGAAAGGCATAGTCTGTAGCAGGCAAACAGGAGTGTGATATTTCATACTATTATTTGGTCATTTAATAAAGTGCCTTTAATGGATTGGCTACTAGAGAGTCAGGAGTTGACGTTAGTGGCCCGAGAGGTCTTCACGACTGATGTTCTTTCGCTTTCCCTTTCGAACCTACCCTCTCGCTTTCTCGCTCCCTTTCTCTCGGGGCGCTTCGAGCACTCTACATCTCTCGTGGTCTGCATTAATCATCGCGATAGATTTTCGTAATATCGCAAAAACCTCTTGATCACTGTACGTATGTTTTCATTTATGACAACACACGAGGGTTGGCTCTTCAAAAAGATAAATGCTTTGCACCATGAAACCAATTTTTTAACCCGATTGTATTTTCAAGAAATCGAAAACGCGAATGATTTTCGATAATTTAGGCAAATCTTGGTTTTTAAGCGGAGCTTTAAGTTTCCGGAGAAATTGCAAGGCAAATTCGATGCGCATGTGATCGATTTGGATACTTGCAGTCAATGACGACGCCTCGTTCCAGCATCCGACTGGAAGTCTCCGTGGATATTGTTCCAGAAATCTCCAAGTTTTAATTATCTCTTCTAACCGCGTTTCTTTTCTTTCTATGCAAGTAGGAAACTTGAGGAAACTTTGGTCTGGTTCTCATACGGTGCTCGGTTTCAAAACACGCCGTTAATGCTGACGACACCGTGCTCTGTGCTTTCCGGCGTATTGATAATTCCCACCGAATATTTTACCAAAATACGACCGAGGAATCGATCTTTTAATTTATACTCATTCGACCTCATGAAATTTCATTGATAAATTAAGATCGCAGTTCACATTCGGCATGGAAAATACTTCCGGGTAATCGAATTTAGACAAATTCTCTGTCAACATGACGTGAAAGTTTGCAATGCAACGAAATTCATACATTTTGTGGCAAAACTCTTTATAAAAATGTACAATGATAAAACAATCGATTTTTGCGGCCCAACAAGTAAAATAAACTCGAAAAATTTCCATGTTTTATAAAATTCAACAAATTATCAATAAAAATAAGTATTTTTCGTTGCATTCCGACGTTGCGAACTTCAGCCTCATGCTTAAATGACGTTGAAGTTTGCATCGTTGCAATGCAACGAAATTCATTCATTTTGTGGCAAAACTCTTGATAAAAATGTACAATTTTATTACAATGATAAAACAATCGATTTTTGCGGCCCAAGAAGTATATAAACTCGAAAAATTTCCATGTTTTATAAAATTCAACAAATTATCAATAAAAATAAGTATTTTTCGTTGCATCTCAACGTTGCGAACTTCAGCCTCATCTGCCAACTAAATAACAAAGTGAAAATAAGCTTGAAAATCGATCCATAACCAAGTTGGTTTCATCGATCGCGCGCATATAAAAGAATAGGGAGGGGGATTATAGAAAAAAAGAAACGGAATGAAAAAAAGTTTCGATAGCGAGGGGTTGTTGGCCTGTATAGAAATGCGAGGCCACAACATTAAGAGCGTATGTTGGAGCTGCTGGGTGTTTTTCCGAAGGAAAGCAGAAGGGCTAAAACTCTCTGGTTCTCCATCCATATATTTCTGGGATAGTGAAAGAGCTCTCGGCCGGCAGGCGCAAGATATACGTAATTGAGGGTTGCCCGACGCCCTCCCGGCCTAAGGGATGTTTTGGTTTCATCACGAAGTGCGTGCATACATATATATCTATATGCGGATACGTATATGCATATATAAAGTATACATAGAGAGAAGAGAGTATCTCGCATCGACGTCGTTGGTTTCACCACCGGTTACCCTCGTTCTCTCGACATTCCGGTCTTCCTCGAAACCTTTCTCCAAAGTTCTCTACAATTACCAAGCAGTGAGAGCATCGTGCGTCTTCCTCGCTCTCTCTCTCTCTCTCTCTCTCTCCCTCGCTCCAAGACTATAAATTTCGATGCATACATATTCAAGGACCTCACTCTTCTTCCATCATCCTTTCACATCTCTCTGCCTATCCCTCTGTGCGTTGCATCTCTGTCTCCATCCCTCTCACCGCTTTATACCCTTATGAAATAATCATGGAATTATTAGCTCGAGGCACTCGGGCATTTTTCCCCACCCATTTCAACCCTTTCCACATCCTCTCTCTCTCTCTCTCTCTCCCCTTTCTGCATCGCTCCCTTTCTCTCCATTTCAACTCTTTCTTTTTCTCGTGTACAAAGTGCGTACAAAACTACGCGTATGGTGGATGGCAACGTTTCAGTATAATCCCTGGCCTTTCCACGTTCATCTGTCAGATGCTCTCTGCGAATCTCGTTTATTCTCCCTCTGTTGATCTCTGGGTGTCCACACAAGCCTCCGGCGCCCGGCAACTCTTTCGGAGCTTTTATCTATACAGGAGAGTGAAAATGCTTTCGGTAGCACGGAACCCGGACCCGGAACTGCCACGCAGCCGGAAGGCAATGCGCTCTTAACTTGCAGCATCCACGCGTCTCCGATTCGTCGATTTATCGATTAGAAATCTGTCCGCATGTTGAATCCTAATAAAATTTAACAAGTCGCCGCAAATTACGATCATTTTTTTCTCTCGCTGCGCGCGGAAGGAGATTTTTTTTCCTCGTTTAATCCCAAAGCAAGTTCTGGTCACGAGATGGTTTTTTGGTTCGTAGGGAGATGAGAATTTTCCAGATTGACGCTGATTAAACTCTCCAGAGCTCGCCGCTGTGTACGCACCAGGCTGGGGTCCAGCTTTTAATAGTTCGCACAGTTCCTCGTTCTCAACGTTATTGCTTGTGCTGCTGCGATGTTGATGTGCGGGTCTTGACCACCATCCGGCGCCTGGCAGGCGATCCATCATGCAACCCTCCTCGTAATGTATGTACAAACACACAAATACGTATATACGTATATATATTTATTTATACCTGTTGGAGGATACCGTACACCGCATTTCAAAACTAAAACGCTCAACGTACAGAAACCAGGACTCTGAAGTTTGCATCGTTGGAATGCAACGAAATTCGTTTTTTATCCTTAGCAAAAATAATTATTCAAGCGCAGAATGTAATTACGATGATAAAATGATCGATTTTTGCCCCCCGAAAAGCTTTATTGGCTTGAAATTTTGGAATGACGTTGAAAATTGAACGAATCATCAATAAATTCAAATATTTTTCGATGCATTCCAACGTTGCAAACTTCAACATCATAATTTTTATAAATTTTGACACTTTAAGCTGTAAATTTTTCTCTGCATGCAATTGACTTGAAATTTGGGAATTAGAACGAAATAAACTGCACGGAAAATGTGACTCTGAAGTTTGCATCGTTGGAATGCAACGAAATTCGTTTTTTATCCTTAGCAAAAATAATTATTCAAGCGCAGAATGTAATTACGATGATAAAATGATCGATTTTTGCCCCCCGAAAAGCTTTATTGGCTTGAAAATTTGGGATGACGTTGAAAATTGAATGAATCATCAATAAATTCAAATATTTTTCGATGCATTCCAACGTTGCAAACTTCAGCATCATCAACGAGTTATGAATGCAATAATTTCACTCATGGTCCAAACATCGAAAAATCTGACACCATGACGATCCTTTTTGGTAATTAAAGCTCTCGACTCTCGTTCAGTTAATTAATCAATAAAAATCAACTGTATTTTCGAGTGCTGCTTTCCTGTAAATAGTTCAAGTTCGTGAATTATCACGAGTATATTCGAACGAGTTCATAATAATGCAATTGAGCAATGAAAATAGTATTTCTAGGCTCAATTACGAACGGGTTGAGAATCTGCTTGTGTCCCTCAGTTACGAGTCCTTTCGCTCTTCTAGTTGACGATCCGGCGTACCAGCAAAAGTAACAATAAGGCTCGATTTTTTGGCGGGCTCGGTAAAAAGTCTCTCATTTGCCTCTCGTATTCTCAATCTAAACGGCGACTTTTGTGATGTCCTGTACATGCGAACACATACTTATATCATATTTAATCGTTGTTTGTTCGTTTAATGCGCGACCTGCGATCGCGCAGATCAGGAGATCTTGCCACACGCACGTTCTTAACGTTCTTAGTTATAATTCGCAATATAATTAAGGGATCCCAAAGAGCGATTGTTTGTTCTTTTTTAATAGCGGGGTGGAAGGAGTCTGATGTAAAAAACGCGACAAGGAAAAATGTTGACTCGCCCCAAATTGCAATTACGATATGTTTTTCCTTCTGATTTTACTGATAACCGCGGTAATTAAAGTAAATTGTGCAGGAACCTTGTGAAGTTTCGTTGGACGGTTCACTGATGACGTAATTTTTTTTTTCAAGCTAAAAATTAATTCGGTTCTTTTACGTACGTGTCTATGCAACTTCCAGTGTCCTTGGTAGTTGAAATTGATTCATCGTCGTTCATAAACGTTGATTTGTACCGGCAGATTGTGGACATGCAGTTAGAGAGCGCGAGAGGGAGGGACAAAGAGGGGAGAGGCTTTGCTCTTGGGCTGATGCGCTTTGGGGTACTCGCGAAGTTTCAGGCATACGAGTAGTCGACGTGTGTGCGACTCCAGGTTGAACAAAGCACGAGGAAACGTTGGGAGTCTGTGAGGAGGCTGAGAAGATTCTCTCTCGCTTTCTCTTTCGGTCCAACGCGTCTGGGACTCTTGGTGGTTGTGGCAGGAGCGATTATACGAGGTAGCGAGGCATTATACAAGCCCACATGGACATAGACATTCATGTTTTCGTAGCTACTATCCAGGTTGCTTCGGAAAGACGGATGGAACGGTCAAATTGCGAATTCCAACAGCGGACAATGATCGTTCGCAAGTTTGCATCACTCTGCGAGACTAAATCGCCGGATTCCTCGCAAGCTGTGAGATCCTCGGCGTTTCTGTGCGATATTAGCTGCTCGGGATGAAAAGGACACAATTCGCACATAATTTCGCAGGGGAAACGAGCGAAATACAAGCATCATACGCCCTTTTGATTCTGGGCTCTTGATACGAGAGTTTATGAACTTTTGTTTCAGGGACTTTAGGATGATAATCGTCCGATGGATGCGGACCGACGCGAGCGGAAATTTGGATAGAGAGTACGAGACACAGGAATTGTGTGTCTAAAGTGCATATCAGATTCTCGAACGTTGCAGATTCTCGTGCGCGACCATCTTTTTCTTTTGCCTGGATTCTCAGGCACCGGAGTTTTAGAGTTTGAGGACGACCTCAACAGAGTTTCGGTGTCTGCTAGACCAGCGATCACTGTGGTCAAATTCACTGTGCTGAACCTCGTCGTCCTTCCTGCTGCCTCATGCTCTCACTATCCCTCTGACAACCTCGCCTTTTGACGTCTGTCCCAAGTTAACTAGAAGTTACTCCACTCGCGAAACATTCGCCTTGATTCAATTACATTTCGGATGATATTCGGAGCGAAATTGAGCAGGGAAGCGTTGGCAATGAGAAAACTGGCTTGAAAGGGATTGGAATAGAGAATGATTTGGATTGCTGACGGATCACGAGTTGGCGAGAGACTCTTGAATAACGATTAATTATATAGGGATGAGAATATCGAGTGTTGAAAGCCGGAAGAGACTTTCAATCCGCTTTTTATTCCCGCCTCATTCATTCTTCTTCGATAACACGAGAAAGAGCAATTTCATTGTTTTCAAAATCGACCGTTTCATAGTTTCGAAAGCGCGAGAGTTAACATCCTGCGCACTCACTCAACTTCTGCTGCTCAACTATATATTCATCTCTGTTCTCCTCAAATAAGCAAACACCATTTCCCGACTTCAAACTACTTAAACTCGATTGAAACAGATAATGAGAAAGCTCCTCGCTCAACTGAGTTTGATTTTTCAATTTATTAACCCTTCTTGGTCACTGAGGGTAGAATCCACCCGCAGTGACCAACTTGTGACGTAAATATCTCCTAGTTCCCGCTAATTAATGGGGCTGTAATCGTCATTTAACGACAGTTTGCAGTGTCCATTGCGCGTTGGCGGCGATAAGTATTACCGACGCTAACGCTAAATCTCTAAAATCCACTCTGAAATCGACCCACTTCCAATAACGGAATTAATATGTTTTTTCAAACGCGCGCTATCCTACTATTTTTTTCACCAAAGAACCAGATCTGACGAATATCAGGTCCAAATTTTAGGCAAAAATATTGAAAATCCACAAAGTGACGATTATTTTAGTGAAAAAACTTTTTTTCCCGTTTTTTTTCTTCATTTTGCATTTAAAAAAAATGTTAGCCTTGGATTTCTTTCGGGAAAGTTTTTCGTATCTAAACTGAAATGTCCAAGGGTTGTTGAGTAATTTTTTGAGAATTTTCGGGCCGATAGATTGGTCACAATACGGGTTCGAAAATGGACTGGGTAGCATCAACCCAGTGTGACGACGAATAAAACTAATTCGAAAATCTCAAATAATTTCATTCAGAAATCAGCTCGTTTTTTTCGGCTTTTAAGATCAACTTTTGATCCACTATCGATCGTTGGTATTCTTCGTTAGTTCGTGTTGGCTTTCGACCACTGATTGCGGTCATCGCTCCAAAGTTTGTTCAAAGTTAATTCAATGGATAAACTTAAAAAACCTGAATTAGCAGTGATCAAACACCAATCAGAGGCCCGAACAACTTCTGGTCAATTCAATTAGTAGATTGTCGTCGCTAAAACCCGAGACTGATCCTAAATTCCGCTACAGAGTCGTCACGAGGAAATTCAACGTCGGGAATTACGATCGGACGAGCTGGCGGTAAAAAAAGTTGGCGTAAATTTTCCCAACATGTAAAATATTTGGGTAAAAATGAAAATTCCGGAAATTAAATGTTTATAAATCGCGGCGTGGAGTTTGTTAAGATTGGAGGAAATAAAAGCGACGTAAATATTTGATCGGCTCGAAAGTTATAAATGATCGAGATCCGCTGGCGAATTCTCGAGGAAATTTGAGAGCAATATTGAATCCACTTTGATAACTTTATCTGCAGAGCACAAAGATATGTCAATAAAGCTTAAACGGTGGTCGACCGAGGGCACCAAAAGTTGCTCGGTCAGCCAGAGTGTACAACGTATAGTTATAGAAACAAGTTAAATATGTTATATGGATAAGTGTGGTAAGGGATAAACTTGGGGATGGCTGCGGTTACTCTGTTCTCGGTTGACTCAAGTCGACGGGAATGGTAGAAGTTGATGGGCTTCCATCTCTATTCTCACCACGATCTTTCCCACAGCGTGCCGGTGCATCGCTGAGGGTGCTCATATGTGAAGAGAAAATAAGTGGCTGAGACAGGCTGCTGGCGACTATAACGATCTGGGACCGCAAAAAGAGAGAGAGAGAGAGAGGAAAAGGGGGCAAGAAAAAGGGTCAATTAACCGAAAACTTGGCGCTATATCACTTTCCTGTCACGTGACTCTCGAATTCCTGCACAATAAAATAGAGAAGACTCGTTTCTCCCCTGCACATATATTTGTATCGCGTCCCGCGTTTATTTACACAAGAATAACGCGCTTTATGGGATTACGTCAAAACATCGTTGCGGAAATAGCCGAGGGATGATGATAAAGAGAGTCTCCGAGTGAGAAAGAGAGAGCCTGAGATCCCATTGCAAATATATGCATCAAAATGAAAAAAATAGAGAAAGAGCGCGACAGGGCAACGACGACCAGTCCAATGGAGGGTGATACAGCCAACTAGAGCAAGAGGGATTGAATAAAAGATAGAAAAAAGCGTGAAAGGGGTTCGTCAAACCGACCACATCCAACTGCTATAGCTATAACGACCCCTCTCGCTTTCTTCCTTTTTTTTTCTTTCTATCGCTCTGTCACGACGAATGCAAAATCAACGCGGCTATTGTTATCCCGTCGAGGGATAACGCGTCGCTGCACCCTCATACGTACAAATGCATTCAGCAGCATTAACCGACATAAATATACTCGTAAACATACAAACACACAAACCCACGGATTTTGTACACACGGAAAATTCGAGGTGGAGAATCAAAACGTCTACTTCGCAATCTTCTTCATCCATGGGCTTTTCAGTCTCCACTTTTTTTGTCCTTAATTATTTACTCCGTTTAAATAATTTACAAGATTTTGGGAGATTATCAAAACGCTCGGGACCATCTCCGATATTTAATGAACAAAAAATTGTAAAAAAAATTAAAAAAATTGCTTCCTCATGGTGCTCAAGATGCACGGTGAAACGATTTTTCGAAAAACTAATATTTTCGTAAAATTCAAAAACCCATAAAATTCAAACCGCTCAACCGATATTTCCCAAATTCAATACCAACCTTCCTATTATGATACTCTAATTATAAAAAAAAAAATTGGTAATAAATCTTAAAATTTGCGAAAGTTAGAGCGGTGACACCATTTTTTTGAAAATTTCAAAATGCTGTAGAATTCGAATTTTTCTAGCGATCCGGACGAAATTCTCAGCAAACGAAGAGCTGGTATAGATTAACATCTTTGCAAAACTAGAGCCTTGTAGCTCAAACCGTTCTCGAGTTATAACAATTTGAATTTTACAGTGCCAGCACGTACACACACACATACACACACACACACATCCGGACATTTTTTCTAAATATGATTTTTGGACGTTTTGGGACATTTTAAGAACATTGACATTGAAAACTCGAAAAAAAAAATGTTCACCGTCACAAAGCTTCCTCCATGAGGAAGCAAAATTGCTCGTTAACGATTTTATGTCGAAGTTTCGTCGGTTGAGCTGATTTTTTTTGTCGTTTTAAAATCCCGTACATTATAAACATATAAAAGCGTATGTTAATCCTTTACTAAAAATCGTACAAAATATCAGGACGAAAGGATTCCCACTGGACCAGAGCACTCTGCGGAAATCTCTCAGTGTAAAATGTTTGAAACGGTGAAATCGCGTTGTTTAGCCCCTGGAAGGGTGCGGAATGGTGTAACGCGTCAGCGGAGAGGATTTCGCACAGTGTATGAAGAGAATATGTTTGCTCGGGTTTATTTTTCCCCATCTTTCTTGGCTGGGTAATTCTCTCATTAGAGCCCATTAATAATTCGTTACAACAATGTGGGGGGAGAGTGCAGTGTACAGTAACAATAACACGCGATATTGCATCGTGTACCTGCATGATCAAGCGAGGGTAGAAAACGTGGAGGCTCGTATATGCCTTGACTTACAATGGCTCATCTAAAAACTGCGGATTTCAGTTGGCGTCTATTATGCTGGATGATTGAAAAGAGGAACGAGCTCATGGGCAACGAGCCAGATCTACAGGAGAGGCTAAAAATTTGAAAAAATAAAATAAACAGAAGAACATGGGAAAACGAGTTTTTCCAACAGTGTAACAGACCAGGCTCGTGCACTGTGCGGCTTTAAACGGAACTGCAACCGTCGATATGCTCCCTCTTTTTTTTTTGAACGACGTGTGTGTATAAAGGGCTTGCCGAAAATCGCCCGGCCATTGTATCCATTCTGGTGCACGTTGCAGAGAATCTGCGGCTATTGAATCGTTGAAAATCATCGAGGGGCAACGCTAAGGGTTAAAAAATCATGGTTTAGTCTCTATGAGCCGAAACGCATACAGCGATTACACAATTGGATAAAACACTGACTGATGAACACTTTCGCATCGATGCAGCATTTGTTATCGTGCTAACAAAAATAATAATAATCGTAAAAGTCGAAATAAACATTACGAAGGGTTATGGACTCGTCGGTGCAGGGATGAATTCTGGCAGGGAGAGAACGAGGGTACGTGGTGGCTGCATGGGAAAATATATAGAGCTAAAGCGTTTTGCGCCAACGAGAGAAAGAGAATTGTGGTCACATCTACGATATTTCCAACTTCCTGTTGCGTAATCGGATTCGACCTCGAGCTGTGCGAATCGACCGGAAATGGTTACAGGCTTGATCGAGGGGTCCATGCTTTCATCCCTTTTACAATCTATCCGCATGCTATATCGTCTTCAAACGTTTAGTACGATCTAGTCACCGGCAGTGCACGTGCGCAATATCTAGTTATACGTATGGATGAGCCATTCCATCTAAAATCGGTCACCCTCCAACAACTTTCTTTATGTAACATGTTGCAGGATTGCATATTGCAAATCTTTGTTGTATCCTCGCGCGGGTTCCTATGAATCCAACCCCACTCTTTCCCCCATTGCTGTGTTTCTATTCTCCCTTGCGAGATGCTGCCTTGAATGCAGCCAACGGCAAAATTCTTTCCTCGTGGACGAAGGCCAAAGGAAAATGTGGAAAGGCCTCACTGAAAAGTCAATTTTGTCAAAAAACGTCAATATTTTGTTAAATACAGCAAACTAAATATTTTGGGATAATTTCAAAATTTTCGTTATTTCGACAATATTTTTCATTAGTAACGGAACTGTCGGCAAAATTTACGATTGAAATGACAAAAATTTACTTTCCGAAAACGATTTTCCAGAATGTTTTTTGCTGGAATGACAAAATTTTCGTGATTTTTGGGAAAACGTTTAGTTTAACGTGTCCAACAAAATATCGATCTTTTCAAACTTTCTTTTCATTGCTGACTTTCCGGGCGGCTGTATTTTTACTGGGTTTCAGTTGATCAGCATCGCCAGCGATTCTCAACAATGATTCTGAAGTTTGCATCGTTGGAATGCAACGAAATTCTTTTGTATATTTGGCAAAAATAATGATTTGAATGGAGAATTTAATTACGATGATAAAATGATCGATTTTTGCCACCCAAAAAGCATATCGGCTCGAAAAATTCGGATGACATTGAAAATTGTACGGATCAACAATAAAATGAAATATTTTTCGTTGCATCCCAACGTTGCAAGCTTCAGCATCATTCTCAACATCTGCTTTCGATTCAGCAATTAATTCGAGATTCGGTGCATGATTGATCGCGGTCACTCGACCAAGTATTGACGTCGCCCGCGGCGGCTTGACTTCGGCAATCGCTGCAACCGCACACCGGCCGCTCATAACAGTCTTTGCGAACCTAATTGCACTTTCGTGACCCAAAGGAAAGGATTCTGAAGAACAACATTTTGTTTCATTGTTCGTTCGTGTGAGATTTCGTCTGCCTCATCGAGCTCAGCTAGCTCGCGTCGTTTTGTGCTTGACTTTTCTATTTTTTCCTTCCGATACACGACGAAAGTTGGAATGCAACGAAAAATCCTTATGTTTATTGATATTTTGTTCAATTTTATAAAACATCGAAATTTTTCGAGTTTATAAACTTGTTGGGAAGCAAAAATCGATCGTTTTATCATTTTAATAACATTGTACATTTTTATCAAGAGTTTTGCCACTAAATGAATGAATTTCGTTGCATTGCAACGATGCAAACTTCAACGTCATTTAAGCATGAGGCTGAAGTTTGCAACGTTGGAATGCAACGAAAAATACTCATTTTTATTGATAATTTGTTGAATTTTATAAAACATCGAAATTTTTTGAGTTTGTATACTTGTTGGGCCGCAAAAATCGATCGTTTTATCATTGTAATAACATTGTACATTTTTATCAAGAGTTTTGCCACTAAATGAATGAATTTCGTTGGATTGCAACGATGCAAACTTCAACGTCATTTAAGCATGAGGCTGAAGTTCGCAACGTTGGAATGCAACGAAAAATACTCATTTTTATTGATAATTTGTTGAATTTTATAAAACATTGAAATTTTTCGAGTTTATAAACTTGTTGGGGAGCAAAAATCGATCGTTTTATCATTGTAATAACATTGTACATTTTTATCAAGAGTTTTGCCACTAAATGAATGAATTTCGTTGCATTGCAACGATGCAAACTTCAACGTCATGACGAAATTGCTGCTCCAATTAATTAACATCTCATCGGAATCGCACGAGATGAAATTTTTTTTATGGGGCTTTTTTTTATGGAAGAATATGAGAGACTGGACCATCGCGGATATTATGCATGGAGGATGATGATGACCGTCGGAAATCTCGTCAGGATTCCAGTCTCGCACGCTTCCCATTTGGGACACATATACGTATAGAGGGGCGATCTCCTCTTTGCGTGATGAAGCCTCGAACCCACCACGTGGCAGCCTCCGGGATTCATCGATATTCCGGGAGCATAATCTCGGCCATGGGAACATCTGGGCATACATATAGATATATATATGTCCGACGGAGTCCTTCGTGCGAGAGGTTATATGAGAACGCAAGGGAATTCCTATTGCGATCAATTTCCCTCTGGTGTATAAAGGGACATGAGGGAAAAGTGAAGTGCGATAACGCCTGAAACACCCTTAGACGTCCTCGCCAAACTCACTACCATTAGACATGTGTGTCATGCCTCTTCTATGGGCAATTTCGAGTAGAATGAAACAATCTCAAACCCAGGCAGAAAATCTTGGGGCAGCGTAATTGGCCATAAAGAAAACAATCTACAAAAAGCTCATTCCCTTATCTTAACGCGAGAAAATAAAACTTTTTGCAACGGGGGCTTCTCTGTTTTCCTGTGACCGAAATTATGGCTCGGTTGAAAAGTGCAGCACATGCACGTGCGCTCTGGCCAATAAGTGACCGCGTACAGAGAAAACCGAAAATCGACTTTCACATAAATATTGCTCAATCAGAATATTTTCGTTCAAAAAAAAAACTTACAATAGAACTTTTTGTTTATTTGGGTCCTGGATATTGCAGAAAAGTGTGAAAAAAATGATTTTGAAGTTTGCATCGTTGGAATGCGACGAAATTCTTTTTTCTTTATGGCAAAAATAATTATTTAAATGCAGAATTTAATTACGATGATAAAATGATCGATTTTTGCCACCTGAAAACGATATCGGCTCGAAAAACTTGGATGACATTGAAAATTGAACGAATCTTGATTAAAATTCAATATTTTTCGATGCATTTCAACGTTGCAAACTTCAGCATCATAATTTTTATCAATTTTGACACTTTGAGCTGGAAATTTTTCTCTGAATGCAATTGACTTGAAATTTGGGGATTGAAACGGAATAAAATGCACGAAAAATATGACTCTTCAGGTTTGCATCGTTGGAATGCAACGAAATTCTTTTTTCTTCATGGCAGAAAGAATTATTTTGATGGAGAATTTAGTTACGATGATAAAATGATCGATTTTTGCCACCCGAAAACGATATCGGCTCGAAAAACTTGGATGACATTGAAAATTGAACGAATCTTGATTAAAATTCAATATTTTTCGATGCATTTCAACGTTGCAAACTTCAGCATCATAATTTTTATCAATTTTGACACTTTGAGCTGGAAATTTTTCTCTGAATGCAATTGACTTGAAATTTGGGGATTGAAACGGAATAAAATGCACGAAAAATATGACTCTGAGGTTTGCATCGTTGGAATGCAACGAAATTCTTTTTTCTTCATGGCAAAAAGAATTATTTTGATGGAGAATTTAGTTACGATGATAAAATTGTCGATTTTTGCAACCCGAAAACGATATCGGCTCGAAAAATTTGGATGACATTGAAAATTGATCGAATTAAAAATAAAATAAAATATTTTCCGTTGCATTCGGTCATGAGAATAGATTTTAAAAAAGTATGAAAACGTATGCGTTTTGCGTGCATGTTTAGAATGTTCGGATGCGCCAATACAGAACAATTTGCATAATAGTCTCCGTTGCGTCTGGACCCAATTCAAAACGCAGCCCTTCGTTTTTATTCGATATTTAAGCATGGTCCGTCGGTGGCGATAACCATTGGAATAAATTGAAATAAATGCGTAATGCACTTTTCGAATCGAGGCTATTGAGAGGCTCAACCTGTGTCGAGGTGAAAAACAATTCAAGATGATCGAATCCGGCTGAACGGAATCGTCCGATCAAATTATAATCAAGACTGCAGTTTATTTATTATGGAAATTGTATATTTTCTCAAACACCCTTTCAGGGCGACTATAGATTGCCCACAATCGATCTAATGCCGAGAAACTGCGATGCACTCTCCCGATCATTGGTCGCGACCACAAATATCGTGACCAGAATAAATCAAGCGCATTTTCATGAGATATTGCTCGTGTATAAGTCACGCAGACTTGGTCAACACACGAATACGTACAGGAACGACATTTTCGCAGATTAAAAAGATCAGGACGGGAGGAAATCTCCGTGGAGGTGAAACGTGACTGTTGTATGCAAGAAAATCGAGTCGGGCTTTGCCAGTGAACACAGTGGGGCAGATGTTTATTTCATTCTACATTCTATCTGTTTTTTTCTTCTTTTTTTAGCTTCTTTCGACACAGCTTTCGTTTTCCTCTTGCACATACATACAGGGTGTGCCCCGAGCAAGGAATTCCTTGATGACTATGCGGTCAAATTCTTGCCAATATTTTTGCTAATTAGATCTTTCGAGCAGATTGAGATTACGTTGGAGAGCAGAGTATCGAGGCCTCCCGATGAATCTTAATCCTCGGGAACGAGGACGCAGTCAATCACTTTCCATAGTAAATTTCATTCTCTCACGAACCCTGCCGTTTTGACAACAGACTGCACGGTACGCGAACGCGGCTCCGTAGACTGTGACAATTAATAATCTGCAGCAAGGCTCATACATCCCGAACCATATTCGTCTGGATTCTCGCGAAATTCCGCCGCACCGGAACTGTGTCACGACAAAAGATTCACGCACCAAATATATACGCGGACGAAAATACCATGCGGATTGATGAGGCTGAAGTTCGCAACGTCGGAATGCAACGAAAAATACTCATTTTTATTGATAATTTGTTGAATTTTATAAAATATGGAAATTTTTCGAGTTTATTTACTTGTTGGGCCGCAAAAATCGATCGTTTTATCATTGTAATAATATTGTACATTTTTATCAAGAGTTTTGCCACAAAATGAATGAATTTCGTTGGATTGCAACGATGCAAACTTCAACGTCATTTAAGCATGAGGCTGAAGTTCGCAACGTTGGAATGCAACGAAAAATACTCATTTTTATTGATAATTTGTTGAATTTTATAAAACATCGAAATTTTTCGAGTTTATAAACTTGTTGGGCCGCAAAAATCGATCGTTTTATCATTTCAATAACATTGTACATTTTTATAAAGAGTTTTGCCACAAAATGAATGAATTTCGTTGCATAGCAACGATGCAAACTTCAACGTCATTTAAGCATGAGGCTAAAGTTCGCAACGTCGGAATGCAACGAAAAATACTCATTTTTATTGATAATTTGTTGAATTTTCTAAAACATCGAAATTTTTCGAGTTTATAAACTTGTTGGGGAGCAAAAATCGATCGCTTTATCGTTGTAATATACATTGTACATTTTTATCAAGGGTTTTGCCACAAAATGAATGAATTTAGTTGCAATGCAACGATGCAAACTTCACCTTCATTGCGGATTGAATATCCGCGGATATCGTTACTAAATATCACGAATACGTGAGCGAATTTTCAGGTAAGAGAAACTTGAAAAATGTAAGATCTTGATATTCACCGAGAATATTTGGTTGCAATTATTTTATTAACAAATGTTCTGTAACAGAACCGCCGAACGAACACCCTGTACATGCGGAATATTTAAAGAGCATATTATATTCGCCTTTCTTTCCGCACATTTTGCTTCTTTATTTTTTTACTCTTTAATCCTTTCGCTTACTACACGCCGTTGCGCCTTCATCAACAACGAGGGAGAAATCCCTCCTACAGCTTTTCTGGCTTGGCGTACCAACCAGTCCGATAAAATGAGGGATGGGGCGCGGTAGAGGGGTTGAATTCCCTTCATAAACCTCTTTCTCTGTCTCAGTCGTCTCGATTCCGCATACATACGTGTATGTGTGTGTGCAGTATCTTTCTCTCTTTCTCCCTGTATGACGCGATCCCTTCAATTTATTAAAAGGCGATTCTCCAATGTCCATTGTTTTAGGGAGCCAGTGTGCGTGTGTACAATGGAGAGTCTCGACGCACGAGCCACATGGCGTTTTTCTGGCGCGACGCTGCACTCTATATACGCGTAAACGAAGCTCTCGAACTCGAACGTGGGAAATATTTCTCTCACTGGATTTTTCTTTTTGTTACTATCGCTTTTCTTTGTTTTTTTTTTTCAATATTTTTCTTTTTATTATTCCACTTTTCCTGTGGCTGCAAAATTCCTATTCCCTCTTCGCGTGGCCCCTTTTTCCTGGTTGCGCATGGGTCATTCGTCGGGAGACCACGAACTCCCCGGATCCTGGATTTATCCTCGATTTATCGCTCGCGCTTACTTACCGAGAGCGTTCGTGATAGCGAATAACACGCGTTTTACACTTTTTCCTATTCGCGTCATAAAGTTTAGTCGTACGTGTGTAAATTCTCGTTATTGCAACATGTAATTATTATAAATAAACAGGGTTTATGAATTTATGAAAATTATGCTCGCATTAACAGAATTTCGCTAATTTTCAAGCTTTTTACCAATCGATATACTGAAAATTGAATATTTTGTCGAATAACGTCGATATTTTGTTGAACGCGGTGAATTTTTTGATAATTTTGAAATTTTCGTTATTTTGACAATATTTTGGATTTCTAACGAAACTGACAACAAAATTTACGATTGGAATGACAAAAATCCACTTTTTGGACACACTTTCTAGAATATTCCTTGCAGCAATGACAAAATTTTACGATCCTGAAGTTTCCATCGTTGGAATACAACGAAAAATTATTTTTTCATTCATTATTTCGATAGTTGAGGCACGTTTTCCATTTAATAGTGTAAAATCTGGTTTTTGAATGGGAAAAACCGGTTGTACGATATTTTTGATAAAAATTGCATGGAATTTTGCATTTTGATTGAAAAGAAAATCAATTTTCGTTGCATTTCAACGATCCAAACTTCAAAATCGTAAAATTTGGGTGATTTACGAAAAAAATGTTTAGTTGAAAGTTTCGAACAAAATATCGATCTTTTCCAACAAAATTTGCTTCCCAGTGTATCGAAGACAATCACATGCACAGCATTCAATACGAGATGGGAGCAACCGCGATAACATAAACATGGATAAGAAACAAGAGGGATGGAGAGAAAAAGAAGTTGTTGAAATTTAAGAGCTCATTCGCGCTCGGGCCTCTCGTCTCTCGCTTTCCACTCGCACTGCACATTGGGGCGAAGGATTCTCGTGAAGTGTTATATCACAGGTAGATTCCTGGGGGCTTAGCCCGCGGTATTAATTGTTCTGCGGTACACGGGCGAAGAGAGTCAGAAAAAAAATAGTTGAATGAGAAAAAAGGAGGAAATTAAATGAGGCAAAAAAATAAATTAGCAGAACGAGAACGAGCGAATTTTGGGTCGGACGATTGGGGCTTGTATTTCTTGTGGATCAGGCAAATCCACAAACAAACACGCGGAATGCACGAGGCAAATCCGATTCTATATGGAATAATCGTTTAATTTATGCTGCTTCGTGTTGTAATTGGTAAATGTTTTGTTGAACCATTTTTTTTATGTATTGCTGACGGTATTTCAGCATTTTTTTGAACAGCGAAATTTCTCCATAGCGTATTTGGTAAAGTTTTAATTCGTTATGGCTTCATTTATGCTCGTTCTGCTTGGAAAAAATCGAGAGAACGTTCGCGTGATTGAATTTTTTTATCTTTTTTTCGCGTCGACCTGCAGCCTCAGAAAGTATCAATTAAGCTTTGAAAACGGGGCATATTTATGTGCCCTCTTTACATGTTATCTCGATGAGCCCTGTGCAATGGCCTCCGCACGCTAAAACTGACGTTGTTATATAAACTTTTTTAATATTCCAGAACTTTTTTCTTTCACTTCTTTACGACAATTACGTTAATAGGAAAACCACACTGAGAGTCTTAAAATTTGATGCTCAATATCAGTGTCAAAAATTCTGGCATTCAACCTGCTGATGCATGACGTTGAAGTTTGCATCGTTGCAATGCAACGAAATTCATTCATTTAGTGGCAAAACTCTTGATAAAAATGTACAATGTTATTACAATGATAAAGCGATCGATTTTTGCGGCCCAAAAAGTATATAAACTCGAAAAATTTCGATGTTTTATAAAATTCAACAAATTATCAATAAAAATGAGTATTTTTCGTTGCATTCCAACGTTGCGAACTTCAGCCTCATGCTTAAATGACGTTGAAGTTTGCATCGTTGCAATGCAACGAAATTCATTCATTTAGTGGCAAAACTCTTGATAAAACTGTACAATGTTATTACAATGACAAAACGATCGATTTTTGTGGCCCAAAAAGTATATAAATTCGAAAAATTTCGATGTTTTATAAAATTGAACAAATTATCAATAAAAATAAGTATTTTTTGTTGCATTCCAACGTGCCTCATGCTTAAATGACGTTGAAGTTTACATTTAGTGGCAAAACTCTTGATAAAAATGTACAATGTTATTACAATGATAAAACGATCGATTTTTGCGGCCCAACAAATAAATAAACTCAAAAAATTTTAATGTTTTATAAAATTGAACAAACTATCAATAAAAATGAGTGTTTTTCGTTGCATTTCAACGTTGCGACTGCAGCCTCATCCTGATGCTTTAATTTAGACTTTCGGATAATTTATAGGTCACAGGTCCATTGCTCTCGAGTCCATTGGACACTGAATGAAATTTTTATCAATAGCTAAAAGCCGAGGAGAAAATAATTATTTCATGTTCGATGAAGTCTCTACCCGGCATGATTCATCGATTCGCAAATCAATAAAAAATCGAATCCTCTCTGATCCTTCATTCCGCATGGCTGACCAAGATAATATGTTATCCTCGTAAACCAGACGTTAATCATACTCATGGAAGTGACAATGGTTTTTCGAGGGACAAGGAAGCAGCATCGAGTTAGTAGCCCTTTCTGCAGTGTTGGTCGCGATAAACCCCTGTTTTTCGAGAGCGCTCCGTAGCAGACCCTTTTACCCCCTACTATGAAACACACGTTCATGAGCAATCATTCAGAATTAGCACAAGAAAAAGAGGAGGAGGGACGAAGGATTTCATCGCATCAAATTCAAAATTTCGAGGGATAATCTGACTCAGTCCCTCGAGAGTTGACGACAATCTCATATTTCGTCATTCAATGTGTATGTTTTTACTCCCATCTCGACGTCGACTTGGCCACCATGAGCGAGAGAAAAACACACACGAATTATACTCTCAACGTATATTGAATGAAAGGGCTGAATGGGGAAGAGGACTCGAGAGCAGTGCGGACATTCCTTCGAGTGTAAACCGCAGCTTTATACTCGTTAAAGTTCCAAAGCTCTTAATCTCTCGAGAGTTTTCTGAAAGTGCGATAAAAAGAGAGAAAAGTATGGAGCAGCCTAGTGAGAAAGTCTGCGAACGATACAGCGAAAACTTTCATAAATAATTATTCTCAAAATTAATTGATTCGAGTTTCTACGCGAAATTCGTGGAAACCTTCCATCAAAAAAATGAATCCAGCCTCGATGCAGACTCGAATTCTCATCCCATTATTTCCGGTCGTATGAATGTGAAGGATAAATCCTCGGGCTGCACACGAATGTCGACTCAAATTGAATGGGAATGGAAAAACGTGCACACGAGGCGTTCCACGCAAATTTCAGTTGCCCAAAATAATTCTCTCGCCACCCACGAGTCACTGATTGATAATAAAATGAATTTGAGCATCTTTTACGATAATAAACATTGCAAGTGACGGAAAATTGTGTGTTTTTTTTTATTGGCTTCGTTTTCGAGAATATTTTTAGCCAAAAATCCATGAACGCATGGTCATACACTGAAAATTAAATTTTGTCAAAAAACGTCGAAATTTTGTTGAATACAGCGAACTGAATATTTTGGGATGATTTCAAAATTTTCGGTATTTCGACAATATTTTTCATTTGTAACGGAACTGTCAGCAAAATTTACGATTGGAATGGCAAAAATTTACTTTCCGAAAAGGTTTTCCAGAATGTTTTTTGCTGGAATGACAAAATTTTCGTGATTTTTCGAAAAAACGTTCAGTTTAACGAATCCAACAAAATATCGATCTTTTTCAACAAAATTTTCTTTTCAGTGTACGCTTCCGACTGGAAAGACTGGAGAAGTGGGGAGACCGCCGAAATATTCGACGTTTTTTCTCGTCGACTCAGAATGCCTCGTGCGTGTGCAAAGGATGGGATTGAGGTTGTGCAGAAACAAGCTCGTCCATGGGGCAGACGTTACAGTTTAGCCTGCAGGCTCTCTGCAGCAGATTCTCCCTTCGCGCCCTTGCTCTATCTCCCTTTTTATTTTTCTCTCGCTATCTATGACGTCGTGTAATAAAATCTACGCCGCTCGTAATACGCGTCCGAGAACGTCGCTGTTGGCTGGGACAAGCTCGTTAAGATGATCCGACAGTAGCCCTGGATGTACAGCATGGATTTTCGGTCCGCACATACACGCGAATCTGCGGACGGATGTAACAGAATTTACCGTTTCTCTCCCTCTTTTTTGTGCTTCGGGATCGACTACGGAAGCTGACGCGGTCTTCCCAAGCTTCTGCTTTTGTGCAGGTATAACGGGATGTTGTAATACACGGCCATGTGGTTTTGTGGTGCACCTCGAATCGACATTAAAAACCAATAAGCCAAAAACTCTGCCCACCAATCGGAAGCCGCGCGAGAATTTTAGTGGACGAAAATAAAATGCACCAAGAAAACATTTTATTCTCTCGACGTTTTTTATATTCTTTGCGCCTCTGCGAGAAAATTACTCCGAAGTTTGCAACGTTGAGATTCAACGGAATTTTTTTTCCCATTGAATATTTATTGAATAATAATTACGAGCTCTGCTAGAAAAATGACAGAATTTCGTTGCATTCCAACGATGCTAACTTCAGGATCGTGCGAGAAACCCTTTTGTTTATCGATGCTGAAGTTTGCAACGTTGGAATGCATCGAAAACATTCAATTTTATCGAAAATTTGTTCAATTTTCAATGCCATCCAAATTTTTCGAGCCGATATGCTTTTCGAATAGCAAAAATGGATCATTTTATCATCGTAATTACATTCTGCATTTGAATAATTATTTTAGTCCAAGATAAAAACGAATTTCGTTGCATTCCAACGATCCAAACTTCAGAGTCATTGAGAAAATTCAATAAACGTAAAATTGGCATGAATTATTACACTGAAAATTCAATTTTGTCAAAAAAAAATGTCGATATTTTGTTGAATACAGCGAACTATAAATATTTTGGGATAATTTCAAAATTTTCGTCATTTCGACAATATTTTTCATTGTAACGGAACTGTCAGCGAAATTTACGATTGGAATGACAAAAATTTACTTTCCGAAAAGATTTTCCAGAATGTTTTTTGCTGGAATGACAAAATTTTCGTCATTTTTCGAAAAAACGTTTAGTTTAACGTATCCAACAAAATATCCATCTTTTTCAACAAAATTTTCTTTTCAGTGTAGAGAATGATCGACTAATTTGGAGTCGGACATTTTCGTGGAGACAAAAGCTCGCAAGTTTCTACAAAGCTTTTGGTGCATCGTTACCTATTAAAAACTCCCTAAACCTTTCATCCTTGTAAAAACAACAAAATACATAATTTTAAGCAAAAAGAAGTCAGATGCCGAGCAGGTAGCGACGTTGCCACGACTCGACGAGTCAGTATTTCCTTTTTCACTGGCTTTTTGAGGGTTCTAAAAAAACTTGTGTTTGCTAGTTGCAATAAAATAATTGTGTACAGCGTACTCAAGCAGAGGATAATACAGCGTGATGCTGTGTACTGAAAAACGAGACCACGTACAAAACCGGGTTCGTATCTAGTGGAGTAGCACAACGTATAGAGTATAAAGCGAAAGTGCCCTTTAAAAGAAGAGAGAAGGGTTGCAAAAGGACTGTGGAGCAGGGAAACTTGGTGTGCGAGAGGAAAACAAAAAGGCTTAAAAATCTGGGATGCGAAATACGAAGGGACGATCTTTACGCCCTTTTGCGTCACTGCAATCCCTGCATTCCAGTCTTTTCTCTACACACAACTGTGCAGATACGTTTGGACCACGAGAGAGAAACGATCATGGCACTTAAACCTGCACGCAGATAGGAGGAAGGGGAGAATTCTTTTTTTTCCCAAGCGTTCCCTAACAAGACGTCTCTTGGTCTGGCACGTGACCTCACGGTTTATTTTCTCCGCCCCTCGAGATCCGAGCCCTTATCCCCTCCCGTCGAATCTCTCTCGGGGCAAGACAGATCGCGAGTAGCTAGCAACACAGAGAAGAAAAAAGACGAAACGTGTGTACTTAAGTACCAAAGAATACGCAACATTTGTATACAGATAGAGCGAAGGGAAATTGTTGCTCGTATTATTGGACGAGGGTCGGAGAGAAGAGAGTGAAAAGATAATACAAAAGAATCTGGATAGAGGGAGTTTGTGTGTGCATACCCTTGAAAGGCTCACCCCCGCACCGTGAGATAACTTTTATCCCCTTACGTCATTGGCGATCCCTGCATGCAGAAAATCTCAGTCACTCTTTCATATGCATTTTATATGCGAATATTTGTACGTTGCTATAAATGCATGAAACGCGATGTGTGTGCCACGAGGAAAGGGTGGATGAGCACGCCATCGTTAAGTCCACCGACACGGCGTTCGCCCGTTTTATTTATCGTAATTGTCATTTTAAAGCCGTTATTTATCGTTAGTATTAGCTCTTGGCACAGAAAACGAGAGCGAGAGAGAGAAAAGGAAAGAAAGAGGTAAAATATGTCGGGCGAATGGGCCGAGGGATTATCGACACGCGAGAAGTCAAACCACCCTGAGAAAATCTATGTTTATACATTTAGCTCGCTACACATGTACACAGATAGGTAAACCCTTGTGCAACGTGTATATATCGTGAATTATAACTTTTGTCACGCGCTCTCTCCGGCTTTTCCCATCATCCAGGCTATTCCAGATAAAAATAAAACTTTTGTATGCACTAAGTAGTACATTATGTATTACGTGAGCTTCAAATCGTGAGAGTTTTATGGCTTCCCCGGAACATTATCTTGTAACGATATATGCACACAAATAAGCCACATAATTATTTCAATCCCACACAGAAAGGCTTTTACCTTCGTCCCAACGCGTTTTCGCTCGACACACTAATTTATTATTTATTAATCGGCCAATCTGCTCAGGAGATGGACTGACATGCAGACACTGAGTCACACGATGCAATGAACAACTGTCATGCTCATGACTTCGATATTTTATCGAATCTACATCGTTTTACCATGATCCTGAAGTTTCCATCGTTGGAATGCAACGAAATTCTGTTATTTCTTCAGCAGAGCCAATAATTATTATTGAATATTTGGTCCGACCAATAAAACGATTCTCTCTTGCGAGCAAAAAACTCAATCGACTCGAAAAATTGCCACGATTTCCAAAATTCAATAAATAATCGATAGAAAAAATGTTTTTCGTTGAATTTCAACATTCGGACTGTCAGTTACGAAGAAAAATACTTTTCATCAAAATTTCGTCCTGCCGGACGTACAAATTGAAAGAAAAAACAAAAATTCAACATTTCTCTGTTACGAGAGTTCGAATGTATCGATGTTCACAATGAATTATCACACTGAAGAGAAAATTTTGTTGAAAAAGATGGATATTTTGTTGGATACGTTAAACTAAACGTTTTTTCGAAAAATGACGAAAATTTTGTCATTTCAGCAAAAAACATTCTAGAAAATCTTTTCGAAAAGTGAATTTTTGTCCTTCCAATCGTAAATTTTGCTGACAATTCCGTTACAAATGAAAAATATTGTCGAAATAACGAAAATTTTGAAATTATCCCAAAATATTTAGTTCGCCGTATTCAACAAAATATCGACGTTTTTTGACAAAATTGAATTTTCAGTGTATTGACGATATCTGACCAATCAATTCATTGACCTGCTCCATGTCACCGTTCACGTGACGGTCAACATTCTTGACTGAAGTACTCGAGCAATGTCGCTGTTCCTGCTGTAAACACATGCTTCGAGGCCTCTCATCATTGCAGAGAATCTACAAGTTGTTTCCACGGAAAATCATAATATTTAGAAGTCCCGTAAACGCACATTTGTGTCATTCCACAATTTCAGTATTCAAGTTTTAGCTCAGATTATCATGAATTATGTTATCGCTGTCGGGAATACGCAACGCGTGTCCGCAGCACACGATAGAAATTCTGCAGCGTGAACCACTCGACGTGCTAGAAACGGTTTTAGATTTAAAGTGGTTCCATATAGAGTCGCCGTTTACGTATAGCGACCACACATTTTTCCATGGAATCGAGAGAACATAATTTTTTTTACGCCCTTCAAAAATTACCGACCCTTTTACCCCGTCATTTTCAAGATCGTAGCCGTTCACGGTGCATCGGGAGAACAGGAAACCACAGACGCGATTGCCACGACGTGTTGGAACTTTCAAGTCGAAAATACCTGGAAATTTGACGCAAAATCCATCGAAGAAAAAAGAAATTTCATGTCCACCGTACGTGGAGCATCTCGCACGAGAATTTTACACGCGTTCGCGCCATCTAATTGCGCCCTTTCCAATGTGTCCGGACAATTAACATTAAAATATCAATTATTGACGATTGATTAGTAATTGAAATTATTCTCAAAAAGATTTGAATTTTTGATAATTTTTTCTGATGTAATTTCTGTGCGTAGAATCGGAAAATATTTTAGATTACGATTCTGAAGTTTGCATCGTTGGAATGCAACGAAATTCTTTTTTATATTTGGCAAAAATAATCATTTAAATGGAGAATTTTATTACAATGATAAAATTGATCGATTTTTGCCACTCGAAAACGTATCGGCTCGAAAAATTTGGATGACATTGAAAATTGAACGAATCAACAATAAAATCAAATATTTTTCGTTATTGAACATTATTCTGGTTAATAATAATCGAGCTTTTCCTGCAACCCTCCTAGAATGGAGTTTTCCATAGTCGGATATTCTATAGATTGTGCGAAATGGCGTAGGGCTCATTACTCTTTGACGAGGTTTCCTGTGCTCACGATATAATGTGTAGCCGAGTGAATTTCTCCTCGTCTCATCTCAGACTGCGAATGCCCTTCCGGAATCGTCCAATAGAAAGCGTATTCGGACATAGCCGATCCGCACGAACTCGTATTCTGCAATTTCTCGTGCTTTTTTCGCTGATTCACCGACTCGCTCGAGCTTGGTAAAATTTCTTTGAAGTGCAATAGAGAATTTCTTATCGATCGCTATTTCCTTACCCCGTAATCAACGACCTCGGGCAAGACGAAAGAAAATATTTCTTCGTTATTGTTATCATTATTATTCATCCAGCTCATCTTGAGTCGAACGTGCTCGATCTACGAAATTGCTGCACGTTTCGTTTCTTTTATGTGCAGCTCAAATGTACAGTGTAATTTCTTTTCAATTATATTTCAAAGAGAACCAAATGATTATTGCAGAAAAAGGGAAATGCAAAGTTCATAGTTGATTAATTCAATGATTGATCCAAATTTTATTCACGTAAAGACAATAATTGAATTCGTTACTCCGCAGCTCGTTAAATATGACTCTGAAGTTTGCATCGTTGGAATGCAACGAAATTCATTTCTATTTTCGAAAAAATAATTATTCAAATGCAAAATGTAATTGGGATGATAAAATGATCGATTTTTGCCATTCGAAAAGCATATCGGCTCGAAAAATTTGTATGACATTGAAAATTGAACGAATCTTCAGTAAAATAAAAGATTTTTCGATGCATTCCAACGTTGCAAACGTCAGCATCATCGTTAAATCATGAGAGCTTTATTTATTTATTTATCTTTTCAGTATATACGAAACATTGCAAAATCTCTGACACGCCTGGATCGTATTTGGACGAATTGCGAGTGACCATCCCCTCGCCTTTTACGGCGTCAACGCCAGGGTACGAAACCCTAACTCTCGTGAATTCTCGTGACCCTGAGGCGAGACGGCTGCTTTTGAATTCGCACATTTGCACCCTGGGGCTCGTATTGCACGCGTCTCCATATAAATCGAGGCCCTCCTCCTCAACTACCGGACCCGTTCATCCCCTTTTCCCTATCTGCATATACACGCCGCGTATGCATATGCGTCACGCTGGTACAGCGAATCAGTTAACCAGCAATTAGTGCATCTATCTCGAAAATCATTCGCTCTGAACATGTGACTCGATTTGACTAATTAATCATGAATTATTCTGTCACGTTGTTCACAAGTTTTCTAGATTTCTGCGATTTATATGACTCTGAAGTTTGCATCTTTGTAATGAAACGAAATTCTTTTTTATCCTTAGCAAAAGTGATAATTCAAGTGCAGAATTTAATTACGATGATAAAATGATCGATTTTCAGCCCCAAAAAGCATATCGGCTGGATAAATTTGGATGATATTGAAACTTGAACGAATTATCAATCAAATCAGATATTTTTCGTTGTATTCCAACGTTGAAAACTGCAGCATCATGCGATTCATTTATTTTTTAATGACGTTCGCAGTTCTTGAGCTGCTGATGTGGCATTTGAATAAGTTCGTATTCGTTTCGTCCGACTATTAAATTTTCATCTTGTACCATTTCCAGAATCGTTGGCATACAAAAAATTCGTTAAAACTTGACGAAATTACGAGAAATTTTTCGACATCAATTTCCCAATCATTCGATACGTTCGATATCAAAAGACACGGAGAATTTTAATTAATTGATCATACCATGAAACGTTTTGTGTTTGAAACCGCGAGCCGCCTTGCACAAATCACGGATTCGATAATCCAACCAATTTTCGTTCATAATCAAATCAATGTTATAATTAAATGAGAGAAACGCCAAGCAACGGCAACCGGATATAAAAAATTCAATTACGATGGAAAAAACAACTGCGACCTTTCCATTAACGTGAATATTTAATAACACGTTGACGAGGGACACTGAAAAGGTGCGAATACCTTTTCACCCAGACCCACAAAGAATTTGTAACACGAGCAACGATCACACGGTTCGATAATGCAGCGAAAAAATGCATCATAACTGTACAGAAAAAATCAGTCGAAGTATGATTCGGTTACAAGGTTTTGAAGAGGAAATTTCGCATCAGTTTTTCACTCCGAAGCATCATTCACGCGATGACAGTGTCACGTTGCTCATGACGAGAGACGTGCTTATAAAAATACGAGACGCGATATCGACACTGCGTAAAAAATCGAGAGCCATTGTTGATTTTTTACGAGAGTTTCGTCCGAAAATGATGCTGAAGTTTGCAACGTTGGAATGCAACGAAAATTTTTATTAAACTTTATAAAACACTAATTTATTTAAGTTTAATTAATTAAACTTTTATTGATGATTTGTTCAGCTTTCAATATCATCCAAATTTATCCAGCCTTAATGCTTTTTGGGGCTCAAAATCGATCATTTTATCATCGTAATTACATTCTGCACTTGAATTATTATTTTTTCTAAAGATAAAAAAGAATTTCGTTGTATTCCAACGATGCAAACCTCAGAGTCATATTTTTCGTGCAGTTTATTCCGTTCCAATCCCCAAATTTCAAGTCAATTGCATTCAGAGAAAAATTTCCAGCTCAAAGTGTCAAAATTGATAAAAATTATGATGCTGAAGTTTGCAACGTTGGAATACAACGAAAAATATCTGATTTTATTGATAATTTGTTCAGGTTTCAATATCATCGAAATTTGTCCAGTCGATATGCTTTTTGGGGGTTAAAATCGATCATTTTATCATCGTAATTAAAGTCTGCACATTAATTATTACTTTTCCTAAAGATTAAAAAGAATTTCGTTGCATTCCAACGATGCAAACTTCAGAATCATGTCCGAAAATACTGTCACAAGTTTTTTTGGCCTTCGTGGCACTGAACGTCTCAGCAATTTTCAATCTCATCGAAAAAATTACAAGAAGTCACTGCTAGGGGAAAAAAGATATTCTGATAATCAGAATCTACGAATTTATCGATATTTCATGAAAAATTTCCGAAGCGAGAAGAATCGACAGTTCTCTTTGGAATTCCACGATCGATCTATATTCCAGGCCAACTTTCAGGAAGACTTTGAGAGCTCTCTGTACGTATTTACAGGTGCAATCACGCCCTAGGACTTGAAACTAGTATCAAAGCTCGGAATGGTAACGCTGCGTGTTGTGGGGGTGTGGAAAGCCAGACTCCGCGCCACGCGGTCAATGTAATATGCTGGATGTGGTGTCGGGTGGCTAACGCAGACGACGACCGTTCTCAGTCCTCGTTTATTCTCTATATCTTGCTCTCTCTCTCTCTCTCGGCGGGTCTTTCTCTCTGCTGGACGTCTATGTGCAGCATCAAGGATCCCCAACATTTGCGAAACATCGGCGCCTCTAACGCTTATGTATTATGTATAACACCATCAAGCCACACACAGTCCGCCATGATATTTCGCCGCGTGAATAACGCATACACGTATCGTTAATATTCCACGTTGATTATTAATCCAGCAGGTGTTGTCGACTCACCAGACGACTAGTCAATTTACCTCGTTTCTCTACGTATATACTCGCCATTTCGTTTTCTATACCTATATCAAAGCGCTTTATTACGGACTTTTCAGTCAAATTTACTACCTCGAGTTTGCTAACTTTCGTATTGGAACTTTGGAAGCTTGACTCTAGCAGTAGACAGGCTTAATTAACAATTATTTAACCTCACACACGCGGAATTAATTTTCGGTACATTTCCTCTCTTGTCTATGCACTTGATTGCAAAATTTTCATTCTATCGAATATCAAGCCCGGAAAAAAATGTCTTTCGAAGAGATTTTCTCGACCTGGCCAATATAAAAATCTCGAAAAATTGACAAGTTTATGATCCTGAAGTTTGCAACGTTGGAATGCAACGAAATTCTGTTATTTCTTCAGCAGAGCCAATAATTATTATTTTCATTATTTGGTCCGGCCAATAAAACGATTCTCTCTTGCGTCCAAAAAACTCAATCGACTCAAAAAATTGCCCCGATTTTCAAAATTCAATAAATAATCAATAGACAAAATGTTTTTCGTTGAATCTCAACGTTGCAAACTTCAGAGTCATGACAAGTTTATAATGCTGAAGTTTGCAACGTTGGAATGCAACGAAAAATATTTCATTTTATTGGTAATTTGTTTACTTTTGAATGTTATTCAAATTTTTCGAGCTGATATGCATTTCGGGTAGCAAAAATCGATTATTTTATCATCGTAATGAAATTCTGCATTTAAATCATTATTTTTGCCAAATATAAAAAAGAATTTCGTTGCATTCCAACGATGCAAACTTCATAATCATCAAAAATATGATGCTGAAGTTTGCAACGTTGGAATGCAACGAAAAATATTTCATTTTATTGTTGATTTTTAAAATTTTTAATGTTATTCAAATTTTTCGAGCTGACATGCATTTCGGGTGGCAAAAATCGATCATTTGATCATCGTAATTAAATTCTGCATTTGGACCATTATTTTGGCCAACGATAAGAACGAATTTCGCTAGCGATGCAAACTTCAGAGTCATACAAGTTTTTTTGTTTCGATTTTAAGGTAAAATTTGCTTTTTGGGGTAGAAATCAAAACGATGAATTGGAAAGGTGTGTAACGAATGGGCGATTTTTCATTGTCTCTTTTGTAGGGAAAACGATAGAGTCGTCGGGATGGATAAAGAGAGCGAAGACGCTCCAAACCCTCCGGGTACTTTGGCTCGTTCAAGGGACAAGAGACTCTCGAAGACATCGCGAGGGAAGAAGACAACTGGCATCTCTCTAGAGTTATATATCTTTCGATAGTTTCCGCCTCTTGCAGCCTTCGCAACGAGTATGTATCTTTATCAATTCATGGATAGTCTCAAATGGGAAAACGTCGAGAGTGCGAGTCCCGATGTTTCTACACACCGATTGGAGAGTCTCAAATACCATGGGACTCTGGAAGAATAACGTGTGGGTCTCTGTATATCCGGAACGCGCGATTGCCACTTCTGTTTTCTCTCACGCGCGACAAAGTGTTGAATTGATCAGAGAACCGATGAGATATTTATTGATACGAAAGTGTATTATACGAGAGAGTTTGATAGTTCAAAGAACCCGGAAATGAATAATTCATCGTGTTTGACAAATGATCGAATAATAAATGACAATTGAGTCTACTTGTGATCAAAGCCCTGAAACATATTCGATTACGTACGAGAGTGAATGCGTTTTTGTGCATCGCACACGCGATGCACTCGAGAGGCAAATTTATAGGATGCTTTTATAATGATATGCAATTTTATTCTCCCGTCCATTTGTGAAACGGGCTGCAAGTTATTTGCACTAAAAATTTATGAACAAATACTTTTTTTGCTATTTTTTCTACTTGGCTCTTTGTTGCTCGATCTATCGAGAAATTAATCTACAAATGTATGCGAGCATTGGAGCTGCTCCCGCCAACTCGGCTAATGCGATCGCGTGTTTGGCGTCGCGACACATAAGTGAAGGAATTGATAAATTGATGGACGCGACAGTGAATGAACATTGTCAGTCGCTAATGGAGGGGAAAGCAAAGGAACGAACGGTGCGGAGGGAGGAAAGCGCGAAGAGAGAAAGAAAAGCTGCACGAGCTGCGGCGACAGTCTCCATGGGAGAAAGGGATGCATCGAATGGAGATGGCCCGTGTTATATGTAGTAACGAGAAGAGAGGAAAACCTAGTTACGCGTTGGCAGCATCACCGCGTCGAGTACTTTGCCAGTGTCCCTCATGTCCTTCCTGTTCGGATATACGATGCCTCTTCATTTCGAATCGCAATTTATCCATTTTCGCTTTAAACTCGCGTGAAATTTGCCCTCGCAATAAAAACTTGTTTCAATTTAATTTCCGTCGTTTTTTCTGCTCGATACTTTTTTCACGATAATTTTAGTTTTCATTCAAAGTTGCAAAATGATGAAATAATCCAATTTTCTCGCGACAGCGCAACGGCTAAAAAATATCAATCATTCAGTAGGTCGGTGCAAGAGGCAAAAATCGAGCAGATTTTCCCTTGAAGCTTGAATTCGTAATCCATTAAAATTCGACCAAAAAAATGGAATTTTATTGATTCAATTAATTTCTTAACCAAATTCACTTTTCGTGCAGATGTTTTATGAATTTTTCAATGAGTTTCGAGCACTCTGCATCGGAGGAATAATAACTCTGTTGGTTTGACTTTGATCTATGGAATTATCGGTCATTCATCGTGTCAAATATTCAACGAAAATCGTTGCACGGTTAAACGATGTTCGGACTCGATACGACCCAAAAGCATTTTATTTTTCGTCTCTTGAATATTGAATTATCGATGGAAATATTCACAATGATCGAATGTACGTTCCATCATGTTGCAAATTCGTTTGCACTGAATGAAAGATGCGACGACAGAAAGAGAGAAAATAAATGTGGAGAGAAAAACTTGACAAATATTTCCACTTTATTTTATTTCCTTATTCGTTTCTCGGTTTATTCGGGAATACAGTTCGTATCTATCACGTGTCAGAGTGAAATTTGATTAGGTAAATAATATTCGATATTCCGATGCAACGGCATGTATCGGAGCAAATAAATCGACATGTATTCATAAATCTGTATCGCCCTGCGTGTATTGTATGTACATATTTCCGTTGGATATACGGTCTGGAGAATGTCATCGTCGAGAGGGGTTCTTTGTGACTGTGTATCGCTCTGTCGCTACAGCGAGAGCGTCGTCTCGCACTCGACGCGTCACGGCTTTCCACTTGATTCGTTTATTTTCCTGATTTTCTTTTTTCGCTCTTCAGTCCGATCGAAAAAGATCGGAGAAATTTATCATCTGCTTTGTCCCAGTAATGCCGACCGAGTCGAGCTTTCTCGTTTGACATACAGAGAGCTCCAAGAGGGAATCGATACTCTCAATACTGGCATTCGAGGCTTCTCCGGTTCGCTAATACTATCCTCTTGTTATACTCAATGCACGCGGCCAAACACCAACATGACATAGATGCAATGTGTTTAGTATCAAGCTTCTCGT
The DNA here is from genome assembly GCA_037043255.1 of Diadegma fenestrale. NCBI lineage: Eukaryota > Metazoa > Arthropoda > Insecta > Hymenoptera > Ichneumonidae > Diadegma > Diadegma fenestrale. Next base: position 13,963,205 of record CM073317.1, read on the forward strand.
CTCTTATTACAAGTTGCCTTTTCATTCTTACGTCGAAGCTCGCAAGAGCAATCCTTATGGATTTTTCTCTCTAAAATCCCCCCTCCCCCGCCCCTCTGTCTCGCTGACTTTGATCTTACTCGAGAAACTCAAGAGTTTCATAATAATGAGGAAAGTTGGGTGAGGAACAAGTAAACGTTTTTGATGATTCTGACGGGATCCTTCCGCCACCGATCTCGGTGGTCACACTGGGTCGATTCTACCCAGTCCATTTTCAAACCCGTATTGTGACTAATCTATCGGCCCGAAAATTCTCAAAAAATTACTCAACAACCCTTGGACATTGCAGTTTAGATACGAAAAACTTTCCCGAAAGAAATCCAAGGCCAACATATTTTTTAAAATGCAAAATGAAGAAAAAAAAAACAGGAAAAAAAAGTTTTTTCACTAAAATAATCGTCACCTTGTGGATTTTCAATATTTTTGCCTAAAATTTGGACCTGATATTCATCAGATCTAGTTCTTTTGAGAAAAAAATAGTAGGATAGCGCGCGTTTGAAAAAATATATTAATTCCGTTATTGGAATCGATTGGATCAGCCCGAAAATTCTAAAAAAATTACTGAACAACCCTCGGACATTCCAGTTTAGATACGAAAAACTTTCCCGAAAGAAATCCAAGGCTAACATATTTTTTTAAATGCAAAATGAAGAAAAAAAACGGGGAAAAAAGTTTTTTCACTAAAATAATCGTCACTTTGTGGATTTTCAATATTTTTGCCTAAAATTTGGACCTGATATTCATCAGATCTGGTTCTTTTGAGAAAAAAATAGTAGGATAGCGCGCGTTTGAAAAAACATATCAATTCCGTTATTGGAAGTGGGTCGATTTCAAAGTGGATTTTAGAGATTTACGTCACAAGTTGGTCACTGGGTGGATTCTACCCACAGTGACCACGAAGGGTTGAAAAGGGTGAGTGGATTGTGGAGACGTTATTTTATAGAATTTCCTAATCTTGCTCGACAAGAAAAGTTCTTTTTTCACCGAGAAGTCATGAAATGAGTTTCTAAGTTGGGGAAAATGTCGTCTAATTATATCGTGACCGAAGACAATTGCAATGTTGGGTTTCGCTGCGGAGGGGGAAATGGAATTTAGTTGCAGTCGAGCGAGCTTCAACGTCATTGAACTCCGGGGATGAATTTCGAGGAGTTTTGTATAGAAAGTCTCGAAATTCTTTTGCAAGGTAACTTGTGTTTCAACATTTTGTGACAAGAGGAGAGACTGCGCGGAGAAAGTTGACTCTGTTTACGAGGAGAGTAGCTCCGGCTTTAGCGAGAGTGGCCATGCAGCGAGCGTTGCCCTCGCTTGGGAGTTTAGTGAAAAATTAAAGAAAAAAATGCACCTCTCGAGGGAGCGCTGGCACAAGGGTTGAAGAAAACATGCTGAGTGGGGGAGGAAAAGGATGCAAATAAAGGCTTTCGAGTGGTAAAGGAACCTTCGCTAATACGAGCCTGGAGAACATGGTCACAAAAACCCTCGGAGACTCTCATGATCTCTCTCGTTGAGGAAAAGCCAGCAACACTTGCTCTGAATATTCATATTGCGATTGTTTGTTCCGGAATGTTCAAACAGATCGCTCTTTCTTCAGGGAATCTCAAGTTCTCGAGCAACTGGGCGTAGCGGAGAAAGATTTGTTAAATATTTAACTTTGCTCGGAAAAACTATTGGCTGGAGAATTTATTCGCGTTTGAGAATCACTGCAATAATCTGAAAAGAGGACAAACGACAAAGCGAGAGAAAGGCCACTAGAGTTTGGCACGTGAATGACAAAGTCTAATAACGACAGGACGACGGAGAGCGAGAGCGCAAAGAGACGCCAAGGAAACAGACGAGCGCGAGAGTGGAACAGTTGGCGCAACAACTTGGTCGTCGAGGCTGTTGTTCGCTGACAGTCGTTCCTAGTCAATGCTAGTAACAGGGACCAGCAGGAGACAAGTACAAGTCTGATATTCTCAACGATTATACATATAGAGAAATTTGCAAGACACAAGAGGCACGAAGGAAGCGACGATTGGAGGATTCTAAACTTGTGTGTCTATGGAAGGCAGCAAGGGAGGGAATCCCTTTAGCTAAAAGTGCTGCTTGCCTTTTGCCAGAGACTCTGGATGGCCTCACAACTACAGAGACTGTTTTCTTCCCTCTACCAAAGGGAAGACCTCGTTAGGAACCGACTGCTAGAGAATCGATGTATCTTGCACACAAATGCATCCAAGTTGCAACAACTACGAGTCAGCATGCAAACGCCTTACAATGTACACTCTCGACTTTATATCGTAGAACGAAAAGAGAAATCCCTCGGGTCCATGCAACTATTGAATCCGAGCGGGATCGACGCAGTCGCGATAAACTCTGAATTTCACGTGCATCATTAGACAAAATGCACTGAAAATTCAATTTTGTCAAAAAAACGTCGATATTTTGTTGAATACGGCGAACTAAATATTTTGGGATAATTTCAAAATTTTCGTTATTTCGACAATATTTTTCATTGTAACGGAACTGTCAGCAAAATTTACGATTGGAATTACAAAAATTTACTTTCCGAAAATGATTTTCCAGAATTTTTTTTGCTGGAATGACAAAATTTTCGTGATTTTTCGAAAACAACGTTTAGTTCAACGTATCCAACAAAATACCGATCTTTTTCAACAAAATTTTCTTTTCAGTGTGTAGACACGTTCCGGATGAGAATCGCGAAGCTGCTTTCGCGACTATTTGCTCGCGTCGCCACGCCAACATTTTCAGAGTTTGCTTTCAATTGAAACTCGGCATTTGTGCTTTCCAGCTATTTTCTTGTGCCAGATTTCGCTGATAATTATTCGCGAGCTATTCGAGGGGAAAGAAAATGAAAAAGTTACTCACCATCCAAGTAGAAATAGCTCGTCGCGTTGTACAGGTTCGTAATGATTGGTTTGATGTTGTCAAAGGTCATGGTCCGGAGAGCGTTATCACGGAGATCAAGGAAGTAGACACTGGTGGCTCCAGCCAAGAAATCCGGCTCGAGGTTCACTAATTTGTTCTCGCTGAGTCGAAGCTTTCGTAAATTTCTCATACCGTCAAGGGCCTTTTCCGATATGTACTCAATCTGATTTTGATCGAGCTCGAGCTCCCGGAGCTCGGGCATTTCCACGAAACTACGATCGCCAATCATCGATATGAGATTGCTCCGAAGATCGAGCCGAGTAAGACCCGAGAGACCGTTAAAACTGTCACTCGTTATAACTGAAATATGATTCCCACTGAGCTCTAGCTCTTGAAGCGAAGAGAGATGCTTGAAAGCCTTGTCATGAAGGGTCGTTATGTTGTTACGATTCAGAAACAGCTTTTTCAGTGATGGTAGATTTATGAAAACATCCCTGAAACAAAATTACAAGTGATGATTCGTAATGGCAAATTAATTAGCCCACACTGAAAATAAAATTTTGTTGAAAAAGATGGATATTTTGTTGGATACGTTAAACTAAACGTTTTTTCGAAAAATCACGAAAATTTTGTCATTCGAGCAAAAAACATTCTGGAAAATCTTTTCGGAAAGTAAATTTTTGTCATTCCAATCGTAAATTTTGCTGACAGTTCCGTTACAATGAAAAATATTGTCGAAATGACGAAAATTTTGAAATCATCCCAAAATATTTAGTTCGCCGTATTCAACAAAATATCGACGTTTTTTGACAAAATTGAATTTTCAGTGCAATTAATCGACAATTAGGCCAAAATCTCTTTGAGACTTGGCTGCCATTTAAAACGAATTTATTTATTAATTTAATTAAAAACTTAATTTATTGATTAAGTTTTTATTATTATTTGATTAATTAATTATATCAATATTAATTATAATTTAATTATAATATTAATTAATTATTTAATTATTAAAAAAAAAATTGAAAAACTAAATTAAAAAATCAAAAAAAAAATTAATAACGAATTAAAACGAATTATCTTGCGGGTAAATCTTACCTGTTGACTTCGGCGATGCGATTTTCATCGAGATTGACGATGCTGAGATTTTTCATGTTCTCAAAAGCGAATTTTTTCAAAACGAATATCATATTTCGGCTCAGATTTATTTCTACGATGCTCGACATGTTGGAAAAGGCGTGCTCTACGATTTCATGAATTTTTGCATATTGAACGGTCACTACTTGAAGATTTTTCAATTGTTTCAACGCCTGAGTCGGCACGTAAGTGAAGCTGCCACTGTGTTTAACAGTAAATGTCAATTTATCGATCGACTGCTGCGACGCAAAGTGCGACCAGATCGGATCATCGATGTCGAACTTGTTGAACACCACGCAATTGGCATCCGTCGAGACTTTCGTATGGTGGTTCACACAGTAGCAATAAATCGGGGCGTCTTGCCTCTCGAGATCGCAAATATTCACTTCTTTCACGTCCTTTGTTGTTTTCTTTTTGCTACGCGATTTCGCTGACGCTCCGTGACTCAGAGACAACAGAACCAACAGACACAGCTGGATCACCAGATAAACTCTTGTGGATGTTTTCATCTTGTCGAATCTGTAATCAAATCAAATTATGCAAATTAATTCAAAATTCGGTTCCAGAGTAGACTCGAATTCATCGTTTTCAGGTCTGGGGCATTTAGGGGCAAATTTAATTTTTTTTAGAGCGAAGGATACGGAAAATTAATGAAAAATCGAGCTCCACAGTTTTTGGTCCTGAATTTTCCAGATAGGAATTCAAATTCGCTAAAATATTCTCCGAATTACGAAGTCTGGTCGACTTTCAATTTTCCTTACGCTTGTTTATTGCGCATGATTGATTCTCTTTGATGGACGAAGATCGAAATTTAAGGAGGCTAAACATAAAAATGTTGCCATGTAAAAAGCATAGGAAACTTCGAAATGATTAGAATTTGATGAAATTTTGTGAGGATATTCTTTAGTATTAAATATGAATATTTAAATTTTGAGATTTTTCTTCTACACAGTTATCGAGTAATTGGACACTAGAGTTTACATGCCTAAGCATAGGATTCAGATATATATAGGTATATTTTTTGAATATTGTAAGGTCGAATTATTTGCCAACTATGTAGACAAGAAATTTGAACAAATTTGTGTCATTGTATTTGATGCTCAAGAATGTTATCACGAAATTTTATTGAATTTTTATCATATTGTCGTATATAGTCAACCTCCTTAATCCTTCGTCAGGGAAAACCTGACGGCGTTGAAATTTTAAGGGGCTCATTATATAAAATGTATAATTATATGAGGCTGAAGTTCGCAACGTCGAAATGCAACGAAAAATACTCATTTTCATTGATAACTTGTTCAATTTTATAAAACGACGAAATTTTTCGAGTTTATATACTTTTTGGGCCGGAAAAATCGATCTTTTTATCATTGTAATAATATTGTACATTTTTATCAAGAGTTTTGCCACAAAATGAATGAATTTCGTTGCATTGCAACGATGCAAACTTCAACGTCATTTAAGCATGAGGCTGAAGTTCGCAACGTGGAATGCAACGAAAAATACTCATTTTTATTGATAAATTGTTCAATTTTATAAAACATCGAAATTTTTCGAGTTCATTTACTTGTTGGGCCACAAAAATCGATCATTTTATCATTGCAATAACATCGTACATTTTTATCCAGAGTTTTGCCAAAAAATGAATGAATTTCGTTGTATTGCAACGATGCAAACTTGAACGTCATATAATTATAGTAATGCAGCTAATAAAAGTTGCTGACGATGTGGAGAGTTTAATTGATGCATCGATCCGAGTTTCGTGGCAGGAGTCAAAGTAAACTCAGAGGCAGAGAGTGAGATTTTGAGACTTGGCAAGCAAAGTCTAGAGATCCAACGGTTAACGAACCGGCGAGCGTGTACAATACGATGCACAAACAATGTCTCTCTCTCTCTCTCTCTGGCTTGGCCAAACACGTATATATATAGATGTGTGCAAGTTGATTTTCTTTGTTGCCGAATGTCGCAATAATGTCGAGCATCTGTATCTAGATCCTGACCATCGGGCTTGAAAGCGCGACAAAAGCCAGGGCTCGATGGAGCAAAGTATAGCCGAGAAAGTGAGGGTAGCGAAGCAGAGGCAGTAAGGAAAGGGAGAATATAGTGAGGCTGGATGTTGGTACGAAGCATCGCGTCGAGAGAGGGAGGAGTGTTGATTCGATTTTGCGGTTTGAACACACGGCAAAGTCTTGATGACCGTTCCTGACCGAGCACTTCCTTGCATGTCTCTGTCTCTCTCGGTCATTCCCTGTACTCGACGTACTCAAAGTCTCCGATGGCGTCGCGTCTCAGCGACGACGCAACGCTTTGCTTCAACGATGTAGAAAAAAATAAAAATCAAAGTCTCGGGTTTATCGTGGTAGGGCGAGCTGTTTTCCAGCTGTAAAAATAATAAAGCGCCAAGGTATGCGAACGGGGTGTGAGCGTGTGGAGAACGAGAGAGAAAAAAAATGTAGGTTGAGGGTGGCACAACCGTTTTGCGGTTGTTGATGACGAGAGACTCGAGGCCTTTTTCATTGAGACACTGTGAATGAGGGGACCTGAAAACACGCAAGAGCGATGCCAAGAAGGGTAAAAGAGCGAAGGACGAGAGCAAAGTAAAAAACGCGCAACATGCACACTTTCATATGCACACTCGTGTGCCAAGGGTTAATGATAAAATATAAAATACCTATGTGTATATTTATAAAATAAAAATAAAACCAATTCGAAGGGGGACAAAAAAGGGTGTCGAGGAAGAGGCGCGAAGAGGCGAGAGATCACACAGGAAAATAATAATAATAAAAAGAGAGGGAAGCGACGCGCTCGAACGCCTCCTTGACGGTTTGTTTCTCCTTTTTCTTTCGCCCTCTTTTCTTCGCGCACGAACCCTCAGGTTTAAAAAAAAGAAAGACGCGGCTAGCCAAGAGCAAGAGGACGCAGAACGCTTTTCGAACAGAAACGAGACCCTTGCGAATGTCCGCTCGCTTCTCTCGGACTTTCGCTTTCTCTCTCATCTTCCTCTTCCTCTTAACCCCTTTTGTCCACCAGAGAAGCTTTGAAAAATTATTCTCTCGAGTGGAAAGTTGCATAATCCACCTCATCTCCATTGCGCGGCTGTTCCTTCTGCTCTCCTTTTTACATACGTATATACTTTCGGATTAGTTCATTTTTGTATAAACTTGCCGGGCGTCTGCGCGTTAAACACAAATGCCATCAACTGATATTTTCGCCAAAAGGACCAGGAAGCTGGCTGCTGACCTGATTAATAAAGGAAGCGAGACCGGAAAGTCCTCGAGGCGTTTCTAGCTTGAGAAATGAATTTTGTCCACGTATATTTTCGTAGCTTGTTATAAAAGAACGACGTAGAAAAATCAAGATTTTGAGATATATTTTGATACTATTTCCAGATTCGATATTATCTCGAGAGTTCAATGTGTCTTTTACGGAAGCAGGACGCTATGCATATATGTAATCTCCGTGTTAGTTGCTGGAGGGCGAGTTGTGCTTGCTCTCGTTGTCTGCTAGAAGAGATCCAGAGCCTCGCGTGTATTTGGGAGCCATTAAAACTTTGTTATACGGAAGACACGAGTGTACGGGAAACAGGGAATTTTCTGTCTCCGTTACTCTCTCTCCCTCCCCTCGTCGCTCTTTCTTTCTGTCTCAGTCGAGTGCTTCCTCCTGCTTCCTGTGGCTTTACCTCATTTCGTTATCTCCCTCTTTCTCCTACTGTCTTCAACGTGGCTGGCTTTTCCGCGAGCTTTCCACGCCGAATACGATGCGAGGAAAATGGCCGAGATACTACGACGCTACGGCAGGTCGAAAAGTTGCAAACTCTACGCTCTTCGCCTCTTTCTCTTTTCTCCATTCTCTCATCCACCTTCCTGCAGCTTTCTCTCTTTTCACCTGCTGCCTTTCCCTTCCTCTTCATCTCCTCGTCCACCTTTTGGCAGCATGTACAAAACTCAACTCTTCCAGTTATGACCATCAAAGAGATTTGCCAGCCACAACCCTCACGTACCCACAACCTCGATAAAAGTACAACCAAGTACTTTCTTCTTGTATACCTTGGCTTTCGTAATTAGCCACTGACTTTTACACTTTATTGTTCCAAGAGGAACTTTATCATCTCCGCGATATCACCGAATTTTGTGATTTTACGTGTATCCTCGTTGTTTCTTGGTAAAAAGCAAAAATTGCAATCTTCGTTCTCCAACCTCTCGGTTGGCAAAGGAAAAGACAAACTTTCGTACAAGAATCTCGAAGAATCCCAACCAAAAAGCTTTCGTTCGTGATCGCAGGTTTTATGGAAGCTCAAATTGTCGAAACAATTTATGTACAAAGTTTCAAAAGCCAAACTATCAAGCCTTTGATACAAGGATCAAAGGCAAATTCCTTCCCCATAATAATCACTTCCACTTGAACGTATTACGTCAACTTGATTCTATGCTAATCCATCAACATTTTTCCCAAATTTGTCAACATTTTTCATGCTCAGAGAATTCCATTTCGCTTCGCATGACTCTGAAGTTTGCATCGTTGGAATGCAACGAAATGGATTCAATTATTTTTATATTAATATATTCATAATTTATTTTAGGGGTGTGCGAATAGTGATCGAATCGAATCGGATCGAATATTCGTCGATTTTTCGAGTATTCGATGAATTTCCAAAAAAAAAGCGGATTTTCGCAAATCGTTTCGAAATTTTTTTCAGAATATTTTCGAAAAAAATCAAACATTCGAAAGAAAATCGAATATTCGAAGAAAAATCGGATATTCGAAAAAAAAATCGAATACTCGAAAAAATGGCAAATATTCAAAAATATCGAATATTCGGTTTGAAATGCGAATCAAACAATTTGATTTGATTTGATGCCGAATATTCCAAGTTTTGAAATATTCGCACACCCCTAATTTCTTTATAGTATATTAATAATTTATTATAATATAATTATTCAAATATAATTAACAATTTATATATTAATGATTTAATTAAATTAAAAATAATTATTCAAATGCAGAATGTAATTATGATGATAAAATCATCAATTTTTGCCATTCAAAAAACATATTGACGCGAAAAATTTGGTTGACATTGAAAATTGAACGAATCTTCAATAAAATGAAATATTTTTCGATGCATTCCAACGTTGCAAACTTCAGCATCATTCGCTTTGCACGATTCTGGGAGGAAGGAAAAATTTTTGAACGCCAAAAAAGTGGAATTATTACGTCTCGGAGGCTGTCGCTGGCCGACTTGGCTCGTCTTTTATATTCAGACGAAGGTATATGTGTGCAGTAGGAAGCTAACCGTGAAGAGCTTGATAACAGGTGAAAGAAGGAAACTTGGAGAGTTACCCTTCGTTAGAGAAGAGAGAAAAAGCATTTTTCTCGGTCCCTCTTCGCGGTTTCTCGCGTCCAGGGCGCGTGTACTCTTCCGGGCAGCAGGAAGTCCTCGTCGGGAGAGCGAAAACTTTTAAATGAAATTCTTCGAAAATATTATACGGAGCTGAGTTGAGTGAGCTAACCTCGGGGATTTCATGTCGCGAAAAGTACAAGAGGCAGATTTCGAGCACCCTTCTCGAATATTTGCGAGTGTGGGTAATATTAAAGAACAACAAAAAATGATTAATTCCCTGAATTTTTTCTCTATGCGCAAGCAGCTCGGCCCCTCAAACTCTCGTTTCCACTTGTCTGACTTCGCATTCGTTATGTCTCTTGAATTTCCACGACAAAAAAATGTAATTACCATAAAAAAAAAAAAAACACTCGCCATTCATGAATATGCTTGAGACAAATAGATTTTTTAAGTGTTTCTCAAACATTTATTTATGGGAGAACCGACGAAATGTAATTCACAGATTGATCATGAATATTTGTTGAAATATTAATGAATTCTCTGGCGGAACTATCTAATGAAAAACAAACTCATTAACCCCATGATTTCAAAGGCTTCAACTACACTGAATTAATGTTTTAATCATCTCACTGAATCGCAAACATAACTATTCAACTGCTGACGTATTGCGGAACATTAAATATTAACCGATCTGTTAATTACGGTATCAGAAATCAAAGCAATCAACTATAATGTGCATTTCCGGCAAGATCGTGTACAAACTAGTTCCTTGCTCGAAGGATCAACCGATAAATTATTGTTCTCATACATTAGCAACGAAACTAGTAAATTTTTATAAAACAGTATGACTCTGAAGTTTGCATCGTTGTAATGCAACGAAATTCTTTTTTATGTCTAGCAAAAGTAATAAATCAAGTACAGAATTTAATTACGATGATAAAATGATCGATTTCAAGCCCCAAAAAGCATGTCGGCTGGACAAATTTGGATGACATTGAAACCTGAACAAATCGTCAATAAAATCAGATATTTTTCGGTGCATTCCAACGTTGCAAACTTCAGCATCATCAAAGTCGAGCCTAAAGTATTCGAAATCGAAATGAGAAGTGGTCTCGTCTCTATCGTTATATTTTTTCCTAGCCTCATTGATTATTTCTCAGTCCAGGAACATTTTCGAGCCTGGAGTGGGATTTCGGTTAGGAATTGAAAAAAAAGATGATTCTGAAGTTTGCATCGTCGTAATGCAACGAAATTCTTTTTTATCTTTAGCAAAAGTAATAATTCAAGTGCAGAATTTAATTACGATGATAAAATGATCGATTTTAAGCCCCAAAAAGCATGTCGGCTGGACAAATTTGGATGATATTGAAATGTGAACAAATCATCAATAAAATCAGATATTTTTCGTTGTATCCCAACGTTGCAAACTTCGGCATCATTAAAGCAGTCTATAAAGTTTATAAAGATCGTTCCCTATCATCGCTTGATCGACTTGCACGTTACGAGAGAGTTCCCTTTAATATATCGATTCTCGAAACTATTGGCACGTAATTTCTCTTTTTCGTGAAAGCGAGACGAGACGAGGAATCGGGGCGATGAGAAAGGGGCAGAAGGGAAAAGGGAGGGTGTCGAATGTTCAAGAAATATAGTCGTTCATCCCAGAACGAGAGAGCGACGACGTCGACGACAGGACGAAGGAGGAGGAAGGGAATGAGAAATCCAGGGAATAACTCGTCGGTCCTAGCAGGAATCTCTCCTTAATTAGAATCTTATCGGAATGCGAGGATCCAGACGCAGCTTCTCCGCGGTCTTACACATCCATCGTCTTGCTTTCCCCTCGGAATACCGGGTGTTCCGGGAATGAAAGTAAACAAAAAGAACTTTTTGAATATAGTCTGGAAAAAGTGTGTAAATATTTCGAAACATCTAAATTTGCGGATTTTATAAGTGGAAGAAAAGTTTAAGTGCACGCGGTCGTATGAAAAACAGTCTTTGTAGGGTTCCGGGGCGTATCGGAGACGATGAAAAACAGAGAGAAAGGGGTAGGGATATGAAAGCAGAGAGCAAGTGGACTTGGTTCGGGAGATTTTCAACATCTCACGGTAAACTTTGTTGGTCCAGGGCAAAGTTGCTCGGCCGCTTTGATGGAAGAAACTCTCTGGGTGTCGGCTAAACGTCGAGTGCTGATGGTGAAAGGTCGAAAGTAGATGAAAAAGGAAAAAAGGGAACGAGGACGCGTACAAGGGGTCGGCGGGACCCGCCGGTGCAACATCCCCGACACTCCTCGAGTCTTATATCTTGTATCTTTCTGTATTTCGTACCCGTTGGACTTGTATTCAGCATTATGCCGACGCTATCGGCCGCGTACTTATGCACTTTGGGGACAAGTGCAACGGAGACGGACCGAGAGAGCTGGCAACGGGATCATACGTACATGCAACTTTGCAGAAATCAGAAAACTTCGGTCTGGTAGAGCTGCCGAGAAAGTATGTAAAGAGCCAAGTGTGCACGAGAGCGTTGCAGCCGGAGTGTGCAACGAAGGAACGTCGCCCCGGGTCCTCAAACCTTTTATGTCTTTCTCTCTATCTTTTGACCTCTCTTTTCAGTTGCAACTGTGCAGGAGTCACAAGAGCATAAGTATCAAGGACTATGTAGGATTCCCGATAACGTTTGCCTTTATCTATTAAGTTACTGGTAAAGTTCCAAGTTGAAAGTGCGGTTTACTTTTTCTCTCTCTCTCTCTCTCTCTATCTCTCTTTCTGCTCCCATCGAGAGATTTTGGACCAGAGTATTCCATCCAGCACGCACGAGCCAGATCCTCTTTTCCTTGGCTGGCTTTCCACATGCACATACATACATACGCCCGGCTATGGATTATCCATGCATGAAAAACTGCCTAGAGAAATGGCGTAACCTCGGAGAATCCAAACTCAAAAGAGATGCCAGTCGAGCCTTTTTGTTTCCTAGCGCGATAACCTGTTCCTTGCTTTTCGCTTATCTGCTATACGCTTTTTTCCAACCTCCTTGAAAAATTGAGTTTTCCTCTTAACAGAGCTAACATGCCGTTTCTCTTAAGCACCGAGTCCTCTCGAGTGTTGGTGAAAAGTTTCCGTACTACATTAGCAGGCAAGGGCGAGAGACTTTCTCAAAAAACATGTGGCGTGGTCTCGAGTGGCCTCAACGCTACACATTCTCGTCACCAATGAAGATCGAACAGACCGAGAAGAAGAAAGTGTTCGAGCTCACGATCAATTCTCGCGAGTCTGTACTCGGAATCACACAATTTCAATCTCCACTCATCTGTGATTGATAAAATTAGCTTGATGCTGCGCTGGGGAATGACGGAGAGAAATCTCGTTCGTGATGACACGACGAGATTCCCGACGTTATAGCAACATGATTAAAGTGTTGACGAGCAGCTCTTGATAGCGAGTCTCTACAGCCGTTAAAGAGTAACTAGCTCCGAGATCTGTTTACTCTGCTACTCTCTTAATTGGACCGTACGTGGTTAATTGCGAGAGAAAGACGGATCAAGATGCTGGCAAAGACAAAGACACGCGAGGATACCGTGTTATCGATCTGATTGGATTAATTGGAAAGCTCGATGTAGTCTCGTAGCCTGTAAGTCGTAACATCCCGATAGACGTGATACATGCGACTAGCGTTCATCCCACACATGCCTTTCGCCGTCAGACTCTCTACATGGCCCTTTTCGTGCCAAATTTCATGGGATTTAGATGCGAAAGTGTCGATACCCGTATTCGTATCGTTGCTTCTCGTTTCGTACGTAATCAACTTGTCCCAAAGTTCAACAATGCCAAGCAATTTCTCTATCCATACGGTGCTGAAGTTTTCATCGTTGGAATGCAACGAAATTCGCTTTTTTATTGAGAATTTCGATTCAGTATTTTTCCAGGACAATGAAACGATCTTTTTTTAGGATCCAGACACAAAATCGGTATGGAAATTGTCATGGTTTTTGAAATTGAACAAAACATTGATAGAAAATCGTATTTTTCGTTGAATTCCAACGTTGCGAGCTTCAGTGTCGTCTATCCATGGATAATTTTGTTAATTTATTTACAATATTTTTCCAGGACAACGAAACGATCTTTTTTTAGGGTCCAAACACAAAATCGGTATGGAAATTGTCATGGTTTTTGAAATTGAACAAAAAATGAATAGAAAATCGTATTTTTCGTTGAATTCCAACGTTGCGAACTTCAGTGTCGTGTCGATCCATGGATAATTTTGTTAATTCATTTACAATATTTTGCCAGGACAACGAAACAATCTTTTTTTAGGGTCCAGACACAAAATCGGTATAAGAATTGTCATGGTTTTTGAAATTGAACAAAAAATCAATAGAAAATCGTATTTTTCGTTGAATTCCAACGTTGCGAGCTTCAGTGTCGCGTCGATCCATGGATAATTTTGTTAATTTATTTACAATATTTTGCTAGGACAACGAAACCATCTTTTTTTGGGATCCAGACACAAAATCGGTATGGAAATTGTCATGGTCTTTGAAATTGAACAAAAAATTAATAGAAAATCGTATTTTTCGTTGAATTCCATGGATAATTTTGTTAATTTATTTACAAAGTCCCTTAAATCCCATGAAAATCATTAATCCCGTTTTATACTTTTCGGATCAACTTTTCACACTCGATTCAACTCTCCACAAATTCATAATAATAAAAACACCAATTTCAGCATTCACGAGCTTGAATTCTTTATAGAAATTTTCCGTCTCGTTTAGTCCGCCGATGCCTCGTCAAATAAACAAGAAAAATGAAACATTTTACTCTGGTCGTCTTTCTTTTCGTAATTACTTTTATAGCGAAAATTATTTGCTCGGTTATATGCGGATGAAAAGTTACGTGTTGCCCGATTGATAAAGTGCTTGTATATAGTGAAAGAGGCAATGCAGACTTGTTGCGGTTGTGATACTGGCGCGCGCTTTTCGCTCGAGTTGTCGGGCGACGAGCCAATGGCTCTCCCGCCGAGTCGACAAACATTCGAGTATAACGCTTTACCAACTTTTACTATTCCCGGTAGAAAGGATGCGATCATCGACTACTTTAGAAGCGAACGATAATGTTCGTTAAGCGCCAAGACCATTAAATAGGCCAATACCAAATAGCCATAAAAAACGTCGCGTTAATCAGGCCGAATAAAAACAAAAAAGTTTAAACTGCGAACCGCAATTTCCAATAGCCGTGGGCGTCAAGCGGGAGTGAATGTTTTCCTTCATAATCTACGGCGGAAAATTAACGAAATTTTAATGGAATTCCGATCGGTTGTTTAATCATGAATTTTGTATCTCATCATTGTAATAATAATTACAATACGATTCTGGTCACATCGAACAAATATTCTTCGTATTTGCATGCAGAAATGTTGATGAATCCGGGACACTCGAGAGTAAATCATTGAATTTCATCGAATTATATATTATTTTGAGCACTCGGTTAATTTATCGTGTTTGCCAATCATTCCTTCGATATATTCCATGTAATTTTAGTCTATGAAAACACAAATATCAATAATTACACACAGTCCGATCGAACTCATCCAATCTTTTTCATCGCAGCATCCAATTTTCTGCACGCGTCGCTTCCCTGCAGAGATGATGATGCTGAAGTTTGCAACGTTGGAATGCAACAAAAAATATTTCATTTTATTGTCGATTCGTTCAATTTTCAATGTCATCCAAATTTTATGTTTTTCAGTGGCAAAAATCGATCATTTTATCATCGAAATTGAACTCTCCAATTAAATAATTATTTTTGCCAAATATAAAAAAGAATTTCGTTGCATTCCAATGATGCTGAAGTTTGCAACGTTGGAATACAACGAAAAATATTTCATTTTATTGTCGATTCGTTCAATTTTCAATTTCATCCAAATTTTATGTTTTCCAGTGGCAAAAATCGATCATTTTATCATCGTAATTGAATTCTCCAATTAAATAATTATTTTTGCCAAATATAAAAAAGAATTTCGTTGCATTCCAAAGATGCAAACTTCAGAATCATCAGAAATATGATGCTGGAGTTTGCACCGTTGGAATGCAACGAAAAATATTTCATTTTATTGATAATTCATTCAATTTTCAATGTCATCCAAATTTTTCGAGCCGATATGCTTTTCGGGTGGCAAAAATCGATCATTTTATCATCGTAATTACATTCTGCATTCGAATAATTATTTTTGTCGAAGATAAAAACGAATTTCTTTGCATTCCAACGATGGTTCTCGCAGTGAGAGAAAAATTGGACGAGAATTTTTGCATTTTTCTCAAGAATTGATGAAATCACTGTCGAGGTTTCCGGATATCGTTGAAAATTCGAGAATGAACGAAAACCCAGAGGTCTATTTGGACTCGAGTTTCTGAGGATTTTGGTGCCATTTGGTTCGCCCTGAGTGTCTCATTTGAATGAACCGAGGATTATGTCACGCGTTGGCGTTTTCGCGAGGTCGAGAGAATGTGAGAGGATCGCGACGATGTAGACGATGTTAACGAGAGAAGAGTGAGAGTTTCGAGTCGGAGAGGACGACGGTGTAACAGTCTGAAAATAGACGTGACTCCCATGGCTCGACCACATTCGCGATTCTCGAGAATAATGAAAATTATTCCTCTGGTATATGGTGTTGATGCGATTCCGCGTGACAAATGTAATATGTGTCATTAAAACTAGAATGCGATTGTGTAAACGAGGCCGTCCTGCAGCTTTTTCACCCGAGCCTTACACTCCGCGTGGATTGTCAGGGCGTTCTCGATTGCGATATTCGAGTCAAGAGTCGTAAAACTTTATGAGCTATAGCTTAAAAGTGTTGAGCCATCGCGAAGTTAAATTAAGGGCAGGCATCGTCAAGAGCTGCTGCTTGATCCATCCACCTCGTCTCTCTTCGTGAATAAGTCTTTGAACCATTTACTTGACACGCTTATTTAACAACCATTCATAACAAGTACTAATTGTAAGTGACTATTATTTGAGATATCCGAGGAATAAGGCATAGAAGCTCCGTGTCATCGATCGCCTCGCAGCAAACGCCCGTGAGATTCTAGCAATGTCAGGAGTCTTAAGGAGGTTGGCTACATACAAAAATATGATAAAAATTCAAAAAAATTTCGTGCTAACATTCTTGAGCATCAAATACAATGAACTCTTCATAACAATGTACAATGTTATTACAATGATAAAAAGATCGATTTTTCCGGCCCAAAAAGTATAGAAACTCGAAAAATTTCGATGTTTTATAAAATTCAACAAATTATCAATAAAAATAAGTATTTTCTGTTGCATTCCGACGTTGCGAACTTCAGCCTCATGCTTAAATGACGTTGAAGTTTGCATCGTTGCATTGCAACGAAATTCATTCATTTTGTGGCAAAACTTTTCATAAAAATGTACAATGTTATTACCATGATAAAAAGATCGATTTTTGCGGCCCAAAAAGTATATAAACTCGAAAAATGTCGATGTTTTATAAAATTGAACAAGTTATCAATAAAAATAAGTATTTTTCATTGCATTCCAACGTTGTGAACTTCAGCCTCATATGATTATCCATTTTATATATTGAGCTCCGTAAAATTTCAACGCCGTCAGTTTTTCCCCGACGGAGGATTAAGGAGGTTGACTATATACGACAATATGATAAAAATTCAATAAAATTTCGTGATAACATTCTTGAGCATCAAACACAATGACACAAATTTTTTCAAATTCGTTGTCTACATAGTTGGCAAATAATTCGACCTTACAATATTCAAAAAATATACCTATATATATCTGAATCCTATGCTTAGGCATGTAAACTCTAGTGTCCAATTACTCGATAACTGTGTAGAAGAAAAATGTCAAAAAATTTGAACATTCATATTTAATACTAAAGAATATCCTCACAAAATTTTATTAAATTCTAATCATTTCGAAGTTTCCTATGCTTTCAAGATGGCAATATTGTTGTGTGTAGTCCCTTAACAGCTGGAGCTCAGTGCTGACGAATGGCCAGAAGCCTGAGAGACTTTTGAACCTTCAGGTTTTACTCTTTGACCTCTCTCTCTCTCCCTTTCGCTCTTTCTAAAAGCCATACAGTTTACAAATATACAGTGTACACAGTGCGCTTTCACTGCAGGATTCAGAAGTAAGTTCCTGCAATAGCAGTTTTGCCATGTTGGTGGAATCTGCAATCGTTATTTTCTGTTTCAGCCGCAAAAAGGAAGGCGAGGGAAAGGTCCGTTGAAGCGAGTGATCCAAAACTTAGCTCAGAGCAAGTTTCTACCTCTCTAGTTTATAAGACCACAGAACTAAGAAAGCTCTACCCACACACACACACACACACACACATTGATGTGTGTGTAGATAGACGGAAGTATATTCTATGGATCTCAGAAAAGGATCGATGGCTGTGAGATTCCGTACGAACTTCAGGCCAGCTCTTCGCGTGGCTTGGGATGTCTGCTTTTTATCTTATAACAAGAGTAACTGCGCGATCGTTTCTCAGAGGATCTTCCGCACACGGATCGCTATGCAGTGCTCAGAATCTACGAGCGATTATCTCTTTTCCGCGTTTCGATAACGACCATCGATCCCACAGCACAGGATCGTTAATGCTGAAAAGCTAACGAGTTCTATGGCCACATTTCCTTTTCCTCCATCGGCCTCTGCTCGAGAGCCATCCACAATGGCGTCTATTGTTGCCTTTGGACGAGACACATCTAAGATATATTTGCGCGACCTATCATTCGGTTGGAGCAAAAAGATACACGACCAAATCCGGATAATGACGAAAAAAAAGTGCTGCAAATTCAAATTTGCAAATTGCTTCCTCATGGTGCTCAAGATGCACGGTAAAACGATTTTTCGAAAAACTAATATTTTCGTAAAATTCAAAAACCCATCAAATTTAAACCGCTCAACCGATATTTCCCAAATTCAATACCAACCTTCCTATTATGATACTCTAATTATAAAAAAAAAAATTAGTAATAAATCTTAAAATTTGCGAAAGTTAGAGCGGTGACACCATTTTTTTGAAAATTTCAAAATGCTGTAGAATTTGAATTTTTCTAGCGATCCGCACAAAATTCTCAGCAAACGCAGAGCTGGTATAGATTAACATCTATGCAAAACTAGAGCCTTGTAGCTCAAACCGTTCTCGAGTTATAACAATTTGAATTTTACAGTGCCAGCACATACACATACACATACACACGCACATCCGGACATTTTTTCTAAATATGATTTTTGGACGTTTTGGGACATTTTAAGAACATTGACATTGAAAACTCGAGAAAAAAAAATTTCACCGTCACAAAGTTTCCTCCATGAGGAAGCAAAAGGGAGAGCCCGATTTTCAAACATTTTTCTTTCGCTGCCTCACAAAGCTGCTGCTCCTGCTCTTTAAGAAAAACACACGCACACGAATAAAAACGATACTCGTGTACGATTAATAAAAAGACTCCTGGTGTCCTGCATATGAATGGGAAATGAATCGACATTGGAACATGTCGCCCGAATGCAATTGGTGCCTGGTTCCATTTCGCGATGTCTTTGGAGAGATAATCCGTTGGCCTGTTTCTAGACATTGAGGAAAATCGGGAATTGTCTCTTGAACGAACATTCATAGTCGATCAAGCGTGTTCAAAGAGAATGAAATAAAAATAAGAAAGTTGATCGTCGCGCCAAGAATGCGTTGGTTCGAAGGCAATTTCGATGCATCGACACCCTGTTTCCCCGTTTTTCCTTTCTCTTTACTTCTCATTCGTGTTGTGTTCTCGTACCGCTTTCTATCCAGCAAGGAAACTACATTTCCTCCATATACGTGGGATTCTCATCTTCGGGATTTCTCTCGTCTTGCCTGGCTACGTGCGAGAGAACTCACACAAACAGGACTCTCGTCTCGAAAAGCTTAGTGACTTCCGGTGTACGGAGGACTTTGACCTGAATGCGAAAGGAAAAAAATACTGACGAGAGATCGAGAGACCAAGGATTAAAAAAGCAATCGACGCAGTAGTTGGACGTTATGACTCTCGCAGAAGCTTATTTTATGTCCAACTCCTTAGATATCCCTCATCAAACATCATGTATCAAAAGTATAGACATAGCCGGGGAAAACATTCACCGGAGAATTTATCCAGCTCATATATGGGAGGGGGCTGTGCTTATTTTCAAGTTTATGCGACCGCTCGTTGAAAACTTGGCAGAAAGTTTTCTCTCTCTCGTTCCTCGTCCCTCTTGTCAATTGTTTTTTTCTCCTGCTCTTTGTTGTACGTATGACTCGTATCAAAGTTATTATCGTGTCACGTGGTACGATATACAGAAGCACTTGTATAAAATCCACGGGCAATCTACGCTAACGGAACAAAACTTTGCGTCCTGATGGTTGATGGTTGACACGAGATCGCAGGGTAAAGCATATTCTCCCAAATTTCCGGTTCTTTCGTTTACGCCAAAATCTCAGCTGCATGCCGCGTTAAGCCTGATGATACTCTTAGGCAAAGGGATTCCTTCGTTACTCAGTTTCCACGTGAATCCTGCACGCTGTGAACACGTACAGAGTTGTATGAAGAAGTTGTTGTCTCCGAGAGCTCAACAGTTACGATGCTGAAGTTTGCAACGGAAAATATTTGAATTTATTGATGATTCGTTCAATTTTGAAGGTCAT
Source organism: Diadegma fenestrale (assembly GCA_037043255.1). Taxonomy (NCBI): domain Eukaryota; kingdom Metazoa; phylum Arthropoda; class Insecta; order Hymenoptera; family Ichneumonidae; genus Diadegma; species Diadegma fenestrale. Next base: position 13,983,261 of record CM073317.1, read on the forward strand.
TCCAAATTTTCAGGCCAATATGCTTTTCCGGTGGCAAAAATCGATCATTTTATCATCGTAATTACATTCTCCGCTTGAATTATTATTTTTGCTAAGAATAAAAAACAAATTTTGTTGCATTCCAACGATGCAAACTTCAGAGTCAAATTTTCTGTGCATTTTATTTTGTTCCAATTGCCGAATTTCAAGTCAATTGCATGCAGATAAAAATTTATAGCTCAAAGTGTCGAAATTGATGAAAATTATGATGCTGAAGTTTGCAACGTTGGAATGCAACGAAAAATATTTGAATTTATTGATGATTCGTTCAATTTTCAAGGTCATTCCAAATTTTCAGGCCAATATGCTTTTCCGGTGGCAAAAATCGATCATTTTATCATCGTAATTACATTCTGCGCTCGAATTATTATTTTTGCTAAGAATAAAAAACGAATTTCGTTGCATTCCAACGATGCAAACTTCAGAGTCATCAACAGTTTTCAAGTTCCGTGTCTTTGTTCAGCATCTGTACGAAGCCATGAGGAATGCGTCATAAAGAAAATATTGTGTATTAATCGAGTACACTGAAAATTCAATTTTGTCAAAAAACGTCGATATTTTGTTGAATACGGCGAACTAAATATTTTGGGATGATTTCTAAATTTTGATTATTTCGACAATATTTTTCATTGTAACGGAACTGTCAGCAAAATTTACGATTGGAATGACAAAAATTTATTTTCCGAAAAGATTTTCCAGAATATTTTGGCTGGAATGTCAAAATTTTCGTGATTTTTCGAAAAAACGTTTAGTTGAACGTATCCAACAAAATTTTCTTTTCAGTGTAATGCTTGTGTTGATTGAATTTTTCTGGTTGACGAGTATTTGAGCTCAACAACGATTTGACGATTGATATACGCTTGGAAAGACCGAATCTGAATTTTATTTGCGTTCAGAGCTTGCGCATAATCATTCATTCGATAGAGACTGCGATTCGGTATGAAAAGCATCGTATGCTCGTACATAGAGATATATATGTATATAAAGTATACATGCTTGAGGGCGCGTTTGTTCCCTCGTGGAAGAGCAATTTCGCATGCCTTTAGCCAGTTCTCTATCTCCCTTCTGTGCGATGCTTTTGCGTCTCCTTCTCTAGCTTGATGCATGCTCAACTTGGAGCGTTTCTTATTTCAACATACTTCTTCTGCTTGTCTACTTGCGCATGCACGTATCTCGTAACACTTTACGAGAAACTATATCCAAAGATAGGTATACACGAAGGGAGCGATCTATCGCGAGGATTTCTTCTTTCTCGCTCAGTGGGGATTGCGTTTCTTTCCCACGACGTCAAAGATTGGAATTGGTACGTGAATTGCGAGTTTTGGGATTGTAACTCGTGATATATATCGGTGATAGCGGGCGAGACGTGGATGATACTGAGAAATAGTGATGGCGAGGTTTCTCTCTCTCTCTCCGTGTGGAGCGTCACGAGGGGGCCGCGATATTGAAGTTGAATCGCGCGCTAGTCTCTAGCCAAGAAGAGCGATGCATACGAGACCGAGAACACAAAGACCATAGGGATTTGGCTTAGCGATAGAGAAGAGCGCGAGAAGGAGGAGGGGAGAGGAAAACGGTAACACCGAGTGCTAATTGAATTGACGCAATCTCATGCGACGCTATGCATCTTCCTTCTCCATCTCCTATCCATATTCACTTTCGCATGTATGCTCGATTACCCGCTCAACCGGTGTTATACCGTCGTCGATCATTCCCGATTGTGAGATGCGACGTACACGCGACGCGTTACTCATCGGGGTAGTGGCTTGTCTCGAGGATTCTCTGCTCTTCTATACACACAACAGGTACGCATTCATTGCTAGTGAACAAAAGGGCTTATATGCCAGACAAGCTGCCATGTTGATCGAAGTAGATCATGACCTTTTGTTCGCAGTACGACTCGCGCTTGGCGGCAGTTAAATCTATCCGAACGTCCGTCGATCTCTCTCGGTTAATTGCAACGTCCACGTGGGGCTTCTGGTAATTACGCCGAGTCCATGCCAAAACGCACACTCTCTGTACACTGACACTTCTCGCGAAACTCGTCATTGTGGTTACCACAACCATGAAATATGAAGACCCCAAATTGCCGAATCAGCCTGCTAGCTCACGTGTTACGAGAACACACGGCCTCGTTTCGAGTGCCTCAAAACGCCAGCAAAACCAAATTGCTTTTCATGACAAACGTCCATTCGTGATACTCGATCCAATACGGTAAACGATTATTCCGATTAAAACAGAAGTAAAGCCAGTCGGCAATGAAATCAACAGCAAAAACAACATCCAAATTCATCCAATCCAAATACAATCCAGAGAATGTCACTTCTCAGTCCATCACAATTACCTAAATATTGTGATATTTCCGGACCCGGGAAATCAAACTTATGCGATTGCAGTGATTGACGAATCCGTTTGTTGGTGAATGCAACTAATAAGCCTCCGTCACAAATGACAGATGTTTGCGAGCTGCCTTCCATCTCTAAAGGTATCGGGCGTAGAACATCAAATGGAACGGATGTATCTCACACACTCCTCGAAGGATCGCTTGAGGTATCTACGAAGCCTTGCGGGCAACGACACGTTAAAATGATGCGAACCGCACATTACGTGCGGAATATATCCTTCGGTAATGATTGACAATCTCACATGCACACACCCCATCATGTACGCTACGAGCCCTTCACATAGGCTCATAGCCGCGCCAGTAGACATTAATCCAGTCGCCACTCGAGGAAGCGTAGTGTACGTTTCGCTCTTATGTCTACAATAGAGTCCCAAATCATCCCTTCAGTGATATTCTCTCAGAAAACCCGTATACAGGAACATCTAGAATCCCCATCGAGTCTTCCCAGTGGTTTGATCCAAAAGCAGATTTCAAAGTTCAACCAAACACCTTGACCTTCACGGAGGACTCTAACAAAATTCGAACTCGATGACTAATTAGCCGAAATATGCGATTTCAAGGGAGCAGACTACCATGAGGTCAATATTCGATTCTGATGACGATAAACTTTCATAGCGGAATCAACGAATCTGGGAAAATCTCTAGCAAAATCCAACTGGCTCCATGAGAAAAACCTCAAAATCTCACATTCTGGACCAAGCAGTACTTCGTCGGCATCTTACATGGATGTGAAATGCATAAGCCTGCGGGGTTGTTACTCAGGGAAACTGTTTCCACTGAATCAACATATCAGAATCCATCAAGCTGTGCAACATACGCAACATCTATATGTATTAAACAACCCTCATAACCCGCATGACGGCACGGAGGAAATGGTTTATCGGGTACTGCGGAAGCCATTCAAGACTATAACGTATATAGTTTTTGGTTAACGTCCATGGTATATCAAAACGCCCAGAGCCAAGATTGACACAATCTCGAGATAGATGTCGAAGGATAATGTCATGCCTGGATTTTAATGAAGTTATCAAGCGTAGTATGACAAAAGAGTTCATTTAGGATGGCGCAGTATATGGAAAACTTGAACGTTATGATTTCGCGAGAGTTGGACGACAACGAAGGAGTTTGTCAACGCGAGCTTTCATGGTCACCATAGTCGAACGTTAGTATTCACATCGTCAGACTGGATGCTGGGGGACCAAGGAAGGATCCTCCATCATCTCGTAGAGCTAGCCACAACGCTTCGGAAGCTAACGCAGCTCGCTTCACGTGTTTAACGATATTGCTCAAGATTATACGCCTGATGAGATCGCGTATATAATATACATATATATAGGTCTCTACTAGAACATGTATATGCTATGTACATCAGGGTTAATATTGAGTTTCAGTGACCCTATATCTGTATGTGTGATATCCAAGGCGTACACGTGAGTAGAATGAGTATATGCATCGAGCGATAATAGCAGACTACGTTCATGCGCATATATGTTGATCTCCCTGAAACGGGAAAGCTCCCGAGTAAACCAACCACTAGCAGCCCTCAAATGCTTATCGGAGCTGCTAGATCCATTAACTCACTCCGAGATATCGACGTTCGTTCGCTCTTAATAAACCCAACATTTTAATAGGAGTTACTCGACTTTGAAGGTCAAGGTCCAGAATTTATTTTATTCAGGACAGTTTCGTCATGCGTGAAAAATAATTTTATCTCGACTATTAAATGTTAATGAATCTGCGAATTAATTAACTGAACTAGATTGAATAGGGAATGGAACATGCCAAATGGATGTTGCCTCAAGATCATATTCGTAATTTTCGTACAACTTCACGTCAGCTTCATTGAATCCCCGCACACAACATCATCGCCAACAAACCTCTATATTCGGTGAATTGAAATATATCCACTTCATGGAGTGTGCGAATCACGGTGAAGGATTTGTCGAAAACACAGAGCCGATATGGAAATCCAGTGCTCGGTTATGCTCTCTGCTAGCTCTTCAGTTTCCTCCTTTCTGAATGCCAATGCCACAGGTCCTGAACCACCAAACCAGGCATCATCTCTCTTGGAAATATCCCATGGCTACCGGTAATACGGATTGCTGTGGAGTTGGTCGAAACGAATGATGCAAATCTACGGACGATCGCAGTAACGATATTGTGTTTCTGTTCTGCCAACTGCAAAGCTGTATGAATGGTCTCTTGCTTTAGCGCATTCATACAAGTGCTCTCAAAACTAGTGACCAGACTGGATGACATTCTCAACAACACGAATCAACTACAAGGGGTGACTTTACTCATTCCAACATTCATTCCGATGATGACAATCAATTCGTTATCCCAAATTGATCAACGTCTAAAGCCTAAACATACCATTAATTTCGTCCACTTGTATTAGCTTGCAACTTATCTCAAACGTTCACTAAATCCAGAAACCAACCGTACAGCTTTGCATTCGGCAGAGCGGAAACACAATATCTTAACCTGGCTCTTTCCACTGAATTGGATATCACTGAATCACTAATAACGCTAATCCAGAACTGTTCCTCACGAAATCCGAAGCATACGCTTTTCGTACGTTGCCAGACATTATCGGCCTATATCGGCGAGTCTCTACCGCTTTACTACAAGATTGCATTGAGAAGATCCAAACTGTCTTGCTAGAGGACAAAATAGGATATTGCGAATCGCTTGGAAAATACTGCAAATTCGTTCGAAAGAAATCTCCGGTAACCGAGCAATAAAAGGTGAAAGAAAATAATTCGTTATTGAAGGCATGTCGAGCAAAAACCAAAACATGACTCCTGAACTCTTTTACGATCGAATTTGGACACCGTATATTGGACACCGAAATACATCACTGTATTTCACTGGGTAAAGACCAGACTAGAGGCGAACTACGAAATAGGCGATCGACTGGGCGCTATGTAGTTCCTGTACTGATGTTATATAGGAGAACGGAAGAGGCAAGGATTATACAGAACGACTGGTGGTACACATATCGTTATGGTCAGGATGGTCGTAGAATCCGCCGGATCCTGGCGAACGTGTGGTAACGATCCTTTCTCACTCACCCTCCCAATACACGAATAGGAATACCATTATTACTGTTAGTTACAGTTATCGTGCTGTTATTACACATTGATGAATTCGTCCTATCCGTCAAATGGTGGTCAGTCAACACTACGCCAGGCATATCGTGTCGTCAAAGCCACAATGCTTCGAACTTCAATAACGGATTAGATGACAAAGAGGAAGATGCTTGAGGTCTAATGGGGAATCGAAATTCTGTGTGGATCGAAACCCTATCTAGGAAAGTCTCATTGGTCCATAAACATCTTTGAAATTGACTGCCAGTTTTCAGTTTAATTAACGGGCATTAGAAAGTAAATGAATTTTGTACATTCATTTTTTTGTCTTTTCCGCTGGTTCCAACGTTTTCGAGTGCTTCACGTGGAAATTTAAATGCACCGTGACATTGACACATCGCGAAACGCGTATTCAAGACCTTGTATGTTTCTGTCTACATTCACACATACATATTTATGTCCATAGATGAGGTTACCATCCATAATAGATCGCGGGAGCAGTCAAAACCTTTCCTCCGTATCAAGTATGCACTGAATTTCCGATTTCCGATATCCACGTTTCTGGTATGCACCCCAGTGCAAACCAGCTATGGCCATTCTCTTGCATTCAATATACATGCAAGATATCGAGAATCTACAGAAGCTGCAACTGCCTGTTTCTGTGTGAATAGCTCCACTCGATTTTGGCTATCCTTATATACATGAACATAATAATGCTTGGCCTTGCTTTAATTAGATTGCGGTGAGATCGGAGGACCAGCCTATTGAATCGTCACACGATGAAATGCTTTGTTGACCTGAATATCAACGGATATTATGGGGGATCCGGTGACGATGACAAATCGCAATTTGCGACTGCAGTGCATGGTGCTTACCTTTTACTGCTGAATTCGTTGAGAAGCTAAACTAGTAGGTCCATGATTTTTCTTACGAACAATTTAGAAACATTGTTTTTTCATGAAAGTCCTACAATTAGAGAAAAGTACGTTGTTTTTCTCGCTCCTGTCTGCAGCGTGTGGAATATGAAAATGGGATTACATTACGTTCCTAGTGCCATGAGAAATTTGGTTAAATGCGTACGATGGAAAGCAGAGCAAAGGGAACGCCGTTGAGTGAACAACGTCGAGGCCCAAATCCCAGGAACTACCATTTCAGGGCACAGACAGAGACGGCCGGATAAATAACGAGAAGGAACGAAAGAGAGAGAGAGAGAGCAATAGTGCTCAGTGGCGAATGTCCTCGATATTATGCTGAGACACGATCCGGCATAGATCGACGTGGCAAAGCGTATGCAAATCCTCGTGGCAAACTGCTGGCCATTTGCATGAGCTTATAGATAAGGAGACGTTAGAAGTACGCCACACCGTAGCGCGTCTTCGTCGTCATCTTGCTCTTCTCAGTTCGGTATAGGGATTTTTCTCTTACGCGAATATATAGATCATCGGAGATGTTTAAGTCTTTTCTCTTTCTCCCTTTCCTTTTTTTATTCCCTGAAAGAACCAAGTGCGAGCACGAGACAAAGTAAATCGATTTTTGCTCAGGCACTTTCCTACCGTACTAAAATATCGTATAGAAGATGAGTTTCCTTTCCTCTTTTATCAGATACCTCTTTGTCTCTCCATATTACACGTGATAAAAATTCCGTCTTAAGGAAATCATTCGCTCTTCACTCCATCCTTCCTCGCAGAATCTCCAAGAGGCAAACTCTCCTCAAACCTATTTTATATGAACGCTCACCAAGTATGTGTGAAGTATGCGTGTGCATGCCATGTAAATATATATAGTACAGTTCGTACATATACTTTTTATTCAATGGCTATAACTTTCCAACTTTTTTTACCGTCTTCCGCTACTTTTCTCGTTCCGTATCTCATGGCTCGTGATAAGCTAAATTCAGCGATTCGATATACTATTTACGCGATGAAAACCTTTCGCGAATAAATTTCACCGGAGACAGGAGTCTGAAAAATGTTTTTTTTGCTTCCGTACGTTTCGTACGTTCGCTGAAGCCGATCTTGCAATTTTTTTGCATGCAATTTCAAGTTGATTAGTGTTTTTCCGCAAAAACGCGTCTTTAGTTTCACAAAGCGATTTTTTTTTTCGCAACACAGTTCCAAATCGGCGATCCGAATCGTGGACAAGTTTTTTTACGAGTTGGAAACTGTCAGAATGATTTGAATTACTCCATTAGAACGACCCGTTTGTTATTACATATCGTTGTATGATGAATAAAACGAAATTTCGACGTTAATGCAGCGGCGAGATTTTTATGAATATGGAAACGTATCAAATTTCAGGTGCGGCAGTAAAATGAAGCGATAAAAAAAATTGAAACGAGAAGAATTCGGAATTGCCCTATCAGCAGGAAAACTCGTGTATTTTTTTAGTGGCAAATATCTCGTAGTCATTTATTTGGAACGGCGGATATTTGTCCCGAGAAAGTGGTTTCGACTGGCAAAGATTGAAGCTCCGAAATCCTTTCTGTCGCGAACCTTAAAGAGCGATGTCGAAGACAAAATAACTTGTGAAAATTGGCTGTTGCGGTAGGAATGTAAATAAAAAAACATGTGGGAATGTATAAAATGTTATTACACGGACTAAAGTACTCGAGAGCGTAAGAAAATAATGTGGACGAGTGACGTAACGAATAGTCGTGAATCCACTCAATTCTCGGTCGTCAACTCGGCGCGCGTAAGTACATCGTCTTCAATTGTCTCCGGGATGCGGAGTGAAATACGTCCGCGAGTATAGCAGCGAACGAACACGACGATCCGGGCGCATATAAGCAAAGTTTACTATATTAGTTTTCTCCAGAGAAACAGAGATGAATGTTTCCATATATATTACGACTTTGCAGCATCCGCGGTTACTGTTCGAGTTGGGAGAAGCGAGTGTGGAGCATCCGCGTCTCGTGCAGGAAAAGAGAGAAGAAAGAAACGAGAAATTGTCCAAATAAGATGGATAAAAAGAAATGTTCTCTTTGGCATAAGAAGTAATTTTCTTATGCAAAGTTCTAGTCATTACGTCACGTCCGGGAACCCGTCGGTCCATCAGTTTCCTCTAACTCTCCCACTCTCGTTTTCTTATTCCCGTCTTGATTCTTGGCTCGCTGAACTTAGCCAGCTCATGAACCATGATATAAACGTCATAGCGCGGGAATTTTAAATTGCCCTGATGCCAAGTGCGCCGCGGGCGTTTCGCAGGGTGTAGAACAACGCAGCAGCTTGCTCTCGAGTAATTGAAATATGACAAATGAGCTTCGACGCTGCGAGAGAGACGTGCTGATTAATAGCAACGATAATATTGTTGTTATTTCGGGCGAGGGCTACAGTTAAATGATGGAACATCATTTTAGTCGTATACAATGTGTCGAACGAGTTGGATCGACATTCCAAACCGTAGATTCGAGCCAGATCTTCGAAGGCAACAAGTTTGTTGTTCAAAATTTGTTTAAACGTTGGCAAAAGGGCACGACTTTCGAAAAATAATTCTCAACGATGTTTCGCCTTACAATTTCGAAAGCTAACAGTGCTGTCCGTTCAACGTGACTTTCAGGACTGCCGATACGTTGAAAGCCCCTTTCTCTCTCGCTCTCTTTTTCTGCATCGAGCCTGGACGGCGTTTGCTTTGACGTAGCCTGTGTACTTGTCAAAGGGTCGCCTAAATCGCTATTGAAACGCTCATACGGTCGTTCTCGATTACCGGACGGTAATAGTCGAGTAGTGCATTTCCAATAGTTCGAGTAAATGTACCAGAATGAGTGACGTCGTCTTGTTTTCAATAGACGAAATTAACGCTGTGGAATAATTAAAATTGTATCGAACGTTTTCGATTAGTGAATTAGCCAAAAAATTGCAACTGCAATTTTTATCAACCTCTTTGGCCATTTACAAATTTCCGAAATCTCCTGATAATTATTCTGCGATTATCTGGAGTGAAATGCAATTCCATTTGAACTCAAAGACCAAGATTCTTCGAGAACAGGCGCGGTGAATGATTCATAGACGAGATTGACTCGTCATTCTTGGGAAATGATGTCTCAAGCCAAGACTAATCACCGCCTTTGCTGACAACGTGGCTGTATCTTTGCCGAGTCTCATTTTTACGGTATAATCGTTGTGTTGGAATTAAATTGCCCCAGTCGGGTTGTAGTGTTAAATGTCATATTGAGGAGACACGAGGGACTCTTAGTCAGAGTTGGCAAGCGCGAGATGGACGAGAAACGAATAAACACAGTGCTGGAATGGTCGTTTGCATATGCATACACTGCTTAATTGATACATACATTGTATTTAGGTATTTCCTGCACATATACATATTTATTTGGGTTTACGTGTTTACTCTTATTTACTTTCTGTAGAGAGTGGATTATACATATCCCATCCGAAGGATAGTGTCTCGCGACGGCTCGTTACCCTCGATGAGTTGCTCAGTCGTCGTTGATTACTGTTGTTTGGCGGGAATATTCCCTCGATGCTTCTGGCCGTTTGCTCTTAACTCCCCTTGGTAGCTCGAGAATGAGAAATACTCGCCAATTTGTACACATCATCTTTGGGTTATGCACCAAAAGCATTTATGCTCGTAATATCTACTGAACGCTCTGGAGAAGTGCCTTCCACGTATTCAGCACCATCCTCAACACTTCTAATAAACCTTTAGCCATTAATAACATGGGCCACCACGTTCAAGAACATTCACAACTATGTTGGTAATGTCTACAATCCCATTTGAGTTCATTTGCGCTAGAGCAACTGGGATCAGCATGGAATTAAACGAGAGTCAAAAATTGATGATGCTGAAGTTTGCAACGTTGGAATACACCGAAAAATATCTGATTTTATTGATGATTTGTTCAGGTTTCAATATCATCCAAATTTATTCAGCCAACATGCTTTTTGGGGCTTGAAATCGATCATTTTATCATCGTAATTAAATTCTGCACTTGAATTATTACTTTTGCTAAAGATAAACAAGAATTTCGTTGCATTACGACGATGCAAACTTCAGAGTCATCTTTTTTTTCAATTCCTAACCGAGATCCCACTCCAGGCTCGAAAATGTTCCTGGACTGAGAAATAATCAATGAGGCTAGGAAAAAATATAACGATAGAGACGAGGCCATTTCTCGTTTCGATTTCGAATCCTTTAGGCTCGACTTTGATGATGCTGAAGTTTGCAACGTTGGAATACACCGAAAAATATCTGATTTTATTGATGATTTGTTCAGGTTTCAATATCATCCAAATTTATCCAGCCGACATGCTTTTTGGGGCTTAAAATCGATTATTTTATCATTGCAATTAAATTCTGAACTTAAATTTCAACTTTTGCCAAAGATAAAAAAGAATTTCGTTGCATTACAACGATGCAAATTTCAGAGTCATAAAAATGATCGCTTCTGGTTTCATTTGAACTGTGTCAGCATTTCCATGTGATTTCTGACAATCTGGCTGTAGAGTCGATCGATTGAGGGTTGTGGAAAAAAATTGCAAGCATTTTGTGTCAACTTTTGCTAATTTTGGGAGCGGAAACTATTCTGGATTTGAGTTGAATTCGAAGCATTCGGTGACGCGGTAGGGTGGCCGTTGATGTCGGCTTGATATCACCAATAGGGTCTTGTATGGTCGTAAAGTGAGCCAAGAGCCAGTCTACTTTGCACCCCTCATTGAGCAGGTGACAAGCCACATAGTTGAGCCACGTTGAAAAGCAGCGGTTTCCCTCAACTTTGTTGTATGAGGGTTATTCGTGCGACTAACTATACGGAGACTGGATAACATTCCAGGCCTCTGGGGGTAGCGAACACACCATAGCAATTCGTTTCTTGCTGGGATTCTTATTAAATCGCTGATTACTATCGTGAAGAATTTAGCGAAACTTCGATGTGGATTCAACTTTGTTTAGCGCTTGCAATTGGAGCGAGCTCCGGCACACATATGTAGGTCGCACAAAAGAACTGATTGCTCGACGCTTGAGCAAGGACTCGGGGACATTCTAGGTGGAAAAGAAATGAAGTAAAGTGGAAATGGGGACAGGGGTTGAAGGAGAGAAACTGGGGAATGGAAAGGACGACTTTGTCGTCGCAGAATGTTGATTACTGTCTCGACGTCAACGTACTCGTCCTCATCGTCGTTTCCTCTCTCTCCCCTCTCGTGTAATCCTCGAGGAGACTCGTTCTGTAAGCTACGCGTATATAGTTGAATGTTGCCTCGTGTTATTTCGTGATTATGGGGGCAAGTGTTGCAACTCTGTAACAGCTTTACTCTCGGTCTACTTGCTCCTCGTGTGACGCTCCAGAAAAGCACCAGGACACGAAGAGCTGGGCCCAGAAAGTCCCCCTTCGTTAAACGTCTTCTGGTATTCCGCCGGAGTTGGCTCCGAGTTCTCCGGCCACCCAACCCTCTGCCTTTGTTCCAGTCTTGAAGAGTTACGCGATACAGAGATGAACAATGCAGCTTTCATTCGCGTAAGCAACGCTCTGCTCGTCATACCTGGACACTTTGTGAAAAGCACACAACACTGAGATGTGGAACGAGGCCAGAAAGCAGGATGGCACGCGAACAACAAAACCTGGAGGCAAAAATTTGTTGACCACAAATGGCCAAGTTCCTTCATCGCGTTGCATTCATCTGTGCGCTGCTCTTCACGCTTTTGCACTTTCGTTATTAGCCACATGGGGCTTTTCGGGTATACAGAATCCTATGAATAATGGGCTGGATATTAACTGCATCAACACGCCAACAGATTACTAGTCGCGTTAACCTCGAATAACTCAAGTCTCAGTGGGAGCTTTTCAACAGATTTTTTTCTCCTCTAAATTAAACTGACTGCGGATTGAATTAAACATTTTTATAATGTAACCCTCGTTTCATTGCTTGCTTGGCTTGTAATATTTCAACTCAACACGGACTTTATATCCGTGTGAGCCAAAAGAGGATCTGTCGCCGTGGTGGTCGCGCCACGTCGTCGAGACCCGGGCTCGCTTTCCTCTTTCTCTTGCCTCGAAGGAAGGAAACCCACGATAATGTATGGTTACTTGCCGCGAGAGCTAAAGGACAATCCTCGTAAAGCGAACAAAACGGAGACAACAAGATAGAGAGAGAGAGGCAAACGACCAAGATCTGAGGAAGAAAGTAACGAGAGAGCTTGCCTTTCGAGCTCGTTTTGGGAATTAACGTGCGCAAGAAATCCTCTTCTGGTTTCTCGGCAACCCCACCAACGCTCAGCATAATTCCTCTGAAGAATTCCACCAAGATACTCGCACCGAATTCTTATGCTTGGATGCTGGACCGTTGAGAAAATATTGGATAATAAACCTCTGAAGATCAGCAGGACTAACAAAGATGAATGTTTTTTCTTCTCTTCTAAAAATACTGGCGCAGAAATAAATATAACAAAAAAAAAGGGGGCGAAGATTCGGATCTGATACTGTCGGAGATGACTCGGTCCATTTGAAATTAATCTCGTTATTTTTTTCTCTTCGGGAATTATGAAGAAAACTTATACATTTTCATCCCCACGCAAGGCTGTAATTAAATTAACAAAAATTGGACTTATGCTGAAGTTTGCAACGTTGAAATGCATCGAAAAATATTGAATTTTAATCATGATTCGTTCTATTTTCAATGTCATCCAAATTTTTCGAGCCGATATGTTTTCGGGTGTCAAAAATCGACAATTTTATCATCGTAATTAAATTCTCCATCAAAATAATTATTTTCGCCATGAAGAAAAAAGAATTTCGTTGCATTCCAACGATGCAAACCTCAGAGTCATATTTTTCGTGCAGTTTATTCCGTTCCAATCCCCAAATTTCGAGTCAATTGCATTCAGAGAAAAATTTCCAGCTCAAAGTGTCAAAATTGATAAAAATTATGATGCTGAAGTTTGCAACGTTGAAATGCATCGAAAAATATTGAATTTTAATCAAGATTCGTTCAATTTTCAATGTCATCCAAATTTTTCGAGCCGATATGCTTTTCGAATGGCAAATATTGATCATTTTATCATCGTAATTATATTCTGCATTTGAATGATTATTTTTTTTTAAGATAAAAATGGATTTCGTTGCATTTCAACGATGCAATCTTCAGAGTCATAAATTAGGAACGATTAATTTTATTAATTGGCTAATCCGCAGTGACATTTTTGTACTGGCTTGAAATTTTACTCCATTTCGTCGTATTTTTAATCTCTTAGTGATATAATCTTATCGATATTTTCAATGCATTTTCCGTATCTGAAATAATCTTCCTTATTAAGAAGGGATTGGGATTAAACGACATCCGTGGAAGATTCTCCGTGGAGAATAACGCAGGAGCAGGAGAGGCTGATAAAGACGCGATGCAGGGAAACGATAGAGAGTCGAGGATCGAAATGGCTTGCGGAATTTCGGTGAGCTGAAGAACGAACGACGCTAATTAAGGATTGACTCTCGTTTTCGCTTTCTTCCTTCCACGGCGGATATAAGGATCGGGAGACGGCAGGGGATATTCTCGGCGACTGAGCAACGACGATGACAACGAGGTTTCGTCGGTGTGCGAGGGTGATTGAATGAAGGGTATGAGAATCACCCTCCGTCTGGTGAAAATAGCGGCGCGTCTGCCAAGATGCGAGCTACACTCTTCGAGGAAAAAAGCATCACCTTGAAGCAACGACCGCGACCGCATCTATACAACGGAAAAGCGGGCTAAGGATGATGAGCTTCTATATCGGGTGACCTTTTTCAATACAAGAATTTTCGTCTAAAAAAAAAGGATTTTGAGGGATGATTAATGGTCGAAATCAGCCAGAGCGAATCCCTCGCAAAACGAGCAAAAATTCCGTAACAAAATTTCAACAAACGCTGCGTCGGGCTCCGACTGCAGTTCGTATACCGAAAATTAATAATTGGCATGACTTTGAAGTTTGCATCGTTGTAATGCAACGAAATTCTTTTTTATCTTTAGCAAAAGTTATAATTCAAGTGCAGAATGTAATTACAATGATAAAATGATTGATTTTAAGCCCCGAAAAGCATTTCGGCTGGATAAATTTGCATGATATTGAAACCTGAACAAATCTTTAATAAAATCAGATATTTTTCGTTGTATTTCAACGCTGCAAACTTCAGCATCATCAAAGTCGAGCCTAAAGTATTCGAAATCGAAATGAGAAATGGTCTCGTCTCTATCGTTATATTTTTTCCTAGTCTCATTGATTATTTCTCAGTCCAGGAACATTTTCGAGCCTGGAGTGCGATCTCGGTTAGGAATTGAAAAAAAAGATGACTCTGAAGTTTGCATCGTCGTAATGCAACGAAATTCTTTTTTATCTTCAGCAAAAGTTATAATTCAAGTGCAGAATATAATTACGATGATAAAATGATTGATTTTAAGCCCCAAAAAGCGTATCGACTGGATAAATTTGGATGATATTGAAACCTGAACAAATCATCAATAAAATCAGATATTTTTCGATGTATTTCAACGTTGCAAACTTCAGCATCCCTAATTGGCGTCGTTTAGAAACAGAGATCCGAGAAATTTTGTTAAAATAATTAATTGAGATCAAGCGACCTTGTTTTTCTTAGTTTTTTGGTTTCCCATGATAATCGAGACACCCGGTACTTGTGTTTTGGTTCTATTAGCCCTTGGTCTTTTACATTTTCACTCCTTATTTCGTCGCAGGCATAATATCCCATTCTCCTCTTCCTAAACCATCTTTTCCCTGAGCACCCCAGAGAATTCCCACGCAATTCGGTGGTATTTGTTTATCATAATATGATGAAGATTCCCGACGTTCTCGAGAGACGTAATCACAAAATGATAAATTGATTCTCGTGGGCTTGTCGAATGGCGCGGAGAGAGATTTCCAACCAACGACAAAATACGCGAGAAGACGGCGATAAGGGGCAATAATTAAAAACAATTGTTTGGCATCCGCGAAGCTCGCACTACTGAGTGAAAAGTCAAACCAACAAAAGCCTCGAATGAATGGAAAATCGTAGAGTAGCAGAAAACAAGGCTCGAATAGTTTCCATTGGTCGGAAAATTGAAATCCTCAGCACGAACCGTTCGAATTGAATTTTTCCAAGAGCGAGAGAAAAAAAGTTAAGCCACAAGTAGGAGAGCATTGCAGAGCAAAATTATAATCTATATTCCAAACAATTTCTCGAGCAAATGGAAAATTTGCCAAGGGGCAGAGAATTTCGTAAGTATACAAAAGTTTAACGAGAGCAATGCATGGAGAATTGTGCGTACGGCTCGAGCGTGTCCGAGAGATGTGCCAAAAGTTTACACAAACGAAGAACGAGGGTGATAGAGCGAGAGAGAGAGAGAGCTCGTGGTTCTAATTATGTTTACTCGTGGTACACACATTTCAAGCGCACGAGATAGCCTCTCGCTGTTCCTCTATGCAAATACACGCCATGTATATATGTATGAATGTATATACACAACGACCCACACGTACACAATGTCAAATAAATGGCACTGGATGGCAAAGAGTGTACACAGTATCGTTGAGAAGTGGCTGATGCTGGGGCTCACCCCTAGCAACCGTTTAAATGTATGCGGGTGGTGCGTCAATGGACCAGTTGCTATTCACGATTTTCTCCTCGGTTGATATACGCGCCTCGAATTTATTTGGCCACTCTCTTTCAATTTAGTCAGAGCATCGAAAAAAAAAAAAAAAACTCTACATCGCATGGATGCGGCGCTGACTCCTTGTCCCCCGCAATGGGCTTTGTGGTCGCGTTCGAGATCCGGGGCTCAAGTATGCCTACGCGGTTGACCAGCATCACAGGGTGCGCGAGATCGAGTGGGGCGATTTGACACACCGCGAGAAAACGTACATCGATCAATTTCACAGTTGATCCAGTTCTTTCCAGATCTCGTGATCGAGATATCGCTCTGCGAATGGGCCGAGTGCGGTTTTCGTTCAACATGTGATCCGAATACAATTCATGTGGCAAGGCCCATTCACATTGAATCTCCAATTCGATTTGTTCAAACAGTAACTATTCCAGAATTAAATCTTGATTCATTTTGATAATAAATAACCAAACATCATTATTTATTATTATAACTATTATTTATTAATAATAATTATTATTATTAAATTATTATTATCCCATCCTAATGAAATTCTTACTATATTAGGTCTAATAATTATAAAAATTATAAATATAACAAATAATATTAGTAAAAAAATAAAACGATTGATATTTAAATCCCCACTTATATATTCAATTCTATAAATAATTACTCTAAAAGAAATTATTAGAAAAATTAAACTAAAAAATATGAATAATCAATCTATTAAAATTGAATATTCTAATTTAATTCTCGATAATTTTATAAATTCGAATTCAATAAAAATAATAAAATTCTTACTATATTAGGTCTAATAATTATAAAAATTATAAATACAACAAATAATATAACTGAAAAATGAAACGATTAATATTTAAATCCCCACTTATATATTCAATTCTATAAATAATTACTCTAAAAGAAATTGTTAAAACAATTTAACTAACAAATATGGATAATCAATCTATTAAAATGAAATATTTTAATTTAATTCTCGATCATTTTATAAATTCAAATTCTATAAAAATAATAATTTTTTTATATATTAAAAATAAATTGATCAATTAAATAAATTAATCATCTAAATAAAAGGTAAATATTAAAATAATTGAATCATAAATTTCAAGTATTTTAAATTGAACTACTAAAATTATAGAAAAATATATATTAAAATAAATATAAAGGCCTGCGATCTCGCTGGTCCATAAAAATCACGGAACAAGCGAGTGAAATCACTTTGACACCGATTTACTGCGAAAATAATCTTTCAGGCCGATATCACGAGGGTTCGCTGATAGGAAATTAAATTTGATTGGATCAAAACGAAGAAACGTCTCCCACACGTAAAATTTCCTTCAAACGCATACGCAGGGTTCAGAATGAAGCGAATGCACTGGAGATTTAAAAATTTTCTTTCATCGATAGCGCAATCCGTTTATGACGTGGCTCGAGATGAATTTCGTACGAGGTTCTAACGTGGAGTCGTCTTTTTTACATGGAACACGTGTCCATTGAAACGAGGTCTCGGTATTCTCTCTTGGTTGTTTGCTGACTTGACGATAAATCAGCGAAAGACTCTTCTCAATTATAATTCTCGATCGGGTGTTTGAGTACGGTCTATAACTGTAGAGAGAGATACGTGGATGTATTCTCAAAGGAACTCGCAAGCGAACATGCGTGTCCCGAGGACACGCGTGTGTTCGTGACGGCGCTTGTGCTCTCCGACACAAGAGAGAAGTTGGTCCAAGAGAACAGAGAGAAAAGAGAGAAAGAGAGAGGATTTAATTAAAACGGGAGGGTTCGGAGCAGTTTGTGTACGCTCTACGGAGTAATAATGGTCGCAAGGACGATTACGTTCGAGCTGCTCGACTATTCGCATTGCCACAATACTGTATTTAAAAACTGCTGATCTATACAGTGTGTACAGAAATTAGACGAAAAGAGCGAGCAAATTATTGCCAGCTCGTCCATATCGCTCAACAATGGAAATAATTCTTACCATATTAAAAATTAAATCCGCGGACGATGCTCCCTCGCAATTTGTGTGAATTCCACAAAACATGAGACTCTTGACGGGGATGCAAAGTGGATAATATATTAAAAATGTTAATCTCCAAAATGTAATAACTTGACTGAATTTTTTTCTCGCTCTTCAAATATTTCCGAGCACAATAAACGCGCAATATTAAAATGAAATACCGAACGTTCCCATGAAAAACGAAGCGCCGGTTTAAAATTTTAATGAAATGTCCGCGAGTCTCGAACGAGAAGCCGAAAAAATCTTTTTACGCTTTATGACAAAGCGACAAACAAAAAAATTTGTAGAAAATTAATGATAATTAATCGAAAGCTTGTTAATTACGTGAAACAAACAAATTGAGATGGTTACCGGCAGGTTGAGACACTCCAAATTGGATTGACGTTATAATCAACGACACGTTGAATCGACGTGTAATTAACGGTTACATTTTCCTCTAAGTAAACTACGCACAAGATAGAGTGAGAGAGTAACGCTAATCTCGTTGCAAGTTTCAAGTGGCGAACCACCCAAAAGGGTTTAGTTCTCTTAGCATACTCCAACTTTATGTCTCTCCCTTTCCCTCTCTCGCGCTCTTTCTCTGCCTCGCTGTCTGTTCCTGTCTTTACCGGAAGTAAAAGACTTGTATATCACGGGGTAAGGGACCTAAAGAGCTGCCATTGGATATAATAGTGTTTTGATATACAGCGAGTGTGTGTAAGGTCTCCACCTTACCGGAGGGAGTTTGCCTACTGTTGCCGGTGGGTACAAAGCCTTTCTCTAGCCTTAAACTATAAGCTCTGCTCCAGTCGTTTCTCTTGAGACTCTCTCGGGCTCTCTCGCTCTCTCCACAATATCTTCGTTTTAGGGATCTCGCTCTCTCTCTCTAGTTGGGCAGGAAGAGAACAGAAACTTTGGGCACACGTTCTATAAACGAGACCATGAGCCAAAGTCCACTGGGAGGCCGGAGGTATTCGAAAATCCTGTATCAAAATTAAGCAATCTTTCCAAATTTGTTTATCAAGGATTAACACCGTACAGTTAATCGATGCAACAAATATGCACAAAATCTCGAAGAATATGGACCATGAAACTCTAATAAATCGCCTCAACTTTCGCATTACAAAAGTTCATCATGCTGAAGTTTGCAACGTTCGAGTGCAACGAAAAGTATTTGAAATTTTCAAGCCAATAAGCTTTTTGGGTGGCAAAAATCGATCATTTTATCATCGTAATTGCATTCTGCACTTGAATAATTATTTTTGTTAAGTATAAAAAACGAATTTCATTGCATTCCAACGATGCAAACTTCAGAGTCACATTTTCCGTGCATTTTATTTCGTTCCAATTCCCAAATTTCGAGTCAATTGCATGCAGAGAAAAATTTACAGCTCAAAGTGTCAAAATTGATAAAAATTATGATGCTCAAGTTCGCAACGTTGGAATGCAGCGAAAAATATTTGAATTTATTGATGATTCGTTCAATTTTCAACGTCATCCCAAATTTTCAAGCCAATATATGCTTTTTGGGTGGCAAAAATAGATCATTTTATCATCGTAATTATATTCTGCACTTGAATAATTATTTTTGCTATGAATAAAAAACGAATTTCGTTACATTCCAACGATGCAAAAATCGGAGTCATAAAAGTTCGACAACTTTCGAGACGCCTCAAAATAAAAATCCCATCGATCAAACTTTTTCTTTGATAAATACAAACAACACTGCAGTCTTGCTGCAGAAAATTCGTTTCAAGATGTCCAGATTAGAGCGTCTATTCAAAAACAGACTTTGTGAACGTGTCTTTCCGCGTAAAGAGCTTTTCCCGTCTGCGCGTACCACAAAATATGTCTCGTGACATGAACATATCGTTGAAAATGCTGTCGCGTCAGGTCTGTTTCCCTTTGTGTCGTCTCAATGGCTTGCTCAAATCTACGAGAGCCCTTTGCTTATACATTTTATGTAGAAATGATACAGTAGATGGACCGTTAGTAGAAATATATATTGCTCAATAATAATCCGAGAGGATGCTCGAAACACGAGAGGAAAGTTCTGTCCAAAAGCCCTCGCGTTTTCTCTCTCGTGGCTGCAGCGCGTAAATAGGATTCTGATTCCCTCGCACAGAGTTTTTCCATGCAAAGCAGTTTCTTTCTCATTCCACGCGTTGGTCTCGTTTTAAGTAGATTAGGGCGAGCCATACACGTACATTAGACATTTTGCCAGCACAGCGATCAACTCGGAGCTTTTTCCCTTTTTCCCTGTGCCCTTGAGAGATACATCACGAAATATATAGCAGTTTGCAAGGAGTTGGTGACAGAACGAGAAAAGGGATGGCAGGAAGAAAATAGGACGCGAAGGACGATGCGAAACGTGCCGTTGCATCGAGTGCTGGCAAACAAAATGGCGTAAAACGTGCAGAATTTCGCGAAACAATGCGACTTTGGGTTTCCGCCCTTTTTGTCAAAGTTGAGATTGTACCAGAGTCGAGACAGAAAATTGAATACTTTTTGCAGTTCGAGAATGAAACAAGTCTGGAGAATTGCAAGCTCTGATAAAATTCGGGCGTTCGTCGTGTGTCTGTGTGAAATACGCGTAAACGTTCTTTCGCGCAAGTGAGTCAAAAGGAGGGCAAAAGCAGAGAAAGAAAAAGTTTAATTTACAGCGAAAGATTCAACGCTGAAAAAAACTGGATAATACGGAAGGTTGGGTTGGTTTGTAGGATAAAAAAAAGAATTATACTAATCCAGGTGCGTCCTCGTATCGTTATCGCGTGGGCAAACTATGTGCTCTATAAATCCCTGGGGTCTCGTGACATATCCGCTGGATTTATTCCCGCATATATATAAATATATGCACAACTCGACATATTTATATCTCTATAGTAAGCGAATTGTTCGTATGCAGCTACTGCATAGTGTACAGAGTACCATTCAGTCGCGGCGCCTCTTCTTTTCTAATGTATCCACCGAGTGTCTCAAAAGGGAATGACTCTGAAGTTTGCAACGTTGAGATTCAACGAAAAACATTTTTTCTATTGATTATTTATTAAATTTTGAAAATCGTCGCAATTTTTCGAGTCGATTGAGTTTTTTGGTCGCAGGAGAGAATCGTTTTATTCGATGCACCAAATATTCAATAATTATCATTGGCTCTGCTGACGAAATAACAAAATTTCGTTGCATTCCAACGATGCAAACTTCGGGATCATCAAATATCAAGTTGTCAAAGCAGAAATGACTCGGCCGTTTTCTATTTTGATTTTCCTCCATTCTTATGATGCTGAAGTTTGCAACGTTGGAATGCAACGAAAAATATTTTATTCTATTGTTGATTCGTTCAATTTTCAATTTTCGAGTGACAAAAATCGATCATTTTATCATCGTAATTAAATTCTCCATTTAAATAATTATTTACGCCAAATATGAAGAAGAATTTCGTTGCATTCCAACGATGCAACGAATCATGCATTTTTGAGGTTATAATTAATTGATGGCATCATTTTATCGAGTTACAAAGGAGAAGCGCACAGTGCGAAGCACTTGAAGCGTCACATCGCGAGTTCCCACTCGCGAATCAATTTTGGCACGACGAACGTGCTTCATCGACCAAGTTTTCGTACACTGAAAATTAAATTTTGTCAAAAAACGTCGATAATTTGTTGAATACAGCCAACTAAATATTTTGGGATATTTTCAAAATTTTCGTTATTTCGACAATATTTTTCATTTGTAACGGAACTGTCAGCAAAATTTATGATTGGAATGACAAAAATTTACTTTCCGAAAAGATTTTCCAGAATGTTTTTTGCTGGAATGACAAAATTTTCGTCATTTTTCGAAAAAAACGTTTAGTTTAACGTATCCAACAAAATATCCATCTTTTTCAACAAAATTTTCTTTTCAGTCTAGTGTCCAGGTCTCGTTTTTGGGTCTCGAGGACGACAACCTTTGAAAAAGCCTGTACAGCATTACCGAATGTTGAACAGTAGCAATGGCTGCCCCGCTTAGAACTGTAACACACGAGCCACCCCTAGTGCTTCATCCCCTCAACCCCTGTGCCCTCCGTTAACGGCGAGAGAGCTTAAGTCCGATGTTTAAAGTTGTGCTTCCGGCACTTTGAAATATCGCGATTGCCCGAAAGCACACAGAAAAGGAGCGAAAGAGCGCGGCGAGAGGGAGAAAGATTCACATCTCGCTTGCCGGCTATATATGCGGAGCGCGAAAAGCTTTTCCAGTGCGTTGATGCACCGAAGTACTGCCGGTTCTTCTAATGCCTGGGTCCGAACCCGCATTGACCAGCCTCGGCGAATTTCCGCGAAATTCCGATGGCTCTCCGTGATCCTTTTCATCCCTTAAGAGCTTGCAAATCATTTCGCGAATGCCTGTCGCAATTTCGTTCATTTTTGATCATCCTTTTGATTATTTCCTCGACATTTTTTTTCCCACGAAAGACACGCCTCGCGTATAATTTTGCTGCTAAAAATTCTGCAACTTTCTTCCCTCCTGGTTATTCGTGTCTTCGCGAATTCGGCAGACCGCACAAATGAACGATAATGAAGCCAGTCCCGTCAATTAATGCGGTCGGCTGGCCAAGCCACGATTTTATTAATTTATCGTGCCAATTCCCAAGACGAAAAGAAAGAGGAAAGACAACAAATTTCGAGGATGAAGAGTTCGTAGAAAGTACGAACAAGGCGGGGGAATCATCCACGAGAATAAAATGAAATTGAGTCTCGAGCAAGTTCCCCATGTTCGCTGTGAGCTCTCGTTCTGGTTAGTTCACTGAAGCGAAATAAAGGCAAAGTAAAATAAAAATAAAAAAATTACACACATTCTCCATTTTGCTACGCAAACGCGTACATATTCGAGGTGAAAAAATTCGTTGTGCCATTTTCAATAGAATTGAACATGGGAAACAACTAGTATGAAATTCCTCTCGAATAGAATGTGCAAAACTCTCCGGGATTGCAACGAAATCTGATGCACAGTAAAGCACGAGGACGATACGATTTTGTACTAGAAAATATTTTCAGAGTCAATGTATTCAATTACAGGGATCGCCGTCGCGTTTCCGCTCGCACGATGACATAAACGAAAAAATATCTTGATAAAAAGCCGACACACACACGAACTACGATGCACGTATGAAATAATACACTCGCGCAGATCGCGAGAGTTGGACCAATTTGAAATATCACCTCTGATGCTCCAAGCTTCGAATACCTGTGGGAATATTCTGCCAAACTGACGATTGTCCACTTTTTACTCACACAGACGTGTCGAGTTTCATCGACAATGCGGATTTCCGAATGCATTGTGAAATAAAGCCACAGGTAATGTGGAAATTCCCGACGTATGGAGCGCTCCACTGCCTGGATACAAATGAATCTGTTTCGTATCCACCACCACCAGATTCCCTTCACTTTTTTTTCTCTCCTTATTCGTCAAATTTACAATTTCATTCCACCAATGTTCACATTTTATGTCACCATCGAGTTTGTTAAGCAACGTAATTAACAATCCTGCATCCATAAATTCAATCCAAACATTCGGTGCACGAATTATTCCATCCCTTTGGCATAAATATTCCAATTATTTCTTCGATATAAAAAATCTCATTATAGAAATTAAACCCAGGATAATTAATCAGAAATATTTTACAATCGCTAATGAAATTCACGATTTTTTTGGATTCGTCGGTAATTTCAATTCAGCCAAATCCATATGGCACGACGAAAACGACTGTATATGACGGTAAATACAACGAAAAATATCTGATTTCATTGATGATTTGTTCAGGTTTCATTATCATCCAAATTTATCCAGCCGAAATACTTTTTGGGGCTTGAAATCGATCATTTTATCATCGTAATTAAATTCTGCACTTGAATTATTACTTTTGCTAAAGATAAAAAAGAATTTTGTTGTATTCCAACGATGCAAACCTCAGAGTCATATTTTTCGTGCAGTTTATTCCGTTCCAGTCCCCAAATTTCAGGTCAATTGCATTCAGAGAAAAATTTCCAGCTCAAAATGTCAAAATTGATAAAAATTATGATGCTGAAGTTTGCAACGTTGGAATACAACAAAAAATATCTGATTTTATTGATGATTTGTTCAGGTTTCAATATCATCCAAATTTATCCAGCCGGACTGCTTTTTGGGGCTTAAAATCAATCATTTTATCATCGTAATTACATTCTGCACTTGAATTATTACTTTTGCTAAGGATCAAAAAGAATTTCGTTGCATCGCAACGATGCAAACTTCAGAGTCATCTTTTTTTTCAATTCCTAACCGAGATCCCACTCCAGGCTCGAAAATGTTCCTGGACTGAGAAATAATCAATGAGGCTAGGAAAAAATATAACGATAGAGACGAGACCATTTCTCATTTCGATTTCGAATACTTTAGGCTCGACCTTGATGATGCTGAAGTTTGCAACGTTGGAATACACCGAAAAATATCTGATTTTATTGATGATTTGTTCAGGTTTCAATATCATCCAAATTTATCCAGCCGGACTGCTTTTTGGGGCTTAAAATCAATCATTTTATCATCGTAATTACATTTTGCACTTGAATTATTACATTTGCTAAAGATAAAAAAGAATTTCGTTGCATTACAACGAATTCAGAGTCATTTGTCAAATTCAAAGGTCAATCTTTTTTGTTATTCAATTTTGACACTAATCCTTTTAGTCGCGCAAACAAGGTGAGCTTATTCTTTTTGCTTTGACAGTAACGTTGACCGCAGAGTTTTTGTAACTCGTGGCGTGTCCTGAGGACATAATATATAGTAGGTGGCCGCGGTTTTTCACATGTGGACAGGAGACACGTGTACACGTCGAAACTAAAACACACATCAGTCGTATCGCATGCATGCTCATGGTGACCGTAAACAGAACAAAAGAGAGAAAGAGAAGATCGAGAGAAATAAAAAAAATAAAAAACTAGGAGATAAAAGAAGAAAAGACAGAAAAGAGGCAAAATGCGAAAAGAGCAAAGTGAGAAAGAAGGAAAAATAAAGAAAACAAGGCGCTCGTGTGTTTGTACGAGACGTGCATAGCGGTTATGACCTCACGGTGCACTCCCGTTGCTCTTGTGCACCCTTATGCCGCACCCTCTAGAGCTTCTCTGCACACGGGAATGAGTCACGAATTTATGCGACCGACGGACCCACCACTGGTACTCGCGCCACTCAGGAATACATGCACATAACAAACTCCTAAATCCACCTCTGTATAAGGTGGTACAGAGCAAACTGCAGTTTCGCCTGCTGCCCGAGCCCGCGGAACAATTTGTAACCAGAAAACAATCGGTCCGGCAACTCTGTATCTCGAAACCAGTAACTGAAAATTCAATTTTGTCAAAAAACGTCGATGATATTTCGGTGAATACAGCGAACTGAATATTTTGTTATAATTTCAAAATTTTCGTTATTTCGACAATATTTTTCATTTGTAACGAAACTGTCAACAAAATTTACGATTGGAATGACAAAAATTTACTTTCCGAAAAGATTTTCCAGAATGTTTTTTGCTGAAATGACAAAATTTTCGTCATTTTTCGAAAAAACGTTTAGTTTAACGTTTTACCAACAAAATATCGATCTTTTTCAACAAAATTTTCTTTTCAGTGCAGTCGACTGGTGGACCAATGAAAATCAGTTTCAATCGCTTCAGTTTCCTACAGTATATTGCAACTACATTGATTTCCAGCGAATAAATCGCCAGTCGAAACGCAATCGCCACTTTAAAATTGTTGCATTTTATGCAGCTCGTTGATGCAGATCGATTTGGTATGCATTTTCACAGCTTCATGATATATTCCAAAAAATCATGAACCTTTCCTGTTTTTTATTCATTGCATTGGCAAAACGGTATGTTCGCGATTCTACCGATACCAGGCTAAAGTGTGGTGAACGAAAAAATTGGAGAAAACCTGCGGTAAATGAAATTCGAAAAAAATGACAGCTCGTTACTTTGCTGGGGTAACTCGGAGTCATCGCTTGACCCGAGACTTGTTCTGAATCGCCCTGTGTGTTTAAGCAACAACTACACGTGTAACACAGCAGCAAGTGCTGGTCGCGTCTTTTTGCACGAGTAGTGTAAGCGAAACGAAATGCGAGCACTAGAATAAGAGAGACAGGGAAGAGAGTACGAGGGTCTGGAATTTATGTGCTCTTGTTGGTCTGTACGTGGAGATGCACACGTTGCAAGGTACCAGGGAGCACAAGGTTCACGCGCGTTATGCAGTGGGTAGAGAATTATATTTGCGAGTGTATATAAAAAGGGCTGATGAGCGGAAGGGCTCAGAATATATAGGGCTCGAGTTGAAGGGAATTGAAAGTTACGCCCTTTTGTTAATCCGGACATGATATATGTATGAAGATGCACACAAGCGTTGTCGAGAGTCGTCAGGTAATGCTTTTTGGCACGGGAGCTCTGGGGGATGGTTGGGCGAGAGTCGCGCGAACGGATTAGCCCTCGAGCACAGAGAGGACCATCACCACCATCAGCTTTCGCCCTTCCCTAGCGCTCTGGCACTCTGTCCTAGTTTCACGCTCTCTCTCGCTCTCCAGAGCGCTCGTTCATAGAGTTTCTCTCTCAATCTCTCTGCCCTGTGCCCCTCGGACCGTATTTACAATTGTAATCCACCGTCCAGCCCGCATTTCAATAAATTCGAGTGAAAAGTTGCCCTCTCTCGGGTACAACGGCTCTCACACGCTTTGCAGGCGATCACCCGCGTCGCACACCTTGTTTGCTTGTTCCACTGCGTCCCTACACATATATTTGTAAGCCGCTCGAAATTCGTGCTTTTTAGACGTTTTATTTATTTTTTTTTTGAGGAAAGCTGCGAACCAGCCGTATAAAAAACAAAAATACGCGAGTGCATCAACAAATGATAAAGCGTTAAATAATAACGGGTGTAGGAAAAATGTTCCGAGCGGCAATGGACGAGAGATTAAAATAAAATAAATTGCAGCTGACATTTTTTTCCGTTAGGACACGTTTTGACGGGTGTTGCATGCTGGGCGTGAATGCAGTGATAAATATACAGATGAAAAACGAGCAGGCTGAGTTTTGTGTTTGTCTTTGGTTTGTCCTCGTATTTGTACGGATTCTCCTTCTATTTACAAGATTTAAAAGAGCCTTCTCGCGATAAACGAGACAGAGTAACGATGTAAAAAAAAAACAATCGCTTTTCGAGTCTTTCGTGCACGTTCAAATAAAGCGCGTCATTAGGATATGCCCGAGCACACTGCGGTCTCTGCATCAACGATATGTACCATAAAAATGGACCATAATAAACGTGTGTGCTCAGAAAATTGTTAGCTAGAAAAGCACAAGAGAAAAAGCTTTTCTGCGGGCTGACTTCGAGCTTCGTACTTTGCTCTCTGCCTTTCTTCCGTTCTCTCCAGCTTCGCCCTCTTTGTAGAAACCCGAGATATTTGAGCTTTCTCACTAGAGAGGACAGTGCACGGGCGAGATGCTCGCGCGCCAACGGAGAACGCACCACGGGACACTCTCCTTGTATACATATGTATATATTATCACGTGAGGGGGTTACTTGGCTCACGAATTTATGCAAACATCCGTGAGGCTTATGTCCTCAGAGTTCCGGGGCTAAGATCGCGAAGCATATGAAACGGGACCATCGCTGTCGTCTCTCTTCACAGAGACTTTGAACTTGCTCTCGCCCATGCTCCGAGAAGCACGATGAAGCTCCTAACACTCTGCTACCATGTCTAAAGCGTATATATACGCCAACAACGCTGTCCACCAAGAGGATCAAACCCTCGCTGGCTCCGTCTTTTGGAAGCCCAGCACACCGAGTTCGCCACATTCGAGTCCCATCATTATAACTACGCGGACCATTTCACGACAACTCGGCCAACACTTGATTTTTTATTCATTTCTTGTCTCCTCGAGAATGGGACGAATTTTCTTTCGTCTTTTCGTCATTTTTCAAGCTGGCCACTCAACTTTGGGTCATTTTTCCAAGTCGCTTAGATGGAAATTAGTTTAACCCACTTTTGGGAAATGAGACGCCAGGAACGAGAATTTTCAGCGACCTGCAGGTCCCAGGAGAAATTCGAATGATTTATTTGACAAAGAACTGAAAAAATCGACGTAGGCTGACCTTGACGACTTGGGAGGGCAATTGCCTTCAATGACCGGGATATTTAGCACGATGACCAGTCTGGAAAGTCGGGCTGCAACTTGGAGCACAACATGCAAACACGCCGAAAGGCTTCCGCGTGACCGGATCGACCGCATTTTCGTCAGCTTGATTCAATGAATCGCGCGGGCAACGTTATTTGACGGACCGCGTATTGTAAATGCGCCTCAAGGCGAGCGGGACGTCTGATCTTCCGTTGAACTCGTTTCTCAGTTGCACAACTTGGAGTATTCGGTTTTGTGCTTTGTAGAGCGAAACGGGCAAGGCGAAAGATCGGCTCTGAGGAAGAATAGCAACGCGAGCAGACGCTGGTCGGAGGGAAAATTTGAAGATCCAGAGCTTGCGAAGATCCAGGCCGGTCTACACGTAAAGGGGTTTGTTAAATTAAACAAGGCTTCGCACGGACTGCTATAATTTAGCCGGTAATTCGCGCTCGCTCGCTCGTACTCTCGTGCAAGATTCGGTTTTCCCTCCGGGCCAGAAACGAGGAGAGGGTGACGGAGAATTTCCGGCGTGGCTTTCGCGTCCCTCCACCTTCTCCGAGCCCTCTGTCTCTCTTATTCTCTCTCCCTCTCTCTCTCTCCAACGTTCTACTGACTTCATGTTACGGCTGAATGGGTCCGTCCAGGCCGTTTCAACCGCTGCACGGATGTCCGTGATGTTCCTCCGTGTGATGCTTCCCTGGCATGCCCCACACAGTTTACTTCGCGCGGTGCGCAAAGCCCCTAATTGCCAACGGGGTGGAGTCCGGGCCCGATTAGCTGACCAGGTGATTAGAGACCTCGGACTCTCCACCTCCCCGAGAAAGATGAAAAGCACGAGCAACGAGAGAAAGATAGACAATCAACGTACAAGTTAAGGAGATAAACTTTGCTCTCGTACAGAACAGTTTTGAAAGCTTCTAAAACGAATTAATAACTGTTCGTTCCAAGCCCGAGGTTATTTCATCATGATGATGAATTATTAATTCCTATTTGCCTGCTCAAACATTATTAAGCTCTCCTGATTTATGCACGCGACCTAATCATACCCAAATTTATTTCGATCCTAATGTGTTGAAAGGATCAAGTTCTTGATAAAAATATCAATAACGTGTAATTAAAACCTACGAAACGTACGTCAACTTTTCCTTCTTTCATCTGATTATTCATGACGATTTTGGACTGCTCAGTTATTTTGAAGATTTCAACTGTAATGAACGGAATTGAGGATCAACTGACGTATTGAATACACTAAAAAGATATGATTCTGAAGTTTCCATCGGTGGAATGCAACGAAATTCTTTTTTATATTTGGCAAAAATAATTATTTAGATGGAGAGTTGAATTACGATGATAAAATGATCGATTTTTCCCACCCGAAAACATAAAATTTGGATGACATTAAAAATTGAACGAATCAACAATAAAATCAAATATTTTTCGTTGCATTCCGACGTTGCAAACTTCAGCATTATATTTTTGATGAATCTGAAGTTTGCATCGGTGGAATGCAACAAAATTCTTTTTTATATTTGGCAAAAATAATTATTTAATTGGAGAATTGAATTACGATGATAAAATGATCGATTTTTCCCACCCGAAAACATAAAATTTGGATGACATTGAAAATTGATGGAATCAACAATAAAATCAAATATTTTTCGTTGCATTCCAACGTTGCAAACTTCAGCATTATATTTTTGACGAATCTGAAGTTTGCATCGGTGGAATGCAAAGAAATTCCTTTTTATATTCGGCAAAAATAATTGTTTGGATGGAGAATTGAATTACGATGATAAAATGATCGATTTTTCCCACCCGAAAACATACAATTTGGATGACATTGAAAATTGAACGAATCAACAATAAAATCAAATATTTTTCGTTGCATTCCAACGTTGCAAACTTTAGCAGCATTAAAAAGATAATATTTAAATTTTTTGTCTACGTTATTTATTTACCTTTCAAATCTTTCGGCCGGTGAATAATGGTTGAGAAATTGTTAGCCAGATCAAATTTGCGAATGAATTTTAGCCAAATTCTCCCTTACTCAAGGGTTTCGATATTGAATTTCTCTTGGAACAATTAGCAGCGAGGGTTAGAAGAGAATCCTTGCGAATCATGTATCGAAAACACCAAAACTAATAATCAATTAAAGTAAGTAAAAATGAGAAGATAATTGGGAAAGCCAGCGAGAATTTTCATGGGATTATTTTCGTGTTTATTCACTTAGTAAATTAGTTGGAACTTGATCCATTTTCTCTTTTTTTTCTCGTGCCAACATGTTGTAATCGCTTCCGGCTTCTCTCCTTTAAACTTCAACTCCACCTGACTGCCTGGCCCACAAACATCACGTTAATTTGAGCTTTTTTCCTTATTTTACCAGCTCGTTTTACTCGTCAACATAATCGATAATAAAATTAGCTTCTAATTGCGGCACGAAAATTAGAGCCGAGAGTTTGCTCGTGTAAGCCTCCGCCCTCAGACGAGCCAGTCTGCGGATCAATAATTCCGATAAGCCCATAATAACGATACCGACTCATTTTTGTTATAGGTCGTGCAATCTTCGAGCTAATGGCTGTTAATTGCGTGATCGATGCTCCTGCAAAGCCTAACGATCGGATCAATCTCCACATTTTTTGTATTTGAGAGTAAACATTGTTATGATGCTGAAGTTTGCAACGTTGGAATGCAACAAAAAATATTTGATTTTATTGTTGATTCGTTCAATTTTCAATGTCATCCAAAATTTGTGTTTTCGAGTCCCAGAAATCGATCATTTTATCATCATAATTAAATTCTCCATTTAAATAAATGGT
This sequence comes from Diadegma fenestrale, assembly GCA_037043255.1. Taxonomy (NCBI): domain Eukaryota; kingdom Metazoa; phylum Arthropoda; class Insecta; order Hymenoptera; family Ichneumonidae; genus Diadegma; species Diadegma fenestrale. The sequence continues at coordinate 14,014,362 of CM073317.1, forward strand.
CCTGAAGTTTGCAACGTTGGAATGCAACGAAAAATATTTGATTTTATTGTTGATTCGTTCAATTTTCAATGTCATCCAAGTTTTATGTTTTCGAGTGGCAAAAATTGAACATTTCATCATCGTAATTAAATTCTCCAATTGAATAATTATTTTTGCCAAATATAAAAAAGAATTTCGTTGCATTCCAACGATGCAAACTTCAGAATCATCAAAAATTTGCTGCTGAAGTTTGCAACGTTGGAATGCAACAAAAAATATTTGATTTTATTGTTGATTCATTCAATTTTCAATGTCATCCAAATTTTATGTTTTCGAGTGGCAAAAATCGATCATTTTATCATCGAAATTGAATTCTCCAATTGAATAATTATTTTTGCCAAATATAAAAAAGAATTTCGTTGCATTCCAACGATGCAAACTTCAGAATCGTAAAAATGTTGAGGATTTCGAAAAAAAAAATCGCGTCGACTGGAGCACAGTTCAAAAAATTAAAATACAAATTTTATCTTTTTAGGGAACTTCAAAATTCAACCAACAAAATTTTTTTCCTGATAAAGTGCAAAATCCGGAGGTTTCTTTATCCATTACTGCGATGACAGTTTCCCAATTGAAAAACTGCAGTCCTGGAGAGTTTTGAGGCAGTTCGTGGTCAAGCTCAAGTGAAATTGTTCCGAGCAGCTGCTGGAGAATTTGAATTTTAAGTAGGAAAAAAAAAGTGAGTTTTCAAAGAATTTATAATATTTCGAATAAAGAGGGAATGCGAGGAGGTCGAGAAAATAGCATGAGAGGTAATTGTTGGATATGCATATACGCGAAGGGTCGGGGCAATGTATTTAAGGCTATTGCTGTGTAATATTAGAGGAGTTAACTGAGAAGGACTGGTCGAGTTTTCGCTTATTGCACCGTTGCACGCTCCTCGGCTCGAAAGCGTACATTTTTGTTGGCGAATTTCAATTTTTTATTTTTGCTTTTTCAACTTACGTAAACAACGGTCGTATGGATAATTCAGAAGCTTTCAAGCAGAAATAGCTTTTTGCCTGTTCCGCAGATACGACTGAAGAAAATGCGAACGTTAAATTTCCTCCGAATTCGCGGTCGGACCGTTGACCGCGAGTGAATTAACAGCAGCGAAATATGCTCGAGACAGAGAGAAAATTCCAAGCAGACGATAAACAAGTTAATTCGCATTAAATTTTTGGCTCTCGCTCCGCGCTGACGGCTTTCGTGAGATAAACATTAATTAATATTCCATTGAATTTCGCGAGGGAGCCAGACAAATGTTTGTATGAATTATTTCGCAGATTAGGCTTTGCGAGAAAGGGAGAAAAAGTTGGTCGATTTTCAGAGATTTTAACGCGACAAGGAAAGCTCAACTTATCGCACAACAAAACGTATCAACAGTCAGCTCGGTACGTACAAACTTCCATTCCCTAAATAATGTTTGCATGGTTGTCACGAACACTGCAAATTAATGAAACACTGAAAAGAAAATTTTGTTGAAAAAGATCGATATTTTGTTGGATACGTTCAACAAAACGTTTTTTCGAAAAATCACGAAAATTTTGTCATTCCAGTAAAAACCATTCTGGAAAATCTTTTCGGAAAGTAAATTTTTGTCATTCCAATCGTAAATTTTGCTGACAGTTCCGTTACAATGAAAAATATTGTCGAAATAACGAAAATTTTGAAATCATCCCAAAATATTTAGTTCGCCGTATTCAACAAAATATCGACGTTTTTTTGACAAAAGTGAATTTTCAGTGAATGAATAAAGCCGAAAAATCAAGCAGACGCCACCGAGTTGATAAGCAAACAGACGAAAAACGCCTGAATAATGCACGTGATGAAAAAAAAATTGGGACAAAACTATTTCGACTTTTTTGACTCATTTCTCTTCAGAGTTCCTTCGTCAAAGGTTGCGGAGAATTTCCGGACGAATGTTGGAATGTTTATTGGGTAAAAACCACGAATTTTTTCCAATGTCTCAGTTCTCATTCTCTTTTTTCTTTCTCGAGCTCGATATTAGAACTTTGGTCGCTCGATCTTCTTACGCGATATCCAAGAAAAAATACCGTGCAAGAATTTCACTATCTTTTCTCGTTTTTCGCTGTTGTTGAGCGAAGGGAAAGAATCTTTTCTTGTTTTTTTGCCAACTTGTCGGGCTCCTTTTTTCTCATAATTCCTTTTCTTTTCTTAACCTCAATTCATGCAGCCCGTTCGATATAGTCGTCCGCAGGAAGCTACGCCAAATTATGGAGAAGAGTTTCGTGGTCCTTGCCCGTTAGCACCAACTACCGGCCCTATACGTCGATCTCGGAATTCTCCGAGCGAAACATCGACAGAGCAGGAGGGAGAGAGAGAAGAAAAGACTGAAAAAGACTGAAAAAGACTGAGAAAAGCGAAAGAACCTGCTGCAGCTTTGAAGCAAACCAAGCACAGTGCAAAAAGTTTCCAGCAACCGATGTGCAAGTCGTTGCAAAGTCCCAAACCCAGCGTCAAAACTTGCTCCGAACATTCAACATCACGAGGCAACCGCGCTGATAAAAATATCTGATCTCTTTTCAGTTTGATTGTGCGCAAAAGCGATGACGAGATTTCCTAATACAATGAATTATCGATGAGGTTTCCGTTCGATTCCCCAATCCGCTCCGAAATGAAGAATTCGACGCAAAATTGGATAAACATGATTGTTTAAAATTCTGTTCAACTTTTAGTCGGCAGTTCTATCGAAAATTTCATGACAAAGTACAAATTTTGTTTTTTACGTGCCGCTGAATGTTTCGAAAACAAAATCGCATGTTATGAAAACGTCCACGTCACGATAAATTTGCTTTGCAATTTTCTTTACATTAATTTCATAAATTATTATCTCATTAATTATAATAACGCGAATTTAAATGTCATTATTCATCCACCTCGTGGACTCTGCGATGACGGCAAAAGAGGAATTAAAAAACATTATTTTTTATTTTATTTTTTAACAAGGGGTAGAAAAATATGCGCGAGGACTGTTTTTCGCGTCCGTATAATGTCCCGTTCTCGTGCTCGTGTTATTAGATTCGAACGGTACGGTGGTGAAAAAAGAGGAGAAAAGAGAATTAAGAATTAAAAAAACGGAAAGTACATCGCACGTTTGCGTGACGCCGCGAATAACTTATTAGCTGAGTGACCGACAGGAATTCTGATGATGCGGTGCTCGAAAAATCTGCGTAAATTCTTTTCCAAACATCCCAGCTAACTGTGTGGAGCAAACGGCTCGGAATAATTCGCTTCATTAGACAGATCGGCTGATTGGCACGATTTTAAACAAATCCGATGCTTTTTTAAGCTGCAGACTCTCCAGCAAACCTTTTGATAATTATTTGCGTGGCGAATCTCGCGTTGACCTTTTTCGAAACATTTTTTCCTCACTGAAAAGAGAATTTTGTTGAAAAATATCGATATTTTGTTGGATACGTTAAACTAAACGTTTTTTTCGAAAAATCACGAAAATTTTGTCGTTTCAGGAAAAAACATTCTGGAAAATGTTTTCGGAAAGTAAATTTTCGTGATTCCAATCGTAAATTTTGCTGAAAGTTTCGTTACAATGAAAAACATTGTCGAAATAACGAAAATTTTGAAATTATCCCAAAATATTTAGTTCGCTGTATTCAACAAAATGTCGACGTTTTTCGACAAAAATGAATTTTCAGTGCTTTTGACCGTTTTTCCTAAAACAATCAGACGCAACGAGGCTTCAGCCAAATCACGAAAATTTTGTCATTTCAGGAAAAAACATTCTGGAAAATCTTTTCGGAAAGTAAATTTTCGTGATTCCAATCGTAAATTTTGCTGAAAGTTCCGTTACAATGAGAAATATTGTCGAAATAACGAAAATTTTGACTGACGGAAATTTTGAATTATCGACGTCGTGACAAAAATTGAATTTTCAGTGCTTTTTTCCGTTTTTCGTAAAACAATCAGACGAAACGAGGCTTCAGACTAATATGAAAGAAAGTTGCGCGGTTTCCCTTTAGGGAAATCACGTTATGGCCCGCGCATAATTCAAGTTTCTGATACGCGTAAATATAAACCTATCGATCTAGAGTTCCGGTAATTTTTTTCGCTCTATCGTCCTCCACGTATTCCTGTTATTTCTCATATTCGCTTATTCACGGCGCGATCAGCTAAGCCTGCTCCTGCAGGGGATGGGGGCTGAAGGTGGCGTGTCACGAGCGAATCGAGATGATATCTTAACGAGAGATCGAGAGTCACGAGTCAGTACGTGTGGTGAAAAAAAAGGGACAAAAAAAGCGAGGATTGGCGTAGCAGAAGGGAAAAAGGGATGGAAGAGGGTGGAGAAAAGAATATGGCGAGTGTTGGTAAAAAATACATCCGACCCGGTTTCTGTTTAGGTGCAAAAAAATGTCATATCCCCGACGCATGCCGGGCACGTCCGGCGTGCAATTGCGTGCAGACATTTTTAATTGTATACCTCAGGAATTGCAAATGTTCGCACCGCCGTGTATCTGCCATAATCGAGTAAAAAAAACCTCGCCCTGTTGGTCCCTGTATCACGTAAGTAGTTTAATTCCAATTAATTCTACTCGTCCGCAGAGATATCCGCGCGAACGTCGAGAAATTCACTCAAATTTTCGCTCTGCTCGTTTTAATTAAAACTTTTCGAAAATTTCGCCGCCTTTTTACCTTCTCAATGATTTAATCGCTCGCGAATAACAACTTTACAAATTTGCGCATTTCGGCAAAAGGAATTTCGTGCGCCAAGTGCATAACGCTGCGGTTAACGGGATTTCAAACACGAGAATTCATCAAAGCGGAGCATACACTGCGTCTTTGTTGCTGAACACACGAGTACATGAATGAGTGTATGCCGCATGGAGCTCCATGGCAATTTAACTTTATCCGAATCTTCACAGACTCCAGTTTCGTTGCCAATATCGCGCGTTGAATTCCCGACATGCGTAAAATTTTTAAATCCTTGAGAAAAACTCGAAAAACAAAATTGCGACGACAATTGAGCGAAATTGAGATGGAAATTCTCGTGTGTACAGTAAAATGGATAATTACAAACTTTCCGACATCCCCTGGCACGCCGAGACATGCGGTTTGTATTCAGTAAGTTGAGATAAACTGTGTAAAGTCCCGGAAATCCTAGAGATACTCCGCTGCTAACGTTGAGCAAGGTTTTGTTGGAAATGTGAAGGATATACTCGCGGGGCTCCGAGTATGCGATACTCCTCCCGCCCATCCTGCTCGCCTGCTTTCATATTACATTAACAAATCCTGTAGAATTGAATTTGCTAGTATAGCAAATTCGACACGTCGATTACATCAGTGTCATGGCAAGAATTTATGAGACTGAAGTTCGCAACGTTGGAATGCAACGAAAAATACTCATTTTTATTGATAATTTGTTCAATTTTATAAAACATCGAAATTTTTCGAGTTTATATACTTGTTGGGCCGAAAAAATCGATTGTTTTATCATTGTAATAACATTGTACATTTTTATCAAGAGTTTTGCCACTAAATGAATGAATTTCGTTGGATTGCAACGATGCAAACTTCAACGTCATTTGAGCGTGAGGCTGAAGTTTGCAGCGTCGGAATGCAACGAAAAATACTCATTTTTATTGATAATTTGTTGAATTTTATAAAACATGGAAATTTTTCGAGTTTATATACTTTTTGGGCCGCAAAAATCGATCTTTTTATCATTGTGATAACATTGTACATTTTTATAAAGAGTTTTGCCACAAAATGAATGAATTTCGTTGCATTGCAACGATGCAAACTTCAACGTCATTTAAGCATGAGGCTGAAGTTCGCAACGTTGGAATGCAACGAAAAACACTTTTTTCTATTGATAATTTGTTGAATTTTATAAAACATCGAAATTTTTCAAGTTTTTATACTTGTTGGGTCGCAAAAATCGATCGTTTTATCATTGTAATAACATTGTACATTTTTATCAAGAGTTTTGCCACAAAATGAATGAATTTCGTTGCATTGCAACGATGCAAACTGCAACGTCATAAGAATTTGGGAAAAGGATTAAATAGAATGTGAAGAATCGTGACGTTTTGAGAAGCGAGTGAAAATTGTTGGAGAACGACGTCAAATTGCGCTGGTTTTGTGCTCCATTTTTGAAGCACGTTAAACAGACGAGTACTCGACAACGAGAGAAAAAAAAGTAAGAAATTGAACGAGTGGTGAATTCCTTTGGCTTATACTAATGATGGTTCTCTAGACTCGGAATAAACTAATGGATCGAGTGTCCATCGCATCCTTTGCACGAGTCTTTTCAGTTGACTTTAATGAACACACGGTACCAACATAAACGAATAAGAAGCAGTCAACGCGGTCCAGAGCCCAGAGCGAAAAGAAATCCTGTTCGACGACCGCGACTCAACGATCAAAGGGTACGATGCACGCGAGTATAAAACGTCAAACGTTGACTCGTTTTTTATACATCTCGGCTTTGCGTGCTTTTTCCCTCGTTATTTACACTCGGAAGCATGTACGTTGTTTATTTTAGGCTTTCCTGTCCAATGTCCCAATGCAATAGTTAATTGCGAGTGCAGAGGATAATGACAAGAACATTGGACGCAATCGCGTTTCACCGCGATATGAAAATATGGAAATCCAAATACTTAGGCGAAAACTTTGAGTTTTTTTGTATCTAAAACGATCTATTTAAAAAAGTTACCTCATAATTGAGCAACCATTTTTGAAAAACTTGGCTTTAACTAATTATCAGAACTTCTTATGCCAACAGAAAAATCGGTGCATAATTAAGGAGGTTGCGTTAGTAGAGCGATAACTAGATTAAAATCTAAAAACAAAATATGTTGTTAGTTAGGCAGCAAACTTCAATCTCTTTCAAAATCATCCAAGGTCAACCAAGTTTTACGAAATATTTTCCAAGTCGTAAGTCACTTGATTCAACATTGGCTTTACGCAAATTTCTTACCCTTATGAAATCGGAAAAATATTAAAAATACATCGCGATTAGATGAAAACGCGTATTGAAATCTTAATTTATAAAAAAAACTCCAAGGGTTCCGAATCAATAAAAAAATAGTGGGGTCAGCAAATGTTTGGAGAAGATATTTCTAGTCAAAATCGACAGAATGCTCGAAACATCTCATTTTTTAGGAGTTTCGCAACGGATCGCTTGTTAAACGAAAAGCAGATCGTCATTCATGAATAATGAATTTATAAAATCATCCAAGGTCAACCAAGTTTTACTAAATATTTTCCAAGTCGAAAGTCACTTGATTCAACATTGGCTTTACGCAAATTTCTCACCCTTATGAAATCAGAAAAATATTAAAAATACTCCGCGATTAGATAAAACGCGTATTAAAATCTCAATTTATAAAAAAAACTCCGAGGGTTCCGAATCAATAAAAAAATAGTGGGGTCAACGAATGTTTGGAGGAGATATTTCTAGTCAAAATCGACAGAATGCTCGAAACATCTCATTTTTTAGGAGTTTGGCAACGGATCGCTTGCTAAACGAAAAGCAGATCGTCATTTTTTTGAGAATTGTGCCTGAGTTCATTCGTTATTCTCTTGCGCCATAGCGGAACCTCCTTAAGGAGAATTAAAAATAACGCAATGAGCCTGGATGAGAATGGAGAATGAATCTTGGAAGTCCCGGCGAGGCTGAGGATTCTCATTACAGTAAAAATTGAATTAATTATTCGTAACGAAAGAAAATAGAGTGAAAAATAATGATATATATTATGTGAAGTCTGGTCGTGGAGGTGGGCAAAGCGGCCGTGTTTTACAAGGTCGTTAAAAAATCATTTCAAAGGGGTCAGGACTATGGTAAAGAAGAATAAGTAGTGAGAGGAAAGAGAGCTCGGGATGAAAACCTGTTAAAGATTCGCTCGACACGTACCTCCATTCTAGCTTGTAAGTGCATCGAGAATGCACAAGAGCGAGATACAAGAGAAGTAGAGCGACGAGAAGGAAAAATGATTAATGTAATGGCCCTAATGGTCGGTGCAGTACATAAATTAGCGGCTGGATAGAGGGAGGCTTGAGTGAGGACGGGGTTGGTTACAAGGGATGCTCGAGGTGGCGTCGTTCCTTGTAAGAATCTATATCTATGCATTGTCGACGGTTCACGCTGCACGCTGTGCTCGAGAGAATAAGAAACTAGGCAGTAAGAAACGCGTCGTCGACCCGTTATTTTAATAAAGAGAATAACCAAAGAGATCCATGTTCGTAAAGAAATAACCAAGAGAAAAAGCTCGTTGGAATTTCGTAGACGCTTCGTCTAGATCTTGGTGAGAGAGCAGGTGAGAAAAAACTAGTGCATTGTAAAAAATGACACGATGCTCAAGAACGTAAAGCAGCGGACAAAGCTCGGTTGTGTACTTCGCAGCCCCTTAATAGATGTTTATGTGTTCTCCTTTATTCTGATCCTCAAAATCATCCGAGCTCGAGGAGTCTAGAGAGAAAAACGATGTGGAACGAGCAGGCGAAGAGAAGAGAGTTGGTGGAAAAATCCGAGGGACAAGGAGACCCGAAAGAAGCTGGCGCAGAGTCACTAAATACTCGGGTTAATAAAGTCTGTGGAGAGTATACGCGAGCAAAGAGCGAAAAAAAAGGTGGAAAGAAGAAAAGAATGAGACAGGGATGAATCGCGTGGAAAAGAAGAGGAAAAAAGTTTTGCAAGCTCTCTGTATACGTATATAGAGACACGAAGATGCTTGGCGCGTCAATGACTCTGGATAGAGACGAGTCAGTGCGACTCGAAGCCGAGCTCTCGCATGCTCTCGGCCTCTGTTAACGCTTCGACGATAATGGCATTAATTAAGTAGCTAATTAACATTCAGGCGTTCCCGAGCGACGTCGCTCTTGCCCGTTTTCTCCTCGCGGGGCCCTCGGATATCGTTTTACAAGGTGTACGCAGGCCTGCCAAGAGACAACCAGTATCACGGCAGCTGAGCACACGAGGGAGACCGAGAGAGTGCATACAGCCATCGTCAACGTTGACGAGTGATCCACCTCGCAGTACAACAGTGACTTTCACTCAGGAGCAACCCGCGTTCGAGCTTTCCTTCGTCTACTCCACGAGCCTCCTAAATATACATCCAAACCACTAATTTCGTAAGCATGCAGCTTACCATAAGTATGGGTAGAAGTTAGACCCTTCCTTCATCAATCTAACTAGCTCGAAAAGTCTCTCGGCACACGTCGCAGCGTTTCTTGTGCTTTCGACGTGGACACGATGGCGTGTCGCGATATGCTTATTAGTCGTTATCCGCCTGTTGGCTTTACCCTCGCTCGCTCTTCAGACCTTTCCTCCACATAGTCTCCCACGAATATAAACCCCCCCGAGGGCCAAACTCAGGACTTGTCCAGACACCCGACAGTCCTGGCCTCCCTCCTGGATCTTGTGTATTCCATGTGCACTTGGCACGTGCTCCTCACCATCCGCTATTCCGCAGGTGCCCTAACAATTTATTCCCCATACACATTGTATCCTCCACTCTTTAGACTCCCACGCGTCACGACTCCGCGTCCACCCAACAAAAGCCTTTTTCCTCTTGACTTTAGATACGATCGCACTCGATATAATCGTCGACAGTTAATCGTATCATGTGCGAACGTGCAACCCAGTACTCTGGAATAAAAATCACGTTACACGAAAAGTCCAGGTCGTGGGGAAACGAGTCACGAGGAAAAATTGTCGGGATCGATTCTTTAACGAATCTCGTCAAATATTTATCGTTCCGGAAAATTGACGCGATTGAATCATCAAATTAATCGTAGTCGGAGAATCACGTGACCCAAAAACGAAATAAAATCATTAGGTCAAACTGGTTAAAAAACAGTCGTTCTCGTTTGTAACACGGTATTCACAGCGTGAAACTTTCCGAACTTTTCCTCCTGAACTATATGGGATTTCGTGTCAAGTATTAATTCGATTGCTAGCCAGGTTCACACGCGGTAACTCGCGTTTATCACATAATTCGCTTCAGAGTGCATTAAGCTAGATATTTTTCTTATTTTTGTCGGAGATTTCGTTTCTGTGAAGTTTGCCTCGTTGGAATGCAACGAAATTCGTTTTTTATTCTTAGCAAAAATAATAATTCGAGCGCAGAATGTAATTACGATCATAAAATGATCGATTTTTGCCACCCGAAAAGCATATTGGCTTGGAAATTTGGGATGACCTTGAAAATTTAACGAATCATCAATAAATTCAAATATTTTTCGTTGCATTCCAACGTTGCGAACTTCAGCATCATAATTTTTATTAATTTTGACACTTTGAGCTGTAAAATTTTCTCTGCATGCAATTGACTTGAAATTTAGGAATTGAAACGAAATAAAATGCACGGAAAATATGACTCTGAAGTTTGCATCGTTGGAATGCAACGAAATTCGTTTTTTATTCTTAGCAAAAATAATAATTCAAGCGCAAAATGTAATTACGATGATAAAATGATCTATTTTTGCCACCCGAAAAGCATATTGGCTTGGAAATTTGGGATGACCTTGAAAATTTAACGAATCGTCAATAAATTCAAATACTTTTCGTTGCATTCCAACGTTGCAAACTTCAGCATCATTCGTTTCTGGCTATCAATTCGAAGGGAGAATATTCAAATAAAAAAAATGAACACAGTGATGAGAGTGATAAAACTTCAAGTGCATGATGCGGAAGTTTGAAACGTTGGAATGCAACGAAAAATATTTTATTCTGTTGTTGATTCGTTCACTTTTCAATGTCATCCAAATTTTATGTTTTTGAGTGGCAAAAATCGATCATTTTATCATCGTAATTAAATTTTCCATTGAAATAATTATTTTTGCCAAATATAAAAAAGAATTTCGTTGCATTCCAACGATGCAAACTTCAGAGTCATTCAATTGCAAGAGCATGACAAAGTGAATCGGAGAGAAATGTCTGTTGGATAGCTCATCGAAGGCAGAAAACGTTCTTTACATGAGAAATATCATGCTCGTCACTCGTTACTCCAACGCCAATAGCGCGAAACTTGTGGCGGTTGATTCGGAGCGTGTCTCGTTACCATTTTCGCAGAAGACACGCGTACACGAGGACAATACACAGTGTATAACGTACACGTAAGGACTGTAGCATTCGTCATTTCCATTGTAGGAGCACGAGACTGTTTGTAGGAATATATTTAGCACGAAAGCCCCGTTACTTATCAGCACAGTTCTTAGAGACTGCTACAAATATAAACACGTATGAAACACGCCTACGTTCGAGTTTACTCGCTGCCACGACAACTCGATTTCGATCTGAGTAGCGCGCGGATGCGATAAGCGGTCATTTGTAATGGAAAGTGCTAGCAGTTTTTGGAAACGAATGTTTTTTTCTTTCCGCAACAGCTTGTTCCGTTTTACCGAGTCGAATGAGGTTCTTGAATAAGAAAATCGTGACACATCTCGTAGGATCGAGCGTTTTTCCCTCAACTGCCAAATTCTCTCCTAAAAAGGGTTGTAAACATTCGGTGGGGCGTTTGCACGTTCGCCCAGGGTTTCGCTAGGCACGATGGAAAGATGAAGAAAAGAGAAGGAGCAGCCCCGAGAGTAACTCGCGACAGGGACCATGAGACCAAAAAGGATTCGGTGCCTGCATCCTCGTCTTCCTTTGCAGTCACCGAGCCAGCGAGATCCTATGGCCTCCGTGGTCCTCTGCCGTTGAATATTCACGAGGCGATCTCCAGCGGACAATAAAGCCTCGTCCGCAGAGCCTCTGCAACGTCGCGCGCGCGTGCACATTGCGATGAGAGCAAGAGGGAATGGAAGAGCACGAGAGAGAGAGAGAGAGAGAGAGAGAGAGCGAGTACGAGTGAAAATCCTCATACTGTTGGCTGCACCAACTACCAGTATGTACCAACGCTGAATAGTACAGAGGTCTGCAAAGCTGAGGAGAGAAACTAGAAGAGCCTCGATTTGGAGTAAACGTCGAGACATATGGCCAACAAGTGCAATACAACAGGGAGTAACGACATAGAAGCGCAGGTGACCTGTAAAGTATAGAGCAACGAGAGAGAGGGAGAGAAACCCCAACGAACCTCAACGCCTGTCGCTTTCGTTTGGCACGATACGAGGGCGAAACTTTAGTGATGTGTTGACGTGCCTATTGTTGGTCTGTGGTCACCGGTAAATCACACTAAAACCATGATTCATGTTTTGTATGAATAGAGTTCAACTAACTTTAGTGAACTTGCTTGGCTGCATTCATCATCATCCAATTAGATTTCCCTTTCAATTACATTAATTACGATCGATACCGCAACAAATCGATGAAAATCAAGTTTGCAACGTTGCGTTCCAGCGAAAAATACTCTTTCTGTGAATTTTTTTTTTTAACCCTTCGTGGTCACACTGGGTCGATTCTACCCAGTCCATTTTCGAACCCGTATTGTGACCAATCTATCGGCCCGAATATTCTCAAAAAATTACTCAACAACCCTTGGACATTCCAGTTTAGATACGAAAAACTTTCCCGAAAGAAATCCAAGGCTAACATATTTTTTTAAATGCAAAATGAAGAAAAAAACGAGAAAAAAAAGTTTTTTCACTAAAATAATCGTCACTTTGTGGATTTTCAATATTTTTGCCTAAAATTTGGACCTGATATTCGTCAGATCTGGTTCTTTTGTGAAAAAAATAGTAGGATAGCGCGCGTTTGAAAAAACATATTAATTCCGTTATCGGAAGTGGGTCGATTTCAAAGTGGATTTTAGAGATTTAGCGTTAGCGACGGTAATTCTTATCGTCGCCAACGCGCAATGGACACTACAAACTATCGTTGAATGACGATTACAGCCCCATTAATTAGCGGGAACTAGGAGATATTTACGTCACAAGTTGGTCACTGGGTGACCTATGACCATGACAATTTTCGTACTGATTTTGTGTTTGGATTCTAAAAAAAGATCCTTTTATTGTACCGGAGAAAAATTGAATGAGAATCATGAATTCTGTTCAAGAAAAAATATAATTTCGTTGCATTCCAACGATGCAAACTTCAACATCGTACAAATCGGCAATTACTTTTTCCCTTACACAGTTCATGGAATAACGACAGTTTTTTTTTTTTTTGCTTTTGCTCAATCGTCATTAAAGGGAACGCGAATGGGATTGGGTGCGCGAATAAACCGACACGAGGCAACTGAGGAACTATCGGGACTCGGTTCGTGGCCTCACCCTCAATTTCACTTGAGAGTCCAAGGATCTGCATGAGATCTACGCAGCTAAATACGTTTTCCACTAACTTCAAAGCTTTCCCTGTGGTCCAAAGTGGAAGCGACTCTTGCACGTTCACTTGGTATACGTTTATTATATCGCCACGTACACGTACAATGGCTGAATACTAAATTTATATACGCAGTTACGTACCTGGTAATACGGACAGTGGAGGATTCTGGCTAGACAGAACGCGATGCTTCACAAGTGCCACTGGCTCCTTTTCTCCTGTGGTTTCCGGTGATGATACGGTTGCCTTGAATGGAGCGCGTCTCTTTCGCCTCCTCGAATTCGCACACCCAACCCACGAAAATGTAGACACGGCTCTTACGATCTTCTTTGAGACAAACACTCACGGGACCACCAAGAGATCTGCAATTGCACAAAGATGAGATTGGGGTTAGCACAGCAATAATAAATGAATTTCGGTGTAATATTGGACGATACGAAGCTGGGGAGCTTGTCCCGACGTTCTTTGAACATGGTTTCTTGCCTCGAGCTCTCCATTAAACTATTCACTGCTGTCACGAAATCTTGATGGAGGAAAAAAGGCTGGAAACGAGTTATAAAACGGTCGTCTTTGATCCGCAGCGTTTCTTCGAGTGAAAGAAAATCATTTGACGACTGAACGGCGCTGGTAATTGGGTGAATCGGATCAAGTCGTTCAAGTTTCTATTTCTCTGGTAAACGCGGCGAGGGCAGTCGAGACTGGTGCGCGGCCTGTGGGCTTTTTCCACGTTCGGAGCTGGCGGAACTTGCACACCGCTTTCACGGCACCGAGCAGCCCGTCCGCACGAGGGGAAAAAGTTTCCTCTTTTGCGGATAGAAATTTGTGTGTGTGTGTGTATTTGCACGCGGGGGAGAAAAACGGTGCGACCTCAGGGCGTCAGGGGCATTAGAGAAGCCGCGCGTGAGTCTATCACATACGCTATGAAACTTCATGCAGACGAGAGAAAGAGAGAATCGCGCAAAACTCGCGCGGAGACTCCGAAACAACGCGATTGTGAGGACGAAGAGAAAATTCTCTGCTGCCCTGAGCTCAGTGTCTACACAAAAGTGTACAGCGGGAAAGAGCGAGAGGGAGCGAATACGTTTTGCAGGTTACACCGATTGTCTATAGATATACGTGTGTATACCGAGGAGAAAAGTACGCGACGGGTGAGTCACGATCCAAGTCGCCCTGGAATATTAACGACTGGCCTGTACCGACCAACCAACAGAATGGTCGAAACACCGCGCTGGTATAATAGCAATTTATTTGTTTTTTTCCCTTCGCCGGTCTTTGCTTTGGTTAAGCACGCGGACGAACGTGTACGTAACGCGAGGACAGAAGGATTTAAGCGAATGAATCATGACGCGATTCTTGAAAACTCCCACAACACGGTTTTGCATTTATTTTCGGATCATTGGAGACCAACTCTAAATGCATTAAATTCATGACTCTGAAGTTTGCATCGTTGGAATGCAACGAAATTCGTTTTTTATCCTTAGCAAAAATAATAATTCGAACGCAGAATATAATTACGATGATAAAATGATCGATTTTTGCCACCCGAAATGCATATTGGCTTGAAAATTTGGGATGACCTTGAAAATTGAACGAATCATCAATAAATTCAAATATTTTTCGTTGCATTCCAACGTTGCAAACTTCAGCATCATAATTTTTATCAATTTTGACACTTTGAGCTGTAAATTTTTCTCTGCATGCAATAGACTTGAAATTTGGGAATTGAAACGAAATAAACTGCACGGAAAATATGACTCTGACGTTTGCATCGTTGAAATGCAACGAGATTCGTTTTTTATCCTTAGCAAAAATGATAAATCGAGCGCAGAATCTAATTGCGATGATAAAATGATCGATTTTTGCCACCCGAAATGCATATTGGCTTGAAAATTTGGGATGACCTTGAAAATTGAACGAATGATCAATAAATTCAAATATTTTTCGTTGCATTCGCATTTATGATCGTAACTCGGGCCTTTAAATACTTGAGCAGCGCACTCACGAGTCTCTTTGCTCGAGGTTCTTCAGCTGTATTCATAGTACCGAGAACACGAGGTCACTTATCCATTGGAGTTGGACGCTGATTTCGCTTTCGAAATCCACCGCTTCACTGGGCTTTTTCGTCCCGAAAGATTGATCGTTTTGTCCCCCCATCTGTTTTCCTTCGATTCACTCGCTGTCGAGAACCCGCGGCACACAACTCTGTTCAAACGATTTATTTCCATCCGATAAGATTCGTCGATGAAGGCCGAATTGTTATTTAAGGACACATAAAAGAGAAAGGGCGGTGGTGTCTGGTGCTCCGGACACTGGATTACGGGGCGGCCGGGCGATAGCGCAAGGATTTCTAGCGGCGGTTCCGGAAGTGCGCAATCCGCGCGATCGTGAAACGAGCCGGCACACGCGATCAGCCGAGCGAGCATCTTTGAAAGGAAATGCGAAAAAATAGGTTCTTCGGGGGGATTGAAAAGGAATAGGGAAAGCCCGCGCCGATAAAGTCGAACAAGATGGAGCGAACGTGCGCGCTCGCGGTTGAAAGACTCGTCGGGCCGTCCACGCGCATCAGGCGCTTGGTAAAACATCAAAGGAGTCTGTGTCTCTTACTCCTGGCAAAGCAGAGCGAGTGCAGGATAAGAACAACCCACACCGTGCTTCACCGGCTTCATATAATTTGCTTTTCGGTCCGTCGGATTTCAATAGCATCGGAACATCTAGGCCTGCTCCTGCATGCTCGTCCTCCCCTCGTTGTTTCACTCCTTTCCGGCGTATATTCAAGCAGAATCCTTGCTCGATTTTCCCTATCCGACATACTCGTTTCCCGTACGTGTTCCGCCTTCTTCCGCGCTCTGTATCTAGTTTCGACTCGTAGCTGTTCCCATCCAGCCCGGAGAAAGCCGCGCGCGTTAATGCCGTTCTCACAAAGGCAGCCGCGAAATTAGTTTCCTACGGAATTCGATTCAGCTACGAAGCCGCAGGAGCAATGAAGGATGAAGTAGAAAAAAACTCGGTTAAAATCAGCGAGGAACGTACGTTGAGAAAATTTCTCGCTCTCGCTCGTTGAGTCCGCCGATCATTGCGGTTGAAAGACAATCAGCGAGATATCGACGCTAATTCGAGTTTCCTCAACCATTGGCTACGTCGATCTAGGAAAATTACAGCGACTGACGTTAACATTTGGCAATCACGAAGACTGACTAAGGTTCATGGCCGTGGGCGTTGCTTCGCCAGAGGTCACGAGCCAGCGAGCCGGTCACTGATTCCTCATAACTGAATAATTTGGCCGTTTAAAAAGCCTTTTTCTGTCTCTCTCTCTCTCTTCGCCGAGGGGTGGTTTGCCTCTTGGCCCACCCCCACAAGACGAATTAAATTTAAAGCTCCTTGTTCGTTGGCCTGAACGCTGACGCGATAACCCAATATTTATACAATTATAAAGCCTCTGCGTCAGGCCTCTCGCTATTCGTACTCATTCGCTCCTTCGCCAAATACTCTTGTTACTTTGCGTATATAAATATACGCGCATATAGATATCAAGTTGCCAGGGTGTATACACAGTATGGGGGGTACTTTCCAAGGGATTCTCCGAGGCCCCGGGAGATTTCGTTAGGGCAATCGGAGCGTGAAACCGGTGGTTTCACCCTCAGCCATTCTCAAAATGGCTACGATGATTGCAGCAGCATGGCCGCTGCTCTTCTCCATTCGTGTGTGCCTGCCATCTCGTCTCCGCAGTTTCGAGAAAAAATCCAGACTGTCCAGCTTCATAATGATTCGAAACAGCCGAAAAACCAATTGTCATGATCGTTTCAGATGATTTTATCATGATCATGATTTTATTGATGATTCATCCAAATTTATCCAGCCGATATGCTTTTTGGGGCTTAAAGTCGATCATTTCATCATCGTAATTAAATTCTGTACTTGAATTATAACTTTTGCTAAAAATAAAAAAGAATTTCGTTGCATTACCACGATGCAAACTTCAGAGTCATCTTTTTTTCAATTCCTCACCGAGATCCCACTCCAGGCTCGAAAATGTTCCTGGACTGAGAAATAATCAATGAGGCTCGGAAAAAATATAACGATAGAGACGAGACCATTTCTCATTTCGATTTCGAATACTCTAGGCTCGACCTTGAAGTTTGCAACATTGGAAAACAACGAAAAATATCTGATTTTATTGATGATTTGTTCAGGTTTCATTATCATCCAAATTTATCCAGCCGATATGCTTTTTGGGGCTTAAAATCGATCATTTTATCATCGTAATTAAATTCTGCACTCGAATTATTACTTTTGCTAAAGATAAAAAAGAATTTGGTTGCATTACGACGATGCAAACTTCAGAGTCATTGTACGCTCTGAAGAAGGACAATGTACCTGACCTAAAAAGCGTATCTAGCATCCGAACGTGCTGGCCTGCTAGTCCAGTTGTATTATAATATGTATAACAGTCTCATATCTCATGATGTCCGCGGGCCGCGACTAGGTAGTTCGCTTATTAATGCATTCCGGAGCGTGTATATGCAGTAAAGTGCGCTTGGGGTACACGTTGCCGTTGAATTCTCAGTGTGATGGAGAAGAGAGGGAAAGTGAACGAGAGAGACAGAGAGAAAGATATAAGCAGGGCGTAGTCCGTTGGTAAACCGCGAGAGGGCATCCCGCATAATCCGCATTCGAGTTGCTCTGGTACTTCCGGGCCAGAGGTGAAACAAGAAGGGAAGTTGGCTCTCCGGCTTTTCTACGCTGAGTATACTCGTACATACACGAATGCACATAGCGACATAGATATAGTAGCATGCAGTAGAGAAAATGCAGGAAGGTGGAAGGTCTCGGGTGTTGCACCCCGTGCAGTATTGCTCACCTGAGCGGCTTGCATCGTCTCTCTTGCTCGTGCCCCAACCGGAAAGTTATCTCAATCAATATAATTGCGGCATGAGAAACAATTCTAAGCTCGCTTGGAAGTGCGCCAATTAAATTTCCACGTTTCAAACTCCCCATTCCGCGCGCTTTTCCTCTAGCTCTTTTCTTACCCTCACACCAAGATGTGGTTTTCCCACACTCTTGATATACCGCGCCGAGTAAAATTCCTACTGTACACGCGGCTTTCTCACTTTTCACTCTTTTCGCCAATTAATTCCGCGGAACAAATAAGAATGCGTGTTTCCCCAAACCTATTACGGTTAAGAGCAATGCAAACTTTTCATTCGCGTAAACCCAATCAATTCATTTAGCCTGTTACCGAAAATAAGTTTGCCGCGAATAACCACCGAAAACCGTTAATTGGATATTCCGCCAGTGGATTTAACGGATTTGCATTAATTTCATTTATTCTACTTTAATCAAATGATCTATTTCCCATTTCGACAACTTAATTGCCTCATTTCCATGACAATCATATTAATCACCATATATTTCAAGATTCGCGTGCCTTTCCCTAGAAGCAATCAACTTTACGACTAGTTTATCAAACACCATGACAGATTATGGTGTTTCTATGTCTCTATACGTTTTCTGTCACAACTCTCAGCCCCTTGCAATAATTTTACAGCTCGCTCCCTGCTTATTATCTTATAGTTTTCATCATCGATCTATTTCATTGGATAGAAACGGATAATTATGTTTTCAATCCACGTGCTCCTTTGAACTCTCATGAAAATCCCAAATGACAAGGGAGGAGCGCAATTCTCCTTCATAAATACATTATTTCTGGTCCAAGTACAAGAATTCCAATCTAAAGTGCTTTCCTGTAGTCGCCTGTACTAAATTTGCTGAAATTTCATTGTGTGCAGGGAAAAAGTTGCGAAAAAACTCTATACGTCATTCGTGCATGAGCCTCGAGCGTAAAATTCTGTACTCGCACAGGAAGTTACTTTTATACAAAAGAAGAGTGCAAATTTCCCAGGAGAAAAAGCTTCGAAAATGTATCGTAAGCCTTATCATTAAACTGGGGAGCTTGCCTGGAAGTTTGAATACGAAAAATTACAGTATTCGGTTCAGGGATTATGATGCTGAAGTTTGCAACGAAAAATATTTGAATTTATTGATGATTCGTTCAATTTTCAACGTCATCCAAAATTTTCAAGCCAATAAGCTTTTCGGGTCGCAAAAATCGATCATTTTATCATCGGAATTTTGTTGCATTCCAACAATGCAAACTTCAGAGTCATATTTTCCGTGCATTTTATTTCGTTTCAATTCCCAAATTTCAAGTCAATTGCATGCAGAGAAAAATTTACAGCTCAAAGTGTCAAAATTGATAAAAATTATGATGCTGAAGTTTGCAACGTTGGAATGCAACGAAAAATATTTGAATTTATTGATGATTCGTTCGATTTTCAACGTCATCCCAAATTTTCAAGCCAATGTGCTTTTCGGGTGGCAAAAATCGATCATTTTATTATCGTAATTACATTCTGCGCTCGAATTATCATTTTTGCTAAGGATAAAAAACTAATTTCGTTGCATTCCAACGATGCAAACTTCAGAGTCATTTTTCAACATTTTTTCGGTTAATGAATGGGAACGATCGCTGTAAAATCAGATGCTCAATTTATTTAGGGAACGGATTCGAACGTTTGGCTCTCGTAAGCAGCCCGTCCTAATTCGGGGCTTTATTTATTCAGCGCGAACAAGAAGGGATCGACATTGTAAACCACTCGAACTTTTCAGAAAGGTTTATCCGAGTCTCAGAGCTTCCGGATGGCGTATGCATGCACAACTCGTGATGCTACGAATTCTATAAGCAGCAGAAGCTTTTCGCTTCAAAATTTCATTCCCAAAAGCCCGATTTTTGTTGTACGAGTTTGACGAATTTGTTATTACGTTTAGAATCCTGAGACGATTTTCATTCAACCTGTGAAAACTCACGTGGGCGTAATTTGGCGTTAAGAACCAGAAAACGCGAGAGTATCACTTTCATTCACCGAAAAACGTCGGAAATCTCAAACAAAGGTACGCGTCTGTTGTTCTTTCATCAGAAATTCCGCAGATGCACTTGCACATGTGCTCTCGGCTCTTGCATATCTTGGCACCAGACAGAAAAGCTCAGCTGGTGCATAAATTTGCTCGCAACGGATGAACGAGCCTCAAACTGACCGAGCCCGATCGCGCGAAACGTTAAACAATAGCAAAGGCGAACGGAGAACGCCTCCGAGAATTTCCTCGCGACCAAACGGTCCCGAAATCGAAAGATCAAAAAAAAATTCCCTTCCCTTTCCTTTTAGTTGATTGTGACAAAATTCGACCAAATTAATCACCCAAACATCATTAAAAAAAACGCAAATATAATGAAAAAAAAAATCGTAACGAGTCTCGATTGAATGGAAAAAATTTAAATTTCCCAGCAGCTCAAAAATCTCGATGGAGATCGTGAGATTTGGAAGAAATCATTGTAAATTAAATCGAATCAAAATTAATTGCATCAAAATCGATTCAGTCGTGCGGAATGTCCACGAGAGAAATCGCAACGTAATGATGCAATCTAATTAATTCTATAGCCGAGTCTAGAAGGTCGTGAATCAATCGATAAACAAATAAATCATTAAATATGCGACACAGTGAAAAAAGAACGAGTTGTGCAAGAAAATAGTTCGCGATTTGCGTGGGAGATCGAGCGCGCTCTCTATAATCCTCGTATTTTATCTCAGTTCGTATATTTATTTTGCTTTTTTCCAGCTCTTAGCTCGGAGATTTATTGCTCGTAATAACGGGTGCATTCAACGTGGTCGAGCGATTGCGGTAATGTTATCTCATCCGTCGATTATTACCTGCGAGATATTTGTAATTCAATCGAGGAGTCATGCGAGGAATTTCAAATCTCTCGATCCCCACCGCGTTGTGAGTTTTTCAATATTTACGTTGAAAATAAAACACAAATGCCCGCGAACCACGTGGCCCGACGAGAGAGTCTACCAGGTGAACGGACTCCTCGTACAGAAACGAAGTTTGCTCATGTTTTATGAACGAAAAATCGAGCACGAGCACGAGCATCAGGAAAAAAAATAACCGAAAATAAACTTCACGTCTGATGCCCCATATTTATACAAACAATTATTGTACAATTAACGTTGAAATGATTGTACAAAAAACTTTGCGATCGATATCTACTCCGGCGATCGCGAAACAGGAAAACGAATGCATAAGATTCGCCCGTCTAGACGTAGATAATTGAAAATTTCCTCTATCCAAAATTAATCATTTGAATATTTTACGGATTACGACTTTTCTTCATAATCAAGGCAAAATTTATTCCGCTTTGTTGAAAGAATAACGAGTCGGGTTACCGAACGTCTGATACGAAATGCAGTTTTTAAAAGTTACTAATTTCCACACGACACTCAACAAGTTTGACACTTTTTAATGAATACTTTAAAATCATGCCCAACACGATTATTTCGAACCGACGATTCGATCAATCGTCGTGAATTTTTCATGACTCTGAAGTTTGCAACGTTGAGATGCAACGAAAAACATTTTTTCCATTGATTATTTATCGAATTTTGAAAATCGTGGCAATTTTTCAAGTCGATTGAGTTTTTTGATCGCAAGAGAGAATCGTTTTATTGGCTGGACCAAATATTCAATAATTATTATTCGCTCTGGTGAAGAAATAACAGAATTTCGTTGTATTCCAACGATGCAAACTTCAGAATCATAATTTTTCGATACTTTATAATTTTTTATTCGTCCCACGACATTTTTATCGAATTTTCGAAATATAAATATTTAATAAGCAATAAACTACATTTTCATTCTCTTTTCTCCGAAGGCATAAAGTTTACGCAACGCAATCTTTATTTTGACTGATGCATCGACGATAGTCGATTCGATCGACGCGGAGAGTTCCTGATTTAAAAAACAATATCAAAGAGTCTCGTGTACGTTCCGTACACATTGAAGAGGGTGAAAAGACAATTCGAGGCGAGGAGCTGTCACGCAGAAAATCTCTATTCGAAAACTGCAATTTACTTCCTACCGTGAGGGAAAAGAAATAGAACGATCGCGTCAATTTTCGCCCCTCGCAAAATACACAAAGTCACCTCAATTGAAAACCTCATTGTCGACGTTGAAGCTGCAAAATGAATTATTATTCGCGTTAATTCTTTAAAAAACTGCACAACGATCGATATTTGACAAATGGGAAGCTTCGAATTTACGCTCGACTATTTCGATCATCCCTCAGCTGCACAGTTTTTGGCTTGAAGTAGAGAGATCAAATGCGCGAAATTAGGAATAATTTGACGCGATTAATTGGCTGATCATATGCCGCTGGCCAGCACGAGAAACGTCGTTCTGGAAAACTCAACGAAAATGATATGTGGTTTGAATTCCATCCCTCCCTCCTAACAAACTGAGTGGCGATGATCGGAACGAGTATCAAACTCGTTAACGCGATTATTCATTTGTTCAACAATGCTCCCGACTTGCCCATAATTGGTTTAATTACGCTCGATACGAAATCGCGGCAAATTTTTCGATGCATTTCATCCAATCACCCAAAAACTCAAGCCCAAATGACTCTGAAGTTTGCAACGTTGAGATTCAACGAAAAACATTTTTTCCATTGATTATTTATTGAATTTTGAAAATCGTCGCAATTTTTTGAGTCGATTGAGTTTTTTGGTCGCAAGAGAGAATCGTTTTATTGGCCGTACCAAATATTCAATAATAATTATTGACCTTGGCCTCTTTTTTGTTCATTTTTCAAAACAAACAAATTCCAAAAACATACGAAATCGAGTGTCTCAAAAAAAAACCAAAACCGGGCAACTATTTTTTATTTTTCGACCGAGCACATTCAAATTTCCATTACGAATATTTGGCCAGTAGAAATTAATCTCATCAGTAATCAGAAACGATCGATGTTTGATTTCCAAAATTGCACTTTTTGCCAAATACATCGAACGAAATCCTTATTGACTTTTCCTTTGATTTTTTTTTATTAAATAAACATTTTTAAATCAATTTAAATAATTAATTAATTATTCAATTCAATAATTTAATGATCAAATAATTAATTAATAATAATTATCAATTAATAATTAATTAATTAGTTAATTCAATAATTCAATGATCAAATAATTAATTAATAATAATAATTAATAAAAAATTGAATAAAAAAAACATACACGGAAGATTTCTCGAGCTAGGAGCATAAAACAAAAATAGAGTGACGCGTATCACGTACCGACGTATTTACCGAAGAGTATACATGTCATGATTCGTGAATTTATAACGGATACAAACTTAATTGGAAACAGTGCAAATTTGAGCGGTGAATTAAATTGAATGAATACATTTGACCGAACGGAGAGCTATCGTGAATGAAATTTCGGAGTGGCTGTTAAATTATAGCAAAAAGCTCATCAAG
Source organism: Diadegma fenestrale (assembly GCA_037043255.1). Classification (NCBI taxonomy): domain Eukaryota; kingdom Metazoa; phylum Arthropoda; class Insecta; order Hymenoptera; family Ichneumonidae; genus Diadegma; species Diadegma fenestrale. Next base: position 14,037,986 of record CM073317.1, read on the forward strand.
GTAAACGCACTCAACGGAAATCAGAGATAAATAATTCAATGGCAGGATGAATTACAATTAATCAGAGTGAATGTCTGAAGTAAACATTTTTTGTGTTTATTTCTGATCAGCCGAATCCAGAGAGATGGAAAATTAGATGATTTATTTATTAGACTCGGTGCAGCGAATGAAAATTTGGCCTCGGAATTTATTAACCAAATTAGTTAGCGCACCGATTGCGAATATCTCGACATTTGGTAATGGACCAACGGTTAGGGGCTGATTACAGGCAATTGCGCCAACCGATACGTCGGAATTAATATCCTAACCGTGTTTTATAGAACAAACTTGACATATATATACGCTGCAATATATTTTCTCGCATATAGCTATATAATTAGACGAGGTTATGAAGTGGAGGAGAATTGTTGGCATTACCACACGATTCTGGTGCTCCGCTCCCTATTCCCCACGTATGGGAATGACTCTTGCATGTTTTACGTTTCGAATCAATGTTTTTGCATAATTCAAAAGCGTTGCCTGCGCGTTTCTTCTCAGCCTTATATACGACCACACGAATACACGATAATTCAGCAGCGTGTATTTTTGGATTTTCGAAACTGCAACTTTATTTCACCAAATGAATAAGAAACTCGATCGATTTTACTTTGACTATAAAATCGTATGAGACGCGTCGTTAGTCTCGGAATATTCAAAATTTCTTGCTATATAGTCGCGAGAATGCAACACGCACGCGTGCTCACCCCATAAGTCGTGGTCATAGTAAATCCAGTGCGGATCACATATGTTCTCGTCTAGTCATGTGCAGGATGGTATGCACTCTGGCGCCACGGATTAAACATTCACGAAGCTCTCTCGCTGTCTTTCCCTTTCTCTCTTTTTATCTATCGTTCTGCCCCGTCCGACGGAACGTTCTTTTCCTCTTTCCAGTCTTGAAAAAGATATGTGCTGTTTGTTACCTCTGCCAGAAACCACTCGAAATAAACATCGTGACTTGGGTCGTAATGAGAAATATTTGAGATAAAGAAAAATTGTTTATTCATACGAGGGGACGAAAGAGAACAAAAGTTTCAATGACTCTGAAGTTTGCATCGTTGGAATTCAACGAAATTCATTTTTATCTTAGGTAAAAATAATTGTTCAAGTGCATAATGTAATTACGATGATAAAAAGATCGATTTTTGCCACCGGACAAGCATATGGGCTCGAAAAATTTGTATGATATTGAAAATTCAACGAATCATCAATAAATTCAAATATTTTTCGTTCCATTCCAACGTTGAAAACTTCAGCATCATAAAGTTCATTTCCAGTCCAGATGACGTTGAAGTTTGCATCGTTGCAATGCAACAAAATTCATTCCATTTGTGGCAAAACTCTTTATAAATATGTACAATGTTATTGAAATGATAAAACGATCGATTTTTGCGGCCCAAAAAGTATATAAACTCGAAAAATTTCGATGTTTTGTAAAATTGAACAAATTATCAATAAAAATAAGAATTTTTCGTTGGATTCCGACGTTGCGAACTTCAGCCTCATGCTTAAATGACGTTTAAGTTTGCATCGTCGCAATCCAACGAAATTCATTCATTTCGTGGTAAAACTCTTGATAAAAATGTACAATGTTATTAAAATGATAAAACGATCGATTTTTGCGGTCCAAAAAGTAAATAAACTCAAAAAATTTCCATTATTTATAAAATTGAACAAATTATCAATAAGAAAAAGTATTTTTCGTTGCATTCCAACGTTGCGAACTTCGGCCTCATCGGTCCAGTGTGTTTTATCCGAAAAATCAATGAGGCGGTGCAACAATTAGGGCCGAAAAAAAGGACTCGAAAAATTCTGGTTAATCCAAGGAAAAATTTCGTGCCATGACCGCCAGATTTACAGATTGATTGATTGAAACAATACGATTATTTAACGCGACGAATCCGACTGATATAAAAAAAAATTCCAGGGTCAAACAGTTCGGCAGATCGTTCGAATGAATCTGCTAACGAATTTCATTATCGAAACTGTTCATTGCCGGTATAAATCAAGCGAGGAAGAGACAGAGAGTGAGAAGGAAAAGCCGGCGCAGAGATATGTGACGCCACAGTCCAACGCGAAACTCATCTAACCTTTCCCGGGCAGACGAGTTAATTGAACGCAATTGCGATTGGGTCATTTTCTCTTGTCGTTCTCCACAGAGAATACCAATGACAAAAATCGATTCATCCATGTTTCCTGCTCGTTCAATCCTCCCCAATACGACTTTCTTTTTCTCATATTCCGTTTCATATCTTTCGCGAGCTCATACACAATTTCGCGGCTATCTAAACTTGTAAAGAACGTTGCAATTACTTTCCCGACCTCGACTCAGACCGATAAAAAGTCGAATTGCTTTCTGTTGGACACAAGTCACGAAAAACAGTTCATGCTTGGTAAACAACATTTTTCTTCGATCGTTATCAACAAGTTGGTCGCCTACAATTTACACTAATTTCGATCAATTGCCAGCTGCAATCAAAGTTGCATTTTCTTGAGCTGATGGCGCGATATCGGTCGTTTAATTTGTTAAATAAAAATGCTGTATCGTTGTCGGAATGGCTGACGTTTCTTATTCGAATAAAATGTTTTTCCGTGCCCTTTTATCAAGTTTATTTCCGTTCAAAAGCAAACTCGAGCGTTTCCTTCGTGCTGGACCTTTTACGGTGTCATTTTTATTCATACAGCCCAATTGCAAGCCTCTGCTATTTGTATTTACCCTTCGACGTCACGGAGAAACTTGTCCTGACGTATCAACCTACAGTCGGAGACAAAATTCGTTCCGTTTTGTTATTCGTTTGGCAATTAGCCAAATTGGCTAAAGTTCGTGCAACTTTGCGCTGACACAAATGCTCCGGCCAAACTTGTTGAGAGACCGAAGAAAAGAGTGAGGGAAAGAGAGGCCGAGAAAGCTTTTGCCAGCAATCGTCTGAGGCTTTTATCGTCTCGAATAAACGCATCGGAGAAGGCACGATGAAAGGAAAACCGTCGCTCTTTTATCTCCGATGTGTCTTAATTAATCGATTCCAGTGATGGACAGCGTCACCAAGCACGAAGATGGATGAGACGGAGAAATTATACAGACTTTTTTTACACCATCTCTGAATTTCTCATTACACTCGGCTCGAATATTCGTGTCGAACGAATAATTAATCTACTCTCTTGATTCATTCCCTCCAATCAAATTCCCATCGACAAACTCAATTTCCTCTGGACAAGACACAATTCGATTTTTTCAAATGTTCCCATACCGAAAAATGTTGCGCGCAGTTTCGAAGAAAATTTGTCGTCATTACTGCGTGCTAATTTTATACACTGAAAATTCAATTTTGTCAAAAAACGTCGATATTTTGTTGAATACAGCGAACTAAATATTTTGGGATGATTTCAAAATTTTCGTTATTTCGACAATATTTTTCATTGTAACGGAACTGTCAGCAAAATTTACGATTGGAATGACAAAAATTTACTTTCCGAAAACGATTTTCCAGAATGTTTTTTGCTGGAATGACAAAATTTTCGTGATTTTTCGAAAAAACGTTTAGTTGGACGGATCCAACTAAATATCGATCTTTTTCAACAAAATTTTCTTTTCACTGGAAGCTCAATTAATGAGCGCAAGACCTATAATTATGACGAAAATAATTTGAACAAAAAGATAGAGTGCATGAGGCTGAAGTTTGCGACGTTGGAATTCAACGAAAAATTCCGTTTCATTGATGATTCGTTGAATTTTAAAAATAATCCAAATTTTTTGAGCCGCGATATACTTTTTGGGTCGGAAAAATCGATCGTTTCAACCCCGCAATTACATTCTGCATTTAAATAATAAGCTTAGCCACAGAAAAAAAAGAATTTCGTACGAAGTTTGCAACGAAAAATATTTGATTTTATTGTTGATTCGTTCAATTTTCAATGTCATCCAAATTTTTCGAGCCGATTAGTTTTCGAGTGGCAAAAATCGATCATTTTATCATCGTAATTAAATTCTCCATTTAAATGATTATTTTTGGCAAATATAAAAAAGAATTTCGTTGCCTTCCAACGATGCAAACTTCAACGTCGTTAGAATGAATCCTCTGAATTGTGCAAGCTCGTAAAATAAAGTTTCGTTAATGATTATAATTAGCAAAAAAAAAAAAAAGCACGATAAACGAAGCGACGTGGTTAATGAAGGGAAGTCAACGCGGGTGAATGAGTGACAAAGTGGATTGCTGAAAGAGAAGAAGGACGTGGAAATAGGAATAGAAAAGCATCGGTTGGATGAATCGAAACACGTTCATTAATAAATTGGAAAGAGGCGAAGAGGCTTTTACGACGGGGCGGTGTGAAAACGTCGAGATTTCGGAAATTGGATCGGCACGTAGTAACTTGAGAGCGCGAATACGATCTAAAGAGGAAACTCGCTGGACTGATGGAAGAAGGAGAAGTTGTGCCCTGCTCCCCTGGCAGCATCGCAAGCACACGATAAAATATCGCCCGTTCTCGCTTTCGTCTACGTGACTCGATTATCCAAGAATTAAATCTTGACGAAGCGAGCGAGAGAGAGAGAGAAAATTTCCTCGTGATTTCTCGAGACTCTTTTTGGCCGTAAAAGCTCGGTTAACCGCGGCTCGGCCCGCTCGAGCCTCGGGCGTTACGATCTCTCGCAAAAAAAAGCTCGAAAAAGACCACAAAATATCGCAACAAACAGACGCACACGTCAATCAATTCTTTTTTGCCCTCGGTAAGCGTTCATTTCTCGTGAAATGGCTCGGGAACAAAAAGACGTGAAAAAATATATATCGATGAGCACACATTGCACGGTAGAGTTTTTTTTTTCACCGCCGTATTGATTATTGGTCAATAAAGGCGGAAAAAAAACTCGTGCTGGTCGACCAAATATCAAAATGAAGCCGCACGTGTGTGCTCGCTTCTCCACGGGCCTATCACGAAGATTGGAAATGAAAAAACAATATGTACTGGGCAAGAGAGAGAATACGAGAAATATCGATAATAACAATGAACAAGACAATGATTTACCCCGCGCCACGATGTATGATGGACCGAAAAAAAATCTCATCCTGCCGAATCCATCGATATATAGATGACACACTGCAGCTTCACCATGACAACATATCCCGGGGAATCGTTAAATTATCGTTCATAAGTTACGAAACATTTAGTACAATTGACCCCGACGTTCGTGCTCGTACAATTATAAACGCGATCGAATACGTAACAATGACGTTGAGGTTTGCATCGTTTCAATGCAACGAAATTCATTCATTTTGTGGCAAAACTCTTGATAAAAATGTACAATGTTATTACAATGATGAAACGATCGATTTTTCCGGCCCAAAAAGTAAATAAACTCGAAAAATTTCAATGTTTTAGAAAATTGAACAAATTATTAATAAAAATAAGTATTTTTCGTTGCATTCCAACGTTGCAAACTTCAGCCTCATGCTTAAATGACGTTGAAGTTTGCATCGTTGCAATCCAACGAAATTCAATCATTTTGTGACAAAACTCTTGATAAAAATGTACAATGTTATTAAAATGATAAAACGATCGATTTTTGCTCCCCAACAAGTTTATAAACTCGAAAAATTTCGATGTTTTAGAAAATTGAACAAATTATCAATAAAAATGAGTGTTTTTCGTTGCATTCCAACGTTGCGAACTTCAGCCTCATGCTTAAATGACGTTGAAGTTTGCATCGTTGCAATCCAACGAAATTCATTCATTTTGTGGCAAAACTCTTGATACAAATGTATAATGTTATTAAAATGATAAAGCGATCGATTTTTGCGGCCCAACAAGTATATAAACTCGAAAAATTTCGATGTTTTGTAAAATTGAACAAATTATCAATAAAAATGAGTATTTTTCGTTACATTCCAACGTTGCGAACTTCAGCCTCATTACGTAACATACAAAATCGACGATAATTCAAAAATTTGCTTTTTCATGAAATCAGTAAATCTCGGTCGAATAATTAAAAATAAATTGATCAAAATGTGAACTTCGAATCGACTTTGTGGTTTTGGACAAAAAAAACCTGCAATTTCTTATTTTTCGAAATTTCGTTTCGCGTTACTGTCACATTTATTTAATTAGTGAGGAAGAATGGAGAAAAAAAATAACGGCACGACGAGTTTGTCACAGAACGAGCTTCATCACGCGCCCTATCTGCGTGTCGGTGCTGCAGTTACGCGTCAATACGACATCGTGCAGTCGCTCGAATAATGAATCCCGTCCGAACGCAAATGAAGAAAAAAACGAGTGGAAATGGAGGCAAATTGAGGATACACGAGAACGGCGCAACAACAGAGAGGACTCTCGCTTTTCTTTACCTTTTTTACTCTTTATTTTCTATTCATTCTCGGCCTCTTTTTTCCTCTTTCGTTCCGATTCATCCCAATTCCCAATTGCGATGCACGGACTGACGAAATGTTCGTTAATGTTTTCTGGCATTTTGTAGCTCAATGCTGAGATTGTAAATCAACTGGAAAGGAAATCTTTGCTCTCTAATCCCGAAACTTGACGCTAAAATACTTTGCAAAGAGCTTTTCCTTCCAAGCCGACAGATTTTCGCTCAATTTTTCACGCCCCTAATAAATAATTTAATTCGACGAAACGATTTTTTGATCCGACTACGCGATTCCCTGCATGCCAAACGCCAGCTCAATTTTGTGCAATTTATTGCGCATGAGTTGCCAACTTTTTCCATAATTTTTAGTCATATCATATCGTTTGATCGTCGATTCCCGGCGGGCAATATAAAAATGATTAAAAACGTGCGCTGTTCAAAGAGAAATTGATTTAAATGGTACATTACACTTTGAGCAATGATCGATTACGTCACACAAAGTCTCTCGGTACAGAATGTCATACCGTCTACAAAATTTCGCACACTGAAAAGAAAATTTTGTTGAAAAAGATCGATATTTTGTTGGATACGTTCAACTAAACGTTTTTTTCGAAAAATCACGAAAATTTTGTCATTCCAGCGAAAAACATTCTGGAAAATCTTTTCGGCAAGTAAATTTTTGTCATTCCAATGGTAAATTTTGCTGACAATTCCGTTACAATGAAAAATATTGTCGAAATAACGAAAATTTTGAAATCATCCCAAAATATTTGGTTCGCCGTATTCAACAAAATTTCGACGTTTTTTGACAAAATTGAATTTTCAGTGCAACTATACGCGGTTCGGGTGGAAACGTTCGAAGCGAACAATTGTATTCAACGCAATTGCAAAGTCTCTCAATAACGAAAGTTGAAACACGATGCGATGAAATTCATGATATGGAATATGATCGCGTTTCGAATTGAGTTTGCATTTTTTTTCGACCATCCATTCATGCTATAGGCGATCAAGTTTATTGATGAAATGTTCTTTATTTGCTGCTCGTGGATTTATCAATTTTTCGCACTCGAATACGAGATCGAATCGGCGATCCAGCATTTTATTTTTCAATTAATTAAGCCGCTCTTGATCAAATGTAATAATCCAATGATCCTCGTTTTGGTACTTTTCCAAATGTGTATTTTGATCAGATCGCGAGTTGGGCATGGAGCGTGAGTACACATCGCGTGTATATTAATTTATTGCTATTACCATTCGACAGATTAATTGCCACTGAGCATGATTCGGTGCATTCCGAAGACAATTTGGAGGGTTAAACACATTAAAAATATCGCATTGTGTTTTTATATATGAAGCAGCTCGCAATCGATTTTAATGGCCAAATAATATTCGTTCGTGCACTGCACTCTACCAAATGTATATTTTGATGGAATTCCGGATTCAGCATATAATCATGAATCTGCGAATGCGTTTCATACGAATTTGCTATTACGATCCAACTGGTTAATTTCTATTGTGCATAATTCGTTGAATTCCAAAGATCATTTCAAGAGATTAAGCACATGAAAAGGCTCGTGGTTTTTACAAAAAAAAACGATCCAATTACGATTGTAATTTGTCGTAATAAATCGAATCGTAAATGAACCGATAAAGCAATTTTCCACCTGATACCTCGGAAAGGGAGGATTTAAAAAATTAATTAATACGAGTGTGGATTAATCATGGAAAATCGTAATGAATGTATTGAATTATTTTGTATAAATTGACGAGAGCGTTGCGCGAGCTCGAAAAATGGCTTTTCGATGATTCTTTCAGCTCGCAATGGCCATTGCGCGTTCCGCAGTGAAAATGCGAAACATTTGGAATTGTAAATACGCCAGTTAGTTGACGGAAAGCTTGAAATATTGTTGAATTTGATGAAACGTGGCTTATTTTACAAATTCCAAACATTCTGCTTCGTGCCTGCTCCGCGTTTGCTATTTTGCCTCTGGATTTTTCAAAGCCAATCACGCTCGAGCAATGGCTTTGGCGAAATTCCATCAGGCGCTAAGTATCATCTTAGCGACGCACAAAACGGCAGAGCGCCGTCCAATATCACGAGAGCAGCAAGAGGCGCGTGTTTCGAGAGCTTTATTATTCTCGCACCGCGGAAACACGTACACAGTGTCCCCAAAGTCCTCGCGTTACAACTTGAAAAGTGCAAACGTCATGAAATTGCGGAAAATCTTTTTTGTCATCAATCAATCGATGAATTTTCATTCCTTATCCACCATTTTTCCAATATTTCGCATCGACTCCACATTAGGCCATAATTCCGCGATTCTGTTCTCTTCGTGATGGAAAATTCTGCAAACACCCTTTATATGTGTTTGTATATGGCGAAGGCTTGACTGTACGAAATATACGCGAGCACGCAACGCACTACACGAATCAGGACTCACAAGGGTGCGTGCGAACCGTGAGAATTAATTAACGCGCGGTCCAGGAATAATTCATGAGAGTTTGGAGCGCGCCGAACGCAGCGGCCTCTCTCGACTGCTGGTGGAGAAAACGAGATGAAAACAGAGTTTTCGACGTAGCTTTTTCCCCGAAGCAAATCCTTTCCTCACTCCGTCCTGCTCGCCGCAACCAGAGGGCGCGGTTTCGCTGCTTTTCACTGGATGAGTTTACCAAATAGCCAGTTTGGCTAGTTTCAAACAAAAAGCGAGAGAGGGAGAGAGATTGGAGCACGCAACAGAGACAAAGAGATAAAATTTCGAGCACACACGTTACAGAGTACAACATTGCAATTGGATTTTCATCCTGAATTTTTTGCCGCAGCTAATCCGCGGATCGCAACGCGGTATTTCCGCTCAACCTGCTTTTAACCCTTCATAACCTTTTCCACCCTTCCGCCCCCATGACTCCACGTTCCGCGAAACCCCCTTTGCATCTAGTCTTTCATTTCACCGCAATAATCCTCGATCTGCGAATATGCACGACGTTTCCATATTTTCAACCATTTTTCTCTTCTTTTTTTTCCATTTCTCTCATCACGAAAACTCTTTTATTTTCATTATTCTGCGGAGCGATCTGCCTGACCATCGTCGCTCATCGCAGCTTCCAGTAACCCAAAAGTTTCCTGCTACCATCTCGTCAAAAATACTTTCCACCTCGACATTTCGGCGCAGAGTCGACTGCAAGATTATTCCAATGATTCAAGTTTATAAAACGTTAAATATATATATTACATATGCCAAATGATAACTGACGTCCGTGGAATACTCACGAAGAAATTCTGACATGACTCTGAAGTTTGCATCGTTGGAATGCAACGAAATTCACTTTTATCTTTGACAAAAATAATTATCCAAATGCAGAATGTAATTACGATGATAAAATGATCAATTTTTGCTATTTGAAAAGCATATCGGCTCGAAAAATTTGTATGACATTAAAAATTGAACGAATCTTGAATAAAATTCAATATTTTTCGATGCATTCCAACGTTGCAAACTTCAGCATCATAATTTTTATCAATTTTGACACTTTGAGCTATAAATTTTTCTCTGCATGCAATTGACTTGAAATTTGGGAATTGGAACGAAATAAAATGCACGGAAAATGTGACTCTGAAGTTTGCACCGTTGGAATGCAACGAAATTCATTTTTATCTTTGACAAAAATAATTATTCAAATGCAGAATGTAATTACGATGATAAAATGATCCATTTTTGCTATTTGAAAAGCATAGCGGCTCGAAAAATTTGTATGACATTAAAAATTGAACGAATCTTGAATAAAATTCAATATTTTTGGATGCATTCCAACGTTGCAAACTTCAGCATCATGAATTGGTTGGTTGATGGAAATTTTAGTGGCTCCTTCAGTTTCTCTCCTATTCTGAAACTCATCATTTGTCTGTTCGGGGCTAACATGCCCTGAATAATTTGAGAAACGATTTTCTGATGACTGTCAAGATCGAAATATTTTAGGCGACAAATGTATTATTTCGGAGTGACGTTTGCCTCGACAATGTATTTCATATTTTAGTAATTAATGCAGCAGAGAGTTATTTCGAGATGGCAATAAATGAGGAGCGTGCACTTTGGAGACTTTTATTACGAGGTGCCAACCGGACGCTCCGTACGATTTTTATTACGGATTCTTGTGGATTTTATTTCATTCCTTTCGCGAAGTCTCGTCAGGATCCTCGTCACGGAGAAACTTGGTATAAGTTACTTGACTTTGCCTCGCGACTCGGGGGTCGGGGAAACATCTATCGGGAAAAAAAAGTGGCGAATAAGTGCGACAATTCCAGGGAAGTTAATGCCGGCTGTACCGAGTTTTGCTATTTTAGTCTCGCACAAAGAAACGTCAGAGCGATTCCAACTGGAACGACCTTTCGTAGAGCCCTTTTCGGAATTCTCAACGAAGCCCATCGACCTATGGCGCGCTCGCGATCAACTGAGACTTTACGACCTTATAGCTTATTGAGAAGCCCACCAAGTATACGTTTTATAGGTGTGAGAATCGAGCCCCTCAAAGAGAGGGAGAGAGTATATGACCTAATTCGCAAAAGGCACGATATTCGATCGAGTGCACCAGTCACCAAAGGAATACGGAATTCTTCAACGGAACTAAGATGATTTACGAGCATTAACGAAAAGTTTACGCAGCAGCCACTAATTTCATGTTTGCCACGTTGAAATACAACGAAAAATATCTGATTTCATTGATAATTTCTTCAGGTTTCAATATCATCCAAATTTATCCAGCCGAAATGCTTTTTAGGGCTTAAAATTGATCATTTTATCATCGTAATTAAATTCTGCACTTGAATTTTTACTTTTGCTAAAGATAAAAAAGAATTTCGTTGCATTACGACGATGCAAACTTCAGAGTCATCTTTTTTTTCAATTCCTAACCGAGATCCCACTCCAGGCTCGAAAATGTTCCTGGACTGAGAAATAATCAATGAGGCTAGGAAAAAATATAACGATAGAGACGAGACCATTTCTCATTTCGATTTCGAATACTTTAGGCTCGACCTTGATGATGCGGAAGTTTGCAACGTTGGAATACAACGAAAAATATCTGATTTTATTGATGATTTGTTCAGGTTTCAATATCATCCAAATTTATCCAGCCGAAATGCTTTTTGGGGCTTGAAATCGATCATTTTATCATCGCAATTACATTCTGCACTTGAATTATTATTTTTGCTAAGGATAAAAAAAAATTTCGTTGCATTACAACGATGCAAACTTCAGAGTCATCAGAATATCCTGGTGAGAAATTGGCCAATTTTCCGGCGTTTTGATTGATTTTATAATCGATAATTATGCTCGGATCAAGAATGAAAAGGTGAATCGTGACAGTTGAAAGAGCATTGCGATCTGCTTCTCATAAACACCTGCTTTCCCGCAGTAGTCAAAAGTTCTCACGGATGAGGAGAAAGAAAGAAGGGGGCGAGAGAGGCTGAGGGTCAAGCCGAGAGTCTCTCCATTACTCAAGGAGGCAAGTATAGCTGAAGATTCGCGAGAGTTTCCCTTCCAATTAGAGTTGCTCTCAACTGATGAGAATGAGAGGAGGTGGAGGAAAAAGATTTCAAAAAGATTTCCTTTAGCCATAGTTCATGTCTATGAAAGTTTCCTCGCGTCAACCGCTTAAATATGAATGAAGATTTAGTCAAAGCTGCACTTTCTCTCATGAATGTCCGCGTGTAGTTGACCCCGCGGTGACTCCGCTAAATCTATTTCCGCGTGATCGCACGAAAATTGCGAAAAAGGAAAAACCATCGATCCAATAACGACTCTCTTTGTGTTCTTGTCCGCACTTCCGCCTCCATAGTTTTCCTCGTTTCTTTCTTTCTCTTTGCCTCTTCAACGTCCCATCCTTTTCTCGATTTTTCTCTCACTTTCCCATGTTTCTTATATCGCCAATTCTTACGTGTCCATAAAGAGTAAACACGCTTGAATATCAAACACACGAGGCGCCGAGCAACTCTCGAATATTTTATTCCAACAAAACCGCAAATTTTCCTATAGCCTCTGTATCACACTTTCACCCTCGAGATTCAAGCCGCGTTACAAGTCCAATAAATTGTCGTCTCACGCGAAAGCTAAAGAAAAAAGCGGCCACTCTGGGCCTTTGACCTTTTCATATTCCCCACGCAGATTGTAAGCCAACAAAAGAAACGCAAAACAAAGTACGTGAATTATCTCATACGATAGTAAACATACCGCGATACTCCGCGTACCGATCGCGTGAATCTTCCCTCTGAATGATGCTGAAGTTTGCAACATTGGAATGCACCGAAAAATATCTGATTTTATTGATGATTTGTTCAGGTTTCAATATCATCCAAATTTATCCAGTCGACATGCTTTTTGGGGCTTGAAATCGATCATTTCATCATCGCAATTAAATTCTGCACTTGAATTATTACTTTTGCTAAAGATGAAAAAGAATTTCGTTGCATTACCACGATGCAAACTTCAGAGTCATCTTTTTTTTCAATTCCTAACCGAGATCCCACTCCAGGCTCGAAAATGTTCCGGGACTGAGAAATAATCAATGAGGCTAGGAAAAAATTTAACGATAGAGACGAGACAATTTCTCATTTCGATTTCGAATACTTTAGGCTCGACTTTGATGATGCTGAAGTTTGCAACGTTGGAATACAACGAAAAATATGTGATTTTATTGATGATTTGTTCAGGTTTCAGTATCATCCAAATTTATCCAGCCGAAATGCTTTTTGGGGCTTAAAATCGATGATTTTATAATCGTAATTAAATTCTGCACTTGAATTATTACTTTTGCTAGAGATAAAAAACGAATTTCGTTGCATTACGACGATGCAAACTTCAAAGTCGTCCCCTGACTACGTAATTTCGTTCCCCATGCTATTTTTTAATTTATCAAAACTCCCTGCTGGATAATCGGGAAGTTTGTTTTCCTTGAGCCTGGAGGAAATTTGGAAACGACAGGATCTAAGCTGAAGATAAATGGACCCTAGATCGCGATCCTCCAGCAGGGGATCGCACTATTTTTAGAAGGAGCAAATCTCACCCTGGGGGTGAGAACGTTTGAAGAATACGATTCTTCCTAATACGCCAGCGGGTGGGGCACGATAAAAACAGCAAACTCTTGAATTTCGATTAAAAACTCGACAGAATGTTTTCCTTATTAATCACAATGAATTTCCAAAGAAAAAATTCAAAACTGATTCTCCCCAAATTGTATGCAAACATTTTTTTTAATTCCAAGTACAACGAATTCTGAATCGCGGACAACGAGATTTTCGATACAGAACAAATATTTGAGGAATATGATTCGAATCTTTGTAAGAGGGCAGCAAATCGAAGTTACTGCGTGGGAGACAGTACGAAAGCGCTGCGGCGGATTGGTTGGGGGACGATTCGCCGGCAGTCAACACGACAAAGACATTAGCCCTCGGTGAAGGGGGATAAAAGTTGGCCGTCGGCGAAATCCTGGGGATAGCCATTAGGCGGAAAAAATAAAAGAGGTTTAACGGAGATGGTAATACACGTGGAGAAAATCCGTATATAGATGTGTGTGTTATACATAGTGATAAGAGATCGATGAAGATTCTCGTGTATGCTGAAAATTGTCTGCTCTAAGTGGTCTCAAAGGATGTCACGTTGAGACAAATTGATTTTCCTGAGGCAAAGTTTAAGGCCTGAGGGTTCGAGCGTCGTGGATGGTAGTGAAAATCTTTTTGTAGAGTTGTTTTCGGATGCATGGGTTCGCTCGATTTCTTCAGTCTCGTTCTTCGCTCGTTACCGAAACTTGAAACTGTCTGGACTTTTTTCGATGAGTGCGAAATGGAGCTTTCTCACTTTCTATATGACGCTGAAGTTTGCAACGTTGGAATTGAACGAAAAATATTCCTTTTCAATGATGATTCGTTGAATTTTGAAAAAAATCAAAGAATTTTCCACCGATATACTTCTTGGGTCGGAAAAATCGATCGTTTCAAGCTCGTAATTAAATTCTGCATTGAAATAATAAACTTAGCCACAGAAAACAAAGAATTTCGTTGCCTTAACTGAAAATTCAATTTTGTCAAAAAACGTCGATATTTCGTTGAATACGGCGAACTAAATATTTTGGGATGATTTCAAAATTTTCGTTATTTCGACAATATTTTTCATTGTAACGGAACTGTCAGCAAAATTTACGATTGGAATGACAAAAATTTACTTTCCGAAAACGATTTTCCAGAATGTTTTTTGCTGGAATGACAAAATTTTCGTGATTTTTCGAAAAAAACGTTTAGTTGAACGTATCCAACAAAATATCCATCTTTTTCAACAAAATTTTATTTTCAGTGTTGCAACGATGCAAACTTCAACGTCGTCACTTTCTCTCTCCGGCTCCTTCGCAGTTTCGCGATCGGAACGTTGCAGTCTCTGGTCCCGAAAGATTCTCGTACGTTTTTTGGTCTTTTGTTAAAAAGTTTACGTCGACACATGCAGAGTTGACTCGCAATAAGACGCATTGGCACGTACCGACTGGAATAAGCTGCCTTTGGGCACGTGACTCTTTGGAAATGATATTGCGACCGTATCCGGTGTAACGACGGGTGCATGTGGTGCTGCATCGAGAGGCGATCCTTCAGTCCCGCGCTGCAGTCTTTCCCCCTCGCTCTCGATACAGGACGCAGCCGATATTTTTACTAACACGCTCGCGGAGAAAACGAGAGGGCTCGATTTATCGACTATCGTATTTTTCTGTATTTCGTTATACGAGGAGATTTTACGAGTTTCGCCAACGGTGCAATCCCCCCGCCCCCCCTTGCACTCACTTCCCATACTGGAAAAAGGGTTGAAGGTATACGAGATGGTGCATTTACGTATAAAATAACGCGCACGAATAGGGTCCGGTCTTTATATACTCAATATAGTTATTTATACGGCGAATATTATATATGACAACGATCCGCAAATGAAAGGACGCGACTGAACGCGTTTGCGCCCTGAAAACACATCCGAGATCCGCCCTTTCAGTTTTCAATGGTTTTTCATGCACATACGCGCGTTAGCTCTCCGGCTAACTGCAACTGAGCGATGTGTATGTCTCGAAAAAGTAGAAAATGTAAGTTGGATCGTCTGCTGAGGGACGGTACAGCGCTCGGGAATTGCCACAGCAATAGTTTTAGCTCTTCTGCGCGTAAAGCACGTATATGCACGAGTATAGAACAGTATGCAAGGATATCAAGTAAAGTGCCCGATGTCTATGACCTCACTTTACTGCGAATTTAGAAGAAACTTACGTGCGGCAAATTTAACGCTTAAGACGAGAATTTGAGGGCGCGGGCAAGTTTCGATGAAATGCACTGAGAAGAAAATTTTGTTGAAAAAGATGGATATTTTGTTGGATACGTTCAACTAAACGTTTTTTCGAAAAATCACGAAAATTTTGTCATTCCAGCGAAAAACATTCTGGAAAATCTTTTCGGAAAGTAAATTTTTGTCATTCCGATCGTAAATTTTGCTGACAGTTCCGTTACAATGAAAAATATTGTCGAAATAACGAAAATTTTGAAAATATCCCAAAATATTTAGTTCGCTGTATTCAACAAATTATCGACGTTTTTTGACAAAATTGAATTTTCAGTGTGCAACATACGGAAATTCCGCAGGTTTAATTCGATTAAAAGGAAAATTCGCAAAGGGCGAGAACTAATGGAAGACTCGGTTGAGTTGGAGGGAAAATGCAGTTGGAAAATGATCGTGCTTTGGCTTCAAAGTTAAATAATCCATTGATGCTGGAAGGGAAGGAAAGAAAATGGCAGAGAATCGGTTTTTCATCGAGTATCAATGGATTTCCGGCTTTGAATATCGAAGAGGCTGGTTCGGCGATGGCCGGAGTCAAGAAGTTGGAAGAAAATACTGAGACATTGGTGAAAAGTGGTCAGTTCGATTGCAAATGCGCAGCCCATCACGTTTTTCTGTTTTTCTTTGTTTTATCCTCGTCTCGCTCCTCTTTTCTCGTTGGTTTTGCTGGTTTCACGAAGACTCTGTGGCCTCGTTGCGTTGCAGCAGAAGAAAACCACCCTCTTGAGAGCCTCTTGAGAAACAGAGTTGGCCGCCCTTCACATTTCAAATTCTACTCTCTCTCACGTTTCCGTCTTCTCGTGCTTTCCCTCATTTTCCTCTTCTTCTTTGCGCTGCAGTCTTTTCCGCACAGAGTTTTCTCATCTTGCGCTATTCGAGGATGTTGCATATCGTGTGCTAACTCTATATTCGTGCGCGAGCTTCCCTGCGTATTACTAGCCATTGCCACGAAAGGCCACGCGGGACGCACACAAGATTGTTTACCCTCCGGGCGAACGATAAAAAATTGGAAGCGCGAGAGGAATCCCATGGAGGGAACATTTTCCTCCTCTGGACAAAATTAAACGACCTGCTCGCCGAAGAATTTTCTAATGTATTGAAAACTGCGAGATGGCAAAGTCTCGAGGGAAAAGAGCAAAGAATATCTCCGTGCGTTCATCTGGGTGATGGCAAAATATGAAAATAAAGCGCCCGATCATAGAAATAATCGTTGTGCAAAAAGAGCCTGGAAAATCTCGAGCGTTTAAACTCGAATCAAGAGCTTTTTATTCTTCGCGATAAATTGAATCGCCAGGCTCTTTTATTGCTTGAGAAAAATGTTGGTTCAGGGTGATGTGATTTTTAGGGATGTTTTTGGCGTTGTACGAGGGTTGATTGCTGCGTATAAACCGAACAAGGCAGCAGGGCAATGTGTTTCTTTATTTTTTTATTTTCTTCTCAACTCGCTCGATTTTTATCGAGTTACAAAAAGAGAAATTAGCGCCGGCTGATGTGACGAGAGACGCGCGAGTCGACGCGCGGCAAAAGTGAAAGAGCCGGGGCAAGAGGGCGCGCGTTATAGTCATAGAAATTGAATTTCCTCGGACGGCAGATGCCGTCAGATCCTTCCTGATTGCGTCCGGGGATCGGGGCTCGCCTCCGGACTCTCTTGCCGCGGGACCGCGCTATTTTATACAGCATTCCTCGCAATAATGCAGAAACGTGGCGCGAGTGTGATAAAACGCGGTGGAACGAGGGCCAAGTGCGAACAGAGACCGAGTGCGAAAAAAAAACGTTTTTGGCTAATCGGTAAAACGAAGTTACATAGTCGAGTGTCGGATGGAAAATAAGACAAAAAAAACACCCCACAATTTTCCTGCTCCCTTCGCTGACAAAGTGGCACTTTTAATTTATTCAAATTGCACGAGTGTTTTTCACGGCATCTGTCAAAAATAATCCGTCCCGTGAAAAACAAAGAAATTCAATTTATTCACGCGTCCATTTTTTATTTCAACCAAACTTCATTTACTTGGGAATTAATTTCGCGCCACACGTTCCCTCCACATTTCAATACTTTTCCTTCATTCCTTTTCATCTGCAGCCAAGATCGATACGTACATTTTTTCGCACCCTGCTCGAGAAACTAAAAATATTCAAGGGACGTGGCTCGGATCTATCGCGACCTCGAGCGTATGCGACACAAAATTGCGTCCAAAACTAATTGAACAGTCAGTTCAATTACAAAATTAAATTTCGCCCAAGAAAAGAGAGATTCGGGGAAAAACTTCTCATTACTTTTTGCTCGACTGCGTTCGGACGATGCAATTGATAAAATTTTTATCGAGGAATGAGGCTGAAGTTCGCAACGTTGGAATGCAACGAAAAATACTTATTTTTATTGATAATTTGTTGAATTTTATAAAACATCGAAATTTTTCGAGTTTATTTACTTTTTGGGCCGCAAAAATCGATCGTTTCATCATTGTAATCACATTGCACATTTTTATCAAGAGTTTTGCCACAAAATGAATGAATTTTGTTGCATTGCAACCATGCGAACTTCAACGTCATTTAAACATGAGGCTGAAGTTCGCAACGTTGGAATGCAACGAAAAATACTTATTTTTATTGATAATTTGTTGAATTTTATAAAACATGGAAATTTTTCGAGTTTATATTCTTGCTGGGCCGCAAAAATCGATCGTTTTATCATTTTAATAACATTGTACATTTTTGTAAAGATTTTTGCCACTAAATGAATGAATTTCGTTGCATTGTAAAGATGCAAACTTGAACGTCATTATCGAGGAATATATAGAAGTAATGCGACGTCCTTTGCGCTCGAAAGCGTTAGCTCGAGTCAACGTTTCATCAATGACGACACGAAAAGAATTTCGGAGCTCAAGCCAAAGTTGATTACATGATGGACATAAAAGAACGAGATGGCATACTCAAAGACAACTTTTTTGTGAAGCTTTTTGTTTTTATACGATCCGCGTCCGTTTGATCGTTACATCAGAGTCTGAAAAAGAGGATGATCCTAGAAGGATTTTGTCGTCAGCAGAAGAAGGAACAGGCTTTAAGAGTGGGTGGCTCTGAGCAATGTGGAAACAAAGCGCCGAGAGGTTGTCTCAGTTTCGACGTAAGAAACGATAGAAACATAGTCTTCCTCTCGTCTATGCCCTTTCGGTGAAGCGATAGTGACATTCATCCGGATTCTCGTTGGGGGGGAGGGCAAGACGAGAGTCTACGATAAGAACTAAAAAAATCCTTGTCTTTGCTTGTGTGTGAAGATGCGTGCGAGGGTAGATGTGAGTCTGCCGCTTAGAAAGAACAAAAGCCTCGTGTTTTCATCCACTTAGGATCCCCGGAAAGCTTGCAAAACGAGAATAAGAAAAAAAAAAAGCCAGAACTGTAAACCAGCAACGGGATTTCAGGCAAAAAAAACTTGAATCATTTTCCTTGTGCTCTTTGAAGTTCCTCAGAATCCTCAGAATTTTTTTTCAATACCGAAACCATGAAAAATCCCATGAATTATTTGCAAGTATACGAAATCCTCGATGACGTTCAAGTTTGCATCGTTGCAATGCAGCCAAATTCATTAATTTTGTGGCAAAACTCTTTATAAAAATGTACAATGTTATTATTACAATGATGAAACGATCGATTTTTGCGGCCCAACAAGTAAATAAACTCGAAAAATTTCCATGTTTTATAAAATTCAACAAATTATCAATAAAAATAAGAATTTTTCATTGCATTCCAACGTTGCGAGCTTCAGCCTCATGCTCAAATGACGTTCAAGTTTGCATCGTTGCAATGCAACAAAATTCATTCATTTTGTGGCAAAACTCTTGATAAAAATGTACAATGTTATCACAATGATAAAACGATCGATTTTTCCGGCTCAACAAGAATATAAACTCGAAAAAGTTCGATGTTTTATAAAATTGAACAAATTATCAATAAAAATGAGTATTTTTCGTTGCATTCCAACGTTGCGAACTGCAGCCTCATAATCCTCGTATTTTGTGCCATCTCCAATTTATTCCGAAGGGATTTAATCCCCGTCGGTTGTGTGTTTGTAAAAAATGATGCACACGGATTATTTTTATGTGTTACTAACCGCACGTTTTAATTTTTTTCTCCCCCGCATCGATATTCCGATACGAATGTGCAACGGGGATGGAAAAAGTTAATTTATTTACCGGCTCGTTCTTGCCTGTTGTCAAAAACGAACGCTATAAAATAGCAAATTTATCGTTTTGTCGAAAACAGAGGCTTTTAATGAAATTCAACCGAATTCGGCTGCTAAAATATCGACGAGAGCAAAAAGATCAAGAAAAATCCTGCTTGCAGTTATGAGGCAATCGGAAAATTGGCTTTTCTGTTGAGTTTCTTTGTTTGGTCTCCCGAAAACTTGGACAATATTAATATCCCGCACAAAAACGAAGCCACCGGTGCTCCAATAAACTACAACGAGTTGGCCGCTACAGTCGAGAGATCCTCTCGCAGCGGATCGAATTTATTCTCCTATAAAATTATTTTCCTATATGGACGAAAAGTGCACACTTCATTGGTCGGCGCTCAGATAACTCGGAACTTGTTACCACAGAGATGTATTTGGCGTTGCTCTCAATAAAAAATATTCCAACGAGATTGCATTCGACAAAAAAAAATTTATTTCATATTTACCATTCCTGGACAATTTTCGAGTCGGGAATGAAGTCGAATCTGGGCAGAGAAAACGAGGAAATGGAGATACAAAAAATTATACATGACTGTGAAGTTCGCATCGTTGGAATGCAACGAAATTCTTTTTTATATTTACCAAAAATAATTATTTGAATGGAGAATGCAATTATGATGATGACGTTGAAGTTTGCATCGTTGCAATGCAACGAAATTCATTCATTTCGTGGCAAAACTCTTTATAAAATTGTACAATGTTATTACAATGATAAAACGATCGATTTTTGCAGCCCGAAAAGTATATAAACTCGAAAAATTTCCATTGTTTATAAAATTGAACAAATTATCAATAAGAAAAAATATTTTTCGTTGCATTCCAACGTTGCAAACTTCAGCCTTATTTATGATGATGAAATGATCGATTTTTGCAGTCCGAAAAGCATGTGGGGTCGAAAAATTTGGATGACATTAAAAATTGCATGAATAATCAACAAAATCAAAAATATTTCGTTGCATTCCAACGTTGCAAACTTCGGCATCATAAAATTACTTAATTTGGACGAATAAAATTGGCCTGACAAAGTTTTTTCTGAATCGACACGTGACTGCGATGTCACGATGCAATTTTGTGCATTTATGCGGTTAATTAGTCAATAAGGAAAATGCTTTGGGATTAACAATGGAAAAGCTTTGGAATCGCTCATAAGTCTGTTTGCTTGAATGTTGATTCGGGACGACATGATTTCTCTCGACGTAACAATGACATTTGGCCTCGTCGAGCGTCCTCTCCTCGCCACAACTGTCGATCATGCGGTGCATACTCTAGCAGAAGTGCAGGGGAGAATATATTGAGATCGGGGGGTTGAGCAAACCAGAACAAGCAGAGATCCGGGAAAAATCAGAAACGAGGGTGGATTTGTGGGGATTGGAGATCGTGATTTTCTCCCTTATTCTCTTTCTCTCGCTCCGAGCCCCACGCGCATATCGAACTGTGACTTTTCTAATCTCTAGTGAGCTATACGTGTCCCTCGTAACTCGTGCACATGCATTTCTGACTCAGAACCGCTGCGACCTATCGCGTGTATAAATTACCAAAGAATTCATCCAAAATCCATCGGATTCGAGATAAATTAATCCGTCGAATGCAACTTTGCGAACAACTGAATTTCAGTCATGAAATAATAAACGAACAAATGTTCTCGTTGCATTTATTATTCTAAATACGTTGCCACGAGCTTCGTCTATTCTTACCCGAGGAGAAACAAGTTTTCATAAATTTTCAATATTGTTCACGTGACTAATCGATAATTCGTCGTACCAATCGTCACAATAATTCACGTTCGCATTCAATTCCTCGCTCTGTACTTCGTAAATAAATTACAATCATTTCTATTCTTAGAATTCGACCCTTGATCCTAGCGAATTCCCTTAGTATGAAAAAAAAAGGCAAAAGCAAGAACACATGAAGTTTTCATCGTTGGAATGCAACGAAATTCTTGTTTCTATTTGGCAAAATTAATTAATGAAATGCAGAATTTAATTACGTTGATAAAATGATCCATTTTTGCCATTCGAAAAGCATATTGGCTCGGAAAATTTGGATGACTGATGACTGATTTGGATGATTTTCAATTTCATTGAAAATTCAACGAATTTTCAACAAAATTCAATATTTTTTTATACATTTCAAAGGTGCAAATTTCAGCATCATATTTTTGATGATTCTGAAGTTTGCATCGTTTGAATGCAACGAAATTCTTTTTTCTATTTGGGAAAAATAATTATTTAAATGGAGAATTTTATTGCGATGATAAAATGATCCATTTTTGCTATTCAAAAAGCATATCGGCTCGAAAAATTTGGATGACGTT
The DNA here is from genome assembly GCA_037043255.1 of Diadegma fenestrale. NCBI lineage: Eukaryota > Metazoa > Arthropoda > Insecta > Hymenoptera > Ichneumonidae > Diadegma > Diadegma fenestrale. The sequence continues at coordinate 14,060,263 of CM073317.1, forward strand.
GAAAATTCAACGAATCCTGAAAAAAATTCAAAATTTTTCAATGCATTCCAACGTCGCAAACCTCAGCATCATATTTTTAATGATTCTCAAGTTTTCGTCGTTGGAATGCAACGAAATTCTTGTTTCTATTTGGCAAAAATAATTATTTAAATGGAGAATTTTATTGTGATGATAAAATGATCCATTTTTGCTATTCAAAAAGCATATCGGCTCGAAAAATTTGGATGACATAGAAAATTGAACGAATTTTCAATAAAATTCAATATTTTTCGATGCATTCCAACGTCGCAAACTTCAGCATCATGCCCACAATTGGAAATTTGACTTTTTTCTCGCTCTGCTTCAAACCCTTGAAACATTTTCTCAAAAAATTGAGTAAAAGGACAAATAATCATGACTCTGAAGTTTTCATCGTTGGAATGCAACGAAATTCTTGTTTCTATTTGGCAAAAATAATTATTTAAATGGAGAATTTTATTGTGATGATAAAATGATCGATTTTTGCCATTCAAAAAGCATATCGACTCGAAAAATTTGTATGACATTGAAAATTGAACGAATCTTCAAAAAAATTCAAAATTTTTCGATGCATTCCAACGTTGCAAACTTCAGCATCATAAAAACACAATGAATTCTTTGAAAACGCGAAAATGTGGAATACTCAGGAAGAAATTCTGACATGGAAAATTTTCAGTATGACAAAATGGGTGGGAGAAAAATGGAGCAAAAAAAGGATAACTAAAAGTCACGCCCGAAAAAAGAAAATTGGTGGGATCGTATAATTCCGATTTTCGTGTTATGAAAGCAATATGTTGAAAGGTTTGAGCGGCAGCTGATCCATCTAAAACCACGTAGACAAGCTTCGAACTCGTCAAGATCGCTCGACACGCGTCATATAATGCAGCTTGACTGATGATCGACTCGTTGGGAACAAGAATTTAGTGTGCACACAAACGCGAGCCGGCAAAATGGAATAGTAAACGATGAAAAACGGTGAAGGACGTGAGAGGAGGAAAAGTAAGAGAGAAAGGGCGAGATATTTTAGTGGCGGGATGGAAGAGCTTGTTCCCGCGTGTTTCCGGTACGATTATCACCACGATTTGTGATCCTCGTCTTTATTGTTGGGATCATAACGATCGTCTTTGTGTTTGCGAATACGTGAGCTCGCTTCCCAGCCATTTATCCTTGGCTATGCGCGTATCATATCGTCTGGCTTATAGACAAAAGGGCGTAAATGGGATTGCCGAGAGGCTCAGCAATGCCGAATTAGTGCCGTTCGCGTTCTTCATCTCTCCATTTATTCTATAACCCCGAGGTCGGGTGCATTAACAGTCACGTGACTACAAGAGAGTGAGACTTAACAGTTGGATGCTCCGTTGACTCGGCCAACTCAGCTGAAAACATTTTCAAGCTCTGCTCCCCTCCTCAATAGTCAATTCTGGATCAACCTCTCATAGATCATTCGACCTATTCAGGCGGAGAAAAAAATTCGTTTCCACATTTCGAAATAAGTTAATTTAACGATTTCAAAAACGTTTTCGCAGTCGCGATCGATGACTCTGAAGTTTGCATCGTTGGAATGCAACGAAATTCATTTTCATCTTTGACAAAAATAATTATCCAAACGCAGAATGCAATTACGATGATAAAATGATCGATTTTTGCCATTCCAACAGCATATTGGCTCGAAAACTTCGGATGAAATTAAAAATTGAACGAATCTTCAATAAAATTCAATATTTTTCGATGCATTCCAGCGTTGCGAACTTCAGCATCATAATTTTTGTCAATTTTGACACTTTGAGGTGTAAATTTTTCTCTGCATGCAATTGACTTGAAATTTGGGAATTGGAACGAAATAAACTGCACGGAAAATATGAGTCTGAAGTTTGCATCGTTGGAATGCAACGAAATTCATATTTATCTTTGACAAAATTAATTATCCAAACGCAGAATGCAATTACGATGATAAAATGATCGATTTTTGCCATTCGAAAAGCATATCGGCTCGAAAAATTTGGATGACATTAAAAATTGAACGAATCTTCAATAAAATTCAATATTTTTCGATGCATTCCAACGTTGCGAACTTCAGCATCATTCGCGATCGAGTAGATTTTGTTTATTTATCATCACGCGTGTCCGTGTCGTTTTGCTCGGTACAAAAGACTCTCGTAAGAGCGAGAGTGAAGCGAAGAGTTCAAGGACCTCCGGGCAGCGTGATGCGACGCGCACTGATGTAACGTCATCGCGTCCACGAGAGAAGAAGGAAATGGCTAAAGGAAGATGCATGCACATGTGGATATAGAGACACGATAGCCGTCGAAGGCTCGTGCCCGGTGAATCGATAAATCTTTGCTCCCCGAGAGTTCTTTCCCTTGCTCTTTCCTTTCTTGCTCGATCTCTCCGGCAGCGTCTCGGATTTCTGTTGCGCGCGGGCCATCACTTTTACCCCAAAGGTCCTTTCACCACCGTCGGATCCTCGAAGCTCGCTCTCTGTGTACTTTACTCCATGTGAAACGTCCTTATATGTATAAATTCATAGCCCGTACCAAGATATACGAAAAATATATAAAACACTGTCATAGCTTTGCTCCTGATACGATCGAGAGCCTGCGACAGGGGTTGGGGGGGGCAAACATCATCGTGAACGAACAAGCACAGCGGTTGTGCCGCGTCTACTTTAGATCCCCGAGCTATTGCGAGCCATCAAGTAGAGGATACACAATACATAGAATATCTCGCACGAACGAGGAGCACGCGAGGGGTGCGCGGGGTTGATTCATGTCCCTGCTCGCTGTATCCTCATTCTTCCTCATACATATGTCTTTCAGCTGTTGCTATCACAAGGGCGTATCCCGTACAATTTAACACACTAAATGCTCTCGACTAAGCTCTTGGATTTGTCAGCGATACATTTATATCCGCGTCTGAAAGCATTCCACTTGGTTGCTGCACTATAACGCATTGAACCGCGTTAGTTTTGTCACGTTCTCGCCTGAATTTTGGTACTTCGATTCAATGCATTGAGGGGTAAGTGACACAATTTATTCTCAAGCTCATTCTCATCATCGTAATTGTATGATTTTTATGATTTTTTCCTCTCATTCGCCACGCCTCGTCGCGGGGAGTTTTGTGTGAAGAAACGTAAAAAAAGAGCAACAGCTGTAAAAATAGACGCGTTTTTGCTTGGGAAACTTTGTTCGCGTGTATCGATGATGAATTTCTATTGAAAATTCGTGTTTTTATTCCGACACGATCCATTTTCCAACGTGCTTATCTAGGGACAGTGACCAATGACTATCCCGAGGATTCCGGAGTAAATAGCGCGACTCTCGCCTCCGAACCGAGTACGCCCGCGCCTCGTGAATTCAAATCAGAAACTTGGAGAGTTCCGGCTCCTTTGCAGTCTGAATGATGGATCCTAAACGGGCCAGCAAAACTTAACAATTCGATACAAAAATATAGCGTTTGGTGGAATGAAATGGTCGGATCGGAAGGGAACGAGAAAACCTGAAAGAAAATCGAAAGGAAACGACTTCTGAATGCATATTTTTACTAAGCAAAGTCTACGCGCGTTTTTCCGGTTATGGGTCCGAGCAAACGAGGCAACTGCGTAAAAATAACAACCGCAAATGGACATCTGCGAAATATGAGAAAGGAAAAATGTTACACTGAAAATTCAATTTTTTCAAAAAACGTCGATATTTTGTTGAATACAGCGAACTAAATATTTTGGAATAATTTCAAAATTTTCGTTATTTCGACAATATTTTTCATTGTAACGGAACTGTCAGCAAAATTTACGATTGGAATTACAAAAATTTACTTTCCGAAAAGATTTTCCAGAATGTTTTTTGCTGGAATGACAAAGTTTTCGCGATTTTTCGAAAAAAACGTTTAGTTTAACGTATCCAACAAAATAACGACCTTTTTCAACAAAATTTTCTTTTCGGTGTACATTTTGCACTTGAATAATCATTTTTGCCAAAGATAATAGAAAAATTTCGTTGCATTCCAACGATGCAAACTTCAGAATCATCAGTCATTCGCTTTTTGTACACTGAAAATTCAATTTTTTTCAAAAAACGTCGATATTTTGTTGTTGAATACAGTGAACTAAATATTTTGGGATAATTTCAAAATTTTCGTTATTACGACAATATTTTTCGTTTGTCACGGAATTGTCAGCAAAATTTACGATTGGAAGGACAAAAATTTACTTTCCGAAAAGATTTTCCAGAATGTTTTTCGCTGAAATGACAAAATTTTTGTAATTTTTCGAAAAAAACGTTTAGTTGAACGGATCCAACAAAATATCGATCTTTTTCAACAAAATTTTCTTTTCAGCGTATTTTCGCATTGCCATTTCCGCTGGGCAGCGCGTTTTGGAAAAAGGAAATCCATTCGAGGAGCAAGTGAGAAAAGAATCTTTCTGGGTACGAGACTGAAACGCGCGTCGAATCTCTCGCGGGCATCCTGCTATATAAATACATCGCGGCTGACATATATTTCGGAGCTCATAGAAATATATAAATAGGGAAAAGAGAGGAAAAGATACTTTTGCAACTCGGAGCGGCACCGAACTAGCGCGAATTCGCGTTTTCTTGGTCGAAAAGTCGAAAGGTTTTGGCCTGAGCGCGGAGGGAAAGAGAAGGTGAAAAGTGCGGAATAGATTCGGACGAGAAACGAGAGAGTTTGGTAAAAGGTACAGAGTTGCTAGTGGTCGGAGGGTGGCGAATGAAAAACTTGTTTTCAATAAACCGTGTACGTATCCACGTATGAAAATATATTTTTCCACCTCTCCGGCCCACGCGTCTGTACCTAATACGTCAATATACAAATACAAGCATACGAGACCGAGTGCAAACGCACGTATGAGTCTGTAAACATTCACGAATTGAGTATACAAATATGCATGTGTATGCAAAAGTCGGTCTTTCGATTTCTCCGAGGAAAACTAGCGCCGCGGGCTTGTCCAGAAAAAAGTTGAGAAATCATTGATTTGAAACGAGTATCAAATGTATATTCACCGATGCACACAAGTACGTACTCTGGCAGAGTGTAAATATTTGAAAAAAATTTCGATCTATTTCTCCCAAGTTCCTACAAAATTTCCGAATTTACTTTACGTGTTTGCCCGCAACGCGATATCAGCGACAATGAGATTGTCAGCAAAAAATATATGACGGATGGTGCTGAAGTTTGCAACGTTAGAATGCAACGAAAAATTTTGGATTTTATCGATTATTCGTTCAAATTTCAATGTCATTCAAATTTTATGTTTGCGAGTGGCAAAAATCGATAATTTTATCATTGTAATCAAATTCTCGAATTAAATAATTATTTTTGCCAAATATAAAAAAGAATTTCGTCGCATTCCAACGATGCAAACTTCAGAATAATTAAAATATGGATAATTTGCATGATGCTGAAGTTTGCAACGTTGAAATGCATCGAAAAATATTGAATTTTATCGATTATTCGTTCAATTTTCAATGTCATCCAAATTTTATGTTTTCGAGTGGCAAAAATCCATCACTTCATCATCCTGATTACACTGAAAATTCAATTTTGTCAAAAAACGTCGATATTTTGTTGAATACGGCGAACTAAATATTTTGGGATGATTTCAAAATTTTCGTTATTTCGACAATATTTTTCATAGTAACGGAACTGTCAGCAAAATTAACGATTGGAATGACAAAAATTTACTTTTCGAAAAGATTTTCCAGAATGTTTTTTGCTGGAATGACAAAATTTCCGTGATTTTTCGAAAAAACGTTTAGTTGAACGTATCCAACAAAATATCGATCTTTTTCAACAAAATTTTCTTTTCAGTGTACATTTTGCACTTGAATAATGATTTTTGCCAACGATAATACAAAAATTCCGTTGCATTCCAACGATGCAAACTTCAGAGTCATTATGACAGAGTGGCTGTCATCACGTATTTAAATTTTTTCATAAAATTCCAGTTACGTCGTAGTAAAAACATTTTATACGGAGCGTTTTTCAATGATCATGGGATTTAGCGATTCGGATCTTATCTCGATAATGTCGCAGTTTCGCTCAGAGTTTATAATCGACGTTATATATATACGTGGATAAAGGTGGATGAGCTTGTTATACGAGTATGACGAATTTGGGAATGGCTTTTTGACGATCTCGATGTGGTTAATGAGCGGAAAATGCCCAAGTTACAAAACGTTATATGGACACCACGTGTGATACGCTTTTGTGTCATATTCATGTTTATATGCATGTGCGAGCATCCAGGAGAAAAGGTACGCCCCAAAGTGTCACATCGAAGCACAGTGGCAATCCGGATGTCTATCTCACAGGACATTTAACCAGGAAAATCCCCTAAAGGACTCGCGTGTGTGTGTGTGTGTAAACTTGCTTCGTTATAACGACCATCCCTTAGGGCGCTTAGTTACAGGCGCACATAAAACATGTATCTTCATATATAGCTCCGCGTGCATGTGCGTATGGGAACGCGACATAACGACCGAAAGAGAAAGGACATCGCAAAATGAGCGAGCGTACACCGCGGAGTTGTGTGGCTGGATCTCTTCCCTACGAAACGGGAGCAACTTTGCCACGAAGGATTTTGGAGTTTGCCCCTTGATTCTATTGCAGCCTTGTGCCCGCTATCGAAAGTCTATTCGTCATGTCGCGTTATCCATGAGTCCCACAGCACACGCGAGAAATCACTTTGTGTACGACTGACATCTCTCTTTCCCGCCCCTTGCCCGTTTTTTTTTTCGCGACTTCCTTTCTTCCCTCCCTTCGATCGCGCTTTTGCCGCACCAAGATAAAGGGCTTTTTAAAAACATTGATAACGCGGTTTAAAGTTCAACGATATCGCCGCAGACGTTGAAAAAGCATTCGGAAGGAAAAAGAAGATTTTTTTTTTTCGGAAAAACTCTTTCTCTGATTTATGGCTCGCTGTGTTTGCGATGCTGAAGCAGAAAATTTTATGATGCTGAAGTTTGCAACGTTGGAATACAACGATTTTATTGACGATTTGTTCAGGTTTCAATATCATCCAAATTTATCCAGCCGACATGCTTTTTGGGGCTTAAACTCGATCATTTTATCATCGCAATTAAATTCTGCACTCGAATTATTACTTTTGCTAAAGATAAAAAAGAATTTCGTTGCATTACGACGATGCAAACTTCAGAGTCATCTTTTTTTTCAATTCCTAACCGAGATCCCACTCCAGGCTCGAAAATGTTCCTGGACTGAGAAATAATCAATGAGGCTAGGAAAAAATATAACGATAGAGACGAGACCAATTCTCATTTCGATTCCGAATACTTTAGGCTCGACTTTGATGATGCTGAAGTTTGCGACGTTGGAATACAACGAAAAATATCTGATTTTATTGACAATTTGTTCAGGTTTCATTATCATCCAAATTTATCCAGCCGATATGCTTTTTGGGGCTTAAAATCGATCATTTTATCATCGCAATTAAATTCTGCACTTGAATTATTACTTTTGCTAAAGATAAAAGGGAATTTCGTTGCATTACAACGATGCAAACTTCAAGGTCATAAAATTTTTGCAAATTTCGCGATACTGTTGGAGCGTTAGTGAAAAATTTGATTCTCCATTCGCTAAAAATAATCTCGGGCGAATAATTAGCTCGCGTAATGAATTCAATGAAATTCTTGACTGAAATAACGATCGAAAAGGCACAATTCATCACTTTCATTTTCAGCCCCTGATCCTTCATCTCAGTGACAGTGAATCATTTTTAAATGGCTCTCCGAGTCGTAAAAAAACAATCAGAAGAGCGATGACGTAGCACCCTCCCCGTCAGAATTGCTCACTCCAGCCCTACCAATCGATATAGAATTTCAAGGCTCCGTGGCGAGCAGGGCGACGTAGAACTATCGTTATAAAAGACGCAGTAAAAAAAAACGCCGGATGTGTCTTACACGACATTTAAGGGGATGACACGATGTCCAGAAAGAAAGTAAAGAGGGCGAGAATCCGAGCGTGAGTCGTTATAACGAGACTCTTGAGTCACTCCGATTCTCGCGTGGATCTTTTTTCTATCGTGTCCGCCGGTAATTTTCAGTGTGTCATGAATGACCCTTCACCCGTCCATTTCGTCTCTTGCGTCAAGAAAATCTCACCGCGGTCCCGCATTCTACGTTCTCATCTATAAAACTCTCGGATGGCCATATTAGGGAACATGATGGACATTTCACTGCGTCGTTATCTGATTTTATCCACTAGGACCGCGTTCGGAATTGAGCCATTTCCTCTCACGAAATCGTTGCCTTTTCTATTTCAACTCCCCCGAGTCTTTTTTCTCTCATTCCTATTCGTTTATTATCATCTAATTAAATACGTAAAACGCGACGAAGAAAGAGACGGTGTTAATCAAAGGCCCCCATATTCCCGCCCGTTCTCCATTCAGTTTCAACTGAAAGATTCTCCTCCTCGTGTCACGTCCTCCCGCATGATAACTGCTTATTTGTATCTACATCACACTCGAATCACGCCTCTGTAACAAATATACACACTTTGGGCGTATACAGTTGCTTACAAGGCAACTAAAACGGATTTTAGTTCTCGCGACTCCTCCGGAATCCGCGACTAATCAGTCATTTTCGATGCAAACGGAGTGTCGATCGAAAACCGAGAGCTGCAGGCTAATTTATCTATTTGAAAAATCCGTTCATTTTTATAAGAAGGCAAAAAAATCATTTTTTTTCACTCGTTTTGAACGCCCCTGTAGTTGTCGAGACGTGTGTGTCAAATTGGAAGTTTTATATTTAGTGGACAAAGTAGCCTGCTGCCTCGGACTTTCAACGAAGAATTTTTCTCCGACACAAGAATTCACAAAATTTGTTAAGTCCGAATTTCAACAGGCTCTGTAAAATTATTTTTTTGGGTTTTTAAATATTTACGTAGGTGCGAACGTGATGGAGAAATTTTAAGGAGGTTCCGCTATGGCGCAAGGGAATAACGAATGATGTGAGGCACAATTCCCAAAAAAATGACCATCTGCTTTTCGTTTAGCAAGCGATCCGTTGCGAAACTCCTAAAAAATGAGATGTTTCGAGCATTCTGTCGATTTTAACTAGAAATATCTCCTCCAAACATTCGTTGACCCCACTATTTTTTTATTGATTCGGAACCCTCGGAGTTTTTTTTATAAATTGAGATTTTAATACGCGTTTTATCTAATCGCGATGTATTTTTAATATTTTTCTGATTTCATAAGGGTAAGAAATTTGCGTAAAGTCAATGTTCAATCAAGTGACTTTCGACTTGGAAAATATTTAGTAAAACTTGGTTGACCTAGGATGATTTTATGAATTCATTATTCATGAATGACGATCTGCTTTTCGTTTAGCAAGCGATCCGTTGCCAAACTCCTAAAAAATGAGATGTTCCGACCATTCTGTCGATTTTAACTAGAAATATCTCCTCCAAACATTCGTTGACCCCACTATTTTTTTATTGATTCGGAACTCTTGGAGTTTTTTTTATAAATTGAAATTTTAATACGCGTTTTATCTAATCGCGAAGTATTTTTAATATTTTTCTGATTTCATAAGGGTAAGAAATTTGCGTTGAGCCAATGTTAAATCAAATGACTTTCGACTTGGAAAATATTTAGTAAAACTTGGTTGACCCAGGATGATTTTGAAAGAGATTAAAGTTTGTTGCCTAAATAACAACATATTTCTGTTTTCAGATTTTAATCTAATTATCGCTCTACTAATGAAACCTCCTCAAGAGAACTGAGTACGATGGTTAAAAATGGTTGGCGCTCGTCATTGAACAGAAAGATCGAATGAATCAATTCGATTCGCTTTTCCGATACTCTCTCAATATAATCGTCGTCCATCATTTAGCAAAACTAATTGATGTTCCGTTTACGAAGAAATCTTTTCCCGTGTGTGTGTGTTGCATTGGATAAAAATTGAAATTTAAAATAGTATTGCGGTTCATGTGTTCCATTTTTTTTATGATTTTTTTTTTAATGTGACAGTTAAACGTTGAATAGGAAGCGAACGTTTATGAGGTGGAAAACATCGATTTTTTCGGACGTGTTCGGTCACACGAGAATTTCTCTCACGCGTGACAATAATACGATAGGAGTATTTTATGGAGAGAGAAAAAAGTTGAAGAGCGTAGCAGGCGAGAGTACATCCTGGTACGGAGTATTAGTCACAGCATCCGGATGGTGAAGAGCGGACTAATAAAATTGAGATTTGTCGAAGCGCCCCTAAGCAAGGGTGAGAGTCGACGACTCATGACGACAGGGTTGAATGTCATAACGGGAGAAGCGTATATAGAAAAGCATGAGGAGAAAAACGGAGAGTCGGTGCGAGCTCTCGAACTGGTCGCGGCGCGCGCGAGTATTGTCCGAAATCGAGTCGCGTGTCGCACACGTTGTCGGGGGTTATGTCTCGCTTCTCGAAAACTATACGTCATCGCGCTTCGAACACTCTCTCGTCGTTTTCGAATCTCTGCTTCCCGCTCGCTTATACTCCTTATACTTTTCTCTATCGCGTATGCAAGTTTAATCTCCTGGAAGTAATGCAAATGCACTGCCAAGTCACGCTATATGTCTGTACCCTGGACGGCGGCTAAAGGGTGTCCTGAAAATCATCGCCTCCTGCAATTTTATATGGAACTGAAGTTTGCAACGTCGAAATTCAACGAAAAATCTCGTTTCTATCAATTATTCATCGAATTTTGAAAATTATGCCCATTTTTCGTCTCGATTCAGTTTTCTCAAGAAAACGATCGTTTTCATGAGCCTCGCTGAAAGAAAAACTGAATTTCGTTGCATTCCAACGATGCAAATCGTTGATGCAAGTTTATAGCGAAAAAAAAACTTTATAAATTTTAAATAAATTTGAAAATAAATAAACAATTAAATTTTATTTTAATTTTATTAATTTTATTTTCATTTTATCTTTATTTAAAAAACATTTAGTGTTTTTTCTCTCGATGCTCGCCGTCAATGAGATTTTTAGTGATCAGGGAGAAACTTGCAAGGGCTCGGAATGGACGATCAAAGAGAAAAATCGTCTTGGAAGACGTCAGAGAACTTTGAGGACATTCTGTATATGGTTGTTGGTGAGGAAAAGCGTGCCTCGCACTGAATAATGCATTTGTATGTCCACAAATGCACGGCTGACTCGACTCACCCTCCATTTCTCATGCCAGAGTCCCACGGAGGTTTCTCCTTTCGTCCTTTTACCGTGCGAGGTTATGCGTCTCCGGCAAGCAAGATAGAGGAAAAGGATTCTTGTGTGAATGTGTGGAGAGTTTTAAGCGATTTTCCAGGAGCAGGAAGCTCTGCAATGGGGACTCGAAGTCATTTGATACTGCTTGTCGATTTAACCCTCTTAAGCATGAAGCTACTTTGTGAAAACAATCCCATGCACACTCCGGAAACATATCACACTTCCTATGCAGTTTATGCATCGCAGAACGTTTGTACAACTTGTGGAATTATGAGCAAAGTTCAAGAATTCAAAATATCCGAATGTAATATTTCCGCACTGACAACTTCCTGGTGGTTTTCCCTGAATATCCAGATTTTCTCTTTCACATGCTTCCGCGTAATTAATGTATTGTAATTTATGTTGCAGGGATTTCAAGTCACCGCTGAATGACAGCTTTGCATGACGTTTTTCATGAATAACAAACAACGGATTGTTCCGAACTACGTTACGTTCAGAGACTCAAATATTATCAGATTTTTGACAAACGGTTTAATATTTACGAATCAATTACTGTCGTACTCGATTGCAAACGGCATCAAAAATCTCCGGAGATCGATACATCACGTATTTATGCTCGAATTCAAAAATTCTACGATGTTGAAGTTCCCATCAATGGAATCGGGAGTTGGAGCTCATGATTCTCATTCAATATTTCTCACGTACGGTAAAAAATCATTTTTTAGAATCCAAACACAAAATCAGTACGAAAATTGTCATGGATTTGTAATTTAAACAAAAAAATTCACAGAAAAAGTATTTTTCGTTGGAATGCAACGAAATTCTTTTTTATATTTGGCAATAATAATTATTTGAATGGAGAATTTAATTACGATGATAAAACGATCGATTTTTCGCCACCCGAAAACGATATCGGCTCGAAAAATTCGAATGACATTGAAAATTTAACGAATCAACAATAAAATCAAATATTTTTCGTTGCATTCCAACGTTGCAAACTTCAGCATCATATTTTTGATGATTCTGAAGATTGCATCGTTGGAAGGCAACGAAATTCTTTTTTAAATTTGGCAAAAATAATTATTTGAATGGAGAATTAAATTTCGATGATAAAACGATCGATTTTCGCCACCCGAAACCATAAAATTTGGATGACATTGAAAATTGAACGAATCAACAATGAAACGATTCTGAAGTTTGCATCGTTGCAATGCAACGAAATTCTTTCTTATATTATGGCCACAATGATTATTCAAATTGAGAATTTAATTACGAAATGATCGATTTTTGCCACTCGAAAACATAAAATTTGGATGACATTGAAATTTGAACGAATCAACAATAAAATCGAATATTTTTCGTTGCATTCCAACGTTGCAAACTTCAGCATCATCATAAAATGCTTTTGGTCTTGATCTCGATCGTGCGAGCTGGGGCGCACGGGTAACTTTGCTCTAATACCGGAAATCGTGCTTTCCAGTAATGGATTTCGAAAATTCCATTATGCGAACAACGTCGAGATATTCCAGAAACCGACAAACGAATCGAGTCGCTCAAGTGGAAGAATCTGTGTAAATTCAATTGCAGTGAAATTAATTAGTAAATTGAGTAATTCAGAATAATTTACATATTCAATTATCGTATTACGAAGCAATCGGAGCAATCGAACGAGAACTGGGGCTTTTGAAATAAAAGTGTCAAGTAAACAAAAGGAATAAAACGCTCATGAATAATTCATACCCAGAGATAAATAAATATCAACAAAATTGCATTGCAACGCTCTCTGCTCGCGGAATATGTTTGCGCAACAAAATCAATAAATTACGCGAGCTCAGCCAACGAATTGGAATTTTCATTGAAAAATTGGCCTTAATGCGATTCTATTTTCATCAGTCTGTGTCTTAATCAGCTGCATGTTCCCGATCTCCATGTCCAAGGATCATCTTTCACCCAGAATCAATGCTACACGTGACTCTGTTTACATTGCCCAGCATTTTGTTCCTCGCTCGCCATTTCTGCAATTAATTCCACTTTGAATTTGAAGCGCACCGTTCCGTGTTGCCACTGCGGCGAGATTACAGCGGCAATTGTTTCGTTTACACATTTTCAACGAAATGTACTCGAGACCATGTGTACCCGAAGGAAACACAAACCTTTAGCCACCGACCGTAAACCTTTGCATGTCGAACAGTGTTTCAGCGATAAAATGACTCAAACTATTTTTACCTGACAAAGTAATGAAGAAAAGCTCACGGGCACAAAAATCGAAGACGTCATGGCATACGAGAAATCTCGAATGAGAAAATTCCATTATTCGATTATTCGTTCCTACGATTTCTCAGAAAATCGAGTAACGAATGGACAGATTTCCGATGGAGTGATGGCCGCGGCTCTCTCGACTGTCGAATTCGTTATCAATGAACAAAAAAATCGACAGAAATGTCAAAATGTAATTATATGAACGAGTCTCAATGAAAAAAATGTTTATTTTTAATTTTACGATTATAACGAATCGCAGTTTCTACACCGAAAAGAAAATTTTGTTGAAAAAGATCGATATTTTGTTGGATACGTTAAACTAAACGTTTTTTTCGAAAAATCACGAAAACTTTGTCATTTCGGCAAAAAACATTCTAGAAAATCTTTTCGAAAAGTGAATTTTTGTCCTTTCAATCGTAAATTTTGCTGGCAATTCCGTTACAAATGAAAAATATTGTCGAAATAACGAAAATTTTGAAATTATCCCAAAATATTTAGTTCACTGTGTTCAACAACAAAATATCGACGTTTTTTGAAAAAATTGAATTTTCAGTATACAAAAAGCGAATGACTGATGATTCTGAAGTTTGCATCGTTGGAATGCAACGAAATTTTTCTATTATCTTTGGCAAAAATGATTATTAAGTGCAAAATGTACACCGAAAAGAAAATTTTGTTGAAAAAGGTCGATATTTTGTTGGATACGTTAAACTAAACGTTTTTTTCGAAAAATCACGAAAACTTTGTCATTTCAGCAAAAAACATTCTAGAAAATCTTTTCGAAAAGTGAATTTTTGTCCTTTCAATCGTAAATTTTGCTGAAAATTCCGTTACAAATGAAAAATATTGTCGGAATAACGAAAATCTTGAAATTATCCCAAAATATTTAGTTCGCTGTATTCAACAACAAAATATCGACGTTTTTTGAAAAAATTGAATTTTCAGTGTACAAAAAGCGAATGACTGATGATTATTTGAATGAAGAATTTAATTAGGATGATAAAATGATCGATTTTTGCCACTCGAAAACATAAAATTTGGATGACACTGAAAATTGAACGAATCAACAATAAAATCAAATATTTTTCGTTGCATTCCAACGTTGCAAATGAAGCTCGTGAGAAATGGGTAAAAAATGATTTTCCAAAGGAGATTGAAAGGCGATTGAATTGTGAGCATCAATAAACACGAGTAGAGAGATGTGATGCGCGTATAAAATAAATAGCGCAGACTCTGCCGATGCTGAACGTGTACAATCTCTTTCGTTAGCAGAGTATGAGAGTTTTGAATTATTGAGTATCTAATAAACATTGTTGGCAATGTTCGAGAGCCGGATATAAAGCGGTACGAGCGATGGGAAAGAGTTTCTATCCTCTTTGGTGCTCGGGTTAAGCGTGGATTTTGTTTCTCCGTCTCTTCCACGCTCTCTCTGCCTCACACGCTCTCTTCAGCGTCTTTCTGGCACCAAGTTACTGAAAATACAGCAGCGTCCATGGCACACAATATAGAGCCTGAAAAGTACTGTATCCAATAATTCCAGGGTAAAAGGAGTCCGCTGTAAGCACTTACGCGACTATTTATCGGTTTAGGTCAACCCCCTCAATCCTCTTATTCACGGTGAATAGAAATGGAGGGGGAAAGTGAGGTCAAAACACAGCAGACCGTTTCTAGGCGAGCGGATAGTAAATAAATTTACACAAATCTATGAAATATTCACGTGAATCTGAAGCATTATTTGGCTGGTGGAAAATCTAAATTCTCTCGTATTTTTTTATATTTTTTTTTTACTAAATCATCGATGAGTTCGAAACCATCGAACGTCGTCTGAAAAGCAGATTTTTATATCCGATACAGTATCTCGAACGGAATGAATTGACAATTGTCCAGCTGTCAATGGATTTCGTTCACATAGAAAAAATATTCATCGTTCACGTTCCAACTACGTTTAGGGAAACCCCATAATTCACATACTGCACTCGAACAAAGCGAGAATGTTGGACAGAAGGAAAATCGATCCCTATGTAATCCAATATTTATTCCGGACGTGCTGCTGCATGCAAGCTGCACCGAGATGCAACTTTTGCTTAGCTTCCCGAAGATGATACGCGGATATCGAGCACTAGAGCAGCCTCGGAGCAAAATATGACGTGATTCGTGAACCCTTGACCAGTGAACTCGGGCATCGATGAGGCAGAACGTCGAAAAGTGGAAACGACTCACCTTTTTTTTGTTTCGTGATCGGTTTGGCTGATTTTTTGGGATTTCATTCAAGAATTGGACAATTTTTTGCAGTGAATTTGCATTTGCAACGTTAAACTCGATTCGTTTATATAATTATTTGTCTTTTCACTCAATTTTTTGAGAAAATGTTTTGGGGTTTAAAGCAGACCGAAAACTAAGGGTCGAATTTCCAATTATAATAATTTATCGTATAATAATTCGGCGAAAAATTCAAGTTGTCAAAAATCGATGAAAATTCATTTTAAAAAAGCGAATTTATAATTCAATGGTTATTTCAATAGGAACAAAATGATCATTGGAAGCCAATTGCGAAAAGATGATGCTGAAGTTTGCAACGTTGGAATGCAACGAAAAATATTTGATTTTATTGTCGATTCGTTCAATTTTCAATGTCATCCAATTTTTATGTTTTCGAGTGGCAAAAATCGATAATTTTATCATCGCAATTAAATTCTCCATGTAAATAATTATTTTTGCCAAATATAAAAAAGAATTTCGTTGCATTCCAACGATGCAAACTTCAGAATCATCAAAAATATGTTGCTGAAGTTTGCAACGTTGGAATGCAATGAAAAATATTTTATTCTGTTTTTGATTCGTTCAATTTTCAATGTCATCCAAATTTGATGGTTTCGAGTGGCAAAAATCGATAATTTTATCATCGTAATTAAATTCTCCATTGAAATAATTATTTTTGGCAAATATAAAAAAGAATTTCGTTGCATTCCAACGATGCAAACTTGAGAATCATTTGTGGGTGGCGTTTTTTGCGTAATTTTGTGTTTGAATCGATGCCCTTTGGACGTGGAATTCGAATGCAAGGAATGAGAAATTCGGAATTTGTGCCATTGGAGAGAGAAATTTGAAGCCGCGAAACTGCAGGAAATTCAATTTATGGCTTGAATTCTGAGCACCAAACTACAGAAGCGATTTGACGATGAAATGCTAAGATTTTCCAGGAATATCGTAAGATCGAAGGAAAGAGATTATCAGAGAGCAAAAGGATTCATAAATATTGAAAATCCTCTTTTCGGAGGATGTGAAAAACGATGCAGAGTGAAGAAGGAAGCAGACTCGAACCGGATTTGGCTTACAGTAATGCTGCGAGCGCTTTAGACGGTTTAGATTTCCTTTCGGTCGACGCAATTTTTTTTATGCATCTCCATATTGTGCAAATTCTTTACAACTATTGAACCCGCACGTGAAGTTTCATATTTTAATCATAAAAATGAATTTTTTCCTCCAATTTCGTGCTTGCAACGTTTTTTGATAAATAAATTATTCGTATCAATTCAGAACCGAATAAAAACGATTTTTTTCCTCGTATTTGGTTACAGGCGCGTTTTCACGTTCGCCAATCACCCAAAGCCGTTCAAGTTCGTCAATTGAAACGTTCGAAAGTCGTAAATAAAAATTTGCACCGTCAGGGGAAATTTTCGGGCAGAAATTTTAGACCCAATCGTTTTTTTTTTCACGTGGTAAAAATAATGACGATCGATACACGAAATACGAGAATTTCTAGACTCGTAAATGGTCTCATTCTTCTAGCAAATTGGACCGAAACTACTGAGTTTGTTTACGCGAATACGATGAATTTTAACGACCCTAACATCGACTGCAGCAGAATTGACAGAGATATTTTTAAAGCGCGAAAAAGCAGCGAGGCTTGGGAACGCGCGTGGGGCGATTGATAGCCGCATGCATGAAACTCAGGTTTTGCTTTCCCGACGCGAAATTTTATTACGGAAAATGTATATCGACGGCGGGTTGTAACGTCATGGCGAAGGTATAAAGCAGAGATTGCACTAGGACGAGGTAAAAATTTATCGCCGAAACTGTATAATTTAATCACTCATACCGCGATGCTGTGTCGTTTCACTTTGTACTTACGTGTGTGCGTGTGCGTGTGTTATACAGAGGGCAGGTTAACGCATTGTGCGCTGCGAGAAGGCCGCAGGGAGATCGAGAGTGACGCGCGAATGGATCTTTGTTATCCATTGCACGTGATAAAAGTGGATTACCATTAAATCCTTGGCTCCAGATTAGAGTGTGATCTCCATTGTCCGGATTCTATTATTATCAGTGGCTGCTAGAACAGTCGTTGCAACGAGCTGACAAATGTTGAAAGACGAGGGAATATGATAAAAAACATTTGAAGACTTGATGCGGTGCATTCTGTTCGTCCGGCTCGCACGAGCTCTCGACTGTCAGTTAATTAGCGTCGCTGTGCATAATTGAAAATGAAATTAACGTCGAAAATATGACTGTGAAGTTTGCATCGTTGGAATGCAAGGAAATTCTTTTGTATCTTTAGCAAAAATGATTATTCAAGCGCAGAATGTAATTACGATTATAAAATGATCGATTTTTGCCACTCGAAAAGCATATTGGCTTGAAAATTTTGGATGACCTTGAAAATTGAGCGAATTATTAATAAATTCAAATATTTTTCGTTGCATTCCAACGTTGCAAACTTCAGCATCATAATTTTCATCAATTTTGACACTTTGAGCTGTAAATTTTTCTCTGCATGCAATCGACTTGAAATTTGGGAATTGGAACGAAAGAAAATGCACGGAAAATGTGACTCTGAAGTTTGCATCGTTGGAATGCAACGAAATTCGTTTTGATCCTTAGCAAAAATAATAATTCAAGCGCAGATTGCAATTACGATGATAAAATGATCGATTTTTGCCACCCGGAAAGCACATTGTCGTGAAAATTTTGGATTCCATTGAAAATTCAACGAATTATCAAAAAATTCAAATATTTTTCGTTGCAAACTTCAGCATCATTCGAAAATGCATTAGCCTTTCGACTGCCCATTGTAATGTCAAGGTTTTGAACTCGTGTTTGGTCTTAAACGTCACGAGGGGCGAGCGAGAGGAGAATTTGTCGGAGAAAATGTTAAAAAAAGAAATTTAAGGGTTTTATTCAGAATTATCAGCCGCGAAATTTCGTAATCCATGCATCGACGCGACGCTTTGCACGCTCTTACACTCTGTACACGAGCTTTACGAGGGTCGATGCAGATGCGGTGTAGACGCGAATGAAACATTCATTGGTCCGAAATGACCTCGTGCGGGGGATTGAGAATAGGGAAAGCGCAGGCAGCTATGACAGCGCGAAAATTAGTTGTCCACCTTGCCGTTATTTATTCGCGCCGAGATTCCGGACGAATCACAAAAGTGTTTAACACCGTGCTGGGTCACTCTCGACTCCTGCGTTCGCCCCAACGACCATCCACTCGAAAACTATATGAAGTGTATCGTGTTCAATGATTCTGATTCTAGCACATGTGCAAATGATTGCAATATGTGTACATTGCGTCCTACGAGTATGGTCGAGTGCAGAGTCACGATGTGCAAAAAGGATCGAAAAAAAACGTCGCTATTGAATTCTGTATTGTCGTGAAAATCAAGTGAAAAAAGTAACTTGGAAAAACGTGCATCGCGAGTTCCCTAGACCTTTTGAACGTCACTTCCTGCCACGTTTCTCGTTTTATTTCGCGAAATATTGAGCAGTTGCCAAAATTTTATGACAATCCTCGCGAAAAGTCTTGAATTTTCGTGACCTGATTAAAACGTTGCAACGTCAAACACACTGCAGCATGCAATTTCTTTGAAACACAACGACGAGAGGATTTTTCAGGACACTCTGTGCGAAACTATTTAAAAATGTATAAACGAACGGTCGCCTGGTCGCCGAACATCGGGACAGTAAATGGTCAAAGAATAGAGCGAGTTTGAACGAGTAACTTTGCCATTCGGAATAATGGGAACATGCATGAGTGGGGCTGGTGGTAACTTTGTTCGTGACCATTGTTGCGTCAACACAGATGTCGAAATGAGCATGAGCTCGTGTTCTCGTAGTTGACTGTTTCAATGTCTCTTCTCTCTTTTCTCTATCTTGTTTTATACAGTTTGGTTTCTTTTTCAACATATGTAGAGAGCGAGAGAGAGAGCGAAGGGCGATGAAAGCGGGCAAAGAGGTGCCTCGTCGCGCGTCCACTTGGCCGTTCCATTCCCCTTTTTACCTCGGGACGCTGTCTCCGCGGTGAAACGACCAAATCGAATTTGAATCTCGAGTACTCTCGTGCGGCCCGTTCACGAAAATTCATTTTATACCACTCTCGTCGCCCTCTTCGCGATGCCTCACTCCATCCCCCCTTGAACGCTCAGAGTTCTCGAGCAGCAGTGCGGGACACTTGAGCATAATTTTCACCCTCGAAAAGCCCACTCTTAATATGCTGAATAAATTCGTGAGTACATTTTCTCGTTACGACCCGACAATTCTTCAATTAATTCAATACTCCTTTACTCTTTATCGAGACTTAAAGGATGGCTTGGACGACGTGGATTTCTCTTTGAGGCTGGTTGACGGAGAGGAGACGCGACGAGTATTGTCGCAAGAAAGTAGAATGAACCGGAGAGACAAAAAGAGACGAAAGAACGAATGAGGTTTTGGAAAAAAGTTCGTATACAGAGGCAACGACGAGCTCCATCAAGCAGAGCCCAAAATCATGACTCCGAAGTTTGGATCATTGGAATGCAACGAAATTAGCTTTTCATCCTTAGCAAAAATAATAATTCAAGCGCAGAATGTAATTGCGATGATAAAAAGATCGTTTTTTGCCATCCGAAAAGCTCATTGGCTTGAAAATTTGGGATGACCTTGAAAATTGAACGAATCATCAATAAATTCAAATATTTTTCGTTGCATTCCAACGTTGCAATCTCCAGCATCATAATTTTTATCAATTTTGACACTTTGAGCTGTAAATTTTTCTCTGCATGCAATTGACTTGAAATTTGGGAATTGGAACGAAATAAAATGCACGGAAAATATGACTCTGAAGTTTGCATCGTTGGAATGCAACAAAATTCGTTTTTTATCCTTAGCAAAAATAATAATTCAAGCGCAGAATGTAATTGCGATGATAAAATGATCGATTTTTGCCACCCGAAAAGCATATTGGCTTGAAAATTTGGGATGACCTTGAAAATTGAACGAATCATCAATAAATTC
Organism: Diadegma fenestrale; assembly: GCA_037043255.1. Lineage (NCBI taxonomy): Eukaryota > Metazoa > Arthropoda > Insecta > Hymenoptera > Ichneumonidae > Diadegma > Diadegma fenestrale. The sequence continues at coordinate 14,081,022 of CM073317.1, forward strand.
AAATATTTTTCGTTGCATCCCAACGTTGCAAACTTCAGCATCATCCAAAATCGATGAAATTAATGGAAAAAATGAATTTATGCCAAAAGTATACTTTGTACACTTTGACTTTACCATCGCGCCGAACCCAGCACACCGTGCGTCCGTGATAGTAACGCACCATACAAACTAAAAGGAGGGGACAAAAAACGTAGCCTGCGAGCGAGAGGAAACATCGCCCCAAAGCAAGTCTTTGAGTCGATCTTCTCTTCCTTTGGAGTATCGAGCGCCGCCCGCGCTCCTCTGCTCCTTCATCTCGCCACTCCTTTCGAGCTAGTTCTTTGCCTTTTTCCCCATCGACCATCGTCGCTCTCTCTCTCTTTTAACCAAAGCTCCGGTTCGACTGGCAAATAAATATATACTGGTGGTTTCCGAGGGATACAGACGGGATTAAAGGAGCGACAAAGAGCGCGCCTGGGTCGTGGACCAACGACCGCCGCGCCAACATAAACACCAACACACGGACGAGGCGATTTTTCACTACAAATTTTCCGCTCTTCGTCCACCTTTGCCAAGATGAAACGCCAAGGGAACTAGAATTTCCAAAATAATTCAAACTATTTTTCAAAAGAATATTTTCGCAGATTATACGCTTTCGAATCATTTTGCGGAAACCAATCAATTTATTCCGGTGCCAAAAAAGTCTCAACGCTATTCGCCCCAAAATTCCTCATTTTATTACTCGACCGAATCGTCTAGTTGTTTGCTTGTAAGCGAATCAACAGCTCGACCGAAACTTCCAGCCAAAATTTCTCCATTCCGTTGCCGCTGCTATTGTGCGCCAATCAACGAGAATTTTCATTTACAAAGAACTCATCATCAGTCTGACACACTAACGAGCCCGTGACTCGTCGAAATTTTTCATTATTTTATTCAACAACAGAATTACAATAAAAAAACAACGCGGCTATTGTGCCGGAGGTTTTTATTCGGCATCCCAAAAACGAAACGAACACTGAATTTTTCTTTTTCGCTTTTCCTTACTCCAAAATTTGGATACAACAAATTTTCAATAATTTTTGAAAAATTGTAACAAATTATGGAAACTTTTGCTAAATTCTGGCCGTTTGACGTCCGCCATATTGGATCCGGTGTTTAGACATTAAAAAAAGAAAACTTTTATAATTTAAGTTTTTCTATTATTTAAGTAGATTAAATTATTTTTATATTTATATAAATTTTGTATAATTTTATATAAATATAAATATGAATATAAATATAAATTCAATTAATTCAATAAATTAATTCAATTTATCAAATTAAATGATTAATTTAATTATTTAATTATCAATTAATTTAATAAATTAATTTAATTTAAATTTACTTAAATTATAAATTTATTTAAATTATAAATCATAAATTTATTTAGTTTATCAAATTTTTTTCATTAAATAAATTTTTTTTTACATTCATTTAATTTATTTTATTCAATTTAATTTCATTTAGTTTTCAATTTTATTTTATTTAATAAAAAATTTTAAAATTCAATAAATAATCAATAAAAAAAATGTTTTTCGTTAAATCTCGACGTTGCAAACTTCAGAGTCATAATGGTCAGTGTACAAAATGAAATTTGAATGAACGGGAACCGTTGAATGAAACTCCATATACATGTGTGTGAGTGACGGGGGAAATGTGTTTTTTATGTGACAAATGAAGCAAAAGTATGAGGATAAAGTGCCGGAGCTGTAAGACATTTAACGAAAATCACTTGTCAGGATGCACAACATCGTACACGGTTTAACGAGCGGACGCAGCGCGGGAGTCGAAATAAAGGGATGAAAAGCGAGGCGGGGTAATGGATCAAGTACGTACAGGGTACAGAAGAGAAATGCAAATTGCACGAGGTAACGGATTACGCTTCGATCCCCTCGGAGACTTGTCTCAAACTGCTTGGACAGGAAGGGGAGGAGAAGGATGAAACTGTTGGTCGTTTTATAATCACCTGTCTCGGGCTAATAGCGCGCGAGAGAGAGAGAACGACGACGGCGAAGAAGAGGAAAAACGATTGATTCACCGCGGTCTCATCGTTTCTCCGGGGATTTCGCTTCTTCGTCGCCTTTTTCCCTGAAATTTCTGGCACATGTTTAACTTTTTCCTCTCTCTCTCTCCCTTCGCTCTCCTCCGGATACATTTCCATCCGGAAAAATGTCCTTCGAAGCAAATCTGTTGACTGAGAAAACTCGCGTGTACCTGTTCCGCGCGCAGGCCCCGTTTGCCCTCGATCCCTGTCTCGCCCCGTCGTTACCGTTCGCAAAATGCGACACAGTCTCGCCTTCAGAATAATGAAAATCCCGGTACGCAGGTGCGTTTCTTCAGGTATAAAGAAAACGAATTTACGTTGTCACGGAGAACAGCGACGCGGGGAGGAGGAAAGAGCGTGAATACATCCATAAGAAGTGAGAAGGAATTATTCTGCGGCACATACTCGGCAGAAAGTAAACGCGCGGAGATCCTCCTTTTAGTGACAAAATCGTATGATCTCTGGGCGAGCGTTATTCTTCGAGGTTGGCGTCGTTCGTACTGCAGAAATAACCGAATGACGCTATGAATTGAAAAACGACGTTTTACACTTTCATTCGCTTTCTCGGGAATAATTTAGCCATGAAAACTCGAATTCTGCTATCGTGACACGCACTTTTACTTTAAATTCATGCACTTCCAGCTTCGTCAACGCTTTCGCATGGGCAAAGTTTCAAAAGAACATAAAAAAACGTTAAAAAATGCCGTAAAATTGTTCGTGGACGTGAAATTCTTTAATGGAACGTGCGACAAAAAGGGCCACGCGTGTCTTTATTGAATTTTCTACGATTTTTGCTCGAGGAGTCCCTTTCACAAAGGATTTTCGATCAGAATGGAAAACACGTAGAAAATGGGGGACGCGAAATCCTGCAGGAAAGAAAAGCCAGTTAACAGACTCAATGAAATTTACATGAGCACAGATTTCGTGATAATAATGCAATGAGAAAGTTTAACTGATTGTAAACGAATAATGATGATGATAAACGAGCAAGAAAACAATTAAAGACTGGTAAGGGAATTCGAGGAAAGTCAAGTTAATGTTCACGAAATTGCTGCCATTTGCAACTCGTTCGAATTACAATCGTATAACGCGTTTCGCGAATGCATTTTATCGCGACGTTTTCTTGCCGTTAAATATTCACGGCTGTGCGCGTACTTATTGGGTAGAAAAATGAGAGAAAAAAAATGTCCGAAGAGCTTTTATGCGATGGGTTTGCTGGCCTCTGGCTTTGACTCTTTTCACACTATTCGCTGCTTGCGACCGTTGCACGCCAAGATCTATTTTCTCGTTTTCTTCTCTTTTCCGATACATTGGCACATGCATTTTTTCGTTCCTTTCCATTTAAAGCGCCCCCCCACTTTTCTCAAATTTCCTTGAAACCGAGAACTCAACGTTACACGGCCTCGTTAGACCTTCTACACCTTCATTCTCGCTGAAAATACCAAGCACAGATTTTACGACAGATTCTGCACCGGAGGAGCCAACGCACGCTTGTGGCAACGCCAGCTGCCCTCACAATTTTCCGCCCCGTACGATTACCTTTGAAAATCAACTTTCCAAATGTTTTATTCGTTTTTCATGACGCGTGAAGAATCTCGAAGAGAAAATGAATTTTTATATTCGACGATCCAATTTCATGACCCGAAAGATTTCACATTTATTGCAGCGCCAAATGTTTACTGTCAAAAATAAACAAATAAAAACGGCATTGAATCGAGGAATTTTCACGATGCGTTTGTTGGAATGGCGTGTCGATGATTAACATGATGCTGAAGCTTGCAACGTTGGAATGCAACGAAAATATTTGAATTTATTGTTGATTCTTTCAATTTTCAATGTCATCCCAAATTTTCAAGTCAATGAGCTTTTCGAGTGGCAAAAATCGATCATTTTATCATCGTAATTACATTCTGCGCTTGAATTATTATTTTTGCTAAGAATGAAAAACGAATTTCGTTGCATTCCAACGATGCAAACTTCAGAGTCATATTTTCCGTGCATTTTATTTCGTTCCAATTCCCAAATTTCAAGTCAATTGCATGCATAGAAAAATTTACAGCTCAAAGTGTCAAAATTGATAAAAATTATGATGCTGAAGTTCGCAACGTTGGAATGCAACGAAAAATATTTGAATTTATTGATGATTCGTTCGATTTCCAACGTCATCCCAAATTTCAAAATGGGTGTCAAAAATCGATCATTTTATCATCGTAATTACATTCTGCGCTTGCAATTTCGTTGCATTCAAACTTCGGACGTCGCATTAATTAAATTCTCCATTCAAATAATTATTTTTGCCCAATATAAAAAAGAATTTCGTTGCATTCCAACGATGCAAACTTCAGATTCATGATTAACGTGTTGCCATAAAGATTCTCATGAGGCTGAGTCGTCGGCAAGTTCTCCTCAAAATCTCGATAAAAAATCAATGGGAAATTCAATTCAAGCTGCGAAAGATTCACGCGAGCCAGGTGTGCATACAGGGAATAAAAATGTTCGACAACTCTGATCGCGGTCTCCCTCCTGCAGTTGGTAATGTATACGAAGAGAGAAAAGAGAGGGAGCGAAGAGTGAAAGAGTGAGGATACCTTTTTGACCCTCGTCCCCTGGCTCTAATGGCGCTCGTTCACGCTTTCTCCCTCATTTATTTCTTCGATTTCGATCCCAACTAATCCACGATGCGCCGCGATCGATCTCATGTTGGAGCGAGTGCGACGCTCCGGGTGCACGGCGTGATGCATTGACGAAACTCGATTTAGAATTTAGATAGACAAGAGGGAAAGAAAAAGCTTTTGCATCAGTTTGGATCTCGCGATAATCGACAGGGGGTGTCCGACCGGATGAAACTTGATACGCTTGAATGCGCCCATCTCTCTTTACATAATGCACGCACACAGTCAGCCCTCTCGATGTGTATCTATGGGTGTGTATACGATTTTAATTGTGCTCGAGATAGATAAGCAGATGGTAAATTTGCGCGTGGAGATGAACGTCCCGAGATTGTTCTGTCCCCCAACAAACGATATTATAACGATCGAAAAATGCGAGATAAAAATCTGCTGGGCTGCACGCGGAGCATGCGAAGAAATCCCAACTGATGGATAACGGAGTTTGCCAACTTTCGCCTCTGGGAAAGAAAATTCCCAGCTGCGTTGAAGCAAATTACTAAATTTAATAAGAAAAACTTTGGTCGCGAGCAAAAAACGAGCAACTTTAATTAACGCAACAACATTTACTCGATCATTCAAAAAAAACAAACAAGAACGATCCCCGCTACAAATGTTTCGGGTGATTAATTGATAGAGCGTGGAAGAGAAAAATGTAATCAAGAAAAAATTTCTAGCTACGGGCAGGAGCAATTAAAATGAATGAATATTGATTTCGTCTGCAGGGCAAATATGCAGAAAAAATCGTTCACCGTTTTCGTTGCTAGTTTATTTTTTTGTTTATTCTTTCAAATTTCCTCCATTACTTTACCAATATTGAGAGCAAAATCGGAGAGAATATTGACGTCGTATCGATTTGTTTCCACAACCAACACACACACATAAAACATGGTTTGTTTACGCGTTAACGAAACGCAAATAAACGTGAAAACGAACGGGAACTTGACGGAAAAATAAAACAAGAGTCTAGACAAAACTTTTTCGAACTAAGTTTTCGACGCGTCTTATCGATTATTGATTATCGATACCAACGACTCGATAACGAAGGTCCATGTCCGAAATTGACGGGAAAAAGATCAATTAAGTGTCTCTGTGTCGAGCATTTTCCGACCGCAAAAAAGTACGATCGGGAAATGTAATTTCTGGAAACTTGAAATATGACTCTGAAGTTTGCATCGTTGGAATGCAACGAAATTCTTTTTCATCTTGAGCAAAAATAATAATTCAAGCGCAGAGTGTAATTGCGATGATAAAATGATCGATTTTTGCCACCCGAAAAGCAAATTGGCTTGAAAATTTTGGATGACGTTGAAAATTGAACGAATCATCAATAAATTCAAATATTTTTCGTTGCATTTCAACGTTGCAAACTTCAGCATCATAATTTTTATCAATTTTGACACTTTGAGCTGTAAATTTTTCTCTGCATGCAATTGACTTGAAATTTGGGAATTGCAACGAAATAAAATGCACGGAAAATATGACTCTGAAGTTTGCATCGTTGGAATGTAACGAAGTTCGTTTTTTATCCTTAGCAAAAATAATAATTCAAGCGCAGAATGTAATTACGATGATAAAATTATCGATTTTTGCCACCCGAAAAGCTTATTGGCTTGAAAATTTTGGATGACCTTGAAAATTGAACGAATCATCAATAAATTCAAATATTTTTCGTTGCATTCCAACGTTGCGAACATCAGCATCAAAATTTTTATCAATTTTGACACTTTGAGCTGTAAATTTTTCTATGCATGCAATTGACTTGAAATTTGGGAATTGGAACGAAATAAAATGCACGGAAAATGTGACTCTGAAGTTTGCATCGTTGGAATGCAACCAAGTTCGTTTTTTATCCTTAGCAGAAACAATAATTCAAGCGCATTCTTTAAAATTTTGAATAACCTTGAAAATTGAACGAAATATCAATAAATTCAAACATTTTTCGTTGCATTTCAACGTTGCAAACTTGAGCATCATATTTGAAATTACGAGTTGGCTGAACGCGAGATAAACACACGATAAGGACGCAAATTTTTTCGCCACACAGCTGAATATTTTTCTTCCTATGATTATTCTGTGTGTCTACAAATTTTCGAGTTGTCGATACACGACGTTCGTGTTTGACGCTGCAGACGATCCATTAGAGCTCCACAAGGGAGATTTTTTATGGCAGGAACGAATTGTTTAATTTTCTCAGCGTTAAGAGGGTCATCCCGAGTGTGTGGATAGAAATAGCAATTTTTGTAAATAGAGACCAGGTAAGAGTCTCGTTCTGTTTGTGGTTCCGGGGAAAAAAAATTCAAGGGCTGTCGAACATGGAAAAAGAAACGGAAAAGATGTTATACCTGTGGAGCCGAAAAAAAAGACCTCCCGTAGTCAGGTACACAAGGAGGATTACATGCATCCGTGGCTTGGGCCAATCACGCTAGAGGAAACACAAATGAATCGAGGCAAGAAAGAGAGATTAGATTGCTCAGATCCTGCTGCTGCTGCTGTTCCATGGACCACCGCAGCTTTTTCCGCCTCGAACGAAATGCCTCGTTTGGAAAAATATATTTCAGCTGCCCTCGGATTATTATACGCGCCTAAATATCCACGAAAAAAAAAATCCGCGCGCATCTGAACAGAAATCATGGAAAAATACACGATTCGTATTTGGATAAAAAAAATCGAAAATTTATCATTTTTTTCAATCAATTACTTTTCTGTTTCGATCCGTAAATCGTGGAAAAGCGACCGATATAAAAAAATGCCGAAAATTCAGAATCGATGAAGCGATTGTTCGGGGAAGAATCTGAGGCTAAATAAAATGCAGGTAAAAGTAAATTCACATATTTCGTTGTGTCAAGATGTTGTTGAGTGTGAGGATTTTGGCGGCGAGAGTATCTGGCACGAGAGATAAATATTCTTTGGCGAGAGGATCGAATAAATTAAAGGCAACGTTGGGAGCTTCATTCATAAAGAATTCCCGGAGTATATTCTCGCCACGTGGCTCGGAAGTAAATAGTAACGCGAGTTATATATTTAAAAAAGTCAGAGCCGGCGAGATCGGGAATGAGAGGATAAAAAACGAAGATGAAAAAAAATGACACACGCGCGATAGTGAGATGAGAGCGAAGGAAAACGAGAAAAGACGTTTCCTGAGTATTCTGGCAATTTTCCAATTTTCCAAGACTCGCGGAGATTCGAACCAATCGAAAAACGTGTCAGTCGTATACTTATCGTTTTGGTTGGTCGTTGCTAAATTCTCAAATGCACCAAGAGTGCAAGAAGAAAGGGGGAGACAGGGGGAGAGAAACAGAGCTTGGAAATTACGAAAGCTTTGCACTCTCGTGCCATAAATCCGATTAATACTTGTCGAACGAACAATTCGCCTTTCCGACAATTCAGAAAGCCTCTCGCATTCGTTATTCCATCGTCTCCTTTCACACTTCCCTTCGTTCCTCGTTCTGCTGCTCTCTGTCTCGTCATATATGTTACAGAATTTTATACAGACGAGTGGAAACGCCATAAAGGCGCACGAATCTCTCCATGGCAAATTAATCGAGCGCCCTTTTTTCAGGCTTTTTAAAATATATATACGTATATATATATGAATGAGGACTCGCGCGTATGAATCACCGTTTAGCCATTGCGTGCTTGCCGCGGTTTCGTACTGACAGCGAATCGAATTCATTTTTCATGTCCTCGACCACGCCGGTACCGGTTGATTGATACAAACACCTCGCGAAACAAACGGCAGGACGGAAATCGCGTGAATGGAATCGAGAAAAGAAATCAAAAAGATTCTCCGCCGAAAGAACGACCAAAAATGTTGCGCTGCGGTGTAATCGCGTTTGAAAATTAACAAAAAAAGTTTTTTCTGCAGATAAAACGAAAATATTTGGGATTTCCAAAGCTCGCTAAAAGAATTTTCATTTTTTTCTTTTTTTTTTCGATAATTCAAATCCCTAGTATTTCCATATTTCGTTGCGGACATTGACAATTTTGCACGATGGCATTTTTCGTTTTTACCGTTCGAATCGCCATTCATAATCCTTTGAAATGTCAAAAATGTTTCGGGCAGTTGCCAGATGAATATTTGGTTTTAATTTCGATCGTTCCAGCGACCGAGAGTTTGATTTTTTTCAGTACGAAAAATTTTCTCTAAATACCGAAAAAATCGGGGGATTTTTTTTTTTTTTTTTAATCGATAGCAACAATGACGAAAAAACACTCGGCAATTTTCATCCATCCTTGCGGAAGCTTGAGAGGAAAAAGAGTCCGTGAGAACGATCGCTCGGGAGTGCGTGGGTCGGTGTTGGGGCAAAGCATATGGGAGGAAAAGTCTTAAAGGCGGATGGAAGACAAGGGCTGAAGAACGAATGGGAATAAAAGCTTTCGCGATTCGGTAACTCTTGGGAATATTCAAACCTCTCCGAGGAAAGAGATGGAAATAGTTTTCCACGGTATTCCCATCCGCTAGGTGGTTTTCGATTTTTGCTACCCGAGACAAACGAAGGGTGGGCGAGGGTGAACAGGGGGGGGGGGGGGGAAATCAGTGCGATTCGTTTGAATAACGCATGGCAGGCTTGAAAAATATCTCGCGTGTGTTTGCAAGAGTCGCGGATACCCTCAGAGTCATGTGGAGGAGAAAAACGTTGGGGAGAAAGAGAGAAAAGGGGAGAATTTAATGAAAATAAACGATCAAATCGAGAATGGCTTGGGCGTGGTGTAAATCATACTGTTTGATATGCAAAAATCATCTCTTCTGTTTTACACACAGTGAATTATTGTTTTTATTACCATGAAGCATTATTATTATTATTATTCATCCCCTTTGCTCTGAACTGTGTTGGGCTCAGGGTTGAATGAGGCTGAAGTTCGTAACGTTGGAATGAAACGAAAAATACTCATTTTTATTGATAATTTGTTAAATTTTCTAAAACATCGAGATTTTTCGAGTTTATATACTTTTTGGGCCGGAAAAATCGATCGTTTTATCATTGTAATAACATTGTGCATTTTTATAAAGAGTTTTGCCACAAAATGAATGAATTTCGTTGCATTGCAACGATGCAAACTTCAACGTCATTTAAGCATGAGGCTGAAGTTCGCAACGTCGGAATGCAACGAAAAACACTTATTTTTATTGATAATTTGTTGAATTTTATAAAACATGAAAATTTTTCGAGTTTATAGACTTTTTGGGCCGCAAAAATCGATCGTTTTATCATTGTAACAACATTGTACATTTTTATCAAGAGTTTTGCCACAAAATGATTGAATTTCGTTGCATTGCAACGATGCAAACTTCAACGTCATTGAAGCATGAGGCTGAAGTTCGCAACGTCGGAATGCAACGAAAAACACTTATTTTTATTGATAATTTGTTCAATTTTATAAAACATCGAAATTTTGCGAGTTTATATGATTTTTGGGCCGCAAAAATCGCCACAAAATGAATGAATTTGACAGAGAATGGGAAGCGAGTCCGGGACGATTAAGAACTCGATTCATTGAAAAAAGCAACGTGGGCGATTATGTCACTGCGATCGAGAATATATTTACTGCGCGAAACTCTCGCTCGCCACTCATGGTCGCCTGCAAGAGACGATTATTGCATATGCGAATTAACTCTCGATTCTCTAATGAATCATAAGCACGTCGAGCTTCATAGAACTAAATTTAAGAGGCTTCCATTGAGTAATTAAATTCGTTGCTAGTGCGAAAATTGATTGGATTCTTGGAGCTTGAATGTTCGAAATAAATTGGAGGCTGATTTATCAAATCGACTGACGAATTTACGCACTAAATACTCTGCGTCTCGATAAATCGTCGTTTAATCTCTGCACCGAAATGCTTTCTATGGCTTTAAAAGTTCATCGAACGCTCTCGAACGTGCTTCAGATACAGGGAAGAAAAATTGTAGACCGGGAAAGAAGACTCGATTTGAACTTTTCTAATTGTTGTTCCGGAGAATTGATTCGATCGAATGCTCGTAAAAAATCTCGATAAATAAATCGACAGAAACTTTTCCACGCGGAAACGATTAAGAAACGGAGTAAAAAATTCCATGGGGAATGAATTCGAAATAGATGGAAATATAAATGTGAAATAAGATCGGAGATCAAGTCTCCGTGCGCGGCAGAGAATTGGAAACTTGGCTGATTTGATAAATCGCAGAGTCGATAAAACGCATTCGGAAAATACACTTTTTCTCATCAATTTCCACTCCTCGTCGTTTCATGAGAGAGATTGATGAGAGAGAGAGAGCGCGTGCAGGAGAGCACGAGATAAAAGCGGACGGGGTTCTTGTTTCGTAGTGATGAAAAAATATTCGAGCAGCATTTGCAGCGTGAGCGATGAGGAAAAGTCCAAGAAAAAGGAGAAAATAATTCGAAAACAGATTTTGCTATATGCTCGAGTGAAACGTGTAAATATAATGAGAGTTGGGTCGCTCGGAACTCTTGACGAGTTGAAACTTTGTCTTGAAACTCGTAGAGTACGGAATTTCCGTTCGAACCTTTATGTGTTTTTATATAAACTCGCTCTATGCGTATTCGAAAGCGATAAAAATATCGTTACTGCAACTCCAACGACAGAAACGAGTACTTTGCACTAATACTCGCAGAAAAGTGGAATTATAGCACGAAATTACGATGGAGCATGTATAATAATATTAAACAACATTTATGTGCGCGACACGTTCCATACCAGCTCGAAAAACTTTTCCTGGTCTGAAATTTTCCGGACATGACACATTTTTCCACATCGTTCCTCATCCGTGCGAAAAACGACGTGTCTTTTTCTCCTCCATTGCACTTGAATGGAAAGTTTTCTCTTACCAAAAAAAAACAGAATGATGCTGAAGTTTGCAACGTTGAGATTCAACGAAAAACATTTTTTCTATTGATTATTTAGTGAATTTTGAAAATCGTCGCTATTTTTTGGGTCGATTGAGTTTTTTGGACGCAAGAGAGAATCTTTTTATTGGCCGGACCAAATATTGAATAATAATTATTGGCTCTGCTGAAGAAATAACAGAATTTCATTCCAACGATGCAAACTTCAGGATCATACGTTTTGGAATGCAACGAAAAATATTTTATTTTATTCTTGATTCGTTCAATTTTCAATGTCATCCAAATTTTTCGAGCCAATATGTTTTTGGGGTGGCAAAAATCGATCATTTTATCATCTTAATTAAATTCCCCATTCAAATAATCATTTTCGCCAAATATAAAAAAGAATTTCGTTGAATTCCAACGATGCAAACTTCAGAATCATCAAAAATCAGATGCTGAAGTTTGCAACGTTGGAATGCAACGAAAAATATTTGATTTTATTGTTGATTCGTTCAATTTTCAATGTCACCCAAATTTAATGTTTTCGAGTGGCAAAAATCGATGATTTTATCATCGTAATGAAATTCTCCATTCAAATAATTATTTTTGCCAAATATAAAAAGGAATTTCGTTGCATTCCAACGATGCAAACTTCAGAATCATCAAAAATCAGATGCTGAAGTTTGCAACGTTGGAATGCAACGAAAAATATTTTATTTTATTGTTGATTCATTCAATCTCAATCTCATCCAAATTTTATGTTTTCGAGTGGCAAAAATCGATAATTTTATCATCGTAATGAAATTCTCCATTCAAATAATTATTGTTGCCAAAGAATTTCGTTGCATTTCAACGATGCAAACTTCAGAATCATAAAAACAGAAGAAAAAATGAAAAAAATCATATTTTTATTGCATGGAAAATGTGCAATTTTGCTATTCGAGCCTAAACCGTAGACTCGAGTACGATATAAGAGACCGGCGAGTCGACCTCGGATCCATCCTCATAAAGCGACTTCCGTATGAACTTGCGAGAGAGCCAAACTGTCCGGGCAGGAAAGGGCAAAGATTTTCCGATGTGGATGTAATGAAGACCGAAGTGAAATTCACCCTAACGACAGACTATTAATGTTTACGTAATACGCTAGCCAATAAATGGTTCGCATGTATGTCAATGTGTATGCGAGGAGCTGGGATGCACCAATCCCCTTGATAATTCAACATGAATCACTGACGGAGATTTGTGTGTGTCACGTAGTTTGCTTGCGCGTGATGAGGACCGAGTTATCGGGCTACATACGAACGCATGTTTCATTAGTGCACAGCAGCGACACAAACGCGAGAGCGTTCTCTGCTGGTGCGCACACACGACGAGGATATCCCAGGCGTCCCGTCATATTATATCTCGAGCCTCGCAGAGTGTGTCAAACGTGCAGAGAAACGCGGCGACGATATAGAACGGGCTGAACGGGAATGAATAGAGAAAAGAGGCAAAAAGGAAAAAGCCGAAGGATTCTGAATGACGAGAAGCTCGAGAAAATCATCCAATCAAAGTTACGATTGAAGATGAAACGAGAGACAGCGAGATAAATGGGAAGAGAGTAAGAGGAAAGCAGGAATAAGCTCCTTCTTCTCGAAAATCCCAAGAAAATCGCCATCAAACTTGTACTTGGAGACGTATATGAGCGAGACTGCAACTTCTTGATTATTACTTTAGAACTCAAATATATCTATAGATCGCACGAGCTGCTGCGTATTCATGAATCGCGACAAGAAAATTGGAGGAAAAGAGAGGAATGCGAGATTGAATTACAGAGCCAGGTTCATCATTCCTCGTACACGTTTTGTTCCTGCATATACGTCGCATGTATGAATCCATTCGTGCATGGAAATCGACAGCTGCAAAAATGCAGAGGTGTCGACGACTCAAGGTCTTTGCATATGTTTATTGAGAAATAAACGGTATCGATTGGGAATATTCATTGAACAACAATTTCAATTGCTCAACAATAAGTTCCAGGAATGATGCTGAAGTTTGCAACCGTGGAATGCAACGAAATATATGACGTTGAAGTTTGCATCGTTGCAATGCAACGAAATTCATTCATTTTGTGGCAAAACTGTTGATAAAAATGTACAATTTTATTACAATGATAAAACGATCGATTTTTGCGGCCCAAAAAGTATATGAACTCGAAAAATTTCCATGTTTTATAAAGTTCAACAAATTGTCAATAAAAATGAGTATTTTTCGTTGCATTCCAACGTTGCGAACTTCAGCCTCATACGAAATATATTTGATTCTGTTAATGATTCATGCAATTTTTAATGTCATCCAAATTTTTCGACTCCATAAGCTTTTCGGACTGCAAAAATCGATCATTTCATCATCGTAATTAGATTCTGCATTTAAATAATTATTTTTGCCAAATATAAAAAAGAATTTCGTTGCATTCCAACGATGCAAACTTCACAGTCATGCTCCAGGATCGCGTTCGTGGTCCGGAGCAAAGAATAATTTTGCCTGCGAGCTGCTCACTACGAATTTCCCTTGCATGGATCTGTAGCAACATCAAAAATGCATCTCTCGAGGTTCCTTTAGAATGGAATATAAACGCTGATCTGAGAATGATTTAATTTGTAATTTGGATGATTACGAATATGAGCAACTCCAAAGTTTATTATCGCCGCTAGCCTGCTCCAGAGATGAGCACTTTTTGAATTTTCAAGTGCATAAAAACTGCAAAGTATCGATTCATTATCAAGTTACAAAAACAACTCTCGTCCGTGCAATTTTGTAGAATCATAAAAAACGACGTAGTGAGCGTTCATAAAAGAAACACGAAGGCAAGCATTTTTTTATGTTAATTAAATAGTCGTAAGAAAAACTATGCAAAACCTAAGCAAGCATTAAACATTTACGCCCCCATAAAACTGTGTGCAGGATGATGGACATTCCGATATCGTCGCTCAGTCATTTTGGAACATGCTCGTTTGTTTCTAAATTATATGGCCCAAGTTTCGCTCGTCCGCGCGAGAACTAAATCCTTTCGGCTTGTCTTGAGATGATCTTTCAGTTCTGCGCTCGCGGTATAAAAGTGGATTCGCCTGCATCTTCGCTCGGGGATCTCAACAATTCAAATTATCCAAACATTTCGTTGAGCTTTTGTGATAATGCTCAAGTTTGCAACGTTGGAATGCAACGAAAAATATTTTATTCCGTTGTTGATTCGTTCAATTTTCAATGTCATCCAAATTTTATGTTTTTGAGTGGCAAAAATCGATCATTTTATCATCGTACTTTAATTATCCAATTAAATAATTATTTGTGCCAAATATGAAAAAGAATTTCGTTGCATTCCAACGATGCAAACTTCAGAATCATCAAAAATATGTTGCTGAAGTTTGCAACGTTGGAATGCAACGAAAAATATTTTATTCCGTTGTTGATTCGTTCAATTTTCAATGTCATCCAAATTTTAAGTTTTCGAGTGGCAAAAGTCGATCATTTTATCATCGTAATTAAATTCTCCAATTAAATAATTATTTTTGGCAGATATAAAAAAGAATTTCGTTGCATTCCAACGATGCAAACTTCAGAATCGTGTTTTTGTGTGTTCTGTGTGTTTTTTAAATTCATTTTTCTTATTTCTAATCAGGAACAAATTGGCAAATAGATACTTTCGAGAGCGCCGCACTGACCGACAGAAAGGCAAATGGAAATTATACCGAGTGGTCCAAATTCGCACCAATTCGTTGATACGTACGTGGACAACATCGGATCCTGTCATTCGACGATTATTCTGTTTTATGGGCCATTATAGCAACAGCTCTTCCACTCGTGTTTTCATATATATCGCCCAGCTGTATGGGGCATTTCGTGTTTGAATTTATGAAACGTTTCAATGATGAATTTTATTCACGGAGCCAACGAAAATGGCGTTAGTTTCTTGCTAATTGATCAGAGCAATTCCCTTTTTTTTTGCATGTTGAGGCAAACAAGAAAATTTATTAAAAGGACCAAAAATTACGGAATTTGTGGGTTTTTGGGTTTTTTAAATTGTAGACACATAATGTGGGACTTTTCGCATCAAGTGTCCGGTGCTTCAGGTACTTCGGTATCTAAACGGATGCTTCGAATGTACGCGTTTGGCTAATTGGTCGGTTGTGTATCCGTCAGTCAATGGGAAAACAAAGCGTGGATATGCGAAACTCCTCGTACACGCAAAACACGACTATATCTTGGTCGCCGACTCACCCTTTGAACGGATATGGGTGGAAAGAAAGGGATACAGTGATCGCAATCCCGATAGCGCGGTGCAACCAAGTATCGTATTGTTCGGCGTGGGCAGTTCGATACTTTCGAGGCTCGGTTTACGTTCTCGTATCAGTGGCAAATGAAGCATCCGCATCCCAGTCAATTTAAAGGGACCCGGCTGGCTGATGGAATTGAAAAACGTCGATGGTTTTTCGAAAAAAAAACAGCGAGTGTTTCATGATGCTGAAGTTTGCAACGTTGGAATGCTTCGAAAAATATTTTATTTTATTGTAGATTCATTCAATTTTCAATGTCATCCAAATTTTATGTTTTCGAGTTGCAAAAATCGATCATTTTTTCATCGTAATTAAATTCTCCAATTAAATAATCATTTGAGCTAAATATAAAAAAGAATTTCGTTCCATTTCAACGATTCAAGTTTCAGAATCGCCAAAAATATGATGCTGAAGTTTGCAACGTTGGAATGCTTCGAAAAATATTCAATTTTATTAAAGATTCGTTCAATTTTCATCGTCATCCAAATTTTTCGAGTCGATATTTATTTGAATGGCAAAAATCGATCATTTTATCATCGTAATTAAATTCTCCAATTAAATAATTATTCTTGCCAAAAATAAACGATGTTGAAGTTTGGATCGTTGAACTGCAACGAGAACTGATTTTATTTTCAAGCAAAACGCAAAATTTCATACAATGTTTATGAAAAATAACGTACAACCGGTCTTTGCCATTAAAGAACCGGATTTTACACTAAAAACTTAAAAACTTGCCTCAATTATTGAAATAATGAATAAAAAAAATAATTCTTCGTTCAATTCCAACGATGCAAACTTCAGGATCGTAAAAATAAAAATGAATTTCGTTGCATTCCAACGATGCAAACTTCAGAGTCATATTGTTTCGAGCTTTCTCGTGACATTCAATTGACGACAAATATGAGTGATAATTTTTGATCAAGCTTTGGCAACGCCCTGTAGAAATTTGTACGAATTAATCGAGGCTGCTAAACGTCTCGTCGCTAATGAAATTCGGGCAAACTGCCCCAAAACCACGAGGACATTACGAAATAGCTGATTGCAAAACGACAATCATTAACGTTCGATTTTGTTGGGCGCGCCTATTTGTCCTCGAGGGATGAATTTGTTGAAAGTGCGTTCGAGCACTATTCTCCAACGCAAATTATATAATATTGTTGACGGGCGATTGCAAATGTGCCGAAATCACAATGCGGCTTCGCGGCGATCGATCGAGTTTGATTAATTAACGAGCCGCGAATAATTGGCCGCAAGTTTCGAAATAATTCTTGATATTGATGAGGCATTCGAAATACAGGCTCGGAAAATCCGCGAATATCTCGAGGACTCGAGTGGAAGCACAAAAAATATGTAAAATAATGAATTTGAAAGAAAAAAAATTGCTAATTATTCGAAATCGTTGTTCAACTTTTTTCCTTGCCAATTATTTTCGTTCCGAAATAATGGAGAATCGATCCTTGGCCGAGAAGAATAGAAACGAAGAATCGGATCAACTTTTTTTTTTAACGGCCTTAATTAAAGCTGGCGCGATAAAAACAATGAAAATTTCAACATCGTTGTAGCAATCGAAATAAAAATGCAAAATTTATAATCCATTTTAACCGACTGCGTTGCTGTCACAATGAAAAAGGAGAAAATGAATAATTCGAGACTAAATTTCACCCTCGAGATGAAGAAGGTCATCGAGAAAGAGAAAGAGAGAGAGAGAGAGAGAGAACGACGAGGAAATAAGGGCGGCGTGTGTGCTTTTCCAGGGGGTTAGTGGGTATGTGTAACGCAAGGTACGTGTAAATCGTCGAGAGTGAGGAGAGACCGCCCAGGCTTCTCGTATACATTTTTTAACGAGAAGGAGCGTTTGTACGTAGGAGGAGGTTACGTACGGGTGAAGGACTGTATCGCGTTCCGGACACTCCCTCGCACGCTCGTTTATTCCGGACGCAACGAGAGATTCTTCGATAAATATAGAACGGAGTAAAAAAAAGCGTGGGGAGTGGGAGGAGGCTTGAAATTCGAAAAAAGTAAATGACTGAAGTTTGCATCGTTGGAATGCAACGAAATTCTTTTTTATACTTGGCAAAAATAATTATTTAATTGGAGAATTTAATTGCGGTGATGAAATGATCGATTTTTTCCACCCGAAAACATATTGGCTCGAAAAATTTGGATGACATTGAAAATTCAACGAATCACCAATAAAATCAAATATTTTTCGATGCATTCCAACGTTGCAAACTTCAGCCTCATTTTTATGACGTTGCGAATGGATCGGCTCATTATAAAATCAGCGGCAGGGTAAACGAAAAATGATTTTTCGAGTCGATGACATTTAGCGAAAAAACTACGATGTTGAAGTTTGCATCGTTCGAATGCAACGAAATTCCGTTTTTTCTTGACCAGAGCTCGAGATTTTTATTCGATATTTGGTCAGGACGATAAAACGATTTTTTTTAAGGATAAAAAACAAAAATCAGCGCGTAAATCGTCATGGTTTACGAAATTGATGAAAAAATCGATAGAAAAAAAAATATTTCGCTGGATCCCAACGTTGCGAACTTCAGGATCATAAAAAGTAATTAAAAATCGTTGGCTAGGAAATGTGAAAAAATACGTTTAAATTCGTGTCCGGATCTGAAGGAAAAAACGGTGAATGGAGGGAAAAAAGTATTTGGAAAGATGAATTATGACGAGATGTAAGAAGAAATGTTTACATTTCTTAATTCCACGAGCTATCGCGTTGTGAATGCGCGCGGCCAACGCGAAACATTGCATTCTTGAATTTTTCCTTTTCCACGCGCGTTGCAGCATTGAAAGAAGAAAAGTAGAAAGCAAGGGAACAAGGAAACTCGAAGATTGAGAAAGAGGAAAAAATCCTGCAGGCTTTGAGCCGCAGAAGAGAAAAAGAAAAGATTCTTTTTCTACTGAGGAGCCTGAGCGTTATTTATTCTGTATCCGCGAGCAGTGATGCTACCGCACCAACAGATTTCCCTGCGCACAGAGGGACGCACGCTCCCATTGTGCTCGCCCATCAGGCCAGTACACTATTTTTTATCTTTCATATCTCCTCGTCTTTGCCGGGGCTGGGAAAAAAAAATGTTCCGAGCAAAAGAGAAAAAGAACGGGAGGGAAAAATCCCTTATGGACCGCGGATAACCGGAGTGCGAGAGAAAGTGAGAGATGTTTTTTAAAAAATACGAAAAAGGAGAAGGAAATTAATGTATATGCGCCGCGGAGAGCGGGTAGAAAAAAATTAATCGAGGAAACGAAATAAAGCGACGATTTTTCCATCTCACTGCACCGCGGACGAAAAAAAACTGTCAGAGGGATCTGAAACGCGCCGGGCAAACATTTCTCATCGTCGCATAATTGAATTGTCAGAAATCCGTGCGTCCTGCGACTCAATGGCAAAGAACTAGCTCCATGTGGGGTAAAATGCAACACTGAGAATTCTTTTGCTCCTCGACCGCGGAAATCGGTCCCGATGTTTAAATAAATAATCGACACCAAAATATATTTAAGGTGTAGCAAATTTTCAGCTTGGCCGATAAGCAAAAACGGGTCTTTTCATTATTTTATGACGTTCAAGGTTGCATCGTTGCAGTGCAACGAAATTCATTCATTTTGTGGCAAAACTCTTGATAAAAATGTACAATGTCATTACAATGATAAAAAGATCGATTTTTGCGGCCCAAAAAGTGTATAAACTCGAAAAATTTCAATGTTTTATAAAATTCAACAAATCATCAATAAAAATGAGTATTTTTCGTTGCATTCCGACGTTGCAAACTTCAGCCTCATGCTTAAATGACGTTGAAGTTTGCATCGTTGCAATCCAACGAAATTCATTCATTTTGTGGCAAAAATCTTTATAAAAATGTACAATGTTATTACAATGATAAAACGATCGATTTTTGCGGCCCAAAAAGTATATAAACTCGAAAAAATTCCATGTTTTAGAAAATTGAACAAATTATCAATAAAAATAAGTATTTTTCGTTGCATTCCAACGTTGCAAACTTCAGCCTCATGCTTAAATGACGTTGAAGTTTGCATCGTTGCAATGCAACGAAATTCATTCATTTTGTGGCAAAACTCTTGATAAAAATGTACAATGTCATTACAATGATAAAAAGATCGATTTTTGCCGCCCAACAAGTATAAAAACTCGAAAAATTTCAATGTTTTATAAAATTGAACAAATTATCAATAAAAATAAGTATTTTTCGTTGCATTCCAACGCTGCAAACGAAAAGGAAAAAAAGAAACGTTCGTCAATAAAATAATTCAAGGCAAAGGTCCATTTTCCCTCCCTTTTCTGTGACTTAGACTCGGATTGTCAATCTGCGAAGCATCCAAAACGTGTATCTCGCAATAATTATCCTTCCGCGGGAGTAATTTCAAAATTGGCATTACTCAAGAATATTACACCGAATTCCTGCCGTCCGACATTTTTCCGTCGTACGATGGAACGGTTCAACGGACTTGATCCATGCCCTTAACGTATTTTAAGCACACGCTGCCTAATGATGATTTATCTCGAGCTCCGAGCTCTTGGTATTAATTAAGGGGTCCATATTGCCCCACCTTATCTGTTTAACGCGAAAATAAGTGAATGTGTGTGTCTAGGCTTATATATTGGGTTGTTGGTATAGGTCGAATCAGTTCAATTTGCATCCGGCGTGGAGAATACTAAAGCGGCGTACATAATCGCTTTCGCGCATAAATCGACGACTGCTCTGCTCTACAACGCCCTGATGCTTGTATTTTACACAGAGAGGAGAGAGAGTAAGAGTGACAGTCGGCGAGAAAGGCTCAAGTGCGAAAGAGACGATGAAAGAGGGAGAATAAATCTCCACGGTGGATTGCAGTGTGTTTTGTGATAGAGAGAAAGAGCGAGAGAGAGAGATTTGTCGTGCTTAGGCTCTTCGTCAGTGTCGGAGCGAGAAGATGGCTCGCGCGAGAGAGCGGCGAACCCGTGGGAAGAACCACCCCGAAGAGGTTGAAAGAAAGAGGGTTGTTTTGCCCTGGCCGTCGAGCGAGAACACGCCGAGCACTCATCCGACCGATATATATATAAACAAGAATGTATACGTGTAAAGAAAAAAAACAATCAACAATAAGACGCTGCGAGAAATAATGGAAAATGAAGAAAATAAAATGCCACGAGACATTCCCGCGAATGTCTCAGCGTCTGCGTGTAAAGAAAGGAGAAAAATTTCAGACCCAAAGAAATATGCATTCACTATGATCGCTTCATCACGAAAACCGCTTATTATCTTTACGCAAATTCTCCTCAGATTTTTACATCCCTATTCGCGTTGGCATGGCCTTCACGCCTGATGTAAATATTTATCGAATCAATGTCACTGGGTACGAGGCAAATTAATCGAAAATGCTCCTACTACGAAACTTTTACGATATCAAGTTTTTTGTGATAGTGAAGTTCGCAACGTTGGGATCCAGCGAAATATTTTTGTTCTATCGATTTTTTGATCAATTTCGAAAACCATGACCATTTACGCGCTGATTTTTGTTTTTTATCCTTAAAAAAAATCGTTTTATCGTCCTGACCAAATATCGAATAAAAATCTCGAGCTCTGGTCAAGGAAAAAACGGAATTTCGTTGCATTCCAACGATGCAAACTTCAACATCGTAGTTTTCTCGCTAAATGTCATCGACTCGAAAAATCATTTTTCGTTTACCCTCCTGCTGATTTTATAATGAGCCGATCCATTCGCAACGTCATAAAAATGAGGCTGAAGTTTGCAAGGTTGGAATGCAACGAAAAATATTTGATTTTATTGTTGATTCGTTCAATTTTCAATGTCATTCAAATTTTTCGAGCCGATATGTTTTCGGGTGGCAAAAATCGATCATTTTATCATCCTAATTAAATTCTCCATTTAAATAATTATTTTCACCAAATATAAAAAAGAATTTCGTTGCATTCCAACGATGCAAACTTCAGAGCCATGCGAAATTCAATGTTTTATTCACCAGAGCTCGTAATTATTATTCAATATTCGCTCTGGACGCTAAAACATTCCCTTTCGCGACCCAAACATTGGATCGATACAAAAAATTGCCATGATGTCAAAAAATGAATAAAAAATTGACGAAATAAATATTTTTCGTTGAATCTCAACGTTGCAAACTTCAGAGTCATAATTTTCTCCGTGTACAGTGTTTAGGAGGCAGGAAATTTGAATGGAACCGTATCCATCCGATGTTCGCGATGATTTCTCATTGACGAGGCTACGAAATTCGATTTTCAATTTCCCCTGCCGCCTGCACGCTTGACCGCATATTAATTAATATTAATAACATTCGTGTGCAGCGTACATGTGTTGATAGAAATTATAGACAAAGATATACGCGAGCAACGTCGAGACGCGATCTGCTGAGCGAGGGAGACAAACTCTCGGGCAATTCGGACTATCAGGCTTGCTGGCTCGCAGCAAAGGTCCGTGCGATGCGAGTCCGATGCGATGTACAACGCGAAGGACGAAGCGAAGCAGGATTTTCGTATGATACAGAAAAGCTCACTTTTTATCCGAACCAGCTAAATCGCCGGATTTCGAACTTTTATCATTAAAACTACAAACATTAAAAAAAACCCCTCGGGAACAATTTGAAATGTCGTTTTTCCGGCTTTACGTTCTGCGCGATCTGGAGGAAGATTGAAAATGAGAAAAAGTTTGGAAAAAGTGAAAAAAATTTGTCCGGCTCGATTTTTTCAACATTTCGCGTGTTTTTGGGGGAAATTGCAATTTCAGTCAAACGGAATCGTGTATTTGATCGTCAATGAGTTTAATTAATCTTCCTGTTGTCAGTTTCGCTTTAATGAGCGCGGCGCAACGAGACAGTTTGCGAATTTTCACTGCGGGCTCGAGCTGTCCACTAAATTCGGGAATAAATCGCATTAGCGAAAATCAGGGGCGGGGGGGGGATTCGGCGTGCGAAGCGACTGACTGCGCCTATCGGTGCCGAATTTTGTTTGCGAAAACAATTTCACGAGCACGAGCCAATATCAATTCGAATGGTAATTTGCTGGGCGGATTTAGGAACGAATGTGTAGCGTGATTCGGTCTCTTTCCACGCACGATGGATCGCCAGGACAAGTATCGCGCTCGTTAATATCCCCGCGCGATGTGAGAATAATCCAATTTTTGTCAATTCCAAATCACCTCCCAAATGGGTCAATTAAGAGATTTCCCATTTATCGGTAAATTCACTCGACACGAACAAAAAAACGAGTCTCGCTTGACTTCTGTAGACACGAAATTTGTACTTTGCGAGCTTTTTTATTCAGCGCGAACGAAAAGAACGAGAACGAATTTTACGAAGAAAAACAATTGACTCACCGGTGTCGAAATTCGGGGCGAAACTTTGCGTCGACCTTGAGGGACTGCGAACCACACACTCGACGCAAAATCACTTATAAATCTCGCAGTCTTTCGGAATGAGAAAACAAATGAACAAACACGCGGGAAAACGCGGCGAAAAGTTGGTGGAATTTGATCGAATACTGAGAAATTACGTAAAAACCGCGAATCCAACTTTTTCACTCGGATACGCTAAAGTCAAACGATCAGGACACGAGCGAACTTCAAACGATGTGTAGCCCGTCGCATCCAAAATGCAACTTGAACCTTAGCCCGCGCTTCCTTCACTCCCGAACAAAACACACGAGGTCCACAGTGGAGGGGACGCCGTGTCAGCCACCACGCGACTCTCCGAGCACAATAAGCCGGTTCGCCGGCCTCGAGAGTCAGCCCAGAGGGCGCACGACGTCGGACAAAGAAATTCACCAATAGTCGCTGCTGCGTTCTCGGTCGGTAAGGCAAACGCGCGAGTTACCATCGGTCGGTAACGCACGAAAATTCGAAAAAAACGCTCGAGCCGAAATTTTTTCCATGGACCCGCACGAGAAGATTTCACTTTTAAAATCAAACGTCAAAATTCATTGCAAATATTATAAACTTTTTACAACTTTTGCCCTTGCGGCTCGCGAACATTGATTTGTGTGATACGATAAAGAAAAGCTGCGGACAAGTCCGTCCAGAGGGAGCTCGCAGCGGCTGTGACCTTGGAAAATCCTCAGGATTGGTCGTGCGCAGTGTACGAACGCTTTGGCCAATGTTATTCGCTCGGATAGTCAGTATTTGGACGATATTATTTCGTCAAAGCGAAGGAACCAAAAATTAAAAGAGAAAGTCAAAATCATGGATGTCAAAATGGTCGGGCAACTTTTCTGAACTGATTTTTTATGGAAAATCAACATGGAGAATAAAATTGTCACACGCGATTCAATTATTCGTTCGTGTCTTCAAAATTTTACTTCTGTTTCGTCTTTCCCGCAAGAGCATTCGACAAACTTTCATTTCACATTCGTCTTCGACGATCCTGTGTTCAAAATAATGTGGGCGCAGCTCACTTGAGGCTCATTTTGTTTCGATCACCGACTCAAGTAACGAATCTCGGGGGTTTATTTGTTGAATAACATTCCGTCGACCCTCGGACGACTAGAGCATAAGAAAAACTCGTAAAAGTCAAAGTTTGCGTGTCAAGGTCACTTTGGGCAACGCTCCGCATCCTCGGACTGGGTTTCTTAGAAAAACATTTGTTTTTGACTTTGGATCAAGGTCATTTCATTGTTTTCGTCAGACGTCACACGGGATCATTGAGTGCGGCTTCAGAATGACGAGAAAAAAGTTAGCTAGAGAAATAATTAACGTTTTTTGCTAAGTTGACAGCAAAACGACGTCCCTAAAGATAATTTTCGGTCCAAGTTTCTCATTGCGTCGATTAGATTCCGAGGAAATAGGGAAAACTGCTCTGTTTGGGTTTGGAGAGCAAACGAGACGATGGATTTTCGAAATATCTGTTTTGCTCGGAAAAAACAATTGGCGGGGACAAACATTCACTGCGTCGGTGCATCGAAATCAATTTGATTCGGTTCTCAAAAAAGCTGTAAACCGAGAAAAACGCGAGGATGCATTTTGTTTTCATACAGTTCGAATGCTTCGAGGCTTCTCGTATCATAAAATTTCTCCTTGTTTACTTCCGAGTGTTGAGCTTTGGCTGAGCCGGTTGCTGGCTCGCTCTGGTGGCGAGATCCTGAACTACGGGAGCAAGTGAGCTACGATCGGGGTGGCGAGACGCTAAACTGCGAAGAGCATTCGCGCTGTGACGTCGTCAGGCTTGGACAATCTGTTGGTTCTTTGCCATGGTCTGATCTCAGCCGAACGGGTCAATGACGCGAGGAAACGAAAATTCATAGCTGAGCTACCCGCGTGCGTGTTGATACCGAGCACTGCGAGTAAATTCTTCTAGGGGCGCGAAAGGAAATCGAAAAAAAATCAAAATAAATGTCTCAAAGCAAGTAAATAGTCGATACAAAATCAGAAATAAACACGGGCGACAATGTTTTTTTTTTTTTTCTTAATGAAAACTTTTAAAATCGATAGAAATTCCAGTGTGAATACAAAATGAAATTTTTTCACAAAAACAACACGCGACGACAATATCCTGCGCCGCCCACAAAGTTTTCATTGCCCAAGACTCGTATGTTGGTCAAAAAGTTGTGATTTTTATCCGCGAGATGGCGCAATAGGCTCGGATACAAATGCGCGGAGAGAAAAGGACTGTGAAAAAAAAAACAACGACGTGTATCGTGTGGGCGCGAGGAGGAGCTTACAGCTTACAGTGTAAAAAGAGGAGTTTGTAGTGGGGGAGGAAATAGAGACGAAGTGGTAGGCAAAATATATAGAACGAAAAGAATGGTGAGGGACAAAGAGCGGTAAAGAAGCGCGCTGGAATTACGGTAAAAAGAGGGAGAGAGAAAGAACGACGTTCCCGGTGCGCTAGAATTGCCGCGAGTGGGGGAAATAAATATCAGGAAAGGGATAGTTTACAGGCGAAGGTGTGAAAACTGAAAAAAAAAAGAAAGTAAAGACACGGCGCGATCTCGGGAATTGTGAAAGGGCTCGCAGGAAACTCTTTCACAATTTCCTTTCTCGTTGGATTAGATGCTAAAGGAAAAAAATTGTTATGAAAGTAAAAGGTCCAAGGGCGTGTTGTTAGGCTGAAGGAGAATATTTCATCATAAGACGCCAAGTATTTTCCATGCGGTTGAATAGTGTGCAACTCGCTTGTGTCCCGTAGACCGCGAGCCGAGGGCCCGTTAGTGCGGAGATTGACCGCAACGCGGCGTTCCAACGACGCCCCTCCCACCCCCTCCACTCCGGTCGCGTAGCCCGCATAGCCCGTTACGAAAACGTCGAGCGTTCGATGTTTCTCCGTCTCTGTCTCGCCTGCCCTGCTGTATTTTTCTCTCTTTGGGTGAAAGACCAAGTTGCGCGCGTTAACGAGCCGGGAGCGAGTGAGAGGCGATACCAATGCCAGGATAAAAGTCCGTGCAGACCGAGAAATACATTTTTTTCTCATAGAACAACGCTTTGCCGCCCTTCCCTTTTCCCTTTTGCGCGCGCCCCACCGTTCTTGGCTTTTACACCCCTGGCATTTTATTAGGTAGGACCCGCGCGTCGAGCCGTGCACTCGTGTCTCTATGTGGATACATATATATACGAACATCTGTGTGTTTATGCGTGTGTACGTACAGTGTGTCTACCGACTGTCAAGGCGCTCGCCAGTATACGAGGAACCATCAAAAGGGGCCATCGCCTCGAATACTCGCGCGCGCTTTCGCCGTTTACAACACCTGAGACTAAATCAAAAGAATTATAACAGATAAACAAGCTCTAAAAACGCAGGATATTTACGAAAACGCGACGTGCGCGGGAGCTGCAAAGATAAAACGGCGAGGGTGAGGGACCGAGAGAAAAAGAAACAAGTGAGGTCCGCGAATGAGCGAGAATCGACGATAAACGGCGGCTCGACGAGAGAGCCGCAGAGCGCGCGAGAGAGAGAGAGAGAGAGAGTAGTAGGAGGCGAGGCTAGCGAACGGAGCACGAAGCAACGCGGAGACTTCGCCCCCCCGTGTGTGTGTGTCGACGTGGTGGAATAGAAACGCTGATAGAGCGAAAATAAGAAAGAAGCAACGAATAAAAACAAAAAAACAGAGAATATTTGACGCGCGACAGGGGAAAAAGTGTTTTAGCGCGATCCTGCGTCTTTAACGGACCAGGCAACAGAAATACGAGAGAGAACAAGTGGATCCGGAGGGGGTAGGGATCAACAGAGTTTCGGCTGTTTTGTGTCGCAAGGTGTAAACTCCCTTAATCCATCATACACATATATGTAATCATTTGTACATATATAAACATTTCTTTGACGGATCCCAAATAGAATCTTTTTGAAAATCCGTTACTCATTTCCCGTGCAAAAGTGCAACGCGATCGTTTCACCACGACACACGACACGAGACGTCAGTGAATCTTCGGTTCTTGTTTTTTTTTTTCTTTTCAATTTTTTTTTCTCGCTTCCGCACGGAGTGTGCGTGCGTCTTTTCGCTCTTTGCCCGAGTGACTGCGCTCCTCGCTCCGTTAAGAAGTGTTGGTTCGTGTCGCTGTTTTTTTTTTTTTCGCGCGTTCGCGTTTATCTCGCTCTGGCAATAAACGTACGCACGCAAATCAGATCGCGTAACATCGGAACGTGTTCGACACGCTCTCGTTGAATGCATCGAGAGCTTGCAACGAGCAAATATTTCTGACAAGGAAAAAATAAATAAGGCAGGTTGGTCTCGGAGGAGTGAAAAGTCGGTACGAGTGGCGCCCTCTGTGCGCGTGGTGCGATTAGAGTGTCGAGAGTGCCGCGTGAATTGCACTCTACTAGCGTAGTGTGCGCCAATTTCAAACGCAAATTTGTGTCATTGTGTCTTGTCAATAAAATCAATAATAAAGATGATAAAACGTGTCGAATTCGGGCGTTTTTAATTGTGCTCAAAGTGTCCTAAGGATCGTCCATCGTTGTCGTCAGAGTTTTTTGTTTTTTGTTTTCATTTTGTTTCTCTTGCGACAGTGTGAGTGAATTCTCGTATCCGTGACGTCCGTGACACAGAGTGCGCTGCGCACACGCTTTTTCGTTTTCGCCCGAGCCACACGCGAGAATCGAAGCTCCTCGTTTTTATTTCCCCCTCCCTCGCCTCCTCGCTGCACTTTCTTTCTTTCTCTCATCGCCGCCAGCCGGAAAGTGAGAGAGAGAGAAAGAAACGGCGAAAAACGGCAACATTACGACGACTCTACGTCAAGATTCTACTCTTACCGACGCGACTTACCGACCGAGTTGAAACGCGAGCACAGCACGAGCGAGAGAGAAGGAAAGAGGAAGCCTCGTCTTTCTCTCCCTCCATCTTTGCCGCTACCTCGTTCTTTCTCTCAAAACTCCCCTCTCTCGCGCTCTCTCTCTCTCTCTCTCTCGCACCAACACACACACAGTTACACACCCACACTCGCATTGACACACATACTCGCTCACGCACTCGATCTTCCTGGTCGAGAGGCTTTTACGCGAGAGAAAAACGACTTATTCACCGTGTGCACACACAGGGCGCCCCGATGAAATATCGTAACGAGTAAATTTTCGGCGATTCTTCCGGGGGGCGGGGGGACCAAAGACGCGAAATAAAAGCTGTACACAGGGAATATACATCGCAAAGGTGCGGTTTTTCGTGCGACTTGCAGCCGCAAATTCTAGTTCGAACGAATAAACCGAGAGAGAGCGCGAAAAGAAAAATCGGAATAAGCACGAAAGTGGCGTTTGCGTGTGTGTCGAAATAATAAAGAATTTGAAAAAAAAAAAACGGCGAAAAAATTATTTTCGGACTTTCCTAGTGTGGCGTGCAATGTGATATCGGCTGTCATTGATGTCCGTGGTGGTAGTGACGAGGCTCGAGAAAAATTCACGTGCCTGCTTCGCGATCGGTCATTACGACGCGACGAGGGCGAGAACATATAAGATCAAAATAATTGAAAGTTGCGCTTACGGGCCTGGTGAGCCTGGCCTCTCCTGGGCGTACAACGATTCCTTCAGGATTCAACTGAATCCCGGAATTTAGCGATTCCGGATTGAAAGTTGGATTCTTCCGATACCGCGGATGCCAGTTTTTACGAGTTAGAAGAATTTTCAAAGAATTCAGTGCGCTGTGCTCAACAAAAAGAGTTTTCGAAAACGAGGTTAAATTAAGAAGTGAACGAAAAGGAAAAAAAAACGACGAGTGCAACATAAAAAAGACACGAGAGAGGTTGAAAAACGATTGTCGCAAGCCCCGCGCAAAATACGGCCCTGAGACTCTTCGATCGAGACAACCAATTTGTTTTCTTTTTTTTTTTCATTTATTTTTCTTTTTCTATAACAATTCTCGCGTCCTAGTGCGTGCCAGTGAGTTTTTCTTCGAAACGAACTATTCGACGCAGTGGAGAGGTGGCGGATTTGGATAAGGAGGCGGTATCAGCATGAGCGGAAGACCGAGGACGACCTCCTTCGCTGAGGGCACTAAACCACCCGCAAATCCGCCCCTGGGCGGCATGAAGATCAGCAGTGAGTAGAGTCTTATATACCTCGCGCTTCTTCTTCCTTTTCTCTCTCTCTCTCTCTCTTTTTCCTTCTCCTTTTACGTATATCTATGCGTACATGTGCAATGTGCAAGTCGCGAGTTTACCCAGTCGCTGCAACCAATTATCGATCGAAAAACCAAACATTTTTATCATTTAAATCTTTCTCAATTCCTTTCCGAGCGAGCGTTTCATTTTTCGAGGTTATGAACGCGCTCGTGGCGTAATTTTTTTCGGTTTTCTTCTCATAACCTCAACTCGCAATGGCTCATTATCGTGAGTGCAATTTTCGTTACTGGAATTCGCATTTGCACGTTCGCACTGTTAAAAACATGCTTCACTTTGCTTCGATGGTTCCGGCGGGAAATTTGAATTATCAAATTTACAAATGACACTTTTTCCTGCGAAAAATCGCTCGATCGATCGTGAGCAAATTTTTACTCGTTGACTTGACGAAATTTCCCGAGAAAAAACTTTTTTACACAGTCAACGCCAAATTTCCATTCGATCCAGCGTCATCGATGTTTTTTTCCAAGAATTTCTCCTGCTCGTCGAGTTCCTCGAAATTCGGCACGAAGGCAATTCGACATTCGTACGCTTTTCCAGCGAATCGAGTCCAAATAATATTCAATCATTTCGACATTGTCCTTGCCCCCGGATATTCGGATTTCCTGTTTCCTACTTAAAGCTGAGGAAAATGTATCGTTGTTTACAAAAGAATTCGTACTTGACGCGTTTAACCTCAAACTTTCAATCTAAACGATTTTTCAAACGCAGCTCAGAATTTTTCTTTCCTACTGTTGCGGAATAATTTTAATTTCGGTCTGAGCCCCATAGCCAAAATTATTTTTGCACGATTGCAGTCAAATTCGAAAATTCAGCATTTTTTTCGTGAAAAAACGAAAATCTTTTGTTTCCCTCGGTTCAGTTGTGAAAATTGCAAGTTTGCATCGTTGTAATGCAACGAAATTCGTTTTTATCTTTAGAAAAAGTAATAATTCAAGTGCAGGATTTAATTACGATGATAAAATGATCGATTTTAAGCCCCAAAAAGCGTATCGGCTGGATAAATTTGGATGTTATTGAAACCTGAACAAATCATCAATAAAATCAGATATTTTTCGTTGTATTCCAACGTTGCAAACTCCAGCATCATCAAAGTCGAGCCTAAAGTATTCGAAATCGAAATAAGAAATGGTCTCGTCTCTATCGTTATATTTTTTCTTAGCCTCATTGATTATTTCTCAGTCCAGGAACATTTTCGAGCCTGGAGGGGGATCTCGGTTAGGAATGGAAAAAAAAGATGACTCTGAAGTTTGCATCGTTGTAATGCAACGAAATTCTTTTTTGTCTTTAGCAAAAGTAATAATTCAAGTGCAGAATTTAATTACGATGATAAAATGGTCGATTTTGAGCCCCAAAAAGCGTTATCGGCTGGAAAACTTTGGATGATATTGAAACCTTAACAAACTTGAAATCATGACAAACAATCTTCAGCATGATGAATAGCAGACTTTGGTAAAAATTGATTTGACCTATCGGGGGGGGGGGGGGGGGGGGGGGGGGGGGGATCGGGGCGTACAAACACGTGTATTGAATATTCTCGAAATATATATAAAGGTATATAAATATATATAAATTAATCGAAATGTATATGAAGGTATATTTCAGTCGGTGTAGCCTCGTGGTCACGCTTGGCTGGCTAAGCCTTAATTTTAGCTATAACAGATTGCATACTACGAGCTGAACGACGCTGCTGCTCTCTGCTCAACTTGTCCGTTCTACCGTCACGAGTTTTTTCAAACATTTTTTTCTTCTAGTCCGACTTTGGCTATTCGAGTTTTCGCCACGACGTTTGTTGTCTTGGTCGCGTGTATAAACAAAATTTAAAACGGATTCTTCTAATGTGTATAAATTGATTAATACGTTTTCGCGGCTGGGACAAATCTGTGCATTTATGTAGTGAATTTACTGACAATAGTGCCAACGACATTCGTATGTGTTTTTGTGTTTTTGTTGTTTCCTTCGTTCGCATGCTCGAGCTCTTTGCGTTGCTTCCTTTTTGACGTTTCTGAAGTTTGCATCGTTGCAATGCAACGAAACTTTTTTATATTCGGCCAAAATAATTATTTAATTACGATGATAAAATGATCGATTTTTGCCACTCGAAACCATAAAATTTGGACGACACTGAAAATTGAACGAATCAAATATTTTTCGTTGCATTCCAACGCTGCAAACTTCAGCACCTTTTTCTTGATAAACAAAGTTTGTTGATTAAACAAAGTAGGACGAGGAAAAGTTGACAATTTCGATATTTTCTCATTTTTATTTCCAAGCCTTTTCGTGTGTGTTTTCATTCGTTTTTCTGACGTTTCAATCGTCATCAGACACCCACGCCACCAAATTTCGTGGACTTTTTCTCGTAATCAATGTCTCCAAGATCGTTCGTGTTTTTGACCTCGCTTTTCATTCATCGCCCGATAAGCCTCTCACTTTTATCTCAATTTCTCAACGTCTTTCCCGTACACGTTACAAAAAATCGCTCTGAAGTTTGCAACGTTGGAATGCAACGAAATTTTTTTTTTAATTCTTAGCAAAATGTAATTGCGATGATAAAATGATCGATTTTTGCCACCCGAAAAGCAAATTGGCTTGAAAATTTGGGACGACGTTGAAAATTGAACGAATCGTCAATAAATTCAAATGTTTTTCGTTGCAAACTTCAGCATCGTTACAAAAAGCTAATTTCCGAAAAATATTTCTCAACTGCTGAAATTCCGAGACTTTGTGAAATTCACTTTTGCGAAAATGAAATATCGCTTTATCGATCGATTACTGTTACGACGATGTGCTGCCATTATTTATTTTGCTATTCTTCATCGTCTCGTCAACTCGCGAAATTGACCCTCACAATCCTCGCGCCAGACTGTCATTCGTCTTCATGGCCGTGAATATTCGTCACAACTCTATCAGCTGTTTCGAAATAGTTTCATCAAACAACTCCCGATCATGCCATTCGAAAATATTGACATTCTATTTCAAACTCTTCGAATACGATTCTCGTCGATAATCCGATGATTCCCCGACCCGAATTCTCGAAAACGATTTTTTTTTCGTCGTGTCATGAATAATTTTTTTTTCTGCTTGCGAACTGGAGAAATTTTCGGTCGAGTTTCGTTTCGAGCTCAAAAAAAACGTGTCAAAATTTCGTTTTTATGAAATTTTTGAAAATCGATGTTCAAATTCGTGTTTGTGGAAAATTTTGACGGATTTTTGTTCGACAAATAATTTTTCGAGTTTCGTGATCGGAACGAATCATTCTCCTGCATTTTTTACGGATTTATCTCGGTTATTTTTTGAATTTCCTCGACGCTTCGCTCTCCCCTCGATTCTCGAGTGGATTTGAGAGATATAACGGTGAGCTGATTTGAATGTCGTCGTCGTCGTCGTCGTCGTTATTGCGCATCGGCCAGCGGCTAACGAGAATCACAGAAAGAGAAAAAGACCGAGAGAGTCCAAGCGAGGACGCGGTTTCTCTTATCAACTCAATGTCCGACTCACGTCGACGCGATACGACCACACGAGTGCCATCACAGCCCCCCAGCACTGACAACATTTATTTTTTTTCACCGCAAACCTTGGCGATCTTCGCTCCAGATTAATCATTTTCAAGATGCACGATCCTCCTTTTTGCACATCAAGGTGTTTTCAACGTTTTTTTCAACGACACACGACCCTCGTCGTTATTTACGAAAATAGCACAAAATTTTCAATGTCTCGTGTGTAAACGAACCAAAAAAATGGTTTTCACGCTGGGATCGTCAATTTTCGTAATTTTTCCAATTTCTGCAATTTTGCGGGACCCAAAAACGAACCAAAAAAATCGTTTTCACGTTGGAATCGTGAATTTTCGCGATTTTTCCAATTCCTGCAATTTCGCGAGACCCAAAAACGAACCAAAAAAATGGTTTTTAAGTTGAGATCGTGAATTTTCGCAATTTTTCCAATTCCTGAAATTTCGCGAGACCCAAAAACGAACCAAAAAAATGGTTTTCACATTGGGATCGTGAATTTTCGCAATTTTTCCAATTCCTGCAAATTCGCGAGACCCGAAAACGAATCAAAAAAAGCGTTTTTGACGTTTGACTCGATCGAGTGAAGCGAAATTCAAAATCCCTTTATCGAGCGATTCTCCCATTTTTTCAATAATTCGAAAAATGACAAAATTTCAATGATTCCGAGCGAAATTGCCCAAATTTCGAAGTTTGTCCATGTGAAAGGCTTGCTGAGGGTAAATCGTGGCAAAAGTTCGATCGGTGCTGAATAATATCGAGCTGTGAAGAAAAAAAAGTTGAGCAAACGTGCGAGACGAATTTCGCACAAGATTTCGGAGGCTGGTCAAGGTCCAAATAAAAAAAATATTCGAATATTCTTTTTATTTGGGCGGACAGTTCGGTTTCGTACGTTTTCCGGTGGAGTTTCGTCAAAAGTGTGTGGAAAGTTATTATAGACAAAGAGATTCGTGCAACTGTCTCTCGGAACGAAATCTCGTGTCGAGTTCTCGATGATCCCGGCGTGTAGGCCGGGTTAAAAGAGTCAGAGGGTGGAAATAGGGAGGGGGGGGGGGGGGTTAAAGCGACGAGAAGAAGAGAGCGAGGAAGGGGGTGAAATATCCCGGCACGGGGATGCTCCGAAGGCGCGCGAACTGGGTCAATATCCTGGTGGCTCTGTCACGTTGACGCGCCCGCGCATTTTCTCTTACCGGCTGGTTCAACCCCTGCCTCTGGCCTCCCTCCATTTTGCGGGAACCCCTACGGAAAAAAAGAAACAGGGAATGCGAAATTCGAGGGTAAATATTCTCCTTCGTCGCTGCTCGTTCTTTTTGTTGTTTCTCGCTGTTTCGTAGCCGCGTATGTTAAATGTGAATTTATGGGTCAACGAGACAAACACACACGCCTGGATTCTGAGCTCTTGGGCTTCGGGCGAACTCTCGTCACTGCATGGGCTCCGCATCTTGCCAGTTACGAGCCTGAGGAGCTTCATCAAACATTCAAATTCTTTTTCGATCACGTCTCTTCGTTTCTGCTCCGCGACCCTCATCTTCTCTCCAACCCGCGCGTGCAAATGCTTTTTTTACTGCTTTCCCGTTGCGTGTTTATCGAAAGGGTGGAAAGTCTAGTTTTCTCAGTTTCCTTTTGGATTATCCTCTCGGCTCGACTCTAGGCTCATGCCAAATTCACCGAAATTCTTGCCCAACAATTCTGACGTTCGTACCATCTTTTTTATTATTTCAAACCCTCCAACCTCCGGATTCTCAATAAATTTTCCGCTCTTTTTCAGCCTCGAATAAAACCAATTCAACTTATTTCGAGTTTGCGCTTATCAGAGACTCGCTCAAGCCACACCCTTAATCAATTTCGAGGACTATCGATCGAAACACGTCACCTACAGCCAAATTTTTTTATTTACCCCCATTTTACACAGATTTTCACCGTTTTCTTGAGGATTCCATGACTCTCAAGTTTGCATCGTTGGAATGCAACGAAATTCATTTTTTAACCTTAGCAAAAATAATAATTCAAGCGCAGAATGTAATTACGATGATGAAATGATCGATTTTTGCCATTTACGCCGATTTTTGACACTTTCTTTAAAGCAAAATGCAAAATTTCATACAAAGTTTATCAAAAATATCGTACAATCGGTCTTTGCGATTCAAAAACCGAATTTACACCAAAAAAAATGGAAAACGTGCCTGAATTATCGAAATAATGAATTAAAAAATAATTTTTCGTTGCATTCCAACGATGGAAACTTCAGTCGCGTAGACTTTCCCTCTCGTCGGCCACGAATTCGTTTCCCGGCCACGAAATAATAAAAATTAGTCGTTTCGGTATTTTTTCAAGAAAAATCCACCGTCCGAAAATTTGCAAGAAATTATTTCCCCGTGCTTTGCTCGAATTTCACCCAAACGTTCGTCAGTCTCAGGAACAAAAATAATTGAATTTACAAAAAAAAACGTTTACCGTAAAATAACGTTGGGGTTGCCCGGTCGAGTTGTTTCCGGTCGGAATCGCACCCAATGGATTCTGATGATCGAATATTATCATTCACAAACGATATCGATTGCATGGTGATCGAATTTTATCAATAAACCGCAGAGCCTCAATTCGCAATGTTCCTGATTCGAGACTCGGAAGGATTATCGATCCAACAGTGTGGGACGGAGAGAGAGAAAGAGCAAAAGGGGCCGAGAGGACTGTCGCGTATTTCAGTAGATTTTTGTCAATCGATTACAGTCACGCAGAGCCAAAATTTGGAGGAAAAGGTCACGGCGAGCCTGGATTTCAATCGAATTTCTTACGAGAACGTATTTTCATCCAAAATGTCGTCCGGAATCGAGAAAATCATTTTTTCCAGTCATTGATCGACAGGGAATGAAATTTGGGCTTTGAATTTCAAAAGAAAAAAGAATTGGAACATTTTTTTTCGTAGAATGAAAAAAAAACGGAAATTCGGGGGTTTTTGATTTTTTTCGAGCTCATTTTCGTGAAATACTGTCGCAGGAAAAAGGGAAATTCAATTTTTTAGCCCGAAAGATGCCGCTGGCGTAGCCAGTAAATAAATAAATTTCTTGTACTTGTTGGCACGGATTACACACGGAAAATCCCATGTCTCGATCGACAAGCATTCCCTTTCAGGAAGAAATAAAGAGGATGAGGGTCGATCACGTTAAAGTAGTGGGTGAGAGGTTCACGTGTTCGCTCGTGGCGCCGCAAACGTCTAGGGCAGGATCTGGGTCAATAATGACCCTCTTGTCAGAGATACGCTTCGCGGACTCATGCTCTCTCGCGCACACGCCAGAGATTTTTCCGCCCACGTATTTTCCAACGGGAGCGATTCGTCTTTCCCGCGGCGATACGTCATTGAGAAACTTTTTTCAAATAGCGAGTGAAAATGCCCAAAAAGAGACAGAAAATGAAAATAATTGTTTTGCACGTTGAGCAAATGCTCGCCAAGTATTTTCCTGCGATTTATTCCAACGGGAAAATGCCTTGCCAGGCATCGTTGCAATGCAACGAAATTCATTAATTTTGTGGCAAAACTTTTGATAAAATTGTACAATGTTATTACAATGATAACACGATCGATTTTTGTGGCCCAACAAAAATATAAACTCGAAAAATTTCGATGTTTTATCAAATTCAACAAATTATCAATAAAAATGAGTATTTTTCCTTGCATTCCGACGTTGCGAACTTCAGCCTCATGCTTAAATGACG
The DNA here is from genome assembly GCA_037043255.1 of Diadegma fenestrale. Taxonomy (NCBI): domain Eukaryota; kingdom Metazoa; phylum Arthropoda; class Insecta; order Hymenoptera; family Ichneumonidae; genus Diadegma; species Diadegma fenestrale. Next base: position 14,117,688 of record CM073317.1, read on the forward strand.
TTGAAGTTTGCATCGTTGCAATGCAACGAAATTCATGCATTTTGTGGCAAAACTCTTTATAAAAATGTACAATGTTATTACAATGATAAAAACGATCGATTTTTGCGGCCCAAAAAGTATATAAACTCGAAAAATTTCGATGTTTTATAAAATTCAACAAATTAACAATAAAAATAAGTATTTTTCGTTGCATTCCAACGTTGCGCACTTCAACCTCATTTGACCCCGTGGAAATGACTCTGAAGTTTGCATCGTCGTAATGCAACGAAATTCTTTTTTATCTTTAGCAAAAGTTATAATTCAAGTGCAGAATTTAATTACGATGATAAAATGATCGATTTCAAGCCCCAAAAAGCGTATCGGCTGGATAAATTTGGATGATATTGAAACCTAAACAAATCATCAATAAAATCAGACGTTTTTCGTTGCAAACTTCAGCTTCATCCCGTGGCAGCGTAATTTTGTACGTGAAAGCAATGAAAGTTTAAGTCTGTGGTAAATAATAAAGTGGAATCCAATTAGTTTGAGTAGGATTGTTAGTGGACCATAGAAAAACGATAATGATGGTCGAAATGACGGTTGTAACGAGCCAAGGGTAAATGCGGGTGTGCTATAGACGAGCCCCGTCGTCTACGTCGTCGCAAACGAACAGAATCGATTCCTCAAGGTGTAGTCGCGGGCTTGGTGGTGTGTTCTCTTCTATATATCTTGACACCACACTACCGGGGTCATTCTGACCCAATTGTACTTGGCGCGCGAAGGTACAATCGTGTCTCTTTCCTCATGCCAAACTCGTCCACGCGTTGCCTACGATCTCGAAGGCTGACTCGCAGACGAGACCTTCATTTTCCTTGACTCGAAATATTTTTTTTTCAATTCTTTTCTGCTTTCATGTTAATTTTCCTCGAGCGTTTCTGTTATTGCGTTTGCAAATCATTATGCACGATTCGTTGCAACTGAAAATCGCGTTTTCCCAACTTGCTCGGTTCACTCAACATTTTCCTGGTTCACGAATGATCGTTGACCCTCGCGATTCACCTCGTATCGCGTTCAAGCCAGATAAATTCTCGCTGCTTCCTCCCCCTTTTTCCCTTTTTTCTTCGCCTCTCAATTTACTCCGAAAATATTTGTTCGTAATGAGTCAATGGCCAAACTTCAGTTTTCCGATTTCTGGCGATGCGACACAAAAAACATTTTCAATTGACAGCAAAGGAACATTTTCCTGTTCAGAGAGTGACCAATTCGAATTTCATATCGAAAAGTCCGATGTTGTTTTTTTAACCACAAGCCTCTCCTTCGATTGGATAAAAAATCGTCAAATTTCATGATGCTGCAGTTTGCAACGTTGGAATGCAACGAAAAATTTCTGATTTTATTGATGATTCGTTCAGGTTTCATTATCATCCAAATTTATCCAGCCGATATGTATTTTGGGGCTTAAAATCGATCATTTTATCATCTTAATTACATTCTCCATTTAAACAATTATTTTTGCCAAATAGAAAAAAGAATTTCGTTGCCTTACAACGATGCAAACTCCAGAGTCATTGAATTTCACAAATTCGCTCGCCATTCCGAAACGGTGCGTCCTAGAGCAAACATGCACAAGATCAATATTGTAGAGGATGAAATTTCCTACAAAAAACTCCTCTACAGTTTTCCTCCATCTCTTGTAAGTTTCGCACCAAAAGTCCATAGAAAAAAGTTTATAAATTTCACAATTTCGCTCGCCATTCCGAAACGGTGCGTCCTAGAGCAAACATGCACAGGATCAATATTGTAGAGAATAAAATTTCCTACAAAAAACTCCTCTACAGTTTTTCTCCATCTCTGATACTTCTGCGCCAAAAGTCCATAGAAAAAAGTTCATAATTCTGTTCACGAAAATAAGAAAACATGGTCGATAACTTTCCTTTGTAGAAAATGAAATTCTCCACGACATTGATCCTTCAAACGTTTGGACCGTCTGCACGATCAAAGCGGTTCGTCAACTTTAATGATCGATATCTTATCAGGGGGGAATCTGATCGGAAAAGCAGATTAGACTCGTCCACTTGGAATTCGGTCCTGACCTTCGAATATATTTTTACACATCACAGAATAAATAAAAAAATAAAAATTCCCTGAAAATTGATTTCAATAAAACCTCCGACACTTTTTTACCTAAAAATTATAAATATCGAGTTCGAAAATGAGTTTTTTTGTTAATTTTCATCGACAGACGGTCCCAAAAATGGTTTTTTTTTCAAATAAACATTTTTTTAGAGCTTGCAAAGTTTCAATTGCATTTTGGTGCATTGCTGCAGGCTGATCAGGGCCGTACGAAGCGAGGCTCGCCGCTCGCACTCGCCGACGTAAATGAATTTCTTGATAACACGAGCCACGTAATGAGTGCGTTAACGCGTGGGTTCCAGGGACGTGGGAGAACTGAAAGAAAGACAACGAAAGAAAAAACGAGAGAATGAAATGGCGAGGCAGTGGCAAGGGAGGGAGGGAGGGGGGGGGGCACACACGAAAGAGTTCAAGGAGTCAAACACCCGTGGAATTTGCTGCTTCGACGCTGTCGTAAAGAGACAGCGAATGAGCGACGATTGTTTGCAGGCGTATTATTGAAAATTCTATTGTTCGTAGATCGAATTTTCCTTCATTCGATTTCGAAATCTCAGAGATTTCTCCGCAACCTCGACGAGTCCGAAAATAACGCGAAAGTTTCGTCAGGTCAAGATTTCTCACTTGTTTAAAGAGAAAAAAATGATTTTAAATGACTCTGAAGTTTGCATCGTTGGAATGCAACGAAATTCGCTTTTTATCCTTAGCAAAAATAATAATTCGAGCGCAGAATGTAATTACGATGATAAAATGATCGATTTTTGCCACCCGAAAAGCTTATTGGCATGGAAATTTGGGACGACGTTGAAAATTGAACGAATCATCGATAAATTCAAATATTTTTCGTTGCATTTCAACGTTGCAAACTTCAGCATCACAATTTTTATCAATTTTGACACTTTGAGCTGTAAATTTTTCTCTGCATGCAATTGACTCGAAATTTGGGAATAGGAACGAAATAAAATGCACGGAAAATATGACTCTGAAGTTTGCATCGTTGGAATGCAACGAAATTCGTTTTTTATCCTTAGCAAAAATAATAATTCAAGCGCAGAATGTAATTACAACGTTGCAAACTCCAGCATCATGATTTTTAGACAAAAATGACAAAATTCCGTCGGGAAACGTCACAATTTTTGAAAGAATTTTTTTTTCATTCTCAAAATTTATTCCCTTCTCTTAGTCCGAATAATGGCAGGGCAGAATCTTTGAAACGATCCGTACGTTTCGTTTCCAAACTCGCATTCGTCGCGGAAAAAATAGTTACACGAATAGAACGAGTTCGAGTTGGGTTTGGTCGGTTTCCCTGCTCGTACGAGAACTGGAAGCCTCGTAAATAATGTTCTCGATGCATGAAAAAGGTCGGGAAAGATATTGGAGCCAAGTTTTCGTCTTTGAAATCGTATTTCATACACGAAGATTCCGTATGAACATGTTGAAAGTCTCGGTGCATATGTAGACGCGTTTGTACAAGAGAAAATTAATTTAATCGACGTTAATGGCAGATTAAGTTTGACATTTGTAGATAATAGATCGTGCAGCTTTCACGCTCGATGCCTATTAATATTCATCACTGGCGAGTATTCGGTTCGAAGGGAACGACAACGATAAGAAGAGCGAGAAAGAAAGAGCGAATCGTTTCTCTCGTTCTCGTCAACAAATTAAATGAAGCCTGGTGGTTAGCCAAGATTTTCCGCCTCGACGTTCACCAGAAAAGTTCCCCTCTCGTCCATCTCCGGCTTTTCCTGGCCTCAAGGTCAAACGACGCGCAATAACCAGTGACGTTTTTCGGCTCGTGTGGCCCCTTTTGCTTCTCGCCCTCTTTTCTTCCTCCCTCCTTCTCTCTTTCTCGCTCGATGCAACCCTCGACAGCTGCGTACACTCAAGTCCGTTCACCCACTGACCAATCGTTCGATACTCGCAAATTCACATTCTAATCGCTCTTTCAAGTCCTCCAATCAACAAATTTCCTTATCGTTCCTCGTAAACGTGCGATTAATATCGCGCGCACGACGAGACACACACCAATCAATCATTTCTTCCATATTTTTCATACAGTCTCGTCAAAATTTCGTTATTTTCGTGTTTCCGCAATTTTCAAATGTCCCTCGCCCGTATTAGCGACTTTGGGACATTTTTTTGTCCAAATTTTCAGCTCGGAAACGATCGGAGCCTTCGCAAGAACTTTTGTACCTTTGGGCATAAAAAAAAACACGAAAGTCAACGGAGATTCAACGAAAAATATTGTTGCTATCAATTATTTATTGAATTTTGAAAATCGTCGCTATTTTTCGTCTCGATTGAGTTTTTGGGACTCGAGAGACGATCGTTTTATCGTCTGGCCCAAATATTGAATAATAATTACGAGCTCTGGCGAAGAAAAACCGAATTTCGTTGCATTCCAACGATGCAAACTTCAGCATCGTATCGATATTCCGTTCAATTTCGAAAACAATAACGATTTTGGCGCCGATCGTCGATTTGTACACTGAAAATTCAATTTTGTCAAAAAACGTCAATATTTTGAGATAATTTCAAAATTTTCGTTATTTCGACAATATTTTTCATTTGTAACGGAACTGTCGGCAAAATTTACGATTGGAATGACAAAAATTTACTTTCCGAAAAGATTTTCCAGAATGTTTTTTGCTGAAATGACAAAATTTTCGTCATTTTTCGAAAAAACGTTTAGTTTAACGTATCCAACAAAATATCGATCTTTATATCCTTGAAAAAAGTTGTTTTATCGTTCTGACCAAATATTGAAAAAAAATCTCGAGCTCTATTAAAGAAAAAACGGAATTTCGTTGCATTCCAACGATGCAAAGTTGAAAATCGTGTAATTCTCCTTCTCCTTCGTTGCTCCAACCACTTTTCAACTTTTCGAACTATTCTCAAGGTCGTAAAGATAAATAATTGTCATGTTATTGCATAATTCGACATTTTTTATGTCACCATGAATATAAAGTTGAAATAACAACAAAAATGCAGACTGACATAATTGTTTGATGCTTGTGAATATTAAAGACGCGACTTCTTGCTTCATGTTCATTCTAATCACGTTCTATATATACCAAGTGTCGTTCACATCGTTTCCTCGCGTTGCAGAGAGAAAGATGGCGGTGTGGCGTCTGGTGGCGCCGCCACTCGAGCCCGCACGTCATATCTATTGGTAAAGCAGATGAAACGATCGAATTTCTTTCCTCGTTTCCATTTGTCATTACAGTCTCGCCCGTTGACCCTGTTTTTTTATTTTTTCTCTTAATTAATCACCAACGCACGAAATTAAAATCACGTTTGTTTTCTCCATCGGAATTCTTCGACGTATTCACGTTGCTCGGACTCGAAGAGCACGCAGATGTCGAGCACATGTCCCTCCACGATTCCTGAGCATTTGATAAAAATAAGAAGGGAAAAAAAAACAAACCAGACCCAGAGCTTAGTCTCGGTCCAAGGACACGACACTAAATTCCGTTACGAACGAATAAAATGCGATTTATTCGATGCACGATGATTGATCGCAACGAAACGTTGATTTAGCCACGATCTCATTCAACAAAATCACTTATGACCAACAAAAACGTCCGATCGAACGATCCAATTCTTGCTCAAGTTATTTTCATTCGTAATTTATCACTCTGAAGTTTGTATCGTTGAAATGCAACGAAATTCGTTTTTTATCCCTAGCAAAAATATTTATTCGAGCGCAGAATTTAATTACGATGATAAATTGATCGATTTTTGCAACCCGAAAAGCTTATTGGCTTGAAAATTTGGAATGACGTTGAAAATTGAACGAATCATCAATAAATTCAAATATTTTTCGTTGCATTCCAACGTTGCAAACTTCAGCATCATAATTTTTATCAATTTTGACACTTTGAGCTGTAAATTTTTCTCTGCATGCAATTGACTTGAAATTTGGGAATTGGAACGAAATGAAATGCACGGAAAATGTGACTCTGAAGTTTGCATCGTTGGAATGCAACGAAATTCGTTTTTTATTCTTAGCAAAAATAATAATTCGAGCGCAGATTGCAATTACGATGATAAAATGATCGATTTTTGCCACCCGAAAAGCATATCGGCTTGAAAATTTCAATAAATTCAATCATTTTTCGTTGCATTTCAACATTGCAAACTTCAGCATTCGTAAGTTTCGTTCCCTTGCTCTCGAATGGAAAAATTCCTTTTCCGGCAGGTTTTGAAACACGAACGATTTTTTCAATTTCGTTCTCGTGCCGTTAGCTTGCGTTTTTTTTTGTCAATAAACCGTACAGTCGTGAAGCCCCGCAGGAGTGACGTCTCCGTTGCACATACGGCATAAAGAAAGGGCGCGCGGGGGAGGGGGAGTCGCGATGGACCATTGAACCTTCGTGACATTGAAGAGCACCGGATCGTTTGAAGGACGCGTGATGACGGTCGTTGGGCGGGATCGTGCATCGAACGGGGTGAAGGTGTCGACCTCCTGCCCCTACACAACCCCCCCCCCCTCTGTGGCTTTAAACTGGCTTATCGTCACTTTCCACCTCCTTTGGCCCATTCTCTCCTTTCTCCCTTGGCGCATCGTGCATTCCCTTGACTTCGCATTTCATAACCTCCCGAATCCTTACATGTCATGGTTCTCCTCGTACATGACGCACCCCCACCGAGTTTTACGAAACTCTTCAACTTCCGGCCACTCGCGCAAGCTCTAACGAAGTTTCAGCAATTTTAACGCGATCCCAACCCTGTTTTCGCAAATTTCAAATAATTCACATCTTCGCGCAATCTCGTTGAAAGAATTTGCAGTTGATTCAAGAATTTTTAATCCCCAAAATTGCCCAGTTTGAAAAATATTCCCTCGAGGAGTAAGGAAAATTTTAATTCGATTGTTTACCCTCATTACGTGGACGTGGACTAATTTATTTTTAGGTGTCGATGACCGACACGTAACCACGATTTTCCAGCTCCATTCAGTAGTTTCGTCGTTTTGCCCTGTAGTTTAGATGACGTAGAGATTTGTAATAAAATTGTACGGGTAAAAATGACCCAGTGTGTCAGCGAAGAGTTAACTCACTCGTAAAATGTGTATTTAACGTTAAAACGATTAAATGACCCTGAAGTTTGCAACGTTGAGATTCAACGGAATTTTTTTTTATTGAATATTTATTGAATTTTGAAAATCATGCCAATTTTTCGTGTCAATTGAGTTTTTTGGTCGCAAGAGATCGTTTTATTGGCCGGGCAAATATTGAATAATAATTACGAGCTCTGCTAAAGAAATAACAGAATTTCGTTGCATTCCAACGATGCAAACTTCAGGATCGTACGATTAACAGAGAATTAGCTAAAATGGGATGGAGTTGAATCGAAAAACGGAGACTCAATCAACAATAAAACGAGAATGCATTTTTGTAATGACTCTGAAGTTTGCATCGTTGTAATGCAACGAAATTCTCTTTCATCTTTAGCAAAAGCAATAATTCAAGTGCAGAATTTAATTACGATGATAAATTGATCGATTTTAAGCCCCAAAAAGCGTGTCGGCTGGATAAATTTGAATGATATTGAAACCTGAACAAATCATCAATAAAATCAGATATTTTTCGTTGTATTCCAACGTTGCAAACTTCAGCACTATATTTTTGATGATTTTGAAGTTTGAATCGTTCGAATGCAACGAAATTCTTTTTTATATTTGGCAAAAATAATTATTTAAATGGAAAATTCAATTACGATGATAAAATGATCGATTTTTGCCACTCGAAAACATAAAGTTCGGATGACGTTGAAAATTGAACGAATTAACAATAAAATGAAATATTTTTCGTTGCATTCCAACGTTGCAAACTTCAGCATCATTATTTTTGATGATTCTGAAGTTTGCATCGTTGGAATGCAACGAAATTCTTTTTTATATTTATCAAAAATAATAATTTTAATGGAGAATTTAATTAGGATGATAAAATGATCGATTTTCGCCGCCCGAAAACATAAAATTTGGATGGCGTTGAAAATTGAACGAATTAACAATAAAATGAAATATTTTTCGTTGCATTCCAACGTTGCAAGCTTCAGCATCATTATTTTTGTAGCAGTTTGTTTAGAATTTCTAATTTAGCCCAAAGATCATAATTTTGAATATTTTTTTTCAAAAAAACGAAAAAATATATCGTTTTTGTGTAAAATGATGTGTGTGCTGGCGGAAATGATCGAGTTCCGATCGCGTGATTTTGGTTTTGCAGAAAAACGAACTCGAGTGTTGATTGATAAATCGATTTAGTTTTTTACTGCATCCGCGATGAAAATGACTTGTCTGGAATTGATAATAAAAACTCGAGACCGATTATTGTGTTTACTGAGTTCCGGTATTCTCCGCAATAATGACGACGTCAACGACGAGAATAGTGCGAATCGTGTTAACAAGGGAAACGATGGGGCTGACGATGAGACGAATCAAGTCTGGGGCGACGAAAATGTCACAAACAACGACAATGTCGCGAGTGACGAAAAGATAAATAACGTTTTTCCGCTCGAACCGCAACTGCTTGGAAATAACGATGACAACGAGGATGAAGACGAGGTTGAAAAAAATTATGACAACAGTAGAAACGAACCGGACGTCACGAATTTTGACAACAATGAAATCCTCTTGGCCAACCGAATTTTCGAACAGCTCCAAATCGCATCTCCGGTTCGTTCGGACGTCATTAAAAATCCTCTCGAAAGCCAGAGTCAAAATGATTCTGAAGTTGAAAAATTAGACGCAATGAAAATTGAAACGGATAAAAATCGAAATGACACTAACGTACAAATAAATAATCAAAGCCTCGCGCTCAATTTAAATTCCGTCACCAAAGCAAACGACCTTGACCTCGAAACGGTTGGTCCCACGGAAACTTGTCCCGAAAGCAACGATCGTATCGACGAAAATTATTTTTACGATCTAAATAACGAAAACATCATTAACGACAATATAAAGAATGAAAATGTTGAAGAAAATCATGATAATGACGTGACAGACGCATCTCAAGATTATCACGACGTGTGTGGCTATGAAAATGAGCCTGAGAGTTATTATGACGACGATAAAGTTGAAGGAGACAACAAATACGATGAAAATGATGATAATGCCGGGGTCAATGAAATCAGGCACGAAGAATGGTCGCCCCTCCCTACTCCCGGAAAAGTTATTCTCCTCTTCCAAATAGGTATGCTAGAAAAAACGCAACAATCTCAAGTCATCGGCATCCATTTACCAAAACATTTGATCGAGTCGCAAAAAACAAATTTCAATAATTGGCTCCACGAAAATAAAAAACAATCTTGAATTTTGCACCGCAAAGCTCGATTCGATGATGCAAAAGTTTGCAACGTTGGAATGCATCGAAAAATATTTAATTTTAATGTCATCCGAATTTTTCAAGCCGATATGCCTTTCGAATGGCAAAAATCGATCATTTCATCATCGCGATTAAATTCTCCAATTAAATAATTATTTTGGCCAAATATAAAAAAGAATTCCGTTGCATTGCAACGATGCAAACTTCAAAATCATCAAAAATGTGATGCTGAAGTTTGCAACGTTGGAATGCAACGAAAAATTTTCGATTTTATTGTTGATTCCTTCAATTTTCAATGTCAGCCAAATTTTATGTTTTCGAGTGGCAAAAATTCATCATTTTATCATCGCAATTGAATTCTCCAATTAAATAATTATTTTTGCCAGAGATAAAAATGAATTTCGTTGCATTCCAACGATGCAAACTTCAGAGTCATTTCCTTCGTGCGTTTCAATACAAATTTTGATCGTTTCATTAGTTTGATTTCGCTGATTTAAATAAATATCGCTCACCACGACAATTTTAGAGACGAACCACCAAAATTTATCACGTTCGCCATTTTTGCGATGCAGAATATAAATTTTCATGGATCCAACTGATTTTTTTACTCTTCACATCCAATTGCGCAATAATCAAGCAAAAGGATGAAATTTATTATTTTCAACGAAACTCGTCCCTAATATTTAGAACAAAATGTTGTGGCGTCAAGACTTCATCGATCGTATCCGTTTATCGGGCGCTCGTCGCGGGAAAGCATACAAGTATAGAACGATCTCGAGACGTCTAGACAGTAGGGCAGCCCCGTGGTACATCATCTGGGTCCTTGAAACCTCGTCTTGCATGATTTTTTTTTCCTCTTACTCTTAACACAAAACAGACGAAAAAATCGAGCTCGAGTACGAGTCGCTGCGGTTCCTGCATTTTCTCGTCGTACCAAATATTACGATCTTTTGTTCTTTGGCACTTTGACCTTTTTATCTAATTCCACATTTTTCAAACAATGAGAAAACTGATAAAAAAAAAATTATCGGCGAAGATTTTGCTTCGGACGATTCGTCATCGTCGTCCCAGAAAAACGAGACGATGAAGGAAACAAAAATCTGTTTTGCATAAACGTTAAAAGTTGCTCAAAACAAAAAAAAATAGATCGTGACACTTTTTTTTGATCGATTTTTTAAGGATCCGATATATTTCGACCGTTGTGTCATCTGGCGATGAATATGGTCATCCCTGGGCCGCACTGCGTTGGTCTGAAAGTTGCGTAAACTGGTCAAATTTTTCCCCAAACAAAACGAGCTGAAAAACTAGATTATGTGATGCTGAAGTTTGCAACGTTGGAATGCATCGAAAAATTTTGAATTTTATTGAAGATTCGTTCAATTTTCAATGTCATCCAAATTTTTCGAGCCGATTTGCTTTTCGAATGGCAAAAATCGATCATTTTATCATCGTAATTAAATTCTCCATTTAAATAATTATTTTTGCCAAATAGAAACAAGAATTTTGTTGCATTCCAACGATGCAAACTTCAGATTCGTAAAAAAAAAGATGCTGAAGTTTGCAACGTTGGAATGCAGCGAAAAATATTGGATTTTAATGAAGATTCGTTCAATTTTCAATGTCATCCAAATTTTCCGAGCCGATTCGCTTTTCGAATGGCAAAAATCGAGCATTTTATCATCCTAATTAAAGTCTCCATTTCAATAATTATTTTTGCCAATTAGAAACAAGAATTTCGTTGCATTCCAACGATGCAAACTTCAGAATCATCAAAAATATGATGCTGGAGTTTGCAACGTTGGAATGCATCGAAAAATATTTAATTTTAATGAAGATTCGTGCAATTTTCAATGTCATCCAAATTTATCCAGGCGATATGCATTTTGGGGGTTAAAATAGATCATTTTATCATCGTAATTGAATTCTGCATCTGAATAATTATTTTTTTCAAAGATAAAAATGATTTTCATTGCATTCCAACGATGCAAACTTCAGATTATTTCGAAGGAAGAGTACAAATTAGTTTTTGTCCCAGAAAATGTTTTCGAAGTTTGCATCGTTGGAATACAACGAAATTCACGACACTGGAGTTCGCAACGTTGGAATTCAACGAAAAATACGATTTTCTATGCATTTTTTGTTGAATTTCAAAAACCATGACAAATTTCATACCGATTTTGTGTTTTGATCCTAAAAAAAGATCGTTTCATTATCCTGGCAAAATATTGAATCAAAATTCTCAATAAAAAACCGAATTTCGTTGCGTCCCAACGATGCAAACTTCAGAGTCATCGAAATTCTGTTTTTTCGTCTTCCGAGGCCGAAAAACTCAATAGACATGAAAAATTGCCATAATTGCCAAAATTCAATAAATAATTAATAGAAACAAAATTCTTCGTTGAATCTCAACGTTGCAAACTTCAGATTCATCCCAGAATCGCGGTTGGTCCCATTTATTCGGGCTGCCACTCGTCACGTATGCGAGTAAGTCAACAGCCAGGGTCACGTGACGTTTCTCATGTCTCTCTCGCAGTTCGAATTTATCGGACAAACGTCAATGACAAAACTGGCGTCGACGATGTGCGTCGGCTGTGTTGTAAAATTATATTGGACGTTCCGGACCTAGGTCACGACGACGAGCACGAAAAACAAACAAAAAATGGCTAACGGCGCGAGTTTCCTTCCCAAACTATGGGAGGAAGACAATGCCCTCCCGGATGACGAGAAAAGTGTTGTGATTATTTTAAAACTGACGAAAATTGCCAAGCCAGAGAGACGCGGAGAGAACGGACCAAAAGACAGAAACTCACAAACGTTCGGACTGTGCTAGGCAACATATTTTGCTCTTCGAGCCAAAAAGCCTCTTGCCAGATCCACGTGGTCGCTGTTCGACAACGAGAAAGTTAAGGAGATTCGAGAAATCGCTCTTTATTCACTCACTTTGACGTTTGCAACGACGAGAAAATTGTTAAGAGGTACAGTGAACTTTAACATCAAAGGCTACGTTTCAGGAAATTCAACGAGCCTCGAGAAATGCTTTTTCGTCACGTTTCAAACTCTGCAAACAAGAAATAAATGAAACCGCAACGAAAATAGATTCTGTAACTTGATTATTTTACCAAGTTTTCTTCAAGTTCGCAACCATTTTCATGAATTTAGAAATTATCGAAAACATTATGAACATTCTCTACTAATTGACATTTATTTTGTTCGTATTTTGAGGATCAATTACCAAACGTTTGTGAATTTATTAATGAGTTTTAATTGAACGATTGATTACGGACGAGATTTTATTTGCTCGGTCGAATATTTCCATGGAAACTGTATTTTCCGTGCATTTTATTTCGTTCCAATTCTCAAATTTCAAGTCAATTGCATGCAGAGAAAAATTTACAGCTCAAAGTGTCAAAATTGATAAAAATTATGATGCTGAAGTTTGCAACGTCGGAATGCATCGAAAAATACTTGAATTTATTGATGATTCGTTCAATTTTCAACGTCGTCCCAAATTTCCAAGCCAATAAGCTTTTCGGGGGGCAAAAATCGATCATTTTATCATCGCAATTACATTCTGCGCTTGAATTATTATTTTTGCTAAGGATAAAAAACGAATTTCGTTGCATTCCAACGATGCAAACTTCAGAGTCAAATTTTTCGTGCATTTTATTTCGTTCCAATTCCCAAATTTCAAGTCAATTGCATGCAGCGAAAAATTTACAGCTCAAAGTGTCAAAATTGATAAAAATTATGATGCTGAAGTTTGCAACGTTGAAATGCAACAAAAAACATTTGAATTTATTGATGATTCGTTCAATTTTCAACGTCGTCCCAAATTTCCAAGCCAATAAGCTTTTCGGGTGGCAAAAATCGATAATTTTATCATCGTAATTACATTTTGCGCTTGAATTATTATTTTTGCTAAGGATAAAAAACGAATTTCGTTGCATTCCAACGATGCAAACTTCAGAGCCATGTTCTCACGCCATGAGACTCGAAAAGAAGGTGAAAAAAGATGAAATGATGTATCAATAGTAGGAGCAAAGGAAGGAACGCGTCATAACGTCAGATATAACTGTTGTAAAGGCAACGTAGCTTTATGTTCTATATTAGGTCCCATAAATCGATTGTCACACAGAAGCTCTGGGAAGTCTTGCCACAGGGGGATTGAGCAAGCGCGAGACTTGCTCTCTCTTTCTCTTTGTCCTTCCGTGTGAAAGCAGCAGTACACAGGCGCCCCATCTCTCGTATCCCTTCCCTCGGACATTGTGTAATTCACTTTTTCTTCAATCTCAACAGCCAACTTTGTCACTCTCAAACAATGTTTTTTTCCCACTTATCGAATGTTTCGCGATTCGGAGTTTGCACACGAAGAAAATTTTGATTTTGGCGATTTTTTCCGGAGCCATTTTCATCCCTGGCGTTAAAAATGATTCGAAGAAACAAAAATTGCGTTTAAACGCGTCTGAATACGATTTTTTCCACCAAAATCCAGACAACACTAGAAATTTCGATGAAAATAACTTTTTCCTGCATTATTCGCTCCGGGGCTCGGATTAATCGAGAGCAATGAAACACAGCCACGTGCTTTTTTTCGTTCTCTGCCTTTTTATTAACTTTTTTTTCGCCGAAGCTCGCTCGAGCACTTTGTCAAAGACAATTCGTCCATTATTCGAATTTTTCACAGGACAAAACGTAATGCACTTTGCATGCACGTGGCCAGTGACATTTTGCAAAATCCCCGTGACGTCAGCCTCAGGTGGCAACGCCCTATTCGTTTTTTTTTCCTTTCGTGCTGAATCCTCGTCGCTCTTTGTTAATGAAATTGTCAATGCTCATTGTGGCTTTTTTCATAACAAGTCTCCACACTTGTTTGTGATTGTGTCATCGCAAGTATTTCCACTTGTCACGCTCTCGCTCGCTCCTCCGGCTCGGAGCAATAATTGCGAAACTCCAACTCGCTATAGCTCGTTTAATTATCGTTTCTTTTTTTATGAAGATTAAGAACATGGCGAATTCCTTCATAAAAATTACGAAAGCAGCGATAATTATTATCTGCACGTTTTTTTTCGGTTTCCTTTTTTTTCTTTTCACACTCGTGACGACAACACGAAATCTCGTCGATCCAATTATCGCCTCGCTTCGTATTGACCCCGACACAGGTTTCCGACGATGTCCATGACGAGCGTAAAAATCAGAGACGCAAATAAATTTTATTTATTCAAACACTTTGGTCACGAGCTTCGTACCATCGAACGAAAATTATTCCATTTACTCATCAATGATCCTGAAGTTTGCACCGTTCGAATGCAACGAAAAATATTCGATTTTATCGTTTATTCGTTCAATTTTCAATGTCACACAAATTTTTCCAGCTGATATGCTTTTCGAGTGGCAAAAATCGATCGTTTTATCATCGTGATTATATTTTGCACTTGAATTATCATTTTTGCCAATTCCAATTAAATTTTTTGTCAGTTTCTCGTTTGCCTAACGCCTGACTGTACATTTTTCGCTCAGTCATAAAAAAAACGAAATTTCATGAGATTGCAATCCAATTTTTCTAAAATAATTTTCAAATTTATTGTCGAATGACTCGTTCGATCGATCGATTCAATTTCTTTGCCCCCACCAAGTCACGTTCTCGAGATGATTGTGAATTTTTCCAAAATCCAAAATTTGCAAAATACCAACAGGATTTTCGAGTTTTATCAGCATTTTTGAATTTCTATTGAATCGAATGAGTGAACATTTATGAGTCTGAAGTTTGCATCGTTGGAATGCAACGAAATTCATTTTTATCTTTGCCAAAAATAATTATTCAAATGAAGAATTTAATTAGGATGATGAAATGATCGATTTTTGCCATTCGAAAAGCAAATCGGCTCGAAAAATTTGGATGACATTGAAAATTGAACGAATCTTCACTAAAATTGAATATTTTTCGATGCATTCCAACGTTGCAAACTTCAGCATTGTCAAGTTCACAAAATACGTCCCAAGGTACGATTTTCCTCCTATTTTTAGGGTTGGAAAAAAACAATGAGTTACAAATTCTTTGACACACAATTCTAGCTAACAAGCACAACGTTTTTGTCACGTGTCATTTGTCAACTCAAAATGAAGTCACCGTCAGTGGACTGTCCAAGATTTTCCTCTCGTTTCTCCCTCATTATCTCGCTCTCCTCCTTTCTCACATGCTCGATCTGACGCTATCGATGACGTAACCACCAAGACGACGTTGTGCACTATAATACGTCCGCTCCACCTACGTGACGATATTTCAGCCTCCGATTCAAATTCGCCTGGCTACGTTGCATGCTTTCGTCACGTCGTCTTAGATTTTTCATACAATTAACGACGAGAAACCGCGAGGCTGGCCATGACAATTCAAATGCTCCACATTTATTTGTTTATTAATAGAAATTTATAAACACGTGGGCAGTTTATTACGCCACCGATCACACTATTAAAAAACGATGAAAAAAAACGTGTGGACAGAAAAATGGAGGGGCGAATAAAAACTGCGTAGAAACGTGAAAAAATGTAAAAAAATGTTTCCAGAATTCGTTTGTTTCATTTTTCGCAATCGTTGATAAATCAACGATTGCGAAGTTACCATTTTTTTGGCAAAATGCATCACGTGATCTCGAAGAATTATTTCGTCGAACAAAAAACATTTCTCTCCGGCCATTGCCACTCGCACTCGCTCATTTCCACCAGACGAAAAATTCCACGGCAGATGAGCAGGCACTTTTGTTTTCGATCGAAACGATTTATGTGCATCCCTCGTTATTAATACTTTTCACCAAACTCGGCATAGGATCGTGCGCGAATAACGAAACCAACTTTTTTCATCGACACAAAAGCTGCTTCAAAATTCAATCAAATGAAATCATTCAAATGGGAATTCGAATCTTATCGATGAATTGAACGAAACGATACAAATCGTGATCGTTCGATCTGAAAAATTGAATTTTCGTCCGTTTTTCTTGCAATTTCCGACGTTCTACGAAATGGAATGAGAAAAAAAAGTCGAATTTCTTTTGTGATGAAATTTGGTCCATTTTTTTGTGTTTTCTTTCGAAAACGAATGAAAATTCTCGACCCTGAAGTTCGCAACGTTGAAATTCAACGAAAAATACGATTTTCCATTGATTTTTTGTTCAATTTCAAAAACCATGACAATTTCCATACCGATTTTGTGTCTGGATCCTGAAAAAAGATCGTTTCGTTGTCCTGGCAAAATATTGTAAATAAATTAACCAAATTATCCATGGATAGACGACACTGAAGCTCGCAACGTTGGAATTCAACCAAAAATACGATTTTCAATTGATTTTTTGTTCAATTTCAAAAACCATGACAATTTCCATACCAATTTTGTGTCCGGATCCTAAAAATAGATCGTTTCGTTGTCCTGGCTAAATATTGTAAATAAATTAACAAAATTATCCATGGATAGACGACACTGAAGCTCGCAACGTTGGAATTCAACGAAAAAAACGATTTTCTATTGATTTTTTGTTCAATTTCAAAAACCATGACAATTTCCACACCGATTTTGTGTCCGGATCCTAAAAAAAGATCGTTTCATTGTCCTGGCGAAATACTGAATCAAAATTCTCAATAAAAAACCGGATTTCGTTGCATTCCAACGATGCAAACTTCAACACTGTATGCACTGAAAAGAAAATTTTGTTAAAAAAGCTGGATATTTTGTTGGATACGTTAAACTAAACGTTTTTTCGAAAAATCACGAAAATTTTGTCATTTCAGCAAAAAACATTCTGGAAAATCTTTTCGGAAAGTAAATTTTTGTCCTTCCAATCGTAAATTTTGCTGACAGTTCCGTTACAAATGAAAAATATTGTCGGAATAACGAAAATTTTGAAATAATCCCAAAATATTTAGTTGGCTGTATTCAACAAAATATCGACGTTTTTTGACAAAATTGAATTCTCAGTGTGAAAATTCTCGACACATCAATCCAGAATTATTAGCACTCCCATGGAATGGAAAAATATTTCATGCAAATTTCACGAGAACGGAACGTGCGAGTTTCAATGGATTTTTTTTTTTCCTACTTGGTAATTATGCAGTCGTTGCTCCAACTCGAAATGACCCATATTCAAACTGCTGGCATCAGTGAACGTTCCAACCTTGAACGGAATGTAAGATCGCCTTAAGAGTTTGCTCGTATGACGTGAAATTCTTTTCCTCACATTCCTTCTTCCCTCCTTCTCTTTGTTCAGCGCCTTTTCCTCTTCCTCTTTGCCACGGGTTGGAGCACACAAAGAAAGAAAGAAACAACACAACGTATTGACATCGAGAATTCACCTTAACGGTGTGCAAGTCTCGGTTGACCCTGAGTCACATTAATTAGGGAAGTCGCTATGAAAGCTCGTTACGCACGATAAAGTCTTAATAGCGTACGGTGCGGAGAAAAGAGAATCATCGCGTATATATAGGCTGTGCGCGGTATATAAATAATCGAGCGTTGGATTTCACCGAGCGTCGAGATCGCGAGGGGGTCCCTCGCACATTTCTCTCCTGGAATAACCACGTTTTAGGTCGACTGAGTCATGACGATGTGCCATGCGAGCACGTATCTCGATGGAGTGAAAAATATTCCGCGAAAATGTTAAAATTCACTAATTCATCAGAATTCCGTGAGCCTTAAAAAATCATTGAGGCCTCATTATTTTTCCCACAGTCTCTAGAATGTAATTCACGATTTTTCACCCTCTAGTTCACTCAATTTCTGCCTTTTTTTCTCGTGCAAACTGCGAGCCCAATTATTACAAATTACCTTCGACTTAATGCCACTTTGTGCATTAATAATTAGCTGCACTTGATTATTCCGTCATTTATGATGCTGAAGTTTGCAACGTTGGAATGCAACGAAAAATATTTTATTTTATTGTCGATCCGTTCAATTTTCAATGTCATCCAAATTTTATGTTCTTGAGTAGCAAAAATCGATCATTTTATCATCGTTATCAAATTCTCCATTTAAATAATTATTTTTGCCAAATATAAAGAAAAATTTCTTTGCATTCCAACGATCCACACTTCAGAATCATCAAAAATATGTTGCTCAAGTTTGCAACGTTGGAATGCAACGAAAAATATTTTATTCTGTTGTTGATTCGTTCAATTTTCAATGTCATCCAAATTTTATGTTCTTGAGTAGCAAAAATCGATCATTTTATCATCGTTATCAAATTTTCCATTCAAATAATTATTTTTGCCAAATATAAAGAAAAATTTCTTTGCATTCCAACGATCCAAACTTCAGAATCATCAAAAATATGTTGCTGAAGTTTGCAACGTTGGAATGCAACGAAAAATATTTTATTCTGTTGTTGATTCGTTCAATTTTCAATGTCATCCAAATTTTATGTTTTCGAGTAGCAAAAATCGATCATTTTATCATCGTAATCAAATTCTCCATTGAAATCATCATTTTTGGCAAACATAAAAAAGAATTTCGTTGCATTCCAACGATGCAAACTTCAGATTCATCCGACATTTAAAATAATCGCGCTGCATGATTAATTTCGTCAAACCCCGTGACAGCTAATTCAGCTCGATTAATTTAATTCATTGTCAAGAACGAATTATGAGATTGTTTATAATTTCGAGGCTGCATCGATCGAAACGTGACAAAATCCATTGACGCAGGTTCAAAAATTAATGAATTGCGATATCAAATTACGGTTTCGAGTTGAAAATAATTTCGGCGTCATTAAATTTTCCATAATGAATTAATCAAGTGACGAATTTCGGGAAAAAATAGTCGAGACGTTGGCTAAGCTGGAAATTGCGAGATTACAACGTTTACCACGAAATTACGAAGCTCCGAAGCGCAAATTCGTCCAACAGAGTGCAGTTTCGATGTAACGTTGCCCCGGACAAGAGCGAAGGCTATTTGTGGTAGAGAAGCAGCAGGTGCACGGAGAGAACACGACCTCATCCCCATTTCGCTCTCGGTTCATTCTCTCTCGCTGTTCTCGCTCCCTTCCGGTTTACACGGTCATGAAAAGAAAATAATCTTTTCCAACAAACGCTGTTCGTAATATTTATTCCTACCTCATGCGGACTCAATAGTTAGCACGAAATTTCGATTCTCTCTGCGAAAAGTTGACTTTGTTCGTGCCAAACGAAATATCAAGGAGCTTGCTCACGAAACTGTTTTCCACGTCGGACAGTTTTTCATTTCATCACGCAGCGGAAGCTCCTGCTCGACCGTAACGACGAGCCTCGGTCGCTTCGTCATTTTTTTTTTCACCTTTCGTTCAAATTTACTCCTCAGAGACTTTCTCAACGTTGAATTAAAAATATTCAGACTCTCGTACAATCCGCTGGATGATGCTGAAGTTTGCAACGTTGAAATGCAACGAAAAATATTTCATTTTATTGTTGATTCGTGCAATTTTCGATTTCATCCAAATTTTGCGTTTCCGAGTAGCAAAAATCGATCATTTTATCATCGTAATTAAATTCTCCAATCAAATAATTATTTATTTATTTTTGTTTATTCATTAATTTTATTTATTTATTTGTTTCATTATTATTTATTATTATTAAAAATTATTTATTTATTTATTATTATTTATTATTATTATTTATTTATTTATTTCATTATTATTTATTATTATTCATTATTATTATTTATTTATTTATTAAATAATTATTAAATAATTTCGTTGCATTGCGACGATGCAAACTTCAGAATTGCGTCGCTGGAGCTTTCTGTCATTTCAAAAAGAAACTTTTGGACCAGTTGCGAAAGAATTTAATTTTTTAGTGTCCGACAATATTGAAAAATGCACGCAGATCGCCATGAATTTTTGAAAATCCGCAACCTCAAGATTTTTATTGTCAAGTGCGTTAGAAAAGTTTGCAGAACGTAATTAGTTCGATATGTAATTAGGAGTTGCGCTCGTATGTTTCTATAAAAACTGAATGGCTTCGGTGAAACTTGCCGAAGGATTTTCCATCGGAGCGCCGAAGCGAAAATTTCGAAATCGATATTTCGTGCAGGCTTCAAAATTTCGTAGGCAGTTGAGTTTCAATTCCTGTTTCCTTCGCGTTTGAAGTTTTCCTTTTCACCGTCGTTTCTAGTTTCCTCATTAATTTCGAGTGCCACGGAGCTTCGTTGCTCCTTGAATCCCTCCCAGCGCGATTCGCCAAGTAGATTAATTAATTCGCGGTGGATCGGCTCGAGCTTTCTCTCTTTTTCGCCTTTTTGCACCAACTTTACAGCACCTGAAGGAAATTCGAGCAAGTTCCGAGGGACCTGGACGCAAGCCAGTTGAACTCGCGCGATAAAGAGAAAGGGAGAATGCCAGAGAAAGAGCAAGAGAGAGATCTCTCGGAAACAGGTTTATTATGTTAGTCAAATTCACGAAAAGCGATGACGTTTCACTCCCCAATGTGAACGAACTTGTTCTCTACACTCTAGTTCTCTACACTCATCGATATACTTATTTATGCAGTTAAACGTGTCGTGCGCTTAAACGTTGTGAGAATCGGATGCAACGTGTGCCCCGATTTCAACATCCGTCACTTGAACCATTTCAAACCCAAACAAACCCCAACCATCGTCACTTCCGAAACTCTGAAACAAATACAAAACGCGCGCGTCCAACGTACGTGACTCCAGCCGCGGCAGCCCTACGAATATATTGATGGATCGACGTCAAGTTTGCTCTTGGAGACAAAACGAGTTTTTCTCTTTCATTGGCCACTGAATATTTTGGATTTTTACTTATTTCCGGTCTTTTGGAAAGATGCACAAAATCGACAGCTAAATTTTGATGACGTTGAAATTTGCATCGTTGCAATGCAACGATATTCATTCATTTTATTGCAAAACTCTTTATAAAAATGTACAATGTTATTACAATGATAAAACGATCGATTTTTGTGGCCCAACAAGTATATAAACTTGAAAAATTTCCATGTTTTATAAAATTGAACAAATTATCAATAAAAATAAGTATTTTTCGTTGCATTCCAACGTTGTGAACTTCAGCCTCATGCTTAAATGACGTTGAAGTTTGCATCGTCGCAATGCAACGAAATTCATTCATTTTGTGGCAAAACTCTTTATAAAAATGTACAATGTTATTACAATGATAAAAACGATCGATTTTTGCGGCCCAAAAAGTAAATAAACTCGAAAAATTTCCATGTTTTAGAAAACTCAACAAATTATCAATAAAAATAAGTATTTTTCGTTGCATTCCAACGTTGCAAACTTCAGCCTTATAAATTTTGAAATTTATCGTAATGATTAGTTTCCGCGTGAAATTGAGGTGAAAAAATGTTTGAACCGCGTGTGAAAATGTGAATTTTTTTACCTCAAATTTGTGACTTGGAAAATTGTGTGTTGGGTTCGTGTCTGTATTTCGATTTTTCCCGAGAATCCATTCCGCAAATTGGTAAATAAATTCCGTGCGGTTTGTCACACGATCGTAAAAGTGTACGATGACAATCGTGGGCGAGTAAAAAAGAAATTCGACGAAACGAATCGAATGATTCAAGTTGTAAAATTGAATTGGCATCGAGTTGCTTCGCTTCGGGAAATTCAATGTTCCGCGAATCGGAGCTTGCGATCAAACAACAATTAATTTTATTCCGTTACAACTCGGTGGGCATCGATCCAAAAAAAATCTGCGCGAATCAAATCTCGGATTTGTAATCGGCTCTCAAAGTCGCAATCCCGATGTCAAGAGTGATTTTGTGAGAAATCTCATTTTTTATTTTTTATGAAACGATGGAATTTCTGCCTCACACGCCATAATTGAGCAATTAACGACTGTTCACATTTTTTTATCACATTTATGCCCGCGAATGCCCGAGAATTCTGTCGAATATTGATCGAAAAAATAAAAACACGTGTCGAGCCAAGTTTCCCTTTGGCTCAAAGGATCGCAGCACTAAAGTGCAAATTCCCGTATCCATTAACACATACAGAAATTGGATCTTGAATGAGGCTGAAGTTTGCAACGAAATGCAACGAAAAATACTTATTTTTATTGATAATTTGTTGAATTTCATAAAACATCGAAATTTTTCGAGTTTATACACTTTTTGGGCCGCAAAAATCGATCGTTTTATCATTTTAATAAAATTGTACATTTTTATAAAGAGTTTTGCCACTAAATGAATGAATTTTGTTGCATCGCAACGATGCAAACTTCAACGTCATTTAAGCATGAGGCTGAAGTTCGCAACGTCGGAATGCAACGAAAAATACTCATTTTTATTGATAATTTGTTGAATTTTATAAAACATCGAAATTTTTCGAGTTTATACACTTTTTGGGCCGCAAAAATCGCTCGTTTTATCATTTTAATAAAATTGTACATGTTTATAAAAAGTTTTGCCACTAAATGAATGAATTGCGTTGCATTGCAACGATGCAAACTTCAACGTCATGATATCTTGAGAGATTAATCGTGGGTAACCGAATGGAATGAATTTATTAAGATGTTCCGGAGCGAGTGTTAATTACGAGCGAAAGTAAAATTCTCCAGATAGCGCGCTCATCTAGGAGAAGTCAAAAATCCTTATCGCAATTTGTCTCGTGCTCGTGCTCGATTACCTTTTTGTTAGCTCGTCATTCCCGAGCAGCTGTTTTTTTTCGTCGAGCTAAGAAGTTACAGAAATGAATCGCGTATTTTTTACGCGCAGCCAAAAAAAAAAGCGAATGAAAAAAGGCGAAAGTCGCGCGTCATTACGCGAGCAAATAAATGATTCTTGCAAAATCGAGGAGTGAAAAAAATGCCTTGACTATCGTGACTCGAATAACGAGCTCGATTGTCAAGCTTGGAATGAAAAAGACGAGATATAGAATATAATCGCCGATCTTCTCTCTCATCACTCGTCATATCCTCGCGCAGACCGCCATGGCTTCGTGTTTGAGTGGCTCAATATGTGTGCGCGTGTGTCAAGCACACCAAAGCCCATATCATTGCTAGCAAAATTGAGGATGATAACGACGTCGGTACATTAAATAAATCGTGAAAATAGTCGAGAGCATCAATCGTGACAGTCCCTTGCTCGGAATACCAGCCTGGCCTTCTATTTTTATTTCGACGATCAGCTGCTCGCTCTCCTCATAATTCAACCGGTTCACTGATCGCCGCGAAGAATCGAACAACCGTATCACAAACACACTCCGTAGATTTGAATTTTCTATTCACTCCTCTACGTTTCTAATAACTTCATCAAATTAAATTAATTAATTAAAAAATAACAATCAACAAAGTTTGCAACGTTCGAATACAACGAAAAATATCTGATTTTATTGATGATTTGTTCAGGTTTCAATAACATCCAAATTTATCCAGTCGATATGCTTTTTTGTGCTAAAAATCGATCATTTTATCATCGTAATTAAATTCTGCACTTGAATTATTACTTTTGCTAAAGATAAAAAAGAATTTCGTTACATTACGACGATGCAAACTTCAGAGTCATCTTTTTTTTCAATTCCTAACCGAGATCCCACTCCAGGCTCGAAAATGTTCCTGGACTGAGAAATAATCAATGAGGCTAGGAAAAAAAATAACGATAGAGACGAGACAATTTCTCATTTCGATTTCGAATACTTTAGGCTCGACTTTGATGATGCTGAAGTTTGCAACGTTGAAATACAACGAAAAATATCTGATTTTATTGATGATTTGTTCAGGTTTCAGTATCATCCAAATTTACCCAGCCGAAATGCTTTTTGGGGCTCAAAATCGATCATTTCATCATCGTAATGAAATTCTGCACTTGAATTATTACTTTTGCTAAAGATAAAAAAGAATTTCGTTGCATTACAACGATGGAAACTTCAGAGTCATCGAAACTTTGTGAAAGCCAGTGATAGTCCGTAGGAGTCAAATCATTTGGAATTGACCTCGAAATAATAACGGTTTTTCTTTAGTAAATCGAGCGAAAGTCGCATCTCATTTCCTCCGCCTACAGACAGCGCAATATATAGCGCATATGTAAGTCGACTGGCCCATTATGCATCACGACTAAAATAAAAACAAGCATTCAGACCGTCTGATGACTTTTCCGACTGGAATAAATCGGCTACGAAGAATTAAACCGCGACAATAATAGCAGATTCAATCGATTCGTCTAGTAGAATAGAAAATCCATTTTTCGACGCAGAAAAACTGATTTTGACACGAAAAAAAAAAAATTTCCAAACTTTTTTTCTATTTCCTTTTCCCTTAACGAGCAAATTAGACCGATTGGAGAAATAAATTGTCTCTCGAAGTCGATAAGATATGAAACGAGTTATTTTCAGAAAACCAGATCAGTAATTTGTCGCTGAGTGGGAAAAAGAGGGGGGAGGGGGGTTCGAAGAGATGCCGGGGATAAGCGAGTTAGCCACGTGGAAATTATGGATCATGATGTGGAAGAATTTCATCACGAGTGACGTCGGTATGGTTATCGATATTTGTTATCAATAACTAGTTATCGATGTCATTTTATTTTTTTATAAACTGTCAAACAACTATAAGGTCACCCAATATCGTCGTCACCGTTTTATTCATTACACACGCGAATGGTCAATCGAATGTTTGTTCAATAATTGAAAAAAAAACGGTTTTGCGTTTTTCGCCAAAAAAATCGATATTGACGATTCAACTTGACATTCCAGCGAATGGTGGATCGAAAAATAAAAATTCACTTTGTACAGTGTCGAAAAAATGGTCGAATGACTTTGGGGTTTCCATTTTATCATTAAATGATGACGCTGAAGTTTGCAACGTTGAAATTCAACGAAAAATATCGCTTTTCATTGATGATTTTTTGAATTTTAAAAATAATCCAAATTTTTTGAGCCGATATACACTGAAAATTCAATTTTGTCAAAAAACGTCGATATTTTT
Source organism: Diadegma fenestrale (assembly GCA_037043255.1). Lineage (NCBI taxonomy): Eukaryota > Metazoa > Arthropoda > Insecta > Hymenoptera > Ichneumonidae > Diadegma > Diadegma fenestrale. Next base: position 14,143,030 of record CM073317.1, read on the forward strand.
TGTTGAATACGGCGAACGAAATATTTTGGGATCATTTCAAAATTTTCGTTATTTCGACAATATTTTTCATGTGTAACGGAACTGTCAGCAAAATTAACGATTGGAATAACAAAAATTCACTTTTTGAAAAGATTTTCCAGAATATTTTTTGCTGAAATGACAAAATTTTCGTGATTTTTCGAAAAAAACGTTTAGTTTAACGTATCCAACAAAATATCGACCTTTTTCAACAAAATTTTCTTTTCGGTGTACATTTTGTACTTGAATAATCATTTTTGCCAAAGATAATAGAAAAATTTCATTGCATTCCAACGATGCAAACTTCAGAATCATCAGTCATTCGCTTTTTGTACACTGAAAATTCAATTTTTTCAAAAAACGTCGATATTTTGTTGAAAATTGCGAACTAAATATTTTGGGACAATTTCAAAATTTTCGTTATTTCGACAATACATATTTTTCATTTGTAACGGAACTGTCAGCAAAATTAACGATTGGAATGACAAAAATTTACTTTGCGAAAAGATTTTCCAGAATGTTTTTTGCTGAAATGACAAAATTTTCGTGATTTTTCGAAAAAAACGTTTAGTTTAACGTATCCAACAAAATATCCATCTTTTTCAACAAAGTTTTCTTTTCAGTGTACTTTTCGGGTCGTAATTACATTCTGCATTTGAATAATAAGCTTAGCCACAGAAAAAAAAAAATTTCGTTGCCTTCCAACGATGCAAACTTCAACGTTGTATCAAATCGCATAATTTTCGTTGTAAAACAGTCCGGAATTCGGGAAAAATTTCTGTCGATGATTTTATTCATTTCTCGCCTGTTTTTTTACCAGACAACAATTTCCATCTTTATATCAGGAGAGTTTGAAATCTCAATTCACTCGATAAGAACCGATTGAATTCTAGTTATGATTTTTTGTCATCATCAAATATTCAGGCCAATAAATCAGGGCCAGGTTTTCGCAGTGACATTTGACAGTTGAATATTTAGTCCGATAACCCAAACAATTAAAAAAAAAGGCTCAGTCATTTTGTCAAAGACGCGTTGGTGAAAAATAATGACCTAACGAGAGAGCCTGAGGGAGTAGAAAAGGAGAGAACGAAACTTGATAAAAGGCTGTATCGTCAGTGATAAGATATCGTGGTGGCAAAGGAGAAAAAATGAATTGAATTGCGTCACGATTGATTTATGAGTGCGAGAGTATCGCCTGAAGAGACTCGAGATTTCGCCTTCGATAACTCTTTCATACTTTATCTCCATCTTTTATGTCTAGTACGTGTCGTTATTTACGCACCTATAAATATGTTCTAATGGCTCTATATATCTGTCTAACTCGGCTGAATTGAGTGGAATCTAATTAAAGGGCTATCATTACGAGTCTCCACGATTTTTAAATCAATCGAGTTGCTCGTTTCGATCTTTATTAATAACGAAAAAATGTGATGCTCGGTCGCAGGAAAAAAACAATCGGGAACGAGTTTTATCCGGTTTTATCCATCGGCCTGTACCGTTACGATGTCGAGCCGAGTGTAATGAAACAAATCGTCGATCGATCGATTTTAAAACACACGCAACAACAAGAGTATCGTCAACAACGCGACGTGGGACGACGTTTCTCGCGTTTTATCGTTTCATACACACGTTTCTACGCGTTTATGCACACGTTTCAAGACAAATATGCATTTATACCGACAATGACGCGTGGCTCGATCTCTCTGGCGTTTCAGCTTTATCTCATCTTTCTCTCTTTTCTCTCACGCATAAAAGACTAAATATAGAAACGCTCCAATCGGTAACGCAACTTTCCAACTCTCCGAAGAATTGATACCGTCTTGCCATACACGTGCTTGCAACGAGATGAGCCACCTTTTTATTAAATGCATCTGGCATCGACCAGACATCTCATTCCATCGAAAAAGATGAGGCTGAAGTTCGCAACGTTGGAATGCAACGAAAAATACTCATTTTTCGAATATAAAATCGAAATTTAATAAATAAAATCGAAATTTTTCGAGTTTATTTACTTGTTGGGCCGCAAAAATCGATCTTTTTATCATTCTAATGACATTGTACATTTTTATAAAGAGTTTTGCCACTAAATGAATGAATTTCGTTGCATTGCAACGATGCAAAGTTCAACGTCATTTAAGCATGAGGCTGAAGTCCGCAACGTTGGAATGCAACGAAAAATACTTATTTTTATTGATAATTTGTTCAATTTTATGAAACGACGAAATTTTTCGAGTTTTTTTACTTTTTGGGCCACAAAAATCGATTTTTTTATCATTGTTATAACATTGTACATTTTTATCAAGAGTTTTGCCACTAAATGAATGAATTTCGTTGCGTTGCAACGATGCAAACTTCAACGTCATTTAAGCATGAGGCTGAAGTTCGCAACGTTGGAATGAAACGAAAAATACTTATTTTTATTGATAATTTGTTCAAGTTTATAAAACATCGAAATTTTTCGAGTTTTTATACTTGTTGGGCCGCAAAAATCGATCGTTTTATCATTGTAATAAAATTGTACATTTTTATCAAGATTTTTGCCACAAAATGAACGAATATCGTTGCATTGCAACGATGCAAACTTCAACGTCATCGAAAAAGCGATTTCAATCCCTTTTTTCCCTCGTCGAATCTTCTCTACAGTTTTTTTTCGTACACTTTACTATTTCATTGCAAATTGACCGAGTAAATGAATTTTTGGGTCGATTGCACGTTGGAAAAACGTTTTTCTGTTCCGAAGTTTGCGCAAGCTTAAATTTTAATTTTTTAAAAAACAATTCGCGAACACAAATGAGGTGAACGGGATGCTCGAACGTTTTGCTCGAAGGATAAGCCAAAACGGAGAGATTTAACTTTTTTTCAAATGAAATAAACCATCTGAAACGTTGCAATCGTATTCACCTCATTAACAATAATAACAACGACGATAATAACATGAAAATAACGTTGAGTACGCTCGCAAGAGATCCAGATGTTTTCTCGATTTCTTTTCCACTCAGATCGTTCTTTGTGATTGTTGTTTCATTTTTATTATTATTAGATTAATCCCGATGATTCGTAATGAGCCAGATGATTCTACTTTCTTTCTTTTTCTGGCGCAGCCCACACACGTGTCGATGTTGATTCTCACATCCGTGTGTCCGTGTGTCTGAGGAAAAAAAAACGCCGACTGGACGACGAAAGATTATTTTTATTTTCTCCTTTCCACGCCGACCTTTCAACGATCGTGGCGATTTCTATTTTTAAACAAATTTCTCGCAAAGCATAATTCTTTGTCGAACGGTAACGCGCTTTGCTCGTTTTATATCGTGGCGAATATAATTGCACAGTAGCGAGTCGCGTTGCAGGACTATTACGCGAATTGTGCGAATGAGAATGACGAGAATGCAGGAAAAAAATGTTTGAGCCAGCTTTTTCATCGTTTCGGGCTCGATAAATCGCGCCGTTCGGTTTCAATCGTTTTCTTAACGTTTCGTGGGCAAGCACGCAGACGTGGGAATAATAACAAGGCGAAAAAATTCTCTGCCTCTCGGAGGATGTTTCACGCTCGTTGGACCCGCAAAGCTTTCCACGCTCGCGCTCGTTCTCATGCGCACGTTCGAACGTTTATTCTCTCGCCTGTGTCTGTCCATGTGCGAGGTTTTTGTTATACATGCATCAACATTTTTTCTCGGACAGTCTCTCCTCTCGCCTTGAGTTTCTTTCCTGCGTATTCGATCCGCAAAACACCAACTCTCTTGCCGAGGCTGTGCCACGCCGGAGCGACCGCGAGACTACCAACAGAAACCCCAACACATGAGAGAGATCCCCGATGTCCGCGTGAGGTAATGTCGCTGCTCCTCGTGTATTAGTCGCGTGCCGGCCTGCCGCGAATCAAGAAGCCTCTTCGCGCTTCTCCCGCTCTTTACGCGTTTTTACCAATCACTCGAGTCCACGCGTTTTTATTTTTACGCATTTTCATTCGTAATTTCGGCAAATTCGTTTTTTGGTTCGCCAAAATCTTGCGCACGCAAAATTCGATCGGATTTTTCGATGGAAGTTTCGCCCGCGGTGATTGATTCAAGAATTTAGTGAACTTTCAGTGATTTAAACAAAAAATTGCGTTGATCCGCAATTGGAAATTCGTCGCCTGCGAACCGAGTGTTGATCGCGATTTTTGAAAACATTTCCGACGTTCTGGAATCGATCTTTTTCTATTCTGGTACCGGTTTCTCGTTCCGCCTTTAAATCGAGTTCTCTCTCGGTCCTGAGACATCTTTCCCGGGGATTCACGCGTTCTCGCGTACAGACGTGACACATTTGCTATTTCTCGATCGAGAGAGAGAGACAACGACGCGAATACATTCGACAAAGTCTCGGACCAGTCTCTTCAGGTGCGATAGAACGAGAGTGCAATGTGTGCGCCCCAAGAATCTTCGTGTCTAGCCAGCAACTTGCAATAATTCTCCAAACTGGCTCGCCAGCCGGCTCGACCGTCTCTGAATCTCATTTCGATCCTCCTATCGATTAAAAACTTCAAAATGTGCAACGATTCCGTCCAATAGTTTTTTCTTCACGATTTTTCAACGCGAATTCAAAACTCGCTGTACCGAACTAAAAATGTGAATCCTCCGAGTTCCGATATCGAAAACACAGAATTATCGATCGCTCGCAACATTTCGAGAAAGAATTTGAAAAAAAAAAGATCGAAATGTCGATTTTTTAGGATTTTCGACGACCGATCGCGATCGATCGCCGATTTTTTCATCGACGCAATTCCAGACCAAAAATCGAGATAAAAAACCGGAAACGTGGTGAATTTTGGAAGCAAAACTTTGAGCGATAATAAAAATTCGCGGTGTTTTGTTGTTCGTCCGGTCTGAGTTTGTGAAATTGACAGTCGGGCCGCGCGAACAAGTTCACGGTCGTTTCAGGGACTAAAAATTAGTCCGTTACCCCGAGACAATCCCGTGTCCCGTTATTGTGCCGGGCCCAAGGTCCTCGAGCCCAGAATTCATCGAGTCTTTCTACGCCGGCTCTGCGAGCGAGGAAGAATCAAAATAGAGAGAAAATCGAGTTTGCGGCACGAAAAGTAAAAGCAGCGATGAATACGACGCTTCGTCGAGTGTTAAACTCAATGTAAACATACACAAAAACACTTAGATAGTGCGTGGATGTTGATTTCGTATTTCAATTTCTCGTTAGAACTCATTACCGCTACGTAATCGTCGGTTAGTTATGAGTCAAGTAAACACTCGCCGTCAGTTTCGTTCGATCCTCCGGGACAGTAGGATCTTCGGAGAGACGCGTGATTTTGCGCAATTTTTTGTACATAATAAATTTTAGCCTCGCGAACAAAACAAAAACGGACAAACATTTTATTTTTTTATCATCCAAACGACAATAACAAAAAACAAACACTCACAAAGTATTTTTCCAAGACTGATATAGAAATTAGAAAGAGATTTTACGGACTTGACGAATAAAAACCAAGAAAAATGGCGCCGTCAAGTGCATTGGACTGGTCCGAGCCCTGCCAATATTGGCGCTACGGAAAATTCTGTCCCGGCGGACAACAAACTGACAAATGTGCTGCCGAACGAACTAAATCAAAAAGTGCGATTGACGTCAGTGCTGACGAAGAAAACGTCAGCGCTTACAAAAGGATTTGCAAATTTTTACGACGGTTGGGATCGAAGAAACGTGAGTACGCAAATTATCAAGAAAACGTACGAGCTTATCGCTCCACTTCCGGTTCATCCAAACTTTGTCACGTCCTTCACGAATTACGACCGTTAATTAAGAAATATTTATTTGCCCTCTCGATGCTTAAGAGTCTGGCTACATTTGCCGCTCCATCTTTATTCCCGAGCGCCCGGGGCACGCGGAATGCAAACGGCACTATCAGAAATTCCAATCGATCCAAGCAAACAATACATTTACAGCAACCCACACGTCCCACAAGTTTTTCCTTCATCAATTCGATTCTCCTCGGATTCTTGACGATTCACACGAATCTATTTCTCGCCTATAACTCGATTCTTGCGTAATAATTATACTTTTGAGATTAGAACGATTCTTGGTGCGCTCGCACCGATAAATATCTCGTTATAACTATTTTTACTTCGACCTAAAACGTCTGTTTACCCTGTTAAACGGAAGTTGCTATTTTTCGACACGTTTCTTATCTAAAACTCGATATTACGTGCTCGTAAGCCCAGAACCATGAAACGGAGTTTGCCTGCGAGTTGAGTTCGAAAATACACGAATAATGCTCGAATCCAAAATTCATTTCGTAATATAATTTTGCCACAATTCTCCACAATCGATTAGTATCGATTTTCAACTGTCAAAGTGACAGGAGGCTCGAGAATTACGTTGGCCGAATGGTCGCAGAACCAGTGAGCACGACCAAGTGAAAATTCGTTTGGAAAAACTCGCTTTTGTGAGTTTGTTTCCGACGTGAGTTGCAGTTCGTTGTGATCGACCGATAAACCGAAAAGTCGCTTCTTAATTATCTCTCATCGTGATCGATGAAGAGCAACGCACACACAAGTCGCAGCAGTGTCTCCAATCACAACGGTAGAGGTTACACGCTCGATATTCACTCGAAATAATTACCAAAGCTTTTTACACTTTCGACCAATGTCCGCAGATTCATGATCCTGAAGTTTGCATCGTTGAAATGCAACGAAATTCTGTTATTTCTTCACCAGAGCCAATAATTATTATTGAATATTTGGTCCGGCCAATAAAACGATTCTCTCTTGCGACCAAAAAACTCAATCGACTCGAAAAATTGCCACGATTTTCTAAATTCAATAAATAATCGATAGAAAAAATGTTTTTCGTTAAATCTCAACGTTGCAAACTTCAGAGTCATTTTAATTCATTCCCTTGAACCCATTTTCCTCGGTTTTTTTTTTAAATTCTCGTTTTATCGAGGCCCAGAGCCCAAAAACTCGAAACTCGTCTCGAACAATCTTTTGGCAAACGTGCCTTTGGACATTGACGAATCAGAGACACCGGCAACGACTGCTTTAGTTCTCGTTGCAACGACCAACTCATTCGTCCTAATTTCCCATCGACACACCCTCAAAACACTCCTCGATTTGAAATATTTGAGCCTGAGCTCTTTCGACTGATAAGATCGCTCGTCATTGCAGCGTCGACACTCGACGAGCCCGTCTCGGTTCTTGCATTGAATTCTAGGGGTTTGAGGCCTGTGAAAAGCCTCAAAAACCTTTTCCATGAATTTTCACGATGCTGAAGTTTGCAACGTTGGAATGCAACGAAAAATATTTGAATTTATCGATAATTCGTTCAATTTTCAATGTCATTCCAAATCTTCAAGCCAATAAGCTTTTCGGGTGGCGAAAATCGATCGTTTTATCATCGAATTACATTCTGCGCTTGAATTATTATTTTTGCTAAGGATAAAAAACGAATTTCGTTGCATTCCAACGATGCAAACTTCAGTCATATTTCCCGTGCATTTTATTTCGTTCCAATTCCCAAATTTCAAGTCAATTGCATGCAGAGAAAAATTTACAGCTCAAAGTGTCAAAATTGATAAAAATTATGATGCTGAAGTTCGCAACGTTGGAATGCAACGAAAAATATTTGAATTTATTGATGACTCGTTCAATTTTCAACGCCGTTCCAAATTTTCAAGCCAATAAGCTTTTCGAACGATGCAAACTTCAGAGTCATTTGAGTTTTAAAAACCACGTGAATTTAAATCGATCCAGTTTCAAGGTCAAAAATTCGGAATAACATTTGCACGTGGGCTGCGAAGACACGTGTACGGATGGAATAAAATCATTGTTTGTAAACGTCAGAGCTGAGAAACGTCGTTTCAAATGTCAGAAGGCTATTGCTCTATTTTTGGGGTAAAGTAAACGACGTGTCGATTTGAAAATTTTCATCAACTTCGCACTCGTCCAGTGCCAGAGAATCCTCAATGTCTTCCTTCGAGTATCCCCCGTCAGATTATCGTAAACCAACGATTTACGAACAACACCGCGAACCTCTATTAGTTGTAAAAACAAATGAAACAAGAGCGAAAAACGAGGCAGAGAGCGAGAGAGAAACGAAACTTGCACTACGAGCACATGTTAACACACCCAAAGGTGTTCTATTTACGCGTTTTCCTCGCATGCACGCTTGACGAGGCGCAAGAGGTGCGCGAAAATAGCTAAATCTATTTCGACCTCGAGTTCTCTTTGCCTTCTCCTTATTCTCTTTTACACGTAACTCACGAGCCTTACTCACGACAACTCGCAGCACCAGGAAACTTCCTCGAATGTGATTCGCGTCCGCGATGCGGTTCGTTCTCTTCCAGGTCATGATTCATCGTACTCCCCACTCAACGATCGACGTAACGTCGCATCGATCAGCGTAGACTCGATTGTTTCGTAAAGAATCAACAAAAAATAAACACTAAATGCAACAATTATCACGTGATTCGTTGATCGTCGAGTAAACCGGTCGCTTAATGCTAATTAATTAATGACAACGACTGTTGATTGGCTTATCCTAATCTGTCCACATAATTAAACAAAATTGTCGTTCAGCACAAAGGCTTTTTCATTCCCTTTCGTTTCGAGACGCTCCGCTGTTCGTAACTCCCCGAAAATATATTCTGATTCATTGTTTTCAATGCCGAAGCATCTCGGTCTGACTCGATGCAGTTTCAACTCGCAATTTATCGCTGCCGCCTCTTGGTGCACATCGATCCATCGTAAATCATCCGGAGAACTCATTATTTCAGGTTTTTCCATTCGTAGTTATAGGGAGTTGAAAAAAGTACGAATTAGTTTGCAGTTTCTCGACGAACTTCGAAAATTTGTTACAGAAAGTCGAAAAAGTTTTGAAAATCGATCATTTTTCCGTCCTGGGAGATTCAGGCAAATAATTGTAATCAAATTTTATTGAAATTACACCCTGAACAGTGTCAAACTTTTTTTTTAGGAGTAAGAACCCGCCGAGGAACCATTTTTGTACTCAAAATTATTTGCCATGATGCTGAAGTTTGCAACGTTGGAATGCAACGAAAAATATTTGAATTTATTGACGATTCGTTCAATTTTCAACGTCATCCCAAATTTTCAAGCCAATATCCGTTTCCGGTGGCAAAAATCGATCATTTTATCATCGTAATTACATTCTGCGCTTGAATTATTATTTTTGCTAAGGATAACAAACGAATTTCGTTGCATTTCAACGATGCAAACTTCAGAGTCACATTTTCCCTGCAGTTTATTTCGTTCCAATTCCCAAATTTCAAGTCAATTGCATGCAGAGAAAAATTTACAGTTCAAAGTGTCAAAATTGATAAAAATCATGATGCTGAAGTTTGCAACGTTGAAATGCAACGAAAAATATTTGAATTTATTGACGATTCGTTCAATTTTCAACGTCATCCCAAATTTTATCAATGAAAAACGAATTTCGTTGCATTCCAACGATGCAAACTTCAGAGTCATTCATTTGCCAGTTTCCGATAAAGCAGAGCATGCTCATTTTTAAAAAATCTTGCTAATGCTTTTATTTCATGATTTTTCTTCTCTCTTCTTTCTTTTACTTTCGCTGTACTGTAGCGTTGTGGTTTTTCCGATTTTTTCTATGGGTGGTGCAATGTACAATGCAGGCAAGGATGGCAGCAAAGTGACGATCGTCGTGGCCACACCGGGAGCCGGTTCCGATCATCCACAGGAAGTCTCGTACACCGACACAAAGGTCATCGGAAATGGCAGCTTCGGGGTTGTCTATCAAGCTAAATTGTGCGACACCGGTGTCATGGTCGCCATCAAAAAGGTCCTTCAGGATAAACGATTTAAGGTAATTCCTTTCCAAACAATCATACTGTCAAAAATATCGATGCACCAAGAATGCACTTCACTGAAAAATTCATCGAAACGACAGATAAAATGCTCATGCAATTTTTCAATTCCCATGATTACAGAACAGAGAACTACAAATTATGCGGCGCCTCGAGCACTGCAACATCGTCCAACTTAAATATTACTTTTACTCTAGCGGCGACAAGGTAATTTATATTTTTTTCACCCCCTATAGAAAAAATAAAAATGAACAAACGATACGGAATAAAAATATCAATTTTATAGACGTCACAATGAAGACGTAGATGATGAATTATGGAAATTTATTGTTTACACTAAAGTCACTGAGAAAATCATCATTTTTTTTCACGAGCGCGTAGAAAGTTGTGGAGACGATGACACAAAAACTATGACTCTGAAGTTTGCATCGTTGGAATCCAACGAATTTCATTTTTTTCTTTGACAAAAATAATTATTCAAATGCAGAATTTAATTACGATGATGACATTGAAAATTGAACGAATCGTCATTAAAATTCAATATTTTTCGATGCATTCCAACGCTGCAAACTTCAGCATCATCCAAAATTCTGATTCAATGTTTTTTGTTTTTCTCTCTCTTGATTTTTAAGGAAAATTTGCCACAATCTTCCGATTTTTGACTCCAACCATCTCGAAATGGCTCCAACTTTCTTACGAGTAGGCTTGAGAAAAAAAAATTGATTTTTCTTTGAGCCATTTTGGCTCGTTCATACGTGCACGTTTAATCAATTATTGCAGCGAAATATCATTGAAATGTGGACGAAGATAAAAAATTCCAATATTCTGTTCTTCTGCGTTATCACCTGTGTTGATTTTTTCTTTTTTATACAATGAATTTGACAAAAATGAAAAAGAAAAGAAAATGAAGTCTGTTTTAGTACAATGCATGCAAAACATTGTTATGTTATTTTGTAGAACATCTTAAACGCGACTAATCCAGTTTTTCATGTGGACGTAAGTTGGAGCGTACCCAGTAGTTCGAGAATTATATTCCTTTAAGAATCATCAATAGGCAGTCACGCTTCAGTAATAGAAAACAAAAGCAAAAACAAACAGAAAGAGGGAGAGTTTTTTTTTCGTTCATTTATTTCAGTATTTATTTATTTGCCCATTTAATATGAACGCGAAAAATTCACCGTCATTTAAAAATCATTCTCCGGCACAGAAATAGCCCGAACTCTGAAAATTCAACTCTGCGAATACGCATTTTTATACCAAATCGATTTAGATCGACCTAACCAGAAAAAGACACGTTCAATTATCCCTAAAAATGACAAATTCATTCAATTCCTCATTTTCCTCATTAGCTTTTCAAGATTTCAGAGTCTCGAGGAAACGATTTTAGGAACAATTAAACGTGTCTGTTTTGAAGCCTAACGCAGCTTTCGCTAGACGATAGAAATTTAACTGTTTTTATTTAGTTACTAACGAAAATCTAGTTGATTCGTTTGAAACGAGTGTGTTTTCGATTTGCGAGGGCACTAACGACCGAATCAAAATTTTCTTGCCAAGCATCGATTGTGGGGATGACAAAAAATGTATTTCTAAACCGGAAGAGCTTTATTTGCCTGTAGGGTACGCAAAACTTGGATCAAATCGCAAATTTTATTCGCGCCAGTTGAATATTTCCTCTCAACATTTTTTTTGAGTTTGTGCAATTATTTTCAACTTTGTTTTCTTGTGCCTTCGCCATGGCATACTATTGTTTTTCGGCCATGCTTTCTGCGAGCTTCAATTATCTAATTCCTTCCCATCGGGGACATATTTTTCAGAAGGAGGAGGTTTACCTCAATCTAGTGCTGGAATACATACCTGAAACCGTGTACAAAGTCGCTCGACAGTACAGCAAGAGCAAGCAAACGATACCGATACATTTTATCAAAGTAAGTTCCCTCATTAAATTGACCGAACAGTTATTATGATACTCAAGTTTGCAACGTTGGAATGCAACGAAAAATATTTGATTTCATTGTTGATTCGTTCAATTTTCAATGTCATCCAAATTTTATGGTTTCGAGTGGCAAAAATCGATCATTTTATCATCGTAATTAAATTCTCCATTTAAATAATTATTTTTGCCAACTAGAAAAAAGAATTTCGTTGCATTTCAACGATGCAAACTTCAGAATCATCAAAAATATGATGCTGAAGTTTGCAACATTGGAATACAACGAAAAATATTTGATTTCATTGTTGATTCGTTCAATTTTCAATGTCATCCAAATTTTATGGTTTCGAGTGGCAAAAATCGATCATTTTATCATCGTAATTAAATTCTCCATTTAAATAATTATTTTTGCCAACTAGAAAAAAGAATTTCGTTGCATTCCAACGATGCAAACTTCAGAATCATCAAAAATATGATGCTGAAGTTTGCAACGTTGGAATGCAACGAAAAATATTTGATTTTATTGTTGATTCGTTCAGGTTTCAATATCATCCAAATTTATCCAGCCGATACGCTTTTTGGGGCTTAAAATCGATCATTTTGTCATCGTAATTACATTCTCCATTTAAATAATTATTTTTGACAACTAGAAAAAAGAATTTCGTTGCATTCCAACGACGCCAACTTCAGAATCATCAATCAATCATTTCTTATCTCGAAATCTCTTCTCGTTTGTCAATTTTTATTCGCTGAATTGAAGGATCTTTGTGCGGAAATCAAAGTGATATGAAAAAAAAATTGTGAAGATTGAAAAAATCGTAAATTTTTATTGATTCATCGATTTACTGAATGTTTGTTTTTTTTCCAGCTTTACATGTATCAACTTTTCCGTTCCTTGGCGTACATCCATTGGTTGGGTATTTGTCACAGGGACATAAAACCACAGAATCTGCTTTTGGATCCAGAAACTGGCGTGCTGAAACTGTGTGACTTCGGTTCGGCGAAACATCTGGTCAGAGGAGAGCCTAACGTGTCTTACATCTGCAGTCGCTATTACCGCGCCCCTGAACTTATATTTGGTGCTATCGACTATACCACGAGAATCGGTGAATTTATAAAACCTTCGTATTCCATTTTCAGCAATTCCCGGCCCCATGGGCAACCATTTTTTGCATCGTTCGTTCATATTTTTGTCTCGTGCCAAGCAAAACTTAATCATTATCGACAATCGAGTGCGCAAAACGATCCTGGCGACGAGCTTGACATTTTTTCTCAAAATATCCAAATATTCACTCTCGGTCACAGATTCCTGGGGAATTTTGATTTATTTTGTTTTTCTTCTTCAGGGGCCACAGAGCGATCAAAAACTTGCCATTTTTTGCAAAAATTGTTTGCCAAAGTTTGCATCGTTGGAATGCAACGAAATTTTTCTTTCATCTTTGGCAAAAATAATTATTCAAGTACAAAATCGATTTTTGTCACTCGGAAAGCATGTCAGGACGAAAAATCCGCATGACATTGAAAATTAACGAAAAATCGATAAAATCAAATATTTTTCGTTGCATTCCAACACCATAGGGGCAAAAAAAATTGAAATTGAGTAAAAACAATTTTAGAAAAACGCAAAATGTGAATTTTCTGGTTTTTTGGTTCAGAGAAAATTTGTGGGAATGAATGTGCTTTAAAGTCTGTTACTTTTTCAGATGTCTGGAGTGCCGGTTGCGTGCTGGCAGAGCTTTTGCTCGGACAGCCAATATTCCCTGGGGACAGTGGCGTCGATCAGCTCGTCGAGATAATAAAAGTTCTGGGTACCCCGTCTCGCGATCAAATAAGAGAGATGAATCCAAATTACACCGAATTCAAATTCCCGCAGATAAAGTCACATCCCTGGCAAAAGGTAATTCATATCTCCCGGTTGAGGTTGACTCTCGTACGTTGTAATCGATGACTCTGAAGTTTGCATCGTTGGAACGCGACGAAACTCATTTTTATCATTGACAAAAATAATTATTCGGATTTTAAGCCCCAAAATCGAAAATCGAACGAATCTTCAATAAAATTCAATATTTTTCGTTGCATTCCAACGTTGAAAACTTCAGCATCGTTGCAATTTCTCATTTTCCGTACAAAGGAACGATCGTGAGTCTCGGTTTCGGGCTGTTATCACAAAATTCCATTGTCAATTGGGTCCTCAAAGCATCACAAAAGTTCACAATAATTTGTTAACGTTAAACGTTTATTTGGTGCCCGAGGAAATTCACACAGCGTCGAATCGATTCCCAATCCCTCGATCGATATCATTTCATCAGAAATCCTGTTGTACTCGTGGTTACAGTATATGCTCCAACGAATGAGCGCGCCAAGGTGTACGACAAAGCACCAAAAGATTAGAGTAAGTGATTTCCCATGGAACGTGTTACGAGTCTGGCTGCGACGAATTATCGTTCAAGTATTTTAAACATTTATCACTTTTTTTTTGGATTTATCTAAATTTCACGTTTGGCCCAATCCGCCTAACCAACAACAACAACAACAACAACAACAACAACAACAAAGAGGAAAACAAGAATTACGCTGACATTGGAATGACAATGGTCGTTGCGAAATTGCGACTGGCGAGCAAGAAAAAGACTTTTTTCTCGTATTCAAGGATTCAAGGTCCTGAAACTCCAAGAGATCTCTCGCTATTTTGACTTTATTGTCGCAACCCTCCCGAGCCCCATAAAACTACGAAATTTATTAAAACCTCGAGCCACAAATTTTTTTTCTCAAACATCACAAATATTTCATTTCATTGTTATTATCGTGAGACAGCTAACAGTACTAACGCACGTTCCAGGGTGCAATTTGCTTGCAAAAACACCCCAAGTTACGAGAGCAAACAAATTCAATCACTTACTCCAATCGCTCAAGACAATTTCGCTTATTTTATCATCTAAACAAACAATCAAACTCAAGCAATACTACTACGAGTTTCGAGCAGCGTTAGGATTCAGCACAGGCTAAAATCGCGATAATCCAGTGTCATCGTAGCACCAAAATATCATTCATTTATTTATTTCATCGATTCTTCTCTCGTTTTCGTTCCATCCGAGCTTTCTCGTCACATTCTCATAAAAATATCATGCTGAAGTTTGCAACGTTGGAATGCAACGAAATTCTGCTATTTCTTCAACAGAGTCAATAATTATCATTCAATATTCGGTCCGACCACTAAAACGATTCTCTCTTGCGACCAAAAAACTCAATCGACTCAAAAAATTGCCACGATTTTGAAAATTCAATCAATAATCAATAGAAAAAATGTTTTCTTCGTTAAAATAATTATTTTTGACAAATAGAAAAAAGAATTCCGTTGCATTCCAACGATGCAAACTTCAGAATCATCAAAAATATCATGCCGAAGTTTGCAACGTTGGAATGCAACGAAAAATATTTGATTTTATCGTTGATTCGTTCAATTTTCAACGTCATCCCTAATTTTCACGCCAATATGCTTTTTAGGGCTTAAAATCGATAATTTTATCGTCGTAATTCGATTCTCCATTTAATTAATTATTTTGCCAAATATAAAAAATAATTTCGTTGCATTCCAACGATGCAAACTTCAGAATCATCATAAAAATTGTAATTTCCCGAAGCAAATCGATTTTCATTCTCATACTAAATCTTGATCGTCGCATTCATATTTTTTCGATGATCCATCGCGACTAATTCGTCCAATTTAATTCTCGTGGTCATCCAATGATCCAAATGTCAGAGATCATCGGAGTACCAATTAAAAAAATGCAGTTGTTGGCTCGGAGCTTGCACCGAAATTTTCGATTATGAAAATTTTCTAGAGTCCTGAAAAACGGTCGAACAAGTTACAAGTTATGAAGATTGTTTTTTTCGAGGTTTCTTTAATCAACAGTAGTCGCTTTTTAACGAAGAAAACATCATTAACGCAGACGAGTTGATGGGAATAACGACAAAAACATTCCTGAATGATTCCAATCTAGAACAAAAAATAATTATTTCTTGCACTTTTTTTCGGCTGATTTTCACAAACGATTTCGACAATTGAGATTAATTTTTTTCAACGCTCATCAATTATTGCGGATACGTAAAGTCATGAGCTGTAGGACGATCGTAGCGAAAGTGATAAACGAAATTCACATAATTGTGTTAATTGTTCATTAAGACTTTGTCAACCAATTCTGTTCCTACGTTTTCTATTTGTAAAAAAATCCTCACCCAAGGCACAAAATACGTGTGATTAAAAATTCTGTACGTAAAAAAAAAAAATGGTCACGCAGTAAAAATTGGACTGGATATTTGAAAGCGAAAAGTTGGCGGTGACAAAGATTGTGACGATGACAAACTTTATCGTCGCCCTCGAAGAATTTCTTTGCAATTGGGTCTCGAAGTTTTTGTTTTTTTTTCAATGACCCGAACAAAATTCACACATATTTGAAGCCAAAAAAATGGCGCCTGTGATTCCTCGTGTTGATCTTGATGACTCTGAAGTTCGCAACGTTGAGATTCAACGGAAAATACTTATTTTTATTGATTATTTGTTGAATCTTATAAAACATCGAAATTGGGCCGCAAAAATCGATCGTTTTATCATTTTAATAACATTGTACATTTTTATCAAGAGTTTTGCCACTAAACGAATGAATTTCGTTGCATTGCAGCGATGCAAACTTCAACGTCATTCAAGCATGAGGCTGAAGTTCGCAACGTTGGAATGCAACGAAAAACACTCATTTTTATTGATAATTTGTTGAATTTTATAAAACATGGAAATTTTTCGAGTTTATATACTTGTTGGGCCGCAAAAATCGATCGTTTTATCATTTTAATAACATTGTACATTTTTATAAAGAGTTTTGCCACTAAATGAATGAATTTCGTTGCATTGCAGTGATGCAAACTTTAACGTCATTCAAGCATGAGGCTGAAGTTCGCAACGTTGGAATGCAACGAAAAACACTCATTTTTATTGATAATTTGTTGAATTTTATAAAACATGGAAATTTTTCGAGTTTATATACTTGTTGGGCCGCAAAAATCGATCGTTTTATAATTGTCATAAAATGATACATTTTTTTAAAGAGTTTTGGGACAAAATGAACGAATTTCGTTGGATTGCAACGATGCAAACTTGAACGTCATTGATCTTGGGGGTCTTGAGAATCGAGGCAGTGTGATGATAGCGAAATGATTCATATGAAATATATATTGTGCTGGTTGACTTGCGGCAGGTATTCAGGGCGCGTACGCCGCCCGAGGCGATGGAGCTAGTGGCACGTTTGTTGGAGTACACACCGCCGTTGCGAATAACGCCGTTGGCAGCTTGTGCTCATCCCTTTTTCAACGATCTCCGACAGCCAGGGGCGGTTTTACCAAACGGTCGTGCATTGCCACCTTTATTCAACTTTACGGAGCAAGAGTTGCGGATTAACCCATCGTTGAATTCGGTATTGATACCGAAGTATATGCAAACGTCGGAGAGCGCGAGCAACGAGGAGCAGCAGCCAGCGGAATCGACGAGCGCAGCTGCGGGGCCTAGCGGTAATTCTAGTGATAGTAGCGTCGTCGCGACCACAACAACACCATCGACCATTAAGAATACAGATCCAAATCAATCGACCATGGCTTAAAGGTGTACCGGGCGCTTTATATATATATATATATAGATATATACGTATATATATGTGCATGTATATAAATGTGAGGCTTGGTGCAAGGAGTGACTGAGTGAGGGGGGTTGGTTGAGAGGCAAATTTTGTCCGCGTTGGTTCCTTACGCCGTTGCTCAGTCGTTTTTTGTCGCTCTACCGCAAACATATATATGCAAATGTATATATATTTATATATACATATATGTGTGTGTGTGTGTGTGTGTTTAAACGTTGCAAAACTCTCGTGGATTTGACGTTATAGCGAAAAGAAACGAAAGGAAGGAAGAAACGGTAACGACAAGATAAATAAAGATTCATTCATTAACAGAGTCCAATTTACGGATTTATTCGCGCGTCTCTTTTGTCTGTATGTGTGAATGTGCGTGTGCCTGTGCGTATGCTCGATCGTGCGAAAACTCCGAGACGAAATGATAAGAAATGTGAGAATAAATCATTGCAACGACTGTGACAAGTTTTAGCGAGTTTAATAGTCGAGAGAGATTACCGCACCGTTATACAACAACTGTCTCCTAGTTTTTCAATCAGGCACGTTCGTCACTTTGTAAATTGTATACTCGATTGCAACGCACTTGTGTCGCCGCCGATTTTCAGGAGCTTTCCCGTCAATTCCTCGAGTCTTGGCTCGACGATGCTTTTACCAATTCTCTCCTCCTCATTTTCTTTACACTCTCCTCTCGATTTCACTCCAGCCAACCTGTTCCCGATCCTCCATTTTTTCCCACCTTTCCAGACCCGCCAACTCAACGCCGACCTTCGCTCGTTGAGTTTATTTCAATGTATATATAGGAAACTGGTTGTTTTTTGTTTTATTCTCTCTCTCTCTCTCTTTTTATTCGCTTCAACATGATTTCTCTTTGCTTCTTCGAGACTCCCACGCGAATCTCGGAAAAGTCTCAAGAAAGAAAAAACAATGAGAATGACACACTTAGTTAAAGGATATTAAAAAAAAAAGCAGACAAAAAAAAACCGAAGAAAATGATGGAAAAAGAAAAAAAAGGGTTAAAATAAAATAAAATTATAAGAAAATGTGTAATCTAATGTTTAGTAGCGCGTTTACGTCGCTTGCGTCGTATTTTTATCGAGTCTAGCTTGACAAACGAACAAGAGCAACCCTCTCTCTCGGTCGATTTTTAATGTACGTCGTCCTCACGTTTCGCAAGACGGTTTCAAAACCTAAAAAACACACACACACACACACACACACACACACATTGACCCTCTTCTTCGCTCCGGCGCGTCCCTTTCCGACCTTTGCCCTCCTCACGGTCCCGCAGAAAAAATGGAATTTTCATTCCTTCTTTTGCGTTTGAAAATCATCGTCGTCCGCGTGTTCAACGATTTCGACCATTTGTGCTGTATAAATCTTCGAGGCCCCACTCTATGCTCGTCGTTTGTAGATAATCCGGTACTTTCTTTTCGTTTCGTTTTATTTTTACGTTATTATTATTATTATTATTATTATATTATTTTTTAATGCTTATTATTTAATCAGACGACTTGCAAGTCAGTTGAAACGACGATTTAAATCGATACCGAAATTAATACGTAATGCGTTCGCACGACTAATTGTTAATTGTCACGATACGCGAGATCTCCGCAATCAAGACAATTCCGTCAAGCTCCGAATCGATTGAAATGTACGGACGAACGATCTTTCATTCTTCTCGTTCGAAATATTGCGTGGACTAGTAAGAAAATTTAGCTTCGTTTCGCCAAATTCCAGACAACTTGACACTCAATTTTCATCTCGCCAACACACTTGAATAAAAAGAAAACGAAATATTAATATTTACCAATAATCGTTATTATAATGTTATTATTACTATCGCTGCCAATTGACAATTCGTCAACACAAACTAAATTCGTCACAAATCCTCCGTCAACTCTTTCTTTTTCTCATTCACTAGTTTTTTCATTTCTCCGCCGTCGGCTCGCCAACACTTTTTCAACTTTTCGCCCGAGCCCCGCCTGCACGAGCCACTTTTTTGTGCACGGGGCTCCAGACAATCGTGTAGCAATCGTGTATTTTGTACATAGATATCGAGCTTTTTTTTTTTTATTACTCTCCCTCCCCTCTCTCGAGAGAGACTCAACCTGAGATGCTAACGAGCTGATTATCAATTAAACGATTTTAGAGACAAATAGTAAAAAAGTCCTGCGCAAATCGTAACTCGCCGGACATGACAAGTTTGTAAATTCCTTTTTATTTCTCCGCTGTTAATTGCATCCACATATCAAACGCTTTGCGACACAATTCCAACGACAGCTGCCAGGCAAACGAGCGAGCAATCACACTCAATAAAAGGGAAAAGAATAAATACAAAAACGTTTGTACTCGATTGTTCTCGAGGCTGAGGCTCGACGACGAGCTCATTTTACGTATGTGCCCAAGTTTAAACGTGGGGAGTGACAGGACGAGTCAAAAACGGAATCAACCGACTTGAGACTCATGATTTTTAGAGTTTTATCAATGTTGATAATCCTATTTTTATGTTTTCGACAATCGCATCAATTTCTTCTCTCTTTCTGTCTCTTCTTACATCGTCACAATGCCTCGTTTGAAAAATAGATATTATAAGGATGAAATTTGCTTCTCATATATATATTCTTCGTTCTATCGTAAATTTACATGTATCGCATCAATAGGCGATTGATGAAACAAACGAAAAAACAAATCGATTAGCAAATTTAAGAAAATATGAAGATAAAACAAACAAAACGATTAAAACAACTAAGAGATTTATTAATTTCACGAGTTCTTGTATCGTCGCGTTATATATACCGAAATATACGAAAGGACAAAGTGCTTATGCCACTTTTTATGACCTTACGCAATTAAGTTATTCATTTAAACGCGACTCAAGTTTCCATCGTTGGAATGCAACGAAAAATTATTTTTTTATTCATCATTTCGATAATTGAGGCACGTTTTCCATTTTTTTTGGGTGTAAATCCGGTTTTTAATGGCAAAAATCGATTTTACGGTATTTTTCATAAACTTTGTTTGACATTTTGCGTTTTGCTTTATAAGAAAATGAGTTTTCGTTGCATTTCGACGATCCAAACTTCAACATCGTTTCATTCAATCATTTTATTCTTATTTTATTTTTTTCTCGTTCGTTTTGTCTTTGTATGAGGCTGGTGAGTATCAAAGTCCGACGAAAGACCCCTCCAAATTAAACGCCAGGAAAATCGACATTTTTTTCGTTCGCTCTTCCCGAATTCGAAGGGATTGCGAGGAATTGTGAAATTGCTTGAAAATTTTTATTCCTTTAGCTCTCTCGCAACTCGAAAAATTCCGAAAATGTGATTTTCACGCCCGGCGATGGTTTTCCAGCCTGAAAATTTATTTAATCAAGCAATCACTGTCCTTTTTCATTCTTTGAACGTCGCTCATTATCACAAATTGAAACTCTCGTTTAGTCTCCGTTTTCCATTCGTTTTAATCATTTTTATCAATATTTTCCGCGACTTTCCAACAAAATGCGCCAATTTCTTACGCGGACAGTGATGATTTGATAAAACGAAAATTTTCGGACGAACCAATCGCTTAAAGTTAATTCTCCTTCGGTTTTATATCGAGTTCATAATTTTTCATCTTCCCTCATCTCGATCTTGATTCCGAAATGATCTTAATTGAGGTGGTTACGTGAATTTTTAATCACGCAACGATGCAAAGTGTGAAAAAGTGAAATTTGCTTAATCTTCGATGAAAGTTTCGTCGGAATGATAATTTTTGATCTCTGCAAAGATTCAGACTCCGTGATACACGAACACGCGAAAACTGCCTCAATTACGCGAATGGAACGAACGAGATTCGATCGAATTCTAAAAAACCTCCTGATCCTTTTTTTTCGATTGCAGGACGTGAAAAACAAGTTTAGAATACAAGAACTGCCGGAACGCGTTGCGATGACAAGAGAAGAGAAAAAGCTCGATGCTCGCGTAGAATGCACACACGAAGTTTGGATTGCACATGCCTTGAACATAGATTGTTGTTACGTATCGTAATCCTATATAAAAAAAATAAAAAGAACGAAAAAAGCTTCTCGAGCATAAAAATTGATTGATAGAATTGGCAAAAATCTCTCGTGACTCATGAATCGATTGAAAACGAACGTGCTTGTAAATTCCTTGATCGAAGCTCAAGAGAATTTTCTTCGGAGCTCCTCGAAACGTTTTTTTCCTCTCCCAGAAACATCGAGCGCCTAAAAACCTTTTCCCCATGCCGGCATAAACACGCGACGAATTTCTGTAAATCCCCGTCAAGACGAAACCCACTTGCGAAACGAAAATAACGTAAAACATTTAATCGGACGATTAAACTAAAAAATACAATATTAAAGAC
This sequence comes from Diadegma fenestrale, assembly GCA_037043255.1. Lineage (NCBI taxonomy): Eukaryota > Metazoa > Arthropoda > Insecta > Hymenoptera > Ichneumonidae > Diadegma > Diadegma fenestrale. The sequence goes on from CM073317.1 coordinate 14,164,838, forward strand.
CGAGGCCCTTGTCTAAAACAGAAAAGAATCTTATAAATAAAATAAAAAAGAAAAACAATTAAATCAGCTTGAATGCCACTCGATCGCGAACACATAAAAAAACACACGGAAGCGCCAATGTGGGAAATTTTTATCTCCCATGTAATATACTGAAAGTCCATATATAAATACTTATATAAATTTATTATTTACCTTCAAAATATATTATTATTATTGTCATTATTATTATTTTTTATTTAGATTTGAGATGAGACGAATTAGCGTATATACATATATATGTACATATACGTGTATGTGTGCAAACTCACATTAAATATAGTAACTAACGATAAACATTGATGCTGTTGTGTAAAGAAAGTGATTAGACGAAACATATAAAAATGGGTTTTAAATAACACTCTTGAATATATTGTAAACCTCTTGCTTAGCATTTTCATCATCAATGTCACCAATTAAATACTTTTCCTTGCCTCCACATCATTCGCATCCTTATCACCTTAAATAAAACATCATAGGACAAAACGTACGGCTAATAATTGTTTATAAAAAATAATTAATAAATCATAGTTGCGAACTTGCTGTATATGCGAATGAGACGTTTCTCGCTCAATCCGATCTGCGCTACCAACTCGCTCCAATTATTTACGACGACAGCCAAATTGCTGTGTGGCTTTTTGTTCTTTGTAAAGTTTCAGAACATTTGAATAGTTTCTACGGAATGGTCAAGAGTTTGAAGGAAAATCGGGGGATTTTGACGTTTTGAAGAGAAAAAATAGATTTTTTTTTTCGAGCGATCGATTTTTGCGAGAAACGCCTCATTTTCGTTTAGACATGTGTCTACGTGTTCGGGTGAATGTATGCGTTAATATGTATATAAATGAGTCCGCGATGGATGGGAAATTGACAACATTTTTGCGTACTCAGGCTCGCTGCAGCACCTGACAGTGCGACACGATGGAAAAGTAATTTCTTGTGGCAAAACGACTGCATCGATCGAAAAATTATCAATTGGGAAACTTTGCTACAGTTTTTTACGCATTTAAGGAGGGAAATTCGATTGGGAAATTGGACTTTCTTCCTCTACGTGCGTAAATAACTATTTTGTGGTCGTACCATTTTGTAAGCTGGAAAAACAAACTTTGAAATTCAGATCCACGTTTATTAATGAATTAATTTTTTATTTTTGAATCCCAGAATTCACATTCATTCTCTGGTCCATGATTTCGAGAAATTTCGAAAAATTATTGCGTTCTCTGACAAATATTCCGCGTGGAATTTGCACCATGCAAAAAAATGCGACCGGAAATCGTTTTTTCGTTTTTTTTTTCGGGAAAAAGGATCGCGCTTGTGGAGTTTGAGAAAACTGTAAAAAATTTGAGGGCAAATTTGAGAGCACTAAAAAAATTTCACTTACCCATGGTAAAAAACTCAATACATTTGTTCTAAAAATGAAAACCTAACGAAAAATGTTAAACGCGAGAAAAGTGGCAACGTTACCGACGTTGCAGGACGAATGAAACGCGTAAGCTAAGATCAAGATGCTGCAAATTGAATGTCGTTACAAAATCCACGACACTGAAGTTCGCAACGTTGGAATTCAACGAAAAATACGATTTTTAATTGATTTTTTGTTCAATTTCAAAAACCATGACAATTCTCATACCGATTTTGTGTCTGGATCCTAAAAAAAGATCGTTTCATTGTCCTGGCAAAATACTGAATCAAAAATCTCAATAAAAAACCGAATTTCGTTGCATTCCAACGATGCAAACTTCAACACCGTACAGAATCCAACAAGTAACCAAAAACTCACGCGCCTAATTGGAAAGTCAAGCAAAAGTCAAAATCGTTTGATCGCAACAACAGAGAATTAAACAACAAATTCCCTACAATATGAAAGAGAAAATTTGACGATTTCCACTCTCGTAACGTGGATTGAAAGGAAAAAAATAAAATCCTATAATATTTAGTCAAAGGGCGAGATTGTCTGCGGTGCAATGTAAATATTGGGGAGCTCAAGAACGTGACGAAGCAAATTTCCTCCCGAGCTAAAGAATTCGAAGATGGCAAGATTGACAAATATGTGACACGCCAAAAAAACGAGAAAACATAATTGACCGAATAATAAAACTCGAAAAAAACAGAAAATGCTAATCAAGGTGACGAGAAATGTTAAAAGTTGTAAACGTCATTTTGCAAATTCGTAAGATCCAGAAGAAACAAAAAATCCTGTTGACACTGTGAAAACTGCGATTAGAAAACACACGAGGAACTAAAAAGCAAGAAAACCTTGAAAAAGGAGTTGACGTGACGATTTCTCCACGCAATTGAGATTGTGGGCTTGGACATGCTGCTTTTCTCGATCTGCATAACCGGAAGTATACATACGTGTATGTATACCGAGCGCTAAGCGAATTTTCGTCATCACAATAATCTATAATCCAAATATCATAACATAGAAGTGAGCAAGTAATAAAAACAAAGAAAAATAAGAGAAAATTGCGTTGATCAAGAAGCAAAACGAGAGTGAAATCTCGCTTTAATCGATGGTTCCAAAATTTCGATCGATCTTTAGAGTTATAACTCGTGAGTGTATGATAATAGGAAAAATTGTTGAGGCGTAAAGACTACTGCGATTAAAATAATAATAATAATAATAACAATAATATTAATATTAATAATAATAATGATAATAATTATAATATGAATAATGATAAACTGTCTAAAGACGAGACGAACGTAGAGTGTGGGCAGGAAAAACTACGGAAACGGACGATGCATGGCTGTAAATACTGGAAAAACAGCAGCCCATGCACGAAACTATGACACGAGAGAGATTAAGTGGAAAAACAACGTGAGATGAGAAAAAAAAAACAATTCATACGAGACGAATGAATGCATGAGCGCTATGGACCGAGCGGTTGGATGTGAGAAAAAAATAGAGAGAGAGAGAGGGAGAGAGAGAAGATATAACAAAAAATATACCGAAAACGAGTCTCTTCTTATAAAATTAGTGAAAATGAAGAATAAAAAAACAACCTAAAACGTATACATACATATATATGTATGTAATATATGTATACACTATGCGCATGTATATGTATGTATAATTATACAACTGCACTATACGATAATTGTAGCAACTATTATTATTATTATTATTTTCATTATCATTATCTTAAACGATTAAATATTACGATTATTCTCATCATTATGGTTAAATATTACGACGATAATTATTATCATTATTATTAATATTATTATTATTAGCGTCATTATATGAATATAAATAATTATAAATAATCGTATAAGCTGCTCGTTTAAATCCTTTACTTTTATGCTTTTCTTCTCGTTATTCCTTATTTTCTCGTTTTTTTCAATGTTTTTAGTTTTACATTATGAATGAATCACACATTATAGTTGATACGGTAATTGTAGCATACTATTGAATGTGTTAACGCGAGAATCGACCGTCACCTACACGGTGGACGCTATATAATACTATTATTGTACATTTTTGTGGTTTATTTAACAATAAAACATTAACAATAACGTTGAGATCGACAGACAATTTATTCCTACGATTCAGTTTTTAACAACTCTCCACTGAAAAGAGAATTTTGTTGAAAAAGATGGATATTTTGTTGGATACGTTAAACTAAACGTTTTTTCGAAAAATCATGAAAATTTTGTCATTTCAGCTAAAAAAATTCTGGAAAATCTTTTCGGAAGTAATTTTTGTCAGTCCAATCGTAAATTTTGCTGAAAGTTCCGTTACAAATGAAAAATATTGTTAAAATCAGGAAAATTTTGATATTATCCCAAAATATTTAGTTCGCTGTATTCAACAAAATATCGACGTTTTTTGACCAAATTGAATTTTCAGTGTCGCGATTTTTTATTTTGTGGTTTATTTACCAATAAAACGTTAACAATAACGTTGAGATCGACGGAAAATTTATTCCTCCGATGTAGTTTTTAACAACTCTCGCGCGATTTTCTATTTTGTGTTTTATTTAACAATAAAACGTTAACAATAACGTTGAGATCGACAGAAAATTTATTCCTCCGATGTTTTTAATTCACAAAGTTTTTATTTCACACGTAAAATCTTTTCGAATTTTCCACATTCCCGCGTTGCCCGGGATGACCAAACGATTTTTCAAACATGTCCGCGTCAGTTGACAAGTTTCCCGCAAGATGTCGACTCTAGACTAATCTGCGCGTTTCGTCTGTTCATCGTTTCTGTGACAATTGTAATTTGATTTTCGCCTATTCACGCCGCAATAGCGTATACAATAACAATTATTTTTCCTCTTTATTAATTAAGAGCATTTTTTGAAAGAATCCCATCGAGATGAGCTCCATCGGGACTGGGGTAAGCATTTTTCTGCTTAATTCGTGACATTATTCGTCAATTTCGGGACGAAAAGTTCCGAAATGGTTCGGCTAACCTATAAAATTTTCAGTACGATCTTTCGGCATCGCAATTTTCGCCGGACGGACGAGTTTTCCAAGTCGAATATGCACAAAAAGCCGTCGAAAACAGCGGGTAAGTTCAATTACGATATTTCTTACGCAGCTTAGTCATTTCGCTGTGAACTTTTCACCTCGGCATTGACAAGGATCGCCGCTCATGCAAATTCTCATTACCAGGACCGTAATTGGGTTGCGAGGCAAAGACGGAGTCGTTTTTGCTGTCGAGAAACTCATCACATCCAAATTGTACGAACCGGGTGCGAATAAACGCATTTTAAACATCGACCAACACGTAGGAATGGCCGTTTCTGGTCTGATATCCGATTCTCGACAAATCGCCGAGACGGCAAGATCCGAGGCTGCCAGTTATCGAACTCAATACGGCATCGGCATTCCTGTGAAATATTTAAACGACCGCGTCGCAATGTACATGCACGCTTACACTCTTTACTCTTCCGTGAGGCCTTACGGGTGTTCCGTCATTCTCGGCGCTTGGGACGAACTCGAGGGACCGGCCATGTACATGATCGACTCTTCCGGAGTCTCGTACGGTTATTACGGATGTGCTATAGGTAAGAAAAAACGATTTTTCCACCATAATCACACTCCAATGTTCGGGATTGAATTTATCACTTTTAAATGTTTTCCAACGTTGCCCCACGATTTTTTTTTTATTAAATTCGCTTTTGCGATGATTAAAATTGGAAATGGAGAATTGTCTCAAGTTCTGGAATTTATGCTGCACGTAGAAGGCGTGGAATACGTTAATTTTTCAGTTTATATCGAATCGCTCTTACAAAATAATTCCTTGTGGTGTTGCGTTCAAAAAAAAATGAGGCTGAAGTTTGCAACGTTGGAATGCAACGAAAAATATTTTATTCTGTTGTTGATTCGTTCAATTTTCAATGTCATCCAAATTTTAAGTTTTCGAGTGGCAAAAATCAATCGTCTTATCATCGTAATTAAATTCTCCATTTCAATTATTATTTGGCCAAATATAAAAAAGAATTTCGTTGCATTGCAACGATGCACACTTCAGAATCGTCGAAAAAATGCAATTGGAGAAAAAATTGAAGGACGCAATTACTTTTAAAATTGAATACGAAATTATCCGGTTTTTTTTCCGCGACGTACGAAATGTTTGATTTCTAGAAGTCCGAATTGAGAGTAAAAAATAATAAGATCGAACGGACCTCAACTCACGTTTGAAACTGTTAAAAAATGTCCCCGAAGTTTGCATCGTTGTGATGCAACGAAATTCTTTTTTATCTTCAGCAAAAGTAATAATTCAAGTGCGGAATTTAATTGCTATGATAAAAAGATCGACTTTAAGCCCCAAAAAGCATATCGGCTGGATAAATTTGGATGATATTGAAACCTGAACAAATCATCAATAAAATCAGATATTTTTCGTTGTATTCCAACGTTGCAAACTTCGGCATCATCAAAGTCGAGCCTAAAGTATTCGAAATCGAAATGAGAAATGGTCCCGTCTCTATCGTTATATTTTTCCTAGCCTCATTGATTATTTCTCAGTCCAGGAACATTTTCGAGCCTGGAGGGGGATCTCGGTTAGGAATTGAAAAAAAAAGATGACTCTGAAGTTTGCATCGTTGTAATGCAACGAAAATCTTTTTTGTCTTTAGCAAAAGTGATAATTCAAGTGCAGAATTTAATTACGATGATAAAATGATCGATTTTGAGCCCCAAAAAGCGTATCGGCTGGAAAACTTTGGATGATATTGAAATCTGAACAAATCATTAATAAAATTAGATATTTTTCGTTGTATTTCAACGTTCCAAATTCAGCATCATGACGGTGTTGAAGTTTGCATCGTTGGAATGCAACGAAATTCGGTTTTTTATGAAGAATTTCGATTCAGTATTTCGCCAGGACAATGAAACGATCTTTTTTTAGGATCCATACACAAAATCGGTATGAAAATTGTCATGGTTGTTAAAATCGAACAAAAAATGAATATAAAATCGTATTTTTTGTTGAATTCCAACGTTGCGAACTTCAGTGTCTCGCATCATGTTAAAAAAGAGTTGGATTAAATGAATTTTACGCCATTCTCAGGCAAGGCGAAGCAATCGGCAAAGACAGAAATCGAAAAGCTCAAACTTGCCGATATGAGCTGCAAGGAGTTGGTGAAAGAAGCAGCCCGGATTATTTATTTGGTACACGATGAGTTGAAGGACAAACAATTCGAGCTGGAGATGAGCTGGGTTGGTGCACACACCAAAGGAAAGCACGAACGTGTCCCGCAAGATGTCAAGGCCGAGGCGGAATCGAAAGCTCGTCAAGCGATGGCCGAGGATTCTGACAGCGATACGGAAGACATGTAAATTCATTAAGTCGGTCAATATTTCCATCATTTTATTCCGGTACATCAAAAATGTCCAAATTTTACTCGAACACCGATCGAGTTGCGTTATTACATAAGTCATTCAATCTTTTTGTCACTGGTAAGATGAACATATTAAAAACGTACATTTTTTCTTTATTCGTCTTTCCCGTTTCATCAACTGTGACCTCACGATTTTTTCAACGTAACAAAAACTTCGTTTCGCCAATTTAACGAGGATTTTCCTATCACAGAACTCAACAAAATCGTCGGTATCGCTCGAACAACGATAATCCTTGAATAACAAGCATAATCTCGATACACGGTCCACACATTTTTTTAATTAGTACGCGAGGCTTTTAGCGACTGACGGAGCGATACAGAGGAATTACACGATGACGTAATCTTGTTGAGCATTCGTTATAAACTTTCGTTTCAAAATTACAAAAAATATTCATCTCGCAGTCGAGAACAAAAAATCGATCCAATTTTTTGTGACACATAAATTATCGTGAACGTTGCTTTTCAAATCTAATTGAATAGAAAATTTGCCACTCGCTAAAATTCGGATTCCTATCGCGATAATTCGAGAAAAATCAATCCTGCAAATGATTCTTATCTTTTCGTTTGACTTAGTTGAGCGAAAAACTGATCAAACGGTAAACTGACATGGAATATTTGATCCATGCACTTCCGTGTGATTCCGTGAAACAGTTTGCGAAATTCTTCGTGAAATGGAACGTCCAGCAGTGTCGCGAAAGCATTTTTACTGATAGTAAATTTTACATGACGTTGAAGTTTGCATCGTTGCGATGCAACGAAATTCATTCATTTTGTGGCAAAACTCTTTATAAAAATGTACAATGTTATTAAAATGATAAAACGATCGATTTTTGCTGCCCAAAAAGTAAATAAACTCGAAAATTTTCGATGTTTTATAAAATTGAACAAATTATCAATAAAAATGAGTATTTTTCGTTTCATTCCAACGTTGCGGACTTCAGCCTCATGCTTAAATGACGTTGAAGTTTGCATCGTTGCAATGCAACGAAATTCATTCATTTAGTGGCAAAACTCTTTATAAAAATGTACAATGTTATTACAACGATAAAACGATCGATTTTTGCGGCCCAACAAGTATATAAACTCGAAAAATTTCGATGTTTTAGAAAATTGAACAAATTATCAATAAGAAAAAGTATTTTTCGTTGCATTCCAACGTTGCGAACTTCAGCCTCATAATTTTACTCGAAGTAGTAGAACATACTTGTTACATTTTTTACGATACCCAGAATGAGGAGGCAAACGGAAACGACCTTTTTGGGTACCGGATGTTCTCTCCCTTGTCTTGAAATGTCACGATAGCAAAAATCCTCTTAGCAACACCCACTCGTCGGAGGGATATCAAAATAGCACCGAATTGCGCTACGAATAACTGAATTGTCGTCAATTTGATGTTATTTTGATATCATCTTACCAAAGAGGGTTGCTCGAGGTCATTACGCTGTTTTCGATCCCGAACCACGAATTTGTTGGAACAGAATTCGCCAACTTCTTATTTTTGCACTCAGTACAAGTTTGAGTAACGTTAGAAAAATAAAAATCAACTTTCATCTTTCTCTTAACCATATTTTTTAATGCTCTTGCATTTTTTTTCTCTTCTCATCTATTCCCCATGAATTTAGTGCTGGATCTTTTTTCAAAAAACTTCATGTCCAGCGTGTTTTATTCAGTAGACTGGAAAAAACTGAACTTAATTAAATATCGTCCAAACTTGCAGTTCACGACTTTTCTTAATAATTAAGTACTGAAGTAAAGTCATAAAGGATAAAGGATAATCATTCAACAAGTTATTTAATTGAATATCGCCCAAACCTGCAGTTACCGACTTTCCTTAACCCTTCGTGGTCACCGTGGGTAGAATCCACCCAGTGACCAACTTGTGACGTAAATATCTCCTAGTTCCCGGTAATTAATGGGGCTGTAATCGTCATTCAACGACAGTTTGTAGTGTCCATTGGGCGTTGGCGACGATAAGAATTACCGCCGCTAACGCTAAGTCTCTAACATCCACTTTGAAATCGACCCACTTCCAATAACGGAATTAATATGTTTTTTCAAACGCGCGCTACCCTACTATTTTTTTCACAAAAGAACCAGATCTGATGAATATCAGGTCCAAATTTCAGGCAAAAATATTGAAAATCCACAAAGTGACGATTATTTTAGTGAAAAAATTTTTTTTCCCGTTTTTTTTCTCCATTTTGCATTTAAAAAAATGTGTTAGCCTTGGATTTCTTTCGGGAAAGTTTTTCGTATCTAAACTGGAATGTCCAAGGGTTGTTGAGTAATTTTTTGAGAATTTTCGGGCCGATAGATCGGTCACAATACGGGTTGGAAAATGGACTGGGTAGAATCGACCCAGTGTGACCACCGAGATCGGTGGCGGAAGTGTCACCACGAAGGGTTAATAATCAAGTACTGAAGTAAAGTCATAAAGGATAATCATTCAACAAGTTAATTAATCAAATATCGCCCGAACCTGCAGTTGGCGACTTTTCTTAATAACTAAGTACTGAAGTAAAGTCATAAAGGATCGGTCACACGTGTCACAGACACTGGGACTAGGCTGTGATGAAATTTCTTGACCTTTTCGCGACCAAGATTAATAAAACAGTGAGCACTGAAGAGAAATTGAATAACAGAGAGTCTCCACAGTGATTTACTGCTCATTTCGTCTTTTTAGTAAAAAAAAAAAACTACAAAAACGTAAATTGTGATTAGCCGTTCAAATCTAGCGATTTAAAAATTCAGAGCTAATGTTTCATAATAAAAATTTCCTCGTCGAAATATGATCAACTTTGCAATCGCTAATTCCATGATTTTTTTTTTTCAATCTTAAAGCCAATAACGTCGCGACGACGCGTCATGTACGAGATTGAATTTGCAAAGTTTGGATTTCAACTGAACCCTCGGGAGTTACACGACGATTTGTACGAGGGAAGAAAAATTCTACCCTGCGGATTTTCCGACCCCAGCATTCCGATGAGTGTCATTTTCTCGATTCATAAATTTCTGAATAATTTCCAAGTTTTCCAAATAATCAGATCCTCCTGTCGCTGAGAGGCCGGCACGTCAGTTGGAACTTTTTTTTCGTGTGTCGCAAAGATCTTTGGACGAAAAAGCGTCCAAATTCTTATACGTATCAATCATTCCGAATAATGCTTTCTGGACGAAAGTTATCCGCGTCGAGGGCGAGTTCTTTGACAGTTGAACTTGGATACACGAAATATTTTCTTCTATTCAACGAATGATATAGAATTTTTTTTTCATTTCTTTTTCCTCGGTCGGGTTCCCCGAGCCAGATTCTCCCTACGTTGCTTGGATACGATTGAACGAGGCACAAATGTTTCACGGATCCTCGATGCTGTATACATTATATTGGAAATTAGTTTGCCAAGAATGTCAGAGTCGGAAAAACGCCTCAATAGAATTTCCCACATTTCCCGACAAATTGACGAGCGATCCTGAGGCAGAGTTTCTTTTCTTGGAAATTACAAAGTGTCGGCTCTACAAACGATTCATTACAATTAACCGAGGTCGAAAACACAATGTCTGTGGCTCACGATCCGCGTTCATTTACTTATAATTAAAAAGCTTTGCTCGTGCTCTCGGAGGGTCTGTTTTTCAACGTAGGAATTTGTAGACGGCGGGCACTTTCGTATGGTTTTAAAGGAAAGCGCATAAATTCACTCTACCAAGTCTCCCGTACTGTGGAAACGAACTTTTCAATCAATTCCTCAATATTTAGACTGTCGCAAAACTGTTGAAATTCGAACAAATCGTAACATTTCATTTTATGAATTATACGAAAAATCGTGAAAAGGGATGACTCTGAAGTTTGCATCGTTGGAATGCAACGAAATTCGTTTTTTATCCTTAGCAAAAATAATGATTCGAGCGCAGAATATAATTACGATGATAAAATGATCGATTTTTGCCACCCGAAATGCATATTGGCTTGAAAATTTGGAATGACGTTGAGAATTGAACGAATCATCAATAAATTCAAATATTTTTCGTTGCATTCCAACGTTGCGAACTTCAGCATCCAAATTTTTATCAATTTTGACACTTTGAGCTGTAAATTTTTCTCTGCATGCAATTGACTTGAAATTTGGGAATTGAAACGAAATAAACTGCACGGAAAATGTGACTCTGAAGTTTGCATCGTTGGAATGCAATGAAATTCGTTTTTTATCCTTAGCAAAAATAATAATTCGAGCGCAGAATATAATTACGATGATAAAATGATCGATTTTTGCCACCCGAAATGCATATTCGTTTGAAAATTTTGGATGACATTGAAAATTGAACGAATCGTCAATAAATTCAACAAATTTTCGTTGCATTCCAACGTTGCAAACTTCAGCATCATGAAAAGCGACACACCGACTTTCAGGCTAAATTTCAGTCACAGTGTCATGCATCAACCCTGTACTTGACCTTCACGCGGTTTTGCAATCAGAAAATCCACAGTGACAGTCTTTAATAAATTAAACCGAATTTCGAAATCCCATTTTTTAAGTGTCCGCCGCTTCAATGAATTTCATGATTTGTTGTTCAAAATTCAATGTAGATCGATGCGAAAATTTAATTTTAACTCTTAAACGCAATTAATAAAGGACGAAGGGAGTGTATCTCGTTATAATTGGAGTCGTTCTGGTTTACCCAAATTTCTTGATGGAGTGGTAGTGAAAGTGGATTGAGGGGGTGATAACACCACTACGGTAGCGTTTCTTCGGCGAGACAAGAGCGCATGCTGCTGTGGATAGAATTCACCCAGTGGGGTGACTCTCCAACGCCGGCGACATATATAACGCAAGTTACTACGAATCTTCGCCACTTGATCTTTGGCAAATCTCCGTGGAACAGTTTGTGCTGCTTTCGCGTGAGCGCGAAAACATAAATTCGTTCAGTCTGGTTTTTTTTTTTTTAATTCCAAAGTTGCTTACGATAAGGGCAGTCGACGATCCCGATGAAAAATAATCTGTGAAAAATGTAGTGTCCGATTTTTTTCCTCATTTTTTCGAGTTGTTGCTCGAATTTGTTTCTTTTTCTTTCGCTTGGTTGATCATTATTCGGAATTATAAGTGAAGTGATTTATTTATTTTGCTGTTGGCGGAATTTCCAATAAAAGTTATCGGCCCAATGACCAATTACTCGTCGATTATGGAGTCGCCAATGAGCCACTCCAGTTATCTCAGCGTAGCGGTTGCCCTAGGAATCATTGGAGTGTTTGGATTCATCATGAATTTTATGGTCATTGTGATCATCATAAAAGACTCTCAAGCACTCTGGACACCAATTAATGTGATAATTTTCAATCTCGTGGTAGGTTTTTACTCTTTCATTAAAACTTGCTTCATTTCTGTAGCTGCATTTGCTTTCGTGTAAACTTTGAGTTGACATCATGTCATGAAATCATGAATATTAGAAAAATTTCGAGTTATCGGGAACGAGTCGAAACGACAGAAATTAATTTATCGATTCCTGATCGTGTTATAATCAAAATTATGATTCCGAAGTTTGAATCGTTGGAATGCAACGAAATTCTTTTTTCTATTTGGCAAAAATAATTAATTAAATAGAGAATTTTGAATTACGATGATAAAATGATCGATTTTTGACACCGGAAAACATTTCGGCTTGAAAAATTTTGATGACATTGAAAATTGAACGAATCAACAATAAAATCAAACATTTTTCGTTGCATTCCAACGTTGCAGACTTTAGCATCATTCAAAATTGATGTCCATTGCCATCGCCGGAGCTTGATAAATTATTTAGATTCGCCTTTCATTGAATTCGAATGATTAATTATCGTCTCGAAGGCAAGGTGAAGAAAAGCTCGCAAAGTTTGTAGGAGCAAGTAAACGAGCGGTCCCTCAGCTTAGCGGGCAATTAGACGAAGGAAAACAAAAAAAACTGAACGACGTGGTTGTGCATCAATATTCATATCGCGTTAATAAATTTAATTGAACTATAGAAAGTGAACACGAGAAGAGAATAATTCCAGGGAATTCAATGGCAGAGACAAACATTAATTATTGTAGCAATTCCACGAAAGAAAATGTAACGGAGTATCGGGAAAATATGATGCTGAAGTTTCCAACGATGGAATGCAACGAAAAATATTTTATTCTATTTTTGATCCCTTCAATTTTCAATGTCATCCAAATTTTATGTTTTCGACTGGCAAAAATCGATCATTTTATCATCATAATTAAATTTTCCAATTAAATAATCATTTCGGCTAAATATAAAAAAGAATTTCGTTGCACTGCAACGATGCAAACTGCAGAATCGTGGAAAATATGATGCTGAAGTTTGCAACGATGGAATGCAACGAAAAATATTTTATTCTATTGTTGATTCGTTCAATTTTCAATGTCATCCAAATTTTATGTTTTCGAGTGGCAAAAGTCGATCATTTTATCATCATAATTAAATTCTCCAATTTAATAATCATTTCGGCTAAATATAAAAAAGAATTTCGTTGCATTGCAACGATGCAAACTTCAGAATCGTCGAAAATATGATGCTGAAGGTTGCAACGATGGAATGCAACGAAAAATATTTTATTCTATTGTTGATTCGTTCAATTTTCAATGTCATCCAAATTTTATGTTTTCGAGTGGCAAAAATCGATCATTTTATCATCAAAATTAAATTCTCCAATCAAATAATCATTTCGGCTAAATATAAAAAAGAATTTCGTTGCATTGCACCGATGCAAACTTCAGAATCGTCGGGAAAATACAAATGAAAGAAAAGTTGCGTCAAATCTAATTTCAATTAGGGATCGCCCCATCATAATTTACATCTCATGCCATAAAACTATTGATATTTTAAATAAGTCTAAAAAACACAGATTCGCTGAATCTTTACTATTTCGCAAATAGTCGTTATATAAATTGGAGGGCTCGAGAAACAAGAGAATGTCAACTCATCGGTTATTCTAATCAACTGCCATTATACATACAGTGAATAATGTTGGAATCACTGCCCTTTCATTTACTGGCACGTTTTGGAAAACAAACATACAATTATTTGATGGAGAATCGAAAGCAAACATATTACGTGCACGTGTTATTATGCAGTGAATTTCTCATTTAATGGTCTGACGAAAATGACAGACTATCAATCGTCTCGCATTGAAAACTATATGGAGAAGGGCAAAGAGGATCATTGACTAATTAGTTACAGGCTTTTGGAAAAATCAAATGATAAGCCCTCAGGGTTTATCATGCCATATCGTTGCTGCAAAACAATTAAAAATAATTAACTAATCAATATTTCAAAAGACGAGATAATTACGAGAATATTTCGCTGTTAATCTTCAAGTCCATTTTATAATTTAATTACTGAACGAGCTTCGAATTATTTAACTCGAATTAGAGTAAAAAAACGTTCTCTCGGTCGTTATCGACTAAAAAAAGTGCCACATTAATTAATTACTTGCCTTCATTCCTTGCACATGTCGCCGATATCGAGAGCCTGGAACACTGTTGGAAAAAAATATTTTTTTTACCCCAAATTTCCTACGAATCATTTTGTTCGTTACGTTGCATAAACACTGACGGAATTCTGGACACTCCGGACCGTACCCTTCAGGGGATTAAAAGGTCCGCAACACACTCGGGGTCCATTCAATTTCCTATACTTCTTTAGATATTGCTTTTGTCGATTTTATCCTTCTCCTCCACGTCGACAAAGTCCCTAGCGAGTTTTAATGTGACGGAAAAACAATACAAACAGCAATATGTCAAAGGACATGGAACATGGAGAGAAAATAAACTCTGGAAGATGAAAATCGAACTTGATGCATTGCTATATAGTCGTTTGGGGAAGCCCTCGCGTCTCTAATTGAAATTCGATCGTACGATTCCTCGCGATATAATAATTTCATTTCTCATTTTTCTATTCGATTGTAAACGACATTTTTCCAGGGCTTTAATTAAGTTTAATCGACGTTTTTTCCTCGAGGGCTCGAAATTCATGATCCTGGAGTTTCCATCGTTGGAATGCAACGAAATTCTGTTATTTAAACTAAAACGATTCTCTCTTGTGACCAAAAAACTCAATCGACTCCAAAAATTGCTACGATTTTTAAAATTCAATCAATAATCAATAGAAAAAATGTTTTTCGTTGAATCTCAACGTTGCGAACGTCGGAGTCATCGAAATTTTAACAAAATGCAGAAAACACTACACGAGCATGAAAAGCTAATCAGAGTTGTCTCATAAATTGCAACACAGACTCGACTGCAAATCGAATAATCGAGACCAGCATCAAAACTCAATTTCGATCTCCACACGAATAACAACGTCATTGAGGCAATTTAAATCTGGATCATAAACTACATATAGTTTTGTCCTGATGAAATGTTCCTCCAGGTGCATTCTATGAAAATTGGATACCAGCAATCGAATTACTTTACATGAAAATGGGAGAAAAAATTTATTTATCATGTTCCGGGATAAATTTATATCAGGAATAGAATTTTCGCTCTGGTAAAATATGCGCGTAATGTCGTGGGAATTTTTATTCCGAGCGGAACAATTTGAATAATATTAGACCCGGGAGCCTTATCGAATGAAATTTCGAAATTCTCACACAGAATAAAACTTTTTTCTCGCAATATTCTCCGCAAATATGCGGCAACGAAGCACGTGGTTACTTTTCACTCGTAGCGGCTAATTCGTCAAGGTATTTTCGCAATATCTCTCTCGCCCGTGAAACCTGACACCGCGCGTGAGTCTTTCTTCCAAATGAACACATTTTCGGTTCCTTTACAATTTCAATCCTCTTCGATTATGCTCTTAAAAGTATCGTGTCATTTCTCCATTACCATAATTAGTAAGACGAGGGCAAAACCAGCCGCTCCTGAGTAAACACGGTCATCGTAGAATTGTGAAATTCCATTTTTCGTTGACACCATTTGGGCCTTCGGATGGACCGTCCACTGTTCCCGATTAATCACACATGAATAATAATTTATCCACATGAATAATTATCCTTTCGACATCATGAATCTGTTGCAGAAGAGTTCGCAGAGCAATATCGTGATATAGATATATTCGAATAAGTTTATGTATTTCAGGGTCTCATTAATCGTAATCCATTCTCGTCTCACAAGCTCAGCGAGGGGAAACATAATTCTCGTAAAATGTCTGAAAATTTGTTTTCAACGTTAAACGGCGTCAATTAAGCCTCCGAATAAGGGGTGGCCCACTTTCGTGTAATCTTCAAAGCCTTTTTCGAGCACTAATTGCAGATTTATTGAGAGACTCGACTACCAAATATTTACGAATTAACGATTAAAGCCGCTGCAGCGTCTCTTGATATCGATATCATTTAAAATCATATCCTTGGACAAATATCGCATAAAAATGCTTGTCACGAGTGATCAATCTGAACTCTGCTCACAATTTCATAGAATCACGTAAAGAATGGTGATGACCGGGGTTCAATATGACTCTGAAGTTTGCATCGTTGGAATGCAACGAAATTTTTTTGAATCTTTGGCAAAAGTAATAATTCAAGTGCAGAATTCAATTACGATGATAAAATGATCGATTTTTGCCACCCGAAAAGCATATTGGCTTGAAAATTTGGGATGACGTTGAAAATTGAACGAATCATCAATAAATTCAAATATTTTTTGTTGCATTCCAACGTTGCGAACTTCAACATCATAATTTTTATCAATTTTGACACTTTGAGCTGTAAATTTTTCTCTGCATGCCATTAACTTGAAATTTCGGAATTGGTACGAAATAAACTGCACGGAAAAAATGACTTTGAAGTTTGCATCGATGGAATTCAACGAAATTCGTTTTTTATCCTTAGCAAAAATAGTTATTCAAGAGAGGAATGTAATTACGATGATAAAGTGATCGATTTTTGCCACCTGAAAAGCAAATTTGGCTTGAAAATTTGGGATGACGATGAAAATTGAACGAATCATCAATAAATTCAAATATTTTTCGTTGCATTCCAACGTTCCAAACTTCAGCATCATTTCAACATCGACTAAACCAGGAAAAAGACTGACCTGCTTGAGAGCTGAGCTTAATAGTTTACTTGGTACCAGCTAATTTCGATTTCTCAAGCTCTTAGAGTAATCCTTTGATAAACTCCTCAGCAGCAGCCACTCCGAACCTTTCGAATCGCATCTTTTCTTTGAGAAAAGTCGTAAAACCTTTTTCTTATCAGACTTTTGTTTTCGAGGTGAATCCAGCAGTGAACTAGGAACAATAATATCGAATGGAAACATCAAAATGAAAAGAAACCAGTTCCAATAACAATCACGAAAACGTACAATCGAGATTCAACAACGCGAGGAATTTCGGAATGAAAAATTCGACAGTTTACTAAAAATAATAGAGAATCGGCTTCCGGAACTCTGTTCTGTTTGCTCACGAAACGAGATTGAAAAAGTGGAAATTTAACGAGGACTTTTGCGCGGACGATTCCGTGGACGATCAGATTTCGCCATTGGCTCAAAAAATAAAAAAAATCCCTTACATTTTCCGTAGGAACAAACAAATACGTTGGGACTCGCTGAAAAATGCTGCAAGAATAATTAAAAAGTGTGAGAAAACGGCAAAGGCTTGAAAATTAACTCGACATTCATTACAACTCAATTTGTATACGTTTCATAATTAGTTTTAGATATTTGTCAAACAGAATCTAAATTTGCATTAGGGCAAATGCAGTTTGGACGTTGATTGCTACGTTTTAGCCATGAATCCGACTTTCAGCGTCTGCTATTTGTATAGAGAAATGTTTCAAGTTCTTTACCAAGCGTAGTCGAGTGCCGAACGCTGTAGGTCGAAGAAAAGTCCAGAATTTACCGTCAGTCATCGTCGACCCGAAATCCTGGATTAGAGTCTGAGTGGGCATTACGTTTATGACCTATTTACGAAAAGCTTTCAAAGTACCAAAATAAGTAGAGAAAAAAACACGAGTCGACGACTTTTTGAAGGAAAAAATTAAATTTGTTGGCTGGGTGATGAAAATTTTGATAGTAAATATTGAATGCAGTTGCATGCAATTCGGAAACTGCATAATCGAGCGTTCCGGTGATTACTCCAAAATTCTAAAGTCCGTGGACATGTAAATGTCGAATCTGCACTGGCGTTTGTGCAGCGCTAGCTACGCGAGCAAGTCAGATTTTATCTCTCGGCATCCCTCAAGCTTATTATGTCAGAAAGAAGGATGCGAGCCGCCAAGCACAGAAAATAAGGAGCGAAAAAATTTAATCACTTTTCCAGGTCGGTGATGCGTTAGTCGCTGTGCTTGGAAATCCCATCGCTCTTATCTCAGCAATCAACGATGGATGGTATTGGAATCACCAAGTTTGCGTTGGGTAAACGAAAAACTATCAATCAAAATCTTTTCTTCGTGTTATTACTTTTAATTTTTCTTAGACCTGCAATAATTCTTCTTCGCATCACTCGAGCAACGCGAAAGTCACGAAATTACGCGAAAAATTATTTTTTTATTCATTATTTCGATAATTGAGGCACGTTTTTCATTTTTTTGGGTGTGAATCCGGTTTTTTAATGGCAAAGACCGATTTTGCGATATTTTTTATAAACTTTGTATGAAATTTTCGTACGAAATTCGAATTGGTGCTAAAAACAATTTTCATTTTGAAATTTTCTATTTTTGACGCTTCAAGCCTTGTCGTGAAACTTTCACCCTCATTTTTGCAACAGTGTGCACACATTTTTTAACTGCTTATCGGGATGACAAAGTTTTTTCATAAATGGAAAACCGTCTCATGCATGGAGATGATTCTGTGTCGCTGCTAAATGAAATTTAAACAGAGTTGCATTGTCTGCATCCCTTTCGATATTTGTGTGCCATGCAGCGATCTTGGTGCGGTTCTTTGAGCCGGATGCCAAGTTGCACAAAGCAAAAAGCACGCCTTTGACTTTGATTACCCACAACTCGGTAACGCATGACCTCAAAGCGCTCACAATGATATCCTTTGAAAAAAAAAGAAATACATTTTTTTTCGCCCAGTCTGTAAAAGTGTTGGAAACACCATTTTCGCATTCGTAATTAAACTTTGCGTAACTATGAGAACTAGACGTTAAAAGTTTCGAGTTTACACTGTTCCCAAAGCATATAGAATCTCGTGAGCATTATTCTCCAGAGTCTGGACAGAAAAGTCCACCGCATGGAGTGGAAAAGTCGAGCGAATTCGGTCAAGTTTCTAAAACGCATGAAATTTCTTGGGGCCACTGTTTCAAACGTTTAAACATTAATACGCAATTGCGATAAGAATCGAGTCAGGATCGATGACTCTGAAGTTTGCATCGTTGGAATGCAACGGAATCCTTTTTTATTTTTGGCAAAAGTAATTATTTCAATGGAGAATTTAATTACGATATTTAATGATCGATTTTTGCCACCCGAAAACATAAAATTCGGATGACATTGAAAATTCAACGAATCAACAATAAAATCGAATATTTTTCGTTACATTCCATCGTTGCAAACTTCAGCATCATATTTTTGACGATACTGAAGTTTGCATCGTTGCAATGCAATAAAATTCTTTTTTATATTTAGCTGAAATGATTATTTAATTGGAGAATTTAATTACGATGATAAAATGATCGATTTTTGCCACCCGAAAACATAAAATTCGGATGACATTGAAAATTGAACGAATCAACAATAAAATCGAATATTTTTCGTTGCATTCCAACGTTGCAAACTTCAGCATCATCAGGATTGATCAGAGGAACAAAGATGCTGGTACGAGGATGTTTCCTCTCATACGACAGCAGGCGAGAAAAATGAAGATCTCGAGGACTAGAGACGTTGAAAGAAAATATCCAAGAATATCTCTCACGCCTCGATCCCGTTGTCTCGACCCTCGGCCCAAAGAGCATAGCCATGTAAATAAAATCGGTCGCAATTTCCATCAGCGTGTCGTGAAATCGAACTGCCATCGATTTCGATGATAACGCTGCGCAAATAAACGACCTCCTTGGAATTTTTTTATTCGAATTGAAATAAATGTGATTCTTCGAGTCCGCAATGATTTTTCATGGGAAATAGGAATAATGAATCTTGTAAATTTTGAAAAAATCGTTTCTGTCCGACCTTTTTAAGAATCGTGCGAAGTTTCTGTTCCCAGGGTCTATAAAAAATAATTTTATGTATCTGGAAATTGATACGATGTTCGAGGGTGTGTCGCGGTTACTTGGGAAATGATCTGGAAGGCCAAAAGTTGGATTAAAAAATGTCCAACATGTTTGAAGCTCCGGAATGAATTTTTTTCTGACGCGCGATGAAACTTCTTGACAGAAAAATTTCAATGATACGACGAGAGCTGCGCCGTCGACTATAAAACTAAAAAATTCGTCTCTTTCAGCCGCTTCGAATGCGGAAAAAACCGATAACGCGAGATCGCACGGACGGCGGCATTTTGCAAGAATCTCAAAAACTAGAGACGTGGGAAAACTCTTTTCATGCATTTATTTTCACGTAAACTTTATACTGAGATTTAAAAAATGGCCGAACAATGCGATGTCGGGAGCGCGTTACTGTAATTGTTTCTCGCAGTGTATTTGCCAGTTATCGTAGTTAAGGCAATGAGAAAGAAAGTCAGTGGGTAAACATTCTGAATGTGCCTCGAAAACGGATTAGATTACGAGCACGTAACGAGGCGAAGCTCTCGCGTAGATTTTCAACAGAACGGAATATAATAATTTTCCTTTTCTTTTCGCGAATGTGTGTTTTCTGGGGAAAACTTGAAATCGCGAGGATGAAAAATCGCTTTTGCACTACGCTCGGTTCGGTTGGTATTTCGAACGTCCGTACATCGAAATTCCAATAACCACGCGTGGCTGTTATCATTCCCGTCGACACCTGCTCGCTCCATTTTTTTTCTCCCAACGCCAGATAATTTGCTCGGTACAGAATTCTCAAGCATTGGAAATAAAAGCCGTACGCGAGGGGATGGAAAAAAATGCATATGCACTCGACACCATCGACGCATTATGACTGAATGAATAAAATTTTTAAGGTACGCTTTTATGATGTCAACGATCGGTCTCGCGAGCATCGGCAATCTGACAGTCATGGCAGTCGAGCGATGGTTGCTGGTTGCACGACCGATGAACTCGTTCTCGATAAGGTGAGTATCGACGACGACGCGATTGATTATTCAGAAAGTTGATGAAATTCTTGGTCACGAATCAAGTTATGCGAAAAATTCGATTAAATCTTGGAAATTGCAAATGATTTGAAAAAATGTCTCGTTCGGCTAAGACTCGTTGGATCGATCGAGCAAATCTCCAGGAAATCCTTTGACTGTTCATTTCCTGGACAATTTAATAGGTGCAGGCTTTTGATGAAATGGGGGGATTACATGCTCAGAGGAATTTCCTTCATTATCTTGCTCCATCTGCTGTGGAAAGTTTGTCAAAGTCCTAAGACGACGCCAATATGCGCTGATTGTTTGATCAGTATAATCATCACAGCTCGTCGTTTCTCCTGCTGAATCTATTATCAATGGCGTATTACATCTTTAGGACAATCTTTCAGGACGTTACCAAGCATGAGAAATTACATTACGATAGAAATTGAGTTCTCGTTGGAGTTATCACGATACAATGGGATCTTGAAATTCTCTCCGCTCTGATCGCTCAAGTAAATTCAGTTGCATGGAATTCATTCAATCAGCGACGACAGCATCGTTGAGTTGGAAGATTAAGGAGTTTTCTCAAAAGGCAATCAGTTCTTCTTTCATCCTTCGTCTTCAACGAATATTCCACATCTCATGAATAAGATAAGCTCAGGGAGTACGACAGAAGAAAAAAAACCACATTATCATCGTAAACAATTGAGCCTTTGAGGCATGAAGGGCGCTACAAGAATCTTTTGTTCCCTTGGCTCAAAAAAAGCAACCAGTTTTCTCCTAATTATCTCTCGTGTCTCTGGCCATCGATTGACTCACTTTTTCCTTTACCATCAAAATACTAGGTCGACCATTATTCGTAAGGGATATAATGAAACATCCATAAATTTCATGACTTGGGAAAACTTCGCGATCTTACCGAACGACGACGTTTTCATTCACGTCAAGAAACGTCAGGAAACGTTTTCATTTTTATTTGCCTCGTCATTCAGCAGCGTTTCAGGATCAATGACCCCGAATTTCAAGTGAAAATTCTAAAAATATTTATTTTCTAGAAAAAAGTACGAAATTTGACAATATTTTAATGGGGGTTTTGGTGCAATTGATAAATTTTTGCTGTATTTATAATAATTAGACTAATTATTATTATTAATAATTTTTACAATTATTATTATACTTATTAATAATTATTATAATAATTTATTTGAATTTTAATTAATTAAAATAATTTAAAAATTAAAAGGTTTTTAATTAATAAAATTCAATTTCAAATTCAAATAATAAAATTTTTTTAATCAATTTTATTTAATTTATAATCAATTTTATTAATATTAATAATAATAATTATTATTAATATTAATAATAATAATTATTTCGTTTCTCAACACGAAAAAATTGCACGAAACGAAAATCTGCTTTGTTTGCACAAAGAAAAAAAAACAGAAAAACGCCGATTCGTTAATGGACCAGGATCATCCATTATGTTCGATGAAAGATCTTGAACGGCCTTGCCAACTAATCAGAAAGTCTCGTTATCGGGTTTCTGTAAAATCACTGACGGACATGATACGCAGAAGAAACTAACGAGGCGTGAAGAGTACTAACGAGGTATGAACGAATTTCGCGATGTACTTTTCGTGGAGTTCGTTCCTGAGCTATATTGAATATCGGAGTTTGAATCTGTTGCAGAAGAGTTCGCAGAGCAATATCGTGATATAGATATATTCGAATAAGTTTATGTATTTTAGGGTCTCATTAATCGTAATCCATTCTCGTCTCACAAGCTCAGCGAGGGGAAACATAATTCTCGTAAAATGTCTGAAAATTTGTTTTCAACGTTAAACGGCGTCAATTAAGCCTCCGAATAAGGGGTGGCCCACTTTCGTGTAATCTCAAAGCCTTTTTCGAGCACTAATTGCAGATTTATTCAGAGACTCGACTACCAAATATTTACAAATTAACGATTAAAGCCGCTGCCGCGTCTCTTGATATCGATATCATTTAAAATCATACCCTTGGAAAAATATCGCATAAAAATGCTTGTTACGAGTGATCAATCTGAACTCTGCTTACAATTTCATAGAATCACGTAAAGACGTGGTGATGACCGCGGTTCAATATGACTCTGAAGTTTGCATCGTTGGAATGCAACGAAATTTTTTTGAATCTTTGACAAAAGTAATAATTCAAGTGCAGAATTCAATTACGATGATAAAGTGATCGATTTTTGCCACCCGAAAAGCATATTGGCTTGAAAATTTGGGATGACGTTGAAAATTGAACGAATCATAAATAAATTCAAGTATTTTTTGTTGCATTCCAACGTTGCGAACTTCAACATCATAATTTTGCTCAATTTTGACACTTTGAGCTGTAAATTTTTCTCTGCATGCCATTAATTCGAAATTTCGGAATTGGTACGAAATAAACTGCACGGAAAAAATGACTCTGAAGTTTGAATCGTTGGAATGCAACGAAATTCATTTTTTATCCTTAGCAAAAATAATTATTCAAGGGCAGAATGTAATTACGATGATAAAGTGATCGATTTTTGCCACCCGAAAAGCATATTGGCTTGAAAATTTGGGATGACCTTGAAAATTCAACGAATCATCAATAAAATCAGATATTTTTCGTTGTATTCCAACGTTGCAAACTTCAGCATCATGCTTCAATGGATTCGTCTGAAACATGAAATCAGTCTGCGAAACTAAACATGGTTGATTGAAAATTTTTCGCTACCGATTCCTCTACGCGTCGAAAAGACAAATTGATCATTGTCGTTGATTTTGACGTGACATTTTCTGTTCTCTGCGGCCTCTGCATACTTCCAAAGTTACAAATACGACGGAATTTTTCAGACAAAAAAAAGAAACAATGTTTTCTTATGCCGCTGAGTATAGGAAAGTTCGGATGATCGATATCATTGCAACTGTCGGTTGGAACTCTTTAAAACTCAGGCGGAAGACATGACCTCATGCTCTTACCTTATCGAACTTTTACATCCGTTCAACTTTTCCCATGAGAACATTTTATGAAGAATTCATTTGCCGTGAACTTTCGTGTTGCAAACCTTCAACTTCCAAAAGATTCGAAACGCAAAAAACCAAGTTTGAACGCGCATAGAAAAATTCTTCGTATAAGTTTTTCTCGGTGTGTGTGTGTGCGACAAAGGTTTCGTAACATAATTGGTCACTTATTGGCCACAAATTCATTCATTCGCGCTTATTGACCCGGAAGGCCAATTGCGATGGATTTTTCCGCTTCCGTAAAGACACAAAGCCCAACGTTTTTCTCCCACTCCAACAGGAATATTAATCGACGAGTGGCAATTAGGAAGGATCAGAAAAAAGTAAAAAAACTCCGGGCCTTTCCGTCGACTTATTGCGACGTTGTATTTTCTCATATTTTATTACAAACTCTTACAGCGTGCGTCGCAACCATCGACGACGTTTTGCTCGCCAGGAGAATCGAATCAGACTTATAAATAAATTGGAAAACATATTTCATGAGAATTTCTGATCTACGGTATTGATAACATCGGGGAGTTGTTCGGTAACAAAAACTCGAAAGAAATGATGAAAATATTGATTGGAAAACGGCATGGCGATGGGGAAAAGTCTTACGAGACTTCTGGATGCCACATCGTGAGGCTCCTTCATTATTAATCATTGTAGCATCGTACGTCGTAACTCGACAGCGTTTCCAACAACTAATTTTGGCCCATTTCCCACATTCAACGTCTTGATACGTTTTTTTCGATACGTTTCGTTTCTACGTCATCGTTTCATTTCTCTTCAATCCTTGTCGCCTTTGTGGGAAAAAAAGAAACGCCATGCACAAACTGTAAGGAAAACCTATCAAGTTGTGGGAGGAAATAAAAAGATGGGATTTCTTGGAGCTGCGAAGGGGCTTGATACGGCTTGGAGAATATTGCAAAATATGCAACAAAAAAATCTTGATATACGTTCGGAATTACGAGCTTTGTGCACGATCTGTCGACTCAGTGTATCCGATCGTCGAGCTCTCTGAACAAGTTCCATTCGATCTTTATTTTTTTCAGCCTTTTCTTCGTGATTTCTAATCCGAACGAACTGATCGAATTTCATCAATAATTCCTGATGAATTTTATCATTTTCTTTGAAATTTCCACTGAGACTTCGACATCGAATTTCTTTTCTCGAAATTCCATCGTCGATACGTTTCTTGAGCTTTCGATTCGTCAAATTGTCGAGTTCATGGTAGAAAAACTTAAAAAAATCAATAAAATTTCCCGTGTACGTTGAAAATCGTTTTTCCGAGCTGGATGACTCTTGAGGCAACAAAAAAAATTCAATTACTTGGTTTTCACGGATGTTTGGTTGGATTTAGCTTCGCTCTTCAAGTGGCTGCCGGAGTATGGATTTATGCACTTGGCCTTTCATTGCCACCGCTGTTTGGATGGGGCAGTTACGGTCCAGAAGCTGCGAATATATCCTGCAGCGTCTCATGGGAGGTTCACGACCCTGAAACGATGAGCGGAAGTTACATAACATTTTTAATGACCTTTGGCCTCATATTGCCAGTAATTGTCATAACAACGAGCTACGTGGCCATCATTTTAACACTCAAGAAAGTTAAAAGACGAGCAGGTAAAAATTCGACAACAACGCAATATTTGTCGTTTGAATTACAATCCAGTACAATAAAAAAATGATCCTGAAGTTTGCAACGTTGGAATGCCACGAAAAATATTTGAATTTATTGATGATTCGTTCAATTTTCAACGTCGTCCCAAATTTTTGAGCCAATTTGCTTTTCGGGTGGGAAAAATCATTTTATTTTATTTATTTATTTATTTTTATTATTATTTATTATTATTATTTATCTAATTTAATTATTAATGAATAATAATAATAATAATAATAATATAATTTGAATATTGAATATTAAATAAAAAAATATTTGAATAAAAATATTTGTTAAAAATTTTATCATCGTAATTCAATTGTTCATTTGAATAATTATTTTTGCCAAATATAAAAAAGAATTTTGTTGCATTTCAACGATGCAAACTTCAGGGTCATGGAAAAAAAGGATCGAGCTTACAAATTGTTTGGATCGAATGCTGATTATTTTTGAATTAAACTCAACAACGAGGTATCCAGATCGTTGGCCTCAAAAAAACGTAATGTGAATGCAGTTTTTCAAGTCAGTAAAATGGAAAGGTCTGTCAACTTGATTCGATGAATATTTATCATTTGCCTCTGATATGCGAACTCCGAGTTGTTCGTTATCGTGGAGGTGACGCAGAAATTATGTTGGAAGAATGGTCAAGCAATTAATTGAAAGATCGGGATTGCAGGTGCGAGAGGACGAAGGGAAGCAAAAGTTACGAAAATGGTGGCGTTAATGATCATCGCGTTTTTGATTGCCTGGACTCCATACGCAGCCCTCGCCGCAGCAGCCCAATATTTCTACGTAAGTGGCTCACATTATCCTTTTATCTCATAGACCCCGAATTACTTTACAGTCAACAATCGTCTCAACGTCCGTGGCGGTTTCCATGCGGGCGATATTTCGAAAGGACAAAATTGATACTCGCTCACATTTAATGACCGTGAAATCTTTATCCTGCTTTCATGTTTACTTTTCCACTTCCCATGAGGCTGAAGTTCGCAACGTTGGAATGCAACGAAAAATACTTATTTTTCCTGATAATTTGTTCAATTTTATAAAACATCGAAATTTTTCGAGTTTATATACTTTTTGGGCCATAAAAATCGATCGATTTATCATTGTAATAACATTGTACATTATTATTAAGAGTTTTGTCACAAAATTAATGAATTTCGTTGGATTGCAACGATGCAAACTTCAACGTCATTTAAAGCATGAGGCTGAAGTTCGCAACGTTGGAACGCAACGAAAAATACTCATTTTTATTGATAATTTGTTCAATTTTATAAAACATCGAAATTTTTCGAGTTTATTTACTTGTTGGGCCGCAAAAATCGATCGATTTATCATTGTAATAACATTGTACGTTTTTATAAAGAGTTTTGCCACTAAATGAATGAATTTCGTTGCATTGCAACGATGCAAACTTCAACGTCATTTAAGCATGAGGCTGAAGTTCGCAACGTTGGAATGCAACGAAAAATACTGATTTTTATTGATAATTTGTTCAATTTTATAAAACATCGAAATTTTTCGAGTTCACATACTTTTTGAGCCGCAAAAATCG
The DNA here is from genome assembly GCA_037043255.1 of Diadegma fenestrale. Lineage (NCBI taxonomy): Eukaryota > Metazoa > Arthropoda > Insecta > Hymenoptera > Ichneumonidae > Diadegma > Diadegma fenestrale. The sequence goes on from CM073317.1 coordinate 14,192,122, forward strand.
ATCGTTTTATCGTTGTACATTTTTATAAACAGTTTTGCCACTGAATGAATGAGTTTCGTTGCATTGCAACGATGCGAACTTCAGTATCCGAAACGACTTTTGCAAGTCACGCATCGTTCGAGGAGATTGCATCTCGTCTCAGTAGTTGATTAATTTGAATTTAGAAATTCGCGTTACTCGTAGAGTGAAATTTTAATAAAATCCGTATGAACATGAATGTCGATAGATATTCCGCAAAAGTAACATCGAGTGAATACGCCGATGGCGTGTATTTTGCTTGCGCTATGTATGTAAATACGATGTCGAACTAATTGGAAATTCAGCGAGATCTATAGACTGCCCCAATAGCTCGTCAATGGAATTTGCCTTGAGGTGATGTGAAATGCAATGGAAACAGCGATACAAACGTTCGATAATGAAATTAATGTTACGAATGGTCGCGGAGCGATGAAATTAATATGCAAATTATTTTGCTGCTTTTTTTGTACTGTAATGCTTTCTACAGAGTGACGATGATGGAATTTCAGATTTCTTTACCCGCGCAGATCGCGATCGTACCGTGTCTCTTGGCGAAATCATCGATTTGCTACAATCCAATTATTTATGCGGGCTTGAACGGTCAGTTTCCTCGTTCCTTCAAAAAGATATTCGGCATACGGGATGGAATCGGTCGTCCCGGACAAAGCGAAGCCACGGCACTGACGACGATGAGCAGACCCGAAACTGCCTGAATAATCCAGTTCCGCGGGTACTGCGAGGGCAATTCCCTGTTGACAGCTGAACGTCAATCATCATGAGACAAAGTATCAGAGCAGATTGTGAATATCGATCAGCGCGTGAGTAGATTTTCGAGACCGTGCGTGCTTTTCACGAGAGCGAGCCACGTTCCCGAATTTTCCAAGAGATTTTTCTTAAGAGATCGAGAACGCGAACGAGTATTGAAAAAAAAAAGTATTTTCATGCAAATCGAGTGTCCAGCACGCCTGACAGTAATTGGAGTCATGATTTTCGTCGGTAAAAACGTACCATTTGCAAAACTTACACGCACGGCTGTGATTTCAACGAAACTTGGTGCAGCTTCGGCCCCAAACTCGCCGAATGGTAAATCTTTTGCTTTTCGTGGCCTAGCAATTTTTATTTCATCGATTACTGAAAAAACAGACTGGCTTTTGAAATGAAAAATAAAAGCTTGAGAAGATATTGCGATACTTCCCATCAAGCCTGTCGAATGCGTTTATGATTTTTGAAGCTTTTCATTATCATCAGATATTTCTTGTAGGTTGAGCTTCAAGAACGACGCTGAAGTTCGCAACGTTGAAAATCGACGAAAAATATTCCTTTTAATTGATGATTTTTTGAATTTTAAAAATAATCCAAATTTTTTGAGCCGATGGACTGTTTGGGTCCGAAAAATCGATCATTTCAACGTCATAATTACATTCTGCATTTAAATAATAAGCTTAGCCACAGAAAAAAAAGAATTTCGTTGCCTTCGAACGATGCAAACTTCAACGTTGTCTTTAAGAAATGTTTATGTCCCCTCGAATATCAAAGAGTTTTCTTCGAGAACTCGAATAATTTCTAATTACAGTGTGACGAGATAATTTCAGGTTGAAAATTGACGTGTGTATATTTTTGTATTCATTTTTTGTGCCGAGCAAAATGAACAATATCGTAAAACAATTTGATTGACAATGGAACTGTCCGAATCAGGTTTGATGCTGAAGTTTGCAACGTTGGAATGCAACGAAAAATATTTTATTGTTGATTCGTTCAATTTTATATTTCGATATTTTTCGGGTGGTAAAAATCGATCATTTTATCATCTTAATTAAATTCTCCATTTAAATAATTATTTTTGCATTCCAACGATGCGAACTTCAGAATCATGAATCACGAAATATGCAAAATAATTCGTTGGAATGTCGTAAATGGTATCGTAAGCACAGCCTGAGCTTTCGGAAAATTAATCGAGCTTCATAGACGAAACGTTGCAAGTTCAATGTTCTCGAGTTTGTAATCTCAAGATCGATTAAAAAAATAATTTTTCTTTCTCGATCTTCATAAAACGAAGGAAATCAAATTTGGAGTTTTTTTTTTTTTTTTAATCAAAATTTATAGATCAAGCGAATCATCGAATCGCCGTCACACGCGCGATTATTCAGACGCTGCAGGTTGAGCAGCATCGAGAAAATTTAACGCGACTCGCCGAACGACGTTTGTCTCTGGCGAATGTGACGGAGGGTCAAATTGAGTAGTAAATCGGTTAATGTATGAAAATTTTCAAATTTTCCGAACCCCCTCGAGTTCTCGGACATTTCCTTCAAAATTCGGATTTATGTGTGAAAATATATTCCTATTTGTATGCGGAGAGGGTGTTAACGAAATATTGTATGAATGATAAATATATTTTTCATATTTTCCAAGTGTTTGTGAAACTTCTATATATTCGATAAAAATATTGTTCAGATTGAAGGTAACTCTAATATAAATAATGTAAATTTATGCCGCGATAATTGATGTATTTTCACATATCTGTCTATTCCTGTGATAATGCGGCTCTTGATGATATTATTTACAAGTTCTTGGAGCGAATAATTGACACGATCTCATTATTAAATTATTCTGGAGCCGGAAGTTTCGAATTTTAATGAGAAATTACATCAAAATTGTAACGAATATGACTAGTTGAAATAAATAAATAATAATTGTTAACAACGATCGAGAACTTTCTAATTCCACTCGGAATGTCCTGTATTTTTATGTAAGAAATAATTATTCGATCATTCTATTTCTGTCATCCATCGATAGAGGAATCAGATCTGATTGGAATTCAAAAAAAAAACATGATGCTGAAATTTGCAACGTTGGAATGCATCGAAAAATCTTGAATTTTACACTGAAAAGAAAATTTTGTTGAAAAAGATCGATATTTTGTTGGATACGTTCAACTAAACGTTTTTTCGAAAAATCACGAAAATGTTGTCATTCCAGCAAAAAAACATTCTGGAAAATCTTTTCGGAAAGTAAATTTTTGTCATTCCAATCGTAAATTTTGCTGACAGTTCCGTCACTATGAAAAATATTGTCGGAATAACGAAAATTTTGAAATCATCCCAAAATATTTAGTTCGCCGTATTCAACAAAATTTCGACGTTTTTTGACAAAATTGAATTTTCAGTGTATTTTCGACGTCATCCCAAATTTTGAAGCCAATAAGCTTTTCGGGTGGCAAAAATCGATCATTTTATCATCGTAATTACATTCTGCATTTGGATAATTATTTTTGTCAAAGATAAAAACGAATTTCGTTGCATTCCAACGATGCAAACTTCACAGTCATAAAAAAAACGTGTTTTCGATCTTTTTCTCTCGAAAACGATGATTCTGCAGTTGACACTCGATTTTTGCAACATTCATTTTTTGAAAAAATGAGGTCACGGGCAATCTCGTAGGGTAGAACATTTTTTAATTGCGGTGACGACAATTTTTCAGATTTGGTTAATGTAAAAAAGTTTTTTTTTTGGCACAACAGGGTTGAGGGATAAAAAATGGACAATTTTTTTCTTTCAGTGCGAGAATAACGAACGTTTGTCATTGAGTTTGGATCCAGAGTATTTATTAATTTATTTATTTGATGTTCCCACCGTTTGGGTTTATACGAAGCCATTCCATGACTTTTATTCCCTTATATTCGCTTCAGTACATCTCACGTTCGTGTGAGAACGTCTGAAAGCGTTGCCCATAGCAATTCTTATTCCAACAGGTACAAAGGTCAAAGGAACCAAGTTTTACGAAAATTGAGTTTGTTGTGATTGTTGGAAAACCAGCATAACTGCCTCCCGCTCGGCGATCAATTTGCGAAATGTGGCTAGACCGACGCGAGTAAAATGTGTCACGCCGTTGAGTTTTCCATTGACGAACATTTTTCAACCGCATATTTTCACGCAATCCTCATAATCGAAAACGAATCTTTCTAAAATCCCATTAACTATGGGACTCAATTAATTTTATTTTCGATCCTGTTGGAGAAGTTTCGAACGCACCAATTAAAAATGATGCACCTGAAGTTTGCATCGTTAGAATGCAACGAAATTCTTTTTTATTTTTGGCAAAAGTAATTATTTCAATGGAGAATTTAATTACGATGATAAAATGATCAATTTTTGCCACCCGAAAACATAAAATTTGGATGACATTTAAAATTGAACGAATCATCAATAAAATCAAATATTTTCGTTGCCTTCCAACGTTGCGAACTTCAGCATCATTTAAAAACGCGCTTAAATTTGTATAATTGTGCGAGGGCGGTGCGAGGGTGAATCACGATATTAGCATAGAAAACAAATTTCTGTATAAATAAAATGATTAAATGAAACTGTTGAGAAAGAAGCAGAAAATTACTATTTCCGTAAAAATAAATGGAGCGATTTTAGCAACGAGATTCCGCCTATAGATCGAAAGCTCCTTCGGGATGTTCGTGAGGAGGTTGCAAGATCGAAAAAAGCTCGTGACTCGAGCGCACGACACATACGTAAAGGTGAGTTTACATAAAGACAATTATTATGTCATGATGCTGAAGTTTGCAACGTTGGAATACAACGAAAAATATCTGATTTTATTGATGATTTGTTTAGGTTTCAATATCATTCAAATTTATACAGCCGATATGCGTTTTGGGGCTTAAAATCGATCTTTTTATCATCGTCATTAGATTCTCCACTAAAATAATTATTTTTGCTAAATAGAAAAAAGAATTTCGTTGCATTCCAACGATGCAAACTTCAGAATCATCAAAAATATGATGCTGAAGTTTGCAACGTTGGAATCTGACGAAAAATATCTGATTTTATTGATGATTTGTTCAGGTTTCAATATCATCCAAATTTATCCAGTCGATATGGTTTTTGGGCCTTAAAATCGACCATTTTATCATCGTAATTACATTCTTCATTTGAATAATTTTTTTTGCCAAATAGAAAAAAGAATTTCGTTGGATTCCAACGATGCAAACTTCAGAATCATCAAAAATATGATGCTGAAGTTTGCAACGTTGGAATCTGACGAAAAATATTTGATTCTATTGATGATTTGTTCAGGTTTCAATATCATCCAAATTTATCCAGTCGATATGCTTTTTGGGGCTCAAAATCGATCATTTTATCATCGTAATTAGATTCTCGATTAAAATAATTATTTTTGCCGAATAGAAAAAAGAATTTTGTTGCATTCCAACGATGCAAACTTCAGAATCATTATTATGTCATGTTTACTTCATTTTATAGTCGCAATGAATGATTACAGCGTTTGAAACGTAGATCCACGTGCACTTTTCAATGTTGATGTGCGCGTACATGTACGTAAATCGACGTGAAATACAACATTCATGTTTGTCCGTCAACGACCTATATATTCTCGATTCGTAACACTTATCCATTAAGTTATGTGACAAATTACGATACTCGTGGCATACGACCGTACAAGTCGTACGTATACGAGCGCGCACATGAGTTTATATGCGTCTAGGTGCATCGTGCAGCTGGTTGCATTTGCCCATGCACGATGGCGAAAGTGAAATTGCGTGTAATGCGTCTATAGATGTTGGAATCGTCTATATCGCGTGGTGAATTATGTCGGAAAACGTCGAAAGCCTCGAAATTTTATCGCAAAGATATTTTTACGATTATCGGCTTTAAACTCAAGTGCTTCGCCGGAAAGCATTGTCCACGTGCATATGAATAATTATACGATAACAACATCGGCACAGCACGAAGCCAAATCGCGATTGTTAACGAAAGAAAAACGGCGAAAATGGCTGCGACCGTAAAAATTGTATAAAAATTCGCGCATATCGCGAATGGCCAGGCCGCGGTTTTCTAAATTCTAATTCCAACTGCATATATGGCCTCGAGTTGGTTAATTCGCGCGTTCAACATATGTCGCATATGGTTACGAGGCTCGTTTAGTTTACAAGCGTTCCAAATTCGAATCGAGACTCGAACGAAGCCTCATCGAGGATTGTGAGCTCCCAAAGATATTTTTATTGAGTACGAACAGGCTGCGCATTGGATCCCCCACGTGTATAGTGAATAATCCGCGATGCACGGGTCGCAGCTCGAGCGAAATTACAAATACGCTCTGCGCATACGAATTTCATTGTTTTCAATCGCAAACGCGGTGAAAATATATCGATGTATTGTCGTTTCTTTTTTTTTTTTCAACTGCCCTGACTCGAGGCCACTGACCGAGTACTTTCTCTTGAATTACTCAAAAAACAGACGGACCCAAGACGTTTTTACTTTTTGACAATCTCGAGAAGTTTTTAAATGTGTTAACAAGATTGTTGAGATTTGCGTGACGTTTTTTTTTGAAAATTTCTTTTTAAATCAACGGAACGAGCAATTTGTACGTTAATTTTTTGTTTAAGCACTCAGAACCGAGCAAATAAGAAGTAAATTGGGTCTTAACTACAGACTCTAAACTCAAGCCACACTGCGCGACTTTGAGTGGCACAAAAATCCTCCATTCTCAGATCCGCTGGAGCGAAAAATAACGGTCATCGGCAGCAACAACCTGGCGCCTCTTTCTCATCGATGATACAGTAAAAGTGGCAAGAAAAAAAGGAAATCTTGCGAAATATCGAGTCTCTCGAGCTCATCGTTCCACATTCACTATTCCCTCTCAAATATCATTTCTCTCTTTCATTCACTTTGTGTACACTAAAAGCGAGTCGAGAGTTTACATTTTTTTCTATCCCCGATTTCATCCTCCATTGATTCGAGCACTAGACATTTTTCTCCGCGTCGATCTAATGAGAATGCAACACAAGTTTCTTCTCGATAGCCACACTGAAAAGAAAATTTTGTTGAAAAAGATCGATATTTTGTTGGATACGATCAACTAAACGTTTTTTCGAAAAATCACGAAAATTTTGTCATCCCAGCAAAAAACATTCTGGAAAATCTTTTCGGAAAGTAAATTTTTGTCATTCCAATCGTAAATTTTGCTGACAGTTCCGTTACAATGAAAAATTTTGTCGAAATAACGAAAATTTTGAAATCATCCCAAAATATTTAGTTCGCTGGATTCAACAAAATATCGACGTTTTTTGACAATATTGAATTTTTAGTGCAAGTTGACCCACAAACTGTACGACGATTTATGGACCGAGAAGATTTTCCGTTTTCCATAATTGAAAAAAAATGACGAATCGCGAACGAAAAAGAATGAAAAATCGAGATTTCTGCCCGGAATAACGTGCCAAACTCGGATTATGACGTTCGTTGTACGATTTTCGAAGGCTCGAGTGATTCGTGGCCCCGCATCGACAACGAGCAACTCGACGAAGGTCCAAAAGTTTATAATCAAACTTGGGATATTCAAGTGCGTCGGAAACTTTCACAAGTGCAAATACACGAACGCAAGAGGATCCGAAATAACATACGGAGTTCTCATGTGTTAGGCAGACGAGTGCCGGACACGTTTACGCACCCAGTGACATTCTGTGTGTCTATATCAGAGCGGGAAGCACTTACGTACTCATCTGTGAAAATCCGATAACACTCCGACCGTTTATACTCAATGTTGGCATATGATAATTTGTCTGAATAATTTTCAAGGTGAAGATCGACATGGTGAGACAGATGCAGAGACCTCCAGGACGGCAGCAGGCCGATTGATGTGCGGAAATGATTTTTGCTCCACTGCATTGCAAAACGATATGAAATTTCATGCGCATACAAATAACACATTTTTCCTCTGAATATTTGGCTGGAAAAACGTACGCTCCGAACAAATGTTTTGACTGATCACGGAAACGCAAACATGGAAATGAGTAAACTCTAGAACCATTGAAATTTATGATGCTGAAGTTTGCAACGTTGGAATACAACGAAAAATATCTGATTTTATTGATGATTTGTTCAGGTTTCAATATCATCCAAATTTATCCAGCTGATATGCTTTTTTTAGCTGAAAATCGATCATTTTATCATCGTAATTACATTCTCCATTTAAATCATTATTTTTGCCAAATAGAAAAAAGAATTTCGTTGCATTACAACGATGCAAACTTCAGAATCGTCAAAAATATGGAGCTAAAGTTTGCAACGTTGGAATACAACGAAAAATATCTGATTTTATTGATGATTTGTTCACGTTTCAATAAGATCCAAATTTATCCAGTCGATATGCTTTTTTGTGCTAAAAATCGATCATTTTATCATCGTAATTGAATTCTGCACTTGAATTATTACTTTAGCTAAAGATAAAAAAGAATTTCGTTGCATTACGACGATGAAAACTTCAGAGTCAGTTTTTTTTTTCAATTCCTAACCGAGATCCCACTCCAGGCTCGAAAATGTTTCTGGACTGAGAAATAATCAATGAGGCTAGGAAAAAATATAACGATAGAGACGAGATCATTTCTCATTTCGATTTCGAATACTTTAGGCTCGACTTTGATGATGCTGAAGTTTGCAACGTTGGAATACAACGAAAAATATCTGATTTTATTGATGATTTGTTCAGGTTTCAATATCATCCAAATTTATCCGGCCGATATGCTTTTTGGGGCTCAAAATCGATCATTTTATCATCGTAATTGAATTCTGCACTTGAATTATTACTTTTACTAAAGATAAAAAAGAATTTGGTTGCATTACAACGATGCAAACTTCAGAGTCATTGAAATTCGTAGTGTGTAGACGATGAGATTTGAGCATGTTGGCAATTTGAATTTTACCGCAATAAACGTTGGCGGAAGTTGGAATCGCGATGAACGAAAGTGAGTTCCTAATAACCCAAAGGCTTGTTATTATATCGCAATTAATGTACAAAGTTGTACACGCGGCTATCGGAGAAAAGCTGCACGAATCTCCGCGCGCTACGTTCGGTTAATTGTTTGTCTGCAAAATTGAAATCTGACTTTCATCTCATCACCTAATGAAACTGAATAATTTATTCTCTCTTTCTGCGCCAAGCTCGCGAGACGAAATGTTCATTAAAGAACTAATTAAAGCAACATTTCCGCGGAAAAGTGCAGCGAACGATGGAAAATTTTTACACTCGCTTCGAAAGGCATTTCGATAGAATTTTTCTGTGCAAATCAGTTACGAAATTTCGTTATTTTTCTGCTTTTTTCATCGAATGTCAAACCTTTTCTTTTCCGCAGATTCGAAAAAACAAAAAAAAAACGAGAATTCCTGAATGCGCGTCACTTTTTTTTCTCGCCGCTGAAATTAATTGGTGGCGATTCAAAATCTCGTACCTTTCAATCTCAAAACATGAAATTCCAACTTTTTTTTATTCCGCCTCCGATGTATGCCAGCGCGCTTTCCATTATTTTTCTGAGCATTGAAATTGCATTTTATTTTTCAAATTCCGGGATCGCAGTGTCCCGTTACACGAAAGAATCGCGAGTTTCGTAGTCCGCACGATTTCCGCAGGTGGTACAAGAGCAAAACGTTCTTTTGAGTGTACACGAAGCGAGCACTACGACATAGACTCTCGCGGACTCTCTTTCAGGTGTACACAGACGAGTGTGTTTGAGACAGCCACCCTCAAAGTGGGAGTAAACTCTCTCTCGTGGTCTCAGCTGATCGTTAAAGCCAGCGCACTGGTCAGTCAAACTTTCACGCTTCGTGATATTCGAAGTTGTTTCACGTCGCGGGCGTATCGTTTAATATTATAAAGAAATATCCGGCGTGGTAGAAAAATCGGGACATCGATTTATCGATTGAAAAGTCGAACAAAAAACTTGACAGCGAATTTTCCCGGAGGAAAAACTCTTGACAAAGTTGTTCCGCGCGAAAAACAACGTAGAGTTTGAATTTCCAAGTGCGCAACCGGCGCGAGAATCGTCGAGGGTTTTACCAAAAAATAATCATCACAATGGAGCAAAAACGAATAAAAAATTACGATGAAAAAAAATGAGTAAATTACTACAGGCTTGACGTAGTTGAAAAACTCGTAAAAGAGCCCACTTCCGGCTTTTGCACGACCATCGCCGCGTAACTTTAAGAGTGCTATAAAATCCGATCCAAGTTTTTCTTCCAGTGAATAGCAAAACTTGAGAAATTGGTGAAAAAGTGTATCTCGAGCTAAAATATCGTGAATGAAAACGCTCAAATATAATAAATGAATAAAACTTGCCGATTTTTTAGGATTTGCACACCGCGCGGCTTTTAGTGGCGAATGAGAGCGGGTCGCGGCAGCAGCATCGAAATGTTATTGGTGAAAGTTCACGGCGAAGACGTGCAATAGTTTTGCACTGCAGCCTCCGAATACAAAGTGTACGCGAGCAATTGCATCGTCCTCCTAAAAATGGCGATGAGTTTCAAGGCCAAAGGCTCCAAACGAAATTTAGAAAAATATTAACGTCGACAGCGAGCTTGACAGCCCATAACTCAGAATGGATCGTGCTTAGAAGTGAATTGAACCATCATCCTGAGGCCACGAATAAATGAAAAAAAGCGCGAGCATTAGGAGCGTGAGTGAAGAGTAAAAAAGTAAGAAAAACATGGGAAAAAAACAAGGCGATAAATCATATTAGTTGCGGTGAGTTTGGGACTAATTACGAGTCATGTCTCATCGCGTTATGAACGGGGACAGGGCCCTTTAAGGCTCATTTGAATGAGAATCAAAAAAATTCCATTCAACACTTTTCCTCGCTTTTTGTATGGAAGTGACAGATTTGCAATTGCTTCTTTGTACCAATGCCGACGAGCTTCTCGTCTCGATACCATCGAGGTAGGAAAAAGAAAATAAAAAAAAACAAGACGCGAAAAAGAAGCGAGCAATTTGTGTGTGTATAGATATATTTGTGGGTATCGAGACCAGGATATACAGACATATATACCCGGTCGAGGGAGCAACAGTGAGTGATTTTACTTCTCTGGTGTCAGTTTGACGCGAGAGGCGAAACTGAGTAGAGCCCATTCACACACCAATAATATTTGAGCATCTCAATTTTCTCTGAATTGGCTTTATTTTTATTTGATCCTTTTCTCTTTCGTATCGATCTCGCGGGCATCGACTCTCGCCAATTGGAGCTTCGCCGGCGAAAGGTCCTGCAAAAAACTCGAGAGATTGTAAACCGAGTCGGAGAAGATAAATAACAATAATAATAGCAGCCAGCTGAATTGATTTATCGAATTCTTCGGTCATTGAAATTGAATATTTCACGTGGCATCCAACTTTTCATGAAATCAAATGAATTGAGCCAATCGCGTTGAAATCATTGAACGATCAATTCGGAGGATTCATTATGGCGAGAAATTCGTGCTCATCGTTCTTGCTCTTAATCATTGGGAATGCACTTGGCGTATGCACCGCCTACAACATTCTTTTGGCTACGATGGGTGGCACGAAATCTCACACGGTACCGTTCGTTGCACTTGGTACAGCCTTGAAATCGAGAGGTCACAATGTCACGTTGGTCAGCGCCTTTTCCGGACCTGCCGCCAACAACGATCTACGCGAACTCGTCCCATCCATCCTCGAGGTTCGTACGCATCAAATTATCTTTAACGACTGACCATCAAATTTTTTACCTTTCCCAAGCATTTTCGGCACGTGCGTCATTAATTTTATTCATAAGCGATCAAGACTGTTGCGCGACCAGAATCTATACGAGGCTGAAAAGTTCGCAACGTTGGAATTCGACGAAAAATATTTCTTTTCATTGATGATTTGTTGAATTTTAAAAATAATCCTAATTTTTGAGTCGACATACTTTTTGGGTCGGAAAAATCGATCGTTTCAACCTCGTAATTACACTGAAAAGAAAATTTTGTTGAAAAAGATCGATATTTTGTTGGAAACGTTCAACAAAACGTTTTTTCGAAAAATCACGAAAATTTTGTCATGCCAGCAAAAAACATTCTGGAAAATCTTTTCGAAAAGTCAATTTTTGTCATTCCAATCGTAAATTTTGCAGACAGTTCCGTTACAAATGAAAAATATTGTCGAAATAACGAAAATTTTATCGCAAAATATTCAGTTCGCTGTGTTCAACAAAATATCGACGTTTTTTGACAAAATTGAATTTTTTGACCATGGATTTTTTTGCCTTTTTTAATGATGATTCTAAATTTTCTAGAAAATTCATATAATTGCGTTCCTGGTCCGAGTATCGCGAGACAAAAAATCCTTTCAAAAGTGATTGATTCTCTAATTTACGGGAGTTTTTATCAGGATGAATGAAATTATCGTAATTTTTATACTATCATAATTTTTTTTCATCAACTCGTGGATTATTATTAAAGATAATTATCGACCTATTTTGAGTTTTGACTGGAACCAAAAGCGTGAACGTTTCTTTTGATTAATAATTGGCCTCCGTTTTAAAAGAGTAATTTTTTTCTTGTCAGGCTTATGTGGGCAATTACACTTCCGAGTGGGACCTCGTGGGCTCGAGATTCCGTAACGAACTCCCACTTTCGCCTTGGGACGCGATGAGATACGGCTGGGAATCTTGCGAAGCTTTGCTGCGGGATGAAACTTCGGTTTCTGGGATAAAGAGACCCTGTGGTAATCCAAGAGCACGCTGGGACGTTGTGGTTCTCGATGGTGCTTATCCAGAATGTCTTCTCGGGATACTTCACAGCGAGAATTTACCAACGATGATGCTCAACACGGTGAGTACAAGTATTTTCCCCATATCAACCAAAATCCCCCTGCGTTTGCATTCTTCTTCGTGTCCTTAGGCAGTTTTTATGACGCTGAAGTTCGCAACGTTGAAATTCAACGAAAAATTTTCTTTTTCATTGATGATTTGTTGAATTTTAAAAATAATCCTAATTTTTTGGGTAGATATACTTTTTGTAACCTCGTAATTACACTGAAAAGGAAATTTCGTTGAAAAAGATGGATATTTTGTTGGATACGTTCAACTAAACGTTTTTTTCGAAAAATCACGAAAATTTTGTCATTTCAGCAAAAAACATTCTGGAAAATCTTTTCGAAAAGTGAATTTTTGTCATTCCAATCGTAAATTTTGCTGACAGTTCCGTTACAAATGAAAAATATTGTCGAAATAACGAAAATTTTGAAATTATCCCAAAATATTTAGTTCGCTGTATTCAACAAAATATCGACGTTTTTTGACAAAATTTAATTTTCAGTGTAGCCACAGAAAAAAACGAATTTCGTTGCCTTCCAACGATGCAAACGTCACGATTCTCAGTTTTTAATCAAATCGATTTTTCCCTCTGGCTGTGCGAAGCGATCAAGACGTTTAATACGAAAAAAAATGTGTAACGCGAGATTTTGGAGCGTGGAAAAAGTTTTTGGAGGTTTCGCGAACGACTATTGAATATTTTTCACTTTTTTTTCAATCAATTTTCAACATTTTTCTTCGGTCTTGCGAAAACCATATCGATTTCGTTCGAACCACCCGAATGCATACACGTGCATTTCTCCGGTTTTCATCAAGGCTAACGAGTCTGAAGTAACTTCGTAGAGTGCATGCACACTTTCGGCTTTTTCGATTACCCTAACTAGTTTGCACTTTGTATAGCGTGAAAGTAAAAATGTCGATACTCCAAGACCTCAAGTAGAGCGAATCCGATGATGCTGAAGTTTGCAACGTTGGAATGCAACGAAAAATATTTGATTTTATTGATGATTCGTTCAATTTTCAACGTCATCCCAAATTTTCAAGCCAATAAGCTTTTCGGGTGGCAAAAATCGATCATTTTATCATCGTAATTACATTCTGCGCTTGAATTATTATTTTTGCTAAGGATAAAAAACGAATTTCGTTGCATTCCAACGATGCAAACTTCAGAGTCACATTTTCCGTGCAGTTTATTTCGTCCCAATTCCCAAATTTCAAGTCAATTGCATGCAGAGAAAAATTTACAGCTCAAAGTGTCAATATTGATAAAAATTATGATGCTGAAGTTCGCAACGTTGGAATGTAACGAAAAATATTTGAATTTATTGATGATTCGTTCAATTTTCAACGTCATCCCAAATTTTCAAGCCAATAAGCTTTTCGGGTGGCAAAAATCGATCATTTTATCATCGTAATTACATTCTGCGCTTGAATTATTATTTTTGCTAAGGATGAAAAACCAATTGTTGTTGTAATTATTTACCAATCAATCGCACTAACAAACTTAAACTTGCCGAGAGATTTCTTAGCGTTAACACAATCTTTCCAGTTTCGATAAGTAAATAAATATTAATCCGGAGCATCGGAGGCTTCCTCGTCTCTGGATCGAACGATTACGCGACGAAATTTCATCGGGAACATGAAAAAACGTCGCAAACGAATTTTATTCGCTGTATAGAAAACGCCGCGTTGTTCAGTCCGTCAATAACTGCAATGCCCACGAGTCGATACTGGCCAGACTTGGATTGAGTAAACAAGTTTCGTATTTTTCGATCCCCATAAAATGTTAATGCAAGACAAAATTACACACCCATGTGCATACCAATTTTATTATGAATGCGTTAAAATTCAGACTCAAAGTAGTGTCACAGTGTATATAGATATATATATATAATTAGACATCGACAACTCGCAACCAATTACAAGCCTGAGAACGTGTTATTTACCACCGGAATTGCGCAACTCGCGTAACTCATGGTCGCATCTCTTTCCCTCTCATTATATTTTTTCTCCTCGCACCCAATGGGGAAAGACTTTCCGCAGACTTGCGTGACATTTTCTATAGATTCTGCAACAAGTTTGCGAATTATTCAATCACGTTTATAACGTCTTGCAATTATTTGTATAAAATTATCGTCATATATGCAAAAAACGATGGAAATATCGAAAAAAAATGATGAAATTCGTGAGAAACATTCAAAAAATATCGATCGATCGACCGGCATGGAATTTTATGGGGTTTTATGGGATATCTTGACGTTATGGCTCCGATTACCCAACCCCGGACCATAAAGAGAATCGATCAGAAACCGAAATGATGGAAAAACAAAATTGACCACGTATCAAAGATTTTTGGGGTAAAAATAAGCCTCGAGATCTTATCAAACTGAACAAGACTGAACGACAGTCAGGGCAAATGAGAATTTCTCCTGCGCACCAACAGTTTTGTCAATATACTGCAGAGAATTTTGATTAATCGAAAAAGTTCAAGTCGAGATTTTATTTTATGGAATTTTATGTTACAAATTTCATTTTACGAAATTTATAATGATCGGATGTGCAGAGATTGTTACAAAAAGAGAGAGAGAGGGAAAATCGTATTTTTAAAAACATCAGAAATTTGGTTGACTGAAAAGTGGTGGAATTTTCTTGGGGAACGGGGAATTAGTCGATTAGACCAATCTTGTGTGTATTTATATGGGTGAGTGCTCGAAAATGCTCAAGACAATTAACACCGCAAAGATAAAACACAAAATTGGCACCTTCAAGTCTCGTGAATTAGCGAAAACTTGAATCAATATGGAAACTTTCGTTTTACGTTACTCGTGGGCGATCAATAAACGGTTAACGAAACTCGTTGAAATCGATTCTTGATCTTTCGTTAGTTGATAAATGCTGATTGTGCATTTTTTTTGTCGTAAAGCTCATGAAGCAGAAATTTGAAAAGCAAAAAAGCTCCAGATTCGATTATGTGGATGCCCCGAAACTGTGCACGTCGTTATGACGTTGCATCGTTGCAATGCAACGAAATTCATTCATTTTGTGGCAAAACTCTTTATAAAAATGTACAATGTTATTGCAATGATAAAACGATCGTTTTTTGCGGCCCGACAAGTATATAAACTCGAAAAATTTCGATGTTTTATAAAATTGAAATTGATAAAATTGAAATTTATAAAATTGAAATCTATAAAAGTGAAATTTATAAAATTGAAATATATAAAATTTCAATTTATAAAATTTCAATTGATAAAATTGAAATTTATAAAATTGAAATATATAAAATTTCAATTTATAAAATTTCAATTGATAAAATTGAAATTTATAAAATTGAAATTGATAAAATTGAAGTTTATAAAATTGAAATTGATAAAATTGAAATTTATAAAATTGAAATCTATAAAAGTGAAATTTATAAAATTGAAATATATAAAATTTCAATTTATATTGAATCAATTATTGTAATTTTATAAATTGAAATTTCAATTTATAAAATTGAAATTTCAATTTATAAAATTTCAATTTATAAAATTGAAATTTCAACTTACAAAATTGAAATCAACAATCAAATTTCAATTCAATTCAATTTCAATCAAATTGAAATTGAATTTCAATTTATAAAATTGAAATTCACAAAATTGAAATTTATAAAACTGAAATTTTATAAAATTGAAATTTACAAAATTGAAATTTATAAAATTGAACATTGAACAATAAAAATAAGTATTTTTCGTTGCATTCCAACGTTGAGAACTTCAGCCTCTTACGTCGTTTTATTTTTTAACGATAACGTTTTTTTAAATAAAACAGGTCGCCCTGTACAGCGGTTCTATAGCACGACAGGGAAATCCAGGGCTCTGGTCCATCAACCCTTATTTCGGTAAAGGTTTGACCCAAGACATGAGTTTCCCTCTCAGGATACTGAACGCGGCTTGCCTGGCGACACTCGAGGTCATGCACTGGGTAATGACCACCGGTTACATTCAGCCAACGCTGAGAAAGTACTTGGGTAAAATTAAATTATTTATCAGACACGAATGAACATCAAAATGAAAAAATAGTGAAAAAATTATTTCAATTTCTTCGAAATTGTTCGTTTCGAACGTCAAGCATGTTGTAAATTTTAGGGAATTAACTGAAATATTTCTGAATGAATTCATTTCTGGAAAAAAGAAACTTTTTTTCTATTTTTACTCCGTTTCGCAATCGCTACGACGTCCTGAAACAATAGCAATTGTTTCGAAACAGTGATAAATATAGATCGTCTATTTTTATAGGAAAATTGAATTTTCGTTGACAGGCGATGACATTCCCGATGTGAGAGATCTCGTTTCGGAAGTGCCTTTGACGTTGCAAAACAGTCACTACGCTGTTGCCGATTCTGTGCCTTATCTCGCGAACGTCGTGAACGTCGCGTGTCTGCACTGTCGACAAGCCATGCAACTCAGTCCCGATTTGGAGTCGTTTCTACGTCGAGGTAAATTTACGTTTTAATGTATTATTCGGTGGTTCGGGGAACAAATTTTCCAAAAATTCGAACTGCCGTTAGCGAGAAAATAAAAAAATTCTGTAAGACTAACAATTTAGCACCAAGTGCGACTTCCGGTGAAATTTTCTCTCGAAATTATGACTCTGAAGTTTGCATCTTTGGAATGCAACGAAATTCGTTTCTTATCTTTAGCAAAAGTAATAATTCAAGTCCAAAATGTAATTACGATGATAAAATGATCGATTTTGAGGCCCAAAAAGCATATCGACTGGATAAATTTGGATGATATTGAAACCTGAACAAATCATCAATAAAATCAGATATTTTTCGTTGTATTCCAACGTTGCAAACTTCAGCATCATTCGAAATTCGCAATCTCAAGGGTGCCCGCGTCAGTATTAATTCCTGACGATACATTTTTAATCCAATTTAATTACGAATTCTTTAGAGGTTGAGAAAAGAAGGTTTAAAATCCTGTTCGCCTGATTGAAAGGAAAAATCTTGCTCCGAAATTGCAGTGAACGATTTTTATCTGTATAAGAAATTGTATTTGTATTTCTTATACATTTTGATTCAACTTTCTTGTTCGGTCCATCGAACCATTTTTTGAATGTGTTGTCGAAACGTCCGAAATATAGCGATCGATTGTATTGCCGTCAATTCCTTCAGTCCATGAGTTATTTTATAGGCCGATAAGCTCGCCATAAACCTCTTGGTGGTCTTTTTGGCATGGACTAACTTTGCTTATTCTTACAACCCAATTTTCCGTCTCATTGACCACTTTGCTCTTGGAACGTTTGATTTTCTTTTTCGCGTAACGAAATGTTGGCAAGTTTTTATTCTCGTTCTACCAGGACGTCGGGAATGATTTCGATTTTTCTCTCACTACGTTTTTTTCGTATTATTTTCATACAAATGTTTCCCCCCCTTGAGGATAATAATTCAACGTTTGACGTTTGGAATACTTTGGTGAAATTGTTTCATGAAAATCGACAAAAAACCGATAAACCGACGAAAATACGATAAAAACCGATTTATGAGTGAATGGTGAACGTCACACGACCACAATGCGATATCGAAAAATACGATGAGAAAAAACGATGAAGAATTTGCACCTTTTTTCGCTCGCTTCCTGAGAACGCATCTTCCTGGTTCTTCTTAGCATCGAAATGTAAACATGACTGATCAGTGCATTCGTATGTACATGAATTAATATTGATGACACGATTTGCAATCGGAGGCTTCGTGGACGGATATCTCGACAGAAATGCGCGATTTCATTGGTAAAAAGACTTGAATGGGAATTTATTAATTCATCGAGAGACGCGGCAGCGGCTCGGGGCCAAGTATTTAAAAAAAAAGCGTCGCGCGAGCCCGCATAAGCGTTTTGTGACGTCACAGAAACTTTGAATTGTTTTTACGGGAAAACGGGGCGACAGAAAAATTTCATATTACAGTTGAATTTTCTACGATTTTTTATCTTTCGAATGGTCCTTGTTGCAACAAAATCCGTTCAGCCAATCCAAAGAAATCCAACGTTGAAGATTTTGGTCGAGCCTTTTGGGACGCTCTCTGTTTCTGAGAGTTTCTTGGATTGACGATACGAAATTCGTCGTATTCTCAGAGGAACTTGTTTTTTTTCTCTTTGAATGGTGGCCTGCGTCGAAAATATTAATCTTTCAAGAAAAATTGCTGAAGAATAAAAGTTCGAAGCGGTCGAAAGGTCGAAATCCGGAAATAATTAGACGGTGTTTGAATTTTTCAAAGCATTTTCACTCTTTAGGGGATTATTGTAAAACTCTCGTTCCCCGCAGTCGTCGAAATTCTCATTCATACGTAGAGTTACATAATTTAATTAGGCCGGAAGGTGCGTCACTTCAAGAGCACTTCGGGAGGTATAAAACGTCTCTCGTGGGACATGAAATCTTTATGGAGACAGGTTCATAAATACATGTGTATTGGTGTGTATTGGTGTAAGAACGTGGAGACGAGTGTATAAAACGATTGAGCTCACGATTGAGGTTATTGAGACTTTTAATGTCGTCGATCTGAGGAAAGAGCTAATGGTGACGATAATTTGTAAAAGTCACCGGCGATCAAAGGACATTTTTTTTTTATGATGCTGAAGTTTGCAACGTTTGAATACAACGAAAAATATCTGATTTTATTAAGGTTTCATTATCATCCAAATTTATCCAGCCGATATGCTTTTTGGGGCTTAAAATCAATCATTTTACCATCGTAATTACATTCTTCATTTAAATAATTATTTTTGCCAAATAGAAAAAAGAATTTCGTTGCATTACAACGATGCAAACTTCAGAATCGTCAAAAATATGATGCTGAAGTGTGCAACGTTGGAATACAACGAAAAATATCTGATTTTATTGACGATTTGTTCAGGTTTCATTATCATCCAAATTTATCCAGCCAATATGCATTTTGGGGCTTAAAATCGATCATTTTACCATCGTAATTACATTCTTCATTTAAATAATTATTTTTGCCAAATAGAAAAAAGAATTTCGTTGCATTACAACGATGCAAACTTCAGAATCGTCAAAAATATGATGCTGAAGTGTGCAACGTTGGAATACAACGAAAAATATCTGATTTTATTGACGATTTGTTCAGGTTTCATTATCATCCAAATTTACCCAGCCGATATGCTTTTTAGGGCTTAAAATCGATCATTTTATCATCGTAATTAAATTCTCCATTTAAATAATTATTTTTGCCAAATAGAAAAAAGAATTTCGTTACATTACAACGATGCAAACTTCAGAGTCATTTTTTTCTTTTAAAAAGCCTTGGGAAGCGCGATAAAATGAATAAAATTACGACTTCATTGCGCAATTGCCATTCGTGGCCGTCGTGTATTCATTTTTCGATCTCTTTCAATTAATTCATTTTCGTTTCATTAAATTGCCTCCGTCAGACTTTGTTTACGTCTCCATGGGCTCGTCGGTACGAGCTTCGGGCATGCCTGACGCCCTTAGAGAAATGTTCGTCGCAGCTTTTTCTACTTTGCCGTACAACGTCGTGTGGAAATGGGAGGGTGGAAAAATCGAGGGTTTACCTGGAAACGTGAGGATTGCTGCATGGTGGCCGCAGCAAGAATTACTCGGGCATCCAAAAATTCGGGCTTTCGTGTCGCACGGAGGATTATTGTCGTTGCACGAAGCTGCATATCATGGAACACCCACTCTGGTGCTTCCGGTTTTCTGTGATCACGACGGAAACGCTGCGCAAGCTGGTACGCAGAAAATTTCAACCTCGCTCTTCGCTTCTTCTCATTTTTTATTTTATACTATGAATTATTCCAACAGAAAAGCTCGGCTATGCCCTCGTAATGGATCTTTCGAGTTTATCGATTAACGGACTCCGCGAAGGGATATTGAAGGTCGCTTCGAACCGGGAAAATACATACAGGGATGCAGCGAGACGCCGGAGCAGTTTGCTGAAGGACCAGCCGATGGGTCCCAGGGAATTGGCAGTGTGGTGGGTCGAGCACGTTGCGCAATATCGCGGTGCTGAACATCTGAAAAATTCAGCAAGGTACGAACTAACTGTTTGTCCGTCTTTCCTCTTGGCAAAAAAAAAAAAAAACAGCATATCGATTCAATTTTGCTTAAAAATCTCGAATTCACTCTCTGGTCTCGTTTTGCTTCGTGGGCCGATGGATTTTTATAGAAAAATCAACAGAAAACCACTCTCCAAAGCGACGAATTCATGCTCGACTGAGAACAAATTGACGAACCGATAAATCAAACGGAGTTTTAATGCACGCTTCACTACGAGAAGAAAATATCTGCTCTCGCTGGTTACACTTTGAAAACAATGTAGAATCCATACGCTGGTCGGCTGGTTCAGTGAAAATTTCCAACGGTGCACAAGAAGATATGATGCTGAAGTTTGCAACGTTGGAATGCAACGAAAAATATCTGATTTTATTTTTGGGGCTTAAAATCGATTATTTTATCATCGCAATTAAATTCTGCACTTGAATTATTACTTTTGCTAATGATAAAAAAGAATTTCGTTGCATTACGACGATGCAGACTTCAGAGTCATCTTTTTTTTCAATTCCCAACCGAGATCCCACTCCAGGCTCGAAAATGTTCCTGGACTGAGAAATAATCAATGAGGCTAGGAAAAAATATAAAGATAGAGACGAGACCATTTCACATTTCGATTTCGAATACTTTAGGCTCGACCTTGATGATGCTAAAGTTTGCAACGTTGGAAAACAACGAAAAATATCTGATTTTATTGATGATTTGTTCAGGTTTCATTATCATCGAAATTTACCCAGCCGATTTGCTTTTTGGGGCTTGAAATCGATCATTTTATCATCGCAATTACATTCTGTACTTGAATCATTACTTTTGCATTACAACGATGCAAACTTCAGAGTCATAAAGAATTAGAAAAATCGTCTGACCATATTTTTAACGTCTGATCTTAATTTTTCTTTGCTCTTTTATTTCGATTCGTTTCTAAGAATTTTTGAAATCAATTCAGAAGGCAAAAATTATTAAAAAATGAGTTTGATGAGTTTTTTTTCTGGATAATTCCTGTTTATCACGCACTTGTTTTCAACCAGAGAAAATTGATCAATTTTTCTATCGCCCAGGATGTTTTTTCGAATGAAAATCGTTGAGGCTAAAATTGGTTGAATTTTTATCCAACAGGCACATGGGAGTTCTTCGTTACTATTCAATAGACGTAGCGGCTTTCTACGTTTTCGTAATAACGGGGCTTCTCTTTTTGTTCGGCAAGCGACCAATGCGATTTACGATGACGAGGTGCATTATGGAAAGGAAAAAAAAGTTTGACTGACAACGCAGTCTCGCCTGTGTGGCCTACCAGATCATCGACAATTTATAAAGAACGTGTGACCTGAACGCCTCACGATGTTGACCAAATTTCAATGGGTTTCTATTTATTATCGCGATTCTACCAATTATTTGCACTCTTTCGTTGTAACCATTTTCAACCAGAGCGGCACGCGTACGATAATTTAATGTGTGATGTTAAATATTTTGTTAATAAATTAATTATTGTATAGTCCAATTTTTTTCTCATAAAAACATGAATTTCTCCTCACGAAAAAAAATCCAACTCCCATTTTTTAAAAATCCACATCATCCAATCGCCGAGCCCGAAAAATTTGTGAATTTGTGAAATTTGTGAAAATGCATTCGTGAATTGAACCGAACAAATTTCTTTGATGCATCGACCTGCAGGTGGAATTTGGCGAACCGGTGAACCGTGAATTGCTCCAGAAATAATTATTAATCTTGAAAATTGTTGAAAATATCGTGTGCCTCATAAAATCCAAAAAAAACTAGTCAATTAGATCAAATTTCGCATATTAGAGCTTTTGGATCGAATTTCATGAATCGCGCGTATCGGAGATTCGAGCGAGTGACGAATATTGGATTTCAGAACTTTCGCGAATATTTCGATCGCGTTTTACAGCCTCAAGATTTTGTGTACATCGCGGTAATTCGAGCGGTTTCTTTAGAGGGGAGAATTCTTTCACTGGACTCTTGCGATCTCATTATCTCGAGAAGACTCTTGACGCAGGCAGATTGTCGTCCCAAATTGGATCACAGTATTGCGGAGCATGGACCATTCGATTGGTGGATCGAGTTGACATCGCCATAGTTATCAGAATCGTGCACATACGTGCGTTCTTATTCGTAAGTATATAAAAATGTGTGCGAGGGCAAGCATATAAAGGAAGTCGATGGCCCACATTCGAAACTCGTTTTTTCCTCTCTTCTCAACGACCAGTTTCCCTCGTGATGATTGCAAATTCCCCGTTCGATTTATTAGTCACACGTAAACATACCTTGCTATAGCAGCACAAGTGCGCATATTTATTTTTACCTTTTTTCATTTCGTTTACGTACAAATGCAACGTACAGAATGAGAATGAAAGTGGAACGAGAATATTTCAGAGAACGGTTGAGCAGGCGCGATGCAGGCAATTCAATAAGTTGAAATTAAAAATTGCAAAAGAGAATAGAGGCAAATTTTCATGTCGCCGAGCTCGCAACTTTCATAATTCCCATTTTATCGACTAATTCATTGAGATTTACAGCAAAAAGGCTTTTTTCATGATACTCAAGTTTGCAACGTTAGGATCCAACGAAATTTATATTTTCTATCAATTTTTTGCGCATTTTCCAAAACCATAACGCGTCGATTTTTTATTTTTATCCTTCAAAAAAATCGTTTTATCGTCCTGACCAAATATTCAATTAAAATCTCGAGCTCCACTCAAGAAATTATGGAATTTCGTTGCATTCCAACTATGCAAACTTCAACATCGTCTTTTTGTGATGCTGAAGTTTGCAACGTTGGAATGCAACGAAAAATATTTTATTCTGTTGTTGATTCGTTCAATTTTCAATGTCATCCAAATTTTATGTTTTCGAGTGGCAAAAATCGATCATTTTATCATCGTAATTTAATTCTCCAATTAAATAATTATTTTTGCCACATAAAAAAAAGAATTTCGTTGCATTCCAACGATGCAAACTTCAGAATCTTCAACAATATGATGCTGAAGTTTGCAACGTTGGAATGCAATGAAAAATATTTTATTCTGTTGTTGATTCGTTCAATTTTCAATGTCATCCAAATTTGATGTTTTCGAGTGGCAAAAATCGATCATTTTATCATCGTAATTTAATTCTCCAATTAAATAATTATTTTTGCCACATAAAAAAAAGAATTTCGTTGCATTCCAACGATGCAAACTTCAGAATCTTCAACAATATGATGCTGAAGTTTGCAACGTTGTAATGCAACAAAAAATATTTTATTCGGTTGTTGATTCGTTCAATTTTCAATGTCATCCAAATTTTATGTTTTCGAGTAGCAAAAATCGATCATTTTATCATCGTAATTACATTCTCCAATTAAATAATTATTTTTGCCAAATATAAACAAGAATTTCGTTGCATTCCATCGATGCCAACTTCAGAATCGTGTCGTTTTTCCATGTACGCGTTACCGGTATTCCTTTAAAATGTGCATTTCAAATAATGAATTAATAAAACAAAAACATTGGGCGATCGATACTTCGGGGAAATTCGGAGACAGCGGAAAATTATTCTACAGTCCAACAAGGATTGTTGCATCCTCAATTATGTACAGATAGTTTGACAGAAAAATAGAGTGAGATCGAAAAATGGATGGAGCAAATTTGAGGCTCTGATGCTCTTATTGCGCTTCGCCTACTCGAAATTCCCCACGAGAATTTCAGGCTCATGGAGTTGACGAACCGTGGATCGTCGAGAACGCTCGTCGTGGATTTCAGGCAAATTTTACTGGAGCACCAGAGTTTTCCCTGCTATTGTA
Source organism: Diadegma fenestrale (assembly GCA_037043255.1). Classification (NCBI taxonomy): domain Eukaryota; kingdom Metazoa; phylum Arthropoda; class Insecta; order Hymenoptera; family Ichneumonidae; genus Diadegma; species Diadegma fenestrale. The sequence goes on from CM073317.1 coordinate 14,216,607, forward strand.
CGAGTTTCCGATTATCCTAAATTAAGGAGACCTGTAATGGTGAACTCTGTTATAAGAAAAGAATCAAGGGCCCGCAAACTCTCGAGTGACTAAAAGGAAAATCCAGGAAGAATATAACGACGGCGTCGTCCCATTTCTTCTCTCCGCAGAAAAAAGTCTCATCCAAAAAATAAGTTTCTTCCTACTTGAGTTCACCACGAAATGAGATGACGTGGAAGTTTGCATCGTCGCAATGCAACGAAATTCATTGATTTTTCGGCAAAACTCTTTATAAAAACGTACAATGTTATTACAATGATAAAACGATCGATTTTTCCGGCCCAAAAAATATATAAACTCGAAAAATTTCCATGTTTTATAAAATTTAACAAATTATCAATAAAAATCAGTATTTATCGTTGCATTCCGTTGCGAACTTCAGCCTCATAAAATGAGAAGAGGCGAAATCGTGTTTAAAAAGGTTCCGTTAGTGGATAATTAGATCAAATCTCTTGTTAGGCAGCAAACTTTAATTTTTTTAAAAATTATCCTAGGTCAACAAAGTTTTACTAAATATTTTCCAAGTCGAAAGTCACTCGATTCAACATTCGCTTTACGCGAATTTCTTACCCTTATGAAATCAGAAAAATATTAAAAATACTTCGCGATTAGATAAATCGCGTATTAAAATCTCAATTTATAAAAAAAAAACTCCAAGGGTTCCGAATCAATAAAAAAATGGTGGGGTCAACGAATGTTTGCAGGAGATATTTCTAGTTAAAATCGACAGAATGCTCGGAACATCTCATTTTTTAGGAGTTTCGCAACGGATCGCTTGCTAAACGAAAAGCAGATCGTCGATTTTTAGGGAATAGTGCGTCACTTAATTCGTTATTCCCTGCGCCATAGCGGGAGCTCCTTGACCAAAAAATGGCCGATGAATAAGTTGGACAAATGTATTTTTCCTCATAAAGTTGATCGACCTTCTGAAAACTTTCTCAACACATTCCGCACTCGATTTTTACAGACTTCGAAAAATTTGCTCAAAAATTCCATTTATCTTTTTCCGGGAATGGGAACGAACACTCTGTTCGAATAATCAAATTCAAATGATTAATTCTCGAAAACACGTTGTACGCACGAGGTAAAACTACAGCCAGAGCGAACCAGCTACGCACCATGAAAACGATAAGATAAATAAACATTGAAGTATCACGAAGTTGACACGTTGCAGCGTCCACTGCTACTTCCTCGACTTCATCGATAGTCCAAAGTCCCGTTCGAATTACACCCACTGAAGCTAGATCGGCGTTGCAACCAACAGGTACAAAAATAAAGGGCGAATCGAACCGCAAAACCCATCGCGACATGAGGAATGAATAAGTTCTCATGTTTCTGATGTCCAGCGCGATAAGGAATAGCATGATTGATTTCCATGCGGAGCTAATTTGACGAGTAAAAATTAAAAATTAAAGCGTTATCACAGTCGCAACTTCCGCGTGGCAAAGCGTCAAGTAAATCAAATTTTTTCATGCAAACACGTCGAGAATGTTTACCGAGAGTTTAAATTCAAAATACTGAAATAACGAGCGGCGAGCACTCACGCGCGCAGTACAACTTTAATCGCCTTTTTGGCTCAGCCGGCTAATACGAGTTTCCCGGAGTAAAGGGGCAGCAGAAATTTCGCGAATAACTCCGGGACAAACAGGATCGAAACTATTTCCGACCCGGAAATTTTCCTTTCCCGATTACGTTCGTTATTTCGTCAATAATCGCTTAAATTCGGTTCCGGCAGATCGAAACTTCAGATTAAAGAACAAAATTACGATTTTTTGAAATATGACCAAATTTCAGACACACAGGACCTGAGAAAATCTACAAATCAAGAGACTCGGTTGATTTATGCCGAAGCGGAAAACTTCAGGCCACCTTGCAAAAGATTTTATTTTATTTTTTTGTATTTAATTTCCTAATAATAAAAATTTAAATGATTAATTAATAAAATCATTATTTATAAATTTATAAAATTGATCAATTGAATTTAATTAAATAATTAATTAATCAATTCAATTATTATGATTAAAAAATGGTTTGGAAAACATTAAAATTTATTTATTCATTTATTCATTATTATTATTATTAATTTATTAATGCATTATTATTATTAATGGTAATAATAATTTAATAATAATTCAAAAATAATTCAATAATAATTGAATAATAATAAAGTAATAAAATGTGTTGAATTTTTTTTTGTGTCTCGGTGCGAGCATTTTTTGCTTAGATCGAGATTCTTCATTCAGTTGGCAACTTGGATGCATGGTGCATTGCAGAGTACGCGAAACTTGTCATACCAGTTACGCGGATAATTACGATTACGATACAGATTAATGGCCAATGAACATGCCCGTACCAAAACCGCACGAGGATCGCGTGAGAAGTTGGCATTCGATTGGATAAACTTCTTTTATAACGTACGCACCTCGTAAATCATGATATGAATACTTCGACCTCGATTTGCTGCATCAAGAGCTACACCGTAAAGTACAAGGATAAGTGTTCGCTACTTCATTGATATACAAGGGATCGACGATGACAATTTGTAGAAAGTTTCTACGAAGGCACAACTTTTAATCAAAATACATGAAGCATAGTGATAACGCGGATTAGCTAAACGCGTCGATTTCTCGGGTCGAGTTTTCCAAATACAATTTTAAATCTACTTTTTTTCGCAATCAATTCAAAATCATTTGCTTTCGATTTTCATTATGATACTGAAGTTTGCAGCGTTGGGGTCCGACGAAAAGTTTGATTTAAAAAAAAAGGAATCAACAATTTCAATCGATTTTGTGTTTCAATCCCAAAAAAAAAGATCGTTCTATAGTCTTAATCCAATATTGAATAAAATTCATGATTTCTGCTAAAGAAAAAACAGAATTTCGTTGCATTTCAACGAAAAGTTCAATTTAAAAAAAAAAGAATCAACAATTTCAATCGATTTTGTGTTTAAATCCCAAAAAAAGATCGTTTTATAGTCTTAATTAAATATTGAATAAAATTCATGATTTCTGCTAAAGAAAAAACAGAATTTCGTTGCATTCCAACGAAAAGTTTAATTTAAACAAAAGAATCAACAATTTCAATCGATTTTGTGTTCAAATCCCAAAAAAAAAGATCGTTCTATAATCGTAATTAAATATTGAATAAAATTCATGATTTCTGCTAAAGAAAAAACAGAATTTCGTTGCATTCCAACGAAAAGTTCAGTTTAAAAAAAAAGAATCAACAATTTCAATCGATTTTGTGTTTAAATCCAAAAAAAAAGATCGTTCTACAGTCTTAATTAAATATTGAATAAAATTCATGATTTCTGCTAAAGAAAAAACAGAATTTCGTTGCATTTCAACGATGCAAACTTCACCATCGTATCGATATTCAATGGACCAGATGCTGCATGTAATTGCGAAATTATTGCCCAGAGAATAACTTCACATTCAAACTTTGATAAGAGGCTTCAATAAGTACAGAGACAGTTCATTCCACAATTTCCAAAATGTGTAACTGAATCTAGAAAAAAAAGGTTTGGCTCAGCAGGCATAAATCTCAATTAAAACAAAAAAGAAAAGAAAAATTACGCTCCGGTAACAAAAAATACGAATGCACTCGAATTTTTGCAGAAGTTTCGCCCAGAGCTCGAGATAAAAATGATAATAATTGAGCAGCCACAGCCTGTCGCGCGTCGTGTTCGCGCAGCATCGAAAACTGCCAAACCATTAAACGTGGCATTCACTCTGGCGCGTACGCGGTATTCGCGGGAATACAGAAACGATGAAAAAAAAGCTAAATAGTGGGTGTTACGGACTCATGAAGTACGAGTAACATGTTCCCCATTAAATCGCATATTTAGCGCACGAGCTCTGTCATTAATAATAATCAGTCTCTTTGCCGTATTATAAATCGATCATTCAAAGTCAAGCGTGATATGGATCGGATTAATTAATCGTAAAAGCAAAATACTTGTAGGATTAATTTTCATTAGAATTATCCTGATTGCATGCTATTAAATTATTTGCAATGAAACTCATCGGTTTTAGAATTGCCGTGCCATCGAGCTGGTACTCGGATTTAATTATTATTGTTATTATTACCGATATTATTGTTATTATTGCGTATAATCAGCCACGAGGAGAGGTACTCGTATCAAGATACATTCGCATTCGCTCTCAAATACGAAACTTGTTCAGTTCTATGTTGAATACCGCAGATTACCGGCGTGATTCTCTCCACGCAGCGTTTCGCTATTTTCCCACGTATCGGAGTTTACATTTTCCCACAGTTTGTGATAAATTCATTGAAAAGGTATAAAAGTGATTTTTCGAGAAGCTATTGAAAAAATAATTGAGTTTTAGTCTTTGAATTTTTTGATTGTCTTTCTTGATTGAATCTCGCACGAGGTTGACGCGTTTTGGTGCTTTTGATTTTTGATATGTTTGGAATTACTGATCAAAATTCATCAAACAAGCAGCGTTTTCCAGCAAACAATTACCGTACGTGAGGATAATTGAATTTTTTATCACAACGGAAAGATTCAATGGAATTTTTCAATGCCTAGCAGAATTTTGATTTTTCATGCACTTTTCGGACGTCGAATCAGCGAATCATTACGATGCAACGTAATTAACGTTTTGGAAACATTTTCGGATTTCTATGCCAGAGGATTTCGGATTTCTATGACTCTGAAGTTTGCATCGTTGGAATGCAACGAAATTTTTTTTTATTTTTAGCCAAAATGATAATTCAAGCCCAGAATGTAATTAGGATGATAAAATGATCGATTTTTGCCACCCTAAAAGCATATTGGCTTGAAAATTTTCGTTGACATTGAAAATTGAACGAATTATCGATAAATTCAAATATTATTCGTTGCATTCCAACGTTGCAAACTTCGGCATCATATTTTTGATGACTCTGAAGTTTGCATCGTTGGAATGCAACGAAATTCTTTTCAATCTTTAGCCAAAATAATTATTCAAGTGCAGAATGTAATTACGATGATAAAATGATCGATTTTTGCCACCCGAAAAGCAAATTGGCTTGAAAATTTTCGATGACATTGAAAATTGAACGAATTATCGATAAATTCAAATATTATTCGTTGCATTTCAACGTTGCAAACTTCAGCATCATGAAATACTTTATACATGAGACTGGAAAAAAATCGGGTTCGTTCGCTTGGATAAAACTAACGAATAATCCTTTGAAATGCTTTCCCATTGAAAAGACACGCGCATACAATAATTTCTATTTGGAAAACTCCCGAAACGGCAAAATATTTCGCTACACTAATTAAAAGTTTGCTCATGACGGTTCGTTTGGTGGATTTTATTTCGCGGAATTCGTTTTCATCCAGAAAATCGAGAGCTGCAGGGAACGAGATTTTTTTCAGAAGATTGATCGAATCGCGAGCTTGTATGCCTCGAGCTTTAGTGTCGAACTTGCGTGTGATAGAAAACACATAATGTCTGCATTCGTGTACCCGAAACGCAGCTGTCATCGTTGCGTGCACGAGTAATTCATAAAATACGTTTCAACGTGCGTCAAGTGACCGATGTTAATTTAATTTTTCGCGATGATGAGCGGACGTTATTGCACGAATGGTTGGCTCCTGTCGGATCAATTAAAAAACACTCGAAAAAGTGCAGCCTCGAAATTCGTACGATTCCACCCGAACGATATCAACGACCGTGTCGAATGGAAACAGAAATTTTAAAAAATGGAAAATAATTTGTCTCTCGGGTACAAACATCGAAGCATTTCGATGGCGCGACCTTGCTCAAGAATCGAAACGGTCCATCGTCCTTACGGAAGCTGCGAGTGACCATGAACTTTATATTTTGTTCTATTTTTCTTCGCTCTTGTCAGTTTCGCCATTCGCGACCTCTAATGAGATTACTTCGCAGTAGTTTCGTGCGATCATTCATAAAATACACGATGTTGAAGTTTGCATCGTTGGAATGCAACGAAATTCTTGTTTATATTTGCCAAAAATAATCATTGTATTGGAGAATTAATTTACGATAATAGAATGATCGATTTTTGCCACTCGAAAACATAAAATTTGGATGACATTGAAAATTGAACGAATCAACAACAGAATCAAATATTTTTCGTTGCATTCCAACGTTGCAAACTTCAGCATCAAATTTTTGACGATTCTGAAGTTTGCATCGATGGAATGCAACGAAATTCTTTTTTCTATTTGGTAAAAAAAATTATTTAAATGGAGAATGTAATTACGATGATGAAATCATCGATTTTAAGCCCCAAAAAGCAAGTCGGCTGGATAAATTTGGATGATATTGAAACCTGAACAAATCATCAATAAAATCAGATATTTTTCGTTGTATTCCAACGTTGCAAACTTCAGCATCGTATCTTTGATGATTCTGAAGTTTGCATTCCAGCAAACAATTTTCGTCCCTGCTGTGTCGTTAATCAGGATTTCTTAAGAGAAAGGGAATGAAAAATCGATGAACCGATTCATTGCGACCGGAAAAACATTTTCGTCGATGAAAAAATATTGAAAAAGCCCAACAGACTCGTTCAAACACAATTCCAGCAGAATTTCGAATTTGGGGATTTGGAAAATCAACTTTTTTGCAAGGACCAGCTCGAACTGTACGTTCGGAGGCAAAATCACGGTCTCAAAACAAAATATTGGCTGAGCGTAATCCCTGCTGTCTCCGTAGAAAAAGAAAAAAAGAATTTTTCCGACGGAATGAACGCACTCTAAAACCAATTAGAAGCTCCGTGTATTTTCATTTGTTCTATTCTTTTTTTAATGACAGGCGCCATTCGAACCGGAAAAAACGACGCAGATCGTATGAAACTTCGCGATAAAGATAAAATCTCACGAGTTTCATGCGCCGACTCTAATCCTCCACCATTAAATTTCTTCCCTGCCCAACACGCAGGTGGTCTCGTGCGAAATCTCCTCTCGAAGTGTATCTCTACACAATTCGTTCGACATGGAACGATCCATAGAACACGATTCAAGTATTTCGCTCTCTTTTGACGACTCTGAAGTTTGCGTCGTTGGAATGCAACGAAATTTTTTTTTATCTTTAGCAAAATTAATAATTCAAGTGCAGAATGTAATTACGATGATAAAATGATCGATTTTAAGCCCCAAAACGCATATCGGCTGGATAAATTTGGATGATATTGAAACCTGAACAAATCATCAATAAAATCAGATATTTTTCGTTGTATTCCAACGTTGCAAACTTCAGCATCACATTTTTGATGATTCTGAAGTTTGCATCGTTGGAATGCAACGGAATTCTTTTTTCTATTTGGCAAAAATAATGATTTAAATGGAGAATGTAATTACGATGATAAAATGATCGATTTTAAGCCCCAAAACGCATATCGACTGGATAAATTTGGATGATATTGAAACCTGAACAAATCATCAATAAAATCAGATATTTTTCGTTGTATTCCAACGTTGCAAACTTCAGCATCACATTTTTGATGATTCTGAAGTTTGCATCGTTGGAATGCAACGAAATTCTTTTTTCTATTTGGCAAAAAAAATTATTTAAATGGAGATTGTAATTACGATGATAAAATGATCGATTTAACAAAAATTCGTACGATAGAGAAATTTTTTCGTTCGCGATTTTGTGCTCCTTGGTTAGGAATGTGACCAAGGTCAAGGTCACAGTTAGGAATGTTTTTCTGTATCGTCGCGATGACAGTGGAAAACTTTGACAACTCGCGGCAGCCCATCGCGGGCCTCGTTTTACGTGTTTGGGATATTTCACTCAGCCAAAAATTCGAGACATGCTTTTCGGAGGTTGCGATTCGAGAAAAAGGGAAAAAAACACTTTCGTCTCGATATTTTTATCGATCCGTCATGAATACTCGGCTTTACCAAGGTTTTTGATGGATTTACATCGAAAAGTTCGCGGTTATTCGTCTAAGAAACTTTTTCTATTCGAGTCTGATCAACTAGACAGGAAAGTCGCCGTCATTGGTCACGAAATCATGAAAAATACTTGCATGGCTGATCTGGCTGATGCCTTTGATGTGTGCCTTTTACTTTGGACGTTGTTTACATTCGTCGTTTGTGGACAATGGGATTGTGGCCAGAGCGCAGCAGCTCCGTGGCTTGCTGGACTGTCGTTGAAGTCGAAAATGCTCGTTACGAATTCCGTTTTCTTCACTACAAACCGATGCGGCGTCGATTCCAGCAACGCGAGAGACGGTTTTTGTCTTCTCGTAAAATCCAATCAAAGGCACTTGGAACACAAACTGTTTCGAATCACGTTAAAAAAGACTTTGTCTGAGCTTTTCGAATAATTTAAGTTTTAAGTGATCGCGAAAGTCCGCGAACAATTTCGAGAAAACTTCAACTTTTTTCCAACATTCGAGCACAACATGAAAATTTTAAATCCCTTCGCAATGTCGAGTGTCTTGGACGCAACTGAATGTTTAACGGAACCATTTTTTCATATTTATTTCCGAACTACAAAAACGTGCGAAGACTCGGGGACGTCGATGTGATCCCGCTCAAATGAAAAAATTCAGCAGCAATGAATCGTCGCGACATCTTGCGGCGGTTTTTGCAAGTTTTTACGAGACGATTTTTGGCAAACGATAACAAAAAAATCCTGTCGGTAACGTTACCTGCTGATGGTAACAAAAACGTTCCGACACGCAGCTGCCGGCGTCAGTGGCGAGTGACTCCAAGTTTGGGGCTGTTGCGTCATCACATTCTTGCCCGGAGACAGAAAATACTAAACGGGGCGAGCAGGGGGAATTTTTACAGGAATTATTCATCGCGAACGATTCGTGCTCGCAAGAATCCGACACGATGAATGTGAGAAATAGTAAAAGGGCACAAAATGTGTGGAAGAACGGAAATGTCCGAGAGACCAAGACTCGACGCTTTGTGCTGAGAATGCGCGGTATGCAAGTCCTGGAAGTCTGCGGCGTAAAATCCTAATCCTAATAATGACGAAGCAGTAAAAACCTCTTGCATCAGTAAAAAAAAAAAAAACAAATCCATTGAATATTTCCCCAACCGGCTCGTGCCAATCCGATTATTACGAAAATATTCCTAGAATTCCTGATCATCACCTCGAGGAAAACAGCAGCGTGTTGGCGGTCGTCGTTGTTTATACAGCGCGACACGTGCTTCATATTTTTCGAACGCGTACTCGCGTCGTTTTCGGAATATTTTCAGACTCCGAGAGACGCGCGAGAGATCGAGAAATATTGATCGATTAGTAAAGCATCCAAATTATATCAAATCTTTTATCCGTTTTTTGCTCCTTGGATAACAATATGCAATCAAGATTTTTGAAATTTTTAATGAAAAAAAAAATATTGAGGCGAATCTAAGATTTTTAGAACAGAATTCTTTCGAAATATTAATCTACGATTTTCTTTACCGACAGTCGGTAACACTTGACGCGATTATTTGGTCTAGTCAATTCGCGAATTTGCACTTTCACCTTTGACTTACGACTGCACGCGAGTTTTTTGTGCGACGCATAGCAAAATTTCGTGCTTTATTTTCCGAGCACACGAAAAAAACATAATTTCCAAAATAAAAATGTTTTTTGTTGAGGAAATAAAAAGAACAGCCGCGTAAGAAACATGCAGCGCCATCTTTGAACGCGACGGGGAAACGACGGATGAAAGAAACAAGTCCGGCAGAATTTACGCCACTGCGACGCTTTGGAAAGAGCGGCGAAGAGGGGCTGAAAGAGGGGGGGGGAGGGGGGAATAGCGTGAAGCGAGTCAACAGTGCGACTCTGTCGTAGCGGGCAGTGCCAGCTGACTCGTTCGCCGCGGCGCATTCCGAAAATCGCTCTCTCCTCGCGACCACCGATTCACGCTTAAAATCGTAGTAGTGCGCGTCGTTTTTCTTTCTCTTATAAAAGCGTTTGTTTGCCTCGGTGGTGTGTTGGTGTTGCACAGTGGAGATTTGTGGGTTCGCTCGGATGGCGGCTGGAGAAACTCGTCACGTATCTATCGGAACCGGGTTATTGACGACGAGCTCGTTATCCGGAGATAATTGGGTCTTTGTAACACGAGAACGGTAAGCAAAGTTCGAGCGAGAAAACTCAATTCAAATAAAGCGAAAAAAATTGATAAAAGGTCCAAAAAAAAAAACCCCCAACCAAGTGTATCACGCGGTCGTTTTGATCGAGTGTTTGTGATTCGTGTGTGCGAATATAAATATATATATATATATATATCGATATATAAGAAAGTTGAGTGCTGTGAGCGCGTTGTTTCGCCGACCGGATCGTCCCCCTATATCGGAATAAATTGCGTATCTCCATGCCCACAAATACCAAGAATTTTCTTCCTTTGTGTGTGTAAACGTTGGAAATACGAAAAAAACGTACGAATTTGGTGAATCTATCCGAAAAATCGCTGTTTTTCTCGACATTTATCGAGCGTCTCGTGTTTTTCTTTCGTTTTGCTCTCGGCCAAAATACGTTCCCATTTCAGGAACGCGCGAAAGGCCACGTGGGCCGCAGTGTATCTATCACGTATATACATCGCTGTACGTCGCTGTGCTCTGTGTGCGTGTGTGTTTGTACGGGCAGGCACGAGTTACACTCGTCTCTTGGACAGCGTGCCGTTGATCCGTTTTTATTTTCGCGTGAGAAAGGAAGTCGCTTAAGAATATAGTGATACAGTAGGCGATTTACAGCGAAGACTCTTCCGGTCGCACGAAAAACATTGCGGCGTGTAAGAACGAAGGGAGGGAGGGGGGAGGGACGAGAGAGGGGGAAACAAAGCGAGAAGGATCGCGACAAAGGACAGAGCGAGTCGGGATGAGTAAAAAGGAGAGGCGAAAAAGGGTTGGAAAATAAAAAACAGGTGAAACGAAAGTGGAGAATTTTGAATGTGCAAAAATGTGAACGGAATGGCGGGAGATGCTCGTAACGTTGAAATATAAATAAGCCAGGCTGACGAGTCAAAGAGAGGGCGAAGGAAAAATAAAAAAAAACGTTTGGCGTTTGTATCGTGGCGCTCGAGAGAGCACGCTCGGCTCACCATACGTGCATGCACACACGCACACGCGTAGTATAAATATGAAGATAAAAAGAATGTAAAAACATCGCGAACCCATCGGAAAGAACGAGCCAGCAAAACAAGGGAGGGGGGGGGGTTGCACGCGCCCGCGCACTAAACAAAATCGCACACGAGGGCAGTTAACCTTCGCCAGTTCGGAAACCAAACACGAATATGGTGCGCATCAGCCTCAACCAATATCCACACGTTTGCATCGCGAATGCACACCTCGATTTTGCGTTTACGTTTTTCAACCGATATTTTTGGGTTTCGGTTGGGTTTGCCATTTTTAAACCGACATTGTTTGGGTTTCGGTTGGGTTTACGATTTTTAAAGCGATATTTTTGGGTTTCGGTTGGGTTTGCGATTTTTAAACCGATATTTTTTGGATTTCGGTTGGGTTTACGATTTTTAAATCGATATTTTTGGGTTTCGGTTGGGTTTGCGATTTTTAAACCGACATTGTTTGGGTTTCGGTTGAGTTTACGATTTTTAAACCGATATTTTTTGGGTTTCGGTTGGGTTTACGATTTTTAAACCGATATTTTTTGGGTTTCGGTTGGGTTTACGATTTTTAAACCGATATTTTTTGGGTTTCGGTTCGGTTTACGATTTTTAAACCGATATTTTTTGGGTTTCGGTTGGGTTTACGATTTTTAAACCGATATTTTTTGGGTTTCGGTTGGGTTTACGATTTTTAAACCGATATTTTTTGGGTTTCGGTTGGGTTTACGATTTTTAAACCGATATTTTTTGGGTTTCGGTTCGGTTTACGATTTTTAAACCGATATTTTTTGGGTTTCGGTTGGGTTTACGATTTCTAAATCGATATTTTTTGGGTTTCGGTTGGGTTTAGGATTTTTAAACCGATATTTTTTGGGTTTCGGTTGGGTTTACGATTTTTAAACCGATATTTTTTGGGTTTCGGTGTTTCTCCCGATTTATCTCCATCACCCGACTTAGCAGACGGATGTAAAACGAAAAGGGTTTTTTTTTTTTTCACTCTAACAGTTTCGAACGACGCGATGTTTTCGAAGCAACACTCGGAAACTTGACATTCAAGCCCCGGACACACGAGAGGCGTCATTTTAACATTTGATACTCTGATTAAAGATCGAGGGAGGGGGGAAGAGAAATAAAAAGAAAATGGCAACCACCTACGAGTCTGACGGGGCATTCGGAATATGCCGGGTGTCGATCGATCGCGCCGCGTCCCAGTGCATTCGCCTATGCGTGTGGACGGCTCTCTGTACGCGTTTCGTCGTACAAGACCCAGAGAAGAGAGTTGGAGCGAAAACGATGTTTAAGAGTTCAGTTATCTCGACAACGCCGTATGGCGCGAGTGCGTTTTAGGCGACGACGACCAAGAGACGCGCGCGCCCTTCTCGTTTCATGTTTTCCTTCCTCTTGCTTACCGCTTGTTTTTCTTTTCCTCTCTTTCTCGCTAGAACGCCCCGATCGAGCGTGCGCGTGGTTCGTGTCTTTCCCCATATATATATATACAATTTATATCGTCCGGTATGACATACTACGCCGAGAAAACTACGACGAAAACAGTATCGTGCGGAATTTCCTCGAGAACACACACGCGACCAATAAAATCAGAGTCTTGTGTGTTTTTTCCCCGTTTTCATCTTATTTCGAGCTTGTCATTTTGACGGAGTGAAGTGCACGCAAGATTGGAACAAAAAAACGATTATGAGGCACGCATTCGTGGTACGTGGACGATTTTTTCGTCTTAGATATTTTTGTAGCGACCTCTCGTCTCTTGTTTCGCTTCTGTACACACTATTGCGTCAGTCTCGTCGATCAAACTCGGTTGCGGGCTCGATCGTTTCGCTTTAAACGCCTCACCATCATTATACAACATTTTCGACAGCTGCGTTCGCGATGCTCTAGAAACGATTGTTGTTGTTTTTTTTTACGTGACGAATAACTCTTGAAAAATAAACATTTTCACGATGTTTTTCCCCTGGGGTGAAAAAAATCGCTTGATTTACGATTTTCATTCTTTTCGACGATGAAAACATTTGAATAGTGACGCGTGGGTGTTGTCGGAATATTATCGAGAGCGTGTGAGCTCGGGATCAACATTAATAAACGAGGGGGCGAGAAATTTATCATGACACGTCGATAAATCCGGTTGTTTACAATATTTGCCAGATTTGATAATAGAACGCGGTGATAAATTGTCGAGACATAGAAAACGGTTTTATTTTTTCTCCCGATTGACGTGACGTTTATAATTCTCGAAAGATTATCGAGGCCGGGAGGGGAAAACGAGCCGATGGAAGCTTCGGAGATCGTTGTGCGCGCGACGTTGTAAACAATGCGCGGAGACTGCGCGTGGTCGGCGCTCGCTTCGCCCTCCCCCCCCCCTCCCTCGCCCCCTCCCTTCGCCGCGTCAACGCTCTGCTCCCGCGCGCCGCCTCGCGGCTTCCAATCGTAGCGTCCACGCCAGAAAGCCAACACGCTCGCGCCCGAGACCGACTAACCAGTCGACGCACACCCGCTACCCGCGTGACGTAATCCATTCAAGCGCATTCACTATGTATGTACTACGCAATACGCGCCAAACAGAGAAAACGCTTCTAGCGTTTTTTTCTCTCTCCCTCTCGTATGCAAACAATTCCCTCCTGCCCTCCAAAGATAATGGCGGGGTATTCGACTTTGATCGCCGCTTCGTGGCGATGCCAAAGACTCGAGCGATAAAAAGAGACAGAAACAGATACAGAAAATGGTTTATTTCGTGCTGCGAGGTTAAACTCCTCGCGGAGCGTCGCACCGACCTCCGCTCGAGCGGAAATAATCCGACAATCAATTATTTCCAACAGATACATATATATTTCGATATTTTTCCATTTACGCTCTCTTTATTCCCCATTTACTTGTTTTATAACCGATTAATCATAACAAACAATCGTTCTCACGGCTCGATACGAATTACGTAACGTAACAACAACGCCATTCGATTTTCACCCAATTTCAAGATAAACAAAATTGTGCTGAAGTTTGCAACGTTGCAATGCATCGAGAAATAACGATTCTGAAATTCGCATCGTTGAAATGCAACGGAATTCTTTTTTATATGTGGCAAAAATAATTATTTAGTTGGAGAATTTGATTACGATGATAAAATTATCGATTTTTGCCACTCGAAAAGATAAAATTTGGATGACATTGAAAATTGAACGAATCAACAATAAAATCAAATATTTTTCGTTGCATTCCAACGTCGCAAACTTCAGCATCATGGAAATTATTTAATTTTAATAAAAATTCGTTCAATTGTTTTCGAGTGGCAAAAATCGATCATTTTATCATCGTAATCAAATTTTCCATTTAAATATTCGATTTTCACCCAATTTCAACATGAACAAAATTATGCTGAAGTTTGCAACGTTGCAATGCATCGAAAAATAACGATTCTCAAATTTGCATCGTTGAAATGCAACGAAATTCTTTTTTATATGTGGCAAAAATAATTGTTTAGTTGGAGAATTTAATTACGATGATAAAATTATCGATTTTTGCCACTCGAAAACATAAAATTTGGATGACATTGAAAATTGAACGAATCAACAATAAAATCAAATATTTTTCGTTGCATTCCAACGTCGCAAACTTCAGCATCATGGAAATTATTTAATTTTAATAAAAATTCATTCAATTTTCAATGTCATCCAAATTTTATGTTTTCGAGTGGCAAAAATCGATCATTTTATCATCGTAATCAAATTTTCCATTTAAATAAAAAAAAATTTCGTTGCATTCCAACGATGCAAACTTCAGAGTCATGAAACAATTTATTCCTTCGAATTTCTCCCCCTTTTCCTTCTCGAGGAACTTCCTTTCGTTGTTTTTTTGGGGTTTTTCTCTTGTCCCCTTTTAATTTTTATACTTTCTCGCTTTTTGTCACTCTCGAGTGTTTACAAACGCCAAAGACAGTGACGTAGCGCGCGAGTGTGTTCCATGAGGGTTTCTTTTTTTTTCATTTTGCTTCTTTCGTTTCTGGAAGAATTCTTGGTCTTCCCTTGACTTTCCTCGCGATGATATTCATCTTGACAGCACGTGATGAATCGAGTATAACGTTCGACTTTCTCTCCTCTCGAAATAGGTATCGAGTCTTTAGGAAAATGCCTTCGTTTTCTATTCTCCGAAATATGACATTTTTGAATAGGGAAAAAAAAAAACTCATACCACCCGGAGGAATGTCGTGCAGAGTGACGTGGCGAGGTCTAGAACGGAGGGCTCCGAAAAATGTTCTCGGAAAATGGTCTGGAGATTTGAAAAGAACTTTTCTGACAAAAATGTCGTCCAAGACTCGAGGCCCTTATTAAAAGCTGGTCAAATGAATTTGGTAGACAACGCTTGAGCGATCTAAATCATTGGGAAATGTGTAGAGAAAACTGCACAGAAAGTTGATCAGATTTTTTGGAAATCTCATCAATTTTTCATGCAAAAATTCAATACTTTGGAATTTTTATTAAAAATTTGGAACAAGCGACAAGTTTAAATTAAGTTAGTCATGATTTGAAGATTTCAATGACGTTGAAGTTTGCATCGTTGCAGAGCAACGAAATTCATTCATTTTGTGGCAAAACTCTTTATAAAAATGTACAATGTTATTAAAATTATAAAACGATCGATGTTTGCGGCCCAAAAAGTATATAAACTCGAAAAATTTCGATGTTTTATAAAATTGAACAAATTATCAATAAAAATGAGTGTTTTTCGTTGCATTTCAACGTTGCGAACTTCAGCCTCATGCTTAAATGACGTTGAAGTTTGCATCGTTGCAATGCTACGAAATTCATTCATTTTGTGGCAAAACTCTTGATAAAAATGTACAATTTTATTACAATGATAAAAAGATCGATTTTTCCGGCCCAAAAAGTATATAAACTCGAAAAATTTCGATGTTTTATAAAATTGAACAAATTATCAATAAAAATGAGTGTTTTTCGTTGCATTTCAACGTTGCGAACTTCAGCCTCATAAGATTTCGTCGGACGGCCTCATAAAAACCTGCAACAAAAACTGCACAGCAAGTTAATCAGATTTTTCGAAAATCTCATCAATTTTTCATACAAAAATTCAATACTTTGGAATTTTTATTAGAAAATAGAAACAAGCGACGACAGATTCGTCGCGTTACACAAGTTTGAAACGATCCTGAAGTTTCCATAGTCGAAATACAACGAAAAATTATTTTTTCATTCATTATTTCGATAGTTGAGACACGATTTCCATTTAATAGTGTAAAATCTGGTTTTTCAATGGCAAAAACCGTTTGTACGATATTTTTGATAAAAATTGCATGGAATTTTGCATTTTGCTTGAAAAGAAAATCAGTTTTGGTTGCATTTCAACGATCCAAACTTCAACATCGTATTTCGAATTGAGTTAGTCATGATTTGAAGATTTTATCAGCCGAACTCGTAAAAACCGGGTAATCGTGGTAACCCGAGGATACCGGGAGAGAAAAAAAATCGTCAGATTTATAATGCATCGGGGGTGCTGTATCGTGGAATTTTTATTCGGCGTCGATGCGGGTATTGGATGCAAGGAAAGGCATGCGACGCAGGCGATCCGAAGCGCGTGAGAATGAGAATGCGAAGAGTCTGAGAAAATGGAACGAGAAGTATAGAGAAAAAGGCGAGAGAGACAGAGAGAGAGAAACAGAGAGACGAGCGCAGCGTTCTAGTCGATAATATTCGGTTGGCCACAATTTCCCTCTTTTTTTTTCCTCCACTGGCGCCCATTGCGCTCCCGACACCATTGCCCAAACTGGCCTAATGAAACGTGGAAAATTCTATGATATGCATCGTTACAAAGTTGGGAGAGCATCCCGCGCGGCTCGTTTCGGGGAACCAGAGACGATGAAGGCGTTCCCGTCCTCTGGAATCATCGGAATTTCTTTATACGACCGTAAACGTTCAAATACATTGTAGGGATTGTGTTAAACCTTTTACGAACGTATTCGACCGTTTTACATCGATTTATACGTGTGTGTCAACGTTAAATCGTATTTACGCATACACTTGAACATTCTGAGTGACTTTAATCAAAGGGGCTTGAAGGCAACGACGCAAATGCTCGTTTTGACGACTTTTTGCTCCCAAGCATCTGACATAAACACGTACGAGCAAGAATTTCGACCCAAAGCAACAACGTGGCTCGCCCTTCCTCTCTCTTTTTTTCTTTCTCGATTCGTTTCTCTCTCTCGGCGTTCCGGAACGCAACGTACTTACTTTACTGGCACAAACACGCACCAAAGAGGCTTTCAAGTTCTCCCGTTCGGTGCAAACACCGTCTGCTGCACGCACGCTTCTTCCCACCCCTGAATACGAGCTCCAGCCAATCACAGCTGTGTTTACTGTCGGCTTGGGCTCACGTGTGTTGATGCGCGCCCCGACAATCTCTCATCAGTGAGCGTGGTTTCTTGTGCGATCACCTTTATTCCACTCCTGTGTGGCAATTTGCCCAACTACTTTTCTGTTGCTCGAGCGCGCGCGCCCTATTAGTACCGCCGGTCGCCGTGCATCGATGCGCCACGCACGAGAGCACGAACTTGTCCCCTTTTCCCCGCCAATACTCACCGCCTGCCGGTCGCAGTTTCTCGCTCTCTCTCTCTCTCTTTACCGGACGTGAATCGGCCCGGGGTACCGGCGCGCCAACCTAAAGATACAGCAACCCTCCTCCGCGGAGAACCAAAGAAAATACCATGTTTACGTGCCACTTTTTTCATGATGCTGAAGTTTGCAGAGTTGGAATACACCGAAAAATATCTGATTTTATTCATGATTTGGTCAGGTTTCAATATCATCCAAATTTATCCAGTCGATATGCTTTTTGGGCCTCAAAATCGATCATTTTATCATCGTAATTACATTCTCCATTCAAATAATTATTTTTGCCAAATAGAAAAAAGATTTTCGTTGCATTCCAACGATGCAAACTTCAGAATCATCAAAAATATGATGCTGAAGTTTGCAACGTTGGAATACAACGAAAAATATCTGATTTTATTGATGATTTGTTCAGGTTTCAATATCATCCAAATTTATCCAGCCGATACGCGTTTTGGGGCTCAAAATCGATCATTTTATCATCGTAATTACATTCTCCATTTAAATAATTATCTTTGCCAAATAGAAAAAAGAATTTCGTTGCATTCCAACGATGCAAACTTCAGAATCATCAAAAATATGATGCTGAAGTTTGCAACGTTGGAATACAACGAAAAAAGTTTGATTTTATTGATGATTCGTTCAGGTTTCATTATCATCCAAATTTATCCAGTCGATATGCTTTTCGGGGCTTCAAATCGATCATTTTATCATCGTAATTACATTCTCCATTTAAATAATTATTTTTGCCAAATAGAAAAAAGATTTTCGTTGCATTCCAACGATGGAAACTTCAGAATCATTAAAAATATTATGCTAAAGTTTGCAACGTTGAAATACAACGAAAAATATCTGATTTTATTGATGATTTGTTCAGGTTTCAATATCATCCAAATTTATCCAGTCGACATGCTTTTTGGGGCTAAAAATCGATCATTTTATCATCGTAATTACATTCTGCACTTGAATTATACTTTTGCTAAAGATAAAGAAGAATTTCGTTGCATTACGACGATGCAAACTTCAGAGTCATCTTTTTTTTTCAATTCCTGACCGAGATCCCACTCCGGGCTCGAAAATGTTCTTGGACTGAGAAATAATCAATGAGGCTAGGAAAAAATACAACGATAGAGACGAGACCATTTCTCATTCGGATTTCGAATACTTTAGGCTCGACCTTGAACCTCAAGAAATTACGGTTCCCATGAAACACCGAAATAACAATCGATCAATTTTGATTTCTCAACGATCGTGTCTGATTCGATAAAAATAGAGGAAGAATTCAATAAAATAATATAATAGAAACATTTTTTCGTTCGATCGTTACATTTCGACGGTCTCGAATTCGAAGAAACTCGGAAATTATCGTGTCATCACTTTCCCAGGGTACTCGAAACACGGTCAGCAAGAATTCCGATGAAGATTCGAAATTCAATCCTCGTTCACATCGTCTCGTACAAATTTATTTTCAAAGTCCGCAGCATATTAGTTCGATAGTTTTTAAAAAAATGACAATTTTTCGAATTTTTTGCATTCATTATTTCTGATTTATACATTTTTTTATTGCGGTCGAGTGATGACTACGTTGGAACTGTATTGTCTGCAATATTCTGCACTAGCCTTGCGATTGTACGCCCTAATTTCCGCTCGAATACTTAACCTGGCGCCAACATCGAGCATTGTCATTATCAATAGTCTTGCGTACAACATCCTAGTAGGACAATGTTATTTACGTGTTGAAACGATAGGAGAGACGATGCGATGGGGCAAGAAAAAAATGAGGAAAAATAAAAGTCCGTAAGGCACGAGCTCTGCTCTCTTGCCTCGTCGCTTTGCCCCAGTCGTATCGCGTTTTCTCTGGTTATTCCCGTGTACTACGAAATAAATAATAGCCTCGTGCCTTCTACACTATGAGAGAACGAAACAAATAACTTAGTATTTTTTGTCTCTGTTTTTCTTGGGCTTGCTATACTGGACGATGCATCTACGAATCCTTCGCAAAGTGCTTGCATACAAGCCCGATGTGCATGAGAAGTTGACAACTTGCCGCGCAACGTACCGCGACGAATAAGTCCGCGTACAGCGCGACTGCGACAAATTCGCGAGCGTTTTCAGCTCTCCATGCTTTTCTTTACTGTCTAACCCAAAGAAATCTTTGGTCATCGAAAAGTCGTCGAGGTAAACTTTCTAAATTATGACTCTGAAGTTTGCATCGTTGGAATGCAACGGAATTCTTTTTCATTTTTGGCAAAAATAATTATTCAAATGGAGAATTTAATTACGATGATAAAATGATCGATTTTTGACACCCGAAAACATAAAATTTGGATGACATTGAAAATTGAACGAATCAACAATAAAATTGAATATTTTTCGTTGCAAACTTCAGCATCATATTTTTAACGATTCTGAAGTTTGCGTCGTTGGAATGCAACGGAATTCTTTTTTATTTTTGGCAAAAATCATTATTTTATTGCAGAATTTAATTACAAGAAAAAATGATCGATTTCTGACACCCGAAAACATAAAATTTGGATGACATTGAAAATTGAACGAATCAACAATAAAATTGAATATTTTTCGTTGCATTTCATCGTTGCAAACTTCGGCATCATATTTTTGACGATTCTGAAGTTTGCATCGTTGGAATGCAACGAAATTCTTTTTCCTTTTTGATAAAAATCATTATTTGAATGGAGAATTTAATTACGATGATAAAATTATCGATTTTTGCCACTCGAAAAGCGTATCGCCTCGAAAAATTTAGATGACATTGAAAATTGAACGAATCATCAAAAAAATTAAATATTTTTCGTTGCATTCCATCGTTGCAAACTTCAGCATCATCAAAAATTTGCACAATTCAGTAAATTCGTCGGATTACCAAAAAAACTGTGTCAATTACGAAACTAAATTGCGCGGGAATTTTCAAGATACGAAGTCGGAATCGTTGCTTTTTCGTTTTCGAGATTTTCCCTCGAAAAATCATTCTCAAACGACAGTTTTTCAACAGCCAAGTTCAAAAGTGCGTATCGGGTTCAAAAAAATTGGTACGAATATTTTCAAGACATTGAATTCGACGGTCAAGACATTCTCTTCGAAACGCCGTTTCCCGAATTCGAGTTTTCTTTTTTTTTTGACCCAGCAATTACATTTTTAGTGCAGCGCACGATATTTCAG
Source organism: Diadegma fenestrale (assembly GCA_037043255.1). Classification (NCBI taxonomy): domain Eukaryota; kingdom Metazoa; phylum Arthropoda; class Insecta; order Hymenoptera; family Ichneumonidae; genus Diadegma; species Diadegma fenestrale. The sequence continues at coordinate 14,237,501 of CM073317.1, forward strand.
GGTTTTTATACTTTTGGTTGGGACTGTACGTCTACAGAAAGTAGCGACAGAAATAATGGTCGCATTATCGCGTCGTGTAGGAAGGAACTGTCGGATTTATTATTTCTGACATGAACGCATACTTGTGATGCACGTATACGACGAAATGCAACGTCTCGCCACAGAGTCATAAAACTGAAGGATTTTTAAGTATCGAGTGTTGGGGAATAGTGCGACGCTTTTTCCACTAAAATATACGCAGCAGGGTGTCCCATAATCTTAAAGACGCGACGTCCAAGTTGTGCCGTTGAAATTTAACAAAGTTTCCGTTTTTTTTTATGCCAAACATTTTTTATTGAGCTGTTGGTCTATTTTTACCGATGCATTTCCTCCCGATCGTTACAGCTCGCGTCCCATAGAAGCAAAAGTTTTCGTCCCTGTAAAAAAAAACCCCAAGGCGAAAAACTATAGCCATCACAGTCCGATCCCTACAGCTTTCCGTTCGAGCCTGATCGAGCCATGGAAAAATTGCCCCGAGCTCTTGGATTCTCGTCGAATATCCAAATTTTCATTCCACAACTGTTTTCAATGATTAGATTTAAAAATTCAACGCGAGGGAACTCACGACCATGCCATTTGATGATACTGAAGTTTGCATCGTTGGAATGCAACGAAATTCTTTTTCCTATTTGGCAAAAATAATTATTTTAATGGAGAATGTAATTACGATGATAAAATGATCGATTTTGAGCCCCAAAACGCATATCGGCTGGATAAATTTGGATGATATTGAAACCTGAACGAATCAACAATAAAATCAGATATTTTTCGATGTAAAACTCCAGAGTCATTCGGCACGGAATGGCTTGTATATCCGGTATCAGTCACGTGATCGTTTTTCCACGCTTTTTGTGTCTGTATTTATTTTCTATTCGTTCTCGTAACTCTTCGGGCCGAGCTATATTCTCTAGCTTATGATCTCTTATCCAGGCGCGTGTGTGAGTGCGCTTCGAGCATTGCTCCGCTGTCATTCTCTTCCGTACGCTTCATCACTCTTCACTCCTTCCCCCTCCACCTCCCTACTCTTCGTCGCACTTACTCCCGTCCTCGGAAATATCTCGAGCATCCGCTCCCGGTCCAACCGGACCACTCGTTAGTCCGAAATAATCCGAATTCCAACATCCGGGAACGAGAGAGCTCACGTCCGCCAACAACCTGTGCGATTCCTGCACATATACACGATATTTATAATTATGCTACTGTCCTACAGTTGAAACTCGATCGGAGTAGAAACTCGAGGCCGCACGTCGGCATCCACGAAATTTATAAATAAAAAAAAAAAATGAGAATTTTCAATGGATTTTTGTACGAGGAATCATGATTTTTATGAGGCTGAAGTTCGCAACGTTGAAATGCAACGAAAAATACTCATTTTTATTGATAATTTGTTAAATTATATAAAACATCGAAATTTTTCGAGTTTTTGTACTTTTTGGGCAGCAAAAATCGATCGTTTTACCATTTTAATAACATTGTACGTTGTTCTAAAAAGTTTTGCCACAAAATGAATGAATTTCGTTGCATTGCAACGATGCAAACTTCAACGTCATTTAAGCATGTGGCTGAAGTTTGCAACGTCGAAATGCAACGAAAAATACTCATCTTTATTGATAATTTGTTTAATTATATAAAACATCGAAATTTTTCGAGTTTTTGTACTTTTTGGGCAGCAAAAATCGATCGTTTTTTCATTTTAATAACATTGTACATTTTTATAAAGAGTTTTGCCACAAAATGAATGAATTTCGTTGTATTGCGACGATGCAAACTTCACTTGTGGCCATCAGGGACTCGCAATCGAGCTGACGAGTTTGATTCGTGGGGGTTTTTGATGTGGAAATGAAAACGAGTGCAAAGTTTGCAATTGAAAGCATTTTTGTCAGGCAAAATGTAAGTTTTCGTCAAAATTTTTACGCAGTTTTATAGAGAGACTGGATAAGAAACATTTTTGTAGCGTTGGAATGATGAAAAAACGGTTTAGTTTCGAGGAAACGAGTTTTCACGTCGTTCTCGATGGTCGAGTGTATTATTTCGATGCAGCAATCTAACGGCGCATTCATCACGAAATGGCCTTCGCCGATCAAACGGTATTTACGTCGCTCCAAGAAAAAATAACTTCTAGCCATCGAGGCTCCCGTTCAAGGAGCCTCATTGTGCATTATTATTCAAAGAGGAAAACGTTCGGTAATGAAACTCTCAAGGCTAACAACACGTTAGTTGCTGAGCTCGCGGTAGGAAGCGGCCAGCAAATTTTAATTCGCTTCCTTTTGCACGAACGTACGCCGACGAACATTCCTTTTTGACTAAAGTAGCGCATCGGTTTTGTCAGCTTTTTACTAAAAAAAAAACAATAGCCCGACATGGCCAAATGTTGCCAAGTAGAGGCGGAAAAACTCGGTCAAGAGGAAAATAGTTCGCTAGTTTAATTTTCGAATCCCGATGGCTACAAAGTGCCTGGACGTCACTGTGAACCGGAAATTTCCCGAACCCACAAAAACTAAAGATTTTAGTAAAACTATAATCGCACAAACCTGCAACCTTGCAAACTTCAGCATCATAAAAATATTGTTTTTGAGTAAAAATTTTACGATGTTCAAGTTTGGATTGTTGAAATGCAACGAAAACTGATTTTCTTTTCAAGCAAAACGCAAAATTCCATGCAATTTTAATAAAAAATATCGTACAACCGGTTTTTGTCATTCAAAAACCAGATTTGACACTATAAAATGGAAAACGTGCCTCAATTATCGAAATAATGAATGAAAAAATAATTTTTCATTGTATTCCAACGTTACAAACTTCAGGATCGTAAAATTTTGTACACTAGTGTACGTTGTATGAATTTTCAATTTGAAACTCGTAACTGCAGGACGAAAAAACGTAGCGTTAAGAATAGTTGAACTGTGACTAAGGTTGTCGGGTTGGATCGCGTAAAATACACGATTTTATCGTTCTGTGCTGTAAGTTATTGAAGCGGAGAATAAACATATTGTACGATTGATATATCTGTCGTGTGTGCACACAGTTATCGTATTCGACATCCTGTTTGGTATAGCGACCTCGTGAAAAATACTCGTCGTGTGTAAGATACGAGGGAGCTTCGCTTTCGTATTTGTTAAATCAGTTTATATGTGTATGGGCGAGAAAAACGATTCACGTATTAGAGTCGCCGAGATCCACGGTTAGCGTACTACGAGTCTGAGAGAGGGGGCAACGCAGCCATTCAGAGAATTCTTTCCTTCGGGCTGGAGGTGGCCATTGAGAATCCGCCAACAACCGAGTCTCGCCGTACGATGGCGTTGTGGCTTTCGATACTCGTGTGCATGTCAGTTACGAATAATCATGCAGGAGCTTGTTTCCAATCCACGCGCTCGTACAATCGTTTCTTTTTTTTTCACTCATTTTAAACAATTACGTGCACGTTCTCGTGCGGCGAATTTTCTTTCCTCGTCCCAGAAAGTACGCGCAAGCCTCCGAAACGTTTTTTTACTCTAAAAAAACGATACTTTAATTTTTTTTACTTTAAAAATCTTTCCAATGATTTGCGGAGATTTAAATTCGAGGCCACAGCGATGACTCGGAAGTTTGCATTGTCGGAGTGCAACGAAATTCGTTTTTTATCCTTAGCACAAATAATTATTCAAGCGCAGAATCATAAATGATTGATTTTCGCCACCTGAAAAGCATATTGGCTTGAAAATTTGGGATGACGTTGAAAATTGAACGAATCATCAATAAATTCAAATATTTTTCGTTGCATTCCAACGTTGCGAACTTCAGCATCATAATTTTTATCAATTTTGACACTTTGAGCTGTAAATTTTTCTCTGCATGCAATTGACTTGAAATTTGGAAATTGTAACGAAATAAAATGCACGGAAAATGTGACTCTGAAGTTTGCATCGTTGGAATGCAACGAAATTCGTTTTTTATCCTTGGCAAAAATAATTATTCGAGCGCAGAATTTAATTACGATGATAAAATGATCGATTTTTGCCACCCGAAAAGCATATTGGCTTGAAAATTTGGGATGACGTTGAAAATTGAACGAATTATCAATAAATTCAAATATTTTTCGTTGCATTCCAACGTTGCAAACTTCAGCATCGTGGCATAGCGACGATAAACATTTTTCCACTGGATGAAAAAAACAAAAGTCATTTCGTTGCGTTCGAACGAATGAAATTTGAAATCGTTTTCCAAAATTGTACAATTTCCCGTGCAAAGTCGTAGGCATCGTAGTTTAGTGTCGTTGACGTTCATAATTATGACCTTGAGAAAATTAATCGCCAGCTAGCAGACGATAAACTTAAAACCGTTAGTACGTTTGCAGAAAAAAATGAATTGGGTCTTTCAGACCCCGTGTGACCAGGAAAAGTTGACGGTGAGGTCAAACGCCTTTTTTCATATCCGAAAATCTAATCGCTGACTCTCATAAATTTTTTCTTTTTTTTTTTCTTTACATCATCGTCTCTGAGATGAACGATCTCTGGAGGAAAAAATCTAGTTTATGGGGTGTCCTTTTTTTTCGTCGCTGGGAATCGTGGCTTCCCACAACTCTCGTAAAACGTCAAGCTGCGTTCTATCCTAACGAACGGACACTTCCCAAAGTTTGTTTTTTTTTTTCCCTATTCCATAGAGACTTCCGGACGAACATGAAACATTACGATGCTTGAAAGTTTACGTGAGAAATGTATTTTTCTTTCGTCACATCTTTCAACGACTGTTGAACGTTCTTGACATTTTATTGTCAGTCAACTTGGCTGCGTCAAACTTAATTTAAAAAAAAAAACGCGATTTTTGATTGAATTAGAATTAAGTCATCGTTTTTGCGACTTTTTAACGAAAGGTTCGCCGAGGAAACGTGCCAAGAACTCTTGGCACGTGAATGATCAACTTTTACTAATTTAATTGAATTTATTTTCGTTTATTTGATCAGCCACACGTGTCAATAGAGCACTGGGTCAAAAGAACGTCGAGAGTTACCGATTGCATAGAAATTACGTGCTCTCGACACGTGGGATTTCAACTATTTCTGAGCAATGATTTTTCCTGGAAGGAACGATCGAATCATTTCTCGACTCGTGTCAAGGCAGCAGAGCTCGAGTACGGTGAACACGTTGTACATCAAAACGCCGATTGCTTAGAAACGACCTGTTTTTCACGAGCCATTCATGCACGTGGTTCAAATATATTTCTGAGCAATGTTTTTTTTTCTGTACATAAAAAGATGCAAATACAAATCTGGCCACACGTGTTGAAACGTGTGTCGCCGACATTTTTCATTTTTCACTAAATATTCCACACGTGGATGGGGCTCCTTGGAATTATGCAATTCCTGTGCAATTAGCCATCGACCTAAACTTGGAAAATCAACATTTTTATTAACCCTTTATGGTCACTGTGGGTAGAATCCACCCAGTGACCAACTTGTGACGTAAATATCTCCTAGTTCTCGGTAATTAATGGGGCTGGAATCGTCATTTAACGACAGTTTGCAGTGTCCATTGCGCGTTGGCGGCGATAAGTATTATCGCCGCTAACGCTAAATCTCTAAAATCCACTCTGAAATCGACCCATTTCCAATAACGGAATTAATATGTTTTTTCAAACGCGCGCTATCCAACTATTTTTTTCACAAAAGAACCAGATCTGATGAATATCAGGTCCAAATTTTAGGCAAAAATATTGAAAATCCACGAAGTGACGATTATTTTAGTGAAAAAACTTTTTTTTCCCCTTTTTTCTTCATTTTGCATTAAAAAAAAATATGTTAGCCTTGGATTTCTTTCAGGAAAGTTTTTCGTATCTAAACCGGAATGTCCAAGGGTTGTTCAGTAATTTTTTGAGAATTTTCGGGCCGATAGATTGGTCACAATACGAGTTCGAAAATGGACTGGGTAGAATCAACCCATTTCCTATATAATAGAAATGGGTCAAACTTTTTCAATTTGATAAATTTTGACTCCAGGATACTCGATCTTTAATAACAAATGAGACTTCCTCATTGACGATCTAAATTTAATGTTAATCATTACCAAAATAATCATCGCTGCGAATAGCAAAGTTGAGAAAACACTTGGAAGTATTTTGAATAACCGAACTTCTTTCCTCTTCTGTCACTCGTCCAATATCCAGGCTTCAACACGAGCATTAGAACCTTTTACCACGAGTATATCGAACTCGCACGTGGCGGTCGGAAAAAATAAGTTGTTTTTCTGCGCTGGTATAGAGGCTCCGGGCACTCGTTTCTAAAGATATATATAAGCTGTTCTGACACGTGTGAGATTTCTAGAGGATTCCCAATTGACACGTATGTCACAGAAAGGTTAACACTTTAAATTCCTGGTGCACAGTCTTCCGGCACTCTTTAAAGCTTCAAATATTACTTGGTCTTTCGTTACAACCGTAACTCGCCTAAAAGCTGTAATATTACAAATTCTATACATACGTTAAATACACATTTACACGAAACCGGTTCACAGTCCAGATATATTATTTTTATAATGCCAATAAATGAGAATGTCGACGATCGTCTTTTCCCGGTATAACGCGGAGTGTGTGCAAGGATCGACTTGTTTGCACAACGAGTTTAATTTTTCTTCTTACCAAACTCGAAAATTTTCTCGACTCGCGATTGTATTCAAAAACGACGTTTCATTAAAAAAAAAAAAGTGAAAATTCCCTAATACGAATGAGGCTGAAACTCGCAACGTTGGAATGCAACGAAAAATACTAATTTTTATTGATAATTTGCTCAATTTTATAAAACATCGAAATTTTTCGAGTTTCTATACTTTTTGGACCGCAAAAATCGATCGTTTTATCATTGTAATAACATTGCACATTTTTATCAAGAGTTTTGCCAAAAAATGAATGAATTTCGTTGCATCGCAACGATGCAAACTTCAACGTCATCCAAAGCAAAATTGTTTAAGAATATTCGTAATAATATTAATACATTTTTTAGGATGACGCAGAATCGCAACGGGTTATGATTCTGTCGAAAGCAAAGCAAACATCGTGGAATAGAACATTTTTCACGCATCGATCGTATTTAGAACTTGGTCAAATATTTGCTCGGTATTCGAATACCAAGATAAGATGGAGCTGAAGTTTCAATACGAAATACCTAAAAAATAGAATTTGAGTTCTTGGGAGAACTCCAAAGGTCGAAACGTCAAGAAAGTCAAACTTTTTGTCGTTGTACATTATTTCGAAGTTTTATCCGTAGAGTCTGAAAAACTCCTGGATTTTTAACTTTGAATTTTCACTGGAATTTCAGTCGTTAAAAAATGTATAGACAGTTTTTTTTCTCTTGTCAAGCATTCGGAATATTTTCCGATACATTAGCAACATTTGGATCTGCTTCTTGAATACGGTTCATGTTTTCCTCAACTTCTCAGAGTGTCTTTTTTTCTCTCCTTCTCCTGCTCTTTTCTCCTCGCTTCTCTGTCACACAGTCCAGTCACCTCTTTCTTGCTTCATTCCTCCTCGAGCATACCAGACCTCGCTGCAATACCGACACCCGTATTTTCACATGTTCAGGCCTCCAGACCGATAAAGTCTTCGATCCAATGAGACGTAACAAACTTTTGCTTCCTTACTAACGATAATAATCGTATTTGAGTATTGGGCTCTAGTTTTAATTTAGCACGTCGTAACAATTATCAAAATTACCTGGGTCTCGGATTTCATCGCAACCTGTAAATTCCACTGCAATACTGCATTTCTATTAACCCTTCGTGGTCACACTTCCGCCCCCGATCTCGGTGGTCACACTGGGTCGATTCTACCCAGTCCATTTTCGAACCCGTATTGTGACCAATCTATCGGCCCGAAAATTCTCAAAAAATTACTGAACAACCCTTGGACATTCCAGTTTAGATACGAAAAACTTTCCTGAAAGAAATCCAAAGCTAAAATATTTTTTTCAATGCAAAATGAAGAAAAAAAACGGGAAAAAAAAGTTTTTTCACTAAAATAATCGTCACTTTGTGGATTTTCAATATTTTTGCCTAAAATTTGGACCTGATATTCGTCAGATCTGGTTCTTTTGGGAAAAAAATAGTAGGATAGCGCGCGTTTGAAAAAACATATTAATTCCGTTATTGGAAGTGGGTCGATTTCAGAGTGGATTTTAGAGATTTAGCGTTAGCGGCGGGAATACTTATCGCCGCCAACGCCCAATGGACACTAGAAACTGTCGTTGAATGACGATTCCAGCCCCATTAATTACCGGGAACTAGGAGATATTTACGTCACAAGTTGGTCACTGGATGGATTCTACCCACAGTGACCACGAAGGGTTAAAAATACATTTTTCTATTCGAATCGATTCAATAAGTGAGTTGAAAGTTCGGATCCTTCGACCGGATCGACATGAATCTTTGCGCAGTCACAACATTTTTTATTTTTCTTATTATTATTTCAATTTTATTTGTCGATTCAGTTTCTGGCTGAAAAAAAAACGGTCGAAAATTTGAAGGAACGTCGAAAGTCGAAATATCTTTTGCCAGGGTTTCACTTTCGAGGTCGCATGATTGTCAGTCTTGACAGAATTACACAGTGAATTGATTCCATGCAATAGCTTGGAAAATTGGAGATGAGAAGACTCTTTAAGTCCAATGTTTCGTTTCATTGTCACAGAATGTTGACTGGTCCCCTATTTTACTATAGTCACAGACGAATAAGACTCCCGGCTAAATTTACATCTAGATGTTTCGGTTTATAGGGCAAATTACTTCAACCCCCCATAGTGTAAAGTGTACGAGGGTGGATTTTACGAGCATCACAATAGCGTATGAGAAAAACCCTATTCCTTACTCGCCGCTATTATTGTCGCAGTTACAAGTCATAAAACCCGACGATAATGAATCGCCCATCTATTCACTCAAGCCCTAGACTCGTGCTGCGTCCTCTTATGGCCAACTAGCCCTTAACGCTCGCTCAACACAACCGCTAGAAAATTGAGCCCTTTTCTGAACCTACAACGCAGACCATAATTTCGTAACCTTCTCTTACCGTGGTCAAATTTATCGACCAGAACGGAATTTGCGTCGTCACCAGGGTCAGCCTAAAAAAATGCAAAAATTTAATAGAAAAATATCTTTTTCGCAAGGGCCAACAAATTTTTCGTGTTTTTGTCTAGGACAATGACCCGGTCGCAGTTTTTGCCACCGAACGACTAAATTTCCGAAAACGGGAATGAGCAACGTTGAGAAATCATCGATTAGGGATGCAGGAGAATCGATCGCTCCATCTTTTTAATTCAGAGTCTAAAACCTTATAGAGCATGACGTACTTTCGTGTTCAGGTTTTAATAAATCCGTTGCAGCCAACCAATATGCGTTCGTTGCTACCCAACCGTGTACTGCCACGACATGCAACATTGTCGAGCTTCCATAGAAAATTTGTGGCATAAACTACGTTAATTTTACGAGATTCTGCTGATTTCATGATGCTGAAGTTTGCAGCGTTGGAATGCAACGAAAAATATTTGATTTCATTGCTGATTCGTTCAATTTTCAATGTCATTCAAATTTTTCGAGCCGATATGTTTTTTGGGGCTCAAAATTGATCATTTTATCATCCTAATTACATTTTCCATCAAAATAATTATTTTTGCCGAATATAAAAAAGAATTTCGTTGCATTCCAACGATGCAAACTTCAGAATCATCAAAAACGTGATGCTGAAGTTTGCAACGTTGGAATATAACGAAAAATTTCGAATTTTATTGATCATTTATTCAGATTTCATTATCATCCAAATTTATCCAGTCGATATGCTTTTTGGGGCTCAAAATCGATCATTTTATCATCGTAATTCAATTCTCCATTTGAATAATTATTTTTGCCAAATAGAGAAAAAAATTTCGTTGCATTCCAACGCTGCAAACTTCAGAATCGTTCAACGTACATGAAATTTGAGATGTAGAAAAAATTGTAGCCTCTAACACAGTCCCATAAAAAAAACTAAATGAAAACGATCCCAGACTCGTTTTTCCATCGAACGTCGACAAAAACTTGGAAATTATTTTGAAAAATGATCCAGCAATAAAAATAATGCACGTAAACAATCAATTTTCTTCTCCTAAACGTAAATTTCATCTCCGCGATTAAAAGTCATGAAAATTTATCGTTTCCGGCGTCGTTTACGTGCGTGCGCGAACTCTCGTCCCGATTTTTCGGTTTCGCTCCAAGATTCGGTTACAAGGATCCAGAAAATCTGTTCCCAGTGTCATGGGATGAAAGCGAATAATCCAAAAGTCGATTTGCCTGTGAAATTCTGCTTGAAATTTCGCCACGAGTCAAAAGCCATGAAACTTGCACGAATTTGGGTAATTTTGGGTAACGTTGGAGCGTCAACGTGCAGGAATATTGGTAACTGCGTCGCAGACTTGAGAGAAAAGGTGATTCCCGTTGGGGGACGGGATAAACGAAACGCATGTGAAAAATGTCTTGTTTGCGCATGATCGTAAGTTCCTTTTTTCGTACAACAACGCCATACGCGTTTGGTGGTGGAAAAGACTCGACAAAACGCGGACTACGCCGCAAACGCCATCACTGTTGCGTGCGTTGTTTACGTTTCGTATGGAGAAAGGAGGGAGCGGTTGTTGGCCGGAGTGGGGGTCGATAAGGGGAAGGGAACGAGGAAGATAAAGAGGGAGAGAAAAAATGATGCCCTCGAGAATCGGTGAAACCGAGATAGAGAAAAACGTGCGTAAACCCACACACGCGCGCACTTTCTTACGACGTACATGCCCAAAACACACGCACACATATAAAAATGGGTTTATATACAGACCCATGTATTTCGTACGGTGTCGCAATCCGCGGAGACAAGTTCCTGCGTCATAGAAATCGTGCGCGCCCACCGAAAGTTTAATTTACCCGTCAAGTACAGAACAAAACGAACTTGAACGCGGTTCGTGTGCGTTTGTTTTTATTTTCACTCGCCCTGGAGATTCCACGATATTTTTCTCGTTTTTTATGTTCTCTCGATTCCGTTTCAACTTTTTTTTGCTTCCAGTCACTCTCGAGTGTGTTTACGAACGCAAAAGACCGTGACATTGTGCGCGAGTGTCTTCGATGAGTTTTTTTTTCTTCTTTTTGTTTTTGTTTCCGGAAGAATTCTTGAGCTTCCTTTGACTGTACTCGATGATATTCATTTTCGAGGTTAAGACCGCGGGAACCGTAGTGCGTAAAAAGACTCGGTTCATTCACCCCCCCCCCCCTCCCCCCTCCCCCCTCCCTCCCTCCCTCTCTTCCCCAACACACGACCCGGAACGAGTTCTGCTTTTTTCGTTTGTTTTCTTTTTTATTGTTTCTTTTTCATTTGGATCATTTTTTATACTCGGTCGAAGACTGAGATTACACGATAGTCTCGATCTTGTTATTTATTATCACGCTATTACGCGCTATCTCGGATTAAGGTGTTCTTATCGCAATTCATTCCTTTCAGTTGTCAGTTATGTATGGAGCTTAATTGGAACGTGTGAAAATCTTGTGCATATCACAATTTTTCGACTCGTTCGATCGTCAAGCTCGCGCATCCTTGATTATCGATTGTCATTACGTTTTTTCGCGACTTGCTCGAAAAGTTACGAAATGCGCTCGAAAAATTGTCGTTGAAATTTTTCTCTGGGCTTTTGGCACGTGATTTTTATCGGTGAGGTCGTCTGCTTAATGGAAATCGGGTCGAGTCTCATTTCGCGGGCAATTAACACGGTTCTTCGTGCTTTTTATCGCGTCGCACACGTGCTCGAATGCAATAAATGAATTAACTGCGGAATAAAGGGGGATTAAAGAGAAGAGAACGATTTGAAGGATTAGCCGAGGATCGTGCCAAGCGAGAATTTTGTAATCGATTAAGGAGGTTGACTACATACGACGATATGATAAGAATTCAATAAAATTCGGTGATAACATTCTTGAGCATGAAATACAATGAGACAAATTCTTTTCAAATTTTTTGTCTACATAGTTGGCGAATGTTGGAAGGCAACGAAATCCTTTTTTCTATTTGACAAAAATAATTATTTAAATGGAGAATGTAATTACGATGATAAAATGATCGATTTTCAGCCCCAAAAAGCATATCGACTGGATAAATTTGGATGTTATTAAAACCTGAACGAATCATCAATAAAATCAAATATTTTTCGTTGTATTCCAACGATGCAAACTTCAGCATCATATTTTTGATGATTCTGAAGTTTGCATCGTTGGAATGCAATGAAATTCTTTTTTCAATTTGGCAAAAATAATGATTTAAATGGAGAATGTAATTACGATGATAAAATGATCGATTTTCAGCCCCAAAAAGCATATCGACTGGATAAATTTGGATGATATTGAAACCTGAACGAATCATCGATAAAATCAGATATTTTTCGTCGTATTCCAACGTTGCAAACTTCAGCATCATATTTTTGATGATTCTGAAGTTTGGATCGTTGGAATGCAACGAAATTCTTTTTTCTATTTCGCAAAAATAATGATTTAAATGGAGAATGTAATTACGATGATGAAATGATCGATTTTAAGCCCCAAAAAGCTTGTCGGCTGGATAAATTTGGATGATATTGAAACCTGAACGAATCATCAATAAAATCAGATATTTTTTGTTGCATTCCAACGTTGCAAACTTCAGCATCATATTTTTGATGATTCTGAAGTTTGCATCGTTGGAATGTAACGAATTCTTTTTTCTATTTGGCAAAAATAATTATTCAAATGGAGAATGTAATTAGGATGATAAAATGATCGATTTTAAGCCCCAAAAAGCATATCAGCTGGATAAATTTGGATGATATTGAAACCTGAACGAATCATCAATAAAATCAGATTTTTTTCGTTGTATTCCAATGTTGCAAACTTCAGCATCATTTTATTGATGAAATTCTGTATTGATTGAAAACAGTCAATGGAAAAGCGTTTTCTTATCAAACAAAGAATAATTGCTTAGTGCAGGCCCTTCGCGTGCTCGCCATCGCCTCTGGGAATAAGAATAAACAACGGAACATGCGGCGAACTGGGTTTTCATTCGCTCGGCATATCGAACCATCTCTCCTTCATCGATTTTTTTTCCTTCCAGTCCTTCAGATTGTAACGTCCGAGTAGCTTGTGGTTGATCACCCCGCTTTTTGTGGTTAACCACGAGCTCATTCCCTTGTCGGACGCCCTCATCCCCAATCGAGCGAGTCGCGCAATAGAAAGACAAACAATCGAGCGTCGAATCATTTCATTTTCAGGCTCAGCCTCATTCAATCTCGAGGTCAATTCTTGACCCCAAGGAATCCCTCGATTTTACTTTCCTCGCAAGTTTATCCCTCCGAAACCGCGATTTTTCCCTGATTCTTCATCAAAACTCAAATTTCAAATGAATTATCAAAGTCAAATCGAGAAAATACACAATTTTCCTCCACTTTTCAAATTAAATCAAAAAACGCATGTTTGGGCCACTCGATCATCGTGCAATCGCGACCTTTTCAAAAAGAAACCAAATATTTCGAAAATATCGATTCCTTTCTCGCTTTGATTTCATGTCGACGTTTGCGTCGTCACAGCTAAAAATTGAATAACATTATTTGCAAAATTTGAAACACATTTTTCCAACAATCTCGATATTTCCAACAGATTTTAATTTCGAGTTTTTCCCTGGCACATCAAAATGATACAAAATTTGATGCTGAAGTTTGCAACGTTGGAATGCAACGAAAAATATTTGATTTCATTGCTGATTCGTTCAATTTTCAATGTCATTCAAATTTTTCGAGCCGATTTGCTTTTTGGGGCTCAAAATCGATCATTTTATCATCGTAATTACATTTTCCATCAAAATAATTATTTTTGCCGAATATAAAAAAGAATTTCGTTGCATTCCAACGATGCAAACTTCAGAATCATCAAAAATATGATGCTGAAGTTTGCAACGTTGGAATGCAACGAAAAATATTTGATTTTATTGTTGATTCGTTCAGGTTTCAATATCATCCAAATTTATCCCAGCCGATACGCTTTTTGGGGCTCAAAATCGATCATTTTATCATCGTAATTACATTCTCCATTTGAATAATTATTTTTGCCAAATATAAAAAAGAATTTCGTTGCATTCCAACGATGCAAACTCCACAATCGTCAAAAATATGATGCTGAAGTTTGCAACGTTGGAATACAACGGAAAATATTTGATTTTATTGATGATTTGTTCAGGTTTCAATATCATCCAAATTTATCCAGCCGATGTGCGTTTTGGGGCTCGAAATCAATCATTTTATCATCGTAATTACATTCTCCAATTGAATAATTATTTTTGCCAAATATAAAAAAGAATTTCGTTGCATTCCTTCAGAATCATATTCGATACCATGTTCTGATGTCATTGGGAAATAACTTTTGTCGCTTTGACTTTAACGTTCTGATATTATTGAGTGGGAGTTTTTTTATGAGCACTACTCCCTTAAAATGACAAATTGAGTCGTCCGTCAGCTTTCTGGATTGATCTATTCGGAGCTTCGTGCTTTTTACGACGTTATTCTCGGCCTCGAGGTCTCTGCGTGAAGATATTTTTCTCCTTACGCGCTCGCATTTCCCCGGGGACAGACTTTCCGCTTGATTACGTGATAAATGCGATTCCGATATCGCCAAGGGCGGCAAACCTGACAAATCTATTTATAAATTTATTTATCAACCACGAACAAGAAGTGTACTTGATAATTATATAGATATACAAATGTAAATGTGACGTCGTGTACACGTTCACGAATGACTCGACACATTCCGCGACGTCGCGACGCGCACGAGTCTAATTCTAATCGCTCCGATTCCCATGGCCCCGATGCAATCCACACGCACTCAGGCATCCATCTCTGCTCACTTGCAGTGTCCGATCTTTCTCCCCCTCTCTCTCTCTTTCTTCTCTTCGCCCCCCACTCTTTGTTGTTTATGAAGATCGCTTTCGCTTCCCGGAAAAGCTTCGTTCCCTCTCCTCGTTCCTCCTCACTCTCCCTCCCCCCTCCCCCCTTCGTTATCTCTCTCAAACTCTCGCTTAACTTGTCCATCGTGTGACGCTCGATCCTTCGAGTGCTTGGACGCTCTAGCTCTCGAGTCGCGGTGAGAACATAATATACGACAATTCCCGAGTCACTTTGAAATGTGGGCACGCAACGACTCAACGAATGCCCCGAGATTAAGTTGAAAAAACAAGAAAAAAATGAAGCTTTTTTGTCATTTTTCTTTCTCAATCACTCGCTCTCGAGACTTTTGCCAGAATTCATTCGTGTTTCCGGGCTGCGCACTTGATTCTCGAGGAAAATCGACCCAGAGAATTCAAAGGACGAGATTTTTCGTTTTTTCCAACAAGTGAATCGTCGCTTGTTCTTTTTTTTTGTTTCGTGTTCGTCACTAACAATGACACACGCTCGATTTCACGTTTCTTGCCAAATTCAAGCCCCATCGAGTTTCCAATCATTTCTGACGATTTGGGAAACGTTTTCTTTTTTTTTTTGGGTTCGGACATTGTTTCTAAATCTGTTGCTACGATTATTTATAACATTTAAAAGCTCAACAAACTTCCGGATGATCACACAGACTTGCTTGGTCCGCAATATTTCGATAATTTACATTTTTTATTGAAATGCAACGAATTTGGAAAAGTTTACAAACAACGTGCCTTTTTATTTATTTATGTCTGCATTATTTGTTAACTATTGATTAATAATTGAATATAATAAATTAAATTGATTTATTATTTATTAATTATTTGTCTGAAGTTTGCATCGTTGGAATGCGACGAAATTCTTTTTTATCTTTAGCCAAAATAATAATTCAAGCGCACAATGTAATTAGGATGATAAAATGATCGATTTATGCCACCCGAAGAGCATATTGGCTTGAAAATTTAGGATGACGTTGAAAATTGAACGAATCGTCAATAAATTCAAATATTTTTCGTTGCATTCCAACGTTGCGAACTTCAGCATCATAATTTTTATCAATTTTGACACCTTGAGCTGTAAATTTTTATCTGCATGCCATTGACTTGAAATTTGGGAATTGGAACGAAATAAAATGCACGCGGAAAATGTGACTCCGAAGTTTGCATCGTTGGAATGCAAGGAAATTCGTTTTTTATTCTTAGCAGAAATAATAATTCAAGCGCAGAATTTAATAACGATGATAAAATGATCGATTTTTGCCACCCGAAAAGCATATTGGCTTGAAAATTTAAGGTGACGTTGAAAATTGAACGAATTATCAATAAATTCGAATGTTTTTCATTGCATTCCAACGTCGCAAACTTGAGCATCATCACACACGACACTCGCACAGAAATCCGAGCGTTCCATTGTGTGTATTTTTTCGTCATACGTCAAGCGCGCTTTGAAACGGTGGATGCGTCATACAGAAATGTCTTTACGAGAATAAATTATGTCAAAGCGATAGCAACCGGAGCTGGGGCTCGATCTATATAATTGCCGAATCTTGGCTCGCTCGAGCTACAGCAACGAGACACGTTGTTTGTCTTCGGACTAACGTAACATTCCGACGCAGATCGTCTTATTGTTTCGGAGTGTTGCGCAAGCCTGAGTCGCAAAAAGCTGCGGGACCGCAGAACAACGTTATTTAGTGGCAATCACTTGAAGAGTAATTGACCGAATAAATCACGAAATAAAGTATTTTTCCCTTGAAATACAAATCACCCAAAGAAATTCCCACTCTGGACAAATGTAGGAAAATTTTGTTGAACATTCGTAAAAAAAAACAAAAAAAAAACAAAAACGTTAGATCGATAATTAGATTCGAATCTGAAAACTAAATATGTTGTTATTTAGGCAGCAAACTTTAATCTCTTTCAAAATCATCCCAGGTCAACGAAGTTTTACTAAATATTTTCCAACTCGAAAGTCACTTGATTCAACATTGGCTTTACGCAAATTTCTCACCCTTATGAAATCAGATAAATATTTAAAATACTTCGCGATTAGATAAAACGCGTATTAAAATCTCAATTTATAAAAAAAACTCCAAGGGTTCCGAATCAATAAAAAAATGGTGGGGTCGACGAATGTTTGGAGGAGAAATTTCTCGTTAAAATCGACAGAATGCTCGGGACATCTCATTTTTTCGGAGTTTGGCAACGGATCGCTTGCTAAACGAAAAGCAGATCGTCATTCATGAATAATGAATTTATAAAATCATCCTAGGTCAACAAAGTTTTACTAAATATTTTCCAAGTCGAAAGTCACTTGATTCAACATTGGCTTTACCCAAATTTCTCACCCTTATGAAATCAGAAAAATATTAAAAATACTTCGCGATTAGATAAAACGCGTATTGAAATCTCAATTTACAAAAAAAACTCCAAGGGTTCCGAATCAATAAAATAATAGTGGGGTCGACGAATGTTTGGAGGAGAAATTTCTAGTTAAAATCGACAGAATGCTCGGGACATCTCATTTTTTAGGAGTTTCGCAACGGATCGCTTGCTAAACGAAAAGCAGATCGTCATTTTTTTGGGAATTGTGCCTCACTTGATTCGTTATTCCTTTGCCCCACAGCGGAACTTCCTTAAATGTTGTCGTTCTTCGCTTCACACCCACTCGAATATTAAAAAGGTCCTCGGAATATAAACCGCGCTCTTTTCCACGTTCACAAAGTTTCCGAAGAGAGGCCATCAAGATGCAAATCTTGCTTGCACGCCGCGAAGGAGCGAGCGGGCTCAGAAATGAGAGGAAATAATAACAAGCGTGAGAGTCGATACCAACCACTCGTTCACGCTATTCCTACTCTGATATTTTATACAAATACACACGCATACTTGTTGGCCAAAGTTTATCGTCGAGAAATTATGAATGGGCGGTGGTTTCGTCGTCGATAGCGAACCACGCTGCTGACGGCAAATAGAAATGACTATTAGCTCTCGTAACTATATATTATATACGTATATGTCGCATATTTTATTCCTCCTCGTACGAATCTTTACACTTTCCAGTGCAATCGCCACGACGTCGTTGTTTTTTCATTCTATATCTTTTTTATCTTTTCAAATAAGAGATAAATGCAATTTATTCCGCAAAATGTGAGACATTCCGCGTCAACTTTCCATTTCGCCACTCTCGATCTCGCCGTTCTCCCGATTTTTCATAGAAAAACCAACCACAAATCCTTGAAATCCATTATAGAAAAACAAATGAAAAATTTAAAAAAAGTGGGCCAAAAATTTGGGGCCTTGAATCCATAGAAAAACAAATGAAAAATCAAAAAAATTCTCACATGATAAATAAATTAACATTTTCATGGAATTCCAAATTTTTTACCGAATCTGGTTTTGCTATCGTGCCAGAAATTTAAGGAAAATTCTTCATGCAACGAAAAATATTTGATTTTATTGTCGATTCGTTCAATTTTCAATGTCATCCAAATTTTATGTTTTCGAGTGGCAAAAATCGATTATTTTATCATCCTGATTAAATTCTCCAATTAAATAATTATTTTTGTCAATTAGGAAAAAGAATTTCGTTGCATTCCAACGATGCAAACTCCAGAATCATGAATTTTTGGGACTTTTCGATCAATCATTTGACATAATTCGTTTTATCGGATAATTAATCATAATTAAGTGTTTCTGCAATAACAAAAAGAGAATTGGGATTTCACTGGATAGCGGAAAAATTCAACAAACTTGTCAAGCGTCTCTGAGTCATGCAGTTGTTTACGTCGCGCTGTAATGTGGGTTGAGCATGAACAACACGATAGTGAGAAACGTCGCGATGACGAATATCGAATCATCGAAACGTCCCAGAAAAGAGGAATTCGATAGGCATCGATCATTTCTCATTTATTCACCATTTGTGTTGCCCACTGCGATGGAATTTCGCTCAATCATGGCGCTATTTACAAATCTGTTGATCAACATGATTTATGCAATCGCGATTTAATTCATCAAATCTGTCGGTGATAATTTCGTTCCTACAACTCATTCCGATTAAAATTTCGAACGATCTTTCAGAATCAATGGCCCATCGTCGTTTATTCCTACGACAGGTGTTTGCACTTTGTCACTATCGCATCAACCGTCCAATCACTTTTATAAAATCCTAAAAAGTGTGTCATTCGTTACTTATTTTGTTAAATTCAATAAAACGAACTCACTCGAAATATCCGCGTGTCTGAAATTGCGTTAAACGAACAGAAAATAAATTCATAAGTTGTCGTCAATTAATTAGTCAATTTTTAATCAATTAAGTTGGGAAATATGATGCTGAAGTTTGCAACGTTGGAATGGAACGAAAAATATTTTATTCTATTGTTGATTCGTTCAATTTTCAATGTCATCCAAATTTTATGTTTTCGAGTCCCAAAAATCGATAATTTTATCATCATAATTAAATTCTCCAATCAAATAATTATTTTGGGCAGATATAAAAAAGAATTTCGTTGCATTCCAGCGATGCAAACTTCAGATTCATTGGGAAATTCGCATTAATCCGTATTGATCAAGTTTATTTGGATCGCCATCAAAATGTTTGATTGTTAAATTCATTATTATCGGAGTTGCTGCAATTTAGTTTATGATTTTCATTGAGAAATTTGATGAAACACTCGAAATGGACAATAAAATGTTGTTTTGCGTTTATTTGCAGGTGGAAGCGTTGACGAAGCAATCGCACAACCATGAAGACGAAAAAGTTCTTCATATTCAACAAGAAGCTTCTTTAACCGAAATGCCACCATCCGATCAATCAGTTACCGACGAGGTGAAGTAAAAAAAAAAAAAAAGAGGGCCGAATGAGGAAAACGAAAGTCTTGAAAAATCGTAGTCTGGACTGACGGCATTCCGGGAACGTCAACGAGATGACGGAAAGAATGGGAGGTAAAGTTGAGTAACGAGGAATTTTGAGGTAAAAAAATCGCCGAAGCTTTGAAATGTTTAAAAAAGAGTTTGAAATGTTAAAAGCGGGAAAAAGCGAGTGCAAAGGACAAACGTTTTGAAGGGTGCAAAGGGCGAGGGGGTTTCGTGCGTTAGTACATCGCGGCTGCTCGTGTCTACGTATTTCGTGAAGTTGATTCGCGATCGGGACGAGTTCCCCCGATGCGACGTGGCAGGGCAGTGAATTTTTCGCGGGAACCGGAAGTCGTGGTGGACGTGAATGAGAACGAAGATAATAATAGGAGGAAGAACATTCAAGTGAGTCGGGTCGATTGTTGTTACCGTACAAAGTGTTGCGACTTTATCGAGGCAAAAACCTGGCGAAGATCAAGAAGATTGACCTCTTGGAAAAAGAATTTTCAACGAATTTCGAGACTCGCTCGTTTCGTCGAGTTTAAGCCGAAAAAAATACTCGAAGAAATAGAAAAAGCGAGAGATCGACGAACGAGCATTTGTCGCGAAAAATCATTTTCGTGCCCACATCGCGAGTTCTGCGATCGAGATATTAAACAAAGTACTCGAAGACGAGGAAGAAAGAGAATAATAATTCAGTCGGTGGTAGGGACGAAACGTCACTCACCCCTCCTCCTTCTCCTCTCTTATCCAAACTCTGTAAAAACGCTCCCCACGCTAGTGTCGTACACTGCTCGGGTACGATAAATCAGTGAAAATCATCGTGTCCATGAGTCGAGAAGATGAGGACGCGGAAGTTGCTCATATCCCTCGTAGTGTATTTTATTCTTATCGGATATTTCGTCCACTCTCAGGAAAACACTCCACGTACTAAAAACAAATTTGACTCTACACTTTTCTCCAAACGTCCCGATAAAACCATCGATGGAAAATACAAGTCTCTTGATTTCAATAAAAATCAACGTGGCAAACAATCTTTTCACGCTGATGCTCGATATCTCAGCTCCCAAACTGATCAGCAGGATTCTGCGAGCGACGATTATGTCTACAGAAGCGACAGATCCATCGACGTACCTGGGTACTTGATTTTTTTTTTTTACCCACTTAATTTAACGTTAAATTGTCCAAAAGTACGAAATTTGTGAACTTTTGATTGATTACGACTTTAACAAACTTTTTGTGAATTCTCGTTCGAATAGTTGTTGAGCTCGAAAGAATTTTACGAAAAAAATTACTCTGAAGTTTGCATCGTTGGAATGCAACGAAATTCGTTTTTTATTCTTAGCAAAAATTATAATTCAAGCGCAGAATGTAATTACGATGATAAAATGATCGATTTTTGTCACCCGAAAAGCATAATTGCTTGAAAATTTTGGATGGCGTTGAAAATTGAACGAATCATCAATAAATTCAAATATTTTTCATTGCTTTCCAACGTTGCGAACTTCAGCATCATAATTTTTATCAATTTTGACACTTTGAGCTGTAAATTTTTCTCTGCATGCAATTGCCTCGAAATTTGGGAATTGGAACGAAATAAAATGCACGGTAAATGTGACTCTGAAGTTTGCATCGTTGGAATGCAACGAAATTCTTTTTTATCTTTAGCCAAAATAATAATTCAAGCGCAGAATGTAATTACGATGATAAAATGATCGATTTTTGTCACCCGAAAAGCATATTGGCTTGAAAATTTGGGATGACGTTGAAAATTGAACGAATCATCAATAAATTCAAATATTTTTCGTTGCAAACTTCAGCATCATTCGCATGAATTCTACGACAAAAAAAAACCGAAAATTCAATTTTGCACTATGGGCGGGTCCTGAATTGTTTTTTTAAAATAAAATAAACTTTTTTTGCAACAGTTTTCGATGGAAGGGTAACGGGAAAATAATTCACACGTAATAAACAATAATAATATCGATAATTTGGTTTTTGGTCAGGTCTTCCGAGGGAAGAACCGGAAAAAACAGCAACCCATCGGCATCGACGAACCGGCCAAAACACCGGCGTAAACCGAGTGAATCATCGCGTCACAAACACTTGCAGAAGCAGAAAAATCCAACGATCGCCGATGGGATTTGTTCGGACATCGATATACGAAACAGTGTCAACAACTTTGACGTCCTAAAAGATTGTCGAGTCATCGAGGGTTTCCTACAAATCGTCTTGCTCGAAAATAATGCAGAGGCTGATTTTCAAAACGTCAGCTTTCCCAAGTTGCGCGAAGTCACCGATTACGTTCTTATCTATCGTGTCAACAATCTCAAAACTCTAGGCGGAATATTGCCGAATCTCGAAGTCATCAGGGGTGACGTTTTGTTCGCCGATTACTCATTCATGATTTACGAGGTGCAAAACTTGCAAGAGGTAATTATCGTTCACATCATTTCCATTAATCCAACAATTTTTTTTTTCCCTTCTACACTTTTTTCATGACTTTGGAGTTCCAAACGTTGAGAATCGACGAAAAATTTTGTTTCTATTATTTGTTTATTGAATTTTTTAAATCATGGCCATTTTTCGTCTCGATTGACGATTTTGAAGTTTGCATCGTTGGAATTGAACGAAATTCCGTTTTTCTTGACTGCAGCTCGAGATTTCTACTCAATATTTGGTCAGGACCATAAAACGATCTATTTTAAGGACAAAAAACAAAAATCGGCGCGCAAATCGTTATGGTTTTCGAAATTAAAGAAAAAATTGATAGAAAAAACTTCAACGTCATTTTTTATCATTTGTACCAAAACGCGCGACCAAAATTTTCAATGTTAGATTTCTTTGGATCGGCTGAACGGATTTTGCTCCACCAAGGACCGTTCGAAAGATAAAAAATCGTAGAAAATTCAAATCCAATATGAAATTTGTCTGTCGCCCCGTTTTTCCGTAAAAACGATTTAAACTTTCCGTGACGTCATGAAACGCCGATTTTACTGTTTATAAGAGTGCGGCGGGCTCGCGCTGCGTTTTTTTTTTTCATGAGACAATTCGTCAACCTTTTGATTCTCAAAAATATGAATTTTCCATTAAAACCGACGGGCCCGAATCGCCGAACGTTGCAAAACTCATAAAATTGGGCATAGAAAAAAAAACAGAAATTTGCATCGATCTCGTTACCGAAATAATTGTCATTCTAAAAAAGTTTCGACATCGAACTCCAAAATCGATATTTGCCACTAGTAGAAACAAGAAAAATATAAAAAAAAAAACAAACGTAGTCAACACGGCGAGGCCACTTTACGGGAGAAACAAATTAGCGAGTTCATAATTCACGTTGACACTGAGAATATACAAGAGTACGTGACTGATACTTGATCGATTTCAACACTCGTCACGTCTCGTCAATCACGGTGAGGTATGAAGCGTTTTAGCCGCGTGTAACGAGCTCTCCTACATTATTCAGTCTGCTCATGTATAGACGAATGTGCATGTGTACGTTTGATACGAGGAAAAAAAAGGAGAAACATATAGATATTGCTGGAGATTCCCACGCAAAATCAACGCGGTTTCGTGGTGACGAGCAACTCGTTGCTCTCGACCGGTTAAACGAACAGGTCAAGTACCCAAGTCAAGCTGTTTAACCGAATTAAAGAACGAAGGGACGACCGGAGACTCTCTCACAATGCGGCCCACGATTTTCTAATGAGTTGGAGATTAAAAAACTCTCATACGCACGCACAAGAATATTTATTGATTAGTTAATTAATTAATTGAATCGTTCCACAGATTGGCCTGAACAAATTGACCGAAATATCGAGAGGCGCTGCGAGGATCGAGAAAAATCCTTCCTTGTGTTATTTATCGACTTTGGACTGGGGAGCGATCGTCGCTGCCGGTGAAAACTTCATCAAAGACAACAGCAACGAGGCTTCGTGTCCTGGTACGATTTTACGCACTTTTTTTCCTCCCATTGCGGTCAAGAATTTTTTTTTGCCCTTCCTGAGCGATTTTCCTGCTCCTATTATCGAGGAATTTTATCGATTAATCGTTTTGATGGAGGATCCATTTTTGCGAAACACTTTTTTTAAGGTTTTCCTTCAATTTTTATTAAATTCGATTTTTTCCTCCCATTGCGGTCAAGAATTTTTTTTTTGGCCCTTTATGCGCGATTTTCCTGCTCGTATTATCGAGGGATTTTATCGATTAATCATTTTGATGGAGGATCCATTTTTGCGAAACACTTTTTTTAAGGTTTTCCTTCAATTTTTATTAAATTCGATTTTTTCCTCCCATTGCGGTCAAGAATTTTTTTTTGGCCCTTTCTGCGCGATTTTCCTGCTCATATTATCGAGGAATTTTATCGATTAATCATTTTGATGGAGGATCCATTTTTGCGAAACACTTTTCTCAGTTTTTCCTTCAATTTTTATTAAATTCGTCTTTTTCCTCCTATTGCAGTCAAGAATTTTTTTTTTGCCCTTTATGCGCGATTTTCCTGCTCGTATTATCGAGGAATTTCATCGATTAATTATTTTGATGGAGGATCCATTTTTGCGAAACACTTTTTTTAAGGTTTTCCTTCAATTTTAATGAAATTCGATTTTTTTTCTCCTCGTCTCGTGATTATAAAATTTTAAAATCTTTCTGGATCATTAGCGCTCGTGATTACTGTGCAAAGAGTTTATATGATTATGTGCCTCGATCGTTAACGAGCGAGCCTTTTTCCTCTCCCTCTTTTTCACTGCATGTCTCATTTTCTCCCTTCTCCATAGAAACCCGCATAAGCAAAAATGTAGAAACGCGATCGCAAAAGCAAAGACACGTGCGATTAGACTTCCTGCGGTTATGATAATGAATTTTCATTCGCGCGATAAGAACCGGCTATTCCGACGCGTTTTTCGTGTCACGACATGCCGTCCCTTTCTAAGGAAATTTAATAGCTGCACTGTCAACCGATTCAACAGAAATGTCCCGTCGTTTTAAATGCAAATTCCGGTAAAAGAAACTCCAGTGACTCTTGTCAAAGGCGAGAAAAAAAATTGACGCTCCCAATTCCAACGCTTTTTGCAGTCGATGAACTTGGAAGCAGTCAAAACGTTTTTTGTCTCTTAATTTTGCACCGCGATCGTGTCTCTTGCGTTTTGTAAATATGCCGAGCTCTCCTAACGATTTTATGATTCTGAAGCTTGCAACGTTGGAATGCAACGAAATTCTTTTTTATATTAGGAAAAAATAATTATTTTAATGGATTTATTAAATTATAAAAATTTATAGATTTATATTAAATTTAATAAAAATGAAATTATTAAATTTTTGATTTTTTAAAATTATTTTTATTGATTTATTTTTCATATTTATTATTATTAAATTGTAAAAATATAAAATATATTTTAAAAAAATAAAATTGAAGTCAAAATAAATAAAAAAAACTTCAGCATCGTATGTTGCAGTTTTCATCGTTGGAATGCAACGAAATTCAAATTTTTCTTGAACAGAGCTCAAGATTTTTATTCAATATTTGGTCCGGACGATAAAAAGATTTTTTTTAAGGATACAAATGAAAAATCGGTGCGTAAATCGTTTTGTTTTCGAAATTGAACAAAACATTGCTCTGCTATCGGATCAGAAGATTTTTCGAGTCGTAAAAAGAGTGGAAAAGGCCTCGAAATATTCAAAATGCCTTTTCCCCGTTGGCAGTATTTCTTCGCAAACGTCACGCTTTCGAATATATTGAAGGTTCCGATTCCTTCACCGCATTTTTATTGTGATGACGAGCGATAAAAAGCAACCAACAGGACTTGGCGAGTGTCAGTCGAATGCGGATTTTCCTTATCGTGTCATTCGATCGGCTTGACAACTGCATAGAAAATAGAAATGAATCAACATTTTCAAAAGAATTCTTCGAGACCACTCGAGAATCCCGGCGATCCGAAGAAAAGCGCATTCGCGTTCAAGGCAAACTTGTTCTTATCGAACTTTTCTATGCCAACATTATTTGCAATTCTTCTCGACGTACTTTTTTTCTTTTTTTTTGCCGTACATTTTGCAGATTCCTTCTCGAGATTATTTTTCATAGCTCGACAGATTTTCCTCGTCGTTTATTTTCCCAACCGTCAAAAAATTGCAATTCAATTGGAAATTTGGAAAAAAAAATGCTAAAAATCTTGTTTTTATTTACACAGTTTGTTCTCATTGCCCGAATGGTCGGTGCTGGAACGCCAAACATTGTCAAAGGACCGAAAAACCGAAATGCCATGATCAGTGTCTGAGCGACTGCCACGGACCGAGCGAAGCCGATTGCTTCGTTTGCAAAAATTTTCAATATCAGGGCAGATGCGTCGAGAAATGTCCACCTCACTTGTACGTAAATTTTTCACTCTTATTTTCATTAAAACAAAAATTTCCTGTCTTGTTGGGATGGTGGAAAAAAAAAATGAGTGAACGAGCGTCTAAATTCATCGTTTTCGTTGAATTTTCAACGACTTTCTTCACAGAGTTTTCCATTTACCTTTTCTTGCTTTTCATTGCTCAGATTTTCGTATCGCTCCCGACGATGCATCACAAAGGAGGAATGTTGGAGAGTAAATACTTTGCCACATGCTCACAAAGCTGATGCCAACGGCGAATGGCGACCTTTCAATGGTTCCTGCTTGATTCGATGTCCTTACGGTTTCGAAGATGCCATTGATAAAAATAATGTGAGTATTTTATGAACAATCGATGGTTAACCTTTCGCGGTCACAATCTATCGGCCCGGAAATTCTCAAAAAATTACTGAACAACCCTTGGACATTCCAGTTTAGATACGAAAAACTTTTCTCAAAGAAATCCAAGGCTAACATATTTTTTTAAATGCAAAATGAAGAAAAAAACGGGAAAAAAAAGTTTTTTTACTAAAATAATCGTCACTTTGTGGATTTTCAATATTTTTGCCTAAAATTTGGACCTGATATTCATCAGATCTGGTTCTTTCGTGAAAAAAATAGTAGGATAGCGCGCGTTTGAAAAAAAATATTAATTCCGTTATTTGGAAGTGGATCGATTTCAGAGTGGATTTTAGAGATTTAGCGTTTGCGGCGGTAATACTTATCGCCGCCAACGCGCAATGGACACTACAAACTGTCGTTAATTACCGGGAACTAGGAGATATTTGCGTCACAAGTTGCTCACCGGGTGGATTCTACCCACAGTGACCACGAAGGGTTAAATATAAATTTCTTTGACAAAAAAACGAACGTAAACACGTTGCATAGCAAAAAATTTGATTTCTTGAACTTTGATTCAATTTTTTCGACCTGAAATTAGATTGAGAGTATTTTTCCAAAGATTTCAAGCACTCGTTTCGATTTTTTGAGCTTCAGTCAGAAACTCAATCCAGAATCCGTTTCCAGGCGTGTCACTAACGTGAATAAGAGAAAAAAATGAAATTATATAGAATCTTCTTGCTGATTATTCCACTTTTTTGCATATTCAAAATATCTTGAATTATTTTTTCATTCTTTTTGCTCCCTGGCCTCACAAATTGTTGGAATCAAATTTTTTTTTTTTTTTCAATCACTTGTCCGCGTCCCCAAGATCTTGTTAATCTCATGGATTTTGTATGAATTTTCAGTTGACCACTTGCCAGGCGTGCGACGGTCCTTGCCGCAAAATTGGGCAGAGCGCGATAATCCGTCACGTCGCAGACGCTCAGAGTTTTCGGGGAACGACGGTGATAAAAGGTGCGCTGGAGTTTCAAATACGAAACGGTAATCCAACGATAATGAACGAATTGACGGACGCGTTTGGTATGGTGGAAGAAATAACTGAATATTTAAAAGTGACTCATTCGTTTCCGATAACGACGTTGGGTTTTTTCAAAAAATTGCGTGTCATAAGGGGCGAAAAATTGGACATAAACAACGCGAGTCTCGTGGTCCTCGACAATCCGAATCTCTCGGATCTCTTTCCGGAGGATCAGCAGATCGAGATCCAGAGAGGTCGCTTGTTTTTTCATTACAATCCAAAATTGTGTTTATCGAGGATCGAGCGTTTAGGCAAAATGGTCGGAATAACAAATTTCACCGACCTCGAAGTTCAGCCCGAGTCGAACGGCGACAAGGTTGCTTGTGACGTCGTCAATATTAATATCAGCGTCGAAGCTGTCGGACCGAATTACGCGAATCTCGTTTGGGACGCTTACAAGCCGAGCCGGAGCCAACGGTTGCTCAGTTACTTGCTCAATTACATCGAGACGGACAACGAGAACATAAGCTACGAGGGAAATTCGTGTGGCAAGCACAACAACAATACTTGGCAAATAATCGACGTCGAAATCCCTCGAAACGAAGTTCCCGGCATGAAAATCGCCCAAATTTTGTTGGGTTTGAAACCGTACACGAAATACGCGGTTTACGTGAAAACTCTGGCAGCTCGTAACAAAAATTACTTCACCAGTCCAACGGGATTGTCGAAAATCATTTTTTTTCGTACTCGAAGCGACGTGCCGACGGTCCCGACCGACGTGATCTCGTTTCCGGTCAGCGATACGGAAATCGTCGTAAAATGGGGGCCCCCGGAGCATCCGAACGGACGGATTTATTATTACATCGTTTCCGGCTTCATCAGGCCCGACGACGAGAAATTATTGGAAAGTCGTGATTATTGCGAGTACGGCCTTGTACCGGAAGTCGATAACGAACCGCTGACCGAAGTGACTGTCAAGACGCCCGTAATCGACGCGAAATCTTGTTGCGCCAAAGACGATCCAACCAAATTGGCAACTTCGAAAAAATTCGAAATTTTTTGCCACGAAAATATGACCATCAGTTATTTATCGAGCGGAAGTAAAAATCACTGTTACTCCCATCGTTACAATACCGTCGAGACCGATTTTTATGGGATTGCTGATAATTTATCGTCGCCTCGAGCTTCTACCAAAGATTTCCATTGGAAAAACGCACGCAACGAGATCATCGACGACCGCAGGACGCGAATTTCCAACGGAATTTATTACTCGTTCGTACACAACGTCAGCATGAACAGCAGCTCGTTCTTGTTGAACAAATTACGACATTTCTCGCTTTATACCATTTCCGTTGCCGCCTGTGGACAAACTTTGGAAAACGGCACGCAAATGTGCTCCTCCATACAGTATACCAATTCGAGAACGAAAAAACGTCCCAACGCCGACGATGTCAACAACGTTAACGTCCGCCCATTGAACGACACGATGGTCACGGTCAGGTGGGACTCTCCGAGCGATCCGAACGGGATTATCGTCGCTCATACCATCGAGTACACGAATTTAATCGTCAAAGACGCCATCAAGAGCACCGAGTGCATAACCCACAAGAATTATCAACTCAATCATGGAATTCACTATCTGCGCAATCTCAGTCCCGGTAAATACAGCCTGAGAGTGCGCGCCATGTCGCTCGCCGGCGAGGGCAACTTTTCCGAGCCCATAAACTTCGCCGTCGGCCTTAAAGAAGACAACACCGTCGTTCTCGTCGTTTTATTGATTTTTGGCTTCCTCGCGACTATTTTTGTCGTCGGTTTTCTCGTGAATCGTAATCATCGACGGAAACGACAACAGCAGAGACTCATCGCGAGCGTTAATCCCGATTACATCGAGTGCAAATACGTCAAGGACGGCTGGGAAGTTGCTCGCGATAATATCGAGATTCTCGAGGAATTGGGCCTCGGAAACTTCGGCATGGTTTATCGCGGAATTCTCTATGGTGCTACGCAAGTCGCTGTCAAAACGATTCCCGAATCTTCTTCGGATGCTGACAAAAATGAGTTTCTCAACGAGGCCTCGGTCATGAAGAACTTTTCGACTTTTCACATCATCAAATTACTCGGTGTCGTTTCCGAGGGCTCGCCTCCTTACGTCATTATGGAACTCATGGACAACGGCGACCTCAAAACTTATTTACGAAGGATTCGAGAGACTTCTCTCGTGCCCGACACCTCGAGGGTCATCCGCATGGCCGGAGAAATTGCCGACGGTATGTCGTACTTGGAATCGAAGAAATTCGTGCATCGCGACTTGGCTGCGAGAAATTGCATGGTCTCGAAAGATCTCGTTTGCAAAATCGGCGACTTTGGCATGGCTCGCGATATTTACGCTACGGATTATTACAAAATTGGTAAAAAGGGACTTTTGCCCATACGATGGATGGCGCCGGAAAATCTTTCCGACGGTGTCTTTACGTCCGATTCCGACGTTTGGTCCTTCGGCGTCGTGCTCTACGAGATTCTCACGCTCGCCGAAATTCCTTATCAAGGCTTTTCCAACGAGGAAGTTCTCAATTACGTTCTGCGACGCGGCACCGTCAATGTTCCGCGCAACAGTCCCGAGTTGATTGTCAAATTGATGGAAAAATGTTTCAAATGGCGACCGAGCGACCGTCCGACCTTCATGGAAATTGTCGCCGAGCTCGAGTCGTTCCTGAGCCAAGATTTCTGCGAAAAATCCTTTTATCACTCGGAACAAGGCGTCGAAATACGCAATCTCGGCTTGAAAAAAGTTTATCATCACGCAGCCCCGATTCGTTTTCATTGGGGCAACGAGACCGCTCGCTGGGTCAAAGAGTTCGAGGACAACGTCACTCTCCTCGATCAAACCAAAGCGGGCACGAGTCGTGGCCGAATATTCAAAAACGGTTTCCAACACTTTGGCAACCTCGCCATTATGGAGGACGTTCCACTCGACAGATGAAAAATCATCAACATTGATAATAATCGCTCGATTATTATCTCAGGATTATACCAATGTACAAATTATTCTCAGGGCAACGTAGATCGGCGGAGATGCACGGAATCTCCTGAAAGTACGTAGTGACACGAAGAAACTTTCTTCGCGTGAAAAATCACGATAAAGCAACACTCATTCGTTCTCAGTTTGCTTATCCATTGAGCAGGAAACCGTGCGACAACAAAGACTGCCGAAATATACAAATTTCATTATATTTCGCGATACTTGTCCCAAGCAACCACGGATATTTTAATATTTTACTATTAACTGTACAGTTTTCGAGTATACGCGTATGCTAATACCAAGTACCATGGGAGTCTTGTTAGGAAATAGCCGTACCATCGAACCTTTAGATTTTTAATTACCTCGTTCGTAAGTAGACTTGATGTTATTTCCTTTTTTTCATTTTCTCACTTGTACTAAAATTAACCGCGACAGTTCGCAATTGGGTTTTTTTCTTTCTCCGTAACTTAATTATCTGATAAATATCGTACGCCCACATCGAGCACGGCTGAACTGAAGGGTCCTTTTCCGTATTTGTGCGATTTTTCGTATGACGCTGAAGTTTGCAACGTTGGAATGCAACGAAATTCTTTTTTATCGTGGCTAAGCTTATTATTTGAATGCAGAATGTAATTACGAGCTTGAAACGATCGATTTTTCCGACGCAAAAACTAAATCGGCTCAAAAAATTTGGATTATTTTTAAAATTCAACAAATCATCAATGAAAAGGAATTTTTTTTTATGATTCTGAAGTTTGCAACGAAAAATATTCGATTTTATTGTTGATTCGTTCAATTTTCAACGTCATCCAAATTTTCCGAGCCGATATCGTTTTCGGGTGGCAAAAATCGATCATTTTATCATCGTAATTAAATTCTCCATTTAAATAATTATTTTTGCCAATTATCAAAAAGAATTTCGTTGCATTCCAGCGATGCAAACTTTGGCATCATTTTTTCATTCCTCCGGAATAAGGCCCGACTCTACATTTATCGTCCTCATTCTCCTCGATCTTACCCAGGGTATTTCTTGTTTTTATTATTTTTTCTCATCCCGAGCAACTCAGTTTCGCTAGGGAACGACTTCCAGGTCGGGACGGAGCTCCGGTCCCGAAATTATAACGAAATCGTTCGGTTCTTCGTTACGACCTCCTTTTTTTTCATTTTCGTTGCACCAAAGTTCCTTCCTCTACAAATACGCGCGCTCTAGTGCACGCGAATGAATTTTTTTTTGTCTTTCGAGGTGTCTGACGAAATATCTTTTCACGGGGAAAATAATTTTTTACACGCCAATGAAAAGTCTGCTTGCAACGAGCTCTGTCGCTGCTTTTTTCTCGTCTCTCAAATTTCCGTGTAATCGGGATCTCCATTTTTCGAAACTTTTATCTATCAATCTACAGTATTTTGTTTTGTTTTTTGTTCTTGAGATTCTTCAAAAAGTAGCCAAAAAGCATTTCGACGACGTTTCGCATTCCGAAAATGATGGAAATACTCCAAAAACTGCATTTTTTCAATGATCAATGCGTTTTCGTTCATTCGCCCCAGATTTGGCGGAAAATATTATTTTTACAATGCGCGCGACGCACTGAAAATTCAATTTTGTCAAAAAATTTCAATATTTTGTTGAATACAGCGAACTAAATATTTTGGGATAATTTCAAAATTTTCGTTATTTCAACAATATTTTTCATTGGTAACGCAACTATCAGCAAAATTTGCGATTGGAATATGACAAAAATTTACTTTTCTAAAAGATTTTCCAGAACGTTTTTTCCTGAAATGACCCCAATTTTCGTCATTTTTTCAACAAAATTTTCTTTTCAGTGCAGAGCTCTTTACACGCAGATTATTTAGTTCCGAAAAAGGGGAAAATGGAATGAGATTTTGTCGTGAAGAAATATTTCAACAGAATTTTTCCAGATTCACGCGAATATATACAAAAAAATCCTTAAGCCATGAGATTGGCTAAAAAGTAGACTCAACAATGCAATACATAGGTTAACGAATATACAAACAGTCACTGTTGTTCCGCAGTATGAAAGGAAGAGAATAAATGTTGAGGAAAACGAAGGGCATCAGACTCTGAGGAAAAAGCAAATTAAAACGAATAATAAACTTGCTCGTCGTTGAAAAATGGTCTCGGTAACAAAACGACTGCCACGCCGATATTAAAACACGTAGAATAGAATCTGGTGCGAAAGATTTCGTCGAAATGGAAAATTTTCAAAGCTGCTAACAAATAATGAGCAAACGACCCAAGAGTTGGCGAATACTGAATCGCCATGACAAATTTTTTGTTTCGTATTACGTAAAAAAAATCGCACAGATTGTTCAGCATTTTATGACGATTCTCGTTCGCACTTCTCGAACGGTGTCTAATTTCTGCAACTTTGAAGAAACGAGCAAAAACTGCAAAAATCGCCGATTCATTCATTTCCTCGACCAGTCCGAGAGCTACGAATTCCTACAGAATGTTGACTCTTTTTTTCACCTTCGATTTTTCATCGATTATACGAACAAGTCCTAATTTTTAATATCCACAAGTGTTCCGCTTTACAATACGAGACTAAGAATTCACCTAAACGAGTAATATTTATAATAATTAATGAAACAGTCAACTGATTTGTTGTCCAATTGAAAACTAAACAAGAAACGCTTTTTATTTCAATCTCTCGAAATGTGTGTTTCAAGAAAACAAAAAACATATGGATATTGTATAAAAAAAACAAAATAACTGTATACGTTTTAGTAAGCGCGTCTAGTCATTTTTATCGAATGACGAACGTAAACAGTCGAATGCACTACATGACCAACTGGAATCGGTTGATACAAGATAAACAACGTGCACTAAAAATTCAATTTTGTCAAAAAAACGTCGATATTTTGTTGAATACAGCCAACTAAATATTTCCGGATAATTTCAAAATTTTCGTCATTTCCACAATATTTTTCATTTGTAACGGAACTGGCAGCAAAATTTATGATCGGAATGACTAAAATTTACGTTCCGAAAAGATTTTCCAGAATGTTTTTTGCTGAAATGACAAAATTTTCGTGATTTTTCGAAAAAACGTTTGGTTTAACGTGTCCAACAAAATATCGATCGTTTTTAACAAAATTTTCTTTTCAGTGTGGGACTCTAATGAAGGAGGAAAAGAGAAAATTTAGTAGGGACTCGTAATGGAAATATTTCCAATGGTAAATGCGAAATAATAATTATAAAAATCAAAACACATTGTAAAAATTGAAGACAGACAAACTCACGATATATCTGTAAATATATGCAAAAAGGAGACACAAACACAGAGATATATATAGACACAGACACGATTGACGTATGAAAACCATAAAAACACGATAGGCAAAATGAAGCATACGAAATATTGTAATAATGGTAAAGATTAGCAATTTAAAACTAATATTTCTATAGTTTAATTGTAAACGCGGCCGCTTAGTGCCTTAAGGCAGGAAGTCGAGCTGATTTTATTTACATTTTCCTTCGTTTTATCACTTTTTCATCGTTTACCCACGAGTTTGGCTAAATTTGCGTATCTCGTTGTAAATTTCGTTTATTTTCGAGGCGTTTCTCGCTCCTAATTTACTCGAGAAATTCGTATAAAAACAAAATGAGAAGAAAACAACAAAAAAAAAAGGAAACGTGTGCGTGTGTGCGGGGCTCTCGATTATTGTATTTCTGAATAGTATATTATGATTATTTTTGTTTAGCATTATTAAGATTATTGTATAGCGTAGTTAAATTATTCGTTAAACGTCGGAGTTATATACGTAGTTCGTTACGTCGTTTCGTATCTTGACGATCTGGCAAAAATACCCATGAGATGCTAAAACGCCCTCGTATTCGTCGTATTATTATTATTATTATTATTATTATTATTATTATTATTATTATTATTATTATTATTCATTGTGCTTGAGGGCAAACTAAAAAAAGGCTAAAATTATAATTTTACTATTAATAATAATTTCCCCGTAAGAAAATGACGAAATTTCAGAAAAACAAAAAGAAACATGAAAAATTACAAATAATCGTGTGCGAGCTTTTTGGAGCGAGCGCAAGACAAAAATTTCCCAAGCCCGAGGGCCAATAGTTAGCACAAAGAATTGGTCGGGTCGTTTAGACTTTTTTTTCTCGCGCGATATGAAAAACAAGACGACGATCCGTTTAGTAAAATTGTCATTATTACTTTTTTTCTCTTTATGTTCTTAATTCGTTTTATTTTTATATTTTCTCCGGGTCAACTCGACGACCTGCCATAACATATCACGACTGATTATATTCGCGCGCATGCTTCGAGCAAAACGAGGCTCGAAGCGTCGTTTAATCGATTTATGGAAATCGTAATAATTAATTATTTTATTGAGGAGCAAACGGTTCATACTAAATACGGTCTAATATGCAAAAAACGATATTGATTCGTGCGCACGGGACATTTCTGTACACTCGTACACACACTGGGCTCCTTTATTTTTCACTTTCTTCTATACCTTTTTCATTGACCGGTTACTGGCTAATTATAATTATTATAATATATTTAACCCTTCGTGCTCACTGTGAGTAGAATCCACCCAGTGACCAACTTGTGACGTAAATATCTCATAGTTCCCGGTAATTAATGAGGCTGTAATCGTCATTTAACGACAGTTTGCAGTGTCCATTGCACGTTGGCGACGTTAAGTATTACCGCCGCAATCGCTAAATCTCTAAAATCCGCTCTGAAATCGACCCACTTCCAATTAACGGAATTAATATGTTTTTTCAAACGCGCGCTATCCAACTATTTTTTTCACTAAAGAACCAGATCCGATGAATATCAGGTCCAAATTTTAGGCAAAAATATTGAAAATCCACAAAGTGACGATTATTTTAGTGAAAAAACTTTTTTTCCCGTTTTTTTTCTTCATTTTGCATTTTAAAAAATATGTTAGCCTTGGATTTCTTTCAGGAAAGTTTTTCGTATCTAGACTGGAATGTCCAACGGTTGTTCAGTAATTTTTTGAGAATTTTCGGGCCGATAGATTAGTCACAATATGGGTTCGAAAATGGACTGGGTAGAATCGATCCAGTGTGACCACGAAGGGTTAAAACAACTTAGAAAGGCTGATTTACACGAACACTAAACACTTATGGAATTAAATAGGCGTACCTTAATCTCATACTCTCCTGTCGTGTAAATATGCACTTGGTATCCTCTCGAACAAATAGATCGGTTAAGCTCTTTAATTTAACTTACTATTTAGAAGCTAATTCAACAATAACGAATAACAACCGACAAACAAATCTCGTGCACGATTGTTTCAATCTGTGTTTCCATTCACTTGGCCTGGTCCACCTGCCAGTCTCGAAAAACAAATAGCAATCGAGCCACAGGTCTAATCATAACTCTAGACGAGAACAACGTCGACATTTTATTTTCCATCATAATTTCACTCACTAATCGATCGAGAGATCGCCCTGAAAAGACTTTCACACTTCAGAGGCTCCGAATGAAGTTGAGGGCAGACGTGTTTTGAGAAATATTGCCAATTTGGTTAATTAAAAAATTCAAACAGACTCTTTTGATTGAAACTTTTCATGCTCACATGCACAAAACATCGGGAAACTTTTTTATGACCCTTTTTTTTTTTGGACAAGACACGAAGTATATTTTTTACTTCCACGTTCCATTCCATTTTTCTTTCACACTACAAATAAAAATTGTCAGCTTTTCTCAAAATCTTCGTGACCCCTCGGGAATGAACACTTTCCAATTTTTGTCAAAAAATGAGCAAATTTTCTTTTCGTTTTTTCAAAGTCAACTTTTTCGGGTGTATTTGTTGTTTTTATATTTTGAAAAATCTTTGAAAATTCGTAATTGCGAAAATTTATGATGCTCAAGTTTGCAACGTTGGAATGCAACGAAAAATATTTGAATTTATTGACGATTCGTTCAATTTTCAACGTCATCTCAAATTTTTAAAGTCAATATGCTTTTCGAGTCGGAAAAATGGATCAATTATCATTCTGCGCTTGAATTGTTATTTTTGCTAAGGATGAAAAACGAATTTCGTTGCATTCCAACGATGCAAACTTCAGAGTCATATTTTCCGTGCATTTTATTTCGTTCCAGTTCCCAAATTTCAAGTCAATGGCATGCAGAAAAAAAATTACAGCTCAAAGTGTCAAAATTGATAAAAATTATGATGCTGAAGTTCGCAACGTTGGAATGCAACGAAAAATATTTGAATTTATTGATGATTCGTTCAATTTTCAACGTCATCCCAAATTTTCAAGCCAATATGCTTTCCGAGTGGAAAAAATCGATCGATCTTATCATCGCAATTACATTCTGCGCTTGAATAATTTCCCTAAGGATAAAAAACGAATTTCTTTGGATTCCAACGATGCAAACTTCAGAGTCATAAAAATTTAACGATTCTTGTGTGTTGTAAAAATCGATAGTTTTCCCCTCGGCAGCAATACCCTCACCGCGTACATGCTTTTTCGAAAAAGGCAGTTGTCCAAAAATAGCTTGAGCTCGAGTTCCAGACCTGTGCTAGCAAAAGAAATAATAGTAATAGAATAAAAATGGAAAAATAGAAGCGAACCATTATTCCTAATCAAAAATCCTGCCATACCGTGTCTTCCAAGACAGAGACTATGAAAGATTAATTGTAAAGTAGCGTAATATTTATGTACCTTTAATCCGTAAGTTAAATTATTAAACACCTTGTGTGGGTTTGGAAAAAGTGGGTGCAAGAGAGAGAGAGAGAGCGATAAACGAGAGGAAAGGAAAAAAGTGCGAATGAAAAAATGTATAAATCGAAGATTTAGATTTACGTTGATTTTCTTATTACGAAAAATTGTAAATCACTTTACCACGAAAATAATGATAATGTCTATATCAATTGATTCGAGAATTTTAACGAACGAAAGTTTATATCAATGTTTTTTGTTTGTTTGTTTGTTTTCTCTTGATTTGTTGAGAGGAAAAAACGTTGTAAATAGTATTGTCACTAAATGTGTGTATATATCTGTTGATTCTTGAACTTTTATCACGTGCTCTTTAACGAGTTGCTGTACAAAGAGAAAAACAAAAACAAATTCGCTACTACCGCCCTTTCGTCGTATCATTTTCAAGCCACGAAAATATCATCACTTTTTCGATTATTACGAACAGTCAAATTTTTATCGGAGCAGCCTTTTTTCTTTTAATTTTTTTGATTTTTTAATTTTTATCCAAAGCAGATCTCATCAATCAATAATTGGTTTTTTACACTTTCTCGTCCATCCATCGTCAGTTGTAACTTTCGTTCGCAAAAATTCACCAACTCTCTGTCATTTTTTTCTCACACTCGCGCACAACGGATACATTACACTAATTTAGTATTGCCGCTGAGTATTACAACTAGTCACATAAGCCAAAAGTTTGTTACTCTCACAGAAGTTTTTTTCGTTTTTTTTTTTTTCAGTTTTGTAATAACGGAAGGTATTAAAAAGCCCCAAAAAAATCATTAAACACGCCGCTGTCTCTCAATCTTTTTTATCCTGTCCATATTTCTATTTCAGGAACGACGAAAAAAATCGTTCCAGTGTCCGAACGAGAGTCCGCCAGTCGGAAACGTGATTTGTGCGGAATTGCAACTCCCTCGTGAAACCGTTTCTTATTTTTAATCTCGACCCTGATTGTACGTGAAAAACTTTTATGTACATTGAAAATTTCTTCTCATTTAATTTTGGAGTTTGCTTTCATCAGATTTTATAGTTTTTTTTTATTAATGAGTTTGTTCAGCAATCAATCCACTCGATAAAAAAAAAAACTAAATAGACGAATTCTTTGTACAAAAATCCGGAGCTCGAAACTCGGGACAATCGAATAGCAAAATATTTTTTTATTTAAATTGATTTTTGATTAAAATTGTCGCAATTTTTGACCCGTTGAATGAAACTTTTTTGCAAGAGAATTCTCGGGTTTATATTTGGAGGGGATTTAAGAAAATTTGGTGGCATTTTTGACTATTTATTTTTCAGATTTCAATATCGTCTAAAATGCTGTGCTATTGGAACGTTGGCCTCAATTGAGGTTGAGTGACCGTAATAAAGTACGTGCCCATTGTAACTGCGCCTGACATGCGAGAACGTACTCGTGCATCAACATATAGAGAGCTCAAGGCTTGAAGATGAAATTACTATCGGTGTCTATTGAAGTTAATAACACGAAGTACAAAATACTCCTCGTGTCTGGCTTCATGAAGTTCCTGTGCATCACATAGTTTGCTCATCATGAAACCTTTCATTTTCTTTTCTGCCAAAATCAGTAATTGATATGATGCTCAAGTTTGCAACGTTGGAATACAACGAAAAATATCTGATTTTATTGACGATTTGTTCAGTTTTCATTATCATCCAAATTTATCCAGCCAATATGCCTTTTGAGGCTTAAAATCGATCATTTTATCATCGTAATTACATTCTCCGATTAAATAATTATTTTTGCCAAATAGAAAAAAGAATTTCGTTGCATTCCAACGATGCAAACTTCAGAATCATCAAAAATATGATGCTGAAGTTTGCAACGTTGGAATACAACGAAAAATATCTGATTTTATTAATGATTTTTGTTCAGGTTTCAATATCATCCAAATTTATCCAGCCAATATGCATTTTGGGGCTTGAAATCGATCATTTTATCATCGTAATTACATTCTCCGATTAAATAATTATTTTTGCCAAATAGAAAAAAGAATTTTGCTGCATTCCAACGATGCAAACTTCAGAATCATCAAAAATATGATGCTGAAGTTTGCAACGTTGGAATACAACGAAAAATATCTGATTTTATTGACGATTTGTTCAGTTTTCATTATCATCCAAATTTATCCAGCCAATATGCTTTTTGGGGCTTGAAATCGATCATTTTATCATCGTAATTACATTCTCCATTTAAATCATTATTTTCGCCAAATAGAAAAAATAATTTCGTTGCATTCCAACGATGCAAGCTTCAGAATCATGAACTTGATGCTTTAATTTAACTTCTGCTCCATTTTTGCTTGGAGCACAGATTCGTGAGCACAATAATTATCAGATTCACTAATTAACGAAGATTCTTTCTGTTTTGCGAGTGTCGAAATCAAAGCCACATCATTTTATTTCTAATTCGCATAGAAATGGAAATAAAATACATAAAACTCTCTGGACACGTTCGAGTATTTTTATATCGATGGTTCATTACCAACGCGACGTTTTTATCGGTGAAATTTTCCTGCATCCCATGAAAATTGATAAATTATTCGTTTTTTTTTGTTTGCAACAATTTTTCGTAGTTTTTTCGCCAAAAAAAACTCGATTTTTTCGAGCCCGCAGCAGTTTTATGACGACCGATTCGTCCAACGAGCAGGAAAATAATTAAAAATTCAAAAAAAAAAAAATGAAGATCGTTCGTCCTTGATAAAACGATTCGCAGTGCGTCGAGACGAATTTCTCGGAATGGAAAATCGTGGAAAAATGATTTAGCAGCTAATTCGTTAATATATTGATGTCCAACGTTCAGACGATTCTGATTTATCATTATTTACAAACATTGATGTTGCCAGACTAAAGCAAGAAATGCAGTAACGTGGCTGAGAGAAAAAAACGGTCGGGCACTCGTGCGAATCAAC
The DNA here is from genome assembly GCA_037043255.1 of Diadegma fenestrale. Lineage (NCBI taxonomy): Eukaryota > Metazoa > Arthropoda > Insecta > Hymenoptera > Ichneumonidae > Diadegma > Diadegma fenestrale. Next base: position 14,277,738 of record CM073317.1, read on the forward strand.
GTGTATATGGACGTAACGAAGTGCATTTGCTCTTCGTATAGTCACGCAATTACGAATCGCGGGAGTGTATGGTTAAAATCTACGTCACGAATAATTAACCGACTGTGGTAGCGTGACCGGAGTGTTATGGTCCTCGAGGCAGTCCTCGACTCGAGTTCCGCGTCGCGTTTGATATCCGGTGTTGGCTTTTAAACAACGAGGCTCTGACTCTCATGGTGCGTCCAAAAATTTAGTGATTTATAAATTCTGCGCTACAATTCTGCGTTTGGAAAAAATGCTCAAGGGTCTGGCAGGAGTTTTAATTTGGACAGCATTGTCAAGTGTCTGTCGAGGATTTCCGGTGCAACAGGAATCTCGCGAAATTCCAAATGGTTTGTCACGATAATTGTGGAAAAAAAATTCTCCAAATTCGCATTTTCCTCGGGAAACGAGCGTTACGAATTTTCTCTGATTTCTCGTGCAGGAAATTCGCCCGTCAGACTAGGAATCGTCGTGTCGCCTTTGATGAGTTACAAAATGATTCGAGAGATCGGAATCTATTGGAAAATCGTGGACGTTCTCGATGGTGACAAGTTGGTTCTCTACGATGGTGATCCCAAAATTAGTGGGACCAAAACTCTTTACAGCTTCGAACCCAAAAGCTCTAATGGCTTTCACAAAACTGGAGTACAAGGCGAATTCGTGCCAACCGCCAACTTAACATTCCAGGAACGATGTTTAAGTGAGTTTTTGACGTTTCCATGAGATTTAAAAATTGAAACAGAGACAATTTTACAAAAAATTATACTTTTTTGAAAAAATATAATATCAAAAAATGATGCTGAAGTTTGCAACGTTGGAATGCAACGGAAAATATTCGAATTTATTGATGATTCGTTTAATTTTCAACGTCATCCCAAATTTTCAAGCCAATATGCTTTTCAGGTGGCGAAAATCGATCATTCATCATTCTGCGCTTGAATAATTATTTTTGCTAAGGATAAAAAACGAATTTCGTTGCATTCCGACGATGCAAACTTCAGAGGCACATTTTCCGTGCATTTTGTTTCGTTCCAATTCCCAAATTTCAAGTCAATTGCATGCAGAGAAAAATTTACAGCTCAAAGTGTCAATATTGATAAAAATTATGATGCTGAAGTTCGCAACGTTGGAATGCAACGAAAAATATTTGAATTTATTGATAATTCGTTCAATTTTCAACGCCATCAAAAATTTTCAAGCAATTATGCTTTTCAGGTGGCAAAAATCGATCATTTATCATTCTGCGCTTGAATAATTATTTTTGCTAAGGATAAAAAACGAATTTCGTTGCATTCCAACGATGCAAACTTCAGAGTCATTATCAAAAATCAAAAATAATATTTTTTCGTCATGCTAATGCTGTAAATTCCGAAATCATTAACTTTCGGTGAATAAACTATTATTTTGTTGGTTTTTTTTACACGCCACGATCACGATTCTGACGTGACACGACACGATGCGTCAGATCGAGTCAATGATACGATTATTTTCTAATAATTATAAAAAAAATGACAAAAACGTTGCTCCACGATCGTACTGAGGGAATTTGAATAATTTTCCAGGATATTACGTCTCGTGGATGCGAAATGGAACGATCGAAAGTACAAAATGTTTAGCGACCCATCCGAACTGGATGAGCGAGAAAAAATCAACTTTGGGCTCGAAAAGGCTCAACGAGATTTTTATTCCCGGTACACACGACTCGGGAGCTTATTCCAAAAATGAAGAACCGAAACTGGAAACTCTAGTCGACAAATACACCATCACGCAAGTAAAAATTCAATAAATCAATCGGGCTCGGTTGCGAGGCAATAAAAATCGTAGAAAAATTTATGACAAACTAAAAGTCCTCGTTGATTCCGAGTGCAGTACGAAAATTCCGTAAATTAAACGCAATTTCACAAACTGAAAATTTCGCTCATTGATTGTAGAGAAAAAATGTTCCGAGCTGAATTTTTTCACCAGCACACTGAAAATTGAATTTTGTCAAAAAACGTCGATATTTTGTTGAATACAGCGAACTAAATATTTTGGGATAATTTCAAAATTTTCGCTATTTCGACAATATTTTTCATTTGTAACGCAACTGTCAGCAAAATTTACGATTGGAATGACGAAAATTTACTTTCCGAAAAGATTTTCCAGCATGTTTTTTGCTGAAATGACAAAATTTTCGTGATTTTTCGTAAAAACGTTTAGTATCCAACAAAATATCGATCTTTTTCAACAAAATTTTATTTTCAGTGCAAAAACGTCTTACGATTCGATCAAATAAATTTTATATCAAATACAAATCAATTATCTGAATCGCTTTGATTTGTCAATTCCTCGCCGCCTGTTATTGATATTTTAATAAATATCCGTGAACCAAAGGTTCAAAGTTGAATTTCTAGGCGATGTGAAAAACGAAACGAACGGGTCGATAATTATGCAATTGAGTTGTAGCGCAATTGACGCAAGAATTAAGTTCAATCACGTGGATCTCGGATACGAGATCAAGGACGCATCGCTTATCGCTCAAGTTCGCGACGAAATTCGATAAGAATTTATTCGTTATTTGACTAATTGATCAAGTGATTTATGTGCAGGACGAGGACGTACTTAGCCAATTGATTTATGGAGTTCGATACTTGGATATAAGAGTCGGACGATATCCGGGCATCCAAGATCTCTGGTGGATAAATCACGGATTTTTCAGCGTTCACCCACTCAGACTGGTGATCGATGACGTTAAAAAATTTCTTGACAATACTCAAGAAATTGTAATTTTCGACGTTCAGGAATTTCCGGTCGGTGAGTCAACGACAAATTTCGCTGAAACTGCATTTGGAACAAACTACGAACTGATGCCAGAAATATTTTGGAGAACTCTCGATCGAATTTATCGATTTTTCATGATCTTGAAGTTTGCATCGTTCGAATGCAACGAAATTCGTTTTTTATCCTTAGCAAAAATAATAATTCAAGCGCAGAATGTAATTACGATGATAAAATGATCGATTTTTGCCACCCGAAAAGCATATTGGCTTGAAAATTTTGGGATGACGTTGAAAATTGAACGAAACATCAATAAATTCGAATATTTTTCGTTGCATTCCAACGTTGCAAACTTCAGCATCATAATTTTTATAAATTTTGACACTTTGAGCTGTAAATTTTTCTCTGCATGCAATTGACTTGAAATTTGGGAATTGGAACGAAATAAAATGCACGGAAAATGTGACTCTGAAGTTTGCATCGTTGGAATGCAACGAAATTCGTTTTTTATCCTTAGCAAAAATAATAATCCAAGCGCAGAATGTTATTACGATGATAAAATGATCGATTTTTGCCACCCGAAAAGCATATTGGCTTGAAAATTTTGGGATGACGTTGAAAATTGAACGAAACATCAATAAATTCAAATATTTTTCGTTGCATTCCAACGTTGCAAACTTCAGAATCATTTTGAAAAGGATTTTCCTCGTCTACGAGAACTCGAATCGAAGTCTGTTCGGGGTTCTTTTGATTTTTTTAATATATATTGTGAAGGAAATGTCGTAATTGCAGGATTCGCTGGAATGGGCAACGAATATCATGTGGAGTTGATCAATTTTCTGGAACAAGAATTCGCCGGTTATTATTTACCGAAAAACAACACCAAAGGTTGGGGAATGACTCTTGACGATATTTGGGCAACTGGTAAAAGACTAATAATTGGTTATGACAATCCGAAAATTTGGCCCGCCCACGAAAGCACATGGTCGCCAGTCACCCATCGTTGGCCAGACGTAAAAACCTTGGACGACTTGTACGGCAAACTCGATAAATACGAGAATGGAATCGATCCCGTCGAAAATTACGAGTAAGTCAATTTTTTTTTTGGAAATTATAAAACTTTGATGATTTTTTTGAAAAAAAAGTTTGCTGACGTCTGAATAATGAATTTTATAGGCAAACCGATCGCCCACCGAGTTCAGTCATGGCAGAGCTCACGCCGGACGCGATGGATGCACTTCTGGACATTCTCGGTGGACTGAGAAAAATGGCCGAGCTGGTCAACATGAATGTCACAGATTCGTACAATGATTTGTGGAAATGTACAGCCAATATCGTGTCGATGGATTACATCAAATCGTCAGGAATAATCGAGACAGCTTTGGAAATGAATGACAAAAATTTTACTGGTTGCTAATCCCTAGAAATTCGAAAAAATATTTTCTCTCCTAGGCAATTTCAATGACTCTGAAGTTTGCATCGTTGGAGTGCAACGAAATTCGTTTTTTATCCTTAGCAAACATTATTCAAGCGCAGAATGTAATTGCGATGATAAAAAGATCGATTTTTGCCACTCGAAAAGCATTTTGGCTTGAAGATTTGGAATGGCATTGAAAGTTGAACGAACTATCAATAAATTCAAACATTTTTCGTTGCATTCCAACGTTGCAAACTTCAGCACCATGCAATTTCATAAATAGAATATTAGCGATTACTGAGTTTTTTTTTTTTAATTACACAGTCGTAAGACTCACAAAAACTCCGGAAGCCACGAAAAATGTACCAAAATTTTGCTCGTTGAGTAATTTTTGGAAAAATAAATAAAATCAATCTGTTTCCTTCACTTTTGTCAGATACAAATAAGCAAATTAGAGTGAGGAGGACTCGAGTTCTGATTACAAAGTTGAACTAAACTCGCAGATCGAGCTGAGCTTCGTGTGACTATCCTTGAACGTATTATCGCCCTTGCACGTGTCATTTTTATTTGCAATCATGAAATAATAGACAACGAACGAAGAGTGTGTGATTTTATTAAGTTCCCTACCATGCAGAATCACGGATACAGATTATCCTGGGAATAATCATCGGACTGCATTGCCTTCCGCCGGAAGTGGAGATGTAACTTGAATGACCAAGGTGAACACGATCATAATGGGATCACTATCGTATTCAATTTAGCGCACGAATTTTTCTACACGCATATGATAAAATGTGAAATAATAAATGGATTTTTAACGTCCATGCAACAGTTAGCCACGAATCTCAATCGACGACGTTCGCTCAAAGCAAAAAATGAAGATTTTCTACTACATTTTAATCTTTTCCTTAAAGTGTGTTTGCTCCAATCGCGTCCCAAGTTATAACGAAAATAACGTTGCGGAAAATGAGTTGGCGTGTCCGTACGACAGAGTTTGTGTTCCCATCGATTATTGCCCTGGTGTCGAATCGTTAATGATTCAAAAAGCACTTCCGGCTCAAAGGTTTCGACTCGCCATCTGTGGCTACGAATCCACGAGACCCAAAGTTTGCTGCAGCCCTTCTTACGACCTTAATTCATCGGATACGAGATTACGCAGACTCTACGAACGTTCGGACTCGAGATCCGAGTGTGGAAAATCTTTCGTGCCCATTAATCCCGACGCCTCGACTCTTGGCTCGTTCCCTTTCCTCGCGAAAATTGGATTCGTCAGTGAGTGCAAAAAACTCCAAATGTTGGAGAAAAGAAAAAAAAGAATTTAAAAAAAATGACGTTGCATTTTATCTCAACGATTGCATATTTTTATAGCTACACAAATTCTCAAATATTTCGAGAGATTTGCAACATTTGTGAAAACACGTAAATTGAATTTTTTATGATACTGAAGTTCGCAACAGCGAAATATATTTTTTCTGTCGATTTTTTGGTCAATTTCGAAAACCATGACGATTTACGCACCGATTTTTGTTTTTTATTCTTGAAACAAATCGTTTTATCGTTCTTACCAAATATTGAATAAAAATCTCGAGCTCTACTGAAGAAAAAACGGAATTTCGTTGCATTCCAACGATGCAAACTTCAACATCGTAATTTTTTCAAGAACCGTCCCAAAATTTTCTCCCCAATTTGCTTTCAGATTTAATTACCGGCGAAACAAAATATCCCTGTGTCGGAACTATCATTAACGCGAGAACGATTCTCACCACAGCAACATGCGCTTTGGCCAGGTCCGATAAATATAAATTGTAAGTCCAGATCATTTCGCCGTCCCAGACAAATAGGGAGTTTCTTTACAAGTCAGATTTCGTTGTGAAATGAATTTACTTGATTCAGGCAATCTGTACTGGTGGGCGAGTTCGACACATCCAGAAATCCAGACTGCAACGAGTTATTCTGTGGACACGAACCTGCGTCCCACAAAATATCTTACGTCGTTAAACACCCAGCGTTTAACGACGAAACTTTCGCTAGCAATATTGCTCTCGTTCGACTCCAACAACCAATGAACTTTACTGGTAACCAAATGTTTTTTCAATCATAATTCTCAGGAGACTAAAAAATTATAATTCTCATCTATCGCGACTTACTCGATTTTCAACTACAAACGAAATTTTCCAATTTCCATAGTCAGTTTTCATATTTTCGGAAAAATAATATTAAACCAATCGATCTCGAACTTTGTCATTGTTTTTTTTTCAAACGAATCGGAAACGATCGTATGAAAATTCTGTAAAATTCCCTGAATCGTATCGAGATCTCGAAAAAAATTTCCATCTCCTAATTTTCTTTCGTTTTTTCGATTTTCCAGTTACAGCTCAACCAGCGTGCGTCTTTGCAGGCCGCGAATTCAACTTGTTGGAAATGGACCGAGTCCAATTGTTCGGCTGGGGAAAGTTATCGACCGAGATGAGTAAGATGATGGAGACGAAAATCCACTTTGATGACTCTGAAGTTTGCAACGTTGAGATTCAACGGAAAACATTTTTTCAATTGATTATTTATTGAATTTTGAAAATCGTGGCAATTTTTCAAGTCGATTGAGTTTTTTGGTCGCAAGAGAGAATCGTTTTATTGGCTGGACCAAATATTCAATAATAATTATTGGCTCTGGTGAAGCAATAACAGAATTTCGTTGCATTCCAACGATGCAAACTTCAGGATCATTCACTTTGCTACAATTTTGATTTATTGTTTTTTCAATTTTAGATCCAACCCAAGAGATACGATCGCTCTACATGCGATTACTTTCCAGACAGGAATGTTCGGCTTTCGCCAATCAAGGATTCTGCGTCGAGCTCTGTGCGATCGGGGAACAGGAACCGTGCGCAGGTTTCAGCGGAAGTCCAATCACACGATTGAATGGAAATAAATACACAGTTGTGAGTGACCAAAAATCTGAGAGTGCGTCCGAGTGTCGCCCTTTCTGATTGACCAATGAAAATAATGCAAAAGTCCTGGTTGAGAATTTTCTGCTCCGGAGATTAAAAAGTAAACTTTTTAGGTCGGAATGTTGTCGTACGGTTCCCGTTGCGAAGACAACGGCAACTCGCCGGTGTCGTTTGTCGATGTGCAAAGATACGCCGAATGGATCATGCAGAATTGAATTGAGTCGAGTACACAATTTTGTATTTACAAAAATATTTACTATAAGCCTTAAAGATAATTTGTTGAACAGAAACATTGTATAAAATTCTATGTACAATATTTACTTGTGTTTGAATATATTTAAATATTTGCCTCTCGTCATTTCTTTTGCTTCCTCCAAACCCACTTGATACGCGACGTCATGGAGCTTTTTCACTTCTGCTATGAGCCCCGTCATTGTTAAATTTCCTAATTCTGTAAAAAACAAAAAAAAACAAAAAAAACGCGTTAGTGACGAGCCTGGAAATGGATTCTGGATTGAGTTTCTACTTGAAGCTCAGAAAATTGAAACGAATGCGTGAAATCTTGGGAAAAATACTCTCAATCCAATTTTACGTCGATTCAATTGAATCAAATTCAAGAAAACATTTTTTTTGCTATGCAATGTCTTTAGATTCGTTTTTTGTCAAGGAAATTTCTAACTGAAGCTCAAAAAATCGAAACGAGTGCTTGAAATCTTGGGAAAAATACTCTCAATCCAATTTTAGGTCGAATTAATTGAATCAAATCTCAAGAAATCAATTTTTTGCCATGCAATGTATTTACGTTCGATTTTTGTCAAAGAAATTTATATTCAACCCATCGTGGTCATTGTGGGTAGAATCCAACCAGTGACCAACTTGTGACGTAAATATCTCCTAGTTCCCGGTAATTAATGGGGCTGTAATCGTCATCTAACGACAGTTTGCAGTGTCCATTGCGCGTTGCCGGCGATAAGTATTATCGCCGCTAACACTAAATCTCTAAAATCCACTCTGAAATCGACCCACTTCCAATTAACGGAATTAATATGTTTTTTCAAGCGCGCGCTATCCAACTATTTTTTTCACTAAAGAACCAGATCCGATGAATATCAGGTCCAAATTTAAGGCAAAAATATTAAAAATCCACAAAGTGACGATTATTTTAGTGAAAAAACTTTTTTTTCCCGTTTTTTTTCTTCATTTTGCATTTAAAAAAATATGTTGGCCTTGGATTTCTTTCAGGAAAGTTTTTCGTATCTAAACTGGAATGTCCAAGGGTTGTTGAGTAATTTTTTGAGAATTTTCGGGCCGATAGATTGGTCACAATACGGGTTCGAAAATGGACGGGGTAGAATCGACACAGTGTGACCACGAAGGGTTAAAAACGAATTTCTCGTTGGGGACACATTTCGGATCGTACAAAGCCCACACCGAGCCGTGACTATGTGAAAATTGACGTGTTAATTTAAAATTGTATAAAGAAATAATTACGGTGTAATTGATTGATGTCGTCGGGTGTGAGAGCGGCGGACCAAGAAGCTGCTTCGCTCTGTAGTGAATTCTGGGCCACGAATTCATTGACACCTGGAACTTGATCGTTGGCTAATATAAAGTAACTTAATATGCAATGTACAAGCTCGACTAGACGGAATAACTGATAAAAACGCAACTCACTTTGTTCGGGCCACAAATCGGGCGACGCACGATCCAATTTTTCGAGGCTCATCAAACTTTCCTCCACGCAGGATAAATCTGAAAATGAAAAGCAAATTTTTCGATTGTTTACGAGAAGATTCCAAGTTTGGTAACCTCAAAAAAACGCAACGTTGTGGATTCCTCGGGACGAAATTCGCGACGTAGCGTAGCGAAGCTAAGTTTGACAGATTGACAGAATCGAAGAAAATTTCCCGTGGACAAGACAGAAATAATTTGTTGAACAATTTGTTTATGAGGTTTTTCTTACCGCGCTGCTCGTTGTCGTTGCTGGGCTTGTCAGTCGCCATTTTGAGATTTACCGCGTCTTTCGGACGGTGCTGCCGTCAGCGGCTCGAGTCGGAATTACCAAACTGTGCGCGTACGCGTGTAGGTGAGAGTCGCACACACCGAAAAGCGAGTTTGAAAAACACAGGGGCGTAATAATGTTTTTTTGTTGAGAGAATATCAATGAAACGTAATTTTTTTTATTATTTACTACTTCATGATAATAATGCGGCTCTAACTGCAGTTTGCCTCCTGCTCGACATCGAAAGCATAAGAATTTTCTTAAGTTTTGTACAATTCGTCCAAATTGGTCGGATTGTTTCTTTGATATTCGGTCGTTATTTCAATCTGCTCTCGTAGGCGGAATATATTTTCGGCTTTTCGACGTCGTTGCCTCTCAAGGTCACGTATCACTCCACTGTGCAGTTGTTCTCTATTAGCGAACAAAGAAAATACGAAAATTAATCGTACCTCGTGAATAAAACACACTTAACCTTAAATTTCGTCAATAACGCGATTCGCTTTCGTTAGACAATTTTCACCTGTCGTAATTCTGCTTCCAATGCACGTATCCGATTATACTAACTGTAGCTAGACAACTAGTCCCTAAAACTGCGATCGAGGGCCAAGACATTCCAATTTGTGCCGGTACGATCTTGTACTTTAAATTCAAATTACGACTCCCGATATTTTACTGCTCTCCGTGCTGCAGTCACACACACACGCACACGTGCATGGGACGGATCTCGAAACCGCACGCTCTCGCGGATATCGAAGTTTCAAATCGATATTTCCTGCAATCCTGCTTTTTCTTGTATTTATTGGATTACGCTCGCAACCTTGTAGTTTTTCATTATCGCGCACTCGTACTGCGTATTTCTCGCACTCAAATATTTCGTCAAAGACAAAGAATTACAAACTCGACAATAATTCAAATTCCCTCAACGACTTGATCAAACTTCCAACTTCAGATCCTCGCGTCTCATCTCGTAACTTTTTTAGTGTCGGCGCATAAATACGCGAACCTGCTTTGTTTATGTTTTGTCGATTTTACATCATCACACGTTTCAGTGGCTTCGGCAATCGTCGATTTTTATGAATTCTAAGGTTTGCACACGTGCACATTATCGTTTAATTGGCCTGTTGTTTCCGCTCATTATTTTTATCAAGACACGTGAAAATCTACAGACTCGTTTTCCTCTCGTTCGAGCAACTCGTGTCCCCCAGAATTTTTTCTTAAACAGTCTCTTCGGAAAATAAACACGCGAACTATATAAAAAAAAAAAAAAATTAGTAGCGAATTTAGTAGAAAAGTTCTCGAGTATTTTCAAGCGTTTTGGACTCTCAAAATCCTTCGAGACGCCGTAATCTCAGGCGCCCTTGAATTCTGTATTTTACGCAGCCGTGCCCAAGAAATTGCCGAACTCGGCATTACAGAATTTTTAAACACAATCGTTGTTCTTGTTATTTATAATAACGATATTCGAATTTTCAGGCAGCTGCGGATCGCGACGTTCGGCTGAGCAAAAAATTGTCGTATCTGTTACGACACGGAGCCCTCCGGGAGGGAATCGCGATAAAACCGGACGGTTACACGGACGTGAATGGACTTTTGACGAACCATTTGTCAGGGTACGATATCAACGATATCCAAAGAGTCGTCAGGAACGATAACAAGCAAAGATTCTCGATAAGGGATGAAAATTGTGTTTGCGAGATACGGGCGAATCAAGGTCATTCCATAAGGGAAATTAACGAGTTGGGACTAAGACTCGTGGAGAATCCGGACTTTGAAATAATTCATGGAACGTATTTGGAGAATTGGGAGAAAATAAAAAGCGAAGGATTATCGCGTATGAACAGAAATCACATTCATTTTTCTAAAGGGCGAAATTTCATTCGTGGTTTGCGGCAAAACGCAGAATTGTTCATTTACGTCAATTTTGAGAAAGCGGCAAAAGGGAATTTCGAATTTTTCGAATCTGACAACGGCGTCGTTCTCTGCGCCGGCAACGAACGCGGAATTTTGCCCACGGAATACTTTGAAAAAGTCGTGACGAGACACGGACACGTAATTTTTCCGTAGCCTTGGAATTCTCATGAAAAAACAACGTTCACGCAATTTTTCTTTTCAAGACGAATTTTTCGTGAGTATCTGATATTCCAAGGACACAGAGCAACATGAAGAAACTCTGTGATGTTTGTAACATCGAACTTGCAGAAAATGACTTTCCAAATCATCTGCAAGGAAAGCGACATCTCAGAAACGTCAAATCGGCCAATTATCAACAACGATTCTTGGAGCGATCGATTTACGTTTCCCGCATGCCGCCTAATTTGAGCGTTGACAATGTTGTCAATTTTTTCAAACAATTCGGCGTTGTTGAAAGGTGCAAAGTCAGGCCCCATTTCGCCATTGTCGAATTTCAAAACAAGTGAGTCAATTCTTTGTCAGCTTTTGATTTTTCTTCACCGCTCCGTGAAATCAATTCGAAATGATTCGAGTTTTTATAAAATTTGAGCAAAAATCGTGAGCCATGAAATTGAAATTATCTTGAATTATTTGGGTATCAAAGATTCTTTTGAATTTTCTCCTTGCACGAGTTTTTGCTGCAAATTTCGGACAATTATTAAAATTCAACGCCTACAGGTCGAGAATCGCAAAACATTTTAGAGATGGAATTGTTTTTAAGAGATTTTTTTGAAGAATTCCGTTTTGTAAGCATAAGATTTTCTATCCAGAGACACGGTGAGCCTCCTACTGAATCAAAACATTTGGATGGGGTCACACAAACTTCAAATAGGAAAAGGAAAATGGAATAATCCAGGTATGCAATGAAATTTCATCATAAAACAGCCACGAAGAATTTCCCAGTTGATGATGCTGAAATTTGCAACGTTGGAATACAACGAAAAATATCTGATTTTATTGATAATTTGTTCAGGTTTCAATATCATCCAAATTTATCCAGCCGATACGCTTTTTGGGGCTTGAAATCGATCATTTTATCATCGTAATTACATTCTCCATTTAAATAACTATCTTTGCCAAATAGAAAAAAGAATTTCGTTGCATTCCAACGATGCAAACTTCAGAATCATCAAAAATATGATGCTGAAGTTTGCAACGTTGGAATACAACGAAAAATATCTGATTTTATTGACGATTTGTTCAGGTTTCAATATCATCCAAATTTATCCAGCCGATACGCTTTTTGGGGCTTGAAATCGATCATTTTATCATCGTAATTACATTCTCCATTTAAATAATTATTTTTGCCAAATAGAAAAAAGAATTTCGTTGCATTCCAACGATGCAAACTTCAGAATCATCAAAAATATGATGCTGAAGTTTGCAACGTAAGAATACAACGAAAAATATCTGATTTTATTGACGATTTGTTCAGGTTTCAATATCATCAAAATTTATCCAGTCGATATGCTTTTTGGGGCTTAAAATCGATCATTTTATCATCGTAATTACATTTTGCACTTGAATTATTACTTTTGCTAAAGATAAAAAATAATTTCGTTGCATTGCGACGATGCAAACTTCAGAGTCATCCAAATTGTATATTCTTTAAGAAAAATAAGAAACGCTTTCCTAGTTAATTATAAATTCTTAATTATTAATTATTTTTCTAAATCCGAACTGAACCATTCGCATTCTTTTCGTGTCAAAAAATCCTCTTGAAATGTAATTTCTTTTCTCTTTATAATATAAAAACAATAATTCCACATACATCGTCCTGGTGATTCAAGTGAAGAACGTTTTTGATTATCAGGTCCATCGACCCCGAAAAAGGGCGCGGACAAAAATCCAGAAAAGGTGGCAGACGAAATAGTATTTGCGGATCTTAAGACAAAGCTCCAGGCTGAAACAACGTTCGATGGTGAATTGTCAACGTTCTTAGAAACGGTGCAACAGAGTGAGGAGAAAGTTGAGAAAGATTGGCAAGTGATTGAGGCGAGTTTGCGGGAAGCCTTGAAGCCGGTATTCCCACGTTGTGAAATAAATCGTTTCGGCTCGTCGATAACGGGGCTGTGTCTCAAAGGCAGTGACTTTGACATTTACTTGGACATCCTGGAGCCAATAAACAGCGACGATTCCAAGACAGGATGGACGGCGCGGACCCTGTTCAAGGAAGTAAAATATTATCTGTACAAGAGAAGAGAAACTTTCGACAAAATCATCCCGATTCCCAAGGCGAAAACTCCGATAATAAAATTTTGTCATTCAGCGACATCGACCAATTGCGATATCTCGTTTAAAAACAATCTGGGAGTGATAAACAGTCAGCTGATAAAACGTTTGCTCTGCGTCGATGTGCGGCTCAAGCCGCTCATGATAATAATCAAATTTTGGGCGAAAACTTGCGAGCTATCGGGTCACGGTCGATTCACGAATTACGCGATCGTCATGATGGCGATATTTTATTTGCAGCAGCCAGAAACGAGCATGTTGCCGAGTATCGTAGATCTGCAGAAAAATTTCGAGCCAGGCTACCAATGGACATGCGCCAACTTTGACAAAAACATTAAATTCCCTTGTTGGGAGAACGGGGCGAGTATCACGGAGTTGCTCGTTGGTTTCTTCAAGTTTTACCTCAATTTTCCCTTCGACAAAAAGCTCATATGTCCGTTGGACGGTCACGCGCATTCGCGAGCAGATTTCGCAAAGCTCTGCGCCGAGAAGGCAGGCGACACGGACCCTTTGCAGCTGAGCAATCCGATTTGTGTGCAAGATCCGCTGGAGCTCGATTGCAACATAACGAGCGGCGTTACGGCAAAGATTCTCGTCGCGTTTCAGAGTTTTTGCGCGGTCGGTGTCGAGGTTTGCGAGCGTGCCTTGAAAAACAAAAACGAACCATTTTTACTCTCGTTGTTCACGACGTTACCCGCGGCCCAGGAAAACTTGTCGACAGCCAGAATCACGATTTTCGCATTGAAGACTCTGGCCGCCGGGTTGCCGGCGGATTTCGAGTCGAGAAACGACATCGAGGACAAAAAGAAATTCGCCACGGACAACTGGTACAGACTGACCCAGCGTTTTTTCGAAGAAACGCTGAGAAACGTTTTCAAACTGGAGGTTCAAGCGATCAAGCAAAACCGCGAAGCCAAGCAAAGAAAAATCGACAAAACTTCGGACGTGCATTCGAACGATTGCGACGAAATAGAGCTGGAATGCACCGGCAATTATTGCCTCATCGCCGGACGGAAAACCAAAAGTTCCTGTCTCGATCCGAGTCTCAGCCCCATCGCCAAAGAAACTCTCATTTCCGAGGAATTGCTGAACGAGCAAAAAAAGGCGGGCGTTAAACCCGTGAAAATCGACTTCACTTGCACCATCATCAGAGAAGAAAATCCCGTGCGATTGATCGTAAAAATGGTCGATCGCAAAAGTGCCAAAAAAAGCTTCAGACAATTTTCTTCTTTTTTGGTCACCAGGATACCGATGATTGTTAACAAACAATTGTTATACACTTTACAGTACAATAAACGTACGACTTTGTAATTCGACCAATAAAATTACAGATTTCATCTGCAAATCCTTTTTTTCCTCGCACTCTCTTTGAGCTCGGTCGGTAAAAACGAAATTGCTTGCTCGGTCGGTACATCGACACAATCCCGTCACTCACACACGCTCCGCAGCAGTTGCACACACATTGAAAAACGATTAAAAAAAATTGACATGGCGACCACCATGCGAAGGAACGTAACGAGCAAAAATAATAAAATTCAACAAATAAAAAAGAGTTTCTCGATCAACCGGACGAGATTCTAACCTCAAAATTTTCCCGAATGTTTTCGTTTACGATCCCAGATAAAAGTATCGATTCGTACTTGAGGAAAAACTCAAATAAACTGTAAAATCGGATGATCGCTGTGGTAAAGCATCGGGCCAATCCGTAGGTGTCTAAAAATCTTTAACGTTTTTCTCTATTTTGGTTTAAATTGTCATTCGCTTGGAAACACGGCCGATTTTTTGCGGGAATTCCTTTCCAAAGTGACTTTTGTCATTTTGTCCGTGTTTGATTCTCAACGTGTAATAATTCGCACCGAAGATGAGCGAGGTAAGCGCGACTAGCCAAGTTCCTAAAGATTCGAACGTCGAGAAGCCCGAAATATCGTCCGAGGCTGCCGAACGCGACGATAATTCCGACGATAACAAATTGGACAACGACGACGTGCAACGCGCCATCGACGGACTCGCCGACATTCCCGATGACAAACTCCAGGAGTTTCTCAACGACAAAGATTTCATCGAAGGATTAGACGTCGTCGACGCGTGGGAAGGCGGCACCGACAAATCCCCCTCGTCTTCCAAAGGCACGCGCACCAAGGAACGCGAACGCACCAAATCGTCGAGGTAGCCCAACGGAGAGCGACACGTATTTTGCCCCGAGACAACTCGTTGATCCTCAAACTTTCCAAATCACGAATAATTATGAATTTTATCGATTAAGACTACGCGAACCCTTAACGTTAAGAAATTACGAGTAAAATTATTGTTGCGTGTGCAAAAAATCAAAAAATGCCTTTTCAAAAAAATTTTCACCATAAAAAACCAAAATCCCGAGACAAAAACTCAAGAAAATGAAGAAATTTTGATTAATATTTTAATAATCATTAATTTTCTTGGTTAACGAGCCAAAAATTTGCATTTTTTCAGAGATTTTTGTGTTGAAAATTATGGAATATTTGTCAGGCTGGAGTTTTGCGATTTAAAACGATGTGATAGCAACAGACGGATTGTAGGGAGCGTCCGAGGAGAGAGCGTAGGAGTTGGCACAATCGAGAGCGAGAGCGCGCCAGGAGGGAGGAAAGGAGACGGGAAGACGTGCGGCGCGACCCGTCCAAGAGTTCCAAAGACATAGAACGAGATAAAATGCGCACGAAGAAGGACACGGCGAGGAAAATGCTCGCGGAGAAGGAAAAGGCCATCAAGAATCTTCTGGAGTCTGACGACGTCGTACCACCCGGCACGGAGGTCGAAGCCATTCAGAACATCACGGACAAACAACAGATTTCTGAGCGTACGTCGACCAGGAGCCGGAGGAGCCGGGAGCGGAGGAGGAGCCAGGAAAGACGACCGGCCGTATCACCCAGAAGAAGGAGCACCGAAAGGATTAGATCGAGTCCCACTCGCCGCATCAGCGATGAGAGACGACCGCTCAGAGTCACTCCGGAGAGACGAAAAAGTTGGGAACGCCGTGCCAGTAGAGACAGAAGTTTGGAACGCCACAGACGGCGCGAAGAACGGTAAGAAAAAAAATGATGCTGAAGTTTGCAACGTTGGAATGCAACGAAAAATATTTGAATTTATTGATAATTCGTTCAATTTTCAACGTGATCCCAAATTTTCAAGCCAATATGCTTTTTGGGTGGCAAAAATCGATCATTTTATCATCGTAATTACATTTTGCGCTTGAATTATCATTTTCGCTAAGGATAAAAAACGGATTTCGTTGCATTCCAACGATGCAAACGTCAGAGTCATAGAAAATAATGGAATTTTCCTCTATTCAACTTTTTGTTTCCCATCACTTTTTCTTATTGGCCGGCTTTTCGAATTGGTCGATTCAAGGATGCATAAAAAATGCATAAATATGCATAAAATGCATAAAAAATAATTTATAATAATTAATTAATTCAATTATCACTATTAAATAAAATTATTATTATTAATAAAATTATTATTATTGCATAAAATTATTTAAAATTATATTAAAAATAATTTCATGCAATAATAATAATTTTATTAATAACAATGATTTTATTTAATAATAATAATAATTTATTATAAAGTATTTTTAATGCATTTCATGCATAAAAAATGATTTTTAATAGTTTATAATAATTATTAAAAATAATTTTATGCATAAAAAATACATAAATAATAATAATAATGATAATAATAAAGAAAAAATGCATAAATGCATATGGATGCATAAAAAATGCATAAATTTTGATGCTTGAAACGAACAACTACCAGATGCTGTTTCGTACTTTTCAAATGTGTCGAGAATCTCGAATTTGACTCGTCAGGCAAATGAGAAACTGTGTGTGTACGTTGTTGATGGAAAATTCCAAGATAATTAGTCAAGAAATCAGATAAATACATAGTTCTTAGTAAAATGCATTGGCCGTCGAATAAAATTCGCAGCGAAATGAGAAACGCTGCCCGCAGAAGCAGATCGCGAGATCGTCACAGAAGCCGAAGCGGCGATCGTTACAGAAAGCGTTGTTGGAGTCGTTCGCCGAATGCACGTCGTTCGACGAGCAGAAGGCGTTCGAATTCGAGACGTCGAAGCCGCACGAAATCGCCAGAGCGTCGAGTCACGCGGAAACGTTCGCCGTTTATCAACGAGATCGCCAGGCAATTCGGCGCCGAAGGATTAATGCCAGGAGGACAAACGCCAGGATTTTTGCCGGGGATTCCGCCGCTTTTGAACGCGCCGTTTTCCCAGGATCAAATTTCGCCCGTTCCGCCTCCAACGTCCATGCAACAATTTATGCATCACCCTGGGCCGCCCGGACCATCGGGAATGCACATGCAACCAGCAGGAAATCAACAATTCATCAATTTCGATCCAAGAAACGCCATCAATTTCGATGCAGCACGAGGCCCGCTCCTTCACACACCGCAACCGGATTTTTCCGCCGCACCGATCATGTACAACCAACCGAATCAGTCGCGACCTCTCCAGCAACAACAACACGCTCTGATCGGTCCTCCGATGCTGTCGATGCCGATGACATCGCCTCAGCCAGTCCCAGCGCCCGTGGAATCCTCCGCATCAATGAATTACCTTCAAAATCGCGGCGTTCCGACCATTCCCACAGAAACGCTTCAGCTCCACATGGAAATGACGAATCGTCGGGGCAAATCACCGAACCCACCGTACACGAATCTCCACGGGAATTCATCGGCGTACAATGGCATCGAACCGCATCATCTGGAACGCCTGAAAACTCCGGATCCGCCGGTCATCTCAAAAGTAACGATAGTGTTTCAAACTTTTATCCTCAAAACCCATAAAAAATTACATGAAAAAACAATTCTAGATCTCTTAATTATTAATCATTTCGAACACGTTACAGCCTTTCGAAAAGACGAGTTTGTCCAGCCTGTTGGAAGCATCGGTGTCTGCTAAAGGTGCGCACCAATTGCTTTTATTTTTACACTACACTCGAACTCGAGTTTCCTCGTTTTCATCGATTCGCTCTCGAATTTAACTCATTTCTGTAATCCGCTGGTCAGATTCGTGCTCAAGGTCGTCTATCAGTTGCTCGAGTGTGAGAAAATCGGTGAAAAACATGACTCTGAAGTTTGCATCGTTGAAATGCAACGAAATTATTTTTTCTGTATGGCAAAAATAATTATTTCAGTGGAGAATCTAATTACGATGACAAAATGATCGATTTCGACACTCGAAAAGCATATCGGCTCGAAAAATTTGGATTACATTGAAAATTCAACGAATCATCAATAAAATTAAACATTTTTCGTTGCATTCCGACGTTGCAAACTTCAGCATCATTGAAAAACCAGATTCGCGTCTTTCCTGACCGAGCTTGATATTTCGAAACTGAGAAAAGTTACGACGTTCAAGTTTGCATCGTTGGAATGCAACGAAATTCTTTTTATATTCGGAAAAAATAATTATTTGAATGGAAAATGTAATTACGATGATGAAATGATCGATTTTTCCAGTCCGAAAAGCATGTAGGGTCGAAAAATTTGGTTGACATTGAAAATTGCATGAATCATTAACAAAATCAAATATATTTCGTTGCATTCCAACGTCGCAGACTTCAGCATCATTTCGACCGAACAAATTATCGTGGCAACATGAAAAAAATTCTTTTCCCACTCATTTCAATAATTTGTTTACATTCCTACGACCTTGAAGTTTGCATCGTTGGAAGGCAACGAAATTCTTTGTTTTCTGTGGCCAAGCTTATTATTTAAATGCAGATTGTAATTACGAGCTTGAAACGATCGATTTTTCCGACCCAAAAAGTAGATCGTTTCAAAAAATTTTGATTATTTTAAAAACTCAACAAATCATCAATGAAAAGGAATATTTTTCGTTGAATTCCAACGTTGCGAACTTCAGCGTCATGCAAAGTTACCGTTTTGCCTCTGACGGATAAAAAAAAACTCGTAACTTCATGAAATATCGAGCCTCTCGGAATAAAACGCGTATCAACAGCGTTTTTAATCGATCTCGCAACTGACAGATCGCCTTAATATTCACACAAGATTTTTGCCAAGTTCCAAGCACAAATTTGACCCACCAAAGATTAATTAACACCACAGCATGCCTCGTTAACGAAGGAAAATGTTTAAAACTATAGATTGCACGGAGATCAACTAAAAAATGCAAATTTTCGATGTCATGCAGAAATCGAGATTGTTCGATGGATCGTCCTCGTTTTCCATTCGATTTTCTTGCACCGCGTGTTTTTTTTTTCTGCGAAAAGTTTTCTACGAATTCACCGCGTAGAGTATTTTGCGACCTACAAAAAAAGATGCGGTGCATAAAAATAGGTTTAGACGTCGGATTATTTATTGAAAAATTTGCATTACTTCGTGATTTCGCAATCTATCGTTATTGGAAGTTTTTTTCGTCAATGAGTCACGCCGCGATTGAGAATTCTTGGCGCGAGATCGTACGGAAAATTTCGCGATTATTTGGTCGGCTCGAAAGTGTTTTTTTTTCATCTTTTCAAATTTTTTAGATTCCTCCACCGTTCCGGTTTTGTATCCAGGTGAGAAAATGTTTTTTTTTCTTTTTTATTCATCGGCAACGAGTTTGACTCACTGCCGAGCTGGCGGGATCTGAACATTCGAACGGCAGGAATGAATTGTCGTGGTTTTATTGTTTTTACACACAGTGCTCCGAAAAAGTTCGTGCATGATGAAAAGTTGAGCGCGTAATACAATAAATGATTTTAAAAAACATCAAGTGGCTGGTGCGATAATTAACGATTTTGTGAATGATATTTTGTTTTCTCATTTTCGGACACGATCAGGATTCAATCCGGAGATATTGCGACAGTGCGAGCTCGCGTTACGCGAGTTACCGGCCGAAGATCGACGCTTCAAGGTCAAAGGACGATTCTTCTTTGATCCAAGAAAGGACGACGCGAATCCCATAATCGAGGACTCTGGATCAAACTCGATATTGCTGCGTGCCGGAAGGGGCAAATTGCTTTGGGAACAGACGGAAAAAACGCAAAACTCGAGCGAGACATCGCGAGCAGCGGTGGAAACTCATCAGAAAATTTGCCAGACGGACGAACCCGCGACCGAGTGTAAAGCTGTGCAGGTCGAGATGAAACCAAAGACCGTCGATTTTGGCCAACAATTATTTCCCGGCGAGCTCCAACAAACAGCCAAAGAAGAATCGAAACGTCCCATCATGGATCGTCTCGATTGGAACGTCCGGGACAATAATTACGATTATCCCAACGAACTCAGGGACACCGACGACTTGCGCTGGACCTTGAACAATTGGTCGAATCGGGCAATATCGCCGAACGACGTATTGGAAGTTGATCGCCGATTAAACACGCCGCCTTTGAGCGCAATGGGCCGCGGCGATCATCGCGGAATGCCTTCGTCCACTCGTTCCCGGGACAATTATCCCTTCCGCAGAAGCTCCTCGCGCGAGCATTATTCGCGGGATCGTTTCAGTCCATCGTATCGAAGATCGATCGAACGTCCAGAAGACTTTCACGATGTGAGAAGCGACCATAGTCGAGGAGAGAGTCCAATGGTTCTGGAGGATCCACCGGACGAGGTTGAAGTTCTGGACGACGATCATTACTCGAGGGGCTCGGATTGGCGATCGCCTCGTGGTAGTTCGAGTTTCGGCCCGACGAGCGCTCTCCAAAAGCTCCGAAATCTACGAGGAAACGTTTCCGGTAGACCGTATCGTGGGAGAGGCGGATTTTGTGGGAAATACTGAAAAAAAATCGCCCAAAAACGAGACGCGCCTAAAAAAAACAAGCAAAAAATTGCTTGATCGATCGATTCGTAATTAATTGCGTGGCAATTAATTTAGAACGATCGTACGGAGCTGGAAGATTTTTTGTTTTTTTTTATTTCAATCAAACATCACTCGCGAGTGGTCACTAAAAATCTTCGATCTAAACTTTAGCATGTCCGAGTGTTTCGGAATCCAATTTTGAGCCATTTCAAGGCAAAATGGATTATGAAACACACACGCCGTGGACGAGAGTCCCGAGTCCTAAAATCCTCAACATTTCGGGCAGCAACATTCTCGTTTGCCCCCCAGATGCAGAGAAACTTTTTGATAAAGCGAAAAACTTCTTTTGCATCGTTGGTGATTTAGACGTTCGGCGTATTCGTCTTGATCAAATATTTTACGTGTAGATAACAGTAAAAACAAATAGTACGTCAACGACTGTGCGTAAAAGTTGAATAATAAAATATTTATATATTTTTTTTCATCCCAGTTGTTGCTTTTTTCGTTCTCAATAAAGAGTTTTTTTCTACCTGTACGTGTGCAAAACTGTCATTGTATAAAAATAAAAAACAAATCGACATTCGGTTTGGGCAGAGCGCTGCAGCGTCGGAATTTCAACGTTTCATTATTTCCAACACACGAGCGAGACGAATATATGTACAGAATATTTCTCCTGAATAAATAAACAAAAGTTATTAACGCCATCGTATCTGGAGTATGAAAAAGTGTCTCTTTATTTATTATAGAATTAAAAAACCAAAATGCAGCAAAGTTACTGCCGGAGATACGATTTCGCATTCAAATTTCCCGCCTCAGCGATGGTGGCGCCTCTAGCGTCGGAATGGCGAACTAGCGGTCGGTTGGCAACGCCGTTTGATGGGGAAAAAATTCGAACATGTTGTAAGAAAACGTGAAATGTTGGGAAACGATGAAAAATTGATGGCAGAGTACGAAATAAAAATGTTGCGAAGAAAATTGAGTATTCGCGGGGATTACGATCGGAAGGAGTTGGAAAAAATGTGAAAATATGGTCGAAATGAGATCGACTGGGAATTGCGTTGGTTGGATTTTCTTGTCGTCAAGCGAGCAGTTGTAAAGTTGGCAGAACTGTGATTGAATCGGGACACGAGAGGCCGGCGGGGTGGGAGGCGGGGATTGGGTACAGCGCCAATACAACGGTAGCGGGCGTCTCGCGAACCAGGCGGGGCATGGGACGTAAGGCTCCATGTTCGCCCGTGAAAGCGATGCGGTGTGCCCGCGGTTAGGGCGTGCAGTTCTCGTGTTCCTCGTGCGGCATCGCGGCATTTTTTTTTAATCAAACAAACATACGAAACAAGCCCCAAAGTAAAAAGGTGTAAAAGGCCGCTCGTAGGATCGTTATTGAGAATCGCGATAATAACGGGGATTAATTGGTGATTTGGTGAGTGTGATATACGTTTAACGGTGCAAAGACGCTGGGCGTCGTGGGTTGACGATAAATACAAGTGCGCGCTTAAGTGTGTGTGCGTGTGTGCGTGCGTGTACGTCTGTGTCCGTGTGTGTGCGTTAACGAGAAAGAGAGACGAAAGAGTCTCGACGACGACGACGACGACGACGTCGTCGACGAGGAGGACGTCGAGAGTTTTAGTGCGTCGGTGAATATTCTTCGAAGCGTGTCGTCCCCTTTCGCGCCCCTCACGCGATTTTCAAACAACAACGACGAGCGCGAATGCACCGCGATTGTGAACCAAGAAAACTCAGTTAAATAATAAAAGCCGAAGAAACGAGAGAGAGAGAGCGAGAAACAAAAAGGAGCAAATAATTTAAATAATAATAATAATAAACGACGTGAGAGGACGGAAACCCGCCAAACACGTCGTGTCGCGATTCCGCGCGCCCGAGATACAGAAAGAGAGAGAGAGAGAAGGAGAGAGTGAAGAAAAAAAACGTGTGAGAAAGAGAAAAATATAAAAAATAAAAGTGCGCGTCCGGGGCAAGGGGGGAGAAAGATCAGAGCCTTATCGTCGTCGTCTGCCGGCGCGCCTCCCAGCGGACGATCTACCTACACGTAGAGATCGTTTCCAAGTGCGCGTCAAGTGAGAAAAAATACGAATACACGAGGATAGATCGCGTGCGTGTGGCCTCGGAGAATATTGACGAAGAAACACGAAAAAACGCAAGAAATCATTCGACCAGCGCAGAGTTTACGCGGTGACAACGAGGTTTGTGACGTACCACTTGATATTATTCCTCGCCATTTACTCCTATACATAAATATCACCCATCGCGCCCCCCCCCCCCCACCCGCCCCTCCCCCTCCCCTCTCTCTCGCTCTACACTTTTCTCTTTCTTCCATAGCGTCGAGCTGAGCAGTGCTGCTTGCGCGCAAACCAAGAAAGAGAGCAGGCAGAGAGAGAGAGAAGCGGAGAAACTGCCGATAGCCCAGTGTGGGGGTTTTGTTATTATTTTGCCGTGGTGCTTTTGACCCTTTGCGCGGGCGAGTTCACTGTGCACCGAGGACGCGGGGGTGTTCGGTTTCGCGCGTGTCTTTCCCTCCGTCTGTCTGTCCTGCGTAACGCCAACAGCGCGCGTGTCGATTCTTCACATATATATCTATTTAAATACACACAGACACGATTACATGCGTGTCGACACACGGGAATCGTCGTTATTGTGCGTCAAGGGGCGCTAGACACGCGGACTTTTTATTTTTCAGTCCATGTCGCTTCGTAACCGTTTTTTTTCTCACTCTCAATTTTCCCATTCGATATGAAACATTTCGAAGCGATTTTTACTCTCGTTATTATTCATTATCGAGCTTCCTTTGATTTTGACGCTTTTTCGACCACTTGTCTATCCAAAAACACGTTTACATCGTTTACATACAACGAGCGAGTTACGCGCGCAGCTAGCGGCCCGCAGTCGTCGTCCGCGTTTCGACGAGCCACCGTCGCGACGTGCAGACGTCACGGGGAGGGGGAAACGGCCTTTTTTTTTCTTTCTCATCTTTTCTCGCGCGTCGCTCGCGTTTCTCGATCGAGTCGCAGGAAAATGAAGAAAATTCCGGTACTGACGATTTTATTATCGTTTTTTTTTTTGCTTTCGGAGAATTTCCGTTTCGACGAACTTTCGAACGCTCATTTCGCGCTGATTCGTCCTTTTCTTTCCTCTCCGACACTCTGCGAACCGAGAACACCAGCGTGTCTGTTCTTTTTTGTCCTCTTCGTTACACAGCCTATTCGTATACCCGCGCCGCCTCTGTTTGTGTGTGCGTTCGTCGGCCCCAGCCAGAGAGAGACGGAGAAGGAAAATCGAGCTTCGTATACCACGTGATCGAACGTTGTCAGGCTCCCTAGCAATACGCGATTCTGTCTCTCTCTCGATCGCGCGTGTGCCAATGGCAATAACCCGATTCGAATGCGATCGAGAACAATACACGAAATCTTGAAAAGTTCGACCAGACTAACGGACAGAAAAAACGAGAAGCCAAAGGCGAGAGAGAGAGAGAGAAAACCGAGATTCTCTCTTTTTCTTTTCGATACCTCGTTTCCATTTGTTCGGATCGACGCGTGATCGCACATTGTTGTCAAGTGCCGCGCGTTTTCCTCGAGAAATCACGCGCAGTTGCTTTTCTCTCGTTTTTTCAACGCGTTTGTTTCGTTCGATGAAAAAACGACGATAACGTGCAAAATTTCATGACTCTCAAGTTTGCATCGTTGCAATGCAACGAAATTCGTTTTTTATCTTTGACTTAAATAATTATTCGAATGCAGATTGTAATTACGATGATAAAATGATCGATTTTAAGCCCCAAAAACGCAAATCGGCTCGAAATATTTCGATGACATTGAAAATTCAACGAATCAGCAATAAAATTCAATCTTTTTCGTGTTTTTGTTCAAGTTTGCACACTGAAAATTCAATTTTGTCAAAAAACGTCGATATTTTTTGTTGAATACGGCGAACTAAATATTTTGGGATCATTTCAAAATTTTCGTTATTTTTCATTGTAACGCAACTGTCAGCTAAATTTACGATTGGAATGACAAAAATTTACTTTCCGAAAAGATTTTCCACAATGTTTTTTGCTGGAATGACAAAATTTTCGTCATTTTTCGAAAAACGTTTAATTTAACGTATCCAACAAAATTTTCTTTTCAGTGCAGCGTTGAAATGCAACGAAATTCCGTTTTTTTCTTGAGCAGAGCTCGAAATTTTTATTCAAGACAATAAAACGATTTTTTTCAAGTATAAAAAACAAAAATCGGCGCGCGAATCGTCATGGTTTTCGAAATTGAACAAAAAATCTATAGAAAATGCACATTTCGTTGCATTCCAACGCTGCAAACTTCAGCATCATAAAATTCAATGACCCTGAAGTTTGCAACGTTTTTTCGCAACGAAATAGAATTGAAAAAAAAAATGAATAATAAACTTTTTTATTTCACGAATAGTCTCGGTTGATTAAAAAACTCGAGAAAACGAAGTTTTGCGGAAATCGTATCTCCGGAACACCCCTATTTTAAGGGTTGAAATGTAAAACTAATTTTACTATCCACAGTATGGCGATAATAATTTTTTTTTTTCGTGAATAAGGTTAAGGGACAGAACTCGATGCTGAAAAAAAATTAGCGTCACCATCGCAACTCCGGAACACCTCTTTAAGGGGGTGAAATTGAAAAAAAAAAATATATCACTCGTCGTATGAGGATAATAATTTTTTTTATTGCATAGATACGTTAGAGGGGTGGAAAATGATGAAAAAAAAAAATGGCATCAACAACGCAACTTGGGAACCCCTTTTTAAGGGGGTAAAGTTGTGAAGGAAAATTATATCAACCGACGTATGGGGATAATAATTTTTTTTATTGCATGGATCAGTTGGAGGGATAGGACTTGATGAGGGAAAAAATTGGCGACAACATTGCAACCCCGGAACACCGCTTAAAGGGGGTGAAATTTAAAAAAAAAATCATATTACCCGCCGTATGGAGATAATAATTTTTTTTATTACATGGGTAGCTTAGAGAGATCAGACTTGCTAGGAAAAAAAATTAGCGTCACCATCGCAACTCCGGAACACCTCTTTAAGGGGATGAAATTGAAAAAAAAAATATATCACTCGTCGTATGAGGATAATAATTTTTTTTATTGCATAGATACGTTAGAGGGGTGGAAAATGATGAGAAAAAAAATTGGCATCGACAAGGCAACTTGGGAACCCTTTTTTAAGGGGGTAAAGTTGTGAAGGAAAATTATATCAACCGACGTATGGGGATAATAATTTTTTTTATTGCATGGATAAGTTGGAAGGATAGGACTTGATAAGGGAAAAAATTGGCGTCAGCATTGCAACCCCGGAACACCGCTTAAAAGGGGTGAAATTTGCAAAAAAAAATTTTGTTTCCATCAAATCCCACCGCTTTAACCTATCCATTTCATCCGCGACAAAGAAGATTAGCATTCTTATACGGTGGTTGATGAGATAATTTTTTCAATTTTACCCCCTTAAAGCGGTGTTCCCAAGTTGCGGTCGTGACGCTATTTTTTTTCCCCACAAAGTCTGATCTCTAGAAACTATCCATGCAATAAAAAAAATTATTATCTTCGTGCAGCGGGTGATGGATTTTTTTTTTCAAATTTAACCCCCTTTAAGCGATGTTCCGGGGTTGCAATGCTGACGCTAATTTTTTTCCTCATCAAGTCTCACCCCTCCAACTTATACATGCAATAAAAAAAATTATTATTTTCATACCGCGGGTGATGTGATTTTTTTTTTAAATTTCACCCCTTAAAGTGGTGTTCCCGAGTTGCGATACCGAGGCCAATTTTTTTCCATGTCAAGTCCAATCTCTCGGAACTATCCACGCAATAAAAAAAATTATTATTCTCATACGGCTGGTGATATGATTTTTGTATTTAATTTCACCCCCTTAAAGAGGTGTTCCCAAATTGCGATGGTGACGTTAATTTTTTTTCCTATCAAGTCCGATCTCTCCAAGTTGCTCATGCAATAAAAAAAATTATTATCTTCATACGGCGGGTTATATGATTTTTTTTTCAGATTTCACCCCCTTAAAGTGGTGTTCCCGAGTTGCGATGCCGACGAAAATTTTTTTCCTCATCAAGTCTCATCCCTCCAACTTATCCATACAATAAAAAAAATTATTATTTTCATACGGCAGGTGATATGACTTTTTTTTTCAAATTTCACCCCCTTTAAGCGGTGTTCCGGAGTTGCAATGCTGACGCTAATTTACTTCCTCATCAAGTCTCACCCCTCCAACTTATACATGCAATAAAAAAAATTATTATTTTCATACCGCGGGTGATGTGATTTTTTTTTTAAATTTCACCCCTTAAAGTGGTGTTCCCGAGTTGCGATACCGAGGCCAATTTTTTTCCATGTCAAGTCCAATCTCTCGGAACTATCCACGCAATAAAAAAAATTATTATTCTCATACGGCTGGTGATATGATTTTTGTATTTAATTTCACCCCCTTAAAGAGGTGTTCCCAAATTGCGATGGTGACGTTAATTTTTTTTCCTATCAAGTCCGATCTCTCCAAGTTGCTCATGCAATAAAAAAAATTATTATCTTCATACGGCGGGTTATATGATTTTTTTTTCAGATTTCACCCCCTTAAAGTGGTGTTCCCGAGTTGCGATGCCGACGAAAATTTTTTTCCTCATCAAGTCTCATCCCTCCAACTTATCCATACAATAAAAAAAATTATTATTTTCATACGGCAGGTGATATGACTTTTTTTTTCAAATTTCACCCCCTTTAAGCGGTGTTCCGGAGTTGCAATGCTGACGCTAATTTACTTCCTCATCAAGTCTCACCCCTCCAACTTATACATGCAATAAAAAAAATTATTATTTTCATACCGCGGGTGATGTGATTTTTTTTTTAAATTTCACCCCTTAAAGTGGTGTTCCCGAGTTGCGATACCGAGGCCAATTTTTTTCCATGTCAAGTCCAATCTCTCGGAACTATCCACGCAATAAAAAAAATTATTATTCTCATACGGCTGGTGATATGATTTTTGTATTTAATTTCACCCCCTTAAAGAGGTGTTCCCAAATTGCGATGGTGACGTTAATTTTTTTTCCTATCAAGTCCGATCTCTCCAAGTTGCTCATGCAATAAAAAAAATTATTATCTTCATACGGCGGGTTATATGATTTTTTTTTCAGATTTCACCCCCTTAAAGTGGTGTTCCCGAGTTGCGATGCCGACGAAAATTTTTTTCCTCATCAAGTCTCATCCCTCCAACTTATCCATACAATAAAAAAAATTATTATTTTCATACGGCAGGTGATATGACTTTTTTTTTCAAATTTCACCCCCTTTAAGCGGTGTTCCGGAGTTGCAATGCTGACGCTAATTTATTTCCTCATCAAGTCTCACCCCTCCAACTTATACATGCAATAAAAAAAATTATTATTTTCATACCGCGGGTGATATGATTTTTTTTTCAAATTTCACCCCCTTTAAAGCGGTGTTCCGGGGTTGCAATGCTGACGCTAATTTTTTTCCTCATCAAGTCTCACCCCTCCAACTTATACATGCAATAAAAAAAATTATTATTTTCATACCGCGGGTGATATGATTTTTTTTTCAAATTTCACCCCCTTTAAGCGGTGTTCCGGAGTTGCAATGCTGACGCTAATTTTTTTCCCCATCAAGTCTCACCCCTCCAACTTATATATCCAATAAAAAAAATTATTATTTTCATACCGCGGGTGATATGATTTTTTTTTCAAACTTCACCCCCTTTAAGCGGTGTTCCGGGGTTGCAATGCTGACGCTAATTTTTTTCCTCATCAAGTCTCACCCCTCCAACTTATACATGCAATAAAAAAAATTATTATTTTCATACCGCGGGTGATATGATTTTTTTTTCAAACTTCACCCCCTTTAAGCGGTCTTCCGGGGTTGCAATGCTGACGCTAATTTTTTTCCTGATCAAGTTTCACCCCTCCAACTTATACATGCAATAAAAAAAATTATTATTCTCATACGGCGGGTGATATGATTTTTTTTTTCAATCTCACCCCCTTAAAGAGGTGTTCCCAAGTTTCGATGGTGACGTTAATTTTTTCTCCTATCAAGTCCGATCTCTCCAAGCTGCCCATGCAATAAAAAAAATTATTATCCTCATACGACGGGTGCTATGATTTTTTTCTTTACATTTTAGCCCTTTAAGAGTCATCGAGCTCACGTGAATAACTTGGAATCAAGGCTAGCGCCTCTAGCTGCAAAAAGCCTGACGTCATTGCGATTCGACACTAGCGCTGGTGACGGCTATCGCAGCAGTCACTTTCACAGCTGATTTTTTCCCATGTTATATTCGAATGTGAGCACGGATGCCGTCGCCGTCATATTCTTATGCCAGATTTTTTCAGTCTCACCATTTTCTCTCAAGGACACTTTTTTTCCGGCCTCGAGTAGCTCATTCGATCGAGAATGAGATGAAACGCGTTTTTGGCCTATCGCGGGAGAAGATTTTTTTTTTATTAGAAAAATTTCAAAGTCCCGAAAACCTCGAATCTGCATTTCGATAAACTAGTTATTGTTGCTTGCAACAACGGCGACGGGATGCGTGCTCACATTCGAATATAACATGGGAAAAAATCAGCTGTGAAAGTGACTCCTGCGATAGCCGTCACCAGCGCTAGTGTCGAATCGCAATGACGTCAGGCTTTTTGCAGCTAGAGGCGCTAGCCTTGATTCCAAGTTATTCACGTGAGCTCGATGACTCTTAAAGAGCTAGAATGTAAAGAAAAAATCATATCACCTGTCGTATGAGGATAATAATTTTTTTTATTGCATGGATAGGTTGCAGGAGTGGCAAATGATGAGAAAAAAAATTGGCATTGGCATCGCAACTTGGGAACACTTTTTTAAGGGGGTGAAATTTGAAAAAAAAATCATATCACCCGCGGTATGAAAATAATAATTTTTTTTATTGCATGTATAAGTTGGAGGGGTGAGACTTGATGAGGAAAAAAATTAGCGTCAGCATTGCAACCCCGGAACATCGCTTAAAGGGGGTGAAATTTGAACAAAAAATCATATCACCCGCGGTATGAAAATAATAATTTTTTTTATTGCATGTATAAGTTGGAAGGGTGAGACTTGATGAGGAAATAAATTAGCGTCAGTATTGCAACCCCGGAACACCGCTTAAAGGGGGTGGAATTTGAAAAAAAAATCATATCACACGCGGTATGAAAATAATAATTTTTTTTATTGCATGTATAAGTTGGAGGGATGAGACTTGATGAGGAAATAAATTAGCGTTAGCATTGCAACCCCGGAACACCACTTAAAGGGGGTGAAATTTGAAAAAAAAAGTCATATCACCTGCCGTATGAAAATAATAATTTTTTTTTATTGCATGGATAAGTTGGAGGGATGAGACTTGATGAGGAAAAAAATTTTCGTCGGCATCGCAACTCGGGAACACCACTTTAAGGGGGTGAAATCTGAAAAAAAAATCATATAACCCGCCGTATGAAGATAATAATTTTTTTTATTGCATGAGCAACTTGGAGAGATCGGACTTGATAGGAAAAAAAATTAACGTCACCATCGCAATTTGGGAACACCTCTTTAAGGGGGTGAAATTAAACACAAAAATCATATCACCAGCCGTATGAGAATAATAATTTTTTTTATTGCGTGGATAGTTCCGAGAGATTGGACTTGACATGGAAAAAAATTGGCCTCGGTATCGCAACTCGGGAACACCACTTTAAGGGGGTGAAATTGAAAAAAAAATCACATCACCCACCGTATGAAAATAACAATTTTTTTTTATTGCATGGATAAGTTGGAGGGATGAGACTTGATGACGGAAAAAACTGGCGTCGGCATCGCAACTCGGGAACACCGCTTAAAGTGGGTTAAATTTGAAAAAAAAAATCCATCACCCGCTGCACGAAGATAATA
Source organism: Diadegma fenestrale (assembly GCA_037043255.1). Taxonomy (NCBI): domain Eukaryota; kingdom Metazoa; phylum Arthropoda; class Insecta; order Hymenoptera; family Ichneumonidae; genus Diadegma; species Diadegma fenestrale. The sequence continues at coordinate 14,308,803 of CM073317.1, forward strand.
ATTTTTTTTATTGCATGGATAGTTTCTAGAGATCAGACTTTGTGGGGAAAAAAAATAGCGTCACGACCGCAACTTGGGAACACCGCTTTAAGGGGGTAAAATTGAAAAAATTATCTCATCAACCACCGTATAAGAATGCTAATCTTCTTTGTCGCGGATGAAATGGATAGGTTAAAGCGGTGGGATTTGATGGAAAAAAATTTTTTTTTTTCAAATTTCACCCTTTTTAAGCGGTGTTCCCGGGTTGCTATGCTGGTGCTAATTTTTCCCCTCATCAAGTCTCATTCCTCCAACTTGTCCATGCAATAAAAAAAAATTATTACCCCCATACGCCGGTTGATATGATTTTCTTTACAATTTTACCCCCTTAAAAAGGGGTTCCCAAGTTGCGTTGTTGATGCCAATTTTTTTCTCATCATTTGTCACCCCTCTAACTTATCTATGTAATAAAGAAAATTATTATCGTCATACGGCGGGTGATATGAATTTTTTTTTCAATCTCACCCCCTTAAAGAGGTGTTCCCAAAGTGCGATGGTGACGTTAATTTTTTTTCCTAGCAAGTCTGATCTCTCTAAGCTACCCATGTAATAAAAAAAATTATTATCTCCATACGGCGGGTAATATGATTTTTTTTTTAATTTCACCTCCTTTAAGCGGTGTTCCGGGGTTGCAATGTTGTCGCCAATTTTTTCCCTCATCAAGTCCTATTCCTACAACTGATCCATGCAATAAAAAAAATTATTATCCCCATACGTCGGTTGATATAATTTTCCTTCACAACTTTACCCCCTTAAAAAAGGGTTCCCAAGTTGCCTTGTCGATGCCAATTTTTTTTCTCATCATTTTCCACCCCTCTAACGTATCTATGCAATAAAAAAAATTATTATCCTCATACGACGAGTGATATATTTTTTTTTTCAATTTCATCCCCTTAAAGAGGTGTTCCGGAGTTGCGATGGTGACGCTAATTTTTTTTCCTAGCAAGTCTGATCTCTCTAAGCTACCCATGTAATAAAAAAAATTATTATCTCCATACGGCGGGTAATATGATTTTTTTTTTAAATTTCACCCCCTTTAAGCGGTGTTCCGGGGTTGCAATGTTGTCGCCAATTTTTTCCCTCATCAAGTCCTATCCCTCCAACTGATCCATGCAATAAAAAAAATTATTATCCCCATACGTCGGTTGATATAATTTTCCTTCACAACTTTACCCCCTTAAAAAGGGGTTCCCAAGTTGCGTTGTTGATGCCATTTTTTTTTTTCATCATTTTCCACCCCTCTAACGTATCTATGCAATAAAAAAAATTATTATCCTCATACGACGAGTGATATATTTTTTTTTTCAATTTCACCCCCTTAAAGAGGTGTTCCGGAGTTGCGATGGTGACGCTAATTTTTTTTCAGCATCGAGTTCTGTCCCTTAACCTTATTCACGAAAAAAAAAAAATTATTATCGCCATACTGTGGATAGTAAAATTAGTTTTACATTTCAACCCTTAAAATAGGGGTGTTCCGGAGATACGATTTCCGTAAAACTTCGTTTTCTCGAGTTTTTTAATCAACCGAGACTATTCGTGAAATAAAAAAGTTTATTATTCATTTTTTTTTTCAATTCTATTTCGTTGCGAAAAAACGTTGCAAACTTCAGGGTCATATTCATGAATTCACATTCGCGCGAATGTCCTGGAACATGTGGACCGAATGACTGAAGTTTGCAACGTTGAAATTCAACGAAAAATTTTGAAAATCATGGAAATGTTTCATGTCTATTGAGTTTTTGGGCCCTGGAAAGACGAAAAAACAGAATTTCGTTGCATTCCAACGATGCAAACTTCGACAACGTGTGAAGCGAACGTTTAGCCTCGAAATTCGTATCTGACTCTGGTAAATAGGGGCAAAAATCGGCTAAAGCGCGTGGTGCTGTCACAACACCATCGTCCCCTTTCTCTTCGCTTTTCTCCTCCCCCCTCCCACGTATTTTTCCTCCTCGCGAATTTCCGACATTTTGAATGCCCCTTCACGAATCGTTTACGTCTCGCGAACGTGCTCACGTGCCATTCGTACTCGAGCTCGCACAATCGTCTCGTCCATATTTTTCAAAAAGCAGGTTTTTACATTTTTTCAATAATTTTCACATAAATTAACCAACAAATATTTTTTTTCACGCGCTCGCTCGTGTTCTTGGACGACCATTGCGCTCGACTCGTCTCGACGGTGTAGGAACGCGGAAACGCTACGACGTTCCCTCCTCCTCCCTCCCTCGCTCTCTCCTCCTCCTCCTCCTTGCCCCTAATGCGAGCCGACGAGTTCACCGCATCGTGGCGGGAATTTGAAAATTATACGCCAGGGAACAATAAAACGAAAAATCGTCCTCAAAACTTTTCAACTCTGACGTCGATTCTCGTCGTTTTTTTTTTTTTCATTCGTAATTTTTTACACATTTATGGATGTTTCCCAGTTATCGCATTTTTTTTATGAGAGTTCCGAACGGTTCGCGGTGTTTTCAGGAATCTGAGAAGAAAAAAAATATTTTAATATCGACTGTTGATTTTTTTTTTAGAAAATTCAAATATTTTTGGTCCATTTTGATGAATTACAAAATCGAGCTTGATTTTCCATCGAAATGCTGAAGTTCGCAACGTTGGAATTGAACGAAAAATATTCGTTTTCATTGACGATTTGTTGAATTTTAAAAATAATGCAAATTTTTTGAGCCGATATACTTTTTGGATCGGAAAAATCGATCGTTTCAAGCTCGTAATTACAATCTGCATTTAAATAATAAGCTTAGCCACAGAAAACAAAGAATTTCGTTGCCTTCCAACGATGCAAGCTTCAAGGTCGTAGGAATGTAAACAAATTATTGAAATGAGTGGGAAAAGAATTTTTTTCATGTTGCCACGATCATCTGTTCGGTCGAAACGATGCTGAAGTTTGCGACGTTGGAATGCAACGAAATATATTTGATTTTTTTAATGATTCATGCAATTTTCAATGTCATCCAAATTTTTCGACGCCACATGCTTTTCGGACTGGAAAAATCGATCATTTCATCATCGTAATTACATTCTACATTCAAATAATTATTTTTGCCAAATATGAAAAAGAATTTCGTTGCATTCCAACGAATTCAATTTTTTTCATTGTAATTAACGATATAAAAATTGTCGAAATTCTCATGATCCGGGTTTTTGAAACGTCGGAAATGTCCTGAACGTCTTTCGGTCGAGTTTTGCGTAACGGACGCGTGTAGAAAGAATAAGAAAGAAAAAGTGGAATTGAGCGAATTAAACGATTTAGTTTTTCGTCGTATCCTCGTCATCAATTGGGGTCAAAGATCAAATGCGGCGTGTTGAGGATGCTCAATTTATCGAAACGTCCGCGTGCCTTCCTGCCCGGTAGCCCGTACCGGAAGTCGTGCCCATTGTCCGTAGTCAGGCATACCGGAAGGACGCAACGACCACTGACGCTCTCGCGAGAGAGCCGTACAGAGAGAGAGAGCGAGAAAGAGGATCAAGAGCCTCTCGCATTACGATCGATAAACGTTTCACGTGGAATTACCAATTCCTTGCATCGATAACGAATCCTTTTTTCCATTTCCATCATTTTTCGCCTCTTTATTTGCACTTGGCGATAACAAACCGCCTTCCGCTGTCGCATATGCAGCGAAGGTGATCGGCGTCACGAAATTCTTCGAATACGATTCATGGACCGTCCGACGATTCATATCTCGTTCGTGATAATCTCCAACAATCTTAGACACTTGAAAATCCAGCAAAATTGACTTTTCCTCAAAACCGGGAAATAAAAATTTAACAAAATTACGAAAAGAATTCCATTCGGTCTAGAAATACGTAAAAATCAGCTGATCGTGGTCAAACGCGTAAATCCGTTTCGCCTGTTCAGCCAGTCGAGAATTGGAGAAAAATTATGACGTTGAAGTCTGCATCGTTGCAATGCAACGAAATTCATTCATTTTGTGGCAAAACTCTTTATAAAAATGTACAATGTTACTACAATGATAAAACGATCGATTTTTGCGGCCCAAAAAGTATAAAAACTCGAAAAATTTCCATGTTTTATAAAATTCAACAAATTATCAATAAAAATAAGTGTTTTTCGTTGCATTCCAACGTTGCGAACTCCAGCCTCATGCTTAAATGACGTTGAAGTTTGCATCGTTGCAATGCAACGAAATTCATTCATTTTGTGGCAAAACTCTTTATAAAAGTGTACAATGTTATTACAATGATAAAACGATCGATTTTTACGGCTCAAAAAGTATAAAAACTCGAAAAATTTCCATGTTTTATAAAATTGAACAAATTATCAATAAAAATAAGTATTTTTCGTTGCATTCCAACGTTGCGAACTTCAGCCTCGTGGAAACTTTCCGTTTCTTTTTCCAGGCGATGAAAAATTAAATCCCATTTTATTTTTACGTGTTTTAGAATTTTTTTATCAAATTTCTCAACAGAAAATAAAAATTTTTCGGTATTTTTATTTCATGGCCTTGATTTTTTTTTTTCGAAATTGCGATAAAAATCGTAATTTCGTCATAAAAATTGAATATAATCTGTAAAAAATGGAGAAAAGAGGATTAGTCGGCGGTTGTGCCAATATTTATATAAATATTGCTTGTTTGCTCTGATCGTGGGCGTTTCAATGACGCAGTTTGTACGAAAAAAGTGAGGCCGTATGGCATTTGGTATACGTGCAAGAATGAGAGTGTTTCCGACACGATATACCAAAGTGCGATGACGATCGATCAACCTGGTTTTCCGCCAGACTCGCGAAAAGTGAAGTACAAAAAGCCTCGAATTTCTCTCTTCTTCGCATGTGCGCGCAGCGACAGAACCTTGAGTTTCCGGTCAAGGTACGGTCAGCCCTAAACGACGATGCATCGAGGTTGAGGGAAAAAAATACGATTCTGAAGTTTGCATCGTTGGAATGCAACGAAATTCTTTTTTATATTTGGCAAAAATAATCATTTAAATGGAGAATTTGATTTCGATGATAAAATGATCGATTTTTCCCACCCGAAAACATAAAATTTGGATGTCATTGAAAATTGAACGAATCAACAATAAAATCAAATATTTTTCGTTGCATTCCAACGCTGCAAACTTCAGCATCACGAAAAAACTACAAATTCGGAGCAAGAAACACGAGGCGTTGGCAATTTGTGGAAAAATTGATATAAAAAAACGAAAAGAAAACTCGAAATTTTTTCACGATTCTGTAAATGATGGGAAACAAAAATTTAACGGGGCCCGATGGATTTTTTTATTTTTATTTGCACGTAATATCTTGGCGACGAGGTAAAGAGTGTCCGCGCGCGCGAGGGCAAAGTGGATCAGGCAACTAATAGGAAGGCCAACTTGTAAGTCACAACGTGTCGCGAAGTTTTTTCTCCCCCCCGGCCGCGCGTCCGGCTTGGCTCCAAAAATCTCAGATTTTTTATAGCCACTGTCTTCGTTTTATCGTCGACGCAAAGTGCTCGAGAAAAGTGTAGCTTGGAAAAGAGAAAAAAAGGAGAAAGAAGCGGAAAATGTCAATGCTGTGGACGCGAGGGAGAGAAAAAAACGCGCTGGCGAGTCCTGAATATGAAGAGTGAAAACAAACGTTCAAGACGACGAGGTTGCAAGAGTGCAGCAAGCACAGCCACCTGCTGCAACATCGTCGACGGCAAGAATTATATTGGCCCGCGTCCTTCGATCCAAGGGCCCGAAAAAAGAAAGAATAACAAGAAAAAAGAGGCTGCGGGAGCGAGCAAGAGAAAAATGAGACGGGGAAGGTTGGGCCGAGTCTAGAATAGAAAAAAAAAAGAGTTTTGTGTCTGGAAACGTCGGAGAAAGACTGAGAAACAAGAGTCGCGAGCTAAGCAGCGTTTCGCAATGACTCTGAAGTCTGCAACGTTGAGATTCAACGAAAAATATTTATTTCATCAATTATTTATTCATTTTTTAACATCATGGCAACTTTTTCGTACCGATTCAATCTCTGGGTCGCGAAAGACGATCGTTTTATCGTCCAGAACGAATGTTGAATAATAATTATGAGCTCTGGTGAATAAAAAATGGAATTTTGTTGCATTCCAACGATGTAAACTTCAAGATCATCGTTTTGCAACTGAACCGAACTGAATAATGTACGAGAGAATGTTTTTTTGGAAAATTACAATGAAAATTGTTGCAAATTTCTATTTTTTGCTTAAAATTTCAAAAAGATCGGGAATCTCAACTTCATCCAACTTTCCAATTTGTTGTTGCATCAGAGAAATGTTGAATCAGCTTCATTGATGCAATAAGTGAAGTTTGCATCGTTGCAATGCAACAAAATTCTTTTTATTTTAAGCAAAAGTAATAATTCGAGTGCAGAATGTAATTACGATGATAAAATGATCGATTTCAAGCCCCAAAACGCATATCGCCTGGATAAATTCGGATGATATTGAAACCTGAATAAATCATCAATAAAATCAAATCTTTTTCGTTGTATTCCAACGTTGCAAACTTCAGCATCATATTTTTGATGATTCTGAAGTTTGCATCGTTGGAATGCAACGAAATTCTTTTTTCTATTTGGCAAAAATAATTATTTAAATGGAGAATGTAATTACGATGATAAAATGATCGATTTTAAGCCCCAAAAAGCGTATCGGCTGGATAAATTTGGATGATATTGAAACCTGAACAAATCATCAATAAAATCAAATATTTTTCGTTGTATTTCAACGTTCCAAACTTCAGCATCATATTTTTGATGATTCTGAAGTTTGCATCGTTGGAATGCAACGAAATTCTTTTTTCTATTTGGCAAAAATAATTATTTAAATGGAGAATCTAATTACGATGATAAAATGATCAATTTTAAGCCCCAAAAAGCATATCGGCTGGATAAATTTGGATGATATTGAAACCTGAACAAATCATTAATAAAATTTGGAATTTTTCGTTGTATTCCAACGTTGCAAACTTCAGCATCATATTTTTGATGATTCTGAAGTTTGCATCGTTGGAATGCAACGAAATTCTTTTTTCTATTTGGCAAAAATAATTATTTAAATGGAGAATGTTAATACGATGATGAAATGATTGATTTTGAGGCCCAAAAAGCGTATCGGCTGGATAAATTTGGATGATATTGAAACCTGAACAAATCATCAATAAAATCAAATATTTTTCGTTGTATTCCGACGTTGCAAACTTCAGCGTCATTTGATGCAGAAATATTGTTGAATGTGAACTATGCGAACGTCAAAGCGACCGTTAAAATTAAAGGAGAGTAATAAAGACCGACCAGACTATGGTTAAGGGACCATTTGCTGTGTCTATTAATTTTCATTAGTTAAAAATCGTGGCTAAACGGTGTATAGCGTTAGCCTTCGTGTGTACGCATCTCGACCGTTAATCTCGTCGTTTTTGGGCGAGCGATCGTTTCGCGAATGAAATATCCGAGACGCGAGCGCGCACCTGCCCCCATAAAGACATCGTGGCTAATATATATGCTCGCGGTAGAGGTAACCCAAAACTTAGGCACAACCTCACGTAACCACGATAAACAACGAGGACCCATCGCAAAAGAACTGCAAAACGTATAAAGAGAGCCTCGAATCAGCTGTCTCCAACAATGCCCCGAGCCCTTCGTGTGCACACATGCAAAAAAACGTCAAAATTAACATGAAAATGACTCTTGTCGCACAATAAAAAATGCAGGGATTCAAACAATCTCGAGAAAAAGAATTTTATACCATCGGCGATCAGTTTTATAATGATAATAATTAAAAATAATTTCGCTCACGAACAAACACACGTTTACAAAAATCCAACAATAAAAATAACAAGAAATTCTTAAAATTTAATGACTCTGAAGTTTGCATCGTTGGAATGCAACGAAAAATTCGATTTTCTATTAGATTTTTCTTCAATTTCAAAAACCATGACAATTTTCATACCGATTTTGGGTCTGGATGCTAAAAAAAGTTTGATTCATTGTCTTGGCGAAATATTGAATCAAAATTCTCAATGGAAAAAAAAATTTCGTTGCATTCCAACGATGCAAACTTCAATACCGTGAAATTTAATGACTCTGAAGTTTGCATCGTTGGAATGCGACGAAATTCATTTTTATCTCTGACAAAAATAATTATTCAAATGCAGAATTTAATTACGATGATAAAATTATCGATTTTTGCCATTCGAAAAGCATATCGGCTCGAAAAATTTGGATGACATTGAAAATTGAACGAATCTTCATTAAAATTAAATATTTTCCGATGATCCTGAAGTTTGCATCGTTGGAATGCAACGAAATTCGGTTTTTTATTGACAATTCTGATTCGGTATTTTGCCAGGACAATGAAACGATCTTTTTTTAGGATCCAGACACAAACTCGATATGGAAATTGTCATGGTTTTTGAAATTGAACAAAAAATGAATAGAAAATCGGATTTTTCGTTGAATTCCAACGTTGCTCTAAGGGTAAAAACAAAAAACCGCAATAATGATATCTTGATAAAAATTCATTCGTTTCATGTGTTTTTTTGATTGATCGGTTGTTGTAAAAATGTTTTATTGGATTATTCTTGTAACTTCATTTTTCCTCGATCAAAATTCGACGATTCGGAGGTGTTGGAGAAAAAAGTCTCCGTTTTTTACGAATGAAACTGCTGCATATTGCATTCAGACGTTTTTTTTGTTTCTCTCTTTACACGAAGCTTAATTGGCGTGTTGAATTGTAAAACGCTATACATTTAAAAAAGAGAGTCTGGTGAGCTTGAAATTCTTTCGTCCGTCGACTTTTATCTCGTTTCTTGTTTTTATCTCTTATTCAGATATTAATTCGACGTTCAAATAAAAGCGACAAAAGTCTTCGCTAACAGGGATTCGGTATTTTGTTTTCGATTCGTCATTGCGCGCGGTGAGCACGATTTGTTTTTTCAGCTTTCGCGAGAGCAACTTGAACGTTATCAATTTTGATAAAGCCGCGATTTTCATGTTAATGCATCACCGATTGTGCATTGTGATAAGTTTGAATAATTTCGCGCACGCAGTAAGATCGAAAATCCGCAATTTCGTGTTTTTTGATGATTCTGAAGTTTTGCATCGTTGGAATGCAACGAAATTCTTTTTTATATCTGCCCAAAATAATTATTTAATTGGAGAATTTAATTATGATGATAAAATTATCGATTTTTGCCATCCGAAAACATAAAATTTGGGTGACATTGAAAATTGAACGAATTAACAATAAAATCAAATATTTTTCGATGCATTCCAACGTTGCAAACTTCAGCATCATATTTTTGATGATTCTGAAGTTTGCATCGTTGGAATGCAACGAAATTCTTTTTTATGTCTGCCCAAAATAATTATTTAATTGGAGAATTTAATTACGATGATGAAATGATCGATTTTTGCCACCCGAAAACATAAAATTTGGATGAAATTGAAAATTGAACGAATCAACAATAAAATCAAATATTTTTCGTTGCATTCCAACGTTGCAAACTTCAGCATCATTTTTTCTGTGTTTAGACGATCGAAATTACCGATTCCAAACTTGTTTCCAGTCGTACGATAAAAAAATGAAAATAAAAATAAAAAAGACAAATAAAAGAACGAAAAACACAGCTGGCCCACGGCGCAGTTCGTGTCGCCTTCAACCCTTGCCAGGATTCGCGTTTTTCAGCTGGGATTCTCTTCCCCTTCCCCTTTCTCTTCTTCTATCTGTCTTCGTTAATACGAATTGTGGCCCCTTCGGATCGTTTTCGAACGTGGACAAACACCCGGCTCCTCGATACGCATCCTCTGCCCTCGTCCCTTTGTGCACCCTCGAGATCCAACACATGCACGTTCGATATCCACGAAAATAAAAAAAAACTCAGGTACAGCCTCGATCATATTAGACCCAAGACATGACTGTGAAGTTTGCAACGTCGAGATTTAACGAAAAACATTATTTCTATTTAATTTTGGAAATCGTGGCAATTTTTCATGTCTATTGAGTTTTTGGGCCTCGAAAGACGAAAAAACAGAATTTCGTTGCGTTCCAACGATGCAAACTTCAGAATCATCTCGAGACACGTGTACAAAACGTTGACGATTAATTGCAAATCCATTGATAAGATTTAAACAAAAAATTTGCACTTTTTCCGATCTCTGTCACGAAAAAAACGAATTTTTCGTCCTTACGTTTGAATTTAATTGAAAAAACAATTTTTACGAGCTTGAGATTTTTATTCTCGCACGATCGAATGATTCGTGGACTGTTGAAATGATGGAAATTTAATTATTGTCGGGAAAAAACATTCAGTTGCCTGTTTTATTCTGAAAACATTGAAACGTTTGTATGAAACGAAATCGAGTTTTCAATGTACAACGAAAAGATGTATATGTATAGATCTGTTTGATAGAATTTCGAAAGCGCTCCCGACAGCACTCGATACGAATTCGACAAGCCAAACTGGTGGTCGTTCGTCGTGACCGGAAGTCGATGAACGGAGAAATTACGAAATTGTAGGAACGTTTCGTACATCCTCATTTCCAGTTCTCTATTTCTCTTTCTCTTTTTCTATCCTGGCGGAGTGGCGAATCCACAAGATCGTGCACGTGCCCACATTGCTTGGGGCTTTTCTCTGCTGGGGGCAGGCACCCGCACGAGAACACGTTCAACGTCAAGAGACTCGGTCCTGCCACTGCTGCTGCTGCTTACTCCGCGAAATTCTCTTTCGACTCGTACGACCAGACCAACCACCTCCGGCTACGTTATTTCCTCCCTCTCCACATTCTATATATTTATATACCTTTCCACCTCGAGCATTTCAGTCCGAATCGACAAGCCAGTGATCACCCCTTTTTATCATCTTTATCCTCCATCCATTTAGTGAGCCTGTCATTTCGAAACGATTATTACAGTCTTTCCAAAATTATATCAACAGCAATGACTCTCAAGTTTGCAACGTTGGAATGCATCGAAAAATATTTCATTTTATTCAAGATTCGTTCAATTTTCAATGTCATCTAAATTTTTCGAGCTTCCGATGTTTTTTGAATGGCAAAAATGGATCATTTTATCATCGTAATTACATTAAAATGAATTTCGTTGCATTCCAACGATGCAAACTTCAGTCACATTTTCCGTGCATTTTATTTCGTTCCAATTCCCAAATTTCAAGTCGATTGCATGCAGAGAAAAATTTACAGCTCAAAGTGTCAAAATTTATAAAAATTATGATGCTCAAGTTCGCAACGTTGGAATGCATCGAAAAATATTTCATTTTATTCAAGATTCGTTCAATTTTCAATGTCATCCAAATTTTTCGAGCCGATATGCTTTTTGAATGGCAAAAATTGATCATTTTATCATCGTAATTACATTCTGCATTTGAATAATTATTTTTGTCAAAGATAAAAATGAATTTCGTTGCATTCCAACGATGCAAACTTCAGAGTCATGTAATAATTCAAGTGCAGAATGTAATTACGATGATAAAATGATTGATTTTAATGACGCTGGAGTTCGCAACGTTGGAATTCAACGAAAAATATTCGTTTTCATCGATGATTTGTTCAATTTGAAAAATAATCTAAATTTTTTGAACCGATACACTTTTTGAGTCGGAAAAATCGTCGTTTTGATACTTTGAACGTCCGTTCGTCATTAATGTTCGAAAAAGTCACTCGATTCTTGGCAAGCAGGACTTGGAGCCGTCACAGTTTTTTCCACGAGACATAAAAATTCCGGATCAAATTTTCGGAATTCTGAGAATCTCATGATTTTATCGTCTCGTGACCGCGCGCTGGCGTTTCGCGAAATAGGAAACATAAAGCTGATGGAAGAGAGCGAAAAAGACAGTGCGAGGAGTAAAATTGGAACGAAATAAAACGATGCGGTCGATGAGCATGCACATGATGTGCATTAACAAAAAACGAGGAATGCGAAAATTGGCCATTTGTTAGTTATTGATGATGCTGAAGTTTGCAACGATCGATCGAAAAATATTTGATTTTATTGTTGATTCGTTCGATTTTCAATGTCATCCCAATTTTATGTTTTCGAGTCCCAAAAATCGATCATTTTATCATCGTAATTAAATTCTCCAATTAAATAATTATTCGGCCAAATATAAAAAAGAATTTCGTTGCATTGCAACGATGCAAACTTCAGAATCGTCGTTATTGGCAGTTGGAATGGCGAAAATAATGAAAAAAAAACACAAAAGTACGCGTGCCAATAATTGTTGGTTTGTTTTTTTTTTCCTGGCATCCTGGAAATGCAACGAAGTTTCAATTTTTCGTGATAAAACCAACGATTGATTCTCAGATTTCACTACGATTTTTTTTTCGCAACGTAAAATATGAATTTCCGTATAAAAACTGTGGGAATTTGAAAATCTAGAAACTGATGAATGGAAAAAAAAATTCCTTGCATTCCAGCGATGCAAACTGCAATATCGTGTGCGAGTGTGTGCTTTTGTGAGCTTGGCGTGCGTTTATGTACTTGAACGTATTCAGATGCGCGAATGATGCAGGTCTACATGGCATAACGAGAGAAGCGAGTCCTATATAGAGCCTGCGAAGCATTTCTATCTCTTTCTCGAAAGAGAGAGAGAGAGAAAGAGTCACAACATCGATCTGCTAACTGACCCGACTCTATTTAAAGCGTCGCATCCCAGATTTTACTACGTTACGAATTTTATTTCTGTTCTTCGTCGCATATCCTTCCAATTGTATATACGGCGCTTTAGTCCACACAGAAAACGAGTGAGCCATCGTTTTATATGTCGTTTACGCTCACAATCTGCTAGAATCCTTAAAATTCTATTTGAATAATTTCACGATCAATTGCCTTTCGCAATGACGGCAATAATGTTTTTCGACTTCCCAATTCCACTGCGTGCTTGCGAATTCATCGATTATTTTCTCACGTACGTAAGAGGAAAGATTTCAATTGCCCGAGTTTCATGTTTTCTGGAATGGGGAGCCAATTTTTTCAACTCTATTTCGAGTATAGTTGGAAAAAAATACGAACCTAAAGTGCCGGAGAGATGAAATTTTAATCGGAGATTCGTGTCCCTACCCAATGAATAAATAATAGTTGGAAAAATGAAAAAATGACTTTGCATTGTTTGAACGTAACGAAATTTCTTTTTTTTTTTGCTATTTTAATTTTTTTTCTTTGAGTTCTAATGGATCTGAAGTTTGCATCGTTGGAATGCGACGAAATTCTTCGTTATCTTTAGCAAAAGTAATGATCAAAGTGCAGAATGCAATTACGATGATGAAATGATCGATCTTAAGCCCCAAAACGCATATCGACTGAATAAATTTGGATGATAATGAAATCTGAACAAATTATCAATAAAATTTGATATTTTTTGTTGTATTCCAACGTTGCAAACTTCAGCATTATATTTTTGATGATTCTGAAGTTTGCATCGTTGGAATGCAACGAAATTCTTTTTTCTATTTGGCAAAAATAATGATTTAAATGGAGAATGTAATTGCGATGATAAAATGATCGATTTTAAGCCCCAAAAAGCATATCGACTGGATAAACTTGGATGACATTGAAAATTTAACAAATCAACAATAAAATAAAATATTTTTCGTTGCATTCCAACGTCGCAAACTCCAGCGTCATATTTTTGATGATTCTGACGTTTGCATCGTTGCAATACAATGAAATTCTTTTTTATATTCGGCAACAATGATTATTTAAATGGAGAATTTAATTAGGATGATAAAATAATCGATTTTTGCCACCCCAAAAACATATTGGCTCGAAAAATTTGGATGACATTGAAAATTGAACGAATCAACAATAAAATAAAATATTTTTCGTTGCATGGGAACGTTGCAAACTTGAGCATTTCGAATTTGAAGGGACCGCGAGACCGATGGATCGTGTTAATATGAAAAACGATCAATCTTAATAGTCGTCGAGCGACTGGAAGGTTTGGTATTGAAGATTAAGGACAAATTGATGAGCAAATTGTATGGTAATTAAAATTAATTACATAAGCCGAAAACAGAGGCTTGCTTCGGGTATTTTAAGGGCTTTTGGGAGCAACGGTTTCTTGAAGGGTTGTGCGCGAGACTCGCCCGCACGAAGGGTTGAGCAGTCTCTTGTTGCAGCAAAACCTTAAAGTCAAGGTTAATCGTATGTGTACTTATCCGGCGAGGTTTCCCTCGGGTTTAATTAAATTAGACCGATTAATTTAGTGATTTATCAAGACGGTATAATTGATAGGCCATTGCCTTGATTTATTGTTCCAGATCAAAACATCACGCGAGAAATACGACAAATCTTGGATACAACGTCGTGAAAAAATTATTACAAGTAACTGCCAAAAGGAAAATCGCCCTTTTGCCTTTACTCTCTCTCCCTCCTTTCTCTCTTTCTTCCCGACCCTTTTGCCACTCGCTCTCTCTATCTCTTGCATGCTTCGGAGACGGGAGGGAGTAAAGGATTATGAGAGGCAGCTAAAGTGACGAGCAAACTCGATAAGACGACGAGGTTGGATCGACCGAAACGAGGGGGGACAAAAAAGCAGAAATTCCGAGGGTGTAAATAAGAGGGCTGCAGTTTTTTCTCTCCCTCGAAATCTCTATTTTTCTCTTCTCGTATGCAAGCTCAAATTGACGCAGAGAACGAGAACGGGCCGGGGGTTGGAGAGACCCGAAGGAGGGGAGGACGAGGACGAGGAGGCGGAGGTGGTGGCGGCGGAGGAGCAAGACGAAGAAAAAAGCAGCAACGAGTGAAAAAGTTGGTTGAAAGAGCTCAAAATTAACGAAAATTGCGCGAAAAATTCTCTTCGATCCCCCCCCGAACGCCCTCAAAACCGCCTCGATCGAACGACGATGACGAATTAACCGTAAATTCCAATTAAAAATTTCCATTTTCCCAAAACGCCCTCGACAATTTGTTTTTTTTTCCTTTTTTTATCGCGAGTGCGACACTTGCTCAGTTTAGACCTTGAAATATTGAAAGAGCGAGAGTTGTCGTGCATGGTGACGTGTGCGCGGCGTTCAAGTGTGTTGTTTCCGAAATAGTGAAAACAAGGGAATAAAGTGCTGGGCCACAGTGCCGGGTGATCGTTGGTCGCGTCACGAGAGGATTATACGAGGAGGGCTCGCGAGGTGCCCCATGTTGTGAGCCTTCGAGAACTGCCGAAGGCAGAAAAAAGTGGGTACGCGGGCATGGAGTATGGCGGTGGTGGCGGTGGCGGCCGAGGTGGCGTACAGCCACCATCGAGCGGCGTTGGTGGCGGTGCTCGGGGACCGATCGCTGGTACCGACACAACCGACGCCGCCTGGCACAAACACGAACAAATGATCCTCATGGAGTCCAGGCACAAGCAACAATGTAAGTTTACATTTTTTATTTCTCTATACATTACTTTGTCTACAATTTTTTCCAGCCTTGATCGCGTCGTTTCGTGTGCAAACCTTTGACACACGATCTAAATACCGACTGGATCGATGATTCTGAAGTTTGCATCGTTGGAATGCAACGAAATATAAATTTTCTATCAATTTTTTGCTCAATTTCGAAAACCATAACGATTTCGGCGCAGATTTTTGTATTTTATCCTTAAAAAAAATCGCTTTATCATCTTGACCAAATATTGAATGAAAATCTCGAGCTTTACTCAAGAAAATATGGAATTTCGTTGCATTCCAACGATGCAAACTTCAATATCGTCTGGATCGATGATTATGAAGTTTGCATCGTTGGAATGCAACGAAGTATAAATTTTCTATCAATTTTTTGCTCAATTTCGAAAACCATAACGATTCGCGCGCCGATTTTTGTTTTTTATCCTTGAAAAAAATCGCTTTATCATCTTGACCAAATATTGAATAAAAATCTCGAGCTTTACTCAAGAAAATACGGAATTTTGTTGCATTCCAACGATGCAAACTTCAATATCGTCTGGATCGATGATTCTGAAGTTTGCATCGTTGGAATGCAACGAAATTCTGTTTTCTATTTGGTCAAAATAATGATTTAAGTGGAGAATGTAATTACGATGATAAAATGATCGATTTTAAGCCCCAAAAAGCAAATCGACTGAATAAATTTGGATGATATTGAATCCTGAACAAATCATCAATAAAACCAGAAATTTTTTATTCTATTCCAACGTTGCAAACTTCAGGATCATATTTTTGATGATTCTGAAGTTTGCATCGTTGGAATGCAACGAAATTCCTTTTCTTATTTGGTAAAAGTAATTATTTAAGTGGAGAATGTAATTACGATGATAAAATGATCGATTTTGAGCCCCAAAACGCATATCGGCTGGATAAATTTGGATGATATTGAATCCTGAACAAATCATCAATAAAATCAGAAATTTTTCGTTGCATTCCAACGTTGCAAACTTCAGCATCATTTCGAGTTACTGTATGACGTGAAAGATTGATAAAACGGCATCGATTTCGGATATGAACATGTGAACTCCTGGGTCGCGCATTATGTGATAAAATGTGTTGGAAAAATTGACTATTGCGTTTACCTGGTAGCCTGAAATAATCTCCCAACTGCAGTACCTTTTTACAGCAAAGCGTTGGTTAATATATTCCTGCATTACATCGATTATGCTCACAGAGACTATAGATTTAGTTCGAGGCTCTTACGTGAACATAGCAATTTTGCATGTAAAATTCCTCACGTAATCTTCCGTAGACGTTATTCAGTAATCACTGTTATTGATTTTTCTCCACAAGATTTCTCGACTGCGTGAAAAGTTTGCCTCATTTGTTATAAAACGAACGATTTTCATCGTTTAAAAAGCAAACAGCGGGATCGTTTGTATTTTCCGATAGAATCTCAATCCAGAAGACAATCATTTTTACAATTTGACGAAAATTAGTAAAAAAAAACGTTCAAATTATTGCTTAGTTGCAATATTTCTCTAGAAATGCCGGTTGATGGGAAATGTGGGTCGAACAACATTTGCAACGAGTGTTTGAAATGCTGGAAGTGAAAAGTTAACTTTCCAAGACGTTTTTTTTATTAATCTTATCCGGAAAATGTGAAACGCGAACATCGCGGTCTCGTGTGTGGAGAATCTGCGCCTCGTCCGCGCGCATAAATTCATCTCCATCGAGTGTGGAAAAGCCATCGAAAAAATAGGGCCGGTAGAAAAAAAATGGGGGAAAAAAGGAACAAGATAGGAAGGATATAAGTGAAATGCGAGGATGATAGAGTGGAGGTGAAAAAAGCAGAAAAAGAGAGAGAGAGAAACTGTATTCGCGGTCGGATGCCTCGGGAAATCGTTAATTATCCTGATAATAAGACCAGTGGCTTCGAGCGTGCCGCCGCGTCTATCCCTCTCTCTTTTTTATTATGTGCGTGTGTGTGTGTGTCACCGAGTTCTGTCAAACAAAAGGCTGTAACCGACGCGATTTAATCCACAAAGTAACGTCAACTCGAGCCTTTTCGTGTCCAAGCCTTCTGTACAGAAAAATGCAGTCTTTCCCGCGAACCTCCGATGCACCGGACTGCAGCGACCAGCCCCGACACTCAACATCCGGCGTCTTTTATTTCTCGACTTTTCAAAATGTGATTTGCAATATTTTTAATCACGTTTTAATCCGAGTTAGCCCGTAATCTTATTGGAATCAAATTTACCAAGAAACACGATGAATTCGGTTTTTTTTCAAGTTTACATCGTTTTTTTTTCTCAAGTCACGAAATATCTTGTCCAGTTTCCATTGCCGAACATGGAACGATTCATTTTCTGCGGAATTGGACGAAATTCATGAGGCTGAAGTTCGCAATGTTGGAATGCAACGAAAAATACGAATTTTTATTGATAATTTGTTGAATTTTATAAAACATCGAAATTTTTCGAGTTTTTGATACTTTTTGGGTCGCAAAAATCGATCGTTTTATCATTGTAATGACATTGTACATTTTTATAAAGAGTTTTGTCACAAAATGAATGAATTTCGTTGCATTGCAACGATGCAAACTTCAACGTCATTTAAGCATGAGGCTGGAGTTCGCAACGTTGGAATGCAACGAAAAATACTCATTTTTATTGATAATTTGTTCAATTTTATAAAACATGGAAATTTTTCGAGTTTTTATACTTTTTGGGTCGCAAAAATCGATCGTTTTATCATTGTAATAACATTGTACATTTTTATAAAGAGTTTTGCCACTAAATGAATGAATTTCGTTGCATTGCAACGATGCAAACTTCAACATCATACGAAATTCTTTTTTTATTCATGCAGAATGTAATTAGGAGATTGAAACGATCGATTTTTCCGAGCCAAAAAATATATCGGCTCAAAAAATTTGGATTATTTTTGAAATTCAACAAATTATCGATGAAAAGGAATATTTTTCGTTGTGAACTCCAGTGTCATCGAAATTCTTATACAAAAATAAATTTGCTAAGATCATTCGGAATTTCACTCTCTTGTATTTTTTCTTTGCAATCGTCATGACTTTTAGGACACCGTTTGAGTAGATTATTCACATACGTGTGTGTTTGCATTCGATTGAGATAGTTCTCGTTTGGTGGGTGTGTGATATTTTTAAACGGAGAGGCAAGGACCCGACTTCCTATAAGTAGTTTCGGGGGGGAATTTATCTCCAACGTGCGACGACAAAATAACATATAAGCGTCGTTCACACTTGATCTCGATTGCCTGCATCACCTTTTTCTCAACTCTCATTTCACACGAATATAAAAATGCAGGGACAATTAAGAGTTTTCGACGATTCCAGTTATTCATGATGCTGAAGTTTGCAACGTTGGAATCTGACGAAAAATATTTAATTTTATTGATGATTTTTGTTCAAGTTTCAATATTATTCAAATTTATCGAGCTGATACGCTTTTCGGGCCTCAAAATCGATCATTTTATCATCGTAATTCGATTCTCCAATTAAATAATTATTTTTGCCAAATAGAAAAAAGAATTTTGTTGCATTCCAACGATGCAAACTTCAGAATCATCAAAAATATGATGCTGAAGTTTGCAACGTTGGAATCTGACGAAATTCTTTTTGGGAGCTTAAACTCGATCATTTTATCATCGTAATTACATTCTACACTTGAATCATTACATGACTCTGAAGTTTGCATGGTTGGAATGCAATAAAATTCATTTTTATCTTTGATAAAAAAAACTGAACGAATCTTCAATAAAATTAAATATTTTTCGATGCATTTCAACGTTGCAAACTTCCGAGTCATAGTTATCCGCGGATTAGGTGCGAAATATTTCGGAAACGTTGCGAAGAAAGTTTTTTCTAACGTCTCAATTGGCAGGAGACAGGAACAAAATTTGGTGTAATTCGAGCAAGGAATGGCTTTTTATGATTTCTAGTAAAAAATCATGATTCCGAGGGTCGGAGAACGAATGGTTGGAGGATCGATTGGAATTTGTTAGAAAAAATGTTTTTATAATGATTGGGATATAAAATAGTTGGTGAGGTTTTAAACGAGTCCATTTCAATTGATTGCGACTGGATCGAGTACGATTGGAAACGAAGGAAAAGAGAGAGCTTCGACCCGTTGACGATGCACGAGAGATAATAGGCACGGGGCGGACAGACAGAGTCAAGAACTTTTGGACGATTGCCTGACCGGTGACTCTCGGACAATTCCAAGACTCTCTCTCACTCTCTCTCGCCTCCTTTGCCCCCCCCCCCCCCCCCCATTACCTCTCGTTGCAAAGCATGGGCGTATATTTTCGACCTGGCATCCCCTGTTCCCGAATCACTTTTCTCTCTCTCGTTTCTCGCTGCCTCCTTGTCTCTTGGTCTTTGTGACTACGTGGACCGATATCGCCGATAGACCGTTGACCCCGTCGAATCGACGACCGAAAAAAAAGAGAGAAAGCAAATAAACGCCGACGAAAACGTATCGAAATGAGAACTGAATCGATTTTCCCAAAATTATTTTTAGAGACGTTGATTTTCCGTTTTTCCCCAGCCTGCTCGTCACTTTCAATGGAGAAAAAACATTTCGTCACGAAATTTTTATCGCAACTCGAAAATGCAGTTGATTTTTTTTACAAAAGGTTCGAAGCAATGAGCAAAGGAAACGAAAAAAAATTGTCCTTTGAATAAATAATTGACAAGGCTTACGACAGAATTTTTTCATATGAATTCCCGTTAATTGTGTTCCCTATCAGAAGAGCAGAAGCCCATTAGCATGCAGTCCTTCGGCCTACATGTATGTACGACCAGAACCCACTTGCTTTTGCCTCTTTTTTATTTCTTTCTACCTGCTTTACCGTAGCTTGAATTTTTTAAATGTAAATTCACCGATACTCTCCCCTCTGTTCGCCTTCCTCTCGCACGTTTCTGCTCTCCGGCGCTTCTGTACTCGCCAAAGCTGTACGAGCTTTTCTATACCCTCCTCCTTTCTCACCCTAGTCTTGCTAATGCATTCACACGAGGGATAGCTCAATTTTACGAGAATAATTTGTGCTTTATTAATAACGAACCAGCAGTACCATTTTTTCTTCCCTAAAACTGTCTTTCTTTTTCTCCAAATCCCTACTCAGTTTACTCGTGAAAAATGGCAAAAAAAACATTCGAAACTCGCAAAAAATGCGAATGCAACGAAAAATATTTGCTTTTATTGTTGAATCGTTCAATTTTCAATGTCATTCAAATTTTTCGAGCCGATTTGCTTTTTGGGGCGCAAAATCGATCATTTTATCATCGTAATTACATTTTCCATCAAAATAATTATTTTTGCCGAATATAAAAAAGAATTTCGTTGCATTCCAACGATGCAAACTTCAGAATCATCAAAAATATGATGCTGAAGTTTGCAACGTTGGAATGCAACGTAAAATATTTTATTTTATTGTTGATTCGTTCAATTTTCAATGTCATCCAAATTTTTGGGTTTCGAGTGGCAAAAATCGATTATTTTATCATCGTAATTGAATTCTCCAATTAAATAATTATTTTTGCCAAATATAAAAAAGAATTTCGTTGCACTCCAACGATGCAAACTTCAGAATCATGAAAAATGACTTAATTTAAAATTAAGACTGCAAAATTTCGGGATAAGAATCATTGAAAACGAAAATCGCAGAAGCAAGGAGAAAAATTAAGGACCTGCAACGACGATTTTCAGACTGCGTGAATTCCTAGGCAGCAGCATCGGTGGCTTTTTTCGTTAGCATGCAAGTCACGAAGTAATTTCGCTGGTTACAAGTTTATGCACCAAATTGTTATTCAATTTTATCCTCCTCGTAAAGTTTCGCAGCTGTTATTCCTAAGCCTTCACGTACGGTGATTATTTATTCGAGATCTCATACCACAGGGATTATTTATTGTCGTCATCTTGGGGAAATAATAAACGTATATAGACATACGTACACCAAGCATTTCAGAACAGATTAATGCACGACGTGACCTATTTTTAGGAATTCGCAAATTAAATCCTGTTCACAGGCTCATTGGAGTTTCAGTTGCGTCAAAAAATTGTAATAATTTATTTAAAAAAAACGATAATTGGACTAATTATCAAGCAAATCAGTGATTGACAACATCCATTTCGTTTTCGCGTCGCTTACCAGCGCAAAGGGCGAAAAAAAATGACTCTGAAGTTTGCATTGTTGTAATGCAACGAAATTCTCTTTTCTATTTTTCAAAAATACTTATTTAAATGAAGAATTTTATTGCGATGATAAAATGATCGATTTTAAGCCCCAAAAAGCTTATCGGCTGGATAAATTTGCATGATATTGAAACCTGAACAAATCATCAATAAAATCAGAAAATTTTCGTTGTATTCCAACGTTGCAAACTTCAACATCAAATTTTTGATGATTCTGAAGTTTGCATCGTTGGAATGCAACGAAATTCTTTTTTCTATGTGGCAAAAATGATTATTTAAATGGAGAATGTAATTACGATGATAAAATGATCGATATTAAGCCCCAAAAAGCTTATCGGCTGGATAAATTTGGATGATAATGAAACCTGAACAAATCATCAATAAAATCAGAAAATTTTCGTTGTATTCCAACGTTGCAAACTTCAGCATCATATTTTTGATGATTCTGAAGTTTGCATCGTTGGAATGCAACGAAATTCTTTTTTCTATTTGGCAAAAATAATTGTTTAAATGGGGAATGTAATTGCGATGATAAAATGATCGATTCTAAGCCCCAAAAAGCACATCGGCTGGATAAATTTGGATGATAATGAAACCTGAACAAATCATCAACAAAATCAGATATTTTTCGTTGTATTCCAACGTTGCAAACTCCAGCATCATGGAAAAAAGTCAATAAATGTCAAGGTTACTTGGTGCAAGTGTTAAATCGGGATATTTCCTTATCCGTTAAAAAAAAATGCATGTAAATAAAAATCATCAACATAGATTTTGAGTTAATCTATGAAAATTGTTTGGCATATGAAAATGCGTGTCCATGGTGTAGCGGAATAAATTTAATGGACTTTCTGGCGTCAGGCCATCGACGTGTATGTAATTGTACACGCGGCCTCGACCCTCTGTCTCTCGTTAATCTTAATTTTCTCTTTTTACCTGGCCTCATCCCCTCTGCATGGCGTTTCACTTGCATGAATTTGCAACAAATTCTTCCGTGCATACACACGCGTACGTTCCGTATACACGTACGTGTGGACGGGCGAGTTTTGCACTTTTCGACACGTAAATTTTCTTCCTTCTCCGCGAAAGACTCTCGTGGCCGAAAAACCAATTATCCGCGGTTCTCGGCCGAGCCATTCACTTCTATATCTATACATAAACAGACAAACACACACACACGTTTGTAGCTATTATTAAATTACGGGGGAAACATTTGCCGCTGAAATTTAACGATCTTGTTAAGGTCAGACTGAACGAGGAAACCACACGTGTGTCTGTGTGTGTGTGTGTGTGTGGCGCACGGACACACACGTACGTGATGCATATGCGTGCGCATACTAATATATATCCGGTAGAATCCTTGGATTTCCGGTTGGTCGAATTTATTCATCCGAGTCTTTGCCAGCATCAGAAACATTTTTACGCACCTCGTGAATTTTATTATTCGACGCTTCCTGCATTATTAGTCATGCGCTTTTCATCCTATTCGTTCAACATCATGAATAGTAGATAAAAAATGTAGGCCCCGGTAAAATTGATCGAGGAAACTCGAAGCCTCGCGGAAATTCGAATCGTACGATTCCCTTTCTAATTTAATTTCATTAAAATCAAATTCGAGGGCCTCGAATCAGAAAATTCATCGTCGCTACGAAAATAAACTGGATTTTGCTTTTCCTCGATGATTCTGAAGTTCGCAACGTTGAGATTCAACGAAAAACATTTTTTCTATTGATTTTTTATTGAATTTTGAAAATCGTGGCAATTTTTTGAGTCGATTGAGTTTTTGGGTCACAAGAAACGATCGTTTCACTGTCTTGGACCAAATATTGAATAATAATTATGAGCTCTGTTGAAAAAAAAAGAATTTCGACGATTTTGAAGTTTGCATCGTTGGAATGCAACGAAATTCCGTTTTTTCTTGAATACAGCTCAAGATTATTATTCAATATTTGGTCAGGACGATAAAACGATTTATTTTAAGGATAAAAAACAATCTTTTGCGTCATTTTCATCAATCCAACAATCCTCTTTTCCCCTTCTACACTTTTTCCATGACTTTGAAGTTTCAAACGTTGAGATTCGACGAAAAATTTTGTTTCTATTAATTGTTTATTGAATTTTTAAAATCGTGCCTATTTTTCATCTCGATTGACGATGTTGCAGTTTGCATCGGTGGAATGCAACGAAATTCCGTTTTTTCTTGAGTACAGCTCGAGATTTTTATCAAATATTTACTCAAGACGATAAAACGATTTTTTTTAAGGATAAAAAACAAAAATCGGCGCGTAAATCGTTATGGTTTTCGAAATTGAGCAAAAAATGGATAGGAAATTTATATTTCGTCGCATTCCAACGATGCAAACTTCAGAATCATCGATCCAGACGATATTGAAGTTTGCATCGTCGGAATGCAACGAAATTCCGTTTTTTCTTGAGTACAGCTCGAGATTTTTATCAAATATTTGCTCAAGACGATAAAACGATTTTTTTTAAGGATAAAAAACAAAAATCGGCGTGTAAATCGTTATGGATTTCGAAATTGATGAAAAAATCGATAGAAAAAATAAATTTCGCTGGATTCCAACGTTGCGAACTTCAGCATCATCTTTCCCGTCCTTAATTAACTATTTCGTTTAATGCTACGATTCGCTCTGCACTGAATCGAATGAAAAAAAAATTCTGTTGGCGCCGCCAATTCCGGTGCAGGACAAATCGATGTTTTGCTGTTTCGACTCCGCTCTATTCCCATGCGAAAATCTATACACATTTTTACGTTTTAATTACCGTTTCTGCACCGTCTAACTTCCGGGCTCTGGCATGTCACACCCGCGCACACATTCGGACACGTGCGTTTATTCTCTGCTCCATTGCCCGTCCTGCCTGCCATCCACCGCGCGTCAAGACCAAACGAGCTTTTGATCCTCGCACTCACTATAAATATATATAGATATACATTCGTGGCTTCGAGTGCACACTCTACACGCATACACCTCGTCACTCTCTCGTCTCGCTTTCCGACACTGACCTCGCCAATTCTCGAATTATCTGCTTCTCAACCGAGGGGTGACTTTTGTTACAGCATCCTCCTTCCTCCCTGTCCTCAGCCCACCGCAAGCTCGTTGATCCAACGAATTTGCAGTGGTCCAAAAATCTCCTGTTATTATACCAAAAATTCGACACTTTTTTCCCAAAATATCTCGATCCAATGATGCTGAAGTTTGCAACGTTGAAATGCAACGAAAAATATTTGAATTTATTGATAATTCGTTCAATTTTCAATGTCATCCAAATTTTTCGAGCTAATTTCGTTTTTCGGGTGGCAAAAATCGATCATTTGCGCTTTTTTGGCATTTTCTAATTCAACATTTCGAAATTCTGCCTCGCGGAGAGCGACACGATTTTCCGGGACTCGAATCTTCGATTTGAATGGAATTCTGGACAGTCAAGAGTTTCAATGCCTTTTGAAAAATATTGCATCGAAAAAATAATGATCGAAAAGTCGTTAAATTCTCCGGGAGGTAATAAAAAAGTAACGGCGTCGAACGAAAGTAAAAGTCTTGCCACCCGGAGAGCATGAAAATCGAAAAAATGATGGTTGCAGCAAAGAATCGAGGTGCGGAATTGAGTTTTCGACTCTTTCACTCTGCGGAATGTCGATTTTCATGGAAAGCGAACGAATTCTCGAACGTGGGCAAGGAAATGTTTTATTTTCATGAAAATTTAGCGGCGAGTAAAGAAATGCAAAATTCAATGATGCTGAAGTTTGATTGCAACGAAAAATATTTGATTTTATCGTTGATTCGTTCAATTTTCAATGTCATTCAAATTTTTCGAGCCGATATCGTTTTCGGGTGGCAAAAATCGAGCATTTTATCATCGTAATTCAATTTTCCATTTAAGTAATTATTTTTCCCAAATAGAAAAAGAATTTCGTTGCATTCCAACGATGCAAACTTCAGAATCATCAAAAATATGATGCTGAAGTTTGCAACGTTGGAATACAACGAAAAATATTTGATTTTATTGTTAATTCGTTCAATTTTCAATTTCATTCAAATTTTTCGAGCCGATATCGTTTTCGGCCGGCAAAAATCGATCATTTCATCATCGTAATTCAATAGAAAAAGGAATTTCGTTGCATTCCAACCATGCAAACTTCAGAATCATCAAAAATATGATGCTGAAGTTTGCAACGTTGGAATGCAACGAAAAATTTGTCATTTCATTGTTGATTCGTTCAATTTTCAATGTAATCCAAATTTTTCGAGCCGATATTCGTTTTGGGGCTTGAAATCGATCATTTTATCATCGTAATTCAATAAAAAAAGGAATTTCGTTGCATTCCAACGATGCAAACTTCAGAATCATCAAAAATATGATGCTGAAGTTTGCAACGTTGGAATGCAACGAAAAATATTTGATTTTATTGTTAATTCGTTCAATTTCCAATGTCATTCAAATTTTTCGAGTCGATATCGTTTTCGGGTGGTAAAAATCGATCATTTTATCATCGTAATTCAATAGAAAAAGGAATTTCGTAGCATTCCAACGATGCAAACTTCAGAATCATAAAATTCAACAGAGAAAAAATACCATCAACGATAAAATTGTGCCTCGATGCGAACTTTTTAAATTATTTTCTGTTATGAACAAATTTTGTGCCATGGTAATTGTATTACGAGAAGTAATTCGTACGTATTAATCGATCAGAGTTTGATAAATCGGTTTGGAATCGTTGCTCGTTATTCGAATAATATTGAGCATACGCATAAAGTCGATTCGAGTGTAATCCTGAAAAGCTTATGACTCGGGGGTTCGATCCACTACGGCCAACAATTTTCCCCATAAACTTGTCACGTACATGCATGTGTGTTTACATTCTGTATGTAATATCCGAATGTACACTACGCGGTTCTCTCTTGATGGAATAGTGGAGCAGAAACCCGCCATAAGTCGAGTCGTCGAGTCGGCAAACCCTCGCCCTCGCCAGACATCAGCTGAGTGGATCGCTACTTCGCTTTCCCTCTTCCTCTTTCTTCAACCGGTCTCTCTCCTCCCTCCCCTCTCTCTCTCTCTCGCTTTGCCCTTTCCCTTGGCTGGTGTACGCGCTTTTTTCACAATTCGCTGCTCGCGATACGTTAATATTTTCAAAACGTGTTTAATTTTCCATTCTGGTCTAAATTCGTGTGTCCGAAATTGAATCAATTTATAAAAACTTGCCCTTTTTATTAGGCCAAGAGGTTTTGAATTATTTCATAGGGACTTATCTCCTCATTTTTTTCATCCCCTGCCAGATGAATAATTGAATATAAACACTCAGCAAATTAGACACGTCGACGCGTTCTGTTCTCTCTTTTTTTTTTTTTGTCACTATCCTAGAAATTTTGTTCATTTATTCATGCGTTTTAGGGATGTGTGTTGGGAAAATGTTTCGCCCGAAAACGAAGCGACCGTTATTTCGAGATTGAAAAAATGGAATTGAAAAAGAGTTTTGAAATTTTTATAATTTCAGGCTTTCTGAGGTGTTGATCAATTTATTAAAAAAATTATAGTTCAAGTTAGCACTTGTAGGAGAAAACTTTAATTTTCTACCAAACTCTAGAGACCATTGGAATGAAATTTATTCCATAAACTCACTAAACCACGAAGAATTGACAGAATTATACCGAAGTTTTTGATGACTGAAGTTTGCATCGTTGTAATGCAACGAAATTCTTTTTTATCTTTACCAAAATTGAAAATTCAAGTGCAGAATTTAATTACAATGATAAAATGATCGATTTCAAGCTCCAAAAAGCATATCGGCTGGATAAATTTGGATGATATTGAAACCTGAACAAATCATCAATAAAATCAAATATTTTTCGTTGTATTTCAACGTTGCAAACTTCAGCATCATATTTTTGATGATTCTGAAGTTTGCATTGTTGGAATCCAACGAAATTCTTTTTTCTATTTGGCAAAAGTAATTATTTAAATGGAGAATCTAATTACGATGATAAAATGATCGATTTTAAGCTCCAAAAAGCATATCGACTGGATAAATTTGGATGATATTGAAACCTGAACAAATCATCAATAAAATCAAATATTTTTCGTTGTATTTCAACGTTGCAAACTTCAGCATCATATTTTTGATGATTCTGAAGTTTGCATCGTTGGAATGCAACGAAATTCTTTTTTCTATTTGGCAAAAATAATTATTTAAATGGAGAATGTAATTGCGATGATAAAATGATCGATTTTGAGCCCCAAAAAGCATATCGACTGGATAAATTTGGATGATATTGAAACCTGAACAAATCATCAATAAAATCAGATATTTTTCGTTGTATTTCAACGTTGTAAACTTCAGCATCATGAAGGATGGTTGAAAGACTGAATTTTCAATATTTGAAATGTTGTGTTGAGCCCCGTAATAAACGGCCCCAGAAAGTCTGTGCGATGCTGAATTTCGAATAAATTTGATATTACGAAAAATGTATGGTCCGGTCGGGTTTACAAGCACGAAAGAACTTATGCACCGATTTATATTCGTGTGTTTACACAAAAGCTTTGGAATCTATTTCCTGTTCACCGTTCGCCCATATTTCTCGGAGGAGCATTACTCATTTTGGTATTTGCGTATTTATTTATTCATTTATCGTTTTATTTCGTGCTGAGCAACAGTTTCTTTCGATTGATCGATTTTAATACACCGGCTAAAACAAACGTCAGCGCCAGTCAGTGAAAGGATGTGTATGGGAAAGGGCTCGGAGGGTGCAAAGTGTGCAGGAGGGTTGACGACGGGTCATTGACTTTTCTGGACCATTATAGACTCGGATATTTAACGTACTATGCCGCGTACGCGTATGTGACAAAGCAAACGTTATCTCGCGATATTGACAAAGTAAAGTCTGCATAGCGAAAATCATTGTTTCGGTACAGATATACGTAAACGTGCTCGTACGCGCGCGGACTCGCACACACACGATAGTCTGCGTTGGAACATACGTGTGCACGTTCAAACGCGGGAAAAAAAATGTTTGACGATCTTTTGTGTGATTTACAATCGAAAGCAATGAAAAAATGATGAAAAAAAAGTATGTGCGACGCGTTCCTTCCTCGTTTCTTTCCCCACGAAAAACGACTGGTCAATATTAAGTTTTTCATTTCTCGCTCGCGGCTGAAATAGTTCGATTTATATAAAAACAAAAATCGCACGACTCTGAAGTTTGCCTCGTTGGAATGCAACGAAATTCTCCTTTCTATTTGGCAAAAATAATTATTTAAATCGATTTTAAGCCTCAAAAAGCATTTTGGCTGGATAAATTTGGATGATAATGAAACCTGAACAAATCATCAATAAAATCAGATATTTTTCGTTGTATTCCAACGTTGCAAACTTCAGCATCACATTTTTGATGATTCTGAAGTTTGCATCGTTGGAATCCAACGAAATTCTTGTTTCTATTTGGCAAAAATAATTATTTGAATGGAAAATGTAATTACGATGATGAAATGATCGATTTTAAGCCCCAAAAAGCATTTTCGCTGGATAAATTTGGATGATATTGAAACCTGAACAAATCATTAATAAAATCAGGAATTTTTCGTTGTATTCCAACGTTGCAAACTTCAGCATCACATTTTTGATGATTCTGAAGTTTGCATCGTTGGAATCCAACGAAATTCTTGTTTCTATTTGGCAAAAATAATTATTTGAATGGCGAATGTAATTACGATGATGAAATGATCGATTTTAAGCCCCAAAAAGCATATCGGCTGGATAAATTTGGATGATATTAAAACCTGAACAAATCGTCAATAAAATCAGATATTTTTCGTTGAATTCCAACGTTGCAAACTTGGGCACCATAAAATCGCGTGTATTTACGTGCACAAACAAATCTGCGTGGTCCATAGACTCGATTTTCCAAACAATAAATTTGTAACCAACTCTTTTGTTCTAAAGAGACGAAGAAGAAGAAGGCGGAAGAATAAGAATAAGGGGGGGGGGGGGGGAAGGAAAAAAAACTTGTTGGATTGTCCCAATAGGACTAAGAGAACGTAGAGAGAAAAAAAGTGCGCGAGTTGTTAGCGATGTATATACATATATATCGATAAGTATAGACGGAGTCCGCTTCGCGCGCGGTAAAAAAAGAAAGAGAGAAAAAGGAAGGCTTGTAAAAATCGATGCACGCGCCGGTCGTCGTCCTCGTCTTCCTTGGAATCCTCTCCCTCTTATCTCCCTCTCTCTCTCTCTCTCTTCGAAAGATATACCAGGTGGTGAGAGATTCGAGAGTACACGCATACACCCAAAGCATCAGGACTTTCTTCTACTTTTCTCTCTTTCTCGCTCCGTTTCTATTTTTCGCTCTCTCTCTCTTTCGCGGCGTCTTCGAATTCATCTTCGTTGCACTATCGCATATCGTTGGTCGTCGTCGTCGTCGTCGTCGCCGAGCGTCCTCTCGTACTTTCTCCTCCTCATCCCTCATCCTTCTCCCCTTTTTCCGTTCACCAACCCTCCTTCGGTTTTGTGCGCTCTCCGCGTTGAGTTTCCTGTCTCGCTCGACGCGCGGCGCACCGACCTGCAGCAGCAGCAGCAGAGCAGCAGAGCAGAGCTACAGCAGCAGCAGCAGCAGAGCCAGAGAGCTAGTCGGTCGGCGGCGGTGGTTGCTCCACCCCCGTAGCGCGACACGATCAATACGCGATTCTCTCTCTTTCCCGCATCCATTTCTCTTCTTCTCTCTCCCTTTGGTACCGCCGCCGCCGCTCCCTTTCATTCTCGTCCTCTCATGTTTCTCCTCATTTTCGCCTTCGTCCTTCCACTTCTGCCGCGCGCGCTCGTGCAACACCCGCTCCCTCGTGCGTTCTCTGTCTCCGATTCGCGCCCTCGCCCGCCCCGTGTCTCATTTTTTCTACTTGATATTCGCATCCCTCGATCCCTGTGCCTTGTTCAAGATCATCAAAAGCCAGCTCAAAAATCATGTCCCAAACGACATTGACGTCGAAAAAAACGTCCACGTGAAAAGATAAAACGTTTGCCTCCAAGCATACACACGAGGATAACGGAATAAAGCCCCGAAGAGAGCAGAGACGCGGGAAAATCATTATAGGAATGCCGAGGATAGGGACAAGAGCGCGTGGCTTGCGCGCAGCGCGATAAACACAGAGAAATCACAGCGGCCACGCGGAAAAATCATCCCCGAAGTATCTCAATGTGAAACGTCCCTCGAGCTCACAGCAAAACCACAACGACGCCAGGATCCCTTGAGCTAATACCAGAAAAAAATAATAATAATGCGAAACTCTTTGAACTCTACTCCCCATACGAAATTTTATTCTTCGGAGCAGTATTTGATCGCGAGAAGCCAAAAGCGGGCTGAAAACAAGGCAAAAATTCTTGCTCGATCTTTGTCTCGGCAAGGGCTCGAACATACACCCTTACGATTATCAAAAAAAATGATGCATCCGTTTCTCTGCCTTTAGCTCGCTGCGTCAAACATTCGGCTCACGAGAGCAGGGACATATAAACAGAGAGTTAAGTAGCAGCAACAGCGGAAGCGTCGACAGTCAGCATCCCCCGCGACAGCAACAGTATAAAAGCAAAGCGGGCGAAGCCTTCACGCCGAGAGTATATCGTGGGTGGAAAAAAAAAATGAGAAAAAGAGAGCGCCGGAGAGTCTTTCGCTACACGCCGCTCTCTCTCTCTCTCTCTTTCTCTTTCTCTACGAAGAGTCGTTTTCCTCGCTCGCACGCTCTCGGTTGTTCGCTCCGAAACGGCCTTTCTGTTGCTATGCCGGCACCCCCTCCCCCTCTCATTCTCTCCCTCTCTCTCTCTCTCTCTTTCGTCTCGCTCCGCGTCCTTCCCCTCCTCCTTCTTCCTCCTCTTTTGGTCTCTCCGCCATCAGCGCCGCGTCGCTCGCTCGCTACCCCTTCCCAACCCATCCCTCACGTTTTCCTCTTCTCTCGCCCCTCGCCCTTTTTCCCGTCTCGTTGCGCCGGAACTCCTCCGCGTGCCGTCGGCCGTTGTCCTGCAGGATAGCGCACGCCGCGCTCCTGCGACGCGTCCTCGCGGCTCGCCTACTCTTTCTTTCTTTCTTTCTTTCTTTCTTTCTCCTGCTGCTTCTTCTTCTTCTTTTGCCCCTCGCACACTCTCTCTGGGGCGGCGGCTGCTGCTGCTCCTCATTCTTTTTCTCACCGCAGAGACTCTTACAGACACGCTCTCCTTTTCACCCTTCTCTTCTTCCTTCCCGCCTCCTCCCTTTCATTCTTATTCCTCCGAGTCTGATAGACTCGCCAGCCTCCTCCTCCTCCTCCTCCTCATTCTTTAATCCACCCAAACCCTTGTTTACCTTCGTTTCTACCTGACGTACGATTGGCTTTCTATTCCTTTTCCAGATTCCTTTTCCCTTTTACCGTTTTCCTTTTTTTTCTCTCCACAGTCTACCGTTGATTTTTCCGAGCCCCAAACAAAACTCGCCATTGCCACGCGCCCTTTAAATACCCTCGTTTTATCTTCATCAATTAATTTCGCTCACGCACTGAAAAGATAATTTTTCTTGACAATGATCGATATTTTGTTGCATACGTTAAGAGCTAAACGTTTTTTCGAAAAATGACGAAAATTTTGTCATCCCAGCGAGAAATATTCTCGAAAAGTCCATTTTTGTCATTCCAAACGTAAATTTTGCAGACAGTTTCGTTAGAAATGAAAAATACTGTGAAAATCACGAAAATTTTGAAATTCTCCAAAAACATCGAGTTTTTTGACAAAATTTTCGATTTTTTTCTTTTTTTTTTCGAAAAATCACGAAAATTTTGTCATCCCAGCGAGAAATATTCTCGAACAGTCAATTTTTGTCATTCCAAACGTAAATTTTGCAGACAGTTTCGTTAGAATTGAAAAATTTTGTGAAAATGACGAAAATTTTGAAATTCTCCAAAAACATCGAGTTTTTTGACAAAATTTTCGATTTTTTTCATTTTTTTTTTCGAAAAATCACGAAAATTTTGTCATCCCGGCGAGAAATATTCTCGAAAAGTCAATCTTTGTCATTCCAAACGTAAATTTTGCAGACAGTTTCGTTAGAATTGAAAAATATTGTGAAAATAACGAAAATTCTGAAACTCTCAAAAAATATTGAGTTTTTTGACAAAATTTTCGATTTTTTTCGTTTTTTTTTTCGAAAAATCACGAAAATTTTGTCATCCCAGCGAAAAATATTCTCGAAAAGTCAATTTTTGTCATTCCAAACGTAAATTTTGCAGACAGTTTCGTTAGAATTGAAAAATACTGTGAAAATAACGAAAATTTTGAAATTCTCCAAAAATATTGAGT
Organism: Diadegma fenestrale; assembly: GCA_037043255.1. Classification (NCBI taxonomy): domain Eukaryota; kingdom Metazoa; phylum Arthropoda; class Insecta; order Hymenoptera; family Ichneumonidae; genus Diadegma; species Diadegma fenestrale. The sequence continues at coordinate 14,341,741 of CM073317.1, forward strand.
TTTTTGACCAAATTTCATTTTCAGTTCGTTCGACTAAACGTTTTTTCGAAAAATCACGAAAATTTTGCCATTTTAGCAAAAAACATTCTAGAAAATCTTTTCGAAAAAGATTGTCGAAATAACGAAAATTTTGAAATGATCCCAAAATATTTAGTTGGCTGTATTCAACAAGATATCGAAATTTTTTGACAAAATTGAATTTTCAGTGCGGAAATCGCGAACCACGTGGGACCGCGACGATTTAATTCTGCAAAGCCACATTTTTCTTTTCATTTTTAATTATCCTTCAACGTAATTTTTTTATCGAAATTTGTTTTACAGTCGAACGAAATCGAAAGCGATTTCCTCCCCCGAGTTGATGAAACTGCGTTTTTTTTTTAGTGCACGAGTGAAATGTAAATAATACCCTCGAGATCGAGTATCGCGACATCAAGTTTCTATAGCGAGAACCACTCTCTCTCTCTCTCTCCTATCGCTGTATAATCTCACGATTCCGCGATAAGAGAGCGAGAGATGGAAAATACCGATTTAAGAGGATCCTCGCGATCAGCTGTTTGAGATTGTTCAACCCTCTCATTCTCCTCCTCCCCCTCCTCGCCTCCCTCTTTGTCCGGTGTCTCGTCTCGTTCTGGGCTATTATCCGATGATTGATCGTCGCGGGGTTACCTCTAAATCGTAGATTCCACATATTTCTATATTTCTTTAGCGTCTCATATTGTCATTTCGCAAAATTGGGCTTTGAACCTTCCGCCAAGACCCGGAAACGATAACTCGATGCTTTGAACCTTTGGCAATCGATACAACGACGGAAAATCATTTTTTTTTCAAATTTTCAGTTCGTTCAATTCTGTTGTCGTTGAATGATTTCGATATCAGTGAATTTTTTCGATTTTGTGTCTTGCTTTCCATTTCAGACGATGGAATTGAGTAAATAAGGCCAGTCGAGATTTAACGAATGATCAATCTTGATTAAGGCCTCCTGTCTCCTCTATTTTTAAGCCCCTCAGACCACGACATCAGTCGCGGGGGTTGACGTTCTTCTTTCTTGCCTTTCGAAAAGACGTGAAACGATTTTTTAACTCCGAAAAACAAATGAAGCAAAAGGTCTTTCCACTTTCGTATTCAGGCTGTCCTTTCCTTGATTAAATTATTGAAGGAACCCTCTGCTCTGTAGTCGTCGACCCTTGGCCTCTCTCGCTGATCCTGCTGCGATAAGTATTAAAATTCTTCATCTTTTCGATCGAATTTATCTGCCAAACTTTGTCTTCGTTCCTCGACGTCAGTTCAGCTTACAGGTGCGTGGAATTCGTGTCGCCGTTTCTTGGCATTATAAAAAAATGTCCAATTCCAAAGAATTATTCATCATCAGTTTTAAAATCGTTTTTTCAACTCGTTTCGAAGCTGACACGAAAACTTTGCGCTGCAGATTCGCAACTCCTTCGAATCGAACTCCTCGATTCTTTGGAATCAATAAAAACAGATGGAGCCAATCGAAATTCTTGTTCAGGTTTCAATATCATACAAATTTATCCAGTCGATATGCTTTTTGGGGCTTAAAATCGATCATTTTATCATCGCAATTACATTCTCCATTGAAATAATTATTTTTGCCAAATAGAAAAAAAAATTTCGTTGCATTCCAACGATGGAAACCTCAGAATCATCAAAAATATGATGCTGAAGTTTGCAACGTTGGAATACAACGAAAAATATCTGATTTTATTGATGATTTGTTCAGGCTTCAATATCATCCAAATTCATCCAGCCGATATGCTTTTTGGGGCTTAAAATCGATCATTTTATCATCGCAATTACATTCTCCATTCAAATAATTATTTTTGCCAAATAGAAAAAAGAATTGCGTTGCATTCCAACGATGCAAACTTCAGAATCATCAAAAATATGATGCTGAAGTTTGCAACGTTGGAATACAACGAAAAATATCTGATTTTATTGATGATTTGTTCAGGTTTCAATATCATCCAAATTCATCCAGCCGATATGCTTTTTGGGGCTTAAAATCGATCATTTTATCATCGCAATTACATTCTCCATTCAAATAATTATTTTTGCCAAATAGAAAAAAAAATTTCGTTGCATTCCAACGATGCAAACTTCAGAATCATCAAAAATATGATGCTGAAGTTTGCAACGTTGGAATACAACGAAAAATCGCTGATTTTATTGATGATTTGGTCAGGTTTCAATATCATCCAAATTTATCCAGTCGATATGCGTTTTGGGGCTTAAAATCGATTATTTTATCATCGCAATTACATTCTCCATTCAAATAATTATTTTTGCCAAATAGAAAAAAGAATTTCGTTGCATTCCAACGATGGAAACTTCAGAATCATCAAAAATATGATGCTGAAGTTTGCAACGTTGGAATACAACGAAAAATATCTGATTTTATTGATGATTTGTTCAGGTTTCAATATCATCCAAATTTATCCAGCCGATATGCTTTTTGGGGCTTAAAATCGATCATTTTATCATCGTAATTACATTCTGCACTTGAATTATTACTTTTGCTAAATATAAATGAGAATTTCGTTGCATTACATCGATGCAAACTTCAGAGTCATCAATCGAAATCGATTCATTCCGTAATCAAACTCAAACGAACGAAAATCAATCAAGATTTCCGGCGTTTTGAGGCTTCTAAAAAAAATCTCTCTCGTAGAAACTGATTAATGAAAAATTAATCAGTTCTTAGCCTTAAAGAGTGTGTGACAGTCTTTCTAATTTTCATTTAGATCAACACACAAACGCATAAATATTTTTATTGCTAAGGGACGCCCGCTGCTGTAGTTTTCGCTCGCAAGTCGCATCACCTCCAAACTCATCGATGTATTTATATATAAATGTATGTGTGTATATAGTGGCAAGACATATATATTGCGGACTACAACGGCGTATAGCTAGCATAGCAACAACCGTTGTCCGCTTCGGTCCCATCGACTCAGCCCTCTCTCGCGGAGAAAGCCACGCGGGGCAGGGGCGAAGCAACGGGGAAAGGGGGAGCAGGCAGAATTCGCGCCCGCGCGAGCCAGGGCCGAAGAGGACGAGGAGGAAGCGCAAGAAGAAGAAGACGAACAAGAAGGAGAAGAGGACCAAGCTCGTCGCGCTGGTGGTGGTTCAAGTAGAAGAAAAAAGGGAACGAAAGACCCTGAGGGGTGAAAGAGAGGCTGCGGGAAAACGATCGCGAACCAAAAGCTTTTCCGATCTTCCCGAGACGACTTGAAAGAGAGAGAGAAGGAGATTGACAGAAATTGGGCTTTTTCCTCTCGATGGATAATAACTATTTTGATCTCGCCTACAAAATAAAAACGTGCAAAATCGCCGTCGTTCAAACTTTTTGACGTTCGAAAATCATTTTTTTAAATAACTCTGAAGTTTGCATCGTTGGAATGCAACGAAATTCCTTATTTTTATTGATAATTTGTTCAATTTTATAAAATATCGAAATTTTTCGATCTCATATACTTGTTGGGCCGCAAAAATCGATCTTTTTATAATTTTAATAGCATTGCACATTTTTATCAAGAGTTTTGTCACAAAATGAATGAATTTCGTTGCATTGCGACGATGCAAACTTCAACGTCATTTAAGCATGAGGCTGAAGTTCGCAACGTTGGAATGCAACGAAAAATACTTATTTTTATTGATAATTTGTTGAATTTTATAAAACATCGAAATTTTTCGAGTTTTTATACTTTTTGGGCCGCAAAAATCGATCGTTTTATCATTGTAATCACATTGCACATTTTTATCAAGAGTTTTGTCACAAAATGAATGAATTTCGTTGCACTCCAACGTTGCAAACTTCAGCATAATTTTTTAAATCTACCGTAGTCGGAAATTTCCACAATTTTTCGCACATTTTTCCAAAAATTCATGCCAAGTCACGCTTCATTAATAATTTTTTATTTTCATTCATATTTTCGTTCGTTGTTATTATTTTTTTTCTGTTCAACTTTGTAAAATAGAGGAAAAAAATTCTCGAAGGACGATTCTGGTGACATACGCTCACATCGCGTCATCCAGACTTCTCCTATCGATTGATCGCTCGTCTATTGTTTTCAAATGGAATTAGATGTTGAAAAATTGAAGAGAAGGAGATGGAAAAAAGAAAAAATGGCTCTTACCCAATGGAACGTATTTTCTACATTCTGAGCACGTTCTCGGGTAAAGAGAAAATTTATTTTCAACTTTTCCATTTAGTATTTCCCAAAAAATCTTTGTTTTTCACACTCCACGTCATTTTAAATTGTTAATGTCTGTTCAGAAGTTTTTTTTTTTTACTTAAAAGAATCAAAATACGTTGAAAAAAAAAAATTTACGCACAAACATTTCGATGGAAAGTTTTTGCTTTGCTCTTCGAAATTGTCGGTTGCCCGTTTTTTGTCTTGGCAATTTTCGGCTGATTTTTATCCACATTTTTATCGTCGCGGCTCAATTTTTATTCGCCGTTCCCTTTTTTCTGCCAATCTCCGAGACGCTTCGAGGGTCGAACCATTTCGCGTCTACGCCACGGCGAAACCGCAATGGAGCGCTCGACGTTTACAAAAATATTTTTTTCAAAACGAGCCTTTTGAACGACGCAATGACTCGATTTACAAACGCAAGGTTATTGTCGCATTTGGAATTGCGGGCTTTTTGAATTTCCACCTAATTCCGAAGCGATGGAAACGAGGCCGAGGATTTTTCGTCAATTTTCCGAACGGTCCGATTTTTTTGGATTTGAATATCAAAAACGACGGTTCCGGAAAACCGACGGAAAAACGTCGAACTTATCGACAACATTTTGTCCGAAATATTCCGCAGGATCGGACAGAAATAAAAAAACAAAAGATTTTGGCGAAAAAAAAGGTTGAAAATGCATTTTCATGTCGATTCGCGATTTCTTTCAATGAAAAAAGTGAAGAAAATGAAACAAATTCGAATCGATTATGAAAGGAAATTCGACTATCGATTATTCGTTAAATTTTCAATGTCGTACAAATTTTTCCAGCTGATATGCTTTCCGAGTGGCAAAAATCGATCGTTTTATCATCGTGATTACATTTTGCACTTGAATAATCATTTTTGGCAAAGATAAAAGAAAAATTTCGTTGCATTCCAACGATACAAACTTCAGAGTCATTTGCAGTGACGCTGAAGTTCGCAACGTTGGAAATCAACGAAAAATATTTCTTTTCATTGACGATTTGTTGAATTTTAAAAATAATCCAAATTTTTTGAGCCGATATAATTTTTGGGTCGGAAAAATCGATTGTTTCAACCTCGTAATTACACTGAAAAGTAAATTTTGTTGAAAAAGATCGATATTTTGTTGGATACTAAACGTTTTTTCGAAAAATTACGAAAATTTTGTCATTTCAGCAAAAAACGTTCTGGAAAATCTTTTCGGAAAGTAAATTTTTGTCATTCCAATCGTAAATTTTGCCGACAGTTGCGTTACAAATGAAAAATATTGTCGAAATGACGAAAATATTGAAAATATCCCAAAATATTTAGTTGGCTGTATTCAACAAAATTTCGACGTTTTTTGACAAAATTGAATTTTCAGTGTAGCCACAGAAAAAAACGAATTTCGTTGCTTTCGTTGATTTTTTTTGCTGAATTTTTTCTGCATACACGAATTCCAAGGGGGTACAAAAACACATTCGCAAGTTGCGAGCGGTACAGGAGGCGCGCAAAGAAGAGAGAAGGGGACGAGACACACATCGCGATCGTTTTCCTGCCGCGTCGGCATTGCAATCATTCACTTACCCGCGGAACTCGCACATGCGCTCTCATTGGGTGGCGTTGATCCACGCACGCGCTCGACATTTCTCCTTACCCTCTCACCGTCTCTCTCTCTCTCTCTCACGCTCTTGTTTTCTTTATTAACCTCCGTCTCTTTCCCACTTCCGGTCCCCGAGAACTTTTCTCGCGTACGCTTTTGTGTCTTCCGCTTTTTCTTCGCTTATATTTTTATATACATGGATCCCATTAGTTGCAAAAAAAGGCGCGAGCTCTGAACGACGCTGACGCGTCTCAGATCCACCACTTCCGGTTCCAGCCTTATCGGCCATATCGTTCGTTCAGGAAAATCTCAATCACATGCTCGCCACGAATTTTGTTGTGTAAAAAATTCACCAATTTTCACAATCTCAAAATTTCGTCACGAGTTTTCATTCAGTTTTTTAATCGACAGCAAAATTTTATCGAAATCGTTTCAAAATCGAGTGAAAATCTTTCGTTCTCAGCTGCGTGTCGAGTTTGGGGGCCAATAATTGTGAATTAATTCGATTTATTTTTATCAAACGAATTTTCGATGACACTGAAGTTTGCAACGTTGAAATTCAACGAAAAATCTTTTTTCTATTAATCATTTATTGAATTTTCAAAATTATGCCAATTTTTCGTCTCGATTCAGCCTCGCGCTGAAGAAAAAACTGAATTTCGTTGCATCCCAACGATGCAAACTTCAACATCGAAATTTTGGTTAATTTTTCGTCTGCGCAATGTAAATTTTCGTGACATTATTTCGCGCACTCACGAGCTTCGAATTAATGAAAATCGAGTCCATTTTTGCGGCAGTGCCTATTCGTGAACCGAACCGGCACGTGTTTGGTGTAGGAGAAAAAAAAATCACATTTGAAAAAACTTCAGACGATAAACACTTTGGGCGATGTTTCGAAATAAAATGTTATTCGTGTCCGAGGGATTAAATCTCCGCGTGACACAGGAAACCTCGTTTTTTCACGGTACTTTCTACCCCTATCGAGCTCTGGTAAAAATCCCCTTGTACACATACATGCAAGTTTATGCGTAACACGCGATATTCGCGCACGAAAAAGGTGGATTTTTTTGTTTTTTTTTTGTTGTTCAAGGATTCGTGGATAATATTTTCGAGATTCAGATAAAAATGAGACACGGAATTGGGACTGCGTAAAAATTAAGTATTTGAAAGACTGGAGCAGTCGTGGACGCGACTCGGGTGGCAGGAACGAAATGACTCTGAAGTTTGCATCGTTGAAGTGCAACGAAATTCGTTTTTTATCTCTAGCAAAAATAATTATTCAAGAATTTGATTCCGTCGATAAAACGATCGATTTTTATGATCCTGAAGTTCGCAACGTTGAAATGCAACGAAAAATATTATGACGTTGAAGTTTGCATCGTTGCAATGCAACGAATTTCATTCATTTTGTGGCAAAACTCTTTATAAAAATGTGCAATGTTATTACAATGATAAATCGAACGATTTTTGCGGCCCAACAAGAATATAAACTCGAAAAATTTCCGTGTTTTATAAAATTGAACAAATTATCAATAAGGCCGAACTTGCGAACTTTAGCTTCATAAAATATTTGAATTTATTGTTGATTCGTTCAATTTTCAACATCATTCAAATTTTTCGAGCCGATATGTTTTCGGGTGGCAAAAATCGATAATATCATTGCACTGTAAATAAAATTTTGTTGAAAAAGATCGATATTTTGTTGGATACTAAACGTTTTTTCGAAAAATCACGAAAATTTTGTCATTTCAGCAAAAAACATTGTGGAAAATCTTTTCGGAAAGTAAATTTTTGTCATTCCAATCGTAAATTTAGCTGAAAGTTCCGTTACAATGAAAAATATTGTCGAAATAACGAAAATTTTGAAATCATCCAACAAAATATCGACGTTTTTTGCCAAAATTGAATTTTCAGTGCGTAATTCAATTTTCCGCTTAAATAATTATTTTTGCCCAATATAAAAAAGAATTTCGTTGCATTCCAACGATGCAAACTTCAGAGTCATCGATTTTTGCCACCCAAAAAGTTTATTGGCTTGAAGATTTGGAATGACATTGAAAATTGAACGAATTATCAATAAATTCAAATATTTTTCGTTGCAGCGCAACGTTGCAAACTTGAGCATCATGGAAAGAAAATATCTCGCTTGCCCATTCTTTCTCTTTTTTCATTCAACCCTTGAGTGCGTGTTTTCTGGTGCATCGCAGTTTGAATTGGGAGTGTGTAAAAAATAAATGAAAACAAGAAGAAAAAAAAAAGAACGAGGTTGCAAACGATCGTGACGTCGCGATAATGTGCCCAGATCGTGGGCGACAGTCGAGTTCAACCCCCTGATCGCGAGGGCGTGTAACGGACCGTAGGCAACGCAGTCGCCTGGTCGGGAAAAAGCCTCTGGCCGAGGACGCCTCGCATTTGAACTAGCGCGACTTACGCCCTCTCGCGTCCGAGCTCACTAATAAACACAGGAACGCGATGCGTGTTTGAAAAAATCTGCATCGTCGTACGTGGCGATGGGGCAGGCGGGGGTGGTTCTCGTTCGTTCGCCTCGGTTTCCTCCCACGAGTCTGCCGGACGCTCGAGGGGTTGATTCCGGAAGGGCTCCGTCGCGCGTCGTTCAAAACGACGTGTGGAACGCCGTCTCGAACCCCCCCCAACCCCTCGGCCCTCCCTTTACCAGCCCCCGACCAAACCCCCGTCTGTGTGCTTAAGTCTGTATGTGTGTAGATCAAGAAACATGAATGAAACGGAATGCGTGCTGGCTATCGCAAAACACGGCCTGTGTCAGAGACCGAGAAGCTTTCGTGACCTCACGCCGAGGGTGCTCAACCCCCGCGCCGGCCTTTTTATCCTTATGCAATCGTCCATTTTCCAAATTTTCTCAATCCCATCACGATCTCTCAAAAAATTATATCGACCAATATCAGCAACGCCGATGATTCTGAAGTTTGCATCGTTGGAATGCAACGAAATTCTTTTTTCTATTTGGCAAAAATAATTATTTGAATGGAAAATGTAATTACGATGATAAAATGATCGATTTTAAGCCCCAAAACGCATATCGACTGGATAAATTTGGATGATATTGAAACCTGACCAAATCATCAATAAAATTAGAAATTTTTCGTTGTATTCCAACGTTGCAAACTTCAGCATCATATTTTTGATGATTCTAAAGTTTGCATCGTTGGAATGCAACGAAATTCTTTTTTCTATTTGGCAAAAATAATTATTTAAATGGAGAATGTAATTGCGATGATAAAATGATCGATTTTAAGCCCCAAAACGCATATCGGCTGGATAAATTTGGATGATATTGAAACCTGAACAAATCATCAATAAAATCAAATATTTTTCGTTGTATTCCAACGTTTGCATGTTGGATTTGTTCATTTCTCCGAGCTGTGCGTAAATTTTTTGAGAAAAAAGCGCTTCAAGGGTTTTTACGGTTCGGAATTCCGAAAAACTTGGCCTGCATATTGTAGAGAATTTGCCGAGTCTGTGCTCATGATTTTGGTAAATGCGTTAAAAGACAATTGTCTAAGATTGATCTTCATGTGCATAGTAAAGTGTTTCGGAAGTTCTCGTTCGTTCTTGGACTCGTATACTTCCCAGGACGAACCATGTACGAGAGCGAATGGATTGACGAGATGAGAGTAGGCGAGTAACGAAGAGAGAGAGAGAGAAAGACGAGCCGGAAGTGGCGAGACACGAGTAGAAATCAAACCAGAAACAACTTCGTAATGAGGTGACTTTTAACAACCGGAAATGAGAGCCTTGCAGAAAATAGTCGTCTTCCTTGGAAATAATAGTGGCAAATTCTTTTTTCCAACATTTTCATTTGAAAAAACGATTCGTCAGCGTTTAAATCTGGGGAAAATGTAAAAAATCTGAATTTCCTCGGCTCATTGATTATTGGGTTTTGTGGAATCGTCTTTGATCGAGAGATAATCAATGTCAAGATGTATTGGGGGCTGCGAACTTGAGATTTCAGTCAGCTCGACGGCCTTGATGATCCTGAAGTTTGCAACGTTGGAATACAACGAAAAATGTCTAATTTTATTGATAATTTGTTCAGGCTTCAATTTCATCCAAATTTATCCAGTCGATATGCTTTGTGGGGCTTAAAATCGATCATTTTATCATCGCAATTACATTCTCCATTTAAATAATTATTTTTGCCAAATAGAAAAAAGAATTTCGTTGCATTACAACGATGCAAACTTCAGAATCATCAAAAATATGATGCTGAAGTTTGTAACGTTGGAATACAACGAAAAATATTTGATTTTATTGATAATTTGTTCAGGCTTCAATTTCATCCAAATTTATCCAGTCGATATGCTTTTTGGGGCTTCAAATCGATCATTTTATCATCATAATTAAATTATGCACTCGAATTATTACTTTTGCTAAAGATAAAGAAGAATTTAGTTGCATTAGAAGGATGCAAACTTCAGAGTCATTAAAATGGAGCCAATATTTCTGGTTGCACAACAGTATTGATAACAATTAGGTTAATGCAAAATAGTGGTATACGAGATAGAAAGGAGGCTGCAATTTCCACTTAGTAAAGTGTTTGTTTCATGTAAATTTTCATTAAGGAAGTTAATGGCGATTTGTCAGGGTGAGCAGAGAGATACTTTTGGAGGGTTGTGTATGCGCATGTATATACGTATGAATAAGTATGTATGAATGCGCACTGACTATTATATAGATCGTCCAAGTCGCGGAGTCAGGACAACATGGAAATGAGGCAGCTGTAGGGAGGCTCGGTTATAAGGCACTAGCCGGGGGGTGTTGAAGTAGTGTGGCAGAGCGTCGAGGTCGACGCCACGTCGGTATAAAACCCTCGCCTGCTCTCTATCCACTCCTGTGCTTTCCGTGTACTCGCTCACTCGCTCTCTTTACTCTCTGTCCCTGTCTCTTTTTCTCTCAGGTGTCTGAGAGCCCCTGGGCTTCGCAAGCGTGTTAATGAATGATATTTTTTTTCATTCAACCGCGCCCTGACCCACATTTCCCAACCGGCAGTCTCTCTCTCTCTCCCTCTCGTTTACGTTCGCACACACACAGTCTCTCTCCTTTTCGCTCTCTCTCTCTCTCGTTTAGTCGAGAGGCGAGCACTTACTACACTGTATACAGCATCTCATTCTCTTCGCAGGCCCACTTTTTTCCGATACACGCGCCCTGGATCGTAAAGAGAGCGAGTGGGAGAGAGAGAACGAGGCTCATAGAAAAAATACTGAGCGTGAATAGTGAAATAGTAAAAAAAGCAAAAAAATCCTCACGCATGTTCGTATCCACGGAGATGAACTTTTCATATCAGGCTCTTACACTGAATAGAGAATTTTGTTGAAAAAGATCGATATTTTGTTGGATACTGAACGTTTTTTCGAAAAATCACGAAAATTTTGTCATTTTAGCAAAAAACATTGTGGAAAATCTTTTCGGAAAGTAAATTTTTGTCATTCCAATCGTAAATTTAGCTGAAAGTCCGTTGCAATGAAAAATATTGTCGAAATAATGAAAATTTTGAAATTATCCCAAAATATTTAGTTCGCTGTATTCAACAAAATTTCGACGTTTTTTTGACAAAATTGAATTTTCAGTGTATACAATCTATACACTGAAAAGAGAATTTTGTTGAAAAAGATCGATATTTTGTTGGATCCGTTAAACTAAACGTTTTTTTTCGAAAAATCACGACAATTTTGTCATTTCAGCAAAAAACATTGTGGAAAATCTTTTCGGAAAGTAAATTTTTGTCATTCCAATCGTAAATTTAGCTGAAAGTTCCGTTGCAATGAAAAATATTGTCGAAATAACGAAAATTTTGGAATTATCCGAAAATATCGACGTTTTTTGACAAAATTGCATTTTCAGTGTACGAAAGCGCAAATTTTTAATCGAATTTTGTCTCCGCCATCTTGTACTTTTTAGTTTTAACCCTGCCGCGCGCGGCGGCTCGTTTTTCGCCTTTTTTTCTTCACCACGAGTCTCCGCTCGCCTTCGGGAAATTATACCACGCCAGATCATTAGCATAATTCTACCATTTAAAACGAAATAAGGGTCGCTTCCGTAGATGCGGGTGGCAAGGCAACCGGGAGGCCCGTGGATACGAAAAATCAAGAGGAAAAAAGACATAGCTCTTGTTTTATATTTATATATTTATACATTTATGCGTAAATGTGTGTGTTTCTATATATATATAAACAGGATATTCACCAACGACCTTATACTTTTCGTTGTCCCGGACAAGCCAAGAGCAACCTTCCCGCACTCTTTGGCCGCCAACTCCCGAAGAGCCTTCCTCGCTTCGGTGTACGCGCACCAGTTTCGTACAGAGCAATATTCACGGGGTTGCGGAAGGGAGCAAGACAAAATAACAGAAAAAGGCAGCGAGCGAGAGAGAGAGCGAGAGTTCGGGCTACCAAACAGGGTCGTTAAAATAACGATAATGCGTTAGCGAGTGCCAAGCCGACTCGACGACGACAACGCATACGTCAAATTAACGACTTGCTGTGTTGGACCAACTCTCGTGCTCCACCAGCTCCATCCCTCGCGCGTTTCGTCTCTCGCTCTCTAAGTATAACAACGACGAGGAAAAGAGACAAGAAAAAGAAACGTCTATCTCACCTCTCGCCGATTCCCTTCGATAGGACTCTCGGACCAATTCGAACTGACTCTACGTCACCCTCATGTGTGTATATAAATGTTGCGTATATTTAACTCAAATATAGATTTCATGATTTATACTCGCACGTACGAAACGCGATGCCAAAGTCAGCGAAAGAGCCAGCCACGTATGTGTTAAGGGTCGTTACCCCCTCTCGCTTCCCCCCCGCCCCGCTCTATGCCGAGCAGGACAATCGCGTCACAAATAGCAAAAAGAGAGCAAGATGCAGAGGAGAATTGTTATCGAAACTCTCTGCATTCAACGGACTCTAGACACTCGCCAGGCACAACTACTTTCAACGCATTCGCGCGCGGTTTAACGTACCGAAAGTCCTTCCTATTCCTTTTCCATGTTTCATCCCTCTGCAGGCTTTTCATACGCGTATAAATATACAGGCAATACCGAATTGAATTAATCCGAATGGCAACTCGACCCTCCAACATTTTATTATTTCTTGCGTCTTTGCATGCAATTCGCATTTTCAATCTCTACAAATTTTCGTACGATTTTTTAATTCCGGATTCAGCTCCGAGATCACTGACCCCGAAAAATCAATCAATTGTAAAGTTTACGGGATCGATCTTTTAAGGAGGTTCCGTTAGTAGAGCGATAATTAGATTCAAATCTGAAAACGAAATATTTTATGATACTGAAGTTCGCAACGTTGGGCTCCAACGAAATATTCATTTTCTATCCATTTTTTGCTCAATTTCGAAAACCATAACGATTCACGCGCCGATTTTTGTTTTTTATCCTTAAAAAAAATCGTTTTATCGTCTTGACTAAACATTGAATACAAATCTCGAGCTCTACTCAAGAAAAAACGAAATTTCGTTGCATTCCAACGATGCAAACTTCAAGATCGTAATGTAATGTTGTTATTTAGGCAGCAAACTTTAATCTCTTTCAAAATCATCCCAGGTCAACCAAGTTTTACTAAATATTTCCCAAGTAGAAAGTCACTTGATTCAACATTGGCTTTACGCAAATTTCTTACCCTTATGAAATCAGAAAAATATTAAAAATACTTCGCGATTAGATACAACGCGTATTAAAATCTCAATTTATAGAAAAAACTCCAAGGATTCCGAATCAATAAAAAAATAGTGGGGTCAACGAATGTTTGGAGGAGATATTTCTAATTAAAATCGACAGAATGCTCGAAACATCCCATTTTTTAGGAGTTTCGCAACGGATCGCTTGCTAAACGAAAAGCAGATCGTCATTCATGAATAATAAATTTATAAAATCATCCTAGGTCAACCAAGTTTTACTAAATATTTTCCAAGTCGAAAGTCACTTGATTTAACATTGGCTTTACGCAAATTTCTTACCCTTATGAAATCAGAAAAATATTAAAAACACTTCGCGATTAGATAAAACGCGTATCAAAATCTCAATTTACAAAAAAAACTCCAAGGATTCCGAATCAATAAAAAAATAGTGGGGTCAACGAATGTTTGGAGGAGATATTTCTAGTTAAAATCGACAGAATGCTCGAAACGTCTAATTTTTTAGGAGTTTCGCAACGGATCGCTTGCTAAACGAAAAGCAGATCGTCATTTTTTCTTGGCAATTGTGCTTCACTCCATTCGTTATTCCCTGCGCCATAGCGGGAGCTCCTTAATGAATAAATCTTTATTAACGACGAACGAAAAAAATGATGCATGAAATTTCAATAATCAAGTGAAAAAATTGACTGCTGCATTTAAATGCCACGTGTAATCGTAGTTTTTTGAATTTTTCTCGTTTTGCCATGTTACAGTGAGCGGAAGAACGGGAACCGGCGGTGCGCCGCTCTACGGTCGCCTCGTTGCCGAGGAACCTCTGCCAGCCGCGGTATGTGCTACCGGAGGAGCTGGTGGGGTCGGGGGCGCGAGCGCTGGTACCGGTGGGGTCAGCCAAGAGACACCGGGTGACGTTCACGCTATGCAAGCCAGGATACCCCATAGGTTTCGGGATCCAGCGACAGCGCCTCTACGAAAGCTCAGTGTCGATCTCATCAAGACGTACAAGCACATCAACGAGGTATGTCAACGAATTTTTATCTCATTTCCCATATCCCATCGCAATCACCGAACTCTTTTCCCACTTTAGTACTCCTGCTCCTGGCCCTGTGACAAATTCGACCCAAGAAGTCCACAGAGAGTCTTCCCTGAGGCGGCGCAACCGCAGGCTATAATTTTACTCATTTTTTTCGTTCGCACCATCAGGCACAAAGAAAAGTTTCTTTCTTTGTAGTGAATGAATCAATTTTGATCGAACGTTGTTCCATCAATTACGATTATTCCCCAACTTTTCGTTACTAATGTCAAGAACAAGAAAAATAACGAGAATATTCGTACCTGTTAGTATTTAAGTTAATTTATTATTATTCTACGAGATCGTTGTATCAAAGTCACACATAATTGCCGAATCGAAATGCTGTTGATGATTCTGAAGTTTGCATCGTTGGAATGCAACGAAATTCTTTTTTATCTTTAGCAAAAGTGCAGAATCTAATTACGATGATAAAATGATCGATTTTGAGCCCCAAAACGCATATGGGCTGGATAAATTTGGATGATATTGAAACCTGAAGAAATTATCAATAAAATCAGAAATTTTTCGTTGTATTCCAACGTTGCAAACTTCAGCACCATATTTTTGATGATTCTGAAGTTTGCATCGATGGAATGCAATGAAATTCTTTTTTCTATTTGGCAAAAATAATTATTTAAATGGAGAATCTAATTACGATGATAAAATGATCGATTTTAAGCCCCACAAAGCATTTTGGCTGGATAAATTTGGATGATATTGAAACCTGAACAAATTATCAATAAAATCAGAAATTTTTCGTTGTATTCCAACGTTGCAAACTTCAGCATCATGTTCTCTGAGAATCAGCGTTAAAGACTTCTCATGCGATCGAGTATTCGGCACTCGATTCCCACGCACGATTTTTTTTCCTGCGGTGAATCGCCCAACGATATTGTAACGCGATAATACGCGGGGGTGGATTTCGTTAGTCAAACACCCACGTGCCGAGAAGCTTGGCTAATAATCCACCGGATTCGTCTGCGTCATAATTAAAACTTTTTTCGTTCTCGGAATATTTATTGACTCACGCCCCGACGTATTTTTTTCTTTTTCCAATAAAATATCAAGAACATTGCAAGTTTGCATCGTTGGAATGCAACGAAATTCCGTTTTTTCTTGGCTAGAGCTCGAGATTTTTATTCAATATTTGGTCAGGACGATAAAACGATTTTTTTTTAAGGATAAAAAACAAAAATCGGCGCGTGAATCGTTATGGCTTTCGAAATTGAACGAAAAATTGATAGAAAATTCATATTTCGCTGGATCCCAACGTTGCGAACTTCAGCATCATAAATCCCATAAATCGAAGTCGAAAATCATTTTATTCGTATAGTAAATAATTTTTTGTATTTTTATTCCTACGCCGCGTATAAATTTCAATAGAATTTTCAACTTTGACATTATTTCGAAATCTTTGGTTCGAGGGCCACGTGCTTTTTATGGGGAAATTTATTTCCGAGCACGCAGTCACATGTGAACTAAATCGTCCTTAAAGGTTTGAAAAGGGCTTAACTGGCCGGAACGCGATACACACGATGATTATATTACGAAAAGTCTTGAATTCTACAGTTTTACGTACAACTTTCTAACGTATTACGTTTCTGTGCTTGTTTCACTTTCGTAAATGTCGACGGGAGAGCTTTATACGCTCGTTAACCAACGGAGAAGAGACTTTTCGTCCTTTTATCTTGCTCTCGTTGTCCTTTTTCTCATCTTTCGCCTCATTCCGCCCTCTCTTTTTCTCTTTCCCGTCTCTCTTTCGTCTCGTTCAACTTTCCGGGCTATTACACTTGGCACTAACAAAATTTGCTCCGGCTAATCAACGCGACACTCATCTCTCATCTTTCCTCGTCTCTGATCGAGCGCATTTAAAGAAACTCAGCTCCAACCAAGTTACCCCAACTTTTATTTACAAAAATTTATTTTGACAACTTTAACAACATTTTAATCAAATAAATTTCATTACAAATTAGCTTTTTTCGATTTTAGAAGCAACTCAATTTCTTCGCCCACCCAAAACCCACATGATTCTGAAGTTTGCATCGTTGCAACGAATTTCTCTTTTATATTTGGCAAAAATAATCATTTTGATGGAGAATTCAATTACGATGATAAAATTATCGATTTTTGCCACCCCAAACCATCTCAACTCGAAAAATTTGGCATCATATTTTTGATGATTCTGAAGTTTGCATCGTTGGAATGCAACAAACTTTTTTTTTTTATATTTATAAATAGAAAATTTAATTACGAAGATAAAATTATCGATTTTTGTCACCCCAAAACATACAACTCGACAAATTTGGCATAAAATTTTTGATGAGTCTGAAGTTTGCATCGTTGGAATGCAACAAACTTTTTTTTTATATTTATAAATAGAAAATTTAATTACGATGATAAAATTATCGATTTTTGCCACCCGAAAACATCTCAACTCGAAAAATTTGGCATCATATTATTGATGATTCTGAAGTTTGCATCGTTGGAATGCAACGAACTTTTTTTTTATATTTATAAATAGAAAATTTAATTACGATGATAAAATTATCGATTTTTGCCACCCGAAAACATTTCGGCTCGACAAATTCGGTTGACAATGAAAATTGAACGAATCAACAATAAAAAATATTTTTCGTTGCATTCCAACGTGAATAACGGAAATGAATCTCGAGAAAATCTCACAATGTGTCGTTTTTTGGCACATGAAAGTTCAGAAAATTCAAAATTACATTTTCGACTGAAAAATTCAGGAAAATGGAAAAGCAGACGGAACAAACATTTTGTATTAAGTTTATGACACGATGACAAATAAAATATTCCATCTCGCTGAATATTGATATTCGCCTGTACAAATTTATTGGCGCCGCTGTACATATGTAGAGCCAATGCTTTTCCTCGCTCTCTCTCGCTCTCTCTCATTTAATTTTCTCGTTTCCCCGCGACGAATGGTTGTTGCAAACGTCTTTGCTCGAGAGACTCAAACTGAGTAGAAAGAACCGCAGCAAACTCGAAGAAAACTGGGTTGCAACGTTCTGTGTTCATTTGTGTACGCTGCTTACATGCTCATGATGACATTATTACCCGGGTGCGTGGGTGTTCTCTCTCCCAATCCCCATCTCTCTCTCTCTCTCTCTCTCTCTCTCATATTCACTAGAGTTTCCTTGCCTGGCGAGCCAGCCAGATCCAGATATAATTTACACATCTACATGGGCCGCTCCATGCCCGATCGACAGCCCATAAACCTACACGATTTTAAATCCTTTCTTCATTACGAAATGAAACAAATTATTCCGACGAAAACGAGTGGGTCGGCGGACATCTAGGAAAGTGGTTTTTGCACTATTTTTACATCGAGTCACAACGATGTCTAATTAACCGGATACACCAACAATTTTCGTTCAGTTTTTCAAAATTTTTGCTTCACACAAAAAAAAGAAAAAATACCAAAAGAAAAACAAACATTTTTTATGACTCTGAAGTTTGCATCGTTGTAATGCAATGAAATTCTTTTTTATTTGCAGCAAAAGTAATAATTCAAGTGCAGAATGTAATTACGATGATAAAATGATCGATTTTAAGCCCTAAAAAGCATTTCGGCTGGATAAATTCGGATGATATCGAAACCTGAACAAATCATCAATAAAATCAGGAATTTTTCGTTGCATTCCAACGTTGCAAATTTCAGCATCATCATTTTTCTATGAAGACTGCTCGCAAGTAAAAAATCGAAAAGTTTTGACACTCCAGAGCAAATTCCCGCTCATTTCGCCCATAAAAAAGAAAGAACACTTAACAACAATCAAGAATGCATTTTTGAGGATTCAAGAACACGGTAAATCGCCCATATTTATTGTCAAGATTCACGCGCAAAGCACAGCCGAATATGAATAATGAAGATAATTACAAAACCATATAAAAATAAATACTCCAATTCTCTGCTGATTACATATCCATGTTTTTAAAAGTCTGTATATGACTCACGGTCAAGTGACACATTGCTATGATTATAATTTAGTTGCTTTTTTTTACCGACCACTTCTCGATGACGTTTTTATTCATACGAGCGTTACTTGCCCGCTTCGTCGTCTTTCCGAGCAATCAGTCATACAACCACTTATCTCTTCCTCCTCCTTTTCTTTTTCATCAAATATTTCGCACCCTAGAATCATCTCGTTTGAGGCACTTTCCTCGTGATTACACTTACCACAGGATTAAATCTCGAGCTCGTCATTTTAACGCTTCGTACGAAGTCAATTATAATTTCTTAATGACTTTCTTCCATATTTTACAAGTGAACCTTTTTTTCAACTTTTTTACACTTTGATCTCGTCAAATTTAAAAACAGAGACTCAGAAACGAGTCGACTGTCGATTCTTCTCAAAAGATTGGTCGCAATAATTGGATCGACTGCATTTACGTGCATTTTTTTATACTATTCGTAATTCAGGTCCTAAAGAGTGAAATTGAATGGTTCAGGAACGAATTAAATGCATTTCCCTTTTTTTTATATTTGTTTTTTTCATTTTCTCATTTTTTTTTTAATTTTTCCGAATGCCTCTCGCTTTTCCTCGCAGAATCTCGAGAAAAGTCGTTGCATGGCGAAATATCAAGTGGAGACTTCAATATGGCGCGTATATTTATACGATTTCAAGGGAATTTCGAATTATGCACCGTTCTCGGGTTTGACGTTTGGTTCACTCCTCAATAAGCACCGAGAGAGTCTTCCCACACTTAAATTCAGAAAATATACAGCCTCCGTACTCCGGTACGATGGGACCGTGACTTTTGAGCTTTGCCTCGATACGCGAACCCTCAAGACCGAAGGTCATAGGTCAACTCGAAGGGAAAGATTTTTTCCTTACTGCGAGTATGTTGACGGAGGTAAATTATAGAGAATTTGTTTGAATTTTTACGACGTATCGAGTTCATCAGAGAACATTCAAATGTCAGTCGAAACACGACGTTGAAGGCAACGAAATTCTTCTTTTTTGTCGCTGAGCTTATTATTTAAATGCAGAATTTAATTACGAGCTTGGAACGATCGATTTTTCCGACCCAAAAAGATGATTCTGAAGTTTGCATCGTTGGAATGCAACGAAATTCTTTTTTCCATTTGGCAAAAATAATTATTCAATTAGAAAATCTAATTGCGACGATAAAATTATAGATTTTTGCCACTCAGAAACGTATCGGGTCGGAAAATTTGGGTGACATTGAAAAATTGAACGAATCAATAATAAAATAAAATATTTTTCGTTGCATTCCAACGTTGCAAACTTCAGCATCAGATTTTTGATGATTCTGAAGTTTGCGTCCTTGGAATGCAACGAAATTTCTTTTATATTTGGCAAAAATAATCATTTAAATGGAGAATTTAATTGCGATGATAAAATGATCGATTTTCGCCACTCGAAAACATGTTGGCTCGAAAAAATTTGGATGACATTGAAAATTGAACGAATCAATAATAAAATCAAATATTTTTTGTTGCATTCCAACGTTGCAAGCTTCAGCATCATATTTTTGATGATTCTGAAGTTTGCATCATTGGAATGCATCGAATTTTTTTTTCTATTTGGCCAGAATTACTATTTAAATGGAAAATCTCGTTGCGATGATAAAATGATCGATTTTTGCCACTCGAAAACATGTTGGCTCGAAAAATTTGGATGACATTGAAAATTGAACGAATCAATAACAGAATAAAATATTTTTCGTTGCATTCCAAAGTTGCAAACTTCAGCATCATCCAAAAAGTGTATCGGCTCAAAAAATTTGGATTATTTTGAAAATTCAACGAATTATCAATGCGAAAAAATATTTTTCGTTTTCATCAAATTTTCGAGACACAGACGGACGAACGTAGGAAGAAAATGAATAAAAAAGAGTGAATTATTGTTAAAGGCAAAGAGTACGAAATTCAAACGAAGGCTTACCAGCGCAGAGAGCAAAAGGAATTAAGGGAAAGAGAGAATAAGCAGCGGAGAACGAGGGGAAGAAAGTGAGAGAGCGAGAGGACACAGAGAGTCGAGGAAACCTCGTGGGTTGAGGTAGAGATCGCTGAAACGACATATATAGTGGATGCAATAGGAGGGAGGCTGGACTTGGATGATCTGGCGAACGCCGTTGCATTCCGGTGGCGTCCGGCACCATCGACGGTCAGGAATCTACCGAGTGTGTCTGTCGTGTTGAATCCAACGGTTTCCCTCACTCTCCCCGACCAATACCTCGCTCTCTCTCTCTCTCTCCCTTGATATTCGCTGCTGGAATAGTGCCTGGAGAGCCACTATGCGTTCAGGTGCCAAGCAAACCGAGTTTCATAGCGGTGGTTGGCATACCCGTTGAATGAACCAAACTCAGGGATTTGCCAACGGTTATCCATCGTTACGTCTCACCGTCTTCTCGCTCTTTCCGCTGTTTCGCACTCAGACAACTCTCGATACTCCTCACCGATACTTTTCCCATGAAAAGTATCGAGAACCAATGCCAATTGTAATAAAAAGTCCAAATTCCCAAAAATCAACATAATTTGGTAAATTAGCCTGAACCGCAAAACTTGGCATCAATTTATGAAAAAAAAAACAAAATTTCACAAGTTCAAAACGTGGCAAATTATTTTTTGTTTCGCATAATTCAACGATTTTTTTGCCAGTGGGAATTCGAATCTGCATGACTCTGAAGTTTGCATCGTTGAAATGCAACGAAATTCATTTTTATCTTTGACAAAAATAATTATTCAAATGCAGAATGTAATTACGATGATAAAATGATCAATTTTTGCCATTCAAAAAGCATATCAGCTCGAAAAATTTGGATGACATTGGAAATTGCACGAATCTTCAATAAAATTCAATATTTTTCGATGCATTCCAACGTTGCGAACTTCAGCATCATAATTTTTATCAATTTTGATACTTTGAGCTGTAAATTTTTCTCTGCATGCAATTGACTTGAAATTTGGGAATTGGAACGAAATAATATGCACGGAAAATTTGACTCTGAAGTTTGCACCGTTGAAATGCAACGAAATTCATTTTTATCTTTGACAAAAATAATTATTCAAATGCAGAATGTAATTACGATGATAAAATGATCAATTTTTGCCATTCGAAAAGCATATCAGCTCGAAAAATTTGGATGACATTGAAAATTGCACGAATCTTTAATAAAATTTAATATTTTTCGATGCATTCCAACGTTGCAAACTTCAGTATCGTGAATCTGCTAGAACAATCAATTTGACTGCAAGACGAACTGCAATAAACTTTTTCATTGAATTTTGGACCTGAAAATCGACAGAATCCACGTGACGAGTTGGAATGTGTAAAAATTCGATGACTCTGAAGTTTGCATCGTTGGAATGCAACGAAATTGTTTTTTCTTCAGCGCAGGCTCATAATTGTTATTGAATATTTGTTACGGACGAAAAACGATCGTGTCTCGAGACCCGAAAACTCAATCAAGACGAAAAATTGGCATGATTTTGAAAATCCAATAAATAATTAATAAAAACAATATTTTTCGTTGAATCTCAACGTTGCAAACTTCAGAGTCATAAATCAACGGATTTTCAATTGATTTTATCAATTTTCTACAATTCACTACAATTACTCTTGAGGAACGCAGATTTGAATGTATTTTGTCACATTCGCCCGATCCTCGCGCGCAGAATAAGAAAGACTCGTCCTTTATTTCACCGCGTTCGAAACACTCTTGAAATTCTTACAGCTCTTCGATATTTGTAAAGTCAAACAGTAACGCGAGCAGACGAAGTGTATCGAGACAGTTTTCTCTCGTATATATGCTAAACGATTTTTTCCCCCTCTCTCTCTCTCGCTCTCTCGTACCTTTTTTCTTTCCACTCTCCTCCTGCCTCTTCCCATCCTTCTCGTCCTTCCGTGCGGTATCTAGTTTACTTTATTTGTTGCGTTGTCTCGCTCCCTTTTTTGCTTTGCTGTTTATAGTTGCTCTGCCCATTCTGCCACGTATAACCACACGCGAGACAGTAAAGGACTCTGATTTTTATTGGCTCGCAGACTACGTATATCACGTTCGCGAGAATATAACTTTCCCTCCAATTCTCTCTATACCGCATTGCTCTTTTTCAATCTTCTTCTTCCCCGTTTCTTTGACGTACTGGCCGATTCTCAAAATTGGACTTTCTTGTAAATTAATATTTTTTATTCATTTTCCCATGATGCCGAAGTTTGCAACGTTGAAATACAACGAAAAATATCTGATTTTATTGATGATTTGTTCAAGTTTCAATATCATCCAAATTTATCCAGTCGATATGCTTTGTGGGGCTTAAAATCGATCATTTTATCATCGCAATTACATTCTCCATTTAAATCATTATTGTTGCCAAATAGAAAAAAGAATTTCGTTGCATTCCAACGATGCAAACTTCAGAATCATCAAAAATATGATGCTGAAGTTTGCAACGTTGGAATGCAACGAAAAATATCTGATTTTATTGATGATTTGTTCAGGTTTCAATATCATTCAAATTTATCCAGCTGATATGCTTTCTGGGGCTTAAAATCGATCATTTTATCATCGCAATTACATTCTCCATTTAAATAATTATTTTTGCCAAATAGAAAAAACAATTTCGTTGCATTTCAACGATGCAAACTTCAGAATCATCAAAAATATGATGCTGAAGTTTGCAACGTTGGAATGCAACGAAAAATATCTGATTTTATTGATGATTTGTTCAGGTTTCATTATCATCCAAATTTATCCAGCCGATACGCTTTTTGGGGCTTAAAATCGATCATTTTATCATCGCAATTACATTCTCCATTTAAATAATTATTTTTGCCAAATAGAAAAAAGAATTTCGTTGCATTCCAGCGATGCAAACTTCAGAATCATCAAAAATATGATGCTGGAGTTTGCAACGTTGAAATGCAACGAAAAAATTTTGATTTTATCGTTGATTCGTTCAATTTTCAATGTCATCCAAATTTTTCGAGCCAAAATGTTTTGGGGTGGCAAAAAAAAGTGAAGGAAAGTTTGTAGGATTTTTCCACTACCACGAAAAAACAGATTTTTGAAATTATCCTCAGACAAAAATGAGCGATTGCCTCGTCTCGATCGGAGAGACGACGCTTCGCCCCCGCGGGTCACGAGTCAGAATAGATTCACAAATAATTGAAGACGACCCAGATGCCCAACGGTCACAGAGCATCCCTTGCTATGGACCATTGTATCGCTATATATGACTCTTCGCACCGGCTTCGTCCTCGTGTCCCTTCGTTTGACCCTTCGAGTTATTGCTCGACCTTTTACAAGGCAAATTGTTGTCCAATTAATTTTTTTTCATTTACAAAAAGAAAAATGTTGAATTTTTTTTGTCCATCCAACGCACGAGTTTCCGGTGTTGAAAAATATTGATTCGAAAGTATCTGAAGAGATTGCCCAAACGTACGAGAGCAGATCGGCTTGTGGCGTTTTCTCGTAAGAAATCTCAAGGTCTCTCAATTAAGGAGACGAAGAGGCCGGAGCAGGGAGTCTGGTCGAGCAGATTTTTTTTTTGTTTCTTTGTCCGTAACCCTCTCTAGTACGCTGAATACTATTTAATCGTACTATGATATTGACCGCGTCGAGGCACTATTTCATTTCTAAGAATTTACTATTCCGACCGTTTCTCTCGGCGCGCCGTCGACCCTTTCACGATCTTACGCTCCTCTCTTTTCTCTCGCGGCCTTATTTCGTCCACGCAACCCAACAAATGCCTATGGACGCTTGATTAAGACTTCGGTGAGAATTATTTGGCAATATTTTTGTCGTTCCAGTGCTAATCGATCCCTCGTAGTTTGACCTGTCAGTATTTTTTGTTTTTTTTTTTTCGTACACGTCACTTCTGATTGCTCGTAATTGGAATTTGTTAAAATAATTTGGTCAAGTTTTTCAGAAAAAAAAAAATTTCAGAAAAAAAATTAAAATCAAAATAAAATTCAAATAATTAAAATAAAATAAAATAAAAACAATTAAAATAATTGAAATAAAGTGAAATTAAAATCATTTAAATTCAATTAAAATTGAAAAAATATTAAAATAAAATAAAATAAAATTAAAATAATTAAAATTAAATTAAAATTAAAATTGAATTAAATTTTCAGAAAATTTGGCCCACTGAGTGGAAAAAAAATTAAAGTTCAAATAAAATTGAAATAAAATAAAAATAATTAAAATAAAATTAAATTAAAATAATTAAAATTAAAATTCAATTAAATTTTCGGAAAATTTGGCCCACTGAATGGAAAATGAATTGTAATATTTTTTCATGCTTTTTGGAGGTCGATTTTTTTCTTTTTTTCTTTTTCAAAAAACTGTCAAGCGTCATGGATTATTTGAATATTCGAAAATGACGATTCTCGTTCGACTCGCGATTTCGATCGCGCGGAAAACCGGCAGATTTGTTGTTTGAAATCTTTCAACGGTTTCGGAGTGGTGGCGACATCTCGAATTCTCTTTGGAGCACAATGGCGCGTGTTGAGATTGCCGCGGTGTCTCACACCGCCGAAAAGAAAAAACTTTCCGTTGACCGTTGCTCCTCGTCGCGGCTATAAGAAAGAGACGGAAAGAGAGAGAAAGAGCATGACTCAGAAAACGGCCATCGAGCAGGAGATCGAGGAGGTCCGAGAGCCAGGAACGTAACATTTTCGTACCGGACCTGATGCTCCGTCAGATGCTTGAAAAAAAAGTACCAAAATGACACAAAAGTCCTCTCGTTCCGCGTACACTCGATAAAAAATCATTTCCAAAAGTAGACAATATTGAGGGAGTGGAAAAAGAGCTAAAGCTTTCAATCTCGTCTGGAGTTTGTCCTCGATCTGCCTGTCTGCGCATAATTCGTCCAATCTTCCTTTGTCCCCGGTCCAATTCGATGCCGGGACATCGGGGATCGGCTTCTTAGGCTCAAACCTCCAAAGGAAAAAAACCAATGCCCAATTAAAATCCCAACGGTCAGGGACGCATACGAAATACCAATAATTTATACCAGCTAAAGAAAAAGTTGAAATATGATGCTGAAGTTCGCAACGTTGCAATACAACGAAAAATATCTGATTTTATTGATGATTTGTTCAGCTTTCAATATCATTCAAATTTATCCAGCCGATAGGCTTTTTGCGGCTTAAAATCGATCATTTTATCATCGTAATTACATTCTCCATTGAAATAATTATTTTTGCCAAATAGAAAAAAGAATTTCGTTGCATTCCAACGGTGCAAACTTCAGAATCATCAAAAATATGATGCTAAAGTTTGCAACGTTGGAATACAACGAAAAATATCTGATTTTATTGATGATTTGTTCAGCTTTCAATATCATTCAAATTTATCCAGCCGATATGCTTTTTGGGGCTTAAAATCGATCATTTTATCATCGTAATTACATTCTCCATTCGAATAATTATTTTTGCGAAATAGAAAAAAGAATTTCGTTGCATTCCAACGGTGCAAACTTAAGAATCATCAAAAATATGATGCTGAAGTTTGCAACGTTGGAATACGACGAAAAATATTTGATTTTATTGATGATTTGTCCAGCTTTCAATATCAACCAAATTTATCCAACCGATATGCGTTTTGGGGCTTAAAATCGATCATTTTATCATCGTAATTAAATTTTGCACTTGAATTATTACTTCGGCTAAAGATAAAAAAGAATTTCGTTGCATTACAACGATGCAAACTTCAGAATCATCAAAAATATGATGCTGAAGTTTGCAACGTTGGAATACAACGAAAAATATCTGATTTTATTGATGATTTGTTCACGTTTCAAAATCATCCAAATTTATCCAGCCGATATGCTTTTTGGGGATTAAAATTGATCATTTTACCATCGTAATTAAATTCTCCATTTAAATAATTATTTTTGCCAAATAGAAAAAAGAATTTCGTTGGATTCCAACGATGCAAACTTCAGAATCATCAAACATATGATGCTGAAGTTTGCAACGTTGGAATACAACGAAAAATATTTGATTTTATTGATGATTTGTCGAGCTTTCAATATCAACCAAATTTATCCAGCCGATATGCTTTTTGCGGCTTAAAATCGATCATTTTATCATCGTAATTAAATTTTGCACTTGAATTATTACTTCGGCTAAAGATAAAAAGAATTTCGTTGCATTACAACGATGCAAACTTCAGAGTCATGTTGAAATTGCAAGTATGAGAATTTCATAGTGAAATACAAGTTGGATTACAAAGTATCGATGTACTTTTCGTCTAAAAATTTTGTTGAGACCGATAACGTTGAGACCTTGGAAAAAAAAAATTGGAAATCAATTAAAATGCAAAATTACTGCGTTCGATGGCTCACAGACGATCAAAGAAATATGGATGCAGCATCAAGCTTCAGTGACTAAACGCAATTACGTTCTAATAAATGAGGAATTAATGATGAACGTAGGTGCAGAAGTAGTGGGATGGAAGAATTTGTGGTCTAATGCTTGTGAGAAACGTCGTTTAGTCTAAGAGTCAAAAGACGAGAACGACAACGAGAACGAGGAGGAATAAGTGGAACGTAGACGTTCCGGAAGGTCGCGGAACGGCCTGCCGGTGAATTGTGGTGGTGGAGGTTGGATGCGTTGGTGCCTAACCTCTCTTCTGTTTCGCGTGCTGCTTCATTCATGACTCGACTCTCGTGCCTCTCCGATCGCTAGGCTCTCGAGCTTTGTGTGTGTCTCTCTGCTCTCCCTCTTTTTTTTTATACCGACTCGTGTACCACCGACTCTTTAGCCTATCTCGCTGTTTCTCTTTCTTTCGTACATCGTGCTCCCCCACCTTTCGCGCTTCCCCCACTCTCCTGGCTGCACAAACTTCTCTCGCTCTCTTCTTCCGTCTCTATTTCGCTTTTTCTCAGGCTCCGTTCTCGAGATTCATAACGGCCTCGTCCGATGACGTGGCGTTTCGTCATCCCCCGTCATGACAGACTCACTATTGCAAAAATAGCAATGCAAGCACCAAAGAGAGCGAGCGAGACCAATGCAGACCGAATGAGACGAGAAACAACGGGGTATCCGTTCAACACTCTCTCAAAGACTGCAGGCCACGAGAATTGCAAACACTTCGACGACTTCCTCGCTGTTCCGACAGCGCACCGTTTCCTTTTATTCTTTCGCCAGGATTTCTCAGGGGATGAATGAACATCCCAAACGATACTCGCACCCGGTTCCCCAAAAACTTTGACACCTTCTCCAACGTCTGCATTCCCGAACGTTGACTAAGACAGTTCACTCGATTCTTCAGACTTTTATTTCATCCCCAATTCTCATCATTTCCTGCCGAGCTCATTTCCGGAGCGATTGAATCTAAATCCGCATTTTCATCAAAGTTTAAACAAAAATAAAAACATCCAAAACTTTTCACAGCCTTTTTTTTCCACTCGTTCTCAATTCTGCACGAAATTATGGCCCAATTTGTTGAAAAACATTAAGAATTGTCGCCATTGCAAGAAAGATGGTTTATTCCTAAAAAAAGTCATTCCTGTAAGAAAAATTGACGTTTGAACGTGATTGTGGCGAAACTATAACCTTGAGGAGGCTCCGTTAGTAGAGCGATAATTGGATTAAAATCTGAAAACCAAATATGTTGTTATTGAGGCAGCAAACTTTAATCTTTTTCAAAATCATTCCAGGTCAACCAAGTTTTACTAAATATTTTCCAAGTCGAAAGTCACTCGATTTTCTTACCCTTATGAAATCAGAAAAATATTAAAAATACTTCGCGATTAGATAAAACGCGTATTAAAATCTCAATTTACAAAAAAAACTCCAAGGATTCCGAATCAATAAAAAAATAGTGGGGTCAACGATCGTTTGGAGGAGATATTTCTAGTTAAAATCGACAGAATGCTCGAAACGTCTCATTTTTTAGAAGTTTCGCAACGGATCGCTTGCTAAACGAAAAGCAGATCGTCATTCATGAATAATTAATTTATAAAACCATCCTAGGTCAACCAAGTTTTACTAAATATTTTCCAAGTCAAAAGTCACTTGATTCAAAATTGGCTTTACGCAAATTTCTCACCCTTATGAAATCAGAAAAATATTAAAAATACTTCGCGATTAGATAAATCGCGTATTAAAATCTCAATTTACAAAAAAAACTCCAAGGGTTCCGAATCAATAAAAAAATGTCAACGAATGTTTGGAGGAGATATTTCTAGTTTAAATCGACAAAATGCTCGGAAAATCTCATTTTTTAGAAGTTTCGCAACGGATCGCTTGCTAAACGAAAAGCAGATCGTCATTTTTTCTTAGCAATTGTGCCTCACTCCATTCGCCGATGTGTGTCAGTTGGAACGCTCACGAATTCCTTCAGTGATTCTCTATTGAATCGAGAATGGGAATGTACAGGCTGATTATCCTTAATTGATTTATATGACACGACGATACCGGACGTATTTATAAAAGATAAAGAGACTGCCACCGCGAACAGCTTTGTACTTTCTTATCAAACGTCTCCTGAATCAATTTCGTTACTACGATACCGCATGTGCAATGATTATCTTTTACATAATTAACGTAAAGAGCATGCACATATAAACAAACATTATTGAAACAATAAAACGAAAAATAATAAACTCATTTTCACGTAATTACTTTCGTCTAATTAAAAAACATTAATTGCATTTCTCTTGTCATCAAAAATACGAATAAGAAAAACCACGGAGCACACCGACTTCTCGAATTCTTTTACACAATGTAAGCGAATAGCAACTCCTCGAAACTTTCGGTGTGAAATGTCAGCATTCCGTCATCCTCGAATTTCCCACTAAGCTGCGACCAATGAAATTACGCCGCAGCGTTTTAAACGATCATTGTTTTTTAACTTTTCATCAAAATTCATTGGTTAATATTCAGGATTATGTGGAGATCGATAATTTTTTTATTCATCAATTTCCATTCGATTGGATGAAGGTTTTCCTCAGACTTTTTGACGATTTTGAAATGAAATCATTTCAGAATCTCATCAGTCTTGCACCTCGAGAATTCTTTTGAACTCTTTTATCTTTTCTTTACCTTTGACAATGTGCAATGACTATTTGCGGCTCGTTCCCTATCACAAATTGGCTTCTTTTTCTCTAAAACAAGTTCCTCAATTGATTACGTGCTCATTTTTGCTGGAAAACTGATTGAGATCGAATTTGATGATTCTGAAGTTTGCATCGTTGGAATGCAACGAAATTCTTTTTTCTATTTGGCAAAAATAATTATTTAAATGGAGAATATAATTACGATGATAAAATGATCGATTTTAAGCCCCAAAACGCATGTCGGCTGGATAAATTTGGATGATATTGAAACCTGAACAAATCATCAATAAAATCAGATATTTTTCGTTGTATTCCAACGTTGCAAACTTCAAGATGATGAAAACCATGAGAAAATGGATTTTCCGAAGATGACACGTGTGAGGTTTGTCAGTGCAAATCTTAGGATTGTTGTGCCTCAAATTTTCTTAGTCCATCTCTGTCTCTTTCTCTTTCCATCATTTGGTCTTGCTCTCTTGCGCTCACCGATAGTCAATGGCCCTGGGCCGCTTTTGGCGAGGTTGCCGTCGGTGAACGCACCATATGGGGCCGGTCTCATGCACTCGCGCATAGCAACAGAAACGAGAGAAACAGACTACTGGCAGCAGCAGCAGCAGCAGCAGCAGCAGCAGCGCCGGCGAGAAAGCACACAGAGAGCGTCCATCTCTCTCTTTCTTTCCCTCAGTCTCTCTTTCTTTCTCTCTTTCGCCGTTGTGCAGACGCGAGCGCGCGCGTCGCCGAGCGAGAATCAAGCGGTGAGAGAGGGCGCTCGCGCCGCCCCGACCAGGAGAAAACGATGGGGAGAATGAGGTGGAAGAAGAGACCGAGAGGCGGAGATAAACCGGAAAGGTATAAAATCGGAGCAACCTGAGTGAGAACGCAACATTCGTGGTCGCCACTACTGAGCACGATTCCATCTCCTCTCGACCTATTGTTATGTCTTTTTTTTTTTTTCTTTCCTCCCTCAAACTTGCAACCCCCTTATGTCATTAAGCAACTTTTCCGTAACCATAAAAGCTCTTCATTTACCTTACCACTTTTTATTTTTTCTTCATCACTCCGACCATCGATTGTTCGCACCATATCGCGTTTTCCGATTTGCTGCACGTTAAATCAATCGTAATATTTATCATTTTTCCTCCAACTTCAATTCGTCTCAGTTCGTCATCCATCGTTTACAACTTTTTTCTTCGATCAATCGTATTTTCCTTCCTCTTGGACGACGTTTCCATCAGACCTCGACACAACGAGTAATTACGTGTCTTTATTCAGTTTTAATGTAATGGAAACGATTTTTTACAATAATTCGTCGATATTGACGTTCTCGATCGAATTTTCATTTGAATTATGCTCATTTTTTTCTGAAGGTTAACCCAACGATTAATGACTCTGAAGTTTGCATCGTTGGAGCAACGAAATTCTTTTTTTTATTCGGGAAAAATAATAATTCAAGCGCAGAATGCAATTGCGATGATAAAATGATCGATTTTGAGCCCCAAAAAGCATATTGGCGTGAAAATTTGGGATGACGTTGAAAAATGAACGAATCGTCAATAAATTCAAATATTTTTCTTTGTATTCCAACGTTGCAAACTTCAGCATCATATTTTTGATGATTCTGAAATTTGTATCGTTGGAATGCAACGAAATTCTTTTTTCTACTTGGCAAAAATAATTATTTTAATGGAGAATCTAATTACGATGATAAAATGATCGATTTTAAGCCCCAAAACGCATATCGGCTGGATAATATTGGATGATATCGAAACCTGAACAAATCGTCAATAAATTCAAATATTTTTCGCTGCATTCCAACGTTGCAAACTTCAGCATCATATAACGTTCGCAGGTTAACGTCAATGTCGTCAGTTTGCAATGATCGAATCAATTTTCAACGATCCTCGAAAACGTTCAAAAATTCGTGAGCATTTATTTTCTTCGATATTTCGTTGCTGAAAAAGTTTCATTGAGATCGCCATCAAAATACTGCCAGAAACTTGCATAAATATTAAAATCCGACTGCCTCGTTCGAACAACCAGTCAATTAATAATCTCAGTGCAATCAAAACTTATGGCAGTTCGGTATTTAGCCTGAACCGAACTGATTCAAAGGTTGAACCAATTATTAATCGCGAGTCACGAACTAGATGCCGCGGTGGTGCTAAATGACGGAGCCACTTGTTGATGCACCATATTTTATGACGAAACTAATTATCACTCGAGCAGCTGATGAGTGTCGATAGAAATTCGCATCCAGGCTAAAGACGCCGAGGCTGCATGGGGTTTTCCCATGAAATTAGTGCTCCATGAGATTTCCTGTTCGGGCTCAAAAGCTTCCGAGCTACGTATTGAGATTCTCGGACATCGGGCTGTGTCTCTATGAGACAAAAATTCTCTCCTCAAGTTTCCCACACCCGAGCATCGTTTCATCGATTTTTCTCCCCTCGACATTTATTTTCTTCCATTTTTACGTTAACGCCTAGAGAAATGCGTTTTCCCACCTCGAACCGATCAATTCTTCGTTTTTTCCGATCGAGAGATTCGATTTCAAAAAGATTTTGGATCTCGGCAATCGTCGGGGTATTTTAAAAAAATACATCGGCCAATTTTATCTTCTTTTTGGGTTCCTGCGCGGTCTGGACCGGAAA
This sequence comes from Diadegma fenestrale, assembly GCA_037043255.1. NCBI lineage: Eukaryota > Metazoa > Arthropoda > Insecta > Hymenoptera > Ichneumonidae > Diadegma > Diadegma fenestrale. The sequence continues at coordinate 14,373,999 of CM073317.1, forward strand.
TAAATGCGGCGGCAAGTTTGAAAGAAAGTTTTATACATCATTGATGGGAAAATCTCGACGATTTCCAAGTCTCGTCAAAGTCTTAAGGACAAATTTGCATTTTTGGTGCTTAAGATCGTGTTTATAAAAGTTTCAAAAATAAACTTGATTCGTAACGCTCTCGCGGTTGCTATTCCGTGTGGAATTCTTCAAACGCACGCTGCATCTTATTTAATACCGGTTTCCTCCGCCCACGTGACCTTCGTGACTCTTCTCCAGCGGTGCACGAAAGTTTGGGGCGTAGTTGCAATTTTTCGCAAGATTTTTCGAAATGTCCATAACAGTCGATCGTAATAACTGGCGAAATCGATTGGGCGGCGAGAGGGCACTGAAAATTCCAATTTTGTCAAAAAACGTCGATATTTTGTTGAATACAGCCAACTAAATATTTTGGGATGATTTCAGAATTTTCGTTATTTCGACAATATTTTTCATTTGTAACGGAACTTTCGATTGGAATGACAAAAATTTACTTTCCGAAAAGATTTTCCAGAATGTTTTTTGCTGAAATGACAAAATTTTCGTGATTTTTCGAAAAAAACGTTTAGTTTCACGTATCCAACAAAATATTCATCTTTTTCAACAAAATTTTCTTTTCAGTGGGCATTGGGCGAAGAAATTCGTGTCTTTACTGAGTTTTCTGAGCGAATCTTATCTGCAGCCTGTAAAGAATGTAAACTCGATCCCCTTAAGCTCGATCGGTCGATTCGGGATGTTGAAACTTGATGGCCGATCGGAAGATCGCGCGCGGTCGGGGATAACGAGGTGAAAAGAGAGAGAGAGAGGCGAGAATGCTATGAGGATGCGCGCGCGAGCCGCAACAAAACCCGAATCGGGCCAAACGGGTCACGTGATACGCGCACGCGGCGCTCTCTCTCGGCTGCGACCAAGAACCCCGAGTTTGGGGTAGGTCGGCGTCGTCATCGCATCGTCTCTCTTCTCCGCGATTTTCGGATCGCTCTTCGTCCCTCCCTTTCGGCCGCCCTTGCACACTCTTTCCAAGTCTTTCTTCCTCTTTTTCTCTCTTCACATCATCCCAAAGGCAACGGTGCTCGTGCTCGTGCACGCTTCTCGTACTTTTGCTTTTGCTTCGCTCTTTCTCCCCCCTCCTTCTCTCTTTTCTCCTGTTCCTCTCGTCTGTATCTTCCCGAGCGACTCCGAACGAACCCAAGAGTACATAACTTGAATGAATGCAGAGCACCAACAGTTCACGAGACTCTTCGATGACTCTTCATCCTACTGCCTCAACTATATTTTCATCTTCAACTCTCCCCCACCACCCAATCTCTTCATCCCCATTTCCACCCTCCAGAATCAACCCTTCTTCACATTTCACCCAAAAAAACTATCACCAAAACGATATCTCAAATTTTACGACCCATTTCCAACTCCTAAATTCAACCCTCGACATCGCCAACGCCAAGATTCTCAACAGCTTGTACGATACGCTTAATTTACCTCTTGTAAATTACCATTTTGATGCTCAAGAGCCCACAACCTTTTTTTATTCCAGTTTAAATCCCTCAACCTTCGTAAACAAGAGCCAATTTAATTCTCGTCATTATTAACCATCAAAAATATAAATATTTATCAACCCAATAAATAATAACGTACACTGAAAATTCAATTTTGTCAAAAAACGTCGAAATTTTGTTGAATACAGCGAACTATTTTGGGATAATTTCAAATCTTTCGTTATTTCGACAATATTTTTCATTGTAACGGAACTGTCAACAAAATTTACGATTGGAATGACAAAAATTTACTTTCCGAAAAGATTTTCCAGAATGTTTTTTCCTGAAATGACACAAATTTTTCGTGATTGGGCTGAAGCCTCGTTGCGTCTCATTGTTTTTGACGAAAAACTAAAAAAAAGCACCGAAAATTCAATTTTGTCAAAAAACGTCGATATTTTGTTGAATACAGCGAACTATTTTGGGATAATTTCAAAATTTTCGTTATTTCGACAATATTTTTCATTGTAACGGAACTGTCAGCAAAATTTACGATTGGAATGACAAAAATTTACTTTCCGAAAAGATTTTCCAGAATTTTTTTTGCTGAAATGACAAAATTTCGTCATTTTTCGAAAAAATCGTTTAGTTTAACGTATCCAACAAAATATCGATCTTTTTCAACAAAATTTTATTTTCAGTGTTGTGGGACTTTTTTAATCTTCGCAATTCCACAATTTTCAAGACTCGTTTCGTAAGTTTGTTTGTCGCTCTTTAAACTGATTGAAGGCAACGATTTTTCTCGAGTTGTAAATTAGCAATAACTTTTAGGCGACATTGAAACAAAAAAAATTCCTTACGCTCCAATTACGAGACTTCACGACCTTCGCGAACGCAGAAACAAGTGTAAAAATTGTTTTTATGTGTGATTACCAAGTTTTCTTAAAGTTTAAAACATCTTAAAGCCAGAGTGCTATATATAATTTTAACATTCTTTTTTTATGCACTATATATTTTAGTGTTTGTGCAGAGAGAGAGCTCTCCTGCAACTTTACAGTGGAGGATAATAAAATTTATGCCAAACTGAGTAAAAATTTGAAAACGCATTTTTGAGTTTCTCGTAAAAAAATATTGTGCACTTGGGAATTTTTGAATATAATCGTGAAATCACAAACTCCATCGGTCGTTCGTTTTTCAACAACGGATGACGCTGGGCTGCAACGAAAAATACTTGGTCTGTGCATTTTTCGTTTAATTTTAAAAACCATGACGATTTTTGTACCGATTTTCGATTTTGATCCTATAAAAATATTGTTTTAGTGTCCTGACCAAATATTTCATGAGAATTCCGCGATCTGCTCAAGAAAAAACGGAATTTCGTTTGCATCTTTGGAATGCAACGAAAAATATATTTTCTATCAATTTTTTGCTCAATTTCGACAATCATTAACGATTTTTGTTTTTTATCTTTAAAAAAAATCGTTTTATCATCTTGACCAAATACTGAATGAAAATCTCGTGCTCTACTGAAGAAAAAATGATGCTGAAGCTTGCAACGTTGGAATGCAACGAAAAATATTATTTTTATTGTTGATTCGTTCAATTTTTAATGTCATCCGAATATTTCGAGCCGATTTTTTTCGAGTGGCAAAAATCGATGATTTTATCATGGTAATTGAATTCTCCATTAAAATAATTATTTTTGGCATAATGAAAAAAGAATTTCGTTGCATTCCAACGATGCAAACTTGAACATGATTTGGTCGAGACTTATCAAGAGTTTATATTTCGGAACTGAAATCCCAGGGGAATATTTGCAAGTTGGGAGGAAACTTGAGGTATCGATAACGCTCTCAGGAGGGCTGGGAGTCTCATGCAGGTTTATGAGATATCAGGCTCGTGGCACACGCGTGAACGACGTTGGCGTCCACGGAGCGTGGAGAGGAGGAACGCGCTCTTGCGACAACGACGGACTATGCGAGGGCAGTGAAAAAAACGAGGGAGTGCGAGAAAAAAGCTGAAAAAAAGAATGAGCGAGAGAGGGAAAGAGCGAGAGAGTCGTTGACCGATGGAGTAGCGGTTGTCAGATACGTCACACACGAGACACAAGCCAAAGAGAGTTTCTCTCCCTTTGGCTCTTCCATGTGGTGTCTCTCTTATTATTACGTTATTCCTCCCTCCCTTTCCTCTATTATTCTTTCGTCTCTTTTTGCCCCGTTGCCTCGGTCACTTTGAACCGGCGTACCAATCATTTGTTTTTCACAGTTGGAGCAGTCGTTTAAATCACGACAATTGACGATTTGTTTCTTTATTCTTTACGAGGATCCTCTTCACTCGGATTATTCAATTCGTCTCATTTCTTTTCATCGTTTTTTTCACTCATTCGTTTATTTAGTTATTCAGTTATTTATTTTCGTTCTCCATTATTGAGGCAGCGTGATTTTCACGTGGCCGCAATGATATCGATTGCGCGCCCCCTGTACACCGTCCTCGGCGACGACGACGACGTCGACGTCGGCGACGGTAACCACCCCACCGAATCGGAGTCTGCGCTCAGTTTCCTTCGTATCTTTATCTCTCTCCCTCCCTCCAATCTCTCCTCCTCGACAGGAGTGAACAGCCCCGCACACGGGGCTGCTTCGTGCCGCGGACGCCAAAGGCATTTACACACACACAAACACACGCGCCCATGCATGCGCATACACGTTGTTAGTAAAAGCGCGAAAAAGGGGTTGGGGAACTTGCGAGACACGAGTACGAGGCCTCGACATCGCATTTATCGAATCGCATTTTCTTTATGAATTTTCCAGACGCATATGCACATTTTTTTCTTTCATTTCCAACGAAAAACATCCCGAGGTTCGACGAACTCCAGAATCTCCAATCGCCTCCACTAATTATTTCATTTCAATGTTTATCGTTCGCTACTCGAAGAGAAAAATCAAAATTGCCGCCAGAATTTTGATTTTTTTGGAATTTACGATCAAAAAAATAATTTTTTCGCCCTCACGTGCATTTCGTTTTAATCAATTTTATTGATATTTGATTCCAGGTTTATTATGCGAAGAAAAAGAGAAGAGCGCAGCAGATGCAGGGCGAGGATGGGTCTCATAAAAAAGAAAGAAAGCTCTACAACGACGGTTGGGACGACGACAACCACGATTACATTATCAAGAATGGGGAGAAATTTTTAGATCGATACGAAATCGATTCGTTAATAGGTAAAAAATTTGATCAGTTTTTTTTTTTCGTTCCATTTTTTTTCTCACCACAATTTTTAATCCAATTATTAAGGAATCTTGTTTTTTTTTATTCAATTTTCGTCGTTTTCGTTTTCATAGGTAAAGGCAGCTTCGGCCAAGTAGTAAAAGCTTACGATCACGAGGAGCAAAATCAGGTGGCAATAAAAATCATCAAGAATAAGAAGCCCTTCCTAAATCAAGCCCAAATCGAAGTTAGGTTATTAGAGATGATGAATAGAGCGGATACCGACAACAAGTATTATATAGGTAAGTTTCAAGAATTATAAAAAAATCATTTCATTTCAACGATCTCTGCAATTTATTTTACAAATAATGATGCTGGAGTTTGCAACGTTGGAATGCACCGAAAAATATTTGAATTTATTGATGATTCGTTCGATTTTCAACGTCATCCAAAATTTTCCAGCCAATATGCTTTTCGGGTGGCAAAAATCGATCATTTTATCATCGTAATTACATTTTGCGCTTGAATTATTATTTTTGCTAAGAATAAAAAACGAATTTCGTTGCATTTGAACGATGCAAACTTCAGAGTCACATTTTCCGTGCAGTTTATTTCGTTCCAATTCACAAATTTCAAGTCAATTGCATGCAGAGACAAATTTACAGCTCAAAGTGTCAAAATTTATAAAAATTATGATGCTGAAGTTTGCAAGATTGGAATGCACCGAAAAATATTTGAATTTATCGTCGATTCGTTCAATTTTCAACGTCATCCCAAATTTTCAAGCCAAAATGCTTTCCGGGTGGCAAAAATCGATCATTTTATCATCGTAATTACATTCTCCATTTAAACAATTATTTTCGCCAAATAGAAAAAAGAGTTTCGTTGCATTCCAAAGATTCAAGCTTCAGAATCATAAAAATAATGATTTTATTCAAATTTGTAATAACTTGATTATAAAAGGGGAGAAAAAAATACACACGCAATTATGACGATCCATTAAAAATTAGGACGAAGAGTATTCAACGGCAAAATTAATAACATTCATTATGGAAGAGACTCAAGACAGCAAAACAAATAATCAATTTGCTCGAAATAGAAAACTATTAATAGCCTTTCTATTGGGTTGCTATTATTTAAAACGTGAGCCCATACAGATCGATGCGGTTTCCTCTTCCTTTGACAGAAATATTCACTGCGTACAGTGCTTTAATATTTTCAGAACTTTTCCAATATTTTCTGATCCATATTTCAACAACAATTGTTTACGAAATCGATGGGAAAGCTAATGAATCTTATTCAACTGTTTTTGCCCGCAAATTCGGAAAATTGTGAACGATGCTGAAGTTTGCAACGTGGAATGCAACGAAAAATATTTCAATCTATCGATGATTCGCTCAATTTTCAATGTCAACCAAATTTAAATAATTATTTTTGCCAAATAGACAAAAGAATTTCGTTGCATTCCAACGATGCAAACTTCAGAGTCATAAATTGTGAATAATTGAATGAAATAGAGAATTTAGAGTTTTCAGGAATTGGAGCTTGATAAAAATACGACAATTTTTGATCCGAATGTTGATTCACAGTTAAACTGAAGAGGCACTTTATGTGGCGGAACCATTTGTGTCTGGTATTCGAACTGCTGTCTTACAACCTCTACGACCTACTTAGAAATACGAATTTCCGAGGAGTGTCGTTGAACCTAACGAGGAAGTTTGCCCAGCAACTGTGTACTGCCCTACTGTTCCTGTCCACACCGGAATTGAACATCATACACTGTGATCTGAAGCCCGAGAACATACTCTTGTGCAATCCCAAGCGAAGTGCGATAAAGATAGTCGATTTTGGAAGCTCGTGTCAGCTTGGACAGAGGGTAAATTAAAATCTATTTTTATGTTCTTCGTATTGCTCTCCCTCTCCGCACACAGCCGGAACTTGAATTTTCCTACACCATCGAACCATCCAATCTTTTTTTAAATTCCATTTTCCTCCTTCCCATCGTTCCCAGGCGCTCGAATTTTTCTTCCCTACAAAATTGGAGAATCAGAGTCAAAATATTTTTCAAAAATTCGAATATCATTTTAGTTTTTATCGCAAAATTTCATGCCATCGAGTTTTTTGTGTCTTGGAAATAATTTTCTTGCCTGTTAATTGTTTCCTCTGCACTTTATCGCTGGCCGATGATTTTTTCTGACCTCCTTTCGTTAAATTATTACACCCGATAGTGTTCGATCGGAGTTAAATGTGTGATATATATTTCTTGTATCGTTACAGATATACCAGTACATTCAATCCAGGTTTTATCGGTCACCCGAAGTCCTATTGGGAATCCCGTACGATCTTGCGATAGATATGTGGAGTCTCGGATGTATCTTAGTTGAAATGCACACAGGTGAACCTTTGTTCAGCGGGGCCAACGAGGTGAGTTTTATTTTTCTTCCTATAAAGTATTATTTTCAATTTTTCCACGTCAACAATGAGGCTGAAGTTCGCAACGTTGAAATGCAACGAAAAATACTAATTTTTATTGATAATTTGTTCAATTTTATAAAACATCGAAATTTTTCGAGTTTTTATACTTTTTGAGCCGTAAAAATCGATCGTTTTATCATTGTAATAACATTGTACACTTTTATAAAGAGTTTGGTCACAAAATTAATGAATTTCGTTGCATTGCAACGATGCAAACTTCAACGTCATTTAAGCATGAGGCTGAAGTTCGCAACGTTGAAATGCAACGAAAAATACTTATTTTTATTGACAATTTGTTCAATTTTACAAAACATCGAAATTTTTCGAGTTTTTATACTTTTTGGGCCGCAAAAATCGATCGTTTTAACATTTTAATAACATTGCACATTTTTATCAAGAGTTTTGTCACAAAATGAATGAATTTCGTTGCATTGCAACGATGCAAACTTCAACGTCATGGAACTAGAACGTATGAAGGAATAAGCGATGGCTCTCGATATCATTTACGAGCACGAGAAGCTGTTGTAATTTGAAAAAAAAAAAAAATTTCTTCCAATTAGTGCATAATTTGTATTTTGGTATCCAATTTTATTGACGCTCTGGGATATTTTGGATTCGGTTGTATCGAATGTGGCAAAATCAAGGCTCGTTATTGTAACGAATTTATTTGCAGAAAAGAGCAAACGATGCAGAGAAATTATGAGGCTGCATGATGATGATGATGAAGGAACGAAACGATGCTGAACTTTGCAACGTTGGAATGCAACGAAAAATATTTGAATTTATTGATGATTCGTTCAATTTTCAACGTCATCCCAAATTTTCAAGCCAATATGCTTTTCGGGTGGCAAAAATCGATCATTTTATCGTCGCAATTGCATTCTGCGCTTGAATTATTATTCTTGCTAAGGATAAAAAAGGAATTTCGTTGCATTCCAACGATGCAAACTTCAGAGTCATATTTTTTGTGCATTTTATTTCGTTCCAATTCCCAAATTACAAGTCGATTGCATGTAGAGAAAAATTTACAGCTCAAAGTGTCAAAATTGATAAAAATTATGATGCTGAAGTTCGCAACGTTGGAAGGCAACGAAAAATATTTGAATTTATTGATGATTCGTTCAATTTTCAACGTAATCCCAAATTTTCAAGCCAATATGCTTTTCGGGTGGCAAAAATCGATCATTTATGATTCTGCGCTTGAATAATTATTTTTGCTAAGGATAAAAAAGGAATTTCGTTGGATTCCAACGTTACAAACTTCAGAGCGATAGGAACGAATGGGATTTAATTGAAATGTCGATTTTTTACTTATTCAGATTGACCAAATGAACAAAATAGTTGAAGTGTTGGGCATGCCGCCCAAGCACATACTGGACCAAGCGCACAAAGCGCGGAAGTACTTCGACAAAGTCCCAGCGGACGGCTCTTACGTGCTTAAAAAGCCGAAGGACGGAAAGAAGTACAAGCCCCCGGGTACGAGGCGGTTACACGACATACTCGGTGTCGAGACAGGCGGTCCGGGTGGCAGAAGAATAAACGAGCTCGGTCACTCGGTCTCCGATTACCTCAAATTCAAGGATCTCATACTGAGAATGCTCGACTTTGATCCTAAAACGCGTATAACGCCGTATTACGCGTTGCAGCACAATTTCTTCAAGAGAACAGCCGACGAGGGGACCAACACCAATATCGCCGCTGCAAACAGTGCAAATACTAGTCCAGCGGTGGTTTCGATGAGCCAGGATAGCGGTTAGTCGAAATAAATCACACTAATTACAACTTTCTATCAAAGATACATCATTATCTTTACGATAGATTTTCCAAAATTGCATCATCGTCGTTCAATCGTGGTCAGTTATGCTCGACAGAGCACCAACAAATACAGCAAAGCAAAAATCCATATATATATATATTTAATACAAAAAGACATGAATTTTACAAATAGGAATTTAAGTTATTTGTAATACGTTCCAATTATTTCATTTGTTTTATATTAAAACGTCATTTATTAAAAATTGTAAAACCTTGATTGCCAATTACTTATAAATTCCACACTCGTGACAAAACGAACTAATTTTTCGTTTCGTTTTCATGGGGTCATTCAATCGATTTTGGTGAAGGTTTACTTAGCGTCAGCATTTCTTTCCGGCCTCAGTGCCTTGATTCAAATGTCGTTGGTCTCTAAAAAAGCAGCGCCGTTGTCTGTTGGTTTTTTTTTTGTTTTTCACGTTTTTCTTCTCCGAACGACCATCCGAAATTCAAACGTGTAAATCGTGTGTGTTTATTTGTTTTTTCTTCAATTGTACGTTTATCTTCTGACTATGAAAATTTCGATGTAAATGCTACTGTGAGAATTATAGGAAAAAAAGGGCCACTGTAGCCGCGAGGAAGATCCACCATTAAATGGATTCATCTGTTCAACGTCTGCGAGCGTTTTGATTTGTGCAGAAAGTAAGAATATCCCAGTGTGCCACGATTCGGCGTCGAACCAACCAAATTATTCCCAACAAATTCAAATTTAAACAATAACTAAATATACCGGAAAACAATCAATTGACGACGCTAAATCAGCTGAATTTTTCATTCCCATTTACAATCGTTGTAATCGATCATTCGTTAGGCCTCATTCCATTTTTATTCTTTTCATCCGTTCCAACAATATATTTATATATATATAAATATATAATATATAATATAAAATTATATATATTATAATATTATATTATATGATTATTATTGATATAATATTAACCCTTCGTGGTCACTGTGGGTTGAATCCACCCAGTGACCAACTTGTGACGTAAATATTTCCTAGTTCTCGGTAATTAATGGGGCTGGAATCGTCATTCAACGACAGTTTCTAGTGTCCATTGCGCGTTGCCGGCGATAAGTATTAACGCCGCTAACGCTAAATCTCTAAAATCCACTTTGAAATCGACCCACTTCCAATAACGGAATTAATATGTTTTTTCAAACGCGCGCTATCCTACTATTTTTTTCACAAAAGAACCAGATCCGATGAATATCAGGTCCAAATTTTAGGCAAAAATATTGAAAATCCACAAAGTAACGATTATTTTAGTGAAAAAACTTTTTTTTCCCGTTTTTTTTCTTCATTTTGCATTTAAAAAAATATTTTAGCCTCGGATTTCTTTCAGGAAAGTTTTTCGTATCTAAACTGGAATGTCCAAGGGTCGTTCAGTAATTTTTTGAGAATTTTCGGGCCGATAGATTCGTCACAATACGGGTTCGAAAATGGACTGGGTAGAATCAACCCAGTGTGACCACCGAGATCGGTGGCGGAAGTGTCACCACGAAGGGTTAATTATATTATATAATATATAATGTATATATATAATATTATATTGTATAATTATATTATAATTATTATATAAATATTATAATTATATGATGAAATATATTTATATAATATTTTATAATATTATAATCATAATTATTAATTAATAATAATTATAATATTATATTACATATATATTATATTTTTCATATATATTTATAATATATAATTTATATATATATAGATATATGTATATAAAAATAGGTTTACACAACGCTTACGTTATTGGCTTATTTTCTGCACAAAACTAAACAATACTTGTTGTTGCCCGTAGATATGATGGGGGGACAGTACGTGGCTCGATGACTGTTGTATCCGCGGGGCGGCGACGACCTGTCCTAGGCCCCAACCCTAATCTTACTTACTAACATAAGTAAGTTCTCTCTAACAAGCAATCCTAAAACGAGAAATGCGAAACTAACAATTTCTTTACCCTTAAAAATTAGCCCTTTTGAATCTTTTGAACAAAAAACCCTCGTGTTATTCCCCCCTCTCCGGCCTCGGATGTAATGAGCGAAGCCTTGCTTGCTTGACCAAAAATACCAAACTCATTATTTCGTTTTTTTTTTTCGTTTCTCTACGTTTTACTCTTCATTCCCTTTCGACAGAGCCACGGATTCAACTTTTATCAAGGCCCGTGGACTCTGCTCTTATTTTTTTATGCTCGTTTATGAAATTATTGATTATTAAACAATCATGGAATTAGACGAAATAGAAAAACGATGGTTATTGTGTTGTTTCGTGCTGAGAATCGCTCTCGATATCCGTAACACACGAAATACCTCGTCGAGCGAATCCAAACCTCCGATTTATTATTCATTATAAATATCGTTACGCGTTGCTGGTGGAAAACGTTTTTTTATACTGAAAAAATATCATTTCGTCTACGAACTTGTGAATCTTTCATTTTCCAGCCTCACTTTTTGTTTCTGCTGAGAAAAATGACGTCGTAATTAGTAAATTTATGTGCGAATTAACAGAGAGACCGCGCGAATCACAAAACGTCTTCCAGCCCAGACAACCTCGTGCATCTGTGTCGATAAATTATTATTATTTGTAGTGAGGTCACTCAATCGTTTTACGTTTATTCTTTCTACAAAGCATGCTTATTTAATTATGTGCATCAAATAAACTCGAACGATAAAAACGCACAAGGGAGATCGTTTTTTTCTGCAACGAATAAAAAATCGTAACATGATTTTTTAAATTCATCTTCCATGTGCGAACTATTTACGAAATACCATTGATAATTATTAGTCCGGAGAATGTTTCAACGTCGGAATGAACAGAGAGAGAGTGAGGGTGTGCCATTTTGTTTTTTTTTATCACGGAATACACTTAAAGTTGTCGTAGATTGTCTGTTCGAATGTGTTCGTTTTGATGCGACTCGATTGTCTTTCTCTCTCGCATCGACGTTACATTGAGAAAGAGAAAATAAAGCTCTCGATGAAAACCAATGAAAAAATTGTCATTTTTTTATTCACATTATAAACATAAGAATAATATTAATCATTTAAAATAATAAATTAGACGTAATGCGAATGATCTTGTCGATTTTCATTCTCGTTTCACACTCCACCTTCGCATGCTATTCGAAATTTGTGAAAAAAAAAGGCTGAAATTTGCCTCATTGCCGAATAAAGCGACTGGAAAAATGTTCCATGGCGGAAAATCTGGTTAATGGTGACTGGACAATTAGATGATTGAGCGAATGGGAAGGAATTAAAAATGGGAGAAAGCTGGAAGGCGGACGAGAGTGAGAGACAAGCATTTGCATTATTAAGAGAGCGAGAGGAGAGAGAGAGAGTATGGCGCGAAAGGTGGCCGCATCGAGATAGCAATGGAGTTGAAAAAGTGCCTGCAAATAAGCCCGTAGATGGTTAGAAGTTTGTTTCTCCTTGCCCGAAGCCCCTCTCAACCTTACAGCCATGTTCCATTTAAATAATTAGCGGTTTTAGTGGGAATGACTTGCCGAGGTATACATATGTGTATATATATAAATATATAATCGTGTGTGTATATACTCGGAGTTTAGAGGTCGTTAAGTTGTAGTGGACAGGCGAATATTTATTAACGCTCGGCGTTTCGATTTCGCAGGACTGGTAACCATGTCAGGGCAAGGCAGCGGAGGCGGAAGTGGAGGCAGCGGCAGCGCTGGTGGTGGTGGGCTTGGCGGAAATGGCGGTAGCGGAAGCGTCGTAGGTGGCAGCACAAGCACCAGCCTTATTATGCAATCTGCCAGTTTAGCCGCTGGCTATCAACCCATGGATTGCGAATCATCGCCTCGTCAATCGTCTAATCGACGTGCCATTACCACCGTTTATCCCTCGTCATCATCATCATCATCATCCACAACCGGTGCTACAACTTCGGCCCCAACGTCCATACAAACCATGGACAATACTAACCTGATACCAAGCTCTCTTGGCTCTTACAACAGCCTTATTCTCCCTGGAATACCTCATTTACCTGCCATGATGACGTCACCCATGATACATCAGCAGCCAAATTTTTACAACTACGGCTATCCCACCGCCGATAATCACAGCATCGTAAGGCAACCGTCGTCAGTTTCCACCGGTAAACAACGAGATCCCGAGAGAGAGGACAGTCCCATGGTCGGCGTTTGCGTACAACAGAGCCCGGTCGCCATTCATTGAATACCAACTACGCAACCACTACCAAACCTTATTACACTCGGTACAACCGATCGTCAATCCCGGACTCGTGCTTCGCATTTACACTCAGCCAGACTTTTCCTTTTCAACATTCAACAATCTATTTTTTTCGACATAATTCAAGTTACGCGATGACCTTCCATCGGAAATCATTTCACGTAAACGTTTCGCGATCTCTTTCCCAAATCAGAGCTCCTCCATATCGTTCGGCAGCCGAAACCGTGAGAATCATACGACAAACAAAAATTAGTCTCTCGATAATCGAGACACTCGCACGCAAACACGTTGACTCAATTTTTGTGACATTGTCTCGAGGAGGAGCAAGAGCGAGATCGCTGCTGGATTATTCGAAACTAAAAACCCAGAGAGTGGCTCATTTTTACCCTCGACCATTTACTTTTCGAAGCAAACTCTGAGCTTGACGACGTTGCGAACGACGGATGTAGGAAAGATCATTGAAAGAGAAAAACCGGAATAAAAAAGAAGAAAAAACAAACAAGCACATAAAAAATAGCAGATTAACGAGAGAGAGAGAGAGAGAAAAACCGAAGAAATCGCTCGGTACGATTACATTTTTCTTTCAACGAGAATCTTCTTGATTTTCCTTAATCTTTTCTTTTCAATTTTAACCAAATTGACTTGGCCCGGAGAGCGGGCGCCAACAATTACGAAGGAGCGTGAGAAAAGAGCGAGGAGACCGGCGGAGAAGCTTTGGCAAACTTTTCGAGAGCACCGTCTGACGACAAAATGGATAAATGTCTATATCTATGTGCATAATATATATATATGTATATATGTATACATATATATTTAAAAATATGTATAAATATACATATACATATAGATATGAGAGTAAAAAGCGTAAAAATGAGAAAATAAAACAAAACGGCCTAGTGAGGATGAACCCAGCTGGCCTCTCGGGTCCTGCCCGACATTTAAACGGACATTGCAAGTTTTTAAGTCGGTAAAAAAGGGGCAAAAGAATAATAAATGAGAAAATTAGTGTTTGAGTAACGAGAATGAAGAATATTCGTAAAAACGACGACGACGACGACGACGACGACGAGGGACGAAGATGGAAACAAACTTGGCATCCAAAACTGTGTGGCCTAGAGAGCAAAAAAAAAGTGATAATTACTATTACTAATGCGTTAAAAACAAAGAAGAAAAAGAAAACACAAAAACAAGCCAGAGGCGGAAAAATAAACATGAAGAATTTAAGAAATAATGAAGAAATAATAATAATTAATGCGCGAGAGAGAAAGAGAGATAACGATGTAATCATGTACTCCGATAGAGTTTTATACACGATGTCACGAATGTAATGGTTTAGCCAGTAATTTGCAAGAAAGAGCGCAAGCGCGAGAGAGAGTCGTCGGTTTGAATGATAGATATTTGTACAATACACTTAGGTGAATGATTAAGAGTGCAGCTTTAGGATTTAGCCTATAAGTATAAACAAACAACAACAACAAACAATGTTAACTCGAATCTTTTTATTTACTTGAACGGGGGGGAACACAGACGGGGACGGGGGGAGGGAAAATTTAACGGTCATTGCCCAATTCGGCAATCGCCCCTTGCGCTAGCCTCAGTTTGTTCATCATCAAGGACTTTTAACAAACGGCGATGTCTAGCGCGGCTTAACAATACATATTTATACATAAAGCATTAATAAGAAAGTTTAAGTATAACATTTAAGGTTCATCAACAATGCTATAATCATACGAAAACGATAAAATTATAAAAAAACGTAATAAAAAAAAGGACAAAAAAAATCATAAACAACTAGGTACTTTATAATAAACAATACACGCGTATCGCATACATATGTTTCCAACGCATTGTCATTGATTTTTGCCGTTTGTTCTTAACGACACCGCTTATAATGCTACTTCCGCCAATTTTACGAGAGACGCGCTCACACACGAGTATCCAACAAACTAAATGTCCCTAATCAATCATTTCAACAATTATCAACTCCGTTGGATCAAGGAAACGCGATTATTATGTTGATTCAATCTAATTTCACGTTTTTTTACACCTTTTCCAAACAATCAACATTCAGCAACATCTTTTTTTGCTTCAATTACGTCACATTTTCTCTTCGCTCAGATCATGACTCGGAATTATCCAATTTTGCATTTCTCCTTGCCAGCTTTTTCGCATCTTTCACTTTCGAATTTAAACGGCCGTGACTCATCCCTAATTTCGCCCAAAACATTGAAAATTATTTGGGAATTTGTGCTGGAATATTTTTTCCATTTTTTTGGCAATTTATCGGTTAATCATGCAAACACGCTTGAGGTTATTGTCGACGAGTTGAATTTCAAAATGATCCATTTTCCGACAAACTTTCGAGAAGTTTCTACAAAAAGTTGCCTTTGTTGTTAATTTATTTATTGAAAATCATTCGGATCGATCTTGCTTCCGGCCAATTCGGGTTGGACTAAAAATTCAAACTGTTTTTTTTTTTTTTTTCAACTTTACCGAGTCATTCTAATTGTGCTACGCCAACATTGTCAACAACAATCTTGTCCATGTTCGAAACGATCTAAATTGATTTTGTGAAGCGAGTAAATTTGACGAGAATATGAAAACCGCGTAATTTTTACTCAACGTGACATTGTGACTACGACCATTCGTGTACAGAGAGAAATGCTTCCACAGAAAAAGTGCTGGGCGTCTTTTTTTTTTATAAAAGACACAGGAAACTTGGTATACGGACGAGAAACGAAAAAAAAGGTGAAACAAAATTCTTGCAGTCGTTCAAGAGCATTTGCACGCAATTAGACAAAACTTGCGCTCCCGATTTTCATTGGAAAGATAAAAAAAAAGCCAAACTTTTCCCAATTGACCGAAAATACAAGTCGGAGCTTGTTTCGGAGTCGAGCAAAGGAAAGAAAAGACGCCGGAGTGAATGCGAGAGTAAGAAAAAATCGATATTTATATATTCGACCTTGAAATCCGAATTTGAGACGATAAAACAAAAATCGACGAAGATCTCGTTGCATCGTCACGAACGATATTTCATTAACTTTATTTTGTACTCTCATTGTTTTGTTCTCGATACCTTTTGCTCGAGTACGATCGATTTATGGCTTAAGACGAATAAACAACAATGTGTTTCGAGGCTGTTGTAGCACGGACTGAAATAATAAGAACTAACGGTAATACCATGTAAATAATAAGCAAGTCACGCGCATAGTCCAATGAAGATAACAAAAAATCAATAAAAATACGAAAACCAATAAAACACATTGAAGAAAATAAATTTTCGATCGCTGTCAGCACACATAATGTTCAAACACAGAAAATCCACACAACTTCGTTCGCAATATCTTTTTTATGAAATCTTCGGCGTGCGAAATCAAGACGAAGGATCGGGCGGGCCGGGCGAGAGGGAGGGGGGGGGGGGGAAGGGGAGTGGAAAATGGTTTTGGAAAAATGCGAGAAACAGTGAAAGTCAAAAAAGCAAAAGTCACTATCGGGATCGAGACGTTGGCGCGCAAGTCCACGCAGTTTTCGGAAACGGAAAAGGGACAAAAATCAATTAACAAATATAGCGAAATAAGGACGAAGGGAAAAAAGAAAATCATTAATCGCATCTGTAGTACATCGAAGATAAATAAATAAAGAAACAAACCGTACAATGAATAAATTCATCTCGCACGCTCGCAACGGAACAGCGCGAATTTATTAGCCGCGCGCGCGTTACGTCGGCTCGTATACCGCGTTCTTATTTCGCGGTTAAACGAACAAACAAACTCGTGAAAATGGAGAAAGAGAGACAGGGAAGTAACATGAATTAAAGATGAATAATTTGTATATTTTTATACAAGTCGATAAAACTACGTCGATTATTATGATCTGCCGACTAAAGTCATCGCAATGACACATAAAAATATCTTAGGGAATTCTTACGATCGCGCAATTATCATCAAGATATTCTCGTCATACCGTGCATTTTTTTCATTTCCGACTATTCATTGAAAAATACAAAAATATATATATATATATATATTACATACACACACATATTCATAGCGAAAAGAAATGAAAATGATGCTGAAGTTTGCAACGTCAGAATAAAACGAAAAATATCTAATTTTATTCATGATTTGTTCAGATTTTAATATCATCCAAACTCATCCAGCCGATATGCTTTTTGGGGCTTAAAATCGATCATTTTATCATTGTAATGAGATTCTCCATTTAAATAATTATTTTTTCCAAATAGAAAAAAGAATTTCGTTGCATTCCAACGATGCAAACTTCAGAATCATCAAAAAAATGATGCTGAAGTTTGCAACGTTGGAATGCAACGAAAAATCTCTGATTTTATTGATGATTTGTTCAGGTTTCAATATCATCCAAATTTATCCAGCCGATATGCTTTTTGGGGCTTAAAATCGATCAATTTATCATCGTAATTACATTCTCCATTGAAATAATTATTTTTGCTAAGTATAAAAGAGAATTTCGTTGCATTCCAACGATGCGAACTTCAGAATCATCAAAAATATGATGCTGAAGTTTGCAACGTTGGAATATAACGAAAAATATTTGAATTTATTGTCGATACGTTCAATTTTCAACGTCATCCCAAATTTTCACGCCAATATGCTTTTTCGGGCTTAAAATCGATCATTTTATCATCCTAATTAAATTCTCCATTTAAATAATTATTTTTGCCAAATAGGAAAAAGAATTAAGTTGCATTCCAACGATGCAAACTTCAGAATCATAAAAAAAATGAAACGTAAACGGAGTCACAAGGTGCAATCGACTTCAGTTTTTGCGTCATGGTGTAGAAAATTTTTCACCCGTTTACGATGTACTGAATATACGAAAACAAAAAGACAGACAAACGCTGGTCGATGCATTTGACAATTTTTGGTAAAGCTAAACAACTCGCTAACCCAAGCGTCTCAAAACATTTCTGTCCTGAGAGATTCGCCCGTCACGAAGTTTCGGCACGTGCTGTAAATATAATTTTATGACTAAAATAATACATTGAACGGCAAAAATCAGCGAGCTCCATTAACGAAAAGGAAATCGTCAAGATTCATAATTATTAAAAAAACAACAACCGATGTACTCGTGTGTATGATTACGAGGAATTTTTCGTCCGTTTTTTCAGTTCTGTACCCAAAAATCTTTTGCTATTCGTTTACCAACGAAATCGCGACGAATTACGAAAACACTAAAGCGAGCGCGAAATTTTCGACGACATGAAATTTTAGTGTCGCAGACTGAATAACAAAAATAACTAAAATGTACTTTACAAAAATAACGCCGGATAGCTAGAAATATCGAATTGTAAGTCTCATTGAAAATAGCCAAATTGCTGCCCTTTGTAAAGTGTACAAGCGTGTTAACACATGAATTCATCGATTTTTCGAAGATTACCTATAACACGCGTACCGAGGAGAAAATAGTCTGTCAAGTTTTTAAATTACGTGAATTTCCTTTTTTGTTTTTCGTCTACCGACGATTTTTGGGTACGGAAGAAATTTTTGTCCAAACGTTCGAGAATTTCCTCTCGAGATAACGTGCGACCACGAATTTTAATTGATTGTTTACATTCGGTTGAGCAAACTGGTTTGTGGTACATATTTTTAGCGGATGCGCAAAAAAATAGAAACAAAAAAATATCCAATGCGCTAGATACGAGCGTCGAGGATGAAATTTATAAAAAATGATAGAAAATTATTTTTCTTCCGCCCGGAAGAATGAATTTTGGAATACGAAATTAAAACTATCGAGTTTGATATTTAATTGAATCGAAATTGAAAATTATTAGACGATTTTTATGCGAAAACTCACTTGAACGAGCAAGAAAAAACAACAACTCCAAGACAAATATTTCACTCGAATGAAAAACTCGGCCTAGAAGACGTGATTTTCCGTAAAACATTTTTCTTAGTGTCACGCTTCGAACTGTTCTTTTTACGAAGACGTTTTCACTCCTTAAAATGGAGAGATGTTGAGAGAAAAAGAAGAGAACGAAAAATCAAGTGAATTTATCATTCGTAATTTTTCTTAAATTCACGAATTAATATAAATCCTTCAAAATTTAACGTAATTTCTTATCGTTTAATTAATATATTAGTTTCCCTCCATTTATTTATTCATTTTTCGTATTTTCATTTCTTATATGTTTTACCCGAATTCCCCAGCGAAAAGTTTCATTCGATCGATTCAGACAAAATTGGGAAACACGAGTTTTTTTTCAATACGCGTGAATTTTTCAAATTTTTGTTCAATTCTCGAAATTCGTCTTCATGAACTTTCAAAAATTTCTCGAAAAGATAATTTCTTCGTGATTTTTGAGCATTTTTATTGGCGACAAATTCAAACACCTGCTGAATGTTTTAAATGATGCTGAAGTTTGCAACGTTGCAATACAATGAAAAATATCTGATTTTATTGATGATTTGTTCAAGTTTCAATATCATCCAAATTTATCCAGCCGATATGCTTTTTGGGGCTTGAAATCGATCATTTTATCATCGTAATTACATTCTCCATTTAAATAATTATTTTTGCCAAATAGAAAAAAGAATTTCGTTGCATTCCAACGATGCAAACTTCAGAATCATCAAAAATATGATGCTGAAGTTTGCAACGTAAGAATACAACGAAAAATATCTGATTTTATTGATGATTCGTTCAGGTTTCAATATCATCCAAATTTATCCAGTCGATATGCTTTTTGGGGCTTGAAATCGATCATTTTATCATCGTAATTAAATTCTCCATTTAAATAATTATTTTTGTCAAGTAGAAAAAAGAGTTTCGTTGTATTCCAACGATGCAAACTTCAGAATCATTGTTTTGAGTTTCTCGTTCGATTCCTAAGCGTCATAATTCCGATCGAATGATACTTCCGGCTGAGAAGTGAATAACACGATTTTGTTCCTTCCGGTGTACGTCATTTCGTGACAATATATAAAAACGATGAAAAAAAAGGGACTCGCGACTTGAAAACCCGTTGGAAAATGCACTTGTATCAAAGCCAACGATAATCACAACAGAAAAAATGAACATTTTAAATATCGTTTGAGTGCTGGCCGAGACGCGTATGCAAAAAAAAAAAAACACGAAAAAAAACACGAGCCCCTGATTCACTGAATGTACATATTTATTTCCGACTGTTATTTAATTGTTTTTCGCCTCCCCGACTGCGCGAAGAATTCGTAAACGCTTGGAACGATTGCGCGGAGCTGGAATTCAGCAGATTGAGGCTTTCGAGCCACGCTGTAATGTTTTGATCCACCAACGAATCGTAAACACAACAGCGATCGTGCTCGTCGCTGAAATTCCGTTTATTTCACACACTTGATAAACGAAACGCAAAAAAAAAAAAAAAAACAAAAACTGATATTTGACTGGCACAAGAAAATTGTCCAGCGAGTCGATCGTTCGGCCGGTCTTTGACACGGTTTCCTGTACATAAGCTATCACTTTTCTCCGTATAAATTGAAACTAGACCGTCACAAAAGTCTCACGAAAAAAAAGTGTGTCAAACATCCGGAAACGCGTTTTCGCGAAGAGAAATCAGTGAATATAAAAAGAGAATGAAAAAGACGAAAGAAAATGCGAAAAGTCCCGTTTCCCCCTTGCTAGAAAAACGCTCGATAATGTATGATTTAAAACTTGGAACGAAAACAGCAAGAACAAACAATAAAACAAAAACAAACGAGAACAACAAGAAAAACCGTTTTACAAACGTGCAGCGGCCAGAGTGAAATAAACATAAGTTTCCTAACGTCATCTGTAAAACATTGTGTTCAGAAAAAAACAAATATATATACTATAATACGACTGATATGTTCCGACCGGGGACTAGTATGCGGCGTTCGAGAATTAGTGAGAATGTGGACGAATGAATAAAAACAATAAAAAGCGTTTTAATAAAAACAACTTAAAATCAATAAGCGAGATAATAAGAGGAGAACCAGCACCGTCTCGATTGTCGAATGCTCGCCACCGTGTTTAGGGCGCAAATTATTAAGAATGAATGCAGTTACTGAATTAAGATGAAGAAAGAAGAAAAAAACACACACAACCGACTTATTAACACGAAAAGACGTAAAACTCCATACAAGATGAAGATATAAAATTGTATCTAACCTGTATACATTGACATATTATTATTATTATGATTATTATTATGATTATTATTATTATTATATAATATTGTAATTAAGAATTTGAAACGATATTACATAAGGTTAATAATAAACAAACGCATCTTCACCTTTTGTTGCATAGCCTTCTATTACGATGATTTCTTCCTTTTTGCTTCCTCAATATTTCTTCGTGTACGGATTATTTAAATCGCGCGGCACTGACTTTTGAGTTGCTTCGATGTATTTTTTTTTCGTAAAAAAAAAAAATTGTACTCGGGATTATTTATCGTGCAGTTTTCTCGTCCTGTGTGGACGCGAAGAATTTTTTAAACGTGGACAATCGTCACGGCAACTTTTGGGACAATGATTTTCTTCATTTTTCTCGATAATCCTCTGCGCGGATTCGTAATCGTGCACACGACGCGGGCGAATACTATGCGATGACAGCGACACTTGCGGCGGAATTTGAAACTTTCTGACGTACGGATTATTGTGCTGGATTTTCTCGTCTCGTTTTGTTGATTTGCTTTCGTTATTCCTCGGTCGAATCGCCCGCAATGCAGAATCTAGTTCACGCCATCTTCATGAAAACAAAATGTCTACTTTGCTGCATGCAGTAACGTGTCAATTAATGCAACTTTGATAATTAATTAGTGGCCTCTTTTGGGAAAAGGCGTGTTTATGGTGCTATCCAAGTTTTTGTGGTGATTCACTCAAGCAACATGAGCTTTTCGGTCAAGAAAACCGGCGGCAGGATGTGGCACGAGGCCAGAAAACAGGAGAAAAAGATTCGCGGGATGCTCGTGGATTATCGCAGGCGAGCCGAACGACGCAGGGATTATTATGAAAAAATTGTATGATTTCCCATGCAAACATCATTTCTACCATAATTAACACGAAGCTAATTAATTTCCTGCAATTTTTTTATCTCTGAGTTATTTCTCGTCAATTTCTCACGAAAACAAAATTCTGCCGGACCGTTTAACCTCATTTATTCTTCGAAACGATACTTCGCGAATTTCACCCAATTTTTCATTCGCCTAGAAATCCGACCCCACGCAATTTCTTCAACTACATGGACGACCGTGCAAAATACATTTGGATCCGGTTATCGCAGCTGCCGGCGACAGTCCCGCTAACATGTAAATCAAATTCCAACAAATTTATCGCTCGATCACGAAAAAATACGCGGAAACTGCATGAAAAATCATTTTTTCCCAACAGGATGCCTTGGCAAGGCAACGACGACAATCTCATCGATCGTTTCGACGTCCGAGCACATTTGGACTGGATTCCGGAAGCTCCGGACACCATAGACATGGACATTGCTCTGACCAGCGAAGATCGACATATCAACTACGAGCGCTATCGAATTATTGTCCAAAATGAATTTCTCGGAGGTTGAACAAACGCAACAAAAACAATTCGTGACGCTGAAGTTCACAACGTTGGAATTTCAACGAAAAATGTTGATTTTCATTGATGATTCGTTGAATTTTAAAAATAATCAAATTTTTTGGGTCGGAAAAATCGAAAAAATGAATTTCGTTGCCGTCCGACGCTGCAAACTTCAACGTCGTAACAATTAGAGAAAATAGCGCGTATCGAAAAGTCCGCGTCGACTTTCTTGTCTATTCTGAATCTCATTTTCGTGTTTTCGTTAGTAACGGAGGAGAAATTTCTTCATCAAATCCACTTGGAAGAGCAGTTCGGATCCTCTACTAAACCCGATTCCATCAAGGACAAGAAAAAGTCTAGCAATAACGCAGCCATCGGGTACAATTACGAGACCGAAGAGGCCATACCGGAGCCCGTTAAACAAACCGAACAGAACACTACGGACGAGAAACCGGAGGATGAGGACAGTGACATTGATTTAGGTGAATAATTAACCCTTCGTGGTCACTGTGGGTAGAATCCACCCAGTGACCAACTTGTGACGTAAATATCTCCTAGTTCTCGGTAATTAATGGGGCTGGAATCGTCATTTAACGACAGTTTCTACTCTCCATTGCGCGTTGGCGGCGATAAGTTTTACCGCCGCTCACGCTAAATCTCTAAAATCCACTTTGAAATCGACCCACTTCCAATAACGGAATTAATATGTTTTTTCGAACGCGCCCTATCCTACTATTTTTTTCACAAAAGAACCAGATCTGATGAATATCAGGTCCAAATTTTAGGCAAAAATATTGAAAATCCACAAAGTAACGATTATTTTAGTGAAAAAACGTTTTTTCCCGTTTTTTTTCTTCATTTTGCATTTAAAAAAATACGTTAGCCTTGGATTTTCTTGAGGAAAGTTTTTCGTATCTAAACTGGAATGTCCAAGGGTTGTTGAGTAATTTTTTGAGAATTTTCGGGCCGATAGATTGGTCACAATACGGGTTCGAAAATGGACTGGGTAGAAACTATTTTGTTCGAATTGAATCTTTCGAATTTTTGTTTCGTCAATGTACCGGATTTGCTTGGACTTTTTTCTAACTACTCATTATAATCCCAATTTCTTTTGCTGATATTCCAGATATTTGTGTGGACGTTTCTCAAATAGAACCGTCCCAAGCTCACGAAATGAATCAAGTTGCTCAAAAATACGGCCTCCTCGGTGCCGATTATTTTAGTTTTTTGACACAAGACTTCGAGGAGGCGGAGACGTTGCGACAAGCGCGGAAACAAGAGGAGGAAAAGGCGATGTATTCGGGAAGAAGATCGCGTCGGGAACGACGAGCTTTCCGAGAGAAAAAAATGATCGGACGAGTCATGAGTCCACCCAGGTGAGGAGAATAAATGATTATCAATTGAAATTTCAGCTCCCGTCGATTTGAGCTTGCAATTTTTCTACGTTTCTCTTTTATTTTGTAGTTATGCAGCGCGAGAAAGTCCCGAGTATAATCCCTACAGAAAATCTTCGTCAAAGTCTCGCTCGCGATCTACGTCGCCTGTAAACACCGGACAAATAACGTACATCACAAGTTTCGGAGGAGAGGAAGAAGCTCATGGGAGTTGCTCGCAAGTCACGTCGTCCAGCTCGAAAAGAGTAAATTATTCTCACCTGAGAAGAAAAAAATCCAACAGTCCTCTGTTCAGTGATCGAACTTCCAGCCGGAGAATTTCCAAATCGCGCTCGAGAAGTCGGTCGCGTTCCATCACGAGGAACAGGTCGTACCGATCCCGGGATCGAAGGCGAAGTCTGTCACGGAATCGGTAAGTTTTCTTATTTAGTCATTTAAAGTTGTCACAATTCCGCCGACGATCTCGGTGGTCACACCGGGTCGATTCTACCCAGTCCATTTTCGAACCCATATTGTGACCAATCTATCGGCCCGAAAACTCTCAAAAAATTACTGAACAACCCTTGGACATTCCAGTTTAGATACGAAAAACTTTCCTGAAAGAAATCCAAGGCTAACATATTTTTTAAAATCTAAAATGAAGAAAAAAAACGGGAAAAAAAAGTTTTTTCACTAAAATAATCGTCACTTTGTGGATTTTCAATATTTTTGCCTAAAATTTGGACCTGATATTCATCAGATCTGGTTCTTTAGTGAAAAAAATAGTTGGATAGCGCGCGTTTGAAAAAACATATTAATTCCGTTATTGGAAGTGGGTCGATTTCAAAGTGGATTTTAGAGATTTAGCGTTAGCGGCGGTGAAACTTATCGCCGGCAACGCGCAATGGACACTAGAAACTGTCGTTAAATGACGATTACAGCCCCATTAATTACCGAGAACTAGGAGATATTCACGTTACAAGTTGGTCACTGGGTGGATTCAACCCACAGTGACCACGAAGAGTTAAATCTTGAACTTTTCAGAGTAAAATTAGCAAATTTCATTACTTTGGTTCGATCAAAAGTTGCTCAGCTCTCGAAACTGCTGAAATATCGAGTTTGACGAAGTTGTATGTAAAATTACGTGTTTTTTTTTTGTACAGAGGGAGGAGGCCACGCTCGCGAGCCCGAAAGCGTGGTAGAACGAGATCGAGAAGTCGAACACGTCGTTCGCGAAGTCGACAAAGAGTAACGTCCCACGGCCGAAGTCCCACTAGGTCACGATCGCCGCGTTCGATATCTCGTTCGCGGTCGAGGTCCCGTTCGCGCTTCCGACGCTCCAGGACAAGTTCGTCCAGTAGTTATTCAAAATCACCATCGCGCTCGAGATCGAGATCTCGCAACAGAAGTCCGTCGCGCGACAGTTTCCGGAGAACACATTATTCCCCGTCAAAATCACGATCAAGGTCCCGATCCAGGTCTAAGTCACGAACTAAATCAAGATCCAGATCGAAGAGTCGCGGCAGTGGGAGAAGATCGAAAAGCACGGAAAACAAGACTTCCGCTTTGCCGAGGTACAGACAAATTCTCGTTTTTAAACATTTCCTCAAAATTGAACTTTTTATCGACAAAAATTTAAGAAATAACTCGAAATTCCAGTTTAAAAAAATGTCATCAAATCCCGTTAATTAGACCATCGGAGTTTGATTGAAAATTTCCCAAAAATTAATCATAAAAATGCTAAATTTTGGCCAATTTGTTTAAACAATATTTTTCCCGTACGCAGATATTACGGTCGTCGTGGAAAGTCCTCGAGTCTCGAGCTGGAATTGTCAGATAACGATGAGAAAAATGTCCACAACGGACCCAAAGTACCGACCATTAGTACAAGCGTGTAAGTGTCGCGAATGAAAAATCGAGAGAGTGAATTTGTTATAGTGTGTGAATTGACAAAATGATTTTGTTTCGCAGGAACAAGCCAAAAGCAGGGTTAAGTACAAATTCTGGTGGCGGACACAAAGTCAGTAAGAACCGTAACGCTTTTTTAGTCACTTAACGCACAGAGCAATGAAAAGAAAGAAAAGAAAAAATTATTTTAAACAACTTCCTTATCGCGTTGGTCCTGCCGATTGTCGTCGAACTCTCAGCGATATTAATAATTCGTCCAGCAAGGCATTTTTCTAAAATTGATCACGCGAAAGCCGGAAAATCGATAGCGCAAAGTTGTCGGAGTTTTTGTGTAGCGATTTCTCTCGAGCATTTCCCTCAGCATTTCTTTGAGATGTCGATCAACCGGACTCTCGCGTGACACAAACTTATTCTCGACTCAGTTAATCTCACGTTTCATTTGGCGCTTTTAGAATATCACTTTTTTTACGGCTTTATAATAATATGAAAAATACGAGTTTTCGATGGATTTGAGCGTCGGGTCGTGTGTCTTTAAAGCTTTTTTTTTCAGTCAAACAAAATTACACCCCAGGAGCGGCTTAAGAAGAAAATGCAAGTCCTATTGAATCGACAGTGTAAGTTAATCACGAATTCAGCTTTTTTCTTATCGCCTCAGATACGACGTTCAAGTTTGCATCGTTGGAAAACAACGAAATTCTTTTTTTTCTGTCCCTAAGCTTATTAATTGGTAAATATTTAGAAGTCAGGCTCCACCTCAAATTTTTCTTTTTTTAATTAAATTAAATGATTAAACGATTCAATTATCAAATTAATTAAATTAATTAATCAATTAATATTAATTCATTTACTAATTAATTGATTACAATTGATTAATTAATATTAATTAATTAATTAATTAATACTAATTAAACTTAATTAAATTAGTATTGATAATTAATACTAATTAATTAATTAATTAATAATTAAAATAAATGAAATTATTAAATTATTAAAATTAAATTGAAAAAAAAAAAACATTTTTCGTGCAATTCCAACGTTGCGAACTTCAGGGTCACAGAGTGGTCATTTTTATTCTTCAATGTTGCTCTGATTCGCAGACAAAGCTGACAAGAAAGCTGAGCAGCTGAGAATCGAGAAAATGGAGCAACAACGGCAAGATCGCGAGGATGAGATCCGAGAAATGTCGTTGAAATTGCGACGCAAGTGAGTCTCACAATTTCGAATAATTTTTGCCAAGCTAGAGCACTCGCTATAGGATTTTTGTCGCTTTGTCCAGACAACGCGAAAGGCGGCATCGATACGAGGGACACAGTTCCGATTCCCGATCCTCGGTTTCACGCTCGCCGAGTCCAGCTCGAAGTCCTCGTCACGTTGTTCGTCGAGACAGGAGGGATCGAGACAATCGTGATTTCGATTTGGAAAACGAGAGAGATCGAGAACGCGACAGACGCGAAGAACGCGACAAAAATCGACAGGATTCTCGACGTCGTTACAGAGAAACTCCGCCACGTTCGTTAAGCCCCCGGAACAGCAGGTGATTTTTATTTGACATCTAAAAAAATGCTCAAACCAAAGCAACGCGCCATCTATTCAGAAAATATTTCTCATTTTATTGTCACAGGTGCCTCGTTGACTATTGAAAAAAAAAAACAAGATATATCGAATCAAGAAACAATGTTAATGTCTTAATGTTGTTTATCTTCCACTTTATCAATCTCCCGCCAACTGTTATTGGCGTTTTCACAAATTAATGAGTAAATTTCGCGCCCCTAAAGTTCTACCGCCTTCCCACTTCTTCCCTCTTCTTTGAGACACCACAATTCCCACATATACTGTAGATTTTTCTTCAATAAACGAAATATTGTTCCATAATGCTGTTGGGAATATTTCTGCACAATTATTTTTCGAACCCTTGAACTTACTGCTGAGAACAATTGAGGAATCATTAGGTCGACGTGAGATTTTGCTTCTTTTCTCGAATTACTAAATTTGTGCAGACAAGTTTGTGAAATCTTGTTAAAAAAAGATTTTTAACCCTTCGCGGTCACACTGGGTCGATTCTACCCAGTCCATTTTCGAACCCGTATTGTGACCAATCTATCGGCCCGAAAATTCTCAAAAAATTACTCAACAACCCTTGGACATTCCAGTTTAGATACGAAAAACTTTCCTCAAAGAAATCCAAGGCTAACGTATTTTTTTAAATGCAAAATGAAGAAAAAAAACAGGAAAAAAAAGTTTTTTCACTAAAATAATCGTCACTTTGTGGATTTTCAATATTTTTGCCTAAAATTTGGATCTGATATTCATCGGATCTGGTTCTTTTGTGAAAAAAATAGTAGGATAGCGCGCGTTTGAAAAAACATATTAATTCCGTTATTGGAAGTGGGTCGATTTCAAAGTGGATTTTAGAGATTCAGCGTTTGCGGCGGTGAAACTTATCGCCGGCAACGCGCAATGGACACTAGAAACTGTCGTTAAATGACGATTCCAGCCCCATTAATTACCGAGAACTAGGAGATATTTACGTCACAAGTTGGTCACTGGGTGGATTCAACCCACAGTGACCACGAAGGGTTATATGTTGAAATATCGAATTTTTGAAGTATGATGAAAAAAAGTTGATCGTTTTTTCCCATTGGCGGGCAGTAGATTGTGAAATTATTTGAATATTGTTGTTTTTGTTTAACGTTTTAATTATATAAATTAAGGATGTTAATTAATGAGAAAATTCCCTAAATTTTCAGTTATAAATCACGGAAATCGTAAGAGCACAACTAGAGCGTTTAGAAAGAAATGGAAAGCGCTGTGGGAAATGGTTCAAATGATCAAACGCATCATTTTGTCGTTGGATCGTCCAGCAGCCTTCAACTGCGTATCCGAGGAGCACACAGCATCCGACATTTCATCCTTGAAAAATATTTATTCGAAATGCTTTGTTTACCGTGGAGAAGCGATTATTTCTCTTATTAATTATCGCAATGATTCTTGTCAACTTTTCTTCTTCACCGCGCAACTCGTTGTACGAGCGATTATTGTCGTCAAAGTTTTCCATCCGTCAACGCAATCTGGCGATATGTACACGCTGGAAAACACGTTGAAAGTGTGAAATTGAGTCTGCGAATCGTGATAATTGTATATTATCGTTACGAAAAGAAATAATCACAATTACAGGCGAAAATCGATGCAATTATTTCTTGTTTATTCCTCTCTGCGAATTAATAAACGCAGAATTGATTTTCTTGGAGATTCGCTCATGGAAAAATGATAAAAATCTTTTTTACCCGTTACGTGGAATTTCTCGTGACAAAAATGCTTCTGCGTGGATGCTTTTGACATTCGCATATAAAAAGGATGCAGCGTCGTTCACTGTTCAATAGTCTTTCCGAGCTTACTTAACGTCCAACATGAAAATTATTGCCATTCTCGTTATTTTCGTGTTTGCTCTATTCGAGCTCTGCTGCGGCCAAGGTAAACTCATTTTTGTCCTATTGCATTCAATATCGTCTGAAATACGTGAGCAAACAGTGTGTGCGCGCTAATTCACGTAATTCGATTCCAACATTTCAAAATTTTCGATAAACTACACTTTCGTATTTTATTTGCAAGTTTTCTCCGTCACGTTGCGTTCTGTGTGACGAAAGATCGAACAAACATCCAAGATTCTCGCTCACGGAATGCGTTGCGTAATAAATTCATTGCATCAAATATTTTCGGGATTGGAACAAAATTTGAATGCATAATCACAAAATTTCATTTGTTTCGAGACAAAATTATAAATTTTCGCAAAATTTGTGGATTCCTTAAAACGATATTTCACTTTTTCAAGAAAATCGATTTTTATTGATCGGGAAAAACCGATCGATCGATTTCGTGGATCAATCAGGATTTTGAAAATCTGATTCACTTTCCATTGAAATAAAATCTCGTGGTGTTTCCGAAAAATTAAAAAAATTGGGATTTTTCTATCAATTTGTTGTTTTGCGCCGATTTTTTCGAAGCAAATCGAAATTAATTTAAAGATCAATGTTTTTCGTGAATAATTAAGGGTTTGGAAGAGGAGGATATGGAAACGATATGTTGGGTGGCAGAGGACGAGGTAACGGCAACCGCGGTTATGGTAACAACGGCAGAGGCAACGGAGGCTACGGAAGTAACGAAAGAGGAAGAGGAGACATGGGATACGGTGGACGACCGGGTTTCGGCGGTAATAATGAATCTTTTTCATCACCGGAATGACGCTATGATTCGGCTTGTATTACGAAATCTTGGGAAAAATCGCGCTTCTTGTATTATAACAATGTGAAAATCAAATTATTCAAATCTTGATTGCAACGTGAGCGATTGTAGATTCAGAGATCGAGGCAAGGGCACAGGACATTCACTGTCTACCTCGGAGTAATTAATATGTATGACCCTGAAGTTTGCATCGTTGTAATGCTACGAAATTCTTTTTTATCTTTAGCAAAAGTAATGATTCAAGTGCAAAATTTAATTACGATGATAAAATGATCGATTTTAAGAACCAAAACGCATATCGGCTGGATAAATTTGGATAATATTGAAACCTGAACAAATTATCAATAAAATCAGATAATTTTCGTTGTATTCCAACGTCGCAAATTTCAGCATCATATTTTTGATGATTCTGAAGTATGCATCGTTTGAATGCAACGAAATTCTCTTTTCTATTTGGCAAAAATAATTATTTAAATGGAGAATCTAATTACGATGATAAAATGATCGATTTTAAGCCCCAGAAAGCATAACGGCTGGATAAATTTGGATGATATTGAAACCTGAACAAATCATCAATAAAATCAGATATTTTTCGTTGTATTCCAACGTTGCAAACTTCGGCATCATATTTTTGACGATTCTGAAGTTTGCATCGTTGGAATGCAACGAAATTCTTTTTTCTATTTGGCAAAAATAATTATTTAAATGGAGAATCTAATTACGATGATGAAATGATCGATTTTAAGCCCCAGAAAGCATATCGGCTTGATAAATTTGGATGATATTGAAACCTGAACAAATTATCAATAAAATCAGATATTTTTCGTTGTATTCCAACGTCGCAAACTTCAGCATCATATTTTTGATGATTCTAAAGTTTGCATGGTTGGAATGCAACGAAATTCTTTTTTCTATTTGGCAAAAATAATTATTTAAATGGAGAATCTAATTACGATGATGAAATGATCGATTTTAAGCCCCAGAAAGCATATCGGCTGGATAAATTTGGATGATATTGAAACCTGAACAAATTATCAATAAAATCAGATATTTTTCGTTGTATTCCACCGTTGCAAACTTCAGCATCATATAATTTCTCCCTACGTCGACGAATACACGATTCCTAAAAATAATAATTAAAATCTCAAATTCTTAACCGGACGAGTGTTAAAAATTCAAGCAGCAAAGAAAACGACCCACTTTCCCTTTAAATATTCAATCTACAATAAAATAATAATCCGTAATGCAATTTCAATGCAAAAAAATAAACTTCTCTTAAGCAAATTTGAATAATTCGCCAATCTTTTCGCTCAAAATGGACGAATAATTATAATTGACGGATAATGAATGATTTAAATCACTGTTTGTATGTAATAATTTCGTTTCGATACAGTTTTCTACTAAGAAGAAATCGCCGGTCCCAGGAATGATAAAGTTGTTGACACGTATTCGTGTAGCATGACGAATCGCTGAACATGTCGATCATTGACGTCTCGCAGGCTCCAATTTCAATATCGACTTGAACCAACGTAATTAACAATGTAAATATTACATCATTGTAAACAAAAAACAAAAAAATACACACAATACACGAGCATTCAATTGTTTCACGATGTTTATCTCGATCCCAACGAGTGTTAATGTATTTTCGGAAACTCCAGCGTGATGTAAATGTAAAACGTAGAAAAGTAGAGAATCTTGTGTCTAAATAGTTTGGCCGTGAATCGAGCTGTTGTCTCATACGTAATTACACATTGGGCGAAGGAAATCCCAAAACTTTAGCTGGCAACTTTGAGCAGTTTCGAGGCTCGCGAGCGTGACGGAGACGGAAGAAGCTTAGCATTGAATTATGAATGGATCGTGAAATGTTGTTGACTGAGAGCCAACTGGAAATCACGAAGGTCTTGCCTGGTCTTGAAAGACCATTCGCATCTATGACGCTCACAAACTTTCTTGGAATTCTCCGGCTCTTTTGGACCGACGAAAAAAAAAAAAAAACCGGTCCGATGATCTATTCAATTCCACGAAGCGTGATCTATTTTTTTTTATCGAACTTTAGTTCATTCTTCCCTTTATTTTTATTATTTATTATTTAACAAATTTCGGCTCATTATGATGGAATTATGAATCACTGCACGCAGTTTTTCATCAATTTTTTTTCGGAATTCTCACTTTATTTTGCTCGACTTGAACAATTAATTGTCAAAGCGATTTTGAATATTTTAGATGCATCGTTCGATTCTCGTTATTGACGAAGTTAATGGATCGCCAATTCCAACATTTTGTTAGTCGGGCTGTAATCAATTTATTTTCAATTAATTCTCTTTTGAGACTGTGCAAATTGTTGTTAATTAGCGATCTTAGTGATTAGCCCTTGAATTTTTAAACCCAAAATGCACGGAGATTTGCAACTTGCTTTTTACCTGCAATCAATTAATTTTCAATTAATCGTCTTTTGAGACTGTGCAAATTATTGCTGATTAGCGATCTTAAGTTTTTTTTTAATTAAAAATTTCAATTTTAATTAATTTTTTTTTTTATTTTTTAATTTATTTTTATTTAAAAATTCAAATTTTCAAACACAAAATGCACGGAGCTAGATTTGCAATTTGCTTTTTACCTGTAATTAATAAATTTTCAATGAATCCTCATTTGAGACTGTGCAAATTATTGCTAATTAGCGATCTTAAGTTTTTTTTTAATTTTTATTTGAATTTGCATTTTATTTTTTTATTCTTTTATTTATTTTCGTTCAAAAATTTTGATTTTCAAACCCAAAATGCACAGATATTGGCAACTCGCTTTTTACCTTTAATTTCGAATGTGAAATAAGAATAATTAATTCGAGTTTCGGGGTATTTTGGAATTGAGTAATTTTTAATTAACTTTTGTGTCTTTGGATTTCACGTTGTTTCGTTTAATAACGAGAATTTCTATGATTATCGAAACGATCTCGTAGTCAGGACGTAATTAAGCGTTGCACAGTACAATTCGAGATTATTAAATTATCGTTGGATCGTTGATTTCACTGAGACGATAGTAAATGAACTTGACAATGTCCGGCAGGTTTTAGTTGATTGTAAAAAAATGATTCTTTAGTGTGTTTCTGCGTAAAATTCGAACGGCCGTCAAAATTCTCCCACGAGATATTTCGGCGAACTGTGAACAGGCTCGATCTCGTAGAGAGGGACAAATACGATAGTGACGAACGAAAATATACTTCGGGAACTCCCAGCAGCGAAGGGTCACGGATCCATGAGCAAAATTCTGGCGCGAGACTGTCTTGGGAACAGATTCTTCATGTGCCTCGTCTGATCCGCTTTCACGCATAAAACTCGACGACTTGCTTCATTCCGAATCAGTCACATGTTCGGGTTCCTGCAGTGAACAAACCAAAATTCCAGTTTTTGGCAACGCATCGCCACCACGAAAATCCTAATTTTGTTTGACGTGTTTTTTCAAAAGTGTCTTGACAGGGATTCAAAAATAATCCAATTGCCATGCTGAATTACTCCGTTTTGTTTTGCATCCTCGCCGGTAAGTCAATTTTTTCTTCTTATAGAACCGAGAAAGTTCAAAAATTTGTTCCAAGTCAATAAAACAACAATTTGAGTTTATTCAAATTTTTACGTTCCTAAGAAATTATCACGTGAAATTAAAAGTTCATCGATTACGTTCTGTTCGGAAAAATACTTTGCCAAATTGATTTCAAATGTCAAATGTTCGTATTTTTAATTTTTTTACTCGAAATTAACGTGATTACTTATTTTTTTATGTTTTCACTTTTTTATTTAAAGTTGTCGGTGTCAATAGTTTTAATTTTCCCGACGAATCGGCTCCGGGGTCGTGGGGTGGCCGAGGATACGGCGACGATGATTATGAGGACTCAAGATCGTACGGTAATTATGGTAAATTTCAATTTAGTGAAAAGTTTAATGTTTAATTCTGTCCAGCTGGTGTGGTTTAGATTTTTTTTTAATTTTTGGATAAAAACTTGTCAAAAATCATTTTTATTTTTGATAATTGTCAAGCATAGAAAAAAAAATATCAGTTAAATGAGTTCGATTCAAATATTCGTCGATGAAATGTTGTTTTTGTCTTTCGAATTAATTCCAGTTGAGTGGAATCTGCTTTGAGGCTTTTATGATTTTCGGGCAATGTTTCATTTGTATGAATCAATGAATTTAACGAATCGGGGTGCTTGACATTACAGGACATCGTCCATTAAACTATGATCATGGCCATCATCATGGATACAACGGAAACGATTATGGCAACGTTGGTGACTTTGGAGGAGGGTAAGATACGTTTTTGAATTATTTTTTGAGAGTCTTATCAGTCGTGAGCTTAGAATTGCCAGGGAAAAGAGAACTAAAAAATTATTAGGCGATAATCATAAAAAGAGATGGAAAAATCGTTAATTTTTGTGAAAAACGCTCATGATTCTCGATAATGTTGCTGGGAATAATTTTTTTAAAATTTTATCATTCGTGGGCTTAAAATTGCGAGGGGACAGAGAACTAGAAAATAATAAAGCGATAATGATAAAAAGAGATGGGAAAATAGTTCATTTTTGTTAATTTCGATTTTTCGAAAATCTTATCAATCTTGGGCTTAGAATTGCAAAGGGAAAGAGAACTAAAAAGTGTTTAGGCGATAGAAATGATAAAAAGTGATGGGAAAATCGTTAATTTGGATTTTCTGAAAATCTTATCAATCGTGGGCTTAGAATTGCGAGGGGGAAGAGAACTAAAAAATGATTAGGCGATAATGATAAAAAAAGATGGAAAAATCGTTAATTTTTGCGAAAAACGCTGATGATTCTCGATAATGTTTAAAATTAAATAGCCATTGAACGATGGCCTGCGTTAAAATGAGCCAATTTGTGCCAACCGAGAGTTGATTGAGTGACAAGATCAATGCATGACTATCGTTGTTACCAAACAGATATGGTAACCGTGGATATGGCTATGGGGATCGGGATCGGCGTCCGAGCTACGCTGGTGTAAATGGTCAAAGTCAGGCTAGCGCTCAATCTCAATCGTCAGGATACGGCGGTTCTGCGGCTAATTCTCAAAGTGGCTCGCAATATTTCAACGATTTTTCACAGAGTTATGGACAATCTGGATCTCAAGGTTACCCTCTTGCGCCCTCTTCCTATCCTTATGGCCCAGGCGATAATCTGGGAGGTTCGAGTGCCGCAAGTGCGGCCTCGGCCAGTTCCAGCGTAGCCCATGGATTCGGAGGTGCAAGCGCATCAGCCGCGTCAGCTTCTTCGTCCTCTTCTTCCGCCGGATTTGCTAACAGACCGATCCGGCCGTGGTTCCTCAGGAGCGGTGGATCCGATGACGATTCCGAGAGCGTTCAACACGACGACCCTTCGACTGTGCACGACGACGGAGTCGCTTTTGAGGAGAAATAAAAACTGCATGTGCAATTGACGATTTCTAATGAGAAAAAAAAAAACTCCCGTCTCCGATGCACAGGAAATCAAAATCCAGAAAAATTCTCAAGTCCCCGAAAACTAAATTCGTTACAGGGCTTTCGGAATAAAAAAATATCAACCGGTTCGTCCGAATGTTTTGTCCGCCACGGAAACGCGCAAATACGATCGAACCGAAAGGGAATTTAATTTCTACATCAAACAAAACAAAAGCGTCAAGAGAATTCCATGACACGTTTGAAAAATGTTCTACCGGGCTATAAAATTTATTCAAATTTATGTTTTTATCGTTGTGATGACTGACACAAAAAATTACGCCTCACGAAATGTACATTCCGTTACAATTATTTCCAGCTTTATAAATAACAAATATTCGTCAAAAAACAAATCATTGTGACTTTGATGATCCTGAAGTTTGCATCGTTGGAATGCAACGAAATTCTGTCATTTTCTCAGCTGAGCGAATCATCATTATTGAATATTTGGCCCGGCCAATAAAACGATTCTCTCTTGCGACCAAAAAACTCAGTCGACTCGAAAAATTGCGACGATTTTCAAAATTCAATAAATAATCAATAGAAAAAATGTTTTTCGTTGAATCTCAACCTTGCAAACTTCAGAGTCATGTGACTTTGATCAATCGTTACAATTCCACGCGCATTAAATGTCTGTGAAAAATGTCTGAAGACTGCACTGAAAATTAAATTTTGTCAAAAAACGTCGAAATTTTGTTGAATACAGCGAACTAAATATTTTTGAATATTTTCAAAATTTTCGTTATTTCGACAATATTTTTCATTTGTAACGGAACTGTCAGCAAAATTTACGATTGGAATGACAAAAATTCACTTTCCGAAAAGATTTTCCAGAATTTTTTTTGCTGAAATGACAAAATTTTCGTCATTTTTCGAAAAAACGTTTAGTTTAACGTATCCAACAAAATATCGATCTTTTTCAACCAAATTTCCTTTTCAGCGAGCTCCATTGAAGAAAAAAAAACAAAACAAAACAATTACAGCTTAACAGAACAATAATCGATACAATTCCTAAGCAAACATTCGATGTTAATATTAATTTGTAAACTTGGCGAAAGAGCATAATTTTACATTTTGTATTTTTTTATTTTTTCCTCTTTTCGCCATCGTTGTCCTCGAATTTTATTCGATTGTATAACAATCGAAAGAAAAGCTGCCATTTAAAAACTGAGCGGAGTCATTTCTCTGTTTGAGCTCCGGAAATTCTTCGATACATCGAACTCCTGGCGCTCACCCCGCTCGAGAAAAAAAAATAAAGCTAATTTTCAATTATCTTCGTTATGTGTATATTCGTGTTAATATATTTTTATAAATATCATTTTATCAATAAAATCAAAAAAATTGTAACAATAATAAACGGACATAATTAATAAAAGCGTTCAACAAAATACTCGAACTGTCGTTGTGATTTTAATCGAAAAAACTTATCGTCAACTTATTTCTTCGGTCGTTGAACGATCGAGCCAAAAAGTGGACACGATGTTTTGATAAAACTTGAACAATTTTTCACGCACTCAATGTCAAATGGACCGAAAGTTCTGAAACGTTCACGTCGATGAGTGAATTTTTTCTTTAAATTCTTGATTATATAAAAAATTACAAAACAGACCAGCTCGTGTCTGTATTTCGAAAAAATTGATAAAAACTCGAGTGTAAAAGTTGCACAGAAATCTTGTTGTACCGAGTATGAATATGATTCGTGCTACCAGTCTTGAATGAGGTGTGTACATGATCGTAAAAGTGTAAGAAATTATTTGTAAATCGTTCGCATATTTTACTTTTTCCCTTTTGTCATTTTTTCATGATGCTGAAGTTTGCAACGTTGGAATGCAACGAAAAATATCTGAGTTTATTGATGATTTGTTCAGGTTTCAATATCATTAAAATTTATCCAGCCGAAATGCTTTTTGGGGCTTAAAATCGATCATTTTATCATCGTAATTAGATTCTCCATTTAAATCATCATTTTTGCCAAATAGAAAAAAGAATTTCGTTGCATTCCAACGATGCAAACTTCAGAGTCATATTTTTTCAGAGAAAAAAAATGGGGCACGAGGCTTTCGAAAACTTTTTTTAGTGTAAATAAATTTTCTAAATCGTATACATATTAATGGGCTCAAATAATTAACTAAATTATTGTCCACGCGTGGACACAACTCCTTCGAATATTCAATTGGTCCGTTACACAATTTCGCAACTCCTCAACATACTGAACGTGTGTAATTAATTGTGAGTCGTTGCGCGCAATCGTATTTACAAAATCCTAACGTTTCCCTTGATTAAACAAAAAAATGGACCCTTTTTTATTATTTGTCGATGGAAATATGTTTGATTATTGTTTCGGAGGCTGTTTTTTCAAGCCTCCAGCCTCGCTGACACTTTTCAATCCTCGGGCCTCTTAAGATACACTAACCGGAAGTATTTTTATAAATGGGGAAAGCCTCGATGGATTGAAAGTCTCGACGAGACATTAATTGCTGGGAATTTTGATTTTACAGCTCCATACCTCGAAATATTTCGAGGTACGTCTGCAACGAGCCAGACGAACGTGGCATTTGATTGTTTTATCGTATCCGTAAACAGAACATTTTGTTCTTGTCAAATATTCCATTTTTTTCCTCCATACGTAATTTTTTCTTACCTTAAGATACTTTTTCAAAAATTGAACATAAAAGCTTGCCCGAAACTGCAATTTCTGTTCGTAATCGATTTTTTTGAGGTCCCGAACACAAACGTGATTTTCCGTGTCTAGACAGTAGAATCTTTCACTCAATTCAGACGCCTCAGCCTCAATAACTTTCTTTTCGGCTGAAATTAACTGGAATATAACTCTGCTGAGTCGCGCTCCTTATGACTTCCATCCACCTGTAATAACAGCAGAGCGTTCTTTAGTTGTCCACGCAGAACGTCAAGAATTCAGAGTCAAAACCCAAAATGTCATGAATCTGTTTTTTCTCGGGCTGTTTGTTTTTCACCCTTCGTGGTCACTGTGGGCAGAATCCACCCAGTGACCAACTTGTGACCCAAATATCTCCTAGTTCCCAGTAATTAATGGGGCTGGAATCGTCATTTAACGACAGTTTCTAGTGTCCATTGCGCGTTGACGGCGCTAAGAATTACCGCCGCGAACGCTAAATCTCTAAAATCCACTTTGAAATCGACCCAATTCCAATAACGGAATTAATATGTTTTTCCAAACGCGCGCTATCCTACTATTTTTTTCCCAAAAGAACCAGATCTGACGAATATCAGGTCCAAATTTTAGGCAAAAATATTGAAAATCCACGAAGCGACGATTATTTTAGTGAAAAAACTTTTTTTTCCCGTTTTTTTTCTTCATTTTGCATTTTAAAGAATATGTTGGCCTTGGATTTCTTTGAGGAAAGTTTTTCGTATCTAAACTGGAATGTCCAAGGGTTGTTGAGTAATTTTTTGAGAATTCTCGGGCCGATAGATCGGTCACAATACGGGTTCGAAAATGGACTGGGTAGAATCGACCCAGTGTGACCACGAAGGGTTAAAATTCGTAATTACCTTCCAAAGGTAAAATCACTCTCAGCTCGGAAGAAGTAAACGTGATTTTTGAACTGCAGCTTGAAAACGAAATCCTTGTTGATTCCATCCTTCTCCGAGGGCGTTGAGACCGCGTAACCCAAAAGCGGCAAACACGCCAATGGAAAATCGTCCTGATGCGATTTGTAGAAGAATAAACAAAAGTTTGTAAAAACTACCCAGAGCTTTTGCCAGCCGTTGCTGTTCTTGAATTTACGCAGCAAAAATCCACTCAGTTGGTTCTGAAATCAATAAATTCCATTTCAATTCAATTACTTTCTCCAGAAAAATCTAATTTTTTATTTCCCTTATACAAAGTCTTGAATTCAAAAGCAACGTGCACTGCGTTTCGTATGTCAACACACCTGGAACGCTCGCAATTGGTCGCTGTAGCTGATGCTCGTGTTTCGATGCCAACAAACGTGAACCGTTGTGTTGCTGCGTTGCGAGGCTTTTGCACCCCCGCAACTTGTTCGGTCGAGCTCGAGGCCAACGCCGCTCACAATTTCGTCAGCTGAGCCTAAAACTGTCGAGTTTTTATTTCTCCGTGTATTTTTCTGCCTCAGCCAAAATTCAGAGCAAAAAAAAAAACAATGGAAACGAGAATTGAACTTACTGCACGATTTCAAGCTCAAAAATGGAGTTTTCCCTTCGATCGTCTCAGCTTGGGCGATTGTCATGTTGAGATCCTCGAGCCAACGTTCCTTCTCTTCTTCGTTATTAGCCGCCACGGTCAAAGGTCTGTTTGGCCAAGAAATGCATTGAAAAAAATTGAATTGACAGTGGAAAGTGACAAGGAGAAAAGATCGAAAAGTTTCTCACTGATTTCCATTCCCTTGGATAAGGAAAACGTGATCCGTGCCAGTTTTATTATCACCGTCTTGAACACTCATTCCTTTCACGGGCAATTGCCCATGCACCCGAAAGCATTGATTCGGCTGCTGGGTACGGAATGTGTAGAGTAATACGTCGGAAAACTGGACAAATAAATAAACAACTTCATAATGTTTCAGTCAAATCTACAGAATTCGTTTTTATATCGAATAAAAATGATGCTGAAGTTTGCAACGTTGGAATACAACAAAAAATATCTGAATTTATTGATGATTTGTTCAGGTTTCAATATCATCCAAATTTATCCAGCTGATATGCTTTTTGGGGCTTAAAATCGATCATTTCATCATCGTAATTAAATTCTCCATTTAAATAATTATTTTTGCCAAATAGAAAAAATAATTTCGTTGCATTCCAACGATGCAAAAAATAAAAAGCAACGACTCACCAAGAAAAACATTCTCTGCTGAAATCCTTTGTGACTATATTTCTGCAAGCAGCCTTGCCTTATAAATCTTCGACCTTCCTGAACCAAATTGTCGAAGCCACTGATGTCTCTCTGCAGTTCACAGAGCTGCACCATGTTTTCCTGCGTAGTGAACAAAATTCGAATATCAACAAAACGAAATATAAATTATTTGAAAACCGATGAATATCAGGTCCAAATTTCAGGCAAAAATATTGAAAATCCACAAAGTGACGATTGTTTTAGTGAAAAAACTTTTTTTTCCCGTTTTTTTTCTCCATTTTGCATTTAAAAAAATATTTTAGCCTTGGATTTCTTTGAGGAAAGTTTTTCGTATCTAAACTGGAATGTTCAAGGGTTGTTCAGTAATTTTTTGAGAATTTTCGGGCCGATAGATTGGTCACAATACGAGTTTGAAAATCGACTGGGTAGAATCAACCCAGTGTGACCACCGAGATCGGTGGCGAAAGTGTGACCACGAAGGGTGAAAAAGATCGCGCGCGAAATTTCGTCGACGTCTCCCAGATTTTTCATTTTCCATTGAAAAATTAGTCTGCGAATAGGTCTAGAAAAAAATGTTTATTTACCGCTTGATTCAAAACTGTGAGGCCTTCGAGCAGAGTCTCGCCGAGCCTGTCCCTGGCCGCGAGACAATCTTCAAAGTCTGTGTGATCCTTTGGATAATGATCCAGAAGCCCTGCGGGAGTGCAGAAATAAAAATATCCAGCAAGTCCCAAAAAAAATGGAAAAACATTTCAATGCAATTGTTTTTTTTTTTTTTTACTCACTGTCAATAATACTGTTGTAGTGGAGCAACCGTTGCAACGGTTTCAAGAGGAATGAACTGAGTGGCAGGTAACAATGTTTTTGTGACTCAAAATCGCGACACAATTGGTCAAAACGTCGCGAGGTGCGTATCGAATATTCCATTTTTTCGAGTACGGGTATAAGATTTTCGAGATACTGATCGTAAAGCGGTAAAACGTTTAAAAGCGTGTTGTACAAAAAATCTCCGATATTGTGACGAGCGTTGCTCTCCCAACGTGCGAGACGCGATTCCATCTCTTGGAGACAAGGTCCGTGAGCGTCGGCAAGCAATTCTATCAATCCGACCGCAGTCTCACCTTCGAGATCTGCCTCTCGCGATACTTCTTCTCTGAACCACTGCACAAATGATCGGAACAAATTAATGAGACTAGAAATTATTTCTAACGACAATGCCGAGTCTCGATTCTGCTCTTTGCGATCATTTTTTCTTAAACTCGTTGGGAAAATTCGTAAAGCAGCAAATTTTTGCTTCATTTTGACTTTCTTAACATTTCATTCTGGCAATTAATGAAATTTCATTAAAAATTGATGGGAATTGAAACGATAAGCAATGCTTACCACGTTGACGACATCCAAATCTTTCTTGTACGTTCTCTCAGTCATGAGAAGCTCTTTGGCAATGTAATAAGCTTTGTCTGTTGGCCATCTCTGAAAAAAAAGATAAATACACATTGATCGATGAGTTTGATCGAGGGTCCAAAAAAATGGGCATCTAAAAATCGAAAATGTTTGAGGATCGAGAAAAATTGATCGAGCTAGCATGGGATGGATCTCATTAAAATGTGAGCATTGTGTTGAGTGATAAACATCTAGACGTGACTAGAATCGATGATTCAACATTGATTGAGTAAACATAGGGAACGAGATTAAATTGAATGGATGTGAAAATCTGTTGAGTGTGACGATTAGCCAATAAATATGATGAATAAAATGTCTCGAGATCTTCAAAGAATCTAACAAACTGTATTTTCCTCATAACATTAATCGACGCTACGAAAAACTCATAAATACAAAATATTCATTTATTCATTTCTTCGATACGGTTCAAGTTTATTTGATCAAACTCGGAAATCACGAAATACCCAATAAAATTCAATAGAAAAACGAATTTGTTCAACGTCATAAATTCATTTATATCTCGATTAACGCGACTCGGCGAGATGTCAACTTTGATTATTAAAATCTACGTTTATCGTTAGAAAATTTGATACAGTGTAAAAATCTTGATATATATAAATTTTTGTTCCTGTATTTTCATGGATTATTTAAATAAAAAACATTTGGACGAGAGTCGGGTCGTTAAAAATTGGTCTCGTTGTAATTGGCAAAAGTCTGTGATCGATTAACTACAAACGAGGGTTGTACGAAAGTTTAAATAGAGGGAAGAAGATCAAACGATCGAGGCAATAGTGACCAGAGAGAGTTATAAAAAGTTTAAGATGGAACTTACTTTTGTTTTTCGAGCATCTGGATCCTCGATGTCCCCATTGCGAAGATTTTTAACTGGACTCAAATCGGGAGTATTAATAACGTTGACATTGACATTAATTTCCGGTACTCCATTGCTGTGCTTGTCATTGATCCTCGTATCAGCGAAAAATGAATTGTTGTTTTCTCGTTTCTCGGTTTCCGTCTCCTTGGGAGTTTCGCCATCTGTAAACGACGATAAATTATTGACACCGCGTTACAAACGACGAAGAAACAAAAATCCTGCAAATTGCTCGTGTAATTTCACTCTTAGCCGAGACGTGTGAGGAATTTGGGAAAGCTACGAGTGAAATACAGAGTTTGTAATAAAAAAATAACAATAATAATAAAAACGAGTATAAAAAATATTTGCGAATGTAAAAAAAATGAGTAATTCACATGCCACAAATATTCAAACGTCAATTGGCAAAAAATAATCATAAAAAAATGAATGAAAGATTCAAGTGCTCGTCGATCTGGACGAAACTATCGAGACACACGTTTTTGTTGCTTTTCGGTGTGTCGGGCACGATTTATCGTGTTCAAGGGTCAGGCACGAGTTTTGTGACATAAAATCATAATAATTCTCACAGCCATGATATAAATTGCGCAAGTGTTTGATAACTTCATGCACGCATGCATGATTCGATCCCTTCGAGCGCAGAAACGATGCTTTTTCGTTAGCGACGATTGTACGAGACTCTACACAAATAATGTGCACGATAAAAATGAGTAAATTTAACTCCGTGGGCGAAATAAAAAAATCTGGAAATCATAGGAAATTGCGATCGAGTTTTTTCTATAAATTAACCAACGACGTACCTGGCTGCAATTTTTAACTTTAATTTTCCTCGATTTTATTGATTATTTGACATTATTTTGACACTCGATTTGCATGGTTTTTAAAAATTTTATAATTTCAATGAAATCACACGCTCGAAACTGCAAGCAGGTAAAAATCGTGGGAGTCTGAGTGGTGCGAAAAACAAAGAGAAGCCTCTTTCGTAACTAAACATCGAGATAACGTTATTCAAAGACAACAAAATGGTTTTTTTTTGTTTAATTGGGGATTACTCACACTTGGCATTGTCATCCAGCCGACCAACAATTCCAGGAGTGCGATAAAAGATACGAATAGACGGAGAAGAGAGAGAACGAAAATAGGGACGAACGAGAACAACTCAAATAACAGGATTTAACCCTTCCTGGTCACTGTGGGTAGAATCCACCCAGTGACCAACTTGTGACGTAAATATCTCCTAGTTCCCGGTAATTAATGGGGCTGTAATCGTCATTAAACGACAATTTCTAGTGTCCATTGCGCGTTGCCGGCGATAAGTATTATCGCCGCTAACGCTAAATCTCTAAGATCCACTTTGAAATCGACCCACTTCCAATAACGGAATTAATATGTTTTTTCAAACGCGCGCTATCCAACTATTTTTTTCACAAAAGAACCAGATCTGATGAATATCAGGTCCAAATTTTAGGCAAAAATATTGAAA
The DNA here is from genome assembly GCA_037043255.1 of Diadegma fenestrale. NCBI lineage: Eukaryota > Metazoa > Arthropoda > Insecta > Hymenoptera > Ichneumonidae > Diadegma > Diadegma fenestrale. Next base: position 14,418,399 of record CM073317.1, read on the forward strand.
ATCCACAAAGTGACGATTATTTTAGTGAAAAAACTTTTTTTCTCGTTTTTTTTCTTCATTTTGCATTTAAAAAAATATGTTAGCCTTGGATTTCTTTCAGGAAAGTTTTTCGTATCTAAACTGGAATGTCCAAGGGTCGTTCAGTAATTTTTTGAGAATTTTCGGGCCGATAGATTGGTCACAATACGAGTTTGAAAATGGACTGGGTAGAATCAACCCAGTGTGACCACGAAGGGTTAAAGAACGAAAAAAAAATAAAAAATGTAAAAAAAAAAATGTATTAAGAAATTACTGACTCCTGTAAATGACTTTGTATATAATTTATTAATATCATAATTAATGTATCAATAATCAATGTACAATAGATTCCCTACAATTGTATTTTCTTTGTCATTTGCTTTTTTCGAACATCATTCTCGTCTCTTTTCCCCCCCTCCCCCGTGTGCGAATATACAACATGTACATACGCAGTCCCGAGGCTGGGGGAAAACCTTTCGTATCGATAACGTTTAGATTCAACAAGCACGTTATTTGATCGTTAAAAAAGTGGCACGAGAATTATTACGAATGAACGAAACGATTGATTTTTTTTCTTATCTTTTTGTTGTTTTAAATCCTAGCAGTAAAAAGGGAGGCTCCGATTTCGAGCTCATTTTCTGCCTTTTTTCGCACTCATTTCGGAGACCGATTAATTCTAGTACGCTTGGAATCATGTCGTTAGAACGGCGTCGTCGTCGAAATGGATTTTCCACAAAAATTGAGCTAATCACGTATCGACGTAATTACTGGATATTTTTTTTTTTTTTTTTCTAAATTGCTTCGAGCGTCCAATCAAGGACGAAATAAAAAATTTCATGTCGACAACGACGTCGAGCGTTTTTTTCTCTTTTCATTCGCAAACTGTCATCGACAATCACGTTTTAAACGGACAATTGTACACTCTCGTAATAATTTCTAACGACCACGTATTGTTTGCTTTTCCTTTGACTTTTTAAATGAGAATTTATTACGAACGTAATAAATTACGAAATTTGTAATTAATTACGAAATTTTTCGTAATTAATTACTAAATTTGACAGAGTTTTTACGAGAGGTCAAAATATCGAAAAATCATAATCGATGCGATGCAACGACCACATTTTTAATGACGATCGATCGTTAGAAAATATTCAATGACGAAGAAATGACTTGGCGAGAGAGAAAATTTCTCTAGCGAGCTTTCCACACTTTTTTTTCATCCTGTTTCCTGGAATTTCTCATTTTTCCATCGACAAACCGTATTGGTTGAAATTCAAATCTCGCCGATACATAAATATTGTAAAAAATGAAATATTCACGTGCTGCTCTAATGGTTGACACGTTTGCAGGTTTCCTGCGATCGGGCCTATTGTCTAATCAATAAATCATGCAAATTTATTCGGGGCACAAATTCTCGGCTATTTCTGAGGTGCGAGGTTTCGTGGGTCGCGTCGATACTAAAAGTGACGTCACACTGAAAATTCAATTTTGTCAAAAAACGTCGAAATTTTGTTGAATACAGCAAACTAAATATTTTGTGATAATTTCAAAATTTTCGTTATTTCGACAATATTTTTCATTGTAACGGAACTGTCAGCAAAATTTACGATCGGAATGACAAAAATTTACTTTCCGAAAAGATTTTCCACAATGTTTTTTGCTGAAATGACAAAATTTTCGTGATTTTTCGAAAAAACGTTTAGTTCAACGTATCCAACAAAAAATCCATCGTTTTCAACAAAATTTTCTTTCCACTGGACAAATTGTGGGCAAGGGAATTTGAGAAAATGAAAAAGTAGAGAAAAATTGGAGGGGAGACAGTTAAAAACTCCTGCGACATTCGTGGAGCTAATTTTACGATTGCAACGATCGACAGTTGGTGATTATTCCGGTCCAAACATAAAAACAGAGCAACGTGTCGTTCAGCGCGGTTCGATCGACGGAAAAATCATTTTTCCATGCCCGAGCTAAAGTTCCTCATTGGGTTTGTGACTCGCCGGCTCGGACGTCGTACAAAAAGTCCCAAATAATAGTTTCAATCGGTTAATTAAAATAAATAAAAAGCAACAAGTTTCCGGAAAACAAAAAACTTGGGAAAATCATTGAAAAAGGGAGTTTAGATCGCTGCTTTACATTTGGACCGTTCCTGCTATCATGCGGTGATCATAAAACCCGATAAACGAACGATCGATCTTCGACTCGTGTGAGAAATCTCTAAGGATCTAGTGGAACGAGAAAAATAAATCGAAAGTCGATCGTTAACGAAAAAAAATAAAAAAACCATGACCGTTATCGTTTGGTATCGTTTTGGCAGCGGAAAAAGTTTGCAAAATTGATCCAACGTTAGGGAACGTTTGGCTTGTCAAAAATGATGGAAATATCGTCATTGGAACAATTTGTTTTGTAGATTCGAGTCGCGTGTGTGCGTAATAGTCGAGCACGGTCAAATATGATGAAAAATGGCAGTGTCGATTGATAATGTGTTTGCAGATTCTTCATAGATATATATATGATATATATCCATTTGATAAATATAGAATGATCAAGGGTTTCGCTACGCAATGGTTCACAAAAGTTATATATTTATAAACAGTCAGATTAATCGAAATCAAATCAATTATATCCATTGTATACGGATGCGGGAAAGCTCAGAGTACCACACAACACAGGAGACAGGTATGAGAGAGATTTACATATATTTTTATATATATATATAGCCAAATATATCGGACAAAATTGAGTTATTCCGAGCCAGCTCAACGTAACGGAATTTCTCGCGAACCTCAAGTTCTCGGATCGTTGAAATAAGTGAAAAGACGCGAAAATCGATTTGGAATATTTTCTGGAATTTTTTATGAGGCAGGAGATCGAAAAAGAAAATTGGCTTTGAGAATGTTTCGAGGAATCGAGACTGGAAATTTATTTAAGACTTTTTTTCTTTTTTTTTTTTTATAAACGATGAGGAAAAATTCGATGAGTTCGATCGAGGGTCCAAAAAAATGGGCATCTAAAAATCGAAAATGTTTGAGGATCGAGAAAAACTGATCGAGCTAGCATGGAATGGATCTCATTAAAATGTGAGCATAGTGTTGAGTGATAAACATCTAGACGTGACTAGAATCGATGATTTAACATTGATTGAGTAAACATAGGGAACGAGATTAAATTGAATGGATGTAAAAATCTGCTGAGTGTGACGATTAGCCAATAAATATGATGAATAAAATGTCTCGAGATCTTCAAAGAATCTAACAAACTGTATTTTTCTCATAACATTAATCGACGCTTCGAAAAACCCATAAATACTAAATACTCATTTATTCGTTTCTCCGATGCGGTTCAAGTTTATTTGATCAAGCTCGAAAATCACGAAATACCCGATAAAATTCAATAGAAAAACGAATTTGTTCAACGTCATAAATTCATTTATATCTCGATTAACGCGACTTGGCGAGATGTCAACTTTGATTATAAAAATCTACGTATATCGTTAGAAAATTTGATACAGTGTAAAAATCTTGATATATATAAATTTTTGTTCCTGTATTTTCATGGATTATTTAAATAAAAAACATTTGGACGAGAGTCGGGTCGTTAAAAATTGGTCTCGTTGTAATTGGCAAAAGTCTGTGATGGATTAATTACAAACGAGGGTTGTACGAAAGTTTAAACAGAGGAAAGAAGATCAAACGATCGAGGCAATAGTGACCAGAGAGGGTTATAAAAAGTTCAAGATGGAGCACGAGTCTGACGAAAGGAAGAAATGGAAAAAAAATTGATAAGCTTCGATTAATCATCTCGGAGAAAGAAGCAAATATCTCCATCTTCCTTTCGTTGGGCTGTGGTGAGCTAAACTAAAGAGTGAGTGAAAATAGTGTCCAATGAGGAAAACAAATCTGGTGATTATATTGGCATTGGCAACTAGGGAGATGATTAATGTCTTCATAAACGTTCTTGTGATTCTAATTAAATTACAACTAATGCAAAACAGAAAAAACCGATCGATTGAGTTCCATACGTGTATGGAATGCCAAGAGATTGAGATTTCTTATCAATATTAATTACGCTATTGTTTATGTTACTCTGTTCGCTTCTCCTCATCGTGGTACGTGGTACTCGGCTATGCCGAAAACGTATTTTTTCCAAATTTACTTTCGCGATCATTTTCATTAACTTTTTTCTTTTTTTTCTCAATTTAATTAGTATTTTTCATCGTTTTTTTTATTGTCATCTTCGACAACGATTTACCGCACTTCTAGACGAACTCATCATTCTGGATAGGCTGGTAAGAATCGATTGGTCAGTGTGCGTGGCGTTGCGTGAACCATTACGTTACGCACCTGGTTGACCCGAAACGGCACGTGCCAAGCTGGCGAGTTCACAAACCCATTCGCGTAGCCCCAACGGTTGTAATCACCACCTGTCAAAATCGTTACTCCATATTCATCAAAATGCCACTTTTTGTCACATTTTCCCAAATAAATCAAAACAATCTTGGCATCGTAGCATTACAAATGACATTTTGGATGACTGAAGAAAAAATCATAATTGCCTACGATTACGAGGAGGGACGAGGGGCCCTAAACCCTAAAATCAATTATTTCCAAAAGTGAATTTTTCAACGAGATCAAAAATGACCGAAAATTTGGCTTGGGCATAAAAGTTTTTGGTGTGCGCGTTGGACGAGCCCTTAATAATTAAAAACTCCATAAAATCGTTAAAAAAAAATTCGGGCCGTTTACGAGCTCGTTTTAAAATCGATGGGAATAAAAATTCATGATTTCTTGTGATTTACGAATACGATCGGCACCATTGAAATTTGTGCGAGATTTTTCCTCCCACGCTAATTAACCAGAAATTAACAAATAGTTATGATTTTTTCTTTTTGTTGTTTCATTTCGATTTATAAATGTCAGAAGAATCTGAATCATCGTAAATCTACAAATACCTTGTTCCCTAATTGCAAATATTACGAATTTCCAATTTATAGTTATCTGATATATATAATTTATATATATATATTTGTTTTATTATACTAAATCGTGTTTTATGGGGCGTGGGGTCGTTCTGGTTGTTGTCGTTATTTTTTCCTTTTTCATTCAACTTTATGTTAAAGATATTGTTTATCATATCGAATACAGTATTCAGTCATTTGCTAATTCGTAAAAGCCGAAACAACGGAGTTTTATATGTATTTTTTAATATTTTTTAATATTAATAATATATCGTATGTGTGTAACGAAAAAACCGTTAAAAAATTGGCATCGAAATGCGATCTCGAAATAATTTTCGATCGCTATCGAAAAACTGAATTTTCATCACTCTAAACTTTTTGGGGAAGACAAATTAATGATTTTCATGATAAATCGAATGGTCTTGAAGAATTTTCCTGCTACGACAACTCCCCCATCCATTTTTTTGACTCTCTCTGGATTTTCTGGTGTCGTCGTAGCAAGAAAAACTCTCAAATGTTTTTAATCGAATAAATCAAAGTGCGTAATAATTGTGCGCTGTTAATGGGTCTGCAGACGATGCACGGATGCACAAGAAACTTAACGACACGCACGAGCACCAATCGATTCATTTCATCAACAATCAAACGTTTTATTTTCCATATTTAATAAAGAAAATTTTGAAAAACTGTTTCGAACCAGATTTTCTATGATGCTGAAGTTTGCAACGTCGAGATTTAACGAAAAACATTTTTTTATTGATTATTTATTAAATTTTGAAAATCGTGGCCATTTTTCGAGTCGATTGAGTTTTTTGGTCGCAACAGAGAATCGTTTTATTGGCTCTGGTGCAGAAATAACAGAATTTCGTTGCATTCCAACGATGCAAACTTCAGGATCATGATTTCCTGCTGGATCGAACGAAAAAACGTTCCGATTGAAATTACAAAAGTCGAACGAATTTTTTGCTCGTTTTATTTGTGGAAATTGGAGCAAATTGTGATAAAACGTTATCGATGAGATAAATCGATTTTGTCAAGCGTTATGAACGATTGCACGAGCTCGTCGTGATGACAATATGTAAAGTATCATTATGATGACTATAAATTCAACGTTGGGAATGGCTGGGGGCAGGGGCAGGGGGAGGGGGCGTCAACTTGCATGCCAAAACGATAAATCACATGTTAACTAACACAAAGGTCGACAATGTCGAGCCTAAAACAGATTTAACTTTGTATCGCAGCAACAATTTAACAACTAGATCGTCATTCAATCGCTCGCGTAATAAATCGATTTCGACCAAGCCCTAACAGTGACTTTTGTCTACTCCTAATAAAAGAAAATAAAAAAGAATTTTTCTGAGAAGATTTCTCAGCGATTCAAGAGAATCTTTTTAGCCAGGCCAACAAAAATCATTAGCCCTGGAAAAAATCGTTTAAGGAAAAACGAAATTGTCGAGCGAGTTTAGCGAGCCATCGTCCCTTTAAATCGGTACTCATCGCAGCACGGTTGGAATTTCGATTCACTCATAAATTCGTTCCAAAATACAGACGATTTTAAAAATCGTCTGAACGAATGAATAAATTTCATCAGGATGATTGTTGCGCCTTCAATCGATCAAATTCAATAATAATCACGACAACAGTGTCAATTGCACTCGATCAAATGCAACATTGCACAATCCTCGTTTTTTTGAAAAAACGCGAATAATTACGCTCGAGAAGGTTTCGAAGGATTCGATGATTAATGAAGCGAAATTAAATTTCATGTCATTATCGATCATCAGCGCTTGGAACGACTCGTCAATTTTATTTGTGGTCGAGCCATTCCCAGCCAAATCGAAGGGCCTCCCCGAAATTTTGCCACGTTTTCGAGACTTTCAAACCAAATCATGAAAATCCATTCCGTTGGATTTTTCCACTTTGTGGATTTGACTGAAAGGTTCAAGATTTTTTTGGCCTGTTGAAAATCGAGAAGAAAAACTTTCCGAGGCTCGAGGCACTCTCGATTCGGTCTGGGACGCTCGCCACACATTTAAACGTTTTTATACGTGAATACATACGTTTTATTTGGTTTTTTATTGCATTAATTTATGTTTTTAGTTTGCAGCTATTAGCCTAACTAATGCTCGTGGGGAGTAAGGGCAGCAGGTGGGGGACAAAGTTGTGCTGATAAATTGTTTGTGTTTACGAACGTTGAGTATTATTTTTATATCACGGTGTAGAGTAATTGTCTAAATTTTCTATCTCAACCCTCGATATTTTTGTCAAGAGTTTCAAAGAACATTCCGGACCCAGATATGGGCACATTTCATTATTTTTTTTCCTGCTCATAATTTCCCGACCCTTTTCCTCCGTTTTTATTCACTTTTCGTTTTCGATTTTTGCTCTTTCTTTTTATATTTCTATGATACTGAAGTTCCCAACGTTCGGATCCAACGAAATTTATATTTTCTATCAAATTTTTGCGCAATTTCGAAAACCATAACGATTTTCGCCTCGATTTTCGATTTTTCTCTGCTTTTTCGAACGAAATTTATATTTTCTATCAAATTTTTGCGCAATTTCGAAAACCATAACGATTTACGCCTCGATTTTTGTTTTTTCTCCGCTCTTTCGAACGAAATTTATATTTTCTATCAATTTTTTGCGCAATTTCGAAAACCATAACGATTTACGCCTCGATTTTTCTTTTTTCTCTGCTCTTTCGAACGAAATTTATATTTTCTATCAATTTTTTGCGCAATTTCGAAAACAATAACGATTTACGCCTCGATTTTTGTTTTTTCTCTGCTCTTTCGAACGAAATTTATATTTTCTATCAAATTTTCGCGCAATTTCGAAAACCATAACGATTTACGCCTCGATTTTTCTTTTTTCTCCGCTCTTTCGAACGAAATTTATATTTTCTATCAAATTTTCGCGCAATTTCGAAAACCATAACGATTTACGCCTCGATTTTTGTTTTTTATCCAAAAAAAAAAATCGTTTCATCGTCCTGACCAAATATTGAATAAAAATCTCGAGCTCTATTGAAGAAAAAACGGAATTTCGTTGCGTTCCAACGATGCAAACTTCAACATCGTAAATTTCTATTAAAAACCAAATTCTTAATCATTTTTCTAATTATTTCTTTTTCAATCATTTTTTTAACTGAAAAAAATGTTTTTTTTCGATGTAAAATGCTAGAAAATGTGAAAATCAAGAGAAAGTGAGTTTTTGTGTGTTTTTCAATAATTCAATGCGCCCATCTCTGTTTCCGACTATTTCTTTTTGTTTAGGGAGAGGAGGGAGGGGCGAGGCACCTGTTGACCTTTCGCGATGATCGCGAACAGCTAAATGTTTGAATGCCGAACGGGAAGACGTTAATTAACAGGAATGTATTTGGAAATGCGTACATTTTTTTTTTTATTACCCAACTAGTGACGAGACGAAAGTTTTATCAAATTTGCAGAGCTGAGTGAAACAGTATTTTGTTTTTTCAACATTGAACCGAGTGAAAACGAGCAAAATCCATTTTGCACAGCTCTAAAGATTCCGTGGTTCGTTGTGTCGTCACGCACGTCCAATAAAACGAGACATAAATCGCGACCAAGACTCAAGTGTCTCGGAGACTCGAAAATTTCAAGTTTTTTATGCGTTGGCGCGAACCAAATGCTCGTTTTCGATCGTGTGTTTGTTTTTTCTTGCCCCGTCACACGAAATGAATGAAAAACCAACGACGATTAAAAACGAACGATACAAACGCTACAATGAAAAATTTTAAATTACTTCGATATTACGAATTCTACCTGAAAATGTTTGTTTCAACCTCCTCCTCCTGATTAATAATACTTTATTGCAATCCCACGCAATCATTGACGAAAAGAATTGTGGTTTGTCCTTAAACGTTTCTTTAGTTTGTTTTTAATAATCTACATTGAGCAACGTTGTCCTCTCCTTGATTATTCATGAAACTTGTGAAACTTCGATTCGAACTAAATATTCAAAAAGCATAAATATCCGATTAATAAAAGGTTAATCGGGATTAGGAAAATCGAACCGAAACAACGATGGTTTCTTGGTAAACGTTTGTCTGTTTTTTTTGTTTTTCGTTAAACTCCATTCGCGATGATTGTCATCCTCGTAAAATCAACAAATACGATCAAATCGCTCTCAATAAATTCCTACGTTCCCCATATTGATTCATTCGTTTTCCCCCTTATCGTTTCTTTCGTTAAATACTCAAAACGTCATTACACTTAATTGTTAAGTACTCCTTGAAATTTGGGACCTATTTGGTATTTAAAGCCTAACGCAGTATTTGTTCGTTCACTTGTTTTCCGATCTCTCTCTCTCTCTCTATTCGGAGTCGTTTGTTATAATTAGTCAAACACGACGAAGCTCCTGGAAAACGCTTCGATTATTTCTAAATTCGAGATAAACGTAAAAATTCGTTCCCTCATTATTCAACACTACGAAACCACTCACCGGATTTATCTTTTCTGTATTTATACGCGAACTCACACACGTACATATATCGATAAATATGTACGAATGTTTTTATGTATAAATGAATAATATTATTGTTTATGTGTCAGACTCCACGAACGCGTAACAAACATTCGACGTTACAACTAAACGATATTTCTTAAACTTATTATTCATTATAATTATTATTGTTATTCATGATTTTGCCATTTATCGTGGATCCTTTTGATCATAACGTCATCGAGTATTTCCCAATTTTGTTTTTTCGCTCTTGCATTCCAAGTTGCAGCAATTTACGCTATTTCCCCCGACTATTTTCTTCGCGATCGCTCCAACATTGTATTCATCAAATCACGACCAAAGTACGCGAGCTCGTGAAATTATTTTTTGTTAATAATCGACCGGAATGCCACGTGAAATGAAAAACGTAAAAATTCGATAAATTGCACGATTTTTTCCGTTTACTTGATATTTAGGCGAAATTCCATCAACTATGGTCGATCAAACGGCCGGAAAACTTTTTGCCTGATCCCTAATTATCGAGCGAAAATGAGGGGAATTTTATTTCGACGTTTTGTTTTTTTCATGTTTCGTGAAAATGAAAAAATGACGTTGAATATTTTGACTAGAAGATAATTGTGTACTTTCATCATGAATGTCAATTAAGGCTAATTGCCGTTTGCAATCGATATACGAAGGTCGTTGAGATATTATTGACGAATTGCAACTCAATTCCTTATTTATACCGAGCGATAAATCGTGGATAAATCACTGAGGCGACTAGATTATTAAAGATTAATTAAGAGGAACGGGAGGCTTGTTCATAAATATGGTTAAGCTCGCTCGTTCGACGATTGCTTTGCTCTATTGACGTTCGTCGTTGTGTACGCGTGTGTTTGAGGGTGTTTGTTGAATAATTATTTGTGCTTCAGTCTCGGAACGCCGCTTTTAGCAGGCCAATTCCCTCTGGCTCTAGATTCGAGCGAGATCCCATTGCCCGCGGATCTCGATGTAAATATAATTCGTAATAATTGCAATCAATATCGACACTGAGAAATAAATGTTGCTGATCCAACCAATGGCACGATTAAATACGCTTAAACAAATATTTGTTGATTCAAAAATAATTCAGTTGTACTGATTAGTTGTACTGATCAGTACAACTTAGTTGTTAGTTGTACAACTTGGTAGTTAGTTGTACAACTGAGTTATTAGTTGTACAACTTAGTTGTACAACTTAGTTGTACAACTTAGTAGTTAGTTATACAACTTAGTTATTAGTTGTACAACTTAGTTGTTAGTTGTACAACTTAGTTGTTAGTTGTACAACTTAGTTGTTAGTTGTACAACTTGGTAGTTAGTTGTACAACTTAGTTATTAGTTGTACAACTTAGTTGTAAAACTTAGTAGTTAGTTATACAACTTAGTTGTACAACTTAGTAGTTAGTTATACAACTTCGTTGTACAACTTAGTTGTAAAACTTAGTAGTTAGTTATACAACTTAGTTGTACAACTTAGTAGTTAGTTATACAACTTCGTTGTACAACTTAGTAGTTAGTTGTACAACTTAGTAGTTAGTTGTACAACTTAGTACTTAGTTGTACAACTTAGTACTTAGTTGTAAAACTTAGTACTTAGTTGTACAACTTAGTTGTCCAACTTAGTTGTTAGTTTTACAACTTGGTAGTTAGTTGTACAACTTAGTTGTACAACTTAGTAGTTAGTTGTACAACTTAATTGTACAACTTAGTAGTTAGTTGTACAACTTGGTAGTTAGTTGTACAACTTAGTTGTACAACTTAGTAGTTAGTTGTACAACTTGGTAGTTAGTTGTACAACTTAGTTGTTAGTTGTATAACTTAGTTGTTAGTTGTACAACTTAGTTGTACAACTTGGTAGTTAGTTGTAAAACTTAGTACGGATCAGTACAACTTGGTTGTTATTAGTACTGATCAGTACAACTAGTCGGTACAACTAAAGAGAAAATAATTTAGTTGTATTGATTAGTTGTACTGATCAGTACAGCTTAGTTGTACAACTTAGTACAACTCAGTACAAGTTAGTTGTTATTAGTTGTACTGGACAGTACAACTAAATTATTTTTCAATCAACAAAATATTTGTTTTAACGTATTTAATCGTGCCATTTGTTGGATGGCCAACATTTTTTTCTCAGTGGACGATTAATATTGACAAGAATTATTGGACAGCGGATAATGTGGATGAAGAATAAAATGAAGATGAATGAAAAATAGATGAATCAATTGACATATCGTTTTGGCAACTGAATGATAATTAAATTTTCTAATGTTTATCCGCGTCTTCGCGAGACCGGAGCTCGTCCTCGTCGGCAATATCGATACTTGGTTCGGCAAGCAACGGCGGGGGTAAACTTGTGACGTCGAAACTCGAGTCTGTGCTGGAGACTACGTGGCCGTAACGAACTTCAAGATCGACCGAAACGCGATGTCGTCTTTTTGCATTTTGTTGTCGTTTTCGACGATAGGCGCGTTGTCCACGGTCCGGGGTGTGGCCCGGACTGTCCATGGACGAAGAAGTGTCACCCTCGCTCTGAGGACTTCTGCAGGAAGAATATGGCATGGTTTTTGTTCTTATTTGAGCACGAACTTGCATCGGTGGACTCGAGGTCGTGGATTCGCCGCTTAGACTGGTCGTCGAGTAATAAGGCGTTGTTTTCCCTCTTGTAACGACCACCGGCCTCTCCGTCGATCTCGTCACGTAACGCTCTTCGTGAACGAACTCTCCGTAACTGCGATCCGCTCTCGAACTCGGAGATCTCGAGGCCCCGGCTTCTCGCTCGCTCGATAATCGCTGCTGCTCTTCGAACGACCATTCCTCCTCGCCGGAACGTCCGCGCGATGCCAGGTCAGCGTATCGCTCGTGCATGTCTTCCGAACTGTCGCCCGGACTGACTTTCATACGGACTTGGTCGATGCTGCTGGTATAACGCATCGCCGGAACATTATCGTACAATTGATCGTCTTCGTCCTCCTCAGGAATGGGTCCAGGGATGCTGGGCAATGGACCCGCGTACTCGTCAATATCTTCTTCGTCGACAGTCTCGTCATACTCGTTTTGAAAAGTTATACGAGGCGGAGATATGTCCGTGTAATTAATATTTGGATCGGAAGAATCTTCGAAACGGCGACGATGGTGAGCGTCGAATTGACTCTCGACGAACTTTCTTGCCTCGTCGAATTCGTCAGGCACTTGACGATCGTCCATCGCGTCCATGTGACGTCGAGAGTAGCGCGACGCGTTTATCTCGTTGTTGTCATCTTCATCCTCATCCTCGTCGTCGTCGTCGTCGTCGTCGACGTCGTACAATCCTCCTGGCATCGTTTCCATCATCGCATCGTCACGATCGTCTCCTGCAGATCGTGCCAACGGAGGACTCTCGATAAGCTGACACTTTGAATTCGGCCTCATACTCGTTATGCTCTTGTCCGAGGTCGTCGTGTCGCTCTGACTCTTCTCCGTCGCTACCGCCGAGTAATATTGTTGCGGTATGACCGTCGTGCTTCCCGACCAATCGGAAATCGAAGCTCCTAGTTCAGCGAGCGAATTGTCGTCGGATTTAGTTCCGGAATACTGGCAAAATTGTCGTACGGTGTTGTTGGAGCTCGACCACTCGGACATTGAGAGACCCATCGAGGTGTCCTCGCTGTGGGACGAGCCAGTGATGTAAGAATTGGATTTAGGCTTGACCGCGATTTTCACGGTGCCGTCGATGGTCGTTGCCGAAGCGGAACTTTGTCCGTCCTCCATCAAGGTCGAATGCAAATCGTCGTGGAGAGTGCGATTCTCGTCGCTAGAGTCGCTGTCTTCGGCGGCTCGACCCGGCGTGTTATCGGGCGTGCTGTCGGTCACGGTGACTCGAACAGCTTCTTCAGGTTTTATTTCCATGTAATAAGTTTCCACGTGACTAACGACCTGGTTGTCAAAAATCGGAGAGCTCGGAGGCGACGGCCAATCCTCCGAGGCTTGAAGCTGCAATCGCGATTTTCTCGACCTCGGCGACTTGGTGTCGTCGTCCTGATGCCCCGGAACGTCGATCGGGATGTCCGGGAGCTCCGAGGACGTTCTACGGTCGTCGGAAACCGAGGGAAGAGCCGTACCCGAGGGCGGATCCGAGGATAGCGACGGTTGATGATCGCTGGAGATCAATGACTCGTCGTCGAGGCTCGGCGAGCGCGAGCTCGGCTTGAACGAATCCTCAATGTCGCTCTTGTCCTGTTCCGAAGTCGTGGAACGCTCGGAAATGCGAGAAAGTGTTCGCGACAGCGCGAACGCTCCGTAATTGGCTATCATGTCAGGATTTATCGGGTAAACCAAACCCGTTGGGAAATCTAAATCTTCTTGGAAACTGTCCTCGTTCGGGCCGTTGCTGTCCTCGGACTGTGACTGGTGATGATTCGCGTCGTCCTGCGGTAACCAGCCGTCGTCCAGGCTCGAACTTCCGGAGCTTTCCAGAGGAAAAGGCTTCCAGGTCGAACTCAGCTCCGGCGGCTTTGCCGCGTGAGAAACGCTGCTCGCTTCCTCGCCAGAAGTTTCTCTTCGGGATTCTTTGATCAGTGCGATCTCCCGACGATCGAAAATCGGTTGAATCTGTCCGATTCCCAACGGTCGGGCTATCGAGCACGAGCTCGAATCAGGATCTTCCCGGTCCGGTGTCCACGTGTTGGTTTCCTCGCTGCGCGAACGCTCGGTGCTCAGTCGATATTTCTTGTCAATGTCCAGTTTGTTGGTCGATTCGTCCTCGTCTTTTGGCTGCTTTTTCTGCGGCTCGTCTTCCGGCAATTCTTCCGTTGCCTCGTCGTCCTCTTTCCTCATCTCGAGATATTCCGGCGTCAGTTCAACCTCGACCAACGTTTTTTCGTCCATTTTATCAAGCCCGTAATCCGGCGATGACAAATCACTGTCAACCGTTTGCGTGTGAATTTGCGCGTCGAGAGCGTCCAGCGTGTCTTCGGACGTGTCGCCCGAATCGAGTCGAGGCTTTTCCGTTTCTTTGGCTTGAAATATCGCCCGGTCCAGAATGTCCTCGTGAATTTCATCGCTCGGAGGAGCCTCCGCGTCCGAGCACTCCTCGATCGATATTTGAATCGGCGATTTCACCATGTCCGGAGTATCGTCCGGATCCAGATAAACAACGTCAACGGGCAAATCGTTTTTTTGGTCGACGCTGCTAACGGTGACGTTTGGAAGATCCTCGCGATCGATGGAATCTCGAATGTCGTCGTCGATCGGCGGCAACATCGGTGGCGTGACGATTTTTTTGTTCGACTCGCGTTTCTCGCCGTCTGAACTGTCACTAGAAATTTCTAGCGCTCTCGATCTTTCGGACGATTCGCCGCTGCCGATTTTTTTCGACCGACCGGAAATCGGACTTTTCGATGAGAAATCGCTGCCGGCGGTCGATGTCCTGATGTCCGCGCTCGTGTCTTGCATCAGGTCCGTCTCGGCGCCAGACTCGACGGAACTTTGATCGATGAATCTCGTCGCGCCCTCGATTTTCGGTCCTGAGGCTTCAACGTCCCGGGAATTTGGTCGCCCTGCCGATTGCGCTTGTGCCTCATGCTCGTAGGGTATTAAATCCGGACACGTCGTGATTTCCTGGCACTCGGTCAACGGCGATTCCAGATATTGCGCCGACGTTTCCGTCATTGACAACGAATCCGTAAATATTTCTGGAACTGTCGTGTGATCGGTGCTTTCCGATCGATGATTCGGCGACGCTTCCATTTGCATCGATTGCTGCGGCTGCTGTTGGGGTTTTCCTTGCTGAATCTCGTTCTCCGGAACGTCCCGATCTTCGGACTCCTCGACCGTGTCGTCTTTGCTGGAGAATGCATCGGCCGGTGGTAATTTATGAAGCGAAATGACTGGGGCGTCGAGAGACTTGGCTCTTCTCTGTGCAGTGGGCGAGAGCGCTGCACCCTGACGTTGCAACGAGCCGATCGCGCTGCCTTCGGAAAGTCCGAGACGCGTGCGTGAAAACAGAGCCGAATTCTGCTCATTTTTGCGCGAGCCAACAGGCGATTTCTCTGCTTTTCTCTCACTCGAAGTTTCTTCCGTCGGCTCGGGCAATTGTTCAACTTCCGGTATGACCGGAATGGGCGATTCCCGAGAAAAACTCGATCTTTTTGCCAGTCCAGCCTCGACCACCGTCAGCACTTCCGGGTGCTGATCCGGCGACGAGATCTTGATAACTCTCGACGGCGAAGCTTTCGGTGTCGAACTCTTGGCGCCCTCAGATTTCCCCGGTTCGCCCTTGCCCTTCGTTTTTTTCGGGGAAACTTTCTCCACCGAATCTTTCTCCGTGCTCCCAAGACTTTTCGATATTCCGAGGGAACGTGGCCGTTGTTTATCGCTCTTGAAAGCTGCGCCTTTGATCATGTCGTCGTCGACCGAGGCCGATTTAGTTCGCGGTTTTTTCGTCTCGTCTTTCTCCTCCTTCGAGCCTGAGAACGATCTGTCAGGCAATCTCGTCACTGATTTCGATCGTCCTTTCTGAATAATACTCACTTCCGGTACGACGTCCGTCGAATCTATAATTATGATTTCCTGCGGCATTTCTCCTAATTTCAATTTGGACTTGTCGATTTTCGAACTCGCCGGTGAAATGCGAGATTCCTTGGACGCGCTTTTCTTCAACGGCGGCTTGTCGCCCTCCAGAGATTTCGATTGTTTCTTGAAATCCTTTTTCGCATCGGACTTTGGCTTTTTGCTGCGTTTTGGCGAAACGTCCTGTTGGACGAAAACTTTGTTCTCAACTTCCGGCGACAGTAACGTATCGATCGGGGCTTTTTCTTCGGCCAGGGAGAGCGATTTTGATCTCAGTGGCTCGGCGTGAGGCCTGAGCATGTAAGGATTGAATTCTGGGACTTTGAGGCTGTCGAGCTCGAGCGCCGGCTTGACGGGGACTTCGTCGAGCGGCAAGTCCGCCACGGGATCAACGAAATCGTCGTAACCCGTGTCGATGATTTTCGGACGCGGAATTTTCGTCGGCGAGTTTTTATTTATCTCGGAAAATCTTGATTCGATTCGATCCAGTATGCGTTTTGTTTTTTCAGGGATACTCGGCTTTTCCAAGACTTTCGGCTTGTCCGCGATGATGATCGAAGGCTCCGGAGCAGCTTCCGATGGTTTCGGACTCGGGGAACGTCGCTCAACCGATTTTTTCGATTCGCTCGACATTTTCTCAGCCTCCTTCGCAGCTTGATCGACCAATTTGATCGTTAAATTCTCTTTCGACGGGACTGTCGGCTTGACTGGCAACGCAGGCTTTTCCGTGCTCGATCTTTTCTCCATGGAACTCACTCTGATCGGCAACGGAGGTTTTTCTCTCGTGACCGGTTTGACCGGAATTTCAGGCAAAGGAATTTTCTCGATGCTGTCTTGTTTCTCGAGACTGTCGTCGGGGACTTTGAGTCTTTCGTTTTCCCGACGTTCCAGCTCTTTCTTTATCTCCATGCCAACGACTTGCGCCAAATTCGTGGGACTTGCCATTTTCATGGGCGATTTCTCGGAGCCGGAACCCCTGGAGCTCGAATCCGGCGATTTTATTTTTTCCACGAGCAAAACTGTGGGCTCGGTGGGCGAGAGCAATTTGGGTGAAGATTTTTTTTCAATTACCGATATTATCGTGACGCTTGGCTCCGTCGGTGATAACTTGCAAGACTTTTTCTCCAGACTCGCGGATTTTGTACAAATTTTATCGGCCCCAACGCTCGTCACTGCGAAACGATCGAGCGACGTTGATTTTTTGGGCGAACGATCTTTCGGCGAGCTCGTTACTTTTGCGGGACTTGCGTCTTTGGGCGAAAGAAGAGAAACGAAAGTTTTCGAATCGGTCGGAGACAAAATTACGCTCGGAGTGCTCGACGGCGCTTTTCTGCTTTTGTCGGGACTAACGAGAATGCTTTTGGGACGTTCCGGCGAAGGTTTGACGCTGGTCGTGGGCGTGAGTTTAGTGAGATCGAGACAGGACACGTCGGTGACCATTTTTAATGGCAATTTCGGCAAATCTTTGCTGCGTCCGCTTCGGTTGGGTTTTCCGCTGTCCGATTCGGATTTTTCGTCGGACGCGGTGCCGTTCATGACGTGGCGTTTGTGCAAAGTGTACGGGATGTCCGGATTGGCTCGACGGGCGCCAGGACCATCGGAAAAAGGATCTTCGTCGCCGGAATCGGCGGGTGTCAAATCGATGGATTTTTGGTGCATCAACATGTGGCGTTTGCTGTTGGAACCGATGCGCGCTCTGCCAGGATTCGGATCGCTTTTGGTCCTCTCGACCGGGACATGCCCCGAGAGGATCGCGTCGTCGAAACCCACGACGATTCCGCCGATTATTTTGGGCTCGTATTCGCTGAATACAGATTTATTGCCTCGCAGGGATTCCCGTTCGTTGGGAACGCCGATTATCGTTTCGGTTCGCGATTCTATCGACAATTTCGACTGCCGTTCGCGTTCCCGTCGCTCGTCGTCCTTGCGCGCTCTCTCGAGGCTTCTCCAATCATCGCGTTCTCGCGGTTTGTCCTCCGTGCTCGCTCTTTCCACGCGAGCAGCGCTCCGCGTTTTCCTTGGCTCGCGTTGGTCCAAAGTCTCGTCGCTCCTGCGGGGACTAAATTGCTCTCGTCCCCCCAGCGATTCGAGGCTTCGACCTTCGCGCGAAAAATCCAAACGCTCGAGACTTTTGCGCTCGCGCGAGTCGAGTTTCGTCAGGCTGCGTCGATCGTTGGACGAACGTCGTTCGGCGCGATGACGCTGTTGCTCGAGAGTTTTTTCGAAGGAATCGTGTCGCTCGAGCGAGCTCAAACGCTCGATGGTGCGCGGATCGAAATCGAAGGTTGGCCTGGACTCGCGAGTGTCGACGAGCTTGTCGACGCTTTTTCCACGCGGACTCGGACGATCACGAGGACTCTTGCTGCCGGAATCGAAGCGTTCGAGAGTGTGACGTTGCTCATAATCGAAATGAGCGCGTCCGGGACTTTTGCGGGATTCCCGCGAGTCCAATCTCTCGATGCTTCGTTCGCGACGTTCACGAACCTCGTGATAACGTCCGGCATGTTTTTCTTTGGGGCTGCGATCGAGATTCTCGACGCTTTTAACGCGCGGCTCGTAACGACGTCCGTTGTTTCTTTCTCGCGAGTCGAGCCGCTCGATGCTGCGTCGAAGGTCCCGCGAGTCCATGCGTTCGACTCGAACCGCGTGAGAATCACAAAAATCAAGGCGTTCCATGCTCCGACGTTCGCGCGAGTCGACGCGACCGATCGACCATCGTTTCTCTCGCGAATCTGTTTTTTCCATTCGTCGAGCTTCCCGCGAACTTTCTCGTTCCATTCGCTTTCGCTCTTCACGCTCGTTGCTTTTACGCTCTTTCTCCAAACCCTTCGACGCTCTTTCCACCTTGAAATCGTCCTCACGACGTCGCTTCTCGTTCGAATGAACTTGCGACCTGCCGAGGCTTCCGGTCTCGACGTAAGCTCGCGGCGACCGACAAACATTGTCCTCGAGACTCGCGATACTCCGAGCTCTGACGGTTCGACCGCGCGGTGTCGGAGCCTCGAAAATGCTTCGATTAGGATCGACCGGACTGAGATCATCGTCGATTCGGGATTTAGGGCGCATGATGCCCTCGTCGCGCAAAACTTCGGAATCAACGTGCGCGATCATTTTGTGTTTTGGTTTTAAATTCTTGAGCTCGTTCAAGACCGTCAACTTTTGTTGCACGACAACGGGATCTTTGCGAGCGGAATCTTGATGGGGAAGCGGCGGTTTGCTACTGCTAGTTTGTTCCAACGAGTTGGCGTGTCTAGTCTCGAATTTCCGTTCGATCTGCGTGCCAGTCCGTTGGATTCTCGACTCGGTAATGACGAAATTATTATCGTTATTGTTTTTGAGAGCGCCGACGCCGCTACCAACGCCGGCCGAGTACCGATCGATGGACTTTGCTCTGCTCGTTGTGTTTTTGAGGTCAGCGAGCACGGATTTGAAAAGCTGTTTGTCAGAGGATTTAACGGATCGGTGTTTGACGAAGGAATCGGTTTCCGAGTCCATTTGAAACATTTCGTGCTCGATTCCCTCGTCATCACTGTTGTCCGAGACCGCCTCGTTTTCCTCCTCGTCGTCGTCGTCGTCGTCGTCGTCGTCCCGAGGCGAGGAATACGACTCGGGATATTCAAATTCGTGCTCGCGTTCCAACAATTCGTAAGAATCGTGAGACAAATCGTCGTGCGACAAATCGCCCGCTTGTCCCGATTCCTCGTGGCCCGATTCCGTCGACAAGGACGACGTGCCCGGATACGAACTACTGTAAACTCGCTCCGGCACTGAATCGTGATCCAACGAGGGCAATTTTGAACTCGCAGCGCTGTACGAACGGTTGCTCATGTCGTAACGAGTTATCGGATTGTCGAGCTCGCCCTGCGAAGGCAATTCGAACGGCTGACCCGCCGCCTCATCGTTGTTCGTCGATGATTTTTCATCGCGATTCACCTCGCGGGTACGAGCTTTTCCCGAATCCTCGAAACTCGTTGCGTACAGTTCGCGACAACTCGCCGAACGCTGCCACGGGTGACGGGGTATTGGTCGAGGTGGTGGAAATTCAGGTGGACTGCTGTTAGAGGGGCTGATACGACCTGCTGACGATATCCGATGCTGCTGGTGCTGGCTCATAGCAAATTGTTGCAGATGCATTTGTCGATGACCCGGATGCATGACCTGGTTGGGCGTAGCCGGTGAATGTACGTCTATAGACGTTAGCGTCCGAGAGGACATAGCTGTGTCTTCGCGACGGTGATGACTCATCCCTCCCATCGAGACACTCGTCACAGTCGTCGGAGAATCCAGTGTCATCGAACCGCATGATAGAGACAGAGCCGGCGTTCCCAGTGCTGCTGCAAACATTTTACAACTTTTCAACCACCGTCTCTCTCTCTCTCTCTCTCTCTCCTCTATCCAATCCAATTGCGCTCTTTTTCTTTCTTGCTCAACACAAATATTATGAGGCTGAAGTTCGCAACGTTGGAATGCAACGAAAAACACTTATTTTTATTGATAATTTGTTCAATTTTATAAAACATCGAAATTTTTCGAGTTTTTATACTTTTTGGGCCGCAAAAGTCGAGCGTTTTATAATTGTAATAAAATTGTACATTTTTATTAAGAGTTTTGCCACAAAACGAATGAATTTCGTTGCATTGTAACGATGCAAACGTTATTTTGTGTTGTTGATAAAAAAAAAAACGAATATTCCTTGCAAAAGAGTCAAAGGATTCGATTTTTTTCAAGTCGTTGTGAACAAATATTCTTGAATCGTTCGAGCGACTCCGTTCCTTGCGATTTAATGTGGACGAAAAAAATGCATGACTCTGAAGTTTGCATCGTTGAAATGCAAGGAAATTTTTCTTTTATCTTTGGCAAAAATAATTATTCAAGTGCCAAATGTAATTTCGATGATAAAATGATCGATTTTTGCCACTCGAAAAGCAGATCAGCTCGATAAATTTGTATGACATTGAAAATTCAACGAATTATCGGTAAAATCGAATATTTTTCGTTGCATTCCAACGTTGCAAACTTCAGCATCATACAAATCCAACATCACCAACTGTTTTTCTCTCAAATCGTACGTGATTTCGATTTTTTTTTGTCGACAAACAGTCGAGGCTTCAGGAGTGGGCGCAAGAAAAGGTCGAGCTATGGCAAGCAATCCGAAACTTTGGGGAGGCTCGGTCAATGCTCGTCGACAAAAATTTCATGCTACCGAGTTCAGAATCATTATTTCCACTCGTTTCGCGCTGCACGACGATTTTTCCATTAAAACACTTTGAATAGCGCAAAGGGAATGACATTGAACTTCACTTTTCGAAATATTTCTGCAATATTTGAAAATCCTTGACGCTTCCTCATGCTCGAGCAACTAAATTTAATGATTTTTCATCGCGTCTTTTTCGTTTAAATTTAAAAAAAAAAAAAAACGCGGTGTAGTGAATGAAAAAAATTGTCATTTCGCCTCGATTTTCTGACCGATCCTCCTCAATTCATCGGGCATCTCAAAAAGCTGACTTTCCTTAAGGAGGTTCCGTTATGGCGCAGGGAATAACCAATCAAGTGAGGCAAAATTCCCAAGAAAAAATGACGAGCTGCTTTTCGTTTAGCAAGCGATTCGTTGCGAAACTCCTAAAAAATGAGATGTTCCGAGCATTCTGTCGATTTTAACTAGAAATATCTCCCCCAAACATTCGTTGACCCCGCTATTTTTTTATTGATTCGGAACCCTTGGAGTTTTTTTTCTAAATTGAGATTTTAATACGCGTTTTATCCAATCGCGAAGTATTTTTAATATTTTTCTGATTTCATAAGGGTAAGAAATTTGCGTCAAGCCAATGTTAAATCGAGTGACTTTCGACTTGAAAAATATTTGGTAAAACTTGGTTGACCTAGGATGATTTTATAAATTCCTTATTCATGAATGACGATCTGCTTTTCGTTTGGCAAGCGATCCGTTGCAAAACTCCTAAAAAATGAGATGTTCCGAGCATTCTGTCGATTTTAACTAGAAATATCTCCTCCAAACATTCGTTGACCCCACTATTTTTTTATTGATTCGGAATCCTTGGAGTTTTTTTTGTAAATTGAGATTTTAATACGCGATTTATCTAATCGCGAAGTATTTTTAATATTTTTCTGATTTCATAAGGGTAAGAAATTTGCGTAAAGCAAATGTTGAATCAAGTGACTTTCGACTTGGAAAATATTTAATAAAACTTGGTTGACCTAGGATGATTTTGAAAGAGATTAAAGTTTGCTGCCTAAACTAACAACACATTTAGTTTTCAGATTTGAATCTAATTATCGCTCTACTAATGGAACCTCCTTAATGTGTTTATGTACTGACAAAAAATTCCTCAATCGGTGCTCATTCTCCCGATTAATTTGACTTTCAGTCGTATTCGTTGTTCCAAATTCCTGAAAAGTTCAATTAGCTCTGGTCTTGTTTCTCATCACAGGCGTATGAAGCACGTTTCTTAATTGGATTATGCAGCCCCGGGCAAATCATACTCGAAGCATATTGTACATTCACAATATATAAATAACATACATATGTTTTATACGATATACGAGCTGACACAATGATGAAAACGACGTTGAAGTTTGCATCGTTAAAAATGAGTGAAATTACTTTTCCTTCTCTCAAGTAAATACTCGACATTGACCCTCGTCGTTGAAAAACGAGAGTGCAACAAAATTTTTTCGCTCTCGTGACTCGCAACGATTCAAACTTCAACCAAAAACATCATCAGCAACGGAAATATCACAGAATCTGAAATATCCAGGACGTCACAATACCAAAGAGAGTTGCACGTTCCCACAGAGTGTCTTTGAGATTTTTAACAAAAAGTTTCTCCGTGAAAAAAGGAAAAAACAGTCCAAATCGTTTTTATGATCCAAACCAACAAAATTACCAGGAACTTTGACAATTTTTGCAAACCACAAAATCGTGGTTGGATGAAAAAAAAAAATTGCTACACTGAAAAGAAATTTTTTTTCGAAAAATCACGAAAATTTTGTCATTTCAGCAAAAAACATTCTGGAAAATCGTTTTCGGAGAGTAAATTTTTGTCATTCCAATCGTAAATTTTGCTGACAGTTGCGTTACAAATGAAAAATATTGTCGAAGTAACGAAAATTTTGAAATTATCACAAAATATTTAGTTGGCTGTATTCAACAAAATTTCGACGTTTTTTTAACAAAATTGAATTTTCAGTGTATTGAAAATTCGTTGCGAAGCGTGCAACTTTCTGGGAAATTGGATTTCCTCGATGCGGATGATTCGGTGATATTTCTAGACGAATAAATTCATATGTACGTAAAAGTTGGCAATTTTATGTATAAATACTAAATCTACGTCTACGATAGGAGAGTTTTATGTACAAAGAAAACGAACGTAACGTTGAAACGGAAATGGTAACGATGATACAAAAAAAAATAGAAAAAAAAGGAAAAAAACGAGGCAAAAGTAGAAAATGGCAATTTGAAATTGCAGTTTTCGTATTGGACAATATGGAAATGAGAGAAACGAAAGAGAAAATAGTATTTTGCGTCATTTTCCGTTGTGGTCTCGTGGTGGGTTGGTTTTCGGTCGTGGTACATACCAGGGTCGCCGAGGGGCAGGAGGGGGTGGGCAGAGATGCTGGAGCTGCCCATAAGGGAGCTGCTTGGGGTGGCGCCACGATAGCCTCCCCCCTCCGAGCCCTGCAATGCCCTACCACCGCTAGTCTGCCGGAACGAATTGGACCTGCGAGCAAGAGAGAGTCAAGTTCAGCATCAGACCTATGCCGCCAGATCGACAGGCTAATCTTTTTCAAATTTCGCTCTCAATCATTTTTTCCACTTTTTCAAACAAATTTATTCCTTTTTTTTCTCCATCTTTTCTTCTGCTTGAAAGCCACTGATTTTTCTCTATTTTCCAGAGCACTATTCATCGAGTCGTCTCGAGGGAACGGTCTGACTTTGACTATGCACTTTGATTATTTATTCCTCGCTTTTCCTTTTTCTTGTTTTCCAACATTAAGTTTATTTTTTCGTACGACGTTATCGCCAAGTGCTATTGATTGTCGTTGCGTTAAAAACGACGATACGGGGTTTGTGTGTGCAGAATAATAATTTTGCTTTTTTTTTGTGAGTCTCTCTTCGTGTTTTCCTAATTTATCGAGGGCTATCGAGAGTTTTTCAAAGTTTTCTCCTTGATGATAAAATTGCGAATATTTGTCGTTGTGAGATTTTTCAATTTTGTGCTATTTTCGTCGGATTTTCTCAAGGGATTTAAAATATATCGACGCCTCGTTTTCTATTTTTCAACAAGCGCCAACTCCCCATCTCGCTAATTCATAATCCTTGGAGTTTGCATGCTCAAGGCGTGATAAGGGTCGATAGAGAAACAAAGACAGTGAGTGTGTGTCAGAGAAAAAGAGAAACAGAGACAGAAGAGAGAAAAAAGTGACGGACTGGACCGTGGTCCTGCTCTCGTGTACTCGAGACCAATAATTGTGCGATCAACGATTATTATTTGTACAGCAAAAAGGTCTGTTTGCGTAAATATAGAGAAATTTATCGTTAATTGTTGATAAAAGTTGAATTGATGAAGAAAAAAAAGCTTCAATTTTATTCAGCCTTCGAGACTAATTAGCGTTGCAATTATTTCGGAGCCCACTCGATAAATAGGAAAATACTTTTGAGCTTTTTTTCGATTTTTTTTCCTGATCCACAAATTTCGTGTATAAACTCTCAGTCCCTTGATTATTTTTCACCCAATTCAACGACAAAGCTGACATTTTTACGTATGGATTGTAATGAAGCAAAAAAGTGAAAATGGCTTTCGTGTTTTGAAGGATTTTCGCCTATGGACTAATTCAACGACTTTTTCCTGTAATTAACGTTCGATTTTTGCGTACGAATGGGAAAATATGAAATTCAAGTGATTACAAATAATATTACTGTGATTGACGATGTGTGTGCCGATAAAATATCCTCTAATTGTATTTACAAGTCTATATTATTAAGGAGGTTCCGTTATGGCGCAGGGAATAACGAATTAAGAAAAAATGACCATCTGCTTTTCGTTTAGCAAGCGATTCGTTGCGAAACTCCTAAAAAATGAGACGTTTCGAGCATTCTGTCGATTTTAACTAGAAAAATCTCCTCCAAACATTCGTTGACCCCACTATTTTTTTATTGATTCGTAACCCTTGGAGTTTTTTTTGTAAATTGAGATTTCAATACGCGTTTTATCTGATCGCGAAGTATTTTTAATATTTTTCTGATTTCATAAGGGTAAGAAATTTGCGTAAAGCGAATGTTAAATCAAGTGACTTTCGACTTGGAAAATATTTAGTAAAACTTGGTTGACCTAGGATGATTTTATAAATTCATTATTCATGAATGACGATCTGCTTTCCGTTTAGCAAGCGATCCGTTGCGAAACTCCTAAAAAATGAGATTTTCCGAGCATTCCGTCGATTTTAACTAGAAATATCTCCTCCAAACATTCGTTGACCCCACGATTTTTTTATTGATTCGGAATCCTTGGAGTTTTTTTTGTAAATTGAGATTTCAATACGCGTTTTATCTAATCGCGAAGTATTTTTAATATTTTTCTGATTTCATAAGGGTAAGAAATTTGCGTAAAGCGAATGTTAAATCGAGTGACTTTCGACTTGGAAAATATTCCGTAAAACTTGGTCGACCCAGGATGATTTTGAAAGAGATTAAAGTTTGCTGCCTAAATAAAAACATATTTAGTTTTCAGATTTGAATCTAATTATCGCTCTACTAACGGAACCTCCTTAAGATATTGATATAAATATGTTTAAGGGTGTCGACAGGTGATTTCTATGATGTCTACTTGCTATCGAAGATTATTCTTAAGCTAAATATTGACTGCTGGGGATTAGTGACGAATTTGGATGTGTGTTGTGTGTGGTTTGGGGCGTGATACGCTTTTTCCATTCTAGTTCCATTAATTATAGATTTTTTTTGTTTGTTCTTGTATTATTGTTAAGATTCTTTTGCGGTTTTTCATCGACGAGTTATTCAAGAAAGGGTACATCGATCATTCGGGGTTTTTCGTGCCTGATGGTGAGCCTGACTCCCCGCCACCCCTGTCCGAGCAGGCAACACTAACAAACGAGAAACGTAAATCGAGAAACAGAGAATAAAATAGAGAAACGGGCAGAGGAACAGGGATTAAGAGACAAACAGACAGAATCAGAGTTTAAAAACCAAAAAACAAAAACAAACGTTTTCGACACAGTTGTACAACGGATCAGACCGGATTGTCAAGAGTTTTACGTATAGCCAAGTTTTCGCAAGGATTTCGGGACAGACAGTGCCGGAACGAATGAAAAATAACTCGATTTTTCATCGAGTCGAAAACAAATGTCGAAAAAATGCCATTGAATGAGATTTTCGAAAGTATTTCGTTAATAAAACGTGACAATTTTGGGGTTTGCGATCATTTTTGTTATTATTATTGCAAAAATATGAAGATTTTGCATAAAATTTCTGCACTTTTGAAATTTTCATGATTTTCCGGATTCAAAACGAGTTTTATATTCGAATGTGTGGAAAATTGGCTCGAGGGTTCGCAAAAAATATCGTGGATCGGGCTCAATGAGGGACTTTGATGAGGCTGAAGTTCGTAACGTTGGAACGCAACGAAAAATATTTGAATCTAATTCAAATATTAATTAATAATATTATATTATTATTAATTAATATTTTTCATTAATTTATTAATTAAATTATTAATTCATCAAATTATTAATCAATTATAATTAATTATAATTTTCATTAATTAATTAATTATAATTAATAATAATAGTATAAATAAAATAAATAATTAATTTGCATTCAACGTCATCCCAAATTTGTAAGCCAAAATGCTTTTCGAGTGGCAAAAATCGATCATTTTATCATCGTGATTAAATTCTGGGCTTGTTTTGCTAATTATTGTTGCTAAGGTTAAAGAACGAATTTCGCTGCATTCCAACGATGCAAACTTCAGGGTCATGGGACTTTGCGTGTTAAAAGTTGAATTAATATAATGAGAATATATCGGAAAAGGTGAGAATGTTTGAAAGAGATAAATACAGATCGGAGGCTCGTGTCCCGGCGTTCAGCGAGACCGTGCCCAACTCCCATTATTGTCCACAAAATTATGGTGCACACATTAATAACGATAATATCGAATTATTAAAACCAACATCAGGGGTCAGAGGGGAGGATTATTTGTACGCAATTTGTACGCATGCACTATCTACCAATGATTACTCTGGTTCTCAAGTATTTCTTTCCATTTTCTCTTTGCCACACGTATTTATCGTCTCCTCTTAATCGTTTATTTTTGCCTTTTCAATAATCGGAGCATTCTCAGCTACTCACCTCTGAAACGTTTGTCTCTTGACGTAGTTGTCGCGAACGAACTCGACGATTTGCTTTTGCGTTTTTCCGCTGTACCTGTGTTGGCCAAAAACCGAAAAAAACGTTTGTTAGAATTTTCCAATTTCCCAAAATTGCTCCGGGAAGGTTCGAGTTTCAAATCGACCGTTTTTTTTGCCAATTTGGACCAAAATTCGCTTCAAATTCAAGTTTTCCAATGATTTTTCTCACCTGAACGACGAACCGCGACTCAGAACTCGTGTCTTTTGTCTAATAACTCGCTTAACCACGGAACAACGGAAGAAGCCGTGATTTTCGACGCATTTTTTCCAAAAGTTTTTGCACTCGTTTCGGCCCTCGAAGAAAAATTCTACCGTGTCCTTGTAATACCCCTGAGAGTTGTGGAAAGCAAATTATTACTCGAACGAAATGATTGCCACTTCGTGATGCTGAAGTTTGCAACGTTGGAATACAACGAAAAATATCTGATTTTATTGATGATTCGTTCAGGCTTCAATATCATCCAAATTTATCCAGCCGATATGCGTTTTGGGGCTTAAAATCGATCATTTTATCATCGTAATTACATTCTCCATTCAAATAATTATTTTTGCCAAATAGAAGAAAGAATTTCGTTGCATTCCAACGATGCAAACTTCAGAATCATCAAAAATATGGTGCTGAAGATTGCAACGTTGGAATACAACGAAAAATATCTGATTTTATTGATGATTTGTTCAGGTTTCAATATCATCCAAATTTATCCAGCCGATATGCGTTTTGGGGCTTGTAATCGATCATTTTATCATCGTAATTACATTCTCCATTTAAATAATTATTTTTGCCAGATAGAAGAAAGAATTTCGTTGCATTCCAACGATGTGAACTTCACAGTTATCCCACTTCAGGATTTCGTGCAACATTGCCTCGAATATGTTGCTTTTTTACTTACGTAGCCCTCCGGATGCAATTTAATGAGAAATCGTTTCCTCTTGAAACTGATTTTACGAATTTTCGCCCAACTAAACGTGTTTATCTTCGTATAGTTTTGAAAAACTACAATTCCCATATGAGCTACTGCCAGATTCAACGGTACCGCTTCATGATCCTGGATAATGACAAATGAAACTCGATTTTTAAGGCATTTCGGTCACCAATTCAAAAAACACGAAAAAAAAAACGATAAAATCGTATTTTCGACATAATAAAATGATTTTCATGTGGAAAATAAAAGCCAATGCGTATTTACCTTTGCGGGATGCATTTTTATGCCGTAAAGTTCGCACCGTCGAGCAGTTTCCAGCAAATTGAGATCCGCCTCGGCCGGTGACTGACCTCTGATCAAAAAACAAGGAGAATCGAAAGTTTAGCAGGTTTTTTTTTCAAATCTTGGCACGACGAAGAATTCGGGCACGGAATCGACCGGAAAGAGATAAAGATTGAGAGCACATTTGCACAAAAAACAGTTTTCGGAGCACGTCGAATTATTTTCATTGCGTTTTTTAATGACTTTTCGGATTTTCAAGACTGCGGAGGGCTTTGCACTTTTTATTTTTCGTCGAGCCGCTACCAAAACTTTTAATTAGCTCAAAAAAAAAAGTTGACCACAGAAATCTTTTTAGGGAATAACTTACGCGTGTTTCTTGTGATTTTCCATGATACGCCGTTCCAATTCTTGATCTTGATGAGGCACGAACTTGTACGTCGATAAATAAGTGTGATCAGGATAATCTTCTATGACGTAGTCACCGCATTCCGCTGTATAAATAATCGCAATTCAATCGCTATTCAATTGTCTTCAAGATTCGAGTCAAAATGTTTCTTAACCCTTCGAGTGCGGGTCAATCTGATCAATAAAATTGCATTTTCTCTTTTTTTGTGAAGACGTTTTTTGTTTTAGTAAATTATCCAAATTATCGAAAATTTTTGGGGTCAAAACGACTCAGTTTGCACTCGAAGGGTTAACCCTTCGTGGTCCCTTGGGTAGAATCCACCCAGTGACCAACTTGTGACCCAAATATCTCATAGTTCCCGGTAATTAATGGGGCTGTAATCGTCATTTAACGACAGTTTCTAGTGTCCATTGCGCGTTGCCGGCGATAAGTATTAACGCCGCTCACGCTAAATCTCTAAAATCCACTTTGAAATCGACCCACTTCCAATAACGGAATTAATATGTTTTTTCAAACGCGCGCTATCCAACTATTTTTTTCACAAAAGAACCAGATCCGATGAATATCAGGTCCAAATTTTAGGCAAAAATATTGAAAATCCACAAAGTGACGATTATTTTAGTGAAAAAACTTTTTTTCCCGTTTTTTTTCTTCATTTTGCATTTAAAAAAATATGTTAGCCTTGGATTTCTTTCAGGAAAGTTTTACGTATCTGAACTGGAATGTCCGAGGGTCGTTCAGTAATTTTTTGAGAATTTTCGGGCCGATAGATTGGTCACAATACGGGTTCGAAAATGGACTGGGTAGAATCGACTTTTGTTTCTCGTCGACTGAATAAAAATTGTTGGCAAAATTGGCCTCCACACTGAGGAATCTTTGAGAACGTACAGTTTGACTGGAATTTAATTAATTAATGCACAACTGGCATACGGTCGTACTAAGGGATTAAAAAAAGTGGAAAAACGTTGGCAAATGGTCAGGATCGCGTGCGAGACGGAAAAGCGCAGTCAGGGTGCCGAGAAACGTCTGAGATATAAATTGGCCCAGCTCTGACCAAGATTTGGCAAGGGAAGAGAAAAATATTGGCGTTCGAATCGGAGTTTACTAACCCTGGACGATGTAGCTCGCCATCAATGCGGCCGTGTTGTCGTTACATTGCAACAGACCGTGCGACAGATCACGCTTTATTTGCAAACAGAACAAGTATCTCGTAAATTCTTCTTCCAGCTGAGCCGGATCCGGGGTATAAAATTTAACGCAAAATCTCAGGAGCGGATCGACCAGCGAGAGCCCCACTTGTCGGCATACCGGCTTTTCTAAATCGAGCCAGTACTGAAAGGAAAAACAAGTTAAAAAAAAACCTTAAATTGTGTTTAAAATCAAAACAATCACGTGTTTCTTTTATTTTTCTATTCTAGTCCAAAATTTCTCTCGCAAAGGTCAGATTTGAGTCTACTAAATCGAGGAATTTCTTACTTTCGTTCCATTGGGCTCTTGATACTCGAGACCGAAATAATCAGCTTCCAGAAGATGCAACTGTTTGCAAACTTGATCGAACAAGACCCTTCCCAAAGCTTTCGCCTGTAAACAAG
Source organism: Diadegma fenestrale (assembly GCA_037043255.1). Taxonomy (NCBI): domain Eukaryota; kingdom Metazoa; phylum Arthropoda; class Insecta; order Hymenoptera; family Ichneumonidae; genus Diadegma; species Diadegma fenestrale. Next base: position 14,449,071 of record CM073317.1, read on the forward strand.
AAAAAGTACATTTACAGATCGGAATATTTCTTAAGGAGGTTCCGCTATGGCGCAGGGAATAACGAATCAAGTGAGGCACAATTCCCAAGAAAAAATGACGATCTGCTTTTCGTTTGGCGAGCGATCCGTTGCGAAACTTCTAAAAAATGAGATTTTCCGAGCATTCTGTCGATTTTAACTAGAAATATCTCCTCCAAACATTCGTTGACCCCACTATTTTTTTATTGATTCGGAAACCTTGGAGTTTTTTTTGTAAATTGAGATTTTAATACGCGTTTTATCTAATCGCGAAGTATTTTTAATATTTTTCTGATTTCATAAGGGTAAGAAATTTGCGTAAAGCGAATGTTAAATCGAGTGACTTTCGACTTGGAAAATATTTAGTAAAACTTTGTTGACCCAGGATGATTTTATAAATTTATTATTCATGAATGACGATCTGCTTTCCGTTTAGCAAGCGATCCGTTGCGAAACTCCTAAAAAATGAGACGTTCCGAGCATTCTGTCGATTTTAACTAGAAATATCTCCACCAAACATTCGTTGAGCCCACTATTTTTTTATTGATTCGGAATCCTTGGAGTTTTTTTTGTAAATTGAGATTTTAATACGCGTTTTATCTAATCGCGAAGTATTTTTAATATTTTTCTGATTTCATAAGGGTAAGAAATTTGCGTAAAGCGAATGTTGAATCGAGTGACTTTCGACTTGGAAAATATTTAGTAAAACTTGGTTGACCCAGGATGATTTTGAAAGAGATTAAAGTTTGCTGCCTAAATAAAACATATTTCGTTTTCAGATTTGAATCTAATTATCGCTCAACTAACGGACCTCCTTAAACACTGTTTTCTCTTGGCCCAAGAGAAGCCCGTGCGGTGGAATGCCAAGACAAAAAATATATTACCGCAGCATTTTGCTCGAGATACTTTGTTTCTTGTGTGTATAAAAAAAAATAGCTTGGAGCATGACTAAAAAAAAAAAAAAAATCCTATAAAATCGATAAATTGCGCTTACGAGGCTCCTGTACGTGCGCTAGTAACACGTTCGCCTATACACATGAATATGCCACACATTATGTGCCCTAATAATTCACCCTTGCGGAAGAATTATTCTATATAGCGTCTGAGAACAATCTATACATCTCGCGGGTGACTATAAACCAAGGTAAATGCCAATCAGTCAAATGCCAATTTAGTATTTCAATGCGGGTTGAATCAATCTCGCAAGGTTAAAATTATTACTCAATCATCTTCATTTTTTTTTTTCACCACCCATTTTTCTGGCCCTTGAAAAGATAAAAATTCCAAAGTAAAAAAACTCAAAAACACGAGTCTCCGATTCTTGCATAAAAATAGGAATCGACGTTTGTTCTGAATCGAGAAAATTTCTATATTTTGGGTTCAGAATTTTCCATTATAATTCCATTCCAATTTTTTTATAAAAAATGGAATAAAAAACCGAAAAAATATTTCCAATTTTTATAGAAAATGGAATTCCATTTTTGTTCAAATTCGCATTTTCGTTGGCCATAAATACATGATTAATTAATTAATATTGATATTATTAATAATTAATAATATTAATATTAATTAATATTATCAATATTAATTAATCAACAATATTATCAACAATATTCATTAATATTATTAATAATTAACAATATTATTAACAATATTAATTAATCAACAATATTATCAACAATATTAATTAATCAACAATATTATCACCAATATTAATTGATATTATTAATAATACTAATATTAATGATATAAAATTGAATAATAATATAAAAATTTCATTTTTTATAAATAATGGAATTCCATTTTTGTTGAAATTCGCATTTTCGTTGACAACAAATATTTAATTAATTAATAAAATGCAAAGTTCTGACATCAGTCTTTATGGTTGACGGGCACGAACGTTCCGTGATGACATAATTGACGGGTATTGACAGTGCGCCAAGGCAAATCTTGCCGAGCGCCGAGAAAAAATTGAATTTACTAGAAAAAAGTTGCAATTTGGAAAATAAAAGTCACACTGAAAATTGAATTTTGTCAAAAAACGTCGATATTTTGTCGAATACGGCGAACTAAATATTTTGGGATAATTTCAAAATTTTCGTTATTTCGACAATGTTTTTCATTTGTAACGGAACTGTCGGCAAAATTTACGATTGGAAGGACAAAAATTCACTCTTCGAAAAGATTTTCTAGAATGTTTTTTGCTGAAATGACAAAGTTTTCGTGATTTTTCGAAAAAAACGTTTAGTTTAACGTATCCAACAAAATATCCATCTTTTTTAACGAAATTTTCTTTTCAGTGCAGGTAACGGAACAAAATGCGAACAGTCGATGAAAAATAATTGGCCGGTATTGACTGTGAATTAATAGATTATTGAGTCTCAGTTCGCGTCGATCCATAGTCCGAAAAGGGCTCATTCGAACAAGACTGTGTGAAGTGGACTTGCAAGCGATACCTCTTGACCCCAATAGTCGAGCGGTTAAGTTAAAGTGCCCACGCAGCACGAGGCTTCAATAGTCCCGGCAATTACTCGAGATATAAGCGTCAACTACTAAACACCTCTGCACGGACGTACCGACCAAGAAATTTTTAATTCAACCACCAGATATCAATTCGATTGAAATTCATTTTACCTCATGAATTAGCGCGAACAACGTGCTCGTTTAATCACGTCTAATTACTATCCCATTAATCTTGACTCCGTGTCATTCGAGTTTATCATTCAAATTAATTGAAACGTAAATTAAATGTTTTCTTGTGCTACTTAAATTTCAAAGAGCGTCACAAATGTCTCGTAATCCTCATTCAAAATCATATCGACAGCAAAAAGCATTATATTCGTCAACTTTTGGGCTTATTGATTAATTGCATAAATACGAAAAGCAAATAAACCTCCGAATTTTAATCCTTTTCATTTTCTTGCCCCAGGTTAATTTTTTTTTCAATTCAAGTTTTTTTTCAATTTTGATTCAAATTAGATAATAGTTTGGAATTATAAATCATTTTTACTAATACTAAAAGCAAATAAACCTCCGAATTTTCATCTTTTTCATTTCCTTGTACCAAGTTAATTTTTTTCAAATCAAGTTTTTTTTTAATTTTAATTTAATTTAATTTTTAATTTAAATCAAAATTGAATTTGAATTGAAATTTGATTAAAATTGAAATTGAATTTAAATTGAATTTTAATGAAAACTGAATTTGAATTGAAATTTAATTAAAATTGGATTCAAATTGAAATTTAATTAAAATTGAATTGAATTAAAATTGAAATTTGATTTCAATTCAATTTAAATTATTTTCAATTTTAAATTATTATTCAATTTGAATTTAAATTATTCAATTTTTTCAATTATTCAATTTGAATTTGAATAATAATTTAAAATTGAAAATAATTTAAATTAAATTCAAATTAAATTTCAATTTAAATTCAATTCAATTTTCATTAAATTCCAATTTGAATTCAATTCAATTTTAATTAAATTTCAATTCAATTTCAATTTAAATTGAATTCAATTTCAATTAAAATTCAATTTCCATTAAATTTCAATTCAAATTCAATTTTAATTAAATTTCAATTCAATTCAATTTCAATTTAAATTCAATTTTAATTAAATTTCAATTCAAATTCAATTTAATTTAAATTCAATTTTGATTTAGATTTAATAATAATTTAAAATTTCAAATAATTCAAGATTAAAAATAATTATGATTTAATTTTGATTAAATTTTTTTTTTATGGTAAAAGGCGATCATTGTGAGTGAAGATTATAAAAATGTTCAAGGCAACGATTCGGTATTTTTATGCCTTTTTAACGACACGTGCGTAGCGATAAAGGGGATGGACGATTCGATGCGAGCGTTCGCAGCGTTAAAAGGCGGAACTAGGAAAAATGATCGTTTTCAAAGTTTCGCGTTTTGTTTTTTTTTTTCGTTTGCTCGAGATCGATGTTTTTTTTGTTTTTGTTTTTTGGGATTCTTACCTGGACTTGAAACATTGTGATTGTGTCGTCGAGCATTTGCACACGAACGGCCAACATTTTTCCAGCTTTACGTGGGGTTGTCGGCGGAGTTCTACTGCCGCCGTCCACTCCAGCCGGAGTCGAATGACTGTGAGGCATTTTGGAACTTCCAGTCATGCCTATATTGTCGATATCATTCATTGTTTTCTCATTTATCGTCTTCGTTCTTACGCCCAAAATTCTCTGCTATCGAGAGTCTTGAGTTGACCTTTCCTCCTGATCCAAGAATTATCGGAATCTTGTCAAGTAAACATCTGCGAACGTAGAAAAATCACATTTCTGGTTCATAACTCGAGTCTATTCACATTCGACTCGGCGTAATTCCGGCTCCGAATGCAATTTCATTTCAATCTTTTAATCAACGATTCTCAATTGACATTCCGTCGAGATTTTTTTTGGTAATCAATGAAAACGATACTGACATAAAAAAATACAGAAACATGTGCCATAATTTGTATTTTAACATGACGTTGAAGTTTGCATCGTTGCAGTGCAACGAAATTCATTCATTTAGTGGCAAAACTCTTTATAAAAATGTACAATATTCTTACAATGATAAAACGATCGATTTTTGCGGCCCAAAAAGTATGTAAACTCGAAAAATTTCGATGTTTTATAAAATTGAACAAATTATCATTAAAAATGAGTATTTTTCGTTGCATTCCAACGTTGCGAACTTCAGCCTCATTAATTCAAATTCAAATACCCATAATACGTCGTAATTAATGTTTTTAAAACATTAATTAACAAGTTTTTGGTACCGGAATTTCTTTCTTTTTTTGTTTCGCGACTCGAGGTCTATATTTACGAAAAAAAATTGAATTGATGTCGAAAATTTGAAAAATCGTGAGAACAAAAAATCGTCCATTTCGTTACGAAGATGAAACTCGTTTTTTGGAATATTAATCGGACTCAGTTTTTATCAGCGAGCTAAAAAGTCTCGTAATTATGAAATTGATGATGGAATTTTTGTTCCACCCTTTTTTCTGTGAATATAAACGATAATTATGGTTTCAAGGAAGGAGAAAAGCGCTAATAATATGATGCTGAAGTTTGCAACGTTGGAATGCAACGAAAAATGTTTGATTTTATTGTCGATTCGTTCAATTTCCAATGTCATCCAAATTTTTCGAGCCGATATGTTTTCGGGTGGCAAAAATCGATCATTTTATCATCGTAATTAAATTCCCCATTTAAATAATTATTTTTGCCAAATAAAAAAAGAATTTCGTTGCATTCCAACCAAACTTCAGAATCATCGCGCCAAAAGTTCTCGAAATTACGAATTTAATGATGGAATTTTTCAACCACCCTTTTTTCCATGAACATAAACGACAATTACGGTTTAAAGAATGCAAAAAAGTGCTAATAATCATAAAATAGTGCAAAGTAATTATAAATACAACTAGTTTGCTAGAACAATTAGTCAATTAGTTTAATGGGTTTTCGCGTAATGAGAGTGTAGTTTAGTCAGCCAATTAGTCTAATTAGTTCAGCTTAGAGAATTCCAATCATTTCAGTCCGGAACTACGGAAATTCGCTACTAAATCGCTATTTCGAGAAAAAAAAATTAATTCAAAAAATTCGAACGAATTATTCGATTTTGTGTCAATTTCCCATAAAAAAAACGATTTGCAATATTTTTATTCGCCAAAACGCTGAAAATTACAGCGAAAATTTGAAAAACTTCGTAAACATTGAAAATTATCGAAAAACCAAGAATATTAAACACATTTTTCCGACGGAAACGTCATTTGAGGGAGGAAAAAAAAGAGGAAACGTAAATTCCGGCCGTCGATGGTTTCCGGAATTTTGAATAATGCAACAACAGATCCACCCAAGTGAAATCTGTAGCGGAATTTCAAGAAACGCTATTTCGCGATAAAATTCCACTCGCGCAATGACAAATCGTAAAAAACAAAGAACGAGAGAAAAAAACGAGGAAAACAACGCCTCCTGTATGAGGAAGCGAAAAGCGAGACGAATCTGTCATTCGCGATCACTGATGTAACCGCGATGACAGCCCGAGCACGAGCGAGAGAGAGGGAGAGATTCGTGAGGTCGAAAATTTGACAGAAAGACGCGAAACGTTTGCATTTACGAGAAAAAACAACGAGGAAACATTTTAATTGAAAAAAACGAATTTTTTGGCCGACAGCAGCGAAAGAGTCGGAATCAAATATCAGAGGCAAAAACTTACGAGAGAGACAGAGACAGAGCGACGAGGCAGGGTCGTCGCACGTATACCAATCGCTCAGTCTCACAGACAGCGAGCGCACGATATAGCAAATACATATATATAAACATATGTAGTTACGAAATAGGTAAACGCGCTCCGTTATTATCCGCAAAGTGGCATAAGAATACGAGAGAAAAAAGTAGTACGAGAAAAAACGTGACAGAGACACTCGAGAACGTCATAATTGGCGAATCTCAATTCTCAAGGACCGAATGATCCTCGGAAAGCAGTTGAGCGCACTTTTAAAACGATTCGTAAATAATGGATGTGACAAAAAAACGGGAATTAAAAAAATACACTCGAAGGCGGTTTTGTGGGGTTCTGGCCATCGGCACTGGCAGCACGCCCCAAAACACCAAGACAGCACACACACAGCCACACAGAGTTCATTGATCACAAGTCCACAACTCTTGCTCGGACCGCCCGGCTTTACGCAGTCGATTTTTCCTCTTTTTATCCCGCTCACGCTTTTTTACTCACTATTAAATAACCCGCGACTTACTTTTAATCGTTTCCTCCCCATGGACCGTCTCGATGACGTTTTCTTTCGTTTCTTTATCCCTCTCTCGATCTTCCTCCGTCTCTTTCTTTGTATATATACGTATTTTACAAAACGGGAATTAAGTCACGACATACAGAGACGAGAGAATATCGTGATGCCAAACACGAAACTAAACACCCATCGCCGATACGAGACAGCGCTCTGCGCGCTTCCAACTCGCAGCGCCTCTGGCGGCGCTTTCCAGCAACAACGCCCGACAGTGTTTCTCAACCTCGACGCACGCGACATCTCAGTCAGACTCGGCCGTTTTCTCGTACTACTTTCCTCGCGATTACGCGTTTGTTTATGTTGTTGTTGTTGTTGTTTTTTTAACGTGGCAAATTCGTGAGAAAATCGTATCAGTGATCGTCAGTGTGTAAGTTTTAGTGAAACTTTGAAACGACGATTGAAAAAGTGTCGATGCAACGTCGCCATTCCCGCCGTATACTTTCAAGGTCACGTGCTTTTTTCTCACTCCTCATTTTACAAAAAACGTGTGTGTGTTCTCTCTTTTAGCGTTTTAATTATTGCGCTTCATAAATTACGCGTATGACGAATTTCAATGAACTTTGCGCGATCGTATCACAAATTTTATCATCATCTCGATTTTTCGACTAAATTTTGTCATTCCGACACTTTTGTACCGCGATTCTCACGACGGGACGTCCAAGGACCGATTTTTCGTATATACATCGATGCCAAGTTGACATTTCGAGCTCGCAACGTTTTCTGTGTCTCGAACACCCCGAAAATAACGCTCGAGTAAAAAAAACATTAAAACTGGTCGAAAATACCGCCAAAATTCAAATTTCCCGCGCAAATCGGCGTTTCGATCGTGCATTTCAATCGATGACAATAAAATACTGCGGAATAAGATCGAATCGTGTTTTTTTTACACTCTGCAGAGTGTTTTCTTGTGCTACGAATCGTCTGCTGTGAAACTGATTCGTTTGAAAGTTCAATTACCTCGTTCACACTCGGATACATCACGTGATACACCTTTCAATTGTCCTCAATGAATTAACGCGTGTCTCGTTTCTCTTCGAGTGACCATAAAAGAAAAATTCGACAGGCAAGAGTTCGGTGACGTTTTCTTTAATTTCGACGTCCATTTTTACTTGCGAATTCCTTTCGGAACAATTGGCATTCTTGTTCCATCTTTCGCTCGTTCTTGCTCGCTCTTGCTCTATATATATCGAACGTTCCGTGTCGCGTATCACAACGAAAGGCATTTTTATTGTCCGGAACAGGAATACGAGCGAGCAGTGATTGTGCGACGTGTTAATCAGACAAGAATGCATTGTCCTATTATTGCAAGCCCCGCAATTGGCACTCGAGGCGCTTCGAACTTTCGAGCGCACACAATCAAACCTGCTCGAGCGAACTGTATCGAGTTGTAGAATTTTCCGAATGAATTTCATCCTTTCCGAGAATCCTGACGTTGCCAACTTTCGGATCGCCGGCGAACAACTCGAAATGCAATCGAATCTTTCTGCTTCAATGATTTTTTCACAAAATCGAATTGAGCCAAACAATTATTGGATAATTTTGAATGCGGGCGGCGCGGGAAAGATTTCCTGGACGCGGAATCGAGTCGCGCTCAAGTTTGCATCGTTGGAATGCAACGAAATTCTTTTTTTATTTGGCAAAAATAATTATTTGAATGGAGAATTTAATTACGATGATAAAATGATCGATTTTTCCCACCCGAAAACATATTGGCTCGAAAAATTTGGATGACATTGAAAATTGAACGAATCAACAATAAAATCAAATATTTTTCGTTGCATTCCAAAGTTGCAAACTTCAGCATCATATTATTAGCACTTTTCTCCATCCTTGAAACCATAATTATTATTTATATTCACAGAAAAAAGGGTGGAACAAAAATTCCATCATCAATTTCAAAATTACGAGACTTTTTAGCGCGCTGATAAAAACTGAGTCCGATTAATATTTCAAAAACCGAGTTTCATCTTCGTAACGAAATGGACGATTTTTTGTTCTCACGATTTTTCAAATTTTCGAAATCAATTCAATTTTTTTTCGTAAATATAGACCTCGAGTCGCGAAACAAAAAAAGAAAGAAATTCCGGTACCAGAAACTTGTTAATTAATGTTTTAAAAACATTAATTAATGTTAATTAATGTTTTAAAAACATTAATTACGGAAATTCCATCATCAATTTCATAATTACGAGACTTTTTAGCGCGCTGATAAAAACTGAGTCCGATTAATATTAAAAAAAACGAGTTCCATCTTCGTAACGAAATGAACGATTTTTTGTTCTCACAATTTTTCAAATTTTCGACATCAATTCAATTTTTTTTCGTAAATATAGACCTCGAGTCGCGAAACAAAAAAAGAAAGAAATTCCGGTACCAAAAACTTGTTAATTGATGTTTTAAAACATTAATTACGACGTATTTTGGGTATTTGAATTTGAATTAATGAGGCTGAAGTTCGCAACGTTGGAATGCAACGAAAAATACTCATTTTTATTGATAATTTGTTCAATTTTATGAAACATCGAAATTTTTCGAGTTTACATACTTTTTGGGCCGCAAAAATCGATCGTTTTATCATTGTAATAACATTGTACATTTTTATAAAGAGTTTTGCCACTAAATGAATGAGTTTCGTTGCATTGCAACGATGCAAACTTCAACGTCATGAGTTTACATGCATAAGCATAAGATTCAGATATCTACAGGAATATCTTTTGCATATCGTAAACTCGAAGTATTCGCCAACTACGTAGACAAAAAATTTGAACAAATTTGTGTCATTGTTGCTCAAGAACGTTATCACCAAATTTTATTGAATTTTTATCATATTGCCGTACGTAGCCAACCTGCTTAAAGGCCATTCGATCGCAAAAGACGATGAAAACGTTTCGAGCCATTTAAACAAATGGTGCTCGTTCCATTTTTCAAGTTTGAAATGCACTTGCGCCACCTGGTGCAGCTGCATTTTTGTTAAACCTGAAAAATAGATTTTTGGGATTGGACGAGACGATCCGGAATCCGTTTTTCCATCAATCCCATATCGCCGAGTCGCTTCTTTGCGACAAGGTGACTTCCAAAGCGCATCGCGACAGTTTGCATGTGTGGGAACTCGATCTCTGGCCTTCTCTCTCGCTCTCTCCACCTCTCGCTCAGTGCGCCTTGGGGTATGCGTTTGATATTCTATGTGTACAGTATATCTATCGCGTGCAAGACTTGGCTCGAGCCACGCCCCCGAAATATGTGACCGTAAAGAATAATATATAAAAATGTATACACAGCGCGTTCCTTCAGCCGTTATAAACTCTCCCGCACACGTTACAGTTAATGTCGAGATAGCGAGTATTTATTTATTCAACGAGTCTGTTCCTAAGCGTAGATACCTCGAAAAAATGACTCTGAAGTTTGCATCGTTGGAATGCAACGAAATTCTTTTTTCTATTTGGCAAAAATAATTATTTGAATGGAGAATCTAATTACGATGATGAAACGATCGATTTTAAGCCCCAAAAAGCATATCGGCTGGATAAATTTGGATGATATTGAAACCTGAACAAATTATCAATAAAATCAGATATTTTTCGTTGCATTCCAACGTTGCAAACTTCAGCATCATATTTTTGATGATTCTGAAGTTTGCATCGTTGGAATGCAACGAAATTCTTTTTTCTATTTGGCAAAAATAATTATTTAAATGGAGAATGGAATTACGATGATAAAATGTTTGATTTCAAGCCCCAAAACGCATTTCGGCTGGATAAATTTGAATGATATTGAAACCTGAACAAATCATCAATAAAATCTGATATTTTTCGTTGTATTCCAACGTTGCAAACTTCAGCATCATTTTTTCTTGAATAGAGCTCGAGATTTTCATTCAATATTTGGTCAGGGCGATAAAACGATTTTTTTTGAGGATACAAATAAAAAATCGGCACGTAAATCGTTGTTGTTTTCAAAATTGAAAAAAACACTGATAGAAATTATTTCGCTGGATCCCAACGTTGCGAACTTCAGTATCCTGATCATTTTTCCTTATGAATACGAATAAAAGCACGAAAATCTGAATATTTCCAATTTTATTCATACGCGATTGAGTTTCAATGACAAACTCGGAGATCGCAAATATTTCCTCGGTCTCGACTCACTAAGGTTTAAATTAAAATAATAAATCAGCAAAATTGGGCGAAAAAGATTCGAGAATCGAGCTCGGCGGGCATTTTTGTGCTCAATATGATGAAAAAACGATGAGAAATTCGATGAACAGACAAAAAATTCAATCGCAGTATTAAAATACGATGAAAAAGCGAGTCAGTGAAAAAAGAGACGACTTGGAGCGAGTTCTCGCGTCTGGGAGACTCGTCGATGCCTTTGCTTGGTAAAATGCTGTGCACACGCGAAGCAGGGGTCGCGGGAAGGTAAACAGGAACGTTCGGAGTTCGGAGCCATCGGATCAGTCGTCGAGCTGACACAAAAGGGCGAGACCTCTCTTGATCCAGTGACTTACTGGACGGTCCGTATCGATGAGCAGCGACAAGACGTAATTCGTCGAATGTCCCGTAGTTTTGAGGGTCCCGAAACGTGCGGACGTTATGTACAGCGGGCATTCGTAACGTCCGCCGATTTTTATATCGACAACTTGGCGCGGTTTCAGCCAAACGATCGGCATGAGCTCGGACAAGATTTTTGGTTTGCTCTCGGCGAGTAATTTTCGCTGGACATCCCATCGGGCACCGGCAAGATACATACCGTAAACGTAAACACCATCGTCCGGTGCGACTGTCGATTCGAAAATGCTCATTACCTGAAAAAAAGTAAAAAAAAAAAATAGTAAACTTGCATCGCATTTTTTATGGAAACGAAGCGAGATAGGGTGAAAATGCATAGGAGCAATTTTGTAGGGCGTAAAATTTCCTACAAAAAAGCTTCTGGCGCTTTTTTTCTGGCGTCAATATTTCAGGCGGGAGAGAAGCTTTAAGAAAAATCTTTTTGCCTTCACGTACCTCGAAGTCAAAGTCGATTTTGTCGATCGATATTTTATACTTTCTCGCATAATTCTGCGTAGCTCCGGTCAGAAAAGCATGAACGAAGGAGAATCCAGATATCCAGAACGTCGCAGGTTTCCCATTGTCGTACCAATTCTGCAGAAATTTTAGCCGCTCCAAAAAGTCGTTAACGAAACTCGGCAACGGTTTCAAACTGGGATATGCACTTGCTTTTGCCCACGTTGATGGAATCTTTGCGTTCAGCATGCTCGATGCCAGTAGCTATGAAATTTTTAGAATAAAATAACGTCACGATCCAAATAACGAGATTGTAGAAATTTTTCCCAATTATTTTATCAAAAATTGTTCCATCAATTAAATTTTTTTAATTAAGGAAGTTCCGCTATGGCGCAGAGAATAACGAATGAAGTGAGACACAATTCCCAAGAAAAAATGACAATCTGCTTTTCGTTTAGCAAGCGATTCGTTGCGAAACTCCTAAAAAATGAAATGTTCCGAGCATTCTGTCGATTTTAACTAGAAATATCTCCTCCAAACATTCGTTGACCCCTCTATTTTTTTATTGATTCGGAACCCTTGGAGTTTTTTTTATAAATTGAGATTTTAATACGCATTTTATCTAATCGCGAAGTATTTTTAATATTTTTCTGATTTCATAAGGGTAAGAAATTTGCGTAGAGCCAATGTTGAATCGAGTGACTTTCGACTTGGAAAATATTTAGTAAAACTTTGTTGACCTAGGACGATTTTATAAATTCATTATTCATGAATGACGATCTGCTTTTCGTTTAGCAAGCGATCTGTTGCGAAACTCCTAAAAAATGAGATGTTCCGATCATTCTGTCGATTTTAACTAGAAAAATCTCCTCCAAATATTCGTTGACCCCACTATTTTTTTATTGATTCGGAATCCTTGGAGTTTTTTTTGTAAATTGAGATTTTAATACGCGTTTTATCTAATCGCGAAGTATTTTTAATATTTTTCTGATTTCATAAGGGTGAGAAATTTGCGTAAAGCCAATGTTAAATCGAGTGACTTTCGACTTGGAAAATATTTAGTATTGGTTGACCTTGGTTGACCTAGGACGATTTTGAAAGAGATTAAAGTTTGCTGCCTAAAAAACAACAAATTTAGTTTCCAGATTTGAATCTAATAATCGCTCCACTAACGGAACCTCCTCAAGTCGCCGAGAACTATTGATTAGATAAATTTGTCCCAATAATTGGAGCTTTTGACAGAAGAAAAATTCGAAAGAAATTACCTCAAGTTCCGGAGTCATGACGATCATGCCTCTAACCGCATTTTCCAACATAATCATAGAGCTCCGAATGACTTTGAGCAGCGTGTTGTATCGTTCCATCTCTTGGATGAGAACGGTGTTCATAGATTCGGAGTAAGCAACAGGATAGACTTTTTGAGCTTCCTCGAGATCGAAAAGTTGAGGCATCCTGTCGTAAATGTCTTTTTTCATAGCCAACAACAATTTGTCCTGTTCGCTGGTATCGCCAACGACGACAGTCCCTTGAATCTCTAACATGGAGTCGAAAAATATTTTAGCAACATCGAGGTCGCGAGTTATGCCGGCGTTCATGTGAAGACCGAAAACTTCCGGTGGCGGAGTCGAGGGAATGCCCTGAATTTGTTTCAAGAAGTCAGGATAGTCGCATCTGCAATAAAATTATTATTTTCCACCCAAACTCGTTCTCGTGGCCAAAAAAAACTCTTCGAAAACCAAAAAAAGTCTCACAAACTTTTTGGGCAACGTGTATTCCGGTCCAATGCTCGCGAAAGTGTAATTCGGGTCGTCGATGACGTTTGGGTTGTAAAAATCTTGGAGAATCGTGTTCAGACATCTTCGATCTCTGTCGTCGGTCACGCGACCTCCGTAATTGCATTCGCCGGTTAAATAAGTTATGGCGTCAAACGGCACGGTTTCGTACTCGTTGATAAATATTTGAAGTTGTTGCACAGAAATAATAAAATCGGATTCGTTAAAACCTGAAAAAAAAAAACATTTTTTCAACAATTCTCTCCCCCAATTTTTCTTTTATTATTTTTCTACTGACCATAACGAATGTTCCAGCCTTGAGCTCCATAATTTCTACGTTCTTGAACAACCGCATGGAAGAAACACAATCCGTACAATAATTTCGTGAATGCCTTCTCCTTGCCTGGACAGCCGGCAAAAAATTCTGCATCTTTCACCGGCTCCGACGTGTAGGACCTATAAATAATAAGTTTCCAGCATTTTCAGAGCGTCCAGGTCCAAAATTAAAGTCTACGACCTTGAGAATCGAACCGAGGACGCAAATCAATTTTTTTCCAATCTCAGAGCCGAATTAATCCCATAAATAATTAATTAATTCACAATTATCGTAACAAATTAATCAACAAAATATAATAATAATAATAATTAGTGAAATAATGAAAAAAAAAATTAACAAATTAATAATTAATAAATTATTAATTAATCATTAATAAATAAATTGATAAGCAACAAATTATTAATTAATGAATTCATTGATGATAATAATTTATTAATTATTATAAATAATTATAAATAATTATAAATAATTATGAATAATTATAAATAATTATGAATAATTATAAATAATTATGAATAATTATAAATAATTATAAATAATTATAAATTATTGTAAATTATTATTATAATTATGATAAATAATTGATGAATTGATTTTTTAAATAATTAATAAATAAATTTATTAATAAATAAATTCAATAAGTTAAATATTTATTAAATTTAATAAATTTATTAATTATCAATAAATAAATTAATTAATTGATAATTAATAATTGATGAATAATTAATTATTAAGTAATTAATGTCGCTGTTGGCCGTTTCCAGTAAAAACCATACGGATCGTTATTAACCTCATTAAATTTTGCTGCAGCCCGGTGGGAGGTTCGTTAGTCATTTTGACTCCATGTTGAAGAACGGAAATGGGAAATTTGTCGGACGGATAGCTGGTGAGCCAGAGTCTAAAGTTGATCGATGTGTTGGTGGCATCGAAATTTTCGCAGATTTTTTCCAGTTCCGGCATCCACGAGACTGCCAGATGGCAATTTTGCAAACAAATCCATGCGCCCTCGTTCCGTCCTTCTTCGATGAGTCTTTTGGCGATTGGACCTTGTCCCTGACCGAGCGATATCGATCGAAATCTCGAAGCGTAGTTCATGTTTTCGGAAAACTTTGATAATGCGCCCATTGGATCCGATCCCGGTGACAAAATGAAAATCAGCGGAATTAGCGAGTTCGAATCGCCGTACGATTTCGCCAGGTCGAACGGCGGCGGCCTCACGAACTTTGAACCCATTCCGGCTTCGACGAATTGAATGATCTTGGAATTGCAAAGAAACAAATTGTAGAAAGACCCAAAAACGGGAAAATGAGAGAAAAAATTGGGAAAACGTGGTCGGAAAGTGAATTTAGTTGTTAATTAAGAATTCAATCACTTTCGCAGTCATTTTGTCCGGTCGCAACATCCTCATGACGATCAATTTTTCAAAGGCTGTTAATTTCGTCTCCCATGGTTCGGGGATCGGAGAATCTTGAGGATTCATGAGGTCGTAAAAATTTTTCCAGGCGTTGATATTGGACCGAAAACTCTCGACGAAATTCGAGAACGAGGGCAAAGTCTCGACTCTACAAATTTCGTCCCACGAACGCTCTTGAAGCCAATCGGGGGCTGGATTTTTTAGGGGATTCCCCAGCGACACACCTCCCGATAGAAAAAACACGAGTTGCTCTTTTTTCATCTTCTCAGCCGCTTGCAATATCGTCGTGTACAGGACGAACGAATACAAAACCTGAAAAATTCAATTTTCATTCCTTCAGTTTTTATAAAAACTACTTTTTTTCTCACCGAGCGAAACTCCAGCCTGGCTCGGGGTTGCAATTTAACCCTTCGTGGTCACTGTGGGTAGAATCCACCCAGTGACCAACTTGTGACCCAAATATCTCCTAGTTCTCGGTAATTAATGGGGCTGTAATCGTCATTTAACGACAATTTCCAGTGTCCATTGCGCGTTGGCGGCGATAAGAATTACCGCCGCTCACGCTAAATCTCTAAAATCCACTTTGAAATCGACCCACTTCCAATAACGGAATTAATATGTTTTTTCAAACGCGCGCTATCCAACTATTTTTTTCACCAAAGAACCAGATCCGATGAATTTCAGGTCCAAATTTTAGGCAAAAATATTGAAAATCCACAAAGTGACGATTATTTTAGTGAAAAAACTTTTTTTCCCGTTTTTTTTCTTCATTTTGCATTTAAAAAAATATGTTAGCCTTGGATTTCTTTCAGGAAAGTTTTTCGTATCTTGACTGGAATGTCCAACGGTTGTTCAGTAATTTTTTGAGAATTTTCGGGCCGATAGATTGGTCACAATACGGGTTCGAAAATGGACTGGGTAGAATCAACCCAGTGTGACCACGAAGGGTTGAATAATGCAAAATCTACTGCTAAAAAAATGCTCCAATTACCTTGTCTTTTTCGAACAGAGATCGACAGACATTCTGATACAAATTGTACGTGAAAGTTTCGCGCAGAAAGCCCAACCTTCTCTCCAGAACTTTGCTCTTGTAGGCCATGTCGATGGAATTGACGTACAAATGAATGAACCACGACAAAGAATATTGATACATGGGATCGATATTCGGGAGATCGGTGACCGTGTAATACAAACAAGAACTATGTTTAGCGATGGGCCGATAGCTCTGTCGAAAAGATTCGATTTTAATTTCCGTCTCTTTAGAAACTTCCTGTTTTCTCAAAATGTCAATCGACAGTATTTTCGAAGAGTCTAAAATTTCGATGGCTTCTTCGTCCTCGAGTATGGTCGATCCCGAAATCGACAAAGTTCGCAAAATATTGTCTTCCACTTGTTTCAAAGCTTTTTTGTTCGCAGCCCCTTGAACTATCAAGTATTCTCGCTTTTTTTGCAAATCTGGCCTTTCCTTGGCAACGACTATTCCCAAAAGTTGGTCCTCCAGGCCCTCGATCGTCAGGGCGAAATTAATCAGTGTCACTTTGTTAAAAACCTCGGGAAGATAATGAGGATTTCGTAATTTCGTCGTCATGTACAACCGGAAACGCGGACCGTACTCGATCGTTTTTTCACCCAACGTTATGTACGTCGTTCCCGATATCGTGTAAATTTTTTTCGTCAGAATCGGATCCAGCGCCGCGTCCAATTCCTCACCGATATTTTCAATCAGCACAGGTTTTCCTGTGGAATTCAATCAAATCACCGTATAAATCTCGAGACTCGGCAATTCGAATGACTCTGAAGTTTGCATCGTTGGAATGCAACGAAATTCTTTTTTCTATTTGGCAAAAATAATTATTCAAATGCAGAATGTAATTACGATGATAAAATGATCAATTTTCGCCATTCTAAAAGCATATCGTCTCGAAAAATTTGGATGACATTGAAAATTTAACGAATCTTCAATAAAATTCAATATTTTTCGATGCATTCCAACGTTGCAAACTTCAGCATCATCAATTCGATGGAAATGAAATTTTCCAGGGTCACTAAAAATCTGGAAATTTTTTTTTCTTGAGGCTTTGGCTCTGGCTTTCATGAAATTATCATCAAATCGATCTGCCGGGTGGATTTTTTTGATAAAAAATAATTATTCGCCACCCACTGGATATTTCCAGTTTCAATCCAACCCAAACATACGCGCGCTTTCCTACAATTTTTTTCACAGTAGAACCAGATCCGATGAAGATCAGGTCCAAATTTTAGGCAAAAATATTGAAAATCCACAAAGTGACGATTATTTTAGTGAAAAAACTTTTTTTTTCCGTTTTTTTTTCTTCATTTTGCATTGAAAAAAATATTTTAGCCTTGGATTTCTTTCAGGAAAGTTTTTCGTATCTAAACTGAAATGTCCAAGGGTTGTTGAGTAATTTTTTGAGAATTTTCGGGCCGATAGATCGATCACAATGCGGGTTTAAAAATGGACTCGGGTCGAATCAACCCAGAGTGACCACGGAGTAAAAAATAAAAATTCTTTGACCAAAATACTCGCCGTATTCGATGGCCTGTTCCAAGGTGTTCATATATTTGGCATCGCTGAGTTTAATGACTTCGAGTTCACTGAGTTTTTCCATATTCCTGATCCATTTGTTGGCCTGAGTCTGCGGGTCGATGAACAAGCTCCAACGTTTCGAGTTGTCCATTATGATGGAATTTTCAGTGGAGAAAGTATCGCGAGGTAGTCCGAAAATATTCCACGTGTTGATTTTTATTTCGGAGCCTAAGACACTGGCGAAACTGAATTTATCCGAGCAAGGGATGTTCAAGCTTTTCACGCATTTCCACCATTTTTCGATGTTCGTTATTCTGTAAGAAGTCGTGAATGGTCCCAGGTACGCGATCATGCCGCAGGATATCAAAATATCGCCGGGCAAAGTGTCGTAAGAGATTTGGAGATTCTGGGCGGACTGCAGCCAACGATCTTTTTCGCCACCCAAGCCGCTGATCAATTTTTCAGCTCGAATCAATTTGTTGCGACAACTCGTGACCTGAATCCCAAAAATTCATCATTGTTTATTATTTCTCATAAATTTTTTCGCCAGAATGAAAATTTCTTTACTTGGGTCTCAAGGTCGATTTTCTTGGCCAGAGTGACTTGAAGGTTTTCGTTCAATGCCGCCAATCGGGCGTTCAATTCAGCCAACATTCGTCGTTTTTCGTTGAGAAACGCCATCGTGTCCTCGTACTGTTTTTCTGCAATCGCCAGCTTGGCTTTTTTCGGCGCAACTTCTTTGGCAACTTTGTCGTAAAGAACCATCGCCCTCACCCATTTGCAAAGACCCTCGGCTGCTTGGGACGCTTTGGCCACGATTTTTGGCTCGAAATTCTGGTTCTCCATGTAAGTTTTTTTTATCGTCTGAAAATTTACGTTTTTTTCATCCATTTATCAACCCTTCGTGATCACTGTGGGCAGAATCCACCCAGTGACCAACTTGTGACGTAAATATCTCCAAGTTCCCGGTAATTAATGAGGCTGGAATCGTCATTTAACGACAATTTCTAGTGTCCATTGCGCGTTGGCGGCGATAAGTATTATCGCCGCTAACGCTAAATCTCTAAAATCCACTTTGAAATCGACCCACTTCCAATAACGAAATTAATATGTTTTTTCAAACGCGCGCTATCCAACTATTTTTTTCACAAAAGAACCAGATCTGATGAATATCACGTCCAAATTTTAGGCAAAAATATTGAAAATCCACAAAGTGACGATTATTTTAGTGAAAAAACTTTTTTTCTCGTTTTTTTTCTTCATTTTGCATTTAAAAAAATATGTTGGCCTTGGATTTCTTTCAGGAAAGTTTTTCGTATCTAAACTGGAATGTCCAAGGGTTGTTCAGTAATTTTTTGGGAATTTTTGGGCCGATAGATTGGTCACAATATGGGTTCGAAAATGGACTGGGTAGAATCGACCCAGTGTGACCACGAAAGGTGAAACTTTTCAATTCCTTCGTTTTTATCCCTTCGAATCATATACTCGATGGGACACTGACCTGCATCGTTGCCGGAGGAATGTTGTCCTTGTCGTAATCTCGCAAATGATCGAGAAACTTCATATCGCCCAAAATACGTTGGCTCGGTCCCCAATAATTCAGACGTTTTTTTCCACTGGTCGGATCGACCGTTTTGTCGGGCTGAATGTTGAGCATTACGCAAATCGCAGCCATTACCAATTTCACACCTTCCGGTGGATTCTTCATGGACTTTACGAGCGATATGTCCGCAGGCTTCAGGGTGTTCAGCGCAGCTTCATTTCAAATGAAACATTAATTGAGATCAATTTCGTATAATTATCGAAAAACCTCATTTATAGATTTTTCTTAAGATTCGAGTTCCCACGTGGCTTTTTTCTTACCAATCGCCTCTTCGAGGACCGGAAGTGCTTCGGCCAAATCTGCTTCACACTCCTCTTTCAGTTGCCCCGAAATTTCAGCTTGAATATTCGCAGCATCTTCGTCTCTCTTCACCAAAATCGTCGCAGTCTCGACACTCAGATTCTCATTCTCAATTTTCTTCATCGTCTGTGCTGTCAATTGAGCAGACGACTCGAGCTGAGGTTTCAGGGCGACCAATGTCGATTTCATTTGCGCCACTTGCTGGGCTGCAAACTCCAGTTTGTCCAAACCACCCAAATATCGATCTCTACAAAATTCAGCACCACACGAACAGAAATTATTATCAAAAATTACAATGTCTGTTTTTTTGCTACCATTTCGTCTCTTCAAAGAATTTTAATTATTTTTAATTCATAATTCAGTGAAAATAACGAAAACTTTGCAATTTTTCGCCAAATTTTGGAATTTTCATTCATTATTGATTGAAAACTAGCGAGCTCGCAGTCCCTTCGTGGTCACACTTCCGCCACCGATCTCGGTGGTCACACTGGGTCGATTCTACCCAGTCAATTTTCGAACCCGTATTGTGACCAATCTATCGGCCCGAAAATTCTCAAAAAATTACTGAACAACCCTTGGACATTCCAGTTTAGATACGAAAAACTTTCCCGAAAGAAATCCAAGGCTAACATATTTTTTTAAATGCAAAATGAAGAAAAAAACGGGAAAAAAAAGTTTTTTCACTAAAATAATCGTCACTTTGTGGATTTTCAATATTTTTGCCTAAAATTTGGACCTGATATTCATCGGATCTGGTTCTTCAGTGAAAAAAATAGTAGAATAGCGCGCGTTTGAAAAAACATATTAATTCCGTTATTGGAAGTGGGTCGATTTCAGAGTGGATTTTAGAGATTTAGCATTAGCGACGGTGATACTTATCGCCTATTTACGTCACAAGTGGGTCACTGGGTGGATTGTACTCACAGTGACCACGAAGGATTACAGAAAATTGCTAAAACATTTTTTTTTACGATTGCTCGAGCCACCACTCATTATTTTCGTTTCCGAGTTATTTTTGGATTCGTAATTCAAGAATTTTAATTTTTTATCATGTTTTCGTTGCTCGTGAACTTTGAAAGTGGAAAATGTGAAGAAAAATTTGATTTTTTGGTTGCATTTCCAAAAAAAGCTCGTCAAAATTCGTTCCATGTTTTTTTTTTCGTGAAAAGAGCAAAAACACAATTTTATAGTAGAATTTTCTGTATGTAGAGCGACGAACCTCGCAAGAACAAGTTCCTCCTGTTTCTCTCTCATGAGATCGGCAAAAGTGCGAATGAGATCGAGGAAAGCAGCGGAAGTGACATATGTGATGCGTCCACGTGACCGATAAAAGTCTTGGCTGATTTCTTTGGCGCAGATATGAAAGAATTTGCAAGCAACGACAGAGTTTATTTTGACGTCGTCGGTGACGTTGATGTCGGTTGTGCATCGTATTGCGACCTGTTCGAGAGCATCTTCGGGCCAGACGTCGTACCAGTCGATGGTGCAGCAACTGACCAAGCTGGGGTAGAGTCGCAAACGAATTCTGAAGGATTGGCCAATCGGTGAGAAGCAGAGCATAATGTGGAGCTTCTCTTTGCACCGATTAACGAAATAAGCGACAACAGCGAGCAGAGAAATGTCCAAATTGCGATTTCCGCCTTGAGCAGCCAGGCGGCACATTTCGATGACCTCCTGTCGCTCCTCGACGGTGAACAGATTTGGAACTTGCCCAGAATTCAAGAGACTGTCAATGTCACTAAGGAAAACTTCGTTTTTTATCTGTCCCTCGGTTATCAGGAAGGCCAAGTCTTTGCCGATCCCACCAGAGCTTTTCAGCACTCGTTTCAAATCCTCTCGCCATTCGTTGACTCCGTAAGCGCTGCCGATTTCCGGTTGGAACAATCCGCAGCCAGCCATCGATGCTGCGAGCCTTGTCAGTGATTGTCTGCCGGATCCTCCGACCCCAACCATCAACAAACTTCCGCAAGGGATCGCAAGGATTCGCGAAATCCTCGCGAGGTGTTCGAGGGCGTATCGGAACAGGACAATGTCCATTTTGTTCTTATGCGTGTTGTTAAACTCCTCGAGAAACTGGACAGCGACCCTTTGGAAAGAATCCATCGAGGCAATTTCCTCGTAAAGTTTATCTTCCGGATTAGCATCGATGTCCATGAAGTTTCCAAAAATAAGATTGTTCAGGCTGAGCTCGTTGATCCGGTCCTCGTATTTGGGCAAGTGGGCAAAAGTGTGATCGAAAGATTCTCTAAAAACGTTGGTCACGGTGTCTTTTAGTTGTTGGAAAAGCCAGCGACGATCTTCCCCGTCAACCAGACGATCTCCGAACACTCTCATCGTCTCGTGGACCCAGAGCCTTACAAAAGTTCCCTTGGGAGCAACAGATTCTTTCTTAATCATCGAGCAGCCTGTCACGACTCTCGAGAAGTCTCGGAGGTTGAAAAGGTAGTGAGACTTTGTCGGTGTCGGTCGGAGACTCTTGGTGGCGTTGCGAAAAACTTCTAAAGTCGCATTCACAATAGTGACGACTGTGCCCATGACGTCATTGGCAAAGCCGTTTCTCTTGAGCCCCACGAGGCCAACATTCGTGAAAATTTTCGATATACTGTCTTCGTTGAAGCTGTCGATGCTGTAGAGATTGAAATGCCGGAGAAAACGATTGTAAACTTCTTGTCGACTGCCACCTGGCGGGGCCATAGCGCAGACGAACATTGTGTCGAAAATTAGAATCTTTTCAGGCTCTTTTAGGTCGTACCAGTGTCTGTGATCGAAAAATTGTCGCAGGAGTTCGATGGCAGGCTGCGCTCCGTAAACTTCTTTGGCAGGCATATTGACGTCGTCGATGAAGACGACGCAGAGAGAATCGCCCATCGGTCCATAATGTCCTTTCCTCCTTTTGAAAAGTTTCGAAATTACTAATTCTTGGGCTAGCGCAGCGCTTGTCTTCGCAGTGAAGGTTATCAAGTTGGGAAGAAACTTTTCCTCGTCGAGTTTGTTCATCATTACGTCTTGGATGTAAAAACTTTTGCCGGTTCCGGTCTCGCCGTAGAGAAGAAATCTCCTGCGATGTCTCATGTGGCGAACAAACAAATATTGGAATTTTACGGTTTCTATTGTAGGCACGACCATTTGACCGATGCTCGGAGTCTCCAGCAGCTTTTCTTGCTTGACCAACTCGCTGTACGACTTCCATGCGCCTTTGCCTTTGAAGGTGTAATAACTGTCGTGAATGGAGGCCTCGCCAGGCAGGGAAATCATGATTTCCTCGAGGTTTTCCGGCACAGGGAAATCTTTCGATTCATTTTTCCACAAAGAGACGTAAAACTCGTCGAAAATTTGTTGGGAATCGCGGTCGAGAGTTCCTCCGGCTCCCCAGGGCACGGCGAGCAACATGGCGGCCTGGATCCAAGCCTCGACGTAAAGTTCGTAATCCTGAGTCTCATCGGCGACTGCGTCGTTTATGTACATCTCAAAAAGGTTGAGTGTCGACACGACCTGGTTTATCTGGCCAGCGTTCAAGGTCAAACGACAATTTTTCCTGATAAACTCCAGACAAGGCGCCATCAGCCAATGAAACAAATCTGCCAGCAATCCCCGGTTGCCCCGGGACCAAACGAAAGTTTTAATCGACTCGAGCCAAGAATCTACGAACGGACGCCACCCAAGAACGTGCGGCTCGATATAAATCATCCCACATCGAGACACCGTCGCCGGAGACGCTTGCAGCAAATCCATCGTCTCAAAAATCATCGACATTACCGGCGACATTTGCATCACTTCCCCAGAAGTCAAACAAAGTTTCTTGTTGTCGTCGAGCACGGTGTTGAGATTTTCTATCCAAACTGCGTCCACAGGACCGTCGAAGATCAACCATTTACGGTCGCCACTTTCGTCTCCGCAGTAACGACGAAAAGCCACCGCAGCCACGCCGTCAGTCCATTCCGACGAGACCGGATCAAACTGACCGTACAACTGACCCATCGTTATCGCTTTTGGGTTTATCGTCGTAAAAACTGTCTTCGCTCCGTAATCGACTTGCCAATCGTCCATCAAGCTCAACGCCTCCGCCAGCGTATGGAGAACCGTCGTTTTCCCTCCGAAGGGCTCGCCCACCAACATGAACCCATGGCGCACGATCATCATCTCAAAAGTCTGGATAATTTTGAGCATGAAACCATCCACGGTCCGCAGATTCCGTCGCTCCGCGACCTCGTGCACGGCTCTCAGCAAAACTTCGTAACTCGGCGCCGGCAAAACGACTCCAGGGAAAAGGTCGGCGATTATTCCCTCGAAAAGCGGCACGTCGTGGGCCAGGAATTTCGGCAAATTCACGTCGATCAACGATCGCAAAAGCAACATCATTTCGTCCTCTTCTGGATATTTTAACTTTATGTTTTGCGCTGCTGTCAAAACTGTCTTTACTGCTCGCATTCCGTAGTCGTAATGCGACTGCGACGACAATTGCTCCGAACACAACTTGTACGTTGTCACGATTTTTATCGACAACACTCGCGCTGTACTGAAGCCCGAGGAATACAGAAAAATCTCGCCGATCATCGCGTAATCCGGCACCATCATCGCCACCGTACGAAACAAAACTTTCAAATTGTCCGGCAATTCCGAACGACCCGCGTAGCCCGGATTCATCGTTATGCAAACGTACACCGAACGATTCAAATGCAACTCCGTTCCCTCGAACATAAACTTTTCCACGTTTGCACGAACCGCTTGGATTATGCATAAAATCTGCTGCGCCACGACCGATAACACCTCCAGCTCGATCCTGTTGAACTCGTCGAAACATGCCCATGCCCCGCACGATGCTAAACCCTTGAAGAATTTTCCCATGTTCTTGTAATCCAGACCGTCTGAACAATTGAAAACCACGCATTGCACCGCTAATGCTCGACCCAAATCTTTGGTCGTTTCCGTTTTTCCTGTTCCCGCTGGACCCTCCGGGGCTCCGTTCAAATGCAGCGAATAGGCGCCGATCAGGGTGCGATAGCATCTGAAATATATTAGGATTGAGCCTTTCAATTTTGTCCTTGCGAAATCTATTTTTGACATCATTTCTTTATTTTAGCTCGAGCGAGAGTTTTTTTTTAAGGAGGTTCCGTTAGTAGAGCGATAATTAGATTCAAATCTGAAAACTAAATATGTTGTTATTTAGGCAGCAAACTTTAGTCTCTTTCAAAATCGTCCTAGGTCAACCAAGTTTTACGAAATATTTTCCAAGTTGAAAGTCACTCGATTCAACATTGGCTTTACGCAAATTTCTTACCCTTATGAAATCAGAAAAATATTAAAAATACTTCGCGATTAGATAAAACGCGTATTAAAATCTCAATTTACAAAAAAAAACTCCAAGGATTCCGAATCAATAAAAAAATAATGGGCTCAACGAATGTTTGGAGGAGATATTTCTAGTTAAAATCGACAGAATGCTCGGAAAATCTCATTTTTTAGGAATTTCGCAACGGATCGCTTGCTAAAAGAAAAGCATATCGTCATTCATGAATAATGAATTTATAAAATCATCCTAGGTCAACCAAGTTTTACTAAATATTTTCCAAGTCGAAAGTCACTTGATTTAACATTGGCTCTACGCAAATTTCTTATCCTTATGAAATCAGAAAAATATTAAAAATACTTCGCGATTAGATAAAACGCGTATTAAAATCTCAATTTACAAAAAAAACTCCAAGGCTTCCGAATCAATAAAAAAATAGTGGGGTCAACGAATGTTTGGAGGAGATATTTCTAGTTAAAATCGACAGAATGCTCGGAAAATCTCATTTTTTAGGAGTTTCGCAACGGATCGCTTGCTAAACGAAAAGCAGATCGTCATTTTTTCTTGGGAATTGTGCCTCACTTAATTTCTTATTCCCTGCGCCATAACGGAACCTCCTTAAGGAGTTTTAATGAGAAATTTTGTTGTGAGGCACCCCAAACTTGAAGTTCAATTGTCAACTCGATATAGGGAAATAATTATTTATCGGGAATAAGAATTTCAACAAAATTGGCGTTAATTTGAATTTTATCGAACGCACGCGTTACCTGTCCGTCAACGGCGTGATTACGAGTCTCGAACAATTTCCTAAATACTCGTAAGCGTACGCGACAGTCGCATTTATTATTCTTACGAATACGTCTTCCTCCCAATAATAACGCAATTGCGAAAGCCACTGAAAATCATTCTCGTTCGTTATTTTCTTGTCGATCATCATTTTCACTACGTCTTGAGCGTGAACGTCGATCGTTATCAGAGCATTCAACGTTGTACGATTCTGCTTCGACAACTGTCCTGTGCACAATTTTTTCATTCTCTTTATTTCCCCAATTACCACCAAATTCTTTCTATTTCTAAAAAACTATGAAATTCCATTGAAATCTCAATCCAAAAAAAAAATTCATGGAAAACGAAATTCTGGATTTTTTTTTATTTCTTCAAATTTATTTATTTTTGAAAAACTATGAAATCACGTTGAAATCTCGATCCAAAAAAAATTCATGGAAAACGAAATTGTGGAAAATTTTTTTAAATTTATTTATTTATATTTTTTTTTATTTTTATTTTTGATAAACTATGAAATCACGTTGAAATCTCAATCCAAAAAAAATTCATGGGAAACGAAATTGGGCGATAAAATTCGGAAAATATTCAAACTGTTGGCATTTTTTCAAAAAGGTAAAGAAAAAAAGAATTTTTTTTAAAATACCTTTCACGAGGTTTACCATGTCCTGAATTTGGGATTGCAACTTTTTGTAAAGCGTTTCCAGAGTCGAAACCATATGGGTCAATAAGCAATTGTGCACTTCCATGCTCCAGAATATTTGAGAGACACACAGGACGACCATTCCTGGCCAAATGGTAACCCAATCGACTCGTTTTTCCGGATCGTAATCGTAATAACTCATTAATATTTCGTGTTTTATGGATTTTACCATTTGGTCTTCAACCTGTCGATATTTTTTTCATTAATGCTGGAAAGTGTCACGTTCTTATTCGTTAGAAATGAAAAATTAGACGAGCTCAATGGATTTTTGAGAATTTTTTGCCATTCGATCAATTTTGACCAAATTTTTACGACCTTTTGTCTGGGAGTGCTCGTGGAAACGTAAATTTGTGGGATTTCGTTTTTAAAATCGAGATTCAATGATGAAAAATGGGGAAGAAAAAATTCGATGAATTTTTTTGTTTCCTGGGGCTCAGGCAAGTTTCGCAATGTGGCTTAAAGTTTTTAAATGGCTGAATAAACAAAAAGGGAACCTCGACAAGCCATTTCTCGACGCAGCCTCTCGCTGCACTCGTCGAAATGAGTTCGACCATCCTAACTTCTTCCTTATCGTCGCTGAGCATCGAATAAATTTCGAGTTCTTCGTTGAATCTGATAATCGAAATAAAATGATAAAAGTTTTTGATTAATGTTTTTTAAAACATTAATTAACAAGTTTTTGGTACCGGAATTTCTTTCTTTTTTTGTTTTGCGACTCGAGATCTATATTTGCGAAAAATAATTGAATTGATGTCGAAAATTTGAAAAATCGTGAGAACAAAAAATCGTCCATTTCGTTACGAAGATGGAACTCGTTTTTTGAAATATTAATCGGACTCAGTTTTTATCAGCGCGCTAAAAAGTCTCGTAATTTTGAAATTGATGATGGAATTTCCGTAATTAATGTTTTTGAAACATTAATTAACATGAATTAATGTTTTTAAAACATTAATTAACAAGTTTTTGGTACCGGAATTTCTTTCTTTTTTTGTTTCGCGACTCGAGGTCTATATTTACGAAAAAAAATTGAATTGATTTCGAAAATTTGAAAAATCGTGAGAACACAAAATCGTCCATTTCGTTACGAAGATGGAACTCGTTTTTTTAAATATTAATCGGACTCAGTTTTTATCAGCGTGCTAAAAAGTCTCGTAATTTTGAAATTGATGATGGAATTTTTGTTCCACCCTTTTTTCTGTGAATATAAATGATAATTATGGTTTTAAGGATGGAGAAAATTGCTAATAATTTGATGCTGAAGTTTGTGACGTTGGAATGCATCGAAAAATATTGAATTTTATTGTTGATTCGTTCAATTTTTAATGTCATCCAAATTTTTCGAGCCGATTTGCCTTTCGATTGGCAAAAATCGATCATTTTATTATCGTAATTAAATTCTCCATTTAAATAATTATTTTTGCAAAATAAAAAAAGAATTTCGTTGCATTTCAATGATGCAAACTTCAGAGTCATGAGTTTTTGATGAAAATTCATAGGAAAAAAGAAGAAAATTTGTTCACACCCGAGTTTGGCAATTCCTTCGAAACATTTTTTGAGATGTGGCTGAACTCGGAGAGGGTCTTTGGTTTCTGAAAGAATTTCGAGCATGTCCTCGTTGCTGAGGAAGAAAAAACGGGGGAAGAAAAGTCTTTTCTTTTCGAGATAATTTGTCACTCCGTCGTTCACTTTTTCCAATAGTTCGTTGGCGTTACTCATCGATTCATACAGCCCGAGCTTTGTGGAAATTATATCAAATTTTTAACAACTCACCATGAAGAATTATTGATTTATAATTGAAGATTTAGTTTCTAACCGATCCGGCAGTTTCTCGGACATGAGGCTCCTTCGCGACGGCCTGCATTGATCGACGAAATATTCCATCGACGTCTTGAAACATTATTCCTTCTTCAGGAAGCTGCGCAACAATATCTTTGCTGGAAAATATTGGGAGTAGATACATCCACTGTACTTGGACCTGACGAAATGAAAATTCCACTTGTCAAATTTGATCGTCTTTGAATTTCGTAAATTTACCAATTAATTGGCAAAAATTGGCAAAAATAAAAGGCAAATCGAGATTGAAGAATTTTTCGAAGATTTGCATTGAGGAGGTTCCGGAATTGCAATTCCCGAGAAAAAATGACGATCTGCTTTTCGTTTAGCAAGCGATCCGTTGCGAAACTCCGAAAAAATGAGATATTTCGAGCATTCTGTCGATTTTAGAAATTTCTCCTCCAAACATTCGTTGACCCCACTATTTTTTTATTGATTCGGAACCCTTGGAGTTTTTCTCGTAAATTGAGATTTTAATACGCGTTTTATCTAATCGCGAAGTAATTTTAATATTTTTCTGATTTCATAAGGGTAAGAAATTTGCGTAAAGCCAATGTTAAATCAAGTGACTTTCGACTTGGAAAATATTTAGTAAAACTTGGTTGACCTAGGATGATTTTATAAATTCATTATTCATAAATGACGATCTGCTTTTCGTTTAGCAAGCGATCCGTTGCGAAACTCCTAAAAAATGAGATGTCCCGAGCATTCTGTCGATTTTAACTAGAAATATCTCCTCCAAACATTCGTTGACCCCACTATTTTTTTATTGATTCGGAATCCTTGGAGTTTTTTTTGTAAATTGAGATTTTAATACGCGATTTATCTAATCGCGAAGTATTTTTAATATTTTTCTGATTTCATAAGGGTAAGAAATTTGCGTAAAGCCAATGTTGAATCAAGTGACTTTTGACTTGAAAAATATTTAGTAAAACTTGGTTGACCTAGGATGATTTTGAAAGAGATTAAAATTTGCTGCCTAAATAACAACAAATTTCGTTTTCAGATTTCAATCTAATTATCGCTCTCCTAACAGAACCTCCTTAAAGTTTTCGAGGCACACTAGTCAAAAGGCAGCAACGAATACTTTTATTCTTCCAGCAAAACTGTGAATTTCCACCTACTTTAGTCCATTCTTCCATCGTTTTCTGCATCCGGAGCAACAAATCATAAAAGACTCGAACTTCGCTCTCTATCGGTTTTACAAATGCAGAGCCCCTCATTGCTTGTGTCTTGACTATGTGCTCTTCGAGCAAAGCTTCAATGTCATCGATCTGAGTCAGAATTGCCACACCAGAATCTTTGAAAGGCATCGTAGTGAAAATAACGTTATCCCACTCCTTGATCATCTTTGCAAACATTTCCTGGAGTGCCAATTCCCTCGTTGCACCCACACTAATTATTTCGTATCTAAAAACCAAAAAAAAGTTCCATTTCAAAGATTTTCACGTTTGTTAATGAAATTTCTTGATTTCGTGCGTTTCCAACGGCTGTTAAAGATTTTCCAGCAATTTATTCAAGTGCAAATACGTTTAAAATCGTTACTTGACCAAATCTTCCATGAGATCCATGTCGATTATTTTCCGCAGTGTCGTGCCAGCGTTCGGCGTGAGATCGAAACCGGCTATTTGAGACATTTCGTCCCAGTGACGTTGTCGCAACGCAGGATTACAGAAACAACTTGCCAAAGCTCCGTATGGCTGCGATTTGAATTTCAAAGTCTCTCTCTGAATAAAAATCATTGAAAATCAAAATAAACAATATTTGCATCGATATTCCACACCTTGAACCACTTGATATTCTCGAGAAGCTGGAAACACAGTTTCATCGGCGCCGGATGCTGGTAGGGATCAGGATCATCTACAGATCCTTGGAAGCTAAAAATGAGAATTAATCAAAATATAAATATCGAAAAAATCGTACGAAATTGATAAAATTTTCAAAAAATTCCATATTTCGAAAATTAATTTCGTGACTCCATTTTGGGCCTGATTTGAAAACTGAATTTCAACATTTTCCGGCATAATTTTTATTTTTTATCCATTTTTTTATTTAAATTAAAATTTTTTTTATTTTAAATTTATTTTTAATAATTCAATTTAATTAATTTAATAATTTAATAATTTTGAATTTATTTAAATTAAATTTGAATGAAATAAAAATTTTTTCCGAGACATTGGCGAGTGTCGTCGAATAAATTAATTTTTGAGAATTCACCTGTACGGATAATTGATGGCGGTGTGCATTTTGATTTTTGTCCTGAAAGCTTTACCAATTTTCGTGAAATCGGTCAAGTAATCGGTAGTTTTGTTTTCGATGACATTCGAGTCGAGAAATTCGAATGGACCGTCAAGCCAAACGCCACAATCTCGTTGCCACTGATAAGCACGATAAATGAGAGAGTAAAAAGGAATTATGCATTCCTTCAGCTCTCTGATCCGTGGGTATGGGGTAAGAGGGAATTTGAATAATCGTTCCTCTTCGTTAATCGATTCTCCCTCCTCCTCCATTCTGTCCATGCCTCGTATGAATTTCCTCATGTCCTCAATGTACTCTCGAATCCGAGTAGCGTCGTCCATATCGTCCATTATTATCAATCTTTCAAGACCATTTTTATGCTTTTAATTCACTTTACTTTTCGGGTTCACCCTTCGTGGTCACTGTGGGTAGAATCGACCCAGTGACCAACTTGTGACGTAAATAGGCGATAAGTATTGCCGCAGTTAACGCTAAATCTCTAAAATCCACTCTAAAATCGACCCACTTCCAATAACGGAATTAATATGTTTTTTCAAACGCGCGCTATCCTACTATTTTTTTCCCAAAAGATCCAGATCCGATGAATATCAGGTCCAAATTTTAGGCAAAAATATTGAAAATCCACAAAGTGACGATTATTTTAGTGAAAAAACTTTTTTTCCCGTTTTTTTTCTTCATTTTGCATTTAAAAAAATATGTTGGCCTTGGATTTCTTTGAGGAAAGTTTTTCGTATCTAAACTGGAATGTTCAAGGCTCGTTCAGTAATTTTTTGAGAATTTTCGGGCCGATAGATTGGTCACAATCGACCACGAAGGGTTAATAAAGATTTGGGGCAAATTTACCTGGGAAACATTTCTTCGATACGAGCTTGCAAGGCCGTAGCTCTCGCCTGCAATTGTTCCTCGAGTTCAAATTTCATTTGCTCGTACATGGTGCCACTTTGTCTGAGTATCGGTTTTATTCGCGTCAACCAATTGACCGTCTCATTGTTCAGTTCTACGTGATCCTTGTCGATGAACGTCAGCTCCAAGAGAGTCGTCAGCATGTACAACGAAAGTTCGATTTTTTCTCGTAGACTTTCCATCAATTTTGTCGTGGCAAAAAGCATGTATTCGCCTGAATTCGAGTTTCGGGTTTAGGCTTCAAATAAACTTGCCATTTAGATTAATCTTGACTATTTTGACGCTTTCGAGCTTTTCCGAAATCTTATTCGAACCATGAAGTGGCTTTGGACTCAGAACGTACCCACCTAACACCAACAATTCTTTCGTGTTTGCAGGAATATCCAAACAGCGTTTTTTCAACTCTTCGAAAGCTCCGCAAATCTCGAGATTCAAATTTCTGTGACGCTTCACTAATTGGCTAATAATTAACTCGCGAACTTGCTCCGTGTAGTGCTTCAAACCCACTTTTGCATCCTCTTGCTGGAGCTTTCCTATCACGAAATACTCGTTGCCAGTCTAGACGTTGGAATTTTAAATGGCAGGAATAAAATTCAGAAAACTTGGTTCTTTAACCCTTCGTGGTCACACTGGGTCGATTCTACCCAGTCAATTTTCAAACGCGTATTGTGACCGATCTATCGACCCGAAAATTCTCAAAAAATTACTCAACAACCCTTGGACATTCCAGTTTAGATACGAAAAACTTTCCTGAAAGGAATCCAAGGCTAACATATTTTTTTAAATGCAAAATGAAGAAAAAAACGGGAAAAAAAGTTTTTTCACTAAAATAATCGTCAGTTTGTGGATTTTCAATATTTTTGCCTAAAATTTGGACCTGATATTCATCAGATCTGGTTCTTTAGTGAAAAAAATAGTTGGATAGCGCGCGTTTGAAAAAACATATTAATTCCGTTATTGCAAGTGGGTCGATTTCAAAGTGGATTTTAGAGATTTAGCGTTAGCGGCGATAATACTTATCGTCGCCAACGCGCAATGGACACTAGAAATTGTCGTTAAATGACGATTACAGCCCCATTAATTACCGGGAACTAGGAGATATTTGGGTCACAAGTTGGTCACTGGGTGGATTCTACCCACAATGACCACGAAGGGTTGAAAATTTTGCTTGATTCCAAAAATGAAAAAAGTATAATCAAATTCGCGAATCACGTTTTCCCTAATTTTCCGAAATTTTCAAATTTCATTCTGAATTTCTTGAAATTGTCCATCAAATTTGGTTTGAAATTTTCTCTGAAACGTTTCTCCATAGAAATGGAAAAAGTATAATCAAATTCGCGAATCACGTTTTCCCTAATTTTCCGAATTCTTCAAATTTTATTCTGAATTTCTTGAAATTTTCAATCGAATTCGCTTGGAAATTTTCTCTGGAACGTTTCGCCATAAAAATGGAAAAAGTAAAATCAAATTCGCGAATCACGTTTTCCCTAATTTTCCGAATTCTTCAAATTTTATTCTGAATTTCTTGAAATTTTCAATCAAATTTGAGTTTTAAATTTTCTCTGGAACGTTTCGCCAACAAATTACTGAGCTCAATCGTTCTTATCATTGATAATTAAGCACTTTAATCAATTCTGTGAATAATTTACCATTCCATTGATGTCGCAAACGAAACGATTCAGCTCCGCAAGTTTCTCAAGACAATCTTCAAAACTGTGTTCTTCAGCGACATAAGCAACGATGTCATCGTGAGTTTTGACGTCATAAACGACACCGAATTGCTCGTCGAGTTCCGTGAGATAGATTTTCAAGGCTTGATATTTCGCTTCGAATATTTCGGTCAATCGTTTGTGCGATAATTCGAGGTACCAATCGGGCGTCGACAACGGAATGAACTCGTTGGCTGTTCGCACGTCGACCCACGATTCCAACGGCGGCAGCTTCTGAGCGACGTTCCCAATATTTTCCAATACTTTGTGCAAAGCAGCGTGAAGTTGATCGAGCGAGGGCAAAGTGGAAAGTGAATTGTCCTTGCACTGCAGATCGATCTGCGATTGAAATTGATTTAAAAAAAAAGTCCAAGTCGTCATGAGAAAGAGAAAAAAAAACGCTCGTTCAATTTTTATTGCTCTTACCACGAGCAACGGATTTTTCTCTTCGTCCGATAAAATATCGAGGTAATGCGCGATGCTCTTGATCTTCAGTTTGATTATTTGATAAGCCAGCAATTTAGTTGCGCATTGCAAAAAACTTGGAAGCATCGAGGCTGGGATGTCGCGAATATATCGCGGCTGCGAAACCAGCTTCACGATTTCTGTGTAATAAGTTTTTTCGACCGCTAAAGCGCCTTTCTTCATGTCGGTATCCACCAAGTCAAGAAATCTGGGGCAACAGAATCCCAACACCAAAAATTCAATTAGTAAATAATCGACGAGATTGTCAAATAAATAATTTTCTCTTGATATTACTTTTTTGGAGTTATAAATAAAGAAAGGCGAAGAAGAATTGTCATGCATGATGCTGAAGCTTGCAACGTTGGAATGCAACGAAAAATATTTGAATTTATTGACGATTCGTTCAATTTTCAACGTCATCCCAAATTTCCAAGCCAATATGCTTTTCGGGTGGCAAAAATCGATCATTTTATCATCGTAATTACATTCTGCGCTTGAATTATCATTTTTGCTAAGGATAAAAAACGAATTTCGTTGCATTCCAACGATGCAAACTTCAGAGTCACATTTTTCGTGCAGTTTATTTCGTTCCAATTCCCAAATTTCAAGTCAATTGCATGCAGAGAAAAATTCACAGCTCAAAGTGTCAAAATTGATAAAAATTATGATACTGAAGTTCGCAACGTTGGAATGCAACGAAAAATATTTGAATTTATTGACGATTCGTTCAATTTTCAACGTAATCCCAAATTTTCAAGCCAATATGCTTTTCGGGTAGCAAAAATCGATCATTTTATCATCGCAATTACATTCTGCACTTGAATTATCATTTTTGCTAAATATAAAAAACGAATTTCGTTGCATTCCAACGATGCAAACCTCAGAATCATCAAAAATTTGATGCTGAGGTTTGCATCGTTGGAATGCAACGAAATTCTGTTATTTCTTCACCAGAGCCAATAATTATTATTGAATATTTGGTCCAGCCAATAAAACGATTCTCTCTTGCGACCAAAAAACTCAATCGACTTGAAAAATTGCCACGATTTTCAAAATTCTATAAATAATCAATGCGAAAGAATGTTTTTCGTTAAATCTCAACGTTGCAAACTTCAGAGTCATTAAAAAAAGTATGTAATTGATGTAAAAATCTCTTTGTAAAGAACTGAAAACGTTCTTCACAAATAAAACCTCCTGCTACTACTACGAGTTGAAAATGTACCTGCTGAGAGTGAGGAAGCCCAAAGGCCGATAGACCCCGAAATCGCAGATGAATTTTGGCAGCAGGGAACGACTTTTCAAGAAAATATTCTTCATTAATTTGTGTGGAAGGAAATATCGTCTCATTAGCGTGCAGCGATTTCTGAGGAACTTTTCGTAGTTTTCTGTTCGCCCGGGCAGCTTGAAAGGAGGATCAACGACTTGTG
Source organism: Diadegma fenestrale (assembly GCA_037043255.1). Classification (NCBI taxonomy): domain Eukaryota; kingdom Metazoa; phylum Arthropoda; class Insecta; order Hymenoptera; family Ichneumonidae; genus Diadegma; species Diadegma fenestrale. The sequence goes on from CM073317.1 coordinate 14,484,244, forward strand.
GCCATTCGCAGCCACAACTTTGGGAAATGACGCTTTGCATTCCCAAGTCGTGCATAGCCTTGCGATAACGTTCTTTCGTTTCGTCCATGTGAATTGCAAACAAGTCTTCGTACTTTGTCCGCAAAGTTTCGGGCACTAAATTCGCGATGTTGTTCGCCCATTCCTGCAGGTGGAAATCGCGCAATTCGATGAATCGATGAATTCGATCAAGTTTTTTGTAAAAAATTGGTGCAAATATGATTGAGAAAATTTCTTACGGCGGTGAGCTCGACGGTTGGCAACTTTTCCGCAAATTTTTGCATCTTGTCGAAATGAAAACCTTGCGGTGGTCCCAAATCGCATTCGTACGCAGATTTATATTTCGCCCTGTTCCTGAACTGTTTGATCTTCGTTTTCGTCGCGACCAACTCCAACATCTCGTGGATTTCTCTAGCACGTACCTGAGATTTCAAAAAAATCGATGTAAGTTTTGTGTTTCATGAATTTTGACGTCGTTTCTAAACTTTTTCGAATACCTCGTCCAGGTGGAATGTGCACAAGGCATGACTCTTTTCTCTGTCCAAATTGAACTCGTTGCCACCGGGTATCGGCGGCAAATTCCGTATCCTCGTGGTCCCGTGCAAAAGATCGTAAAATTCTGCCATTCTCAATAAACGACCTCGATCGAGTCGCACTCGATCGTGAAGTTTGCTCCAAAAAATCATTTCCGACGTTCTTTTTTCTGTCAAAAACGGTTTTGACATTTGTGGAGCTCGAAAAATTCAATTTTTTCAAAGACATTTCCCATTCGAGAGTGTCTCCCCCTTGAGACTGAAGTTCGCAACGTTGATTGGCTCGAAAAATTTGGATGACATTGAAAATTGAACGAATCAACAATAAAATCAAATATTTTTCGTTGCATTCCAACGTTGCAAACTTCAGCATCATATTATCAGCAATTTTCTCCATCCTTGAAACCATAATTGTCATTTATATTCACAGAAAAAAGGGTGGAACAAAAATTCCATCATCAATTTCATAATTACGAGACTTTTTAGCACGTTGATAAAAACTGAGTCCGATTAATATTTCAAAAAACGAGTTTTATCTTCGTAACGAAATGGACGATTTTTTGTTCTCACGATTTTTCAAATTTTCGACATCAATTCAATTTTTTTCCGTAAATATAGACCTCGAGTCGAGAAACAAAAAAAGAAAGAAATTCCGGTACCAAAAACTTGTTAATTAATGTTTTTAAAACATTAATTCATGTTATTAATGTTTCAAAAACATTAATTACGGAAATTCCATCATCAATTTCATAATTACGAGACTTTTTAGCGCGCTGATAAAAACTGAGTCCGATTAATATTTCAAAAAACGAGTTTCATCTTCGTAGCGAAATGGACGATTTTTTGTTCTCACGATTCCTCAAATTTTCGAAATCAATTCAATTTTTTTTCGTAAATATAGACCTCGAGTCGCAAAACAAAAAAAGAAAGAAATTCCGGTACCAAAAACTTGTTAATTAATGTTTTAAAAACATTAATTACGACGTATTTTGGGTATTTGAATTTGAATTGATGAGGCTGAAGTTCGCAACGTTGGAATGCAACGAAAAATACTCATTTTTATTGATAATTTGTTTAATTTTATAAAACACCGAAATTTTTCGAGTTTACATACTTGTTGGGCCGCAAAAATCGATCGTTTTATCATTGTAATAACATTGTACATTTTTATAAAGAGTTTTGCCACAAAATGAATGAATTTCGTTGCATTGCAACGATGCAAACTTCAACGTCATTCTCCCTCTTCGTATGAGCAAGGAAAATGTAGACAAAATTCTAAACAGGACGACGTGGAGCTCGGGCGAATTAAAACACACACGAGACTCGTTGTTGTGATTGCTGTACATTTTTTATTCATTTACAAGCGATTACACAGTGGTACTCACAAGATTGAGAGATTATTTTCTATCATATTTTCATTTAAGCGTAAACAAATATACTTTGCATACTTGCCATGTAAATCGGAAACTAAAATTTAGCAGTCGAGTCTTAGGTCAATTTTCCAAGTGAAACGTGAATTTACTTTTAGTATTCAAGAACTGGCGCGAGAAGAATGAGAAATTATTTCGAGAGTAACTCAACCGAACGTGATTTTATTCAACGAGCGCCTCGAAACTTTTCGGCTTACAATTTACCGCAAGTAAAAAAAAAAAAAAAAAAAAACATTCCAAGCTCACAAAGTCGTCTCGGAATTTTGTATAATTAAAAAAATTACAAATCGGCTGAAAAATTTCATCGCGATCTCATTATTTCTTAGTTTTTCATTTTCCTTCGAATTTCCAACGTTACTCAAGAAAAAATCGATCAACGAAAAGTTGGACAAATGCAAAGCACTCACTTTCTTTAAACTTTTTCTCCAACTACATCACACACACTCGCTCCTTCTAATATAGTCTCACTAATTTTAAAATTCCGTATTTATCTGATTTTTTGTCTCTTCAAAGGCGAAAGTATTTGGCGTTTCAAGATTCCACGAATATTGGGACAGGCTTTTTGTGCTTGAGATAATTATTTCCATTTTTCAGTTCCTCAGGCAATCGCATCGCGGGTTGACGAACTCGCGTGACAATTCTACATGAAAACTATTTTTTCCACTCGATAGAAAGTCTGAAGAAAATTTATTCGAATCCGACCGCAAAATCTCGTGAGTTCGATTCATTTTTGACGTTTTTTCGAGTCGGGGCCTTGATATTTATGGATTTTCGACTAACGACCAAATTTTTCGAAACTTGAGGAAAATTCTTCGTGGAATGAAATTAAAGTAACGAACGGTTTGTGCTTAAGAATGATTTTTTAATATTTTAACAAACTTCGAAGACGATTTTGGGAGAAATGACGTATTCGAATAATATCTATAGTAATATCGTTGTTTCAATCATTTTTACGATTAAAGCCCAGCTCGGTGTGTGTGTTGGTGTATTTTGTGTTTAGCAAGTGTGACGAGACGCGATTCTCTGGTCGTTTATTGGAAAAATGAGTGAACGATGAATCGGGCGAAGCGAGAAACGAAAAATGGATGATGCTGAAGTTCGCAACGTTGGAATGCAACGAAAAATATTTGAATTTATTTTGTTAATTCGTTCAATTTTCAATATCATCCAAATTTTTCATTTTATCATCGTAATTCAATTCTTTGCAAGCATTTCGTTGCGTTGCAACGTTGCGAGCTTCAGAGTCATCGATTTTTGCCACCCAAAAAGCATATTCGCTTGAAAATTTGGAATGACATTCAAAATTGAACGAATTATCAATAAATTCAAATTTTTTTCGTTGCATTCCAACGTTGCAAATTTCGGCATCATATTTTTGATGATTCTGAAGTTTGCATCGTTGGAATGCAACGAAATTCTCTTTTCTATTCGGCAAAAATAATTATTCAAATGGAGAATCTAATTACGATGATAAAATGATCGATTTTAAGCCCCAAAACGCAAATCTGCTGGATAAATTTGGATGATATTGAAACCTGAACAAATCGTCAATGAATTCAAATATTTTTCGTTGCATTCCAACGTTGCAAACTTCGGCATCATATTTTTGATGATTCTGAAGTTTGCATCGTTGGAATGCAACGAAATTCTTTTTTCTATTTGGCAAAAATGATTATTTAAATGGAAAATGTAATTACGATGATAAAATGATCGATTTTAAGCCCCAAAACGCAAATCTGCTGGATAAATTTGGATGATATTGAAACCTGAACAAATCATCAATAAAATCAGATATTTTTCGTTGCATTCCAACGTTGCAAACTTCAGCATCACAAAAATGGGGCCAGAGTCATGAGAAGATGGTGTGCGAACCGTGAAAATGTTACGATTAGAAAAAAAAATCAATCAATCATCGAGAACACTCACGAATTAATGTAAAACTAGTGTTTTCTTTACTTTAAATGTGTCAAATTGGAGTAGGTAAAAAAAAGAGTAAATATCAACACGATATAAATTTGAGTGAGACTTCGCTGGCCAAGAATTTAACAAATCGAATCAGTCATATCGTTCCAACGAATTCGAGGACCTTCTAAATATCATTTTACAAGTTTTTCAAAAAGTTTCGTGGGACACGGAGAAAAAATGAGTAAAAAAATGACCGAAAACAACTTTTTCTCGTTTCCGAGACGATTAAACTCGAAAAAAACTGAAGGATTTGCTCGAATTTCGTCGATTTCCCGAAAGGCCACAATTATTTTTCCATTTTAATGTCTACGTGACGAGAAAATGAAAATTTCCATGTTCCTCACAATTATTCGTTCATAGAAAACAAGAGAAATGATAATTTCAACACTTGATTTATTGCGAATTTGTTTCTTTCTCCAACATTCTCAAAACGACTAATTTTTAGTGAAACAGAGACAGAGTAAAAAAGGAACAAAAATGATGATACGCGAAGATTCGGACGTTGTGGACGTTTCGAACGATTTTGGATGCTTAAAAAAATGTTTCAAGTTTTCGTCAATTTTCTCCGTTTCCTAATCCGGATCGCAATGCGTGACTTGGGCTTTTTTTCTTTGTTCGTTTTGTACAAACTTGAATGAGATGAGAATTTTAGGCAAGTTACGAGGACGGAAATGGGTGAAGGAAAAAAGGATACTGGCCCACGAACTTAGCGAACACCAACTTGAAATAATATTCTCCATATGGTCTTGATCTTGATACTTTGATTGTACAATGTATGGATTAAAGGTGTAGAGGTTAATATTGCTCCTCATCGTCCGGTGCGAGACCGTCGCCTTCCAATTCTTCCGGTGGCGCGAATCCATCCTGAAACACACGATTTCACCGTCACAAACTCCAGATAATTACAACGCACGTTTCCTTCCAAAATTTCACCTTCACCGCCAATTCCGATCGATGTCTCAATCGCCAACTTTCGTGGATCGAAAATTTAAGTACCAAATGCTTTTTCCTACAACTCTGAAGTTTGCATCGTCGCAGAAGCAACGAAAAATTGCTCAAACGTCCACAAAAATTGTCAATTTCCAGAATTGCCTCAAGCCTCCTGATTTAGCTTTTCTTTAATGGGACGAAAAATCGAGCTTTACGACGATGCAAACTCGTACATCGCTTTTTTTTTAAACGACACAGGATTTTCAATGACGATGAAGTTTGCATCGTTGCAATGCAACGAAATTCATTCATTTTGTGGCAAAACTCTTTATAAAAATGTGCAATCTTTTTACAATGATAAAACGATCGATTTTTAAGGCCCAAAAAGTATAAAAACTCAAGAAATTTCGATGTTTTATCAAATTCAACAAATTATCAATAAAAATGAGTATTTTTTGTTGCATTCCAACTTTGCGAGCTTCAGCCTCGTGCTTAAATGACGTTGAAGTTTGCATCGTTGCAATGCAACGAAATTCATTAATTTTGTGGCAAAACTCTTTATAAAAATGTACAATGTCATTAAAATGATAAAACGATCGATTTTTCCGGCCCAAAAAGTACAAAAACTCAAAAAATTTCAATGTTTTATAAAATTGAACAAATTATCAATAAAAATGAGTATTTTTTGTTGCATTCCAATTTTGCGAACTTCAGCCTCATGCTGAAACGACGTTGAAGTTTGCATCGTTGCAATGCAACGAAATTCATTAATTTTGTGGCAAAACTCTTTATAAAAATGTGCAATTTCCTTACAATGATAAAACGATCGATTTTTGCGGCCCAAAAAGTACAAAAACTAAAAAAATTTCGATGTTTTATAAAATTCGACAAATTATCAATAAAAATTAGTATTTTTCGTTGCATTTCAACGTTGCGAACTTCAGCCTCATCAGGATTCAGACTGAGAATCAAAACATTTCTTGAGACGACAGAACGTGAAATCTATCACCTTTATCCAGTTCAAACTAATATTTTGTTATAGTAATACACATGGAACAGTTTTTCCAAGGAGGATGTGATTTTCGGCCAAATTGGTGTGTAAATACAAATAAATATTGATAAATCTCATAAACTCCGTTTTGGCATCGCTCGCTTCGCGTTTAAGGAATAAATTTCGAGTGCAAAAACGTTTTTTTTTAAATTGTCTGAGAATAATTTAGCGACCGAGGATTCTTGACTGAAAAATTTCAACAAATTGCATAAAAACTCATGAGAAAATGGCAATTTTTAAGTTTATAGCATTTCACGATTTATTGAACGATCAGGTACGAAACGACACATGGACACGACTGGAGGGATAAACTTTTTATTACGGAATCTTGTCATTGACTCTAGAACGGTAACTTTATTTTTTTTCCAACCTTTTCCCTGTAATTTTGAATAATAAATTACTCCAATTTTGAAAAATTCTTGGGCTCATTATTTTCGTTTTTTAATGCAGGATCACGCGAGTCTGGCTTCGTTCGCCCGGGCAAGTTTTTGACCTCGGTTTACCGTTTTAGAGTTAACCGAATACTCAGAAACGGCGAAATTTTTGCACATTTTTCCAACCGTTTTCCCATTTCCCCGTTTTCTTGTGCAACGGAAACGAAAAAAACTGAAAAGTCTTATCAGCGAAATAATCGTAATAATAATAACAGAAGAGACTAAAAAAAAATGGTGAGAATCAGAAAAAAGCAAACGTGTGCCAAAAGATTGTGAGGAGGTGTAAAGAAACACGAGAACAAAAGCGATAAGTGAAAAATGTTGAAAACGCGTGAGAATAATTTCTGTAGAGAAAAATCGTGCAGTCTTGTTTGTGCTAATTGCAAATAACTTTTGTAAATCAGTCCTAAAAGTTGGGAAATTATAATTATTACAAATCGATCGATATTTTGTGCATGAGTAAGGATAAATGTAGGAGAGAAGAGCGGAGACAAATTTAGAGAAGGGAGAGATGAATTTTAATGATGAAACGAGTTTCGATACGCCAGACTACAGCCCTCATTATTTTTTAACCCGACGTCACGGAATATACACATGCTGCGAACAAAATATCATGATTTAAGAAACAAAACCACATTACGCCCCACTCAAATCGAATTTCCTAACATTCTGTGTCCGTGTAATTCGAACTGTTGAGATACTTTTGTCGCCGAAGCCTTTTTCTATCATTAGCTATTTAACCCTTCGTGGTCACTGTGGGTAGAATCCACCCAGTGACCAACTTGTGACCCAAATATCTCCTAGTTCCCGGTAATTAATGGGGCTGGAATCGTCATTTAACGACAATTTCTAGTGTCCATTGCGCGTTGGCGACGATAAGTATTACCGCCGCTAACGCTAAATCTCTAAAATCCACTTTGAAATCGACCCACTTCCAATAACGGAATTAATATGTTTTTTCAAACGCGCGCTATCCTACTATTTTTTTCACAAAAGAACCAGATCTGATGAATATCAGGTCCAAATTTTAAGCAAAAATATTGAAAATTCACAAAGTGACGATTATTTTAGTGAAAAAACTTTTTTTTCCCGTTTTTTTTCTTCATTTTGCATTTAAAAAAATATGTTGGCCTTGGATTTCTTTGAGGAAAGTTTTTCGTATCTAAACTGGAATGTTCAAGGGTTGTTGAGTAATTTTTTGAGAATTTTCGGGCCGATAGATTGGTCACAATACGGGTTCGAAAATGGACTGGGTAGAATCGACCACGAAGGGTTAAATTCGTGTGGCAACCTGAAAAAATAACTGTGGTGTGTAAAGTTAGTGAAAATTAGTTGAAATTCGAGTGATTTTTGTCGCAAATCCGAGTACCTCGACCCCAAGGACATTGTGAAACAAGAGGACCAATTTTTCCCGACTACGATTACGATTTTGGAACGAGAAATATTTCGTGGGATTCGAAATGATCGATCTTGGTACCAAACCTTTTTGTGCTAATTGGAAATTCCGAAACCGTCCTAAGAAGGAATGAAAACAATTGAGAAAAGAAACCCCGAGCATGAGACTACCCCAAAGTCTTGCCGTGTGTCTACCAATCATGTTACCTTAATTAGATCGAACCTTGTATGGAAATGAAAGATATGAACCAAGAAGAGATGCTAAAAGGTCTGTTCTTCTTCCTCCACGCCATTTCCATTATCCTGAAATCATTACAGCGTAAACAAATCTCGCCCGAGGCGAGACACCGAAAAGCTTCCAATAACGGCGTCGCTTTCAATTTTCCCATCGATCAATTTCTTCTCAATTAAGTAAAAAAATAATAAACAACAAATAAACAAAATAAAGGGTGGCCATTTTCACGAAATTTTCCAAAAGTTTCACATTTTCCTCGTTCTTATTCCGAAATAATATTGTGCGAGTTGCCTCATTAATTTCCGTCATTTTTCTACATGTTAATTAGTCGTTTGCACGTGTCGTCGACTTAATTTTCACATTTGTACAGAGTGCGCTCGTGTCGGTGAGAAAATATCGTTTTTTTTTCATTCTTTTATAATTACCTCAGTCGCGTAAAGAACCTCCAATATTTTTTGTACTATTGGCGGCGGATGCCCGTTGTCACAATCTTGACACATCACTTCGATATCTCGCAATTTTCCAAAGTAGAAATCTCTCTCTTTCTCGAGCCCATCGATTCCGATCTTAAGTTCCGTTACCTGCAAATTCACGCAAATTCGTTATTCTTCTTTTTCATCTTTAGGAATGGAAAAAGCCAAGAACTCCTCGAATACGGCCCAACTCGATTTGTTCTCATTTTTTTTAAGGAGGTTCCGTTAGTAGAGCGATAATTAGATTAAAATCTGAAAACTCAATATGTTGTTATTTAGGCAGCAAACTTTAATCTCTTTCAAAATCATCCTAGGTCGACCAAGTTTTACTAAATATTTTCCAAGTCGAAAGTCACTCGATTCAACATTGGCTTTACGCAAATTTCTTACCCTTATGAAATCAGAAAAATATTAAAAATACTTCGCGATTAGATAAAACGCGTATTAAAATCTCAATTTACAAAAAAAACTCCAAGGGTTCCGAATCAATAAAAAAATAGTGGGGTCAACGAATGTTTGGGGGAGATATTTCTAGTTAAAATCGACAGAATGCTCGAAACGTCTCATTTTTTAGGAGTTTCGCAACGGATCGCTTGCTAAACGAGAAGCAGATCGTCATTCATGAATAATAAATTTATAAAATCATCCTAGGTCAACAAAGTTTTACTAAATATTTTCCAAGTCGAAAGTCACTTGATTCAACATTGGCTTTGCGCAAATTTCTCACCCTTATGAAATCAGAAAAATATTAAAAATACTTCGCGATTAGATAAATCGCGTATTAAAATCTCAATTTATAAAAAAAACTCCAAGGGTTCCGAATCAATAAAAAAATAGTGGGGTCAACGAATGTTTGGGGGAGATATTTCTAGTTAAAATCGACAGAATGCTCGAAACATCTCATTTTTTAGGAGTTTCGCAACGGATCGCTTGCTAAACGAAAAGCAGATCGTCATTTTTTCTTGGCAATCGCGGAACCTCCTCAAGATTAAAAAAAAGCCTCGAATACGGGCCAACTCGATTTGCTCTCATTTTTTTTTCGAATCAGAATGAAATTTCCAGAGTTAGAAGCGTTAGGAGTGAATTTTTGTAATTTTCGTTTTTTTTTTTTCAATACGAACCTGCGCACTAAGTTCTTCGAGTTTTCCGTTGTCGCCACGATTTCCAATTGGGCCCGTTCTCGGCGTTGGACGACTCGGTTGAATTTTATTGACTGTACGAAGAAAATATTCATCATGTCATCACAGTTTTTATAAAAATATTGAAAAGCTAAGTTTATGTACGCGAAAGCGAATACTTTCCATGCCTAAAATGATTTACTCCAGAAAAACTGTTCAGAATATGCTCAAGTTCATTTCCGAAGAGTTTTTACTTTTTCTAACAACATCTTCACGTCTAAACAACATTCGAGAAAAAATATTCTTGCACTTGTCTGAAACTTTACAAAATTCACAAAATTTTCAAGAAAAAAAAAAGGAAAAGCGAAGAGATTTCGCACTGAAAATTCAATTTTGTCAAAAAAACGTCAAAATTTTGTTGAATACAGCGAACTAAATATTTTGGGACAATTTCAAAATTTTCGTTATTCCGACAATATTTTTCATTTGTAACGCAACTGTCAGCAAAATTTACGATTGGAACGACAAAAATTTACTTTCCGAAAAGATTTTCCAGAATGTTTTTTGCTGAAATGACAAAATTTTCGTGATTTTTCGAAAAAAACGTTTAGTTTAACGAATCCAACAAAATATCCATCTTTTTCAACAAAATTTTCTTTTCAGTGTATAAATTCCTCGACATAAAAATTGTCTCAAAAAGAGCGAATTGATTCTTGCAAAAACGAGTCCTAAATCAATTCTCAATCATCTTGATCGGCGGATCAACGAGTGCGAAAATATTTCTCCACTTAAACACTCGCAGACAGCAAAAAGATGTCTGGAACAAAGTTTCGAGCTGTTGAGCGGACTCGAAGCGTGCAAAAAGCATGTGAAAGCTCCTGACGTTTAAAACACATTGAGCAACAACAACAACACCAACAAAAAGTCAATGAACATGATAATTGACAGAGATGTGCACGAAGCAGAGAATGAAAAGTGCGACGGAAATGATTAGGTGGAAAAAAAGGTCAAGGCAACTAAACGACTGGAAAGCACAGCGACTGAATTTTTCAAATTCTCTAAATACAATGAACAAGAAAAAAGAAAAGTCCGAGGAGAAAATTTCTAGGAAACAAAAAAATGTTGAAAAATGCAAAATTCGTTTTTTTTTCTACTAATTGACAGAGGAAACGAGCACAGAATGGCAACAGAACGAAAAAAAAAATCAGAAAAATAATAATTACTAGTTTTGCCTACGGACTTCATTGTAGGCGCGTGGGTAGGAGATTCGGGACCCTCACCTATGGGGAATATATCGTATTCCGTCAATGTGATACATGTTAAAGCGACTGTCGACAATTTTTTGTTTTTTTCAACTCCTTTACACCCGCTGTGCGTATGAAATGTTTTTTTAATGCTTTCGTATGTACAACCAACGAATCTGCAGACAAATCTCACAAGGGCACGATAAAATTTAGCAGGGACGAAAAAAAAACGTTTTTCCAAACTCAAATCGTTGCTGTCGCGGAAAAATTATGTGAAATAAAAATTCTGTGTTGAAAGCGGAAAAAAACAATTTGCTTTCTCGATCCTGATGTAAAAAATCCGATTATTTTTGTAATTCTCATGGAATTTTTATGGAATTTAAAAAAATCAAGTCCGCCAAGTATGTAAACAAAAAATCGCGATTAAAATCTTGAAATCTCGTCGAAGTAACAAAAATCGGACAATTTGGCGAATAAAATTGAATTCGTATCGATATTTTGCTCGATAACCAGAAAATCTGGGAATCTTTGCGTCTTTTTTTCTCGTTAAAAGTTTTGGAAAGAAAGGTAATAAAAAAATATAAAAAAATACCGGCACGAGGAACGGGCCGAGCGGGAGGGTCACGTGGCGAGGGTCGCTTCATCATTCCTCCGCCCCGTGGAGCATTGTTACCGCCACTTCCCATCGCTTCACCGTTTCTCATGGCGAGAGCATCGTAAGGCTCACTTCCTGAGTAGTTGGCGTCGAAAAATTTCTTGAACCACTGCAAGAACTCAAAGTTGTCTTGGAATCGACCTTTTACGAGCCTATCGATCGGTACGATCTGCAAAACGACAAGTGAAACAGAAAAAAACAAGCGAAAAGTGCAACTAAACGAAAATTAATGCGACAATTATAAAAATCCGAGGAATCTGCCTGAAACTTTATCACTAAAATGAGGCATACGCGATACAGAAACGAAATTGTAAACGATTTGTGCGTGGCAACATTTGCAACAACCTTCTCCGTGTCTATTTAACGTAAAAACTAAAATTATCTTCTATTTTTTAATCGAAGGATCCTCAACTTGGGTGTTGGCTGATCAGAAAATATTGCAAACCCGTGAAATTTGTTTCCAGTTGAGTACTGAATACAATTTCGCATTTCTCACTGTTATTTACTAATTAATTACTAATTAATCGTGAATTTTCCACCAAATTGATTTTCAGATCAGACGATTCGAATGCTGAGAATCCTCTGTAGAAACACATGAAAATTTCAATAATATTGAAGTTTGCGCAGTTGGAATGCGGAGAACGCGGCCGAATCTTCTTATATAGAGAAAAATAGGCATTTAATGACATCACACAAACTTTGAATCGTTTTAAGGAGGTTCCGCTATGGCGCAGGGAATAACGAATAAACTGAGACACAATTGCCAAGAAAAAATGACGATCTGCTTTTCGTTTAGCAAGCGATCCGTTGCGAAACTTCTAAAAAATGAGATTTTCCGAGCATTCTGTCGATTTTAACTAGAAATATCTCCTCCAAACATTCGTTGACCCCACTATTTTTTTATTGATTCGGAACCCTTGGAGTTTTTTTTGTAAATTGAGATTTTGATACGCGATTTATCTAATCGCAAAGTATTTTTAATATTTTTCTGATTTCATAAGGGTAAGAAATTTGCGTAAAGCCAATGTTAAATCAAGTGACTTTCGACTTGGAAAATATTTAGTAAAACTTTGTTGACCTAGGATGATTTTATAAATTTATTATTCATGAATGACGATCTGCTTTTCGTTTAGCGAGCGATCCGTTGCGAAACTCCTAAAAAATGAGATGTTCCGAGCATTCTGTCGATTTTAACTAGAAATTTCTCCTCCAAAAATTCGTTGAGCCCACTATTTTTTTATTGATTCGGAACCCTTGGAGTTTTTTTTTGTAAATTGAGATTTTAATACGCATTTTATCTAATCGCGAAGTATTTTTAATATTTTTCTGATTTCATAAGGGTAAGAAATTTGCGTAAAGCGAATGTTTAATCAGGTGACTTTCGACTTGGAAAATATTTAGTAAAACTTGGTTGACCCAGGATGATTTTGAAAGAGATTAAAGTTTACTGCCCAAATAACAACACATTTCGTTTTCAGATTTTAATCTAATTATCGCTCTACTAACGGAACCTCCTTAACGCAAAAACGGGTTGACGCAGAAATTTCATATTAGATGTCAATTTTCTACGATTTTTTATCTCCAAAATGATCCTCGGCCGAAAATTACGAAATTGGCATATACGAAATTATCCGGACGACTAGCCACAGCCTTTTTTTTACCGCAAAAATGCCTTCCAACGATCCAAACTCCAATATAACAATAAAATAATCTAAAATTCGTGCGACGAGCAAGCATTTCAAAGTGTAAACGTTGTCTAGAAAAAAGAAGTGAAAAAACGGTTTAGATCGAACATCCAATACAAAGGGCGAAAAATACCCTGCGTCGCAGGCTGTCGAGGCATAATATTACGCTGTTGAATTTGTTTTGGTTGCGCCGGAGCTGGCTGTTTAGCTTGAGTCGGTAGAGGTACCAATTGTGGATTAGACAAGTTGTGACAGCCGTCGACACCCGAACCTAATGGTATACGACCCCGCGCCTCAAAAGCGTCGTACTCGACGCCGTCATAATTAGCATCAAAGAATTTTTTGAACCATTGCAAAAATTCAAAATTGTCTTGGAATCGCCCCTTTATCAATTTGTCCACTGGAATTACCTGAGCAATGTACGTAAACGTTTTTCTCTTTAAATCTTCCCTGCTATCGAGCATTCAACATGAAATTGTCAATAAAAATGTTAATCGACAGTAATTTTGCTAAATTCGTCAAATTTTAATCACAAAATTTCGATCTGACATCGATTCGCAAATACAAATAATTATTAACTCTCTTTTTTCTGCTTTCTCAGGCAACAAATTCGTGAAAATTCTACTCACACACCACAAGTTTGTTCAATTCGATTTTTAAGCAAAAAATCTGTTCTTTTTTTTTAATACTCGGAATATTCACGAATCATGCAACGAGAATTTCTCCGTTTTGATTTTTTTCAAGCCCGCAACGTTCTTGCAAAATAGAATTTTAAAAAAATCACTTTTTTTCGATTTTCGAGTATTTTGTGCCTTTCCGATTCTACGTCGTTTTGGATAATGCAAAGTTTACCTTATCGACGCTCATTTTTTTGAATCCACCCTGCAGGATTTTGAAATTCTGTATATATTCGTGTTCCAGATTTGTCCTGAACTTGACGCGTTTCAAGGGAACGCTGCCTGGGAATAACATGTCCATGAATTGGCAATAAACCGCTCCGGTGCAGAGCTCTTCGATTTTCGTGAACGACGATTGCAGACAATCGTTGACCCAGGCCAGCATGTCATGCCGGCTGAGATTGTCGGTCGTGACGTTGGTCGCGTAAACGTTGACGGCCATGTCGATTTATAAGTTTCTATGAATGAAAAAAAAAACCGATATTCATCATCGAAATTACGATTCTGAAGTTTGCATCGTCGCAATGCAACGAAATTCTTTTTTATATTTGCCCAAATAATTATTTAATTGGAGAATTTAATTACGATGATAAAATTATCCATTTTCGCCGCTCGAAACCATCAAATTTGGACGCCACTGAAAATTGAACGAATCGACAATAGAATAAAATATTTTTCGTTGCATTTTAACGTCGCAAACTTCAGCATCGTTCGAAATTTGCAATTGTGCGCGTTTTTCGCCGATTACACAAAATGCCGAAGCGAAGGAATTTTTTTATGATCGTTTGCGACGTTGGAACGAAATTCCATTTTTTATTCACCAAAATTCGCTCCGGATGATAAAAAAATCGTCTCCCGTGACCCAAACACTGAATCGATACGAAAAATTGCCACGACGTTCAAAATTTAATAAATAATTGATGAAATAAATATTTTTCGTTAAATCTCAACGTTGCGAACTTCAGAATCAAATTTTTTGTGTTTTTTTTTTACGGAGGCCAACCAGAGGTTTCCGATGCTGGGAAACATTTTTTCGAAAAATGATGGACGTGGAAATGGAATTTTCGAAAAATTTACTGATTTTTGAGAAGTTCGAAAAACGAGCGAGAATTTTCCGAAGATTCGTGAATGCAAAAAAAATTGATGAATGAAAAAATCGTCACGGACGAGTACGGAAATTTCCGTTTGAGGTTAATAACGATTGCGAACGAGACACGATAAATATTCCACAATCTCCGAAGTTAATTAGAACGAAGAATTTTCATCATGATTCACGCAACGCTGATGAATACCGGTAAAAAAAAATACCGGCGAAGAAAAGGGGGTCAAAAAAGTGGGCAATGAAGTTTTTTTTGCGGGACAAAAAGTTTCGGGGGTTTTTCAAAAGTTTTTTCACAGCTGCTTCGATTAATTGAGTAGCCGGTGGAAAAATAAAGTTGGGAAAGAGGAAAAAAGGTGGAAAAGTTCTTACCGATGTTCCGCGAGATGCTGAAACTCACGGGAGTGGTTCACACACGTTTATCACGAGAGCTTGGCCAAATATGCCAAAAAAAAGACGAAGAATGTGTTTCCAACTTCTGAGGACGTCTTATAAAAGAACGGTCGACCGGGCTTTTTGTCAATGCTCGAAGAATGCGAAGAGACCGACAGAGCAAACGGAAAATTTGCTCCAATTTCCCGATAATTTTTGGTACCGAAAATCGCGAATGACAAAAATGCAAATTCCCGACAACGAAAAACTGTCCCTCGCGCGACAAAAGCGTAAACTAACCACCAAAATTATCTTATCGACTCCGCGCTGTTTATAATTGAAAATTTTTCATTATTATTATCGCCGTTGTAATTTTTTTTCGTATTATCGAGAATCGTAACGTCTAATCGCGATTCGTGCTTGGTCGGATTCGCAACGGATTCACCGGCCGCGATTTCAGCTCCGAGAGGTTATAATTCATGTCCGAATGATTGAAACACATGGGGGTTGCTCGCGTTAAGCTCGAAGAACGCGAACGAGCATAAATTTCGAAAGGAATTATTTGCGACGTGGAAAAAGGAGTGCGTGCAGAAATGGGAGGGAAAAATCGACATTTTGCCGTAGCCGCTGTGGTTTTTTTTGTGGCTTACTTTCGTCAAGGATTCCCGACGACGTTGGGACGAAAACGAAGGAAAGAGAAGGTTCGAAAATAATTTGGGAACGGGGACAGAAAAAGGACGAAATAAAAACGACTTACCAAATAAGGACGAGCTGAGAACTCAACAAACGGGAGTGGTTCGCACAACGCGCACGTAGACCCTCGTCCTCGATGACAAACGTGCCTGGACGATCGTTCAAACGCTGCTCGCACTCACACAAGCGTACGTACACATACGACGGGCGGGAACGTCGAATAGAGGGTAACGGTTTATGGCGTTGGTGATTGGAGGATATGAAATTGTCTTTTCTAATCCTGCTGACTTTTAACAACCGGTAATTGATTTAATTCGATAATCATAGCGTTATTTTTCGTGAAATTTCGCGATTTCAACCAACTCTCTTCGCGCCTCGATTCCCTAACGCAATTTTTTATTCCTCTCCGAGGATCCGCGATCGCGCTAACTTTGCCAACGAAAATTTTTATCGCTATCTGTCAATTCGTTGCTTCACACATTCACTCTGTGTGTGTGTGTGTGTGTGTTTTATTAAGGCACGCTACCACCATCCCCTAGAAATTCAAGAGACGCCTCGGACTGCGGTCGTCTCGCGAACTATCGCGGCCCATTTTGGTCGATTCGCGGGAAAAAGACTCGATTTGGCAAAAATCACTCAATTTTTTATTGATTTCTCTGTTTTTTTCGATTTTTCATTAGCCGCGTTACAATTTTGATTCGAAATGTATCCGTTGAGCCTGAAATCGAATTTTATTTCTCCGCTCGTCGCGCCGCAAACTTTGATACCGGCGGTCGATAAAGAAGAGCGCCGTATTTACCGACAGTCGGTCGGCCCGCGAGAAAATGTAAAAAATACAAAACTAAATATTAAAATTGCTGTAACAATGACGAACAAACGACGACCAAATGTTCAGAGAAAAGTTTCTAAAGTCGCGCGAACTATTTTAAAACGTTTATTTTTTTAGCTCTCGGACTGACCGCGGTGAATAAAAAAACGCCACCGTGCTCTGCCGCTCTGCTGCTCATGCCGCGGAGACCGCGGAGAGCGATAAAAACATTAGTATGCGTGCACACGGACAAGAAAGCATGGAATAATCACTGCCATCTTGTTTGTGTACATTCTGCGTGTTTTTGCTTGAATTAATCGAATCGTTATTAAATTATTTCGCAACGTTATATCCCACGAATTCCATTCTTGTGCATCTTTTCCAGGCAAAAAAAAGACAGTGCATTTTTGTGTAACATCAACGCGCGGCGTACCACATGACATTGCCCGCCTCAAGGTCTGTCTATTTACTTATATATAAATTTATATCTATATATAAACAGGCAAACATGTAGATACACTTGTCAATGAAAACACGAGCTTTCGCGTACGATTTTCTCGCGTTTCCGTGTGTTTTTCATCCGATTTCGCGTCTGCTCGTTAAATCCAAACAAATTATCGTTTGCATCGCGATGTGGAGTGTCGTGCGTGAAAATAAATCGCAAATTCGTTGAAACCGAGTTTGCTCGTGACGTTTTAATTCTCGAGTCGAAATGCGATGCAAAAATCTTGTCAATCGACGAAAATTGCAGCACGTTTCAAAGATTTCCTGTCACTTTGACTTGTCCATCGAATTTCTCGCTCCCGCGTGTTGTCCTTGTCGCAAAAATAAACAAAGTCGCATTCACGCGTGATTTTTCTCGTTCGATCGAACTGCCTGCAGGCAGGCAGGCAGGTGGGTGCTGGTCGAGCTTCCAAGTAAATAAAACTCTGCGAGTGCCATGAGTTCGCATCACCATTTGATGAACCCAACTTCTGGCGAAGTTGAGCACACCAATTTTCTCTCCGAAGACATCGGAGCGCTCTATCTCACTGACGATTATTCGGACGTCACTTTCCTCGTCTGCGGCCAGAGATTCAACGCTCACCGAGTCATTTTAGCCGCCAGAAGCCAATATTTCAGAGCTCTCCTTTTCGGAGGCCTCAAGGAATCTATGCAAGATGAAATCGAGCTCAAAGGCACCACGCTTTCCGCTTTCAAGGGTCTCCTCAAATACATTTACACCGGCCACATGTCTTTGGCAAGTTTGCGAGAAGAGGTGAGCATCAAAAACTTGAAAAAAGCTCAAAAATTCTCTTCTTTGCCACAGAAAATCCAAAATTACTAGAAAAATGCGAAATCATCAAATTTCTAATTTTCCTAAATATTCATTAATAAATTAACCAATTAATTCTTAATTAATTGACCAATTAATTATTAATTAATTGACCAATTAATGATTAATTAATTAACTGAAAAATGATTAATTAATTAACCGACGAATCATTCATTAATTAACGAAATAATCACTAATTGATTAACTGAGTAATCATTAATTGATTCGTTAATTAGTCATTAATTGATTAACCAAATAATCATTAATGGATCAACTAATGAATCATTAATTGATTAACTAATTGATTATTTTTCAATGAAATTGATTAATTATTAATCAAATTCATAATAAATTCATTAATTAGGCGTTAATAATCATAAATTCATTAATTAGTAATTAATAATGAAAAAATTGAATAGAAAATTAATTAATTGATTAACTAATTAATTATTTTTCAATGAAATTGATTAATTATTAATTAAATTCATAATTAATTCATTGATTAGGCGTTAAAAATCATAAATTCATTAATTAGTAATTAATAGGAAAAAAATTGAATTAAATTATCGAAAAAAAAAGATCAAAAAAATGAATGGAAAATCTAGACTGACTTGAGAGTTTTATTTGCATAATTTTTCAGTTGTTTACAAAAAAATTTACAGCGTTTTCGTAACATTTTTATTAGCAGAATGAAAAAAAAAAAATTTCGTTGCATTTCAATGACTTGAGTTTCAAGAAAAAATGGTTTTAATTGGTTTCAGGTAATTCTGGACATTCTGGGCCTGGCGCATCAGTACGGATTTCAGCATCTGGAAGTAGCGATTTCCGATTATCTCCACGACATATTAAAAATAAGAAACGTCAGTTTGATTTTTGACGCGACGCGTCTCTATCAGTTGGATCGCTTGACCAAAGTTTGTCAAGAATTCATGGACAAACATGCCTCCGAAGTTATGCAACACGAGAGCTTTTTACAATTGAGTCCGAGCGCGCTGTCCGAACTCGTCGCCAGAGATTCTTTCTACGCGCCTGAAATTGACATTTTCACGGCGGTCCAGGCCTGGATCAAGGCGAATCCCGATGTCGATCCTGCCAGAGTGCTGGGTTCGTTTTTTTCCGAGATTTTTAGCGATCTAATTCGGATTAATAAACTTTTTAATCGGCTTTCTTGAACCTCGATCGCTTGTTTTTACCTCAAGGTCAAGTGAGGCTGTGCCTCATCGCCATTACCGATTTACTCAACGTCGTCAGGCCAACCGGCCTCGTCTCACCCGAAGCGATTCTCGATGCCATCGCTGTTCGCACACAAACTAGAAACTCCGAATTAATCTATCGCGGACGTTTGCTCGTCGATGAAAATGTCGCACACACGAGACACGGCGCTCAAGTCTTGCAGGGCGAGATGCGGAGCTTCTTACTCGATGGCGACACCCACAATTACGATATGGAACGAGGGTATCGATTTCCATTCAAATTTACTCAAACCATCGCTTAACTCTACGCGGATCGATTTTTTATGGCACCTCCGATCATGTCGGGCTTTTTCCTCCTGTCATTAACGTCTCACGGATTCAGAGAGAAAAAAAATCAAAATTTTCGAAAAAAACGTTTTCGCCAGGGTCAAAAAGACAACAAAATCTGAAAAAATTATGCAAAACTCTCTTCATCTTCATTTTTGAAAACAAAACGTTTTAAAAAATAAAATTTCCATAGAAAAAAATTGTCGCCTGAGTCAAAATACCCACTTGATCGGCGGAGAGAAAAAAATCTAAAAAAATTATGCAAAACTCACTTTATCTTTATTTTTGGAAACAAAACGTTTTAAAAAATTTAATTTTCATAGAAAAAAATTGTCGCCAGGGTCAAAAAGACCCGAATGATCCACCCAGACTTAATTTTCCATTCAGATTGAATAACTCGCCTAATAATTCGGCAATTCGTACAGGTACACGCGTCACGCGATAACCGATTCTCAAGAACACGGAATCCTCATAAAACTGGGCACTCAGAGCATCATCAATCACATAAAAATGTTATTGTGGGATCGCGACTTGCGTTCCTATTGTTATTACTTGGAGGTAAATTGAATCAAGTCAGCAGCAAAAATGCGCGCAAATTTTTAGTGAAATTCCGTTCAATGGAAATACAACAATTAGGATTGATTTGGGAAACTTTGCTCTCAGGTCTCGATCGATCAAAAGGACTGGGTCCGGATAATCGACCATTCGGAATATTTTTGCCGGAGCTGGCAGTATCTTTACTTCGAGCCGAGAGTGGCCCTTTACATTCGAATCGTCGGAACAAACAACACGGTCAACAAAGTGCGATTTTTCCCCTCAAAATCGGCAAAAATCTCAAATCATTGAAAATGAAAATCATTTTCTTCCTTTTTCAAGGTTTTTCACATCGTCAGCTTCGAGGCTTATTACACGAATCACACAGAAAAATTGCACAAGGGTTTCGTCGTGCCAACGCAAAATGTCGCGACGATGGAACGAAGCGCGAGCGTTACCGAAGGAGTTTGCAGGTTTTTTCACACTCGAGTCCCTTCGCTGAAATTCGGCCAGAAAATCGATCAATTTAACAATTTTTCCTATTCACAGATCGAGAAATGCTCTTCTGAACGGCGACACCTCGAACTACGATTGGGACAGCGGATACACGTGCCATCAGCTCGGATCCGGTTCCATTCTCGTCCAGCTCGGCCAGCCATACATAATTGATTCCATGCGGTAATTGACCAAACCAATAAATACCGATCTCGCGAAAATTCAAAATTTTCGATTTTTCCGTCACATTTAGTTTCCGGGTCGCTAAAAAAATTTAATCGACGAAGCCTCGCAATTTTTGGCTCCGTTTTTGATAAATTGCATGAAATCATGAATCTCGTTGCGTTCGTCAACGATGCGAACTTCGGAATCGAAATCGCGCCGATGCCGACGGCGCCACGTGCATTTTTGATAGTTTGTTGAATTTTTTTTTTTTCTTTTTCAATTTTACCGATGAGATTCTTAATCTAGAATGAAAAACGAGATTCAAAATGCTCTTTCGTTTTTGACGATTCGACCATTTTTCACAAAGTTACAGGCCCCGGAAAATTAATTTGAAAAACTCGAAATTTTACTGTTTCGTTAATTTTTGTTGCCGAGTGCAGTTTGTTGCTGTGGGATTGCGACGATCGTTCGTATTCCTACTACGTCGAGGTATCGAAAAACTTGTGGGACTGGGAAAGAGTCGCCGATAAAACGCGGGAGGCTTGTAAATCTTGGCAGACTCTTCGGTTTCATCCGCCCCGTCCTGTCGTCTTTTTGCGGATCGTGGGAACGCACAATACGGCGAACGAGGTTGGGCTTTGAGCAGAAATTTTTGTGGCAATTCGTCGATATTTCGGCCTGTAATTTCCTTTTTTTTGTGTTTTTCCTTGATCAGGTTTTTCACTGCGTACATTTCGAGTGTCCGGCGCAAGTGGATCCGGACGAGGAGAAAAAATCGCCGGTGCGAAAAGGAGGGAGATCGCGAGGGAGCGATCTCGAAGGGATTCCGCCGCCACCGCCACCGGAAACGGCGACGGAGGCAGTGAATATCGATCAAGAGGATAACGGCTCGAATCACGGTTCGACCGCGTCGGCTGCAATGGCCTAGAAAATCGCACAAAGCTCGCTCGACCGTTGAATCGTTGGTGAAACGCAGACACGAAAAAAAAAAAATTGCGTTTTTACGCAAAAATCGATATTGCCGAGTTCTAGACTCGGCAAAACTTGATCGTCCCCTCGAAAGACCGTGTAAAAAGTTGAAAAAAGCGTCGAAATCGAGAAAAGCACCAAATTGTATACGAAATTAATTTTTCATTTTTAAACGAAATTTCAGACTCGAAAAAACTTGCGAGTTTTCACGGAAATCGTCGATTTTACGTATAAACGTACCGCGACCGTATTTTTAATTGTCCCCGATCCTAAAACACGAGTCGGACTCGTCACTACCGGTGAAAGGCCCAAAAATAAATCATTGAGAGATCCCGAGTGTCATTCTTTTCAAGATTTTCAAGGTCAAATTTCGATCGAGCCTGTCGCGATCGAGCAGCCGATCCACACGTGCTTGCTTCATCAGTATTTGTCTTTATAAGCTTTTTCTCCGTCTGACTAGCTACGCGCCGTTCAAACTCGGTTATAGACAACGCGAAAGACTAAACCTCGTCTAAATCATGAGCAAAACTTACCTACCTGTAAATATAGCGTACGTAGGATCTTTATTTTTCTAGTCTCCTCCTTATGACGGTGAGATTATGTTACCGAACGACTATCTATGAAATTTAATATAAAAACTGAATGAATACGAAAATAAATGTATGAAAAGCACCGAAGAATCGCACACCATTCCCAAAAATCCTTCCAGCAACCTAAAAAAGTGCTGCAAATTGAAATTTGCAAATTGCTTCCTCATGGTGCACGGTAAAACGATTTTTCGAAAAACTAATATTTTCGTAAAATTCAAAAACCCATAAAATTTAAACCGCTCAACCGATATTTCCCAAATGCAATACCAACCTTCC
This sequence comes from Diadegma fenestrale, assembly GCA_037043255.1. Classification (NCBI taxonomy): domain Eukaryota; kingdom Metazoa; phylum Arthropoda; class Insecta; order Hymenoptera; family Ichneumonidae; genus Diadegma; species Diadegma fenestrale. Next base: position 14,506,923 of record CM073317.1, read on the forward strand.
TATTATGATACTCTAATTATAAAAACAAAATTAGTAATAAATCTTGAAATTTGCGAAAGTTAGAGCGGTGACACCATTTTTTTGAAAATTTCAAAATGCTGTAGAATTCGAATTTTTCTAGCGATCCGGACAAAATTCTCAGCAAACGAAGAGCTGGTATAGATTAACATCTGTGCAAAACTAGAGCCTTGTAGCTCAAACCGTTCTCGAGTTATAACAATTTGAATTTTACAGTGCCAGCACATACACACACACATCCGGACATTTTTTCTAAATATGATTTTTGGACGCTTTGGGACATTTTAAGCACATTAACATTGAAAACTGGAAAAAAAAAATTTTCACCGTCACAAAGCTTCCTCCATGAGGAAGCAAAATCAAGGAAAACCGCTCAAACGCTAATTTAAAATTCAAATTTCCCGCCCTTTTCATAAGTCCGCCAATTCACTTACCGACCGTCAGTGACCGAGACGCGGCGCGTCCATGGCCGCTCCGAAATGTTTCTAAGGTTGGCTGCAATGATTTCAAATAAGTTGCACCGTTGCGAGGATGGACGAGGACGCTCGTTCCGCGGGGATTCATAGTTGTTGTCGTTGCGAGACAAATTTACTCATGAAATAAGTAGTCGCGTCGGTTTTATCGCGTTTTTCATATCCGGACGACTAAACTATTTGACAAAGTGCAATTTTAGGCTCTTCTTAACTCTTCCTAAGCTCCGTGCAAATATATATGTATATAGATATATAGAAACGTTAAAACTCACGTGTTTTCTGAGTGGCGCGCGTAGTCAAAACACAACAACAATTCGACTCTGTACAAGGGTCCAAATCTCGTTTTTTCCTCCAATCTCTCGTGCATTTCGAGGATCATCACGATGAACGAATTCGAATTCAAAGAATTCTCCATTCCTCTCGACAAGGACGAATTGCTTCATTCCCGAGCCAGCAGTTATTCCGTCACCGATATTGTGCCATCCGGCTCCTTGGCTCAGGCTCTCGATGGTAAAAAACAACATTTTCATGCCCCTCGAAATTTCAATAAAATCTCAAAATTCTTCGTCGACGTCTTCTGCAACCGATTTTCGCGTTTTGCCCGTTCCATTCGCTCAGGAAAATCATTTAATTCACAGCGACAAGGCCCGCGCTCCAGAAGGATGGACCCAAATTTATTCTCCAACATTTCGACACTTTCTTCTCCGTCATCATGCACGGCAAAAAAGTCCATTTCACCTTGACCATGCGCGCCTTCGACAGAATTCTCAAAGGTAAATTTCGCAAACTCTTTCCTACGATTCTCGCCGCCAGCTACGCAGACGCGTCAATTTTGACCGCCGGGTCAATTTGACCCGAGTGTGAAAAACGTTGTTTCTTACATTCTGCGCAATTCTGAGCCTTCAGGTCAATTTGACCCGAGTGTGGAAAATCCTCATTTTTTCCATTTTTTTTCTCGCCCAACCCGTAGCGACAAACGCCTTGGTCGAGGAAATGGAAATTTTGTTCGACGGAGCCAACAACGCGATTGTTAACGAGGACAGAACTTTTTACCTCTGCGTCAATAAAATGTACGCGTATCTCTTGTCCTCGCTGGCCTGCTACATCGAGGACGACATTTGCAAAAATGCCGCTACAGCCAACATGGGAAAAGTGCGTAAAAATCAATTTCCCGTTGCCTCGATTTTCCCTCGTTTCACAGAAACGTCACTCGTCGTTTTCGTTGCAGAAGAAAAAAACCAAGTCCGACGCGGAAGAGGATTGGGAAATCGGCAAGCAAAAAGCGCTAGAAATAATTTACAGGTGGCTCCAATTGCCGCTGCACAAACTGTGGACGCCGCCCATCGTGGAAGATTTGTTTGTCACGTAAGTTCACACTTTACCGATCCCCGAAACGCAGCTGCAAATTTACAGGATTTTTTTTTATATCGCTTTACAGAGTTCTCGCACAATTTTGCTACAAAGTTCTGGAACAGAACAGGGACGCGAAGCAGAAAAATATGAGAGAGACGATTTTCAAGGCAAGAATTTGCTGCAGAATAAAATTTGAGTCAGGATTTTAATTGGAAATTTTCTGATAATAATTTTACTGGATTTTTGCAGATTTTGGGGACCCTCGTCAAAAGATACAATCAGGGAATTACCTGCGTCGTAAGAATAATCCAAGTACGTTTTTTTCGTCTTTTCTTTACAATTTTTACAAATGTTTTTCCCTTTTTTGCGTTTTTATGACAAATTTCGATTTGTACTCAGTTGGTCAAATTGTACGACACTCTCTGCGCGCCTTTGGCCGCCGGTGTCGTCCACATGGTTTCGTCAACCGGATGTGTCGGTTTTATCAAGGAAATGGTACGCGAAATTGGTCAGAGCGAACCCGGCGAAGCTGACGCTCGTAACATTTCGACGTTTCTCGAGACTGTCGCTTCCGAGAGACCGGATCTCGTGCTTCCCATTCTCGACGATATAGCGGAGCATCTGACGAGCGAGGTAATTATTTTATTCCTCAATTAATTAACATTTTTCATCAAACACAATTTAAACAAAAAAAGTGAAAAATTTTCAACTCCATCATTTTTCGCACTTTTCAAATATTTCGCGAGCACAGAATTTCTATTTTTGCCCGATTTTCTTCAAAAAAAGGGAAAAAATTTCCGCTCCCTTTTTTTTCGTGCTTTTCAAATATTCCCCAAGCACGGAGATTTTTATTTTATTCCCGAATTACTATTTTTGCCCGATTTTCTTCAAAAAAAGGAAAAAATTTCCAACTCCGTAATTTTTCTCGCTTTTCAAATATTTCGCAATCAGCGAGATCATAATTTTTTTTCCAAATGACTATTTTTCCCCAATTTTTGTCAAAAAAGGAAAAAAACTTCCAACTCCCTAATTTTTCTTGCTTTTTTAACATTCAGAGAGCAGCGAGATCATAATTTTTTTTCCGAATTACTATTTTTGCCCAATTTTTGTCAAAAAAAGCAAAAAAATTTCCAATTCCCTCATTTTTCTTGCTTTTCAAATACTCCGCGAGCAGCGATATCATAATTTTTTTTCCAAATGACTATTTTTGGCCAATTTTCGTCAAAAAAGGAAAAAAATCCTCAACTCCCTTATTTTTATGGCTTTGAAATCATTTTTTTTTCCCGAATTACTATTTTTGCCCAATTTTTGTCAAAAAAGGAAAAAAATCCTCAACTCCCTTATTTTTCTGGCTTTTTGAATATTTCGCGAGCAGTGCTATTCGATGCGAAATTGCGTGCTCGGCGTCATTGGAGCGGTCGTGCTCGGTGCGCTCACCGGCGACGATTTGGACGAGGAAAAGAGAGAACAACGAGACGATTGTTTGAAAAATTTGGAGGAACATATTCTCGATTGTCACGCGTACGTGAGATCGAAATGTTTGCAAATATGGCAACGACTTTGTTGCCAAGGCGCTGTCCCCCTTCAGAGACAGTGCAGCCTCCTGAGCGCCGTTGCTCTCCGGCTCGAGGACAAAAGTGCCAACGTCCGGAAACAAGCTCTCCAATTGTTGCGGGCCTTGCTGCAGGGCAATCCGTTTGCCGCGAAGGTAAATGAGCGAAAAAAACGATTTTTCCCCTTGGCTCACCGAAAAATCCCAAAAACAATGCAAATTTTTTTTTTTTCGCTCGCGATCGTTGTTTATTTTTTATTATTCGCTCTCAGCTCGACCAAGGCGACTTTCGCAAACAACTCGAAGAGGCAACGACAAAGTTACGCGAGCTCCAAGTCGCTGTGGCGAGTTTGAGCACGCGTGGCGATTCCCATCGCTTGGAATTGTGGAAATCCCTCATGCCCCAAATCCGCGTCGCTATCAGTAAAATCGCCGCCGAGCAATCAGGTAAAAAAAAAAATAACGAAATTAATATCGATTTTCGGTCTCGCAACAATTTTTCTTTGACCTTCAGTTTTTAATTCGCCAATAATTTTCACCGGCCGACACTGCGTGTCAACTTGTCGAGTGCATGGGTCAATCTGACCCGAGGCATTTTTCGAATCGTTTTAATTCGGAAAATGCGCAATTTTTCAATTTTTTTACCCTATTTTTTCGATTTTATTTATTTATTTTATGAGAACGAGAATTAAATGCCAAAATATTCGATAAGAGAAAAATTTTGGGGTCAAAATGACCCAGAGTGTACTCGAAGGGCTAATTTTTGGGTCATTTTTGGGTCTAATCAAAAAATAATCGATTTCGTTGCATTTTAAATCGTCTCGTCGATTTTTTCCTCGTAAATTTCAAAATGTTCATCGAGCCAAAATAATTGTTCGTTGACAGAGGAAAGAGAAGATTCTGACGATAGTTCGGACGAAAGAAACGAAATTGAGACGGACGTGGCGTTCGAGAAGGTTCGTAGGTTGCTGCTGGACGAGAAAGTGGTCGAGGCCGTTACTTATTTGAAGAAAATTTGTCACCATCTACCTGGAGCTGCAGACATGTCAGAAATGACGGTCGAAGGAAAAGAAAATTGTTTTTTCCTGTTTTTGCTCAAGATTTTCGTAGAGTCCGAGGTCGGAGACGAGCCGAATAACGACGAGAACGAGGATCCCGAAAAATCTGGACGCACGGAGGCTCAAAAAGCCGCTAAAAACAAAGAGCTCAAAAAATGCAAAGAAGAACTCTCGACGCAGAGGAGACTCGTGAAATATTTGAGTGTGAGTCCCACGAGCTTTTTTTATTTTTTTATCAACGCTTCACCATCACAAAACGACTTTATTCAACCAACTGACAGTTTTTTTTATTTAATTTGCTATTTTTAACTTTTCCCCATCCAAACGCGTGTCGATTCGAGTCACGTTTCGTTAAAAAGTCGCCAAAATCAAGTTGCAGAAAAAAATGTATTCAGGATTTTTTTTGCAGACAGCCAGAAAGGCCAGGAGCCGAAATTTCTTGAGAAAAATCCTAAACACATTTTTTTGCGACTCGTAAACGAAACGCGACTCGAATCAACAAGCGTTTGGATGGGAAAAGTTAAAAATTTTGAATGAAATATCTGAAATTTTTGACGTAAGTAAATTTTTAGTTTTGGTATCGAGAATTTTCAGACAAAATTATTAAAAAATCCTAAATAAAATAATTTTTTCCTGATAATTTATCGTTTTACCGCGTTTTTGACTAATTTTTTGACTGGAAGCGAAATTGCCCCAGGCCACGCGATCCTGCGCTAAAAAACGAAAAGAATGAACCCAAGTTGAGCATTTTTCGTTAAATTTTAAGGGAGATGTGAATTTTTCAAAATCGGGCTCGTTCGGAGTCAAAAAAAAGGCCATGAGCCGAAATTTTTTCCGAAAAATCCTAAACACAATTTTTGCGACTCGAATCTACACGCGTTTGGATGGGAAAAGTCAAAAATTGTGCAGCAAAAATTTTCTTCACAGGAAAAATGATTAAAAAATCCTGAATAAAGTAATTTTAAGTAATTTTAGAAAAAACGTTAAAAAATCGATCGTTGTTATGAAAGTTTCTGAAAAATTTCGCAGAATTGTTTGGACTTTGCGAAACAATTGGAAAACGCGATTCCCGTGATCGAAAATTTGCTGTTTTCGACAACAGCCGGCGACGCCGTCGAGGCTTGTACGTTCCTCGGCACAGCTTATCAGTTTGGCGTGCCAAACGCTGTCGTCGGGGTCCGGAAAGCTCTGTTTCAAGTTATGAGTCGCGATCAATCGGTGCGAAACAACGTCGCGACCGTTTACAAAGAGATTTATCTCGAGTCGAACGGGCCCGATCAATCCTCGAGGCAAAAAGCTTTGAATTCGGTGAACGGGCTGATCGACCTTTTGAAGGGACTCGAGCCGGGCCAAAGTCCAGCCTTGGCGCAGCTCATGAGAACGTGGCGCGAGACCAAAGCCCTCGAAGCTCAAGAGATTCAGGTTCGCATTTCATTTTCCCGTCTGCTCGTTCGAACGCCTGAAAAATCGTCAAATTCCCTGAATTTTCATGTTTTTTCGCTTCCATTTGAATCTGAAGGTCTTGTGGGAAAAATTCTCGATGAAAATCCCGGACACTCGAGCGGAGGAAAGCCGAGCCGCGCTCGCTTTGTTAACGATGGTCGCCTCGGACGAGCCTTCTTTACTGAGCGAGGGAAATCTCGACGTAGTCATCAAAGTCGGTCTGGGACCTCGAGCCAAAGAGGATTTGCTGCTGGCCCGAGACACTTGTAGAGCGTTACTAAAAATTCGCCCAAGTTCCAACGACGCGAGCAAAGCCCCGGTCAAGTGAGTAAATTTAATTAAAAATAAGAAAATCCTATTTAGAATAAAAATAAACGGTTAATGACTCGGCAATTTCTCTTGCGTAGATTCCCCAACGACCATCCAATGTTTCAAGAAATTGTGTCGATCATGAAGGATCGTTTCACCAGCACGAAGGACGATGGATACATTTCCTTCGTTACGGACGCCATAAACTCCGTTTACCACGTAAGCCGAATTTCTAACAATTAATCACAATCAATGGCCATTCAAAACCATCAATAACCAGGAAAAACCATAAACACCATTAAAAAAACATCAATAACCACTGATAAGGATTGAAAACCATAAATAACCATCAATGACCATTAAAAACCATCAATAACCATCGATAAGCATTGAAAACCATGAATAACCATCAATGACCATGAAAAACCATAAATAACCATCAATGACCATTAAAAATCGTCAATAACCATTTATAAGCATTGAAAACCATAAATAACCATCAATGACCATTAAAAATCGTCAATAACCATTGATAAGTATTGAAAACCATAAATAACCATCAATGACCATGAAAAACCATAAATAACCATCAATAACCATCAAAAATCGTCAATAACCATTGATAAGCATTGAAAACCATAAATAACCATCAATGACCATTAAAAATCGTCAATAACCATTGATAAGTATTAAAAACCATAAATAACCATCAATGACCATGAAAAACCATAAATAACCATCAATAACCATCAAAAATCGTCAATAACCATTGATAAGTATTGAAAACCATAAATAACCATCAATGACCATGAAAAACCATAAATGACCATTAATTATCATTAAAAATCATCAACAACCATTGATAAGCATTAAAACCCATAAATAACCATCAATAATCATCAAAAACCATCGATAACCATTGATAGGCATCAAAAACCATAAATAACCATAAATAATCATAAAAAACTATCAATGACCATTGATAAGCATTAAAAACCATAAATAACCATCCATAACCATCGATAAGCATTAATAATCAGCAATGAACATTGATAAATATTAAAAACCATAAATATTCATAAAAAAACCATGAATAACGATTGATAACCATTAAAAGCAAAGTTGAAAAAAACCACGAAGCTCATTTGACAAAAAGTGATTGAAATTGATGAGAAAAATGTTGCTAACTTTTAGCTCGCCAATAAACCTGATGCCTTGATGAAAGACGTGCTTTTGGATCTCAGTGCAAAAAGCAATTTAACTACCCAACCAAATAAAGAGCCTGCATCACAAGAAATCGACTCGGAAAACTCTACGTCGTCGAACCTTCCGAATTATCATTTGTTGGCGAGATTATTGTACATCGTTGGTCACATTGCCATTCGACAAATGGTTTATCTCGATAACGCCGTCTACAAGGAATTGAAACGTCGCAATGCAATCAGAGAATTGAAAAAAGGCAATAAAGCGAAGGACAGCGTGGGAAGCAATAATTCAGCACCGAATAATCCCGTTTCCACGCCGGTCGTTGCGCCGAGAAAAAGTAGCGTCGCGACGCCTGCGAGCGCTCGACAAACTCTGCGGAATAAGGAGGTGAGAAAAATTTTCAAATTCATTTCGTATTTTCGTTAAAATCGATTTTTTTTTTAATTTTTCTTTCCAAAATGCATTTTTGTCGGAATAGCAAGCGAACAGCACGACCCACGAGGACAACGGCGAAGAAGTTCTCGAGGGGGCAACGGCGGACGACGCGGACGCCGAATTCGTGATCGCAGCGCTGGAAAATGACATCGTGAATGGCCAAGGAATCCTCGCAAAATTTGTGTGAGTATAAAAATGCGAATCAACTTTTTATCGTCTCGAAAAAATTGGAAATTTGACCGAATCGAATTTTCCTGGATCGATATGCGAATTCTTAGGCCTGTCGTACTGGACGTTTGTCGTCATCCCGAAAAATACAACGACGAACAATTGCAAGCGAATGGAGTTTTAGCTCTGAGTAAAATGATGACCGTGAGCTCGTCCTTTTGCGTCGCTTCGCTTCAACTTTTAGTCACCATTATGGAAAGGTCACCCTATCCAGGAATCCGCGCCAATGTTCTAATCGGGATGTGCGACTTGACCACCAGATTTCCCAATCAAGTCGAACCTTGGTCCGGCCACATTTACGGCAGGTCAGTCAAAATACAGAATCATTTTCTACCCTCCAAAAAACTCATTTCTTGCCTTTTCATTTATTTATTATTTATTAATTAATCAATTAATTCATTCATTTACAATTTATTTATTATTAATTAATTAATTCATTTATAATTTATTTATTATTTATTTATTATTAATTGATTCATTCATTTATAATTTATTTATTTATTTATTATTTATTTATTTATTTGTTATTTTATTTTGATTTTTTTATTTTTTTGTTATTTATTCCGAAAATGCGTTCCAGACTTCGCGACGACAGCGTAAAAGTTCGCCGGACTTGCGTGAGAATGTTGTCGAATCTGATAATGCGAGAAATGATAAGAGTGAAGGGTCAAGTATCAGAATTGGCGTTGACACTGATGGATTCCGACGAGCAGATCCGAGCGGAGACGAAACAATTCTTCAAAGATTTGTCAAACAAGGGAAACGCACTGTACAATTCGATGCCCGACATTCTCTCGCGACTCACCGATCCTGACTTGAATCTCGAGGAAAATGATTTCCAAGATATTCTCAAGCAAGTTTCCTCTCTCGTTTTCGTGCAATAATCATTTTTTATGCTTTTCCGACGTTAGTTCTAACCGAAAGTATTTTCAACAGATACATTTTGGGACTTATGCAGAGCCAGAGGCAAATTGACACGATTATCGAAAAATTGTGCTCGCGATTCATCTTGGCAACGACCGAACGCCAGTGGCGAGATCTTTCCTACTGTCTGTCGCTTCTCCAATTCAGCGGAAAAAGTGAGAATTCGATTCAAACCCAAAAAACGTCCTCAAATTTCAATTTTTTCGTTACAATCGATAATTTTTAATTAGTCAATGATAATCAATCAAAATTAATTCTATTAATTACTAATTAGTAGTTAAATTGCTAATTAACCAATTAATTAGTAATTAATTGCCAATTAATCAATTAATTAGTAATTAATTACTAATTAAATTGCTAATGAATGAATTAATTGCTAATTAACTTGCTAATTAATCAATTAATTAGTAATTAATTGCTAATTAACTTGCTAATTAATGAATTAATTACTAATTAATTGCCAATTAATCAATTAATTGCTAATGAAATTGCTAATTAATCAATTAATTGCTAATTAAATTGCTAATTAATCAATTAATTAGTAATTAATTGCCAATTAATCAATTAATGAGTAATTCATTGCTAATTAATCAATTAATTGCTAATGAAATTGCTAATTAATCAATCAATTGCTAATTAAATTGCCAATTAATCAATTAATTAGTAATTAATTGCTAATTAATCAATTGATTAGTAATTAATTAATTTATTCGTCTACTAATAAATTGATGGGAATTTTTTTTATTTCGCAAGGCATTCGAAAACTTACGGAAAGTTTACCGCTCCTGAAAGACAAGATTCATCACAAATCGGTACAAAAGTCGCTGACGACGATAATCGAACACACGAAGAAAAAGGTCGAGGCAAAGACCGCGTGTATTGAACTGGAGGAGAAAATCCAAGAATTATTGAAAACCACGGAAGCACCGAACGAGCCTGTGGACGATCGCGAAGCGATGCCTCCGCCGCCGGTTCCAAGGCTGAGGAAACCGTCGCGGAGACAGAAAAATCGAAGAAACAGCAGCAGCGAAGAAGAGGAAAATATTAACGACGACGAGGACGACAGCGACTCGGAAAACGATGCAGAAAACAGTAATTTTTTGTCACCAGAATTTGCGAACTCCATTTTCATGTTTTTTTCGATTTTTTATTCATTTTTTATATTTTTTTTTAGGGAAAAAGACGCTGCCGGCCGGAAGGTCGAGAACTCGCAGTGGAAATTCTTGCAAAACTGCAGACTCGAGCTCGGACTCCGAGGAAGAAGAGACGGAAACCCCGTCGAAAAGGACTCCGAGAAAAACGCCCAGAACTCGTGAGTTCCATTCGAATTTTTCGTTCCCGAACGGTGACCTTGAGTCAAAAACGAGTTTTCAAATCGTTTTACCGGATTTTCCACCAATTTTTCGACTCGGAGCAAATCTGCCCGAGGCTCACGCGATTCTGCATTAAAAAACGAAAAGAATGAGCCCAAGTTGAGCTCTTTTCGTCAAATTTTACCGGAGATATGAATTTTCCAAAATTTTGGTACAGAAAAAAGTAAGGCCGAGTCTCATTAATCGCAAACGACTTAAAAAACAATTGAAATTTAATTAGCAGCGAAAAGTTCGGAGAAGAGGAAAAAGCCGGCGGAGCCATCGACTCCGACGCCCTCGAAAACAAAAAGAAACAAGCAATACGAATCTCCAGCCCCGAGCACACCGTCAGAAACTTCAGGCCGAAGAACGTCGTCCAGAACGAAAAAGCCCGTCTCTAAATTACGCTAATTATAGACAAAACTTGATTTTCGAGACTCCAAACTGTGGCCTTGAGGGTGAGAAAATGAATTTTTCCGATTTTTTTTTAGTCTTTTCGTTTTATTGACAAAAAAATCCAGAGCCAATAGTTTTTCGATGGCATTTTTTAATTTGTTTTTGGATCCTTTGAATTTTTACGGTAGATCGCGACTCCCACTGCGTTTGAATGACATCGAACGCACTTCGCTCGACGGGGATGACGCAGTTGGTTGGCCACTCGATGATTGTTGCTTGCAAGACGATTTTCCATTGTTCGATGACGAAGACGAGGCCCCCATCGGCGTTGGACTCTGCGAAAGCGAAGCTCTGTCGTCGTTCATTGATTTTTCACGTTCCAAACGTTGTTTGCTGAATCGACCCATTCCCGGACGATAAATCTCCATGGCCGGTCGATCCTATTGGAATTATACAAATTATAGTTTTTTTTTTTCAAAACTCTATTAGAGGAGAAACACGAATAGATTATATTTTAAGAACATTAAAGATATTTCTGTACTGAAGCCAAAAGAAACGATGAACCTAAAAGAAGGTGACATTTTTTTTCCAGTTTTCAATGTGCTTAAAATTTCCCAAAACATCGAAAAATCGTTTCTAGAAAAAATGTCTGGATGGCACTGGAAAATTCAAACGTTCATAACTCGAGAACGGTTTGAGCTACGAGGCTCCCGTTTTGCACAGATCTTAATCCATACAAACTCTTCGTTCTCTGAGAATTTTGTCGGAATTGCTCAAAAAATACGAATTCTACGGCATTTTGAAATTTTCAAAAAAAGTCTGTCACCGCTCCAACTTCCGCAAATTTCAAGATTCATTACTAATTTTTTTTTTTATGAATAGAGTATCATAATACGAAGGTTGGTATTGAATTTGGAAAATATCGGTCGAACGATTTGAATTTTATGATTTTTCGAATTTTACGAAAATCAGAGTTTTTCGAAAAATCGTCCAACCGCTTGAATTTTTGCAAATTTTCTAAGATATTGTGTACAAGGCCGTACTTGCTCTTTACTTTCTAGAAAAGTTGTCGAAATTATGTAGTTTAAAAGGCAAATACAAAAAAAACGGAATTTTGTCGGAATCGCTAAAAAAATACGAATTCTACGGCATTTTGAAATTTTCAAAAAAAGTCCGTCACCGCTCCAACTTCCGCAAATTTCAAGATTCATTACTAATTTTTTTTTCATGCATAGAGTATCATAATAGGAAGGTTTGTATTGAATTTGGGAAATATTGATTGAACGGTTAAAATTTTATGATTTTTCGAATTCTAGAAAAATTTGAGTTTTTCGCAAAAATTGTCCAACCACTTGAATTTTTGCAAATTTCCTAGTTTTTTTCTTTACCTTGTTGCGAATTCTCCGTTCCAAACGCGGATCCTTCTTGTTTTTAGTTTTATAGTGATTTTCATTCCTCCGTAGATTTTCCTGCTCCCCACCATCGAGAGATTTGTGACGTCTTAAGCGACTTCCGTCCTCGGCTCCGCCTCCCTCGGCACCGCTTTCCAGGGAACTTCTCCTTTGTGCCATTTTCGCAAGCTTTTTCGTCAACGCACAATCGTCGTCTTCGATGCTGTCGCTCTCGTGAAATTTGGAGCGCGAATCTCTATCGAAATCGTGATCTTTGCGGTGATGCGGTAGTTCTGAAATTTTTGCAGAAAATCGCATTAATTGAGGAAGGAACGAAAAAATTGGTAAAATAAGAAAAAATTCTTTACCTCCCGCCAAATCGAGCTCGAGTCTAGATCGCGACGTTTCGGTCTCGAAAATATCGAGTCGCTGGTGCGTAGAGCCAACAATTGAATTTTCACTGGTCGAGGGTTCGCTGGGAATTGTTGATTTAACGAGAATTTGTGAAACGTCTAAATTTTTGTCTTTTTTGTCAAAATTCTCACGTTCTTCTTTCTTGTGGGCGGCAGATCTGTTGGGATTTCCTTTGGTGCTTGCGTCGCCGCCACCGCCTGCGGCTCTTTTGCTCTCAGCCAATTTTTTCTTCTCCAGCCTCATTTTCTCGTAACTTTTGCCGCGTTTTTCCTCAAGTTTTTTTTCCTTCGTCTCAACGGTCGCGTCGTCTCTCGCATCGTTTTTTCTCTCTTTCTTGCCATATTTAGCCTCGAATTTTCTCTCCTCTTTCGCGCTTTCTCGATCCTCCGCCGGTTTCCGGTCCCTCGTTTCCGGCGCCTCGTCCTTCGACTCGTTTTTGCTTCTGTCCTTCTTTCCGTATTTGTTCTCGTACCAATTCCCATCCTTCGACACCGCCTGCTGATGATCTTTGTCTTTTTCTTCCCTCTTTCCGTGAGATCGCTTCTCCTCGTTTCGCTGCTTTCCATGCTTCGTCTCTCTCGTTCTCTCCTCTCCTCCCCGCTCTCCACTCAACGTTTGTTGCCGTTGCTTACCCTGCTGTTGCTGTTGCTGCAATTTAACGTCCCTATCACGTCCACCGCCTCCTCCTCCTTTTTCTCGACCTCTCGATTCTCTCTTGTTTCGGGATTTCGCCTCCTTCGACGTTTGCTGCTTCTCTTTATCGTCTTTCGTAACTTCCTTCGTCTCGCGACTCGAGTCTTTTTCCATTTCGGGATTCTTCAGAACCTGAAATGTCGATTCCAAGAAAAAAAAACGCTTTTTTCATCAAAATTTTGTTGCCAATTTACTCTTTTCCTGGGAAATCAAGTTTTTACGAATTTTGAGAATTTTTTGACCCTGGAACGGTGACCTTATTTTTTTTTCCTGTTTTTTTTGTTGCCCATTTTGAAAAATTCATATCTCCGGTAAAATTTAACGAAGAGGGCTCACCCGGGGCTCATTCTTTTCGTTTTTTAATGCGGAATTGCTTCGAGTCGAAAAATTGATCAAAGATGCGATGAAACGGAGGGAGAACGGGATTTTGAGTCGTCCGGGCTCGTTTTTGGCCCTAAGTTACCGTTCCAGGGTCGAAATTTGTCATTTTTACTAAATGGATAAAGTGAAATGCCTACGTAACACAAATTTGGTCTTCCTGTGAAGAATTGCTTAGTCCGTTGAAAATAGTGATAAGAAAATTCGAAAAATGTTCATTTTTGATAACGTGGATTGGACGAATTAATCGCAATGGTTTTCTCTTCGATCGGGCACGGCCGTGCAGCTCTTAGATTTCGGCACCGTTAACGACATTTCGGAATACGGGCTATTTTTATTTTCCCAAACTTGGCGACAGTTGGTTTGGGTGCGAATTTTCGGAAAAGCTGCAAAAAAATCGAGTTTCTCGTTTTTTTTTCTTTCTGCGTTTAAAATTGAGAAAATATTGAAATTAACTCAAGCGAATCGCGACAAAAATGTTACTTTTGAGTCGGAGTCTTCTGTGACATCGTTCGTGCCCAGCGGCGTTGAGGCGTCTCCGCGAAAATTCAATATCGCTGCCTCTTCGTGCCGCGTTGTTGTCGCGACAATAAAAAATTTCACGCGACTCGTCGTTCAATTTTTTCCCGTTTTTCCGATTAACTTTTCCTCCCGTCACAGAATCTAAAGTTTTCGCAATATTTTCACATGCTAAAGATTTATCGATGGCCCGTCCGACGCTCTTCTCGAAACGACCATCCGCGAACAATTTTTTCTCATTTATCAACGCTTGTTGCTGCCGAATTCCTTTCAAAGAATTATCGGCCACGGACAACGAATTATCCTGACTCGCCAGGAATTTCGCGGCTCGATACTTGGGCTGCGAATTTTTTAATCAACATTCCAATTTCGACATTTTGTCCTATTCAATTTTGATTTTTTTTTTTAAACTTTTTTTCAATGTCAAAATTATTGAAAATATTGAAATATTGTTAATAATAATTAAAATTGCAATATTTTTATATTAAAATGGAAATTGCAATGTAAAAATATTGAAACTTTATTTTTATAAGTGTATTTTTTGTTTTTTTTATTCTTATATTCGGAAATTTGGAATTACCTTCGATATCGTTGGCTCGTCCTTTGCCCGACGTCGCTCGAGGTCACGTCGACGACGTTCTTCTCGTTTCTCATCTTTTAATCTCTGTTTTTCCTGCTTCCGTTGCTTCAAATATTCCAGCAACGGGGTCGTTGTTACTTTTTTCAGACTATCTGATGCACAGAGAGAACAAAATTATTATCAAGTCGAGAAAATTTGTTTTTCGAGTCACATTTTCACGTTTTTCCTTATTGAAACATAAATTTTCGTAATTTCACCGTAAAACAATATCCCATAAGAAATACCCCATAAAATTCCATAAAAAACGACCCGTAAAATCCCATAAGAATATTCCCATAAAAAAAAAACAAATTTTCATAAAATCTCGAGATGTAATGACAAAATTCTATGTTTCGTGTCACATTTTCACGTTTTTTGTTCGCCAAAAGTGAATTTTCATAATTTCACCGTGAAAAAATATAACACGATACCCCATAAAATTCCATAAGAATATTCCCATAAAAACAAACCAAAAAATCATGAAATCCCAAGATGCAATGCCAAAATTTTATTTTCCGAGTCACATTTTCACGTTTTTTCTTCGCCAAAAGTGAATTTTCATAATTTCACCATAAAAAAATATTCCACAATACCCCATACAATTCCAAAAGAATATTCCCATAAAAAAAAAACAAATTTTCATGAAATCTCAAGATGCAATGACAAAATTTTATGTTTTGAGTCCCAAAAGTGAATTTTCATAATTTCACCATAAAAAAATATTCCACAATACCCCATAAAATTCCATAAGAATATTCCCATAAAACTGACCAACAGACATCCAAAACTTTTTTTTCGAGCCACATTTTTTCGTTTTTCCTTATGGAACCATAAATTTTCGTAACTTCGACATAATCGACAACAAAATTTGGCAAAAACTCACTATCAACGGGTTGGTAAGAATATTCCGTCTTTGGTTGCGCGTTGGCCGGGTCGCTTTCGGCGTTTTGCAAGCTTTCCAGGAACGTGATGTAATAGGGATCCGTTTCGATGCTGCCGCACTTGACGTCTTTTTTCTTTCCGGCCCTTTTTTTGGGCAGCCTCTGAAAAGGAGCGAATTCTACGACGGCAGGATATTCGGTGCCCTTGGCGTCGACGAAGACGTAATTGTCAAACTTTTCTCGAAATATAAAAATGTCACGTTGGTCGACGAAGTTGATGTACGCCCTGGAAAAGGCGAATTGGCCCAAGGCCATGTCGGCTTTGACGAAATAAAGATAATCGTGCTCCGGCAGAGGCGAAATTTGTTCGACGAATTGAGTTTGATTCATGGACGGTGGCAATCGCCGCACGACGACCTAAAAACCCAAAAAATCAAGGTCCAAATCGCCATTTTATGATTTTCCGACCAAACGGAACGAAACTGCGGAAAAACCGATTTTTTTGGTCGCCTCGATCGATCGGAAATCGGATTTTATCGTGGAGAAACGAAGAGAAAAAACTTTGCAAACATAACCTCAAAATTGGCACGAAATGACTTTTCAGCACGATGCCAAGGGACGACACGGCTTGGAAAATTGTCAGCGACTCAAAAAACAAACTTACCTTGGTCATGGCTCGACATTTTTCCTTTTTGACGTCCCGATTCTTGACGACGAGATCGGCCGGTGGATTCGCTTGGGTTTCCGGCTGGACCAAAGGGCTGCTTCGCGTGCTGCTGCTGCTGCTTTCCGTTTGATGATTTTCCTCAGTCATTTTTTTCCAGATTCTCACATCGGAGATTCTCGAGCTTGTTGTTCCTCGTCTCGCGCGCGTCAAGCTTTTCTCGAATTCGCGTCAAAAATCGCAATTATGTCATGTGCACGTTTTGGCCTCGATACACGCGCGCGCGAGAACGATTGTTTTTAATCGTCTTCTTTATCGCGAGAACGACGAGATGCAAGTCGCTCGCGCTGCTGCTGCGTTTACGCGAGACTGCGATGCGCGTCCGGCGTATTTTTCAGCGTCTCCGCGACTTTTGGCCGCTCGCCGTGCGCGCGATCGATTCTCAAACGTTTTTTCGATCCCATGGCATGAAAAATGAAAATTCACAAAAAAAAACCGGAATTTCGCGTCATTCGCAATTTCAACCGGAAGTTGAAAAAAAAACCCTGAAAATAAGCGGGAAAAGGTCGACAAATAAAAAGACGTTTGAATATTTTTTATTATTTTTTTGTTTCATATTTTTCAAAGGAAATAAATCATCATCTTAAAACTCGAAGAAAAAACCGGGTCACGAGGCAAGTTCCAAAGTGAACAACCGTGACCGAGTGATTCTTTACAAATTCGCCAAGTTAATAATATCCGCGGGTCGTTTGTTAGGCGCGCGCGCGCGGAATGGGAACAAAATGAAATAATCAAATGAGGTGCCTTGTTTTCCTATTTTTTTCTTCATTTTCATATTTTTCTTCTTCTCGTGAATCGTGAATCGGTAACCGAGGATCAACGAAGTATTAAACGCAAAGAGAGTGATTGGGAGGGGGGGAGGGGAGGGGAAACGATAGAAGAAAAAACTGGATCGTAGAATCGCAAATAAAAGTACGAGGGCGAGAAAAATGGAAGGAAAAAAAAGGTTGAGAGAAAAATCGATACGATTAATGGAAAAGAAAATAAACGAAAATAATTGATTGGAGGGCAGAGAAGAATCGATGTCGCGCGCAAAAAAAAAAAGTGCGATTACTCCTTCTTGACTGCTTGCTTCGCCTGGTGGGCCTGGAGCACAGCGACTGCCTCCTCGACCTTGGCCTTGAGCGACTCGCTGTGCTCGAGCATGTGAAGCAATTCCGAATTGTCGATCTCGAGCAACATTCCCGTGATTTTTCCGGTCAATTGGGGATACATGCATTGAATCAGTGGGAACAAACGCTCGCCGAGCATTTGTTTTTGCTCTTGGGGCTGAGCAGCTGCCAGCATCGAGGCGGTCAGCGGTTCTTGGCCTTGAATATGAACCGCTTGTTGTACCGGTGCAGGAGCTGGAATCGCCATCGCGTGCGGTGGGTTTCTAACGTTCATGTTGTACTTGTAATTTGCGGTGCGATTCTGCGGCGATACCCCAACGGCTGAGCCAGGCATCGAGCGATTTTGCATGTTGGCACCTCCGACCGTTTGTTGTCCTGAAAATTCCACATTAAAAATCATGAAAAACCCCATAAAAATCGATTTTCGCAACAAAATTCATGAGAACGCCATAAAAATCGATTTTCGCAATATAAATTTATGAAAACCCCATAAAAATCGATTTTCGCAATATAAATTCATGAAAACCCCATAAAAATCGATTTTCAGAACAAAATTCATGAAAACCCCATAAAAATCGATTTTCGCAATGTAAATTCTTAAAAAGCCCATAGAAATCGATTTTCGCATTAAAATTCATGACGAAAACCCCATAGAAATCGATTTTTGCAACAAAATTCATGAAAAGCCCATAAAAATCGATTTTCGCATCAAAATTCATAAAAACCCCATAAAAATCGATTTTCGCATTGAAATTCATGAAAACCCATAAAAATCAATTTGGCAATAAAATTCACGAAAACCCCATAAAAATCGATTTTCGCAATAAAATTCATGAAAACTCCATAAAAATCGATTTTGCCGATAAAATTCATGAAAACCCCATAAAAATCGATTTTGCCCATAAAATTCATGGCGAACCGTCATTTTCAACGTTTCAAGACCCAAAAATCCAGATTTTTCAGCGTTTCAACTTTTCGCAGACATAAAATATTGCCGGAGGCGACGATCGAGTGTAAAAAATTGTTCGGACATGCATGGAACGTCCGATATCTCGTGGATCAATCATTCCCTCGGCTCAGTGAATCAGCGCGATAATCGACACACGATAACCAGAGATAAAAATATTTTTTCTTTCCGAACATCGATTTATCTCGTTTAGCTCGTTGCGGAATTTATTTTACGCTCGAAAAATCCTAGAACGGTGAATTTAAATCCATTTTTCCCGATTTTCCGCATTTTTGACTGAATTTTCCGACTCGAAGCAAAATTGCCCCAGGCCCCGCGATTCTGCATCAAGAAACGAAAAGAATAAGCCCCGGGTGGGCCCTTTTCGTTAAATTTTACCGGAGATATGAATTTTTCAAAATAGGCAACAAAAAAAAACAGGAAAAAAAATAAGGTCGCCGTTCCAGGGTCAAAAAATTCTCAAAATTCGTAAAAACTTAATTTCCCAGGAAAAGAGTAATTTGTCAACAAAATTTTGATTAAAAAACCGTTTTTTTTTCTTGGAATCGACATTTCAGGTTCTGAAGAATCCCGAAATGGAAAAAGACTCGCGTCGCGAGACGAAGGAAGTTACGAAAGACGATAAAGACGAGCGGCAAACGTGGAAAGAGGCGAAATCGTTAAAAAAAACGAGAATAATGAGCCCGTTTCGTTAAATTTGACCGGAAACACGAGAATTTTCCGCCTGAAATAGAGAAAATTGCGAGGAATTAATGGAAATTGAAAAAAGAAAAAAAAATTACCAGTGATCGGTCTTGCGGAAATGGCGTTGCGCATGCCGCCAGCTTGAGCTGCAGGCGCTCGCGGAGCTGCTCGGAAAGGTCCTTGCATCGCGGAAAAGCCAGTGTTTCCGGTTTGTGCGTTGGGGCGTACTTGGTTCGGTTGGCCTCCCCAACGAGGGGTTGCGCGCATCTGGGCCATTTGAGCGGGGCCGTAAAAGTTTTGGGGTCGTGGTAAAGTCGGTACGAAATAATTGTTGGCCCCGCCGCCTTGATACATCGGGCCCATTTGCTGCATTCGGAAATTCGACATGCGCTGGAGATATTGAGAGGCGAGATGAGCTTTTCGGTCGTCTTTGCGTTGGGCGAGCGCGACGTAAAGCGGTTTTGTTCCGACGATCCGGCAGTTCATGTCGGTCACGGCTTTCGTTGCTTCCTCCGCAGCGGAGAAACAAACGAAACCAAAGCCCTTGCTTCGTCCATCCTCGAGCATTACTTTGGCCGATGTGATCGTGCCGTACTCCATGAAGACTTTCCGGAGACGTTCGTCGTCGATCGTGTCGTCCAAATTCTTCACGTAAAGATTCACGCCCTGGTAACGATTCATTCTCTCGTTTTTCAATTCCTCGAATTTCCTCTTCAGCTCTTGTTGACGCTCCGCTTTTTTCTGCGCACGTCCAACGTACATACATTTTCCCTCCGCTATCTCTTTCCCGTTCAACTCCATCACCGCCTGCTCAGCCGCGTCCGGATCCTCGAAAGCCACGAAACCAAAACCTCGCGATTTTCCATCGTCCTTGCTCATTACTTTGTGACTCGTTATCGTTCCGTACTTTTCAAACATTTCCTTCAACTTCTCGTCCGACATGTCCTCGCCGAAATTCTTCACGTACACGTTCGTGAACAATTTTGCTTTCTCGCCCAATTCCTTTTCGCGCTCTTTTCGCGGAATGAATTTGCCAACGTATACCTGAACAAAAAACACATCGTCGTATTCAATTTTCACTCAAATGAGAATTCTTGTTTCCAGTTTTTTTTACAACGAAATTTTTCTTCTATTTTTGGCAAAAATAATTATTTAGGTGCAAAATGTAATCACGATGATAAAATGATCGATTTTTGCCACTCGAAATTTGTATGACATTGAAGATTCAACGATTTATCGATAAAATCGAATATTTTTCGTTGCATTCCAACGCTGCAAACTTCAGCATCATTTTTTTACACACAAAATCGTTCGCCAACCCAAGTTGATTAAAAAAATTTGTTGTTAATTGCCCAAAGAACGAGCGACGAGGGAATTTGTATTTTTTGCGTAATAACCAAAATTTCGGACAAATTTAACGATCGATGTTGCATAAAAGCGTGTGCAAAGTTTTGAGAGGCTTCGCCATTACGAAATGGAAATATTTGGTGTTGAAAATTGCAACTTTTGACACACTTATGCTGAGAAAATAGTAAAAATTGTGATTTTTATAAATATCTCGACTTGTCCATGGTGAAAGCTCTTAAAATCGATTTTCCTTGGAATTGAGAGACTGAAAAATCTTTTACTCACTTTCTTTCCGTTGAGCAACATGCCGTTGACTTTTTCGATGGACTTGTTGGCTGCTTCCTCCGTCTCAAAGTGTACAAAACCGTATCCCTTGGACAAACCGTTTTCGTCTTGAGCGACTTTGCAACTCAATATATTACCAAACGCAGAGAAAGTATCGTACATGGCTTTGTTGTCTATGCTCTTGTCAAGATTCTTAATGAACACGTTGCCCACTCCGGATCTTCGCAGCGACGGATCACGCTGCGACCACATTATACGGATCGGACGTCCTCGAAGTATATCAAAGTTCATGGTGTCCAGGGCTCGCTCAGCTGCAATCAATTTTCATAAACAATTGAATTCGTGTGCCAACGAATTTCTAAAAATAAGCCGGACCAGCTGAATTTCATGGCTAATAAATTTTGTTTTCATTTTGAATAGAATTTTCTTCGTTTGGGTTGAAATTTAGAAATTTTCGGAATATCTAGTGATTTTATGGGGTTTTTATGTGCACGATAGAAAATTCTGCCCAAAAAGTATGGGGTTGGCTAAATTTTATGGTTTTTCAATGATTTTTCCGCCTAATTTTGTCGTTTGAGTTGGAATTTCTGAATTTTTAAAATATTTGGTGATTTTATGGGGTTTTTATGTCCACCATAGAAAATTCTGCCCAAAAAGTATGGGGTTGGCTAAATTTTATGGTTTTTCAATGATTTTTTCACCTAATTTTCTGGTTTGAGTTGAAATTTTATGAATTTTTGGAATATTTGGTGATTTTATGGGGTTTTTATGTCCACCATAGAAAATTCTGCCCAAAAAGTATGGGGTTGGCTAAATTTTATGGTTTTTCAATGATTTTTCCGCCTAATTTTGTCGTTTGAGTCGAAATTTATGAATTTTCAGAATATTTGGTAATTTTATGGGGTTTTTATGTGTACCATGAAAAATCCTGCCAATAAAGAACGGGGTTGGCTAAATTTTATGGTTTTTCAAACATTTTTTCATAGAATTTTCTCTTGAAGGTCGAAATTCATGAATTTTTGGAATATTTGGTGTTTTTATGGGGTTTTTATGTGAACCATTGAATTTTGGCCATAAAAAACGGGATTTGCCAAATTTTATGGTTTTTCAGTTGTTTCTTCATTGAATTTTCTCGTTTTATTGGGGAATTGCGGATTTTCAGAATATACGGTAAATTTATGGGGTTTCTCATGTACATGAATGAATTTTCAAGAATAAAAATCCCGATTAGTCAAATTTTATGGTTTATCAATCGTTTTTTCATCAAATTCGCTTGACTCGATCCAAATGCCCGAATTTTCCGAATATTTATCAATTTTATGGGGTTTCCATGTGCCCAAATGAATTTTGCCAAATAAAAACCAGATTATCCAAATTTAATGATTTATCAATCGATTTTTCATCAAATTTGCTCGTCTCGATCAGAATTTACGAATTTTCCGAATATTTCTCGATTTTATGGGGTTTTTATGTGCGCAAATGAATTTTTATCAATAAAACATCAGAACAGCTCAATTTGATGGTGCATTGTTTTTTTTTTTCATGGAATTTTCTCGTTTCATGCGAAATGTACGAATTTTCGTCATATTCGTTAAAAAGTGCACGAAATTTCGTCATTTTTTCGACTTCGAGGATTTTCGATCGACACACGTTCGAGATTGTTCGCGAGATTTTTGCGGGCGGACTTTTGACGAACAGTCGACGAACGCATGGATACGCGCGTCGCCCATACGTGCGCATAAATGTAGGAGAAAAAACTGTAAATTTGCGTCTCAATCTTTGTTCAAGAGTTTTCTGATGAGCTTATAAATAAATGCATGACAAAGGAGATTCGTTGGACAAGAATTTATCATCGTTTGAGATTTTTGATGGGGGGATAAGGAAAAAAAATGGAAGAGTCGACAAAGTGACTAGTTTCCGGTAAAATAATGGCGATAGGCGCGCGCGCGATGTTTCACGCGGTGATGACGATGCCACCGCCGCGCCATGGCTGTGGAAAAGAGAACGTTGAACGAGCCAAGCGAGGAGCGGGCGCGGGAGAGGGGGAGAGGAAACTTGCAATATGGAAGCACGGTCGCTGGTGCACGTGTCGAGAATGCGCAAACGCCTCGAAATCTTGGGCCACATGTGTGTCGCCGAGGAGTCTCTCGAAATGCATGAATTTTATAGAAAAAAAAAAAATGGAGAAAAAAAATGGGGCTTGTAAAAAAAGGGGGAAATAACGCGAATTTGAGGAAAAACTCACCGTCCGCGGGCTGTTGAAAATTAACGTAGGCATAGCCGAGAGAGCGTCGTGTAATGACGTCGCGACATACGCGTATCGAGAGCACGGGGCCAGCCGATGAGAATTTTTCAAAGAGCATGGCCTCGGTTATTTCGGCTTGTAAATCGCCGACGTAAAGAGACGCCATCGGATAATTTGGGGCTCCCGGATTCATGATTCTCGTACGATATTAAAAACGACTGCACAAAACACACTTTTCTTCACTTTCGTCTCGTTTCCCGTTGGCCGAGCTTGTTGATCTAGCGGCGAAAGTTCGTAACGATGAATTTTCACCTCGTGATAGTGCCAACTCGCCAATAATGATCGAGCAGCGAGCTCTTGGCGCGCGTGTAACGAGAAATAAATTCACTCGATTTCGGAGCCTCGTCAACGCAAATACGAAGATGAACAAGAAAAAAAAACGGACGTTACGCGTTTTCCCCTTCAATATGGCTTTCTCGTGGCCAGAATAAAATCTCGTACCACGTCGCGCACACGTTTTCGTCGTCGATCGCGCGCCTCTCACGATAACTTTAACGCATAAAAATAAAACTTTTCGTTTTCCTTGTTACTTTTTGCTTTTTACGTATATTTTTTCGATTTTTTTCCTTTTTCTTTCTCGCTTTTGGTCTCTCGTTTTATTTTTATCTCTTCTTGATGATTCTTCTCGTGTAAGTTGTCGACGTTTTTTTTATTTTTTTTTTATTGTGATTAAAACTTTGCGGTCTCGTTCTGCAGTTACGGTTTGTTTTTCTTCTCGTCTACGGTTTTTCGATTTTTTTGGTTTTACGTTATTTTTCGTCTTTTTTGGGGATTTTTTTATGTTTTGAAATTTTTTTTTAGTTTTTTTTTTTATGTTTTTTGTTTTTTTTTATAGAAGAGTTATATTTCACGAATGGAGGTGGGTTGTGTGACCTATTTCTTGTTTAAAAAGGAGACACAACCGCACGTGAACACAACTCTACTCTTAATGAGGAAGAGGCGTTGAAAGTAGTCCGGACTTCGTTTATATACCCGACCGCGTCACCCCATCGCTCACGCCCGCAAAATAGTCCCCGTTTACCCCCACTCCGCCCCGTATGACACGACAAAACCCTATCCAAACCCGCTAAAGCACGCTGCTTTCTCCCCTCCCCCCCATTTTCGTTGCGAGCGGACGCGCGGGCGCGCGCGGCAATTGTTACGCCGCGCTTCCCCCACGCCGCCGCCATCTTTTATCTCAAATTTACGCTCGCAACAAAAAAACGTTGCTTCCGGTGGCGCCACCGATTTTACGAAATTCCCGATCAATCCTATCGCAATTTTTACAAACAAAACCGAATCTAACGTGGAAATTTTCTGCCCTTGTTTCCGTTCTCTCGATCTAGCGATCGCGCCCCCGAGACGACGTTCCGGGAAGTGAAAAAACAAAGCGAGCTCGAGCTCGTCAATTATTTCCAAAAGCCAAACGTTTTTCGTGTTTCTGGACACGTTTCGTCGCCACTTCCGGTTTTGCGGCCCTAGGGAATTTTTCTCTTTTCCTGAGACTTTACCGGCAGAGCCATCTCGTGGGAAAAAGCGAAAGCTTCGAACTCAGGCCTCGGGGAAACGCGCAATCGACCGCGAGTCGCGTTTCTACAAAAACTTCAAAGTCTTGCGATAAAAATCGTAAGTTGCTCCTCACGTCTTGCGACGTCGTAAAAAATATCGCGAGCCCGAATAATCGTTTTAAAAAGTCAGTGAATTATCGGAAATGGCTGCCGGTACACCGAGAAACTTTCTGTTCAGTGAGTTTTAAAAAAAAAACGACTTTTTGCCGAGCCAATTGTCGTTTCTCAAGAAAATTGCTCTCCGAAAAACGTCAATTTTTGAGCTCGAGATTTTCGTTATATAATCTCGTATTTCGATATTTTAGGCACTGGATTAAGAAAATGGATTTATGAGCGGGCTGGATTCAACAGATACGGTAAGTCCCAAAAAAAAAAAATTGTCATAAAATGTCATTTGGACGAATTTCCGAACGGCTGTTGCGTCCGATTCGCCTGAAATTTGCCGCAGACCTTTTTTTCGTCGATACGAGAAATCCTGCCAACGGATTTTCCCCGCATCGGAATATTTTTCGAAAAATCGAATTTTTCCCCTAGAATTTTTTTTTTTTTTCACGGCGTTTCATTTTTGACGAAAACGCTCGTTTCAGGACTCATGCGAGACGATATTTTGTCGGAAAATGAAGTTGTTGTAAAAGCTCTGCAACGATTGCCTCAAGATCAACTCGACGAACGCAACTTCCGGTTGATCCGAGCCATGCAATTGAACTGTCAAAAGATTGTTTTGCCCAAAGAACAATGGGTCAAGTTCGAAGATGTAAGTCGCAATTTTCCCCATAAAAAAACGTTCCAACGAGCCCAACGATTCTCAAACGTGCCATTTCGTTTCTTGCCTTTAGGACGTGAGATATTTGAAACCGTACATTGAAGAAGTCGAGAGAGAAATCAAGGAGAAGAAAGAATGGAACAAGGAATAAATCTGCCACCTTCCTCGCTGTAAAAACCATGAAATATAGATAATAAAGTAACTCCTCTTAGTTTATTCATGTCCAATTAGTACATTCACCTTTCCAAACTTAAATTATTGCGAGAATTACGTCGTCGATCGTGAGTGATCGCTTGTGAGAATCGATTGTGAGAATCTGCGACAATGTACTCGAATTCATGTTAGAGAATTTAGCGAATTTCAAATGTCGCGCCAGGGGATTGAGTAGGTGGCGCGTAGGGGCAGGCTTATGCTAAGGGGGGAAGCCGCCATGTTGAACGTGATACGCGAATTTGAGGAGCAAGATCCTTTTTGAAAAATGATAAAGTTAGTTAGTACGTAGAAGAGCTCGAGTAAAGATTAAGAGGTATATGAACGTCGTACGGTAGTAATGGCCGCGGACGGGAGCGTTGGCTAGTCGTACGGTAGTTAATGGCCGCGGACTGAAGAGCGAACGATTAAATTTAATAATTCCGTGTTTATAATTATTTCTATGTCTTTTTCTTATTTAATCCTATATTCTTTGAAATATCAATAAACGCCTCTCGTGACAAGTACGATCACGCTTGAGCCAAACAATAAGTCGGAGTAAATTACGTCTAAAAGCCTTTCCCACTCCGAGTATCCCGAGATCCGATCTATATATATATTCTTAATCTATAACAATTCAGAAGTGGGATTTCCTATTGTCCAATACCCTCAAAAATAAAGGCAAAAGAAAAGAGAGTCGAAAAATTGAAGGGAAGTTTGTACCGGTACGCTACGGATAAAATTTGATAGAAAAGATATAGAAAACGGAAACACGTGTTCGTAAAAAGCTAAACGCGCGTGCGTCGAGTGTAAAAAGTGCGCGAATGGTGGACGAACGAGAGTTTGAACGTTTTGCCCGGCAAAAAGTGGAGAAAATGGTCCTTGGACATTCGTTCGGGCGTGGTCGGGGAATGGATCGCGCATCCTCGAGAGAGAGCATCGTTCCGGGGCAAAATGGCGCCGAAACGAGGCAAGTTGAGCGAGGCACGTTGGAAAATGGCGAAAGAACGCCGCCCGGGCAGAGAAACCCGTTGGCCGCACCTTCGACAACCCAGCAACTAGCGGGAATTGACCCGCCATCGGTAAACCCCTCGGACGAGAGTAACGAACCATCATGTCGAGATCCACCAAGAGGACAGTCGTCGGTAACAGAAAATCCTGTGATGCCTCCATTGGTAAATGCTTTGCGCACTGTCTTATCCACGGAGAGTCATGAAGCTGTGGCGCAACTAGTAGCGGGACTGTTGGTAACGCAGCAACAGGAACTGCAGCAGCTACAACAGGCAGCGAATATACCAAGCTATCACGTCATCCCTGACTTGTCGAGAAACATCGAAGATTTTACCGGTGAGGACGATGGGTTACGAGCGCAAGAATGGATCGATAACCTGGAGTCGATGCAACGTCTACATCAATGGCCCGATGGGTATATTCTCACGGCTGCACGGATGCATTTGAAAGAGGGGGCAAGGGACTGGTCGAGAGCACGCGTACAGGAATTTCGAACGTGGCGCGAGTTTCGAGAAGCTTTTACGGAAACTTTCATAGTACGCGAGGATAAAGCCTCAAAATGGTCCCGGATGGAAGCACGTCGGCAAGGGCGAAATGAGTCCTTAACAGCTTATTTCCACTCAAAATCGAAATTGTGCGCGCCCCTCGGACTGTCGTTCCGGGATGAAAAATCCGAAATACTCGCGGGATTGTGGTCGCGGGAACTTTTCAATTTGGTCATGCCCGCGTACCAACGAACCTCAGACGAATTGTTGCACGATATACTCTATTACGATAAAACATTAGCAAAACAAAGAAGAGATTTCCATCGAGAGAATCGTGATCCGACGTCGAGGTATCGAAATTATGCAAACAATGGCGAATCGAGTCGAACGCGAGAGAATAAGGGCCCGAGTGATTCGCGCGGTAGAGCCACACCGAGTGAGGGACCGAGGAGTGAATTTACGTGTTACAATTGCAAGAAAACAGGCCATATTAGTCGGAATTGCCCTGAGGAACGCCAAGGTCCGATATGTTACAAGTGCAATAAAAAAGGTCATATAAGTCGAAATTGTCCTACAAATAGTAACAGTGAAAGTGGCCCCAGCGAGAAACGAAACGTGCAATCGATAGGTAAACAAAGTGACAGTACCGCGGAGAAATATCTGAAAATGGCGACAGTGAATGGTCGGGATATACCATCGTTCATAGACACAGGGAGTGCCGAGTGTACGATTCGCGCGACACGAGCGCTGCAAGAAGAATTTACCATTTTACCGGTAAAAAGTAATTTAAAACCGTTTGGACCACCAGAGTTCATTGTAGAGAGCCTCGGAAAAGTGATTGCAACGATTGTTATTGATGGTGTAGAAGTGAACGATTTGTCCATGAACGTAGTGCCGGATAACACGCAAGCGATAGATATTTTGATCGGTCGAAATTATACGGAATCACCAGGCGTCGCGTTTAGTAAAAGCGGAAATAAATTGACAGTTTACCGGAAACACGAGTTACCAATCGAGTGCGAGCCGTCGACGTCCACGAGATTGTCGAGCGTAGAAAACGTTGTGGTGCCGCCAAATTCAATTTCCCTGATTAATCTTGCGGAAAATGATTCGAGTTATACAGTGCCAGTGTCAAATTGGGGTACGAGCGAACGTGTGGTTCCGAAGGGACAAGTGACTGTACGAGGTGAAATCTCAAGCGTACAATTTGTGGAACGAGCATCGAAAGGAATAACAGAAATCAAAGGAGAAGAAATCAACGTCGGAGAGGGACAACCTGAAGAGGTGCGTCGAGAGTTGGAGGAAGTGCTTAACGAGTTTAGAGACTGCGTGTCGGTAGGTCTCCATGATTTAGGGTGTGCGAAAGAGATCGTTATGGACATTAAGCTGAAAGAAAGTGCATTACCGATACAAAGCAAGCCGTACAGAGCGACGGTTAATGAACGAGAAGAGATCCGTAAAATTGTGAACGATTGGAGAAATGCAGGTATCGTAACCGAAACCGAATCTGCTTATGCTAGCCCGGTACTGTTAGTAAAGAAAAAGACAGGCGAATCGCGATTGTGTGTGGATTTCCGAAAGCTGAACGCCATTACCGAGAGAGTTCATTTCCCTTTGCCAAATATAGACGATCACCTTGCTCAGATCCGAAATAGCTCGATGTTTATAGTCTTAGATTTGGCCCACGGTTACCTCCAAGTACCGTTAACGAAAAGCGCGAGAGAGAAAACAGCGATCATAACACCAGAGGAAACAGTAGAGTTTACGCGAATGATTTTTGGTCTCATGAACGGTCCCGCTTATTTCAGTAAAGCTATGCATAAAGCCCTTGGTCCTCTACGCGATGAGGTGGCGTTGTTTTATTTGGACGATATATTAATACCGGGAAATAGTTGGGAAGACTTGAAACCAAAATTACGTTTAGTTTTGGAAGCGTTGAGAAAATCAGGACTGACAATTAAATTGGCAAAATGTCGTTTTCTATACCCCAAGGTCACGTATTTGGGTCACGAAATATCGGCAGACGGAATCGAACCGGGAAAGCATAAAGTACTCGCAATCAAAGAGTTCCCCACTCCAAAGAACGTGCACGAGGTTCGTCGTTACTTAGGACTGACTAGCTATTTTCGCAAATTCGTGCCGCGTTTCGCCCAAATCGCACAACCACTATCGAGTCTTTTAAAGAGTAACGTAACGTTCGAGTGGAAAGCAGCGCAACAACACGCGTTCGAGACACTGAGAGCTCAGTTAACGGAACAACCGATTTTACAAACGTTTGATCCAAAAGCCGAAACAGAGCTGCACACGGATGCGAGCTCCGCAGGATTAGCCGGTATGTTAATGCAAAAGGATAAGAATGGTAAATTACGTTTGATTTACGCGATCAGTCGAAGAACGAGCGAAGCGGAAAGTCGCTATCACAGCAGTAAATTGGAACTCTTGGCCGTAGTATGGGCTGTGACGCGTTTACGAACGATGTTAGCGAACATCTCGTTTACCGTGGTGACCGATTGCCAAGCGTTGTGTTATTTGAGCACTCAGAAGACGCTAAACCCACAAATAATCCGTTGGAACGATTTGTTGAGCGAATATGATTACCGCATCGTACACAGACCAGGAGAGAGACTAGCACACGTAGACGCACTGAGCAGGGCACCGGTAGAACCGCCCGAAATTGTAGAGAGTGTAAACATTCTGTCGGTGAGCACTGACGAGGATGTGGTGCTGTTGTATCAAAGTACCGACGAAAGTATTAAATTAAAGAAAGAAATCCTGTCGAAAGCCCCAACAGCGAGAACGCGTTACGAGAAAGGTTGTGTAGAAAATTACGAGCTGCGAAACGGAATTTTGTACAAACAAAGAGACAATAAATTGCTGTATGTTGTGCCCAAGAGTATGAGAAAGAGTCTGGTGATACGTTTTCACGATCTGAAAAGTCACCCTGGTGTCGAGCGAACAGTAACGAGAATCTTAGAGCATTATTACTTTCCGAGCGTAAGAGCGTACGTGAAGCGACATATTCGCGCGTGTCTGCAGTGCATTGTGGCAAAATCAAAACCGGGTCGTCAGGAGGGAGAGCTGCATCCGATTCCCCCAGGAAATCGACCGTCCTCCGTGATTCATATGGACCATTTAGGACCATTTGTCACAAGTGCGCGCGGGAATAAGTACGTATTTGCAATCGTAGACAACTTAACCAAATTTGCGTACATCCGAGCGGTGAAAGACACAAAAACATCGAACGTGCTACGAATTTTGAACGAATTTGTGCGCGAGTATGGCGCACCGATTAGAATTATCAGCGACAGAGGAACGAGCTTTACGTCGAGAGCGTTTGAAAACTTTTGTGATCGTCATGGCATTAAACATACAGTGAACTCTCCGCGACATCCCCAAGCGAATGGACAAGTTGAACGGTTGAACGCTACTCTTGTGCCAGCAATTCGGAGCAGCCTTGAAGAGGACGAAGGCCGAACGTGGGACAAGCGAATACGAGAAGTGCAAAGTGATGTGAATGAAATGAGAAACGCGACCACCGGCAAAAGTCCTTTTGAACTCGTGTACGGTTACGTGCCGAGGCGAGGTGAAGGAGAAGTACGGAAGTGCTCCTTCGAAGAGGATAAAATGTATCGACAGCCAGCGGAATTACAAGACGAAGCTCGAAGAAATATTTGCATCGCTCAAGAGAAGATGAAAATCCGATACGATAAGGGCAGAGCGACGAACACTGAGCTCAGCGAAGGGAGTGTGGTTTATATGAAAACTGCACCAACCGCAACTGGGGAATCCACAAAACTGCAACCAAAATATCGTGGTCCGCTAGTAATTATAAAGAGATTGCCAGCCGATACTTACCATGTGGCGGATTTAAACGACAGCGCCGGAGGAAAACGCTACGCCTCAACGGCGCATGCTAGCCAATTAAAACTGTGGAAACCATCGGACAGCGAATCCGACGACGAGAGCGACAGCGAAGACGAAGCATCAGAGCGAGAAGAGGAAGAGGCAGCAGTACGCGAGAATCCAGCTGATGGAGCAGCTGACGACAGCAATGTGAGTGTTAGTGAGAAAGCGAGTCGCAATATCGATGCGAAAAGTGGAAACGAAACAGAGGTGCGAAGTTCGAAACGTCAAAAGCGTGTACCGATACGTTTCAAAGATTACGAGTTGTGAATGTATCGAAAGATTGTAGTTGTGGGCTATGAGAGCGTTTTATGTGTATGGGTTATGTGTATAATTTATTCTGAATGTAAATTGTTGTGCGTGAAGCTCGAGGGCGAGCTTATGGTCGGATGGCCGAGTGTTAGAGAATTTAGCGAATTTCAAATGTCGCGCCAGGGGATTGAGTAGGTGGCGCGTAGGGGCAGGCTTATGCTAAGGGGGGAAGCCGCCATGTTGAACGTGATACGCGAATTTGAGGAGCAAGATCCTTTTTGAAAAATGATAAAGTTAGTTAGTACGTAGAAGAGCTCGAGTAAAGATTAAGAGGTATATGAACGTCGTACGGTAGTAATGGCCGCGGACGGGAGCGTTGGCTAGTCGTACGGTAGTTAATGGCCGCGGACTGAAGAGCGAACGATTAAATTTAATAATTCCGTGTTTATAATTATTTCTATGTCTTTTTCTTATTTAATCCTATATTCTTTGAAATATCAATAAACGCCTCTCGTGACAAGTACGATCACGCTTGAGCCAAACAATAAGTCGGAGTAAATTACGTCTAAAAGCCTTTCCCACTCCGAGTATCCCGAGATCCGATCTATATATATATTCTTAATCTATAACATTCATTACAATTACGAGGTGTAATTTATATTTAGTGCAAAGTAAATTTATTTGAATCGAAAATCTCGATTTTTTCACCTTTTCTTATCCCGAATTTTGGCACTGAGAACTTTTTTCGTGTTCAACGTTCAATTTCGACATTTTTTTTGTGAAAAATTGGAAATTTTTAGGTTTTTTTCGTTTTCCTCTGTAAAAGATAAGAATTTTACGATTTTTTTAGCTTTATTGATCCCGAATTTTGACATTAACAATTCTTACGTATTTGATGTTCGATTTTGAAATTTTTTTGTCCGATTTTTCGTGAAAAATGGTCGATTTTTGTTTTTTTTTTTTCGTTTTCCACTATAAATGATGAGAATTTTACGATTTTTTACATTTTTTTGATCCCAAATTTTAACATTTACAATTCTTACGTATTGGACGGTCAATTTTGAAATTTTTTCGTCCCATTTTTCATGAAAAATTGTCGATTTTTGTTTTTTTTTCGTTTTCCTCTATAGAAGATGAGAATTTTACGATTTTTTACCTTTTTTTAATCCCAAATTTTGACATTTACAATTCTTACGTATTTGACGGTCAATTTTGAAATTTTTTCATTCCATCTTTCGTCAAAAATGATCGATTTTTGTTTTTTTTCCGTTTTCCACTATAAAAGATGTGAATTTTGTGGTTTTTTACGTTTTTTTAATCCCAAATTTTGAAATGAACAATTTTTACGTATTTGACGGTCAATTTTGAAATTTTTTCATTCCATTTTTCGTGAAAAATGGTCGATTTTTGTTTTTTTTTTCTCGTTTTCCACTGTAAGAGATAAGAATTTTACGATTTTTGACTTTTTTTCTATCCCAAATTTTGACATTAACAATTTTTACGTATTTGACGTTCAATTTTGAAATTTTTTCGTGAAAAATGGCCGATTTTTGTTTTTTTTTTCGTTTTTCACTATAAGAGAAAAGAATTTTACGATTTTTACCTTTTTTTATCCCAAATTTTGATACTAAAAGAATTCTTGCGTATTCGACGTGAAATTTCGAAATTTTTTCCCCATTCATCGCCAAAAACCGTCGATTTTTGTTTATTTGATGATTCTTACAAAAGAAACAAGATTTTTACCATTTTTTGGGAGATAAATATCGAGAAATTGTTCGCATCGATTCGGGCATGCGCAGAAATTGATTTTTCGCAAAAAGAGCGCGCGGCGATATGGGAAATGAAAGGGTTTCGATTTTCTCGCTCAAATTCACAACAGTCGGTAAAAAAAAGTGCGTCGATGAATTTTCGGGTTGTTGGGGGTTTTGCATTCGCGAAAATGCATGCGAAGCGACACGGCGAGGATTCAGTGGAGCAGAAAACGCAACACGCACATCCCTCCAGAGCGCGCGGTTCACCTTCGAAGCGTGCCAAGGAGAACGAACGCGATATATATAAATATATTCAACAGCTTGGCCGTGTGTTTGGGGTAGATCAATATTCTCATCCCTCCACGAGCGTATTCGCGATCCCCAGAGCCCCTGGCAAATAGAGATTTTTCATTTGGCGATTTGGGCCATTACGAACAGTTCCTACGGTCACAGTTGCCAACGTCCTTTCTCTTTCACTTCCGTCTCGTGCTCGCTGCACTCAAACTAATCGTCGCCACCAATTGCATTACAAATTTATTTTATTTTTATATAATTACGGTCAAATTCAATCGCAACAAGTTTTAATCACACAAAGTTCAACTTTTTGTTCGATACGTCAAACTTTTCACATTTTTAACAATCACTTCACCTCGTCGCCGCAACTATTGCGCTTTCGAATCGTCTCAATCTCGCATCTCCGACATAAATCGTTGCCGCGCGTGCAACGGACAACAGCGAACCAAGAAAAACGTGCAACGCGATTCCTGACCAAGTCATCGTGGACTTCGCTACGAGAAAATGCGTTTTGCAGCGGTAAGAAATTCTCCATATCACGAATCCTTCGATCTTTTTCGCTACTTTTTGCCAATAAATTTCCACAATTTTTTTTATCAAGCCTTGTCGATTTTAACTCTCGAAAAAACTGCCAAAAATCGTTCCCATCTCGCTGACACGTTTGTTCCAAAAAATACGCGAATTTTTCGTGACTGCAGCCCCCGAAAATTTCAGCTAATACGAAAAATACTGCACGCACGAAATTCTCACTAGATTTTTTCGTTTTTTTTTCAATAAAAATGATGAAAATTCAGGAAATAATTCTCAATGCGCGTTTTTAAATTCCCGTTTCTACAAAAATGATCAAAATTCGCGAAATAATTCGCCACAGATTTTTCCATTCCATTTCCCACAAAAATGACAAAAATTCACGAGATTTTTTCGTTTTTTTTTCTTCAAAAAATGATAAAAATTCGGCAAATAATTCTGACGAGATTTTTTCTCTTAATTTCCACCAAAAAGTGATGAAAATTCGGCAAATAATTCTCACCAAATCTTCCCACTTAATTTTCACCAAAAATGATCAAAATTCGCGAGATTTTTTCGTTCAATTTTCTCCAAAAAGTATCAAAAATTCTTCAACCACTAATCACGAGATTAATTCGTTGAATTTTGCCCAAAAAGTGATAAAAACTCGCCGAAAATTTCTCCCAAAATCTTTTCATTCAATTTCCACCAAAAATAATTCGAAAAATCGAAAAAAAAAGACCAAAATGTCGAAAAAACGATCGCGCAAATAATTCCGAATAAAATCCGAAAAATTGGGTAAAAAAAGTGAAAATTTCAGATGAGAAAAACAAGACGCACGGAAAGCTTGAAAAAAATGATCGCGCAGACGGAAACTAGCGTGAGAACAAAGAGCAAATTGGACGATAAAAAGAAAAGCAATTTGTTGAAAAGCGTTAGCGAATAACGCAAAAACGAGTCGCGTTAGCGAGATTTTCCGCCCTGATGGAAGGAGCAACAAAGCCGGAAGATTCTGACGCAGAAAAAACGGACGCCTACCTCCGCCGCATGTACAAAAAGCTCATTGTTGACAAAACAATATTATTCAAGTAGTAGCAACATAATAATTACAATTGGATTGGTATATACGCTTTTAGTATGTACTCGCCATATGTACATAGCATGTACATATATAAATAGCAAACAAGTGTAAAAAATTGCACATTGGGTTTGAGAGACTGAAAAAAACAGAGACGCAGCTAAACGAGAGTAAAAGTTACGCCGTTACACAATTTATATATATATATCGATAAAACATATATATATATACAAAAATACATAAAATTAGCAAAGTGTCTAAACTGTCTTAATTGTAAATACGTAATAAGAAGCAGAGCAAAAAAAAGACAATTATTTTATGTATCGTACGATAACGGAGACAAAAAAAAACATTTTTCTCGTTACGCATCAAACGGACTAAACGAGCTTGAACTTTTGCGAACCAACTTTGGAAACTTTCGAGTTTTTCACTATCGGCGATTGAGATTTTGAGATTCTAAGGAAATTTCAATATGACTGTCCCCTACGACGAAAACCTCGTCTGGCTCATCGTCGTCGGATTCGTCGTCGCTTTCATCCTCGCATTCGGCATCGGAGCCAACGACGTCGCCAACTCTTTCGGCACCAGCGTCGGCGCCGGCGTTCTCACCGTTTTTCAAGCTTGCGTCCTTGCCACTTTCTTCGAAATCGCTGGTGCTGTACTCATCGGAAACAAGGTGAGAATGTTCGCAAAATTAGTCGCTCCGGCTCATTCGTTTTTAGCGGAAATTTGTTTATTGATGATGAAAAATTGAAATTTCCAGTTCTGCAAGTTTTTTTCTTAGCAAATCTGAGCATTTGGAACGAAAAACAGATTTTTCGTTAATGAATTATCGAGGGAACAAAAAATATCATGACGTTTCTTTATTTTTTTGTTGAATTTCGATCTGGAAAAAATTTCTGGCAATTAATTTTCATTTTTTCAAAATGAAATGGAATTTATCAAAATTACGCGCTGTGTCTGATTTTTTTTTTCGTTTTTTTATCGAAAATCTCTAGATTGTAAAGAAAAAAATTGAAATTTTGATTTCTGCATTTTTTTGTAAATAAATTATGGACGGAACGAAAAATTTATTGACGTTTTTCGATTTTTCAACTGAATTTCGATCTGGAAAAAATTTGTGGCCCATGAATTTTCATTTTTTAAAAATAATTGAACGATGGAATGAAAATTAATTAACGTTTTTCCGTTATTTTTGTTGATTTTCAGTTTAATTTAAAAAATTGGGTCTCGCTAGGTTTCAGATACAATGCGAAAAGGAATTTTGGACGTGAGTCTTTACGACGGGCATGAGAAAGAATTGATGATGGGAGCGCTTTCGAGTTTGGCTGGTTCGGGAATTTGGCTTTTGCTTGCAACGGCATTGCGTTTGCCGATTTCCGGTACGCACTCGATAGTCGGTGCGACCGTAGGATTTTCCCTCGTCTGCAGGGGAACTTCCGGGGTAAGAGACTCGCGATCGAAGGGCAACGTCCGAGGTACGAAATCCCTTGCACTCCGCAAAACAAGTTTTTTAATCCAAATTGCGTGTGTTTTTCTGTTTTTCCTGCTTTCCTGGGAAATGCAGGTCAGGTGGATGGCGTTGGCCAACATTGCGGCTTCCTGGTTCGCTAGTCCCTTGCTCAGTGGCGTCGTCTCAGTGTCAATTTTTTGGATCATCAGAAAATCCGTTCTCCGCGCGGAAAAACCGATCGAAAGGGGCCTCAACATTTTACCGATCGCTTACGGCCTCACCATTGCCGTCAACGTCATGTCGGTCGTTCACGATGGACCCAAATGTACGTTTTACCTTGTAAACCAAAAAAAAGCCAAAAAAATCGCTTTTATCGAGATTTAATTGGCAGAATAATTATCAAAATTAAATTCAATTAACTAATGAGAAAATTTTATTATTTAGGATTCTTGCATAATTTTTTACGAACATTCTCGACTCCAGAATTAAGAATTTTCTCCTGTGAAGAAACATTTTCGCTTTCCTCAAGAATTCGAGACATTTCATTCACAATTTTTAACTTTTCCCATCCAAACGCTTGTTGATTCGAGTCGCGTGTCGTTTACGAGTCGCAAAACAATGTGTTTAGGATTTTTCTCAAAAAATTTCGGCTCCTGGCCTTTCTGGCTGTCCGCAAAAAAAATCCTGAATTCATTTTTTTTTGCAACTCGATTTTTGGCGACTTTTTAACGAATCGTGACTCGAATCGACACGCGTTTGGATGGGGAAAAGTTAAAAATTGCAAATGAAATATCTCAAATTCTAAACGTCAGAAATTTTTCTTCGTGGGAGAAAATTGTTGGTTTTGGTGCCAAGTGCGCACGAAATTTTGAGGAGACCCTAAAAAAAGTCATTTTTTTTTTAATGGTCATACTTTGAATTAAAGAAAATCAATAATTTCTGCTCCCAACTCGACAAACGCTCGAGTGAATCTTCTCAATTTATATTCCAAGCATTATGTAAATTTATCGATTTTTACAATCGATATCGAACCTCGACTAGTCTCTGTTTTTTCTCCCTTGACCCAGATTTTTCCAATTCTATGTATTTTTGCATCTCGCGCGTCATTTATCGAAAAATTCTATTAATTTATCATGCAACAGGCTCGCGAATGAAGAAAAATCCCCCGAGTACACTGAAAATAAAATTTTCAAACGTCGATATTTTGTTGAACACGGTAAAATGAATATTTTTTAATAATTTCCAAAATTTTCGTTATTCTGACAATATTTTTCGCTTCTAATGCAACTCTGCAAAATTTACGATTGGAATGACAAAAATCGACTTTTCGAAGGGACTTTTTTGAATATTTCTCGCCGCAATGACAAAATTTTTGTGATTTTTCAAAAAAACGCTTAGGCGACACGTATCCAACAAAAAATCGATTTTTTTCAACAAAATTTTCGTTATTTCGACAATATTTTTGATTTCTAACGAAACATTCAGCAAAATTTACGATTGGAATGACAAAAATTGACTTTTCGAAGGGACTTTTTTGAATATTTCTCGCCGCAATGACAAAATTTTTGTGATTTTTCAAAAAAACGTTTAGGCGACACGTATCCAACAAAAAATCGATTTTTCAACAAAATTTTCGTTGTTTCGACAATATTTTTGATTTCTAACGAAACATTCAGCAAAATTTACGATTGCAATGACAAAAATGGACTCTTCGAAGAGACTTTCTTGAATATTTCTCGCCGCAATGACAAAATTTTCGTGATTTTTCAAAAAAACGTTTAGGCGACACGTATCCAACAAAAAATCGATTTTTCAACAAAATTTTCGTTATTTTGTCAATATTTTTGATTTCTAACGAAACATTCAGCAAAATCTACGATTGGGATGACAAAAATTCGCGAAAAAAAATGGAATGACCAAATTCAATTGAAAATTCAATGGAATGACCAAAATTCGCACAAAAAATCGATCTTTTTCAACAAAATTCTCTCTTCTCAGTGTATCGATATTTTGCTATTTTTATTGTCGAATTTCAGTGTTGATGCTGGACCAAATTCCATGGTGGGGGAGCGGAACAGCAGCCCTCGGGATTGGTACTATTTCGGCTGTGATAGTTTACTGTTTCGTGGTTCCTTGTCAAAGAAAGAGAATATTGGTGGAGCAGAAAAACGGGCTGGAGGAAAATGTGGGGAATTACGAGGACACGGCGGACAGGAGCAAAGAGACGACGGCGCTGTCGGTGATAACGACGGGGGGAGGGACAGAGACCGGAAATGAGAATGGAAAATCATTGGCGGGTGTGGCGACGCCATTGAAGGCTCATTTGAGCATCGAGGACGAGAAGACGCAGCCAAAATTGCGAGGAAACAGCAGCGCGAGTCCGCTGTTGATCGCGGCCGGCGCGGACCCGGAAGTCGCAGGAAACCCCGAGGAACTCAAGGACGACGAGGAACGACCGGAAATCTCGAGATTGTTCTCATTTCTGCAAATTCTCACCGCTGCTTTCGGCAGCTTCGCACACGGCGGCAACGACGTCAGCAACGCCATTGGCCCCTTGATCGCACTCTGGGTCATCTATGCCGAGGGCTCCGCACGCCAGGAAGCCGACACTCCCATTCTTATCCTTCTCTATGGCGGATTTGGCATCTCCATCGGACTTTGGGTCTGGGGACGCAGAGTCATACAAACTCTCGGACAGGATCTCGCCAGGATCACACCCACAACTGGATTCACCATTGAAGTAATTTTTATCTTGGTTTTTTTCAATGGAAACCCGAAAATTACTTGTTGTGGCTATTTTTCAACGGAAATTGGTCGAAAAATTTCCGTATTTGGAGAAAATTGTCAGAAATTTCAGGAAAACTGTTAAAATTTTATTAAAAATTGTGAAATTTTTTCGAAA
Source organism: Diadegma fenestrale (assembly GCA_037043255.1). NCBI lineage: Eukaryota > Metazoa > Arthropoda > Insecta > Hymenoptera > Ichneumonidae > Diadegma > Diadegma fenestrale. The sequence goes on from CM073317.1 coordinate 14,546,124, forward strand.
ATTGGCAAAATTTATAAAAAACTGTTGCATTTTCAAGAAAATTGTCAATATTCAAAGAAAATTGTTGATATTTGGAGAAAATGTCGAGATTTGGAGAAAAATTTGAGGAAAAATTGTCAAAATTTTTGAAAAACTGTTGAATTTTCTAGAAAATTGTCTAATTTTCAACGAAACCTTCAAAATTTGGAGAAAACTGTGAAAATTTTAGAAAATTGGCATATTTTAAAAAAATTGTTCAAATTTGGATAAAAATGTCAAGATATATAGAAAATTGTTAAAATCTGGACATAAACGTCACAATTCGAAGAAAAATGTTAATAATTTAGAGGAAATTGTTCAAAATTGTCAAAATTTGGAGAAAAATGTCAAAATTTATAGAAAATTGTCAAAATTCCGAGAATAGCGTCAAAATCCGAACATAAATTTAAAAATTTGGAGAGAACTTTTAATAATTCAAAGAAAATTGTTCAAAATTGGCGAAAATTTTCAAAATTTGAAGAAAAATGTGAAAATGTATAAAAAATTGTCAAAATTCCGAGAATAGAGTCAAAATCCGAACATAAATTTCAAAATTTGGAGAGAACTTTCAAAAATTTAAAGAAAATTGTTCAAAATTGGCGAAAATTGTCAAAATTTGGAGCAAAATGTCAAAATTTATAGAAAATTGTCAAAATTCCGAGACCAGAGTCAAAATCCGAACATGAAAGTCAAAATTTTGACAAAACTGTCAGATTATTGAGAATAATGACAAAATTTCTAAAAAAAACTTCGCTATTTCCAATACAGCAAAAAATCTTTTAAAAGTTTGACACGGAACCAGAAAACTAGCCGAGCTAATTTTTGACACAATTTTCTACCCGCATAATCAAAATTTCCCGAATTTTGAGTAAAAAAAATGGTTGAATCGTTTGCCAACAGGTCGGAGCGGCGGTGACTGTGTTGCTGGCGAGCAAGGCTGGTCTGCCGGTGTCGACGACGCACTGCAAAGTGGGTTCGGTGGTTTGCGTCGGTTGGGCATCGCGAGGCGGCGAGGGTGTATCCTGGAAGCTTTTTCGTAACATCGCATTCGCGTGGTTGATAACAGTGCCAATAGCTGGCATGTTATCGGCCGGATGTATGGCACTGATGAGAGAATTTATCGGTGTAGACTAAGCCCAATTATAATATTAACGTAAAACAATCACAAATCAACTTTATTTACGATTCTTCAATAATTTTGTACTCACATTCTTCACGCCAAAGCCCCCGATTTTCCCTTACAAAGAAAATTTTCGCTTTCCTCAACAATTCGAGACATTTCATTCACAATTTTTAACTTTTCCCATCCAAACGCGTGTAGATTCGAGTCGCGTTTCGTTCACGAGTCGCAAAACAATGTGTTTAGGATTTTTCTCAAAAAATTTCGGCTCCTGGCCTTTCTGGCTGTCTGCAAAAAAAATCCTGAATACATTTTTTTTTGCAACTCGATTTTGGCGACTTTTTGACGAAACGTGACTCGAATCGCCACGCGTTTGGATGGGGAAAAGTCAAAAATAGCAAATGAAATATCGCAAATTCTAAACATCAGAAAATTTGGTAAATATCAACATTCGCAGCTTTTGTAAAAATTGGCTCAAAGTTTTTATGACATTTTTTTTATCAATAATGAATTCCACGCAATATTGACGAGGCGGAACATTCCGAACATGCAAAAAAATAAAAAATAAGTCAACAAAAGTGTAAAATAACAATGAAGCTGCAATGCGAGCAAAAAGTTTCCGCAGGAAAAAAAATTTCCCAAAAAACACCGAATTTTATGGGGTTTCATGGGGTTCCATGGGGTTCTATGGGGTTTTATGGGGTTCTATGGGGTTCTATGGGGTTTTATGGGGTTCTATGGGGTTTTATGGGATTGACAGTCTTTCCCCTTCTTAATTTTATATGGAAAGGTGAAAAATAACAATGAAGCTGCAATGCGAGCAAAAAGTTTCCGAAGGAAAAAAAATTTCCCAAAAAACACCGAAATTTATGGGGTTCTATGGGGTTCTATGGGGTTTTATGGGATTGACAGTGTTTCCCCTTCTTAATTTCACATGGAATGCCATTTTTTTTAAATAAAATGATGATTACGAGAAATTTGGAGCCATTTTCGCAAAAGCCCGATTGTGAATGTTGATCGAAAATTTTTCTTCATACGAGAAAATTGTTGGTTTTGGTGGCAAGAACGTTTATACGAAAATTTTGAGAGGACCCTAAATAAAGTCGTTTTGTGAGGGAAATACCTCGAGCCCAAGAGTGCGGAGACTCTAAGAACTTGCGAGTTGGGCAAGCCACACTTACAGTATTCAATTACGAGATAAATCACGTAGAGGCTGAAGAAAAACAAACAGACGAAAATAAATTATGATGACGAACTTAAAATTCTCGAAAACGTAATTTATAATTATCGTTTTAATGAAAAATAAATGGTTCGCGGAGAGAGCTGGCTCTCTCCTTGCTTGAGAAAAAAAAAACAAGAAATATAGAAATGGCGCTAAATCCCGCTTCATTATTTTCCAGCGAGATTCTCTTTTTTTTATTCTAACGCTAGCTTCTCGCGCATGCATCGCGGATTTCCTTCTCCGCTTTTTTCTCCCCCTTCATCATATCGCCTCGCAAAACGAACCCTCCACGATTCGTTCCTATCGGAATATGCGCAAGTTTCACCAAATTTTCTTACCTTGACAACGAATCAACCAATCCTACGAGTTTCGCAACCTTCAATGTTTTAATCGATGCCAATCACGAGATCGTAGGCATGCTTCGCATTTTTTTATCTATTTCTACACGACTTTGCGTACGAAAATGGAAGGATTGCCACTTTTGCCCGGATACTCTTACAAGGATCCCACAGTAAGACGAAATTTTATTATTCTTTTCTGTAATTACGTCATTTCCGGTTCTATAACGAGCCTTGAACCCGGAAGTGCAGTTCCGAGTTGATTTTTTTCACAGCCGACACAAAATTACATGATTTGGGATTCTTTCGTAATTTTGTATGAAAATTCTCGACAATTTTCTTACGTCAAGAATTTGAGTCATTTCATTCACAATTTTTAACTTTTCCCATCCAAACGCGTGTCGATTCGAGTCGCGTCTCGTTCACGAGTCGCAAAACAATGTGTTTAGGATTTTTCTCAAAAAATTTCGGCTCCTGGCCTTTCTGGCTGCCTGCAAAAAAAATCCTGAATACATTTTTATTTGCAACTCGATTTTGGCGACTTTTTGACGAAACGTGACTCGAATCGACACGCGTTTGGATGGGGAAAAGTTAAAAATTGCAAATAAAATATCTCAAATTCTAAACGTCAGAGAAATTGTCTTCATGGCAGAAAATTTTTAGTTTTGTCGCCAAGAACGTTTGGAACGAAATTTCGAAAAAACCCTAAATAAAGTCGTTTAAGTTAAATTCGATTTTATGACAAGAAAGTGACGAAATTGTGCGTTTTATTTCACAGATAAGCGATTTTAAGTTGAAGCAACAATTCGTTTGTGAAAAAGGCTATCGAATACTTCGTCACTCGGATTATGGAGCGGGAAGACGTCCGAATGCTTCAGCCGGAACTGCATTCGCTCCTGGCTTGGATGCGGATCCCATCGAGTACGTATTTCGCCTCGTTACAGGTCGTGGGGACGAGAATTTCCATGGAAAAGACAATTTTAAACAATTTAATTGCGGGAGAATTTAATTTTTGGTTTTTCTACGTTTTTTTCCTCAGATACGATCCGTCTCTGACTTACGGACGAATTCGCGAACGTGCGTACAATCAAGTCATTCCGAAGTACGCGCAGTTCGCTCAAAAATGTCTGAACTTTCAGGCCTTTTTTCGGCAAGGCGTTTTCAACTCTCCCGACGAACATTATCGCGTTCGACACGTCAATTTCATTTATTATCTCGAAGACGATACCATGAGCGTCATGGAACCGACTATCGAGAATTCGGGCTTTCGCCAGGGCAGACTCATCAAACGGGGCAAAATTCCTAAACCTCCTGATGGCCGGCCTTATCACTGGAAAGATCTCGACGTCGGTATCGATATCGGTGAGTTTTTTCAGACTCGGGAATGCCTTGCAAATTAGTAAATTTTGCACCGAGAGAAAATAATTTCAAAAATTATTATGGCTCGTTCTTTGGTGCCATGGTGACCCTCTAAAGGATTTTAGAAAAGACGTAGAAATTTTTTTATTCGTATTTTATTGAAAATACCGAACTTTTTGATTTTTTTTTGCTAGATTTTGAAATTTTTCGTACAGTTTTGGATGAAAAATTGTTAAGTATTTCGTAGATGTTCGTTTTGGATTGAAAATTGAGGGAACTGAAAATTTTTTGGTGATTTTGATATTTTTTGCCAAATTTGGACAAGTTTCTGTAAATTTTGATTTTTTCCGGCAAATTTAAACAATTTTCCGCTAATTTTTTATATTGTTTGCCAAATTTGCATAATTTGCTCGAAATTTTGAAATTTTTCGTCAAATTCAGACGATTTTCGGCTAATTTTGATATTTGTTGTAAAACTTGGACGATTTTCTCAAAGTTTTGATTTTTTCGACAAAGTTAGACAATTTTTGGCTAATTTTGATATTTTTTTGCCAAATTGAAACAATTTACTCCGAATTTTGATTTTTTTTTACAAATTTAGACAATTTTTTGCCGATTTTGATATTTTTTGCCAAATTTTGACGATTTCCTCAAAATTTTGATTTTTTTTCGACAAATTTAGACAATTTTCGGCTAACTTTGATATTTTTTGCCAAATTAAGAAAATTTGCTCCAAATTGTGATTTTTTTCGACAACATTAGACAGTTTTTGGCTAATTTTGATATTTTTTGCCAAATTTAGACAATTTGCGTCAAATTTTGAAAATTTTCGTCAATTTTAGACAATTTTCTTCAAATTTTGAAATTTTTTGCCAATCTTAGACAATTTCTTCCAAATTCGAATAAAAAATTGCTAGAATCTCCCAAAGAATTATATGCTATTAAAAAATTTGACATTTTTCGCTAAATCCTGACAATTTTCGCCAAATTTCGACAGTTTCCTTCGAGTGTAAAACTTTTCGCTCAATTTCAGATAGAAAATTGCCATGTAATTGCAAAAATCCTCATAAATTCATATTCTAGCAAAAATATCGATAATTTTGACATTTTTCGTGAAAAATTGGCGCGTATTTGATAAAATTTCTCAGACCGAGTAATTTTTAATTAGAATGTTCGCTCCGGGAATTGGTCTGACAATTTTGTTCCCGCAGCGATCTACGGAATCGTTTATCACACCGTCGACTGCGATTTATTTACGCGGGAGTTTATGAAGAGCCAAGGGATCGACGTGGCCGACAAAGAGGAAGCTCCGGTCGATCCTTACACGCAGCGTATGCACGAGCGTGAGAAATTCTACGACAAAGCAAAGTCGCCGAATAAATCGCAAAGTTTGATCGGTGATTCGAGGCGCCGTTTCCTCGAGTACGACGGGATGGTCTTGTGTTTCGACGCGACCTGGAACGACGACAATTATCAAATAATGTATTTCCTCATGGACGATACACTCGCGGTCAAGGAAATCCACAAACCGAACAACGGCAAAGATCCCATTCCGATGTTGTTGAAAAAAACGAGAGTCCCGAAAAATTGGAAAAATATTCCGTCCACGCATCCAGCCATTTATCTGGAAATCGGAGACCCGGAAGTCGTCGAATATTACACGCCGAAAGATTTCAAGGTTTTCACTAAATTTCCATTTTTTGCTCCCTATGTCACGGTGAAAATAGTTTTTTTACAGTTTTCAATGGCAATGTGCTTGTTCCAATGTCCCAGAACATCGAAAAATCGTTTCTAGAAAAAATGTCTCGATGGCACTGTAAAATTCAAACGTTTATAACTCGAGAACGGTTTGAGCTACGAGGCTCCCGTTTCGCACAGATCAGAATCCATACGAACTCTTCATTCTCTGAAAATTTGGTCGGAATCGCTAAAAAAAATACGAATTTTACGGCATTTTGAAATTTTCAAAAAAAGTCTGTCGTCGCTCCAAATTCCGCAAATTTCAAGATTCATTACTAATTTTTTTTTTATGAATAGAGTATCACAATAGGAAGGTTTGTATTGAATTTGGAAAATATCGGTCGAACGATTTGAATTTTATGATTTTTCGAATTTTACGTAAATCAGAGTTTTTCGAAAAATTGTCCAACCGCTTGAATTTTTGCAAATTTTCTAAGATATCGTGTACAAGTCCGTACTTGCCCTTTACTTTCTAGAAAAGTTGTCGAAATTATATAGTTAAAAATGCAAATACAAAAAAAAAACGGAATTTTGTCGGAATCGCTAAAAAAAAATACGAATTTTACGGCATTTTGAAATTTTCAAAAAAAGTCTCTCCCCGCTCCAACTTCCGCAAATTTCAAGATTCATTACTAATTTTTTTTTTATGCATAGAGTATCATAATAGGAAGGTTTGTATTGAATTTTAAAAATATTGGTTGAACGGTTAAAATTTTATGATTTTTCGAATTCTAGAAAAATTTGAGTTTTTCGAAAAATTGTTCAACCGCCTTGAATTTTTGCAAATTTCCCAAGAGATTGTCTCCGATTCTGTACTTTCTCTTTACTTTCTAGAAAAATTGTCAAAATTATGGAATCTAAAAAAAAAATACAAAAAACGCTGCAAATTGCTAGCGCATTTTTTTTTTTTTGCCAATTCAAGAATTTTTTCTAATTTTATTGGATTTCCAGATCGGCGAGACGTTATTTATTTACGGTCGTCGTTTCCTGCTGCGAGACTGCGACGCCTTCACTCGGAAATATTACGCGGAGATGTTGTGTTCGCCGCAGCCACCGGCGCTGATCGAATTGGCGGATCCGGAGGTTCAGGAAGCCGAAGATTCGAAATCGGAGTCGCTGATGGTTGAGGAGAGTCCGGAGGACGAGCTGGCGACTCGTCGGTCTTTCGTGACGACGCCGCCGAAGGGAAATGCGATTCGGCAACTGGGTTTTTCGGGCCAAAAGCTTCGGTACCTCGCGACGATGGAGGCGATTCATCCGGAGGACGAGAATCGCGACTTTGTGATTGATTATTCGCTGAGCGATGGAAAAATGACGATCAACGAGCTGCCGAAACGAAATTCTGGTCGCCGGAGTGGCTGCTTCTTGTCGAGCAGTTTGGTCCCCAAGCCAGGGCCACAAAACGGCGACGCAGATTATTACACGCCCGAGGATTTGTACATCGGGGCGAAAATAAACGTTCACAATCATCGATTCATCGTGACTGGAATCGATTTGTACGTTTATCGTTTCGTCGAGGCAAACGCCGACAAATTCAGTCGGGAATACCGCGACAATTTGCGGAATTACGTCACGTCGCGAGGATTATTGGCCGAGGATATTTCGCAACAGGCTCAGAAGAATATCGAGCTGCAAGCTCGCCAAGGACGAGTCGGAGGGGACGAGGATCGTTTCAGGACTCCGGAAGAAGCGATTCGCATTTGCGAGGACGAGCTCGCTCGTGGCAACCAAAAAGAAGAAAAACGCTGCAAAGAATTACTTCCGGAGGCTGAACAGACCGAAAACTCGGAAGAACCAACCGTGGGAATTTGTTTCGTACAGGAAACGCCCACACCGGAACGAAAAAAATTGATGTGGGCTGATCAGGTCGAGCCAAATTCCTACGATTCTTAATTCTCCACTTTTTTTCACGTTCTCTATAAAATTACGATTTTATAATCAGGTCGACAAAGATCCTTCCGGCCATCCCATCGTTTCCTGCAAACCGGAAGTCCCCGAATGCACCCAACGCGCCGCTCCTGTACGAAGAAGTTGTCTCAAGAGTCGCGATAATAAGAAGAACGAAGAAGCAAATTTACGAGTAAAATATTATTTTCTTCCCTCAACTTTTCCTCCTCCTCAATGAGCCCAATTTTGAAAAATTCACATCTCCGGCAAAATCCAACGAAAAAGCTTGGCCCTGGGCTCATTCTTTTCGTTTTTTGATGCAGAAACGCGCGAGCCCGGGACAATTTTGTTCCGAGTCAAAAAATTAGGCAAAAATGCGACAAAACGAAAATTTTGTTGAAAAAGATCGAAATTTTGTTGGATACGGGCGACTGAATGTTTTTTTTTGAAAAATCACCAAAATTTTGTCATCGCAGCGAGAAATATTCTCGGAAGTTTCTCCGAAAAGTCAATTTGGCTGACAGTTGCGTTAGAAATGAAAAATATTGTCAAAATACCGAAAATTTTGAAATTATCCAAAAATATTTACAGTTTTCAACAAAAAATCGAAGTTTTTTGACAAAATTTCACTTTCAGGCTCGTTTTCGAGCCCACTGATAGAATTTTTGCGAACTAATCGAAACGATTTGTGCAGGTCGATGGAGCGTACTCGTACGAGAATTTTAAAGACCCTGCGACCTCGCGATTGGTGCAACAAGCACGAGACAGAAATGGCGAAAGAAAAAACCCTGAAAATGTCGTTCCCCAACCTTGTTGTACGATTCCTGCTCCGAGCTAACGAAAAATGGAAAAAAATGGCCCAATTGTTGAGCAAAATTTCTTTTGCGTCTCGATATGGATTTTTTTCAACAAACGACTAAGAATCACGAATATTTTTAAACATTTTCGCTCGCAATTTTTTTACAATCATTATCGACGTCCATATTTTTGTTAAGTTTTTCGTTTTTTAATCTTTCATGATAATCTGTATAATAATCGTTAATATTCAGATATTCAACACGCATACATGAGCCTCGTCGCGTTCTCACGTGCACAAATCCACGTCGTACGTGTAGAATTACAAATTCTACCCTGTCCGCAAAAGTTCGTAACGAAAAAAAAGGAAAAACATTCCCGACAGTATTGAATTATTTCCGGCTGACAAATAATATTCATTTTTCTTTCAACGTTTTGTTTTTCACAGTGCAAGCACGATTACACACAATCTAAATTTTCCAACATGTTTTCCTCTTGCATACTCCGTCGATGCTTCATCTCACAAGATTTTTCTTCGCTCCAGCTTTCGGCCTCGGTCCTCGAGTCTCGGTACACGATTTTTACATTTTAGTTTTCATTCAACATTGCAAATCTGATAATTCTACAAACTTGACCGTTATTTTCATCGAGAACGAACCAGCTAAATTCACTCCACACTTTTTAATAGCCATGAGAATCTCCCATCAAATTATTTCATTTTTATTCCCATTTTACGCTTTTATTCAATTCTCTCCTCAACAAAAGTCTTGTCAAGCACTTTTTTATTATTATTATTACTACAATAACCGAACTTTGAAGTTTACGCGATCGAGTATATGATTATCGTCGCTTTCGTCCAGTTTTTATTCATTATTCTTGTTCCTTTTTATCGCAATTATTGATTTAACCCTCGGAATCACCGGACACGACCAATTTTTTTCCTCTGCAGTTTTCCAACTCCAGTTTTCCGTTTTTTCTTCGACTGTCTTTTATTTCGGCTTCGTCACGTTTTTCCCCATTTTTTTCTTCTTTTTCGTTGGTCGCTTTTGCGAGATAATCGAATTAATCATGATTAACATTTTCGCAAGTATCGCGCGTTCCAAAAATCCCATTAACGATTCTTCCGCCCTGGCTCGCCGGTGTGTCCGTTGCAATTAGAAGCCATTTTGTTTTTTTTTATCTGTAATTATCCGGTAAACCATCGGGAGGCTATGGAATCGATACAACTTGTTGCTTTTTTTCGTTTCTCCTTCGACACTCGGTCGTCGTCGTCGGATTTTTCTTCCTACAATAATCAACAGTTTCCTCCTTTTTTCCGAGACTTTATCGTCTCGCGGATCACGCTCGATTTCCCGAGGCTACTGACGAGCTCCGGTGTTTCGGCCCCTGTTACGTCCTTCCGGTTCCTGAGGACATATCAAGGCGTTAACCACACGAGAAGCGATCGAGACTAGAAAAATTGTAGAGAAAACGTTTGCGATGATCCTGAAGTTTCCGACGTTGCACCAAAAATCTCAATCGACTCGAAAAATTGACACGATTTTCAAAATTCAATAAATAATCGATAGATAAAATGTTTTTCGTTGAATCTCAACGTTGCAGACTTCAGAGTCGTGCGTTTCCGACCTCAAGTTGATTAAAAAAAAGGCTGTGGCCACTCGTCCGGATAGTTCGTACACTAAAATCATAGGATAAAGCGTGCCCGGACGAAATTATTCATCCGACTACCCGGACGACAATCCACTGCGTTAAAAAGTTGTTACTTTTGGAATAACCAAAATTTCGAACAAATTTACGGACCGATTTTTTTGAAAAACTGAATAAAGATTCTTCGATGTTGCATAAAAGCGTATGCAAAGTTTTGAGAGGCCTCACCATTCCGAAATGGAAATATTTAATGTTGAAAATTGCAACTTTTAACACTCTTGTGAGAAACTTCTTAAAAGATTGATTTTTATAAATAAATATCGTGACTCGTACGTGATGAAAGTTCTTAAAATTGCGCGAGCCATTAGAAATCACAATTTTCTTTGTGCGGTGGAAATTTGAAGGAATTTTATCGATTTATTTTGATTTTTATCAAAATCTTCAATCTCTGATGAAAATCAGTCCAACTTTGAATTGGAAATGACCGATTTTTTATTTATTCCAATTTTTTAGTTGCTTGTGAACTATAAAGGCGGAAAACATGAAGAAAATTGTGATTTTTTGATTCACGACCTGTGAAAGATTCATCACAATTGGTTCAGTGGTCCTTGCGTGAGCCCCAAATCAATTTATTAGATGACTCTGAAGTTTGCATCGTTGGAATGCAACGAAATTCTTTTTTCTATTTGGCAAAAATAATTATTTAAATGGAGAATTTAATTACGATGATAAAATGATCGATTTGAAGCCCCAAAATTCAAATATTTTCCGTTGCATTCCAACGTTGAAAACTTGAGCATCATTTTGGTAGAGAATAAACGAAATTCAAGTTTCGATTAAACTCACTCGATGATGATGTTGATGTTGTTGAGGATGTTGTGGTCGCTGAGGATTATTGTTAGTTCGCATTTCGCCGCTGGAGTAACTTCCCCGTTTTCTGCGACGGTCCGTGTGCGGTTGATACTGTCCTTGTTGTTGGGGTGGTTGTTGTTGTTGCTGCTGATGGTGATGAGGTGGAGAATGTTGTGGCTGTTGCGACGAATGATGAAGCGCCTGCTGTTGTTGTTGTTGTTGTTGTTGCTGCTGCTGCTGCTGCTGCTGCTGCAGGACGTGAGGCGGCGGGCCTTTGCGTTGATCTTCCTCGGCCTGTCGTTGTTCGTAGTGTCCAAAATCGTCGAAGATGCTGGTAGAATGTCGATAAGTGTGTAATATGCGTAAAACATGAATTCCCTTAGCATGAGGCACTTCCTGGGCATCGCGTGAGTTGGTAACAGGTTTGTTCTCATTGTTTTCCAGTTTAATATGGCGCAAATGTCCATTGGGCACATCTTTGACGTAGATCCAACGAACGCGAAATTGTCCTTTCCATTTGTCCTGCGACCAAACGGAGCTGTTGCTGTGATAATCAACCGATGAGACCATTTGTGCCATGCCGCAAAAGTGTCCGGAGCCATTAACGGAGAAGAAAAGATAAAGCGGAGATCCGTCTCTGCTGGCGTCCCGATAAGCCTGATCCAATCGCTTGTTGCCATGTTCGGTACTGCACCAAATTTCGTACTTGATGGATCTGTGAATATCGTCCTCGGAATACGATTTGATAACGAAGAATCGAGCGCCCGGTGCAGTCTCGTCAAACTCGGTCGGATTGTAGTCGTTTTTGACTTTGAGTTCGTCGAGAACCGGATGCGAAATTGTTTGGCTTGAAGCCAATAGTTGTTGGGTCGGTGATTGGGATTGTTGCGGTTGTTGTTGTTGTTGTTGCTGCTGCTGCTGAGCTGGAGCTGAATGGTGATGGGGCATTTGTCCGGAGGGAACTTGTTGGATTTGTGGTTGATGGGAATGAGATTGTTGTTGTTGCTGGTGATGTTGTTGTTGATGATGATGATGATGTTGTTGTTGTTGTTGCTGCTGCTGCTGTTCATGGTGATGGTGATGGTGATGATGATGATGGTGGTGGTGCGGTGGGGGAAGCGGAGGCGGAGGAGGATGTTGGTGATGATGTTGTTGCTGTTGTTGCTGAGTTTGTTGCGGCGGAGCCGGATGGCTGTGGTGATGAGCCAATTGTGCAGAAGGCTGTGGAGCTTGTTGGTTTACCGTTTGCGATTGTTGTTGTTGTTGTTGTTCCTGTGGCTGTTGCGTCTGTTGCTGATGGGAATGAGGATGGGATTGTATTTGAGGCTGCGCCGGCCGAGGCAAAGTCGCCGGATGCCTCGTCCAACTCGGCGGCGGCGGTGGCCTTTGCCTCTGAACTGCCGGAAGTGGCGGCGGCGCCGGAGGCTGAATCTGCGGCGGTGGCAGAGCCTTCGGCGGTGGCACACTCGCTTTTCCCTCGCCCCATGTCCCAATGTCCATGTTGTGCTTTCCTGGCACTATCGGAGGCGGCGGCATTCCTGCTTTTTTCTTCATTACCTGGCTTGACGATATCGGCGGCACCGGCTTTGCCGGTTGACTCGCCACGCTCGCCCACGTTATTTTACGCGGCTCTTTCACCTCCATCTTCATCACCGACGATATACGAGCTGCATCGTGACGCGCTATGTCCACGTCCTCAACCGTTCCGTTTCCTCCCGCGCTCATCGTTCCCCCACCCCCCACATTCTCGCTTCCTGTCCCGCCCCCGCCGATAGTTAGACCCTGCACATTTTGCTCGATCCCTTTGATATCCCCGCTTGCTGGATTCCCGTAATTCTCGTTGCCACGTGGCTGCGGATAATAATCCTCGTACCGCGGCTTTCTCGGCGTGCTCCACGCGCTGAAATCCCCGTTTCCAGGAAAATAATTAAACGTCGGCTGGCCAAACGCCGTGCCAAATCCACCGCTACCACTCGCCGAAAACATTCCGTCCATGCTGTAACCCTCGTGACCTATTTGACCTCCGTAACCCGACAAAAATGCTACGGGGTCCGTTCCGTTCGACCACGTACCGTCACCCGCTCCAAATGTCTGGTACGGAAATGACGTCCCCGCGTAATACGGACTGTACGGGTCACCCGTCCCAATCGGATAACTCGAATGGTGCCCCGCATTGTTACCCCCTCGCCACGAATCGTAACCAGAGTCTTCTCCCGCCCCAATGTGCTCCGTCTGCTGCTGCTGTTGATGCTGCTGCTGCTGCTGATGTTGCTGCTGCTGCTGCTGCTGTTGCTGATGCTCCTTCGGACCATTGTTAGCTGTTCCAATACAGTTTTCATCTGTTACTTTCAATTTTATCTCAATATTTCCGAAAATTGAATTCGAAATTGATTTTTTTTTCAAAAATTCAACTTTTTTGGGAGAATTTTGCAAACAGAATTGAATTTTAATCAAATTTTTTCTCAATATTTCCCACGCAACCGTCTCAAATCTCCCAAAAGTGAAAAACAACGAAATTCCAGAAATTCACATCGACAAATGATGGAAATTGGATTTTTTTTTTCGAAAATGCAACTTTTTTGGGAGAATTTTGAAGAGAATTGAATTTTAATCAAATTTTTTCTCAATTTTTCCCCGGAAACCGTCTCAATTCTTCCAAAAGTGAAAAACGACCAAATTCCATAAACCCACATCGACAAATAACGGAAACTTAATTTTTTTTTCGAAAATTGAACTTTTTTGGGAGAATTTTGTAAACAGAATAGAATTTTAATCAAATTTTTTCTCAATATATCCCTGGAAACCGTCTCAAATCTCCCAAAAGTGAAAAACGACCAAATTCCAAAAATTCACATCGACAAATGATGGAAATTGGATTTTTTTTTTCGAAAATGCAACTTTTTTGGGAGAATTTTGCAGAGAATTGAATTTGAATCAAATTTTGTCTCAATATTTCCCCGGAAACCGTTTCAGTTCTCCCGAAAGTGAAAAACGACCAAATTTCAGAAATTCACATCGACAAATGATGGAAATTGGATTTTTTTTTTCGAAAATGCAACTTTTTTGGGAGAATTTTGCAGAGAATTGAATTTGAATCAAATTTTGTCTCAATATTTCCCCGGAAACGGTTTCAGTTCTCCCACAAGTGCAAAACGACTAATTTCCAAAAACCCATGTCCTCGATTCATAAAAAGAAATTCCCGGAGCGCCGTAACTTCCTAGCGAGAAATGACCTTGAAATTTTCATCGAAAATTGAGCATTTTTGGAAGAATTTTTCCAACCAAAATCGAATTCCAATCAAAATTTGCCTCAATATTTCACACGCAAATTTCCCACAAGTACAAAACGACCAATTCCCAAAAACCCACGTCGTCAAATCATGAAAAAGTTCTCCAAGAGCCGTGACTTCCCGGCGGAGTGTGACCTTGAAATTTTTATTGAAAATTAAGCATTTTCGCAATAATTTTGCAAACACAATTGCATTTTTGATCAAATTCCAAATTACTTGCTCATTTCGTGTTTTTTTGTTTTGTTTTTTCGCGTACTTGGAACGAAAACGTCGCCGGAAATTCTTACCCTGACTATTGGCTTGTCCTTTCATCCGCTGCATTCCGTTGCATGGAAATATAGGGATGATTCGTATTCTGCGATCTTGTGACAAGTTTGTGTTTGTTTTTTGTTTATTTTCGTTTTTTTTTTTTTTACGCGGTTCGGCGAACCGAAGCGGCAAGACGAAAAGAATTTTTCGATGTTTCGGTGCGAAGTTTCGTGAACGGAGACGAAGCCGCAAAAACGGATTTTTCGGCGCTAAGCTTGTCGCCGATTATTAAGAAAAAACGTAAAAACTCGTCGGCCAAGTCGATCGAACGAATTTGACAGAGAGACGAAACGACACAGTTGAAAATTCGGCTGACATAACCTTGTCCGAGAACTCAAGAATAGTCTCAACTACACGCGCACAAATAATCACGAGTTTTATTGATTACGAAGAACGAGGATCCCGCGAATTCCATTCGCGAGACGAAAACACACAGACACACCGCGAAGCAACAATAAAATTGCGAGAGCGACAAAAAGACACAACCGCGCGCGCCAGGCGAAATTTACGAGAGTTTTTATTCCGCAGAAGCTTCGCGGGAGCGCGAGATCGAGGATTTAGTCTCGCAGGAAAACACCAAGCGATATAAGTACGAGGCAAGAACAGCGGAGACCGAAGATGAGAAAGAGAGAGAGAGAGAGAGAGAACGAGATTGGAGGACGAGGGCGATATATATGGGAGATCACACACAGAGAGGCTCGCGCGAGAACCTCCCGGCAATTCTACAACGTTCGTCCCAACGTTTTATTTCTCCCCGACAATTACAACACGATTAACACTCGCGCACCCACTCGCCAACGATTTTTAAATCCCTCCACTTATTTCTCCTTCAAAAATCCGCTTATTTTCACTATTTTCTCTATTCTTTCACCAAAGATCGCGCTCCGTGGAAAAATATAAAAAATCTCGCACCAATTTATCACCCTTCGGGGAGATAATAACTGCGTGACGTCCACTGACCTCCCCGTCCTGCTGCTGCTGCTGCTCCTCCGACTCCGCCGACGACCATGTATTTGTATCTTTGTGTGTACGTGAATTCATCCACAGTTTTACCAATACTCGTACGCTACAGAACCAAAACTTTTTCCACTATACCGGCATCTTTCGGGCTTTCACGTTGTCCACATTGACACACCACGACCACGTTCATTCGCTTCCTCCTTTACTGCTGTTTACTCCACCGGAAAATGGCGAACGATCGCGCCCACCGAAATCTTTCGACTAAATTCCTATTCGAACTAAATCGACTCGGAAACAAAAAAAATCGCACGATTCTAGAAAGTTAAGAGAAAGTACAGACTCGTGCACGATATCTTGGAAAATTTGCAAAAATTCAAGCGGTTGGACGATTTTTCGAAAATCTCTGATTTTCATAAAATTCGAAAAATCATAAAATTCCAATCGTTCGACCGATATTTTCGAAATTCAATACAAATCTTCCCATTATGATACTCTATTCATGAAAAAAAAATTAGTAATGAATCTTGAAATTTGCGGAAGTTGGAGCGGTGACAGACTTTTTTTGAAAATTTCAAAATGCCGTAAAATTCGTATTTTTTTAGCGATTCCGACAAAATTCCGTTTTTTTTGTATTTGCATTTTTAACTATATAATTTCGACAACTTTTCTAGAAAGTAAAGAGCAAGTACGGACTTGTACACGATATCTTGGAAAATTTGCAAAAATTCAAGCGGTTGGACGATTTTTCGAAAAACTCTGATTTACGTAAAATTCGAAAAATCGCTAAATTCAAACCGTTTGATCGATATTTTCCAAATTCAATACGAACCTTCCCATTATGATACTCTATGCATAAAAAAAAAAATTAGTAATGAATCTTGAAATTTGCGGAAGTTGGAGCGGGACAGACTTTTTTTGAAAATTTCAAAATGCCGTAAAATTCGTATTTTTTTAGCGATTCCGACCAAATTCTCAGAGAACGAAGAGTTTGTATGGATTCTGATCTGTGCAAAACGGGAGCCTTGTAGCTCGAACCGTTCTCGAGTTATAAACGTTTGAATTTTACAGTGCCATCGAGACATTTTTTCTGGAAACGATTTTTCGATGTTTTGGGACATTTATGAGGAAGCAAAATTATTCTCCAGGGCTAAAAATACACGCAGTATGCGATAAAATAATAATTTATTTCCTACCAAAAAGCACATAGAGTCCATAACTATAGCAACAATTTTCAATATTACGATCTAGCGACGGTATACATAGAAATTTGTATTTTTCGTACTGTGGTGAAAAAATATTATAGATATTGCTATTTCTGTCTTATATATTTCATATGTTCGATGATAACGTGTATCATTTAAGGAGGATCACGTGCAACTTGCAAAACAAAAAAGCAAAATTTTTTCTTCATTTCGATCGTCAAAAAAAAATCCTTGCAATAATTTACACCGTAATTAATTACAAAACTAATTAATTTACTCGCATCCAGCAAAATAACAATCTATAAAAAAAAAAACCTTTCTTTTACGTTGATTTCTATGAGAAAAATAATTTCTCAGGTTCGTTTTCCTTGCGCCAAAGCTGGAATGATCGATCTTGAAAAAAAAAAGTACAAAAAGTCTCGACGAGCCTTGAAAATCGATTCGCTGCATTTTTTTTTCGGCCTTTCCAAATTTAAGGCCTAGAAATTGGAATTTCTGTTCACGATCAAACGACGCGTGATTCTCCTTAATAACGTGTGCTCTTTGCATCAAGGCGTACCTTGCAAAACTCGATAAAACGTAACGAAAAGAAAAAAGTCGCAAGTTTTGCGCGTTCGTTACAAAAATTTGTGCTGTACGTCATCGATTGTGTTTCCTGCTCTGATAAGCAGATCAAACGATGATTAATAAAATGTAAATAATTCAACACTTGTACAAACTCGAGCGAACGTTTTCCGAGGGAAAAAGAAAATCCAAAATTACACCGCCAAACTATTAGGAGCAAAAAAAACTATTTTTTTTCTCGATAATTTAAACTTTTTCAATGACAAGCAATTGTTCGTTAATTTTTACGTATTTCAAATTTTTTGCCTCGTTTCCGAGCAACAAAGACTCCAAAAATCTAAAGAGACTTCGTGAAACTCTTTCGAATTATTTTTCCGGCTGTGAACTTGAATTTCTCATCAACTGCGACCAAGCCAAGTTCAAGATCGCAGAAAACTCGCGGTCTTAATTAATATTCATAATTATGCACAATTTGGGCTTTTTTCTCTTATTTTTCAGTTTTTTTCGCTTAACAATAACATCCGTCGTAATGATATATATATTTGTACAATTTGTACTTGAGACATGGTTGGAAAGGCCAATTGTTCGATCACCATTTAAAAAACGGTAAATAACTACGATAAATTGACTAGATCCGAATAGATTAATTGTGAGGGACAGAAATGAGCTCCGATCGTCTAAAATCAAGGAGACTATAACTTTCGATTTTGTAGTACGAAAATTTTACAACTTGACCGTACAAAATGAGATTTTCAAGGATTTTCAAATTTTTTCATTTCAATTCGATCGATTTTTTTCGCAAAACTCTCTAATTCGTTTTCTCAATTTTTCTCGAAAACGCAATTCATGATCCTGTCAAATTTTCCCGCTGCGTGACAACAGGCCGAGAGTGTTTGTTTTTTTTTCCTTTATTTTATTTTGTATTTTTACCCATTAAGATCAGGTACAAAGGGTCTTGCCCCGCAAATACGTAAACGCCGCAACGAGGTCGCGATGATTATACGAATTATTGGATAATTCAGGATAACTCGCCGATCGGTGCGTTCTGTAGCCACAAATCGTGGATGAAATCGTACAGCTGATCACTCACAGCGACCTGAATCATTCACAAGTTTAAATAACAGATTAGTCGATTTTTCATTATTTTTTAATGAATCAACGTAATTAACAAAAAATGAAAATTTCGATATTTTTTATCAAATACAACAAAAAAATTAAGTTAATTGAATGAATGACTAATTACTAATTAATTATCGATTAATTATTGATTTAATTAATTAAAAATTGAAAATCATTAATGTGAAAATGTAAAAAAATGTAAAAATTAAAAATCATTAATCATAAAAAGATTAAAAATCATTAATTAATGATTTAATTAATTAATTATGAATTAATTATTGATTTCATTAATTGATTATGAATTAATTATTGATTTAATTAATTACTTATCGATTAATTATTGATGTAATCAATAAATTTAAAAAAAATTGATTTTTTTTCGCTTTTAACTTATTTTTTTAATACTTGGCGTCGAGACGCTGCGCGTCGTTAGATATCCCGTCGGTTTTGGGTATTTTTGACCCAAACGGCAGCGTTTTCTATTAAATCTTGTTTTTTAAAACGTTTAATTTTGAAATAAAGTTTGAAACCTCGAAATAGAATCGATGGAGAGTATTTCAGAATTTTGTCTCTCCAATTACGCGAGATACGAGTGGCAGGACGAGAAAACGCCATAAAAAATCGTACGATCCGCGGAGGGTGAAAAACGCAGCAAAGTTTTTTTACCTTGTAGGGTGTTGGATTGAGGCTTCTCTTGTGATCGCTTCTCAAAGTCTCCAGCGACTTTTGCACTCGTTTACGAATGTCGTGTAAACTTGGCAATGGACGACTGATTTTTCCGTCCTTCCAGTAGATCTAATAGCAAAAAACCCAATTGAAATCCCGATGAAAATGATAATTAGCTCTAAAACTGCGTAAAATTGCATGAATTTACTTTGTGCAGAGCCTCCACTCGGCTAGGAATCACGTAGGCCCGTTTCGATTCTTCGAACGGATGTCGACAAAGGATTTTATGGCCAGTTTGTGGCGCAGGTTCGGAGGAGCTTTGAAGCAGATCGACGAGCGCGTGTCCTTCCCCCCCGTACAAACGATAAGCATTTTTCTTCCCTGGCATCGTAACTTTGCCCACCTCCTGACTCAGCTTGATTCTCGGCTTATCGTTTATTTCGACCATTTTGTAGACGCAACCGAGGGCCGGTTGTCTCTGACATGTCACCAGGTGCGTCCCGATCCCGAAGCTGTCGATTCTGTGATTCTGTTTGCCAAGCACCTTTTTTTCTTCACTTTTCATTAATATTTTCGTAACTTAAACATTGCTAAGATCGATCAATCTCTGAACAAACTAATCGCAATGCAGAGTCCCAATTTTTCAACTTTTACACAAAAGATATCGAGAGGAGTAAATTTTCTCAAGTAAATCAATTGATAATTGGAATTCATTGATTAAAATTAACAATGATTGATTACAATTCATAATCATTGTTTAAAATCGAAAATAATTCATTAAAATCGACACTAATTAATCAATATTGATGATAATTGTTTTAAATTGATAATAATTGATGAAAATTCGTAATAATTAATGAAAATTTATAAAAATTCGTCAACATTCATAATAATTCATGAAAATTTATTAATACTTATTCAAATTCGTCAAAATTCATAAGAATCCATTGAAATTCATAAAGATTCATAATAATTCATAATAATCCATGAAAATCCATAAAAATTTATTCAAATTTTTCAAAATTCATAATAATCCATCAAAATTCATAAAGATTCATGATAATCCATGAAAATTGATAAAATTTTATGCAAATTCGTCAAAATTCATAATAATCCATTGAAATTCATAAAAATTCATAATAATCCATGAAAATTCATAAAATTTTATGCAAATTCGTCAAAATTCATAATAATTCATAATAATCCATTGAAATTCATAAAAATTCATAATAATCCATTGAGATTCATAAAAATTCATAATAATCCATGAAAATTCATAAAAATTCATAATAATCCATGAAAATCCATAAAAATTTATTCAAATTCGTCAAAATCCATAATAATCCATGAAAATTCATAAAAATTCATTCAAATTCACAATAATCCATGAAAATTCATAAAAATGTATTCAAATTCATGAAAATTCATAACAATCCATTGAAATTCATGAAAATTCATAATGTGTAATTAATTAAAATGCATAAAAATTCATCAAAAATCACAAAAACTTATTAAAATTAATAACAATTATGTTAAATATTTGCAATCACCAATTTTTCCTCAAAAGATCAGAAATCATTTTTTAAGCACCATTAACGATAAAAAATCGTATCACAAGTTACTCAAAAGAGAGAGATTGGCGATAATTATAATTGATTTGAATGAATAATTCATGAATTATCGATTATTGGGAATGATTGATCGATGAATCGAGTTTTTTTTGCCCAAAACCGAGAAGCAAACACGAAAGTTTCGAAAAAGAAGGGGAAAATAATTTAATACCTGTTCGTTGAGGCTGATGATGATGTCTTCGTTGATGTCGCTGGAGGCCATGATGGTGAGATGCGCGAACCAGGGCACGTTGAATTTATTGGCCAATTTTTCGAAGGTCTCTCTGGCAACGTGGCTCAAATAAGCGAGATCGCCGCTATCGATACGAATGCCAATGGGCCGATAACCGAGATCTCCGAGTGCCAGTGCAACCGCACAGAAATTGAGCAATCCGCTCCTATTTCGTGAAATAGAAAAAAAAACGAAAAATTGAAAGATTTGCCACGACCCAAAAAGCTCAAAGTTTCGTGACGATTCTTTACGATTGAATTGCATCGCGAATGAACTTTTTCTCGTATGCACCTCGTTCGATAATGCGTTGATTTTGCTTCGACCAATAATGCCATGAAATCATGTCAAAAAATGAAATGTCCAATTGATTTTTCGTTTTTCTCTGTAATCCTCCAATGAAATGCTTGCCAATTGCCTTTCTCACAAATAAATTCATGCAATTTTGCTAAAATTCCATCAAGAACCAAAAATCGAAGAATTTTCACCAAAAACAATGAAAATTCTTGGAAAATCATTCTCAACCACGGTGCATGACCTAATTCAACCCTCCGCGAAAAACATCCGGCATTTTCTACCCAAGCGACAACTTTTTCGTCCAAAATGTTGAACTTTAAACGTTCAATTCCAAAATTTTGAAAAAGCAACTGGATTTTGAGTATTTCGCAATTTTTTTCGATCTTTTTCTCTCGAAACTCGTCAAAAAAAGTTGCAGCCCAAAAATCATGATTCGCAGAAGGTTAAAAACAGAATTAAGCGACGAATAATGAAATGATTGGATCCGGAGTCCCACAATTTTTATAAAAACGAATTTAATGCAAAAAAAAATGAAAATAATTGAGGACAAAATCAGGCTCTTGTTAAATGAGATTTTCGAGTCTTATCTGGTCGTGCACGGGTGCTCGGATGCAGTAGTTGTAGCAGTAGCAGCCCAACATCAAAGATCTGATAGCCTTTCAATTTAATCGACGAGAAATTTGCACCCAAGAACGGTGACAATTTTTTTTCGACCTATTCCGCCGACCTGAGCTCGAAAATGAGCTCAAATTTTGAAAACTTTGTATCTCCGTCAAAATTGCACGAAAAGCCTTGACCCTGGGCTCATTCTTTTCGTTTTTTAATGCAGAATCACGCGAGCCCGGAGAAATTTCGCTCCGAGCAAAAAAGTCAGTCGGAAATTCGGTAAAACGTTGAAAAATCGAGAAAACGAAGGGAAAAAAGGATTTTGAGTCGCGCGGGGTCGTTTTTGAGCCCAAGTCACCGTTCCAGGGTCGATTGATCGCACAAAATCGAGCGCCGAAGAAAATTGATGAAAATCAGATCTTCAATCGCGTAATAGCTTTGTTAATCTCGTTCGATGAGAAAATATGTTGGAGAATTTTCAAGTACTTGAATGAGGATTGTACGTGGTCGCAGTTTGCCCATTTGCCTGCGCGTAAGTGTAAATGTGTGTGTGTGTTTCGTGTGTGACTAAAATCGTTGAAAATATTTCGTTTTTTTTCATTTTTGACGAGTTTTTTTGGACAATTTGTTAACGTTTTTGTTGGTCGAGCTTTGGATGAGTGCATGAATCGCAAAAATGGATGTATGGAGTAAAAAAAAGGTGGAAAAAAATGATAAAATGTCCCTCGAGTACAAGCAAAACGGGGCAAACGACACGAAATCATACCTCACACAGAGATCGGCCAATTCGCCTCGTCTTAAAAAGCCATTCTTGCCATATGGTGTTGCTTCACTTTTAATTGACGTTGTTTTCGCATTATTCTGCAACTGTTTTGTCTTGGCCAGGTTCGTTAAAATTTTACTCTTTACATTTGCTCCGTCTACGTGTGACTGTTGGTCGCCCGATGTTTTTCGTGTGCTACAAACGTTTATATAGAATAACCATTTTTTTTCTCTTTTTCTCAATACTTTTCAAACATTTTTTCAACCGTTAACCAAATTTTTTCATCATTATTTCATTTCTTCGCATTTTTCAACACTATTTTTTTCTCGCTCGTTTCTATTTTCGCCTAATTCCTGTCCAAACTCTTTATTTTCGTGTGTTTCGTCACTTTTAAACAATTCATTGTCCGTGTGTCTCGTAATTTTATTTTTCGTCATCAAAATACTTTTTTTCTTTCGTGAAATTGTTCATTTTTGAGGGAATCACGTTTTTGTGGCGCATTCATCAACTTCCGGTCGACGCAGCGCTAGCGATAGCAGCGGGATTCTCAAAGAAAAAAGTAACCAGCACATGAAAAGATATCCAATAAGAATTTTTCACACATTCTTGGCCCGAGACGAACAAACAATTTCGTGGGAAACGAGATTTTTGGGACTGGAAAATTATTTTTTTTCCAATTTCCACCTTTTTTGCATAATTGACGAAATAAATATTCAGAAATTCAATTTTATAAGTATTGAAAATTTAATTTCATAAATGTTGGAAATGAATATTCAAAATTTTATCATTTTATAAATATTATAAATTAAATGTTATGAATATTCAAAATTCAATATTATGAAAATTGCAAAATTTACCATTATTTATAATAATTTATTATAATAAATTAATTATAATAAATAATAACAATTGAAATATTATTTATTATAATTATTTATTATAACAAATAATTTTTAATTTTTAATTCGATTTGTTATAATATTGACTTTTTAATATTCGTAACATTTAATTTTTATAATATTTTTAATTTTTCATCCATAATCAAATTTTTAATATTTATAACATTTAATCTTTAGTTTTTCATATTTATAAATATTTATAAATATTTATAATTTCTGAATATTCATAATTTTATAATTTATAATTGATAAATATTTATAATTTTTGAATTTTTGTAATTTTATGATTTATAATTCATAAATATTTATAATTTTATAATTTATAATTTATAAATATTTATAATTGTATAATTTATGAATATTTATAATTTTATAATTTATAAATATTCATAAATATAAACAATTAAAAATTGAATGTTATGAATATTGAAAATTCAACATTATAACAATTAAAAATTTGAAATTGTTTATTATAAACATAAAAAATTCCAGGGCAAGGCATGTGTGAAAATTTCTTGAGAAGGAAAAGAAAAACACTCAGCCTGCAAGCAGCTTGAAGAAAAAATCAGAGAGAGAGAAAAAAAAGTCGGAAAAATCACGAAATTATGTCCGTGAGGATAAAAGTTTCGTTTCTTTTCGGAAAGTGTATTGTCTTTGGTATTGTGTAAACAGTTAAGAGCGAGAGACTGCGAGAGCAAAAAGTATTGAATCAGAGTTGCTGTCGTTGGTGCTGCTGCTGCTGCGGTCCCTTCTGCCTCCGCGACACACTCAGCGCACTTCCTTTTTGCTCAATCAACCGAGAGGTATTAAATAAATAAACGATAATAATGAGAGAAAAAAAAAACGAAAAAAAAAAATCATAATTCACGTGTTAATTGCGAAAGGGAGACAAAAAGAGAAATTTTCGAGCTGAAAAATCTTTCCCTGTACCTCTTGACGTCGTACGTATCGACCAGGGCCATAAAACCCTCGGGAAACGCTATTGCGAAACTTATCAAAGCCGCAAATTCACCCTCCGACGCTTCCGTTACGAGCGCCTCCAGGTCCGAGGCAATCGTGTCTCGATATTTCGTCGACATTTCAAGAAGATCGTGCACTTGACCAGTCTCCTTGTGAGCCATCGTCTGTTACATAAAAAAAACAAAACGATTCGCCAAAAAATTCACGAAATATCGAAATAATGCTGAATTTTCAAATTTACTTTGAAAACTTGTTTCCAAAAGATCGGAAAGTCATTGCAGCGAAAATTATGACTAGAAATGTTAATTTTCGTGTAAAATCGATGAAAAAAATGCTCGGGCGTAAAAACTGACGATTATTTTGAGGTCAAAAGTGCAGAGGCCAGTTTTAGCAAAAATTCTAACAAAAATAATAAATCAAGATGTAAAATCCATGGAAAAAATGTTCCAGTGTAAAAATTCAATATTTTTTTTTGGTCAAAAGTGTAGCGACCAGTTTTACGAAAAATTATAACAAAAATAATAGATTGAGATGTAAAATCGATGAAAAAAATGCTCGAGTCTCAAAATCGACGATTATTTCGAGGTCAAAACTGCAGATGCCTGTTTTAGCAAAAATTCCGACAAAAATAATAAATCAAGATGCAAAATTGATGAAAAAAAATGTTCCGACGTGAAAATTCACGAGTTTTTCTGGGTCAAAAGTGTAGAAACCAGCTGGAGGAAAAATTATAACGGAAATAAATGAATTGAGATGTAAAATGGATTAAAAAAAAGTGTAGGGCCCAGTTTTAGCGAAAATTATAACAAAATTGAGAATTGAAGATGCAAAATTGATGAAAAAAATGTTGCAGCGTGAAAATTCACGTTTTTTTATAGCCCAAATGTGTATAAACCAGTTGGAGGAAAAATTATAACGGAAATAAATAAATAAAGACATAAAATCGATAAAAAAAAGGTCCAGTCTCAAAATTGACGATTATTTTGAGGTAAAAACGTGTAGGGACCAGTTTTAACAAATATTATGATAAAAATCATAAATCAAGATATAAAATTCATGAAAAAAATGTTCCGGCGTGAAAATTCACGAGTTTTTCTAGGTCAAAAGTGTAGAAACCAGCTGGAGGAGAAATTATAACGGAAATAAATGAGTTGAGATGTAAAATGGATTAAAAAAAAGTGTAGGGACCAGTTTTAGCGAAAATTGTAACAAAATTGAGAATTGAACATGAAAAATTAATGAAAAAAAGGTGGAGCGTGAAAACTCACGGTAATTTTGAGGTCATCGATGCCGGTGAAGGAGCTGATGTAAGCGTGAGCGTGAGTGCCCTTAACAGGGATGCCAAAAAGTTTTCCAGCGAGTACATTGCTCGTGCCATCGAATCCGCCTGCAATAATTACGCGATTAAAGCCGGAAAAAGAGATTTGCACGAAGAAGAATTAAAAAAAGCCTGCAATTTGGGGCGTAACAGGAATAATTTGCAAGGCGTTGCGGAAATTCTTGGCCAACAGGTATCGAGCCCGAATAATTGGATATCGGAGCGCAGGCCAGTCGCGGAAGTTTCAAGGCAGCTCGAGGGCACGAGGATAACGCGAGGGCACGATATAATTCGTCCATAACTTTGTATATAGTTGAGCCAAGGAAATAGTTTTGGGAAAGCGTTTGAGGCTGAATTTATGGCAAAGTGGCACCCGCTGGTACAAACTGGCACGAGCGAGACGCCAAACGAGCGAGAAAGACACAAGAAGGACGTATCGATTTCATTTTTTCGGAAATACCAGCCTCGTGGTGTCTCGCTCCGGTACCAGACACTCGAATTCCCCGCTAAATATGCAAACGAAAGTTTACAACAGTTTCCGCAAACTTTGCCAATTATTCGGCCAATTACCAGCCAAAAATCGTCAATTCGCTGATTTAATCGCCCAGCAAAAGTGGCGCATTCCATAAAATCCAGATTTCACGTCAATTTCTTTACAAGGTCGTGGATTTTTTTACGAATTTCAGCATTTAATCGCAAGGGTTTCATCACTGACCTATATAACTGTATCTCGATGCGCTCAGCCCTCCGTCCGGTCCTTGAGCTCGCCTCAAACCGAACTCAAACAGCCCCGTCTGCTTTCCAGCCACCATACGATATCTCGATGCATTCGTTGCCATCAAACTCGCGTAATTCACCAGCGTCAATAATGTCGTTTCTAACAGCTGCACCATTATCAATGGGCCCTCTGTTCTTATCATCGGAACTCTGCAGATAAAACCAGCCCAAACTTTCCATTTTTATTCTCGCCCAGAGCCACTAATTACGTTTCCATCGTTAAAATGCAACGAAATTCTGTTTTTTCTTCAAGAATCCTCATGATTCTTGTGCTATATGTCGTTCGGATTGTAAAACGATATTTTTATGGAATTCCAAACATAAAATCGGCTCGAAATTTTCCATGGTTTTTGAAATTAAGAAAAAAAAGTTTATAGAAAAAGTTTTTTTCAAAATCGGAACTCTGCAGATAAAACCAACCCAAACTTTCCATTTTTATTCTCGCCCAGAGCCACTAATTACGTTTCCATCGTTAAAAAGCAACGAAATTCTGTTTTTTCTTCAAGAATCCTCGTGATTCTTGTGCTATATGTCGTTCGGATTGTAAAACGATATTTTTTGGGAATTCCAAACACAATGTCGGCTCGAAATTTTCCATGGTTTTTGAAATTAAGAAAAAAAAGTTTATAGAAAAAGTTTTTTTCAAAATCGGCTCGAAAATTTGCATGGTTTTTAAAATTGGACAAACAATTATTGACAAATGGCGGATTTTTCAAAATCGGTACGAAAATTCCAATGTCTTTTGAAATTGAACAAACAATTAATAAAAAAAAATGAAAAAATATCGTATTTTTCAAAATGGGTACGAAAATTTCCATCGTTTTTAAAATTGAACAAAAAATTATTATAAAATTTCGTATTTTTCAAAATCGTTACGAAAATTGTCATGGATTTTGAAATTGAACAAAAACTTAATTAAAAAAATGGAAAAATACCGTATTTTTCAAAATGGGTACGAAAATTTCCATCGTTTTTAAAATTGAACAAAAAATTATTATAAAATGTCGTATTTTTAAAAATCGGTACGAAAATTGTCATGGATTTTGAGATTCAACGAACAATCAATAAAAAAATTCAAAAATATCGTATTTTTCAAAATCGGTACGAAAATTGTCATGGATTTTGAAATTGCACGGACAATTAATGAAAAAAAATGAAAAAATCGTATTTTTCAAAATGGGTCCGAAAATTTCGATAATTTTCGAAATTAAAAAAAAATATTAAACAAAAAAAAAGAATTTTTCGTATTTTTCAAAATCGTAACGAAAATTTCCATCGTTTTGAAACTTCAACAATAAATATTTCTTACTTTTTTGAAATCGGTACGAAAATTGTCATGATTTTTGAATTTGAACAATTCAAAAATCGTATTTTTCAAAATGGATACAAAAACGGTCAATTTTTTCGAAATTTCACAAAAAACATTAAAAGAAAAAGAATTTTTCGTTGGACTCGAGTTGCAAAGTTCAGAAACACGCGCTTTTGTGCAAATTTTCTTTTTTCAAGTTCACCGACCTGGGAAAAACTACGGAGCCCTCCTCGATGGCGTACAAGGTCACGTCCTTTGCGGTCAGACCCTGCAAGTACGTGAAAAACTCTGGCTCCACAGATTCCGGCATGACCGATCGTAGATATTCGATATCTGAGATGCGATTAATGAATTAGAGCTCAACGACTTGTCGAGAATCTTAAAAAATGATTTTTGTCGCTTCGTGTCGGAGACTCACCGCTGTCGGTGTATTTGAACTTTTTGATGAACTTGAGACATTCCTCGAGGCCGGCAAAGATCGTGAATTCTCCGTGGAACGGATTCTTCCTGAAGAAGAGATCGAACGTCGCGTAGTCGTTGATTTTTCCGCATTTCCAATACGCGTAAGCCATCGTTATTTGGTACAGATCTTAAAAACAATTTCCATCAATAAAAAATCGTAATTAACGATTTATTCGATTTTTTGAGCCCAAATTTCAATATTTACGAAAAAATTCATCGTCAACTTTTTTTTTACGTCAATTTTTGGGATAAATGGCGATTTCGTGATTTCTGCGGGATCGGGAATTCGATTGGGAATAAAAAGTAAACGTGATTCCCAAAATGTTGGCTGTCGGTGCAGAAAAAACGAATTTTCCAACGTTTTTCTAATTGGGAGCATTTTTTTTCCAGTATTTTGGACAGTTTCGACCTTCAAAAGTGTCAAGGTCATTTGCTGAGTTAATTGGTATGGAGTAATCGCGTAAATTCGTGAAATTTTTAAATTCCGAATAGAAAAGCAAAATTTTCGTCAATCGAATTAATTTTGTATCGAAAATCCGGGATTTTCGGTTTTTTCTCGAGATTTTCCCTCGTCGTGGGAATCGCGATCGAGGGTTTTGCGAATTTCTCATCAGCGCGATCGTAAAAATGAGGGAAATTGTGAAGAAAAAGGAAAATCGTGTTTTTTTTGGTTATATTTTCGATGGGGTTGAAAATTTGAGCGATTTATTGTTTTATGGTCGCGTCGAATTCACATGGAATCTGGGAAGGTTGTGAAATCAGCGGGAAAATTTTTTGAGGTTATGATTCACGTCGAATTGTTGAAAACATAGTGATAAGCGAAATAAACGTTGAGACGGGGGGTCCGAGGGAGGGGGAAAGATAAATAAATAAATACCGGTGAGCAGTGGCTGGACGACGCCATTTTGTTGTGATTGACCGGTGAGGAGTGTGTTTTCTTCGTTGTCCATTGCGATTTACAGCGACGCAACTTTTTGTTATGAATCTTTTCGTCCTACACGAGATAACGCGCGCAATTTCGTACGTTCCGGACTCGAGCACGCTCGGAGACTGACTCAAGGCTTCTCGAGGTGCTGAGACGACCAAATTGACCAACAAAATAATCACTCGAGAACGATGATGACGCGACGCTCCCCGCGAACTGACTAAACGTGCTCGATCCTCTCGCGCAACTATATACCCGCAAACTCTTCGCTTTACGCCAGTCTCTCATTTTTTCCTACGTAGCTTTTGCTGCACGCAATCAACACACGTACACGACACACCAACGTAATCATTCGAACACGCCATGTGTGTCCATGTGAAATTTAAACGTGTGGATTCGCCTACGAGGGAGTCGGAGAACGTCGATCGCGTTCTCCAATCGCTAATCCCACCCCCACCCCATTTTCTCACCCTTTCATTTCCGCTTTTGTTCCAATTTTCATTCGCGCTGCTCTCACGGTTTCGAGACGCATCGCTAATTTACCGACAGCGCGGCAATGCCTCTCAACCGCGTAAAATGACGAAAAACTCGAAACGAACGAAAAGTCGCCAAAAATTTCGTTTTTTTTTCACAATTTATCGTTTTGATTGAAAATTTGCGTTGTAATCGAAAATAACGAAAAAAAACGCATGTAAAATCGACGTGCAAACGTCGAACGTGTTGGCCTTGAACGCGCGCAAGAAAAACCGACAAAAAGCGACAATTTTTGCTGATTGAGAGATCTCCGCGTAATGATATAGAAAATGCACACGCGTATTTGCGTTTATACACGTACATGGGCGATTTCTACATTGACAGGTGCTGCCCACGTGTCCAAGACCGCAGTCGTTATCGGTACTAAAGCGAGCGTCTTGTGATATCGCGTGTGGACAAATAAATAAATTACATAAGAAATAAAATGCGTGATTCACACACGTCGATCCACGAAATAAAAATTAATGTAAAAGCTGCAGCAATAATTCATGAGTTTTTCGAGTGTTTTTTTGTTCTCGTGTGAATCTTACGAAATTTCGCGTCGCGCTGAAATTCGGAAGGACGATGGCGCGATTTTACATTAAATCGAAAAAAATCAGCAGCGACGCGAGAATGCGCATCGCGTTTGACCTCGCTCGGTCGGGATTCGACACACTATTCAGTTTCGATTAAACACACGTCGTTCGGGGCAACAACGTCATATTTGTTGATAAAATAGTCGGGAGTTGAGACTCGCGGTTGTTCGTGCGAGATTTACTGACCCCGATCGCCAACAACTTTTCCCCCGCATGCCAGGAACGAGAATTTCGTTCGTTGCAATAATAATAATCAACGCGGGCTTCAGGATTTATATCTGCAACCTTTTTATCTCGCGCGCAGTTATAACCTGCAACGCGTTATCGCGACGAATGCGAGCTATAGCGCGGGAGACACTGATCGCGATTTGAACGATGGTTCAAGGTCATCGAGAGAATACGCGCGTAAAGAGTAAAAAAGAGGGGAGACTTTTGCTGCGCTGCTCTTTCTCACACTGCGGATTTTTATTCTCTCGAGCGCGCTACGGAACTTCTCGAATTAGATTCGCATTCCCAGTATCCTGCTCTATGTAGACATCGACCAAAATGGCGCGTCGCCCAATCCCACACTAATTAATCCATTTTTTCAATCAATCGTTAATCCCAATCAATCGCGACCACTCATTTCGCACCAAATTCCACTCTCCTCGTACGCATTTCTTTCCGAATAATGATCAAATCGACAAAAACAGATAAAAATCAATAAAAATGAATCAAAATGAATAATAATAAATAAAAATGACTAAAAAGAAACAAAATTATGTAAAAAAATTAAAAAACATAAAAATCAATGAAAATGAGGAAAAAAATTTTTGTTTAATTTAAAAAAATCGAAAATGACTACGAACGAATTGAAATGATTTGAAAATGAATAAAAATAAATCAAAATGAATAAAATTGTGTAAAAAAAATTTTTAATAAATAAAAATCGATAAAAATAATCGAAATTTTTTTCTTTTTCAATTCAAATAAATCAAAAACCAAAAAAAATGAATCAAAATAACTAAAAATAAACAAAATTATGTGAAAAAATTCAAATAAATAAAAATCAATGAAAATGAACCAAAAAAAATCAAAAATGACTATGAACGAATAGAAATAAATCGAAAATGAATAAAAATAAATCAAAATGAACAAAATTATGTAAAAAAAATTGAAATCAATAAAAATCGATAAAAATCATCGAAATTTTTTTTTCAATTCAAATAAATCAAAAATGAATAAGAATGAATCAAAATGAAATGAAAAATGAATTAAAATGATAAAAATAGATAAAATACGCGACAGGCTGAATAAAAATGCATAAAAATTCGATTTTTTCGAATCCTTCGTTTTATCTCGTAGATTTATTGCACATTGGAAATACGACGGTGGAAACTAACGTGAAAAACGTATAACACACACGTTTTTGAATTTCGGTGCGCCGTGAGGCAAAAATGTCTCTCTCGGCGATAAGATTATAACGTATATTTGTTTTCTTCTCTACCACCAATGGTACTCGTTGCCTTTATGCATGAATACTGCTACGTGTATGTGAAAAGAGAATTTTGTCGAAAATGATCGATATTTTGTTGGATCCGTTCAACTGAACGTTTTTTTTCGAAAAATCACGAAAATTTTGTCATTTGAGCAAAAAACATTCTGGAAAATATTTTCGGAAAGTAAATTTTTGTCATTCCAATCGTAAATTTTGCTGAAAGTTCCGTTACAAATGAAAAATATTGTCGAAATATAACGAAAATTTTGAAATTATCCCAAAATATTTAGTTCGCTGTATTCAACAAAATATCGACGTTTTTTGACAAAATTCAATTTTCAGTGTATATTAATCATCAGAGTATACCTGAATGCACCTTCCTTTCCGTATCTAAAATCCTTAATCGCAAAATCTAATTGTAATTACGCGTCGTTCGCGTAATTAGACATTGTATACATTATTGTACTATCGAGTATCGTTTTTTTAGTTTTTTTCACTCCAATTTCAATTTCTCAACCGGGGATTGTCGAAAGAATTCGAATTTCCTCGAAAATTCTTCTTTTTTTTTGCGAAATTGGGAAATTCGTCGTCCAACGTGAACTGCGAAAACGTTGAAAAATTTCCATCACCCGGTTCGATTGAAAATCAATGAAATTTTCGGTTTTTTTTCTACACCGATTTTCTAGTCGATGCGAACAACTCTCGGAGGTATATTTGGCACATTTTTATCGCTTTTCATCTACGAAAAATATTTCCATAATTTATACATTTCGTTCTGCAGGATTTTGGGGTTTTGGATTTTTTATGGTTTAGGCTGCAGGCTGGAAAGAAAATTTTGTAGAAAAAGATCGAAATTTTGTTGGATATTTTGAAAAGTCTCTTCGAAACGTCAATTTTTGTCATTCCAATCGTAAATTTTGCAGACAGTTTCGTTATGAATGAAAAATATTGTCAAAATAACGAAAATTTTGAAATTATCCAAAAATATTTAGTTCAACGTGTTTTCAACAAAATATCGACGTTTTTTTGACAAAATTCAATTTTCAGTGTAAAACTTTGTGGCAAATTGCACTGTACGGAGACAGAATTCACGGAGAGTTTTGTGAATTGTTGAAAAATCGGTTTTAGGCAAATTAGACCGTGATTTTTCATTACAGATCGAAAATTCATACTTTTTTGTGACTTTTTGACACAAAACTTGCCTGGGAAACTATTAAATTGTAATTTCAATGACGAGGTCAACGGTGGCAGTGGCTCGACGTTAAAAATTGAAGATTTAATTAATTAATTAAATAATTAATTTCAATTTTTTTTTTTAATTTGATATTTTGAGAGAATTTTTCAGATTTTGCGAGTGGGATTTTCAAAAACTACACGAAAACACGAATTTAATGAGGAAAACTTCTTTTTAATTAATTAATTAATTAATTAAATTAATTAATTAATTTAATTAATTAATTTCATTAATTAATTTCATTAATTAATTTCATTAATTAATTTATTTATTAAATTAATTAATTAAAAAGAAGTTTTTCTCATTAAATTCGTGTTTTCGTGTATTCTCTGAAAATCCCAGGCGCCAAATCTGAAAAATTCTCCCAAATTATTAAATTTACAAAAAAAATTGAAAAAGTCTCGACGAATTTGAAGGAAAATGAAAAATCGAGCTCGAACGATCACGTTTCACGGTAAATGCAAAATTCTACGCGACCTCGTCGCGTGTTTGGCTCAATTAATCGTGCGTTGTTAATAATTCTCGGTGAGAATATAAATTACGTCTTTTCTCTCAACCTGCTCAGCGGGAAAGACGATGGCTCGATTAAAATGATTAAAATTACGCGAATAATCGCCGGACTCTGATTCCAGAGATTCTTAACTCTCGAGGCTCGGATTATTATCCGAGCCAGTTCCAAGTTTTGTTTTCCCTCAGTTGGAATTTCCATTCTGTCGACTCTCGGACAGCCCGGAAATTTTATTAAATTTCCGGGCTGTCCGAGAGTCGACAGAATGGAAATTCCAACTGAGGGAAAACAAAACTTGGAAAAACATGAATTTTAAGTCGATCTCCCATACGACACCATGAAAAAATTAATTTTTATACATTCTTGGGCAATTATCACTCAATTCTGGTTTTAACGTAAAGTCTCCCGGAATCATGGAATTTTTTATGGTGCCCCATAGGAAAAATACCCATGGGTTTTGGTTCGTATGGGGTTTTTCCCTTTTGCCACTCAAATTTCACGAATTCGGAGGGAAAAAATTCTGGAAAATCTGAAAAATCTGGCGATTGAGTCAAAAAACAAGATTTTTAGGGAAAAAAGTTTGTAGCTCGGGTCAAAAAGACCCGAGCGATCCGCGGAGGCTTAATCTGGGATTTTTATGGTGCCCCATGGGAAAGACCCATGGATCATGGTTCTTATGGGATTTTTTCGTTTTGCCACTCAAATCTCACGAATTTGGATAGAAAAAATTCTGGAAAATCTGAAAAATCTTGCGATTGAGTTAAATAACAAGATTTTCGGGAATAAAAGTTTGTAGCTCGGGTCAAAAAGACCCATACGATCCGCCGAGGCTTGATACACCACAAATTCGTCATCTTTCGTGATATAAATCTCTATAAAATTCTGTTTTTATGGCCTAAGTGTACGTTTTTGTTGTACGTTGAATCAAACGATCAAAAATCAGCAAAAAATCCAAACAGCGATCGCTTTTTTCATTTCGTCTAGCAAATCAACGACTCGTTTTGGGAAAATTATGTACAGCTATGGAAGAAAAATATTAGGCAGTCTTTTCGGGCTTAAACACGAATTTGTGACTCGCTGAACTTTCGATAAAAATAGTAAAAAAAAAACTCTAAAAACTAATTAACAGAATAATAATTAATTAAATTGAATAATTATTTGATGATCAATTAACTAATTAATTAACTGATTAATTAACTAATTAATTAACTGATTTATTAACTAACTAATTAACTGATTTATTAAGTAATTAATTAACTAATTAATTGACTGATTGATTAAGTATTTTGTATTATGGTTGTTTCCAGCGTATGCCCTTGCGGGTTTTTACGACAAATCCCTTCCCATCTCAACGCTCTTTCCCCACTGCACTTTTTCCAATTCCTCGCTACACTATTTTTTGACTGATTGATTAAGTAATTAATTAACTAATTAATTGACTGATTAATTAAGTAATTAATTAACTAATTAATTAACTGATTAATTAACTAATTAATTAACTCATTAATTAACTAATCAATTAACTGATTAACTAATTAATTAACTAATTAATTACTTAGTCGAGCAATTTTAATTAATTAATTAATTTTAATTAATTAATTAATTTTAATTAATTAATTAATTAATTGATCAATTTTAATTAATTAATTAATTAATTAATTAAAATTAATTAATTAATTAATTAATTAAAATTGATTAATTCATTTTAATTCGCTTTGAATTAATTTAATTAATTATTTGTACCAATTTTAACAATTTTTAGTAATTTTTAATTCATTCAATTAATTAATTAATTTATTAGAATTGATCGAGTGATTAATTAATAAATTAATTACGAACAGCCGATTCGAGGCCTTTTCTGCTTTTTTGAATGCACAAAAATGCGAATAATCAAAAATGTCTGGTCTCGATTTAAAAAAAACTGTCCAAAGTGCGACTGTGAATTTTTCGGGATTTTTTGGATCCATCGTTGCGCCCGTTACGGGGTGGGAACGCCGACTCACGGAATCAGGGCGCCTGGAAAACTCTCAGGGATCGAGGCTTTAAAATCTACGGTTTTTTTTCGCTAAAATCGCTACGAACGTTTAGCTCCATATAATTACGCGATCCGGACACGTAACGCTTGTCCGTGTATACAGTTTCGTAAAAATCTTTGTCTCTCAACACCGTTTCGAGCGATTTGAGAAAAATGAAAAGGCTCGAAATTTATGAAGTTTTTTTTTGAGCATCTGAATTTTTTTCACTCCACGGAAAATCGGAGGAAAAAATACTCCGCGGTAAATAAATTCGTTCGAATGATTTTTTAGGCGTTTTTTTTTTTTTTTGTTAAATTGCCGAATTCTCGTGGATCGATCCAGATTTTCCGGTGTAAAAAGTTTCCACATGAGCTCTC
Source organism: Diadegma fenestrale (assembly GCA_037043255.1). NCBI lineage: Eukaryota > Metazoa > Arthropoda > Insecta > Hymenoptera > Ichneumonidae > Diadegma > Diadegma fenestrale. Next base: position 14,582,087 of record CM073317.1, read on the forward strand.
GAGCGAAAAATTCAATTCACCATATTCAAATCACCCTCGCGGCGTCTCGATAATCTCTAAAATATTATTCTCCCTACAATCTACACTACAAACTACTTTGACACTCGAATCTATCGTTTCGTCCAGTCTTTACTCGTTTCTCGACGTTCCTGCGCTATTTTTCGACCATTATCGCGTCCTAAATGCCTTATCGATTCTATTCTCCTTAACCTTTCGTTTTTTACGCTTTTTTTGCTTCGATTCTTCGTCACTTTAGAATCCCATAAAATTCTCCTTCCACTGAAAATAAAATTTTGTTGAAAAAACGTTTTTTTGAAACGAACTAAACGTTTTTTTGAAAAATCACGAAAATTTAGTCATTGCAGCGAGAAATATTCAAGAAAGTCCTTCGAAATGTCCATTTTTTTCATTCCGATCGTAAATTTTGCCGAATGTTTCGTTAGAAATCAAAAATATTGTCAAAATAACGAAAATTTTGTTGAAAAAAATCGATTTTCTGTTGGATACGTGTCGACTAAACGTTTTTTTGAAAAATCACGAAAATTTAGTTATTGCAGCGAGAAATATTCAAGAAAGTCCTTCGAAAAGTCAATTTTTTTCATTTCGATCGTAAATTTTGCCGAATGTTTCGTTAGAAATCAAAAATATTGACAAAATAACGAAAATTTTGTTGAAAAAAATCGATTTTTTGTTGGATACGTGTCGACTAAACGTTTTTTTGAAAAATCACAAAAATGTTGTCATCGCAGCGAAAAATATTCAAGAAAGTCCTTCGAAAAGTCAATTTTTTTCATTTCGATCGTAAATTTTGCCGAATGTTTCGTTAGAAATCAAAAATATTGTCAAAATAACGAAAATTTTGTGTTAAAAAAAAAAAATCGACGTTTTTTTGACAAAATTTCATTTTCAGTGGCCGAAATTGAGTTTTTTTCACTCAACGAATATATTTCTTGGTCTTTCTGTTTGCTACGCGTGAGGGAAATAAAAATTAGAGCCGTGGCGACTAAAACTCTTGGCCGAGGCCGTCCTCGGTTCATCTCATCAAATCCGCCGCTCTCTGACGGTCTCGATTAACTTCTCGCGGGTGCATTCTCTTGCGGTGCGAAAAACAGTTGCCCGAGCTTGCGAATGCCTTTGGACAGTAAGGACACTGATAGGGACGCGCCCCCGTGTGTTGATTTATGTGGAACTTCAAGTCCTGATTCCTCTTGAAAGTTTTGTCGCAGAGCGGACACGCGTGGGGTCGCAGATCCGAATGCGTTATGCTGTGGGCCCGCAACGTCGAATTCGTCGGATACACGCGACCGCACACGTTGCACGGGAATTGGATTCCCCCGTGGTATTCCTTATGCCGAAATAAATTCGACTGCGTCTTGAAACTGTAACAAAAAACAAGAAATTCTACGAATTAACCGGAAATGGAAAAATTTCAAAAATAATTTTACGCCAAAAAATCGTTTCATTTCAACAATCAAATTTCACGTGAAAATTTTGAAAGTTTACGTGCAAATTTTGAAATTTTACGTGAAAATTTTGAAATTTTGCGTGAAAAATTGAAATTTTACGTGAAAATTTTGAAATTTTGAGAAAATTCGAAGTTGGAAATTTCAAAAAATGGTAAAATTTTGAAAAATGAAGAATTTGAAATTTGAAAAATCGGAAATTTGCAGAAAATGATCAATTTGAAATTGCACGTTGAATGTAAATTCGAAAATTTGAAATTTTTGAGAAATTCAAAATTAAAAATTTGGAAATTATAAAAAATTTGAAATTCTTTGTCAAATTTGATATTTTATATAAAAATAAGTAGAATTTGGAAAAAATGAAGAATTTGAAATTTGAAAAAGTGTGATATTTCAAATTTTACTCAGAATATAAATTAAAAATTTGAAAACGATGGAAAATTTGAAATTTTCTGTCAAATTTGATATTCCACGTAAAAATAATTCGAATTCCGAAAAAAATAAAGAATTAAGAATTTTAATAAGTGTCAAATTCAAAATTTTATTCAGAATATAAATTTTGAATCCAAAAACGATGGAAAATTTGAAATTTTGCGACAAATTTGATATTCCATCTAAATATGAGTACAATTTAGAAAAAAGTGAAGAATTTAAAAGTCAAAAAGTGTGAAATTCATAATTTTACTCAGAATATTAATTTGGAATCCAAAAACGATGGAAAATTTGAAATTTTTTGTCAAATTTTATATTTCATGTAAAAATAATGCGAATTTCAAAAAAATGAAGAAAGTGAAATTTGAAAAAGTGTGAAATTGAAAATTTTATTCGGAATATAAATTTTGAATCCAAAAACGATGGAAAATTTCAAATTTCGCGTCAAATTTGATATTCCATCTAAATATGAGTACAATTTGGAAAAAAAATGAAGAATTTAAAAGTCAAAAAGTGTGAAATTCAAAATTTTACTCAGAATATTAATTTGGAATCCAAAAACGATGGAAAATTTGAAATTTTTTGTCAAATTTTATATTTCATGTAAAAATAATGCGAATTTCGAAAAAATGAAGAAAGTGAAATTTGAAAAAGTGTGAAATTGAAAATTTTACTCAGAACATAAATTTGGAATTCAAAAACGATGAAAAATTCGAAATTTTTGGTCAAATTTGATATTCCATGTAAAAATAATTCGAATTTCGAAAAAATAAAGAATTTGAAGTTTGAAAAAGTGTGAAATTGAAAATTTTACTCAGAACATAAATTTGGAATTCAAAAACGATGGAAAATCTGCAATTTTTCGTCAAATTTGATATTTTACGTACAAAGTAGAATTTAGAACAAAATAGAGAACTCGAAATTGTGAAAAAATGTGAAATTTGAAATTGTACCCAGAATTCAAATTTGAAATGCGAAAAAAAATGTAAAATTTGAGACGAGCGTAAAGTTTAAAATTAAAAAAAAAACGTTGACTTTGCAATTTTATGTAAAATGTAAAATTCGAGATCGAAAGAAAAAAAGTAAAAGTACGAGGACAATTTAAGTTTTTCGAGTGACCAAAATGAAGAGAAAAAACTTGCATTCGTCCGCAAATATCGCATCCATATTTGCCTTTAGGCCTGTGCGTTTCGAGGTGAACTTTCAAGTTGCCTTTGGTGGATATTCTTTTGCTGCAAATGGGGCAAACGAAATTGCCCGTGGAGGAGGCGATGTCAGAGCCGTTGTTTTGGAGGATGCCATTGTTGGAGTAGGCGAGTTGGGATCGCAGTAAAGTTTTGCCCTCGGAGTAACGTCTCTCCCGAGGCAAATGCGACCACAAATGATTTTGCAGTCCAATTTGTGAAATGAACGATCGAGCACAAATTGTGCACTCGTAAGGCTTTAAATTGATGTTTCCGACGTCCTCGTCGTTCTCGAAGTGTTTTCCTTGTTTTTCCGGAGTTTCTTGGTGTTTTCTGGCCGGGCGAGGAGTCTCGTCGGGATTTCCGGCGACGGAAAGTCTGAGAACCCGAAAAAATTCAATAAATTCGCATTTGTACGTTTTTTCTTCAAATTCTCGTTGTTTTTGTTGCCTAAACTCACGTTTCGTCCTCCAGCGAATGAAACTTGAAGGAAGATTGTTGCTGTTTGAATTTTTCGTCGTCAGATTCGTCGCTGTAATCCGACGAATCGCCCCCCTCTAAATCGCACTCCAAAAATATCATCGGATCGACTCTGACCTCCATTTCTTCCGTATGCGATGCCGAGGAGGACGATCGACTCTCGTCCCTGCTGGCCTCGACCTCCGACAATCCCGAGCCCGTTTCAACCCCCGTTGGCATACTTTCCTTCTCCGTAACTATTTCTATCCCTCCCTGCGATACAAATATTTAAGTATCATCAACAAAATCGATATTCCAATCGCCCCAATTCCTAATTAACCCCAGCACAATTATCTCCTTTTTTTCTCGACCTATTCCGGTGTTCTGGGGTCAAAAATGAGGGCAATTTTGAAAAATTCATATCTCCCGTAAAAATTAATGAAAAATGCTCAATTTGGGCTCATTCTTTCCGTTTTTTAATGCAGAATCGCGTGGCTTGGTGCAATTTTGATTGGGAGCGGATTTAAATTCGCCCGGGCTCGTTTTATTCTCGAAATCCGTAAAAACCATGAAAATTTATGAAAATTTCATGTTTTTTCGCAATTTTTTGAGATTTCGCCGCGTTTTTCTCGCATTTCAAGGGAAAAAGTAAATAAAATGGGGCGATTTTGCTTGGAAACGGATTTAAATTTGCCCGGGCTCGTTTTGGGCTCAAAATCCGTAAAAACCATGAAAATTCATGAAAATTTCATGTTTTTTCGTATTTTTCGCGATTTTTTGGGATTTCACCGCGTTTTTCTCACATTTCTAGGGAAAAAGTGGAAAAATACCTTGGTCAGGATGGAATGCAAAAGTCCGCGATCTTTTTGCATCAATTTTTCTCGATCCTCGGAAAAGCGTTTTTTTTTCTTTTCCTTTGCATCGCTGCCCGGGGCGTTTTTCTCGTTTTTCTCGTCGCCGATTTCCTCCTGATCGTCGGACGTTCTGACGTCGTTCAACTGCAGCCTCAGCCTCTCTTGCGTCCTGTACGCCATCGTCGCGAACCTGTGCACACCCTCCAGCCGTTTCGCACACGTTGAACAAACCATTTTCGAAAGTTTGTCCTCGGTCGATACCTTCGATTTGTAGCAAATAAAACCCAAAAATTTCCATCAATTTTCCGATCATAAATCCTCATAAAACTACAATTTTCGCCAAAGAATTTTTCGGCAGAAATTTCCAAATTTCTGTCGAAATTTGTCTACGGAAAATTTTTTCTCTCGTTTAGTTCACGAAAAATTCAATTTTTGCAATTTTTATAAGAAGAAGAATAAAAATAAAAAATTTCTATAGAATTTTCCAATATTTCGAGGGCCCGGATAAATTTACGATCCACGGAATGAAATTTCCAAAAATTTCTACCCCTTTTGAATCGTTTTTTGAGTAAAAATTCAATTTTTGCAATTAATTCTCTCAAATACGCGATTGTGATGAATTGAATAACAAAAATAATGTTAATTCTCGCCGAATCAATTTTCTACATAATTTATGAAAATTCCGAAGGCTCGGAGAATTTTTATATTCCACGATATAACTCCGAAAATGTTCTACCCATTTTTTTCCTCTATTTGAGTAAAAATGAAATTTTCACAATCAATTTCCCAAAATACGCGATAATAATAAAAAATAATAATAATAACAATATCAAGTCTGGGCAAATCAATTTTCTGCATAGTTTTCAAGAATTTTCCGAAGGCCCAGAAAATTTTCATATTCCAAGAAATAACTCGGAAATTTTCCACCCATTTTTTTCCTTTTTTTCAAGTAAAAATTCGAAATTTCTCACTATTTTCGGTCCTGATAACGAAAACAGTAAAAATAACAATAATAACAATCCCAAGTCTCGGAAAATCAATTTTCCGCATAATTTTCCGAAGGCCCAGGAATATTTTCATATTCCGAAATTTCCCGCCCATTTTGTTCCTTTTTTTTAACTAAAAATTCGAAATTTCTCAATATTTCCGGTCTTGATAACGAAAACAATAAAAATAACAATAATAACAATCCCAAGTCTCGGCAAATCAATTTTCTGCATAATTTTCCAAAGGCCCAGAAAGTTTTTATATTCCACCCATTTTTTTCCTTTTTTTCAACTAAAAATTCGATATTTCTCACCATTTCCGGTCATTATAACGAAAACAATAACTATAACGATAATAATAATAAAAATAAAGTATCGGTGCAGCCAATGCAGCGATGAGGTCAAGTGTACTTGATCTCTCGAATACTTTTCACCCCTGCTTCTTCGTATTTTTATCCCTCCGCGCGCCTAGAACGCGATGCACGGTTTATCAATGTATATTGTGATGCTTTTCCCGTCGAGCGGTATATAAAGCAAAAATGCATGTGGCTATATAAGGATAAACGGTAAATGTACATAAAAGGATGGACGTCATAAGCGGGATTTGGAACAAAAGCGAAAATTCTATTCCGAATGATATATTTATAGGCGCTCGCGGTATTGGTCGCTGCTGCGTATATCTATATAGTGAGCGCGCGGTTGTCAGAGCCGCGCGAGCTCCTACTGTGCACGGCTGTCGCAGCAGCAGGGACGCTTGGCGGGAAACGCGAGCGCGCGAGAACGAGGAAAGAGGCGCGAAGCGGGGAGGCCGCGCGCGGGATGTGACTCGGGATACTCGCGTGGCAATCAATAAAATGCTAATTTTTAACACTTTCGTTCCTCTTCTTACAAAATGGCTGCCATTAAAATTCTACCCCCCCCCCCTTGTCCTTTGTCGCGTCTCCCAATTATTTCGCTGCCCGCGCAAACAATTTTCATTATTTTTCGCCCCAATTCGCGTTCTTGCCAAATTTCGAGACGTTTTTCGACTAATTATCGAATTATCAAACGGAATCGTCACTTTCGAGTTTTCGCCATTGTTTTTATCGATTCGCGATTGGCTTTCGAAATTTTCAAGGTTACCCGCAGACTTTTGTTGGTTATTTTGATTGACCACCAAAAATTTTGTTTTCCAAGTTTTTTTCGAGTTTTTTTGTGACTTTACGAACACGGGGGCAAAAAAAAAATTTACTTACGAGAATGTAAAGATATTTTCGAATTTTCGACTGTAAATATTTGCGCCGCGACTCTTCGGCGAAAATGTCAATTCTCTCTTCGGCGTCAACGTCACTCGCACATATCCTGCATTGTTCAGTTTCGCGATTCTCGACGACAGCACCGCCGCCGCCGCCGCCGCCACCACCGCCGCCGCCACGTTCAAAAACGTCCCGTCCCGCGGTGCCCATTTTCAAAAAAACCTGACGTCGTGACTTGACAATAAAAACACACACACACACACACGCACGCGACACTTTTACCTTCGATCAACTCGCGCGATCGTTTTATTGTTTTTTCCACTCAGTCTCTGCGTGTGTGTGTGTTTTTTTCACGCTATTATCGTTTGTCGTAATGGCGCCGCCACGCGGACTTTTCCCAGTAACTCAAGAAACTCGTAAACGGAAAAGCGAGTAAAAAAAATCCCAACATTTCCTCGTTAACGGATTATTTTCAAAATTTCAGTTTCTTTCGCCAAAATCTTCAATAAAAATTCACGCGACGCACGTTTTTTTCAATCTTTTCCAATAAATCGCCGAGTTTTTTTGGTTATTCGTAACTGGAGCGTCGTCTGCTTCGCCGCACACCACAAAATAATAATTCGTTGTTTCCTTTTTCTTGTATCTAATAAAATCGAGCGTCATTCTCGCGAAAAAGCGAATTCTCAATTTTTCCCGCTTCCGCGACATTCAATACGATTTTTTTTAGTCATTTATTTATCAATTCGAACGCCAACCGGCGAGCAGCAAATTTTTCCATTTTTTTTGTCGCGCGCCCGAGAGCTTTTATTTTTCCGAGGTCGCGGACGAGAGCAACAACACACCAGTCTCGGGAAACGCCGAGAAACGAATGCTCGATAGCCCCAAATACCGATACGACTTTAATAGCATTCGTCGATTAAAAAAACGCGACTATAGATATTGGAGTGTGTGCAATATGTAGATTGCGGTCCTCGACATACTCTGGATCGCGAATGCGACAGAGATTTTCCGTTTTTTCCAAGATTTAACGAGTTTTAATCGATTTTTAGTGAAATTTGTCAAAAAAACGTGTACGAAACGCCAAACGACACGTAATTAGTATTTTTCAACATTCTGCAGCATATTTCGATCTTTTTTATGTACATTTTTGCTCTGTATAAAAAAGTACTTCCGGTGTACGCGTTCGCGCGAGACACGGTATGAAGAATACTGTGCAATGACTATAAAACGTGATGGAGAGCTGGCGAGAGCAAATCTGCAATTGTTTTATTTATGGATTCTTAAAGCCTCCCCCTCCCCTCCCCCGCACTCGGCGGGATTGCGCGACCGTGCCCTTTTTTGGTCTTTTATTACTGTCAAGCTCATTGGCCGAATGTCGTGCAGTCTGTCCGCGGACACGCGTGTTTGCGCGTGGAACCTCGTAAAGCAATAAATCGACACACAGACATTTTTTCATTTGCCTCGATATATTCGCGAGCATCAAAAATTGTGTCGCGTGGCAAGTGACTCCCTCTGCTTGCGCCGACGAATTATCAGTCTCCGCAATGTTTTTCAACCACCACGCGCGGCGCACCTATTTAATATCTCCATTAAATGCAATATCGACTCGTGTCTCTCGCACACTTATAATCACGCGGCCATTTTCTTTTGTCCCGTGTGTGCACTCTCGAATTATAAAATTACAGCACGAGGCTGAAAAAAGCGTGAAAAATCGTTCGGAATATTTGAATTTTCGGTTTCCCGCCAAAAGTTGTTTCCTCAAAAATCCGCTGAGGGAGCTCCGTTTCTGAAATTTCGCGCCTTCTCCAATGTTTCCCGCCACAAAATGGCCGCGCGCGCACTCGCGTGCCGGCAGTTTTCACCCTCCGGGCCGAGAAAATGCGACAATGGAGCGATTTTTTATTCAAATTGTCTTTGAAAATCATGGAAAAATCGATTTTTTTCCGTTTCTCGTGTACAGCGAAGGGCGCGCCGCCATAAAATTCCTACAAAATCCTTTTCCTACCACCGCAACCATTTCTTTCGCTTCGCCCCACCATTCTTAGCGGTGGAAAAAAAATCAATACTACAAATTAACAATTAACACGCTTGTGAGCGTACAAGCGAGTCGTTTGCTCAGCAGCAGCGGCGGCGAAACATTTTGTATACACTCTCGCGAATGAGGCAATAAAAGCGCACGCGCCGCGATTATATAAAATATAATTAATTCACGCCGCGAGCTTTCGTTGAAAATGGCCGCGCGTCCCATTTTTACGTCGCAAATAAAAATAAAAACAAGATTTATAGAAAAATTTTCGTCAAAATCAAATAAATCCGGTAAATTCGCCAAAAAATCGCGCCAAATTGACAAACAAATGACCCACCGCATCGCGCACCCACGAATCTGCCAAACAGCGTGTGTTTTTATCACTATAGCCCATAAACGCCATATAAAATGACGTAAGAATAAAAAAACCGTACAAAAATAATCCGAGCTACTTTTTAGGCAGACAAATGTCAAAATTAAACAGTAATCATGGCTTCGTATCACTATTGTACAGTATCGGTGATAACCCATTGGAATTGTGGTCGAAATACGTCTCGGCGGAAGGACGCGTTCGCAGAATCGAGGATGAACATTTAAACGGTGATAGGGTTATAGAAATACGCGGACCCGATGATTCCACTTTTCTTACCAATATTTCTTGTCCAGCCAATCCCATCGATTCCCTCAATATCAAGCTTCCGGTCTTGGTTATCATTGTCAAAAATCTCAAAGCCAGATTTAGAATTGATTTTCAGGTACAACCAAAAAACTAACCTACAAACTTTTTTTTTCAAATACACACGATCCCCGTAAATTCGAGTGCGCACCTCGCACGAGGTGCACGTCGGGTCAATTTGACCCAGTGTGTACTCGGAGGGTGCATTTTCAAAAAATGAATAAAATTCTTCGAAATTTCCATAATTTCGAATTGAAATAATTTCATTTATAATACCAAACGATCGGCGACCAGAAATCGTTGGGGTCAAAATGACCCAGTGTGTACTCGGAGGGTACATTTTCGAAAAATGAATAAAATTCTCAAAAATTTTCATAATTTTTAATTCATTTTTGAAAAATTGAGTAAATTCTTCAAAATTTTCAAAATTGCGTTGAAAAATTCGAAAAATAATCACGAAATTGAAATAATTTCATTTATAATGCCAAACGATCGGCGACCAGAAATCGTTGGGGTCAAAATGACCCAGTGTGTACTCGGAGGGTAAATTTTTGAAAAATGAATAAAATTCTTCAAAATTTTCATAATTTTGTTGAAAAAATCGAAAAATAATCATGAAATTACGGCCAATTAAAATTATTATCGCACTGACAAAAAAATTTGTTCGAAAAAATCGATATTTTGTTGGATTAAAAGTTTTTTTTGGAAAATCTCAAAAATTTAGTCATTGCAGCAAAAAAAATTCTAGAAAGTTTCCCCGAAGAGTGAATTTTTGTCATTCCAATCGTAAATTTTGCCGACAGTTGCGTTAGAAATGAAAAATATTGCCAAAATACCGAAAATTTTGAAATTATCAAAAAATATTTAGTTTATCAATTTTTTTGACAAAATTTAATTTTCATCGCGTCCGCATTCAACGAAAATCGTTTTTCCTGCTTTTTGTATGATGAAAAAAACGAACAATCCCTGCAGATCGTAGACAACGAAGGAATCCGACGAAAATTTTTCGTCTCGACTTACGAATTGAGCACGAAAGGCCCGAGCGTAGAAAACGACACTGCCAGAATAATTCTCAAATTAGAGGACGATTGGAATCACTTGGAAATCGATTTGAGAACTTGGTGTCAAACGCTTTTTCGTACCGAGTACAAAACGCTTCAACGCTTGATTATCTATCAGAATTGCCGATTGCGAAGAGTTTATTTTCAGGATCGCCATTACGAAACCAGCGACACTCCCATTCAACTTTGTCAGGCTTTTTTCGACATGTATTTGTTGAAATGGGGAATTCACTTTGTCGACAAAGATTGCCAAACGAGCGGAACTTGCACGGAAAATATTCAAGGTTCGCGATCAATTTTTTCCCGTCCGCAAAGCGTTTGACCCTCGAACCGTTTTTTGCTTGACGTTTTACCGATTTTTCGACGAATTTTTTGACTGGGAGCAAAATCGCTGAAAAAAAATAAAAAGACACGAAATTTACATAAATTTTCATGATTTTTACGGATTTCGGAGAAAAAACGAGCCCGGGCGAATTTAAATCCGTTTCTAAACAAAATCGCCCGAGGCCGCGCAATTCTGCATTAAAAAACGAAAAAAATGAGCCCGAGTTGAAAGTTTTTCGATCATTTTTACGGGAGATACGAAATTTTCAAAATCGGGCTCATTTTTTAAACGTTCTGGGGTCAAAAACGAAGGTTGTAACGATTTTTTCGAGATTTATCTAAAATCGATGCTGGGATGAAAAAAATAGACAACGGGCAGCGACCCTCGGGGGCTTCTGCATCGTCGAAAGTCCCGGGAAGCACAAAATCATTGCCGGCTGGCCGGAAGTTGTCAAAAACGATGAAAAGTTCATCGAGCAAATTGCAAGAAATTTCTGGATCGAAAGAGAATTTCGTGCACGTTTCGAAATGCCTGGAACTTGTTAAAAAGCCGAAAATCCAGCGAGCCGAAACTGCAAAGAGAAGCAAAACGATTTCGTCCGCGGAGAGTTGTAAAGTTGCGAGAAAAATCAATTCGGCGAGGGGAAAAACGGAAAAGAGGGAGAAAAACGAGGAAGAGGCGAGCGAGGGCCAAATATTCCGGAAATGGCCGTACAATTATTTGCAGCTCGACAACATCGACAGCAAAATGAATAAATTAAAAACGTCGTCGAGGCCGAACTCGATTTTGGGCCAAACGCGATTGGCCAGTTTAGGAAAATCGCTCAATCGGCCGTTCCCGAAAATTCACTTGCCTAAAATTCCCATCGAAATTCCAATCCCACCGGAAGTCGAGCGGGAAGCGGCAGAAGCGGAAGCGGAAAATTTGAACCGACACGTTTTCCCAACGCGGAGCAAACTCCTCACGACCGACGAGGCCGTTCAAAATTATTTGGAACTTCGTCACGTTGTCAATCGCAAAATGTTGGCGAGTTTTCAATCTCGTGGGCTGACCATGACCGAAGTCGAACTTTCCATTTACAATTCCAAAAATCGACAAAATTCTTATGGCCAAGGAAAACTCGTGGAAAAAGGTCGAACCAGCGTCGAAAAAGCCTGCGAAGTCACCACCGAAAAACGAGACACAAAGCCGCAACTTAAATCACCAAAAAACTGACTGCAAAAACGCCCCTCACTCGGTTTTTACAAACTTGTAAAATAAACTGCAACGCCGAAGTCCATTCGGCTGCAACTTCCTGAAAAAATAAAGAAAAACAACAAATTTCGTCTCCAATTTATTTTCTCGACATCTTGGCCAAAAAATATTGAATAAAAAAATTTCTAAACGATCGTCCGTTCGAAAAGAATAAAAACAAATTCGTGCCAATCCAACGGAACGAAAAATTGGCTGGTAGGAATCGATTTTTATGAAAAAAATAGAATTTTTCCTTTTTTGCTGCAAAATCCAGAAAAAAATAAAGAAAATCGTACAAAATTGAATCCCGAATTTATTTTCCAACATCCAGAACAATAAATATTAAATGAAAATTCCTCTAAATTGTCGTTCAAGTAGAAAAATAAATAAATAAATTTTCCCACCCCAACGGAATGAAAATCTGGCCAGTAAGGATCGATTTTTATTGCAAAATCAGAACTTTCTATTCCAGCTGCAAAATTCATTGAAAAAATAGAGAAAAACACAAAAAATTGAATCTCTAATTAAATATTCAATAAAATTTCTCCCAAATTATCGTTCAGGCGGAAAAAAATGAATTTTCTACTCCAACGGAATGAAAAACTCGCTGGTGGAGATCGATTTTTATAAAAAAATCAAAATTTTCCTTCCCAGCTGCAAATTCCATTAAAAAAAATCGAGAAAAACACAAAAAATTGAATCTCTAATTAAATATTAAATAAAATTTCTCCGAAATTATCGTTCAAGTAGAAAAAATAAATTTTCCCACCCCAACGGAATGAAAAACTGTCCAGTAAGGATCGATTTTTATTAAAAAATCAAAACTTTCCTTCCCAGCTGCAAATTCCATTAACAAAATAGAGAAAAACACAAAAAATTGAATCTCTAATTAAATATTAAATAAAATTTCTCCCAAATTATCGTTCAGGCGAAAAAAAATAAATTTTCTACTCCAACGGAGTAAAAAACTGGCTGATCAGAATTAATTCTTATCACCATTCCGGAATTTTCCTTTTCACCCGTAAATTCCCGAAAAAAGAATAAAATCCGGCCCGAAAAGTATAAAAAAAAATTTCCTTCAAACGATCGTTCGTCCATAAAGAATAAACACAAATTCTTACTATCAGGACGGAATGGAATCGATTTTTATTAGCATATTGAAATTTTCCTTTTTTTTTGCCATCAGCGAGTCCGTTCAACATTTTGCTTTGTTTTGTATGGGCAGGAAAAGTTTAAACTCGGCGGGCAGTTCGTCTTCGGAATAGAGTCGATCGGAAAAATAGACTCGGCGTATTCTGCAGTTGGCGTGAATTTGGACTCGCAGCGTTTCGACGTAATTGGTGCCGTAAGCGCGTCGAGTGAAGTCGGCGAGATTGAATTGAATTTGGTTCCATCCGTCGTCGAGCCGCATCGGCATCGTGCAAATGAAAGGCTTGACGCGAGTCGTCGATTGGTAATTGCTGGCCCTGAAGCGTCTCCTCACGTTTTTGTCGTCGATGACCTTGAAAACGGACGAGATTTCAAGATTTTAACGCTGGGCGATGAGGTTTTGGGATTTTGGGGAAAATTTTGAGGTTAGGAATTCGAATTTTACGTACTTGAACTTCGAAGGTGAAATACTTTTTGAGATTTTTTATTATCATGACTAAAAACGGCAGCTTTATGCCGAGAGTTTTCCGAGGATCGGCCGGACACGTTATGTACGTCGTGCTCACGTTGCTCCCGAGAATCTCCAAAACAAGACTCTGAATGTCGTTGTCAGTGATTCGTTTTATATGCCCGTTTCGAACTTTTTTGTCCCATATTTGTAACGGTTTACTCCCGATACTGTACAAAATCGATAAGAAACCGCTTTGAAAAGTGTTTTTGAACATGATTTTTAATATTCCGCGATTTTATCGACAAGATCGAAACGTCTCTCGGGCTTAACCGCACTTTTTCTGTATTGAGTCGCGTTTATCACTTTTCACACAACGTTTATCTCGATGAAACTCTTATTTCTTCACTTCCTTTATTTTAATACGAATTTTACACTATTTTTACGATCAACGCGAATGCTTTTTGGTTATCATGACGAATAACGATGGTGGTTATGTTTTGTTGATGTCGGTTTCATTCGCCCCCCTTCCGCCCCGATGCCTGTGAGCATGCCGGCGCGTGACCGGCCGGCGCAATATAATGGCGCTGCGGTCGCTCGCGCGCGGCGAATCTGAAATTTGAACGCCCGAAATTGACGTGCAAATTTGCAGCGAATGTAACAAAGATTTTCACTCATTAATCGATCTTTTTGAAAATTGTTTCGGCAACTTTGGTAGCAAGTAAAGAGAAATTACTGACTTGTGCACAATATCTTGGGAAATTTGCAAAAATTCAAGCGGTTGGACGATTTTTCGAAAAACTCGGATTTTCATAAATTTCGAAAAATCATAAAATTTAAACCGTTCGACCAATATTTTCCAAATTCAATACCAACCTTCGTATTATGATACTCTATTTATAAAAAAAAAATTGGTAATAAATCTTGAAATTTGCGCAAGTTGGAGCGGTGACAGACTTTTTTTGAAAATTTCAAAATGCCGTAAAATTCGTATTTTTTTAGCGATTCCGACAAAATTCCGTTTTTTTTTGTATTTGCATTTCTAACTATATAATTTCGACAACTTTTCTAGAATGTAAAGAGCAAGTACGGGCTTGTACGCAATATCGTAGAAAATTTGCAAAAATTCAAGCGGTTGGACGATTTTTCGAAAAACTCGGATTTTCATAAAATTCGAAAAATCATGAAATTCACACCGTTCGACCGATATTTTCCAAATTCGATACAAACCTTCCCATTATGATACTCTATTCATAAAAAAAAAATTGGTAATGAATCTTGAAATTTGCGGAAGTTGGAGCGGTGACAGACTTTTTTTGAAAATTTCAAAATGCCGTAAAGTTCGTATTTTTTTTAGCGATTCCGACCAAATTTTTAGAGAACGAAGAGTTTGTATGGATTAAGATCTGTGCGAAACGGGAGCCTCGTGGCTCGGACCGTTCTCGAGTTATAAATGTTTGAATTTTACAGTGCCATTCGGACATTTTTTCTAGACACGATTTTCCGATGTTTTAAGCACATTGACATTAAAAACTGAAATAAAAAAAAAAAATCCATACAGTCACAAAGCAAAAAGGTATTCGAGGTTCGACTCACCTGGTGATAAAAAACAGACGAGACGACATGTAATTGTAACATTTCCGGTATTTATTGATGAGAAATAAACAACCGCAAGATAATCGTGAACCGAATGTATATTTATCGGAAGTTAATAAAATCGACGCTGGTAAGGCATAACTTACGATACCGGGGGGGAGCAGCGTTGCCGTCGTCAACGTCCTATTTCTTTTAAAATCCAATTTAAATCCACTCAACTTTAATAATTAAACTTATTCAACAAATAATGAGCGAGTAGCGTAATTTTTGTCTTTTTTTCTGTTTTTTTTTCTCCAAGACACTACTCGTTGCGGTTCAGCTAACAATTTTTACGGTAAATTCTTGTCACAAGGGATTCGTCGCTCTCGAAAATCTTACGTGAAAAACCCCATTTTTGTACATGTTTAAAAACTGAAAAACGAAACAACAGAAACCCCAAAAGTTCAAGACTGAAATGGACCGAAGCAGCGCACGCAGCATCCCATCTCAATCATCTCGAAAATTTTTAGTCACCACTAATTCAGTATTTTCGTTTTTATTTCTCGTTTTTCAACTTTTAACTTTGTCTCCGTTCGCGACTCGTCGTTTTAATGAATTCGTTAATTAACGACAAGATCGTTGGGTGGGTCGAATCGCCTTTTCGGCGTTTCGGGAGCTCGGCGAGTGCGCGAAACGGAGAAACTAACGCGACTTGAGCGTCGCAAAGAACTCAGAGTTTCGTGTTTTCGTTAATACTTTGATTCTGCTTATTTATTCCAATTCATATCGTTTCTCGTGCTTCTCTCCCTCTCCAAAAACGATGGAAATAAAAATTCTGCATAATCTTGTACGAGTCTAATCTAAAACTATTTTTCCCTGCCCTGGAAGTTTTTCGGCCCATAAAAAGCAAAATAAAATCCTGTCGTTGGTCCTTTTCCCTTGAACCTCAAAAATTTTCCTCATCAGGTTCATTTCTCCCCATTTTCCAGACTTTTCCGCACCCAAAAGGCAAACCAATTTATCCGCGCGATTCATATTCGAGCGAGCGAGAGAGAGAGAAAGTGAAAAACGGCGAAGAGACGAATAAGCAAATAAAAAAACCCTGGAAAATAAATCAGGATTAAAAATCCTTGAAAACGAAACAAAAAAAAACATTTTAAAGCTAAGCGACATTGTGGCAATCGCAAACTGGATAAAAGGCGCGAGTTTTTGACCTCAAAATCGACCAATTCGGGTCGAAATTCCATATAAATAAAAAACTAGAAAAAAAATCCATTTTTTCAATTAATTTACCTTAACCTACCGTCAGTTATTCTCACTCGCAACAATAACCGACACGACGAGACATTCCAACAAATTCTCGTCGTCAATCCTGCCTTTGAATAAAAAATAATGATAAAAAAACGTTTAAACTTAAATTTCAAGTGCGAACGCAAAATATTTGCGATCTACGACGTAGGTACATTGAATTTTCTAAACTACAAAATAATTCCGTCATTTTTCTTCTTCTTCGCGTCGCAAGTCAACGCGAATTTTTGAAAATCGTTTTTTTCTCCTTTTTTTCACGAGCGCCACACGAAAAATCAATTTATCACGACTTTCTCGTCCGGAGAACAATTTTGGAAGAAAAAATGGTGAAAAAAATGAGAAATTTATCGATTACGCTGCAACGAGAAAAAAATGTTTGTTAACGCGAAATCAGCACGAAATTACTTGTCGATCGGTTGAGTAATTATGACGCTTTTCGATTGATCGCGTAGCTCGATCGTTTCGTCCGGCAACTTTTCTTTCTCTGGCTTGGCGCTCGTGTCCAGTCCCAATTTTCCCAGAGTACGAAGCGCCGTCAATACTGCCTGGTTACGACTCTCGTTTATCGTCGAGCCACTGCCGTGACACACTTGCGGCGGATCCGTGCTCAGCGAAACCAACGACAGGCAGCTGTTGTGGGAGGCCTAAAAAAATCCCCATTCCGATCATTTAATTCAGCAAAATTGAAGAAAATCCAAAATAAAAAGGAAAAATTATCAAAAAATTCGAAATTTCGGTAAACAAGCGATGAAAATTCTCGAAATTCGTTTTTTTTTGTTCGAATTTCCTGCATTGAGTTGCATTTTTTCAAATTTCATAATGGAACGTTTTGAAATTCGAGATTTTTTCAGAAAATTTATTTAGAATATGCAACTTGAACTATTTCACGAATTTCGAGAGAAAAAAATACGAAAAAATCGAGCGGGCGATAAAATTCCTCAAAATTCGCTTATTTTTGTTCGAATATTCTGCATTGAGTTGCATTTTTTCAAATTTCATAATGAAACGTTTTGAAAATCGAGATTTTTTCAGAAAATTTATTTAAAATTTGAAACTTGAAATATTTCACGAATTTCGAGAGAAAAAAATCTGAAAAAATCGAGCGGGCGATAAAGTTCCTCAAAATTCGCTTATTTTTGTTGGAATTTTCTGCATTGAGTTCCATTTTTTCAAATTTCATAATGGAACGTTTTCAAAATCGAGATTTTTGAGAAAATTTTTTGAAAATTTGCAACTTGAAATATTTCACGAATTTCGAGAGAAAAAAATACGAAAAAATTGAGCGGGCGATAAAATTCCTCAAAATTTGTTTTTTTTTTGTTTGAATTTTCTGTTTTTTTTTTTCAAATTTCATAATAAAACGTTTTTGAAATCGGGATTTTTGAGAAAATTTATTCACAAATTGGAACTTGAAATATTTGACGAATTTCGAGAGAAAAAAATCTGAAAAAATTCTCAAATACTTTTCATTGATTCCATAAAATTTCGAAAACGAAGATTTGGCAAAAAAAATTTGTCGTCCGGGTCAAAATGACCCACGTCCTTGGCGGAGGCTGAATTTTGGTTTCTGGCGATTGAAAAACGTGAAAAATGGTCGTACCTTTGGAAAATCAACGAAGGTGGCTTTAAAGTTGAGAAGTTGGGCAAGATACATGAGCTGATCCTTGGGCGATAGGCCATTGGTGTTTTGTTGATTATTTTGTTGGCCCCTGATGGCGTCAACGACAGCCTGAAGCGTAGGAGCATTTTGGTTGTTTTGTAAATTGTCGCGAAGGGAGTTGCCGGAGGATTTGGAGTCTTGTTGTCCGGCGGGGTCGACGAGCAAGAGTCCGGGGGCCAATTGTCGTCCGCCGCCGCCGCCGAGGCTGGTTTGTTGATGGCTGTCTTTGTTGTTGACTTGTTCGTCCTCGAGGAAAGTGACTTTTCTTAATTTGCCAGAATCGTTGGCTCGGTTGTCCGGCGAGTCTTTCGAGCTGGATTTAATGGATGGTTTGGTGGGTTGTGGCTGCGCGGGCTTGCTGTAGCCCAGTTGGGCGAGCAGAGCTTCGGCGGCGGCTTTTTTGCTCAATTTCTTGTTGGAGCCAATGCCCTGGGCGGAAAATTGTCCGATAGTGACTTCCATGAGGAATTCCCGTCGCCTCGGGCCGCCTTTTTCCTCGACGAGCCTATAAATCGGTTCTCGCTCTCGTTTCGAATGCTGGATTTGCACGAGACGAGAAATCGGATCGACCTCTTCAACGCTCTCGGAATCCGTGCGCGGTCCTTGATTGTCGCGGATCAAATTTCGTCGCGGTTTCTTCGTGTTCGAAGGTTTGCGCTTCAGGCCGGCCGCCCGGACTGTTATCGTCGCCGGCAACGGCGGCAAACTCTTAAGTTCTTCCAACATCAATTCCGCCGCGCTTTTCTTCGAGACTTTCTTCGAAGATCCTTCCCCGATCGTCACCGTATCGCCCACCGAACATTTCGTCGTGAACGTCCGTATGTGCGGCTTTCCCGTCTCCGAAACGACCTCGAAACTCACCGGCAAGCCTCGCTTCAACGCTGTCTCGTGCACCAACGACACCGGACTCTTTATTTCCGCGTTTGGATCTTCACCCGGAGCGCAACTTCCAACCCCATTTTCTACGATCGTTTTTCCGCTTCCAGGCGTCGAACCCGCCCCGGCCGTGCCGCCGCTCGGAGGCTTTGCCGCGCTCGCACATTCCTCCGGTATCGGCAATTGCTTCAACGACTCGAGAGCCCGACTCGCCGCATCGTGACGCGCTGCTTGACCCGTCGCCCCACGACCGGTGAATTCTCGCTCGCCGACCTGGCCGACAGATTCATTCAAAATCGTTCAAAAATATTCGTTAAATATTCTCCACCAATTCTAACGAGTTTCGGTTAAAAAATCTTATTGACTCTGAAGTTTGCATCGTTGTAATGCAACGAAATTCTTTTTTATCTTTAGCAAAATTACTAATTCAAGTGCAGAATCTAATTACGATGATAAAATGATCGATTGTAATCCCCAAAACGCATATCGGCTGGATAAATTTGGATGATATTGAAACCTGAACAAATCATCAATAAAATCAGAGATTTTTCGTTGTATTCCAACGTTGCAAACTTCAGCACCATATTTTTGATGATTCTGAAGTTTGCATCGTTGGAATGCAACGAAATTCTTTTTTCTATTTGGCAAAAATAATCATTTAAATGGAGAATCTAATTACGATGATAAAATGATCGATTCTAAGCCCCAAAACGCTTATCGGCTGGATAAATTTGGATGATATTGAAACCTGAACAAATCATCAATAAAATCAGACATTTTTCGTTGCATTCCAACGTTGCAAACTTCAGCATCATAAATCTTAATATTAGGAAATTTCTCAAATTTGGCGATAACGTTCTTCAACATCGAGTGCGAAAACACAAATTTTTCTTGAGTTTTTCCATCTTTCTAGTTATCGAGTAATTCAGCATTAAATCAGAATTCTTATGCCCGGAATACACACTCGAAATTTCGTCTGTGAACCTGGGTCATTCGTGTCCAGACGAAAAAATTAATTTTTCTACAATTTTATAGTCGGAATTCCGAGTTGAAGATTCCAAACTGTAGAATTTCATGAAAATTTAATTATTTTCATAATTTCCGAGTTTTTAACATGGTCGAGCATGGAAAAATTGTGTCGCCGGTGCGGAAAAGCCAAATTGTCAAATTTTCCATTGAGGATCCTTCACCTTGAGCGTGACGAGATACAATTTTTCTCGTTTCGGTGTGTAGCCAGAAGCGAATTGAGGAAAACGAGGATTAAGTAAACGCGGCGGTCGGATGCCGAAACAAGGTTGAAAAAATGGTTGAGGAGTAGCCGGAGGTGCATTTCGAATAGTGTAAACGGTGAGTTCGCCGCGTTTCATTGCGAGAGAATTGAGTTCGACGGTGGGCGGCAAGATTCCTGTTGAAAAATAATAAAAAAATCGTTTTTCATCGAATTTCATCGAAATTTTCGTATTTTTTTGCTAAGAAAATTGTGGACGCACCCGAGGGCGAAGATCCTTTGCCAAGATGTCCGACTCGCATGGCCCTCGTGGGTTTCGGTGGCGGATGCCTGTACCACGTGGTCGTGAGAGCTTTCGTGGCAGCGCTGTGTTGAGCTTTTTTGATGCTTTGACCTTCGGCGACGTATTCCTCTTCGCCGAGTTTCAAGGTCACGGTGAATCGTTTTTTATGTGCGGGGCCTTGTTCGTCGGTGAGTCTGTACTGATGCTGTAATTTGTTGAACCTCGCGAGCTCGTTAACGAGACACATGGGAGTTTTTTCTTTCATATTGGCCAAAACAGCGTTAGTCACGTTTGCGGGATTTGGATTTGACGGTCGACTCGACGGACTCTCGTCCCTCTCGTCCACGCCATTATTTTCCTCCTCAATCGACGAGACTTTTTTCTGCTCTACAGATTTTTGCTGCTGCTGCGACGTCGCTTGCTGCTGAAACTGCTGTTGCTGTTGCAACGTTTGGCTCGCGTGAGCCACCATTTGCGGACTCGGCTCCATTGGCCGATTCAGACCGATCGTTACCATCGTGCCTGCGGCAATTAACACGAAAATCTTGAACGTTCTCGCAATTTAAGTTTCGACGAGGCCAAAGCTCGGAGGCTCGATCAAAAAATTCGGGAAAACCAAAAATTCAACGCACAAAAACTCATGCGACTGGTGCAAAAATTGTTAATGAAAAAAAGGGCCAAAGCATGGAGAAAGAAGCAAAAAAACTTGAGGAAAAAAAATGGTGTCTGTTGAGAAATGTCGCCGAAAATCTACCGCGAGAATCCGCGAATTTTTAGCCGATTTTTTTTTTTTATCGGAGCTCTCGACTTTCCAAATCATTTTGTTTTGTTATTTGTGCAAAAACCGACCTTCGATGCACCCCGTTGATCCAAACATATGCTCCAAAAAGTCAACACTAATGTTTAACATTGCTTGCTCAGCTTTACCATGGACGCCGCTTACGAGAGCCAGAAAGAGGCACACGACCATAATTTTCGAGACGTAACACCCTAGCAAAATTAATCAATATCGTGCGTGAGTATGCAAAAGTTAATTTCCGCCTATCGAATCAACCGTGAGTTCGTGTCTCTAAAAATTTAATTCCGCGTTTAATGAAAATCCCTCGAGGCTCAATAATTTCGAGGTTTCAAGCAAATGCAAATAAATCAAAGCAACAAAAACGTGAAAATGCGAAATTTCCATGCGGTTAAATGAACCAAATAAAAAACACTCAAAAATGCAACTGAAAGAATTTCTACACGGTGGATTACATGGAAAAATAAAAACGATCAAAATGAGACGAGAATTTATGATCAAAAACCTTTCCAAACCCCGTGGAAAAGAATTTCCGATCGAAGGCAAAAGCAGTGAAACCATCACCGATTTTTTCCCATAAAATCCCATAGACCCCCATAAAACCCCATAGACCTCCATAAAAACCCCATAAAAACCCCATAACATTTTTTTTTCTCCATAATTTTCGCATCCACGCTCCCCCGTCATTGCCGCGATTCCCAACCCCATAAAAATTGTAATGGAGACCTCGCGCAATCTTTTTTTTTTTTTCTATGCCCAGAACTCACCGTTGGGGTTTTGGGCATTGACGCCCATCAGGATGGGCTGACGGGGACTCCCTCCGGGAGGCACGGCATGTGGCATGTGATGCATTGACAAAATTTGCTGATGTTGCGTCCTCACTGCCGGATGCATGTGTTGCGTTTGGTGGGGGGGAACCATGTTCGTCGGTTGCATGGGGCGCGCGGGTTCGCCCATCCTGCAAGAATTTTGTCAGTTATTCGAGAAAAAATTGGCAAAAACGCGCCGTTTTTGGTTTTTTGCGCGACTCGAGCGTAAAAACCATGGACTTACATCATATTCGACGCAAATTTGTTCTCTCTCGGTGGATTTTGCATCGAACAACGTTTTCGGCAAAATTGAATCGCTCCGAGGACCTGGAAATGAAAAAACCCATGAATTCCCCATGGAAATCGAGCCGTCACGAGGGGGCTCGAAATTTATGGTTCGGGGGACGAAAAAACCGTGGCGATTGATGGAAAAAGAATGCTCGAGATCGTGGGCCAAAAACGACGACAATTTCGACCATTTTTCAGGAAATTTTCGCAAGAAACTTCGAAGAACTTCGGGAAAGAGGTTAACGCTGGGAATGACACGGTGAACGGAATTGCTCGCTTGAAAAATCGTGAAAACGATGAAAAAACATGGTTTTTCTATTTTTTAAGGTTAAAAACGAGTCTGGATCAAGGTCAAGTGCTTGAAGAATCGTAACGAGAGGTAAAAACGAGTTGAATGAAAAATTGGCACGGAGCTCAAGAAACTGCGAAATTCGGGCACGATAGTCACGAGATTTTCCAATTTTTTTTATCACTTAAAAAGCGACGATGGTTTAGAACCCGCAAGGACGAAAAATGGGCTTGGCTTGCGGGCTAATATTTCGTGTCCTGCGAAACGCGATCGTCACGGAAAAAGGTGTCGAAGAAAAAAAAAGCGTAGCTCTCGGTCGAGCTTATCAAAAAAAATCGTGCACGTACCTCGTAACGGTAAAAAGAATCGAACGAACCGGCGTAGAAAGTGAAGCGAACGAGTTTCTTATTGAAAACGAATACACGAAGAAAAAACGTGTCGCATTTGCACCGAGAGGAGCAAAATCTCCAGGACAGAGACTGCACGGCGGTGTAAAAGTCAGCTGCAATGCAAGATGGGCGGGATTTGCAGCTTTTTTTTGCTCCTGCTCCTCGCGGCAACAATTCAGCTCAGTCTTGTTCGCACTTTTCGTCGTCCATGCCCGAGCGCGTAACTGCTCGCGATCAATTATTTATCCGCGCTTTCGTCTCGCCACAAAAAATATCATTTAAAACACACACACACGCACTCACGCACACGCTTTTTAAAGCACCCAACGAAAAATCTCACTCCTTGGACCAGAACGCGGCCATCTTGATTCCGGGACTTTACTACCGTAGTCAACAAAATCCTCCGCAATTATTCACGCACACAGACGCAAAATTTACATTTTACTTGTTCAATTATCGCAATAATCGAAATGGCTCGTAAAAAACATGAAACAACCGAAAAAAAACTGTAAAAAACAAAAAACCCTCGTGCGCGGCTCGTACAACGAAAATTACGCAACTGTCAAACGCTCGTTTCGTCAACTGTCAAATCGCGGCTCGTCTTGAAATTACCGCCTTTCGGTTTTTTGTCCAAAATGCATCGAGAAAAATTCGCAAACCCAAATTTACGAGAAAATTTTGTCTTTACCTTTTTTCAGTCGAAATTTCTTCATTCCTCGTAGCGGCTTGACTCCTGGTTTGATAACGCGCGATTATCAGCAGAGTCTCGGCTAAATCGGCACTGAATAGAGAATTTTAGTAAAAAAAAGTCACGTACGAATGAGAATTTACAAAAAAGACGAATCTTTATCGAATTCCCGCCATTTTTGCTGCGAAATTCGATCTGAAAATCCGTCAAAATCCATTAAATATCGACTGGTTGATAAATAATAATAATCATTTTTATTTACATTATTTACAAGAGTGACGTAGTCCTCGAGTTTCCAAAAAATCTCATTCTCCTTTATTTTCGTGCTAATTATTAATATTACGGAAATATTTCTTATCCATAATACTTTCGCGACGCGTCACACACACGTTTATGTACTTACGACTCGAAATTACGTAAAAAAAAAACGAGGGAGAAAAAAGAGCAGAAAAAATTCAGTGCAGTCGCTGGTGCAGAGATTTGAGGGAAAAAATGATGCTGAAGTTCGCAACGATGGAATGCAACGAAAAATATTTGATTTTATTGTTGATTCTTTCAATTTTCAATGTCATCAAAATTTCATGTTTTCGAGTGGCAAAAATCGATCATTTTATCATCGTAATTAAATAATTATTTTTGCCGAATATAAAAAAGAATTTCGTTGCATTCCAACGATGCAAACTTCGGAATCATTAAAAATATGATGCTGAAGTTTGCAACGTTGAAATACAACGAAAAATATCTGATTTTATTGATGATTTGTTCAGGTTTCAATATCATCCAAATTTATCCAGCCGATATGCTTTTTGGGGCTTAAAATCGATCATTTTATCATCGTAATTAAATTCTCCATTTAAATAATTATTTTTGCCAAATAGAAAAAAGAATTTCGTTGCATTCCAACGATGCAAACTTCAGAAACATCAAAAATATGATGCTGAAGTTTGCAACGTTGGAATACAACGAAAAATTTCTGATTTTATTGCCGATTTGTTCAGGTTTCAATATCATCCAAATTTATCCAGCCGATATGCTTTTTGGGGCTGGAAATCGATCATTTTATCATCGTAATTAGATTCTGCACTTGAATTATTAATTTTGCTAAAGATAAAAAAGAATTTCGTTGCATTCCAACGATGCAAACTTCAGTCATAGGAAAAAAAGGTTGGGAAGAGTGTAAATACGTGATGTAATTTGTTCTCCATTGCATTGTTTCCGTTTGATGATTTGATTCGCCTAGAAATTCCCTTTTCTAAACGTCTGAACTATATATTTATATTATAATAATGATAATAATAATAATAATAAATTGAATATCACAGAAACGATAGAAACCTTCGAAATGGATGAAAACTTTCGTCTCGCACGCATTCGCACATTTTTATTTGCTCTCGCAACTCCAGCTTTCGTGGATGTTGGAAAAAATTTTAATGGCTCATCATAATTGGCAAAAAAAAAACAATTTGATTGTACAAACGACGATTAATACGATTTTCATTGACGAATCACTATGAAAAAATTACTTGATTCAGGATTTTCCAATTTCATTCACAATTTTTAACTTTTTCCATCCAAACGCGTGTTGATTCGAGTCGCGTTTCGTTTACGAGTCGCAAAAAAATGCGTTTAGGATTTTTCGCAAAAAATTTCGGCCCCGAGCCTTTTTGGCTGCCGGCAAAAAAAATCCTGAATTCATTTTTTTTAGCTACTCGATTTTTGCGACTTTTTAACGAATCGTGACTCGAATCGCGTTTGGATGGGAAAAAGTTAAGAATTGCGAATGAAATTCCTCAAATTTCCAAACGTCAGAAAATTTTTCTTCATGGGAAAAAACTTTTAGTTTTTGTGCCAAGAAAGTTTGTACGAAATTTTGTAAAAACGCTAAATCGAGTCGTTTTGTCATAGGAAAACGTTAAAAAAATCGAATCGACACGCGTTTGGATGGAGAAAAGTTGAAAATTGCAAAAATCTCAAATTCTAAACGTCAGAAAATTTTTCTCCACAGAAAAAAACTCAAAATCGCGTGAGCTCGTTTCAAAAATCCATAAAAACCATGAAAATGCACGTAATATTGATTTTTGTCGTTTTTTCATGATTTTTTAACGATGAAAACGTTAAAAAAAAAAAAACAGTGCCGTAAAAATAAACGACGAACGGAATTTCTTCAGGAGACGTAATTTTTATCGGTGAAGAGAAAATATTTGGAAAAATGCGGGACGTAGAAAACGTTGCACGAACAATGATCGAGTCTAAGTCTAGAAAATTTACATTCTTTTAATTTTCATAAAAGGCCACAGTTACGCGGGAATTTCCCGAATGTTTTAAATCTCAGCTCGCGCTACCAAACTCCACAGACTTGGGCTACAATATAAATCAATCAATTTTTTCAAATTCTCGCTCATCAACTTTTTCCAAATTGTCTAAATTTCATTTTATTCGATATTTTCAAATTGATATGTCCATCGTGTTTTCAATGATTAACGTTGGGAAAGGGAAAAGAGAAACGAAGAAGAAAAAAAACCGAAAAAAATCGGTGAAAAGCGTCCCGACGCCGAAGAAAATTCGATTTTTCACCAAATTTGCAGATTTTTTTCTTCGCTGACCGCAAAATCCACGTTTTTTCGTATTTATAAAAAAAAAATAATAATTCAGGTCGAAATTCGTTAAAAAATGGAAAAAAAAAATTATTTTCAGTCCTTCGCGATGAACGTTTAAAATCATTATTTTTAATTCCAAGCTCTCCACATTTTGGCCGAAATCGCCGACTCGGGACTCGGCCCAGTCGCCATTTTCTTTCTATTTCTCGTTTTTATTCATTTTCCATGAGTCTCTGCGTTTTTCTTTGTCTCTCGGTCTCTCTCTCTCTCTCTCTCTCTATAATTAGTCTATCGAATGCCCTGCGATCTAAAGCACCCAAAGTCTTAACTTAACGTTGTGGCACCATTGTGATTAACTTTGTGATTAACGACGAGCCATCCGTCGTCCTGGACAGATTGCAAATATTCTTCCAACAGTTTGGCCAAGTTGCGGCGCTTGAATCGCAACGATTCTTTTACGACGTCGCGAACAAACGACAGTCGGATATCGAGGGTGCCTTGAATTTGATGAAGATGCGAGAACAGGGTCGCGTAATCTGAAAAAAATCATGAAAAAACGACAAAAATCAATATTACGTGCATTTTCATGGTTTTTAAGGATTTTTGGAACGAGCTCACACGATTTTGAGTTTTTTTCTGTGAAGAAAAATTTTCTGACGTTTAGAATTTGAGATTTTTGCAATTTTCAACTTTTCTCCATCCAAACGCGTGTCGATTCGATTTTTTCAACGTTTTCCTATGACAAAACGACTCAATTTAGCGTTTTTTCAAAATTTCCTACAAATTTTCTTGGCACAAAAATTAAAAGTTTTTTCTCCATGAAGAAAAATTTTCTGACGTTTAGAAATTTGAGGATTTTCATTCGCAATTCTCAACTTTTTCCCATCCAAACGCGATTCGAGTCACGTTTCGTTAAAATGTCGCAAAAATCGAGTAGCAAAAAAAAATGAATTCAGGATTTTTTTTGCCGACAGCCAAAAAGGCTCGGAGTCGAAATTTTTTGAGAAAAATCCTAAACACATTTTTTTGCGACTCGTAAACGAAACGCGACTCGAATCAACACGCGTTTGGATGGAAAAAGTTGAAAATTGTAAATGAAAAATCGGAAATTCTCGTCATAAGAAAATTTTTAGTTTCGGTGTCGAGAATTTTCGTACAAAATTATTGAAAAATCCTAAATAAAATAATTTTTTTTCTGATAATTTATCGTTTTACCGCATTTTTGACTAATTTTTTGACTCGAAGCGAAATTGCCCCAGGCCACGCGATCCTGCGCTAAAAAACGAAAAGAATGAGCCCAAGTTGAATCCTTTTCGTTAATTTTTACCAGAGATATGAATTTTTCAAAATCATGCTCGTTTGAAAGTAAAAAAAAAAAAAAAGGGATGAGGGAATTGTCAACTTACTCGTGCCCCTTCTGCGCACTTCTTTGTAAACGAGTTCCCTGATGGACAAATTGTGTCTGCGAATTTCTTCGAGTTCTTTTTTCGTCGGTTGTTTTTCCTTCTCAGGTTTAACGTCGTTTTTCTCATTGTCGGCGACGTGATTGGTGAGCCGTTCGTTGATGGCAGCGACTTCGGTGTTCAGACTGTCGTCGTTATCGGCAGCGCAATCGTTGTTTAAGATTTTGTTGCCAGGCTCGATTTTCGGGACGAGATCCGCGGGAGGTTTGCGCTCGTTAGCGTGCGGCCCGATTTTTGCACTGTCCGCGAGACTGTTTGGTATCGCGGGCGTGAAAGCTGATCCGATGATGTTTTCCATAAAGGAAGAAGGCGCGGGGGCGGGCGCGTTGACGGGAATCCCCGGAGACGGCGTCGTTGAATTCTCGTTGTTTATTTCGAGCGGAAGCGGATCCAAAAGTGCAATCATCGGAGGAAAATCTCCGAGGCCGTTTACCATTTTCTCCGGCGACGATGGCATCGAATTTGGTATGTGCGCGGTCGACGATAAATTCGTCGAATACGATGGAATATTCGCGTCCAAATTCCCCCCCGTAAAAGGATTTTTTATGTCGTTTATGTGCCACGGAACTGGCGAGACCGAGGGCGACCTCAAAGCCGGCGAATACGAAGGTCGACGCAGTACAAAATCGCGCGGTATCGGACCCGCTTTTCTCTTGTTCGGCGGCGCTCTCGGCGTCCCCGTTCCCACTGCGCTCCCATCCCCAGACGCTAAAGTTCGCTTCAGCCCTCCTTTGGCCGACAACGAACCCGCGGACGAGTTGGACGACGAGGACGACGAAGTCGAGCCAACGATATCAATGTCCGCCTCGTCGACCATCATTCTCTTGTCAATTTTGAACGGATTTCCTGAGAAACAAATCCACAATTTGCTCATTTCAATTTCCAGCCTTTTTGTTTTGGATTTTCACTTTTAACTATATAATTTCGACAACTTTTCCAAAATGTAAAGAGCAAGTACGGACTCGTACACAATATCTTAGAAAATTTGCAAAAATTCAAGCGGTTGGACGATTTTTCGAAAAACTCGGATTTTCATAAAATTCGAAAAATCATAAAATTCAAACCGTTCAACCGATATTTTCCAAATTCAATACCACCCTTCGTATTATGATACTCTATGTATAAAAAAAAAAAATTGGTAATGAATCTTGAAATTTGCGCAAGTTAGAGCGGTGACAGACTTTTTTTGAAAATTTCAAAATGCCGTAAAATTCGTACTTTTTTAGCGATTCCGACAAAATTTCGTTTTCTTTTGTATTTGCATTTTTAACTATATAATTTCGACAACTTTTCTAGAAAGTAAAGAGCGAGTACGGACTTGTACACAATATCTTAGAAAATTTGCAAAAATTCAAGCGGTTGACGATTTTTCGAAAAACTCTGATTTACGTCAAATTCGAAAAATCATAAAATTCAAATCGTTCGACCGATATTTTCCAAATTCAATACCAACCTTCGTATTATGATACTCTATGTATAAAAAAAAAATTGGTAATAAATCTTGAAATTTGCGCAAGTTAGAGCGGTGACAGACTTTTTTTGAAAATTTCAAAATGCCGTAAATTTCGTTATTGTTTAGCGATTCCGACAAAATTCTCAGAGAATGAAGAGTTTGTATGGATTAAGATCTGTGCGAAACGGGAGCCTCGTGGCTCGGACCGTTCTCGAGTTATAAATGTTTGAATTTTACAGTGCCATCCGGACATTTTTTCTAGATACGATTTTTCGATGTTTTGGGACATTTTAGGCATATTGAAAACTGGAAAAGAAAGAATGTCAACGTCGCATAACTTCGTCTATAAAGAAGCAATGCCCGAGGAACTAAGAATTTCATGAAAAAATCGAACGTTTCCGGTATTTTGGGGAAAAATTGCAGACAAAAATAAAATTTACCAAACATGTGCTGCCGGACGGGGGCGCTTTCGATTTCCCTCAACGGCGGAGTCATGCGTTTGAGGTATTCTTGATAATTGCCCATTTGTGCGACAGGCATAGAATGTACGTAATCGTCATCGAGTAATTTCGTGTGGGACAATCCACTTTGCAAGAAATTCGCTCTCATTCTGACGACTTGATCGAGCAGCGATTTGCGTGGAACGTCAAAAGCGTTTCTGTAGCTTTGAGCGCCGCGTTGTTGTTGCTGATTCCGTACGAGACCGACGACGAATCCACCGAACTCGTTCAATTGATCCCGAAGTCCGGTGAATTTGTCTTGCAGCAACGGATGGGAAACCTAGTGAAAAAAAACGTAAAAAATTCAAGTTTTTCCCTTTTTTTTCATCTCCGGAAATTTGGGGACAGAAAAAACGCGTTTTTGGACTCACTAAATCTTTTTTCAACGGCGTTCTCGGCACGACTCTAACGCCCTCGGTAATGGCCGTTGAATTACCGTTCGAAAGGGCTTTGAGTGCGCTGGCATTAGCGACTTGCTTCGAAATCACGTCGTTGCATAATCGATCAAATTCAACTTTTGCAGTGTTTTTTAATCTCTTGAGATAATTGAGCACGCTGTACGAAAGTGAATTGTCCATATTATCGGGTATTAGAGTTTGCGCGAGCGGTGTCGATGCGCCCATTCTCGTCAAGGCTCTTCGCAGCGACTGCAAAAAATGGAAAATCCACAAATTCTCAATTAATCAATTCTCCATCATTTTTGCTGGATATTTTTTTCCGCAAAAGTCATTTCAAGGCGATCAACCAATCGCGTTTTTTTTATCTCGGTGCGAACTTTAGTTACTCGAAGTTCCAAAGAACATTTCGCGAGGTCTTAATTAATTAATTAATTATAATTGATATTAATTAATATAATAATAATTTATATTAATGAACTAATTAATATTCATTATTTAATTAATTATTCTTAATATTAATTAATATCCATAATAATTAATTAATTATTGATTATTCTTGATTATTGACCACGCGAAATTTTGGCAATGAAAAATTTTGAGAGCAATTTCGTGCGGAATTTCGAGTAATTAAATTTTATTTAGCAGTTTTTTCGTCTCTCGAGTCCCAAAAACTCAATCTGGACGAAAAATAGCCACGATTTTAGAAATTCAATAAATAATTGACAAAAACAATATTTTTCGTTGAATCTCAACGTTGCAAACTTCAGACTCATTGAAATTCTTTTGGTTTGTCATATTTTGTGAGGCCAATATCAAAATTAATTATTCTTGATTATTGACATCGCGAAATTTTCCCAATAAAAAATTTTGCGAGCAATTTCGTGCGAAATTTTGAGTAATTAAATTTTCTTTAGCAGTTTTTTCGTCTCTCGAGTGCCGAAAACTCAATCTGCACGAAAAATAGCCACGATTTTAGAAATTCAATAAATAATTGACAGAAACAATATTTTTCGTTGAATCTCAACGTTGCAAACTTCAGACTCATTGAAATTCTTTCAGTTTGTAATATTTTGTGAGGCCATTCGCAAAAAAACTCTTTTTATTATTAAATAAAATGAAATTCTTGTTGTTTGTGATATTTTTAGCAAGTAAAATCACATGCATGTCGCGTCACCGAAGAAATTCTGAAAATATGTTTAAAAAATCGGTTTTTGTGAGCGGAAAAGTTTGGGACATTTTGAAGGTGATGAATTTTGAGGAAAATTTCTTACCGCCGCGTAATAAGTTGGCATGGTGCGCATGTAATTTTGGAACTGAGTCCGCCACTCGTTGGTGGGTTTGAGTCGATGTATTTTGAAAAGTTCTTCCAAAAGTGGCAGCAAAACGGGATAATTGTAGGGCATGACGAAAAGATTGACGCAAGTGAGATTGGTGCTGGCTTTGAGGTATCCAAAGGGATGTCCGACCTCGCTGGATTTGTAGGAATTGGCGACAAAGACTTGCCAGCAAACGGTCGGTTGTTTTCTCGCGAGGATGAATTGCGTGAGGGGACTGGGTTCGAGCTCGTATTTGTCGAACGGTAAATTTTCTATGACCATGGGTTCTTGGCTGGTGCAAGTGAATTTTACGTTGGGATGAGCCGATCTCGGCGGTAACGAAGTCGCGCTCAAATCGGGCCAAAAACTCTCTGGAATCGGCCAAAATCCGACCGCAAAACCTTTTTGAGCGGAACGCGGCACGTAAATCAACCTTCGGCACGAGTGCCAAGCCGCGTTTCCGCTCAGTGTTATCGTCATCGAGTTGATCGAGTTTGTTGCCGAGCTCAGCGGATATTGTTGCTGGATTCTCGGTGGCCCGTTGCTCGTGCTGTTCACGCCCAACAAATTATTCGCCACGTTCATTTCCTCCTCGTTTTCCTCCTCCTCGCCGACACCGTGAATCGTCGTCGTCATCGTCGTCATCGTCGTCGTCGTCGTTGACCCTGTCATCGTTAACGTCGTCACTGGCAAACCCTCGTTCGCCAACGGCGGCGGGTCTGGCCCGATTTTTTCGAAATTTATTACAACACCCGATTGCACCTTCTGTACCAGCGAATCTATACACTGCATCATCATTCTGTGCGACGTTATACAGTACGAACGTCCTTTTTCCAGTCACGTTTATGAAAGCACAAAAAAATAAACGTACGACATTGATTAATGATTTTTGCGAGTTTTTCTCGCCATAGAGACTCGATTTATCAATTAAATTTCTATTTTTTCAAGTTTTTATTTAAGAAACCGAAATTTCTTGATTTTGGGTCGACAATTTATGTTTTTAGTAATAAAAATCACGATTTTTTCCGATTTCAAATAAATGACGAGCCCATTCCAGTCACGTTTATGGAAGCACAAAAAAAATAAACGTACGACATTGATTAATGATTTTTGCGAGTTTTTCTCGCCATAGAGACTCGATTTATCAATTAAATTTCTATTTTTTCAAGTTTTAATTTAAGAAACTGAAATTTCTTGATTTTGGGTCGAAAATTTATATTTTCAGTAATAAAAATCACGATTTTTGCCGATTTCAAATAAATGACGAGCCCATTCCAGGCACGTTTATGGAGGCACAAAAAAAATAAACGTACGACATTGATTAATGATTTTTGCGAGTTTTTCTCGCCATAGAGACTCGATTAATCAATTAAATTTCTATTTTTTTCAAGTTTCAATTTAAGAAACCGAAATTTCTTGATTTTGGGTCGAAAATTTATGTTTTTAGTAATAAAAAAACTCGATTTTTGCCGATTTCAAATAAATGACGAGCCCATTCCGAGGATAAAATGAAAACGAGTCTGCTAAAGGCACGAGGTCATTTTTTCATGTCCCGTTCGAGTCTTTTACATCATGGAGACTCGATTAATCAATTAAATTTCTATTTTCTCGACTTTGATCTCGAGAAACCAAAATTTCTCAATTTTGAGTTGAAAATTAATATTTTTATTGATTAAAAACTCGATTTTTTTCAATTGCAAATTTTCAACGAGCCATCTCGGAGAATAAAATGAAAATCAGTCTCCAAAAAGTGAGTTTATCGGTTTTAGCAAATTTTCTCAAGCACAGCGTCATTTTTTTCCTCCCGATCGATTTTTATTCGTCATCGCGACTCGATTTATCGATAAAATCCCAATTTTTAGAGCTTGAAATTCAAGAAATCAAAATTTTTCAATTTCACGTCCAAAATTCATATTTAAATAGACAAAAAACTCGATTTTTCCCGATTGCAACCAATCCCCGACCCAATCCCTCGACAAAAACAAAAACGAGTGTCCAAAAAGTGAATTTATGGATTTTCTCAAATTTCCTCAAGCCCAAACTCATTTTATTTACCTCCCGTGACTTCGCACATGGCGTCAATGGGTGAGGCGTCGCTGGCGACGAGTCCGGTGTCCCGGTCGATGGCGGGAGTGCCGGAGAGCCTGAGAACGAGTGAGAAAAGCCGTTGATCCCATCTGAAGGGTTCTTTGGTGAGTTCGGAGCCAGGAATGGGCGAGTGCATGGGCAGCGTAAACTGTAAAAAGCAAAAAATGCGCCAAAAATTCAAAATCAGTCGAAATTCTCCAAAATTTTCAATCCTGCATCCCAAAATCTCGTTTTTTCTCACATCCTGATGGACTCCGCTGTTCGTCGTGTATTTTCCGCCGTCGGTGATGAGGACGATGACGGAGGGTTCCAAGTAAAAAGGGCATCGTCCTTGTCCGTAAGTGTCGATGCCGGTTTGCATGCGATTAAGATTGAGAACGTCGAGAGCGTTTTTCAAAGCGGCTCCCAAAGTGGTCAGCCCGACGCATTGTAGATTTTTCAGTTCGTTCATAAAAGTCGCAAGATTTTCTTTCCATCCGGCCTGGGCGCGGAAAAAACCAAAAAAAAAACGGAAATCGTCATGACGGCGCGGGAAAGTTGATGACGAGAGTTGGTCGTCAATTACCTTGATATTTTGCGGAGGGTCTTCGAAGGTCAGGAGCATGTAACGATCGCCTCGGCTTTCCGGAGACCGTTGTCTGACCTGAAAGGCAAGCCGTTGAAAATTTGGCTGGACGGCGCAGCGAAACATCGAAAATTCGTGCCCGGAGACTCGATTTTGGGGGAATCGAAAAAAAAAGGTAAAAATTTCGTGTTTTTTGACGTACCTTGACAAAAGTTTCGACGGCGCTTTTAGCTACGTCCAGGAGTGTCGGTCGGCCGCCGAGATACGCTCTTTGATTCATAGATGCGGATGTGTCGATAAGAAAGACTATTATGGTCATTTTAGCACGATTAACGTTTCTTGGATAATTTATGGTTTTGGTAAAAAAAGGATAAACGAAGGGGAAAAAAAAGGTTCAAGGGTTTCGAGCAGGAAAGACCGAGGTTCGGAGCCTCGGTAGTCCGAGCGAGACACCTCGCAGGCTAAAATGTACAATTTCCCGTGTGTAGATCGAGCCCGATATATATATAACAACAATAATAATAATAACGACGAAAAAAGGAAGAAAAAAGTCCACAGGCGTGGAGCGAGACTTGGCAAAACGTCGACGTAACTAGCCAGCTAGGGGCCCTTACCCACGACGTAGCGCATTACTTTTACGGCCATTGAACGAAACGTAGAAACGTACGAGACGTATATAAACATTAAATCTCGTTTTTTCTCTATTTTATTATTCAACGTAACCAAAAAATCTTGATTTCAAGACGAAACACGTTTTTTTACTTCGCGTTGCTTTTTTTTTTATCGCTTAAATCTTCGTGTGTTGTTTGCGGCCGCCCGAGACTCAGATTTTCGCTACTTTTCACCCTTTTCTTTTACGCTTTTCCCTCTTTCTCTAGATTTTCGTAACCTCGACACTTTCCAGCTCCGCTACTCCGACCCACACCTAATTCTCGCCTTTTGCTTCTCTCTCTCTCTCTCTCCGTACGTGTCGATCCCTCTCTCTCTCTCTCTCTCTATTATTCGGGCCCCTTTCCTAACCCTCGCCCTCGCGCGCCACTACTCGTTTAAAACAGCCGCTCAAATTCAGCTGCCACGCTGCTACTACGGCTTCTCGACGACGATTATGCCAAATGCCAGTTTTCAGTTTCGGCGGCACGATTCTCGCCCCTCCCTTGAGCCCCTTCCCCCACCCCGCCCAGTTCCCCCACCAAGCATCGCGTACGCGTCACCCCTCCCTCGCGAATCTATTTCCCCCACCCCGCGCCGCGACTCTCTTGTCTTGGAGCCATTGGCGTTGGCGATGCGCTCGTCGGCACAAACACACGTGCACGCGTTTTGCAACACGTTTCCTTCGTCCCCGTACGGTGAAAAGACGCTGCGACTTGGAATCGTGTGTTAAAAACGTTAAAAACTATGCTAATCATTGAAAGGCTGCTCGTCTCTTCGCGAGACTCTCTAAAAACGCTGTTTTTGGAGAGAAAAAAATGTTTTTAGGTAATCGAACTTTCGTCCATTTGTTGCGGAAAATTATCGACGGCGGCGCTGTCGTCGATTTTTTACAATCATTTGAATTTCACTTTCGAGGTTATTTGATTTTTACGAGGGAAGTTTGGAAGTTTTGAAATTTCGATTTTCACGAATGTTTTGGTGTGGCGAATTAAAGAATTCGGAAACTGAATCGTTGATTTTTAGTCTTCACGATCCTTGAGAAATCCACGGCGAGATTTATTTTGAATGGAAAAAAAATCGCATCCAGGTTTCGGTTCTACACCCTCCCCGCGCATTAACCCCTCCAATCGCACTTTTGCCCCCCTGAAACGCTCTACGCATCGTCCCCGAGCACTCGTAAACACGCAACGATTCATGTAGCGAGTAAAACCTGTTCCTTACGTCGTCGTTGACAAATCTTTGCGTCCGTTTATAGAAGAAATTGTATAGGAATTAAAATGGACACAGAAATACCAGAAAAGCGTGCCAAAGTTGCGAGTTTTATCGAACGCATCACGCTCAAACGATTCGAAGTGAGTTTTCGTGAAAATTTTCATTGCGAGCCCACGATCCATCGGGGAAAGTGAGAGCGACGAGCACACGTGCAAAACGTTTACATAAAAGGGCGGGAAAATAAAATACACGAGAGAAATGAATCTTTTGATTAATATTTTTTGTGGGAATGAGTCAATTCGCAAATTTATTCAATTCGATGCGATACGTTGGTTTCGCGAGTGCGAATGAGTAACCAAGAAAAATCGCGGACACATTTTCCTCGGCCCCCTTGAAAATTCCATGAAAATAAGTCGAAATTTCGCTTCTGTGAAAGAAAAACGATCAAGAATCCCATGGAAAACGCTTCGCATGATTTACACCGACGATACAACCGAAAAATCTCTTTACGGTGGTCGGAGAAGGGAAAAAAATTTACACTGTTGTGCTTTTCGCTGCGGAACAAAATACGAGCCGCATTCTTGTTGATGTAGACATAGAAAAACCGGAAGTAGATCGAACGGCGCGTATTTTCAAATCCCCGCGAATCCTCGACATCCGAAAAAACGTTTTCATCACTTTATATTGTTGAATTTACATTTTTCCATAGGCCGCCGATTCCGTCGAGGATTTTCCATTCAACAAAAAACGAGTCAAAATGCTGACCAAAGTTGAACTCGTTACAAAAGATTGCAAGGGAATTTTGTACTGGATGTTTCGCGATGGCAGAGTACAAGGTAAAAATCTATTTATTCTCCTCAACTCGCCAAAAATTCGTTCGATAAATTTGGAGCAATCAAAAAAATTCAAATAAATATAAAAATCTTCATTTTTTTCGAAATTTTTTTCAAAAAATGCACAAAATTATGATTTTCCGTTGTGGACCATGAATTTTTCGATTTCCATTCCAAAAAATCGGGCCTTTTGGCTCTCACCCAAAATGGCGTTAAAAAATCGAAAATTTTTCGATTTTCATTCCGAAAAATTGGGAATTTTGGTTCTCACGAAAAATGGCGTCGAAAAATCGAAAATTTTTCAATTTTTCATTTCCACGCTAATTGACATTGGACCATAAATTTTTCGATTTTCATTCTAGACAATTGGGCATTTCTGTTCGCCCAAAAAATGGCGTTGAAAAATCGTGTCCCACTGCACGTTTGTTACTGCATTTTGCCGTCATTCCTCGAGGCGACCATTCGTCATTACAATTTCCTCGTTAAATCTTTGCGCGAAGTTGCCGAAGAGTGTAACGATCTCAACATAAATTTCCACCTGCTGCACGGCGAGCCACACAACGTCGTTTACGATTTGTCCAAAAAACTGCAAATCGGACTGTTGGTCGTGGATTTTTTTCCTCTGCGATTGCCGCGTTCTTGGCTGAAGAAACTGCAGGAAAGACTCGACGAGAGCATTCCCATAAGTCAGGTGACGGAAAAATCCGATTTTTTTGTCTTTTTTCAATTTAAAAAACAGAAAAATTAATTTTTGGCGTAAAAAAAAACTCGTTGACGAAAATTAGGTCGATGCCCACAACATCGTTCCCTGTTGGGTCGCCTCGGAAAAATTGGAATACGGAGCGCGTACGATCCGGCCGAAAATAAATGGAAAGTTGGGTCTGTACTTGAGCGAATTCCCGCCATTGATAAAACATCCGTACGAGTGCGAGGAGAAATTCGAAAAAATCGACTGGACCAAGGCCGTGAGAAAAGTCGAGATCGACATGAATGAAAAAGAAGTTGATTGGGCCGTGCCCGGTTACAAAGGAGGAATCAAAGAGCTCGAGAGCTTCTTGACCGACAGATTAGAGTTTTACAACTCGAAACGTAACGATCCTCTGGGCAATGCACTCAGCAATTTATCGCCTTGGTTCCATTTCGGTATGATTGCCCCGCAACGAGCAATCCTCCAGGCCATCGAATACAAACAAAAGTACAAAGAAGCTGTCGCTGTTTTTATGGAAGAAGCGATCGTCAGGAGAGAACTCTCCGATAATTTTTGCTATTACAACGAAAAGTATGATTCTATGGATGGAGCTTACAACTGGGCGATCGAGACCCTCAACAAGCATCGGTGAGACGAAAAAATTATACTCGAGTCTGCATCTTTGGACTACAACGAAAAATTCATTTTTTTATATTCATTATTTTAACAATTAATGCAACTCGTTTCAATTTTTCTAGTAAATTTCTTTTTCGAATATCAAAAAAGACTGTCGCATTGTCCTGGAAAAAAGCTGATTGAAAAACTGCAACGAAAAATATTTTTTTACTCATTATTTTGATAATTCAGGCACTCGTTCCAATTTTTCTGGTAAATTCAGTTTTAAATGGCAAAAAAGACTGTCCCATAGGGACAAGTGTCTTACGAATAAATCCAACGAAAAATATCATTTCTTACGAAAATTATAATCAATGATTTCCAACGAAATCCGCGAGCTCATTGTATTTTTTGTTTGTTGGTTTTTTAACGTAGAAAAGACAAACGTGAATACATTTACGATCGGGACGAATTGGCGAATTCGTTGACCCACGACGACCTCTGGAACGCGGCGCAAAAGCAGTTGGTCGTGGATGGAAAAATGCACGGATTCCTGCGAATGTATTGGGCCAAGAAGATTTTGGAATGGACGAAAAGCCCCGAGGAAGCGCTCGAGTTCGCGATTTACTTGAACGACCGATACAGCATGGACGGGCGTGACCCGAGCGGCTACGTTGGTCCGTAAATTCCCGAAAAATACTCACAAAATCTCCATCAATTATTTCAAATATTAATCCTCCCAAAAAATCATGTTGCTCAACGATTTTCCCCCAATTTTCAGGTTGCATGTGGTCGATTTGTGGAATCCACGACCAGGGCTGGAAGGAACGCGAAATTTTTGGCAAAATTCGTTACATGAATTACAAAGGCTGCGAGAGAAAATTCAAAGTCAAAGATTTCGTGGCTAAATGGGGCACGAAAGCTGTTATAAAGAAAAAAACAAAGTAGTCGAGCATTTCGACCATTTCCACGTTTTTCCGAATCTCCCACGATCAAGAATCTCAAGCGGAAACAATTCTGAATTCCCAAAA
Organism: Diadegma fenestrale; assembly: GCA_037043255.1. NCBI lineage: Eukaryota > Metazoa > Arthropoda > Insecta > Hymenoptera > Ichneumonidae > Diadegma > Diadegma fenestrale. The sequence continues at coordinate 14,621,217 of CM073317.1, forward strand.
TCACGAAAAATGTTATAAAGAAAAAAAACCAATCGTCCGAGCTCCCAGAGCGATTTCTACGTTTTCACGAATCTCTCGCGATCCACAATCTCAAGAATGACCAACGGGGAATTGCCCAAAATCGCGAAATCTCTTATAAAGATAAAAAAAATCAAAGTAGCTGAGCTACCGGGCGATTTCTCGTTTTTCCGAATCTCTCGCGATCCCAAATCTCAAGGAGGAACAATCTCATCATTTTTACCATTATTTATGTCTCTCAAACCAAAATCAAGCAATTTCACGTAATTCTTGTAAAAATTAATAAAACGCCAAGTATTTTTGATAAAATTTTTCACGAGTCTCCATTTTTTTTTCGATCCCAGCTTTTCAGGCGGTCGTCACCAATTTTTTTAATTACCTCCCAGCAAATTTCCATTTTTCGCTCATTTTTAGTGGATTTTTTTGAAAAATTGGGTTTTTCCCGCCACAGATGGCGCCAGTTTCCAGCGGCCGGTGCTGCCTCCACATTCGTCCAGCAACTGTGTCGCCTCCGTGAACCGAGTCACGGCAGAGATCGGAAACGTCCACCATCTTTTTGCACTCGACTCTCAAGCAGGTACGACGTCTCGTCGAAGCGTCTCTCTAATTTTTTCGTTTTCGTTGACGAAATATCGCGTCGAAAAGTCTTAAACTCGGTTTTTAATTGTTTTTTCGTTGTGTTCAGGTTCAGGAGTTTTCAAAACCGTCAAAATGGTTGCCCAAAAAAAACAGGTACGTATTTCGAAAATCCTCCGAGCCACGTGTTCGCATAACCTCGACGCGATCCTTCCAAATCCTGCGCTTTCTCCCGATCCTTGATTAATTGCCTTACGATCTTTAGAAATAATTTAATCGTGTGAAAAAAATGCAACTCGTCGAAAGGAACGATAAAAAAATTGAAAAAATTCCCACATTTCTCGCGATCGACCAACGACGAGTCGACTCACGCAATTTTTCTCCATTCTTTTCACAGAAAAAGGCCATGGAGAGCATCAACTCCAGACTTGCTCTCGTCATGAAATCTGGAAAATATGTTCTCGGCTACAAACAAACTCTCAAGTCGCTGAGACAAGGAAAAGCCAAATTGGTCATCATCGCCAACAACACTCCTCCGCTTAGGTGAGACTGAGAAGTAGTGCTTGCCTGGCCGTACGATTTTTTTCCACTCGCAGCCAAAAAAAAATCTTAAAAAATTCGTAAAATTGAAAAAAAATTGTTTTTCGTGTTTCCCGACCAAAATTTCGAAAAAAAATCGTTTTTAATTAGATTAATCCAAATTTCTTCGATAAAAAAATGGGTCGAAGATCGCAACCGATGAAAAATCGACAAAAATTCATTAAATTTCGAAAAAAAAATCGTTTTTTAAAAAATTCATCCAAATTTGCCCAAAAAAATGGGACGAAAATGGCAAACGATGAAAGATCGACAAAAATTCATTAAAATGAAAAAAAAAATCGTTTTTGGTGTTCCGTGACCAAAATTTCGAAAAAAAAATCGTTTTTTGAAAAATTCATCCAAATTTGCCCAAAAGAATGGGACGAAAATCGCGACCGATGAAGAATCGACAAAAATTCATTAAATTGAAAAAAAAAAAAATCAGTTTTGGTGTTCCGTGACCAAAATTTCGAAAAAAAATCGTTTTTTAAAATATTCATCCAAATTTGCCCAAAAAAATGGGACGAAAATCGCAACCGTTAGAAAATTGACAAAAATTCAATAAATTTGATCCCAAAACGCCAAAAATCTCTGCTTCAAGGCTGAAAATCCAGAAAACAATTTTTTTTATCAAAATTTGTGAGTAAATAAATCCAAAAATTTCAACCGATCGAAAATCTTTCAAAAATTCATTAAATTCGGTTTAAAAAAAAGCAAGAATTTATGCTTCGAGGCTGAAAATCCAAAAAACAATTTTTTTCATCAAAATTTCCGAATAAGCAAATCCAAAAATTCCAACCAATAGCAAATCTTTGAAAAATTCATCAAATTTGTTCGAGAAAAAGCAAAAATTAACGCTCTAAAGTTAAAATTCCAAAAAACCGTTTTTTCAAAATGAAATCGTCAAAATTTTTCAATAAAAATAAGACAAAAATCGCGACCGAAAGAAAATCTTGAAATTCGCGAAATTCTTGAGCAAAAAAAATCAAAAATTCATGCTCCGAGGCCAAAATACCAAAAAAAACAATTTTCGGGATTGAATTCACGAAAAAATTTGGATAAAAAAACGAAATTTGCGGGCAATTGGATTTTTTTTGGTTGACGATTGAATCGTACGGCACAGAAGTTCTACGGAGTAGTCTCGTGCCCGTGCTCGTGAGTGCACTGGGCGAGTCTTCGCGCAGTTGAATTTTTGAAAATCGGAAAATTTCACGTATTTTTTCTGTTTTGAACGGATTACAGAAAATCGGAGATCGAGTACTACGCGATGTTGGCTAAAACCGGAGTTCATCATTACACCGGCAACAATATCGAACTCGGTACCGCTTGCGGTAAATATTTCCGAGTTTGTACCCTCTCGATCACGGATCCTGGAAACTCCGACATCATCAAATCCATGCCAACTGGCGATCAAGCGTAATTTTTTGTATCAATAAATAATACAAAATAATTCACCAATTTATTTTCATTTCCTACGAAAAACAAAAACCTGCCTCGTTTCTTTCATTCAATTTTCAAGTTTTCCAAAATTCTAAATCGCACTTGGCCACAAACATCTAAAAATTCGACAATTTATTTTACTTTTTCACTAAATTTTTACGTTTCTCGCCAAAAAATCGAAAAAAAACGTCATTGAAAATGGTACTCGGACCCAAATACCAAATAATCGAAGAATTTATTTTCATTTTCCATCAAAAAAACGTTATTCGTTGAAAAATCAAAAAAATGGGTCATTGAAAAGTTTTTGGGACCTCTAAATCGAACTTTGACCCAAGCACCAAATAATTTAAGAATTTTATTTTCATTTTCCATGAAATGAACGTTATTTGTTAAAAAATCAAAAAAATGGGTCATTGGAAAATTTTTGGGACCTCAAAATCGAACTTTGACCCAAGCACCAAATAATTTAAGAATTTTCTTTTCATTTTCCATGGAATTAACGTTTTTTGTTAAAAAATCAAAACAATGGGTCATTGGAAAATTTTTGGGACCTCAAAATCGAACTTTGACCCAAGCAGCAAATGATTTAAGAATTTTCTTCTAATTTTCTACGAAATCAACGTCATTCGTTAAAAAATCAAAAACATGGGTAATTGGAAAATTTTTGGGACCTCTAAATCGAACTTTGACCCAAGCACCAAATAATTAAAGAATTTTCTTTTCATTTTCCATGGAATTAACGTTATTTGTTAAAAAATCAAAAAAATGGGTCATTGAAAAGTTTTTGGGACCTCAAAATCGAACTTTGACCCAAGCACCAAATAATTTAAGAATTTTCTTTTCATTTTCCATGGAATTAACGTTATTTGTTAAAAAATCAAAAAAATGCTTAATTGGAAAATTTTTGGGACCTCAAAATCGAACTTTGACCGAAGCACCAAATGATTCGAGAATTTTCTTTTCATTTTCCACGAAATGAACGTTGTTCGTTAAAAAATGGAAAAAATGGCTAATTGAGAAATCTTCGGAGACTCAAAATCGTACTTGGACACAAACACCATGGTCAAAAATTTATTTTTGTCAGAAAAAAGTACAGGATGTTGCCCTGTGCGGAACGAATGTACATTTTTACACGAGAAAAATATTTTCACGCAGCTTTTTTGCTCGCGTCGGTCGTTTTTCCAAGAACCTTGCCTCGTTGTGCGAACATGTGAAGATACATTTGCGGAAACACTGAAAAGAAACGGAAAGATTAATTTAAAAAATGTAAAAAACTGGATCCGGCGCTTTTCTCGTTGGGGGAACGTGGAAAATTTGATTTCTACGTACGTGGAATGTAAAGCAGCATCACCGAGAGCAGGAGATATCGGTAACTGAACGTAAAGTTCCAGGGATTCGGGAGAGCGTAACTCCAGGCTTCGGGATAATCGCTCGCGTACATTTGAGCCCACCAGAAACACAACAACTCTCCGGTCACTCCGATTGGATAAAGGGCAATGAAGGTCGTGTATCTGCAAAGTTTTTTGTCCAAATCGTCAGCTCAGAGTCAAAGTTCATCGAATTATGGCCGGAAAATGGACGAAATGGAAAAATAAAAATTAAAAAAATAAAAATGGACGAAAACAAAAATAAAAAAATGTCTCTGCCGTTTCGGGTGGTCTGAGCTTTTTATCGCCAGAGAAATTTGCCAATTTCCTGCATAAAAACGATCACGTTTGTCCACTGGCCAGAGTGTCCAGAATTTCGGACCCAAAAATATTCAAATTTCGATGTCAGAGAACTTTGCAAACGATTGAAAGTTGAAAAAAAGTTTTTCGAGCTCTAAGGGAATCGTTTTTATAAAAATCTACCAATTTTCAACATAAAAATTATCCGATCCATTCATCGGGCGTGTGTCCAGAATTTTTGACCCAAAAAATCAAATTTACGTGCAAGAGAACTTTGGAAAAGCAACAAAAATAAAATCCATGGTAAAAAAAAAGTTTTCCCAGCTCCAAGAGCTTCGTATTCTGGTCCAGAAATAAGTTGCGCCAATTTTCAACATAAAACTGTTCCCATGCATTCGCCGTGTGCAGAATTTTCACCATAAAGTCTCAATTTTTAATACGATGAAATTTATGATCCTGAAGTTTGCATCGTTGGAATGCAACGAAATTCTGTTATTTCTTCAGCAGAGGCAATAATTATTATTGAATATTTGGTCCGGCCAATAAAACGATTCTCTGTTGCGACCGAAAAACTCAATCGACTCAAAAAATTGCCACGATTTTTAAAATTAAATGAATAATCAGTGGAAAAAACGTTTTTCGTTGAATCTCAATGTTGCAAACTTCAGAGTCATTGAAATGTTGAAAACACAGAATTGAGTTTACCGCAGCCAAACGATGAAGTGAGGAACGAATCCGATGAGGCTAAAGAAATAATAAGCGTATCTTATTATCTCCGTGACGGACCATGCGAGCAGAGCGATTGGAAGACCCGGCGAGGAGGCTGCGTAGTCGAGGGGAGTGGCCAACAAGACTCCGCAGACGACCATGACTCTGCTCAGAACTTGGAAAGTCGTTATCACAGGATTGGAGCGAACGAGGCCAGTCGCCGCGTTAAAAATCTGAAAAATGGCCAAAAAACAGGAAATCATGAATTTTTTCGTCGCCGGAGACGCTAAAAGTCTCTACGGCATGGAAAATTTTTGAATTCAGTGCCGATTCAAGTTTTTTGGACTTTGAAATCGTTTTTTGGGCCCGTTGAGGCTTTTGGGACTTTTTTTTGCGGAAACTCACCTCGAGGACCGCTGCGGAGACGCTAAAAGTCTCTACGGCATGGAAAATTTTTGAATTTAGTGCCGATTCAAGTTTTTTGGACTTTCAAATCGTTTTTTGGGCCCGTTGAGGCTTTTGGGACTTTTTTTTTGCGGAAACTCACCTCGAGGACCGCTGCGGAGACGCTAAAAGTCTCTACGGCATGAAAAATTTTTGAATCGACTGCCGATTCAAGTTTTTTGGACTTTGAAATCGTTTTTTAGGCCCGTTGAGGCTTTTGGGACTTTTTTTTGCGGAAACTCACCTCGAGGACCGCTGCGTTCTGGAAAACAATGACGGAGGCGCCGACAACGTCCCATAAACTTTTTCCCACATATTCTTGACCCCCGAGGCCCAACTGGTGCGCGACCAAAATGTAGAGAATGTAACTCCATCTGAAAAAACGAGGAATCGGTGAATTTCGTGTTTTCGGCGAGCGATTTCGTTGGGCCGCGGCGCAAAGCAGGAAAAATGTTGAAAACTCTCGCGCGAGTTCCAAAGTCCGCGAGCTCGAGAACTTTTCGAACGATCGTGGCGAAAGGCCGCGACGAATATTTCGATGTAAGGAAAAATGTTCAGACACTTACCCGAGAACGAGCGAAAAATTGTACGCTTTGAGATACAATTTTGCTAGAGTTCCAGGTTCCCGCGATTTTTCACTCGCTTTGTTGTTCGGGGCCATTGCGATCGACGCTTCGTCCGCGCGGACACTCGAAATTCAACTGACTCACGATTTATTAATTCTTGCTGACTTGCACACCTCGCGTAATTCGATCGCGACGCGCGCTTGTAATTGTTCGGAACTTCGCTCTCGCTTTTTTTAAATTAATGTCATTTGCATACGATTCTCATTCGAGTTTCATTAGCGCGAGAGAAGGGATCGAGCGGGCGAAACGCACGGTGGGAGATTCTGAAAGCAAAATAACAGTCGCGAACGGCCGAAAACGCCGAAAACTCTGTTGACAACACGAAACGCGAGAAAACTCGAATCGAGACACGTCAAATGCAATTAAATTTAAAAAACAGGTTTTTTCTACGTATGCTCGACGCTAGAGACTCTTCCCCCTCCCCTTTCCCTTCCGAAATGTCAAAGAAAACATCGCGCGAAACGAAACTTTCTCTAGGACACAAAAAAAACACGTTTCGATTCTTAAAATAAATTCTTTTCAGTAAATTTTCGTTTCACCAACGAATTTTCATTTATTTTCTCGTACATTTTCTTATTTCGTTCGTAAATATCGAAAATTATGGATAATCGTTTTATTTTTATGTCATAACAACAAAAATGCTCGCAGCGAGGAAAAAACATGGACGCGATGCGACGTGCATTCCGAAGCGACCACGTGACCTTCAATAAACACTTGAGATTGAATACAGAGCCGGTCGCAGTCGTGATTCGCGTGCGAGCCGGCAATACGAGTTTACAGAGTTGCCGCGATCAATTTTTGCGATATTTTGAGTTTAATCCTCGAGTTTGATGTTCCGTTCGGTGTTTATTTCGATGATGATAGGTTGAGACTCGCGAACGGTGTTTCAGACACATGGATAAGAAAAAACACGTATTTACGTTCGATCAGTCGGAATCACAGCTGTTGGCGCACGTGCTCGTTGCGAGCGTGGAAAAATTGTCCGCGAAAGTAAAAGAAACATTTTTATTCAAAATTTACGATTGAATTTTCCGGGATTCTCAAGCGCGATGTATTTTCAATCTAATTTATCGAGAGTCAGTGCGAACGTGCGAAACATCGCGGCTAAAACGTTTGTCAATAATTGCGATAAAAGCAGAACAAAGTTTCGGGGTTGCTGGACAGCTGACTCGACTGTGCGGTGTTTATCGCTCGCTGGGGACAAGAATAATTTTATTCGGTTTAGCAAGGAAGTCGAGGAGGCGAGAAATGAAAATATTCCGATAGTTGCGCTCGAGTCGACGATAATTACGCACGGAATGCCGTACCCTGAGAATTTGACAACGGCCATTCGCGTCGAGGAAATAATTCGCCGAAAAGTAAGTGCTCGCGCGCGCGCGACAACAAATAATCTGCAAAATGGCGCGTCGGTTTTTTTTACAAATGGTTTTTGCGCGTTCTGCCGACAGGGGGCAGTGCCAGCGACGATCGCGATTCTCGCTGGAAAAATTCACGTCGGCCTGGATCGCGATTGTTTGGAAAAAATCGCCGAATGTTCGATCGAGCCTCGTGACAATTATCAAACTGTCAAGTGCTCGAGACGAGATTTAGCGAGTTTGGTTTCCAGCGGACTCAACGGCGGCACCACCGTCGGCGGCACCATGACGATCGCTCGTATCGCCAATATCCCGATAATGGCAACCGGCGGAATCGGCGGCGTACATCGCGGCGCTGAAATTAATTTTGACGTCAGTTCCGATCTTACGGAACTCGGACGCAATCGCGTTGCTGTCGTTTGCGCTGGAGTCAAGGCCATTCTCGACATTCCGAAGACGCTCGAATATCTGGTTCGCATTTCATTTTTCCCTGAATTCAAAATTTCTTTTCGCGAATTCGATCGAAAACGCGAAAAAAATCGAAAAAAAATTCAAAATTCTCGTAAATTTTCATTTCCACTTGAAATATTCAAATTTTCCGAAAACGTTGACGATTTTTTTTCGAAATCAGGAAACGCAAGGCGTGCCGGTCGTAACGATCGGCAATTCGGACAATTTCCCTGCATTTTATAGCCGCGAGACATCGATCAATAATCCCGTGAAATCTCCGTCTCGTGTAAGCAACGCTCAAGAGGCGGCTAAACTTTTGAGAGCTCAAGAAATTCTACAACTCGAGAACGGAGTTTTGTTCGCCGTGCCAATACCGGAATCGCATGCCCTCGATTCTCAACAAGTCCAATCGATTATTCAAGATGCACTCAAAATCGCCGACAACCAAGCCATCCAAGGAAAACATGTCACACCTTTTTTGCTTCAACAACTTAATCGGCTCACTTCCGGTGGCTTCTTGAAAGCCAGTAAATACATTTTTTTACCTTCATTATCCTCCAACTTTTCCCTAAAGAGAACAAATCGAAATCGCACAATTATCCTTCAAAAATTGCATCGGGGGTCGACTTTACGAAAAATCTACTCGAAAAAATATCTGCAAAGTTCCAAATTTCAGAATTTCATAAAAAAAATTCATAAAAATTGGAAATTTGAAAATTTCATTCGAAAACTACTAAAAAAATATCTCAAAAGTTAAAAAATTTATAATCTCATGGAAAGGTCCTCAAAAAATTTCATGAAAATTCAAAATTTCGGAATTTGATCGAAAAAAGTTTTAAAAAATTGTATGAAAATTTCAAATTTGAAAATTTCATAAAAAAGTATCAAATTTTTTTGAAATTTTACGGAAAATCGGTTAAAATCCACGGGGTCGTCCCTCGATTAAATTTTGGAGATGGAAATTTCTCATTTCGATTCGCTGTGCGCAGTTTTCTTGGAAAAATGAAAACCGAGTGTGTGAAAAATATTTGGCACGCCTGATGAATAACGAAAAAAACTTGACTCGTAGACCAAGCACTCGTGGAGAACAATGCCAGTGTAGCAGCCGAAATAGCTGTGACGTTGAGCAGCTTGAAAAGAATTGACAAAGGATGGAGTAGTGCAAACCGCAGAGTTGAAAAGCCATTATCACGGGTTGAAGCATCCGCGGTAAGGATCAAAGTGAAAAAAGAATCGCTTGTTTTTTGTCCACGTTCGATCTTTGACGCTAAAAAAAAGTTTTCTTTTCTTTGTTTGCGTTGTTTGCGACACAGGTCGTGATTGGAGGTGCTACGGTGGACACGATGCTTCATGTGGATGGAACGATAACGGTAGGCTCGGAAAAAACTTAGTAATCGAAAGATTTTTTTTTTATACTAAATAACCAATTTTTTCATTGTATTTTTTCGTATATCATAGTAATCAGTAATATATCTATAATATATATATATATATAGTATGTGGTTAACAGCATTTTTTATGTACATAAAATTGAGATAATAGCGGTGGTGATTTTCATATTTTTTTTCGTGCCATTGCGCGCCGATGACATTTCATGGTAGAAGAAAATTCAGTTTTTCTCGTCCCCCAGTGGATTTTTTACTTTTTTTACGTTCATCACGAAAGCTCGTCGTATGCTTAGGATTTCTTGTTATCGCGGCTATAACTCGCTTTGCAGTTATTTCGTTTCCTCTCGATGCGAAAACTGCACTTTTTTCTTTTTCATTACGCCATGCAGTTCTTATTTATTCGGCAACAGTGACTATGAAATTTTTTCTCAGCAATTCCTAATTTTTTTTCTCTATGCCTCAATTCTTCTCGGTTAGTTCGATGGAAAAACGTGAAGCGAACGATTCGATTGCTGGGGTTTTCAGAATTTTGTGCTGCTCTTTCTGTCAGTTTGGAAATTTACAAATTTCGTAAAAAAAAAAAAGTTTGTGCTTTTTTTTTAGGAATTTTAAATTCGAACGTTCGGAATGTTTTCGAGGTGCTAGAATCAAATCGTTCGCTCGAGCTTTTCACACCATGCCTGCTCTATCACATGTCACACACATCGTGAATTATTTTTTAACATGCACTCGGAATTTGTTAATTTTTCATTAATGAGCTATACGAGACACAGGCCTCTAGCTAGTTAATGCTATTTAATCGATTACGGTGACAGCGAAACATGAAACAACGCAATAATAGGAATAGCTTTTCTTTTTTTTTTCAATTTTTTCTAAGCGCGTACGCTTTGCGCAGAAGATGAACAAGTTTTTCCGCGTTTCTAATAGTCGTCGATGCACTGAAAATGAAATTTTGTCAAAAACCGTCGATATTCCGTTGAATCAACTAAATATTTTTGTTCTTTTGACAAAATTTTACATTTCTAACGCAACTGTCAGCAAAATTCACTTTTTTTCCAGAATATTTTGTGCTACAGTTCACTCGACCAAAATATCGATTTTGTCCAACAAAATTTTCCCTTCAGTTTATTCGACAAATAAAAAAATAGCCTCTATATATTCGCCCTCGAAAAAGAAACTTTAGTACAAAAAAATGCAGCAATTAATTGAATCAATTTTCCAATCGTCACGGTCTGCCATTGCGAGAGTCTAAGAGGTGGCCGTAGCGCAGTGGTTAGCGCGTAGGGCTGTGACTCCGAGGATGCCTGGACCGAGTCTCCGACTCGATCTCCCTTTTTATTCGCTCATTATTGCTGGACCGTGCCTCGTCACACAATCTTGTTGCGTTTTGACTCGCAATTATTTCCGATAAAAAATAAAAAACGGAAAAAAACGCATCGACTACGATCAATGCCAATTGATCCGAAAAGTAAATCGCAGTCACAATGACGATGAATCGCAGGGAATGAAAAAATAGCCGTGGTTCGAAAGCTCGTTATTCATTTTCTCGAGAATTCGTCCTCGTAGGAGGTTACTATACGCTTAATCGACTAGAACAGACATTACGATAAAGCAACGTGAACAGAGGAGGATACTTACGACCTCGGGTCTATGTAATAATGTTCGAAAAACCTAACAAGGTTCAAGACAATGTATCGGGTTATTTACACAACGGGTAGAGTCGGGAGGATTCCTTTTCATCGTTTAATTCTCTGCTGGCCTATATATGAACGACAATCAGGCCGAAATAGTGTTTTTACCTCCGTACCGTTGAATATGTAAATGTTTGTGTGTATTTGCGTATGTCTATACATACATATATATGTATAAACTTCAGCTTAAGGACTAGCGCATAAAACTAGAAAAATTCATAGTCGAGTTGTAGCGTGGCTCATTTTTGTGTTTTTTTTTTTTTTATGTATTTGTTCGCACTCTCACAGCATTTTCCTTTCGCTCTCATTCTATCTCTCTCTTTCTCTCGTTTTTTTAAATAAGCAGGCACTATTCAAAGCTCCCTATTACTTTTTTCTTCCTCGTTCGCCCTCGATGCATCAGACCCGCTCAATATTTAGTCGGTTATTCGGTGCTTCCTCGCTTTTCCTTCCCTTCTCAAGAGTTTGACGAACCGAACACACACAGACTGAAATCCTCTTTTCAGCCAACTTTGGCTGTCAAAGCGTCACCGTATGCTCTTTGATCGCAGACTTTTGTTCCACTTTCCTTTCATCCTTTATCTTCTATGGATTTAATTCAACTCACGCCTCTTTCCTCTGTCAATGACGCTTTTGCGAGGTGTGAGCTTTCGCTAAACTACGTGTTGCCACTTGGCGCGAATATTATTGATGCTCTGAAAAAACGACATTGTTTTTATAGCCTCGTTAGTTGCTTTCCCTTCGCACACTGTGGATTCGTAAGTCTTTTATGTATCGATCGATTATTGCACGAAATGGTTCTCTCTACTCATATAATAAATATACGTGTAAATTCCTTGTTTACGAGCTCGAAGCATGCAACAGACATTTTTTTTTTTCACCTCTCGGGCATTGTTTCTCTCTGTTTTGCTTGTTTTTGCGCTTAATGCTGAATTCACACATTGACTACTTTTCGTTTCCTCGCACTTTTGAGTAGAAACATAGAAAAAGTGGCTGAAACCAAAAGTGTTTAATGTGCAAGCGGATTTTCTTATTAGTTTCTATTCGATGGTCCGTGGTTACTGCATTTTTGTTCCTGGTTCCTTTTTTTTTATCGTTTCTTTATCGTATAGTTTTATGAGTATATTTATTATAGATTCATGCATCGTAATGCACCAGTGTAGCTTTTTTTTCCTCCCGTTATCTTCACGATACATCGAATCAATTTTACGTTCTTCGTTATTAAGCGGATCTCCGAGACTTTTACTTTTTTCTCTTCTTTTATTATTTGTTATTCTTTTATAATAGAATTTATTATAGCCTCGGCTAAGCACAATGCTAATGCAAAAAGGACAGGTACTTGATTAAATGGCTATCTATAGTACGTCGGCGAACGACCCTACACACCTTGTCGTTATTTACATTCTCGACTTTTTTCATCTTTCATTCATCGTGTTTTTCTTTTTTTCTTCCAAAAGTTCCCAACTCACGAGCTTGTCTCGTCGGTTTCTTTCAACGACGCGGCGAGTCTTCTCACATTTCTAAGACTATTTAGGAAGCCAATGTTTATATTTCCCGCGTAAATACCGTTCAGACTCAGGGTCAAAGTGTCGCATCCCTTTTTTTTCTCTCGTTATTAAGGGGGATGGCCGATATTCTATCGTCCACTTTTTATTTCAAGTGTTTTTTGGGCTTCTCGATACTATATGTACATCATTTGCGCGATTCTGCGAGTACATTCTATTACATATACATACACCAAGTACGTGTGGATTTGTGTGCTTTTTTGTGTGACTTTTTACCCTTTTTTATTATGAATGCCGCTGGCTGTAGTTCTTCTACACTGTCTCTTGTGCTCCCTCGCTCGGACGATTTTCTTTCCTTTTTTTCGTTTTATGGAGTTTCGTGGCGGCGGAACTTGAATGACGTACGCCTTTTGCTGCTGGCAGTAGCGATACGAGTCGATCCAATATCGAGGCTGTATCGTGTAGCAGGGACGACAGTTTAGATCTCGTAGGGAAACAAACGCTTCGGGCATTTTCGAGCAATCGTTATAAAGAAGAAAAAAAACGAATTTTCTTGTAAGCTTCCCCAACTTTGTTCTCCATTGTTTCCAATTTCTCTTTTTTGGGGATTCTCGTTGAAGGAAATCACGAGGGGATCAGCGCAGAGCCAGGAATTCCACAGGAAAGAATGGAAGTGTGTGTTTTTTTTTCTGAAGGGTTTTCGCCACTGGGCGAGGATGGGATTTTTTTTTTTCATCGACATATTACTTGGTGTAGAGCGTGAGTTCGGCGGGCCTGTTGGTTCTATAGAGGAAACGATTTGACGTACGTCGCCACCACTTCCATAGTCAGGTGCGTCGATTTCGAGCTACCGGGTTTAAATTTCCCGGCGTGCCCCCGTTCGATATTAATAATCTTCTGTTGAATTCACGCATCTCGTAATTGTTGTTACCGTTACTTTTGTCCGGCCGCGTATTCGCTGTGCAACCGCCGCTTATCGACGGCGGCGTCGTCTCCTCCAGTATCAATGCGCAATGACTGTTTGTGTCACTGTCCGCTCCACCGTCCTGCAATGTACTCGACAACAGCGGATGTCGAACTCCGCTGTAGTCGTCCGATTGTTGTAGAATCGACGAATTTCCTGTACATAGAATTCAATTTCATCAATAAATTTCCTGCAAAATCCATACATAACTTATAAACTATCGATTTTTTATTCACTATTTCATTTCGTGAAAAAAAAACATTTTCATAGACGTTTTTTGTAAAGATTCGTAAATTTACGTAAATTGTTGTAAATTTGGAGGAGGGCAAGCGAATAATGTGAAAATGGTTGTTTCTCAAAAATAAAAATAAATATTGATTGTTTGCTGAAAACGAATAGTGCAAAGTTTGCCGCAATGGCAGGAAAATAATGTTTATAACAAAATAGATAGCCTGCAGTGGTAGAATAATTTTCAACGGACAAAGTTGTGATGGTGGATATTGCACGAGCTTCCATGATTCATGAGTACAATATCAAGTTGCTCCGGCAATTTCGCTGCTCCAATTGACCAACCGGATCAATAATCCTAACGCCCTGATCGAATTTTCAGCCTTAAAAATGGCTCGTCCACGATTCTCGTGGGAGAGATTGAAATATAGAAAAAGAATCCAATTTATTTTGGAACTAAAAGAAAAAGAAAAAAATTTCGCGGTTTCTTGAGATTTTCTCGGTAGGGAATTTATAGGAACGGGGGCATGAATATTTTCCATGGTGAAGGGCTGACGGAAAAATCGAACAATGGGAATTTGAATGTTTCGTTGGGAGGAAGGGATTAAAATGAGAACGAGTTAAAATCTATGCCAATTCTATTATTAAATTCGTGCTCGAAATCGTTGAAATGAAATAACGTACCGTATGAAATGAGAAGCAGCGAGATTGACTGGGAATAAAATGGGTGGCTGTTGAATTTGTTCCAAGAACTGACAAAAGTAATTGGAAACTTTTGTCCAATTAATGGAGGAGGAAGGAGGGCAAGAAGAGGATAGAGAACGAATTGGGTGGCATCGTTTGGGAGCATGAAATATTGGGGAAGAGCTGCGGTGGCTTAAACGAAAGCTGTCAGCTCCGACTGGGCGGCATGCGATGATGGGAAATTCGTGTTTAACATTCGCATTGAGCGTGTTCTATTCACGGCCCCGCAATATTTCGAAGTGTGTCGTCATATACAGGGGCCTTTGTTGGTCGTCAAGGCAAGCAGAATGAAATGGAATGGGGCGGGCTTTGTCAACCTTCTCAAAATTTGTCGAGCCTTCAGGAACGATCGGGAACATTATCTCCGCGAGATCCTTGTGTTTTTGACATTTTCTCGTGACATTCATTGACCGGCAAAGTATTTTACGCTTGGCAGCTACGAGGCGAGCGGTTTTTGTCAAAAATTCAAAACAATCTCGGCAAAGGACGATTCGGAGAAAACTGTTGAGGGAGTTGACCGTCATAAATGACCTTTACATAAAAATGACGAGAAATTGACGTCATTTTCTGATTTGATAATTTTTCATGTGAGTTGACAGACATTTCCAAGCTCGGTCATATAATACGCAACATCTAATTAGTTGGAAAATTACCCTCATTTTTCATTCTGGTCACTTTTCATGATCCATGGCAGCGATTCAGGAGTACGTTACTACATACACTGTACATATGCAAGCTCAGTAACTGAAAGGTTTTTATGACCGCCAAATGCCGCGCAATGTCTAATTAGCGGTAAAATGACCGTCATTTTTGTAAAGTCATTTTTCCGGCGTCAGGTGATGCTTGAAAACGCGATAAACCGATTTTTTTGCGGTAATTTGACCGGTCACAATATCCGGTTACATGACTAGAAGGAAAACTTACCGGAGGGCAAAGCAGCCATAGGTAGCGTCGTCCTACGAGGACCAGCGCCGACTCCGGCGTTGTTATTGTTGCTGCTGGTGTTGTTGTTGTTATTGTTGTTGATGTGAGTGGTGTTGGTGGTGGTGGTGAGGATAGAATCGACGACCGGAGAGACTCCGAGTTGTGAGAAGGATTGTACGAATGGTGGAGAAGTGCACAGGATGGATGATGAGCCACCGATGATTGCGGATGGAGGTGGCAATGGGGGTTCCCTCAGTAACCGTATCTTTTGAATCATTTCTCTGATCTCGTATCTGAGAATACCGAGAAAGCAAAGTTTGGCGAATGCGATAACGCAGATGCCAAGAACGAAGAGGAGATCGGCAGTTTTTCGTAGCCAATCGACCAGGCTGTCCTCGCAGCCTCGGGGCCAAGGTTGTTGGCAAATTTCGGTGCTCGAGTTGTTGGTAGGAACGAGACCGTTGGGCGGACAACAAGTTGGAGGGAGACTCTCAAGATTGGTAGCTTCAAAGTCCTCGTGGCCGGCGATACCGCAGCAGGAAAAATCCCGTTGTAGACGGTCCCAGTGTTCGCTGAAGCGATTGTCCTTGCCGTACTCGAGCTGGAGACGCACCCGGAGACTCGAACGGAGCTCCGTTCGCATTCTGCCGAACCTGAAGACCCACGCAACCCCGATAACTGCATCGCCAAAGAGAAGCGCCAGCAACAGCATCCAATAAGCGTTTAACAGTTTCGCGCTCAATCTTCTCGCCGCTATGCAACCGAGCAATTGGACGAGTCCCAATTGTGTGGCAAGCGCGAGATAAGCGTAGAGAGCGGTTGGGTCCAATGCACGTGGCACTCCGGGCACGAGGTAACGTCTCGGGTCACCGGTGAACAATAACGTGCGTGAAACCGCCGCAGCGAAACCGACCGCGCTTCCAAGAAGTACTATGTTACAGGCGTATATCCACAGTCGATAATATCGCATCGCGACACCCTGACTGTCGAGACGCGTGAGACCGGCGACGGGTCCACAGGTTGAGGCGTTCGAAGCAGCCGTAGCCGCCGGGCAAGCGGCCACGGCTCCGGCCCCCCCGCCGATTCGTGAATCCGCCGGGAAGCTCGAGTTTTCCGAAGCCAGGCCAAGCACCCCTTGTCCCCCTAAACGACCTAGGGAGGATCCAGTTCCGCAAACCCCGACCCCGCCGCCGCTCGCACCTCCGGTTACGCTGCAGCTGCCGGCCGCGGCTGCGATACCAACGCTGCAGTCTCGCACGCCTCCTAGGGTCCCGGGTGCCCCGGAGCCGGGAGCTTCCGCGCCGGCAATCCAACCCTGCGTCCCACTTTTTTCCTTCGAGAATTCTCCACGTTCGATGCTCGACTTTCTTCTTGATTTTTCGTACTCTTCGAGCTCGCTCAATATCAAGAAGCTCGATGGATTTCCTCGATAAGCGTTTCTGCTGTTTCTACGATTATTATTGTTGTTGTTGTGGGTCTGATTATTATTGTTGTTGTTGTTGTTGCAGCCACTTCCGGTATAATTGTTTTTGTTGTTTCTCAGCGTAAAATTGTTGTTTTCGTTCTCGTTTTCGTTCTCGAGATCCTTGTTGTTTTCGCTTCTCAAACGCGTTGCGCTCGTGCCGACGTTGCTACTTTGCTCGTTGTTTATTATCAACGTTTCAGAACCTCCCGGAACCGGTAATCTCGTGAATCTCGTGTAAACCAAACTCGGGTAATCGACGCTACTCGGACACGATTCCGTTGGCAATGTACACGTCTCGCTGTTTATACTCGGCACGTCGTCCTGATCCTCTTCCCAGGATTCTTGACTCTCGAGCAGGAAGAGAAACGGCAATGGCGTCGGGGATGGCGTCGACAAGGACGTTACCGAGGGTGAGGTCGACTGCTGCTGCTGCTGCTGCTGCTGTTGCTGGACGAATGTTCCTGATCCTAAAGTCGATGACAATGCTCCTGATGGTGTTCCTATGCCGTCGTTTGCCTTCGGGCTCTGATTCGTCTGAGGGCTTGCAAAACGTTGCAGCAGCATCACCGTCATGCTACTTTTACTTTTAAAAATAACATCAACCTCGCCGCTTCCTCGCCATCAACGCCATCAACGGCGGACACCTTTATTTTTACTTCTCCTCTCCTGTTTCGCCTCAATCTCCGCGCGCGCTTGCTCCTTCGTATCGCGAACAATCGTATGTCACGCGGGACCCCAGATCCGGGGACTTCCTTGTCCCGGTTCATCCGATGATTTCATGCACCGCAGCATCTTTCCTTCCTCGTCGGTACTCTCCAGTCCCTGGCTATCTGCAAACGTGAGGAAAGATCAATCAAATTATTCCTCACCTCTGATTTATTGGTATGCGGATCGAAAATGATTCGACACGGTATTGTGGCAAGTTACCTGTTACCATTGTTTATTGATATGCCATTGAAAATAGTGGAAACTTTTGACTTTTTAACAAATTTTGCCACATTTAGCCAAGTTTTGACATGTTTTGCCAAATTCCGATACTTGTCTCCGAAATTCCACATTTTTGCCAACTTCCAGAACCAAAATGTCATGTATTTGCTAAAATCTTTCAAAAACACGACATGGTATCAGAAAACTATGATGTCCTAGTGTAATTCTCCATATAATTCCCTCTCCCTGTGCAAACAACTAATTCTCCACGTCCACAGATCACTTGCACCCGTCAATAACAAAACGTTCGATCCATCAAAAAGAATAGCACCCGAAGCGTTAATCGAGTCAAAATTACTATCGCGTCAACATACTAAATCATTCAAAACGATCAAACATTTATGTTCATTGACTTAAACCCTCAAAACGACTCCTTATCTCCCCCCATGTCCCCAATTCGATGGAAATATGATTTTCGTCCACAAACGCGAAAAATCCCAGCACCCTCCTCTTTTTCACACACTCACACAACCCTGCTGTTCCCTTCAATCTCCTCTACACCCACCGCGAATATGCAAAATACACGAGCAATGTATTCGAGACAAGAGATGATTGATGCCCCAGCCCACTCCGTGACATCAATAATTTCTCTTTAATTATTCAAAATGTCAAAATATTGTCATAGACGCGGAAGAAAATTCCTCCAGGATAATTGATTCAGCCGGGATACCCAAACCAGGCTTCCGAATCCCTCACACTTATACAAAAAGAGAGAGAGGGAGAGAGAAAGTGGCGTCGTATACACGAAGAGCAAATTCTATCTCATCGATCCGTCTCCCGCTAGCTCGGTCGCTACGTGATACAACAAAACCGTATCTACCGTACGATATTACACGCCGTGCGTCTATATTTATGTATATTTGTGTGTGGGTGGTAAACGCAAAGAAAATGTGTGTGTGTGTCGCGGTATACTATTTCGTACTATGCATTTATGTCTGAATGCATTTGTAGGTGTAGAGAGAAATTTAGGGATGTATGGGTGAGTGGTGTAATTTTTTTGTACATCGATATACCACGAGGCTTATCTATGGCTGGTACTGATTATTATTAGAATAAATACAACTGGAGGGGGGAGGCGGAGTGTTCGATGGGTTCGTCGTGGTGGTAGTGGTTCGAGGGAAAAAAATGTTTTCTTTGTTGGTTTTCTTGGAATGTACGTTCTTGAGTTTATTTAGCTGTTTCGGGGGGGGTTAGTGTTTTAGGACCAATGGCAGGCCTGGATCGAAAAAATCCGTAAATCGTGTTGATACGATGAAAAAAGTTTCGTTTTTTGGGGGACCCGAAGTAGCGAAGCGGGGTTGGTGACGAGACACGATAAAATTCGGGATATCGGGGCGAGTTTAATTAAAACGAAACTCATAACTGGCTCGCGAAATCTGGGTAATTTGTGGCAGGCGAAGGAAACGCGAGGAGGAGGGAATAAGGGGCGGTCGTTATTCAGGCGAATAACAAACAGGAGAGCAATAAAGCTCTCGAGCAGAGAGTTTTTCATCGTCGCAGCTCAATTAATACGTTTTTTTTGAGGTTAGAATGTTTTTTCGAGCGGTATACGAACGTAAAATGGGATTTTTTTTTAGCACGTACATAAACTGGCTCAAGTGCGACATGCCGAGGATAACGAGAGAGAGCGTTAATTACACACCTTGTCGACGGCAACTCTCTGCACGTGGACGAGAAAAAAGTGCGTTTCGAGGGGACTCGTCGCGGCGAGAACAGAGATAAAAGAAAAAACGAGGGAAAGAAATAGACGGAAAAAATCTGGCAGAAAAGAAAAGGAAAATAAGAATGAAAGAAAAAGTACTCGAGTCCCCGAAGGGTTGCAACCCCCATCGATCGTTTCGAGCCTCTCCAGGCAACGGGCCTCTCGCTCACTCTCCCTCTTTGGCCTTCTTGCGCTTGTACACAACACCCCGCTTCGCCCCCCCCCAACCCCCTCCCGCCTCCCCACCCCTTCCCTATGCCGCTCGCCCACAAACACACATCGACTCTTTCGCCGTGGCCTTTATACCATTCTCTATTATCGTATGCAGTGCTCTTTGAGGCGGGAGTTGAACAGAGAAGACCGAGGGGGTCGGGAAAGCTGCTCCGGCGCTCGGCAACGTTATACTACGCCAATCCATTCTAACGGCTAATTCTACGACTCAACTTGCCGCTTCTCTACTTTATATATATCTCCGTCTCATTCGCGCTCGACCCACATAATGCATCGTTAATTAAACCCGCAAAACAGACGGTTATATGCCCCGGAGGAAGAGTGAATTAAGAGGCCACAAATCCCTGCGGTTGGTTGTTCGTTGCCCTGGGTTCGCGACCTCTAGTATTTTCTACTTTCCCCCACCTTTCCCCCTCCCCCTCTCTTCGACTTTCGTTACTTTTGACTCGCTCTCGTGAAAAACGTATAGCTGTTTTTTGTTCCCGACGCGATTGCACCAACCCCGCGATTCTTAAGGGCTTAGCTGACTCACGAGAATCATCCTCCGCACGCCTTTTTTCAACGCATTCCTTCACGCGCACTCCTCATGCATAATAATGCCATCTCTATAATTTAATACAGTTACACGCACCCGTCGCCTTTCCTCGTGACCCCTTAATCCGTGCCACGGACCAAAAACCTCGTTTCCGTGTTTTCGGGGCATCAAAAACTCTCGGAGTTTCCCCTCACACTTCAATTTTCGTGCGTTCCACGAATAGACGCACGAAACTCGAAACATATACGCGTATGTTTGTAAATAAACCCCAAAAGCTTTCTGCAGCCCTCGCACCCTTAAAGGTCGAAGCAAATTGTCCCAATAACTTTTTCATTATGCCTTTCGCAACGTACGCAAAGCCCCACGCGCCTCAATTTCCCATAAACAAAATGGCCGCCGCGCGTCCACGTGCGTAGGACGATCGAGCCGAAAAAAATCGATCCAACCTCAAAAACAAAGATTTCTACGTCCGCCATGGAAATTGAAGGGAAAAAAAACATTCCGACCCAAAATTTTCGTAGATTTTCTCCGAATTCCTTTCTTTCGAGCTACAACGCGAAGGAGGTTCGCCGAACCGATTTCTCCGGCGAATCTCCTTCACATTCGCAGAATTCGCTACTTTCGGTATGGCCGAGGAGTGGGGGACAAAAATTCCTGCTCCTCGGGCACAATATTTCTCGGAGAATTTCGCGATTCTTTGGAAAGATTGAATACGCGCGCTGGAACGATTTTCCTCGAAAGCTCACGCGATGTTTCGCGTATTTGTTGTTTTCTACGTGTATATATTTACACAAAGCGCCGACATCCCTCGGCTCGCGCATATACATCTATAGATTTCTTTTTATTCGATAAAAATCACTGAGCTTTTTTATGTACGTGACTTTATACATGCACGTGTGTGTCTGTGTGTGTGTGAGCGAGTTTCGCTCGTTTTGCGCTACACAGCGAGGGTTAGAACGATGTTTCACTGACCTTGGTCGCTCGCGATGATATTCCTCAGCCCGCTGCTCGCTCTCTCGATTCGCGTTGACTCGTCGTCACGCAGAAAGTTTGCGAGAAGCCGCGGAGATGGAAAAAAATGATGGAATTGCGGAAAATTCGTTCCAACGCGGATTATCTTTCGAGATTGGATTTGTCAACCGGGATTGCACTTGTTTGTCATCTTCGCTTCGGGAACGGGGCTGGGGAGGGGGAAGGGGAAGGGAAGATCGGATTAAAAACACGCACACACGGAGAGATTATCGCGTCGAGCTCGTTAGAAAACAGATCGACCGATCGGGAACGAGGCTTTCGAGTCGCTCGTAAAAAATCTCTCCGGCGATTTTTTTTTTTTTATTTCAAAAGATTCAATACATCGTCTTTTTGCTCGATTAAATTTTCGACAATTTCATGGACAACGAACGCGTCCTCGACGATTTTTCGCACTTTTCAAATTCACTTGATTTTAAATCGTTTCTCGATACATCGCGAGTCGTCGATCGACTTTCGTAGTCTGCTCGCAGATTTTCAGAAACACTCGTCATCGCTACGAGATTATTCGGGATCGCGAATCCGTGAACGCCCATTGATTTTACACTTTTTACTGTTGCCTTCGAAAAAAACGTCACGAAAAAACCTCAAAATTCATTTTTCAATAAACAAAACAACGAAAAAACTCTCCGATTCTTGTCTCGTTGAGCGTTTCAGTTTCTTTTGTTTCGCGCACTATCGCGCGACGAGAATTTCGGGGCTGCAACGACCTGTCATTCGAACCCTTTTTTTTCTTGCGTTTCCCGTCCCACAAAACACAATCAACGACACTGGATTTTGTTTATTTCGCAGTTTTTTATTTGTTTTTCTTTTTTGTTGCTTAAAAAATGGCAATTTCCTCGCAACTTTTCACACTTCCATATGTCTCGCGGAAAAACGATTGAGACGCGCGTTTATCGGGAAAAAACACGAAAACTCGAACTTTTTGCGGAATTTCGCGGAGACACGATGATGCAAATTTCTTCATAATCGTGTGTCGAAATGGTCGAAAAGTAACGGAATTAAAAAATCGATTGGAAAGAAAAAAAAACGAGTCTTCGCGTCTCCGGATCGAAAATTTTGATTTCCTCTAGATTTTCGGGATTCGAGATACAAATTGTGGCCGTTGGCTGTTTGGCAAGACGGCTGACCGAGACTGAAAATTCTACTAGACCACCGGGCAGACTTTCAGCCCTCTACAGAAAGCATCGAGAACCCGAAAAGAGAGAGAAACGAGATAAAGCTCGAGAGTCGTCAGGATTAACGAATTTCTGTGTGTTTTTTATGATTTAACCTAAAAAAACGAATGCAACGAGCGCGACTCGCGGAATTTTCCGCTTTTTGCCCAAAAATAAATTTATCTCGATTACGTTATTCGTAACAGTCGCTGGCAGGCGCAGGATTCGGCAGAATCGTCGCGCAGAGCGTTTTCTTTCGCTTTTTTTTACCGGAAGTCTTGCGAGAGCTTTTCTAGTTCCCCCCCCAGCCACCCTCGCGCTCCGCCATCGCGTGTTTGCTTCTCCCCGCCGCCGATTCGTATTTACACTTTGCTCACGCACGACTTTTCGTCGCACTCGGCATAACGAACGCGCGTGTTTATTCAGCCTCGCGGATTCCGCTTTATCGAGGCGTCGAATCAGAGCCCCGGAAAATTAATTCTTTCCACGCGGGAATAAATGATTCTAAGGGCAATCTATTTAGTAGCGCAGCCGGCGCGACCGACGCGACTAAAAGCTATAAGCCAACTCTCGATTTTATGTGTGCATGCTTTTCCGTATATATTTACGGTCTCGTCTATATATGACGATGCGACTTGCGCACGAGAGAGTTTGCGGACGAAAGCGCCTCAAATCAGGAACATCAGGAATTTCCCCCTCCCCTCCCCGTGTTTTATTTCATTTTTTCTCCGCTCGTAATGCGCGCGCGGGGATGAAACTTTTTTCTGCACTTAAAATGTGTGTTTTGGGAAAAAACAGCTGGACGGGCGAACGCATCGTGCCAAAAGTCGCGAAAGCCACGGCGGCGTCGCAAGAAATGTCACCGATGCCATGATCGCTCTTGGACTAGAAAATTCGAAGCTTCTCACGGTCGTTGGCAACGACTCCGCAGGACATTCGATTCGCAATCGACTCGGCCATGCTGCCGAACTGATTCAAGTTTCGTCTGACGTTGTCACGCCACGGTAATTTGTTTTTTTTTTGTTTTTCGCCAAAAAATCAAAATTTGAGTTCGCCTCGAAATTGCGATGGCGGCGCTCGCGTCGCGACTATCATGGCGGCGCGAAATCGTTCAATTTTCCCGAAGAATCGTTAGCGCCAAAGAAAACTTGACAATTTTCCGGCAAAATTTCAAGAACAAAGAGAAAATGTTGAAATAATTTGTAATTTCCAAAGGTACACGGCGATTCTTGACAACAATGGCGACTGCCGTTTCGGGCTTGGGCAAATGGACGCGTTCGACGCGATCTCGGTCGATTTGGTTCGGAAAAATCGGCAAATAATCGAGCGCGCTGGAATCCTCGTGCTCGATGGAAATTTGCCTGAGGAAACTTTACGAGCGGGTGTTGAGATCGCCAAAAAAAACAACGTTCCGGGTGAGTTTTAATGGGCAAAAAATATATTTTTATTTTTTCGTTGCGTAAACAGAGAGTAAACATTGATGACCTTGAACTTGGATCCAAGGTCATTTAGATCGATTTTCACAAAAAATCGCCAAAATTTCCCATGAAAATCTCGAGCAACGTAAAAAAATGAGTAAATTTTTATCTCCAAATTTGAAACTCGTAAAAAACGACAATATTCGTTATCGTCATGAGTTCGCTCTGCGAATTCGCTTCGTTTTCATGATTTTGTGGACGGATTTGACAATTTCACCGAATTCGTTCGGTTTAAATAATCTAA
Source organism: Diadegma fenestrale (assembly GCA_037043255.1). NCBI lineage: Eukaryota > Metazoa > Arthropoda > Insecta > Hymenoptera > Ichneumonidae > Diadegma > Diadegma fenestrale. The sequence continues at coordinate 14,645,352 of CM073317.1, forward strand.
AATGCAATATTTGCATTTTCGTTAATTCTACAGTCTGTGCGTTGTAAAAAATTGGTCGATATGTAACAGAAAAAAAATGTCGAACGAATTAATTTTTTACCCTTCGAGTACACACTGGGTCAAATTGACCCGAGGCGTTTTTCCCATCGTTTCATTTCCGCAATGATGCGCTTTTTTTGTTTCTTTCTACGGTGGCAAAAAAATTTTCGGGTCAAATTGACCCAGTGTGTACTCCGAGGGCAAAATGGACGGATTCTTCGGAAATTTCGTGCACGGTGCTCCGATCGAGTAAAAAGCACAAAATCGTGCAGAAAACTGCACTAAATTATTTCCGAATGGACGGACTCGAGCCTAAAACTATTAGAAAAAATTTTTTTTTCCCTTTTTTTTGTCTTTTTTCGTACTAAAAATCGTGAGAGACGTTACGAATGAGAATAAAAAGGCAAATTTGTGTTCGATTATACGTATCCCACGGTGTGCGGCGGGCCGTGATGGCTCTGAGGGTTCGGCTGCATTTGAACCACAAGATTACGCGATTCCTTTCTCAATCTGTATCCCGCTCGAGCGTCCAGATACAAAAAGAAGGCCGCGAGCGAGTGCAACATGAATGATATCACTGCCAGGCCGTAGGACCACGAGAGGTGGTTGAAATTCGGGTACATCATCCAGTCGCGCCTCCAACACGCTCCCCCGAATATCGCCACCGCCAGAAACAGCAAAAAACCTTAAAAAAATGCAAAAAAAGTCATGCAATCGGCGAAAATTTTCTTTTTTATTCTCAAGTAACGAAATAATTTGGAAAATCTTAAAATTGACATGTGAAAAAATCATTTAAATTGAAAATTCATTTAAAATCTGAAAATTGAAAACAAAAAAAATCGAAAAAAGGCGTGGAACGAGCTATAATTTTTTTTTTAGTTATGACTTTTATGACTTTTTAGTTACTTAAAACCTAATGAAATATTGGAAAAGTCGTTGAGCCCGGAAAATCGATTTTTCTTCGAAAAATAACCAAATAATTGAAAAATCTTTAAAAAAACAGGGAAAAAAGTCCTATAACTGGCAAAAACCAATTTTCAAAAGAAGAAATTACGAAATAATGGGAAAAACTAAAAAATTACATCCCAAAAAAATATTACGATGGCGTCTAATGGACGGAAATCAATTTTTTATTGATAAATAACGAAAATTTAAAAAAAAAACGTAAAAAAAAATATTTCGAAAGTCGTCGAATGCATAAAAATGAATTTTTTTTTTCCGAAACAACAAAATAATTGAAAAATCTTAAAAAACCAAAAAAACACGTTGTGAAACGCGCGAAAATCAATTTTTTTTTCGAGAAATGACGAAATAATTGAAAAATCTGGAAAAAAAACTCTAAAAGTCGTTCAAACGCGATAATATTTCGTTTTATTTCTAGATAAAACGGAACAATCGTCTTATTAATCGTATATTTCGTTAATTAATCGAGTATTTCGTTAATTCATCATACATTTCGTTAATTAATCGTAGATTTCATTAATTAATCGTCTATTTCGTTAATGAATCGTAGATTTCATTAGTTAATCGTAAATTTCATTAATTAATCCAACATTTCGTTAATTAATCGAACATTTCGTTAATTAATCGAATATTTCGTTAATTAATCGTAAATTTTATTAATTAATCGAACATTTCGTTAATTAATCGTATATTTCGCTAATGAATCGTATATTTCGTTAGTTAATCGTATATTTCGTTAATTAATCGTATATTTCGTTAATTAATCGTAAATTTCGTTAATTAATCAAATATTTCGTTAATTAATCGTAAATTTCATTAATTAATCGAAAATTTCGTTAATTAATCCAATATTTCGTTAATTAATCGTATATTCGTCGCAAATAATCGTAAATTTCGTTTTATTCTAGAAATAAAACGAAATAATAGAAAAAATTGAAACCCAAAAAAGTATTTATGAAAAAGTCATTGCCCAAGTGAATGAAATTGTTTTTTTCCGAAAAATACCAAAATCCTTACCTGTTGCCGCGTTGCAAATGAATGCAACGGAAGAAAAAAGCCATTCGAATCGCAGGACCGTCCTCAAGGGCCACCGCACGATGACGAGGGCCAGCAAGATTTGAGAAAAGTACGAGGCCAAAAACGAGAGCGTGCAAAAGCCTTGAACGACCATGAGCCATCCCGGCAAAAGCCACTCCCTGATAACTCGATATTCGTCAGAAAAAACGTGACTGCAGCCGTCAAATTTCTTGTCAAACTGATACGACGGATAACGAAAGTCCTCGAAACAATATTCCCACAGGCCCATGTTTTTAAAGCTACTGAAAGTTTCCTGATACGACTGAATCCAGTAGGGGCTAAAAAAGGACGAAGCAAAAATAAGATCGAGCGTTTTTTCCATTTTTGCTCGTCAAATTTCGAGGCGCGCGATGTTTACCTGGTAAATGCCATCATGAGCAGAAAACCTGCAACGTAATTGATGAACGCCCCAAAAACCACCGCATCTGACAATTCGCCAAACGAAACAAACGTCAATCAAGAATTTTCTCCCGTTTTGCTCACGATTTCGCGAGGCAAAAACACTCGCGGGAATAAATAAATAAACAATCGATTTTTTAGGTTAGTTTCGGGCCCAATAATGCGCCGAGTACTCACTCGATGCCTTGTGATATTCTTGCTTCTCGTTCCCCATTCTCGTGCCAATTGCCGACCGTTTTTTCCAATTTTCTGGGAAACTTGAAATTCACTCGATTCTTCCCTTTATTTCTCACGCGATCGTCGTAATTTTTCGCTGCTGTGGAAATCGAGACGCCCGATGACACTCTCCTGCCACGCCTTTTATCGAACCAGATGGCGCCACTCGCGCTTTTCTGTTTTTAAATTCTCTACGCCCCGAGACACTCAAAACAATCGCGCGTCCACGTGTCGTCACTCGACAAAAATCTCGTTATCGATTTCACTCCATTATCCAGCAAGTTTTTATTTCTCTCATTTTGGCTTCGAGAATTCTTCACGCTGGCAATTACGAGCAGGGAATCGTTAAAACGAAAATTCCTCGCCACGAAATCGTCCGCACGCAATTTTTCGTTTCCGGACAACAAAAAAGGCTTGAAACGCGTTAAATTTTTTTTCCAACGCTCTTTTCATGCAATTTTATGGTCAGGGCGAGCTCGAACGCCATAAAAAATGCTGCGAACGCCCTGGAGCCTTCCTGGTTCGGAATTTTGCCCCAAAAACTGCGAGACACTCGTCTAAAAATCGTTTTGGTGAATTCTCCAAGGCGACGTGAAAAAAACAGCACGACATTTAAAAAAATGATATTTTTATTATTACATCATCGATTAAAAATAAAATAAATGTAAAAAATTCGATTACATCGAAAACTTAGTCTAGGTCGTTTGGATTTTACGAGATTCTCGAAAGATTCGATCTTTCGTGCTTATTCGGCTACGTATTCACGTAAATAATGATTCGACGATAAATTCGAACACTGCGGTCAAAAAAATGGATTAAAATCTCTAAGAGTAAAAAAAAACAGTTTTTGAAGCATAAATTTCGAGATTCGCGTATAAAGTCTTTTGATATGTTTGAATAATCTACGTTTGTACTCGAGGACGGATGGGATCGACTAAAATCTTGTCAGTGCGTAACTAAAACATTAAAAAACGAAATCTCGGGCGATTTCGTTGAAATACAAAAAGCAAAATGCTCGTTTTTTCGTTTAATTAATTAATTAATTAAAAATTAATTAATTAATTAATTAAATAATTATATAATTAATTAATTAATTAATTAAATGAAAAAACGAGAATTTTGCTTTTCATTAATTATATTATATTAATTAATTATATTAATTAATATTAATATAATTAATTAATATTAATATAATTAATTAATATTAATTAATTATATTAATTAATATTAATTAATTAAAATAAAATATTAATTAATTAATTTTAATTAATTAATCATTTTTCCGGGAGGAGGAAAAACTGTTGGGCGCGACGACGCGTTTGTCGTGTCGTCACTGGACGGATATTGATTATAAAATTCGCTTTTTTAATTTTCCCTTACGACTGAGAAAGCTGGAAACGCGTTTGCGATTCCTTGAGATATTGTCGCTTTTTTTTCTGCACGTTCGCTTCCACCAGGAACAAGAGACTCGCTATCAGGCACAAAACGCTCCCGCAAATCGCCAGCCCGAACGAGTAGCCAAAAAAGTTATTCGCGTGCCCCGGCATCCAGCCGTCCGTGTTCCCGAAACAAGCAAACACAATCACTCCGATGACTCCGCAAGTTCCCGCTGCCGCCAGGATGTAGCCAATCGTCGATATCAGTTGGACGTAGCGCTGCTGCTCCGGCAGGCAGCACATGGTGAACAGCAAAACCAGTCCAAAGGACAGCAAGCACATCAAGAAGCACAGCGTGAAGAAAAATTGTGTCGCCACCATAAAACCTGCAGCCCCGAAACAGAAAAACCAAAAAAAACGATTTAGTTGCGACAAATTCGTAGAAAATCGTGTATTGGGAATGGAAATTTTTTGTAGACCTTTTTTTTTTGGTGTCGGAGACGAAAATGGGGAAATTGGGCCTTGGAGTACGCACTGGGTCAATTTGACCCGAAGGATTTTTCCATCAAGGATCGTTGGGCATTTGATGGCAAGAAAATAGTATTTTTTTTATGATTAGGGACGAAAATGTGAAAATTGGGCCTTGGAGTACGCACTGGGTCAATTTGACCCGAAGGATTTTTCTGTCTTGGGTCGTTCGACATTTGATGGCAAGAAAATTGTATTTTTTTATGATTAGGGACGAAAATGTGGAAATTGGGCCTTGGAGTACGCACTGGGTCAATTTGACCCGAAGAATTTTCTGTCTTAAATCTCCCGGCTAAGGCCCACGAATTCTGAATAATTTACTGCAGAAAAAAAGGAGAAAATGAATTTTTCAAATTTTTCTGGTTGTTTGTTTATTTGTGGTAAACTTTTTCATTTATTTACGTCCCGAGAGAAATTTCAAGGTTATGTTGTTATCGTCTTATCGATAAGAAATGGCGGAGGTTTTTCGAAAAGTATTTTTTTCAAGTCCCAATCGATTTTTGTTTGTGGTTAATTTTTTGGAATGGTCGGATGATGAAAGAATAAAAAAATGGCCTTACCGGGCAATAGGAATCCGCGAATGTCCGAATATCCCTTGGTGAACGGATCGTAGACCCATCTACAGCCAACGAAATAGCGCGTTGGTGCATCGGCCTCAATGGGATTTGGTAAGGATCGGAAGCAATGAGTCCACAATCCAAGTCTGTTGAGGTCCGCACTGGTAATCCTGTAATCACTGACGAGCCATGCAGGAGTAGCAAAAGCAACGCAAACACAGACGAGTGCAACGAAGAAAATTCCGATCGCGACGTTTCCCGAGAGACTTCGCTTTTTCCCAGACATTTTCGATCGCGGAGAATGTTTTTTCGAAGCGAGAACAAGAAAACACGAAAACTGGAGGCTCCCTCTGGTTGGTCCAAAGATTAACGAGTCAAAAATTTCAGGTGGGCCTTTCCGGTCGTTTTCCACTTGTCCCAAAAGGTCCAAAAACACTCCGTGAAACACCTGCACACAATACGCGCACGCTCGTGCCTCGCAAACGACGCCTCAACCTTACCGAGTCAACTTAACGAATGACAATCTCACTCGTTCGCAAAGAAACATTAAAATATTAAAATCCCACGTTAAAAACCACACCCAAGAGTTTCTGTTCCCCCAACGTCTTTCTGGCCGCGTGCAATAACAACGCCGCCGCGAGGACAGTACGTGAAGTGTGCTGCGATAAGAGGGGAACCTCTCGCGCTTCCCCGCCCCCCTATCAATCTCCACCTGAGCAGCGTCAAAGCGGGGGAACGAGATCGAGCTAAAAGTTCCACCGCATTTCTTGAGACAAAAGATGAGAATTTTTTAGGTGTCGCAGCAAAATTGACGTTCCAGAGTCTTACAATGACTTTCGAATCCCTTTCAAAATGCTCTTTTGACCTCTGGCACTTGTTTTTTCTCTATACGTTTCCCCGAAACGATCAAAAACGAGTCACGTGACCGAGCGACCGTAGTTTTTTGAGGTTATGCGTTCCCGAGCGATTAAAAAAGTGCCAAAAAACCGTCAAATCGTTATCGATCCCAACGATTTTTCAAGACCCAAATTTTTGTGCCATAAAATCCGAGATTTTGTCGAAGTTTCATCGAAATCTTTGCAACCTGCGACCAGACGTCAGTCCCGAAACTTTCGAGCTGCATGTTTCTATACAGAATTCTTTTTTTTCAAGCCCCGCCCCCATTGACACATTTATTATCGCAGCGACATGTATCTTGGCGCTTATTAGCACGTACACACAGCCGAGTGAATGCAACAATGAGGAATGACCAACTCGTGTGCCTCGCCGTGCGTTCTCCCTTCCCTGCCGGAGAGCATTTTCACAACGCCCGTGTCTTGCGTAATTCTGCAAGAAAACGATGAATGAGTTCATGCCCCGCAAGAGTCATCCCAAGAAGCGAAATCTAGCATTGTCAGAAAAAAACGAACAGCAACCACGAAAGTTCTTCGTCTTCGCCAACGAGTCGACCAAATTCTTTGACCTCTCGCTCAATTTTTCCCATCGATCTCGATCGTCCGATTGAAAAAAATTATTCGTTCTACTATCGAAAGTCTCGAAATCCCCAAAAATAATGAAACAATAAATAATAACGAAATATATAAATAAATGATAATAAGAATAAAATTAATCGTTTATAATAATAATATTATGAATCGTGCGGGATGGGCGCGCGGTCGGCGCGTGACTCCGACGATCGGCAAAGTTAAGGCAACTTCGGCCAAAACCGTACTTGGTTGGGTGACCGCTCGGCCAAGCCGGAGGGAAAACAGTTAATAATAAAATGAATAAATAATGATTATTAAATAAAATTAAGGCTTAATAATATTGAAATTAATAAATAATAATATAAATAAAATGAATGATTAATAATAATAAAATTAATAAATAATAATAAAAATAAAATGAATGATTAATAAAAATAAAATTGAATAATAATAAAAAAAATAAAGTGAATGATTAATAATAATAAAATTAATAAACAATAATGAAAATAAAATGAATGATTAATAATAATAAAATTAATAAACAATAATAAACATAAAATGAATGATTAATAATAATAAAATTAAAAAATAATGATTTTGAAGAAAAGTTTCGCTCCAAAAACGACTCGTCGATTTCCATATTTGATTTCGTTGATGAAAAAAATTGAATGGCTGGCAGACACAAGGCCCAGAGACACTTTTGTTGATAAAAAAAAAAGTCGAGGTTCCGCACTGCGCGAGATTCAGCAGCGATACGTTTCCCACGATATATTTACGTGAGTTGGTCGCGTAGAATAATGAAAAAGCGTTTTATCCATTAACTCGAGGTCTTGGCGATTTTCTAGCAACATCGGAGCATTATGATGCTTTTTTATGCCTCAATCCCATTGATATACGTGTAAGAATCCACGGAGACATGATATAATACGCGGTTGCAATTATATCCACACGAGAGAGCGCGAAGGTCCGCGCGCGCGATGACGCTGCGTTCGAGTGACCCACCCATTAAAAAAAAATGCGACACGCATCCATTATTCACCGATGAATCATTATTTTTCTCTCCAACACACAATTCTCCTACGGCACGGAATTCGTCGAGGCCAAAAACACAATTCAAGACCCAAGAATTTGTTTTTTTTTTTTTTCAAGTAAAAACGAGGCTGGTCCTTCGTCCGAATGTCGAGCTCACGATGGAAAAAAGGGGGAATGAGTTCGGGGCCTTTTGCAATTAAAAGTTCGGAATTTTAAATATATATAACTCGTTTATTGGCGTTTTTAAGGCACCTCAACTTTTCGTATATTATTCATATGCATTTTCGTATTTACAGATGTTACAATTGCATTTTACGCTTAATCAACGTTTCATAGAAATAATCGTAATTTAATTAATCGTTTTTATTAATATCAAGTTTCGTAGTGGACGGATTTCAGTTTTTTGCGCTTTAGCTCGTTTTGAATCTTATCAAGCCCTCGAGTGTTGGGTCAATTTGACCCAAGGCCCATTTTTTCATTATTTTTCCCGCAAAAACGTTTTTCGGAGATAAAAATGGCCAAACAATGACAAAAATCTCTTCATCTTAAGTAAACGATATGGAAACGAACAAATTGATATAAATTTTCAATTTTCTTGAATTATTTCGCCCTGGAACGCTGGCCTGGGGTCAAAAACGACTCCGGACGTTTTTTTCCAACGTTTCACCGCATTTTTGACCAATTTTTCGATTCGGAGCCAAATTGCCCCAGGCCACGTGACTCTGCATTAAAAAACGAAAAGAATGAGCCCAAGTTGGCCCTTTTTCGTTCAAATTTACGGGAGATATGAATTTTTCAATTCGAGTCGATGGAAAAAGTAAAAAAATGAAAGTTTTCGGTCCAGGGCTAAAAGTGAGATTGCTGGCTCGATCTCTCGTTCGAAAAACGTGGCTAAAACTACAAGTTCGTATATACAATCCAAGACAATCGTTAGATACAGAAAAAATATATTTGTCGATATTTTATACGTGGATAAAACTCTAAAAATCTGTTTCACACGTTCACCATTTTTCGCTCCTTCCCAGAGTTCCCAGGACTCTTTTTATAGCCTTTTCTTGCTCCTCCTTCCTTTTGAGGTCTCTCGAGTATCAGAAGCCATAAAAAAATAATCTATCGACGAGTGTGCGAAGAAGATTTTCAAGTTTCGTCGAGACGACGTTTCAATCGGTCTCGAAGCGTCCACGATTCTTGGTCAGTCGTTACGAAAAATTGGCAAATAATCAACTAACAGATTAGTGTGTATAATAGTAAAAAAAATGTCAAGGGAAACTTGCGCTCTCGTTTGGGCTGAGGTTGATTAAAAAAAATTTGTATTAAAAAAAAAAAGAGAAATATTTTCATTCCTCGTTTTCGAGAATTCACGCTCCATTAAATAATTAGGGAATTTCGCTATAAAAAAATCATTTCATTCTCGAAATTGTGCAAAATCTTTAAGTTCTAAAATTTTCGTCATTTGTGCTTGTTGCGCTCTCGTTAAAAATTATTTATAGTTTGGTATGAGTTTTTGCGTATTTCCGAATAAGCTTTTCCGTATTTATACGGAATGGTGCGATAGAAAAAATTATTTCAGCTTGAAAATCGCAGAAAAGTGCGAAAAATCTTGTAGATTTTTGAAATTTGGGTTTGTCGTGCTCTGTAAAAAATTATTTAGGTCTTGTACGAGTTTTTAGTTCTTCCTCAAAAATCTTTTCCGTTCTCGCACGAAATATCGCGATGAAAAAATTATTCAATCGTGAAAATCGAACAAAAGTGTGTGAAATCTTCAAGATTTTGGAAAATCTAGTTTCAAGCGCTCTGTAAAAAAATATTCATACTTTTCCTCCCTCCCAAAAAAATCTGTTTCGCTTTTTTCACGAATTATTGCGATAAAAAAATGATTTCATCGTGAAAATCGAACCGAAACGCAAAAATTTCTCAAGATTTTGAAAATTCGAGTTTCAAGCACTATAAAAAAAATATTTAGATGGTCGCACGCGTCTTAAGTTTTTCCGCAAAAATCTGTTTCGTCTTTTTCGCGGAATATTGCGATAAAAAAATGATTTTATCGTGAAAATCGAACAAAAACGCGAAAAATTTTCAAGATTTTGAAAATTCGAGTTCCAAGTGCTCTGTAAAAAATTATTCATACTTTTCCTCCCTCCCAAAAAAATCTCTTCCGCCTTTTTCACGAATTATTGCGATGAAAAAATGATTTTATGGTGAAAATCGAACCAAAACGCGAAAAATCTTCAAGATTTTGAAAATTCGAGTTTCAAGCGCTACAAAAAAATGATTTACATGTCGCACGAGTCTTAAAAAAATGATTCCACCTTGAAAATCGAACAAAAGTGTGCAAAATCTTCAAGATTTCAAAAATATTGCGATAAAAAAATGATTTTATCGTGAAAATCGAAGAAAATCGCGAAAAATCTTCAAGACTTTGAAAATTCGAGTTTCAAGCGCTGTAAAAAAATGGTTTAGATGGTCGTGTGAGTTTTGAGTTCTTCCCCGAGAATCTGTTCCGTTTTCTTGCGGTGTCTTCTCGCCTCGACGAGGAAGAGAATTCCGGCGGCAAGGAGAATGAAACTGCCGACAACGGCGAGGGCGTAAGACCAGCTGATGTTGTTGTGTTCCCAGTTGGGCATCCAGTCGCGCCCGTCGCCCCTGGCTCCGAATATTATGACGGAAATTATTCCGCAGATTGAGGAGAGCGTCAAATTGGCTCCCGTCGTCCAAAGCAGCAGCAAATATTTCTCGTGATGACGTGAACAGCACATGTAAAGCGCCGTCAAAAAAGCTCCGACCAGCAACAACGTCAGGCAGAGCGTGAAGAAAAATTGCGTCGCGACGAAAAAATCGGGCAACAGGATGTCGTGAATTATGTAATATTCTTCCTCGAAAACCCACCAACAGCCGTAAAATCTTGTGTCGTAAAAGTGACGAGGGTCCTGGAAACCCCGGAAGCAAACTTGCCACAGTCCTGCAAAAATTGATCATTTTTTCGATAAATTTGACGATTTTGTGCGAGCAAATCGCGCGCTAATTAACTCTTGATTAAAATTTTCCGTTCGTTTTCGCGATTTTCGACATTTTACCGGTTTTTTCGGTCATTCTTTGAGCGGGAGTTAAATTGGCCTGGGCCACGTGATTCTGCATGAAAAAACGAAAAAAACGAGCCCAGGATGAAGGTTTTTCGTTAATTTTTGACGGAGATATGAGTTTTTTAAAATTTGGGTCATTTTTGACCTGCAGGTTAGGAGAAAAGGTGAAAAAATGAAAGTTTTCGTTTTAGGGTCAATGGCAGGCACGATTTTCGGGGGAAATGCTCGAGGTTGATGGTTTTTGTGAAGATTTTTGGTTACGAGAATGACAGCAGCGTTTGGCGCGATCGCGAGATCGTTATTTCGAGGTTTTTTTTGTCAAAAAGCAAGTTTTGTTTTTTGTTTACGTAAATAATGGAGAAACGAGGAAAATCGTTTTGAGGGATTATTGTGGACTTACCGATTTTTACAAACTTTGGTTGTTCGAGCTGTCCGTCAGTCTCGAGCCAGTTGGGTGTGGTGAACGCGATTAAAACCAAAATAAACGCCACCGCTGTACACGCGGCGGCCGTTAATCCTGTTCTCGATTTGCTCATGATTTTTCCGTCGCTCTCGATTCACCAACGAGAAATCCGTCGATTTCCCAATTTTTCGCACTTTTTTGATCGATCTCGTCGCGATCTTGTTTATTTCGGGCATGCAACTTGATGGGATGATTAACAACTAAACGCCAAGCGCACAAACACATCGAGGGGCGGGCGAGCGAGCAAATTCCTCGGGAATTGGGCGATCGACGACACTCGCTGCTTGCCGAATGCAGAGGGCAGCACCGGCCGGTGCAAACTGGCGCCATCTGCGCGCCGAGGAATCGCGATTTTTCAAAAAAATCTATGAAAAAAAACTTTTTTGCTGGAAATTCATCAATTTCGAGCTCATTTTCAACCATTTTTTCAGTCTGGTACGAGCCAACCGACGTTTCCAAGGCGTCGAAAATATTTCGGGCCTGCGCGGACTGGATCGAGACGCGGGAAAAAAATAATTTGGACGACGCGGTAATTCGTATTATTTCTCCAAACGTCAACGAGCTTCTCGCTATTGCCACGCACCTCGGACTCAATTTGCCAGACGAAAAAATCGACGATTCCGGAGAATCTAACGAGAATAAAGAATTTTTTAGTGTAGAATCGATTTCGAGGGTTGCCGAACAAGTCGCCAAGGTCGTTCCGGTCGTTATAACGACCTTGGGCTCCCGAGGATTGATCGTACGTAAAAATCGATTTTTTTCCCGCCAAAATTCAAATTTCTCGCCGAATAATCCCCGAAACGTTTTTTCCTCAGGTAACTCGACGAGGATCGAGTCTGGAGCCGATTTTCCAGCCCAAAACGGATTCGAACGAGTCCGGAAAAACATCGAACCACGAAAAAATAAAATCACGTTATTATCCCGCCCCGATCGTCACGAAACGACATTCCGATGAAAATTTCAGTGCCAGCGGCTGCGGCGATTGTTTAACGGCAGCAATAATCGCTGGCTCTTGCAAAGGCCTCAGCGAAATTGATTGCGTGAAATTTGCTCTCGAAGCCGCCGTCATTTCACTGAAATCGCACGAGCCGGTGCCTCGCGGCCTTGAGAAACTCCAAAAATTCCTGAAAAGCGCCTGCTGAAAACTTTTGACTCGAAAATTCTCTTTTTATCAAAAATACGACGCGTTTTATTTTTTTTCTTATAAAAATCACGCAAAATCGCTTGATTCTGGTTTTAAATACTGAAAATGTGTACGAAATCAAAAAACGTGAATAAGAGACATAAATAATGGTAAAAATAATGAGTTTGTTGCTCCTTGAGATTGGGGATCGCGAGAGATTCGAAAAAATCGTAGAAATCGCCCAGTAGCTCAGCCACTTTGATTTTTTATCTTTGTAAGAGATTTCGCGATTTTGGGCAATTCCCCGTTGGTCATTCTTGAGATTGTGGATCGCGAGAGATTCGTAAAAACGTAGAAATCGCCCTGGGAGCTCGGACGATTGGTTTTTTTTTCTCTATAACATTTTTCGTGATTTTGGGAATTCAGAATTGTTTCCGCTTGAGATTCTTGATCGTGGGAGATTCGGAAAAACGTGGAAATGGTCGAAATGCTCGACTACTTTGTTTTTTTCTTTACAACAGCTTTCGTGCCCCATTTCGCCACGAAATCTTGGACTTTTAATTTTCTGTTGCAACCTTTGTAATTCATGTAACGAATCTTGCCAAAAATTTCGCGTTCCGTCCAGCCGTGGTCGTGGACTCCACAAATCGACCACATGCAACCTGAAAATTGGAGGAAAATCGTGAAGCAACATGATTTTTTGGGAGAATTAATATTCGAAATAATTGATGAAGATTTTGTGAGTGTTTTTTTGGGAATTTACGAACCAGCGTAGCTGTTGGGATCACGTCCGTCCAAGCTGTATCGGTTGTTCAAGTAAATCGCGAATCCGAGCGCTTCCTCGGGACTTTTCGTCCATTCTAAAATCTTCTTGGCCCAATACATTCGCAGGAATCCGTGCATTTTTCCCTCCACGACTAACTGCTTTTGCGCCGCGTTCCACAGGTCGTCGTGGGTCAACGAATTCGCCAATTCGTCCCGATCGTAAATATATTCACGTTTGTCTTTTCTACGTTAAAAAACAAACAAACAAAAAATACAATGAGCTCGAGGATTTCGTTGGAAGTCATTGATTATAATTTTCGTAAGAAATGATATTTTTCGTTGGATTTATTCGTAAGACACTTGTCACTGTGGGACAGTCTTTTTTGCCATTTGAAACTGAATTTACCAGAAAAATTGGAACGAGTGCCTGAATTATCAAAATAATGAGTAAAAAAATATTTTTCGTTGCAGTTTTTCAATCAGCTTTTTTCCAGGACAATGCGACAGTCTTTTTTGATATTCGAAAAGGGAATTTACTAGAAAAATTGAAACGAGTTGCATTAATTGTTAAAATAATGAATAAAAAAAACTGTATTTTTCGTTGTAGTCCAAAGATACAGACTCGAGTATAATTTTTTCGTCTCACCGATGCTTGTTGAGGGTCTCGATCGCCCAGTTGTAAGCTCCATCCGTAGAATCATACTTTTCGTTGTAATAGCAAAAATTATCGGAGAGTTCTCTTCTGACGATCGCTTCTTCCATAAAAACAGCGACAGCTTCTTCGTATTTTTCTTTGTATTCGATGGCCTGCAGGATTGCTCGTTGAGGGGCAATCATACCGAAATGAAACCAAGGCGATAAATTGCTGAGTGCTTCGGCCAGAGGATCGCTACGTTTCGAGTTGTAAAACTTTAATCTGTCGGTCAAAAAGCTCTCGAGCTCTTTGATCCCTCCTTTGTAACCGGGCACGGCCCAATCAACTTCTTTTTCATGCATGTCGATCTCGACTTTTCTCACAGCCTTGGTCCAGTCGATTTTTTTAAATTTCTTCTCGCACTCGTACGGATGTTTTATCAATGGCGGGAATTCGCTCAAGTACAGACCCAACTTTCCATTTATTTTTGGACGGATCGTATGCAGTGAGTATTCCACTTTTTCCGAGGCGACCCAACAGGGAACGATGTTATGGGCGTCGACCTAATTTTCGTCAACGAGTTTTTTCTTACGCCAAAAATTAATTTTTCTGTTTTTTAAATTGAAAAAAGACAAAAAAATCGGATTTTTTCGTCACCTGACTTATGGGAATGCTCTCGTCGAGTCTTTCCTGCAGTTTCTTCAGCCAAGAACGCGGCAATCGCAGAGGAAAAAAATCCACGACCAACAGTCCGATTTGCAGTTTTTTGGACAAATCGTAAACAACGTTGTGTGGCTCGCCGTGCAGCAGGTGAAAATTTATGTTGAGATCGTTACACTCTTCGGCAACTTCGCGCAAAGATTTAACGAGGAAATTGTAATGACGAATCGTCGCCTCGAGGAAAGATGGCAAAATGCAGTAACAAACGTGCAGTGGGACACGATTTTTCAACGCTATTTTTTGGGCGAACAGAAATGCCCAATTGTCTAGAATGAAAATCGAAAAATTTATGGTCCAATGTCAATCTGCGTGGAAATGAAAAATTGAAAAATTTTCGATTTTTCGACGCCATTTTTCGTGAGTACCAAAAGTCCCAATTTTTCGGAATGAAAGTAAAAAAATTTTTGATTTTTTAACGCCGTTTTTGGTGAGAGCGAAATGTCCCAATTGTTTGGAATGAAAATCGAAAAATTTTCGATTTTTTAACGCCATTTTGGGTGAGAGCCAAAAGGCCCGATTTTTTTGAATGGAAACCGAAAAATTCATGGTCCACAACGGAAAATCATAATTTGGGGCATTTTTTGAAAAAAATTTCGAAAAAAATGAAGATTTTTATATTTATTTGAATTTTTTTGATTGCTCCAAATTTATCGAGCGAATTTTTGGCGAGTTGAGGACAATAAATAGATTTTTACCTTGTACTCTCCCATCGCGGAACATCCAATACAAAATTCCCTCGCAATCTTCCGGTACGAGTTTCACATTTGTCAGCATCTTGACTCGCTTTTTGTTGAATGGAAAATTCTCGACGGAATCGGCGACCTATGAAAAAATGTAAATTCAACAACATAAAGTGATAAAAACGTTTTTTCGGATGTCGAGGATTCGCGGGGATTTGAAAATACGCGCCGTTCGATCTACTTCCGGTTTTTCTATGCCTGCATCAACAAGAATGCGGCTCGTGTTTTGTTCCGCAGCGAAAAGCACAACAGTGTAAATTTTTTTCCCTTCTCCGACCACCGTAAAGAGATTTTTCGGTTGTATCGTCGGTGTAAATCATGCGAAGCGTTTTCCATGGGATTCTTGATCGTTTTCCTTTCACAGAAGCGAAATTTCGACTCATTTTCATGGAATTTTCAAGGGGCCCGAGGAAAATGTGTCCGCGATTTTTTTTGGTTACTCATTCGCACTCGCGAAACCAACGTATCGCATCGAATGGAATAAATTTGCGAATTGACTCATTCCCACAAAAAATATTAATCAAAAGTTTCATTTCTCTCGTGTATTTTATTTTCCCGCCCTTTTATGTAAACGTTTTGCACGTGTGCTCGTCGCTCTCACTTTCCCCGATGGATCGTGGGCCCGCAATGAAAATTTTCACGAAAACTCACTTCGAATCGTTTGAGGGCGATGCGTTCGATAAAACTCGCAACTTTGGCACGCTTTTTTGGTATTTCTTCGGCCATATTTTGATTCGCATATAATTGAAATATTTCGGAACTTCACAAGTTCCCTCATAAATCACAATAGAAAAGTTTTACGAGCACGATCGCAGGCCACAGCGCCGCTGTCGGCAATTTTTCGTAATAAAAGAATGTGCCAGACCCGTGTACGACTTTTTAGTTCGCGTAACTGCCGGCAGGTGGACAGAGTCGCTTCAAGAATCGTGACGTCATCGTCGTAGTCATACGACAACTCAGCTGACGCGAAAACAACAGAAGATTTATTCGTTTTGTAACGCGCGACGACGAACGTGACAGAAACAATGTGATTAAAAATAATCAGCACGAAAGGAATGCAAGTTGGCCGTCAGAGTCTTTATCGATTGATAAAAGACTCGCAAAGCAATGGGCGTCGTTTCTCTAGCAGTTGATCGTCGCGTGTCACTCGAGACTCGTTTGACATCGCGTTTCGTCACACTCAATTCCGCTGCTTGCTCGTTGACACGTCAAAGCAAATAAAACTTTTTGTTTTTGGCGCTAGCCACACAGCTGTCAACGCGTTTTTCGTCTTTCGCCAAAAACGTTCTCGACTCGTATTTATTAATTATTGAATAATTTTCTACACTCCAATGGAGCTCGAGTGCGCTGTACAAACTTACGATTGGGGCAGACGAGGCAGTAAAAGCGTCGTCGCCAAACTCGCCAAAGCTTCAAATTCCGAATTCGTTTTGGACGAAAATAAACCGTACGCCGAATTGTGGATGGGAACCCATCAAAATGGACCATCGCGATTAAAAAAAAACTCAATTCACCTCAAAAATTATATCGACCAAAACAAACACGTGCTTGGACCAAAAATCACTGAATCTTTTGACAATTTACCGTTTCTCTTCAAAGTTTTATCGGTCGGGAAAGCGCTTTCCATACAAACGCATCCCGACAAGGTGAGTTTCCCCCCCCCCCCCCTGACAAATCAAAATTTCCCATTCATCGATTCGCTCTCTCCTAAAAAAACTCGAAAAATTCAAATTTCAAAAATTCAAAAAAAATTCAAAAAAAAATCAAAAATTCAAATTTCAAAAAGAATTCAAAAATTCAAATTTCAAAAAAAATTCAAAAATTCAAATTTCAAAATTTTTCGCATTCACAAAAAAAAACATCAATATTTAAAATTTTTCGTCCGCCATCTTGGCTCTCGGACCATTCAAAAACTGGAAATCCAAGTTTCAAAAATTCAAAAAAAAAAAAATTCAAAAAAAAAAAATTCAAAAATTCAAAAAATTCAAATTTCGAAAATTTTCGCATTCACCAAAAAAAACATCGATATTTCAAATTTTTCGTCCGCCATCTTGGTTCTCGGACCAATGACCTTGAAACTTCGGGTGTCATCCAAAATTCGATCGAAAAAATGTCGCGAAATCGATTGACCTTGAAAAATCGATTTTTCCGCATCAAAATCAACATTTCGGCACATTTTTCGAGATTTTTTGTTTCTCGTAGAAAAGAGCCGAGCGACTGCATCGCGAACAGCCCGACGTTTATAAGGACGCGAACCACAAGCCGGAGCTTGCAGTGGCGTTGAGTAATTTCGAGGCTTTTTGTGGATTTCGTCCAGTAAACGAAATAAAATCGTACATAAAAGAAGCGCCAGAAATTCGTGCAATAATCGAATCGAATTGCGCGTTTCCGACCATTTTCCAAGAGCTGGAATTCCACAATGACGAAAAAGAATTTGTTAGAAAAATGTTTGAAGCGATTTTGCATCAAAAGCCAGAAATTATCGAGAAGCAACTGAAACTTTTGATCGACAGATTAGCGACTTTGGGTGAGACGAAAAAATGCCAAAAATATTTATTATTTTCGTCCTCGTTCTCGGTTTGAATGGCCTCATGCAAATTTTCATTCCAGACGAACCCAAACGACAATTTTTTCATGCTGACCTTCTGGAAAGACTCAACAAAGATTTTCCCGGCGACGTTGGATGTTTCGGCATTTATTTGTTCAATTACATTGCCCTCGAGCCTGGCGAGGCCATTTTCATTGCAGCCAACGAGCCGCACGCTTATTTGTCCGGCGGTGAGATCGCTTTTCAATTTTTACCGCGAAAATCCATTTTTTCGCTTATCCCCACCCGGAAAATCTCTAAATTCGTTCAAACCCTTGAAAAAGTTGAAAAATCGTTAAAAAAATCTGCGAAAATGAATTTTTTTGACAAAAAATGCCGCGAAAATCGCAATTTCCAATTTAAACAGAAAAAAAATCGTTTCAACAATTTTTTCATATTAAAAATCTCACGGATTGGCCAATTTGGAAAATTCGACCTTGAAAATCACATTTTTTGGGATTATTTCATTTTTCTAATGCCTTCAGATTGCATCGAGTGCATGGCGTGCTCGGACAACGTCGTTCGTGCTGGTTTGACGCCGAAACCAAAGGACATCCCGACGTTAATCGAGATGTTGACGTTCAATTGTGAAGCAGCGTCTTCGAAGCGTTTCCAAGCGACGAGCGAGGACGAATTTACTCAAGTTTATCGTCCGCCAGTGCCAGATTTCGCGGTGGCAAAAATAAGCGTGAGTTTCGTCGAATTTAAAGCGCCGGAGACGCGTTTTTCGGAGGCTTTTGAATAAAACGTTTGGAAACTTTTCGCAGGTTCCCGCGGGCGTCGAATCTTTCGATCTGAGTCCACGAAGCTCGGCCAGCATTTTGTTGGTCATCGAGGGCGAAGCCGAAACCGCAACTTCCGAAAAAATCCGACCGGGCTCCGTATTGTTTATTCCGGCAGAGGAAAAAGTCAATTTGCACTTTTCTTCACATCCGGTTTTGATGTTCCAGGCGTTTGCCAACATTTCCCAATGATTGCCACGAGATTTTACAGTCCGTTTTGTACGAGGATCAAAAAATAATAATAAATCATGTTCCACAGTTTCACGCGAGGCGTTTCTCATTTTTTCGTCTTTTTCGCCCCTCACGAGATACAAAAATTCGTCTATTTCATCGTTTTTGTAATTAACACTTTTTTCTGGTCAATTCGAGTCCGAATCGTCCACTTTCATCGCAGACTCCGCTGGCTTGTCCTCTTTGTAATGACGATACTCCGGTTTCAATTCCCACATGTTTCTATGCGGATTTTTCAGATTGTAATTGCAAACCTCGTTGAGGATCTCCTTCAAATAAACCTGGAAACGGAATTTACCGTTTTTATAGCCAAAATTACCATTTTTGTAGGCAAAATTTCCAATTTTTATAGCCAAAATTCGTAATTTTTTATAGACAAAATTCATCATTTTTTGTAGCTAAATTTATCATTTTTTACAGCCAAAATTCATCTTTTTTGTAGCTAAAATTTATTATTTTTTGTAGCCAAAAGTTATAATTTTTTATAGCCGGAATTTAGCATTTTTATAGCCAAAATTTATAATTTCTTATAGCCGGAATTTAGATTTTTTATAGCCAAAATTTATAATTTCTTATAGCCGGAATTTAGAATTTTTATAGCCAAAATTTATAGTTTTTTATAGCCAAAATCTATAGTTTTTTTATAGCCGGAATTTAGATTTTTTTAAGCCAAAATCTATAGTTTCTTTATAGCCGGAATTTAGAATTTTTATGGTCAAAATTTAGAACTTGTATCGCCAAAATTTAGAATCTCTATCGCCAAGATTCATCATTTTTATAGCCAAAACTCAGAATTTCAATAGCCGAAATTTATGATTTTTAGATATACCGAAAATTTACCATTTTTGAAGCCAAAATTTAGGATTTTTATTGCCAAAATCATCATTTTATATCCAAAATTTATCATTTTATATCCAAAATTCATCATTTTTATGGCTAAAATTTATAAGTTTCATGTATAGCCAAAATTTTTCATTTTTATAGCCAAAATTATCATTTAATATCCAAAATTATCATTTTATATCTAAAATTATCATTTTTTATCCAAAATTCATCATTTTAATGGCTAAAATTTATAAGTTTCATTTATAGCCAAAATTTATCATTTTTATAGCCAAAATTATCATTTAATATCCAAAATTATCATTTTATATTTAAAATTATCATTTTTTATCCAAAATTCAGAATTTTTATGGCTAAAATTTGCAAGTTTCATTTATAGCCAAAATTTATCATTTTTATAGCCAAAATTAATGATTTTTTCAGCCAAAATTTACAACTTTGGTACAAAATTCATAATTTCCGGTTTCTCAATCAATTTTCAAACTCACTATCGGTTGTTTGGTTATTTTCACGAGATCTCTGATGTTGTAATACTGATGTTTCTCAAACGCCGCGAACAGCATGTCCATCACAGCGTCCTTGTCGTCTCGCATTTTTTTACCCTCCGCTTTCTTCTTCTCGGCATATTCGATCTGCAAGTAAATCATTAGAAATTTTTTTTGATAATTTCAGTGTTTTCGCCATCCGGAGCTTGAATTCTCCATCAATTTCCTACTCACATTGTGTTTGTGGTCAGAAACCGGTTTAAAGTTTTGTACGACCCGTTCCAGCTGTTGAATTTGTCTCACGGGCACCGACGCTTTTTTTATGCTTTCCTTTTTGAGCTTCATGTAGCAGGAATCGGCTAAAAACGGCAAAAAATACAATTGCTTGTGAAAAGTTTCACGAGGCTTAGTGAAAATCGTTTTTTCAAGTTTTCGTCATTTTCATCGACTCACCGGCGGGTCGGCATTCGAGTTTTTGCACGATTCTCCCTTCCATGTAAAGCTTTTCCGTCTCAGGCACGATGGAGTCCGACGTGCTGGAAGCTTCGGCGCGAAATTGCATTTAAAAAGGTCAATTACGATTTTTTATCATGGAAATGGATTTTGATTGTAATTTGTTGATTTTTGGACTCTGAGTGCAAAAATACGTACGAGTGACGTGTGAAAACACGCCGAGCATTTGCGTGGTGACTGTCGTGACGTCGAGTCTGTGTTGTTTGGGAATTTCCTCTTCTCCGGGCTCTTTTAAAGCGAGCACAGTCTCGGAGAGTTTGAGAGAAACTTCGGCCTTTTGTTTGGGATTTCTAGAACGAATTTTCGGCGTTTAATACGAAGAAATGCATTTTTTTTAGGTTATAAACTCGATTCTCCCATTTTTGTTGGATTTTGCAATTTCGACGGATTTTTTGGTGCAATTTACTTGGTTATTTTGAGTTTTCCGACTTCTATATTTCCCGGAGCTTTTTCCCATTTGTTGGCTATGTATTTCGGCACTTTGACCAACCAAACTCCACGGCCTGCGTTGCTTAAATCTAAATCCTTTTCGACGTGCGGCGGTGGGCCCGACATTTCCTATTTTTTTCGCGTGTTTACTTGTCGAGTGTCTGAATCGAAATATCGGCAATAAAATTCCTTCCTAGCTGTTTTATAAACTCGAAACTTCGAGTTTGTTGCGTGACCGCCGTGGCCGTTTGGCGTGCGGTACTCGATCAGCTGTTCCCTCGATCTTTGATTCCCCCTTGACCTTGTGTTCGTTGTTGGCGATTTGATCAATCAAAAACAATCACATTTGCGATTGTTGTCGAGCATGTTCCTTCGCGACGATCGTTTCGTTCAGATTTTCACGCATCGCAGTGCGTAAACTTGGCGCGTTCGAAAATGGAATCCTAACCTAAAAAAGTGACAGTTTTGGCAAAGTAGCGATTCGATGCAATTCGACCACGCGATAATCTTCATAATATGAGATTCAAGGATCGTTTCCAAGCCTGTCGACGTCGTGCATTCAAAAATAACATCGTCGAATCACAGCGTTCTACAAGCACCGGAAATGTATCGCAATAACGTGAGTAAAACATCGAAAAAACATCAGAAAACGCGAAAAACTTGAAAAAATGGACGAATTATTTTTACGCGTCGTTCAGAACGGTCAGCCGCATCGATCCCGACCGGGAAATGCGAGAAATCGCGGTGAAAATGTCGCTGAAAACGACGAGGGCGAGTGGCAGCCTCCGGCCAACGTTCCGAGCTCCGTTTCTGAACAATTTAGGGAATCGTGGCTCACGGCCATCATTGGATCGTTTTTATTCGCCGCTGGCATGTGTTTGCTCTTTTGGAACGAGGTATTTGATCCGCTCCGGCAAACTGCGAGTAATTTTCAATGCAAAAATCCAAAAATCCTGTAAAAGTGAATTGCGCAGGGGAGAGCGGCAAAAGTCGCTCACTCTCTGGACGAGGCTCTGAGCAACGTCGCTTTGATCTCCAATCCAGACGTCATTCCCCCCGACGTCGAGGACGGACGATTGGTCCATCTGAGCGGGGAATTGTTCGTCGGGGAACCGTTGACCGAACCGGAGTACGGCGTCGTAGTGGCCAGCGTCAAACTAAAGCGTCGAGTCCAGATTTACCAGTGGATCGAAATGGAGGAGGAACGAAGGTAACGAAAAAATCAAAAGATAAAATGACGGAAAATTCAAAAATAAACAGGAGTTTAAAAAATAGACTGGACAAACATTAAAAAATCCAATGATGGGGATAAAGTGAAAATAAAAAATCCAAAAACAAAACGAAAAGTCAAAAATTTGAAAAAAAAAACAGAGAAAAATAAAAATTCCGAGAATTAGACGAAAATTATGAAATAAAATAAATGAAAATTTCAGAATAAACGAAGAATTTAAAAAAATAGAATAAATTGAGATGAAAATATCCAAAAATGATGAAAAAACGAAGATAAAATGAAATAATACAAATAAAAATAAAAAATCCAAGATTTAGACGAAAATTATAAAATGAAATGAATAAAAATTAAAGAATAACCGAAGAATTTCAAAAAATAAACTAAATAGAGATAAAAAAATCCAAAAATGATGAAAAAACGAGGATAGAATGAAATAATACAAATAAAAATAAAAAATCCAATAAAACTAAACTTAGGCAATAAAAATTGAATGAATAAAAATTCGCGAATAGAACAAAAATGAGAAAATTCAAATTGAACGAATAAAAACAAAAAATCCAAGAACAAGACGAATTATAAAATAAAATAAATGAAAATTTGAGAATAAACGAAGAATTCCAAAAAATGGAACGAAAAAGATAAAAAAATCCAAAAATGATAAAAAAAAAATAAAGATAAAATGAAATAATACAAATAAAAATAAAAAATCCAAGAATAAAACGAAATTTAGGCAATAAAAATTGAACGAATAAAAATTCGCGAATAGAACAAAAATTAGAAAATTCAAATTGACCGAATAAAAACAAAAAATCCAAGAATTAGACAGAAATTTCAAAGTAAAAGTAAAATAAATGAAAATTCAGGAATGAACGAATGTTTTAAAAATTGAATAAATGAAAATTCAACAATAAAGCAAAATTTGAAAAATAATAATGAAAATTCTAACCATGTCGTTTTATTTTTTCAACAATCTCTCAGTTACGGCGGCGTTGTCGAGGAAGAGAAACATTATTATTACACGACGGAATGGAGGGACAAGCTCGTGGATTCCGATCAATTTTACATAAGAATGGGACACGAGAATCCCAAAGTCGTGCCAATCAGGAGTCAAACACAAATAGCAGAAGAAGTTAAAATCGGGGCTTTTACATTAGGGATCGAGATGAAAAAAAAATTTTCCGATTTTGTCGACATCACCAGTGACGAAAGGCCCGAACGCCGCGACATAAAAATGCACTCCGGACTTTATTATCACAGCGCGGACCTCTGGAATCCTCGAGTAAGTTTGCGAATGAAAAACGTGAGAAAAAAGGTCAAAAACGACGAATAAAACTTTTTTTTCAAACGATATTTTTCCTCCAGGTCGGAGACATACGAATTTTGTTCGCCTACGCCGGAAAAGCCGGCGACACTTACTCCGTCGTTGGGAAATTAGTCAAAGGCACGATTGTTCCGTACGTGACGTCACGGGGCGAAGAAATATTGTTGCAAAGAAAACACAGAATGACGGTCGATCAAATGTTCCATTTGGAGCACGTGCGCAATTATTGGCGCACCTGGACAATCAGGTAAATTTAAAATAATTGCCATAATCGATAATTCGCATTAATTCCCATTTTTTTTTCTCATTAACTTTCAGGGGGCTCGGCTGGCTCGTACTTTTTCTAGCAGCGACTTGTCTCGCCAATATTCTACGTACAGTGATCCTCAATTCCAATTTCTTGTGCGGAATAATCTCCATCGATTCTCTCACAATGTCAGTCTCCATGTCGATCAGTTTGTTAATTATTGGATTCGCTTGGGTCTGGTATCGACCGATCGTCGCTCTTTGCCTGGCTCTCGCCTCCATTTTACCATTTATTCACTCGACTCTGCTCTCTCGGCCTCGCAATCCCCAGGAGCGCGATAATTACCGAAGACTTTAGTCGCCTAAGAACGCAAAATTTTTCTTCTCCCCTTTTCCGCGACCTGGCGGTCAAAAATGCGCCCAATTTTGCGAAGATTCGTCTCATTCTTTTTGTTTTTTCGGAAAATTCGATAAAACGATGGAAAAAAATGGGAGAGAGGGAATTTGAGTCGCCCGGGGTCGTTTTTGACCCCAGGTCGCCGTTCTGGGGCCAACGATGAACATTTTTCATCGTATTCATCGAGAAACTAATCAACTTGTCAAACAAACGTACACTCGTCGTAATATCGATAACGCCAATGTATTTAAGGCTGAAATTTTCATGGCCACTCATAAATTATTAAAAAACCAAATATTTATCTTTATAATATTTATTATGTAATTTTGTCGACCGATGTGAAGGAATTTTATAAAAATTCGAGTCTCGATCGGAAAAAAATAAATTGTGAGCAATTTGCGCGAAGTTTCAACTTGATTTTTTCTCCCTCCATCGCAGTGAAATCTTTTCCATCCTTTTTCGTTTTTACCGACTGTTGGTACACTTACCGACAGTCGGTAAAGGCGAAAATGAGAAATTTCGGCCATTGGGCCGCAGCGAGGCGCTGCGATCGCTCTCGGCCGCGTTCTCATTTTTGTTTATACACAAACGCACGTCCCCGAGTGATCGCTCGACGCCGAAAACACAACAATTCGTTGTGGCCTCGTCGAAAAGTCGCGAAATTGAATTTTCCAGTGTTTGTGAGGGAATAAAACGTGGCGAAGAATTCCCGAATGAGCAAATTATTGTTCGGTCTTCGATTTTACGCGACCGCGCCGATATAAATGCCACCAAAGTGCAAATTTCAAGAAGGTCGCGTTCAACCATCATTTTCTCACTATTTTCATTATTTGTATCATTCGCATCAACGATTTATCAATTTTTGTGCCTTTTTCGCTTTTTCCCATAGGCGAGAAAGTTTTGTGCTTTCACGGACCATTGATCTACGAAGCAAAGTGTTTGAAATCTTCCATAACCAAGGAGAAACAAATCAAGTACCTCATCCATTACGCCGGATGGAATAAAAAGTAAATTTTTCATTTTTTTCTCAAAACCCCATAGAAAACCATGAAAACACGATTTTTGGAAAAACTCTTTATGCCCTTTGGACAGAAAAGTCAAAATCATTACGCCGGAGCAAATAAAAAGTAAATTCATCAAAATCCCATAAAAAAACCATGAAATTACGATTTTTGGTGAAACTCTCTCATGTCTTTTGGATAGAAAAGTCAAAATCATTATGCCGGAGCAATTAAAAGGTGAATTCATCAAAATCCCATAAAGATACCATAAAAATACGATTTTTGGAAAAATTCTTCATGCCTATTTGACAAAAAAGTTAAAATTGTTACGCCGGAGCAAATAAAAAGTAAATTCATCATTTTTTAATCGAAATCCCATAAAAATACCATGAAAACACGATTTTCGGAAAAATTCTTTATGCCTTTTGGACATAAAAGTCAAAATCATTACGCTGGAGCAAATAAAAAGTAAATTCATGATTTTTAAGTCAGAACTCCATAAAAAAACCATGAAAACACGATTTTTGGAAAAACTCTTTATGCATTTTGCACAGAAAAGTAAAAATCATTACGCCAGAGCAAATAAAAAGTGAATTCATAATTTTTTTCTCAAAACCCCATAAAAAACCATGAAAACACGATTTTTGGAAAAACTCTTCATGCCTTTCTTACAGAAAAGTCAAAATCATTACGCCGGAGCAAATGAAGAATAAATTCATGATTTTTAAGTCAAAACTCCATAAAAAAACCATGAAAACACGATTTTGGTGAAACTCTTTCAGGTTTTTTGGACAGAAAAGTCAAAATCATTATGCTGGAGCAAATAAAAAGTAAATTCATCATTTTTGAATCAAAATCCCATAAAAAAACCATGAAAACACGATTTGCGGTGAAACTATTTACGCCTTTTTGACAAAAAAGTCAAAATCGTTATGCCGGAGCAAATAAAAAGTAAATTCGTCATTTTTTAATTGAAATCCCATAAAAAAAACCATGAAAACACGATTTTTGGAAAAACTCTTTATGCCTTTTGGACAGAAAAGTCAAAATCATTACGCTGGAGCAAATGAAAAGTAAATTCATCATTTTTTCATCAAAACCCCATACAAAACCATGAAAACTCAATTTTTGGTGAAACTCCATCATGTCTTTTGGACAGAAAAGTCAAAATCATAATGACGGAGCAAATAAAGAGTGAATTCATCATTTTTTTCTCAAAATTCCATAGAAAAACCATGGAAAAACTATTTTTATGTCATTTTGACAAAAAAATGTTAATCTGCCAATAAAATTTAACTATTTCCTCAAAACTGAAGCACTTTGACTAAATCTTATGCAAAAAATAAGAAAATTTTGGGAATGAAATTTTTGGAAATTGAGAAACTGAGTGAAAATGGTTTCTAGCTGGGACGAATGGGTGCCGGAGAGTAGAGTCCTGAAATACAACGAATCCAACGTCCAGAAACAGCGAGAAGTTCAAAAAGCTCATTCCAATCAACAGCCCACCCAGCGCAACAAAAAAAACGCCACAGCTACAAAAAGCCAGGGGAGACGAAGCGAGGGAGGGAGAGAAAAAGATACGGACAGTAGAGCGAGCACGCCGGTCGGTCCGTCCGAAAGACTTTCAGGACGTATCGCCAAGACTCCCACGGGGACGCCGGCGTCTTCTTCGTCCCAAGATGGCTCGGTCGACGCGACGCGAAAAAAGCGAAGGTAACGCGCACTTCGCTTAATTTTCCTGCAACTTGGCCGATTTTTTCGTCCGATTTTCCCAAACAATTGACAATTTTCCCGCCGGAAATCACGTCGTGCCTCGCACTCGTGAAAACCCACTAAATTCTCGCTTTTCTATCGACCAGCAGTCGTCTCGAAACTGCCGGCGACTCGGACGATTATCTGGCAAAAGTTGAGTTCAAAATCAAGATTTCGGACGACCTGAAAGGATTTCTCGTCGACGAGTGCGACATTATATCGAAGCAAAACAAATTTCCTTCCTTGCCCATGAGATTCACGGTCGACAAAATACTCAACGATTACGTCGAATCCAAGGTTGGATCGGGCAGAACTTCATCCAACGACAGGTACAATTTCCATCATTTCGCTGCATCGAATCAACGATTTTCGATCAAAAACTGCAAAAAAGCCTTTTCACTGTTTTTTTCTTCGTTTTTCCGGGAATTTCAACACTCGACAGAGAAAGTGCGCTGGAGGTGACGAAAGGAATTCGAGAATATTTCAATATTGCCTTGAGCCTTCAATTGCTGTACAAATGCGAGAGAACGCAGTACGAAGAAATCGTCAACGAGAATCCCGACAGTTTGCCCAGTCAGTTGTACGGGGCGTTTCACCTGCTGAGGCTATTCGGTAAATACGACGATTTTCTATGAAAATGACCCTAAAAATCGTTTTCCCGCTTCGTTTTCCCTTTTCACATCATTTTACCGAATTTTGCCCTATTTCCTGCCTCCTAGAAAAATTGCCCCAGGCTCACGAGATTCTGCATCAAAAAACGAAAAGCATGAGCCCAAGTTGGCCCTTTTTCGTTGAATTTTACCGGAGATATGAATTTTTCTAAATTGGCCTCATTAATGACCCCAAATTATTGGAACAATAAAAAAAAATTGAACGAATTTTTCAGTCAAACTGGGCGGAATGTTGTCCTACACGACCCTGGACGAGCGAAGTGTCCAGATGCTATTGGCGCATTTTCAGGACTTTCTTCAATATCTCCAGAAAAACAGTTCAACGTTGTTCGATCTGAATCGAGATTACGTGCAAATCGGTTCCTAGCACATGGATCGTGCGAGCGACGTGTCTGGGACCGGCGACCCTCCGAAATACTCAAATTTGTACAATGAACGATAAACCAACAATATCCAAAATATTGTTGCAACGAATGAAAAAAGATAAAAAAAAAACAGTATTATTTTCGACGCTTACGATAAGATTTCCCGTGTGTATAAAAGTCTCGTAATAAATTAATTTCAACCGCAACGAATGTAAAAAAAAAGGTTTTCCAGTCAAAATCCAACGAAATCGCAGAAAATTGTTTTTTTTAATTCAAATTTCCCGCCATTTCCCGCGCCGGCGCGAAAAGGGTGGGGGGGACTCGCATCTACGACGGCGCAGGGGGGGCGGACGAAAGAACTGTCCGGCATGCATTTCGCGTTGGCGTCGCGCGTTTTCAACACATTCGCGTGTGACTCTCGCGTGTGTGTGTGCGTGTAAATGGCGTGTATTTTGGTTAGCGGGTAAAAACGTGACTGCAAGCGCGCCCGGCCCAGCAGGATTCAAGTCGATCTACAAACATTGACCCAGTATCACGGCCGCCGCAGTAGTCGAGAGACTGTCGTGTCTGCGCGGCGTAAGATAGCGAGAGCAAGTGCGCGTGCAAAAAAAAATGGCGGATGTTGACTTGAACATCGACAATTTGATTCAGCGATTACTCGAAGGTGAATTTCCTCCTCGTTTCTTATTTATTCTTGCCTCGACTCTTTTACGTGCTTTTACCTCTTTTTTGCCAAGACGGGCATTGTTGTTACGAAACAAAAGGGTGTGTCGAACGATGTTGTTGATCGAGATGAAATTTGAAGCTTCCAAAGCGCCAACTTTTTTCTTTTTTCCAAATTTTTTCGCGACACTTTCGTTTTTCCTCCTTTTCTCGACTCTCCAGCAAAACGCATCGACATTTATTTATTTCAATCTCTCCATTTCGATCTCTCGTTCCGTCTGTCCGATGTCTCGTGTGTTTATGGCCTTTTCTTTCTTTTTTGTATCTTTCTGTGTGTCTTTTTTTTCGCATCTCCGTCCAACAAGCTCATTGCGATTATTACGCGCGATTCTTTCCTCGTTGTTTTTGTCGTTCGTCTCTCGATGCAGCCCCATAACTATATATATAGCCACATTTATCGTTCGTCATATTTTCCCATACCACTCGAAACACACACACACACACACACGATCCATGCGTATACGACGAAAATTCCGCCACTCGTTCTCCGTTTTTTTTCTTACGATTGTCAAAATCTTCGAGAAAATTTGCTGTTCTATTAAAAGACATTGATTTTACGTTCGAACACACATCGGCGCCAATTCTCGCGTCAACTTTTGCAGTTTCTCGAAAAATTCCATTTCGAGCGATAAAAATTATGAAAACACGAAAAAAACAACAAAAAAACAGTAGAAAACAAATATTTTTTCCTTTTGTTTATCTCTCTCTTTCTCTCATGCTACTTTTCACCTGGAACTGCTCATGCGGTAAAGTATTTCAAACGCCGCCCGAACAGGTGCCCAAGAAAGGCAGACTCGCCGATATTTTCTTGTCCGATTTTGCCGGTACGCACAAATCTGCGATTACATTTTCTTGCGTAGATTTTTTTTTCCATTATTTTACCTTCTCGTTGGTTTTTTTTGGGTATTCTGTAACGACCGTCCAAACGCACTCCATGTTGATTTTTTTCTGTACTTTTTCATGTACATTTTCACAGGCACTGAATTTTTATCGTTAACGGAATCGAAATTTCGCCCTCCGAACGTGCCGAAACGTCGTTTTATGAGGCTCGACGCTGAATTCTGCAAAAAATCAGAATAAAACACTTTTCCGCGCGTTCCGAAGGCCCAAATTTGCTCCGCTGCAAAGACCAGAATTCCAGAAAGTTTTTGTCTTCCCCGCCCTGTGTATATATGTCGAATTATCAATTATAAACACTTGTAAATTTATTACAGACAGCGACGAGTCACCGATTCACCATTCGCATGATTTTCTGTATTTTTGTCCCTCGTATTTGCTGCCTTTTGCTTCCTCGGCAAGGCAAACTCGCCGGAGACCAAATCTGCAGCCCACGCACTCATCCAGGGTCCCTAAAAAAATTTGTCGCCACTTGGTCCTCGAAAAGAACATTTTGTTGTAAAAAATTGATTTTTTTTCTGGTCACAGTCGGCGGAAAGATTTTTTTGAAAAATTACACGAATTTTTGTCATTCTAGTCGGAAATTTTGCTGACAGTCGCGTTAGAAATGAAAAAAAATGTCAAAATAACGGAAATATTTAGTTCAATTCCGACGTTTTTTGAAAAAATTTAATTTTTTTTCTGGTCACGGTCGACGGAAAGATTTTTTTGAAAAATTGCACGAATTTTTGTCATTCTAGTCGGAAATTTTGCTGACAGTTGCGTTGGGAATGAAAAAATTGTCAAAATGACGAAAATTTTGTAAATAACGAAAATATTCAGTTCAATTTCGACGTTTTTTGAAAAAATTGATTTTTTTTCTGGTCACGGTCGATGGAAAGATTTTTTTGAAAAATTACACGAATTTTTGTCATTCTAGTCGTAAATTTTGCTGGCAGTTGCGTTAGGAATGAAATAAATTGTCAAAATTACGAAAATTTTGAAAATTACGAAAATATTTAGTTCAATTTCGACGTTTTTTGAGAAAATTTAATTTTCACTGTACAGAGACGACGGGGGAGCAAAAAAACAGTCGAGAACGCTCTGAATTATTTTTCCATTGAAAAAAAACGATGATTCATTGAAAAGTCTTATTTTAGCTTTGTCCATGTTTATTTAAATCCAAAGTTCATTTAATTGGATTATTCCGTGTTGGTGTCGTTTATCGAATATCGAAAAAGCGGGAAAAAGTGCGCTTTTCCAATATTCCAGCATTGAGATTATCCGAGCGTGGAGCCAAAGGCTTTATCAACTCTCTCTGTACTATAAATAACAAATCAATGATTATAGATAGTCCTACGAAACTTGCTGACTTTGAAATTCGCTCCTGCCAGACCTGCGAGCCCGCAAGCCCTTTTACAAGTCCAGAAAAACAAAATTTAAACGGGCAATTAAATTTTTATTAAATTTACCGAAAGCCTCGAGACGAAATCGGGGGAAGGAAACGATTCGTACAAATTGATGAAAATTGTCCAAGATTAATTGTAATTGTTGGAATTTAAAATAATTGCCTCAAACGTAGGAAAAACTTTGTTTAGTTACATTTTTTTTTTGTATCGCTGGAGTAGAATTTTTTTTAGTTTTGACAAACTTAATTCCACACTCGAAATCCCATTTTTGTAACGCAACGAAATTTCCTTGGTAATTACAATTTTTGTATCTTGCTAAAGATTTCAGATTGAAAATTGTGAAAAAAAAAATATTTCGTTGCATTTACAAAGCTCCGATAAATCGATGTAAATAATTGCTCCAAATTTGCGCCCACGTTGCAATGAATTGAAGAAAATTCGAGGGAACTTGAAATAAAACGTGGAAAATTCTGTTGCATACAGTCCGAGGATGTCGTCCAGGAAAAACGGTGATAATGACCGAGACGGAGGTTCGAGGCTTGTGTCTAAAGAGCCGTGAGATATTTCTGCAGCAGCCGATATTGCTGGAGCTGGAGGCTCCGTTAAAGATCTGCGGGGACATCCACGGGCAGTACACCGATTTATTGCGACTATTCGAATACGGTGGATTCCCTCCAGAGGCGAATTACCTTTTTCTCGGGGACTACGTAGACCGAGGAAAACAGTCGCTAGAAACGATTTGTCTGTTGCTCGCTTACAAAATCAAATACCCCGAAAATTTTTTCCTCCTCCGTGGCAATCACGAGTGCGCCAGTATTAACAGAATTTATGGCTTTTACGACGAGTGCAAACGTCGCTACAACATCAAATTGTGGAAAACTTTTACCGATTGCTTCAACTGTTTACCCATCGCTGCCATCATTGACGAAAAAATATTTTGCTGTCACGGTGGCCTCAGCCCCGATCTCCAGGTAAAATTTTGCCTCTTCAAAAATAAAAATAAAAAAACAACGAAAAATATATTTACAATCATAATTATTACTGATAATAATTTTAATTAACAATAATGAGTAAAATTGTCAAATAATGCGAACAATTATTATTAATTTATTACTATTTAATTAATTAATTATAATTTTAATATAATTATCATTATAATTAATTACTCAACTAATTAATTATAATTATTATTAATAATAACAAATTGCTTCGGTGCAAAGACCTAAAAAAAGTGTCAAAAAATGAAAAAACATAAGACAACGAAATCTAAACGAAAAAAAAGCGAAAAAATCAAATTTGAATGAAAAAAATTCAAGAAAAACAAATTTGAATGAAAAAAAATTTGAAAAAATGAAAAATATGAAATTTGAATGAAAAAAAGTGTGAAAAAATAAAAAAAATATAAAAAAACGAAATCTAATCGAGAAAAAGCAAAAAAAATGAAATTTGAATGAAAAAAAATTCAAGAAAATGAAATTTGAATGAAAAAAAATGTAATCCTTGAAAAAAAAGAAAAGGACAAAGAATAATTATTATAAATAATAATATTGATATTATATTATTAATAATAACAATAATTATTATTAATAATAATTTTTTTAAATGCAAATTGCATTTTCTTGGATTTTTTTCATTTAAATTTCATTTTTTTGCTTTTAATAACAATAATTTATTAATTATTATTAATAATAATTATTCGGACCATTATTATTTTTAAAATTTATTATTAATTATTGATTGTTAATAAACTGGCGGGTTGTTGAATTTTTGGTTGGTTTTGCAGTCGATGGAGCAGATCCGAAGAATAATGCGGCCGACCGACGTCCCGGACACCGGATTATTGTGCGATTTACTGTGGTCCGATCCCGACAAAGATGTCCAGGTAAAATTTCATTTTTTCTGATTCCACAGTAAGAAAAAAGAACATTTTAAAAGTTATTTTCGTGATTTTTGTTCGACAGGGCTGGGGAGAAAACGATCGAGGAGTCTCGTTCACCTTTGGACCTGACGTCGTTTCGAAATTTCTCAACCGCCACGACATGGATCTCATCTGTCGAGCTCACCAGGTCGTCGAGGACGGTTACGAATTTTTCGCCAAACGACAACTCGTCACACTCTTCTCCGCTCCCAACTATTGCGGCGAATTCGACAACGCCGGCGGCATGATGAGCGTCGACGAGAATCTCATGTGCAGTTTTCAGGTAATTCTCACCTCAATCAAACTAAATCCAAAAATTTTATTTAGAAAAAACAACAAAAATCTTGGAAAATGAAAAAAATTGAATTCTCATGAAAAAAATTTTCAAAAAATGAAAAAAACACAAGAAAATGAACTTTGAATGAAAAAAATGTCAAAAAATGAAAAATTTGAAATTGGAACGAAAAACAGTGCCAAAAAATGAAAAAAACATAAGAAAACGAAATTTTAACTAAAAAAAAAGCAAAAAAATGAATTTTGAATGAAAAAAATCCAAGAAAATGCAATTCGCATGAAAAACAATGTCGAAAAATGATAAAAATATATGAAAATGAAATTTCAACCAAAAAAAAACGCCAAAAAATTAAATTCGAATTAAAAAAAAAATCAAGAAAATGAACTTTTAATCAAAAAAATGATAAAAAATGACATTTTAATGAAAAAAAATCCAAGAAAATGAAATTTGCACGAAAATAAATGTCAAAAAATGAAAAATATGAAATTTGAACGAAAAAAAATGTAAAAAATATGAGAAAACGAAGTTTCAACGAAACAAAAAGCAAAAAAATGAAACTTGAATGAAATTTAAATGTAATTTAAATGAAAAAAATTCAAGAAAATGAAAAATATGAAATTTGAATGAAAAAAGTGTGAAAAACTGAAAATATGGAATTGAAATGGAAAAAAAAAATGACAAAAATAATGAAATAGTTGAAAAAAAGAAGAGCAAATGGAAAAGATTAAAAAAAAAAAAGTTTCAATTCGCGAAATGGAGGAAAAACGTTAATTTTCATGGAATCGACGTGTACGAGAAGGTAATAAATGTTTTTTGCTAACGCCGCTAATGCGATGATTCACAGATTCTCAAACCATCTGAAAAGAAAGCGAAATATCAATACGGCGGTATGACCGCGGCACAAGCAGCGCGACCATCGACGCCTCAAAAAAATCCGACGAAAAAGAGTAAAAAATGACCACCTTTCGCGGATCCAGCAGCATAGCAGCAAACCCTGTCCTTCTAGACTCATAGGTAAGGAAAAACCTACAAGGAAAAAAGGAATAAGAGAGAAAAAAAAGAAAGAAAAAATTAAATAATATAGAAATCGTGGAGAAGAAACCGAAAACGTCGTCATCGTGCGTAGAATTAAAACAAAAAAAAATCCTTCCCGAGTCCCAGGACCATCGACGAGCCCCTAAAATCCGTCTCAACGCTAAATTCTTAAAACTAAAAAAAAAACGGCATCCTGGCCACGACTCTCTGGACGATCGAGCTCGGCGACGTTTTTCCTCTTTTCCATTATTCGCATCCAAGCCGACACTCCCGCGACGACTCTACGACCTTGAAGTTAATATTTAAGAGTAGAAAAATAATATAATTATTTATGTTTTCGTTATTCATCCAACTTTCCATTTCACCCAACAAAAACTCAAAGAAAAAGGAAAACAAAAATCCTGTGACGGAACTGAAAGAGAATAATGGGCCAGAAATTTTGCACAGTCATTTAAATCGATTCGTCAAAACAATCGTCGCTCCCAAAGGCGACAGAAAAAAAACGCAGAGCTTCCGTTTTTGCCTCCCTAGAGGAGAAAGAAAAAAATAAAAAGGAATTTTGTGCAATAGCTCGAAGTGAATTGAATCATTTTTTCTTTTTCCAAACAAAAAAATCGACGCACGTGGAAATTTTTTCAAAATGTTGTCATTATGCTGAGCATTAAAAAAAAAGAGAAAAAAAATTGAAAAAATGACGAAAAACCAGGAAAATTCTCATTTTTTCTGCATCGAAAATTTCAACTTTATTTTCTACCCAGAATTTTTCTTTTTTTCATCCATTCACGAATCACGCCATTCTCGTTAATATCGCGACATTTCATAATTATTTATTCAACCTTCGTTCGAGCTTTTCCACAATCAAAACTCGCGTTAGAAATTGCTACGGTCCTTTGCGTTAAAAGTACAAAAAAAATAAAACCGTTACAATGTTAAGAAGAAAAAAAACGAGTGAGACCGAGGCAGAAGTTAAAAAGTTGAAAAATCCAACGAAATGAGAAGGAAAGAGCAAAAAGAGGAGAAAAAATTTGTTTCTGCTCGCAAGTCCTCGACACACTGATCCTCTCGCAATAAGGGAGTTTAGTTATTATCGTACTATGATTGTTATTGTTGAAGCCTCGTTATCTTAATCCTATTAATTATCATTGAATATTTAAGTCGCCCCGTTGTGTCAGTTTTTCCCCCGAACGTCGACACGTCCACGTGAAAAAAAAGTTGCAAAAAAAAACAAAATGCACGTGAATTTCTTTATTTTTCCAATTTCGATTCGATTTTTATGATTTTGACGTCGTTTCGTTTCGGTACCGAAAGAAAAAATGAGAAACTACGATAATTGAGGTAAAAAATAAAATGCTGCAGAAAATGAGAGAAAAAAAGGGGGAAATTGAAATAGAGCAAAGCCAGAGCCGTATTTTTAAGACGTGTACGTCACCGCTCCGTCTGTACCATTCAATACACACGCATACAATATATAAATATATATATACAAAAGGAGAATACAAAAAACATCTGTACTATACTAGAATCTACAATAGAAATGACGGTGAAGTTTGCATCGTTGGAATGCAACGAGATTCATGAATTTTGTGGCAAAACTCTTGATAAAAATGTACAATCTTATTAAAATGATAAAACGATCGATTTTTGCGGCCCAACAAGAATATAAACTCGAAAAATTTCGATGTTTTATAAAATTCAACAAATTATCAATAAAAATGAGTATTTTTCGTTGCATTCCAACGTTGCCAACTTCAGCCTCATGCTTAAATGACGTTGAAGTTTGCATCGTTGCAATGCAACAAAATTCATGAATTTTGTGGCAAAACTCTTGATAAAAATGTACAATTTTGTTACAATGATAAAACGATCGATTTTTGCGGCCCAACAAGAATAGAAACTCGAAAAATTTCGACGTTTTATAAAATTCAACAAATCATCAATAAAAATGAGTATTTTTCGTTGCATTTCAACGTTGCGAACTTCAGCCTCATGCTTAAATGACGTTGAAGTTTGCATCGTTGCAATGCAACGAAATTCATGTATTTTGTGGCAAAACTCTTGATAAAAATGTACAATCTTATTAAAATGATAAAAAAATCGATTTTTGCGGCCCAACGAGAATATAAACTCGAAAAATTTCGATGTTTTATAAAATTCAACAAATCATCAATAAAAATGAGTATTTTTCGTTGCATTCCAACGTTGCAAACTTCAGCCTCATAAATAGAAAAGAAACGACAGGAAAAATCTACGATACATAAAACTTTGCTGCATGTACATACGACGGTACGTACAAAATGGCAATTGTTGAGGATTCGTCATGCCTTTAACGAGGCTCGCGAGAAGTATTGAGCAAGAGCCACGAGGTTCGAGCGATTGCGAAGGGAAAATGAAAATATTCGAGAAAACTCGATGCGCTGAGTGCGAAGGGACTAATTCTACAAATTAATTTGGATCGCTTTGTAAAACTTGCTGGTGGATTCGCCTCCGACGAGTTTGCGGCCCCCACGACGGCAGACACACTCGGAATATTGTATTCAGCAGGAATGAGCTAAAGGAACGGAGAATTGCGGGATAAAAGTTAATTGTACATTGCCCTTATGCTTTATTCTTTGATTCGTTGTATTTAAAGGAGAGGTAAATAATAATTACCTTAAATATCAGAAGACTGTACAAAAAAACGAGGGAAAACTAAAAAAAACGAGAGAGACTCGAGAGATTCGTTTAATTCGAAACTTTTTCACATCCCATTTTGTTAACGCTTGTTTTTTTCTTGGATAACGAGAGTGAGAGAGAAATATTATTGAGAACGACCCAACCAACGATGTATTTATTTATTTATTTATTTCTTCCCTCCCGATCATTTTTCGCCGACGTCGTTTTTTCCCTCCGAGCCTCGTTGCTCTCCATTTTGTTTTCGCATCGTTTTTCCGAGCCTCGAACGTCTTTTCGAGACTCTTGAGACCCACGAAGCAAAAATCGACGCGAGAAAAATGAAAAATTGCTAAAAAAGCAAAAAAAATTGAAAATTTATGGAAAATACTGAAAAACGCGCGTTTGTCGCTTATCACCGGGACCTTTTATCGTTGCATTGTACCTGCGTGTGAATCCGTACGTGTGTAGGTCAAAAGACACTTGAAAATTATATTATTATTGCTATTATTCCTATTATTATTAGGGCGTGATGTATAAAAGTTAAAAAACGACGAAAACGAGTCGATATTTCCACACGATCGCGTTCGCTGGCGAAAATGATTGGACGAATCTCTGCAAGGAATTGTCGCTGAATTATCATTAATTATTATTATTATTATTATTATTATTAATTATTAGTTATTAATCGATTAAATTTCGTTTTATTCGCCGCCACACTCTCACGATTCATCCGATCGATTGTGTTTGTGGAAATTAGGAAATAAATAAAGAGAATCCTCGAGATGTATACTTTCAGATAATAAACATACGTATTGCTGTAAAATCCAATTTTTCACATTTTTAGCCATTTTTTTATGCCATTTCCTAGTTTTTCTTCATTTTTTTTCCTACGAGAGTCGCGAATTTTGATTTTTTTGTTTTTTTTTACGCAAATTTGACGTTTTTTGACGTCGCAGCGACTTTGAATCGATCTCACGGGGAAATGGGTCGGGGAAATTGATTTCATGGTGGATTTTTAATTTCTAGGATTTTTTGCCTTTCCAATGGTCCCTGATCGAAGAAAATCCGTTCGGGCAATCTCGAGAAATTCAATATTTTAGATTTTGCCCGAACGCTCGACTGCAGCGAGGGCAGAGACGACGATTTTTCTTACCGGCGATCGCTACGGCGTTCGGACTCGAAAATCCTCACGCGGCGATCGAGGATCAAGCAGGAAACTGGCGAAACGCAATTGGAACGTTACCGAGCGACGATTTCGACGTGCTGGGGAAAAAATTGGGGAAAATGAACGAAAATTCAAACGAGGACGAACTTTGATGGTATTTTTTATTTTTTCATCGATTTTTTTTACAACAGTAATTTATACACGCAAATGAACGGCGTAATTTTTTCGAAATTGTTCCTCCGAGCTGTATTTTTATTTTGTTTCGCGTGCAGAATTTTTCTTCGTCGTTTTATTGTTTTCAAATTTCGTTCATTCCGTCCTCTCGCCGAAAATTCCGATCGACCGAGACTCCAACGTCTCTAACGCACGTGGGCTGTAAGGAGTAAAAAAATAATTATTGTCAATATTTTCGTCACTGGCGCACACAGAAATTTCAACATTTTGTGAGACACAGCGTATGGAATGAATTTTTTTAAAAAACTGGCCAATTTTCCATTTCCAAGGGTGAAAATTGGGTCTAGGAAAATTTTCCTTGCTTTCTTGCAATTTTCTCAGACTAATTTCTCATTTTCTACAGTTTTCCAGTTTTTTTCTCGACTGAATTAATGCTGAGGGGGAAAAATGAATTTTTTTTTCAATGAAACGATGTAAAAACAAGATTGCGAGTGCACAACCACTTAGTAGGTACGCCAGCATGAAAAATGATGGGAATTTTAACCCCATAACGGTAACGTGGAGACAAAAACGATTCCGGACGTTCTTTTTATGGTTTTACCGAGTTTTTGATGGATTTTTCGACTCTGAGCAAAATTGCCCCGGGGCACGTGATTCTGCATTAAAAAACGAAAAGAATGAGCCCAAGTTGGGCGTTTTACGTTGAATTTTACGGGAGATATGAATTTTTCAAAATTGGCCTCATTTTTGGGCCCAGATTGACGAAATAAGGCGCGAAAAAATGAAGTTACCGTTTTAGGGTCAATTTCGGCGGGGACGACTTTGTCCTGAAATGAGTTAATTCAACAAAATGATGCGACGATGAAGTAACATACAATGCTCCGTAAGGCACGTCGTCAACCGATGACGATTTCGGGACTTTTCACTGTGGGAAATACGTTTGTTTAATTTTTAATCAAAAGTTATGCTTTTTTTGTGTTTTTTCCTCTCGATTATTCAATCGCGTCAGTGACAATTATTACGCATATTATTCACGTGGGTCAAACGGGTTTAAACAGTAAAAACTCGTTCTGGATCGAACTGCAACTCTTTTGCCTTCGAGACACTAAAAATTGAATTTTGTCCACGTCGATTTTTCGTTGAACACGTAAAACTAAACATTTTTGGATAATTTCAGGGTTTTCGTTATTTTGACGATATTTTTCATTTCTAACGCAACCGTCAGCAAAATTCACGATCGGAATGACAAAAATTGACTTTTCAAAGAAACTTTCCAGAATATTTCTTGCTGCAATGACAAAAATTTGTTATTTTTCGAAAAAAACGTTCAGGCGAACAGAATTTTCTCTTCTACCGAACCGAGCAGGAAATTCGATTTTCTCGAATCTCAAAAATTCCCTCATTTCAAGAAAATTCAAAGGAAAGAGAATTTTGAATTTCGAGATTTAAAAAAAAATGAAAATTGACCTTGGAATGGCAAAAATTTACTTTTCGAAGAGACTTTCCAGAAAATTTCTGGCTGCGATGACCAAATTTTCGTGATTTTTCTATAAAACCTTTTTTTTCTGTCATTCGTTGCGGGCGTTGGGAAATTTTGAATCGGCAACAAGAGTTACAATTCTCGAAGGAGGAAAGTGGATTTTTTGTTCGTTTAAATCACCACACGAATATTTTGCTCACTTTCGTTTTCAATAATTGTACCACGGCTTGGTAAAGTGAAATCGTGGAACGGGCTGCGAATAGTAAACGTAATTTTTTCCTGAAACGAAGAATGCACAAGTGTTTTCAAAGCTGCCCAATGACATAACAAATTTCGTTGAATTTCCCTGGGAAATTGGAGAAAAATCGATTTTTTCCTAAAAATCGTCGATGGGCCAATAAAAAAAAAAAACTTTTCAAATGCCTAGAGACGTGAAAAATGGGATGATTTCGCAGACACCACGAAAAGCTCATTCAATACCGAGCAAAAAATCTACAAGTTGAACAAAAAATCAAGAAATTACGATAAAAACGATGAAAGCAACAAAATTGCAAACTAAAAGTCCACTAAATATTTCGGCGACTGAAAGAGTGAAAAATTAAGTGTTGAAACGACCTAAACTCATGCTTTTTAAAGCTCAGCGAATAATTACGAAAATACAGCGCGCATGAAGGCCAAAATAAAAAAAACATTGACGTTTACGAAAAAAAAAAACGATTTTTTTTGTACCATGTTATCAAGAGCCCTTTCGCTTTAGTTCGCATAGGAATTGCTCTACAAAAACGTTCTCGCAAAACGATCGTACTCCGATTCTGAAAAGTGAAAAAAATGCGAAGGAAGCGCTGGTCAGAGTTAAAATTCAGTTGGCTCATTAAAATCGAGTATTTTCATTAATTTTTTCAAATTCCACAAAATTCCCGCGAAAATTTCGAATTTTAGTTGAAAAAAAAAAAAAGTTAATTTTATCAAAAAATCTTGGAAATTCGGATAAATCGAGTCCTGATAAAAAAAAGTTGATAAAAAACCGATTTTCGGCTTTAGATCGTCCGGTATTTCGAGAAAAGCTGAAAAAAAAAATTTCGGGTCTCACAGACCCAGTGTGTCTACCGAGGGGTCAATGTCGTAAAATTAATGAATATAATTTTTCCAAAGTGGCACAAAATTCCCGCGAAAATTTCGAATTTTAGTTGAAAAAAAAAAAAAAAGTTAATTTTATCAAAAAATCTTGGAAATTCGGATAAATCGAGTCCCGATAAAAAAAAAGTTGATAAAAAATCGATTTTCGGCTTTAGATCGTCCGGTATTTCGAGAAAAGCTGAAAAAAAAATTTCGGGTCTCACAGACCCAGTGTGTCTACCGAGGGGTCAATGTCGTAAAAATAAGGGAAATCCATGGAAAACTCACCGAAAGGCCTCAGAGGGTGTCGGCTCCAAAGATAATTACGCTTCACCGGACTCAAATAACTGTCCCTTAGATAGAACGGGGTGCTCCATTGCGCGTAGCTCGGGATGTACGGAGCCATGCACGGATACCACCAGGGGTCTCTGGTGAATGCGCTGACCGGTGCAGTCGGCGTTGGCTCGAGCATGTCGTTCAACGTCTTTCTCGATAGGAATGAGGGCCATCTCGTTGGCGATAAATCGTCCAATATGTTACCTGAATCGTCGATTTTTTTCAGTCATTTATCGTATTCGCGATTGGCCAGAGACGAGGCTTATTTTTTTGGCGCGAAATACGAACCGTGAAGGTCAAAGAGTGGTTTGGTGAGGGCCGGGCTCCTGTGACGCGAGAGCAGCGGTTCGGGGCTGGGGTAAAGCCTGTCGATATCGGCCAATCGGTCTAAATGATCGTTCCATGCTTTGGTCGAGTCGTACGGCTCTGGCGGGAAATTCAAATCGTTATATTTTTCATAATCTCTCGTTTCGGGCGCGCAGATCGCGGGCATGATAAAAATGGCGATTTTTTCTATTGGCGAATTCTGCTGTGTCGTTAAATCACCGATAATCGCGAATTAAGTGTACAAAAGACAGATTCAAAGTAACAAAGAACACAACGAGGGCTTGCAGCGCGGTCGTCCATCGGTTTCCGAGCTTTTCGTGACACTGAACGTTTTTCGCGCACGCTTTTTTACCTCCTTCGCGATCGAACCGTCCGAATTATAAACTTTCGGCTTTCTGCCCGCTAAAAAGCTTCGTGTACGTGTTAACGGTGCTTGGAATGTTACGTACGAGTAAAAAGATTTTTGTTGGTAATTGGTCCAAACCATGCAACGAATACGAAACAATAACATCGAGGATCAGCGAAGCGGTGCGCGCGCATGCAAAACGAAGCGGAAGAATTTTTGCCCGCGCGATATCGTTTGATTCCGCGGCAACGAAAAAATTCAACAAATTTCGGTAATTTTTCATTGATAATCTTGAATGTCAAAGGATTTCACGATCGATCCGATTTCCGGTGGGTTTTGAGTGTAGAATTTTTTGTCGAGTTGCAAATAAATGAGAACATTTTCGATTTCTACTTCGCTGCCGAGTCGCCAGAGGGCGGCAGCGTACGGGACAACTACGAAAGCCGGTTTTTGTCATATATCCATTCGTTTGTTTGTGTTTTTTACAGCGAGAAGCGAGAGTGGATAAAAATATTGAAAAAAAGTGTTTTGTATCGTGATACTGACCTTTCGGACAAAATCTCGTGACGATATCCGCTCGTGAATTCTTCGCGAATCGCGTATCCCCCAAACCCCCATTTCCGCCATCTTTCTTTTCGATATTTCCGTCTCGCAGTCCAAGCGTCCGTGCGTGAGCGTTTTCGTGTGTGTTTCATTTCTAATGAAGTTTCTACTTGTCGGCTTTACGAGTGAGATTTCAAACAATCAATACTTATCGCAACGTGACTCGTCTCCGGTACGAAGATTTCGTCCAAGACTTCACAGGTCGCAATATGCGGCGGGCCGCGGAGGCGGAAAACGTGTTCGGCTCGAAAACTCTGTTTTTCTCTTCCCAATTGCGTTTTTCAGGTTAAATCTTATCGCTAGGCTAATCGTAACGTTTCGTTTCGTCCTGATCGCGCGCGCGCGCACGTGCGAAAAAAGCCGAACACGATTTTTCGTCTCCGAATCGTTGATTTCGGCACCAAAAAAAAAAAAAACAACTAAAACGTCGATTCTAAAATCTGGAAAAGTTCGTTCGTACATTCGTGTATAACCGAGGCGAAAAGTGCTGCTTGGCCGAGATTAGAAGTGGGTTTTGCTAGGCTCAAGCTATGTAAAAATAATCGACATTCGATTAAGGGGCTTTCGGGTAATCGAAAGGGACAGAGGAATAAAAAAAAAAGAGTAAAAAACATGCCATTTCCTGAAAAAGACAGAAATTTTTGGAATTCGAGCAAAGCTAAATGTGTTTTTTTTATCTTTTTCTCAATTATTACGACTCTACGCGTGTTTTTTTTTTTTTTCAAATTTCCCGCGCATTGCAATCGTACACGATGTTAGTAACGCCATGTTGTTTTTCTTCTTTTCGTGCGTATTATTCAGTGCAAATCGATATCGAAATGAGAAACGATCGTTGCCACGTGCGAATGTGTCTCTCTCGGTAGCGAATCCCGCGAAAAAGCGTCGAGTCGCGTCGCGAGGGCGCTGCAACCCGAAAAGAGCGATAAAAATGAGGAAAAAAAATGACATACAAGTTTGGCACATTTTGGCAGTGTCAAAATTTCGTCAAAATTTCTAGCTTTTTCAAGTTTGGCGGCCATTGAAAAATCCTGTGTGCGGTGTGCAAATTTTTCTTTAATACTCGACCAATCTCGGCCACACTTGTATTCATGTGTGTATATATTTTGGAAATTCCTCAAAAACATCGAAAATTCATTCATTCGC
Source organism: Diadegma fenestrale (assembly GCA_037043255.1). Taxonomy (NCBI): domain Eukaryota; kingdom Metazoa; phylum Arthropoda; class Insecta; order Hymenoptera; family Ichneumonidae; genus Diadegma; species Diadegma fenestrale. The sequence goes on from CM073317.1 coordinate 14,688,982, forward strand.
CCATTCTCACCAAGTTTTTTTTCATTTCCACTAAAATTTCGATAAAAAATCGGCTTTTTGCCGGAAACGTTCAAAATATTATGTGGCCCGATCGTATCGTTGGGTAATGGCGGTTAAAGACCTCGTTAAGCACCGTCGCGAATGACTTGGGTGGCTCGTGCCTGATGATCGAGAAGAAGGGGGGATGAGCCGCAGCCGCAAAAGCCTCGGCGTTTCCCCACAGCTCGGGATAAGCTCTCGTATTTTTAAGGCATCGAATTTTCATTATATCACCAAATAATGCGCGCTCTCTGTTTTCCCACTTGCGTATTATTTGTCGTTGTTTCAGATCGCTCGATTCCGTCAGCTGACGCAGATATCGCCATTTTCCAGGAAAATCTCCTACACAAATTTTCAAAATTGTTTCCTCTTTCTTTTTTTCCAAAAATATTGTCCAATTTTTCCATTTTTTTCCCAAAAAAATCACTTTTCCCAAAAAAAAAAATTTTTCCCAAAAAAATGAATTTTCTCAAAAAAATAATTTTTTCGATGTTTTTTTTTTATGACCAAAAAAGCGTCCCGGATTTTTCAATTTTTCAATTTTTTTTGCAAAAAAATAGTTTTTCCCAAAAAATAATTTTTTCGATGTTTTTTTTATGATCAAAAAAGCGTCCCGGACCAAATTCATGAAAGATTTTCGTGAATGAGACTGAAACGGAATGAGCGAAACCACAAAAATATGAAACAAACTGATTTAGACTCGATGATGCGTACGAGAGTTGAAAAAATTGCGTGAAAAACTAATGAACTCGATTTCTCGCACAAACAATAAACAATTTCCAACATTAATGACCAAAACTCACGATTTCATGCGTCGTGGACGAAAATAATGCAACTCGATGCCTTTCGTGCCCCCATTTCCTCAAAAATCTCAATTTTTTTTTACTCCACATTCGAAACGATCGAAATTTCGTCATTTTGTCAAACGCACTCGCGCACACACACAACCTGATGGCGAAAAGTTTGTCAGATCTGTATAAAAACGATGATGGTGATGGAAACAGATTTTTGTGTACTAATAATTTTTTTAAGGCATTAGGCTCGCCACATCTGCCTCCAAAAAGTTGCCTCAAAAAATGAATTTTCCAAAATCTTCGATAGAAAATATAAAAAAAAAATTTGGAAATTTTGAAAAATTCATGACTCAAGTTTGCATCGTTGGAATGCAACGAAATTCATTTTTCTATTTGGCAAAAATAATTATTTAAATGGAGAATGTAATTACGATGATAAAATGATCGATTTTTGCCATTCAAAAAGCATATCGGCTCGAAAAATTTGCATGACATTAAAAATTGAACGAATCTTCAATAAAATTCAATATTTTTCGATGCATTCCAACGTTGCAAACTTCAGCATCATATTTTTGATGATTCTGAAGTTTGCATCGTTGGAATGCAACGAAATTCTTTTTTCTATTTGGCAAAAATAATTATTTAATCGGAGAATGTAATTACGATGATAAAATGATCGATTTCAAGCCCCAAAACGCATTTCGGCTGGATAAATTTGGATGATATTGAATCCTGAACAAATCATCAATAAAATCAGACATTTTTCGTTGTATTCCAACGTTGCAAACTTCAGCATCAAAAAAAGGAAAGATTGGGCGAGTCTATTGCCTTAATGGACACTTGGATAAAAGATTAGAAATTAAATACGAATGTAGAGGTAACTTCAGACAATCATAACGAGCCAGATATTAATTAAATCATGTGATAATTATATTTCGTAATAATGGTAATAATATTCATCATAATAATGATAATAATAATAATAGTAGTAATAATAATAACAGTAACAGTAACGGTAATAATAATAATAATAGTAACATCAAAAACAACGGGAAGAACGACAATAAACGTTTATCTCCGACGATCAAACGCGAACGAGTAAATTTGAATTTCAGCATCGTCGAAAAATGAAATTTTCGCTTTTTTTCGTAATTTTCATTCAAATCTTTGCCCAATTTTTCCAGGGACGAAAATTCCATTGATTTTTTGAATGGAAAACTGGAAAATTGAATCGTGGTCGAAATTTTTTTTTTTTCAGCTCCAACGATGCGAAAATTTGGATTTATCGTCGAGGACCAGAGTTTTAATCAATCATCGGGTTTTAATGCGGATGATGGACGTACAAACGATGCTGGTCGAGGTTTTTCGTTCGGTTAGTTATGCGACAGTAACGTAACGTAAAAATCTCATATTTCTTGTTTCCTTTTAATAACACATGAGGATGAACAGATTTTGAGAGTGAAAATAAAGTTTTGTTGAAAAAAATGGATATTTTGGTGGATTTAATGTTTTTTTTTGGAAAGCAGAAAACTTTTGTCACTGCAGCGAGAAATATTCGAAAAAGTCTCTCCGAAAAGTCAATTTTTGTCTTTTCGATCGTAAATTTCGCAGACAGTTTCGTTAGAAATGAAAAATATCGTCAAAATTACGAAAATTTTGAATTCATCCAAAAATTTTCAGTTTATCGTGTCCAGAATAAAAATATCCACGTTTTTTGACAAAATTCGATTCTCAGCGCCATTGGGACGAACTCGTAATCACGATATGAGAGGTGCAAATATTTAATGTATATATGGCGATCATATATGCAAAGATATGTTGCTCGAAGTGGTGTCGGGCTCAAAAATCCGCAGAAAACTGGCCGAGAAAAAATTTCATCGTACCGAAACGTGAAAATCGAAAAAAATCATGTTAAAAATAATTTTTAGCAATTTTTCTGTTTCAACGTTTCGATCAGCGATAAAAATGAATTTCTCGATTCCGATTTTTTTGCTGCGTTGAGCTCTGGCATTTTAATCGATTCGCTTTTTTGGCATTTTTTCTTGTTCTTATCCACCCGTCGTTTCTAGATTTAATTTCGTATTCATTTTCTCTTCGAATTGGGCTCGCGCGATCCGCCTCGATCGATTTATCGCGACGTCGTGTTTTTTTTTCCTTCCATTTATTTTTTTTTCATTTTTTCGTATTTTCTGGATTTTTCGCGCTTTTTTTTTGGGTTTACTCGGTTTTTTGCGTTTATCAGTACCTACCCGGGTTGAAGCGCTCGACTGGCTTGTACTGGTGAGGATACAGTTGTCTCGGAGAGTAGCCGTAGATCTCGCGATGTACCGGAAGGTATCTGTGGAGAACACAAAGTTTTATGACTCTGAAGTTTGCAACGTTGAGATTCACCGAAAAACATTTTTTCTATTGATTATTTATTGAATTTTGAAAATTTGTGGCAATTTTTTGAGTCGATTGAGTTTTTCGATCGCAAGACAGAATCGCAGAGTTGCAAACTCTGAAGTTTCGAACACGTTGAGATTCAACGAAAAACATTTTTTCCATTGATTATTTATTGAATTTTGAAAATTGTGGCAATTTTTCGAGTCGATTGAGTTTTTTGGTCGCAAGAAAAAATCGTTTTATTGGCCGGAGCAAATATTGAATAATAATTATTGGCTCTGCTGAAGAAATAACAGAATTTCGCTGCATTCCAACGATGCAAACTTCAGGTTCATCGCAGTCTTTCCAGTCCCCGTTTTTTTTCTCCACCATTTTTCCCGGATTCTGACCATTTTTTTCAAACCCTCCACGAATTATGCGATTTTTTATGGCGATTTGGATCGTGCGGATCTTTTTTTGTCTGGGGACTCGAATTTCCGAGTTCGGAGCGAAAAAAATGGACGAAAATTCGGAAAAATTCTCCGTTGGGTTGATTTTTTTTTCATTTTTGAATGAAATGTTTGAAAAACGAGATTTTTGAGAAAAAAATGTCGCTCGGGTCAAAAAAACCCATAAAATCCATGGAGATCCTATTTCACGAATTTGGAGTGAAAAAATCTTGAAAAATCTTGGAATTCTCTTGATTGAGTTTCATTTCGAAATGGAATTTGAATAAAAACACAAAATTTCCGAAAAAAAGTGCCGTCAGGTCTAAAAGCCCCACAAAATCCATGGGGGCCCGGATTTCCCGAATTCGGAGTGAAAAAATCTCGAAAAATTTTGAAATTCTCTCGATTGAGTTTCATTTCCAAATGCAATTTGCATAAAAAGACAAAATTTCCGAAGAAATTGTGTCGCCGGGTCAAAAAGACCCACACGATCCGCCGGATTCCATAAAAACAGGAATTTCCGAGCCCCGAATCCCCCCTGACCCGCATTACCCCCGCGCCCGACTAACCTGTATCCCGGTACGTTGATGCGATCGGCAGCGTGAAGAGGATTCTCGAAGATGGATTTTCCATAGGGCCACGACGAGGAGTGGAGCTCTGGAAAATCAGAACGGAAAATTCCACGTGGTCTGTGGGTATGTTCCGGTGCCCTCATGTCGTCGGTGCCTTAAAAAAAAAAGAAAATTTTTCATTCAATCAAAAAATCAATGCCACCATGATTTTTTAACGATTTTTTGCAAAGATCGAATTTCTCTCCGAGAAAATCGTTTTTTTTTTTCAAAAACTCACCCTTGAGGGCGCGTACGTAGCTTTGCCAGAATTTGGCTTTTTTGGTGATGGGCTCGTTGCGCCCAATCATGGCGAGGTTGCTCCTGAATCGCGCGTCCATCTTTTCCCTCTACACCTGATTCTTTTACTGCTACTTTCACGTTCGTTCGCTACAATCGAATTAAATCCCAAATTGGTCAATAATTAATGAATAATTGATTAATTAATTAATTAAAATTAATGGAGTGACGAAATTTCTATAAATAAATCGCGAAATTTCGAAAATGTTGCCTAAAAATATGAAAATTTTATTCGCCAAGATTTGCCACTGCCAAAAGTTGATCGCGAGTCTCGATTTCTCGCATCCGGTTCGGATTCATCAGTGCCGCACGGTCGATTATTTTTCTTTGCGCAATTCCTTCATTTCTACTCTCTCTCTCTCGCGCTCTCGAACTAAAAGCTGTTTAATTTAAGAACCACGCGCCTCGATTATGCGCGGCTTTTTGTATCGCACATTTTCGGCCTCGAGTCTCGGCGCTTTCCTTTTCCTCGTTCGTCCTCGTAAAGACCCCGATAGAAGCGAAAAAAAAATTTTTTTTTGCTTTTTTTTTTTTTTTTAGAATCGTTTTTCGGTTTTTTCGAAAAATCTTCATCGACGGATTTTGATTTTTTTAGTCAAGATTTGTCATTCTCCAAAGCAAAATGCACAAAATTGTTAGTTAACAAACAATTATTTATTTATTTATTGTTAAGTTTTGATAACAAATTTTGGATCGGAAAAAATCGGTCGCGGCGAATCGCTCTCGATTGGAGAGGGTCGAGGGGCAACGGGATCGCGCGCACGAGCCACCCACGCGCATTCAAAGTGTGACGCAAGCTCGAGAGTTCTGGATTTCGCGGCCGGTCGGTGTGTTTTCTATTTTTGAATTCGCTCGGGCGTTTGCTCGCGGCCGAGCCGTTTTTAGTCGGAAACAGGTGGACATCCAAGTTTCTACTCTCTTAACCCTGCTCGCTCGCGCATCCCCTTCTAAAATGTCCCACGATCCGCGACGTCGCATACAGAATTCCCGTCCGCACCCTGACTTTGACCGATTTTGCCCCCTCCCTCAGCCCCTTTCTCTCGCGCGCTCTATTTTCCCCGTCTAACGCGACCTCCTCGCTTTCTAAACTTGCCCGCCGCGCGCCCATTGATAATGACCCGATAATTTCTCCCTGCGCGTCCCCAACGAGCCCAGAAATACCGATCAACCGGAAAAAGCCCCAAAAACGCGAAAATTCTCGAAGAAAATTCATTTTTTTACACTTTTTTGTCATTGCAGCGAGAAATATTCTCGAAAATCTCTCCGAAAAGTCAATTTTGTCATTCCAATCGTAAATTTTGCAGACACTTTCGTTGGAAATGAAAAATATTGTCAAAATAACGAAAATTTTGAAAATTTCCCAAAAATATTTACTTTTTTGAATTATTTATCGAATTTCGAAAATCTTGCCAATTTTTCTTGCCGATCGATAAAAGTTGATCCGCGTTTATTTTTTTTTTTTTGAGATTTTGTTTGTAAACTCGAGCTGGCGATGAAGCGTCAGGTGGAATTTATTTGGGGCTTATAAATCGAGTCCCTATCGCGGAGCAGCCGCGGAGTCACGTGGCTCGTGTCTCGGAAATTGCAGACACGAGGATCGCCACGAATTGATCGATCGGCTTTGGAGTTGGGAACGAAAATGTATTGAATCGCTGGGCGGAAACATGTGCCCGCGTAATTATCTCTCGACTCGATCTCGCAGCGCGTCGAGCTGTTTTCACTTAAAATCCCTTTTAAAGACTCCGACGTGTTTATACACAGACATATTAACGTTTATATTTATTACGAGTGTTGACTCGAGGGCTAATCGAGCGAGAAAGGCGTCGGCTTATATCGTAACTTTTCTAAATATAATGGTTGCGTGGTCAAGCGAATAATCTGGGGCATCGATCCAAAAACCGAAATACATTTTGGCCCACGTTTATCGAACGAGAACTCTATGCCATAGCAAACACGCTCAAGACGAGAAATTTAGCGAATTATTATTGATCCCGATCCTCCCGAATCGTCATTCGCCATTTTTCCCAACATTCCGATTCTATTTTTTTGCTCGATTCCGAGATAATTTGAAAACCCAGCGATTTTTTTCAATTTATAATCAAAATCGCTCGGTAAAACATTTTTCGGTCAATTTTCGCAATAATTTGAAAAAAATTGTCGACAAATTTACCGAAAAATGTTTTAAATTATTAAAATATTAATTAATTAATATAATTATTATAATTATTAATTAATCAATTCAATTAAATTATTAAAACATTTTTCTGTAAATTTTTCAACATTTTTTTTCAAAATTATTGTGTCGAAAAATTGTAATCAAAATCGCTCGGTTTTCAAATTGTCTCGGAATCGACCAATTTTTATTTTACTTATTAGGCCATTTTTTTTTTTTATTGGGAACGAAAGAATTTTTTTTTTCAATTTTTCAGAATTTTCGTCCTTAATTTCGTTTTTTTGTGTAATGAATTTTGATTTTCTCGAAATTTCCGAGACGTCGATTCGTTTCCCCCTCTTTTTCTCTATTTACGAACGAGCATGAATGGGAAACAGGAAAGATTGGTTTAGACTCGAAAATGCCTGTTGGACGGGAAGTAATTGAATGGCAAGTTTATTATTCGACTTGGCAAAAGATCGTTTGTAAATTTGTGGGTCAGTATAACGCGCGTTCGTGTGCGGTTGGGAATTCCTCGAGAAGCCTCGGGAGCGACGAGACGAAAGAAAAAACAGGGGATGCGCGAGGGTTGGACGCGAAGTTGACTCGAAGAAGAAACCGAGTCGCTCTCTCTTTTTTTTTCTCGCTTCGTCTTGATGATCGCGCGTCTCTGGCGTCACTCGAGAGCTAACGACTATTCTTGGCTCGTCGGGGAGTAAAATTAAATGGCGAAATCGCGGCGCTCGTTCTTTCGTGTTAGAATTACATAAGAGACTCGAATGAACAATCGTTGCCAATTATTATGTGCCAAAACGTGAGAGACCGAGATTTCGACACTCAAAACTCAAAGCCCAAAACTTAATTAGCCAAAAAAGAGTAAAATTTTCTTCATTTTTAGTAAATAAATAAAATAGAAGTGAAAAAAAATGAAAATTTGAAAAAAATCTCGAATTGGCTTCTCGCAGGGAAAATTTTTTTGTTGGAAACGTTTTTCTCGAAAAATCACAAAAATTTTGTCATTGCAGCGAGAAATATTCTGGAAAGTCTCTTCGAAAAGTAAATTTTGCTGACAGTTGCGTTAGAAATGAAAAAAATTGTCAAAATAACGAAAATTTTGAAGATGACGAAAAAATTCAGTTCAATTTCGACGTTTTTTGAAAAAATGGATTTTTTTTCTGGTCACGGTCGACGAAAAGATTTTTTTTGAAAAATTACACGAATTTTTGTCGTAAATTTCGCTGACATTTGCTAATTTTGAAATTATCCAAAAATATTTAGAGTTGGATCAAAAAATAGACGTTTTTCGACAAAATTTCATTTTTAGTCTGACAGTTTGTCGCGGGGGACGAGGATGGTGTAAAGAAGAAAAAAAACACAACGACAAATCATTCAGTCTCGGAGGATGCGGTTAAGCAGCATTTTTTATATTGTTATTATTTTTTTGTTTATAAATATCGTTTATTCGTATTTTTGGTTGTGTTTTAAAAAATATATTATTCATACATAAACAAGCATTAGTAGCAGAAAATTTGCGAACACAAAAATTCGATCGTTGGATCGATCGTTGGGTTAGCACGTCAATTCTGATATACGACTTGGTTTCTCTGTTTTTCTCCTCGCGATCCAGTCGAAAAGTATCGTAGACGACGCTGCGCACCAGATTTTTCCTCTCGATCCTCGAGGGAACGAAAAAAAGTCGCTTTTCTCGTCGAATCACTCGCGCGATTATTCGAATTTCCTATCAATCAAAATTGCCAAAAACGAACGCGCGAAAATTCTGCGATTTTTTGGATTTTTATTAAAAATTGTGCAAAATTTGAAAAAAATTTACGATTTTTTTCCTTCAACGCCGTTGACACTAGAAATGGCGCGCGATAGAGAAATAACGAGAGAGAGAGAGCGAGAAAAAGATTTCAAGGCACCCGACACCGCCCCGAGATTAAAAAAAAAAAATTTCCATTTTTTTTTTTCTATTATTCAAACATTTTCGTACTCAAATCGCTGCCGCTTCGATATGAAGATAAAGAGTGAATAATAAAATAGTCGTTGGCGTTTGGTCGAGATCGTGGCTCGAGCGATCTTTGAATTTACCTAGATTCGGATGACCGTTCGGTTCGGGGGTTGGACCTTACACTGGCCGTAAGCTGCCAAAAAGCTCCCACTAGTATCTTGCCTCGTGCCTCAGCGCCACACCGCGGTAACAATTATCAACGACTCCGAGACATTTATGGCAACCCCCGCACTTATCCCACGTCCAACGATTCGCCAACTAAATATTTCCAACTAAAATTCACTCTCTTTCTCAAAGTCTCTTCAAATTTCTCTTCCCGAAAGAAAACAACATTTCAAGGGTTTCCTGCGACGCTTGAAGGCCGCAAAAGCTCCACGAAATTTCATCAAATTTCAAAATCTTTTTCGTAAATCTTCCCATCGTCGTATCGCATGCATTTTTGAATTTTGCCAATTTTTTTCTTCTCTGGAATTTTGAAGTACGAATTATACTCATGGGGATCGATCCAATGGGTTTTTATATTGTTTTTGTTATAAACAAAAAACATGGGGGACTCCTCTCGGCGAGCGTCTTGGCGTGCTCAATGCAGATGCTATTTTTATTTCTGTATTCGAGTCACTCGCGACTCACTTATGCACTCTCACACATTTAGACTCTCCCGGTGGTATATTTATTTTCAAATCGGCCACGGTCAAACTTTTGTCTCTCTCTGACACAGCGAGAGAGTCTCGTATTTTGCGTGTAGTAAATAAATGAAAAAATGGAGCTACAAAATGACGGGCAATTTTTCAGGCACGAAGAATCTTTTTCAACGAGATTTTGGGAGCGATTAGGCCTGGAAAGTTGATCCGAAACCTTGTGAACGAAAAGTTGATGAAAATCACGTTATTTTGGAATCTCTGAAAACGTCCAAAGGAATTCCCTCGCTATAGACTTTTGTTTAGCCAAAGCAACGAATATTTTGTTTATTATGATTGCGATCCCAGGCTCCTTGCTCTGCAGGTCATTGAGTAACCGAGCAGCGCGGGTGCTGGGGCAAGATGAGCTTGCGCCAGACATTTTTTCGAGCGCTTGACCTACTTGAAACCCGCAGATGCAAGAACGCGAGGGTTAAGCCTGAAAATTTGGCTGAAACATTGAAATTTGGAATTTTCTCCTTGGCAGGGTCAACCTCGAAGAATTTTCTTTCCAGACTCCATTTTTCTGCCTCGAAATACGAAGCAGAATCCTTTTTTTTCAATTTCAAAAAAGAATCTTCGAGGATCTTTACTTGAGCCACAAAAACAATTGTTTTTGTTTTCGAAACCGGAAGTGAAGGAGATCGGGACGTGGGAGAGACAAGAATCGATACGAGCGGGTGGTCTCGAGTCGGGAAAGCTCCTTGGCGAGGGAGGAGAATGTTGATCCTTTCGGTAATGCTCGCTAAATTGAAACTTATGAGATTTCTAGGAGCTTCCCATAAAACTATAGTGCTTAATGTCAAAAGGGCGTATTGCAGGGAGATTCGAGGCTTTGTGAAAGGTAAGAAAAGTCTTGTTGACTCCCGACCATCGATGTACGAGCAGGCCAAGCTGTCAGGATTGTCCTTCTCGTTTCTTTATTCCCTCAAGTAATTAAGGGGTAAACGAGCCCTGGTGTCTCTTTGGTTGAAGGGGAAAAAGTGATAAGACCTTCGACCCTCTTCTTCTGCCCATTTTACCATCGTCTTGGCACCTTGTTCTCGTCTCGTTGGTGGCTCCTTCCGCTCCGGAAGACGGAGGCGTGGGTTGCCACCTTCTCGCGACCATTTTTCTTTACACCCTTAAGGAAGGAGCCTCGCCTCGTTGCCTTGGTAACTGATACACCTTATTAGCGGCATTCTCCTCGCAAGCTTCTTCCCCGCTCGCCTCGTTATCCCCTCCCCAGTTCCCTCGTCGTTCCGGGTGCAACATTCGCTTTTAAACACCTGGATTAGCTTTTTCTGTTCATTCCTCTCAGCTTCGTGTGCCCCTCTTCATTTAGAGTGCTCTTTGACCATCAGGACTCACGAGGCTTCCGCACGTTTTGAACAAACCAAAATTAATCATCGAACCCGTTTTAGCTCGAGCTGCATTCTCATCGTTGCAGTTCTGGCGTCTACAAAAATGAATCTGTTTAGTTCCAACTCTGGTATATAATATTGTCGAACGTAACGGAAAAAGGCCCAATCTCGAGTATACAGACACGCGGCGCAACTTGCCTTGTCGATTCGAACTTTTCTTTTTAATACTTGGCGTCAAGACGAAAAAAAAATGTTTAAATCAAAATCTTCAAACTCTGATTTCATGAAAATCGCTACGACTTTTTTTTTTTTATAAACTAGCACGTCCCGCTGATTATCTTCGTTTTTGAATCGGTAATAAGCGATTTTGGATTCATTTTCATGTGATTTTTTGGGTTGGGGTCCTAAAATTAAATGATTGGGATGCAATACAGTCTAAACCGTATTTTGATTCAAAATCTGACAAAGATTATTCAAACTATAGTTCTATTTGTTGAATCATTGAAACACCCGAAAGTGAAGGTTTTAGGTTTAGAACTAATTTTTTTTTTTGTAAAATTGCAAATAACAATATTTGACGACGATTTTAATTTTCCACTTAATGCATTATGCCTAAAAATAGTGTGTGAAAGGGAATTATGGATGTTGGGGGCGTTATTTCTGGCCTAATATATGTAGCACCTAACGATAGTTGCACGCAGAAATGACTAGCGGCTCGTCGGCACGTTGGGAACTCTGGTTTAATATATATTTAGCGGGGTATATCGTTTACCATAAAGTTTTGCACGTGTACGTTGGAGGATCGTTGGTTACTGCGCGCGGATGGCTCACTTTATGTCGAACGAGGCTCGAGGCTTTATCTTCAATTAAGTCAGAGTTTGAGGGTGCGAGGGGGTGATTTGAGGAGTTATGAAGCGAAGAGTGAGCGAAAGTCCCGGCGTGCATGAGATTAGGGTGTCCCGGGCGCGGGGGGCAGCAGGCAAAAGGAGCCGGTGAACACGATTGAGCAGGGCGCAGCCTCGAAGCCGCATCGATCTTTATTAGGTGGTGAAGGTTTATATCGACTTTGGCCCCTCGCATCAACCGACGCGGCGCACACGCTCATTTAACGAGTTTATTCGGGACCACCCTTTGCCGCAGAGAGAAAGCGAGAGGGACGCGCGACTAGAGAGAAAAAGGGCCTGGAGGGCCGCGTGCACGGGGCTGCCGCAACACACACAAAACCCTTCGGACAATGCAGCTTGTCTTACCTCCCGTGAATATAATTTTATCATGACTTGGCTCATGTTTTTTGTTCCCCGTTTAATATTCCCTGACGCTTTTGCTTCTGACTCCTCTATCGGAGTGTCTTAACAAAGAAAAATGAAAAATTCCACTAAATTTCGTTGAAAAAACTCGTTTTTCTCGGATTCTGGGACGATTTTTCTATTACGAGTGTTTGATTTATAAACCAACACGTGTTTGTTGTTCTTTTCCATATAAGAACGTAATATAATTTATAGAGGCTTAAGTGACTCGCGCGAGAGTGTTCCTGATGCATGATGGTCCTGCTCGTTGCTTTTGGCGACCGGCTTCCAAGGCAGGATTACGCGAGTCGTCGTGATGCTTAACGCAAAAGGCTCGTTTACACCCCCGTAGCCACTGATTCCCATAGACATATGAATACATGGGATACACCCTTAGGGTGCTGCAGATTGCATTGCGTTTTGCCTTTTCGACGATCCCCGCCACCCTCTTTTCTCCATGAGCGTGTATACATACGCGATAAAGCCACGGAGCCAACCTATGACAAGTATATTAGTAGAATATGGGCCGCGCGTCCGTTTATATCAATTAGCGATGACGTTGCTGGCTTTATAGCCCCATTCTTCCAGCCCGGAGCTTTTCTTCCTTGTTACACCGAGATTCACCGCGTCCGCGCTGGCCGTCCAGCTTTCCCTATTTCTCTCCGTCTCTCTTTCAATTTATTTCGTGCACGTTATCAACAAAACAGAATTGAACATTCTTTTTGCAAAATTAAGGAGTTATATACAGTTGGAAGACCAAAAAAAACTTGTTTTTTTATGAATTTTTTCTGGATAGGGATTTCATTTGATGAATAAAAGGCAAAGGAATCAAATGTAGTGTCATCTTTCAACTCTCTATTGCCATTTTTTATTTTCAAAAATATAGCTTCACATAGCTCCTGTAGTTGATCTCCTGTGTGTACTCTATAAAAAAGGCGTTTTGCGGTGAGCAAGAAATCTCCGGTTGTGATCAGCTGAAATAAAAAAATCAAAGAGATTTGTTTAGTGGATAGATGAATCCAGGTATTGATCGAAGGAATAGTTGGAATTTTGAATTTTGATAAAATGGCGGCTCCTCAAAGATGAAATTTCAATTTTCGACCAAATTTTTTTCATTTAATGGTTCAAAAAAGATAGAAATAAATTTCGGACATTTTATTCCTTCGACGAATACCTGGACTCATGTATCTACTAAACAAATCTCTTTGGTTTTTTTATGTCAGCTGATCCAAACCGGAGATTTCTTGCTCACCGCAAAACGCCTTTTTTTTTTAGAGTACACAACTACAGGAGCTATGTGAAGCTATATTTTTGAAAATGAAAAATGGCGATAGAGAGTTGAAAGATGATACTACATTTGACTCCTTTGCCTTTTATTCATCAGATGAAATCCCTATCCAAAAAAAATCGTAAAAAAACAAGTTTTTTGGTTTTTCAACTTTAAGGACCTTGTAGCCAAATTTTCTATCGATAGAATTCCCTTAAATTTGCACCACTTAAGGAGAATAGTGACTTCTAATAGCTCGCGCAGTTTAAAGAGGTTTCACCATGTACAAGTCGAGATATTTATTTATGAAAATCTAGTTGAACTTCTAAGAACTTTATCACCATATAAGGTAATTTTTTTCTATAGGATATTTTTCCCGTTTGTTTATTGATTATCGTTCTCTATTTTCGTAAGCGATTGCAACGATTCGAGAGCAATGACAAAATAGGGCTTTTCCTTTTTAGTGGCTTTTCCAACATTTCCCGAAACCTTTTGATTCTTTTTTTCTGCATGCATCTCCCGCCGAGTCGTGGACAAATGACGAAATGGTCATGGGGCCCTCGTCCTAAATGCTTTTAAACGACAACGAGACGGAATGGGACGACTGCGCCGGTGACTTCCGTACATGGACGCGGTTAGCACGCTTTTTTCTTCGCTTCCGCAGCAGCGACGACGTGTTTAGAGAGAAAGAAAGCGTTACCGTTCAGCATCCATCCGCAGGGAGAACAAACCTCCTCCGAGTTCCTGTAATATCGTTTTTGTCGGGACCAGGTGCTCTGGCCCGACGATCCACTGACTAGCTCTGATTTATCGTTCTCCTGATGCTACTCGTCTTCTCTCTGTGCCTACAATAATATGTATAATATGTGTCTCTCCTTTGTACTCGCATCTCTCACTCCCATTTTCATAAATCTTTTCTCCAACTTTTTTTTCCTTGACTCCTTGCCGCCAACTTTTGTGCGGGCACGAGTCTCCGATGACACTCGATCTTGGTATAAATTCTTGAGGGGACGAAAAAATTTTCGTAGATTCACCGCAATACAATTTTTTCGACATTGCAAAATGTTAAAAAAACCCAATTTTCGAATTGGGCGATTTTTTTTAGGGAATTTCGTAAAAGTAGGAAAAATCGTATAAATAATTCAGCAAAGTGTCGACAAACAAAAGACAATAACTTGGTAAACGATTGAAAATGGAGGAGCTTAAAAAAACACCTTCTGTGCAATCCTTGGCAGGATATTAGGGAGTACTTTGGGGTATGGTCCCTGAATGGTGTAACGGTGATCGTGAAATCGAGCCAAACACGTGAATAAAAGAATTTATTGAGCCTGGTTCGCGCGAGCTTGTGTGCGGTAAATATGGGACAAGAATTAAAGTCCCGAACTTGGAGGTGGGGAAAAAAATGCTTAATGTGTACGTTTATTCGATCTCTATGACAGCAAACGCAGTAGCGAGAGCCATTGTGAGTGTTTGTGTCGAATGAGATGCGCACAATTTAGGTGGAAAAGTTGTATAAAAGGGCGGGATGCTGCACATGGGTTTGTATGTGTGTACATGAGGAAAATCGTTCAAGATGGGACAATGGATCAATTTTCCAGTTTTAAAGCCCATTTGGCTCGGTTTCTGAGGGGAGAACACACAATTGGAGTCTCGCGGGACAGCCTGACACGGAATCGGCCGAGCATCCAGCCGAGCTAAACGTTTCACAATGTCGAACGCCAGGCCGCGTTACACAATGGCCCAAACATCCGGTCAATCGTCGAGTTTTCTCTCCCTCTTCCCATACAACACCAAATATATATCCTTCTTATTATATATATATTTACAACCGATAGAGAAAGAGAAGCGAGAAGCCCATGTGGAAATTCCAACTTTTCGTTACGAATGTTACTTCGTAGGCGTGAACCTTTGCACCCCGGCTAAATAGAGCCCAACCAGCACCACCGGATCAAACATTTTCTCTCCCGAACCAGACTACAAGGTAATTGTGGTCTCCTCATCATTCAGCCACTCTCATATCTGTCCATTTCGTTTCACACGCATACAACAAGTCCCAAAACCTTTTTTTCTTCTATTTTTCCCCTTCTTCCTGCTTGTTTTTCTTCTCTGGGGTCCAAACAAACTTCAACATCGCGACCATGTTCTTAAACAATCGCGAAAAACGAAATAGAAATCTATACCGAAGTTGTACCTGAAGTCAGGTGATGACGTTAAAATTTTAGAAGACTACAGTCGAAGTCTTCTAAAATTTTAGTAGTCTTCGAAAATTTGAATGTCAGCCCCTGAATCATTTTTAATTAGAATGCTTAACAAAAAATGGTCCGCGTAATTTGAGACCCGCGATTGATTAATCGGGAGTACACGTAACTGCGTCGATTGCGTGCCCGACCAACGTACACGAGTATCACGGGTGATTTTGCTAATAGGAATGCTACATATTCGCGTAAAGGGAGACGGCGCGCACTTTCAATGTCGATGTTTATATTTATAACCCGTATATATAGACGCGCGTACACAAACTACGTAGAGCGTAATATCGGCGATGATTCAGGTCGAGTTCGCCGTTCAAGATAAAATTAACATTACTCTCGAATCACTTTTGGACATGTTTATATTTATACCCGATCGTGTAATTCTTTTTTTATTCACTTCCACCTCCCAAAAGTTCGCAGTTCCAGAATTTCCTTATATGGAGCCCATGAAGGCAAAATTACTTTTTGGGCCCCATAAATTCGTTTTGAATCCTAATTCTAAAGAACAGAGTCAAAAAGATTTCATTGATTGTTTAGTCAAAAAATTGGTAGGTATGCCATTATGCACCCATACAAACCCCATAACTCATGGAATTTATGCGAAATGTCAGCCTCCTCACACGGAACATCACGTATTGTGATAGAATCAATAACTTCATGCAGAAAAAAAAGATTTCTCATCGTTTTTCGGAAAAGCAACCAAACTGCCCAATTAGCAAAATGAGCAAGCTGAGCATTGTGAAATAATATTAGGAAAACGAAGAAGTGCATGACGTCAGAGAGGGCCGGGGAGGATCCTATATTAGGACGAACTTCCGGTAACACGAGTCAGCACTTAGGCACGCGCATGATGCTTACGTGGCCACGGTGACCGGGCAGCACTCTATCAAACGTTTTCTGCGATCGGTTAATATAAAAAAATTGACATTGGGATCAGATGATGGCGAAACGTTTGGCAATTTATTTCTTTATTTTCTGAATCTTTGAGGCTGTTGAGTGAGCCCCGCGATTGCCCTTCAAGACACCCCCGTCCAAACCACGCCGCGTCGAGGTCAAATCCCGCTATTCTAGATCGTTCGGAACTTGTTTTCTTTTTCTTGTTTTTTTTTTATTTATTTTATTCCCGTTCATCCTTCCCCTCGGAGTTTCTTTCTTCCTACGAAGAAGTGAAAATGTCTAATGAACTGACAGACGTAAAGGCGTGCCAAACAATTGAAAGGTTCCGATTGTTTTGCACGCCAAATGAACAATGTGTGAAGAATTATATATGAAAATAGCTGAGAAAACTAATCAATCAATCAGTCCCAAGAAATTAAATTCTTCTTCGTCTCCACTGTTGGAGCTTCATCCATTGCTATATTTCTTTTAATTCCCGCATACACAACTAGCCCTAAAAATAGCACGAAGCGGCAATACGATCGAGACCGCGAGAACTGGGTCGAATTGCAAATACGAATTCTCCGCGGTGTCTCTCGTCTCTGTCTTCATCGTCTCGTATCACCTTTTGCTTCGTGGGCTTACCTTCCACTCTGTTAGCCTTCAAGCTCCGAAAGTACTTCAAGGTCAAGACTTTTTTCGTCTCTGGAGCAAGAGAAAGGTCACATTGCGGCTCAGTTTTTCAATAACGGAGTTTGCATCGTCTCCCGGTGTATAGAAACTCATTTTTAAAGAGTTTTAAATAAAATTGTGAAAACGAGTGATGGACGATCGATACGCAACGACCTTCCAGCGAGTGTCGCTGCTCGGACGGTCCTACAACGTTCGCGACTTTGTAAAGTTCGGAAAATAGTTTATTAATATGTTTTTTTTTCGAAAGAAAAGTTGAGAAATGACGATTCGGTGATTTTTTCCTTGCCATGACGCACCCCCAACGTGGATTCGTGTTTACCATCCCTCTTTGTTTTTCGCACGACATATCCGTTTTATACGTTTCTACATACGTTGCCTGTGACGCGAGACGGTGTCGCGCGAAGACGCGGGGGCGAGTCTCTGGATGTTTGCCAGTCCGTGATGATCCAACAACAACATATCAATCGCTAGCGAAGCATAAAATAAAAAAGGTCACCCCCCTTCACACAGTTCGTTTTCCGTCTGAGCTTGGGAATCAAAATTTCCCAATCTCTATCGTTTTTTGTGAAATAACAAACGGTGACGCGTCGACGCAAGATCGAATGACGTTTTTGCCTCAAAAAAGCTGATGCTTAATTTCTCGTTTTCTCACCATTTTCGCTCATTTCGAGTGCCTCGCGCTCTCCGCAACGCAAGGCCTCGAGGAAACAAGAACTAGGTGGCAACTTGACTATCGACCGCGACGTATTTGCCGGGTGTACATGTGTGTGTGTGTGTGTGGACAATACCTTCGGATATGAGCTTCTCCGCGAGTTGTCCTTTCGCGCAAAAACCTCCCCTTGCGACTGGAAAACGCGGCAAAAGCCACGCCTTTATGCCCAGGTGCGCGCACGCGGACGAGTTTGCTGTCCTTGCACGCCCCTTGTCGTTTCATCCCCTCTAGAAACCATCATCATCCTCCAGACGCGCAGAAAAAAATCTCTCTCTCGAGCTTTTACTTTTCGGGGCTGCTCACCTCGCGCCATTGTTATCAGTGACAGCAGGGAAATAAATTAAAAATCGTAATGTCTCTCTTTCAACATCGATCGATCGCATTGTCATTTCCTGAAATTCTCGACGGAGCTAAAGAAATATTAATTTATAAAAATCATAATTTTCAACATCAAATGTTTCCATTTCTTAATAATTAAACTAAATAGAAAAGAAACGAGTGAACATTTTTTCGAAATGTTGGATCAAGAGTCGCGGCAGCGGCTCGACGCCAAGTATTTAAAAAAAAGCGTAGCGCGAGCCCGCCGCACTTCTAATATAAAGTAAAATAGGCGTTTTATGACGTCACAGAAACTTTAAATCGTTTTCACGGGAAAACGGGGGGTCAGAAAATTTTCATATTAGATTTGAATTTTCTACGATTTTGTATCTTTCGAATGGTCCTTGGTGGAAAATTTGTCAATTTATAACAACTTTTTCCCATAAACTCAGGCTCGCAAATTATTATGCACTATGGGAGAAAAAAAAACTGAAAACAAAAATTTAGATTTGACCGTCGTCATACAACTTTCTTAATGGATTCTTTCGGGTGATTACTCGTCAAAAAGAATCCCAGCGAGATGAATGGTTTCTGTTTGCGTACAATCATCGAGCCCACGGATCGGGGTTTGTGCACAATTCTCTAGAAAAAGCAGCTTTTTCTCAATACAGAGGGCATGTCAATACTAGTAAAAATAACATCGCGCTTGTAAAGAGTGCAGCGTTTCTTGGAGGACCTTTAACAGGCTTATAGAGCTAGGGCATATAAAAAGCAACGTAAGAGGAGGGAGCAGAGTGGAGATGCTTTGGAGAGAGTACACCACAGCAAAGACGATCGCGATTGTCTCGGTTCTTGTGTACAAATCTATAATATACATCCAAGGGCTGGTGAGTCTTGTGAATGAAAGTATTTCTCTTAATGCTTGCTCGTAGCAAGCTAACCGGAAGCGATGTTTAATTCTGTTTACTTTGCTACCAAAACGAAAGTGGAGGAGAAAAAAAAAATGTTGGAATCTTTGTATTATTCACGCGCAGCTTTGTGACGTCCATTTTACACGCTTTTTCGCCTCCTTTTTTCGTCTACGGAGACACGCAGCCAGTATTTCGAGAGAAATTGAGCGAAAAATCAATGCACGCACTGACGCCCTTTCTCAATCGTTTCACCTTTTCTAAACAGCCCTGTGCGTTATCCTCTCCCTCGTTCAGCAGCTTCACTCTTCTCTCTCGAGCGATCAGGATCCCCTAAAATCCGAGGATTATCTTCCCAGCGTCTCTCTGTATCGTTGTAAGTAAACTTTACAAGACTTCTCTCTGCTCCAGCAAAGACGAACCCCAGGATCTATAGAGATCCATTTGTGTCGAGGCAAAGTGGAAAATACTTGGTCTTATACCTACTCCTCAATAATTTCCAAAGTTACTTAGTTTTTTTTCTATTTTCACACGTTCCACCTCAACCTGCCCCTTATTTATAAACCTTTTTTATTTGCCTGCTGCCCATTATTTCATCAGAAGCAGCAACTTGTTTTCGTTAGTAGCAGATAAAATCGAGGTTCCGGTGTCCGTTGCCTCGATCTGCTCCCAATCGGTCGACACGTGTCTCCTCACGCCAGCCAACAGCAAAGCCAACTATAACGCCAATATGACTTTTGGTGGTTATATTCATGAGCGTCGCATCCCTCGACAATTATTAGCTCTATACACATAAATATCTGTGCACGAAGACGATAATGGACGAGCAGGGACTTGCATGTGCCTTTTTATATACGCGATACGTTATTTCATCGAGGCTAATATAGCGCGCGCGCCGCTGCTGCTAGCCAACGAGGGAGAACGTTAAGTGGCAACAGGGTGAGCTCTTTGTCTGTGTACATTATGCTTCGTCGCGCCTCGACACTCAACACACCATATCGAGCCACCCCCTCAAACGATTCAGCTCTCTTGGGAAAATATAAAATACTTTTCCAACAGTTTAACGCGCTCCAATCGGATTCTTCATTAAGGGACCCGAGTTTATTAAATAGAGACGGAATCTTTTGGGACCTTACCGTTTTTCCTGTCTTTACTCTCGCTCTCTCTTTGGCAATCATTCCTCATTACCGCTTTACGACACAGTTTGCCGTCCGCACATACATGTTCCTTCTGCCAACTACATTTTTCAATGCCATTCATCGAATTTGCCAGTTTTCCTCGCGCAAACTGACTTTGATGCAACACCGGACAGTTGCTCGTTTTCCTCCGCTAATGTGACCCACGCGCCTACTACGAGCTGCTTAATGGTCGTACCGGCGCGTGTCCCTTTCGCTCATTGTCTGGACGTCGGACGAGCCCCAACGACGTTTCTCTGACCCTGGAACCCTCTGCTCCCTCTTCAACGCCACCCCCCGCGCGGACTCGTGAGACCAACTTTTCTCTCGCCCCCCCCTCTCTCTCTTTTTTCGAAACACCCTCACCGCAAAAATTCTCGCGCTTATCTACATCTCGATACAACTTTTGTTCGGTGTTATCCGTAATATGCTCCCGGTCACTTTCATTCACTCGAGATCCATAGTACGACCAGAAAATCTTTTCCTTTTCACGTTTCTACATAAGCCAAAAACATCCAACTTCAATAAAATTATGAATCCGTTTTTTTTTTCAAATTTCCTTAATATTCTGCCGTATCATCATAATGAACAATCTTATGTTGCTAATAAACAAAAAATGCTTTTATGGGAATGACTATTGATTTTTTTTCATTGATTTATAAAATTCAGAAGAAAAAAAAATGTCCTCAAGATAATCAAACTTTAACCGTTAATATCTTTAAAACGGTTAGGTTTACGAGAAAATCGTAAGAGACCTTTCTTGTAGAGCATTCAATTTCCTACAAAATCTATGGAACGAGATATTTTTTCAAGTAGTTGGAAGTGAGATATGAATTTTTCTATCTAATAATAAGGAAAAAATAGAAAACTGTGAGGCGGAGGACCTTCCCGTTACAATTAAGACCTCATACTTGGAGAGACTTTCTTAGAGGTGTCTAGGAACCTATTTTTCGGAGTACCAATCGGAGCACCACCCTAATATTCATACACTATCGTACATAATGGCATATAAGTGTATACAATTGTATATACAATTATATACAAATATACGAAATTCTATCGGGCCAATTTTTTAATATAGTTGTATATGATCAATTATATCCAATTATGTATATATATATATATATATGTTCATTTTTAGTCAGGTAGGGCAACTCAACTCTTCTTGTTTGGTCAAGTGAGTCCGTCCGGGGACCCTCCTACAAAGTTTCACCAGCAGTCCTCCAAAACACGCGGTTAAGCCTTTGATTTAATTCTTTAATCCGATGCCCTTGGATCCAGTTGTACAAATACGTACGCGAGGACGCTTCGAGGTTAAGTTGCTTCTTTGGAGGAACGAGATTTAGTCACGAAAATAAACGGAAGCGTTTAACGCAAAGGCTGGCTACTGCAGCGAACAAGACGAGGGCAAGAGCGAGAGAAAAATAGAAAAAGAGAGTTTAGGGTGGCAAGGACATCATGCTGAGGGACTTCCAGAGGCGACAACGAAAATCCAAGTCGAGCGAAGCTCTATCTATCTTTTTGCACTCGGCCAGTTAAGTAAGCGTGATTCCTAGGGAGAGACTAAAGAGCCCAGAAAAACTCGTCCTCTGGATTCTCTCCACACCATAGGAGGTCGAAAGATCCAATTTTTCTATATTAATTCTGACCTACCGAGAGCAAAGCTCTTCATTCAATTATATCCCCGTCCACACTTTCAGCCTCGCACGATCTCAAACCCCATGAAGGAAAATCGTCGTGGGACCCAATTAAGAAATCTCGTTAACCCGTCAATCAAAAAAACCATAAAAATCCCCTCCCCCCCCTTTCATTAATATAAAAATACAAAACTGTAATCGTTGAGATTCAACGAAAAATTTTTCGTCTCGATTGAGTTTTTGGGACTCGAGACAGTTTTATCGTCCGGGCCAGATATTAAACAATAATTATGAGCTCCGGTGAAGAAAAAAGAGAATTTCGTTGCATTCCAACGATGCAAACTTGAAAATCGTCGAAAATTTCATGCCCCAAAAAGTCGGAGACTCATTTTTCCATACAAGTTCGTACACCTATATACAGCACACATTTCCGGAAGGGAACGAAATGATGAACGCGACAAGCTTTATTGTAGAGTCTCTCGCGGAACCTTTCGGCGAACCTTTATTGATTAAGTAATCTTAATACATCGCTGAGCCGCAACGTACCATAAAGGCAACGGAACCGGAAACTATCAATTCTTACGGGAAATATGCTTCGTCGGTGGTTGGCCACGCCACTGAAATTCACGAGCTTTGATTAATCTACCAAAAGCTCGTGCTTTCTTCTTCTTCCTCTTCTTTTTTTACTCTCCTTTTGCCTCCTCGCCAAAATCTCTCGCTCTACGTTTCCTATACATCCAATATATTTATATTCTCGTCTCCATGTGTGTGTCTGTGCATTTCTATGACGTTTTCCAGCCACCCCCCCCCCCCCTCCCCTGCCCGCCCATCCCCTCGATGATTCTTGGCGCTTTTCCAGCAGCCACGATTCCCTTTCTCCGCTTTTTCTCTCATAACGTTATTATTAACCTCGTCCCACAAGCACGCAAAACACGTCGCGTTTGTTTATGAAATTTCCTCCAATTTTTCTCAGCCTAAATAAAGTTTTTCCTCGAAATGTGGAAAAGAATAAAAAATTATGCGGAATTATTCAAATTCGATGATTTTCATTATTTTTTTCAAGTTTTTCCATAATTATGTAGTTCCTCGCTCTCGCATACAAACTGCGGACACACTTTCCAACAGTGCCATGAATTACCTCGTCGTCCTCGCTCCGGAAAAGCCAAACTTTTCTTCAATTGAAAAACTTTCCACATAAACCGTCTTTTTCTCTCTTTATCGCTCCTTTTACTTTTTTTTTGCGCCATTCGCCTGTTTCCGTCTGTTTTCTTCGACGATTCTCCCCAGACTGGACCGTTCAACTTTAATTTGAACTGTTTCATCAGATCCGGACGAATCCATTCGTTTTCCCAATTTTTTCAGCCTTATTCTCGAAGATTTCGATTTTTTCAATCCTGGCTACGAAAATATTTCGAATTAAGATTTTTATTGCGTCTCGACGTTTCCGAATCATTATTAAAGTCGAAAGGCAGAACTGTCGGGCGTGTAGAGAATGAAAAGTGCATCGTGGACGAATGAGCTGTTTTTTTTTTTTTTTTAAGTGCGAGCCAACTCATCACGTGCTTTTAACAAAAGCACTTAGGGCTCGATATTCGTTGGATCGTCGTAGAAATAGGCTAGTCACGACCTCGTCTCTGGCTGAATCCCTCGCGATTGCATTGAAAAGAAAATTTTGTTGGGAAAGATCGATATTTTTACGTTCGACTAAACTTTTTTTTGAAAAATCGCAAAAATTTTGTCATTGCAGCGAGAAATATTCTGGAAAGACTCTCGGAAAAGTAAATTTTTGTCATTCCAAGGTCAATTTTCATTTTTTTTTTTAAATCTCGACATTCAAAATTCTCTTTACTTTGAATTTTCTTGAAATGAGGGAATTTTTGAGATTTGAGAAAATCGAATTTCCTGCTCGGTTCGGTAGAAGAGAAAATTCTGTTCGCCCGAACGTTTTTTTCGAAAAATAACAAAAATTTTGTCATTGCAGCAAGAAAAATTCTGGAAACTTTCTTCGAAAAGTCAATTTTTGTCATTCCAATGGTAAATTTTGCCGAAAGTTACGTTAGAAATGAAAAATATTGCAAAAACAACGAAAATTTCAGAATTATCCAAAAATATTTAGTGGTCAATGAAAAATTGACGTTTTTCGACAACATTTAGTTTTCAGCGATCTCAGGATCGCTGAGAAATCGTTAAAAACGAATTGCGAAGTTTTGGGGCTCGTAAAAATTTCTGCTGCTCATTTTTTATCGAGAAAGGCGTCAAATGTGTAATGAATATATATTACAGGGCGTTGTATGTATAAATAAGGGTGAAAATATGTTTTTTCGGATGTACATATTCGTTTAAGGGTGTTGGGTGTTGGTCAGGCCATTTTCTCGCACGAATCGATATCAATTAGGAAGCTTGTTCCGGTCGCGTGACTCGAGCCGACGCGGCTCTTTGCCTTTATCGAGCCAACACTCCTTTTCTCCCCATAGGAACAAAAAAAAAGAAACTCCTGTCTAACCTCGGCACGCGTCGATCTCTTTCCACTGAAAAAGTCTCAACTTCCGCTCTCCGCGTATCGAGACGAACAATAGCCAAGAATCTTGCTTGCTCGCCGCACCAATTCAACTTTCGCACGACCTTTTTTTCACCTTTTCCACCTTTTTTTCCCTCCTCCGCGTTTTTTCTGCCATTTTTTTTATTATTTCAACTCCCGCGTGATCAATTATTGAAGAATTTCAAATTTTCGGAATTAATTGATCGAGAAATTAAGAAATTAATCGATCAAGTCATTGAGAAATCGTAAAATTAAGAAATTATTTAATTGGGAAACTGAGAAATTAATTAGTCGAGAAATTGAAAAATTAAGGAAATAATTAATCGAGACATCGAAAAATTGAGAAATCAGTCAATCGAGAAATCGAGAAATTGATTAATCGAGAAATCGAGAAATTAAGAAATTAATTAATCGAGGAATTGAGAAATCGTAAAATTAAGAAATGAATTAGTCGAGAAATCGAGAAATTAAGAAATGAGTTAATCGAGAAATCGAAAAATTAATTAATCGAGAGATCGAGAAATTGACAATTTGATGAATCGAGAAATTGACAAATTGATGAATCGAGAAATCGAGAAATTAAGAAATTAATTTATCGAGAAATCGAAAAATTAAGAAATTAATTTATCGAGAAATCGAGAAATCGTAAAATTAAGAAATTAATTAATTGGAAAATCGAGAATTTAAGTAAATAATTAATCGAGAAATCGAAAAATTAAGAAATTAGTTAATTGAGAAATCGGTAAATTGAGAAATCGGTAAATTGAGAAGTTGAGAAATCAATCGATCGAAAAATCGAGAAATTAAGAAATTAAGTAATCGAGAAATAAAAAGCCATGAAAAAAATTGAATTTCCATGAGGATTTTCGTAATATTCAGATCGCAATGGGCCAGCAATAAATCCCAAGAATCTTGAATTAATTTTCTGGGCTCATGTACTCGAGCCGGATTAGTGAATCGCGTTCGTTTCAATCTGCCGATTGCCATCATCGTTTTGCCCCCTTCGCGGGAGGAAATTCCAGTTGCATCGGGCAAAAATCTCGGGGAAAAAAAATCAAGTCAAAAAAACATGAATCGCGTCAACACAAATATGAGGACGACACTAGATGCGGCAATATATCTGGCCCCTCGAACGGAAACCAGCCAATAAAACAGGCCATCCTGACGCGAGAGAGCAAGAGAGAAAAATAAAAGTCGTCGCTTCCTCCGCCGGCGTCCGGACGCGGTATTCTTGCCTCGGAGAATCCTTCAGCACCCAACACGCGCAAACACACACGCGCATCAAGATAGCCACCCTTTCGACACAACCCCTCAACGACCACCGACTAACTCTGCATTGTCCAACTTTTCTTCGTGTTATTTTCTGCCCCTTTTTCCCGCCCCGGATAATCGAAAAAAAAACATACCGAACGTCCACAGAGTCGATCTCAATTTTCCCTAAACACGATCATTAATAAATGAATCTCAAAAAACGAAAAAAAATTGTAAAAAAACAAAAAATTTGCCAGAGGAAATTATCGGAAAATTTAAATCGACCAAATCAGGCAAATGAAGAAAGAAAATGAAAATTAATTAAAAATTGAGAAAATTCATTAATGAAAACAAAAAAATTGGTCACGATCGTTTCTCAACGACCGTCCTGAAGGCCCGAAAGAAAAAAGTTGACTAAAAAGCAAATTTCATTGAAAAAGATCGATTTTTCGTTGGAAACGTTCGACTGAACGTTTTTTTGAAAAATCACAAAAATTTTGTCATTGCGGCAAGAAATATTCTATAAAGATTCTGGAAAAGTCAATTTTTGTCATTCCATTCGCAAATTTTGCTGGCAGTGACGTTAGAAACGAAAAATATTTTCAAAATAACGAAAATTTTGAAATTATCCAAAAATTTGAGTTTTTTTTGATAAAATTCAATTTTCAGGGTTCGAAAAACTTTTTTTTTCTCAATTTGAGAGACGCCCTGTGGATTTTTTTGTCCGCATATATACACGCGTGTATTTTTCACGAGCTTTTCAAGTCCGCAGACAAGTAGTCCGTGTCCTCGTGTCTTTTTTCTTTTCTATCCGCGAAAGTTGGGCCGCCTATACACCCCCTCGATTACATTCGGAAATATTAGGGGACGTCCCGCCGCTCGACAAACTATCAATTTGCTTTCCTAACTCTTGTATATATTCCATTCGTTACTATCTACTCATTCGTTTATCCTTCGCATACAGATATAAAGGCTTGCGTAAGCAAGGGATAAAACGGTCCACATAAACGCCGAGAGCTGACCCCCGAAACATTTCCCTTTTTTTTCGCCTTCGCCCACAGGAGGGTGAACCATCGACCTTTCAACGACATATTGTGTACGTTTTTTTACCCTGTTTATCGTCTCGCTTCTTTCTTACTTACTTTTCTCTTTTTTATCATCTGCTCCAAGGAATCGCGTGACGCATCTCCAAAAATCGTTTCACTCCATCAAATTAGTCAATTTCGTCCAATCCAATTCCATTTTTATTTCAAATTTTACCAAAATTTCGTCCCTTTTTTAGTCGAAATTCGTTTTTTCTAAATTTCACCAAAATTTCATCCACTTTTAAGTCAAATTCCGTTTTTTTTCACATTTAATAAAAATTTTGCGTTTTTTTCAAATTTTGAGGGAATTTTGCATTTTTATTCAGTCCAATTTCATTTTTTTTGAAATTTTACTAACATTTTGTGTTTCCTTTTTGACCAATTTCATTTTTTTTTTATTTTACGAAGATTTTGTATATTTTTTCAGTCCAATATCATTTTTTTCAAACTTTACGAAAATTTTGTGATTTCTTTTGGTCCAATTCGATTTTTACAAAATTTCACGAAAATTTTGTATGTTTTTTAGTCGAATTTCATATTTTTTTCAAATTTCACAAAAATTGTGTATTTTTTTGACTCAATTTGTGGATTTTTTCAAATTTTATGAAAATTTTGGCCTTTGTATAAGCCAAATTTGATTTTTTTTTCAAATTTTACGAAAATTTTGTCATTTCTATTGGTCCAATTTCATTTTTACCAAATTGCATGAAAATTTTACATGTTTTTTAGTCGAATTTTATACTTTTTTTAAATTCCACGAAAATTGAGTATTTTTTCAACTCAATTTATGGATTTTTCCAAATTTTATGAAAATTTTGGCCTTTTTTTAAGCCAAATTTGATTTTTTTCAAATTTTACGAATATTTTGCATGTTTTTTAGTCGAATTCCATTTTTTCTTTCAAATTTCACAAAAATTTTGTATTTTTTTACTCCAATTGATTGATTTTTTCGAATTTTATGAAAATTTTGTCTTTTTTTTAAGCCAAATTTGATTTTTTCCCAATTTTACGAAAATTTTGCATGTTTTTTAGTCGAATTTCATTTTTTTTTTCAAATTTCACGAAAATTTTGTATTTTTTTACTCCAATTGATTGATTTTTTCGAATTTTATGAAAATTTTGTCTTTTTTTTTAGTCAAATTTGATTTTTTCCCAATTTTACGAAAATTTTGCATGTTTTTTAGTTATATTTCATTTTTTTTCAAATTTCACAAAAATTTTGTATTTTTTCACTCCAATTGATTGATTTTTTCGAATTTTATGAAAATTTGGTCTTTTTTAAAGTCAAATTTGGTTTTTCTCAAATTTTACGAGCAATGATGAATTTTTTTCACAATTTTTGGAATTGGGGCAAAAATTTTGGTCGCGTTCGCACGTCCCGGATGCTGGGGAAAAAATGAAAGAGGCTCGCGGGGAAAAATGCATCGAAAATCAAGATAATCGATGGTCATATAAATCATGTCTGTGCGCGTATACGTCACGCGGAATCGTCGCTAGAGCTCGAGCCCGTTTAGCCCGAGGATTCGCTCCGGTCAATGTTATCTCGTGGTCTTCCACTCGGATGGACCAGTTGCCCGTTTCTACTATCCCAGCCGCGCGTATCGCTCTCTCGGTACTATTTTTCTCTTGGCTTTTTCCAGCAGCATATGCTGGCCGCTGTCCACTCCATTTGCTTCGCCTCTATCTCGGTGCATGCGTCCATCCTCATTCTTCCGTCCGTCGTCGTTACATACGACAATATTTCCAACATGCTTATGGCAAATCTTGCATGCTCCCTTAATAATATTACATTCGCTATATATTTACACATATTTATGGCTTTATTTCCCATAGATAAACGTACACCCAAGTTTTTCGAGCTTTATGTGTCGTCACCTTGCACTTTGTTATTATTTCCATAAACCGGGGCAAAATGGACCCGCAGAAAATTAAATTTTGTCAAAAAACGTCGATATTTCGTTGTGAACCAAATATTTTTGGATAATTTCAAAATTTTCGTCATTTTGACTATATTTTTCATTTCTAATGATTGGAATGACAAAAATTGACTTTTTTGTGACTTTTTTCTTTTTTCAAATGGAAATTAAATTTCGTCAAACGACGTCGAACTTTGTTGAACACGGTGCACCAAATATTTTTGGAAAATTTCAAAATTTTCGTTATTTTGACAATATTTTTCAATTCCAACGAAACTTTCAGCAAAATCTACGATTGGAATGACAAAAATTGACTTTTCCAAGAGACTTTCTACAATATTTCTTGCTGCAATGCCAAAATTTTCGTGATTTTTCAAAACAAACATTTAGTCGAACGTGTTCAACGAAAAATCGATTTTTTTTCGAAATATTTAGCACGATGAACTGAATATTTTTGGATAATTTCAAAATTTTCCTAATTTCGTCAATATTTTCCATTTCTAACGAAACTCTCAGCAAAATTAACAATTGGAATGTCAAAAATTGACTTTTCCAAGAGACTTTCTAGAATATTTCTCGCTGCAATGACAACATTTTTGTTATTTTTCGAAAAAAACGTTCGGGCGAACAGAATTTTCTCTCCTCCGAACCGAGCGGGAAATTCGATTTTGTCAAATCTCAAAAATTCCCTCATTTCAAAAATATTCAAAGTTAGGAGAATTTTGAATTTCGAGATTTACAAAAAAAAAATGAAAATTGACTTTTTTTTGGGCATTTTTATCAAGACACACGCGAGCTTTTGGATTTCCGCAATAAGAACTCAATGACGAGTTTAGAGGAATCGTTATCGCTCGCTCGTCAAACATTACGTCCGCGCGATAAGCACAAAAAACTGTCTCGATTTTTTTGCAACTCACTTTTTACGATTTTAATCGATCGCGAACTTTGTGTGTCACATAATCGATCCTCGTATAATTATTCGGGTCGGAATCTCATCATTTCACGTTCGATCCGCGCGATCGCTCGGGCTGCCTTGAAAAAAAATAAGAAAAATAAAAAATGATGTTAATGCTCGTGCTGGCTCGGGAAACTCGATCGAAATCCGCGCTTCGGCGGACTCACGAATTTTCGAAGGGGATTCCGTCCCCCTTTTTGCCGTACCGTCGCTGGAACAAGATGGCCGCTCGGAAACGGAAACCGGAAACGTGTCACTCGAGCTACGGGAGTTTCCGACGTGCCCTCCAAAGAGAAATCTCCGTCTCTTCTCATGCGCTTTTCTCCTCGTCCAAAAATCATTGTTCCGAGGGATGAATCTCCAAGATTTTCGATCCGTCCCACTCCGTCAATTCCATCAATTAAAAAATTCACCCCCAATCGATTAAAAACTCGTTGAAATTTCTGCTGATCACGTTCGACAAACTATTTTTGGATAATTTCAAAATTCTCGTTATTTCGACAATATTTTTCAGCCATAACGAATTTTCAGTCATTCTATGGGACGAAAATTTGTAGAGTTGAAAAAAAATAATGGATCGACATTTTTTTCATTTCAAATCTTCGTGAATCGTCCCCATTTACGTTTCTCCAATAATTATCAAAATTGCTGGACCAGGAATTTTGCATTTTCAGTCGTTTTATGGGGTGAAAATGTGTAGAGTTGAAAAAAAATAATGGATCGACATTTTTTTTCATTTGAAATCTTCATGGATCGTCCCCATTTACGTTTCCCCAATAATTATCAAAATTTTGCTCCATTTTTTTAGACTTCATACATCCTGACCCCATAAAATGACAAATTTGGTCAAAAAACGTCGATGTTTAGCACGTTGAACTAAATATTTTTGGATAATTTCAAAATTTTCCTAATTTTGACAATATTTTCCATTTCTAACGAAACTGTCAGCAAAATTTACGATTGGAATGACAAAAATTGACTTTTCCAAGAGACTTTCCCGAATATTTCTTGCTGCAATGACAAAATTTATGTGATTTTTCAAAAACAACATTTAGTCGAACGTGTTCAACGAAACATCGATGTTTTTCGAAATATTTAGCACGTTGAACTAAATATTTTTGGATAATTCCAAAATTTTCCTAATTTTGCCAATATTTTTCATTTCTAACGAAACTTTCTCCAAAATTAACGATTGGAATGACAAAAATTGACTTTCTAGAAAATTTCTCGTTGCAATGACAAAATTTTTGTAATTTTTCAAAAAAAACGTTTAGTCTAACGAATTGAACAGAATTTCGATCTTTTTCAACAAAAATTAAATTTCTCTTCGGTGCATCGAGGAAAATAAATCGGGCCAAAAACTCGTGTTTTTTTTTAATATATCGTACAACTTTTATTTATATTTTTATCAATCTTTCTCTTCCACTCGCTCGTCCACGCATTCACATATATTAATTCACTAATAGGCTTTTTTTTTATTCGTCGTTCGAATAACATTATAGTACACAATTTACATATATACAATTGTTGCTACAATAAATACTATAACGATTATTAAGGACGTGAACTGGGATTTTATATTTTTCATTTCTCTCTCCCTCGCGTTGCTCGAATTTTTTTCGTAATTTTGTTATTTTTTTTTTAATTTTTCTTTGCCACCGAAAAAACTGCAGTCGCGAAAGATTTTCGTGCCAAGATCGATAATCTCCATTATCGCGACGATCGATCTCGTGAAACCGAAAAAAATTCCGCCATTTTATTTTTAATCGAGTCTATCGGTTGCGATTTTTTCTGTTTGAAATCTTTTTTTTTTTTTTTTATTCACACGTGCCACTGCGCGATATTGTAAAAAACGAAAAGTCGGACTGAGGCAAAGAGCGAGGGGGAGAAAAATATTTATCTTATCGGATTTACGTCAGGGCCGACGGGGGCGACAACGTCGACGCGCATTCGCGAACGCGTATACGCGAGGACCGACGACCGATATTAAATATCGATTGATTATGAGATTTACCACGATTGCGAAACGCGCTTACCAAAAACGCACTTACGCAATCCTAAATATTATACACGGCCCGTTGTCCGACACCGAGTCGATTTCGATTTTTTTTTGTTTTTCGTACAATTTCGTAATGATTACGAAAAATTGTAGGAAATTTGTAATTATTACGATTTTTGGACCTGGCTCGATGAATCGACGCTGCGAAACGGAAAATTCAAGTTTGTCGAAAATTTTCGAACTTTTCTGAACTGAATATTTTTGGAAAATTTCAAAATTTTCGCTATTTTGACAATATTTTTCATTTCTAACGACACCGAGTCGATTTTTTTTTCGTTTTTCGTTCAATTTCGTAATGATTACGAAAAATTGTAGGAAATTCGAAATTATTACGATTTTTGGACCTGGCTCGATGAATCGACGCTGCGAAACGAAAAATTCAATTTTATCAAAAAATTTCGAACTTTTTTAAACTGAATATTTTTGGAAAATTTCAAAATTTTCGGTTTTTTGACAATATTTTTCATTTCTAACGACACCGAGTCGCATTTTTTTTGTTTTTCGGACAATTTCGTAATGATTACGAAAAATTGTAGGAAATTTGAAATTATTACGATTTTTGGACCTGGCTCGATGAATCGACGCTGCGAAACGAAAAATTCAATTTTGTCGAAAAATTTCGAACTTTTTTGAACTGAATATTTTTGGAAAATTTCAAAATTTTCGTTTTTTTAACAAAATTTTTCATTTCTAACGAAACGTCCGCAAAATTTACGAGTGAAATGACAAAAATTGACTTTCCGGAGAGACTTTCCAGAATTTTTCTCGCTGCAATGACAAAATTTTGTTATTTTTCGAAAAAAACGTTCAGGCGAACAAAATTTTCTTTTCTACCGAACCGAGCAGGAAATTCGATTTTGTCAAATCTCAAAAATTCCCTCATTTTAAGAAAATTCAAAGTTTGAGAGAATTTTGAATTTCGAGATTTAGAAAAAATGAAAATCGACCTTCGGCGAGACTTTTCAGAATTTTTCTCGCTGCAATGACAAAATTTTGGTGATTTTTCGAAAAAAACGTCGATTTTTTTCAACAAAATTTCCTTTTCAGCGTGGAAATCAATTTGACGTAATTTTTTGCACATTTTTTTCAACGATTCCGAGTATTTGGTCCGAGGAAAATGTTCGAAGTGTTTGAGGTTTCGAGTGTAACAATGAAATTTTTGTTTTCTTAACTCTGATAAAATTGATATCGCCTTTGAAACAGAGACTTTTTGGTACGAGGCGGAAAGTTCATTTTTTTCTCCATTTCCTTTCCATTGAGGATTTTTGTATCAGCGTTCACAACGTCCAAGTATTTTCAGGCTTTCGTGTTTGCACTCGTGCGCGCGTTTGTTTCTTTGGTCTGAAGCTTCGTTTATTCGCCAAAGACTCAACCGGGGCGAAGAATTTTTGGGGATTTTTCGATTTTCTGGCAAAATTCGCGACGAAAATAGAAAATTTTAGTAAAATTTCAAAATTTTCGTAATTTTGAAAATATTTTTGATTTTGAGTCTTCGCCACAAATAAACGCGATTTGTATTGCGCGGTCGTCGCTGGAATCCACAGGATTCGTGACCGGAAGTGATAGACGAAATTTTTCTAATTCCAAATAGAAAAATCGTCCCTCGCGATTGGGGCTCGAAATATCGGAGTCCGCGAGTTGGGAACGTTGCCTCAATGATGGGAATCGCGAATTCACCACCAATAGGGTTTGTAGCCATGGGGCGCCATGGGAATTTGGCCGTTCGGGGCGTACGGGCCACTCGACTCGACCAATTTCGATTGGCAAGGCTTGCCGTCCCTCACGAGAACCGGAACCGCGACCCGACGCGGTGAACATCCGCTTCCGGGTGCACCGTTTCCCCCTCCCAAATTTCCACTCGTTCCCATTGCCCCGACGACCCCAATTTCCACTCGCTCACTCGCCGCCCTTTTCGTCTTGTACCGATGGTTTTGAAACCAAATTTTCACTTGCGTAGGCGTCAAACGAATTATCGACGCGAGATGCTCGCGCTCCGGCGCGCTCAAGTATCTTTGCTGACGAAAACGTCTTTCCAGCTCGTAAGTCTGAGCTTTTGAAAAAAGCACCCGACGTTTCCGCTTTTTGCAATTTTCCCCTCCCCCGTTCATTCCCTCCTGACGATTCATTTCCGATCCTTCCTCCTCCCCACCGTTCTCCCCTCTCTCCTCCTCGTACTCGTGCTCCTCAGCCTCCATCTCTTTGCACGATTGCTGCTCGTGACTGCACGCGTCTTGCTGCGACGACGGAAACGACAGATCCGATATTGTCGGACTCGTCGAATCTGGCTGTGGCTGATTCACTGTAACAAATTATCAAAATCGGACGTCACGCTTTTTTCAGGATTTGCTCTCGCTCGGGTCTCTGCGACCCCGTGCTGGATTTCATTGATTTATTTATATTTTTTTTTCACTGCGTGCCGCGGTCTCGCGGTCATCGATTTTGAGATTTGCGGGGTTTAGAATTCTCGCCCGGGAAATAGATCAAAATTTTTGCCTCGAAATTTCAAAGTTCCCACTATTTTGCAATAATTTCCGTAAAACATTTAGAAAATTTTCTAAATTTGTCAAAAAATGGCGAAATTTTGATAAAGACCCCAAAGTTTTCGCTATTTTTAATAATTCCACTGGAATATGAACTCTTGAGAGGTTTTGGCAAGTACGTGATAATTTTTTATCGTAAATTGGGCGGAAATTTTAGAAATTTGTCCAAAAATGTCAAAATTTGGAAAAGAATATCGAAATTTTACTCAAAATGTCAAAGTTTTCAGAATTTTTAATATTTTCACTCGAATATAAACTTTTCAGAGGTTTTGCCAAATTCATAATAATTTTTCATCGTAAATTGGGCGGAAATTTTAGAAATTTGTCGAAAAATGTCAAAATTTGGCAAAATAATATCGAAATTTTACTAAAAATCCCAAAGTTTCCGGCACTTGAAACATTTTCACTCGAATATGAACTTGCAAGAGGTTTCAGCAAATACGAAATAATTTTTCGTCTAAAATTGGACGAAAATTTTCAAAATTTGTCGAAAAATGTCAAAATTTGGCAAAGAATATTGAAATTTCACTCAAAATGTCAAAGTTCCTGGCATTTTCATTATATTCACTTGAATATGAACCTGCAAGAGATTTTGGCAAATACAAAATAATTTTTCGTCTGAAATTGGACGAAAATTTTCAAAATTTGTCGAAAAATGTCAAAATTTGGCAAAATAATATCGAAATTTCACTAAAAATGTCAAAGTTTCCGGCATTTTTGATATTTTCACTGGAAATTGGACGAAAAATTTCAAAATGTGTCGCAAAATCTCAAAATTTGGGAAATAATATCGAAATTTTACTGAAAATGTCAAAGTTTCCGGAATTTTTAATATTTTCACTCGAATATGAACCAGCAAGAGATTTTGTCAAATAAAAAACAATTTTTCGTCCAAAATTGGTCGAGAAATTTCAAAATTTGTCCAAAAATGTAAAAATTTGGCAAATATTATCGAAATTTTACTAAAAATCCCAAAGTTTCCGTAATTTTAAATATTTTCATTGGGAATTGGACGAAAAATTTCAAAATTTGCCAAAAAAACTTGAAAGTTTCCGTTATTTTGGGCAGAATCCGAATAAAAAATAAGCATCTCCTTGCTCAAATGGTCGAGAGGGGTGACACGGTACCAGGGCTCAAGCCATAGTGATTCTCGACATTATTTTCTCACTCCATGTACGAACAGGGTGTCAAAACTCTCGTACAGGGTCCTAAAGACTATTCGATGTCTCGCGTCTCTGTATCTATAGGATCTAAATCCACGCACCGTCTAACCCACGATTATACGCTTCCCTTTGGCCCTCGGATCCAACCCTCGCTACCAATAACCGAGACACACGAGCGCGCACACACATTGAGAAGCATTTAGAGAAAGTCTAGCCCACAGAAAATCGCAGAGATCCCTTTGGATCGAGCGTATCATTTCCCCCTCGGAATACACAATGTCCCGTGTGAGTCTTCATTAAACCGCATCACATAATTTCATCCAATAAGAATCACTTTAGCCCCCTCCAATCTCGAGATCGTCCCCGTACGAAACAACCAAAAATCACAATCGCATTTCGAGATTCTCCAATAAAAAACACGGAAAATGAAATTTTTTCAAAAAACGTCGATATTTTGACTGAATATTTTTGGATAATTTCAAAATTTTCGTCATTTTGACAATATTTTTCATTTTGCAATAAAAAATCTTCAGATTTCTAGATTTTCTGAATCTCCAATTGATCTACAAAAACGTACTCACGCCATGGGTGCAAATTTGCATTTCGAGTTTTCAAAACGTTGTGGCCCATCGAAATTTGTACGGATTGAAACTTCGTGGGGTACTTTTTAGGGGTAGCGAGTCCCGGGCAATCGATTACAAAGATTAAAATTTTCTAAAATCCAATATTTTTCCCAAAAAAGTGGTAAAATTCACGAAAGAAATTTCGAAAATCTGTTTTTTTTTGTTTTAACGCCATTTCAATACTAATTAAGCTATTGACGATTAATTAACGCGAAATCGAAGGTAACGAGTCATATTTTGAGGAAAAAAATAATTCGGAACGATTATGAGAAAAGCCGCTGGGCCAGGCAGGCAAAAGTCCTCGCGTCCGGAAGTTTTCGTGATTGCAAATTTGCTCCCATGTCGTAGCAGGACTCCGGGTACAAATTTGTCGAAATTATTGCACCAATTCGGTCCACAAGTACGAACCGTTTTGTAGAAAATTACGCGGACCCAAATAACCGCGAAAAAGTGTAAAAAAAGTGGGACAGCAAGGAGGGAAGTGATCCAAGAAATCGGTGAATGGGGATGAGGGTCGAAAGGTGATGCGGTCTGAGGACAATGCAATTTTGGGCGTGACAATTTCGATTTATCGAGGGTCGTAGGAAATCGTGGTAAAGACTCGCACCGACCAGTCGATTGATGGCTTTTTTCTCTCTTTTCTCTTTCTCGCCGATACACACGAGGCGCAAACACACACGCACACACACACAGGGAAA
The DNA here is from genome assembly GCA_037043255.1 of Diadegma fenestrale. Lineage (NCBI taxonomy): Eukaryota > Metazoa > Arthropoda > Insecta > Hymenoptera > Ichneumonidae > Diadegma > Diadegma fenestrale. The sequence continues at coordinate 14,725,672 of CM073317.1, forward strand.
AAGATGCTGCTACTGGTTGTTGCTCACATCTGCCTCGTGCATTATACACGCAGTCGCATCTGTCCGATCCAACTCATTGCTTTATATTCACGCATGTGTATCCTTCTCGCCCGTACTAAACGTCGAGCATTCTCTGTGTGTGAGAACGAACCGCCAATAGTAGTTGAGAGCGAGACTTGAGCAGACAATCTTTTATAGGGCTATTAGATCCTGCTTAGGACGCGAGCCTGGCCAATTGTAGCCTCTGCTAAATAAATAAGGGTTGCTCTTCGGATAATCACACCCCTCGATCTTTTCATACCACGAGCTCCGATCTCGAACATGTATCTACACACAAAATACTCGGGCGAAAGAAAACTCGATTTCTTAAAAAAGCAAATCCGACAGAATTTCGAGATTTTTTTTATCGCTCGCGCGGAGATCGATTACTCGAAAAAATAAATATTCCGGCTATCCAAACAGATTATGGAACAAGTTTACGTCCTGGGAATGTGTCACATTTTCCATGAGGCTCAAGTTCGCAACGTTGGAATGCAACGAAAAATACTCATTTTTATTGATGATTTGTTCAATTTTATAAAACATCGAAATTTTTCGAGTTTACATTCTTGTTGGGCCGCAAAAATCGATCGTTTTATCATTGTAATAAGATTGTACATTTTTATCAAGAGTTTTGCCACAAAATTCATGAATTTCGTTGCATTGCAACGATGCAAACTTCAACGTCATTTAAGCATGAGGCTGAAGTTGGCAACGTTGGAATGCAACGAAAAATACTCATTTTTATTGATAATTTGTTGAATTTTATAAAACATCGAAATTTTTCGAGTTTACATTCTTGTTGGGCCGCAAAAATCGATCGTTTTATCATTGTAATAAGATTGTACATTTTTATCAAGAGTTTTGCCACAAAATTCATGAATTTCGTTGCATTGCAACGATGCAAACGCCAACGTCATTTTAGCATGAGGCTGAAGTTGGCAACGTTGGAATGCAACGAAAAATACTCATTTTTATTGATGATTTGTTCAATTTTATAAAACATCGAAATTTTTCGAGTTTACATTCTTGTTGGGCCGCAAAAATCGATCGTTTTATCATTTTAATAAGATTGTACATTTTTATCAAGAGTTTTGCCACAAAATTCATGAATTTCGTTGAATTGCAACGATGCAAACTTCAAAGTCATTTAAGCATGAGGCTGAAGTTGGCAACGTTGGAATGCAACGAAAAATACTCATTTTTATTGATGATTTGTTCAATTTTATAAAACATCGAAATTTTTCGAGTTTACATTCTTGTTGGGCCGCAAAAATCGATCGTTTTATAATTGTCATAACATTGTACATTTTTATCAAGAGTTTTGCCACAAAATTCATGAATTTCGTTGCATTGCAACGATGCAAACTTCGACGTCATCATTTTCCTTCGTGCCTAGTTTTTTTGATGGTGTAGTTTGCAGCTTTGGAATGCAACGGAATTTCCTGTTTCTCCTCAGCCGAGCTCGTAATAATTGAGGAATTTATTGCATTTTTGTTCTCAGTTTGTTTTTTTACCTACAAAATGACTCGCAAGTCCGACCTGATCGAAAAAAATCAAGATTTTCCGGGGAAATTTGTATTTTTTTTATAGTAACCAAAATCTCGATGAAATTTCACGACCGATTTTTTTGAAAAATTGAATAAAACTTTTTCGATGTTTCACAAAAGCGTGTGCAAAGTTCTGAGACGCTTCGCCGTTCAGAAATGGAAATATTTAATGTTGGAATTTGCAATTTTTGACACGAGCCATTTGAGAAATTACTGAAAATTGTGATTTTTATAAATTACATGGTGAAAGCTCTTAAAATTGCGCGAGCGATTAGAAATCACGATTTTCTTCGTGTGGCGTGAATTTAAAGAAATTCCTTGGATAGAAAATTTTGCAAACAACGTCCTTAATCAAAATTTGGTCCAGACGATAAAACTCGTAAAAATAAATTGATTAAAATTAAGTTTTTCGTTGAATTTCAACGTTTGCAAACTTCAGATTCGTTTTTTTTTAGTTTATTGTTGAAATTTTTTATAAACGACGTACAAAATGGCGATTTTGGGGAATTTCAAGAAGGTTCTCGCAGGCTTACCGTTCATTTCGTCCAGGGGTTGAGGCTGCAAAGACGACGGGAGCGTCGGTCCCGTCGGCCAACCCAACAATCCTGGTGGCCCTTGCGGAGGCGGTGGAGGGCCCAAAACTCCTCTCGTTAAATTTGCGTGTATCGTGGGCTGGAGCATCGCCGATGCCGTGTGTTCCAAAAGTTGTTGATACGTCGACGGTGCGACGTCGTTTACCGTCGGTAAAACCGTCGTCGGTCCTCCTGGTCGTCAAAATAAAAGATTCCGTTAATAATTTTTGTAATTGATCGAAATTGAAGGGAACGGATTTCACAAAATAATCGATTTATCGCAAATTCGTACCTTGGCCATGCTCGTCGGAATTCGCTGCCGCCGCTGCTGCAACTGCCGCTGCTGCAGCGGCCGCAGCCGCCGCGGCCGCGCTCGTTTTCGCTTCGTTCAATTCCAAAATGTCGTTGATACCAAAACCGGACGTTTTCGTCGGGATTTTCATACTTTCCAGCAATCTGTAACAAGCAACGTCATTTTTTGAGTTCCGGGACCGATTGCAAGCGAATCAATCAAATTAATTAATTAATAATTTTATGAAATTTATAAATTTATATCAAAATTTATAAATTTGTATCAAAATTTATAAATTTGTATCAAAATTTATAAATTTGTAACAAAATTTATAAATTTGTATCAAAATTTATAAAATTGTATCAAAATTTAGAAATTTATATCAAAATTTATAAATTTGTATCAAAATTTATAAATTCATATCAAAATTTATAAATTTGTATCAAAATTTATAAATTTGTATCAAAATTTATAAAATTGTATCAAAATTTAGAAATTTATATCAAAATTTTTGAATTTATATCAAAATTTGTAAATTTATATCAAAATTTATAAATTTATATCAAAATTTATATCAAAATTTATTAATTTATATCAAAAATTGTGAATTTATATCAAAATTTGTAAATTTATATCAAAATTTGTAAATTTATATCAAAATTTATAAATTTATATCAAAATTTATAAATTTATATCAAAACTTATGAATTTGTATAAAAATTTATAAATTTGTATAAAAATTTATAAATTTATATCAAAATTCATAAATTTATATCAAAATTTATAAATTTGTATCAAAATTTATAAATTTATATCAAAATTTATAAATTTGTATAAAAATTTATAAATTTATATCAAAATTCATAAATTTATATCAAACTTTATAAATTTATATCAAAATTTATAAAAATTGTCCATAAATTCATAAATTTACGCTTATAAATTTATGAAGCAACGAAATTAACGCTTGAAAATTCATTTTTCGATGTTTTTTTCTCGTAATTTCCGATCTCCCAATTTTCAAATCATTTTCTCACGGAATGATTTATTCTCGCCGAATTCGCGAATCATCGCGGTCCACGCACCGACCGCGGGCATTGAAATCTCTTGGCGTGCCTATCGGAATCGCATTTGCAAAGAACGTCAATTGATTTAAATCAAAGCACTCGCGCGCATTCGTAACAATCAATCATACATAACGTATCAACGTTTATCGAGTATCGCATCGCTGTGTCCTAGTTTATTGCACGCGCTTCTGCTCGATCTTATCTCTCTCCCCGTAAAAACGACTTCTTGTGCATGTTTGCGACGTCATTTGTTTTATAGGCCACACTCCGCGATTACAACATCGGACACGAAGCAAAACAAATATCTAATCGAAATAAAAATACAAAAAGTCCGGCTCGCCACCCACATTGGGTCATTCTGACCCAATTGCGTGTCTTTGCCGTTTCGGTTCGATTTTTTTTTTTGGTTTTCAATTCGTGCGCTTGACAACAATTTTTTCCGGAGCGTTTGCAACAAATTGGTTCAAAATGTAAATAAAAATTTTGATTTTTGAGTTTTTTTTTTCGAAAACTCTCGATGAATGGACTGGAAATTCGATTTTAGCAAAAAACGTCGATATTTTGATGAACATGGTGGAAATGTATAGAGTTGAAAAAAAAGAATGGATCGACATTTTTTTTCATTCCAAATCTTCATGAATCGTCCCCATTTACGTTTCCCCAATAATTATCAAAATTGCTGGACCAAGAATTTTGCATTTTCAGTCATTTTATGGGGTCAAAATGTGTAGAGTTGAAAAAAAAGAATGGATCAACATTTTTTTCATTTTTAATCTTCATGAATCGTCCCCATTTACGTTTCCCCAATAATTATCAAAATTTTGCTCCACTTTTTTAAACTCCATACATCCTGACCCCATAAAATGACAAATTTGGTCAAAAAACGTCGATATTTAGCACGGTGAACTAAATATTTTTGGATAATTTCAAAATTTTCCTAATTTTGACAATATTTTTCATTTCTAACGAAACTGTCAGCAAAATTTACGATTGGAATGACAAAAATTGACTTTTCCAAGAGACTTTCCCGAATATTTCTCGCTGCAATGCCAAAATTTTCGTGATTTTTCAAAAAAAACATTTAGTCGAACGTGTTCAACGAAAAATCGATTTTTTTCGAAATATTTAGCACGATGAACTAAATATTTTTGGATAATTTCAAAGTTTTCCTAATTTTGACAATATTTTTCATTTCTAACGAAACTCTCAGCAAAATTAACAATTGGAATGACAAAAATTGACTCTACCAAGAGACTTTCCCGAATATTTCTCGCTGCAATGCCAAAATTTTCGTGATTTTTCAAAAAAAAAAAAACGTTCGTATAACAAAATATCGATCTTTGCCAACAAAATTGTCTTTTCAGTCATCGTGTGATTGTGTTTTTGCCCAAAGGGCAATTTACCTTGTGTTGTACGCGAGTTGGCTGTACCAAACGTGATTAAAAAAGCTCGCAGGATAAGGGAGCAACGGCCAGTGCAACAATTTGTTTTTGTCCGCCATGTTGACTCAGCGAAATTCCAAAAAAAAAAAACACACACGCACACACAATTTCAAATTTGCTGATTTCGAGGCTTTTTTCCTCAGCGATCAATGAAAACTCAAAAGAAATTTGGAAAATCCCATAAAATTCATAATTCCCAAAGATCGGCCACCATTTTTGCACGAGTGGCGAACGAGCCAGAAATTTTGTTTTTTTCCCAATCACTCACGAAACTTTCACTCGTGCACGAAAAATCCCGAAAGCCAGAAAAAAATCCAGCACAATCCTTGATTTGCACTCGAACACAATCGAAGCTCAAAGTTGCATCTGAAAAATCGACACTCGCGACGAACTGGGTCAAGGAAAAAGTAAAAAATTGGACGACACTCGGATTTTTTAACGAGCCACACAAGATCAAATGGGGTTTTTGCTATTGCTCGATTCCACTCGTAGTTTTCGAGTGTCCTCGTCGAGCACTTGACGGCTTGTGTTCCCTACCCACGTCCTGATGCTTCTCCAGTCTGAAGCCTCTCGAGGGCTGCCTCTCAAAGCCAAAGAGAGACAGAGCCTCGAGGGCGGTTCTACAAACTGCTCCACCCTCTCAAATCATTTTTTTTCATCCCTCTCGCTCGCTCTCTCTGCCTCGTTCCCCATTCACTACCCTCCGTGCGAGCTGCTGCTTTCGATTCACCCTCTCAAGCTCCTTCCAACCCGCGAGCTTCTACCCCCGCAGAAACTTTGATCCGCCCCCTCTCGACCTCGCGTCCTCGCATTCCCACCCTTGCACACACATACGTCGCTGCTGCTGCTGGCATTCGGGCACCTCGCGACGACAATCCCATCCGCACCATCCCCCGCCTCTCACAATCTCCTTTATGTACTCCGGACACAACCGCAAACACCAATCTTTTGCTCTAATCCCATCATGATGCAGGGAAACAAAAATTTTGTCGAAAAAAATCGATGTTTCGTTGAATACGTTTGGCTAAACGTTTTTTTTTTTTGGAAAATCACGAAAATTTTGGCATTGCAGAAAGAAATATTCTAGAAAGTCTCTTGGAAAAGTCCATTTTTGTCATTCCAATCGTTAATTTTGCTGAGAGTTTCGTTAGAAATGAAAAATATTGACGAAATTAGGAAAATTTTGAAATTATACAAAAATATTCAGTTCATCGTGCTAAATATTTCGAAAAAAATCGATTTTTCGTTGAACACGTTCGACTAAATGTTTTTTTTGAAAAATCACGAAAATTTTGGCATTGCAGCGAGAAATATTATAGAAAGTCTCTTGGAAAAGTCAATTTTTGTCATTCCAATCGTTAATTTTGCTGAGAGTTTCGTTAGAAATGGAAAATATTGACGAAATTAGGAAAATTTTGAAATTATACAAAAATATTCAGTTCATCGTGCTAAATATTTAGAAAAAAATCGATTTTTCGTTGAACACGTTCGACTGAATGTTTGTTTTGAAAAATCACGAAAATTTTGGCATTGCAGCAAGAAATATTATAGAAAGTCTCTTGGAAAAGTCAATTTTTGACATTCCAATTGTTAATTTTGTTGAGAGTTTCGTTAGAAACGAAAAATATTGTCAAAATTGGGAAAATTTTGAAATTATACAAAAATATTCAGTTCATCGTGCTAAATATTTCGAAAAAATTCGATTTTTCGTTGAACACGTTCGACTAAATGATTGTTTTTGAAAAATCACGAAAATTTTGGCATTGCAGCGAGAAATATTCTAGAAAGTCTCTTGGAAAAGTCAATTTTTGACATTCCAATTGTTAATTTTGTTGAGAGTTTCGTTAGAAACGAAAAATATTGACGAAATTAGGAAAATTTTGAAATTATACAAAAATATTCAGTTCATCGTGCTAAATATTTCGAAAAAATTCGATTTTTCGTTGAACACGTTCGACTAAATGATTGTTTTTGAAAAATCACGAAAATTTTGGCATTGCAGCGAGAAATATTCTAGAAAGTCTCTTGGAAAAGTCAATTTTTGTCATTCCAATTGTTCATTTTGCTGACAGTTTCGTTAGAAATGAAAAATATTGTCAAAATTAGGAAAATTTTGAAAATCTCCAAAAATATTTAGTTCGCCGTGCTAAATATCGACGTTTTTTGACCAAATTTGTCATTTTATGGGGTCAGGATGTACGGAGTTTAAAAAAATGGAGCAAAATTTTGATAATTATTGGGGAAACGTAAATGGGGACGATTCATGAAGATTTGAAATGAAAAAAATGTCGATCCATTATTTTTTTTCAACTCTACACATTTTCACCCCATAAAATGCCTGAAAATGCAAAATTCCTGGTCCAGCAATTTTGATAATTATTGGAGAACCGTAAATGGGGACGATTCATGAAGATTTGAAATGAAAAAAATGTCGATCCATTATTTTTTTTCAACTCTACACATTTCCACCCCATAAAACGACTGAAAATGCAAAATTCCATAATCCAACGAGCTTTCCTGCAAGATTTAAATCCACCTAAATTTTTATGAAGACGCGAGGCTGGAGAATCGCGTCTATATGAGACGTGAAAAAGCTTTCTAAATGAGTTCGCGCCTGCATCACGATGAGGAATATTCTCCGCGCGAGGACAAAGGACACACAGCAGGACACCCTGAAAGGCGGAGCTGAAATTGGCTCCTCCGACCAATGAACGACGACGACGAGCTAAAACGCGCGAACCAACAACCCTCCGCGACCGAGGAGGGCAAAAAGACTCGGAGAGCTCGAGCAACTCGCACCTTTCGACCCCTCGGCTGTACCAAACGCCACGACCAATCCCATGGCTCCATCGATCAGGTTGCTTTTTACTCGACACACACGCGGATATGGATCTATCGCGAGAAGCAGCACTTTAGCCTCGAGTGTCGACGCGCAAGAGCATTAGGATAAACTTTTCTCCTTTTTTCTCCTTTTTTCCATTTACACCATTTTTTTCTTTTCTCCTCCTCGCCTGCCAGCAGCAACAATAAAAAACCCAAAGCATGTTCACACGATCATTGATCGTCGAGCTAAAGTTCACGCATGCGGCTCGCACTTCGCTCTCCCCAGCACCAAATTATCGCACACGAACAATCTTGGACTTTTTGCATCCGATATGTTATTCAATGCTCTCTGACTCTTTCAATAACAATCTGGGTCATTCGCTTATGGGTCACGTGTACGACAATTTGTACGTGGCCATTTTTTCCTCACTTTTCCATTAACCTCATTGTCGACTGGATTGTTTTCAATTGTTTAGACTGAAAATTCAATTTTATCCAAAAACGTTGATCGTTGGACACGACGAACTGAATATTTTTGGGTAATTTCAAAATTTTCGTTATTTTGACAATATTTTTCATTTGTAACGAAACTGTCGGCAAAATTCACGATTCGAATAAACATTTTTCGAATTAACACGATTCGAACTAAATATTTTTGGATAATTTCAAAATTTTCGTTATTTCGACAATATTTTTCATTTTTAACGAAACTGTCGGCAAAATTCACGATTCGATGAAACATTTTTCGAATAAACACGATTCGAACTAAATATTTTTGGATAATTTCAAAATTTTCGTTATTTCGACAATATTTTTCATTTTTAACAAAACTGTCGGCAAAATTCACGATTCGAATGTCAAAAATTGACTTTTCGGAGAGACTTTTTCGAAAATTTCTTGCCGCAATGACAAAATTTTTGTTATTTTCCAAAAAAAAAAAAACGTTTACGCGTATTTACGAAAATATCGATTTTTTCCAACAAAATTTTCTTTTCAGTCATCGAATTCATCGTGACATGAATTTTCTATTGAAAATGATGCAAAAAAAAAAATTTCGTAGCGTTTTTCGTAAAGAGGCCCACGTGGTAATCTTTATTTTTTTTTGCCATGGCGTTGCGTTTTCGCAGTTTTTTTTGGACGGAGAAATCGAAGATTTCAATGATTTTTAGCGATTATAAAGTTTGGACAACTTTTTCAACTTTCTCACGCCGATCGGTGCCTCAAAAGTGCGAGACAATCAATTTTGAAGAGGAGAAAAAAGTTGCTCGGACACGAGGACCCGAGAAAATAAGTCAAGAGTGTATTTTAGGGCTTTGACATGAATTTGTAGAAACTTTTGTATAAAGGTCGCAATTTAACTACAAGTTCCGAAAATGCGAGGGATGAATCGCACGAGGGAGGGTTTCCGGTTCATTCATGCTGGTAAAGATCGTGAGCATTGTATGCCAAACACGGCGAGTTCCATCATTTCCTTGTCGCGCGTCTCTCTCTCTCGTTTCTTCTCCGCAAGTGTAAAAGTCGAAAGAGTCCGCGGGGCCAAGGGGAAAACGAGATTCTCGTGACTCCGGACTCGGAGGCGGTTCCGACATCCGGCCTCGGGATCTCTCCGCTTTCGTCATGGCTCCCGCACCTTCGGCATTCCAAAGAATCGATCCTCGGCTCGCCGGATCAAAAGCACCCTCGAAACTTGAATTTTTACCACCTGAACGTGGCCTAATCTCGAAACTGGATTTCCCCAAGAATTTTCAAACCCCAAAACATTTTTCCTGTACTTTTTTCCATCCCAAATTGGATAATTTCAAAATTTTCGTTATTTCACCATATTTTTCATTTTTTATTGACAAAAATTGAATTTTCGAAGAGACTTTTGTGATTTTTCAAAAAAACGACGAAATTTTCTTTTCACTGTAATTGGAAAATTTCGAAATTCATTAAAAAGTGCATTTCAAGATTTTTTTCGAGTGCTTCAAATACTCGCGATTATCATAATCGAAAGAGCGAGATCGAGAGACTTTCGGAGGGAGAGTTAAAAGTCGAGATTCTCTAATTTGGTTAGAATCGGATTCAAGAATGCGAGGCAGTGTCTTGGAGTGATTTCGTTCCTTATTTCCTCTTTTTTCGAGCAGCCCTCTTGGAACAGCTGAACAGAATCTCACGCTATATCAGAGACAAGCCATGACTGCGTTTTACATGCGCCCAACCACGCTCCCTCGAGTACAAATTCGTATTTATATAAGAGGCTTTTCACTTCAAACTTTCGTTCTGGCAATAAGTGCCAAAAATGACGAAAAAACTAATCAGAATTCACGATTTTCGTTTATAGGCCCAAAAAAAAAAAATGTTTTTGTGTATTTCACGTATTTCTAGAGAAAAAATTCTGGAATATTAATTGTATTCGTTGCATTTCGAAATGAAACGTTTCGAAAAGCGAGATTTTCGTAAAAAAAAATGTCGCTCGGGTCAAAAAGACCCATACGATTTCGAAAAATCCAAAAAATTCCGGAATTCTCTAGTGAGTTGCAATTTTCTTATTTTTGAATGGAATTTTTGGAAAAATAAAACGCGAGATTTTGGAAAAAAACGAAATTTTCGTGGAAAAAGTTGAGGCCCGGGTCGGAGAGACCCATATGGATCAGGGAAATCCAAAAAATTCTGCAATTCTCCATCGAGATGCATTTTTCGTATTTTTGAATGAAGTTTTTGGAAAAAAAACGAAATTTTCGTGAAAAATGTTGGGGCCCGGGTCGGAGAGACCCATATGGATCAGGGAAATCCAAAAAATTCTGTAATTCTCCATCGAGATGCATTTTTCGTATTTTTAAATGAAGTTTTTGGAAAAAAACGAAATTTTCGTGAAAAAAGTTGAGGCCCGGGTCGGAGAGACCCAAATGGATCAGGGAAATCCAAAAAATTCTGTAATTCTCCATCGAGATGCATTTTTCGTATTTTTAAATGAAGTTTTTGGAAAAAAACGAAATTTTCGTGGAAAATGTTGGGGCCCGGGTCGGAGAGACCCAAATGGATCAGGGAAATCCAAAAAATTCTGGAATTCTCCATCGAAATGCATTTTTCGTATTTTTGAATGAAGTTTTTGGAAAAAAACGAAATTTTCGTGAAAAAAGTTGGGGCCCGGGTCGGAGAGACCCATATGGATCAGGGAAATCCAAAAAATTCTGTAATTCTCCATCGAGATGCATTTTTCGTATTTTTAAATAAAGTTTTTCGAAAAAAAACGAGATTTTTGAAAAAAATTTGTCGTTTGGGTCAAAAAGACCCATACGATCCTCGCGAGGCTTGAATTGCTCAATGCGCTCGTGCACACGAATTAACATCTTTGTAAGTTGAATAAAAGTTTTTCGCCCACAGCTGCTGGATAAGTTGGAAAAAGTTGGAACGGTGGTGCTCCTGGAGAAGCTTCCTGCGCGCGGTTTCCAGGATGAGGAGAGAAGCTCGTCGAGCCACCTCGCCCATTAAGCTTCCTCCCTCTCAACCCTTCATCCAAAGCTCCCCCCTCTCTTCCTTCCACTTTCTCCTGATCGAATAACATTTGTTACGATCCCACGACTGTTTGGCGATACCTGTGCCAACTCGTTTCGAGCACGCAACCCAATTTGTCTGCGTCTCATTGTTTTACGTACTGCGCTTGCAATCCTCATGTTATGGCTCATGCGCCTCCTGATCCTCGCTCTCTCGCAACTCGTAAAGTACGCGAACGTCAGTGAAAATAAATTTCGAGTCGTAAGGACTCGAGTTTCGAGAAAAAACTTGAGTTTTTTTCGAAAAATCACAAAAATTTGGTCGTTGCATCTAGAAAGTCTCTTCGAAAAGTCAATTTTTGTCCTTCCAATCGTAAATTTTCCGGACAGTCGCGTTAGAAATGAAAAATACAGTCAAAATAACGAAAATTATGAAATTATCCAAAAATATTTTGTTCAACGTGTTCAACAAAATTTCGAGGCTTTTTGACATTATTTAATTTTTGTTTTTACGTTGGAAATGTTGAAACTTTGAGCTACGGTAGGAGGAAATCACTTTCGCACTGTATTTCTCATTTTATATCCTCGTCACTTGAACTATCACGAGTTTTCGCCGAGCCTCGTGCAACTCTCGCAATCGGTTAAATTGTTAAGAGATCTCAGCCTGCCACGACGCATCAAAATATAACTTGGAAGCTATGAGAGCCTCGAGAGCACGCACACTCTTGTCAGTCAAAACCCGATGATTTTATGGAAATCCATAACGAGCCGTTCCCGAACATCGTGCCAATTCCACACTGCTCTTACGAATTGAATCAGGAAATTCAATTCCTCCATTTTTTTCCCTTTTTTTCAATTATTTTTGTTCATCTGACTTTTTTCTGTTTTTAAATGAAAATTAAATTTCGTCAAACGACGTCGACACTTTGTTGAACACGGTGAACTAAATATTTTTGGCTAATTTCAAAATTTTCGTTATTTTGACAATATTTTTTATTTATAACGAAATTGTCTGCAAAATTTACGATTGGAATGACAAAAATAGAGTTTTTTGTGACTGAAAAATAAAATTTAGGCGAACCCAACAAAATATCGATGTTTTTCAACAATTTATTTTTTGTTTCTCGTCCTCAACAAAGTGGGACTCGGACTTTATGGATTATGGGATTAATCATTGGATTGGGTGGAACCGCAATGGTAGCACCGAAGCTTTACAACCTCCTTCTAACTATATTGCCCCTAATATAATTTATTTTGTCCCTCCTCGTTATATTTTTACGTGTAATAAACGCATATAACCAGCAGTAATGGGAAAAGGGAGAAGAGCTTGGAAAGGTATGGTGATGGCAGGCCAAAGTGCTGGACGATCGATTTACCTCGTAGCAGGTACCTCGCACCTCGCGCTCATTCCCTTCAAATATGCATTTCTATATAGTTGTCATTCGTATACTCCATACTCGGAAATTCTCCATCGAGATGCATTTTTCGTATATTTAAATGAAGTTTTTGGAAAAAAACGAAATTTTCGTGAAAAAAGTTGAGGCCCGGGTCGGAGAGACCCATATGGATCAGGGAAATTCAAAAAATTCTCTAATTCTCCATCGAAATCCATTTTTCGTATTTTTAAATGAAGTTTTTGGAAAAAAACGAAATTTTCGTGAAAAAAGTTGAGGCCCGGGTCGGAGAGACCCATATGGATTAGGGAAATCCAAAAAATTCTGTAATTCTCCATCGAGATGCATTTTTCGTATTTTTAAATGAAGTTTTTGGAAAAAAACGAATTTTTCGTGAAAAAAGTTGAGGCCCGGGTCGGAGAGACCCATATGGATTAGGAAAATCCAAAAAATTCTGAAATTCTCCATCGAGTTGCGATTTTTCGTATTTTTCTCCAAATTTCGTATTTGGAGAAAAAAATTTGCATGGCAAATTTGGACATGAAAATCAGTTGGCCCGATCAAAACTATGGTCGAGCGTGCGGAAAGCTGCACGTGGAATGCTCGTAAATATATAGATATATATAAAAATGTATATTGCCAGGCCACAGGTCTCTTGAGGAACACTTAACGCTTAAGCGCCTGTTTTTTCATCCCTCTCCACGTCTGCTGGTACCATTGAAGAATCCACGCAGCCGTCCACTCTCCATTTAAAATGGCTTTTCTCTCGTTTGAAACCTCCGGCTTACGCGCTCGTATATATAAATATACTAGCGCTATATATATATATATAGTTTGGCTGGTCTGCGCTGGCTGTCAACTCAGGTGTAGCGAGAAAAACGTGCCTCGATGAATGGTCCTTCACCCATTTACCAGATATTTCGACTGTTTCCAATTAACATGACAATACCGGTACCTGCTGTCGGGGGAGGGATTCTCTCACACTTGCACATTTCTCAGGACTTCCTGCAGTGTCTATCGTTCTGCTCCTTCCACACCTGAGCACCTCCGCTCGCTTTGCGCACCTTCCGCTTCATCACCAATCCCCATATATATGCATTTATTGCTTTTACGTGACCGCGCAACATTTTTCCACTAATTTAACAAAATACTTTCAAGAGTGCGTGAACTTGATCGTTAGATTTTTCCACACCCCTCAAATTTTTCTCTGGTTCCTCAGGTGCGGGGACAAAAATATTTTCTCGAAACTAAATCGATCGAAATCTCGACGCTGAAAAGGAAATTTTGTCGAAAAACATCGATTTTTCGTCATTTACGTTCGACTAACCTTTTTTTTGGTTTTGGAAAATCACAAAAATTTTGCCAACAGTCGCCTTAGAAATGAAAAACATTGTCAAAATAGCGAAAATTTGGAAGTTATCGAAAAAAAATCGACGTTTTTTGACTGAATTGAATTTTCAGTCGAGAAATCAAAAAGTCGCCGAACGGTAAAAAGAAGTGGAAAAAAACCGGAAAACTGGAAATAGTTGGACGGTCAGTGTGTTGACCGAGACTCGGGGGTGCAGGAAGTGGCTTAAAAATGAAAAATTCGACAAGAAGTGCGCTGTCCTTGTCGCACCAAACACCGCAATGAAAGAGAGCGAGAGAACGTCGTTCATTCATGAATTTTTGACAAAGGCCCAGCAGGGCCCACCCGCGCTCCAAGAGCTTTCGCGCGTCAATGAACGTAGTACTACGGCCGTCGCTATACCTTACTCCAAAGATTCTCTATATACACTCCTTGGACGCGTAAAAACCTCCGGCAGCAGGTACTAGAAAACGTAGTAGAGTATACTATGCCACTCGTAGAGTCCCAGTCATTCAGTCACTTTTGCTCTCGTAGTATTTCCCCCTCGTAGTAAGTCCAATACAATTTTTACCAATGCCTCGAGGGCCTCTTTGCTATTTTTCTCACTCTCTCTGTCACCCACATCACGAATACACGAAATATCGATTCATTCACAAAAGCCTCTGAACCACTCTCCGTTGACAACGCACCCAATGAGCTTCCACGCACCAACAGCATCCAAAACGTGACCTAAACTTTACATTGCTAGTTTAACGCTTGACTATAACCGCCTCTCCCATACGACCTTTAAGAAACGTTTAAGAAGTTATTTCAAACGCCGCTAAAAATGGCATTCTGGGCCGTTCATCCCCCCAGAGATCCTCACACAATTTTTCCTCTCGATTTTCCTCCCTCTCGTCATTTCCGAATTAGATCGAAAGGCTTGTGCGTCCAATTAAGGGGTTATATACAGTTGGAAGACCAAAAGAAACTTGTTTTTTTACGAATTTTTTCTGGATAGGGATTTCATTTGATGACTAAAAGGCAAAGGAATCAAATGTAGTGTCATCTTTCAACTCTCTATTGCCATTTTTTATTTTCAAAAATATAGCTTCACGTAGCTCCTGTAGTTGATCTCCTGTGTGTACTCTAAAAAAAAGGCGTTTTGCGGTGAGCAAGATATCTCCGGTTTGGATCAGCCGAAATAAAAAAACCAAAGAGATTTGTTTAGTGGATAGATGAATCCAGGTATTGATCGAAGGAATAGTTGGAATTTTGAATTTTGATAAAATGGCGGCTCCTCAAAGATGAAATTTCAGTTTTCGACCAAATTTTTTTCATTTAATGGTTCAAAAAAGATAGAAATAAATTTCGGACATCTTATTCCTTCGATGAATACCTGGACTCATGCATCCACTAAACAAATCTCTTTGGTTTTTTTATTTCAGCTGATCCAAACCGGAGATTTCTTGCTCACTGCAAAACACCTTTTTTTTTAGAGTACACAACTACAGGAGCTATGTGAAGCTATATTTTTGAAAATAAAAAATGGCGATAGAGAGTTGAAAGATGACACTACATTTGATTCCTTTGCCTTTTATTCATCAGATGGACTGCCTACTCAGAAAAAATTCGTAAAAAAACTAGTTTTTTTTTGGTTTTCCAACTGTATATAACCCTTTAATGAGTTAAAATAAAAACACGAAATCTCGGAAAATTTGCAAAAATTAAATCGTCAGATTTGAAAAAAAAAATCGGATTTTCGAAAAAATTCGAAAAATCATAAAATTTGAACCGTTCAACCGATATTTTGGGAATGAAAAATCTCGTGATCGTTCGATGGTAAAAGTCGAGAATTATCCTCGACTCCCTTTTCACGTGGCTATAAAGTGAATCGTTTTTGGATTATTCGGAAATTGATGGTGTAAACCAACAGGTGACGATGGCAGACTCGTCCCGCAGGGGCTGCTCGAGAGAGGGAATCGTGCCCTTCTCGAATGTCCGAGACACGAGCAGGAAGGGCACCAACAAGATAACCCCCTCGATCGCCCTACAATTCTCTCTTGCCCTTTGAAACACCAGCCTGTGCACGCGTAACAAGGCGTACCACTCTATCCGCTTGTTCTCTCGTCTCCACACTCGTGTCTCTCGACACTCGCGCCCGAATCATCCCCGCAATTCTCACCCTCCCACGAGCATGAACCAGCTTTTGCATGCGTGTCTCGTTATTTTATTTCCCGCTCATTATTTCCCTTCCCCAAATATTATTACTCGATTCTTCTTCCCTCATATCGACCGGAATTTGCTCAAAATGCAAATCGCCTTAAACAAAAAAAAAAAATAACACTAAAAATTCAATTTTGTCAGGAAACGTCCAACGAAATAATTTTCGATCTCAAAATTTTCGTGATTTTGAAAATATTTTCGATTTCTAACGAAACTGTCTGCAAAATTTACGATTGGAACGACAAAAATTGAATTTTCGAAGAGCAATGCCAAAATTTTTGTCTTTTTTCGAAAAAAGTTGCCAATAAAAATTGTTTTAGTCACTCTCTTCGATTTTTTTTCACCATTTCCAATCTCACCTGTAGTCGTCCTCGTTGCTGACGTAATCTGGTGGGATGAGATGCCACGACGAGTCGTAACAATCGTCGTATCCGCTCGCCATTTTATTCAATACTCTCTTCTAAAAGTCCTGACGCACTAAAGACACTGTCAAATAAAATGTCCGAGCACTAAAAAAAAAATCCAAATGCCCACGACCGAACGACCTGCCCAAAAATTAATTTTATTCTTTTTTCTCGAATTTTTACAGATCTAATTTTTCCATCCTTGCCTAATTTTTCACTTCTACTCATTAATTTCTACATTTTTCCCTCCCTATTCACGAATTATTTTGCAACTTTCTGGAATAATGCCCATCGAACGAGACCCAGCAACTCACAGTTTTATTACCATTTACCTACTGGATAGTGAATAACTACGGACCCAATTCATCACCTATTTATTGTATCAAAAATATCGCTTCCTGATAGGAGCTCGGGTTACCTTATCTCTTCCGATAACATACCACCTTCGCTAACCAGGGTACAGATAGAGATTAGTTTGACTACTGCAACATCGAAACAGTTAGGTACACACAACCCCCGCGTCGATTATGATATTCAACAAAAAAAACCTCAGAAAATCATTTTCAGAGTCTCTTTCGATCTTAAAACCCCTGAAAAGTGACTAAATTATATGTTTTTTTTTTTTTTTCAAATTCGAATTTTGAAAAATTCGTTCCTCTGGGAAAATTCAACGAAAAGGTTTCAACTTGGGCTCATTCTTTTCGTTTTTGCTTCGAGTTTTTGGCTCTAATTTTGCAGAGGAATTATTTAAGGGGTTATATACAGTTGGAAAACCAAAAAAAAACTAGTTTTTTTACGAATTTTTTCTGGGTAGGGGTTTCATCTGATGAATAAAAGGCAAAGGAATCAAATGTAGTGTCATCTTTCAACTCTCGATCGCCATTTTTTATTTTCAAAAATATAGCTTCACATAGCTCCTGTAGTTGTGTACTCTAAAAAAAAAGGTGTTTTGCGGTGAGCAAGAAATCTCCGGTTTGGGTCAGCTGAAATAAAAAAACCAAAGAGATTTGTTTAGTAAATACATGAGTCCAGGTATTCATCGAAGGAATAAGATGTCCGAAATTTATTTCTCTCTTTTTTGAACCATTAAATGAGAAAAATTTCGTCGGAAATTGAAATTTCATCTTTGAGGAGCCGCCATTTTATTAAAATTCAAAATTCCAACTATTCCTTCGATCAATACCTGGATTCATCTATCCACTAAACAAATCTCTTTGATTTTTTTATTTCAGCTGATCCAAACCGGAGATTTCTTGCTCACCACAAAACGCCTTTTTTTGAGAGTACTGCACACAGGAGATCAACTACAGGAGCTATGTGAAGCTATATTTTTGAAAATAAAAAATGGCAATAGAGAGTTGAAATATGACATTACATTTGATTCCTTTGCCTTTTATTCATCAAATGACATCCCTACCCAGAAAAAATTCGTAAAAAAACAAGTTTTTTTTGGTCTTCCAACTGTATGTAACCCCTTAATCGACGAATATCTAGTTTTTGTTTCTGTGGAGGAAGAATTTCGGCTGTCAAATTGATTTTTTGTTAATGATTCTATTTATTTTTATAGTTTTCAGAATTCTGTACGATTTTTTTTACTACGATGTACGTAGCGAGGCTAGATTGTGTAGTTAGGAAAAAAATATGACATATGGACGTAATCTTCACCGAGCTTATCATTGCGACTGTCCAGCAACGATAAAGAATCTTTTTTTCCCGAGATCCAATCATCCCCTCTCATTGCACTATTTTATTGACTTTTTTATACTAGGAAATTGCGATCTATAAATGGCAGCACATTTTCCTCGATCGCAAACTTTGATTCGAGTTATAAAAAATCGTGAAAAATCATTTTGCTTGTGATCATCGATGCGCAGACTGATAATTACTTGCTAATAAATTTCTGCTCATAGCGCCTTCAATGGCTCATCGAAAACTTTCGAAATTCGAAAAATACAGAAATACAGAAAAAGATGTTGGCGCGAGACCACTAAAAGTCATCGTTATCGTTCAATCATTACAAAACACACTCCAAATATTCCAGCAGTCCAAACATTCCTAATCCAAATCTCGCTCGATCAAAGATAACCGACAGATTAAAATTACAATTAAAATCCATTCACGAACGCGCTCCCGACAGCAAATACACATTATTATATGAATTCCCGATTCACACGACATTTTATACCCTCCAAAAACTTTAGTCGCATGTCAAAATCCCGACGACATTAATTTTTGAAATCCTTCAAAGTCCGATCGTCGTATGATCCTAAAAATATTACTTTTTTCTCCAATCCCATTCAAATCGATTCGTCCAGTCACGTTTCTTTCCACCAGGACCGAAAATGGCGCTCGCGTCAGTAATTTTTTTCGTCCGTAAAAACGAATCGTCGGTAACCCCTTTGAGTTACCGACGGTCGGTAACCGCTTGAGTTACCGGCGGTCGGTAACGTAGAAATCGCGTAAAAAGTCGCATCTGACATATCGCGGCACGGAAAATGCGAAAAGGGGGGGGGGGGGCTTGAGAATCTAATGTAGTGCGACGTGTCAACAAGATAGTGGTGCCATCATGATTCATGAGCCATAACATCAAATAAATAATCATTGTTAATATCGTATATGTTGAAGAAACTCGACGACGCCGCTCTGGCCGCTCACACGATCTTTTATTACGTGTAGAATTAAATTTCGTGGCTTTTGCGGTGTGTTGATTTTTTTCATGTCCTCGTTTCTTGTACGAAAGTGGCGGATTCGACGTCTACGTGAACAATCGCAACCTGCTTGTGGCTCGTTCGTGGTTCAGCTGTCATCTGTCAAACGTGAGCAACGTGACAACATTCAATAGCGTGTAATAAATTGATGCGGGCAATCCGAATCGATGCAACTCCGAAATTCCTCAAACTTGTGTCTCGGCGAATGACACGAACGCGATTAATTGTAAATTGACGATTTTTTGGTAACTTTTCATGCGTTTTGCATACGATTCATAGAATCGCCGGTTGAGATCGCGCGAGTGGGTGAAAAATCCAGTGAGCCCGCGAAAAAATTTGCTAAATCTCGAGACAACGAGTGCGTGTAATTTTCGAATTAACAAAGTGACGGGTCGATCGCAAGTTTTGTCCAACTTTTCTCGCTTTTTTTCACATTTTCTTATTTTATCTTTGACCCAATTTGAAAAATGGCCACGAGCAATGAAGAAATTAACAAATTGGAGGAAAAAACTGAAAATTTAAAAGTCTCGGAATCTTCGAGCATCGATCACGACGACAAAAACTCGTCGAAATGTCTGGAACCTCATCTCTCGGGATTCGAGACACAACAACTTTACAAAATCGCCCTCAACTTCTATAAAGGTACGAAATCGAAAGGAATATTGTGTCGAGGTAAAATTTTGAGGTTACGTCCGTCCGCGGACGAGTCACGCGAGAATTTCCAAGCAAAAATAGGAAAAGCCTCGAATTTTCGTAGTTTTAAAGAATTTTTAACGATTAAATTTCCAATTATTTCGCATTTCGAGCCTGAAATTTAAACGTTTCAGAAAAAGCGGGCAAAGCTGTACATTTTTCGTACGAAGACAAACTGAAATTGGTGGCGTTTACGCAACAAGCGACGCACGGAAAATGTACAACGGAAAATTCTCCGCCGTTGGGCGTCCTCGACGTCATCGGCAGGGACAGGCGCTTGGCGTGGCAGAATTTGGGGGACATTACGAAAGAGCAAGCCATGGAGGGTTTCACAGTTTTGCTGGACAAACTGTGTCCGTTGTTCAGAACGGTCGTCGAGGCCCAAAAACGAGACAACGAGGAAAAGGCGCGGCTGAAGAGCGAGGAGGAGTGGAAACGAGCGGAACAGCAACGGAGAGCCGCGCAGGAAGAAGAAGAAAGAAAACGGGAGGAGGAGGAAACGACCAGGAGAGAAAATCAAAGGCGACAGATTCAAGAGGCGCTTAATCAACAAACTTATTACCAATTTAGAGCGTACGCCGAACAACAATATCCAGGAAATCCGGAGCAGCAGGCCGTTCTAATTCGACAATTGCAGGAGCAACATTATCATCGGTACATGCAACAATTGCACCAAACGGGGACGACCATCGAACAGGCGCACGAGGACAACACGGACGAGATAAAAAAAGATTTGGCTGGGGTGGCGAGAAACAACGAAGAATCCAACGACAGCAACGACAGCAACGAGAGCACGCCGTTGAAGCACGAAGAGTCGGAAGAGCAGGAAGCCGACGACACGCCCGACTGGCCGCCCATCGCAACACCAAAAATGTGGACCGGCCCGGGGGTAGAAGAATTCAAGGAAACCATCAGACGCGAAGCTGGCGACGCCGTCATCAAAGTTGGGCACGGAGAAACCGTCACTGTTAGAGTTCCCACCCACGAGGACGGGTCTTGCTTGTTCTGGGAATTTGCCACTGACGGATACGACATCGGATTTGGAGTTTATTTCGAATGGTCCAAGCCCGACACGAATCAGGTCCGTTCGCGAGACTTTTTTAAAAATAAAGAATTACAATTACACGAAAAAAATTACTATTTCGGGGTTCATTTGGATTTTTTTTATTCAATCGTCTATTTACATTAATTCAAAATTTCCATTTTGTCCATTTTTTCCCAATTTTTCTGAATATTTCAATTTGATTGATACAATTTATTAATTCATTGATAATCGATTTATTGAATATTCGGATAAAATGGAAATTTCTCTTCATAAAATATTAAAATGAAAAAAATTACATTTTGGGGTTTTATTTGGATTTTTTTTATTCAATCGTCTATTTCCATTCATTCAAAATTTCCATTTTGTCCATTTTTTCCCAATTTTTCTGAATATTTCAATTTGATTGATACAATTTATTAATTCATTGACAATCGATTTATTGAATATTTGGATAAAATGGAAATTATTTTTCATAAAATATTAAAATGAAAAAATTACAGTTTCGGGTTTTATTTGGATTTTTTTTTTATTCAATCGTCTATTTCCATTAATTCAATGGGCCAAGCCCGACACGAATTAGGTCCATTCGCGAGACTTTCGTTTTTTCCATGAGAAAACTTTTTTTTTTCTTTTTTTTCTAACAATTTTCCACTCCACCAGGTCTCCGTACACATCAGCGAGTCCGAGGACGACGACGACGACGAGGACGAGGATTACGAGTCCAGAGAGGATCTGGAAACTGGAGCGATCGACGGTGACCAACGTGGAAAATACAACGTGCCAACGCCCCCTCCTATAAGCGTAATCGTCCCCGTAAGTTTCGCAATCCCAAAACCCCAAAATAATTTTTTCAGGCAATAACTTGCCCGATTTTTATCAATTTTTTCAATTTTTTCCAGGTCTATCGCAGGGATTCGCAAGAAGAAGTTTATGCGGGCAGTCACGAATATCCTGGACAGGTAAATATTCAACGCAAAATCCCAAACGCCTCGAATCAGAACAAAAAAAAGCAAAAACCAAAAAAATTGATTCGACCTGTTCCAGGGCGTTTATCTCCTCAAATTCGACAACTCGTACTCGCTATGGCGCAGTAAAACTCTCTATTATCGAGTGTACTACACGCGACCAGGTTTCGCCAAAGACTAGGCCACGACCGAGCGCCGATTCCTGTCAAATCGCGACCAGACTAAAAACCAATTAATGAGAAGTGAACGTGTCAAAGAAAAATCAAGAAAAACGAATGCGAAGTAAGAATCGCAGCGAATTTTCAAAGCGAGCCGCTCCAGCACCGAAAAACCATTTTTTCACGCGAGTCTCTTCGTGAAATCCTAGTCCTACTCTTAGTTACTCGTGCAATACAAACACAAACCACACAGACAACCAAGTGAGTCAAAAAAAGGAGAAAAAAAATATTTTTATTTATCGAAAAAACTGAAAATCACGAATTTCCACAGTAATTTTCGAAAATCGTTTCATTTCACTCGTCGAAAAAAAAAATTTTCTCCACTCTCGAATCGAACGAAAATCGAAACAGACTTGGAAAATCTTTTCATCGTGGCCAATTCGTCCAATCAACTCCACAGCATTGTCGTTCTTTTTACCAAATAGTCAAATTAATGTACACACCGATTCAACCGAGCAAACTCGGTCAAACACTCGCGGACACACGCTCGTTCACACAAAGTCAAAGGCCAGAGGCATAATTTTAAATATGCATAGGTAATAAATAAATTGCACACTGAGAGAAGGAAAAGTTTCAATTCAACGTTGGAGAATGAAAAGGAGTCGCGAGCTTGAAAATTTGTCAGTTTTTAACGATCAAAACGTGGATTTCAATGAAAAAATCGAATTTTCATGAAAATTTACATTTTTGCTCGTTAAAAATTGACAAATTTTCAAATTCTGTCCGGATTTTCATTCTCCAATGATAATTTATTCATTTTTCTCTCCGTGGACGAATTGTTCGTTTCGAAACAGACTCAACGCTGTAAAATACATTTAAGAATTGTAGAGTATACTATGTTTTAATATTCGTTACTTAATGTAGTTTGTTTATGTAGTTATCGGTTCGTGTGTGCGAATCAATATTGTTTACACATGTACGAGTACATTTATTATTATTCTTCATATCGCAGGCTGTCACGTGTCTCACGTTGTGTCAAAAATGTGTCTTTTTCGAAAAATATACGAACGACGAAAGAATCAACTAATTTCCAAGAGTTTTTCGAATTTTTTACATTCCCAGGAACCGAGTTTGATGATCAAACGACGAAAAAACGTGCGAACAAGAATAATTTCCATTTTTTTTCCAATTTTTCCGAATATTTCAATTTGATTGATACAATTTATTAATTTATTGACAATCGATTCATTGAATATTCGGATAAAATGGAAATTTCTCTTCATGAAATATTAAAATGAAAAAAAATTACATTTTCGGATTTCATTTGGATTTTTTTTATTCAATCGTCCATTTCCATTAATTCATAATTTCCATTTTGTCCATTTTTTTCCAATTTTTCCGAATATTTCAATTTGATTGACACAATTTATTAATTTATTGATAATCGATTTATTGAATATTTGGATAAAATGGAAATTTCTCTTCATGAAATATTAAAATGAAAAAAAATTACATTTTCGGATTTTATTTGGATTTTTTTTATTCAATCGTCCATTTCCATTAATTCAGAATTTCCATTTTGTCCATTTTTTTCCAATTTTTCCGAATATTTCAATTTGATTGATACAATTTATTAATTTATTGATTATCGATTTATTGAATATTTGGATAAAATGGAAATTATTCTTCATAAAATATTGAAATGAAAAAAATTACATTTTTGGATTTTATTTGGATTTTTTTTATTCAATCGTCCATTTCCATTAATTCATAATTTCCATTTTGTCCATTTTTTTCCAATTTTTCCCAATATTTCAATTTGATTGACACAATTTATTAATTTATTGATAATCGATTTATTGAATATTTGGATAAAATGGAAATTATTCTTCATAAAATATTGAAATGAAAAAAATTACAATTTTGGGTTTCATTTGGATTTTTTTTATTCAATCGTCTCACGCTTTTATCGGCAATATCAATGTATACGTTTCCTCACATTCGTCATCAATAATATTCACTACAATAGCAATATATTAATTAACAACAATATTAACAATAACGATCGATAGGACAGGGCAAATATCTTTACACGCGTACTTGATCCGGTAAATACACTCAACGAGAAATATATATGCGAGGCACTCCAGACAAGCTCCAACTGCTGCGTCTCTGCTCGTGTCTTTTCTCTGTCCGAATCAATAACCGAGAATCGCCAACTTTGCTCCGGCAACAATGTTTTTATATCCTATAGACTTTTCCTCGAGAGTCACTTGATAAAAACGTGATCGATGGATTCGCGACTGACGATTTTTCCAGTAAGCGAATGTTTTCAATATTTCCTGCAGAATTTATCATGGAAATGGTAAAAAAATTGAATTTGATCAATAAATTCGAAATATTGATGGAAATTTTGCAGAAATTCGAGCAACTGAGAAGCTCGTTCGCGGTTGACGTGAAATGCCTCACAAACGTTACGGTCAACGATTCGAGTTTCCACATTCGACAAAAAAAACCAATTTTGACATGATTTTTCGAGTTTTTTGTTTTTTTTTCTGATTTTCAAGGCGCACAAGCACTTTTACATTTTTTTACGCTCATTTACACACGCACAAGGAATTCGTACAATTTTGTATATACGCGAGTAGCAATAATTGCTTTAATTTAATTTTTTTGGCTAATACGAAATTTCTTCGACAATCTCGGGTGTTTTTGTTTTTTTTTGGTTTTTTTTTTATATACATATACGTGATAGATTATATAATTCGTAATGTATGTAAAGTTTTACAAGTGCACTTGGTTCAAGACGGCGCATAACGCTGCAGTGAGCATTTAGTTTATTTTTCCTTTTTTTTCGTTTTCCAATAGCGCGAAACTTCGCAGCATCGTTAATCGACGAGATTGATTTGGAGAGTTTCCAAGAGACCGGAGTAAATTCATTTGTTTCCTGGATTTTTTGCGTTAATTGGCGGAAATAATTAAAATTCGTTCCTGCGACTCGTTTCTCGCGTTGGTGCATCGCGTTTTTTCTTCTTTACAACTATAATCAAGGTCACGATATCGAGACCAATCGTGCTGGGGAAAAAAAAACTCAAATTTCGTTTGGCGGTTCGGGGAGGAAAAAAATCGATAAATCTTATAAATATCAAGATGCTCGATTGTCCGACTTGTTAAATCAAATTTTTCCAAAAAACTTCGATACTTTGTTGAACTCGGTGAACTAAAATTTCTGGATAATTTCAAAATTTTCGTTGTTTTGACAATATTTTTCATTTCTAACGAAACTGTCTGCAAAATTTACGATTGGAATGACAAAAATTAACTTTTTGCAGAAATTTTCTGAACATTTCTTGCCGCAATGACAAAATTTTTGTGATTTAAAAAAAAAAACTTTTAGTCGAACAAAATATCGAATTTTTTCACCAAAATTTGCTTTTCAGTGCACGTTGCATTTTTTTTCATCGATTTCTTTATCTATTTGTACGAATTTTCCTATCAGCGACTACTTTCCTCGTTTTTTGTGTCTTTTTCAAATATTCACACAAGCCGAAATATAATTACATAAATATTTCGCGCGCGTACTTTCTAGGTAATTTGCTATTTGTTAAATAAACCAAAAAAATAACAAATTCCATCATTTTTCGCTACGCTACGTTCTGGCAGTTTGGAAAGACTTCGATTAGTGAGAAAGCATTTATGATCTGCGTCCGTAGCCACGTCTCACGAAAAAAACGCACGTGAAGATTTTTTTTGCCACATGGATGCAAATTTGCACTTGGAGTTTTCAAAACGTTCTCTCTCATCGAAATTTGCACCGATTGAAACTTCGTGGGGCACTTTTTAGGGGTAGCGAATCCCGGGCAATCGATTACGACGATTAAAAAATCGAAAAATCCAATATTTTTCACAAAAAAGTGGTAAAATTCACGAAAGAAATTTTGAAAATCTGTTTTTTTGTTTGTTTTAACGCCATTTCAATACTAATTAAGCTAATGACATTTAATTAACGCGAAATCGAAGGTAACGAGTCATATTTTAAGGAAAAAAATAATTCGGAACGATTATGAGAAAAACCAGCTCCTGAAGTTTTCGTCGGTGCAAATTTGCAACGAAATTTGCGACGAAATTCATGATCGCCCTAATTATAAACATTTTAGTCAATCAATCAAAATATTTACATCCATAACCCAATTGTTCATACAACCAAATCATTTTTGCATTAGTTTTCATTGGAAAAAGGAAGATAATCGTTTCTCATATGGCATGCACAATATTATCACATTTTTTTCGTACTCTCTAATTAATATCCTAAATATATAAGTAATTTACGATTAGTAAGGAATATTATATTCAACCGCACTGAAAGTTCAATTTTGTCAAAAAACGTCGATATTTTGTTGAATACAGCGAATTAAATATTTTGGGATAATTTTCGTTATTTCGACAATATTTTTCATTTGTAACGGAACTGTCAGCAAAATTTACGATTGAAAGGACAAAAATTTACTTTCCAAAAAGATTTTCCAGAATGTTTTTTGCTGAAATGACAAAATTTTCGTCATTTTTCGAAAAAACGTTTACGTATCCAACAAAATATCGATCTTTTTCAACAAAATTCTATTTTCAGTGCGTCGCGTCTCTCTTTCGTCAATGATCGCAGCGATTCCCCTTTCGATTTCCCAAAACAGAGTATCGACATGAAAATCCTTGAAAAGTTTAAACTTCAGCAACACTAAAAATTAAATTTTTCAAAAAAACCCGATAAACTGAATATTTTTGGATAATTACAAAATTTTCGTAATTTTTCATTTCTAACGGAACTGTCAGCAAAATTTTCGATTGGAATGACAAAAATTAACTTTTCGAAGAGACTTTCCAGAATATTTCTCGCTGCAATGCCAAAATTTTTGTGATTTTTCAAATAAACGAGCAAATTGGATATCCGAATTTTTCGACTCGTCAATTTTTTTTGTTTCTCCTTCACATTTACTGTTTTTTTTTTTTCATTGGTCTCTAAAAAGCTCGAATTGACCGTAGCAATGGTAAAGATTAATTGAGTAGGATGAGGAAAACGAGTAATCACGAATAATTAAATTTTGGATCGTGTCCGGAGAGGAAAATTTCGAGTCGTGGAGTTTGGTGATGAATTTTCAATTGTGTTGGTGACTTTTCTCATCGCATTAAGGCCAAAACTCTCTCGAGTGTGTGTGTTGACTCGGCGACGCACTTTATAAATAATTTTTCCGACCAATTGGTTGCTCGTGCGTTTTTGTTTTCATCCTTTCGTCGAAAATACAAGTACAAGCTTCGTATAGAAATAATTTGACAAATATATGTGTGTATATACTTAGAGAATTAATTGGGCTCCCTAATTATCGAGTCGACGTCTATGAATTACGTTTTTATACCAAAGTATCGTGTCATCCCACGATACAAATATTTTTCTCCTTTTTTGTCTATGTATCGCTCGTATATTTACGAATAATATAATAATAAATATATGTTAATATTAATATATAAATACGAATAGACTTTCAGGAAAATCCACCGCTAAGCATTTGAGTTTTGTTTTTATTTTAAGTCAATTGAGCTATCGATTCGCCCTCTATCGAACCGATCCTAGTTGCAGTTAACATACACTGAAAATTCAATTTTGTCAAAAAACGTCGACATTTTGTTTTCATACAGCCAACTAAATATTTTGTGATAATTTCAAAATTTTCCTTATTTCGACAATATTTTTCATTGTAACAAAACAGTCAGCAAAATTTACGATTGGAATGACAAAAATTTACTTTCCGAAAACGATTTTCCAGAATGTTTTTTGCTAAAATGACAAAATTTTCGTCATTTTTCAAAAAAAACTTTTAGTTTGACGTTTTCAACAAAATTTTCTTTTCAGTGTATATACACGGAGAGAATTTTATATCAAAATTTACCATGATATTATAGTTCCCGGGTGCCAAGTCGTCCCTGAGGAATTTTACTAAAAACAGTCAATTTTCATCTGAAAAAGGGCAAAAAATTTAATTTAATAATAATAATAATAATAAATGTAATAATAAAAATGTAAAAAAATAAATAAAAATAATAATAAAATTTTTTTTTTAAATGTAAAAAAAAATAATTTTCGCGATTTTGTTCTGGTTTCGATTTTTCGCGTTTTTATTAAAATTTCTCAGAGCGGCGACTCGGTACCCGGGAACTATAATAACATAATAAATTTCGATTCTCTCCGTGTACATTTAAGTATTTATTATAATTCTTAATCCTCCAAAGCTTAGAGTCTACTTAACGCGATCGAGTGTGAGAGAGCTTTGGCGATACCAAGACGAATTGATCGTGTCGTGTGATGAGAATTAAAAACGAAAAAAATGTCAAAAAAGTATTAAAATTTGTGGGTTGCATTCAAAAATTCTGGAAATTATTTCACCAGCCGAAATTTCGAGATTATCGTAACGCTGGACCGTCAAAATGAATTGGGCACTAAAATGCTTGAAATTGGGAAATGCTCGATTAATTCGTCTTTGGTAAAAGCCAAAGATTTCCCAATCGAATAAAAGGCAAGCCAAGCCCGTCCGTGTACGATCTAGCTTTTCGCAAGCAATGTGCAATCTGCGCTCTCCACTGAACTCGTTCCATAGCCCCCAAAAAACGAGTAGCTACAATATTACATTATCATCGAAACATCCGCCAGTTGAATCTCGAGAATTTGAGACAAATAGACGAAAAAAAACATTTTGGAAGCTCGTGCACCAAATAATTTTTATTTTTTAATAATTCGGCTCGTAGATTCAACTGCGAATTTCGATCGAAGAGCCTTGGCCATGGTGGCTGTGTTAATTATCTCGTCGCTCATTTTTTTTTCGTTTTCTTTTTTTTTTTATCCAGGTACGTTATCATGGCGTATATATAAATAGCACATACTCTTGGTGCGTCCAAATCCTGATGAGGGACGTCACGAACCCATAAAAAGTCCGTCACGTCCCTCTCCAGCTTCCCTTCGAATAATTTCCCACCAAAATCCATGTAAGAGTACTATAAAAAAGAACGTCACAAATTTTTCACTCGCATTCGCGAATCTCTCGTTTCGCCAACATTTTTCCACACTCTTAAAACTCCGGTTCGGTTTTTCAATTTTTAAATCCAATCATTAAAGCTTTAAATGAAAATTGGCATTTTCGGAAGATGAAATTGAAAAAACAAAACGATAATTATTAAATATTGAGTAATTGTGTAATTCTGACGCGTACACGAAGAGAAAATAATGTTAAAAATTGCCATTACCATACGCCGAGTACTCTGAAGCATTTTAGCAAGGACATGGTCAACTTTTATTGATATTTCTATTCAAAATGGCCAAAATTTTGACGTTTTTCGCCAAATTTTGTCATTTTTGCCGAATTTTGGATGAAAAATTATTATTTTGTTGCTGAAACCTGTGAAGAGCGAAAGTTTTATGGAAAATGTTAAAAATTGTGGAAACTTTAACATTTTTGCCCAAATTTTGACATTTTTTGTCAAATTTTGTCATTTTCGCCCAATTTTTAATGAAAAATTATTATTTTGTTGCTGAAACCTGTGAAGAGCGAAAGTTTTATGGAAAATGTTAAAAATTGTGGAAACTTTAACATTTTTGGCCAAATTTTGACATTTTTCGCCAAATTTTGTCATTTTTGCCGAATTTTTGATGAAAATTTTTTATTTTGTTGCTGAAACCCCTAAAGGGCTCAAGTTTTATGGAAAATATTTAAAATGGCGGAGACTTTAACATTTTGAGCCAAATTTTGACATTTTTCTACAAATTTCGAAAATTTTCGTCCAATCCCAGGCGAAAAATTATTGTATTTATTTGCCAACACTTCTGAGACGTATATTTTCTTTGGGGAACATAAAAAATGGCGGAAACTATAGCATTTTTAGCCAAATTTCGATATTATTCGCCAAATTTTTCAATTTTTCTTCAAATTTTGAAAATTTCGCTCAATTTCAAGTGAAAAATTATTATTTATTTCCTAAAACCTCTTGGAGGTTCAAGTTCTTTTGAAAATATTGAAAATCGCGGAAAAATTAACATTTTTACCCAAATTTTGATATTGTTCGCCCAAATCTTGAATTTTTCGACAAATTTTGAAAATTTTCGACCAATTCCAGGTGAAAAAAAAATATTTGTTTGTTAAAAGTCCTTCAAAGTTCGCGTTCTCTTGAAAATATTGAAAATCGCGGAAACTTTAACATTTTTCTCCAAATTTTGAAAATTTTCGCCCACATTCTTGAATTTTTCTCCAAATTTTGAAAATTTTCGACCAATTCCAGGTGAAAATTAAAATTTCTTTGTTAAAAGTCCTTCAAAGTTCGTGTTCTCTTGAAAATATTGAAAATCGCGGAAACTTTAACATTTTTATGCAAATTTTGAAATTGTTCGCCCACATTCTTGAATTTTTCTCCAAATTTTGAAAATTTTCGACCAATTCCAGGTGAAAATTAAAATTTCTTTGTTAAAAGTGCTTCAAGGTTCGTGTTCTCTTGAAAATATTAAAAATAGCGAAAACTTGACGCATATTTGCTAAAATCGTTCAGGAAGATATAGAAATTTTAAATAAAATTTTCTCTCCGTGTATTTATCGATAGGATTTTTTTTCTCGTTACGTTACTTCAGTTGTGCTTGATTTTTGACGAGTGTGTTTGTGATTAGAATGGATCTAGACACGCGAGCGTTATAAAGAGGTTTCCATGCTGAGATTGAACCGTTTTGAGCTGGAGGAATGAGGCTCTTCGTTATTTCGTTCGTCGTTGAATGAAAAAGTCGACGAAGTTTCGCTCGTTTCGGTTAAGCTGGTGCGTAAAAATTTGTTTCTTTTATTACGATCGGTTTTGCTGTCGTAGAGTGAAAAGCCACGTTTGAAATTGCGTCTCAATTGTATCGGCATTGCGGTCGTTGAATTGGCGGAATGAGTTTCTCCGTGAACTTCGATCGAGCAGCCCGGCAAGACAATTTCGT
This sequence comes from Diadegma fenestrale, assembly GCA_037043255.1. Lineage (NCBI taxonomy): Eukaryota > Metazoa > Arthropoda > Insecta > Hymenoptera > Ichneumonidae > Diadegma > Diadegma fenestrale. The sequence continues at coordinate 14,756,854 of CM073317.1, forward strand.
GCTCGAAATCGTTTGTCTCGCGTTTTTCATTATCGTCGATTTTTTCACTCCATCGACACGCGTTCATCAAATATTCTGGCTCGATACTCAAGTTTCGACGATGATGTCGTTCCCCCGGATTATTACGTACGCGATTCGTACGCACTCGCTGAGGCGAATCGATCGACATACTTTTGTACTGTATCGATGTCAACGATTTCGCCAATTTAGTGAATCTTGGAAGACTCATCGCCTCCTCGTAGTCCGGAGGCTTTTCAACGCTCCTCGTTGCCATCACGTGCACGGCTTTCCCGCCGAATGGGTCGTTTGGCATCGTCCGGCACGTCTCTTCGATCGGACTCGGAAATATCAACGATCTGCGATCAATTTTCAAAGTAAAAATCAGTTTTTTATATTTTTCATACAAACGTACACACTGAGAAGAAAATTTTGTTGAAAAAGATGAATATTTTGTTCGGTGCGTTCGACTAAACGTTTTTTTCAAAAATCACAATAATTTTATCATTAAGCCAGAAATATTCTAAAAAGTTTTTTCGAAAAGTCAATTTTTGTCATTCCAATCGTAAATTTTGCGGGCAGATTCGTTAGAAATGAAAAATATTGTCAAAATTACGAAAATTTTGAGATTTTCCAAAAAAAAATCGAAAAAAAAAATTGATGGTCGGAATCGAACCTGCGGGGCGCGAAACAGAAAGTAAGCCACGACGTCGATAATTTAATCAGTATCCCGCCTAGGATCCAACGCGTAATTACGAGTAATGAAAAAAAAAGTTGAACTCAAATTTTTCACGTCATGAATCCATCATTTTTACAAAATACACTAAAAAGAATTTTTTATTTGAAAAAATCGATATTTTGATACGTTCGACTAGTTTTCTAAAAATCTCGACTGGTTTTTTCGAAAAATCACCAAAATTTTGCCACTGCAGCAGAAAAAATTCTAAAAAATATTGGAAAAGTCGATTTTTGTCATTCAAATCGTAAATTTGCGTACAATTCCGTTAGAAATAAAAAATGTTGTCAAAATGACGAAAATACGACAATAACGACTAGTTTTCGAAATAGTTCGACTAGTTTTTTTGAAAAATCACCAAAATTTTGTCATTCTAGCAAGAAAAATTCTAAAAAGTATTCGAAAAGTCGATTTTTGTCATTTCAATTGTAAATTTTCGTACAATTTCGTTAGAAATGAAAAATATTGTCAAAATAACGAAAATTTTGAAATTATCCAAAAATATTCAGTTCACCGTGTTCGCGTTTCTTGACAAAAATCAATTTTCACTGCATTTTTAATTTTTAATTTCATTTTACCGTCCAGGGATCATGTGGGTCTTTTTGACCCAAGCGAAAAACTCAAAGGAGAGTCTTCCTGAATTATTTCCCATTTTTTCTCTTAGGAGGAAAAAGTCCCATGTGATCCGGAGCCCCATAAAAAACCCCATGATCCGCGAAGACTTGAAAAAATTACCTGCTGGAAGAAACTCTCTGTATTTTTGGATCGACGAGCGAGGAGGTCGATTGGCCAGAATTGGTATCGGCTCGGTTTCTCCAGAACAAACCATCGCGAACAAAAATCGGAGTGCGTTTGTTATCTCTCGAGGATTTGGATGTTTTTTCATTGCGATTGGGGCAATGATCGGCGAGATCTTCAGTTGCAAATTTCTCTAGTTCCTCGGCCGTGACGAGCGTGTATCTTCGTCGATGTTGTTTCAAAATCGATTTCAAACAAAAATAAGTTTTCGAGCTCGGAATATTGTTCGCCTCGAGATCGTCGTCGCTCGATCTCGTCGCGACCTCGTCCTCGATCATGGGATTCTCAATCAATCTGTAAGAATTGCTCGCACCCCCGACCATTCCAGGGCCCGATGACCTTGGCTTGTACTTCGGAATGGTTCCGCAGCCAACAGACATTTTCGCAGTCCCCTCGATCGTCACTGCTGTCCGGTCTCTCGACTCGTTGGAATTGACTCTCGAATTAAATTCCAAACTGGTCTCGAGAGGTTCGTCATTTTCCGAAATATTTTCCAGGCTGTTGCCATTGCGCCGTGAGAATTGATTGTTCGCGGTGACTGAGAATTCGCAAGTGGTTGAAAAATTCGGTGCTGAAAGATCGCGAGTCAAACGACAGGCGCGATTTTGTTCTCGCATCATGTAACACGACCAAGAATTTTCCATCGAGTTGAGTCTTTTGCCTGGTCGCGAAACGTGTTGGGGATTCGTGTCGAGCGATTCAACGACGTTATTTTTGCTGCTGCATCGCTCACAAGCCGCCTCGTGATTGTCTCCAATTTCTAAACCGGAAGTCGACGACGTTCTCGTGCCCCTTTCGCTCGTTCTCCCAGTTTCTCCGATCGATGAAACGTGACAATGACAATCACAAGCCCCCGAAGAATATTCTTCGTTGCTGTTGGCCAGACTCGTGCTCGGCTCAGCTCTCTCGTAAAGCAAAGCCTCCGAATAGCTCGGCACTATGTCCGTATTGACATTCTCGCTTGACGACGTTTCCGTCGATTGGCAGTTCGTCGTCGTCGCTCCCGGTGATGGATCCATTAACAAAGCTTCGCTGTAACTCGGCGCCAACATGTAAGACCCTGGAGCGCTCAGTTGGCTCGAAGATTCGTGAATCTGTTCGCCACTCGTTGGCGTGTCGTAACTCACTCCAAAAAGTTTCGTTACCTGTTGAAATTTTTTTTCTTCAATTCAAAATTCGACCATTTTTCATCGAGCTTGAAAAAAAAAATTTGCAATTTTGCTTTTCAAAAAAAATTTGCAATTTTTATTTTCAAAAAAAATTTGCAATTTTTCTTTTCAAAAAAAATTTGCAATTTTTCATTTCAAAAAAAATTTGCAATTTTTATTTTCAACAAAAATTTGCAATTTTTATTTTCAAAAAAAATTTGCAATTTTTATTTTCAAAAAAAATTTTCAATTTTTCATTTCAAAAAAAATTTGCAATTTTTATTTTCAAAAAAAATTTTCAATTTTTATTTTAAAAAAAAATTTTCAATTTTTCTTTTCAAAAAAATTTGCAATTTTTCTTTTCACCTGGTAATCCGCGTACTGCGTGTTGTACTCGATAATTATTCTCAATGGCCAACTGAGGAGCAGAGCGCTGAAGCACCAGTAAACGTAGGAATTAGTGAACCAAGGATTTCCCAGGATACCGACGACGGTGGTGGGATTAAAATTGTAACCGAGATCGAGACCCTCCCTCATTTCCATATAATCATCTCGCAGTTCCTGTTGCAAATTTAAACTTTACTGGCCGTGCAAAGTCGAAATTTTAACGTACGACATTTTTTTTCTCTTTTTTTCATCGAAAAAAGAAATTTTTTGTACCTGCTCGGCAAAAAATCGGGATCTGGCCTCTTCGAACTCGGTAGCGGATCTCATGTTCGAAAAAGCGAAGCCCTTGGTCAGGGTTATTTTGGTTATTGGAATTTTAGCGTCGGTCGTAAGTTCCTTGCTAATGTCCTTGACCCCACAATATTCGTAAAAGTAGAAGGACGTCGCTGCATGTGTATTGGCTCGCTCGTAATAGACCTGCGAGGCGCGAAACAGAATGTAAGCCACGACGTCGATTATTTAATCGGTATCCCGCCTAGGATCCAACGCGTAATTACGAGTAATGAAAAAAAAAGTTGGACTCAAATTTTTCACGTCATGAATTGATCATTTTTACAAAAATTCACTAAAAAGAATTTTTTTTTTGAAAAAATCGATATTTTGATACGTTCGACTAGTTTCCGAAAAATCTCGACTGGTTTTTTCGAAAAATTACCAAAATTTTGCCACTGCAGCAGGAAAAATTCTAAAAAATATTGGAAAAGTCGATTTTTGTCATTCGAATTGTAAATTTTCGTACAATTCCGTTAGAAATAAAAAATATTATCAAAAAAACGAAAATACGACGATATCGACTAGTTTTCGAAAAATCTCGACTGGTTTTTTCCAAAAATCACCGAAATTTTGTCATTGCAGCAAGAAAAATTCTAAAAAGTATCCGAAAAGTCAATTTTTGTCATTCCAATCGTAAATTTGCGTACAAAATTTCGTTAGAAATCAAAAATATTGTCAAAATAACGAAAATTTTGAAATTATCCGAAAATATTCAGTTCATCGTGTCCAGAAAAGAAATCGACGTTCCTCGACAACATTTAATTTTCAGTGTAATTAAAAAAAAAAAAAATTGATGGTCGGAATCGAACCTGCGTGGTCGTATAATTATCGCCGTTTCTGTATCGAGTAATCTGGCGTTTTCTTCGTACGTAATGATAGGAAACAGCTTTCCACCAAATAGTTGGTTGAGCCAGTCTCAATTGAGAAAGTTTGTTCATGACATTGTCTTGGCTGTCGGCGTGGAAGAGATCGATACGAATCGGCGAATGATAGCACTCGACGAGATAAACGAGATAAAGCATACCCATGAAGGCGACCTGTGAAAAAGTAGAAAAAGTGGCAAAAGGTGGAGAGAAAAGCGAAGCGATAAATGTTATTCCAACATGAATTTAGTGCCGAGAGCTATAATTCACTCAAATGCAATAAATTACGAAGGCACGGAGGCGCGAACTTGATCTCTCTCGATTATACACTATATGAGCGATGCAAAGGCAAAATGATTACAAGATACCGATGCGGTGATGGACGACGCGACCTTTAAACTCACCGGTATATAAATATATCCCTCGTCGCATGGCGACACGTGTTCCGTTCTCTTTAACGGATAATTATCGAAATTTATAACGACCTGAAACGGCAAAAAAAATAAACGCCTCGTTCCACATCGATCGGTAGTAATTTGTTTTTTTTTTTTTTTTAGACCTTTTTCTCGCCCATTCTAATCGATCAATTCCGTCGATGGTTTTTCTTAATTGATTACACTGCACGATACCTTAGTGACATTAGCGCATCTGCACCACGTGACAGCGGCGAGGCACCCATAAATCAACACCGAAAGTACGAGGCACTTGCAGTTTGCCTCTTTTTGCAATGCACCGCACAGCGTCTGAGACACCGCTCGCTGCTTCAATAAAAAATTTAAATTCCATTTATGTTCCATCATTTCTTGGCATCAAATTCAAATTTTTGAAAAAAAAACAAAATTTACTATTTTTTCTGCCAATTTACAGCCGCGAAAAAAGGCTGATGCAATTTTGCAACGATTAACAGCGACTTTTTATTAATTGTGAAATTATACATAACGATTAAAAAGTGCAATCGCTCATTTATTCCATGAAAATTTCTTGGGTAAACGAAATTTTTTTACCTCGTCGTTTTCTCGATTCATTACACTCGAGTCGTCAATATCCGTTTGATTTTTGTTACTCCCTCGAGAATTGTTGGTTTACGAACTCACAGGATAACGTTCACTACATTTCACCTTGATTTTCGATTGGAATATTGTTTTTTAAACATTTATTTCATCGTAGCTGTAAATAGGAGCGACGCGGATTCAGCATTCTCAACAAAACGTTAACAATCATTTAGTAAAATTGGTTTTTGACAGTATAAACAAAAGCGACATCTCGCTCATTCCCGATATTTGCGAGGGCTGGTTTACGCATTAAACGCTGTTTTTATTGAAACATCGTTGCACTCAATGATTGTTTACATTATTTTCATTATTCGGTCGTTTTTGTTGTTATTGTTGCTTCAGAAAAAAATTTCAGTCATTGATTGGATTTTTATTTTTTCGTATAATTATTTATATCCGTAGTCGATGGTTTGCTTTTTTTTCTTGTAGAAATATTACGTGGAAGATTATTTGGTAAGAAATAATGGAAGGAAAAAAACGAAGGTTTAGAGTGTCGTTAATGCGAAACGAAGGAAAAGAGGGAAGGGAACTCTCCACCCTGAAGGAATGTCCAAGGGTGACTGGTGGTGGGTCTCTGGGAATTTTTAGTGGGCGGCAGTGCGGCGCCTTCTAGGATCTACGAACCATCGCGATAATATTGGCTCGCAGAGGGTTGATGGGAGGGTTACCTCCTCATACTGAACTCAGACGAACACAGATGCCATCGTAGCAATGAAAATAGAGATGTACTAGTCCCGTTCGAGAACATCCGAGCGACACTTTTTTCCATCATCATTATATATATAGATATAGATTTATACACATATACATATTAATGTGCATTGTCTCGTTTTTGTCGCTAACTCTCACAGGACTCGCCGATATAGCGCACTTGCACGTGGGACATTTTTCTGGGTCGTGAGATAACGGCGCGGCGCTGCTTCTTCACCCTCATAAATGCCCACGTTCCACTTGCATGGCTTGTACATTTTTTTTTTCATCCTTCCTCTCTATTTTTTCATTCTTAACGTTTCCTCTCATTTTGAGCCGCTTAATTATTCATTAGTCTTGAATTTTTCATCCCGCCACTCCTCCAAATGAAGTACCTACCCTGATGTTTTTGTAGATTTTTGTCGACGCAGTAGACAAAATAAAAAACTTTACCAACTTTTCATTCCTCATCCGATCATTGTCTGAAATTTGAATTTTCGAGTCCGAACCAAGAATGCTGCGTTTTTTTTGCTATGTGTGAGATGCAGCATCTTTCGATTTTTGATTATTACGATTTTCTCTCAATTATTATTAGAAAAAATAATCTTCCGTACATCTAAAATTGGAAAAGCGTTCAACTGCGAGCGTCTCGCCCGAAAATTATAACGGTGAATAATGAAGCGATGAAAATGTATTTTCCGAGAGGATAGTCCTCTCATGCGCACAGCATGGAAAGCGGAGGATAGTTATACATTTTTTGGCGCCGAACCGACGCTAGACTCCCATATTGATTGCTTTTCAAAATGAAAGCTCTCAGCCCACAGGCAGTGGATAGCGCAAGACAACAAATTCTTTCTCCGAATATTATAGATTAGCTCTTTTCGTTCATGGTCATAGGAGTCGTAGTGAGATATAGAAAAGTCAGCTGAGAAAATATTAAGAAGAAAAAACAATTGCTTTGGAACTTCAAATCCTTTCGAGAGACTCGCAAAGTTCACTTTTATTTATTCCGTATTATATATATTATATTGTACATTGTATATTTATGTGAAAATGTATATTCGCATTATTAATCGATGTGCATGTATATGCATGGACAACACTTGGACACGTAGACCTGATTCTAGGACATCGAGATACCCTTTCACTTTTTTTGGAAACATGCCAAAACCGCATTCTCTCTGACGTCCTAAACATGGACACACATACATGGGACAAGCTCCCCCGTTCAACACATTTTTTCAGGCAGACTCTTACACGTAAAAAGCATAGATCATGCACGCTCAGCCGTTAAAAAATTCAAATGCCCAATTAAAGTTACGCTCAAGTGACCTCCAATTAGAGTCACTATTTTAAGCTTCGATCCCGACTAGAATCTTTCCGAATAAATTAGTGTCCATCATGCGCGATTATATTGAGAAACGCGCGTACTTTTTTTTTAATGGAGAGTCGTTAATATAATTCTGACGAATTGTCAAGTATTGATTTTTTTTCATTGTGCATGAAAAACTGTTGCCTACGTGGATTTTTTTAAACCATTGATTCAGAATTTTTCGCATACATCAAGATTCCATTATACAGTTTTCATGAATTACTCAGATAAGGAGGAACAAGGAATGTCTCCCAACATAATAGTCAACGCAGATTGAATAAATATAAGGCTTGAATATTTTCTGATACTGCTTAGTCAAAGTGATTCCATATTTGCTATGTATAGATTCAGGTATATTTATAGACGCGGTTATAAATTTATAATTGTCGGAGTACAAAAGTTCTTCTTATTACCGCAGCACAAGCAACACGCGACTCGCAATGTTCAGGGTAGTAATTATTTCATGCAAGTCCTGCACGTGAGCTCAACACAAAGACCCTCGTTGCAGAAGGATTAATTGTGGAATCAAATATTTACTAATTATAGTTTAGATTTTTACGGGTCTGCAATATGTACAATTGAAAAACAGGTTCACCAGTGGAAAACCTACTTAGTCGACCTCCAACACAGTTGAAATGTCATCCAACAGGGATGCTGGATCGATCCCTACCCTATCAACGATTTTCCAGTACTATATCGCGTTGTGCTGCAGCGATGTAGAGGGAACAAAGGAAATACAAACTTTTCTTGGGAATTCTGTACGAAACGTAAATCTTGACAACGTGTGATAAGAATTCACGAATATCTTCCCGTGTTCACGGTTGTTGATTTCTTTTCGACGCATGGTTCCGGAGTCCGGAAAAGTCTGGTCAGGCCTCTAATGTTGCAGCTTAAATTGCGCCTCGATTCATCTACTTGTGCCACCTGGAATTGGAGAACAGTTGCAACAAACCCTATTGGTTAAGAAACACTCCGTCAGCATCAGCAGGTAATAATGCCATCATCTGTTTCTTTGACTCTGGGATGATGAGAATGACTTACGCATAAGAGTTGTCATTATATACTCATTGAGATAAGATGCAGTAAGTGCGGTATCGCGTTCAAGAAAACTACATGAGCTTCCACTGAGCGTGTTAATGTTGTTATCGCATCGTGATGACATTCCTGCAAAGACGATGTAGCGCAGCATCAACGGTTGAGCACGTTCGGTGAACGCGTTGCTTTACATATGTCACAACCCGTTACGGAGATCGTCAATAGCTCGCACCTTTTGTCACGTACTTTAACATTCATCACGTAGTGACGAACATCTCGAAGCATTGTGCAATTAAAAACGGTCGCTGTACCAAACCCTCTGAAACATCACGTTAGGCTCTAAAGATCTACCATGCACGGGTGTGCAAAGTGGATACCCGTAAGGTCTTTGAGACCCATGAAATCAGTAACTAATTTTCAAACCTCTTGACACTGTCACTGCGTCGACATCATGATGCAGAACCTGCTGCTGCTGATAAGGAAGTCTGCACTGCAATATCGAGGCCGCGCGCCGACGCCGTAGGAACATGGCTCGCCCGTAATATCATCATAGAAGTGATGCTTTAGCGAAGCTCAGAATTACTTTATTTGAAAAGATTAGGGACCTACATGCTTCACTAGTCTCATATGTCTAGAGACTTGGTAGAGTCTTGGTACAAGTCCATTTGACAGCTCAGTCGCCGGCTAGTTACGCTCAAGTTAAACTTTTAACACACATCACCCTACCTGATAAGGATACATGGAGGAAATACAAATAAAAAAAACACATATTTGATAAAGAAATATATTTAAATGTCTAAATGTATCTTATGCTTTGAACTACTGCTTCTATCTCTAACGTCGGGCCGAAGCGCGCCAAGTTCGCCGTCCATCGTCAGCTACTATATTTCCATAGCATACTTCAACAGGAATTCAGAAATCGGCCGTTTGCCCCTGTTGAAATATAGACGGCTCTCGTTCTCTAGAAGAAATACGTTGGCGATTTCCTGGTCGAAGAGCTGTCTCGATTCTTGAAACAGAATCAGAAGGAGCAGATAATTTTCGAACCACGAAGCAACGTGTACTGAACAATAGTGATGAAAATGTTCGTATTCGCACTCGTCCACTTGAGGTTTTTCAAATTTTTCAGGACACATTCTAAAGTGCCCACGTATATGACACGGGCAAGAGGCGAATTGACAATCTGAACACATGTTCAAATGAACATGCATATTCACGAATTTGACAATCTCTGGTATGCTCGTGAATTCATTCTTGTCTCGGAGAAGCGATCCTCCTATTACAGGTGATAGGCAATGTCTTGCAATCAACACGCGGTCTTCTTTGCTTCTCAAAGGATCGAACGTGTATTGAATCTCCAGTTGTTTTCCGTTGAAAAGCGTAGCTGTGATACTCCGAATAGACGATGCTGCTGAGGGTTTCGGTCGAATGCTGTTGTGTTCGCCATTTCTGGTCATTGTAGTTGGACACCCTCCTGAACTGATCATGATAGCACTGCACCCGTGCGCGTTGTGTGAGGGTCAACACTTCACTTCTTTTTATTCTTTCTCAAGCCGGTGCAGAGGTCAGAAAGCGTCGTACTTGGTGAAGAAATGCAAGTCAACTGTGCACTAATGTTTATGACGTGCACCTTTTAAATGGTGCATAGCCATACCCCTCGACGTCAACAACTGGTCAGTGACTGACCACAAAAACCACATCGCCATATAACGATAAACGCGTACGTCATACGGGAATGACTTTCTAGAAGTCCGCCGCGTCAATATTTATAGGGATAACAAAAATTGAGGAAAACAACAAATGTATGAATACACTTTCTTGGAGGACAAATATAGATGAAAAATATCAATTTACATCGCTACTTGTCGCTAAGTAAAACAATTGTCGAAAATCGCACAACTACCGATAATTGGTGGATCCGTGTTGCGTGTGTGTTCATTGTTCAATTACAGTAAATTAATAAACGTCAAAACGTCGATAGCCAGACCTATGCGAACACGCACCCAAGACGTTGATATGATTTATAAGTCTAGACTGCACAACGACAGCATCAACCTTTATTGAAGGTTGTCCAGTGAAGTCCACCCGATGCAAAGCGGTCAGTCCACTCTGTTGCGATGTAAATATGTACGCGTTTCATTGGCCGAAAACATTAGGGCGTCGTCCATCTCAAGCGAGTATTTTTCCAGAGCATTCCTTAGCAGAAATCGCATGGAAATAAACACGTTTCGTCAGATCAAGAGATAAGAAGTTATCGGCGATCTCTTCGTCAAAGTGCTGTCTCGTTTATGGAATAGGACTGACATATTTGGGTCTGTTCGGGTTACTTTTAGATAATTGAATGTAAGGCATGTCTTAAAATAACTAATATACAGTACAAGCATTACCAGTCAGACGATAAATTAATTATTAGTTGCCATAATATATGATTGAAGACGTAAGTGGCGATTGCTTATTGATAAGATCCCATGAATTGAGGTGGGGCCATACGAGTGTCTCAGTGCAGTTCAGACCGCGAACGAGGACAGTCGCCTTGTCCTACGTTGCTGCTTATCATGCCATATCATACCATAACAATGATGGATTCTGAAGAATCTAATGTGTCGCTGCCATCACCTGCTACTTCGAAGATGCGGAAAATCTTGAAACCACTCAATGGAATTCACTTCTGGTGCAATTTTTGGAAGTCTAAGCGTTGGACTACCGGTATGCAGTTACTGTGGACTGCTCATCAGGAGACCAGTTTTCGTCAGGAAATTCCCTGCAAGTGGCCCATTCACAACCTTGATGTGACATTTTTGGACGGAACACCTATGAAGATTGAATACATTTTCGATCCCACAAGGCAAAACCGAAACTACGTTTTTGTAAAGGTGGACTGCTTATTACCGATACTTGGTGGGGCCATGCCATCATCGACAGAAGGATTCGCAAGTCTTATAGAACTATGCTTTTTTGTCAAAGAGAAAGTTAATTTGTCTGAGTGTCAGAATTTTCAGCACGCTTCCTGCCTGTGTCACCTGATACGCGAGGATCAGGACGTTCCCGATCCCGAATTTGTGGTCAAACCTTCGGTGGACGCATGCGAGCATCAACACTTTCACCATTTCTGCTGGAAACATGTTGTTTCGTGGTTGTACAATTACCTGAACCTTTTGATACTGCTGCAAGAATCGAAACAACATTTTGACGAGGAGATTGCGCACCTATGCTCACAGTTTCCCGATCATATTGTTTACTTTCAAACAGGCGAACGCATAACTCCGGAATTCTTATTCAAAACTGCTCTGAAGATTGAGACGGCTACATACGAAAGCGATGATCAGTGATTTGCTGGAATCCTGGAAACGTTTATACGGCACTCCTCACGGCTCGCAAACATAATGCTGCTGGTTGATGGGGAAAAACTTGGTTTCGAGGAACGTAACTCCGTAAACTTGCATCTACCCACGCCCCAGTACAAATCAGTAAACAATGCAGAAGGTCGAATTTTCCACGGTTACGTGCCACATTATGCGACGATTTATGGCGATAGCATGCTAATTCGTTTGACATAAAGCGGCGGGTCTTAACCACGACAAACATAAACGAATGAACCATTATAGGTCGGGTGCGTCATGCGAGCCAAGTATCATCCATTATTTATTATGTTAATAATAGTAAACGCAAGATATTTTTCTCATTCTCAGAAACCGGTTATTTTATGAGATTCTGGCTAAATGTAGCAGTTTCACACCTACAACACTCAGTCGGCTTTGAATCGCGCCACCTGTACGACGTCCCCGGTACTCCGTGCGATTGTGGAAGAGAAGCAAAGTGAAGCGATACCAAGTGCCCAAGTTTACACGGGATGAAAATGAAGTCGGAACAATCTACTATGACGGGACTGCCTTCGCCGTATACTTCGAGCGTGTGGTCCATTCTTCACCAATTATATATCAAGTGCTCCGTGGTCAAACTATTCAAGTTCAGAAGTTATCCACATATTATACAGCCACTTATTCGCTCCAATGATAAGAAGAAGACCAGCATTGTTCGTAAAATCCTGTGGAAATCGTCTACTCAAAAGCTGAAGGCAACGTTTCTGAACGGGAAGCGGTTGACCATTCAGTACATTTTTGATCCCACGAAGCTAGATCGGGAGAACGTTCTCATAAAGCGGGACTGCTTATCACCGATATTTGGAGGCGTTGTGCCAGCGGCCTTAGACAAATTCTCAACTATTTCGGCGATATGCAGTTTTGTCAAAACGGAGCTTAATCTGGATGAGTGTCAGGATGGTCGTGATGAGGCCTACTGTCCGTGCCACCCGCTTCACGACTGCGGAGAGTTCTACGGTATCGTTGAACCTGTCGTGGACGAATGCCTGCATCAGCACTTCCACCATTATTGTTGGGAACATGTTGTTTCGTGGTTGTACAATTATCTGAATCTCCTTATCCTGCTTCAAGAATCAAAAGAACTCTTTGACGAAGAAATCGCTGAGCTCTACTCATTCTTTCCTAATGACATTTCTTATTTCCAGACAGGTAATCGTACAACTCCGGAGTTTTTACTCAAGACTGCTGTGGAGGTCGATGCAGCCATATACGAAAGCGATGGTGAATAATACCTGCATCGCTTTCGTATACAGTCATTTTACTTCTCAATATGTACACCGGTAATCATGCACCTTGATCGATGACCAATTATATATGTCTATGGATGTGAGACTGAAATTTACTTCAACCTAGAATTAATTGTAATGTATGTCGCCTTATTATGTGATAATAATAATAATAATAATAATAAATATATTTTTGCACATATGTGTATGGCTATTTCTTTCTAATGTAATTACCTTACCACTCTAGGAACACACACAAGGCTTGTTAGACATTGAGATAAGATGCAGTAGATGCGCTATCGCGCTCAAGAAAACTACATGAGCTACCACTGTAGCGCAGCATCAACGGTTGAGCACGTTCGGTGAACGCGTTGCTGTACATATGTCACAACCCGTTGCAGAGATGGTCAGTAGCTCGCACCGTTCGCTACGTACTTTAACATTCATCGCGTAATCACCAACATCTCGAAGCATTGTGCAATTAAAAACGGTCGCTGTACCAAACCCTCTGAAACACCACGTTAGGCTCTAAAGATATGCTACCATGCACGTAGTAAATAAATGAGTCATGCGGTATTTGCAAGGAAATTGAACGGCCAATTCCGAGCATGAACAGTGTTTCATTCTTACGTGTCACGTGGGATTATACAATCCCACGTGATACGTTACACATTACAAACTTTATAGTAGTTTAGTAATAGGTAAAAGCAGACTTTATAATTATAGTCCCTGGGGTTGACGGACTCGTAAATAATTGGCTGGAGAACGTCTCTAAGCATCACTTGAAATAATTGGCTGGAGGACGTCTCCAAGCATCACTTAAAATAATTAACGCAATCATCGACACAAATTGAATAGTAGATATCATGCAATGATTGCAGGCGCGAGTACAAATTGCTTATTCATAAGATTCTACGAAATAAGCCTTGCGGTAGGACTGCAGTTCAGTGAACTGCTTATTTCAACTCATTCTAAAGTAAACCGCGAATGAAAACAGCCGCCTTGCACTTTTGGTTGCAACTTATCATACCAATCGTACTATAACAAAAATGGATTTTGAACAACCTAGTGTGCCACCGCCATCACGGGATACTTCGAAGATACGGAGAATCTTAAAACCATTCAGACAAATTCGTCGGTGGAAAAAAGTTTTGAAGACTAAGGGTTCGGCTACCCGGAAGCAGTTTCTGCGGGCTGTTCATCGGAACAACAAGGTTTGTCCGGAGATTATCTGCAATTTGCCCAATCGCAACCTAGATGTAACATTCTTGGACGGAACACCTATGAGGATTCCATACATTTTCGATCCCACAAGGCGAGACCGAGACTACGTTTTGGTAAAGCTGGACTGCATATTACCGGTGTTTGGTGGGGTCACGCCATCATTGACAGAAAAATACTACAGTCTTATAGACCTATGCTTTTTTGTCCAAGAGCAAGTCAATTTAGTTGAGTGTCAGAATTTTCGACACGCTTCCTGCCCGTGTCACCTGATGGACGAGGATGATGAGTTTCCCAATTTCGTTGTCGTACCTTCGGTCTTTATATGCAAGTATGAACACTTCCACCATTTCTGCTGGAAACATCTTGTTGCGTGGTTGTACAATTACCTGTATCTTACGATCCTGGCGCAAGAATCGAAACCCCATTTTGACGAGGAGATTGCGCACCTATACTCACCGTTTCCCGATTATATTAGTTACTTTCAAACAGACGAACGCACAACCCCGGAATTCTTATTCAAGACTGCTCTGAATTTTGGTGCGGCCATAGACGAAAACGATGGTGAATAGTACCTGCATCGCTTTCGTATATAGTCGTTTCACTTTTCAATATGTACTGGTATGCACTTCAACCTAGAAGTATAAATTTCAATCTATGTGGACTCGTTGTGTGATAATAATAATAATAATAAATATATTTTTGTAAATTTGTATATGTATGTTTGTTTCTGCACAATGTTACCCCACCACTCTAAGATGATAAGACACACACATAGAATACACACAAGGCTTGTCGTTACACATTGAGATAAGATGCAATAGGTGCGCTATCGCGCGCTCAAGAAAACTGCATGAGCTTCCACTGAGCGTGTTAATGTTGTTATCGCATCGTGATGACATTCCTGCAAAGACGATGTAGCGCAGCATCAACGGTTGAGCACGTTCGGTGAACGCGTTGCTTTACATATGTCACAACCCGTTGCGGAGATCGTCAATAGCTCGCACCTTTCGTCACGTACTTTAACATTCATCACGTAGTGACGAACATCTCGAAGCATTGTGCAATTAAAAACGGTCGCTGTACCAAACCCTCTGAAACATCACGTTAGGCTCTAAAGATCTACCATGCACGGGTCTGCAAAGTGGATACCCGTAAGATCTTTGAGACCCATGAAATCAGCAACTAATTTTCAAACCTATTGACACTGTCGCTGCGTTGACATCATGATGCAGAACCTGCTGCTGCTGATAAGGAAGTCTGCACTGCAATATCGACGCCGCGCGCCGACGCCGTAGGAACATGGCTCCTCCATCCGTCCCTAATCTTAACGTACACCAAACCGTCTCCGTTACGGACGAATACGTTGCCAAACCCTTTTTACAATCTCCATCTTCCAACTATCGCCGAATTCTTGATCCTCTGCGGCAGCGAGTCGTTTCCAACTTTGTTTTCGAAATTAGAAACAACCGCGCGCGCCACCGTTCGAAAACGCGCGTCTACCGGCTGCGCAGCCACTCCACCATGCCACGAATACGGTGTGAGTCCATTATTATTCTCGGAATATCAGCAAAATACTCGTGAAATCACCGTCGAAGCACTATATATTGAAAATACGTTTAATAGCTCATATTATGACTTCAAAAAAATACGGAAAATGATTCATTCATTGTTGCAGTTGGTGACATCAACCCGAGCGCGCCGGTGGCGCCATCTACACGATTATCCTGCGCCTACGTTCACGCGATACGAAATTCATTAAATTCATATTTCACACGACAATATAAAGTCGACACCGAATCAGGTTATGCGTCACGTCGTAATTAACCATCGCACAAACATTAATAAAAAAAAAAAGTATCTTGATGCTTTTGTAAAATAAGAAAATGGTCCAGGAAAAACCATGTCGAACGTGCACGGATTTCAAGACATGGGCGGCGATACAGAAGAGAACGTACGACTCGGAAAAGGTTAGAAAATTCATCGCTCCCAAAAACCAATTATTTACGAAAAATTTACACACATGAAGAAAAAAATTGTAAATTTTGCAAAAGTATTCGCAATATTTAAAAAATCGATGAATCGTCAATTATTTCGAAATTATCACTCCAAACGTTTATGGGCAACAGAGCACCGGAGAAAAACAAGATGACAAGGCAGAAGTGCGAGCGACGGCATTGGCGAACCCGAGAACGGATTGTCCGTTGGACAAGGACGAATTGGGCTCCAAGACTTGGGCATTTTTGCACACAATGGCCGCGTATTATCCAGAGAAGCCGAGCCCGCAGCAGAGAACGGACATGAAAACCTTTTTCCAGGTCTTTTCCAAGTTTTATCCTTGCAACACATGCGCCGAAGATTTGCAGAAAGAATTGAAAAAAAGTCCGCCGTTGACCGATTCCCAGGAGGAATTGAGCCAGTGGTTGTGCAGAGTGCACAACCGGGTCAACAAAAAATTAGGCAAAGCGGCGTTCGATTGTTCTCTGGTCAATCAGAGATGGAAAGACGGTTGGCTGGACGGTTCTTGCGATTGAGGAAAAACCAGGCGTGAGTTTTCCATTCATAATACAATGCGGATAGGGAGGAGGATAGTCAAAAAATGAGAATCGCCTTAAAGCTGGCTTTATTTTAATGTAAATAAATTTATGTCCAAAAGCAAAGCGACTGGAACTGCATAAATATCAATTTGTACATCCCTGAAAACTGTACAAGGTACAAGAGAATTTGTTATATGTAAAAAATATAATGTTCGTAATATAAATAATATATACAGGCTGAGTGACTTCATTTGAAACGTTAATGCCAAATCCACGAGTTCGAATGATCGAAAATCGTTTTTTCAAATGACTCTGAGGCTTGCATCGTTGGAATGCAACGAAATTCTTTTTTATCCTTAGCAAAAGTGGTAATTCGAGTGCAGAATTTAATTACGATGATAAAATGACGATTTTGAGCCCCAAAAGGCAAATCGGCTGGATAAATTTGGATGATATTGAAACCTGAACAAATCATCAATAAAATCAGGAATTTTTCGTTGTATTCCAACGTTGCAAACTTCAGCATCATATTTTTGATTATTCTGAAGTTTGCATCGTTGAAATGCAACGAAATTCTTTTTTCTATTTGGCAAAAATAATTATTTAAATGGAGAATCTAATTACGATGATAAAATGATCGATTTTAAGCTCCAAAAGGCAAATCGGCTGGATAAATTTGGATGATATTGAAACCTGAACGAATCATCAATAAAATCAGACATTTTTCGTTGTATTGCAACGTTGCGAGCTTCAGCATCATTTTTTTTCATAAACACGAATTCGTTGCACGTTTATGCATTTTGTTTGTTTTGTTAACAAGGGAAATAAAAGTGAAATTTACACTTTCATCTAATTTTTAGTTGAAACGATCCATCATCTCGCTGTGGGCGTCATATTTGAAGCGGCAAAAGGCGTCAATGCAAAGACGGAAACAGCTGTGCTCGTCCGCATGCGAGATCGTGGCTCGTAGCTGTGATTCTGTCCCGTTCCCGTTGCCGGCACCACCTGGCAAGTTCTTATGTGAAAAGGAAAACGTTCGTTGTTGCTCGACGGCCTGGTTACGTAAAGAAACAACGTGTGGCCCAGCATCACGATCCACAAGGAACAACCTTTCACTACACTCTCGCGAATCCATTTATCAACGAGCAGAGTGATTGCTAAAACCTAAAAAGACAAAAAACAGTCAAAAACGAGAATTTTCCAGTGAAAAGGACAAAATAAAATGGCAAAGCGAGCGATTTACCGTGATCGGATGAAAAAGAAACCAGGCCGATCCGAGGGACAGCAAAGAAGCGTAGAATCGATATTTTGTCGTACTTTTTCTACTCGTTCGATAACAACACGAAACGAAAACTAACCACGTGGATAATTTGAGCATGAGAAGAGCGTAGCCTGGCGGCGATTCGTAAATGTAAAGCACGAGGCCAGGGTCGAAAACTTGCGATTGGTAAATAAACATCGACATTTGAAAGATCGTGCTGATCGTGACGAAAAGGAAAAGCCACAAGAATTGTCGTCGCGTCAATTCGCTCTTCGTTACCGTGTAACCCAGCGCCAAAAGCAACATCAGAACCGTGTAAAGCGTCTCCGAATACGACTCGAGAATACCTCCCGTTACCGAGGCTCTCGGTGCTTCCATCCCCGTCAATCCCAGACACGACAGATTGTATATCTCGCAACAAACTCCCGCCAGCTGACAAATCAACGAGGACATGAAAATCTTGTAAGACAAATGGAGAAGCCTCCGCAACTTCAATTGAACTGCCGTGTAAATACTGCAAGCCAACAGGATCACGTACACACAGGCGACTGTTATCAATTCTGGCAAAATGTCTGCAACATCAATTTTTTCCTCAAAATTAACAAATCGATCGAAAATTTGATATTTCGCTAATCTCGATTTTTCAAAGCCAAAAAAACGTTTAAACAAAAATATTGCAGATTGCAAAATCATTGAATTCTGGCAATTTTTTCTCAAAATTGAAAAAATCGATCGAAATTTTGATATTTACGAAAAATCAATTTTTCAAAGCCAAGGAAACGTTGAAAAAAAAAATATTACAGATTGTAAAATGATTGAATTCCGGCAAAATGTCTGCAACATCATTTTTTTCCTCAAAATTAACAAATCGATCGAAAATTTGATATTTCGCAAATATCGATTCTTCAAAGCCAAAAAAACGTTTAAAAAAAAATATTGCAGATTGGAAAATCATTGAATTCTGGCAAAATGTCTGCAACATCAATTTTGTTTTTTTTAATAAAAAAATCGATCGAAAATTTGATATTTCGTAAATATCGATTTTACAAAGCCAAAAAAACGTTCGAAAAAAAATATTGCAGATTCGAAAACGATTGAGTTCTGGCAAAATGTCTACGACATTAATTATTTTTTCTCAAAATTGAAAAAATCGATCGAAAATTTGATATTTCGTAAAAATCGATTTCTCAAAGCCGAGGAAACGGGAGGAAAAATATTGAGGATTGAAAAATGATTGGAATACTTGCAAAATTCATCGGCGGAGAAATGATGCCGCCAAAAGCTGTCGGGCGAGCCATTGGTCAGAGACATCCAATAAGTGACGTTCAAGCCAGTGCGGGAGGAGCAATCGGCCAATGCGACGAACCACCATCGAGGCCGGGAAGATTTAAACTCGCGATAACTCGTGCAACGAGCTTTGGTGCCATTTTCGAGCTGGTTCCTCGCGGCACATCCGGAAAACTGTTGAGCCACGTCGCTCCAAGAGAGCGGCACTATCTGACCGTATTCCGGACTCAATATCGACTGTTTTTCCTCGCACGATCGATTCGACGGATACACGCTCGGCCATTGGTTCGCCGCGTCGTAGTAAAGCAACAGATTTACCCTGCTCGCTTCGGAACTTTCCCCACCGATCATAAAATCGTATCGGAATTTTCCTTTTTCCGAAAGAAAACAAAATCTGGCGAGAAACGCCCAATTCTGCAACAATTTAAACGCAAAACAACCGAAAATCGGTAAAAGTCGCACGAAAAGCTGGAAAATTTGCCGCGATCGTAATGTGCAACGAAAACGAAAAAAAAAAAAAAATGGTGGAAAGATCGTCGTACATTTTGGGTCACCAATCGTCCTTGAAGAATTTTCCCATCGACGTTGCCCTTGGTCAAGAAAAGCCCCAAGCACAAAATTGTACAAACACTAAACATTGTAAATATTATTGTTATACGGGTGAAGGAAAAAAAAACTGAATTTTGATTCTTCGGACGCGTGCATCTACGAGGATTTTTGTATTGTCAACTGTTCTAGTCCGAAGAGCCGCGAACCAAATAGCCGCATGTTTAGGCTCGACCTCGTAACTGCGATGCAACGGCTAATCCATAACTGCACTATCGCCCATTCCTCCTTCTTTTGTATACACACACAATGGTCAGGTTGTGGTCAACCTCGCTGCATATAATAAGCGTGCGTAAGGGCAGAGGGTACGCGAGTGTCGCTGCTATGAATCCATTTGTTGCCTTAGCAATGAAAATTTCTGTCACCTATCCATTCCCTGCAATCTGATACGCGCGCAACTTTGCATCAATTCTTGCATGCGAGACTAACCCATTTTCCCACTTTTTATCATTAATCCTTCAAAAACCCGGTCATTTTCAGCGAAACCACTTGCGACGTCGACATTTCGGCCTAAAAATCGATCGAATCGTCAAAAAAATCGATACTGGATTTGTCATTGATTCTCCTTGACAGAATCGCGATTATTCTCGTTTCTTTTATCAATTCGATGCCAAATTTATCGAAATGCATCAAAAGTCATTGTGACAGTTCCTTACAATTATATTTTGTGTACAATTAACATTCAAAAACGTGTTTATATGTATAGATTTCGGAAAAACGTGTATCGATTATTGATTCGCAATAAAGAACGAATTTATTTTGCATTGTTTCCGTTTTGTGGATTCGGGAATAATTTGCATCGGCCGAAAGAGAAAATGGGAATAAATTTTGGAGCAAACGAGAGCGATAATTGCGAGCAGCTTCAGGGAATAGGATTTCACGCAGGCTTTAACCCAAATTCCGCAGAAAGTTGTTGGACCGTCCGCCAGGGGCGCCAGGCTCGAAACAACCTGTCCAAGTCTCTGGATTTCCAATATAACGAGCGAATAACGACAACAATACGTAATTTACGATCAACAATGAAGACGCGATTATTTCCTGCGAAATTAGCGTAAATATTGTGTTTCCTAGATCGCGACAAAGTGCCGAGTGTTGAGTTTTATTTCTTATAACTGTGGTGGCCGAGTGAGGATCGCAATTAGTTGGATTAAGTGGGTTGCGCCGTTGAACCAGTCGCGCGTTTACGTTTTTTCGTCGTTTACACTCTCGCAATTACGATCGGTGCGGTAGGCGTTGCGGGCGTAGCTCGTCCTGTCACTGTCACGTTTGTTTCGAGTGTCCGCGCGAGACTTTCGCGAGCTTTCGCGTTCACCGGTCCGGGAGCAAAATTTTCGAAAACATCGCGTTTTTGTAAAATCCGCGAATCGGCCATGTCGAAATTAGTAATTTTTACATTTTCCCGAAACTTTTGAAACTCGCCGATCTCAAATTTCCATAAAAAATATGAAAAAAACAAAAACACTCGCGTCGTAATACGAAAAATTGGAAATCCACAAAATTTTACGATTTTCGAGCATTCCCCGACAAAATGTTTGCCAAGAAAAAGAAAAAGCCACAAATTTCGACTCCGACGAATTTCGAACACAGAGTTCACACGGGCTTCGACAAACGCGAAGGAAAATTCGTCGGGTTGCCGCTCCAATGGGCGTCCATCGTCGGCAATAATCAGATTTTAAAATCCACCAATCGCCCTTTGCCGCTCGTCGATCCCAGCGAAATCACTCCCACGGAAATCCTCGACTTAAAAACCATCG
Source organism: Diadegma fenestrale (assembly GCA_037043255.1). Taxonomy (NCBI): domain Eukaryota; kingdom Metazoa; phylum Arthropoda; class Insecta; order Hymenoptera; family Ichneumonidae; genus Diadegma; species Diadegma fenestrale. The sequence goes on from CM073317.1 coordinate 14,778,537, forward strand.
TACGCGGTCATAACGATCCCAGGCTCGTTAGGCTCGTCGCTAACGACAAAATCCCGGACAGTTGCTTGCCCAAAACCAGCACCGTCGCCAGATCCAACTCTCTCAGGTCTTCCAGTCCGCCCAGACTCCGTAGAGATTACAGGTTCGTTAAGCGTCGCTAATTAATCGTGACTAACGAGCTTTCAATGATTTTCATGCGCTTAACGAACGATTTGCTTTTCAGAAACAATGCGAATCTCCCTCCGTCGGTGCCGGAGGGCCAGGAAATGTCTTCGAGCCCGGGCCAGATTCAGCCGTACCCGAATTTCCCAAAACCGCAAAATTACACGGACAAATTTCGACAAAGCAACGTGGCGGCGGGAAACAACGCGAATTTACAGAGTCTCGTGCCGAATCTTCAAAATCTCAATCCCAACATGCAATCGTCGCCGAATCTCGCCCACGCAGCCGGAAACGCAACGAATTTATCGCTCAACTTTCAAAATTTGAGTCCGATTCCGAATCTACAAAGTCCTGGCACGAATCCCAACTTGGGAGCGATTTCTGAGCCTGATTTTCCCAGGACGAGCTCAGCGTCGACCGTGGCTGGACAGTTCAACGGAAACGTGCAGGTGATTTTGAAAATTCGAGCCGGAAAACGTTGAAATTTATTTTTTAGCTTTCCGCAGATTTTTTTTGAGGATTTCACACTGGAAAATGAATTTTTTCAGCCCTCCAACGAACAAGGGCCGTGCAGGGATCATCAGCAAATGCCGCAAAACATGTTGGTCCACAAACTCCAGCCAAAAATCTCGCCCGTCGGTTCAATCGCGTCGCAACGGCCTCTGAGCCAATTGAGTTCTCACAACTTGAACAAACATTCGCAGAATTACGGAGCGAGCGAGAATGCACCGCCGTTGCACAATTTAATGTTCAACAAGCCTCTGGAGAGTTCACAATCGATGCATAATTTGTCAAAGCCTCCGAGTCTGCCGTCGAGCGCAGCGGCAGGCGGAGCAGCGGCGAGCGCGAGTCCGGACCAAAACCAAAATATGAAGGGAGCGATTTCTTCGGGAAATCTGGCGGTCGTGCAACAAAATACTTCGAATAAACAAAGCGCGGATCAGAGGCTAACGCACGAGCAATTCCGAGCCGCTTTGCAAATGGTCGTAAGTACAAAAATCCGCTGAAAAAACCTGAAAATCTAAAAAAACTCAAAATTCCTCATGGCGCGACACTTTTCCGCAGGTGAGCCGAGGCGATCCGCGTGAAAACTTGAAAAACTTCGTCAAAATCGGCGAAGGAAGCACCGGAACGGTTTGCATCGCCACCGACAAAACGACCGCTCGTCAAGTCGCCGTCAAAAAAATGGACCTCCGGAAACAACAGAGGCGAGAATTATTGTTCAACGAAGTTGTCATCATGAGAGATTATCATCATCCGAATATCGTCGAGATGTACGACAGTTTTCTCGTCGAGGACGAACTCTGGGTCGTCATGGAGTATCTCGAGGGTGGAGCGCTCACGGACATCGTCACGCATTCCCGAATGGACGAGAGCCAAATCGCAACAGTTTGTTCTCAATGCCTCAAGCCGCTCTCGTACTTACACTCTCAAGGCGTTATCCATCGTGACATTAAATCCGATTCGATCCTTTTGACCGCCGACGGCCGCGTCAAACTCACCGATTTTGGCTTTTGTGCTCAAGTCTCGCAGGAACTCCCAAAGAGAAAATCCCTCGTCGGCACTCCCTACTGGATGAGTCCCGAGGTCATTTCCAGGTAAACCATAACGCAATTTTAAAAAACAACCCTATCGAGATGAAAAATGAGTTAAACGTGATTTTACGCTACACTGAAAAGTATAAATTTTGTTGAAAAAGATCGATATATTGTTGGAAACGTCCGACTAAACGTTTTTTTTCGAAAAATCACAAAAATTTTTTCATTGCAGCAAAAAATATTCTAAAAAGACTTCGAAAATTCAATTTTTGTCATTCCAATAGTACAATTTTGCGTTGAAAATGAAAAATATTGTCAAAATAACGAAAATTTCGAAATTAATCCGGTAAAATTTAATTAGAAAAGTTTACCTCGTATTATTTCCAACGTAAAAATTTACAATCGTAAATTTTTGCGTTGGAAATGAAAAATATTGTCAAAATAACGAAAATTTCGAAATTAATCCGGTAAAATTTAATTAAAAAAGTTTACCTCGTATTATTTCCAACGTAAAAATTTACAATCGTAAAATTTAATGAAAAAAGTTTGCCTTGGGCTCATTCTTTTCGTTTTCAAATGCAGGATCACGTGACCTGAGCAATTCAGCTCCAAGCCAAAAAATTAGTCTAAAAATGATGAGCCTGAAGTTCGCAACGTTGGAATGCAACGAAAAATACTTATTTTCATTGATAATTTGTTGAATTTTATAAAACATGGAAATTTTTCGAGTTTATATACTTGTTGGGCCATAAAAATCGATCGTTTTATCATTGTAATAACATTGTAAATTTTTATAAAGAGTTTTGCCACATAATTCATGAATTTCGTTGCATTGCAACGATGCAAACTTCAACGTCATCTAAAAATGTGGTAAAACGATAAAAACAGGAAAACGGAAGGAGAGCCCACGTTACTTTCCTAGATAATGCACAAGAGATCAAATAATGCAAATTCTGATTACTCGCAGGTTACCGTACGGACCGGAAGTCGATATTTGGTCCCTCGGTATCATGATTATCGAAATGGTCGATGGAGAACCTCCTTTTTTCAATGAACCACCTCTCCAAGCGATGCGTCGAATTAGAGATATGTTACCGCCAAAATTAAAAAATTCCCACAAGGTCAGTCCCATCTTTTCAAACGAAATTCCAAAAAAAATCAAAATCCTTGAAAAAAAAAAAAAAACCAACGTAATAAATTTCTGTAACAGGTGAGCCCGAGGCTTCAAGGCTTCCTGGAGAGGATGTTGGTTCGGGATCCGAATCAGAGAGCAACAGCGGCCGAGCTTTTGCAGCATCCGTTCCTGAGGCAAGCCCAGAGCCCGAGTATATTAATCCCGTTGATGCGAGGTGCGAGACATACAAATTGTTGAGTCTATTCCGCGGAAAAACTCGCAAACGCCGTAAAAAAAAAAAAAATCGTGCGATTTTTCCAATTTAACGAAAACTTTTTGCTCTAGAATCGACGCGAGTTTCGACATCGACATGAATTTATTTACGAATTTATAATCAACTTTTTTTTTCTCTTTCCACTCGCGAATCATGATCGCGGGATTGAAATTATAATGATAGGACTGACGCAGTTGGCAGCTAGATGTAAACCCAAGTGCCTTGACAAACCGAAATATCGTTATTTACAAAAATTATAGAAACATTTCAAAAATGATGATTTTTGAATCAAGTTTATTAAACGCGACGATCCTTCACGAGCGGGGTGACGAAACAATGCAAATTTCTAAACAGACTAAAAAATCCGATCTCGTCCATTTTCTCCGGCAATATTGTCGAGAAAAACTGTAAATTCATTTTTTTCGAATACCACTAGAACGAGATAACTGAAAAGATAAATTTAGGGCCTCCTGCCACGGACCTTCGTGGGTCAGCCTTCGTAGATCTAATCGAATAGTCATTAAGAAATATTATTAATTTTATGCACACGAGTTGCAAACGTCGTTTCAACATTTCCAAAACTGTCATCACCGTATTAAAAAGTATTTCGCGATATTTCCAGCAAATTTGGATATTCGCCAATCGTGAACCAAAACTTGACGATTTTTTTTGTTTATATAGAAATTGTTGATTACGAAAATTCCCTCGAAAAGCGAACTTTTTTCGCGTTTCTTAGATAAAACACAAATTTCAAATTTTGTTACATCGTTCTAAAGGCGTTTCACGACCGAATCACCGACAGCGCGTCTTGCGAGACTCTGCAACGAATTTTGGCCCGTCAAATATATCGATCAACGATTTATTCCGTCACTCGAAAAATTCAATCATTTTTTTCGCACCTATCAATTTCCACGACGTCGAATTTTCCGGGATCATTTATCAATTTTTGCATGTCGGAATTTTTTTTTACCGACCGTCGGTAAATTTCGTTCGACATAGTTACGAGAGCGAGCTCGAGATGGCGCTACGAGCCAATTCGATGGTTTTTTTTAAATTTTGGCCCATAAACGCGATAAAACTTTCGCAATCGATCGAATAATTTAAAACTCGATCTAAAAGACACTTTTCGTCCCAATTGAGCAATTTAAAATCATTTGAATTTGAGAAAGATCGAGAGATAAGCGAAATTATTTAATTACCAAAATATCCATGAAAAAGCCATTCGAAAAGTCCGCAAAGGCGACAAAAATGTATTTTGTGACGTCGAAATAAAAACAAGAATGAAAAATCCATAAATTACACTGATCAATATTCAAGAGCATCGCGAGCCCGAGTAGGAAGGAAGAAAAAATAAAAAACCGACCGGATCGAACTCGATACGATGAAATTGTTATTATTTTGTTTTATTATCTACTCGCGATTTCATCATCATCGTTACAATCATAATAACAATATCGTTGACCGAGAGAACTCCGCGACGAAGACGTCAGCCAGTTAACCGACCCCGCGTCAACCCCCCCCCCCCCCCTCCCCCTCCTCGCGTCACTTTTCCGCAGCAGGTTTCCTCTAAGTCTCTCTGTTACCAGGCAAAGACTTCGGAGCAGCTGTGCTGAAAAGCAAAAATAACAAAACGAAAAAAACTTGTGTCGAGCTACCGCGAGCTCCCATTGGTCGAGACGTTGACGGGCCCCTCGTTTGACCGGAACGACCTTCACATTCCGCACGATCGTACGATTGCACTTTCTGTGTAATAGCAGGCGCCGTCGACTCGTTAACTACCGGACTATCGCGCAAAGTAGTTTTACGACAACTAATAAAAAAAAAAACATCGCAGGTCATGCAAATTAATGGCGAAAAATCGCGGGAGCGTCAGATTTCTTATGACATCGAGACCCGAAATATGAAGCACATTTTTAAATTTTTATTCAGCCAATAATGATGATAGAAAAAAGTTTTGCAGCGTTGGTCAAATTATTATTCATTATTCGAGTTTTATCTGGAAAAATTATAACACATCAGGAATACGTGACCTTGGAGATTATTTCGTGCATTTTTGTTTATTCAAATCTGCGAAAAGTTTTTTTTCCACGAACGTCGAACGAGAATTTCGTTTTTTTTTTTCATTCATGAAGAATTCCGGGGAGGGGGCACGGCAGTTTTGTTGGCAAAGGCAAAAACTGCTAAAACTTGCATCACTTCCGTTTATTTTGAGGCATTCGCTCGAATGGGTTTGTGATTCATCGACTCCCCCCACGATATCGACGAAATTCTTGGAGGCTCGTCTCACGCGTCATCGTTTCCGATCGAAAGAAAGTATCTCGTCGTTTCCGCGGCCCATATCGGTCAATCACAGTACACACGTGATAAAACGCGCGTGCTTCGTAAATGGGGAAAAAAATGATGGAACGTTGAGAAAACAACGCGAGCGCCCTCCCACGAATTTCCGTGCGAATTCTCGTGCGAAATCATAGCAACGCAAACGAGTTGTTTGCAAATTGCTCGCTAAGCGACCCGTTGGTTACGCGGAATTAAAAAAAAACGGGAGAGGGCAGAGAAAATAAAATAATTCGAAAAAAAAAACGAAGATCCACGTGCGGTGGGCTCGTCGCGCGTAATTGGGAGAAACGATGCAAGACGAGGACGCGCGCGAGAGAAAGACTCGCGGCCGGAGGCAAAAGGCAAGATTCCTTTCTACTCTGTGATTGGTCGAGGCCGCGGGTCGAGCCCCCGAGAATTCGTGACGTCATGGGCGTTCGTGAGCGTTGGCATGTACGCGGCTCGATACACAAAAACCTATATATGTATCGCATACATATATAGAAATATTCGCAGCCCAAGAGTTTCCGAACGAATCGCGCGTGATGCGAAAAGGCATTCGGGAAACGGGGCGGCCTTCGTTTCGCGTCTACGTGCGTGCCAACGCCAGCCAACCGACCATTTATTGGCAACAAGTAGAATAACGACTCGGAGGCGCGACTTTGTGTCAAACGCGAGAGTCCAGCTTCTGCGTTTTACTCTCAATTAACCCATGTTTCGATAAATAAAAAAAACAAATCATTCGCCATCTCGCGGACTGCCCCCCGCGAGTGTCGGGCGCACACGTCAGGAGGCTCTCGCGTCAGCGCGACCAAAAGAGCGACGAGCTGACCAATTGGCCGCAATAATACAAAACCATTTGCTTGTCGCTCGCAATCCGTTACTTTCCAATTCTATTTTCCGTGCTTTTCCTTTATCCTTTCCCACTTTTGACAAAGTTATGGAAGTTTGAATTTCTATTGATTTCAAATCTTTTTGTAACACTGAAAAGTCAAAACCGTGATTTTCGCATGAAAACTCGGCAAATTTGTTATTGTAAAATAAAAAATAAACAAATTTTTGAAAATTGAGAAAAATCTCGACGGCGTTACCTGGGGAAACTTACAAACTAATCAAATCAACTTGATTTTTTTATTTGAGATGATCGAGTGATGAGTTACAACCGTCACCGCAAAACAACTTTTTTTAGGAGACAGCTCCGGAGATTTTGCTGCCAACGGCTTAGTTTGTAATATTTGCCGCTGAAATTTTCAGACAACATTCTTGAAATGGTATTCTCCAATACTACAATTATTCAATTTGAAATACATTAGCCGTGTCTTGTAAAAAAATGTTCGAAAAAGTCTTCTTTATTTTACTGAACTAACCATACCCCCCCCTTAAATTGGTTGTTGAGGCTTGTCAAATATTTACAAATATCTCGCGTAAACAGCCACCTCAGCTCCCAAAAATTGGTACGAGTTTGCGATTTTTCTGTCCATGAATTCTATTTTCTGCGTAACTTCCTTAAATTTTTTTTACATCGAACGAGAAAATAAAATCGAACGTCACGTTTTTTTATCGAGTTCAATGTTCAACGTCTACGTTCCAACGAGATCGATCAAATTTCCGATAAAACTTGGCATAATGACGATTACTTTTCTTGTGCAAATAAATCGACGTCGAAGATCTGAAAATCGCAATAATAACATAATCAAAAAGGAAATTCATCAAAGAAACAATTTTATTTTGTTCTCCCATCGATTTCTTTCGTCTCCATGAAAATTATACATAAAAAACGAGCCCAAAGTCTTCGCAGCTCGCTCGGTTATCCGTTCGCATCGATTTTCACGCTCACTTTTTCGGGAAAACTCGAAAGGCTGACGAAACAAACGAGCCAGCCGCCAGCACAAGTATTTTCGACGTTTTCAATGATTTATCGTTTTGTTCGATGAATCCTCGTGGCTTACTTGCCCATCCGTTGTATCGACCATTCTTGCTGGCAAAGAGGACAACGATTGTTTTGCTTCACCCACAGGGACATGCAGCAATAATGAAACGAGTGATTGCACTCGCCCCAAACGACCACGCAATCTTGACGCCCATAAAAGTCCTTTTTGCTTTCTGCCTGACACCGGAGACAAGCGTCTGAAACAAAAAAAAACGTCATAAAACCAATTTTTCATTTCCACAGCCAATGGAACAATCGGCCGTTGAAACAATTCTCGAAAATTCGTCGTACGTGACGTCACACGTTTGTGTACGAAACAAAGTCCACGAGATCGCGGATAAAGGGGGGGGGGGACTTTCACTAACGTAACGATAAGGAACGAACGTCTCTATTAGGTATAAAATGATGAAATTTATAAATGAGTGGAGACTCATCGCGAATTATCGCTTCCGGGATTTATTTCGGTCGCCTCGAAACGTCACCGTCGAAAAATGCTCGATTCAACAATTTCCTTCGTTTCCACGTATCGGAATGCCAACTTTTCGCCTTCTTTAAGGGGTTATATACAGTTGGAAAACCAAAAAAAAGCTTGTATTTTTACGATTTTTTTCTGGATAGGGATTTCATCTGATGAATAAAAGGCAAAGGAGTCAAATGTAGTGTCATCTTTCAACTCTCCATCGCCATTTTTTATTTTCAAAAATATAGCTTCACATAGCTCCTGTAGTTGTGTACTCTAAAAAAAAAGGTGTTTTGCGGTGAGCAAGAAATCTCCGGTTTGGATCAGCTGAAATAAAAAAACCAAAGAGATTTGTTTAGTGGATACATGGGTCCAGGTATTCATCGAAGAAATAAGATATCCGAAATTTATTTCTACCTTTTTTGAACCATTAGATGAAAAAAATTTGGTCGAAAATTGAAATTTCATCTTTGAGGAGCCGCCATTTTATCAAAATTCAAAATTCCAACTATTCCTTCGATCAATACCTGCATTCATCTATCCACTAAACAAATCTCTTTGGTTTTTTTATTTCGGCTGATCCAAACCGGAGATTTCTTGCTCACCGCAAAACGCCTTTTTTTTAGAGTACACACAGGAGATCAACTACAGGAGCTACGTGAAGCTATATTTTTGAAAATAAAAAATGGCAATGGAGAGTTGAAAGATGACGCTACATTTGATTCCTTTGCCTTTTATTCATCAAATGAAATCCCTATCCAGGAAAAATTAGTAAAAAAACAAGTTTTTTTTTGGTCTTCCAACTGTATATAACCCCTTAATGAACAATTGTCACAACACACAAAGATCATGTTCGCTTCACAATTCCATGCTTGTTTTTTCTTCTTTTCTCGTCTCTCGCACTCGCTTTCGTTTCGTTGTTTTATTTCTTTTGTTTTTCTCTCTCGTTCCATCCCTTTCTTCCTCCTCGTACGTCACCGAGACAATACGAAAGATTCTAGAACGTCGTCTAATCGATACAATCTCTTTGCCTTGAAAAATCGATGTTTTCGAGAACTTTTCGAGCTACGTAACGAGCTCGTCAATTTTATTGCGTCCCTGCAATTCAAACGGGCCAAAGAAAATTCATTAACACGAAACGTCGAAAAATTCGCGATGACAAAATCGAACTTTACGATTTTTGACGAGGAGCGAAAGAAAAAATTCTAAACGAAATCTGCGTCGACGCAGGTCCGAAGAATCGCTTTTTTTTATTCGGGTTAATTTTTTTTCGTCTTGTACCAACGCTCGAAGAAAATCAAGTGTTTCCAATTGAGATCGATAGGTCAATGTGGCCAGTCGCGATCACAGCCTTCTAAAAGTTTATTGAACAATTTTGTATTCTTCCATTCGCTACTTGTGTATCGGAATAATAATAACAATAATGCGTAATACAAGTGTCGGAGGATGTTGTTCGCGACATCATAACAAAATATATCGTTTATATCGTGTTCGTAATTCCATCCTGGTAATTCGATAAAATTCATGCGCAGGCTCGGCGACGAAACGAGTCGAAAAGCTCGGGGGGCGCACTGAAAAGAAAATTTTGTTGAAAAAGCTCGATATTTTGTTGGATACGTCAAACTAAACATTTTTTCGAAAAATCACGAAAATTTTGTCATTCCAGCAACAAAACATTCTGGAAAATCTTTTCGGAAAGTCAATTTTTGTCATTCCAATCGTAAATTTTGCTGACAGTTCCGTTACAATGAAAAATATTGTCGAAATAACGAAAATTTGGAACCCAATTTCGTAATTTTTTAATTTAAATTTGATTAAAAATCAAAATTAAATTTTTAATATTCAATTTGAAACAATCTGCAATATTATTTCTTAGGGCAGAAATCTCTCAGGACCGGAAATTGTTTAATTAAAAGGCGATTTCAATTTCAATCCTTTTAATTTTCAACATTTTATTAAAAAAAAAGTACAAAATTGTTTTCTAGTGAGAAAAAAAATAAAAAATGACGAAATTTTGATGAATTTTGTTTTTTCCAAATTATTTATCCCGAAACCAAATGTTTTGTGCAATTGTTCGGTACACTGAAAGGAAAATTTTGTTGAAAAAGATGGATATTTTGTTGGATACGTTAAACTAAACGTTTTTTCGAAAAATCACGAAAATTTTGTCATTCCAGCAACAAAACATTCTGGAAAATCGTTTTCGGAAAGTAAATTTTTGTCATTCCAATCGTAAATTTTGCTGACAGTTCCGTTACAATGAAAAATATTGCCGAAATAACGAAAATTTTGAAATGATCCCAAAATATTTAGTTCGCCGCATTCAACAAAATATCGACGTTTTTTGACAAAATTGAATTTTCAGTGCGCAGACGGAAAACGATTGCGGGCTCGGATCTGGCGCAATTTTTGCAAATCCGAAAGAAAATTTTGTCGAAAATGTTTGTTTTTTTCGGAAAATGACGAAAAATCGTAAATTTCATGAATGAAAATCGAAAATTTTGAAATTTTCCGGCCAGCTCGGGCGACGAAATTTGATTTAAATTGAAAAAAAAACTGTTTTCAGGAAAATTTGATTTTTTCTTTTTGGTTTCGCGTGTACAGCGCAGTAGAAAAATCGCCGAGCACGAAAAATGGTTCCGGGCGCTGAGGAAAAAGAAATGCCCGTTTTTTTTCGATGTTCGAGCAACTAGAGCGTGCATAATGATACGTAATTATATTCGTGCCAAGGATATACGAGACAAACGCACGCTCTGCTGATATCTGTTACGCGAACTTGCCCGTGACCTCTGCCGCGCGCATCTACGCGACTGATAAGATTTAACTCGTGACTATCGTGTTTTTAGTTTCTCCGCGGCGAAGCCGCCCACGACGCTCGAAATCATTGACCCGAGCCCCGAAACGATTTTTTTTTTCATCATTTCGCTATGTCTTCGATGTTTTCGCGACGTTTTCCAATGAAAAACGATTTTCGTTCAATTTCGGTTTGGAAAATGTTGAAAAATTTCCGACGATTTCGTTAAAAATCAAAAAAATTGTCAAAATAACGAAAATTTCGAAATTATCCAAAAAAATTTAGTTTTTTCGTGTCCAACGAAATTTCGACGCGTTTTTTTGACAAAATTCGATTTCCAGTGAATGATCGCGCACGCAAGAGTCATCGGTCAATAAATTACGAGAAGCGAGGGCAAAACTCACACGCACAGGCATGAAGTGGCGATCGAAACGCATAAAGAGATCGATATCGCGACGAATGGAAGTTTTTCAATGGCACTAATAGCGTCTCTGGTGAATTGACGAGCCTTCCTCAGGATCAACGAGAGAGAAACATCGCGCAGAGATTGAAACACAACGCGCGCGACTAGTAAATATCGCATCGCGAGAACGCACCAGCGCGAGTTTCTCCTGGCCAACAAAATGCTTTAGGAATATTCCAAATCTGCCTATTGCGCGTGTGTGCGTCCGTGTGTACGTACGTCGTTTCAATCAAGGGCGAAAAAAAAGAGAAAAGGATCGTTTAAAAATTTCGCAGTGGGGTCGATTGGCTCGCGGGACGCTTAACCAACGATTGCCCGTTATTGGTCGATCGACCAAACGTCTCCATTACGTCTATTCATTGCATTATTACAATTATTTGTTCCTTCACATTCTCATCTACTTATTTATTTATCCCCGACAGGAAAAATTCAATTTTGGCAAAAAAACGCGTCGAAATTTCGTTGGACACGGTAAACTAAATGTTTTTGGATAATTTCAAAATTTTCGCGTTATTTTGACAATGTTTTTCATTTCCAACGAAACTGTCGGCAAAATTCACGATTGGAATGCCGAAAATTTACTTTTCGGAGAATCTTTCTAGAATATTTCGGGCTGCGGACAATTTTTTTGAGATTTTCCAAAAAAACGCGTCGATGTTTCGTTGGACACGGTAAACTAAATATTTTTCGATAATTTCAAATTTTTCGCGTTATTTTGACAATGTTTTTCATTTCCAACGAAACTGTCGGCAAAATTCACGATTGGAATGACAAAAATTTACTTTTCGGAGAATCTTTCTAGAATATTTCGGGCTGCGGACAAAATTTTTCGAGATTTTCCAAAAAAACGCGTCGATGTTTCGTTGGACACGGTAAACTAAATATTTTTGGATAATTTCAAAATTTTCGCGTTATTTTGACAATGTTTTTCATTTCTAACGAAACGGTCGGCAAAATTCACGATTGGAATGACAAAAATTTACTTTTCGACGAATCTTTCTAGAATATTTCGTGCTGCGGACAATTTTTTTGAGATTTTCCAAAAAAAAAAGTTTTCATCGAGCGTTTTCAACAAAATTTCGATCTTTTTCAACAAAATTTTGATTTCAGATTCATTATTTATTCAATTTTTTAAAATTGACAATTTTCGCATCGATTTTGTCGAGATTTTGTGTTTGAATTCTAAAAAAACGATCGTTTCATCGTCCTGATTAAAAATTCAACAAAAATCGGCAGATCTGATCGAGGAAAAACAGGATTTCGTTGGATTCCAACGTCGTCGTTAACTTTTCTGTTTGCTTAATTATTCGTTTCATTCTCACACCATGAATTTGCGTGTGTACACGTTTTTTGACTGCGCATTAAACAGGCGATTGGCGATCTCGCGCGGGCGCCCAAGACCCATCGCGGCCCCCGTATTAACCCCAAGATTAACCCCCATCGCGAATACGTAATACGGCAGCAGGATCATTCCTCATCCTCGCTCTCTCTGACGAAATCAATTTTTCCTCATCCAATATTTCACAATCGCCTCCAGCACAAAAAAGAGTCAACTGACAATTAAATTTACTCCAAAAACGCGTCGCAATTTTGTTAAACACGATGAACTCAATATTTTTGGATAATTTTTTTAATTTTCGTTATTATGACAATATTTTTCATTTTTAACGAAACTGTCGGCAAAATTCACGATTCGAATGTCAAAAATTGACTTTTCCAAGAAATTTTCATGCTGGAATGACAAAATTTTTGTGATTTTTCGAAAAAAAAGTTTGGTCGAACGAATCCAACGAAATATCGATCGTTTTCAACAAAATTTTTGTTGTTTTGCCAATATTTTTTATTTCTAACGAAACCGTCAGCAAAATTTGAGATTGGAATGACAAAAATTGACTTTTCCAAGAAACTTTCTTGCTGGAATGACAAAATTTTTGTGATTTTTCGAAAAAAAAGTTTGGCCGAACGAATCCAACGAAATATCGATCGTTTTGAAAGAATTTTTTTTTTAGAGGATGAAAAGAAGCGTCGAGTTGGCGGAACGCGTCAAAATTGTCATCGTCTGGTCTTTTGTTTACTTAAAAAGTCATGGCTCGTACGGAATTCACGCGGTATCGCGTGTCTAGACGTACGTGTGCGAGAAACGAAAGAGCTGCGGGAAAAAGCTTTATCTAATCCAAAATGTTCGACACATACAGTCGCGCGTTCGTGTATTTTGCGAGCGTGAGAGTTTTAATCGCGCGAGATGGGATTACGCGGAGTTGCGCGGGCAAGACGTGAATCCGCGGCGCGTGTCGCGCGGACGAGCCTCCGTTTTTTCGCGGCGTACACAGAGCAGCGAGAAAATGACGCGGAGGATCGTAAGCGTCGCGAGCCAAGTCTCGTATCATCGAATCCGCTCATTTTGTTCGAGAATCTTTTTTCCCTGCAAAAAAAACGCATTTCGGTTGATTATTGTTGCGATAATGATTTCTTCGATAATTGCTCGGATAATCAGTCGCAATTTCGTGACGAATGTCGTGATTGATAAGGAAGGGGAGAGGGAAAGAGAAAAATTATTTGGAGTGGCGTCGCGAGTTTCCTGATGAGCGGAGGCGACAAAAATCACGGCAGGAAACTTTCCATTTCCGTAGTTTTTCAATATAGAAAAAAAAACGAACAAATTTATCGCGTCCAGAGAGAAAAATCATCGTTTCGAGGACTCTATTATCTGGGGAGTTTTTTTCGTCAGCCTTGCCGTACGAATAATCGCGTCGAGTGCGTTGATACTCGTGCGCAAGGATCGAACGCGACGGAAATATCGATTAATCGTCGGTTGATTTGCAATTAACGGTGATTTTCGCTTAAGGACACTGCGATGAGAAAATTTTGTTAGATTTGTTCGTTTTTTTTGAAAAATCACAAAAATTTCGTCATTGCAGCAAGAAAGTTTCTTGGAAAAGTCAATTTTTCTCATTCCAATTGTGAATTTTGCTGAATGTTTCGTTAGAAATCAAAAATATTGTCAAATCAACGAAAATTTTGTTGAAAAAGATCGATATTTCGTTGGATTCGTTCGACGAATTTTTTTTTTTGAAAAATCACAAGAATTTCGTCATTCCAGCAAAAAAGTTTCTTCGAAAAGTCAATTTTTGACATTCGAATCGTAAATTTTGCTGACAGTTTCGTTAGAAATGAAAAATATTGGCAAAACAACGAAAATTTTGTTGAAAAAGATCGATATTTCGTTAGATTCGTTCGACAAACTTTTTTTTTCGAAAAATCACACAAATTTTGTCATTCCAGCAAAAAGTTTCTTCGAAAAGTCAATTTTTGTCATTCCAATCGTGAATTTTGCCTACAGTTTCGTTAAAAATGAAAAATATTATCAAAATAACGAAAATTTTGAAATTACCCAAAAATATTTCGTTCACCAAATTATCGACATTTTTTTTTTGCCAAAATTAAACTTTCAGTCCGTCGTTTTTCAATATTTCCAATTCGAAAACCATGAAAACTGAAATTCCCGAAAAAATGGAGAAAAACAAAAATATCCGTCGCCCCGCCACGTGACTGTCGTTGGAGATTTAAAATATTTGTGCACGCGCAGCCTCGAGTGTGATAATCAAGGGATTCGCCGAGAGCGAGATTCAACATTATTTGGACCCAAACAGCGTTTTGCCATCTCGCGTCACAATCTTTTTGACCCTGAACGCAAACGCCGCAATTTTTCACGTTCGGCCCATAAGTGACGAGAAAAAACAATTATTTTCATGATATCAAATTAATTATTCGCTACTTTCGAGTCTCTCGCGATCGCCAACTCGAAATAAAGATCGTGGGAGAAACAATTACGCGGATTCGATGATTTAATAGCCAGCAGTGGCGCCAATGGGGCAAGTTGTAAAGAAACGAGTGGGGGGGGGGGGGTTGATGCGTGACTACTCAGAGACGATATTGAATCGTATCAACACAATTGAGGTGTCGGAACGTTCTCGAATCCGCACTAAACGACAATGCATCAATTTTCTTTTCTTTTTTTTCCCATCAGTCAGTGTCGGCGGCGAAGAAAAATTGTTAAAGCAAAAATCACCAAAAATACGACAATTTCGTTGCAAAAATTTCGTCACTGCTCTGCGTTATTGACGCAGAAACGTATAAAAACGTGAAAACTTTTGTGTCACTCAAAGATTCTTCGTTTCCTTATCGTGATTGAGAAAAAAAAACAGAAGAAAAGAAAAAAAAGGGTGAAAAAAATTTCCGATCTATTCCGCAAATGTAAATTTTTCCACGACGATTCTTACGGAATCTGCCGCGCAGTTTCATAATGATTTTAACGCGTACACAAGATTCTGGAAAATTCGGCGTAGAAAAACGCTCGAGCTGGTTCCTTGATGATTTTTTTTTTTTTTTACTTTTCGAGATCGCATAATCGTGGCGTATTTTCGCAGTGGAAAGAAAATTTTGGTGGCAAAGATGAAAATTTCTTTGTTCGTACGATCGACCAATCGTATTTGTAAGAAAAATTCCGAAAATTTTGCAAAAAGTCAATTTTTGTCATTTTAATCGTAAATTTTGCAGACAGTTGCGTGAGAAATGAAAAAAAATTGTGAAAAAAACGAAAATTTTGAAATTGTCCAAAAATTTTCAGTTTTTCGGGTTTCTCGATAGTTTTTTCGTTTTTTTTCGGAAACTGGGGAACGTGGGAAAAAGTTTAGTCGCTTCTCCAGTGCGGGGGGATCAGCAAGATTTGTCGAAACGGCTGACGAAACACGTGCGAGCTCTTGTGTGCATTTATCGAAAAGCGCGGACCGGCCGGCAGGCTCGCGCGCGAGATCTGATCGAAATGGAAAAAAAAAAAAAAATGAATCCGCGGCGAGTGGAATCGCGCGGTGGTGCGCCGTGGTTTCCCCCTCTCCGGAGGATTCGGCGTTGGTTTGTCGCGTGTGTATATAACGAGGCGCGGGGCCACCTTGTTCTTTGTCGATATATCGCGCCGAGGTGTACCGAGACTTGCCGAGGAGGCGAAACAACTGACGAACAGTCCGGCTGGATATATATACAACGGACAAACCCCGCAAACCCATCACAATATCTAGAAAGTTATCGGAGGCGTGTGCGCACGAAATTGCGTCACGGAAAGTCGTCAATCACTAAATAAATCGATAAAAACCATAAAAACAAACAATTGAACGAAAAAAACGAAAAAAATCGTCGTTGCCGAGTTTGTTTTTCAAGCGGGACAAAAATCCTCGCACAAACGCGTTAAAAAGTGTTTTTAAACGGAAAAAAACGAGTTCGAAAATCAAATTTTAGTTCGCGAGTCCGCCGACAGGCTGCGCCGGTTTTCGGGGCGCTACGAGCCCCGCGAGACAATCGGATCGAAGAAATTTGCACATTGTGCTCAACGCTGTCATAACAGAGCCACGTGTCCGGCTAAAACGATCCCGACGAGTCGTCGTCCACACTCACGAATGTTCGATCTATAAATAAACATTTATTTTCACTCGAAACGTTTTTTTAAATCGTGCTTTAAAAATGACGGAAAACGGTAAAAATTCCCGCCAGCAACAGCAACAGAGGAGACAAATGTTCCAGCCATGGCCCGTCTGTCTCATGTCCTTTCACAAAAAAAAGGTGAGTACAATGCGAAACCTCTATTGACCTTGGAATTTTTAAATTCATTGAAAAACCCCATAACGATCCCCATAAATCGGCAACCAAATTTCAACCACAAAAATTCACGCACATCATTTTTCCACACGCTCCTCGCGAATTCTGTATCGATTTTTGAATTTTTTCAATTTTTTCAAAAACCCCATAACGATCCCCATAAATCGGCAACCAAATTTCAACCACAAAAATTCACCGCACGCAATTTTTTCACACACTCCTCGCGAATTCTGTATCGATTTTCGAATTTTTTCAAAAACCCCATAACGATCCCCATAAACCGGCAACGAAATTTCAACCCCAAAAATTCACCGCACATCATTTTGCCACACACTCTTCGCGAATCCTGTATCGATTTTCGATTTTTTTCATTTTTCGAAAAACCCCATAACGATCCCCATAAACCGGCAACGAAATTTTAACCACAAAAATTCACCGCACATCATTTTTTCACACGATCCCCGCGAATCCTGTATCGATTTTCGATTTTTTTCATTTTTCGAAAAACCCCATAACGATCCCCATAAATCGGCAACGAAATTGCAACATTTTTCCACGCACGAATGTTCGCTTTTGTCTCCACAAAATGACGCGAAATCGATCGCGATCGATGGAATTTTCGCGAATCGGTTAATCACGCGCGCGGAGATCGATGGGAGAATTTGAAGAATTTCACAGCAAGTCGCTGGGCACTGGGAAAAAAGACGAGGACACCGGGCGCGTCCGTTGAGCACGATCCAACTAATCGCGTCCGTGCGATTACCTCAATTTCGGCGACGCTATCAAAAGCCCCAATTATTGGGGAACTGAATAAAATTCACTTGGAAATCGCAAACGTCTCGTGCGCCATGGAGTCACCATCAAGTTTCGCCTTTCTCGCGCGCGAACCTCCGCGCGCAATATATATACGCGCTTGCCAACTCCATAAACATACACGCATCTATACTTTGTGCATTCGCCCGACAAACTTGGCTTCTCGATCTTTCTTTCCGTCTGCTCGCGCGCGCCCGCTTTCTGGAAATTTCCATTGGCCGCTAACACACGCGTTCTTGTTTCTTTTTCCTCTTTTATCTGCCGACGCAGCTTTTTTTTCCTCTTGCTCGCTAGTTTTCATGCTCCGCGAATAAATAAATGGCATTTTTACGATTTTTACATTGGAGCAAATTGATCGATCGCCGAGTCACGACAAAATGACAATCGGCTCGATTTTTGTCATGCGTGTCGATTTAGATGAAAAAAAAAACAAAATCGCTTTGGAATTTGTTTCATCGCGGCCGCGGCGCGTCGTTATCGATTTTTTTCATCGATCGATCCAATTTTCGACCGTTGTACATTTCGTCATCGCTCCCGACCACAAAAAATTCAGCCAAATGTCCAATTTTCTGGTTTTCATATCGCAATATTGAAAATCACTCATGCGGAAAGTCGAGTCTCGCGTGTGCGATTTTGCACGCGACCGACTCGCTCCGAATTCTCTTTCTATCCTCGACGCGGCGCTCGCCGCGTCAAGACGCTCGCTGCATCGCTTCACGGACGATTTTTGCATCGCAATGCAATTCGAAATGAAAAATATCGATTTTTTCGCAGTATTTTCATAATGAACGCTCTCGATCGAATTTTTCTCGCAAATTTCATTTTCTGATGCTAAAAAAAAATTGTCCCATCACTGAAAATTAAATTTCGTCAAAAAAAAGTAAATTTTTTTGGATTTTTTTTAAATTTTCGATGTTTTGAATTTTTTTTTTTGATTTCTGACGAAATTGTCGGGAAAATTCGCGATTGGAATGACAAAAATTTCCTTTTCGAAAAGATTTTCTCTTGATTTCTTGAAATTTCGATCTTTTTCAACAAAATTTTCTTTTCAAATTAAATTTTGTCAAAAAAAAGTGAATTTTTTTGGATTATTTTGAAATTTTCGATGTTTTGACTATTTTTTTGATTTCTGACGGAATTGTCGCAAAAATTCGCGATTGGAATGACAGAAATTTCCTTTTCGAAAAGATTTTCTCTTGATTTCTTGAAATTTCGATCTTTTTCAACAAAATTTTTCTTTCAGTGAAGCATTTTTGAAAAATTTCGCACAAAAATTGCGTGCTCTGCAAAAATAATCAGTTTTCGTTGCAAACTTCAAAATCACTCGCCCAGAGTCCATTTCTCATCGATATACACACATGTCCGCAAACGCCTGTGCGACTGTACAAATCTATGCACTCGTGAATGTATCGGATCGCCTTATCCGCGTTCTCCAGGCTTCGCGTGGATGGAGAACGCGCCCCACGTCGCGATTCCTTACATTCTGTAATTTCTACATGATTTCACATCCTCCCACCCTTTCCATGTTGCATGATAGCAAAAATTCGGGAGGGGCACAAAAAAAATCGCGAATTTCTTCAAATTTCTTTAGAAACTAAAAAAAGTACCCAATTTCGTAATTTTTCAATTTAAATTTGATTAAAAATCAAAATTAAATTTTTAATATTCAATTTAAAACAATCTGCAAAATTATTTCTTAGGGCGAAAATCTCTCAGGACCGGAAATTGTTTAATTAAAAGGCGATTTCAATTTTAATCCATTCAATTTTCAACGTTTTATAAAAAAAAAAAGTACAAAATTGTTTTTTAGCGAGAAAAAAAATAAAAAATGACGAAATTTTGATGAATTTTGTTTTTTCCAAATTATTTATCCCGAAATCAAATGTTTTTTGCAATTGTTCGGTACACTGAAAAGAAAATTTTGTTGAAAAAGATGGAAATTTTGTTGGACACGTTAAACTAAACGTTTTTCGAAAAATCACGAAAATTTTGTCATTCCAGCAACAAAACATTCTGGAAAATCGTTTTCGGAAAGTAAATTTTTGTCATTCCAATCGTAAATTTTGCTGACGGTTCCGTTACAATGAAAAATATTGTCGAAATAACGAAAATTTTGAAATCATCCCAAAATATCGACGTTTTTTGACAAAATTGAATTTTCAGTTTATTATTGTCTCAGGAGCTCGATGTGTATCGTAGAACCACGTGGAACGATAGTGTCAAGAGACAGATTCGTTCGTAATCATGTACGCAACGGTAAAATGACGTGAGATAAGATTTAACAAGCTCCGCGCGGAGGAGCAAAAATTCGCATATGCAAAACAATTTTATTCGGGCAACCACGCACACCCATACATATATGAATTCCAACATTGATGATAAACGCAACAGTCGCATTGTTGCAACATTCGCGAAACAAGATCCTCGCGACGATTTCCGCAGATTTTTCAATTTTCCAGAACCAAAAAATTCACTTTTTTTTTCTTCTTTTCGATTCCATCAAAATATTTCCAATAAATAATGAAAATTTCACGAAAAATTCATAGAAATTGACAAATTTTCATTTTTATTTGAAAAAAAACGAAAAACTCGATCATGGACGATTCTACGAACGAGGTAAGCGATTAAAAAATCAGTGATTTTCATCAATACCCTCGAGACACAATTCCGTATGGATTATTCCAAGATTACGTAAAAGTTTCAAAGTGATTCCTTACAATGTGATGCGGTCGAGGAGACTAATTAAAAAACTGCACATTCGTTGTTATGGAAATCGCAAACTCGTCGCGAATGCAAATCGTCCCGCTCAATTTTTCCCACTCGGAAATTTCTTTTTCACGAAAACAAAAAATTTAAATTTTCATGGAGTTTTTGTCGTTTATAAAAAAATTCCTTTGACTCCATAATTCCAAAAAAAAATTCATAACTCGCCCTCAACCCTTTTACGTCAAAAACAATAAAAAAAAAAAAATTGAACGTTGAAAAAACGAAAAAAAATCGAAAAAATTTCTTTCGCGATCGTCCCGCTCGATTTTTCCATTTTTCGACCCGTTTTAAATTTTCTTGGGGTTTCTGTCGTTTATAAAAAAATTTCTTTGACTC
Source organism: Diadegma fenestrale (assembly GCA_037043255.1). Lineage (NCBI taxonomy): Eukaryota > Metazoa > Arthropoda > Insecta > Hymenoptera > Ichneumonidae > Diadegma > Diadegma fenestrale. The sequence continues at coordinate 14,799,152 of CM073317.1, forward strand.
CATAAGATAAAAAAAAAATTCATCACTCGCCCTCAACCCTTTTACGTCAAAAACAATAAAAAAAAAAATTGAACGTTGAAAAAACGAAAAAAATTCTTTCGCGATCGTTCCGTCACTTTTTTCTCCTTTTCTCCGATCTTGGGCGACCGTGAGACTCACGAATCGACGCGAAACTTGGAGAAAAGGTGCAAGAGCCAAATTATGCACCGGAATCGATGCAAATCGTGGGAATCGAGTGAAAAATTTCGTGAATTGCATCAAATGAGGAAACGGGGAAAGAAAAAATGAAGGACTCGCAGCGATCGATACAATTTTTATGAAAAAAAAATCGTCCTAAGTGCAAATTGTATTTAAAGTAAAAAATTAGGCCTTTGGGAAAAAAAATATTTGGACCCAATATTTATGGTGCTCGAGAGGATTAATTAAAAAACGACACAGACGATTTTTTTTCTTCCTCAGGTCATAAAAATCTTGACGAGAGAAAAAACACTTTTGCCAAAATTTGGATGCTCGATTGAGGATTTAGCGAAAAATAATATTTGAATAATTAATTTACGACGCGAATTACGCGAATTTGGTTAAAACAAATGTAATTTGCAAAAAGTGAATTTATGCTCCGGAGATAAGTCTCTGACACGCAGTCTGGATTTTTGTCTCCAATTTTCGTAAATACATTAATGAAAAACGAATATTTGAGACTCGAAAAAAAAAAAAATTAACGGACCATCAAACGCGTCGGCGATGGTAATTCATGCGCGCAATTACGTAATTCGGAAGCTTCGCTCATGCAGATAATGTACTCCACTTAATTCCTAGTTTCGTGATCACTTCGTGTCACTCATTTCCAAGAATGAGCCTAAAAATCACGCGAGAGGGGACAGAAAGTCTCGATACGAAAAAATGCAAACAATACGACGACGAACACGAAATCTTTGATCCTGGTGACGAAACAATGAGCTGGCAATCTCGATTAAACGATTTTCTTCCCAGGAAAAAACAAAATTTATGCAAAAAGCAGGAAAATCGAGAAAAAAATTCAATTTAATCGACGAATTTGTTGAATTAATCAGCAAAAAGTGAACGAAAAAAAAAAAAACAAAGAAATTTCAACGTAATTTTGATTTTTTTTTATTAATTATCCTGATCCTCAGGCTCGTGACGATCGAATAAAAAAAAAGCCAAGTAGAGCAATGAAATCGTTGAAATAAAAAAATGCAGGAAAAAATAAACATCGGATCGAGTGTAATAAAAAAAATTGAATCCCAAAGTAAATTTACATTTTTGACAAAAATAGATTTCTCGTGTACACGCGCTTTTTTCTGCTTAATTTATCGCTACGACGGTTTTTGGTCTATTAAAACAAAGCATTAAGAAAAGTTGTGCTCCGTAAGCTGCTGCGAAACGAAGAGCACGCGATTGCACGTGATACTGACAACAAGACACACGTTTGTGGCGGCTGGTGCGCTGCTCAACAAAAATTGTTTTCTCGTCACTAACAAAGGCGCAATAGATAAGAAACAGCGCGCCCGCCCGCGCCATTGATCTGCGTGAACCGTAGAACTAAAATGTTATGGGAACCAAAGGTCACGATAACCCCCCCCCCCCCTTCCAACCTATTTTCAACATGAAACAGAATTCCGCGTGTTCAAATTTCAGTTTTTTTCAAGTTTTATTAAATAAATTCGGGAAATTGAAATTCATCATTTTTTGGGGACAATAATGAAGAATTTCATCAAATTTTTTTGTCGCAGGATCGCAAATTTGAAAAATGGTGTCAAAATTCAAAATTTTTATTTTCGTGAGAGATTTTCGCAAGAAAATTCTTGAGAAAATCGATTTAGTCAGTGGAAAATAATAAACAAAATAATTCGCTGAAATTTTTTGGTCGCGGGATCGTAAATTTTGAAAATATTGTCAAAATTCAAAATTTTGATATTCCTGAAAAGTTTTCGCGAGGAAATTCTTGAGAAAATCGATTTAGTGACTGGAAAAATTTTTTTAAATGATTTGCTGAAATTTTTTGGTCACAGGATCGTAAATTTTGAAAATATTGTCAAAATTCAAAATTTTGATATTCCTGAAAAGTTTTCTCAAGAAAATTCTTGAGAAAATCGATTTAGTGACTGGAAAAAAATTTTTAAATGATTTGCTGAAATTTTTTGGTCACAGGATCGTAAATTTTGAAAATATTGTCAAAATTCAAAATTTTGATATCCCTGAAAAGTTTTCGCAAGAAAATTCTTCAGAAAATCGATTTAGTGAGTGGAAAATAATAAAAAAAATAATTCGCTCAAATTTTTTGGTCGCAGGATCGCAAATTTTGAAAATATTGTCAAAATTTTGATTTTCGTGTGAAAAATAAATGACACGGTTTCATTTTATTGGGATTTTTCTCTGTTTTCCAATAATTTTACGATACCGAATAAAATTCTTGAGAAAAACGGTTTAGTGGGTAGAAAATGCAAGAGCCACGAGAAAATCTCGCGGTTGCTCGTGCTCGGTCGGGAAGTCCAAGGCGCGCGCGGAGAGACAAAAGTTGAGATTGCGGAAAGTTGAAAATGACGTCGCGTTATACAGCTGCGAGTTTGGAGCTACGTCGAGTTCAAAAAGGTTATCGTCAAGCAATGAGGCTAAAAGTCAGCCACCACCACAAAGCGAAATTTGAATCTTTGTCAATATTAAGACACGTACGTGCGCAGCATTAATATCGCGATATATTTGTATTTACGTATTTGTCTCCCATTCGTGTTGTAAGCTTTTGAACGATTGGTCAGTCGGTTTAATTATCACAAAACTATAATTCCCCGCTCTGAGGCCCCTCGCCGATAATGAAACTCTTGGTTGGTCGTATAAATACTCGAAATTAGTCGTTTCAACCCTCCACACTGAAAAGAAAATTTTGTTGGAAAAGATCGAAATTTAGTTTCCCTCGACTAGACGTTTTTTGAAAAATCTCAAAAATTCTGTGATCGCAGCGAGAAAAATTCTAAAAAGTCTCTTGGAAAGGTAAATTTTTGTCATTTCGATGTAAATTTTGCCGAAAATTTCGTTAGAAACCAAAAAATTGTCAAAATTTTGAAAATTATCCAAAAAAAGTTTTTTTCATTCCTCCATTTAATTAAAAAATTTCGATTTTCCCAAAAAAAAAAACGTTCAGCCTTTTTCTCGCGAAATTCACGATTTTTTTTGTCAAATTTTTTTCAATCGTCGATTTCGCGAGGTAAAAAAGCGATTTAATTGCAAAAACTCCGAAAGTGCGTGCGTGTTAATTAAGAAAAACCAACGAAAAGTGAACGGAAAAAGGATTAAATTTGTTTTTTTCTTGTTTTTTCAATTTAGCAGCAAGAGCAATCGCTGCTGCCGAAATATTACACGAGGATTTTGGCCGGAAGTGGCGTATCGTCGATCGCATCGACCACTTCGAGCCTCGCGTTGGATTGCGCCTCGAGCGCGACCATCGCAACGACAGTGAGCCCTTTCAACAGTCAGCAGGCTTTGTTGGTGTCAAAATCTTCGGAAAAGGGCGAGCAAGTGCCAAAGAGCAAGACGAGACGATCGAGCCGAACGTCGATCGGCCCATCGAGCAGCAACAACAACAACAACACGCGGCACTATTATGCGGAAAATCTGAGGCACGCACAACGCCGAGAAAGTCGGCATCATTGTGGCGACCAAGAGATACAAATTTACGATCCTTTGCTCAAGGACAACGCGGACTACAAACAATTGAGCGTTCCAATAATGAGCAAAGAAATGATGACGGAAATGTTGGAGCCTTCGAGCAGGGGTCCGAGTGACCCGGTGCCCGAGTCGCATCGGTTTCTTCCCGAGCACGGTTCCAGCATAAATTCCGAAATGATCGGAACGCACAATCGCCGAAAAAAATCAATTTCGCGTGGTTCCGCATGCATTTACATGACGCAGGTCAGTGAATTTCAGTTTTCTCCATTTTTACCCGCACTGGAAGGGAAATTTTGTTGAAAAAGATGGATATTTTGTTGGACACGTTAAACTAAACGTTTTTTCGAAAAATCACGAAAATTTTGTCATTCCGGCAACAAAACATTCTGGAAAATCGTTTTCGGAAAGTTAATTTTTGTCATTCCAATCGTAAATTTTGTTGACAGTTCCGTTACAATGAAAAATATTGTCGAAAAAACGAAAATTTTGAACCCAATTTCGTAATTTTTTAATTTAAATTTGATGAAAAATCAAAATTAAATTTTTAATATTCAATTTAAAACAATCTGCAATATTATTTCTTAGGGCAAAAATCTCTCAGGACCGGAAATTGTTCAATTAAAAGGCGATTTCAATTTTAATCCACTCAATTTTCAACATTTTATAAAAAAAAAAGTACAAAATTGTTTTTTAGCGAGAAAAAAAATAAAAAATGACGAAATTTTGATGAATTTTGTTTTTTCCAAATTATTTATCCCGAAATCAAATGTTTTGTGCAATTGTTCGGTACACTGAAAGGAAAATTTTGTTGAAAAAGATGGATATTTTGTTGTATACGTTAAACTAAACGTTTTTTCGAAAAATCACGAAAATTTTGTCATTCCAGCAACAAAACATTCTGGAAAATCGTTTTCGGAAAGTGAATTTTTGTCATTCCAATCGTAAATTTTGCTGACAGTTACGTTACAATGAAAAATATTGTCGAAATAACGAAAATTTTGAAATCATCCCAAAATATCGACGTTTTTTGACAAAATTGAATTTTCAGTGCAATTTTTTTTGTCTCTCGCAGAATTCGTCAATGATTTTCAATTTTTCGCAAAATTCTTTCGTTCGTAGATTGAAAATTCAGGATTTTCTGCGGCTCGATCAATTTTTTCTCTCGCGCGGTCCACGGACCGAGTAGAAAAGGTCGAAAATTTACTCGCCAGTAGTACGAACCGGTGTGCGGTCAGACGGACCGACCGCAAGCGTTTACACTGAAAATTAAATTTGTTCAAAAAACGTCGACATTTTGTTGAAACCGACGAACTAAATATTTTTGGAAAATCTCAAAATTTTCGTCATTTTGACTATATTTTTCATTTCTACCGAAACTGTCGGCAAAATTCACGATTGGAATGACAAAAATTTACTTTTCGGAGAATCTTTCTAGAATATTTCGGGCTGCGGACAATTTTTTTGAGATTTTCCAAAAAAACGCGTCGATGTTTCGTTGGACACGGTAAACTAAATATTTTTCGATAATTTCAAAATTTTCGCGTTATTTTGACAATGTTTTTCATTTCCAACGAAACTGTCGGCAAAATTTACGATTGGAATGGCGAAAATTTACTTTTCGGAGAATCTTTCTAGAATATTTCGTGCTGCGGACATTTTTTTTGAGATTTTCCAAAAAAAAAACTTTTTATCGAGCGTTTTCAACAAAATTTCGATCTTTTTCAACAAAATTTCCGCTCGCTTTTTAGCATCGACACGAATTATTCGTTTTTGTCTTCCGTGCCGCTGCGGTAACGGCGCATAACGAGAAATGTATAGAAAAATAGAGACACGCAAAGGGCGATGATGGAAAAACGACGAATTGGCGCAGGCGGCGAAAAACATCTGTCGTCGCGTTACGTAATCGCGGCGATATTAAAAAAAAGACAAAGCTAATCGTTTGGATTCTTCGAGACGAATTTTACATTCAAGTCGCGATCAGCTGCTGCAAATTTCGCAAACTTGCGCTGTGTCTATTAATTAATTACCGATAATTACGCGCGCTCCGCGTCAGCAATTTACAAAGTTCCGTTCACGCGAAACGTCAATTTTTCCGGCGCTTTCTTAATTTTGCGATTTTTCTTAATTTTCGATAATCGAAACGAAATTTTAGTCGCAGAATTCGAAATTCCCGATTTTTTCATTATTTTTTATTTTTTTTTAATTTGCCCAAGGAAATTCCAAATTTTTTGTTGGCTGGTTCATGAAAAATCATTTTTTATCACCGAAAAAGTGATTCACGAGTCCTCGCGATGTCGCGGCCACCGCGCGCGATCTTTAGTCCCAAGAAAACTGACTCGGCGATCGCAAACGCGTTTGGGAACAACAATACGAAAGTTTACGAGGATCTCGAGCATCAAGGACCGCACAACGCCAAAGTGAAGAGAGAGAGAGAGCAAAAAAAAAGAAAAACATTGGAGCAAAATTAAGAAAATGGTGGTTGTTGGTGCGAGCGGGTCTAGGAAGGGATAAAATGTGTGCGTGTGTCCCCACGTAACGGGACGTGATGCCTGCGAGTGTTTGTTCTCTATATAAACGAAGCGACAGATCCTCGAGGCTCGATCGTACAGTTCGGCACTTGCTCGGGCGAGTTTCGTTGCCCGCGAGTCTCTGAAGTTTCTCTCTGAGAAATCTCGTCCATTCACACAGCGCGCGGGCGCTTCATAATTATTAATTAATCGGCGCGCCCGGAATTTCATTCTAAAAATTAATCCATTCAAGGCAAATTCAAATCTTGAGCGAGAACGTCAATTTTCGTCCTCGCCCCTCTCTCTCCTTCGCAATAAATCGCGCTTGATTCATTTATTTCTCCTTCTCCGCGCGCGGTTCCCTCTTCTAATAGTTTCCTCTCGATCGCGCGGGCTTTCTTATTGTTTGCTCAACCGTCACGTCAACCAGACCTCGCAAAGACGTTTCGCGTCTCGACTGTGTCGAAATTAATTCAATTAATTCTAAAAATCGATCGATCGTGTGCGCGTGACGTAAAATTTTTTTTCCAAAAACTCGAGTTTACGGAAAAAATTCAACATGAAGATTCTTATGCGAGCGGACACTCACGTCAACATCGAAATTCCGGGCAATGCACCGGTCGCCAAATGCACTTTTTCGCAGGTAGAAACGTTCGCTCCGAGTTTGAAAGAAAAATATCAAAAATTTAGTCAAAAATGGGACCGAAAATCGTGGAATGGAGTGTGTCAAATTTTTTGACAAAAAAGCTGAATTTTTTGTGTCTTTTATTTTTGCCCAGGTCGTCGCGGCGCTTTCGGTATCTTTGGGCTCGATGGTCGTCGGTTTTTCGTCTTCCTACACGTCGCCGGCTCTCGTCTCCATGAAAAACAACGCGACAGCGAGTTTCGAAGTCACGCTCCAAATGGTAAATAACGAAATTTTCATTTTTTCCAAAAATATGTATCAAAAATCAATAAAATTACGAAATTAACGTTTTTTTGAAAAATTACAAAAATTTTGTCATTCGAATCGTAAATTTTGCTGACAGTTTCGTTAAAAATGAAAAATTTTGTCGAAATAACGAAAATTTTGAAATTTTTCAAAATTATTTAGTTGATCGTGCTCAACATTTTGTTTCAAGTTTTTTTGACAAAATTGAATTCTCAGTGGCAAGTCCAATGATCGATTCTCCACAATCTTTTCCTCTGCTCTCGTAAATTCCTTTTTATCGTATCAATTGAGAGGCCGTAAGATCAACAATCCCATGGCTCGAAAATTTAACCTCAAAAACAACGTCATTCGCGATCGTCAATTTGTATCTCTGCAAATTCTTATCATTATTTCAATAATTCCACAACTAATTGTTATCGTTTTGTTTGTGTTTGTCTTTGGTGCTTCCTGCAGGAATCGTGGATCGGATCGATCATGCCACTCAGTGCACTCTTCGGAGGTATTTTCGGCGGTCCTTGCATCGAATATCTCGGCAGAAGGAACACGATCCTTGCGACTGCGTTTCCCTTCATCGGGGGTGAGTTTGCCAAATTATTAAATTTCTTTTCTACTCCCTAAATTAAAAAAAAAAAAAAAAAATTCGAAAAATCGAATTTTGTGCGCGGAGCCGAAATAATTTGAATTTTAAAGGTTTCAAAATTACTAAAAAAAAATCGAAAAAACCTAAAAAATCGAAATTTCTACGTAAATTTTTCCGATTTCAAGGATTTTCTGCATTTTGGTGAAAAATTCAAATTCGGTTCCAGATACAAAATGGTTTTTGTTTAAATTTTCAAAATTACTAAAAAAAATTCGAAAAAACCTAAAAAATCGAAATTTCTACGTAAATTTTTCCGATTTCAAGAATTTTCTGCATTTTGGTCAAAAATTCAAATTCGGTTCCAGGTTTAAAATGATTTTTGTTTAAATTTTCGAAATTGCTCAAAAATTCAAAAAAACCTAAAAAATTGAAATTTTTACGTAAATTTTTCCGATTTCAAGGATTTTCGCCATTTGGGTCAAAAATTCAAATTCGGTTTCACGGACGACATGGTTTTCATTCAAATTTTCGAAATTGCTCAAAAATTCGAAAAAAAAACTGAAAAATCGAAATTTTTACGTACATTTTTTCGATCTCAAGGATTTTTTTCAATTTTGGTCGAAAATTCAAATTCGGTTCCAAGGACGACATGGTTTTCATTTAAATGTTCGAAATTGCTCAAAAATTCAAATTTGCCAAAATTTGCTCGTCATTTTCGACGAATCGGTGCATTATCCTTGGAAGGTTATTCACGCAGTCCATAAAAAAGAGTTTGGGACGCGAAACACGCGCTAAAAATCGTGATGACGAAGTTCTGGTCAAATTTTGTGAAGCGCGTCACGTATAAGTTCAAAAATGTGACGTAGACATTGGGTCGGTTGAAAAATATCCTTGGGAGACTCGTCACCTTCATCCCTCAATGACCAAGAGAGAAAGAGGAGATTGAATGATAAAAAAAAAAAATATTTCCGCGTGTGCTCAATAGGCTCGCGTTGCATTGAATACAAATTATTTTCTCTCAAGGCGTCAACTCTAATGCCGCACGGTTCTTTGTATTATGGCCAATAATGTTTCTCTTTCTACGAGACAAACAATGCGGCCTTGCCACTTTATTGAGATCATTGCTGTTGGCCGTATTTTTTCAGATTCGTCATATTTATATATTTCCATTATTTAATTTCTTCTTTTTTTTTTATCCAGCCTGGCTGTTGATCGGCTTGGCCAATAATGTCGGCATGGTATTGGCTGGTCGTGCCCTCTCGGGATTTTGCGTTGGAATCGCTTCCTTGTCATTGCCGGTCTATCTCGGCGAGACGATACAACCGGAAGTTCGAGGCACTTTGGGACTTTTACCAACAGCCTTCGGAAATATCGGTAAGAACGAATTTTCCCAAATTCATTTCATGAAATTTCGATAATTTTCCAAATTTCCATAAAAAACGAACGCGAATTTCGAAAAATAAATAAAATTCTTAATTATCAATTAATAATCAAATAATTATAATAATTAGTAATTAAATAAATATAACAATTAATAATTATTATAATAATTAATAATTAAATAATTATAACAATTAATAATTAAGTAATTACAATAATTAATAATTGAATAATAATAATAATAATAAATAATTCAATTATTATAACAATTAATAATAATGAATAATTAAAAATTGTAATAATTAGATGATTATTATGAATAATGATTGAATGATTGATTAATTGGACGAATCAGGGATCTTGTTGTGCTTCGTGGCGGGAATGTATCTGGATTGGTCGAATCTGGCGCTACTGGGTGCCTGTTTGCCATTTCCGTTCTTGCTGCTGATGTTCCTGATACCGGAGACCCCGAGATGGTACATTTCCAAGGGCAAAACGAAGCGAGCTCGTAAATCTCTCGAATGGCTCCGAGGCAAAAATGCGGACGTTAGCGAGGAGCTCGCCGCCGTCGAGAAAACTCACGTCGATAGCGAGAGACACGCCACGCAGAGTCCGCTCTTTGAATTATTCAGGGGAAACAATATCAAGCCATTATCCATTTCTCTAGGACTCATGCTCTTCCAACAATTGTCCGGTATCAACGCCGTCATTTTTTACACCGTACAAATCTTCGAGGTAATTACTCCTTCCCCATTTTTCCTTTTCATTCATTTATTCAATTATTTGATTATTTACTTAATTTTTTATTCCAATATTTGGTCAATTATTCATCCAACTATTTATTTGATTGTTTATTTGATTATTCACTGAATTATTTATTTAGTTATCTATTGAATTATTTGTTTAATTATTTATTTCAATATTTAGTGAATTATTCATCCAACTATTTATTTAGTTGTTTATTTGACTATTTATTGAATTATTTATTTAACTATTCAATTATTTTGTCATTCATTCAATTATTTAGCCAATTATTTATTGAATTATTTATTTAGTTGTCTATTGGATTATTTGTTCAACTATTCATTCAAATATTTATTGATTTATTCATCGAACTATTTATTTAGTTGTTTATTTGACTATTTATTGAATTATTTATTTAACTATTCAATTATTTTGTCATTCATTCAATGATTTAGCCAATTGTTTATTGAATTATTTATTTAGTTGTCTAGTGAAATATTTGTTCAATTATTCATTCAAATATTTAGTGAATTATTCATCCAACTATTGATTTAGTTATTTATTTGATTATTTATTGAATTATTTATTTAACTATTCAATTATTTATTGAATTATGTATTAAAAATTGAGTTGTGGAAGTTCGCGGTGGTGATTTGCGAAATTGGTTGATTTTTCAGGCTGCGGGGAGTTCGATAAACGGCAACCTGTGCACGATAATCGTAGGAATAGTGAATTTTGCCTCGACCTTTGTAGCGACAGCATTGATCGATCGTCTGGGCCGTAAGATTCTGCTCTACATAAGCAGCGTTGCAATGATCATCACATTGTTCGTACTGGGATGTTTCTTTTACGCCAAGGACCACGGGATCAACACGTCGCAAATCGGATACGTCCCCTTGATAAGTTTCGTCATCTACGTCATTGGATTTTCGCTCGGTTTCGGGCCCATCCCGTGGCTCATGATGGGAGAAATATTGCCCGCGAAAATACGCGGCTCTGCCGCTAGTGTCGCCACCGGATTCAACTGGATGTGCACCTTCATTGTTACCAAAACTTTCAACGACATGCTCCAGGCCATAGGGCAAGGCCAAACCTTCTGGATGTTCGGAATCATCTGCCTCGCTGGCCTCGGATTCGTCATTTTCTGCGTTCCCGAAACCCGAGGACGTTCCCTCGAGGAAATCGAAAAAAGACTGACCGGACCGGTGAGACGCATGAGCGCAGTTGCCAACATGAAGCCCATGCCAACCGCTTGTTAGATCTTGTCTCCATTCATTTCCACAAAGTCGTTAATTAACTCGCTCCCGAGTTTTTCATCACTCGATCAAACTCTCAAACTCCGCCACTTCCGGGACGCCCTTCATACGCCGCATTTCACATTACGAATCAATTAGACACATTATTCAATTCCATTATCGCCCACAAACATTTTTTTCATACGGAGATTTACGCTATTTCCCGCGCCCTTTCGTCTTTATCCAAGAAAAACAAAATGGCGACGATTTCGCTGGAAATTTCGTGGGAATCGGATTTTTCAATGAAAATCTCGAATTTCAGAAATTCCGCGAATTTTTTTTGCACCCCCCCCCCCCCCCCCCAATGGACAGAGTCCCGAAAACTCTACCTCAGAGGATTATAACGAAAGTTTATAATTAGTCCCCGCGTCGTTATTCGATACGACGCCAGAGATTGAATATTTAATTTGTAAATATATCTATATATGTTGCCAACGTATATTCATCACAAAAAGCCAAGAATCTTGATGTAAATAGCCGCGAATTTTCTCGATAGATTTATAAGTCGTTTTAACATTTTCTAGAGATTCAAATGTATCGAAATCTGTACATAGGAACGAAAAAGTTTGAAAATCTCGTGTTTTTTGTAGCGCGTCTTGTTATATCGCTCACAAAAAACATTTTTATCGTATTGTTGAAAAATTATATTTGTAGTCGTGAGACCGCGATGAGATATACGAAAGATGCTCTATTTTGATATTTTTCTTTGAACTGTAGGTAGAAAACGCTTTTATAAAAAAATCTGTTACGATTTTTCATCGATCTTTGAAAAACATGTCGAAATATACGAATTCTTCATCGAAGATCCGCAATTTTTGTGTCTGTTATTCATTGTCCCGAAAATTTCGCACGGTTTCCGTGTTTTTACGGAGATTCGGCGAGGGCGACACGAGGCGGCCATTTTGGGTACTAAATTTTCATTTTTTGTCGAGTTATCGCGTCGAAATTGTTTTTTCGACGTTTATTTTTATCGGTTTGCTCGCAAATGCGATTCGAGCGAACGTCAAATTTTAGCAGTCGACTGGAAAAAGCTCGAGGAGCTTTTCGCTGCGACGATTCTATTTATCAGCGAATATTTTGTAATTTATTTAGCGAGGTTAGGAATTTCACTCACCCATCACTTGAACTCTGCAAATCGCGCAAGTATCACATTCGACGTCCCAACTCCACATTGCCACGGCGTTCCATTTCTTCAGAGTGAAAAGTTTGTCCGATTTAACGTTGTCACCGTCACCACGATCACTCGATTCTTGATCCTGGTCCGCCATTTTGATGCTCACACTTATTTTTCACTTTATTTACACTTTAACGAGACGCTCGTTCTGCGAGTAAACATCGACTTGTTTATTCGCCGCGTACCACTACGAAAAGTACGAAATCAAGCCGATCAGCTGATGCGAGTGCGGCGCCACTGTGAGCTGGCGCCTCGGTGGCGCGTCCCGGAACTACCACGAGCGAATACAAATTTTCGTATTTTGCAATAAATACCAGCCTCGGTATTTGTTTATTATTCAATGACTGCAGAAATAAACGAAAACCTCAACGTCATCGTTGTAAAATGATAATTCGACGGGGTTATCTGTCATTATAGAAATTTTCATGAAAATATTTTTTTTACCGACCGGAACGAGATTAGAAAAAATTCATTAGTACGCCTAATCGCCGCTGCAGCTCTGCCACCTCAATTTCAAATGTTATATATCCACGTGTTTATGCTCCGCGTGTTTATCTACGTCGAAGTTGTTTTTGTTTTGATGAAACGCATCCTCGAATGATTCGCAGTAAAAATTGCAATAGTTGTTTACGGGGTTACCTGCTGCGCGTCGCATAATTCGCAGTTACTTCGCATTTCCGACTAGAGTATTAATAATTCGAAATGTAAATAACAAACAACTCTGATTACGCACACACGCGGCGTCACACACTGAAAATTCAATTTTGTCAAAAAACGTCGATATTTTGTTGAATACAGCGAACTAAATATTTTGGGATGATTTCAAAATTTTCGTTATTTCGACAGTATTTTTCATTGTAACGAAACTGTCAGCAAAATTCACGATTGGAATGACAAAAATTTACTTTCCGAAAACGATTTTCCAGAATGTTTTTTGCTCGCATGACAAAATTTTCGTGATTATTCGAAAAAAACGTTTAGTTTAACGTATCCAACAAAATATCCATCTTTTTCACCAAAATTTTATTTTCAGTGCATGTTTTCAAATTCCTTTTTTCATCGAGCTCTGCGTGCATCAGTTTTTGTCGCGGATTCGATTTTTGTACCCGAAAATACCAAATACTTCGATGTTTATGGAAAAAAAATTCGACATCGCCAAAAAATGGCAAAATGTTTAATTTTTCTTGAAATAAATCGCGTTTCTTGAAAATTTGAGAACTTTTTGATTTCGCAAGCCAATTTTAATTGTGACAAAGATTGCGAGAGCCCCAACAATGTACAAACACGCCACCCTCTCGTATAGCTATCACGCGAGAATGGCTGAAATATCTCCTCGCGTCTCGATATCGTGAAGCTGCGTCGAAAAAAAACAAAATAGCAATATCGCGCGATTGTATTTACAGGAATCGCCGTGGCTCTGTGCCCGCGAGCGCCATTTTGGCTAAAAAAGTGTAAACATATAGAGGCGCGCGCGACGACGACGCATTCGCGGTCTATAAAAAGGTCGCTCCTAGCGCTGCTGCCTCAGTAACACAAAAACATTCAAGTCCGCGCTTTATTATTTAACCATCATTAGTATTTAATAAATAAAAAAAACATTAACTTTCTTAGTCAACGAACAATCCTATTAATTTATAAGCTTTTCCTTTAATTTTAAATAAATCGAATTATTTCATAACGAAACGCGTCGCGCGCTCCCAAACTATACCGCGCGCGCATTATTAAGTAACGAACGAAATATTTTGCACGAAAATCACGTGATTACCACACGAATTGCGTCTCAAAAGTGCAGCTTAACAAATTAGCCGAGAGCAAGACTGCGAAATAAGTTTTCCACATAATCGCGAGTGAGAAACATTCAAACAATTTGACACGCATATTTGACGTTTTCCAACGAATAAAACTTTGACACAAGATTCGGGAAATCGGTGTCGTGCGAATTCAAGTGGTTGTGCGTCATTAACTTTTGAGCATTTGTGTTTTTTTTCTTCTGCTACTTCGATAATATGGTTCTCAGCAAGCATGTACGTCATTGCCGAACCCGATGCGCTGCCGCAGTCACAAGGTGCGTAATCGTCGACTTTCGCGTAAATTAGAAAGATTTTTCTGCGATTGATAAATTTTATGAGAAATTCTATTTAGTCTCGCGTTATTTCCGGTTTCTTATCTTATCGTACGACTCGCGACTAGTGACGTAATGCACGTATTTACACGTGTCCACTCATTTTTGTAATTGGCTGCGTTCACATCGTCAGACGCTTATACACAAAGCTCGAAGGCGAACAGCTGATCATGACAGGTGGATGAAAAGTTGAAATAAAGTGTGAAAAATCGTTTGAAACAATTTCGAGCGGAATTTTCGTTCTTGTAACAAAAACGCGATCCGGGGGTTTAAACTTTTTGCTGAGCTGCAGGTATTTGAATTTTTCACAATTTTACGAACTTTTCCAACTTTTTCAACCAAGACGAAGCGATTTTTCACTATGCAACACGAAAATAATCCATTTGATTGCGTTTCCATTGAATTTCCTCGCGGTTCGTCAAATTATCGTCGTATTTTGAGGTTAGAAAACGTTTTCGTGAACTTTCGAGACTGCTCGCGGTCCAATTTCTCCGAATCCGCAGGATCGTCAGCCCGAAACGTTGCATGAAAGTTTTTTTCTCCCATCGGCGATTCCCACAGGATTTTTGTTCTCGTAGCACGTTTTTTACAGCGGAGCATCTTAATTTGTCGTAGACGAATCGCAGACGCGGCACCAGGCAGACATGCGACCGTCGACGCGTCCGCAATGGCCCCAAAAGTCTCAGGCTCGTCGAGTGTAATCCAAAAAACAAAAATGTCTTTGCAAAACAGTTGGAAACTTTTGAGCCGTTACGGCAGTGCGAATTCGGGTCTTTCCGACTACAACAAAAACCTGCAAATCGTTTTGAGCAAAGAGTGGATGGAGCTTTTCAAAAAAGTCACGTGCGCCCAGATCGAGAGCATGAGAAATTTCTCCGTCACGCAGAACACCAGCGACAAAAGTCGCGACGAAGAGTCCAAAATCGAGAAAATCGAGTCGACCGAACGCGCTGTAGCCGTCGCTTTGCCCGCGGAGAAAGAGCCCGACAAAATCGTCCAATTGCCAAAGCCTAAAACGGTGGAAACCGTCCCCAGTGTCGAGCAATCCATCCGAGACCAAATTTACGCATTCCCGCAAGTTCTCTCCGCCCTCCTGCCGCAGTTCAATCAGCAAAAAACCATCAAAGAGCCTCTCGCTCCTGCGCCCGTTGACGTCAAGCCCAGCGTCGTTCCAAAATGGAAAAAAAACATACCGACGAGTATTTCTAAAAATAGTATCGCGTCGAGGACGCGACACGTGCTGAACAGCATCGTCACAGCCGAATCCGCCGCCTCCAGGTGGAGGCGAATCGAAGATTTACTCGTCCACATCGAACAGTATCCCGAAGCCCGACACCATGCGATTAAAGAAGGAGCCGTGGCGATTCTCCTCAGAGCCAGAACAAAAACAAAAGATTCTCAGATCCAAGGTCAGCTCAAAATTTTACGATCATTAACCTTTCGAACGCGCGCTATCCTACTATTTTTTTCCCAAAAGAACCAGATCCGATGAATATCAGGTCCAAATTTTAGGCAAAAATATTGAAAATCCACAAAGTGACAATTATTTTAGTGAAAAAACTTTTTTTCCCGTTTATTTTCTTCATTTTGCATTTAAAAAAATATGTTGGCCTTGGATTTCTTTCAGGAAAGTTCTCTAACATCCACTTTGAAATCAACCCACTTCCAATAACGGAATTAATATGTTTTTTCAAACGCGCGCTATCCTACTATTTTTTTCACAAAAGAACCAGATCCGATGAATATCAGGTCCAAATTTTAGGCGAAAATATTGAAAATCCACAAAGTGACGATTATTTTAGTGAAAAAACTTTTTTTCCCGTTTTTTTTCTCCATTTTGCATTTAAAAAAATATGTTAGCCTTGGATTTCTTTCAGAAAAGTTTTTTGTATCTAAACGGGAATGTCCAAGGGTTGTTGAGTAATTTTTTGTGAATTTTCGGGCCGATAGATTGGTCACAAAATTCCAAAATCCCAAAATTCCAGGAATTATCACTGAACGAGGAACCCAAAACAAGAGAAATTCAATTTTTCAGGCGCCATCAGAGAAGCCCTCGCCGTAATGGGCCACGTGGACCCGTTGCCGGGCCGTGGAATCAGAATTTTGACCATAGACGGTGGAGGAATCCGAGGCCTGGTGGTTCTCGAGATGTTGAAAAAATTGGAGCAACTCACGGGCCAAAAAGTCCACGAGATGTTCGACTACATGTGCGGAGTTAGTACGGGCGCGATATTATCCGCGACTTTGGGTGAGTAAACCCAATTTCCCCGTATCTAACAACAATTTTCATTTCCATATCGATAATCTGCACATTTTCAATGATTCACCCACACGCAGCTAAAAATGCCGGGGAATATAGCCGAGGTATTTTCCCAAACACGAAAAACTTTCCTCATCCCAATAAATAACAAAAAAAAACCCTCGAAACAAACTTTTAACATTGGAAAAAAAAAAAAAACTATTTATTCAGGAGGTCACAAGAGAAAAAGCCTGGACGAAATTTCCGAATTGTACAAAGGCCTCAGCACGAAAATATTCAATCGAAGCACCATTCGAGGCGCGAGCAATTTGGTTTGGAGTCATTCCTACTACGACACCGAACTCTGGGAACAAATGTTGCAGGAACAATTGGGCGATAAGGATCTCATCAAAACGACCAGGGACCCGAATTCACCAAAAGTACGTAAATTATCATCAAAAACCTTCGATTCAGCTATAATTTCAGGAAATTCAATCAACGCTGAAGTTTGCAGCGTTCGAATGCAACGAAAAATATTTGATTTTATTGATGATTCGTTCAATTTTCAACGTCATCCAAATTTTTCGAGCCGATAAGCTTTTCGGGTGGCAAAAATCGATCATTTTATCATCGCAATAAAATTCTCCATTTAAATTATTATTTTTGCCAAATATAAAAGAGAATTTCGTTGCTTTCCAACGATGCAAACTTCGGACTCATAAAATCGACGATGTTGAAGTTTGCATCGTTGGAATGCAACGAAATTCCGTTTTTTCTTGCACAGAGCTCGAGATTTTGATTCAATATTTGGTCAGGACGATAAAACGATTTATTTTAAGGATACAAATAAAAAATCGGCGCGTAAATCGTCATCGTTTTCGAAATCGCACATCAAAAAATCATGAGACACAATTTTTCCAAGTTGCGACACTTTGCTCGAACTTCTGGAGCCTCGAATTGGAATTTCTTGAAAAATTGAGAACGTTTGATGATCGAGAAATTCATTGTATTGTTCTACAACAAATAACTCGATTTCTAGACGGTCAAAATTGATCAGAGATTTTCCACACTCGAGTCTGATCGTTGAGCACGTTCACACGAATTTTAAACAATTAAACTTTGAATTTATCCAATGCACGAGAAACGATAAATCGTTCGCAGCGTTTTTGATGAATAAACGGAAAATTCTGACTCTTGTTCCCCACAGTTCTCAGCTGTCTCGGCCATAATAAATCACGCTCAGATAATGGTTTATATCTTTCGGAATTACACGCTCCCGCATCGGGTGGAGAGCCAATACATGGGCTCGCACAGACACAAGGTCTGGGAAGCGGTCAGAGCGTCCGCAGCGGCGCCAACTTATTTCGGGGAGTTTAAACAAGGAGATTATTTGTTTACCGACGGTGGTACGTCCTCAATTTTTTTTAATCAATTCATTAATTCATTGAAAATTCGATTAAGGCCAAAATTGACCAGAAATTAATTTAAAATCAATTTTTAAGTTGATTTTTCGATTAATTAACTAATTAATTAATTAATCAAAAAATCAATTTAAAAATCAATTAAAAAAATTAATTGATTAATTAATCAAAAATGATTTTTTGATTAATTAGTGATTAATTTTGATTAATTAATTGATTAATTTTGATTGATTAATTGATTTTGATTAATTAATTAATTAATTTAAAATTTAAGTAATTTTAAATTACATTTTGGTCAATTAATTAATTTTGGCCTTAATTAATTGATTTTCATTTTTTTCTTGAATCATTTTGAACGAATTATTGAGAAGTAAAAAAAATGTTTGGTACGATTGAATAGGTTTGATGGTCAACAACCCATGCGCCGTGGCGATTCACGAAGCCAAACAACTTTGGCCAAACACGCCCATTCAGTGCGTCGTTTCCTTCGGAACCGGGAGAATTCCTACAGTCATAGGCGACACTGAAAACGACATCAAGGAATCGAGTATCAGCTGGAAAGAAAAGTTTCACAAGATTTTGGCCAGTGCCACCGATACCGAGGGTATTTAATTTTTTTTCTCCATACACTGAAAATTCAATTTTGTCAAAAATCTCCGATACAGCGAACTAAATATTTTGGGATGATTTCAAAATTTTCGTTATTTCGACAATGTTTTTCATTGTAACGGAACTTTCAGCAAAATTCACGATTGGAATGGCAAAAATTTACTTTCCGAAACGATTTTCCAGAATGCTTTTTGCTGGAATGACCAAATTTTCGGGATTTTTCGAAAAAACTTTTAGTTTAACGGATCCAACAAAATTTCGATCGTTTTCAACAAAATTTGGCCACATAAAATCGCTGCGATCGCGTTTATAATGGAAAATATTTGTTTCAGCTGTTCACACGATGTTGAACGATCTTTTGCCTGACCACGTCTATTACCGATTCAATCCCTACCTCACGGAGATGCTGCCCATGGAAGAAATCCGTCCGGACAAAATCCGGCAGTTGGAGGGCGACGCGATGATGTACATCAGGAAAAATGAGGCGAAATTTCGTCACGCAGCAAACGCTTTGACTCAGAAAAAAACCCCGACCCAAAAAGTCACCGACTGGATAATCCACAACAAGAAAATGTTGGGTCTTTAAACTTGCCCATTTTTCGTCTCCGATTACTCTTGAAATTGCGCGCGAAATTGACTAATCGGTGAAATGCACTGGACGAAAAACGCGAACGAACGAACGAACGATTCCTGACTCTGGACGATTGAGAACAGAGACAGGAAACTCAATTTCGGGATCGAGCAGTATTTTCCCCCCCTCCAATCCAGCAAAGTCCTCATTTTTCCAGAATCCTCAAATTTAATATATTTTACAACCTCCCAACTGTGATACGACGCAATACCGTTAGTTTTATTATTTATTATCAAGCTCGTTGTCTTAATCATGAAAATTCGATTATTTCCTCCCGAATATTTCATTTTTCACGGCAAATCCCGATTGCCTGTAAATAAAACTTTAAAGACATGAATTCCCGCAAGGAAACGAACATTTTCATTCGTTTCGTCGATAGCGAGGCTCACAGTTATCCACAAAAAAAAACAGGAGCTTAAGAATTGCTTCTTAGCGAGCAATTGTTTATAGAGACATAAAAATAACAACAATCGCTTTCTTTTGCATCATTTTTTTTCATTTCAGTTGCGCAGCAGCACTTTGTGAAATATAATCGTGAAAATATCGACACCCTGCCATCTAAAATAAATGCATAAGCGATCTTGTATTTACGAATGTGAAAGGAACAAAAATTGGCAAATAAATATCTGTAATATATTGCGAATTCAGAAATTTTATTATTTATCGCGCCGCAGAATTGAAAAAAAAAAAAAAATAACAAAATGTTTTTTTTTACCTTCCCCCTCCCTAAAATTGATTGTTCTATGCTTTTTTATCAATGTTGAACTAAAAAAAAAAATGGGACCATTTTTAGCAAAAGTGAGGATCGTAAATATTTACCAAAGGGACGATTTTTCCCCGTAGTTCGGGATTCCGCCGCTGCTGCGGCGCGGCGCTGCGATCGCAAGTCACAGCGCGCTCTCGGCATCACGCTTCTTTCTCATTTCCTTTTCCGACAAGCGGGTACGTGCCAAAAAATCGACAATTATTGTGCCTTGGGAATCCGAACAATCGAACCGTTTTCCAACATTTTTTAACCAATATCGAGAGTGAATCTTGCCGTGGCTGTAGCGAACTTAATTTATCGCGATTGCGTTTTTTACCCGAAACGCTTTTTCACCTTTTCTCGTAGATTTTTCGATTCCTAACCTAAAACTCGCGTCGCAGTGTAATTAATTTGTTCCACATCAAAACAGTGCATAATTCGAGTGTTTTTTTCTGTTTTTCTTACAGTTCGAGTGGAATATCAACAATGGCCAAGTCCAAGAATCACACGAATCACAATCAGAGTAAGTTTTCGAGATTTTCACGAATTTACTTGAAAAAATCCATTTCGACATGTTTTCGGTGCTTTATCGAACGTTTCTCGATTTTCCAGACAGGAAAGCTCACAGAAATGGAATCAAAAAACCCAGCCACAACAGGCACGAATCCACCCTCGGTGTACGTATTTTTTTTTTTTTTTTCCGACAAGCCGTCGAGTTTGTATCGGGTCAATTTGACCCGAAGCGTTTTTTCGATTTTTTCGATTTTTTTAGTGAAAAATTCGCATTTTTTTGGTCGTGAATTCATTTTTTGACGAAACCGGAAATGGAAAATTATTGGGGTCAAAATGACCCGGTACGGACTCGAAAGATCTCTGAGACGCGGAAATGAGCAAAAACGTGAAAATTTGGCTGTTTTTGTTACAGATGGATCTCAAGTTCCTGCGGAATCAACGATTCGCCAAGAAGCACAATCTCAAGCCAAAGGCGCAATTGAAAAGGGCCGCAGAGCGCAAAGCTGCGAAAGAGGCTAAAAAATAGGTCTTGATTTCATCTTCTATGCTTAAATAAAAAAACAACAAAACCAACACGATTTGTCGGCTACTTTACTCATTTAGAAAACCTTTTGGATATTTATTTAATTGAAGTATTTAAAAATGATGAAAAAAACGATTTTCCTTGGATTTTGGGAGACATTCGATGAGAAATTGATTGGGAAAAGTAAAAACTTTCAAGAATCTGCTCAGCATGTAACTGAAATTCGGATCCAGATTGAAATCAAGATTAATTAATTCCAATGCGAATTAGATCATGATTTTCTCTATCGACGCAGCGTTCGAGGACGAATTTTAATTTAATTGAATTAAGTATCATTCATATGGTCGGAAAAGTCGATTTTCCTTAGACGCGAAACGTTCGATAAGAAGATATTCGGAGAAGAAAAAACTTTTGAAAACTGAAAGTCAACTGGAATTTCGATCGAGATTAAAAATCGCATGCAGGAATTTCAATTACCGATGAAAAAATGAGCGAGCACGTGTGACAAAACGCGTATCGCGAAAGGATTTTCCACACTAGATTGTGTTCCACACTACTATTAGGATTTCCTTTCTAACAGGCATTCTTTCCTGACTTCCGTGCCACATCGGCTCGCGCGTGTAACGAGGAGAATTATCGATCGATCAGTGTTGCAAGTTTCTTCCTGCGAAAAATCGTCAATTTTCCGATCAGTTTTTTTGCCGTTCGAACTGAAGATCAAAAATGCATTTGGGTGAGCTTTGCGATCGAACTGATCCAACTCTCTGTTTTTTTCGACTCGATTTTTTGTCAGAGTTTTCAAATTTTCAATATTTCCCTGTGATTTCCCCGTCAGTTTTCATATCGAGTATTTTGACCTTGCGTCACACCAGTCTCTACCCGGAGTCAGCGACGTTTTGGCCATCGAAAGACCTGTTCATACCGCGTAGCAATGAAACGTACAGTCCGCTCGGATGTTCGAGCGCCGAAACGCTCCAGGAAATACACAAGGCCTTCAGTTGGTTCCATCGTGAAATAATCGCGGTATAAATACTAAAATGCTAATTCGGCTTCACCATTTGATTGGGTATCGTGGAAATATCTAAATTTTATATGCATGCAGAGCGTCGCTCGAAGGGAGCAAAACATTTTTGTCATTTCTCCGCTCGCTGTTTCGATCGCTATGTCTCTGGTAACCTCGGCACCGGTAGAACAGGATACGCCGGAGGAAGAATACAGACGCTCACAAGTAGAGTGTTTACAGCAGATGAGTGTGCAGCCGGTCATCGATTACGTGAATGTGAGTCATGAGTTTCAATGGGTTAAAAAATATTCTACAAAATTCTTTCGGATTGTTCTCATCCCCAATACGCTCGATATGAGCAGCAGGAAGAAAAGAAAGAAGAGAAGAAAAAAAATTTTTAATGGTCATGCAAATTGCAAATGCGAACATTAGGGTTACGCGAGCACGGGGCTGACCATGGCCGGCGCTGTATTCGTAACACCAAAAATGAACCTGCGTCCCGAGTTCATAGGAACCGTGACGAAAACTTTCCGTCTTCCGCTGCGGAGGCTCGACTTTGAAGAACCCACAGAAAGGCAGAATTTCACAAGCGTTTGGAGCGCGGGAAAGACTCAAAGCAGTAAGACAGTGCCATCGCGATATCTCTACAAAAAATATACTCCCGAATAATAATTGGCGACCTCGTCCTTGTTGTAGTTGTCGACGCAGATACGAGCATGGCTTTAGTGAACGTAATTCGCTACAGAGGCGAATGGCTCAAAAAATTCGATGTCGACGACACGTTAAATTCTTCACGCACCGACGAAGATGGCAAGGAAATAATTGTAACATCGATGCAAATGCGAGGAATATTCCTTCATGGCTTTTATCCCGAAATAAACGCCAACTTTATCGAACTCCCATTGAAGGTCAATACTAATTTCATACTTTTTCTTTTTTTTTATTACATCTTCCATTGTAAATCCATGTTTCACGATCAGCTACTAGTCTCGGCCCCAAGATTTCTCTTTTTCCAAACCCGGTGGGGGTCCCTACCCTACTAATTTCATACTCATTTGTCATTAAAAATGAGAATATCATTGGAATTTATAGCACGAAAAAAGTTCATTGCGCACCTTACACTTATGCGACTTTGAAGATCATAATAGCAGCAGGCAACCCTTATTTGGCCTTGAGACTTTTTAGACGCTCTGCTAAAGTGTCACACGTTTTGCGTACTACGTACGTCGAAATGTATATTGAGACTTTTAGACGGGTAGGGGTCCCCTACCCTACTAATTTCATACTAATTTGTCATTAAAAATGAGAATATCATTGGAATTTAGCACGAAAAAAGTTCATTGCGCACCTCACACTTATGCGACTTTGAAGATCATACTAGCAGCAGGCAACCCTTATTTGGCCTTGAGACTTTTTAGACGCTCTGCTAAAGTGTCACACGTTTTGCGTACTACGTACGTCGAAATGTATATTGAGACTTTTAGACGGGTAGGGGTCCCCTACCCTACTAATTTCATACTAATTTGTCATTAAAAATGAGAATATCATTGGAATTTAGCACGAAAAAAGTTCATTGCGCACCTCACACTTATGCGACTTTGAAGATCATAATAGCAGCAGGCAACCCTCATTTGGCCTTGAGACTTTTTAGACGCTCTGCTAAAGTGTCACGTTTTGCGTACTGCGTACGTCGAAATGTAAATTCTGTTGTAGAGCCAAGATGGTCAGAAACGCATGAGCATGTTCTTCATAATTCCGAACTACGCC
The DNA here is from genome assembly GCA_037043255.1 of Diadegma fenestrale. Taxonomy (NCBI): domain Eukaryota; kingdom Metazoa; phylum Arthropoda; class Insecta; order Hymenoptera; family Ichneumonidae; genus Diadegma; species Diadegma fenestrale. The sequence goes on from CM073317.1 coordinate 14,823,017, forward strand.
GGAAGTAAGTCCTCGCCTTTGTTCGACATTTCGCATCACATGGCAAATATCAGCATCGAGAAGCTCAAGTCATACGGGAATCGTAGCCAATACTTCGTCAGCATACCGAAATTCAAAATCGAAAGCACGATTGATGTCAGAGCAGCCGTGGAGAGCGTAAGTCACGCTTATCTTCAGCCGCATTACTTCAATTTTTTCATGAGTTTTTACGATACCGCCTTTGCATATCCGTAGATGATGCCTGGCAACTCGATTTTCGACCAACAGACAACAAAGTTAAAACACATTGCCGTGACTCCCAACCTCGTTGGTGACAAATTTGTACAGAGAACTTCCATAGAAATCAACGAAGATGGCGTCCAAGCTTTAACGATCGGTACAAATTTTCAAATTTATTTCCAACTTTTCAAACCCGTATTGTGACTAATCTATCGACCCGAAAATTCTCAAAAAATTACTGAATAATCCTTGGACACTCCAGTTTAGATACGAAAAACTTTCCCGAAAGAAATCCAAGGCTAACACATTTTTTTAAATGCAAAATGAAGAAAAAAAACGGGAAAAAAAAGTTTTTTCACTAAAATAATCGTCACTTTGTGGATTTTCAATATTTTTGCCTAAAATTTGGACCTGATATTCATCGCATCTGGTTCTTATGTGAAAAAAATAGTAGGATAGCGCGCGTTTGAAAAAATATATTAATTCCGTTATTGGAAGTGGGTCGATTTCAAAGTGGATTTTAGAGACTTAGCGTTAGCGACGGTAATTCTTATCGCCGCCAACGCGCAATGGACACTAGAAACTGTCGTTGAATGACGATTACAGCCCCATTAATTACCGAGGACTAGGAGATATTTACGTCACAAGTTTGTCACTGGGTGGATTCTACCCACAGTGACCACGAAGGGTTAATACAATGACTTTCTTCCGTCTCTTTGACATTGTGCATTTTGTACAAAATGCAATTTCTACGCAAATTTTTTTGATTATTAGAATCGTCTATACTTTTTACTTCCAGACTCTTCCCCCGATCCTCCTCCTGCACCTGCTTCTGCAACACCCCGAGGCTGGGATCCTCAGGCTTTCTACGTCTTGCTCGTCACGGGCAGCGATACTCCTCAGATTATCTTCTCCGGGCGCTCGTACCGCTAAGCCGACAACATTCTTACATTTCCCTCGGAAAAAATTGAAACCGCGATCATGAAGCTTGAAAAATCAATTTTCCTTTAAATAATATTCTTATCTTTATCGCTTATATAATTAATTGAATTTATTTCAAACTCACGGTGATGGAAAATTCCCTGGTAGACGAAACCGGAAAAATATTCAAAAAATGAAGAAGAAAATATATGTAAATGCCCGAGAAAAAGTTTCCCAGACATCAGTTTATGTTGACACGAATCTCAAGCCAAAGGCGCAATCGGAAAGGGCTGCAAATAATCGTAAAGCTGCGGGAAAGGCTTGAAAATTTAGGTCTTGATTTCGTCTTCTATGCTTGAATAAAAAAAGCAACAACAACCACATTATGCCTCCTCCGTTAATAGAATTAAGTATCATTCATATGGTCGGAAAAGTCGATTTTCCTTAGACGCGAAAACGTTCGATAAGAAGATATTCGGAGAAGAAAAAACTTTTGAAAACTGAAGGTCAACTGGAATTTCGATCGAGATTAAAAACCGCATGCAGGAATTTCAATTACCGATGAAAAAATGAGCGAGCACGTGTGACAAAACGCGTATCGCGAAAGGATTTTGCATTTCTGAAAAAATTATGATTCAAACAGCGTTCAATATTTTTTTCATATTCGTAACTATCGCTTCGTTTTCTTTTCCGTCAGTCCGGTCGTTGCAGTTGCAACAATGACTTACGTGACTATTAATCGATAGAAAAATATTATTTACCGCCAATTTACGTGATTATCGGGACATTCTTGACTCCTTTTTCACGCCCTCCTCACTAGTTTGTGTTCCACACTGCATTATGCCTCCTCCGTTAATTGAATTAAGTATCATTCATATGGTCGGAAAAGTCGATTTTCCTTAGACGCGAAAACGTTCGATAAGAAGATATTCGGGGAAGAAAAAACTTTTGAAAACTGAAGGTCAACTGGAATTTCGATCAAGATTAAAAATCGCATGCAGGAATTTCAATTACCGATGAAAAAATGAGCGAGCACGTGTGACAAAACGCGTATCGCGAAAGGATTTTGCATTTCTGAAAAAATTATGATTCAAACAGCGTTTAATATTTTTTTCATGTTCGTAACTATCGCTTCGTTTTCTTTTCCGTCAGTCCGGTCGTTGCAGTTGCAACAATGACTTACGTGACTATTAATCGATAGAAAAATATTATTTATCGCCAATTTACGTGATTATCGGGACATTTTTGACTCCTTTTTCACGCCCTCCACACTAGTTTGTGTTCCACACTACTATTAGGATTTCCTTTCAAACAGGCATTCTTTCCCGACTTCCGTGCCACATCGGCTCGCGCGTGTATATAACGAGAAGAATTATCGATCGATCAGTGTTGCAAGTTTCTTCCTGCGAAAAATCGTCAATTTTCCGATCAGTTTTTTTGCCGTTCGAACTGAAGATCAAAAATGCATTTGGGTGAGCTTTGCGATCGAACTGATCCAACTCTCTGTTTTTTTCGACTCGATTTTTTTGTCAGAGTTTTCAAATTTTCAATATTTCCCTGTGATTTTCCCGTCAGTTTTCATATCGAGTATTTTGACTTTGCGTCACACCAGTCCCTACCCGGAGTCACCGACGTTTTGGCCATCGAAAGACCCGTTCATACTGCGTAGCAATGAAACGTACAGTCCGGTCGGATGTTCGAGCGCCGAACCGCTCAAAGAACTACAGAAGGCCTTCGGTTCGCTCCATCGCGGAATAACCGCGGTATTAAAAATATAAATTGAAAGATGAATCGCATTACCATTGACGCAATCAATTGCGTTTCACGAAAATGTTAATTGTATTATTTGCGTGCAGACCGTTGCTCGGAGGGAGCCGAACCTTTTTGTTGTTTCTCCGCTGGCTATTTCAATCGCTATGTCTCTGTTAACCTCCGCACCCGTAGAACCGGATGAACCGTCGGACAGAAGCGAACTCCAAACTGTAGAGTGTTTACAGAAAATGGGTGTGCAGCCGTTCATCGATTACTTGAACGTGAGTCTCATAAATCCCTCATTTTCCCCAAAAATCTTGTTTTTCACGTCAGATCATTTCACAATAATCATGATAAGTAAGCATTCCAGAATTTTTCCAAATTTCTTCCCATTTTTCAAATATATTACATCGTGCGAGTTGTAAGTACACTAAAAAGAAAATTTTGTTGAAAAAGGTCGATATTTTGTTGAATACGTTAAACTAAACGTTTTTTCGAAAAATCACGAAAATTTTGTCATTCCAGCAACAAAACATTCTGGAAAATTTTTTCGGAAAGTAAATTTTTGTCATTCCAATCGCAAATTTTGCTGACAGTTCCGTTACAATGAAAAATATTGTCGAAATAACGAAAATTTTGAAATCATCCCAAAATATTTAGTTGGCTGTATTCAACAAAATATCAACGTTTTTTTTTTGACAAAATTGAATTTTCAGTGTAGCATGGCGAACAAGTTTCAGAAGTTCGTTTTTCAAACTGTTTATTTTATTTTTATTCAATAAAAAATGGTCAAATTGAAATCGGATCGAAGGATTACGCGTCCGAGGGGCTGAACATGGCCGGCGCTGTATTCGTATCTCCAAAATTGGCCCTGCGTTCCGAGTTCATAGGAACCGTGACGAAAACTTTCCGCGCTCGACTGCGGAGGCTCGACTTTGAGGAACCCACAGAAAGGCAGAGGTTCATAAACCTTTGGGGCGCGGGAAAGACTCAAAGCCGTAAGACAGTGCCATCGCGATATCTCTACAAAAAATATACTCCCGAATAATAATTGGCGACCTCGTCCTTGTTGTATAGTTGTCGACGCAGATACGAGCATGGCTTTAGTGAACGCAATTCACTACAAGGGCGAATGGCTTCTAAAATTTGACCCCGGAAATACGCACACCATGGAATATACCGAAAGAACTACGAATCGAAAAATTGTTAGATCGACCATGTTTATGAAAGCAAACTTTCTTCGTGGCTATCATCCGCAGATGCGCGCCTACTTTACCGAACTCCCATTAAAGGTGAATTGCACGAGTGCAATAGTTTGTTAACGATCTCAAGGGCTCTTGCCCTTCTGATTATTTCGACTCTGCTTAACTCTTCGTGGTCACACTTCTGCCACTGATCTCAATCGTCACAATGGGTTCATTCTACCCACTTCATTTTCGAACCCGTATTGTGACCAATCTATCGGCCCGAAAATTCTCAAAAAATTACTCATCAACCCTTGGACATTCCAGTTTAGATACGAAAAACTTTCCTGAAAGAAATCCAAGGCTAAAATATTTTTTTAAATGCAAAATGAAGAAAATAAACGGGAAAAAAAAGTTTTTTCACTAAAATAATCGTCACTTTGTGGATTTTCAATATTTTTGCCTAAAATTTGGACCTGATATTCATCAGATCTGGTTCTTTTGTGAAAAAAATAGTAGGATAGCGCGCGTTTGAAAAAACATTTTAATTCCGTTATTGAAAGTGGGTCAATTTCAAAGTGGATGTTAGAGAACTTTCCTGAAAGAAATCTAAGGCCAACATATTTTTTTTAATGCAAAATGAAGAAAAAAAACGGGCAAAAAAAGTTTTTTCACTAAAATAATCGTCACTTTGTGGATTTTCAATATTTTTGCCTAAAATTTGGACCTGAAATTCATCAGATCTGGTTATTTTGTGAAAAAAATAGTAGGATAGCGCGCGTTTGAAAAAACATATTAATTCCGTTATTGGAAGTGGGTTGATTTCAAAGTGGATGTTAGAGAACTTTCCTGAAAGAAATCCAATGCCAACATATTTTTTTAAATGCAAAATGAAGAAAAAAAACGGGAAAAAAAAGTTTTTTCACTAAAATAATCGTCACTTTGTGGATTTTCAATATTTTTGCCTAAAATTTGGACCTGATATTCATCAGATCTGGTTCTTTGGTGAAAAAAATAGTAGGAAAGCGCGCGTTTGAAAAAACATATTAATTCCGTTATTGGGAGTGAGTCGATTTCAAAGTGGATTTTAGAGATTTAGCGTGAGCGGCGGTAATACTTATCGCCGCCAACGCGCAATGGACACTAGAAACTGTCGTTAAATGACGATTACAGCCCCATTAATTACCGGGAACTAGGAGATATTTACGTCACAAGTTGGTCACTGGGTGGATTCTACCCACAGTGACCACGAAGGGTGTTATAATTGTCTCATTGTACTCAGCTTCACGTACACGCGTCAATGAGTATTTTTTTGTAGAGCAAAGATGAGCAGAAATACCTGAGCATGTTCCTCATAATCCCAGAAGCCATTGACAAGTCCTCCCCTTTGTTCGACGCCGCGCATCACATGTCAAACCTCAGCATCGAGGAGCTCAGGTCATACGGGACGCAAAGCATGCGTTCTACCTTCGTACCGAAGATAAAAATCGAAAGCGCACTGGATGTCAAATCAGCCGCAGAGAGTGTGAGTCAAGCTTCGGAATATCTCGAATTCCATGGCTTCATGATTCCGCAAAAGCAATGAAATCCATTTTTTTCATTTTTTTTTTTTTGCAATGTATCGCATTTCCGTATAGACGATTCCTGGCATCTCGATTTTCGAGCGACAGACAAGAAAGTTGAGCCACATCGCCGATTCTCCCAACCTCGTTGGCGACAATTTTGTACAAAGAACTTCCATACAAATCAACGAAGAAGGTGTCGAAGCTGTGACGATAGGTACAAATTTTTAAATTCATTTCTCGTATGCGCATTCTCGTATGAAATGCAATTTCTCATTTTTTCATCGGGTACAATTGACGATTATGGAATTTTGCACTTGCAGACATTGCCGCCGATCCTCCTCGACCTGATTCCATCGAGCTAGTGGGCTCAAGGAATCTCGTGACCTTTTACGTGTTGCTCGTCGCGGGGATCGATAATCCTCAAATTATTTTCTCCGGACGCGCGTACAATTGAGCAAAAAATATTTTTCCATTTTCCTCCTTTTTCCGGACAATATTTTTATCCTCATTTCGCTTATTCAATTTATTGAAATTATATCAAATTCACGCAGTAATGCGGAATATTCCGTGGTAAGATGAAATGTACGATTTAATTAATAAAGATCTTGGTTTAGAGTCGTTGCAGTTGCAACAATGACTCACGTGGCTTGGACGATAAATGGATAAATAAATAAATGAATGCAAGAAATAAAGATCCATTCAATATTTCAAAGCAACAATATTCGTAAATTTCTTATGCCAACTATTTGCCATATCAACTATTTGCAATTTCAATTAATTAAATATTGTCGTCATTCCATTTCTTTACGTCCACAGTTTCTACAGATCATTCAATCCCCTACTAAAAAAGTTCATGGGTCACGATATATTTCGATTGTCATTGTTGCCATTTTATTCGTGCTGTGATTGGTCGATTCGTGTTTCGCCGTTTCCAACATAATTCAATGGGAAAAAAAAATAGACCCCAATGAAAAAAAAAAAATTAAAAAAACGTTCTCGTCAGAGTCCACTCGTAGTCTCTGTCCGTAATTGAACAAAAAATATTCAATTCAACCATTTCCAACATAATTCAATGAAAAAAAAAAAAAAATAGACCCCAATGAAAAAAAAAAAATTCAAAAAACGTTCTCGCTAAATACGACGCACGCATAAACGTACGAAAAAGGGGTGCGAATAGCCACAGCGTAATTTTTTACCCTCATCATAACTAATGTGCCCAATCGTTTCCGCACGATGCATTGAGTTTTTCAGGCTTTCTAAAAAAATTACTTGTACGCGGCGAATAAACGATATTTTTGGTTCCTGTTATTGCATCTAAAATCAATCCTGTTTTGCGTCTGCGGAATCATAATTTAGACTCTGATTCTGATTATGCGCGGCGAGCAGTTCGGTGTTTTCCACGAGTCGCAGTGGCCGTCCTAACCTCAAAAACGCTGGACCGTGCAGACGAAGCAACTTCGATTAACCAATAATTAATAAATTATCTAATAATCAACGATGGCATTGCAAATTCCTACTGAAATCGAAAATGAACAAGTGAAATCGGTGAGTGTTTTCGGCCTCCTCGAAAGTTTTCTGCCAAGATTTTCGTAATTACGGACCAAAGTTCTCGTCTCACTTTAATTTCGTGCCGAAAATTTCTTCGAAAAATCGTCTTTTCAGCTTTTTCAAATAAATTATCAATTAAATTCATCGACGTCGGAAAAATCGTTGAGATTCGACGATTTCTGGAAAATTGCAACGAAAATTCGCTTTTTCTTTTCCAGTTCAAGGATTTCCTTCAATCTTACAACAAACTCTCGGAAATTTGCTTCGTCGATTGCATCTCGGATTTCACGACCAGAGACATTAGGGACAAAGAGAACAAATGCGCCGTCAATTGTATGGAAAAATATATGAAGATGACGCAAAGGCTGTCGCAGAGGCTACAAGAATATCAAATGATTCAAAACGAGAATGCGCTTGCCGCGGCGAAAAAGCTTGGCCATTAAATTAGTCTGAGGATTCGTTTGAAGGCGTAAAACTGCTAATTAGTGCGAAAAAATGTGGTTGACGGGCGGAAAGGAAGAGAAAAAATGAGAAAAACATGAATTGAGATTGTTTTTGTGTTTTCCATATATAATTTATTTTGTACGACGACTTGGCGCGTTTTATTCGCTATTCCTAACTTAAATCCTAGAGGTCGCCGCAAAAGTTGCCAAAAACGAAGAATTTTCGAAATTTGGCTAATTTTCCAAATTTCCAACTCGAAATTGGCGTTGAAAACTTTTGACCAGCGACCGAGTCTCTAAAAATTTGGATTTAAAGTTCAAAGCCTCGAACTTTTTCTCTGATATCACCCAAATTGTCTTTTTATCTTCGTCCCCCAAATCCGCTGTGTATAGTGCAAAATTTCAACAATTTTACTTCCTACCGTGTGTATCGATAATTCAAATAGAACTTGGAACTTGAAAATTACGTGAAAATTTGAAAAAACATTTTTTTTTCATATAAATTTACAATTTTATCACACAATCCAAAAATTTTCTCTCCAAATTCGTACTCGCAGTTGAATCAACGAACGAAAGTCGTTGAAAACTTTTTCTTTGAGGAAAATCGAAAATGTTTCGAAAATCGATTTTTTCTTAGTCGAAAACTACTTTGGCATCTCCTTAGCAGTTTTTTTTCTTAACCATAAAAAAAAACCTCGAAACTTTATTAAAACGAAAAAAATGCGAAAATCTATGTAAAAAAAAATATTTACAGGCTTTTTTTTGTACGACGAATATTCGAGTTGAAAATCGAATCGAATCGCGATTCAGTTTTGGTGAATGTGGATCGCCGTTGTGAGAAAACGACTGCAGACAAAGAAAAACGGAGCGTTTGCTCGTTCAGCTCGATTTCGAGTGTTCGAAATTGTGGAATTTCGTCTTGTGCTGGATTTCGGTTTCCGGGCCAGGGATAAGCCACTCGTAGTGAGAGGATTGAGCCAAATTTTGCATCGATCCGATGTTTTGACCGCAAACCTGGGGCTCGGGATTCAAAATGAGCGAATCTGGGTTGGGCGAATTCGGCGGAGTTTTGCGGAGCCTTTTGTAGTCGGAAAATCTGTTGAGAGTCACTTGGTCGACGCAAATCGCTTGGGTCGTGTGACGAGTCTTGTACAAAACTGGACAATTCAAATCGCCCTTTAAACTCAAGCTGTAAAGATTCGCGAGACGCCGCAATTTCTCGCGCTCCGGTTGACCCACCGGATGCAACTTGAGCTCGCTCTGCGATGGGTCTTGCAAAAATCTCGAAACTTTTTCGTTCGCTGACGTTATTATCGAATAGCCTGGAGTGTTGTCCACGTGACGACGCCCAGCACGAATCTCACGACCGTTTGGCACGTCCCTTATCCATTGGATTCTCTGCCGATAATTCTTCTTCGCTTCGTCCGTCAAATGCTCGTAACTCCCTTGCAGCAGCGCCTGGAACGCTGACTCTGTCGCAACTTTCTCCTCCACAGTCGATTCTGCCTCTTCCCATAGACTCGAATCTCCCACCCAGTCCGATTGCTCGTCGTCGCCTTCGGTCAAATACACGTCGGAGCTTATTAATCAAATAAAATTCACTGCAAAAATGAGCGTTTGTGTCTTTTTTTACCTTCGCGATCCTCATCGTTCGTTATTATGCCGGCTTCCGAGTCACTGGACGAGATACTCGAGCTCGATATTCTCGAACAGTCCATCGCATCCTCGTGAAGAATTTTCCCACGATTCTTCGACTTGGAATTCCTCGAGGGCTTCAAAGTTCTCATCTCCCAATCGATCGAACGTTCCCTGCAGGATCTTTTCCGCTTTCCACACCTTCGAAACACGGGCAATTCATTTAATTTCTTTAACCCTTCGTGGTCACACTTCCGCCACCGATCTCGGTGCTCACACTGGGTTCATTCTACCCAGTCCATTTTCGAACCCGTATTGGGACCGATCTATCGGCCCGAAAATTCTCAAAAAATTACTCAACAACCCTTGAACATTCCAGTTTAGATACGAAAAACTTTCCTGAAAGAAATCCAAGGCTAACATATTTTTTTTTAATGCAAAATGAAGAAAAAAAACGAGAAAAAAAAGTTTTTTTACTAAAATAATCGTCACTTTGTGGATTTTCAATATTTTTGCCTAAAATTTGGACCTGATATTCATCGGATCTGGTTCTTTTGTGAAAAAAATAGTAGGACAGCGCGCGTTTGAAAAAACATATTAATTCCGGTATTGGAAGTGGGTCGATTTCAGAGTGGATGTTAGAGAACTTTCCCGAAAGAAATCCAAGGCTAACATATTTTTTTAATGCAAAATGAAGAAAAAAAACGGGAAAAAAAGTTTTTTCACTAAAATAATCGTCACTTTGTGGATTTTCAATATTTTTGCCTAAAATTTGGACCTGATATTCATCGGATCTGGTTCTTTTGTGAAAAAAATAGGAGGATAGCGCGCGTTTGAAAAAACGTATCAATTCCGTTATTGGAAGTGGGTCGATTTCAGAGTGGATGTTAGAGAACTTTCCTGATGGAAATCCAAGGCTAACATATTTTTTTAAATGCAAAATGAAGAAAAAAAACGAGAAAAAAAAGTTTTTCCACCAAAATAATCGTCACTTTGTGGATTTTCAATATTTTTGCCTAAAATTTGGACCTGATATTCATCGGATCTGGTTCTTTTGTGAAAAAAATAGTAGGAAAGCGCGCGTTTGAAAAAACATATTAATTCCGTTATTGGAAGTGGGTCGATTTCAAAGTGGATTTTAGAGATTTAGCGTGAGCGGCGGTAATACTTATCGCCGCCAACGCGCAATGGACACTGCAAACTGTCGTTAAATGCCGATTACAGGCCCATTAATTACCGGGAACTAGGAGATATTTACGTCACAAGTTGGTCACTGGGTGGATTCAACCCACAGTGACCACGGAGGGTTAAAATTCATGCTGATCTCCAAAATTTGTGGTTTTCAACCGAATAAATAAAGATCGAGGCTGGATTTTTAAAATTAATAATTTCTCACCATATTGTCCTGTAACGGTTTTCGAAATCGTTTCGAAATATGCGTTTCTTCGTCCCCACGGGGTTCGTGATGAACGACATTGTCTGAGAGGTGGAAGGATTCGAATCCGAATCCACAGCCATTCTCTTAAATTTCCTTTTCCGTTTGATATTCGTACGCGGTACGAAATTCTCGTTTACCGAATCGCTTTCAATGTTGCTGGCGTTGTTGAGGTTGGAGAAACGCGCGAATCTCTTGGTCTGATTAGCTTCGTCGCTGTCCGATTGATATTTCGAGACCGAAGTCGTTTTTGGATTCCGCGAGTCGCAAATCGACGACGAACTGTCGTCGGAATGTTTGTTGGCGCTGAGGGCAGCTGAAAAAATCCAAACGCCAAAACTGAGACCGTGCAAAGTGAAAACAAACGATTTAAAAGCGAGTGCCGTGCAAAATGCAGAGAATTCAGAAAATTTTTGAACCTCTTACACTTACGAATGTTTCCCGTCGAACGAGCGCGTCTTCTCCAGCCCCATTTTTTCCTGACGTTCGTTCCGGTGCTGCTCTCCTCGAGAGCCAGTGTCAAATCGTGCACCAAAGCCTCCATTTTGACTCTTAAATCCACTGGAACGGCTTTCAGAACACGCTCCATCTGAATTCGAATGCGTTCACCTGCCGAAAACGAAAATTTCATTCCCAGAGACCGCGAGATCGTCGATAAATTTCATTCAAACACGAAAATTCGTGTAAAAAACTGAAGATCAAAAAATACCGATAAAAAAATCATCCAAACGACAAAAATCTCGATTTTACGATTTTTCAAACGAAAAGTTGGGCCAAGGTCAGGACCAAAATAAAAATACGAACGATCGCTGGAGAGACTCGATCGGAATTTTTTTCGAAAAATGGTTCGCGGGGGCGTGGATTTTCGTAATTTGTCAAAAAGTTCGGAATTTTGAAATCGCGCGAGACAACGAGAACGAATCACTCGGTTTGAAGGAATTAAAAGCATTCCAGGACAATTACGCGCACGATTTTTGACACCTTGGTTGAAAAATAATAAAAGGAGAATCGTATTTAGTTTTTGGATGATGTTCTTTGACACCTTGTTGTTTGAGACACGACTCACGGCAATTTGTCAATCTCGATTATCACCAATTCCATCGTCAGTTATTTCGATTGATGCACATCTTGATAATAAAGTTGTGATTATGAAGATTTCCTTGGCTCGTTCTCTATTTATTTCCTCTCACACGCACAAGTTGAATTCACGAATTGACCTCAATAACCAATAAGCTTTACAAAAATGTCTCTGATACTGCGTTCACGGAGCGCCGTGACTTTAGCTTCGCGTCGCTCAAGGAGGGGAAATTAGTTGTCGCTTTGACCGCGCGCAGCGTGACGATGCAATTCTCGTAATGTCGATTTGATTGTGGGAAAAAACAGTTTTTGAAGGATTTTTCGTGCTTTTAGTCGTTTTTGCGACAAATTTATAGAAACTCGGATGCATTTGAAGGAATTTATTCTGTCCGATGAATTTCGCTTGGAAAATCGCCGGGAGAAAAGGCGAAAAGTCCAATCTGTAATATCGACTGAGCAAAGTTTTTCGAGCAAGCGGTGGCGCGATTTTTCAAGCGAGCACGAAGATCTTCTTGGATTTGGGCTTTTTCGTAGTTTCGGCCAATCAGCAGGGCTGATTAGCCTCTTTTTATATTTTCTACGTGTACAGTGTACAACACGAATGGTTGTCAGGCCGTAAAATTAAGAATGTCGATAGCAAATATAAAATTATTCATTTTTTGTGTGATAACATGTACGATAATAAAAATATGTGCGAGCGAAGACGTTTTGGGTTGCGACGGTTTTATTAAAAGTCACACCAACATCGATTACACCAAAATTCTCATAAAACTGTGAGTACGAAAAACGAGATTCGTCGCTTTCGTGGTTATGACGCGGCATCTTTCACACCCTCGTAAAACGATTAAAGTGCAATTAATGAATGAAACTTTTTACACTCGAAATCCAGTTACACGAGGGCTGGGATCCTGAAGGATGAGACTGAGTGTGCACCCAATGGATATTATTTCCTGCCCTTGTACGACAAGGGAGAGTACGTTCTTAAGGTACAGTTTTATTTACAGATAATCATTCGAGCTTTCGCGTTCACGCGGTACTTTCGACATTTATACGGCATAATAAAAATTTCTCAACAAACTTAACCCTTCGTGGTCACACCGGGTCGATTCTACCCAGTCCATTTTCGAATCCGTATCGTGGCCGATCTATCGGCCCGAAAATTTTCAAAAAATTACTGAACGACCCTCGGACATTCCGGTTTAGATACGAAAAACTTTCCTAAAAGAAATCCAAGGCTAACATTTTTTTTAAATGCAAAATGAAGAAAAGAAACGGGCAAAAAAAGTTTTTTCACTAAAATAATCGTCACTTTGTGGATTTTCAATATTTTCGCCTAAAATTTGGACCCGATATTCATCAGATCTGCTTCTTATGTGAAAAAAATAGTAGGAAAGCTCGCGTTTGAAGAAACATGCTAATTCCGTTATTGGAAGTGGGTCGATTTCAAAGTGGATGTTAGAGAACTTTCCTGAAAGAAATCCAAGGCTAACATATTTTTTTAAATGCAAAATGAAGACAAAAAACAGGAAAAAAAAGTTTTTTCACTAAAACAATCGTCACTTTATGGATTTTCAATATTTTTGCCTAAAATTTGGACCCGATATTCATTAGATCTGGTTCTTTTGTGAAAAAAATAGTAGGAAAGCGCGCGTTTGAAAAAACATATTAATTCCGTTATTGGAAGTCGGTCGATTTCAAGGTGAATTTTAGAGATTTAGCGTTAGCTGCGGTAAAAATTATCGCCGCCAACGTGCAATGGACACTACAAATTGTTGTTGAATGACGATTACAGCCCCATTAATTACCGGGAACTCGGAGATATTTATGTCACAAGTTGGTCACTGGGTGGATTCTACCCAGAGTGACCACGAAGGGTTAATAATAATTGTATTTTTAAAATTCTAATTGAATTCACATTTACGATACAATTAAATAACGACGAAATATCGATTTTATGAAATTATTTCAAAATTGTCATTGTTAATCCTTTCATTTACATAAAAAAAACGCTCGATAGTAAAAAAGTCTTTTCGACATTCACTCAAATCGTGACTTTTGCGAAAAACTTTTTTTCCTCAGATCGACCCGCCACCCGGCTGGAGTTTCGAGCCGACGGAAATTCCTCTAGTCATCGACGGCACCACAGGAACATGCAGTCAGGAGAAGGAGATAAATTTCACGTTCAAAGGCTTTGGAATTGCTGGAAAAGTAAAAATCTCTCGTCCACATTTCTCAAGTATTTCGAATCGTCCCTTAATTAATTTATCGCCTGGTTTCCTGCACAGGTCACGAGCAGCGGATTGAATTTGGGTCCCAAGGGAGTCACGGTCGCTTTATTCAAACACAGCGACAGGGACAATCCCGTTGGAACAACGACCACCGACGTCGGAGGAATATTTTACTTCACGCCCATTCAGCCAGCAAAATACGTTCTCGTTGCCTCGCATCCGACGTAAGAAAATCACTTTATTTCTGTCTTTGACTCTCAAACCCCAACGACGAGTCATTTGGGTTCAAGTTTGTCGAAAAAAATGCCTGAACGTCTTTGTATTTTGCATGGAATTGTTGTTGAAATTTAATTAGCGTTTTATCGATTTTTTCCGGATTTTTCAAAAGTTTTGACACAGAGAAATAAGCGAAAGAGCCAAAACGACCGATCGCCAGCGTTTTTTATTTTTTTTCACGTACTTGTGTGTGTTTTTCTTCAAATTCGAGGAAATGTTAAAAAAAAAAAGATTTTCATGAGTAAAATCGATTTTTTACTCTCGTCAGGTGGAGTTTTGAAAAAAGCGTCGTCGAAGTTGAAGTTTTGGAAGGAAATACAGAATTGCCGGACAACGTGCTCGTGGTGTTTGGGTTTGACGTCAGCGGCCGCATCGTGAGCGACGAGGGGCCCGTAGAGGGCGTGACTTTCATTCTTTCCGGCGTGAGTAAAGGCTCATGATTCTCGAGCGAAATTGAATGAACGAGAAAATTATTGTGGGGCTTTTTTTTTGCACATTCTGATGCGATTTTGATGTTTTCACAGTCGGGCAAGGCGAAGAATTGCGCGACGACGAGTATCGCGGGTTTTGAGAAAGGAAAATTTTTGTGTCACACGACGTCTGGGCCGGACGGAAAATTCACTTTTCCTGCTTTGTCCAATGGCGATTATCGCATAATTCCTCATTACGCCGGTGCCCGAACGAAATTTGACATTCAGCCCAACGAAATGACCTTCAAAGTCAATCACAACAGTTTATCGTTGCCGGAAAAGTTCAAGGTCACTGGGTTCACGGTCAGCGGCAATGTGCTCGCCTCGCCTCAAGGCTCGCCGCTCGAGGGCGCCAAAATATTCGTTTCGGGTCGTCAAGTCGCAGTCACGGATAAAAACGGAATTTACACGGTGGGCAAAATGACCACGGGCAAATATAACATCAAGGTCGAAGCTCCGGATGTTCGTTTCGACGAAACAACCGCCAAAGTCTCTTTGAACTCTCCCGAACTTCCCGCGATCTCGCCATCCTCGTACAAAGTTTGCGGCACCGTGACACTCTCCGCAAAAGGAACCATCCATCATCGGAAAATCGCCGTCGATAAAACTGCATCGACTTTCCATCAAGAAATCGAAACTGATCCCAAAACTGGACAATATTGCGTTTATCTACGACCTGGGAAATATCAGTTCAGCGTCATCGTCAGCAACGACGAAAAAACCAAAGGGCTGCAGTAAGTTTACTCGCTTTTCCTTCTTCTCTCATTTTTTTTTGTCTTTTATTCAATTATGACGTGAAATTCTGGACGCAAATCAATTCAATGCGTTTCGAGTGAATTCTTCAAAGCCTTTCCTCGTTTTATTCTTCGTAACCATTTCATTTCAAAATCGAAATTTAGCCAAACGAATGAGTCACAAACTTTTCGAGATTCAGTTGCTGAGCAATAACGTTTTTTTTTTATGAATAATTCAATAAAATCGATATTTTGTCGTTATTTAATTATAGCATAAATGTAAATTTAAATAGAATTTTAAAAATACAATTATTAATTGACGTAAATATCTCCTAGTTCCCGGTAATTAATGGGGCTGTAATCGTCATTTAACGACAGTTTCTAGTGTCCATTGCGCGTTGGCGGCGATAAGTATTACCGCCGCAAACGCTAAATCTCTAAAATCCACTTTGAAATCGACCCACTTCCAATAACGGAATTGATATGTTTTTTCAAACGCGCGCTATCCTACTATTTTTTTCACAAAAGAACCAGATCTGATGAATATCAGGTCCAAATTTTAAGCAAAAATATTGAAAATCCACAAAGTGACGATTATTTTAGCGAAAAAACTTTTTTTTCTCGTTTTTTTTCTTCATTTTGCATTTAAAAAAATATGTTAGCCTTGGATTTCTTTCAGGAAAGTTCTCTAACATCCACTTTGAAATCGACCCACTTCCAATAACGGAATTGATACGTTTTTTCAAACGCGCGCTATCCTCCTATTTTTTTCACAAAAGAACCAGATCCGATGAATATCAGGTCCAAATTTTAGGCAAAAATATTGAAAATCCACAGAGTGACGATTATTTTAGTGAAAAAACTTTTTTTCCCGTTTTTTTTCCATTTTGCATTTAAAAAAATATGTTAGCCTTGGATTTCTTTCGGGAAAGTTTTTCGTATCTAAACTGGAATGTCCAAGGGTTGTTGAGTAATTTTTTGAGAATTTTCGGGCCGATAGATTGGTCACAATACGGGTTCGAAAATGAACTGGGTGGAATCAACCCAATCTTTGAATAATGTTTTTAGAAATTAAAATAATAACGTGCAAAAACTATTGAAAATGGCGTTCACGTAACATTTTTTGCAGGTTTTTCCCCCTTCAGCAAACAATCGATGTCGCAACAAAGCCGGTGAACGATATAAATTTCTCTCAGCTGAAAGCGATCGTTCGAGGTTCCGTGCAGTGCTTGAAAAACTCGGACTGCAGTCAAGTCTCAGTTACGTTGAAATTCCTCGACGGCGTGACCGTGAAAACGTTACAAGCGAAAGGTAAATGTCGTAAAATTAGTTTCGGTGCATTGTTCATAAAAAACTATTGAAAAAATTTGTTTTCCAATGTCAAAATATGGCCAAAGGTAATTTTGACATTGGAAAACTGTGGCGACTGGAAAAAATGGAAAATTTGCATTTCCTCCGCTCGTTAAAGTGTCTTTTCATGAAGCAGATGGTCGTTACGAGTTTACGGACGTTTTGCCCGGCTATTACGAGGTGCTGATCGACACGGACGTTTTTTGCTGGAAAAACGGCGTGCATCGAGTTTCCATAACGTCCGAACGTGCGGAAGTTCCGCCGTTCGAGCAAACCGGCTTTTCAGCGATGTTCATCACGTCCCACGCAACGGCGGTCGAATACGTCGAGCCTGAGACGACCAAGACCATAAGTTTGGAACTTCCGGTCGGTAGCACGAGGCACTGCGTGTCAAAATCCGGAAAATACAAATTCGTACCGATCGGTTGTCACATTTTCAAAAATCATTACAACTGGGACACGAACAATCTTTCGCCCATTATTTTGTCATCGACGAAACATTTTCATTATGGAAAAATCGTCAGTTCCGCTGCCCTCGATGACGTCACAGTCAACATCAAAACTGCCGACACAAACACGCTCGCCGGACCTTTGAAATTCGTCAAAGAAGGTCAACTCTATCGTTACGATTTCAACTTCATCGCTAGCGCCGATATCGTTTTCGAAATTACTCCCTTGTCCAATATTTTGTTGTTCAATCCTCCGACCGCCAAGGTCGTCGGAATTGACGACTGCGCCAAAGACGTCGCCGTTTTCAACGGCGAATTGGGAAAAGTGAGCGAATTTTTCATACTTTTTTCTTAAAAATCCCTTTCCAGGCTCTTTCTGACCCGGAAAACGCTTCGTTTCCAGATCGTCAGCGGAAAAGTCTCGCCAGTTTTAGAAGGAGTCACAATTCGCATATTTGGCAAAGATAAAGAAGCGCCGATTCATACTCTCGTCACCGACAAGGACGGAACTTACAGGGTTGGCCCGCTCGACGGAAAACTCGAATACACGTGAGTAAAGAGAAATTTTTGTGCCTTGGTAAATTTTTAATGATTTTCAGCGGATTTCTGTGACCATCATAATTCTAAAAGATATTAGCAATCGCATGGCAATTTTCCGTGTGCAATTGGTCGAGAAATTTCAAAATGTAGCGAAAAAGGTTTAAATTTGAGGAAAAACGTCAAAATCTCCATTTTTGCCTAAAGAATTTGAGTTTCCGAGATATTGGCAAACGCAGAATAATTTTTTAAAGGAAACTACGATGACACAGTGAATTTTGAGATTCGTTTTCTCCGTGTCCTTGAGAAATTGTTTATTCCCCTTTTTTCAATTGGCAGTGTCACCGCCGAGAAGGAAAGTTACGTGATCACTGGACCCGATGCCCACGGCGTATTCCTCGCGCACAAACTGGCCGAAGTAATTGTGCAAGTCGTCGACGAAGCTACCGAAGAATCTCTTCCGGGTGTTTTACTTTCGCTGTCCGGGGGTCAAAGTTACAGGAAAAACAGCGTGACCGGCGACGACGGAAAACTCGTTTTCAACTCTTTGTCCCCGGGCGAATATTTCTTGAGACCAATGATGAAGGAATATCGTTTCGAGCCACGTTTCAAGGTCATCACCGTTGAAGAAGGTTTGACCGTCGATGTCAAACTTGCCGGTACGAGAGTCGCTTTCAGTGCTTACGGATCTGTGACGTCATTGAACGGCGAACCTGAACGCGGATTGATCGTCGAAGCTCAGGGACAAGGCGATTGTTCGAATCTTCAGGAAGAAGCCACGACCGAGGATAACGGATCGTTCAGAATTCGGGGACTTCAACCGACCGTAAATATTTTCTTCTCAAACATCCACTCGCAAATCGACCCACTTCCAATAACGCAATTAATATGTTTTTTCAAACGCGCGCTTTCCTACTATTTTTTTCACAAAAGAACCAGATCTGACGAATATCAGGTCCAAATTTTAGGCAAAAATATTGAAAATCCACAAAGTGACGATTATTTTAGTGAAAAAACTTTTTTTTCCCGTTTTTTTCTTCATTTTGCATTTAAAAAAATATGTTAGCCTTGGATTTCTTTCAGGAAACTTCTCTAACATCCACTTTGAAATCGACCCACTTTCAATAACGGAATTAGCATGTTTTTTCAAACGCGCGCTTCCCTACTATTTTTTCCACAAAAGAACCAGATCTGATGAATATCAGGTCCAAATTTTAGGCAAAAATATTGAAAATCCACAAAGTGACGATTATTTTAGTGAAAAAACTTTTTTTTCCCGTTTTTTTCTTCATTTTGCATTTAAAAAAATATGTTGGCCTTGGATTTCTTTCAGGAAAGTTTTTTGTATCTAAACTGGAATGTCCACGGGTCGTTCAGTAATTTTTTGAGAATTTTCGGGCCAATAGATTGGTCACAATACGGGTTCGGAAATGGACTGGGTAGAATCAACCCAGTGTGACCACGAAGGGTTAACCTAAAGTTTCCAAATTTTGTGTGTTTACTTTGAAAAACATCGAGCGAAATGTTCAGTTTTCCCGTAAATTTTTGTATGCACTTAAAAAATTGCAAGAAACATTCGTTTGCACTAAAATTAACGGCAGAAATTTGTTTTTTTTCGTTCATTTTTGCGGGAAATTGGTTTTTGACGGATTTTTGCTTTTCAGTGCATCTACGCGATTCGCTTGAAACCGGAAGCCGAAGCGAATGCCCATATCCAACGCGTTGCACCGTCCTCGACGGCCATACAACCCACGAGCGACGTTCGAGGCTTGAGATTGATCGCGTTTTATCCGATTTCTCGGACGGATTTGTCGATCCACGTCGTGTCCTCGCAACCGGAGCATTACAGGAATTTGCGAGTGAAACTTTGTCGCGAGGATCAACCGGAATCGCCGATTCACACGTACAAATTGGAATCCCATCCGACGAAAATTGGAGCGACTTACAATTCAGGTTTTCTCATACATTTTCCTCCGTTGCAAGCGAACGGCAAAAAATATTTTGTCCAGTTGGAATCGACGCTCTCGCAATCCTTGTACAAGTACAAAACCGTCCCGATTTATTTCGAGGCAAACACTTCGTTCAAACAAATTTCATTGAAATTCCACGCTGAGAGAAAAATTGATCAAAACGAAATGAGCCAGACCTCGATGATCGCTCTGCCTTTTATAATGCTCGTCGCTTTCGCATTTTTGTATCGTGACACTTTGTGGTCCACGTTGAATTCCCAGGTCGAACAATGGTCCAAAACCATGCCGGCCCCGAGGGCACCAGTTCAAACAATTCCAATCGACCCTCGCGTCGATGACATTATCGTCGAACAAATAATGAATATAAACAAGAGAAAAACTAAGCCTCATAAAACTTAAGGAGGTTCCGTTGGTAGAGCGATAATTAAGCGATTAAAATCTGAAAACGCAATATTTTGTTATTTTGGCAGCAAACTTTAATCTCCTTCAAAATCATCCGAGGTCAACGAACTTTTACTGCATATTTTCCAAGTCGAAAATCACTCGATTCGAAATTGGCTTTACGCAAATTTCTCACCCTTATAAAATCAGAAAAATATTAAAAATACTTCGCGATTAGATAAAACGCGCATTAAAATCTCAATTTATAAAAAAAACTCCAAGAGTTCCGAATCAATAAAAAAATAGTGGGCTCAACGAATGTTTGGAGGAGATATTTCTAGTTAAAATCGACAGAATGCTCGGAAAATCTCATTTTTTAGGAGTTTGGCAACGAATCGCTTGCTAAACGAAAAGCAGATCGTCATTTTTTCTTGGGAATTGGCCTCACTTGATTCGCTATTCCCTGCGCCATAGCGGAACCTCCTCAAGCCTCGAAGTTTGCAGCGAAAGAGCATTTAAAAATGAATAAATTCTAGTGAACGCGTTTTTCCCTCATACTGCCATCAATTTTCCTCGTCCAACGTGGAATTTCGTTCGTAAAGACAATTCATACAATTTTTCAAAGTGCCAGAATTCAAGAAATCCTCGATATTTCACGATTCGTCACTTTTCCTGTCCCTTACGCAACGAAACTTTGTTTTTTTTTTCCAATGTACATAATATGTATAATGAAATTTGTCTCTAGATTAAAGAAATGAACGATTAACATTTGCATTCGTTGCGAAAGTTTATTTTTATTCTGATACATTTTACGATCGATAGTTCGGGCTCGTCCCTTCTCTCAATTCCTGGGCACGCCGAAGACGCAAACGGTTGTTTAGATGATAAAGAATTCCTGAAAACAGAAAAATCTATTCAGTTTTTTTACGTCCATTTTAATCGATTATTCTTTTTCGTAATATTTACCGCGGGATTCGATTTGTAGAAACATTTTTCTACGTTGTACGCCTTCTCGCACAAGTCCTTGCCAGCTGCAAAAATTCGATTGACGTTTTAGAGATTTTGCTATCCCTTGAAATCTGTTTATTGCGAAGACTCGCGGTAGATTTTTTTTTTGCACTTACTCGTTCCACGACAATCCTCGACAGCTTTCGTGCCTGTCTCCTTGATTGAGTCTGGCACCAGAGCCAACATCACGTCAAAGTTGACTTCGTCGTTCTCAATCTGTGGTAAAGAAATAATTAATAATTTTCTTTCCGTTTGATAGAGAAATCGTAGAGTTGGAAATGTTTAATTATCGTTGTTTTTTTATTGTGAGAATTTTTACCACTCCAAACTGCTCGAACAGACACTTGAAGTAGCATTTGAATTTCTCGTCCTCCGAAAAATCTCCAAGGACTGCTTTTTCGATCAAGTCTGTGAGAAGAAAACAGTACGAAGAATTATTGGTTGAACAAATAAAATGAAAACGAAATATTTTGTTATTTAGGCAGCAAACTTTAATCTCTTTCAAAATCATCCCAGGTCAACGAACTTTTACTCCATATTTTCCAAGTCGAAAGTCACTCGATTCAACATTGACTTTACGCAAATTTCTCACCCTTATGAAATCAGAAAAATATTAAAAACACTTCGCGATTAGATAAAACGCGCATTAAAATCTCAATTTATAAAAAAAACTCCAAGAGTTCCGAATCAATAAAAAAATAGTGGGCTCAACGAATGTTTGGAGGAGATATTTCTAGTTAAAATCGTCAGAATGCTCGGAAAATCTCATTTTTGAGGAGTTTGGCAACGGATCGCTTGCTAAACGAGAAGCAGATCGTCATTTTTTCTTGGGAATTGTGCCTCACTTGATTCGTTATTCCCTGCGCCATAGCGGAACCTCCTGAACTTTAATTTTCTTTCTCAAAGCTCACCTTCCGTCGTGCCAGATTCTTTGAGACAAATATCACGAGCCACTTTCCCTGGCTCCGCAAGTTCGGCAGGCACTGCCTAAAGGCGAAAAAATGAAACGATTCCGTTCATATTCAAAGTCAATATATAAAAAATTCTTTTTTTAGCCCCTGATTAGAAAAAAAAACGACGTTTAGCTTAATGAGGATTGAAATTTGGAACAAAACAGGGAAAAATGCACCCTGTATCTGTTTATGGAATAATTTTTTAATCCACCGTCTAATTAACAAGAAAACCATGTACAAAGTTGACATTTTTCGATCCCCCTTAATCAGTCGATCGATTAAAACCACAACTTACCGCACCCTTAACCCCGACCGCGAGTACGGCGAGGCCACAAGCAAGGACTAAAAACTTATTCATTTTGCGAGTTGTCCACGAACGTTTCTAGGACTGTGTCAACGATACAGAATCCTTTGCATTTATAGGAAAAATCTCGGTGCGATTATTGGTTCAAAAACTCAAACGTATCGGTAGATAATTGTTCCTGACGTTGTTATTTTCCTATCGATCACGCGATAGTTCGGACCCATCGATATCGCGAACTATCATTAGCGTGTGACTATAAATCAGCCGTAACGATGTGTCGCGCTAATTATGCAAATTCACGATCAAGAAAACAAAACTTTTGCGACAAAAAGACAAAAAAATCGAAGCCAACGTGACAGAATTCTGAAACGTTGACAATTCGGTCGTGCGATTTTTTCGAGGCGTCACCGCTGCGAGTTCAAACGCGACAATTATTCGAAAAATCAAAGAAATTGTTACGATTCGTGGAAAAAATAATTGTTTGCCAATAATTGACAAGCAGCTTGGCCGAAGAGGAAAAAAATGCTGCAAAGTGCGACGTGCAGATTGCAGCAAATTTTTTTCTCGAAATGCTAAAGTCTCGAGTGAGTTCGCGATGGAAAAAGTGCTCTGAATAAAAATCACACTTTTCGAGGTTGTTTAACATTTTATTTGAAACGCAATGTTACATAATCGCACACACGTGCTCTCGACCGAAACGTTATAACACAAAAATATAAATTCAATACAGCAATCGGCGATTTTGAGCGATTAAAATCAAAGTTTCGATCATTTCGTCCATTTTTTTCTTACCCAAATGGGCTTCAGAAGAGATAATAAGTCTGTGAAATAAAAATTCCAGTTTATCCAATGAACCATCGAAAAAAAACTCAAAAACTTCGAATATGATAAAACAAAGCGTTTGCGAAATCTTACGTTTGGTGATAGGTCGGCGTAACATCTATTGAACGTGTAAGCGTATTGGCAGTTGTCTCCGCTCACTGAAACGTAAAAAAAACAAAAATTTTGCAGAGAAATTGAAAAAATTCTTTATTTTATTGTTGATTCGTTCAATTTTCAATGTCATCAAAATTTTACGTTTTTGAGCTGCAAAAATCGATCATTTTGTCATCGTAATTAAATTCTTCATTTAAATAATTATTTTGACCAAACGTCGAAAAGAATTTCGTTGCATTCCAACGCTGCAAACTTGAGAATCGTTTGGGAACATGGATGCACTGAAAATTCAATTTTGTCAAAACACGTCGATATTTTGTTGAATACAGCGAACTAAATATTTTGGGATAATTTCAAAATTTTCGTTCTTTCGACGATATTTTTCATTGTAACGGAACTGTCAGCAAAATTTACGATTGGAATGACAAAAATTACTTTCCGAAAACGATTTTCCAGAATGTTTTTTGCTGAAATGACAAAATTTTCGTGATTTTTCGAAAAAACGTTTAGTTCAACGTATCCAACAAAATATCCATCTTTTTCAACAAAATTCTCTTTTCAGTGTGAAGAAAAAAAAAGAAAATTCGTACCACTCGTTCTTGCGATCACTTTGCAATGGGAAACGGCTCTCCGAACTTCCTCTCTGTAGGCTGGTATTCTTTGGAAAAATGTTAACATGCCCTTGAGGTCCAATTCTTTCTTGTTGTCTACCATACCGAATTGTTTCCAAAGACAATACATGTAACACTGAAAAATCAAAGAAACACGAAACGATTCAGCCACGAAATGATTGATCGATAATTTCCACAATATTTTCATTAACGAATCGTTTTTTTTTTCAGTATCAAGAGTCGCGGCAGCGGCGTAGCGCGAACTTTGAATCGTTTTTACGGGAAAACGAGGCGACGGAGAAATTTCATATTAAAGTTGAATTTTCTACGATTTTTTATCTTTCGAATGGTCCTTGCCGGATCAAAATCCGTTCAGCCAATCAAAAGAAATCTGACATTGAAGATTTTCGTCGCTCGTTTTGGGACGATCTCGCTTTTTTAGAGTTTCTTGGAGTCGGAAACGCGTAATTTGAAATTACCTTCAATGGCTCTGTCTCCGGCCACTCGCCCATTCTCACAGCCTCGATGTCAGCTTGAGAAAAAAATTCATCAATCATTCATCAATGCATTGACACAAATTTTTTGCTTTTTCTTATGGAAAAAACGATAATTACCAACGTCGACGCCTGTTCGGGCGCGACACACGTTCACGACACTCGATGCAACGTTGATCATCGTGTCAGACACGAAACTCGGTCGGTTCTGCAACGGAAACAGCAAAATTTATGATTTTGTAAACTCTACGAGTTTGCATCGACATTAAAACCGGAAGAAACGAAATTGACGGAAAATCAATCGACGTTTCGGACGATTTTGAATTAAAAAAAAAAAATAGGACTGAAAATTGACTTTTCGATCTTTTGCAGTTTTCGATCGACCTACCGCACTGCAAAACTGAGTTGCTTGCAGCAAACACCCCAACACCAAAAAATATTTCATCATTTGTATTTTAAATTGCAAAAAAGTTCTGATTCAGTGTTTTCGTGATTTTGAATTAAAAATTGATCTAATTCGATTAATGTTTCAGTGACCGCACTTCGCAGGCCGACCGCTACGCTCAACTGAGAAATATTCTTCGGGCATAACGTCCAGAGGCCTTCGGTGTTTTTATTCGGTGGCCTATATTCGCGATACCGAGACAGCAAGAGAAAGATGCAAAAGAATTGACTCAGGGATGACTCGATTCGTATTTTATTCACTTTCCAATGAAAGGCGAGTCGTTTTGCTATTATCAACGACAAACAATGTGAAGTTCGTGAGTTGCAGGATTTTCTCGATGCACCGGACACGAAAAACACAATTTTCATGATATTTACGTTGCACGAGCTCGCCAAAATATCGATTGGCTCGCAATTCCATTTTTCAGGAACGGCGAACGAGAAAAACTGAAAAGAAAATGATAAAAATCATCGAATAATTTTAATTTGAATTATTTTTGTGCCAAGAGCGTGCGAGCAATCGCGAAATACGCGAATTTATTCGGAAACTCAAGATTCTCGTGGAGGCAACGAAATATCCTCGAAATATTGAGAATCGAGTGAAAAAATCGATTCAGCCAACTTTTTATTTTGCCAGCCATAATTTATACAGTTTATTTTCATACAACATGTTCCCATTTCATGATCCTTAACGTTTGTACGTCAGACAGACGTTTGTAATTGGCGGATGCTACTAGTTTAGTGTCGGACCCCATTTATTCTATCTCGTACGCTCGTGTGCTCCTTCGTACCTCGCATGTGCATACACTTTCGAATAATAACGAACCCGAAACGTGTGTACACTCGTAGGCCAATGTAGAAGCAATTTGACAATTCGTTTTCGCGACCCTGCCTGAACTTTAATTCAACGCAACATATTCTTCGTGCAGGGGCAACGTTCAGTCGTAAACATTTTTTTTTCTATTCGCTCCATGGGAATAAACAATTTTGTCGGTAAAAGTCTAAATCGTCGCTTTTCGGACGATTGTTAAAATTAATTTTAATTAAATTAATTAAAATTTAATTTAATTAATTAAAATTTAATTGAATTAATTAAAATTATGTTCGCCTTTTTCGTAAAGATCGAAAAATCGAAAAGAATTGACGAATTTTTCGTTCGGAATTGATGAAAAAAAGTTTTAATTAATTAAATTAATTAAAATTTAATTTAATTAATTAAAATTATATTCGCCTTTTTCGTAAAGATCGAGAAATCGAAAAGAATTGACGAATTTTCGAGAATTTTCGAATTGACGAGTTCGGAATTGATGAAAAAATGTTTTAATTTATTAAATTAATTGAAATTTAATTAAATTAATTAAAATTATATTCGCCTTTTTCGTAAAGATCGAGAAATCGAAAAGAATTGGCGAATTTTTCATTCGGAATTGATGAAAAAACGTTTTTTCCTTAAATTTTCTTTCTCTTCGCCAACTCACGCCATTTTCTGCATTTTTTTGAAAAGGGAAACTCAATTTATTGAAAATCGACCCGGACTATTTCGAATTGATTGTTTTTTTGCTATTATTCTTGTGATTGGACCAAAGTCACGGTCAAAACTAGTTCCAGCTCCTGCTCGGAGGGCGCCACAGGCCAGAGCGAACATGCGAATGGATTTAGATTCGTATTCACGATTTTGTTTTTTCTCAAAATTGGAGCAAATTACGAGAATGCAGCGATGCGTCACGATTTGGCGATTTTTCCTTTTTTTTGAGAGATTTTACTCGAAAAATTTCGCTGACAACGATCTCATTGAGACTCGAATGGGAAATTTGTATTTTGGCGAAGATTCGGACAAAATTATTGCCACGGACTGTACAGCTGGAGCGCACACGTTAGCCAGCGGGATTTTTATTGACGACGCGTCAGTTTTATTATCAGAATTGTACAGGATTTCGTGCGATAGCGTGTTTGACAAATATTCGAAAATATTAATCGCAGACGATTTTGGTAAAACTGTCGGAAACGATCGGTGGTCGAAAGTGTTTAAAGAAATTCAAGTTCTACGTTTTGTAATGCATTTGAGAGGTCAAAATCATCGCGCATACAGATTATATCGAGCCCGAAGTTGTATTGACTGCTCCGGGGGACGATTTTCTTGTTTCTGTTCCCGGGTTTTTAATCCCGAGCTCGATCCTAAAATCGAAAATGAAAAGTGAACGCGTAAAAACTCGAGTTTGATTCACGAGTGTAAACAAACGGTTTTGACTGCTGCAAAAATCGCGTATTTTGCGATAACCCGAGATCGCGGAGGGTCAATCAATGCAAGGCCGATTGACAAATGTGTTTGTCGCAACATTCTCGCTGTTTACGACGCTGCTGAGACAATGTCGAAAGCGAAAAGGAAACTTTATTATTCGTGGGTTTTTTTAACGCGAACGAGACGGTACGAAATTGGGAAAATCGTTCATCGTATTTACGCGAAGTGAAAAGTTTGAGTAGATAAAAATCGCGGTTGAGCGCGAAGGACGAATAAGTCAGTGTTTGGACATAACCTAAAAAATAACCTAAAATGTCCGATTAATTCGTGTGAAAACTATTGACATTTAAATCACGTGGTTCTCGTCACGTTTGAAAACATCGGTGAATATGTCGTGCGAGTTTAAACTGCGATTCACACTTTCAAATGGAATATTGCAAATAATTAGGGATAATTGAAAAAATGGGTAAAACGCGAGGGGTCCATGAGACTACTCCGGAATTACGGAACCGGATGGTCGGCATGTACGAAGCGGGTTTGGGACTTCGGGATATTGCAGCTGCTGTCAACTGTTCGGTAAGTATTTTCATTTCTAACCTCCAAAAAATGAAACGACAAAAACAACCCGAAATAATTAGCGTTTACGGAGGTTCCGCAATAACCAATGACGTGAGGCCAATTCCCAAGAAAAAATGACGATTTGCTTTTCGTTTAGCAAGCGACCCGTTGCCAAACTCATAAAAAATGAGATGTTTCGAGCATTCTGTCGATTTTAACTGGAAATATCTCCTCCAAACATTCGTTGAGCCCACTATTTTTTTATTGATTCGGAACTCTTGGAGTTTTTTTTATAAATTGAGATTTTAATACGCGTTTTATCCAATCGCGAAGTATTTTTAATATTTTTCTGATTTCATAAGGGTGAGAAATTTGCGTAAAGCCAAAGTTGAATCGAGTGACTTTCGACTTGGAAAATATGGAGTAAAAGTTCGTTGACCTAGGACGATTTTGAAAGAAATTAAATTTCGCTGCCTAAATAACAAAATTGCTACGAAAATGATTGTAAACACGATTGGAAAAGTGAATTTGTGTTGAATTCCAGCAACGAACCGTCAAGCGCTGGCTCAACAGATTCGACAAAGAAGGAACGGTAGAGACGCGAGAAAGATGCGGAAGGAAAAGGGCGACCACGTCGGAGGAAGACAGTGCGATTATTCGCCTGGCGACTCAAACTCCCTTAACTGCGGCAAAAGCCGTGCTTCCGGCTTTAGGGCTTACCTGCTCCGTCGATACCATCAGGGAACGATTACACAAAGCTGGAATCCACAACTGGAGCCCTTCCAGGAAGCACATGCAAAGGATACCGTTGGGGTAGATCTCGAAAATGTTTTTCCACCCTGAAAACCTTTTCCCTTCCAGCGACTAATCTGAACTGTTTGTCAACAGCGAAGGAGACAGCGCCACGGTACAGCAAGCGGTGTGGCGGCCCACAGGAACGCAGCTGGGCAAAAAAAAATTAGGGACAAAAGAAAGCGGCGCAAAAAGTAAAAAGAACGGCAGCTTGAGTTTGAAAAAAAAGGGCCGCGTCGATAAAACACGAAGCCGAGAAGCTTTTGGCGGAGACGGCGCTCCTGGAGTTGATCTTAAGCAGCCCACGGATCCGGCTCAGTTTGTATTTTCTCAACAAAGCGCAGGGCAGCAAGAAATATCGCAGAATTTGGCACCAGCCAACAATGAAATCCCGGACGATTCTCTGCGCAACAATCAAACGCAATTCGATAATGCTCTTAGTCTCGTTCAGTCTTCCCAGCCTGAGGTGTATCAACATCATTCTGGCATGAACGTCGCCCAAAATTGGCCTCTCGATCTGGTCCAAGGCAGCCATCATTATCCTCAAGTAAGGGACAATTATTAAGGAGATAGGGCGCAGGGAATAACGAATTAAGTGAGGCACAATTCCCGAAAAAATGGCGATCTGCTTTTCGTTTAGCAAGCGACCCGTTGCCGAACTCCTAAAAATGAGATGTTCCGAGCATTCTGTCGATTTTAACTAGAAATATCTCCTCCAAACATTCGTTGGACCCACTATTTTTTTAATGATTCGGAACTCTTGGAGTTTTTTTTATGAATTGAGATTTTAATACGCGTTTTACCTAATCGCGAAGTATTTTTAATATTTTTCTGATTTCACAAGGGTAAGAAATTTGCGTAAAGTCAAAGTTGAATCGAGTGACTTTCGACTTGGAAAATATGGAGTAAAAGTTCGTTGACCTCGGATGATTTTGAAAGAGATTAAAGTTTGCTGCCTAAACAACAAAATATTTCGTTTTCAGATTTTAATCTAATTATCGCTCTCCTAACGGAAACTCTTTAAAAAAACTACGAAATTTGTTTCGCGGAGGATTACAGCATGGAAATGTTTCCTCGAACTTTGAATTCCTGATTTTCAGGGCCAACCGCGTTCTATGAGCCACGAGCAACCTCCCCCGCAGCAGCAACTGCAAGAATTGCATACCCCGAGAGAGCAGGAGCATCAAGTGCAGCATCAACAGCAGGAAGTTCATGATCAACCGATGCATTCTCATCATCAAAGTCTGCAGCAACATCAGCCTCAGCATCACCCCGTAGAGCCACAAATTCACCAACAACGACGAATTTCGTCGGAGCTGAAAATTGTGTCGCGGAAAGATTGTCCCGAGAAAATCGTGCGGTCCGACAGTTGTTCCAACTCGAGTAGCTCGAACGACCAAATGTCCGATATGGACGAGCTCAGCAAAGACGATTCTAGAGACGATACCGAAGGATCTCACTCGGGCCACGCGCGGAGGAAGAAAAAAGGTGGCAAAGCTAAAGGAACTTTGGAAACGAGCGTCGAAATACGAAACCGAATGATTGGCATGTCCGAAGCCGGCTTGTCCACACTTTCCATCGCTTTGGCGATCAACCGATCCGAACGAACGGTCAAAAGGTGGCTCGAGCGTTGGAACAAGGAGGGCAACGTTCAAACTAAAGAGCGAAAAGGTCGGAGACGAATCACTACGAAGGAGCAGGATGACGCGATTATCGCCATGGCCACGCAACATCCGCTGACTGCAGCCAAACACGTTGCTCCTGCTCTTGGACTCAATTGCAGCGTCGATACGATCCGCGAAAGGCTTCACAAGGCTGGTATCCACAGTTGGAAACTCGGCAAGAAACAAGGGTGCGTATTCAATCTCGTTTCTCCTGATTAAAATTGAATCAGGGAAAACTCGGAATTTTTTTCTGCTGGAATAGTCAGCAAAAAGTCAGGGAATTTTCAAAATTCTCTGGAATTTTCCCAAAATGTTTTTTCTGCAAGAATTATTATGAAAAATCAAACTGACTTGAAAATAAATCTGAAAAGTAATATTCGATTTTTTAATAGATTCATATTTATCTTTTGTTAATTAAAAAGAAGTTGAAAATTGACCCTTCGCGGTCACTCTTCTGCGACCGATCTCGGTGGTCAGACTGGGTTGATTCTACCCAGTCCATTTTCGAACCCGTATTGTGACCAATCTATCAGCCCGAAAATTCTCAAAAAATTACTGAACGACCCTTGGAAATTCCAGTTTAGATACGAAAAACTTTCCTGGAAGAAATCCAAGGCTGACATATTTTTTAAAATACAAAATGAAGAAAAAAAACAGGAAAAAAAGTTTTTTCACTAAAATAATCGTCACTTTGTGGATTTTCAATATTTTTGCCTAAAATTTGGACCTGATATTCATCAGATCTGGTTCTTTTGTGAAAAAAATAGTAGGACAGCGCGCGTTTGAAAAAACATATTAATTCCGTTATTGGAAGTGGGTCGATTTCAAAGTGGATGTTAGAGAACTTTCCTGAAAGAAATCCAAGGCTAACATATTTTTTTAAATGCAAAATGAAGAAAATAAACGAGAAAAAAAAGTTTTTTCACTAAAATAATCGTCACTTGGTGGATTTTCAATATTTTTGCCTAAAATTCGGACCTGATATTCATCAGATCGGGTTCTTTTGTGAAAAAAATAGTAAAATAGCACGCGATTGAAAAAACATATTAATTCCGGTATTGGAAGTCGGTCGATTTCAAAGTGGATGTTAGAGAACTTTCCTGAAAGAAATCCAAGGCTAACATATTTTTTTAAATGCAAAATGAAGAAAATAAACGGGAAAAAAAGTTTTTTCACTAAAATAATCGTCACTTGGTGGATTTTCAATATTTTTGCCCAAAATTCGGACCTGATATTCATCGGATCTGGTTCTTTTGTGAAAAAAATAGTAGGATAGCGCGCGATTGAAAAAACATATTAATTCCGGTATTGGAAGTGGAATTCCAGGGATTCTCCCTGGAATTTTTGTAAAATCTGGAAAACCTGGAAAAGTCAGGGAATTCGTGAGGCAGCAATGCATGAAAATCATGCCGAATAATTTCGTTCCAACGACTAATTCCCCTGATTTTCTGTAGTGAAGGCAATGCAGTGCACACCGTTCATTTATGGCAGCCGAGTGGGAACAGACCGAACAAGCCAAAGCCGAAGAGTGAGAAGAGAAAAAAATCGTCGCCAGAGAAAAAACGAGACTCATCGTCGAGCACGACGCCCAAAAAGTCTCAGCAAAAAAAGAAATCCGTTGAAGAGCCGAAAATCCTTGAAACTCCGTCGGTGATGGTCGCGCCGGCGATGCAATTCCACGACAACGGACCGCGTAAGTAAAATATCCAAGAAGATGAAAAAAAAAAGTTTTTGCAAGATTCCAAGCCTCGCGGGTCGTCTAATTTTCATGTTTCGTCGCAAAACAGTGACGAATTACGTTCCAGGCCCCGAAATAATGCAGCCCGTGCACAATTTGTCAGCCTCTCTAGTTCCACCGTCGTCCGATCCGCAAATATCGTCATCGGTCCCACAAACCATGCAAATCATGGGACCGATGATGCAGCAAAGACAAGACTGTCGAATGGCCAATTCGATCATCCAACACGACCAAGCAAATCCATCAGTTGTTTATTCCTCGTGCATGATCAACGCTGCCAATCCTCACATGGATCAACCCGATCCACTCAACTACGAGCCCTACATTTGGAGCTTTTAGTAAAAAAAACTAAATCTCCGACAATTTTCCAATCTTGATCTCAAAATCTGCGACTTTCTTCCCTCGGTCTTGGCATTTTTTTGGTTTCCCGGGAAAGTCCCAAAAGTTCTGCCGTTTTCCACGCATTTTGTCGTCTCGGCACTGCGGACGCGGATTTTTTTACGTGCGTTCGGAAACCGCAGAGAAAACAGTTTTGAAAAATTAGAAAAATCCTCCGGTGGTCTCGAACATTTAAAAAGTGAATTGCGTGACTGAGAAGGTTGCAGGGAAACTTAAAAATCGTGCAACTCCGTGTACCTTCGGGTGCACTTTGTAAATATTCGACATATCAAGGAAACTTCGATTTTTGTAACTCTGAAAAGGAAATTTTGTTGAAAAAGTTGGATATTTTGTTGGAAACGTTAAACAAAACGTTTTTTTCGAAAAATCACGAAAATTTTGTCATTCCAGCAAAAAACATTCTGGAAAATCGTTTTCGGAAAGTAAATTTTTGTTATTCCAATCGTAAATTTTGCTGACAGTTCCGTTACAATGAAAAATATTGTCGAAATAACGAAAATTTTGAAATCATCCCAAAATATTTAGTTGGCCGTATTCAACAAAATTTCGACGTTTTTTGACAAAATTGAATTTTCAGTGCAAAAAATCCAAACTAGAAGAGAAACAATTTATTTATCGTTGCCCGCAACGTCAAGCGGCAAAATCATTCGTTTTTCTTTTTTTTTACCATGTCTCGTGTACGCATTACATGTGTAGCAAACTTTTCGAGTATTATTATGTAACCCGGTGATAAATTATATATAAATATTATATCTATACACATTAGTAATAACAATTTTTATATTACGTGAAAGAAGGCAATGAAGCGCGATACGAAACTGATAATTGCATTTTATTTCATTCTCCTGCAACGCCAAATACAAAACAATCCGGAATTTTGTATATTTCATGGAAATTCTCTTCGATTTACGAGTTTAAAATTATTTACAGTGCGTTTTTGATGTTTTTTGTGGTACTGAAGTTTTTCCGTTGAGCGGAAACCAAATTTCTATTTTTTTTTGGGTTTGGATTTTTGTCTAGTGCGCAAAAAAGTTGGCTCGACCTTGAAACTCGGTTTGCCCAGAAAAATTGATTTTTTTGGGCGTGTTTTTTTTTATGGGACAATCAGGCGAGTTCCCATATTTGTGGCACGTTGTTCAACACTTTTTCGGGATGGTTTTTGTGGAACATGAAGAATCCTTGGATCTGAGCCGGACTCACTGGCTTGCCGTGCTTCATCACACTCTCCGCGAACTCTCGGGCAACCGCGCTCGATTTTTCCTCCGGACCGCAATAAAAACGACGGAACATTTTCTCAACCTGACTCACGCTGCACCAGCCAATGTATTCCTTCATGTCTACTCGCCCAGGCCTCACCAACGCCGCATCCAATCGCTCGAGATAATTCGTCGTCATGAACAATATTCGCGCCTCCGTCGAAGCCACCCCGTCCAAACAGTTCAATAGCCCGCTGAACGTTACTCTGTTCAGTCCGTCGTATGCGGATTTCACTGCAAAATCACGAAAATTTTTCGAAAAATTCTAACATTCCCGAAATTTGCGTTTTTTCAACCACTGATCAAATTTTCGTTAATCCTGACAGTTTATTTATGAAAATGTTAATGTTTTTCACGGATTTTCACGATTTGGATGGACGAGACTTGCCCAAACGATAAAAACGAAATCTTGACGTCCTTGATATCGAAATTTGATAGTTTTTTCATCAGTTCCCACCAATTTCAAAAATTATTTTCAAAAGTGCAAGATTTTTCGAAGAAATTACGATTTTTCGAGGGTCGATAAAATTTTCCTTAATCCTGACAGTTTATTGATGAGAACGTTAATATTTTTCACGGATTTTCACAATTTGGATGGACAAAACTTGCCCAAACGATAAGAACGAAATTTTGACGTCCTCGATACTGAATTTTGACAGTTTTTTTCACCAGTTTCCAGGTTTTTTCCAGTTTCAAAAGTTATTTTGAAAAGTGCAAGATTTTTTCGAAGAATTCACGATTTTTCGAGGGTGGATAAAATTTTCCTTAATCCTGACAGTTTATTTATGAGAACGTTGATGTTTTTCACGGATTTTCACGATTTGGATGGACAAGAATTGAGAAAATGACTAAAATTGAGAATATAATTAAACTCTAATTAAAATTTAGAGTCTATTTAAAGAAATTTAGACTCTATTTAAAGATTTGGATGGACAAGAATTGAGAAAATTACTAAAATTGAGAATATAATTAATCTCTAATTAAAATTGTGAATATAATTTTGCCGTTTTTTCACCTTCTTTAGTTTCTTCTCTGTTGCCGAAAGCAGCGTCAATGTCTTCCAGCAAGATGATGGTTTGTTGAGGGGCAACAGCCAATAAATGGTTGAGACGATCATCGGTGAGTCCTCGTTCAGACAAATTCAAAACGCAAATACCGCGTTCCAATTCTCCAGCGAGAGCGGTAATGAAGGACGATTTGCCACAGCCAGGTGGGCCGTAAAGCAAATATCCACGTCGATACGGAATTCCTACAAGTCAATGAAAGAAAAATTGTAAGAAATTTCGAAAGCAACAAGAACTCGAGAGTTTTTTTGAGTCTTTGTTCGGTTTCCAGCCGATACTTTACACGAAATAACCTCGGTCGCTATACCATCCAGGATTATTAATAAATTCCCGACAATCCTCGAGAATTCGTTCCCCAATGCCAGTGTCCAAAACGACCGAATTCAAAGGCCGTTTTTTTCGGGGATGACCAAACGGACGCCATTCGCTTCCCATCGCCGTGTACATTATCGTTTTTCCTTCGTGCTCCTTCAACGCCATTTGTCTGGCTGCAGAATCATCAGGAATAAAATCGCACCGTCGTGGCTCGATCGTCGTAACAATTTTTGCATAAATCTGATTTTTGCTTCGTACCTTCTTCAAGGATATTGAAGTAGATATTTCTGTCGCTCCCAAACGCTGTGAGCTGTACAGTTTCCCATGGGATTCCCATGTGGAGATCGAGAGTCTGTTGCTCTCGTGTTCGTTCGACTTTTATCCAATTTCCCTGATATCTGTAGATCGTGGGAATTTCAGAAACTTTGCTCGACCATAAAAGCCCCAATAATGTTGCACAAAACGATCGGACGATTTCATTGAAACAGAAAACTCTGCAACAGTTGAAGACTCAAACAAACCTGAAGAAATGGGTGCCGATGCTGGGAATAAATTCGTATTTGGTTTTCACGTGACCGGTATCGAGTTGCTCGAAACTTGTGTCGACAGAAAGATGCTGAGTTTTTTTAGCGCCTTTGTGAGTAATCCACTGCAAAAGCCACTGATAACTTTTGTCTCTGCATGGGACTTCCAGCGTTATCATGTAGTGTCGTCTGAAAGTCGCACGAAATTGATAATCGCGATTCATTAAGGAGGTTCCGCTATGGCGCAAGGAATAACGAATCAAGCGAGGCCAATTCCCATGAAAAAATGACGATCTGCTTTTCATTTAGCAAGCGATCCGTTGCCAAACTCCTCAAAAATGAGATGTTTCGAGCATTCTGTCAATTTTAACTAGAAATTTCTCCTCCAAACATTCGTTGACCCCGCTATTTTTTTATTGATTCGGAATCCTTGGAGTTTTTTTTGTAAATTGAGATTTTAATACGCGTTTTATCTAATCGCGAAGTATTTTTAATATTTTTCTGATTTCATAAGGGTAAGAAATTTGCGTAAAGCCAAAGTTGAATCGAGTGACTTTCGACTTGGAAAATATTTAGTAAAACTTCGTTGACCTGGGACGATTTTGAAAGAGATTAAAGTTTGCTGCCTAAATAACAAAATATTTCGTTTTCAGATTTCAATCTAATTGTCGCTCTACTAACGAAACGTCCTTAACGTGTTCGCGAACGGATCGATGATTTGTAAACGATTCGTTGCCACGATCTCGCGAAAATCGAATGAATGATTTTCGTTTGAATTGTCCATTTTATTTACCTGAAATAAATCATTGCACCTTGCGAAATCTTTCGTAATACTGCAGCTCCGGCACCGATTCCGACCAGGCCAAAACCCGCTCCGAAATATGGGTTATCCGCAAGTGCTTTTGCGTATTCGATTAATCCCATTTTTAAAAGAGTTTTAAACAACCGTTTTTAACTTGGGCACTGCTAAAATCAATTCCACACGATTGTCACATCAAAAGTCACGACACTTTATGTACAAAACGTATTAAAAGAGAACATTACTTCGTATAAATTACAACAAACACCGAATCAGCTGTTTGATTCGCTTTACACGTGCGCCGTGCGACTGTTGTGTGTGTGCGGCAAGTCGTTGTGTATCACGTCGCGCCCCTGCCGGCAGTCCCGCGAACTAGAGCAAGTTTCACCGGTTTTTGAAAACAAGTTGAAAATATTAAATTATTTCCCAATTATTAACAAAAAAAATCACTCGGTCGTGCTAGAAATATTTGATTTTCGATTCGCCACGAATAAAATAACATTTACAAATTTTTCTTCGCGTTTTCATCCAATTGTTGACAATTCAGTGACGTCGCAGCCATGTTTATTTCCCTCCTGAACGATTGTTGTAATCGTGGGCTGCCTATCGTAGAAAATGAAGGATTTTATACCAATTTTTCGTAGATAAAGAATCGCTTTTATCACAAAAGTCGAATTATTCCGTTATTTAGATAATTTTTCGGTGCGTTTTCTCTCTCACTCCGCAACTACGCGTGTGTGTGTCGCCGCTGTTCGTGCCTGTGTGTATAGTGACGTATTGGTAATTCGTGAAGAGTCCAATTTATGCATTTTGCGCGTCGGTCCGCATTCCGCCTGTGTTCTTAGGCGGCACGTGCGATCCATGGATTGGTCGTTGTCACCGATGTATTCTTTATGATTGATTTCATTATAATATTGTATTAAAAAAATGGTGAGTAAAAATGCATAATTTTTCGTTTACGATCTCGCTGATTCACTGGATTCAGCTTTAAAATGCTGTAAATACGAAATAAAAGCTCGAAAATCGAGTTTCTCTCTGCTTGCACGATTATCGCGGCCAGAAAATGTTTTTACTCCACAAATTTCGCGCAACACGCGTCAATAATTAAAAAACACCAAGAAAAATATTTGGGCCATCGAAAAATCGTTTTTTTTTGGTTATATTCACAGACG
The DNA here is from genome assembly GCA_037043255.1 of Diadegma fenestrale. NCBI lineage: Eukaryota > Metazoa > Arthropoda > Insecta > Hymenoptera > Ichneumonidae > Diadegma > Diadegma fenestrale. The sequence continues at coordinate 14,860,461 of CM073317.1, forward strand.
TGGCATTTTTTGCTTGCATTTTTGTTGCTCGTCGGCTCAAGCAACGCCGACAACGATAGGAGGATTAATAAATACGTTACGACTCAAATAAACGCAAAATGGAGCGAAACTCCCATTATCTTGGAAGTCGCGGAGTATCTGAGCGACGAGAATCCCAATTATTTTTGGAAGTTCGTAGACGCCGTCGTCGCTGCCAAAGACGACGTGCTCATTTCAGGTTCGTTGTCGAAATTGACGCAGTCGAGCGTAAGAAATTCCTTTGGTCCTTGACGATTAGCTCGGAACGTTCCGATCGTGTTTTTTCCCTTCCAGGAACGGACAAAGAACGATACGACAAATCCATTCAGTTGGCCAGTCGATTTCTCAGCCCGATAGAATTGTCCGTCCTCAAACTCGCGCTCTCCTTGCGCATTTACTCGGCAAAAGTCGAAATGTTCTCGCAAATGGCTCGGAACAAAAATTCTTCGCGCTTGGATTGCGCCGCCTTTGTCGATGTCAACGGCAAGTTCACTTGCGACGCCGACGACGTGGAAAATTTAATTCAGCAGGTAAACTACGGCAGAAAACTGAAAATTTTTGGGAAATTTGGTGGAAAAGCAAAAATTTCAAACGTTTTATTCGTTTTGTAGGATGATTGGGAATCTTCGAGTACGTACTCGCTCGATCATCATTATCCTGGAGCTTTACAGTCGACCAAACACGTCGTGCTTTACGGACAAATAGGCACTTCGGAATTTGCAGTTTTTCATGAGAAATTAAAGTCTCTGGCGGGCGCCAAGAAAATCAGTTACGTCTTGCGGCATTACGTCAAGGTACGAAAATTCAAAAAAATTAATAATTGTACAGAGACTTGATCCGGGAACGGTAAATTGGGTTCAGAAGCGAGCCCAGTGACTTGAACCGCATTCTTGACTCATTTTTTTACTTTGGGCAGGATTGCCCCAGGCTCACGTGATCGTGCACTAAGAAACGAAGAGAATGAGCCCAACTTGAGAACTTTTTGTTGAATTTTACCGGAGATATGAATTTTTGAAAATTGCTGAAGTTTGCATCGTTGGAATGCAACGAAATTCTTTTTTCTATATGGCAAAAATAATTATTTAAATGGAGAATTTAATTGCCATGATAAAATGATCGATTTTTGCCACTCGAAAACATAAAATTTGGATGACATTGAAAATTGAACGAATCAGCAATAAAATAAAATATTTTTCGTTGCATTCCAACGTTGCAGACTTCAGAATCATGAAAATTGAGGAAAAAAAAAAATAAGTTAAGAATTCAATAAAATTTGGTGATAACATTCTCAAGCATCAAATACAATGACACAAATTTTTTCAAATTTCTTGTCTACATAGTTGGCGAATGATTCGAGTTTACAATATGCAAAAGATTTCGCTAATTATAATGATGCTGAAGTTTGCAACGTTGGAATGCAACGGAAAATACGATTTTCTGTTCATTTTTGTTCAATTTCAAAATCTATGACAATTTTCATACCGATTTTGTGTCTGGATCCTAAAAAAAGATCGTTTCACTGTCCTGGCGAAATTCTGAATCAAAACTCTCAATAAAAAACCGAATTTCGTTGCATTCCAGCGATGCAAACTTCAACACCGTTAAATAACTCGATAACTGTGTAGAAGAAAAATCTCAAAAAATTTGAATATTCATATTTAATGCTTCCTCACCAAATTTCATTAAATTCTAATCATTTCGAACTTTCCCATGCTCTCAACATGGCAACATCGTTGTGTGTGGCGATCCTCGCTAAATTCGTTCTTGGCACCAGCAAAGTTTAATCCTCTCGGCAACGTAAACAATTTTTAGGACCGTCCAGAAGGCAAACTGCGTTTATCGGGCTACGGCGTTGAGCTGCAAATGAAATCGACCGAGTACAAGGCAACGGACGACTCGGATATCAAGGAAACCGGTAAAGGATCGGAGACGTTGAACGAGGGAGTGGAGGAAATAGACGGAATAAATTTTTCAGTTCTCAAGTGAGTTTTCTCCGTTTCGCTGCGAAATACCGATTCAAAACCATGAATTTTCATTATTTCGATCGTTAAAACGTAATTTTCTGGGTGTAGAAATCTCTACCCAGACAAACACGCAGAGCTCGATGCCTTTCAGGCTCATCTGTCGGAGACGAGTCACGAAATCGGCGCCTTGAAGGTTTGGCAATTCCAGGAATTGAGTCATCAAGCCGCAGAGCGAATTTTGAGCTCGTCGCCTGCCGAAGCTCTCAACGTGCTCACCGACATCGCTCAGAATTTTCCTATCCAAGCTAAATCGCTTATACGCACGAAAGTCAGCAACGAAATGAAAAAAGAGATGAAGCAAAATCAAGACATTTTTTTCGGCAGCCTGCACATTCAGCCCTCGGACACTGCGCTTTTTATTAACGGATTGTTTTTCGATCTCGACTCGGTCGACGTTCTGTCGCTTCTGGAATCTCTGCGCGGCGAATTGAGGGTCATGGAAGCTCTTCACAAAATTGGCGAGTTTTTATTCGTTTTTGTGCATAAAAAATGCGTTTTTTTCGAATTTTCCTGTTTTCAATGATAAAATTTGCACTTTCAGGATTTAGCAACAAAAAAATGGACAAACTCTTGGCTCTCGATCTTTCGGGCGATTCTGAGAATCAGGATTTCGCGATTGACATCAAAGATTCGGCGATAATGTGGGTCAACGACATAGAAAACGATTCTCGCTACAACAGATGGTCCCCGTCGCTCATGGGACTTCTCCGCTCAACTTTCCCTGGAATGCTTCGCAACATTCGCCGCAATTTGTACAATCTGGTCATCATCATCGATCCGTCCAAAGAATCCTCGAAACCGTGTATTTCCTTCACCGAATCACTTTTCTCAGCTTATTTGGCACCGTTGCGCGTCGGTTTTGTTTTCGTCACGAATTACAATACCTCGGAAACTGGCCTGAGCGATCCTACCGTCGCTATTCACAATGCCTATCACTATTTCGCTCTCTCCAAGAGCCCCAAGGACGCGTTTTACTTTTTGCAAGAAGTGAGTAACTCAAGGGACGTTTAAATTACGAAAAAAAATCAGTTTTCTCGCTAATATGCCATTTTCTCATCAAATCGTTCCTTCTGAAGAGATTTTTTTCATTTTTTTGCCGATTTAAGGAGATTCCGTTAGTAGAGCGATAATTGGATTAAAATCTGGAGACGAAATATTTTGTTATTTAGGCAACAAACTTTAATCTCTTTCAAAATCATCCCAGGTCAACGAACTTTTACTACATTTTTTCCAAGTCGAAAGTCACTCGATTCAACATTGGCTTTACGCAAATTTCTTACCCTTATGAAATCAGAAAAATATTAAAAATAGTTCGCGATTAGATAAAACGCGTATTAAAATCTCAATTTATAAAAAAAACTCCAAGGGATCCGAATCAATAAAAAAATAGTGGGGTCAACGAATGTTTGGGGGAGATATTTCTAGTTAAAATCGACAGAATGCTCGAAAAATCTCATTTTTTAGGAGTTTGGCAACGGATCGCTTGCTAAACGAAAAGCAGATCGTAATTTTTTCCTGGGAATTGTGCCTCACTTGATTCGTTGGTGCCTGCGTCATAGCGGAACCTCCTTAATAAAAAAAATCTTGTATTTTCTCTAGTTGACCAAGTACATGGGTCCGCACGGCACCGACCTTGACTCTGTCAAGAAAGCGATAAAGGCGCGCGACCCTTCGGCCGACATAAACTACATTCTTGGCGAGGAGTCCGAGTACGACGTTGGCCGCCACTTGGCAAGTGATTTTGTCAAACGTACCGGCTTCAAGAAGTTCCCTCAGGCATTGTTGAACGGCGTGCCCTTGCCGACCCTCGATCTCGACGCTGATTCCTTCAAAGAAACTGTTTTCGCCGCCATCATGGCCCAAACGCCATTACTGCAAAAAGCCGTGTACACCGGCGAACTCACCGAAGGCGACGATGTCGTCGATTATCTCATGAAACAGCCGAACGTCATGCCAAGGTAAATTCAAAGTTTTCTGCAACACAATTTGCCCGCAACAACAAATTGCCTTAAAATCGTAGCAACAAATCGTCGCTCTCGAATAATTGAAACAATCGATGGAATTTAGACTAAACGAGAGGGTTCTCCAGACTGAGAAAAACAAATGGCTGAACTTGATCGGTACCGTGCCAAATCATGAGGAATACACGACGTGGAATCCCCAGGACACGGCAGCCTGGTTAATGTCGAATACAAATTACTTGTCGGTCCCACGAAGAACGAGCGTAAGGCATTTGTATTCGTTTTGGATCGTGGTCGATCTTGAGAACGAATCAGGCAGAAAACTGTTGCGAGAAGCGCTCGAATATTTGGTAAGATTGTCCGCAAAAATCTTTGCAATAATTATTCTTTATAATTTACAATAATTATGATTTGAAAAGCGCCTGGGGTCAGATTGACCCAATGTGCATTTATAAAAGACGCACTGAGAATTCAATTTGCTCAAAAAACGTCGATATTTTGTTGAATACGGCGAACTAAATATTTTGGGACAATTTCAAAAATTTCGTTATTTCGACAATATTTTTCATTTGTAACGGAACTTTCAGCAAAATTTACGTTTGGAATGACAAAAATTTACTTTCCGAAAAGATTTTCCAGAATGTTTTTTTGCTGAAATGACAAAATTTTCGTCATTTTTCGAAAAAACGTTTACGTATCCAACAAAATTCTCTTTTCAGTGCGTACAAATAAAAATAATGAAATTTCGAAACACTTGACAACAGGAAAGCAACACCGACGCGAGACTCATGATAATAATAAACAGCGAAGAAGATTCCAGTGCCGATGCGAACGTCATCAACAAAATCGCATTGGCCGCTTCGAAAACGTTGTCGGGCGAGAAAGCGATAAGCTTCATAAATCTCTTAATCAAGGAAGACACAGTCAAGTTGATCAGAAACGGCGAATTCGTTATTCAAGAGGACGAAGTTGAGAGGTCGATGAAAGAACAAGATTTCACACTTGGTCTGCATCGCCATTATGCGAAAAACGTTCTCGAGGTTGAGAAGGGAGGCAAAGCGATCGTTTGCAATGGACGTGTCCTCGGTCCGTTGGACGACGATGAAGAATTTACCAGCGAAGATTTTTCTCTTCTCGAAAGATTCAGTCAGAGCACGTATGGCGATAAATTGCTCACGAATTTGATCAAGCTCCAGAGTGTTGACGACGATGATGATTATGGTAAAATTTCCGATATTTTGGGTTATCGAAACCAAAATTAATTAATTACACTTAATTAATTAATTACAATTTATTAATTAATTACAATTTATCAATTAATCACAATTTATTAATTAATCACAATTTGTTTATTAATTGCAATTAATTAATGAATTACAATTGGCTAATTAATTAATTAATGCAATTAATTAATTAATTAACTAATTAATTAATTAATGCAATTAATTAATTAATTAACTAATTAATTAATTAATGCAATTAATTAATTAATTAACTAATTAATTAATTAATGCAATTAATTAATTAATTACAATTAATTTATTTATTACAATTTATTAATTAATTAAAATTTATTAATCAATTACAATTAATTTATTAATTACGATTAATTAATTAATTACAATTTTAATTAATTACTATTCATTAATTAATGACAATTTATCAATTAATTACAATTTATTAATTAATAAATTGGTTCAGTTCGATATTTTGGGGATTTTTCCTTCAAAAACGACCTGGAAGTTAAATAAATTTTGTGGGAAAAGTTTTCACACTCCTTGAGCAATATTTTTTCATCTTTTTCCAGAGAAAAACGAAGTTTCGGACGACATGATAATGCAAATCGCTTCGCTCCTTGTTCCGAGGCCCCAAACGCGCAGTCGTTACGAAGTTCCATTCCGCAGCGACGAGTACAGGTTCGTTGAGCACTCGCAAGGAATGGCAAATAATAATTTTCACTGTAACGAAAATAATGTGATGATTTTTCCAACAGCTCGGTGAAAATTCCAGCTGCGAATCCCGACGAAGTCGCTTTCAATTTGATGGCAATCGTCGATCCGGTTTCGCGCGGCGCTCAAAAGCTCGGCCCGATTTTGACAACTCTTCAGAAATCTTTGAACTGCAACATCAAAGTTTTCCTCAATTGCGTCGAGAAAAACAGCGACATGCCGTTGAAAAGTTTTTACCGTTTTGTGCTCGAACCCGAGCTGCAGTTCTCGCCGGACGGACAATTGGCCGGCGCCGTGGCCAAATTTACTAAATTACCGACGTCCTCGCTCCTCACCCAATACATTCACGCCCCAGAGAATTGGCTCGTCGAGGTCGTCAAGAGCGTTTACGATCTCGACAATATCAAGCTGGACAATGTCGCGATTGGCGTCGACAGCGTTTTCGAGCTGGAACATTTGCTGCTCGAGGGCCATTGCTTCGAGGCTTTGATGGGAAATCCACCGAGAGGATTGCAAATCACACTCGGCAGTGAGAGCCAACCGGTTATGGTTGACACGATCGTAATGGCCAATCTCGGATATTTCCAGCTGAAAGCGAATCCTGGCGAGTGGCTTTTGCGATTGCGCCAAGGACGATCCGCTGAAATTTACGACATTACGAGCGTCGGTGGCCAAGACGTCGTACAAAATGGCAACGAGGTGAAAGTTCTCTTGAGCACGCTTCGCAGCCACGTGCTCAAGCTCAAAGTCTCGAAAAAACCTGACAAAGCTGACATGGATTTGTTGTGGGAAGACGAAAAAAGCTCCGGACTCTGGGACTCGATTTCACGGTGAGAAAATTCAATTTTCCGTTCATGACACTGCCTACGAACTTTACAAGCTTTTTGGCCACACGCACATCCTGAAAATCTTTTTCTTTTTCTATTTTCTGGTCCGTTCTAGCTTTGCCAATTTTTGGTAAGCTCATTCTTTATTTTCTTATAGCAATCTGTTTTTTATGACGTCGCAATGCAACGAAATTCATTCATTTTGAGGCGAAACTCTTAATAAAAATGTGCAAAGTCATTAAAATGATGAAACGATCGATTTTTTCATAAAATTGAACAAATCATCAAGAAAAATGAGAATTTTTCGTTGCATTTCAACGTTGCGAACTTCGGGCTCATTTTTTTTTCAATGTTTTTGTAAAACGCTCCAACCCTTTGAGTCGGGACACGCGGAACTTTGGGCCGCAGTCGCTCATGGCTCGAAGGATCACAAAACAATGTCTCGTCGTTGTTTTACGAATTTTTGTCTTTGCCTCATTTTCACAGGACGTTCACCAACGCCGACGAGTCTGGAGAATCGGAAGAAAAGCTCAACATTTTCTCTCTCGCTTCGGGGCATCTGTACGAGCGATTCTTGAAAATTATGATGCTCAGTGTCATAAAACACACGAAAACGCCAGTCAAATTTTGGTTTTTGAAGAATTACTTGTCGCCGACCTTGAAGGTAATTATTAACAATTAATTATCGTGTTCCTCCGTCATTTGACAAGTTTTTTTCTATAAATGATCGATGGAATGTTTTTCCGCAGAACTTCTTGCCCCACATGGCCAAAGAATATGGTTTCGAGTACGAGCTCGTGCAGTACAAATGGCCGAGATGGCTTCACCAACAGACCGAGAAACAACGAACGATCTGGGGCTACAAAATTTTGTTCCTCGACGTCCTTTTCCCGTTGGACGTTAAGAAAATCATTTTCGTCGATGCTGATCAGGTCGTACGAACCGATCTCAAGGAACTCGCTAATCTCGATCTCGAGGGAGCTCCATACGCTTATCCACCGTTTTGCGACAGTCGAACAGAAATGGATGGTTTCAGGTATTCGTTTTTTACTTATTCTCCCCAGCCTTAACCCTTCGTGGTCACTGTGGATAAATCTCTGAAATCCACCCACTTTCAATACCGGAATTAATATGTTTTTTCAAACGCGCGCTATCCTACTATTTTTTTCACAAAAGAACCAGATCTGATGAATTTCAGGTCCAAATTTTAGGCGAAAATATTGAAAATCCACGAAGCGACGATTATTTTAGTGAAAAAACTTTTTTTTCCCGTTTATTTTCTTCATTTTGCATTTTAAAAAATATGTTGGCCTTGGATTTCTTTCAGGAAAGTTCTCTAACATCCACTTTGAAATCAACCCACTTCCAATAACGGAATTAATATGTTTTTTCAAACGCGCGCTATCCTACTATTTTTTTCACAAAAGAACCAGATCTGATGAATATCAGGACCAAATTTTAGGCAAAAATATTCAAAATCCACAAAGTGACGATTATTTTAGTGAAAAAACTTTTTTTTCCCGTTTATTTTCTTCATTTTGCATTTTAAAAAATATGTTAGCCTTGGATTTCTTTCAGGAAAGTTCTCTAACATCCACTTTGAAATCAACCCACTTCCAATAACGGAATTAGCATGTTTTTTCAAACGCGCGCGATCCTACAATTTTTTTCACAAAAGAACCAGATCTGATGAATATCAGGTCCAAATTTTAGGCAAAAATATTGAAAATCCACCAAGTGACGATTATTTTAGTGAAAAAACTTTTTTTTCCCGTTTTTTTTCTTCATTTTGCATTTAAAAAAATATGTCAGCCCTGGATTTCTTTCAGGAAAGTTTTTCGTATCTAAACTGGAATTTCCAAGGGTTGTTCAGTAATTTTTTGAGAAAAAACGAAGACGCACGACGAACCCAGACGTGAAAAATGACGATTGTCATGGAGCAACATTTTTGTAATTCTTTTTATTTTCTTTCAAGATTTTGGCGACAAGGCTACTGGAGAAATCATCTCCAAGGCCGGAATTACCACATAAGCGCGCTTTACGTCGTCGATTTGAAACGTTTCCGTCGCATAGCAGCCGGTGATCGTCTAAGAGGACAGTATCAAGCCCTCAGTCAAGATCCCAACAGTCTCTCGAATCTCGATCAAGATTTACCGAACAATATGATCCATCAAGTTGCCATCAAGACTCTGCCACAGGAATGGCTTTGGTGCGAGACTTGGTGCGACGACAGATCCAAAAAATACGCCAAGACCATCGACTTGGTTAGTTTTACCTTCTCATTGCGTCTCATTCAACATTCAATTCGAACGAAACGCAAATTTAGTTTAAAAATCAAAAATTCCATCAGAAAGCAAATTTGGTTCAAAAATCACAAATTCGAACAAAAAGCAAATTTGGTTTAAAAATAAAAAATTCGAACAGAAAGCAAATTTGGTTTCAAAATCAAAAATTCGAACAGAAAGCAAATTTGGTTTAAAAATCATAAATTCGAACAGGAAGCAAATTTGGTTTAAAAATAAAAAATTCATACAGAAAGCAAATTTGGATTAAAAATCATAAATTCGAACAGGAAGCAAATTTGGTTTGAAAATCAAAAATTCGAACAGAAAGCAAATTTGGTTTAAAAATCAAAAATTCCATCAGAAAGCAAATTTGGTTCAAAAATCACAAATTCGAACAGAAATCAAATTTGGTTTGAAAATCAAAAATTCGAACAGAAAGCAAATTTGGTTTCAAAATCAAAAATTCGAACAGAAAGCAAATTTGGTTTCAAAATCAAAAATTCGAACAAAAGGCAAATTTGGTTTAAAAATTCCTGAAAATTCCTGACAAAGTTCCTGACAATTGTCGATGAGCAAAATTTGAAAATCCGAAACGCTAAAAATTGCAAATAGCAAAAATCGTGGTAATGGGAGATTCAAACATTGTTTCTCATTTTCGCAGTGCAACAATCCAATGACGAAGGAAGCGAAGTTGCAAGCGGCAATCCGAATATTGCCAGAATGGACGGGTTACGACGAAGAGATCAAAGCCTTGCAACAGAAGCTTGAGAACGAGGCAAGGCAGTTGGACAGAGACGAGAAAGAGGAAAAAGATTCAGGTGCGTTTTCATTTTGTGCAAAATCCTTTAGAAATTCAATTTTTCCAGTTTTCGAGTGTTTTCCGACGATTTTTCGGCCGAAAATGAATGAAATTTTCTTTCCAGATGACGCTGCCAAGCACGAGGAACTCTAAAACATTTCCACCAGCCCAGGGGGGAGAATTTTTTTTAGTCCTAAGCTGTACAAAAAATTTTTTATATCCTTCACATTTTTGTGCTGCAAAGTTTCCATTGTTGAGCCGACCATCAGCCAATTTATCGAGCACGTAAATAATTCGTTCAACAACAAAATCAAATTTATTCGCTAATCCATTCCATCGATTAGGCTCACGATTGTTGGACATTTTTACAGAATTTCTCGGTCGTACTTACTGCGGAGATAATTCTTGACCATGTATGAGAGCAGGATCAATTTTTTTCTAATTAATAAATATTACGGAAGGTTTGACGAGTTATCGTCAAAACTAACGCAACTCGAATGGTTTTTTTTGCCGGATTCCGGCGCCTTTTTCGTTCCTCGAGATTTCAGCGGAATTCGATAAACGATTCTGAACGATCAGCGGCTCCGAAACCGATTTTATTCATTTTTGATCACGAATTTGGCAAAATCTGGAGATTTTTGCAGTTTTCTCGATTTTTGGAGATTTTTTCAAACTTTCTCGAGTTCTCGAGAATTTTCAAGTTTGATACGATTGTTTTGCTCTTTTTTTTGTATTTCCACAGGAAATGGGCAGGGCCAATCATCGGAACAATCAATTATCACGACGCGAGCAACACCGCGAGGATTTTTTTATATTTTTATTCACACACGTGATTTCCGAGCGAGAGTAAAGTCCTCGGAAATATTTCGCGTGGTTGCTCTGCCGGTGAGTCGCTCGAGCCGCAAAGAATGGCGAGGAGCGAGCGAGAGGGAGAGAGAAGGAAAGAAAGAGCGTGTAGGACGTGGATTCTTCTGTGATTCGGGTCAGTCGTCTCTTTCCTCGCAGTCTGGTGGACGATTTATCGCCGACGAGGATGAAATTTTACTCGCGGGCATCGGTTACGGTTCGTACCTGAAAGAGCAACATGAAATTCTTCCAGTTCGCAACCAACCGGTCGTCTTCTATGTCACATTAATTATATCATCGCGTCATTTTATTTCTTCGCTCTTGTCACGTTCCAACGTCCCGCAATTCTCTTGTTTACTTCACCGATCAAGTGTTTTTTCTGTGACTCTCTCTGCGCGATCGTGCACCGTCAAAAACAACTCAAAAACAACCAAAAGACTCAACCAGTTCGAACCTTTCAAACTCCCGATGGACGCGATGGCCAAGAACAACTATACCATGTAATGAACGTGAACATTTTTACACAATTTTTCTAGTTCGTATACATTTTTTTTCAATATTCGCAAATCCTTCGAATTTACCAAAACTCACTTTTTTTTTAAGTTCGAAACATTTTTACTCACGTTCCTGCGAGTCCAAAATCAGACTTTTGTGAAGAAATTTATTTCTCGTTGATGAATCGAAGATTTTCTTTTACTTTTTTTTAGTTCGTGCGCACATTTTGGAAAATTGATTAATGAAAGTTTAAAACATTTTTACTCACGTTTTTGCGAATCCAATTCCAGGAAAAACTTTATTTCTCGTTAATGAATCGAAGATTTTCTTTTACTTTTCTTTTATCGTTCTAAATTTTAGTTCGTGCACATTTTTTAAAATTGATTAATGGTTTTTGCGAATCAAATTGCAGGAAAAACTTTATTCCTCGTTGATGAATCGAAGATTTTCTTTTACTTTTCCTTTACCGTTCTATATTTTTAGTTCGTCCACATTTTTAAAATTGATTAATGACAGTTTAAAAGATTTTTACTCACGTTTTTGCGAATCAAATTCCAGGAAAAACAAATTTTTGACGAAAATCTTTATTCCTCGTTAATAAATCGAAGATTTTTTGCTTCTGCTGATATTTTATCGTTCTCTATTTTAATTGGTGCATATTTTTCAAATTTCATTCAAGAATCGATCGAATTTCCCAACACTCACTTTTTTAAACTTTAAAACATTTTTAATGGCATTTTTACAAATCGAATTTCAGGAAAAACAAACTTTTGTGCAAAAATTTTATTTCTCGTTTTAAAAATTCGAAGATTTTCTGCTTTTGCTTGTACTTTATCGTTCTTAATTTTAGTTCGTGGATATTTTTTAAAATTCATTCACGAATCGTTTGAATTTATCATCGTTCACTCCTTTTAAGTTTAAAACATTTCTGCGAATGCAATTTCAGGAAAAACAGACTTTTGAGAAAAAAACTTGACGTCTCGTTGAAAAATCGAAGATTTTCTGCTTGGCTATAGAAATCGAGCACGTCTTGGCATCGTTTAGTCCTATTGTTCGTTGTATTTTTGGCTCGACTGTCGCGCATAATAACCGACGAGATTTCCGACGACTCGTCGATTCCGCGGGCCCAAAAATGCCCGAGGATTTTGACAAGTTTAATGGGAATTGTCTAAAATGCCAAAACCATGAAAATTCGTTTCAGAAAAATTGGAAAACGTGTTCGCGGTGAATCTGGGAAATTCCGAAATTAGAAAAATCAAGCGTAACACGCTGATGACCATCAAAAGCGAATTAACTCGTTGTTGCTTTCACATTTGAGGCGTGCGAAAAAATGTGAAAGGGAAAAAAACGAGTGACAACTCTCGCCTAGACAGAGTGACTGAGAATTGGAGAGCGACGGGATGAGAAAAAAAATGAAAAGCAACAGATATTTCAGGTTCGCGCGTAACGCCCGGAAATTTACCGCATTCTCCGATAAATGTTACGGAAATGAGAAACCGCGCGTCGACACGTGTTTACACGTTTTTTTCGCAACAACAACGAAACAGATTTTCGGACCTGCCAAAACTAACGAGAATTTTTTTTTTTTTTTAATTCAATGACAATAAATTTGATTTTTATTGCCATTTGTGAGACTTTTTCATCGAATATTTCGCACGTTTTTTAAAACCGATAAACGATCAAATTTCTGGCAAATTTTCCGATTTTTCTATTTGACATTCGGGCTTTTCCGAGGGGAAATCTATTTGGGGAAATAAGCGTGAAGATAGTTAGCGTTGGCTTGGCAACACGAGCACAAACACGGCAAGTTGAGGTATTTGTAAATTTGTGCTCCATCATAACGGTAATTGTGGCTTTATGACTGACAGCTTGATTTTTTTTTTAATCATGGGTCAGTACGACTGCATAAGCGAAACGTCAAGCACGTAATCTCGCAAACTTCTATTTTGCTCCTTTGAATTACGATCCAAAGATACAAGAAATTATTCTATGTCAAAATTTGTGTGTGTTTAAAAAATGCTTATCGATCATTGGCAAGCTAAAGATTCGAGTGACAAGTACGTGAGGAAAAACAAATTACTCAAAAATCCAACGACGTCGTTACGACGATTTTTCGTTCAATTGTGACATTAGCGACTCATCAAAAATTCTCTTCGTGTTTCATTCACGTTCGCGATGACATTCATTTTCATTTTTCTACAATTCTTCCCTGTAATTTCGCTTGAATTACAATTTTTTCGTTTTTTTTCCTTTTTTTTTTTTTTTTAATAGTCTTGGGAATGTTTGCTGCTCCTGACAAAACCGGACGTTCCGAATCCTCGATCACTATCTATCGCGCCGCTGTCGTCTTGCATAATTCAAACGACCATACTGTTTCCTGTCTTGCTTGTGCTACACATATTGCTAATAGAGTTTACGTCGCAACTTTGACCTTAACACATTTCGATGTAATCAAGGTTCTTCAATTAATTCGAGCAACGCGTTCCGGCCACTCGTTCGTGACTGTCTTGACAATTCGTCGCGAGCATCGTGTGAGGCAATTTTCGGCAACGCAACAAATTTCTATCGAGTCTCAACGATTCAGGAGTTGGTGAATTTTTTCAAACGTGCCCAAGCAAACTAAATTTTGATTGCATTTCAAATTTCGTGCGATTCTGCCGAGTTTCCGCGACGAACGATCTGAAATTTGAAGAAAAAACTCTGGATTCGCGCGTTTTTGCCAAAAAGTAGAAAAATTGATGAAATTTTGATTATTTTCGGAAATTTATGAGTTTCCTTGGAAAAAAAATTTATAAAATTTATCGAGAGCGTTCGTGAATTTTTTCAAACGTTCCCAAGCAAACAATTTTGATTGCATTTCAAATTTCGTGCGATTTTTGCCAAAAAGTAGAAAAATTGATAAAATTTTGATTATTTTCTGAAATTTATGAGTTTCCTTAGAAAAAAAATTTATAAAATTTGTCGAGAGCGTTCAAGAATTTTTTCAAACGTGCCCAAGCAAACAATTTTGATTGCATTTCAAATTTCGTGCGATTCTGCCGATTTTTCGCGCCGAACGATCTGAAATTAGAAGGAAAAAAAACTCTGGAATCGCGCGTTTTTGCCAAAAGTTAGAAAAATTGATGAAAATTTTGATTATTTTCGGAAATTTATGAGTTTCCTTGGAAAAAAAAATTATAAAATTTGTCGAGAGCGTTCGTGAATTTTTTCAAACGTTCCCAAGCAAACAATTTTGATTGCATTTCAAATTTCGTGCGATTTTTGCCAAAAAGTAGAAAAATTGATAAAATTTTGATTATTTTCTGAAATTTATGAGTTTCCTTAGAAAAAAAATTTATGAAATTTATCGAGAGCGTTCAAGAATTTTTTCAAACGTTCCCAAGCAAACAATTTTGATTGCATTTCAAATTTCGTGCGATTTTTGCCAAAAAGTAGAAAAATTGATAAAATTTTGATTATTTTCTGAAATTTATGAGTTTCCTTAGAAAAAAAATTTATAAAATTTGTCGAGAGAGTTGATGAATTTTTTCAAACGTTCCCAAGCAAACAATTTTGATTGCATTTCAAATTTCGTGCGATTTTTGCCAAAAAGTAGAAAAATGGATAAAATTTTGATTATTTTCTGAAATTTATGAGTTTCCTTAGAAAAAAAATTTATAAAATTTGTCGAGAGAGTTGATGAATTTTTCCAAACGTTCCCAAGCAAACAATTTTGATTGCATTTCAAATTTCGTGCGATTCTCCCGATTTTCCGCGCCGAACGATCTGAAATTTGAAGAAATAAAACTCTGGATTCGCGCGTTTTTGCCAAAAGTTAGAAAAATTGATAAAATTTCGATCATTTTCTAAAATTCATAAATTTCTTTAGCAAAAAGATTTATGAAATTTGTCGAAAGAGAAAAAAAATGCGAGCCATCGTGCCATAAAGCTTTTCGTCATCCTCGAGGAATTTTCGACTTTGGTTGGCCAGTCGCTTTGTCGAGAAAACTGTGTAATCAAAGCGATCGCTCGAGTTTTATCAAGCCCAAGTCGCGAGCATTTGTATCGATAGATTGTATTACGTTGGAGCGTATTTACTACAGTGTTTATCATCGAAGCTCGGGTGTAGAGTCGTGTGCAGGTTTTCTCGATGAGACGATCGACCGAGCCAAGGGGAGAAGTGTCCAGGAAAGCGTGAGAGATCTGTCTCGAGTTGATATCTCATTTTTTTCTCTCCTTTTCCATTTATGTGCGAGCAGAGGGCTCGAGAGTCAAGTTATCTGGTCAAACAACGCATTGGACGTTCAGACATGCTACGTAGTCCTTACTTTTTGTTTATTTAACCAGTTCACTGGCGAGACACTTCTCAAACGTCTTGCCTACGAGTTCACCCTGTGCCCAAAGTTTTCTTCAACCATTAAAACCCAAATTCGTTCTCGCAGTCAGTGAAATTCTTCTCCGCAACCATCACACATTCCTCATTTCTTTAACCCTCGTTCGGCCTCAAATTTTCATCACTAACATTGCCCATTGCCATGATGGATGACGAGAAAATCAATCTGTGAGTTTTCTTTTCTTTTTTCTCTTTAATTATCGTCCATTCGTATCACGACTCGAAAATCTAAACGAACGAAACACAAAAACAAAATTATATTCCGAAATTCTCAAATTTCACGATCGTCAATCAAAATTCATGGGAAATGAGGGAAAAAGGAAAAATCAAAGAAATTCTTTCGTCGTCAATTCGCCAGAATTGTCGATTGAGAAAAATTCCAACAATTGATCAGGCGTGACCGAAAAGTTTTGTTTTCCTGGGTGACTAGCAGAGTGTGACGAAAATGTGAATAGCGATGGGAAAAATGTGACAAGAATCTGGCAACGATGACTCGATCGAAACTGACGAGCGTGATTAGCATTTTAGGAAAAATTCAGCGATTTCGCACAAGTTTGAAGAATTAAAACGATTCAGATCGATCGCCAGTAAATCGCGATTAAATCGCGTCAGCCTTCGGGACGTACCGTGTGCAACGGTGCGAGCAGATAACTCGCTCAATTGTGATTAGACACAACACGAACGGATTTGTGGGGAAAAAGAGCAAAAGCTCGTTAATTTCCTCTCGGAGGGCAAGATCAATGTTTCTTGCATCAATATCGCTCGCAATTACCGAAGTGTAAAGTGTGACCTTTACCATTCGGAAGTTCGAAGCGATTAGACGCCGCAGAATTCAGTCGTTTTTGTCGATTCCAAGCGATTTTATTAAATTATCAGAAATTTTTTTATTACGTAAATTACAATGTCCTCGGCCTCATTTGTTTCGTGCAAAAACGATACGGATCGACCTTAACTTAATCACCGCTGCTCCAATTGTTGCCGCAACGCTGATTGGCCAATTCGCGTCTATTTTCCTGCGAATTCATAAAGACATTGAAATTTTTATTAAAAAGATTTGAAATTTTCAAAAAATTTCATTTCAGCACAAATTCACGAGCTTCTGGATTGACTTTTGTTCCTTTTTCCCTTACGATCCAGCTGGGAGTTCAAAAAATTCCAATCACTCGCTAACGACTTGGTTCCTCGTTATTTTGACAAGAAAATTCGTTCTCGCCTCGTCTAAATGCAAAAGCTCAAATTTTCGGGCTCATTGGCCAGTCTCGCGTTGTGGAATTTTGCACTATCGAGAACGGAACTCTCGTGCATTGCGAGGAGACCGAGAGAAACTCGCGGACTGTACTGATAAGGAAAAATGCAACAGACGTTGCCTTCAGCACGAGGCAACTTTGCCATTGTAAACACTCTCGTTCATACGTCATGAAAGATGTTTAGTTGTAGAGTGCAGCACATGGAAATGGCACGCACGAGGTTCGATCGTTTCCGATTAATTGCAAAACGTTGAAATGTCCAAAAAATGTTCGTCTCCATGGGAATTCCCAGAGAACCGAAAAAAAAGTTTCTCCTGACGTAATTTTCGCGGTGATCGATGCACGAGCTAAAAATCTCGAGAGAGGCAAAAGAAAATGAAAAATTTGTAATTGCAAAAGGGAGTGTGACGTCACTTTTTTTTCATTCAACCATATTTTCGTGAATTCATTGACTGAGTAATATTCGGTAATGAAAAACCCGTTTCGATAATTATACACCGTTGAACGCTAATGAGCTCGTTACAGCAAAACCGGATTTTATAGAAATAAAATTAATAAGTATTGAGGAGACCTTTAACGTGCAGTGCTGTGGAGAAATTGAATTAAATGGCTTTGGCGTCATGATTCATTCCAACGATTTGAGGATCCTCATGACAGTTTCCCAATACTTTTGGAATTTGAACGAAAAATCAATGAAAAGTCCGGGAAATTTTGAGCTTTTCTCGTTGACATCGAGCCCGCCAGGGCGATAATTTGCTGGATGAGAATTTTATCAGAAATTTGATCGAAAACCCCATGAAAAGTCCGAGAGATTTCGAGCTTTCTGGATAAAATTTCATCAGTAATTTGAACGAAAACCCAATGATTAAAAATCCCATAAAATTTTGGTTTTTTCTCGCTCTTATGGAGCTGGCCAGGGCGAAAATTTGCTGGATCAAATTTTATCCAGTAATTTGAATGAAAATCCATCGAAAAGTCTGAGAAATTTTGAGCTTTTCTCATTGAAATCGAGCCGGCCAGGGCGATAATTTGCTGGATGAGAATTTTATCAGAAATTTGAACAAAAACCCCATAAAAAGTCCGAGAGATTTCGGGCTTTCCGGATAAAATTTCATCAATAATTTGAACGAAAACCCAATGATTAAAAATCCCATAAAATTTTGGGCTTTTCTCGCTCTTATGGAGCCGGCCAGGGCGAAAATTTGCTGGATCCAATTTTATCCAGTAATTTGAATGAAAATCCATCGAAAAGTCCGAGATTTTTTGAGCTTTTCTCGTTGACATCGAGCCAGCCAGGGCGATGATTGTCTGTGGCTAGAATTTTATCAGAAAAGGAAATGCTGCAAGGAAACTCGAGCCTAGCTCGAGTATTAAAAAAAAATGATAATAAAAGTGACAATCGAACGCGAATGACAATAAAACGTGAAAACATCCGGATGGTCGTGTCCGGTGATTCGAGGCGCGGAGTTTCGGATCGTAGAGATGCGGTTGGTGAAAGATTGAGAGAAGCAGAAAAGAGGGGGACGCAGAACGGACTAATGTTGCTCTCTCCCTCTCTCTCTTTCTCTGGTTTCTCATGTTGCAAGATCGCGGAGATCGGTCCGTGCGGATTCGCGGGGCACGGACCAGTTTTTCCGGATTCCTCGATGAGTCGCGATCTCGCAGGCTCGCGGTCTCGTTTTTCTTTTACTATGGACCACGCGGCAACGCAGAAATACATTGACTAACAATATCGTAACGTGCAGCCAAAAAGTTTTAGAGAATCTGGTCGCAGACGCGAAATATTTGGGCCTGCAGACTCAGCATGACGTCCAACTATACGAGGCTCGTCCTTGACGATTCTCCGATTCGTCGGGGATCGGCAACCTCGAAAAACTCACGCAACACGAGCCAACAGTGTAGCGAATCGAATTTCGGAAAAATCAAATCGGAGCAATTCACTAACGCGTCGGTAGCCATTTTTTCCATTTTTTGCTTCAGGAGAAATCTGCATCGTTATTTATAATTTCCATTATTATTTTATTAACCAACGGAGGCGCGATGATCAAAAATTTTGTTGAAAAAGATCGATATTTTGTTGGATACGTTAAACTAAACGTTTTTTCGAAAAATTACGAAAATTTTGTCATTTCAGCAAAAAACATTCTGGAAAATCTTTTCGGAAAGTAAATTTTTGTCATTCCAATTGTGAATTTTGCTGACAGTTCCGTTACAATGAAAAATATTGTCGAAATAACGAAAATTTTGAAATTATTCCAAAAAATATTTAGTTCGCTGTATTCAACAAAATATCGACGTTTTTTGACAAAATTTAATTTTCAGTGTCAAGTTCGCAACGTTGGGATCCACCGAAATATAAATTTTCTATCAATTTCTTGCTCAATTTCGAAAACCATAACGATTTACGCGCCGATTTTTGTTTTTTATCCTTAAAATAAATCGTTTTATCGTCCTGACCAAATATTCAATAAAAATCTCGAGCTCTACTCAAGAAAAAACGGAATTCCGTTGCATTCCAACGATGCAAACTTCAACGTCGTTCAGCCTCGAATATTATTGAACAGAATGCATGACTCTGAAGTTTGCAACGTTGAGATTCAACGAAAAATATTGTTTCTATCAAATATTTGTTGAATTTTGAAAAGCGTTGCTATTTTTCGTCTCGATTGAGTTTTTGGAACTCGAGACACGATCGTTTTATCGTCTGGGCCAAATATTGAATAATAATTACGAGCTCTGGTGAAGAAAAAACCGAATTTCGTTGCATTCCAACGATGCAAACTTCAACGTCATATTTTCTATCAAGTTTTTGCTCAATTCCGACAACCATAACGATTTACGCGCCGATTTTTGTTTTTTATCCTTAAAATAAATCGTTTTATCGTCCCGACCAAATATTGAAGAAAAATCTCGAGCTCTACTCAAGAAAAAACGGAATTTCGTTGCATTCCAACGATGCAAACTTAGTTATTGTGCAAGTCGCCCAGCCTCAGGTGCAATGATCTCGATCATCCTCGATCTTCGCGAGAACTTTGAAATTACGGGATTTTATTGATAAAGCAAGAAAATAATTGTGATGAAAAAGTCTGCTGGTGGGGGGATAAGAGAGAATCGTGAATCAAGGCCAACGCGGGCACAAGATCATCTCGGTCTCGCGGTTATTACCGTTATCTTGTGCACTCATAAGGCCCTCGCGATCGGTTGCGATCGATGATATAGAAAAACACGAAAAAATATCGATCCGCATGCGCCGCTGTTGCTTATTTACCGGCAATTATAAAAGCCAACGAAAAACAAAGCGATCGCTTCCTTATCGGAAATTCATTAATTTCACTCTCGTTGCAGTGGCGCATAAATAATCGCGAGAAATTAAATCGTTTCGATCGCCCAAACAAAATGATTGCATTCTTGCATGACGTTCCACTCGTTGACAAGAAAATTTATGTTTCCACTCTTTTTATCAATTTCCTATTGTCGTCCTTGTCGATCCCAACTAATCATTCTCATTCATTCATTATCTTCGGCCTCCGAATCCCCTCCTGCGCTTGAATATTGTAATCAAGTGCGAGCGATCGGAGCAAAAACGCAGACCCCAAGAAAAATCCTATTTCCGTCTCTTTCCACGTCGATTAAAACCAGAAAAAATCGTAAAATCGCAAACTCTCCACACAACTCAAAACGCCACAGAGATTTTTCAAGGATTTTCCCATAATTTCATGAAATTTTCGTTCCGAGTACTTTGGGCAAAATATTTTGAAAGAAAATCTCAACGAAAATTCAATTTTGTCAAATTTTTTTTTTTATTTTGGGATGATTTCAAAATTTTCGTTATTTCGACGATATTTTTCATTGTAACGGAACTCTCAACAAAATTTACGATTGGAATGACAAAAATTTACTCTCCGAAAAGATTTTCCAGAATGTTTTTTGCCGGAATGACAAAATTTTCGTATTTTTTCGAAAAAAACGTTTTGTTTAGCGTTTCCAACAAAATTTTCTTTTCAGTGCAAGTTCCTCAAACCCAAGCAATGAAAATTGCAGGAAAATCGCTTCTTAGAAATTCTCCAAATCCAGAATTTTCCAATTGATCGAATTTTGTCGATTAATTTTTTTTTTTGGAGACCGCAAATTAAACGCCAATTCGTCACATTAATTGGGATTGAAATTTTTGGTAACGATCGTGTCTAAAAACAGGAGATTTCCGCGTTGTAGACCGCAGGACAAAAAACTATATGGAACGGAGACATTACGTGACTTGGGAATACTTATCACGTAGAGCAATAAATACAAAGCTCGATCGGGTGCCAATAGCGATCCCTCCTTAATATATCAATCGAAATGTCTATGTTATATATATAGAGAAACAATTTATCCCTTCTTGATGATTAAATACGGTTCAGTATCGAGTTATCCATCGTCTAGGTTGCCTGAGTTTCTGTCTCTGGTAAGAATCGAGTGCCCCTTGCAAGATCGTGTTCCTCGGGCTCTGTGTGTGTCGCAGAGCGACAGTTTATAAAATCGTTAGTGTCGATAGAGGTTTGTTGAGTTGGAACAGTCTCGATCGACCGAACGTTCGACTCTACCAAACACGAGTCTTCGACGTGTTGGATCGATTGTTCCATTCGAAAGAATAACATGGAGTGAGTAATTGATAATTAACCAAGATAAATTGCGAGGGGTCAAAATGACCCGGTGTGTCAAGGGTCAATTTTATTCGATCGATTACGTGATTCGATCTGGCAGAAAAAACCGATCGATGTTTAATCGTTGCTGCACAAATTTGCATTCTGTTTTCAAATGTTCTTGGAACGCGCGATTATTTATTTTTTGCATCGCACTCGTCGATGCTCGCGACGTCAATTTTTTTTTTTGCTTTTTTTTTTTGCCTGGGATCGATTTTGATAAGGACATTTTTGTATTCGGAATTTCGAGGCCTCATTTTTAATGATTTCGAAACTTCGTTGCATCATTTTTGTCAACGATTATTATTGTAGCAGATATTGAGCTCGCTTGAGACTCGATAGAATCGTATTTTGCGCACGGTTTGTTGCAACGATAAATCACAAAGTGTAGCAGGATCGGAAACGGCAGAATCATCTTGTGATAAGCGAGTGAAATCACGATTGTCAATAAATTCTCCGATTCGCCATTCAGTAAAACATTCGGTATAAATAAATAATTATGCTGAAGTTTGCAACGTTGGAATGCAACGAAAAATATTTCATTTTATTGTTGATTCGTTCAATTTTCAATGTCATCCAAATTTTTCGAGCCAATTTGCTTTTTGAATGGCAAAAATCGATCATTTTATCATCGTAATTCAATTTTTTATTTAAATCATTATTTTTGCCGAATATAAAAAAGAATTTCGTTGCATTCCAACGATGCAAACTTCAGAATCATAATAAATAATGAAATTCTGATTGAAGCGAGTGAGGGAATGGAATCGAGAAAATTAATTGGAATTCGATCAATTTCAAGCTATAGAAACGAGTCTTTTTTTTTAATTGAATAAACGAGAAGCGATCGGCTCAGAAAATTCATCCGTAAGAAAAGAGAATCGTGAATTTAATTCGCAGTAAATTCCTCAACATTAATCGAGCTCCAACACTGAAAATTCAATTTTGTCAAAAAACGTCGATATTTTGTTGAATCCAGCCAACTAAATATTTTGGGACAATTTCAAAATTTTCGTTATTTCGACAATATTTTTCATCGTAACGGAACTGTCAGCAAAATTTACGATTCGAATGACAAAAATTTACTTTCCGAAAACGATTTTCCAGAATGTTTTTTGCTGGAATGACAAAGTTTTCGTGATTTTTCGAAAAAACGTTTAGTTTAACGTATCCAACAAAATATCCATCTTTTTCAACAAAATTCTCTTTTCAGGACTCGGAAACAATCGAATCGACGATTGATTAAAGAATAAAAATAATTCACAAACCAGCCAGAATTTGTATTCGAAAATCATACAATCTGCAACTCTACCGTCTCGCTATGAAATAAACATCAATCTTCGAGCGCTCGAATTCAAATGAACTGGCGGTTTACGTTCTTCCGGAGTTTCTCGATACGATATCGTCCTGGATTACTACGAACGCTAATATTACAATAAATATTGCAAGTGTCGCGTATTCTCGATAACGCACCGTCGACACTGATGCAATTGAATAATTCATGCACGCGCGATTCTCACAATCTCATTAATGTCAATACGTTTTTTATTTTTTTTCGCTCCACGTTTGCATTTTATTTGCAGCGTCGATTTTTGTTTTACAGGCAAAACAAACGAAGAAAATTGCTACTCCTCATTGTTCGTCTCGCCTCGCGAAGGCGCGCGGTTAAAAAACAAATTTTTCATTGTTCGGTCCTCGACGAGACAGCAATTTCATTTCAATGTCAGGACAATCGAGTCACAATGGACGAGCTTCATGGACTTTGCATTGAAAAATACAAACTAGCCTTGTATTTATTCTTGTTCGATCTTTTCCAAGCTCCGATTCTTATCTCGGGTTTTTTCTCATTATCCTCAGGTTCAAGGATCAATCTGTCTTTGGATACGGCACGAGTATCCCTCCGAACAATAACGAGACACAGGACTCTGATAACTCTTCGAAAAGAGTGATTTTTTGTGTACATGGAAAATTGTCGGGATGCTGCACAGTCGTCAAGGGCCTCGGGAGCGACGAAGTTCCTTCGGATTACGAGAAAAATCCTAATCACTGTGAGTCTCGATAAAATTCAATTTTTTCACTGCCAAAAAAGTTGCAAATATTTTCATGAATTCGAGGCAACGAAAAAAGATTTTTAAACCCCTTTCCGGAAAATTAAAATTGGGAAACTCCTTCGGATTAGGAAAAAATCCAAATCTCTGGGAAGTCTCGATAAAATTTTATTTTTTCCTTGCCAAAAAAGTTGCGAATATTTTCATGAATTTGGGGCAACGAAAAAAGATTTTGAAACTTCTTTCCGGAATATTTTAACTTGGAAATTTCAATGTCGATCGCGCTGGTCTCGTAATTTAATAATTTGATTAAATTTCAGTCGAGGATCATTGTCACAGGGACAGGGACGAGGCGATCGACAAAAAAGCCCGAAAAAAGTTAATAATCGCCTGTGTATTATGTGTAATTTTCATGATAGCCGAAATAGTTGGTAAGTCGAGAATTTTTGATGAAAGAATTTCAAGAAATTTGAAATATTTTTCCAACTTCCGGATGGTGAATTTTTTTTTTTTTTTTTCTTGCGTAGGTGGCGTTCTTTCCAACAGTTTGGCGATAGCGACAGACGCTGCACACTTGCTCACGGATTTTGCGTCGTTTCTCATCTCATTGTTCTCGATATGGGTGTCTGCGAGGCCTGCCACGAGAAAAATGCCCTTTGGCTGGTATCGTGCCGAGGTAATGAGTCACGCGATTCCTCAAATTCGAACCGAGCACGTTGAAAGGAATTTCGATCCATAAACAACATTGATGCACAACATTTTACAGAACGACTTGAAATTTACTCAATTTCTGTTCTTTGCAAAATTCTGTTCATTTAAAAACACTGAACATTGACATTGATCGATTTTTTACGACTCTGAAGTTTGCAACGTTGAGATTCAACAAAATTTAAATTTTCTATCAATTTCTTGTTCAATTTCGAAAACCATGACGATTTACGCGCCGATTTTTGTTTTTTATCCTTAAAATAAATCGTTTTATCGTCCTGACCAAATATTTAATAAAAATCTCGAGCTCTACTCGAGAAAAAACGGAATTTCGTTGCATTCCAACGATGCAAACTTCAACGTCGTTCAGCCTCGAATATTATTGAACAGAATGCGTGACTCTGAAGTTTGCAACGTTGAGATTCAACGAAAAATATTGTTTCTATCAATAATTTGTTGAATTTTGAAAATCGTTGCTATTTTTCGTCTCCATTGAGTTTTTGGGGCTCGAGACACGATCGTTTTATCGTCTGGGCCAAATATTGAATAATAATTTCGAGCTCTGGTGAATAAAAAACCGAATTTCGTTGCATTCCAACGATGCAAACTTCAACGTCATCGATTTTTCCATTTTTTATGAATTTTTTTCCTTCCTGCATAATTAAAGAATTTAGAATAGAATTTAATAAGAAAAATGTACAGTATGAATGCAATTGGAAAAAATTTTTTTTGTTTCTCAAGGTCATCGGGGCTCTGACGTCCGTCCTGTTAATTTGGGTGGTGACAGGAATCCTATTGTATCTTGCAGTAGAGCGAGTAATTCATGAAAACTTTGATCTCGATGCAGGCATCATGCTCATCACATCGGCGGTCGGTGTTGCCGTAAATCTCATGTAAGTTTTCCATCATTGTCAAAAAACGTCGATATTTTGTTGAATACAGCGAACTAAATATTTTGGGATAATTTCAAAATTTTCGTTATTTCGACAATATTTTTCATTTGTAACGGAACTGTCAGCAAAATTTACGATTGGAATGACAAAAATTTACTTTCCGAAAACGATTTTCCAGAATGTTTTTTGCTGGAATGACAAAATTTTCGTGATTTTTCGAAACAAACGTTTAGCTTAACGTTTCCAACAAAATTTCGATCTTTTTCAACAAAATTTTCTTTTCAGTGTAGGAATTAATGATTTATTTGTGTAGAATGGGACTGACCCTCCATCAGCATGGTCATAGTCACGGTGGTGGACACGGCCACAGTCACAGTCATGGCAAAGCTTCCGATTCTCATGGAAAAGAGGACAAAACGAATATAAACGTGCGAGCAGCCTACATCCACGTTCTCGGTGATTTTATTCAGAGCACCGGCGTGTTTATCGCCGCGTTGATAATTTATTTCGAGGTGAGAATGAAATTTTTATCAATTTTTTTTAGAAATAACATTTTTTTGGGAATCGTGCAATTTTTTAATCGATTCATTCGCTCGCAGCCAAGCTGGAGAATCGTGGATCCTATTTGTACGTTCCTGTTCTCGATCCTCGTGCTTTTCACGACCATCACCATAATTAAGGACGTAATGAACGTTCTCATGGAAGGAACTCCAAAGGGTTTCGAATATTCCGAAGTGGAAACGACTTTCATGGGAATTCCCGGAGTTGTCAAGGTCCACAATCTCCGAATGTGGGCTCTGTCCCTCGACAAGACTGCGCTCTCGGCTCATTTGGTTATAAGTGAGTAAAAAATATGGAGAAAAAAAAATTCGTGGCTGTTTGTCAAAATTTTCGACTCGAACGTAAATTGCGACTGCGAATCAGAATTTTAATCACTCCATTTATCGCCCCATCGACACAATTATGCAAAATTGTTTACCGCACGAATGCAAATTCGAAAATTGCTGAAAAAAAATTAATGTCATTTTTTTTTTTTTGCAAATCGTTGCAGCTCCGGGCTCCAGTCCTCAGGACATTTTGCGGACAGCAACGAGAA
The DNA here is from genome assembly GCA_037043255.1 of Diadegma fenestrale. Classification (NCBI taxonomy): domain Eukaryota; kingdom Metazoa; phylum Arthropoda; class Insecta; order Hymenoptera; family Ichneumonidae; genus Diadegma; species Diadegma fenestrale. Next base: position 14,886,708 of record CM073317.1, read on the forward strand.
ACATTCACGATCGTTACAGTTTCTTCGAGATGACGTTGCAGATTGAAGAATTTAATGAGAAAATGGAAAACTGCAAACAGTGCAAATCGCCGCCACAGTGAATAATGAAAAGCACAAGTTTTGTGTCGATTTTTGTAAATACGACCAGTCCAGTTTATCGAGTATTTGTATACGATCGGTATATCGATGCATTTCAACCTCCTCAGCATGTTGGTGCTAATTTCTTTGTGTCGTTAACTATTTTTTGTCAGAGACAATAAAACGAAATGCTGAGGAGATTCCAATCGAGGGATTCTCCGTGAACCAACACTGAAAATAAAATTTTGTTGAAAAAGATGGAAATTTTGTTGGAAACGTTAAACAAAACGTTTTTTTCGAAAAATCACGAAAATTTTGTCATCCCAGCAAAAAACATTCTGGAAAATCTTTTCGGAAAGTAAATTTTTGTCATTCCAATCGTAAATTTTGCTGACAGTTCCGTTACAAGGAAAAATTTTGTCGAAATAACGAAAATTTTGAAATCATCCCAAAATATTTAGTTCGCTGTATTCAACAAAATGTCGACGTTTTTTGACAAAATTGAATTTTCAGTCAACAATTTGCCACCGTTAGACTCAATTATTTCGTTACTTTGTACTCTAACGATAAGTCGATTAATAATCGTGTGAATTAATTTAAGTCGTTGTTACGTAAGGATGAATATTCTGAGCATGGAACGTTTTTTTTGTTCCATAATTATTAACAATTTTGCACAACCGAAATTGCAAAATCAGGGACTCCAAATTTGGAGATTTTTCCATTTTCCCCTGTCGTCACGTTCATTTTGTTGTCAATTATGAGTTTGTAATTTGTAAAAATGCCCAAAACTTATCGACGTTGTTCGGAATAAATTTTCGAATTTTCAAATATTTTTGTTTTCCCGCCCTTTTACGCTAGTTCCGTTTTTCGACTGTAGAGCGCGACCTCGATCGACAGCGCCGCAGTGGCCGCGGTCGGTATTAATCGGAGCCCAGAAAAAAAACACCGCCAAGCGCGCCCTGTTTTACCATGCAAAACTCCGTTTACCGTTCGTTGATAAAAAAACTGTCGGCGCCAGGCCGAATCATGAGACATCGGAAATAGTTACGACACTATGCAAATTCGCGCCCATAAAAAATTCTGAACGTTTTCCTTCGTAAAGTTCACGTTGTACGTTCGTAAATAATAAAATGTTGAATAAAATGAAAACTGATATTTTTTTATTTACTACAAAAAAAATTCGCACTCGCGTGCATTTAATTATCGAAATAATGAATGAAAAACGCATTTTCGGCCTTTCGTGAAAATGAAGATTTTCTATAGAAAACTTGCGAAAAATATTATCAGAAATGTGACGAGAAAAAATCGAATGGAGAATTCTGTGGATTTTCCCACGTGTTCATAAAACTCGCTCATCGCGATTGGAGGGTCGTGTGTGTGCAAAAAAGAATTGGTATAGAAATGCGACCGGAAGAGCGAGCCAGCGGCTGTGTCATTGTGCTCTTTAAGATTCTACAGCAGATGTGGCGTTAGCGAAAGTTCCCGAGGGCGATTTTCTCGCGGCGAAAGAGAGAGAGAGAGAGAGAAATGAGTTTGTCAAATAGAAATAAGCGGTCAAGCACGTAAATCGAGTCTCCACTAAAAATTCGTAGGCCCCGAGCAAACATTTGACATTGAAATTCCCGATGCGCGCGACGTGTTTACGCTAAACACGGCCGCCATCGATAAACAAACGGGCGTAACTTGCTCTCGCAGCTTCGCCCTCAGAAACTCGCGCCCGCGCCTTCTTTTCGCATTTTCTTGTGCAAACTCGAAAAAGTGACAGTGTGTACAAAGACTCTGACGAATCGTATCGAAAACGAGTGAATATTCGACGTGAAAATAAACCGAAAAAACGAGAACAAATCTCAATGATAAATTTCTCTTTCTCCACTAAAATTTCGTTCCGAGAATACCGCGCGCGCGTTTTCGTCACTCTACCAAAGGCCCGCGCGCACCTCAACGTGATTTTGGACACGTGAACATTTTTTTCCTCCACAAAAACACACACGCAATAAACAAAGATGGCGGCTCGCTGCTCTGGCTTACATAAAAATAAAGCGGACACGAGGCTTGCATTGTTATTGAATCGGCTTTGGCAAAAATGTGCCAGGGCCGCTCGAAAATTTGACATTGACCGTAAAAACGAAGCAAAACATCGAAGATTCAAGAAAAAAATTAAACAAGTCCGTAAAATTGTTGGTTCGCTCTCGTTTTTCAAAATCTTTCCAACTTTTTCGGACTTTCAACTTAGAAAATTCAATTTCCCGATAAAAGACTCGAGAGATCGAGTCAATCGCACAGATTTTTCGTCACCCACGATTTCTCGAATTCCAAAATATATAGCCGAGACGTTTTTTTTTCGTTGGCGTCCATTTTATTCGGTGGACTTGTTTCGACGTGTTTGAAACGCCGTCACAAGTGTTCGAATCTCTCGCAAAGCACGTGTGTCGAGTTGGTGCATGCGTGCTTTTTTTTCGAGGCGTTCAAAACGAACGTGAAAGTTGTAATCCACATTGATGTTGGTACGATCGTAAAATTCCTGCTGAAATTTACCACCGGCCAATTTTCGATGATCGATTTAAAGAGATCGTATCACGAGCATGTTATTGAGGCTGACACACGTGGCTCGCGCCATCTTTTTTCTTCTCGCGCTGCCGAATAACGCGCAGACAAAGAAAGAGACACGAAAATACTCTCGAATAAGTGTTTGGAAAGAAAGTTGGAGCGTCCGTTCCGAGACACACGAAATGTGCAAGTAATGAGGCGGTTAAACAAAAGCCACTGTTAATTCATTGTCCGTCAAAATTGCCGCGGAATTTGCATCAATTACGACGCTCAATGGAAAACAAAACGAACCGACTCGTTTTTTTCGTCCACCTCGTCGCTGCTCCCGAAAATATTTGTAGGTTAGAAAACGATCAAATAAACATTTCGGAGTGTTCCATTTATTTTTCCCATCACCAAAAATCCTTTTCCACCCAATTTTCCCCATGAAATTCGTCCTTTTTCGCTGTGAAGCGTCCCAAAAAAAAAAAAATCGAAATTCCGATCTCCCGTGTAAGAGGAAAAAAAACGATTCTTCCGGGTTGCCAACAATATAATCGATCTCGACGGTCAAGGTCAAATGGGACGAAAAAAAAATTCCATTGAATCAAAATTTTTTCGGGAATCAAAAATAATTCGAAATTATCATTCAAAATTGGAATTTTGAGAAGAAAAATCGTAATAAATTCGGGAAAATTGGCAGCGAAAATTCTGCGACTGAAAACGAAGTTTTGGCGGTTTTTTTTTCGCGAAATCATTTCCGGATTATTATTTAAGGAGACACGAGGCTGAATTTGATTTGATGTAGAAATTTTTGTCCATTTTATGCAAAAATAAAAAATTCATTGGAACTGACGCGTGCGTCATCGTTTGAGATTTTATCAATAAAACATCCGATGGCTATTCAGGATTAGTTGCTTTCTATTGAAATTAACGAAAGAGTGTCAGTGACATGGAAATACCGGATTTAGATGTGTACACATGAGCTATATAGATACGTAAATAACCGAAAATCAAGCCGAAAATATAAGCGTCACTTTGTAAAAGTATTGCCTGCTCCTCCGTCAACTCTCGCGATTTCGTGTACACGAGGGTACGACGATTGTGTATATATAGGGGTGCCCGAGAAAGAAAGCATTGCAGTTCGCTGGCGATCGTTGTTAGGTGAGCATCCAACTTTTTTTCATCATCGCTCGACAATACGCTTTTACGTGTGCGACGTCCTCATCTTCTCGGAGTTATTCTTCCTGTTTCGTTGTCCAACTTTCGGTTCGTTCCTCAAAATCCCTTTTTTTCTCGCTAAAAGTGTTATCGGTTTTTCGTTTTTTTCATTAAGTGACATACATTTTCTTTAATTGGAGTTTTTTAAAATATTTGTTCTCGTGGCCAAACTGGCTCGTCAACTTCGTAAAGTTGACGAATTTATTTTTTCCCCTAGTCGCTTTTTATTATGAGTTGCTCTCGGGTCGATAATTTGAAACATTTTTTTGAGTCTTTAACGAATACTTTCAGGTTTTGAATTTGGGTTTCAGACTTTGAAAAAAGTAGGGAATTGAGAAAAATCTTAAGGAGGTTCCGCTATGGCGCAGGGAATAACGAATCAAGTGAGGCACAATTCTCAAGAAAAAATGACGATCTGCTTTTCGTTTAGCGAGCGATCCGTTGCCAAACTCCTAAAAAATGAGATTTTCCGAGCATTCTGTCGATTTTAACTAGAAATATCTCCTCCAAACATTCGGTGACCCCGCTATTTTTTTTATTGATTCGGAACCCTTGGAGTTTTTTTTATAAATTGAGATTTTAATACGCGTTTTATCTAATCGCGAAGTATTTTTAGTATTTTTCTGATTTCGTAAGGGTAAGAAATTTGCGTAAAGCCAAAGTTGAATCAAGTGACTTTCGACTTGGAAAATATTTAGTAAAACTTTGTTGACTTGGGACGATTTTGAAGGAGATTAAAGTTTGCTGCCTAAATAACAAAATATTTCGTTTTCAGATTTTAATCGAATTATCGCTCTATTAACGGAACCTCCTTAATTACGTCCTTTCGTTTCGAATCGATATTTGTCTGTTCTGAAGTTTTCCCAAGCAACTTCAACGAAGCTGAGATTTTTTTTGTATTTTTTCAAATTGAAAATCGATGTGAAGCATGAAACGATTTCTGGAAAGTTGAACGGTAAAATTCCGTAGATTTCGAATTGTAATTGAGGAAGAAAAATTTATGTGGGAAGCTGAACTCGACGGAATTACTTGGTGGAATGTCGGACAGGAGACTCTTTGGAAATCTTTCCTGTTCGCATCTCGTACTCGCGCAGTTCACACAGGTCCGAAACGACCTGCCATTGACAATGAATATTTTATGGGTCATGGGGTTTTAAATAACTTGTAATAAGTACAGTCACTGTGAAAAGTGATGTCGATTAAAAGGAAAAAGAAAAAAACCGTAAAACGATCTGTTTCGTAAGGCGAAGAAAATTTTAGAGTTCAATGGACCAAAAAAGTTTGAAAAATATTCTTGAAATTCAAGTTTTTGATGAGTTCATTCACCAATTTTGTGAGGAATCCGTAAAAAAAAACTTCGAATCCATAAGTTCGTACTCATTCCCCTGGACCGCGATTTTTTCGCATGATTCACGTAAGAAATGTTGGAGGAAGGAAAAAAAAGTTGTCCAAAGAAATTACATCGAGTGTGCCATGAAAAATATTTTTTTCAAGTAGTGACCAAAGTCCACACCCACCCCGAGTACAAATCGGGCGTCAAACCGGTTTTAAAGAAAGTGGCTCACCTGTACAGGGCTCGGTCAAGCAAAAACCATTTTTTCGACGGTACATCCGATCGAATTTTCTTTTTTCTCATCAAACGTCGTCGCGGTCGTGAAATCTCGCATATTGTACTTCACATTGACCGAAACTGGTTTAGACACCGGTTCAGCGATCTTTCCTCCAAGAAATCGAAGACATTTAATATTTCACTCCAATTCGCGAATTTTAATCACGAAAAACGTCGCCTGGTCCCTTCACCTCCTGTCGATTTTCACACCTTTTCATCATTAGTTGCAATTAATCAAGTTCCGATTGATTTTAATTAATCAATTTTATATTTTTATATCATTAATCAAGGATTTATTTAATTATCTTTCGATTAATCATGGATAAAAAATTACTAATTAATTAGTAATTAATTAGTCGTTTACAAATTAATAAATTACTAATTAGTAATTAGTTATTTATTCACAATTGATCAGTAATTTACTAATTAGTAAAAAATTACTAATTACTAATAAGTAAAAAAATTACTAATTAGTAAATTACTAATTAGGAAATTACTAATTACTAATACTTACAAATTACTAATTAGTAAATTAATAATTACGAATTATAATTAATAACAATTACTAATTACTAATTAATTCGTAATTTTTTATTCATAATTAATTGGAAGATAATTAATCAAAACCTTGATTAATTATATAAAAATATAAAATTACTAATTAATTAGTCATTATTATTAGTACTAATCAATTAGTTACTAATTAATTTACTAAATAAATTAGTAAGTTAGTTAGTAATTAATTATTAATTATTTATTCACAATTAATTGAAAGATAATTAATGAAAACCTTGATTAACGATATAAAAATCTAAAATTGATTAATTAAAATCGATCGGGACTTGATTAATTACGACCGTCAGATTCGGTCTCCATGGATGATCAAAAATCACTGGTTGATCCATGTCAATTCATTTTTTTTTTTTTTAATAATCTTCATTTTCTTTATTTTTGGTTTTTTTTTTAGCGGAGAAACGAAATAAAAATGTTGGGCTTCCTTGCACTGAGTGCTCTGATCGCAGTTGCGTCGGCACAATTCCAGCCTCAACCTTCTGCAGCGAGAATATTGGAGCCACCGGTACCGGCTCTCTGTGCACAAAGTAATTATAAACTCCTTCATTTATTTTAAAGAACTTCCAGTCAAATAATTCAATTGCCTGACGATCGTCTGTGATATTTCATAATTAGAGGAGCCCAGAATTATGTTTTGTGTGGTAAAAACAACAAACGCAGCCTATCGAATCGTGTACTCGTCAGAAACTGCACTTTGATAAAAAAAATCAACCATTCAGACAAATATTTGGCCTCAATTCGTCAGAAATCTCAGAACAGAGTTTCATGTTTTTATCATCTCAGCAATTATCGTGCTTTCATCGCTTCAACAATTAAATCGTCCATCGTTCGTCTACGTCAAGTTTTTTCCAAATAACTTTTTCATTTTTATAAACATAGTAGAAAAATTGATGTGGAACGGCGGGATAAGATTTTTATTTCAAAAACGCGGTTCGTGATCAGAGAAAACGACGAAAAGAAAGTGATTAATGAAAAATCTTTTTTGTGCAAGTCATTGCGACCAAAATTGTTGTTGTTTTGTTCCTGCCAAGTAATCATTAAGCAGGAATTCAATATTTTATGATAAAAAATAAAGAAAATGATTTTTTTTTCCTCATTTCGAATTTTTGGACTTTTTTTCAAATTTCCCGCGTAATTGTCGATAATTGAATTTCAAATTGCACGTCGTCGTTCGATCGTGCATCGTGGTTCGAGGCTTTTTAGTGAAATGTGATGAAAATGCATTGAGACTCGCTTGCAAGAATTTTTGTTCGGTAAATTCATTTCCTGTGTCGATAAAAAAAAAAAAGTTTGTAGTTAAAATGGAGAAAGTACAAAAGATGTTCGAGTGCGTAAAGTCAGAGCAGCTCGTTCGTTTATCACCATTTGTTTTCACTGCGCATCGATTTCCCCGCGGCAGCAAATGGATTTCCAACCACGATCCTTTTGTACGAGAAACAAAACGACTACGTGATACGCCTGGTCACGAATAATTCGCCTCTATCACCTACTTTGCCAATTAAGAGAAACTCAATTCTCTCTTCCTCCTCGAAACCCTATTAACATAAGAATTTGATGCGTGTCCCATTCTCAAAAGGAAAGTGTCACGAGAAACGTGTCCTCTAATATTGGGCGTTGGCCATCAAGACTTTTGGATCCTGGTCAACAAATTTTTCCTGCACTGAAAATAAAATTTTGTTGAAAAAGATCGAAATTTTGTTGGAAACGTTCAACTAAACGTTTTTTCGAAAAATCACGAAAATTTTGTCATTTCAGCAACAAAACACTCTGGAAAATCTTTTCGGAAAGTAAATTTTTGTCATTCCAATCGTAAATTTTGCTGACAGTTCCGTTACAAAAGAAAAATATTGTCGAAATAACGAAAATTTTGAAATTATCCCAAAATATTTAGTCGGCTGTATTCAACAAAATATCGACGTTTTTTGACAAAATTGAATTTTCAGTGTGCGATTCGGAGCTCCGGACAATTTTCCTCATCGTTTTTTTTTCACATTCTTGCAGTCGATTAAAATCTCGAATTTTTTTTCCACGTGATTAAATTAAATTCAGCAAATTTTTTGGTATTTTTTCCAAATATTTCGAGACTAGCAACAAAGTCCAAAGATTTACTCAAATAACTTTCGAGCAGCTTGACACGTCGATGGAAATTTCGAGTCTGCGGTGAGAGTAGAAAGAGAAAAAGTAGGGAAAAAAGAGACTGAGAATTTCGGTAATTCTGGTCACGCGTTTACACGAGGAGCCCGTTCGAATTATGAAACTTTCTTCTTCCGCATATGGAAAAGTCTCTCAATAAGCGATACGCCTCGCTTCGTGTTTTCAAGATCCGTTAGTTCGTCTTTCACGTCGGTGGCTCGGGCTCCTATGCCCGGGCCAATGGGTGTCTAGGTCGTGACTTCTCGTTGTAGGTCACCGAAGAATAAAACGAATAATTCATGAACGGCAAGTGGGAGAAAAAAAAACGAGCAAAACTTTTCGAAAATCAAAGTTTTGGCGATTTTTTTGTCAAGTTTTTCCGGAAATGGCAATAATTCGGGCTGAAAATTGGAATTGAAAAGTTTGCACTTTGTATTTCGACTGTAAAAGGCTCGGGCGCGAGCTCCATGACGTCCAGGAACGCGATAATCAGTGACAAACTTCCCTGCAATCTCGCGGTTTCGATTATTTCCGTAGGACGAAAAAAAAGTGTAAATATCGCATTGAAATTTCTCTTTCAAGTCGCCGAGTCGTTGATTGCACGATGGGGAAAAAAAAGGCAGCGATTGAGAGATAAAATGAATGTAATTAGGAAGATGTTTGCATGACACGAGGGAAGAGAACGATTTGTTGATATTTGCGGTTTCGGGGTTTACGATCTTCACAGACCGGCAATTATTACTCGAATCCTTTCATTCTTCGTTCCGTGTGCTCTTTCGCTTGCTATTTTCACACCCGCATCCATACGAGAGTGAAACTCTGATGGACGATGGACAAGATTGTAGAAATTCTGCGTTCAAGTGGGTCATGGGTAAAAAAAACATTATCGTGCATTATATTCTTCGTGTACGTTCGTAGGGACACGTCTCGGACAATTTCGCTAATAAAATTCAACGCTTTTGTTGCGAGGCAGTAAATCCTCCGGCCAAAGTCCTTGAAACTGTCCCTTACGCATCTCTTCGTGTCTTGAAATAGAAATCTTTAATCTTTCCTTTTAAAAAGTCTCGTAAAATGCTTATCTGTGTCGCAATAAATAAAGCAACGTTGACATTTCGATTTTATATGGAAAAAAGAGGCTCCTGTGTCATTTTTATTTGTTCCTGATAACCGAACGAGATAAAGATTTCCTAATCGAGTTAAAACAACTGGAAAATCCTGCTTGACCGATTTTTTCCTTTGCCCGGACGAAAAGTTCGAAATTTTTCATTTGATTTGTTAATTTTGTTTTTCATGATTTTTATATCGATTTTAATGCAATTCTGATTGGTTTTACTTTCAGGAACGATCCACGAGCGTTTCAATGGCAAAGGTTATTATTATTCGTGGGCAGATCCCCGAACCAATGGCCAAGAAATCGATTGGTTGTCGGCGAGAAATTTCTGCAGACAGAGATGCATGGATCTCGTCTCGCTCGAGACTTCCTCCGAGAATGAATTCATCAAGAGCCGAATCGTACAAAGTGAGCATTTCTTTATGTAGTAAAAGAAAAAAAAAATAACGTTGTTGGAAACGATTTTAATTTTGGAGGAAAAGAAAATTCGAAAATATTCACAATTTGGCGATTTTTTTCTTCTTATTATAAAAAATAATAATTTTTTTCTGAAAATTAACGTCTAAAAAACGTAAAACCATCAAATTTTCACAGTCTGGATGTGGTATGTACAAAAATATTGAAAAAAGAAAAAAATAACGGCGTTGGAAACGATTTTAATTTTTCAGGAAAAGAAAATTAACAAATATTCGCGATTTTTTCCTCTTATTGTGAAAAGTAATAATTTTTTCGGAAAATTAACGTTTCACAACGATGAACTCGATTTTAACGCGGACTGAGACGAAAAATGATTGTTTTTAGACAAAGTTAAGTACATCTGGACTTCGGGACGCTTGTGCGATTTCCATGGCTGTGACAGACCCGATCTTCAACCTTTGGCTGTGAACGGTTGGTTCTGGACGGCAGAGCTCCAGAAATTGGCTCCGACAACCGATCGTGGTCAGAACGATTGGTCCGAAAGCGGAGGGTAAAGATTTTTGACTGTTATTTCAATAATTTTCCTTCCCAATTTTTTTTCTCATAATTTCCTGACTATTTCAACATTTTTTTAACAATTGTTCGTCTTTGAAATTCCTTTAACACGTTCCTATTCAATTTGCCTAATTAAAATCATCGAAAATTCACTATTAAACGTTTTTGTTCATCAAATATCAATTTTTTTAGCATTGGCAAGCGACAACCCGACAATCGCGAGGCTATCCAAGGCGGAGCTCCGGAGAATTGTCTGGCCGTGCTGAACCAGTTTTACAACGACGGTGTCAATTGGCACGACGTTGCTTGTCACCACAAGAAACCGTGGGTTTGCGAGGAGAACGAAGCCCTCTTGAAATACGTTCGTTTCTCGAACCCAAATCTCCGCGTTTAACCCGGAAAACATAATTAAAAGTTAAGAGAACAAAAGCAAAGAACAAAAAAACAAAAATTGTGCAAAATTTTCGTCAAATTCTTATTCCCACGTTCCAAAATCAAATTCACCGCGTTCGTTGCAAAAAATATATATATATATGTGTACGTTACGTTCTTTAATGCTCAAACACACATAATTAAGTTAAAGCGACTGAGTAGCACGTATAATTGAGCGAAAATGGTAATTTATTGCAAACTTTAACTCCGTTCAGCTTTTCGTGACTTTGTTTTTTTTTTTCTTCATCTCGACCAACTGTACACAATTTTCAAGTTGCCTTGAGTCTTCGTTTCTAGAATTTCTTCTTGGATAACAAACATTTGGAAAGTTATTAAAAATGACTCTGAAGTTTGCATCGTTGGAATGCAACGAAATTCATTTTTATCTTTGACAAAAATAATTATTTAAATGCAGAATTTAATTACGATGATAAAATGATCGATTTTTGCCATTCAAAAAGCATATCGGCTCGAAAAATTTGGATGACGTTGAAAATTGAACGAATCGACAATAAAATTCAATTTTTTTCGATGCATTCCAACGTTGCAAACTTCTGCTTCGTTATTAAATGTATGCATGTGCGTTGATACTTCAGATAACAATATTTATGATCATTGTTTAGCCACAAATATTTTATTCTACTAATCTTTATTTGTACCTTCGACAAAAATACATGTTTCTGTCAGAAAAATCCTTTAAAGTTTTCATTCCGTCGTTCCATTCTCCTTTTTTTTTTTCCAGCCGCACGATTTCACTTTATTTTGAGTATTTTTACTTTTCGAGCTTTTGCGATTTTTTTGGAAAAGGCAAGGACTTGAAAAATTGAATTTTTACTGGTCCAGCATTTCTGAATCGAATCGTACGGCGTGGCGAACTTTTACCGAATTTTTAGGGTCTTTTTATTCGTTTTTTTACCCTTTATGAAGAAATTAAGTTACGTTTGACTATTTTGGTCTCAATCCTTGTCCAGGGTCATGGTTGCCGGAATATTTAAAGATTATCAAAGCGGCTAACGTAAAAATTGCGGTTCGTTATCAAATTGTGGGGCATATGGAAGTTTTTGTGGATTTCTAGTTGCGTTTCCTTTATTTTTTTCTTTTATTATGGATAAAAGTGCGAATTTGACTATTTTGGTCTGGAACTTTTTCCAGGATCATGGTTGCCGGAATTTTCAAAGATTATCAAAGCGGCTAACGTAAAAATTGTGGTTTATTATCAAATCGTACGGCATATGGAATTTTTATCCAATTTCGCGTTACGTTCCCTTTATTTTTGTCTTTTATTATGAATAAAAGTCCGAATTTGACTATTTTGGTCTGGATCTTTTTCCAGGATCATGGTTGCCGGAATTTTCAAAGATTATCAAAGCGGCTAACGTAAAAATTGCGGTCCATTATCAAATCGTGCGGCATATGGAATTTTTGGCGAATTTTCTAGTGACGTTTCCTTTTATTTGACTATTTTGGTCTCGACGGTTGTGCAGGATAACAGTCGCAGGAATATTGAGAGATTATCAAAGCGACTAACGTAAAAATTGTAGTTTATTATAAAATCGTACAGCATATTGAATTTTTATGGGATTTCTCCAGATTCTTTCTCTTTATTTCTTACCCTCTATCATGATGATGTGATAGCCGAATTTCGTTTTAACGGGCGGATCCGTGTAGACGGGATTGGCAAGGCTGGAAACGGGAAGAGCGAACGCAGCTTCCTGAAACGGTCCGACCATGGAACCGCGCGTCATCCAGCCGAGATCGCCCTGGAAGGAATATTGTGCGTGTGACAAGCATTCAGAGTGCGATTTTGATTTTTTTCCGACCGTCATTTCGTGCAGAGAGAATTTTTTACGAGTAATGAGATTTTTATTTTCGTTACCCCGGATCGAGCTTTGTCCTCGCTATAAGTCGCCGCGATTTCGTTGAACTTTTGACCGGCTTTCAGTTTTTCCATTGCCTCGAGGATTTTCGATTGTTTCTCACAAAGTATGTGTCGGACCTGGAGAAACAATGGAAATTCCAGTCGCCGTTTTTTAATAACGAAAGTTCATTCGAACTGAAACGACACGCGATATTGGTAAAAACCGAATTTCTAACCTTAACGGACGATCCTCCCTTTTTTTCGCCCTTTCCTTTCTCCTCGTCACCGCCGCCTTTCGCTTTTCCAGCTTTGGCTCCAGCAGCTTTTTTTGGCGGCATTTTGAGAATATTTAAAGCTCGAAATTCACTCTAAAACATCGAAACATCGGAACGAATTGAGGTTAGGAAACGCGATCGCGCAGTGCAACGAAAACACGAAACCGGCTGTGGCGGTCACGCCAGGCAAGCCATCTTCGCAACAAGAAAGTTCGGACGCCAGCGCCAAAGAAGTCGAGCGGCGTTCTCGTAAGCAGACGCTTAAACCGCGAACAGTATTCGTTACGCGACAAGGAAAAGAACGAGTTCGTTAACCGCCACTTGCGTAGCATTCCGATTTATAAAATTACAGTTCCTTTTCATACCCAAAGTGTTTATATTAAATAAAGTCATATCTTTGTTATCATTATTATTTGTGTGGTGTTGATTCATTCCACGGAGTCCAAATACCCACAAATTGGTGACCCCGACGTGATATCGTCAATTAACCTAAAAAAAATAAACAACGAACGCGGTGTGCTACAACGTGAACGAAAATAGCAAATAAAAAATGGTGATCCACACTCCTCACGCAGACCGCAGGCAAATGCTCAACGCAGAAGGAGGTGCTGGCGGACCGCCGCCCGACGACCAAGGCTCAGGCAATGAATTCGTGGACTGCCACGACGACTTGCTAACCGACGGCGACGGCACACACACACCGACAAACGAGACAGCGCAAGGACCTCCTGGGGAAATTGCCGCGAATCCCAATCGAAACATGGTATCGGTGGTGAACAAAATACAACTTCAACCATTTCGTTCAGACAGACCGGATCTCTGGTTTATCATTGCCGAGACGGACTTCAAAATGTCCGGTGTGAGGAGCGACGAGAGCAAATACGTAGCGGTACTGAAGGCACTTGACGCCCAGACGATGGAGGAAATCTCAGACGTCATCATCCATCCGCCAGCTAAGGATAAGTATACGCATCTTAAAAAAATTATTACGCAGCGTTTCTCAAAATCCAAGGAACGGCAGCTGTCAAAACTCATAAATGACCTGTCGCTGGACAATAAAAAACCCTCGCAGTTGATGCGAGAGATGAGAGACTTGGCCGCAGGAGGTCTCAGCGATGAAGTGTTGCACTCGCTGTGGATCATGCGTATGCCAGCGCAATTGCAACCAATTCTCATGATGTCTGGGAATCTCGACCTCGAAGGGTTAGCAGAGATAGCGGACAGAGTAATCGACTCGATGAGGTGTTCGCAGGTAATGGCCACCAGTATCAAACCACAGCAGCCCGCAGAGCGCCGCTGTAACGACTGCGAGAAACTCGCCGGCGAGGTAAAAGAACTGCGAGAAATGTTTGCTCAGTTTCTGAAGCGTACGGAGACAGGCGAACGAAACAACACAGACCGACAATCCAGGCGACGGTCGAGCTCCAGGTCACCGTCCCGCGGTCGCCCCGGCATATGCTTTTACCATCGTAAATTTGGCGATGCGTCGTTTAAGTGCACGTCGCCTTGCAGCTACAAACCGAAAGAGAACCAGGGAAACTAACCAAGCTGTCGCCCATTCAGGCAGTCGGTGACAGCAACCACGGTCCACAGCCTGAACTCCGACTCAACGTTTACGACTCGCTCACTAATGTGACATTCTTAATCGATTCAGGGTCATCCGTCTCAGTTCTACCGACGAGAGCGGTGAAGCAAAAACCGAGGAATCGAGGCAACGACCTATATGCAGCAAATAACTCTCCGATAAAGACGTACGGTGAACAAGTGGTCACGGTCAACTTAGGGCTCAGGAGGGAGTTCCGGTGGCCGTTTATCATTGCCGACGTTCAATCAGCATTAATCGGAGCGGACTTGATCGCGCATTTCGGCATCATTATCGACCTCAAGAATCGAAGGCTATTGGACCCACACACATCGCTAGCATCACAAGGCACTGTCGTCCGCACGTCGATATACAACATTTCTACGGTTAACAAGGAGGGTGAGTACACCGAATTGTTACGAAAATATTTCGACGTCCAACAGGCAACAAATAAAACGAAGGCGGTCACAGACGAGAGCGTGGTGCAACATCACATCCAGACGACGGGCCCTCCGATTTCGCAACGCCCAAGGAGAATCCTTGGCGAAAAACTCAAAGCGCTGAAAGAGGAGATCGCTTACTTGCTAGACAAGGACATGATTCGTCCGTCAAGTAGCCCGTGGGCCAGCCCGGTACACTTACAACCGAAAACATCGGGAGGCTGGAGACTGTGCGGCGATTTTCGTGGTCTCAATGCAGTTACGGTACCTGATCGATACCCGACTGGACATAGCCACGATCTGTTTCAAGCTCTCTACGGAAAAACAATATTTTCCAAGCTGGACCTGTCGCGAGCGTACCATCAAATACCGATGGCCAAGGACGACATCGAGAAAACGGCGATTACCACGCCGATCGGAGCATTCGAATTTCTCGTAATGCCGTTCGGACTCAGGAACGCCTCGCAGACATTTCAACGATATATGGACAGCATTTTTCGAGACGTCGATTTCGTCATAGTATATATTGACGACATCCTCGTTTTCTCCAACAGCCCGGAACAACATCGTCAACACCTGGAAATCGTCTTCAAAAAATTACAAAAACAGAATCTAACACTCAACTTCGATAAATGTGTACTAGGGAAGCCGGAGCTGGTATTCCTCGGATACGAAATTAACAAGGACGGATACCGACCACCCGATGACCGAGTGAAGGCAATTTCCGAATTCCCGAAACCCGAGACGATTGCAGAACTGCGAAGATTTCTTGGACTCATCAATTATTTCCGGCGGTGCATACCGAACGCAGCGAGTACTCAGGCTCCACTTAACGAGTTCCTGAAAAACTCAAAGAAAAACGACAAAAGGAAAGTGCCCTGGACTCGTGAAACGGAATGCGCGTTCGAGCGATGTAAACAGAGCATTATGACGTCTACGCTGACACGATTCCTGTGCCCAGAAGCTCCGCTGGCACTCACGACCGACGCGTCGGATTTCGCCATTGGTGCAACGTTGGAGCAGCTGGAAGGAGACTACTGGAAACCGGTCGGATTTTTCTCAAAGAAACTCACGGACACACAAAAAGTCTACAGTACGTACGACCGAGAACTTCTGGCGATCTTCGAGTCGATCAAATTCTTTCACCACATCCTCGACGGCAGACAGTTTGTCGTTCGCACAGATCACAAGCCTCTGGTGTACGCGTTCAAACAAAAAGGCGAAAAAACCTCCCAACGCATTCTCCGTCAACTGGATTATATTTCACAGTTCACGACTGAGATTGTTTACGTCAAAGGAGGAGAGAACGTGGTCGCGGACGCACTGTCAAGAATCGAACAAATAAATCAAATCGAGATGCCAAAGATTCTTTCCGCACAGACAATTTGCGAAGCGCAAATCGAAGATCCGGAGCTGCAAGAAATCCTCGAAAAGAAATCGGCCTTGAATCTGCAATTGTTGTCGGTCGAACCGGAAGTAAAAATTTTCTGTGATATCCTCGATGGGACAGTTCGTCCATACATACCAAGTTCGCTGCGACGGAAAGCGTTCGACTCGGTCCACGGAATGTCACACCCCAGCGGACGAAACACCTGCAAAATTCTTCGTCAAAAGTACGTGTGGCCCGGAATAAAAAAGGACGCACTCGAATGGTCGAGGGCGTGCGACGCGTGTCAGAGGTCCAAAATTCATCGTCACAATCGACTCGAACCAAACCGCATCGACGTTCCGGACGGACGGTTCGCACACGTTAATATGGACATTACTGAGCTACCAGTCGTCGACGGCTACCGTTACTGCCTAACAATAATCGATCGATTTTCGAGGTGGCCGGAAGCAATTCCGTTGAAGAACATAACAGCCGACTCCGTAGCCAACGCGTTTTACAACTGTTGGATCAGCCGATACGGAACTCCACTATCGATCACCACCGATCAGGGAAAGCAATTCGAGTGTTCTCTGTTCGCTGCCCTGGCGAGTCTCGTGGGTGCAAAGAAGATCCGGACGACGGCATACCACCCAGCCTCCAACGGGATGATCGAAAGGTGGCATCGGACATTAAAAGCGGCACTCATGTGCAATCGCCAAGTGCCCTGGACAGAATTACTACCAACGGTACTCCTCGGACTAAGAACAGCATACAAGGAAGATCTGGGAGCTTCCTGCGCCGAAATGATATACGGGACCACATTGAGGGTTCCAGGCGAATTTTTCATCAATCAAGACATGCCGGCAGACCCGCAGATATTCGTCGAGAAGTTTCGCGAGCATATGCGCGGAATTCGACCCACTCCGACGGCGCATCACAGTAAGGCACGAATGTTCGTACTAAAAGACCTTTATCGATGTTCGCACGTGTATCTCCGCCAGGACCTGGTAAAACCGCCTCTCGAACCACCATACGCGGGACCGTTCAAGGTCGTCAAGAGACTCGATGACAGAAGATTCGTCGTGGACGTCGACGGGCAAGAAAAAACGATCACAGTCGAACGTCTGAAACCGGCATATACGATAAAAGAAGACAGAGCTACAGGAACGACAGAAGAAGAAGAAGAGATTCCACCTCATCAATGGGGATCAACGATGGATAAACCCCTGAAAACGTACAAAAAACAAAAAAAACATGTATCGTTTCCCGATGACTCGGTCACTGGGGGGGGAGTGGCTGTGGCGGTCACGCCAGGCAAGCCATCTTCGCAACAAGAAAGTTCGGACGCCAGCGCCAAAGAAGTCGAGCGGCGTTCTCGTAAGCAGACGCTTAAACCGCGAACAGTATTCGTTACGCGACAAGGAAAAGAACGAGTTCGTTAACCGCCACTTGCGTAGCATTCCGATTTATAAAATTACAGTTCCTTTTCATACCCAAAGTGTTTATATTAAATAAAGTCATATCTTTGTTATCATTATTATTTGTGTGGTGTTGATTCATTCCACGGAGTCCAAATACCCACACGGCACGCGACACTAGCGCCACCAACGCAACTTGCGGCCATTGCAGGAAACTCCGCGTTCTCCAAAACAACGCGAGTCAAAACACGAAAAATGTGGCATCGACCGAATCATCCGAAAATTCACAAAAAAAAACTTCTGTACACGTGGCCGACGAAAAAAAAACAAAAAAAAACGATTTGCTGAAAAAGGAAAAGGAAAAAAAAATTGCATCGTTGTAGAAATTGCATTTTAACGCTCTGTGTATTATGCGACAGAATTTTTTGCTCAAACCCTCGTGTGTGGTTTCTCCAAAACGTCATTTTTGTATTAATTCATCACAATGTTTCGCCCACACTCCCTTGATTCCGTAAGTAAAATATATACTATATATAGATTATTCCTAACATTATTATTATCATTACTAATATCATTTTTATGTTGAATTGAGTGAGACATTAAAAATGCTAAAACGAGGGTGTGACACAGTTTTCAATGAAGTCAAACGAGTGTCGAAAACTTGCTAAAAATTCCATTACCAAATTTTTCATCAATTTCGCAACTTAAAAGCTGCCCCAACGACTTTTCGAATTCGTCCATAAAATTTCTTCTTGTTTAGAAAGAAAATTACTAAAAACAAATAATAATCATAACAATTGCTCTAAAATCCTTTGCGTCGATCAAATTCAAATGCTCCGAGAGATTTCTTACCTGTTTTTATGCAACTAATAAATATCTCACTCTGGCTGCAGGGAATTTTGATAATGGTCGATAGAATGGAGCAATTTGTTGGGAATTTTTGTTCGATGACGATTTTCGTAGGAAAAATCACAGTTACGAGAGTCCTTCGATTATTCGGATAAAGAAATTCGATCGGCTGTTGATTCGGGTGACAATTTTGAGTCTCGGGAGGGTTTTTTTTGAATTTTACAATCCCACGATAAAATAATTGGAAAGAACAGACCGGAAGTTCGATTTTTGCCGACGTTTCCGGTTCCGTGTGAGCGAAAAGATTTGAATTTCACCCGCGCCAATCGCAACACAGTTGGCGGAGAAAAAATGGAATAAAAACGCTCCATGGCCATCGACATTATTAAAATCCAATTAATATTTATCGACATTCGTAATTTTTCGTAATTTTCGCTCATCAGTGACGTTATTATGCTTTGAGAATTGCTTGACCAACGAATAAGTGCGACTTTGCTTAACTGAACGCTAAAAAAGTTTTCGTAAGAACAAAAACGCCGTTTTGTACAAAAACGACGAAAGAAGAATCGATGCAAAAAAAATAACAAAACTTGGTCGTTGAGGAACGAACAAAATTCCTAAAATAATTATTTCGACTTTCGGAACTTCGCTAAATTTTTCGTCGATTCAAAATGCAACAAGAATATCAAAAACCAAAAAAATTAACGACATCGCATTTTTTAAAATATCAAATAAACAAAATTCTCATTCCGCTGTCCCGTAGTTTTTCAGCTTTTCCTAAAATAATTATTTCCAGCTACGGGACTTGGCTAAATTTCATGTCAAAATGCAACAAGAATGTCAACAACGAAAAAAATTAAATACATCGCGTTTTTTTCAAATATCAAATAAACTAAATGCTCATTCTGCTCAGTACGTTTTTAAAAGCACAAATTCGAATGTTCTATGCTAAAATTACACAAATTCCTGATTCACGAGCCTCTATTTAGTGGTTTTCTGCTTTTTTTCATTGTCTTTTCGTTCCATGACGTTTCGAGCACTTTCCATCGATATCACGGTGACTTTAGCACAAAATAATTCTCCCAGGTCGTTTCAAGGTCAAAATACTTGATTTCCAATACTTGCAAAAACGTGAATTCGAGCAATGATGATAAAATATTTAAAAAATCGATTATGCTTGAGAAAAATATTTCGATTTGCTTGACCTTGGTCAATTCTTTGTTTCCGCGTTCCACGTTTTTTCTTTTTACAGAAAAAACTCTGCACTCGATGCCTTGGGCAATTATGCACTAATTATCTTAATAATTGCGTGTGTTCATCTTCGTTATTTGGACTAATTACTCTGCAGTGTCAGTGAAATGCTCAGGAGCTGTAAACAAAAGCTCAAACTTTTGTCCAAAATGCTCTCAATTCGTTGCGCGAATCGCACGACGAAATTCTCGTTTTTCTCTTATTTTTAAGTACCAGCACGTTTTTGAATTTTGGGACAAAGATAAATCGCTTGAAGCGTTAAATTGAAAAATCGCTGCTCGGTTATGGCTCGAAATTTCTTTTGTTTTTGTCGATTTTTTAGCCGAGGATTTTTCGTCCTGGAAACTTGGATTTTAGTGACGTTTGTAATTTTTTTTGAGCATAATCGACGAGAGATTTTGTCGGAATTAATAAATAAAAAATAAATCGAACTTATCGAGTTCGTTATCAAAATATTTCCATCCTAAAAGCACGAATTGTCTTTTCGCTTCGAGCACCTGATCGCGTTCGTTTTTCTCGTACGAGGTAGTAATTTTTAAAAATTCTAAAGATCCAATCAATTTTTCGGCGATTAACGATTCGAATCGCTTTTCATTGGTTTCTATTATGCGCGGATACGAGTTTTCAGCACGAGTTGCAACGGAAAAAGCGTGCGGTCGGTGGACCAAAGAAACTCTATGGAAAAATCGCTTCAGCCTGACTGCACGACGACCAGCAAAGCTCGCTCATTCTTTGCAAATCCATTTTTTGCTTTTCCGATATCAAGCTCACGATAGAAAGCAAAAACAGCTCGAATCTTCAATCAGCTCTTGAGCCCTTCTTGTGTATACTTTAAGCAGTTGGCAGTGTACCCTGAAAAAGTTGAAAAAACGAGTATTTTATGCTCATGAATTACTGTCAAGGGCGAAGAAACAATTTTCAATGAATAGGAAAAAAAATTTGACCATTTTTTGAACATTCTTGCAAATATTTCCCATATTAATGGTTTTTCATAATTACGGACTCGCGTCAAGGGAAAAGAAACTATTTTGAGTAAATAGGAAAAAAATTGACCGTTTCAAATATTTTTTTTCAGATTTTTGCAAATTTTATGGTTTCAATGGATAGAAAAAAATATTTGACCATTTTTTGCACATTCTTGCAAATATTTCCCATATTAATGGTTTTTCATAATTAAGGACTCGCATCAAGGGAAAAGAAACTATTTCGAGTAAATAGGAAAAAAATTGACCGTTTAAAGTATTTTTTTTCAGATTTTCGCAAATATTTCGGTTTCGCATCGAGCATAAAAGAAGAATTTTCAATGGGCAGGAGAAAAATTGACCATTTTTTGTATTTTTTGTAAATATTTTTGAGCCAATCCAATTTTATGCATAAAATAATTATTTTTACTGAATTTTATGTGGGGCCGAACGAGATTTATCGAAGGCCAACCAGTTCGTTCCAAAATTGGGTTATGGCCAGTAAAATATTTTTGAATGCTCTGAACTCATTGAAGTAAGTAAAAAAAAGATTTAAAGCGAATACTCGAAAGGCTTAACCGACCTGATTTTAACATCCGAGTTCTGGATGACCTCGCCGTCACAATTCCAAACACTCATCGCTGAATTCGCACGAGCAGAGGAAATTGTATTGAACGATGGCGATGAGGGCAACGCTCGGAATGTGAATTCTCGCGCTCTGTAGACTTCGACGAATGGTAAATCGTACTGCAGAAAAGAGAGGAAAGACACGCGATGAAATAAGATGATTAATCGATCGCACACGCCATAGAAATATAAATAATTCCAATTGATAAATTACCACAGTCTTTTGTTTGCTGCTCAGTCGCAGAAGCATCCTGATGTTGTTTAAAAAGGACGTGTGACGGATTAATATTATGTCAACGCAGCCGTCGCCGATGTGACAGTGAGGACTGAAGCCTTGAGGGCTTCTCGTACAAGCGCACGAAACGTTCGAAACATTTACCATAAAGAATTTCCCTCGCACGGTCAGCCATCCTGTGTCATGAAATATACGAAAAAAAAAAACTTTTTGCGGCTCAACAAGAATATAAACTCGAAAAATTTCGATGTTTTATAAAATTGAACAAATTATCAATAAAAATAAGTGATTTTCGTTGCATTTCAACGTTGCGACCTTCAGCATCATGAAAGTTACATCTTTGAGGGTTAAAAATTGGAAAAAACATAGAAAAATATACCGTGCATCTATTTACGGAATTATTTTTCATTCCACCGTCCAGTTGTCAAGAGAACGACGTATAAAAGTCACATTTTTCGAATCCTCATACACAGGCTCTTATGGCAGACACACTCGCTTTCCAACTATTTGGATTTTTTCAAGATCGATCCTTCCAACTTTAGCAAACGAAAAACGAACACGAGAAAATATAATTTTCACAGAAATTCACGCTGTCTTTAAAAACCCTCGTTCCCTTTAAAGCTAACCAGTGAATTGAATCGAAACAAACTTATTTCCGGTTGACGAGTAATAGCGACGTGAACAATTGGACGTTTGACAACGCCGCATGCGCCAGCCGGTTGAAAATCAAGTTTTTTAAAGATTGTTGTTAAGCTAAACGCCAATTAAACGCCAAATGAATGAATCTGGAGTTTGCATCGTTGGAATGCAACGAAATACTCAATTATTTATCGCAAAAATAATTAATTAAATGCAGAATGTAATTACGATGATAAAATGATCGATTTTTGCCACCCAAAAAGCATTTCGGCTCCAGAAATTTGGCTGACATTGAAAATCGAACGAATCTTCAATAAAATTCACTATTTTTCGATGCATTCCAACGTTGCAAACTTCTTATTTCTAAAAAATACTCACGCGACATGTCTTTGTCCGGCACGACTTTGTGCATGTGTTGAACGCACCGATTGCAATTTTTCATGCATTTAGTGCTAGCAGCAGGATGACAAGGATCAGAAAGCAATTCGATTTCGCCATCGTAGCCTTTGTTGGCAATAATTTTTTTAAAGCCCGAATAGTCGTATCGCTGCGGCCCCATCCAACGAAACTTTTCACTGTCTTGTATGACATCCCCGAGATAACCGTAGCTGAGGACACTCGCGTAAAACCTTAATAGCGTGTCGTTATGATGAACCGAGGACAAGTCCAGTCCAGCTTTGTCACCGAATATAATGTGTATCGCGGCCGTCACTACGTCAGTCGTACCGTGAAGACTGTAAGCGACCGTGTCGGTGCTACCGCTCGGTATAACACCAACCGGCAATTTTGGTCCTGGAAAATTAGTCTCAAAGTCGTTCGGATCCACGTGATGATCCTTCGCAGCCCGGAGCACGAGGCCGTTGAATACTTCGGAAAAAGTACCGTCACCTCCGACGCAAACAATTGCCTGAATATCAAATTCGTTATTTTCCTTTTTTTGTTTTTTTAAGGATCGAAAATTGAGTAAAAATACGAAAAATCCCGAAAAAAATGTTTTTTTCGCAGATTTATGGTCGAGGAATCGATTTTTGAAAACTACGAGTGTTTTTTTTTTTTTAACTTACGTTCACATCGTCCAAATTTGCAGTGAGCAACGTGTCACGAATGTGCCCAGCGCGTTCGGTCTCAACCATCTTCGTTTCCACTCCAGCTATGTGCATTAAGGGCTGAACCTCCTTTTCCCAAATTTTCATGCCCTTCTTCTTGCCTCCGAACGGATTCACGAAAAACATGATCTTTCGAGGTCGGTGACTCAAGCCTGCAACAAATACAGATGGGAATGGAGTCGCTGATCGATTCGAGGAACATTTTACTCATTTACTCACGCTCCTTATGAATTTTTACTCATTTTATTCCCTTTTACTCAATTTATTCACGCTCCCTATTCATTTTTCCTCCTCACGCTCCCTAAATAATTTTTACTACGATTCTCAACGAATTTTTGAGTTTAAAAGTCGAAAAAATATCTCATTTCGACTTCCCACCAAATTTTCGAGTTCAAAAGTCGAAAAAAAATCTCATTTGGACTTGCCACCAAATTTTCGGGTTCAAAAATCGAAGAAAAGTTCTTATTTGGATTTCCCAACAAATTTTACAGTTTAAAAGTCGAAAAAAATTCGGATTTGAACTTCCCACCAAATTTTCGAGTTTAAAAGTCGAAATAAAATCTCATTTGGACTTCTTAACAAATTTTCGAGTTTAAAAGACGAAAAAAAAATCTCATTCGGACTTTCCACCAAATTTTCGAGTTCAAAAGTCGAAAAAAAATTCTCATTTGGATTTCCCAACAAATTTCCGAGTTCAAAAGTCGAAAAAAAATCTCATTTGGATTTCCCACCAAATTTTCGAGTTCAAAAATCGATGAAAAATTCTCATTTGGACTTTCCATCAATATTCGAGTTTAAAAATGGAACAAAAATTCTCATTGCGATTGAGTTGTGATGAAAACCACCCGCAAAGGTGTTGCATCGCGTGTGGGTGGAAGGGGAGGGAGGATGTTGTAATTCAAGTAAATTGAAGACTCGAGTATTTTCTCAAAAGTGTAAAAATGTGCAATTGAGAAATCTCTCGAGTGCATAGAGTATTTTTCCTTGGAAATCGACGGAATAGAACCGCAGAATGCGCGTTTGTCTCGCGACCAAACTGGTTTCAACGAATCAAGAAAAAAAAGCGTACGAGCGGGAAAGATGACGGAATATCAGAGACTCGCGTTCCACATGCATGCTCAATCACTTTACATTCACTTGCGGCTGCAACTTGTCACGATGAACGAGTTCGAGGAGCGGAAAAATTGGAACGAAAATGAAAACTGAAAGTTGAAACAAAAACGAGAATTATTTGCAAATCGAAAACCGAAAGTCAAAGAAAAATTGAGGAGGTTTCGAGAATTTTGAAACTGCTCGATCGATCGAATATTTTTCGTTGCACGAGAGACTAAAATATTGTCGTCTTGTTTCTTTGGCGTGCCACGCTCACTCATATTCGTAATGACACATTTTTATTTCTCGGTCCTCGGGGTAACGTGGAAATAGCGTAACAACAGAGTATTCGCGTGTTTGCTGAGGGGAAAAATGGTGGACATCACGCGATTTATTAATAATGAACAGCGTGACCAGGGAGTTAAACAGAGTTTAGAGCAGCTTTGAAACAACGAGGAAAAGAGAACGGAGAGGATATTACGAAACGCTGCTGTGTGTACTTGATTACGAACATTCACCGGCGAGCTCTGGGCAGGTCATTACAAACTTTGTGATCCTTCTCGGTGTCTCCATGAAAATTTCATGAAGAGTTTTGCAAACGAGGAAACACGAGAATTAGTTAGATTGCACTACAAATTTTGTTGAATTTCAATACAATTTTCAATCGCAACCAACATTTTAATCGACGGAATCTCAAAATGTTAAATTCGCATCCATTTGGGCAAAGATTGACCAAAAAATCAATGAAAACTTGTCGCTTTTTTATATCGTTGGCAAAAAAAATGGTGCCAAGGTCAAAAAAATGTGAAGGATCGAGGAATTTCGACTATTCCATCATGAAGAGTTTTGCAAATGGAACGAGGAAACTTGAGGATTGCACTACGACTTTCCTTCAATTTTTTTTACGATTTTTAATCGCTACCGACGTTTTAATCAACAGAACTTGAGAATGAAAAATTTGCATCCAATTCCGCAACGATTGACGAAGGAATAACACAAAATTTGTCGATTTTTCTCATATCATTGATTAAAAAAAAAAAAATGATGTCAAGACGGTTATCAAGGAAAATTATGATGTTGAAGTTTGCAACGTTGGAATGCAACGAAAAATATTTGAATTTCTCGACGATTCGTTCAATTTTCAACGTCATCCCAAATTTTCACGCCAATATGCTTCTTGGGTGGTAAAAATCGATCATTTTATCATCGTAATTAGATTCCCCATTTAAATAATTATTTTTGCTAAATAGAAAAAAGAATTTCGTTGCATTCCAACGATGCAAACTTCAGAATCATCAAAAATATAATGTTGAAGTTTGCAACGTTGGAATGCAACGAAAAATATTTGAATTTATTGATGATTCGTTGAATTTTCAACATCATTCCAAATTTTCGAGCCAATATGCTTTTTGGGTGGCAAAAATCGATCATTTTATCATCCTAATTAAATTCTGCGCTTGAATAATTATTTTTGCAAGGATAAAAACCGAATTTCGTTGCATTTCAACGATGCAAACTCCAGAGTCAAGGAAAATTTTGTGCATAAAACTCACCATGCAGATAATTTTTAATGGTTTTGACCCACGAAGCGATTTGCCGGGAATCCGTGTGACTCATCGTGATGCTGTGATGATTCCATTTGTTTTTGGCACCTCGAGCAGCGTAATGGATAACAAAACTTGTCGAGGAGGTTGTATTGATGGACGGCGATGCTGGAGACGTTGGACATTCTTTATCGTTGTGAGTGATTTTCGTTACGGGTACCCAATCATCTCCGTAATAAACCGAGAGGACATCAGTCAGGGGTAAAGTCCATGTGGCTGCTCGCATTGGCATCGAGGAAGAAAAAACATAAAAAAAAGAATAGCAAGTTAATAGGTTTTCTTTGCGATCGTTCGATTCGTTGCTCGCGATGTCTCTCGATCGTTATTGCCTCAGAAAAAAAAGGATTCAAGAAATCCTTTTTTTTTAAATTATTAATGAAGAAAATTAAGGAAAGAACTAAATCAAAAATCAAGAATTAAGCAAAAAAGGAAAAAGGAAAAAAAATTAAACAATTTTCTACGATTTTTTAATCCAAATTTTGCAAATTCGGCTCTGAATTTTCGCAGCAAAATACAGTCAAAATGGAAACGTATTTTCAGGCTTTTTAAAACTTCGATCAGGTCCATTTCGTTTAGAGAACGAAAAAAAAAAATAAAAAATATCGATTTCGTGTTTGAATTGTATGAAAAGCAAAAAACGAAATTTCCTCAACGTCTGTAACGAAACATCGCAAAACTGCAAGTCGTTAATAATTTCTTATGACGTCCGAGACTTCGTAAGACCAGAATTGCAAAAAAAAAAAAGGATACGAAGTTGAAACGCGAAAGATCGGCGAACCGGCTTGGGAAACGACGTGTGAGGAACGCTGTGCATGTTTTTTTTATATAAACATATCTTTGGACGAGCATCGAACGTCACAGCTTGAAGGTCGCTGCTGACATTGACTTCTCCACTGAATTATAAATCGTTTGTCTGTACCTAAAACGCCTTCACCGCTCTTCCATTCGAACGATCCAGCGACACGTTTTTTGGATCTTCTCCAGCTGATTTGTTATTTTTTCTGACTTTCTGACACTTTTCTGACATTTTGTGACTTTCTCAGTCACTCAGACTTCACTGAAAAGAGAATTTTGTTGAAAAAGATCGATATTTTGTTGGATACGTTAAACCAAACGTTTTTTCGAAAAATCACGAAAATTTTGTCATTTTAGCAAAAAACATTCTGGAAAATCGTTTTCGGAAAGTAAATTTTTGTCATTCCAATCGTAAATTTTGCTGACAGTTCCGTTACAATGAAAAATATTGTCGAAATAACGAAAATTTTGAAATCATCCCAAAATATTTAGTTCGCTGTATTCAACAAAATATCGACGTTTTTTGACAAAATTGAATTTTCAGTGTTGTTACATCTCAGCATGGCTCCGAGATACTGCACAAAATGATGCAGAAGTTTGCAACGTTGAAATACAACGAAAAATATTTGATTTTATTGATGATTTGTTGAGGTTTCAATATAATCCAATATTTTTCGATGCATTCCAACGTTGCAAACTTCAGCATCATGAGGAAAAAGAGATCCGGGATGGCATAAAAAAATCATGCAATCCGCAGAGACTTAATCACAATAATGACCAATTCCCAGAAAATTTGGACTTGCCTACAAAGCAAATTGCTGAACAAACAAGCAGTAAAAAAAAAGAGTCTCATAATTCCAAATTGATTGCTGGACTTTTGAGGTGTTCCGAGGTCAAGAGCCTCTTGCGAAATGTTTCCGCATTAACGAACATGGCACGTGTGACCAAGTGCGAAGGAAGAATTACTATATTTGCGCGTACATACGCGGAACACACATCCGCACAACGTTTTTCCTTGCTCACGTAACAATGCCAAGTTTTCTAAACGCGTTATGAATTTCTGTGCCCAAATTTGTCCTCCACACTGTTTACGGTTTTCGTCTCGAGTTTGTTGATTCATTACGATCGATCGCACGAAAGTTTGCTTGTCTAGAACCCAACGAAAACCATCAGGATCGTATTTTTCCTTACATTTTCGAAATTATTCCTCGATTAATTAAAATTGTGCAATTAACGTTCAAGTTTTCTTAGTAAAAATGCAGCGATAATTATTTTTCGTACCAGAGCTCAAAATTTTCGTACAGCCATTCACCAAATTTGCCATTTCAAAAGCGAATTACTAGAAAAATCCAGACGCGCGTTTTAATTATCACAATAATGATAAATAATAATAAAAAAAATGAATGAGCCACTAAAAAGTATTTTTTTTGTTGGATTCCGACGAGAAAATCTTTCGGTATTATTATAATTATTTTTTATTCGTGAACAATAAAAAATGAGCACGATCTTTGGCCTCGTTTCGGATTCGTTTGTACTTGAATAGATAAAAATCTCTCACGAGAAAAAAACGAGTGAAAAGTGAGTTGACGGTTCGTACAGTCTATTTTTCAACGTACAGCGAATTATTACTCGTTTTTAAAGAGAATGCCACGCACGTTTGTTTCGAGGTCAGACGAAAAAGGTTCACGATCTCCGAGGCTTAAGAATTGGAGGTTTTTTATCATACTCAAGTTCGCATAACGTTGGGATCCAACGAAATTTATATTTTCTATCAATTTTTTGCTAAATTTCGAAAACCATGACGATTTACGCGCCGGTTTTTGTTTTTTATCGTTAAAATGAATCGTTTTATCGTCCTGACCAAATATTGAATGAAAATCTCGAGCTCTACACAAGAAAAAACGGAATTTCGTTGCATTCCAACGATGCAAACTTCAACGTCGTTCAGCCTCGAATATTATTGAACAGAATGCATGACTCTGAAGTTTGCAACGTTAAGATTCAACGAAAAATATTGTTTCTATCAAATATTTGTTGAATTTTGAAAAGCGTTGCGATTTTTCGTCTCGATTGAGTTTTTGGAACTCGAGATACGATCGTTTTATCGTCTGGGCCAAATATTCAATAATAATTATGAGCTCCGGTGAAGAAAAAACCGAATTTCGTTACATTTCAACGATGCAAACTTCAACGTCATATTTTCTATCAAGTTTTTGCTCAATTTCGAAAACCATAACGATTCACGCGCCGATTTTTGTTTTTTGTCCTTAAAATAAATCGTTTTATCGTCCTGACCAAATATTTAATAAAAATCTCGAGCTCCACTCAAGAAAAAACGGAATTTCGTTGAATTCCAACGACGCAAACCAAATATTTGTGACATTTTTGCCGTAAAGACTCAATGACTCATTTTTGGCGTTTGAAAACTCGTAAATTAGAGTCATAATTATTAATTAGACGACGCGAAATCATCGTGATGAGGAAAGTGGATTGGAAACCGTATTTACGAGAAAAACGAGTTGCCTTTTGCATTAGCGAACAGAAAAGGAAAGACTGGACGTAAAAAAACGCGCACAATTGACGTTTCGAGTCACGCGTCTTTGGAGCAGGATAAAAAATGGACATTCGTGCTGCTGCAGCATCCGAATAGAAATGAGGAAAGTCCGCGAGACCAATGGACTGAAGGCGTCCATGACCTTCGTCGAATTTTACAGTCGACCAAGTTTGCCCACGAGCGCACAGATCCATAGTGTGTGTCTGCACCAAACTCTCGTCAAGGTCAACGTCTCGTAACCTCCTCTCAACGGAGTCGACGATTCTCTTTGGTCTACGTACACAAGAGCCCAAAATTGGTGTGTAAATAATGAAACATTCGAAAATTGAGATTTTCATCGGTCTCTGTATTTTTATCTCCATTTTTTCAAGTTTTTATTGATTTACCAGGAAATTGGCAAAATTCGTCAAATAGATACGAGGCGGGAAAAAAATTCTCACTCGCTCGAAAATTACGTGTCAAGAGAAACGCCAGCAAACTAAAAATTATCTTTTCGTTCGACTACGTAAAAATAGGCAAAGAAAAATATCGTTATCGAAACATTTTCCTCGGAACGTTATATCCGGCGATACTGTGTGAGTCGGGCTGGAATAAATTTCATGGAAATCAGCAAAATCCTCATTTTGCCGACGATTCGTTTGGCCGATTTTCTCAATCGTCATTATCTGCCTCGTTATCGAATTTCGTGCACAATTCTACGAGATAATTCTCGTTCGCTGAGATATTTGTGCGACAATTTATTGATTTTTTTTTTTCGCTCACTGAACAGTCACAAAAATAATTCAAGTTTTTATGAATCTGAAGTTGCATCGTTGGAATGCAACGAAATTCTTTGAAATATTTGGCAAAAATGATTGTTTTAATGGAGAATTTAATTACGATGATAAAATTATCGATTTTTGACGATCGAAAACATAAAATTTGGATGACATCGAAATTCTTTGAAATATTTGGCCGAAATAATTATTTAAATGGAGAATTTAATTACGATGATAAAATGATCGATTTTTGCCTCTCGAAAACATAAAATTTGCTTGACATTGAAATCCTTTGAAATATTTGGCCGAAATAATTATTTAAATGATCGATTTTTGCCACTCGAAAACATAAAATTGGGATGACATCGAAATTCTTTTAAATATTTGGCCGAAATAATTATTTAAATGGAGAATTTAATTACGATGATAAAATGATCGATTTTTGCCTCTCGAAAACATAAAATTTGCATGACATTGAAATTCTTCGAAATATTTGGCCGAAATAATTATTTAAATGATCGATTTTTGCCACTCGAAAACATATCGGCTCGAAAAATTTGGATGACATTAAAAATTGAACGAATCAACAATAAAATCAAATATTTTTCGTTGCATTCCAACGTTGCAAACTTCATCAAAAGTTTTTTTGGCACTTTTTTAGACGAAATTTTGTTTTTCCTTGAGCAGCGCTCGTAATTTCCATTCAATATTCAATCAGCACAATAAAATCATCTTTTTTAAGGATCTAAACACACAAAATCGATACGATACGAACCGCGGGGTCATATTTTTTGAATTTCCAAGAGATTTTTCTAAGCGAAGGTCATTGTGGTCGCAATTTTTCAATAAAAAAGGAATTTGGTCGATGATACGTATTGAAATTTTGAAAATGCTCGATACACTCCTCCAAAACTGCTATTTTTACAGGCCAGAGGTTTTTTCGGAACGAGCAACGCCTCGACGGTCAAATTTAACTCTTTAAACGCAACGTTTACGACTCGCAAGCGTGCTTGATCGTTTCTACACTTTCGCTAACATACTTCCTTCAAAAACTCCTAAAACTGATGTTGTTTTCACAGCACGAGCGATCGGACCACGTTATATAGGTCGTAGCGTATTATCGAGCTCATTCCTCCAACAATAATATTGTTCGATTGCACATGATTAAGCACATCGATGTATATAGGTCTCGAGTCTTAATCACGCGCACGATCAATATGCTCGGCATCTTGTTCTTAATACGAAAAAGATAAAAATCAAAGGATTGTCGTTGCATGGAATGAAACTCGAGGAAGGATTTCCATTTTCGTGCAATTTTGACTCTGCTGGATTCAAATTTCCATTGAAACCAAACAACCAAACGATGTTGCCTCGCTTCCGAAAAGCTGAATCGAGATGAAAAATTGCATGAAGCTGAAGTTCGCAACGTTGCAATCCAACGAAAAATATTTCGTTCCATCCATGATTTGTGCAATTTTCAAAATTATCTAAATTTCTCGAGCCCATATACTTTTTGGGTCGCAAAAATCGATCGTTTTAACCTCTTTTAATTATATTCCACGAGATTCGTTGCACAAAAAAATAATCTCGTTGCATCCCAACGATGCAAACTTCAACGTCATGAAATTGCCATGATTTTCAATGATCCTGAAGTTTGCAATGATGCTAAAGCTTGCAACGTTAGAATGCATCGAAAAATATTCAATTTTATTGAAGATTCGTTCAATTTTCAACGTCATCCAAATTTTTCGAGCCAATATGCTTTTCGAATGGCAAAAATGGATCATTTCATCATCGTAATTACAATCTGCATTTGAATAATGATTTTTGTCAAAGATAAAAATGAATTTCGTTGCATTCCAACGATGCAAACTTCAGAGTCATAAGTTTGCATCGTTGGAATGCAACAAAATTCTGTTATTTCTTCAGCAGAGCTCATAATTATCATTCAATATTTGATCCGGCCAACAAAACGATTCTCTTTTGCTAATCAAAAACTCAATCGACACGAAAAATTGCCATGACTTGCAAAATCCCATAAATAATCAATAGAAAATGTATTTTTCGTTGAATCTCAACGTTGCAAACTTCAGAGTCATGAATTTTCAAATTTTAATGAATAATCAACAGAAAATATATTTTTCCTTGAATCTCAACGTTGCAAACTCCAGAGTAACGTCAAAAGTTCGAAAAATTTCAACAAGTATAAAGATTCGCGTTTTGAATAGATCGATAAAAAGTCATAAACATAGACACTCGTGGATGAAGGTCACTTCCTGGTAGGCACTAATCGAAAGGCTGTTCATAATTATTAATCGAGCGATAACGAGACTAAAATACGATAATCAGGAAGTGCGACCGACCCAGCGCGATTCGAACGAGTTTTCTCAATGCTGAGTTTTGTATTGACTTTTTTTTTTTTACGTTACCGAACTTCGTTAATACATCGAGGAAGGAAAAAAAGATTTCCAGGAGGAAAAAATGCTCGAGGCTCCACTGAACGTGAAATTTCTGCTTGCAAGTTCAAGGTCAATTGGCCCTCGCGATAAAACGAGCCCAAAATCGCAACGTCAAACTATTTCCCTCTCAAGATGCCACCCAGCGACCTTGCTCGCTTCCCACAAGGGTGGGCACGAATTTTCTGCCTCTACGATTCGAGAAAATTCGAATTTTGACCGAAATTCATTGAGTTCATTAATTTTTTTTATTGTTCTGTATAATTTTTGCATAATTTTTTCGTTTCTCAACGTTTTCGAGAGAAATCCCAAAAAATATGGAACGCGATTGGAAATTTTCAAAACATAACCTTAGAATTGCGATTTACGCGAATGTTTTTGTTTATTTTGAAATGGGAATTTGTTTTTAATTCGAAATAACTTACTGTGAGGCGGCCGTTCGGTTTCCCAAGTGAGTGTTCCACGATGAAAGTAAACTCTGCATCGTTTTTTCTTGATGATAAAAGTATTGAGGAGCACCGAACCGCAGGAATCGTCAGGGTCCTGCATAATAGCGATTTGAAGCACGAAATTCGCGGCACTTTGTTTATTTACCCGGAATCACGTGCACTTGTGGGAAAAACTTGAGCGAATGGGCGAGAAACGAAAAGTCGTTTTTGGTTCACCAGGAAAAACACGAAACGGACGGACGATCGCTGCAAAATTGTATAGACGACGTCGTCGTCATCCTGGATTTGCTCGATATATCGATTGAACACGAACGACGTTTCATAGATAAATAATCACGCTCGCGACATGAGTAACCGGTCGGCATAAAACGAATTAACAATGAGGGAAAGCAACAAAGAAACGGCGGATTGTTGTCGCTGAAATTTCAATGAGCGTAGCGATGGCAAAATTCCTACTGCACTGTTGCCTCGCTCGAACCAACGAGCAGACTGCTCGATGTCATATACAAACATACAAAGCGGACGGTAGATTCGTACGGGCTTGAACCTGCGCCGCTCGCGAAGCGACGATACCCCACACGCGCAACCTTCCAGAGCTTCGATCGTACGTACTCTTGTACTCAACTTTCTGTTTTCTTGACGCACGGACCTTATCTACTTAGCAACGGGCCGCAGGTATATAAACACTCGACCGACATCCATCAATTTCTATCTCACCGACGCAATCGCCATAAATAAAAAAATTTAGCAGGATTCCTTCCTTACCGACGTTCTCCGTCGGTAATGCTCGGTGGTTCAAGAATTACCGGCAGTCGGTAAAGAACTTGACATATAGGCGCGGACTCGCGGAGTCATTGAAGCTGAACCGGCTAAACCGTAAACGCCTCAATGAATCTTTAGAAATTGCTTTTTGTTATTCGCATTTTTGCCACCGTCATTTTTCTCCAAGCTGCACAAAAATACGATTTTTTATGACACACGGCGAACATAATTTCCTGATCAATTGAGGGTTTTGAATGACAAGGTCAAAGTCCTTTTGGGTATTTTTGTAGTACGAGACGGCAGCACGTGCGCATGCGTATCACGCAGATCGAAGTGTCTGCGTCGACGCATCAGATGGCGCTCGTGTTTGGTGTATGTGTGTGCGTGTGTGTGCAGACGACGGGGACTTGTATGAGTGCGCGTAATTCCTTCGGCCTCATCATCTCGGTGGCTGAATATTTTTTCAGTTTCCCCCGGTAGACCGTAAAGTTATCACTGAAAAAATGGCAGGCTGTCGATTGTTCGGGGCTCTTAGTAAATTTTCACGGACGAATATCCATTTCGCGACGCGAGGAGGTATTTATTTATTTTATCGAGCGACCAAATCACCTTCCAATGCCTCTTATTTAATTTCGTAAGCTCAACTTCCATATTCAGCTAAAAAAATTGTTGTCGTTATGTGATTTCGAATCAACCTTTGCTCCCAGTCTCTTTTCGTACATTCATCAATGACGGATCTTGAAAAACCAATCTTACATTTTCACTTTCTGTTCCATTTTCAACGAGCCTCATTGTTGTCAAATACATCGAGCCTTTTTTGATTTTCTACGTTCAAAGCCTGCCAAGTACTTTTTAAGGGTGGTCCAGAGTTGACATAACCTCCAGAATCCCTTCAAAGATCGGTCCCGTAATCAATTCCGATGAATTCGTGCTCCGACCTTGTTGCAAAATTAAACATTTCAAATCTTTGTCATAACGAGAGTTTTTGTTTTTCACCCAAAATCCGAGGTTTCGAACACTTTCGAGCGACTCGTCGAGTATATGAAAAAGATGCAGAATCGACAAAGATCGATTTTGTACGATTTTTTGAATTGGAGTGTGAATAATTCCAAAATCGAACATCGATGACATTTCCAAATCCTGTTGACACTGAATAAAAAAATTTAATTTTGATTTTGATTTGATTTTGAAAATGAATTTGATTCGATTTCATTGGCCGGCATTTTTGCCCTCGAGACATTAACAGATCCGATTATTTTTTTTTCACATTCTTGACATGTTCGTATACAAAGTGGGGATTTTTGAATGAGTCCGAGAAAACGACGTTCCAATATTTTTGACCGATTTTTGTTTGGACGTTGATTGACCTTCGATCGTTCGATCGTTCGGAAAACTGACAAGTCGTCAAAACAATAAAAAAAAAAAACAAATGGCTCCAATTTTTCCTAGAAATTTAATTTTCAATTTGCGAATAAATGTCGTAGGACCCGCAATAATTAGAACAAAATAATGAATCTCGCTGCATTCGCAACGATGCAAACATCAAAGTGTGCAGGAATAACACGTCAATGACGTCGAAAAGTGAGGTTAGGAACGCGATTATGATAGATCGCGCGAACTCTACGATATTCTGGAAATGTCATGTGCGATTATTTGAAATCTTACGAGAAATCAGCCGGCGCATTGCAACAAAACTTGTTGATCGTTAATTCCGAGCGTTATTCGCGTCGTAACTTTTTTATCGCTAATTACACGATGATTTCGTAAGTCACGTATTAGAGTTTCGTGAACTCTTTCTGTCACATGTGTAACGCCAAGAGAGTCCAAAAAATAGATCGTAATCGATATCAAAAACTTTATCAGACTCTCTAATTGCTGTTTATACCTGATGCTGAAGTTTGCAACGTTGGAATGCAACGAAAATATTTGATTTTATTGCTGATTCGTTCAATTTTCAATGTCATCCAAATTTTTTGAGCCCCGGACGGCAAAAATCGATCATTTTATCGTCGCAATTGAATTCTCCATTTGAATAATTATTTTAGCCACATGGAAAAAAGAATTTCGTTGCTTTCCAACGATGCAAACTGATTCCTCATTTTTTTGCTCTGTCCAATCCCCGTAATTCGTCAAGTGCAATCCCTGCTCGGCAGGCAGCAAAGCAGCCTTAAAAGCATTTATTTTTTATGTTTGTTGAATGAAAGAAAGAAAAGTATTCGTCCTCATCAACCCGTTACCCTGTACGGAGCTTTTTCCTGTTATGAGATACGTCTGATCGTGCATTTCCAATGGTTTTTTAGCATTACACACGCCCTTGAGAATGCTCGCGACAGGAGCGACGCAAAAACATTTCAAATGCAAAATCGTGGACGATGTTGCCGTCGTTACCATCGACTCGCCCGGCACAAAGGTATAGTTATGGAATAAATAAAATTTTGCTCTTTCATCCTGGCACTTATTGAGCTAATGACCTAAAAAATAATAATAATGATGTCAAGATGGTTATCAAGGAAAATTATGATGCTGAAGTTTGCAACGTTGGAATGCAACGAAAAATATTTGAATTTATTGGCGATTCGTTGAATTTAAAACGTCATTCAAAATTTTCAAGCCAATATGCTATTTGGGGCTTAAAATCGATCATTTTGTCATCGTAATTAGATTCTCCATTTAAATAATTATTTTTGCCAAATAGAAAAAAGAATTTCGTTGCATTCCGACGATGCAAACCTCAGAATCATCAAAAATATGATGCTAAAGTTTGCAACGTTGGAATGCAACGAAAAATATTTGAATTTCTTGATGATTCGTTGAATTTAAAACGTCATCCAAAATTTTCAAGCCAATATGCTTTTTGGGGCTTAAAATCGATCATTTTATCATCGTAATTAGATTCTCCATTTAAATAATTATTTTTGCTAAATAGAAAAAAGAATTCCGTTGCATCCCAACGATGCAAACCTCAGAATCATCAAAAATATGATGTTGAAGTTCGCAACGTTGGCATGCAACGAAAAATACTTGTTTCTATTGATAATTTGTTTAATTTTCTAAAACATGGAAATTTTTCGAGTGCATATACTTGTTGGGCCGCAAAAATCGATCGTTTCATCATTGTAATAAAATTCTACATTTTTATCAAGAGTTTTGCCACAAAATTAATGAATTTCGTTCCATTGCAACGCTGCAAACTTGCACGTCATGAAAAAACTTGATAGAAAAACACAAATAAACATTTATGATTACGAAAAGTGAGAATTTTTGTAGATTTCTTGATTATCTGTGGCAGGTCAACACTTTGAACGGAGAAGTGATGGAAGAGGTGGTTCGCCTTTTAAAAGACATAGAAACAAATTCGGCAGTGAAATCTGTGGTGTTCATGAGCGGCAAGCCTGGAAATTTCATAGCCGGAGCGGATGTGACGATGTTGCAAAAAGTTAAGAACGAGCAGGAAGCTTACGAGATCTCGAAAAGTTGTCACGAAATTTTGAACACGATTGCGGGCAGTCGGAAGCCTGTGGTCGCGGCGATTCAAGGGACTTGTTTGGGCGGCGGCTTGGAGGTAAAAATTCCTGCGATTTTCGCTCGTTCTCGTGGTCAAAAATCTCGCAGTTGACTCTGGTCGTAATTTTTTTTCTATAATCTCACAATTACAGTTCGCTCTCGCCTGCCATTACCGCATCGCTGTCAAAGACTCCAAAACCAAGTTGGGACTGCCAGAAGTCATGCTCGGTTTGTTACCAGGCGGCGGGGGTACTCAAAGATTAACGAAACTTACTGCACTGCCAAACGCTCTGGACATGACGCTGACCGGAAAGCAAATAAACGCGGACAAAGCAAAGAAATTCGGAATCGTCGATATGTTGGTCAACCGATTGGGACCCGGAGTCGCCAGTGGCGAAGAAAAGTAATTTGACAAACGAATTTTTTGGGCATTCTGTTGGAGTTTTTGGGCATTTTTTGAATTTTCGAAATGGCCTCAATTTTTTCGGGCGTTCAGTTTTTGATTCGCGAATAATTTTCATGGGCGAGCACTGCGTGTGAATTTTTGGTTCCGCTCTCAAAATTCTGAGTTTGTTGCTGATTTTTGGGAAAAATTGAAATTTCGATTCGACCTCGATTTATTCGTTGTGGAAAGAAAAAGGAAGAAATTTTTTCACGCTAATTTTTCCAGCACGCTCCGATACTTGGAGGAAAATGCGGTGAAAGTGGCGAAAGATCTCGCGAATGGGAAAATCAAGCCTGACCGTGGACCGAAATCTATCACCGACAAAGTCATGAGCTGGGCCTTTACAACAGATTTCGTAAAGAATCAGGTTTTCTCTCGCGCCCATGCACAAGTGATGAAAATGTCCGGTGGCCTGTATCCAGCGCCACTCAAGATTCTTGAGGTCATTCGGACCGGACTCGACAAAGGCTCCGAGGCTGGATTCGAGGCTGAAGCCCGCGGCTTTGGCTACTTGGCAAATACACCACAATGCAAGGGACTCATCAGTCTCTTCTTCGGACAAACCGCCTGCAAAAAAAATCGATTCGGGGACCCGAAAAGCGCTGTCAAGTGAGAATTCGCAACTTTTTTTCTTTTCTTCCCACTTTTTGATTCTTTAGAATTAAAATAAACAATCCAGGACGTTCTAATTTTTCGTTAGTTCGAAAAAAACAATTTTTCAAATCTCCAAATTACTTTTAAAAAATTCAAAAACTAATCGCGATGCGAAGTTCGTTTGTTCCGCCCCATTTCGCGATTCTTAAGCATGAAAAGAAAATCTCAAAAAATTCGTGGGCCTTTTTTGAATTGCCAACTAAATCATGAAAATTTGTCCGATGGAAAAAAAATTTTGATCGCAATTTCATGCAAAATATGGAGCGGCTCCGACATTTTTGAAGTTTCCATCGTTGAATTGCAACGAAATTCTTTTTTAAATTTGGCAAAAATAATTATTTGAATGGAGAATTTAATTATGATGACAAATTGATCGATTTTTGCCACGCGAAAACATAAAATTTGAATGGCATTGAAATTCTTTGAAATATTTGGCC
This sequence comes from Diadegma fenestrale, assembly GCA_037043255.1. Taxonomy (NCBI): domain Eukaryota; kingdom Metazoa; phylum Arthropoda; class Insecta; order Hymenoptera; family Ichneumonidae; genus Diadegma; species Diadegma fenestrale. The sequence continues at coordinate 14,925,484 of CM073317.1, forward strand.
GAAATAATTATTTAAATGATCGATTTTTGCCACTCGAAAACATAAAATTTGGATTACATTGAAATTCTTTGGAATATTTGGCCGAAGTAATTATTTTAATGGAGAATTTAATTATGATGATAAAATGATCGATTTTTGCCACTCGAAAACATAAAATTTGGATGACATTGAAATTCTTTGAAATATTTGGCCGAAATAATTATTTAAATGATCGATTTTTGCCACTCGAAAACATATCGGCTCGAAAAATTTGGATGACATTGAAAATTGAACGAATCAACAATAGAATAAAATATTTTTCGTTGCATTCCAACGTTGCAAACTTCAGCATCATCGGAAATTTCATTTTTTGTGGCAGCAAAATCGCCGTTGTCGGTGCTGGACTCATGGGGGCCGGAATCGCTCATGTGAGCATCGACAAAGGTTACAGCGTTGTACTTAAAGACACGAATAACGCTGGACTGTTTCGAGGGGTTGGACAAATTCAGAATGGAATGGAAAACGCGGTTAAACGGAAACGGATAAGCAGGTTCGTGAAAAAACAAAATTCATCGTGTTGAAAAGTTTGTAAAAATGAGTTTCTTGTTTTGAAAATTGAGCCCGAGGAAAAATCTTGAACTGGACGAAAAATCTGAGCAGCCCAATTGCCTGACAATTGTCTTTTTCGTTTCTTTGCTGTTGCAGCATAGAAAAATCAAAGTTCCTCGCGAATCTCGAGCCCACGTTGTCATACGATTCGTTCAAGAACGCGGACATCGTAATCGAAGCGGTTTTCGAAGATTTGGGCATAAAACACAAAGTGATAAAAGAGATCGAAGCGAATGTGCCGGAATATTGTGTCGTCGCGACCAATACGTCGGCCATACCAATTACGAAAATCGCTGCTGGGAGCAGTCGACCAGAAAAGGTCAGAAATTACTGAATTCATCAAAAATTCCTCAAAATTCCTCTGTTTTTCCGATCACCACAGAAATAATTGCAATTTTTGAGCTTTTAATCGGCGTTTAGCTTAACAACAATCTTTAAAAAACTGGATTTTCAACCAGCTGGCGCATGCAGCGTTGCCAAACACCCAATTGTTCAAATAGTGAATTTTATTGAAAATTCGTTCGCTTTTCAATGTCTTCTAAATTTCTGGAGCCGAAATGCTTTTTGGGTGGCAAAAATCGATCATTTTATCATCGTAATTGAATTCTGCGTTTAATTAATTATTTTTGCGATAAATAATTAAGTATTTCGTTGCATTGCAACGATGCCAACTTCAGATTCATTCATTTGGCGTTTAATTGGCGTTTAGCTTAACAACAATCTTTAAAAAACTTGATTTTCAACCAGCTGGCGCATGCGGCGTTGTCAAACATCCAATTGTTCACGTCGCTATTACTCGTCAACCGGAAATAAGTTTGTTTCGATTCAATTTACTGGTCAGCTTTAAAGGGAACGAGGGTTTTTAAAGGCAGCGTGAATTTCTGTGAAAATTATATTTTCTCGTGTTCGTTTTTCGTTTGCTAAAGTTGGAAGGATCGATCTTGAAAAAATCCAAATAGTTGCGAAGCGAGTGTGTCTGCCATACGAGCCTGTGTATGAGGATTCGAAAAATGTGACTTTTATACGTCGTTCTCTTGAAAACTGGACGGTGGAATGAAAAATAATTCCGTAAATAGATGCGCGGTATATTTTTCTATGTTGTTTCCAATTTTTAACCCTCAAAGATGCAACTTTCGTTTAAATTTGGATAAAATTCTTGCACGAAAAATGTGAAAAGGAGCGAATACAATTTTGGTCGTTTATTTTCTTGCGACAGGTGATCGGCATGCACTACTTTTCGCCTGTGGACAAAATGCAGCTCCTCGAGTTGATAACGCACAAAGGAACGTCCGACGAAACGATAAGAACCGCCGTAGACGTCGGTTTGAAACAAGGCAAAGTTGTTATCACCGTTGGCGACGGTCCCGGATTCTACACAACGAGAATTTTGAGCGCCATGATGTCCGAATTCTTGAGACTCTTGCAAGAAGGCGTTGAACCTACGGACCTCGATAAATTAACTAAAAAATTCGGTTTTCCCGTCGGAGTTGCGACTCTCACCGACGAAGTTGGCATCGACGTTGGCGCTCACATCAGCGTCGATCTAGCTCAGGCGCTCGGCCCCAGATTCTCCGGTGGCGACGTCCACATTCTCGGGGACATGGTCAAGGCCGGATTTTTGGGTAAAAATTCAAATTCCAACCATTCCCAAAAATATTTTTCGTTTTTCCAATTTTTTCTCCCCATTTTTCAACCTAAAGCGCGAATCATTAAAAAAAAATTGTTAATTGACCATTTTTAATCTTTTTAACAGGACGCAAATCTGGCAAAGGCATTTACGTGTACGAGGCCGGCACTAAGCACAGAGACGTAAATCTGGGCGCTCTCGATATCCTCAAGAAATACAAGCTCGAGCCAAAAGGCAGCACTTCGGACGAGGATCGCCAATTACGACTGGTCACAAGATTCGTCAACGAGGCAGTTTTATGTCTGCAAGAAAACATCCTCGCCAATCCGGTAAATAATACAAAATCGAAAGATAAAAATCATAGAAAACTCAAATATGAGATTTTTCCCTCAACCCGTTTCTCCGTAAGGACGATTTAAACTTTCTGTGATGTCACGAAATCCTTTTTTTTACTGTATAATCGCGCTACGGTCCGCTTTTAATTATTTGACGCAGTTTATTAATTATTGATTCTGCATTTTCCGTGAAAATAAAACCCCAAAATTCTTATTTATTTCAAGTCAAGCACGATCTTATCGAAAATTCATCAGAATTTAGTTAACATTTTTATTAAATGCCAAAAACCATTCCAGTCTTTCAATGAATTATTGATCCAGCGTTTTCTTGAAAAAAAAAAAAAAACAATTCTCATCCATTTAAAGTCAAAAACGGTATTTTCGAAAATTCTTTGAAATTTCGTTAAAATTTTAGTTTTTTTGAATGAATCCAGCATTTTCGTAAAAAAAAAAACAAAAAATTCTCATCTATTTAAAGTCGAAAACGGTATTTTTGAAAATTCTTTGAAATTTCGTTAAAATTCAGGATTTTTCGAATGAATTATCGATCCAGCATTTGCTCGAAAAAAAAAAACCGAAAAATTGTCATTTATTTGAAGTCGAAAACGGTATTTTTGAAAATTCTTTGAAATTCCGTCAAAATTCAGGATTTTTTGAATGAATTATCGATCCAACATTTGCTCGAAAACAAAAAACAGAAAAATTCTCATTTATTTGAAGTCATAAACGGTATTTTTAAAAAGTCTTAGAAATTTCGTTAAAATTCAGGATTTTTTGAACGAATGATCCAGCATTTGCTTGAAAAAAAAGAAAAATTCTCATTTATTTGAAGTCAAAAACGGTATTTTCGAAAATTCTTTGAAATTCCGTCAAAATTCAGGATTTTTTGAATGAATTATCGATCCAACATTTGCTTGAGAAAAAAAAACAGAAAAATTCTTATTTATTTGACGTCAAAAACGGTATTTTTGAAAATTCTTTGAAATTCCATTAAAATTCAGGATTTTTTGAACGAATGATCCAGCATTTGCTTGAAAAAAAAAGAAAAATTCTCATTTATTTGAAGTCAAAAACGGTATTTTTGAAAGTTCTCTGAAATTTCCTTAAAATTCAGGATTTTTTCGAATAATCGTGATTTTTGTATCAGCTCGAGGGTGACGTAGGAGCAGTGTTCGGTCTGGGATTCCCGCCATTCACGGGCGGTCCATTCAGATGGGTGGACTGGTACGGGGCAGCGAATCTGGTGAGAAAGATGGAGGAGTTCCAATCGCACTACGGTGAATCGTTCAAGCCATGCCAGACGCTGTACGACATGGCTGCGGATTCGACCAAGAGGTTCCACCCCAATTAAATAAACTGTTACGAGTGGTTGCGATATTACGAAAAAGAAAAGCAACTAAAAAATGCATTTTAAGATCGAAAGCGCGGTCTTCCCGATCCCGTTCTCGCCAGTCGAGGGGCAAGTGCCAAAGTCGCTCGAATCCTTGCAAAGAGAAGCTCGAAAAAAAGGGGGAAAAATATCGGAACAGCCTTTAGAATTAACGAAAAGAAAACTCGCCTGGGCATCATTGAAATATTTACAGAAACGATGGAATTGTTATCGGCTTTTCGATATTTTAATACTTTCATATTTTTGGATAAATATTCATCGAGTTATAACGTAGTTGGCTATGTTTTAAGTATCCACACGCATAGATATATATTTTAAATAACAGACGAGAGAGCCAAGACGGAGAGCTGAGGAGAAAAAGTTTTTGTATAATAAATGAATCACGTTATTACAAATCTTGTCTAATTTTTTAGGCGACCCAATTTTCCTTGTGAAAGAGAAAAAAGAAAATTGCGGCAGTGTCGAGAGCGTGTGAGAATGAAAATGATGTTCCAAGAGATTCATTGTCAAGGTCATGGAGCACGGAAAATCGTAAATATTAATGAATTTCCTTAGCGTTCACCTCAGCGTCTCTGCAAAGTGTCACACAAAAAAAAACACGCGTCATTTATCAATACGATTTGTGCCTTTTTTTGTCTAATTTTCCGAGGATAAAAATCAATTTTCATAATCTCACTAGGATTGGCAATGAAGAAGGCCTTTTGCATCATCTACCGGTCCAGCGTGCGCACCTTGTCGCTGGCATTTGCGATTCTAAAAAGAGGTTGGGTCCTTGGCTGATGCAAGAAATCCAGAAGGTTTCACGAGACACATGCATACGCGAGCAACGCGAGCACGGGAGAATGCAGACAAATTCGCAATTGTGTAGGTGCCTTCGGTTGCTTGTTTTCTTTGCAAAGATTGACCCGATCGCTCATGCAATTAAACACATTTGCTCGGTACACAACGACCAGAGAACCTGCAGAGAAATTTTCCATACAGGCTGAGAAAACGACTTTCTCGTCACGCATTTTTCAGCCCGACGAATGGCATCAGGAAAATCGATTTTCCATCGTAATTATTCCAAGGAAAATGCTCGCGCGTTGCGGGCATCACGTTTTCTCGGGTGGGCGTGTCCGCGAGAAGTTCGCGTCAACTTCACTTTTTTTCCGACCCAAATAAATGATCGTGAAGTTTCCATCGTTGGAATGCAACGAAATTCTGTTATTTCTTCAGCGGGGCCAATAATTATTATTGAATATTCGCTCCGGCCAATAAAACGATTCTCTCTTGCGACTAAAAAACTCAATCGACTCAAAAAATTGCCACGATTTTCAAAATTCAATGAATAATCGAGAGAAAAAATGTTTTTCGTTGAATCTCAATGTTGCAAACTTCAAAATCATCCCAAATAACGCAAATATTTTTTTTCACCAGCCAAATTTTCTTATCCCACACTGAAAATTCAATTTTGTTGAATACGGCGAACTAAATATTTTGGGATGATTTCAAAATTTTCGTTATCTCGACAATATTTTTCATTGTAACGGAACTGTCAGCAAAATTTACGATTGGAATGACAAAAATTTACTTTCCGAAAACGATTTTCCAGAATGTTTTTTGCTGGAATGACAAAATTTTCGTGATTTTTCGAAAAAAACGTTTAGTTTAACGAATCCAACAAAATTTCCATCTTTTTCAACGAAATTTTCTTTTCAGTGCATAAAAAACGATCCTCGTAAAAATATTTGTGGGACACGGATCGTTAAAAAAGCCCACGTGAGTCAGGGAGCTCGAAGTTTCGGTCGAGAGTTCCACAGTCTCACCCTGTAGATCTAAAAGACATGAGTCGATCATTCATTGCATATTAATCGCAACATTTATCTAGATTATGTACGAAAATGTTTCGTGCTCGTACTAGGAAGTTGTACGTAATTTCAGGTGCTGAATCGAGAGACTGGGAGCAGCTGCATAGACTGGAAATCCGCGGGGAGATCTTGTGGATGATAAATCGACCCTGAGGCCAGATCTGTCAGAAAAATCGTTCGATAGGAATTGGAAATCAAAATCGTTGGTGACGACAGAAAAATCGGGTCGTAGAATCCTTTTAAAAAATCACATTGAATTTTGCATCGTTCGAATGCAACGGAATTTATTTAATTCCATTGAAAGCAGAGCCAAAAACTCGCACGCGGTGTTTCGAGAATTATTCGCAAATCTAAAACTCATCGTCAGAGAAAAATTGAGGCGATTTCGAAAATTTTTTTGAATCGTGGATCGAGAGAAAATTTCTCGGTGCATTCCAACGATGCGAACGTCAATATTTTACAAATTCGACGTTATGCTCAAAAATACCACGCGAAACGAATGTCTGGATGAAATTCCTATTGGGAGGCATAATCGGCGAAATTCTCTACGAGGAAGTGATTCAAGTTTCCCAATTTTGCCTCGTCGACGATACTCGAGACGTTTTTTTTCTTTGCCAGTGATTTTGACGAAAAATTCTTCAACCGAAGTGAAAATTGTGGCAAGTCCAAATTCGCCTCGATTTTAAAGTCAAGTAGCAAGATTTCTAATTGCTCTGATTATTCTCTCGAGCCGATGGAACGAGAATCCTTGATTGGTGACGTCATCGGGACTGATAACTTTGATTTTTATCCTGTTGAATTATTTTTTTCTTTTTTTTCTGTCAGTTGCGACGTACAAGCGCAACGTACGAAATGCGAATAGTTTGGTATTTGTAGTATCAGTATCGAGTTAATTTGCTTCTCGTAATAGTGATGAAAGTGGCGTTATGGATTGCGTCTTGCCTCGATCTACTTGACGCGAGGGTGTAGGAGTGCACAAAGCTCTCTCGCGCGTTTTCCTACTCGTTACTTTTGTCACGATTTATCTTGTACTTGCTGGCATTGATATGCATTTATCATCGCTATTTTTTTCTTGTTACTTTTGCTTAGACGCTTGTCAAGATAAAGGAAAAAAAAGGGGATTTCACGATCGGACTTGAGTTCGTGAATACGCAATGGCGAAGCGTCGTTTTTCATTTTTTTATGTTGGCTCTCGAGGCGAATATGAAGGAGAAGTTGAATTTTTTTTATTTCTGATTCCGAATCCGGAAAAAATGTTTTAATTTTCAAATTTTCAAATTTTATATTTTTGCATTTTTTATCATTCGCTTTTGGTCAGAGTAATTGAGAGTTTTTTGGTGATTTTTTGGAATCGAAACCAATCAGAGGGCTTTAGGTCACAGACGAGTTTGCCGCGGGTCAAATTGACCCAGTGTTTTCGAGGCACTGAAAAAAATCTCTTTTTTACTGTCGGAGAAAATGAAACAACGATCGAGCTCAAAGGAGACTTGATTTCTGGAAAATAAATTTCGTGGAATCGGATTAATTGCTGATGCGCAAAAAGCGTGTTGACTGGACAAAGGGACGAAGTTTCGAGGTGTTTGAATAGGCTGTGGATTTCTAATTATAATATTGAGGCACCGGAGAGCTTGGACATGTGTCGCGCGCCCGACTCCGATGTTCTGCGTCCCAGAGGCCTTCGATATCGTTCACCACGTGGTGAATCGTACCGCTTTGTTTCGTAGTCACACCGTTATCACGTGATTCACGATACGAGTCGGTAAAAGTGATTAAAAAGAAAGACTCCATGTCTGCTAGAAATTTGGTAATAATTGCCGTTGCGTAGTTTCGTCTGCTCCACGTTTTTATGACACCTGCTCAACGAATTTTCAATTCCATACATCATTAGCTATTTACTCAGAATTTCAAGTCAACAAATAATTCACAATTGATTAATTATTTAATTAATCAAAATAATTAATCAAATTATTGGTTATTATTCATTCAGACTTTTAGTCAACAAATAGAAGAATTTGACGTTGACAAATAATTAGCAATTTAATTAATTAATTAATTAATATTTTAATTAATTAATTAATATTTTAATTAATTAATTAATATTTTAATTAATTAATAAATTGATAATTTAATTAATTAATTAATTAATAGATCATTAATTAATTAATAATTAATTGATTAATTAAATTATCAATTAATTAATTAATTAAATTGCTAATTAATTAAATTATTAATTAATTAATTAATTAATTAAATTGCTAATTATTATTAATTTAATTAATTTTCTACCATTTTCTTTATTTTCACTACAAAAATGTTCGGGAAACTGTGCAAGAAAATTCAAATTCCAATGCAAATTGTTTACTTTGGCAGAAAGTTCATTTTTTTTTAAATTATGAAAACCCAGAGACTTTAATTGAAATTCGATTATTATTGATATTGAGCTCGTGGATTATTGTTGGGATTTGAGATTTTTGGCGGCTCGAATGGAGTTTACGAATTTTCAAGGTCAAATACAATGTCGAGTGATTTACGTCGAGTTCCCATGGGTAATCGTGATACAGAATCTCCCGTCCTCGCATCATTAGCCGCATGCAACGAGATTACACTGCTCGAGTGTTAAAAATTGTTTGAATCAGCTAGGTCACACGTGCCTCCGTTGGTTTTACACTCTTCGCAAGATTACATTTGTGTTACGACGCCAGTCTTGCGATAATGCTGTGGCCGAGGGGGGTGGGACGTTTTCATACACACGAAGACAGTGTAACTAGAGAATGACCTATTCACATTAATTCAACTATTTGTTGATCGTATAGAACAGGAAAATTAGAAAAAAAAAACATAAATCCAGAGTAATTTTGCATCGAGAATTTTTTCTCATTTTTCGTCGCTTCAAATTCAAGATTTTCGTGACGATTTTACTCACTCCAGATTTTTTTCCATTTTTGTCGTTTAGATCATCCAAAAGTTCGAGCAAAGTGGCTCAAATTTGCATTTAGATTTTTAATCCAATCATCGTTTGACTTTTTTCCTCAGCCTAATGTTGTTTTCGCATTTTAGACTAAAAGTGTTTGGAAATTCACTCAATCGGCGAATTTTTGCATTGACGGAAAAACGTAAATGATTCATGAACTTTAAATGTTTTTTTTTCTGTTTGCCACGATGTCAGTCTCGCGACGTAGGAGCCGGAGCACTTTTTTTTCAACCGAAGGCAAAAAGTGCATCTTACCCTCGGAATAGCGAGGGAAAAGAATGAGGAAAGAAATGGATCGCGCGGGGTACTCGACGATACACAGCGTGGAATTTGCCTCCGAAGACTGCGAAACGAGAGTCGCTGGTTTGATGAGATAACCGAGATTCTTCCGGCTCTGGAAAGACAAAATCGCGCTGGCTAGCATGGCAAGGAGAAGAGACGAGAGGAAAATATGGTGAGATAAGAAAAATTTTGTATTTTTAAATTCATTTTATTCATTTTTCTTCTTAATTTCGTGACGAGAAACTTTTGATAGTCGACGAAATTAGAAAAAACTCTTGGTCCGTTGGTTTCTTTAAAAAGCCAAGACGCTCGGTCACTCGCTTATCAGCCAAGAAAATATCAACGTGGGCGTAGATACTTGACAAAGCACTATCGTGGATTTTTGCGTCGTCGATCGACATTCCAACGTTTTTTTTCTATTGCGATGTAGAATGATGAAATTTTGTTTTCCATCACCTTGTCAAGGAAAATGCGTAGCGAGTTTGTGGCAATATTTATTTGAAACAACTCTCTGAATTTTTAGTATTTTTATCGTCGTTTAGGCGATTTTTTTTTCTTTTAACGAATTCCTGGTCCGGGCGAGCAGCGACGTTCGGTTTTCCTGCCAATAATTAACTGCGCTCAATTTTTTCTCATTTTTCTCTACGAGGAAATTCCGTCCAGAGTTTTCAATTGGCAAAGATTCGACCAATAAGACTCCGGATGGACTTTTCATGACGTTGAAGTTTGCATCGTCGAAATGCAACGAAATTCGGTTTTTTCTTCGCCAGAGCTCGTAATTGTCATTCAATATTTGGCCCGGACGATAAAACAATCGACTCTCGAGTCCCAAAAACTCAACCGAGAAGAAAAATAGCCACGACCTTGAAAATTCAATAAATTGAATTGAAAATATTGAATTTCGATGAAAATTCGTTTAATTTTCAATGTCATCCAAATTTTTCGACGAAAAATAGTCACGACCTTGAAAATTCAATGAATAATTAATAGAAACTTTCGATGATCTCAACGTTGCAAACTTCAGAGTGCAACGAAATGCAGCCAGAGATTGGAGTTCAGAAGCTGGAAAAAATGGTTGAAAAATTCGGTAGCGACCTCGAAGAATTTCGTGAAATTCAATCCAACACAAACCTTTTCGCTTTCTCTCTCTCTTTTGATTCTCGCTCTCTTCATACGTACACGAAGTTGGTGTCGGTCGCACGCGTGATGGAAACTTTTCGATGACGAGAGGGAAAAAGTGAGGCACGAGAACCGATATAAATATAAATATGCGCCGATGATCGTATGGCGCTTGTTCACTATCATTTGACACGTCAGACGCAAGTGTTCCAACGAAGGGTCATTTTATACTCACGCCTCTAATATTAATATCGATGTCGTTGAGCCAAGACCGTGCAGCTTTGCTCAAGCATCAATTTCTCGACACTCCAACCACAAGATTTGACTGACTGACCAAAATGCTTTTGAGCAAAACGAGCTGCTCGCTTTTCCTCATTAATTACCGTGGCTAATTGTATCAATTTTACAATTTTTGTGCTTTAAAAGCCACGATCGAAATTTCCTTGAAAACTTTTCTTCGTGCCAAGTTTTTTATCAACTTTCTCCACTAAAAATCATCGAGAAAAATATTTTCTTCGTGCTCTTATAATTTGGGAAATACCCAACAAAAAAAAACGACAAATTTACATTTAAAATCGTGTGGGAATTAAAAATGTTGAAATTTGGATCGTTGAATTTTTTTTCAGTTCAATTTTATAAAAAATTCTTAGCAGGAACTCGAAAATTGAATCTGCTAAAAAAAATAGTGACAACACGAAAAAAATGGAGATTAATAACAATTTTTTAGAAATTTCCATGTCAAAAATCGACTCGAACGAGTAATTTTTGGGTCGTAATTATGGGAAGAAATTTCTCCACGAAATAATGAAAAAAAAACATTCGAGACTCCGATGATCCGATCGTGTCTGCTGCGCAAAAGTTGGGAAGGATTAAATATAGCGAAACGAGTTCTGGAAATAACGGAAAGAGCTAAATATATGAAGCAACGACGGAAATTGATGAAATAAGACAAACAAAACGAGACGAAATGTTTGATAATGCGTGAAAAGGAATAGCGCGAAGGTTCCGAAGCAGCAACTCGAGTCTCGTATCGTCGTGCACATGTGTGCACGCTTGTGAATTTATATACACGTTGAATTTAGAATAGAGAACATTCCTCGTTCACGTGCAACCTCGTAATACTCCACGAGGGCGGGCACGACTTTGCCACACATACGTGTGACGTCACGCCGATGTTCCCTGACCTCCCGGCCCAATACACATGCGAGACCGAAAAGGAAAACGCGATTAGGCGCCAGAAGGCGTGGACGATGCATTTGCACACATTTCCTCGTGTATTTTTTTTTTTCGGCTGCTCTTTGCATGTTGAAAACTCGACGCAGACTCGGTCCCCGCCTCCTTGTACAATTAACATTATAAATATCTCCACACGCGTGTATTTATAAAACTCAACGTTTATGAGCGTGTGAGTGCATCGAGATAAGGCTCAATAAAAAATGTGCAGCGAGGACTGCATTCGGAGAGGAAATTCGCGCTAATTTGACTTTGGACCGAGACTCTTGGTCTCGATTCTTCCAAACCCAAATCAAGATCGATATGGGAGAGAATTTTTTTTTATTCCGTGATTTGTTAAGGGCTCACGGCCGGAGGTCAAAAGTTTCGGATTTTCAGAAATAATTTTCGATGCAATCACGTTATGAATTATTTCTATAAATTTTCCATATGAGCAACAAAAATCGAAATAATTTTCACTTGTTTTTTTTTTAAACGATTATCATTTCGTGTGGGAAACTAAAAAAACGATTTTTATGGAATTTCGTAGAGACAAATTCGTGGGTTTTTGGAGTTGGAGTGAAAAAATGATTTTTATTCAGTTGTAAACGACTCGAGGGCTCTCGATCCGCAGGAATCAGGCATGACCACGTGCTTTTCCAATCCACGTTTAAATTTTGACGTGTCGAACGTATAAAGAATCAAACAAGTGCTTAAAAAACGAGGATTTCACGATCTTTGTGTGTTTTTGTGTTTGATGAATTTTTGTCAGTAATTTCTCATTTTTTTTTTATAATGTCGTATGCCAGGCTATAATTTTGAGTAATTTGCTTTGAGAAATATGGAGCAAGATATTCTCTTTGTTTATTTTATCGATATAGAAATGAAATTCAGAAATTTCATGTTTGCTCGGAATATATTGAAAAAAAAGCAATTGAACAAATTACGACTCGCACGCGAGAGAGTTTTTTTCCATTCAAATTGGAAAAAAAATCGTGGAGACATTTTGCTCAAATAATTTTTGGAGTAAAGTGAGAATTTCGTCTGAAAATTAAGCGAGAGATTTTGGGGAGGGGGAAAATCGTAATAAACGAAAAATGATCGAGATTTTCCGCAACAATTCGAAACTTTTATCCAGCTCGCTCGAATATTTTGTCGTTGCCACATTGCTCAAATAATTTCTGGAGTAAATTGAGAGTTTCGCCTCAAAATTCAACGAGAGATTTTGGGAAAGGGAAAAATCGTACAAAAAGAGAAAAAATCGAGATTTTCCGCAACAATTCGAAACTTTTATCCAGCTCGCTCGAATCTTTTGTCGTCGTCACATTTTGGGAAAGGGAAAAATCGTAATAAAAGAGAAAAAATCGAGATTTTACGAAAGTAGTTCAAGTTTTTATTCAGCTCACTTCAATCTTTTGTCGTCGTTCACGTAAATACACAATTTGTCTATTATTTTATAGAGACAACGATGAGCGGAGACTCGTTTGCTTAACGTGCCTCAATTTTTTTATCAATTCGAGACACGCACGTGGTGGAAATGTTAAAAAATGAATGAACGTTAATGAACATCGTTAGTATTTACACATTATTTTTAATTATTTTCATCCGTTCATAACGAACAACATAATTGCATAAAATATTGATTTCTCTCTGTATTCGGGTAGCGCGTTAAATAACGTGGAGTCACAGTATCACAGATTCGATTAGGTACACGTGTATGCTGTTTTGATTTTTATTTTCATTATTCGCCGAGTTTGCAAAAAAAGCTCGTAGAATTGCTTAAAATGTAAATAAAATCTTTATTTATTTGTTTTTTTTTGTTTTATCTTCACAGGCGAACGACGTGGCCTTTTTTGGAGACCGTCGACTAGAAGAATCGGCGAGACGAGCGTCTCTATCGCTTCACGATTTCAGGATCGACTCGTAGGAAAAATTGAATTTTTTCTCGATCGTTTTGTGAGACGCTCCAATCATTGGAGTTTTTTGCGGTAAGAGCCTTGACCATTTTTTTTCTTCGTTTCGAAACGCAGCGACGAGACAGGAGGAAAAAATTTCGGAGAGACTTGAAAGTTTTCCAGACTGTTTTTTTTTTTTTGTCGCGTTTCCCGATGGACGAGCGTAAAATGCGCCGAAGCGAGGGTGTCAGCCTGCCTCAAAGGACGATGCGAAACGATCGTCGAACGAAGAGCGTCGAGGATCCAGGCGAGCCGGAAAAAGCCGCTGGATTTTCTCTTTTTCTCGCATTTGCGAGGGAAAAGCAACGACGAGACGCCGCTTGGGTCGAGCTGTTCAGGCTGCCAACTGCGGTGGCAATAATTGCGAAGTGTAACGCTGAGGCGAGATCCTCGGGGCAATAACCGGAAGAAGATTGAGCCTGAGAGGCGCGACGTTTGCAATATTGTTTTGTGAGTTGGCGGTGCGATCGCGAGCGTGACGTTTCACGTGTTTGGCGAGATGATCGCTCCGCATGAATCTTCGCTGGCAAACGGAGCAAGCAAATTTCTTTTCGCCGGTGTGAGTTCGTTTGTGACGCGAGAGCTCGTCGCTGCGCGAAAATTTCCTTCCGCAATCCTCGTACGGACAAGGAAAAGGTCGTTCGCCGGTGTGAGTTCGCGTGTGAGCCTTCAGATGTGACGACTTGAAATAATTCTTGCCGCAGCCTGGATATTCGCACTCGTAGACACGTCGCCGTTGACAGGCTTCCGGGAGCAGGCTCGACAAGCTTTTGCTCGCTTTTGGGCACGACGAGCTCGAGCCCAACGTCGGCGAAGACGACGCGGACGTTGGGGAGCTCGGGGAAGGCGCTGCGACCAAAAGCAACGGAGATCCACGTGGCAAAACGATCGACGAGCCGATCAGACCCGTGACCATCGTAATCGGCGCTGGTTTCGGCGCCAACGGTTGCAACTTGCTCAATCCCGACGAAACCGATTCACGATCCGTGTTTTTATTGTTTACTATTATTTCCTCTTTCCTCAGACTCATTTTGAACTTTAAACTCTTCAATATATTCTCAGGCTCCACTTTTTTTATTGCTTTTTCTGATTTCAGCTCGATCGATCGATTCTCCCTCTTCGCACTCAACGAATCGTTGCACCCACGACTTATCGTCGCCGGACTCCATGTCCCGTCCCGATTCGCTCGCATTATCACCGTCGGTCTTGCCGCTAATGCTGCTGGCTCCGGACTAGCAGGTGGCGTCCCGTCCAACAGCAACTATTTAACGACAAACAGCAAAAAATCGGTAAACCGGTTGATTCCAAGTGCTAAAACTCGCGTATACTATGAAGCAATTTTTCGCTCATTTGTCGCTAAACCCTGTCACTGAATTTCACGTCATGAGAACGGAAGGAAATTTATCGATTTTGAGGATCCAACGATTTTCCATTCGGTTTTCACACCACGAATTCCAAATTTCGAATTTTCGTACCAAATCAACATTTTTCGATGGCAAAATTTCAAATTCTGCCTTAAAATATAAATTTTTGTTCTTATGTCCAAAATTCCTCAATTTTGAGGATCTAAAATTTTTCTATTCGATATTCAGGCCTCAAATTCGATTAATTTCCCTTTTTTTTTTAATTTCCATACAAAAATGACATTTTTACGGCAAAAATTTCAAATTCTGTCTTAAAATATAAATTTTTGTACTTATTTCCAAAGTTTTGGTATCGGATTTTGGACGCGGCAATGAAATTTCTCAATTTCGAGGATTTTTAATTTTTTCATCCGATATTCAGCCCTCAAATTCGATTAATCGCCTTTTTTTTTTAATTTCCGTACGAAAATGAAATTTTGACAGCAAAAATTTCAAATTCTGTCTCAAAATATAAATTTTTGTACTCATTTCCAATGTTTTCGAATCCAATTTTGGACGCAGCAATGAAATTTCTCAATTTCGAGGATTTTTAATTTTTTCATCCGATATTCAGTCCTCAAATTCGATTAATCTCCCTTTTTTTTTGAATTTCCGTACAAAAGTGAAATTTTGACTGCAAAAATTTCAAAATCTGACTCGAAATATCAATTTTTGTACTTATTTCCAATGTTTTGGAATCCAATTTTAGACGCGGCAACGAAATTTTTCAATTTCAAGGATTTTTAATTTTTTCATCCGATATTCAGGCCTCAAATTCGATTAATTTTCCTTTTTTTTGAATTTCCATACAAAAATGAAATTTTGACAACGAAAATTTCGAATTCAGTTTTTAAATATCGATTTTCGTACTTATTTCGCCCCAAATATTTTCTACTGAATTAATTCGTCAGACTTTATGTGATTTTCGATAATTGAATAATTATAAAAGTGTGACTCGCGGCTCGAAGGATAAGTGAGAGTCAGCTGAGCGCATATGCACGTGATAATGCTCGAGTGGAAAGTTCTCTGAACGACCCGTGGTCGGTAGCCCGCGATCAACGATGCAAGCACCAAAAAATTTCAATAATTTTTCCGAGCCTATAGCTTCGGTCGATAAAGTCCGAAAATCTGCTGCAACCGCCACGTGTTTTGCCTTTGAATATTCAAAAACCGATAAAGTCCGTGGTCGAGGGCGCTCGAATCGAAATTTCGCGAGATATTTCCGAAAATTCAAATTTCAATATTGCGAAAAAACAAAAAAATGTGTTTGTTGAACTTTTACCTTGGCCAATTCGCAAGTTTCCGGGCGAAATCGTTTCCTCGGTGGTTCGTCTTCCTCCTCGTCGGACGGCTGAGGAGTCGGCGGCAAAACAGGTCGCGCATTTCCATTAATTATGTGATTTTTGGTGCAGGAATTAATCGTTGCGACGTTTTTCTCGAATAATTTATCACCGAGAAGCGACGCGACGCTGAACGACGATTGCAGAGGTTCGACCTGTAACACACGAGAAAAAACGATGACGTAAGCCCAACGCACAATTTAGCACTTGAATTTTCCCTCATTGAAAAGCGTGAAAAACATTTTCACTGATTTCCGAAGGTTTTTGCACGCGGAGCACCAAATTCGTCGAGATTCAACAAAAATTTTTATAAATTCATCGAAACTCTCGCGATAACACTGAATTTTTTTTTTTTTTTAGGTCAATTTTTCAAAAAATCGTCACTTTTCGCGGGTTTTTTTTCGAGTCGTGGCGGCAATTTCAATTCAACGTCAATCGCGCGCACAAAGTCACTGCGCGGCGCTGTCGATCCGGAGGTGGGGCCGCGCGATCGACTCGCCCGGCGGGTGAGTTTAAAAATGAAACATATCGCACGAATTTATCCGAACGAGAGCGCGAAGCATTGAAAACGAAGAAAAACCGAAAAAACAATGAAAAAAAAAAAATTATGTTGAAAAATTCGTGAATTTTGTAATACTTACGGGAATTTGTTTGACATGGGGCGAGGCTGGCGGTGACAATGGCACGTTTGTCGAATTAATGTTTTCCATAATTGAGCGCAAGCGACGAAAAGCACTCGGTGCTTTGTCAAATGCAAGAAAAAACGATTTTGAAGGAAAAAAATCGACGCGAATGTCGCTCGTCAATGAGACTTTCAAACGCGATGATTTTCTTCAAATATTTTCGCTTGAAAATAGGAAAAAATTGGAGAATTTAAAGGTTTTGAACGTCTTTCGTTGGTTTTCCGGAACGAGACGAGTGTAAATTTGAAAATTCACGCAAGAAGAATGAAAAAATAAAAGGAGGTACTCGTTGGCCGACTAAAATCGTAATGAAGCCTTTCTCAGGTCAGAGAAGCGAGCACGATCGTGTTGTTGTCCCCGGGTTTATGTGTGTCGCGTGTATGTGGCTGCGACGATCATGCGGCGATGTTTTCCCGCGACCAATCAGAGCGAGGGGCTCGCCCCTCCCGACCAATGAAAAAATTCTCGTCATTTGGCCGGAGCGTGATCAGCGGCGTGATGTTCACGTGCTCGCGGTCTGACTTAGGTCGTGATCGTGACGTCAGGCTGCGTGTCGTTTCGTGAGTCAGAGAGAGACGCAACGCGCGCCCGAGAAAGAGAAAAACACGCTCGATACGTCATGGCGTCATGCATGCGCTGCGTTCACGGATTCATTCGGAACGTCATCCCATCATAAAACACTCTCAACAGTTATACGAGAGGGAGAGACAAAATCACGATATAAACGAAATTTCGAATCTGTCAACGTAATAATTGACGAATTTCTGCGTTTTGTTCGTGTTTTCTTTCATTTTTTAACGCGCACTCGATCCGCAACGTTCTTGCCATCTCAGCGACTACGTAGTCAAGAGAGGGTGAGAGAGAAAAAACGAGGACGTTTTACTACAAGTTGTATTTTCTCTCAGCCCACTGCGAGACGGCGAGCCTCCAAATTCCTACTTTGCAACAAGCCAGAGCGAGACACGAGGAGTGTGTAAATCAAGATGCAATTTATTTCGTAACAGCAGCAGTTAGTGTTTCGGCGATCGCGAATATGGATATAAAAATTGCGTGTCTAAATATTTCGATGTTTTTGGAATAAAATTCACGTGTCTTTTCCTGTTCCTCACGAAATATCCCGATACAGGCCCACTGAAAAGAAAATTGTGTTGAAAAAGATGGATATTTTGTTGGATACGGTCAACTAAACGTTTTTTTCGAAAAATCACGAAAATTTTGTCATTTCAGCAAAAAACATTCTGGAAAATCGTTTTCGGAAAGTAAATTTTTGTCATTCCAATCGTAAATTTTGCTGACAGTTCCGTTACAATGAAAAATATTGTCGAAATAACGAAAATTTTTAAAATATCCCAAAATATTTAGTTCGCTGTATTCAACAAAATATCGACGTTTTTTTGACAAAATTGAATTTTCAGTGCACTGCGCGACAAAGTTTTGATTCTTTTTGCGAACTTTAAGAAAGTTTACGAAAATTTCCTTGGACTTTCGCTTTTGAGGTTAAAGCGTGTGCGCAATCCGCTCGGTCCAAGGGAGACGCCGAGTTTGTTGATAAAATTTTCCATAAGATTCGAAATTTCGTGCATTTTTCGTTGATTTTCGATTCGATCGCCACAAAAATTAGGTCGCGTCGACTTTGAAATTGTTTTTTTTCTCCGCATTTGAAAATGACACGGCGATTCTCCTCAAGCAAAAAACGCTCGAGGTTAAAAATAGATTATTTTACTTCCTCATCGCATTTTCTATAAATTTCCTTTTCAAACTACAAAAACTTTGGACCTGATGGAACTTTCTGTTGGTATTAATGTGTGCGTAAAAGTCGAGTAACTTCCTGAGAACGATTCGCGAGTGCTCTCGATCGAATTTGGCACACGCGCACGTCCAACTGAACTTTTGTTCGCTGACCGGAAAGATTGAACGAACGTTTTCGAGCATTTTGGACGATCGCAAAATGTGCAATTTTCGTGAAGATTTTTATGCGCGAGATTTGACCTACAAGAGACTTTTCTGTTGTCGTTTTTCTCTCTAAAGACAAAAATCAGCGACAAAAATGAAAAATTTGCGTCATTTTGAGTTTTTCTTGCTCGTTCGCGTTCGCGTCGTTGCGTCTCCGTTGGAGTTAAAATTGTCCTTGCTCATTCCTCTTGTTTTGCTGTTCTTTTTTCTCGACTCTTCTCTCACTTACCTCGTTTGTTTTCGTCCGCGCGAGTGACTAAAGCCCGTGAAGATCGAACGAGCGGGACTTTCTCGTTTCGATGAGCGCGCGAGGGCTGTCGACCTTGTGGCAAACAAACAAAAAACGAATGGATGCGCGCACGAGGCTCGACGGAGCTTGCAATCGGGACGATTATGCGAAACGTCCGTTGCACCCCACGCCGTATTAGAGCGACACGTTCTTTTTATTTTTTTCATGGGTTCGTGCGTGAGAAGGAATCAAAAGGTCATTCGAAAAATCATTTCAAAAACATTCACGACGTTGATCACGTTTTTCTATTTTTTTATTCACAATTCCAGCGAAGACATTTTTTTAGGTTATATGACGAAAAAAATTGCCGACGATTTATTGAATTTTGATGACGAAAAAATGTTTCCGAAGTTTCCGCATAGAAAATTGTCACAATTCGTGAAAATGT
The DNA here is from genome assembly GCA_037043255.1 of Diadegma fenestrale. Classification (NCBI taxonomy): domain Eukaryota; kingdom Metazoa; phylum Arthropoda; class Insecta; order Hymenoptera; family Ichneumonidae; genus Diadegma; species Diadegma fenestrale. The sequence continues at coordinate 14,944,866 of CM073317.1, forward strand.
TTTTCTCACTCGCCAACTTATTGAATTCCGAACTCTGGACGCGGAATAAAATTGCCCAGGCCAGACAAATCCACATGAATATTTAAGCCGAATTGTCTATTTCGTGCCCGCGGATGTTTGGTCGTCGTAAATATATAAATTATGTGCAATTGGGCAAGAAGCGTGGTGAACGATCGTCTAGAACGGATGTACAAGAATTTCTATAGATATATATATACCGAGACGTACATGCACTTGGTCAAACCGATAGCGTGGCCATCGGTTCGACGAATCAAGTGTGGCGCAAAGTCACGAAGTCTTTGCATGCATATATTTATATGTTGAAATGTTTTTCCATGATCAAGGCCCTTCACAAGTTTCAATTTTCCACTAAAGATCCGATTAAAGGATTTGGAGCTTATTCGGGGCTGTAATCATCGATCTAATCTAATTTTTAACGCGATCTATGAATTTTGTTCCCGTCTCGATTGCGCGGGAATTTCATTCGTTAGTTCTGCAAAGCGTCGCTGCGATGGCGCCTCCGTCCGCGCCGCGTAGTTTCAAAGTTCTCGCGCCTGTTTTTTCGAATTTATGTTATTGCAATTATTATCCGGATGTGGCAACTACGCGAGGGGGTTGATTTTAAATAATCGTTGAAAAATATCGACATTTTTTCGACATTTCGATAACCGTTTTTTGCGAATCTTTTGATCGAATGTGCGCGTGGCCGTGAGCCGGATTTGATTCTCATCCGCAACTACAGATGGCGCTAGTGACCACGCAAATATCCCAACAATGATAAACAAGCAGCATAAATTGCGTTTACGTGGAGCTGCCAATCGTCAGTAAAGTAAATTGACGATCGGGAGCGCGCTCGGTAAAACTTGCTTACCAACTTTACACATGTTGGTAAAAAACAATTCTTCATGTCCACGATCTGTGCTGCTCCCCGTGGCGTAGAGGAGAAATTAAAAACTAAAATTCTTATCGCTAAATTTCATTATTATAAACACGTCGAAAAACAAAAATGTCAATCGTAAAATTGAGATTCCAAAAAAAATGTGCAGATTATATTAAATATTTTTATAGCCAAGACTCGATTCGTCTTTTTTTTAGTTAAAATTACAGATTTTTTAAACCGAAACAAAATTTCGCACATTTATAAAGTTTCGATTTATGCGAAAGGAATTTTGTCGGTCTTGAATAATTTTAGTTGCGGAATCGCGTCGAGGAATTTTGAAAGCGCAGCGCTCGATTTTCCGCGACGTTCTCTGCCGATAATTCAGCGAGCCGCGCTTATTCACGCTCGTCGCGTAGTTGTGGCAGGAATAGCGAGTAGGCGGGGCATCGGCGCTCTCCCCACTCAGCGAGTTCCCCCTCTCGGACTCTTTCCCACGTTACTGTCGTCACCGGCGTCGTTGTCACGCCGGCGTAGCGCGGAGTGGGGGGTTGTTTAGCATCGCATCGCGTTTGTTTAGTTGCCTGCTGACAGCGGCCGAGAGACGGTGCGGTGTGCGTGTGTGTTTTTCATTTGTCTCTCTCGATTTTAAACGCGGGGACGAAACGTTCGCGAATAAAATAACGCGCGAGCGTTCACGCTGTCTTTACCGATAACCGCGAGTCTCTGCTCAACGTTATTGTTCGACAATATTAACACGGCCGCGTTAATAAATAATTTAAATATCAATTTCGTGTACGTGAGTTTTGTGTTCTTTTTAATCGCCTTTTTCCGTCACGTGTCCCGTGCCAAGAATCAAGAAAATGTGCGCGTGCAAAAATCGGCTTCCGTTTTGTTGCCTTTTAATTTGTTAATCAATTGTTTACGCCGAGAATTCATTTCGATTAAAATATCAAAAATAAATAAAATGGAAAAAAATTAATTAAAAAAGTACGAAAGTGGCAAAGCAAATTTTTTTTCAACATTGTCGATTTTTCGAACGTGTCCGTGTGAGTTTTTCGGTTTATTTTTACACGCATTTTTCGAGAGTTTCGTTTACGTGTTGAATCGTTTCGAATAATCAACTTTTCACGTGTGATCGCGCGTCCTGCAAAAATCAATTGAAAAGTCTGTGTCCAGTATGTCGCCGGTATTTTGGTGATGGCAGATAAAGGAGAATGTCACGTCGCAAGCAGAGCAACCCAAAACCGCTGAAACGTGAGTCCACTTAAAAAAAATTCATTTTTATTATTCTCGTGCTTTTATTTCCCTGATTTTTCCTGCGAAAACTTGTTCAATGGCGATCAAACTCGTCATTTATTTTGATCGATAATTATGTCGATGGAAATCGATTCGATTTTGGCAAACATTTTTGCTACGATCGAAGGGAATTCAAGCATTTGTGAAAAGTCGTCGCGACTCGGAGCGGTCGACGCAGTTCGTGGAAATTCGCGCAATTCCAAGAATCGAAGCGCTCGAGCGTTCCAATGAAAATTACTCGCTTCCAGGAATTTTCCTGTCGAATCCTTCACAATTTCGTTTCGATAATGAATTTCCCTCAATCAATTGGGTTTTTAAAAACTTTTTAGTAGCGAAATTATTATTAATTATGAGGATAAAAATTTCGTTGCGAAATTTCGCTCGGTTTTCGCAGGATTTTACGATTTTTACGATGTTGAATCGTTGGAATGCAACGAAAAATATTCGATTTTATTGTTGATTCGTTAAATTTTCAATGTCATCCAAATTTTATGTTTTCGAGTGTCAAAAATCGATATTTTATCATCGTAATTAAATTCTTCATTTAAATAATTATTTCGGCCAAATATTTCAAAGAATTTCAATGTCATCCAAATTTTATGTTTTCGAGTGGCAAAAATCGATCATTTAAATAATTATTTCGGCCAAATATTTCAAAGAATTCCAATGTCATCCAAATTTTATGTTTTCGAGTGTCAAAAATCGATAATTTTATCGTCGCAATTAAATTCTCCATTAAAATAATTATTTTTGCCAAATATGAATAAGAATTTCGTTGCATTCCAACGACGCAAACTTCAGAATCTTGGAATAGATTCTTGTTGCTCGCTAGAGCTCGCGCTGGTGACAACCTCTCGGCCCACGTGGCCATGCACACGTTGTTTTCAGTCGCCCGGCGTGCTTGTCGCGGCTCATCGTAACTCGACACTGAAAACGTTCGTTCCAACATTTCCCAGATTATCGTTGCCAGATTTATGCATTTGCGTGATTGCATAAAAATTATTTCTTTTTCCATCGCAAATAATTATCGATAATGATTGAAAAAAAATTCTTTAAATTCGTTAAAAAAAATTTCCGTGCGAAATTTCCGAAACGTCATTTTCGTACGTTTTTCAAGTGTAAAAATCCGAAAAAGTCTTGAAGGTCATCGCGAATCTTGATTTTTCGAGGTCAAATCAAAGCCGAAAATTTGAAAGAGTTTTTCGGTGGGCGGCGATCGATTTTTCCCCGTAAATCGATGTGATTTCGACGTCACAATAAAAACGCACAAATTGATCAAACTTTTCCACATCTCGCGCGAATTTTTCTTGCCCCGTGTCTCGTTTATCGCATTCTTTTCCTTTATCAAGACGTACGACGTTTTTTAAACATTTCTCGAACCGCGTTACAAATTTCTATGAAAAACGTGTCGCTGGGAAATTTTTCTCTTATCCCGAAAAGAGACGAGCACGTTTCATCGTTTCGAGATAAAAATCGTCGCGTTTAGCTCGAATCTTTTGCTCTTTCTTCTCGTTTTCAACGCGAAACGAGGGCGTCGCGTTCGGAAATCGATTAAAATCGTCTTTAATGATAATCCACAATAATAATTAATATTTTTATTAACAAAAACGAGACGATGCAATCGAGTGAGTTTTCTCGAGACGGACAAACATTCCGATACAGGAAATCGGGATTTTACTCGATCTCGTGATTTATATCGATTTTTTCTGCTGCTAATCCGAACTGGCTCGACAAACTGGAATCGCTGTCGCGCTAGACGCGTCGAAGTAGGAAATTTGCGCGCGCGACTACGTCGCGACGAAATGTCCAGAAATTTTCATTTTTTTTTTTACTTAACACACGATTCGTAAATTCAACAAAAAAAAATCGTAAACGTAATAAAATGTTTATGTCATATGGAAATATATGAAAAATTGAGGAAAGAGCGAAATCTCGGTTGGGGCAAAATTGAGATTGCGCTCGTAATATCGCGTGCAACAAACTCGTTTCTCATAAAAGCTTTCGTCATGAGTTTAATATCTTGTTACAGACGATTATTTACGCACACACCGCGACCACGTTTATTCCATAGAATCCATGAATATTTCACGTAGTCCCGTAAAATTTCTTATGAAATGTTGAAAAATTGTGTATAAAATCGAAAAATTACGAAATTCTTTTTTACATTCGGTCAAAATAATTTTTTGAATGGAAAATTTAATTACGATGACAAAATGATCGATTTTTGTCGTTTGAAAACATAAAATTTGGATGACATGGAAAATTGAACGAATCAACAATGGAATAAAATGTTTTTCGTTGCATTCCAACGTTGCAAACTTCAGCATCATTTGCATCGTGGAATCATGAAGTTTGCATCGTTGGAAGGCAACGAAATCCTTTTTTCTGTGGCTGAGCTTATCATTTTAATGCAGAATTTATAATTAAGGGGTAGAAACGATCGATTTTTCTGACCCAAAAAGTATATTGGCTTGGAAAATTTGGATTATTTTTAAAATTCAACGAACCAGCAATGGAAAGGAATATTTTTCGTTGAATTCCAACGTTGCGAACTTCAGCGTCATTTGCATCGTTGGTATGCAACGAAATTTTGTTTTTTCTTCACCAAAGCTCATAATTATTGAATATTTGGCCCAGACGATAAAACGATCGTGCCTCGAGTCCGAAAAACTCAATCGAGACGAAAAATAGCGACGATTTTCGAAATTCAATAAATAATTGATAGAAACAATATTTTTCATGACGCCAAAGTTTGCAACGTTGGAATGCATCGAAAAATATTGAATTTCAATGAAAATTCGTTCAATTTTCAATGTCGTCCAAATTTTTCGAGCCCAAATGCTTTTCGAATGTCAAAAATCGATCATTTTATCATCGTAATTAAATTCTGCATGTGAATAATTATTTTTGTCAAAGATAAAAATGAATTTCGTTGCATTCCAACGATACAAACTTCAGTATCATGAAATCGTCGAGATTTTCGCAAAAAAAATCGAAACAAACGATCGACACATTTTTATCGACCGTTGACGGAGAAATTTGATGGGAAAATGATTTTTTATTGATTCCTACATCGGAAATCGCAGTTTTTGAAAATTCCTCCAATTTATTTTTTCTCGTGGAGAAAGAAAAAAATGATTATCATTCGCTGAAGAATCGAGCGACTAAATGATCGCATCGAATTTTATTCTTCATCCACTTTTGGCCAGGGAAATTCACGATCCCGTGTATGCGTGTGTTAATTAGTTCCGCGTTTCCGGAGAGGAGAGTGTGAGTTAACAACCTCTGGACGTTTAATGTCGCGCGTAGCTCCAATTACGCTTGAAGCGATGCAACTTTACGCTTCGCCGCCGCATATACGCGAACGATTTGTAACGCAAAAACGTCTGATTACGATGTATGCCGCATTTTTGTGCATCAATACTCGCAATTGTCATTTACCATCGAAATTTCCAATCAATTCATCAAAAACAATTTTTTATCATTTTTTCAACCAAATTTCTGCATTTTTTCGTGTTATTTTTCAAAATTCTCGAAAATCTCCAGAAATTTTTTTCCACGCACGGTTTTGGATTTTTATTCCATCGAAATGATAAAAAAAAATTAAAATCCGAGGGAGGGTGAAATTTTTTTTATACCAATCACACGAGTTTACGTTTATCGCCAATTTTGCGTGAGAGAGAGCGAGTGAGAGGGGGCCGGGGGGGGGGGGGATGACGATACGAGAGAGTGGCGATCGCGGTCTCGGCAAGAGAGAGTGAAGTAAAGGAAAGAAAGGACCCCGTGCGGCGAGACAGCAATCACCCCCCGTCGCGTACCAGCGTCAAATTAATAACCGATGATTTTATAGAATGCTTTATTGAATCGTGTTCACAGTAAATAATATCTCGGCACACCATCGTTCCGATGAGACTGTTGAGCGAAGCGACGAACGGGGAAGAAAACAAGAAATACAACGAGCAAGAAAAATGGGCGGGCTCTAAAACATTGTCGATACTTTTATCGTTCGATTTTTCTCTCTAAAACACCGTAAGCAGCGCCGTGTCCAAGATTTTTTCCCTGGCAATAAAAAGTGAACGGTTTTTTGTCCAGAATTATCGAAAAGGATCGTGTCGAAGTTTGCATCGTTGGAATGCAACGAAATTCTGTTTTAATATTCGGGCTGCGATCTTTTCTTGCGAAAATGCTCAATCGATACGAAAAATGAGGCCGCGATTTTTAAAATTCAATAAAAATATTCAATAATTCAATAATTCAATAAATAAAATTCAATAAAAATTCAATAAATATTCAATAATTCAATAAATAAAATTCAATAAAAATTCAATAAAAATTCAGAAAATGAATAAATAAATAAATTCAATAAATAAAAGTAGATGAAAAAAATATTTTTTGGTCGAATTTCAACGTTGCAAACTCCAGATTGGAAAGGTTTTTTCGTGCTTGAGAAAAATGGCAAAAACGCGACGAAATTCTGGTTTTTTCTTCAATTACTAAAATTCAATAAATAGTTAATAAAAAAAATGATTTCTGGCCGAATTTCAACGTTGCAAATCTCAGAATCATTCGAAAAGTTTTTTTCGTGCTTGACAAAGCGACGAAATTCTGGTTTTTTCTTCAATTAACAAATTTCAACAAATAGTGAATAGTAAAAATGATTTCTGGCCGAATTTCGACGACGCCAACTCGAGAATTATTCGAAAAGGTTTTTTTTCTGCTTGACAAAAATTGGATGACAATAATATCGACGTTTGCGGTTATTCGTCTCGGTAAAATGTTGTCGTTGCTGTCTGGTCTCGTTTCTAAGATACTTGTTGCTGATTTGCCTGCGGTAAAGACAGGTTTCCCATGTATATGTGTGTGCCCATCGATACGAATACAGTTCGGTAAGCTCAAAAGCGAAATCTCACGCTCGTCACTCGCGCGGCGACTCGCTCAATCTCAGCTCCTCTTACAGTTGCTGCATTACTTTTTCCTTTTTTTTTTTCCACTCATTTCTTTCTACCGGACTTTATGGCGAATACTCCGTGCTGGTCGCATCAAGACCCCGTCAACCCTCTCGCACGGTTCGTTTGACTTTCGTGATAAAGTCCTGCCTCGTTCATCTTTCGCTTCGTTGACATTGTGCGCGATTTTTTCTCGCCAATTGATGGGCACCCGCAAAATATTATTGCGTGGTGGAAAAGGCACGAGAGAAATTCGCGTTTGGATTTTTTTAAGCTGATTCACGTGATTTGAGCTTTTTGGCGAATTTTCGCGATTGCTATCAAAGGAGCCGGAGCTTTGCGAGCGATTTCGTGATTGAAAGTTCGATTTTAGACTCTTCGTGGGACATTTTAACGATTTTGAAGTTTGCATCGTTGGAATGCAACGAAATTCGGTTTTTTCTTGAGCAGAGCTCGAGATTTTTATTCAATATTTGATCAGGACGATGAAACGATTTTTTTAAAGGTTAAAAAACAAAAATCGGCGCGTAAATCGTTATGGTTTTCGAAATTGAGCAAAAAATTGATAGAAAATATGACGTTGAAGTTTGCATCGTTGAAATGCAACGAAATTCGGTTTTTTCTTCACCAGAGCTCGTAATTATTATTCAATATTTGGCCCAGACGATAAAACGATCGTCTCTCGAGCCCCAAAAACTCAATCGAGACGAAAAATAGCAACGATTTCCAAAATTCAACAAATATTTGATAGAAACAATATTTTTCGTTGAATCTCAACGTTGTAAACTTCAGAGTCATGCATTCTGTCCAATAATATTCGAGGCTGAATGACGTTGAAGTTTGCATCGTTGGAATGCAACGAAATTCAGTTTTTTCTTGACTAGAGCTCGAGATTTTTATTCAATATTTGATCAGGACGATAAAACGATTTTTTTAAGGATAAAAAACAAAAATCGGCGCGTAAATCGTTATGGTTTTCGAAATTGATCAAAAAATTGATAGAAAATTAATATTTCGTTGGATCCCAACGTTGCGAACTTCAGTATCAAACAATTTATGTCGATTTTCATCTTTACTCTCAAATCTCAAGCGAGAAAATCCAGGCAGATTGGAGAATGCTCGAGAATGCGAAGGAAAGTATAAAAACGAAATTTTTCGGGGATATTTAAGTCGATAAACGATGCGGAAAAGAAAAGAAGAAATACGCAAAGTCCGGCGCGCGGGGTGATGACGTTAAAGGCGAAGAGACCTCATCAGGACTCGCGGAGATGGTCGTGCGGTCCATTTCGGACTGTGTGTGTATTCTGTTCTGCTCTCGCTCTCTCATTCTCGTGGCTTATCTCTCGGCCCGGCTTCCCTTATTTCTTGGGGTTTGACCGCGCGCTCGGCAAAAGCGAACGCATGAATCTGTTGCTGCGTCTCGTTGATGCACCGGTAGCGATTTTTATTTCGTTCTCTATATCTGTGCATTGTGTGTGTGTGTTTTTTCGTGTATTCGCGCGGCCATCGCAGATGTCTCGCTGCGCAGAACGCGCCGACTTGGCGTACACACACTCGACTTGCCTTTCTTCTTTATCGGACTCTCTCGTCTCCTTATTCCGCGCGGCCCTCCGCTCGCTCGTTCTCACTCGCTTGCGCGCCTTCCTCCTTGTTCCTTCTTATTTCTCGCGCGACGCCAAAGAGAGCGCGCGGTGAAAACGTCTATCGTTTCCCCTGATCTCGCCTAGTTAGCCCTCTTTGCGTTTTGTGCACCTTCTGAGCCTTTTTCTTTTGTTTTTTATGATCCTTTCGCTTTCTCGATCTTCCTTTACGTCTCCACGTTACTTTTTTTTACATCTCATTCCTTTTTCTTCCTCGTCTTGTGTTCGGCTCTTTGCTTTACCCGCTCCTCTCTGCAGCTCCTTCTATCACGAATTGTGTCGCACTTGAACGGCCTACACGATTCTTTAAAGATTGCAAAATGATTGTAAAATCATTTCCTCCACTTGTTCTCCTCTTCAGCTCTCTTTACTCCCTGACTCGCTTTCTACCGATTTATGGAAATCCCCATCGCCCTCGATTTGTGACTCTCGCTGCTTATTCTCGACTTTTTTCTTTTCTTCTTTTTCGTCACTGTGTGCGTTCATCTGTGTCGTAATTCTTACGCGAGAATCCTTCAAGCGCATTCTCTCGTTTTTTTTTCGTGCAAGGAGGAAAAGTGATTGCACGCTCATTTGCCAGATTCACATGATGCTGAAGTTCGCAACGTTGGAAGGCACCGAAAAATATTTGATTTTATTGATAATTCGTTGAATTTTCAATGTCATCCAAATTTTTTGAGCTCATTTTGTTTTTTGGGTCGCAAAAATCAATTATTTTATCATTCTGCATTTGAATAATCATTTTTGCTAAAGATGAAAATGAATTTCGTTGCATTCCAACGATGCAAACTTCAGATCCATCAGATTCATTGATAAATTTCATTTTTTTTCGCTCTCGTCGTCGTTTTTCAATTTATCGAACCGGAAACGATCGTTTTCTCAAATTTTACAAATTTGATGAGATTTTGAATGAAGAAATTTTGCATTTTAAGATGCAATTAAAAAAAAAACGAATGCAAATTTCACGATTCTGAAGTTTGCATCGTTGGAATGTAACGAAATTCTTTTTTACATTTGGTCAAAATAATTATTTAAATGGAGAATTGAATTACGATCACAAAATGATCGATTTTTGCCACTCGGAAACATAAAATTTGGATGACACTGAAAATTGAACGAATCAATAATAGAATAAAGAATTTTTCGATGCATTCCAACGTTGCAAACTTCAACATCATCAAATTTTGGGTTTTCGAGGCGGTGGGTCGCTTTGCTCCACGTTTCACTTGGTCCCCGCCTAATTTCTGTAGATATATACGAGGCCGAAGTTTGCAACGTTGGAATGCAACGAAAAATACTTATTTTTATTGATAAATTGTTCAATTTTCAAAAAATTGTTTTTTTTTAATCATTTTAATAACATTGTACATTTTCATCAAGAGTTTTGCCACAAAATGAATGAATTTCGTTGTATTGCAACGATGCAAACTTGAACGTCATAGATATACACGTTTCTATATCGTTCGTGATGTAAAATTCATTTATTTATACACGCGCGGCGAGTGAAGACACGAGGCTCATAAATACGCGGCCGCGACGAGCTGCCGCAACTCTCGGAGGTCCTCGCGCGTATATGCCGAGCATATAGTTAGTCGATATATATCGGTATCAAGGGGGGGGGGGGGGGGAGAGACGTAGAGATGCGAGAGCGTCGTGGAACACCGTGAACGCGCAAGGGTTAAAATAAAGGCAAAATCGCGCGCGCGCGCGCCTCTTTCTCTCTTGCGGTGAGAAACGCGCGCTCGTGAGACGCTGCTGTACATTTTCCCTTTCTCTCTCTCTCGGGCTCTGTGTCTTTCGATCCGTTGCTTCGATCATCTCGCCCTCTCTCTCTCTCTCTGTTTCTTTCACTTCTGTTGCTTGTGGAAAAGAGGAAAGAGTCGACGGCGAGCCGACGAAGGGCGAGCCTACAAATTGCTACACCGCATTGTCGTGTCACTCCAGGACTCTCGCGACACGGCCATGGCATCGTTGGAATGGTGTTCGCTTCTCTCCTTTTTATTCTCAATCTTTGCTCTCTCGCTCTTGTTTTCTTCGTACACTTTCTCTCTGTCTTTTCTCCATTTTCTTCTTCTGCTTTCGTTTCTTCTTTGCGCCCGGCATCGTAACGCTGCGTTCAAGTGCATGCAACTGCATTTCTAGCGCATCCCAAGACCGTCCAATTTTTTTTTTTCACTCTCTCTCTCTCGATCTCTTCCATTCTCTCTTCGTCCTCGTCCAACGTTTCCCACTTAACGTAGCCATTCGACACGCATTTCTGTCCTGTTAAAAGCCTCCGGACGATCATTCGATCGGGTTCGCATCGATCAAGCTCGAATACGATTTTTTTTTTCACTTATACGATGCTCGGATCCGAAATTGTGGAAAATTTGACTCTGAAGTTTGCAACGTTGAGATTCAACGAAAAATAATTTCCCTGGCCAAAAGTGGATGAAGAATAAAATTCGATCCGATCATTTAGTCGCTCGATTCTTCAGCGAATGGATGATTATTTTTTTCTTTCTCCACGAGAAAAAATAAATTGGAGGAATTTTCAAAAACTGCGATTTCCGATGTAGGAATCAATAAAAAATCATTTTCCCATCAAATTTCTCCGTCAACGGTCGATAAAAATGTTTCGATCGTTTGTTTCGGTTTATTTTGCGAAAATCTCGACGATTTCATGATACTGAAGTTTGTATCGTTGGAATGCAACGAAATTCATTTTTATCTTTGACAAAAATAATTATTCACATGCAGAATTTAATTACGATGATAAAATGATCGATTTTTGACAATCGAAAAGCATGTGGGCTCGAAAAATTTGGACGACATTGAAAATTGAACGAATTTTCATTGAAATTCAATATTTTTCGATGCATTCCAACGTTGCAAACTTCAGCGTCATGAAAAATATTGTTTCTATCAATTATTTATTGAATTTTGAAAATCGTGGCTATTTTTCGTCTCGATTGAGTCTTTCGGACTCGAGACACGATCGTTTTAGCGTCTGGGCCAAATATTCAATAATTATGAGCTCTGGTGAAGAAGAAACAGAATTTCGTTGCATTCCAATGATGCAAACTTCAGGATCGTGTAAAATTGTGATCTGAAACGGTGAAAAATATAAAAAACGTTTTTACGTTCCTTTGGAGAAATTTTTTGATTCTCGCTTCTCATCGGATCTTAATTCGCGTGGAACGAGCACGTGTGCCGCATCATTTGGCATTGCGCGATACGCTAATTCCTTGTCTTGACGATCGTCGCATTGTTGTTGAATATTTCGCGGTCACTAGCCCCAAAAGGATTGATAACGAAGCGAGCGAGAGAGAAATATAATGGAGCAGCGTTTAAGAGTCGCGATTGCGAATGAACAAGAGAGAGAGAGAAACGCGATTACAAAAATTTTCCACTCGCTCGCTTTTGTCCTTATGCCGCACGTGCGCATCCCAAATCTCGTCCCTCTCTCTCTCTCTCGCTCAGGCTCGATTGATACGGCATTTAGTGCAGTCGATATCGAACACGTTCGTTACAAAGCCCGTTCAATACAATTATGACCCTCGAAAACAAACGCGAGGGCTCGCGCAATTGTACTTTACGAAATTCGGGCTCGAACTCTCGTGTCCCGCGATATAATCGCGGCCGCACGCGTGCAGCATCAATGTGTGCGATCCCGCTTCATGCTCTTGATCGACGGATCGTCGAATTAACGCTCAACACGCAAATTCATGTCCGTTGCCGTGTTTATAACGCACAATTCGTATACGCGATGTTTATACGATTGTACGATGTTATTTACGCGCGTGTGTGTATCGGCGTGTACACACTGGACGTACGTGACTGCAGGACGGGCTCGAAATCTCATATCAGCTGGCTATCGAGCTCATTACGCTAATATTCACTCGAAATGCCGGCTGATACGCGCGAGTATCTCGATCGTGCTCCGCGCTCCGTAAAGGCCTTTTCGCCGTTCGACCGACCCGCTATTTCTCTCTCTCCCCCCCCCTTTTCCGGTCCCTCTTTGTACATCATACTTTATGCAGTTGGTCCTCGCATTTCGTATTATTTTATTGTCCCTGCTGCTTGTACATTCGCTGCTTGCAAATATCCCGCGAAATCATAAACCTCCGAATTCACAACTCTCTCCAACATTTTCATCATTTTTCGATATTTATCTGTACGATAGCCCAGCGGCCAAGTTTTCACGCGTTTGGTCTCGAATTATTCGTCGCTGGCTCGGAAGTTGAAGTTTTTTGATTTTTTGTCTTTTTTTTCCTGAATCTTCAGTCGATTTCGTTCAATTTTTATTTTTTCATCATTTTTTCGTGTCCGACGACCGTTTTTTGAATTATTCGTCGCGTTTGGCCCGGAAGTTGAAATTTTTTGAGTTTTTTTTTCCTGAATCTTCAGTCGATTTCGTTCAATTTTGATTTTTTTCATTTTTTCGTCTCCGACGACCGTTTTTGTGGGTTTTTTTTTTCACTTTAAAGTGGGAACAAGAATCGTTGATTCGAGGGAAGGGAAAAAAGGAGAGGCCAAAGGTGTCGGCGCACACGTATCGTTGAGGTGTTTGTCGAGCAAATACTCTCCAGAAGCTCCGCCGCAGCCTCCGCACGAGAGAGAAAGAAGGAGGGAGGGAGGGGAGACGGAGAGAGAAGGCAATTAGGCCCCGCACACCGCCGACACGGCGCGCGTGCCGCTGTTTGTCCGACCAAACAAGATATTGTTGTACCAGATACCTCCGCCTCTTTCCTCATCCTCCTCTCGTTCTCCTCCTTCCCATTGCGCCTCTCTCTCTCTCTCGTATGCTCGGCTTCGTACCCGTCTATGTAACCAAAAGATATAACCATATAATGCACCCATATAAACACAGATATGCAGGCTCGAGTGCAGTGTATGCACTTGACTATGTTGTACACACACCGCGTTATCACAATCCGGACGAGAGGTAAACCAATCGCGCGCGGGAAACTATAGACAACGAGCACGGCAGACTTTGTATGATTCTGAAGTTTGCATCGTTGGAATGCAACGAAAAATATTCGATTTTATTGTTGATTCGTTCAATTTTCAATGTCGTCCAAATTTTTCGAGCTAATTTTGTTTTTCCGGTGGCAAATAATTACATTATGCGTTTGAATAATCATTTTTGCCATATAGAAAAAAGAATTTCGTTGCATTCCAACGATGCAAACTTAAGAACCATTTTGGAGAGGCGCGAAGAACTTGCAAGCGGCGAAGAGATTTTTTTGTTCGATTTAACAGAATTTACGAATTGATTAGCCGAAAGTTTGGAGGGATTTTTAGCTCGGTGCATTATTACCTATGACTCTGAAGTTTGCATCGTTGGAATGCAACGAAACTCGTTTTTTATCTTTAGCGAAAATAATAATTAAAGCGCAGAATGTAATTACGATGATAAAATGATCGATTTTTGCCACCCGAAAAGCTTATTGGCTTGAAAATTTGGAATGACGTTGAAAATTGAACGAGTCGTCAATAAATTCAAATATTTTTCGTTGCATTCCAACGTTGCAAACTTCAGCATCATTATTACATCGTTGTTACAGTGTTTGGATGTTCGTAGTGGATAAAAAATCCGCTAAATATTGTGTTTTTCGGTGAATATAGATTGAGCAAATCTTTTCACAGGTTCTCTTTTCCCTTCGACTCGTTTAGTGGTTTTGTTTCCTCGTTTATTGAGTTTCTCTCGTTTGGTGGTTGTTCGATATCGCTGCCGCGAATCGTCTGCCCGCCGCGTGTTCCTTTCAGTGTTGGGCTTACAGCTCGAGAGAGATTTCTGGCTTCTTGCACCAGAGTCTCTCGCGAGAGAGAGCGGATAACGCCCGCGTCTTGTGTATGCACATGCACAAAACACACTTTCTTTACACTTATACTCATGGATATATTGACGTTGGTGCAGAAAATGTCGAGTGTATGCCAAGTAGGCGAATACAGTCAAGATTGTTCCGACTTATTCACCAAGGACCCACGCAGACTGTGTGTGCATCTCGTGTATATGCGTCGGCGGGGCGCAAGATGCATAGATAAGGGGATGGAATGAGCTGATGCGCTGCTGCTGCCGCGTACAAGAGAAACAGAGACAAAAACATCGGCACAGAACTTCTTAAATGTCTATCTCGCCCCCCCCCCTCCCCCTCGTTTTCTCCTTTTTTCTCGCTTCGTTTTTCCTTATCTCTTATCCTTTTCTTTCACGGCCTTTTTTCACTTCTCGACGAGAGAAAAGAACGCAGGAAAGATAGACCCGGACAGATAGACATTTTTTTTCCCTTCCACCCTTTCTGTCTTTTTATCGCGACTCACTTTTTTCTCTTGCGCTTTTGTTTCTTCTTCTATGTAGTTCGCTTTTTTCTCTCGCTACTCTCCCTTCTTCTTTGCTTTTTTTCTTCTTCTTGTTCGCCTCTTTATCGAGACTCGTCAGGGCTACTCTGCATCGCGTCTGATTATACACCGCGCGCATGCACTTTCTCAATACTATCGCGTTTACACACTCGCGTCCCTCTCTTTTCTTATGTTTGCACAATATTCTTCGTCTCTTTTCCGCTCCAGCTCTGCTGCTTTCATTTAACTCGACCAACTCATCTCTCGATCGCCCTGGGCACGAACAACCCACCCACGTGCTATCGCACTTTTCGTCCACCAGGATATTTCTTCGCTGCGTATACTCAAGTTTTTGAATGCTGCTTGTGCATCGTGATGGCGCAACAGACAAGCAATTCGCTTTGTACAATGAACGCTTTATTCTTCGTGCCGAATTTCATTTTTTAGGCCCGATCGAGAATCGAGACGGCCGGAAACAAATAGAATTCCAGACACGATGACTTTTTTTTATGTAAAATTAACTCTTCGTGGTCACTGTGGGTAGAATCCACCCAGTGACCAACTTGTGACGTAAATATCTCCTAGTTCCCGGTAATGAATAGGGCTGTAATCGTCATTTAACGACAGTTTGCAGTGTCCATTGCGCGTTGGCGGCGACAAGTATTACCGCCGCAAACGCTAAATCTCTAAAATCCACCCTGAAGTCGACCCACTTCCAATAACGGAATTAAAATGTTTTTTCAAACGCGCGCTATCCTACTATTTTTTTCACAAAAGAACCAGATCTGATGAATATCAGGTCAAAATTTTAGGCGAAAATATTGAAAATCCACAAAGTGACGATTATTTTAGTGAAAAAACTTTTTTTCCCCGTTTTTTTTCTTCATTTTGCATTAAAAAAAATATGTTGGCCTTGGATTTCTTTCAGGAAAGTTCTCTAACATCAACTTTGAAATCGACCCACTTCCAATAACGGAATTAGCATGTTTTTTCAAACGCGCGCTATCCTACTATTTTTTTTACAAAAGAACCAGATCTGACGAATATCAGGTCGAAATTTTAGGCAAAAATATTGAAAATCCACAAAGTGACGATTATTTTAGTGAAAAAACTTTTTTTTCCCGTTTTTTTTCTTCATTTTGCATTAAAAAAAAAATGTTAGCCTTGGATTTCTCTCAGGAAAGTTTTTCGTATCTAAACTGGAACGTCCAAGGGTTGTTCAGTAATTTTTTGAGAATTTTCGGGCCGATAGATTATCCCAGTCGCGTTTTTGTGGGTTTCTTTGCTGTAATTTCAGCACAATGCTGTAATTTCCAGTCTTTGATCTTTCTCCAATCTCCATGGGGCAAGTACATGGCCCTTGCATCATGCAGATCCTTCGTGTATGTGTTGGCCATACGAAGGACAAGAAGCTCGAGCAGGACCCAGAGCCACCCAAACGAAGGGTTGCGAAATGCTCTCTTGTGATGGTTCTTGATGCAAAGAGGGACGCAGCAGCAGCCTGGGAGAGAGACAAGGGTTGTCTTCGAGTTTTATTTCACTCGCTTTATTATTCCGTTGGAGATTCCACGCCGATCCGTCCTCTGGATTCTCTCTTGTTGCGGTTCCTTCTCTGTTGCATTATTCGATGTCTAAACCTCCAGCTCTCTCATTTTTTCATGCTTTTTTCTTCTCCTCGTGTTCTGCTCTCTATAAACTTGTTTATTATGGATGAATTCTCTTTTCGCTCCGTACGAACTCGTTCAGTTTCGCCTTTTTCTCTCTCTGCAAACTTTCATTCTCTCATTACGAATTTGCGTCCATTATTATCGTCGAAACGATTTTTTTCCTGCCTCTTTTTATTCATCAACGAAAGTTTCGATAAAAATAAAAATCGTTTCATCTTTTGGTGTTTTTTTTTTTTCTTTACACGATTGTATCGTTATCGTCGTTCTTGTGCTTTTCAAATGAGTCTCATTCCACGGGTTATTCGCCCGAGTTTCGTCCGCTGGAAAGTTTCCTGCTTCGGGACGTGACCCTCTCGCCTATTGCAACAATATCGCGGCTGCTTTTGTCTTATCAATGCGTCTCGTCCACCAATCATCATCGTCTTCTGATAATAATCCTCCTGCTCTTGGGAAAGTATACTCGTCGAATTATCTGCTCCCCAGATAAGCCAAAACTTTCGGCCAACGGCGAGACAATCGTTGAATCATTAAAAATCTTTTATTTTCATGAAAAAATCATTTTTCAGAGTCTAAACGATTTCTCGCCATTTTTTATTTATTTCTTTATTTATTTATTCATTTATTTATTTGTTTATTTATTGAAATTTTCAAGCCAATAAGCTTTTCGGGTGGCAAAAATCGATTTTTGGAGTTTTAACGATTGCTCGCAATTTTTTTTCTATTTATTTATTTATTCATTTATTTATTCATTCATTTATTTATTAATTTATTTATTTATTTATTTATTTATTTATTTATTTATTTATTTATTTATTTGTTTATTTATTGAAATTTTCAAGCCAATAAGCTTTTCGGGTGGCAAAAATCGATCATTTTATCATCGTAATTGGATTCTGCGCCCGAATAATTATTTTTGCTACGGATAAAAAACGAATTTGGTTGCATTCGAACGATGCAAACTCGAGAGTCAGAGATTTAGTGTGTGAATGAAATTTAAACATTGAATCGAGAATTGAATCGATGTTTTTTATTTATTTTGATTTTATTAATCGAATGAAATATGAGAAAATGATAATTGGAATAAAATGGAAATTGCGATGTTTACAATCGTGTCTGAATCGATTTTTCTCTTGTCACTAAATGCGGATAAACTTTGATCAGCCTCAGGGCGTAACTCTCGGAGTAACAAGTCACGTGCTTCTGGACTGTATGCCAGATAAAGATAAAAATAACGATATTCTCTCGTATCTCTGACTTTCTCTCGCTCTCTCTCTCTCTCGTTTCTCTTTTTCACTCGTCTATCGATGTTTTTGAAAAATGTTTTACCGTGATCGCGAACCGGACGCCGAGACAAACGGAGATTGCATTGTTGTCTTGTCCCAGAGATCACCGGGAGGGTATCGGCCTTGCCGAGATATCGGGATGCAACCGGCGCAGTTAAACAACCGCGAAACTCGTGTCAGCATCTCGGCACGCCAGAGAGAATCGACACCAAGAAAACGCGATATGATTTTTTTTCTCTTTCGTATTTTTTTAATAAATCAGTTATTAAACTTTTCATTTATGAGGCTCGCGATAAACGATGATGACTTGGGAAAAAGTTTGTCGAGTCGCTGGACCAGATCGATGATGATTATTAATAGAAACTTTTTTTTTCCGTGTGTCATCGCGTCGTGACTTTATATCGTGCGAATCTCTTTTCTCAATCTCGTACGTAAAAATCGCCTCGTTTTCCAGTAACTTCACGATCCATGGAATATTTTCGTGATCTATGGACCACGCAGACCATCCTCATGGTTCATGGTTCGTTTAAATGATTAACGCGTGTGCTTGGTCTATCGCGGAACGCGATCTATATGCGTCATCATAATGATTCATAGATCACGCCAACGATTTATTCATTTTTCATACACATCAGGAACTAGACACTGAAAATTCAATTTTGTCAAAAAACGTCGATTTTTTGTTGAATACGGCCAACTAAATATTTTGGCATCATTTCAAAATTTTCGTTATTTCGACAATATTTTTCATTGTAACGGAACTGTCAACAAAATTTACGATTGGAATGACAAAAATTCACTTTCCGAAAACGATTTTCCAGAATGTTTTTTGCTGGAATGACAAAATTTTCGTGATCTTTCGAAAAAAACGTTTGGTTTAACGTATCCAACAAAATTTCGATCTTTTTCAACAAAAAAAGAAATTTTGAGTAGAATCGATCGCTCAATCGCGGCGAAACTCGGATTAATTGTACGAAGCGCGTATTTATAATTGGCGAAAGGAAAAAAATCGTTTTGTATGTCGGAGTTTCGCACGCTTAGCGCGGCCGCATCGATTGTGTCCGCGAAAGCGCGTTAACGCATCGCACATGACGAAGCGCGGCGCCCAAGGGAGTTTAATGCAACGGCAGCAACAGCAGCGAACGAGCCGCGCGCGTCGGGATAATGAATGAGCATTCTTGCTTTCCCTTCGCCTCGCTCCATTCTCGCACACTCTTTTGCTCTTTTACCTCTTCGCCCTCTATTCTCGTCGTCCGAGAAGCTTGCGTTTGCGGACAAACGGCGCCTCTTCTCATTCTCTCTCTCTCTCTCTTGCTTTTTTGCATGGCTCTCGCTCTCTCTGGCTCGATTCACCTTCTAGCCTCGGCTCCGGTTTCAACAGGTGGGCGTGCGAACGCGCCACACCGCGTAACGGGCGGCGTGTGTCGAGTCGCGATCGCCCACGTCGTCGTTTACGTGTGTCCTTTCGTCGCCGCGCGCGCGTCTTTCTTCGTTTTCTTGCATACCAGCCTCAATCCTATTGACACCTTTACCTTATCCGCATGCAATTCTCACTGAATCTTGCTCATTCCTTAACGCCACGTTTTTGCTACATCCATCAATGATTTTATTGCTCCAAATGGATTAATTAAATCGACAGATTTAATGATTACGATTGTGTTGACATTTTGAAGACTCTGAAGTTTGCATCGTTGGAATGCATCGAAATTCATTTTTATCTGTGACAAAAATAATTATTCAAATGCAGAATGTAATTGCGATGATAAAATGATCAATTTTTGCTATTCGAAAAGCTTATCGGCTCGAAAAATTTGGATGACATTGAAAATTCAACAAATCTTCAATAAAATTGAATATTTTTCAAAGTATCGAAGAAAAAAAAGAGTTTCAAACATTTTCCTAAACGTCTGAAGTCTCCAAAGACCACGGTCGCCAATTTTTTCATTATTTCTTAAATGACTCTGGAATTTCCATCGTTGGAGTGCAACAAAATTCATTTTTCTTTGAAAAAAATGATTATTCAAATGCAGAATGTAATTGCGATGATCAATTTTGGCATTCGAAAAGTAAATCAGCTCGAAAAACTTGGATGACATTAAAAATTGAACGAATCTTCAATAAAATTAAATATATTTCGATGCATTCCAACGTTACAAACTTCAGCATCATAAATTTTGTCCGTGCCACTCAAATTTCACTCCTTTTAGAAGAAAATTTTCGATAAGAATTCGATAAGAAATTAATATAATATTAATTTAATATTTCGATAAGAAAGTAAATTTTTGTCATTCCAATCGTAAATTTTGCCGACAGTTTCGTTACAAATGAAAAATATTGTCGGAATAACGAAAATTTTGAAATTATCCCAAAATATTATGGCGCTGAAGTTTGCAACGTTGGAATGCGTCGAAAAATATTGAATTTTATTAAAGATTCGTTCGATTTACAATCTCATCCAAATTTCTGGAGCCGAAATGCTTTTTGGGTGGCAAAAATCGATCATTTCATCATTGCAATTACATTCTGCGTGTAATTGATTATTTTTACGAAAAATAATAAAGTATTTCGTTGCATTCCAACGATGCAAACTTCAGAGTCATAAAATATTTAGTTGGCTGTATTCAACAAAATTCCGACGTTTTTTGACAAAATGGAATTTTCAGTGTAAGAATTTTCACGAAAATCGCTTCAAAGCTCGCGCAGTCGTTAATAAAAAATCGCAATAGTGCAATAATACGTGATAAAAAGAGAACTCGACAATTTAATTCGCACGTAAATTTGAGCGGATTTACGATTCAAATGGAATCAGATATCGCTGCGTTGTTATTCAGGTCCAAATAATCAACACGTCTAAACGATAAAGTTGCTGTATATTATTGAGACTTGTTATTCAATCAAAATATATATGTATATGACAAAAGTCTGCGAAGAGAAAAGACTCAGAGTGCCTCAAGTCAGGCTGTCTATCTTTGCTGCATATAGAGCCATGTAACAAGCTAACTTGACGTTCTCGATCGATTTCCGATCGCTTCACTCCTCTCGCTCTCTCGCTCTCTATCTCGTGCTGGCTTACCTGTCCGCCCACACCGTTTCCCGACGACTTATCGGCCCGCAGGCGTGAGCGACTCACGGGTAGAGAACCGATTCGTTATAAGCCTCGCTCTCCTCTTTTCTCTCTCTATTTGCTCTTGGTGTATTTATACGTTTCTCCTCGTACCTCCTGCTGCTGATGCTGTTTCTACTCCCCGGCGTTTCTACTGCTCGCTTCTCTCTTCACCGTCCCATTATGTCCTTTATCTCTTTCGACGTAAGCCTTTGTTTCGACGTTTCCACGTTCCTCTCGCACTCTTATTTACACACACTCGGACTATTACATTCGTACACACACTAAATGCCTCCGTATAATCCAAATAAGCTGCAATCTTCAGGGACACATTGTCCTACACACACAGAACTGTATGAGGCTCTTTTACTAACACAGCCAGAGCGATCTTGGTATTCATCATCGACCAGTGACTTAATCTTTTGGCCTGTTATTGTCGCTTTTATCTCGTTTGACTATTTTTCTCTAACTCGCTTGCTGGTTTTTCTTGTCACTGTTGTCCCTTTTGCTTATCGCGAATCAAATGAGTGTCTTGTACTTTTTTTTCTCTGTAGACGTTTATTTGATGATACTGAAGTTCGCAACGTTGGGATCCAACGAAATTATCAATTTTTCGATCAATTTCGAAAATCGTAACGATTCACGCGTGGATTTTTGGTTTTTATCCTTAAAATAAATCGTTTCATCGTCCTGACCAAATATTGAATACAAATCTCGAGCGATATTCTAGAAAAAACGGAATTTCGTTGCATTTCAACGATGCAAACTTCGACATCGTAAAAAATGACATTTTCCTCACGACTTTTGGCGACCGCGATGCGAATTCTTGAGAGGAATTCCTATCGAAAATTTTCTTCTGAAAGGAGTGAAATTTTAGTCGCACGGACAAAATTTATGATGCTGAAGTTTGCAACGTTGGAATGCATCGAAAAATATTGAATTTTATTCAAGATTCGTTCAATTTTCAATGTCCTCCAAATTTTTCGAGCCAATATGCTTTTCGAATGGCAAAAATTGATCATTTTATCATCGTATTTCTTATTTATAATTAGCAATTCGATCTTTAGCCGATAAATCATTTGACGAGGGAATCAAATTTTCGGTACTGGCTCGTATACGATTTTAAAAATTGTTTCTTTTTTCCTGACTATTGGTTTTTCGGTTTTTTTTACCCTCCAGTAACTGGGGCAAGGGAATTGAGTTTTTCTGCGTATATTTCTTAATGTTTCCTTGCTTGAGCCCAACTCAACGCGGATACGGGCAAAAGATAGTGAAACGCGACGCAGCCGGGCTCGTCGTGTGTCCACCAACGAATACGATAGGCCGCGGACGAGAATTTTCGCCATGACGTACGATTCGCTGCGAGAATCGTCCGGCTTTGTTTTTTTTATGAAAAATTTCAGAATTCAAGAGTCAAAGATTTGTTCACGTTTTTTGAAACTTTCGCCTCCGAGCCTCGCTTCATATTTTGAGGATTTTCAGTTTTTTTAACGTCACAATCGTACGTGGCGAGAGAGAAAGGAATGAGGGGGGGGGGAGAGAGTTCGCTCGTCTTGTCGTTACGTCGCGAGCGTCGTAGTCGGACGTATGCCTCGCTTATCAGTCGGTGGTTGGGACTGTAGAGCTCGTATAAGAGAGAAAGAAAGAGCGAGAGAGCGCTCACCGCACCGCGTATCGCATACGGGTCGCTAATGTCTCCTTATCGTGGCTACCTCACCCACCTTTCTCGCTTATTTTCTCTCTCCCTCTTTCTCGTCCCTTGTGGCTTACACACTCCTCGGCTTGCTCCTGCTACGGAAAGGAAATCCAAGGAACGAACGTTACGTTCTCGCCGCGTTTGCTGCTCGGCAGCAGCATTGATGCTACCAGCACTTTGCTCTCTATTATCTTCGCGCCTTTGCAACTGTCCAAACGCCTACCGCGCGCGTTCACCCCGAACAGAGACTCGACCTAGAAGACGAGGAAGCAAAATTAACTAATCTGGCGGGATGGCAATGAGATTTAAACAATGAAACTCTTCGTCTCACCCTTTTATGCATTGGATTCATTCAACATCGTTTTTTTTTTGGGATTCATTACGCTGCGGGAGGGGAAATATTTTCTTGTTACATTTTTCAATTGTTTATTGGTTGGAATTCTATTTTTTAAATATTTGGCCATTTTGGATGATCAGGCTGAAGTTCGCAACGTTGGGATTCGACGAAATTTATATTTTTTATAAATTTTTTGCTTAATTTCGAAAACCATAACGATTTACGCGCCGATTTTTGTTTTTTATCCTTAAAAAAAATTGTTTCATCGTCCTGACTGAATATTTAATAAAAATCTCGAGCCCTACTCAAGAAAAAATGGAATTTCGTATGACTCTGAAGTTTGCATCGTTGGAATGCAACGAAATTCATTTTTATCTTTGACAAAAATAATAATTAAAGTGCAGATTGTAATTACGATGATAAAATGATCAATTTTTGCCATTCGAAAAGCATATCGGCTCGAAAATTTTGGATGGCATTGAAAATTCAACGAATCTTCAATAAAATTCAATATTTTTCGATGCATTCCAACGTTGCAAACTTCAGCATCATAAATTTTGTCCGTGCGACTCAAATTTCACTCCTTTCAGAAGAAAATTTTCGATAGGAATTTCTCTCAAGAATTCACATCGCGGTCGTCAAAAATCGTGAGGAAAATGTCATTTTTTACGATGTTGAAGTTTGCATCGTTGAAATGCAACGAATTTCCGTTTTTTCTTGACCAGAGCTCGAGATTTTTATTCAATATTTGGGCAGGACGATGAAACAATTTTTTTTAATGATAAAAAACAAAAATCTGCGCGTAAATCGTTATGGTTTTCGAAATTTATCGAAAAATTGATAATTTCGTTGGATCCCAACGTTCATCTTTTCATGTTTTAATTGTTTGATCGAGTTCCTCGAGAATTTCCAACTTTTTTTGATTGAGCCTTTTCTCCAGCCACCATTTTAGTGGCGAATCATTCATCGTTACAATTGGTCGATGTGTATCGTCAGTTTATTGTACACACCTCGCTGTCCCGTTATCAGTGACCAATGAAACTTGCAATAGATATAAACGATAAAAAAATCGTAGGGTTGTCCAATCGTGGCGCTTGGAGATTTTCTTCCACACGTGAGTCGTATTATCACCGTAACCAGGGAGGTGCGAGAGAATTATGTACCCACCCACGACAAACAGATAAATCATTGAGCTATATATATAACACTACATAATGTTATCTCGTTCGGCGCGTGGGTGTTGAGCGTCAGGAGCTCGCGGATTGGTCGACAGAATTTATTCTCTTTATTACGTTTTTCTTTTGCTGCCCCCTGCGTGCGTGTGTGTGTCTGTTTTTTTTCGTAATCTGAGACCAATCGTCTCGCGTTCGCCCCTCTTGTTTTTGCCTTATCTTTCCAGACACTTTGTCTACCTGCTCAAGAGATAAGCAGCGCCTCGCGTCGTCTTGATTTTTGCCAAAAAATTTACTCCCTTCGGATCGTTCCGCATTTTCGACCGTCGTTTCGAAGTTTTTACTGTTTTTTTTTCGTTTTTTTTTTCACGATTTTATAAAAAAGTGAAAATGCCCCAAAATCCACGAGCTTTTCAGTCGAAAATCTTAATTATTATACGTAATTCCTTCTCCTCTCTCTCGTCGAGGTCCTCCCGAGGAAATGGCAAGACGAGGGAGCGAGCAGGAGGGAAAATGAGGGAGAGAGGGAGAGCAAAACGTTGCGGGAGGAACAGCCTGAGCTCTCGCTATCTGATCCGGCAAGAGAGGTGTTAATTCACGCGGTTCTTCTCCCTTCTGTTCTTCTTCTCGCCCTCTATAGTCTCCAACCTCTCACTCGAGGCTTTTCGCCTGGCTCTGCGCTTCGCCAATTCCCTTCGAACCTCCAACTCGTCCTGCACTTTCTCGACTTCCATTTTTTCTCTATTAACCGGAAAAATCCCACGAAAAAACTGAATTTTAATCTGATTTCTTTGCCTATTGAAAGAGAATGATGATACTGAAGTTCGCAACGTTCGGATCCAACGAAATTATCAATTCTTCGATCAATTTCGAAAATCATAACGATTTACGCGTGGATTTTTGGTTTTTATCCTTAAAAAAAATCGTTTCATCGTCCTGCCCAAATATTGAATAGAAATCTCGAGCGATACTCTAGAAAAAACGGAATTTCGTTGCATTCCAACGATGCAAACTTCAACATCGGAAAAAATTGACATTTTCCTCACGATTTTTGGCGACTGCGATGTGAATTCTTGAGAGGAATTCCTATCGAAAATTTTCTTCTAAAAGGAGTGAAATTTCAGTCGCACGGACAAAATTTATGATGCTGAAGTTTGCAACGTTGGAATGCATCGAAAAATATTGAATTTTATTGAAGATTCGTTCAATTTTCAATGTCATCCAAATTTTCCGAGCCAACATGCTTTTCGAATGGCAAAAATTGATCATTTTATCATCGTAATTACAATCTGCATTTGAATAATTATTTCTGTCAAAGATAAAAATGAATTTCGTTGCATTCCAACGATGCAAACTTCAGAGTCATCAATCCGCAGCTTCTTCGCAATCTTTTGCGTGCTCAGTTTTAAATTTCACTCTGCAACGTCGATTTTTGTCGAATATTTCGTCAAAATTGATTTTTAACTTCCGGGCTGGAAAGAAATTTCGGGATCTGATGGCAATTCTCAAGAAAATTCTTATTCGTTACGGAATTTTGCCCACAGACCAGAGATTCCCAGGAAACTTACTGCGAAATTCCATCTTCAAGATTTTTTTCAACACAATTTTTTCCTCGATGCTCAGGATTTTTTTTTTGTCACTTTTTAGATGCAAAGTGATGTCGTCACGACGTATTTCTATAAATTGTGTTGATACATAGAGAGTAGGATTTAACCTGTTGATCGTCGAGGCTCGAGATGCCAGGATCACGATTTTCCTTCCTCCTTCTCCCTCCCTCGAGCTGTAGAGCAACGACAGCAGGAGATCCTCGAGTAACACGAAGCTCGCGTTCATAATGCTCAACAGGTTAATCGTGGCTTTTGCTCAGCAACGAGAGCGGCGAATTGAGGCAGCCCGAGGAAAATTTTCTTGCCGTGCGATTGTAACGGAATTCTCAGCAAATTTGAGCGTTTTCCCAGAGAAAGCTCGTCACGGATTTGCTAATGAATAAAATCGCTCATTCGTCGAGCATTTTCGACGTCAAGCTCGTTCGAGATCGTTGCGGACTTTGCAAAACTTTGCATCGCGTTAAAATGCAACGAAATTCAGTTTTTTTTTTTTAGCAGAGCTCTCGATCCGTTTCCAATCTTGAATCAGGAAAATTAAATGATTTTTCTTCAGGATTCAAACTCGAAATCGATGCGAAACAAAAAAAAAGTTTTTTTTAAAGAATTTTCATCGATTTTCGTCAAATTTTCATCGATTTGCCATTCGAAAAGCATTTCGGCTCGAAAAATTTGGAGGACATTGAAAATTGAACGAATCTTGATCAAAATTCATTAATTTTCGTTGCATTCGAACGTTGCAAACTTCAGCATCATCCAAACTTCGGTTTGTCCTGCACGCGAGCCGTTCTCTGCATTTGGTTTCCTTCTCTTTTTAATTTCAACATCTCGGTCCATAAATATCGAGGGTTTTATAAATCGATAAACATAAAACCTCATTGACGCATGAGAAGTTGATGTCGTAACGTTGCCAACAATAAAGTCATAAAGTTTACAGCGTTGTATGCATGGGCCGTTAGATAAATGTTGGCGTTTCGAGATCTTGGATACACCCATTAGTACGATAGATCAATGTGAATTATGCCCGATCTCTGGTAGCGATTTAATAAATAAATTGAAAATTGTCTTATGCATATCGCGTGTATAAAGATTCTAGAGAGATTGAAGCTCTTGTGGATAAAACTTTAAGGGGTACCGCGGGAATAACGCGGACGTGAGACGCGCATCGCACAAGCCACACCCGTCGTCGCCTCTCGACCTCGATCCTGCTACAACATTATCACCGCGTCAGGCAAACATTAAGACGAAAAGATAAAATTATTTGATTGAGGAAAAACTCAAGATTTTATTAATTGAGATAAAGATTATTCGAAATACTGGAGACCGAGAGGAAAAACGATACAGAAAGAGATAAAAAAAGAATGAGAAATTTGCAACGTTGGAATGCAACGAAAAATATTTGATTTTATTGTTGATTCGTTCAATTTTCAATGTCATCCAAATTTTTCGAGCCGATTTGTTTTCGAGTGTGGAAAAAATCGATAATTTTATCATCGTAATTAAATTCTCCATTTGAATAATTATTTTGGCTGAATACGAAAAAGAATTTCGTTGCATTCCAACGATACAAACTTCAGAATCATTTTTTTCCCTTCATTTTCTCTCGTCTGACACATTCTTCATCTCATTTTTTTCATTATTGGCGCGGTCGTCGTCACGATGTGGCGCGTGCAAAGATCGACAAGTAGAGAGCATGAGGTAATAAACCTCATTGCTGGCTACCTGTCTCGTGCACGTAACACCGCGTAACGCGTATCGTGCGTACCGAGAGATCGAGAATCATAAAAATATAAACATATCCATCGGTATGCGTTCGAGCGACTTGCACGTGAGGCGAACTCGCGAGGAACAAACGTGAAACGAGAAACCACGCGCTAAGAAATACATCGCTGCTGCCTATAAATATCTATATATCGTGTCAACTTTCGTGCATCATCGTATTAAATGCTCAGAGACTAGAAGATGGAGGAATTTATTATTGAAGCCTCGTTCGCGAATCTTCTCGTCTATCCGTCTGTCTGCGGATTCGAGATTCTCACGATAGCAGATTCTTGCAGTAGCTATCGGCAAAGATTTCGCGTTTAACTATTCATGCGTGTGCATCAATATATTTATTGACTTTTATCCGATTAGAAACATCGTTTTGATTGGAATATTCACTCGCTAGCATTACGCACCATTAGTTTGATTTATTACGTGACTTTTTGTATAAATATTTATTTTTATGTGATAATGAAGTTTGCATCGTTGCAATGCAAGCAAAAATATATTTTTTTTATTATTTTTTTTGATAATTAGCAGGCCCGTTGCAAATTTTTTGGTAAATTCAGTTTTTATGAAATAATTTACGAAAATTTTATGATCTTGAAGTTTGCATCGTTGGGATGCAACGAAATTCAATTTTTTATTCACCAGAGCTGAAAAATTGCCATGATGTTGAAAAATGAATAAATAATTGATGAAATAAATATTTTTCGATGTATCTCAACGTTGCAAACTTCAGAGTCATGAAATTTTGCGGACTGCGCTATTAAAAATGATGCATTTTCGTTGCATTTCATTTGAATCGATTTTTCTACTATTTTAGCTCAACCGTTTGTCAATAATTGACTATTTTTTATCCGAAATGTTTACCATCCGTGACTGAGTCACAATTGCGAGGAAACTGACGCGATTTTCGGTTAAATTTCATTAAATCGCGCCAAAGGCCGGTGTATCGAAAGTTTCGGAGCGTCATGCAAATCTGTAGAGTCAAGAGCTCGGATCGGAGCCCTCGAGAATACGGAATATCGCAGAAATAATGTGTGAGGCGAGGAGACTTCGCGAGTGAGATTAAAGCTTGGGGAATCAGCGGGGGATGAAAAGGGTTGGAGCAAGGGGGTGTGTTATAAATGATTGTACGAGGGATATAACGAAATAAGGGTTGCGACGGTTGATACGGATTCGCAGGTCGTTTCTCAACGCTGTAAACACCCTTTTGTACACTCGAACGAGTCCGACTCGGGGCTTAAGTAATATAAATGCGTGTTGAGAGAAAATCCGAAGTGCCAAGCAAAATCGAAACGCCTCAATTTCTATCTCTTCGCTTCTCACACACACACTCGACATGTACGTGTGTGCAAACATTTTATACGTACGAGCTATCGTCGCCGTGGTCGTCGCGAGGTAGAAAGAAGAAGAAAAAGCCATAGAAAGGTTCGTAATACACATAACGGATGACCGGCTGTATCTCATTGTTTTCATTTCCTTTGGCACGCCGGGTCGACTGTAAGACGCGGAAATGAAGTGAGCCAGAGCGTTCTCCACGCTTCCTCGACCTCCGCAAGCTCGTTCTCGTTCTCTCCTCACTCCGCAAGGAGTGCGAACAGGGACCAAGGAAACTATGGCCCGGTCGCTTCATCCCTCGCATCCTGCATGACAACGAGCCTGCGCCTCATCCTTGGCAGACACTCGCAACCACTCTCTCGACGCGCGTTTCCTTCTCCTTCTTACCTCGCGCCTCTCTCCCTCGCCCTGCGAGCTCGTTTATTCTACTTGCGGAGGATCTTGTCCCCGCAAACATGAAGAAAACCTCGGGCCCGGGAATGAACAAGCTTTAAATTATATCACGAGCTCCTGAAGCTTCTGATTAAGTGGACGTTTCAATTTATGCGAAACTTTTCCTAGCCAACGTCGCATCCCAACAATTTCCGAACGCTGGAGCTTTTTTTTTGCAAATAGTCACGAATGTGCCGATTTTTTTCAATCTTCTTATGCTAATTCGATTACGTCCGGAGCGTTTTTTTCGCGGAACGATGAAAGGAGGAAAAAAATTCTTTTTCCTGACTACGCGCATGTGTTAAGTGTGAAAAACATCGAAATTCGCTCCAAGAGGCTTTTCTTCGTATTATAAATTTTCACGCGTCTATATAGATTCTTACAACCTTTTCGCTCGCTCTCTCTCTCTTGGATATGCACCCCCGGCGCGACCCACGTCGTTTGCCACCGGGCACGTACCGTGACTGCGGAAATTATGAAATCAGAGACACAAGGCACGTACTACAATCGAGGCGTATAGCATAGATCCTCCTCAAACTCCTCCAGAACTCACTGCATATATTTAAATCCGTATATCCATATATATCGATCGATAAATTTCGTCCCTTTTCACCCTGTCGACCTTTTACTCTTGCGCTCTACCCCGCGCGATCGTTCCTGCTCCGGCTCTCAGACACTTCGGACGCAAGTTTTTCAGCTTGCGAACAAAATTTCATTTATTTGGATGACTCTGAAGTTTGCATCGTTGGAATGCAACGAAATTCATTTTTTTCTTTGACGCAATTATTATTCAAATGCAGAATGTAATTAAGATGATAAAATTATCAATTTTTGCCATTCGAAAAGCATATCGGCTCGAAAAATTTGGATGACGTTGAAAATTGAACGAATCTTCAATAAAATTCAATATTTTTCGATGCATTCCAACGTTGCAAACTTCAGCATCATTTTTTTTGGTTACTTGAAAAAAAATTGATGCATCGTTCGTAAACATTTTGATGACGCTGAAGTTTGCAACGTTGGAATGCACCGAGAAATATTGAATTTTAATCAAGATTCGTTGAATTTTCAATGTCATCCAAATTTTTCGAGCCAATTTGCTTTTCGAATGGCAAAAATTGATCATTTTATCATCGTAATTACATTCTGCATTTGAATAATCATTTTTGTCACAGATAAATATGGATTTCGTTGCATTCCAACGATGAAAACTTCAGAGTCATACATTTTGAATGATTTTGAAGTTTGCATCGTTGGAATGCAACGAAATCCAATTTTTTATTCACCAGAGCTCATAATTATTATTAAATATTCGCCCTGGACGATAAAACGATCCTCTTTCGCGACCCAAAGATTGAATCGATACGAGAAATTGCCATGATGTTGAAAAATAAATAAATAATTGATGAAATAAATATTTTTCGTTGAATCTCAACGTTGCAAACTTCAGAGTCATAAATTTCGAATATATTTCCGTGGAAAAATGAAAATAAAACTTGAATTCTCAACTTTTTGGGTTCGTGCGATTTTTACCGTGAATGAATTTTTTTAGAAAATCTGACCGCGACGTTTTTTCAAGCAACGGAAAATGTTTCCCTGATAATTATCGAGAATGTAGGGAAAATTTGAAGAATTAATGAGAAAATTAGATTAAAAACATTTGTTTAAATGGGGGAAAAAGTTTTTGAATTTTTTTCATTTACTGATAACGTCGTCGTCGCTCCTGCGGATCAATTTTTGTTCTCGGTCATTGATACTCGTTGTGTCCGCGCGGGCGTTGTCCTCGTGCCGTTTTTCTCCTCATTTTACCGTTGCATTATCATTATGGTATGGTTTATTTTTTAATCGGCTTTTTGCGACGTTTCCTCGTGTATGCGTCTCCATTGTCTTGGGTTATCCAGGTTTGTCGCGGGAATTGCAAAGGGAAAATAGAGAAAGAGGGACCGCGCGAGAGCTCCGGAATGATAGTCGCGCCTCGCTACCAATCCTCACGTTGTCTCCATCTCTCGCGTTGTTGTCCCCATTGTCATTAAATCA
The DNA here is from genome assembly GCA_037043255.1 of Diadegma fenestrale. Classification (NCBI taxonomy): domain Eukaryota; kingdom Metazoa; phylum Arthropoda; class Insecta; order Hymenoptera; family Ichneumonidae; genus Diadegma; species Diadegma fenestrale. The sequence continues at coordinate 14,976,385 of CM073317.1, forward strand.
CCGACCTCAAAACCGCGTCTACTTCCAATCCTATAATACGATACATCTTTCCCGTTATACATGCAGAAATATAAATACGCGTATCAATATGTAGAGCGTCAAGCTTTCCGCAGGAAAACTCGCGCCCTCATAGTCTTCAGTCCCTCTGTCACGCGAGGCTGTGTCTTTTATCATAAAACGCTTGAAAACGTTGTTGTCGCGTGTGCCAATATATATTCGCGACTTCGGTCTGTACGCGCGCGTTTGATTCTCTTCACTTTCTTCCACATCCTCCTCCGCATCAATGCGACGTTTTGTTTTGCTCAATTTTTTTTCTCTCGCTCGACGATTCAAGACTTGTGAGAAGTGCCTGAAAATGTTGCCAAGTCTCATTCGATTTTCCGACACCGCGAGCAATCGCTGTCGCAACTTTTGGGGTTCGCAACGAAAAATTCTTTTTCTATTCATTTTTTTACGAAAAATATTGAATTTTATTGAAGATTCGGTCAATTTTCAATGTCATCCGAATTTTTCGAGCCGATACGCTTTTCGGATGGCAAAAATTGATCGTAATTTCATTCTGCATTTGAATAATTATTTTTGTCAAAGATAAAAATGAATTTCGTCGCATTCCAACGATGCAAACTTCAGAGTCATCAATTTTTTGTTAAATTTCAAAAACCCTGACGATTTTCTTACCGATTTTTTGTTTCAATACTAAAAAAATATCGTTTTATTGTCTTTGCGTTTTTTCTCCTTAAAATAATCAGCCTCGCGATATAAATTTTGAACGTGGAATTTTGGAAAGTCGATTTGAACGACGTTGAAGTTTGCATCGATGCAATGCAACGAAATTCATTAATTTTGTGGCAAAACTCTTGATAAAAATGTACAAAGTCATTAAAATGATAAAACGATCGATTTTTGCGGCCCAACTCGGAAAATTCCGATGATTTATAAAATTCAACAAATCATCAATAAAAATAAGTATTTTTCGTTGCATTCCAACGTTGCGAACTTGAGCCTCATGATTTAATTGCCTTTTATGATAATTTCCCATGAAAACTATATAAGCCGAGCTATATTTATATTCACGTTGCTCTGTGTAATGCGCGAGTATGCACGCACATGGGAAAAGAGAGAGAGGGAATTTAAAGAGAAGGAATTTTCGTACCGCCATAAGAAGACAACGACGACGACGACGACGAGGTTCTTCTCTCGCGGGCCGCGAGAAGGACGCGTCGAGATATCGATCGTTGGGTAATTGAATGGATCGGGAACCCTGCGGCGGCGAAAGAACCAATGCCAACACAATACCAACTTATGTACGTGCACGTTCGCGTCCGTTTTCTTATGTACACCGTATGTAAACGAGTATAAACCACAAGCCGCGTTAGCATCTTTGCGTTGAAATGAAAACTCCCGCGAGGCAAACGCACACGCACTCTTTTTAAACAACAACACTCAATGTTGCATATGTTTTCGTGTCTCCATCGCACACACGCTCGCTGCTTTATTGGCGATTAATATAATTGAGAGCTCGGACACCCGCGATGCTCGTAACTCCCGCGCTCGCGCGTCGGACCTCGTTAATTGAGAAATTAATCCTCGATAATTGTCTCCCGCCACTAACCGGACCGCTCCGCTGCGCGCGCTCTCTCTCTCTCTCGCTCTCTTTGCCGTTTCCTCCTGCCCACGATTTCAAACACGTCGATACACACACTGAAAATTCAATTTAGTCAAAAAACGTCGATATTTTGTTGAATCCAGCGAACTAAATATTTTGGGATGATTTCAAAATTTTCGTTATTTCGACAATATTTTTCATTGTAACGGAACTGTCGGCAAAATTTACGATTGGAATGACAAAAATTTACTTTCCGAAAACGATTTTCCAGAATGTTTTTTGCTGGAATGACAAAATTTTCGTCATTTTTCGAAAAAACGTTTAGTTTAACGTATCCAACAAAATTTCGATCTTTTTCGAAAAAAAAAAAAATTCCCACGATGCAAGTTTCAGAATTTTTGCCATTCAAAAAGCATATCGGCTCGAAAAATTTGGATGACGTTGAAAATTGAACGAATCTTTGATAAAATTCAATATTTTTCGATGCATCCCAACGTAGCAAACTTCGGCATCATACACTGAAAAGAAAATTTTGTTGGAAAAGATCGATATTTTGTTGGATACGTCCAATTAACCGTTTTTTCGAAAAATCACGAAAATTTTGGCATTTTAGCAAAAAACATTCTGGAAAATCTTTTCGGAAGTAAATTTTTGTTATTCCAATCGTAAATTTCGCTGACAGTTCCGTTACAAATGAAAAATTTTGTCGAAATAACGAAAATTTTGAAATTATCCCAAAAAATATTTAGTTCGCTGTAATCAACAAAATATCGAGGTTTTTTTGGCAAAATTGAATTTTTAGTGTACGAAATTTGGTTCTCAGTGAAAATTCAATTTATTGTCCGCCTCAGTAGTGACAGAAGAAGAAACGATTTGTGTTGGGAGAAAATAAGAATAAAGTTCCTTTTGGCGTTATCCGCATTTTGTGCGCAATGTTACTTTACGCGATATGGTGTAATCCAGCATGGCACATACACAAACGAGTTACGGGACACCGTATCGATACCCGCATTCGATAGCCAGCCGCAGAGACACGGCTCCTCCATTACCACTCGAGAAAGTCTCCAGCTCGTCCCATCTCTCTCTCTCTCGCTCTCTCTTTTTCTATCTTGTTCGTTTCCCCAGCCTGCTTTTTCCTTTACCGTGTGCGTGCATCAACGGCGATTGATGCGCGAGAGACTTCGCGCGAGTGCGTGAGCGATTTATACGCGACGCGTATGCACTCACGCATCGCGAGCTCCGTGACTCATCGTGACGAGACTGCCGGATAGCACACGGAGAAAAAAAACGTCTGAGAGTCGCGGAGAAATAAATGAACGAATAAAAATGAAAAATAAGAATTGCCGAGAGTCCTGAACGTTTTCTTTGCTCGTCACCTTTTGTTTCCATTTCGCTGCGATGCAAAATGATAATGAAAATGTTAATAATCATCGTTGAGCCTGAAAATCATTTTTATTTATAAATTTTGACCTTTTTTTCGTCTGAAACTTCGGAATTCCGAGAGCCTCGTTTTTTGTTGTCAATTTTTTTTTTTTTTTAAATGATTTTTCGGTGTTTTTGACGTTGATCCAGAGTCTCGGAATTTTTATTCTCGCAGTACATTGTTGTCGGCACTGGTTGATGCGCTTTGTTGCATGAACGTCGACGCAACCATTTGTGCACCGTTAACGCGCTGAACGTGATTGAATCGGCTCAATTTGCAATTACCACGCGGTGTATTTATTTTTGCATCGAATGCTAACGCGCGCACGCACACACGTGGGTCTTGCCTGTGCGGTTGCGATCTTGAGGTAATTCACGATCGTGTGTGTCCGCGGTGAGACGATTAGCCGGCAAAGCGAGCGAGAGTCAGATCTCGCCGTGCTCGTTTGATCCTCGCGCGAAAAATGCCTGTGAAAATCGGCGCGAAGACGAGTCTCGCGATACGAGAAACTGCGCCGGCTGCCAATCAATCGGTTAACTCGATCGCGCTCCAAGAATCCTCATCCTTCCCTCATTTCCTACTTCGTGGGTCGTTCTCTTGGCCGCGTGTGCTCGCGACCAGTTTACCGCGCGAGCTTGCCTTGATGCTCGCACGCCGCCGACGCATTTTTCCATTTCTCTATTTCGTGCGACGCATCAAAATTGTGTGCTAATTACTGTGCCCGCGTACTCGATCGATCTTTTAACTTTCTTCTTTCTCTTTTTCCTTCTCGCACTCGCGCTCGTCGCTCGCGCAAGCGAATTTTCTTCTTGTCCACGCCGCGATCCTTCGACGCGCATTCTTTCACCTTTTTTTCGTGAGAATCTTTGAGTCTCAAATTCTCAACGAAATCATTCGTTTTTCATCTCATCACGCGATTCTCTCGGTCCTGCATCTCTCGTTTTCACTACAAAATATGCTTTGGAGATTATTCGACAAAACAAAGTTTCCGAAACGGTGCAAAGGGCGAAATCGTAGGGCTGCAGAGTTTTCGTGCGCGCGGCAAGGAATTTGACCTCCGAATGGTTGTCGGAGCAAGTTTCGGATATCAGAATAACGTTATGAGGGATAAAAAGTCGGGGATGGGGCTGGTATCATGGCGCAACAACCCTTGTCGGCTCGTGGGATCTTTGCGGTGGTCGTGCCGCGGAGTTTCGATATCCCTGCGCATCTCTGTGCGAACGACCCGACCAGCCAGCCCTTTTCTCTTTCTTCCTCGTGCTCTCTCTCTCTCTCTTGTTTATTTCTAGTTTCTTTGCTCCCTCGCTACTCGCGCGCCCTCCATATTGCATTTATGCATGCCTCGCCGATATCGCATGTTTCTTGCCAATAACGCGAGTTCCTCTCGTGTCCTTCTCGCGATTATGTGGACTGAACACCTTGCATTTTCATCTTTCTCTCCCTCGCCCCCCCCGCACTCTTCCTATCGTTTTCCTTTTCGCTTTTTGTCTCTTTTTTTGTGCCTGCTCGACTGGCCAAAAGTCCTGCAGTGAAACGCGTCCGGGTTTCGATATTTTTGAAATCCAGGCCGTTCGCTCGTTGATTGAATTTTGATTAATTAAATCAATTGAATTTTAATTAATTAAATTAATTTGACTAATTAAATTGATTCATTAATAAATTATTACATTATTATTATATATTAAATAAATTATTCAAATTAATAAAACTGATTAAACTAAAAAAATTAATTTAATTAATTAAAAAAATTAATTTCATTAATTTTTTTTATTTAATCAATTTTAATTCAATTAATTTATAATTAATATAATTATAAATTTATAATTATTACAATTAATTAATTTTCAATCCATGTATTTAATTAATTGAATCAATTAATTTGAAAAATCTGGCCTCAATTAAATTAATTTAATTTTTTTTTAAATTGCAAATCGTTTTTTTTTTCTCAAATTTTTCTCTTTCTTTCTCTCAACTCATTAAATGTGAATATTCAACCAAAAAAAATTTAAATTGTCTAAAAAACTGCTGATAGTTTCATAATTTTTTTCAACGCGTATCTCTCGTACGAAAAATATCGTAAAGTGATTGATTTTGAAAAGATTTGCTAACCTGCAAGCTTTATGGGTTTACGATGTACGTCAGTTACCGTCCGATGTACTTACAATATACGTCGTGTTTGTACTTAATCTCAACAGCAGCGTGTTATTGCATGTACAAGGGGGGGAGTCGAGTGCGCCGCGAAACACTCGCCCGAGATTCTCTTTATTCTCACTTTTGTATCGTAATTTTATGCAGCAGTTGAAACGATGAATATGGATTTACGAGTCTCGCCGCTTAGAGAACGTCAACATAGTGCATTAGATGCACTTTCACGTGTGTGGGCGTGTTCACGTGTGCAACGATATTCCTCCCGCGGCATATCGAACTCCGAGAGCTCCGTCGCGTACGACGCTAGTAGTAGCGACCCTTGCTGGTCAGACTCTGAAAAGCAGCGACCAACGTCAGGCTCGCTCTTTTTTTCACCCTTTATCCATTTTATAATCTCACATTCTACACTTCTTCATCGATCATCTACTAACTAACGAGATTTTATTTCAAATATTGTCCTATTTTTCTTCCAAGTTGCTTGGATATGACTCTGAAGTTTGCAAAGTTGGAATGCAACGGAATATTTTATTATTTTTCGTAAAAATAATGGATTAATAAAATAAAATAAATAAATAAATTAATTAAATTAATTAATTTAAAATAATTAATTAATTAATTAATTAATTTAAAATAAATTAATTAATTAATTAAATTAATTAATTTATTTAATAAAATAATTAATTAATAATTTAATAATTAAATTAATTAATTAATTTAATAAATTGAAATTGGGTGGCCAAAATCGATCATTTTATTAATTAAATCAATTAATTGAATTAATTAATTAATTAATTAAATTAATTAATTAAATTAATAAAATGATCGATTTTTGCCACCCAAAAAGCATTTCGGCTCCGGAAATTTGGATGACATTGAAAATTGAATAATAAATTGATAATAAAATTCAAAAAATTTAAATACTTTTCAATGCATTCCAATTTTATAATTCGTTTTTCCCACATGGTCGCGCATAAATTTCGTTTTTTTTTGCATTCGTTTTAATCGAGAACATTTGATTTTCATTATTTTTGAAAACTCTAAAATTTTAAAAAATTTTCTCAACTTTTTCGATGTGTTACGATTCGATTTTTTCTTTTTTCTCAATTTATATTGGATTCTCGATTCTCATTTCCCCATGATCGCGTTTATCGGGATTGGCTGCGAGTGATCTTTTAGAGAGAGAGAGAAGAGAATAAGAAAAATGCAATTGCCGAATTAGTTGGGCCGATTAAAAGTCGAGTTAAGCGTATCGATCGATTATTCCGATCGGCATAGCGGGTCGTTAGTCCCAATCCCGCGAACTCTTACTCTCGCTTCTCCGTCTCGTCGTGTGTGCTTTGGAGGATTGTGAAGCAAAAAGAGAGAATAAAACAAAATGAAATAAAAGGGACAAAGAAAGAAAAAAAAACCGAATGGCAGAGTTCGCGAGTGCGGGAACGTTACGAGAGCGAGTCCTACACGGTGAGAGCAACGGAGGATGATTTTTTTCCGTTGTTTTCGTACCCACACCATTTAAACTGCGCCTGCTGTGCTGCTGGGTCGTGTAACGCGATCGCAGTCGTCCTCACTCGCTGTGAATGAGGCAAAAAAACAGAGCAAATGGCTCGAAGCTGGAACACGAGGGAGGGGAGCCCGAGACAGAGAAGAATATAAAAGAAAATAAGAAAAAAAAAACATAAACGGACTGCGAGCAAGGTAGACAAGAGAGAGAACGTTGCGCAGATACGCGCGGGACAATCTGATTAGCGCAATCTAATTAACGCTGCTTTTAATGGCGTTCATTAGCACATGCCTCTCCCCTTACGGTTTACTCGCGCTTGCTCGCTTTTCTCTCCCTCCCCTTCGTCCCTCGCACACATTCCTCGACGCGCGATCGTCCTCGTTCTGTCCAAAAAAACTGCCTCGTCCAGCTCCCGAAAATGAGCCACGTCACTGAAAAGAAAATTTTGTTGGATTCGTTCGACTAAACGTTTTTTCGAAAAATCACGAAAATTTTGTCATTCCAGCAAAAAACATTCTGGAAAATCGTTTTCGGAAAGTAAATTTTTGTCATTCCGATCGTCAATTTTGCTGACAGTTCCGTTACAATGAAAAATATTGTCGAAATAACGAAAATTTTGAAGCCAATTTCGTAATTTTTTAATTTAAATTTGATTAAAAATCAAAATTTAATTTTTAATATTCAATTTAAAACAATCTGCAAAATTATTTCTTAGGGCAAAAATCTCTCAGGACCGGAAATTGTTTAATTAAAAGGCGATTTCAATTTTAATCCATTAAATTTTCAACATTTTATAAAAAAAAAAAGTACAAAATTTTTTTTTAGCGAGAAAAAAAATAAAAAATGACGAAATTTTGATGAATTTTGTTTTTTTTCAAATTATTTATCCCGAAGTCAAATGTTTTGTGCAATTGTTCGGTACACTGAAAGGAAAATTTTGTTGAAAAAGCTCGATATTTTGTTGGATACATTAAACTAAACGTTTTTTCGAAAAGTGACGAAAATTTTGTCATTCCAGCAAAAAACATTCTGGAAAATCGTTTTCGGAAAGTAAATTTTTGTCATTCCGATCGTAAATTTTGCTGACAGTTGCGTTACAATGAAAAATATTGTCGAAATAACGAAAATTTTGAAATCATCCCAAAATATTGAAATTTTTTGACAAAATTGAATTTTCAGTGTTGTCTCAATTCACCAAATTCAGGCTAAACGCGCGCACCCTTTTTTTTCCTTCATTTTCTAACTTTTCTTCATGACATGCCGAATAAATGTGTGTAAAAGAAAAGAAAGAATTGTGACCTCGCGGATCCGTGATTAGATTAGTTCCGCCGAGGGGTACACGTAACCGTGCAATTATGCATTATAAGTCTTTTAGTCCGGGGGGGAGCACGTGGAAAGGGAGAATGAGAAAAGGTGTGCGAAAGGGTTGAGAATTAATAGGAATATCGATAAGAGAATATTTATGCCGCGTTGCACTCTTTTTCTTCTTTCTCTTTTCCTTTCCACTCTCTCCCTTAAAACCATTCGATACACACTCACACTCGCGCTGCACATGATTTATGCGGATGTTAAGTTTGATAGAGTACTCTCGCGCTCTCCCTCTCTCGCTCTCTCTCTCTCCGCTTCTGTCTCTCTTCATCTCGAGCGTTTCTACACGCTATACCACGATATTTATTATAAGCTACACTTGCACGCGCTAATACAATCGCGTTGCATTACCCACGCCGCATTCCGCGTATATTCGAATAACAAACGGACCTGTGATTATTATAATATGCCCAGCTACAATGACACACTTCCCTCGAGACATTAACCAATTCTAATGCCACACTTTCCTGCTCTCCAGTCCAAAGTGCATTTCCAGCTTTTTTCCCGCCAACCCGAGAACGCTCTGTACGCGGCCTGTGGCCACGTCAGACCTGCGGACGAACGTGTACGCCAGATCGTGCGTGACATTGTATGGATATGAGGCGATTTTTCGCCAGATACAACTTCCAAACGTGTATAAAGTTATAAAAGCTCGAATTTCATTCTCTGTGCTGCGCGATCTCTCTACGCCATATTCTTGGCAGAGTCAATACACTTTGCGATTGCACACACTAGGCTCTCGAGATATTTTCACTCCTGTCCATTGCGGCTTTTTCCAGGCGGTCCTAATGACCGACGATCGGGCAATCCAATTCAACTAAACTTGCTGCAACGCTTTTCTGCTGCCTCTCAAATCTTCGTACTGGCTTTTTACCAGTTTTGTGTCAATTAGCGAATGGAAGCGTGGGGAGAATTTGGATTTTGCTTCGTAATTTTTTGCCAAAAACTTCTCAGGGGCTAATTATGCGAATCTCAAGTTTGCAACGTTGAGATTCAACCAAAAATATCGTTTTCATTAATTATTTATTGAATTTTTGAAATTGGGGCTGTTTTTCGTCTTGATTTAGTTTTTGGGACTCGGGAGCCAAATATTGAATAATAATTATGAGCTCTGGTGAAGAAAAAACTGAATTTCGTTGCATATTCCAACGATGCAAACTTCAACGTCATAATTAAGCGTTTTACACGCAATTTTGGAACTTTTTGATAATTCTTTGCAAAATTATGGTTTCGTGTTTTCAAGAAATTGCGAATTCCTTGATTCATCTGCAGTCGCGAGATTCGTACTGAGATTTTTCGTGCAGGCGTTCTGTCTGCTCTTAATTAGTTTCGAGGCTCCACAATAATCGTAGTCGTTGCATTTCGTTCATTTTCAAATGAAACGTTTGGAAAACAAGTTTTTTGGAAAAAAGTTGTCGATTCGGTCGAAAAAAACGATTCGCGGACGGTTGATCGCGTCGAATCGCCAGTAGCCGGTGCACTGGAAAGAAAATTTTGTTGGATACGTTGAACTAAACGTTTTTTTGAAAAATGACGAAAATTTTGTCATTCCAGCAAAAAACATTCTGGAAAATCGTTTTCGGAAAGTAAATTTTGGTCATTCCAATCGTAAATTTTGCTGACAGTTTCGTTACAATGAAAAATATTGTCGAAATAACGAAAATTTTGAAATTATCCCAAAATATTTAGTTGGCCGTATTCAACAAAATTTCGACGTTTTTTGACAAAATTGAATTTTCAGTGTGTGCATCGCAGAATTCTCAATCCTTCCTGCGTACGCTCGCGTGCCTTTGTGTACATACGAACGTACGTACCAATAAACACACATTCAAATGTACGTCGATGTACGGCGGGAGTGTGTAAAGAGTAGTCGTAGAGTTGCCATTGGTACGGAGGTAAACGCGCGTGTGGCTCGCGCTATGGAGTTTGATATCCGACGCGTATCTAGCAACGTGTGCCATGCCTTATCTCAACGTGGCTCGAGAGCAAGCGAGATAGAGTCAACTCTCGCGTGTGCCTGTACGTACAGGATGTCTCAAAAATTGTGTTGAACCACTCGAAAGATCGATCGATAGCCAAATTGTCAAGAGAAAAGTCCCCGCGGACATTCTTTTTCACGATGTTCACGGGAAATTTCTTTTAATTAGCGAATCCGGTGCATGCGTTGATAAAAACCAAAGGGTATAAGAATTTTGGATCTCGAACTGATTCGTTGACATTCCGTGGCGATGGATCGTCGGATTAATTTTATTTTCAGGATCGAATGATCTCAGATGCAATTTGTGTATGATTTTGAGGTTTTCAACGTTGAAATTCAACGAAAAAATATTTTTTCCATTCACTGCTTATCGAATTTCGATAATCGTGGAAATTTTTCGTGTCGTTTGAGTTTTTGTGTCCGCAAAAAAATTTCGTTTCGTATTCGGACCAAATATTGAATAAAAAATGATTCTGAAGTTTGCATCGTTGGAATGCAACGAAATTCATTTTTATCTTTGACAAAAATAATTATTCAAATGCAGATTGTAATTACAACGATAAAATGATCGATTTTTGGCATTCGAAAAGCATATTGGCTCGAAAATTTTGGATTACATTGAAAATTGAACGAATCTTCAATAAAATTGAATATTTTTCGATGCATTCCAACGTTGCAAGCTTCAGCATCATAAAAAATGATGAATCGCGTTGCAATTTAACGATGCAAAACTCAATATCGTGGTTCGTTCGAGCGCATACATTTTGATCTAAAGGTGTAATACGGTATTCGAGGACAGTGTTCTCCGGCAATAGTCTCTCGTACGAGAGCATTCGGGTAAGCATCGTATATATATGGAGAGCGACCATGCACCGAGAGAATGCAGATACAACAGTGCACGCCTCGCCCCTCCTCCCGCGATCGCTCTCGTCCCTGCACGTATATAAACACAGAGAAAGCGCGAGAGTGAGAGAGAGCCAGAGAGTAGAATTAGTTGGATTATCACGCTATAGAGCAAACTCTCGGGATAACTCGCGCAAAACACAAAGAGAGAGGGAGAGAGAGTCACAGAGAGGGGGGAAGAAAGATTTGAATCTCCGTACGTGTTGTACCTTCCTCGACATTACGTTATTGCTTGTTTCTATATCGCTCTGTGCGCGTACTTATCTAACCTCTGTACACTCGCGTACCGCGACCTATCGAGAGAGATCGCCCACATGCGAGACGACGATTTTCCGCAGGGAGCCCCTTGTTTTCTTACAGTTTTTTTCTCCTCCTTCTATTCTTTTTATCGGCCAAGCTGCTGCGCGACTGCGGTTGGGAAATTGTGATTAATCCGGACGCAGAGTTGTGTGTGTGGCCAGAAAAATTGAGAACTTCGAGGGCGGGGTAATTGCAGGGGGATTGTATGCAAAGATTTATTCGATTGTGTGTATATTGAGGAAAAAGTTCAAAGGGAAAATGGAGAACGTGTGCACGAAGCTTTTCACGATCCATGATTTTTTTGTCTCGCCTCTTTTTCTCTGCCTTGTTAACGCTGTTTATTCCGAGAGACTGAAGTTCGCAACGTTGGGATCCAACGAAATATGATTTTCTATCAATTTTTTGCTCAATTTCGAAAACGATAACGATTTGGGCGCCGATTTCTGTTTTTTATCCTTAAAAAAAATCGTTTCATCGTCCTGGACAAATATTTAGTAAAAATCTCGAGCTCTACTCAAGAAAAAACGGAATTTCGTTGCATTCCAACGATGCAAACTTCAACGTCGTTCAGCCTCGAATATTATTGAACAGAATGCATGACTCTGAAGTTTGCAACGTTGGGATTCAACGAAAAATATTGTTTCTATCAAATATTTGTTGAATTTTGAAAAGCGTTGCTATTTTTCGTCTCGATTGAGTTTTTGGAACTCGAGACACGATCGTTTTATCGTCTGGGTCAAATATTGAATAATAATTATGAGCTCTGGTGAAGCAAACACCGAATTTCGTGGCATTTCAACGATGCAAACTTCAACGTCATATTTTCTATCAATTTTTCGCTCAATTTCGAAAACCATAACGATTTACGCGCCGATTTTTGTTTTTTATCCTCAAAATAAATCGTTTTATCGTCCTGACCAAATATTGAACAAAAATCTCGAGCTCTACTCGAGAAAAAACGGAATTTCGTTGCATTTCAACGATGCAAGCTACAAAATCGTTGCGGATTATTTGAAGAATCATTTCGCGTCTCTTCACATTGTATTCATACGCGGAAATGGTTTGAACGGAATTCAGTGCGCCCTTGAAAAGTGGCACACGATCTTGTCGTACTTTGCTTTCACGGATGAAGATTAGGGTAAGGCAGAGCGAGTGAGTGAAGTTGGCCAGTTTGCGGTGATACAGATAGCGATTTCCGCGGTTCGGGGAAACGGGCCAATTCAGAGAGAGAGTCAGGGGTGCGCGCATGCTGCACGTACACACACGCAAAAGATATCGAGATGAGAGAGAAGCGAATGCCGACGCGGATTTGCTCAGGGACTTGAAACAGTCTCAAAATGCTCCAGCAGCAGAGACCCAGAGAGTGAGAGGGCAAGAGTGTCCTTGCGGAGAGATGAAAAGAGAGCAGCAAAGCGATCAATTCCTTCGATACGAATTAACCGTGTGTGCGATCCATAGATCATTGCATGCTGCTGCGCTTTCCGTCCTCCTGAACCTCCAAATGTTGGCCATGCAAGGACTCAACTCCCTCGAAACTGCACACTCAGGCACCTCGGATACGCCATTTTGTTTATTAGTTCGCGCCAGGCGTTCGCGCAACGCGAGGCTCCCGAGTAATCCTGTGCAGCATCCAAGAGAAAAGCGAGGCGGGGGATGAGACCGACGACGACGTCGGTCTCGTCGTCGTCGTCGTCGTCGACGAAAACCGTTGCTCCCAGTGTGCTGGGTAATGACGTGCGAACAGATATCGAATCCCTCTCGCCTATCGTTCATCCTCATCCTCTCGGAACTCTCTCTCCCTCCCCCCCCTCGATCTCTTTATACATGTATATAGAACGTGTATACGTGCATACTTAGCGCGGCTTAACAGGCCATACACGCATGCGGAGACACTAACGCGTGTTCTCGAGCGTATCCCACACGACCACCTCTCGGTGCATTAAGGAACGACAGAATGAATGTTTAGTGCATCAGCCACAAACTATCTCAACTTCTCTCGTTCCATACTCTCGCCCCCGAGAATCTCTCACTTCCTCAGACGTGTCGAGACAAAAAGACGATTCCGCGCCAGAGATATTTCGCGTCGAATTGTTCTTTGTGCTCTGCTGCGAAAATCGAGCCGAGGCTTTTGACACCGAAACAGCAAAAGGGCTTCAGCGATTCGATTCCTTCGAATCAGGAAAAAAAACGTATGACTCTGAAGTTTGCATCGTTGGAATGCAACGAAATTCTTTTCCATCTTTAGCAAAAATAATTGAAAATTCAATTTTGTCAAAAAACGTCGATATTTTGTTGAATTTTGGGATGATTTCAAAATTTTCGTTATTTCGACAATATTTTTCATTGTAACGGAACTGACAGCAAAATTTACGATTGGAATGACAAAAATGTACTTTCCGAAAACGATTTTCCAGAATGTTTTTTGCTGGAATGACAAAATTTTCGTGATTTTTCCAAAAAAACGTTGAAAGTATGCAACAAAATTTTCTTTTCAGTGTAAAATGTAATTACGATGATAAAATGATCGATTTTTGCCACCCGAAAAGCATTTTGTCTTGGAAATTTTGGATTACATTCAAAATTGAACGAATTATCAAGAAATTTGAATATTTTTCGTTGCATTCCAACGTTGAAAACTTCAGCATCGTAAAAAAGTTTGTCTTTTTTTTTTTTTTATTGATATTACGTATTGGAATCGTTCGATCTGATTTTTGAGATCGTCGAATCCATCGGGCATGGAAAAAAAGGGGAATAAGAGGTTGGAAAGCAGAGAACTGCGCCGGAGAATTCACGATCGTGCCGATTTGTGCTACGAGGGCTTTACGATTGTAACAACAACGGAGAGGGAGCGACAGGGAGAAAGACAAATACGGAGATCGTAGAGAACACAAACGGGCTCTCTTGCCCGCTTCATATTACCAACATCCATGTATACATGTATATACGTGCGGATTTGTGCACCGATACATACACATATCGGTGCATTTGGCCGCGGCAACAATAATCGTACCTCGTATCGGTCCGTGCAAGCCCGTTATCGTTCTTATCACAGCGTCCGGTCTCTATCGCCTATCTATGCAAATCGCAGCTAATTATATTTAATTAGATTCGACTCCCGCGCTCCCACCGATTGCTGGATCGCGTTCGCGCGGCGTGCCGCTCACACATACACACGTACGGACTTAATACCCAGATACAGGGTGTCCTGGATTCGCGAATCTATCAAAATATTCAGCGAATACTTTGCCCTGTCGATGTGCGAGAGAAAAAGAAGAAAATCTCTTGGAAATACTCGGATTTTTGCGTTTTCCAAAGGAAATTGGTGATTAACGCAGTTTTTTGCTGTTCATCGCGTTCGAAATTAATTCCATGAGTCGGCAGCGTAACGGACCATCAATTTAGTCAGCTCGTACGAAATTCAGGAAGACTCCGTGCTCGGGGGCTCAATTTTTCGTCGATTTTTATGACACTGAAGTTTGCAACGTTTGAGACTGACGAAAAATACTTTTTCCATGAACTATTTGTTCAGATGAATAAAATTATTACGATTTTCGAACCGATTTTCAATTTGGAGCCTGGAAAAATATCGTTGAATTGTTTTGATGGAATATCGAATAAGAATTTTGAGATCTGATCGAGAAAAATGACTCTGAAGTTTGCATCGTTGGAATGCAACGAAATTTGGTTTTATTCTTAGCAAAAATAATTATTCCAGTGCAGAATTTAATTAGGATGATAAAATGATCGATTTTTGCCTGAAAATTTAAGATGACGTTGAAAATTGAACGAATCAACAATAAATTTAAATGTTTTTCGTTGCATTCCAACGCTGCAAACTTCAGCATCATCAGGAAAAAACGGAATCTCGTCGAAAATGTAGTTACACTAATGATTCTGAAGTTTGCATCGTTGGAATGCAACGAAATCCTTTTTTCTATATGGCAAAAATAATTATTTGAATGGAGGATTTAATTACGATGATAAAATGATCGATTTTTGCCACCGGAAAACATAAAATTTGGATGTCATTGAAATTCTTTGAAATATTTGGCCGAAATAATTATTTAAATGGAGAATTTAATTACGATGATAAAATGATCGATTTTTGCCACTCGAAAACATCAAATTTGGATGACATTGAAATTCTTTGAAATATTTGGCCGAAATAATTATTTAAATGATCGATTTTTGCCACTCGAAACATATCGGCTCGAAAAATTTGGATGACATTGAAAATTGAACGAATCAACAATAAAATAAATAAATTTTCAGCATAAACAAATTTGCAGCTCATGTTTTTCGGATTCTCTTGATTATTTGATTGACAGGGAACCCAAAATATCGAAGCAATGCAAGGGATGCAGTTTTTTTTGTATATGACTTTAGAGTTTTTGACGTTCATCCGTGTTTTTGTCAGAGTCTCGGCCAATCGGGACACCCTGTTTGTACAGAGTGTGCACTATCTGCTTACATGCACGGTACATCAACGTACCTGGCGTCTCTATCTTCGTTCCCATTCTCTCTCTCTCTCTCTCTCTCTCTCTCTCTTGGTCTCTCTTCCAGTGTACTAAGTAGCAGCACAAACTCGTACCCTTCGCTTCTATGGCTTTCACACAACAATTCCAATCTAGTTTGTCCCTCTGAAATCGAAGCAGGCGACCACCGAGATTAGAGACAGTTTTTTTTGCTGCTAAACCTTCTGCAGTCGCTCGGCTGTACACATGAACATATAACCATTGTTTGTCGTATTGTTGCAATGCAATTTGTACAGAGACCAGAAATAGAATGGACTGGGAACAGACATCGATCGTGCGAGACCATAAGAATATCAACATGCATTAATATTGTCCATTCTCGATATCACTCACTGATTATTTGAAGAAATCATGAAACGTTCTCGAAACAATAAAGAACTACATAATGTTGCCTCGTATCGCTGCATCTGATATCGGAAATTGAGAGCTCAATTTGCTTATTCGGTGTGGAGAAGCAGTTCCGTTTGTTTTAGAACTTTGATGAAGGTTCATCGAATTTTTGAGGGCAGGATGGATCGCAGGGAATAAAGAATGAAGTGAGGCACAATTCCCAAGAAAAAATGACGATCTGCTTTTCGTTTAGCAAGCGATCCGTTGCCAAACTCCTAAAAAATGAGATGTTTCGAGCATTCTGTCGATTTTAACTAGAAATTTCTCCTCCAAACATTCGTTGAGCCCACTATTTTTTTATTGATTCGGAACCCTTGGAGTTTTTTTTATAAATTGAGATTTTAATACGCGTTTTATCTAATCGCGAAGTATTTTTAGTATTTTTCTGATTTCATAAGTGTGAGAAATTTGCGTAAAGCCAATGTTGAATCGAGTGACTTTCGACTTGGAAAATATGCAGTAAAAGTTCGTTGACCTAGGACGATTTTGAAAGAGATTAAAGTTTGTTGCCTAAATAACAAAATATTTCGTTTTCAGATTTTAATCTAATTATCGCTCTACTTAATGAATTTGTTCAGAATTTGTTTTGAATTACGAGACGATTCTGTTTCTTTATTGTTGATGAGGAAAAAAATGCAAACATCCGGTTCGCACTTATTCTGGTTACGCGATCCCACAGCGAATCGATAAAAATGTCGAGTCCTTTCTCTCCCGCTTTCCACGATAAGGAGGATTTTTCCGGCATTAGATTCGCGCACCCGCAGATCCGTGCAAAGAGCACAAGTGAATGTTGTGCTCTCGTGCATCTTCGATATACGGGCTCATAGATTCTCTTGCATAGCTGCTCATTTTTTTTCTCACTGAACCCTGAGAATCATCAGCTTTTACTGTCCCGAAGAGCTCCGAGGTTTACTGGCCTCGTTGGAATTAAAAGCCTCGGGCAATGAGAGAGCAAGACGTAGCGAACCAAAGAGAAAACGAGAGGGAAACATTTTCTTATACAAACCTCTGATACGATCCTAACGAAGTCTGACGCCTCTATCGAGACTCGTAACTATAAAGATTAGTCAAGAACCACGTGGCCCTACGCCTGTTTACTCCTTACGAGATCGTTCCACCCTATCAGGATACTGCACACATGCATCTCACGTGCATTTACACGTCCTTAATATGCACACACGTTCACAGCAAATTCTGGCTCAATTCGATCGGAATTTCATTTCGATTTATTGTCCAAAGTCCCCCCTCGAAGTTACAATCATTTTTTTTACCATTTTTCGAGCTTTTTCTACTTCCTAAATATTGGGCAAGTGTCTCAAGATCTGCTCAAAAAAAAACACAATTTCGTTGCATTCCAACCATGCAACTTGCAACTCCCGGAAAGGCAGCCAAAATTGGTGGGTGCAAGTGACGTTACACTCTCGATAAACTCGCAGTCGCGAGTCCATGTTCTCGCGGTTGGAAAACATACACGCAACGAGTATGTACTTGTGTGGGAATCGCGCTTTTAAATCGTACACGCACATGGGAATCACGCACGAGCTCGACCAACTCACAAATCCCTCGACACATAATATTTCACCCCTTTCGAAAGCGCATATACATCCGAGGCTTTTAAATAATTGATAAAACCGTGTACATATGTAATTGGCAGATTATACATATAATGACGCGTGCATAATTAATGGCGAATGTGTGCGGCTGTTTTGTCATTTTCACAGAAATTCAAACTTCATCACGTAAATTATAAATTCATTCCTGTTTTCTCATACAAATGACGCTGAAGTTTGCAACGTTGAGATTCAACGAAAAATATTGTTTCAAAAATATTGTTTTTATTGTCCGGGACAAATACTGAAGAAAAAACCAAATTTCGTTGCATTCCAACGATGCAAACTTCAACGTCATAACGATCTTGAAGTTTGCATCGTTGGAATGCAACGGAATTCAATTTTTTATTCACCAGAGCTCATAATTATTATTCAATATTCGCTCTGGACGATAAAACGATCCTGTTTCGCGATCCAAAGATCGAATCGATACGAGAAATTGCCACGATGTTCAAAAATGAATAAATAATTGATAAAACGAATATTTTTCGTTGAATCTCAAAGTTGCAAACTTCAGAGTCATTTTTATCGATGATTTGTTTAGGATTCAAAATTATCCAAATTTATCCAGCCGATACGCATTTTGGGGCTGAAAATGAATCATTTTATCATCGTAATTACATTCTGCACTTGAATTATTACTTTTGCCAAAGATAAAAAAGAATTTCGTTGCATTGCAACGATGCAAACTTCAGAGTCATTTGAGCGATGGCATGGAATGCAGAATAATGTTGATATAATTTAATCCGACGAAAAATCACGCGCAATATCTTTGGATAAAAATATTTATGCTTCTATGCTTTCTTCGTCTTATCACCACTCGCTCCCTCTCTCTCTTTTTTGTTCCGTTTAAAAAATCTTATCGAGTCGTTGTTGTCTCTTTTTTTCCTCCTGCCCTTTTTAAGCATCTTTTTTTTAATGCCTCTTTTCGATAGGTGCGAGATAGTCCTGGAAGCTTTTGTATTCTACCTTGGCTGGCTTTATGTGTGCGGTTACGTTTCGTAGTTTGACTCTCTCGTCGCGCGTATAGCGCGCGCGCGTGTGCGTCTTACTATATACTAGCAAAATCGTAAACCTTGTGGTAAATCGTTGACCCATCGCGCTGGGCGAGAGCTCTTTCTCTCTTTTTCTCTCTCTTTGGCGGACGCGCGGCTGCGTACCCTCCATCTTTTGTACAAAAGGTATGCGACGATATAATGGCCGATGTAGAGGCAAAAGCGAGGTGGCGGCCACCGCGTCGCGCGATACCTGTGTTAAAACCAACTATTCTCGTTATCAGAGCCAATGGGAGCGATTGCCTCTTTTCCCAAAAGAAAAAACAGCCAAAGAGACAGGCCAGACGCGCTGGAACTGAATAAACTCGATTTCTCTCTTACTCAGACTCAATGTCACGATCGCGTCGCGATTTCGACACGAAAAGTTGGCTGAGCGATGATTATTTTCCATTGGGGAAAATTTTGCCAACTGCTGCGCTAAAAATCATTTTTTATACGAATTTTTCGTATTTATGACGAAAAAAACGACGAGCGAGCGAGAACGACTCGCGCTGGCTGTGCCGGATTCTCCTCTCTTGGCGTTGGCCTTCCTGCTCGCGGATAAAGACCTCTGGCCTCGCGAGGTCTTATCGTCCTGCGCCACACACTCCTCGCTCCGCGCGCTTACCCGCAAAATGAATATTAAACTCACAAATCCAACCAGCATTTGTATATTTATATATATATTTGTCTCCAACGGTGTGTTCATGGAAAAAGAATTATAAACGAAAATTTCGCGAGCAGGCTAAAGATTAGCGCAGGATTTAATCCGCTGATAATTCGTCGCAATCGTAAATTTACATTATGTATCTTTACCGGCTGTTAAACCACGATGGAGAACAGGTTTCTTTGATGAAGATGAAAATCCGGCATTCGGGCTAATTCGAAATTTAATGGAATTGAGATTGAGCGATCTCAATGTTGTTGGCTTTTTATTTTTATCATGAAAAAAGCAGAAAAATCGTTTTCGTCTGATGCTTTTACGTATTTTCGTATCAATTTATGATTCTCGAGTTTGCATCGTTGCAATGCAACGAAATTCTCGTTTCTATATGGCAAAAATAATTGTTTAATTGGAGAATTTTATTACGATGATAAAATGATCGATTTTTGCCATTCAAAAAGCAAATTGGCTCGAAAAATTTCGATGACATTGAAAATTGAATGAATCAATGATAAAAGAAAAAAATTTTCGTTGCATATTCCACAACTGAAAATTCAATTTTGTCAAAAAACGCCGATATTTTGTTGAATACAGCGAACTAAATATTTTTTGGGATAATTTCAAAATTTTCGTTATTTCGACAATATTTTTCATTGTAACGAAACTGTCAGCAAAATTTACGATTGGAATGACAAAAATTTACTTTCCGAAAAGATTTTCCAGAATGTTTTTGGCTGAAATGCCAAAATTTTCGTGATTTTTCGAAAAAAAACGTTTAGTTTAACGTATCCAACAAAATTTTCTCTCCAGTGCAACGTCGCAAACTTGAGCATCATTATGAATTTGATATTTTCTTCGATATCAGTCGGTTTGGTGAAAATGATAATTATTAATGCGGCGTTCTGAACAATCGAAACGTCGTCTCTTTGCTGTCGTTCGCTTTATCAACGATTCCAACAGAGTAAACAAAATCGAATGCGTCGTTGATTGGTTTGACGTTGCGGGAAGAAAAGGAAACAAAAGGATTTCGACGTGTCTGAACTTTGGTGTTTTCTTGCCTGCTGCTGAGTCGCGGTATCAAATGATATTTGTGTGCATTTTGCAATATGGAATGTTCGTGGATTGTTGCGGCCTTTGGCCCATTCCTGAAGGCTCGCAGTAATAACGCGATGCAGTGCGGCTGCGGTTCTGACGCGATGAGATCTGCTGGCCTCAGGGATGACACGACAGAGCCAGAGATAGCGAAAGAGAGAGAGGAAGATGCAAGAGACATCGGATAGACGGGACGGAGAGAAGAAGGAGCAGCCGCGACGACGAACAAACCGATGGCATGCTTGAAGGGTGGATAGTCGCGGAGGCTCGGAGGACAGAGAGAGAGAGGAAAGGAGAGGAGGAGATTGGCCCGCTATCGGAAAGCCTCGGCGAGCGACCAATGCCGCGTCGCCTTTATCGTTTTACAACAGAAAGGCGCACATCAGTCAAGCGGTATCTCCTCACGGTTGATTTCCCGTGGTCGGTTCGCTCGCGCGCGCCACGCGGAACTGTCTTTCTCTCCATATCGCGGCTCTTCCTCTCTCTCTCTCTCTTTCCTGCTCGCCAGCTTTTGCTGCAACGACCCGCCCTGCCTTCTCGCCCCGTTATTACACTTCGCAAAGCTCCCCGTACGATTTCAACCCCTTTTGCTGTCCCACACTCTCGCCCTCCCCCCCCCCTTGCTCTTCTTGCATTTCCTCTGCTCCTCATTCTTCTTCTTCGTTCACCCCGGCAACCTCCGCGCCAGGATACACCAGAAGCCAAAACGGCTGCAGCCTCCCAAGCTTTTCCTTCTCTTTCTTCGCCTTCTCGCTCATTCTCTTTCACCCTCCCAGCGCACTCGCCCCCCCGCTCGCACTCCATCCTGCACCCCTCGAGCCGGTAGTTATGAAAACATATGAAATATATTCAATCTGGGCGGACGCGATAACGCCCTCGCTCTCTTCGTGCTTACCGCGCGACCACCATGCACTATCGCTCTCACTATATCGCTCTATATGCATCGCGCTCTATACATCTTTACACACACACACACATACACAGATCGCATCGTATACTATACGCCCAAGCACTGGCATGAAAATCGTGTTACCGAGCATTTTAGAATCTTCTGGCCACACCGAGAGGGTCGCACCCGCGGCGACCGAAAATGCGACCGAAAGGACCAAAGTCCACGGCCCTTCGAGTCGCTCCGGAGTCTTGGAAATTCCTCTCGCGTACGAAATTCCAGAAAATTCCAGAGACCGACCATTTCTTAATTTTTTTTCCCCAAAATTATTCAATTCGGACAAGCGTTCGTTGACGCAGTCATCGATCTTTGAGATTTTTCACGATCCATCGATGGATTGGGACTCGGAAGTTTTAGGATATCGTTGCCTTGGGTTTTTACTAGATTTTGTATCATTGTTGATGGAAATTATTCACTGCAGACACAGGAGCATGAAAACTGATGATGCTGAAGTTTGCAACGTTGGAATGCAACGAAAAATATTTGAATTTATTGATGATTCGTTCAATTTTCAACGTCATCCCAAATTTTCAAGCCAATATGCTTTTCGAGTGGCAAAAATCGATTATTTTATCATCAAAATTACATTCTGCGCTTGAATTATTATTTTTGCTATGGATAAAAAAGGAATTTCGTTGCTTTCCAACGATGCAAACTTCAGAGTCATGAAAACTGCGTGGAGCTTGATTATTAGTTGATTAAAAATTCATATCGTATCGAAAGAATGTCTTGGAACAGGAATGTCCTCGCAATTCTAATTGAATTCCATCACTTCGATTACTTTTCTCATTTATACGCAAATGTGGTTCGATTGAAATGATTTTATTGATTATCCCGATTTATCAAACGGATAATGTGCAGTGAACGAGAATTTTCTAATTGATTCCTATAGGAACAAAAACGACAGACTCGAAAACGAATTTTTTCTCCATTTTTCGAGTTGAGATCGAGAATATTTTTCGATAACGCGTGCTCGCAGGCCCAAAATCTTTGCTTTTAGAATTAGAACGTACTTGGGCGTCCAAAAATCGACGCGATCCTTCGCAAGGGCTTGAATAATTTGCGGAGATTCGAGAGAAATCGTAAGAGAATGTGAAGAGTAGCGAGAGAAATTCTTCAGTGTTTGCATCGTTGGAATGCAACGAAATCCATTTTTATCTGTGACAAAAATAATTATTCAAATGCAGAATGTAATTACGATGATAAAATGATCAATTTTTGGCACCCAAAAAGCATTTCGGCTCCAGAAATTTGGATGACATTGAAAATTGAACGAATCTTGATAAAAATTCAATATTTTTCGATGCATTTCAACGTTGCAAACTTGAGAATCATCTTTTGGTACGGCCTGTACATTTTGTACGAGGATGCAAAAAGGGCGCGGAAGAACACGACTCGTACACGCGTCAGTCTCTGTTTGGTTGTACTTTGGTGGGTTGCTTTGGCTTGTTGTTGCTGCCGCTGTTGCTTCTGCTGGTAGTAGGCGTACAGACGTTTTACCACGCAGTTGGTGCACACTACACGACGTCGAAGCTGCTCTCTCGAGAGAGCAAACGAGCGAGAGCCAGAGAGAGAAAGAAAGAGAGTAAGAGAAAAAGAATGAGATAGAGTTCTGTATAGAAGCGCGGGCCAGAGTTTGTTATCGTTATCAGCAGAACGTGGCCGCGCGCTCTCTCGCGGTGATCGCGATAGCGCGGCTCGCCACCGCGCGGCTCTCTTATCGCCGCGCCCGTTTGCTTCGCGCACCATTCTCTACCACCTTTTCTCCTTTTCCTTCTTTTTCTCTCCCTCTCACACGCTTCCCAGTCCCCCATTCCCGGACCTTCGTTTCACCAACCACCACTTCGTTTCGTTTCGTACTTCTCTATCCTCCGCGAGCTCTTATTTTTCAGACGTACACACAAACATAAGCAGATCACATCCTATTGCGAAGCAATCCACTAAAATAATGAGAAATTACTCTGAAGTTTGCATCCTTGGAATGCAACGAAATTCATTTCTATCTTTGCCAAAAATAATTATTCAAATGCAGAATTTAATTACGATGATAAAATGATCGATTTTTGCCATTCAAAAAGTAAAGTGGCTCGAAAAATTTGGATGACATTAAAAATTGAATGAATCTTCAATAAAATTGAATATTTTTCAATTCAAATTTTTCAAAATATCGAAAAATAAAAAGATTTTCAAACATTTTCCTAAACGTCTGAAATCTCCAAAGACCACGGTCGCCAATTTTTTTCATTATTTCTTAAATGACTCTGAAGTTTGCATCGTTGGAGTGCAACGAAATTCATTTTTATCTTTGACAAAAATAATTATTCAAATGCAGATTGTAATTAGGATGATAAAATGATCTATTTTTGCCATTCACAAAGCAAATTGGCTCGAAAAATTTGTGTAACATTGAAAATTGAACGAATCATCGATAAAATCAAATATTTTTCGTTGCATTCCAACGTTGCAAACTTCAGAATCATATCCACGTATAATATTCCGAGGGAAAAAGAAGCTTACGAGATGTAGGAAATTGATTGGTGCCAATTAATCGTTCGAGAGTAGGGACCAAAGACGTTTCTTAGCCATGCGCGAGCAGGGGGACCGCGTGTGCGAATGCACCGTAAATGCATCTACGAGATATCTATCGACAACGTTCTAAAGCCTATAACCCATAATGGGTGCATCAGCGTCGAGAGAGAGCGAGAGGGAGAGAGACAGGACGAGAACGCGCAAGAGCCGCGCAAGGAGAGAAGGACGCGGCCAATCAGATGATTATATCGATCAAGAGTGCATTAATTATAGGTATCGGCGATCTTTGGCTTGGCGACAAACGATTGAATCGCTTGATCGAGTTTATCCATACATATGAATATAAATAGATATATATATGAGTCCCTTATGCACTGTGCATTCGATTGCACACACGAATGGTGGGAAAAGATCGTATCGAGAAGTTTCTATCGATCGATACTGATCTCTCTCGCACCTCACGACGTTTTCCACTCCTTTTTTCTCATTCCATCGTGTCTACGCATACATTACACATTTATTCATATAAATAACATCCAAGTGTGTGTGCATGTGTTCGTATTTGCTTAAAACGCACTTGGGCACATGCATATGAAGGAGTTTTTTTTTTTTTTTTCGTACGTACATCGACACCGCAGTCTCTTTCGATCGTTCTTGCTCTCGATGAGTGCACGATAACGCCTCTGCAGTTTGCAGTGGCTATCATATATGGTGGCACATGCAATGACGATAATGCCCGTATTATGTTAAGCACCTTTTCGCGCTTCTGTCGTTCCTGATATTGCGGACAATTGAGCACCGAGAAATGCGAAATAATTTCCAACCAGCGAGGATTGAAAAAAAATTACAATTCTCACGCAATTTCAAATTATTTTCAAGGATTCTGAAGTTTGCGTCGTTGGAATGCAACGAAATTCTTTTTTATATTTGGCAAAAATAATTATTCTTATGGTGAATTCAATTGCGACGATAAAATGATCGAATTTTGCCGACCGGCTCGAAAAATTTGGATGACGTTGAAAATTGAACGAATCAACAATAAAATCAAATATTTTTCGTTGCATTCCAACGTTGCGAACTTCAACATCGTTATTTTCATCGTAACTGCATTGCACGATGATGCCGAAGTTTGCAACGTTGGAACGCATCGAAAAATATTGAATATTAATCAAGATTCGTTCAGTTTTCAATGTCATCCAAATTTTTCGAGCCCATTTGCTTTGCGAATGGCAAAAATTGATCATTTTATCGTCGTAATTGAATTCTGCAATTGAATTATTATTTTTTTCAAAGGAAAATGAATTTCGTTGCATTCCAACGATGCAAACTTCAGAGATGGATTGGAAATTTCGTTTTTTGATTGTTTTTTCGTCTCTTTCTCTTATTGGTCGCTTAATAAACTTTTGGGATTGCAGAATTTTGGATTCTTTTGTTTGGATATTTTTATGAGTCAAAGTTTTTATGGGACGGAAAGATTTTGATGGTGCAGGCAGTTTTTTGTGTGCGCGGTGTGGTATGAAGTGTGTGCGGTGTGCATACCGCAATATTTAGGATTCCTGAATCACATCGAGACCGGCAATTCTTATTCCTATAAATAAATGTATAGATATATCAGTCTTTATATACATTTGGCGAACGCGGTCGAGCGCGATCGATGAGATCCGATCTTACGACGAGATGTCTCGCAGAAAGACCGCGCGCGGCTGGACTCTCTTTTGCCTCCTCCATTCTCTTGCCGAGAGAACCTCGTGGACGATCTTTTCTTGCCCGCCGGATCATTCGGATTATCGTCCACAAAAATCGGCACATCTTTTTCTCCCTCCCCTCCCCCCTCTCTCTTCCTTTCTCGTTCTCTTTTGGAATCTGTGCGCGGAACACTGCGCGTACACTCGAGGCTTTTTCGAGTGGCCGTTCCCTCTTTCAGAGAAAATACAGAAAAAGAGAGATGCAACCAAATATCATCTCGTTTCATCTCCTCGCAAAAATCGTCTTTGCCAAACGCACCATGTGCTGCTGCACTCGCGCCGAACTAATAGTCATATTTGTTGCGGTCACGAAATTTTTGATATCCTCGTGATTAACACACGATATCAACGATCCCGAAGTTTGCATCGTTGGAATGCAACGAAATTCTGTTTTTTCTTCACCAGTGCTCACAATTATTATTCAATATTTGGCCCAGACGATAAAACGATCGTGTCTCGAGTTCCAAAAACTCAATCGAGACGAAAAATAGCAGCGATTTTCAAAATTCAACAAATAATTAACAGAAACAATATTTTTCGTTGGATCTCAACGTTGCAAACTTCAGTGTCATCGATATCAATCGCGAATGCAATTTTTTCGTTTTTATTTTGCTCTTATTATTACGAATTTGGAGGCGTAGAAATCGATATGGCTCGGGCATCGAAATATCGACAGACGCTTTTGCTTTATTTGTGCTCTGCGAAGAAATTTCTTTTTGAGCCTATTTATATCTCTGCGTCGCTACCTTTGTCGAAATTCCATGAATGATAAATCCCTCGCGAGGAATATTTCCGACAAACTTCAATATACTTAGCCATGGAAACAGAAAACTTTTTTTTATTTCAGTAACGGTATAATTTTTTTTTCCTTTTCTCTCGGTGATCAATCTTTTCTTACGACACTCGCATACTCAATTCTCCGATAACAAAAACGACTTATTAATCATTTGCTTTTCGGCGGCCGATTAGTCGCTAAGAGTTTTTCTCTTTCGCTCTTTTATTTGAATAGTTTTAACGATTGTGGGGGATTTGGAGTTTTGGAAAAGTCGCGATTGACTAGAAAAAAATTGGAAAATTACGATTTTTAATTAATTTTTGAAAAAATAATCGGAAAAATCATGCCCCGACGAAATTTTGACAGAAGAATGCATTTTTTCAAGTCAATCAATTTAGCGTTTTTTGTAACTTTTGGAAAAGTCGCCATTGACTAGAAAAAAATTGGAAAATTTCAATTTTTAATGCAATTTTGAGTCAAAAATCGGGAAAATCATGCCCCGACGAAATTTTAACAGAAAAATGCATTTTTTCAAGTCAATCAATTTAGCGTATTTTGTAACTTTTGGAAAAGTCGCGATTGCCTAGAAAAAAATTCGAAAATTTCAATTTTTTAATGTAATTTTGAGTAAAAAATTGGGAAAATCATGCCCCGACAAAATTTTGACAGAAAAATGTATTTTTTCAAGTCAATTAACTTGGCGCATTTTGTAACGTTTGGAAAAGTCGCAATTGCCTAGAAAAAAATTGGAAAATTTCAATTTTTTAGTTTTTTTTTTTAGTAAAAAATCGAAAAAGTCATGCCCCGGCGAAATTTTGACAGAAAAATGCATTTTTTCAAATCAATTAACTTGGCGTATTTTGTAACGTTTGGGAAAGTCGCGATTGACTAGAAAAAAAATTGAGAAATTCCAATTTTTTAATTTTTTTTAGTAAAAAATCGAAAAAGTCATGCCCCGACGAAATTTTGACAGGAAAATTTATTTTGTCGAGTCAATAAGTTTAGCGTATTTCGTAATTTTGGTGAATTTGTTTGGAAATGTATTTATTGATGAAAAATTGGATAAATTAATTGGGTGAGTGTATATGCGAATGAGGTTTCGGTCCACTTTAAACTTGACTGCACTCTGTTCTGCTGAGCGAGGTTGGAAGGCCTGGGTCACACGAGATTGCGATGGTTAATTTATCGCGTTGCCGCACCTTATCGGCAACCCGGGGACCCGATAACACTTGCGGACGCCCCCCAGATCACTCGATAACCACCGAGCTCTCTCGCGTTATCACGAGCGTCATCGACGCTCGTTCCCTCTCACTCCGTCTCGCTTCCATCGCTCTCCGCACTTCTCCGTGTGTCTCGCCATCATCATTTCCGAACTTGTCTCCTCCTCTCGCTCTTTCTCTCTCCCCAACACTTGTGACACTATCAACATTCATGGACCGAATGACTGGCTCCTCGATACTCGTCGCTCGTAGACAAAGACGGAATAAAGTCCGAGATAATTTGTCCTCGCCCCTTTTATCTGTTACTAGGCTATTAAAAAAAAATGAAAAAAAAACTGCGCTGCGGGTGACATCGATGCGCGAGACCCGCTGGCGTTTTTATCGTTTTTCATCGCAATTTTTATTGTTTATTGTTCGAAAAATAAAAATAAGTTGCATTGACGAATTTTCACGTTTTTTTGATCACGGAAATATTTTCTGCCGGCAAAAATTCATTACGATTCACGTTTTTGTAATCGGACACGTGATTTTGTCGTTCTGCGTCCGAGGACGCTAAGCAAGTGGGCAGAATAGAGGGAGAAGAGGACCGTGAGAGAATTCGCTTTCTGTGGCGCGCGATAGGGGCGGCGAGACCAAATCGATCTCGCCAATCGATCGGCCAAGGTGTTTTCTCGGTCAGTTCTCGTTTTCGCTCTCTCGTTCTTCTTTCGGATCCTCTTTCGGGGGCAACGACAACTTTTCGTGGACGAAAAGCAAAAAAAAAACGAGAAACGCGGGAATAAGTCAAAGGAAGAGCGAATTCTGCCGATTCTCTTTCGTTTCATCAATTTTTTTCAATGAATTTTGCTTCGCGTTTTTCCGTTCAAATTCTTTGACAAGATTTTCCGAGTTTTTGCGGTTTTTTTTCTAATAATTACGCATTTTTGGTCGATTGATTATTTCCCGTTGAATTGGAGAAAAAAATCATGTTTCCTCGCTCCGGATTAAAAGTCACCGGCAACCTCGAGCTCGGTAAATTAAGCAATAAAAATTGAAAATACGTGCAGCCCGAATTAAGCTGATAATAACGATCCAACGAAATTCAAATGGGAGGGCCAAATTTGCACAAATTTCTCGATACGTAGGTTTATTGTATATATTGTACGAAAACTGGTTCGTCCAGCATCAGATTGCCAAGATAGCCGAGCAGTTTTATATGCGCCCGAGTCCCCTCCTCCGTAACTTGCCCCCAAACCCCGCCGCGTCCTTCTTCCCTCTCGCTCGCCCTCTTTCTCTTCCTCTCTCGCTGCGCTCCTATATTATCGGACCGTCCGATCATGCTCGTCCCGGATGGCTTTCCTGTTGGATTCTTTCTTTCCCGTGAGTTTTCGACACACATGTGCTCCGCCACCGATACATACGTACAAAAATTGATGTAGAAATGTGTACAGTCGTTTTTCGACTGCGTTCCATATACATATCGACCTCTCGTCGTTCGTCATTTCAAGATTGAGGATAGAAATGGTCAAAATACGAAACAACAATGTGCAGACATTGAACTATAACGAACCTGATGACTCTGAAGTTTTTGCAACGTTGAAAATCAACGAAAAACATTTTTTCTATTGATTATTTATTGAATTTTGAAAATCGTCGCGATTTTTAGAGTCGATTCAGTTTTTTGGTCGCACGAGAGAATTGTTTTATTGGCCGGACCAAATATTCAATAATAATATCAATAATTAATATTATTAATATTATTATATTGTTAATAATATTATTATTGATTTATATTTATAATAAATAAATAAATGAATAAAATAACTAACAATAAATAAAATAAATAAATAAATTATTATTTATAATAATAATTATTTATAATATAAATAATATTATTATTCGATTATTATTACTAAATAATAATATTATTATAAATAATAATATTAATAATTAATCTGAAATGTCGGAATTTCGTTGCATTCCAACGATGGAAACTTCAGGATCGTCAAAAAGAGAGAGAGAAACGAGGAATTTGTAAACAAGCGAGCGATTATTTACTCGTTCAATTTCAGTGGCTGCTTTTTGCTGCAATAATCGATCAAATTGCGCACCTCGCCTTTGTCCCGTGCCTCCCAAACTCCACGGCCCATATACTCCCCAATCCAGCTACACTGCAACAGGTGTGAAACCCACATTCACCCCATTCCCTCACTGCAGCCAGTTTAGGGTCAAACGATAAAGCCTCGGCGCATACTCTCCTGTATATACATTTCCGTGTGGCTTTATAAAAATCGATATTTTCACTCTCGGGCACAGTTTTCCCAAAGTTCAGGCATCGTGCAGTAAAAATCTGTGGGAAATGAGAGGCTGCGACCAAAAATCCATCTCTGACCAATAAAATAATCGAAGATTCAAATTTACAATGAAAAAAAATCGAAATCAAATGAGCAATTAAAAAAAATTTGATTGATTAATAATTCAGAATCGTAAGTGAATTTTCCTAGACAAATTTCGCTGCAGCTCCAAGGCAAAGCACGATAATTGTTTGTTTCCCCGTTGATTGGGTCGATTAGTCCTCGTGATGCTTGTCCCTTGGGGCACGTGGACTCTAATTGGTTTGTCCAGGCTGATTAATAATTAAAATGATTTCGTATATAAACTGTTATCGAATCTTTTCACTTTTAACGTACCAGGAGCAATTTATATTGTGAATGCCTCGTGCTCGGGTTTAGATCGTAATAAAGCCTTCGACAACTGAATCTCGCGAGCGTAGATCATATTACGAGAAAACCTTCTGGCTATGTGCAATGGCAAACCTCTTACTCTCGCTCGTGCAGGTTCATACGTCCGTTCGATTTATCGATCTATCGCTTCGGAGCAGCCAAGAAATTATTGGCTTTCTCTACTTTTGTGCCTCCTCTCTCTCTCCTTCTCGCGTTCCCCTCTGTCAGGTGTTTTCTCAACTATGCAACGGTAAGGTGTACGCAAATGCATGTGGTGCGTTGCATACGCCTATGCGAATTCCTCGTTGTCGGTAAACGATGCCCAACTCCACAACAACATAAATCGCGAGCACTGGCAACAAAAAAACCGAACCCACACGATATCAGGTGTAAATATAATTCCCGTTACGACATTTTACTCGTCAAGTCTCCGGGTATACGAGAGTACGAACAGATCGACGTGGGAAACGTTTCTCGTTGCCCGAAAAGGCTGGAAATCTCGAAGAGACGAAAATCTCGAGCAGAGAACACAAAACTGCGATTCCGGAAAATCTAGAGAACTTAATTATGAAGATTTTCATGAGGCTGAAGTTTGCAACGTTGGAATGCAACGAAATTCTTTTTTATATTTGGCAAAAATAATAATTTTAATGGAGAATTTAATTACGATGATAAAATGATCGATTTTTGCCATTGGAAAAGCAAATTGGCTCGAAAAATTTGGATGACATTGAAAATTGGACGAATTAACAATAAAATCAAATATTTTTCGTTGCAACGTTGCAAACTCCGGCATCATGACAGGTATTGGCGTTTCTTGCAATTTTCCACGATCGATATATCCTCTCGTCTCTGTTTCTTAATAGAAACGCATTAAGACAGTTACACATAAATATTTCACTTGCGATCTCCCGACGAGTTTGTTATACATTCTCGTGAGCGGTGAACCACTCTCTCAGTTTGTAATCTCGTTTTGTCGCTTTATACTCTCCTTTCTCTCTGTTGCTATTTATCGTTTTCTTGCTCTTTGCGTATATGCATGTTCGCACTCCCGTTTCTGCTGCTGCCTCTCAGCGCAAAAGCATAAGAGATTACGATTTGTCGTTGGCCTTGCGATAAACTTAACGTTCCAACTGATATCTGTCGATTCGCTAACGCATAAAACATCCACTGTGAGCCTCACCAGAGTGCTTGACAATTTTATGCACCGCGACTCGTGTACGCGGATTGCCGGATTATTAAAACTCGAATTATTCGCCATCTCGCGTTTCCGCGATTGAAAGAATCCGTAAAAAAAAAAAACCAACGGACCGTTAAATCGTTTTCGATGAAAAAAATTGGCGATCGTGGTCTTTGGAGATTTCAGACGTTTGGGAAAATGTTTGAAACTCTTTTTTTTCTTCGATATTTTGATCGACCGCGAAGTGCAGTGATGCACTTGGATGCATTTTCATGCATGCGAATATATAGTCAGACTTGTTGGTATATTTATGCGCGGCTAGAATCGGTTGAGAATACGTTTGGCGCGCGCGCGCGCGCCCATAGCCCTCAGGGTTGTGTGCGTTGCGATCACGTATCTCTCGTTACACTTATGCAACGGAGATTTATTGCCCGTGATTATGCGCGAATGGAAGTACCGAGGAGGCGGCGGCGAAGGAGGGGCTCGCCCTCGGCTCTCTCTCTCTCTCTCTCTCTCTCTCTCCGCTTTCTGTTCACCGATCTTTCATAAAGTACATGCACGTACGCGATATACATGTATGCGTTGCGGAGATATCGAACTCTTTGTAGCATATAGTAACGCACGACTCTTCTCGTTGCGGCATAAAAAGAGAGGGCGAGAGAGACAGCGAGAGATCGGCAAGACCGATTGACGAGAGATTCGCTCTGTACTCGCTCGTTCCTCGTGAATTACACTGAGAATATGCGCGCCTTTACATACTGCTATAGAATCTTCATGATATCCTCTCTCGAACCTTCCTTTTTCCCGCCCTTGTGCAAACGGAACTGTTGCCTTTTTTTTATAACGTATTGTAAACGAATTGAAAGAAAAAATGAAGAAAAATTCACGTGGTAGACCTTGAGATCGCGAAATTCTGATGCGAGTTCTCTTCAAACTTTGCACAAACCGTTTCACACATTTTTTTCTCCTCCAGCTCTTCAATTTTTCTCGATTAATTATATAACGAAAAAAATGTAGAGATTTACGTCGTTCGATTCGATTGAATCGTCAAAAATTATGAAAAACGACATTAAATTGACAGAAAAAAATATTCAAATATAATTAATTAAATTAATTTAATTGCTCTTTAATTTAATTAAAATTTTTTCGCGCGGAAAATAAAAATATTCAATGCCCGATCGCAATCTTGTCTGCACTGAAAATAAAATTTGGTTGAAAAAGATGGATATTTTGTTGGAAACGTCAAACTAAACGTTTTTTTCGAAAAATCACGAAAATTTTGTCATTC
This sequence comes from Diadegma fenestrale, assembly GCA_037043255.1. NCBI lineage: Eukaryota > Metazoa > Arthropoda > Insecta > Hymenoptera > Ichneumonidae > Diadegma > Diadegma fenestrale. Next base: position 15,009,325 of record CM073317.1, read on the forward strand.
CAGCAAAAAACATTCTGGAAAATATTTTCGGAAAGTAAATTTTTGTCATTCCAATCGTAAATTTTGCTGAAAGTTCCATTACAAATGAAAAATATTGTCGAAATAACGAAAATTTTGAAATTGTCCCAAAATATTTAGTTGGCCGTATTCAACAAAATATCGACGTTTTTTGAAAAAATTGAATTTTCAGTGTGACTGCGGCTAAATCGCAGTATTTTTATTGGGCTGCACGAGGGTTTGCGTTGATTATGACATACCGATCAATCCTCTTGTCATGCTCATTGTCCATTGTGTTTGGTGGTTGGGGGCGGCGAACTAGAGAAGGGGTAAAAACGAGATACATATATATATGGAAAAAGGTGAAAATGGCTAATAGAGTCGGGGCCGGAAAGTCGAGCGATAATAAGTCTTGACGAAGCGTGTGCTTCCTTATCGGTTCGTACCGGCTCACGATCGTTCTATATCAGCTAACCAGGAGAACTCGCACACACACACAAATATACGTGTATATGTCTAATAAAAAAAAATCTATATATATATTGGCGCAGGGCAAGCGCGCGAGCCGCACGTCGCGTCTAGTAGAGTGGCCACGGCGTGGCGTTTATCGCGTTCCAACGATCGCGAAACGGCACAGCGATAATTGTGAAATATTAATAATAATGAGGAAACGGACGGAATGAGAGAGAAAGACAATTCTCGCTCTCTCCCGTGCTTCTCGCTTTCCCCCTCTCCCCGCCTTTCCATGGCGTAACCGGATCAGATCTAGGCATCGCGAGTACATAATATACGCTCGTATATATATATGTGTGTATTAAAGCTCATAGACTATCGACTCAATCGACGACGTCTCGTATTCCATCGCTCGTTTCCTCCTTCCTCCTCCTCTCGTCTCACAAACCCCTTTTCTATCGCGCCTTCTCCTCATCCCATCCTTATCTCCATTATTTATGTTCCAGTTGCCTCTAAATGCTCTCGTATTTCTTCGTACGTCGCTCTCTCGCTCGCTCTCTATGGTTCATCCATATTCACATATGTATCCATGCAAATCGAGATTAACGCACATGACACGTCTATGAAACTCATCGTTGTCATCTCGGCCGTGTGATATAATTATAATTTCCGCGAGCATGTGCGCCGAGTCTCATCGATTTCACTTGGCCCCCTTAACCGCAAATATCTTTATCGTCACGTTTATAATGCTTTTATAAACTCACTAAATATGAGTGAAAAGCAATCATAAGCCACGCACCGCAGCCCATAATTTATTCCCAATGCAGTAAATACGTTTACAGATTTACTCTGAAGTTTGCATCGTTGGAGTGCAACGAAATTCATTTTTATCTTTGAAAAACATGATTATTCAAATGCAGAATGTAATTACGATGATAAAATGATCAATTTTTGCCATTCGAAAAGCAAATGGGCTCGAAAAATTTGGAGGACATTAAAAATTGAACGAATCTTCAATAAAATTCAATATTTTTGAAAATATCGAAGAAAAAAAAGAGTTTCAAACATTTTCCTAAACGTCTGAAATCTCCAAAGACCACGGTCGCCAATTTTTTCACTATTTCTTAAATGACTCTGAAATTTCCATCGTTGGAGTGCAACAAAATTCATTTTTCTTTGAAAAAAATGATTATTCAAATGCAGATTGTAATTACGATGATAAAATGATCAATTTTTGCCATTCAAAAAGCAAATGGGCTCGAAAAATTTGGATGACATTGAAAATTGAACGAATTTTCAATAAAATTAAATATTTTTTGATGCATTCCAACGTTGCAAACTTCTGCATCATGTTTACAGTTTACATGCTGGTCCAAAATCAAAAGTTTCATAACTTCTTATTTTAACAAAACATTTTCGCATCAGAATTTACAATTTTCCTTCATTTTTACAAAACGTTGCGAATCTTTTGCAACTCCAAGAACTTGCCAAGTTTATTTTTCAATGTTTCATTCTGAAATTCTCATTTTCCTTCTAATTGAGTTTCATAAACAAGAAATCGCCGATTTTCATAATATTTTCGGAGTCACATTATTGGGCGATTGGATTGGCCAGTAATTAAGCGCTTTAACCTTTTCTGAATCGCCTTATACTCACACACTCATGCGCGCACAAGAATTAAGTTCGTTGCCGCCTCGATTGCAACATTGAATTAACACTCTTCGTGTAATACGCGTGTACTTTATGAATGAATGTGCACTCTGTGTGTCTATAGTACGGTGGACGCGGATATACTCGCGTTGCCAGAGTTTACACTGATTGTATACATATAAAATTCAGTGTGACGCTTTTGTGAATGAATTTTCGCAATGGAAATGGAGTTGTGTGTGTGTTGGCGCGGCGCGAGAGTCTCGCAGCGGGCGGGTGAATGAATCATCAGTATTTCCGGCATGTCGATAGAAGAATTTATACGCTCCTACGTGTGTGCGAGTAACGACAAGAAAATTTTCCATGAAAATTGGCCCGAGGCGATAAAAAATCAAATTAGTTGTCGCTGGATAAAAAATTTTCAACGACTCTCGCCGTCGATCCCGAAATTCGTCGAAAATCTTTCAATTGCATCCCGAAACGTCAAAAGTTTGAATATCGCGTCGAGAGAGCACAGAAATCGTTTCGATACAGCTCGGCCCAGCCGCGAGTTGCAAATTTTAATATTGATGAAAAATTTCGACTGCTTTTTTATTGGGGTTACCATAAAATGGCGAAATAAAATTCACCGTTTATACGGCCCGAGCAGCGAGAGAAAGACAGAAAGCGCGGGGCAACGGCGATATCGTGCGACGTCTCGCGAAACGTCCCGGGGCTGCGACGCCATTGCAACGGAGATAAAACTGTGATAGGCAGATCAATGAAGGCGATAGCCAAAGTTATTACCGGATATAGAGGGAGAAAGACAGACAAACGCTCGACGGCACGAGGAAAAGAGAGAGAGACGTATAAATATGTATATACGACACGAAATACACACGAAGAGAAAGACGAACGATATTTAATAGCGAGAAAGAGAGAATTTTATATAGATATGTGTGTTTGTGTGTGTGCGTAATCAGAAAAAGAGAAGCGAGAGCCGCGGAGGGAGTTTCTCGCTCGGACCGCGGCCTGATAAGCAGAAACAGCTATCAAGAAATGGAAATGACTGATAAGCCCGCAGAACTCGCCGCGAGAGAGCAGCAGCGTCGTCCAACGATTCCCCCACGTTTATATTTCTCGTTAGTTTTTTTTTCATTTTTTTTTCGTCTTTTTTTATTATTTCTGCCACAACACAACGCATTACCGTTGTTGCGACGTGTCGCGATTGCTTCGAGCGCCTGCTCGCCATCAGACACGTTCTCGATTCGTCATAAAATAATTAATTTTTCGCGATAGCCTGTTTATTATGTTCATTAGGGCGGTCGACACTCTGGGGCTGCTTTGACTCGTTCTGCGACCATTCGGAATGCGTCGAACCGGATAATTCTCATTGGCTTATTATAATAAATTATCGTATCGCTCATTTTTACCTTTTTCCATCGAATTTCCTTCCTGGTCTCGTTCGGAATCTCCTTTTTTCGCAAAACGGTCGCAGACACTCAATTCCGGACCGCGCTGAGCTCGTGGCTGCTGAAAAAAGCGACCGCGCTCGTCCCTAAAAGTTTAATCGACGTTCGTCACTTTTTCATTTTTTGATTGTCGAGGAAATGTCAATTTTTTTCCTTATTTTCATAATCGAGACAGCAAATCCGTGAACTTTACTCCTTGGGTTTAGCTCCAACCGAATTTATCCAATGGTTTAAAAAATCCTTATCATTTGCATGAATACACGTTGCGGGAGGGGGGCGAGAGGAACCGCGATAACGAGAATGGACAGTGGAAAAGAGAGGAGGAAACACATGTGCTCGATGCTCTGTGTATTCGTGTGTGTGTGTGTGTGAAAAATGAAATAATTCTCGGACAATTTATTTCTCCGGAGATCTCTCAGGCTCTCTCTCTCTCGTTCTCTTTCAGTGAAACCATCAGGACGAGATAGCGAGAGCCAGACGCCTCTTTTACTCTCGCACAAACGTTGCATACATTTTTCATGACTTTTTTCTCCTTCTGGGCCTCCGGAGGACACAAAAGATAAAGGGAGAGGGAAAATGAGGAAACGAGAGATTCGCGTAATGACTGAGAACGTAATACAACACATTTTTTACATTAACATTAATATATATGTGTGTTTGCTTGTACACGCGGAAGCTGAGACGTTGAGAAATTCATACAGTGTTGGCAGCAACTGCTGGGACCAGAGCAATCAGATTTTATCACTTGACTCGCCGATTGGCCGCAGATCTTTTATCTATGCAGCGTTTTCCTTCTCGCACTATACGAAACCGAATTTTTCCCAACTTTTATAAATAAAAAGATTTTTTTCTTATTTTTTATTCGGAAGGAACATCGTGAAGGGATTTTGGCACTTTTGGTCGCTCGCGAGTCACTTTGACTTTGATGTTGATCGTTCAAAGGCTAATCGGTAATTAATGTATCGATCGAGGCTCGCATAAATTTCGACGTCTCGAGGCTTGTACATGAGTTTTTTTCATAATGTGTTGAAACTCATATTCGGAAAGATCTGGCCTGAAAAATAGATTTTTTATCAGTCTCTAAGTGCCGGAGATCGAGGTCCAACAAATTTCGTATGTATCTTTCACAATGAGTCGCCTCGATCTCGTCCCGATACTTGGAAACGCTTTGGAAATTTTTATTTCTCTCTGAATGACTCGATGTTTTTGAATCTTTATCGAATGAGCAAATTGCTCCATCCGTGACGACGATTCTGATGCTTTTTCGAGGGTATTTATCACCGAGCAATTAGGGAAAAGAAAAAAAACACTCTGCATTAATTTTTTCTATGAAAAATGCCTGTGTCGACGATTAAGACTGTTGGGCTGCTGGATGTTTATTCATAATTCGAATGGAATACGATGATTGCGTCCCTGGTCCTCCGCCCAGATGGTGCCAGCCAGAGGATAAGATAAATTCCGTAAATCTCTGATATTTTTGTCAATGACTGTCCAAAGTTGTACGCAGTAGCATGGAAATTCGTTGTGGGCTCGTAAATGATGGAAATGATTGGAAATTCCACACTGAAAATTCAATTTTGTCAAAAAACGTTGATGTGAACTAAATATTTTGGGATAATTTCAAAATTTTCGTTATTTCGACAATATTTTTCATTGTAACGGAACTGTCAGCAAAATTTACGATTGGAATGACAAAAATTGACTTTCCGAAAAGATTTTCCAGAATGTTTTTTGCTGGAATGACAAAATTTTCGTGATTTTTCGAAAAAAACGTTTGGTTGAACGTGTCCAACAAAATATCCATCTTTTTCAACAAAATTTTCTTTTCAGTGCACGTCTTTGTGTATAAAGTTTCATTAAAAACGTTCCAGTGTTTCTTGAGTGCTGAGCAGAACAAAATGCACGCGCGGATCCACAAAAACAGCCGAACTCGCTGCAAATAAATTTCGCAACGATCCATAAACTGCGAATTTCACTCCGTATACGAGTTTCCATCGCAGTAAAGTTTGTTTTTTTCCATCGATTGTCATCAAACTTGAATACTTGAATGAAAATTCGCCACAACGAAGGATTTTTCTAATTAAGATTGATACACTGAAAATTCAATTTTGTCAAAAAACGTCGATATTTTGTTGAATACAGCAAACTAAATATTTTGAGATAATTGCAAAATTTTCGTTATTTCGACAATATTTTTCATTGTAACGGAACTGTCAGCAAAATTTACGATTGGAATGACAAAAATTTACTTTCCGAAAAGATTTTCCAGAATGTTTTTTGCTGGAATGACAAAATTTTCGTGATTTTTCGAAAAAAACGTTTAGTTTAACGTACTCAACAAAATTTTCTTTTCAGTGCATGTTTTCTCTGTTGCTAAATAAGTCAGTGACTCGAGGGCTTTGTTGCTTTTGAATAATTTTGATTTCATGATATTTTTCGGCTCCAATGATTCTCGAGCGACTGAAGTAGCGCGTATGGAAGCCTCTTTCTTTCTTCTTATATTTATGTATGTGTAATGTTTATTTATATAAATATACACGTGCTTTCTCGCCTGCTTTTCATTTCTGATTCTGTTGCTGGCAGCTCCGTATCGAGATATCAAGAGAGCGACCGCATATCGCATGAATATGGAGATATATGCATACAGAATCATAACCACATATCTATATCTGCGTTATACGACGTCTGGTTCTCTTCCAGGTTTGCTAATCTTTACTCCGGTCTCTCCCCCCCCCCCGCCTTCTCTTTTCTCTCTCGCTCATTCTCGACGATTCGTCTCGCACACCAACACAAATGCTTCCCATCTGGAATCGTAAAAATAATCTTTTTCGCACATAACTTGTCGATAAATAAAACCTCCAACAAGCCCCATTGACAAACCTAGCAATTGCGCTTGACAATCATTTCAATTATTCACCAACTCGTAATCGACCACGTAGCCAAGTTGTTAACCTTCGTTCGCAGATTTTCATGATTTTTCTTCCCCCCATATCGATCCCTTCGTCTGTTGATCGATTTTCCATTAATTAATCATTAAATTTTGAAAATCATGAACATTTTTCGTCTCTATTGAGTTTTTGGAGTTTCCCCCACACGATTTTTTCGTTTTTTCGAAATTGAAGCAAAAATTGATAGAAAATTGATATTTCGTTGAATCCCAACGTTGCGAACTTCATGGCGTCGCGGAATTGTCCTTGACACTGAAACGCAGCGAGAGGTGTGCTCGGCAACTGCCGCGGTGTAAAATGCTGCTTGTCCCCTCTTTCTCTCGAATCTCAGACTCGCTCGCAAGACGCGCGTGGAAACTGATACGAGAAAAATGAGAGATTGGCATGTATAAACTGTTTGAATTAGTTCTGTCTTTCTCGCTGACGATAAGATGTTCGTAACTGATATTCAAGTATATTTAAATCGGGGTTATGAAGTACCCGATGAGGTCCGAGTGTCTCTCTCGCTGTGTGTCTGATTGAGTGTGTTTCTCGTTCATATCGTCACTTGCCGTTTTATCAAAATAAGAGCGAGCCAGGGCCACGAGGGAAAGAGAGACGAGACTTGCCTCCTCCCGCGTTTGTCGCGCACCAGCATCGCGCTCTGCTCTCCACATATCGGACCCACTATCTTTCTGACATTGAAGAGTCCATCAACGCTCTACATGCACGTCCCCACTTGCCCACGTCTCTATAAACGTATGGAATACTCTCGTGCATATATGTGTTTACATATCGTCACTATCTTGGCTTCCATGTGACGGGAAGGAAGGAAAGCGGTACGTGTGTGTGTGTGTTACGTTTCTCGACCACGGGCGAAAGTTTGCCGGCTTGCCCGTTTTGACATCTCAGATAACCAGCAGCGCAGTTGATACACCCCCGGGTCCGACGATGCGTCACAAGATTCGTGTCCTCAGGGCTCAATTGTGCTTTGGCAACTCGTTGCACAAAAATCTTTGCATCTTCGCAGGCTTTAACGTCCCTCGTGGCGATATGTTTTCACTGAAAAGAAAATTTTGATGAAAAAGATGGAAATTTTGTTGGATACGTTAAACTAAACGTTTTTTCGAAAAATCACGAAAATTTTGTCATTCCAGCAAAAAACATTCTGGAAAATCGTTTTCGGAAAGTAAATTTTTGTCATTCCAATCGTAAATTTTGCTGACAGTTTTGTTACAATGAAAAATATTGTTTTTCTTTAAAAGGCTTCTCGTCGTCGTATTTATCATCAGAATATCGTTAGAATCGTCACATCGGTCGCTGCTGCGTTTACGCGTCAACATTGTCGTTTGTTTTTGACGCGAGTCAAGTTTTTCTTAGCGTTTTTTTTTCTTTCCGTCATTCGCATAATTGTCACGAGTTCGCATCGGTCGCACGATTCGTTTACGAGGACGGAATTTTCCTTGAGAAAATGGTGAGCCCGAGTGTGTGCTTTGGCACTTGGAGCAAATGCTCTTGGCTGATGTCTCGTTTAATAGCTCGCGGAGACGTGCATCCCTTCTCGGCGCCAGATATATTGATGTTCTGTCACTCCCTCATGTCCCTCAGTCAACAAACGCACGTGCAACTATTCGCTGAGAATCGAACGTCGTTGCACTGTACAGCAGGAAAAAATAAAAAAATGAGGCTCCATTTTTTCTTTGAGCTCTCGAGAAATTCGGAAATTACGTACACAAACGACGACGTTTTGGCAATTTTTTTTTCTTTTTTTCGATCGTCCGTCCCTTCGAGGGCCCTATCAATTTTTTCTTCTCTCTCTCTCGCTCTCTCGCTCGCATTCTGTTTCATTCTCCGTCTGCTTCTTATTCGTTTGACGAGACAAATGAATTATTCATGGACAGAGTTTCCTCATACAGCTCTTGAACGTTCTTCTGAGAACGTCGCAGGACACAGGAAAGTGCTGATAACGATCAGCTGCGAGTTTCTGTCCTTGTCTTCACTTTTTTTCACCATAGCTCCGTCCCTTTTTATTCAATTCCATGTGCGCTTCTCCCTCTTTCTCTTCATTTTATTCTGACTCACACCCTCCCGCATTTTATCGTTGGTATTCGCTCCGATCGCTGCCTTTGCTGCTCTTCTCGGTAACTAACGTTATGATAACGATTCCATTCGCGGGTCTTTCCTTTTTCGCCACGCAAATGCAATGAAAATTCATATTTCATCTTTTCGCACCTCAATTTTGCGATTCTTCCCTTTTGGCTCAAGGAGGCTCCGTTAGTAGAGCGATAATTAGATTAAAATCTGAAAACGAAATATTTTGTTATTTAGGCAGCAAACTTTAATCTCTTTCAAAATCATCCAAGGTCAACGAAGTTTTACTCCATATTTTCCAATTCGAAAGTCACTCGATTCAACATTGGCTTTACGCAAATTTCTTACCCTTATGAAATCAGAAAAATATTAAAAATACTTCGCGATTAGATAAAACGCGTATTAAAATCTCAATTTATAAAAAAAACTCCAAGGGTTCCGAATCAATAAAAAAATAGCGGGGTCAACGAATGTTTGGGGGAGATATTTCTAGTCAAAATCGACAGAATGCTCGGAACATCTCATTTTTAAGGAGTTTGGCAACGGATCGCTTGCTAAACGAAAAGCAGATCGTCATTTTTTTTGGGAATTTGGGAACCGACAGTTTCAACTCTCCAAAATAATCCTCTTCGTTTTACAAATTACTCTGGAATTCAACTCAAAGGACCTTGCGTGGTATATGATTCCGTAGTCGATGCTTTTTAAGTGTTTTTTCACGTACCGCTGGCTTTGTATCAGTCATGTTCGAGCAGACCACAACGAGACGAGAGAGAGAGGATATGAGGATAGTCTCGGTGTTGCGAGCACACGTATCGTACGCATCGCAGAAGCCACGTCACTCATTCTCGCGCCTCCTCGTTTTAATATCCTTTTACACACTCACACTTGCATCGACATTAATGTCACTTTTGTAGTTGGACGATCGTAAATGAAAATCGTCCCAGAGGGAGCTACTTCGCTGCCTTGGTCATTTTTTATTGGAAACGATGATTTTAACTCAAATTTCCATACGAAAAATTTGCTGGTCCATGATTCATAAATGATTTTGACGTTTGCATCGTTGGAATGGAACGAAATCCGTTATTTCGTTCCATTTTTTTAAAATCAAAGCCAAAAATTGACACGCTCGACGATCTTTGTCAATTATTTCCAAATCCAAAACTGAATGTCAAAGAAAAATTCAGATGATTCCGAAATTCTAAAAAATTGGGAATTGATTAAATATTTTTACGGTGCGGACTCGAATATCGTGATTGATAAACATGCTCGAATGTCTGGAGTGAAAGTTTGTCACGGACTCGTGCGGCAAAGTTTTGAATTAATAGAGAAAAAAATTTGTTGCCACTCAAGTTCGTGCAGAAATTATTAACGACACAGAGTCCACGAGAATGTTCAATTTCATGCTTCGTTTATCTCTTTGTAAAAAAAAGTTGCAATTTTTATCTTCCTTTCGAAGCGTGTTGGAGCGATTTCGTTAGGTTTTCTTTTAAAATTACGTTGAACAGGAAAAAAAAATTACTTGTTGTAAAAGGGAGCACAAATTAGCGAATTTTTAAGCAGACGCCAATTGCAGACGCCGAGCAAGCTCACCACTCGTTCATTTCAACTCATTATCCGTTTACGAATCGTGCGATACCGACGAGTACGTGCTGTCAGGCCTAACCGATTATCTCCATCGCTCTCCATCGCGTGTGTGTCCTTACGTGCTCCAAGGACCACGAACGTATCACAAAACTTTTACGATATGATTATTTTCATCGATATAAAACAAAAATACATGCAGCCCGATACAGGTCGTACCAAAAATTCCAAAATCGTTCTTCACCATCGTGTGACCTTTTAAAACCGATTGCAATTAAACAAACTTGAAAAAAAGGAAAAAAAAAAAATTCGAGATGCGACGACGTGCATGGAATTGGGGAATAAGCACAAATTGATGGTTTAGTTGAAGAAAAAACGTACAAATTTGTTAACTCTGAAGGTCGCCATGATTCACATCCAGAAATTCACTGCAAATGGAAAAAATCAGCTCGTAACTTTCTAAATTCCCTTGATTTTTCGAGGCTCGCAATATTTCGTGACCGTATAAAGTATGAAATGACTCTGAAGTTTGCATCGTTGGAATGCAACGAAATTCATTTTTATCTTTGCCAAAAATAATAATTCAAATGCAGATTGTAATTAGGATGATAAAATGATCGATTTTTGCCATTCAAAAAGCATATCGACTCGAAAAATTTGGATGACATTAAAAATTGAACGAATCTTCGATAAAATTCAATATTTTTCAATTCAAATTTTTCAAAATTTCGAAGAATAAAAAGAGTTTCAAACATTTTCCTAAACGTCTGAAATCTCCAAAGATCACGGTCGCCAATTTTTTTCATTATTTCTTAAATGACTCTGAAGCTCGCACCGTTGGAATGCAACGAAATTCATTTTTATCTTTGCCAAAAATAATAATTCAAATGCAGATTGTAATTACGATTATAAAATGATCGATTTTTGCCATTCAAAAAGCAAATTGGCTCGAAAAATTTGGATGACATTGAAAATTGATCGAATCTTCAATAAAATTCAATATTTTTCGATGCATTCCAACGTTGCAAGCTTCTGCATCATAGTATGAAGCTCGCAGTATTCAAATCACGTGCATGCGTGCAGAAAGCAACAAATGTATGATTCATTGAATAATTTCAGTTGTAGCAAAATAATGTATTCCCATGCGTTTTGTTCATCTGATAACGATGTACAAATAAGTGTGTTATGAATTTGGTAATTCATTTTCTCCTCTGCCTGCGCTGGTGCAACTTTGGACTATTAATAAGTGTGCACTTCATAAAAAAATCGCAGCTGAATAACTGGAATTGAATCTCTCCTGATTTAATCAGCTCGACACGAATTTACAATATTTAATTTTTTTACTACCGATACATTTTACTTTGTAGTAAACTTTGTTATTGCCTTTTTCACGAGCCAGAAAAATTACTGTCAAAAATGCTAATAAAATTATGAAAATTTCCCAAGATCGATGAATCCAACTTAAAAAAAAAACTTTTCGAAAAATCACAAAAATTTTGCCATTCTAGCAAAAAATATTCTGGAAAATCGTTTTCGGAAAGTAAATTTTTGTCATTCCAATCGTAAATTTTGCCGACAGTTCCGTTACAATGAAAAATATTGTCGAAATAACGAAAATTTTGAAATGATCCCAAAATATTTAGTTGGCTGTATTCAACAAAATATCGACGTTTTTTGACAAAATTGAAGGCGTAACCGCAGCCACTTCCTCCTGCTTTCCCACTGTCCAAGTGTAAATGTATACACGGCATACGGGAGGGAAAAAAAAAACAGAAAGTACAAGAATGGCAGACAGAATGATGGGAAAGAGACAGAGCGATAGGCCAAGTGGGCGCAGTCGCGCGAGAGTACAGCAGCGCGCTTTTCTTATCAGAGACTGCGATCTAATCTCTCACGGTAATCTGGCATCCTATTCCACTATCTTTCGTAGAATCTTCTCTCTCGCCCTTCCCACCTCCTCTCGTCCTTTTCCCTCTTTCCACCTTAAAGACCCCCCTCGTGCGATCTTCTCGTATATACATATACATACAATTTTGCATAGTATACGACTTTTTTGTGCTTCTTTGTGTTGGTGCTCGTGTGTGTGTGAACGCGAGTGTATCAGCCAGCCTGTGTCCCAGTTTATGTACATCGATATCCAACTGATAAGCGAATCTTCCATTTTTCTCCTTCTCCTGTTCATCAGCCCCCCCCCCCCCCCCGCTCTCTATTTCTTTCTCCCTCATTCCAATCCCCTGCCCACGGTTTTCAAACTCCATAAATGCGGCTCACTCGCTCATAATTCCTTTTACTTGCTGGACACTTTGATTTTGAAATAACTCGTGGATTTTTTTCGGAGATAAGAAAATTCTCCCCACGCGGTCCATTTTTTTTTTTTTTAAGGATTTCTCATCTGGTTTTTTGCTCGTTCTACGAACGGTTGAAAGAGAATCGTGTCGTTGGAGTTTTCAATTGATAAACTTTTTGTATCTCTTCTTTCGTAAAAGTTACAATTCTTCGTGAGTGTCATTGCGATCATTAAGACGCGACGAAATTACGAGAAGCAAAATAATCGAGTTGAATAATTAGATTAATTACTCTGATTCTTCTTTTAGAAATTCGTATCGGTCAATTAAAAAGTTATTGTTTTCACGCTCGTAACAAAGAGGCACGAGCATGAAGTACAAAACTTTTTACGTGTGAAGAATTTATTGGCAAAGTTACTACGAAAGAAAAAACTTGTTGTTACGAATTACACAATTCACACAATTGTGTTCACACTATTGGGATTGAAAAATCGTAGAAAAATGAATGCAACAAAAAATCCTGTTGTTTTCATAATTATTATGCAATTTTTCGGTCCAGACAATGAAAAAATCTTTCCCTGCAACCGAAAAACTCAATCGCCCCAAAAAAATTGCCATGATTTTCAAAATTCAATAAAAAATGACTAAAAAATACATTTCGTTGAATCTCAACGTCGCGGAAACTTCAGACTCGTCCGAGGGATTTTTATTAATGCGATTAACATTTTTTCTATTGATCATTTATTGAATTTCGACAATCGTGGCAATTTTTCGAGTCCATTGAGTTTTTTGGTCGCAAGAGAGTGGCCGGATCGAATATTCAATAATAATTATTGGCTCTGCTGAAGAAATGACAGAATTCCGTTGCATTCCAACGACGGAAATTTCAGGATAATTTTTATTAACGCCGAATAAAATGATGTTTCGTGCGTTTACGAAAATTGGATTATACATGTGGATGATTTTGCGGACTCGATAAAATGGAGAGATTAAATTCTCCGCAGGCTGGAAGCCCTCAATTTAAAAATGTTTCTCACTTTTTTTAATTCGTACGAATATCATGATAATTAGCAGTGTCTGCCATAATGATACCATTCAGAGAGTTTATCGAATAAATATATATAGCTGGACACACATATATTCGTTGGCGTGCTCTCCAACAGTTCTCGGAACTCTCTGACTTTGCGTTGGGATTGATATCTCGACCACGTCACTCTCACTCTTTTTTTTTAATTCGCTCTTTCTCTCTCTCTCTCCCTCGCTTTGCTGTTTTTTTTGTTGCCTCAATACGCTTTCCCTTCTCTCTCTTTTCTCCAACTGTTTCTTATCTTCACACCACTTTTACTCTTTCTCTTCCCCCCCTCCCTTTCCGTGCCACCTCCCACTCAATCTTTCTCACGTCTTATCGGTTCTCGCTTCGGCATTGCCGTATTATACCAACCGCAGAGGAAAAACCGATGAGTTTTTCAATCGCTTGCCAACTCTTCAGCTACTTTGGTCCCTCGCAGTTGCTTTTCTCTCCCTCTCGCTCCATTCTCGCACACGTGTTCGTCCTGTATGCAAGTTGCCGTTCCTGCGATCCGCATATATTTATATATTCGCATTGACTTGGTGTGCGTGTTTGTGTGCGGAGGAAGACGAATCTGAAGAACGAAATCGCGAGATCGCTAAGAAGGGTGAAAGGAGATGCCTGAATATATAAAAGAGCCAACACACAAACTGTTTGGGGCCGAACCAACAGTGTATCTTGACGATATGCATCCAAGTCAGAACAAAAAGCGTGCAGAGTGTCTGGTACAGTCACGTCGATCGGGTCTTCGTCCCTTATGGGTTCGCACAAAAAACTACGAAAACGTAATAATTTTTGAATTTCTCATTGCAACTGCCAATTTTCAAGGTCACCGGTGTAACGGGATGATTGAGAATAAAAATCGAATTAGGAAAATGAAAGTTGGAAACAATTTCGCGAGAAAAACTCAAACGAACGATTTTTTCGACTGGTTTTACCCGACTGTACGGTTCAAGCCTCTTCGCAGAGCCTCCAAGAGTTGCGGCGGCGTCACTGGATTGGGCACAGATAAGGGAACGTTATCGCGCCGCGCGGGCTGCCCTTATCAACGATCGCTCTCCGCGCTCTTTCGCTTCCTCCCCCCCCCCCCTCGACTTCCTTTCCCCTCCCCCATAACCACCGACTTTCCTTCTCCCTTCGACCACAGCTCGCTCCAACGTCGCCTCTCTCTCTGCCATTGATATGAATACATACACATATTAAGCCGTGCCTTCCCCTTCACCGCCCTCCGCGTTCGCCCATCCGTCCGACCGTCGGTACCCTCGCATCGCGCCGCGCTCGGCGATCCTATCGTCTAACTAGCTCCGCAGCTACTGATTCTATCTCGGCCGCTCGCGCGAATACACTTTCGTATACACACACGGATAAATATAAAATACAGACACACCGAAGAAAAGGGACGAGGGGAAACGGCGCGTCATACACTGCCGTGAAAACATATACGAATAACCATTTGAGGAACGATTTCGTTGCATTTCTACATGTTTACAAAACACTGCAAAAAAGTATTTGCCCATCCGGCGCATACTTTTTTATGCAATTCGTTCAACAAATAGGATTGTTGCGTTGAATCCTTCATAGCGAGACCAAAATCAAGTGCACTGCAAAGAAAATTTTGTTGAAAAAGATGGATATTTTGTTGGATACGTTAAACTAAACGTTTTTTCGAAAAATCACGAAAATTTTGTCATTCCAGCAAAAAACATTCTGGAAAATCGTTTTCGGAAAGTAAATTTTTGCCATTCCAATCGTAAATTTTGCTGACAGTTCCGTTACAATGAAAAATATTGTCGAAATAACGAAAATTTTGAAATGATCCCAAAATATTTAGTTGGCTGTATTCAACAAAATATCGACGTTTTTTTTGACAAAATTGAATTTTCAGTGTATCAATCTTAATTACAGAAATCCCTCGTTGTGGCGAATTTTCATTGAAGTATTCAAGTTTGATGACAATCGATGGAAAAAAACAAACTTTACTGCGATGGAAATTCGTATACAGAGTGAAATTCGAAGTTTATGGATCGTTGCGAAATTTATTTGCAGCGAGTTCGGCTGTTTTTGTGGATCCGCGCGTGCATTTTGTTCTGCTCAGCACTCAAGAAACACCGGAACGTTTTTAATGAAACTCTACACACAAAGACGTGCACTGAAAATAAATTTTTTTTGAAAAAGATCGATATTTTGTTGGATACGTTAAATTAAACGTTTTTTTCGAAAAATCACGAAAATTTTGTCATTCCAGCAAAAAACATTCTGGAAAATCTTTTCGGAACGTTAATTTTTGTCATTCTAATCGTAAATTTTGCTGACAGTTCCGTTACAATGAAAAATATTGTCGAAATAACGAAAATTTTGAAATCATCCCAAAATATCGACGTTTTTTGACAAAATTGAATTTTCAGTGTGGCTCAAAGTCTACGGAAAAACTCGGACTGCATCGAGAGTCTCGTCGTGCGGTTGATCCCGCGCGCGAAACAAAGGAAATTGATGAAAAGCGGGCGATAAAGCGAGTGAAGGGTACGAGAGCATTAGATAAGCGGGCGAGGACGGATCGGAAAAGAAGGGAGCGCGATAAGTTTGTTTGGCGAGACTGATAAACTTGTGGTAAATAATTGAAATTGAAGGAAAATTCAGATTCGAGCAAAATAAACTGTAAAAAGTCGTCTCCGCGCGCGCAACGTGAACAAACACAGTAATTAGACGATAATGATTGCGTCGATAAACAAACAAAACCGAGTGAGCGCGGTTGAACTTGATTTTCAAACGACTCGTTCTCCGGTATGCACGTCCATGCGTATCTGCCACGATGCGCGGTAGTTCAGAAGTTGAGCTATTAAACTGTTCGAGAGCTCGTGCTATATATCGCCACGAGATTTTCCGACTGGGACTCGCTCTACCGAAAGATAAATAGATAAAGCGAGAGAAACAGCGAGAGAGAGCAAGAAAGAAACGAATGGGAAGAAAGAGAGCGAGAGAGACGAGGATTGCGCGAGAATCCGGTAGCACGTACAAGACTTAGCGCAAACACGAGATTCATAGATGCAATATACATGTAGATAGGACAAGATCTAATTTAAATGGAGTCTGTGGCATGCGAAGAGAAACTGCAAAGCAGTAGAAACGTCATCAGTATGTAGCAGGAGCAACATTTTGCCGTGTGTCTCAGCCTGGTCGTCTCTCTCAACGAACGAGATCACGAAACGCACTGAAAGAGCGCGCGAGGCGCCGCGCGGTTGAATTAACATATCTCTGACCGATAGTGCAGGCTTTCGTGTGCACGTCGTAAAACATACACCCGCGTACAATCATCGATTGTTATAAACGATAAAGGGCGCGTTTGCACAACTTCCAAATGTCAAATCCTTCGCTTTTACGCCTTTACAACTTTCCCAAGACTGCACACAAATATATCGACATGCATATTTACGGATATTCATATCTATATGATCTATGCATCCATTCAAATATGTATTAAACATAATTCTATCCGTACATGCATTACAGTCGAGCCAGTAATGAAATGTAGTCGAATAACGATCGACGTGCAGATAAAACTCAATCGTCCATCGACGACCAACGTGTCCTAAAAATAAACCAAATAAAAACACTGCGTATTGCACGATAACGATACTCTCAGCAACAAAAATCCATTGCAGTTGCATTTTCATCGATTTCCTTGCACCAGTCCAGTCCCGAGCTTTTCACTAGGGACTGCCTTTTATTTCTAGTTTTTTCTCGCACATCACCCAACGGTGATCGACGCGGGAGTGCAAAAAGACTTGCAAATACACGCTCCATGCGGATTCGTGTTATTATTTGCTCATCGTACTCGTGCAAATTTTTTTAACACGTCCCTCTACGGCTGAATCATTTTTGAAAATGATACCGAAGTTCGCAACGTTTCTGTCAATTTTTTGCTCAATTTCGAAAACCATAACGATTTACGCGCCGATTTTTGTTTTTTATCCTCAAAATAAATCGTTTTATCGTCCTGACCAAATATTGAATGAAAATCTCGAGCATTTTTTTGGGTTTTCTTATTTTTAATGATTTTTTGGCCCCTTCGAAGGTTAATTGGCTTTTGAGTAATTAGTTCAGGACATTTTAATTATATGACAGCAAGAATAATGTGCGGCAGTTGACTTTTGGGTACGGAATTTGTTCGAAAGACGATTTTGTCAGGAAGAGAATTTTTTTAACATCGAAATTCGATGATTATGAGAGATTTGTGAAAAATGGAATCTTGTCGATCTCTTCTCGAGGCGAGAGAGCTGAAGAGCTCAAGGGGGAGAAAATATACTGAACGCGCAGTGAGGTAGTCGCGGCTATTTCTCCTCTGCGTGAGGAGCGATAGCGAGAGAGAAAAACACTCATTTTTATACCGTCAAAATGTTTTATCTTGCCGCATGCGCGCCCTTTTCTGGCTTTCGCTTTTTTCTCTCGTGCTCTCGCTCCAGATTTCTCGCTCTTCGTGTACAATCGTCCTTCGCTTTTTTCTTCCGCAGGGCACAAAGCTACACCCTCGCATCCACCTCCGCGATTTCTCGCAGTTACAAAATGAACCCGCGATCTCTCTTTTTTCCCTTTTTCACGTAGATCCAGCGTTTTTCTCGCCCTCTCCACGCGCCCCTCGGACACTGCACCCTTGGTCGGTTCTCATTTTACAAATTCAAAGAGATTCGACGAGATTCACTCGTCGCACATACGCGCGTCGTTTACTTGACTTTGTCGACGTACATTACGAAATTCGATTATTTCTGGTGAGCCGAGATTGGCACGAGGGGCTGGTGAGCGGATGGGATTGAAAGAAGAAAAAAAACGAAGGACCACAAAAAAAAAAACGTCTCAGTTTGGAAACAAAAAGAAACGGTTAAACGAGATATTTAGTCGCCGCGATGCGAGGGGATTCTGCATGGAATATACAAGGGAGTACGTAACGCGACCCTCGCTCTCTCGGAACTTGCCAAAGAGCGCGCGCGAGAGCGAATATTTTATAAGAGAGGATGCGCGGAGGGAAAGCCAGACGCGTTCGTTTAATTATTATCGCCCCTAATGAATCTTTCTTTCTACACCAGAAACCCTCTCGTTTCTCATAATGGATTTCCACGCCAAGTTCTCACAATATTCACTTCCATTTTCCTTCGAAACACATTCAAATCGCCAGCTCATACATTGCCATTGTCTTGTTCTCATCGCGGCGTTATGATTGTGATTTTTTTATGATTTTTTTACGTGGATAATCGTTGGAAGAAAAAAGAGCAACGACGTCGAGCTTAATAAATGGATTTGTACGAAATTGCATGATTTCTCCGCATTCAACAAGTTTGCTTTTGTAAAAACGATGCTGAAGTTTGCAACGTTGGAATGCATCGAAAAATATTGAATTTTATCGAAGATTCGTTCGATTTTCAATGTCATCCAAATTTATGGAGCCGAAATGCTTTTTGGGTGGCAAAAATCGATCATTTTATCATCGTAATTACAATCTGCATTTACATTATTATTTTTGTCAAAGAAAAATGAATTTCGTTGCATTCGAACGATGCAAACTTCACAGTCATTTAAGAAATAATGAAAAATATTGGCGACCGTGGTCTTTGGAGATTTCAGACGTTTAGGAAAATGTTTGAAACTCTTTTTATTCTTCGATAATTTGGAAAATTTGAATTGAAAAATATTGAATTTTATTGAAGATTCGTTCAATTTTCAATGTCATCCAAATTTTTCGAGCCAATTGCTTTTTGAATGGCAAAAATCGATCATTTTATCATCGTAATTTCAATCTGCATTTGAATAATTATTTTTGTCAAAGATAAAAATGGATTTCGTTGCACTCCAACGATGCAAACTTCAGAGTCATTTAAGAAATAATGAAAAAAATTGGCGACCGTGGTCTTTGGGGATTTCATTTATGGAGCCAAAACGCTTTTTGGGTGCCAAAAATCGTAATTTTATCATCGTAATTACATTCTGCTATTAATTAATTATTTTTACGAAAAATAATCAAAATTTCGTTGCATTTCAGCGATGCGAACTTCAGAGTCGTTTGTAAAATGAAGAATTTTCGTAAGAGTTTTGACACTAATTGAGCTGCAGGCTTCCGAGAAATTTGGGGAGTCCCCGCTGCGCTGCAGGGCCATGAAAATCATCCCCTAGGCAAAAAATGAAAAATCCGCTCGTGTTTGCAGTCCTCGTATAAAAAAAAACTCGTTTCTTAATAACAAGACCAAGTTATCGGACTTTTTCGAGTTTAATCACTAGCTTGGGTCGCAGCCCCACGTCTCTTTGAGTGGAATGATGTATTGGTGAGGTTTAGGTGCGCCGAAGGACACGCCAAAAAGTGGAGAACGATCGTTCCGTAGAATTAATCGTTGGAGCAAAATGCTCCGACAAAAAAAACCGACCCGACGTCCAATTTGTCATCTTTCCTCGCGATGTTACGTCGACTTTGCAAGTATTTAAAAAGTTGCTCGAGATATTACCCTCGGGGAAAGATTCTGATGTGCTCCTCGCGGCAAGATGGAAACGTGTCGCTTAATCGTTCCTCCTCGTCCACTTTTTTTTCAGACTCCTCTCTCATCCACTTTTCTTTTTGTTCTGCTTCGTTAACCACCACACTCAGCCACATTATCCTTGTACGAGATTTTCCTGCCCCGCCGGGACACCGAATTCATCCTGCAAATTTCTTACCACTTACCTTCATCCCCTATCTCGAATAAACGCTGCCAGGGCAAGGAAAATAAATGTCCCGATAAAAGGGACTCTCCAGTCCGGATTATATAGCACGAGGAGATCGCAAATCTCCACTTTGTGGCGTAGGCCAGTTCCGTGTCTACCGACTTTCACTCAATATCTATCAAATGGCTGATGCATTTGTACGAGCCATCACTTTCATAGTCCGAGCGATGAGAGTCGGAGAAAAGGGGGAGGAGCGATCGCCCAGCATCTGATCAAGAGAGCAAAAAGGGCGAGAAACATTTTGCACTTCCATGGACTATTTCGTGGCAAAAAACTTGAATGCAACGAATAAATTTTATTAATTAGCACCGAGGCAGCGAGCTCATCGAATAAACTTTGCAACTTTCGATCTGAATCAATGACAATTACGAAAATTTTAGTTTTTTCTTTATTTTCCTTTGAATTGAATTGCGTTCGATTTTACGTGGAATGGTCCGTGGCTCGGTGTGTCGAGATGCACATGTATATGGACGAAATATGTATCGATGAGTCGTGAATCGATAGTGCAACTTTGCGAGCCTCGTAACTCTTGTAAATCATAATTTAAATCGGAAGAAACTTTTTCGTTGCTCGAGAACTGAGTTCTCCGTCTTTATCCGAGGTGATCAAGTCTCTCGATTATTATACATATAAAATCGTATACATTTTATGTACAGAAGTGCGCTCGCGAGCCATCGAGCCCACGATATCGAGATGTCGAATCGATTCTCTTCCATTTCTCATCTCTTTCTTTTCCTGCCTCTGCGCGGTTTTCTTTTCTTTTCGCCCCTCCAAACTATTTCGATCACGAGGTATGAATAGTGTTCGAGGTAAATTCCAAGTTTACTAGATACTCGTTGATTCGCGGGGAAGAGAAATCCGGATCGCGCTGCTGAAGGGAAATCTTCGGAGATCCACGTGCCGCAAAAAGCATTTTCATATCTTTCCCTTTCGGCTTGGCTCAGGCTTTAGTATCGGCGCGTCAATACTTTTGAGCAGAATAATATAAGACGAAATTTGATGCGCTAATCCACAGGCAGGCTGCGGATTGATCGCTTTTTCCAATATCGGCGAATACACATTGGTTTTTGGCTCGTAGCGTCGAAACTATTGGAGATATGACAAAAAAGCTTGGGACCAATTTTGTAGGGCATAAAATTTCCTACAAAAAAGTCCCCGGCGACGTTTGTCTATTCCTCACGGTTCAGCTCCGAGAGCCGATCAAAAGAAAACTAAAAAAAAAACCATATCTTGGCACTGCGCTCAGCGCTAAACACCTCAAAATAGAAAAATCTCGTCGGGAACTTTTTTACAGGAAATTCAACGCTCCACAATTTCGGTCATGTGCATTTTGACGCTATCTCTCACCGTTTTCGAAGTAGGCGCGATAAAAGCGACTGCGATCAACAAAACATCGCTAAACTTTTAATTTTAATTAAAATTCTAACGAGATCTCGATTCAACGGTTTTTGTACCGTTCAACACGAGTAGTCATGAATCACGTTACATGGTAGCGAGAACTGAATGACATGGCGACTCGTACTATCAATTATATTCCTTATTAAATGTATCGGCAGCGATTTATCTCTAATAGGCACAAGGCAGCGTGAAAGTTGCAAGAAGCGAGGCCAAAAATAAAAATTTACATTTTTTCATCCATTTTTTTGCGGACTCCAGAGAAAAACAAAAACAAAAAGCTCAGCTGCAAAAAGTAATGCAAAATCTGAATACAATCGCGATATACACGTGTAAATAAATGAGGGAAATCCGTCGAGTTTGTACATCAAATTGCTCGTGAGCAGTGAACGGACCGATTCGTTGCCTCGTATCTTTCCGTAGGCAATTGCACACGTGCGTGCGCCAAGAATCCTTCCACCTTTAAATACATACGCAAATGTTAACGTGTCTCTAAATATATAAATAAAATACGTTTCTCTTGCACGGACGAGTCGCGAGTCACCGTAACGAGAGCTCGCGATATCGCGCGTGCAAAAAAAACAGAAAAATGAGCGAGGCTCCCCCACCGGAGGTTGAACCTTTTAACCCTTCTCCTACACACCTCTGCCCAGGACCGAGAACTACACACGGGGTCCAGCGGCCCCCCATCGATTTTTAAACGCTTGGTGTGGGCAGAGTATTGGCTCGATTTTGAAAAATAAAAAACCAAAATGTAGCTGAAACCTTCTAGGAAGAGAGAGGATGCAATAGAAAAAATGAAAAAAATTTTAAGGTAGTGAAAAATGCAAGGAAACGAATGAAGTTGTGAAAAATTGCATTTTTTACCAAAAAAATCATAACTCCTGTAATTTTATAGATAATCAAGTGAAATTTTCAGGGAAGGGCTGTCACATATGGTAGTTTGATCAAAAAAATAGCACAATATTGGGTGTTCCAAAAAAGGTATTTATTTTGAGGAATGAACATGGGCCATTTTGGAGTAGAAAAATGTTCTTTATTTTATGTAAATACATGAAAATAGCCGAGGAAACATGAGTTTTATGATAAAAAATTAGTAGAAATTGATATTTATGTGAAGATTCACTCAACACCCCCACTGTCGAGGCACAGCGCAACCCTATGCTGATCGCATATTGGCCAAACAATCGAAATCGTTGTCGAGATCATTGTGGTGCAAGCTCGATGTCTCGAGCTTCCCCAGCCCGTGAAACACTTCCGGTTCAACGTACACAAGTCCAACCCCATCCAGTGTCGATCTTTGAAGGTTTTTCAAGTAATGAAACTGAGCAGCTCGCGCAACGTCAACAAATTTCGGAGCAATCATTTTTTTAATTGAAAAAAATAAATATAGAGACTTCCAACGAATGTACTTACTGCCATCACGACCCACTGCACTCAAAAATTGCAGAAAAAAAAATGACACTTTTCACCAAAAAAGTTCGCTCAACTACACACAGGGGGTCCAGCGGCCCCCAGAGAAAAAACGTGCGCGAACTATCGAATACCAGACACTGGCTAATGCTCTAGGTCCCGTGCCTATGTTAGCTACCCCAAGTAGACCCTTCGAACTATAACTGAGAGTGGGGAGAACTCGGTCTATAGAGTCTAAATGTTTCAAATTTGGCTCCAAAGACGGCGTTGGGGTCCATTGGACCCCAGGTGTAGTCGAAGGGTTAAGGGGAGACTCCGCGAGAGACGGCTGTTGAGCCAAAAATGGTGCTCGGAGCGCGGGAAAGCCTTCCTTCCTGGTGAAATCGTAAATCTCGTTTTTGTATCCACGCGCTCTCCCGCGTTTGTTTGTCCAGGCTCTCACGTGGTCCCTGGCCGTCTCGCGGACATAACCGCGCCGCAGAGATTCAAACGCACACGCTGCTCCACACTATCTCTTCCCTATTACCGCTAACGTACGCCGCGTTCTCGTCGCATCATAATAATCACAATAATATCATTCATAACGATCCCAAGAAAATTCGTCATATAAACAATTATTTTATTATGATAACGTATCTGTTTGCGCACTAATCAAAATGGATTATGATTCATTTGATCAAGGCTCGCAACGAACAAATATTTAATTCTATTTTTAGTGAACAAACGCCAACAGTTTTACGAGTGTTTTTCTCCAATGACAGAGATTGCGATACAATAAATTTGGTTTTTGCATCGTCTTCGTTATTTCCTGATAAAACATGACGATGAAGTTTGCATCGTTGCAATGCAACGAAATTCATTCATTTTGTGGCAAAACTCTTGATAAAAATGTACCATTTTATTAAAATGATAAAAAGATCGATTTTTGCGGCCCAACAAGGATGGAAAATCGAAAAATTTCGATGTTTTATAAAGTTCAACAAATTATTAATAAAAATGAGTATTTTTCGTTGCATTCCAACGTCACGACGTTGAAGTTTGCATCGTTGGAAGGCAACGAAATTGTTTTTTTTGTGGTTGAGCTTATTATTTAAATGCAGAATGTAATTACGAGGTTGAAACGATCGATTTTTCCGACTCAAAAAGTATATCGACTCAAAAAATTTGGATTATTTTTAAAATTCAACAATTCATCAATGAAAAGGAATATTTTTCGTTGAATTCCAACGTCGCGAACTTCTGCCTCATGATGAAAATCCTTTTTGCCAGGATTTGGGAAAAAATAATGGAATTTCGTTTTTTTTTTTTATTCATTTTTTATTTCCATCTGATTTTTCTCCATCCCCATCTACGCAAGAATCGAAAATTCCTTTCGATGATTTGTTGAAGAAAATCATTTGTTAATTTTTCCAAGAATTTTTTTTGTAGTCTCGGAGCTTACGGCTTGTCAATTCGTCCCTGCACGGCAGACACACAGCTTATCGTTGCTCGAAGTCGAATCAATTGTGTTGTCGGTGTGCAACGCGTATATATATAGACACGAAGGAAAAGAGAGAGAAGCTCTGCACGGCTGCGATCTAGAAATGCAGAATCTTTGTCGTCAGACTGCTGTCTGCCACGTACGTTAAGAGAGACTCGTCTCTCGGTTTTCCGCCGGGATACCATTCGATTCGAGAGGGTTGGAAATAAGCTGGGTACTTGTAGAAGAGACGGGAGTTACGTGCTCGATACGGTTGTACATCAGCCCCTCATTCCCCTTTTCTGCTGCATGGCTGTTCGCTCATCCTCCCAGCAAGCTCCGCAGTGAGTGCCACACGATTTATCCGAGCAACTTGGTGTGTGTGTGTGTTTGTGCATTTATACACACGTTATAAGCCCGAGAATTACGAGTGCACACAAGGAAACTGAAAGACATTGGATAACGCGAAACTGCTTTCGATACATATAAATAGTTTGTATAGTCATCACGTGTATCGACTTTCGCCAGCGAACAATGCCGCAAGTCGATTTGACGAGTTAACTTGTACGTGCATTACGCTCTTGTCGTTGCCCCGAATTCGATTCATATCCAACCCCCACCCTCGCAACACCACGAGATGCCTCTGAAAGCGGCCACTTGTAAACCTGCGAGCTAATCTTTCCCTCATTCTCCTCCCTTCTTGCTTTGCATCCATGCGAGTATGAAACAGGCCGCGAATGAGAAGGCGCGAATTGCGGAGTATCGCTAATAATCGTCAAGCTCTATACAACGTTTTCAATACGCTCGCTCTCTTATTCGTATCTGTGCGCTTGGCGTCGAGTCACAAAAGGGCTCAGCTCGTTCTAATTCCCTTGGAAAACAGCGCCTCGCATCAACCCTTGTACATTTTTCACGTCGATCCGTTTGTATATATAGATTTTCTCTGTAGAATACGATTTATACCGTTAAAGCTCGATCAGGGCGACAGACTTTTCCCTTTGAATAGAGAAAGGACGGAGAGGCTGTGCGAGGCAAACGCGGGGATGTAGATACGCCATGTTTCACTTCTCTTTCGAGAAGTGAGCGATTCCACCAACCGCGGAATGCTCCTTTGTCTTTACTCTCTCGTTTCTCTCACTCGCCAGATTTACATCCCCCTTCCAACCTTCTTTCCGTTACTCTCGTGTTACCGACACGCCACCCGCTCTGCTGATCAACAACCACCCACTCACCGCGACAACCCCTTTTTGATATTCACTTTACTCACGCGCATATATATATTCAATGAGACCACCATTTCAACCACCCTCGCTATTCTCTTCTGTTCTTTTCGTCACTCTTCCCGCGACTATGCAGACAATGCTGATTATTGCTCTGCTTGCGATTGTACATGACGTTCAATGCACGCTGCTTTAAAGTTCGTAATATCCGACGGTTAAGCCGCGGATTTTGTCGATCGAGATTCTCACTCTTCTTGCTTTTTCTCTTTGCCAACTCCCTTTCGGATCCTTTGCTCTCGTCGTTTAGATCCGTTTATCATCTTTTTTCAGGTTTAAGGAGGTTCCGTTAGTAGAGCGATAATTAGATTAAAATCTAACGAAATATGTTGTTATTCAGGCAGCAAACTTTGATCTCTTTCAAAATCATCCTAGGTCAACGAACTTTTACTGCATATTTTCCAAGTCGAAAGTCACTCGATTCAACATTGGCTTTACGCAAATTTCTTACCCTTATGAAATTAGAAAAATATTAAAAATACTTTGCGATTAGATAAAACGCGTATTAAAATCTCAATTTATAAAAAAAAACTCCAAGGGTTCCGAATCAATAAAAAAATAGTGGGGTCAACGAATGTTTGGAGGAGATATTTCTAGTTAAAATCGACAGAATGCTCGAAACATCTCATTTTTGAGGAGTTTGGCAACGGATCGCTTGCTAAACGAAAATCAGATCGTCATTTTTTCTTGGGAATTGGCCTCACTTCATTCGTTATTCCCTTGCGCCCTAGCGGAACCTCCGTAAGGAAAGAGTTTTGGTGAAATATTATTAACGGGATAAACGACGTCTTTCCTCTCGTCCAGCCTCAGCTCCTCTTTTTTCAGCCAAGCTTTTCGTTCTTCTCTCGTCGTCTCCTTCCGGAGAGTTAGTCTGGTCGTTTGTGCCGATTCTTTAGGCTCTCGTGATCGGAGAGGGTTGCACAGGTTGACGGGGCTCTAATTTCCGATAGGACACGTGACTGGAATCTTGGCCACGAGCATCTTTCCCCTTCGCACACATTCTCTCCTCGCGCCTGCAGCTCGTTCTTTCTTTCTCAACGTTCCTTTTGGCATGCGACATGTTTCCCCGGACGACGAGAGGCTTGTCCATCCCCTTTTTCTCCCCTTTCAAGAACCTCTCACCCCGCCTTTTTCCGTGAGGATGATTTCCCGATTTATCACGATTCCTCGTTTCCACGTCAAATTCTGCTGCTTCTCGTATATCCACTAAATTCCCGCCACGTTCTTCCTCACTTTCCGTCATCGAAACATGTTTTAGAATCTCCACCAAATGTCCAACGCAAATCGCGAATACACAGCCTCCGGAAAAAAGGCCGAGAAACAAATGATTCTCTCAAAATAAAAACACATGAGAAAATCAAATTTCACAGCATCGAGGCTGAGTCATGAAAAATTTCGTGTGCTACGACACGGGCCGATAACGCGTTGACGTGTTTGACGACGAGAATCAGGCTCGAGGGCGGTTCGTGGAAAATAAAAAATGATGAAACATTAGAAATGATAAAAATCTCGTTTTCACGCGCTCTGCATGACGCGCGTTGCGTTCAATCATTTTCTGTTAATGCGGAGAAAAGTGAAAATCATTCCGAACTTTCAAAACATTTTCTACAGGAAAAAAATCGTGAAATCAATTTTTTGATGCAAAAAAAAGCGTCTTTAAGATTGAAGCGTATTCGCCGGCGAGAGAGAGCAGGAGAGGAGAAAAAGGAAGAGAAAAATAGAAGCAGAAAGAAAATGAGAAAGAGAGTTTGACAGATCTTCATAAAGGCACACACAACTGCGCTGTGGCGATAAGAGAATCGGGCCCAGGCATCTCAACCCCCTTTCCGCCCCCCCTCGTGAAGGGCTGCTAAAGGAAACTCAGAAATAAGAGAGAGAGAAAACTCCGCCCATGAAACGCCAGCGAATTTCCCACCCGGCCACTCAGTCAGTACGCGCCGCTATCATTTTTCCACACGAGTGGGCGACCGCGATGCGCTGTATATGCGATACGCCGTGCGCTTTTTCTCCTCGACTTTACCGATATATTTATACACACAAACACACACTCCGCGAGAGTAATTTAGGGAAATGCCGTTTGTGTGCAAAATCAAAAAAATCTGGCGCATTCGTTGCATTTCTCGTTGCATCATCTCAATAAATGCATTGAAACAATTTCAGAGTATCGAAAAATTGATAAAAACTTTACAACTCCGAAGGACTCGCGAGAAAAGATTCGCGTGATGATAAAATTCAGCCTCTTTCTGCTCCAAAAACGAGGTCAAGTCCGGCGAGCAGGATTGTTCGGCTCGCGTAAGAATAAACGTATAAATAAGTTAAAAGTGGGGAAAGGGGCTAATGATGGGTGGTGGGCGACGAGGGATTAAAAATATTCTCTATAGGTCCAGACGCGGGGCTGTTCTAGGTGGGAAACGATTCGGTATCTCGTCCCGACGTCACGGGGGTCTGAAATATGAGAGATACGATGGACCTCGGCCCTGCTTCGCTCCGCGTAGCATAGCCAGCCATCCCCTCTCTTGCCGATGGTGCATTAGCGCTAATCTCCGCTCTTTAGTCCTTTCTTTATCTTTTCTGCCCGCGCCTCCTCCTCTCGCTCGCACTCTTCTCTATTTCTCTCGCGAGGATTCTTCCATGTAACATCGCTCTCTGGATCGTTTGCTATCATTTTCCTTCTCTCTTCGCAGCCTTTCCTCTTGACTTTCGCTTATCCATCTCTACACTTTCTGTACTCTATCGGCTTTTCTGTTTTTCTCCCTCGCTCTCGCTCGCTCTCGCTCTCTCTCCTCGCCTATAGCCTTTCGCCTGTATTACCGTAGATAGTAGAAGATAAAAAGACGAGAGAACGCAGATAGAGACAAAAAGTCCAGAGTAAAAAGACAGATTCGGCTTATGTAGGATCTTTACCTGCTCTCGCAGGGATGCTGCGCGTTCAGCACGCCCGGACGCTGCGACGGGACAACAGAGTGGGGGGAGGGACGAGATGGGCTTATGACTTTCAGCTTATCGCAACCGATCTAATCGTACGATCCGTTATTCGGGGGTCTGGCTATTTGGGAATAACTTTGAGCCTCTTCGTCTCTCGCGATATACTCTTCTGTGTATATGTGCTCAACGGAGAGTTTTGACGTTCGGAATCTCATTAGCGATCGTCAAAAAACCGGCCTACGCGGCAGATTAAGTGTATTAAATTTGAAATAGAGAGAAAGAGACAAGTCGAGAGAGACCAAACGAGCTTCTCGGGATGCGAGCGCGAGAGAACACCTGTCTGAATGAGGACAGCATCATCCGACCAGACAGAATCACTCGGTGTACGAGATAAGAGATAGAGGGAATAAAAATTATATCGTCTGACCATCTCGTTGAAAATGGGATTTCAAGGCTAATGCCATTTTTTAACACACATCAAAAATCCATTCGACATTTATTTCATATCAAATCAAATTTAACATTTATGCTCACGAAATTATTGAATTTTTCGTTCAATTTTTTATTCGCCGCTATTCCGCGGAGCGAATTCAACATTTTTATAATGATGCTGAAGTTTGCAACGTTGGAATGCAGCGAAAAATATTTGAATTTGTTGATAATTCGTTCAATTTTCAATGTCCTTCAAAATTTTCAAGCCAATATGTTTTGAAATGAAATTCAAAACATAAATTGGCAAAAAATAAATTTCGTTACACTCCAACGATGCAAACTTCAGTCATTTAAGAAATAATGAAAAAAATTGGCGACCGTGTTCTTTGGAGATTTCAGACGTTTAGGAAAAGGTTTGAAACTCTTTTTTTTCTTCGATATTTTGAAAAATTTGAATTGAAAAATATTGATTTTCATTGAAGATTCGTTCAATTTTAAATGTCATCAAAATTTTTCGAGCCACTTTGCTTTTTGAATGGCAAAAATCGATCATTTTATCGTCGCAATTACATTCTGCGCTTGAATTATTATTCTTGCTAAAGATAGAAAGGAATTTCGTTGCATTACAACGATGCAAACTTGACTGAAAAGAAAATTTTGTTGAAGAAGATCGATAATTTTGTTGGATACGTTAAACTAAACGTTTTTTTCGAAAAATCACGAAAATTTTGTCATTCCAGCAAAAAACATTCTGGAAAATCGTTTTTGGAAAGTAAATTTTTGTCATTGCAATCGTAAATTTTGCTGACAGTTCCGTTACAATGAAAAATATTGTCGAAATAACGAAAATTTTGAAATTATCCCAAAATATTTAGTTGGCCGTATTCAACAAAATATCGACGTTTTTTTCGACAAAATTGAATTTTCAGTGTTCAGTGTCATCATTTTTACTAGTCGTTTGATTCATTCGATCGCCTTGCGTGCTCATATACGAGCAAACTGAATGACGTGTTGACGATTTGGAAACAACCTCTCTCTCTGTCCCTCGAACTCATTCCCGCCACCTTGTACACTATATAGCAATATGTTAGAGCTTGTGGCAAACACTACTCCACACTGTTATCGTTCTCCGATCTACTTGGAGCTTATCTCCTCTCGTTCGGGGCTTTCTCACTCGGATAAACCTTGGACCAGGAATCTTCGACAGCCCTGAAAGAGAGAGAGAGAGAGTGAGCAGCAGGAATCGATATCCCGGGCTCGTTAGTTCCTCCAAGTGGTTCTGCCTGTCTCACGAGTCTATCTTTTCAGGAATTTATTTCACAATCCTCTCTCTTGCTCACTCCAGCACTCTATATATACTCGCATGTTGGCCGCTTATCCATACATTGATCTCTCGACGGAATGTTTTCTCCAACAGTGAAATTCTCCAAAAGATGTCTACACACTGATTGGCTAATTATTATTGATAAATCGACACTGAAAATGGCAAGAAAACTCGTCAAATACCATTTTTTTTCCAACAGAGACTACATTCGTCTTTATATTTACAAGTTTGAGAGAAACTTAACAACTGGATAACAACCCAGCGCCACTAAATATAAAGATCTCCCAAATAGTTTTACGAGTTATAATTCTACCAATGAACGAGTCTTCTCGACATAAACAGTCGTTAACATCTCTATTAGAAATACCTAATTACAAATCCATCAGATAACCGCATTCGCTACTGTCCCTGATGGATGTTTCACGGATTGTTTTATTCAAACTGTATAATGTCGATTAATCGAGGCTCGAAGATATTTATGCGGCGAAGCTGCAATGCATAATGTTTGCAACGTTGGAATGCATCGAAAAAGATTGAATTTTAATCAAGATTCGTTCGATTTTCAATGTCATCCAAATTTTTCGAGCCGACATGCTTTTCGAATGGCAAAAATCGATCATTTTATCATCGTAATTACATTCTGCATTTGAATAATTATTTTTTGCAAAGTTAGAAATGGATTTCGTTGCATTCCAACGATGCAAACTTCAACGTCATAATTTCTACCAATTTTTTGCTCAATTTCGAAAACCATAGAGATTTACGCGCCGATTTTTGTTTTTTATCCTTAAAATAAATCGTTTCATCGTCCTGACCAAGAAAAAACGGAATTTCGTTGAATTCCAACGATGCAAACTTCAACATCGTTTTTTCCTCGCAATTCCGCGTTGAATTTCCTTTTGGAAAAATCTTGATCCAAGGCTTCCGGTGCACAGTCGGGTTGTTTATGATTTTCGCGTTTACAGCTTCGTCCATAATTGCGTCCATTGAAATGTGTGAAGCGATGCGTAGCCGCGATCTGCGGAGCTTCGAAGTTGCGTTTGCGTTGATGGTTTTTCGTTCTTTTCGTTTTGTTTTTCTCGCACACGACTGGCACAGAGTTCGATATCGAAAGTGATGAAAAGTGAGGTTAAATGAACGTGAATCGTTTGGAGAACGAGAGTGAAAGGCTGGTGACATGTGTTGTCGAGCATTTGGGGGAGAGAAATAAAAGGCGAAAATACAAACTCCCCACTCTTTGCCTCTTTCACGTTTTTCCCTTGTCTCTCTCATTCATACGATTCCTGTTGAATTTGCGATTGCCTGGTCATTGGCTACGTAGGTGTTGGACCATTTCCCTCCATTTATTTATATACATGTAGCGCGTTGCTCGAGCCAGATACGATCGAAAACATTTTCAAAGCCCTCAACCACGTTTAAAACTCTCTACACGCGAGCAGCTAAAAGGTCCCCAACACTTTTCGGACAATGACCAACCGTGCGGCACCCCGCGCCTATTTCGTTATTGAATTATTTCATTTTTTCTGTTTTGTTCACCGCACACACTCTGTACCAGAGGAAAACTTGCTCTACGTGACACGTGTGTGCCAGCCACTGATCAATTTGCGACTCGACGTGCTTCGACTCTCTTCGATTTAACATTTAATCATCAGCTTTCCAAACAACTTCAATATCTGTGTCGTTTGCCAACGTTCCCGAGTAATGGAAATTACAGACTTTTTTCAGGACGTCGTCAAACTTCGACAACACTGCTCCACGATTATGTGCAGCTGACTCGCCGTTCGGCAACCATTTTAACTATTTTCATGCCAAAGTAACCAAATTTTGATATTTTTATGACTCTGGAGTTGGAATGCAACGAAATTCATTTTTCTTTGACAAAAATAATAATTCAAATGCAGATTGTAATTACGATGATAAAATGATCGATTTTTGCCATTCAAAAAGCAAAGTGGCTCGAAAAATTTGGATGACATTAAAAATTGAACGAATCTTCAATAAAATTCAATATTGTTCAATTCAAATTTTTCAAAATATCGAAGAATAAAAAGAGTTTCAAACATTTTCCTAAACGTCTGAAATCTCCAAAGACCACGGTCGCCAATTTTTTTCATTATTTCTTAAATGACTCTGAAATTTGCATCGTTGGAATGCAACGAAATTAATTTTTCTTTGACAAAAATAATAATTCAAATGCAGATTGTAATTACGATGATAAAATAATCGATTTTTTGGATGACGTTGAAAATTGAACGAATCTTCAATAAAATTCAATATTTTTCAATGCATTCCAACGTTGCAAACTTATCAGCATCATAGAAAATTAATGGTGTGGACTAGAATTTTCGTAAATCTGGTCACGAGGCTGAGATACGATTCTTCTGGAACGTAAACGCACGAGCAGATTGACGCGAAATTATTATTTTAACTCGAGGCGATGCGGAAGAAAAAAAAAGTAACGTATGAGGTTATAAATTTATGTTGGGCGATAGAAATGTTTTTTATTGGTTATTCTCCCTTGAATTCGGCGCGGCGTTGAGAGACGAAAATGTAACGGTATGAAGCATATCGGACATCGAAAAGAGCTCAAACACGAGAGTCTCTCGATGTTGCGTCCTTGGCATTTGCGAATAAATGGATCCACTGTGTCCCCAGGATGGTTTGTGTAACCGCTTTTGGTGAATGGTTTGTATCTCATTCCTTCTCTCTCGCTCACTCGTGTCTCTATGTGTGTATTTATACATTGCGGGGTCGCCGCCGGTCGGCGAGAGGATCGAGAGAGACAGATTCGTCCCCGAAGAGAGAAACGTCGGGCCCTAGGGTTAAGAAGGCGCGGAGCGTTTCCGTGTGATAAGATAAGCCTCCGGACAACGTAGAGTCGTCTGGTTTCTCGTGTGTCCTCGCGCCAACACGAGACTCTTTCAGTCTGACCAACTTTCCTCCGTAACTCTATTTTTTCCTGCCCAGCAGTAACGCTCGATTCTCCTCGAATCCTTTTTGCCACTCAAAAATATCCCCAGGCGAATAAAATTGTTGACAGCATCAAAGAGATCGATTCGAATCGATGGGACGCACCGAAATTCTGTTTTTTCTTGGGCAGGGCTCACGATCCTCATTCAATAATTGGTCAGGACACGAAAACGATCGTTTTTTAGGACCCGAACAAAAAATCGGTCGAAATTTTTTCCTGGTTTTTGGAATTTAACGAAAAATGAATAAAAAAAAGTTTTTTCTGTCATATCCCAAAATTGCGAGGTTGAATTTCGCGTTGAGAATATTAAAGAAAAAAAAAAATTCTAACGGTAAAATTAGCACGTCGAACAATTGGCATTGACGTATTTTCGTATAAATCAAAGTTTCGGGTAGGTCGATGCCGAAACCGCGCAATCGAGACGATAATTTGAAGAGTATGGAGTTTGGGTTGTTACGAGCGAGCAAGAGAGAGCAGCATGAAACCGAACATCGATTCGCCATTAAGCCATTAGCGTGTTGAGGCGTACACGAGACACCAATGACTAAAAAACGTCTCGGTGTGTAGGTGCACGCGTATATGAATAAAATATCGCTGTCGCGTTCTCCAGCCTCATTCCTATGTATACTTGACACTTGGCAAGCTGGCTCGGTCCAACGTCTTGGCTGTACGATCGCCCGATGAGAAGAGAAAAAGATTTATATGCTCGGCGTCGATTTCGCGAATTATAAAGTGTCAATGATCGTCCAAATTGCGTCACGGGCTTTTGAATCACGACGGAGCAGCTAAAGAATAACGAAATAGGAAGAATTTGCATAATTCGATGGCCTGCTACGATCGATTAACTTTTTCGACGTCATCTTCGAAATCTCCGCCACATTTCTCTCCGAGAGAGAGCCGCATGGGCGCGTGTCCATTTCCAAGAGAATCCAGCACAGAGTATCAAGAACATTTGTGAAAATGTGATCCTTCTAGAATAATGAAAAGAGCGCGAGGATATTTCTTAGTGGCAAAAGCCAACGGAGCTCGAACGGAGCACGTGCGACATCCGTTTCCTGGACAGGAAGACACCGATGGTTTTATGCATCAGGGCCACGTGTACGCGGTCTAAAGATCCGGTGGGTCTTCCTAGGACACGTGGCAGGATGTCTTGGAAAGTATCCAAAGGCCTCGAGGCGCTCCTTCAAGACGAAACCGATCGCGATGACGAAAAAAAAGGTTCGAGAGTACGAGACACAATGCGGGTGTCACGCGCGGAAGGACGCACTCGAATTGTCTCCGCGCAAGTCCCATTTGACGTGTAACGAAGAGTGTCTCACGTGCAATCGTCGAGGGGAAGTTATTTAAGTGGGAAACGAGAGAAAGCTTTTCAAACGAACGTTCGAGTTCTGAGCTAAGGAGCAGGATCACGTTTCTTCGGCGAGCTTGTCACATTCATTCGCTCTTTGCATCGTGTCTCATAAGACAAACCATCGCTAGAGCTTTTCCCATTAAAAATTCAATTTGAATCTATGCGAAATGTCGTCCCCTCAGAGGATTGACAAGTTCGAAAGTTGAAATGGAAATCCTCGAACAAATTGAAGCCTCAAAGTGATTTCTCGTGACAGTTCGAATTGGACAATTGGCTTAACGTGGAAATTACACTTTGACACCGAAATCTCGTGATAATTTGAATCTGAAACTCATTTCGTTGAAAACACAATTGTCTGCTTTCGGAAAATGATATTTTACAGTTTAGTCGTTAGCTCCGTCGACTAGAGGCAAAAATTCAATGCCTCGCAGACTGATATAACAAAAAATATTGAATTTTATTGAAGATTCGTTTAATTTTTAATATCATCCAAATTTTTCGAGCCAAAATGCTTTTCGAATGGCAAAAATGGATCATTTTATCATCGTAATTACAATCTGCATTTGAATAATTATTTTGGTCAAAGATAAAAATGAATTTCGTTGCACTCCAACGATGCAAACTTCAGAGTCATTTAAGAAATAATGAAAAAAATTGGCGACCGTGGCTTTGGAGATTTCAGACGTTTAGGAAAATGTTTGAAACTCTTTTTATTCTTCGATATTTTGAAAAATTTGAATTTTATTGAAGATTCGTTCAATTTTTTATGTCATCCAAATTTTTCGAGCCACTATGCTTTTTGAATGGCAAAAATCGATCATTTTATCATTGTAATCACAATCTGCATTTGAATTATTATTTTTGTCAATGATAAAAATGAATTTCGTTGCATTCCAACGATGCGAACTTCAGAGTCATAATCTTTTCTCATTTTTGTAATTTTTCTCGTCTGCTCGAAAAAGCAAAGCGTGCGTCGCACTTTCCTTGCTAGTTGGAACGTGCCCCACAAATCGAACGTTAGTTTTCACAACGACGCGACGTTTTCTCCAACAATTATCCGAATGATTGATGAAGTGAAGGATTTTCGGATATTAGATCGTTTCTTTCGATTCTCCTGCGATTCAGAGAGTCCAGCAGCGCTGCTCTCGCAGCAAAGCTAGAAATCCAGAGCGACGAGAGATACGAGAGAGATAACGAGCGGGAGACAAGAGAGAGAGAAAGAAATAGAGCGATCGTAGAGTTGAGCATCTCTCGATTCCCTCGAGCGCGTGGATCGACGATTTGTCAAAGTCCCAGGATGCGCTGATCTTTGTGGCGTAACGAAATGGAGTTAGGCCGCGGCGCAGCGATGCTGCTGAGATTTTTCCCTCCGCATATATGTAGATGACTCACACAGTGAGAGTAATAGAGTAGCGAGAGTCTCTTGAATTCGAACCTATTTCAGGAGAAAAAAAAAAGCCAAAAAAGCTCTCCTGAAAAAGCCGAAGAACCGATTGATGCTCCGCGAACGGACGATTCGTCCCCTTGACCGTTGGATCTCTGAGGATTCCCGCCCAATTTTTTATTCACGCAAAAAATGCGCGCAAATCGAGCGATTCTGCTGCTTTTTGGTCGTTTCTCATCGTCAGTCTCAACGTCATTGACATTATTCCTACGAATAAAGATCCTGCGCTGATTGCAATAAAAAATGGGGTTGAAAATTGTTGGGCGAACAAAGCCAAATGAATTCTTGGGTAATTGATACGATCTCGAGAGAAAATCTCGTTAATTAAGCCGAGGATAATTAATAAATGACGATTTAACTAAATGATACTTAAAATTTATTTATTTAATCCATAAACGTTGTAAACAAAGATGTAAATGTTGCTGGTATGACGTACAACTGTTTTGCACAAGCGGCAAACTTTGCCGGAGGCAGAGGCTTTGCGGAGAGGGAGAAAAGACAGAGAATCGCTCGTTTCTCATTTGCGTAATCTCGTCGCGAGCTCTTTCGCTCTTGCAAACGAGCTCGCGTTTTCCTTTTCAGTCGCACTTTAACAGCGCGATGCCGCTGACCAACCGCATACAACAGAGTGTGCGCTGTCCAGAAGCTCGCGCCGAGGAGCGATGAGCTGCAAGCTCTTGCTCCAAGGGGATGATCCAGCATCCCTACCACGTCCCGCACGAGAAGCGTTAAAATACGCCCTGGCTCGTTCTCTTCCCACTTTCGAGCAGAAACATCCCCCATTTTTGTTCCCTCCACCCACGCTTTTCGTTGGAGAGATCGTTTTGACGAGGTAAACTGCCCTAATCGCTGCGCTCTGCCCACAATCTCGCTCTCTCTCTCGACCGCGACTCCTCTTTTTCTCTCCTGACGTAATCATAATTGCGACGGTTCTTTCTCCCTGTAAAGCCCGATAAAAAACGAGAGACTCTTTTTCACGTGATAATACACAGATATTTGTATGGAGACTCGCTCGCCCTGCGGTGCTTTCCAGATTTTGCCTTCTGCCTTCTCTCCTGGAAAGTAAAATGGATTAATTTGATTTATAAACCCCACATTCGACTCAAACTTTATTTCCAGGCGAATGAAATCGTGAAAAATTCCCTGCGAGTCTCCTTCTAGATTTTTCCCAACAAAGTTTCTCAGCTCGCCTCAAATATTTCGTTTCGTTGATAGAATTCTTGCAATCAAGCAATTCACGTGTCGATGCCATTCGTACGAGAGCGCCAGCGAAAAAAAAACGACAAAAAGACATTTTTTTTAAAATTTCTATCAAATTTTCAGTCTCTCTGAACGAATGAAAAGTTTTTCGAGAGAATTTTTTGATAATTTTTATTGATAATTTGTTGAATTTTATAAAACATGGACATTTTTTGAGTTTTGATACTTTTTGGGCGGCAAAAATCGGTTTTGCCACAAAATGAATGAATTTCGTTGCATTGCAACGATGCAAAACGTCATCGAACCGGAGAGAATCGTTTTGAAGGATTCTGGCTCGTCTTACAACGTTATCGATGGCGAAGCACGTTCTTCCAGTTTTTTGTATTTGAATTCGGGACACCCTGTGATATTAAATATATATACAAGTGCAATGTGCATTCGCGACGACGTGATAGTATGGAGGTGCAGCGCATACGGGGTTGCTGCCGTTTCTACTGATATCGTCGGAGCCGATCTGGAACGAAGGCGATAAGCCCCGGCCGAGTCGCGGGTGCCGATAAGGCCACCGGCTCTGCTGCTGTTGCTGCTGCTGCACCGCGACGATACAAACCGATGCCAGAGAGAGAGCAGAGCGGCAGGGTAACGTCGTCCGACTACACCATTTCGTACATATAAATACAGCACACAAGCACATAAGCATTTTAGTCTATACAAGTGTGTGAGCCCCATACATTAAAATGCATAAAGATACATACATTAAATCCCTAAAGTTCGTTCATGCGGTTCCTAGTCAAAGTGCATTTCGAATGCAACGAAAAATACTCATTTTTATTCATAATTTGTTGAATTTTATAAAACATCGAAATTTTTCGAGTTTATACACTTGATGGGCCGGAAAAATCAATCTTTTTATTATTTTGAAAAAATTGTACATTTTTATCAAGAGTTTTGCCACAAAATTAATGAATTTCGTTGCATTGCAACGATGCAAACTTTAACGTCATCTTATTTGTCTCTTTTGGACAAGGGTCTCGAGATTCCAAAGATACAGACTCAAAAATGAGCTCATCGCGTCCTACAAATATGCGGAGAATTTCTCGTCGGTTTTTTTTCTCGTTCTCTTATTATCTGAATAATGACTAATTGGCTTATTATTCATAAACTCATACGTCCAAACAATGGCCCCCTGTTCATACATGCTGGCTGCGAGCTCTACGTTGGTATGAAGATGTGTGTAGCGATTCACTCGTCGCGTTATCGTTATCGCCATTAGTCACGTATACACTATAGTCGTAGCAGCCGCCGGGCAGTCCTGGTACACGTATATACATTATATTTACTGTATGTATGTAGGAAAGTCTAGAGTACATAGACTCGAGTGTACGAAGGACTATATCATCATAAAATCGTTATCGTTATCGCCTTTGCCGGTTTCTCCGTCCCTCCCCTCTCTCTCTCTCTTTCTCTCTTTCGCGTTCCTTATCATCAACGCTATCGCCTCTTGTTCGAGAGTCCCGGGCGACCGCCGCTTGCTAAGTTCAAGTCACGACACAAGCCAACATTCCCCCACGGCGCTGAGCGATTCACCGCAGCGTATACCTTACACGCTATTATTATAATATCCGAGCATACACATGTCGATATTACATGTAATACCATAAATTCACATATACAGGCCAAACATAAGTCTTTAAAACCAGCCACTTGGGTGTTTATTATGTAACCAACTCTCCATCTTAACATAAAACCTTTTTTGAGCTTCCTCGATTCTCCGCTGTGTGGCCACCGGACAAAATCTTCTCGTAAAGATGACGCTGAAATCCGCAACTTTGGAAATCAACAAAAAATATTGCTTTTCATTGAATTTTAAAAATAATTCAAATATTTTGAGCCGATTTACTTTTTGGATCGGAAAAATCGATCGTTGCAACCTCGCAAACTGCAACGTCATTCATAAAAATGACTCTGAAGTTTGCAACGTTGAGATTCAACGAAAAATATTTGTTCTATTGATTATTTATTGAATTTTGCTCCCAAGAGCGAATCATTTTATTGCTCGGAACGAATATTTAATAATTGCGAGCTCTGCTGAAGAAATGAAAGAATTTCGTTGCATTCCGACGATGGCAATTTCAGGATCATTTCACTGTTGAATTTGCATTTTTGCGAGATGAATGGCTGCGAATTTGACTCGAGCAAAATTTTTCTACACCGTTCGTCCAAATCGGAATAAAATCCGCAAAACGCGTAAGCGATTTTGTGCATCGGCGAGCAGGTCTCGTAATAGAAAAAACGGCGATTTTTGCGACCGAGACGCAAGCCGAGAAGGGAGGGAAGGGAAGAAAAAAGGAGATATCGAGGACGGTTTGTTTGCTAGAAAGCAGGCGATGGCGAAGCTTATCGCGGGGAGAAAACGGAAAAGAGAGACCACGCGCGTTAGGAGGATAAAGATGTGGGAGAAAAAGGAGCAGAGAATGAGCGAAGGGCAGGAGGAAAGAGATAGCGAGAGGGACTAGAAAGGAGAAGAAAAATAATGGTGAAGAGGGAAAGAGACGAGAAGTGATAACGCCAGGTATCCGTGGCAATGCGTCGGGGGTTCGAGAGGCGCAGGGCCCAAGCCGGGAAAACCGACCCAGTGATACGAATTCTACGGAGGCGTCAGCATCTAAAAACTCGAGAACTCTGCGACACAAATAGTCGCACGAGCGAAAATGGAGCGATCGAAAAATATTTAAGTGATTCGACGACCGATCGGTGATAAGGAAAGTTGATCGATTTAGATCTTATCGATTTTTTATATCGATCGAATTATTGTTTTTTACGATCTGCCGTGTCTGGCACGTAAAACGCGATATTGGCTGGCCAGCGATAACGATCGAGAATCTTTATCGACTAATTATCAAACGTTATCGGACGTTGGCAGCAGAAAATCGTTTCGTGCGTTGAAATCAGTGAGAAAAGTGAAGCTCGTTTTGTTTTTTTTTTTTTCCTTTCATTCTCTTTTCCGCGTGTGGCTTTTTTTCGTTTGATTATCTGGGCGCGTATCTTTTTGAAGCTTCTTCTTTGGTTCGTTGGCACAGACTCACGACTACGATTATTCACGCGCGTTACGTGATCGTGACAATAGCCAGGCAAACAGCCGACGGGCCCACCCGTGCAGATTCGTCCAACTATATATTTTATACGTATATGTGTGTGTTTATATTGTGGCAAACCGAGAACTGAGATGGCGAGATCGTGATCGGTAAAACGGTCTACGAGGCCCTCCCTGAGTGAGCCTCGCGGCCACAGAGGCGCGAAGAAAAGAGATAAACACATTTTTACCGACCACCCCGGGAAACGACTTTGATATCCCGGAGCAGAAAAAAAAAGCTGCCGATCGTTTCACCGGAAATGAAATTTTAAATGGTAAAAAAAAACTTTTCCGTTTTCGAGCCTCCGGACAATTTCCGGGTATTCAAAATTTTCGTTTCGTCACTTTTTATTATCGTTTCTCATTGTATTTCGTGCCGGCGAGCGTTTGTCACTGAAAGGCGCGAACGACGCGTTAAAAAATGACGCGAATGCTTTTGCATCGCTAGAAATTTGTGGTTGTGTGTGTGTTTTTCGTGTGATTGTGCCATGTCGATTGGAATTAGACGATAAAAGCAGTTATAATTAGTTTCCGAGGATTTTTGTCGAATACGGAGCGCGCGCGATGAGTGTCCTGCTGTGGCGTCAACGGAGCAGATCACATTTGCGGATGCTGACATCCGTTCGACCGAGTGAGTACGAAAAATCGCGAAAGAATCTCAACCAAGAATATTTTTATCTCACGGATCCTCGTGTCGATAATCCATTTTTTTTCTTTTCAATCTGCTCTCTATTTCTAAAGAGACTGCACGATAAAGATCGTGGGGCGATTCGCTCGCGAGATTATTACGACAGAGCCTCGTAATTGCACAATCTTTGATCTCTCGATACGATAAAAAATGTTTTGTCGCGATGAGGCGTATACTCGTGTGTTTTGCATTTTCTAATCAAACGATTCGTATTATTAGTCACGCAGATCGAATCGACCGATCGATAATGCGAAATTCAATCGCGCTTTATCGATCGTTATCCGCGATCTAATATTATTCCACAGTCATAAATTTATTTTATAACTCGAGATTATTACCCAACATTTATTCCGATCCAACTCGTACACGCGGATCTGTCGATTATCTGCGAAATAGACCCCAATGAAAAAATAATTTAGACCCCAATGAAAAAAAAATAAAAAATATTCAAAAAACGTTCTCGTCAGAGTCCACTCGTAGTCTCTGTCCGTAATTAAACCAAAAATATGCAATTCAACCATTTCCAACATAATTCAATGAAAAAAAAAAAAAAATAGACCCCAATGAAAAAATAATATAGACCCCAATGAAAAAAAAAAAAATTAAAAAAACGTTCTTGCCAGAGTCCACTCGTAGTCTCTGTCCGTAATTAAACAAAAAATATTCAATTCAACATTTTCAACATATTTCTCAATATTGTTATCCGCGATTTATTCCACTTTTTGATGAGAAAATTTTTCATTTGATTGATAATTTAAGGACGTTGTATGGCCACATAGTAAGTTCCACATTTGATTATATAAACCACAATGGAAAGAAGAAAAATTTCAATTTAAAATAGGTTGGGTTCAAGACGCTGTCGCATATCTCGATTAGTTATTATATATGAAAGGAGCGCTGCAGCGCTACTAGAAAACCGTTCGCGCGCGTGATGCCCCCTAGTTTGATTTTATTGTTGATTCGTTCAATTTTCAATGGCATCCAAATTTTATGTTTCCGAGAGGCAAAAATCGATCATTTTATCATCTCAATTAAATTCTCCATTCAAATTTTAACAAAAATATAAATTATTCAATATTTAATATTTAATTTTTTATTTAATATTCAATAATTATAAATATTAAAATATTTAATAAAAATATAACAATATAATATTTAAATATTTGACAAAAATCAAATTTTTGCCAATTAAAAAAAGAATTTCGTTGCATTCCAACGATGCAAACTTCAGAATCGTTATTAAACTTTATCGCCACGTGATGACCGTCGCAGCAGCGGGAGACTAGGCCAACCGTTAAATTTCGTGGGCGCGATAAGAAAAGCCATACAAGCTCAAATATTCGTCGCTTTCACACACGTGAAGATAAAAATATTTCGTATTTCATTTTAGAAACTTTGATAAGCATCGGTTCGATCGAAGACGCGCGATTATTGCGATGGAAACAATTTTTCTTGACAAATATAAAGCAAAAGATCGATTGTGTGTGTTTTCGCACTTGAAATTTCTCAACTAAAAATAAAACGTACGCACTACGTGCTCGTTTTTACGAGAGACACACATGGGAGTAGGATTATCTTTCTAGTCATGGTTGAGATGTTATCAAAACGATCGATAACATCGTGTATTTCGAGCAAAACACGCCGTCACTCAGGATGGAAGAAAAATACTATCGTCGCTTCTCCATCGATTTTTATCCAGTCCGGATCTCTCGACTAGGCCGATTTCGCGTTTAGTTTTTTTTATTTTTTCATATTATCAAATGGAATGATCGTTTTTGTGCGACGTGACCTATGCCTCGCGTTCCAACGTAGAGAAACAGCCTCGGAAACGAGCCAGTTTGTTTTTGAAATTCGATTGACGATCGTGGATCGATTCGTCGACTCGGAGGTCACGAATCGATTACACTTTTAAGTCTGGACCAAAAAAACGTTCGATTCGGACAATTCTAACCATTTTCCATGCTCGTTTCTCGTGCTGGATCGAGCCCCGTGGATTCGCGAGATGAAACGATCGAGAAATCGACGCCATAATCAAAAAGTACCGATCAAAATCCATTTTTTTTCTCTGCTCTTTTCCAATGGATGTCCGAAAGATCCGTGACTCGGGAGAGCTCGAGACAAACCCAATACAAACTCAATGTATATACATATTTATGTCTGCGGGCGAAAGTTTTGCCAGGGCGAGAGAGACGCGAATAAAACGTGAAGAATAAAGAGGAGAAAGATCGGCCTGGGGGCTTCCACGAAAAGAGCAAGAACACGAAATAAAAGATGTAAAAGCAGATAGATACGAAGAAAGAGAGAAAAAGATGAGACTCTTGGGTTAACCAACAAGCAAATTAACACGTGGGAGGGTCCGATCGGCAAATCAGATAATTGTGCGCCGGTCAAGCAGCAGCAGAAGCTGAAAAAAGTGCAAAAAGTTCTCTCTCTCTGTCTCGTTCCACGTCTCGAAGAGTCTCGATCACGAGCAAGAAAGAAAACTTGAGATCTCGCTGCACCATGAGCGTCTCGATCGACAGAGAGCAGGGCGTGTTTATAACGAGATGAGCGTATCGATCGATGCAACCGAGAGCTAAAGGCTTTTTCCCCTAGTCTCGTCTGCTTTTGCCTTTCGTCGTCAAAATTCATCATCGACGTGGCCCCAAGAATTTCATTCTTGAATCTTCATCAACCGCCTGCACGCTCTTCCCCGGAGATGCTGCGCCTATTCTAATTATAGAGATTGATTCGATGAGCATTGACTTGCCACTTTTGGTCGTCCGGACCGACAATGTTTGATCCGTTTGTTCTCAATAAATTGTCAAAAATTGCTCAACTGCGATTTATTCGTAGTGAAAACGAAATGCCAAATTCTGGCTCGTACAGAAACGCAATCGGGCAAAAAATCATCGATGACGAAATCTTTTATTGAATTTTTTTACTGTTATCGTCGATCTATTGGAGAGATCAATCGAATTGAAACGTGATCGATATTTTGCTGCAGCTTTTTCTACTTAGTGAAATGAACGATGCAGGAAAAATGTTGTTTTATCTCTCCGTTCTAAAAGTCCGGAGAGTAACGACCAAAAATGGACGACGCGAGGGCCAAGACAGAAAATTGCAACTGCAGATAAAGCAGCCATAGATAATCCTGCTCCGGGGCTGGTCAAACAGTCGTTAACTCGATAAGATTTACTTATCATCGTGAGAACGAAAACTTGATTTTTTTAAACTCAGAATTTTGTTGGAAAAGATGGATATTTTGTTGGACACGTTCAACTAAACGTTTTTTCGAAAAATCACGAAAATTTTGTCATTCCAGCAAAAAACATTCTGGAAAATCGTTTTCGGAAAGTAAATTTTTGTCATTCGAATCGTAAATTTTGCTGAAAGTTCCGTTACGATGAAAAATATTGTCGAAATAACGAAAATTTTGAAATTATCCCAAAATATTTAGTTGGCTGTATTCAACAAAATATCGACGTTTTTTAACAAAATTGAATTTTCAGTATGGAATGCAAGGAAAATTTTCTTTATTTTATTATTGATTCGTTCAATTTTCAATGTAATCCAAATTTTTCGAGCCGATATGCTTTTCGAATGGCAAAAATTGATCATTTTATCATCGTAATTACACTGTAAAGAAAATTTTGTTGAAAAAGTTCGATATTTTGTTGGATTCGTTCAACTAAACGTTTTTTCGAAAAATCACGAAAATTTTGTCATTTCAGCAAAAAACATTCTGGAAAATCGT
This sequence comes from Diadegma fenestrale, assembly GCA_037043255.1. Taxonomy (NCBI): domain Eukaryota; kingdom Metazoa; phylum Arthropoda; class Insecta; order Hymenoptera; family Ichneumonidae; genus Diadegma; species Diadegma fenestrale. The sequence goes on from CM073317.1 coordinate 15,054,315, forward strand.
TTTCGGAAAGTAAATTTTTGTCATTCCAATCGTAAATTTTGCTGACAGTTCCGTTGCAATGAAAAATATTGTCGAAACAACGAAAATTTTGAAATTATCCCAAAATATTTAGTTGGCTGTATTTAACAAAATATCGACGTTTTTTGACAAAATTGAATTTTCAGTAATTTCAGTGTACATAATAATAAATTTATTCGCCGATGATTTTGAGCTTCTCAACAAAACAAAATAACAGAATTTTTTCATTTATTCGTCTCGCAAATTTCTCTCTCGCGTCTCAACAATCGTGAAGACGTTTTTATTCACTGCTATGTGGAAAGTCCATCATGCAAACAAAAAGGGAGAGAGCGAGAGGGAAAGCGAGACAAAAACGAGCACAGAGAAGAGAAGAGCTCTCTGGGTTATATCTTGATTGTATACTCTCGCTGATGATTCGCCACGATAATATAAACGAAGGGAAGAAGCGAAAGAATGCTCGGGTGAAGCAAAAAAAAGCAGCAACAAATTTAAGATCGTCGGTGAACGATTAAGATTTCGCGAGAAGAGTGCAGCGAGAGAGAAGGAAAGAGAGAAAGGGTTGGAGAAAAAGCTTCGAAAACAGCGAGAGTAATATATTTGAAGGATTATATCCGCTGGGTAAATTCCGCGAGAAAGATCGAACGGTCTCTTGGCGAATACGTACGTGGACCAAACAGGCCACGATGATGCACCGGATTGCCTCCTTCCCTGCATCATTTCTCCCTCCCTCTCTCTTTCTCCTGGCAAACGTGCGCTTGGCCCTATCCTCGATCTAGAGCCAACAACAATTAGCCAAGGGGTCAGAGTTCGATCTCGCTGCTCACGGGACTCTCGCTCGCTTTTGCCTCGATGGGGCGGGGTGCGAATTCACCGGCGATGCTCCCTTTGCAACATCATACTCGATACGTACCAGCATCCGAATGCAACGAGGGTGCGAGGCGAGTAAACAAATCGTAAAGCCCGCAGGGGTGCCTCGTTGAAAAAAAAGGAAGCAAAAATCAAAACTTCAAGTCCGAAACAATTAAAAAAATAAAAATTCGACGATAAAAACTGATTTTTGACGTAAAGTTCGATTTCCAAATTCCAGCTTAAAAAGATCTCGTCAAATTTCTCGTGAGATGATGCGGATGATGAGGAATTGAGATGCGTCGAGAATGAGCTGGAGCAGGAACCGAGGAAGGGGGGAAAAGGGATAAGAGGGTGGGAAATGGGCCCGATTAACACGTTGTTTGTATAGGGGAATGTATAATAACAGGTTGCCTGGCCGTTGGCATAGGAATACCCATTTGTATCTGTAGGAGGGCATCTCGGGTTCTCCTATCTCGTCCTCTCGCTCTCTCTCCCTTACACACACACGCTTTATACAGAATTCGCAGGATACAGATGCGAGCGTAGGGAGAGAGACGAAGCAGAGAGCGAGAGGGTGAGAAATAAAACTTCTTGTGCATTCGCAGACTGACGGCGAAGCCAAAAGACTCAAAAGACACAAATTGACGTTTGGAATCACCAACAATCACGCCCTTACGTTATTCAACTCAACGAACGCCAGAGTGCACACGAATTGCGTAGAATATGCTAAAGTATACGATAAAAGTGTGAGCAGGTCGGTTTCCTATCAGCATTGCATCAAGCCCCGTTGCACTTGCATCTCAAACACTCTTTCGCTCTTCACACAGCCCTTGTGCAACGTCCAGCTCTTTCCAACTCGCTCGCGATGCACCTGGTGCACTCTCTGAATCGTTGAGATCTTTTTCCGAAGCCTCCGAGCCTTTTGTGCTCCTCTCTCTCGATTCTTCTTTGCTTCATTCTTGCTGTAAGTTTCTATATTCGATTTATTGTATTTTTTATTATTCCTCGTCCTGTGCACGTGAAAATATGTTTATGTGCATTTTGCCAAGATGCGGAGAAGAGAGATCGAGAGACGGCGAAGAGAAAAAGAAAATTCTGTTACAAGAATCAATGGCCGAGCTTCGCGCTTTTACTCAACACGATCATCTTCGAACTCGATACAAAAGAGCTCTGTGTAATACAGACTGCTCCGTTATCTCCATGCTTTTGTCGCACATCCATCTCTCTCTCTTTTTCCCTCCTGCAACCGTCAACAGAGATACACTGAAAAGAAAATTTTGTTGAAAAAAATCGATATTCAATGAAAATTCAATTTTGTCAAAAAACGTCGATATTTTGTTGAATACAGCAAACTAAATATTTTGGGATAATTTCAAAATTTTCGTTATTTCGACAATATTTTTCATTGTAACGGAACTGTCAGCAAAATTTACGATTGGAATGACAAAAATTTACTTTCCGAAAACGATTTTCCAGAATGTTTTTCGCTGGAATGACAAAATTTTCGTGATTTTTCGAAAAAACGTTTAGTTTAACGTTTCCAACAAAATATCGATTTTTTTCAACAAAATTTTCTTTTCAGTGTATGGTCGTGGCATTTTTTTTCATTTTTGAATTAAATTTGTCATTTCGCTTCAAAAATTTCGGTAATTAGAATCGTGTAGCGACTTTATATTTATTGCTGAGTGCAGAAATTTGATCTTGGACGATTCTCCGGGTTCGAGTGCGAGAACCCAAGACGATGAGTCGTTTTTAAGGAACGCGGCGTCCTAACGCGAGTTCAATAATCTTGCCATGACTCAATTACGTATTTCCTGATGTCTGCACTGTATATGCGGCATTAAGAGCTCGTGGCTGTGGGGAACGTGTTGGCACAACGCCTCTGGTTCCCACTGAAAGAGGAGAGAGAAAAAAACGACAGAAATTCATCGTATAATCGGGAAAACTGGCTGCCAAACAGCCAATTCGTTTCTCTCTCGCTCTCTTTGCTCCGCACACTCTCGCGGATCTCCCTTGTGCGCGGAGAACCTCGCGAATTTGCGATGGTGACTGGCGGTGGCGACCGCGTGCGCTTAGCGATAAGCCAAACCACCCCCGACCATCCTATTTTGCCAAATATCTATATATAACCTCTTCGACGTCTCGCCTACCTTACTCGCAAGTTTCATCGGTGTATCAAGCCGCCCGTTTCCTCATTTATTCACTCTCACTTTCCTCTCCTTCTTCGTCCATCCCCGTTCTTCATTCATCCTCATTTTCATGCATATCTTGACGCCGATACCACTAATTCATATCGTTGCACATCTTTCCGAGCTTCGTCCCTCGAAACGTCAACAATCGACGTATCGTTGCGCAGCAGTTTGAATAAAAATTCTTGAATCGAGCCCAAAATTGATGGTGAACTCGAACGACCTGTCTTGAAATTGCTGACGTGCAAATTAGACGGTTCTGACGAAGCTGACCGCAAGTTCCTACGATGTTGGCGTTTGCATCGTTGGAATGCAACGAAATTCCGTTTTTTCTTGAGTAATAGCGCGAGATTTGTATTCAAAATTTGATCAGGACGATAAAAAACAAAAATCGGCGCGTAAATCGTTATGGTTTTCGAAATTGAGCAAAAAATTGATAGAAAATATAAATTTCTGAATTTCTGAAAATTTTTTGAATTTTTGCACGTCGAATATCAGATGAAAAATTTCTGATCAACGACGTATTTTGAAGCAGAGCCAATTTGCTATGCTCAATATTTCAGATCCAATACAATTGACGTCTGCTCAAATATTCATGTACATGTGAATGCCATTGCCTGCTTTTTCCGGGGGGAAGAAATGAGAGCGAGAGTTTTCCTTATCTTTGGTAACGACTGCTCGTTATTAATCGGTGTTTGGCGCATTTTGATACTCCCTCCCTTGCTGCCAGCTTTCTCCCTCCCCCTCACAGACTTTTTCGGTCTCTCTTCGCAAACCCCATGCTCCTGCGGCTTTGAGATCGTTCCCGTATAGAGAGAGGCGAAGGTGTGCACGGAGCGCAACTGTATATGGACGTCGTACGTATTATATGAACATTTTCATCCCCTTTTCACCCTCCCATGGATATACGAGGGTAGTTGTGCTTCTTCGAACACCAAACGAGTCCGTATCTTTCGGGCAACGTACCTATTTCCGTATCGGCTCGCCGATACCACCGAAAAATCGGCGAGCACGACACGAAGCGGCGGAGAAGGCGAGGAAACGCGCAGAGCAAGGGCGCGGAGAGGGCGGACGAATACCACGTGCCCGCGATCGCCTCGAAGCCGCGCTGAGGGGTGGCAAAAGGTGTGGGGGGGGGGGGGCGAGGTGTATATACGACGCGATGATTTATTATTTTTATCTTCGTGCTCCGTGGCTTTCTCACTCGCTCGGACGGTTTGCCACGCTCCGAGGAATTCGGGACGTACCACACGATTTTCTCTTCATCCCCGTGCTCTCGCGCCTTTCCAAAGGTGCTGCAGCGCGATCCTGCCAAAGCTCCAGGGAACGAGAAAAAGAAACGACCTTGTATGTACTGACGTGAGCGATCGCAAAAAGAAAGACCAATCTATACGACACTCCCGCGGTTACGGAGCCTGCGAAAGAGTTGAGAGGCTTCTGCCCCATCATGCCTCAAGAATCTTGCCAAATAAAACGTCTCTCGTCCACTGAAAATTCAATTTTGTCAAAAAAAACGTCGATATTTTGTTGAATACAGCGAACTAAATATTTTGGGATCATTTCAAAATTTTCGTTATTTCCACAATATTTTTCATTGTAACGGAACTGTCAGCAAAATTTACGATTGGAATGACAAAAATTTACTTTCTGAAAACGATTTTCCAGAATGTTTTTTGCTGGAATGACAAAATTTTCCTGATTTTTCGAAAAAAACGTTTAGTTTAACGTATCCAACAAAATTTCGATCTTTTTCAACAAAATTTTCTTTTCAGTGTCACCGTATAAACTTTCCTCATCCCAAACAGGGTCCAGGACTTGATAAAAAGTTTATTTATTCACTCGGAGAATTTGTCACGCAAAATTCAGATTTCGCTCAGTCAAAATAACGCCAACAAAAATAATTTAAAAAAATATATTCAATTTTTTCAGAATCTGGATAAATTTCGACCATTCGTTTTTTTTTTCATTTTTTTCGTAATTTGACGATTTTTTGAACAAATTATGAATAAAATCAAGTATTTTTCGTTGCATTCCAACTTTAGCCTCATGCTGAAGTTTGCAACGTTGGAATGCATTGAAAAATATTTAATTTTATTGAAAATTCGTTCAATTTTCAATGTCATCCAAATTTCTGGAGCCGAAACGCTTTTTCGATGGCTTGTCCATTTCAAAAGAACAATTTGAGATTCTTGTTTCTATGATTTTGAGACTATTTTCGAAGCTTTAGAGAGAATTTTAAGGACTGTGTGTTTTCGTGGACAGGGTGTCTTGGGACAAAGATTGTATCGTGTTCATATGAGCACCCCTGAGCAATAGATCACTCGGCAATAGATAGACCTTCCTCCCCGTTCTGTATCCTCTCTCGACACGACGAGAGCTTTTGCTCTTGCAACATCCACTACCGTATAACGTTGTTGCTTGATTGCGCTTTTCCTCGATAGGGGAGACCATGCAACCTCTCCTCGATCGCGTCGTCGACGATGTCGTCGTCTCCATCATTTCGTATCGTTACCACGTATCCCCGAGCCATTCCACACCGTTGCATCTATCGGATTTCAAAGAGAAAAAAAACTCCGAGTGAAATTTCCCGCTAAAATTTCCGAATTTCCCGTGATAAGAACGAAAATCGAGTCTACAGGGGAGAGTCTCGAGTTATGGAAAAATTTATGTGCGTACCGCCCTACGAGCGAAGGGTAAACCTTCGATATCTACGTTGAGGTGAGACACTTTTGGAGAAAAAAACGTTTGCCAGCTGCAAAGTACACTGAAAATTCAATTTTGTCAAAAAAACGTCGATATTTTGTTGAATACGGCCAACTAAATATTTTGGGATCATTTCAAAATTTTCGTTGTTTCGACAATATTTTTCATTGTAACGGAACTGTCAGCTAAATTTACGATTGGAATGCCAAAAATTTACTTTCCGAAAACGATTTTCGATTTCCAGGGGTTTTTTATGCGAGACTTCGTTTCAATGAGTCCGGACGATTCAGCCACTTCGTCTACTCGGAACGGAGTGACTTTGGCACGCAGGTAGAACATTAGCGATTGCTGAGCTCGTCTTCAGAGACGATAAGTTCATGTAGAATGTAAGAAAAACGTCGGGGCGCGATGTCGGATAAAATCGTTGACGAAAAAATCTAAAAGATCGAGAAAAAATATGGTGGTCATGGAGAGGGTAAAGAGGGAGGGGGGGGGAGGTACTTTGGTGGATTCTAACTAACGACACGATGAAAAGCTCGTTGCCGCAAAGTCGCGATAACTCTCCTAAAGAGGTAGAGATAGGCGTCGGATATTACGGTGGAGAAAAAAGCGAGAGAGGAAACGCGAAGAAAGGGAAAAGAGCGAGAGCGAAGAATATCAGAGAGAGCCCTCGCAAAACTTGATTGCTAAGAAATTACCGGAAAATATACGAGCCTCGTTGGCCACGGGGCCGAGGCTACTCCATAGCTCTTTTCTAGCTCGAATCCTAGCCCGCCGTTTTAGCTTCTTCTTTTCTCATCCACACCTGCTCAACCCTCCGCGAGTGTATAGAGCCCAACGCGGGATAAAGACGATCGTAAGGAAGTTAGCACATAGCTCAAAGACCGGTAGTTGTTACGAATCCCTCGGTGTTAAAGTACTGGGCCGGTGCCACTTACCATTACGAGTCATTATTGAGAATACGTATTCAAAGAGGCCCGTTTCTCGTGATGCATATCAGTGATAAACCCTCTCGCGTTTCTTGCCCGAGCTAATAATGAACGAATCAAGATTTATACGATTCGAGACTATTTTCATTATTATCTCTACGTAATTTATACGCGTGTCTCGAATGACTCTGAAGTTTGCATTGTTGGAATGCAACGAAATACTTGAATATTTTTCGTAAAAATGATTAATTTAGGGCAGAATGTAATTAGGATGATAAAATGATCGATTTTTGCCACCGAAAAAACATTTCGGCTCCAGAAATTTGGATGACACGGAAAATTGAACGAATCTTCAATAAAATTCAATATTTTTCAATGCATTCCAACGTTGCAAACTTCAGCATGAGGCTAAAGTTGAAATGCAACGAAAAATACTTGATTTTATTGATAATTTGTTCAATTTTATAAAACAGGGAAATTTTTTGAGTTTATACACTTGTTGGGCCGCATCAATCGATCGTTTCATCATTTTTTTATGCATCTGAAGTTTGCATCGTTGGAATGCAACGAAATTTTTTTTTATCTTCACCAAAATCGATCATTCAAATGCAGAATTTAATTACTATGATAAAATAATTGATTTTTGCCACCCGAAATACAAAATTAGCTCAAAAAATTTGGATGACATTGAAAATTGAACGAATTATCAATAGAATCAAATATTTTTCGTTGCCTTCCAACTTTGCGAACTTCAGCGTCATATTGATACGAGCAAAGACACAATTCGCTAAATAATCTCGGTACAAATTCCGTTGCAACAAAAATGCAAAGTTTTTCATTCGCCTTTCGTCCAGAAATCTCAATGAAAAACCTTGTGCCATCACTCCACAAAAAAAAAGGATCGTGAAAAAAGGGAACACATTGTGCGATGGAAAAAATTGGAAAAAGCATCTCCAGGCCAGTTGCTCATTACGGGTAATCAATAACCAATACATTATCGGTCTGCCCGCAGTCTACACGAATATACATGCCAGACACGACCAAGCTCCAAATATACGTGTGTGCCTGTGACTGTGTGTGTGGGTGCTTGTGAAATTGTACAATTGTGGAGAACGGTATGCAGATGAGGTACGACTGTGCGGAGAGAACGCGAGAACGACGAGAGAATCGCGCTCGGAGCTATAGGGTGGGAAGCGATGTAATGGGGTCGGGACGATATAGTGTGGCGCGTCGAGTTAGCTCATCTCCGTCCTCGCACCCGCAAATATATGTAGCGTCGACGAAAAGCCAGCGCACAGTTTGTGTCTGTGCTTTGACATTCGTAGGAAAGGGATGAAGGGGCTGGAAAGGCCGATTTACACAAGTATATTGAATTTATTGAGATGAGCTTGGCGGATAGCGACCAGGAGGATATTAGCTCTGCCTACCATATAGTCATTCCTATACCAACCGCACACCACGACGACTCACCCCATCCAAACATCATCCCCTGCTGCTACCCTTACCTCGACTTTTCTTTCCTTCATAAACGATTCTCCGCCAAAAGGGCTCGGTCCAGAGACATTAAGGTCGGAGTCGCGTCTTTTTATCCATAAGACATGAAAACCTCGACCCTTTACAATCCCTTGCCGTTTTCCTGACCCCCTTCGCCTCGAGACCACGCTCATCGTCTCTTTTACATTCACTAGAGGGCATCACGCGCGCTAACGCGCGCGAACGGTTTTCTAGTAGCGCTGCAGCGCTCCTTTCATATATAATAACTAATCGAGATATGCGACAGCGTCTTGAACCCAACCTATTTTAAATTGAAATTTTTTTTCTTTCCATTGGGGTTTATATAATCAAATGTGGAACTTACTATGTGGCCATACAACGTCCTCAAATTATCAATCAAATGAAAAATTTTCTCATCAAAAAGTGGAATAAATCGCGGATAACAATATTGAGAATTATGTTGGAAATGTTGAATTGAATATTTTTTGTTTAATTACGGACAGAGACTACGAGTGGACTCTGGCGAGAACGTTTTTTTAATTTTTTTTTTTTTTCATTGGGGTCTATATTATTTTTTCATTGGGGTCTATTTTTTTTTCTTTCATTGAATTATGTTGGAAATGGTTGAGTTGAATATTTTTTGTTTAATTACGGACAGAGACTACGAGTGGACTCTGACGAGAACGTTTTTTTAATTTTTTTTTTTTTTTTTCATTGGGATATATTTTATTTTTCTTTTACATTCATCGAGACCGCGCGGCGTGTTCTTGATTAGTGAAAACTCTTTTTTACTTACGAGACTCGAAATTTTCCTTTTTTGAGAATTCCACATTGTATCATTCGGTTAATTCAATTTTTCTTCTTTTTATGTTTCAGGTAAGTCACTTTCAACACTTGAATCATCGGGACGACGCGATGTTGTTCACGAATCGTTCGCGAAACATTAATTGAGTGAGTTCAATTACGTTTTCGATATTTTGCCCGAGATTTTTCTTTCCAGAGATCGTTTGGAATTAAAAATTCCACATTTTCGATCATTTGCAAAGTTTTTTTTATTCTATTGACCGAGGCGATTGCGATTTATAATTTTATTGTGGAGCAAAAAAATTATTGCGCGTATGTGACAATTGAACGTGTTTCGGACGATGATCAGAAATTTCTCTCACTCACTCGGTGGCGCGCTCTCCATAGGGAATTTCTTGTGGATCTCTTGCACGTAGTTTCTCTGCGGATTCTGCGGCTCTGCTTGCAAAATCCCTCTCTCGTATCCACATGGAAAGGAAATTCTCACTCTTAGTCCCGACCCCCACATGTTCTTATCTTTCACGACCAGCCGACGTTCTACAACTTAACCCTTCCAGCAGAGAAGCGCATCAGCAGCACCAGCGCAAAGTGAGAGAGTTGGACGAGTACAGAGATTACCAAAAGTCTCTCTCTCTCTCTCCCTTTTGCACTCTCTAAATGCTTCGTTTTGAGCTGCTTCCTCATTCGACCCTTTCGTCTAGTCCGTACATCTCAACTCTCGATAAAAAAAATGTTTCAAAAATATTTATTCGCGCGGTATTGAATCGTTTGATCGGGAATTAACTTCGTAGATAAAAAAATTCGATCACGTTTTTCTGTGAACTGGATCGAATCGCGTCAATTTTGAATTTTTTTCGAAAAATCAATTTTAAACGATTTACGCGCCGATTTTTGTTTTTTTATCCTCAAAATCAATCGTTTCATCGTCCTATTCAAGAAAATACGGAAAATCGGAATTTTTCTGTCTGTTTTTGACGGATGACTGGAAATTTGGCGATTTTTTGAAAAACTGGAATGAGAAAAGGGCGAAAATGATTTATAGGGCGAGCAGGAATTAATCGATTTTCGTCGCAGGCCGCGATATCAAATCGCATCTTATTTTTTCTTTCTCGGCGCGCGAGTATCCGCTTCCATCGTTTCCCCGTGTCATTCCCTCGCGCATGAGATAAATTCGAATCTTCTCCGCGGCAGTCGCATCGGAGATAGAGAGACGAGTCGCGCGCGATAATCTCGGCCGTCCCGGGATGAGGGATGACTGATATGCCAGCCCGAAAGAGATTGCGCGTGCTCTGTCGTTCCCCGCGATATGTACTCCGTTAGCTCTCGCATAATGTATATTTATATACATGGATATCGCTATATACGAAGCAGCAGCCCTGATTTCGGTCGTGTAAACCGAGAATCTGCAAGGGTGTGACTCTCCTCGCGCGCGTTCGCGATATCCTTCTGGCGTCGACTGATAATAAAACCCACGATGGCTGCTCGCACTCGATCTACCTCGCAGCCTCCGCACATCTCACTCAGATACGCGATTCGATGTGAATAAAAAACTAAAAGTCGCGACCTTTTTTTACCCCAGAAACATTGACTTTTCTAATAACTTGAATTTTGCATGTTCTCCCGCAGTGTTTTATCTGAATTTGTCAAAAATTCATGATTCTGAAGCTTGCATCGTTGGAATGCAACGAAATTCATTTTTATCTGTGACCAAAATAATTATTCAAATGCAGAATGTAATTAGGATGATAAAATGATCGATTTTTGCCATTCGAAAAGCATATCGGCTCGAAAAATTTGGCTGACATTGAAAATTGAACGAATCTTCAATAAAATTCAATATTTTTCGATGCATTCCAACGTTGCAAACTTCAGCATCATAAAAATTCAAATTCCACTTAAATAAAGGAAAAAAAAGATCGAACGTGAATTAAAATTTTCAATGAGACTGAATCATTTTTGGGGACGATGAAATCGGTTTTTTATTTTGCTATAATGTCATCGAATAATCGTCAGTGACATTTAATTGATCGATTATCAATCAATTTCTGGATCAAGGACTCGGAGGGTTCGCAATAAACGTTGATCCTTGATCGCGGACGGTTTTGCTGAGCATGAGGGAGGAAAAGGGACGGAGAAGAGTGAATGAGAGGGAAGACAATGTTGTGTCTTTCTTCCGGAGGGAGAAAGCGACTTTATCGAGTGGCAACATGCGCGAAAATCTGAGGGTTTTGGGGCAGACGTCGCGGAAGTGTCTCTTTCTCGCGTTTAACTTTGTCTTGTTTTGTGTTGTCTCGCGCTCTCGTCGAGATTCGGGCTCGAGGGGTGGTATTTAGATATTCTAATGGCCGCCTGATAACGAGACGGTTGCCAGTGCGATAAAGGCGACGAGAAGCCAAGACTTTTGCTCGCTACTTGTCGCTACAGTTTCTCGTCCTCTTCACACACTTTTCGGGCTTTCCACATTCGCACATTGAGACACTTTCGTGAACTGCGTCCCTTACGCGTCTCTCCCCCGTCAATTCCCGTCTCTCTCACTCTCTCCTGTACATGAGCGTGTTCCAGAAGCTTCTTCGTCTTGTCCTCTTACCCCGAAACCAGTCGATCTCCTCGTCGAGGCGCGTGGCGTCGTCGACGCGACGCTGCGCCCTGCTGATAACGGAACTTGCAGCTCGCGCTTGTTTACGTACACTCGCCGCTTGCTCGCGACCACCACGTCTACGATATGAATGTCTCTTCCTCCCAGTCCACGCAGATATTTATATATATTAATCGTGATATGGAGGGCGAAGTGATTTCAACGTGGAGACTCCAGAGGCCAAGTCGAGACGTACATGACGCATTGTTTGAGCTGATGAAAATATTCTTATCCAAGCTAATCCGGAGTCTCGGAGTCAATCGTTTCGAATTTTGCATCAAAGCCTTTCTATTGAAAATCTTTCATAGGCAGGCAAGGTCGAAAGGAGGAGCAAAATTTGATCGGCAAAGATGCTGGACCGCGGATCAATTTTCATTTTAATCGATTCGCGTTTCCAGAACGATTTAATCAAATAAATATATTCAACGTGACAAAACGATCCAGCGGCCTCGAAACGAAGTTTGGATCGTTGGAATGCAACGAAATTCTTTTTTCTACATGGCAAAAATAATTATTCAAATGGAGAATTTAGCTACGATGATAAAATGATCGATTTTTGCCATTCAAAAAGCATATTGGCTCGAAAAATTTGAATGACATTAAAAATTAAACGAATCTTCAATAAAATTCAATATTTTTCAATTCAAATTTTTCAAAATATCGAACAATAAAAAGAGTTTCCTACATTTTCGTAAACGTCTGAAATCTCCAAAGACCACGGTCGCCAATATTTTTCATTATTTCTCAAATGACTCTGAAGTTTGCATCGTTGGAATGCAACGAAATTCATTTTTCTTTGCCAAAAATAATAATTCAAATGCAGATTCTAATTAGGATGATAAAATGATCGATTTTTGTCACTCGAAAAGCAAATTGGCTCGAAAAATTTGTCTGACATTGAAAATTGAACGAATCAGCAATAAAATAAAAAAAATTTCGTTGCATTCGAACGTTGCAAGCTTCAGCATCATTAAAAAGTTGATGATGGAAAAATTGACTGAATCGCTCTCGCGGAGTGTGATATGTAGGAAGGTGGTCCGGATAGATCGTGCATCGATGCAATCGCTTGCCATATTAGAGGAAGTTATAAATCGTCGCAAATCTAAAATTGATCTTTTCTGCAATGGTGGGAATGCGATAGAGGGATCTATAGGCCTTTGGATACAGAGAATAGTTGCGAGAGGACACTTCACGCCTCTCTCTCTCTCTCTCTCTCTCTCTCTCTTTCCCTGATATTATGCATGTCTATATCCGTCCGTCTCGTCCGTCTCATTCCAACTCAACATTCGAGAGAATCTCTCTTATACAGTTTCAACACACAGATATTAATCTCTCTCGATCCATCGTGCCTGGTCCCTTTGGCTCTGGTGTCTCTACGCCCCACCCGCGTTCAAGGGATGTCGCACTATCGGTATAGTCGCGTCGATCGACGTACAACATGCCGATTGTGTGTGCGCGCGTGTAGCACTAGGAATTGTCGACATCGATGGACAAAGATGGAGAGAGAAACGGAAGGACGTTACAGAGCAGGCAGCAGGCACTAGTTCGGGATGTGCGAGAGAGAGGAAGAGAACCTCCGCGAGATATATCGATTGTGACGCGTCTGCGAGTTCGAGATAAGCTCCGATCCGCATAGCGACGCCGATGCTCTGAGCACTGCAACCCCCGCCCCGTCCTCGCGTTCACGTCCTCTTGGCCCTTCGCCTCGATTCGCTAGCAGATTCCGTTAGTCCGTCCACCTCCTTCATCTCAATACGACTCGCGCGTACGAGATTGAGTGAGAATCTCCAATCTCTCCATAATATCCAACACACTTTCTGTCGCACCGACTGGAAACTCTTTATTCTGTATTCTTAGCGACTGTTTTCGGTGTTTTTACACCATTCGTTGCTTCCGGAACGAGGCTGAAGTTCGCAACGTTGGAATGCAAGGAAAAAAACTTGTTTTTATTATAAAAAAATCATCGAAAGGCATTTTCGATTCTTGCGTAGATGGGGATGGAAAAAAATCGGATGCAAATGAAAAATAAATGAAAAAAAAAAACAAAATTCCATCACTTTTTCTAAATCCTGGCAAAGAGGATTTTCATCGTGAGACTTAAGTTCGCGACGTTGGAATTCAACGAAAAATATTCCTTTTCATTGATGAATTGTTGAATTTTAAAAATAATCCAAATTTTTTGAGCCGATTTACTTTTTGGGTCGAAAAAATCGATCGATTCAACCTCGTAATTACATTCTGCATTTAAATAATAAGCTCAACCACAAAAAAAAGAATTTCGTTGCCTTCCAACGATGCAAACTTCAACGTCGTGACGTTGGAATGCAACGAAAAATCCTCATTTTTATTGATAATTTGTTCAATTTTATAAAACATCGAAATTTTTCGATTTGCCATTCTTGTTGGGCCGCAAAAATCGATCTTTTTATCATTATCATAACATTTTCCATTTTTAAATGATGCTGAAGTTTGCAACGTTGGAATGCAACGAAAAATATTTGAATTTGTTGATAATTCGTTCAATTTTCAATGTAATCCAAATTTTTCGGCAAAAATCGATCATTTTATCATCGTAATTACATTCTGCGCTTGAATTATTATTTTTGCTAAAGATACAAACGAATTTCGTTGCATTCCAACGATGCAAACTTCAACGTCATACTTCCGGGCTCGTCATGAATTACAAGCACCGAATTGTGTCACGATTTACCAAAGGTAAATGCTCCAGCACTCGTGGCCTTCTTTTTTAAGGATCCTCTTTCCTTCTTACTCGTTCTCCAGGACCGAGAAAGACTAGTGTTAATTTATACGGTGCTCCCGAAGGAATTAGGGAGAATGGGAGGGAGAGAAGAAGCGAAAACGGAAGAGAAAGGGGTGAGTTTGCTCTTGGAGTCAGGTTCGCGAATATACACGTATCTATGTCGCGGCTGTTCTCCTTCCACCCTGCTCGGTCTACAACTTAATTGGCCAAAACTGGTCCCGAGGCCCTGGCCGGCCAAGGGTGGAGGAAGAATGAGAAATGAAGCCGGAGAAAGAGAGTAACGGAGAGACGAAGAGAGAGTGGCTTTGGCTTCTTCGCACCAGGTTGTTCTCGAGGAGTTGGCCAACGAGCGGTGGCCTGCGGGAAGGAGAATTTTAATTGGTGGCAATTTGTCGACGCGAACCCTTCGCCTCGCTCTCCGGCTGCTATCGCGCCGTTCCCTTTTTCCTGTTTCTGGCAAAATCATCTCATCGCCAATCCGGAGTTTCAAGGTGCGAGAAAAGCTGCCGAAATTTCGATTGCCATTTTGTGACGGGGACAGCGCCATCGCCTAGACAGATTATGGAAAACCGAGTACATCGAAGGCAGCGACAGGCTCTTGGCCGCTTCCGACGTTAATGTAACTCCATCTCCACACACGAACGGGCTTCCCCGTCGCTTGTGAAATGCTACGATCGATCGAAACGCCTCCCTAGTACCGGCACATCTCGATAATACCTACGAACTTCCGTATGTGATGGACGGTTCCTGATTCCGATGATGTCCTGCTAGTTTCCGCTGATAGTCATCGTTGTAATGATAGGATACGTTTATCTCTAACAATCCTCGTAGCATCGACATCCAATGACGCTTGTCAATTCCTCCCGACGATTCCAAAATGGTACGGCGCACGTTTCGCGATGCCATCTCGTTAAAATGTAATTTTTTTAAATAAATATCGAAGAAATTGTTCGGCAGTTTCGTTTCGTAGTCGTCGACATTATTTTTCGTGATTAGCGGCTAAATGATGCTGAAGTCTCGATTCAGAAAAGGTCAAAGCGCTTAATTACTGGCCAATCCAATCGCCCAAAAATGTGACTCCGAAAATTATGAAAATCGGCGATTTTTGTTTTTATGAAACTCAATTAGAAGGAAAATGCAAATTTCAAAATGAAACATCGAAAAATAAACTTGGCAAGTCCTTGAAATTACAAAAGATTCGCAACATTTTGAAAAAATTCAGAAAAATTATAAATTCTGATGCGAAAATGTTTTTTTTAAATAAGAAGTTATGAAACTTTTGATTTTGGACCAGCATGTTAACTGTAAACATGATGCTGAAGTTTGCAACGTTGGAATGCATCGAAAAATATTCAATTTTATTGAAAATTCGTTCAATTTTCAATGTCATCCAAATTTTTCGAGCCCATTTGCTTTTTGAATGGCAAAAATTGATCATTTTATCATCGTAATTACATTCTGCATTTGAATAATCATTTTTTTCAAAGAAAAATGAATTTTGTTGCACTCCAACGATGGAAATTTCAGAGTCATTTAAGAAATAGTGAAAAAATTGGCGATCGTGGTCTTTGAAGATTTCAGACGTTTAGGAAAATGTTTGAAACTCTTTTTTTTCTTCGATATTTTGAAAAATATTGAATTTTATTGAAGATTCGTTCAATTTTTAATGCTATCCAAATTTTTCGAGCCCATTTGCTTTTCGAATGGCAAAAATTGATCATTTCATCATCCTAATTACAATCTGCATTTGAATAATTATTTTTGTCAAAGATAAAAATGAATTTCGTTGCATTCTTCAGAGTCATCGACAAGAACTAAACTTTACGGTTGCAAATTGCTTTGAAGTTTCAAACGATTCGCCGCTCTCGGTGTAGCCTGATTCGGTGTCGTCACTAATTAGGTCAGTGGACACTGGACGTTGGCCAAACAATAAAAAAGCGCGTTCAGAGCCAAAATGGTACGAATGAGTGAAATAAATCTTGGAATGTATCGAACATGACTCGTTTTATTTCTGGTTCTTTCACGTATTCCACGATATGTTCGGAGCATGTGTTGCACGCATTATGATCAGTCTAGCGAGCGGGTTCGGTGTAGCAGACGGAAAAGGCTGCTATTACAAACGTCTTTGCTCATTAAGGTATTCCACATGCGATTTCTCGCGTACCTAACACGACGTTTATACGCGACGAGGACGTAAGATCGCGCGTGCTCTCTCTCTCTCTTTTTCTACCAACCGACGACGATCCATCACGTGCGTGAATTCCAGCGTCGCGATAAAGATACGGGAGCGATGTCGCTCCGCTCTGTATCGAGCAAAAGCGCCCGGTAGGAGGCCTAGGCGCGCGTTTCAAACAAGCAAAACTTCTTTTTCTCTTGCCGCGCACACACACCGCCGCGTCGTCAATTAATGCTGCAATGATTGCGAGATCGCTCGCGACAAGTTGGTTCGCGCGCTTCGCTATAAATCCCATACAAGAGAAACGGATCGTTGAATAATAAATCAATTGACCATTTTCCCTCCCTCCCGCCTGGTTTTTTTTTACGCGATTCGCAAAGAACCGTTTGCAGGTATTCATCAATTTAATATCATGGCATTGCGCATCGAGACCTCTGTAATCAAAGCGCACGCTTCTTCGCCTCATCCTCAACGTTTTTTTTATTTTCTTCCTTTTTTTTCACATTCTCTGCCCACCCCGCGATCCCCTGCAGCAGTCTCGCTCACTCTGTTATTAGAACAACTGCCTGCGCTTCTCCAACCTGATGCAAAGTACACCCGATGAATAATCAGGGTAGCTCGGTAGCTCTCGAGCAAATTTTACCCTGGAGCTCTTTACCTCAGAGATTTATGAACGCCGACGGCTTTCCTATCCCCCATTCACACTCTTGTACGTCTCTCCGCTCCACCTTGTCTTTCTGCCATCCATGGACCACCCCACAGCGCACCGTCCAATGCCTGTCATTTTTTTTCAACTCCTGAACGAAACGACGCACTATTTTGCATAATTTTGGGTTCCTGTCTCTCAATTTTGTTTGCAAAGTCACAAATTGTCTACTTTGTCGTTAGCAACCAATACTCGAGGGAATTTTGAAAAATTGACATTCACGGACCTTCCAAGTTTTTGGCCTTTGAATCAGGATCGAATTTCCGGCAGCTCGACAAAGATGTTTCAATGAATTAAAATGTTTTTCATTTTTTAGAGAGTCTGAGTGACTCGAGCTCCAGTTTAGAGGGACTAGTTCATACTTATGTCCGAGTATAGTTCAAAGAGAAGTGAATACACGAAGGAGGTCGAGCTAACGGCTATTGGTCGCTGGCGGTACCAGTGAGAGCCAATAGCCCGCTGGTTACGGTTTCTCTCACCTTCACGATCGTCGATACATGGACCCGTGCGGGTCCATCGCGTTTGCACCTCCTCCCTGTTCTTATCGACATTCGCCTCCTTCGTCAGCCTCTTTCCTGCTTCCTCTCTCTCGCCCTTCTCCCTGCTTTTTCCTCGTTTCTTGATCCTCTTCGCGTGCTGATCCGGTCAGCTCTTTCGCCAGCCCCCGCGCCGTCCTCGTCGCTACATACATTTGTAAGTCTCTCTCTCGCTTTTTACTCTGGATCTTGCAGAGAGATGCGAGATTCTCGCTCGCTCGCTCGCTCATTGTTTGGAAATGTGCTCTCTCCCGCTGATCGCGCCCTGATAGAGAAAAGCAACGCGCACCGCGACTCTCCACCGCTCGCGGTTCCCGTTTTATTTCTCACTTTTATTATTTCCTCTTCTTGTTCTTTACTATGCAAATTTTTTCTCTTCAATTCGTTTTGTTTTTGCTTTTTTCAATCGTGTTTCTTAAAACTCCGTGTACGCGCCTTCCCCGGCAAATCTTTATTCCCTTTTACTTCGTTATTCTTATTACTTTTCTCTTTTTTCCCAACAGAGAGCATCGCATCCTTGCGCTCTCTTCTCCGCTTTACTCACTCTGCTCACTCCATCCCCCTGTCTCAGCATTTGCTTGTACGCAATCTGTTCACTTCCAAGACGGATACTCGGCTACTTTTTCGCGGCTCGCGCGACACAACTTCTCCCCCGATGCTGTGGCTATGAGCCGTTTCATGCGGCATTAGCCAGTTGCACAAAAACATTTCGGAGGAAACGAAACCATTTGCGCGTCATTTTCCAACTCCGGGACCAAAATTTTGCACTCAATGCCATTTCCAACGAAATTCCGGGTCAATTTCACGCAGATCTGTAAAACTTTGTGAGAATCGAAAAATTTTATTCCAAAAAATCGTAAATTAATTCACGATTTTAATCTCTCTCGAAATCTTCCTAAGTCAACCAAGTTTTACTCCATATTTTCCAAGTCGAAAGTCACTCGATTCAACATTGGCTTTACGCAAATTTCTTGCCCTTATGAAATCAGAAAAATATTAAAAA
Source organism: Diadegma fenestrale (assembly GCA_037043255.1). Classification (NCBI taxonomy): domain Eukaryota; kingdom Metazoa; phylum Arthropoda; class Insecta; order Hymenoptera; family Ichneumonidae; genus Diadegma; species Diadegma fenestrale. The sequence goes on from CM073317.1 coordinate 15,073,118, forward strand.
TACTTCGCGATTAGATAAAACGCGTATTAAAATCTCAATTTATAAAAAAAACTCCAAGGGTTCCGAATCAATAAAAAAATAGTGGGGTCAACGAATGTTTGGAGGAGATATTTCTAGTTAAAATCGACAGAATGCTCGGAAAATCTCATTTTTTAGGAGTTTGGCAACGGATCGCTTGCTAAACGAAAAGCAGATCGTCATTTTTTCTTGGCAATTTCATTTCAATCATTTTTTCAGCATAGATTCATTCATTCGCCTTCTCGAAGAAAATGGAACGGAATTCCCCATAGGAAATGCTTCAAGAATTGCAACTTTTGTACTCTTTTTTGTGAACAATCAATTTTCAATGGTTTTCCACTGTGGCTGAGCACACAGGATTACATCTACTTATCTTGCTGCACCAGCAGACTCATATACAGGTAAACACGCGTGCGTGTTATATGTGAGTGCGCACGTGTGTATAGAGAAGTCTATTCGTTCGTGCCACGTCGAGTACATACAGCAAGTTGTGTTTTATTTCGTAGCTCCGGCAACCTTTTCACAAGAGCCTTAGGAAAAATTTACGGAATTCCGCAGCGAGAAGTTATCCCGTCACTTTTCTGTGTTGAACATCGCCAAAGCCTGCCGTATCTCGTAGGACACACGTGCGGAAACCATGGATTTATTTTCCTTTTCTATATACGCGAATATTTCTTCCGTACGAGTACAATATACTCTGGAGATTTGCTCGTTATGTTCATTTTTCATGGTAGACGTTTTCACGAGTATCCCCATGAATAATACTAATGACGCGTCATCAATTTACTTTCTATTATTTTTACGGATTTACGGCATGCGCTTGAGGATCGACTAACGAATTTTGTTGAAAAAGATGAATATTTTGTTGGATACGTTAAACTAAAAGTTTTTTCGAAAAATCACGAAAATTTTGTCATTCCAGCAAAAAACATTCTGGAAAATCATCGTTTTCGGAAAGTAAATTTTTGTCATTCCAATCGTAAATTTTGCTGACAGTTGCGTTACAATGAAAAATATTGTCGAAATAACGAAAATTTTGAAATGATCCCAAAATATTTAGTTGGCCGTATTCAACAAAATATCGACGTTTTTTTGACAAAATTGAATTTTCAGTGTGGAAAATTGATCAGCTGCGTGCAGGAATTGGGAGTAATTTAGAAACGACGAGAGTTTTTAAAGTTGTGGATTCGCGGCTTGAAAAATCGGTTACACAGCGAGTTTTCGATCGTACAAATTAAGGGAACTCTTGGAATTTCGATTGATCATGGTATTCGGAATGATTTCACGATTAGCGAGAAAGGGATGAAAAAAAATGGCCAATTTTATCCCGCGTGGCTCGCTTAACAAGTCCAGAGGCGTACGAAACGTTTTTTCTTCCCTTTTACACTTTTTCGCTCGTCGTCGATGAAGCCGTGCCCGAGAACGCAACGTTGCGTCGTAGATCTCGCGTCTCTCGTGAGGCTTCCATGAGATAATCAAAGGGCGAGAGCCAGCAAGAGAGAGAGAGAGAGAGAGAGAAAAGTGCGAGATTGAGAGGGAAGACGAAGCGAGGCGCTTTGGGGACGATAACGAGAGACCGCGTGAGTAAATTTGCTGCCATTAGCCCGCGCGAAAATAAAGGACCATCAGGCGCGTGATATTAAATTAGCGAGTGCGGCCGCACGCTTCTTCGTCTTTTCTCTCCTTCACTTTTCCTCTCTCCCTCTCGCTCTCTCATTCTTGTCCCCCAAGCGGCTGAACGTCACCCGAAAGACCGGTTGAAGTGAGAATTTATAAGGACACTCAGCCAACATTATGGAGTCAAATTTGCCATCCGCTGCGCAAAACAAACAAATATTTGAAAAAACGCAAATAATCGATCAGACTCTCGCGATTAATGCCGAATTTCGAAGTTTCTCACATATTTAATGAAATTACGCGGACACTTTCTAACAAAAATATCCCAAAAGCATGAGGCTGAAGTTTGCAACGTTGGAATGCAACGAAAAATTGTTTTTATTGATAATTTGTTCAATTTTATAAAACATGGAAATTTTTCGAGTTTTTATACTTGTTGGGCCGCAAAAATCGATCGTTTAATCATTTTAATGACTTTGTACATTTTTATAAAGAGTTTTGACACAAAATGAATGAATTTCGTTGCATCGCAACGTTGCAAACTTCCACGTCATTCCAAAAGCTGTAGATCGGATTTAGAATCAATTTCCCTCACTCATTCTCAATATTCTGGAGACAAACAACGATCATATGTTGAATTTTTACTCAAGGAGAAAAAGGACATTAAAGGATCCTGAAAAATGTATTTTTTATTAACTGTTTTGATAAATAATTCGGTCGATCCAATTTTTCCAGTCAATTTCGTTTTCCCATGGCAAAGAAATTTTCCCAAATTCTCGCTGGCAAAAACTGTACGAAAATTTTGCGTTTTCCTTAAATAATGATCAATTTTCGTTTTTTTCCCACGAAGCGACTGCGATAACGTAATTTTGCGATACTAAAGTTTGCATCGATCGAATAAAACGAAAAATAAATTTGTTTTATTCATTATTTTGATAATTGTCGCGACAGTTTCGATTTTTCTGATAAATTCTCGCTCTATTATAAAAAATGATCAATTTTCGTGTGCGGAACGCGATGCAGACTCCGAAATCCTGATTTCGCGATACTGTCATCGCAGCAGCGAAAGTTCCTTGCAAGCGATTCGATTCCATGCTCGCGTTTACAAACTTTGATAGACACCGGTAAGAATGGCAGGAAAAAAATGGTCATCGCAAGCGAAACAGATCATAATATCGGAGCAACAAGATCTGCTGGTTGCGGTTTACAGACTCCGAGCAGGAAATAGTTGCTGCGAGGATGCTTCGAGCCTCGGTGAATCTCGGTACATCCCACTTTTGCCTTCCTCCTGAAATATTCTCCATCTCATTCCTCCCACAAGTTTCTATCTGATCTCGTTATTCTCTTTTCTCTCACTCGCTCGCTCTATCTCTCGTGTGTGTGTGTGTTTTTTTGTCCGGTTGCATTACCACGAGAGACGCACGTTAGATGCAACAGTCGAGATATCGCGAGATACACGAACCTTTCGCTCGGAGACTCTTACTCGTCGTCGTTCTCCACGTCGTCGTCGTAACTTAATTAATTATTTAACATCGGCAGCCCGAGATCTCAGCAGTCTGAATTGCTATACCCGCCGCGTTCGTGTCTCACCGGGAAATCTAACCAACGAGTCTCTCTACGCGTATCTTCTCTATACATATATACATGTTTTTATATTTTTTGCTCTCAATTTATCCTCGTCGATTCTATAAGTGCTGTATCGCCGTAAACGCGAACCCAGTCAACACCATTTCTCGATAAATCAGGATCCTTCGAGAAATTACTCAACGAGATCATTTCGCGAGCTCTCGCATCCACGTGCGAGACCATTACTTATAATTAACCCTCAAACGATAACGATGCTGGGTCATTTGTGTCCGGGCTCGTCTCTCGTAAAAACTGCCAGTGCGTGATTTTGCATGAAATTATTATTGAATTTTTTCCTCGGATGATACGAAATATCGAAATTTTGTTAAGGATCCAAAAAAGGCTCGTGATTTTTTTTCAAAACTTGAAAAATTCTTAAAGCACCGAAAGAGACGAACGAGTTTTTTTTTTTTTTGACGAACTTGGCGAAATTTTGGAATCTCGAAATAAAAAGGCGCCGAATTCGCAAATCCGCAGAACTGAAGTGTCGGAAATAATCGAAAAATATTCGATTTTATCAATTATTCGTTAAATTTCCAATGTCATACAAATTTTTCGACCTGATATACTTTTCGAGTGGGAAAATCGATCATTTTATCATCGTGATTACATTTTGCACTTGAATAATTATTTTTGCCAAAGATAAAAGAAAAATTTCGTTGCATTCCAACGATGCAAACTTCAGAGTCATCGACGCGAGCAGGATTTTTCCTAATTTTCTGTGAATTTTTCGTTCAATTTCGAAAACCATAACGATTTTAGTTTTTTACCCTTAAAATAAATCGTTTTATCGTCCTGACCAAATATTGAATAAAAATCTCAAGCTCTACTCAAGAAAAAACGGAATTTCGTTGAATTCCAACGATGCAAACTTCAGAGTCATCAATTAATAAGCAGTGAACAAGAAAAACGAAGATTATGGATGAAAAAGTGAAAGTAGGAAAAAAAAGGTTAATACGTCTTGATACGTCGAGCATTGCAAGAAACAATGGTGGCGCTTTTGTTCGGTGCAAAATGTGTGCAAGCTTATAAAATGCTGAGAGCACCGGTGGGCAGTAAAGTGGCGGAGTCAAAGGGAGAGCGTAATCATGATTTTGGTGTTGTAGCAAAAGACAAGGCGTAAAAGGGTTGGGTCCCTGTAGGAACAGAGAGAGAGAGAGAGAGTGCAAGAAGATAAAAAAGGAGGAGGAAAAGCGAGAATATAATAATCTTTGTCTTTTTCTTTTCTTTTTCGTCTTTTTCTCTCGCAGGTAAAACAAACGCACGCACACTGCGATAGAGACTGATAGAAATAGCTCAAGGTATGTGTACACAAGCAGGCACAGTTTTCGCGCTAGTTTAGCTAGAAGCTCGAGCACCAACGACGTCGGGGGCGAGAGCGTGGCGTGATAACCCTTTCGTTATCGGAGCCGCGTGGACGGGGGGGAGAGCGCGAGAGAGTAAAAGAGAAAAGGTGTACATAGAGAAAAGCGGGGGGGGGGGGGGGAGGGTTGCGAGAGCGAAGCTTAGGTGATCCCAGACCCAGATTACGACACGATTCCTGATAACTCGGGCTCGCACACTCCACGTTATAATACAACCGAGTATACTAACGCTCAACACAAGGCTAGAGAGGGGCAGTTTGGGGGGTAGGGGCTTGTAGGAGCAGAGCGACTGACGCCGCGATAGTGCCGACCAGTACCGCAGTTACCAGCAACAGCACCGAGCCCTCTTTCCCCTAAAGAAATAGTGTGTACTGATTTCTGGTATGCGAGAAAGAAAGAGGAAACGAAAGCCAATATACCAACCACCCTTGCCTGGCGACCCCGTTACGTACGTTTTATTCCTACGCCAAATACAGCCGACGTGTTCTGCCTCGTGGCAAACTCGTTTGCGACCGAATGAATGGAAAAAACTTCATGTAAATCAAGAGAAAGTGAGGCAACAAGAAAAGGGATGAAATGTTGCTTATTGGGTAGGGTTGTCCAACGAGGACCAACTCGCACACTTTTGGCTATAGAGAGGGTTGACATTAATAGGGTATCAATTATGGAGGCACAAACGATGAGTTGGCCCGATTTTTTCATTAATTGGTTGACTGCCCAGTGACACGCTTCACTACAGAATGAATCACCATGCACAGGTGTTTGTGGCTCTAATCCCCATCACCAACAATGCATTTTTATCAATACAAGTTCTACAGATTCCCACGTATCTTTGCACCTGCCTGACTTTCAATTGCTGCTTCCTTACCGAATAGTAAATTCGACAATTACACGTGTCGAAATCATTTATTCAGACTTCCGGACAAGCGATGACGAGCAATCCATATTTCCAAAGTTGTAATTGTAGATTGGAGCGTTTCCGGAATGCAAACGCGACAATTAGTCCACGTCAGTCCGATTACCAGACTGTGTGGAATTTCCACTTGGATGGGAAAAGGCAGACGGAGAGTCAAGATCGAGTATCCGGAATATCTCGTGCTAAATCCCTGGGATGTCGTTGTCCAAAAGAGCACGAGCAGAGCAAAGACGCGATAGCTCGGGCAAGAGAAATGAGATACTGGAATGGCCATCGCCTTGTTTCATTTCAATACTGCGCCAGAACATACTAAGGCGCGCACGTAGAGCAATAAGTATATGTATATAATAGATATCCTTCATCTGGTATACATTTGGACGCCGAGGTGTGTATGCCTGCCGCTACATTGCCAGCATGTTCCGGGAGCGAGAATCCTCGGAGAGGGTTTTGTGGTGAGAAGCCCAATTCCATCTCACTCTCTCTTCTTCTCTCCAAAGCTGGACCCCAACGATAACGCCTGCCAACCCACCTATCTTGGCCCCTGCAGGCTTTATTATAAACCCCCGCCGCTGCCCTAGACGAACCTCCGGTGACTACCAAAGCTTCGCTGCTCTATCTCTCTTTCCCTTTCCTCGTCTTTCTTCAATCCTTTGCGCAGACACACACGCAGCACACATTTATTTACAGCTACATGAAATCTAGACAGCTTTTCACAATGTATGATGTTTCTTGCCTTAAATCCGGGTCTCCAATCCCTGAGCTTTCGGTCACGCAGCACGACAGAGAGTTGAAGAAAAAGGCACAGAAATGACAGTTTTACTGATGTCGAATGGGTTGAGATTGAAATTTTATTGGAGTGAAAATTCTCGCTGAATCGAGCGCTATGCACAAACGAGAAAAAACGTTTCGTAAGCCTCGGGACTTGTTAAGCGAGCCACGCGGGGATAAAATTGGCCATTTTTCTTCATCCCTTTCTCGCTAATCGTGAAATCATTCCGAGCACCATGATCAATCGAAATTCCAAGAGTTCCCTTAATTTGTACGATCGAAAACTCGCTGTGTAACCGATTTTTCAAGCCGCGAATCCACAACTTTAAAAACTCTCGTCGTTTCTAAATCACTCCCAATTCCTGCACGCAGCTGATCAATTTTCCACACTGAAAATTCAATTTTGTCAAAAAAACGTCGATATTTTGTTGAATACGGCCAACTAAATATTTTGGGATGATTTCAAAATTTTTGTTATTTCGACAATATTTTTCATTGTAACGGAACGGTCAGCAAAATTTACCGTTGGAATGACAAAAATTTACTTTCCGAAAAGATTTTCCAGAATTTTTTTTTCTGGAATGACAAAATTTTCGAAAAAACTTTTAGTTTAACGTATCCAACAAAATATCCATCTTTTTCAACAAAATTTACTTTTCCGCGCTGAATCGAGGATTTGGAAGTTTGCAACGTTGAGATTTAACGAAAAACATTTTGTCTATTGATTATTTATTGAATTTTGACAATCGTGGCAATTTTTCGAGTCGATTGAGTCGTTTTATCGGCCGGACCGAATATTGAATAATAATTATTGGCTCTGCTGAAGAAGCAACAGAATTTCGTTGCATTCCAACGATGTAAACTTCAGGATCATGAAAGATTTAGCAAAATAGAGAAAGATCGTGCAAGTTTAGGTGTTACGAGCGTGCGCGCGTTCTCGTTGATGTTTCTGCCTATAAAATCTGTTCTCGGTGCTGCGAGATGACTGCAGTGTGTTGTGGTGGGAGTTTTTTTATCGTGATCCTGTCTCGCGCGCGGCTCAGCTCCTCATTAGCCCGTTGGGTCATCAATCACTCTCGTAGGTCGGAGGCTCGCGCGAGCCCTCATGGGCCTTCAAGACCACCGACTCATCGTCTTCGCCCGGTTTCGTGGTCCTTTCAGCACCAGCAACATTTCGTTCTGCCAGGCTGAACGAATCGTTTTTGGTACATACGCGTCGCTCAGCCTCCAAGGCGCGTGCAAGTGTGTAAAATCTCAACGTATCGTATACATACAGAATGACGTAACAAATGTGTATGGAAGGCTCGCCAGCATGTGGTTCACGCGGAGCAAAAACCTCTGGGTGTCCAAATATTTGGACCGCGGCCTCTTCTCTTGTTTCTTCTGGCTCCTCCTCATTCTTTCCACCCTCTTTTCCTCTCTTATTCCTTTTATCCTTCTGCTCCTCCTTCTCCTGATTCTTCGCATTGATTTTCGGAACTTGGACGCTATTTCTTTTTAACAAGAGATTTCTTCGCCTTGATTCCTCCCTGTTTCCTTCTTTCTCCTCGCGGATTCTCCTCGTCATTTTCTCTCTCTTGTTTCTTTATATTCCTATACGGTATTTATCTTTGCTCTTTCAAAGCGAGTTTCCCTCGACTTGCAAGCGGACAAGACGAGTCCAGAGAGTGCAACAACAGTCACTGCGAGAGCAAGAAAGAGCGAGAAAGGCTAAAGGGGATACCGATCAATCGCGATAAAAGACCAAGAAGAGAAAGAAGCCTGTGTAGAGTATATAAGGTCGTTAGGGAGAAGAAACTCCGGCGTGCCTGATGATAGATAAAAATTAGGATACCTCCTCCCTCTCCCCCTTTCTCCCTCCCCGCATGTGTGTATTTTTATAATCGATCTTTCTGTTCTTCGCTCGCGTTAACGACACGTCCAATGATATAATTATCCAGGCTCTTCCTCCAGGCTCGTCGTGCTTTCGTCTCCGATCACCCAGTTCGATACTATCGAGATTATGACAATTTTTATTATCTCGTTTCCAATTTTACGATCCTCAAGTTTCCATCGTTGCAATGCAACGAAATTCTGTTATTTTTTCAGCAGAGCCAATAATTATTATTCAATATTTGGTCCGGCCAATAAAACGACTCGATCGACTCTAAAAATTGCATGACGTTGAAGTTTGCATCGTTGGAATGCAACGAAATTCATTCATTTCGTGGCAAAACTCTTGATAAAAATGTACAATGTTTTTACAATAATAAAACGATCGATTTTTGCGGCCCAACTCGAAAAATTTCGATGTTTTAGAAAATTGAACAAATTGTCAATAAAAATAAGGATTTTTCGTTGCATTCCAACGTTGCGAACTTCAGCCACACAAAATTGCAACGATTTTCAAAATTCGATAAATAATCGATAGAAAAAAAATGTTTTTCGTTGAATCTCAACGTTGCAAACTTCAGAGTCATTCCAATATTGTGAAATAAATTGCTGTGGGTAATATTGGAGTTTTTATCGATTTCGTCGTTGCCTCAAATACAAGGGAAAAAATATCAATAAATGGAGCGATAGTGCATGAGTGCGAAAAATGATTTATCGATGAAATCGGATTCCCCTGAGTCTTATGAAGCCTCCAACCAATCCTTCCAGTTCGATACGATCGAGATTACGAGAAATCGTTAAAAAAACATGGTGACTTACCAAAAATCTTGACAATTTTCGTGAATGCAACGAAATTCTGTTATTTCTTCAGCAGAGCCAATAATTATTGTTCAATATTCGGTCCGGCCAATAAAATGACTCAATCGACTCGAAAAATTGCAACGATTTTCAAAATTCAATAAATAATCGATAGAAAAAATGTTTTTCGTTGAATCTCAACGTTGAAAACATCAGAGTCATTGCAATATTGTGAAATAAATTGCTGTGGGTAATATTGGAGTTTTCATCGGTTTCGTCGTTGCCTCAAATACAAGGGAAAAAATATCAATAAATGGAGCGATAGTGCATGAGTGCGAAAAATGATTTATCGATGAAATCGGATTCCCCTGAGTCTTATGAAGCCTCCAACGAATCCTTCCAGTTGACTCGTTCCCTCTACTCCCAACAGAGTGTGCTCTCCCGCGTACAGTCCGGTTAATCTTAGGTCGGGACTCTCCTATAGCTCGATATTGTTTAACTTGCCTCGTTATCGCTAGATGCACTCTCTACAGCAATCTCTCTCGCTCTCGTTGTTCCCTCTCAAGGGAGGAAGATAGCGCTCGAGTACTGGAGAAGCGCGTGTTCAATATCTTTACCTCACTCTCTTCCTCTCGCGTGGCCCTTTCTCCGTCTTCGTCGTCTCGGCTTGCATCATGAGCGAGCGAGAGACAAAATCGTGGCTGAAGAAGGGTGGAAGGGGTTGCAAGCCACTTGGAAGGGAGCTGCATCCAGCTGATAACGCCTCCTGGACTGATAAGGCAACCGTCCAGGCTCTCATCCTACGAGAACGACCCTCCGACCTCATACTCGCTTTTCGCATACACTCTCTTAGCTCCGCAACCCCTTTCGGGCCATCCACTTGCTCCCTGCTCCCGCCAGCATCGTGCAACATCAAGAATTCCCACCGCGACAGCCACTTTTCAGGGCATCAAAATTTCACTCAACCTCGTCTTGTTTCCAAGACACAAAAAACGCATTTTCGTCTCGAAAAATGAATAATCAGGAAATTTACACTAAAATTTGCTTCAAGTTTCTTGCGCGCGATTGGAATGAGATCGCCCAGCGAAATATGAGCAGAAAGAGACGAAGAAAAAAATTGATGGCTACAAGAGAAACGTCTGGGTATGAGTTCATTTTAACATTTCCACATATACATGTATATATTTTGACGTCGCCACCTCCTCGATAAGCCACGAGAGTCTCTCTGCTTCGCTATCTTTCGCCCTGGCCTCAGCATAATGCGTTCGTTGTGCGTTCACCGGGCGCCCGCGCGCCTCGCCTACCACATCAGGGCCGATGTCCGAAGATAGCGCGCGTGTCTCACGAGAGTACAGTAATAAACGCGCGCGCGCGCGAGTTCTTTTCTCCATATCGTTTTTTCCTCTCCTTTCTCACTCGTTATTCAGCGTGTACTTGAGATCCATGTTTTTTACTTCTCGCCATCCATCCAAGAGGCTCAAGCCATTTAGTACAAAGTCGAAGAGAAAAAATTGATCGGAAAGCGGAGCTTCGAGCGTCTGCGTCCAAGAGAATTGGAATTTTGAGCAAAAAATGATGAAAATTTGAAATTTCATCCTTAAAAACGAGACTCTCGATGAAAAAACGTCCCGAGTCGAGATTTTCGAGACGTTCGCGTCTTTACAAGTACGCCAGTGCGTAATTAATCGTCTGTAATTACCAACCGGTTCTCGCGATTGTCGTTTCACGCTTCCCCGAACTGTTTGGCCGAGGCAGGCCGGGGCAATGCCAGAGGAAAGAGGATTAAGTACATCGCGTATAACTTTACACACGCATTCTCGACGGAGTGCCACACGAGAGCCCGCGGATCTCTCGCGTTTTTACAAAAAGCATAAGCATAAAGCATCCGAGTCTCCACTCTCGGGGGACCAAAAAATAACGCGAGAATCGCAACGAGCACGAGGGAGACGCCAAGAAAGATATCGAACTATCGGGAATAATTACTCCTCGCACTATCGGCGTCGGTTCTTCGATATCCTGGTAAAAGAGAGGGTGGAACACACTCGCACGCACCCAGACACTCCGCTCTTTGTGTATATTTGTGTATTCTTCGATATTGGAAAGTTGTGGTGATGAGAATAAGGAACGAGAGAGGAAAAAGCGATCAGACACACTCAGCCAACCCGGCAGACCCAATGACAGAGATGAAACGAAGAAAAACTGCCCCGCAGACAAGCAGGCAGACTGAGAGGGCAAACCTTCCCAGAGAATCCAGGGATAAGTAAGCATAAGTGACTTTGCCACACTATACGCTATTTGCCCGCTGCCCGATATACCACAGCCTCTCGCTCTCGCTTCCAAGAATCAGTATTTATTGTGACGCCCGATGAGATAGCGCTCACGTTATTTTGTACCAAAGACTCTATACGCTATGGGCCTTTCCACCCCGATTCACTCGTCCGCAATCTTTTTCTTCAGCTTCTTCAAACTCTTTTCACTCTCCACCATTTTTCTACTCATTTTTCCAACCCCTCTTTTCTCCATTTTTCGTACTTGTACATTTTTCTTAATCCTCGAATCACTCGATCTTGAGATTAAGGAAATTTATCAATTTTTTCGAAACTCTTATCGAATTTCGCACGTTTTGGTACGAAACATTCAGATCACGAAATTCTTTTCTATCTTTAGCGAGAGTAATAATTGAAGAATGTAATTAGAACGATAAAATGATCGATTTTAAGCCCCAAAAAGCATCGAATGCATCGAAATGCATCGAAAAATATTGAATTTTATTGAAGATTCGTTCAATTTTCAATGTCATCCAAATTTTTCGAGCCAATATGCGTTTTGAATGGCAAAAATGGATCATTTTATCATCCTAATTACAATCTGCATTTGAATAATTATTTTTGTCAAAGATAAAAATGAATTTCGTTGCATCCCAACGATGCAAACTTCAGAGTCATAAATTTTGAATATATTTCCGTGGAAAAATGAGAATGAAACTTGAATTCTCAACTTTTTGGGTTCGTGCGATTTTTACGGTGAATAAATTTTGTGAAAAATCTGACCGCGACACGTTATTTGGAGTAGCGGAAAATGTTTTCTTGATAATTATCGAAGATGTAGCGAAAATTTAAAAAACTAATGAAAAATTCGATTTAAAAAAATTGTTTTAGGCCGGAGGAGCATGCGGGAAAAAGTTTTTGAATTTATTTTATTTACTGATTGGCCAATATGCTTTTTAAATGGCAAAAATGGATCATTTTATCATCCTAATTACAATCTGCATTTGAATAATTATTTTTGTCAAAGATAAAAATGAATTTCGTTGCATTCCAACGATGCAAACTTCAGAGTCATACGAAATCAGATATTTTCGTTGTATTCCAACGTTGCAAACTTCAGCGTCATTTAGAAATTTCTCTCAACCCTCTGGACAACCCCTCAATCCTCTCGTCCGCTTCTTGTCTCGATATTTATACTCGTTTCGCTCACTTTTCCCAAAAGCTCTTTGATATCTTGTCTCCGGACTCGTAAAGCGACTAAAAGGCTTTGGGATTCTTTCGTTAAGCCCATATAAATATGGATATCGTGGCAAATTTTTTGTATAACTATATCCCACGTGGCGATAGGTAAAGTCTCAGTTTTTTTTTTTTTTAACTCACCTTCGTATTATTCATTTTATTATGGTCCATGATATTCCTAAATGAATTTTTTTTTGCTCGTACGTGGTTTGGGCTGCGTCGAAACGTTGAGCGATGCTCTGGCTCGCGAGTTCTTTGCCATCGAGAGATCGAAACTTGGATGATCGAGATGATAGACAAATAAGCGTGAAAAACAGGCGTCGTCGATCCAATGCCTTGATTTCTTACACGTACACAATATTTTTACGTTTCCATGTGATGCGTGTGTATACGATCAGGAAATGCCAGACGTGCCCAAAGTTTGGTCGATCGAGCTGATTCGAGAACGTTTTGTAGCATCACCATCGCGTACTCTATACGCAAGTTTCATAATCTCTGACTCATCGAAGATACAAAACACGTCATTGCCTAGCGTGAGATTCGGTTTAAATGATTTTGTGTGTCACGGTGAAAGGTGGAATATGAGTGTCCAATTATATTTCAATTAACAGTCAGCAGCATCTCGTTCGAAAATCGTTGATTCACATCTCGTTTTATTACAATCGACATTTAACTTATTCATTCGGAGTATGATAACGAGGATTCAGTCTTTTGTACATGGTTTTCATTTTCTTAAGGAGGTTCCTCTAGTAGAGCGATAATTAGATTAAAATCTGAAAACAAAAAATGTTGTTATTTAAGCAGGAAACTTTAAATTTTACTCCATATTTTTCAAGTCGAAAGTCACTTGATTCAACATTGGCTTTACGCAAATTTCTTACTCTTATGAAATCAGAAAAATATTAAAAATACTTCGCGATTAGATAAAACGCGTATTAAAATCTCAATTTATAAAAAAACCTCCAAGGGTTCCGAATCAATAAAAAAATAGTGGGGTCAACGAATGTTTGGAGGAGATATTTCTAGTTAAAATCGACAGAATGCTCGAAACATCTCATTTTTTAGGAGTTTGGCAACGAATCGCTTGCTAAACGAAAAGCAGATCGTCATTTTTTCTCGGGAATTGTGCTTCACTTCATTCGTTATTCCCTGCGCCATAACGGAACCTCCTTAAGGTCGACGATCAAATTATTTTAACGTGTTTTCTGAAAAGCTGATAAAAAAACGTGGAATATTGACGCAATTTTGTCTCGATGGCTCATTTTTCAGAAAACTGGAACCAAGTCTCCAAAATTCTCTTGATTGTCAGGAAATGAGTTTCAGATTCCGGATCGACGCCGAAGCCTGCTCAGACGCACATGCAGCTCCTCTTAAACATTCCTCGTCACAATCCCTATACGTATGAATATTAATCATTGAATAACATTAAAAATGGATATAAAAATACGAAAGGATAGATGATTAAAGAGAAATGAGAGGAAAAGAGAATAAGCGATAGTGTGTGTGTGTGTGTTTGGCGAGCAGCACAGCAGAGAGTACGCGGGTTCTCGTCCGCGAGAGCCAAGAGAGGAGAAAGCTTTTTCGTAGATAAGGCACCGATTATGATCCCTGGGCTGGTTAAAGTCGAAGTTTTTACGATAGATAACGCCTCGGCCTGGGCTACCCACGTGAATGGCTTGCCCGGCGAGATAAGCTCGGCAGCAGACTGAGACGAACGAGAGAGCGCGAGGGAGAAAGATATGGAAACAGAAGAAAATAAAAAGACAAGATTTGAGAAAAAGCGAGCGAGAGAGAGAGAGAGAAACAAAGAAAAAGAGACGAAAGACCTCCGCGTTGCTGCTGTTGATGCTGCCTGCACTCTCATATCATTCCTCGTTCTCTTTCCCGTACACTATCGCGACATTATTATCCCTCGTCTATCGGCTCTAAGTGCATCAGTGCCTTTTTCTCTTGAGCCTCCTCTCCACGCACGAATATTTATCTCGTTTCTTTGCCCTCGCTCTCTCTCTCATATTTTCCTCCCTTTTAATCTTTATCTGTATCCTCAAGACCCGACGCACAAATACTTCAAAATCCTGCTCGATGACGACTAACGAGAAACATCTTTCCAGACGATTCTCTTTTGCTCTCTCCGCGTCTCCATGTCGCTTTACATTTCTCCAAATCTTTTGAAAGCGCCGAGAAATCCTAAACGTTGGAAATTTATTCTCTCCTTCCCCCAGCCCCTCCTCCAAACATCTCAATCTTCGATGACTCCGAAGTTTGCATCGTTGGAATGCAACGAAATTCATTTTTATCTTTGACAAAAATAATTATTCAAATGCAGATTGTAATTACGATGATAAAATGTTCCATTTTTGCCATTCGAAAAGCATATCGGCTCGAAAAATTTGGATCACATTGAAAATTGGACGAATTTTCAATAAAATTCAATTTTTTTCGATGTATTCCAACGTTGCAAAGTTCAGCATCATCAATCTTCGCGCATTTCTTCCCTCATTCTCGTTACACACGCTCGTGCATGCTGCAGTCAAAATATTAATTGCCCCACAAGTTTGTGCGAAGAAAAATTTAAAAAAACATTCTTTGCGGTCCAGAAATTCTTTTTACTCTCCTGGGGATAAAATTTATACGATTTTTTTTTTTGCTACAAAAAGTAATTTCCGGGGAAAAATCGTTTCATTTCACACAAGAAAAACCTAAACACACGTGTACAAAGTGTCCAACGTGCATCGCGAGACCATAAACACTGTATAAAAGGCTCCGAAGGCACGTATTCGAAATATAAACCCGATGAGCTTCATGATCGCGTCAACGCACGACGACGCAGTGCACGGAGAATTGTCAAGAAAGGTTATAGCAGCTTGCGCAAGAATATTATCCCTTTATGTACCTCGTACAGTGTGGCGCCATACTTTACGCCCACGTTAATGTAATCTTTGACGTATATATACATTATTATTGCCCGCTTCTCCCATTCCTCGCTCTGTGTTCCCGGGCATTCGATCAAGCGAGAGTCTAAATCGACCACGATCGATACGGAGCCTTGTGCATCGTTATTATTATAGGAATTATGGGCACTTGGATGCGTACGGGGGTGCGAAAAACAAGGAGCAATCGGGGAAAGAAAAATTGCGTAAACATACTGGAATCTCAACGTGATTGCCAGCGCTACGACTATAAGAAAACGAGGGCAGCCAAAGGGTCAGTTTTTTCACTCGGTTTTCCTTCGCCATTGTCAAAATGGCAGGAACTTTATGACTCTGAAGTTCGCAACATTATTTTCTATCCATTTTTTATTCAATTTTAAAAAATAACAATTTTCGTACCGATTTTGCGTTTGGATTCTAAGAAAAAAAATCGTTTTATCGTCCAGACCAAATATTGAATCAGAATCTCAATAAAAAACAGAATTTCGTTGCATTCCAACGATGCAAACTTCAACGTCGTGGAACTTTTTGTTTCTTTCTTCATTTTTACACTGAAAGGTCCAATTTACCCGATGCAATTTTTGAAAATCTGAATGATACTAAAGTTCGCAACGTTGGGATCCAACGAAATATTGATTTTCTATCAATTTTTTGCTCAATTTCAAAAATCATAACGATTAAGGGGCCGATTTTTGTTTTTTAGCTTTAAAAAAATCGTTTCATCGTCCTGACCAAATATTGAATAAAAATCTCGAGCCCTACTCAAGAAAAAACGGAATTTTGCATGACTCTGAAGTTTGCATCGTTGGAATGCAACGAAATTCATTTTTATCGTTGACAAAAATAATTATTCAAATGCAGATTGTAATTACGATGATGAAATGATCAATTTTGGCCATTCAAAAAGCACATTGGCCAATCAGTAAACAAAATAAATTCAAAAACTTTTTCCCGCATGCTCGTTCGGCCTAAAACAATTTTTTTTAATCGAATTTTTCATTAGTTTTTCAAATTTTCGCTACATCTTCGATAATTATCATGAAAACATTTTTCGCTACTCCAAATAACGTGTCGCGGTCAGATTTTTCACAAAATTTATTCACCGTAAAAATCTCACGAACCCAAAAAGTTGAGAATTCAAGTTTCATTTTCATTTTTCCACGGAAATATATTCAAAATGTATGACTCTGAAGTTTGCATCGTTGGGATGCAACGAAATTCATTTTTATCTTTGACAAAAATAATTATTCCAATGCAGATTGTAATTAGAATGATAAAATGATCCATTTTTGCCATTCGAAAAGCATATTGGCTCGAAAAATTTGGATGACATTGAAAATTGAACGAATTTTCAATAAAATTGAATATTTTTCGATGCATTCCAACGTTGCAAACTTCAGCATCGTGAAGCTGAAACTTGTGTTGTTTTCTGTGGGAAATGGTAATTCGCGTAGTGAGCAGAGATTTTGCTAATAGAGTCGTTTCGTAATGAAAGACGTTGCTTGTGATTTTAGAGCGCGCATTGAGACGTGACGATCTCTTTTTAACACCTCGGCAGAAAGAGAAGAAATAGCGAGTTCTCTTTCTGGCAAGGAGTCGCGCGGGATATTGTGTCTCGAAGCCCAGAGCCACGTCGGGCAATTATCGCTGAGCTCTCGCGCCGTTGACTCTCTCTTTGGTGCGCATACATTAAACCCTTTTCCGCAGCATCTCTATCTTCGTTTCGCTGATTCTGTTGGTCCGAGCAACGCGATTCTCGCGAGGAGTTTTTTCCACTCGCCTTTTTCTTCCCCTTTCCTTTCTCTCTCTCTCTTTCTCCGCGTTTGTACGTCTCTTAACGCATATCTCGCTCAATCCAGCATCCTCTTTGGCGATTGGCTGTGCCACATACGCGACAACGGGCGAGAAGCCAGAGTACCAAGCGACGACACGACCGGGACACACGAGATTTGGTATCGGGACGCGTACCACACGACGTACGCGACTGTTTCAGAAAGAAAGAGAACGCGAGAAAAAACATTTCGCCCTCTCTCGCTCGCCCTTTAACTAAGACTTTTCTTCTCTCTCTGCATCCTCTCGCGGACTCTCTGGACGTTTTAAGATCCTTATCCTCAGTGGTCCACCCGGGAGTCGACCGAATGAATAATTACCGAGGGACACCCGGCCTTGCAACCAAGAATATACTTATATATGCAGATCCCTCCCCCAGAACTCCTACACTCGCATCTTTTCATCTCATCTCGTCACCCCGCGACCACAACCTTTTTTTCAAATGTTGAAAGAATTATGCAAATATAATCCGCGTTTCTGTTCACATTCATACATCGAAAAGCAAAGCTCGTTGAACGTCGCAACTCACTTTGCATCGTACATTAAAAAAGCTGCACCTTGTGCCCTTTCAATTCACAAACACACGTCGATGGATCTTTGCATCCTGTATTTCCGGTTGCTCCTCGTCACACTTCGATCTCTCTCTCTATCTCGTCCTCCGCACCGATGCCAATTAGCCTCACGATCTTGTATAACCATCGCGACGTCGAATTATCAATCATTTCTCGTATAACCATCGACAGAGTCATTTATATTATTCTACCCCGCGCGCGCGCGCAACATCTTGCACGTCGAGTGCGTGCATTAATGTGCGCGCGGATGCAGTTTCGATCCAAAGGAAAATGCCAATTGAAATCGCGACCTCACTATCTCTGCTGCTACTTTCACGCAGCGCCGTTTCAATATGCACTTGCACGAGCCTCGCGGCCTACACGCTCTTAACGATATCACTGCAAAACGTTCCAAATGCTCCGCATCAATACGATTGTTACACACTCCCTGCCTCATCGCGATAAAAATCAATTAACAACACAATCGTACTTTCTATTCGATATGCTGCATTTTTCTTGGACCAGCTCCATTGTAATATCCCACGATCGAACGATAACACACTCTGAGAAATGGCTACGATCGTTCCTAAGAGAATAAACGCCCGGAAGTTATTTCGTACTTTCGTCTACGTGCAGTCAATGAAGTTGCATTTATTTCATTCAATCTCGATACTAATGTGATCATTTTTGGTCTCGATTGAAACACTGAAAATTCAATTTTGTCAAAAAACGTCGATATTTTGTTGAATACAGCCAACTAAATATTTTGGGATGATTTCAAAATTTTCGTTATTTCGACAATATTTTTCATTGTAACGGAACTGTCAGCAAAATTTACGATTGGAATGACAAAAATTTACTTTCCGAAAACGATTTTCCAGAATGTTTTTTGCCTGAATGACAAAATTTTCGTGATTTTTCGAAAAAAAACGTTCAGTTGAACGTATCCAACAAAATATCCATCTTTTTCAACAGAATTTTCTTTTTAGTGAAGTAAATTCGTTTTAACAGGCTCCGGAAATCCATTCCAAATTTGATCTCAGAAATTTGGCCAAATACGCGGGAATTCTTTACCGGAAATTGGCCGAAACGTGTCCAAATTGGGAGAAAATTATAAAATTATTAATTATTATGTATTTGTGGAAATTTTTTATGGCATTTTCTCTCGCAGTCAAATTTGCCGATCAAAAAAATCATAATTAGGCAAATTCCAGTGATCGTCCGGGTTGAGATTTGATTCGCGCGTCAGGGAAATTGTAGAGAAATGTTTCGTCGTTACTGACTAATCGGTGCAGGGACGAGAAAATGATCAAGTTGGTTGTTGAACGTCGCAGGTCAGCATGAAACACGTGTAGCGTGTGTTTCGATAGTTGTGAAGGCATAAATTCTATGGGGAAACATTGAGATGCTGATGAGAAAAGGGGGAAAGAGTAAAAAGGTTGAATGGGAGGGTGCGAGCAAGAGAAAGGAGAAAAGGAGAGAAAGATGACGAGAGCGCGGATGCTGGGCCGGATCAGATACAGCGTGGAGGAGCAGGACCACGACCGGGCCAGATTCTCGAGATAAGAGAATTTAATAACCTGCTAGGGGGTGATGAGGATCTTGGGGAGGGAAGCACCAGGCTCGGGGGGAGTTGGCGAAGCGATGAGGCGCGCGAGAGACTCGTATAGAGGGCGCCCAGTTTTCACAGTCCCGTGGTGTCGATGTATGGCTTGCCAACGCGAGGACCCCCCGATGCTTGTGAAGAACAAGGGGGCGGGAGGAAAGTGCAATAATATCGAGGAGATATCGATCTTTAATTAGGCACGCAGCGCCGGAATTTTCGATTAGATCTCGACGCTAGAGACGCGACAGAGAGCAGAAATTTTCCCTCTCCCTCTTATTCCTTTCTACATTTTTATTTTTCATCTCGCGTGCTCTCTTTTTCGTTACCTCGATTCCATCGTCTCCCCCACTCCACCGATCCGATCCGATGCTCCTTTTTTTTTATCTCCCTTTTCTATTCATTCGCTAGCGCCTTTGTATTTCCTTTTCATTATTTCTATTAGAGAATGAAAAGAAAACGAAATATCCAACAGATACGCTCGGGATCTCGTTATCTAACGTCCAAACCTGCTGGGCTCGGAATGGAAAAGATCCAAATCTTTGCTCCTGGAACTTGCTCGCGTAGACTCTTATAAAAATATTTCGTATCTGCAATATTTTTTTGAATTTCGACTTTCATTTATTTCTCCGACAATCACGACACTTATTTATTTCTCATATCCCAAAAAAACGAATTTTCGTTAACGACTCAAAACTCTCTTCGCAGCTGTTTTCAAAATTTATAACGGAAAAAAAAAATTCACTTTTTTTCACTTTTCCCGCCGATAATTTTGGATTTTTGCGTGTTCGTCTTTTAATTCTTCAGAACTTGATCGAATAATTCAACGACAGACACGCGATTTCGTGCGTACACGTTGCGTTCAATTAATTTTCGCTGCTTTCCCCTTTCCTCGTGACTTTGTGTCTGCAGTTGGGAAAGAGGCGAGTCAAAGGCGTTTGAGATTCAACTGCGAAAGTGGCGAAGGTGTCGAGAGAAGGAATTGCAACATCTTTCTCTTTCTCTCGAGTCGTTATCGGCGGAGTGTCTCGGTGGTGTCAACGGGCCGTTATCTCTTAATGACTACCCCATCTCGAGGCTTAATCGCGGCGACACGTATAAACCATCCTGTGCCTCTGCATATTCAAAGCATCAATATCTATTTGTTATGTACGTGGATTGTACATGTGGATAAATAAATTAATGGGAAAGTGTGAGATCCACGGCTCATCGTAAGAATGCACGCGCGCCCTGCACTGAAAATTCAATTTTGTCAAAAAACGTCGATATTTTGTTGAATACGGCCAACTAAATATTTTGAGATGATTTCAAAATTTTCGTTATTTCGACAATATTTTTCATTATAACGGAACTGTCAGCAAAATTTACGATTGGAATGACAAAAATTTACTTTCCGAAAACGATTTTCCAGAATATTTTTTGCTGGAATGACAAAATTTTCGTGATTTTTCGAAAAACGTTTAGTTGAACGTTTCCAACAAAATATCCATCTTTTTCAACAAAATTTTCTTTTCAGTGCACGTCTTTGTGTATAGAGTTTCATTAAAAACGTTCCAGTGTTTCTTGAGTGCTGAGCAGAACAAAATGCACGCGCGGATCCACAAAAACAGCCGAACTCGCTGCAAATAAATTTCGTAACGATCCATAAACTGCGAATTTCACTCTGTATACGAGTTTCCATCGCAGTAAAGTTTGTTTTTTTTCCATCGATTGTCATCAAACTTGAATACTTGAATGAAAATTCGCCACAACGAGGGATTTTTGTAATTAAGATTGATACACTGAAAATTCAATTTTGTCAAAAAACGTCGATATTTTGTTGAATACGGCGAACTAAATATTTTGAGATGATTTCAAAATTTTCGTTATTTCGACAATATTTTTCAGTGTAACGAAACTGTCAGCAAAATTTACGATTGGAATGACAAAAATTCACTTTCCGAAAAGATTTTCCAGAATGTTTTTTGCTGGAATGACAAAATTTTCGTGATTTTTTTGAAAAAACGTTTAGTTGAACGTTTCCAACAAAATATCGATCTTTTTCAACAAAATTTTATTTTCATTGTGCCGTTGCTCGTCCCTTTATTTAATATTCCCACGTCGCTAATAGATCGCATCGTTTTTTTTTGGCTGCCGAGCGAGAGAAACGCGAGTGTGATCAACGAAGAAAAGACACGCGAGAAGCCTAATAAGCGTACAGGGAAAAAGCAAAAAAGTGCGAGCAGGCAGGGAACGAGAGAAAAGGAAGAAAAGTCACTGAGAGATATAAATTCGGCACCTGTTCAACATCGTGTTTTCATGCCGAGCCCAAAAGCATATTCATTTCTCTCCTAAGATGGTCAACGATAACGCGCGGGAGGTAAATTTGTCCTAATGTCTCTTTTATTCCCTTGATAAAACGAAGAAACTCAAAGTTACACGTTGGCGTGTCCGCGTCACTTTGTTTCTCGCCCGGCGAATTATTATATGAGCTCACATAAAAAAGACAAATGGTCAGTTGGTCGTTGATGCATGAGACGGAATGCAACTTTGCGCGGGCTCTTCAAATGCCGCGGCAAAAAAATTCGCTGGACCTCTCGCGATCGTTTTTTTCTGCCTCCGCCAACACATTTTTTCGTCGCAGCCAATAACTCCGTCCAGAGCAAGAAAAAAGTGATGCTAAATTTTGTAGGACCGCCCAAATGTGTATTTACAGCAAAAAATAAAATAGAAACAGTCACACTGCACTGTCCACGTGTTGAGTTATGCCTGATACGCCCTATTAAGGCTCCAACTTGGATCCACACTCGTCCCACTGTCCCGGGGTCTTCTTAAGGTCGAGTTTAATGTATCTCGCGTTCTTATAAGCTTCTCGTGATCGGAGACACATATTTACAATGCTTTGGTTGTGTGTGTGCTCCTTGTTACTCTTTCACGACCTGTTCGGCGTGTTACCGCGCGCGCGATCGAATTAAGGCATCCTCTCGTGACTACCACATGCATCTGGCTCGTGAAACGACTTACTCTCCCACTGGCAACAGCAGCATCCAGTTGGACTAACACGTCACATATATTGTTGGATTCGTGACATGAAAAATAAACGAGAAGGGGAAAAAAATGTTTGGTGGGTATAAAATCGTCTCGTGTGTGACGATTCCGAATGACTTGATTCGAAATTGGGCTTTTATTAGCCTCGGAATATGACAGCAGGATTTTTTTCCTCCATCACTTTGCGAGATTCTCCCAGGAGAGTGAGGATTAAGGAGAACGATGGAAAAAATAAACTTATTCATGTTTTTTCAAAGTCCTCGTTGGGCTTAATCCGAGAATTCCAAACTCCGATCGCGTCGTCAAGATCGCTGTGGCAAAGTGCCGAAGATTAGTCCGGCGAGTCAATGAACGCCCCATCTCGTCCTGCTTCTCTATATTATCTACCCGTTTACCTCCTCGTACGTACACACTTCCCTGCGGTCAATTTCTCTCAGAGAACATGATTAAGGATCGACAAGGATCGCTGCCTTTTACCGGCGGGCGTCTCGTCTACACTGAAAATTCAATTTTGTCAAAAAACGTCGATATTTTGTTGAATACGGCCAACTAAATATTTTGGGATCATTTCAAAATTTTCGTTATTTCGACAATATTTTTCATTGTAACGGAACTGTCAGCAAAATTTATGATTGGAATGACAAAAATTTACTTTCCGAAAAGATTTTCCACAATGTTTTTTGCTGGAATGATAAAATTTTCGTGATTTTTCCAACAAAATATCGATCTTTTTCAACAAAATTTTCTTTTCAGTGTAATGCCCCGGCAAAACGTTTTTAATCTTTCGCTCAAACGCGTCGTCGTCCATGGAAATTCAACAATAAACAACTTTTCACGAGTCTGAAGTTTGCATCGTTGGAATGCAACGAAATTCTTTTTTACATTTACTCAAAATAATCAAAATGATCGATTTTTCACGCTCGAAAACATAAAATTTGGATGACATTGAAAATTTAACGAATCAACAATAGAACAAAATATTTTTCGTTGCATTCCAACGTTGCAAACTTCTGCAACATAAATTTTCTTCGTCCGAGCTTAAATCGCATTTGGGACGATGATTCTTCAGACGTTTTGCTGCATTTTTGTGTTTATATCGTTCTTTGCGCTGGTCCCGTTTTTCGGAACATCGTGAATTAGTTATTTGTAATTTTTTGCGATTTTTTTCTTCTGCTATTTTTGATTAACCTCTGGATCATGCTTTTCGGGTCCTTTTCGTCCTGCCACTGGGATTTTACACATTTGGAGGGAAAAAAGCGCAAAATTTGTTGGATTTTTGAATAAAATGTTTTTAAAAACAAGATTTTCGAAAAAAATTGTCACTCGGGTCGAAAAACAGCCGCAAGATCCGCGGAAGGTCAAAAATGACACAAATAAAGAGCGCAATTGAATTTGACCATTGATTTTGGACGTTTGCCGCGAGAGCGATAAATTTTGGCACAGGCTTTGGCTGCATTAATTGAACGATTGAATTCCCGCGATTAGTTGGACTTTCTCGTATCAACAGTTTCAATTTCCTTCTCGTTCATTTCCAAGGCCTTTCCTGAAGGTTCGCGCGTTGTCCATCGCGGTTGGGCCCTTCCAAGAAGTCCCGCGTGATCGCGTTCGAGTCTCCCGTGCATTATTCATGCAAAATTCTCCGCTGCATCCCTCCTCTCTCGCTTGCATTCGCTGAATGTGTTGTTGTGATCGAGCGCACGTATGTATCGTGGCCATACGGAAAGAGAGACATTACCGTGTACGTACACGAGAATGAGGTTCATATGCATAGTGCACGTGAGGCGTCGTAAGCCAGAGAGAACGAGAGAGCGAGAGAATGAGATCTTTGCGGGAAGATCAACTTGAAGTGTATTACGAGCAATGGACTGGCCTCATTGCCACCGTTTCAACAAGGCACCGAGTCATCCGAGACAGGATCAATGTAAATATATATATAGACACGTATCTATAGGCATGTGAACGATGAGAAAACGAGCAGTTCGAAAACCCACCCAAGTGTTCGAGGGGAATGCAAGGAGACACACGTACAGAGCTGCAGAAACAAAGATAGAAAGGCCCGAGGCATATGAGAGCAGCGAACAACTCGATTATCGAAAGGAACCAACTCCGATCGTGAAAGAACAAGAGCGAGGAAGCTGCATGAGCCTTTCCTCGCGGATAACCGAGCAAGCGATCCTTTCGTCGTCCTTCTCCCAATGAGACAACTGCAGCAGCAGGCAGACCATAAGAAGAAGATTGCGACCGTGTGTATATGCACGGAATAAAGTCTTCGGCAACTCCATCGGCATATCAAACTACCCGGAGCAGCCAATACACGAAACATCCTATCAGCAGCGCGCAAGAAGAGCCCAACGATACTTAGCATGTGCCAAGGGCACAACCAACAGTCTCTCTAGTCCATGAGACTCGGACTAAGAACGAGACACAAGGTTTGCAGTCTTGAGCTCTCACTTAGCAGCCAACTCGGTGTCACGATCACTGCTGCGCTTTCTTCATCTCTCTCTTCCTTTTTCTTCATCTCTTATTTCCCTTTTCTCTCGCACCGCATTAGCATATCTGCTTCTTAGCCTTTACTCGGGTTATGTTAAGCTCCACGAAGCCTCATGTTGGAGAAGCGAGAAGCTTGTGCCGCATGATCTGCCTCTGAAGTCTCTTTTTTCACGGCCCCACCCACACCAACGTTCAAAGGACGAAGGGCCAACGAGCAAGTGCGTTTTGACGCCTGTGTCAAGCGTTGAGAGCCAACGCTGCGTGGGAGAAAGAAAACACAATGCACTCGAGGAAATCGAATGGAAAATCAAGACAAAGCGCGTTGCTTTCCTGGCGTATAGCTACGCTTGTACGTCGCGTGTTACGGTCACCGTCACGATCAGGATCCTATTTGCATAGCGCCTCTTTCGAGAGATGAAGCTGCTCACTTTCTGCAGCATCTGTATCGCTCGCTTCCCCGTCCCTCGCTCCTCCCTCGCGCCCACTCGCTCTGTACACCCAATGAAGACCTTGAATGTCTCCTGAAAATAATCAAATTCGTCCCAGAACTTTGATCATCTCGCCAGTTTTTCGAGATGAACTATTTTTTCAAAATTTTTGATTTTTAAAGTCGTGGCAACGTTTTTTGGACTTGAAATGTTCGGAAAATTGATTCGACCCGAGCTGCAGCGATTTTTCCGCTCAAACGGAGAATTACAAACGGCTGATTACGATTTTGATTTCTGGCAACGAAATAAAGGCACAAAAACGTGAAAACTTTTTGTTGCCGATCTGTTGAGTGATTCGTGGCTAAGAAACATTCACGTATGTATGAAACACAGAGAATGGAAATGCCAGAACTTTATTGCAATCAGGATACTGGCGCGCGCGTGCAAGTTGTTTAATGTGTTGGCGTCGCATAGACGCGAGGCGTTTTAGGAGCTGGCGCGAATGTGGCTTTATCTCGAAGCGGTATATGTTGGTAAAAGGTGTGCGAAGCCGTCGTGTCTTGGGGATCGGGAACAATAATGTTTGCACGTTGAAACAGAAAGGAAAGAGAGAAAGTGCGGCGAGGGGTTTGCTCGCGCGAGTTCTTTCTTACATAAAACTTGGCTCGGGCCATTTTCAAGCGCGTCGTCTTTTTCGCCAACCGCACTCGCTTATTTCCCTCATGATTTTGCCTCCTCCTGTGTATGGCTTGTATACATAAATACATGTATATTAGGGTGGTTCAAAAAAATCGACTATTTTTATTTTTTCAAAGCCCGGGTTTCTATTGTTGCAGTAAGGTGAAAAAAGATGCCTGACAAAATTTGAGCCCTTAAAAAAATTTTTTAGGGGTCGCTCATCGCAATTTTCTATTTCCCATTTAAATAACACGGGGGAGACTTTACTAGCTTCTTTTGAATTTTATTCCTCGGTAACGGGTGAGGGTCCAACAACGCTCAAGGCGGTTTCTTGTAGGGATTTGAACGCTCTATAAAAAACGTGTCTTGACATTTTACGATCAACTTACTCCTACGGAAGTTATTCGACGTCAAAATTGGCTTTGAAGGAAATTTGGACTTTTTTTCACTTTTCCGGCAAAACTATCGATCTCGTCACAAAAATCTTTGGAAATTTCTTCGGAAATCACTTGATTTAGTATCATATCATCTTCCTGGATGAAAAAAATTGAATAATTTAGAATACTACTACTATACGGGTTATTCTTAGAGGAAGACTACGATTTCCGTCGATTAATTCGTTATATTAACAAAAAATGATAATAAAACGGTTATATATACATAGATATATATATACACTATACATATACACAACAAAATATATTCAGTAAGGAAAACCCGATATTTATTTCAGATTTCAAAAATTTTCAAAAAGAAAAATCTGAAATAAATATCGGGTTTTCCTTACTGAATATATTTTGTTGTGTATATGTATAGTGTATATATATATATATGTATATATAACCGTTTTATTATCATTTTTTGTTAATATAACGAATTAATCGACGGAAATCGTAGTCTTCCTCTAAGAATAACCCGTATAGTAGTAGTATTCTAAATTATTCAATTTTTTTCATCCAGGAAGATGATATGATACTAAATCAAGTGATTTCCGAAGAAATTTCCAAAGATTTTTGTGACGAGATCGATAGTTTTGCCGGAAAAGTGAAAAAAAGTCCAAATTTCCTTCAAAGCCAATTTTGACGTCGAATAACTTCCGTAGGAGTAAGTTGATCGTAAAATGTCAAGACACGTTTTTTATAGAGCGTTCAAATCCCTACAAGAAACCGCCTTGAGCGTTGTTGGACCCTCACCCGTTACCGAGGAATAAAATTCAAAAGAAGCTAGTAAAGTCTCCCCCGTGTTATTTAAATGGGAAATAGAAAATTGCGATGAGCGACCCCTAAAAAATTTTTTTAAGGGCTCAAATTTTGTCAGGCATCTTTTTTCACCTTACTGCAACAATAGAAACCCGGGCTTTGAAAAAATAAAAATAGTCGATTTTTTTGAACCACCCTAATGTATATCTAGCGACGCGACAGCTTGCAGAATACGCGCGCGGGCTTCGTAGTTGTATATTTCGCCACAGGAGAACTCGATGGCTCTGGTGCGCCGGTATCGGTTCCGAGAAAGCCTTATCAGCTCGCGGATATGTTAATGGCGACCGTGTAAACCCTCCCCCGTCCCTCCGCCTTCCTACAACTCCCTCCCCCCTCCCTTTTTTCTTTCTCTCTCTCTTTCCTTCCTTTTCTCATTCTCTGACTCCCGCTACTTTTCCCTCCGAACCTTCCCGCGCTCTGCAACGTCCCAACGTTGTTTCTAAATAAATTGCAACCTCCATACACGGTCATAGACGTTGGCAGGTGGCGATTTCCGGTCCCGAACCTCAATTTCCTCTCAATGATCCATCCAACGACTCCGAATCCTCAAACTCGCTCAATTACTCGTGCGAAAAGGGCGAGGATTGAGCTCGTAGTGGCTCGAGCTCACTTCGCAAGCAACGGAGACCCGAACGAAGGGGAGAGTAAAGAGAAAAAAGATTAAGAGCGAGAGACTCATGCCGATCCATCGATGACTGCTTATTTACAGAGCCAAGAACATGCTGCTGATGCACCAATGTTTCAGGCATGTATAGACATATATTTGCACTTGGACTGCCACGTGAGATGCGAACGACGGATAGCCTAGAAGAAACGTACGCGAGGGCGGTAAAGATATGCTCGTTTCTCTTTCTCTCTCGTTTTCGCTCTTTCTCCTTGTCTCATCTCTCGATTTCGTTCACTTAACGTTTTATTCACCTTCTTCCTCCTCCTCCTCCTCCTCCTCGTATTCTATCCCTTCATTCTCTTTCTTATTCCTCTTCGACACCAATCTAACCGTGGATCTCTCTTATATCCCTCACGGCAAGCCTCGCCCGAGGAGGCAATTAAAGTATCCGGGTAATTCGACGACGACAACCAAGACGACGACCAGAGATCCAACTCCCAACTCGCTCTCTCTCTCATTCTCTCCTCGCCACAGGATAGAGATCCTCACTGCGAAATATCGTCGCGTTGACCGACTGCATAACGTCTCTCTTGGAAATTCAATTGCGATATATGTCTCTCTGCGCTAAGCTCCTTTTTTTTCGATCTCTCGCGATAAACACATGCAAACAGACACGGAATAATAGACACCTGCTTTATACTTTTTCACGTCCAAACTCTTTTTAATCCTGCGCTCGTGAGTCATCGCCTTTGTTACGACTATTTCGCCAATTGATTGTCCACTACGGATTTTGTGTAATGGAAATTCCTGAAATTCTAAGAGTCGCCAATCCTCCCAACGAGAAAAAAGTTCAACAATTTTCTTGCACACTGAAAAGGAAATTTTGTTGAAAACGATCGATATTTTGTTGGATACTAAACGTTTTTTCGAAAAATCACGAAAATTTTGTCATTCCAGCAAAAAACGTTCTGGAAAATCTTTTCGGAAAGTAAATTTTTGTCATTCCAATCGCAAATTTTGCTGACAGTTCCGTTACAAATGAAAAATATTGTCGAAATAACGAAAATTTTGAAATTATCACAAAATATTTAGTTCGCTGTATTCAACAAAATGTCGGCGTTTTTTGACAAAATTGAATTTTCAGTGCATCAAATTTCAAAATTTTTTTCTAAAATCAGAAAATTCTGGTGCTCCGGTCGAAGAATTCCGAAAAATCTTCATTCGCCTCGGCCGGAATATCTTCAATTTTTTAATAATTGAATTCGTGATAATTACAAGCCGGAAATCGACTGTAGAATTTCCTAAAAAGTGAATTAAAAAAAAAAATAATGATTTGACGATCGAATCGAATGTTGCAAGGAAAATTTGGTGGGGACTGCGAGTGACTATTTGAATAGGAAAAATGAATTTGCGACGGATAAAGAAGAGAGAGCAGGAGATTCGACCTGCGCAGAGAAGGGCCGAGAGGTTTTTGGTCTCGGTCTCTCGCGGTCCCGCTCGCGTTGGCAGGCAGCAGGGAAGGAGAGGCTCGGAGAAGAGCTCGGGGGTGGGGGCGATGTAACGTTGGGATGGTGGGGGTTGGAGAGCCTTTAATGGGCGGAGGAGGGGAGAGCAAATAATAGATCAAGTGCAGATAGAGAGGCTGCGAGGGAGCGCGAGGGAGACTGGACTTTGGAGAGGAAAGGCAGAGGGAGAGAGAAAAAGAGAAGGGAAAAACGTATTGGTGTGAATTTGTGTGCGTGTGTGTATGCAAGCGGGATAAAAAGAGATAGCGAGTCGGGGAGACGGCGTAGAGGGAGATAGAAATTGTCGAAGGGTACACGCATTGGCCTAGCGTGGCGCGTTGCCATTAGGGACGCGGACGGCCGCGGGGACGCATCGTTTCTCCGCGTTTCTACACATAAACATTTCCGTACACATAAATATATCGCATACATGTAAAGAAATTCTCTACGGTACCCAGAACCGCGTATTTTTTATTCTCCAGTCTCGTTTTATTTCTCTTTCGTCTCACACCCTCCCCCCCCCCGCGCCCTCTTTCGCACTCTCTCATTCTCGTTGTCGTTGTCCCTCGCGAGTGTTACTTCCGGTCTCAAACGATCGCACGCAACTTGCCACCTCGCCATTCTCCCGCGATTACTATCGTCGCGGATCCGGTTTATATATGGTGGTTTCCCGCGAGTCATCGGACCACGTGCTCCTGTGCCAAGGCGTAACAATTAAATGTACGTTTTCAAATATTTTACACATTTTTCTTTCCCATTCGTTCACAAATTACCTTTACACACACTTCAATTACGTTTTTTAACTTTGACATTGTTTTTTGTCGAGCGATATTGAGTTTTTTTCATTATTTATTCGTTGGTCATTTATTTATTTCATTTTTGCGAGAAAAATCAACGACTGTCACTTTTTGAAACATCGTTTTCGATTTTCACTCCGTTTCGTTCGGAATGATCGAAAAATAAAGAATTAATTGACTAATTTATTAATTTCATTCATTTATGGAATTGATTAATTAAAGAATTATGATTATGTGGATAATTGATTAATTAATGATTTTGTCTTGTATTTTTGTAATTTTTTTTCACTATTTATTCGTTAGTCATTTATTTATTTCATTTTTGCGAGAAAAATGAACAACTGTCATTTTTTGAAACATCGTTTTCGATTTTTACTCCGTTTTATTCGGAATGATCGAAAAATAAAGAATTGATTGACTAATTAATTAATTTCATTAATTTATGGAATTGATTAATTAAAGAATCATAATTATGTGGATAATTAATGAATTAATGATATTGTCTCGTATTTTTGTAATGAATTGCCGACATCTTGTCCGCCCATCGTGGTGAGGATCAAGTTTGACATTTCGAATTGTTTTTTGGTTTGTATAGGGGAAGATGAGGAATGGAGCGACTCGGAGAAAACGCCATCGGTGAGCAGCGGTTTGGAGGGTGGAGGTTCAGCGGTTTCGAGTCCGGCGGCCCCCAACGTCGACGAGGACTCGAATCAGCCGCCACCTCCAAGACTGACGATAAACAATTCCACCAACACCAACACCAACACTACGAATAGTGGATCGGCGGGATCGACCACGACAATCATTCCGAACTCATCCAGCGAGGACATCAGATTGCGTCTGAGTGTACTCAGCGAGGACGCCAGGAAACGATTGGCCAGGCTAACCGACGATTTAGAGGTGAGCGCACACTCAACATCATTTAATTATTCAAAAATTCTTCCACAATCATTTATCGATATAAGGAAAAACAGGAAGAAATCAAAACAGCCGCGCTATCTCTAAGGATTTCAACTCGAAGAAAAAATCAATGAAATCGAAACAAATTTCTTTGATAACACAGAAATAAATATTTCCTGTGAATTAATTCGTCGCTTATACGAACAAAAAATTCAATTCAATTCTATCGCATTCATTACTCCAGGACGAATGATCAAAATTCAATTTATAGTCAAATTTAATGACTCAGTTTCGAGTTAGTTGATCGAATAAATAAATCACTAATTAACATCAATAGTTTATAATTCAATTAATCCGTAAAGTTGGGTATTAAAAACTTTTCGGAAATTCATTTGTTGTCAATCAATTTGCCGTTGATGTGAACGAAAAATTCAATTCAATTCAATCGCATTCATTACTCCAGAAAAAAAAACTCAAAATTCCATTTTCAGTTAATCGTGAAATTCAATTTTTAATAATTCCATTGATCGATCGATTTTTTTTCCAAATTGTGTGATAAATATTGTATAAATTATTAATTAATATTAATAAATGTTAATAAATATTATTATTAATAATATTATAAATATTAATAATTAATAATTAAATAAACTGAAATATAGTTGAATGAAAAAACGTCCTGAGAAAGTTTTAATTAGAATTTGATAAACTCATTAGTGGTTGATTATTTTTGAATATCGATTAGTCGATCGATAAATATCGAATCAACATTTTTCGATATCCGGAAATATGAATTTTTGTTTGGGTTTGTTGGATTCAGGTCGCGAAAGGAATCTGCGAGCATCGAATAACTGAAAAAACAACAGGACGAGGAAATAGGACCCAAGACTCGAGTCCAAGATCAACTAAAACCGACGTCGACGAAGATGTTGTGGTGTGCAGTCCACGTGGATTTAAAGATAATGAGGATAATCAAAAACCGTTGAGCAGACGACGAGACGGAAACAGACGCGAATCGGAAGATTCCAGACACCCCGATGACGTTCTATCGGAAGCCAAAAAAATTCGTCTCGATGATGACGCCGCGCCGAGACTTCGACTGAACGCTAGTCTTGCCACGGATCCGGCTCTCAGACCGGCTACCGTTGCAGCTCTCACAATTAAGCCTGAAAACGTATCGCCACCTAATTCCACACCTGCCCTACCTCCAGGTCTCCAAAATGGTACGAACCACTCATTTTCACACCAGAGTCAATCAAGATCACCAAAATCAATGAATTTATGAGAAATATTCGTAATTATGTGCTCAAAGATACGTGGGATCGAATTTTTTGAAATTAACTACATTTTCAAACCAAAAATCGACAATTTGACTTTTCGTGACAAAATTCCTGGGCTGATTGCAACTCAATCAGCAAAATCATTAGAAATGTTGTTATTTTTGTTGTTTTTTTTAATTTATCGTGCCATTAACGTGGCTCAACTTGGCCTGAATGGATTTTAAGACGAAGAAGATTAATTCAATTATTTTTGGATTCTAGAATAAAAAAATGCCGCAGAATTGAATAAAAATATGACGTTGAAGTTTGCATCGTTAAAATGCAAAGAAATTCGATTTTTTCGAACGAAATTCCGTTTTTTCTTGAGTCCAGCTTGAGATTTTTTATCAAATATTTGGTCAGGACGATAAAACGATTTTTTTTTAGCATAAAAAACAAAAATCGGCGCATAAATCGTTATGGTTTTCGAAATCGAGCAAAAAATCGATAGAAAATGTGACGTTGAAGTTTGCATCGTTGAAATGCAAAGAAATTCGATTTTTTCTTTACCAGAGCTCATAATTATCATTCAATATTTGTCCCGGACGATGAGACGATCGTCCCTCAAGTCCCAAAAACTCAATCGGGCCGAAAAATAGCCACGATCTTGAAAATTCAATGAATAATTAATAGAAACAATATTTTTCGATGAATCTCAACGTTGCAAACTTCAGAGTCATGTAAACATGAAGAAATTTTGAGGGAATGGTATTTCGTTTAATTTGCAGCCATAGCATCAGGACGTTTGTTCGTTTTACCAACCGAAGGCAAAGAATCGTTGACTTTGGAGCCGTCGAGACCAGCTCCATTGATGTGTCCGCCATGCGGGATCCGTTTCAGTTCGGCAAGCACGTTGGAGGCGCATCGTACGTTTTATTGCGCGCATAGGCCGCGGCTGGAGGAGGAAAATGCGAACAACGAGGACGACGAGGAAAAAAGTGGTGGAGTGAAATACGATTCGAGGAAAGCGTACGCGTGTCCGCAATGTTCGTACAGCGCGGATAAAAAAGTGTCGTTGAATCGTCACATGAGAATGCACGCGACGTCGCCGATAGCGGCAACGCCGTTGCCAACCCCGCCGGCTACGACCACTCCGCAGAGTCCGATCGCGAATTCCAACGTTACTAAATCTTCCAGCTCGTCGAATGGATCGTTGAACGAAGAAGCCGAACGATATTGTCGCAACTGCGACATTCGCTTCAGCTCCTTGAAAACTTATCGCGCTCATAAAACTCATTATTGCAGCACGAGACACGTCGTCAAGGACGCTGTGCCAGCGACTAACAAGAATTCACCGCCTGCCACTTGCAGTCCCGGCGATTCGCCGCCGCCCCAACCTTGTCTAGCTTTGCCAACGAATCCCATCCTCATCGTGCCCTATTCCCTTTTCCGAGGAGCGAGTGTTCTCGCAGCCCCGACTTTACCGACCCCCGACACTCCCTGTTTCCTCCTCCCCAACGGTTCCCTCCAGCCCATGACTCGTGGACCTCCCACGAACCCTCAAAACACCGTTCAAGATCCACCCGCCGCTGTACTCAGGATAGCCAACAAACCAGCCACCCCAGTCGTCATGTCCATCCCCGTCTTATCGACTTCACCCTCGTCCGGAGCCTCCGCACCGCTCGATCTCAGCGTCCGAAGGTCACCGGTACAACAGGATGAAAAAGAAAACCGTGTCTCGCCCGCACCATCCTCTCTACCCCCGCCGCCTGGCAGCCCCCGGTCGCGGGGCAGCGCCAGCCCAAGAACGAGATCTTTGCCAAATTCACAAACTCAACAACAACCTCCTACCACCGAACTCGCACTCAGACTCGCTGAACTTCCGCCACCACCTGTTCCCAGTGTTCTCGTCAAACAAGGAGTTTCAAGGTCAGTATTTATTCCGAATATCCTTCAAAATACGCGAGTCTATTCCAAATTGTGACCAATGTCAATTTTCACAGTTAAATCCAACAAATTTTTGTCCAAAAATTTGGTCATTACATTCTTAAGGAGGTTCCGTTAGTAGAGCGATAATTAGATTAAAATCTGAAAACGAAATATGTTGTTATTTAGGCAGCAAACTTTAATCTCTTTCGAAATCATCCCAGGTTAACCAAGTTTTACTCCATTTTTTCCAAGTCGAAAGTCACTTGATTCAACATTGGCTTTACGCAAATTTCTTACCCTTACGAAACCAGAAAAATATTAAAAATACTTCGCGATTAGATAATACGCGTATTAAAATCTCAATTTACAAAAAAAACTCCAAGGGTTCCGAATCAATAAAAAAATAGTGGGTCAACGAATGTTTGGAGGAGAAATTTCTAGTTAAAATCGACAGAATGCTCGGAACATCTCATTTTTAGGAGTTTCGCAACGGATCGCTTGCTAAACGATAAGCAGATCGTCATTTTTTCTTGGGAATTGTGCCTCACTTGATTCGTTATTCCTTGCGCGATAACGGAACCTCCTTAAGCATCAAATACAATGACTTGACAATTAATGCAATTCTTGGTGAATTGAATATTCGAAAATGGTTGCTTCGTACTTTCAGATGCAAAGAGTGTAACATCGTTTTTTGCCGGCACGAGAATTTCATCGCTCACAAAAAACATTACTGCCAAGCGAGGGAGAGTACCGTTTGCAATTCCCCACCGCCAGGAACACCCTCGCCACCACTCGTCCAATTGATTTGTGCAGCTTGTGGCATTAAATTCGCTTCCATGGACAATCTCGCAGCTCATCAGGCATTTTACTGTCCAAAAAGGCCCGAGTCCCAGGAACATCATGCCCGATGTCCCAAATGCAAGGTTCGTTCTCCAAATCATGAGAATTTATAAATTTCGTCTCATGAAACATTTTTTCTTCAGCCACACACAATCTCCTTATCGATCTTTTCATCTTCTAATCCGTGGAATTCTTATCTCGCTCTCGCATCTCCAAATCTTGTCCGAGGCCCAAAAATAATCTCGATCTCCTCGGAATTTCATTTTTTTCCAAAATACATTAATCTCGAAAATATTTATCTGTATTCTTCACGTTTCTTCTTTTTTCCACTCGTTCCTGCTCGTTTTCTGGCTCTCTCCAAAATTTTCGGACTCGGACACACTCGAATGCAGTAATTCAACCGTTTCCAATGCAAATTCAAGTCAATTCGATATTTTTATTGATGTAAAATAAAATGAGATGAATTTCGAGATTGCAAAGACGCTGGAAATCGTTATTAAGACAAAATTTCTTCGTTTTCCAGATGATGATTGAAGCCGGCGCAACGCACACGTGCTCGAGCGGTCCCACAGGTGGATGGAGGTGTCCGGTATGCGGTGCCGTGAGCCCAACAGCGGGAGCTGCTCAACGCCACATGGACGCTCATCAGGGTGTGAAAGCCTTTCGTTGCACAATTTGTCGTTACAAAGGCAACACTCTGCGTGGAATGAGAACTCACATAAGAATGCACTTTGAAAAACGTGGGACGGACCTCCAGGTGAGATTTTTAATCACGAAGCAAACGCAATTCGTAAAATGCTGAAGTTTGCAACGTTGGAATGCATCGAAAAATATTGAATTTAATGAAAATTCGTTCAATTTTCAATGCCATCCAAATTTTTCGAGCCCAAATGCTTTCCGAATGGCAAAAATTGATCGTTTTATCATCGTAATTAAATTCTGCGGTTAATTAATTATTTTTACGAAAAATAATTAAGAATTTCGTTGCATTCCAACGATGCAAACTTCAGATTCATAAATAATGATGAAAATTTTCATGAAAAATTACGAAAAGTTCGAATGACCGAATTGCTGGACTGACACGTTCGTTTTGCTTGATATTAGGAGGAAAATTACATAACGTGCGTGCTGGAGGACGACGCTAGCGTTCCAGCGAGTGAGCCAGCGACAGCGACGACGCCGGAGGAAGTTCCGGCAGAAATTCAGCTGAACGGTAAAGCGGAAGTGAGAAAAAGTCCGCCGTTGCCTCCTCCGCCTCCTCCTCCGCCGCCTGGACCTCCAGCGGCAGTCCAAACGGTCGGAAAAGTCAAGCAGGAACGCGAAGACACTCCGCCGCCCGAGGAAAGTCTCGACCCGAGCAAAACTGGGCCTCGTTATTGTCGCTCGTGCGACATCAGCTTCAATTTCTTGAGCACTTTTATAGCTCACAAAAAATTCTATTGCTCCAGTCATGCCGGCGAAGCGAGCAACAACAACAACAATAACAACAACAACAATTCGACAACGGCGTCCACGACTGCAACTGCGCGAACCGCTACGCCACCGACCGGCAGAACCGAAGCCTCCGTGCTCTAAATTATAAACAAGCGAACTTCTGAATAATCAGTCCATTTTTTATTTAACGTGTAAAAATCGTTTTTACCAACTTTCGCTCTGTTGTCAAGAGTTTTTTTCCAATTTTAACTGGCGAGTCATTTAAATTTCGTTTGCGCAAACTTTTTACAAAATTGTTTCAAATTTTGCCGAACGATTTCATTTTTAATGAATTTCAAAAATCTTTTTTCAGCATTTACGAAATCAACATCGAAAGAAAAATGATTTTTCGAAATATTTAGCAAATCGGGACACTCGTTGATCAATTATTTTCATACGTAGTTGCTTAATGTCTTGTTGGTATGAAAATCATGGAGAGCATCAAAATATCCAGGAAAATAGACGATTTTTTTAAAACCGAGACTCGTGAAGGAATCAAAATCAAAAAAACTACGTGGCAGCGTTTGTGCGAAACGTCTTCAAGAAATTGAAGAAACAAACGTTTTGAATCGCGCTCGTTCGGTCACTCGGAACGCGAAATAGTGCAAAAGTTTGAAAAAACCGAGCCGGAGACGCGAGGCAGATGTTTTTATTATTATTTTTTCAGGCTCCACGAGCACAAGGTGAAAAAAAACTGTTTTGTTCGTTTGGAACTGCAGGACTGTTAATTGTTGCCAGTTTATTTATATCTATATAAAAATATAGATAACAAAAATATATGAGAAAATGAAAAGAATGATTTTGAGTATCGATTCGGTTGAAATATCATCGAATTATGTTTGTCCGTATTTTTATTAATCGAGGCAATTATTCGTACTCATTAAGGTCGCGATATTACCAAGGTGTAAATAAAGCATTTAAATATTAGGCATATCCAAGGGTACACAAGGATCGATCGGTAGCAAAGGATTTGAGAAGCGAGAGAGCGAGAACGACGACGAAATACCATGTTGAAGTTTGCATCGTTGGAATTCAACGAAATTCCGTTTTATCTTGAGCAGAGCTCGAGATTTTGGTCAGGACGATAAAACGATTTATTTTAACGATAAAAAAGAAAAATCTGCGCGTAAATGGTTATGGTTTTCGAAATTGAACAAAAAATCGATAGAAAATTTATATTTCGTTGGATCCCAACGTTGCGAACTTCAGAATCATCGACGAAATTCGTCTTCCTGTAAATAATGATGAATTTATTGTTCAACTTTTTCTGTTCCATCGACACTAAGCCAGCATTTTTTTCGGCAAGCATTTACGAGCCTGAATACATGACTAGGAATGTTTTTTTTTCGAGATACGAGGCACAAGAAAATTCGACTGTACACGGAGACAATATTTCATCAAAATTTACCATTTTATTATAGTTCCCTGGCATCGAGTCGTTCCTCGGAGAAATTTCACCAAAAAACGTAGCAATTTTTCATTTTTTTCGTTGGCGACTTTTTTCGCCTTTTTTTAGATGAAAATTCACTGTGTTTTTGCTGAAATTCCCCAGAGGGACGATGCTGAATCTTGCAACGTTGGAATGCAACGAAAAATATTTGATTTTATTAAAAATTCGTTCAATTTTCGATGTCATCCAAATTTTTCGACTCAATATGCTTTTCGGGTGGCAAAAAACGATCACTTTATATTTACTTAAAAAGAATTTCGTTGCATTCCAACGATGCAAACTTCAGAGTCATGGGACGACAGGGAAAATTGTAATTTTTAATGAAATATTCTCTCCGTATAGAAACGCACGTTTCTAAACCGTTGAGGCAGTTGCGAAAGGAAAAAAAAAGGAAAAAAGTGAACGTGCTATTGATACCCGGAGGAAAATAAGGGTGTGCAATCTCATGACTCTCATTCAAATAATCTCGTAGCGATGTAAGTTTTATCGACATACCTAAAGAATTGAAGCAGAAAAAGAATCAAATGACGATTAGGATTTTCGAAATACGCTGGAATAATCAGAAAATAATAATAAAAATGCGGGGATTACGACAGTCAGTGTAAAATGTTGTACAGTAGAGGAGAATGTAGAGTATTAAACATACGAATGTAGCAATGACCTTGAATGATACCAATCTCAGCTTATGAATCTGTTAAGTTACGTTGCAATATAAACATTTTAATATATATTACATATGATTGAATGGCCCGAAACGCCATTTATCAACTTTAACGATTGCGCTCTCACTTGTGAACAAGTCACCGAGAGACAACGAGAGCGAAATGAAAACAAAAACGGTGAGAAAACATGAGGAAAAACAATGAATGAAACATGATTATTATTAATCTTCGGGACATCATCACCGAGTCAGTGATAATTATTATTTTGCGAATAATCAAAATTATCCGCGATTATGCTATTTACTATACCGTCGCTCTTACGCGCGAACGAAATATTTTTCGTGCGAAGCCACACGAGTGTATAAATTTTAGAATTAAGGCCAGTGTTACATGTATACGCAGTGTACTACTCATATCATATGA
The DNA here is from genome assembly GCA_037043255.1 of Diadegma fenestrale. Lineage (NCBI taxonomy): Eukaryota > Metazoa > Arthropoda > Insecta > Hymenoptera > Ichneumonidae > Diadegma > Diadegma fenestrale. The sequence goes on from CM073317.1 coordinate 15,112,244, forward strand.
TGAAATCATTAAAAAACGATTAAAAGAACGATCTACATAATTCTGCTCTTCCAATTTCTACCTAGTCCATTTTCGACCTCGTATTGTGACCGATCTATCGGCCCGAAAATTCTCAAAAAATTACTAAACGACCCTTGGACATTCCAGTTTAGATACGAAAAACTTTCCTGAAAGAAATCCAAGGCTAACATTTTTTTTTAAATGCAAAATGAAGAAAAAAAACGTGGAAAAAAAGTTTTTTCACTAAAATAATCGTCACTTTGTGGATTTTCAATATTTTTGCCTAAAAGTTGGACCTGATATTCATCAGATCTGGTTCTTTTGTGAAAAAAATGGTAGGATAGCGCGCGTTTGAAAAAACATGCTAATTCCGTTATTGAAAGTGGGTCGATTTCAGGGTGGATTTTAGAGATTTAGCGTTTGCGGCGGTAATTCTTATCGCCGGCAACGCGCAATGGACACTGCAAACTGTCGTTAAATGACGATTACAGGCCCATTCATTACCGGGAACCAAGAGATATTTACGTCACAAGTTGGTCACTGGGTGGATTCTACCCACACTGACCACGAAGCGTTAAAAACGGTTTGTAGACGTCAAAAATTGAAAAAAAAAAAAACGTATCTACGTAATAAACGTATGAAAAGTGAAAAATAAAGAAGCAGCAAATGTAACAATGCAATATTTTCTTTATTTTGGGTATTTACACACATATTTTTTTTTTTTTGTTTCATCGGGTACCTGCCCCTTCTATTTTCTTGAACTGGGGGTTAGAAAAAATTCATAAAAACTGGGCCCGTTTCTTCAGTCTTAAAAACTAATCGCGAATTCATGAAATTTTATGATCTACGGGACTAAACGATAATTTACGGAGTTACTTACGAGAATAATCAAACGAACTGGTAAAAAAAAGGAACTTGGCCAAACTTGATTTGGTTTCTGGATAATGAAGTCGATTGTGTTTGGAAAAATGAATGTTCTGTTGAATTAAGTTTCAGTTTTCTTCACCTTCGTGCTTATCGTCATCGTCAGGCTCGTCCTCGTCGTAAGAGCCTTCGGCGTAGACGTAATCGCTTTTTTCACTGTCGCTTTCGTCGAGCTCTTCCTTGACCTTTGCCTTGTATTTCGCGTATTTGTAACCGTACGCTTCAACGTCGTCCTCGTCCGCGGCGTAGACGAACTCGTCTTCGCTCGAAAGATCGGAACTCTCGTCCCCGATTTTCATGTTTCTTACGGCTGCTCGCATGTCTTCGTCTCCTACGGAATTTTCCGAGTGTTCCGAGTCAGGATAATCGTTCCTGACGTTCGACTCGGAATTCGAATCTTCCGAATCGACCTCTCGACACGCGCTGTACGTCTCCTCGCTGTCGAACACGAGATCTTGCTCGAACGGTTGAATCGTCATGTCGTCGTTCACGTCGATATGTTCGCCCGCTTGAGTGTAATACAAATCGTAAACGTACCCAATTTCCTGTTGAGATCAATTAATTTTCAAGTCAATTCTTCTAAATTGATCAACGAAAACATGACGTTGAAGTTTGCATCCTTGAAATGCAACGAAATTCGGTTTTTTCTTCACCAAAGCTCAGAATTATAATTCAATATTTGTCCCGGACGATAAAACGTCTCTTGAGTCCCAAAAACTCAACCGAGACGAAAAATAGCCACGACCTTCAAAATTCAATGAATAATTAATAGAAAAAATATTTTTCGTTGAATCGCAACGTTGCGAACTTCCGAGTTATACGAAAACTCGATAGAAAATTTTGTAGAGTTGGAATGCAACAAAAAATATTTGATTTTATTGATGATTTGTTCAGGTTTCAATATCATCCAAATTTATCCAGCCGATCCGCGTTTTGGGGCTTAAAATCGATCATTTTATCATCGTAATTACATTCTGCACTCGAATTACAACGATGCAAACTTCAACGTCATAAAATTTTGCATGCAACGTCCATAAGCATGGAAACACAAAATCAGTGCAAAAATTGTCATGATTTCCGAAATTTAGCAAAAAATAACTTAAAAAAAGTTTTTAGTATCATTCAAAAGATCGTTAATTTGTCAAATTGGTCCCATGCAAACTCACCGTTTCATCGAGAACGGGATTTTTCTCCGCATCATCCATTTTCGAGTGTTCCACGTCAATGACCGTCATGACGCTGTCGTCGAGATCACTGGAGCCGGCTTTATTGGCGGAACGAAAATGGTTAACGACTTTGTAACGATGTTCTCGCGATTCTTCTTTGGCTTTTGCTCGCGCTTTGCCGACCAAGTCGATCGCATGTTGTTTGTAATTGGCTTTGAGCTCTTCCTTGGTCAGAGTTTTTTTGAGATGCTCCACGACGTCAGCTTCCTACAAAAAACATCGAGATTTTATTCGCTTCTGGATAAAATTGCGGAATGTGCGCAATTCCTGTCAGAAATGGCCGATGCATTTTTGAGACGGAATTTCCGAAGCTTCTCGTTGCGGATTTGACGATTTTTTCTGTTATTTTTCGAGTACGCGGACTTTGAAGGATTTGATTGAAAATTCAACATTTTGATGAAACTGCGACGCCAAATTTGACGCAAATTCAAGATTTTCTTTTTGGGACGATCAATTTTACCGGATTCTCGATGGTACCGGCGAATTTCAGGACTTCCGTCAATGCTACGTCGGGAATAACCTCCTCGGGCTCGCCGGTTTCGAGTTTTCGTTTTTTGACAGCGATCACCAGAGCGTCGAGAGGCTCGTGATCGAACCTTCTCTTGACACGCACCACCGTCGACATTTTCAAGGGTTTTCAAACACTTTCCACACGATAAAGATGTCAAACGAACGATATTTTTCATGCAACGTTTGAATTTGATGTTTGCAAACAAACTACGACGTTCCAACTGAAAAGCAAGAGCGCGTATCGCGCTGCGTGACTCCGAGAATGACGCAGTTGTTGGTTCCGTTTCGTACCACGTGGTTGCCTAAATTTCCCGCGCTTTTTTGAATCCAGCACGCGTTTCATATGCATTCGAGTGCATACGGAGTCGTTTTGACCCCGAAAATTTTCTGTCAGCGATACTTTGGCATTTAATTGTCGTTTTCGTCGAAAAATGAATCAAAAGCCATAAAACATGAAAAATTTGCTGGAAAAAACGTTTTTACAAAAAAAAATGCACAATTACCGAAACACAACGATTTGAAAAAAGCCTCGGGTCAAATTGACCCAAGATGCACTTGCGAGAAAATCATTTTCGTGTTATTTGCGCAATAAACGTTTCCCCCGATGCAAAAAAAAGCGAGGATCGCCAAAAAAGAAAACGGCATACGACGAATTTCGAAAAAAGTTGAAAAAAAAAAACAAAAAACTGAACAAATTTATTTATTTTTATTCATTAGACTGTACATTTGAAAAAATGAGCGTAACTTTATTCGACGCGTAGATTTTCCAATAAAAACGGTTCGAGGTTTCGTGAAAAGTTCTCCGGCAAAGTTTTAGGGTCATTTTGACCCCTCCAGCAGTCCAAAGGTTCGTATTGATGACTCTGAAGTTTGCATCGTTGGAATGCAACGAAATTCTTTTGAATCTTTGGCAAAAATAATTATTTAAATGGCGAATTTAATTACGACGATAAAATGATCGATTTTTGCCACTCGAAAAGCATATCGGCTCGAAAAATTTGGATGACATTAAAAATTGAACGAATCTTCAATAAAATTCAATATTTTTCAATTCAAATTTTTCAAAATATCGAAGAAAAAAAAGAGTTTCAAACATTTTCCTAAACGTCTGAAATCTCCAAAGACCACGGTCGCCAATTTTTTTCATTATTTCTTAAATGACTCTGAAGTTAGCATCGTTGGAGTGCAACGAAATTCATTTTTCTTTGCCAAAAATAATAATTCAAATGCAGATTCTAATTAGGATGATAAAATGATCGATTTTTGCCACTCGAAAAGCAAATCGGCTGGAAAAATTTGGTTGAAATTGAAAATTCCACGAATCATCAATAAAAAAAAATATTTCTCGTTGCAAACTCCAGCATCCTTCGTATTGTCTTGTTTTTTTTTCAGCCGAAAACATCGCGAAAGGTGAAAAATGAAAGAAATTGGTCTGCCAAAATATCTCAATATATTTTATCACCAGAAAAAATTGTACATTGTAACTACATCTTATAAATGAAAAACAAAAAATTATAATATAGGCATGTATATGTATATACATATGAATGATGTATATACTATATTTATGAAGGTAAATTTGTAACGAGTCGTCAAAGTCGTTAACAGAACATGGAGTTTGATTTGACGGAATTGAGGCTAATTTTGTATTTTCAAGTCCTTGTTAATTTTTGGTTCGGCATTAAACCCAAAGCTGGATAAAGCCGAGTCGTTTTTTTTCGCCTTTTCCGAATATTTGGCCTCAAATGCCACGTGCACGTTGACGAGACGCTGCGGTCAGGATTCAGTCGCGTTGTTCCTCAATATTTAGTTTCGTTATTATTTTGTAGAAAAGTTGAGAAAAATATAGTGAATTCTGGGAACACTTTTTTTTTTTTAACGACGCTTATTCGCTACGTCTTGAGTTTTTCATGTCGCGCCAAAGTTGAATTTAAAGAAAAAATGAAAATCGACGTGCGCGTTTTGTTTTTTTTTTCGGAAATCACCGACGTCTCTGCGAGAATTTGACCAACGTCGGAATTCTTGTGTTTTAACGTCTTTTCGAATGCGATATGCGGGGCGATGCACTTTGGACCGGCTTGTACTGGAACGATGGGTGAGCATCGTCGCCACATAATTCACCCTGCACCAAACACTCTTTTACCCAGCTCGTCGTCACCAGAGGGATGTTCCAGCTCGCTGCGTTCTCGATCACCCACTTTGGACAACGCTTGTCCGTAAGTACGACCGTTCCCTCGATGAATCCATCGTCTGGAGAAGAAAAATACGAAAAATCATTTGGGGGGGAAATTTCTGCGTGTTTCTTGGGAAAATGTGTTTTAGCCTTTTGTTTTTTGATTGGAACGAGAATTAAATGCCAAAAGTTCGGGGAGGGTTAATTGATCGAGTGTTTTTACATACCAGGCTTCTCCACGATCAAAACCCTGCCACCAGCATTTTCGCAAACCTTTCGCCAAAAAGTGACGAATTCTTCGTTCGCTGGAGTGAGTGGCATTACGATGATGACAGGAAGATGCTCGAAAGGTTTCTCCATTCGTCTTTGGAACATTTCGACGTACGATTTTTTCTGTATACTCCATCCTGCCGGTAATATTTCTTCCGAAGCGCTAGCCAGTCGGTTCTGAAAATGGTTTGATAAACGAGAGCGTTTTCAATCACGTTAGGCCATGTCGTTTTAGTTATTTAAGGAGGCTCCGCTATGGCGCAAGAAAAAATGACGATCTGCTTTCCGTTTAGCAAGCGATCCGTTGCGAAACTCCTAAAAAATGAGATTTTCCGAGCTTTCTGTCGATTTTAACTAGAAATATCTCCTCCAAACATTCGTTGATCCCACTATTTTTTTATTGATTCGGAACTCTTGGAGTTTTTTTTATAAATTGAGATTTTAATACGCGTTTTATCTAATCGCGAAGTATTTTTAATATTTTGCTGATTTCATAAGGGTAAGACATTTGCGTAAAGCCAATGTTGAATCAAGTGACTTTCGACTTGGAAAAAATGGAGTAAAAGTTCGTTGAACTAGGATGATTTTGAAAGAGATTAAAGTTTGCTGCCTAAATAACAAGATATTTCGTTTCCAGATTTTAATCTAATCATCGCTCTACTAATGGACCCTCCTAAATGATTTTTTTCATTAAGCTCAAGTCCGCAATGTTGGAATCCAACAAAAAATCCTTTTTTTTTATCGATGATTTGTTCAATTTTCGAAAATTGACTTTCTGGGTCGCGGAAATCGATCTTTTCACCCCAATTACGTTCTGCATTTGGATACTGAGTTTTGTCACAAAAAAAATAAGAATTTCGTTGCATTCCGACGATGCAAACTTCAACGTCATCGTTTTTTTAACTTGTAAAATCCTCTTTCCATCGTTTCTGAGGCTTTTTGTCCACAATCGCTCGCAAAATTACGATGATCCGTGAATCAGGAAAAAGGAATGAGACAAAAACTTACTTCCTGGCAAGACCTGATGACCCATTGATGATTGTACGGCTTGATTCCAACAGAAAGGCAAAGCAAACTCTTTTTAGTCGTGTTGGGAACGTTAGTGATGTGTTTGGTATTGATATAATCTTCGGGCGGTATGGATTCGAAGGTTTCGTAGACTTTGCCACCGCCAGCGACCAATTGAGCGACTAAGCGATCCCTGACGAACGGTTTCCTGCTCCATTCTTCTTCGTTCTCGGTGCCAGGATCAGAGTTGGAGTCCCTGGTGTCATCGGATGTGTCTCCGGTTTGGTATCTGCCGATGGTTTCCAAGTAGGCACAGCTGAGCACGAAGGACATGCCCTTGAACAGGTCGGAGTTGGTTCCAGGAACGGGGCCGAGGGTGTTGATGATTTCGGGCGTTTCAGATTTTTTTCTTCCACGTCCTTTTCCCTTGATGGAGCTCGGACGTCCTTTGGATTCTTGTTCGCCGGGTGTGCCAACGATTTCCTCCTGGACGCCGAGCGTCTCGGGGCTTTCCTCGTTTCCAGACAAATTCGAATCGCTCGTCGTTCCCTGATTGTCTTGGAATTTGACGCTCAATGTGCTGGAGACTCCGGAGGCTGATGGTTTCGCGAAATCCACCATTTTGTCGGCGAAACTACTTCGGCCACGTTTGCCCTTGGGCGTTGTTGTGACCGGCGTCAAAATCCGTTTTGATCTCCGTTTACCGTCGACCACGTTGTCGAGTGTGACTTTGCCCAAATGTTTCGGAGTCGACGGCGGACTTTTCATTTCGACTTTCGCTTCTTCTTTCAAAACCTGGACTTGGTCGGTCGTTAAAAAAATGTTTTTAATGTCAACCTCGATTTTCTCGCCGTCGTCCGTCTCCACGATGTAAATAATTTGATCGCGATGAGTCTTTACTTCGAGAATTATTCCGCAAGACCCGTAATCGTCCTCGTCGGACGTGGCGTACACGGAAAGCCCCGGGTTTAGAGTCGCAGGCATCGGGACGATGAAATCTTCGATCAGGAGTTTGTTTTGTCCGTCGTAAAAGTTGACCCGGAACTTGGTTTTTGTTTTTCCGGTCACTGTGCCGGGATAATACTTGTTGTCGGACCATTTAGCGAAAACTTGTTTGCCCACGAGTTCTCCTTCGTCCTCGTTGAGTTCCTCCTTCGCGGAGGATTGTCGGGACGGCGTGGACGCGGATTCCGAGGATTTTCGCTTCCTGCCTGCGCTCGGAGTCTTTTTCTCCGTTTCCGCAAGCGGAGAATCGTTCTCAAGGCCGTTCGCATTGGAAGAGCGTAGATTTTTTGCTTTCGTTGGTTTGCCAGCGCCACTGGCGGCGCTTCGTGATCTTTTCGTGCCGCGTTTCGGCGTGATCGTTTGCATGGCGATTTTTGTGTCGTTTTCAGCAACTTCCGGCGTCGAGGATCGAATTCTCTCTAGAGAATTATCGACTCTCAAAGTCGAGCCGTTGTGTTGCTCGCTGTTGACTAATTCTTGGCTGGCAAAATTCATAATCGTGCAAGTCACCGTGTCCACGTTTTTCCACTCCTTTTTTATCATTTCGAGGGGATCTTCGCCGTCCAGTCGCGATTGCTCAGAGACGTTGACTTTTTTCGAGTGCTTCGCTGGCCCCCGTGGCAACTGAAATTTAATTGCCGCGAGTTTCGCGTTCAGGGACCCGGCGCTCGAGACTGACGATGAACTTGCGACCGAAGCCATTGACAAACGCGTGTTTGTCAAGGGATATGGATTGGTGTTGCTCGTCACCGAGCCCGGCGAAGCCTCTTTATCGTTTCCTGAAATATCTGCCATGTTAACGGAATTGTCGCTGGTCCTGTGCCGCAGCGTCGAGATGTCGGGACTGGCTGTTTCGCAATGTATCGCCGTGACGATTTTTTCAACGTGTTCCTTCGTCGTTTCGTCCACGTAAACGAGACACTTGAGTTTTACAAGGATATTCAGTTCTTTTTCGACCGGTAAAGTCTTCACCGTCGAATTGTCGTGATTCAAGCTGGTCGACGATTGTTCTTTGACCTTGGAACGATCCTCGGCGATAAAAGATTCGTCGCTGTCGCTTATGCTCACGAGTTCCGGAGGCAAAAGCGTCCGGCCCGGCGTCTCTCGCAGCCTCTTGGCCGGAGTTGGAACGCTCGCAGCTTTTTTATCGTTGTTTGAATCTGCCAAGTCGGAATCGATGGCTTTTGACTCGGTATTTCCGTTCGTCAACGCATGACCCGGCTTGTGGTCCTTGCTCGCGTTTTCTTTGCCCCCGCTGTCGGCCGATTTGTAGTCCGTGCTTGGACAACTTTTGTACGAACCGTCGAGCTTCTCGACCGATGAATCCAGCACGATTTTCTCACCGTCCTCGTCGATTTCCACGAGCTCTCGCGGCGCCTTTTTCTCCGGCGGAGCTGTCGCACGGTCGTAAATTACCTCGATGCTCATCCTCGAACGGCTGCTGCTCGTCGGGGCTACGAAACAAGACTCGATCGCTTCTGTTTCTTGTTTTTCTTCGATTTTTGACGTCGAAGTTACCGCGTCCAGGTCGTTGCTCGTCGTCGTCGTTTCCTCAGCGATTTTCCCAGTTTCTTCAACAGTTTTTGTCGAGATTTCACTCGTTTTTGGATCGATAGAGAGCTCACAGGCTTCGGCAGGCTCCGTAACTTTGGAAATCGATTCCTCGGCCTCGTTACAAGATTTTTCTGGTTTTTCCGCTTCCGCCACTTCCTTTTCTCCCTCCGCTCGTTTCTCCTCTTCGAGCTTATCAGATTCAACCAGTTTTTCGTCTTCCTTCGCTTTGCCGAAATCCTCATCGACCAAATCCTGCGACAAAGTTTCTTCCAGCTCTTGCTCAACTTGCTGCAACGATTCGCAGGTCTCCGCAGTTTCCGGCGTCTCTTGAATGATTATTTTCGAAATCATTTCAACCTCGTTGTCCGCATCCTTTTTTTCATCCTCCTTAAAAATGTCGTCCATTTCTTCGTCCAGTCGCTTTCTCACCTCGCTCAGAGAACTTTGTTGGGGACACGTACGAGGAAATTTCGCCGCCACTTCGTCGCTCTCCAAAGTTTCCGCTTTACGTTTCTGCGTCGTTACGCCGGCCAGACCTGAAATCTGCTTTTTCAACGGCGAAGTCGTTTCCTGTTGGCTGCTCTGGACAAAATCATCGTCGTCGTCCTCGTCGTCTTTTTCCTGTTCCGTCTCAATTTTTTCTTCTCGTTTCTCGATCGTCCCAGACTCATTTTTGTCCTCCGTCGAACTTGTGATTTCGCCTTTCGTCGCGTCCTCCGTCTCCTGCCGATCCGACGATTTTTCTACTTTCGTATTCGCAGTCTCTGCGTCTTTCTCCGCTTCCCCATTCCCGTCAGTCTCTTCGTCGGGTTTCGCGCCGTTTTCCATTTCTTTGGGCGACTCGTCGCAGTCTACCAGCTGGAAATCTTGGCTCTCAGGAATCAAAGAATTCTCCATGATTTTTGGCTGCTGCGTCGAATCCTCCGTCGTCGGATCAAACGTCGTTTGAGTGTCGGACTGCGTTTCCGGAATCTTGTCCGGATCTGCCATTTTTAGACGGTCGTCCAAAGTCGCAACTGGCAAAACAGGCGAAAATGATGAAAAATATTTTTATCGACGTTTTTTCGTCAATTTATAGCGAATTCGAGTTTTTTTCCATAGAAAACACAAAAACTCTCGTTTTCAAAATTATTTGACGCGGGAAACGATTTTTTTTGCTACCGAAAATATCGAGACGCCCGTTCAAAATTTATCGACGACTTTCGCGAGAAAACTCGTCGAATTTCGTGTTTGATAAAAAAAAGTAACATTTTTGCAGGTTATCACGCATTTTCGGTGATTATTTACGACTCGAAAGTTTCTCGACGTGATTCGGAGAAAAAAAACCCTAAGAAATGCGTTCTCGAGCATCGTACGCACGAATTTGAATTTCGATCGTTTTTTTTTTTTTTCAAATCGTTGAAAAAGAACAGCGAACTAAAAGGGTTGAGATCGAACATTAAAACGAACGTTTTTACCGTGCGTTGTGAAGATGCAGCGAGAAAAGCAAAAATTTGCGTGTTTTTCGATAAAAAAAACAGAATGAAATTATCGATGAACGTTATTCGCCTGGACAATGGTAAGAAAAAGCCACGGGCCGATTTTCTTATCCGGCGTAAATATTGGGGGTTAGGAGAGCCGGAATAATGGGAGGCGTGAGGAAAAAAAAGAATTTTGTTTATCGCGCGAGTGCTACAATTGAAGAAACTGGGTTTACGTACCGTGATAAATCTCATGCGGCAAGTTACGCGAGAGTTTGCTCGCAAAACAAAAGAACTGAGAGCACAATTTGCAGAAAATGGAAAATGCTAAGTCGCGCGAGCGATATCAACTCAGTTGTACACCGGCGCCCTACTCCGGGCTCCCCACCCAATGCCCGCCCGAGATACGCGAAGACCAAGAGGGGAATAAAGTGGTAACTCGCTTTTAATACACACATATACAAACTGCAATAAATTACATTGCGAAGGAGACAAAAGATTCGTCAGAATTCGCCCCTTTTTCCTTCAAAACCGAATCTTGGCGATGTCTATCGAGAAAACGAGCGAATTTTCACGTGTAACTAAATTCGAGGTACTTACTGATTTATCTGCGAGCGGCAACAACAAACCGGCTTTCTCGCGATGTATGCGATTGTTGTAATCGTTCGCGCGGTCGAGAAAACCCTGAGCTTCGTAAAAAAAAACTCTACGACTTTGTAACAACGATTAAAAACGATCCGACAAACACGATTCCACCAATTTTTATCATTACCCCAAACAATCCGACACTTTTGTCAAACCTTCTTTATAAACACACCAATACATTTATAGTTATTTATGTTTGATACAAAAAATAGTGATAAAATCGCGCGATTCTCACTCATCTCGCCATTGACCTCGACGCTTCGAGCTTCAAACGTCAGATGGAGAAATGTACACGTGATGCGAATCTGCGCGCCAACCTTTTCGCCACCTGGTGGCCGAACCTCGCAATCAAGATTCAAAAAAACGCGCCAAAACGAGCGATTGTTTAAAATAAAAAATACACTCAAACTTTTGTCTTTACAATAAACAATTCAATTCTTTATTCGATCTTGCGAGCTGAACCAAAACGTGGCCATAAAAAAACCACAGAAAACATCGTCGTAGACTGCGTAAACTGCAGGACTTCCGGTTTCTATTTTGCCCGCTACGCGTCGCTTCGAATTGTACAAAATAAAACGGCTTTTCGGCTGGGAGAATTTTTTCTTTCGATTGCGCCCCCGAATTTTCGTTATTCCTCCGACTTTTCTGTGTTGTTAATTATTTATAAAAAAAAACATGGCGATTACGAACGACCATAAGGCAACGCTCGCGGTTCAAGAGATCGGAGCGACGATCGTAAAGTTGAAAAAGTTGTTGGAAGAAAGTGTCTCGTTGCGTGGTAAATACTTTTGCCCCTTTTTTCTACTTTCTGTTTCCGAAGCATCTGTTTTTGTTTCTGGTTTCGTGTGTTTACATTTTTTTCGACATACACGTTACAGTCGAGTGCGCGAAGTTGGAATTTGACATGTTGACCTTGTATCACACTATTTGTCCCCGAGAGCTCGAAGGCTTGCGGGACGTGCAAGAGACCATTGAAATTGTGGAAAAAACAGAAGATCCTCAGGCCTAAATCGTCGAATCGCGAAATGTATCGATTCATTCACAATCTTTTGTATTTCGGCCATATTGTCAAACATTCCAAATGAAACTTCCGAAAAACTTGAAAATCGGGAATCAAAAATGTAGAAAATAAAATTTCCGGCACCAAATAAATCGCTGCGGTCGTTTTATTATTATTTTTGACGATGCACTGAAAATTCAATTTTGTCAAAAAACGTCGATATTCTGTTGAATACGGCCAACTAAATATTTTGGAATGATTTCAAAATTTTCGTTATTTCGACAATATTTTTCATTGTAACGGAACTGTCAGCAAAATTTACGATTGAAATGACAAAAATTTACTTTCCGAAAACGATTTTCCAGAATGTTTTTTGTTGGAATGACAAAATTTTCGTGATTTTTCGAAAAAACGTTTAGTTGAACGTTTCCAACAAAATATCGAAGTTTTTCAACAAAATTTTCTTTTCAGTGTGTTCCCGTGCGTGTCGCTGCGGTCGTTTCACGAGGTTTGTTGAGCATTATTTTGATTTTTATTATTTTGACGATGTTCCCGTGCATGGCGCGCAAGAAAATCGTGAGGAGACGCGGACAGGAAAAAAATCGTGAAAATCTTTAACAATGAATATATTATTATCATATATATATCATAAATGTATACAATTATAGTATCGCTTAAATTTTACCATTTATACATTCAGGTACACACTGTACGGATTTAAGCGTTTATACGATTACAAGAACGAGAATTATTTCTTTAGACGGTTTTTAGTTTCTCCGTGTCTTAAATTCTTCAAATCTTTCTCCCAAGATCTCGCGATCGTGCGTCGAGTTGCCACGTCGAATATATTTTAGTAACATGATACAATAATTACGATGATAAAGAGAGAGGATAAATAATCCGGACAAGGATTTCGAAATCTGTGTCTGTTTTTTTTTTTCGTGTTTTCCGACATTGTTGATAAATAAATATATGCCCGCGATGTTCAAGGTCACGACGATATTTCAAGAGAATTCCTCGATCTTTGGCCAGGTTTTTGTTTCGTCGTGTTTTCGCGTTTTTCGGACTAATCGGCCCTAAAATTTTCTAGTCGCTTTAAAGCCGGAAGATTTTCTCAATTTTGCTTTTTTTTTCTTCTGGTTTTTCCTCTATTTGTTAGTAGTTTTATTATTATTTGTATCATTTCACGAGGGTCGAGGCGATTGTGAAATCAACACACGCCAGTGCCGCGATCTTATCGTTCACCCAACTGGGAAACCTCCAGAGGGACGCGCGGCAACCAACCATTCTGGTAGTAAATCCCGCGATGCCGGTAACGATAAGATCGTCGAAGACAAGAATCGGGCCCTGCGTGACATGATGCAATTGCCATCGGTGACGGTTGTCTCGCCCAGTACGAAACGCTGTGCCAACAGTCTCTCGGGTCCTCCGCAACTTCGCATATTTTTTCCACCCCCAGCGCAAACATACGCGGACAATCTTCGATCTCCTCGTCCTGAAAATTCATACAACAACGATTCTCGTTAATAAACTTCGAGGCTGCGAATTGTGAGCTTTTTTCGACGCATCTCGACTTTGGGAAAAAAGAATTTTAACCCTTCGTGGTCACACTGATTGTGACCGATCAATCGGCCCGAAAATTCTCGAAAAATTACTGAACGACTCTTGGACATTCCAGTTTAGATACGAAAAACTTTCCTGAAAGAAATCCAAGGCTAACATTTTTTTTAAATGCAAAATGAACAAAAAAAACGGCGAAAAAAAGTTTTTTCACTAAAATAATCGTCACTTTGTGGATTTTCAATATTTTCGCCTAAAATTTGGACCTGATATTCGGCAGATCTGGTTCTTTTGTGAAAAAAATAGTAGGATAGCGTGCGTTTGAAAAAACATGCTAATTCCGTTATTAGAAGTGGGTTGATTTCAAAGTGGATGTTAGAGAACTTTCCTGAAAGAAATCCAAGGCTAACATATTTTTTTTAAATGCAAAATGAAGAGAAAAAACGGAAAAAAAAAGTTTTTTCACTAAAATAATCGTCACTTTGTGGATTTTCAATATTTTCGCCTAAAATTTGGACCTGATATTCATCAGATCTGGTTCTTTTGTGAAAAAAATAGTAGGACAGCGCGCGTTTGAAAAAACATGCTAATTCCGTTATTGGAAGTGGGTCGATTTCAGGGTGGATTTTAGAGATTTAGCGTTCGCGGCGGTAATTCTTATCGCCGCCCACGTGCAATGGACACTGCAAACTGTCGTCAATTGACGATTACAGCCCCATTAATTAACGGGAACTAGGAGATATTTACGTCACAAGTTGGTCACTGGGTGGATTCTCCCCACACTGACCACGAAGGGTTAAGAATTGAAATGAAATTTCTTGACATTTCGCTCAGATACTCACGCAAGCATGGCAAATCTGATGCATAACGCAAAGCTCGTGAAGTCCGCTCAATTTACCACCCAGACGCGGACATCTGTGCACGATCGAATCGAGCGCGGGACAACTTCGGCCTTCGTCAAAACCCTCGTAGTTTCTCCCTAAACCGAAGAAGATTTAAAGGACAAATATTATTATCGTCGTGACAAAAGTTTAGGGTCAAATTGACCCCCAACTTTGCGGGCTCGTAGCTCCCGCTAGGATGGGAATTTTTCGAGATTTTTTTTTAGAAATAATCGCAAAAGTCCTGACTAATCGAATGGTGCGCGGCAAAATTTTGAAAAGTCACTAAATTCATTGTATTTTTCGTTTTTTCGAAAAAAATCAATTTTTGCAAGGACGATCGAGTTTTTTTTTAATCTGCGGAGATTTTTACCTTCGTAATTGGTTTCGGCGATTCCATGTCCGTTGCGTTTATCGTAGTCGCTGTCGTTCTTGTCATTGGTTCGTTGGTGAAAGTTGTGGGTTTCGTTGGTTTTGGAATGCGCGGCTCGCATGAGATCGCGTTGGGCGGCGATATTGCTACGAAATTCTTCAAGAGCGCGGCGCATTTTCTCGAGCGAATAAGCCGCAGCCAAACGAGCCATAACGACGTCTTTGACTTCTTGAGAATTTCCTTCGTTGTCGTACTTGAGAGCGTCCTGGACGATCAAATTTTTAACGTTTTTCAGCCGATTGTCCATTTGCTCGAGTTTGTCTCTTTTTTCGCCGTTGTCTTTGTCCGAATGTCCGTCTTGTTCGGCGGATTTTAAATTTTCCGCCATCGTCTTGTAGTAACGTTGGAGCATCCACTCGTCATCTTGGTCCTGGCTGCCAGGCCGAGCGAGCAAAGCAGATTTTTTCTTCCTCCGATCGATCCCAAAATAATCGGACCAATCGATGTTTTTTTTCGATATTTCAACCGCACGATGATCGCGTTTGTTCAGCATTTTCGCTGCCGCCTCGCTCCGGTTGTTTGCGTTCGTTATTTCTTTCTGACCCGGCGGAGCTTTTGGCGAGTTGATCAAACTTTTCAACGCTTCCGTTGTCGTCGATGGCTGCGCTGATTGGCTCGCCGGAGTGGGCGAAGAAACGTGATCGTGGCTCGAATGATCGTCCGTTCGATTTTCTTTGGCCTCGACACTTTTCTGGCTCCCGAAAAGCGGCCCAAGGTCTTTGGCAACTTTGGGATCGTTGACGACTCCGCTGGGCTCTTTATCGTGATGCAGGGGCTTGGGACTGCGCTTCGTGAGTGGATAACGTTTCAAAACGACTCCGTACTCTCTGCCGATGGGATAACGGCCGTTAACGTTTCTCCGTTCGGTCGGCAACAAGTACATCCAGTCCTGATCGCGTTCTCGATTCCCAAACTCACTGTTGGCCATGATTTCGTCGTCGTCCTCGTCGTTCCTCTCACGATCCAAGATTTTTTTGTTGCTGCGACTTTTCGAGGCGTCTTGCTTGCTGAAAATCTCGCCCCACGACATCGGCTCGGAATTCCCCTCGTAAAATTTGTTTCTACTCAGTTTTGACTGCTCCCCGAGATATTTTTCGTAATTCGCACGCAACGCCTCCGACAACAAATAATCCTCGTTGTCCATTCCACCCATATTGTTGTTATTGTTGTACAATGGACCTTTTTCCAACTCGTTGTACAAAAACTCTGCCAAATCCTTGTCAGGCTCGCCATTCCCAACTCCGTGCTCGCTCATCAACGCCCTTTTGTGCCCACCCGATCGCTCACGCTCTCGAAATGACGACGGAGCTCGTTCTCTCTGCGCAAATTCAAATCCAAACCAATGGCATGAAATTTTTTTTATTTGAGCGCGATTTTTTGACGTTTAAAGCTCCGGGAATCATTTAATTTTTTATGGGATCGCGAATCATTGAGATCCTTTTCGTCCTGCCACTCGCGACTCATGAATTTGGCGAGAACATTTTTTTAAAAATTCTGAAATAGTGTCTATCGATTTGACTTTGACCCTTCGAGGTCAAACTGGGTCTTTTTGACCCCGACGATTTTTTGGCATCAATAATTTGTATAAATTATTTTTACAGTCAAAAAAAAATACGAAAAATTCATTTTTACTGGAATTTGACGATTTGGAAAACGCAGCGGGTCAGATTGACCCAGAATGCATTTAAAGGGCGTGTGCACTCGAAGGGTTGAGATTTCTTAGTTGCTGGGGTCGTTGCAATTGTTTTATGTGTAATTAAAACGTTTTTAACGAAAAATATTGTCGCTCGGGTCAAAAAGACCCGCGGAGGGTTAAAAATTCGATTTTTGTCTGTTTTTTTTTCGATCTTCACGTTTTTTACCTCCCGGGACGAGAATTTCTGGGAATTTTTCTGAAATTCATAAAAAATAGTCTCGAAATTACCTGGCCCGAAGAATTCTCGAGATAATCCAAAAGCACTCGCTCCAATCGTTTGTTGTTGAAATTCTGGTAACCGCCGCCGATGTTTTCCAGCTGACCGGTCTCTGCAAGTTTTCGTAATCGTTTGCAAAAACTGCCGAATTTATTTTTCACTTAAACCCAAATAAATGGCGAATTTTTGGTTTTTTAAGTGGGAAACGAATTTTTTCTTGAAATTTCGATCGAGTTTTCGTCCTTGGATTGCAAATTTGTTTTTTTTTCGCATCAATGTGCGATTTTTGGCCACGTAAAAAGTCAAATTTGGCTGCGTCCCAAAAATCTTTCTAAATAAAAATAAAAATTCAATTCAATGTGAAAAATCGACGTTAAAAATAAATTTTAATGATTAATTTATTTGTTTAATTTGTAATTTGAATGAAATTGAATGTTATCGAAAAATCTTTAGATTAAATTATTAATTAATTATAAAATTTATCATTATTAATTTTAATTAATTAATTTTTTGAAAAATCTTAATTACCGATCGGTAAAAATTCGAGATCTTCGTCCTCGTCCTCCAAGTCTTGGTCCGCTTGTCGACCAAACGCGTCATCATTGTCTGCGTCGTTGGGATGAAATTTGAAGTTGGGCGAGTCGTTGTAATAGTCACGAGGAGGAGAAAAATCGAGAGATCTTTGTTTTCTGGTGACTGCGTCGAGAGCGCTTTTCAGGGATTCCTCATCGGTACGATGAGGTGAAATCGAGCTGGCGGATATCGCGAGAGCGAGGCTCAAAGCCCAGCAAAGTCGAACCGTTTCCATCCTGACCAAGAGGACAAACGACGTTCATAGTTTGCGGAATTTCTTAATAAACGACGTTGCGCGATACGACGAGGCTCGAGAATCCCGCGCGGATATTAAAATTCTTGGCATTCGCACGCCCCGCACGAAGAAGCGGGCGCGATTTGTGTCATTAAAGTTATTGCGAATCGAGCAATTTCACGATAGCCCGAGCCTCGCGAGAGCAAACGAAAAAAAAAAGGCAAAATCGTCGGAAATTAAACTCTGACGCACGATAAATTTTCGTATTTTTGAAAACTCGTGCAGATTTCGCAGAGACGAACAAAAACTCAATTTCCAGAGAATTTGGCCAAATTTCACGTCCAATCGACCCCAAATTTTCGTTTTGTTTCGGTTCACCCGATCGTTCTCTCCTTGTCATGAAAACAATCGTCTAAAACTGAATTGCGAGTGGACACAACGCGATAGGCTTGTAAATCGATATTCACGATGTTCCTGATGCTCGAACAAACGTTCGAGCACTCCAGAGTCTTTGTATCTCACGAACAATACATTCGACAAGAACGTACAATGATTTCGAATGACGTCGCGAGAAATTTGGGGCAGTGGCCCGCGTTGCCAGTCGCTGCGATTTTCCGCATGGAATTTTTGCAGAAAAATCGAAAATTATATTCGAAAAAACTAAATTTCGAACCTGAATGAGTTTTTTCTTAACGAATCCCGAATTAATTGGATTCTGAGGCTAAAAATTCTTTTCAGGCATCGCGACGAATTAATTTCGTCGCAATTAATAATTTTTTGCTAATTCCGACGTCACGACGATTGGAATTTGCAGAAAAAAGTAAACAAATTGTGCAATCCCAAAAAAATGGACACGTTTGAAAAAAAAATCGCAAACTTTATTAATTTTCTTGGATTTTGCAGCAAAGTTGATTATTTTCTCGACTGACCCACTGCCTCAACGCGCCTTATGCAAATTCATTATTTTTTTTCCTTTTTCATCGATCGCGCAACGTTTTTATACACTACATGGCGCATATGAAAAGGGTCTTTGGCAAAGAAGGTCATAAAGTCGACGTATAAGTACACGGAATTACGGGATGATCGATGGTCAATGTACGTTTGACATTTCCGAGCGTTTCCGGCGTCTCTCCGCAGCACGCGAGTGTGGATTAAAAGGCAAATTGGCTTTCGAGCGTTTCTACCAGATGTTTTCAGCATTTCGCGAGTTTTTCTCCAGCAATTTCAAATTTTAGGGGAAAAAACAATAAAATTTGTTGTATTTACGAACCGGAAATGAATTTTCAAAATCCTTCGTGTTCACCTCGCCCTTTCGTCTCCACGAAATTTCCTTCCGGGCTCGTCCCCACGAACGTGACGAAAAACATCGCGGATTCAGAAAATTTGGTGGAAAAATTCTCACTTACCTTAATTTTCCAGCTTCATTCGATTTTTCCCACAAAAAGAGGATAAACAATGAATTTATTTGGTTTGAGAGAAAAAATCGAGTTGCTTGTGACCGAGATCCGCAGTGACGAGCTGCTCGAGCTCAGGCAATTCGTTTCTGCATGCCACCAGCTCGAGCGAGCGCAGAAGCTTTTGTACTCGAAGAAGCGATCGATATAATGGCGCATGGCGTTTTTCCGGCGCAGCAACAAGTAAAACGCGCCATGCCAATAACATTGCTCTCGCTGGCGTATATATAGACATTTGGTTGGTTGGGGGAGAAGAATCGAAAGGACGCAAGTCCCAATATTTCGTCCTTGACGCGATGCAGGACTCGCGACGTTTTTCCTCGAGCTTATGAATAAATAGAAATGTGTTGATGGACACGAGGAGCGAGCGATCCTTATGAGGGTGAGATGATGAAAGCAGCGATGGGGTGTGCCTTCATAAAGGACCGCGGAGCTTCTTGACATGAAATATTACACGAAAACCACGTACAAAAGACATCCGAGCAACGCGGGCGCCGCGCAGTGACCCTCTGAATCATAATCACCAATTTTCACGTATTTTTTCATGCCCGCAGCAAAACCGAAGGATCGAAAGTAAAAAAAAAACGAACAAATAAAAATAACGCGAACCCTTGTTAAGTACATGTTAATTTATTGATCAACAGGCAGTCCGGTAATTCCATTCATCCGTCTTTTTCCCCTGTTTTTAATCATTCAGGAGGCTCCGTTAGTAGAGCGATAATTAGATTAAAATCTGGAAACGAAATATTTTGTTATTTAGGCAGCAAACTTTAATCTCTTTCAAAATCTTCCTAGGTCAACGAAATTTTACTCCATATTTTCCAAGTCGAATGTCACTCGATTCAACGTTGTCTTTACGCAAATTTCGCACTCTTATGGAATCAGAAAAATATTAAAAATACTTCGCGATTAGATAAAACGCGCATTAAAATCTCAATTTATAAAAAAAAACTCCAAGGGTTCCGAATCGATAAAAAAATAGTGGGCTCAACGAATGTTTGGTGGAGATATTTCTAGTTAAAATCGACAGAATGCTCGAAACATCTCATTTTTTAGGAGTTTCGCAACGGATCGCTTGCTAAACGAAAAGCAGATCGTCATTTTTTCTTGGGAATTGTGCCTCACTTGATTCGTTATTCCCTGCGCCATAGCGGAACCTCCTTAAGATATTAAGGCAGGATTTATTGTTCGTTCTCCCTAAATTATCGCTTCTCTCTAATTTCCTCGTACCCAAAACTACCCAACGGATCAGCCCGGAGTTCCACATGTCGATTCGGTCCCTTATCTTCTACAAAAAACATTAAAAATCATTCGTTTCTAAAAATACGTCTCCCCAGTTGACAGTGTGTCCGAATCCTCTCATCGATCCTGCAGCGAAACTGCCCAAAGCAACGTACCCAAAAACTCAACGAAAAAAAAATCGATTTCAACCTATTTCCGGAATTTCTTGGACTGTTTAATTGTTTATATAAAAAATTACAGAAAACAGCATGAAATCCCATGCAGTCAATGCGCTCGCTTCGTCTTTCTCTTCCGATATTTCAAGGCGATTTATTGGTCGAAGCTCGATTGATAAGAATTATCAAGCTTATCGTGCTCGGCTACGAACAAAGATTAAAAAAAAAAAGACTTTTTTTTATTCCACGAACGATATTCACTTCGTAGTGATAGACGCGACGAGGTGCGATTCCGTAAACCTCTCTACCAAATCCCGCGCGCAATGTCACGAATGTACGTTTCCACGATTTCCGAGGAGTATGGAAATTTAAATCGCCACGGAACAACCGGTAATTGTGCAATTTTTGTTTTCCTGCCTTTCCATTTCTCAGAGTCTGATTTTTTGGAGTCAACAAGGATTAGCAAGTTTTAGAGCATTCTGTTGCAGACGAGGATCTCGATACCATTCAATTGCCTTCGTTCGAGCATCCCTACGCGATAACTTCGCAGCCACGAAATGGTAAAGTCAACCAAACGTTTGCCCCAAATTCGTCAAATTTTTTTGGCTCGACATGGAAAACTTTTTTTTGGCGTTTCGTCAGAAAAATCGAAATTAATTTTCGATTTTTTTGCATGTACTTTAATTCACCTTTGATCCATATCGTCACCAACTCATTTATCAGATCTCAATAGACCTCAGCGAAGGCCCATCCCGGTCAATACCTCCGACTGGATTTCCACACCCCGATCGCTTCTCAATCCTGCGTGCAGCACTCTCTTCCTTTCCGGAGTCAAACAGCTCGAGATCCAACAATCCGTCGACCTCATATCACGTAAGTTCAAGGTCAATCGACACTCCAAACTCTCTCTACATTTTTCGACATTCGCGGATAGCGTCGATTTTTTTTTCAATTACAAAAACTGCAAATTTTGCTTTTTCTCGCATAATTATTCGTGGCCAAAACAATTAATTGTTGAACGGCGAGAAAAATCCAGTTTTGCGTCCGATTTTCTTGAATTCCGGGAGGCAAATTGTCATGAACAGGAAACGGAATTTCGTCGATGCAGAAAAAAGTTTAATTTTTAATAAAAATTAAGTTTCTGTGGAGAAATAATTTTTTTGCCAACTCCCAGCCCGTTCCTGGGGCTGCAGAATTAGTGAATTTTTGACGTTCCATCCTTTTGAAAGCGACAATGATTTTATGACGTTATTATCCGCTCAAACTGTGTCATAACGTCGTAAAATCAGTATCAGAAGAATATGCCGGATGGGAGTGTTTTTGGTACAAGGTTAACGATGCCCTTGCCTCATAATTCGAGGAATTCGATCAACCGCGTTGGATGAGTAATTTCCAGACAACGTGATTTTGGCTGGAATTGTGTTAATCGGTTTGGGATTTTGAAAAGAGACATTTTTATCAGAATTTCACGCGAGCGATCGAGTCTGAAGATCCTACGAGTGTGTTTTTTCGCAGAGATTCCAAATTTATTTCCATCCGGTGCATATTGATCGAGAACGAACCAAAAATCGATTGCGTTCGAACCGAAAAATTGGAATTTCGATTTTTTTTTTGGATCTTTGAAAAATATCGATTTATTGTCCAGAAAAAATATTGAATAAGGATTTCGTAATGAGATTAAGGAAAAACAGAATTTCGTTGCATTCCAACGATGCAAACTTCAGGATCGTGGAAGAAAAATAGTAGAAAATCCATTTTTTATCTAAATACGGCTCGTTGATTACGATTTTCCAGTGCGCCATCATTAATTATCTTGTCCAACAATGTGTGCAATCAGCTCGCTCGGCAGAGAACCTAAAATTACCTTGACAAAGCTAAGATTTCGGATTCCACGTTATCTGCCGATGGACGAGTGTATAAATTCGTATAAAGTTGCCGGTTATCGTAATTATTAGATTAAACGAACGAGATATCGGTTTCTAAGAATTCAAAGCGTGTCGCACAGGCTTTTTGGATCCGAAAACAAAATTTCGTAAGCTCCACACATTCCAATAATTTTTAATCAATTCCATATTCCAATAATTCAATTTTTCTAGGGACAATCGCCACGATCGATTTTTGTATGTAAAGTCGGAAATGAAATTGTTCAAGCGGTCACGTGCATCAGTTTCTTTGAAGTTGCAGGTGAGGAAGTGGACAGCAACGTGTTCAAGTATCGAGTCAAAGTACCACGAGCGGAAACGCTGTTTCTGGCAACGGAGCACAACGGTTCTCGATTGATTGGTTCGTCGAGAGGCTTCATCGTTGATTTGAAGGATGCGACAGGGCAAACGGCATTCACGCTTAAAAAGAGCAGAACGTGGGGATGCGTGCCAGGATTTTTGCACGTGAGAGCCATCAAAATAAATTACGATTGCATTTTCGACGAATTTAATTGTTTTTTTTTTATCATTAATTCCTGCCGATTATTGTCGAGCTTGAAACCCAATTCTGCGCATTCCAGAAACTGACCGTGCAAGGATCCGATTACGTTGGAACTATCGAACAAGATTTCACGCTTTTGGCTCCAAGATTCACAGTTTATAACGCAGACCACGAGCCTCTCTGCCTCATTTACTCGCCTCATACGTTCTGCGCTTGCGACTACAAGGAAGAACGATTTCAGGTACTCGAGTCCATTTTTTTAATTCCCCACGACCAAGATCCATAAAATTGGAGTTTCCATCGTTGAAATGCAACGAAATTCATCATTTTATTAAATCAGAGCCAAAAATTCGAAAATCTTCGAAAAGATTCGAAAAATCTGAAAAATTTTCCGTCTCACGAGACAATTTTCGAAATCCCCAAAAATGAGCCCCGTGTGAAAAAATTCGTCGAACTTTTTCACGATTTCTTGAGCCTCCGTCCGAGATGCTCGAAAATTTCCGTTTTGCTGGAGTAAAAAACCCAAAAATGGCATTTTGGGCGAAATAATCGATTGCTGGCTCAAAAAATCTAAAATCGAAGATTCTCGAGCAACGAATGGACCCAAAAATATTGAATTACAATGACAATGACCTTCAGGTATCCTCAGTCGATGGCTGCAGACCCTTGGCTTCGATAATTCTGCAATGGGATCTCGAAGTGATGGATTATTACATCACAATTACGTTTCCATTGGACATGGACGTAAAACTGAAAAGTCTGTTGCTCGGGGCTGCATTTCTCATGGTAAATATCGCCTCATTTTTCTACGACAAACAGAAACCAAAATAAGCCTCAAAAACGATAAAAATTCATTCAATTCCAGGAATCCTTGTATTTTGAACGACTGAGAAAATCTCCAGCACGATAGCATTTCCGATAAATCGATTTTTTCAAAATTGTCGACCTTTTGACCTCATTTGGGAGGGACGAGCTATTTTATTGAATATTTCGACACGTCGAGCGTCGAATCGTCAATGCTGCAGCCTCGTAAAATCCCTACAAAGGATTTGCTTAATTCTTACGATGTTAAAGTTCGCTTCGTTGGAATCCCACGAAATTCCCATACAGGGAAACTAAATTTACTAGAAAAATTGGAAAGGTCGCGTTCAAAATTATTCATAATTTTGATAAAATTATTCATAATTTTGATAATTAACGTGATCTTTTCGATTTTTCTAGAAAAATTCCAACTTACTTTTCCGATTTACTAGAAAAATTGGAAAGATCGCGTTAATTATCAAAATTATTCATAATTTTGATAAAATTATTCATAAATTTGATAAAATTATTCATAATTTTGATAATTAACGCGATCTTTCCGATTTTTCTAGAAAAATTCCGACTTACTTTTCTGATTTACTAGAAAAATTGGAAAGATCGCGTTAATTATCAAAATTATGAATAATTTTGATAATTATATTAATTAATTTGACAAAATTATTCATAATTTTAATAATTAACGCGATCTTTCCAATTTTTCTAGTAAATCATTGATTTGAATCAATGCGAACTAGTTACTAAGAATTATTGTATTTTATTCGATTATTTACATGAAATAAAGAATTTCCACTGTATTTTTACACCTGAGATGAATTTTTGCTCCCAATTTGCCTCCCCGTGGAATTTTGCACTCGCAATTTGCGTCTAGGGACGCAAATTTAAATAATTCTGAAGTTTGCATCGTTGCAGTGCAACGAAATTCTTTTTAATATTCAGCCAAAATAATAATTTCAATGGAATTCAATTACGATGATAAAATGATCGTTTTTTGCCACTCGGAAACACAAAATTTGGATGACATTGAAAATTGAACGAATCGACAATAAAATTAAACATTTTTCGTTGCATTCCAACGTCGCAAGCTCCAGCGTCATAAATTTAATTTGGCCAGCTGCGATAATTGAACTTGGCGGTGAGAGCAATTTATAAAAATTGTATCGTGATCGTCAATGCATGGTTTTGACATTTATGTTGATCCTGAAGGTCGCAACCTCGAGGATTCAACGAAAAATATTTTCCCCATCAATTTTTTATTGAATTTCGAATTTCGTTATCGATTTCGGTGTCGATTGAGTTTTCGGTCGCAAAAAACGATCGTTTTATGGTTTGGACGAAGAATTGAATAATAATTACGAGTTCCTGACAAAGAAAACGGAATTTCGTTGAACTCCAACGATGCAAAAATGTCACATGATCGAAAAAATGATCGAGTGTCATAAAAAATTCATTCTCATTCGTTCGACTCTGTAAAAGTTGGCGATTCGTTCTTTTTTCATAATTCACTGGGTCATCGGAAACAAAATTCGACAAGAAACACTCGGGCGACGCACTTTTGACGCGAGGGTTTGATATTGATTTTAGAATCTCCGAGAAGAAAACGTTTGACGCGTGTTTCTGTGTCATCAACGTATCGTCCCCTGTAAACAACAAAACGACAAAACTCTTCGCGCTCATAGAAACTCTCAAAAATATTCTTCGTTCGCTGTCAATTCACAAATTGGCAAGAATTTATGAAAATCTTGTCAAAACGCGACAACGCAACGTGCGGAATCGACAACGACAGCAGCGCCACCTGGAATTCGACTCGAACGATCAGCTGATTTGCGAATTATCGCGTTTTCGCCGTTCCGAGGTTATTCGCGGCTACATCGATGTCGCACTAGCCCGCGTTGTTAATTCGCTAAATTACGATATGATTACGAAACCAGATGACGTCACATAATTAGCAGATCAAATCGAGACTGTTGCGTGATGTGGCAGGTGGAAAAATCTATTAGCATGTGTCGGAAATAATTACAAAAGAGCAAAACGCCACAGCCAAGTCGATTCAACGCAGCAGCTCGAGTTTTTATAATCATAAATATCGGATTATCGAAGTTTCAACGAGAATTTTGTATTTGCTTCGTCGTTTATTTTGCTGAAATAAAAACTCAGTCCTTGTCAATTGTTTTTGTCACCGCGCGTATTTCTTGTACCAAAATTCTCTCGTTTATGCCCAAATATGGGCAAAGCACGAGTTGGCAACCTGTTGATTTGCACGCTTCGTCGAATCCTGTTGCTGTGCGAAGCAAACTCAATCGCGAAGCCGGATATTATAGAATTAGAATAAATGAAAGTTGAATTTCCCGAACAATGAGTCGATCAGAGAATATTATTGAAAACGATTATCGCGAGTCCAGCTTCGGAGAAATATTGCGAGGCGGGAATGACGGAAAAAAGCGGGAAAAGGTGATTCGGTAATGCGACGTAAGCGACAACAGAAACACAAGCGTATTTACATTCGTACACTATATATAGCGATGGTTCACAAAAAAAAAGTGACGCGTCTGCCCCACGAAGGCGAATAAAGTCAGAGTGATGAAAATAAAACAATCGATGGCGATACCGGGGGGGGCCACGCAGCAGTATAGCAAGAAGCCGGCGGTTATCTCTGTGCTCGCGTTCGGCAGTCTCGCGCGATTGAACTTTGCATCCTTGACGAGGCTCGTAGATAAGAACAAAAATACATTTTTATTTCCTCTCGTGCGTGCACGTTGCAGCTTTTCTTCGTGTTTCTTTATTTCTCATCCAAATCGAGAGATTTTATCGTCAGGTGAGTAGAAAGTCGAGAGCATTGTTTTTAAATTTTTCCCGCCCACGACGCAGCCGTTTTATTGTCGCGGCGTCATTTGTGTTTATGCATTTTTTTCGATAATCAGCCTGCGAGATAAAATCGTTGAAAAATGTCCAAAAATGACGAAAATTCGCTCAAACTATCGCGTCGAAATCAACTTTAACTTTTTCCAGATATTGCGACTGAAATGTCCAACGAATTTTTGCAATTCTCGTGCTTAACCTTGCAGTCGCGTAATTCCCGCAGTTGATTTTCTCATTTCGTGCTAAAATAAAACTTTTCAGACACACGTCAACGAGATTCCGATTCACAATGGGATTTTGTGAGATCGTGGGACTTTTTGTTATTTTGTACTATTTGTTCTACGCTATTTTTCCCTGGTTTTTGGACAGCGACGTCGAACTTGCGTTCTACGAAAAATGGGGCAGACCGCTAGGTATATATATATGTATACGTGACAACAATCCATATTTCCGTGTCCCTAGCACGTCGCACACACCGTCAAGCGGCCTGAGCGTGAGCGACGTCAAAATCGCTGCTCGCGACAATTCGGATCGCTCGAAAAATGAATTTCGAAAAAAATTCAACATTTAAACAAATTTTTCGTGTTTCTCGAAATTCGGCGATTCGATTTCACCGAAAATTCAACTTTATCGATATTTTTTCGACAATCGAACGAATCTCGGGTCTGACGGACCGTGTGCGACCTGCTAGCCATGAAAAATGGCTGTGACCTTGAAAAATTGCTGTGACCTTGAAAAATCAACTCACCGGCTTTTTTTTTCTCAATTTTTTGATCAGAGAGCTTGCGAGGCAAAATTGTTTGGATCACCGGAGCGTCCAGCGGCATTGGCGAACATTTGGCCTACACGCTGGCAAAAGTCGGCTGCAAATTGGTCTTGACGGCACGCAGAGAAAATTTACTCAACCAAGTCAAAGAAAAGTGTCTCCGAAGTAAATTCCAAACGATTTTTTTCAACCTCCTCAGTTTTTTGCTAATCGTACGACACAAAAATCGCATTTTGCTTCTTCGCAGTCAATGCCAATCTCAAGGAAACTGACGTCCTGGTGCTGCCCATGGATGTCGCCAATATTGACCTTCACAAAGATGCCTTTGACCTTGTCATTTCCACTTTCGGCCAAGTACGACATTTTCATCCGTTCTGGTCCTTTTTTTTTGTTTTTAACGCGTAACGAGTCGCTGTTTCTCGTTTTTTTTTAACAATTTTGAGTAAAATAATGGAAATGGAACAAAAAAACCGTTTCAAGTCGATGGACGAAAAAATAACGAGATTCGGAATTGAATTTTTGGCTGAAAATCAATATAAATAATGAGAAACAGTCTCCAAAAAGTTCCAGGAAGCGCGATTAATTATTTCGCGATAGTTTCTCGATTTTTTTTAACAATTTTGATTAAAATAATGAAAATGGAACAAAAAAACGATTTCAAGTCGATGGAAGAAAAAATAACGAGATTCGGAATTGAATTCACGGACTAAATTCGCCAAAACGAATCTTGCCAGAAAAATGTTTCAATTTGGACTGAAAAAAATATGTTCGCGGCAAATTTTTGGCTGAAAATCGATATAAAGAATGAGGAACAGTCTCTAAAAAGTTCCAGGAAGCGCGATTAATTATTTCGCGATGTTTTTGATAAAAATTAACCATGAAAAAATTGAATTTTATCAACTTTATAACAAGAAAATGATTTTGACATTAAAATGTCGAGAAAATCCTCAAAATGGGAATTTTCGACAATTTTTTTTGTATTTCAGCTCGACATTTTGGTGAATAATGCTGGAAGGACTCAGAGAGCGATCTGGGAAAATGTGGAGCCCGAGGTGGACAAACACGTTTTCCAATTGAACGTTTTCTCGGCTGTCGCATTGAGCAGACTGGCGGTGAAACATTTTATGGAAAATGGTCAAGGGCATTTGGTCGTCACTTCGAGCATCGCAGGCATCCGGGGTGTGCCATTTTCGGGATCTTACACGGGCAGCAAGCACGCTTTACACGTTAGTTGGATTTTGCCTCAAAATTTCGTTCCATTCCCACCAGTTTCATTGCCAAATTGTTTTTTCGCCACTTTCGAGCATTTTTTTACACTCAAATTTTTCCAGGGATACTTCGAATGCTTGCGGAACGAAAAATTGAACAAAAAACTTCCCATTACGATGATTTGTCCGGGACCAATTCAGACGCCGTTCCTGTCCGAGGGTTTCACCGAAAAAGCTGGTGTGGTGAGCGAAATTTTCAGTTTTTCACTTCGCAAACAGCTCGAGCCTAAAAAAACAAAATGAAAATGAAAATTTTTCGTTCAAATTGACATTTCCGACTGATTCTTTGGCTGTGGTAAGAAAAAACGATCTAAACGCCAAAATTATCGTGGAAAGTGAAGACCAAAAAAAAAAGACGAAAAATTCATTCGAAAACACGAATCAGAAAATTTATTGGAAAATTCCAGCCGCTGATAACGTCAAAAAAAAAACAGCTGGCGTCTGGCGTGCAAAAAACTAATATTTCTGGCGATTATTCCTGTCGCTTCAGTCAGTTCGATAATTTAGTGGATTTTCAATACGTAAACACAAATATTTTCGACCTCTCAGTCGCTGGTTTCGCTGGTTTTACGTAAACAACACAGGCTCACGTAAAATATGAAAACTTGACGTTCCACAGAAATTCGGACACGAGACTGAAATATCAAAAATGAAAATGGCACCAGGTCGTTGTGCGAAGCTTATGGCAGTGGCGATTGCGAATGAAGTTCCCGAGGCTTGGATCGGCAATGCATTGGTCATCCAATTGACGTATCTTACGGTCCATTATCCAAACATAAGTAGACTGTGAGTCGAAAACCCAAACAAACATTCAATTACAATTTCCAAGAAATCCTCGAAATTTGAAGTTTCTTGAAAATCGATTCGCACAAACTTTTATTAGGAAATTCTGTTTTTTTTTCCGATTCATTGACTTCGCGTAATTATAATTTGACTTTTCCTGAGAAAAATCTAGACTCGAGTCTCCGAAATTGAATTAAAACCATAAATCGCCATAAAAATGTTTTTTTTTCTGGTTTTCAGAGTTTACAACTTCCTGGGACCGAGAGCTTTGCAAAAGTTGCGAGACAGCAAAGTGACGAAATGAGATGAAGGAAGATTGGAAGAATCGAATCGCCATATGCGCCAATAAAGACATTGCTTTACCGTTCATTCCGTTTTTTATGCATTTTTTAATAATAATTGTATTGTACACAAGATAAAAATGACTGATGATGATAAAAGTTTATTTTTACTGCACGTGTCGGATTAATTTAGCGCGCGCCTCTTTGCCCCGTCGGATTGCGGTTTTGAACAATTTGCAGTAGAGTTCGATGGCTGAGGGCGTGTCGTCGTTGCCGGGGACCGGATACGTGATCAGGCAGGGATCGCAATTGGTGTCGACGATGCCAATAGTGGGGATGCACATTTTGGCTGCATCGCGAATCGCGTTGTGAGGCTCCAAAACGGTGTCGAGCGACGTTATGAAAATGCAAAGGTCTGGCAATCGCGTTACCGCCTGAAATTCTTTCGTCGCATTTGTGAATGTTCCCCCTCGCCATTTACGCGCGTGAGAAAATTCTCCGCATTCTATTGCCGTCTCTTCCACCAAATGAACCGCCTGAGGATTGCGCGTAAAGAAAAGTATTATTCCGTCTCTGAATGCAACGTGCGCCGCTATGTTGAGAGCGTCTCTCAATAATTCTGCCGTCTGGTCCAAATCGATTATCAAATGACCTTGACGCGAGCCAAACAGATACGGCCTCATGTAGTCGTTCAGCGAACCTTCTTTGTGGCCCAAATGCACTCTCGCGTCAAAAAGATCTTTCACCGTGAAGAGCTTGTGCACACCAAAGAAATCCGGATGTTGCAGGGGGTCGATTAAACCCGCCGCTGGCTCTGGGGCTGCGGGCAACGTTTGAATTCTTGGATTAATCGATGCGGGAGAGGAAAATGATTCGACGGGCAAAAAAAAATCACTTTCGACTTTCTTTTTTTCATTCGGCTCCGATTTTTGTTGAAAATGCAAATTCTCCTGGATTAATTAATTAATTCATTAATCTGAGAGACTTAATTATCGATTAATTAGTCAATTAATTAATTAATTAAACGGAGAGAGTTCAAAAGGTAAGTGGCAACGTTTGAATTCTTGGATTAATCGATGCGGGTCAGAAAAACGATTTGACGGGCAAAAAAAAATCATTTTCGACTCTCTTTTTTTTATTCGGCTCCGATTTTTATTGAGAATTCAAATTTTCCTGGATTAATTAATTAATTCAGTAATCTGGAAGACTTAATTATCGATTAATCAGTCAATTAATTAATTAATTTAACGGAGAGGGTTCGAAAGGTAAGTGGCAACCTTTGAATTCTTGGATTAATCGATGCGGGTCAAAAAAACGATTTGACGGGCAAAAAAAAATCATTTTCGACTCTCTTTTTTTTATTCGGCTCCGATTTTTATTGAGAATTCAAATTTTCCTGGATTAATTAATTAATTCATTAATCTGGGAGACTTAATTATCGATTAATTAGTCAATTAATTAATTAATTAAACGGAGAGGGTTCCAAAGGTAAGTGGCAACGTCTGAGTTCTTGGATTAATCGATGCGGGTGAGAAAAACGATTTGACGGGCAAAAAAAAATCATTTTCGACTTTCTTTTTTTCATTTGGCTCCGATTTTTGTTAAAAATGCAAATTCTTCTGGATTTCTAATTAATTAATCAATCTCGGAGAATTAATTAGGGATTAATTGATCAATTAATCAAACGGAGCGAGTTCAAAAGATTTCGTGCACGAGTTCACTGTCGGTTTGAAAACGTCGGCGAACTCGAAAAAAAGAATCGACACGAATCGACACAAAACTGAGACGAATTACGGGAGTAGAAAATGATAAAAACGTGATTTTCATTAAACGAATGTGAATTTCTTACCTTCGGGGATCTGTATCTTGGTTTCTGTTTGTGTTGACAGTTTCGCGATTTGTGAAGAGCCGAGGGATCTGACCAAGTGACTCGTTCCGAGCACTGTAAAGGACAGTTGAGGATAAAGCGACGTAGAGAAACGTTTTTTTAGAGTTAATTACGCCTTGCCATTGTTTTTGGACTCGGATAATTGATGTATTTATTACCTTTGCTCATAAATATCCGCGACACCGCTCCGGCCATTTTACGATGGAGGTTATGTCCAAAATATTTGAGGTTAGGTCAGGAGGCTCCTCGAATCACACAGGCTCGCTGGAGAGCAGCCAATAAAAAATGCTGGTCTTGTTTCTCGGCGCCAGGGATGCTACAGAAAGTCGTAACATTCTTCTGTACCGACGAATCGGCGAAAGGCTTTGATGATTTCAGTCCTCGAAAATGCTCTCGCAACACACTACGCAATATGTGCGAGATTTCTCTTTTTTTTCCAGTATAATATAAATATGGCGTCTTCTTACAATGAGCTCTAAAAAGATGCTCGTTAAAAAAGTGCGGAAAAAAAACACAATGAAGTTTTGTGATCAAGTACATCTGATGCATTGATTCTGGATTATCTCATCATGCCTGTTGACATTAACCGCCTCACCGAGGGTTGGCTCGAGCTCGAGAGTGACCCAGGTACCCGTTTATATACACATATATCAATTCTTTCGTCTTGTCAACTCCCGAAATCGAATCAATCGTTCCCATAATTTTATACAGACGACGAAATATCTTTATAATCAAAATCCAATCGATATTTACACGATCAAAATTGTCTTTACCGCTCAATTTTTTCAAAATCGTCAATTTTATCATTTCGTCGTAATTCCTGGTCGAAAATGTCCCAATTTTTTTTTTTTATCGACAATATCGTAATTGCAGTGACGTAATGCACAGTCCATGATTGTTTGGAGCCGAAAAAAATCTTTCGGCGCATAAAACACCTTCGAAACGTGTAAAAATCGCAAAATCGTTCGCGTTCTCGTAATATTTCGCAATAAATTTGGATTCGAATTCCAAAAATCTCGGATAACATTTTTCGGGAAACTCTTTTTCGCAGGCCTTTTTACTCTCCTCCTGGAAGACTTTGGAGTCAAGGGCGTTCAGGTCGAAGAAATATACGACCTTCAAAAATCACTGGAAGGTCCGGTTTATGGCTTCATTTTCCTCTTCCGATGGATCGAGGAAAGACGGTCCCGGAGAAAAGTCGTCGAGCAGGACGAGAGCTTCGTCAAGGACGAGGATATCGTCAACAATATTTTCTTCGCCCAACAGGTTTGGATTTTCTTTTGCGCTCTGAGAAATTTGTCCAAAAAACTAAAGATTAAAAATTTCAATAATTTCGCTGAGTTCTCTATAAAGTAAAAAAGGCAAAAAAGTAGCGAATTTTGTTGAATTTAAAGAATAAACTGCCAGAAAATTTTTTTTTTCCCAATCGGACACAATATCCTGTAAATTTTGGGTCAATTTGACCCGAGACGTTTTTAAAATCGTCGTATTTGGCTAAAAATGCATTTTTTCCCTTTTTTTTTTGTCGAAACGTTTTTTGTAGGAAATTTTGTGGGCATAATTTAAAATATTTATGGGCAATGGAAAATTTTTGGGGTCCCAACGACCCAGTGTGGACTGGAAGGGTCTGTTGAGGGGGCAAAAAAAGGCCCATGAATTTTTTCAGATTTTAGCCAAAGTTGAGATCGTGGGGCAACGAAATTCGTTTTTTATCTTTAGCAAAAATGATTATTCAAATGCAGAATGTAATTAGAATGATAAAAAAATTGATTGTTGCCAGCGAAAAAGAAAATTAGCTCAAAAAATTTGGATGAGATTGAAAATTTGAACGAATTGTCAACAAATTTAAATATTTTTCGTTGCCTTTCAACGTTGCGAGCTTGAGCATCATAAATATCGATTTCAGGTGGTGCCGAATAGTTGCGCGACTCACGCGTTGCTCTCGGTTCTTCTAAACTGTCCGAACATCCATTTGGGCACGACGTTGTCTCGCCTGAAAGTCCACACATCAGGAATGTGTCCGGAGAACAAAGGCTGGGCGATCGGGAATACACCAGAGTTGGCGTGCGCTCACAATTCGCACGCGATGCCACAAGCGAAAAGGAGGCAGGACAAAAATACGGGAGTCTCGACGGGACGGTTCACCGGCGAAGCTTTTCATTTCGTCAGTTACGTGCCGATCAACGGCCGGCTCTTCGAACTCGATGGTTTAAAACCGTATCCCATGGACCACGGTCCGTGGAAAGAGCACGAGGAATGGACCGAGCAGTTTCGTCGCGTCATAACCGACCGTCTCGGCATGGCAACCGGCGAACAGCTTCAAGACATAAGATTCAATCTCATGGCCGTCGTTCCCGATCGCCGTTTGGCCATTTCGCACAAACTCACCATGCTCAAAACCAACCGACAAATTGTCCTCGAAGCTCTCCAACAACTCGTCAAACTCAGCCATCAGGAAGCCGCGATCGATAAGAATCACGAAAACTGCGACAAAAACGACAAAATCAACGAACGTCGAGTCAAAAACGAAGACGATAATTCTCCCAACTGCAAACACGATATCGATGTTTCTATCAATGTCTCTGCCGAACGGACCGAACACTCCGAGAACGAGGAATCCAACGTCGCCATCAGCAAATCCGAAACGAGGTATTTTTTACCAAATTCTAACAATATTTACAAATTCGCAGCCTCCCGTCGTTGCTTGACAATAATTAGGACAAGAAAGAAGAAAAAAACAATGAAAAACGAATTTTATTCGAAATTCGACCCAAAAAGCAATTTTTTTTTCGAAAATCTCGTTTTTCGAAACGTTTTATTCAAAAATAAAATTGATCCAACGAAATTGAGAGGATTCCAGGATTTTTCCGCATGTTTTTCCCTCCGAATGCGCGAGACACGAGTGGCGGGACGAAAAGAATTCACACGATTCGCGGAGAATTTATTAAACCTGTTTTTCTATTTTTCTATTTTCAGTAACATGGAAAAAGTCGTTATGTGCGCTTTGGATTACGCGACGCCTTTGAGAATCCAAACGTCACCGGCCCACAGTTCCTCGAGCACGGACACGTCCTCGGAAATAGGATCAGCCTTTAATTCTCCCACTCAAGGTATACAAAAATGTACGAAAAATAGCTCGAAGGCTTTTCCTTTAGAGGAGACAATTAAGTCGAAAAATTCATATTAAAAAAAAAAGAATTTCCAAATTTTCGAATACTCGCAATCATGCATGGAAAAGTCTGTGAAAATTCACGGTCAACTCGAGTTTTGGTTGTTTTTTTGCTATTTTTAATTATGAATTTCGTTTTTAATGAAATCTCGAGCGAGGGGCGAAGGTCGGACGAAAACGACAAATTAATAAACAAATTAAAGTCAACAAATAACACAAATAAGAAAATTTGACGGTCGCAACGAGCACTAATTACCGTAGCAACGTGAACGCGTACTGCAAACTCTTCTGTCCTGACAAAAGATCAAATTATTGGGACAAGTCATTTTGATAAATTCGATTTTCGTTCGATTGTTTGGCGAGGAGTAGCAAACGTAATAATTATTGTCTGAAACGGAATCGACGAATTTCCCGGGGCTGGAACAAGGAAGTTTTTCTGAAATTTCCGTTGTTTCGGGGCCCAAAGTCGTGGCGATTGTTGCAGGGCGGATGGTCGTTTGTTCTTTTTCTTGTTCCAATCGACCGGAGCAGATTCTGTAACGTTGAGATTCGCAAACGCGCTTGAAGTCGTTGAAGGCCGTTCTTGGGGGACAAGAAAAATCCACTATGTTCGCAGTCTCGGGATCGCACGTGTAATATTTCGTGCAATCTGTCACATTTGGCAAACGCACTCCTCGCGCACAGGCCAATAACTCGACAACTCGAAGCTCTACTCGCTTTGACAACGATTTGTATTTGTTTATTGTTATGTATTCTCGTTGATTGAGATTCCCTTCGATGACCACGACGTTGTTCTCCGCTCTGGGCCCATCGATCAACGAGTCGATGGGATTTTTGTGCAGAATTTCCATTCCAATTTCTTGCGACTTTTCAATCGTCCCAACTTTGTCGTTCGGTTTTTTCTTCGATTTTTCTCGAACGGGATTTCTCGTACCGAGAATGTAACTTTCTACGAGATAATCCAGAAAGTTGCTCCTCAAATCGTCGGCTTTATCGATTTTCTGCGGATTATTTTTCACTCTGGATTCACAGGGACTTTGAAAATTGTCGGAATTCTCGAACAGCAAAATTCTGTCGACGATCCCTCGGAGCCAAGTGTATTTGCTGTTTCCACCGTTTTTCTGGCTCAATGCGCTGTCCAATCTCGTTCGTAACTTGTGCTGACTTTCGAAATATTCAAACAAATAATTTTCCATTTCTTGATCGCTTTTCTGGGCCATAGGATTTTGTTGCTTGTTGCTCATTATCTCGATCAGGGGATACGGAGTTATGTGTGGATGAAAATTTGCCAGTTCTGGAGTCTCCGCAGTCGCGTAAGACGAAACGGGCCGAGAATCTTCTCTCGAGGGATTTTTGTAGCCGTAATAACTCGTTTTTGATGAATCTATCAATTCAGGCTCGTGAGAAACTTCGCTTGTGGAGATTTTGTCGCTTGATGAATTCTCGCAGGTCCACGAGTCACCGGGAAGGACACAGATTCGTAAATAAGGTTGAAAAACCTTAAAAAACACAGGCAGAATGTTGAGTTTTTGTAAAAACAAAAATTGTAAACCGGAGGAGAAAAATTCAATGGGATTTGATCAAAACTTACTAAACCCTGTGAGCATTTCGCTGGCGCCCACACGTAACCACCTTCGGGTAAATTTATGCAATTGTAAAAAATGGTGCAACTAGTAACGTGAGGTTTTCGGGCCTCTGGACATTTGGAAGCCCCGATCGTTGCCACCGATATCCACAATAAAATAAAAACTTTTATTCCACGCCTGTCATCCATTTTCGTTCGGAGTTACTCGAGCTACTGAAATCCCAGAATACTGCAAGGGATTTATGTACTTTGCTCACCTTCCCCTCTCCGGGTGTGTCGTTAACGAGTCTCGTTAACACCTTGAGTTATACAGTTATGCAAAGTTGGAAATATTGGAACGCTCACCTCGATTTCTAGTCGAGGATTCTAGTTCGTTAGATCAAACGTTCGAATTTTTCCAAATTTCGAGTGTTTGACACTTGGGAAAATTGATTCTGCGTTAGTTTTAAAAATAATTACTCAAGGAGGTTCCGTTTGTAGAGCGACAATTAGATCGAAATCTGAAAACGAAAAATTTTGTTATTTAGGCAGCAAACTTTAAATTTTACTCCATATTTTCCAAGTCGAAAGTCACTTGATTCAACATTGGCTTTACGCAAATTTCTTACCCTTATGAAATCAGAAAAATATCAAAAATACTTCGCGATTAGATAAAACGCGTATTAAAATCTCAATTTATAAAAAAAACTCCAAGGGTTCCGAATCAATAAAAAAATAGTGGGGTCAACGAATGTTTGGAGGAGATATTTCTAGTTAAAATCGACAGAATGCTCGAAACATCTCAATTTTTAGAAGTTTGGCAACGGATCGCTTGCTAAACGAAAAGCAGATCGTTATTTTTCCTTGAGAATTGTGCTTCACCATAAAAAGGTTTATTTTGTTTAAATTACGAAAATCCATCAACAGCCACGATTTTACTTTTTTTTAGTCTCATTTTTTCTATTGGAACGTGAATTATTAGGAGAATCAGTCGTTGACGTAAGAAAATCAATTTTTCAGCTTGGGGATGGAATTCTGGTCAAAGCAGTCCCACGTCGACGAAGGATTTCAAAAAGTTTGTGGTGATTCGCGTCGCTGGAGATGAAAAACACGAAGCCGGCCTCAGTGAGTACAATTTCGAGTGGAAAAGAAAAAAAATTAAACAGCAATTGTTTGCACTCTCAATTATTCGATAATATTTTTGTTTCTATGGTTCAGCTCGGTCGTTGGGAAATATAAATATAAATGGAAAAAGGCTCGTATCGGAGAGCGGCCACTTGCACAAAAAGGTGTGTTTGTCCGGCGAGGTCCGGATACCTCACGCCCGAGTAAAAACGAGCAACGGCGACACCGTAACAGAAGAAAAGAAGGTCGAGAAAATCGATCCCAAACTTTGTTCGAAATATCCGGAGCTTTTCGAGCCTCACACTTTCGCACCAAAGGATCTTCTCGCTCTCCTGAAAAATCTCGAACACGAGATTAGCATGTGCGAAACGAGTCTCAAGGACGAAAACGACAAAAGAAACAAATACAAGGTAAAAAAAAACATTTGCGCACTTTAATGACGTTTTATTTTCGTTTTTTAACAATTTCTCGTCAATCGTTCAAAAACCTCGTTGGAGTTCAAAAATCGAATTTTCCTCTTTTATTTTCATTACAGATCGATGATTGCAGGCGAACTCACAACTACGACGAGTTCATTTGCACTTTTCTGTCGATGTTGGCGCAGCAAGGCAAATTGGCCGAATTGGTGCAACAACATTTGACCCTAAAAAAGCACACGACGTCGGTTACAGTGAACCGAGTTCATAGGTAATTGCAAAGTTTTCGTATAAATTCGAGGAAAACGAATTTCTCATGTTTTTTCGACTTGAATTTTTGATTAATCCGTAAAATTCTTTGTTCTTCTTGATTTTTCGATTGCTCCGCAGGTCTTCGAAGAAAACGGACGCGCGTCCAAACGCCTCGCGACGTCGACGTGGCAGGACCAAATGCAAAAAACGCAAATAAACGTGAAATATTAAGACGAAAAAGTAAAATAATTGTTCAAAACTCGTCCGTTTATATTGTCCGACAATCTTGCGCAGGTCGTGAACGTTGTCATGATCTCGACGAGGAAAAAACATGGAAATATTGATCTTAATTTTGCCCACGTTTTTTCTTCTTTCTCGTAACACGCAGTACATGAAAATTGTTTACTTGTACGAATAATTGTTTAAACATTCGATATTTTATACGAGAATTGTTCTAGCACGCCATTTTATTCGCGAAAGAAATAATTTCACTCTTTCGTCGATTTATTTACGAAATATTGTGAGTTCGCACGTTCGCAAAGTCAAAAAATTGATCAAGCACGTTGATCGCTAATAAAACATTCTTTCAATAATGTTGAAACGAAAAATTGCATTTTTTCTTCGAAAATTATCTCTTCGTATCGTTTCATCCCACGTCGACACGGCGAATAGTCAAAAAAATAGTAAAGTGAAAGAAAAAACAGCGAAAAACGAAGAAAAATGATTTCTATTCATTTCAACTCACCGCATCGAAATTCGCTTCGAGTTTGGCTCGTGCGATGATTTCCTGGGCCCGGCGCTCATCGGCAGAACTTGGTCGACTCGTAAATTTCGCAAGAACAAAATTTACGATAGCGATTTAAAAAAAAAAACTCGACTTTTTCAATTATTTTGTAAAAAAAAAGGGGAAAATCTGGGGAAATTGATGGAAAATGATGAAAATCAAGAAAAGTTCGATCTCTTTGCAAAGTTCGATCTCTTTTTCAATGATTTTGTAAAGAAAGGGGAAAATCTGGGGAAATTGATGGAAAATGCTAAAAATCAAGAAAAGTTCGATCTCTTTTTCAATTATTTTGTAAAAAAAAGGGGGAAAATCTGGGAAAATTGATGGAAAATGATAAAAATCAAGAAAAGTTCGATCTCTTTTCCAATTATTTTGTAAAAAAAGAGGAAAATCTGGGAAAATTGCTGGAAAATGATAAAAATCAAGAAAAGTTCGATCTCTTTGCTCGGCATATTTATTCACCAGTCATGTCTTATATAACATAAATAGCCAAATACACTAAAATCCGTAGTTGTTGTTGTTTGTTGGTATATCAACCGATATTTTCACACAATTTTCATAATCGTCATCGATTCTTAGTTCTCAATTAAATTTGTTAAAACTTACGCGAAGGCCGTTACATTCGCGGAACGATTGGTCGTGTGATGATCATTTCGGAGCGACCCTCGTAACGATTGTATAAAAAAAACGCGAAGAAAAAAACGAAAAAATCATGGAAGTCAAAAAAAAGGAGAAAGAAGGCGGTTTTTTTTTTTTTTTTTACTTCCACAATCGTAACACCAATAGTAATAAACAGTCTTGTATCGGGTTCAATGGGTTCTGGACCGTTGGTTCATCTCGTTTTTCCATTTTTTTCACCAACTGCACGTTGTGTGTGTGTCTGTTTTTTTTTTCTTTAGAAAATCGTCGAATGTTTTCTCACGATTTGCAAAATCGTTCTCCATCTTTGATCACGTGGACATAAATGTCGTTATTCGATTAGTTGATGAAAAATCGCTTCAATTCATGCTTTCCATATTTATATATATTTTTTATACTTGTATATAAACAGTACAGAGTAGTACCAAAGCTACGAGTTACATATACATATGAATTCATACAGTTGACGTCGATTCATGCTCGTTCTGGTGTAGCAAAAAAAATGAGCCATTCTTTGCACTCTCATTCGTAACGTTAGACCATTAATGATAATAAATAGTTTTGGATCAAGGAAAATTGGAAGAAGGATCGTGGGACAGAGGGGAATTTGTTTTTTGAATCATTAGTCGGCTGATTGGCTTGTTAATTGGTGAAAAAACAATCATTTCATAGATTTTTCGTAGGATTTCATTTTTCTTTAATTTTTCTTCGTCTCGTCGACTTAAAACTATTTTAATCGGCACTTGGTGCTGATAATCACGTGGTTATATAATACATAAAGAACGGCCAACGACACCAACGTGCTATATTTATAAATTCATTGGCCAATCTGGGTGTGTTTGTGTGTGCATTCGCGAGAGGATGGCAAAAAGTGACGATTTTAATGAGAAAAAATTCATTTACTTCTGACTCGATTTCCTTTCACGAAAAACTCTCAATTTTTCTTTTTTTCTTTTCGACTTATGCAGTTTTCAATTCGCGCAACACTTGTTTATATTTTATTTATTGTTCTCATTCGCACGCCCTTGGAACTCGCGTTTTTTCTTTCTTTCTTTCGATATTTATTTTTTCAATGAAACGCCGAACAGACATCGCGTCATGCAAGAGAACCAAAGGAAATAAAAATCGAGCGATTTAAAGCTCTTGATTATTTCCATTTACGGTTTCTATTGATTCATCCTTTATCACGAGTTTTAAAAAAATACATTCAATTTGAAAAATACATTTATATCCATGTACGTATGTGTATCCATGTATAATCTTTAAATGTTTATTATAAAATACACGAATGACGAATTTCTCGTTTTTTTTTGCAATTCTCATTAGATTTTATGTCTGGTCGCAACAATCATAAATTTTATAGTTTAAAATACGTTTTTTCTTCACTTTCCATTGAGACAGACAACAATTATCGACAACAAGCAAACAAGTGCATATTTGCAATTGATATTCCTCCAAAATATTTGCCCAAAATACAAAAATACATTTGTACAAAAATCTCATTCCTGTACCTTGAAAAATCCACCGATTACGATTGCGCTTTTCAACAGGCATTGAATAAGCAAAAAAAACAATTTCAATTCGCGATTTCATCACAACAATTAGAGAGAAACAAAAATCGATATTTTTACGCACGTAAATATTGGGAAAACATATTTTTATCAAAAGCTCGTTGCCCACTTGTTTGTTCATGCCCGACAGAGATTCCGTCTCGAATTTCCATGTGTTTGTCGTCTCTCCAAAAAAAAAAACCAGCACACACACGCGAACGTCGTTGGTACAAAAGCTTCGTACAAAAATTCTCCAAGAAGAAACAAAACTGAGTTTCCGACTAAAGCATACACATAAATATATTTACAAATGTTTCGCGAATAACGAGTCTCGTCAATTTTCACGTACAAATTCGACAAGACGAGCAAAACGAAGAAAATAAAAAAAAAAAACAAAAATAACGAGACAAGACAGAAGAAGCAACATTTACTTTCCATACACGAAAAACATCGAGTCAAATTTTGGCGAAAATCTGATCGAATGCATCGCTCGAAGATTATGATATTTTTGTGGCGGTGTTGTGATAGCCGGTTGGGCGTCGATCGAGTATCACTTGATGATGAGTCGAACGAAAAATTAATAAATCGATGTGTCTCCCAATAAAGTTGGATCGAGAGACGCGAAATTTCGACTCGTATTCAAAATATCGAATCGCGCAACGTACTACGATAATGATAACATAATTATTAATCATAATTACGATAATAATAAAATAATAATAATAATAACAATGGAAATAAAAACTATTATTTAGAAAT
This sequence comes from Diadegma fenestrale, assembly GCA_037043255.1. Classification (NCBI taxonomy): domain Eukaryota; kingdom Metazoa; phylum Arthropoda; class Insecta; order Hymenoptera; family Ichneumonidae; genus Diadegma; species Diadegma fenestrale. The sequence continues at coordinate 15,153,811 of CM073317.1, forward strand.
CATAATTTACTTAAAAATTAGGCATGGTATTAAATAATTTCTATGTTCACGAGGGCGGTTTTAATTAGACAGCAACCGCGACTGGTTATAAGAAACAGAAAGAAAATAACAGAAAACTTTAATGCACTCCGGGTCGTTCGATAGAGGTCAACGCGAAATTTTTCGAGGATAAAATGAAACTGATTTTTGTTTTGGAATCGTTGCTATTAGATTTGCAGGTTTCTGCTGTACGAAAACGATGAGAATTTGTTAGGGACGTTGCAGGTCGTGGCGAGTTGGAAAAAAATGTGGAGAACGTTGGCAACTGGACGAAGACGAGGAGGAGGAGGAGGAGGAGAAGGAGATCGGAGTTGAGGATCGTTTGTGGTGTCGATTTCAAGGTAAAACGTGATTAATGCCGTTGTTGGTGTTGGATGCGATCAATTGTGAGGTAACGACGGAATCGACGGGTTTACCGAGCCGCAGGATGGACTGGAGGGAAGCGACTTCGGAGGCTAAACGATCAAGACGCGATTTGACTTCTCGTTCGGTTTCAGGAACAGGTTGAACGGACGGTCCGGTCCATTCGTTCCCCAAAGAGATTCCGGAGTCTCTTTCGTCGCTGGAGCCTTCGTTGTCCCAAGGGGGCGAGGCGCGTGGTCCAGGCTCTTGCTTAATGCCTTGAAGAGCGAGGAGCGCACTGGCAGCGTCTTTGTCACCGATTCTTGATTTGTGCCTCAATTTGTGAGGGAGACTGTTGTTGGCGGAGATGTTTTGCGAGGCGATGATTTGCGTGCTCTCGTCGCCGCTGCCGGAGGACAATTCGAAGGGGGATTGAGGTCGTCGTCCACGAGAGAGATTGAGCGCGCTCGTCGTGTCGAAATGCATAGCGGGATGATGAGTATAAGGATATTGAAAGCTTTCGGTTTCGGGATAGGCCGAAGTTTCGGGCACGTAGAGTTGCGCGGGCGATCGAGGGGATCGTGCGCCGCTGACGGGTTGGTGTATGACGGAAGTGTGTACAGGGCTGGGGCTTCTGGCGTAGATGAGGGAAGCGGAGGCTGGTAATTTGGCTCGTTTCACACTGAGAGTTGGTTCAGCTGGTAGCGCTGCCAAAACGTGTTCGGTGCTGATGACAGATTCCCCACAAATACCAAATTTGTCTCTGATCGCGTCGAGCTGAGCTTTTAAAATGTGATTTTCTTTGCTCAGCTCCATGACCCTTTGCTCCAGCACCATGTCATTGAATCGTCTCTTTTCCCGCGACCTTTTCGCAGCCTCGTTGTTCCTTCTGCGACGATCCCAATAACTGTCGTCTTTCTTATTGTCAGGAATAAATTCGCGTTGCTTTCGTTGCGAAAATAATTCTTTCCGGATGTCAAAGTTTTGGGGATACGAGTCCGAATGATTTGACTGAGTGTCGTGATGAAGTTCGTGCTGTTGTTGCTGTTGTTGTTGCTGTTGTTGCTGCTGTTGTTGCTGCTGATGATGTTGTTGTTGTTGTTGCTGGTGTTGTTGATGCTGTTGATGCTGCTGATGTTGTTGCTGCTGCTGCTGCTGCTGCTGATGCTGTTGTTGCTGAGGCGGCGGTCCATGGTGCGACGGATGCGTCAACGTTGGCATCGGCCCATGAGCGTCGTGACCATTGTGACCGTGGCTACCGCCACCGTGACCTGCATGTGCCATCGTATGGCTAGCCGGCATGTTTCCGTTCAAACAGGCCGTTTCACCGTTGATGGGCGATCCACTCTGACGGGCGACAAACTCTGCCACCATAATTCGTCCTCTTAGAACATCTGCAATCAAAAAATCACCAAAAATCCATTAATTCCAACCCAGACAAACTTTTTTCCTTCGTTTCCTCACTTTTTATCATTTCACCGCATTTTTGACCAATTTTTCGACATTTAACGAAATTTTCTCGGGCTCGCGTGATCGTGCATTAAAAAACGAAAAAAATGAGCCCAAGTTGAAAAATTTTCGTTGAATTTTACCGGAGATACGATTTTTTCAAAATTCGGTCGATTTATCGACCTGGAAAAGTTGAAAAACAAATTTTACGGACAATTTTGAAGTTTGCGTCGTCATTTTTCGTAACCCAGCGCGAAATTCTCATTAGCTATTGAAATAATGAATAAAAATTGTATTTCTCGTTGCAAACCGTCGCTGAAAACTCCAGCACGCGATGACTCAGGAAAGAATTTCAAGAATCGATAAAGGAAGTAGGAAGTTTCGAGGACTCAAAAGAATTTTTTCCTCCGTCGTTATAATCGCGAGGATTCGTATATGGAAAGAACAAAAGTGCGTACGAGTGGTCGATTTAATTAGAACGGAATAATATACGAAGGAAATTGCGACGAGGTCAAGCGAGACAAGCAGATTTTCCGGATGTGCCAGGGTCAAAAATCTTGAGGATTATGTGACAAAGAGGAGCGAGAAAATTTCTCGAACCGCGACGCGACTTTGCGAGGCATTGATTGTATGGCACGTAGAGAAACGAGAAGGTCGAGTACGTTGTAAAACGAAGAAAAAAACGTCCGAAGAATCGAGGATATGTGGACACATGCGCGTACGCTCGCAGGAAAGACGACAGAATCAGGAACGAGGAAATCATTTTCGCTTTTCATGGGAATTTACTCCGCGCGAGTACCATTTATAGTGCGACTGTGTGCAAACGACCTCGTGGAAATTTACGGGCGCATATGCCAGTCTAGCAAAATGTTCAAACAAAGATACATGTGCTCGCGTGTGTCTTTGTGTTGGTCTGTATCGCGGATAAATGAGCGAGAATCGTGCCACGGTCGCGTACCTTATACTTGCGATGGACTATCGACCATCTTTCTACGTTATGAATAAAGGGGATCTTCGCTTTAAGCGAACAACGGTAATGAAAATATCATTGCGCTTAATCATACTTTTTGCCTCATTGGAAACAAAACGAATTAACAATCACCGCAAAATTTCGAAACACTGCAGTTTCGAAACAATTCTCACGCGTTCGCCCTCGTAATTTTGGCAGATAAAAAATAAAATTGTACAAAAAAAAGTTTTAAACGTTTTTTTCGAAAAATCACGAAAATTTTGTCATTTCAGCCAAAAAATTCTAGAAAATCTTTTCGAAAAGTGAATTTTTGTCCTTCCAATCGTAAATTTTGCCGACAGTTCCGTTAAAAATGAAAAATATTGTCGAAATAACGGAAATTTTGAATTTAGTTTGCTGTATTCAACAAAATATCGACGTTTTTTGAAAAAATTGAATTTTCAGTGTAAACTCGAAAAAATTCGATATTTTATAAAATTCAACAAATTATTAATAAAAATGAGTATTTTTCGTTGCATTCCAACGTTGCGAACTTCAGCCTCATAGCAAAATTGGAATAAAAATTGAAATCCGAAGCCTCGAAAATGGTAATTATAAAAAAAGTGAATAAAACGTCGAAAAACCATGAACATTGGAGCTGAAATTGAAAAAAAATATGAAAGGGAGAAAAAGTTGATTGGCAACGCGTAATAAAAATGAAGCAAGGATCGGAAAAACGTTGTAATCGGGATCTTTCATTCTCGCTTATCCGTTGCACCGTTGCAGGGCTCTGTGTCCGGAGAAGGCGCGCGATGCGATGATGCAATGAGCAAAAGAACGTGAGCGCAAAATCCCTCCAGGAGAGATAGAGAGAAAACACGTGCTACGGGGGCTTGTTGCATTCTCCGTTCGAGTAGTTATGCCATTACACAAGAGCATTTCGCCTTGGGGTCTTTTGCTGAGTACACACACTCGGGGATTATGAGAGCTCGGCGCGCGGTATTACAGATTACGCGTGTGGGAGGGGAATTGGCCAAGAAGCTCGTTCATTCGACCAATTTTTCCACTTTTTAAATTCCTTTTTTCCTTTTTCCTTAAATTTCGTTTTTCACGTACGCGATTGCTCGTCGAACGCGAAATATCAAGGATCGTAATCACGCGGCAAAATGAGGGACTTCGGAGAACCTTGACGGATGAGGCCACGCGATTTGAATAAGAAAATCATAATAATCATACGAAATAATGCTAATGACGAGAAGCAGCTCGCGTCGAGTAAAGATCAGCGAACTTTGGGCTCGCGATCGTTGCCCCGTTCCGTCCTCCCTCGCATTTTCAAATCTATTTTTTTTCTCTGGCCCGAGGCCGAATGATCGGGCATTTTCTTTGGTTTCTTTTCATCCCAGCCGCAAAGACAAGTTATAAACTTTTCAATACACCATGATAAATTAAATCCACCCAAAGTTGTTAACTTTTCAATGACTTTTCAGCCAAACTCTGCGAGAGTGAGTGTGCGAGGTCGTTCAACTCGATGACCTCGAATTAGAATCCCTCCAAATTCTTCCGTCATCGCTACTAGTGCGTGAAATAGACGTAAAAAAAAAAAAACTTTCCGTACAATAAAATTCGAGGCTCCGGATCGTTAGAAAAGGCAAAAAAAAATTATTTGATTGAATCAAATCAATAAATCCAATTAATTAAACAATTAAATACGAATTTCGAGATTTTCCGACAAAAACATTCAATTGCCCGAACTTTTGAATGAATTAGTTTGGAAAATCTTGTAAAAATGTTTGAAAAACGATCAAAAATCAAAAAAGCATGGACACAGTCTCCAAATTCGGAGGAATGAAGTTTTTTTTTGAATTTTTCTGAATCAAATCAATAAATCCAATTAATTAAACAATTAAATACGAAATTCAAAATTTTCCGACAAAAACATTCAATTGCCCGCACTTTTGAATGAATTGGTTTGGAAAATCTTGTAAAAATGTTTGAAAAACGATCAAAAATCAAAAAAACATGGACACAGTCTCCAAATTCGGAGGAATGAAGTTTTTTTTTGAATTTCTCTAACGCGGAGATATTTCGATAGAATGTCCTGTAGCTGTAACTGATAGTGTGTCTTTATAGTGGTTTAGTAAAAGTTGCGTCATCGGACATCACAGTCAGGTACATTAAAATACATTTTACGAGCAATACCAGTGGAAATTGGTAAAGACTCGTATATACGTACAGTTAGAGACTCGCGGCTAAGTGAGCACGACTAGTTTTCGTATATATAGTCAGGGACATAGACATTCTATTACGTAAGCTAGGCTAACCGCTAGATATACATCGCAATCGCGTACAATAATCCCATTTGTGTGTGTATTTGTGTTTGTGTGCGGGAGTAAGCCGCGTCGAGCGTGGCTGAGTATTGAGAGCGCGCCGGGACAGAATCTTGAGCCACGTGCTCGCCCTCGTCTATTGCTTGAGTCTATATATCACATACGAGACTTGGATCTATTACATAGCGGTGAATCTTTGGACGTTTCCTCGCTCATTTTTCCCACGAGCTTGAACCGAACGTCTCGAGCTATTTTAATTTCGTAATAACGAGACTATTTCCAAAATTTTGTCAATTCAACGCAATTGTCAGAAATTTGAAAATCTTTACAATTTTTTTTGAGCCTGAGTTTTTCTTTGATTCGCAGCTAATTATTTTCTCGTTCGGCATGGACGCGATGACTCCTCGCGACATATTGAAACGTTTTGGAGCGACTCGTCGCGTTCGAGAAAAATCGATGATCGCTTTCCCTGCTAGAGGTCGAGATATCACGTAACCATGGCATGTAAACTATATTTTGCGCGAGAGATCACACTCGATCGGTGGGAGAAAAGATTGCGTGGACACACGTGAGAGAGGATTAAGTCTCACGGCGAATTCCCGCTAAACGTGGCAGGCTCCGATACATTTTTCTATGACGTTGAAGTTTGCATCGTTGGAATGCAACGAAATTCTTTTTTTCCTCGGCCGAAGCTCACGATTTTGATTCAGAATTTAATTTTTACGATGCTGAAGTTTGCGACGTTGAAATGCATCGAAAAATATTGAATTTTATTAAAGATTCGCTCGATTTTCAATGTCATCCAAATTTCTGGAGCCGAAATGCTTTTTGGGTGGCAAAAATCGATAATTTTATCATCGTAATTAAATTCTGCGGTTAATTAATTATTTTTACGAAAAATAATTAAGAATTTCGTTGCATTCCAACGATGCAAACTTCAGAGTCATAAATCCACGTCATTCCGTCTGAATATCGTCGCAGGAGTAAATTTTCGGCGAATAATAATTCGTCATGATTGCGCAAAGTGTTGTAAACCCTTGAAATATTTCAATACTCCAAAAAATCGTGTCGCCAGGAATATCGTTGGATCCGCGACATTTTTCTGCGTCTTTTTCAAACGTCGCGTTATCCACGCGTCGTATATATAGAATTTTGAAATCGTTTGATGAGAGATATTAATTCTACCGGGTATTCTAATTCGATGTAACGGATGGCTTCGTACAAAGGTGACCGACCGTTCTCGAGGTTCCCGGAATTATCTGTATTCGTGTATAAAGCGTTTATATAGCGATATAGTGGATTTTCTGGTTATGTATGAACGTGGTCGGATTTACGTGTGTTTTAACTGCTTCCACACTGTTAGAAGCAGCAGACGTTAGATATACTTGTTCGAGCAAAAGAGACAGAGAGAGAGAGAGAGGTGGAGAAATTCTCGTGTGTTCCCGGTGAGTCATATCGAGCTATAGAGCACAAAGTATTACTTGCTCGCTCACCAACGAGACCAGCACACGCTTCTGTTAAAGATTATGGACGTGACCATATTGCGTGTACCCATGCGAAAAAAGGAACCAGCGAGTGCACGGGCAGGAACAAAGGCTCGATCCTTTCGTATCAAGTTTTTTTATGACTCTGAAGTTTGCATCGTTGCGATGCAACGAAATTCTTTTTTATCTTTAGCAAAAGTAATAATTCAAGTGCAGAATGTAATTACGATGATAAAGTGATCGATTTTAAGCCCCAAAACGCATATCGGCTGGATAAATTTGGATGATATTGAAACCTGAACAAATCATCAATTGAATCAGCTATTTTTCGTTGTATTCCAACGTTACAAACTTCAGCATCATTGGAATGCAACGAGATTCTGTTTCTTCCTTCCACAGAGCCGATAATTACGAGGCTCAAGTTTGCAACGTTGGAATGCAACGAAAAATACTTATTTTTATTGATAAATTGTTCAATTTTATAAAACATAGAAATTTTTCGAGTTTTGCAGGATTGAACGTAAAGCAAACGTCCAAGAAACTGAGGAGCTGAAATTTTTGTTTGAAATACACGAGAAACGAGGCAGAGTGAATGAAATTCTTGATTGGATTCGCGTAACGCGTTGCTTAATGGGATTGTGAGTCATTCATGGCGACAAAGCAAAGTACTCGCGTAAATTGGCGTATAACTCTCGGTCTCGGCGTAATACTTTGCTGGTTGTATGCGCCGGAGCGTCGATTGATAAACATGCGTCAGAGCAGGACGATCTTGGCGTTATCGTGGATTTCATCCACGTAATAACGACGATTAATTCACAATTTTTTTTTTCTTCCATTTTCAACAATAAAGTTTTCTTTTTTTTGTAATTTTACTTTGTTCCGAGTCTGGGGCATGGGAAACTCTTCGCGTACAATATTATCCAAGACCTTTATGTCAGTCTCGGTTTTGTCACGATCCCCTTGCAGACGCAAGTGCAGATATTTATAGATGTGAATGAGAATAAAACAATCGCTCGATATATCCTAATAAAGGGCTCTTTGTCATGATTTCCCGTTCCTTTGCTGTCAGGCTGGAGGTAAATTTAGTTCGAGGCCGATATCTCACGGGTTAACCCGATTTAATAATAAAACTTGCTGCTCCTATGAAGATTAACTGAAAGGTCAACGTTTCGCCCATTTTTGGGCATTGCAATGAGTGGCTAATAAATAAATCGAAAAATTGCAAAGTAAATGACGAGAAAATGTGTTGGCAGCGCGATTATTCGTACGAATTGAAAACTCTCGTTGAATTTTGTTGACAATCAAGTCACGTGGGACGCGAATATCGCTGATTGGATAATCAACGCGTGACGCAAACTTGAAAGTCTCTCTACGTCCCGAAATATCGCGAGTCCCGCGGACATTCCCATTTTATCGGCTATTTTTAAATAGACAAAATTTAAAAAAAAAGTGAATCGATATTATTCACGCGCCCGTTCGCTGAAAAAAGTCGAAAAACGCGTGTGGAAATTTCTCAATCACGAAATTTCCCAAACGAGGTTGAAAATTGAAGAAAATTTTTTCTCATGCTCGCAGTTTTTATGCCGGAGCGATGAATCGCGGTCACGTGTCGTTCGATCAGACACGCGCGCGGGAAACTGCGCAATACATACGAATTGCATCGAGATGCGAAAGTCTATAAGAAGCGACAGGCAAAGAGGGAGGACGAGAAATTCAAATGAATAAGACTCAGAATTTCTGCAACAAGTTCTTGTAAAATTGTGAAAATGACACACGTCCGTTTCGTGCTACAGCAAAACGTTAATTCTCGGGCTCCGCGATCGTGTGCTCGACTTCAGGAGAATTTATATCCTTGTATTAATGTGGCGCGGCGCTCACGTGGTGGGAAATGCGATGACGAGATTATTGATTGAGGAAAAGTTGAGAGTATTTACGTGGAATTGTTATTAATGCAAATCCACAACATGGAAATAAATCTTTCGTCACTTTCAAGTTTTATTAGTCAAATAAATAATTTTTTAATTCATTTTTGATTGGATCGTCAATCAAGATCGATTATGAAAACGATGATGTTTGAGAATCCTCAAATTTTTATGATTCTGAAGTTTGCATCGTTGAAATGCAACGAAAATCTTTTCTGCATGTGGCAAAAATAATTATTTGAATGGAGAATTTAATTGCGATGATGAAATGATCGATTTTAAGCCCCAAAACGCATATTGGTTCGAAAAATTTCGATGACATTGAAAATTGAACGAATCAACAATAAAATAAAATATTTTTCATGTGCATCGTGTGCATCGTTGAAATGCAACGAAATTCATAATTGAATTCCATTTATCGAGAGCAGAACCAAAAATTCAACTGCAGATTCGTCAAAGACAATTATTTACGAATAAAAAATTGAATGTCAAAGAAAAATTGAGGCGATTTCGAAAGTTCAAAAAATGGGAGATCGATGGAATGATTTTCGTTGCACTCCAGAGCCCGCGCACAAAAATAAATCACAAAGAAACTTTGAAACGAAAAATATTTTATTTTATTGTCGATTCGTTCAATTTTCAATGTCATCCAAATTTTTCGAGTGGCAAAAATCGATCGTTTTATCATCGCAATTAAATTGCCAAACATGAAAAAGAATTTCGTTGCATTCCAACGATGCAAACGTCAGAATCACACGAATTCTCGAATGATTACGAGAATTTTAGTCACAAGAGCCGAAAATCCATTTTGAGAATCTCATTATTTTAGGTATCGAGGGTGAGAAAATAAAACGATGAAACATTTCTGTACAAATTGTATCGAAATGTTTCTAAACGACAAGATCGATTACAATGAAATTATTACGAGAGCGCGGCCAACTGTGGAAACAAAAGGGAATGACAAAATCAAACAAGAATCGAATGCGATAGAAGTTCGAAATCCACGACGAATTATTCAAAAATCATTAAATTGTCTCAGCGATTAGAATTTGATCAATTTTGGTTAAAATCGAGTCGAAACGTTTCATTCAAATGGGACAGATGTCGATAAAGACATTAACGAAGTATAACGATCGCGATGACATATGCGCAAACTTGAGTTGCGTAAATCATCGTAATAATTATTATTGATAGAGTGTTCGTGAGCACGTGGCTTTCCTAATGCAATTCCGTCGTGATATTTCCTGCAGATGACCCCGCGACTGAAAATGACGATTAAAAAAAATCTGCAGAATCCAACGAGGAGATTCCAACAAAATTTATCTCCGTAATAAATCGGAAGCGATTGATCGGATAAAAATGGCAAAATAATTGGATTATTTAGTCGTTTTTCGTGTCCTTCGGTTTATTTCTGTTTCCATCGTGTTTATTTGAATTGTGACCTTTACGGCTCGACCGTTGTTGAGCAATTAATCGTCGAGGCAAATCGGACCAATTGCCTCGATCTCTGATGAATTTTTATCGACTTTTCGTGCCTACAAAAATTCACTTCGGCAAAAATCATCGTTTTTATCATTTTTATTTATTTTTCAAACTTATCGCTCGTTTTATCGGTGCACGTAGCGCGATTGCATAATGAGAGTGACAAGAAAAATTAAATACGACGAATAAAGCGTGGGAAACGAAATCGGAAACGAATTCCAAATCGTCTTTCCTGTGCGTGCGCGTATATCTATAGATTTTTATGAAAACGTAGCAATGGCGCCGAAAAGAAGGGCAAAGGGGGTTTGCCAGCAGCGATAACGGTATCAGCAGCACCGAGAGCTGTTATGTGAGCATTGACCGCGATCGTATTATGCGTATAAACTAGCGGACCAATACGGCCTCTTGTTTCGAGTCATCCAACCATTTTTTTCCGGCCGCTCCAATTTTCATTGCTGGCCATAAAAAAAAAGTGACAAAAACCACAAAAAATGCAAAGAATTTTCATGAATTTCGGTCTTTTTATCATTTTTTTCGTTTTTTATTGATGGAAATCCGAATTTGAAAAAAATCCGATGCAGAAATAATCAGCGAGTAGTTATTTTAATCGGGGGCGACGTATTGATTTTCGTTCACCCTGATACGAGTTATTTTTGAGATTGCCGTGACACAGTTTTCTCGGAGCTCGGAAAAATGGGTTTTCTTGAATATTCCCGCGTGTCATCGAATGCCAATAAAATCCGACGAAATTCTGTTGTCGCGGGTGAATATTTTTGCTGCTACGATTTCAGTCGATCGTAAAAAGTCGATCGACAACAAAAACAATGAGGAAGATTATAAAACAAATGCAAATTGGAAATTCCCACGTGCCTATCTAATTAATCGCTCGCGACGTTGTCGCGTGACTCACGAGCAAGTCCAATGATTCGAGTTATACAATTTTTGCCTCTCCCCTCTATGTACACACGCGTGAAAATAAAAATCGTACTAAATCCACAAATGTTTATAGACGCGCTCACCAACTTTTGTATGCTCATAAAGTAATAGCGTAATAGATTGATAAGCCACTCGATAGAAACTCCTCGACACAGCCAAGATCTATACGCGTGGCGACGTTCGTTACGTAACGAGATCATGATACACACGTCAATGCATACATATATAGAAAAATGAACCCTCACGTGTCCATATTATTCGCTGACACAAATCGTCTGCGAGGCATAATCGTTTCTACAGGCATTTTACACTGCACCGTGTCTATAGAGTGCAAAATGTACACTGAAAAGAAAATTTTGTTGAAAAAGATGGAAATTTTGTTGGAAACGTTAAACTAAACGTTTTGTTCGAAAAATCACGAAAATTTTGTCATTCCAGCAAAAAACATCCTGGAAAATCTTTTCGGAAAGTAAATTCTTGGCATTCCAATCGTAAATTTTGCTGACGGTTCCGTTACAATGGAAAATATTGTCGAAATAACGAAAATTTCGAAATCATCCCAAAATATTTAGTTCGCCGGATTCAACAAAATATCGACGTTTTTTTCACAAAATTGAATTTTCAGTGTATGACTCTGAAGTTTGCATCGTTGAAATGCAACGAAATTCATTTTTATTTTCGACAAAAATAATTATTCAAATGCAAAATGTAATTACGATGATAAAATTATCGATTTTTGCCACCCAAAAAGCATTTCGGCTGCAGAAATTTGGATGACATTGAAAATCGATCGAATCTTCAATAAAATTTAAAATTTTTCGATGCATTTCAACGTCGCAAACTTCAGCATCGTAAAAATGTAGAAAAACCAGGAAAAAAAATCGAATTAAACTCGATTTCTGGCTCATTGATTTTTCCGATTAATCAAATTTCGAACTGAATATTTTTTACGATGATTTAATGAGAAGAAAATCAATTTGGAGCAAAAATTCTGATTCTTGTGAATTTTCTTTTCTGTACGAGGCACAAAATAGTTTTTTTTATCGTAATCGATTCGAGAGGATCTTGCAGAAGGGGAAAAATAGAAATTTTGGTGGAATACAAAACGTGGCTGCGAACGAGCGACCTTTGGACCGTCGGTAATAAATTTAGTTCAATATTTGACTGAACGAAATTGTGTTTTTTTTTTTTTTCAAGTTACAGTTTGCTCGTTTATCTCAATGGGTAAAAATAAGGATAAGAAAAAAATTGCGCGTGTACGTCTTTTGTGGCATTGATCCACATTGCTGCTCGAGTCATCGAGTACAAAGAGATCCGCAACACTCGAAAATACCTGTGTCGTGTTAACAACTATATCGGAGACTCGAGTGCAAGATTTCTGGGACGATTTCACCAGAATAATGCGTCGTAATGCAAGCGCCGATAAACAATACTATTTTCGTACTGTGCGCATATTTTTATCGCGAATAAATCAAGCCCAATAATGAAAACAACGAGAGCGAACTAAAAATAGTCCAACTCGCCAATTATTCCGATGAAGGGACCAATTTTTAACAAAAATTTGTCATTTTCATCATCGAACGAATTCGATCGATGAAAAAATTATTTTCATCGAATGTGCAATTTTTTTTTGCATCCCAGGAGTTGATTTTTCTTTGCCCCCAATTTTTGCACAATGCATCGGATTTTTTTGTGATTTAATCGAACGAAAAAATGCTCGATTTTTTATAATTATTTTTTTGGTCCATTCGTTCGTATAAAAACTTGAAATGCATCGAAAAATATTGAATTTTATTGAAGATTCGTTGAATTTTCAATGTCATCCAAATTTTTCGAGCCCATATGCTTTTCGAATGGCAAAAATGGATCATTTTATCATCCTAATTACAATCTGCATTTGAATAATTGTTTTTGTCAAAGATAAAAATGAATTTCGTTGCATTTCAACGATGCAAACTTCAGTATGATATTTTGTTGCATTCCAACGATGCAAACTTCAGAGTCATTGAAAGACACGCTTCCGAGATATTTTACACACAGACTTTGCCTCTGGATTGTAGAAAGTAGGTGCGCACACGTCGTGTGTCCCACTGAGCTGCTCCTTACCGTTAATCCCATCGAGAACGCACGTATAAAATCCACAACGAGTAATTACGAAGAATGTGGCGAGATGATAATGATCAAAAAGAATAAAAATGGCGTGACTATTAAGAGCGTAACATCGACGACTCATAAACGAGAAAAAAATGATGCTGAAGTTTGCAACGTTGGAATGCATCGAAAAATATTGAATTTTATTGAAAATTCGTTCAATTTTCAATGTCATCCGAATTTCTGGAGCCGAAATGCTTTTCGAATGGCAAAAATCGATCATTTTATCATCCTAATTAAATTCTACATTCGAATAATTATTTCTGTCAAATATAAAAATGAATTTCGTTGCATTCCAACGATGCAAACTTCAGAATCATGAAAAAAGCTCAAATAATTCGCGGACTGGAAAATGAATTTGAATTCCCATGGAATTCGTGACATTTCGATAGGGCGCGCAAGTGAAAAAAATAATTGAAGGACGTGGTCGGTCTGCCCTTCGCGTCGACGAAAGTCCGTGAAGCGATTACGCACGATATAGAGAGCGCGAGAAATATCGTTATAGTACGTGGGATTCGCGATGATGTAGTAGAAACAATATTAAGGCATAATCGTGCACGTATATGTATAAAAAAAAGGCATAAAAATATGTACGAGTTTGTCTATACATAAGGAGCGCGTGTGCGAGGTTGAGAGAGTTCTGCAAATTGGGCCGTGGCCCACTTTGCCAGTGAATGTGAGCCACGGAGTTGTTGGGAGCGCACACAGAGGCGAGTGCACGAAAGTACGTGTATTTGTTGTTGAGAGGGATGAGGATTCGATTGAGAGAGGTGGAAAAACGTGCATTCGGCGAGAGCGAGTCGAGAGGGAGTAAAAATATTGGAAAGGGAGAGAGAAGCTCGAAAAACATTGGCGTGAGCAAGTCGCGAAGGGAGGGGAACGCGTGTCCGCGTATAAACGAAACCGACGTAACATTTTCGACGTTTCCCATCGACCTAGTTGCGATTTTTAGCTCGTGCGAGCGATCGATTGATCGAACCATTTTTCCCTCGATCAATTCGCCCTGAAATCATCGTTGCACAATTTTCTGCATGTACGAAAACTCGTTTTTTATCCGCGCTCGAACTCGCTAGCGATACAACCGAATCGACACGTGCAACAGAACCGCCAACGCTCCTTGCCAGAGTGGGGGATTCCCGTTTCTCGCGCCCCGATCCCACTCTCAAAACTCTCCCCCCCCCACCCCCTTTCCTTCGCGCCGCCACTCGTCGCCAACGCCACGTGCAGTCGCTGGCTCTCCGCTCGAGCCGGTGCATCGCACTGCACAACCTCAGGCCACTGGCATTGACTGGGCAAAATCACTATGTGGGAGGATGAACTCGAGAGCGAAACGTTTCAAGTTCATGGCGACTGTTCCTTTCGGAATTTCGATCTTTCGTTCACGCTTTTTCCGAATTTCGCCATTTACGAACTTTTTCCTATCAAAAAATGCGAAATGCTCAGTTTTTTTTTGTCCTATCGTTTTTATCATTCGAACGGACCAGGAAAATCGATTTTTCCGGCCATTTCGTCGATTTTATTTAAAGGATTTTAGAATTTGTCGTTTTTTTTCATGAAATTCATTTTTTTATGCATTTTTTGATTAATCGCCGTTAATTATTCGATTGAATCGAGTCATGCGTGTGACGTAACTCGTCGAGTGAGTTTCCAGTCAATTCGAGTTACGTGCGTTTGTGCATTTACGATAATTGACGTTTTTCAGAATTTTCGTGTTATCTTGGAAAATACGAGGAAAAAAATTAATTATTCCGCTTATTCAGTCTCCGGAGCTTCGAGCTACGACAATTTCCGCGATGAATCGGTCGCTGTTTCGCGAACTCGCATGACGCAACGTGCACGCCGTGAAACGTCACGGAACGCGTGGGGCTCCGACAGGCAACAAACACACGACGCTCTGGCGAAAAGTGCGAGTTCGAAAACTCGCCAGGAAAGGAAAAAAACGAGAAAAAAGTTGACCTTGGCAAATTTCGCGAATAAAAATATTCGGCGACTCGAAAAATTCTTGCGATCGTTGAGAATTTTTAGAAAAAAGATGAAAATTTTGCTCACCAATTGTTAAATGTTGTTCCAATCGCGATCTCACGCTTATAACGCGATCCACTTTGTCCGATTTCGTAGATTCTTGACGGATACGAAGAGAATTAAGAAAATGGCTCCAAATATCCACGAGCCCTTGATTCAATGAGAAATCGCGAGGGCCACGACGTTGTGCAAATATTAACAGTCCGGACAATCACGTGTCACACTTATCGAAGCAAAGTTACAGGTGCGTTCGTCAAACTGACGGAACTATCACGTTCGACGTAAGAGCCGGATGCACAGGGCACAATTTTATTGATTTTTATCGCGAAAAAACTTTTTCGCACTTGGTATCAAAACCAACACGCGCGTTATTCGTAGTTTCTAATGCAAAATAAACTTGCGAGACACAATCCAACGTGAAACGCAACGTTTTTTATTTCGATTATTTGACGAAACTTCACACTCTGTCAACATTTGTCGTTGTAATCCCCGAAAAGGCGAGTTTTAATCACGTGGCGTGTTTTTTTAATTAATTGATAAACAATTCGAAGAACAAACGCTGGTGAGACGTTCGGAACGATTCCACCGAGGGAACATACAAACAAAAACAAAAAGAATGAGAGAAAGTAGAATTTTGTGTGTATTTGAGAGACAAGTGACGAATGTGGGCACGTCTGCTCGATACGATGCCGCGCTGCGAACTGACTCGATGCCGCGTGAGGTTCTGGTACTCCGTGTGTCTCTTGCCTCCGTCTTGTTCCTCGTCCGCCCCGCGCGCCCCCCCACTCTTACCCCTCCGCGCCTTGGCCGTACGCAACTCCCAATGTCGTCGAGTAATCCGCCGCGCGTCGTATCGCCGATGTGTACGTTCAAAGCTAACACAATTTACACTGTCTTCGTGCCTCTTTCTCTCTTCTTTTTGGTGCGCCTGTGCGCGCCTGTGTTTAGTAATATATACCAATTGTACCAGAGAGATTACCGACTTCGCGCTCCTCTCTCGGGCCCGGTGAACGACTGCGAGAGTGCGACGAGCTCCTGCCTCCGTGTACAAAGAGAGGGAAACGTCGTTCGGTGCGGTGCAGACGTTTTCCAGGGGGTTTGGGGGCAATGCGGGTCAGTTAAGAGAAAATCCACGAATCTCGCAACGCGAGCGACTATTGACGCGAGGAAAATTTTTTTCCGCATTATTAACGATGTCTAGCGTTGCACGGTAAGCCTCAGTTGCATTTAATTCATTTACCAACATTTTTAAGTCGTTGGGAGACCAAATAATGATGAATTTTGGACGCGATCAATTTCCTCGATATTTCGGAGCTGGCTCGAGCTTTTTCAGTACAAAATTGACGTATTTAGACGCGACACATGAAGCCCAATCATGAAAAATATATTCGAGTCCCTCGGTGACCGGAACAGCCGATTAAAATATCATTTTAATGATAATTCATTAATTTCTCATTAATAATAATGATGATAATCATCATAAAAATTATTTTTCATCAATTTTTATTATTTGCAAAAGTTATTGATGATCAGCGAATTCCTTGGCCGAGGAAAATTGGATTTTTATTCCAAGGAATTGATCGATTTTCGCAGAAAATGCTTAAGTGACCCGCATTACCCCAAACGTTGGTAAAAGTTGCAGAAACCGAAAGAAAGAGATCTCAATCATTAATTCATTAATTTCTCATTAATAATAATAATGATAATCATCATAAAAATTATTTTTCATCAATTTTTATTATTTGCAAAAGTTATTGATGATCAGCGAATTCCTTGGCCAAGGAAAACTGGATTTTTATTCCATGTAATTAATCGATTTTCGCCGAAATTGCTTAAGTGACCCGCATTACCCCAAACTTTAGTAAAAGTTGCAGAAACCGAAAGAAAGAGATCTCTCGCACGTTCGGTGCTGCCCCGGCGTGTGTCGACGATGCTCTACACCCGTTCGTGTCTCGGTGTGGGTGGATGGTCCCGTCGACGCGTAAGAACGCTCGAGTGGGGGAAAGATGGACCTCTTTTTAGACATACAGATATATCGACGAGGTGAAAGATTGCGTGCGGTGGGGATGGAGAATCTCGTCGTGCGCACTGCTGCTGTTTTATGCGTTCGCTTCATCCCTCCCTCCCCCCTCCCCCTCTTTGGTTTAACCGGAGAAAAACGAGACACAGAAGAGCTGCAGCCCGAGCCACGAGCGCACCAGCAACTCTCGACGCTCGCACCGGCTCGTTGCTCGTGAAATTTTTCGTCAGGGACAAACGAGACAAGATCAGGGCCACGGTTAATGAAATTACGTGCATTTCTTGAATTGACCTTTTTTTTCGTTTCTTCTGGTCCTCGCGTTACTTAAACTCCATTTAACGCTGGGCCAAGGTCAGTTCCAAGGGCTCCCACGATTCTGGGAGCATTGCGAGTTGCTCGACATAAGAAAATTGGGAAAAATCTTTGAAAACGATTTTCCTCGATTCTTCAATGAATAAAATCGTTTCTTCTTGAAATTCCCAAGCAGCAGGACAAAAAAATTATCGATCGACAACATGCACACGTTCCTGAATGGTTTTGAATAAAACAAATCGATTTTCCCACCGAAATTGTAATGCGCGACACAATGAGGATAATTAAGTGGGTTTTTTGAACCGTCTGCACTTTTGGACTTGAGAATTAATGAGAAAATGCAAAAAACTCGTACGTTTCGCCTGCTTGGCCGGCTTGGAATGGATTTTTCCATTTTGATCAATTCCCAATAGAATCGACGTGGCTGATCGTGGGATTCAAATGTAAAGATAAGGAAGAAACGGTTATGAGTAAGAGGTAACGTTTATTTTGTTTTCTCGTTGCTGATAAAAATTAGTAATCGAGGAAACAAAGAATTGCGAAGCGAAACTGGCTCGTCGAGATGTGTTAACAGGCTCTCGTTTTTTTTCTCTCTCATTTTATTCCTTGACGCGTCTATAGACCGAGGAAAAAAGGTCGCAAGATTCGTCTTTTGCCTGCTCGCAGCTCCTTCCCCTTCGATCGTGGCATCATCCCCACTCGTATACGTTTTTTTTATTCCCAGGCTGTTGCTCGCTGCAGAGGCCAGACAACGAGGGCATCAGCCCTCTCATGAATCACCGTCCGGGTCACCTTCACTTTTTTTTATGCAATTTCGTTAATGCTCACGCTTTCACGACTTTATTGCTATTTACATATACGTCGATGTGCACGAATGTGGCCAACGAAATGTTCGTGTGTAAACGACGATGAAATAAAACAACGAAATGAAATCATTTTTGTTTCTTTCTTTCCTCTCTCTCTCTTTCTTCCTGGATCGGGAATAAAGAGGGTGAAAAAATGCTTTTATTATTTATTTATTTCTCGACGCAATTCAGGTACAACGACCTCGTTATTTCTTCACTTTCTTCATCGTTAAGTATGACAAACAAAATTTTATATTATTGCTGCTCAAGTTCACGTTGATTTATGCACCGCGAGCCTTTTGTTTTTCTTTCTTCATTTATTTTTTTATTCCCCTCTGTGTCTTTCTTTATTCTTTGCATAAGATTTTTCAGCTCCGATCATTGAGCCCGATTGCCGCACCAATGACCGCCCGCACCATTTTTTCTTATCGGTCAAATTTCTCCGACCAATTATTTCGCCCTCTCGTTCCAACGAAAGCAACAGATGCAGCTTTATCGATTCCTGCGAACTTTAAATTCACATTCGCATTTTTTCTCTTCACATAAAAAACCAAACGCGATCGCCCTGCAGTTGTTCATTTTTTTTTCAAATCGAACAAACACATCGCAGAACTTTTAAAATTCAAAGTTTAGGATTTTCTTGGATGAAAGTTTGTGAGCAACTTTTTATCCTGCCATTTCGTACAATCTCGAACTAGACGTTTTGGCTTCTTTATTGAGAAATTATTGAATTAGAATTTTGAGGGAATTGTGGAGAAAAAAATCACTTGGCAATGTGAAATTGCTCGATTGCGCGGGCGGAGAGAGAAAATTAGATAAAAATTAAAAATTTTCACCTGAAATTGGACGAAAATTGTTAAAATTCGGGAAAAATCGTTGAAATTTGGCAAAAATTGTTAAAATTTGGCAAAAATTGTTAAATTTTGTCGAAAATCGTTGAAATATCGAAAAAACATCAACTTTTGGCAAAAAATTTCAGGATTTTTGGTATTCTCAATGGAACATGAATCACGGCGAGATTTCAGCAATAATATTCATTCTTAATTTGAAGTTGGGCGGAAAATGTCAAAATTTCCGCTACTTTTAATAAAATATGAATGTCTGAGAGTTTTTAGTAAATCTATAGAAATTTTTCAACAGGAATTACACAAAAATCGTGGAAATTTATGGAAAAATTCCAATTTTTAGCAAAAAATGTCAATTTTTCGCAAAAAATGTCAATTTTTAGCAAAAAATGTCATTTTTTAGCAAAAACTGTCAATTTTTAGCAAAACATGTCAATTTTTAGAAAAAAATGTTAATTTTTAGCAACAAATGTCAATTTTTAGCAACAAATGTCAATTTTCAGCAAAAAATGCAAAAATTTCAGCGATTTTCAATACGCCATTTGAAATAGAATTTTCTCTGCGAGATTTTAGTCAAGACTTTGCCATTTTCCATTCAAAACTCAATGGAATATGAATTTAAAAAAAAAAACTATATTTTTGCCAAAGTCTATTAATGACCAGGGACGCCCTAGTAATTTTGGTATTATTTCCTGTCCCCGTATAGTAGGAAACGATTGTTTCATGATAATTATTAAAGAGCAAGTGATTGCTCATTATTTCATTAGAAATTTCGATTACTTTTGCGTTCGGACAGATGTAATGATATAATTTCACTGAGGATTTTCCTGAGCGGATGAAACGGTTGGTGTTTCTTGTTTCATGCCTGGACTTAATCAACACACACGTAAGTCTAATGACTGTATGGTTTACGCTCTTCCAATATGCGCTAAAGTGCAGCAAGGTTTCATGCTTTCACCGCATGTAAACAGCAGCACGCGATCACGATCTAAAAAGATGCTCCATAAATTTGTTTGTCGACTATCAGATCGTATAAAAATCATTTCCATTTTCAAAAGACATTAAAATTCATTAATGATTCGCGATTTTTCATTAAACGTGAGAATCGCTAAGCAATTAATGGAGAAATTTCAAAATTATGCCAACTTTTCGATCGGATCTGAGGCTCGGAAAGCGCTCGGAATTTTCGTAAATTTTCATCTTTGCTGATCATTTATTTGACCTCAAAAATGGCCGAATTTAGTGAGCAACGACGATTCGTTCTCGTTTTTTCTTCGAGCCAATAAATTCATCGAGTTTTTGCAATTTTTTAAATCAACCAGAAAAACCACGTCTCGAAGTTTCGCCGAGGCGTTCGTTGCTGAACAGAAACGTCTCGAAATCGAGACAAGGAATTTTTTTGTTCGTGGTTTTTTGTTCTCGGTTCTTATTAAGCTATAAACAGAGCCGTGCTCTAGCAAAACGAGAGCTCTCTACGTTCGGAAGCCTCGAATGCATACCACGGAGAATGAGGCGTCGAGCAAATCACCAGAGAGAAAGTGTAACTGCTCAAGTAATAGTATGGACTAGCAAAATGACGATGATGATGATGATCATCATCATGATAATGATGCAGTTGTAATCGAGATTGCGCACGCGATTCGCAATCAAATTCATTGACGAAACAAAAGAATTTCTCGTGCAAAGTTCCGCGAATAATGAGCCCAAAAGACTGCACCAAAAATCCTAAAGAATTTCATCGAATGAATCCCAGAATTTTATCATTTAAAAAAATAAAATCGTGGGCGATTTAAGGTAAACAAATTTTCGTGTACCACTTTTCTCGGCTCGGTGTTTTCGTCGCTCGCCTCGAGTTCGATGGCCCTCGACGAAAATTTCGAGAAGCCTGACTTAATATCTGCCTGGAAAGAGAGTGAACGCTCGATCATCAGCGAGTCATTGGCCCATCGGGTAAACCGCGTGAATGGCCCGAATGGAAAAATATTCAAAAGTTTCGTCGTCTCTCGTGTGCGTTTCGGTTAACGTCCAGGAAAGTCAAGCCTCGGACGTTCCAAACGAAGGCCCTTGCGTCATGGACGCGAAAAAATCATTTCCTGTCACAATTATCAATCAACGGAGACTTTTATTTGTTTAAATGCAAAAAAAAAAAAAATTTTGAGCTTAAAATGAAAATTTTTGTGGGAAATTCAAAATTACACCGAATTCTCGACCCTCGACGGGGTCCCAGGGACCCAGACCCCCAAAAATGCCGCTCGAGTCAACGCAATCATCGTGAAGATTTTAATTCCCACAGAATTTTCATTCCGATGATATTTTTGAAATAAAAAATCGGTTTTTTGCTGTTTATCGATCGATAAAAATTTTGTAGCCAGACGGTGGGGACCGAACAAGGTTGACTAATCAAGATGCCACAGTATAGAATTTATTCTCGTGTTGTTCGGCGAGTATTACGATGGGGGGATAAGAGCGCGTCGTGCTGTACTTTCATCGACCGAGTGAAAGCAATATGAAAGTGCTTGATTGCAAAGTAGAAAGGTGAAATGTGTATGATGATAAAAAGACGATTCCGTGCGTGTGTACCGTTCGACCTATTTGCCAGAGTGTGAGCTCCTGGACAAACTTGTTCAGAAAAAAGGGATTCCAAATATAAACTCTTGATATAATATCCGTGAGCCCTTGAGCTTCGTAACTCGAGTTAATGGTACGAAACACCCAAAGGCCGCAGCTCCAATCAATCCTCTCTGCGCTTCGTTTCCTTGACCCCTCTCTCTCGGGCTGCGACTCTTTATCACTAATTTTTGAAGGAATTTTTTCCACGGAGTCGTCGTCGATCGTTGACCCGAATTTATTCAAGGAATTCGAGCGGAGAAATCGTCGTATAAATATTTTTCGTCCAGAAATATTCTCCAAACACAAAAGGCATGCAATTGGCTAATGCCGAGAAAAAGATTTTTCATTACTCATTGCTAGTTTTCAAATTATTCCAATTTTTCTTGTGAAATTACGTTGAATTGCAATTTTTTTTGGGATTTTTTATTTTGATTGAATAATGCTATTGATTTTCAATTTTAAGGAGGTCCAAACACGTAAAAGATAACTTTGCAGAAAGAACGACGTTTCGCTTGGTTAACAACGTCAAATTTTTATGTTTCGTTCCGTTCGATGCCATTTCATCAACGCAACGTATATTTTTTCTGGGAACGTGTCAGATAACAAAAAACGAGCTTAAGTAATGAGAAATGAGATAAAAATATGAATAAATGCAATAAAAATTGATCGAAAAACGTTTGTAATCAGTTTTCTCCGAGTTGTGTGTGTGTTTGTGTGTGTAATCGATATTCTTACGGGTTAACGAACGTCCGCAACGTCCCGAATCCCCGAGTGGACCGTATTACGTGGCGGTTCGTTGCCGTCGTCTCTGAATCCAGATTAAATCGAGAAATTACTGGAAAGTTGCATTACTGAACCGGATGCGAGATCATGAGCCCCGCGAGGTCATTAAAAATTGCGATGCCTCGCAAAAACGAGGCATCTCTGCACTTTTCGGGGTAAACGCCATCGTTTTTTTTCACGCCTTTATCGAATGATTAAAAAAAATGAGGAATGCGCTTTATCGTCGCGCGTTGCACTCGATTCGCACTCTTGCCGGCATTATAATTATCATTACGCGCTATTATTGTAACGAGCCGCGAGGGCGTATCGTGCCAAAAGATTCTGCAACACTCTCTCGTCGCACACACACCACGATTTTGTAATATTTTACGGAATCGTTTCAAATCCTTGAAAAAACAAAAAAAAATAGTTGAGACGTTTTTTTTTTACCTTTTCTCGGCTTTTCGTTACTTCAGGAAAATCCAAATTTGGAAAACAAAAACGAAATGTAAAATTTTTCGATTAATTCGATAATTAATTTGGATAATTAAAAAATGTCAATTTTATTGAGACTCGATACAGATTTATCGAGTTTTTTAGCATCAACCAAAACGTGACGTTCGGTTACGAATAAAAAGGAAATAAAATGATATCAATAAACAATAAATCGACGAGGAAACTGCAAGGGACTGTGACACGTGTCCAATCTCTGGTACGTGATGAAAATGCCAATTAAGAATAATGACATTCGGAAAACAGGAAGAACGAGAGTCGGCTCGGACGTGTTGCAAAAAATCTGAGGAAAAGAAACGGAGAATGTAATTAAAAAAAAGCGGAAATTGTGCGTTATCGAATTATTTGACAAGATCAACAAAACGAAACTGCGTTCGCGCGGCTTCTCTGACAATGCGATCCTAAGAATTCTTATAAAATCAAGAGCAATCAGATATGGAAATAAAAATTTCCATTAAATATGAGAATTGAGCGAATTACGATGCGAATTTTACGACCGCAGTTCACGTAGTTACAGAACAAATAGAATGATAAGAAAATTCTTTTTTTCTCGCGTTTTTTTTTCAATACATCGGCAAAATTTCGCCAACGCCAATGCGCTTGACCTTCCGGAGCAGGTTCGTCGGCCTCGGAGCAAAGAGACGGAGTAAAAAGTGAGAAATAAAGAAATTTACGCGCGGAGAACAAAAATGAATTGTTTTTGGAAATTTTTCATTTTTTTTCGATTATCCAGGCGCGGAATTTGGTCTCGATCGTTTGACGGCAACGTGAAAAGTCTTTGGGCGCGTCGAGTGCGTTTTGTATAGAAATCAGCAGGTGTTTTTTCTTCTTTCGCGTCTTCATTGAATTCTTTCGCTCTTTTTCCTTTGTCGCGTGCATTCGCTCGCATTTTTATGCAGCCGCTCACCAATTCTCGCGTCTGCATTTGTGTACGCGCGTGTTAAGCGTCGTCGAACTTTACTCGTGAGCCCCCACCCCCGCGTACGCGCTTAACAGCCGCGAGCACCGCCCGGTGTCGATGAACCGCATTCGGTCGCTTCGAGCATACGCCAGCAAAACTTTCTTTCAAGTGCGTGTGTGCCCGGAGACTCCACAACTGCAGGACGTAACTCTCTCTCCCGAGAGTCACGGATCCGGCGCTCGTCTCTCTTTCTTCCTCCGTAATTCTTATACCATTCAATTAATCATTTCGCAGTGACGAACCGCTCAATGAATTGCAAAAAATCCCAACAAAAACGTTCCCCGATCGTTTTCCAACTCATTATCCTTCCAAAATATAAAACCAAAGTCTCGTTCACGTTTTTTCAGCCATTCCGGAATTCTGGGGTCGAAAATGACCCCAATTTTAAAAACATTCGTATCTCCCGTAAAATTTAACGAAAAGCGTCCAAGTTGGGCTCATTTTTTTCGTTTTTCAATGCAGAATCACGCGAGCCTGCGGCAATTTAGCTGGAAGTCAAAAAAATAGCCAAAAATGCGGTAAAACGATGAAAAAATGGGGCGAAAGGGCGCGGGATTCAAAGTCGAAATATTTGTGTAAAAAAAGCGTCGACGATTTCATTTTTTTTGGATTGAAATTGACCCCAAATTTAGATAAAACACTCGAGAAAAAAAATTGAGGAATTTGGAGATTTCGATGAATTTTGCGATCGTTTTATTCATTTTTTTTTGGTTTAATGATACTTGGGAAGGTCCAGGAATAAAATAATGACGTCGGGTTTGTCGCGATCTTGGTTTATTAAGCGGTTAAACTATGCGTGGGACATAAAGGCTCGTGCGCGTTGTATCTTTCTGGACACTTCGTAACAGCAGCCCAGCAGCCGAGATATCAGGAGCTGCTGCTGGAATAAAAGGTGGAGAGAATCTGCGAGCAGCGAGAGAGAACGAGAGCGTTGCACGAGCGTCGAGACAACGAGATCGCAGCGCTGCGTTAATAATAGAAACGCAGTTTAACGTACACGAGAACTTATGCAAATACTTGTATGTGCAAATATTCACGTATTTATGCAGCGAGAAATATGTGTGCGTGTTACATACGCGAGGCACAAAATGCAACGTATGCAAAAACGTGCACTGAAAATTCAATTTTGTCAAAAAACGTCGATATTTTGTTGAATACGGCCAACTAAATATTTTGGGATCATTTCAAAATTTTTGTTATTTCGACAATATTTTTCATTGTAACGGAACTGTCAGCTAAATTTACGATTGGAATGACAAAAATTTACTTTCCGAAAACGATTTTCCACAATGTTTTTTGCTGGAATGACAAAATTTTCGTGATTTTTCGAAACAAACGTTTAGCTTAACGTTTCCAACAAAATTTCGATCTTTTTCAACAAAATTTTCTTTTTAGTGTCGCGCGGCGGTTCCAAAAGAGATTTTACACGATAAATCAGAATTTTATTCTACAATCCCTTGAATATCATGAAAAAAAAATTGCATTTGATCGAATGAACCGACCGAACGAGAATCATGAAAATAGATAGTTTAAAAAAAATCTGAAAAATTATACAATTTGACGTTATTCAGCAATTTATCATAATTTTCATAATTTATCTGACTTGCATTAATCTTCTGTGATTTGCATGCAGAAAGACACGTAAGTGAGTGTGTGAGAAGAAAAAAAAGCGAGCGAATACTTTTGTATCGGCCGTTCGGGTCGGCGAACGAGCACAACGAAGTCAAGGAACGATAAACACACTTTTTTTTTCTTTCTCTCTTGTTTTGTCTTTCGTCATAAACGATAGCACCGCGAAATTGATCGAAATTAAAAAATTATTACCGAGTATGTGAGTTTTTTTTATTTTTTTTTTTTAAGACGATATTTCGAGGATCAGCGAGGGGAAGAAAAAAAACTTTTTTTTCGCAGATGTTACGGGAATCCGAGAGTTCACCCCCGTCAATGGGACAATGGGCGACGAAGGAAAAGGGAATCGAGGTCACGAGGATAAAATTGAGACGACCCAATAACGCGATTGAATGGATGACTGAAAAAAAACTGAAAAAAAAACGAATCCAAGCTGCATCGAGTCTTTCCAGCTCCTGGCGAACAAAACAAAATTGAACGGAGAAATCAATCGAACGAAAAAAGGATCGCGCTCCTCCGGGTACACGGACGATGCTTTTTTTTTTTTCGATGCATTTAAAATGCTCGGAAATATTTCCTGCCTCTTCAATCATTTCCTTTCGCCCTAGTCTGCACTCCGGATGGGCCTCATTGTCCTCACGCATCGAAAAAATATTAAAACGACCCACGAAATGCTCCGCTACCGTGCAAATATCTTCACCCACACCCTCGCGCGACGATCCACTGTTATTTTATTATTCAAATCCAACGCGACTCATTTTTCGAACGGAGTTTTCCGACCCACCATTCTCCACGAGATCTGACACAATGGGGCTAACTGTTCGTACACACATTTACGGTTAACGCGTTATCCTGCACATCGAAAGTATTGCGTTAGCTCTTTTCATTGCTGCATCTTCAACCCTCGTCGGCTCAAGATTTTTTGAGCCACGCGATGGCTCGTTCGTCTTTTTCAATTATTAAACAAATTTTGCACTTTTTAAAAAATCTGAAAATATTCGTCAGCCTTTTTTGAACCATTAACTAAATAATTATAATTTTTCTGATCCGGAAAACAAAATTGTTTAATAAATATTTCATGATTTTCATTTTTCGTTATTTTCGACAAGCTTTTTACAACGAATTACGTTTATTAGAAATTCCAAAAATCATATTTCGGGCTCGGGATCGAGTGAGCGAGTAAAATGAGGAAAACATCGAATCGACGATAAAAAAACTCGCTCGAGAGTATTTAAAAAATGACACAAACATTCGCATTGAATTCCTTGCCAGATTCAACGTCGATAAGAAGGAAAATTGTCATCCACGCAGATGTTATCAAAATCCCGAGAAAAATCATCGTTTCCGGTTGTCATGTTGAAACTTTCATTTTATATGACGAAAGATATAGATAATTTTTCTGTAAATAGCACGTGGCGTTAGCGTCGATACGTGACATTTAAAGGAATGACAAAAAAGTTTTATTTTCAATTATGAAAGTTTATTGTTATTGGATGGGCTTTCCGGTGAGTTTTATTTTGTTTCGAAACCTTCTGTGCACGTCGTACTCAATTTTTGGCAAACGGAATCGAAAATATTGGCCAATCAACGTAATTTCTCTGAATCGTGAATAAATTGCAGTCTGGGATGTGGCTGGACAATCGTTTTTTTTTATTCCTCTCTGAATTCGTGTATTTTGAAGGAAAAGAATTTTCCATGGTGTCAAAAATCATGATTTTTGTCGATAATGACATTTAATCGCATTTTTCATTACAAATCAACAAGGAACGATAAGTTTTGACTATAAAATGTCATTTTTCGAAAGGTTTGCCATTTCTATGGTGTCGTGGAGCGAATGCGGGTGGCGAAGAAAAATTCGTCAGAAAATAAACAAATCGACCTTGCGAGGGTTCGTTCACTGATTGCAGCGGCAAATGCGACGTGAGCAACGAAATAAACGAGGAAAGGAAAAGACGCAGAGATCGGGTGAGTGTCCGGCGAAATAAATTGATAAAATAAACAAAATCGATGTGAATTACGTTGAATGATGAAATACCCGATCGAAAAGCCTGCGACGAATCGATGTAAATTTGAGATAAGTCGCTTCTGTGATCCCCGCACTTGTCATTATTGATCAATTGCTTTGTTTTTCTTATTAAATTCACAATCTTGCTCGTCACGATTTCGCAATCGTCGATACGCAGTTGCCAACACTTTTTTCCTGCATAACCGATGCAATCTCTCACTCCAAAGCGAATCAATGTGTGAACGAAAATGTCGTGCTCGGTGCTGTTGGTCAATCGACACAAAGGACGAAAGGGCCAAAAGTGTGTCACGCGCGTGGTGCATTCGAGACTGCATCGCCCCCGCCCCAAAATTCTCTGAAAAGGGAATTCGTGCAGAATGCTTGAGAATATCCACGGCACTGAAAATTCAATTTTGTCAAAAAACGTCAATATTTTGTTGAATACGGCCAACTAAATATTTTGGGATCATTTCAAAATTTTCGTTATTTCGACAATATTTTTTATTGTAACGGAACTGTCAGCAAAATTTACGATTGGAATGACAAAAATTTACTTTCCGAAAACGATTTTCCAGAATGTTTTTTGCTGGAATGACAAAATTTTCGTGATTTTTCGAAACAAACGTTTAGTTTAATCTTTTTCAACAAAATTTTACTTTCAGTGGGGCAGGGCAACTCCAAATCGACAATTCCATTTTTTTTTACACATAATTAATTCGTGGTCCAAAAATTCGACGATTAATTCAAATTCTTCGAAATGTCAAAGTCCAAATTTCCGTCGAGCGATGCATAATTAAATACACGTTGAAATTAAATCCAAATTCCGTTAGAAAAAACATGAAACTAGAAAAAAAAACAGCTTCAAATAAATTATCATATTTTATTTTCGATCATTATCGAATCTTTCCCGTCGAATAAATTACGTTCGCATTTAATTTCATTAACTTTTTCCTTTGATGTTTCCCTGGAACAAGTTAAAATCGATAATTAATGAAAATTGATTAATTTATTTTTCCATTTTCTAATAATTTGACGCGGAGGAAAAAGATTTTCATAAAAAATAAAAATGGAATGATTTTTATTTTGCATGCTAATTGGACATCGAGTCGTCGCATTTCGTGTTTTTTTTTTCTCGCCTAAGAATGACCCATATATTTGTTAAGGTAACACTTTTCTCTCTTTCTTGTGGGCTTATTGCTCTTCTCTGTCATAATACTTGCGTGCACGACGTTTCACAATAGCGAGTCCGGTGAGCACGAGGTTCGGGGGCGCTTTATAGTACGCACGTATATCGAGGGCACAGCACCGTTACTTGGTTTGGTCGCATTACCCAGAGAGCCCGCACCATTCACCGGCAACCACCAGATGTAAATACATTCGTATGTACGCGTGTACCTATTCGTTATTACACGTATTTGAGCGTGTGTTGAACGAACCGACCCACACACGAATATTTCCATTGTATCGCGTCTCGAATCTCTTGACATCGAAACGGAGCAACGAAAAAAGAAGTTTCCGAGGCTTGCTCGAAATTTTTTGCTTCATTTTCAATTAGCAAGTGACCCAAAATGATGCGGAGGCAAAAAAACGACGATCACGCATTTGGGGGATGAAAAAAATTGACGTGGAGGCGAAAAAACTGAATCTGGAGATGCAGAATCGAAAGAGGCTGCGAAGCAAAACACAATTTTATGAAATTGTCGTTCTCGAGGCGCGAGAGGTTAACGACACGCGTGTAGAGAGTACAACGATGCGTAACCGTTCTCTTGTAAATGATACACGAGAGTATGGGACGAGAACGGATGATGCAGCGGGTCCAGCAGGATGTCCGCGAAGAGATAGGAGAAACGCGTCGCCAGTGTATCCTGGCTCGTGTCTGTACAACATTTAAGTCAAGCAGACTCAATCTCACTTATCGCAAGACCATTTTTTCCCTTTTTTTTCTCTCTCGAGCTATTAATGGCTTAATGCGTTGGTGAATTTGTAACGTAGACGCGTTAGATAATTGCGATAGACACGAGTGGGTAGAGCCACATTTTTATTTACGTTTTTAAATTACTACTAATGTCTATCGTCCCTCGCTACCAACTCGAATTTCCTGCAATAAAGTTGCCTCGCTTTTCATGTCAAAATCCACAGCCCAAGAAACTCAAACGAAAATCATTTTCAACGCTTTCAATTTTTAATCCAATTTCAAAGTGCAGCAAAAAAAATTTTATGAAAATTCCATCGAGTCACAAAACGAGACTATAAAAAATTAAAACAATTGTTGAAAAACGAATAAATAAATAGAATAGAATAAAATAAATAAATAAAATGATAAATATATTCACTGAAAATTCAATTTTGTCAAAAAACGTCGATATTTTGTTGAATACGGCCAACTAAATATTTTGGGATGATTTCAAAATTTTCGTTATTTCGACAATATTTTTCATTGTAACGCAACTGTCAGCTAAATTTACGATTGGAATGACAAAAATTTACTTTCCGAAAAGATTTTCCAGAATGTTTTTTGCTGGAATGCCAAAATTTTCGTGATTTTTCGAAAAAAACGTATAGTTTAACGTATCCAACAAAATTTCCATCTTATTCAACAAAATTTTTATTTCAGTGTTCAAAATAATAAATTAAATGATAATAATGATAAATAATTTGAATTAAAACATGTTCAAACTGCTGAGGGTCAGTGCAAAAGTATTTATCGAGCTTTTTTCCAGAATATCCTGTCGTCGTGACATTTTGAATCTTGTATGGAAACGGAGAGTCGAACGTTGAGATCGCCACGTGTGTAAAATTGTTCCGGGTCTCATTAAGATT
This sequence comes from Diadegma fenestrale, assembly GCA_037043255.1. Classification (NCBI taxonomy): domain Eukaryota; kingdom Metazoa; phylum Arthropoda; class Insecta; order Hymenoptera; family Ichneumonidae; genus Diadegma; species Diadegma fenestrale. Next base: position 15,184,236 of record CM073317.1, read on the forward strand.
AGAAATATCAACATTCCTGGTAAGGGGACGAGCCTTCGAGCACGTGGATTCTCAGGCCACCATATGTTTCACTATATCTGTACACGAGGTTGGAGGTTTTAAAGTAAATTTTCTGAGAATTTGAAGGAAAAACAGTCCCAAGGATTTTTTTGTACGCAGTTAAGGATCACGAGTGCCTTGAGTTTCAATGAGAGTACAACGTGATTAAATAAAACTTAAAAATAATCGTGGGAGAGTCGAGCACTTCGAATGCACGTTTCCTCCTGACCATTTTGTGCAATTTATCTCAAGGTGAGTTTCCAGGGGCTTATGCAATGCTCTAACGAGTGGTAAATTAAAGGTAAACGTTAGGACTAAATTTTATCGTCTATACAACAATTATCTGCAGTTTTCTTCATCACGGAGACTCTTTCAGGCAAACGCATCGACCTCCGCGTTGCTGAGCAACGATTTTACCATTTCGGAACAGTTTTTCATTCGATCATTAAGGAGCTTCCGTTTAGTGGAGCGATAATTAGATTAAAATCTGAAAACGAAATTTGTTGTTATTTAGGCAGCAAACTTTAATCTCTTTCAAAATCTTCCTAGGTCAACGAAATTTTACTCCATATTTTCCAAGCCGAAAGTCACTTGATTCAACTTTGGCTTTACGCAAATTTCTTACCCTTATGAAATCAGAAAAATATTAAAAATACTTCGCGATTAGATGAAACGCGTATTAAAATCTCAATTTATAAAAAAAACTCCAAGGGTTCCGAATCAATAAAGAAATAGTGGGCTCAACGAATGTTTGGTGGAGATATTTCTAGTTAAAATCGACAGAAGGCTCGAAACATCTAATTTTTTAGTCAATTGCGCCTCACTTGATCGCTCAGAACGGGAAATTGAGAAATTCCTGTCACTCGAGCCTCCAGATTCCATGGCACACTGCGTTAAGGCGAAAGTCGTTGTCCATAGCCTCCTGGCGGCCTAACCACAAAGTTCGAATTCAGCCGTGGGACAAGGCCGTCATTGCGCGGGTTAATGTGTCAAGCGCATTATAGTGAATTGTGTTTAACCTCCATATACAGTTTTTTTTGGCTCGAGATTGTATCTTGGCATTTTCTCACACCTCGTAAAGAGATTGGCGAGTCGAGGGGGCGTTTTGAATGTACAAATGTGCGATAAAAGACACACGAGGACGATGATCGAGGCCAGAGAAAGTGGACGATGAACCCGGGCCTTCTCCTCTCTCCCTGTCTATAACCACGTGACATATATATCCAGCAACGTTTCAATAAGACACCCGCGAGTTCTCCAACTTGATCCTCGTCTCGGTAAACTCGCGTTACGCTACTTAAACTCACTTCCATTGGCATTGAGCGTATACGCGCCAACCGTTACGTGTCACGTTGACGATGAACTCTCGGGCGTGAAGCTCCGAATGGCAAATCATCAGAAATCTCTTGATTCGTCCAAAAAAATCCGAGCACGACGAAACCAACAGCAAAATTTTCATCGCCTCGGGCTTGTCAAATAAAAAGCGAACTGAAACTTTCCTCAACTGCGCGCGCGGCAATTCAGTCGAAAAGAAAACGAAATTGCTCATTTGCGCTTGATGCAACGATGAAAAATGATTATGTGGTTTTCAAGCCTCTATAAATGATGGGGAGAAAAATATGAAGGAGCGCGAGAAAGCCGAGGGCAGTATGGGAGTGAGAAAGAGCCGATGGTGGTGCAGACTGCGTAATGTTTCTATTTACGTCCCGAGACACCCTCTTTCCTGTGCGTGCAGAGAGGGTCAGCCGCGTATTCGTCGTCGCCGTCGTCGTATACCATCATCTCCTGTTTTCTTCATCTTCGTCTTGCCTCCCGTGAGTCCTGCTCACGAAACTGTGAAGACACGCAAAAAAAACTACAAATTCATAATTTTTTCTTTTTTTTTAACTCCAAATTCATCAAAATTTCGATTATTAATATTAATTATTAATTAATATTAAAATTCATCAAAATTATCGCCGAGGACGATAAAAAAATTGGCGACGTGGCGACAAAAAACGTTCGGGTCAAAATGACCCGAAATTTTTTGAATATTTTGTTTTCGAGTTCAGAAATTTATCATTTTTGTGGAAAAACGAAAATCCGCTGATTCGCATTTTTAATTTTGTTGATTAACGTTTTTTTTTAGAATTTAATTAGAATTTTTCATTAATTAGCGATTTTTGGAGGATTTTTTGGCACGTTCCCCGGCACAGCGATCAATTACGTGCTGCGTGCGTCTATAGACGTTAAGACTCGTTGTATATTCATGCGTGCAATGCAGTCGCGCCGGCTGTGTACGCGGCTGTTGGCCCTTTTCGTTTTCTCCTTTTCTCTGCATCGCCCGGCCCTTCTTTTACTGCAGGGGCTTACGTGCGGACGTCCTATCACTTACGTCACTCTGTTTGCTTCTGTTACGGCAGACCGGGAGATGCGCGAAGCGAAGAGAGACTCGGAGAACGAGAGAGACGGAGAGGGTGGGAGCGAAGGAAGGGAAGGCTCGATCAGCCTCGCCATAACCTTTCCCAACACTGCCGAGAGACCCGCCGCGTTCGAGCACTACGTCGTCCCAGACTACAAGGCCAAGACCGTGTCTTGAAATAAAAAGCCGCATCTGCCTTGATGCATAATTATAATTCTTGCAGTCTCCAAACTGGTTGCAAGAATTTTAACGATTTAAAACTATTCGCTAATTTTTTTGATCCACACAAAATGAAATTTAACGCTTTTTTTTAATTATTTCGTTGCTCAAAAACACGAACGTACTTTGACCTTCGAAGAAACTCGATCGAGTTCTGATCGTCGGGGTCGAAAATCATTGTGGTCGAGTGCTAATTAGGTAATTAGTTTCTATTCATTTAAATATGATTTTCTGGCATGGAATATTTTGACACGATATCAGAGACAAGTTGAAAGACATTTTTGGGAATGCAAATTCGTAATTAATCGGTTTAAACAAATGCAAGGGAATCAGTTTTGCTCCCGATGGCAAATTCGTCGATTTCCTCTTCATTTTCAGTGAAGATTGAAAGAATTCATGAAATTTCCGTTTCTCAATTATCTCAGTTGGATACGTGAGTAGTTGAACTGTTTTCATATGAAAAATCCAAGAAAGTCCACAATTTCCGACAAAATGACGATCTGCTTTTCGTTTAGCAAGCTATCCGTTGCCAAACTCCTAAAAAATTAGATGTTTCGAGCATTCTGTCGATTTTAACTAGAAATATCTCCTCCAAACATTCGTTGACCCCACTCTTTTTTTATTGATTCGAAACCCCTGGAGTTTTTTTTATAAATTGAGATTTTAATACGCGTTTTATCTAATCGCGAAGTATTTTTAATATTTTTCTGATTTCATAAGGGTGAGAAATTTGCGTAAAGCTAATGTCGAATCGAGTGACTTTCGACTTGGAAAAAATGGAGTAAAACTTGGTTGACCTAGGATGATTTTGAAGGAGATTAAAATTTGCTGCCTAAATAACAAAATATTTCGTTTCCAGATTTTAATCTAATTATCGCTCTACTAACGGAACCTCCTTAATATTCATATGTGTTTGCAATATTATATCCGAGATACTTAAGGTCTAATGATTGAGAAAGATCGCTGCTATTTTGCGTCGATGCTGTCACTCGAGCATAATCGAGTGGAGCTCCGATTACACCTTACACTAACCTGTACGTATTTACGTACAATAATCACTACCACCGTTCTCTCGGTCGTGGGCACACGGCCAACCTCAGCGCGGAGAGCTCCAACTAGTACATAATGTTGCTCTTAAGCTCCGGATAATAGCCGAGAGGCACGCGATCCTCAGCAAATACCCACACACACACACACCATAGAGAGATGGAGAAAGTTGACCACGACCCTTGAGTGTTGCAGAAAATAATTCAGTTCTGCTCACTCACCGAGAGTGCCTCAGCCGAGTCATCCGCATCATCGTTTGCTCTTGAAGTTGCAAATTGACGTAGGAAGAAAAAAAAAATCCCATTTGAGCTTTTGGAAACGGTTTTCCATTTTTCTCACCCTCTTTTTGGCTTTTTGTCGTTTTTAATTAATTGCTAACTCAGTTACGTACGTCGTGCAACTATAAATAGTCAGCCTGTCCGCAGCTGTTACGAGAAAAATCCCAAATCGACACGTTCCTCCCCAATTTTCATCTCAACTGAAAGTTATTCCGTTTTTTCGACGTCTCCTCGTTAATTCTTCTTCGTTCGTCGTCTCCGCGTCACTATTCCCCTTTGCATTTCTCTGTGTACACAAGTTCACCCCAATTTTTCGAAACTGGCTGAAATAATGCCTTTCCTGAGCCGATCTGCCCCTTGTTTCCGGCCCCTTTTCGAGAGAGTTATATATAATGTGCTTTCTAATTACTCTTCGTTCTTGTCTCCGTCTCTTCTCGATTCCCCAAACATTTGTCGTAAGGATGACACGTCCATGTGGCACGTTGCAGCGTTTTTCTCCTTTGGCCTAAAATCTAATCCTCGCTCTTCCTGTCGGTGCATCTGCTCAACAAATTTTTTCAAATTTCTTCTCAAGATGAATTTTTAAATTTATAATCAAAATTATCGAAAATTTCCAAAAAATAGTCGAAAAAATTCTCTCAAGAGTTTCTTTCGGAGTTTCATTGTTTCTGGAAGCGAAAAATATCGCAGCTGGATAAAAATGGCGATAAAAAAAATTCAGGAGCTTCGAAACTCGGTGCATTGTTCGTCGTCATGCTGGGGAGGGTCTCGGTCGTCACGTCGTCGCGTCTTCTCGTCTTTTGAGTCGCGCGCTGCGTCGTTACGCTTTCTTACCCTTTCGGGGCATTCCCTTCTCTCGGCTGACGTTAAAATTTCTAGTGCAGCAGCAACGAGACACTCTGACACTGACGAAGTGAAGGTTCGCTACACACAGGCCGCAGAAAGAGGTGGAAATGCTAATTCGTCTGTATTAAGGTCTCGGCGTAAACGGTGTACATAACCATTGACCATTTCATGCAAATTGAGGCAATTTTAAAACCGCAAACGAATTCTCCGTTCGCATTATTTCATGGGAACTTTGAATCTGTGCAGCGAATCTCCAAAAATTTGTTTTTCCAATCAGCCTCGTCGAGAACAACGAATTGTTTATTAATAATTTTTTTTTTTTTTCAATCGAATCCTCGTGTTACGTTTGCACGAACAAAAGTCTGTCTACACGAGAAAAAAATAAACTTTAATGGCGAAATGATAGCCTTGCTCATGGGGAATTTCCAGCTCTCACTCGGCCCGAGTTCACGGACGTGTGTAACGATTATATTACCGCGTGTAGGTGTACGCGGTTACACGGGCTACTCTCGTACCTAATCTATCTAGAAAGTTGCGCGGGTGCACCGTAATTCTCACTCACTCGTGTTCGAAATTACCAGTGAAAGACTTCTGTTGAATTAACACAAACTCACACACACGCACACCCTCGGACTAATACCGCGCTGTAAAATCCAAGCATCGTTTTTTATTTTGCATTCGATTATAAAATTGATAGAACAAAATGATTTAAGGAGGTTCCTCTAGTAGAACGATAATTAGATTCAAATCTGAAAACGAAATATTTTGTTATTTAGGCAACAAACTTTAATCTCGTTCAAAATCTTCCTAGGTCAACGAAATTTTACTCCATTTTTTCCAAGTTGAAAGTCACTTGATTCAACATTGGCTTTACGCAAATTTCTTACCCTTATGGAATCAGAAAAATATTAAAAATACTTCGCGATTAGATAAAACGCGTATTAAAATCTCAATTTATAAAAAAAACTCCAAGGATTCCGAATCAATAAAAAAATAGTGGGCTCAACGAATGTTTGGAGGAGATTTTTCTAGTTAAAATCGACAGAATGCTCGGAACATCTCATTTTTTAGGAGTTTATTAATTGACGGCGTTATTAATTGTTTTGTAAAATTGAGATTATAGAATTGTGATCATTTCGTCGTTTTTGCATCGTTCGAATTGTTGGTTAACGAGCTTATTGTGTGACTTTCGAGGTTCTGAAACATTTCGCACACCACACGCTCTTGGATATTTCATCATCGACGTCGTATGTGCGAAAACATGAAAAATAAATAAATTGAATTTAATGGTGAAGGTCATTATTGTGTGAATTTAGCCTCGAACGTTCTCCGCGTACACGTTGCACAAAGCAGGTAATCGGAGAAAGTCGTTGACCCTCGATGTAATACGAAAGCGAGCGGCCTCTCGTGTTTATATAGCAACGGCAAGGTATACGATAAAAAAATAATATGAAAAAGTGAATAAAAGAAAGGAGCTTAATGAGAGAGCGCCCTGATCGAAATACTTATTGCTGAGACATGAGCAGCGCAAAGGAAATCCGCGCGACGAATCGTCAAGCGAGAGTGTCGCAATCTCGTGTCTTTGCCCGAGAACATCGACCTCTCGTCCGTATTTGTATTTTCTTTTTTCTTCATATACTTTTCAGCACGTTATGCGATTCATAGAAAGAAACTCTGAGGAAATTAAACCGACAAATATTTTTAATTGCCGTACGATGTTTTCCGAATCATTATCTTATTTTATCATTCTTTTTATCGGTGCAGTAAAACGTTTGCTTTTTATTGTTTTTTCCTGCTTGGATGGAGATTGTCATACAGCGGAATATTTACGATCGAGGCTCTTGAGAGGTGAATGTTCTGGTTAATTGCGGATTTTTGATACGTCGTTCGCCCGGCATTAATAAAAATCCTTCGATCGTCCAAAAGTCCGATTTGGAGAAATGCATCAGCTGCATTTGCAGCTTTTTCCTGTCCGCTTTCAGCTCGACGCAAAATTCAATGTGTATGCTCGAAGAAAATTTAATAACAGAACAGAATTTGTGGCTCCGAATGAAATTGCATAAAATTGCAACGAAATGCATCGCGAAATGCATTCTCGTTGATTCCTGCACAATTTACGATGAAATGCATTTTGTGCAGGGACCAGAATCGAAAATGAAACGCTGCCAGCAAAATTCTATTAGATCGAAAAAAAAATTGCATCTAACTGCATCGTTTGAATTTGTAAATCTCTATATACATATATAATTGAAAACTCGTTGTATTCCCACGTTACGGAACGTTAACCAGTTATGAAATGGGCTTATAAGGGTCCGAGTGTTGATGCGGTGGCTGCTTTCACGGTGAGAGCTCTATACTTGCTCCCGCGCGATCCTCGCTCGAAGAAAGTTTCCGAGAGAGTCAGCAAGTGCATTCGCGGATATGTATCCTGCATTGGAAAGTTCTCGCTACCGGCCACAAACTTTTCTCCTTTTATTCACTGCTAGCTCGTGTATACAATTTAATCCAATAGCAAAAAGTTCAGGAGAGCTAAAAGACAGAAAATGAGGTTGCCAGTCGCGCAGGACGTTTTAGCCTTCACGCGAGTCACATGAAAGTGCATGTGGACTTGCTCGTTGCGAGAGCATTTGTAATAGCGGCCGAGAAAACTCCCGCACATTACTCGCGAATGCATTTTTATGCACATTGTGCACGCTGCACCAGAAATTACGTCTCCACGTTCGTAATAAACGAGACGATAAAATAAAGAATTTCGTGTCATTTTTACTGTCAAGAAGTCTCTGCGAATCGATTTTCTTTCCACATTCATCGAGGTCCATGTTTGGCTCGCGTTTTTGGAGCACAACAATTATTCCGGAGCATGTTACGTCACTGTACGTTGACGATTGTGTGACGTCGCGTATTTCGTCATTACGTTTTTGGTAAATGGCAGCGAAGCAGCCGGTACTACGTAAATCCTGGTAATCGATATTCGTCGTCGTATTGTCGAGCGCGCAGTTCCCTTGTCGCTGGAACGACGTCACGCCCGACGAAAGACAATCGCACGATTATTATGACGTTCGCGAATCTTTGTAAATACGTAAGTGGACGGAGCTTGTTATCAAATTGCGAGAAATTGTTCCGCCCAAATTCTTGTTTACAAACGTTCGGAAAGCCTCGAAAGTTTGAATCCCTCAAATTAAATATTTCTTCGAGACTGTGGCTGGAAAAATGAATTTCGACAGCAAGGAAAAATCAATTAATTCATATCGTTGGATTTTTGTTACATATTGGCACGTGCATTTTTTTTTTCAGACTTCAAACACGTACGTTATTGTACACACGAGAGAAAAAGCAAAGCACGCACGTTTTCACTGTGTTTGAGCAGGACATTGGCCTTCCGCGAGGTTCTCGCGTCGTACGCCATAAGTTCCGACAGCACACACGCGTTATAACGATTTTATGTAACTCTTTTGCGTGTCTACTTCCACCGTCGAACCTAAAGCACATTTTTTTCCAGCCAAACGGAATTTATTCGCTATAGTTTATTCATCAAGTTACGCGACGACTTTGACCACGATTTTTTTCCGGGTGCGGAAAAATTCAAATCCTTTTCCCTGGGAATTTCCACTTGAAAAATGTCCTGTGGCAAATTCGAGCCTTACAGATCGAGTTCTTGCGATTTTTTATCGCCTGCGACGCATTAAACGATAAAGAACGTGCACTGAAAATAAAATTTTGTTGAAAAAGTTCGATATTTTGTTGGATACGTTAAACTAAACGTTTTTTTTCGAAAAATCACGAAAATTTTGTCATTCCAGCAAAAAACATTCTGGAAAATCGTTTTCGGAAAGTAAATTTTTGTCATTCCAATCGTAAATTTTGCTGACAGTTCCGTTACAATGGAAAATATTGTCGAAATAACGAAAATTTTGAAATTTTGAAACAAAATATCGACGTTTTTTGACAAAATTGAATTTTCAGTGTATGACTCTGAAGTTTGCATCGTTGAAATGCAACGAAATTCATTTTTATTTTCAACGAAAATAATTATTCAAATGCAAAATGTAATTAGGATGATAAAATGATCGATTTTTGCCACCGAAAAAGCATTTCAGCTCGAAAAATTTGGATGACATTGAAAATTGATCGAATCTTCAATAAAATTTAACATTTTTCGATGCATTTCAACGTCGCAAACTTCAGCATCGTAAAAATGTAGAAAAACCAGGAAAAAAAAATATTCGAGCTGAATATTTTGACAAAATTGAATTTTCAGTGTGGAGATTCAGTCAAAAAATGTGATTTTTTTGATGATTTTCGTCCTTTTCGTCCTGCCACGTGCATTTCGCGTATTTGGAGCGTAAAAAATGTGAAAAGTCGTGGCATTCGTTTCATTTTGGAAAAACGTTTTTAAAAAAATAAGATTTTTGGAAAAAAAATCGATCGAAAACGATCGATTCGATCCGCGGAGGCTAAAAACTTTGGAGTTCGCTCTCAATGACATAAAGTTGGCACAAAGCGCGTCCTGACGCAACTGATTGCTTTGTTGAAAACGAGAGAGAACTCGGTTCGTTATGACGTGGAAAATCCCTTGGAAAATACAAACGTAGGGCGCTGTTGAAATCGATTTGCGATGGTGACGTAGCGTTCTTGGCATTGGCTGGAGCAATTGTTACCGGAAATTGTAAGAACGCGATATTTCGCTGCTGCGGAGGGAGAGAATCGAAGACGTAATTCCATAGATATAATTGACATTGGCGCGGGGTAATTGGGTCTTGCGATGTCGAACTACGTAGCCAGAGACTGAGGCTCTAATATTCTTAACTACATAATTCAGTATACGCGTGCCAGCGAATATTGAGCTTCGTGAAATTATGAGAACGTACTCGCAGCTTTAAACTTGCCGAGAAAGTAAATTGCAAAGCGCGTTATAATTACAAAACAAATTACAACAGGATAATTCAATATCACGCTACGTTGTTCATCAATTTGTTCAATTATTAGAGAAAGTGCGCACCAATGACTCTGCATTATCGTTATCTTTTCAGTTTTTTATCAACAAAATGCACTGAAAAGAGAATTTTGTCATTCCAGCAAAAAACATTCTGGAAGATCGTTTTTGGAAAGTAAATTTTTGTCATTCCGATCGTAAATTTTGCTGACAGTTCCGTTACAATGAAAAATATTGTCGAAATAACGAAAATTTTGAAATCATCCCAAAATATTTAGTTGGCCGTATTCAACAAAATTTCGACGTTTTTTGGCGAAATTGAATTTTCAGTTTGACGTTCAATTAATTCAATGAAAATGAACGGGAATCAAATTAATTGACCGAGGAAAAAATCAGCCAAAAAAGTTTCCCCCAAATTTCAAGGTCGTCGTTTGCTCCGAATCTTTTGGAATTTTAATCAGCCTCGATCTTTCATTGATCGTAATTAGACTTGAGGTTATAATTAGCCCTGCACTTTTTTCTCACCGGCTCTTGGCGGTTTTGTGGTTTCTCTCAGAGAGTTTGAGAGAACGTGCACGGATAGGCTGAACCAGAGACTGCTGCAGTCATCATGGAGATTGCAAGCAAAGGAAAAAATAGATAAATGAGAACTGCGCGAGTACGTGTACACGAATCCTTGCGTACATGAGTCTCGGGTGCTCTGTTACCTATAGGAAAGTAGGTCGCAGAAAGCAAGGCCACTGACACTGGCCCTGCGTAGTCGTCGAGAGAGCTGCTAAATCCCAGTCTCTCCTTTTCTCTTTCTCTCTCTCTCGAGCTCTTTTGACTGCTTTCTCTCGTTCTGTCGTCGCGGGTTTCAGACAATGAACGTAATTTTTATTTTCACGCAGGTCCATTTGCATTTCCACACATCGATCGACAGGCTCCGATTTTTCATATTCAACTCATGACGAATTTTAATTTCAGGGCCCAATTTTTGTAGGAATCGACTGACAGCGAATTAGCCAATCGAATTAGCCATTCGATTAATTCTATAAATTAATTATACCGACAACATCGTGGATTGTCAACTCGCGAATAAAAACGAGGAAAACGGAGCGACGGAGATGCGCACGAGTGAGAATTTACTCGTCCGTGTCGCTGACGCAATTACGTCATCAAAGTTTTTGTACTAAATAGTTTTGCACACATGCTTAACAGGTGCTTCGCGAGAGTCAATATAAAACTTTTCACCGATGCTAAATGTACTCGAGTCCCATCGACTCTTTTATAACAGCCGAGTTCATCGATCGCGGACGTGTGTCACTGACCACAAACCGTTTATGGCACAATCTACCGCGACTCACTCACCCAATTTTTCCAATTTCTTTTCCTGCTCCCCGTGCAAAACTCCTGAGAACCAGCAAAATTTCAACGGGCATTGCCGAACATTCATTTTTATCACAAATTGGAATTAATCATCGAATAATTCAAAGTCACTCGCGCAACGTTCGTTCAATCTAAAAAAATGACAAAATCTTTCCGTTCTTTCGGAAATTTTACAAGAATAAAACGAGCAATTCGCGTCCAAATGATTTTTGGAGCGTTTTTGAGTCAATTCATGACAGAAAAACATCGAAAATTTCTTTCAAGTTATGAAAGATACGTGCGGACAGAATTTCCTTTTTTTTTTCAAACGTGTGAACCGGTTTTAATAGAATCGTGTCGTGTCGTTGACCGGACGTTTGGCATTGCGTCTTTGAGTTGTTTGTAACGAAATTCTCTCGCCTTAAGGAACGTCCAAGTTGCTGCGGCTAAACTTTCACTCTGTGCACGCGGGAGCGATTATAACAATCCTCTTTAATGTTTTCATCGGTTTCCTATCGCTCAGCTTGTCACAAATGGAATAAAACCGTCTTTTCCGGTCCCTCCTGATTTCCTGTCGACTCCTCGCGACGAGAATTCGAGAACGTCACGTGATTCACGGAATTCCTTGAAATCTGTCGGAAAATTGAAAAAAATCGCTCGCAATTTGCTGTATTGTCAATTGGCATCGTTTGCTCCGTTTTTTTCGCTCCAATTTTTGCGACACTCTGTATGTACCCGAAGAAATGAGAGAAATAATGTTTGTACAGGACTTTGATGACGTCACGATAGTGGTTGGCCTTTCTCGAGAGTTCGAGGCTGTCCGGGTGAAATAAAGGGAGAGAGAAAGACCGATGGATCCTCATTGCCAATGCCAAATTCCACGAGGGCAATGAACTACTTTCTAAAAGTTTGATCTTGATCCTTCGTCTGTCTTTTTTCACCTTCACACTTTTCCCTCTCTCTCTTGCTCTCAGTGCGACTCTCTCTTTTGGCTGAATCGGCGTGAGCATTGACGATATGAAAATTCACAAAGCATAACGCGCGACAACCCACTCCTGGCGATATTACGGACTGCAGCGTCGATGACTAACTCATCGCGGTGAGAGTGACATAAGAATGCGATGACGAATCATCGGTTGAGTTGCTGTTACAGCGAAAGGAAAGGTGAGAAACAAAAAGCGATGAATTTACTTGATTAAAATCCCATAAATCACTGCAATGATTAATTAGCGATTTTAATGATAATTTTTCATTTAACGACGCGAGAAACGATTTTTCCCAGTAGCTCCAGCCTCCGGACAAAATGTTTATCGAGGTCTTAATTAATAATTCATAAACATTAATCATTGTTAAAGTTGCAAACTTTGCCAGGCACCGAAAATTCTCTTTATTTTACACTTTTATCGATTTTGTGGTGATTCTTAGATTTTCACAATGGAACAATGATATTTCGAGACCCATTACGTGAGAACGAGATGACGAGCCTGTGACGTGGCACTTTGCCACGTCGTATTTTTGGGCCAATGCTATAACAGCGCGATGGGGGATGACAACTACGTAAATCCTGCTAATCGATAATATCCGCGTGGCCATATTGTTCAGCGAATCCTTCGACGTTGCAATAATCTCATAACTGATCCAAGACAATCGCGCGTAATAAGGATGACGTTCGCGCCAATCTCGTTACGTAATTAATGCGTAAGGCAGTAAACAAACTCTACGATTTGAAATTCCATCGACTCGAATGCACCGCGCTCGAGCAGTTTTGTCAAACAATTTTTCATCACGATCCTTTTTTTTTCTAGAATTTCCGCTTTTGTTTTCTCGATCTGAACTCGTAAAAAAGTTTTTCACACTCTCGTTCGGGCACGTCGTAATTATCGTTGGACCCAATTTGAATCAAAATTATAACGCGAGCAAGAACGACGCGTTAAAAATTCCTTTTCCTCTGAGTGAACACCGCGACTCGGTTAATTAATAAAGTTAATCGCGATGGATTCTGTCGACCGGAAACTGACAAACTTCGAACTAACTTAGGAAAACACTTGTGGAACTTGCGTCAATGCTCGTTCGACATGCACTCGATGAAAATGTACGTGGGAGATGAAATAATAATTGGGCAAGTTTCCCGAGCGTCTGACAATCTTTGATTCTCATTCGCGAGGCTTTTTCAACCGAAACGACAACGATTTTCCCGAAAATCTCATTTCAAAACGTTTTTCTTATGAATTAAACAAATTCAACGACTTTAAAACGTTAAAATACAATAAAAACGAGAATTTATCGCAGAAATTTTCCAGATTTTTGCATCGGCTATGGGACGCCATAAAAAAAAACAGTTTTTTGCATCCGTTTGGTTTTTTTGTGCCCGAAAAATTTCTTGGTGAAGATTCTGACGCATAAATCTACGCGATAGGACAAAAGAAGTGGAAAAACGAATCTCTTTGTCGGGTTGTCGCTCTATAACGCGAATCGTCTTGTTCCTGGCGAGCCATAAGTATCGTAACACGCCAACGAGCTCGTAAAGATCAAGAATGAGAGAAGAGCGAATTAATAAAAACAAGAAGATCCAGCTGGGAGAAGCGAAAGTGCTGAACGGAAAGAGGAAAAAGGGTGAAAAGAGATTGCGTGCAAGGAGACTCCCCAAGATATTTTTATTGGTCTCTCATCCGTGTAATTTCTTCTCAATTAAGCTCCAGCTAGACAAACACTCGTAATAAATCGAGAAATGATCGAATCATCCAGAGAAAACATCGATAACGACTAATCAACATCAACGAACAATTTGTGCAGCACGTTTTTCCACGAATAAATTTATTCACTTCCAGTTGCATTTCCGATTCGCTGCCCTCATGAAAATACGATCGAAAAACATTTTTACACTGCGATGATTCGCTGACGATGTGAACAAATTGTAAAAATACCGAAAATATAAATATTGTAAAATTCTTTTCGGCTGCTCGTTTCTTTGAAGATTTCTTTGAAGAAAAATCTCATGATTTACGGGGAAGCAAAGTTTTTTCAAAATATTTTCATTTTCGATGATGCGTGGGTGGCTCAAGGAAATTTATTGGAATCGCTGCTCCGAGGCAAATAAGCTACGACTGGAAATACTTTTATTGCACTTTCGCGGACGTTTTGTTAAGCCAAGAGGGCGAGGGATCCCGCGTGTCGCTTTCAGCTTTGAGATGAAATGTGTGCATGGCTTTTATTTCTCTCTCGTGCCCATGAACGTGTGTCGTGACCACCGGCGCAGCCGCCGCGGCTAGGACAGGTCAGTGACAGAGCAAGGTCGCGTCACACGTTGTTCGTTCGGTTCTCTATGGCGGGCGAGCCGGTGACCAAGCAAAATGCGAGTGAAAAGCGACGATTATGAGAAAATGCAAAAATTTTCTAATTTTGACGTCGTCGATCGAATAATCAATCAAATTAATATCAAAATCTCATCATTTCGATTATTTATCAATCGCTAATTCATTCCTCTGCATTTTAAAGAAACGACGGAAAAAAGCATCGCAAATGAGCGGAGAGAGGGTCGTCGGACGTCGAGGAACGCATCGGCGGATTTTGCACCGTGTACGACGAAAATAACTCGCTTGCTCTCGTCTTGAGCTTCTGTCTTTGTGGTAACACGTAGGTCATAAGGGATCGCGAGTGCAACGAATTTATTTCAGGGTTGAATCGCTCAGATAAATTCCCGAAACGACTTTTCGTCATTTTACTTTTTGGCCAACCAAAAAATCGTTGTCGTTCATGAATTTACACGTGAAAATTCTATTTTTATGGGAATCGTGGACAAAATTCACTTTTTATCAGCTACGCAAGAACTTCTGGACGCAGCGGGAACGTTTCTAGAATTATTGACGTCTTAAGAATCTCCGTGGCGTTCGCATTGACGTATGAACGCAAAAACATCGATGTTTGTTACCGCGTGCAGTTACAAAATTCGCACGAATGATCGTTTGCCCGATGAAAGCAAATTTTATAGATAAATAAATGCGAACGTATTCGCTTGGGATTTTATTTCGGTCGTTGAGCATAATTGGGACCAACTCCATGGCTCGCGGTGAAGACTTTATAAATAATCGTTGCAACGCACTTGATTGGCTGAGCTCTTTAAGGGAAATGATATTCATGTGTGCATACGACGTCTCATTGGCAATTGAGACGATGCAATTATCGCGTTAACGCTCAACAACCGCGTGTACTGTTGAGAATATCGAGTAATTGATGCGAGCTCGCGACCTACCGCAATCCAAACTCGTCAAAATCGAAAATCATAATTGACCCTCCGTCGATCTCATGATTTTTTATGACGCCCCAAATCTCGAGGCTCCTTTTCGTCCTGCCACTTAAATCTCACGTATTCAGAGAGGAAAAAAATCTGCAAAAACTCTGAAACCCTCTCGATTAATTAACTAATTAATTAATTAAACGTTTCACAGTCTTTATAATCGCTGAATTCGTTTCATTTTTGAATAAAACGTTCGGCAAAACAAGATTTTTGGCAAAAAGTTTTCCCCTGCAATTAGTATCAGTTACAACAATATTTTGATTAAAAAAAAAAAACAAATTTTATTCTGATTTCTCTAGATTTTGACGACTTTGCAAACTTTCATGGTTTCGTGACTTTTTTTCGACTCAAATGATCGAGAAAGCTGTAATTTGTTTCGCTATCCGAATATTTTTGTCTGGTACGCATAGAAAAATGTTTGCGTTAAATTTCAGAACGGAAAAGCCAGAATTTGATGTCGCGTTCAATGAAAAACAAAACTTGAAACGAAATAATGGCAGAAATGGATTTTCTGGTGTGTCAAAAAATAATGGGGACGTTTTTTTTTTTAATTCTAACGAAAAGAATTTTTTTATTCCTTCGAATCGAATCAACACAGTTTTGTAGCGATTTTTTCATTCGAAATGAAAAGATTTTTAATACAAAAATTCGAATGTTTTGCGAACGCTTGTTTACGTAGTTTTGTGGTTTAAATTGTTGGCACTATCACGGATCATTACATAACATTGGGGAGCTGCGTGAATTTTTGTTCTCTGCCGCGATCATCAATCTGGGATGTTAGTCATATCGATATAAATCGGTCGATTGAGTCATTCTTAAAGATACGTTTAATTACGTAACAAGAAATTCTCCCACGTCAATAGCAGCAGATTGTTTTTCGTTTGGTTTGCAAGTTTTTTTTTCCTGCCGCGTATACAGTCCATTACTCGCGTGAGGCATTTATCGATAGGATTTATTGATTAGTTTTCCTTTTCTCTCGCGCTCAATTCGAGGAAAATGATTTTTTTACGCGGCAGCTTCCGGAAGTGCATTTCCGGTGACTCTTGAAAGTTTTTCGAGCTTTTTTTCGCTTTTTATCAATCGCCTGTCTCTGCTTTTCATTTTTTCATTTTTTTTATCGTCGTTTTTCGCTTCTACGTAAAAGATATTTCGGTCCTCGATTTCGCGATCTTATCCAACATCGATAACGCGTCTCGATGACTCTCGAAGTTTTTTTTTCCCCGAGTGAATCATTTTCGAATTCTGGATAGAAACGATTTCATTATTTGTTACTAATTGATTTTTTTTTATTCAGCGAGACGATGAAACGAGAGGATTCGAAGAATTTGCGATTCAAAGTTTCTTGGCCCTCGGAATTTTTGGAGTTTTCTGAGTTTTTTTCTGGCTCAGCGCCAGTTCCTTTGACTTACAAATTCACCGATGAAAATGGGTACAAAGAAAATTGCTTTGCGGGCATTTTACACTGTAATTAATCACGAGAAATCGCTGCATCGTAGTTTTTCACAGAGCAGTGGGTGAAAAATGGAAATTAGCCAAAACCGGAAGTTGATGTTTGTGTGTTTCGAAATAACCGGAAAAACGAGCCACTCATTGTTCGCGGAGTAAAGCGCGCGATTGCTTTTTTGATACGTTTCCAAAACGTCTTGTTAGACCAGGACGAGATGCTGTTGGGGATTATATTGCGAGGTGAACGTCAGTTTCTTCGTAAACAAAGAGACGAACAACGTGTTTTAAGTCTTGTGGACATTTTCGTTTCTCTGATGTTCATTTTTTTTGCTTTTTTCATCGTATTACGTCGAAATTGCGCGTTGCAATGGACGGATCGGGACAAAGAGATTCGCTGGATCACAAGGTCACAGAGAGCAACATTTTCGTCTCGAATATCGAGAGTTAACGACCCCCGCCGGTGGGGCAATACTGCAGCCCGATATATACAATATCTCGAGTCACGCCAAGGTCGATGGCGCAGCATCCTCTGGACCAGCTTCAATAAGATCACACACAGCATCAACTTTTATCTGTCTCTCTTTTTTCCTCTCCCTCTCTCTCTCTCTCTCTCTCACTCCATCTCGTTGAATGCTTGCAAAATTCAGCTTTAACGATCCAAAGTGCTTCTGTTGAATGTAAGCGAGAAGCGAAATAGCGCGTCCGTTCAATCATCGCCGGAACTCGACCGCAATAATGTAAACTTTAAGTCAATGGATTCTTGGAAGCAGAAAAAATCTCATATTTATTATTCCATTTCCATAAAAATCATACTCGAGAAGTCCAAAAGTTGTACATCGCGAAATCGTTTCATTTGAAATTCGATCAAGAAATCAGTTTTTATTTTTTTTCACTCAATTCGACTGGCGGTTGATCCTAACAATTATGGGCTCGTGGCTGAGAATAACGCAAGAAATTATATTTTTTTTCAAAAATGGGCAATATTTTAGTCTATTTTTCATTCATTATAAATTTCATCTCTTTCGATTAATTCGCGGATTGATTGTTTTTGATTTTTTCTTGAAAAAAAGTGTTTATTTTGGTAAATTCTTTTTGTATTCGAAATTTTTTAGTTTATTTTTTATTTTTTATAGAAAATTGTGCGTTGAGGAATTTTCTCGCTCTTGATAAATTTGCGGATTGATTGTTTTTGATATTTTCTTATATTTTGATTGTTTGAATTTTTGACACTGAAAATTCAATTTTGTTAAATACAGCGAACTAAATATTTTGGGATGATTTCAAAATTTTCGTTATTTCGACAATATTTTTCATTGTAACGGAACTGTCAGCAAAATTTACGATTGGAATGACAAAAATTTACTTTCCGAAAACGATTTTCCAGAATGTTTTTTGCTGGAATGACAAAATTTTCGTGATTTTTCGAAACAAACGTTCACGTATCCAACAAAATATCGATCTTTTTCAACAAAATTTTCTTTTCAGTGGACGAGACACGAAAATGTTTATTTTTGGTAAATTCTTTCTGTATTCGAAAAAGCCTATGGATGCGATTCTAGGAAATTTCAAGCTCGTGGTGCACATGTAGATTTATACAGACGCATGTGCACACACAGTCGTCTCGATTTGGGCGGATCGAGAGTCAGTGCATTCGCCCCTCTCTCTGATATTTCTCGCGTATATATCGCGAGCGCGTTCGAGGGTCACCGCGGGCGCGGCGAACGCGAGTTTTGCCGCTCGCGGTTTTCGTCCCGCATTTAGCGAGAGTGTGTGCGTGCGAGGCACAAAGAAAGAGACGCGTTCGTTGCGAGGCATGTGTGCGTGCTTGGTAGCGCATCGGTGATGCGGAGGCCCCCGTCGTCGTCTCGTTATTCGTGGCGCGCCGTTGCATAACGCGCGCGATAGCCGTTCTCTGTCTAATTCTCTCGCCTCTCCTCCCTTTTTCGCATTAGAGGCCGTTTTTGGTGTCTCGCTCGTTCCCTTTTAGACCGCGCCGCGAGATTCTCGATCTATCGATGAGTTTTCTTCTCTTTCTCGTCTCGTTCGCGCACACATTTCCTTCATCTCGTACGTGAGTCTCTCGCAATCAACCGAGTCGCTCGACCACCATAGATTAGCGAAAAAATAAATCCCAAAACTCCCTCGTGGCGCCTTTTTGCTAAAAAAAAAGTCTTGTTTGAAGTTGATCGCACTGAAAATAAAATTTTGTTAGATACGTTAAACTAAACGTTTTTTCGAAAAATCACGAAAATTTTGTCATTCCAGCAAAAAACATTCTGGAAAATCTTTTCGGAAAGTAAATTTTTGTCATTCCGATCGTAAATTTTGCTGACAGTTCCGTTACAATGAAAAATATTGTCGAAATAACGAAAATTTTGAAATGATCCCAAAATATTTAGTTGGCTGTATTCAACAAAATATCGACGTTTTTTGACAAAATTGAATTTTCAGTGCGTGTTGGTATATTCGAAAAAAGAGGATCTTTGCTGACTGCAGCTTCCAAAATGTATATTTTTCTGGCTAGGATGGTCGATGCTGCGCTTCCATTTGGAGTCTCTTGGTTCCAGTCTAGCCAAAGTGCACGCAAGCATTGGCGGGCCTGGTGTGAGTTTGGATGTTGCATCTGTGTGGATTTCGGAGGAAAGAAGAAGGAGCGACGATCAGGGAGAACGAGGAACAGGAATAGGAGAGATCGAGAGTAAAAGCAGAGAAAAAAAAGTTTCGGGAGAGCGAGAGAGAGAGATAAAGAGCGGGATGGGAAAAAAGAGTGGGAGGAGAGTTCGGAAACGAAGAAAAAAAAAGGAGCGTGCGCCGCCGCTGAATTTGTCCTGCTTAGGGGGCATCGGGACATTACCCGGGTGACCTTGGCTGGTGAATCGGCGGTCTCGGCTGTTTGTGCATCGCGGACTTGCCTCTCACACGACAGAGCGAGAGCGAGTGCCTCGAGCATTGCACCTTGCTCTATCGTAAGCGGTAAGTCGTGTTGGCCTCTGCTGCTGCTTCTTTATCGTCTCCTCTTTCCATGCTCATCCTTCGCCCCCCCCCCCCCCGCTCCATTTTTCTCTCTTGCACTCACTGCGAATGTTAAATGTCCCTCCTACACCATCGCAGCTTCGACGACGTCTACCAACACCAACACACCTCAATATGCAGTCAGAAAACCAGAAGAACACACGTACCATTAATATACCGATGTGGATGCGTTACAACAGCAGCCTCGTCCGAGATCCATGATGTTTGTCGAGCCGTCTGCCCTAACACGCCCCCGCACACCCTCCCAATCGTCCTCTCTCGAACCACATCCTGGGAACCAACTCTACACAGATCCCGAACTTCGAATCACAATATCTCTCGTCGCCTTGAGCATTTAAACACGCCGATTAGACATTCCGCTCTAAATCGGGCGCGAGAAAATCTTTTTTTCGTCGTTTTCCTAGCGAAACGCCAATTTTTCGTGGCCGAGAAAAATCAAGAAGAGAATGCGAAGTTTTCTCATAATATGCCTCGAACATTTCCGTTTAAAATTCTTTTTCATCTATTTTTTTTAATTCTGACCGTTCGCCATAACAAAAGATGAGAAAAAGAGAAAAATGAAATGATCTGACGAAAGATTTTATGGTCAGCGCGTTTCTGGACGCGATGTTCAGAGCGATTTGATTCAAGTTTAGCAATTTCGTTTCTTTGCTTCATGGGGATGATTTTCTAGGACAATTAATGTGCAGGATGATTATCAATTAAGAATAATCCGAAGGTCCAATCGTGGACCGAAATATCCTGAAAATCTGATGGACCGAAAGCTTCATTGAAATATCAACAAGAATTGTCCATTTTGTCGCAGTCGAATGTTAATTATTCCCATTGTAATTAGAAAAGTTGACGATTAATAACAAATTCGAAGGATTCCCTTGACTTTTTATCAGGCTCGAGGCTTTTTATCGTGCCCCGGATCATCTGGGATTTTTTTCGTCCTGCCACTCGCATCTCACGTTTATAGAGAGAAAAAAATCAGAAAAAATTCTGGAATACTCTCCATTAATTATAATTCAAGTTTCCAAAGTTTTTATAGTCGTGCATTCGTAATTTCGAATTAAAAAGTTCTGAAAAAAAAAAGATTTTTGAAAAAAGTTGTCGTTTCGGTTGCCATGAGATTTGCGCGGGGTTATAATAGGAAAACTTTCTGAACGAGAGCGTTGAATTCCATACGGACGCACGTATGGGTTGATGAGGGAAAAAAAGAGTAAAAACACATAAAAAAAAGCGAACTCGCCGCCGTTGAGCGAACGACGACGTCGTCGAGAGCTCGATGCACTTTCGGGACGAGAAGGCCAAACGTCCGGACCACATTCTTCGAATGTGAGATCATCCCTCCTTCGCGTAGTCTTTTCTGATGCCTCTCGCCTGCGCTTGCTTCGCGTTGTGCCCTCAGTGCTGCTCCACTTTGATACGATAGGAGGCGTCAAGGAAGATATACGAAGATCGAGTATATATTAGTCGAGAATCAAAGAGAAAGAGAGAAAAGAGTGGGGCGTTAAAAAATCAGGAGAGCGCATCATCGGCAGGCCGCCGATCATGCCACGCTGATGTAATGCAACCAAGTTAACTGGCTCTTGCGAGAGGTGAGCTAATCTCAGTGATTAGCTCCAAGAAAATACTTGTCGAGTACTTGCTCGCGAACGAATCTGAAGCAGCACAGCCATTGACCATCACGCCAGGCCTTTTCAAGGCAGGCAGTGTGCACAGGGAATCTCTGTGATTGATTGATTGTCAAAGTTAATCTAAATCTAATTCAAAGTTAAAGTAAATCTGAGTTTCTTGAGGGCCAGAAGCGAAAATCGATTTATTGCCCCGAGGGTTTCTTGAGTCTAATTAGGTTCGTGGACATTTTAATTAGTCGAGGGTGATTCTGGCCTCCAATCAACGTTGAGGACGAGCCATCAAAGTAGCAATTGCAGAAATCAATCGGATCTAATGCCAGTTTTTACATCTTTATATAAAATAGTGCACTGAAAAGAAAACTTTGTTGGAAAAGATCGATATTTTATTGGATTTTGTCATTCCAGCAAAAAACATTCTGGAAAATCGTTTTCGGAGAGTAAATTTTTGTCATTCCAATCGTAAATTTTGCTGAAAATTCCGTTACAATGAAAAATATTGTCGAAATAACGAAAATTTTGAAATGATCCCAAAATTCAACAAAATATTGACGTTTTTTGACAACATTGAATTTTCAGTGTGAGCGATATCGCGTTGATTTTGTCGAGTGTGGCCAATCGGTGTAGAGGCGATTCAACAGTATCGATAAGCAAGAATAACCGCGCGCGCGAAGGAACACACTCCGATAATAATCTGACTGCTGCACATGTAGCGGAGTCTTCGATGAGTCCTTCGCGGCCTCGGGGTACACAGTCCTTCGTGTCTTTGTGCGCGAGAAAGCGAGAGGTAAGTTTGCCAGAGAAAACATGAGTTATTTATAAATATGCGTGCATGCTTGTGGCTTCTCCATATTAAAGACGATCGTGGGCTTCGCCAAGGCAAGATTCGTTTGTTAATTAAAGAATTGCGTTGACGAGGACTCCGGACTGTGTTTTAAGGAGCAAAACATCGTGAATCGTGTGGGAAAAGTTGAAAATTCAGTTTTTTGGAAAAAGTTGATCAATTTTCAATGTTTTGCGATTTGGATCGAATGATAAATTGGAAATTTCTTGAAAAACATTAAGAGGATGTTTACGCAGAGAAACGAACGTGGCTCGCGCGTAGTCTCGAAAGTGAGTGAGTTAATAATCGGTTATAGAGTTGGTGGAGGGAAGCAGAGGCGACTACCGACATGTTGGCGCATCGGACCAGACGCAGTCGGCGCATAAACACAAGGTCACACGGCCAAGCGCTCCAATGCTACTAACCTCCACGTTTCCCCTCTCGCTCTTCGTCTCGTCCTGTTGGCTATTCCTCGGCGTCGACCCCACTTCGCCCCGCGAGTCCGACAACTCCGGCGTTCCTGGCGTTACAACTAAGATAATCTCTCGGTTTCTCTGTTGGTTTCATTCTATTGAGAGTCTCGTGGTCTCTTGTGGAGCGATGCACCTTCTCAGACTCTTTCGAGTTGGCCAGGGCTATGCAGGCATCACAACACCATCGAGAACGCAATAAAACCGACTTACAACCAAACACACAATTCGCCTTTGCCTCTTTCTTCCTTCTATTCCAGTCACGTCCATCTCTGTTTCTAGAGACGTCTGTCCTCTCCTTGTTCTTCGCTATTCCGTTCCTCTCGCGTTCGCATCTTCCCGCGCAGACGCTTCTTTGCTCCGTTCCTCGTTTCTTTCTTCCAGTAATTCCGCAGCTTTCTCGCTCTCTTTCCCAATCCATTTGGCGTCTACGCTCGGATCACTTAACCGCAGTCACTGCGCCGCGCGGCCAAGATGCATCCCTGCGATTCTTTCATAGCAATCATTGTCCCTTTCTTTGCTCCTGCTTCGCACACTCTCTGCTCCAGCGCATCGAGCGCTCCTCCATGAAGGGAAATGCAACGCGATTATGCAACTAGTTGCACTGCTAGGTTCTTGTGTCATGAGGAGACTGTTGCGTGGCGCGCTTGCTACGTGCTCGGTGAACCGAGAATGTAACTCCAGCCCTCGGCGCGCTCTTCCCTTTCTTCTTCCGCGCGCTTCACGTTGCAAATGATAGTTACGCAGTGCATTATGCACTTTTCAACTTTGTGACCTTGAAAAAGTGTTTTTTTGGCGTCGATCCGTTGCGCAATCGCTTCAACCCTTCGTACGAGTTTTTTTTCATGCACGACCTGCCGCTGGACAATCACGTCGTAAACACACGTAATAATCCTCGTTCGCACATTTTATTCGCTTTCCAATGGTTTTATACACTGCCAAGAGACTCGCGATGCCTTTTTCATGGCTGCCAAACTAACCTCCTCGTGCTTCCCTCATATGCGCCGTTCCAGGAATGCTCTTTGTGCTGCTGACCTCCCTGCTCCTGTGTGTGTTGCCGATGATTGCTGCCGCCCGGGCTTGCGCGATTCTCTGCTGCGCCCGCAACTATAACGTGTTTGCAGCCGCTGACCTTGATACAACCGAGCCAACTCACACATGCCGAAACCTCACGGAAACAAGTCTGTGAAATTCCCCCAACGCGATCCTCGACTCTTCACTCTATAATACATAAAAAAAACTTATCCACATCAACGATACACACTTTTGTACGTAATTACACTCTTCGGTCACACGTTTATCGCTCCTTTGACACTTGACGTTACTAAATTATCGTTACATCGAGTTTCTGATACTTTCCCATAAACTTTACATCGCCAAATCCTTCTCAAATATCAGCGAAATCCCAAAATCGCTTTCTCGTCTACAAAATCGAGGGACACGATCGATTTTCATCATTTTTCACCATAATTTTCGAATCCATAAATAATCACGTTGCCCGGTAGCAAAAAACTGGAAAATTCGACGCAGTCTTGGACGAGAAAGTCCGAAAAAAAAAACATGAAATAAAATAATGAAATTTTTGTCATTTTTTAATTGTCCGGAGAGCAAAAAAACACAAAAAATTACGTCCAAAAATGATGGAAACTTTTTATGCCGAATTTTCACAATTTTCGTTCAATTTCAGACGAAAAATTATTACGGATTTGCTAAAATTTTCAGATGGACGCGTTGGGGATTTTTGCCTCAAAATATTCGTTACAATGAGGTAAATTTTACGGCAAAGAGTTGAACCGGAATGTGCCATTTGTGCGTGCTTTATTATCGAGACTCGTATATATTTATATATTGCATTTTCCTGTTGTTTACGGAGGGGGAACACATCGTAACCGCCCACGCGACCATGCGCCTTTGTGCGACATACTGCACCACTGCAGAAAGTAGTGTAAAGAGCACGTGTGTGCACTTGAACAACAAAAATTACGGAGGTAATGAGGGTCAAGTAAAAAAACTCACGAGGTACGAAACTCGCAAAAGTTATCGCAAGATATGAACAAATTTTTCAGTAAGGAAAAGCCGAAACGTAAATTGCAAATTGTTCTGATAATCGGTAAATTCGAGTTCGTTGACGTCTGACAATCAAAATGAACGTTTTACGTCACTAAATCGGAATATTTGTTCGAGTCGCGAACAATCGCGATTCGTTTCAATCAGTTTTGAAAAAAAAAAAATTCGATTCTTTTCGACGTCCAAGTTCATTGCCAAAACGATCGGTCAACACGCACATTTCGAATAGGAATTGATCGTTGATTGATAAATCGCACAATCGCTCGATTGAGTCTAAAAAAAAAATCAGAGACACTCGAAAAATGAAGATCGAAATCTCACAATGTCGATTAAAATCGGTTTTGCGTGCGGGGAGAGTTGAATTTGAAAAAGGTAACGCGAGGGTGACTCTCGTTGCCCCAATCGCACCCCGAATCGTCAGAGTTGTGGGTTCGTCGTCGCCAAGAACAGCGAAACTCCAAGGTTATCGAGAAAAAGTGGGGCCGAGGGGGGAACGGAGGAGGCGCGAGACTGGCCGCATCCGGAATGACCCGCGCCATCGTCCATTATCGATATCCAACTTGCAATATATATATCGTGCATGTGTATCGCACACTCTCATGCGCAGGACGATCATGATCGTTTTTCTCTTGCAAAGGATTGTGTCCTTGATTCTGTTATTCCGCGTGCGCGCTTGTAAAGACGTAAATGTCCGCATGAGTATTAAAAAATAATTAAAAGTTAGCTCGTCGCGACGTTATACGCGCGGGGACGCGTTAGGCGTGGTGTTGTATATAAATATACGAATGTGCATACCTTCGTTTATATATAAAGCCATAACATATAATATGCACGCAGCCGCGACTGCGGCAAACCGGTCGAAGCAGAGAGAGTGCATCAGCACTGGCAAAATAGCTCCCTGCACATTCCCCCCCCCCTTCCCTCTCTTCCAAAATGAATTTTTGCCTTCTTTCTCATGAACGCCGTCCTGATGAGCTTCCAAGATCACCGGGACAGTGATTTATCGTGACTCTGAAGTTTGCAACGTTGAGATGCAACGAAAACATTTTTTCTATTGATTATTTATTGAATTTTGAAAATCGATTGAGTTTTTTGGTCGCATTCAATTATAATTATTGGCTCTGCTGAAGAAATAACAGAATTTCGTTGCATTCCAACGATGCAAACTTCAGGATCATGATTTATCGCCTTTGTTGATCCGTTGAATGAATTTTCTTCATTAGTTATCACGCACTGCTT
This sequence comes from Diadegma fenestrale, assembly GCA_037043255.1. Taxonomy (NCBI): domain Eukaryota; kingdom Metazoa; phylum Arthropoda; class Insecta; order Hymenoptera; family Ichneumonidae; genus Diadegma; species Diadegma fenestrale. The sequence continues at coordinate 15,210,337 of CM073317.1, forward strand.
TGATCGGATCAAATCATGAGGCTGAAGTTTGCAACGTTGGAATGCAACGAAAAATTTTCTAAAACATCGAAATTTTTCGATTTTCCATACTCGTTGGGCCGCGAAAATCGATCGTTTTATCATATTGTAATAACATTCTACAGTTTTATCAAGAGTTTTGCCTCAAAATGAATGAATTCCGTTGCATTGCAACGATGCAAACTTGAACGTCATATCGAATCAAATTTCATGAGCAAATCACTCTTCGTACTCGCATTCCGTTTTATATTTTAATCAAGAAATTATAGTGACAGAAAAAATCAATTTTTATCGTCGCCATTATTCGATAAAAACGTTCATAATTTTTTTTTTGAATGCATCGTCTTGGCTGCGCTTTGCGACTTTTGGACAAGAGTGTAGGCTGAAAATTAGCGAAAGGTTAACGTGCGACTGCATTATCACGGATTTGCACTCTGCAGCAGTTTATGAACGAAGCTAAAGAATCGTTTGCTATGGAAAATGGAAATTGCGCTCGCAGTTATTGTTTTTATTCGCAATTTGTTTAATTTTGTGCCATGCAATCGTTTATGCAGTGCTCGATTAAATTTTTAGTCCATGATCTATCGCGTGTGTTGAATCGACGAATTTATTTTATCATTTAACGTTGTTTTTGATTCTTTATGTAATGGATACTCGGGTTGGCCGATGTTGCGATGCGTGTCGATAAAAAATATGCTGCACATCGCAAAGCTCAGTAACCCCGAGCGAGACGAGTTTTTGGGAACTCGGTCCGGGTCGTGGATCTCTGAAGCCTGCGGTCGCTGAGCCGACTCGTGTTGAACTTAGAAGAGCAGCAAGGCAGAAGGAGAAAAGGGGTGGCGTCCGAGGAGGATGAGGAAACGAAAGGGCGAATGCCCTGCCGGATGAAAAAAAAAAACGAAAGAATGCACGTGCGATGGTTAGAAAAACTTGAAATAATTCCATAAATCACAGAAATGCCTCCGAAAAGATTTTGCGAATTGCTCGAGCCCCAAAAGCTCGAGAATCAGTGACAAAAAAAAAACTCGTCATTAGTAATTAGTGAAAATTGCATTTTTTCCATGTCCTGGCACGTAAAAACTTGGAAAAGACTAAAAAGTCGAAATTCGCGTCAACGTAAAGGAACTCAAAATAAAGTGAATTGTAAGCAACTCGTTGCAACCCTGACATTTTGAGTGCGTCACATAACTCGTGAAAAATGATTGCGCGCGAGCGTGCGTCGAACTTGTGAAAGAAAAATAAATTTATCTCGAATTTTAGGGAACAAAAATGTCGTAGCGTGTAAAGAAAGAAGGAAAACGAAAAAAGGGAAGCGTAAAAAAAAAAAATGGCGAGAGTGTATCGCCCCCGAATCGAGCGAGTGTTCTCGAAGTTTGGGTCGTCGCGGGTTGGGTCGCGCGAAAGAGCCGCAGAGTTTAGCGTCAAAAATCGCGAGGGCGGTTGTCTCTCTTTCTTGCTCGCGCTTTCTCGCTCTCTCGCGTCGACGAGAGCAGCCGCAGCAGCGATATCGTTGCAGCTGGCTGACGAGACGCACTACTAGGCAGGGACGCGGAGAGGAGCAAAGTATAGCGCGAGCATAGCCAAGAGCAACGGGTGGAGCAACTTTGGGGGGCGGCAGGGGCGAAGGGAGCAAAAGAGAGGGAAAGAGAGGGAAAGGAGAGAGAAAACGGCGGACGCCCTTGAGCGACGGGCAATGCACCGTGCGCGAGGTTCAAGGCAGAGCGGCGTCGGGAGTTGCCGTCGAGCCGCCACCGGCGACCTCCCTTCACCCCCTCCCCCCCTTCACAACCATCTCAACTTCCCCTTGACTCCCTCGAACTCTTGCCATTCTTACATTTTAATTCTTCCTTTTTTTTCCTTCTTTTTTCATTCTAATTCTCACTGCATTTTCCCAACCTCCCTACTTTTTGCCAAAAAGTAAACTATTTTTTCGAATTTTTCCCTTTTTTCCCTTTAAATGCTCTTTAAATTCTTCCAACATTTTTTCAAGCTCACGTTTAAGCAATTTTCCACCTTAAACTTCACGTCAATTACAAGATTTGCTGTAAATTGTTTCAGTTTTCTTGATTTTTATGCAAAAAGAGAAAAACATCAAAAAAATGTTTTTTTTGTACAAAAAATAAATGATTTGTTTCGCAAACACTGCGACAGCAAAAATGTCCATTCATTAGATTCGTTAACGTACATTGAACGATTAACCGAACCCCTTTTTTTTTGCTTTTGTTATCGTATCCTCGTCACCCATATTTATCACTTATCGCCAAGGGGAATAATGCAACAGTCATTGACACAGAGCCCGAGCTTATCTCGTGCAATATTGGCAGAAGAGAACACGCTGCACGAAACGACTTTCATGTTCTTGTTTTATTCTCTACGCTCGAAAAATTTTCGGCATTTCGTCAAATAAAATTGACGAATGTGACGAAAACTGAAAAATGTTTACAAATAATTGGAAAAACTGTAATCTACGACGATTAATTAAGTTTTAACCTCCTCGAATTTAATTGCAGATGAATTGAAAATCAAAATTTGCCACGAGAATTTCAATTTAATGAAATTTCAATTTAATGATTTTATTGAATGGAAAATAATTGGTTGACAAGAAGCTCAAAAAAAAGTGTCTTGTCTCGATCGCCAGTTGTCAAAACGTTGCCAAATCTTGTTAATTACAATTCGAATTAACTGAAAAAATATGCAACGATCGAGCGTGACGCGTGTTGTGTTTGGAATCTCGTAATATTGATAAAAAAAAATATCAACGAAAACGTTATTGGGAATATTTTTGTCTTTAGATTCGGCTGGATTTTTTTCGTCATACTAATTTTTTGAACCGACGTAATAACTTGATATTGTTTCGTGCCAATTGAATAAATTTTGCGATTATTTTGGCGAGAATTCGATCGATAAACATTTATTTGGTGAAATATTTTTTGAGGAAAATGAATCGAGGAAAAAAATGAGTTTAGAGATGCGGAAAGTTGCCAAAATGCACTGCGTCGTTCAATTGCTTTCTCTTTTCTAACCAACTCAACTCTCTCCTGCATATTTTGGACCCTAACGTATTCTCGACTCGTTGTATAGACACTCGCGCTGTGCACATTGGTCGACGCGGCTTGCGCATCACTTGCGTAAGTGCGCGTTTCCGGTACATTCCAATGTCCATGCAAACGTGTTTTTGTTGTTGCAGCTCGCGCACTCACACATGCGTGGATGCGTTTGAATGTTAGTAACGCAGTTACGGACGCGCTATGTAATAGGCAAGAACGTTACGGGATCGAGCTTTTGCATCGAGTCTGACGCGACGACAAATTTCGCTTGATTTGCATTCATTGACTTTTACAATCGTTGTCGTCGAACTGCATCGGCGTGTCGCGTCATTTTTCCAATTAAAAAATGTCTCGGGCGTTCCGGAAAATTCGCCACTTCCTGTGTGTCTGATTCGGCCACATTAGGCCGCGCAATTCTTCGCGATCGCTCACACGATGAAAATACAAGATTCTCGCTAAAAATGTGGACGGCGGCCCAGGAGGTTTCGCGAGGAAATGAAATCTGTTGAAACGCGTTATGCCGGTGGAATTCGTCATCGGAAATTTCTGGAATAGCTGCTCGAGCTGGGTGGCTCTGGGGACTGGCACGTTAGCCCCAACACCAGTCACGGGCGTCCGGTCTATGACTCAGGAATGACCCTTGTTGAACCTAAACTCGCTGCTCTCTCGACGCGCGCCACTTTCAGTCTTCTCCGCTCTTCTTCTTTTTTTTTCTCCTCTCCTTTTCACCCCACGGTTTCGCTTTCGATGCGCAAGTATTTGTATCAAAATATGTGCATGCCCGAAGCACAAATTCGAGTTCCAACCAACGAGACGCCGATAGTTTGATTTCAAAATTCTTTTTTCATTGATTTTGGCAAAAATTTTGTTTGCCCTCGCCCCGGACCATCGTTTGGAAGTTTTTTTTTCATTTTATTCACTTTTAGGGAGCGAATTTCAAATGTGAAAATAAATTTAGCAAAAATAAAATCCCCATCCGGTTCTTTCTGCCGAGAGCCAACAATTTTTCGTCGTTGCAACTTGGTGAGAGCTTTTAAAATGCAGTCAGAGCGTTAGATCGACGTTCGCGATACTGATAACGATCGCGGACGTTACGAAGTTTGTGCGAGTGAGATGGAAGGCGAAATGTATGGAAAAAGGCTCGAGTGCATAGACGACGAGCCCATGGAATTAATGCATGTAGGTAAAGTCGAGATTGCAAGAAAAATGCACTCGAAACTGCATCGACTTGTCTCTCCAGAGGCCAATCGTGAATGACGGTCAATGTATAAGATTCAGGTCACTCTTTATGCATGCTTGGCGAGAGCCAACCAAGATAAAACTAGAGTGCAACATATTTGAGAGGGAAAAGTTATCTCGGGCACGACGCGTCAAGAATTTCACATCGTCTTATCTCCGATGTTACTTCTGACAACGTGGCATATTTAAATATTGTCCATGCCATAGACAACTGCAGTTTTTCACCTCCTTTCACAACGCTGTGCGCTGATTCAATCGATCGAACCGACCGCGTCGACAAACTCGATCAAAAATTCCATTCCCTCCAAAACACCATCGGCATCTCTTAAAATTGTGCAATTCAAGCCGCGTGCAATCTGGAAATAAAGAAAAAATTTGATAAGGAACAAACTCGCGTATTATTTCATGCATATTTATGCGACGCTATTGAAACAACTGGAAATTCTTGTTTTCCAATTTACCACGTGCGTAACGACGCCGAGTCAATACAGATTTCGATCCCGCAGCAAAATCTCGAATTCGTTTCAACGAAATTGTGAGCTCGCTCCGAAAATGCACGAATGCAACATTTTTGCAGCAGCTTTTTGGATAATTCGACGAGCAGAAAAAAATCGATGTTTGATTTTCTCATTTTAAAGGGAATTTTTGTATCGGTCACGCAAATCATGCTCGAACGTGCCTTGTATATGCATTTAAATGTGCATGAGTATGCACCGGAGGCAGATGCTGATAAAGACGTGCGACGAGAACCAGCGAAAGGGAGTACGCGCGTGAGCTTCAATGGGATTGTCTAGGATACGGTTTGTTGACTTTTTGTTTGCGGAACTCGCAGCATATGGATTGCCGGAGACGCATAATGAATAATCAAGTGTCTTTAACGAAAACGAACCTCGGAAGAGAAATTCAAGACTAACGACGATCCGGAATCGTCGAAAACTTTAGATTCAATGATCGTTTGATTGGAAAAGAAAAAAAATTCCATTCGGTCACTAATTTATTTTCCCAATTGGACTTGCGCGACCCAAATTTTCGTGTCCAGCTCGTGATTCATTGATTCAAGTATTTTTTCCAAATCGCTTCAAGTACAAAAGTCTCAATCGATTTTTTGGTCTGGCGAATGTCGTGTAAATTGTTAACGACACGAACAAAGTTGTGTCTTGCATCCAAATATTCTGAAACACGTCACGTACACGCGATTCGTTCGTTCCAATTGCGGAGTTCAATTAAAATTAATTGTATGCAAAATTTACGACGATTTTTTTTCGAAATTGCGTTTTTGGGGTCCAAATTGAGGATGAAAAACAAGTTTTAGGCTCGGAGTGGCAAATTAATGGAAAATTGACAAGTTTAACGAATTTTAATGCATTTTTGTCTGGATTTATAAAAATTAGATAAATTAACGAAAGCTGCGTATGTTTTATGGACGAATTCATGGTTTGGCCGTCCATGACTGCGACGATGAGCCGACGACGTCGAGGCAATGGGAAAGAACCTCGGCGAAGGTCCCTGGAACGTTGACCATGCAATTCTGTTAAAGGATTGCGCCTGTCAAGGTCACCCATTGAGTCTCTTTCTCTCTGTCTTTCTGCATCGCATTCGGCGTTGCTCTCCGCACATGCACATATGCCATGGGAAAGCGAGAAGAAGACAAGAAACTTTATTATGATCTGGGAACGAGAGAGATACAGGAAGAGAGAGAAAGAGACAAAGATTCGAGTCTGACTGACCAACAACTCTGCTGCATGGTTGTTCGCTAAACGCGCTGCCCGATGGTCCAGCCCTCTTGAGATCTTCTCTTGGGGTGTCTCTCATTCTCTCCGTTGCGAAAACAAGGCGTCCTCATTCGACACGATGCCCAGTCTTGTCGATGACGACGACCCTACCAACTTCCAAGGGCAACTCTGTCTCACACTCTTCGAAAAACATCGCACAGCCCACTCGGATCGAGATCAGATTAATTAACGTATCACCATCACAAAATCACTTTATACACTGAAAATTCAATTTAGTCAAAAAACCTCGATATTTTGTTGAATACAGCCAACTAAATATTTTGGGATGATTTCAAAATTTTCGTTATTTCGACTATATTTTTCATTGTAACGCAACTGTCAGCAAAATTTACGATTGGAATGACAAAAATTTACTTTCCGAAAACGATTTTCCAGAATGTTTTTTGCTGGAATTACAAAATTTTCGTGATTTTTCGAAAAAACGTTTAGTTGAAACGTATCCAACAAAATTTCCATCTTTTTCAACAAAATTTTCTTTTCAGTGTACCGGATTCTCCAATTATTTTCTATAAAAATTCTTGACTTCGAACCAAACAATTTTGTTCCATGAAAAAAATTAACTTTCTTTCAGATTTTTATAACGTTTCGCACCTTAACGCGTGTAAATTGTCGTCGCGCTTCGTTTACGAGTCGCAAAACAATGTGTTGAGGATTTTTCTTAAAAAAATTTGCCAAAAAAATCCCAAATACATTTTTTTTGCAACTCGGAGAATAAAAAATCGTCAAAACGTCAGAAAATTTTTATTTACAGGAAAAAAACTGTCAACGATTCGTAATTTCTTTTCAATTCGAAAAATTTTAAGCTCGCTGGATGAAATTCTCGCTGGGAACCGAAACGAAATTGTATTTTGAATCGATCTTCAGTGTGTTGCGTTTTGAGAGATGATGCAAGTGGCTTGAGCTTTTTTATGCACACGTTGGTGCAGAAAATATTATCTAGACTTGAACTTGATCGAACATACATAAGAGATATATCGGAGAGGGGATGTTTTTTTTAGTCATAATGGTCCAAGAGAGAGAAAGATGGTTTGGGGCATCGTGGGGTCGGTGGTGGTGGTCGCGGCGGTTCACTAATAGTCGAAGGCCAAGCCAAATGCGAGTCGATGACTCCTGGTCGAAGGCGCCTGCATTTTGCGTGTGTGTTTATTCACTCTGCGTGTTTGGATCGTCTGTATTGCATTACTATATAATACACGAGGTTGCAATCGTGGCTGCAACGACTTATACCACACCAGGGTCGAATCTTTTATATATTTTCGTCTCCTTTTCGTCTCTTTCTCATTCGTTTTATTTTTATTTTCCCCTCCATTCTCCTTTTTTTTCATTTATTTATTTTTTATTCTCTATTATATCTCTCGAACTCGTCGCGGGTTGAAGGTGCGCCTCTGTATCGTCCAGGGTCACGCGTCTGGCGCTCTTTCCATCTCTCTCTCTCTCCTGCACACGCTGCACACAACGCAATGCATTTTTTTCCAGTGCAATTGTTGGGGAAAAATGCATCACCCATGACCATTTATTATCCTCGTTTACCTTCGTTCGCTCACTCGTATCTCCACAGTGTTAATAAAATAAAATGACGATTGAAAACATAAACGAGTTCCGGGAGGACAAAGAATTGTCTTAATCACCGAATTAAATCCTCGGCTATTTATCCATCGATAAAAACATTTATTTCCCATTTTTTCTCTCTTTCTAGATTTTTATTATCATATTTTCCATGATAATAAACGATCATGACTCAATTTTGCAAAAATACGTTTCGTTCCATTGAAATAATTTTTTTTCCGAGCCATTAAATCGATCTAAATAAAATCGATGCACTTTTATCGCCCCCGGAGAATCTTGGATTGAAGAGAAAAAAAAATTCGTCCTCGATCTGACGTCAGTCTGTCTCATCGTTGCTTGCGATGCATTTGTCTTTTGAGTGCATAGAAAGAGTGCAACGCTCTGCACAAGGCGCAGGATTGGGTCGCGCGATGACGTTGACGAAACAGACGAGCGAATATAATTATGACATCACGCCTGCTCTGGAAGAATGTCATGAAAACTCGAGCGAAATTACAGAAGAAAAAAGTGCAGTGAAGAAAAAATTCATGCAGTTCTTTAGAAAAGTGTTGAATCGGCGAGTGCATCGTAAATAGCGACGAAAGACGCGAACCGGGATAACGAGACACGAAAATAAAAGTATGAAAAGCGCAGCTTAGTCGTCCGCGGTTGGTTAGAAACAAAGAAACACGTTGTACGATTTGGCTGCGAGAAAAAAGCTGGGGCGGGAAAAAATTCGAAAAATAATTATAAAAAAGCATCGGACTCGACGACAAGGAGCCGAAGAGCGAGAAGGTGAGAAAATAAAGATTAAAAGTAAACGAGTAGAAGGCAAACCAGGATGGAACGAGAAAGGGAAACAAGAATAAGGTGATGGCCATGAGGGGAGCTTGGAAACAAGAATAAGAACAAGACCAAGATGAAAGTAAAGAACAAGTAATTCCCTAACTCCGAAGAAAAATAAAAGCCCAAACTTGAGAGCCGAGAAACCGAGGAGTTAAACAAGACTGAGAAGTAGACGCGAACACAACAGAAAAACATGAAAAGGAATTTCCTAACTTTCGGGATACCGAGAGGCTCAAATCAGAGAAGGTGAGATAATCATTTAATCGTACGATAATAAACAAGAAGAAAAGGACAAGAATGAGGAAAAAAAACGAGAAATTTCGACTGGAATGAAACAGGCAATGAAATAAGAAAAAGGAATGACAAAAAGTGCAGCCAAAACTGGCAACGATATCTCGGAAGAGTCTCAAAGGTTGAACCGATAAATTAACGTATCCCCAGAATATCCACACTGAAAAGAAAATTTTGTTGAAAACGATGGATATTTTGTTGGATACGTTAAACTAAACGTTTTTTCGAAAAATCAAGAAAATTTTGTCATTTCAGCAAAAAACATTCTGGAAAATCGTTTTCGGAAAGTAAATTTTTGTCATTCCAATCGTAAATTTTGCTGACAGTTGCGTTACAATGGAAAATATTGTCGAAATAACGAAAATTTTGAAATTATCCCAAAATATTTAGTTCGCTGAATTTAACAAAATATCGACGTTTTTTGACAAAATTGAATTTTCAGTGCAAAAGTGAGTGCAAAATGAGCAACAACGACGAAGACAAAGAAACTAACGAGACTGCAGACTCTGCTGCCAAAAAGGACTGCAAAGAATATTTGAAAAAAACATGTAAAATGATAGAAAATAGAATTTTTCTACACGAGGACAATCCGGAACGATAAATTTCGGGAAAAATACAACGAGACGACTAAAATGGGCAATAAGCCGAAGAAATATCGAAACAAGAAATCGCGTACCTAACTTTTGGAAAGGAAAAAAAAATGAGAGATAAAACGAGTTGGTTCGAGAAGTCGACGAAGTAGGAGGACAAAGAAGCGAATCGATCCTCGAACTGCAATGGCAAAAAGAAGTTTTAGAACGTCAGAGGGAGAGAGAGAAAGGAGAAAACAAAGAAACCAAAGTGGAGGAAGAAAAAAGATGGCACGTCGCGGGAATCGAGTGCTGGAAAAGAAAGAACAACACACACGAGAGCCAGAGTGGGGGAAATAAACGACAGCGACTGAGGGGGCTATGCAGCAGCAACAGCAACGATGCAATTAGGCGAGTTATGCAGAATGACGTCACATCGGCGAACGCGCCAGTCGGGGTAACTGTGCTGAGTCAAGGACAGTACGCCCCAAGGCCCTACCTACCGAGTCTCCATCCCGAGTTGCAACTTCTCCCACCGTTATTATCATTATTATCCGCGATCGCATCATCGTTGCAAAAATTGCACTTTCGGCCTTTATCCCTCGTCGTTTCATTACAAAAGACACTCAATTTATTCGTTTTTCAATTTCGTGCCATTTTTTCATCATTTTCTGGCCAATTCTTGGCCGAGAGACAAGAAAAATTTATTCTGAATCGTTCACGATTTTCAATGTAAAAAAATCGAACGTGTGGCAATTTTTTAAATAAACAAAATAAAATGACATTTTTTTTCTCACCTATACGCGGCGAGAAGTGCGAAATCTTTCTCTTCGATTGATGAAGAAATGTTGATTCAATTACGAGTTTCGAGCGACCCATTGTTCGTCGCGTTTATTATAAAAATAATATTTATTCACCGATGCTTATTAATGCGATTCGTCATCGTGCCACGTTTCGTTCTTTTTGTTCCTCGATCTTGCCAGTGCTTTTTTTTTATCAGCCAAGAATACCCAGTTTCAGATAATGAAAAGACGACACACGTTGTCTTTTCGTCGTGCAACCCGTAGACTTTGCATGGTCCCCAAACGTAATATCGTTCATTGGCCTCGACTCAACTGCACCGGAAATGTTCCCATTTTTTTCCTCTTTTTGTTCAATTTTCATTTCGCATTATTTTCGTGAATTTTTCGGTTTTTTTTTGCTACTTTGGGTGTTTCATGTTTTCACAATCTACCGATAATTTATCAGTGAAATTCAGGCGCTTAAGTCGCGACGTTAGCGTTGGAAATAAAAAAATGCAGGGAGAAACGATTGTCGAAGCTCCACGACATTTTTTTCCATTAAAAAACCACCAGAAGAATTTTAAATTCATTTATAAACAATCGTTGGAGAAATTCAGGTAATTGCCTCCTGATTATTCGATAATTAACGAACTTTTCATCAAGCCACTGGATTATCTTGATTGAGGCCAATACGTCGCATAATTACTGATTGTACATTATTGTTTTGTGTATTCGTTCGATATTGCGAATTAATAACACGCTATTGCCATAATTATCAGTGCTCGTAGTCAATTTAATTTAATTATGTAGTTTGAGATTAATCGATAAAACGATTTGTAGTGGAGAATTTCTAATCATTCAATGACGTGACCTACCCCTATAAATTGTACACACTTACTTTATCATTATGTAGCTTTTTTCTTAGTCAACTTGTTGTTGGGCTAGTTGGGAGGAATTATTACGTATGCCTCGACCAGACAAGGTCTCTTAGATGTAGTACACTCGATATTTCTCCAGATAGTGCAAAGAAAAATTCAATCTACACTGTGTGCAGAACTGATAGTCTCAAGCAATTCCGCTGCAAAGCTGTCTCTCAGATTATCTTGACAAATGAATCAAACAGAAAAAAATTATTACGTGAGTGAATTTTTTTTAAAAATATTTTCAATCAAATTTGGTAATTAACTTTGGACGATACGACGATGAATTAATTTGACGATTTTTTTGGAACGAATTTTGAGCTTTTTTTGAAAAATTTACATTTTTTGATAAAGTTTCGAGAATTTTGCTGATTTTTGGCTCTGGGATAAAAACCTTTGGAGAATTTTGTGTGTCTGCACGTCGAATATCCCGTACATTAAGCACGTCTGATAAAAATATATTTTATGCGTTTGCCAACGAGATATCAACATTTTAATCCACAATGAGCGTTCGGCGAGGCATCACTGGTTTTATCGGAGTGCACTTTGGAGGAATCGTAATGTAATAACGCCCGCGGAGAGCATGAGGGAACGAGGGTGAAACAAGTCCACGGCTATTCAACTTGTTATTCCTGTATCCAGCGACTCTTATCTCAGCTGTTTTTGCAGTGATTTGCGGTTGAGAGATTTTTTATTTTTACCAAAATAAAACAAGCAAAGCCATCGCTCTGTTACACTGACGCGGCGGCAGCGCGTTCATTGATCATCGTCTCCGAGTCGTAGTTGCGCAACGACGAAGAAAAATCAATTTTTAATTAAGCGATTTTCTAATTAATCATAAAACGATGAAAATCATCGAATAATTCGATTTTCTTGATATTTTTTATTTTCACGATGCCAGTTTTGATTCAACGCGCTTCCTGGCCTAGAAAATAGACGCAACGAGAATTGAAAATTTAACGATAGAATTAAATTCACCATTAAAATTCACAAGGTCGATAAAACGCCTGCGATCGTAGAGACTCTCAGGGTTTTCCGGTATCGTCATCCAAGACTGCAAATCTCTATTTTCTCCTGCTGCATTTGCAGCGTTGCAATCGATGACGATTGAGCCGCAAGCTGTCAAAATGTTTCCCTTCCCAAGAGGAAAAAAAAAAACAAAAAAAAATGTTGAAACTCCACCCCAAAACGCGATCAGAATGAACGGAATTGCATAAATAAAAAAAAAAACGTTTTCGTTCTCTCTAATCTCGCAGGTATGCAGTTTGACGATACGAACGCGATGCATACAGAAAACGTCGACATAAAAATAGCGTTTTTATCGTGAATTCTCGCAAACCGGAGATTTATCTAATGCAGCAAGGAGAGTCTCTCGATGTAACGCGTTACTTAGGGGGTCCGAGAAAACGCTACACGCGTGTGTATGCAATTCATGCAGGTGTTGATTTGTCATTCGATCGTGACGACCCTGACTGCCTCAGGGTAAACTGGCAAGATTGCCCATGCTTTTAAATCACCCGATAATTACACCGTGCATAACAATAACAAACATATAAACGTTAAAAATAACCATAACAATAATAATCGTGATAATAATAGCGATAAAAATGAATCAAAGTGAATAAAAGAAAGAAATTGAGTAAAATAAATACAAAAATCATTTCCACATGGGCAATCGTTTTCTTGCTCTTTCGAGTTTGCACGACAAATTGCAATCTCATTTCCATTTCGATCGTTTATACCACGACGACGAAGCTTTCGTAACCATTTTTTTTCTCTTCTAAACGACTCTCATACGCAAATTGGAGTGACGTCCGATATTTAACGTCGCAATCTTGGCAAATTATTGTTCAACCATCACTGCACTTTTGCTTATGTAATTCTTTGTTGCTTTCTCCGTCATTTACCTCGGGCCGGATTTTTTTTCGGTCCCTAATGTGATGAGCACGCTTCGTCTTTCCTATTTCCGCCTTGTGAAGTTACAAATGTTCCAACTGTCTTTTCCGTCAGATTATTGCGCACACTGAATAGAGAATTTTGTTGAAAAAGATGGATATTTTGTTGGGTACGTTAAACTAAACGATTTTTTCGAAAAATCACGAAAATTTTGTCATTCCAGCAAAAAACATTCTGGAAAATCTTTCCGGAAAGTAAATTTTTGTCATTCCAATCGTAAATTTTGCTGAAAGTTCCGTTACAATGAAAAATATTGTCGAAATAACAAAAATTTTGAAATTATCCCAAAACATTTAGTTGGCTGTATTCAACAAAATATCGACGTTTTTTGACAAAATTGAATTTTCAGTGCAGGAAAAATCTGCTGCGCATCAGCCTTTCGAAAATTGTAATAAATAAAAATGAAGAAAATGCAACAAAGTGTCGATTTGTGAGAAAAACTAAATTTGAAAAGCAAAAAAAAAAAATGGAAATGATTTTGGAGTAAATTCGTGGGAAATTGATATTTTTATATCGCACGCGATCCGCAGCGTGGTCAGGCGGAAGATTCGAGAGCTCTTCGATATATTTACGCGGCGTATTACGCAATTGGGTTTAACGAGCGTAGTACCGATGCATCTATATGCATCAGGATTTCTATGCATATGTATAGGCTGCACATAAATAGTGTATGTAAAACGTAGACGCCACGAGAGTCAAGATTTAGCGTCGTGCGGTTTGGCACGGGCATAACCAGCGACCGGAAATACTTTGGGAATCTGCACGCTTTGCACACTGGGGCCCTTGGACTTATGCGTCGTCCACATTCGTGTTACAACATTTAACGACATTGGTTGCAGATTCGCGTGCGGGTTGAGGAAACATGGCGAATTTTCTATCGCGCGCGCTCGAGGTGTCGAGGACGCGCACGTGCCGATTATAACGTCGCACTTTGTCGCGAGAGGACTTTGCAACTCGTACAACATTGTTGTCTCACGATTTCGACAGTCAAATTGCGATCCACTTGCACCCGATCTTGGATTTAAACAAAAACAAACACACAATCTTTTCCCTGCTTCCGATCAGATGAAAATAAGACGAGTCGAGTTTACGGATCGTGTACGGACTTCAAGTCCACGTGGCAAAAGTCAGACACGTGTTTATCGTTTTTCAGAATCACTCGCTGATCGTATCAAAATTTTTCGAGCATTTCCTAAAAATACTTTCGATTTTTTACGACGCAATTGATTTCGTAATTGGCGTCGCAATTAAATTATTTTTCGGTCATTCACTTTCCGTTTTCGCGACGATACTAAAAACGAGTGTTAATGAAAATGATTTTTCTGGTCATTTAGCACGAGAATTTAGCGAATTAGCACTTTTTATTCTCGCGAGCGATTACCGCGTCAAGATTTCGCTTCACCAACCTCAAAATACAGCATCGCGCGCGTCTTAATCCGTAACGACGCTTCGTCTATTCTTAGCGAAACTGCAACATAGCGATCCTCTCGACAGAGCTTCTCGACGTCAAGGGTCAAGTTCCTTTTCCTTCGTGATCATCGAGACTTTCCCTCTCGCGACTGCGTTACGGATGTCATTCTCGATTTTTCATTCCTTCACCGTGCAATTCCATGTCCCAGTGGTCCACTCACCGTCTAAATCTATTGTTGCATAAATACTCGGACGGACCTCGCGGATATCGGACAAGCCCGAGGACGACTTAAAAGGACCTCGGCCGCGAAGTATAAACCGCGATGCTCCACTTATACGCCACGCTCGTTACAAATTTACGATCCGAGCGCGCTTCATCGGTTATTTTCGCGCACTTACCTCTCCGCTCTCGTCTTTCTTTTGCGCCATCCTCGCGTAAGAGGACTTTGAAAAAAAGGGCCCAAAACTTGACGCTGTTAAAATGGACCTCGCGCTGACGCATCGTCCAACATTCTTTCAGTCGATTGCTCACTTTCGTCGATTTTTCGCACACTCGTTTTTTACAGTCTCTGCCGAAAGTAAACTTTGGAATTTGCGACTCCAGTCGATCGAAGAATTTCAAAGAAAAAAGTCGTCTCGTCTATTTTTCTCTTCGCAATTCGTCACTGATGCAACGAAACAAATTCCCATGGAGTCGACGATTAATAAAACGAGATGAAACCATTTTCCAAAGAATTTCGAATCCCTTTTCTATATTTTTTTATTCATTTGATCTTCAAACGCCTTTTTCATGAAATGGTTAATGAAATTTTCATTTTTAGGATCTGAAAATCGACAAGAATTATCAAGATCCAAGATGATGAGAATTTGGACCAAAGTGTGACGAATTCTTGATTTGCAAACGTCAATCAGTGCGTTTGGTAATTATTCGCGCACGAATTCGAGCTGCTGAGCTCGACAGAGTAAATTTGAGATGATATTTAACGAGGACGATGATTAATTCGAGTTTCTAACGCACGCGGCGTGATTCGTTAAATAAAAAACAATCTCTCGAGCTTATCGAATACGTATCTTGTGATTCACGGGGTATTATTAATAGAACGTGTTGTGTATATCTATATGTAGAGAAAGATCGAGCTCACGGCTGACCAAGAGCAGCAGAGAATGAAACAATTAGATTAAACAATTTGGAACGATAAGCCACGGTGTTGTAACCAACTCTCGGTATGACATTACATCCGTCGTTGGATTGGTACGAGCAACTCTATAGCGAAACAGTTTTCCCAACGTTTTCTCAATAGCTGCACAGATCGTGATAATCTCGATTATCCGAACGTTTCGCAGTCACTGCAATCACGAACGACAATAATTATCGAGTAATTAACCAAGTTGAGATAATTTTTTCACATCTTTTTCAATTTTTCACAAAAAAAAACTTCATTTTTCATCTTGATGAACTTTAATTAATTTCGCGAATAAACTCGATTCGTTTGATTTACGAAATTCATTTTGCACATGGAAATCTCCATGTATCCATTATTACACGTGCGCGTATATGTAGCAAGTTCGCGCGTGCCTTAGTTTATAACAAATCCACGTCACTCCCTCTGCTCAGAGAGTTACGTTTGCAGAACTCGGACGATTGAATTACATGAACCAAACAATCGTAACCTCGTTGCTGCGAATATTTACGACGCACTTTTTCGAGTATTTTTAACACTCGAGGTGAAAGTTTAATTGCGCAGCTCTGCAAAAACGAAACAATTGTTTCAAATTTTGAATCTTGCGACAGCAAAGACAAAAACGATTCGGAAAAAAAAGGAAAAAAATCATAAATCTGAATTTTTTAAAGAAATTTTGTCACTTTTTTGTCTCGTTTAAAGGAAAAGCAAAAAGCAATCAAACTTCTTTCTCGTATTTACGAATTCAGGCTTTTTTCTGCTCAGCAGCACGTTTGCGCTGAGCTCAAAAAAGAGGGAAAACTGCGACATTGTATAACCTTCTCGATATGTTGTTCGTGCAGTTTTCTTGGCGAGCATTCCTCGCGCTGTATACGGCGAGGGGTTTGAGAAAAGTGCATCGCAGAGTCCTAATGTGCACGAGAAAAAAAACGACATAGAGCGAGTTGGAATAGAGAGAGCTCCATAAAAATGCATCGGCCGTTAGAAAGCCGCGATGGAAGTGCAAGCCGGAGAGGCCTCTTTCTCCTTGATCTTTCTCCGAGCTCTGTTACATGCATCTGTATATATATCTATGCATTGCGAGGAGTATAATCTCTCGAGGTGCATTTCGCCAGTAGCGAAACGAATAAAACTTCGAGATGATTAGCCTGAAAAAAATCACGAAACGAAATAAATCTGTTAACTTGATTTCCAAACAATAAAAAACACAAAATATTCCGGCTCGACGTCCGCGGTGAGAGTTTTCGATGCTGTGAATCAATTTTAAACTTTTCTTTCCACCATCCTATTGGGCAGGAAGTTTCTTAAGGATTCAACGCGTTTTTCGAGACGGTTCTCGATCATTTTATTGATTGTTGCTGCAGCAAAAGCCTCTTTGGATTCAATCACGAAAATCGTTTCATTTCGCGTGGAACTCCCGGTATTATTCGCGTCTAACAACTTTCTTGCAAGATATATCGGGAGAAAGGTATTGCGCAAATTACAAGACACGATGCGGCGTTGTGCACATCGTCCCACCTACACATAGACTCGTCAAATTATCGCAGTTTTTGTCCCATTTATACTCTCGAGCACCTATTCATACAATTCCCAGCGACAAAGATGCTGAAGTTTGCAACGTTGGAATACAACGAAAAATATTTGATTTTATTGATGATTTGTTCAGGTTTCAATATCATTCAAATTTATCCAGCCGATATGCGTTTTGGGGCTTAAAATCGATCATTTTATCATCGTAATTACATTCTGCACTTGAATTATTACTTTTGCTAAAGATAAAAAAGAATTGCGTTGCATTACAACGATGCAAACTTCAGAGTCATATAATAAATGATCTTGAAGTTTGGATCGTTGGAATGCAACGGAATTCAATTTTTTATTCATCAGAGCTCATAATTATTATTCAATATTCGCTCTGGACGATAAAACGATCCTTCTTCGCGACCCAAAGATTGAATCGATACGAGAAATTGCCATGATGGTCAGAAATAAATAAATAATTGATAAAATAAATATTTTTCGTTGAATCTCAACGTTGCAAACTTCAGAGTCATTTTTATTGATGATTTGTTTAGGATTCAACATCATCCAAATTTATCCAGCCGATATGCGTTTTGGGGCTTGAAATCGATCATTTTATCATCGTAATTAAATTCTGCACTCGAATTATTACTTTTGCTGAAGATGAAAAATAATTTCGTTGCATCACAACGATGCAAACTTCATTCGTCACTTATTTGTGAGGATGAAGGAAAAACGCGGTTCGCAGATTGAGGCAGGTCCTGCGCAGAGTTTTTTTTGCAGCAGCTCCTGCGGAGAGTCATAAAGCGACAAGATTGAAGTATCGACGCGATAAAACCGGAAGCGCGGGATACGGGCACGTTGATATACGAGAGCGGCATGCAACGCGCGCGCGATTCTCGCGCAATCATGGCGCTCGCGTGAAAGCGAGCTCTGCGCGTTCCTGAAGTTGAATAGAAGTGGAAGTTGCTGGGCTCGACTTTGCCGAGTGAAAACGCGGCGAGCTGCATAGGAAATGCACAACCGAACGCGATGAAGTGCGCGCGCGGTTATCGGAGTATAAAAATTGGAGAAATGAAGTTTTGCTCGGGACGCGGCGGCTGCAGGGCGAAAGGCAGATTCGAATCGCAAAACATCGAGCTCATTGATCACTCGATTGCCAGAATGAAGCAAATTTGAAAAAGTTGAAAGCAGATCGAGAAAAAGAATCTTTCGTAATTTAATGGAAAGTGGTAATTGAAAAGTGAAGGATAAAAAAATGTTATGAGACTGAGTGCGCGGTGATCGGTAAAAATGACATAGAAAGCTTCAAAGAGGTTTATGAAGACAGGAGAGAAAAGTAGGTAATAGGAGAGGGAAAACAGAAACGAGCGCATGCACCAAGTGCAATTGCAATGTGGATGGAAGAGCGTCGCGTCATCGTCGTTGCACTTTCTTCGCGATGATGAAGGCGTCGCGGTTCCTCGCCGCGCGTTCAACAACTATACGCGTGCGTGTGCACTTCACCTTTCTCTTTCTCTGTGCGTCTACGCAACGCAACTAGTTTTACCCGCGCGCACACGCACTCACGAGCCTTTTACTCGCTGAGATTGTCCCTGACAGCTTCCGACAGACAATGTCATGTCAATTAGTTGGCACGGGCCTCGACGATTGGGTTTCATCCTGTCGCCAACGCAGAGGAAATCTCTGAGCCGATAAACGAGAATCCAGCGACACTGACAAGATAAAAAAATCGTTTCTTGCAACAATCGCATAAATTCTTGCACTTCAAGGTCATTAGACATGAAATTAAAGAACCTCCAGTGGATTAAAGAGGCTCGATCCCTTTTTTATTTCGTGTTAACTTTCAAGTTATCGCGGGCATCATAAAATTTGTTGATTGTTGCGCGCTGGTGATGAATAAAAAGAGCGAACAAGGTTTCGCTCATTATCTCTGCCACGTAGAAGAGAACGAGAGTCTCCCGAGAGGGTTTTGTGCAAGGAGGACAAAAAAATAGAAGGGAAAGGGGTTGGAGGACTAGAAACGTCCGTGGGAGAGATTCCGCTTTTTTCTTTCTTCTTTCTTTCGCGATTCAGCTCTCGCGCACTCTCTGCCAATGGAAAGCTGAAAGTTTTATGAAAGTGCATCGCGTGCAACGTGCCATGATCGTCTCGGAGCTGCACTCGCGCGCGCGCAATACTTCGGTTACGCATTTAACTGCAGAGAGCAAGAGAGAGAGATAAATCGCGAGCTGTAATCGAGGCAAACATCCCCCCTCCCCCCACACTCTCACATACCGATTTAGTTTGTTACTATAAAGGAGAAAAGCGGCATCTTCTCATCCACGCTTAACGCGCCAAGTACTTATCCAAACGATGTGACGATACTAGAATAGCCTGCTCGCATAGCGAGAACTAAATGCGCAACGAGAATCTTTTTTTCCATGCATCATTAAGCCTCGCCATGAAAGTTGCGCTTCTTACTATAACACCCTCAAGAGAGAGCTGCACTCTTTGGTAATCGCTATGAGACAATCGCACCGCGTCTCCAAACAACTAATCGTCTTCGTTAAATCTTCCAAAATAACGAGCACAAATTGACTAATTTTCTGTCTTCATTGTCTTTCGACTTTCCTCTTCATAAACAAAAGTCACTTTCATGGCAAATTTTGTCGTCTCGATTCCTGTACAGAGAAATTAAAAGAAAGTGGGCGTCTCGTTAAAAATAATTTCGTCATTATGGATTTGCAATTGCGAAGCATTTTTTGATTAAATAAAATGAATTACTGATTAAAATC
Source organism: Diadegma fenestrale (assembly GCA_037043255.1). Lineage (NCBI taxonomy): Eukaryota > Metazoa > Arthropoda > Insecta > Hymenoptera > Ichneumonidae > Diadegma > Diadegma fenestrale. The sequence continues at coordinate 15,230,232 of CM073317.1, forward strand.
GCGATAAGACTCTTCAATAAACAAAGTACAATGTTTTTTCCGTTTATATGTTTATTTATGCTCTGTATTGGAGAGAAAATTTCTCATTAATTCCCGCTCGGCTAATTACATCCGGAGTGCGGAGAAAAAAGATGCAGATTCGCGGCTTCCTCATGATTTTTCTACCTTCACAGAGTTCCGATGGTATTAAGAAGATTTTTTGCACTTTTCAACACGCGAAATTACAGAAATTACGCTTGGTAAATCGTAACCTTCAGAGAAATGTCTATAAAGCAAATTGATTTTCAAGCAAAAGTGAATTTTAACGTGATTCTTCGCTACGGTACGCGAAAAACTTCAAATTCCACTCAATTATATTTATTTGTCCTTTGCGGTTGTAAATAATTGTTAAAACACAAGGATCTCGCGTTTCCAATTAATTGTGCGTTTGAAATTATAGAAAATAATATCTTTCAGGCGCGGCGCGCTGAGAATCGCGTATTCGCTTGTGGGAAGGTAAAAAATCAACATAATCTCCAAGTTTCCTGTCGATATCGAGTAACGTGTTGCACGCTCTATACACTCCACGAGGAAAGTGTGCTTTCGAGAGAGAAAGTCGCGAGGCTCTCTCGTGACGGGAATCTCGTGTGCGCAACATCACCATTTGCTGCTAAATAAGATTTTTCACCTTATTTATAGCTATGCAACGAAATATCACATGCACATGCATATCAAGCGGTCTAACCTATTTGCGGTGACATTCAGTTCGCCATGTGCGATAGCAAAACAGTCTCGAATCGCTCTTGACAATCGCGAATAAAAAAATGAATTGCCTCGAAACGAATTAAACGAAATTACCGTCTGACTAATATTTTAATGAAAAACATGGCCATTTTATTAATTTTTGTCGTTTTTTCGGATTGTTCAAAAGATTTTTGGATTTTTCCAGTTTTTTTATTTATTAGGAATCGTGAATACGAAATAATTTTCATTTTTTTGAGAAATTCATTGCTGTAATGAAATTTTTAATTAGAAGAAAAAGATTCTTGATTGGAATGATCTGAAAATCGTTTCAAATGGCAATGAACTCGGTTCTCGTGTCGTCACGAAACTTTCGAAACGGCAGGCTCGTAGCGAAGTTACAAGAAGCCGGACATATTACGAGCTCGAAACGTAAGGGACCTCCGACGTAGTTTCTCGTAATTTTTGTGTCCGTCCTCCGGGAGGCCGCACGCGGGTTTATAAGGAATTTCGAGAGTTGACCCAACCCGCCAGCGAAAAACTTTCAAAGTCGTTGAACTCTTCTCGTAACACTCTCGTCATTCAACACGCGGGTGAAAGACGATCGACCGATTGCCCAAATGAGCGAGAACCGAGAGAGGGAGAGAGCGAGCCAGAGCAAACGATCTCTTGCCTCCGCGATGTATAAAAACATCGTTCTCGTAACAGAAACCTGAGGGATATCGAGTGTTACTCAAGTTCAGGGCCAATACGCACGGACCAGGCTGATTTGAGGCCAATAAATATTTTAAAAAATTCGATCTCATGATCAGAATCGAGTTTTTTAATTACCAGTTTATTAATCAACGTCAGTCTCAATTTAATCGAAATTCTGTCACGTTTTCTAATCAGAATGTCGAAAAACGATCGTCTCGCAATAATTTTACAGGAAAAATGACAAAATTCTCAATTAAAATCTGGTAAATTTCAATTTTATCGTAATTTCGAAAATTCTCTACAAATTCGGATTCGATTAACGATAATGGACTGAATTATATTGATAATCAGGAAAAATCATTGAACGCAGCCTGAAAAAGCAATTTCGCGTTAAGCGTAAGCGAACCTTGCTTGAATCCTGTAGAGAATGAAAATAATTTAAAAAAAAGCAGCTGTATACGGAAATTGTGGAAAAAAATTGAGCAGGAGTTGGAGCGAAGGAAAAGGCGAGGACAGTGCTGGGCGACGGTGAAAGAACCTCGTCGGAATATCGGGGTCAAGTGCTCGAGCTCGCGGTCTCGCGAAGCGCGTTCTCAAGTCGCACATTCAAAGAGGACCGTAGGGGAGACCTACTTTTAGTGTTGAGACGTAAAGAGAGCTCAAGCATAAACCCAGCTCTCCTCTCCTCTCTCGCAATACTATCGTAATATCAACCTCGTAGTTGAGCATTAATTTTATATCTATACGTTTGCATATATATAAATATATGTGCACGTACGAGTCCGGAAACCTTTCTAATCGCTTGGCCTGTTTTGTCGTCCACCCTCTCGCCTCCCCCGCGCGCGCAAAGAGTTATATTCATCCCACTTGATTACCGTTTCGTTTTGTAAACGCACTTGGATCGCTGGTTCAGCGATATTACGTGACATTGATGGGACAACGATGTGGAAAATTTTTTTTCACCTCCCAAAACGTGACGCCTGAAAATGAGGAAAAGAAAAAAGTTTTTCTGCAATTCCAAATCATTTTTTTGACTGCATGGCGAATAAAATTGAGGCAAAAAGTGCGAAAATTTCTGATTTTCTAAATTCCTCGTATTTGGTGGTTGCGATTTTATTTTTTTTCCGTTTATCGTTCTGGAAAATTGCAATTCGCTGTCTCTGACCTCATTTCCGGTCCACTCGCTCACGCAATTCTTTTCGTCACCCTCACTTTACTTTTATTTACAAAACGAGCGATTGTTATTTGTCGCTGGCGTTATTAATATTGTTGCCAAGGGAATTCTCGTTACGCGCTTGATCGATTTGCCAGCTAAGGGGCCATTCATGCTCTCAACAGAGTTCTGCTGAGTTTCGTGGCATGGGGAACCCTCGGGGGACGTCACGGCAGGTCGAGCGGAAGTGAGCGACCCGTGAATACCTGGCAAAACATCCGATGAATCACTCCCATGCACGCTTACATCACGGGGGGCTTCTTTCCAGGGATTCGCCGAGGCGTAATCGATCCAAGCAATTAATTTGGCACAATGTATCGATTCCTTAAACTCCTGACATCGAATAATCACTTTTGAGGAGGGTGACAAAAAAGTTTCGCGTCTTGAAACTCGTAATTGCCACACTGGGTCAATTTGACCCGGGAAATCATGAGAAATGAGAATTTTCCCTCGTTAATCTCATGGAAATCGAGTTCACGGTCGTAATTCAATTCCATGGATCAATTTGTCCGAGCTGGAAATTAATAAATGAGTTTCAAATGAGAATTCCACGATTTGCAACGACGACAGACAAAAAAGTGGCGAGAACGAGATAAAAATAGCAACTCAGGGGAAAGTGCAACGTGTACGTAGCGACGGGAAAAGAAAGAGTAAAATTGTCAATTATTCGAATAGTCTGGAGTGAGAAAAGTTGTTTCTACCGCGACGCCTGTTTTTCGCTGCTTTCTCTTGCACGAGCGCCCTCTAACGGTGCACTGGACTTTTCGATACAAAAGTGCGATTGAAAATTGCAATGAATGATGAGGCTTCGTGAGCCGTTTACAAGGACAACGATTAGCGATGTTTAGAGTTTTGTGAAAGCCACGCGACCGATTGAATTATCTCATTTTTTTTTACCTTCGTGACAGGAAAACTATCGGCGAAGAGAGAAAGAAAAATTCAGATGTTTTCAGTTCGTTCTAACAGTTTGTTCATTTTCTCCTTTACGCACGAGATATCGAGGCATAAAATGGCTGTCAAAGCTCGTCGATAGTTTTGCCCCTATACCGAAGTTAATCTACGAACTTTCCAATAGCTCGTCAATCTCTGGAGCACTCGCCAACCGATAATTAGCGTTCACATTCATGCATAATGAAAAAATCCAAGAAACATGCTCCACTTGCGATATTTCACAGGATCTAAAGAAATATTTCAATTGGCACGTCTTCTGAAATGTAGAAACGAGAGCAACGAGCGTTTCGACGTTTAATTACGATCTGAGCAATTTTTTTCGTGAACTTAATCGAGACCTCGATTCGAAGTTTTAATCGTTCTGTTTGGAAATGGAAATTGGAACAAATTGGAAATGGTCGAATTAGCAAAGAAATTTCATCGACTTTTGTGTCTCTTTTAATTAATTGAAATTTAATTTAATCAAATTTCTTTAATCTCTAATTTAATGCAATTTGATTTTCTAAACTCGATCATTGAGGCTCGTTGGGTCAAACTTTTTCGAGTTGAAATCGATTTCGGCATCATTCGCAGGATTTGTTTTTTTTTAATTTTGGATCCACACGAAAAATCATTTTTCTCGTTTTTTTTTGATAGAAACCAAAATTTTACGATTTAATGCGATTTAAATTTCTAAACTCGATCATTGAGGCTCGTTGGGTCAAACTTTTTCGAGTTGAAATTGATTTCGGCATCATTCGTAGGATTTGTTTTTATTTCATTTTGGATCCACACGAAAAATGCATTTTTCACGTTTTTTTTTTATAGAAACAAAATTTTTAGGATCGAGAAAGAAAATTTTGGCACGCAAGAACTAAAAGTCCGAATTGATTTGGGTCACAGGAGATTTTGACACGGAATGTCCTGTGCAGCTATGAAAAAGCTCGGTGTACATAGAGCGAGTATGCAAGCGAGCAGCGGGCGAAGAGAAAGTGCGCCTGTGACTAGGATCGTACGATAATCTGCGTAGCCCAGGCGAGAGTAGCCAAGAACTTCTACCTCGGGCTGCTGCAACGTCAACCGTGACTCTCTTCCGATCGACCTCGAAACTGTACCTGGTTATTACGGGCTCTGTGCTATTCGATTCGCGGTTAAACGAGCCAGATAAAGCAAAATAGTTATTTATATAAAATCAAGAAAGAAAATACAAAATCAAATCAATCAAGAGTTCCAAGCTCGATATCGAGCAGCCAAAAATGCGATTAATCTCGATTTTTTTTCTTTTTTTCAACAGAAAACTGTATCAATCAGAAAAATTGATTTTTACGATGTCCAGGATCGAAATTTCGATAAAAATATTTGAAAATATTTTACAAACAATATTTCTAGTGCAAAATTTTTCAGAGTTCAACGATCGGCGACGACGTAAGACAAAATTATATGAACGTCCCTTTATAGTTGATTTCGTAAGTAGATCGAGCGATTTCATGCTCTCGCGCTTCGGACTGAATTCCACATTTTTATTCCTCTCAATAAATTCTTTTTTTTTATCCATATTTTTATATGTTCGTGTGCAGATAATTGTTTGCATTACACATTGTAACGTGTAGCAAAGATGGAAGATTGTTGAGAGCTCGTGATGGAGTTTCTTGAATTTCTTCTCTGGTTCGGTGCACACACGATAACAAAATCGTTTTCGAGTCTCCGAGAGTCTCATTGTTGCAACAACACGAAAGATCCACACGTGCACGCCGCTGCTGCTTACAATCGAAACGAGAGTCCATGCCAGTTTAGTCGAACGCATTGCGTGCATCCTCCAATATGATGCTTCATGCATATCGACTGAGATCATTGTTTCGTCACACAGTGAGTCGTCATGTGGGATGCAGACACGGACTACAGTGTCTGTTTATCTGGTACGATGATATCGCCTTTCATAATATGCGTCATGCCACGTAAAGTCATTGTCATTACAGAAGAGAAAGGTTCGCAGCTTTTTTATTCATTTTGCAAAGCTATTGATTCTCCAGCTCTTTCGGGCATTGAGATTGTTGGAATAGTTTCAAGAGAAATCGAGAATAAATGAAACGAAACGATGCCCTCGATTGGACCAGGATTTATCGTCCATTATAAAAGATAATTATTCGTTTCTCTTGTCTTTTTCATTTATTTTTGCGATCTGAAAATTTTTACTCCAAAATCGCGTGATCCGGATTTTTTTCTTCATAATTCCTTGACATAAAAAGATAAAAGTATAAATATTGCAACGGTTAAAAAAAATACGAAAAAGTGTAGAAAAAAAACGATTTGTCGAATTTTATTAACTTGGAAAGTTTCATGACGAAATAAAGTCGTGACGGACTTGTTGCTTGCTGGCGTTTTTTGGGACAAGTTCAAACGTAAGAGGTCAAAAGCCTCAAGTATAGTAAAGTGAGAGAAAGAGAGAGAGACACGTGCTATATAATACGACCGAGGACTTTGAGAGCTCACGATGGTGTGTCCAATAGTTTGAACTTGGCTGGTGACATAATTTCAGTCTCCTTCCTCTCGTGTTGCCGAGTTTGTAGGTCACCAGGCCTCTCTTTCTCTTTTTCTTTCCCTCTCTCAGTCCCTCGCTCTATCGTCTCGCCTCGTCTCGGTTGTTGCCTTTCCCGCTAGCTCTAGTCAGCACCGCTTGATTCTCGTGGGTGTCTCAATCCCAGCCATTGCCTAGAAAAGACAAAATAAAAACAAAAAACAAACTTATCTCGTTGTTTTAAGGGCGGAAAAAATAGAGTCGTGCTGCTTAAGCAATGAGAGCAGAAAAATTTATTGATTTTATCGATCAAATTACACTATTTAGGTCAATTTTCAGTTCGCAAAAACATGATTTTTATAATTTTTCGAAGGATTTGAATAATTGATTGTTTCTTTATACTAGATAATACATTGAAAATTCAATTTTGTCAAAAAACGTCGATATTTTGTTGAATACAGCCAACTAAATATTTTGGGATGGGATTTCTAAATTTTCGTTATTTCGACAATATTTTTTATTGTAACGGAACTGTCAGCAAAATTTACGATTGGAATGACAAAAATTTACTTTCCGAAAAGATTTTCTAGAATGTTTTTTGCTGGAATGACAAAATTTTCGTGATTTTTCGAAAAAAACGTTTAGTTTAACGTATCCAACAAAATTTCCATCTTTTTCAACAAAATTTCCTTTTCAGTGTAGATAATCAGACTATTAATTAGTCAATTACCTCATTAGTTATGGCGTAATTGCCAAAACAATTCGAGCCTTTAAGAGAAAAGTCAGCCTCACCATTATCGCGATCCCTTCGTGATTTTTTTCCAAAAATGGCAAAAATCAGGGTATCGAAATAAATATCTGACAATTTTATTGACACCGTTTCTTTATGAAGCTCGTTTCATATGCGAGAACCTCGGTGTTGGAATTAAAATGTTTTACAGAATGATTTACCGATCGAGGATAGAAATGGAGGGGATTAAATAAAATAGCACGATGATTGGTGCGATACGACGACGTCTATTTACTTGAGTGTAAGCCTCGTAGTGTCTAACAGTACGGTACAAGAGACGATGGTGTATATAGCGGCTAAACGAGCGAACCGTGCCGAGAAAGAGAGACGAAGGCAACGGGGACTAGGTGGCGCGGGGCTGCGACGTTGGTAGGATGGGCGAGGGTAATGTAGGTCAGTAAACGCTCTCCTGTTCTTCTTCGCGCAGTTACCTCGTCGTGGACACACCACTTTCTCCCAGCTCGAGCCGCGCGGGACCGTTCGAAAAACAGGCTTTTGCCTTGGCCGTGTACTATATAGCCGTACTTACTGGAGTCTTACCAAAGACTCTACGTCGACCAACAAGATTTCTCTCTCTCTCTCTCGCTCTCGGTCTTCCGCTGACGCATCTTTTTTATTTCAATCTTCTCGCAATCCGTGAGTTACACTCGCTTAGTACGTCGATCCAAAACTCCCCATTAATTTATATATACAGAGGGTCATCAAAATTTACCAACCAAAACATCTCGGACGATGGAAAATAAAAAATTAACTCTGGAATCTCCAAATCAACATTTTTTTTCCATCAATTAAAAAAACAACAACAATTTAAGTGCCAAAAGGTTGGAAAAAGTTGTTGAGCCAAAAACAATCGAGAATCGGTTCGTTCTGGAGATTTGAATTCGTAATTAATAAAAAAAATGATGGAATCGTAATTTTCGTGAAATTTTAGAAATCTTTGGCGACTTTTTGTTGTTAATTGAAACGAATGATGAAAAATTGTCGAAAAATTGGATTTTGAGTTTTGGGACACCCTGTATATTTATATTGGTGATGATGATTGTAACGGGAAGCTCGATTGCGAAGATTGAACGGTATTTTTATAGTAATACTTTGAACGTGTATTTATATCGGTCCGCGCGGGTACCTGAGAGACGTCACGAGACGAATTTGACAGTGTCAAAAGATTCCCGTGATCCTCGGCGCTGGAAATCAAGGTCATTAGGGGGGAACGTTCAAAATAAATGAGAATAATAACGAATATTTTGTGTTATTCTCTTTCTGTGATTCTTCACCCAATTCGAAAGCAATTAAAAAACATTTTGATTCAAATTATTGTATACAATTATTCTAATTGGCGCGGCGAGCACGTTTCAATATTCCTCGCATCGAAAAACTGCTTGACTGTTGAGCATGAAATTGAGACAATGATTCGCAGGATTAAAACGGATGTTCCTGGTGTTCAGATCCATTACATTGTGAAATTATTTTTGACGATAATCGATCATGCAAAATTTCTCGCTCTCGTCTATGCACTGAAAATTCAATTTTGTCAAAAAACGTCGATATTTTGTTGAATACGGCCAACTCAATATTTTGGGATGATTTCAAAATTTTTGTTATTTCGACAATATTTTTCATTGTAACGGAACTGTCAGCAAAATTTACGATTGGAATGACAAAAATTTACTTTCCGAAAAGATTTTCCAGAATGTTTTTTGCTGGAATGACAAAATTTTCGTGATTTTTCGAAAAAACGTTTAGTTTAACGTATCCAACAAAATATCGAACTTTTTCAACAAAATTTTCTTTTCAGTGTAATTACGATGATAAAATGATCAATTTTTGCCATTCGAATAGCATATCGGCTCGAAAAATTTGGATGACATTGAAAATTGAACGAATCAATAATAAAATAAAGAAAATTTTCGTTGCATTCCACACTGAAAATTCAATTTTGTCAAAAAACGTCGATATTTTGTTGAATTTTGGGATGATTTCAAAATTTTCTTTATTTCGACAATATTTTTCATTGTAACGGAACTGTCGGCAAAATTTACGATTGGAATGACAAAAATTTACTTTCCGAAAAGATTTTCCAGAATGTTTTTTGCTGGAATGACAAAATTTTCGTGATTTTTCGAAAAAAACGTTTAGTTTAACGTATCCAACAAAATATCGATTTTTTTCAACAAAATTTTATTTTCAGGGAAGGAGGAAAAGAGACGGAGGCTTGCCGTTTGATTTACCGTCGTGTGCCTTGAGGTGTTTTATGTACACGTCACACGATATTATGGAGTGTCCGGATTACGATGTGGAGTAAATTTCTCTCTCTCTCTCTCTCTTTTGCACTCCACGTCTATTCCCCGTTTTTTATTCACGTTTATCCGTGCTCCGTGCTCTGATCTTCTCTGCACCAAGAGCTTATTCCGGCAAGAAGTGTGACAGGGAATTCAGCGAAGCGTTTCGCGACTGGCAAACACGAATACCTGTTGCTCTCTCTCTCCACCGACTCGTCTCTCTCTTTCTCTTTCATTCTCCCTGCTGTCTATGCGCGATCATCTTTGCGCCTGGATTTGTACTCGCGGTGTATGTGGCTCGTCTCAAGAGAAAATCTAACGGTACTCGAGACTGTGCGGCTGCTCGCCTACATCCAAGACACACAGCTCGCGCGTGGATCAGAGAACACCCGCGATATTACGTCCTCGAGAACTCACGACGCTGCGCTGTTTCGTAACACATACCCCGTTTCATAACTGAAACGTCTAGCGGTTTGCCGTGACGAACAAGTTGGAAATTATTGTAGAGATTTCTTGTATCCATGAGCTCGTGCATTCATATTTTTACCTGCGTGTTTGCGCGGACTCGTGTAAAAGAAAATCCACGATAAATTTGTTGGCGTTGGATTTTTCCATTGTTATTTATCCCATCAAACGTTCGACACGCAATTCTTGCAGGCGATCACGAGGTCGTCGCATTTATGTTGAAGATTATTAATTTTTGAGCAACCTTTATGTCTGTACGGTTTCTAATCCATTAAAAAAAAAAAATTCGCGAAAAAAACGACGAAATTGCCAAAAATTGAGACAGCGCGTGATACGAAGGAAAATTTTTCATTGATCGTCTCGAAACATTGGAAGGAAATTTTGAATGAATGATTATCGTAACGTGCGCGAGCGTGTGTTGCAAATTTGTTTTTTTAATCGCGAATTACTGCGCGGCGAGTCTCGGGCCACAAGATTATCAGTCGCGAGACTGTTGCGGTCGTATTTTTTCGGTGTTGTTGGCTCATCTGCTCAAAGAGCGCGCGTCTGCGATCATTGACATTGACACTGCGACATTGACATTGACGAAACATGCAGCGGGTTCGAGTTTCGCGAGCTTTATCGCGTTATCTTTCCCCTCCTCTCTCGCAGTTGAAATTCGCTGCTCTGTTCCCACCTTGCGCAGCGTCGAGATTGTACCCAAAAGCCAATTCTTTCGCTCCTTCTCACTCTCGCGAGTTACGTGGGCGTTGCTCGTGTCTTTCTCGCGCTCTTTCAACGCGTAATGTCAGTGTTGCATGTGCACTTTCTTACGTGCTCGTGAGAACGAGTGAGAAAAGAGACTCGCAATGTAGAAAGTTTCCACGTTTGTCTCACTCGTTCTCTCCACCAAAAGCAAAGAGAGACAAATAATTAAAATAAAGAACGCACGACGAGGAGAAAAAAACGAGCAAGACCGAGAGGATCTGAGGAAAAGCAGAATGAATGCGAAATGTCTCTTGTCTTTTTCTGTGCCACTTCTCAACATCAAGCGAGCACCGCGACGAGTTTCGAACTCTATGTATAATTTTCTCGACCCAGATGAAACTTCCTCTCCTTGAACTTGAGTCTGTATCGAACCTCGTTCTCTCGCGACTCTCGCATTAATTAAACTCAATTTTGTCTCAAACCTCTTCGTCTCGTTTCCTCTGAATCAAGCTATAGAATCGATCCCAAAAAATTATCAATACCACAATTTATTTATCCTCCCCCTTCTATTTTCGTATTGCAAATTGATTTCTATTCTGATAGAATTTTAATTCCCATTCCGGCTCATAATAAATAATTATAAATTCAATTACTAACTATAAATCATCAAAGATAAAAAATACTATACCAATTTAATTCATAATTATTTTAAATAATGATAATAATAATAATTAAATTAAATTAAATTAAATCAAATTAAATCAAATTGAATTAAAATAAATTAAATTAATTATTTAATTTATAATTAATTATAACTTATAATTAATTAATTATTTAATTTAAAATTGAATAATTATAAATTTAGTTGAATAATTATGAATTAAATTTATAATTTTATTTATAATTATTTTTATTTTTATTATTCCTTTTATTTTATAAATTTAATTGATAATTGAATAGTTATAAATTGAATTACTAATTATAAATCATCAAAAATAAATAAATTAGCGACGAACCGTAAATAATTTCGAATTTTTTTGCTCCAAATATCAGTCAATTCGAATCAAACGATTAAGAGATAAAAAAAATCACGATCTCGATCGTTTAAATGCTGAAATTTTATCTCAAAGTCGAGAATGATGCAATTGAGACTCGCGAAATTCAGATCCACCTGGCAATAATGTTCAACGAACGATAAAAAAATTGTGGGGACTTGGGAAGGTTCGGGAAAATCGTTCCAAACACTTTTGACAAATGAAATAATTCGTATGGAGTTTCGATTGTGTTTGAGTGTCAATGCATCGCCGTGGTTGACGCTGTTGAGGTTTCTTTTTAAGTTTTTTTTCAAATCTCTATCGTGCCTGACCTCAAATCGCTATTGACTGAAAAAACAAAAAGAGACTGAGCTGTGAGAAAAGGTTTAAACCTTGGGACGATTATGTCGAAGTATCATTACCGTTATCGTAAGATTTTATAAAAAGCATTGAATCATCGTTAGATCAGACATCCGGAAATGATAATTGTCAAGACTCAACGTGTGGGATTGAATGAGAAAAAAGGTATGTCATTATTAAATGCGAACAATGGTGTACACCATTGTTTTCTGACGTAACGTGGGCGAGATTGGATGATGATTGAACGAAAAAATGAGTGAACGCGGTGCCCTAAAATTCCAATTCTAAAATCGTTAACAACACTCGACCATTTGCTTTACCGTTATGAGAATAACGAGCGACCAATCGCTTCTCTTTCGATCGCGGATTTCCTTTCTCCTCTGGATCGTTGTCAGAGTTTCGACCAATCGCGATCCCATTTTTTTTCTTTATTTCATTCGCACGTCTTTTCTGCTGCGTTTATGTCTTTCCCGCCGTCCAAGTTCAAATCGCCGTCCGCAAGGCAAGGGAAAGAGACATTTCTGGCTTGTTCCACTTAAACGTATTTTTAACGCACTCGAGCCCGTTTCCTTCCTCTCTTTTTTCACTGTGCATGCGATCACTGCGCCATCGTTGCTCGGTCTACTTTACGTAGCTCGCCCTTCCCCTCTGCGATCGAGCAAAAAAGAGAGCGCTCTCTCGCGGGGCCTCCACCAGTAAATATTTACAGTTAAAGTCTCTTGTTACATAATAAATGTTAAGCCGAGGAAAAGAAAAACGAGAAGGCGTGGGGGAAGCGAACGAGCCAAGCGATTGTTATTATGTGTCTCGTCTTGTGGTTGAATCACGATAACGGATCGTTATGTCCCACTGGGCTACTGATCTTACGATTCGGCACGAGTTACGAACGTGACGCTTCGTTCTTTTTCCATCAGGAAAACAAAAATCCCAACGTTTATTATTATCACAATAATTATTCTTTCGATCACTCGTTTCTTCCTGAAAACGACCAAATTCTCGACATTTTTTCGTCGATTAATTTCGCCACGTGTCATTGCTTCCGGGTCAAGGAAATTAATTCTGTTGAATAAATATAAAAAATCATCATCGACAGATTTGTCGAACGATTTGCACGAATGACTATTGATGGTTGTTGTTTTTTTTAGTATCGCGATTATGTGAATGTCCGTGCACATCCGCCAATACGTTTCCGGATGCGGCGAGGCCTTGGACGGCTGGTTACCTCGGGAAAATGAATTTCCATCGAGAAATCGACTTCCGATATGAACGATCTTTTCCTAATATGGTTTTATGCGACACATGAGAGTCGTAAATTGTCGTGAATTTTCTCTTTATCACTCGAGGCGATTTGCAACGAGTCTGCATGCAATTCTATGCTGCTTCGTTATAGTTACGTATATTTTACAATTGACAAACGTGTGTCTGTTGGTATATTGACAGGAACACATTCATGCGAACAGACAAGGTCAGTTTCGACCTTGCGTACGTGAATTTATCGTCATTGCGTTTACCTTTTTCTCTTTCTCTCTCTCCCGCTCTTTCGTTGCTCACGGTTGCCTTTTATCCTCGAGCAAGCACGCCGAGATCTCTTTCAACGAGGAAGGACGTCGTAAAACTAAATACTATTAGCACAAAGCAACAGTGTTGCATCTACGCGTATATCGGGTGTCCCGAAATCCAAGTTCAATCCTTCCAAAGTGCACAGCAATGAAAAATTTCAGTCAAAACGTTCTCGGCCCATTTTCGACCAATCAAAAGTTTTCCGAGTCTTTATGCAGCATGAATCAACGGTCACGTGTTTACAACGACGCAGAGGATTGTCCACGTCCGATAAATCCAAATTTTCAAATTCACGACTCAACGAGCCACCGAATAATTATTAATTAACAAAAATAATGGAATTATTATTAGAAATTGACAAATTAAATAATTAACTAACAAAAATCAAATAAATAAAATGAATAAATTAAATAAACAATTAACAGATTTTTGTTAATTATTAATTAACAAAATTTAACAAAACTTTCTTAACGAATTCAACAAAATTTTTATTATTGATTAAATTTTTGTTAATTATTAATTAACAAATTGCTAATAAACAATTTTGCTAATTAACACATTTTTGTTAATTATTAACTAAAACCCAAACAAAAATAATGGATTTATTACTAGTAATTGACAAATTAAATAATTAAATAACAAAAATAGAATAAATAAAATAAATAAAATTAATAAAATGAATAAACAACAATAAATAATTATCAGATTTTTGTTTATTATTAATTAACAAAATTTAACAAAACTTTCTTAACAAATTCGACAAAATTCTTGTCAATCATTGATTAAATTTTTGTTAATTATTAATTAACAAATTGCTATTAAACAATTTTGCTAATTAACAAATTTTTGTTAATTATAAACTAACAAAATATTTTGTTAATGATTAATTAACGAAAATAATGGTTAATTAGCAAAATAATTGTTAATTAATATAAATAATGGTAATTTATTCGATATTTTTTAATTAACAAAAATTGTTAATTAACGTTAATGAATGTTACTACCAAATTGTTTACCAAAAATTTCAAGCGGCTTCGTGAGTTTCATTACGAAATTGATCGTCCAATCACACGCCCCTCAATTCTCAGACACCCGGTACGGATGCAGCGTTATTGTAACGATGAGATTAGGAAAAAGTACTTGATGGTTATATCGAGCACGTCAAGGATAATCGACGTTCTAATGCGCGGCTTTCATACTCGATAAAAACCCGCATATTTTTTTGAACATGTCCACAAGGAATACAAGCAAAGGGATTAAAGTTCCAAGGGGAATCGTCAATGCCTAGGACTGCGGTCAAAGAGATAAAAAAAAATGGTCAAATTATTGTTAGAAATGGAGCGATATTGAAAAAAATGAATAAATTTGATTTTCATCGATGAATTTCCGTTTCTCGTCGACGTGAAGCGACGGCAACTCGGTGGGTTATCGCATTCGGCCACAATTGGAAAACAAAACGTGTCTTGCAATTCGACCAACTTGTATGGTCAACTTGTATATTCAGGCGGAGGATTTGTGTTTAGCTAAAATACACGCGTCCGACGTCATCTTCACGGAATACAAATGTGCACGTTGATCGTGTTATTTACACGCCACCGTATAATTGCGCAATACAGGAAGGCGACCGAGAGGCAAAGAGAGGAAAACCTACACAGCGAGTAGGCCCTGAGTCGCGATATTATGGAAATTTCGACCGTGAAATTGGCTCGACGGAAAAATATTTGATTGCGCAATTGATATCGCGAAAATTTTCAATTTTCTAAATCCAACTAATTCAGATTTCTCAATTCATTTCGACGACGCGTGTGTAAAAATCTGCAACTTCAATTCGTCTCCCGATCGTGTCCGAGATCTTTCGCAGTCTGCAACGATTCATGGATTTTATTCTTGAATAATTAATTAATTACCGATAACAAAATCTGCTCCGGAGCGTTCATATCCAAATGCTTTTCCGCACTCGTTTGGTGGAAAAAATAATCCGGAATCGGTGGGTTCGCGTTTTGCCAACGAAACACGCGATCGCTGCAGAAATGAGAGAAAAAAGATGGAAAAAAGCGATGAATTTGACGCGCGCGCGGCGGTCTTGGGCTCGCGGTTTTTCCTCTTTCTCTTGCTCCTTATTTTCTTGTTAAATACGACATGCGAGGCAAGCACGAGGTACAGAGCTACCGCGATCGATATCGACCGCGGTCAATGTATATAAGTGTATATTTATAATCGTCACCCGAAGGCTAATGGACCGTAAGTGGAGCAACTCGGGAGGGCAATAAGAGATCTCTCGCTTCGGACTTTGAGGGAGACGTGTGATTTACACACACTACACAAAACGCGGACATTCGCAAGAAAGAGAACCTTTACCGTGGGCGAAAACGTATCTCGTCGTTCTCGTGCAGTGCTCGCCGTCTCCGGATTCCTGATACACATTTTTCAACGATATCGTTTGACCGTAATGTCCACGCAAGTTATTCAATTCATTTGCCGTTCGAATTTCCGCGCCGACGAGATTCGCAGACAAACGTAAAGGCGGAAACGATCAAATACACGGAACAAGCCTTCGAGTCATTAAATCGTTAATTAATCGCTTACGATCTCAAGCTCGTGCTCAATTTTCCTACCCAAAATTCGCGCGTACTCGACAGAAACTTATCGAGCGAAAACATAAAATTATTTTTACGAATTTGTTGGATTTTCTGGTTTTAAAAACTCGGGCAATTCCATGAAACTCAGAATCCGTTAGGCAGATACTTAACGAGCCCTTTCATGGTCGCGAACAGCCTGATGAGTATCGGTTTACAAACTTCCACGTCACTGAGTTGGGTCGAATGATTTAAAATCTGACCCTTCGCGATTATAACGGGGCTTAATAAAACGAGCGATTGCGATGCGGACGTTCGAAGCGAACAAAGGCCCCGCGGTAAAAATAATTTAATCTAATTTGCATTTTGGTTTTCCTAATTGAAACTTTTTCCTGCAGTGTGTGCGACGATTCTCGACACCGTTGCGGGACTTCCGCAGCTGGGGACGTACGAAATCGGAAAATTGAATTTTGCAGGTGGTCCCGAATAGAGTTCGGGAATGACGCAGTAGAATGAGATAAAAAATTCCGCGGAGGACAAAACGAAGCGCGAAGTGGCGCGTGTGCTACCGCTGCCAGTCACCCCCCCCCCCCTCCCTCTCTTATTTCACGATATCTGGGGCATTGGGTCACACGAGTGAGTTTCCCGTTTGACCCCGCCGGCTCAGGTCCGACTCCTTGTGCCCCCTCTTTCGCCCCCCCCCCCTTACGACCTTCTGCTGAAAAGCGCTCGATGTATAATCATGAGTTATGGCGATCCGATGAGAAGGATGAAAAAGAGAAAGAGATGATGTGGCGGTGGTGCAAGCAAAAGCGACGTAACGGAACACCTGAGAACGGGGCAACGACGACGAAGCTGCTGCGAGAGAGCAAAAGATCGAGGAATTGAGTAACCGGAGAGGGATGAGCTTAAATATATAAACGGCGACTGCGCACGTTTTCTCGCAGCAATTCTACACTCCAGGATCACTTTACAAGCGGAGAGTCCCTCGGGGACACTGGAGAGAAGCGCGGGCGTCCAAGACACCATAAAGTCATTGACGCAATTGAGAGTTGCACTTTGTGCAAGATGAGATTTCGCTACCGCGCGCGACCAGTCAAGAGAATTCCGTCTGGCCGCTTGGCCTGAACTTCGCCTCAGCCTCATGCACATGAAAGATTCGATACAGCGCTAAAGTCATTGGTATCCCACGGACCCCGTGTACCATTGAGCTAATCCGTCGTCGATATACAAATAGACCTATTCGACGTAGCCGTTTCGTAATACGCCGATAAGTGGCGCAAATGCTATTTTTCTTATAAACACTTACGAAACCCAAACCATGTTATTGTTGCAGTTACTATTTTCTTACTACCGCAGCCTCATTTTTTTTTTAACTCAGTTCAAGTGCATTTCTGAATCCTGTTGGTTTCGCAATAAATTAACAATCCAAGGATCGGCGACCAGGCAAGTGCTGACCAATTTTACCAACAAAAATCTGTTAAAAAAAAAGAATTTTTCTCAACAAAAACTTTCATTTGGAGTGAGAAATTTTGAACCCTCCGATTGGAATTTTTTAAAACGTTGCATTTCGGTAAAAATGCGTTTTTTTAATTTTTTTTTTTTATTGGGGTCTATTTTTTTTTTTTTTTTCATTGAATTATGTCGGAAATGGTTGAATTGAATATTTTTTGTTTAATTACGGACAGAGACCACGAGTGGACTCTGCCGAGAACGTTTTTTTAATTTATTTATTTTTTTTCATTGGGGTATATTTTTTTTTTTTTTCATTGAATTATGGTGGAAACGGTTGAATTGAACATTTCTTGTCTATTTACGGACAGAAACTACGAGTGGTTTCCATTAAATGCAAAAGAATCGGAGACAGAATGTTGTCGCGGGGTCAAAACGACCCAGTGTGTATTCGAAGGGTTTAATGGACCATCAATCGCGATTTGTTAGCACCATCGAGTCAATTCGTTTGTTCATGCACAAACGCTATTGTTGCTCTGAGTTTCGAGTAAGATTTCCTAAAATGATTAATCAATTTAGATTCTTTTTCAATATATTACAAAGTCCATAAACTGTTGCGAATCGATGTTGGGCTACACCGCGTTTATTTCATTTCTCTGCATAGAATTGTGTCTCTATAAAGCTAGTAAAATATATACTCCGTTATCTTCAGTGAACGTGTAAGCAGCACGCGCCTGAATCAGTATATTTCTCTCTCCTCCTCCTCTCTCTGTCTCTCCTGAGAGAGAGAGAGGAAAAATGTGTATATGGACACATCGATATACACAATATACAGACACCGTAAGATCTCTCGTTTTATCGCAACTGCATACCGCGTGCGCTCTGACTCCCGCGCGATTTACGATGCTGCAAAGCCAGACGCATAATTCGCGCGACTGGAAAGAAAGAGATGAGAAGACTGAGCAAAAAAGAAGAAGAATTTAAAAAAAACACAGAGCTGGTATGTTGCACATGCCTGGAGGAGGAATTCACCTTTTAATCTGGCAAGATTGTCATTATGCATGAATTAAATAGCCACAACAATATTCTTTAGTTATTTTCTTATGCATTTTTGTACAGGGCACGAGAGTGATTATCGCTGCGCTGGTCGGGCAGTCACAAGTGCAACAAAGCCACTACCAGATGGCACTGTGCGGCTTTAAAATTAATGCAGTATGCCCCGGATACGCTCGATGGCGTTCCACATCTCGCAGCGTCGAGCCGTGCAATCTGGAGCAAAGGTGAGATCCCTCTCCACCCTTTTATTCAAGAGCCAGAGAAGAACAGAGATAAAACGTATCGTGGGGCCTCGGTGCAACGGAGAAACTCGAGTTAACTGAACCTCTTATGTACATCGCAGTATCTCGTAACTCAACTTGAACAACACGACCATGATTTACCATGCCACGCAATAATGTCTTCGTCCACGTTCCACAGCTCTTCGGACCAAACATCCGTTATAGAAATCCTTTTCCTTAATCGTTAAATATTAGCTCATATCAGAGCTGGAAAAATATTGAAGATTATTGAGATTAATGGGGGTCGTGGAGGGGGAAGGAGTTTCAGTTTGACTGAACGAGCTTCTTCGTCTTTTGCACAGATGTCCATACACTGAAAATTCAATTTTGTCAAAAAACGTCGATATTTTGTTGAATTTTGGGATGATTTCAAAATTTCCGTTATTTCGACAATATTTTCCATTGTAACGGAACTGTCAGCAAAATTTACGATTGGAATGCCAAAAATTTAGTTTCCGAAAAGATTTTCCAGTGTTTTTTGCTGAAATGACAAAATTTTCGTGATTTTTCGAAAAAACTTTTAGTTGAACGTATCCAACAAAATATCGAACTTTTTCAACAAAATTTTCTTTTCAGTGTAATTACGATGATAAAATGATCAATTTTTGCCATTCGAATAGGATATCGGCTCGAAAAATTTGGATGACATTGAAAATTGAACGAATCAATAATAAAATAAAGAAAATTTTCGTTGCATTCCATTAGGTGCATTTTGTATATTGGAAAACTCTTCACGCTCTCGCGTCTTGGCCTGCGGGTGAATGAGACGGAAAAGTTTTACACTGGATGCATTTTATAGCAACGTCCATGTCGATGAATTCTTGCAATCAAGTGCTCCGCTGATAATCAGCCTCATAAAAGCTCCAGTTTGCTCCAAGGACCACAAATAGTAAGTTACAACATGAATCGCATTCGTTGAGTAGGATCAAGTTTGCAGAGCTTGTCCGGCAGTGAATTACCGTTAGGAGAGACGGTCAGGAGAGCGTTTAGCACGATTCTCCTCAAAACGTGCATCTGGTTTTGTATTTTTTTCGCCCTCTCTTGCCCTTGTTTACGAGCCAGGAACTTGATGATTGCGCTTGATATCCGCGATAAGTGGATCATCCTCGTCATCATCGCCCCGCGCGGTACTTTTGCGTTCATTCGCTGCTGCTCCTGCTGCATCGATTTACACGTCCGACTGTTTGGTAGGTCAATGCGCAGGTATATACAGAATCTTACACAATTTACCGTTGATATGAGCATCGAACATGGATTTATAAACGGCGCTGGTCAAGACGTAACGCTCGAATTACTTTGTGTGTTGCAAGTGACTTGGTTGCCCCGCGATGTTCCTCATCCGGGACTCCAAAACGGGTCCCGAGGGCCGGCTAAATGTCCATGGATTTGGGTCTCACTCAACAGTTCAAACTCTCAATACTTGTGTAATCCGTATATACACACATAGAATTAGCACTCGCCCGTTAAAACGGTTACCTCACGCAACGAGGCCTCCGCGAGTATAGCAGCGAAGGAAGTGGAATAAGAAAAAGGCAGGGGGCTCGCATAATCCAATGTAAAGGTATGGGTTTGCTTTTATGGGGAGAGGGAGGTCGAGTGAACATTATTTCGGTGCAAAGAGTCACGACAGCATGACGCGTCACGGGACATCCAAGAAAAATGTACGCCCAGCATATACAGAGGGCGGCAAACAAGAAGAAGAAAAAGGAGGGGACTCTGCGGTCGGGCCTTGCGGAGAAAGTCCCGAAACGCTCTACCGGGTCCAACCGTCCAGAGTCCCGTTACATTTCCTCGCACAACTCGCTCATGGAATTCCAGCCTTCGAACTTTCTTGCCCTTGCTGTGTGTGAACCTCAAACAAATTATTCCGTTGTTTTTCATTCTTCACTGACCCCTTCCTCCTGTATAACTAGGCCAGAAATGATTACACTTGAGAAATTGGAATAATTCATCACTGTTTTTGGCTCTTTCCGGTCACTGGTCAACGACACCAACAGCTGAGTTGAGAGTTTAGAGAGAAAATTCTTCGTTGACGTCTCCAGAGGCGCTGGATCTTATGCAACAAGAATTGATCAAATGGTAATGTGACCTTTACCCAAGATTTAAACTTTGGTGCAGTTGTTGAGGTATCGCGAGCCAACTGGACCAATTTGGTTCGGATGTCGCGCGGTGATCTCTGATCGCCCGCACGTACATAACGGCCGAGCACTTACCGTTACAAATGACGTCTCGATCGGATTCAGCATCGATATCTTCGAATCCCTCTCCATTGATCCGTCTATAAAAATGTTCAAACGTGTATATCGATCTGGGCTTCACGCTCAGCTGTCTTTGCCTGGTCTCCGGTTTGGCCCACACGACTCTCGGCAGCCCTACCAACTCTAACGTTATTCCGTTTTCTTTATTCCTCCAGTTTTCGTCTTTCCACACGCAATTCGTACGATGTATCCTCTCGATAAATAGAGGTTTGCCTGCTGTTACTCGCGCGGTGGCCGTTCTTCTTTCTCGGTCTTGAATTCCGTTAGTTCCGTACAGCATGTTGGGTATGAGTGTGGGCCTCGCGATTCAATATCGTTGTGTGTGTGTGTCCAATGTTCAGCAACACAGAGCGAGACTGTCTCTTTCTCCCGATGATACAACGACCAAGTACAAAGTCGATTACCATACGCTAATGGCCGCGGCGTGCCTCTCTCTACCGCCTCGATCTATCGTTTTGCTTTACCGTTAGATAGCTCCATTATTTTATTACGCAATCGTACGGCCAAGTTGGCTTTTACACCGATACACGTACACCGACACCTCGTTACACTTTTATAAAACTCTCTGTTCGCGATCTCGCTTGTACCATTGTCTTTCTACGCTTTTTCTCTTCTCCCGCTGTATGCCCTGTCGTTTTTTATCTTTTGCTCGAGCGTACATCATTATACCGTAACATTCCTTCGGGTGAGCATACGCCGGTTGATGTTACGAGATTATTTAACGGGCCTCCGCCACGATTATGCCGCTGACCGCAATGAGCGAGAACTGTGGTCAAGAATTCTCGACGTGGGGTGGATCTGCCTCTAAGGTTAAGCCACACGCTCTGCTCCTCTAATTAATCGAATTAGTCGTTGCGCGTCTAGCTGAGACCCTTCGGAGTTTATTGTGGGAATTACTCAATTTTCAAACGTTGATGCCACACTGAATAGAAAACTTTGTTGAAAAAGATCGATATTTTGTTGGGGTTTGTTCAACTAAACGTTTTTTCGAAAAATCACGAAAATTTTGTCATTCCAGCAAAAAACATTCTGGAAAATCTTTGCGGAAAGTAATTTTTTGTCATTCCAATCGTAAATTTTGCTGACAGTTCCGTTACAATGAAATATATTGTCGGCGTAAAGAAAATTTTGAAATCATCCCAAAATTCAACAAAATATCGACGTTTTTTGACAAAATTGAATTTTCAGTGTGGAATGCAACGAAAATTTTCTTTTATTTTATTACTGATTCGTTCAATCTTCAATGTCATCCAAATTTTTCGAGCCGATATGCTATTGGAATGGCAAAAATTGATCATTTTATCATCGTAATTACACTGAAAAGAAAATTTTGTTGAAAAAGTTCGATATTTTGTTGGATATTAAACGTTTTTTTGAAAAATCACGAAAATTTTGTCATTCCAGCAAAAAACATTCTGGAAAATCTTTGCAGAAAGTAATTTTTTGTCATTCCAATCGTAAATTTAGCTGACAGTTCCGTTACAATGAAAAATATTGTCGAAATAAAGAAAATTTTGAAATCATCCCAAAATTCAACAAAATATCGACGTTCTTTGACAAAATTGAATTTTCAGTGAATTTTTTTCCTTTTTTTAAACCTGCGGACTCTGCGATCGTGCGAGGCTCGAGTGACTCGACGAAATGCAATGAATCCCAAGTAGATTCCTTTATGGACGAGCCTTTGAAATGAAAGCGTATTATTTTATCGTACAGAGACAAGAAAAATAGAATTAAAAAAAAAAATTGCTGTGCTTAACGAGTGATGGAAATAATTTTGCAAACATTAGTTCGCCCTCTCTTTTCCACTCTCGTGTGTGCATCATTAAACGTCTCTCAAGGGACCGAAATAAATTGCCTCGCTCTTGGAAGAGAGACTGAGAGAGAACAAGTGCGAACTATGAGACCAAGAGAGTTTTGTCGAGAGATACGACAAAGAGGATTCAAAGAGTCGCGAGGAAAAAGTCGGATGCAGCTTACGTCGCGCTAAGCAAGACTCTCTTCGCGAAATTTTAAACAAGGCTTAGGGTTGTGAATAGATTTGTTTGCAAAAGTGTGAATAAGTGTGTGGGTTTGTCTTTGTGCTCGTGTGTATTTGTATGTCAAGAAGAGATGCAACAGACGGATGGATAAATCACCCCTGTCTCTCACCGTTTTCCCTTACAGAGATTTTTAGATCTCTCTTTCGAACGCGCAGCTTCTCGAGTCTACGCGACGAGGGAGCCAGACAAAAATCGTCCAAAAATTCGCGTACCCCTTGTGCGCGGACGCCCACGGAGAAACCTTTTGCTGCAATTTTCATACTCACTGCTGCTTCGTGAGAAAAACGAAAAATATCGTATGTCGTCGCCTCGTTTCCAAACAAAACAACTCACTTTAACCCTCTTTGTTCGTTAAAAAAGCCTCCCGTTATACGGACAACTCATACGTGTATAAATATAAAGTAATCCTCATCCTCGTTTTGTACTGAGGATACCAACGAGATTTCTCTTTTCAATGTTTTTATGACCTACTTTGCTCATTCATGCTGTACCGTCTTCCCAAATTTATTCTCCCATAATTACCCTCAAAATTCCGATACCAATAACGTGTCCGAGGAGTATAAACTCGATTATTTACATTTCCAATTCATTGTGATCGGAACTTTGACTTTGCTTTGTGAATTTTTATGATTTTTCAATTTTTATTGAGATTCAGAACCAACGAGGCTCGTGAATCAAGAGTTTGTGTCTTAAAAACGAAAATTATTGACTGAAATATCGACGCCAAAACAAATCGTGACGATTGACATTCGCGATAATTTCGTAATGCACAAGTGCATCTGGATTTCATCCCGATTCATGGAATTTCATTAGAATTTTCGGAAAACACATTAACGCATCGGAAATAAATAAAATACCGGTGAATTGTATAAATTAAATATATTTTGATGCACAAAATAATTGCTGCTCAATTAATTTGTCGATTGACTGAAAAAGAGCAGGAAATAAATGATTATTCTCGTTACAATGCAACGCAGAGAAAGAATATATTTATGTATTTATGAACCGCATCTATTTCGCAGCGAACTGGATGCATATGTACATAGTGAAATACGCATTGAACGCGAAACAGAGTGAAAGCCAACAACCTTGATTTAATAATAAAGGTTGCTGCAGCCCCTACGTTCGAGGCGTGTGGGCGAGAGTTGTTAAAAATAGAATCGCAAACGAGCAAGCCACGTTTTATCCTAGCGTGAGTGGCCCAAGTTTACTAATGCACATGTATATGCACATGAATATACGTAAAAGCATAATTCTCCTCTTTTCCCTTCCTTTTTTCCTCGCTTTCACTTCATCCCTCGCGTCGTTGCATGCATATCATGCGCATGCACTTTGAAGACTCGCGATTGCGCTAATTTCGACAACCAACGCATGCAACTGGTTATGCACTCGAGGCAGACCAAAAAAATAATAATTCTAGTTATTTAAAAAATCGAAATATCCGCACGAGACAGAGAAAAATTGCACCAGTCGCGTTTTTGATGTAAGAAAGTTCACGCGAATGCTAATGGTCATTCTACTTGTGATGTCGTATGCAGGTCAGGGTTGCAGTCATTTGCAAACTCACTTCGATCCTCCAGATGACATTTAGTAGATACTTAGCGCCATTAATTCGACCGTGCGAACTCCACAAACTTTTCGAAAAATATTTCATTCCCTTTGATCTTCTCAAACTCGATTCAGCGCCCTCGAGACTTTTTAAATCGAATTATTGCAGAATTTTCACGAATTTCATTCACTATTTTTATTCGAAACAAAAAATCGATGAAAATGTTTCCAAACGCGTTATTTTGATGGTCCAAAATTTCCTCCGAACTTGCGTTCACAAATTCCTCCGTTTTCTACGTTTTTCGAGAAAAAATCATAAACTGAAAAAAAATTCTAAGTAGCGACGAAAAAATTGGGTCCGCCGAATTCAAATGGTTTTGTCGCGTAGCAGGCAAGTGAGTGCTCGGAATTGAAACCGCAAAATTATTCAAAAATTAATGGCCGGGTCAACGCGAGCATGGAACAGCCAAAAACCAAACGGCAAGCCGAGGACCAGGCTGTGCTGAGACATAACGGTTTAGATTTTTGCACGAGCTATGCTCCGAGGCGTGTGAACGTGACCATTAGAAGTGAGTCTGTTGGGATTGAAAAGTCCACGTCTCGTGTATATTATAATACCGTAATTCCTTCTTGTCTCTCGCTTTACTCTTTGGATTTCTCGAGCCACTAGTTTTTTTGGGCTACAGCTGCCCATAAGCAATTCAAACTACACTCGTGTACACACATGGACACGTGTATACATAAAAACGTATGAATACATTGACCAAAATACAGATAGACACGAGCGAGCAGTCCAGAGGAACGACTCGACATTTTCAAATGACGAATCTATCATTCCAATCTTACCATCGTCTGTGCCGTTAGAATTTTCGACCTCGATTTAACCCACTTAATGTTAAGTAGAGTCTCGTCGACGGTGAGATCTAAAAATTCGGTAATTCGGTCATTAAGCAATTACTGACATCGATTTACGAGTTCCAGATTTCGTGCTGCCTATAAAATTATGTGCATCGATTAAAAACCAACAATTTTGCTGAGAATCTTCAGGGGCCAAGACAATTTTCACTATTTTAATGCATTTTTGGTGTAATCGAGTGTTTTTATTTTTATTTTTCCAAAAACTTCGTTTGTGTGTCTCTGAGACTTCGATCGGAGCCTGAAAGTTTGTACGAAACGTGAAATTGTTTTTTTTACAACGAAATTGAGACCGGAACTCGAATTGGGTAAGAAAAAAGTATGAACACGATTCACGTAAGTGTTTGACAATGAATCGTCAATTAACTGCACTCGACAAGCGTCACTCGCGCGTTATGCAATTATACGGCGTTCGTTTTGCTGCGCGAAAACTTTTAATCTCTAATAAGCGTCGTGTGTGAAGAAGTCCGGCTAATCGCGTGCGCCCAGTTCCTGTGCATTGGCCAAACGATCGTTGCATAAAAGCGCGGCTTACGTTCTCGCGTGTATGAAATAAAAACGAGACGGACTTTCGACTATGGACGAAAAAACCAGATTCACAGCTCAACGTTCGCTACAAAGTAGCGAATCTCAATGCGAAAGATTTAAAGGAAACGCTTCTGGCTCGAGAAGCTCGATTTTTTCCACGCAATGATAAAAAAAGAAAACAATTTGCAGCGTTTTTGGTATTTGCACTCAAATTACACAATTTCAACGATTTTTTAATTCAATTTTTGGAAAAACTTCGATTTTCGTAAAATTCGCCAACTTTCCCATTAAATATTTATATAAAAAAAAAATTAGTAAAAAATCTTTTCGTGAATTGTTTAAAAATGCCGCAGATTTCGTAATTTTTTTAGCAATTGCGACAAAATTCTCGGAAAATCGAGGAAAAAAAAATTCACCGTCGCATATTTTTCTCTATGAGGAAGCGGAAGCTGAAAATTAGTGAAAATTCAATTGCATTTTGATTGATTAATTTTTATGATAAAAAATACGAGCGTGAGGAAATTTCTGAGTTGAAAAATTGAGAGAAAAGTAGCAACAATGTAGCTGTCAAAAAAGTTTTACAAAGTTTAAGCGAAGACTCAAGCCAACTATTATGTTTTCCAAGTCTCACTCGTCGAAATGGCAAAAAGTTTGAAAGTTTCTTATACTCGAGTTCTTGGCATGATGTTTATTCGCTGATGACGATTCGCGAGTGTATCTCGCAGTTAGAGCATCGCGCAAAATGGCTTAATAATAAAAGCCCGCGGTGTTGGATTATATCGGAGCAAGTACGAACCGCGAATTCGCGAAATCATGATGCGCCGCTGGAGGGGGAACGTGCGAGGAGCGTTGGGGAGGGCGAGGAGAGGAAAGACATGGCGCAGCGCCGCGATAGTGGGGATGAAGACGCGAGGTGCGCGCCTCGCTCTTGCATCACGAGGGGACGACCTTGTCGGTTGCAGCGGCCGTCGAACTCGATCGGATTTCAGGGTCAAAAAATACGTGACGCGACTATAGGACGGTCGCACGCTTTCGGCGGGTGGCGTATCGTCGCGCGCGGGCGTGTCGAATCACCTCCTAATCGCCCTCCCCCCCACAACATTCGCAATCTCATCGTTCTCTACAGCCTGCCTCAAAACCTGCTTTTTTAACTTTTCTCTGGACGACGAACAAACGCTGAATTTCCGCGAAAAAAAGTCTCTCATTTAAATTTCTGGCGATCTTTCCGATGGTCCAGGGCCAAGACGAAAGAAAAACCGCGCTAGAGACTTTAATTTCTCAAGCTCGAGACTGCGTCAACTTTCGGATCAACCGACACACTCGCGCCATCCGCGAGATTATGGAGCCCAAGGTTTGAGGATGCAGTTGAGCGATAAGAGCGGAAAAGTTTTTCGACCTCTTGCGTCGTAACGAAATCCTTGATTAGCTGAATTTGTCTGCCGGCGCAAAAGGCTCATGCACATTGGACGAGTAACAATAAACGTCGAAGCTCAACTATTTTAATCGATTTCGTAATTATTGACGATTCGTAACGTCATCCAGAGTGCAATATTTTGCATATGCAGACTTGAGTGCATGCAGTTTTTTTTTTTTTTATCGATTGCACAACCAAACGCAATCGGTTCTCAAATTTTGCCTCCCTCCCTCGTCGATCGCACAATAATCCGTCGCATTATATTATTCTGCGTCGCAGTCCACGAGCGAATGCAAATCGCAGCCTCTATTCCTCCTGCAAAATCGTTTATTTAATCTGCATATTTCTCGACTGGGCGGATCTGCCGAATGACAATACGACGATTAAGGGGCCCTGTGTGTGGCTTGAAAAAATTGTTTGTCTCAAAGTTTCGTCGGGCTCGCGACCGAAACAAACAAAACGCAGGACAAACGAAAAAAATCTTATTTTTACGACAACTTTTCACATTCTGTCTCGTCAAGTTTGATCGTTTCTGTCTTGCCTTGACAAACTTCGTCAAATTGACCCGAAAATCCGTTTCGGGGACGTTGAAACTCGATCAAAATGTATTCAAACTTTTCGGGAAAATTATTTGACCCTCAGTGAAGAACTTTCGAAGATTCGTCGGGGTCAAAATGACCCAGAGTGTCAACGAAGGGTCCAGAAACAATTTATTTAACTTCTCTGCTTTGTATCAATTAATTTTGTGTCTTGATTCGATATTTTTACCAATTTATTTCTACATTTCACATTTTTTATTTATGTCGTTCGACGGACGGGCAAACAATAATTATTGTGCAACGTGACGCAATTGGCGTTATCAAAAACGACCGCACGACACTCGGACAATGGCGCCGGGGGAAAAAAGCGCTTGGCTGCATCCCGAAGCACGGGAATGCGATTGGATAAGACGTTCAAAGTCGTGCACACACCCCGATTGCAAATCGTTTTGATATAATATCTAGACGCATTTATATCTATAGTTACTTTATACATAACGAGCATAACAACATAAAACATTTATCGATGCGCTGATACCACGAGATTTAGCAGCAAACTTACAGTGAAAAGTACTCAACGCATGCTATCGTTTATTTTATAAGCAACGCGATGAGAGACCACGACAACGAACAGAGTTCAACGTTCGCTGTTGGCGATGGAATCGATCGCGAGTGTATTCCACGTCATACTAAATCTTCGATTGCAGCGAATTAATTAATGATCGCAAAAATGTTGAGAAAATTCTTGAAATTTTAAATGGTTCTGTTTAAAGTCTCCAAGAGATCGCACTGAAAAGAAAATTTTGTTGAAAAAGATGGATATTTTGTTGGATACGTTAAACTAAACGTTTTTTTCGGAAAATCACGAAAATTTTGTCATTCCAGCAAAAAACATTCTGGAAAATCGTTTTCGGAAAGTAAATTTTTGTCATTCCAATCGTAAATTTTGCTGACAGTTCCGTTACAATGAAAAATATTGTCGAAATAAAGAAAATTTTGAAATCATCCCTAAATATTTAGTTCGCCGTATTCAACAAAATATCGACGTTTTTTGACGAAATTGAATTTTCAATGCGTGTACAATTTTCACTACCATTAAGAAGCTCGTTATTGAACAATTAACATTAATAAATTGAATGCAGTAAAATTTAGTCTCATGCAAACTGGTATAACTTTGGAATAATTCAATATTTTAATTATTAAATATTAAATATTTCAATTATTAAATATTGAATATTTTAATCATTAAACATTAAATATTTTAATTATTAAATATTAAATATTTTTTGTGCTTGTTTAAAAAAATATTCTTAACAAAATGTGAATTTTCTTTAATAACGAGGTTTCTAATTTCCTTATAATTTTTTATTTTAACCCTGAGGGTGGTTAATGGTGATAAAATCATTAAAATTTGGCATTTTCTCACATAAAGTATACACGAGTTCGTGTACAAATTTCCCGACGATTGAGAAGCTGTTTATTGAACAATTAACATTAACAAATTTCATAAATTCTCAACATTCTTAAATAAATGGATTTAAAAATCACTGGCTCGGCCGAAATATCGCGGTACGCTCGTTTTTTTTGGCAACATTAAGAGGAACCATTTTTTGTCGATTAGTGACGCAACAATCGTCCATGAATAATGTTATTCTTCGATTGGTCTCGAAAAAACTTGGATAAACAAGTGTCCTATACCGATATCTGGCAGAGTTGCAAGTTCCACATATTCCGAAAGTCTAAAAATTGATTTTATTAGACGAGAAAGTCGTTTAAAAATAACCAAGTTTTTCTCTCTCGTCATTGAAGGAAAATTTATTTTTCTTTTCCATCTCTGACGTATGCAAAAAAAAAAAAACTGAAATACAGTCACGTGGAGAATCTTTGTGTGTTCTTGAGTCATGAGCACTTGTTACTCCTCGTTTCTTACGCGAATGAATAAATTAACGGATTTACCGTATCACACCAGCCCAACGTTTGTAGGAGAAAAAAAAGCAACGAAGGCCTTCGAGACTACACGTTAGTCAATTACAGTTAGCCTCTCTCGTTACGCTATAGATATCTTTTGTACTATTCACTATATACATATTCCTAATTAACGATTTAGTAATAAATTAAAAGCTCCAGCCGAGCGTTAAATTACGTAAGTGTGGCTCACGCTGAATCATTTGCATATCACTAACTGGCACTTCTAATACATGTAACTTTACAACTCCCAGTCGCGTTTACAATTCACTACCTGCGTGTCATTATCAGCCCGATTTATTTTTTCCTTCGCCGTAGTTTCCTTTTTTGTAACACTTTTCTTCATTACGTTCATTTATCCGTTTAATTTGTTTAATCGTAAAAATTGATCGATCTATTTGTATTTTCATATTCACAAACTAATTTATTCGAGGAAAACAAAAAGCTCGGGTCGATTTTTAATCGTTTTTTGGCAATAAAAAAAAAATTTAATGAGATTTCAACCACGAAATCTATTTTGGATCGTTTTTTTAGATTCAAATTTCTTTTTTGAGCCACGATAAAAATTTTCCGTTTTTTTACCCTTCGGTACGTTCTATAGATGCTTGAAAATCGATCAACTTTATAAACCCTTCGTATATACGTTTCTGGTATAAATAAATCTCAGGAGCAGCTGTGACGTCGATCGGTAAACCGAACTTACGACACTCGTCGTCGATACGCGTCAGAGTCGATATTCTTCTTTCTCTTTTGCCCTGTTTTTTCAACAGTTAATCAGCATTAAATGCTCATGAAGGATCCAGCGATTCTCGTTTATCAATGGCTCGACTGTGAGAATGTTAAATCATGCCCAAGCGAGCTTTTCATGTTAAAAAAATTCCAACTGGACAATTGAACTTGATAATCGATATTTTCGGATTATGCAGCCCGAAGAGCGTTCGAAAGTTAAGCCAAAAGTGATGCAACCGAGGCAATCGAAGTGTAGGAGTTTGCTCATAAAACCTGTCGCGTTTTGTTTGACCCTCTCGCATCCCTCGCATGAGAGCTCGATTCTATATTTATAAAACGACGAGTGCGAGCAGGCGTGAAGAATGCGAATGCAATATTATTAGTTCGGAAATCTGAAAGTGGTTGAAAATAAACGTCCCTTGTACAGTTTGTGTCCAATAATAGAAAATCTCTGTAAATGGACAAAAAGGAAACGAGAAATCTTGCAAATCTGTGCAATTCCTGCAAACAACTTGAATGGACATTAATTTCGTTGCAATTATCAATTTTTTCGGTATTCCCAAAAAAAAAAACGTCAAGGAGGCTGAAAATATCGATGTTCGCAGTGACCGAATCGGTACACTGAAAATTCAATTTAGTCAAAAAACGTCGATATTTTGTTGAATACGGCCAACTAAATATTTTGTGATGATTTCAAAATTTTCGTTATTTCGGCAATATTTTTCATTGTAACGGAACTGTCAGCTAAATTTACGATCGGAATGACAAAAATTTACTATCCGAAAAGATTTTCCAGAATGTTTTTTGCTGGAGTGACAAAATTTTCGTGATTTTTCGAATAAACGTTTAGTTTAACGTATCCAACAAAATATCCATCTTTTTCAACAAAATTTTCTTTTCAGTGTAAATGGTTACGTACAGAAATGATGTCGAATGTCATTAGCGAGATCGTGACCTGCGATAAAGGAACAAAACGCGTATATAAATTTGATTTTTTAATGCGAATCATGCGTGTGCGTCACGTCTGGATACAAAAACAGCCGAAAGTTATTCGAATCAACAAAATCAACAGAGAGCAACGAAAATAAATGAGGGGCAAAAAAATAAGATGCAAAAAATAAGGACGTGCATTATGTATTCGAACCTACCTCACTAAACGAGTTGTTGTTCCCGACGTGTATGGGCAGAGCGTCTCGTCCACGACAAAGTTCAACGAGTAAATGTTATTTTTATTTTATTCCTGCGATACACCAAAACCCGTGGCCTGATCGAAACAAAATGGCCGATCACATGCTCAACGGAATTTATAATACGTTTATATTTATTTATAAAGCAAATTGATGCAGTCGAGAGATAAAATCGCGCGCGTCTCAAGGATTATTCGCGATGTCATTCTCCTCCGCAATAACATCACCACGACGCGAGAATTATCGCGTAATAATAACAACAACAATAACAACAAAATGCATTTACCAGGGAGAAGTCAAAAAATAAATAAAATCGAAAAAAATTGCTCGCGTATCGCGGAAAGAGGAGAAAAACAAGTCTCGCGTAACGTTTGTCTCTTTCCTCTTGCAATTTTGCCTCATTTCGAGCGATACAAGAAAAACGAGACCAAGAATGAGGGACAAAGAGAAAGATCAACTTCGAGCACTCGACCCTCTCGTGATACTAATTAATAATCATAATTATTCCCCTTTCTTCGCCTTTTGCTTCCCGACCGAGCATAATTTTCGTTCGGATCGTCGTCATTATTAATACGAGGAATAATTAATAATCAAACTGCGCGCTGCTTGTTAAACGTCGTGCGAAAAGGATTCGCCAGCAGATTCCCAGGACTTTGGCACGTATTTTTCTTCCTATACTCGCGTATCATTCCGTCTCGCCTGATTCGAATGATGTAACCGACTAAATTCGAAGGCCTGACCTAACTTAACAACCGCCAGACGAGACTTTTTTTCTCGCTCCTTCATTCTTACGTCTTTGTTTGTTATTTCACGATTCTGAATGACACCTTGCCTGCTCGAGACGACGGGGAATTTGTGCAACTCGCTTTGCTTGCATACCTTCGCTGTATCTATATATCACGCGGAATTGGATAAATAAAAATTTAGCAGCCTCGTTTAGGCCGCTGCAAAAAAAAATTTGCTGCTCTCTCATTTCTTCTGGTCTGGCTTTTTACGAAATTATGACTCACTGATTGCACAGATCGATCAATTAATCAAGAAATCTCGTCCAAAGCCAAGTCTGACCCTCTTTTTTCCTACATAATTCAAAAATTCCGCACTGAAAATAAAATTTTATCGAAAAAGATCAAGATTTCGTTGGATACGTTAAACGAAACGTTTTTTTCGAAAAATCACGAAAATTTTGTCATTCCAGCAAAAAACATTCTGGAAAATCTTTTCGGAAAGTAAATTTTTGTCATTCCAATCGTAAATTTTGCTGACAGTTCCGTTACAATGGAAAATATTGTCGAAATAACGAAAATTTTGAAATCATCCCAAAATTCAACAAAATATCGACGTTTTTTGACAAAATTGAATTTTCAGTGTGTGTTTTGAACGAATCGATCAATTTTCATGGCTGAATTACTCCAGATTTTGAAAAAACAACTAAAGTCTCGAGAAAGAAAAAGAAAAACCTTGCGACAGAGACTTTTCTTCGTGCCAGTAGTTGCGACCAGCCCAACCAGGGATTATGCAGCCAAATGACATTTTCTCTCGAGACGTGAGAGATTGTTGACTTGTCTGTAGTACGTCTGGGTTCTTTCGGTGTTGTTTTCCTGTTGTCGCGGCAAAGATGACGCATTTTACGCTCGAATTCATGGGCGAGGAATAATTTAGCCAGGAAATCGTCGTATGGCCCGAAGGGGGGGGGGGGGGGATCATGAGATATCACGTACGAGTCTAAGAACAAATAAAAATGAATGAAAAATAAGAAGAAGCCGCTAAAATAAGTCTGTAAGAAAGATAAATGTCACTTGAAACAACAAACCAACTTTATTTTACGTCCGATACGATTATTTTATTTACTCTCTCGGCATTGGTGAATTTTTTCACTCCATTACGTTACGTAATTTTTTAGATTCATATCAAATCCCGCAATTCTGCAAAAAAAAACTATTCAACGAACAAAAAAACGTTGTAAAAAATGAATTTAAATTCAGTTCATTTTAAAAAATGGGATTTCATAACCGAGCGGATGATTTTTCATGGGCGGAAAATAAAATCTTTTCTGCGATGTTTTTACAACTTGAATGACGCACTTTCAAAATATCATTCAAAATATCTCGACGGCGATATTTTTCTGGAAAGTTTGACGTTGTCCGAAAATTGTCTAATTAAGAATTTAATTACAACCGAATGGGATGCTGGAACGATTAAAGTCTCGATTTTCCTTCCCATTGGGCAGAAAAATTAATTTTCGTTGTAGGAAACGCAGACGACGTCGAAAGAGTTTAACAATAAACCGGAAACGAGAGAAATTGATGAATTTCGCAAATTTGGTACTTTACGAATGTTCGATCGAGCCTGAACCGTTTTTTCCTACTTCAGATGCATTTTTATTTTTGTTCTATACAATGACAATGAGTGACGAATAATAAAATTGATATTTTTAATGGATTTTATGAAATATGTCAAAATTTGACGTTCTACTCGTGTTCGCGATTCCTCCCATCGCAGCCCTTAAATTTTAAGGGCTTTTGCGAGAAATTTTCGCTACCAAAGTGACAAAAGAGTCACTGCGTTCGCTAATGAAGAAATTTCAAGCTTTCGAACGAATCTGGCGACAAATCTGGGTCGTCGGTGAATGCATTTTGACGATGCACTCGAGAATTCTCGATGATAATGCATTTTACATCGCTTACGATAACTCGAATGCGACGCAGAGGCCACGATTGAATAAGACAAAGACTAATTAACTAATAATCACAGATATTTCCAAAGGTCGACGTATCAATGATTCACTTTGCTTTTCAAATATTCGGATCTCTCATAATTATCGAAAAATCCACTAAACCGATTTCGTCTAAATTAACTTCAGCATCCCAAATTTTTGTTGCTCATTGAATCGCTCAAGCCATTCAGAAATTTGCTTGTGGAATTGTAATTCAGTAAAAAAATTATTTCCTTATTTAAACGCGAATTTTCGCCAATTTTCTACAGCGAAAATGGTCGATGCAAATTTATTTAGGCAAATTGTGTCAAATTTTGATCGAAAAATATGAATAATTAAGCGAATGACAGAAAATTACGATTATGCTCCAATTTAAATAAATTTGATTGTGCAATCTCGTCTTGTTTTTCAGGCTTATTAATAACGATAATAATTAATTCTCTAGGAAAGATTTTTTTGCTGTTTTGATATTGCTTAGTAATAAAATAAATAAATCGAAGATGCTGATGAAATTGTTTTATGAATATTTGATCGTAACAATATCCTTAATGGAAATGCAATCGCCTGCAGTGGAAATGTGATGAATAAATGTTGAATATCTGAATATTTCATCATCTGGAATGAACTGATTTCCTAGTACACACAGGATCATCCATTAAGAATACATCGACAGCTCGTTGAACGGTCTTGCAGAAGTTACATAATTGTATAGTTTCAACCGCAGCGTAACTCGATCACGTGCATCGTGCAATGCAGAATACACGGCGTTAATTACTGACACAAGTATTTTGCATTAGAAAATGCATAATCTATTTACAATCCAGAGAGACTGTGAACTCGTTCCGCAACGAAATGCGAGAGAAAGGTCGAATCGCATATTTTTGCCCAATTCCAAATTAGCTCGCGACCAAAATCTCATTATAATTTCGAAAATCGAATTTTCACACTATCCAGAAGAATTAATTCAATTTCTCCGAGAATTTTCGAAAAAAAATCGTTCTGAATCGATCAAAAAAAATTGTGGACGAAAAAATGATCGAAATCGATAAAAAAACTAATTAAATAAACGGGACAATCAAAATAATAACGAACCCTGCGTCACCTTTCCCTGCTCGAGTCTATTTAACGAACGAACCGAGCAAACCTAAATGCATCTAAAAAAAGTGACTTTTTTTCGTCACACCGGATAAACAGGTACTTAGTTTTGTGTAACGTGGAATGATAATGCGTTATGACATATCTCGTTGAAACTGTTGACGAGCCAGTCGTTACACACTGAGACCTCGAAAACGAGTCCCGACTAATCGTTCGTGCGACGAGAGTTACACAATCCCCCTTTTTGCGTTTTATTGTAATTATACAATGCACGCATTATACAATAAGTTTCAACGGCGAGATTTGAATCGACCGCTAGTAGGACACGTGATTCTTATAAACGATGGGAAATAATCGAGAGTCACGTGTCAGGGCGCACGAGTCCCGTTCCTTACATTTTGTCGACCCCTTTACTCGAATTTTTCGTTTACTTGAACGTTTACTTGAAATGTAAACGTTCTGAATGATTTTGATTGAAACTCAATGAATCGAATTGGATTACAAATAAAAGATCAAATTAATTGCATTTTAATCAAACTTATCAAATAACTTTTCATTTGAACTTTCGATATCGACACGTTGCTGCCCCGAGAGGGTTATAAAATTCTCAATGTACCAATACCCGATACATTTATTATAGATACATGCAAGCACGACACTGTGATCGAGTCGTCTCATGGTTCGAGGTTTTCTTGCTCTCTTGGCCCACTTTGAGCGCTCAGGCCCAGACAATCGTGTTATTTTGCCCTTGTCTCTCTCTCTCTCCCCCTTTTTCCATGTCTCGTGTGTACGTTCGCGTAATACACGTACATAATATGCGAGCTCTTACATGTGTATTCACATCCGGTTGGGATCGAGTTTCACTCGGAAAATTTTATATGCGGAATACATTTCAAAGGTTTAAATCTCAGGAAACGAATTTTTCCGAACTTTCACGTAAAATGGCCAAATAATCAATAAAAATCGAGCCAAAAATTAAATTTCCAATTTTTTAACGAATTTCCGAATCGATTGCGATTATTATTTCGATGTCGGATAAAAAACGGTAAAATTATTCATTCGCATTGCAATTTTGCGTGATCATTACGTGGCAACAAACGATACAAATCTTTCCTACGAAGAAGAGACCTTCGAATGCTGTCCTCCCGTGTTTTCTCCTTGTCTTTTGCAGCCTACGTCGAGAGTTACAAGAATTACGTGTCGCGAAGCGTATTACATACGGTATAAAGCAAGTAGTCGCGTATTTTATTCGATCGAGTCTTGTCAGAGGCGAGGGCTGCTCCACCAGTTGCTCCAGAAACCTACTTCGAGCGTTTGAGAAGCAGGCGCGAATGCGTTTCCAACGTCCTCTCCTGATGCTTGTGCATTATATCGCGGGCATGCGGTTTTGTGAACGCAAAAGCGTTTCCGCAGCCTCGCTGCAATCTTTTTCAGTTTCTGGGCTATCGAGTCCCGCTATTACGTCAAGATCGCGCCCGAGTTACGCGACGCTGGAAGAACCAGACGATTTACACACATCCACGCGCTTTCTTGGTCGGAAATAGTGGTTAGACTCGTAAATACATCGAGACACGGATAAAAATGTATCAGTGAACGAGGCAATGAGAACGAGGATGTCTGAATGGTCGGCTTGAAAAAATGGGTCACGGGGTGTCTCGTGACAATGTCGGCTTAAGAAATTAATTAAAATCTCGATGAATCTCGTAGCCACAGATTTTTTCGAATTCTTCAGTCTGCCGAATGAATAAATTTTTGCTCACGAACGCAATTTCGACGTGTGCGCGACATGCACCTGGCAAAACAAACGCAACACGTTAATGCATCAAAACCGGAAACGTGAGTGGCAAATCCTCCCGCGTATTTTTTCGGTAGAAACAAAATTTCCGTAAGAAATCAAGAAAATTGAGTCTTTTCGCCCAAAGATTTTAGTCAATACTGATGCAGAGTCTGTGGAATTGGAGCGGCGGAGCGAGAAACGCGAGAGAATAAAAAAGGGATCAGAGGAAAGGTGATGCTGCGATAGTTTTGTACCGTTGCTCGCGCAACAGAACGCAAAGATTCGCCTCCTCCTTCGGTATACGTGTCCTTTCAAGCGAAATGATACTCGTACGTAACACGTGGACGTCTCGAAACAGAGACCGCAGCCATAAATGTGGTACACAAAACGGTACAAGCTCTTTGGGGTCCAGTCGCTTTTCTCAACAGCTCCATGTTCTCCTGCGGTCATTCGCGACGGTCCTCACAGAGTCACGCTGCAATAACGAGTATCGATCTGCAATTTAATACCCAATCGAAATCATTGATTCTCATTTCTTATAATCACACAATTCTCACGAATTAATTTCTTGGACTTGCATCGCTGACAAAAGTTCGCGAGAACCACAAAATTTTTGATTTGCTATTCAAAAGAAATTGCGAAACGTTTTTGGCTTCAAATTACCATCGAAATTCGGAGACAAAGCGAAAAAGTTCGTAAGAGAGAAAAACAACGATGAAGATTTTTCTTCACAACTTTGCAGCCTGTATTCTCCGAGTGCGACATCCAAGACTCGTTAGGAATATCATTTTTGACTTACGTAATATCGAAGGCTGTGTAACTGAGAAATAATACGCGCGGAGGACGTACGCGCGAGGCAACAATGATCACGTAAGTGGTGTGGAGAACGGACGAGGACGAGTCATCGAATCGACATACCATCTCATTGTTTCGTGAGAGAACTCGAGAAGATGAAAAAATAAAGAAAAATCATTTCAACAACGAGAAAATGTGAGATTTCTCATTGAGAATGTTCCGTTGCTGTTTTATGAAACTTTGTAAAGTTATTCTCGCCTTTTCAACGTACCTTTGGCTTGGGGAATGAATTCTTTGAGCTTTGGATCTTGGCGAAATTTTGCTAATCAACTATTTTGCTAAAATCGATATAAATGCGAAATTTTCTATTAAATTTGAATTTTCTACGATTTTTTTACCTTTCGATTGGTCGTTGATCGAAGTAAATCCAGAGAAATCTCAACATTGACGATTTTGGTCGACCGTTTCGGGAATTTCTCTGTTTCTCAGAGTCTCCTGACGTCAGAGGGATGAAATTATAATCGACTGCCGCAGAAACTATTGCTTTGCCGTAGGTCAAGACGACCCCAAGTCACTTGGAATGCCGCGCCCTTGCTCCCTTCGTTTTCCCGTTTCCCAATCGTTCTACCGCATTTTTGACCAATTTTTTTACTTCAACCGAAATTGCTCAAGGCTCACGTGATTCTGCATGAAAAAACGAAAAGAATGAGCCCAACTTGAAAGCTTTTCGTTGAATTTTACCGCAAATATGAATTTTTCAAAATTCAAAAAAAAAAACTGTTTTAGGGTCAAAGATGCGTCTGATTTTTTAGTGCAGAATCGTTGGCTGTTACATGAGTGTTTCATTGTTGAAAAAATAACTTTTGTATAGCGTTTTGGATGAATAATTTAGCGAAAAGTATGAATAGGAGAAAATATCGTGACGCAATGCATCCAAGAGAATATGGTGACGCAAGATGGAGGATCTAGGGGTTGAAATACAAATTGAATCGCTCGCACACGAGACAAAACGAAGGTTTTCGAGGTGGATGACATGAAACGCGAAGACAGCTCGTCTGCCATGAGGATTGACACTTGCGTCAAACATCCAGATGAACGTTGGTCCTGCGGACGAGTCTTGCGTTGGAAAACGTGCTCAGGATCGCAGAGCTCGTATACATGCTTCATTACGTGGATGGAGCATGTATATACAATCGCTATCGAGTACTCGTCGCCAGTGACGCATCTTGCGACCAATATTTCCATGCTTAATGGGCTCGTGATCAAATTTATTCCTTTGTTTTATATCGCCAATGTCCTCACGTTGTAAAAACGTTGCGTTGAACTCACGGCAGAAAAGTTTATCAATTAAAACGTCAAATCTTTGGAGACGATGTCTCGAGATCGAGAAAAAATGTTCCAGCAATTTAGATTTTTTTCTCATACGATTCTCGACATTCAAGGACTTGCTCGGTCCATTATTGGATGCTTTACGCGCACTCACCTTGAGAGATTGCTTTGTGAACTTGCGTATTTGCTTATAAACGCTCCGTCCTATCGAATCCGATACACAAGTGCGCTATTACGGATGCAACACGTAGAGCTGCGGTGCATGTATCTGCACGGGGTAAACGAGGTCGAGAGTTAGGTAATGAGCCAAATTATAGGTTGCCGCGTGCTCTACAAAATCAACTGGATGCCAGTTCAAGAATCATGGCCACGCATGCAGGACTTGGATAATCATTTTCTTATGTTTTATTCAAAAAATTATGGAGCCGAGTACAAAAAACGAGGGAAATTGATCGATTTTTACAGGCTACGCGATCCAACTTTTATTTGGAACGATTTTTTTTATAGAAACGGATTTTCTCCAGCGTCAATTGGAGGAAAAAATTGGAACGAATTGAAAAATGATTCTCTGAACACTGAAAAGAAAATTTTATTCAAAAAGATCGACTACTAAACGTTTTTTCGAAAAATCACGAAAATTTTGTCATACCAGCAAAAAACATTCTGGAAAATCTTTTCGGAAAGTAAATTTTTGTCACTCCGATCGTTAATTTTGCTGACAGTCCCGTTACAATGAAAAATATTGTCGAGATAACGAAAATTTTGGACAAAATTGAATTTTCAGGCAACAAAATGATCGAATTTTATCTAAAAACTTGCGTTTTCAGTTGACGTGGCAGGGTTCGAGTTCATTGCGGTTGGTCACGCTTCGTGTAAAATTAGTCTAGATGAAACGAGACTCAAATTTTTGCGATATCGATCTCAGGAAGTTCATCATTTTGAATAAAAATCGTCGAAATTCGATCGCATTCGCACGCTGAGCTTTGAATCGACAAAAAATCTGCTTGAAATCTAATTATTCTTGATTGATTAGTCGTTTCGTAAGAAATTAATTGACATTGTCATTTTTTTATTCCGGATTTCACTTACGCCGTCGATTAATATGCGAGACATAAATGTCAGTAAATCTCGTGTATATTTATCGAGTTACGTAAAAATTATTCTCGACAATTGTATCGACGACAAATTAAATAAAAATATTTATTTACAAAGTTCCGTCTTACCGTTATTTTTATTTAAATAATAAAAACCATCAGGTGAGCTAATAAAAAATTTACATTCGATGAAAAAAACAACGACAATTGTTTTTTCATGGCGTCGATTTCGGATTCAATACTTTAAATGCAATCAAACGTTCCTTGAAAAATTATGAGCTCGTTACAGAGTGAGAATTTGGATTGATTATGCAAATTTCGACTAAATTTATCCGTTGTTTGAAAAAAAAAAAAAAATTGATATCGATCATTCTTCGCGATAATTTACATTCGGGATTGCAAATTTCGTTACCTCCAGCGTCTTGAAATTTTATTTTTACTCATATCAATGCAGCAGTCGAAAACGCAAATATTTGATAACGAAAAAAACAGCAAAATGTATTATTGAATTTCTTTGAAAATATATTTGAGCTCAATTTTTCTGTTACCGTGTTCACGTCACAATTTTATTATTACAAGCGGAAATTTTGCTGCACGATATTATGTTCAATGAGCAAACTGAACTGTGAACACATTTTTATAAACAGCTATTGATTCAAACAGAATTAAATGCTCCTTATCCGCTTCAGCGAGCTGGAGATTACAGGGAAAAAACACAGCACGTAATACTCGATAAATTTTTATTCACCGAGTTTTTTCATTCAATTTTTCTCAGAGACGAATTTTCGAAATGAATTTATTCCTACGCAAAAAGTCTTTGAGGAAAACTCAAAAATTTCGATTTTTTAAACTCGAATTTTGAGTTTTGTGAGTTTTTTTTGCCAATCGTCGAGAAATCGGAATTTTCATGATCGATATGAATTTCGTAACAAATTAATAAGAACAAATCCGTTTGACGTTTGCAAATACACTGAAAAGAAAATTTTGTTGAAAAAAATCGATATTTTGTTGGATACGTTAAACTAAACGTTTGTTTCGAAAAATCACGAAAATTTTGTCATTCCAGCAAAAAACATTCTGGAAAATCGTTTTCGGAAAGTAAATTTTTGTCATTCCAATCGTAAATTTAGCTGACAGTTCCGTTGCAATGAAAAATATTGTCGAAATAACGAAAATTTTGGAATCATCTCAAAATATTTAGTTGGCCGTATTCAACAAAATATCGACGTTTTTTGACAAAATTGAATTTTCAGTGTACGCGGCGACGATGTATTGCGCACAGATCGAGTGCTCGCTCACTTTATTAGCACGAGAAGCTTTCATAAGCATGCCAACAACAGCGTTTGATCGTATACGTTAGCGATGCCTATTATGTCACAACGAGGCACGAGCACTCTTATACACACATTTACACCGCTTAGGTGTGCAATTGATAGTAGCGTCGAGGTAGGCCGTGAACCCAACAAACAACCGCGAATACCGCACGTTGCACAGCCGCACGTGACTCGATCTACGGCTTTATTCTATCTCCACACAATACACACAATACACCGAGATACATTTCAAGTTAAATCTTTTTTTATCCTACTATTCTCGAGCATATTGTTGCTTTCATCTCGATTTGTCTCATTTTAGAAACGTCATTTAAATCGTTCGTCATATATAAAAAAAAAATTTCATTTCACGTTTCAATCGTTTCGCTTTTTACACTTTTTTACACTTTTTTCCCAACCACCAAATTATCGTTTGAACACACGATGGTACGGAAATAAATTTCAAAATCTTCCACTCGCTTACTCAGACTTTCGTACCAATTATTCCGAAGCTAAGAAATTTCGGGTGTCATCATTACGTGGCCCTCGAAGACGTCGAGCAAAAACCATATTTACCTTTTCAAATTCCTTGTTTTCGACACGTATTTTCAAACGTTTGCCTGGCGAAGGAGAGAAACGAAAACACGACAGCACTCGTTCGAATCTTTGTTTCCAATTCGAACCAATTCTATTAACGATTTGTCCGTAAATATTGATAATTAAAATAATCAAAAAGTCTTGACGGAGTTTTAAATTCAATTAATACTCGAATCTTTTATTTATTCATGTCACTAGTACATTTTAAAATTATTATTGGCCTAATTATCATCAACTTGGAAAAAATCATTAATTTTTATCATTTCATCGTAATTAGGCAACACATTCATAAATTTTTGGGATCACAAAATAAATAGTTGATAGAAAAATTTCTTATAATTATCGTAGAAATGGTTTTCGGTGCCAGCACGCGAATTTTTATATAATTTCATTATTTAAAATAAATTAACGTAACAAGTGTGAAAATAAATGATTAAAAATTATCAAAATGGTCAGATTTTTGGTAGATTTTGCATGAATTCTCAAGTCGGATCAATGTCGAGCTGTACGGCCAGGTTTTACGGGCTCGCACTCGTAGCAATCGCCGCTGCTTCCACAGCATGATTCATCGCTCGACGACGCGTACTCTGAAAAGATGATTTTTCGATTTGGATTTGGCAAAAAATAAATGGCGAAAGATTTGGCCGAAAATTATGAAATTTCTGAGTGAATTACGAAGAATTGAGAAAAATTTAGAAAAATCAAACTAACTCGGACGACGAGCGTGTTTCTTGCTCTTTTTTCCTCTGTTCGCAGCTCTCGAGACCTTTGGACTGTGCACTTTTTTGTGTTTTCCTCCGCGTTTTCTCTGAGGCACGCATTCGCATTCCCAACAGTCCGAGCAATCGCTGTCCGAACAATCGCAATCCGAGCTCTCGCTGTCAGACGAATCGGTCACAGTGCACGACGATGATTCCGAAAACGATGAGGACGAAGTCGATGATGAGGACGAACTTTCCGCGCAGCATTTATTTTTGCTTTTGCGTTTCTTATTCGTCGCCCGAGATTTCGTCGGAGCCATTGTATCGATCTAGAGAATTTAAAAAAAAATCACAACGGTCGTTACGATCGTGTCTAATTATTAAGGGGCGACGGCAGTGCGAAATTTTCCGAGGAAATGAAATTTCCACTTCGAATTAGACTCGTGAAAAATTCACGAAACGTTCAGAGACTCGTTCGAGATAATTTAACGGACGAAATTAGAATTTTCATCATTTTCAAATCCAAATTTCGATTTTCTCACCTGCTGCTATTTTCCCAGCGATTCGCGATGAATATTCAGGAATTCAA
Source organism: Diadegma fenestrale (assembly GCA_037043255.1). NCBI lineage: Eukaryota > Metazoa > Arthropoda > Insecta > Hymenoptera > Ichneumonidae > Diadegma > Diadegma fenestrale. The sequence goes on from CM073317.1 coordinate 15,273,971, forward strand.
AGATTTTTGGATAAAATTTCTTGAACCGATGTGGCAAATCGCGAAATAAAAATGCGCGAAAAATAGTTGAAAAATGATTCGCCGCATGAAAAAATATTCTTCTCCAAGAAATTCACTGCCAACTTTGTCGCGAGTGCTCTTTCGAATAACGAATTCTAAACTGAAAGCGAGTCTCGAAAAATTTTGATCCATTGCCTCGACGGAGCTGTGTTCACGCGGAAGGATCAGTGGCGCTTTTGTCGTGGCTGCTGAGGGCAAGCGATCGATTGGAATGAGACGTTTATTATTGGACGAATGATTTTCCGCGGGTATATAAACGTGACATTAACCGGCAAAGCCTCGTGCTCAACGTTTGGCACAATAAATCGTGAATTATTGACAAAAAGTGAAAGATTATTTGATCAAATGATAATGAAATTATAATTAAACAATGAGGAATTCGGAGGGATAGCGAGTCACGAGGATTGATTTATATTGTTGTAGCGATTGAACAGAAAGGTTTGATTTTTCCGATGGAAAATAAAAGGGAACAATTGATCGAGTAACGATCAATCGATCGGGTATAAATTCGAATGCAATGTTGCATAATTTCCCGTCGTTGTAAATTGCACACTATAACAGGCTTGAACGCTTTTGTAACGTCTGTATAATCGTTCATTGATCCCTCAGTATCGATGACCCCGTTGAATTTAATTTTGCAATGAGCGCGAAATAGAGAATGGGCGTTAACTGCTGCTCTCGGTGCACTAAACACACATGCATTTCCGTACGTATTCGGACACACATAGACACACAGATTGCTCGCGGGTGGTGGCAAAGTTGTGCCACATTTTACGTCGTCAAACACGCCGCATAACGCCTCAGACTAGCACCAACACTCGAGCCAATGCCGAGTCGTCGTCGTGTCCATTATGCAATCCGTTAACATTCACGCAATTCAGATGCAATCGCCGCAAACGAGGCTAGTCTCTATCCTGGGAAATCCGGAATAGTGCATGCAATCAATCCATTTCATACGCGATTATTGTACCAACATTTACGTCTATATTAAAATAAAATGACGTGAATATTTGTTGCTCACTAAAATTCACCATTTTGATTTTTCGCGATGTCGAAATTCCGTTTTTTATTGAGTAGAGCTCGAGATTTTTATTCAATATTTGGGCAGGACGAGAAAAACGATTTTTTTCAAGGATGAAAAACAAAAATCGTTATGGTTTTCGAAATTGAGCAAAAAATTGATAGAAAATTTTTATTTCGTTGGATCCGAACGTTGCGAACTCCAGTATCATGATTTTTTAACATTTATCAAAATCATTGAATCCTTCGATCGATAATTACAGACGAAAATCAGTTTAAGGACTTACTCGCTGCTTATTTTTTATTTTCAATTCGAAATTATCAAAATATCGTTAATGAGTATAATTAGTACAAATTTTCCAGATATTTCGACAAACAAATTACGTCGTTTGATATTATTTTATCATTGAATATTTTTGCCATTCCGGAGCATCGATCGCGGCGATCGAAACAGCCGAAAAAACAAGGAGAACTGCACGTGTTTACCAAATTTCCGTGCACTCGACGCATCTGCTTTTTTATAAAACGATTGCTGTTTTTTGAGAGAGCAGCAGATATAAAAATATCGTCGATTCTTGCACTTGTTATGACACACATGCATTGCCTTAACAATCAATCGGTTTATGTCATTTATTATGCGAACGTTGGAGAGATACAAAATGTATATAATATCGAGTATATTGCAGAGTGTGTACGTGATCGTGCACGCGGTATAATGTACATTGTCGATAATGCACGTGCCATGATGAATAATGTGCTCTCGCACCCGCAACAACGTGATATCGGCCTCGATCCCCACGACTTTACTTACGTAAAGTATCTTTGCTTGCTATATATTCGCATAATGGGCATCCAGAGATCGTGAGTGAAGAAAAGTCTCTTTTAATCGTATCACGAACGAGCTGCATCTCGTACGGAATTTCATTGATCCCTGAATAACAAAAAGCTTTTGATCAACGCGATTCCCAACGTTGGTTGAGGTCGCGAATGCCCTTTTGTTTATTAGCCGCCACGATAACTATCCAGAGATAAATATTATGAATATAAACGTGGATCGTTGATAAAATGCATTCGATAAAGGATTGCGATTGACAGAAATTATCTGCTAAAGTCTCTGCATGCCCTCGAGGATGAAATTATTACGAGGAGTTATTTGTCGATGATCGAAAGCTAATAATCGCGTTATTATTGTCAGGCTACCCTCGTCCCGGAATGATTTTAATTTCTAATGCAATTGCATAATAAAATGAGGACGTTGAATCGCAAATCGTAAATAATAAAATAAAATTCTGAAATTTTGGTAAAGTATTTAATAGGTCGTGGAAAAATTTGACGACGATTAAGCAGCTCGTTACTGAACGATTAACATTGAAAAATTATCCTGAATTCTCAATTTTTTAATATCTCTGCATATTTATTAATATTTTTAGAAATTTATTCTTAACAAAATGTTAATTTTTCAATAAGTTTCCTAATTTATACAAAAACATACTAAATTTGCGGAATTTCATTATCATTTTTAATTTCAACTCTTAAGGTGGTTGGTGACGATAGAATTATCAAAATTCGCCATGTTTTTACGTCGAGTGTTCACGAGGTCGTGTAAAAATTTCACGACGATTAAGAAGCTGTTTGTTGAAAAATTAATATTAATAAATTTCATGGGTACTCAAAATGGATTTATTCATTTCGTGATTATCGTTTTCGTACAGAATGGGAAAAATTAGTGAAAAAGTGACATGAATATAAGTGCAGCATAACAAGGGCTTTGTTGCCCCCTTAATGCGTTAGTCTTTATGGATGGACGATGGTTCGAAAGGAGAGGAGAAGAGACCGGAAGAAAAAATGACGTTTACGAGTCAGTTGTTAAAGGAAAAGCGAACCGGATGTGTCGTGTGAGGGAATGAGATGGAACTTGTACGAAGAGCAAAATTCCATAACGTTCGAGTCTCGTTGGTCACGGAGAAGCGTGGGCGTAAATAATACGTTCTATATAAATATATACGCGTCCATAAAGCGGAGGCAGTTTTATGGGAGCCCATAGACTCGCGGCGAGAGAGTACCAAACAACAAAAACATATACAAGTCTAAGAATTACGTGACTCAGCGGATAGTAAAAGCCATGGGCGCTGGGTGGTGGATTGTCGAGCCGCGCGTACAGTTTCTATCCCTGCTATGACGCAGCGAAACGAGAGCCAAAGGGGTTCGTTGGACCAGACGCGAAGGGCGAGGACAAGATAATGGGCGCACGTCTCGTCGCAGCTTCTCGAAGCTCGGACGATCCTTCGCGATTCCTGAGCTCCAATTCAAAAATTGATCTCCGTTTGGAATAATTTCGAAAAATCACGATTCTCAAGTTTTGGAATAAAAAAATGGGGCAAATTGGTCCAGAATTTTTGTGGAAAAAGGAAAAATTTACGTTCACGTTTATTATTGATTAAAAAATCTTCTGTAATTTGATGAGGCTCATAATCAGTGTCGGAATCTCGTCGTGAGGATCTCAGACAAATCCATCACGCATCCTCGCGTACGAAGGTGAGATGAACGCGTTAACCCTATTTCGCTGCTGGAGTGATAAGAACGTGCAGGGCGTATCGGCGTTATCAGTGTCAGTCTCTCGGAGTTGTACGCAGCACGATATATCGCGTGCCGTCGTGACAACGTGGACGAACCCACGACGGTACAGCACCGGCGATATCTGCTGCGTATAACCCGTTAGTCAGTTGGTTACATGCATGCAATGATGGTACAGTCTCAAACGCTTATAAATATATAAGTGCACGTGGGACGATGACACGTGGGGCTTTTCGTTGAACGCTGTGTCCGACACACATTCGTATAGAAATATTATCCTGTACCCGTCGAATTCTTCGGGCTATTGCAACCAAAGCCGATTAAATCAGCCGCGCAGGAATAAAAATCAAGAAAGTAGGTAAAGCGACGAGGGAAGAGAGAGAGGCGATTATAAATATGTTCACGGCAATGCAAGAGCGAGGGAGAGAGACAACTTTCATTTAATTAGTAGTGACAAGATCATTTCGTGACTATCGTTACGTAACATATCAACGAGTTTATGCCGTTGCTGCAAGAGATCCTGCAGCCATATGTTTTCGTGTTGAACCAGCAGCGAGGAGAACGAAATGAGCCTGAGACACACTGAAAATAAAATTTTGTTGGATACGTTAAACTAAATTTTGTCATTCCAGCAAAAAACATTCTGGAAAATCTTTTCGGAAAGTAAATTTTTGTCATTCCAATCGTAAATTTTGCTGACAGTTCCGTTACAATGAAAAATATTGTCAAAATGACGAAAATTTTGAAATTATCCCAAAATATTTAGTTGGCTGTATTCAACAAAATATCGACGTTCTTTGACAAAATTGAATTTCCAGTGCAAATATTACGTGTTTCTGGCAAAGTGTATTTTAAAAATCAATCAACTATTTTTTATTAGTATTCTACAAAGCGCTCGAGTAGGTCACAAGAAATACGATCGGGAGCTCTAAAAAAATGACGAAATAAAGTGAAAAAACTTGAATGCAACATTTTTTTTTCTTCCCAACATTTAAGGGCAAGAAAATTAATAATTTCCCATCATTTTATTATAATGGAATAAATATTGAAAATTTCAAATATTTATCCGACTGAAAACTCACGTGGAATTGATTTGACATTCAGACATGAGAGAAGGGGATGAAAGTGTCAAAAAATTAGCATGTGGAAGAAAAAATTGCAACTCCAAAAAAGCTCCGCCCACTTTTGTGTGTCTCTGCTTTATGGTGAATCGCTGCAACAATCAATTACAAGTTCGAGCGAATGTATCGCTTGTTCAAAGTGCGTTTACCCGGGGAAAACGCTTCGTACGATTCTTTGTTCATCGATAGCACGCCGCAACCATAAATCACTTACGCGAACGAGGAAGCTTTGTCGCAAATTCAAAACATAGAACGTACCGCAACAATTTTATCGAGCGATTTTCTCCTCTTTGTACAAAAATTGTGTACACGGAGGATGCGAATACGTCAAGAGCGACACGTGTCATTGCATTACAACTTTGTAATTTTAGGATGGAGGTCAACCAATAAACCGAGTCTCGCAAATTGTTGGAAATCGATTGAAATATTGCAACCTCTCTGTGGCCAAACACGTGCGGCCAAAAGCGAAATAATAATTGTTTTATGTACACACGAGACCGAATTCATTTCGAAGCACGTCATCAAAATATTCCTTTCGGGCTTGCGGACACCTGAGAAGAAAAAATTCTCATTCGTTGCCCTCGTCCCGTATAATTATCCAAAATATTTAAAAATTGATGAAAAAATGAAAAAATTCCATTTCCGGCCACAATTTTTTACGATCATCGCGTTAATGTCAAAATTTCACTTTATACATTCAATTTTGAGTTACGTTTAAGTTGTTAATCCGCAGATCGTCAAGTCTTGGCGATTAATCAGTGTGGGAAATTCCAATCTGTTGAAAAGCCTAAAAACACACAATCATTCAATTGAGTCACTCGCATGCTGGATATATTTATCTGTTGAAACATTCCCAATGGGAACCATCTAAATTCACGCGAGGTTGATTCGATCGTTGCAGTCTATAATTGTACAATCATTCATGGCACCTTGGAACGATGATGTGGCGGCCGAGGTCAATAGCAGGACAATGTGAGCTTTGTCACTTGGTAGACTTGCTTTAAATAGATCGCGCTCAATCGCGAAGTCATTGCAGGGACCTCTCGAGGCGACGTCGCTAAACTTTTCGACCGCAATTCAGACTCTCGCGTGGTAAAACAGTTTCATCAAAATTCCGATCACTCGCGGAGGCACCGGAGCCGCCATCTGTGCCATTGACTGAGCACTGACCAGCAGACGGTGGGAATTTAAAAAAACAAAGAATTCGATCATAAAAAACGACATTTTTTTCGTTAATTCGCCATAATCAGACTTTTGTTTTTTTTTCAGATTCGAAATTGAACGAAATTTGGTTTTTTACTGTTTGAACTTTTCAATATTTATTCCATTATAATAAAATGATGGAAAATTATTGATTTTCTCGCTCTCAAATGTTGGGAAGAAAAAAAAATGTTGCATTCAAGTTTTTTTTACTTTATTTCGTTATTTTTTTAGAGCTTCCGATCGTATTTCTTGTGACCTACTCGAGCGCTTTGTAGAATGCTAATAAAAAATAGTTGATCGATTTTTAAAATACACTTTGCCAGAAACACGTAATATTCGCACTGAAAATTCAATTTTGTCAAAAAACGTCGATATTTTGTTGAATACAGCCAACTAAATATTTTGGGATAATTTCAAAATTTTCGTTATTTCGACAATATTTTTCATTGTAACGGACTTGTCAGCAAAATTTACGATTGGAATGACAAAAATTTACTTTCCGAAAAGATTTTCCAGAATGTTTTTTGCTGGAATGACAAAATTTTCGTGATTTTTCACAAAATTTTCTTTTTCAACAAAATTTTCTTTTCAGTGCAATTTTCGCAGTTGTTCTCGTTCAGGTATGAAAGTGAGCGAGGAATGAGATCGCGGAAACACGAGACTATTGTTCGATGGATTAAAAAATCTATTCTTCGTGAGGTTCACGTTATCGTTGACCAATATTCGTCCTACTTCCTGTACAAAACTCCATATATATTATGCATTACGCCCCTTCCCACCCACACAGCCGACCGCGCGTACCTTGCGTGTCGAAAATCCTTGATTACTCTGTGCAAAGGAAAAAAAACGCGTATTAGGCGAGCGCGAGCTTATTTCCTGGATCGAATGTACCTGTTAGAATAAAAGGGGTGAAAGCAAGTGTGTCTTGGGGGTTGTTGAAAAAGCATGTGTTGACTCGAACGCGCAGCCGCGTTGACCGCTGACCACTTTTGCCTTTGCCGGCGATTTCCCTCCCGTAAAGTCCTGTGTGTACCGACTGCGACTAAAGCCCGATCACAAATAGCCAGTACATTACTTTGCTTCACAAATACACGCAGTCTCGTGAGCTGAAAGTAGAATCAAAATCTTGAAAACTAAAAAAAAAACAGACGCGAACTTGCAGTTCGAAATCAAACATTATTTTTGGTAATTTGTCATAAAAAGCGAAAAACGAGGGGTAAGTGTGAATTTTCTCACTGCATGGAGCAAAGGTGAACGTAATTTTGAATCCTGACGTTATTTATGCATAAAGTGACTCATTGACAATTGAAAACTACGAGAAAAGTAATTTGTACTATGAAAAGTGAAATTTCCACTTATAGACTGAACGAAAACGGTTGAGAAAGTTTTAAAAAATGCAGAAACAGTTTTAGACTTGGACGTTGTGAACCTTGAAGACACGAGTGTCAGGCGCGACCTCGAAAATCTCTTTTGAACTTTGGGATTAGAGGCAAAGATTATTATAGCCTCGCGGTGCATTTCATTCTTTTATATACTTGACTCCGCGAGCAGGGTTCGCGGGCTGTTGAGCGATTTATTATTTAATGCCACATGTGCCCATAATCAATGAAACCGTTCGCTGAGTTTACACGAACTTATGGTCAGTCCAGGATTTCACGATGGTCGAGCAACTCGTCGCGAGCGATTTGATCCGCACGCTCGAATCGCGCAACACAAAAAATTCAATTAAATAATATTTCATTATTCACAACAATGTACAGTCGCTTGAACAGTGTTTTTTCCTGCCCTTCAGTTTTTCGCAACATTAGATTACCACGAATGGAAAAACCTGCGTCTTCGATGGGCGTCGACAGCGCGATCGATCTCGAAGATCGAGATCCAAACAATCTCAATCAACATTTACAGGTTTGCATTCCCAAAAAATTCAATTATTCCGAAAATCTTCAATAATCATTAACGATCATCGTCGTATTTTACAGAAAATCACGAAAAGCTGTTAATCAAAGATTTTTAATTGAAAAATCTTTGTCCGTCGTGTTCGGACTGAATTGGATAAAAATTAATAAATAAAAACAAGTCATTCGTCAAGTTCCTTTCCACAGGTGATGTGGGACGACGTAATTGGCGAACCGGAGGGGATTCGAAGTCCCGAATGTGCTTGGCGATTAAGCGGTCATTGCTTTCGTCTGTCCAGGGGTTGTTGCTACATATTTCTGTCGGTCCTCATTGCGCCGATCGTCGCACTCATTCTCGGCTGTAGCTTCGCATGTCTCTCGTTTCAAGTAAGTTCTCAAACGACTTAATCGACTTTTAATTTTCTAAAAATCATGAAAATGTGTCTAGAAATGATTGATTATCGAATTAAAATTGTACACGCCATTTTTTTCATGAATATTCGTTAAATAATTGATTAATTTCATTATTTTATGAGTTGACTTTACTTTGGTGCGATTAAATGTTTATAATTATTGTCGTTCAGCATATTTGGTGTCTGGCGCCTTGTTTACGAGTCTGGAAAATCAGTTGCGCTGCAACGAGAGCTTTCTTCACGGCTTGCACTCACGCGCTGGTTCGACCATGCACAGAATCTTTGGGTTTTCTATTCTACAATGTGAGAGTCTTCAATCAACAAATGCCGGACGGTCCCGCATTAAAAGAGGACGTTTTGATAGTTTGAAGGGTGAAAAATCAAATTTTTAATCGAATGTCCATGAAAATCTACATTTATATGAAGAATTTTCCACGTCGATAATTCCTAGTCATGGAAAATGTGAAAAACATTCCTGAAATGTCGTTTTTTACTGTAAATTCAACGATTTTGTAATATTTTCGTCGAGCAAGATGTTCGAGGAGATTTTACGATCGACCGAAGCCTCCGAGAAAGTTTCCATGGCACGTGCAACTGTTTTGGGCTTCAGAACACACGATCCCATCGATCGAAACATTGCGCGTGTAAAAATGAATTTCTCGAGAGTGAGAAAAGCTGGAAATCCAAAGTTGACGTGACTCGTCGAAATAATTATTGCTTGTTCGTTAATATATAAATTATTCCAAGATTCCCAAGTCCCTAAAGTATAACACACGGTCAATTTTCCCCGTGCCCTGCAAACGCGCTAACGAGGGATCGATAATGCTGAGGGAATGCGCGAGTTGAATCACGCACTGTGTACACACGACCCCAAACTTTCTTGGTACTTACAATTTAAGGCGAACCGTTCAATAGTTAAGAAAAAATTTCTTCGAGTCCAATTTACATGAGCATTAGGACGAACAATCTTTGCGAAATCAATAAAAACAGCAATTCCAGTTTATATTTCATTTAAATTTGTATGAAATAATGAAAAAATCAATTTTTCATTCGTCCTGAACGTTTTATACAAATATCGATTTGCCTTGAGAGTCTCGAAACCTGTTTTTCTCAATTCTTGGCAACAAGACGCCATCGCGTCGTTAAATATCGAAATAATCGTATTGCTTGTAAATTCGCTGCACGTATTTTTAAGGCTCCAGAAGGTCCAGTCGTTTTTTATAAATACTCCAAAATTTGACGCGATTTAGACGCTCCGCGACGTGAGAAAAGGGACGGATGCGAAAAATGTTGAATGTGCAATGAATTCTGTGATTAATTAAGTTTCGTGTGTTTTTTTTTTCGTGCGTATTGGGCTAATTATTTTGCAGCTTCCATGTATAAAAATCGTGGTCGAAATAAAAATGCGAACAAAATCCCTGATTTCATCGTTTCCAGAGCGAATTAATCGTTATTTGAATTTATTCGGTGGAAATTTGGTAAAAATCAATTCACCGACATTCGTTGTACGAGAACAGCCTCAAGATTTTTTATCCCCGTGACATCAGCTCGCGAAAGGTGCATTTTGACGATAGATACCGATTAATTTTTATCTCGCTGCGCTGGGACCCCCCCGCTGGATCCTACTGACTTGAAAAAATTGTCGAGAGGTCATGTGATAAGCTCGACACATATCTCCGTCGAAATGGACGAGCGCTGTTTCAGTCTGAATCGTAACGTCCCATCGTTTACACGGTTCGTTCCAAGTTTCTGTATCAAATTTTTGACTCGCGATCATGGCGTTACGTACTCGAAGCCTTTTACCCAAATTTGGGAGATTTTTTCACGTAGAAAATGCCAGGCGTATCCTTTCAATGCAATTCTCATGGAAACATGAATTTTGCATCATCGCAGTTTGCAAATCGCAGATTTAGAATTGTCGGTGGTGTAAATATGATGTTTTTCTTTTTTTTCATTTTTATTTCGTGGTTTTCCTTAATCACTGTCCTCGTGGACCTTCAGCGATATCAGTTTCATCTCGTCTCAACAACAAACGTGAGTATTTCTCTCAGAAATCTTATCTCTTGATCCAGATTCGATCGATCCACGAAAACAACGTGTTTTTTTTATGGAACTCCCTTTGGAATGTTACAACGCAACTTTGGGATGCTAGAATCTTAATTATCGTTCACAGACTTTGTCGACAGATGGCGCAGGCGCTCGGAATTTTATATCCAGAGCGATCCATGATCCATCGATCAGTCGATATTGAAGATTTCGTTATTTTTAATCCGAGCCCCAGAAACCTCGAAAATTACCGTTACAGAATTTCCGCGGTGGAAATTTTGTTTCATTTCTAAAATAATTTGCTTCAAAGCTGAGGACTCCGCGATTTTGGACGGTGGTGAAGTTTGCATCGTTGGAATGCAACGAAATTCTTTTTTTCATTGAGAATTTTAATTCAATATTTCGCCAAAACGAACTTTTTTTAAAAAACTAATAGAAAATCGTATTTTCCGTTGGATTCCAACGTTGCGAACTTCAGTGTCGTCGATTTTATTCTGTGACGATGATTAATCGATTTTTCTCCACTTTTTGAATGTACCACGGACTCAATTATCTTAATGAGTCTTTGCGAGTGATTAGAAACGTGTTACCTACCAGTGAATGCGAAATTGCAGCGACGTTCGAATGGCAGGACCCTCTGAACCTGGAATCACAGTTGAGCCAGGAGGAGATAATGGTTCGCGATCAATTTCGTGCATATTGCCAGGAAAAGCTTTTACCGAGGGTTGTCGACGCGTACAGAAACGAGCATTTCGATAAGACAATAATGAAGGAATTCGGGAGTCTTGGAGTTCTCGGGAGTACTGTCAAAGGTTACGGATCGGCTGAAATCTCTTCGGTTGCTTATGGACTTTTGACCCGCGAGGTTGAGGCCGTCGACAGCGGTTACCGATCAGCGTTCTCCGTGCAGTCGCTCGCTACGACGTCCATCGAGTCTTGGGGCTCGCCGGAGCAAAAAGACAGATTTTTACCTGCGCTCAGTAAGACACGAACGAAAAAAATCCCCAAAAGAAAAATGATCGATCTCATTGACTAATTTTGCATTACGTCAGTCAAGGGCGACTTGATCGGCTGTTTCGGATTGACCGAACCGGATCACGGCAGCGATCCAGCTGGAATGTCGACCCGAGCAGTTTACGATGCGGATAAAAAAATTTACAAACTCCGAGGCAGCAAAACATGGCTCGTATTTTTTTTTTTTTTTAATCCTCCAATTCTCTTCACGTGCACTGAAAGGCAAATTTTGTTGAAAAAGTTGGATATTTTGTTGGATACGTTAAACTAAACATTTTGTCGAAAAATCCCGAAAATTTTGTCATTCCAGCAAAAAACATTCTGGAAAATATTTTCGGAAAGTAAATTTTTGGCATTCCAATCGTAAATTTTGCTGACAGTTCCGTTACAATGAAAAATATTGTCGAAATAACGAAAATTTTGAGATCATCCCAAAATATTTAGTTCGCTGTATTCAACAAAATATCGACGTTTTTTGACAAAATTGAATTTTCAGTGTGAGCTAATTATTCGTTTACACGAATCTCCGATAACCGACAGGATCACGAATTCCCCAGTCGCCGACGTTGCCATAGTGTGGGCAAAGTGCGAAGACGAGAAAATTCGAGGATTTATCGTCGAGAGAAAAGGCAACGAGGAACGTCTCAAGACACCCAAGATTCTCGGAAAATTGTCATTACGAGCATCGACTACGGGAATGATTTTAATGGATGACATTCAGGTTCCAGCAGAAAATCTTTTGCCCAACGTCACGGGACTAAAAGTGAGATTTTTTCCACTTTAACTAAAATAACAATCGTAAAAAACAAAAAAAAACCATCTAAAAGAGAAATATTTCGTTTCACTGCATTTTTTCAGTAATTATTTAGTTTCAAGCAAACTGCGCCAGGCTCGCGTGGTCCAGCATTCAAAAACGAAAAGAATGAGCCCAAGTCGAACGATTTTCGTTAAATTTTACCGGAGATATGAATTTTTCGAAATTCCAAGTTCTCGAAATGTTAAAAAAAAAAATTTCACCGTTCCAGGGTCAAGAATCAACAAGAAAAAGTCTCTTGAGAAATTTGTAAAGAATCATGAAGGATATTTGTCTTGATTATCCTGGATAGATGATAATTTTGGAAAACATTTTGTATTTGACCTAATTAATGGAATTTTTGACAGGGCCCTTTTACAGCTTTGAACGGTGCTCGTTATGGAATCGCTTGGGGAGCTTTGGGCGCCGCTGAAACTTGTATGAAATTAGCGGTTCAGTATACTCTCGATCGAAAACAATTCGGCAGGCCATTGGCAGCGAACCAATTGATGCAGAAAAAGTTTGCCGATATGATGATGGAAATAGCAATCGGCTTGCAGGCTTGTCTCCGCGTGGGAAGACTCCTGGACGAAAAAAAGTGAGTTTTCCTGCTCATGGAAAAAAAAACTATTTATCGATCTTATTTTAAATTTCTTCTCGCGAAACTTCAGAGCAACGCCAGAAATGATTTCCCTGATCAAGAGGAATTCGGCGGCAAAGGCGATCAACATTGCGCGAGTCGCGAGAGACATGCTCGGAGCGAATGGAATTTCCGACGAGTATCACGTAATGAGACACTTGACCAATCTCGAAGCTGTGATAACGTACGAGGGTACGGACGACGTGCACGCTTTGATACTCGGCAGATCGATCACCGGAATACCAGCATTTGCAAATTAATTATATAAAAAAAGAAAAATCGTTACAGTCACGAAAACAAAACTAAATCGTAACCGCAGACAAAATTGAATAAAGTGCAGATTTTACTTGTCAATTTAATTTGGATTTAACGTGAGCAAGAAAAAAAAGACGAAAAAAGGGCGCAAAACACAAAATTGTTACGACGAATCATAAATAAATTAAGTTTTAATTGCTAAGTAATAAAACGTTAATTACATGTTCTCAATAATGAATTTTTTTTGTTTCAATTACAACACACCGTTTCGTGCAAAAGTGTAAAGAGGTTTTTGTTTGCTCGTATTTTTTTTTTTGGTAGTTTTTTTTATCATTTTTTTTCGTTTTTGTTGTTTTCTTTCGTAGTGCTACACTCAAATATACCTTCACGACTTAAATTGTGTTTAATAATTCTTGACTACAATAAGCTCTTCGTAAAACGTAAGTAACATTGTAGTTTACAGTAGTTTACAGTTGTTCGCGTCTTGAATCGTCTCGAATGTGTCTATTACATAGTTACACATTATTTTTATGTTGGAATCGAGTTTAAAAGTGTGGATTGATAAATCAAGGTGAGAATTTCGCGAGAGAGTCGTTCCGCGAGACTGTCGTGACGAGGCAGTTCAAGATTGCGTCGTTATGCTCAACTTTAATTATTTTTTCTTTCTAAACTCATAATTTATGTGAAAATAGTTTGAATTATCGCGCTCTGACTCTCCCTCAAAATCGATTTCATAATTCAAGATGCTCCAATCGCTAATTTTACTTTTGCGGCTAATTTACACGTTTCGAAATATTTCGGAAAAACGAAACTTTGCGAAAATTGAATGAAAACGTTTCTTAGCCGATTCCAACATGTACAAAAATTTTTGTCTACGTACATAAATAAAAATAATCATATTTTACAAACTTGCCGGTTCATAAATCTTTTTACTTGCCCTTTTCGCTCTTCATCGGTTGATAATTCATGTACAAATAATAATTAATGATGGATCGTTCGAGTACGCTAGGGTTTTTCTGTTTCATTAAATTTAATCCTTTGGTATTTTACGTCAACTTTCCACCAATTCGATTCACCTACCGTGTAGTTTCCGCTAAAACGGCCAGTCACCCTGTTCTCACATTTTTCTTATGCCATTTCTCTCTCGCTCTTTGGTACTGTCGCCTTCTATTATTTAATTATTTATTTTATTTATAAATCTACAGCGAGTCGATTTCCTCGAGTCCTCCGTCATAATATTTCTCAAATACACACGACGAGAGAGTTTATTCTCGTTATTAACTGGGCCCCTCGATAATTCGACGACATGATAAAAGAAAGTCCTTGATTTTCTTCTCATTTAGTCCCCTCTTATAAATTTCCAAAATTTCCTTTTCTTTCTCCGTCTCTCTCTCGACATTTCTCGACACCAACCGTCATATACATCGCCCTGCGCGTCTGTACGATGATTCTCGTAATATAATAAATATAATAACGTATACTTGGTTTTGCATTTGTATTTTACATTACGTTTTGTTTTATTTTTAAAAATGTTTTTTTCCTCTTTCGTCAACTATTCGATACCTTATTGTCGTGCGAACTGTTATATATTTTTTTTTTGTTATTTTACCTCCTTTCTTTTAACATTGTGTGTTCCGTGTGTGTGTGTCTTTGTGTGTGTTTCCTTTTGCTCAAAATAAAACTACCAACCGGATGTACAATTTGCGTTAAACGTTCGAGCTCGTGACGATTCGACTCTCGACAACTTTTTTCTCCAGTTTCAATCAGTCGAAAGTCTTTTTTTTGTGTAAAATTCATTCATCCCAACCTCACGATTTTATTGCTCGATCTTTCGCTTCGTTTCGACGAAATCATTTGCGGAATTCATCCAAATTTTTCGGGATAAGAGAAAAATGAGGAATTTGGGGAAAAAATCGAAATCAAGTCTCGGTCCGAAGAAACTGAGGGAAACAAAATTGTATTGTACGTTGCCATTAATCCCTAATCCGTTGGATATGTGTCGAGTATCTCAATATAAATATACCATTAATTTTTACAATTTGTGGTAAGCTTTTCATCGTTTTTTTCAACTCTCGCTCCATTTTCGTCTCGCGTTGTTGTTGCTTTTTTAATTTACAAGTTTCCAATAAACGAGCCGAGTCTGCCTCCATTCACGATGATGAATTATCGACGATACATTTTTTTTCTTCGTTAACTGCGCGAAGATCAACGAGCTTTAGAAAAATATGGTTTCTTCTTCCCGATAACACGAAACGAGGAAACGTCTCGAAACGTGAGCAAGACTAATATGTAAACGTCTCGAAAAGCCTTTCAAATACGTTCCCAGACCCTCGCATAATCGGGGGCAGCAGTTGAATCACTAGACAGTCCTAATTTCCCTTCAAAATAATCCAAAAATCAAAGAGTTCGCCGTTCATTGGAAAGGGATCAGCCAATTTCCAGGGCCCGAACCAAAAAATCCCAAAAATCCCGCAAATTAATGAAAAATTTCAATGTGAACACAATTTTCATTCAAAATTCCAAGAATTTACAAAATAAAAATATTCAATTAATAAAATCTTGAATTTGGAGTCGAAATTGATCACAAAAAGCCAATTTCCATTGCCCGAACCGAAAAATCTCGCAAATTAATGGAAAATTTCAATGTGAACACAATTTTCATTCAAAATTCCAAAAATTTGCGAAATAAAAATATTTAATTAATAAAATCTTGCGTTTCGAGTCGAAATTGATCACAAAAAACTTGCCTCGAATTTCCAGGACCACGTGTCGCCACATTCGCGTTTGCCCCCTCCCAGAAAATCATGAGCGACGAACAAAACGATTGATAATTAAACGAATTTCGTTCCTCTATTTGTATGAATTTAGTTAATTGAATTTTGTTTTCTGTTTCATTTTGGGTTTTCCTTTCAATCGACAAGTCTCTCGTACTTTACTGTAATATATATAATTTATATATATATATATATATAAATAGATTATCATTTTTTATTACAACGTAATCAATACTATTAATTAATTGTTGAATCAATTAATATCTTTCGACGTAGAGCGTCAAAATGATTTTTCTGTTCCCCCGGATTGGGTGGGTTTCGTGTGATATCTCGGTCTCGACGTTTTGTAGTCTCGTCACGAAAAATCTCGAGCCAACCTTCTTCCCATATTTTTACATATATATATATATTTACTCAATTTAATATATTAATCATTTAATTTAAATATATTATAATTATCAATAATATTATACTGTGATGTATTTTTTCTTGTTATTCGTCATTTTAATTTACGTTGCGTAACTAAGTGTGTCAAATAGTTTTGTTTTTTTTTTCTCATAATGTTTTTTAAACGTTTGTTCCTTTTTGTTGTCTATTTTGTGATAATTTAGTCTGCGTTACGTGTATCTTGGGATTTTTCTGCTTACAGCTTCCGAGGGTTTTTGTCTCTCAACAAAAACATGTTGTGTCCATATTTTTAATACTAACAATAATCGTAGCAATAATAATAATAATGATGATGATTCGATAATAGCAATGATGGCAATTATGTTCATAATAATAATAAAACTTTGTCTTCCCAACTAAATTGTATTTACAGAATTATTTTACAGTTACAAGAGACGACGAATTTTTAACGATTTTTATCTCTTTCCCTCGACTCGACGTCCTGCTTGTCAGTTTCTTCGGCTTTTTTCCGCGTGATCTTTCGTGCAAATTTTTTTCTGTCCAGAATAATTGGGAATTGCGTTTTTTTACGGTAAATTTTGCCTTTGTATTCGGCGCGAGAAATGGTCAAATTGTTGGAAAGTTCCACGTCGCTCTGGCGAGGAAAGCAATTTAAGGGGATCGATGAAGTTTTGGAAAAATGAAAAGGCCTGCTGCCTTTTTTGTTTGGTTTTGTAACGTTCGAGAGATCAGCACGACGAGAAATCAACGCGAGGCACAGGACGCGACTGCAGGGCAATTTATCTTTTCTTTTTTTATTTTTACACGTCGTTATTTATTGCTCAATTCCTACCGATGACTCACGCACACTTGACAGGATCTCGTTTCTCCGTTTTTTCGCTCTCCTTTCCCTCGATCTTCGCATGTACAGAAAACAATTATTTCTTATAATCAATCGCTCGTTTTCTTGCCTGTTCGTAACTTTGACCGAACGTCTGACGAAACGTTTTTATTTTTTTCAGCTCCTTTCATTCTCACGCTTCTTAATTTCTAATTAAACCAACGTTACAATTAGTATATGTTTACTTTGTACTATATATGATCTTAATCCGTCGGTCACGTCGACCGCGTTTTGGTACGATGAATTTTTCTTCCTTTCTCCTTCTCCTGCCTCTTGACACGAGCGACTGAATCGACGAAGCTTTTTTGCTGCATTTTTGCCCCTTATTGCAGTTGTTTCGACAAATTTTCTCAGTGATTCGCGAATCGTTATCAATCCTCGTGATTCCGTTGTTTTTGCATTAAAAAGTACGAAAAAATCGAATAAACCGCGTTGCCAATGCCAGGAAATAAAAATAAATTAGTCCAGGAAAATTTGTTGCTTAATTTTCGAGAATTATACGACATGAGAGTGAATAAAAAATTGTGCATTATTGAGAAGCGAGTAAAAAATGAAGACGCGATTGAGAATCAGTTTTTCGCGGTGTAATCAAGTCTCAGGAGGAATGAATTTGTTTCGCTTTTCATGGTCATTGGTCGGAGCTGATGAGCAACAAGCAACGTCGTTTCTTTCGACTCGTTTCCCTTGCCGAGAATGTTCAATTGTCTATATGCTTTGTTGTTGTTATTTTCGTAATAAAAGTTTAATTATGTACATTAAGCAGAGCATGGCACCGGTCGAGACGCTGAGTGACTCCCTCGGCGTTGAATAGTGGAAAAAAAAGCACACAGTGTCTCACACTCGAATGGGCGCAACGTCGCACACTCGCGAGCTCCGAAAAATCATCTCTCGCACTTAATCAGCGTCCACATTGATAAATTATTATTTCTTTATCATTTCCTTTATAATTATAGTCATAATAATTATTTATTTGTTTTATATCACTTGGTAAAGACGTGCGACGTCCGTGTTAGCACCGCAATCGCACGCATGACGTTTTTTCTTCACCCACTCAATCTCTTTCCCATTATTTAATCATTTTTCCTTCTTTATAATTATTTCACTGTGTTGGGTGACCAACGAGGAATTGACGAGTCTAAAATTGCTTTCGGTTCACTATCGCGTCAGCTGCGACTTGTTGCTCCGTAGCAAAAACTCCCGAGACATTTTTTTTCTCTTGCTCCCTGCTCGTTCTCGATTTCCGAACCTCGTCGACGTCGATAACAAGTAAACGGAAATAAAAACGCGAAAAAATATGCAGAAAAACAAAAACTTTAACTATCGAATCTAAAAACTTACGAAAAACTTACAGCTTAATATTTTAAAAAGGCAATAAATGTGGATTAAATATTATTCAAATAAAACTTGATCGCGATTGCGTGCTGAACAACGGCAACGTTTCAATTCGCTTTGCATTTTTTCCCACACACACAAATTTCAAGTGCCATTGAAAAAAGGAAAATCTTTGGCGAATTGAAACGTTGCAACGAATGCCGAGTTTATCGTTTTCTTCTTTCAACCGAAATTTTGACTAGATCTCATCGCGAATCTCGTACGAGAACGTCGATGATAATTGAGTGAGCTAATAAAGACTAGAAGACGACACAGGAACACCAAACAATTCGTCTTGATCGACGAAAGGCTAAACAAAGTTAAAATCAATGCAGAAATCTTATGGCTTAGGATGGCAAATTATGGCACTAGTTTTAAGAACGTCTTGGAGATCGAGAATGCGAGAATTTGAGAGGTTTGCCAGGAGCAACTTTTGCAGCAGCTTCGAGAACGTTGATCTGGATGTTTCAAGAATAATTTTTATTCTTTTGCTTGTTTCTTAGCGCGTGTGTCATTTTTTCTACGAACGATGGGCGAACAGCACGTGAGAGGCTAATTATTGCAATTTTAATCGTTTTTTTTTGTTGCATTGAGAGTTTGTTTGTTTTTTCTTTGCTAAAGGTGTAAAAAATCTGAATTCTAAGGCCTCGCGACGTGTGTGATTGTTGTGGCTCCTGCTGTCAGCTCAAAGCTTCGTGAAAGTAATAGCCAAATTGACAATCAACGATCAATCGAACTCCAACGATTATTTGCTCCTTGTGATGAACGAAAGAATATTTTGGTTGTTGTCTTGTTTACGAGAATGGCAAATCCTCGTCCGGAGACTCGTCATGGTATTCCTCGTGGTCGGACGTATGTCACAAAACTTCGTTTGGTCCGCGCGGACTTATACCCAAACTTGGGGATAATTGGCCCTCGTCGACCGACTGATTCTTCGGATCTTCGTCCTTCCACTTGTCCATTGAGCGGCGTCGTGCGTTCATGAAGAAGTTTCCCACTGTCGTTGGCTCCAGGCCCAACTGTCTAGCGATTGTCACCTGCATCTCCTTCGACGGCCTCTTCGTCTCCTGCAAACAACAATTTCAATCAACATTTTTCGCAATTCCCACCATTTTTCACTCTTTGTCACCGTTAAAACTCGTTTTTTGTATCTGCGGACGTTACGAACGGAGAAAATTCCAAATTTCCAATTATTAGACTTTAAAATCTTCCAGAACTCAAAAATTTTCGATTAATTGAAATTCAATAACCGAAAAATTCCATTCAATTTCTCAGCATATCGCGATTGTGCGTAATTCGTGGGATTTTAATTTTTGAACATTTTTTTTTGCAATTCTGCTCTGCACTGAAAATTCAATTTTGTCAAAAAAACGTCGATATTTTGTTGAATACGGCCAACTAAATATTTTGGGATGATTTCAAAATTTTCGTTATTTCGACAATATTTTTCATTGCAACGGAACTGTCAGCAAAATTTACGATTGGAATGACAAAAATTTACTTTCCGAAAACGATTTTCCAGAATGTTTTTTGCTGGAACGACAAAATTTTCGTGATTTTCCGAAAAAAACGTTTAGTTTAACGTATCCAACAAAATATCCATCTTTTTCAACAAAATTTTATTATTTTCAGTGTGATTTTCTCGTTTCGGTCAGGTCGATTGAACGTAAAGGAAAAAAATCGTGGGATAGAGACGGAGAGAGGGTCGCGAGCCCCTATTTCGATCTGGGTTACATTGAATAGTAATGAACGAATCGAGAGATCATACTGTTCGCCGCCCTGTTCCGAAGCAGTACCAGAACGGCGCAGGGAAAGAGAGAGAGAAATAGGAAAAAGTGAGAGAAAGCACACATCGAAATCGTGAGGGTTTCTTCAAGTGCACGTACAATCAGTAACTGAAATGTGCAACGTGGGGTAAAGAGCTTCTCACGAAATTATTCAAGAGTCGATCGATAGTCGGACTCACCCTACAATCGTCGTGTCAAGGGGGAGGGGGCCGTCGACAATACGACACGTTGCATTCATTGCACATGCCGTAAACTATTGTCTCCCGCAAAGAATGCGTACCTTTGCCATACGCGAGTAAATATTGCACGCATCATTGAAAAGAGAAATTTTCACGAGACCAAAACGCAAAAAAATCGTGAAGTCGAGTGAGCATCCCTTAAAAATTCAATTCTATCGATTCTCGGCGAGGGAAATGGAAATATTTTAATCGTAATGACGAAGAAATTGGGTTTGCGGACCAAATAAGTTGCGAATAATGATTTTTTTTAAGGACTCCCGAATTCTGGAAGTTTTTTACAACTTTTTCCATTAAAGAAGAAAGAAACGACGTACGAAAAACTTGAAATTTTTGAGGGCACGAATTTTCACTCCGATATCGATCGCAGGGAATAATTTTCAAAGCAAATAACACGCGTTGATAAGCTTCGCATAAAAAATATCAATTTTCGCGAAAGAAATAAAAGGAAAAACTAAAAACGAATGAGCGATCCGCAAAGGACGGTTCAAAAAAAACTTCGCCTCGACCGTGAAACGCGAGGAGGCTCAAAACTCTAGCGGAAAAACTTAAAAAACAGCGTATTGCCTGAAAATAAGTGCTGGGATTCCCTCTTGAAATAATCGTTTTAAAACGCTCCCTCGACGCTTGAAAAATATTACGAGCTGAGCAAATAAAATTTCCAGGGTTTGTCATGCTTTTGTTTTTTTTCTCGAGGGACACAGTCCGCCTTTTTTTTCGTCCACGTAGAGAAGACTCGGGGGTATTGCGTGTGGAGCAACGAGGGTAGAGCTTGCGGAATTGTTGGTCGTGCTAGTGGTAAGCTCGTACGTTGAGTCAGACGCGTGTCCCATACATTTGTACGAATGAAAACGACAACGGACTGGCATGGCCCTGAGTTTTTATTTCAACGTATTTAATCACATTTTTCCCCGAATTAAAAAATACAATGAAATTATTTTTCCAAACGTCTGCGAACGTTTTTTTCTTCTACAAAAAGTTGTCAAACTAAATGGCAGGCAATTTCATAAGATTTTGAATTTTTAACGATATGCAACTCGCCAAACGTCGACACTCGTCGTCAGTTCGCGCAAAACAGCCGAGGACGTTCAAAATTTTATGGAATAACAAAGACACACGACTTGCGGCCACGAGTTCTTAATTTTTCATCAGCTGAAATACTCGTGACGAAGGACGATAAACGGAACACGAAACGCAGCAATAATTCTCGGATTTTGCGCGGGAGTTTTCGTCAATCTGGACAAAAAATCGTCATCGCGTTCCTCACTCATTTTCAACCCGTTAAATTATCGAAAATATACAAAATTCCTCTCAATCCCGAAATTCTAAAAACTGCGCTCACGTCACACGATATTTTCGACTGATTTTTTTCCCAAGTACAAAAAATTCAAGACTGCAGGACTTTTCGGGAAAATAAGAAATGAAAAATTTCCGGTTCTCTCATAGGGCGCAGATTCTCGCTTTTCGGTGGCCGCGCAGCATAATATTGTTCGCAAAAAGTGGAGGGTGCGATTCGAGCAACAGGTGATTCGAATTTCCGGCGTAGAATTCCAAACTCGACGATCGCGTTTATTTGTATTTTCGAAATAAAATCAATATCAACTGAATTGTAAAGTTTTATGAAATTTTCGCAATCTGTTTTTGAAAAATTCAATGAAACAGCCGATGGAACGAAAAAAAACTGCCAACAAATTTTTTTTCCTATTTCGAGAGCTTGGAATTTTAAAAAATTCATATCCCCGGCAAAATTTAACGAAAAGTGTCCAACTTGGGCTCATTTATTTCGCTCACTCATGCTCAAAGTAAAAAAATTAGTGAAAAAAGCTTCGAAACGATAAAAAAAAAGGGAGAACGAAGGGGGCGCGAGATTTGGAGGTTACGGTTGGAGATAAATTTCCGAATAGCAAATAATCGATTAAAAAAACTGAAAATTGGTTTTACCTTAAAAATAGCCTGTAGAGTACGGCGCTGAAGGTCTGTGAAAACCAGTCGTGGTTTCTTGGGGGCGGGCTGTTGGTGTTCTGCCTGATTCACCATCTCGTCTTTCCTCTTGCATGCTGTAAGCATTGTAAATAACAAATAAAAAGAGCTGTAACGGGAGAGAGACATTAGAATTCGGTATAAATGAATTTTCTAGACCAAGCCGTGATCTCAACCAATATTAAACAAGCTTTAAAATCCCTCGACAAACAATAATATTGTCAAATTTCAGTAAAAACGTAACGTTGATGATAATCTGACGAGAATTATAAATATCGAATAATTAATAAGAGACGAATATCTCACTGATACTTACTTCCTCGTTGTGGAATCTGTGCAGCTGGAAACAGAAAGAAAAATCGGTGTAAGTTAATTTTTAACGACATTTTTAGTGTCTGTGACTTTTTTTTTATTTTTTACGTTGTTTATACGATTTTTTGTTGTTTCTCGTGACATATCGACTTAATTATATACGATACACATAGAAAACATAACATGTACAGTCCATTATAAATATAACTGATAATTTGCATGAAACCAATTGGAGATCGAAACTACACTCATTAAACATTTCCACTAAGGGGTATACAAGGGTTGGACTGAGCTAAATTGTTGGAAATATCATTGTACAGTGTTTGATTGTGTGCATTAATATTGTATTGATGTTAATGCGTAGTAACGAGTGTATCAGTGTCCTTGGTGTCTCGAATTTTCTGCTCACCGAGAAAAATCAATGGACATTCCACAATTATATTTATTTATCAATAAACCGATACCTATTCAAATTAAACACATATTTTTCATTCGATATTGTAAGCTCGCACGTTCCATTTGTATAATTACGATTTCCTCCAATGGAATTAAGTTTTTTCCGCACCCAATCGTGCGCGATCTTTTTTGATTAATAATTTCGATTAATTTATTTTAATTTAATGATTTTCATTCGGGCGAGTGAAAAATACGAAAAAAACGGCGAAAAGCTCGATAATTTGTTGTTAATTCAATTTTTAATTCATGGAAATTGATTAACGATGTTTGAAAACTGGATTTTTGTAAATATTTTATCGAATTATAAAGATAAAACTTTTTATTTTTTTATTTTCTTGCCACGACGACTGACAACTTTTTTTTATTTCTTTTCTCTTCGTACATCGAGTGTCATCGACCACCGATTCGTATTGCGCGACGATCACCCACTATATAAAGAATCTCTCTGTCTCCCACACGACTCTCGTTTCCCCGGTAACACGATGGCAATCGGAGCCCGCATTTACACGCGAACAAAGTACTGCTGGACAACGTGCGAATAGAATTGAAAAAACAAATATTTTTACGCGCAACAAATCGTATGGTAAGACGAGACTTTTGCTTGGACAGAAGAGAAAAACGAATTGTTGTCGAATTAGAGAATCGCGTTGGAATTTTCAGCTTCCCATCACTTTTTACCAATTATTTTTTCTTTCAAACACAATTTTTCTAATGCACGTTGGCTCCGAGCTCAGTCTGATTAGATTTCATTGAGATTACAATCTAAATGTATTATTAGTGACCCACTTAATCAACGTCACATAACGAACAGCTTTTCAGAAATTTCGACAGGTCACTTTAAATCTTCTAAATTGAAACTCTGCTCGATGCTTCGACGAAATTGATTTTTTTTTGGCCAAAACTTCTTCATATGATTCGAATAAATTTATAGTTTAATGCCAGTTCCAATTAAGGGATGCTTTGCAATTCTTTTCTGTCGTTTTTCTCAATTATCCAAGAGCTGATTTTTTAATTAGTTGAACGAACGAAAATTTCGAGCCAATTTATAAATCATGGACTTTTTTTCTCTCACAGAAATCTCGTTAATCTCAGTTCGTGATTTTTTACTACGAAAAACGTGAAAAAATAAAATTTAATGTAAAAATCGCGATTCGAAAAATTTCGTTTCGTTTCAAGGAAAGGAAAAAATGTGTCGTAAGTATTTTTGAAATGTTGCTGCTGTCGTCACTCTCTCGTTACATCGTATAGCGAGGGACATCAAAAACGTGTTTGTCATCGAGGCTCAGTCCGATGGTATAGGTCAGGTACTTTCGCCGAGAAACGATGAAAAACGTGGAAAATAAAAAGAAGCTACGAGCAAAGAGTTTTCGTTCGATCGGCAAAGAAGTGGCCATGGTACACTGTTTAGAATAACCCAAAAACGATTGCTTGCCTCGTATCTCTCTTTATGTGTCCCGCAGCCAAAACGTACAAGACTGTGCGAGCGTCATGTGCGACCAATAGCTCTTGGATATACGAATAAATAAAACAGTATTAAAATACCGAATGAAAAAACCAACCACAACATTTTTTACCACGAAATAAAAGAAAAATTTATTACAACCCAAGAAAAAACCATCAAAACGAGTTCCCTCGAGTCTCGACAAAAAGCCAAACGTCGAAAGTTTGTTAAATAACAGAAAAATCCTACAAAAAAGAAAATCAAAACAAAAAAAAATTCAGACTTTTCGTTAATTATTTACAAATTAATTTATTTGCAGAGACTCGAACGAGTCATCGAGACAAATTCAAATTCTCGAGGAATGTCCACTCCGGAATTTAATTTTTTTTTCCCCAAGCCATTACGACTGAAGAAATGGCAATTACGTTTCTTTGCTGTTGTCGTTGAAAGGCCTCGAGTACTTACGAGTGTAATTATGGATTTTGAGTAATGTGATTCATGTGATGAGAGTGTGTTGACGATTGTTGTCGACGTTGTTTCTGAGTGGCACGTAGTAGAGTAAATATATGGAGTAAATTTATTATGCACACATGCTTTTGTTTTACAGGGCAATTTCTAAAAGTACTGGGGGTTGGGGGCGAAAGGGTCTAAGGGTATTTATAATGTTATCTATGGTTTTATGGTTTGATGGTGATTGTGTGTGATTGTATAAATGTAATCAGTATGGTACGAATATCTGCGACAGGATTTCGACATAACTAATACACATGTTGATAAATATCTATGTAAATATTGGGTATTAATAATTAGGGGTAATCAGGCGAAGGAAATTTCTGCCAAGGGAGGGTCAGATCGCAACAAGATGCTCACGTTGGTGAAATAGCATGAGGGTTTGTTTGTTAATTCTTTAAATCTCTTAAACAAAATGCCAAACATTGATGAATTCGTAAGAAAATTGGTTTCGTTTGATAAATCGATCGGAATGTCGTTACGAATTTTGCTTAATGTTTGGCTGATTGCGATAAGCCTAAATGGTATTCATCGATCACTCCCCCGTGTACGTCTTCGTGTCGTTTTTGTTTTTTAACTCATTTAAAGGGCACTAAAGTCGCGTTTATATTTTTCTACATTTTTCCTTTGTTTTTTAATTATTGCTATTTGCGAATTTTGCGAGGTTTGTGATTATGGTTTATTGTAGAATGGCCGAATCGTGACTCCAACGCAATGTCGTTCCGAGGCTCTCGACGCCGCTAAACTGACTCGAAGACGCAGATTACCGGGGATGAAACAAAAACCTTAAAAAAAATCGCTTTCTCATCGAGGACTTTCCCTTCTCTTTCCCACTTTTCGTCTCGAGTTTTTTCGTCCTCAGATTTTGATTTTTCGCTTCGGTCATGCAGCTACACGAGCCCGGAGACGTTTTATTGAGAAATTGTGTCGCTATTTCAACATTTTTTTTAACAATCTTCCCAGCACTCTCGTGCCAGCCAAACTCTGGACCGAACCATTGAGAGAACGGCAGGTTCGTTGAAATCATTTAATTCGTCGATGTATTTCAATTGTCTAATCGTCTCTTCATCATTTATTCCATCACTCGCTCTCTCACTCTTTTCCTGTGTGTCTCTCCATTTATTTCGGTGGTCAAGCATGACGTCCAAGTTTGCATCGTTGGAATGCAACGAAATTCGGTTTTTTCTTCGCCCGAGCTCATAATCATCATTCGATATTTGTCCCGGACGATAAAACGATCTTGAAAATTCAATGAATAATTAATAGAAACAATATTTTTCGTTGAATCTCAACGTTGCAAACTTCACAGTCATTGGTCAAACTCAATTGCCATAATCGAGCAATTCCTGGACCTCTCTGAAATGAACGCTGCACGTTCACTTTAGATCTGCCATTTAATACCAATTTTACCATAAATTATAAAATTATAATTACGTAATATGCCAATTCGGAAATAAACCTAGTGCCACTGTGAATCACTGCTGCACAAAGTCTTAAGTCTACATTTTTATTCGTTAATAAATACAATAAGACTGCCAGACGAATTTTCACCAACGCTTTTGCTGTTTTTTTTTTTTTTTCGTTTCAAGATGTCTTGAAATACATCGACGGTGCGAGTCTCATCGTAAGGGTAGTCGAGTCTTCCAAATACAATTATCCAAATTGCCAACTTTGTCAACATTGTTAATTATTTTTTCTTCAATTCAAAAGAGTTCAAATTCGTTGTTTCTCTCTCTGTAAGATTGTATAAACATTGCCATTAACTATTGCAGAAAAAAAACAGTGTACGGGGTCATCGTGAAGAAAATTCGCATAAAAATTCAACAAAAATCAAGTTTCCATCATTTAACCCTGCAGCCTCGGAAAAACATCGTTCGATCATAGATTTATATCGAAAAATTGTGACCAGCGATTAAAAAAACAGATTAAAAAAAAATGCGAAGCTCGTGTGCACAGAAATTAAAAAAATTACGTCAATTTTGTACGAACGATGTGAATCCGAAACTTTGCGATCGCAGGCACACCCATATTGTGAAAAATTCAATTTGATGCGCGTCGTGATCGAATGGAGTCCACGGAAGTCCGTGAAGTGAGAACCAGCAACGCGAGCGAACCGGAAGTGGCGAGTTTTTGCGACCCCATGCTTCAACCTTATGTGTATATATTTAAATATGTATATACACATGAATATATACACAGGTATACATATTTATAGGATAGCACGTGCGACCACCGCCGCAGTTGAGTCATCGAGGGTGGACGAAAAAACAAAGTGTGCTGCGAGTGCTCGGTAGGGCTTCCAGGGTTAATCGTGAATACTCTATACAGTTGGCGTCATCAGGACGCTGACCCCTTACAGTTCCGTTTTATTTTCATTATTTTCGTTCCTTTCTGTATTTCTCATGATATATTTTTTCAATATTTTTCCATTTTTGGTTTGTTCGTCTCTTGACTTGAAATGAACGTATGGAAGACTGGCGAGCTTTCATGCGACTCATCAAACGTCGTTTGTATTCTCGTCGTTCGTATTAAAATCGCAAATTCGAAAAAAAAATCAAATTTCTTTCATTTTGTACACTGAAAAGAAAATTTTGTTGAAAAAGCTGGATATTTTGTTGGATCCGTTCAACTAAACGTTTTTTCGAAAAATCACGAAAATTTTGTCATTCCAGCAAAAAACACTGTGGAAAATCTTTTCGGAAAGTAAATTTTTGTCATTCCAATCGTAAATTTTGCTGACAGTTCCGTTACGATGACAAATATTGTCGAAACAACGAAAATTTTGAAATCATCCCAAAATATTTAGTTGGCTGTATTCAACAAAATATCGACGTTTTTTGACAAAATTGAATTTTCAGTGTATCGATGGAAAATTGTGATGAAAACATTTTTGAAAGAGCCTCGTGAATACAAACGATGTGTGACTGATTTGTGTGCCTGGGCAATCGTCTTTGCCTTGTTTTTAGTTCAACATTTTTTGAAAATAAAAAAATGTTGATTCTGAGTGTAAAAGATTGGCTTCTCAATAAAATGCCTCCGAACATGTGAATTTTTCCGATTGTTGTTCCTTTTTTTTCATCGACAATGCTCGTTTCTTTTTCTCATTTTCCTTCTTTTCATTTTTTCAGCTTATTTGTGTCTCTCTCTCCGTCTCTCTCTCTTTTTCTTGTTTAATCTAAAAGCTTACGTGTATATAGATATTTAAGCAGCATCAGCAGCAGCATTAGCAGCAACAAATTACTTGTTTTATGCGAGATATAAAATAGAGGCTATCAATTTATTTATACGAGTTCATACAAGGTACAGCGAGCGTGCATGGGATTTTATATATCGTGTCTGTGATTTCGTGTACGTTTCTAGTTTTTTTTTCCTTTGCATTTGACATTTGAAATAAACGAAGAAAAATAAAGAGAATGAAACTGAAATACAAAATTGAAAAGTGCATTTTTTTTTAAGAATTGAATCAGCGAGCAGATTTTGGTTGTTGCAAAATGTTTAAAAGTTAATTGCCATTGGATCTGTTCAAACGACTCGATTATAAATTATTTCAAGTGATTTCTGCCTAAATTCACAAAGGACAATCGATTCGTAAATGGAAAACGAACGACGAGATTATTTGGGTCATTAAGAATCGGAAAATCGGAACGATTGCTCATTTTATATTAACGAGACAGAACTCGCGCGGCAAAGCGTTAGGATTCCTCGAGAATAACGGATTTTTTCCGATTTAATTCAGCCGGAAACGCCAGTTCAAGAGATATTATTGTCGTTTGGATTAGTTGCAATCGTTCCATCATGAAATCACAATGGCGCGGCTTATTTTTGGGATTTTCTTCGAACTTGATACGTAGCCCGTGGATTTGACCAGGACAAGATTATTTATAAGGATCACCGGATGCAACGTTCAGTTAAAATTCGTCAACAGATCCAACGGATTTTCAGCGCGCTCGATTCGAATTTTGAGTCTGTCGTCGTAAACGCGGACAGTCGCGCGTTCGTATCGTCAATTGCGCGACATTCGATCGAGAATAAAATGTAAAAAATTGGAAAAACAAACACGAAGGTCCTGGATACGGACGAGGTGGACCAAAGCCGGACAACGTGCCGAGTCGAGATGTCTCACGAGCGAGGCCTGCGCTCATAAGACATCGAGAACTCGGAGCACGAGCCAACCTGGGCTCCCCGTTATGCCGTAAGGACTGTGAAATTTTATTGATTCGCGTTCGAGACACCTGGATCAGCGTACGTCCGATCTCGCAGCATCTCAAACGCGTTTCCAATAAAATCATCGTCGCACCAACAACGAAGCAAAGCAATAGATCGATCAAACGATTCGAAAATAATCGCGAGTTGAATCGCGGCAATCGACGATTCGTCGCGGACTTTTTTCTCTCTTCATGTGCACTTGACAGTCGCGAGGAGAAGGAAAAAGAAAAAGGAAAGAGCCGAGGAATGCGTAAATATTACTCTTGATGCTTCGTTTTTTTCTCTACAATTCTCTCTTTAATCCGACGATCCGATATTGCGTCGACCTCGAAGTCGAAAACCTTAGAATCAGTAGACGCCAGTTTTTCAAAATTTATCAACAACCATAAGACTTTAAAGGCACGACCGCAAAAACGGATCGCAAATTAAATATTTTGTCGAATTCGTTCATACTTTGTTCGTCAAAAACCAAAAAAAAACTGGAATTCGAAAAAATCATCCACGAATAAAGTCAAAAGTGTTGGAAATTTGGCTAAATCCATGGACGATTTCTCGTGATTGGAGTGCACGATTGCATCGATCCATCCATCACGGATAATTAAAAAGAAATGGAATAAAAAACGGAATAATTAGACGTTTCGAGAGTTGAACGAAAAACGGAACCGTAACGGAATATGTATATATATATAGAGAGACAATAACAGTATATATGTGGCTTATATTAATCGTTAAATAACAATGGTATGCAGAGGCAATAAGTTAATCGGCAATTATACAAATCATAGAGGTTCCAGGTTCCAAATGTTAATATTATATAAATATATATATAGTGTTTGTGTGGACACATATATATGGTATAAATATATGCGAAATATATATAACATATGCATCAACACATGTCATATCGTCTCGAGTACAAAATAACGATGTAAATAAAACGAAATAAAATGAAATATATATATAGATATATAATAACAATGTTATAATTGGTATTAGAGTAATTAAGG
Organism: Diadegma fenestrale; assembly: GCA_037043255.1. Classification (NCBI taxonomy): domain Eukaryota; kingdom Metazoa; phylum Arthropoda; class Insecta; order Hymenoptera; family Ichneumonidae; genus Diadegma; species Diadegma fenestrale. Next base: position 15,304,373 of record CM073317.1, read on the forward strand.
TATTATGGAATTATTACGAACACCGAAACTGAGAGACTCACAAGCAGGAAGAGGAGGGTGTTTTCCTTCTTTTAGAGTTGACTGATCTCACGTTAACATTGCGCATCTGGCAGTCTGCAATGCAAAAGACATCGGGATGTTCAAATATTAACGGGCGGCCTTCGGAAACGACAGGTTGCGGTCACCATTTTTCTTTCATTCGTTTTTCTTTCTTTCTTTTGCATTTTTGCTTTCGATTACGAATCAGCCGTTCTCGCTTCCCGAGAGTTACTCTCTTTGCGCCTTCATTTCTCCAGTATCCGGGCCTGTTTCTCGATCTTTTGCTCGATCCAGCAACACACTCGGTTGCCATTCCTAACCAACTCTCTTACCCTTGTTGCTCAATTATTGATTAAAATTTCGATCTAATTTGCGATCGAAAGTGTATTTCGCTTCGTATTTACATTTATCTGTGCGGAACCTGAATCGCCGAGTTAATTCGAGCGATTATTCACTCGACGCGACGTTACTCAACGCTGAAAATAAAATTTTGTCAAAAAACGTCGATATTTTGTTGAATACGGCCAACTAAATATTTTTTTTATCGTTTTTCGTTATTTTGACAATATTTTTCATCTCTAACGGAACTGTGAGCGAAATTTCTAGAATATTTCTTGCTGCAATGACAAAATTCTTGTGATTTTTCAAAAAAATGTTCAGTCGATCCAACAAAATTTCCATCTTTTCCAACAAAATTTCTTTTCAGTGTAATTTTTTATTGCACACACTTTGCCGCCGATAATTCTAGTCCCTGATGATCGGCAAAAGTGTGCGGAAGCGTCATCACAAGTGCTATAAATAATTGATCATTTATGTAATTATATACAGCATACGATAATTGCGTGAGTCACTTTTAATTAATAATCAACTAGAATCGATTATATTTCGATCGATTACATTTCGCAGCCCAATATTGATTGTCCAGTCGTTGAAAACGTGAAAAACAATCATAAACGTCATATCGAAAGTGTTTGAAGTTTCAAAATTCTGCCTCGTCCAACGACTCGACGTTGACGTAGGTGAATTTCGGAAATGCCGAGACCGACGCTTCACGTTTGGGAAAAAAAAGTGAGCAGGCAACTGAAAGAGGAAAAATCACGAGGAGGGAGTGAGAAAATTGAAAGAAAATTATTAATGTCGGACGTATCGAGGCGTATCGCATAATTAGTGACTAGGGCGCGATCCTCAAGTAGCATATCGCGTATTTTATCGTGAAATTCCGAACGATAACGACACACGCTTGTCTCGCACATGGACATGCATGGTGTGGATGTATAGAGGGATCCCGAGGATCGCGTTATGCCGGTGAGGGCATATCGATAATGAAAACGACGACGACGACGACGACGATGGAAAAGAGAAACCGCAAAACTCGCATTCAACTTCACCAGGGATGCGTGACGTTTTAATTATAAACGGCAAAGGGGCACACAATGACTGTTATAATTTGCTCGAGCACGTTTTTATACAACACACACGTTCGAGTCCTTTTTGCCGATTCCTGAAAAGAACAAGATTAATCAAATATATATGTCGTTGCGCCAGAACATCCGGAGAGAACTATCGAATATCGAATGATCTTGTCATTCGATCGATCGATACTCTCGTCGCCTGCTGCTGGAATTACCGTCGATTCACCTGAAACGTTTTGACCCTCCCAAGAACAATGGGAATCATGGTCGAAAAAATAATATGGACGTGTGTGTGTCTGTTGAATTTCCTGTAATCGTTCGAGAGGCTCGAGATATTATTCGAAGCTTTTGATGCTGGAATCGAGTCCCAAATCATTATTTTCCAGTAATTAAATCGACTTTGATTGGCAAACTCTTGATTATTGCTCTCTGAATGATTCTCACGATTGTCGACGATCGGTTTGGCAAACTTTCGACTAAATTATTCAATTATTCGTCCGAATGATTGGCTAATTGGAACAATCGAATTTTTGGTCGTTTATTTTTCAACGGCGCGTGAAAAATTCAAACGATCGTCGCAGGACCTTGAAAAGTATTGGGAACAAAGTTTCTTGTCAGCCTGTGGCGCAAAATTGTGTGTTTCGTTGTGTATAAAAAGGATTCCGTGTTGTTGAGAGTCTCCGCACTGATGAATCGTTGAAAGATTGTTCAAAAGGTATAAAAAGCTGAAAAAATGTTGGAGGAAACAGAGAATCCTAAACTCCGAGAAGCGTGCACGTTGGGAGGATAAATCGGTGAAAATTTCGCAAGCCTGCAAGCATTTCCTTGGTCTATACACAGAGAGAAATCTCTTGGCGGAGGTTCGTTGTCAAAACGGAAATCGAAGTCGATTTCCGCGGAGTAAACCATGAAAAAAATGTGAGGATGATTGGAGCGCGAATATACGTTGAATATATAGAATTGAAAAAGTAATTTGAACGTTGGATCGAGTTCTCGCGGCTTGGCCTCTGTACGGGCGTACGAAAGAGAGGCAGCAAGAGCGAGAGGAGAAAAAAGGTTGCATGGAGAAACAGCAACTGCATGAGGATCGTAACGAGAGCCTTTGATCGGCGAATTAAAAGCCTGAAAGTCGACGTTCCAGTTTGTACGAAATAAAATATAAAAAAAAAAAAACAGTCTATTCCTGCATCATCGCCATTTTTCCTTTCATTTCGATTGCATTTGTTTCTTTTTCCTTTTAATTCTGTGAACTTTTCATACATATCGTTAGACACGAGGGAACGATGAGAACGAGAAAGGCGTAACGCGCCAGCCCAATTTCGTGTGTTACAGGATCTGCAGTCGTTTCTGCTCCTCTGATTGAGGGGCAGGGGGAGGCACTCGATATATTTTTTATATTCGTGACGTCGTTCGTTAACCTGTCTCTATGGGTTTTATTGATACTGTGGCGAAGCAAAGGATAAGTGGATATGGAAAGAGAGGATTTCAGATTTCGGAGCGTATCGATAACATATTATCGTTTAAATCGTTACACGAGCCATCACTCCCTGGCTCTTGTGCTGCGTCCTCAGCCTCGCCGCACTCTTTCTTTTCCGCTCGTTATTTTCCAACAAACAAAATACTTTGAATCACTGAATCTCTCGGAAACATCGAGGCAAATTGATGAAACTGATATTTATACACGAGATTTACACACACAATGTCTAGAACGTATAGAAAGACTTTTTTCTGCACGAGGCTCTCAATTCTGTATACATTCTTTGTGTTTCATCCTCACTCGTTAATTTATTCAACAGACTTGATGTATATGCACATCAAAAACAATTTCTTTCCATATTTTTATTCCCTTTAGTTATCGTTTTTTTCACGTTGTTTTTTGAGCTTCTTGTTTCCTCTCTTGTCGCAATTACAGACCAGACTCTGCGTCGCGTTCAGGACACGAAAGTTCTGCTCTAGGGAGGGTCGCGAAGCCTCCCTTGAACGCGTTATCAAAGTCCGAGCCAGGGCTCCTCCCTATATACGATATTTAGTGTCCATAGATACATTTTTTTTCGTACATTTATAAATGCTTCGTATATATAACGGGGGAAGAGCGATGAGAGCCCCGAATCCATCGAGAGGGCTCGGACTCCCATTACGAAAAGAGAGAAGAAAAGAAAAAATAGGAAAAATGGCAGTAGAATTGCCAGTGTCCAGTCGAACGACTCTTGTCTAGAGTCCAGCTAGCAAAAAGCTCTCGTCTAAATATCTATCAATGTGTTCTCTGTGTGTGCGAGCATTATTGTATATGGAAAATATGGATGTATGTATCGTTGGCTCTCGAGAACGATGAGGATTCGATGAAGCCTCAACGAGATATCGATATAGATATATCTGGGTGTATTTATGTGGTATATACGAAGAATTTCGACACGGAGACACGTATAAACGAAAGGCCTCACAGCCAAGGATTCGACTCAACGTTTCGGCTCGGTATTAAGCCCTTTTCATATTAATCGATAGAGCCAGAACGATCGGAACACTCTCGCGGTTCGGCAGGTGGATGAAAAGTGCGCAAGGATGAGGACTGCATTTTTATCTATACATTCTCATTTTTTTTTAATACATATATAGCCTGCCTGCTCGCGTATAGGCCAGAGACGAGACGGATGCAAGAGCTGATGGGCACCACTCGCGACTCTCGGCTATTCCGAAAAATAATGCCTCCGTCCGGGGCTCAAGCTTATAATAAATGTTTGAGAGGCGCCCCGTTTAGGATCGCAGCATAGAATATTATCTATACGGATTTTCTACTCTTTCCCTCTTTTTCTCTCTTTAGATTTTCCTCTTTCCTCTATTTCTCTCATCCCTTCATCTCCTTCTATCCTGATTTCGCTTCTCCACATTCGGCGACCAGGCCGGAAACTCGCTCATCCGCTCTCTTCGATTCTGTCCAAATATAACGGTTCCTGATACAAAGAGAGAGACAAAAATATTGAGAGCTTTTATATTTAGAACATTTCATGCGAAATCAACCGAGCCCAATTCTTCTGCCTACCGACACACCAAAAAATCGAACTATTTCAAGTCACTTCCGGTACAAACTCATCTCGTGAAATCTGGCAGATCGACGAGATTGAAAACACGAATTATTTCCAACAAATCTCGATTTCTTACGAAATAATTGGGCGCTGACACTTCCCGAATGATTTTTCAAATCTTTGCCACTTTCGACATCATTTTCGGATCGATTTTTGTGAAAAAACGTTTTTAACCTGTCGATGGAATGTTTTTTGAGCTCGAGGAAGAAAACCGAGAAGCAGAAAGCGAAACGGACAGTTCGGAGGCTCGCTCGGTCTCGGATTGTAACGGAATTTTGGTAATTGGTGAAAAAAAAAAAAGGGAAACGGAGGTGAGCGCGGAGGCTGATTCGAAACGAAACGCCTTATGTATGTATAAACATATAGTTTCCTCGAGAGTATAGAGAAACGAGGATATAGGATAGTTGTATTGGAGATATAGGTTTGCGAGAGGCCAGAGGCTTTCGTAGTCGTCACTGGGAGAGATGAGCTAGGAGAGGTGGAGGAAAGACAGAGAGGATATAGTATAGAGTTTCGGTTCGAATATTGGAAAATGCCGAGTCGGAGAAGCAGAGAAAGGGATGAAAGAGAACGAGATGGCGAGAGGCAAAAGTGGAAGAGGAAGAAAGAGGCTGGAGCGAGCCATCCGAGTCGAGAGAGAGACTCTCGGAGGTTCGATATGCATATAAACACAATACCTTTCTCGATCCTCCTCTGGGTGGACTGACATACACACACATGGACATATTTCGATATCTATACTAGTTCGATTTACCTGTAAACGTGTGGGATGTGAGTTGATGCTCACACGTTTCTCCTCTCGTGGTCTCGCCAATACACACACACGTATATATATATATATTGAGATATATCGAGAAGGAGGAGGAGGAAGAGCACCAGCCAGTCGGAATATCTACCTACGTGAATATTTTATATCGAAGCACCGGAGAAAACGAACCGAGAGAGAGAGAGAGAGAGAGCAGAAAGCTTGGAGAACCGTCCGGCGATGCCGAAGCTAATCCAAACTCTCCCAACCCCCTTCCCACCTTTTCCAACATCCGTATATAGCGCACGTCGGGCTCAAGCCCGAGGGTGTTCCAGTTATAGACACAATACTAAATACATCTATATGTATTTTATGCACATCTCGCTCAGAAATTTTACCTCTGGGTACTATTAGTTCCTATTACAGATATTCCATGCAATTCCTATTTTCATTTTTGGTTTTGATTCCAACTCTTGTTTCCCTCGTGTCACAAAATTACACCGTCGTCACGAATTCGCACACGAAGATCGTGCGGTGACGATTTTTTCAATTTTTCCAATTCAATTATGCATTTTCGCAAAAACTAATTTTTTTTTGAAAATTTGAACAATTTTCAAATTCATGCTCGATGCTGTTTTTTTCATTATTAATTTAGCGTTTTTGCGACGTTCTCGCGTTTCTGGATCTCTGCGAGCGCTATTTTTTGCGTTTGATCATCGAACGGTCTGAAATATTTGTCTGCTTTTCTTTTTCCCCTCGGCGATCGCGGCGGTAATTCAAACTCGCGGAATACGGAAAGCATCTCGTATTTAGACGGCTTTATTTTGTTTGTTCGTTTGCTTATTCCTCGTGCATGTATATGATCTTGTTAGAAATATTTTCCTATCGTTTTCGAGGAAACCGTATGACAGTATCGAATTCTCGACGTAGAGAATAACGAAAACAAACAATTTTGATAACGCGATCCTCGTATTCCATATAAATTTCTAGTATTCGAGTCTGAAAATCTCGCAAAATTGAATAAAACACCTGAAGTTGTAAAGAAAATCAGTAAAAATTTGAATTTTGACGAAATTGCAACGAGAAATTGAATTTCTTTGGAAAAAAACAGTTTGGATGGAAGAATTTTCTAGAAAATGATAATTAGGAGCGAAAATTAACGTGATGCTCGTATTCCATACAAATTTCGATTGCATGGAGAACGTTCGTCGTATTCGAGTCTAAAAATATCGCAAAATTGAATAAAACACCTGGAGTTATAAAAAAATTCAGTGAGAATTTTAATTTTTACGAAATTGCAACGAGAAATTGAATTTCTTTGGAAAAAAACAGTTTGCATGGAAGAATTTTCTAGAAAATGAAAATTAGGAGCGAAAGTAATGAATATCATTTGGAAAACTGGGGGAAGGGCCGTGCATCGGTGATTACCAAGGCTGTTGGACATTCCCTGGTGATCCGCTGTGAGTTTTAGCTTGACAAACTCGACGGGGCTTGCATTGGGAGACGGTGATTATCTCTCGCAGAGTGTGCGAGATCGAAAGGGTGAAGGCTGCTGGGAGAGAGAAATAGAGAGCTGAGCGCGGAAATATATCGAGAGGGAAGAAGATCGGCGGGGAGGATATCGAGCAGGCACACCGGAGGCAGAGTCTGGGCATAAATAATTTATAATATTTAACGAAGCTGGCGATGGGATAGTGGGTAACAAAAAATGGTTGAAAAAAATGGTTGCATGGCTGGGAAGCCTGTCCGCGAGTCTCTCTGGCAAACTTTCTTTCTCTGATTATTCGGTGATGAGCTAAAATGTATGAAGGACTGATACGCTTCGAATGCGCTGCATGCGGATGGATAAATGGAGCAAACAAAAATATCTTGGAGGAGAAAAAGGCGCGAAGCCATAATTCTGCACTGAGTTTTACATCCTTCACGCCCTTTTGTCGCTCACAGGCCGATATTAACGCGGAGACACTCACAAATGCGTATAATGACAGTGGATGATCTATATATCGGTTGGAACGTCGCGTCGGGGGCGAGTACCGCGTGTGCCAACGCGAGAGGGTGACCGAAGCGAAACGGATAGCCGCAGGATTGATGGCTATCTAATTATGCGAATAAAAATACGATGCGGTGGATTCTCCACGATATATCGCGCGCATATTGCCCTTCCCGATAGCCCAACAGCGGAGGGAGCTTCGCCAATCAGTTTTGGGGGATGAGACGTCGGCTTGCTACAAAAATAAGGGCGCAAGAGTTTGCAAAGCTCATCGCTCTTTTCCTCCCGCGAAACTCCGTCGGTTTTTCTTTCTCCATGGCCTAAAATATAATGAGCGGTGTCTGTGTGCGTGTGTGTGCGGAGAAAACTACGAAAAACTGAGGAGCGCGAGCTTAATTTTAAAAAATTTTCATCCCTCAATATTTTTGTTGTCCATCACAAAGTTCTGTTTGATTTTTCCGTTGCGTTTCTTCGTTTGATCAATGCCTCATGCCTTTTCCTCTTTCTCCCTCATCGTCTCTCGCGCCATATCGTACGCGATGGATTCCACAGAGTTGATGCACTTTCTGATTAGTTGGGCAGTGCTGGCGGACGTGATTAATATGCAACGAGAGATGACAGAGTGGAATAGAACGGCTGAAATCGAGATCCAAGTCTCTCCGAGGATGGAACGAGACGAGAGCGACGCAGACACAGAGACGGAAGTCGAGCACCGAACATTATCCATAACGCGTATATCTGTTTATATTTATGATCGAAGAGGAACGTGTCGTTCGCGGTGGATTTTCACGTGCCTCGATATGCGCTTCCCAGACATTTCCTCCAAATTTGTTAATCCAGACACGACCACCAAATTCACGATAAACATTCCCCGCGTACAGACTTTCGTTGTTATTAAATTTAACGATTCTTGACACAATTCGTCGTACCTTCCAAATTTCAACCAAAAATCAAATAGATTATGAAGCAATTTCTACATTATTTGGTCCATCGTTAACAATCATTTCATCTCATTCGATCATCAACATCCTGATTAAGTTTCCGTCTGTAATTTCCCTTGAAACACAAATTCAAACCCCAGAATTTTCATCCTTTTATTCCAGTTGCTCGGAATAACAGAAAATGTCGAAGATTCGGGCTCGCATACGTGAAATCCAAATGACTCTGAAGTTTGCATCGTTGGGATGCAACGAAAACGCGACAGTAAGAAAATTTTCTTTGCCAATGCAAAACTGAATTTTCCAGAAAAATTATAACGAAGAAATTCCGTAGCCTGGCAACAAAAAAACGCGCAAAAAATGGAGAAAAATATTGTCAATCAATGGCTGATTGATTTTTAATTTCGATGCAAGAAAAAATATATATAAATCTGCAAAAACGCCCGCCGTTTCCTTTTTTGTAGAGTAGCGAGTATTTAATTCGTAAAATGGTTTTGTGAAAAGTTGAACAAGTCGCGGTGCCGGTCGTTTATTATCGCGCGTACGTTCTGTTCCGCGATTGCAACAACGACGAGGATCAGATACTACGCAATTTCTGTCTCTCTCGTACTCTCGACGCTCTCCTTCTCCCCGCGTCATTCGCACGGAGTAAATTACTGACATGCCGAGCACTGTATTAGTACCGCCGTATATCTCTATTCCGACTAACGATGCACCGTGGGAATCGATCGTCATCGAGTTAACTCCGTGACGTGGTTCGACACTGTGAAATGCAGATGATGGACATGCGGAGCCTGCCAAGTTACATCTCCAAGAAAAGTCGACGAGAAAAATAATCCGACATGTTTTTATGTTCGAATAAATGAGACAAATAATTACCCACGAAATTGCGTCTTTCGAAATACCGGAAAAAAATGCCTCAATCGGTGAAAAAATTATTTATTTTCAGAAAAAAAAACCTGGACACGAAAATGCACTAAAAAAATGATGCTGAAGTTTGCAACGTTGGAATGCAACAAAAAATATTCGATTTTATCGATTATTCGTTGAATTTTCAATGTCATACAAATTTTTCGAGCTGATCAGCTTTTCGAGTGGCAAAAATCAATCATTTTATCATCGTGATTGCATTTTGCACTTGAATAATTATTTTTGCCAAAAATAAAAGAAAAATTCCGTTGCATTTCAACGAAATTTTGCATTTCAAGGAATTTTGCAACGAAATTTTGCATTTCAAGGAATTTTGCAACGAAATTTTGCATTTCAAGGAATTTTGCAACGAAATTTTGCATTTCAAGGAATTTTGCGACGAAATTTTGCATTTCAAGGAATTTAGCAACGAAATTTTGCATTTCAAGGAATTTTGCAACGAAATTTTGCATTTCAAGATTTTGATGACTTGCAAAGAAAATCTTTCCAAACGAAATCTCGAACGAAACCGAGCTCAAAAGTTTTGATGGAGATATTTTTGTTATACGCGTAATGTTCACGTCAATTGCGTATCCGAAACGATGTATAGGGCTCGTCCTGCATATGTGTACGCATTGTCAGCTTTCTCTGGATCCTGAAGCCCGGTTTATGTTTGCAGAACATATACATAATAATCCCAAGCCCCTGTGTGACAGCGAGCATTACTGCAAATCTGTACACGGGGCGTTTCGCATCAATTTCAATAAACAATTGGCCCCCTCGATTCCATCTCAACAAAAAATCGGTTTATTTTACTTGAGAAGTTTTTCCTCCAAGAATCGAATGAAAAAATCCAAGCCAAGGAGGTTGATCGCGAGCCACCGATGAAGGACGAAACTTGCCAACGAAAAAAAAAACTAAAAAATTGCAAGTTTTTGCTGGACAACGTTGGAATGCATTGAAAAATATTGAATTTTATTGAAGATTCGTTCAATTTTTAATGTCATCCAAATTTTTCGAGCCAAAATGCTTTTCGAGTGGCAAAAATCGATCATTTTATCATCGTTATTACAATCTGCACTTGAATTATTATTTTTGTCAAAGATAAAAATGAATTTCGTTGCATTCCAACGATGCAAACTTCAGAGCCATGAGATTGCAGAGCAAAAGCAAAGAAACATCGTTAATTGTCTTATTAATTGTCTCTTGCGACCAAAAAACTCAATCGACTCGAAAAATTGCTACGATCGTCGAAATTCAATAAATAATCAGTAGAAAAAATGTTTTTCGTTAAATCTCAACGTTGCAGACTTCAGAGTCATGAAACGACGAGGATTTTTTTTGTTGCCGACTGCTTCGTGTCAGCCAAGTCACGTGGAATTGTCCATATGCCTTGGTCAATACATAAGTACGTGTATACAGCTATCGATAATGTTACAAGCACACGGCAAGATTCACTGTGCGTGTGTACCGAACAGGAGGGATGGAGAAAGGGTGGCAGCCACCACGAAGGGTTGCGATCGTGATATATATGGCGTAGCTGAGCCAGTGCAACGGACACGTTAGTTGCAATGGTGTACCACGTTTCTGACCGAGAGCCCTCACACCCTAATCCCCATGGTCCATAGCTATAAGCTCTTCAGGAGGTTCGCAGCGGTAATATCATGCGTGCATGATAATCCTGAAGGTGTTGGTGGAGAGTTTGAGAGAGCTCATAGGGAAAATTAATAAAAGCTCAATTATTAAAAAATTAGATATTTCTCATCTCCACCGCGATGTGCCGTGGAGAATATACCGATAGTTGGGTGGGTGGGGGGATAAAAGAGAAATTTACGAGGCTTGGAAAAAAAACACGCGGCAAAATCGTATGGAGCGAGCTCTCTCGAATATTTTGAGTTAATTTTCTTTCTTTTTTGTCATTCCATCGAGCTGGCTTTATGCTCGCGGGCTATACATATAGTGCAAACTTCGATCTTTCTTCTCCTCCCCTCTCGCCCTTTCGCTCCATCGCCCTCTCTAAAATGTGCCTGAATTTTTTAATCTCTCTCTCTCCCTCTCTGTGTTTCTTTTACTTTTATCCTACCCAAATATTTCCGTAGCTATTTTTTATCTCCCGCTCACCCTCGCGCGACGACCTCTCCGATATTATCAGGTATCGCTCGTGTAATTGTGCAGCTCGGAATTTTTCCCACCCTCTCTCTCTCTCTCTCTCTCGATCGCCTTGCCATCTGTATATAAAACCTCGAACGTTCGGGTCTCGTTGTATCGAGGAGCTCGAACATTCTATTGCACTAAATTCGGCTTCAGATTATTAGCAACAAACTCGGTATCAATCGTTCTGTGCTTTTCCGTTCCCGAATCGAGAATTCTTCACATTTCTTCCTTCAATAAATGATCAATTTGGCGTTTTTTCGACCGAAAAATTGAGGGAAACGTGTCGCTTTTGGGAACGAAAAAAAATGGACAATTTTTCTGAAGTTTGCATCGTTGGAATGCAACGAAATTCATTTTTATCTGTGAAAAAAATAATTATTCAAATGCAAAAAATAATTATGATAATAAAATGCTCCATTTTTGGCATTTTAAATATTTTTCGATGCATTCCAACGTTGCAAACTTCAGCATCGTGTGGTTTGTCCACTCTGCCCGAAGGATAACGTGGGAAAAACGCGTTTGAAAATGGTGAAAATGGGGAAGCGAAAATTTGACAAAGTTGAATGTGAATATTTCTTAAATATTCGTGTCCACAGTCGCGTATAAGGCTGTTTTTTATTTGACGGGATACGCCATCGTGTCTCGCACACAATCGCGTAAAAATACACTCCCTTTGTGATCGTGGCGCGCGCGTTTCCACTAGTCCGGTTTCTCGTGCACGGAGCCGTATGTAAATTGCAGAAGAGAGAGAAACAGAGACCGAAAGTTACGGGGAGAGTGAGAGAAAGAAACGAGGGATGACGCGAAGAGGAGAGAAGGAGAGAAAAGTCGAGTATATAGAGAGAGAGAAAGGGTGAGTGACGCAAGACTCTCCGCGCGCCGGTACATCAGGAAGGGTGTCACCACTTTCGGGCCGAAAATTGAGTTACTCTCTATCTCCTCCTCTCGCGTCGACCTTCCGGTCGTTACACGTTCGTCCATCCGTGTTCCTGTCGCTTTTGCTGCATGCTGCAGACAAGAGACCAACGAGAGAGAGGCTGCCGGAGCTTTATCATCGTAAAGTACCGCGTCGATGCATATAAAGACACTCGAAGAGGAAGGAGAGGAAGGAGGAGGGAGTAAAGTCCATCAGACATGCTCTTCGATGCACATCGATGCAGCTCTCCCTACATATCGGGCGTCCTTATCTCAAAAAGGACGTCGTCCTAGTCCCTTGGGCCTCTCCCAGTCGTTCGACAAACGCCCTTCCACCGATAAACTTTATTTATCCCTGTATCTTTAATATATTTCGTTACGGATATTCCAACACAAGTATCCGCGAGTAATGCATGGATCGATCGTTTCGACTCGATCAATCGGAAATTTACCCGAGATTATATATTTCACGTCATCCTGCAATATTCAACTCGACGACACAGTAACACGTGTCTCCAGCCTGTTGCCTCGACGCCATAAAAAATGCATGAACGTTCGTGTGTTTGTGGATTCGGGGAGCGATTCTTTCTTACGAAGTCGCATTTTCATTTTAACTTTCTGATTTTCCACCCAAAACTTCGTTTTTCCTCAAAAATTTCGATTTTTCGATACATGAATTTGGGAAGGAACGATTTTTCGTCAAATTCGCCAACTAAATTCTTCGGAGGGTCTCGAAAAATGAAAAAAAAATGACTTTGAAGTTTGCATCGTTGAAATGCAAGGAAATTCGGTTTTTTCTTTACCAGAGCTCATAATTATAATTCAATATTTGTCCCGGACAGTAAGACGATCGTCTCTTCAGTCCCAAAAACTCGATCGAGACGAAATTTTAAAAATTCGATGAATAATTAATAGAAATAATATTTTTCGTTGTTGCGAGCTTGAGAGTCGTTGAAAAACAGCGAAAATATCGGGGAAAAAGGACTGAAATGAGTAACGCACTGAGTGCAGAGAGAGCGATCGAAAAATAGCTGAGGAAAGGCGATATTTTATGGTGTGCTTGATTGAGGAGTATGAGGACGATCTGTGGTTGTACTTTTATTTAAAAGCATAAATTACATGGAGACTTGATAGCAACGCGATGTATCGGGGAGGGGGGGAAATAAAATGAAAAAGGAGGGAAAGGCGATGTGATGAAAATTCCGGAGCCAACCGCGACGATTCCATGGATACGTGAACAAATCGTTATACACGTACACGCGGATTGATAAAATAGGGTAAAAAAAAAGATTTGGGAATTTTATACAAACATATTGATATTGTAACCGAGAAGAGTATCGATACATTTATACGAATATGTGTCTGTGTACACGTGGAAATAAGAGAACGAGGACTAAGCGCATAACGTCGACGTCGGACGTATGGATGGTTAAAAATATTGAGGCTCGATAGCCGCACGGGATCGTATAGAGTTATAGTTGGAAAAGTGTATAACCGATGGAATGAGAAAGGATGAGAGGTACATAGGGTTAAAGGGGGATGGTTGGTTAGGATGGCTCGCGTAACTCTACTCGCGTTTCCTCCGACTCTCCCGCACTCCCACCCCGTTCGCAAAAATTTAATTATAAAAAAGTTTTGGCATTCCGTCAGTTTGGTTTAGCCGCTTTTATGCTCTCCATATATATGTATATTCACGGGTGTGTATACGTGTGTATAGATAAATAAAAAATGTGTATATAGGACGTACGGTGTGTGGATCTCGTGCAAGAGAAGCCTCGGTAGAATTTTCTCTCTCTCTCTAGTCTCTTTCTCTCGATCCACCAAGCCCTATATATTTTTATACATATATATTTCTGTATGGCCTCGCTTCGGTCGCGTATCTGTGGTTTATTCCATCCACCCGTACCACCCCCTTGCGCGATACTCCGTTCAACCTCCATCCGCGCCTCATCCTTTCACCCTTTAGGGCTGTCCGTCCTCGACGCGCTCTACGCTGCTCGCTCGGAACGACACAGCACAGAGAAGAAATTAAACACCGCTAAGGAGGGAAACGAGAATCTTTTCGAACGTCATGAATTCACTTGCCATTCAGTTTCGAATCTAATCACCAAAATTATCATTATTTTGATAAAAACCGTCTTGGGATGCATTTTTACCATAGAAAATGACTCTGAAGTTTGCATCGTTGGAATGCAACGACATTCGTCTTTATCTTTGACAAAAATAATTATTCAAATGCAGAATTTAATTACGATGATAAAATGATCGATTTTTGCCACCCAAAAAGCATTTCGGCTCCGGAAATTTCATTGACATTGAAAATCGATCGAATCTTCAATAAAATTCAATATTTTTCGATGCATTCCAACGCTGCAACCTTCAGCCTCATCATAGAAATGATTTGGTACGAGAAATTGTCAAATTTCTGCGTAACACGCGTTTGAATGGGATGCTGCATGGACCGAATGAGAGAATCTTTGCGGTTCAGGGAAGGAAATAAAGCAAAACTTTGTTCTTGGACGATTTAAACGACTCTGGAAAGTTGATCATACAGAAAAAAAGTTCTTCACCTTAGGAAAACTTGTGGATGGTGTTTGGTGGAATTTCAATGTGATTGGGAGGGAAATATTTGCGGCGATGCTATTAGGGATCTGCACAAGCGAGTCGAACAACAAGTAAAATAGCTGAAGAGGAGTATTGAGAGCCAGTTGCACGAAGAGTCGAGATTCCGAGCATAGTTTTTCCTTAAGAAGTGAATGAAAGTAGCAAAAGTATGGAATGACATGGCTCGGTTGATTCGTTGGCTGATACATGAGCGATAACGCCGTGCTGGGGAAAAGAGAAGCTTTATAAGCAGGTGGAGGAGGGAGGGAAAGAGGATCTGTCGGTGTCGCGCGCGGCTGGAGCCGCGATGGACCCTTTCTCCCGGGTTGCCATCGTCGTTGCAGCGAGCAAGATTCTTTGGACTATCCGCGGTAGAAAAGGACGCATTGGTGGTGAATGCAGCAAGAAGGGTAGAGGAAACTGTGACAGAAGGATGGAAAAAGAGAAAGAGAGAAAAAAGAAAGAAAGACAAGCGAACGAGGGGATGGAGCGAGAGACCAAGAGAGTAAGCTGCATAGATGGGAAAGCAGGATAAAAAAAGAGAAAAGACAGAAAAGATAGACGCTATGGGCTATAGGTGGGCGCGCGAGCGATGAAAAGGGGTGGTATGGTGAATGTCGGGAGCTGCTGCGGAGGGAGAGAGAAGCGAAGAATGCATCGTTGGTATACGGCGGAGGCAAGCGAAAGAAGGGTGAAACGAGACGGAGAAATATAGTCCGGACGATGGAAAAGGTGGGCAAAGAGAAAAAGAAAAAGGGAGGGGAGGGGGCACAAGAGAAAAATAAAAAACGCCAGAGAAATGGAGAACCGAAGAGAAAAGAGAGAGAAAGCTATAAAGATTGGCGGTCTCCCCCCCCCTCCCCTTTCCGCCCTTCCAGAACCTCTACACCGCGTCCACCCACGAACTCGAGGACAAAAATCAATATGAACGTGTAGCCATTTCTCTTTAATCTGCCCGCGCGTACTACTACCTACCCTCCTGGTACTCCTAGTCTATGCCTCCGGTACTGCTTCTCCGCGCTCCTTCACCCTCCCGCGATGAGCCTCCCTGTCGCTTGGGACAGAGGAACCTCCGCAACAACCTAACCATCAGGACATCCAACGCATTTCTATACTCCTTTCCCTCTTTTCTCCTGCTGCCTCCTCATCGAACCTGCTCTTTTTCCTATGGAACGACGATTGTCCTCGTCTCTATCGCGAAACTAACCAACAGGGCCCTCATTTTCTGTAAAACTCTACGAGCAGCTCGACAAACTCTCCATCACGACGAAAAATGCATGTTGCTCGATAATCGAAGGTCAACTCGGTCTCTCGACCTATCGAAACCACAAATTCCACACACTCATTTGTGTCAAAGTCACAAATTCTCTTCCCAAAATAAAAACCACAGAGCTCATCAATGATTCTGTCTATTGCTCTATAAACTATTTTATCGATATCCGGATTTCCTGCCAATTACCGCGAATTCGACTTTACACGATCCAACGATTACGATTTCGGCTCATCGTACAATCGATAGCGCGCACTGGCTTTAATAATTAATGTCAAACTATCGACTATGAAATAGCACAAATGCAGGCACTAGGTGCGAAGGTTTGACCGAAATAGTACAAGCAAACTTCTCTGACGAACGTGTTGAGAAAGGGGGACTGGAATTCTGCCCCACACGAAACTCGGCTTCTTCGTTCAAGAATCTCTCCCTCCCTGCTCACGCCCTCCCGAGAAATCACTTTGTATTCAATCAAGCCGAAGAAAAGCCTCTCGAGAATAGATCGCTAATCCCTCCTCTCTTTTAAACCCCAATAAAAAAAAAAAACGATTGCTGCGTGAGTTTTTCACACGTCCAAAGTGCAGTTTGCAACGTTGGAATGCAACGCAAAAAATATTTGATTTTATTGTCATTCGTTCAATTTATTGTCGATTAATTCAATTCTCCATTTGAATAATTATTTTTGCCAAATATAAAAAAGAATTTCGTTGCATTCCAACGATGCAAACTTCAGATTCGTCAATAAATTTCAAAGAATAAATTTTTAAGGAGCTCTTGATTGAAGAAATTCCTTAACGCAGCCTCGCATCAGAGGCCTCGATCTTTTTTACAATAAGCCTCGACAACAACGTCAATAGCAAGTGGCCAAAATTGCAAAAAAATGAATTTTCCACACCAGAATAAAATAAATTGCAAAAAACTCAAAATCATCCCCAGTTTTGTATTTTGTACCAGAATTTTTCAATTTTCTGATTTTTTTCGTGTACTTAAACGACCAAAAGACAAATTTAGGCTCGCACGTGTCATCTGGGAATAAAAATTATTGTTTATCTCGAACGAACTCGTTTATGATGCTCGCGCGATTGCTCATCGAGTAAATTAAGTAGTGTCTGGATCTTAGTCTCTCGCTTTCTCTCTCTGGCCTGGACTCTTGCTATCTGTATTGTTTCTGGCTCAATAGTGATGTCCCAGCTGCAATATGCAGCGAAGGAGCTTACCCAATGGAACAAGCTGGCCGGGGTTATTCCAACACCCGAGGCTCTTTCGCTCTGTCTCTCAACAAAGTACCATATTCATCTATACATATATATATATAACATGTATATAGAAGCGGCATGTTGGTACTCCATATAGATTATTGATTAGGCAATAACTCAAGGACTAGTTGGGGTGCATATTACCACCATATAATGCAGACCCTGGTAAGGCTCCTTCCCTCTCTCTTTCTCTCACTCTCGCTCTGGTCAGTAGTGTGCAGCCTCCCGGAGCTATTAGTTATGATAATTAAAGCGGATGTAATATTTTTATAAAAAGACAAGACCGCAGGAACGAGAGCCAAAACCCAGAGACAATTTGGTGAGAATAAATGAGCTCGATTTTCGAGATATGATTTAAGGTACTGAGAAATAAAACCCTCGCCCCAATCCCTATTTATATCAATTCGAATTCATCCAAGTTTCAAAAAACGTTTATTCTCTAAAGTTTCCGCAACAAATTAATGTGGCCGTTTATGATTCTGAAGTTTGCATCGTTGGAATGCAACGATATTCATCTTTATCTTTGACAAAAATAATTATTTTAATGCAGATTGTAATTACGATGATAAAATTATCCATTTTTGCCATTCGAAAAGCATTTCGGCTCCAGAAATTTGGATGACATTGAAAATTGAACGGATCTTCAATAAAATTCAATATTTTTCAATGCATTCCAACGTTGCAAACTTCAACATCATTGGCCGTTTTCCCGCGCCCGTTTTTAAAATCGTTTTACCGCATTTTTGACTCATTTTCTGACTACAAACAAAATTGCCCCACGCTCACGTGATCCTGCATCAAAAAACGATAAAAACGAGCCAAAGTCGAATGTTTTTCTTGTTCTGGCGTCAACGGACGTTAAAAATTAATTGAATGATTGAGAAAAACGGGTTTCCGGTTGGTTTCGAGGGATGGGGACTCAAAGAGTATCTCGATATTGTTCTCGTGTGTATAGCGATAGAATAACTTGGATGCGCTTCAAGATGGTCAAAGATTAAACAACTTTGTTCCAAAGAAACGCGAACATGGGCAGATATTCGTGTGTATATACGTTGGTACGTAATACGTAGTTGCAAGTAACTAGGAATGTGTATAAATATACAGCTGGAGGTTACAAGGGAGTGTACGTGTTTGGAAACCACATGGTGGACACACGTAACTCTTACGTATACGCGAAGGACTAACCCAACGTTGTTGAAGGCGCGCGCGAGTGGCCAAGTGAAAATCGATATAAACTGACCCTCTGCGGTGCATATAACCGTTGCTTAGGGTGGAAAAGGAGTTGTTGTTGTGTGCACTCTCCGGAGAAGGGCGAGGGGAAGAAAAAAACACTAAACTTTTCGCACTCGCTGCGGGTTTTCTTCGCAAAATAACGTTGGATACGATCGAGCCCATCGATTCGTTCGAGCTGCACTTTGCAAGCGTGCACTTGGCTCAACGGTAATTTTCTTTGGTAATAAATCGACGAGTTGTGCGATATTGAAATGGCTAACTTTGTGGATATTCGAAAAAATCGATCATTTTCCAAGTTCTCACTCGCGGAAAGGGAAAAATCGATTTTCACGCCACTGCCACGATATGGGGAATCGAAAAATTGCATTAGATCGTAATGATCGAGTAAATAATAAGAAGCAAAGAGTTTTGCTCATTCAATCTTCAGCCTGATTGTCCATCGTAATTTCACACAGCTTACACAATGTTGAGCCAAGTTTGATTCGCGTTGGAGGATGTCGAATGAGTCGGGAAACTGTTGATAGTTCGGAGAGCTTATCGGGGAATTGAAACGATGAAAAGACGAGGCAGCAGTTGAGTTTGTCGAAGGATAACAAAGCTGCGATAACGATAACGCGAGGAGGTAAAACTCGGCGCGAGGACGACGCTAATGTGAGAATTGTCAAATCTAATAGTCTCGGGCGCGAGAGCAGTCGAAAAAGAAATAGTGGGAGGGGCGGAAAGTTGCTCGTGATTTTGCCAGGCGGTGATACCGACTGGAAAGATTCATCGAGACTCTTGCAACTCCATGACGAACTTGCGGACAGTTATATGGGAGTTTGGCTGATAGTGCGAGTCACTGGGACTCAGTCACGACTCTTGCGGCCTATAGTCTCAAATTGTGGCCGGATAGAGCACGAGGTTCGGTGCGAAATCGTTGCTCCGAACGAGGCTCCCAGACGAGCGCGAGAAAACGAGAGAGATGCCGAAGAAGCAAGCGTGCGGTGACGCAGCTGAGCCATTATCGGAAACTCGTTACATACACGAGCCGCGAGCTGTGCCAGCCGCGCGCAAACCACCCTCTTCTGCCTGATACTGCTCGTATCCGAGCTACTTCTGTTGCAACGCCAAGAATCTCCTTCCCCTGCTCTCGCTCTGTGCCATTTCAAACGACCATCTTATACGGCAGCAACTTAACTTTCAGGATCCTGTTTTAAGATCGCGTTACATCATTTCCTACGTATACAGCAGCCCGCAAAACTTAATGAATATCTGGACCAAGCTGGGACACGAAAAACCAACGAATTTTGAAAAATCGATCTCGATTGCTTCAAAATTACAAAACAACCAAAAAAATCAATGAAACCGATTATTAAGCTTCGCGTCTCCTGTTTTTCCAGTCAATTAACTATTTCTTATTATTCTTGCAACAGGATATTCTCGAAAAATTCAATTAATCAACGAGTCTGGAGCTCTTTCGGCCTCAGATTCGTTCAAGCACGCGGACAGTGAATTAAAATTCACGCGAGAGTACGTTGAACTGGCGAATTAAAATAATATTGTCAGCTGCCCAGACAAAAATTATGAAAACCAAGACATTTCGTGTTTTTTCCAAACTTTGAATTACACAGAATCGATTAATTTTTTGCCCAAATTAATTGAATTTATAATTTACATCTCGAGTGAACCTCGAGAACAAGAATCGCTGGTCCAAATTCAATAAGTAGTAAAAATCCGTCTTTGGTCAGACAGCAAAAAAATTGAAATTCGTCAACTTTCTCGCGTTGTAAACAAATCGAAATGTGCCAAAGGATCGTGCACTTGGATCGAATTTTCGAGGGTGTAATGACCCGGAGATAATTCAATGTGTGTGTGAATTTTTCGTTCTGATCCAAATGCATTTTATTCACTCAAGCGAATCACAGATACGAACGTTTATTTCGAGTATTAAGACGTGCACGTTCAAGTCCGAACAAGCAGCGAGTGCACAGAAAAGCCAGAGGCTTGAGAATGTAACTAAAGATGAAGCTGCGCGTTTTATTACACCGCGACTTTAGCTTCAGCTAAAATCTGGCCATTAGCAAACGAACCTACAGAAAATTAACCTCCAGTAGACCAAGTCGTCGAAATTTCGTTCTCTCTCCCACCTGCATTTCAATAATTCATGAACTCCGGTGGCCAACAGAAATACGGACTATAATTCTTTATCGATCTTTACTTCGCGTCGCGGGAAGTGGCTCCCAGTCAGTGTGGGAATATTTCCACGATCCTTATCCAATTCGAATCACATTCTTGCCCGAATATTAACCGAGGAAGCGTTCCGTGGGCTGAGCTCGAAATCTCAATGCCACGTTTACATTATTTCCGGAAATTGCCAAATTATCGTGTTAGCGAAATTTTCAACTTGTTTTTGCTTATTTATGCGAATATGTTGGACAAATGTGAGTGTGATAAAATTATTGGAAATAAAAATGTCGCGACTGTGCATAAACGAGAAATTATCCGGATAAAATTTTATCGAGGTCATGAAATACGAAATGCCGTCGCGTTTTCGAGGCTTAATTGGTGGATTGCGGTAACAAAACAGACAAATTTCGACTTGGAATTGCGAAGCCTCATCCGGTTTCGATAATCGATCAAATCGTTTTCCTCTCACGTTAAAAAATGACGAGGCGTTGGTGACTTTGGGGGGAATGGAAAGTCTCGGCGAGACCACGAACGAGGAAAAGTGTTGAGGCGAGAAAGGAATGCTTGAAAAACACACGAAAGACATTAACGACTTTTCAAACATTTTAAAGCCACCTAGAACCATCGGGAAAACGATTTCCCATGTGTATCGAGACACGTCGGACTTTTTTCGGCTCGCGCTTCTTCGTCCATTACACATTCGATTGTTTGGGAAACCGATGTAACTCCCCCACGACTTTCTCCCTTTTTTCTCCCAACTGCTCAAGAGAACACGACTTTATTATCGAGAAATTGATCTTATTAGGCAATCGAAGAGTTGGCGAAGGATTCTTGGCCGTTTGCCAAACTTCTATTTCAATCAGTCGCTTTTTTCTCAACCCTCTCGCTCTCCTTTTTCTTCTACACTCTTTCCTGCTCCACACTCACTTTACGAACTCGTGCCAACCGACAGAAAAGTCGACTTTCTCCATGTTCGACCTGCAAACTTTTTGTTTCGAATTCATTCATGGTCAAACTTTTTAATCCCCCAAGACGCTTTTCACTACAAAAGAAAATTGAGGATTTTTCTGCAA
The DNA here is from genome assembly GCA_037043255.1 of Diadegma fenestrale. Taxonomy (NCBI): domain Eukaryota; kingdom Metazoa; phylum Arthropoda; class Insecta; order Hymenoptera; family Ichneumonidae; genus Diadegma; species Diadegma fenestrale. The sequence continues at coordinate 15,326,157 of CM073317.1, forward strand.
AGCCCGTTACAAATAAATTCCCATTGCAACAAACGACCTTTTTGACCTTGCTTGGCTCGAGTTTAATCAGAGAAATTATTAATTAACACACGAAAGATTTTCACCGTTTTTCTTATCAGGAAGGATAAAAAATTGCTCGAAAAAGCTGGAGACGAACATTCGACGAAATTTGTTGAAAATGTTCGGTCGAAAATTGGCCCAGTTTTTCCATTGGCACTCCGAATCGAAAGAGAATATTTTCAAAAGAGAATGTCGTTGGCAATTTTTGTGCAAATGGGTCAAGATTTCCCGAATGCTTCACGAGATTTTATCGAAAAACCGTCTGTAAGTTGGCAGAGGCGAGATCCAGAGTTTCTCGAGATTTTCAGGTGAGACTTTTTGAAAATTTAGCGCGAGGCTGTAATTATTGAAAAAAATTACACCCAATTGACGTTTCCGCAGAAGAAATGTTGAAAAAAGTTTTTATTTTTGGCTCGATTAGCGAATTTCATTGGACGTTTTAATTTCGACCGATTGTCAGGGCTGTAAAGGGGAAAAGCGAGGATAGCCTGGCACGAACAGGTGCACCAAGGCTAACCATACAACGAGATAGAACGTTGGAGGGTTTTGGTCGCTGAGCTATGAGGAGAGTCGAGAGAAAGGAGCGACAGGGGAAAGGGAGATGAAGCGAGCAATCGCTAACAGAATTTTAAGCAACGTGACATCAAAGACCCAAAGGAACGAGGCATGCAGACGCGGGAGAAGGCCACGCACCGCCATATAACCATTAATCGCATTAATACCAGGCTATAATTAGTTTTACGTTCGAACAAACGGAGTCTCCTGAAACTTAAATGTTTTAGCTTGTTTAAAAGGGAAACTGAGCGAGTCCGTACGCGACATCTTCATTCTTTCCCTTTTCCCCTCGCTAATTTGCCTCATTTTTGACTCCCCGACGTTTCAAATGACGAGAAAAAAAAATAATCGTGTAAAAAACATCATTTTTAAGGTGATTCGACAAAAAAAATGTCCGCAAAACTCGCCGGATCAAAGTTGAAGAAAGTATGAGAAAAAATCGGTTCTCTGTTTTATTGTAATTAATTAATTCATTATTAATCCCATGGATGATCGTTCTTGAAAACGTTGAACATAAAATCTCGAAATGACTCTGAAGTTTGCATCGTTGGAATGCAACGAAATTCTTTCCCATCTTTAGCAAAAATAATAATTCAAGCGCAGAATGTAATTAGGATGATAAATTGATCGATTTTTGCCACCCGAAAAGCATATTGTCTTGAAAATGTTGGATTACATTGAAAATTGAACGAATTATCAAGAAATTTAAATATTTTTCGTTGCATTCCAACGTTGCAAACTTCAATTTTGTCAAAAAACGTCGATATTTTGTTGAATACGGCCAACTAAATATTTTGGGATAATTTCAAAATTTTCGTTATTTCGACAATATTTTTCATTGTAACGGAACTGTCAGCAAAATTAACGATTGGAATGACAAAAATTTACTTTCCGGAAACGATTTTCCAGAATGTTTTTTGCTGGAATGACAAAATTTTCGTGATTTTTCGAAAAAAACGTTTAGTTTAACGTATCCAACAAAATATCCATCTTTTTCAACAAAATTCTCTTTTCAGTATCAGTGGCAAATGAAAATGGTCCAAGCACACACGAATAGGGAGACCGTAGCTTTTACCCAAGTTTAATTAGGTGCGCCTTTCTGGTGTGCCCGATGGTATGAGTGCCAAGTATGGCAAAGTGTGTGTCGGTGGTTGTAGGTAAAGTGAAAGGGGTGGAGAGAGAGAGAGAGAAATGGAAGCGCGTGTGTTGTATACAAGCCGATACCCTATTGCCGGATAGTATCGGCGAGGAGGAGGAGGAGGAGGAGGAGGAAAAGGCTTGAGAGGAAAAGGACGAAGGAGAATGGTTGGAGGAGAGCAACAGTGCTCGAAGAGACGGCTGGGAAAGGTGGTTGGCGTTTTCTCTTCTTGGTGGTTGGTAGGACTAGTGGATGCTTTCCGGGTGGCGAACGTGAAGGAAGGAACGGGACGCGACAGTTGGTGATCGGGTGAAACGAAGAATCCTATCTCGCTCGCTCGCTCTGCTTTTCCGTGGCTGTCTTGGCTCTATCTATTTCGCAGACTCGGAGAAATGGACCATTGCCTCGAGCATGAGACTCGTTCGCTCTGTATAGTACAGCCTGGCGAAAGGGACGCCAAGGGACGAGGAGAAAGAGAGACCTGGCAGAATAAGCAACATTTCGTATATGTATAGGCCTTGCCTTGTACTCTCTTGCTACTCTGCCTCTTCCTGGATAACAGGGGAGATGACGTAGTCGTCGGTTGTCGTCTAGAAACGCGCCATTCCGCACACTGCTTGGTCCCAGACTTTTGTATTCGTTGGGATTGAAATTTAGTGTTATATCTGCATCTGAGCATCGAGCAGATACGAACAAGTCGTCGGAAGGTAATCTCGCTACTATTCCGAATGATCCACGAGTTAGAATAGCCAACAAGTGTAAAAAGGGCTTCGTTGTTGGAAGAACTAACTTGAAAAAAAAAGGAAAAAAAACGCAACCTAAATGCTTCGATTTGACAATTTCACCGGGCAGAGTCAACTCTTCTGGACTCGCAAGCTCCCCAGGATTCGTTCTCGAATCCATCATGGTCGAGGCAGCAAAAAGAGAAAGAAAGAGTTTCGACTCACTTCGATCATTCTCGTTTCATTGGAGGGATGAGCTCCTGGAACGAGAAACTTTTGCTTTTCCACTCCGAGGTCATGTTTTTTCACGTGTATATTCAAAATGTATGTGTCGCTGTGCACATTTATTTGAGACGTATCGTTGCGAGCCCACGATATCTCCATTCTGATTGCAATCTTTTTTTTTCTCCATCTTTTTGTACTCTTTTTCATTCGGACTTGCTCTCGTCCCTCCCTTGTGAATATCCTGCAAATCGTCCTCCAGATACTTCGCCAAGTATTATCCCAGTGTGTTTATATATTTAAATACGTTTCTATGTACTTTTGCAAAAATATATACTCGCGGTATGTACATCGAGTCGATTTATATACACGTTTTACGGTCTAATCACGATTCTCCTCGAGTGCACGCCACAAAAACGTCTATGGACGTTGTCGAAAATATTAGTCGACGATTTTTCCCTCGCATCGAAAAAAAAGTTTGCAACACATTTTTTGACTTTTGTCTGCTCGATTTCATTCTTTTCCTCGAGTTTTGGGACGTGAAAAAATATGGAAAAGGGCGCTAAATTGCTGGTTCACTCTGCTCTAAAATCTAAGGCGTATCGTGATGACAAACGTGAATTAAAAACAGCATGGGAATCATCGACGTTGGCTCGGTGCGGACTAATCTGCATATGATGGAAAAACATTTTTCGTTTTCACTCCGCTAGCGTACAATTAATCGGTAATTAATGCAGCAGGGAATCTTTGTACACACATTTTTTTGCACCCTAAGCGCACTAACCGTTAATGAAGACAGGGCCCTTATTATTAATTAAAAAATACATCGATCTTGTTAATTGGAGATAAATATGTTTGTATATTGGGTTATAGATCACGGTCGGTTTAGGTTTAATGATTGATTTTGATATTACCATATGAGTTGTGAAACTGTTGATGATGAGTGTCGATTCCGGTTCCTTGATGATGAATATCCAGCATCGCTTCCGGTTCACCGCCGCTCTCAGAGCAGTTGCTCAGGGCTAAAACCAAACCGATAGACATACACCTTGCGTTTTCACTAATATTCACAACAATTTTTATTTTTTTCATTTTTAATTGTAATTTTTTTCGTTACTTTTGTAATTTTACTGTAATTTTTTTTTTTTTTCACTTCTTACGTGGCAATGCAAAGTTGCCAGTGCATTTCATGGCAAAATGAGGAACGTTTGAAACGATTTTTTTTCTTTTACAAGTCGTCGCCACGTAAGAAGGCAAAATCGTCTCGATACGAAGGCAAAATCATCTCGATACGATCCACGTGTGAGATTAATTAATTTTCGCTGAAAATAAATAAATTAATTGTGTCAAAAATAATGGGAAGAAATAAAAAAAAGAAAAATTTCAGTTGGTATTAACGAGAGCGATTCAAGTGAAATAAATTCTCGCACATGGTCGCGAATCGACGAAGTTATCAACGTTGTAATTTGATATGGAAATTTTTGGCATTTTTCTCCTGGAAAGGACTCGCATGGGAGACGGATAATGGATGAGGATCACGCGTACCTCGCAAACTGAACCGTCGCACACAATAGATAAGATCAGGAGGAAGGAAAAACGAAGATGAAAAGCGCAGGAAAATTGGCGGGAAAGAGAATAACCGGGAGGCAAATTTGAAAAAAAAGGGAAAGCAACAGAACTCCGAGTATCGAATCTCAGCGAAATAAACATTTCGTTTTTGGCTCCTCGAATAGAAAATATTCATAATTTCGTGTATTCCAATTTGTCTTTGGAAAAAAAAAGATTTTTTAGAGAGTGTTTTTTTATTTTCGCAAAATAAATGCGATTTTGCGGTGCATTTGTCTATCCGTTTGGTTTTTCAATGTCAAATCAGTTTTCTGGCCGCAGGCTGTTGCATCTTCGGGGTCAAGATCTTCATTGTTGAATGAACATTGTGAAAATTTTCTAATTTCTTCGCAATTTCGTCTTCAGAGGTGACGGCGAATTTTCAAAGTCTCAGTCCGTCGTTTTCGTGTCCATGAGTCAAGGAAATGTAAACCGAAATGATAAACAAAAACATTTCAACAATTCTATGCAATTATGTTTGTCGAATTTTAACGACGCACGTACAATGAAGAAAAAAAATGAAGAATTTGTGGGAATGAGACTTGCTCGCGCGACTAATTTCCTTATCAAGATGCACATGCACTTATCGTTCAAAGGCGTTATGCTGTCTCCTCGCATTTCATTTATCAACCGACCTGCATCGAATTCGAGCCGTTCTCGCGACGACGACGATGCGACCAATAAATCTAGACAGGAAGGTTACCAATGACGACCTAATTTTTTAAATGCAATTGATTTTCTCATCACGATACGAATTATCAAATTCCGATCGAGCTAAATTAACCGAATTTCCTGTTGTATGAATTTCGACGTATCGTTTTCTATGGAACGAAAAATTGATGAATGGAACCCCAAATTTTGCATTGCATTTCCAATCAAATTAACGAATTTGATTATTGTCAGTTTTATCGACTCAAGTAGGATGAAAATCGACATTTTTTTCGATTATAAAAAAATAACAACAAAAATTAAGTCTCAGCAAAATACACGATCGCCCCAATTAATTTTTTTTATCGTCTTTTGAATAAAATTCCATCAAAATTGATAACGTTGGGATAAAATAAAAAAATTATTTGGTCGTTTCGCAATTTTTCAGATTATTTAATTTTTTTAATTTCTGATTAATTTATTTAGTCGCACGATCCCTGGCCGATAATTTTCCGACGAGCTCGTCTATTTGATATTATATGCTTTAAGGTTGTTGCTTGAAAATGGATGATTGTTTGTAGTTGGGAAAATTGCGCAAGCGCATTTGAAAGATCGGAGCTCGGAGTTGGCGCGGAAGTGTTATTGAATGGCATGTGTGGGCGGGATGGCTCTCGACAAGGGTATAGAGATAGCTTGAGAGAGTATACATGTGGCAAGTTCGGCTGAATCCCATGGGGCGACAGGATATCCCGTGGAAGTGAGGTGTATATTGATACCCAGGCTTTCGCGCCATACAGGGATCATCCAAGTTTGTGAAGTGAACACATTGTAAGAGAAGGCTGTACCAGGCCAGGGGAACAATCACCACACATCGAGAACGTATCAAGCTTTATGTAATGCAACATACAGCCCGCCGTGGTGTGAGCCCGTATAAAAATCCGTATAATCATTTTTTATGCAACTATATCGAGAGATTGAGTAACAAAAATTTCTTGATTTCGAGGTTGGACGTCAAGAATTTTGTGAGCTTCGAAAAATGTTTGGAAATTTCGAAAAAGATCGAAAAAATGTCTCGAAAATCGAGAGGAAATCGATTCGACGTCAAAAATCACGTTCTCCTTGTCTTTTGCATCAAAAAACGACCGGAAGTCGCGCACCAACTACTCTCAATAATTCTATACGCGTTTCGCATATACATACGCATTATTCTGCGGTATACATGAGTGACGAGCTTATGGACAAGCTGGGAACACGGTGTACGACCTCGCTCCAAGAGTATAGAGTCCATACGTGTACAGTAGACACTAAGGTGTCGCATTTCGATGGCACGTGCTGTGACAACGGCTTCAAAACCACACTGAGCTACTGCTACACCGCACGACTCTGTACATGTGCCTGTGTCTCGCCAAGACTGTTCCTTGAGATGTTTCAAAAGCCGCGTGCACGTCAGCCCAAATAGGACTCGAGAATTTCGAATAAACGACTTTTTATCCGACGAATCGTTAATCAGTAGTTAATTAATTACTGTACCAAGCCGGATTGGAAAAATGATGAATTCGCGGTAGAAAAAAAATGCCATTTGATAAAATTTTTGAAAACTCATTTTTGCTTTTCTCTCTCTCTCTCTCTTTCCATAAAGCACTTCCGCAATTCTCTTTGCTCTTATTCTTTCGCCATAGTTCTGGTCCCCAAAGGAGGCGAGAAGAAGCGCAAGCCGGCAAAGCCCCAAAAGATAACTTTTGCTTAGAGTAAAATGGTAACGTGCCGTGGTATTTTATGTACGAAGAAAGCATCGAAAGAGCTTTCCCGAGTCACGAACAGAGGCCAAGAGAAAAAAAGACTTTCCCGCGGTTATTTTCACTTGGAATTGCGAGATTGAATCGTCGAACGCGAGAATGAACGGGCTGGCGAAAAGCACGTGATTTTGACAGCATTTCGCAGAATCGTTCGTATCAATTCCATTGTTTTCCCGATTTGGAACTTCCACTGCGAAATTCTGGCGATCGAAAATAAATTCCGCTGCCGCATCCGACAGGATTACCAAAAAATTATCATCGCAAAAAAATGATTCTGAAGTTTGCACCGTTGCAATGCAACGAAATTCTTTTTTCTATATGACAAAAATAATTATTCAAATGCAGAATTTAATTACGATGATAAAACGATCGATTTTTGTCACCGGCTCGAAAAATTTGGAAGACATTGAAAATTGCACGAATCAACAATAAAATAAAAAAATTCTCGTTGCATTCCAACGTTGCAAACTTCAGCATCATGCAAAAAACGGATCCGCCGAAGTGCGATCTCAACCCGATGGCAAATGGAGATGATAAGCAAGTATAGCTGGCGAACTGATGTTAAAAGGAAAACCGGGGCAGGCCGTGAGGCCAGAGGCTTGTGCGCCTACGTCATTCAATGTACATAGTTCACAAGCCATGTATATAGACACATGTGCCTTCTTATGTACGTCCATTTGCATTTGTGGTTGCATTATACGTGTCCGTCCGACAAAGGGTGTACGAGAGCTCACCACACATCTGAAGCCGTGCATGCCCTTATGTGCATATATGAAATTTTCCATGTATATACGAGCCTCGCGCTGTGTAAACGTTTTCCATGGTCCACGTGTGTGTAATTCCATATAAAATACATCGCGGCGTAATATTGTCGAAGGTGTTAAGGACGTACATATTGATACATATATAAATAGGAGTACATAAGGTCCATATACATGGATGTACGTATTCTTGTGGAATCTATGCGTTCGAGTATGACCTCGACTCGTGTAAAAGCTTGTGCCGAGAAGTGTATGAAGCGAACCTCGTTCAAGATCCGAACAGAAGCCGCGAACTCCATCGCTAGAGAGGGATGGAAATTCTAGCAGCGATGCTTATATGTGCGTCTGTGAGACGAAACGACTGATCAACAAAAGGGCTTGAACAGCCGCTGAATCGACGCGTTAAATTCCCGCTTTTTCAACCGTTTTGTTATTTAGTACTCCCATGTCTATGTAGAGTGTTTGTGCGAAGGGCCGAACAATCGTAGCATCAAGCTTGCAAAGCCTTCATCGAGCATTACGAACACAATGAGGACGTCACGTTGCCGCCGCTGCGGCTAATGTCCACGCTGTCAATTGTTGTTTATTCAATTTTATTCTCATTCTACGCGTTACTCACGATCCGAATCAATTGCAAATTTAATCTCGAGAATTTTTATATGGACGAAAAAGTTAAGATTTGGAAAATCTTAATCATTTCTTTCCGTAGATCGAAAAATTCGATCAAAATTCTCATAAATTCCTTGGAGTGTGTAGAAATTCTTCAAAACTCACGAAACTCGATTATGAGTCGCAAAAATATTAATCGGAAAAGCAAAAGCCTCAAAATTCTCGATGACGCCAAATCTGAGCGAAATTTTCGAAAAAACTTCAGAACTTTGGCTCGAAATAAATTCCGATTTTTCGCTAGGGCTTGGTTTCGATCGAAAGCTTGAAAAGCATCGATCCGTTGGAATTTCTGGATTCGGAAAGCGGTCGCGAGCGAAATCTAAAATATCAGCGGAAGCATATATCGATGTATTCGATACAAATATAGAAAAAGTGGGTCGTGAAGTATTCTCCAAAGAATTTGACCAAACTTTTCGGAATATATCGGCGGCAAAGTAAAAGAGACACAAAATAACATGGAACACCGGTGTGGTATTGATTTTTACGCGAGTTCTCTCTTTCTCGTCTCTTCCTCCTTCTCTGCACGTAACGTCCATCGCTGACACAGGGTAGCACGGTCTAGTCATGGCGTTTGCGTAACAACCCTCTTGCAGCAGGTGTATCTTTGTATATACACCCCCCCCCCCTCCCCAACACACACACACACGTGTACGAACATATTTGTATACCATAAAAAACCCTGCGACCATCTTTTGACTTGTGGATCCTGATCTAGTCATTTCGAGGATCAAGAAGATTCGAAAGAACGCGTGTGATCGATTCTCATTTCCTTACGCGCCACTCAAGGGCTTGGGAACTGTCGTTTTTGTTTCCAAAGCGAAAAAAAGTACGAGAAATATAAATTTGGAGGTACAATATTAAATGGAAACGGTTTTTCGACAAGCAAGAGCCATCGCGTTAATGAAGAAGTAAAAAAAATGTTCTCGAAGCTCTGGGAACGATATTTTTGCATTTGACAGCGTGGATGAATTTTTCAGTATCCGAATGTTTCAAACTTTCAACTAAATATAAATTTTATTCGATTTAATCGGGGCCAGTGCATTTTTGATGAGATGAAAATTATGGAAAAGATGCAGGAAGGTTTTTGGTGAATTCTTCATGGATCCCATTTTATTTATTGGCTCTCATTAACTTGACGTCCTTCGTCAGACTCACGTGGCTTTTTTCAGTGACATATATTTCGCGAGGGTGTTAACGTGTGTTTATTTAGTGGCTGCACGTTCATTCGATAGTTTGTTCACTCATTCAAACTTGCTCAATTTCTAAACGACTCTTTGCTAATCGAGTTCGACCCCGACTCGTCAATTACTCCGAACCCACTGCCAAAATGCATCAAAAAAATATTCCACACATTTTTGTGTGGCGTTGGTCGCTGGAAAACTATTTTTTATATTTTTTGATAAGGGGAATTCCAGAAGTTGCTGAAAGTGCAATTTTTCTCGTCGAGATTTCGAAATTTGGAGTTTGCGAAAAAAAAATCGATTAGAATTCCGGAAACAGGGGAAAAAACGAATTTTGCTTGGACGAAAATTGAAGGCTCGTAATTAATGGTTTCGTTAGCCTTGGAGAAGCGTGCTCGATATTTAAAGAAAAAACGGATTGTACGTAATGTGTTTTTTTTTTTTTGTTCATTATTGCCCTCTGACTTGGTGAGGGGCGCGTCGTAGATTGGTATAGCGTGGATACAACCCCTGTGCCTTTCCTCCCGCTTTTATGCATGCACCGTTCCCAACTCCGGCTGCCTTTAGCACACGGAAAAGTAAAAGTTTATCTAGCCCCTGACTTTACTAACTGGTGCATCCAACCCAGCATTGTGTCGATCAATAGGAGAAGCGACTGTGCCTTGGTCGTAGTAGCAAACGAAGCACGCGATCGTGGAGAAACGATACCCGGCTTTACTAATACCTGCAGGTATGGAAGAGGCAAAAGGGAGGAAGGAAAACGAAAGAAGAAGAAAAAGGCAACGAACGAGAGAGAGAAAGAGGGACAAAACTGACGGGACCAACACTTGTACGCCACAGAGTGCGAGGACACTCGACGCAATTGTCTGCAAATGAACTTTTCTCGCGTACAAAACGAGAAGCCCTCGCGGCCTCATAGTCCTCATTTTTTCCTCTCCCATCGTTCGGAATCCCTCAAGTCTATTGTGCGCGATGGAACATTTGTTCAATGTTTTTTTTCTACAATTCTATCGGTTTTGGTTCGATGAAAAATCATTCCCAATTATTATTTAGTTAAAAAATAAATGAAAAATGTAAACCGTGCGAAAATTTGAGCAGTTTTTTGTGGGAGAATCAACTTGGACGAGGATGGCTCTTGAAAGAGAGTGCGATAGGGCAAGAGTGATAGAAGAATGAGAAAACAATAGCCAGCCCTTGCTCTTGCAGAGCCTCCAATCTGGAGGGCACTGGATCGAACCCTTCTGTCGGTGAACATTGTGCCCCTCTCATTCTCTCTCCCTTTCATTTCCTTTTCCGACAATGTACACACTGTAGTGCTGCAGTACATACTCAGAAAAGTGTTTCGTGCTACAAGAGACCGAAGCCCCTTTCTCTCCGGGCCTATAAAACTCCTCCAAGTTATCTATCTGGCCTCTCGCAGTCTCTTGGACCGTTGGCATGACAATAGACTCAAAAAAAAGCGAAGAAAAATGAGTTTAAAAAATAAAAACCAGGATAAATTCGAATGGGGCTGGAAAAAGCGACGAGGGGAAAAAGGGAATCCAGAAAAATGGAAAATGATGGGCAAAGTATAAAAATTGTTGGATATTCCTGGTGAAAAATCAGTTTGCAGAGAAATGCCATGGCGAAAAACGTTGCAAACGTTTTGAACGAGCACTTTTCGATACAATCGAGTCTTTATTCCGTTGCCATCGGTCCGGAAAGTCTGCCGAGTGGTTGAAAGTGTGTGTGTGCAGGTAAGAGAAAGAGAGAAGGGGACAGGGCTGATGGGACCATCCGGAGTACAGTCATGGAACGTCCGTTGGAGAAGCCATAGCGCGGAATCGTGGAATACAGAAATTGGATGCTCTCGTTGGGACGTCTCTGGCTCGCTCTTGTTCGCGCGGTACAACGTGAAAGAAAGAAGAAGAAAAAAAACGATGGGAGGGAAAAAAAAAGAAAACAAAGTAGCTGGTCGCCGGAACGCGGCTGTTCCCGCGTTCGTTCGCGGTTGGCGGCAAGTAGATAAGGGTAGCGTGTGTACGGCTTTTGGCGTTATAGGAATAAAGCCTCATGAAAGAGCGGGGAAACGAGAATGTATTTGGAAGAAGCGTGAGAGAGAGCGGGGGGGGGAGGGGGATGACGAGGAGGCGAGGTAGAGGTGGCAGGTTAGGCGGCATGACGATGGCGTCCGTCGAGGTCGCGCATGCTCCAACGAACCAACACCGCGTGACCACCGTTTCGATCAATACTACGTGCGATCCGTGTACATTCCCGCTCTCGCTCTACCGCACATAGAGTCGTCGTTTGTCTTTATCCCTCTCGTCTGTTTCCCCCGTTGCCTCTGTCCTTTCCTCATGTCATGCCCAACCACCAACCCCAACCAAAGCGTATACACGTATCTGTCCAACGTGGCAGCCTCACCCCTCGCCTCGTTTCTCTCCTGCCTGCCGAGTCTCTTTGCAGCCACCCGCAAATCCAGCGCGAAGGATGTTGCAATCGAAAAGTGTTATTTTCCCCCGCGACTATCTCTCAATGATATGAAACAGGAACGCCTCTCCACGTGGATACCACGTGTGCGCCACACCAAGCCATACCACGGCATCGTGTTTTCTCCTCCGCACTTCCACCTCCGCCTTCTTCTCCTGCTCATCATCCATCCTCCACCCGCACATTCCGGCGCGACCGAGCGCATATCTCGCTTTGCTCCTCATCTGCCGTTTCGCTCTCCCCCCGAATCTCTCCCTCTCGCCTTTTTCTCTCCGCAGCCCTCGCAACATCGCAGGCTTTTAGTGGCGCCAATCCTCACGCGGACCACCGTTTTCAAAAACGGCTGCCACGCGCGCGTTACGCACAATAACACCCGCACGATCCACCAATCCCACCACACGCAGCCCCACGCACTCCGCTCAACTGTTGTGGCGAAAGGTAGCACGCGCGTCACGTTACGAGATTCTCTTATCGCGATCGACAGATGCTCGTGACGTGAAAACTTTGTCAACTAAAATCTTTCCATTTCACTGCTCAAACACTTTTCCAGAGGCAACAAAAACCAAATATTAAACTCTCGATCTTAGTCGATCGTTTAATCACGAAGAACGTCCCCGTGCTGCGGCGATTAAAATGCGTGCGACGAATTATCAGTGCGGAGCGAATAATGTGTCAGTTTTTAAAAAAAAGTCATGTCTGTTCCAGCGTCAAGCAGAATTACGAGGTTTAGAAATTATTGTGAGTTTGCGACGTGGTAGTCGCTGGTTCGGAGGTAAAAAGGTATTATAGTGTTGTGGATCAAATTGTATTTGTGGAGAGAGCGTGTAGCGTTTGGACGAGAAGGACGATGTTGAAGTTTGCTTGGTTGGAATTCAACGAAATTCCGTTTTTTCTCGAGTAGAGTTCGAGATTTTTATTCAATATTTGGTCAGGACGATAAAACGATTTATTTTAAAAGGATAAAAAAGAAAAATCAGTGCGTAAATCGGGATGGTTTTTGAAATTGATAGAAAATGAATATTTCGTTGGATCCCAACGTTGCGAACTTGAGTATCATTGAGAAGGAGCATAAAAAATAAAGGGTGAAATAAAGAGATGAAGGGAGAGAGCTCCTGAAAGAAACTAACCTGCTATTCGCAACGCTGACATTCTCTGAAACTCAGGCTCCTGCAGCCACTTCCACATTCTACGAAATGTTTCACGTCCACTCTTGAGTTTGGACCATGGTTTAGGATTACGAAGTAAATCGCTGAGGGTACCCTGACTCCGGCACAAAACTCTTTGGGCGAAAATAGCCTGGGGTATACTGTATCTCTTGAGTTCGGCGCTAATCCTCTGTGCCAATTCCTTGGTGTTGATTTCCTCGACCTCACCGGCACCGTTGCCCGCGGAGGAAACTGTCTTCATGACGACCGAAGTATGTTGAACGTGCTGTTGCGTGTGCGATATCGTTTGTTGTTGTATCTGCGACTGTTGTTGTTGTTGTTGTTGTTGTTGTTGCTGCTGTTGCTGTTGTTGCTGTTGTTGTTGTTGCTGCTGCTGTTGCTGAAGCTGGGTCTGTAACGGTGTCGGCGATGAGGCCGGTACCGAGAGGGTCGGTGGTGAATGATGCGAAGGCGCGAAACTGGTTGCCGCGGAGACAGGCGGCGAAGGTGGACTAAGGGCCGCCGGACTTTGCTGTAATCTCGGTAGGAATGCTGGCTCGTAATGAGGACTTGCCGATTTGTGAGGTGAATTGAGGCCACTCTGACTGTACGCGCTTTGGGGTGAGAGTGGACTCGGTTGTAATCCAGCACCGGGCGACGGATAATTGTGCGGTGGTGACATTCCCATTGAGGGTAATTTGTCATAAGCGTAAGGCGAACCACCCATTCCGAGGCCAATATTGGCAAGACCGTTGTTTTGCATTACGGCGAAACTACCGGAAACTCCGCTACCGCCGTGACTGTAGGCAAATTTGTCGCTCATCGTTGAAATCGGTGGTAAAGGTTGGAGCGGCGTCAACGTGGCGTATGACGAGCCAGGACTGAATCCAGGCGGCGACATTCTCTCGGCTACCGATGTCAGCGTTTGATAAGTAGGCTCGGGCTGCATTGCCCTGAAGTCGGTTGCGTCGATCATACTAGCTACCGAGACACTTATTCCCGATGTCGGTGACAGTTTGCCCGGACTCAATAGCTCCGAATCAGCCCCGTCGCGGGAATCAACGTCGACGTCCTGTGGTGGCACGATAACTGACAATGTATCACGGGGATTTCTGCTCGTTGCCCTACACGCCACGGCGTTTGAGGCTTCCTGTGACGAGGAGAGATCCTCCGCAGCGACGAGGTGCTGTTGCTGCTGCTGTTGCTGATGCTGATGCTGGTGATGGTGTTGTTCCACCTCTTGCTTGACGCCGAGCGCGCCAGCCCCGAGTAGTTCCAGCGGGAGGCTCGCGCACGCGATGTCGGGACTCTGCGATGCCGACGATGACATACCCTCGACGACGCTGCAACCACCCTCAACTTCTCCTCCTCCTCCTCCTCCTCCTCTACTGCCACGACCACCGGCGCACCGGTTTCCTCCACTTCCTCCTCCGCCTTCTTCTCCTCCTTCGCTCGCTTCTGCTTCACCTTCGTCCACGCTAAACTCGTCGATTCTACCCCCACCCGAATTACCGCGCACCTCGTGGCGATGACGATGCACCCTACCACCACCACCACCACCACCAACAACAACAACACTACCACCACCACCACCACCACCACCACCTGCACCACTTCCACTTCCACTTCCTCCTCCACCTCCGGCACTCGTTTGAAAACTACTGTTGTTACCACAAACGCCGGCGCTACTAACGCTCCCAGCGACGGAGTTACCGGTAACGGAACTACTAATCCTACTACCCCTACTAATGCAGCCGTTGCCGCTTCTCGCAGCAACGCCACCGCGGCTGCCGCAGCCAGCGATACTGCTTGGACTACTGTCCCCGATGTTGTACAAACTGCTTGCGCTACCGGTGCTGCTGCTGCCGTTGCTGCTACCGCCACCCCCGATACCACGACAGTTCCCATTCGAGCCACCCCCACTTCCACCCCGGCCATGCGTACTTAACGCAGCCGGGGAATCGACCGAGTCCAACAATTGCTCGCTATGCGACCGATGATCGGTTATGTCCTCTATACCTTCCATTTACGCACATCTAGTTCAGTTTAACCTGCACTCCGCCGTGTGCAATTCGCTACTTTCACCACACACTTTATATCCTTGTTGCCTTTTTTTATTCCTACTTTCAACGATCGATCAGGAAGGTCGTTCCCGCCAATAGGTAGGTCACTGTCGCCTCGAAGCGTGTTCAGATCTTTCCTACTGTCAAACTAAACGTAACTAATAGCCTTCCAATCACAACAACAACTTGCAACACTAATTCCAAACGATATCGTGATTTACGCAAAATACCAACTATTTCCAACACACTTTTCCACTTTTTCCCAACTGGCACCTTTTGTTTTTGTTTACCTTTTCACTCGCGTTCTGACACACACGTTTTGTCTCACGAAAAACAACGAAAAACATAACAATTGTCGATTACTTATTCTTTTTCTAAACGTGTCCACTTCCCAACTCGACTAATTTTGTTCTCCGGCTCGATTAATCGCCAACAAATTCGAAAAACAACGAAATCCGCGACCGATCTCTCCTCGTGCAAACTTTATATCGAAACCGGGTAAAACGATGAGAAACAAACTGAAATGAATCCTTCACGAGCTAGTTCACAACGTTTGCGGTTATTCCCGAATGTCACGATTGACCGTTATGTGTCCCGAACTCCGTTGACCGCGAGGAGCGACGATTCAAACTTTCAAATGTCACGACATACCACGGAAGGAAAAAATGATTATTCGCTCGCTTTCAAATCGTTTGGCCCGACGTCATGGTTTCATCTATCGAAAGAAAAAACAAAGGCCTTGGCGAGCGATACCGATGGAAATTCACACGTCGTCGTTCTCGACCGCCAACACTGTGCACCCATGACATACGCGGAGCGAGTGAGCACACTGCTGGCGACGAATTGTGTATAACCGGGCGAACGAGGGGGAAGCCACGAGAGGAAACGAGCGAGCGAGACAACTTGCAGCCCTGCTGGTGGCGCGCCACGGGTTTATGCCGAGTTCACACAGTTTTAACACTCTCGAGAAACCACGATTCCGATACAATGTTGTTGTTGTTTTAAGTTTATCATTATTTCACTAAAGTCTAAAGAGAAACGAGCGCGGTTTTTGGCGTTTAGAAACGGTGTGAACGCGATACAATCGCGTTCAAGGGGTTGTAAGCTTGTGCGCGGTTCTTTGCTCACGAGACTCGAAACGATGCTGCGAAACGGCTGCAACGTCTGTGCGCCAGAAAAAGAGAGAATATAGCCCTTCGTGACGACGCGACGCCCCCTTCGCCCCTCGCCAACCAAGAACATCCCCTTCGATGCCAACTATCCCACCCGACTCTTCACATACACACACGCGATATACAATCCTCGCACAACGCACGCACACACTCGCGGGATCACCTCGTGAAACGACTTTTACCGTGGCAGCTCACGCACCCGTTCACGGACACGTGTGTGCACTCTTTTACTATCGTAGAGCGCGCGCACCGTCTCGACCGACGCACGGGGCTCGCACAAACGTGCCGTGCGCGACAAAACGCGTGCTCACTTCTGGACCAGGTGTCCTCGCGTTTTTACCGTCAAAATTTCGCCACGATTTTTTCACTCAAATTCTTTTTTGCATATTCAGCGACGTCCAAACTTTTGCAGCAGGTTTTCAAAAACACTCACGAGCCATCGCGTTTTTATAAATTTTATGGTTGGATTAGAAAAAAATTGCCAAAACTTCATGGATCTATTTTGAATTTGGGCAATCCCGATGTTTTACTTGGTCGCGATCCCTCCGAAGGATTCAGCATGAAAATCATCAACACGACAAAGATCCCAGCAACGAGGGTCGATTTCGTTTCGTATCATCCCCACTTTGAAAGCCTGCGACAAGGTGGGGGGATTTCGGAGTGTGCGACGCCGGGTAAGGACGCTCCCCGTCGACGTCTCGTCCCCCTTGTTCCCTCCACGAATTATAATCCACCACCACGACTACAGTCCTACGCTATATATGTCCATACGATCTGCCCCTCTGGCTGTATAAGCCTCAGTCAGGTTTCTATCGATTTTCCGATACCTCGTGACCGTTCTCGCTCGATGGCCCAACATGTACATACATACACGATTTTATACACGTATAATCCAGGAGCGAAGAGCGTGCGATGAAGGAGGATGCCAAGTATAAACACAAACGGAGTTTCAGCCACCTCTTTAACGACACCTGAGCCACCCACCTCGCAAAACACCGTCTCTTACTTTTTCTCTGTTCGCATGTCTTTGTCGGATTAAAACGAACCGGCAATTAAACAAATAAATGACAAATAAAAAACGGACCATCAACGGTATCGATTTTTCTTGGACGCTCGAGCTTTGCAACGATGCTCGGCACAGCCAAGTTGATCGATTTGATCGACTGACGAATTGGATCACACAAAATATTCTGCTCAACTCCAAATTTTCGAAAAATGAATTTTGCACTCACTGCCAAAGATTTTTTATCGCCGAAAAATAATGAAACTTTCTTCAATGTCTTTCACACGCTTTTTCGGTTCGCACTCCGTCCGCGAAGCTCGCGGCGCCCGGCCGATAAAACGAGGATCGAAAACTCGATGACGAATCGTGACAAGCTCCGCGCTCTCATCGATTCTCTTACGATGAGCCAGCCATATAGTTACATACGGTTTTCTATGTATATATTCGTGTCGATCGTATTGATATATATATTAAGGGCTGTGCGCAGCTCTCGGACACTCGACGCACATGCACAAAAGCACTATCTATTCGTCGGAGAGCTCGAACGACTTAAATCGAACGTCAATCGCCGAATCAATGAACAACTCTAGAGAGAAAGGGACGTTGAGACGCCGCCATTGCTTCGGTAACGTTACTACGCTGGCGCGCTTCGCAACATCCGCGCCGCACACCATTCTCTGCCCCAACGCCAACACACTCACATACAAATTCTCTCATAGACACACACGCAAACGCAATCTCGACTCGTCCACAGTCTCAATGCGTGGCGACCGAGCTTTACGCGCGGGGGTGGCCAGAGTCGAATAAGGGGGTGGATTCGCCGCTCCGAGCGTCGTCGCAGAAGCGTCTCGACGTCACCGCGCGAGAGCCAAACTCCCCTACGGTCAATAGTTAAATCAATAACAAAAACTTACGACTCACGCTCCGTTATTTTTATCCCCGTCGCGTACGAATTAAAGAAACTCAAAAGCGCCAGGGCAAATCGTTTCGATTTTTTATCGATCGCAAGGCAATTTTTCATTTTTTCTTATTCCCATTTCAGCAACTAAATTTGGATCGTCGTCAGAGCGCAACAATTGCGCCGAGACGCGACAATGTAGTCAATCAATTAAATCGCCACATTGTTCGTAAAAGTTTTCCCTAAAAATTGCCAATTGATTCCTGGTCGAGGGACAAAAATGAATTTATTGATTGATCGTCTTTTCGCAAAATGTATCGTTGCACGTGCCAACGGATTTGATGCGAAAAAAATCGTTAAAAGTAATCGAGCATCGTCGCGTTTCCTGAAAATTATCGATTTCCGATAACACGCTCGCGCGATGTTGCAGCTCGAGTTTCTTTGTTTTGCGTTAAACAATGTAGAGCTCATTAAATTGTTTCAAAATACTGAGAAAGGTGACGCGCAGTCTTTTTTTTTTATTGTTTGCCGGAAATGGAGACGTTCCGGCGCGCGAGTTTTGTCTCTTGTAGCTGAGGCAAAAAGAAAAGAAGAGAAGCTGAACTTTTGTCTCTTCTTTTTCATTCTTTTCCTTCGTCGTTTCCTTCGCGTCTCTCGCGCTCTGTCTCTTTTGCCCACGGACACACACACACATTCTGGCAACGACGAGTTGCGCAAACCGGGCGATACCGTAGCCAGGGTGTGCGGCTTTTGGCCGTGTGCGGCTTCTCACACGATGAGAAAGAGAGAGAAAGAAATGACGCGCAGGAAACGATGTGGAAAAGGGGATCGCGGGGCTCGCCAACGGCGAGAGGGGCACGCGCGCGATCTCGCGCTACGGGGATCTCTAACCAACTCGATACGTAGGGGTTGTCAGAGAATTGTCGATGGTGGGAGATCAAGGGACGCTCAAAACCCTCCGGAGGCGAAGGAGGTCGATCAGTTGCGTCAGGAGAAAATCTCGAACCCCGTACTCGAGAAAATTCAAACTGTCTCGAACGTGGAACTTTGATCAGCTTCAAACTTTCAAAAATCACGAAAAAAAAACAAGATTTTTACGTTCTAAAGATTTTTTTCGAGCCGATCCTCAGAATCTTCAGAATTTCTGATCAAAAAATTACGAGCATTTTCAAAATACGATCCACATCCCAAAAAATTGAAATTCTAAAGACCAAACGATCGTTTGCTTGTTTTTAAAACGTCATATTCATTAAAGTCACCGACAACTGTCGTATCTAAAGAGTGTGACGAGCCTTTACGGTTCGCCATGTGTCACGAAGTTTCAAAATAGCACCTCGACGACCGAAAGCCCCCAAAACGATGTAAAAGTTTCGAAAAATCCAAAACCACACGTCGAGGGTGTCAGGATTCGAAAAATGACGAAACGAAATATGAAAAACGTTGGAGTTCATAAAATTTACAAGTTGGGAAAAATTGAATTTATTGTAGGAGCAAATTTGAAAAAAATCGGTCAGTCAGGAGGAAGATCGTTTGAAAAACCCTAATAATCCAGCACTGGGAGAGCCTGGCGTCTGCGTGCGAGTAGGTGGAACACAGGGAGGGTTGATTCTGGCTCGCGAGGGGTTGTGACGAAACGAGGGGTGAGAAGCTCGCGGCGAGCGAGAAGGGCCAACGGGGCACAAGCGAAAGATATAGACGCGATGTAACGTCGATATTTCGCTCTATACTGTGGGGTCTTTCCTGCCTTCCCCCCCCCCCCCCTCCCTCCCCTCTTCCCTCCTGAACAACCGAGTGGGGCAAATGCCGGATAGGGGAAAGTTCCACATGGGCAAAATAATCGATAGGGCGACCGATATGTACGTACGTACGTGCTTCTCCAATACTATTCTGTCCCAACGCTGTACTGACGCTTCCCATGCATGTAACTTTGTCTCTGCATGTGGAGAGAGATGTAAAGTACCCAAGGAGGCTCACAGTCACTTTGTAATTACACCACGGCGTATCTGGCACTCTATACCACTAAAAGCCTGAAGCTTACGTCCTATGTAAAGAAATACACAACGGAACATCGAGGACGAGACTTCAAAACGCCTGAAGTTTGCATCGTTGAAATGAAACTCTGTGTTTTTTCTTGAGACCTCGCGATTCTTATCAAATATTCGGTCGGGACAATGAAACGATATTTTTTAGTGATTCTGAAGTTTGCATCGTTGCAATGCAACGAAATTCTTTTTTATATTTGGCAAAAATAATTATTTGAATGGGGAATTTATGGACGATGACAAAATGATCGATTTTTACCACCCGAAAACTTATCGGCCCGAAAAATTTGGATCACATTGAAAATTGAACGAATTAACAATAAAATAAAAAATGTTTCGCCATAAAAAGGATCCGAACCCGCAAATCGGGACGAAAATTGTCGTGGTATTGAAATTGAACAAACAAAAATTTCGTCTTCAAAATTCTTGAGCGATTTCTCAATTTTTTGCAACTCATTTTAGCGAAAGAGGAGAAAAAAAATTACGAACAAGTTCAACTGCCAAACGGAATCTTTTGAAATTATTTTCCCAAGAAATTATTTAACATTAAATGTTTAGATACAAATTTAGGCAAGAAATTACGTTCTGAAATTTTTTTTTTATGAAGCATTTGCTAGGGAATTTCGAATGGGATTTGAATTGATGCAAAAAATCGCGATGCAATTAGTCGAATGATTGATGGATTTTTTTTTTATACACGGAATTGACGGAATATCGACAAATTTCGTCCATTAATTTGCTTTTGAAGTTTATGTCGACATTTATATGTCCAATTGTTCGCACGAGTTAACAACTTGTTTCAATGACTATAAATAAATGAACAATTATCATAAGCGCTGTGCATACACAGTCAGCATTGCGAGACTAATTGAAAATACACGAGGATCGTGTAACCGATTATTCAATGCAATCGGATATCGTTAAGTATGTGTCTCGACTTTCGAATGTTCGCGAGTGCATTGGTTGCACCGAGCGAACTGGATGCAGTTTGCTGCACTTGTTATCGAGTCAATGTCCAATAAATTTGTCGTTAAACAAATAATAAAGTCAACCATATAGTTCTGTAAAAATTGAAAGTCGAAAATTCCAATTAAACGACGTGATTCAGTCAATTTTCATTCGATTTAATTGCTTCATATCGACGTATCGTCATCGAGTCCTCCAAGGTTTGAATTTCTGGATTAATATCGATCGTAAGTAACCGAATTACTAATATTTCTATGAAAATCTGCAAATGCTTCATTTTTATATTATTTTTCAATCAATTTGTCATTAAATAAATAAATAACTCAGCCTTAAAATTTTGTAAGAATCAAATAGTCGAAAATATTCATTTTAATTAAAATTTATAAATGTTGAATTAATTTTAATTCGCTCCAATTGCTTGATATTGAAATATTTTCCATCGTACGTAATCGAATTGCTAAAATTTCTATGAAAAACTGAAAACTCTGCAGTTTGAATTGAACGTATTGATTTTTTTTCGAATTTCTAATCAATTATCATTCTGCATCGATAATTAGTAGGATTTTAATTAAAATTTGTAATTATTCAAATATTTTTTGTTTTTATGCATAAAATTGATTGTATTATGAATTTATCCACGACCTGTACAAGCTGTGAAAAAAGGTCGATGGGGATTATTGGACCGCGTGTACTTGCACCTTCACTCGCGGAATGTGCTGAATGAATCCCCTCCCCCCGCCTTGCCACCCTTTTGCGCGGGCTTTTGCGAGGAATACATCGAGCTGCGACACGACATGTGTTGCTCTGTGAGAAAAATCAATATCTATAATTACATTGTGGCACGCGGGTAAATATAATCGTTGTTTGCTCACGAATGCAATTGAGAGCGAGCCCTCTAGCAACAGATAGATTCCCACCTCGAAAACCACCACTAAACACACCAACATCGACCAACTCGAATCTCCAGCTCACGATGCAACAGATCGATCGCCATATCGATTCTTTACTCGCTCTCTTGACTCACTCTCACGCGAGATTTAAAGGGACAGGCTTTCAATTCTCACCGTTCAAGTGAGACCAATTTATCCAACTCCGAATTATTGTCGTCACATTCCAACGAGCCAAGCAAACTTCGCAATTCTTTTCTTTTTTCTCGCCTTAATTACTTGAAAATTGACACAGTTTTTTTTTCTCTAAATCGACAAATTTTGATGGCAAATTTTTCAGTCAGTCATTGAAGTTGAAAAAATGACTCTGAAGTTTGCATCGTTGGAATGCAACGAAATTTTTCTTTTAACTTTGCCAAAAATAATTATTCAAGTGCAAAATGTAATCACGATGATATAATGATCGATTTTTGCCACTCGAAAAGCATATCAGGTCGAAAAATTTGTATGACATTGAAAATTGAACGAATTATCGACAAAATCGAATATTTCTCGTTGCATTCACACCGATCAATCAAATTTATTGGCTTATTGACAAACTCTAATTCCCTCTAGTCTCGTTTATTGCCCAATTTACCAAAAACGTTTGTAAATAAAAAGGAATATTTTGATTTTATAGGAAAAAAAAAACAGAAATTTTGAATGAATTTCAAACTTTATGTGGATCTTGGAATGAATTTATAGGAAAATTGGATGATCCACGCTATGGGGGCTTCAGGCTCGATATAACGGTTCATCAGCTACAGTTGCGAGAACATATGATCGTCGTAGGGAACACATGGTAAGGTAAAGTAAGCGGAGAATCGGTGGTTGGTACTTAAGGAGGGAAAGAGCCGTGGAAGAGAGGAGGAGGAGGGGGAACGGGGATTTGGACTACTCGAGGACGTCGATGACGACGACGACGAGGAAGCCTTGGGTGTGTTACGGAACCCTTAATATAGTAGATGCAGGGGCCCCCCTAGAGTAGCGGCCAAAGGCTCTCACCTGCCGCCAGGTGCTACAAAGCAGCAAAGCGAACCATCTGCGTGAATTGTACTCTCGCACACGCTCGTGAGGGGCGAGACCCGTGCCACGCGGAAGCGTTTCCTTTTTTTTTTTTTTACGTATCCCGAGCAGATTCGCTGCCCGTATGTGTACGTCGTGGTCGTGGACGAACAGGACTGAGCGGCGACTACAATAAGGGAAACCCTTCAAAGTCTTTGGGCACGTGACATAATTATTAGATTCTAGTTCAATAAAACAAGAAAAAAACACACAAAGTCCTGAAAATTCTCCATTTTTTCTATCAATTTCTCGTTTTTTAATCATTCCAAAAATTGATTAGATTCTGATCGAGTTATTATGCAAAATTCACAATGTCTACGAACTTCTGGTCAGTCCGGCCAAGAACAGACTCCTTGAAAGGAAGTGGCCGTTTGGAATTCGAGCTCGTAGACACTGGAAAAGAGACCAGGTCGTTCACCCACATCTACCTCTTTTTTTCACTCCAGGCTCATAAACTCCTGGCTCCCATTTTTTTTTTTCCAACAACGAATCAACCATCAGAGCCTCGTATTTTGCACAGTTGATATTTTTCCCTTTCTCTATTTCTTCTCTCCTTTAATATTTAATCATTGATATTAAATATTTTTCGATATTTCATCAAATTTTTCTAACATTTTCAATATTTCATCAAATTTTTCCAACATTTTCAACATTTCATCAAATTTTTCAAACATTTTCAATATTTCATTAAATTTTTTCAACATTTTCCATATTTCATCAAATTTTTCAAACATTTTCAATATTTCATCAAATTTTTCCAACATTTTCAATATTTCATCAAATTTTTCAAACATTTTCAATATTTCATCAAATTTTTCAAACATTTTCATCAAATTTTTCTAACATTTTCAATATTTCATCAAATTTTTCCAATATTTCATCAAATTTTTCAAGCATTTTCAACATTTCATCAAATTTTTCCAACATTTTCGATATTTCATCAAATTTTTTCAACATTTTCACATCTTTTGTTGAAATTTTTCAAATTCTACATCCGCCATGCTCTGCTCCTCCGAACCAGCACGAATTGCTAAACGGTAATACAAAGAATGGGGTGAATTTTTCTTTTTCATAGGCTCTCCGACTAGTTCACCAACAACAGCTGAGAACTTTAAAGGGCTCGTAGCCTCGAGGTCATTGGCCGAGAATTTTCGTCTGTTGGCCTATTCACCACCAATTCCTCGCCCTTTTGAAATGTCTCTCAAGCTCGTCTCCCAATTATTTTCTTTTTTTTTTTATTACGTAAATATTCCACATAAAAAAACTGCAAAAATTGAAAAAAAAATCGTTCTCAACGATGCTCCTGCTGTTGGAGTTGCATTCAAAAGTTCAGAATAAAAAATTAATCGTCGTAATTTGCAAAAAATTGTATTTTGAATGGACCAAAGCCCGAAAAACATTTTTGGCCGCCCAGCATTTCAGAAACACTCAAAATAACCGAGTCAAGTTAATAAAACCCTGTAGAGCAGAGAGTTCAAGTTTTTTTTTCACATGCGGGTCATTGAAATACCAGCGTCGTCATTTGTCAGGGACGAGTTAACGTTTGGAGTAAAAATATCGTAACGAAGGCATTGCAGGACGAAAGAAAAATACACAAACTTTATTTGGCATTTAGTCACGTCGATATACATTTTTATTTCAAAGGACTCGACTGCCACACGTATCGCAAGCCGCCATTATTGTACACACATTTACACCCACACACTCACAGGTTTTATGCGATATTTATTAATCATATTCGGCGCCTATAGTGATGCTCATTTCCTCGGACGTTATAATTGTTTGATGATACCAGCGATTCGTGTCCAAAATAACTGGAAAAATTCAAATATTCCATTAGCAAATCCCTTGATTGTCTTTTCCTTCATAATTAATGATTAATCACTTTGTGTCGAATATTTATTTCGTTAATATTCGATACTTTTGCTCTTGTTCAAATAATTATCAATAAAATCTTCCTGTGGTCGAAAAACTACCGCGAATTTGATAATTAACGAAAAATCATTCACTCGTCACATAATTATCAAAACTCAAAGTGAAAAATCTCGGAAAAAACGATGAATTTTCACTTTTTCTCAAATCTCTGGAATTTTTCGGGGCAAATGTTTTGATTCGGCTCCTTTTTGCCTTCACAAAAATGTCAGGGATTAGGAAAATCGTACGGAAATGAAAAATCACAAAAAATGCAACTTTTTTGGCAAATTCTATGGAAAAATGAAGATGCTTAAAGTTCAGAATAAAAACAAACTTATTTCTCCAGTTTGGACGACGACTTCGAGGCGTTTGCACGTGTAAAGACACTCTCGAGGTGGTTCCAGGATCCACAACTTTGTCCCCCGGATTTGCGCTTGCCACGACGGATACGCGACATCGTCCACCTTTCCGGAAAACCGGAACAAACAGTGAATCAGCATTTCCGGTGGAATAAAGTTGGAAAATTTGGAAAAAAAAAAAAAATGAAATATCGAGACTCACGTGCATCGGTGCACCGTATCCGGCACTACCCATGAATATCCAATCGGTTTTTTCTGTTTCTGCTGTTTCAGGTAAAAAATAAGGTCTGTGATAGTGCTCGCGCAATATCGCACCAATTTTTTCGTCGCAGTTGCTCCTGTTGGTCATTAAGTGTGTCAGGGGGTTGAAATGTTAATTGCAATGATGCTGAAGTTTGCGAAAACTACTGATTACGAAAAATACTGAATTTTGATCAAGAATCGTTCAATTTTCAATGTCATCCAAATTTTCCGAGCCGATACGCTTTTCGAATCGCAAAAATTGATCATTTTGTACTTGAATAATAATTTTTTTCAAAGATAAAAATGAATTTCGTTGCATTCCAACGATGCAAACTTCAGAGTCATTAATTGCATTTATTTATGTCATGAAAGTCACGACTTGATTTTTATTGACTAATCGAATAATTAGGGAGTTAGGGGAATGAGAAATTTGCATTCGTTTTCTAGATCACTCACCAGCCAACGTACCAAGGCCTCGTTCCAGGCAGCAAGAGAGCTCTTTCCGTGCTCATGTTGAAAACATCCCGTAGACTTTCGAATCCAGTTTTGTATGGGAAAAATTGACAATTCGCTTCTTGCCCGGCGTACAATTTTTTGAAAAAAGCGTATGAAAATGTATCGGTTGCTGTCCAGTTTACTGTGCCATCGGTCACGACGACTGGTCGACCTGAATATGCATATCTTGCGAAAAGAATAAATATCAAATAGTTTTCAGCCTATAATAGTTTTCAGCCTAAAATTCATTGCAAAATCGAATCAAAATTGAAATTTATGATAAAACTCAATGTTACCAATCAGAATATTTTTTTTCTGGTACTCTGTAGCCTCTTGAAAATTTTACTGGATCATTTTTTTATTATAATTAATTAATGTAGCAAATTTTATTAAATTCCGGACTAAAATCTGCCATTTTGTATAAATTCGATCAAGATTAGGAAAATTCATTCGTGAATTTTCAATTAATTGGCAAATAATTGACCTGCAGATTTCTGGCAACGAGTTGATCATTTTATTGATCAAAATTAACGAGATTTTGGTATAAATTCTTTGAATAATAAACTTTTGCGTCGTACCTTTCTTCGAACAATTGTGGATCAACGTTCGCTATTTTGTCAACCTGTTGGACGTCCCGACAGATCGAACAGTCCTCTGGAGGGCGGAAAACTTTTTGGAACACCGTTGGAGTTTCGATTAAGCACTGGAATTGTTTCATTTAATGAACTTTGAGAAAAAAAGCTCGCGAATCATTTTTAGACGATCCGGGACCGAAAAATGATAAAAATCGAAAAATTGACACTCACCTTGCGATCAATATTCGAGTTGAAATAATTTTTGGCGAAAAAGGATGCAACGGTCGCGAGGACGACGAAGAGAGATAAATAAGTTTTCCTCGGTCTCGATTTTTTGGGTGCGAGCAAAGACTCGTAGCGCCAAAGTTGCGAAGCGCGTGAAGCGATGCCAAGTTTGTCAAGTTTTTCAACAATCTTTTGTAAATCGCGTTTCGCGGTGTCGGTGCGTTTTCTCCCGCCGCGAACATCCGAATTTTCCAACTTGTCTGTATCCGTCATGACGAATATTGCGAGAATGACTGAGCGGAACGATCAAGGGATTGTAAGAGTTGCGCGAATGTTTGTTGCTCCCTCAAGTCGACGGGGCATTCTAAAGCTTTCCAGCCGGCTCTTCGGGGCACTGGGAAAGCCGCGAAGCTGCGCGGAAACGCGATTTTCACACGACTAGAGATTACGAGGGTGGTGCAACGGGCTGTGAAACAAGAAAGCCCCGATTCCACTTGGTCTATCGGTCAAACGAGAGGACCGGAATGAAAAATGACGATAAAAAAAATCTTAAAAAAAGGGGAATAAAAAAAAAACGATTTTTCTCACAGCGATTGATCGGCACGTCCGGGTGCGGGGGCGGAATAAGAAAAGAAGTGACGAATGTGGGTTTTGGGTCTTTTTATACTTTTTTCTTTGTCCACAATTGCGGACGAACGTCAAGACAAGAAAAAATTGAAAAAAAACACAAAATAATTCAACTCAATTGAATTTTTTCACTAATCACCATAAAAAATATTAAAACCGTCGTAGACACACTGGGTCAATTTGACCCAGAGCGTAATGCGACCGTTTTTCATGACCCAGTCAAAATTGGACAAAAAAAAAAGTTTGGGTCAATTTGACCCAGTGTGGCGACGGAGAATTTGACCCCGAGCGATGGCTTATCCAGCAAATTAAAAAAATTTGCTACATTTTTGTAAAAAATCTGTAATTTGACTCGAAATTTCTCAATTAACCCCCCCAGTGTACACACTGGGTCAATTTGACCCCGGGCGTTCTTTGACTGTTTTGTGTCAAACGGACGAAATTTGAAGGAAAAAAAAATTGGGTCAATTTGACCGAGTGTGGCTACGAAGCGTCAATTTCGATTTTTAATTGTAAAGAGAAATGGAAAAATTTTGAGGCTGCAATTTTATAAAAAAACGTTCACATGGAAATCGGAAATGTCGAAAACGGATCATGAAATATTTATGCCTGGGATTTTGGGGGCGAATACCTTATTCGCACTTTGCCTCATACTGACGAAAATTGTCTCGCTCGTCGGTGACGTTTCTTATCTCGTAGCGCAGCTGCCCTGTGTTCACTCAACCGATTTACTTGTTAAAGTACAATCACCGAGTAACCCATATCGCTCCTTTCCGTCCAATCTTTTTATAGGGCAAAATCTTTTCTTCTTTTTTTATCCTATTCGGAAATTATATTTATTATAGAACCAGGCCATGGAAAATTCGAAAACATCGAAATATTCCGAGTCACTGAATAAATATTTCATCCCCGAGGTCGAATGAAAGGTCAAGATTTTTCGGGATAAAATTTCAACACCGAAACTGTTTCATTTTCGTCACTTTCCAGTTTTCGAGCCTCGAAAAAATTCGAAATAAAAATTAACGAGCGATCGAATTCCAAGAATTGGAATCGAACGGAATTTTGGTTCTTTTTTGCCCTCCTACAAAAACCGGCAGAGTCACGGATATTCAGCCTTTCGCGAACAATTTTGCTGTTTTGTACGTCAAAATAAATCGAGAGCGTATCGTGACGATTTAGTGGGAACGCGAGACCGTCCGAGAGTGATTGACTTTGTCGCGATACTCGATTACGCATCGAATTCCCTTTTTTTTTTTTAACCAGTCGCAGATTGCCAATTGGAAAGACAATTTGTTCCCTTAATTCGCAATCTCAAATAGTCTGTATCTATAAATACACGTGAACAGAGTGCACGTGTGTGTTTCTATTCCGCATCCCACTCAAAAATGTTAAAATCCATTGGGTGACGTCGCATTTGGACCAAAAGCTTCATTTTCTATCAAATTTACGAGCAATATTGGCGGATAACGACGAAACGTTTCCCGCAAAGTCGATAATAAATCGATCGATCGTAATTTTGCAATTTTTTCAAAACGAGATCGAAAATTTGACAAACGCGGACTAATTTATTACAATACGCGAGAATAAGAAAAATCTACGTGGTTCGTAACATTCTCAAGAGTCCGAACAAAAAAAAACAAACGCTCGTGTCAAGATGGACGCGCTGCGGAGAAAAACAACACGAATGACCTTGAAAAAAACCGCGAAATGAAGCTGCGATTGTGTCTCCATCGAAATGCCGTTTGTCACGAAGCAGTCGAGGGTTTCTGGTTGAATTATATTTGAAAAATAACTTTTGTCGTATTTGTTTTTAGAAAAACTCACTTTTTGGGTGCGGGGAGAGGGCGAATTCGTCCTTCAAGAATTTCAGTCGCTCAAAGTCACTCGACGACGCAAAACTACAGCAGATTCGCACAATGATTCATTTTTTCTAGCACGAACGTAGAACAAGACGATATTTGATTTTCAACACCGCTGCTGTTTTGTAATTCATAACGACGCGATAAATAACACTCGAAAAACATCAACACGACTCGAATTTGCATTCGGAAACGGAACACTTGTTGCAAACGGTTTGCAAAGCACGCGCAACCGGTCTAATGCAGCGCCGCTTCTCCTCAACTACTGCGAACGTCCCCTCGATCGATAAAACAGGTAAAAGTGCTTTTTTCTAGTTTTTTTTTTTTACAACAATCGCAAAGATCCAGAATTCTTGTGTTTTTCTTGTTTGAGTCGCAAGTTGACTGAAAAAATGGATTTCTGAACTTTTCTCGCGCTGCTCGCCTGCAAAATAATTCGAGGCTAAAGTTTCAATTACCGACCGAGTACGCGACAACTTTACCGACTGTAGATAATGGTTCGGAGACTGGAATTGCGCATGCGCGTAAATTTCGAATAATGTTGACAAACCCTCGCGTCCCAAAGGCGGTTGTTCGCTGTCCCCCGAAACGTATTTTTTTACGTTTGACGACAGTTTTCGAGCCACAAACAGAATTGTGATTCCTAATCAAAAAGAGTTGTTGGGCATCGATGGAACAACAGGTACGTTTTAGCTCGCGTGTTAAACGCGTTTAACCCACAGCCGAGCCAAATAGTTCGACGATCAAGTGATTTTTAGTGGAATCGATCAATCTTTGCGGTTATAACTCTGCGCGAATCCGAAGGTTAGTTGTGCATAAAGCGCAGTTTTGACGTTTTCCATAAATTTTTAATTACTCGGAGACATTTTCCTTGTATTTTCCGGGCGCGAACAATCAAAAACGAGCCGTAGCTCGAGAACAGTTTCCAAATCGATGCAGCGCTTAGGTTAGGTTTTCGCCCGGGCAATCGTGAATATTTTTCAAACACTCGATAATAATTGAACAACAAACGGAACCAACGCACGTCAAAATTCATTTTTCCCGTTCATCAAGCGACATCCGGTCCATTGTTGTCTCGTAATTTCCCAAAAATTCACAAAATCCCTACGAAAATGTGTGAGTCGAAAAAAAATGTCAAATGGCTCGAAAAATGTCGAAAAATTCAATGGAATTTCCGTCTTCCAGGACACGAGTAACAGTCAATCGGAATCAACGTCCAGAGACTCCAGCCTGACCGACGAGTTGCAAGTTTTGTACAAACTTTACTCAGAATTGAAAAATTATTACGCGCTTTTGAAAATAATTAGAACGGATCTAGAAAAAGTCACGGAAAATTTGTCCGTCCTGAAAGAAACATAATTAACGAGAAAACGAATCAGAGCTCGTGGTTTTCCGGCAATTTCCTTGTCCGAGGGGTTTTAAATTCGGAAAAAATGGCCAGTAGAAAAAGTTTGATGCATCCGGTGGTCGAGGAGCTGAGAAACGGCTCGCCGTCGGTTTCTTCTCCGTTGCGCAGAAGATCCAGCGTCGTGCATAAGCCGGCGGCAGCAAATCTTGAGGAAAATGACGACGAGGCCGAGCGTTTGGTTCGGCGTCGCGAGCACAATCAAGCGCCTTCCGGGCGGCAAGACAAGAGACGGTCCATGGACTTGGGTTTTGTAGCTCAAATGTCGCACCCTCAGATAGCGGAAAAAGTATCGCAATGTATAAAATTGAGCACGGAGAACAAAATAAACATAAAAAATGCATTTAGTTTGGAAATGATCGATTTCATGACTTACATGATCAAAAAGAAAGACGGAAACATGAGCAATTTGCAAGTGGCGAGCACGTCGTTGGACGTGAGCACAAAAATTTATGGGTTTCGTGTGGACGGCGTTCATAGCGACATTTTGAAAATGGCTGGAGCGATGCAGGACACTCAGGACGGAAGGAAAGAGAATCAGAGAGGAGAGGCAGAGAATTTGGATGAAAACGGCGAGCCCGGAGCACCGGAGGCTCCCAACAGGCCGAAGAAAAAACGCAAAAGCAAACAAAAGCTCCTCCTGACTGCGGCTGCTCTCAAAGGGAACGTCGACACTGTTAATCCTGCTTCTTTGATGTTCGGAGAAGCTGATTCCCAGACGACAGATTTATTGTATCAGGCGATCTTGCCGTACCACGCGACCGGCGATATTTACTTGAATCTCCACAACGATGTGATTCTCGACAGAGTAGACGGCAGCAAAGAGCTGAGCGTCAATACGGCTTTCGTCCAGTGTCCAAAAGTTGAAAACTTCGGTAACGACGACATGTGCCAATCTTTTGCCAACTTTGAGTTCCTCGGCTGGTCTCCCGACGACGAAATCGATTCTCTGAGCCAAGAAAAGTCGCAATCCTTCCGGGAAGATTTACAATTCGATCTGGACGCGAGTTTGCCTCCGGACGAAGAATCCAACCATGCTGGGATGAATTATTTCGATATTGAGGAGGACGAGAACATGGATCAGTGTCGCGGGCCGCTCAATCGCACCCGACAAGCCATCGTCGACCTCAGACAAGTCGTGCAAGCTTCGCGGCACAACAAGAACTCGGAATACTCGTATTTCCTGGGAAATCTCGATTTTCAGTGGGACGGTCCGTCCCACTGGAAAATCAAGTTTGCCAACAAGAATCTCGGGGGCAGCAGAATCGTCGAGGGCTGCGCGCAGGAGGCCGTTAGACGGAGAAAAGAATTGGTGCTCAGTTTGAACGACGAGGTAAAAACCGTTTGCGACAATAAATTCCAAGTGACTCGAAACAATTTGCTCAAACTCCAGTCGAAAACGACAAAGAATTATTGGTCGGAAGAAAAATTAACTTTGCCTCAAGACGTTCATTACGATCCTCTCAAATTTTCCCAATTTTATCTCCGTTTCTCCGTGCCGAATAAACTCATCGGAGACCAAATGAACGCGACCCACGTGTCCGACGAAATCGGCGATTACGATTACAACAACGAGCACGACACGACCGACTACTGCCCGAACATCGAAACCGACGATCAGCCTGCGAACGACGAGGGCCCGAACAACGGCGGCGAATTCGAGGAGGAACTCGGGCCCGTCACTCAGGCCTTTACCGGCGACAATCTCGTCGAAGCTCCCAAAGTCAATAGCAAAATTTTCATCCCCTTTTCACAACGAGCCAAGAAAATCGACATGCGACAACTCAAAAAATCCATTTGGAAACAACTCACGTCCGCCAACTCCGAGAAAGAAAACGTCGACGCACAAATCGCTGAAGAACAGACAGAAAAAATCATCGGTACGAAAACCTTTAGTACCATTTACAAAAATTTACCCAAAACACTCAGCAAAACCAACGCCGAAGCTCTCAGCTTCCCTATCGCTGTTATTTCCTTGTTGCATCTCGCCAACGAAAAATGCCTTGAAATCAAATCCAACGAAGAATATTCCGACCTCATAATACGACAAGAATAATTTCATTTTCCCTCACGACCCCGAAGTTTGCATCATTGGAATGCAACGAAATTCGTTTTTCATCCTAAGCAAAAACAATAATTCGAGCGCAGAATGTAATTACGATGATAAATATTTGGGATGTCATTAAAAATTGAACGAATCATCAATAAATTCAAGTATTTTTCGTCGCATTCCATCGTTGCAAACTCAGTCACAACCAATTCTCGTTTTTCCCCAAATCCATGACAACGCACACTTTTTTTTCCCCCAATTTGTACATTTTTTTCAAGTTTCTATTATAACTCTGGAAAAACGATTTACCAATAAATAGATTTAATTTTTTTACATTTTACACACTCGTATTTAAGCTACGATAATCGATAGTTCAATTAATTACAGAAACGAATTTCGAATCGTCTAGAATTTCAAACAACAAAAAGAATTTCTGTTTTCGCTCCAAAAGTCAAGTCCAAAGATCGACATGCATTTTTTTTCGATTTTTTCCATCATAATTTCACTTGCAAAATGTTCACGGATTCAGGGTTAACAATCATTAGTTCAGAGACGCAATAAATAGTTAAAAATTGAATATTGTGCTGGGATTCCGTCAGTCGTGCGAGTGCCAGAGAGACAGACAGTAAAAATTCTTGATTAGGATGTCCGATGAGGATACAAAAAGCTCCAGCCCATTATTGAAGGTTTTTGTTAGCATGATCGGAGAGCGAGAAATTGCGAAGGTCCAAGCGCAGCTGTTGACGTTGAAATGCATCGAATTTCGTGCAGTGCATAAAAGTTGAATGTTAATTTTGTAAGATACTGTGAAATGAGTAAAGTTTCGTTTTTTTTTTCGATCGCCCAACGAAAATAAAGGACGCAGCAGAGTTGGAGAAAAGTTGGATGTGTCATTTTTTTTATTTTCATTCAAATGTTTGTAAAAAAATGTTCTAGCCTCAAAGATTTTGGTCCACAATTTTTTGGGCATCATGAAAAATGTTTTCCTCGCGAGAGAATTGTCGCAGATTGTTATGGAAACTGTCGAAATTTCGGTTGTCGAGTTCTCAAGCAAAAGTCACTGAATCCGGGCCCAAAAGTGACGACGAAAAGACCAAAAAATCGACCGAAAAAGCCTCGAATGTCGAGCGCGATTTCGAAGACGAATGCACGAAAAAACGTGGTGATGTGACGATCGGAATCATCGGAGGTGGCATGACGCCGATTTACACGTCTCTGCTTCTCAAACAGTGCAAATTAATAAAGAAAATTAATATCGCCGATCCAAACGACGACCTGGCTAGCCTGGTTCATGATTGCAGTCACATTGACACTGGGACGAAAATCAAATATTACGGAAAATCGAGTTTAACCGAAGCCCTTCACGATGTGAGTAAACGTAATTTTTTCCCTTACGATTATAAACTTTTTTCGTCAATTATTTGACCCTTCGAGTACACACTGGGTCGTTTTGACCCCAAAAACTTTTTTCACCCAATTCATTTCCATTTAATCCTCGTTTAGACTTTTTCGGGTCTCCCAGACCCAGTGTGTCTACCAAGGTGTTTTTTTTTATGCGTTCGCACAATGTTCAAGTCTTTGTGTTTTTTGGCATTTTTCGATTTCATGATCATTGAAAATAAAAGACAAAAAACTTTTTTTGTGGAATTTCGGGAATTTCTTTCCGATGAGATTGAGCAAAAATGATTTTTTTTGCAATTTTAGGTCGACATCGTCGCGCTGATGGATGAGAAAGATTTCAGCATGGGAAAATTAGGCCCTTTCGAACAATTTTCAGCGACCTCGAAATACGTCAGTAAAATGGCTAATCACATGGCACAGACTTGTCCATCGGCTTTGGTCGCCGTTTTCGCTAGGCCCGTGACCGCCAGTCTACCGATGGTTTCCGAAATCTACAAGTTTTGTCGCTCCTGGGATCCCAACAGAATCATTGGCTCCTGCGCCATTGACGCCATGAGAATCGAATCCATGACCGCCAGTTTGTTCGACTTGAATCCATCTTATTTGTCTGTCCCTATCGTCGGTGGCGCTGATTCCTGCACCGTCGTTCCACTCTTGTCGAAAGCTAAGCCGCACAATCAATTCAGTCTGGTAAGCTTTCGTTCTAAATTTCAATCAAGGTCGGTCCTGGAATTACCTTTCGGAGTTTAATAAAATTTTGTACAGTCGTAGACTATGGTACGAAAAAAATCCAGTCGATATTTCAAGAGGCTACAGAGAACCAGAAAAAAAAATATTTGCATTTTGGTTATTTCGTAAATTTAACATCGATTTCCATACATTCCATTGTAATTTATAATCAAAATTGTCAGTTCTCCTAAAAAGTGATTAGAATTCATTGTAAAATGCAATAAAAACTGAGATTCATCGTATGAATATCGTTTTTCTGGTTCTTTGCAGCCTCTTGAAAATTTCACTCGATCTTTTTCTTATTTTTTTATAATTTATAATTTATTTATTGTAAATTATAAATTATGAATTTATAATGTATAATGTATCATTATAATTATTAGAATAATAATTAATTAATTAATTAGTTAGTTAGTTAATTAATTAGTTAATTAATTAATCATTATAATTAAAATAAAATTTATAATTATTATAATTATTATAATTTATAATTATCAATTATGAATTTATAATTTATAATCGAATTCTAATTTGATTAAATTCTGAACGGTAATTCTAAAATCGACGGTACTATTGGAAATTTACTGGACAGTGCAAAAATCAAACTTTGAAGGTTTTTTTTATTTACAAATATCTTGGGTCTTAATTATTTACGTCACGTTTGACGAATTATTTTCAATCTCTCAGATTTTCGTTTCCTTAGCGCATTTTTGGGCTGAGGTCAAAATCATTTTTCGAAATTTTCAAATTCTTTGAATTTTTTCGTGGAAAAGTATGAGAATTGGCGATTTTTAGTTGAAAGTTGGTGATGCCTTGATTTTGGATGCAGGAGCACGAAGAATTGTTGATACGTGAGTTGAGATCAGCGGACAAAGAATTATCAAGTTCGTCGAGCAATTACAAAGGTCCGTCATTATCGAGTGGAGCAGCGGCATCAAAATTCATTATTTCATTGACCGCCGCGCTGTGCGGACGTCCGAACGTAACGTGCAGCGCGTACGTTCGTTCGGACGTTTTGCCGGTGTGTCGGTTTTTCTCCAACGATCTTCTTTTCGGGAGACGAGGAGTTGAGAAAAATTACGGATTGCCAAAAGTCTCTCCGCAGGCGGTCGATTTGATCGAGCTATCGATACCGCACATTAACGGTTTATCGGAAATGGCGATTAAAATTGTACGTGAAGAAAACGCTCTCAAATAAATCGTGTAAAATTCTTGTTATTTTTTTACCTGGGAAAATAAATAAAAAATAAATTTAAAAAACGTTGGTTCCGCCTCTGGTGGCGTTTGGCGGAACTACAAAACGCGCGCTCTTTTTTGTCCCGGCTGCATGCGCGCGCGATGCGCTCCATTTAGCAAAAACCGTTTACTTTCGAATTAGCGATGCAATCCCACGCTGCGCGACTCAAAATTCCTCCCATCGTCGCCGCCCACGAAAACGTCATTTCGCGTTTTTATCACGAGAACTAAAATCGTGACCCAGCGCGCATATCGTTCCGCGAAATGATAAAAAGAAGAGAACGCGGCGCTGGAAAAAAAAGAAAAGAGTTTTGTCCCGTTGCCCGATGATCGCGCTGCGCATTTCTTCGGGCTCGGAAAATATTTCACGGTCAAAGATGCAACGTTTATGACGAATAATGATAATAAAGAATTCAACAACATAATAATGTGGAGCAAGACGTCGATATAAAATCGCTAAGCAGCAGGGAAATTTTCTATAAATAAATTGGCCTCAATATTGCATCGCGGATTTAAATTTGGATCGGTAGACAAGCGGAAGGGAAAAGCGAGGGAGAAGCGACGAGGAGGCTCGCGAACTGGCGGGGAAGGGGCCGAAGAACGTTCAGCGTGACATATAGGCCGTGTACGCGTGCAAAACCCGGCTGAAAAGGAATCGCGAGAGGCGCACGCCCAGTCTATTTTAAAATAGTGTGCAAATTTTTTTCCTCCTCTTTTTATTTTTCTTTTTGTTCCTGTTTTTGTTATACTTTTTCAAAGCCGCGCGAGAGAAAGAGCGAAGCAGCTCATCGTTTGTGACACAAAGCGCGCAGTGGCCAAGAGCAAACAAACGGTGACGCGTCTTTTCCGAGTGTGAAAGCAAAATAAAACGTCAATTATGGGCTTGCTGTTTTCCAGATTTCGGGTGAGTTCACTTTAGCCCTAAATATTCTTAGCCTCGAAAATTTCAATACGCGCTCATCGAAACGTCATTCATCGTGACCTTCCGGCTGTTTGGAAAATTATTTTGAGGTTAATTCTTCATTAACTATCTATCGCTGATTAATACGCTTCGCGTTCGTTAACCAACAGCTGGGAGCCTTCACGAATACGTCGAAAACACTCGGATTCGGCAATCTCGGGCTTTTTCTTCGATTTATTATAAAAATTAAAAACTTTGGCGAATACATTGTTTTGAAGGTTAGGCGCGTCATTTTGAATATTTCTAAACGCGACGCGACTGCAGAAAATAATATTACGCAATAATTAAACTACCAAATTTGTTTTAAATTCTTTCCATCGCAATTTTCACCCGAAATCCAATTTTTAAAACTCCCCTGATGGCCTTTTGATTCGAAACGCGAATTATTATTCCTCGAATACTCAAGTCTCTATTAATTATGTATACGACGCTCGGAATAAAAATTCGAAACGTTTCCTGTCAAACGTTTCCTTCCTTTTTTCTCGCTTTGCTTTTTTACGTTCGTTGATCCCAGTCGCGACGATTTTGATGACTCATTTCGTCGTTTTTATTCGGCTGACAATTCACTCACGAGCATCGACGATCAATGCTTGTAAAATCCACTTCTTTGCAATATTTCTACGGGGGAAAAATCGTGTTTTCATCCCCCGACCTTGAATCTTCCCCGTACGTCGAAATAACCTTGAAATTTTTGCATCCATTGCGTATTTTTGAATCACGACTTGCCGGAACGTTTCCCAAAATTCCAAATGACCTTCACGATGATTTTTCATTCTTTCCCCGTTCAAGTCCATAATTTTGATTGCAGAAAAAGAAAACGACGATCGAGGTTCTGGAAGATCTTGATACGGTAAGGAAAAAGTAAGAATAACGTTAGATCCCGTGAAACTCGTCAACGCCTCGTAACGTCGATAAATTTGTTGTTGTTTTTTGATCTATTCGTCGAGCAGAAGATCAAAGAAATTCAGCAATATGGCCAAACGACCGAACAGAGACACAAGAAAATAGTTGGGACGTTAATTATCTGGAGCGTCGCTTTGTACATCATAGCCGCGGTGGTTTTCTACTTTTACTTTTTCCCAGCGTCGCTGAGGGATCGATTTTTCTATATTACGCCTTTATTGATTTTTCCATTGTTGTGAGTTCACCCGTTTTCCCTTTTTTACAATCGTTTCGACGGAAACGTCGTAATTTCGAGTTTTATTCGTAATTTTTTTCTTGCCACCGCCGACAGGATTATCTTGACAAAAAGAATGGTCACTTGGTACTACAACCGCAAAATATCGAGAAATCGAGACAAGCTGAGCACGATGCAACAAGAAAAAAAGAAAATTTTGGATGAAGTAACTGAAACCGAAACGTACAAAAAGGCTAAAGAAATTCTCATGAAATTCGCACCCGACCAGCTCAGAATGACACCCGTAAGTTTTGTCATTTTCTGCTATCAATGCAGCCACGTTTTTTCCTGCTTATTGATTTCCATTTTTTTTCTATTTCAGCTTTCGCCTCAGGTTCGTGTGAATACGAAAAAAAAAGATTTTTTTACCCTGGAACGATTCGATTTTGAATCTCGCGCCCTTTTCCCTCCGTTCTCTCGTTTTTTGATCGTTTTACCGAATTTTTTTTTACTTATTTCTTGATCCTGCATCAAAAAACGAAAAGAATGAGCCCAAGTTGAATGTTTTTCGTTAAATTTTACCGGATTATCGTAACAGGGTTGATTGTTATTGTTAATTGCAGCCGACATTCAACAAGCCAGCAGCGATGGAAAGTCCGCGTCGCCCGAGCACACCGCAAGCCGTTGTGGCTCCGCTTCCAGGCGGAAGCGAATTGCGTCGACGTGCCTTGACAGTCTCGAACCCTTCGGCGAACGTTTCAATCGGTAGGCAAACGAATCTCGGCGTTGTGCCAGTTGGTGTTGCCCCCGCAATAACACCCCAGCGACAAACACCCTTTCAGCCGAGCTCGAGATCGTTCAATGCCGCCGCAACTATCGGCGCTCGTTAGTATTTTTCATACTCACAAAACACACGCTTTTTTCATCAATTCCCTCTAAAAATTGATTAATCACTTCATTAAACATTCACGTTTATAAAAACTTCTCTAAATATTCACGTAATTAGTGCGAAAATCGAAAATTCGGTTTTTTAGTTCGTTTTTTTTAAATCGTGACTAAAAAATGTTTTTTGACGAGTTTCCTTAATTGAGGGCTCGCGTGACTGACCTTGAGCGGTCAAATGTCACGGAAATCGTTGAATATTCTGCAAAATTTTGCGCACGTGAGCCTTTTAGTTTTTTTTCACCAAAATTCACTTTTTTTTTTAC
The DNA here is from genome assembly GCA_037043255.1 of Diadegma fenestrale. Classification (NCBI taxonomy): domain Eukaryota; kingdom Metazoa; phylum Arthropoda; class Insecta; order Hymenoptera; family Ichneumonidae; genus Diadegma; species Diadegma fenestrale. The sequence continues at coordinate 15,365,667 of CM073317.1, forward strand.
TGTAAATCGTTGGGAAAACGCAAAAATGTTGATTTTATTGGAGAAAACGATATTTAACGAAACTTGGATCGTCCAGGATCTCCGCTACCGCGTCCGATTCTTCCTCAGCAAAGAAGTTATCTGGATCGCTTAGTGGAATATCTCGTGGGCGATGGGCCGTCGAATCGCTACGCGCTCATTTGTCAGATGTGCGAATCTCACAACGGCATGGCCCTTAAGGAAGAATTTGAATTCTTCGGGTTCCGTTGCTGTTACTGCAACTTTTGGAATCCGGCGAGAAAGCAAAAACCGTCGGCTCCGCGACTCGAAGATCCGACTTCGCCGCAGTCGAATGTTTTGTCCTCGAAGGCATCGGACATTGAAGTTTCCTCAGCATCTTCGAGTTCAGGTGAAAAAAAAACGATTTTTTTACATTACCGAACTTTGGATTTTCATTTTTCGGCAAAGAATTTTCGGTTTTTTTTTTTTTTTTCAAGATTTTTATTCATTTTCACGAATTAACGTTTTTAGTACAAATAAATTCCGCCATTCCGAATCCTTGCACGACTCCGTGTCTCGAAGCTCCGAGCGATCCCGAATATTCCGAGACTCCAACGCTTTTCCCTCTGAGAAGCTCCACCGTAGAGCAGATTTGCGATCTAAGAAAACGACGACGAACGATTTATCAAATAAAATCCTTCGAAACGTCCAATAACTCTCAAGAATCCCATGTCCCTGGAAATAAAGTCTCCTGGTACGGCAAGCGTGACGCGAAGCAACCGACAAGAGGAAAGAAAGTCAAGAGACTTGCAAAAAGTAAAATAAAAAAATTGGATAAAATTTTTTTCAATACAGATTCGATGAAATATTTTGTGGAAACCTGTAAATTGAAGTCTCTCGATCAAATAAACTTTTGTCATTAATCGAGTGAATCGTTGTTACCGAAAAAATGAAAAAAATCGAGTTTTTAATGATTTTTTCCGGCGCAACTGCCTCGTATGATTGAAAAGAGAAAAATGCTGGAAAACGCGCTAAATTCTTGCAGTTTAATCAAAAAACAAATGCAGATCGTTACGGATCTTGACCGGAAGTCGTAAAAGGCGAAAAATCATGTAGATTTTGTGGGAAATTGCAGATTCGGACCTCGAGATAATGGAAAAGCCGTCAGAGCAGTCGGGCGCAGAGACGGAAAAAGAAGAAATCGCGGAGTCGCGAATACCGGAGGAAAAATCCAGCACGGAGACTGGGGAAGGTAGGCAACAAGTTTTATCGAGATACTTGATAGATTCGAGGGTTGTATTGCCTTCGGATGGTCGCACAAGACTGAGAGACTCGATTCTAAATGCAGAGAATGCAGGAAACGCGGAAAAATCGAAGGAAGAAGAAAATCTGGAAAATAAGGCGAAGGAGGATGAACAAAACGAGAAAATGGAAGTGGACGAGTCACCGAAGAAATGAACAAACTGATAAGAGAAAGCAGGAACTTTCGAAATGTGAACGAGATGCGAATTACCGTCAGTGGCTTGGATTTTTTCTAATACCTCCATACGAGAAAGAAAAAACTTTAGAAAAAAGTCAAAGATTTTTCACCATTGTTAAAACGTAACCATTCCAATCATTGCCCAGCATTTTTCACACTGGCAAACCAACCAAAATCCTGAGTCTCACGGCCAAGCGACTTTCGTTCACCCTTTTTCGCCCCCTCCCCTCGCATTATCATCAAATTACAGACTGATCAGAGATGAGCGACTCGAGTCGTAATCGCCAATGAAAGCAAAACATTTTTCCGGCCTGATTTGCTTGAATTTCCATCGAAAATCACCAAAATTTTCATTCGCTTTTGTTCGATGGAAAACTCGCTTTGGTTCGTTAGTCTGGATCGCAAGGACTCGACGGAGTGAGTCAAAAAGTTTTGTGGAATTCTCGAAATAACTAAAAAAAAAAATTCACAAAAAAAGGATCAAATAAACGAAATGGAAATGCGATTGTCACGCTGCTCGTTATTTATTGCTTAAGTTATTGATGACGGGCGTTCATAATCTCTGAGCCTGATGTGTTCTCGTCAAATCGATCTGTCGTTCGATTATCGCCAACAATCGATAACCAACGTGTCGTACTAAAATAATATTTATTGATAAAGAGAAAAATTCGATTGTCCAGGATCGAGCAAGTGAAACGATTAATTGGAAAAGAAACAAAAAACCAACAACAATTGCCTTAATTTATTGTAACACGTGTGAGCCTCGTGGCAACGTTGATAATGTTCGGAAAAAATGACATCTTGCAAACGTGTGTGTCAAATTATTCAGGCTGTTAAACTCGAAGCCCTTGGGACTGTGATTTATAAGCAACAACAAATGGAAACAAATGAAAAATTGTATTTATCTCAAGACTGCGTCCATCTTGTCAGCAATTATCGCACTCGCAAGAGCCATAATTATAAGTAAAGATTGTTCGTTTGTTTGTCTGTTTTTGTTCCAACGAACAAGGAGTGCGCTCGTTGAATTTCGCGCTACACATTCGAGCGAAATAGTAATTAGCAATAAGCATTACGCACTGTATATAATTAAAACATTTACAAACAAGAGAAACATGAAATTTTACAGTTTTCCAAATGCTGACAAATTTTATTCCTATTTACCAACAACGACCACACGAAAAAGAAAAGAAAATGCTCGCAGAACTTGATTTTCACACAATTCATTTTTATCAGAGTTCAATTATTTTATTTTTCTCTTTTTTTGTTCAATAGTTTGAGACAATTATGGAACTCGATTCTTTTTTTTTTTGCTTCTGAACTCAAAACGATCTTGATACTTTTTCCTCTTCGACTTTTCTTATTGAATAGACTTTTAAGGAGTTTGTCGCGTGTTGTTTTGTCGTTTTCCATTCGTATGCAGAATGTCTCGAAAGATTTGCGCTTTAGTTCTCTCCTGAAAATAATCTTCGTCAAGCAACGGATTTTCAAGTACTGTTAACACAAATATTGTATAAATATATAGTTTTAAAGGAAAATTCCGAGTTTTGTTGTTCACTGTTGATTTTGAGTTGATTTTTCCTTCCTGTCATCCAAAGACTTCGCACAGAAACATTTGAAATTTTTTTATTCAAGTCAATAGTTTTTATTGCGCGATTTTCTCTGAAAATGAATTAATTCGTATTTGAATTTCCCGTGCAAACTTGAATTGCGCGACACGCCGGTAGGGGCGCTGCAGGCACGTTCGGGCGTTCTTGGAGGTGCGCGCGCACGTTTCCCAAGTTTACGTTGTTGGTGTTATACCGCAAGAATATCGTTGGTCATTGAACGAGAAGCCGCTCGAGGTAAATCCGTTTATAATTAACGCATCGTTACACATCCGGTTATAAAGTTCGCGCTAAATATTTGTTTAACAATCATTCGTCCCAAATCTGGCAATATCTCGAGGCATTTTTCTGTATTGTCAATTATACGGCCGAGTCAATATCTCGCTCGTCGTGGGGGTCTTGCGAGTGCATCGTTTCCGTGTGGCGAAAATTCCGCTGATAAATTCGATTAAAATCCGCGATTAAAACGTCTCGACGGTTTGTTTGACCGTCGGCTCGAGTCAATTCCTTTCCTCGTAATCTCTGCACCTCCGTTTGAGGCTTTTTTACCTTGTGATATATTTTTGGCTGGTGAAAGTTCGTCGTATTACCAAAATTGGTGATCGCCGCCGAACTCGGACGCCATTACGACTCTGCGTGTGAGAGCGATCAAAAAAATATCCAGCCGACCGCGTGATTCCGAGATTTTTTCCCATAAAATCTTTCTCCCCCGCCGCGAACTGACTTTTTTCACTCACTTCGCGACCGGAATTCCTTTTTTTTCTCTCCACGCCCAATAAAAAACATGACGACGACGGTCAATTCCGCGGAAACGTTCGACTTTCCGAAACCAGTCGAAAAAACCGAAAAATTGCCATTTTTATCAGATTTCCACAAAGATGCCAGAACTCACCGAATTGGACAAGGCCGCGAGCTCCGAACCGACCAAAGTCGAAATCGCAGCTGCCGGCTCCGGCACCGACTCGGACTCGGATGACTCCAGCCCGGACCGTGAGGAATCCGGCCAGAGCGGAGCCGTCGGCTTCTCCGGTCCCAATGTCGCCGGACTTCCCATGGATCTCATTTCCAAGGCCAAGCAAAGTCGCAGCGAAAAGAAGGCCAGAAAAGTCATGAGCAAGCTCGGACTCAAATTGGTAAATTTTTTCGCTTTTTCCATTCCAAAAACTCAAAGAATGACCTTGAACTCGAATACGTACAAAAAGTCATTCTAACCTCAAAAATTACGGCATTTCATTCATTTTATTCACGTTCCAAGAAATTAGATCGGCAAAAAAAGATCCTGCTAATTTTTTTGTCGTTTTCCACACGTCCGCAGGTTCAGGGCGTCAACAGGGTGACGATTCGCAAGTCAAAGAACATTCTGTTCGTCATCAACAAGCCGGACGTTCTGAAAAACCCCGCGTCCGATACGTACATCGTATTCGGCGAAGCCAAGGTAAATAAAATCATCAGAAATTTCACTGTTTTATCGATAAACGACGTAAAATTTGTCCCTTTTCATAATTTTCCCATGTAAATTTCGCTAAAGAGTCTGCGACGACTCTGAAAATCTTCAATCGTCAAATGCAGAAAATTTTCATAAATATTGCACAAGAAATTCGAATCGTGGGCATTAACGAGGTCGCGGTTTGTCTCGTTGGAAAACTTTACTCTTTTTTCTGTTCGTGTGGACGAAAAAAAACGAAAATAGTGACAAAAATCCTCGACTTGCCCTTTGTTGGGATTTTTATGAATTAAAGAGTTTCGTGCGATAAATTCAGAGTCAATAGCGAAGTGGCGAAGAAAAATGATGACTTCTCATGGTTTGTTTGTCTGAACTATTTTGTTGAAAACCTTGGCAGACTGATAAATTTCCCGAAAAAACTGGTTGAATCATTGATTTTTTTAGGATGGTTGATGAATCGTTGAATTTTTTAGATCGAGGATTTGAGCCAGCAGGCTCAGGTTGCCGCAGCGGAGCAGTTCAAAGAGCCTCCCTTAATCCCTGCGACCGAAGCCGGTGGCAGCACGACGGTAAGTTCATTTAATTCCCCAAAAATGTGATTCGAGCCCATAAATTTATTTTGTGGAATAAAAATCAACGAAAAACCGAGACGATTCAATTTTTTTCATCGTTTTTTCATGGTTTTCGTTGTTCTCAGGTTGTCGCACCAATTCAAGAAGAATCTGAGGAGGAAGTGGACGAAACGGGCGTCGAGGAAAAAGACGTTGAGTTGGTGATGTGCCAAGCGAACGTTTCTCGAGGGAAAGCCATAAAAGCGCTTAAAAACAACGAGAATGACATCGTCAACGCCATTATGGTGAGTTTTACCCAAAATTTCAAAATAATTGCCTCAATAAATCCAAAAAACCCGATGGTCGTTAATTTTCACGTTTTTCGCAACAAAAATTCTTCCGAAACGTCTAAAAACCAAAATTTCTTGAAAAATAGAAAAAAAAACTTTCTCGAGTCTTGAAATTCGGAAAAAAAATGACACAACGATCGCGTCCAAATGATGAACAAAGTGAAGGTTTCGCAAATATATTTCACAGTCAGATGATAAAATTTGTTGAAAATCTTGGCAGCCTGATTCTCCGAAAGAGAAAAAATCGATAAATTTGGGCAAGAAGGACAAAAAAATGACAATCGACGCGGTTTTTTTTCTGTTGCAGGAATTGACAATGTGATGAAGCTATTTAGGAGTAAGACGCGTTGCGCGTTATCCCGCGCTCTAAGAATAATAATAATAATTGAAAAAAAGAAAAAAAGAAGCAAAAAATAAAAATAATCACACAATTTCATCAGCCACACTCGCGGACCGTCGTAAAATCTTGTCGGTTTTCTCATCAGCGTTGCAAACGAAATGACGAGAGAAAACCAAGGCAAACTAAAAACATACAGAGTTAAAAACACGAAGGACAGAAATTCGCATTCGGAGATCCGACGTCGTGCGTCCTCTCGGATGATAATCGGCCAATTTACATGTATATACATAATTCATACGAAAATAAAAATGAAAAAACGAGAAAAGCCACGAAATTCCAAAATTTCAAACTCCATTAAATTCCTTTTTTTCCAGGTCCAAACTCCACAGACTAACGTTTTCTTCGACGATCGCGGATTCCGTTACTTTTTCAGTCCGTGACGTTTTTTTTCTCCGAAGCTTGAAACACGATTCGAGACCATTTTTCGGTAATTATTTCTCCCCAGTTCTCTTTTCTCATTTCCGCATGCAACGTTTTTGCACGCGACGTTTAATTTTTGGGAAATTTTCCCAGAATTTTTACTCCATTTCATATTTCTCGTGCAATACTGTCCCCGAAATTTTCAGCGATAAATCCAAAAATCCATGTCGGTGGATTTTTATCGCGATTTTCCAAAAAAAATCGTATAAAAATAATTTTCTCTCCGAATTGCCAACGTTTCCGGGGCTCGAGCCATAAATTATTAATATTTCATAAAAAAACGATCAATTTTCTAAAACTTTCCCATGGCCTGGGCCCCGAGAAAACAAAAAAATTAAAAAAAAAAAGATTTTCACGGTCCCAATCCAATTGCAATTGGCAACATCCGACAATGTGATAAGAATTTAATAAAATTTGAGGACAAAATTCTTGAGCATCAAATACGATGACACAAATTTTTTCGAATTTTTCGTCTGCACAGTTGTCGAATAATTCAAGTTCACAATGGGCAAAATTTTTGTATTTTTATTCAATGCTAAAGAATACGATCCGAAAATTTCATCGAATTCGATCAAAGTCGTTGATTTATCGTGTCCATGCAATTCTATGGGATTGAACGATTCTTCGGTGGACAATTCGTGGGTCGTTGGAAAAATAAACTTGCGCCAGGCGTCAGTTTTTGCTTTCTAATGATTTTTATATAGAACTCTTTTATTTTGTTTTTATATATATATAATATAATATTTATATTTATTTATATATATATATATATATATTTACGTATGAACAAACATGAACAACATGTACTTAACGCAATAATAGTGGTCGAATATACAGTTTAATTAAGTACACGAATATTACGGGCTACGTTGGGGTTGAGGTGACGAATTTCCTGCGCTTTCTAATCTCGAATTTTTCACCAACTTCGTTCCTTTTTTTTCTACCAGTAATATGCGTCTAGTCTTTGGACACGCGCTCTCTTGTATTGTCACAGGGCGTGGGGTTGCGTTACATCTTGACTTTTATATTATTTTCCTTTCTTACGAAAGTTCCTACGCGGTACACAAATGGCTTGACAACTAGTCCCAGGGGCCAGGGCAAGGGAATTACGTGCAAACGTTTTTTTTTCGTCTCTACAGTCGTTATACAGTTTTTTGCTTGTCAAGGTTAGTCAACATCGAAATAACTTGTCTCTAGTTTTTATGACGAAGACTTTTCCGCTGGCTAAATCGATTAATTGTCATTCAGTGACTTTGTCGACCCATTGACCCATTTTCGAGGCTCGAAATTTCATGAATTCTCGTTATTTTTGGGTTTTGTACCTCGAGGTCCAGGGCAATACCAAAAAGTATGAAAAATGTTTTGTTTTTTTGATTTTTTTCCTCGGTTTTATACGCAAGACTTTTCAATATTTACAAAAAAATAGGCACGGGCTCCTGAAACTCAATGTTTGAATTCGCGGCTCTCGGATCGTGAATTACGCGGAGATTTGTGGGTAAAAATCTACAAATTCTGTAGAGAAAATTTCTCGCTTTACGTTTGGCTGTCAATTTGGCGATCGAATGTTTTCTACGATATTTTATTTCCAACGACAAGATATTTCGATTTGATTGAAGCCCCGGAAATTGTTTAATCTAGAGCACGATTTGGGGAAAATTTGATTACAGTCTTTTCATTGATCGTTGATATACGCGCGAGCAAGAGCAAAAAAAATAAATTGCTCTTGGCTTAGGCCGCGACTTCGTTGGCCGCACACTTTTCGTACATCGCGTCGAGTACTTGAGTGAACTTGAGATGTCGTTCCTCCGGTGCCACAGCCGCGCCACGGCTGCCCCATAAGAATTTAATATGAAATTCGGTTCTAAACGCGTCGGCCAAGAGCTCGTCGCTTCGACAACCCTCCAACACGATCTCCGCGTTTCGCCGAAACAGCGGCAAACTCTCCGCCAGTTTTCTCGCCGCTTCCAAGTGCGACCAAACTATCGAGAGCCCGCAGTCCGGCGCCGACGTTTCCCATGGCGAAAGTATCGCTCCTGCGAGACCGGACGGGGCTGCCGTTCCTGTCAATTCATTTTTCAACCGTTAGATCGCTCTCAGGTCCAAATTTTAGACAAAAATATTGAAAATCCACAAAGTGACGATTATTTTAGTGAAAAAACTTTTTTTTCCCGTTTTTTTCTTCATTTCGCATTTAAAAAAAAAATTTTAGTCGGAATTATACACTGAAAATAAAATTTTGTCAAAAAAACGTCGAAATTTTGTTGAATACGGTCAACTAAATATTTTTTGATAATTTTCAAATTTTCCTTCTTACAACAATATTTTTCATTTCTAACGGAACTGCAAGCAAATTTTACGATTGAAATGACTAAAATTTAATTTTCGAAGAGACTTTTCAGAATACTTTTTGCTGCAATGACTAAATTTTTGTGATTTTTCAGAAAAATCGTTTAGTCCAACGTATCCAACAAAATCTCGATCTTTTCCAACAAAATTTTGCTCTCAGTGTATGTTCCGGAATTGATAGAAAACTTCCGATTCTACGGCATTTTGAAATTTTCAAAAGAATGTCCAAATCGCTCTAGTTTCCGCAATTTTCAAGATTTATTATCAATTTTTTTTTTTTATCAATAGAGTGTCATAATTGGAAAGTTGGTATTGAATTTGGAAATCATCGATTGAACGGTTTGAATTTTATGGGTTGTCGAATTTAACGAAAATTTTGGTTTTCCGAAAAATTGTTCAACCGCTTCAATTTTTTGAAGCGGAATTTTATTATTTTAATAATTTCAATTATTAAAATAATAATTTTTCAATTCAATTTTTATTTTTGTCGAAATTAAATTAATTAATTCTTTTAATTTATTAATTTTTTTCGAATTGAACAAAAATTTTAGCTTTCCGATTTTTTTTCCTACATATTTTTTTATATTATATTTTCTTAGTGTGTTGGAAATTCGAAAGGATTGTTTTGATAGGAAATTTAGCAAACGACGTCCAGAAATGAATTGGGAAATGGAGAAAAGTTGTTCGTACCTAAAATGTCTTCAGGGCTCCGCTCGCCGAGCAGAGCGATAGGCAAAAGATGCGGGAGCGTGGTGTTGGGTGCCTGAGGATTGGTGCATTCGTTCATGGCCCTGAGAGTCGGTCGTAGTTTGGCTTCGAAGCTGAAAGCTTCGTCGGTGTGTTTTTGTCTGAGGAGATGCCACGTGTTGGCCAATCGTTGTATTTGTGGCACGCAAAGGCCGAGCATGACTCCGCAGAATCCGTAAAGATTGCCGAGCGCAGTTTTAGTGTCGATCGCGACTTTGATCCATTTGCTAATAGTGGCGGCTCGTTCGATCGCTGTGGCGCCCGCGAGGACGGTCACAGCAACGAGAAGTTTGAGGCATTCGGAACGTTCTATAAGATCGAGTCGGGCCTGACGACCGTGTGGCAAAGTTGCCAACTCCAGGCCACTCAGGCCCGAGCGATTTCCCGATCCTGGGGCGAGTGCGACTTCGAGATCCAGGCGAGTCAGGTGCGAGGCCAAAACTCGGGGCGCCGAGTCGTGAAGCATTCCCGAAACGCCTCGCAACGCCGTTGCGTCCAGTGGCCGATGCTCACCGGTCGGCAGCAAAAGCGTCGAAAATCCTTCCATATCGAGCAACGTCGTTATCTCCAAACACGGCGCCGCCACGACCATTTGTTCCTCCGTCGAAAGCTCGTAGTCGCTTCCGTTCCCATTCGCACCCTCGTTCGATTGCCCGTAGTGACTTCGAATCACAACGCCTTTTATTGGCACCGAAGGATTTCCCCCCGAACTGTTCGCTTCGAACTCACTGTCGCCCGATCCGTTCCCACTGTCGCTTCCCGAGGCCTGGTAAGCCTGAACAAAAAAAAATCTCCAAGTCAGTCGAACCTTCCAAAACTTCCAAAAACACGACAAGCGGATCCGATGAATTTCCAAAGTTTTCTCAATGAATCAATGAATCAATTTGCTCACGCAGAAAAAGGCCAAATTTTGTTTTCCTGGGTCTATGGGACCCGAGACTTTGAATCGCATTATTGCGAAGACTCAATCGCGATCATTCCAATTTTACGATAAAAAAACCACGTGGAGACAAAACAATATCAAAAATTATTATGACATCATAATTGTCTTGCAGGAATTGGGCGGAAAATGTCAAAATCTGGCAAAAAATGACAAAAGTTTTCCCATTTTTGAATGAGATTGGAAAATTATCGTATGTCTTTGCTAAAATCCCATAAACGATCGATATTCGTACCATGTCATGGTGTTTTCCACGTTTTATTCATTCCACTCGACACTGCGGAGTGACTCTGAAGTTTGCATCGTTGAGATTCAACGAAAAACAGTTTTTCCATTAATAATTTATTGAATTTTGAAAATTGTGGCAATTTTACGAGTCGATTGAGTTTTTTGAGAATCGTTTTATTGGCCCGACCAAATATTGCATAATAATAATTGGCTCTGCTGAAGAAATAACAGAATTTCGTTGCATTCCAACGATGCAAACTTCAGGATCGCTTGGAAAAATCCAAGGGCGTCATTTTTGCCTCCCTTTTTGCGATGCCATAGTAATCGTTCGCATAATTTTTAGGGGTGTGCGAATATTTGAAAACTTCGAATATTCGGCATCAAATCAAATCAAATTGTTTGATTCGAATTTCAAACCGAATATTCGATATTTTCGAGTATTCGATTTTTTTTTTCGAATATCCGATTTTTCTTCGAATATTCGATTTTCTTTCGAATGTTCGATTTTTTTTCGAAAATATTCGGAAAGAAATTTCGAAAGGATTTGCCAAAATCCACTAATTTTCGGAAATTTATCGAATACTCGAAAAATCGACGAATATTCGACTCGAAAATCGAATCGAAAATTCATCGAATATTCGATTCGAAATTCGAATAATTTCGAATAATTTGATAATTTTCTCCCTATAATTTTCTAATAATTTTCTCTCCATTTGCATTTGAAAATAATTTGGTTGAAAAAAAGAGAAAAAAGCGTTTCTACCTGATGGTGAGCGTGATGATGATGATGATGGTGATGATGATGATGATGCTGTTGATGATTAGGGATGTATGGAACGCGAGGAGGTTTCGGAGGTGCAGCCGGAGGTCCTTGAAGATGATTCGAATTGTGTTGAGTGAGGGATTGGAGTTGATTTTGATGTTGCAATTGTTGTTGTTGCTGCTGTTGTAGCGAAGGATCAGAAATTACCCTCGTTAGTTTTTGTCGTCCAAGGGACAGGGAACAAGACGGTGGTTGGTTCTGAATCGGTGGGACTCGCGGCAGAGTGCTCGATTGTATCGAATGATGATGATGGTGATGGTGATGATGTTGTTGGTTGCTCGACGAGCTGTTTTGATGCTGCTGATTCGTCAAGTACTGGCCAGGCCCATGAAAATCCCCCTCAATGCTGTGCTGCTGTTGCTGCGGCGTCAACGAATGACTGCGCTGTTGTTTCCGTGGCAAACGCGGTGGCGAACCCGCCGATAGCGACGACGACGATGGGCTCGAACAGTGCAAACCACCCGACGATGACGACGATGCCACTGCAGTCAGAGGCACCGAACGCGTCTTCGGACTTATTATTCTCGCTCCACTCGCTTGGCTTATCGGCCTGCCACTTCCCACGTAAAATGTTATCAAATCTGCCACCGTGTCAAACGCCTCGTCCTCGAACTGATACTGCGCACGCTCGTACACCGTATCCGGCTGGATTATTACCTGAAACGATCAAAATGGTTTTTTATTGTTGTTTTCTTTACAATCTGTCAATTTTCGTACTTCGCAATGAGTAATTGCGATTTTTTCATGGCGGTCGATGGAATTTTGATTTTCTGTTCGTTTAGGAAGAAAAAAATTGAGGATTTGATTGTTTTTTTGGAAAAACATCGTTAAAATCATTTTTTAGGCTCATCCGGAGTTTCGAACGACTCGAAAATGTCTCGGTGCCAGGGAAATGTCTCTGCAGACTTGAAAAGTTGAGGGAGCTGTTGAAAATGGTGAAAGAAACTGATAAGCCTTTGAAAAATTCAAAGACACTGACCGTCTGTGTTTAAAGTTGAGAAAAACCAATTTACCCTATTGATGACGAAGTGTAAAGCTTGACCCTTCCATCGTACGGTCAACACGTAATTACCCGGCTGAGAGGCGCAATCCCGAACGAGAAAATCTCCCTCGTTCGGCACTTCGGCCTCGGCGCCTTTCCGTCCACCTCGTAACGTGCTCCCATGATACCAGGCGTGTGATCTCAGATCACGAGGATCCAAAAGTCGTAACTCGCGTTCTAATAATTTCCGGGTCGTTTCTTCCGGCGCCTCCTGAAATTTTTCGGTTTTATCCAAATTTCCGACGTCCAAAAACTCATTTTCACTCCAAAAAATCCTCGCGAACGATTCATTCGCGATTGGAATGTCGAAATCGAAAGGCAACGCCAATTTCGCGACTATTTTTGTTTCGCTCGGGTCAAAATGACCCCGAGCTTTTTTCTCCATCGCTCATTCACGAATTTTAACCTGAAATTCTTTCTCCCGACCGAATGCTCGGGAAATTGTGAACCAAATTAGCATGAGAACGCGTTCGCGGTGCTTTGAGAATCAACCAAGACATTTCCAACGTTACAAACGAATTGTCCGAGCAAATTGGCTTAACGAGAGCAGCCTTGGCTCGTCATTTTACTCGCGGCTATACATTCAAGACGTTATGGTCTCGCAAGACTCTTTATCAAAGTCGAGACCCAACTAACGGGTCTCTTGACAATCTTAAAAATAAAACCCGCAAATAATTTCGGCATTTACACTTTAAATCGCTCCGTATTCGCTAAATAAAATTAAAAAATCAATTTTTTTCAATAAAAAACACTAAATTTCCGAAATTATCGTGAAAGATTGTCAAAAAAAAGTTTTTCTTTGAAAATTTCCGGGATTTATTTTTCCTCCAGTGTGAAAAGTTACTTTTACCAAAAAAATCAATTTAAAAATTGAAATTTAATGAGTGGGAGCCGAAAAAAATGTTTTTTCACGCACAAAAATGTCGGAAAATGTCGAAATATCGAAAAATTGAAAAGAAAATCTGTATCGCTTTGACACTAGGAAAAAAAATCAGTACCGAGTAAATAAAGTCGCGCAAGACTCTTTATCAAAGTCGAGACCCAACTAACGGGACTCTTAACAATCTTAAAAATAAAACCCGCAAATAATTTCGGCATTTACACTTTAATTCGCTTCGTATTCGCTAAATAAAATTAAAAAATCAATTTTTTTTCAATAAAAAACACTAAATTTCCGAAATTATCGTGAAAGATTGTCAAGAAAAAGTTTTTCTTTGAAAATTTCCGGAATTTATTTTTCCTCCAGTGTGAAAAGTTACTTTTACCAAAAAAATCAATTTAAAAATTGAAATTTAATGAGTGGGAGCAGAAAAAAAAGTTTTTTCGCGCACAAAAATGTCGGAAAATGTCGAAATATCGAAAAATTGAAGAAAAAATCTGTATCGCTTTGACACTAGGAAAAAAAATCAGCACCGAGTAAATAAATTGGAGGCGTTCCGATGCCAAGTTTTTCGGCAAAGAAAGGGAGTTGCCGCGGTGTGTATATACAAACACACTCAACTGTCAGAAATCGTGGACCGATTCTATTTCGGGGGAGTGCAAGTTGAAGCACGGCTGCGCGTTTAAAATTTGACTTGAATTTAAATCAACGTCTTAAGGACGGGATTTAACGATGATGGAAGAGAAACGAGAATAAAGATGAAAATTCTAATTTGACTCACCATCGAAGAATCGGAATTGTTGTTTCTCTCGATGCCTCTCGACGGGGTTTCGGGCCGGCGAAGGAGGCATGCGTCGTAATCCTTTTCCTCGTTCGCCTCGTCGTCTATCTCGTAATCCGTGACGCCGGTACTGCGATAAGAAAAAAAAACAAATAGTAAAATCGCCATTTCCTCGGGAAACGAGTCCGGAATTCCGGAAACTCTCCAATTTATTTTTTCCCGACAATAAAACGCTGTAAAATATTTTTTTCGTCATTGAAATTTCGACTGTCATCGTTATTTCACTAAAACGTCAAATTGAAGAGAAAAAAACTGTCGTTGATTCGGCTTTTTTTTTGAAAAATCGAATCCCCAAAATATTCGCGTCCACAATGACACCGAGAGATGAAATTCCACGAGACAAAAAATCAGGGACTCGCGATCTGTCAGTTCGAACTGTCAGTTAAAAATTTGCCGGTGAATTGCCGAAAAAAACACGTTTTGCCACATTTTTCTCTTCCTTTCGCTCACATTATTCCGTGCTGGTTTCCAGGCGCGACATCCTTGCGAATTTTTCGCTATTCACACCGTCTATAAATATCGCGACAAAGAGATTCAAAAAATCCGTTGGCAGGAAAAAGTCAAGCCGGACGAGCACATTTTCGTAATCGAAACACACGAAACTCGATAAAAATTCGCTCGATCAATCGAATTTTCAATGCTTCTCAAAACTGCCAGGGATTTTGGACACTTTTTCAGATTTTTTAGTCACTTTCCCCCGTTTTATTCATGTGCCAGGCTTACGAGAGATTTTCTCGGGGATTCACACGCCCGGGTACTCGCCGAACGCGCGCACCCTACTGAACTATGTTCCGTGAGCTCTATTCCTCGTTTCTCTTACAAAACTATATATGTGTGTACGTATAACCGTGAACCGCGAGAGATGCGAGACGCGATGATCGTCTCGACCTCGCCGTCTTCCCCGCGCGCTGCCCATCCACTATATACATGTTTTTAATGTGTATATAAAAGTATTCTCATATATACAAGTATATTGTGTACAGTAACTTTGGTCCGGAGGGCTTTTCTCGCATCTCCGCCCTCATCGGGTTTATAAATAGTCGTGAAGAAACCACCATGTTAAACTTGTTCCTTTTTTTATTTCGTCCACGCGAGGATCCCGCGCGAGAAAGACAAGACGAAAGAGAAAGAGAAACAAAAAAAAACACGAGACTCACTGGACCGCGACCACCGGATCCGATTTATTCAACAACCTCCAGATTTCCCGACAATTCTCTCGAAATCGTTTTCTCCGGAAACAAATTTGTCCGATTTCTGCAGGATTTTTCGGTTCCTTCTAATTAGTTTCGTAATTTTATTTCGGATCTTCCAAATGGAGTCAAAATTTGATGTCCTTGCAATATTGCACGAAGTCAGTAAAATTCATTGCGAATTCCGCTCGTTCCTGGTGGGAAAATAATTGTTGAAGTACGTGATTGATTAATTAGTTAATTAGGACGTTGATTACGCGTGTCTTTGTGCTTTTGACTGCGGAGCAAAATCCATTGTTGGCTCGAGTACAAAAGAACAGAACAATAGAACGAGATTTCAAAGACTAAAAACAACCGAATGAAAATTATTGTTGAAGGAATTGAACGAGACAATTATTTACAATAAATATTTGTTCGTCGGCTGCTCATTCAGGAAATTAATTAATGAATTTGTCTATAGAGCGCTCGGTTTTATTTTACGCTTCCACTCACTCGATCTTTTCAACCCCTTCTCAACAACCCCGATCGTAACGTGAGTCTGCGACGCCTGCGTTTTCTCTGACCGGCTTGAAGGCCTTTTTTACTCAAGGCTCTCCCCCCCTCGCCCTTCCCCCCAGGCTAGCGCACAGCACGGGGTTTATTGTGTGTGTGGCTTCGTCTCGTGGTCACCGGCGAAACGACACCCTCTTGATTCACGCGCTCCTTAAACTTTCACCGACTTTTTTACACTTACAAAAAAAATCACGATTTTCACTGATTTTTGTATAATAAAAAATTAGGAAATTGTTCGATTCGAGCGGACTGAGTATTTTTCCAAACGCCCGGAGCTTCCCTTTGCACGCGATCCTTACGACTCGCGAAGCCCTTTTTTATTTTCCTTGTCGAGGGTCCTGACTGAGTCCAGTCACCCCCGATCGCTCGGGGAAACCACCACCGAGAAATTATTGATCTGACCGGCGCAATGACGGCTTCCCACGAGCACAGACCCCCCGCTTTGGGAGGGGATGATCCGAAGGGCTCGCGCTTGCGTATCACCGTCCAAACTTTTGATATTCAATCTCTTTGTATTTTTATCGGGGAAACCAAAGTCATCGAACGTCTCGTCACCATTTTTTCTCTCCAGGGAGCTGCCGATCTTTGACGATTTTTTTTTCAATCAAAAATGCAGAGATTTGAGAAAAAAAATGTTCGGTTTTCTATTTTTTTTAAGAAACAAAACTGCGGCAGCGAATTTCGAAAGAAAAATTTCTCCACTCGCAAGTGTTGCTAACAAAAAAGAAGAAACAAGTTTAATCCACTGGGGAGTTCATGAAAGACTGTCTAAAAGTTTTCTTTGCTCGAAAACGTTGTTCACTCGGAATGAGACGTGACGAACGCTCTTCGACGATTAGAATATCAAATGAGCTCTTTTGTCGAGCCTCGATCCTCGTCAGACAATCCCCTGCGGTGTCTTTATTCGACGATGTTACTTGGGAGGATTCCATTTTTTTGAATCATGAAAAAATGGAGGAATTTGTATGAAAATTGCTCGTCAATTTGCAAATTTTGAAAAATCGATCGATAAATCGTCGTCGATTCCGATTCATTTTTCACCGACATTATTCACAAAATTAATTTTTCATTAGGATCGCATTCAGCAACAAAATTCTCGAACAAAATCGATTTATTTTGTAGGCAACTTTGAACTGGAATTTTTTCACACAAATCCGCTTCCGAAATTTGACTCTAAATCCACCTGAGCCTCAGCGAGTCCGCAGTTAAAAATAAAAGTGAAATT
Organism: Diadegma fenestrale; assembly: GCA_037043255.1. Lineage (NCBI taxonomy): Eukaryota > Metazoa > Arthropoda > Insecta > Hymenoptera > Ichneumonidae > Diadegma > Diadegma fenestrale. The sequence goes on from CM073317.1 coordinate 15,382,709, forward strand.
ATGTGGAGAGTCCGTCATTTGGTAATTGTCGCAAGTCTGCAGAATGTCGTCGTCCTATTAATTTTATCACCAGCTCGGAGAAAGAGACAAAGTGAAGAAAAGAAGGAGAAAGATGAGAGATAACGAGGGCGAGAGTACGTGCAATATAAAATCCTTCCAAGAATGAGCGAGCGGAGCCGAGAAGGAGATTTTAAATGCTGACCATGCCTTAAGCACCTTCCGGTTTATCACAACACTCTCGTCTTACAAGATTACTCTCTGAATACTTTTCATACACATTGATACAAAATACTACGCCCTGCAGAGACAAAATTATCACATCCAAGTTCTCTAGTACGAAATCGTCTCTCCGAGTACAATTTTTTATCTAAAATTCGACAAAAAGAATTGAAATTTGTCGAAAAATTTCAAAGCTCACGCGATTTTCAATTGAATATTAATTCAAATTTACTGTCATGCCAGGAAACCGTGACACCAATGCCAAACCCTTTTTTTTATTTAAATTTAATTTAATTTTAATTTTTAACAATTAATAAAATTGAAAAAAAAAATCAAATTAAATTTTTTTTATTTAATTTGATTAATTATTAATTAATCAATCAATCAATTAATTAATTAATTTTTTATCATTAATTAATTAATTTTTCATCATTAATTAATTAATTAATTAATTATTTATTATTTATTAAATTTAAATTTTATTTAAATTTAAATTAAATTTCAATTTAAAATCAAAGTGTGCGGGGAAAAAAATTATCAAAAAGTTCGTCGTAGCCAAAATAATCGAAATTTCGATTAAATTTCAAATTGAAAATAAAATTAATCAAGTTATCGAGATTTTCCAAATAAAAAAGTGAATTTTGAAAAAAAATTCACGATATTTCGGACTGCAGAAAGTTCAGGACCGAATAAATAATTTGAAGGGTTCATTATTAGGAAAATGATGATTTAAAAATGATAATTGAGACGATCGAGTCGTCGGCGAAGCAACCTGTTGCGGCTGCGAGTTGGGACAATCGGCACGATACTGAATTCTTCGCACTATATGTCACAAGCTGCGACTTATTTGCGAGGAGAAACAAGATTTCTAAGAGCGATGCTGGCGATATTTCTCAATGTGTGTCCATTGACCGCCCTCTCGCTTTGAAACTACGAGGGTAATCGTATCAGCGGGGGGGGGGGATTCCCTTGTAGTCCTGCCGTATACGGATTGACTCTCTCATTTTACACGTAGCGGCATTTCGAAGCCGCAAGGATCAAGGAAAAACCGGTTAGAGCTTCCTTTTCGATCGGCTCTTCTCTAAAACTTCTCTCACTTTTTTTTTATCCCTTTCCTTCAGCAGGTACTAAAATCGACCTGTAAATTTCGTGTGTGGGCTTTTCCAGAGCTGTCCATTTGATTCCTTGATTCTTCCCTCAATTACGTCGAAATGACGAAAATTGGAGGAGAAATCGAAAACCAAAATATTTATCGGGTCAAATTGACCCGGAATAAGCCGTTAAAAATGATGCTGAAGTTTGCAACGTCGGAATGCAAAGAAAAATTCAATGTCGTCCAAATTTTTCATCCAAAAATATAAAAAAGAATTTCGTTGCGTTCCACTATGCAAACTCCAGAATCGTCGTTAAAAATTTACTTACACACGACTCGCTCGCGACAGTTGATCCGGGGACGGAGGCGTGATGACGAGAATCGGTTCCTTCTGAATAATCACATCCGATTGCAAATGGATCGTATGACGTTGATTTTTCAAATCCCTGCTGGATTGGAAATTTCCTCCGAGTCCATCGCGTTTTCTGCGTCGCCCACTCGTCCCGAAATTTTGCAGGGTCCCCATGGACGGAAAGCGAAAACTCCATGCTATGCCTTTATTCAAAAAATGAAACGACGATTAATGATTATTCGCAATTAGAACGATTTTCGTAGGCAAACGCGAAAAATAATTGAAAATTAAATTCAGTTGTCAAATTCCGCGTTTTAATTGAGATATTGGCGAAATAAAATAGCGAACGAACGAGGGCGGAGGAAAGATAAAGTTCGAGGCTGATAAAATGTCAGTAGGAAAAAAACGAGGCGGCCAAACCGCACATGGCCCTAAACGAGTGTGACGAGAGAATAAGAGAAAAAGAAAACGAAAGATAAATGAGGCCTGCACATCATTTCACGGACTAGCACGCTCGGTCCTTTTTTTATGCTCCCGCGCGTCCCTTTTTCTTTTCTCTCGTTTTTCTACCTGCCTCCTCTGACGTCTTTCGACTCTCGAGAGTCATACAAGGATTTTCGGTTCTGTCATTCATAGCTCGACTCTCTGAACGACTGGGGATGAATCGGACCCCCTCCGACGACTCTTTTATTTGCTATACACGAGCCCCAAAATCCACTTGAAAAAAACTTCGGAATTCGAGCCTACACCGCTCACGTCTGGTATTCGAGTGCATCGCGCTGCTGCATACCAGCGCTAACAGTTACGAAACGATTCGATGCATCATATCCGTACGTTCCAAGAAACAATCGACCTCGTAACGTCCCAATAATTATGTAACTCGAGTCGAAATTCAGTGGAAAACTCAGTGGCGAATGAATCGAAATCAAAAACAAACTTTTCTTCTGCCTCAATGAGTTTTTTCGTCTTTTCTGCTGCAAAAAATCGACCAATCAGAATTTCATGACGAAATAAATCTGAGCGAGGCTCGGCAATTGAGAGATCGAGAATTTATCGATTTTTTTCGATTTTTCAAAATCCTGTGGTGTCATTTTTTGAAATTCCCCTTGAGCAAATTATTGATCATGGCATAAAAGCTTATGACGAAATAGCCAAGCCTGCAAGCGATCCTTGAACCAAGCCCTTTTCGAAATGGGCTTGGCTCTTTGACGCATACACCCAAAAAACTTGAACGAAAATCTCATTCTTTTCAGCATTTTAATTACAGCGTATTAGGAACTTTGGTGGGGAGAAAAAAAAGTTTTTTTCAAGACACGAACATCGGGAAACAAAAAAATTGAAAATGCCCATTCGGATTTTAAATATCACGATCGATTTTTATTATTTTTTTGGGAATACCGAAATTGTCATTTCGCAATCGCCTTTTTCGTTGGTGCCATAAAATTCAGTTCGAGAAACAGTTGAAAAAGTTATTTTTTTTCGAATATTTGGAAAAATGGAGTAAATAATTTTATTGATGCAGAAAAATGCATTTTGCATCTAATTTTACGAATATTTTGAAATTGGGTTCGTAATATTCGATCTATTCGGACTGGAACGCCTTGTGGATTTTAAATCGGTGTATTTTCACGTTCACACACTTCAATAGGACTGAACGATACCTGGCAACGCTGATAAGAGGTTAGTTTGTCCAGATAACCACGAGGTATGCTCGGGCAGGCCTGCGCGTTCGCCAAGTTTCGTTCGCTCTTTTTACAAGCTCACAAAAATTCGAGTACGACGTTATTCGGCTAAAATTTGATGTATAGCGTAATAAAGTTTCGAAATGTCTCTGGAATTCCTGAAAAATTGAGTTTTTTCTGCAGAGAATTTTCTCCGATTCGGAATTTTGACATTTTTCCTCCCGCGAATGGGCGGGCGCGTTTCGATTTTCTCTACAAACTGAAATTCTCATTTTTCCTGTCCCTCGCTCGCGTACTACGCGATGAAAATCTCAAGGTCTGTTGCAATCGCGGGAATTCCTCCGTTGTTACATGGCAAGATGCAATTTTCTTGGCCATACTTTGAATTCGTGTAGAATTTTTACACGTTTTCATGACTGACCCGAATATTTTCACTTCCAAATTATCGAATTTTTCACATTTATACCCATTTTTGTGTTTTTATGATCGAAAAGATCGAGCGGAGATCGAGAGCTCGAGAGATCACGTCATCAAACACAAAACCATAGAATCATCTCTTATAAAACACGAGTTCGCGTCATGCATTTCATTTCCACAGCTTACGAAGGTTTCTTCACGTTATTCACAAAGTATCGAATAACTTTATTAACATTTTGGTCTCGCAATTTCCCAAAGCACGTGAAATTTATGATCGATCGAGTCGAAAAATCGATTTTTCCACTTGTAGTTCAAATTCATGAGAAAAGATCGAAAAATAAATAAATCGCCAGAAAAAATCGTTTTAAATTTCAATCAAAACGCCGAATCACATTCACCGAAAATTGCACAAAATTCACACTCGATCGCTCAAACTTTTACTTAATTAAATGTTGCATCACGAGCAGCTGGAAATTGCTTGATTAAGAAAAAATGAATCACTAACTTTGGCTTCTTCGCGATTTTAATTTGCTGGCAGTTTTTCCCATCTTGTTCCCATGGCCAGCGCGTGTCACCGTTTCTACCGGCTGTTTGTATCGCTCGTGAGAACGACAGCCAGATTTTAAGTCCAAGTGAAACTTTGCGGAAACGGAAAGAGTTTTTGATGTGGTTTTTTGTATATTTTTGAGCCGATCGGAAAAGAGTGCTCCGCGCTCTTCGGCTCTCTAATACCGTCTGGAGCTACCGCTCGCACACTCGAACCGTTTCTCGCCGTTACACTCTCCATCGACGTCGCCGATCCCGAGCGCGCTAACTCCGAGCTCAAACATCACAGTCGCGGTAGCCAAGTCTCTCGGTATTGGTATGCACACTATAAGCAAACGCGACCGATGGACTGGCCGACCAGTCAAAGAATGTGTATTACAGGCTGATCGTTCATTATATACACATATATCTTGATACTCTGCTCCAAGGAAGAAAAAGGAGGCAAAGGAATCTCGTCGTGAGTGGGAACGAGAAAGACTCGACCGTTCGTGAAACAGAGAGTTTGCTGCTACTTGTCATTTTCGGTGGAGGGGAAAAAACGATCTGCACAGGCTGATTCAAAAGAAATCTCGTTTTTATTCCATTCGCCACAGGGAAACACATTTTTGTAATAAAAAAATTGGCAATTGGAAGAAATTGAAAAGAAAACTGAGGAAAAAATCTTAATTGATCAAAAAATATGAGGAATTTAAAATAATTCAAAATTGGTTGGAATTTTTGGAGAAAAATGACGAAATTTTGAATTTTAATGAAAAATCGAATGAGAACTGAAACGAACATTTCGATTGACAAAAAAAATGACGTTCGCTTTCGTTATTCCGGACTGCCGAGGCAAATGTGCTGGACAGTTGGAAACGGAGAGTTTTTCTGAATCTTTTTGTACGAGATATTGACAGAGCTGCAAAAATCTGAATCCTGGTGAGGGAAAAGAGACAGAGCCATTTGGCAATAGCCTGTATAGCTCGAAGCATTTAACTCTGGCGAACACACGTTGCAGCCACGTGACAAAACAACAGCCAACTGGAATATCCTAGAGCCGAGTTCTGCTCCGAATGTGATGTCATCGGGGCACCCGGACTCTGTCGTAATTACGAGCGAATTATCCAACCGGATAATCGTCTCGAGGGACACTTTTAATTATCCAATGATAACTATCTCAACGATTATGTACGAACATTAAGCGACAATACTAATTTACTCAAATTTGTGGCTACGACAAATTCAACCCATTAACCCGCAGCAACGCACCATCCAAGACTTTTCCTGCCTTCAAGTCGAATGCGTTAATTGTAATTCATTTTGAGAAACTTGATTCCTCGAAACTCGTCGTACGACTTGTACCGAGTACGCAAATTATTATTTCAATCAAAATTACCGTGTTCCGTACAATAAAATGAAAAATAATCCGTTCATTACCTGAAGAGTCATGAAACGATTAAGAAAAGTTTACGAGTCTCATAAAACGTTATCGCACATTGAAATCTCAAATTCCAAAATGATTTTCCTGCAGTGACCAGACGCGTGGCAATTTTCAATATTTATTGTGGCTCAAAATTTTGAAAATATTCACCAATTTGGATGGTGGAACGAACGATTTTGGAATTTTCAGAAATTTAACGTGCAAAATGATTCTTTGATTGAAATTTCCATCAATTATTATCTACAACGAAACGAATTGGGGCAGCCAATGAAATCGAGTAAAAATTACGTAATAATCATTGAACTATTTCGAAATTTATTTATTGGAAAGGACGCATTGAAAAAAAATGATGACGCACGTAAGGTCCAGAGAGACATGAAGTGAGTGAATAAATTGGCGTGTCGTGCAAGAAGCGCGATATCGTAAGTTTCGTTTCATCATTAACAATGCATTCAGAAATGATACAGATCAGTTGGCGACGATAACGCCAACGTTCTCGCGAATTGCTGCGCTTTATGAATAGTTATAATCTCTTGGAAGGATTGCCAGTACAGTAGCCAGTCAGAAATATTATCAAACGACCGTTTAAGCGATTGTCGCAGACTGTACACTACCGTTCAAAAGTTTCCGGCTAATATGTCTCGAATCTAGAGCCGCGCGATTGCGACTCGCTAGACGTTGCAATTCTAGTGACGAAAAAAGTCTCTTTGCGCGTATTTGTAAAGAGTTTCCTGTCTATTTCGTCCCCGGAATAATTCTGAACCCCAATTTTAAAAAAATGAAGAATTTTTATCGAACGATTTTCGTCGATCGCGGACCGCGTGACTGTACTCCCGGAAAAACATTCAATAAGCAACACAGGCGGTAATAAATTAATAATCTCAGTGAACTCGTATTAGGCCATGTTTTTTTTTTTATTCGTGCAGCTCAATTAGAGTACATCGGGTTTTTACAATAATACTCGGTACACACGACGTTCATTCCCATTATTTGTTCACGTTCTGATCTTCTCTGATTATTGATGACTCTGAAGTTTGCATCGTTGGAATGCAACGAAATATTTTTCTATTTTTCGTGAAAATAATTAATTAAACTTAAATTCTCAATTCTTAATTAATGAAGATTTTAATTACGAATTATTTAAGAATTTAATTATTCTTAATTAATTAATTAATTTAGAATTCAATTACGATGATGAAATGATGGATTTTTGCCACCCAAAAAGAATTTCGGCTCCAGAAATTTGCATGACATTGAAAATTCAACGAATCTTCAATGAATAAATTAAATATTTGGTAAAATTCTGCGTTTTGACGTAGATATCGTATCGACAATAAATAATTATCGATTTATGGTGTTTTGATTAATTTCTATGAGGTTCCATAGCATGCGCCACCATATCATTGCATGGTACACCATTCCCGAGTGATAAAAAACAGTAGTAAAAAAATTGGAACTGATTCAAGGTGGAGCCGTGATTCGACAAATTTACCAAATATTTTTCGATGCATTCCAACGTTGCAAACTTCAGCATCATGATTATTGGCGCGGTATACAATCTATAGATACGTTGTACACAACACGTAATACTTTTACTAAATTTTTACCATTTTATCCTGTAATAATATAGAATATATTTCTCCAGTTATTTAAATACATGTATATATTTAAATGTATGTATGTTCATGCGCGTATTTCGCTTGGAAATCCACGCGATTTTGGAAATTGAACCCCCTGAAGGGAGGAAAGAGTTTTCTTCGAGTCTTTCGTTCCGCAAAATATGTACAATTGTTAAATAGACAAAAATATGCACGAATTGTTGACATTCTGCCCTGACGTCAGCACAATCGTTTCTACTGAGTTTTTCGATATTGGTGAAAATTTGAAAACAAATAATTGCGATGAGAAATTATTTCTAGAATCTGAATTTTGGAAAAATTTGAGGCCTCTTTGCAGGCTCATAACTTTTAGCTCGATCGGTATTTTTCGACACATTTTTTTTTTCATTAATCGGCCAATTGCCGACTAAACGAATAGCGAATAAGTCGATGTCGACAACTAATTATCCTGGTCGTGGTTGATGTTTTTAAAAAAAGTGCGATTCATTTTTTTTGCAAGACAGATCAACATTCGTGCACATTTTCGTATTTTTATGTGCGTTGACATTTTGAGTTTTCTTTCGAGTGGCGAATGGAAAAAAAAATTGTTATAGTCGTAGAAAAATGTTAAGGAAGTGAAAAATTGTTGAGTTGAGTTGTGATAATTGAATGCACACACGTACAAAGATGGAAAAACGTTTGGACGTTTTTTTTTGTTGTGCTTTCTCACGAGGAAAGATTTTTCACGTTTCCATTTATTTTTTCATTCAATTCTCGTTCGGGACTCGGCATTTTTAAAAAATTTTATATCCACAACCATTTTCCTGTAGCGGTGACGAAATCAAACACCGTTGCAAAGGATTTTGTAGCGGAATAAAATGGCAAATGAACATTGTTATTTGACTTTATTGAACGGACGTAAATGAGGACGAGCTGAAATATTTGCTTACTCGTAATTAGTCTAATCAGCAAACTTGTCAACCTTTTCACGCGGTTTTTTTACCTTTCCCAACGAAAAATGTCCTTGATCGTGCAGCAAATTATTTTTTGGATCGTAAACCGTGTTAGGAATTTTTTACGTTTTTTTTTTCGGAGTTTGCTTCAACCGTTTCTGTTGAGCAATCATTTGGAGGTTTCACGTGCATGACACTTTTGCTTGATCATGAAATTAGCCTAAATCCAGCCCGCAGCCTTGCGGGATGTTGACAAACAATTAAATCGATCTCTCGTAAACCTCGTGCGGGTCTTTTTAATCGCGTCATCATTTATACACAGCGTTTATATTTTATTCTTACAATCTCATCGTAAATTATTCTTTTTTTCTCTCTCGCCTTCATCGCTTCATTTTCTTCATCCATCGAAAAGGATGTTTGGGAATGAAAAGCCTAAATATCACTCGAAATGAGGTCACGATTCCCTGGTAAATTTCTATCAATTTTCTTACAAATTCTCTCGATCATTCGCCCAATGACGCTGCACCACGATTTCCTTTTCTTCTCAACTTCTACAAATTCGTAATTTCCTGCTTTTTGCCCCTTTCAATTTCGTTAAACAGCTGCACAAAAATTAATTTTGCTTGGAAGTCGAAAAACGAGACGTCAAGTCAATTTGTTGAATTAATTTATTCACGTGACCTTCGGAGATTCGGCGCAGACGTCATTGGACGAATAATGAGAAAATGAACTAATTTATAAAAAATAGTCGAAAGTTTTCTTTCATCTTCGTGTTTCATTACAGTCGAAATTTTCTTCGTTTTGTTTTTTTTTCATCTAAATCGGAATGCCCAAAAAGTCCCATCAACATTAAATTTTGAATACATTTTTTTTAATGTCCCATACATCCTTCGTAAACTAGAAAAAATCTCCGCTCTCTCATTCTCCGCGAAAGCTTGAAAATCTTCCAACTCGAAAAACACAAGATTGACGATCCGACGAGTCGTGTTTTCGGTGTGAAGACCAAAAACGGCAGCAACCATCGTAAAATCTCCGATTTTTTTTCGGAGTATAAAAAAGACGACGATTTGAGGTGATAAAATATTTCAGGCAGGTACTTTATTCATTTGATTGAAAAACGAAATTGGTGGCAGCTCAAAAAGTTCGCGCGATGGGCCAATCAGGCTCGAGCAACAAAGTCGAATGGCGTTTTTGATCGGCCACTAATTTCGTCTTTCGTAGAATCGTTTCTATGTTTCATGAGTGTGTCTTCGTGCCACATGACGAATGACAGCCTCGTCGGTTCCCTGTACAGTTGACTTTAAAGTGCAAGTTGAAAAAAGTTTGATTAAAAAAGTGAGAAATGTTTGATTCGATCGACCGGACTACGAATAAAAACGTCATCACGAAAAACAGAGACGCAAATTTAATTTTCATTTGGAAAAATATTTTCTCTACATTTTTTATATTCCCGATGAAAAATTTTCTACAGATTTATCACTAAAAATTAGCTTCGTGCCGATGCACATTTCATCGTTATCGAAAGTAATAAAAACTTGAGATTTTCTTCATTAGGGCGAGTCGTCGTTACGAATTATCGATTTTTGGATATTCGTACGATCGTTTCAATTTTTTCGTCGTAGATTTTTTACAATTTTTTTCACACTGACCAGAGCACAGAGTTCGTTAGATCTAAATTTATTAAGAGTTGTTCGCGGACGCTTCTTGGCGCTTGGAATTGACGCGATCGCAGCACGTTAACCAACGAGTTTGCGGTTCCATTGAATATAATACTTTCATTTGTTTCGCCGGTCAATCGGAGCGCCCTCTTTGCATTTTTAAACTTTTCTTGAGTTTTTTACGTATTCGAAACATCGAAGATTTCGGTTTTTACGCCAACGCCAATTATTGAATTAATGCAAGATTCCTGATGAAATTTCCACCAAATTTACAGTGAATTTGTGGATTTGATCGAGATTTTCACATTTTTCTTCGATGTTTCTAAACCGGGCGCCATTTTTATCCGGAACGACATTGAATATTTAAATTCTAGATGTTTTTATTCATTTTTTTTGCTGCAAACGAATGAGCCACCGTGCTCGCGATTCTTGCGATCGCGGCGGGAAGAGATATTGACATTACCGACACCGATAGTTACGACGCCACTTGGCCTATCCGTACACAAAAATATTTTTTCGGCGTCGAGTTCGCGCAGTTGATAATTTTTGAAAATATTTTTCTTCTACATTCTGCCAACATTTTTCCGACATTGACGCCACAAGCGCGGAAGAAGAAAAATCGTTTCTTATACACGCCACAAAAAAGAATTTCCACTTTCCAAAAATCGCCTGACCTTAAATTTAATGTGCAAATTTGATTTTTTTCCTCGATTTTTCACAATTGTAACATTTCATGGATTTTTTTTTGTTCCATCAATTGTTTATCGGAGGATTAAACTTTGGTACGATTCGACGACACTGCGGAAAAAATTTCACCAACGCGTCTATGCGGCTCGAGTCACTTTGGTCGTTTTTTAATGAATTTTTCGTAAATCTCAGTAAATCAGAAAAGCAAAGGAAAGCGAATCAGCAAATTTTTCGTGATTACTGAAAAATTAATTGTCGTCGTATCGTAATGTCTGATCAGTCTATTTTTATCGGCAATGATACGCCATTTTTGCATGACTCTGAAGTTTGCATCGTTGGAATGCAACGAATTTCTTTTTTATACTTGGCAAAAATAATGATTTAAATGGAAAATGTAATTACGATGACGAAATGGTCGATTTTTTCCATCCGAAAAGCTTATGGGGTCGAAAAATTATTGAACGAATCAACAATAAAATCGAATATTTTTCGTTGCATTCCAATAACGTTGCAAACTTCAGCGTCATATTTTTGCTTCGCGGTCCTTAATATTGCTAAAACGTTTGTGCACACAGTAATTAGTGACAAAGTGTACAGACACACGTATAGATTCCGGAAACAGTACAGCACGAGCTAGGAGGCTGGACACTGAATCGTCCGAGCTCATTGTTTTCTCGAAATGGTCCAAAATCCGCATAGAGAGTCCGCCACGGTATTTTTTTTATGGCAATGACAAAATACTTTGCAAAAACCTCCGTTACGTTTTCTTCTCGTGATTTCCTCCTCTTATTCGATAAATATCGTTAAACAATCGTCACCACAAATATACAATTCAAAGATTATTCTTATCAATATGTTCCCAATATTTTCGCTCGTCGTTCAGACAATTCAGACAATTCTCGTCGAGACTCAATACAATTTTTTTTACATCCAATATTTTATTTACGAGTCATAGAATCCTCGTCGTTGAATTTTTCTCTTCGCTCTTGGAGAATTCATTTATAATAGCACGCAGGCTGTTCCGTGGATCACTTCGGCGATAAACATCGGCGTACCTGCGCCAAGACCTCCGTCAGTTTTTCCCTGCTCGTCTTTCTCGTACTCGCAGTCAAAATAGTGACTCTGCAACACGCCACAAGAAAAAATTCAATTTTTTTCAGCCAAATTTCGAATAAATATCACGAAAACGCACGGAGAGACTATTTTCTATGTAATTTTTCGTATTTCATTGAAAATAGCGAGATGTCTTGAAGTCTTTGAGACGTTCAATCGATTTCGCGTCGTTTCAGTGGTTTGATTTTGATTTTTCAGGGTTAAGCGAAAAAATTGGAACTCGAAAAGTTTTTTCTAGGCAAATATTTTGCATGTTTCGTATCGGTTATGGGAGGCAATAACTCACTTGACAATCGAAGCATCTGCACTGATCGCTCATCTTGCACGTAATGCCCCATTCCTTGGCAACAGCTCTGTACAGCGCTTTGCTCGATTTGTGAATGATTTCCGGTCCCTTGGCTGGTGTTCGTTCGCCTCCGCCTCCACCGCCAGGACCGCCACCGCCACCGGAACTCCTCTGTATCTCAGAGTTCTTGTTTCGACGTTGATCGTTCTTCTCGTCCGACGTATTTTCGTGACGTTGATCTCTGTTCCCATCGCGCTCTGTGCGATTCTCTTCACATTCTTCCTCCACCTCCGCAACCTCGACTCCTGTGTTTGTCGTTGAACGTTTTAACCGCGTCTGCATAAAATCGAATACCGGTGGGCTGAATAATGGAATGTCGAGCACGAATCGTTCATGTCAATCATATTCATAAATATCGAATAAAATATTCCAAGTTATGGGAACCGATTTTTCTCCTTTTTTTTTCTACCGTACTCGATAAATTCAACTTCTCACATGATATGAATTGAAATTCCGCCCCATTAGGTCAAAATAGCTGCCTCACAACTTTCTCAATAATTGTCCAAATAAATTCGACACAATTTTCGTGTCAAACTAAATTTAAATACGGATTTTTCTCCTTTTTTTTTTACTATATTCGATAAATTCAACTTCTCACATGATATGAATTGAAATTCCGCCCCATTAGAGTTAAATAGCTGCCTCACAATTTTCTCGATAATAGTCCAAAGAAATTTGACACAATTTTTGTGTCAAACACAATAAATTTAACACAATTTTTGTGCCAAATTTATCGGTTTTGAAAATCTGTTTTTATTAATATTTTCTAGAGGTTTTTGAGAAATATCTTGACACAAAATTTGTCTCAAATTTATTTGGACAATTATTGCCAGTTGAATAAATTGCCAGTTGATTAATCTGGCTGAGTATTTTTCAAAAACCTCTAAAAAATGTCAATAAAAACAGATTTTCAAAACCGTCAAAAGTTTCCCAGCAGAAAATACTTTTGCTGTTTGGTTTTTGTTCGATTAAAAAAATGAATAAAGAAATTCACATCGCCCTGTGTTTGAATCCTAAAAAAAGATCGTTCTATTGTCCCGATGGAATATTGAATAAAAATGGAGCTTCTAATTTTATTGGTTTTGATTGGAAACTATGGGAAGGAAAAAAATGGAAAACATTTAGTGCTCGACGAGGAAAAAAGAAAAAACTGAGCTCATCGATGGTGTTTAAATAAACCTCGTGCATTCAATTGTATTCCTGACTATTCGTAAGGCTTTTCATTGTTGTTGAACAATTGTACAGTTTGCCAGTAGAAATAAATTTCGGATATTGGTAAAGGCTATTAAAATCTTGTGTCTCTCGCCAACGACCACCACGCGGGCTCATATTTTCCGACAGGACAATTGTACCGAGACACAATAGGCTTGTATGCCGTACAAACGTCGCTCCCGATACGTTCCAACGCAATTATACGTTCCATTGTTTCGCTATACCTACAAAACCATTCGCAGTATTTCAAAGACATTTACTCACATTCAGTCTTCCACAAATTTGCTGAATCATCGTTCCTGAATTTTTCCAAACCAACAAACAACGTGTGCGATGAAAAAATACAGTCACGACGTTCACTCAATTCCATCAAACACCCTAACGAATAAAATAAACGTCGCAAACATTTCGCAAAAGTTTGCGATGTTTTTCGAATTTCGTTATTATTCCATTTACTCTGGTGTACTCGCTCCATCAACGTCAGGCCGTCCAATTAGTCGAATTTTCTCGAAATGAAAAAAAAATAACGAAAATCCAAATTTTTTCAATACTTTGAAACTTTATTCGAGAAAAAACTTTTCTAACAACAAAAATCTTTGATATAGAGATAGAATAAATTTCTGTAAGATCGAAGTTGTCGAAATTTCTTGGAATGGAATAAATTTTGAGTTCGTGAATGACATTTCCTGCTGTAAAATCGTCATTGATTTAGGCCCGGGAATCAGGAATGGCTGCAAATGGGTTTTTGGGATTTTTCAAAACCTGGTAATGGTCGGATTACCATGCGTTAATGACTCACTCAAATTATAAGAGCTCGAAGCCTCGAACAACGTTGCATACAATCGTATGTGGTCTGAGGGACTCGAAGGATTCGTCGGAAATGCAGAAGTTACTTCCGAGAGTGCAGAAACAGTTTAAGTTCGCATGAACCATGGGAATTCTATGGGGTCGTGAAATTGACGAAGAATTCTGCACGTTTTATATTTTACTAAAAAGCTTTTTCATTTTTTCAACCCTGTTCGCTTGGAAAATTCACTCAACATTGTTTTTTTTCGGTATTCTTGAAATTGCATAAAAAGTGCATTCAAATAATAATAAAATGAGCATTGGAACGTTGAGGTGGAATCTTTGTTTTGACATTTACTCACTTCTTCGAGTACATGTTGATACGAAGGAGGCGGTGAGTCCGGAAAACCAGCTGCAGCATCCGGAGTCTCTTGCCGACTGTTGCAATTTGCGAGAGTTTGTGAATTGCTGTAATTTGGCTGGGGCTGTTGGGTTGGTTCGTCGGACTCGACGCTGTTGCTGCGACTGCCTTTGCTGCCATTGCTCCGGGATTTCGACATTTTTGAGAATCTGAGTTTGAACGGAGCCATCGCTTCGAAAAAATGTTTCAAAACTGCGTTTCCCAAAAAGATTGACGATCCGATTCAGTCGAGATCCCTGTGGAGTGAACAAAAAATTCCAATTATTTTCTTCACCCAAAGCAGCTGCTGTTTTTTCCTTTTTTTCATTATCGATAGAGCACGAACGCTGTAAATTCGTCAGAATTACTTCCAATATCAAATAAATCACATAACAGCGTTATCGATAATCGTTAAATTGCAATTATCCCTAAGCCTCGCGTACTCGCTCGGGTACGCCATGGTAACCGTACGCCAGAGCAAAGCTCGACCGATTTTATGGAAAAACTAAATTTGTCGCAATTCATTTTGCCACGTGTCACGCGTCGATTCGGTCGGCGCTAATTATAATCGTTCGTTTATTTACTCTCATTAAAAACCCGCAATTCTTTGAAAATGATGGAAATTTTGTTGGATACGTCAAACTAAACGTTTTTTTCGAAAAATCACGAAAATTTTGTCATTCGAGCAAAAAACATTCTGGAAAATCGTTTTCGGAAAGTAAATTTTGCTGAAAGTTCCGTTACATTGTAAAATATTGTCGAAATAACGAAAATTTTGAAATTATCCCAAAATATTTAGTTGGCTGTATTCAACAAAATTGAATTTTCAGTGAAGGAAGACGAAGAAGTAGGACAATGAAAATTGCTGATGAATGAAATTGTGAAGGAAAAAACGTGGATGTTTTTGTTGAATGCTGATGGGAAATGAGTATGAAGCAATTAAATGAAAAAATGATTTGATGTGCTCATGTCAGAAACATGTTGTCACGTATGTAACGTGTGCTGGATCGGACGAGGAATCATCCATTCGTAAAAGCTTCTCGTCTCACGAGCACTCTGGACCAGAGCAAAACTGACAGCCACATATACGCGTGTATAGAGATTTTATACACGATGTGTGTATCTACAGAGCAGAGCACGTTGCCCTGGAAACCCGCTCGTATGCATCTGCACGTTGCCCTACTGACCGGATTTCCCGTTGCGCTTTGCGAGTCTTTCTCTTTTTCTCGTTCGTCTCCCAACGGGGGTGTCGTCCTCCACAGGGGGTGCACTCATCCCCCCTCCATATACATATACTTTCTGTAAATAAGCTCGATTCGCTAGCAATGGACCTTCCCCGCACCCTTTCACCATCAGGATATTCAACCATTTTGATTTCCTCCACAGCACAGACCATATTATATATTTTATCCATACATATTACCACCAGTTCTCTATAATCCTCTTTTCATTTCTGTCAGCGATATCTCTCGGACGTCATATCGCGCTCGCTCGCCTATCCTAGAGAATTCAAATGTTGCTCGCTATTCCCAATCCGCATACAAAAACAAAAAGCAATATCAAAGTATTTTGCATTTGCCATGTGCACCAAAATATTGGCTGTCGAATATTTTTTCCAAACTCTCCAGATTTTTCAATTCGTTTCCATCTCCTTCGGAATATTCTGCGAAATTGCATTCGTCGCGATCATTTTACAAAAAAAATTGAATTTGTTTTTTTTCCAACTAACCGAATAATGAGAATTGAACGTGCTGCATGAAAACGTTGAAATGATCACTCCGTGGGGAATTGAAATGAATTCATTACGAAAGTTAATGGAATAACTGAAATTTCCAGGAGAGTTAAATATTTAATACATTGTGGACCTCGCTGAATAGATTTTTCGGTCCCTTTCGACGAGACCAGCGGCTGGTCTCGCTGGTTTCAATATTCGCCATACCATATATGAATTTGCACTAATTTTACTGGCTTACAATGTAACCAGAATAAAAACTACATCGTACAGTCATTTCGGGCGCAACATCTGCTCTCGTAACTTTACTATACGGAAACGAGAGTGCCGCTCAGAGTAATTATAAAATATCGAACGTTTCAATCCAATTAACATTGCGAATCCGTACGACTGAATGGAGAGGCTGTTTGAAAAATGATTTATTTAATGGACTAGGCGAATTACTGGCTTGGGACTCTGCGCGGCTCCTGTCGTTATAGCTGGAAACTTAATACGTTGAATGGCATGGAAATTAATAGCCCATAAACATGGAACTTGCCGCGTCAATCTTTCCCATGCGATGCGTTAGAGTAAACTAAAGTTTTTGCGAAATCTGAGCCACGACTGACATTTTCTTAATTAATTTCGGTAACGAGAATTTTGTCATTTCGATTCTTTTTCCTTGCCCATGAGTCGCGTGGCTTTTCAACCATAAATCTTGTAATTCGTTTCGAAGTGATTGAATTTCAATCGCACATTTATTTGACTTTTAACTCCAACGGATGGAAATCACGTCCGACGTATTTTAGGAATCAGGAGGGCGGTCAATGCTGTTAGTTGATTGAATTTTTTTTTCCCATCGGCAAATGTCTGTCTCCATGAAACTGCGAACTGTATATGTGATGAGAATTAATTTGATGTTTCGCGATGCTTGTCGAGCATTTTGCCATCGCCCCAAATTACTTGCATCGTCGCTGCGGTCGTTCGCGAATCAAAATTGGGCGCTTCCTGTTATTTTCAATTATAAACCGTTTCCGTGATTATTCAAACGACCCATGACCCCCATTCGCCGCGAAGCTCGATTTTGTTCAAATTCTATGTGAAGGGAAACTCGACAAATTGGTGAACCTTAAGAAATTATAAACATTATTAAAAAATACAAATTTTAACGCGCTTTTAGTAGTTTCTCGATATGGATTTGCTTGTATGTGCTTGTGGGCGGCGGAACGAGCTCTTGGGAGCTGTCAGTGAGCTCGACTCCCTCTGGTGAGTGGAGCAACCCTCGTCAAGGTCTCGAACAACCCTGTACCATCAGTTTTCTCTGCTAAACGGCCAAATTAACTTTCGCCCTCATGTAAATTGATAAAAAAACACATTCCATTTTATCCTGCGTCGTTGATGGACGCGGGATTAAAAATTCAAGCTGTGTATCAAGTTGTCGGGTCGAAAGACACGTCGAATTTCGTCCAACGTTTTTGGACTCGGTCAATATTGGCCAATTGGGTTGTCACCCAACGCGGACAGATTTATTTTATGCCATTTTTCCCTACGAGAATTTCAAAACAACGCGATCGCTCTTGCACAAAAGTTTTTTCGAATAATTTTCATTATTTTAATTCAATTTTACGAATAATTTATTTTATAATTTCTATATATTTTTCCTTATTCCATTTTGCCGCAACCGATTTTTTTTTTTTATATCGACCGCGATCATTCAATGCGATTGTTTAAATAAAAAAATAGGGAAAGAACTCAAGATTCATGCTCTGATTTTCTATAAATAAAATGGTTTTAGAATTACCGTTCGGAATTTAATAGAATTTGGTACTCCAGTAGATTGTGATCAGAAAAAAATCCAGTTAAATTTTCAAGAGGCTGAAGAGAAGCAGGAAAAAGATATTTGCATCGGTAATTTTATAAATTTTACATTCACTTCATACATTTTATTGAATTTTATAATGAAAACTGTAATTTGTTCTAAAAATTGATACGAATTCGTTGGAAAAAACAGGGAAAACTGAGATTTATCGTAAAACTCAAGTTTAAATGTACAAAATTGGACCAATACGAATTTCCTTTTTCTGGTTCTCGCTGTAGACTTTTGAAAATTTTTACTGCATCTTTTAAGCCCAAATTTGATTGAATTCTAAAATCGACAGAGCTAGCTTAATAAAAATATTTCCAAGGGACACTCAATAAAATTCACAGAGTGTAGTCAGGCAAAAAACATTGCACTGAGGATTAAGGGTGCGAAAAAAGATTGAGAAATGCCGAAGCAACTTGCAAAAGTTCCATCCGCATTCCCTGCGACATTTTGGTAGTTTCTTTACATTAAAGTATTTAAATGTTTTGGAGGCTTTCTCAACGCTGCTCCGTAACTTTGGGAACTGAGTGAATTCCGTCAGAAAGATTTGGAGGAATTTTACTTTGGCGAGGTGAAAGTTTGGGTGCTGCTGGGAGGCTGAGGAAAATTCGAGACGATGGGAAAAATCGCTCGGCACGAAAAAATCCGTTCCACTTGACGTGGATTTCTTTACGAAATGTATAAAAGGTAGAAGAAAATTCTTGCGTCGCGGATCACCGGAGAAGCTATCGCAACTTTGCACATAATGCATACGAATGGGGAAAGTCTGCGAGGAGTCCATAAGCTCAAAGTCAAAATAACGTATATGCGATGAGTTTTAATGGTTGGATGTAGGTGAGGAGGTGTCCTTTTAAAAGTGAGGAGTAAGCAGGATATTTACAAACTTGGGTTGTGTTCTGAGGAGCAAAGCGAGGTTATGGTATTGCCTCTCGGTTGATCTCGTATTCGCGAATATGGACGAGTATGGCGAGAGAGAAGGAGAAGGCAAAGTAGGTTGCAGCCCATTCGCGAAGGGTGGGTGAAAATCCGCGGGGTTCTCCCTCCAGCCTGCTCCTTCTCTCGATTCCTCGTTCCCTCTCAGCAGAGCCTGATGTTAAAGCCCCTGGTTTTGCCCAGGAGTGGACCGGCCTCATCGTGTCAGTGGCCCCAGCTAGTTCAAGCCCCTTCCCGCCTGCATTCTGGCCTCGAGAGGGTGCAACGAGAGAGAGAGAGACTCGTGTCCTAGTTTTCACGACCCTCTCTCTCCGGCTTGTCCCATATTCGAGCAAAAGCTTCTCTCGCATATCTATACATTTTCGAATTATCTATATGTCACGATTCCTCATTCCTCCCTCTCTCCTCTCGATCGCGTTCTCCTTCGCGACTGCCCCTTGGCTGTTTTTTCCCTCAGCGGTATGTGTTCTCGCCAGCTCTTCCGTCTTCGTCCCTTGTTGCCCTCTCTCTTTGGGGGGCTTCTCATTGAAAACTCTGCTCACACATAAACGCACACCGAACTACCAAAGACTTGCGATTTCCCGGAGAATAATAGAGAAAGGAGAGTCTCTATTGTCTAAAATGGATTTTCGACGACGCAGCAGCATCTCTCGTTCCTCATCGAGCAAACTATACTCTCGCCCCTCTCTGCACACTCTCTTTGTCTCTCCCAACCTTTAATACTTGTATGTCTCGCTCGATCCTTCGCCCATTCCATTTTCCCACTGTCCCTCCCGGTTTTCCAACCTACAGCGTTATTGCGTACTTTCGTATGCATTGATATCACGCCTCTCGCACCAAACCCGTCGAATCTGTTCCCGGTGTCGCGTACGTTTGGAAAAAACGTACAAAAACGTAAATCGAGGCAACTTTATTAAGCAAAATTTCATCGTCCCTTCCGTTCCCAACTCAATCAGGTCCTTTTGAGCGTTTTTCTGATTCGATCTCATTATCGTGCGTGTAGAGTGCATTTTTGTGCTTTTCCAAGCCAAACTGAAGGAACGAAGAAAAAATTCAGTTCTCTCTGTCAAATGAAATGTCCCGAATTTGAAGAATCCACCAGTTTTCATTCCCATCGTACGTGACAAAGGGAAATAAATTCTTGGCATTTGGGTGTATAGCACACGAAACTCAAACCTGTGAAAAAAGAATTCAGAGATTTCCCGTGACAGCAGATTTTTTTCTCGTTCAGAGAAAAGCGAGCAGCCCTTCATCCGCATATGTGATCAAAGGGATGCAATTTTTACTTTGCCAGAATATATTTCAATCGTTTTTCATCCCTTTCTGCGATAATTAAACGCCGCATCCATTAATTATTGCAACTCCAAAACTTTTCGATCATTTCCACGGTTTATTCGGATTTTTCGACCGAATGAGATGGAAAGCAAAAATAACGAGAGAAAAAACGCTCGAAGGCCTCGCGCAGTTTTGTTTAATTCGACAAAAACCGCAATGCAACTGCATTTATTTGCGGTTGATCAATATCTCGTCCAGTTTGGTCACTGGGCATTGCCGTTAATTGCAAAAACCGCTGACATAAGGTGAAGCCCCGCAGGCGATCTATCGAACTCAGAACAAATTTCTCTTTCTTCTGAAATACAATTAAAAAAAAGAAAAAAACGTATTCCCTTGAAACGGCGCGATTTGAGCGATACTGTTCGCGTCGGAGCTTCCCGACAAACGTTCTCAATCTCGCTAAAATATGTAGGTCACATCAGCGAGATGAGTGTCCCGCTTGGAGAACTTGCATCGGACCAAAATGTGCCGGTAATTCCATAGAGACATCTCGCGCAGATAGAATCTCTGCAGGCAAATTCACATACAAACGAATCCGAATGATTGACACCCTTTTAGAGCGACAGAGAGCGAGCGAGAAGGAAAAACATTTAAAATCGATGAAAAGTACGTGCTATAGAATTTTTCACCGATCGCGATTACGTTTTCGCTCCTTTCGTCAAGCTCCATTTCACCACCAACAAACTTGTCAATAAAAAAATAACAATACACAAACACGCGAAAAACCATTTTCTCGGATATTGTAAGGCGCACACGTGTTATGAACCCTTTTATCTTCGGAAACTCCACGAAATATGATCCCCGCGTATGTCAATATTCGCGCACGCCAGTACAACATCCTGAATAGTCTCTATATACGTGTATAGAAACCCATATCGTCGGAATACAAAAAAAAAAACACCCCGAAATATCGGTTCGAACCAAACAAAACAAGAAATCTTCGCACATTGCATCGTCGTATTAAATGTAAAAAAAAAATGATTAAAATTATGGAAATTTTTTTGTTTTCCATTCTCGATTCAAAATAATTGCGGCTGCGATAGCGCAACGACCTCGATTCACAGAATTGGGGCAAAAACACGTTCACGGATCGAGAGTTAATTAATGCCCTGGTAATTAATTTGAATAATATTTTTGACATTAACATAGTCGCGTGCGCGGTGATACGATAGTTGAAATTGTAATTATTGGCTGAAAACCAGTCTGCATAAACTTATTTTTTTACGGTACGGATTAAATGGAGATAATTAGTCGCTCGGGAATTGCATTTTTTTGTATTAATCATAATCAGAGTCTGTTAATTTTGTATGCGTTCGTGATCGCATGCTTTTTCCAAGGATATGCGCATTTTTGTTGATCCAGGCTCGCGCTAAAGTGTTTGCTGGAAAAATTGTGTAGTTATTGCCAGAATTTGAGAGCGATCTCGGTGCACAGCTTCCGCGTGCGTGTGGCGAGGTCAATACTAAATCGTGCCACGAGCTTGCCTATCAATTGCCAAACAGTGGAAACTTTTTTTCCACTTTTTTCTCTCTCGATACTCCTCGTCGCTTCTGTTTCCATAGTTTCCCTTGGTCCTGATGCAAATGCGATGCAGTGCAGCATCGGGAAACGCGCTGCTGGGGACAAGACTTTCGAGGCACAACGACAGCAATTAAAATATAGTGGCGTTTATCTCGGAGTCTGAATCTTTCCAACTATTCTGGCATTTTTGAGATCGAAATAAAAGACAAAGAACATTAATGTAGAAATCTCGAGCCCAGGGAAAAATCACAGTATTTACGTCGCTGAAGTTTACATCGTTGAAATGCAACGAAATTCTGTTTTTTCTTGACTGAAGCTCGAGATTCTCGTCCAATATTTGGTCAGGACGATAAAATGATTTTTTTTAAGGATCCAAACCAAAAAATAGGACGAAACTTGTCATTCTTCCTGAAATTAAACAAACAATTGATAGGAAAAAAAAAAATTATTTATCAATTTCTCACCCTTATGAAATCAGAAAAATATTAAAAATACTTCGCGATTAGATGAAACGCGTATTAAAATCTCGATTTATAAAAAAAACTCCAAGGGTTTCGAATCAATAAAAAAATAGTGGGCTGAACGAATGTTCGGAGGAGATATTTCTAGTCAGAATCGACAGAATGCTCGGAAAGTCATTTTTTATTGGGAATTCAAGTTTCCAGTAGATTTTGATGATGATGGAATTATTTCTGTAATAAACCTCGGACGCAGCTGTATACCGAAATATTTAGTTGACACGCGCCGAGATAAAGAGAATTAGGCTGAACGCACGACATTCTGGATCTCGTGTAATTGGCTTGGAAGGCGAAGCTTGATGAATCATCAAAGCTCTCTGCTCTCCACGCAGGCAGTAATGAAATAGCTCTCGTCACACAGAGATTTTTTTTCCGTCATGGATCGCGTGAATTTGCCATCATCCAATCATTCACCCTTCAAGCTAAATACACACGAGGAACACTCGGCGCGTTCCCTCCTGTTTATTACGCGCAACTTTGATCGATACACGTCATCGTATGTTGTATTTCCGGTCTATACGTTATTTGAACATACTCTGGCACATAAATCTCTCAATTTTTTCAAGCTTGTGGAAGAAATAAATAAATTTCCGGGAGCAAGTAATGGATCGGAGTCTCCGAGACAAGTTTGTGACCGATAAACCTCAGCGCCTTGTTTTAATGGACATTTTGATCATTCGCAATAAAATTCCCGGAAGATTCGAAGAATTCCGGAGAAAATTTCGTCTGCACACGCCAACGAGGCGAACTTCCGGTTTTTTTTGTTTGACGCAGTCGATGCAAAAAAGTTTTGCCATTAAAATGAATTTATTGCGGGAAATTTGAAATGGAAAAATCGCGACCTCGTTGGTCCAGCTGACGTGATTGATTTGATGAAAATGTGCATATCCTGTGAATGCCGCACGAAGTATACCCTCAGGATATTCTAAGCTTAACGAGATTCCTCTGCTTCCGTTTATGATTAAAGCGCGTGTGTTTACCGATCCGAGAGCCGGGCTATTCGAGTATGACGAGATCCCGAAGGCTCTCGTGTACTTGCTAATCCCTCGTGAAGCTTCTGTAAGATAAGGCGATGAGAAGATTCAGCCTCGTCTCATGTATCTTGTTTGGGTTTATCTCAATGTCCGCGTAGCGTGTACGCGAGACCTCGTAACGTGACAACCGACCTACATGCACCAACCCTGAGCGTTGTGAATGTTTAGCGGTCGCCCAGGGGGTTGGAAATTCGATAAGAATCAGAATTAATAATTGTCGAGATTAATAAAGAAATAAAAACTCGATCTCGCCACTTTGGAGCTGTGGAAACGTTTTTTTTTGTTTGCTCGCGTCTAACCGAGTGTTTGGCTCGTGGCCTTTAAGAGAAATTGTTACCTCATATTTATAGATATAAAGTCAAGCTGCCGGACTTGGAGTCGATCTCACAGGAGGTTAAACTCCCGGATGTACCTCGAGCTACATCATAACGTGGGATTCGAGCTTCCGGGGTTATTTCAGATTGCGCTTTAGCTTCCTGAAATTCTGAAGGGTTCAAGTAATATAGTTCGTCCGCAGTAGCCCCGGGCAAACTGTCGAGAAATTCTATACTCGATAAAGGACGATCAAGATACGAGGCTTGATACGGACCGCGTCGATGCACGCGGAAAATATGAATCTCATTCACCGCTTGTACGTCACTTGAGCAGAAATCCCACGAATGCCTCTAAATCAATTTCTTTTCGAGTATTTTTCGGATTCGTTTACGATTTTCCTCAAAAATTTCATTCAGCTATGCACAGGACAATTTTTCTTCACGTCATTTTCTACTTATTCGCATATTTCTCGTCTCGAGTATATTTTGCGAAGTAGGTGAGTGGCTTTGGCCAATTGTTTCCGTAGTTTATCGCAACCGAGTGGCTCAAGGAGAAGCTCCTTGTAGGAGATCCTGAAGATCCTCGTACCGGCCCCTGAATTACCGAAGAGCCTGCCCAAAAATCCACATGGAACCGATACAATCCATCCTCGTTATCTTTCATCATTCCCATTATGTGATCGCGAAGGAGCTTCAGAATTGCATGCCAGATCCATGCATTTTTGAGACAAACCCAAGATTTGCAAGCGAGAAACTTTTTTTCAGAATTCTTGCGCAATTCCACACAAATTTCAACAAGTTCCTGGAGGATTTTTGTGGGATTTATCTAATGGAGTTTCGTATGACTCTGAAGTTTATTGCATCGTTGGAATGCAACGAAATTCGTTTTTTATCCTTAGCGAATATAATATTTCAAGCGCAGAATGAAAATTTGGGATGACGTTGAAAATTGAACGAATTATCAATAAATCAAAATATTTTTCGTTGCATTCCAACGTTGCAAACTTCAGCATCATAGTTTCGTCCCATTTATTATTTTTGGTTTATCGATATTCAACCCTTCGAGTGCACTCCCCCTATAAGTGCATTCTGGGTCAATAAGACCCAAGGTGTTTTCCAAATCGTTGTATTTCGGTAAAAATTATCAAGTTTTTGGTTCTAAATGATTTTTTTTTTACTAAAACGAGAATTAAATGTTGAACAGTCGGTTACGGAAATTTTTTGAGGGCAAAACGACCCAATTGACCTTGAAATTGATCCGGATTTGGATCCCGCAACCTCTTTGCTTCGTTTTGCTTGGGTGTGTGACAAAAAAAGCGAAAAAGTAAACGATTTTCGTTAAAATGCAGGCGTGCGACGATGAAATTTCTTTTTCACGAGACCCCAAGCCGCATGGACCCCGGGAAAAGACAAAGATTTTCAATAATGGAATTTAATTTCACTTGATTATTCCGCTGCCTGGCATGAAAGTTGCGCCTCACGTGGAAAGTGACACGCAGTAGAATATCGCACGGTGGGTTGTTCTTCACGAACGTTGCGCGGTGTGCTACTGGCGAATTAATTAGTCCGCCTTGACTCGTTGATATTAAATTTAACGTTTATACTAAAAACTAATCCCGGAAACCCGAATTCGTCGGGGATCCTTAGGCAAGGAGTCTGCATCGTTGATTCGAATTGCAATTACAAATCGGCGTTTTTTTCCTCCCAATGACGAACGCAAAGAATTTGATTCCTCCTCGAAAATTATCCGTCAAAAATGTTCATTTTTTTAATTAAAAAATCTTAATAAATTATGGCCCAATAAATTTTTGTTTGCGTACGATACGAGACGAAATCTCGATCATTACGTTAATCGGAAAATTGAGCATGTCGCGTAACCAATTCGGAATAACGGCGTTGCGGGAGAATCGTGTAATGGCAAATGCCATATGATTCATTAACGCGATACGGAGATCAGTGATCCGGAAATTTGGCGAAAATCAAGGCAATAAGCGGTGGCAAATGTGCGCCGCGAGGAGAGAGGCCATTAGACCTTTAAAGGCTCGTACGTCTACGTGTGTATATGCGAAAGTATAGAGAAGCTTGGACGTTCCATTCACGCACCAGCTGGTCGGTCGATTAGCCCGCGACCAGCGTGCGTTCAGCTGCGATTCATTGTTCTCAGTGATTCGCATAATTTCGTATGAAAATTCCGCGCGAGCTGTCAAGAGTAAAGCGGCGAAAAAGTTTGCGCCGTTTCTGTGCATGCGTCCGAGCGTGAAAATATTTTTATTATCCAAAAGATTCTTTGACTTTGTCGCCAACGTCGTGATTTTTAGAGAAAAGCCTGGAATTTATGCGGCTCCCCAGATTCTTTTATATTTATTTTAGTGACTCGATAGGTTGCCCTCGTGTATCGTGAAAGAAAATCATAAATTGAGTGGGTAAAAAGCGTTCCGATATTTCCAAAGAAAAAATGTACGAAGAACGCGACGAAATTCCAATAAGACGTTGCAAAGATACGCTTGTTGGTATGTCGACCGAAAGGAAATAGAAGAGCCGGATCGTCACGTACGCATTTGTTTTTTTTTTTTTTCAGCTTTCCTGCACCTGCCAATTTTTAACCTTGATAGCGAGCTTTTCGGTGGGGGGAGAAGAAAATCAGGGTGGAGATTTGCGAAAGAGCTAGTGATAAGGGTGAACACGAATGACTGAGAAGAGTTCATGCAACCCCACCACTCTGTCCTGTCAAAATATGCCACCCCCATCGTTTTATTGATCGACCTTAGAGCGCCGCTGTGTGCGGACTCGCCGGCTTCTCCCTCGCTCTCTCTCTCTCTCTCTCTCTCCATTCCATCCCGTTGCTATTCTACGCGACATTTTTATCATTCCTCACGATTTTCATCGGCTTTTCTCCCGAGATAAAAAACTTACTCCAATTAATCGCTAACAAAGTCACTATTAAAACGAGTCTTTACTCACCCTTTGCTCACTCCAATTTCACGACTTGTACCGGCCTGTTATTGCGGTTTGTACGCCGAAAAACACACGATGCTTCTCGAGGGGTGTCACGGCTCGACGGCCATGTTCAATGCGACCGTCAGCGCCCTGCTACGGTTATCTCGCCAAGCTGAAAGGTCGACGCCGATACAGAGAGGGTGGAGACGAATCCTCTCCTAGTGGGGGTTGAAAATAAACGCGCGAGCAGGATACGGCGCTCGCACTCAAAATAAGGGATGAAAACAAGAAATAAATAAATATACAGCGATCCCCAACCGTTTTCTTCATCTCGCAGCCTTCGAATTTTCACGTTTTTTTTTATAAGAATCGCGATTAATAATTGCGATTCGATTTCTACTTTTTTTCAAAGATTTCCTACCGACCAAGGCTTATCCACAGTTTCCCTGGGCCTTTGGGCTAAACTCTTACAGACTTTCGCAAGAACGTGGACAAAAAGTGCACAGGGCGCGAAATAGTTAGGACGGAAATACAGGAAAAGGAAATAAAACGAATAAAACATGGTGATTTTGTTTTTTTCATTGCTTTTATCACAAAATGACATTTTTCACGAATGACTCGATTCCAAACTTGTTCCGAAAATGTCTCGGTGACATTTTTCTTTTCAACCAGAACTGCTCGTCGTCCGAACACAAAAGTTTCAAGATAAATGACGACAAAAAGTTGAGAAGTGAGAAACTGATGTTGAAACGTCGTATGTGCTTTTTTACAGCGATGAGAGAGAGAGAGAGAGAGAGAATGTTCCAGCTATTTCAGTCTATTAACTTGAGCAGGATTGAGGCAACGTCATTTTGTGTGCAACGCGACACACTCAAATTAATGAATCCCAGCGAATTCCTTCGATGTCAATATTTCTGTACACCGGGACATCGAAATGTCCCAATTCCCGAGACACTGTTCAATATTCGCGATTAACTGACAACATTTCGATGGCAGAAAGCTTGCGAATTCAAAAAGCCCAAGAAAGAGGACGTGCCATCGGTTTATATTGAATTTGCATGATCTTTTTGTATTGCATCGAAAAATATGTCAATTAAGTAATTGAAATTCTCGCCGGAACTCCGAGAGTATGGAAAATACTCTCGGAAATACTTTGCCACTTTTCCGCATACCGTACACAATGCGTAGGAAAAAAAGTGGAAAAAACAAGAATAAATAAACGAACGCATCGAGTGTTGCGAGGCAGTCGAGTGATTTTCCCCTGCATTTTTCTTCCCATAGAGAGAAACATAATTGGGGAAACTCCTCAAGCATATTGCACTCAATGTTTGCAGAACAAATGAAAGTTCGTACTCATGATTTATGGCTCAACGTGAAATTAGTCAATTTTTAATTGTATCGAATTGTGCAAAAATGAGGGTGATGTAAATTCATTTTGCAAGTTCAGTTCACGAGGTTTTAATCAGAAACAAATTTTCTTCTTTTTCAATTTTTCTATAAACTTTCGTATCGGTGATTTGTGGGTGAACGCGTGAATTTTTCATAGTAGCAGCGAAGTAGAAAAATGGTAGTGAAGTTTTTATCAGACACAAATTTTTTTCAATACGTTTAAACGTGGAATAATATCAAATAATTAACTCGTCGGAAAGACTTTTCATCGAGGTAGTATGACAAAATTGCAACATTCTTGACCCAAAAATTTTTTCCTATGAAGAAAAATTTCCTGACGCTACGAATTTGGAGATATTTAATTGCCAATTTATAACTTTTTCCATCCAAACGCGTGCAAATTCAAGTCGCGTTGAGTTAATGAGTCGCAAAAAAAAGTTTGTTAAGGATTTTGCTTAAAAATTAAAAATTAAAATAAAAATTAGATTAAAATTGAATCAAAAATTAAATTAAAAATTGAATTAAAAATCAAATTAAAAATAAATTGAAAATTGAATCAAAAATTAAATTACAAATCAAATTAAAGATTAAATTAAAAATCAAGTTAAAAATAAATTGAAAATTGAATCAAAAATTAAATTAGAAATTAAATTGAAAATTAAATAAAAATAAAAAATTCAATTAAAATTAAATATCTCGAATTCTAAACGTCAGAAAAGTTTTCTCCACAGGAGAAAACTTTGGTGGCAAGAAAGTTTATAAAAAATGTAGAAAGAACCCGAAATAAAGTGGTTTCGTGATGGCAACCCCTCAATTTCACTATTTTCACGGTCTGATCTTCAATTATTTTGCACCTTTTCTCTGGCAACTTCAATAATATGCTCCAGTTGCTGCGAAATCCCCCAGAGTGTTGCCGATAATGACGGTCGTGTAGTGCTCGTGTGTGTGTGTGTTGCGTTTGCCCGATAGTACAGAAGTACCATAGAGAATCTGTTCCCAAACAGACGGTCATGTTCCAATGAGTTTGCAGCAGCAGCAGCAGGTTTTTGCAGTGTCAGAAACTCCGAAAAACCCTCTCGGGCTGAGAACGTGGTTAAGCGGGGTCACCCGAGCAAGCATTGAGCCTCGCCAGGTCTGCTTAACTTAAGAAACTGTCAAAACCACGTAGCGACCACACGCGTACATGGCTTTCCAGCTCCGAATACGATTTTCGTAAAAATCGAGTCAAACCAAATGTCAAAAAAACCCTCGTCGTCGATTCCCTAGAGAAAATCAACGAATTCCAAAAAGCTTTCGATTCTCAATGTCCAACCAGACTACAAAAAAATTTTAACTGATTTTCTATGGTCCATAAAAGGCAATGCAAAAGTTTATTTTTGTTTTATTGTGCAAAGCGCAACGGCGTTTGCAATTTCGTAATTAAAAAGCCGATTTTTCTCCTTTTTTTTGGAAAGCTGCTCAACGTACAGATAAAAATGTAAAAAAGATAAACGAAATCTGTTTGGCTGGAGGGTAGAATTGAACGGCGCGCGGTTAGAGCGTTTAACATTGGCGAGTTATAAATTTCGGATCCAATAAATTGCGAATATACACCAGGTGAGTTATTTTTCTGGCGTATCAGAGGCCGTGCGATAAAATTTCGCATTTATTTCTTCCTCTAGCAAAGGAGAGTGTACACAAAAGTGCCGTGTATACATTGAAAGGCCTGCCGCGCGATTGCCTCGAGGCTTCGCTTCTCCCCAACCTCTGCCGCGCGAGCTTCCCAGTCAGTCGCGATATTTCACTCTTCCAATAAGACGATAAACATAAACGCGCTAACGAGACATGATTGGCACGTTGTGTCTACAGAATCATGCATTCCCGAAGGCTCTACATTTTATTGCCATTCCTTGGCCGTTTTATATCCCATCGTAACAAACATAATCGACCTGCACAACATTTTTTCAACCCCCTGATGAGCGTTTTTTGCCAATCGTTCGAAAATCATTTCCCATTAACTCCAGCACTCGAGACCTTGATTTTTTTGGCAAACTAATTAAATTATCGACTCAATTACTCGCCCTGAGTCTTCGAGTCTGACTCCCTTTTTTTCTCTCCTCCAAAGTCTTTAATGGTTTCGTATTTTTCGTCGACCATTTTTATCAAATTTTTTTTCTCCCCAGACGTCCCGGTCGACGGAAATTTCTAGATTAGAGTTTCTTGATAAAACGCGTGATGCAATTCGCATTTCCGAAGCTTTCCAGTCATTTGCATATTGTGACCCAATAATCCACAATGTTTGACACTCGATCCCATCAATCAATCGATATTTCTGAAGATTTGCAGTTTTTAATGATCTTTCGTTCAATTAATATTCATACGTGTCTGAAAAATCACATTTCGAGCCTTTTCCAACTTTGTGGATTTTGCCAAGGGGATTAGCGTCTGCCAGCACGTACGTACGTGCTTACTATGTCAAGACGATACATAAGTAGAGACGTGTGTGTGCTACACTGAGATAAAACGAATGCAAAGTGAGGCAGAAGCATCTCGAACAAGAACCCTTGATAGTTTTGCACATAATTAATGCGACCCTATCGAACTGCCTCTCTTGTAAGAAGCCTATAGACGCGATGGAGTATCTACAGGCTCTTTCAAATTTAAGCCCCAGTTTCGATGTGACGTTGAAGTTTGCATCGTTGCAATGCAACGAAATTCATTCATTTTGTGGCAAAACTCTTTATAAAAATGTACAATGTTATTAAAATAATAAAAAAATCGATTTTTGCGGGAAAATTTCCAGGTTTTATAAAATTGATCAAATTATCAATAAAAATAAGTATTTTTCGATGCATTCCAACATTGCGAACTTCAGCCTCATGTTTCGATGCCTGAACGATAAGGAAACTCGATCTTTTTTCTTTGGACGATCGAATTTATCGGAATTCGAGTCACCGCGTGGCAAAAATGATGAAAAACGAGAAAATTCGATTAATCAATAATTTTCCCTTAATTTCGATCAATTTTTCGATATTTTTCAGCCTAGCAGTTCACAAAAAGTTCATGCAACGCAAATTTGTTTGTTTTTCGCATCGGTCGATTTAATGTCAAGGAAATTTTGGTCATTAGACTCGAAGCGAGCTCGTCGTTTCGTACAATCAAAGGAGAAACGTTTGTTTCGGTGTAACGATTCATAATTTCAATGGAAATTAATTTCCCGTTGAGATTGTCCTTTCCGTTGGTCCCGAGCGAGAGAAGCTCCGCAAGCAGTTGTTGCTTTGCCCAAATTCAAGTACGAACAGCTTCGCCGGATGGTCCGGCGGAATTGAACGAGAAGGCAAGCAAGAGATAAACGGAGAAAGGAGCATAGAAACATTTCGGTATCTCCTCGCTCGAAAGTACTTGCCGCGGTTGGCTCTGTTCGAGTATTAGTTCGAGAAACCCAACACTCGCCAAAGAGTTAAGAGATTTGCGGTCTTCTCAAGGAATTTGCTATACACAATGGAAAACGATGCAAATCTACAAACATATTGAATAATCTCCGAAGAGATTCCATGCACAACCATTAACACGAGGAATTTCCATGTGCAAAGCAAAAAATGTATAAAAATCGTATCATTTTGAATTGAGGCCACAAAAATGGAAAAAAATGTCTCGATATTGTCACCATCGCGATTCTCCATTATTGAAAAGACAGAAATTGAATTTCGAAACGTAAGAAAAAGTCTGGTATTGAAAGAATGAAAAACACGTTTTTTTTCACAATGAAAAAGCTTTTGTCCGCCCAAGTAACGACTTAGGAAGCCCGGAGAACAAAATATCTCTATCTGTCTTTGCTCTTCGCCACCCGGAAGCGTTGTGGCTTCATCCCTTCCGCTGTCTTCCTCCAGTCCTCGCCCTCTCTCATTCTCTCCAACCTCTTACTCACGAAAGTTACTTACAAAAGTTGATCCCCCAAGATTAAGAGGATAAATAGGCTGAGGAATTTGGGAGAGAAAAGTTCTCATCCATTTCCTTAATGATGCATCGTTCATGAGGATTTGACCCTGAAAGTTCTTTGGACTTTTTTTAATCCCCAATTTTGTCACGTATTGGGCAACGTTGTTAGAACAAGTTAAAAAAAATTCGTCACTTTTTTAAAGTATTTAGAAAACAAAAAAATTACTCCGGAGGAATTTCGACGAGAAATTTTGTCGGTTTCATTTTTTTTACCATTGAGGCAACTTTTTTGTTTCGCCACCACCGCGAATGGCTTTACACGTACGCGGTACAGATTGTCGAAAATTTTGTGGTACGGAGCAATCATGAAGAAAATAAAACAGAGCGAGGGAGAGGATTGCTACGCCTGCGCCTTCGAGTCAGTAAATCGATGCGAAAGGATGGAGCACTGACTTGGTCTCTTACTCTCTTTTCCACTCTTTCACTTTCCCTCCTTCTCAGTCTCTATATC
The DNA here is from genome assembly GCA_037043255.1 of Diadegma fenestrale. Lineage (NCBI taxonomy): Eukaryota > Metazoa > Arthropoda > Insecta > Hymenoptera > Ichneumonidae > Diadegma > Diadegma fenestrale. The sequence goes on from CM073317.1 coordinate 15,415,176, forward strand.
ATGCTCTCGAAAGCTTGCAAGTCCATTGCTTTACAGAGATAACTGGATCGCGTGCTCCAGCTCAACGTTTGTATCGAAAACAACGGGCGATCCATCAAATTCAACAATTTCAAATATAATCCCAAAAATTCCTGACTTTTTACATCAAAAATCGAGCCTCGGACATTCAAATCCAAATAAATTGTTGCCTCACATTTTTATTTTGCAGTTTTGACCGTCTTTTCTTTTTTCAAAATTTTCCTAAAGTTCAAAGTTCGTCTTTTTTTATATTTGAACGAAAAAAAATCATTTTTTTTCAATTATACGAATTTTTGGGGTTTTGTTGATTGGAAATTCATCGTAATCACAACGTCGAGCTTGGAGACGATCGTGATGGAAAAACTGAAGGACAAAAATAAGGTTATTGTTGAAAAAGTCTCAAGTAATTGAGCAAAGAATTGGGAAAGTGATTTGAATCGCTAATGAAATAAATGGAGACGGGAGAAGCCCAATTATTCGGGTGTATAAGGGAAGAGTTTGGAGTTTGAAAAAACAACAAGTGCGAGAAGTATTTGCATTTACTCTTGGCGTCATTTCGGATGCAGGCCAAAGTTTTTTTAGCCAAGAAAATAAACTTGGAGTATTCGCGTTGGTAAGGCAATTTCCGTCAAGCTCAGGCATCCGCATCGGTGGGAGAATGATTTTCGCGCGCTTAGGCTTTTTCTACCCTCGATCGTGATATCGCGCGAGCGCGCGAAATATACTCGCGTCGAATTGCCTTGCGCGGTTGCTCCCTCGCGGCCCCCCCACTCTTCGTGCCAACTCCCTCCAGAAAGCGTTCCGTAAGCTCGAGGCAAACCGAAAGCTCCTCGCTGTAATCCTCTCGTCCTTACCCGCGTGCGCGTCTCGATATTTTCGCGCGGCGTGTCTCTCGGTTCGACGGACTGATAGCGCCAGTTCGCCACACTCGGCCTCTCCAGCATCACGTGCAGCTTCATTCTGGACGCGAATATTAATCCGCACCATTCACGCTCGACAAGCAACAACGCAAATTTCTCGTGACTCGTAAGGGAGTGTCGTTTTTTCCATCTCTCACAATTAAATAATAAACACACACAAAAATAAACGAAAAACCAACGTAATTCGCGCCGTTTCGTGTCCCTAAACTCTGCAACCAAATTAAACAAATCGAGACAAACATAAACAACCATCTTTGCACAGGAAAACGCGGATGTCCGCGCGTTCTCGGACGAGTGACTTCATCCAACTCAGGTAAAGTCATTTCCCAAATAATCTCTCAATTTTTTAGTGACCTACAAATCGGTGAATTGAAAAAAATTCATCAAGTCTGTGCAGTTGAAAAAAAAGGGAATTGAGTTTCATAAAAATGTCAATTTGCTTCGTGACGACCGGAAATTTGCGATTTTATCTAGAAAAGCACTTCGTAGTATTTCTCAATGGGGAATTTCTGTGACGCGCCAGTTCATTCAGTGCTCATCGCACTCTTTCATTGTCAGAAGCGACCATGACGTCCTACTCGATCCTTCGCATTTGTTTTCTGTTTTTTCCCCCCTCTTTACTTGGAATTTTTGTTGATCCTCGCATTCTCGAGCACGAAATGTTTTTCTCTCGTTCCGAGTGACTCCTCAGGATCCAAGGATTCCAGAGCATTCACGTGTGTATAGTAGACCAAGAGAGAGAAAGCTCCCACGTACTGCTGAGAGAGACTCGGCGACGTCAGGCAAGCCACCCCAGGCACTTTCATTCACAGAGTGTTTATATACACACACAAACCTATATATACCAAGGTTTATATTGCAGACATATATATGACAGCAGAATTGGCTTGTGCATCATTCTCGTACTCGCTATTTCCGAGCGAGGGACCTTAAGGTTGTGTAAACTTTGCCGTATCCACTTTTGTGTTTATTGAAAAATTTCATACACTTTTTCGCTGGTCGCCGAGACTCGATTTTCTCGAGTAACCAGCGAATACGAGAAGAAAACAATTTTGACGTCATTCCGAGGTCGATTTAAAAAAAAAATAAAAAAATTGAAAAATTTATGGGATTTTTTGGAGTCTCGAGTATTCTGGAAAAATTGAACATGAAGTTTAGTGATCGAATTAAGAATTAAGAATTGAGGGTTGAAGTAGTGAAAAAAGGGATGAAAAATGAAGAGAAATTTGGAAATAGATCGAAAGAGTGCGACTGAAAATTCAATTTTGTCAAAAAACGTCGATATTTTGTTGAATACGGCCAACTAAATATTTCCGGATGATTTCAAAATTTTCGTTATTTCGACAACATTTTTCATTGTAACGGAACTGTCAGCAAAATTTACGATTGGAATGACAAAAATTTACTTTCCGAAAACAATTTTCCAGAATGTTTTTTGCTGGAATGACAAAATTTTCGTAATTTTTCGAAAAACACGTTTAGTTTAACGTATCCAACAAAATATCCATCTTTTTCAACAAAATTTCCTTTTCAGTGCACTGTCGACTGCAGGCAGGCCAACATTTGCCATATTTTAAGCGAGAATATTGCAATTAGTTTACGAATAGCACTTTGTATTTGTTTGCCATGGGTTATGCAATGTTTGCAGGCCACATTATGCAGCCCCGAGCAAACAAATATTACTCATGAAGCTATATATTTACGCACTATCTGGATGGATCGCCCTTTCGAATATTATCTCGCTGGCCTCGGAGTTGCTGTTATTTTTTAAATATTTCGTATCACAACATTTGCGATTGTTTAAACGAGATTCGTGAGTTTTTTTTTCGAGCTCTCGTCGCCATTCTCGTTGGAAATTCTTCAAGCCCTTGGCAAAGGTCCATTGATAAGAAATCCCACTCGAGTGAACCCGCATCTCGTGTCAATTTATAGTGTTCGTGAAAAATGGCATCTAAGGTTCGCAGATCTCGATGCTCGTAAAAAACTCTCTCGACTGTGACACCCGAGAGTTGTGCAAATTGATCGACGAGACACGGATACTTTATTTCTCGTTGGGAATGGATGCACGTGAAAGTTTAATCGCGGGCTCGACTGGATTTTCACCAAAAGCTTGTGACTCAATTCTTTACGAGATACTCGAGTGTATATCGCGAAACGTTCTTCACACTGATAGCCAAACATTTCCGATAGCTTTCGCGAGTTTCTTTCCCAACTTTAAGGCATTTCCACATTTCTCTGTGCTCGTAAATCGTCCAGGCAATTAGTGGATGACGAAGGGGTCGGTCTCAAAATCTTTCAGTAGCTTCTGAAAAATGTTTATCGCTTCGAAACAACATCGACGATATTTACGACCAATAGAAACGTCATTGAAAGCAATTCACGTCGCCTCAGCGAATAATTCATCGATCGAAACGACGTGGAGCCATCCAGCGAGTTTTTTTTTTGCCCATTTACAAATATCTTTGCTCACAATCTCGTCAACTTCGATTATGACATCAGGTTGGGAATTGCAAGGGATTTTCTTGTTGGAGTTGGATTTTTTTCCGACTTTACATCGCCTCTGATCTGTGAAAATCAACGGACGATTCTGTGATCCTTTTGTCGTGTTTTTTTTGCTCTGCGATCTCGCCCCAAGATCTTTTTTCATCCCTTTTACAACCCTTGAAGCAAATAACCTGTGATGGGGGTATTTTTTTTTTTTAATAGAGTAGAACGAGGTGTAGATGTGGGATAACAGTTTGCTGACAGCTTTCTGGTCATCGTTCCTGAGCAATTTAGTTCTCCTTGTAGCTCTGACTCCCCCGCGCGAAAAAGCTTTTGCCTTTTCCGCTTTCCCTTCCCTTCTGCTTCGTCAATTTTTTCCTCAACCCCTACGATCGATTATAAAGGCTTAAACTTTAATCCCACTTCTGTCTCGACTTAATTAATAAACGAACTTTACAAAGTTGTGAAGACTCGAGCAATTCGAATGCAAAATTGTTTTGTTTTTGTTTTCTCTTTATCCACGAGATTTTTTTTCTTCTCTTTCTAGGAAATGTTTTCAATACTTTTTTCATTTACATTGAGGATGATCTTTGAAAATTACGATCTCGACGACTCGCAGTCTGTCACAAGTTCGTATTGACATTCGTCGTCGACGGGCGTCGAAATAAAAACGATATTGGAGGAAGTAACGAAAAAAAAAGCTCGTTTATATGTAAACTGGGCGAATGGTGTATGTTTTTCCTCCTCCATGTTTATTATTCGATCGATAAATCTATCGCATATTCCTGCGTACTCTCGTGTCTCTCTCCCATGGGTCTCTGTCAGCGTCTTTTATCCGAACGAAATAACGGTCGAGCGAAAATATAGGAGAAAATGAGAATCTGTGGACGATTTTTACGGTTGTCTCTTCGGCTTCTGCCGTATAAAATGTCGCGTATGTCAATTTTACTGTTCGCGCGGTTCAATATTCCAGATATGGGACATTCTGGGCAAAACCCTCGCACACTTTTCGCCCACATGCTTTTTCATTATCTCGCTCATAGCTCTGCAAATCTTTCAATGTGAAATTTACGAGTCTCTCGTTTTTCGAGCCAAATTATCATTTTCTCAGACACAATTTTTTCCGTCAATTTCCATTTTATTCGAGATAACACAATTGAATCGATATTTCCGGAGATTTTACGAAAAACACAATTGGAAAGATGATCGCAATGAAAAATTGACGAAATTTGAATGGAAAAAGTTCGAATTTTATGGACAGGACAAAAATATCAATGGGAAAAAGTTTCAGGGCGATTTATCATAAAATGGTAAATATTTATACGTGTTCCTTAGGAATATACAATAATAAATGACCGAGAACAGAATCAAAATACTTAGGGCTAGAATTTATAGAGTTTGGATGGATAGTCCAACGTATAAAAAGTTTGGGGAGCTTTCGCCCCCCGAGGATGTCGTCGCCCGAGGGGAAACTCGAAATATTTGGAAAGCCTGGTACGCGAGAGCTCCTTCGAACGTGACGAGGGGCAGCTGCGAGATCGAAGCTATCGGAGAAAGTGGAGGGAAAAAGCCCCGGAGCAACTCTTTAGTATCCTAAAGCTCATTGTTATCGGGAGCTTTCCAATATATACCATGAAAATATGTCTTGGATACGGGGAAATAGATTTAAACAGAATTTAACAAAACAACTCGTGACTGGTCATCGTGATAAAACGACAACGTCGATTACAGCAAGCGAAACGATGAGGGAATTCAAAAATTGATTAAAAACGTCTGGAATTTAATTGTCTTTCGTCTCTCTTTTTGGATATTCCATAAAATCCCATAGAATCCGATAGCCGATTAAAAAAATTACTAGTTCCCAAAGCTCGTGCGCGGGACGTCCGTTTTGACAGTATTTTTTCGATCTGTTCTCCCGACTAAACTACTGGAGATGGAGAAACCTTGTTAGGAGCTTTTTTCTAGGAAATTTCATGCTCTACAAAATCAGTCCTATGATCTATTGTCGTATCTTCAATGGTTTCGGCGTTATCGACGATTTTCTGGTAAAGCGATTTTTTTAAGCACAAAATAAGTCAAAATCACGGAAAAAAAACTCTGGTTCAATTTCATTCAATGGAATAAAACATTATTGCGACGTAAAATGTCTGGCACATTTCGACTGCTATAAATAATTGCGCATTTCTAGGCCCAGATGAATGACAGCTCGATCTAAAAGTCCCATATATTCACGTGCCTATACGTAAGTAAATAAATATATATAGGCCTATAAAGTGTGACGTATATATAGCGAATAGAGATTGATATCAAAGGCAATTGACAAAACGTTTCTTCTATATACGTTTTTTACCCTTAGCTTAGTGATTCATTTTATTTCCACTGCTTTTCACATCGTTTTCCGTTTCTTTGTCCGCGACCGTTTTCTTCATTGCACGTTAGAAACTTGTCATTGTACACCATCTCGAGATTCGCTGATACGAGCATTTTTTGCGCTACAATCTCTCCGAGTATTTCATATTTATTTATTTCTTCTCTGCTATTCTACTTCGCATCAATAACCTCAATGATAACAAAGCCATGAAAAGAAAAAGTGGCCAAAAAAACTTTCAGTTTCTTTTCGACTGAGGTGCTTGTGGTAATTTTATTCGAATTTCGGAGATCGAGCCTTTTTTACAGATTTGAAATGAAATTTATATTATTCGGAGCGATTCTTCATGATTTATCTCTCCTTCTCGTCGTTCAATCTCGTTTTTTTCAACTTTCAAGGATAATCGCGATTTAAAGGAATGGAGAAAGATTTTTTTTTCACTTTTTCCCATATCGATGTGATTGTGGACCAGGAAAGAAAAAATAACGAAGAAAATCTTGTCTCACATGACGAGATCATGTTTTTTTGGGGGAAAAATGGTTTTGGACTACTTTGAAATATTTTGCCATTCAGCTGGACTCGCCACGACTTTGTGGAGAATTTCGTAACATCCCGTTACCGATAATGTGTTCACGAAACGTTGTTATTGTGTTTATACATGACATTGTTGTGCACGTTGTGCTGTGAGATGTTGATCGCAATTAATCACGAGGTCGGGAGAGAAAAAAGAGTCAAGGGTAGAGGAAACAAAAATCCCTTTTGCTGTCATGGCTGTGTTTGAGCGATCACGTATACGCGACAAGGCTTTGAGATTGTCTCGCAGGTGGGCTAATCGATTTTTCATATCTTGAGAATCCTCTTCGCTGCTCCAGTCTCCTGTTTTTATGCAACAGATTTTTACTTTTTCCCTTAAATTCCTGCGTCCTCGACAGCCCGCAACTGCGAGCTTGCGCGACTCCAAATGTTGGAAACTTTTCAACAACCCTATTAAAATTACTCATGAACGATCGAAAACGCGTTTATCAAATTTTTTTTCTCACATTGAAAAAACTTTTTATTCGGCGTCGTAGAAAATGAAAAAAAAATTTCGCCATTATCGTTCCAGAGGCGTTTTTGTTGTTTTTATTTACAATTTTGCAAAAACCAGTAAATTTTTTACTTGGAAACGGGAGCAAAATGAAATATCTGAGAATTGTGAGTGAAACGAGAAAATGCTCGAATGCTAATTAGTTTTCACAATTAGTTGCGCGTTCAGCTGGTATTTGCTCTTTTCTCAAACGAAATATTTCCCAAGCCTGCTGTGTGTTGGATACAAACTACGTTTATGTGTACAAAGGTGTGAAAAACGGTCTCGTACAGGGTGAAATACGAAGAGAAATTCTTGGCTAAACAAGTCCGCGAAATATTGTTCAAGTTATTAAATTAATTATTGGGTTAATGGAATTTCTAGTATAACGCTTGCCAACGCTTCGATCGATTCGAGTGTTTCATTATACGAACATCATTAACTGTAGAAGGGGCCGCACAGCAACACTAACCCGGCTTCGCTCGGTCCTCTCGTCCCTGTAGTCAATACTTACCGGGAATTACCCTGCACAGTAATTCAGTTTAACTATCTCCGAGTCATACGAGCCACGTTGCATGGCCATTTGCCTGCTGGGCTTTTTAGGCTTTATCTACTTACAATTAGTGTCGTCCTCGTTCCCTCGTACTCTTGATCGCGGATCCCAAAAAATTATGTCCACGTGTTGCACAGTTTCCTTTTTTTTTTACAAAAATTTCATGAATTTTGGATTCTTACGATCTGTTGGAATATTTTTAGTTTCGAGGGTTCGATCAAAGTTTTAATGAAACGATTTCATGGTCTCGCGCGTGAGTTAAACGCTCCAAAAGTTGCAACTATTCGCACTTGAATTTGTAATTCTTATTTCTCGCCTGGAGCGAATTCAAGTTGAGAAACGTCCGGAACGTACGTGTCTGTTAATTACTATCGTATTAACATGTCAAATGAGTGGAATTTCCCGAGAGTGACGAAGCGCAGGCATTTTTCAAAGAGAATTTATCTATGGGTTTTTATTTTGTTGGGCAAAATGGAAAGAGAGGACGCGAGAGAACTGAAAGTGCTAATGGCAAGAGCAAAAGTACGCGCTATAACATGATATTGCAATTAATCAAGTCCGTTGGGTTTCTGGATGGAATGTCGTGTACTCGGCTCACTATTGTCTCGAGCGATACTTTTCCTGGTAAAGCTTCCTCGTAAAAACCAACGTGAAAAATATTTTTCTCTCTTTTTTCTCCTTCTTTCCAGCCACTTTGTGTTTTTTGGTTCCTCCTCTGCTTCTTTTTGCAATTTCCTCTCCTTCTCTTCACACGTGCAGAGAACGTCGACCCCTCGTCTTCCCCCCAAGGGCGCTGATTCCTTCGTGCAGAAACTTCAAGTGGCTTTTTGCACACTCGCGCGTTTCCACCGATCGTCAAACAATTTATATTTTTTTCAAATCCTACAAAAATCAACGTTGATGAATCGGAGTCAAAAATTAGGGGCGAAAAGATTAAATTTTATTTAAATTTTTTTTCGAACTCGATTCTAACCTCCCCCGACCCAAAACAGCAGCCTAAACAAACAACTCGCCACAAAAATCACTCAATTTTTATGCTATTTCGTCGGTACAAGGAAAATATTCTTTCAATTATTTTTCTTACTCGTCCAGTGTCGATTCTCAATAATTTTATAGAAAAAAACGAATTTTAAAAATCTCGCCGAGTGCTTTTTCGAGAAATCAATCGATTTTTCCATCAATTTCTTTTTTTCTCATGAAGAAATCGTAAAAAAAACAATTTCTCATGATATTTTTGCACCGAGCGACAGAACTTGCATAATTTTGACGTGACACGCACGAAAAGTTGGTGCAAGATCGAATTATTATGGAAGGGAAGTCAACGTCAAAATTGACGAGACCGTTACGGGCTCGAGTCTCAAAATCTCATCGAATTTCGATCTCAATGAATCGCAATGACCTTGAAACTTTCCACTAGACGCATTCAAACTCAAGTGTGGCAAACTCGATGACGAAAATAGCCGAGAACGAAAAATGAGCGTTGAAGAAATCGATAAAATGAAATTACGTAAATGCTGATCTGGTGAGTTTAAGTTCGACAACAACGACGCCGCTGTAACGTGTATAAATCGAAAGAAAAGACAGACACAAGTAGTTTTGCTCCGAGAGTGTCTTTTTCCGGTCGCTATTGCTAGACTCGAGCGCAGTTTGTTATACGACGAATCAGTATATCGAGAAGAAAAGGACGAAAAAAGAAAAAAAATTGCCAAGACAGGGGAAAGAGAAAAAGAAAACAGACGTGGAGGAAAAAAGGCTTCAGCAGCAAATCCGGTGGTGCAAAAAGACTTGGAGAATTTTAATTAACTCTCCGCTCGGTGAGCAAGACGGAAAAAGAGAGAAAAAACGAGAGTGAGAGACTATGGGCGCGATGGAAGGATATGGCAAGGAGCAGAGTTGAAAAAAGAGATGTTTCTCCTAATTACCGAGGTCCGTACGCCATGTACCAAATATATACAGCCGACTGCTTCACACTACACAAATATAGACAGTAGACGCGAAGCCTCTTCTTCGTTTTCTCCTTAAAAAGCAAAAAAAAAGGCTTACCTAATTACCCACACTTGAGCCATTTCTCCCGTTGCAAAGTACACGTGAAAGCGAGACAGAGAGACAGAGACAAGCTTGAAAAAGCCAAGATAGCGATAGGGATAGAAAAAAATGCTGTTTTTCTTCTTTTTTTTTTTTTTTAATCTTTTTCAAGGAATAGTCGTTGAGCACAAGTTGTAGTGTGAGCAAGATTTGTGTGGTACAGAAACTCATTTTATGAGTGCCTCGCATCTCTGTGTTGGTCCATGCACACCAACGAGCGAGAGAGAGCGGAAAGAGATACTTTATCTTCACCCTGGTGCGGTGCAGCAACTCTATCGAGCGCATATAACCTTGTAAGTACCAAGTAGGAGGTTCCACATAGAGAGGGTTGACGAGGAGTAAAGAAGCGAGGCTCGAGTCAAGTAAACAAACAACAGCACGAAACCGGATCACTGCGACTGCAGGCTCTCCTGTCGCCAACTGATGCTGCAATGCTGCGAGAAAAAGTGAGCGAGATAGATTGGACAACGGGGCTGGGGGTGTCACTCGTACATAGAGCAGATAGAAACTTTGTACGAGCGAATATATTTCAACTTCGTGTATGGGCATTTCCACACCCCATAAAAAAAATGCTGATTAATGGCTTAAAGCAAATTTCGAACTTTCAATCGAATCGAGCGTTCGAGTTTCGTCAATTTTTTTAATATTTAAAAACACTTTCCAAGGGGTTTTTATTTTTTTAGTTCGAGAAATTAAAAGGATTCGCGCCACATTGTTATTATAGTTTGAAATTCGTCGAGCAAAACTCGCCGCCTTTGCTCATCACTTTGTACCGAAACCTCAGCCAACAGCCCACTTAACTTTTGTTCGATTTTTATGCTTCAGAAACTTACCGTGCTAGCCGCTTTAACGTTTTTAACTTGCTCCCTCTCGTTTACTCATCTTTTTAAAGTCTCTGCTAATGGCTTCCCGCACCAAGTGCGCGCTCACCTTGAGGCGCCCAAAAATCGAAGCGTTTTTGCCAGCTTAAAAAATTACAAAATTATTATTTTGCGACGCACGACCGAAAAAAAGTTAAAAAAAAAACAAATTTTTCACGATTTTTTGTACAAAATCGTTCGATTCCCAGCGAAATTGAAATTATTCGAGAGAAAAATTATAAAATTTTTCTGCTTCGTCAAGGAAATCTTTTTCCTGCAAAGACCTTGACCTCGTTTTGCAAGAGTTTCGAATTTTCCGTTGTTAATGAACAAAATTAGAAATTTGACGCTCCGCGGGAAAATTTATTATGAAATTTGCACTTTGTCATCGCCGGTTCAATCGTGTGCGCGTGTGTGTGTTTTTTCGTGGGAGAAATAATAAAAGAGCATTAATCCAGGCGAAAAACTTGAAAGATGCCGAGTTGGGTCGACACTGAGCGAAATCGCGCGTGTATGGGTTGCGTGTGTATAAAAAAAACAGTCTGTATTTTGTTTCCATTGAGGTAGGCAGGCATTGTCACTTGACTTGTGTCTCGTTTTCTTTCGCCAGTTGTTTCTGGAGCGTATCCACATATTTTTGTTGCTCGTGGTGGCGGCTCGCGGAGGAAAATATGAGGAAATGGAAAACGCGAGCGAGATGGGCCAAGAGAATGAAAGTGAAAGATGGAAAGAGAGAAACAGTGAGACACAGAAAAGTGAACAAAGGCACGACACATTTTTCATGCAGCAGCTTCTGCCGAGAGCACCAGGAAAAATGCGTAATACCGCGCTCTCTCTCTTGCCGTTGTATTTATTTCCAGCCTTGCGAGCTCGTGATGAGAACGATAAAGGCTCTCGAGGCACTCCTAAGCAACACCAATTTTTCTCCTTTCCCGATATTCCCCAACGCAAAAACATCCACGTAGCTGAATTACAAAAAAAAAATTGCGCCCTTCCGAGCCTCGTTTCTTCGAGGTACGAGTTTCAGCATGTAAAATATTAAGCAAATCTTTGTTAAATACCGCGTGCACGTACAAAGAAATTATTCGTTGGAGGTTTTTCCTATGGAAAACCTCGTCGCGAGTTTGCGAAAATCCAAATTCCCCAAGGTCTTTCAAAGCTCCGCGATTTTTTATCTCCCTCCCACGCTACTCGCTTGTTTTTCTTTTTTTATTCCGAGCTACCCGCTTTTTCCTGACAAACGAATGTCGATAGAATCATTTTGACGTATCGATCTACACACGGCATGAATACCCCGCTGAATTTTTTATTTCCAATGGAGTTTTGCAATATGTACTGTATTTGGGGAGCAAAAACTCCGAGATCTGATATTTGGGGAAAAAAAACGCCTCAAACGCCATGTATACCGTCGTTGAATATTAAAAAACTCGAATGGAAAGAACAAATCGCACGTTCCAACGACTTTATTTTTCAAGTCTCGCTTTTCTCGGTCTCGAGAAATCGAAAAAATCCTCGACGTTCGCTTTTTCAAAATTCCTTTCAATTAATTAACGTATGGATCGAAGAATTTTCGCAATAAATATTTGTAGTCATCGTCGTTCTTGTATTTTTTCGCATTTACAGAAAATTGTGTAAATAACTTTTCCGGACCCTCAAAAAATCATCAAAATATTAATTCGAAATGAAAAAAAAGGATTTCAAATTATGCGAGTGTCCGAAAATTCACTGCAACTCGTCGTTTCGGAGTTTCGCAATTTTCACGAAACGACAATTTTGGTGACATCATTATTCGCGGTAGGGCGCGGAAACATCGAGTGAAGAGCGATCTTCACGCTTAATGCTCTTATAATTTGGAACACACGGAGAAACAAGGATAGACGCGTTCGTTATGGTCATAGAAAGTACGAGGAGGGCAAAAGTTGGTAGCAATAAAGGAAATCGACAGGAATCTCTGATGCAGTTGGCGCGGCGCCGCACATGCAAAACTGCAAGAGAAAAAGGGAGAAAGAGAGAGGAGTAGATTCGTTACAGCAAAGGTTCTTTGGTGTCATGCATAAACCAAACGACAGAGAGCATATGAAAAGTCGTCGTGCATCCGCGAGTACCTCATTAAAAATGCATAAAGCTTTATATTCCACATGATGGAGAAAGCTTTATATTCCTGGGGATGACAAAAAGTCGAGTCGCACCTGGTGCAAAAAAAAATAAGCTGGTGCTCCAAGAGGATCAAGAGACCGCGAAAGGGGGGGGGGGGAGAAATGAATAAAGTGAAGAATGAAAATAAAATGCGCCGAGTGTCAAATGTAACTGTGATGCGTACAGTCGAATCGTGAGATAAAAAAAACATTGGAAATGAAAAAAAAAGGTTGAAAACGATTTTGCTTCCGCTGCGCGGAAATAGCTACGGGTTTGCATATTTGTGTGTGTGTGTTTTACATCCAGTACGTCTGTCTGGTCTGGACTGCTGGGAGTCGGGAAGAAGCGAGCGAGTGAAATCAAGGGAGACAGAGCAACATCGAGCTCAGTGACCCGATAGTGACCTGGTTTCATATATATATTAGCAGCACTTGCCTCTATATACGCTCGAAAAGCCTAAATTCACCCACTCGCTCCCCCGCCGTTCGCACTCTCACAGACCTGGCCAATCCCACAAACACTCGCGCACCAACTTGCAATTCCAGTTTTCGGCCGGTCCCGTATCGACATCAACGACACCGCAGCAATCATCGAAAATTCTCTCTCTCACTTTTTCTCGCCTCTGTTTTTTTTCCTACTGCTGCGACGACGTCTCCTCGACACTCGTCAATTCTTTTCTGCGTTTTTATCGCCATCTCTCCGTCACCCCAGAGTCGAAACAGCTTCTCGAGTGCTCCGCCATTCAAGATCCCGAGCGAAAGCTCTCAGTTTTGTTGTCATTTTATTTTTTTCACTCTTGCAGTAAAGAGTGAGAAAATAGGAAAATGCTTCGAGGAAACTGCGTTTTCCGAACACACCATAACGCCTGAAGTTTCTCTGGCTTTCCGTCTCTCGTAACCCCCCAATTTCGAATAATATGCTTTTATCTTGATCGTCAGAGCTTACTCGTTATTTATCTCGCCCTCTACGCGACAAGTCGCAGAGACAACGAGCAGGATCCATGCTTTTTATATTTTATGGAGTAACTCTCGAAATAATATCCAAAGTGCGACATACTTTCATTTTTTTTACAAGCTCCTCGGCATTTCTTTCCTCAGGATTTCGAATCGGGTATGAAATGGCGGAAATTTATCATTATTATGTTTGTGGAATTTTTTGAATCGTCAGAGGCGAAAATGTTTGAGTTTTAATGAATCGCAAAGCGAACGGAAATTCAGAGTCATCGACACGTGGCCATGAAACACTTTATTTGAAGCAATTAGAGCGTTCGCTGAACCGGAAGTTTGTAGAAAAACGTTTTAGTACACATTGTATTTTATCGTCCAGGAACAAACACGAGCACACCGAGTACTAAAATAAACAAACAAAAAGCTCTCTGCGCGGCAATACATTTATTTATCTTAACAAAGTCCTTTTTTTTGTTGTTACGTCGCGAGAGTGCCGAGAGTATAAAATAGTTTGAGCTTTACGAGCGTTTCCACTGAATGGGCCTTAATCCTTCGTGCAATTTTGTGCGTACTTGAGCTCGCACTTTGTGTTATGTATACGTGGCATTTCCCCTATTTCACGCCCAACACCAGCCGCGGCGAAAGCTCCCGAGAGATTTTCCTGCGTGTCGGCTTGTCCCTCGATGCCCCTCGCGTTCGCGCGCTAAAAGCTCCACGGCAAACGTTCATTTGGTGCGAAAGCTCAAGTGTTCGTGAGCTCAATGTTCAAAGAACTCAATACAGAGACAGCGTGAAAAATATTAAGAGACCGCGACCAGCTTGTCGGCAAAAAAGGAAAAGAAAATTTTAAAAAAAATTCAACGACGTCCATTTTTTTAATACTTGACGATCTTTTCTCACTTTTTCAATGTCGAAAATACTCGAAGACTGCGGAGTGAATTCGGTCAAATTTGTTGCTCGATTTCTTTCGAGTTTCAGAGAAACTCTTGTGTAGAAAAATTTATAAAGACACGCTGTCCCGTTGCAATCAAATTTATCAAATATTTCACCAACTTTGTTCAAATGTTCAACACGAAACTTTTGCTCCTTCGAAAGCGGAATTTCATGATTCATGTTCTCCGGGGATTTATGTCGTTCAGAAACAAGAAAATTCCCCGATCGTATCTTTCATTTTTCGATCCCCCAACGAAAGCTCCACTCGATCCAGTGATTTTTCAAATCATAATCGCATTCCTGGCTAAATTCCACATTCCAATGATTCGCGGGGAAAATAATGAGAACTTGAACAAATTTTTTTTCTATTTTGTCATTTTGGTATTTTTTTCAAATTTTTACGATAAAAAAATTCGATTGCGTGAAGTTTATGGAAAAAATGCAGTTTATTTCTGAATTTCGTGTCTTTTGCGCTGTGCGTGGAAAAAAGTAAATGATTGGATGGCAAAAGTAGAATGCCAAGGAAATTGGATGAAATGCGTGGGCACGGAGGAGAAAAAGGAAAATCTTCTTAGTCATTGAATCAAGAAAGTTTCCATTGGGTTGCATTGAGCGAGTGATTTTCCAGCACGAGAGAATATAAATCAACCATCGATGTCAATCTATTGGTCGATAGTAACAGGAGCTGGGTATGTTTTTGCAAAAAGCGCGAGTGCTTTATGAAAGAGAAAAAAAAAAGGAAAACCCTTTGGGCTTCCTCTTTCTTTCACTTTGAGAAAACGAGGTACGGACTAAAAGTTATTGGATATTGTGCAAGGAAAACTCGAGACGGATGCATATTACTGCCGCGTATATGCCAAGAACGCACGTAGCTTTACCTGCAATGGATAAAAATTGGCTCCACTTGTGTGCAAGCTTTTCATCGAAGGAAAATTTTATCCAAAGACTTAACGAAGAAAAATCGTAACGTCTTTTTCGTTTTTGCGCGTTAAAGCGCAAAAGTTGCGACGTGTGCAATATTTCGCAATATCATCCTCGTTTTTCGCCCCTTTTCCTGCTTTTTTCTTCCTCTTTTCCCACACGCTTCATGCACTCTGTTTAATGTTCATTCGCCTAATAATTGTCAACGTCCCTTTAAGAGCTTTAGCTGCTCCGATGTTTGTTCTCGCTCCTTTGGTCCATTAAGCAGACTTTTAAAAGGGGCAAAAAATACTCAAATACGAGGACGAAGCGACAACGAAATTATTTGGCTCGGGGCTTCGCATCGGTAGGAAAATATTACATTTCACCGTCGTTGCGTGACTCAAATGGAATTGAGTTTGATGCGCCAGGGAAAAGAGCGTTAAGCCAGTCTGTTGGACGTCGAGCGCAACGATCGGTAAATTGGTAAAAAAAAAAACCATAAAAAAACATATCCACGTCATGCACACAAGCGCGCAGAGACAGGGAGAAAAATGGCCAACGTATGAATGAGGAAAAAAGCCAATTCGAAGCAATCTATACCGAAAAGCGATTGGACTCTGCTGACACTCTCCGCGACTGACCCCTTTTCTTGCCAAAGCTCAAGTTAATGAAATAAAAGAAAAAGCGAGTGATTGCGTCAAAAATAGAACGAGCCTGAGACCAAAATTGCATCCATAGAGAAAAACGAGTTTCCCGAAAAGCGCGCCCTCTAATTTCTTTTTCTTTTCGGGAGCAAAAAAACAAATTCAAAGGTTTCTTCGCGAAATTCTCGGGTGCAGAGCACCATCGATTTTAGCTACTTTGCCAGACTGCATCGCGGCCACCCACAGCCACAGAAAACCCGAGCAGCCCGAGGAGAGTTTTGTGTGCAAAGAGGCGTGAAAAGTTTAATCCGGCGGAGGATTTCTCCTCCTAGGCTGTGGGATTCTACGTGTGGCATCAAGCGCAAGATGAAAAGTGAAGAAAAGGATATCTGCTCGTTGCACTCGCCTATATACCGATTCACACACAGAGTGCAAATGGGGATTCCCATCGTATTAATCCTCCCATCAAGTGAACAAGATTTCTCGCCTTATCATCCAAAACCCTGAAAAATTGATTCGTTTCATTCTCAATAGACTTTCTTACCCGAGACTTTAACTTTTTCATTCCAATTGAATTTACTCACGAGTCAAAACTCTGCTATCCATTTTCTTTACATTCAAATTCATTTTCCTCGATACCCCACGACCAGGAATAAATGCAAGAAGATTGAAATGTCCTTTCGAATAAATTGCATGTCGCCTCGACGTAACGTGCTAAATTCCACGAAATTTAATAATTCGAAAATTGTCACTCCATATCAAATTTCGACAAAGCTTGACAAATCAATTTTCAACTTTTTTCGATCCACTGGACGTTACAAAAATTTTAAAGCCACGAGATCGAGGAAATTGAAACAAAGTTTGTTTTTTCTATAAATAAAATTCGTTGGTCGACGTAAAAAAAGTTTTTTCGTGTTCGCCAACAAACTGCATGATAAAAATGCATTTCTGGCGGCCTTAACTTTCAAAATAACTGTCAGCACTGATTGACAAAAAAAGCTAATCACCCTCGAGTCTGGCTGTACCAACCACGCAGTCGTACTGCTTCGCTAAATCCCCCAAATTCCCAGTATTGTTTCGATCTCAAGCACACTTTTTTATTTTTATCTTGCCGATCTCGCGCTCGTTGCATGGAAGAATTAAAGCTGAAAGACTGGAAATGTAAACCTGAAAATCCGAGCGAAAATGAATCGCCGAGTTTTTATTTTCTATTCGGCGGATGGAAAATAGTCGTTTTTTTTTTTTTTAAGCGTCATTTCACTTCTGCCTCGTTCTCCATCGATTAATACGCTTTGGCTTGTGAACCATCGGTGCTGGGTATGTGACAATTGCACATATTGACTTTAGGGCTTCGTATATGCGCGTACATAGCATTTCATTTCTTTTTGTGGCAAGCCCTTTGATTTTTTTCACTCTGCTCTCCAGACTGGCATCGTTATGAACAGGATATTTCCCTCCGAGTACCATGCGAGCGACGTGCCACCAAGTTTTTCCCTCTCTCGATACGCAAGCGTAAATATCAGAAACTGCAATTAAACGCGCCATCAATATTTGCGGTTTAATACACGCCGGTCTAACGTGAATATAATTAATCGATGGCCTCGATCAAATTTCTCGGCAATCAAAGTGATTTCCATCAGAACTAAACTCCGGACCGAACTCGACGAGATAAAAAATGTGAAATTTGTTATTTTTTCAATTTTTATCGAAATCAAAGTCATTCCAAGTTTTTCTACCGGAAGTTCGTAATAAAGTTTGAGGATACGTTTGGAATGTGACAAAAAAAAATGCGAGTATGAAGAATTTTGTTATCTTGGATTGAATCGGCCAACGATTATTGGCAACTTGAAACGTATCCAAAAAATATCGTGGGTGAAAGATCGTATTACGTATCCCCGAAAACTCGGTATATAGCCAAGGCTTTACATATGTATCGTCGGGCTGATATATCAATTGTGGATTTTATGTGGAAGCTTGGGCTCACGTACATTTATGTTCACATGCCTGTACATATACGTGGATAATAGTGTATCGGTAGTGAGTCGATTGAATAGGATGTGACCTCGATTCGGATGAGGCACGGGCGGAGGGGGTGGATTACCCGAATCGTACGCCAATGACTACGAGCACCTCCGTAACCCGAACTGGGTACACGTAGCTTTTAGAAAATTTTCTTCCTCTTACTTTTTCATTTTCTCAACGTCTCTCCTCGCATACGCGAAGCATTTCCCGCATATATTCTTCGTTTATCCTTAAACTTTTCTCCCTCATTCTCTTCTTTTCATTATCCAATACTCTTAATCCCAGCTGATCCTTTTTGATTAGCCCGAGTCGCCCACGGGATGGCTGTTGCTTCAATTTTCGCTCTCTTTCTCCTTGTTTCTGTCCCCCTGATACATCATTCACGACGCGATGGGCGAGCAAAAAATTCCATATCCTGGTTTACGCTTTTTCTCTAGAGAAACATTGAAAAACGCAGAACGGAGATTCGAGAACGACGACCAGGAAGTTTGTTAATTTTTTACGATCATAAATTACACATGATTTTTGTTGCTAACAGAATCCTCCGAATGTTTCTCTACGAGTCTCACTTTTTCCCTTGCAACTGTCCGAAAAAGTTGGCAATCAGCCAACGAATAAATATCGCGTTATAACTTTTTCAATCGATCAATAAATTTTCGGTACCAACCGCATATCGAGAGTCTGCAAAACAAATATTGAATCCTCATGCAAAAACCTCTGAGAAAAGTTCCCAATTTTATTTTTATGCTCCTCATCAATATTTATTATGGAAATTGAGTGTTTTTATGCCCATCGATTCCTCGTTTTAATTATTATGCCGCGAGAAAAATTGTCGGCTTATCTGAAAGTCAGTCGAGTGACAAAAATTGACCGACCACGAGGACCCCCCGAATCGTCTTTGATTTTTGCTCGTTCCTTTTGCTTATCGGGTCCGTACTTCCGCCTATTTCTCACCGCGCGATAACTGCCTTAACATAAATATACATATCTATGCAAATTGGTACGATTTAAGGTTAAGTGAGCTGTTGTTTGCAGCCCTCCTGAGGGAATATTGCGCATAAACTTCGGAATTAACTTAAGGGATGCGAAACAACCAACGAAAACAAAACGCGGAGCGTTGATATACATTCCGGCTCGTGAGTCTCGACTCTCGGCTGGGTTATCGCGCTACGTGAACCAAAACACGGACCACGTTCTTTTTCCTCCCAGTTTATTCACATTTTTTCCCTCTTTTCTCCCTGAGGGACAAAAATGTCAGTGATATCGACCTTAACTTTAATGGGAGTCTCTAAAATCTTTCGGCCGTTCATCGTTTTCCGGCGATCCCATTTTTTTCCCCCATCTTTTTCCTCATCTAAGTTTGCACTGAGTTTTCAAACTGCGCAGTTATGAATTTTAAGGCTACAACTCCTGCTAAAATGAGTTTCAACTTTGAGCCATTGATAGGGCGCGCAAAAATCGTACGTCTGAGATTTCATCGAAAAAAAATTTTCTTTCAATCATTCGCAACTTTCTTGACGTAAAAAAACAAAAAAAAACATCGAAACGCACCGAACACGAACGAAACAGTTCGTAAATTCCTTTCTTCATAAATTCTCGTTCGTTATTCTACGAAAATCGGCAACTTTTTCCATTTTCACAGTGAAATCGTCGATTAACGAAACAAAAAGTTCATAACAGTAAAATTCGATGAGTTTACGTTCGAGTTTAAAAATTGAATAAAAAAACAGCTTTTTAAAGAATTTTTGCTTCGAATTTCGTGAAGAATGATAAAAAGAATAAATCAAAATAGTTTTTCCCCGTCATAATTTAAATTCTTTCCGACTCCCAAAGTGGGGCGGCTTCACCCTCTTGTAATTCCATTTTTGAGGCATAAGTGCGCGACGAGATTTACGCGAAAACTCTCTCGTACGAAAATAAGATGAGCGAGCTGATAAATTCTGTTATGCAACTCATCATCGTCACACCGTAGCCTGATTAGAATATGTTCGCGCACGAGTATGTATTTTACAAGTTATAAGCTTGATCGTCATAGTCGTTGCCATTAACCCGGCTCCAGGCTCTTAAGCTGCGTGTATATCGATCAAACGATGTTACATGTACTTGGGATGTTGGCTGCAAGAAAGCTCAACGTAGTATGTGCGCGACATCGTCTTGTCTTGATGCTCGAGGTTCTTAAGACTTGCCCAAGGAGTTGTTAATTTTCACCCATGGTGAATTAAGGGCTTATGTGCATTTACAAGCGAACGCACGGTTGATGATGGTGCGTGGGACTTTCTAATGGCTTTGAGGCTGAAATTTTAATTCTTGAAACTGATATTTCCTTCAGAAGGTTCAGCCCTTGCTCGTAGAATTTAAATTGCATTGAAATTTTCATTTTTGACTAAAGTATCGGAAAATAATTTGTTCCCGTTCAACGGCGTCGAAATATTTCACTTTCGAAATAACGTTGCAGTGGAAATTTACGATTTTATAATTGAAAATGCGATTCGAGTGTTTTTTGCTCACGTCCCAAGGGAATTATCTTGGGATGCATTATTGCGGAGTATACGAATTAGGTAGGTCGCCTGGATTTTATATATTCAATGAGAAATGTTGTAGCTTGATTTCAGGCCACGGTGAATCATCGTCATTCTCTTATACCCTGCGGGCTTTCGTGAAATTGAAAATGCTCGATTATACGCATCGCTGAAAATCGTCCGCTCGCCTTCTTTCCCTCTTTTTCTTCCTTCTTTGGTTATTTCACTGCAGGCAGTTGCAGGCACTGCTTTTACAGCTATGTCGAATGTTGAACTATATAAAACCGACTAGAGAGAAAGGAAAATGGCCCCCGTCTCAAATAATATACTCCCGAATGTCGCTTCTTTTCGCCAAGAATAAAAATCCTGGCCTTTTCTTTCAGAGACCTAAGGAGCTTTTATCCTCGTCTCATTCTTTTAGTTTTGCGATTTCGTATTATCCCATCTTTATCAGCTTCTCTATAGGTCCGTCGCTTATACTCATGAAGCAGCGAAAAAGAACGAGCTTTGGCATCTCCGCGATTCTTTGAACCTTCCCCAGTCTTTATCCTCGACTCCAGCTTCCCTGGAGCGTACAATTCTCGTCCTAGCATAGGCGAGCTAAATGGCTAGTCGTACAAAAGGATGCGGACCGGTTACAGAGAGTCACGCATTGCCTCATTATTTAATCCACTGCCTGCTCAGCAGTTTATTCTTTTGCAAAAAACACGTTGCATTTACAATTTCGATGCGTTCCAAATGACGTTTCGTTTGGCTTCAATAATTCATAGGCAAGTGTAAAGCTTTCATTAACCAGATGCCGCAAATCCTCCGAAAGCGGATCAACAAAATTAATAAAATGACGAGCAACACTAAATTAAGTTTGCCCGTAAATAATCCTCGCTCGAAATGATAGGAAAACTTCAGAATCGGCTAATCGAGTGTGTCATTTACAAATGTATTTCGATCAATAGATTGGGAATGAAAAAATATTACCAGAACGAGAGGCAATTCATTTTCCTTTCGTTATTGGATCGAAATAATATTTTTCGACACAGCAGTGTGTTCGCATATTGTTTCATTCTTGCGAATTGGATGTCATGATTTTATTTTTCCAACCCCTTTCGCGATGGCCATTGTTATTAAATAATTTCGCAATTTTTTTCACCCTCCGGGTGCTCTTTGAAATGTTGTTTCCTTCCACATACCCTTTGGAAAGGTATTTATCAAGGGAGGTGAAAGGAACTCGAAGAGAAAACAATAACGGGGGTAAATAATAATAAAATAGAAAATTGGTGAAGGAAGATTGGCAGGAAAAACTTTTTACGAAGGAGTAAACGCACAAAATACGTGGGTGAGGATTTTCTTGTGTGTGTGTGGGAGAGAGCGAACGAGAAATTGCAGCGACTGAGAGTGCGACGAGGACAAAGGGTGACCCAGTTCCGAATGGGGTGGTGGGTTCAGGAGTGGGCGATGCCCCGGTGTCACTGGTTCCTGGCCCAGAATGTCCTGATTTTATCCCGGTCCTTGCACCCCTTGCCCCTTCCCACACCCACCGCCTACCAGTAACTCCAGTTAACTCTTCTCGTCTCCTGCTCGCTGCCCCGTTTTTCTCTCCCCTATACTTTTTCCCCAACAACAGTTTCTTTCTCATAATTCTCGTTCGCTCTTTCGCTTTTTATTTAATTCTTTTTATTCGCCTCTCTTTGCTGCCTTTTTTCCTCTCCTTTCTTCGCTCCCGCGATGAAAGTATCCGAGAATTATTTAGCTCGCGAGAGCACGACAACTCCACACGGTTCGGCTGAAATATGAAACTTGCTCGATCTGATTAAATGTCCCAGTGTCACGTAGTCCCGGCGGTTTATTTCTGCGGATTAGACAGGCCAATACAACTAGAAAATCCGCCATTTCAACTATTATCGGAAAAGCTTTTTAGAAAATGTAACGCCGACAGTGATAATTCCCAGGATAAGTAGAAATGTCGCTTTTACGTCAGACACACTGCGCTAAAATCATTTTTCCCTCGAATAACGCGAATAAGTTCAAGTTTCCTCGGAGCTGAGTGCTCGAACTACCCGCAGTGACGTTTCAAGCGTACAATTTTCTTTCACAAGATTTAAACGAACATAATTACGTTGCATAAACTTGAATAAAGTTTTAAGTGAAATAATGCTCATACGTCTAAATTGTGCTCTTTTGGGAACGTGAAATTCCGTCGGGAATGACAGACGTTCTTCATTAACAAGAAGGCCTCGTTACCATTGGAGGGGGAAAGAAAAAACGTTATTCACTTTGTGATGTAACGTGACAATGCGAGTTAACCGGAAGCGCCGCCGAGTTTCTCTGGCTCAAAGCGAGCCTTTCGTTCATGCCACGCAAATGCAAAAATTTCAGTCTCACATCCTCTCGTTTTAGTGAATCGTTTTGCGCCTTAAATTGGAACAGTCTCAAAATAGAAAAGAGAAACCGGAATAAAAAGTTTTTCTTCCGGTTGTAGAAATTTATGTGCTTGGGAAATTCCTCAGAGATAGAAAGGAACAAGAGCCAACGTTTTTTTTCTTTTTTCACTGCTTCCGGATGCTGAGGGTGATGAGATGTATAGAATCCCTGAGAAAAACGTGCAAGAAACGTTTTATACCGTGTCTGACGGGGATCAGAATCTCACACTCGCTATTTCCCCTCTGGCAATATCACGTAGGGCACGTACTTGCGTGCTTCGATTCCTGCCAAGCAACATTTCTACGTTCGACCTACGATAAAGGTAGCAGGAGCGTGTTCGGGACTATAAAGGCACTGGTGAATCGTAATTTTCACTTTATTAGATAGAAAAACCGCCACCGAACGCAAGCGAGAGCTTTTACTACACGTACACGCGTACAGGACGATCAAAAATAAATAAAACGTCGTAGGACCATTATTAAAAAGTAATTAACGAACGAAACGTTAAAAAAAAGTTCAAGCCCATCCAGTCGGCAATTCGCGAGTAAAATAGTGCCCAGAGTCCCAAAATTTTTCATCATTTCTATGGAACGAAATTTTTGCAGGTCCTACGAATATTTTTCAGATTTTTTTCCCGAAGGAATTAATTTCCTTGCGTTCTAATCGAATTCTTCTGCTCGTTCCGGGATTTTTTTGAGTACAAAATGGAGTTGAAAGAAATTTTTCTCGAGGGGCATGGTTTTGAAAATACTTTGAGCTTTGAATCAACTTGTACAAATGCATACAACACACTGCACGTATATGCAAAGGTCCATAACGAGTTTTGCGGTCGCAGCACGTGCAAGTATCAAGCCAATCGGGAGGTAAATTAAAGGGACAATTATGAAAGAAAATGACTCGGGAGAAGTCGACCAAAAAATTTGTTACGTAGTCAGAAAAAGTGCATGGAGACACAATAATTGAAATTTATTTCGGAATCTTTCCAATTATTGTCAGAGTTTTGCATCGCGAGGCATTTCGTGAATTGTTCTTTTTGTTTTCCATCATTTTGGAAATTCTAGAGTTTTTCGAGTCAAACGACGCAACGAACTTGCCGAAGACTTGACAATGCTCAAACAATTTCCACGCAGCTGCCATTAAATTCTAAAAGCAACAATATTGTTCGTGATTGAAATTGATTTTCAATGTTACGTAAAAGCAGGCGGAATACACGTGTAACAGACTCTGACATCGCAGCAGCAACGAACGCACCAAGGCCGTTCGTCCACACGTGCTTACAGCGTCAGTCCAACTTTCCAAAGAACATTTTTCTCCAATCGGTAGGAATTTACTTCGACGCCAAACAGGTTCACTTTGTCAATAACTTGGAACACGATGCTGCGTCCGAGAACGATGGAAAAGTGTACAAAACATCTTTTTCTACTTTGAAATCGTCGCGCAAGTTTTCCTTCTCGATTCTCCTTGTCATCGATCGATTTCAACAATTTCTTGAAAACTGTCCAACGAGCAGGAAGCACAAAAATTCTCAGGTGGCAAAAAACTTTACTAAATTTTCCAAATTTTGGTAAATCGTCGAGGCTTTTTAATTCGTCGAATTTTAATTACTTCGAGGTTGACATATAAATAAATTCAGTTTACACATCCCAAGATTTTCGGCACAAACTACTCGCCCCATGCAGCTAAGATTTCCTCGCCTGCGATGTTTCACTGTGTCTGCATAAATTTGTCAGAACTGGCGCAATGAAACTGTCGAGAAAACAGGAAAGGCACGAGTGAATTAAACGAGACTCGAGTAATTCGCATTTCAGCATACATTTTCCAGCTAAACGTATTACTCGCAATAAATCGCGATGTCTGGAGACCTGAAAACGCAAAATCAGCGAAAAGGTCAATCAGAAGATACAAAAAAAAACATTTTGAACAATTTTTAATTCAATCATTTTCGTAAAGGATTAATAAAAATTTCGTGCGCATGCTTTTGAGAAAATTTCCACAATTCCCAAAATTGCTATTCCCAAAACTTTTTTCCATGCTTGACTCTTTGAAGCGTATCGAAAATACAGAGCTGGCGAATAAAAATTCTTGACCGTTATTTACATTCGTGACTCTCGTTGAACAAATAAAGTGGACAAGGAACTTTAAAAACGGAAATAAAGGTGATTGGTTGGCAAACAAAGTGGAAAAACTGAAAACACATACCGAATGCTCAAAAAAACGAAATAAAAAACATCCAAAGTGTTTAATTTTCGTACGAGCTTGAATTGCTCTCAGTTTTATTAACTGAAACGAAATTCTCTCTCGTTATCTTGCCCTCTCCCATTTTTCGACTCATGCAAATGTTGCTCGTATCGTAATTTTCCGATATTACCTTTCGGCACTAAATTCAAGCAACGAAAAGGCCAATCACCAAGAGCTACATTTCCCATGGCACGAGAACCACCACGATAAGGCGATAAAATTTTATTTCATCCATTCTTTGTCTGGAAAGCTCTTCCTGGTCCTATGAGCGCCAATGAATAATACACACGTGCAGTGTGTGTGTATGTCTTGCATCGGGAAAAATCAATCCAATCAAATTAAGACTGTGATACACACGCGAGGCAACGAGATGGCTCGAATTTTTGAATAAAACATTGGCTGGACTGAAAAATCAAGGCAGCGCGAGTAAACGGAATAAAGAGCATTAATTTGATTGATTTTCACTTGAAATTCGACCGAGTCGACAATCATTATGATTTGTTTTCATTCGTAATCAAAATATAGAGTTTAAAATTATGGATCAGTCGCAGTTTTACTCTGGGTTTGCAGAAACGAATGGGGAACGTAAAGTTTGTTCGAATTTGGTTGGAAAACAGTCGAAATGTGTGTATCAACCTGTTTTTCTTTTTGTGTCGCCTTTGGCTCGGTATTCAGCAACACCAGCCCACACTCGCCTTTTCTCTGGGGGGTGCGGCGTTTCCCCTCTCCTTTCGCTAATTACTAACGAAGAATATACGATGTATATACATTGGATGTTGAGCAAACTTGTCATTAAATTTCGAAATTCAAGCAGCGAAAATGAAAACGAATCACACACGTTGATGCGTCGCATCAGACGTCGTGGATGCTGGAGGGCTTTTGGGTACGTGTCGAAAACGGACGGATGGACGAGCTAGCATGTTGCAGCTGATGTTTGCGATAAAATTACACATGACCCAGTATTCTCCGTTAATTCTCGTCAACTACATGGCACAGCTTTCGCTTGAGAATTACAGTCAGGGTCGCCAGAGAGGCTTTGTAAAACAAGATATATAGAGACATTTTAAGGGGGATGCTGCATCGCGACTACATCAATACTCACATTTACTCTTGTGAATAAACATATACACACGAAATTGCAGAAGCCACACTGCTGTACGTTTTAGCAACCGTTTGAATTCTAATGAGTTTCTGGCCAATGGAATCACTTTGGTCCATTTACTTGGCTGACTTTCTATCTGGAATTAATAATTCAGGCCCTACAAACTGCAAAAGCCATCAGAGGATTACGAAATTTTCATCGAGTCAAATAATTAATTTAAAAAAATGAAATAGTGTCGAATTTTTCTTCCTGCAGCGATATCAATCGTATTATTTTTATTTGTTCGTGCAGCTCAAAACTTTTTTGACAAAATTGATCGACAATCATCCAGCAACCATGGTTTTAGCAACCATTTCAATTCTAATGAGTTTCTGGCCAATTGAATCACTCTGGTCCATTTACTTGGCAGAGTTTCTATCTGGAATTAATAATTCAGGCCCTACAAACTGCAAAATCCATCAGAGGATTACGAAATTTCCATCGAATCAAATAATTAATGCAAAAAAATGAAATAGTGTCGAATTTTTCTTCCTGCAGCGATATCAAACGTATTATTTTTATTCGTTCGTGCAGCTCAAAACATTTTTGACAAAATTGATCGACAATCATCCAGCAACCATGGTTTTAGCAACCATTTGAATTCTAATGAGTTTCTGGCCAATGAAATCACTCTGGTCCATTTACTTGGCTGAGTTTCTATCTGGAATTAATAATTCAGGCCCTACAAACTGCAAAAGCCATCAGAGGATTACGAAATTTTCATCGAATCAAATAATTAATTTAAAAAAATGAAATAGTGTCGAATTTTTCTTCCTGCAGTCATATCAAACGTATTATTTTTATTCGTTCGTGCAGCTCAAAACGTTTTTGACAAAATTGATCGACAATCATCCAGCAACCATGGTTTTAGCAACCATTTGAATTCTAATGAGTTTCTGGCCAATGGAATCACTCTGGTCCATTTACTTGGCAGAGTTTCTATCTGGAATTAATAATTCAGGCCCTACAAACTGCAAAATCCATCAGAGGATTACGAAATTTTCATCGAATCAAAT
Organism: Diadegma fenestrale; assembly: GCA_037043255.1. Lineage (NCBI taxonomy): Eukaryota > Metazoa > Arthropoda > Insecta > Hymenoptera > Ichneumonidae > Diadegma > Diadegma fenestrale. The sequence goes on from CM073317.1 coordinate 15,442,447, forward strand.
AATTAATATAAAAAAATGAAATAGTGTCGAATTTTTCTTCCTGCAGTCATATCAATCGTATTATTTTTATTCGTTCGTTCAGATCAAAACGTTTTTGACAAAATTGATCGACAATCATCCAGCAACCATCGTTTTAGCAACCATTTGAATTCTAATGAGTTTCTGGCCAATGGAATCACTCTGGTCCATTCACTTGGCAGAGTTTCTATCTGGAATTAATAATTCAGGCCCTACAAACTGCAAAATCCATCAGAGGATTACGAAATTTTCATCGAATCAAATAATTAATTTTAAAAAATGAAATAGTGTCGAATTTTTCTTCCTGCAGCAATATCAAACGTATTATTTTTATTCGTTCGTGCAGCTTAAAACTTTTTTGACAAAATTCATCGACGTAAAGACGAATTCGACACGAAATGTTTCCGGCAAACTTATTTGTTCGCACTGTTGATATTCTCCGAGAAATCAGCAAAGGGGTGAAATTTTCACCTGGTCGAGATATACCTGTAGACATAAGAGAGACCGAGAGTAGTGAAAGGTCGTTGAGGATACGTCCTGATTTCGCAGCGACGCAGCAGACCAACTTGTGCCGGAATGAACCTTTTCATGCTTGCTTCGTTAAACCGTCCTGCGGGTAGAATTCGAACGATTCAGCAGACATTCTCTCTCTTTCTCTCTCTGTCTCGAACTATCTTTCCCTAAACCAGTGATCCGAGGGGTGAAACGAGAGTGTATAAGGGTCGGCCCAGGAGCGGAGAGGGTTAGGGAATCGTGGTCTAATTTCGAGGGCTTAAGCCACAGTTCTGGCTGCGTCTCTCCTGCTTCCTTTCTCGCTCGTTCCCTCTCTCCATCGGATGAATGTTGTATCGTCGCGCTTCTCCTCTCTCAATCTCCTCTACACCTCCTCCTTTTCACTTACATACACCAACACACACGCACGTATATACATAAACTTGCCCCTTCATCCATTCACTCGGGGATCAAATTAATTCCCCGTCACGCGCTTAATCCATAACGAAACGAGTAAAATGAAGCTGAACGAAAATTCTCATCTGTGGTTATAAATGTACATATACATACGAATATGCATACGTTGTTTTATACATTACGAACTCGAATACGTGCCGGGATTGAGGTTTTTTTACTTTCAAATTCGGAAGCCTCTGTTTTTCTCGTTTTTCGCTCGGTTTTCTTGCGTCGCGTATATTTTTCGCTTAGATCGAAAGAATTTAGCGTTTCCGAAACACTCTCGAGAGCTTCATCATTTCAAACTCAATTACGCCACGAAAATTACGTGTGTCATTTTTACTTTCTCGTTTAATAAGCTCCGTCCTCGCTCTGCGCTTCGCTCTTTTGTTCGCACTGACCCATGCAGTCCAGCGCGTGTAACGACCCTGTGCAGCGAGCAAAAGAGACGCGTGACGTGCCCAAGAGCTACCTGCGGAGCAATAATGTTATGCCATGCTCGCATATACACGATTGCAGTTTGGATTCCGATGCCTCTGTGTATACGAACGAACATGTTAATTCATTCGATTTTCACCGTAAACCTCATCGATGAATTCACATTTATTTATTCCGGCCATCATTCCTGTAATTTGCCATGAAAATAGACCTCGTTATAATTTATCGACGTTTATTTGCCGTTCAAGCTTTTGTGTCCAGCCCAATATGCGCGAACCCTTGCAATATCCAATCTCTGTAATGATTTATGTCGCTCGTTTGCTTCACGGTTTCCTTGCGTTTCGCTCCATTCACCAATTCATGCAAATCACATTTGTCATTTGTCATTATGTTTGTTGTATCATTCGTGGGCTAATTGAGTTCCCTCTAGTGTTTTTGTCACTTTCTCTCGATCGAGTCGTTAAAATGGTTATTGGTCGATAAATCATCGATAATTGTCAACTTTTGTTGTTAAAAACAACACAAATGCTCTTTCGGGAATTTCTTTGAGTTTCATCGTCGACGCAGACGTACGCGATCTTTACACGAGCTTAGAGATTTCCTGTCGTCTGTCATGTTGTCTTGGGCTCGGAGAATTTCTCCAGGGAGATTAATTATTTCGCATGCGTGAGCCAAGAAAGTGTTGCAAGTGGAAACAAACGATAAAGAGAGAAATTGAGAGAGAACGCGAGAGAGTGATAAAGCGAAACTGTAAAACCGACGTATGTCGACTTTCCGTGCATTAAGCTGGTGTGCACGTTGTGTCTTGAAACCACAATAGAGACTCGGCGGATTTGATGGGTGTGTTCCCAAAGTATACAATGCACGTATGAAACGTCTACTACGACTGGTGCGATAGTAGCGATTTCCAAGGGAAACATGACAGCGACAGCCTCGAGTTTACACGTCATGGACCAAGAACAAAGCTGGATTCCTCACTCCCTGTTTCTAACAAACACGGGCGCGTCGTCTCGGGGTATCTCGCACCGAATTACATCGATTCCTAGCCCAGCAAGTTCCCAGCAAACCATCAAACTTATCCAAAAAAAACGCTCGACGTTGTTCTGCAATTTTGATTACAAGGCTGAGGAAGTTTTTTTCAAAAGTCCGCGTGTAACATGAAATTTCGCCTCCACTCGCGGATGAATGAACAAGGGAGAGGGCCAACGACGTAGCTACGTGCACATTATTGCAGCGCGGAGAACAGAGAACGGCGGGGGTAGCGAAATGAGATCGCTCGCGAGAAATCCAAGGAGGCGTTAAATGAAAATCAACGCTGATTGCAAAAGCACGTAGACAGAGAATATTATGCGCAATTCTCGCCCAAAGATTACGTCAAAATACCAACACAAAAGCAATTTTTATTACGGACGTTGAATTTTAATTCACACGCTCATTTGTCATTCATGTTTCGATCTAGATTCATGACTCTACTTCGCAGTCAAATTCCTGAGATGCAATTTTAATCAATTTACTGAATTATCACCCTTTGACCTTACCATCGAATTTATTGTCTGTTTTTGGTCCTTTGCTGGATCCTCAACGCAATGGACCATTCGGACTTGGCTTTTGGCATGTTTTTTTCTTATTCTTGCTCAATAAAATAAATCGTTGCTTCTGTCCAAAAGAAATTCGACGACTGCAAGGCCATTCCATTTTATCGCGTTACAACTTTTCGCGTGTGTGAGGTTAATACATAAAAAAAAAACGACCATGTTTCTTGGCTTAATGGAACGGAGTCACGTCGTTTATTACGAGAAATTTGATATATTTTTACCACGTTCATCGCGGTTTCACGTTCAGCCAGAAAGACGAGCGAGAGCGGGCGTAGACGACTTGATGACGACGTCGCTCACGTAATTCGATTTCCGTGTTGCGACGATTGTTCGACCCACGCGAATATCAGGACGCGCATCTTCGTGCTTGTATCTCGCACCAGTCGTAAAACATCCATCCGCTTTCTCTCGCTCCCTTTCTCGGTTTTTGTCTCCACGACGACAAAACTCACTCGTCAAGACTATAAACATGTTTATCTGCATAATAAACAACGGATTAGTGGACCTCGATCTTTCCTTGACTTTGTTATAAATTGTGCTGTACAAAAAAAACGGTTGACCGAAATTTTTACCAAAATTTTGCTTGATTTTGACAAAATCCCACCAATTTTTTTGCTTTTTTCCTTTATTCCTTCACGGGAATCACGATAACGATGAGGAAGGAAAAAAATTGCGAAATTTTGGACGAAAATATCAAATTATTGTGCGTTCGCGATTCCTTCAAGGAAAATAACGAGTCAATGTTGTAAAATCATTGAAATTCTGATTTTTCTGTTGTAAAACAAGGAAATCAGGTGCTCAGTTTATCAACGTCCGATTAAATGGTACTTGAAGTTTTCCCAGCGAAATTTCATTTCAAATTTTCTACATAAACCTCCGTATTATGTTTTACATTGTACACAAGCACACATAAGTATGCAGATGAGATTTACTTAGTCGTTGATTGGCCATCATCGTGTACGAGGCTCGCGTACAAGGGTCTTACAAATTGCTGTGAAATTTTCAATGCGTGTTCGTGATCGTAGTTTCATTCATTAGGCTCGGATAAATTTAATCGAAAATGTGTGTGCCTATGCAAATGAAGCTTTTGTTCAGGGAATGCGTCATAGTTTAAACCTAAATGGGCAAACTATCTGCCCAGCTCATCATCTATCTCATCGACCAAAATTGCCCCTTAATACTCGTGCAATATCGGGGCTTAATTAGACAGGAACATTCATTAATATCACCTAAAATTAAATCTTCGTCGTGCCCTATTAATTCGCTCGTATATTCGTTTATTTTTAATTGACATCATTTCTAAACGATGCAATGATTCGATCAGCTCGAATTGGACTATTTTTCGATTTTTCTCCTCAGAATAACGATCAATCGCAAAATTATTTTATTTCTAAGATTCGTTAATATTTAATTTTCAATTTTTAACTTTTTCCATCTAAATGCGTGCAAATTGAGTTGCGTTTCGTTTACGAGTTGCAAAATGTGCAAAACGAGATTTCAATTTACGAGCGTTTAGACGAGGAAAATAAAAAATGGAAAATTAATTAACTCGAAATTCTAAACGTCAGAAAAATTGAATGAATGGAAATGACCGAATTGTTTTTGTTTGAATTAATTTGAAATTGAATAAAAATTTGATGGAAAATTTGCGTTTTTATGAAATTGCAGAATATGCCTAACGAAAACGCACCGATTTGCGGCTGCGGCATAGCTCTCGAGACCCCGAAATCTCGGAACGGCTCTGGGCCAGGCTCGACGACATTATCGACGAGAAATCTGACGATTCTCATACCCAAGTCTTCGTCGAAGAATCGTGGCGACGGGCGCAGCTCAAAGAGGCAACAACATCAAGATAATCACGTTAGGCATCAAGGCCCGAAAACTAGGGCGCCCGATAGCGGCAGCACAAGCTCCGTTGCTGAACAGATGAATGGACATTCTCATCATACGAGTAACAATGGTAACCAACAAGAAAAGAGACTCAACGCATCCAGAAGAACAAGAAGCGCAGAGAGATCGGATTCCCATTATACCTACATCGGTGAGTCTAACGTCACTCTGTGAATCAACCCTGAATCCTTATTTTTTTCACCTTTTCCGGTGACCTTGGCCCATAAATGGACCCAAATTTTGAAAAATCCACATCTCCGGTAAAATTCGACAAAAAACGTTCAACTTGGGCTCATTCTTTTCGTTTTTTCATGCGGAATCACGCGAGCCTGGGGCGATTTATCTTAAAGTGAAAAAATTTGTTTAAAATTGTTCCATAGTCTTGACCTTGAAAAGAAAAACTGCTGCGCCGTTTCTTTCATTTTTATCTTTATTTTTCGTCGCTGTATCGAACGCTCACCCCCTCGTGGGTCATATACGAGCCCATCCCATCAATTTTACCCGCTTTCACTGTCCTTGCGACACTCTCCAGAGTGTTGTCGAGCGGTGACTCTTTCGGGGCGGGTCCGTATACGATCGCGAGCTAAGAAAACCTGCCCGTCGCTATATATCGCTTGATTAATTGATTTCCACCGATGATTTTGCACACAAACGTTTTTCTTCGATCCTTGTCAACGTAATTTGGTCTTGACCTCGAAAAATTATGTCTGAATGAACTTTTTGAAATACTTTTGGATTGCTGGGGAAAAAGTTATTTACGACAAATGCCAGAGAACGAAACACAAAGTTTTTCAGCATAAAAAAACTATTTCGCATCCTTTTTATTTTCTTCCTTCCAAGAAAATAGAAATAAAAAGCTTTTCGCTGAAAACATGCAAGCATTCGCGCAATATTCTCACGTTTCCTGTTAACGTTCAACAGACTCGGGCTCGAGTATAATGGGCGGTGGTTTACGGGAGAATACGATACCAGAAGCTTTGTACGCGACGATAAACGAGACGTCACCGAGTTCGTTGCCGATCGTAAACGACGAGACTTTGTCGATCAGCAATCAGACCAACACGGCGAATCGTGGTTCACAGCTTGTTTATGCGGTTCCGTCTATGACGTCGCCACCGCCGACCTACGACGTCGCAGTAGCCAAAACTTGTCAGGTAAGACATAATTTTCTCACTTCAGAGACTTTTCGACCTTCCCAATAAGTCCCTGTCGAAATTTTGAGCCATTCTGTAGCTCGTTCAAAGTCGGACTGTACGGACCTCGCTGCATTACGTTTTTTTATCCCTCATCAAGGGAATTAGATATTATACAAAGCAAAGGGAAGATTCTCCAAAACTTTGCCTCTCACCTGGACGACCTCGAAGCGCCTACCTCGGGGACCACAAAATCCACCAACCGACTAGTGTTTTACCACGAGCACTTCCGTCTTTTATTTTTTATTACCCAGTCCCTTCTCCCGCGGCGCTTTTCTCTTTCAGAAACGCCTATTTGCATCTCATTTCTCCATGCTACTAAAGTCACCACAAATATAGTCATATAAAGGGATTACATCGGGCACTGCAAGCTGAAGGACGTAAAGTATTCCACTTTACGCGTTAAATTACCTGTGGCCTCCCTTTTCCTTTTCAACGTGTCGATTGTACCCCGAAAGGAAACGACGCTTCTACTTGTCGTCTATTTTTTTAAATGAAGAAAATGTAGTCGCTTCGCTATATCAAAAAGAACAAGAGAAATGACGAAAAAAAAACTACACAGACGAGAAATTCTATTCCATTACTTTTCTCGCTTTCTTCCTCGAATTTCCTTTTTTATCGTACACTCAGGGATTCGAAGCTTCGTCCAGAGTAAACGTCAACACCTGCTTCCCCAAGTTTCTCCCTCCAACACGTTTTATTCGGACCTTGAAAACTTTAAAGACGTTTTTGTTTTCTGACACTCGTCACCAAAAAAATGTTAATTCAATTTCGAATGTTTAAAGGCTCGCCACGTTGCGTGTATCGGTCCGAACGACGCATGAAAATTCAGGAAATTAGTTTGAACCTTCCGGAATGAGAATATCGTGCCAAAAAAATTGTATAAAATTTTTTAAATGGCCGAAAAAATTCTGCAAGGAGGCAATGCGAGAAAAACGAAATTCCAGCACCTCAAAAAATCGTTGAAGCGAAAGTCAAGCGTCTCGGGCGTCACTAACTTTTAGTAATTCTAGTTCAAAGTTGCGAAATTAGACGAAAGTGAAGTTTAAAAAAATTGGAACGTTGCGATGCTTTTTTCAGAGTTTTCGCGTTTTTCTGTTTTGTTTAATTTACACGAAGAAATTCTGAATCGTTCAATATTTGTCTTTGTATTCCGAGAGTTTGTATATACAGAGTACGTTTGTAGAATGTGTGTAAACACCTCTTTGTTATCATCGATCCGCAAGAAGGTTTGCTCACGCTGTTTGAACTGGCTTTGTCCGAGGCTCGTTTGTCTCGTGTAATTCTCTTTTCCGTTGGGATGAGGTTAACCGGGTTGTTGTCCCCTCAGAATTGTTCGCATCACACTTTCCTCCTGCCCTCCTTATATGCGCGCTTATTTCCTCCGATTCGTCTTGAACGCTAAATGAGCCTGGGCCTGCTTTTCGTTTTGTTTTGTTTCCTCCGAGGTAAAAGCTCAGGGTTTGTCGGCTCGTCGAGCGGGTATGTGACAAAAATAAAAAAATCACTTGGAATTACACGCGACTCGATACCAAAGGGAAAATCTGACACCAAAATGATATTTTTTTCGAAATTAATGTTTCGAAAGTCGACGTCAATTTAGGCTGGAACTTTTGGCCAAATCTGTAACTCCCCCATTAATTATTGCCGAGGATTTTGGTTAAAAGGTCAAATTAATGAGAACAGTACCAGATAAAAGAATAAAAAATGGCTCAAAGTTTTCGTTCTCGGAGCAAACAGCCATCGGAGTAACGAAGGAAGGAGAAAGAGGTCGAGAAAAGCAGAGGCGCAGGTATAACTTTTGAACTTGGCCCATTAACTTGAAAAATCCGGGGTGCTTAGGCTCGAGGAAAGATCGAGGAGCTACCAAACGAGAGAGTGACTCAAACTTTTGCTCTTATTTTTTGCTGCCATGTATACACGTGCATATTGAGCTTTTCTCAGATTATGAGAGAAACACGATTCTATGGGCCAAGAGGATGAGAAATTTACGTTTCATTTCCAACATCGCGGATTATACACGAGCCAAGAGCGAGAGAGAGAGCTCGAGGCTGCTCGTTTTGTCCTTCTCTTTGAATCTCCAGCTTTCCCGCCAACATATACATGTATATCCGGTGGGACGATAATATAATAGGAGCGATGCAGAAACGCAAGGCTCTTCTTCCCTTTCTCGTTGCATCTGAGGAGCCCCAACCACGGAAATGGCTGGCTTTTCGCTAGCCTTGCAATATAATCGCGGTCATTTCCATTCATGAAGAGACACTCCACGCAGCCTCTCCAACATATAACCCTGTCGTTTTATTTGATTTACGACTTTCCCCGTTTTCTTAATCGTTTTCCATTGTTACCATAGCCCAGAGAAATTCTCCTCGGTCCAATATAACCAACGACCTAAAATTAACGCCGCGAGATAGACGCGAAAATGGCAAAATACACGAGACACGCGAGAGGGCTTCGTAGATTATTTTATCGAATTCACTTTGAGCCCATAATGAAACAAAAACTGGAAATTTTGTCACCAAAAACGCAGCTAAAAAGCAGTAAATCGCGATTCAAGGTTCAATTTATTTTTTTAATTTTACAGGGTCCCTGAGACCCAAACACATTTTAGTTATTTAAAACCAAAAAATAATTGACTTCGCGTCGTACTCATGAACCGCGACTGCTGACAGTAGTGCAAGTCAACGATGGTCAGACACTCGAAACGCGACGGTCAACATTAACAAAACATTGAAATTGTCATTTGGAGGCCACCGCCAACGTTTTGAACTGTAAAGTTTGAAATGAGTCTCAAAATGGCTGAAAAAAACAAGGAGGCTGCATGTGCAATCGTGGATAGATTTTTGGTTCTTGGTCGTTTGTATCTGCACACACTACGGAGCTCCGACGACGAGAGACAAAAAGAGAGTTGATGCGTTTATTGGATAAGCGTCACGGTGATGCGCGGATCTTTTATCTCTTTTTCGCGGGCAATCGTCTTTGTCGCTTTTCTCCTGTGGACTCTCGATCGCAGCCAAATTGAATTTACTCTTTCTACTTTTATGGGAGCGCATTTTTTTTCTCCGGTGAGGCTAGTTTTTTTTTTCCAAGTATCCTTGAGACGGTGGGTCTCTGTCTCCGTCCGGCTCGTTCACTGCTGGCTGCTGCCTTCGCCTTTTTTCTTCTCTGTTTTCTATTGGCTTGCTGCTGGCTCCTACCGATTTCCTATATTTGTTCGACGAACTGGAAGCTCGCGTTCGGCACAGATGAGGACGAGGTCCTTAGGACCGAGTCTGCTCCTCAACCCATCCCCCCAATATCCCATTTGCCCCGATTATTATTCAGGAGAGAATAAAAAAACGAACCGTTGAAAATAAAAGAGAGTAGAGGATCGAAAAACAAAGGAATGTAAATGAATTCCGACGGTTATCAATGGACAGAAATATTCCATTCGAATCCAAGAGAAAAAAACTCCCGGTGAGTCTTTTTTTTGTGTTTTTCCTTGTGACATCCGATTAATCAAGTGATGAGGAGAGTAATCGATTTTTTTTAGCTGAATAAGCCCGTGGCGGAATTAGTCCGAACCGCGTGTGTGTCGGACAGTAGACTATGACGAAAATTCAGTTACCTCGACATAAAAAAGCAACGCACGTGTCTGTATCCCGAGCTCGGGTTCAAGATTATTGTGGGACGAAATAAAATCGTGGATTTTCGACACCTTTCGTTTCATCCAAAATTAAAACGAGACTGGGGAGTTTTTAATTGCAAATTTCTCGAATTTTCACCAAAACGCATATCGCCTGGCGATGCGAACTAATTTTTGGAAAATCCAGTTTTTATTTCGATAAACATTCAATTTTTAACCAGCGTACTAATGAAATTCCACAAATTACCACAAAATTTCGTAAATTACTCAAAAACGACGAATTCAATGGTTTTGGCGAGGTGCGAGTGAAAAATATTTGATTTTATTGATTTGTTCTAACAAACGAGAAACAATTTTCAGTTTACAACTAAAAGAGAAAAAAATGCAAAATGCACATTTGAATTCAGTAAAAATGCGAGTTACGACCATTTTTTCGCCGCTCCAGTGTGGCTGATTTTAATTTTTACACAACCGTCGAGATTTTCGACGATAAAAAATGCAGCTTGCAGTAGAAGAACGTTTTTTTTTATCGGTACCAAAGTTCGGAATGTCAAATCGACTGAATGATGCAAATTTTCCCGATTATTTGATAATACCGAAAAATGTTGTCCGATATTTGACAGTCGGGATTACCGCCAACCTACGACGAGTATCTTCGCTTCAAGCTCGCGATGTTGTCACGTTCTCGTACACCGCCACCGCCATGGTCGGATTCGACGTGTCCAAGGATCCAACCGAATCGTCTTGAACATATAACGAGTCAACTTGAACTACGAGAGTACCTGGCACAGGCGGCGCTTGATCAAACCTCCTACAATTCTCTGGCGCAACACCAACAGCATCAATCTGTCCCCCGAGATTCGGCCAATCTGTCAAATCATCAACAGCAAGCACGGTTATCCCAGCAAGCGTTGAGGCTACAAACTGCCGCTGTTAGACAGCAACGAGCTCGTGGAATGCCTCCCAGGTGAGTCGCCTCAAGTTTTCGCAAGAGATTCGCCTCTGGTTTCACTTCCCGAGGCTCCAAAGCCAAATTCAATTTTCTAGCAATCATTATTTAATGATTAAACAGCAACCATGGCAATTTTCGTGAAAAGATTCAAATTTTTTCATTTTTCGAGAAAAAAAAACTTTTTTCGGAAATTGAATTTTTTTTAATCAACAATCATTAACAATTTCGTCCCATACGTGATGAGACTTAATTGGGACGCTTAATAAAATGATGGTGAATTTTTCAACGAAGCGTGCGATGGCAATTCTCATTTTTAATGTTAATTAATACTGTGTAATCCAGTGGGATGATAATGAATTCATACGAAAATGATAAATTACCTTATTTTCCTTCGATAATGAATATTCCACTTGATTATTGCGGACGTGCATAGAAATTGCTGTGCATGCAACTCATTCGTCTTTATTCAGTCGCCAGTGCAGAAAAATTGCATCCAAAATATGAAAAATTGAATTTGTCGATCGATTCGTTGAATCTTTTCATTAGAAGTTGTAAAAAAACTCACGTTCTCGCAATACGAAGATAAAGTTTTGCATCCAGTGAACGTCCTCGACAAATTGAAGCACCAGTTGCTGATAATTGTTCCGAATAATTACTCCAACGACCTCGGAAAGTAATTACAAATTACTTTCCCAGCTTCTTTCCTAATTTGTCGCTTTCTCTGGAGTTACTTTCCAACGAATAATTTACTATTGTCGCATACGTTTGGCGTTTGTTACTAACCGACCTCGTTCCTAACACGCGATCTTCCGCCTTGGATGTCAGCTGTCTCCTCCCTCATCCTCCTTTACCTTGACACTAGAATTCTCCGGAGAATTAACCGAACCTAATCTCGCATCTTATAGCACGATTCTCAGCATCCCCGAATTATTTCCTTGCACAGAATTTCACGCGAGACACCAAATTCAAATGAATTTATTATGCTTCAGTTTATTTGCTGTTAATGCAAATTTTTTCACATTTTTTATCCGTCTAGATTTCGAGAAATTCACGTAAACTTTGAGAAATGGTTGGACGAAAAATCTGGACAAATTTGTACCGTCATTTATAATGCTAAAAAATATATTCACAAAATTTTATTAACGAAATCAAAATAATCAGAATTAGATCGAATTTCGTCCAATTTTTTACCACGTGGTCATCGAATAATTGAACGTTTAGTCGAATTTCGTATGCACGAGATTTGTGCCTGTATTTTATGTAGAACTTTAGGGGGTGGAAAAATTTGAAAAAATTTGTATTGTTACATATTTTTTCAATCTTTGTACCAAACTTTATGAAAATTCTCAACTTTTTGACATTTTTGGGGTTTTTAACGTGATTTGGCATGGCAGAAATGGGAGAAAAGTTTTGCTGGAAAAATGAATTTTGTTTCAAGAGATGTTCTCGACTCGAAAACGTCGAGAGATTCTCAAGAGATTAATTGAGTCGATTTTCCAGCCGAGTAGTTTCTGAATAACTCGATGAAAAAAATGGCAACTCTTATTGCTCGGTGACAATTGAAAATCATTGACATAAGCAGCAACGCTCGCTGCAAGTTTGAGTAATTGCTGTAGGATTTGCAGTGAAGCGTATAATAAGCTCGTTGCTGTTCGAAGTGGAAATCTGAGTTTGAATTTTCTTAACGAAACAGATCGCAGAGCGAGAGCCGTGCCAATCAGCAGCGCATCGCAACAATGTACGAGGACGCAGCTTTCTGCATGGAAACGACAGCGATTGCGTCGGCGTTTGAGCACGGCGTTGCGTTTTGCAGTCTCATGTAAGAAATCCCAAGCCCCAAACGAAAACACGAGCCTCGCACGGCCTATTGAAGAAAAAAAAAATGCAACAACGCCAAAGCAACAAAGAAAAATCGCGTAAAAGGGAGAAACAAAAAACGAAGATCGAAAAATAATGTTGCAACGCTGCTTCGGGCGCAGACGTCAAGTTTTTTGCGCGCGTCACACTGCTCGATCATTCGGTTTATTCGTATTTTTATTATTATTACTGCGAGAGCCATTTCACAAACTCGTGAAATGACTATTATTGCAAAAGCTTCAGTCCCGATTAAATGTTGCATTTAAATCGAGGCGAGGCTCTACTTAATTCATTTTACACCGCAAAACGCTTACTCTGTTCATCGACATTGCATCGATGCTGGAAAACTAAACAAAACTAAGAAAAAACGTAGAAATTAAAAAAAAAAAAAGTCTAAAAAAAATTGCGTCCTGGCTGGTCCAGGGTTCGCAAAATGCTGCTACTTTTTTTCACCTCGGGCCGAGAACTTTTCAGGCCCTCATTATCACAACTAGCCACACGATCATTATTTTTTTCCACGTTATTTATTCATTTATTTATTGCTGTTATTATTATTATTATTGTCGTTAAAATAATCGTATTTTCTACTTGCTATTCGATCAAAGAAATTAATTCCATCGCTTCTCGCTCGCGACACACGATCGTATCCAGTTTTCATCGCACCCCATTGCGGAGGGTAAGGAGAAAGAGCTAAAAAATTGATTAACCGATCGCGTCGCTGTTTGCACAGCTCTGAAAAGATCGAAAATTGTTGTGACCAGAATTTCTCACTCGAAAATACAAAGACAAAAAAAATGTCTCATTTTAATCGAAACTGAAAAACATTATTGGAATTATCGAAGGTGTGAAAAAATAACGAGTTATGGGCGGACTTGCATATATTCACCACATTGGTCAGGCTACAAATGTCGAAAAACGTGTCCACGATAACATCGCCATACATGCCGAACGCGCATTCGTCTTAAAATGATAAAAAAAAATAACGAAAAAGAAATTAAGCAAAAAAAACAATGAAAATGAAATATAAAAAATTGGTAAAAGTCGAATCGTACTCGAGGTATTTGATATATAGAGATTTACACGTGTAAGGGCAAAAGTGTTTTAGAAAATCGTTAATTAATGATCGAAATTAATTTATATATACACATAGGTATAAATGAAGAAAACAAAAATATATATATATATTAAATTTAAAGAAAAGAAAAAAAACGTCTTGATTTTATTATAGGGGCAGTCCTAACGCATACAAAACTGAAAAGTCATTTTATTATAGATCGTAAGATCGATGTGTTGAAAAAAACGAGCAAAAAAAAATTGAATTTGAAATAAATAAAAAAAACGAGTGTCTAAAAAAAAGCGTGGGCTTTAAAATTCAAAGGACAAGATGAATATTCAAAATGAAACATAAAGAAACAACAACAAAAAGACAAAAAATAAACAAAAGTAAACAAATAAGAGTAAAATAACGAGCAAGTGAGACGGAGAAAATGAAAAGTCTGGTGTAACGTTTTTACTCACAAAACGCTCTCGTCATTCAGCCTTTGAGCACACCTTGCGTTATTGGCTTCTTTATCGCGGACCACCACCCGATCGGAACGCTCTTCACAATCTCCGAAAGGAAGAGACAAAAACACAAACAAACGGAAAAGTAAAACAATTAAATAAACGCATTCATAAAATCGTGTCCATTCCTTCAGCTTTAGAGATTCAATGTCATAGTTGTCTAAACGCACACAATGAAAAAAAGGAATAAGAAAAAAAAATGATTCGTCGATAAAGCGACGGGGCGCGAGGCAAGAGGCTGGAAACGAGAAAATTTCGATCTTTAGAGGTGAAACGAAATTTTTTTCATTCCGTTGTTGCGGATCCAACTCCGGGACGGAATAATCCATCATCGGACTCGTTGACATGAGAAAGTTAACAAATATTAATACAACAAATTTATGTCTTTTTGTATATGCAGCTATATTTACGTATATACATGTATATTATGTATTATACATATTTATACATGGATATATGTATTTACATATAGATATACCCCAATAATAGGACTGCCAAGAGCGAGAAAGTTCTAAAACTATTTAATTCCACGTATTATCGAGGTTGAATAACAAATTACGAGTTTCAAGGTCTGACTGTGTAATAACTGCGAATGCAGTTTATATATGCACATGTATATATATGTATCGTTCGTTCTCACTGTCCGAGATGCAAGTTACTTTGTTACTTTCGTTGCCTCCATGTAGAACAACTGACACAAACAAATAAGAGGCACTAACACAGCGTCTAAGTTTATTCGAAACTCATTTAAAATATTGTATCACAGATACGAATTACCAGCAGCAGCAGCAAGCACGTGACCTGAAATTTTAACGACCATCTGTCGAGGAGAAGGACGAACCAATCCTGTAGGGTGTTTCAAGGGACGGACAGTGTCGAACATTTTCTGGCTCCTTCAAGTTCTGTCAGTTTCTGAGCTTTTTTCCAGTCTCGAAGAAGAAGAGACAGAAAATTTCAAAATTCTAATCGATTTCGAAAAAAAATTGATCCATTTTTCAAGTTTTTAAAGCTTCAATTTTTTATTGAGGAATCAAAAAGACGGTTTTTAGTTTCGGAAGGAGCATCTCGATGGCCAGAACACTTTGAAGATGCATGTCCTTCTTTTTTAACGCCCTGATATTCAGCCAATGATACTTAACGTGTTATTATTACTACGATTATTGATAACGATATTATTAATAAATTAATACCGATATTAATCTTATAGATGATTTAAAATAAGTGGATAAAAGCGTAAAGGATCGAAGAAGGATATTGTTGACGAGAGGGCGATGTTGGTAACTCGTTCAGATATCCAAATGTCAATTCAACGAGAGCGATTACTTTTTTCGAGACTGACGCATCACAAATTCATCGATTCGATTATAAGAACCGATGCATATGACTTTTCGAGAGTTTTGTAAAGATGCTAGAGGCTGGGGATTCGCGATGGTCAAATGGTGCAAGCGACGAAACTTGTATTTTTGTATGGATCACATTTTTGGTAGGACTCGGCTATCGAACGATGAATTGTAGATGTCAAGACGAAAGATTGCATTTAGTATCGCCTATTATTGCCAACAAAACAAACCATTTTTCTTAAAGGTGGAAATTTCAATGTTAAAAAAAAAAAAACCGAAAAGTACATCATTGAGTTTGCGAAATGTCAAAATCAGCATTCGACTCCAAATTTAGTCCACTAAATCCTTCAGAAAGTAAATTTTCCTCATTTCCAGAGCCTTTTTTTCTCCAAGTGCCAAACAAATTGACGACCTTCTGCTAGTCCAAAGATTCGAACTAAAAACCTGGAAATTCGAGACCCTGAAAATTCTGGTTAAATACATCTCGATGTTTTTCGTTCTCCGACCCGACGCTGATGACGTATTGACTGCTCAAAAAGTAAAGTCACGAACTTGTCAGGCCGACGATTTTCGTCATCGAAGGAGCCGGTCGGCTTTGGCATTGACGTGTCATCAGCAGCGCAGTTGATTCGAGAGAAAAATGAATAAAGATTGTCCTCCAGAATTTCGCAAGCTAACCACATTCCCGACTCAGAGGCGTCTGTTGAGTTGTGCTGCACACTCCAGTGTATTTCCACCTCTTAAGAGCGATAAAAATTATTACACGGATTATACTAAAAGTATATCGATTAAAAATAACATATTCATGTATATTACGAAATTATAAATAACGATTATATTATAAACTGTCTGTTGTGTAAATTCATGGATGTTTAGAGGACCAAGAAATCTAATAAAAATGATGACTACAAACAAATATTCGATTCCTCAATTTTCATCAGTTCGAATCGCGAAAAACTTCCCCGTACAGATGCGGAAAAGCAGAATTTTTTTTCATTCCGAGCTTTTGACCATCTGTAGGTAAATTTATCTCAAATTTTCTTCATTACCGACCGAAGGTATTGGCTGTCAATATTATCTGCTGAAAATAAGCCACTCTAGCCTGCAAATTTCTATTTTATCGATACTAAAGTGACGACGGTTTTTATCCAACTGGCAAATTGAACTGCAAGGCCGAATGATGGCAGCACTGGGCACGCGGTGGATCCATTTCAGAGATTGGCATCGATCCCTAACGCCTCTCATTTTAATTAAACTACTCGACGATTGCGATGTACTCTGATTGCAATTTCTCGAGAGATATGTTATTATAGCTAACGCGTGCATTATGCTTCATTAGCACAGAAGTTGGATGTAGTCTCACGTATAGAGTGTGGATAACGATGAATGAAACATGTCACGCCCTTCCAAGGGGCGTAGCTGTACATGGCGAACGTGTCCAGCAATATCTAAAAGTTTCAGTCCAGATATAATTCTCACGAGGTTTACTAATTCAATTTAAATATCCTCCGCGCATGTTCCCAGGGTTAGCACAATCGTTTTGTTGGCTCGGTCGCAGGCTTAGTCGATACAGATCTTTGGAAGTTGACGATAGAGTCACAGATCGAGATTGCAAAACGTTTTTCATGCTAATGATCATGTTTCTCGCACGAAAATCACTGGCGGACAGTTGACGACGCATCTGCAAAAGGACATTCTTCACCAGTGTAGAATAGAAAGATTATTCATTATATATAGAAGAGAACACTGGTCATCATCAAGAGCAAGGACATCCAGGGCAGGAATTAGATGAGGATGAAGGGGATACAAACAAAAAAAAATGCCAAGAATGGATGGAAATGAACATTTTTCGTGGGAGCGGGACATGCACCTGGGTACCGCGGTAGTAGGGAAGACTTGATGAAGTCTGCCCGAAGCCGTCATCCAATGGAGGGGAAGACTCTCACCTGGTTGGGCTTCGGGGTCTCAAGCGATGGAGAGGGGGTGCCCGCCTTCCCGTTTACCCTACCACTGGGCTCGGTCGCCCCGTGCATCAGCTCCGGCAAAGAACGTCCCGACATACGGGGAAGAAAGAGATGTAACGGAATAAGGGCAAAGGCACTGCGAGGGGGACGTACCACGCGAGCATAGCAGAGGGTCGAGGCAACAGGAGGGAGACATGTTGGCGAACACGGGGAAAAAGATCGCTCTGGACGTGGCAAAGTGTTTGAGTGAGATGGTGAACGAGGAGAGTGAGGGCGTTCCAAAAAGTAGTCTCTTGTTGCGGCCACCAGATGTCACCGACTCCGGGACCCGGTGATGCTCCATGGGTGGAACCTTCACAATCCCCGCCTTTGTAACGCCCATTGCCGGCCCTCTGGTATCTCGTAGGTGCAGACGAGCCTCGACAACCAAGTGGACAGCCTGGCTAGCGGCCGAGACATCAGGTCCGTGGAGGCGTCTGGCTTCGTATAGTAACAACTACACACTGATCGGATTAACCGCGACTCGCGTAATTTCGAACGTTTAGTTTCGCGGATGCGATAAAGTCGAGATATTTGAAAAAAATTTCAATAACAAAAAAAAAACAGTGAGACGATGTTCCAATCGTAATTACTGGACGTTCCCAAAGCGAAAATTCAACGGGATCACGAAGCGGTATCTTCAAGGGCTCTTTTACGTCCACCGGTTATGCGAGTGAGAAAGCCCTACACGCGGCATTGTGTCCCTTCTTAAGAACCAAGTGAAGAACGAATCTTTCTTCTTCATCGGCGGGGCGCTTGGACTACCCGCGGTTTTATTGCCGTTCCTACAATGCGGAGTTTCCCAACAACGGCAAGAACTGAAAGTCTTCGTGACTGGACCTAAACAGAGCCGGTGAAGATGAAGGCTCCGGAGTGGAAATGAAATATTGATTCAATTTTTCAATTATAAACCGCAAGTTTATAGACGGTGAACTGATAGTGCGGTTTTCAGCGTGCGGTAGACACTACCTATTGAGGTTTTCCGAAAAGTTGGGAATTTGAGTGGAACAGTAACGGACGGACTTACTGATAAGTAAATAGATAAACTTAACGGTATCAATTGTTCACATTCTCGATAACTTGAACATTTGACAGTGACAGTGAATTATTTTCGAATAATGAGGCAAAGGTAAGAGCAGGAGGTGAAAAACGCTCGGGCTAAAGTGCTAAACGCTCATTAAGACGATCATTTGTTTATCATTTGATGACAAAGAAAGGTCAAGATGAAAACCCGATTGCGTGATCGTGGTCCGGCGTGCAACTTGAAAAACAGGTGAACAGTGCATTAGGATTAAAGAAGAAAAATAAGAGAAACGAAGAGAGGCGAAGGGTGGTTTGCGGGACTGAGAAAAAGGTTTTGCCGCGGCAAGTGGTCGCGGAATGAAGCTCGTGGAGCATCGTCGTGGCGTTCAACGTCTTAGTAACGAGCATCAGGACGGGCATGCGAGTGAGGATGATACAACGTGTGTAGATCGAAATGGAAGTGGCAGTGGGAAGAAAGATCGTGACGAGGATCGCGACACCCTTTCGGATTGCGATAGTGAAATGAGTGAGGTTCTTAGCGTGGGAAGCGAGCCTACACCTGCTACCGACGGCCTCGTCGTCGACCAGGAAGATGATTCACGCAGCGGCGAACATTACGAGAGCGATGCTGGGATTCGATCGGAAACAAGAGGCACAGATTCGCGTGGCGGACGAGAAAAGACTCCGAGCAATGAGAGAACGAGTGGAGCAAGGTCAACACCTTCGCCTAAATCTCCATCGCCGTCGCCTTCCAGTTCGGCAAGTTGCGATCCGCCCCAAAGTCCAGCTAGTAATTATTGCACGACACCACCGCAACGTCAGGCATCACCCGCTTCGCCGGGAGCGTCTTCAGTGCGATCTCCAGCTTCTTCGAGTGCAACGGCTTCGTCACCCGGTCGACCTGATGCTCATCCGGAAGCCATAGTCCCACGGTATCAATCGGCAAATATCAACGGTGGCATTCATCACAGTATCGGATCTTTAACTCACAATCATCACGACACCCCCAATCACCATCATCATCATCATCTATTGTCGAGCAACAGATTCGCGGCGGCTGCTTTGGTAACGACGTGTCGTGATTCCAACGAACTCAGTGAATATTCATCGGTGATAGGAAGTTCAACGTTACCAAGAATACCGCTCCACCATCCAATCGGTTTGACAACAGTCTCACACGGCACATCAGCCGTCGCCGATCTAATCGGCTATACCCAACAATCGATAGATCCTGGTAGATCGCTTCACGCGCGAGCGGCTCCAACTTTGA
Source organism: Diadegma fenestrale (assembly GCA_037043255.1). Classification (NCBI taxonomy): domain Eukaryota; kingdom Metazoa; phylum Arthropoda; class Insecta; order Hymenoptera; family Ichneumonidae; genus Diadegma; species Diadegma fenestrale. Next base: position 15,462,162 of record CM073317.1, read on the forward strand.
ACGTTCCTTTGGTCACGAGGCTGCCACTATCGCCACCCACGGCAATGACGGTCACGGGACTTCAGGCGACAGCACCGAGTACAGCTTTTCATCCTGTTGCGGTTGCAGCGGCGGCGGCAGCAGCTGCAGCAGCTGCCGCCGGTTGCCGAGATCCCCGAGAGTCAAATCCACTTCTCACCGGGCATTCGGCGCATTTTCAACATTCCGCACATGGAATAACCGCTGTCCAGCATTCTTTGCTCCAGCAACAAGCTTCCGTGGGTGCTTCGCAGGTCCAGCATGTCCCTCCAAGTGCTACGGTGCTTCATCATCATCAGCAGCCTCATCATCACCACGGCTCGCACAATTCTCGTCATAATCCTGCCGGCAATCAGTCAACCGGACATCACAGGTTGTCCGTTAGTAAACTCCTGCAACACACGAGCCATCAGGACTCTTCGAGCACCCGTGAATCCGGAAGTCCCGAATCGCCCGATCCTCGAGCCAGCGACGATCAACGTCACAGCCATCGGCATTCGGACCTTTCGCGGAATAATTCCTCACCAGCAAACAATCCCTCCGCTCTTTCCACAACCACCAACAGTCATCACAGAAACAACAACAATAACAGCTCCAACAATAACAATAACAACATGCAGCATCAAGCCAGCCTAAAGTTCAGTATAGACAACATTCTCAAAGCGGACTTTGGCCGACGAATCACCGATCCTATCTCGTTGAAAAAATCGCGTTCGAAAAAAGTTGGCCAACGGCCGATCGACCTGACAAAAGACTTTCGCGAAACCTCCTCCGAGGGCTCCGAACGTGGATCTGAAAGCTCCACAACAAATCTATCTCCCGGTGCAACCAGCACCGTTAATACGAGCTCTACGAGCGCTAACGTTGCTTCCGGTGTTACTACAACGGGAAGTACTACGACCACCGGTGCAACGACAGATCCTGCCAAACAGATGCTATGGCCAGCCTGGGTCTACTGCACCAGATACTCCGACAGGCCATCTTCGGGTGAGTCGACAAATTCTTTTCCCCTTCTTCATTCTTAATCAGCCATTCTCACGCGTCATTTCAATTATCATTACAAAAACCTCGATATCCCCAAGTGACTCAACTGTTTCCGATTACCCAATGCAAATAAGACACCACGAAATTATTACGACCGCTCAGGATCAACTCAAAGGTCACGGATTCCCCTCTGTGTACTGCAAATCTCTATCGAAGCAATAAACCCAAGAAATACGACCCCCTGAAGTAACGACCGCGTTAAAAGCTTATGCCATACAAAAATCAAATAGCGCCGGCTCAAAAGAGGCGAAGAAACTTCCAGATGCAAAATTATGTCGATTTTTTATTGAAAAATTGCGAATGACAAATAATATTTAATTAAAAAAAGCGAAAAGGATCGGCCAAAATGCATGTTTTTCGCTGAATCAGAAAAATATTGCAATATCTGTCTGATTATTAACTAAAAAAACAATTCGTCAAAATGAATATTCACAAATTGAAACGAGTCGCTCGGAGTCGTAAAACGTACCAAATGGGAGAACAAAATTCGAAACCGTACTTAATCGTTACGCAGCAGGGACATGAACGTTGAAAGAATTACCAATAATATAAAGTTGGTGGATCGTGGTAGCGTTGAAAGATCGTAGCGCTACCGCGGGCGGGTGTTGGTTAAGTTTACCGCGGCGGTGTTGACTTTCACGTCTTTCGCGCATTACCTGCACTTCTAATATAAAGCAGTGACGTGTACTACGATCACCGAGAAGATGTCTCGTCTTGGTGTACGAAAAAGATGCTCGTAAGATTAAAAGCAAAGATCCAAGAGAGCGCGCGAGCCCGACCAGTTTGACCGGAGAGTTCTCTGACAACGATCGCAAAACGAGCAGCTCTTTTCTCTCTTTCTTGCTCTTTCACTTGTTCTCGCATGTGCTGCTCGGCTTCGGAGCGACGCGACGACTCCTTTCCCGGTTGACAGTCAAAAATGTGTGTTCTCTTGGACGTGTTGAAATTGCAACTTGCCCTCATGCTCGACGCGTGTAATTATACTAATTGATTCCAAATAAAATCGGACCTACATATATATATTTCTGTGCAAACATATAAACGCACACGAAGCCGTACACTCGAGTATAAACAACATACAGACGCGTTAGTGAGTGTTTTTAATGCAATCTTAAGGGTCTCTTGGGTATTAATTATTACTTAACGATCCTGTAGACTCGGCAAATGCTTTTTTATACTCTTTACCCCAAGCGATTAAGCGGTAATCCGATTTCGCTGTGCATGTGCGAGGTCAAAGTCTTTTTACTGAGGAATAAACAAAAAACATCGATGATGATCGACTCGACTGACTGAAAAAACTTGAAACAAATAAATGGCAAAAGAAAAAATACAAATACTCGACGACGTGTCACTTGATAAATCACCCGGTGTTCCTCGCGACGAAAGCAACGACTGCCGACGATCAGGATCTCACCCGAGCCTCACACACACACACACACACACACATCTCCATATACCCGCATATTCTCTCTCATCGTGTATAGTCTCGCTCTTCGATTCAATGCCTCGCTACTTTCGCGGTGAAATAAAGAGACATTAATTTGCGCTCCGAGAGCTATATAATAGTTCGAGTACAAGTCGTCGACGACCACGGGAAAAACGACGATAGTCCAAGAGAAGCCGCGCTCACGAGCTTGGAAATCGCACCGCGAATCGTCTTCGTAATCGCCTTCGAGCACAGCTCTATACTATTTTCAATATCCATGGATATTTATTCCAGACATTCCATGCCAATGCATCGTATTTCCACATTGAAAACAAAATTTTGTCAAAAAACGTCGATATTTTGTTGAATACGGTCAACTCAATATTTTTTTTGATAATTTTCAAATTTTCCTTCTTTTAACAATATTTTTCTTTCCTAACGGAACTGCCAGCAAATTTTACGATTGAAATTACTAAAATTTACTTTTCGAACAGACTTTCCAGAATATTTTTTGCTGCAATGACTACATTTTTGTGATTTTTCAAAAAAATCGTTTAGTCCAACGTATCCAACAAAATATCGATCTTTTCCAACAAAATTTTATTCTCAGCGCAAGACGAAAATTATCGAAGACGAAATTATTATAAATTTTAACATATTTTTGCAACACATGCAAGTTTTTCACTTAAAACGCTCGATCTTGGCTCATTATTTTTGCTCGCATGGCACAGAATTACCCATGTCTGTGCTGCCCATGGAAAAGTCCCATGGAAAAGCCTATAAGGACATTTATGTACTTGTATATGTTGAAAATTGTGTGTGATGCTTCGCTCTGATGCCACAAACGCCGACAGCATCCCTCGGGATACAGCGATCGATCCCGTTAAGGGAACTTGACCATTACTTTGCACTTTTACTTCTGAAAAACTCGGAACGAAAATAAACGTTGCATAAATTTGTCCCGAAGAGAAAGTTGAGTGTGTTTGATACAGAATTGCTTGGAATCATCCCATGATTGTCTCGTACTTCGTCAATTTTTTTCCCCTCAAACTCACGAGTTTGTTAAAATCTTGAGAGTTTCCGGCGGCATAATTATGCAAATATTTACCAAGATTTCATCACCGAATGATGGAACGTCAAACAGATTAAAAAAAAAAAAAGAGTCGAAAAAATATTGATTCAGCAATAAATTTCAAACGCGTCTCGACGAACGAGCTCTCGTGCCGAAAATGATGCCAAAAGATTTGAACAGTTGTGAAAGATTTTTTTGGCAAGATAAATATTTTGAGACAGCAGGCAAACGAGAAACTCTTAACACAACGTCTGTACGGAACGAGGAAAGCCCACGCGCGTGCATTCCGTAATTATCTCCGTTTTGAGCAGCAAAATGAATGAAATGAGCGCAAGATGATCGGCGATGGCGAATCGGCCTCGTTTTTTTTTATAAGAAATACAAACGATACTTTATATTCGCTATTTTACATACGATCGTTACGAATGAAGCTTCGCACAGACCAATTTGAAAATGTTGTTTCCGCCTCGATTCTACCAGGTGTTGCATGCTCCGACAACATTTTTTTTGCCCCTGCTTGCGAAACTCGATTAATAGGAACGTTCGATCGCACCGGCAAACCTTTTCTCTCTTTTTTTAGTCACGCGAAATAATGAATACCCTTAGACAGACGAGTCTACTAAGAAATTACGTATTTCCGGAACTCCATCGTGTCAGACTTCCGATTACGTTTCGTTGGAGTAAAAGTCTCTATATACAGACTTTTGTATCTTGGAATTCAGTATTAATTGCAATCAACAACATTAGCGGAGGCAAAAAGGTGCAGCGGAAAATCCGAGTCAAGTTTTTGGAAAAACTGACCGCATTTTTCCAATTCATTTCGAAATTTTCGTAATTTTGACAATATTTTTGATTTCCAACGGAACAGTCAGCAAAATTTACGCTTGGAATGACGAAAATTGATGATCCTGAAGTTTGCATCGTTAAAATGCAACAAAATTCTTGTTTCTATTTGGTTTAATAATTATTTAAATTGAGAATTTAATTACGATGATAAAATGATCGATTTTTGCCACCCGAAAAAATAAGGGCTCGAAAAATTTGCATGACATTGAAAATTGAACGAATCGTCAATAAAATCAAACATTTTCCGTTGCATTCCAACGTTGCAAACTTCAGCATCATCGAAAATTGACTTTTCGGAGAGACTTTCTCGAATATTGTCAGAATTTTTGTGATTTTTCAAAAAATCCGTTTAGTCGAACGTATCCAAAAAAAAAATCGATTTTTTCTAACAAAATTTGATCTTCAGTGTTTGTTGATACGAAAAAAAAGAAAAGTATGCAAACTTGTTTGTAATTGTGGCAAAATATTGCTCGTCATCTCAATGAGGGCATAAAATTAGGGAAAGTCTGTACGTAGTAGCCGCGTGCAAAAATGTCCGGGTTTGGTATCAGCGTTTTCGTACATAACAAGTTGTAAACGTGTGCCCACGATAAATTGTACTTTGTCTCACTTTTAAGTATTTTATCTTTCTCGCTCGCGCTCGAATTTCCCAGCGTTTAAACGCCCGTGGCTCCTCATCGTCGTCTCGTTTCGTTCACATTCATTCTTACGTCTTATATACACTGTACATTATACGTACATACGAGTATATATTTATATACGTACTGTTAGTACTCCGGGCCGTCCGAGCTCGAATCTCGCGAGAGTCAAGCACGTGCACACATCAGAGAAGCTCGAGTGCGATGCTCTCGAATATAAATGGACAGACGAGTAAACGACGTGTGTGCCTTTAGGTAGGTGCCTCTCTCGTGTACATCTCCGACGTATTACGAACATGCATGTATACAGGATGGACGATTAACAAGCAACACGACGAGGAAAAAGGGCCAAACTTGCCGATTTCATCGTAAATCGCAATTTTTCATCATTTTAATCGTCTCCCGATGCGAAATCATGCAATTTCGTGCATTTATTGGGACAATAATTGATGGAACCGTGAATTTTTCGTGATATTTTCTAATCACCCGGTATTTTCTGTTTTGAAAGCCTTGAATCTCTGCCTCTTGGCGAGCTGGAAGAATATCGAACCTCTGCATCGTGTAGGAAGTTTGATTAATGTTGCGCGCAGAGTCCGCGACGTAAAAATGCCAGCGTGCTATAGAAATCTCGCGAGATTCGCAAATAAATTTATTTAAATTGTTATCAACCAACGAGTCTAAAAAACCAGTCTGTGTAGCGCTAAATTCCTCGAGAATGAGAACAAAAATAAAAGCAGCAAGATTAATACCGTTATTTGAAAAATTACTCAACCAAAAATAGTCGCTGGGATATCTTTGATAAATTAATATCACGATAACGATTGTGAAAAATTCGCAGAGTCTCTTTGTACAAAAAAAAGCACGATCATCGCTCATTCATGCCATTTTTTTCTCGTTTTTTCCACTCGGTTTTAACGTTATTGATGCACAAGTATTTTTTAAAGTCGACAGATTTTTATAAAATACTCCATGGATTTGGCCACATTTGATGTCCTGAAATTCTTTGCATTCATTAACGTCGAGATTGCGTTGAAAAAACGTGATGTGTTCATGCTCAAAGCCATGATTATCCTCCTTCGCATCTTCATTTTGATGCTTTTGCCAATTTGTTTGTAAAAAAATTGACACAGCAGGTCGTTTCCACATTTTACGAGGCATCAAGCAATTTTATATATTTTTTTCGTTGGTTCATACGTCAAGAGCCAGGATATGAGATGAAAGCGACAGCCAAGGGAATTGGAGGCGAAAATTTGATTCTGTGCAGAAAGTCTCGGTACAGAGGAGAAAAATTGTCTGGTGCGATTTAACTTCCCACAGCTTATTGAGAATAAAGATGCCCGCTCGTGCGCGGTTCGTTCTCCACTCCGTAGGTGGTAAACCGCGTCTTGTATTATCCTCATAACGTTTTACACGTAACAAACAATATAGTGGCGAGAGAAAACGTTTCGAGTTATATATAAGTGTTTATACATAAATATATGTGTTTTGAGCGTGAGTGAGGCACATTGCCAGAGCTATTAACATCGACGCGAATCGTCGTTGAACAAGGCAAACGTGGGCGATACTCTCGGCAGACGAGAGACCGCTAAGTCTTGGGGGAAGGGAGCCTATTAGTCTTCTTGACTATGTAGCGTTGCGATCTGCCCGAGCGAGAATAAGAACGAGACACGAATGATTCTTCTCTCGTTGGTACTTGGCCCGCGAGGGTGTTAATCGCGATCGGGTGTCGCACGAGAGAGAGAGCCTCGTGGCACGCGTGTCCTAACCACAGTTATAATAACATTAACAGCAGCCCGTCCTCGCAAATGCGGATCAAAGGGTAAAATCGCTTTGGAATTATTTACGATTTCCTTCAAGTTTTGCCACAAACTCTCGCTGGGCATTATTAACGCCACGTCACTTTTGATTTAATCGATTCCAATCAATCCCCAGCTTCGATAAGAAAAAGTGACCAACCGAGCCCGATTACACTTCGGGCCAGCCAATCCGAGCCCAGGGGTGGAGCTTCCCCCCACTTGGTGCTTTCGACCAACGGCTTAAGGTCTCACTATCGCCGAACGACTTTATTAAGGGTTGTTTCGAAAATTTTGTATTAAACGTTTCTGCCATCAAAACTGCGTCAGTTTTTTCCTATAAAGACAAATTTTCTGACGTTTCGAATTTGATTTCCGATTTTTTATTTTCCCATCGAAACGCGGGGAAATTCAACTCGCACGTTTCGTTGAAAAGTTGCAAAAAAAAATGAATTTTTTTTTTTTTGCAGCCGGTCAGAAAGTCTGTGAGCGCAATTTTTTCAAGAAAAGTCCTAAGCAGATTTATTTTGCAACTAATAAATAAAACGCGACCTGATTCACACCCGTTTGCACGGAGAAAAATCCCCCTGTTCAAATTACTACTCTTCACCAGTAAAACAATTATGGTCAGGGATATTATAATTCTGGTTCCAATCGTAGATGTGTACATTTTCAAATACGTGCGGAAAAGTAAAAACTAGCATAAAATTATGATTGTTCGGAATAATCTTAAAGCGGCAGATTGTACAGATTTTCTGTGACCTCATACATGCCGTATAGTTTTATGAACTTGACAGCTGTGATCGCAAATTTTACCAGTCAGTTAATGAGTTCTACCACGCTGCGCTAGAGTCGTATTCTTGCGCCGTCGGTAGGACTACGGTAAGACTAATACGGCTCGCGCGCCGCTTTCGTGTGGTCTACGAAGCTTGGATTGTGGCGCGCGTCGTCCCGGGAATCACCGTGTGCGTGGTATTCCGTATCGTATTTTTCGTTACGGTTACTAGTCGGTTGGGTAAATCAGCATGCGGCCATCATGAATATTACGACTCAACCATTGTTTGTTACGAATTTGGCGGGGAAATCGCTGGCATTCGTCACTCCATAATTTCACGGGCAAAGTATACTCGAGTGCATTGGTGAATTGAACAGCGACTTCTGTTTTTTATACTGTGTGCAAAGGACGTTCATCAAAAATAAAAGTGTATCGCAGCACCATGGCCCAGTATTTCGGAGGCGCCGTTCTCAATGACTGCAACGGAAATGATAACGATCGAAGTGATTTGCCAGACGTACCAGATTTTCTACAAAATTTCATGGAACTGGGATCAGGTAAGAGATTTTGTAAAACTGTTTTTTGGTTAAGTGATTTTTGCGTGATTTTTTTCTCGTTCTCAGTGTGTTCGTATTTCGAATTTTTTTGAGGTTAAAATTATCTTGATTGCTTTCTCGTTCTTCTTTCTTTGAACTTGGAATGTCGGAAATATGTTGATACAACAAAATCAGAGAAAAATTAAAGAAGTCACAAGTTTCTAATATTATTTTCTGTCTGAGAGCGTCTTTTTATTTTTGCATTGGAGTTACTTTGAACGTTCAACGAGGTTATTCTTATTTGATTAAATAAAAATTGGAAATAAAATACATTCGAAGTAGAGAAGAAAAAAGTAAAAGTAAATAAATAAATAAATGAATACTGAAAAAACTACTGAAATAAATATCTTGTAAAATACGTATCAGTGGATGACAGCCTTTTTTTCGACAGGCAATCTGCTACTGCAGGAAAATGCCCCTCAGGTCCATCCGTTGTTGAACGATCCGTCAGCGCAATTAGCCCCCAATCAAAACTACATCCCACTGGTCCGACCCGAACATCCTACAGGTAATAATACACAGGAAACAGTGCTAAGCACAGGACCAGACGTCTCGAGGCATCTCAATTCGGTGGCACATAAATTTCGGACCAATCTCAAAGAATTGCTCACGAACGATCTCAGAGGACAAGAATATCTGCATGCCTTGACGAATCTTGATAATCAATAAAGAAGCAATGTAGGTATCCAGTTTTCGGTAGAGTGACAGATATTTTTTTGGCTGGCGACATCCCTCATTTTTTGTTCCATCCTTTACCATCTTGTCAATTTAATAATCATTTTTGGGGCTTCGAAATAGTGAATTCCACAAATATGGATTCACCTAAAGATCTAATTTCTCTTGACGCATTACCGTGCTCACGCCTGTGTTGCCTGTTACTCATGAAACTCGGTAAAATGTATGTAACGGTGCGTTACGCGTTGTAAATATTTGGCGTTATGCATTTTGTACCTCGATTATTTTTATATAAACAAAATGTTTGAAATGTACATGACCACGTGAAATACGTCCAATAAAATTATAAAATGTATCTAATTACGGATTTGATATTCCTTTGTACCCAATATCTTCCTTTTTACGATCAATATTTACAGCGATTGCAGCCGATTTTTCCAAATTTTCCAGTGGCCATATATATATCAATGGAGTGCCAGCTGATCCCAAAATAATTTGGTGGTAGGAATATCCATGGTTACGCCTCCCTGACCGGTAGTTTAAACTTAAAGCACTAATAATAAGATTGATAATTTGTAGTAGCAGTTACTGTACTGGCTAGCTCCTGTAACGAATAAACGACCAAACAGTCTGGTAAATCGAATGGCCTAGACCGGCTCCGCGGATGCGAGCTTGACGACTAGATATCAACAACATAGGCTAGTAAATTTATCGTTGGCAGTAAAAATTATAGTTACAATCTTGACTGGTAACTCCACTACGTAACCGCGAAAAAATACCAAATGTTGTAGTAATTCTAGCGCTTCGCCAAGTCAGAATTCGTACACCGAATTTACAAGGCGAATGAAGTAAGAAATACCGCACAGGCTCTCTATCCATATACGCACCAGTCAGTTTGGTAAAAGTAGCCTGGATTCCGGTATTTTGAACAATTCTTTTTTTTCCGTGTGGGTGGAAAAAGTTAAGAATTGGAAATTAAATAAATTTTTTTCGTAGGATAAAATTGTTGGTTTCGGTGTCAAGAAAGTTCGTACAAAATTATTCGCGCTAATTATTTAATTTTCCAGCTTTTACCGGAAAGATTGTTGAGAATTTCCACTTGGAATTTTTCTCGGTCTATTTATCCTGTTAATCTCAGTCACGATTATGGACTGGCGAGTAAGAATGTTGAGCTTCAAAGCGGAAGAGAAAAATCAGGCTTTATCCGTGCAAGGTTTCGAATAAAGAGGCATCAGCGAAGAATTTACTGATTTATATTATCGCATGGATGTTTTTTGGAATGGACATAAAAGTGAGAAATAACCTTAAAAAATGTCAGGTCAAAAATCGCATCAAGCTAAAGAATGTCTCAACCGTTCTCGCGATTGAGCAGCCTAAAGATTTCTTTCCCCTTCCTCGCAACGTTCAGCTGCCTCGAACTCGTTTTAATCTCGTCACGCTTTTCAAAATCAATTCGAAATGCGTGTTGGAAAGAAGAAGACCAAAAAAACATCCCCTTTGACGCGGAGGGTTAGGAAAATCGTCGATCTAGATGGCGGGGGCGCGACCCTCAGAATTTCTCTATCATGCCGAATTTGTCACAGCACAGAGGGTGTTCAAAATTTAGTGTCCTGTTTATTTATTTTTTTCGCCTTTCGATAGAGACACCTTTGACCTCGCACAATCATTTTTCCCTCTTGCGTTTTTGCGCGATCATTGGGAAGCCGAGAATTCAATGAAAAATGCTCCGAAACTTTTTACTCTAGAACCAAAAATCATTTTTTCTTCATTAGCATGAAAATCGATTTCTGCACAATGCAAATTAACGTAAAAATTCGTGACAAACCGAATCGACGATTTTTCAACCGGTGCCTTTATTCCAAATCCTGTTATTTTTTCCTCCTTACATGGGCGTCGGAAAATTCCGATAGAATTGATCCTGCGACCATGTTTGCGAGAGAAATCGCAAAGTGAGTCGACTTTGGTATGCGAGGAATTCAATTGCCTCGCATAAGGGACAGTCGCGAAGGGTTGTTTTAATGAATTTACAGCCCTATCCGAGCTGCCAAGGGTCACGAAATAGGGAGAGACCGATAGAGTCTTGCGGGGAGCTCTTCGCACCCAAAGTATTTTCAAAGTTTCCACTTTTACTGCGAGAAAGAGAGAAAGTTCATTCTTGGCTGGCGGACGTCATTGACTTTCGATATAAACTGCAGTTGGGAGGTCGAGGCGTTTGACGAATTTTTTAAAATATTTCTCCCAGCTTCGAGCCCTTTTTAGTTGATAGTCGAGAAAAATTGCCAACTTTCGGCAAAATTACTCAAAATTGCTTAAAATCTCGATATATCGCTGTAGGAAAAAAAATCGTTCACGTTTGCAAGGTCAGGAGACGAAACGAAAATAGTCCTTGACTAAAAATGGCCCGTCGATGGTTCCGGATCGACGAACAAAACGGTCTGAGCGACCCATCGACCCATTTAGTTCGTTTTTTTCCTCCATCGCGATTCTTTCGCGTGATCACAGATGCAGAAACGTCGAAATATTTCATTGCTCCTAACCGTCACGAGAGTCACGTGTATCGTGTCACACGCGTGTGGGTGTGTTTGTGCACGTGTATAAAAAGTAAGTGAGTCGGGATATCGATTTGGGAAGAAAATATCAAACGAGCTTGAATTCAACGTCGGAAGTTGACGGGCTCGAAAAAAATCGACGATAAAACGTTCAACCCTTTTTCTCATAATAATCGCATCAAAAATACTCGTTCACTTTGCCAGTTGACATTTTCGTGTACGAATAAACTGCTCGCGCTCGATCTACATGGAAAGTTTCGCCATTCGATTATGTTAACTCGAATTGCTCGAGCGTAATGTTGCTTGTCATGAGCGTTGTTAGTAATTCTTTCACAAAAATATTCAGAATCCATTGCAATTCGTCAAACTGAGTCACAAAGTTTTTAAATCGATACGAAAGCATTTCGTCGTCGAAAAAAAATGTGGAAGCAAATTTTTCGTCTTTTCTGCACGTTCAAATAAAAAAAATAAAATCAAGAATTCAGAATTCATTAAAAAATCAATTATAATGGATCAGGGATCGAAATTTTAATCGAAAAATAAAATGGCGACGAGGAATCAAGTTTTTATCTATAAAACGAGCAACTCGAGAATCAGCCTCTCGATAATATTTATTCGCCTTTGCCTCTTATTCGCGTAATGGAGTTAAAGTTTAGAAACAATGAACGCATTAGATATAATGAGTGGATAAGTGCGCGGAAGCACGAAGCAGCGTTTATCGGTTTATACGCGATATATATATCGATATACATTAAAGCGCGAGACTTTGGAACGGTTATCGGAGAGTGTAATCAGCTGTAAAATCGTGAGTAACTCTTTCGCGATATTGGATAAGATTGAATAATCTTGTAAATCTGATGCTCGAAACGACGTATTTATATATTTAATTAAAATACAATCGCGACGTCGTCGTTTTCTTTCGTATTCAACGTCAATTTTTACTGCGTTACGAAATTATTTCATCGCCGCTTCAGTTTTTCTGCAAATGCAGAATTCTACGAATCTTTTCCCTTCCCCATGCTCGCAAGAACGAAAGAAAATGAAGAAAAGCCTTCGAATTGCAATGGCATTTGGAATTGCAACAATTTGATTGCTCGTTTGTTGTTTTATCGATTTTAGGAAAGTGCAAGATGCGTTTCGCGTCGAGCAAGATAGCAGCAGGTGCTCTTTGGCTAATTTGTCTTGGCAACTTTCTCGTTCTGTATTTCAAAGAGAACGTGCAAAAAAATGAGACTTGTCCATTAATATAAATACACGTACGTGCACGTAGTGATCTCTCGTTTTCATGAGTGGCGATACAAAGTTCGAAGGAGCGAGCAGCGAAATAAACGAGTGCAGGGATCTTCGGAAAAGAACCGGTGCTCGCCCTCGCCAGTATATACGAAAATATACGGAGAGAAGGAACGGGCGAGAGAGAGAGAGGGAGGAGAACATTTGAGGAATAAGGAAAGAAGTTGATGAATAAAAAAGAGGGAATGAGAAAAAGGGTACACACACGATGCGAGGTTCGCGTGCAACCTACGGCCAAGTAGGCGTGACGCCCATTCTTCACCTGTCCTCCGCGTCGTACGCGACGCTAATTATTGTCGAACGTTATAAGCTCGCAAGAGCCGCCCGCGATCTTCGACCAAAATATAAAACGCGCGCACGTATGTCAATCGAATTTTAATTCGTCGCTGCACATTTTGTTCACTCATAAGAAAAAAAGCACCAGCAGCAAAATTGCATCTGTTTATTTCAGAAAATTTTATCATCCTTTCTGCGGAGGCTGAATTCAGTCGGATGAAAAGTTACGAAATACGAAAATACGTCAACGATCGTTTTTAAATGTTTGACGATTCAATTAAGAGTCGCGAAATCGTGCTGATACGTCAAGAAAGATACACTTGCTTGCTCGCTCTATCGTACACGTTATATTAGTAAATTGTATTCATAGGGGCCTCGTAATGAATTAATTAGACGGTGATGGTGACGAGGGATATTGCGCGCCCAGCACCTGCTCCGGCGCGACCGCGTGTCTGCACGTTTTTTTTCACACAAACTCACCATCTTTATTCAATGCTTTTCCATTACGTGCGTATGCAGGAATCATATCATCAAATGCATTTCATAAAATGTATGAAAACATATGAATATGTTTCCTCTTTGCGTACATCACTGTCTCAACTTTCTCGAAACTGACGTGCAGTTCAAATTTTATGCTCCAAGAATAAAAAGGATTTAATTTCTTTCGTTGAAAGAATTCAATTAGCATTAATTACTGAATAAACACAAATAAAACGCGTGCAAATTATTTTTCAACGCGTAATCGCAAATTCAATTCACCGAAATGCATTTAATATTTATGTGTACCACGAACATTTTATTTTTATTCTTTTATTATTGTAAATTCAACATTTTTATGACGTGCCTACCATCAAAGTTTATCAAGATCTCCCGGAGGGCTAATTAACCATTAAAATTTTGGGTCTGACAGACTCGCTGCTGTGAATAAACAAAATACAACTCAGTAATTAACTCAATGAACGAAATCAAAATGATTAATTTTCAAAGAATCCTACAAATCTTGCAAAATCGAAAACTACACGGCGAGAAAACATCATAAAAAATTACTACATCATAGTTCATCGTTCCTCTGAGAGATTTTGGCGAAAACGTAAAAATTTTTCGACTGGAATTGGGCGAAAAATTACAAAATTTGGCTAATAATGTCAAATTTTTCGCTTTCTTTTCGAATATGAATGAAAAATCGCCGTGTTTTTGTTGAAATTCTACAGAAAGGCGACTAAAAATTCAATTTTTCTAAAAAAACGTTGATATTTTATTAATGACGGTAAACTAAATATTTTAATTTGCAATTTTTCATCATTTTGACCGTATTTTTGGTTTCTAACGAAACTGTCAGCAAAATTTACGATTGTAATGACAAACATTTGATTTTCAAAGAGTCTTGTTGCGCAAAGACTTTTTGGGATTTAAAAAAAAAATTCTTTTCAACGTTTTCTCTCTGTTGAGACAAAATTCATTGATTGTAATGGTGAAGAAATTGTCCTCGTGTACCCGGCAAAATGATTATTGCTGGGCTCGCGCCTCCCAGGATACGGAAAACGAGGGAGGAAGCAAGTGTTTCACATGTGACTTTACAGGCACGTCCATATATTTATATAGAGATGCGTATACATGAGAGTAAAGGTTACGTTAAAGCGAACAAGAAACATCTGCATCCGCGGAACAGTTGAAAAAGAAGCTGTAGCGCGCATCGCAGATCTCCTTGGCGAGTATGTGGGCGTGCGTAAGAGCGTGTAGAAGCCAAAGAACGAGAGACGCGGAGAATCTGCAAAGGAAAGCAACAGCGGAATAAGAAAAAGAGAGACAGACACTCGTGTCGAGTGCAATAAAGTAATAAGCGTCTATAAATAGAGCGCACGACGGCGAATCTTCTCAATAGGAAAGGCCAACAAAGAGAAAACAATTACGCCGGGATGACAAATATGGACCACACTGTAGACTCAGATAACGAATCGGTGCGCGACGTGAATTATTAACATAATAAACAGTCATAAACGAGAAACTGAGTTAGTCAATTTATTGAAAAAAAATTGATTAAAAAAATCAGTGATTTTCGTTGCATTTTGCGAGCAGGTAATTCGAGATCGTCCGACGAAAACAATTGATTAGAGTGAGAGACTGAATTTTTTAGTGATTCAAAGATTAGTCGCCTGGACACAGAAGTATCCGCGTGTAAATATACAAAAACACTCATGCGGATACGGACGTGTATACAAATGTATAGAAACGGTGAGTGGGAGGAGAGAAAATGGCGAGAGATTGATTCACTTCGGTGGACGCGTCGTACAACATTCCTCTATTAATCTCTCTCCGTCTCTCTTTCTCGCGCTGCCGTTATATTCGGCGGTGATAAATAACTGACGTGTAAAATACGCTTCGGTCAAGCTCATCGCGAGAGAGCGAGATAGAGATTATTTAGTAAAAAAAAAAAGAGAGACAAAGATAGAGAGAGATTCTCTCGCGATTCTCGCGAGATTTCCGTTTCATTCCTCGCGCTCTTTCCACCTCCATCTTTTTATCATATCTCTCGCTTCTGCTGCTCGTTGTGGCACACGAATTTATTATCATTATTCCTTAATTAATCACTCAGAAGTCTCGGGCAACGGGAGACGCTCGCTCACGTCGGAACCATCGAAAGAAGAGTCGCGCAGAAAATTCACTACACACAAATGTATATTTATTATTTATATATTTATGTATATACAGAGAGCAAGAGAGAGGGAGCGAGATACGGGGATATGCGCGGCTCACCAGGATATAATACGCGCGAGAGATTATTCGCAGTTAGTTGTATATATAAAGTCGAGAGGGATTAGATCGTGAACGTGGAGTCAAGTTTCTCGGAACGAATGCCCACACATGAAATTCCACATAGAACACATTACGTCCAGTCTATATGTGCTCAACACATTTGCCAAATGACACTCGCGTCATATTGTCATTGTCTTCTTTTTCCTCTTCTTTTTATCCCTCCTAAGAATCTTATTCGTGAAAAATTAATTTTATCAAGATTTTGGCCGAGGATTTATCGACGCCTTGCCATTTTTTATGCGATAAATGCCATGGAATTCGCATCACACTCATTTGTGCACGAATTTTCACGATTTTCTTTCTTTTTTTTATTTTTAAACAATTTCTCGATGTTTTTTGTGATCGATGGAAAATTATCCACGAGCTGGCAAACATCTTGGAGTTATTCGCGCTGCTCTGCTCTCTTTCCGCTGATGCACCGCTCGCGTTCACTGCGCGGCGCTCCTCCCAGCGTTCCCATATCCTGATAGAGCGATTTCGCGTCCCGCGAGCAACAAACTTTCTGCATATGTGTTATTGATGTACGCGTGTGGATACCGTGCGGTACAGACTCTTCAAGTATAGGCTGTCGGTCTTGGAGATTCAACCGAATGAAAGCAGTCATGAACGCTGCGCTCTGACAGTGCAAACAGACCCACAATTTTCTCAATGAGCCACTCTCGTGTGGTCAGCTCTCTGCTCTGATACAGTTTAAGTAAGCGCAAGCCTTCAAACGGGCCATTTACCCCACATGCCTTGAAAAACAATCACCAATCCAAGGCAACTGGAAACTCCAATTGATTCTCAATGGATTTTTATAACGAGAGTTCAAATAGGAGAAAATTTCAGGTCGCAAATACGAATTTGATTCAATTTTTTGTCAATTCTGCAATATTTTTGGGCGGAAAAAAAATTCAACAAAAAATATAAAAAATGGTAAAATTTGAGATTCTTGTAAATTGGATTTCGATCTCGATCGCATCGGCAAATTTCCCGCGATCATTTAAAATCTTGTCGAATCATTGCAAAGTTCGTTTGTTTTTTTTTCTGCTCCAGTCATCGTGGTCTGGATTTGTATTAATCGCAAACTTGGCGCAGGAGCTGCCGGGCCGTTATTTTCATTTGAGATCGGGATTGAGGTGTTCTCGCGCGTACGGCGGCATCGTAATTACGCCTTCCAAGCATTTTTTTCCCCTGACGGACGCAATTATCGCTCGAATGCGCGGACAATCGAGAAAGCGCTCGCGAGAGATTCAGGAACGATGAATAAGATGCGGAGACCCTCGCTTGGCGAGGCCCTCGGATAAATTCTTCGCAGGTTTCATCCAGCGCAATTGTCTGCCATTCATCGCGCTCTCCGTTTTCGATCGCTGCTTCCGTTCTCGCTCCTCTCATTCACTGTGTGCTGCTTCATCTTTCATACACGTTCAAGTACACACAGCAATGCATGCCGACGCGAATTGTGCTATCTCGGAGCTTTCCCCTTCCTTTAAGAAGCACGGAATTGTTACGGGTGTTCGATACGCGAGCAATTCCTTGATCGAAAGAAAAAAAATTATTCGCGTACAGCGAAAGATTGAACGGCTTTGAAAGAGGGTGGATGTGAGAGACTCGATACTCTGTGCGTGAAATATCGTATTTCGATCAAATTACTACATGCAAACAGTTATACAAATACACACGAACACACATTCAGATTTGCTATTAAATTGGCGCGCGTATACTCGAACAATTTAAAAACGTGCAAAGCAATCACACACCGATCTCGCTTTATGGCTGTCGAGTCAGTTAAAACCTTTTAAATCTAGACTCTTCGCTTTTTCTCGCATTCCCCATGTATTTTATCACCCAAATGTCAGTAACAAACTTCAGTGTCCTGCGAATTCCACTTTACCATCGAGTTTACTCGATTACCGTGAGAATCGAAATTTAAACGTGCGAATTTATCCGCATGATCTGCCTTTCGATCCGTCAACGTAATTACATCTCATAAATTGCAAATTTGCCAATATTCACGTAATACGTTTCTCAAACATATCAGAATTGTTAGCATTGCGCGAAACTCGATTCAAACGTCATCTCTCCAGGAAATTTATGTTTATTCGATATTTTTATTTTGAAAATGCCAATTTTAGCGCCAAATAAGTCTTTGCCTCGAGATCACAATCGCTATACTTGGCGAAATATTTGAAACAATTATTTTCAACACTCCAAATGTCATCGGTCGTAAATTTACGGGAAAATTTTTGGCGTGGGGGGAGGCTGGAGAGGGTAAAATTGGCCAAACAGTTTCTGCAAGTCTGTATCAATTTTATCGCGATATCGTACGAAAAGATTAAGTGACACGACAGCGAGGCTTTAGTACAGGATGAAGAAAACTCTTTTTATTTGATCGCCTCGTTTTTTATTTCTCCAATTTTTATAAATTGTCTTTGGACCAAGTGTGTGGGGCTGGTTGTATGACGGAGTATGAAAACGCATTATAACTCGAGGACCGAAACTCGGAGATGTCATTGTTTTTTGTTATCCTTATTTATTTGCTTCCTACTCTTTTTGTCTCCCTCTCGATTTCTCATGGTGTCCGTTTCCTTCCTTTTCTACGCTGTCACTCTTGTCGTAGTCTCTCATCTTTCTCGCTTTTTCTGATGCTGGGATGGTTGGTTGGCTCTTTCTCTCTCTTTATATTTCTCGGTTCAGCTAAGCACCGGACGGGAATTCGCTCGGCTAGATTGAGAGATATTCCGGAGATCTCCTCGTGAGAAGCGTGTTAGTGAGCGAGCCTTTTCGTTCTCGTGTCAGAGTCCATGTTAATGTGTGCGGCTCGGGATCTCAGTGTGCTCGCCGAGTCAAAGAGTTTTGTATATACGTGTATTGTATTTAACGATATAATGTGTTTGTATACAATCCTGTGTATGTGGCTCGTGCGTGTGCTCTTGTCGTAGTTTCTCGTGTACTCCGTGTGTGCAGTATCGTCGACAAGCCCGAAGAGGGGATGACTCTGACTGCTGGCTCAAGTTTTTCTGGTAGAGGGAGGCAGCCAGAGCTCTGCGTGCGGTCCCTTCTTCAAGGGACCACCCAAGTAGCCGGCTTATGCGCTACTCTCCTCTCCTCTCTATATATCTATATACTTTTATATCCACATAAATACATATATATACACACATCGATATGATTATGTGTTTATACGTACGTACAGGGATATTGAGTGTACCAATGCGTATCTCGTATCGACATACGAGTACACTACGGACTTACTACTGTGCGCTCTTAACTTTCGATAAAACCGAACCGATCGTCCAGCCACACCTACGTAAATTCATTAAAAACTCACAATTTTTCATGTTTTTTTATGTTTTGTCATAAATTTTGACAATTTCACCATCAGCTCATGCTCGAAAGTTTGCAACTAATTAGCCTCTCGTTGGCATCGATTGTATCATCGAAAATTGGAGATGCAGAGATCAAGGGGAAGGTCAAGGGTCGACGGTGTAATCTTGGCGCGTTACTACCGACGAGAAACGTGCCCGGGCGTTATAAAATCGCGCAACACCTGTTAAAACCTTTTCTCTATAAATTCTCTCCCATCTATGTATTTAAATGCCGCATTTCTCGTAATCTTTTCTTATCACAACGTAAGGTTTTCGATTCACGCGTATGGATTTCGGAAAAATTGGGTAACAATAATGTTTTATGGAACTTGTGAATCGAAACGACTGAATCGACCGTCTCAATAAACCAATTGAATTATGTCGATCGGTAATTCATACTCTTTATCGATTACAGCATCCAAAAATTCTTAATTCCATAAATTTAATCCACATCATGCCTTGCGAATTAAAATGCGTTTATTATTTTCTCTTTTACACCGAATACCACAAATTATTAACATCCCATGTATCTTGTATTTTACGAAAACAAGAAAAAAACGTATTGCCGACTGTGATCCGCTGTTCGCCGTCGATCAATCTTTGCAGCTCGCTGTATACGAACAAGAGATAATGGTGATTATCTTCTGTATGATATCACGCTCGCGCGAGCCGCAAAAAGGCGTGAGATCGGAGATCTAAAGTGCCAGGACCCCAATATGTATTAATACTTATATGTAT
The DNA here is from genome assembly GCA_037043255.1 of Diadegma fenestrale. Taxonomy (NCBI): domain Eukaryota; kingdom Metazoa; phylum Arthropoda; class Insecta; order Hymenoptera; family Ichneumonidae; genus Diadegma; species Diadegma fenestrale. Next base: position 15,482,059 of record CM073317.1, read on the forward strand.
ATATGTGTATACAACGCGAGTATGCGTGAGCGAGAGCGTAGGCTTGCCCGCAGGCAGTTTCGCACTCTCCGAGAGCACATTATGACTTCATCGAGAGTCGATTCCTGCGAGCGTTACTCCCCGTGCCCCCGCTCGCTCCTTCAATGATTCTGTTCATCCGGTCGGTGCAACGAACCGCGCAGTAAGACGATTCCTCATAGTTTCAGAATTCATAGTTAAAGTTTCGATAATACAACCCGTGATTATGAACGATGAGGACGATTAGCGGTTACGGCATCCGGCGGGAAAAATTTTTACTGCGAATTCATTAATTGCAATGCTACGCGAACGGGGATGATGAAAAATCGTTTGATTGTCATTGACTCAAAGCAAACAGAGGGAAATAAAGTTTTTACGCTTTCGAAGAGCGAAACTTCCGCTTTGGCTGGCTTTACGCAAAAGGGTCAATGAAAACGAAGCTGTAAAAGTGTCTAATGCGAAAACGTCGATGCGTGGCTCATAACCAGTCAACGTGAAGATAATTTACAATAAATAATTTCTCGGGGATATGCAGAGAGTCTTACGAGTCGCGAGTGTTTTAGGGCCGCGACAGCAAAAAATGCACGATTTTTTCGGTGTCGCATCGTGCGAGAAGATCGAACGAGGGAAAACAGCGGAACCTTATGGCTCCGAGCACGTGTGTGTGCGTCGGAGAAACGTGGAAATAAAAATAAAATCAGAGAGCAAGAGACAAGACCGCGCGCTCTTTGCACACTTTTCGCGTTCGCTTTTCGTCTCTTTCTTTCTCAGTTTGCTCGCCCTTTTATGCCATTCGTCCGATCGTTCCGTTAATATCGCGAAATTAAAACCCCATAATTTATGGGCCGTTTGAAGTAAACGACGACCTGGTGCTATCCCCTGAATTATGGCTCCCTTAACTAGACTTGAGTTACGACGAGCCAGCGCGCGGCGCGCCGCGACCCGACCTCTTTCTATATACATATATATATTTCCTCTATGCCATATCTGTGTCTGTCTATCGCCCTCTCTCTCTCGCTCCCTCCGAGTCATTCCTTCATCCCGTTCTCCATCCCGTTCTCTTCCTCAACCGCACCGCAATCGTCCGTCTGCTTCGTTTTCTTCTTTCCCTACTTCGTCGTCCTCATCCACTTCCTCAACTTCTCATCGTTCGCCTATAGTTGCACCAATCATGCGCCAAACGTGATTGCATACATTTCCAAATATCAAAACCTCTCAATCGATCCCTCCGAGACAATCGCGTGAAAATTTCAAACAAACAGTGATTCAAATTTTTTTACGACACTTTCTTGAGCTTGTTTCGAAAAAAAAAACATTTTTAAGAGAATTGGAATTCAATTAGGGAAGAAAAAAATTGGTTAATAAATGAATTGACAGATTTTTGTCAACTTTGGATCGAATGAAATTGAATTTTTTGATCGAAACTCATTTTTTTATTCATCATTTGGCACAAAACGATTAATTGAATAATTAAAAAATCGTAGATCGAATTTGCTCAACCGATGGATGAGGAAAAGTGAGTGAATCTGAGATCTAGCAAACTCGCGAGGGAATTATGCGTTGCACACCTATACGTAGGTTTGTAACTGGAGAATCATTTCGAACGGAGGTTGCAATCGAGTTCTGGGGCGTCTCGTACACTTTTACACGAGAGCTAAAGAGCTTGGTGTGTTCGATCGATGTACAACCCTCGCGTATCTGTGGAACAAGCTCGAGGCTACAGCGTAACGATCGCGAACTCACAATAGCTCCAAGAGCCTGAATATCTTTTCCCAATTTTGCTGCATTTGTTTTCTCATTTCGATTTCCGCTTGAAAAATAATTTACGAGACAAAACTTGTTGTTTTATTCCCAGGATTCTCATGTAGTTTCACGCCCAACGACAACTTCTGGTTTTAATTTCATATAATTATGGTATCAAGTGTCTATAGTAATTTTATAACTTCTTGTCCGCGAGGCCATCGATCCATTATTGTGTCAGACTTCAAGTTCTTCGCCGTTTCATTGTCTCAACCATTCCTTTTCGTTTTTTTTTCATTTTTATCACCATTTTATGGGAAATTTTTTTTTTCTTCGTCCATTTGTGCTCATTGAATAGTGTCTTTAAATACATCCATTCCTTTTTTTTATTTTTCTCTTCCTCCGCAGTCCAATAAAATGTAAGACGATCTAGCCGCAGCATTGAGAACACAAAACTGGCACTTAACACAGAAACATTCGCGTCTGATAATCAAAACGGCTCAACTCGCTCGATTTTCTTCGTGAAACGATTTTTCTTACGCCTCTTCGTTAGGCAGTTTGCGCAAATACACATAGAAATGCACGTAACGCTGTGATTCTTGGGAGCCTCGAAGCGTAATGGCGTCTATACCTGAGCAGCCGATGAAATGAGAGCGAGGATGTGTAAAAGGCAATTGACCACCTCGCGTTTATGGCACGACATAGCTTAGCAACTATAGAAACTATACGAAGACTATCGCATAACTTGCGGGTCGTCGTTTATTGCCACTCGCGCTAGACAACGTCCAGTCTATACGCGAAATGCCTTGAGATCCGAGTTGCCATTTACCGATGCTTTTCTAAACTTATTGCAATACCGAGCAGTTCAGAGACAAATTTGATTGTTGCAGCATTCAATATTTGACTTTTCTTGTTTTTATTTCTGGAGTCTGGAAATCGATGATGTTGACAATTGACTGATTGAATAATTAACGTGCATGTAATCGTAAAATTCGAAACGACACGTTTTTTTTAATGAAATTTATGAATTAAATTTCTCAGACAGCAAAAAACGTAAATTTGTGATAAAAAAAATTATTCATTCGTAAAAAATGACAGGAATGCCAATTGGCACAATGAATGATTGTTTCACATCCACGCGAGAGTCAGTAAAAATGTCACTGAGCTCTTTATACGCCCGCGTGGATAAATTAACCCGAAATTGCAGGGACTTCCGGTAGGGTGAGACGAAAACAAGTGATCGTATGAGAGTGTGTGTTGTGTATCCTGTGGCCTGCCGGGTCTTGGGGTTCAACGCGCCTGCCACCCCGTCGCGCGATATCAAGAATTAACGTATTACAATCACAAAATTACTTCATTGAGGATTCTTTGATAATTTTGTATGAACCTGACAACAAAAATTTCCTGACGTTAAGAATTTGAAATACTTAAATTCCAATTCTTAACTTTTCTTATCCAAATGCGTGTGAACGGAAATCGCGTTTCGTTAATGAATTGCAAAAAAATGTGTTCAGAGTTTTTTTTCAGCTCCATAGCATTTTTGGCTATTTGCAAAAAAAAAATGCTAAATACATTTTTTCGCAACGATTCCGTCCGATGGGGAAGTGTTGGATTAGAAACCGTATCGATAATTTTTCAAACGCGATAAAATGATTAATGAATTTTTTTTTTATAAATTCTGGACCAATAATGACAGAAATTTTGTTATTTCTTTTTTAATTCGCGCATTTATTAATCGCCATGTATCGACGAATGGGACGAGGTTCATTGAAAATGATTCCCACGCCCTGTAAAAAAAGTGAGTCTTGAAAACGCAAGTGAGACGAAAAAAAATGTAGGAAATCGAGTCGCGAATGTCATACACGTAAAGGTCGTAAAATTTAATGTTTATTTGATACGAGAGTTTTGCAATGTTTTTTTTTGTCAGTCAGTATATTTGAGAACTTATGGATCGGAGAATCGAGTGCAGGACAAGACGGAACGATCGAAAAAAAACGTCGTGGAGCAGAGATAATAGTGTCGCGAGGAAATAATCACGTTCATATACCCAAGGAAACGGCACATACGCGTAATGGTCGTCGTGGAATTTATGAAAAATGTATGAAATTGCAAGATTGATCGGACGTGATGTGCCTTCGCGATTAATATTGACCCCGATCAGGAACAATAAAACATCAAGCGCAATGTCGTTCGTTTAATACACCAACAACGATCGCAAGTTAAATGAATTTTTTTTCGCACATTTTCATCCCGACTCATTGAAAAATGATAATTTTCAATATTTTCAATATCAGCTTTTGATTTGAGAAAATCATTCAACGTCAATCAATTATCTGTTCGATCACTTTTATTCTCGTAATTACTCCACAGATGATCAATCTCCACGACGTCGTCCATTCGGAAATCGAATGAAAACACGTGAGCACAAAAATCCGAGTTTGATTTCTATTGTGGCTCAGCAATTGCGACAAGATTTGAGTTTTCTTTCGTCGAAAAAATGCTGCAAAAAAATTAGCAAAAAAATGTCGAAAAAACGCCAATTTTTTTAATCGGTGCCAATTTTTACTTGAAAATTTTGACAAAATCGCATACAACGTGTACAAAAAACGAAAAAAATGTCTCGATTTTTGGTTCAGACGAAGATGCCGTAGAAAATGCATTTAATTAACGTCGCCAAAATATCAGCCCGATTTATTTGCATGAACGACGAGCGCGGATACGACGACATAACCGATTGGTTGTTTCGTCTCGTTTGTTCTTGAGCGGATATCGCTCGGCTGCACTGCACTGGGGCGTATCGAATGCTAATTAAACGGGTGTCGACTGTATCGAAATACCTAACGGCTGCCTAAAGATTTTTGCAACACACACGCACAACACGCGGAGGCTGAGAAAAAATATATCAATGATGCGCGCGCGGCGAGGGTGGAAAAGCGTGAGAGCTGCAAAAAAAACGGAAAAGAAGGTCGACGATTAAGAGGAGATTCATAAGAGTATGAACGGGAGGGAGAAAGAGCGAGAGCGAGAGAGAGAAAAGCATAGAATCGCAAAGAGAGGAAAGACGAGGAGCGATAAAGCGCGAAGAATGGAAGAAGGAAAGGGTGCGATAGTGAATGAGCTAAGGAACTCGAAGAGTATAGAGTGGCAAAGAAAGAGCAAGATTGGGATGAAGAGCCAGGGGGAAAGGGGCAGCAGTATAGTTTTCGGGGAGCCACGAAGCGCCTAATGTATGCCAGTGGGCTAGCACGGTGGTCCGCGGCACGGTGTGGGTGGTCCGCGTCCTCCTCTCGCCATCAGGCACTCCCCTATGCTCTCCTCGCTTTTAATATACATGTATATTTATATACATATATATTTACACTCACATATACTCGACTTTACACCCGTTGCTCCTACGATTTGCTTCTGCTCTCATTTACTATACACATATATATATTTATGTTGGTAAGACTGCGCCAATTCGCACGTGACACTCTTCGCGTGTCTCGTCAAAACGCTCGCACATCTCAATGAAACCGCCCGAATTTTTCATCCACTTTCAACAATTTTCCAACGCCCCAGAATCGTAAACAAAAAGTTAGAAATTTAAAAAACGAATGAGCCATTAATTGCGATTTCATACGAAAAATTTCATAATTACATTAGCAATTTGTTTCCCATGTGTTCCTGCGTAATCGTTTACGTCATTCCACTTTGAGGATACTCGGCCACGAATAAAATCGTTTCGCGCGAAACCCATTAACATCGGAATTGCAGTTTTTCAACTCTGTAAATATTAAATTGCTGGTTCCATCAAACTGACTAATTTTTCTTGTTTTGCCACATTATTTTCTTCGAAAGTTTCTCATTAACGGAATCAGTTTTTGTCATTTATATTTTTTTTTTGGCTGCGAAGCTTCATTCACCACGCAGGGCTCGTCGATTTTTCAACGCAGCCAATGGAACGTGATGACGATTAAACGAAAATGCTAATTGATAAGTTCGACCCTCATTACCCCATGTTGAAATTTTAACACGCAGCACAAATACGGCCGAGAGTCCGGTACACAAAAATATACGTGCGACGCGTCAAACTGTCTGTATATATATCGATGCGAAGCCAGACAGGGAAACCGGTCACTCGATCAGCTCGAGCACGACGATATGACCAAGTACGATAGCGGAGATTGACGCGCGTGTGTGTAACTCCCTTCGTATGCGTTGTACTCCCGTTCAGGCCAATTTGTTGGGACATACAGGGGGCACCCTTCCGTAAGCTCGTGCCGATTCGCCGCGATGTGTATCGAGGCATCCGCGAGAAACAAGTGCAAAAGAGACAAACCGAAAAAAACAAAAATGTACGTTCAAAATTATCGAAAACATAAATTGCATCAATGAAACTCTCGCAACATTTTAATGGCTTTTTTTTCTTCTTCTTGGCATTCCGTAATGGATTATTAGCGATTAGCGATAATAAGTAGCAAAACGCTTTTGCTCACGATTATCGCGTATGTGTGCGTGTGTGTTGGAAAAGCCACAGGCAGAATTTATAAGGACGGAGCAGAGAATTTCTGCCTCTCTCTTCACTCTCTGCTCGTCGGGTTTTCACATTAATACGCTTGAGGACAAATTAGCCCGTTGATTGCACGATTTAATTACAAGCTTCTCTCTCTCACGTCGTTCTGAAACACACAGACACACACATTAATAGATTGTTGAATATCCACACCCACGTAGTTTCGCAGGCTCGTCCTCGTTTTTATCCTTCCCCGAAAATCACGAGGATTCGAACCCACAAAAAGTGGTCGAATTAAAAATAATTGCGGTAAACCAAATTTATGTCGAATATTTTATTATTATTGAGCAACTAAGCGAACTAAAAACCATCGAAACCCACTGCGTCTGTGTCCAGGAAGGACGAACCGGAAATGAGTACGAAAAAATGTCCGAAAGATATTCAGCATCGAATACTCGAGAAAAAAACGGTCCAGCCTGGGTTAAGTGCAGAAAATTTGGAATTATTTGCACAAAGACATGACAAAAAAGAAATTTCGAGTTCTGGAGTGGGATTTCGTGCGATAGTCCGGCCTTTTTAAACTCTTGACGCTAAAATATTGCCAGAGAAACCCGCCACAGCATCTTCAACTCTGTAGCCAAGCACGAGATCAAGAAAACCAGAGAGAGAGGGAGAGACAACGATTTGCCATGCTCCTTGTAAAATGTGTTGTGTTTGCTTGTGTGCACATTCGTGTGAGTTGTTCTGGCCCTGCCGTCGACTCGACGGTATTAAAACGTTGACTTCTTTATTAACGTGGACGTTACACACTGAAACAATCGTGTCTGTATACACTCGACCACACTACTCTTCGGATTCGTCGACATATATATTGATACCGAACGATCAAAGAGTGGGAGAACTGCCTGCAACTCTGACTGGATATTCCATCGCGTCCTCGTGGTAATCGCAGACGTTGCACTCTCGTTTATACGTGCAGGTGTACGTACCAACAAGAACCCTATATCCAACTTTTTTCTACATCACTCAAATGCATTCGTGTTTGTGTGCATTTGTGTGAATATACTTAGAAACCCAGTTTACAACTCTGTTACGACTTGACGTCGTTGGTCAACCTTTATCTTTTACTTTTTCCACACACTCATTAGTTCGCTCTAATTATACGATAAGAACGAGACGAACGATCTTTTATACCAGATCCAGTCTTACTTATCGGGCTCTGAGGGAAATTCGAGTCGAAGATTTTTTCATTTCGATTCCTATAGATCGATCATCACCGCCTTATCAATTCCTTGGGCCATCATAATCACTTTTCTCGAATATTTGGCTTCTCTGAATCTGATGAAAAATCTGATTTTATTGATAATTTGTTCAGGTTTCAATACCGTCCAAATTTATCCAGCTTTTTGGGGCTTCTAATCGATCATTTTATCATCATAATTACATTCTGCATCTGAATTGACTTTTGCTAAAGATAAAAATGAATTTCGTTGCATTACAACGATGCAAACTTCAGAGTCATTTATAATGATCAGTTTCCTGAAGGTTTAACGACTTTATTGAGGGTTCCCCCAAAAATGTGTATAAACTTTCTTGGCATCAAAACTTACAGTGTTTTCTTACGAAGAAAAGTTTTTTGACGTTTATAATTCGAGATATTTAATTTTCCCCATCCAGACGGGTGTAAAGTGAAATCACGTTTCGTTAAAAAGTTGAAAAATCGAGTTGCACGACATTTTTTTAAGAAGAATCCTATCCAAATTTTTTGCGACTCATAAACGAGACGAAACTTCAATTTTTAAGCGTTTAGATGGGGAAAGTAAAAAATTGGCAATTCTCAAATCCTTGACGTCACGAAATTTGGCTTCATAGGAGAAAATTGTTAGTTTTGGTGATAAGAATGCTCATAAAAAATTATTAAAGAATCCTGAATTGAGTAATTTTGTTATATTAATACGTTAAGATGATTAGACACGATTCGTCGGTTGTGAAGTCAATTTTTAACGTTGGTGTTGATGCAAGAAAAATATTATCCATGCTGGAGAGTCGATGGGTTAAAAATACAATAAATATGACGATTGCCTGTAATTGAGAGCATGATAATTGATAATTATAGGAAATTTTGAATAAAGTTTTTTGCAACTCGCCTGCTGCTTCTTCTATTAAATAAGTCAGTGCGTCAATGATTTGATGAGAATATGATAAAACGATTCATCATATTCTGACAATGGCTCGAGTTGAATTGGACCTTAATTAGAATACGAATGGAATTTCATTCCTGCAACATATGAATCTTTGATTCGAGCACAAGCAACATTTATAGCGCACAAAACGGTGTGTAACGTTCAAAAATCGTATATTCTTGGTGGTTGAAAAAAACTGGCAAGTTAACATTGGAAAGAAACAAGTGGCTTTGGCTCGTAGCTGATGATTCTGTTCTCTCGGTTCGAGGAACTTTGAGGCATGTATGAGACACGCGTGTATAGAAAGAAGAGAAGTTTGCCCGGAGCAGCAGCATCCGAAAGAGTGAGAGAAAGAGCGAGAGCGGTGGGGACGAAGAAGAAGAAGAAAAGGCGATGAGACGAAGGAAGAATATGAGGAGCAAACAGAGAGAAACGAAGAAAAAGAGAGAGAGAGAAAAAGAACTCGGGTGGGATCGTGATGAAGACGTTTCTCTAGGTTAAGGGAAGTTTGACGTTTTTATGGGTCAGGCTCCCAGCTTGTCTTTTTTTCATCTTTCTTCCCTCTCCTTTCATCTCATTTTCTCTCTTTCTCTCTTAAAGTTTGAGAGCCAACTCTGTTGTGCTCGTGGGCTCTCGATCCCTCTCGCACTTGTATATACAATAACGCGTCTCTCATCTTTATCTTTGGCGGGTTTAGTTGGACCCAGAGAGCAGATATATCGACATATATAGCCAAGCTCTCAGGCCCCCCAAGCTCGCTTCTTCGTCTTCTTATTCGTCTCATCCTTCTTGGACGTCATTGACGGGTCTATCATCTTACTAATTCCTTAATGGGAGACATTCGAGCTTTACGGACGATCCACTGCTGCTGCTGCTTTTTTCTTCATATAATATCCATATCTATATAGATATGTGTACGCGTATGAATAATATCTATCCCGAGTCATTAATAATACTCTCACGAATCATTTTTATGCCTCTCCGAGCCTCCCTCCGTTACAGACAAACTCCAGAATGTTTAAACGCCCCCTATTAACGTTCCCGATGAAATACACATTTCGCAATCATTATTAACATCCCATTAATACACACAAACGTGTATTATACTTTAAAGAAATTCGCCAGGATTCTTTACTCGCTAATTCCCCAGTTAAAATCCTCCAGATACATCTGAATCCGCGATTCCCAAAGCACGTGCATAATCGTTGTTGAAATTTTACCGGCTTTCCTCAACCGTGTGTGACTAATTTTTTTAATCGCTCAGATTTTCGTCTTTTACGAACAAATCCACGCCTCCTCGCCTATTTTATGCTGTTGTTATTATTTTCAGCTTCCAAATACTTTGCTTGATGAAGAAAGTTTGTAATCTTCTGGTCGAATGTCTCGACTATTAACGTTCTTTACCAAGTATTTCTCGCAAAGCGACAAATCACCGCGGTATCTCAATGACAAACGTTTGTTTTTTTATCCTCAATCACAAAAATCTCCGGTCGCATTAATCGTCTTTGAATTATTTGGGGGTTTTCCTCTCTCTGTCTCTTGCTATCGCGAGCTCGATGCAAAAACGTCGCGATTTGCCACATGTACTCTTTTCTCTTTCCTCCGCACTGCTCCATAATACTTGACTGGTGCTCAGAGTTTGCTTCTCTTCTACGTTGGTGGTCTTGAGGGATCTCTCGCTCGCGCGTGGACCGCGAGGAACTCGTTGTGTAAGTTTGTCTGAGTTTCTCTCTTTATATCTCTATATATTTTTGTGTGTCTGCCTGTATGTGTGTTATGCTCTCGAGAGGACTCAACGATCGAGCGAGCTCGTTTCCTCGACTCTTTTGCTGCTGCTTCTCCAACATCTCGTTGATGATCTCGCAGTTTCATTGCTGCGCTCGCGCTGCTCCTCTATCCCCTTCTTTTCTTACCCGCGATTAAGAGCTCCTCCAGAGTATTTCACGTCTTTAAAATCGGTTCGGTGAGCTCGCCGCGTCACAGACCACGCAGAAAAATCCAAGTCGAGATGCCCGCGAGAGAGAGTGAGGAAAAAACGCTATTCGTCACGGAGGGATAAAGCAACGTGGGCGATGTCAGAATGACAGTCGTTGACAGCTCCGCTCGCCATTCAAATATTGCCATTTGTTTTGTCGAGCTTATTATTTTACATTTGCATTTTATTCAGATCGATTAATCGCCCATTTCCAAATAAAAAATACTCGCTTTCGTTTGCTCTGCTAAATCGTAACCATCGATCATTTTGTCGATCCTTTTACCATCGACGACATGAATGATTTATGGATTTTCTACGAATTTGTGTTTTGCGAGCCCGCGTCTTCGCTCCGGACACTTTTGTTGATGCATGAAAACGAATTTTCAGGAACAAACGAGAAAAAAATAAAATGCACTATCGCGTGTTATACGAGAGACCATAAGACGATTCCCCATGGATAAAAATGCAAGATGAAACCACGCGCATCTATATTTTGTATCCAACGACGATTCTAACTCAAATTTGTGGGCGGTTAGAGTCCACGGTAGCAGTTTTATGGAGATTGCATTCCGGCCAACTTTTGAGCCGAAGATATTCTTATTAAGAGATCTCGCGAGCTCGAGACGGCGTTGCAACGTTTTTTATTTCACTCCTCTTATTTTTTCTTCTCATTTCTTTCTGCTGGGCGCTCGTACGCTTCGCATTGTAAGCTCAAAGTGTAAGCAAGGTAGCGGAAAATCGGAGAAGACCAAAGAAAAAAAAATCTTCGAGTGCACTCGAGCTGGAATTTTCTTTTTTTTCTCTCCTTTCGTATCGTCCGTCGTATATTCGGCTGAGTTATCCGTCTAGTCTCGCAGCATGAATAATCTTTTTCTTTTTCACTTGTCGCGCGTTTATTTAAGTCGTTTTTTCGTTCTTTTGCCCAGCAAATTCTACAGTAACATTTCTTCGCCCTCTGGCACGATCCTGAAACGTGAAATCGGGCAGAACCGAAAAAAAACCACGTCGAAAAGAGAGAGAGAGAGAGAGAGAGTCTCAACGTTTCTCTTCTCCTTTGAGGCCACAGCTCAGCAATCGAAAAGTCAACGAATTTATTTCGGCAAGGTCGAGCTGTGAACTTACGTCGCATTGACGTGACAACCGCCGAGATGAGAATAACCTCGAGTGTGTAGCTCGCGCCGCTTCAACATGCATAATATCTTACTCGACGCGATTCGTCCTGCAGCTCTGCTCGCTCGTAACAATATATTCACGTTTTCAACGTGTCGATGCCCCACGAGATTTTTCTTTCTCATTTACCTTTGCCAAACTAAAATTCCAAGCCTTTCACCGTGCAACGAGATACAAAATCCTTGACAAAAAGGCTTCCAATATTTTGGTACGAATTTAACGGAAACCCCATGAAATCTAAGACGCCCAAGGCCTAAAAATGTCAACGGGTCTCCGATTACTAGATTCCTCGATCAATTATGGCGAATTTCGTAAATTCAATTTTGTCAAAAAACGCCGATATCTTGTTGAATACAGCGAACTAAATATTTTGGGATAATTTCAAAATTTTCCCTATTTCGACAATATTTTTCATTTGTCACGAAACTGTCAGCAAAACTTACGATTGCAATGACAAAAATTCACTTTTCGAAAAGATTTTCCAGAATGTTTTTTACTGAAATGACAAAATTTTCGTCATTTTTCGAAAAAACGTTTATAGTTGAACGTAGCCAACAAAATATCGATCTTTTTCAACAAAATTTTCTTTTCAGTGTGCATATACGAAGAATAATTGAAAAAAAGAGGATTCCAACGCATCGTCACGAAATCGATCGCAGAGAAACTCGAAAATCCGTCATTTTGAACATTCTAACTTTTTAATTTCACTGCTTAACGTTACAAGCCCGAAAATCAGTTGAAGTAAATCGCGATAAAAGCATGTGTGGCCCTCCATACGTTAAACTGTCGTACTGTAGCAAATTCTTCGAGGCGCCCGGATGCTCGCGTATCGCAGGAGAGAAACGAAGGGCTCGGACCCATTACATAAATATATACGTGTGTATGAACCTCCTACACATATATCAGAAAGCAAAGAAGAAGAAGATGAAGAAGGAAGAGAAGAAGAAGAAGCCGAATTCTTCGAGTTCCGCGGGTGCTCTCGCCGATGTGGCTAATCCTGCAATCGCGGGCCTCGTGTGTGTTGTCTCGCCCTCATATTCGCTGCTTCCTTGTCCCTCGTGAGAAAGCAGGAGCCAGGGAGGGGGAGAAATAAGATTCGAATTAGCCCCGTGCCACCGCACCTTACTCTCGTATTATTATGTGATTCGGTGTCGGCTCGGCACGCACGCTTCTCTATATCCGCATAATAGATAGTATAATACCCATATAAAAGCATATACGATACTATGTAAGAAGGATTTCACGTATATACGTGAATGTCTTCCCAAGATACTCTCCACTCCAAATCCCTTCGTATCTCGGGCTTCTCTTCTCTCACCGGTTTGGGTTTCACGCGAGAGAAGACCAGGATTAGCTCTCATTCTGCCGCAGAGGCTTCTCAGATTCGTTTTTTCATCTTGCTCCTTTTTTCCCCCATTTACCCTCAACTTTTTCGACCTAGATTCATAAATTTATAGTGTACACTCGATGATTCTGCGTGTCGGTTTAATCTCTCCATAAAACTCGCCTACGAAATTGTGTTTTTGCCCTTCACGCTAAAACCACTTGACCAATTTTGTCGAATCTTTCACAGGAATGAAGCTCATGAATTGGAATAAGTTTCAAGTTGTTTTTTGGACCAAAGAATCACGTTTTTCGTCATATTTTCCACTTTCAAAATTCACAAACGACTAAAAAATCGCTAATTACCGTTTCAGAGATAATTCAAAAACGAAGATTTTCGTATTTTGTAATTTTTCTGTCTAAGAATTCGAAGTTTCCCTAATAGGACATTTTTTTGTTAATTTTTAATAGTAAATTTAAGGTTTTGATATTTCGAGGAGTGATGAATTTGACGTGATGGTTGATGCGTTTGAGGAAAATGAATAAATTCCGTTATAATTACGAAGAAGCGAGGAGCCTGAACTATAATAAATTACTCAAGTATTTTGATTGTTCATCAAGGGAAAGAGTTAAATGGTGTCTGGGTGGGGAGTTTTCATCAAAATGTAATTCGTCTCTTGGCGTTATATATATGGGGGGTTATGTACAAGAGTGCGCGGCACACTCGCGTAACCGCGAGTCCTCTAATTTGAGTCTCGGTGCCCAATATAGCTCACTTCCGTCGTCGTATTCGCGTCGTCGTCGTCGTCAACGACGGAGAAACGTGATGCAATGTTATCAGGGTGACGAGAACTATAATATAGTGTACGAGACTGTGGCTTTCGAAAGAGCAAGAGGAAAACAGAAGGAGAGAAAATCTCTGTCTCTCTTTATTTTCTGATCTTGCCTGTGTGTTTGCTCCCGCCAACTCCAAGGAGGTCTCTGCTCGTCGCCTAACCCAGAGCCCATTTAGAGAGAGCGAAAGAGAGAAAGAGAAAGAAAGCAAGCAGATGATTTTCTCCCTCGTGCGCTCTTCTCTCTATCATCACTCACAAACGGTCCATGAAGTCGACTTTACTCCCTCTTATGTGGTTTCTCACTTAAACCCGTACGTTGGATCCGAAACGAATATTAAATTCACCGTTGCAGACTCACATACGAGCCACGAAATTAAGCGATTTCCGCTGCGAGTGACGAGATCGTCCTCTCGTCAACGTAACGCACACACCACACGACATAAAGATCTTTATATATGTGCACGCGTATAAAAACCTCTCGTTGTATGCACAGTCCGAAGAAAATACAACTTGTATCATCTTCTTAGATACAGCAGGAAGGAAATGTTAACGCAAGAAAAAAACATCAAATCTTGGGTGTTCTGATCTGTCAAGAGAGTGTCAGAGATCCTATTAAATTAACTCATTCATCAAGTCCTGCCGCCCGATTAATTGGTCCCTGGAAGCAGCCGCGATTATTGTGTCAAGCCAACAATTGTCCCCACAAATAAATATCAGGGGAATTAATAGTTTCGGATTGATAAAGACGAAGGGCACTCGGTCATTAACTGGCAAACATAATTCACAAAAAAATTCACTTCATTCCACTCTCAACGTAAATAATTGAATTTTATTAAATTTTTCTGTTTTTTGAATCCATCCTCGATGGTTTACACTTCACAGCCCAATTCTCCGGCATTTTTTTTGCAAACCTTGCATAATTTATCGAAATAACAGCAAAAAAAAAAAAAATCTTATCTGGTCTCCTCATCGACCGCACAGTAGCGCTCGACGGTGCGTTTAATGTCGAACCAGCAGGTTCCAAACTACCGGATACTTATTTGATAGTGGCGAGAGACACGGACTGATGAACTATAGAGGTGGAGCGAACGATCAGGCTAATCGGCTCGCTGTTCCCTCGTATATATGTATATACGAACCAAAGATGTGTATCCAAATAAGCGAGAGAGAGAGGGAGGGAGTTGGGTGTAGAAGCAGCAAACGGCAGTAGCTCGCGGTGTTGGTGGTCCAACGCGGTTCGTTCTGCCCCGATCTGTTGCTTCGGCGACGACGACGACAACGACGGTCGACTCGAAACAATGAATTTACTTCATAAATCTCAATTCAGTCTTGTGCCCACCGGCCAATTAAAATTAATCTCGGCTCAAACAGGGAGACTCCGCGACCACCGCCGTAGAAAATGGACGAAAACAAAAACTAATGGACTAATACATACATAAATTATCCTATTGAGTATCTTGTGACATAACAACCGCGATAAAAATGATAAAAACTATGCAATCGGTGTAGTTTTCAAGAAATTGACCAAAAATTTTACTCTCACTCGTAAAAACGATCAATTAAAACAAAAATAATGCTAAATCGTTGAAATTATTTCACTTAGTCTCGCGACTATAATTCGATTGATCTGGAATTACGTTAATTCTTTCGAGCGTGGCTAGAAGTGACAGTTATAAAAGAAATGACGTGAAAAGACTCTGCAAAGCGCGCGCGAAACGAGAGCGGATTCCGTTCGCGCCGAGTTCCCTCGTGGTTCAACGTTTTCTGTAACAGGCTTCCCGGAAGCTTCATTTCTCGGGAATACACATGAGAGAAGCGAGCGAGATGAAAGAAGGAGAAAATGTTCTCCAATGGCAAAATCTCAGTATTTGTCTCTGCACTTGTCTGCCAAGTTCCACACGTATGAGCTCGAACGTTTGTATATGAGAAGCGTAATGGACACTACTTGCCCGCGTTTAAACCTGAGATTCTCGTCAGCAAATTGTTCGACAAGTGTCTCGACGATTAAGGTGCGCGCATATAGGCAAGAATCGTCGTCCCCGCATGGGCAACACGTTAATTCGCTTTTTCCTTTCAATTCGAATTTCCTCTCGCTTCATTCTTAATTGCGCCCACAAATTTTCCGCAAGTCGAACTTTTTCTGCATGCCAAGAGTTGTGCGCGTTGCACTCGTGACGTCATTCGCGTATGCGCGCCAAGTCGCGGTTAGTGTTGCGATTAATTGGTCGAACTGAAAGTGTTTGGATGAGCATAATCACGAGAAAGATTTATAATTGAGATAATCCTGATGAGATAACGGAATTATCAGTCTTGGGATAATTAAACGATATGCGTCGACACTTCCGTGTGTGTTGGTCAGGAGGGAAAATCAAGTCAATTTGGAAAGAAGCAAAAAGACACGATGCGAGTTGGATAGAAAAAAGAAGCTGCGAGCAAAAGGATTTACCAGAACGTACAAGAAGAAGAGGCAACGCGGTGATCTTGCCTGATGCTGCGGCTACTGCTCGCGCATATTGGTCGAGGAAGATCAGGAGGAGGCGGAGAGGGTTACGGCTATCTCGGATAATTAATAGCTTAATTTCCACCTTTCAGGAAGTCGTTATTCTCGCGGCCTCCAACGACGACCGCGAGTACGAGAGAAATATGTATATTTACCCTAGTATGCGGCCAAGCGTCGTGCTCCCGGCTCGTTCTCACAGGAGCCGTTGCTGTTGGCCCAAAAACTCGTGTCTAGTGTCTCCAGACCCGAGTCGATATCGCGAGACCGGTATAATCGAATAAAAACTAAAAAAAACAACATCGAGCTCGAAATTCTCGTATTTTTCTCAAATTTCGTTTTTAAAACGTCGATTCGGTGACTCGATGCATATTTTCCAGTGTACTACAAAATTAAGATGTATCGCCAAATTTGGTCAGGACAATTTGCATGTTGTGGGACGCCTACGCGCTCCTTGGAGCAGCAAAATTCGGCCCACCCGTAAAGCGTATCGGAAATGAAACAGGGGGCAGTGCACCCAATTTTTAGGGGGGGGGGGGGGGATTGGCCATAAACTTAACTTTAATTTGTCAGAATGATTTATTCGGAGTCTACACTCGTGTGTATACTTATATATGAATACGAAACTCACCGTTTATCGCTGCGTGGATAATAATGTCGCATGATTTAAGGCGAGCAATATTCTTCATGATATTTTAATGGATATTCCTTGCCCCCCGAGATTGTGCATTAAAAAACAAAATCACTGCAGTAGATGAAGAGCGCGCGTGCCACGTACGTGACGTGACTCGCCACTCGTAGAGATCAGGATTGAGGACCTTGAACCTCTTGGCTATAACAGACCGGATCTCATCTTCACAAGCGAGACGAGAGGAACGAGTAAATTAGGATACAACTTGTTCGGGGAGTATCCTGTGTCTGTCCTCCTGCTGGATCCCTCTTTTCGTGTCTTTCCATACATCAAAGCACATAATGAATAAATATAGAGACCTCCCAATACCAATTGCAGTTAATTATAATTATAGGGAAATTATTCGATAATTATAGTGCACGATCGACTGTACGCGTTATAATTGCGTTTCTTCATTAATGAGCGAGCTCTGTTTCGCGCACACGTTGTTTCTAGCTCGAAATCTCGTGAGATTTCTCCAAAAATAATAAAATTGTTAATTAAAATAATTAATGAATTAAAATTTTTATGGAATTGCAAGTTTCCACGAAAAACTTTCCTCAAAGTCTCAGGAACGAGCGATTTCTCGGAATGAAAAAAAGTTTTCGCATTCGAAGAGAAAGCGAGATTGATTGTGAATAATTTCGATATGATGCAAAAGAAGATCGTTTACATATACGAATACGCGAGGATAATCGAGGACCCTTCGAGAGGGTCGTTCATCACTCGCTCGCTTGATTTATGGACTCCAGACTTACGCGATGGAAAAGTCAACCCGAACGACCCCGATCGGGGTGTACGAATCTTCCGGCTTTAATTGGCCGATTTTGTGCCTCTCGCTCGCGCGCGCGGTCTCTCTTTCTTTATCAGTGTACGCGGTAGCTGGTACCTGACGATCGTCGAGACTCGATTTTATACTTATAGCCCCAGGAGCTAGTGTACTCGCTTCTTCAGCTCCCATTGGACGTCGATATAATATCACATGCATGTGTACACACATATAAATATATACTAGTTAATAATAATAATGTTTCGCGTGCAACGTTGCTATATCGCGTATACGTGCGTGGTACACGCGGCCACAATATTGCTCCTGGCCTCTCGCGAGTCAATGCAACATTAACCAAGCCAATGCGAGCGAATAACGAGTCAGAATCTTTTACATCCCGAATACCAAATCATTTTTCAAGCTATTCAAACTAATTAACAACTATTATTATGCTAATTAATGCGTGTCATATTGACCGTGAAAAAATCAACTTGCAATCATTCATTCACGCTCTGTATAAACAGGATTTCATACGTTTTTTCGTTGAGAAGTTACCCACCGGAATTTTCCCTTTCGACGTGAAAAAAGACGAAGGAAAATCGAAAATACGTAATTGAAACTAAATTTCTAGAAATTTTATTCGTTCGAATGATCGAGAGTTTCAAAAATAACGAAAAGAGTATAAAAATGAAGTATCAGAGCTTGTGCAGTCTGGATTCTCGAGAAAGCCTTTCGCGTATACACGAGCGGCGTATATTAACACATTAGAGACCCTCGCGTGTCAAAACTCAGTGAGCCATGAGTAACAATGAGCCGGAGCCGAAAAGGAGGGAGAATCATGGGGTGGGGGTGGCGAGGGTTGAAACGCAGGCGAGACAGGAAAAAGGGGCAAGAAGGAGAGAAGAAACGGAGAGAGAACGTTCTTGCGACCCTTGCAGCAACTTTATGTACAGAAACGTACGGGCAAGGCCAAAGCAGGGGGTCGTTGCACATAATGTGCAAGAAGGTACTTGCATAAAAATGCAAATGCGCTTTTTTGACAGACTTGTATTTATATCATCGAATTTCACTGCCTTTAGCCTTGGAACGGAAATGAATATTATTCGGTTAATTAAATTCAGTGGAGCAAAAGGATAAATTGGAATAACAAAAAATTGATAATAATTTAATGATTTAATGAAAGATGCAATGAAGTTTTCGTGCTGGATTCAGTTGTGGACCGACATCGAGAGTTTTACACATCCATATATCGTTCGAGGATTTCGCAAGGTGAAAGGTATAAGCAAGTAGCAGGTTGCCAAGAGCCTAGAGGCTTAATAGAGTCCATGAGAATTGACAGCACGTTCTTTGGCGTTTCTGTGCCACTTGATGAATACTGCCGGTGCTTTTGCCTCTTGGATTATGCCGATCTTGTGGCTGAGCACCACTTTGGCCACACAAACACTCCTCGGTGGCTCCAATTAAGCGGGCTACATTAATTTCAACCACCCGGTCCGACCCAACGGTTATATCTTTCTCTCTCTTTCTTTCCATCTCTCTCTCTCGCTCGTGCTCTGTCTCTTTTTTCTCTGCACGATCCACCAGCTGATCTTTCCTCATCTCGCTCTCCTCTTGTCTCGTATTTCTGCAGCTTCTCTTCATTCATCGATCTTTTTTCTCTCGCACATGTAACTCCGCAAGTAAATGACGCGTGTACAGTTTTTTCTTCAGATCCTCTTGTTTTTTGTTTGTTTGTTTGTTCGAGAAACGATTCATCATTATTATCAATTTTGAATGATTCAATTTGATCGATTATTCCATCAATTATTCTCGGCTGGATCCTTTTAATTGCTGTTATTTCTTTTCGGTGCTATTAGTGTCATTTTTATTGGGGCGCTTGTGGGAGAAAATGGTCCGTGATAAGATCGCGCGCGGCAGCTTCAAAAGACTACGCGCTCGAGGTGTATCTCAATGATTAAAATCTCGAATTTTTTCCGGCTTTCGAACGAGCTACGCTTCGTGATTAGACCGAGTGCGAATTTAATCTGATGGACAACTTTCGAGATATTAATTAGTAAGAGTGCCTGATGATTTTTTTGTTGGAAATTCATTTTTTTTCTTCATGCATTCAGTTTTTTCAAGGATTTTCAAGTAAAAAGCCCGAGATCTCGAAAGTTTATTCAAAATGACTCGGTAAAGGTTAACGCCCGACTTTATTGGCATAAAGAAAAAGGAGCAAGTGGAAAGAGGAGCAAAATGACGTAACATGATCGATCGATGACGCCGGGAGGTTGACGTGTGTGGCAAATGATGAGAAATTTTGTGGATCCCTTCTCTCTTTGCGAAATTATTGCTGGACCGGTGCGCGTGTGTGTATGTATAGAGAGACGAGGACACTAATAGATGCTGTTTGGTAGATCGGGCGGTTCTCTAATGAGCCACTCGAGCGCGTCACTCTCCATTCGCCTCAACTCGACCGCAAAATACTTTTGATAATTAAATATTTCCAAGCTTTTTATTTTTTTCCTTTTTCTTTGCTACGGACCTGATTTTGGCTTTCTGGCATTAATGATGATTATTCCGGAGAGTCTTGGAGTCCTGGGCCGCTTCGAGAAACCTGGAGGGCTCATCTAGCAGCCCGAGACTAGCCCAGCTCGAGATTTCACTCGATTTCCTCAGACATTTCGTCTCGCATCCTTAATGGCATAATAAAAATGTCCTTTCCTCCTTTTTTTCTCTTGCCTATTTATTTTATCATTTATTTTTTAACCCCTAAATGACTCGCGTGGCTCTCGTCTCGCCCGCAAACATTTTATTGCTTTATATACGGATATTTAATAGTTTCATGATACCCCCTAAACACAAACGACACGCACACATTTACACACGTTCCAGTCTCATTTGGCCAGCAAAACAAGAGCGAAAGCTTGTACCACGTGTATATATGTATATTAGTCATGCTTCAGCCCCGCGACCGCGGCCTCTTTCATGCCACCAAAACAATTATAAATTCACGCTGCGAATGTAGCAACTATCCGCTCGATAATTAACAGGGCTCTCGCGCTCCTCTTCTAAGCAACTGGGCAAAATCTTTCTCACGGATTTTAGTTTCATCGCGAACCAGTTACCTGCTAACACACCAAAAAAAAAAAACAACCGGATCTGCCTAAATTCCGAGATAGAAATGAACCAAATTTTCACAACCCGTCGACTTTGACGAAACGCTTTTAGTTATTGGAGCAAAAAACGTAAAACTTATTTTTAAGCCACTTCCACTGAATTCGATGGCGCGGATCAATGAAAAATGACGAAATGAAGAATCGTAACAAAAATACACACAATGGCGTTTGATTAAGGAGGAAAAATTCTTCGTCTCGATGTGAAGTATCAAGATTTTATTGCGCAATACCGCAATAAGCGAAAACGAGGAATATAAATCTCGAGCGAGCGAGACTGTATCTCCGAGCCAAGGAAACATTAAAATCCCCGCACGATACAGGAGGAGAAATGGAAAGACAAGAAATTCCAAGATAATTGACGGACTCGTGTACTAAACTTGTACCGGGATATTGACTCGAGAGAGACTCATGCACGCATAATGTGCCCTCACTCACTATTAAACCTGACGATACTTAAAATATCAACGAGAGTTATTGTTACCGTAGATGTATAAATCGTCAAACGATCCGAGGACTATTGACTCTCGCACAACAAGTAATTACTTGGCCGCACAACTTTCCCTCGTTCTTTGCACGCATCAACTTTTTTCCCCATTTGCTTGACTCGTTTATACAAAAAATTACAATCTTTCAAGTCCCAAATGTTCTACAAGTTTCTGAAATTTCGCGAGTCACCAAATTTACTCAATTTTCAAGTTTGTAGCGACAAAAATTGGAGCAATTTTGCTAAAAGTACAAAAATAGTCGAAAATTCGGTAAAAAGGGCGCGGAATTTAAAGTTTCCCTCGTTTAACTCACTTTGTGCGTGATTTTATTGGCAATTCTGACCGCGAACGTAAAGTGGACAGTTTGAACCGATTTATCTTGGAAGAAGAACAGAGAGGGAGAAAAAAGTAAAGACTCGATGAAGGGGGGGGGGGGGGGTGTGGGGCATGGCCGCGCCTTAATGGAAACGAGTTAACGACGCGTGGAAAACGTAAACGCAGTCACGTATCCAGAGACTAAAACAGCCGCGGCATAACGATCGAAGAGTGACCGATCGAGTGTCATTAGTCCAACGTTTTGCCGGTATTTTCTTGTCCAACGACTTCAGGCTTGACTTATTCTTATTCGTGGAAAATTCTGCGTACGTTGACACGCAAAACACAAATTTTTGCCTCCACTTTATCCACCAATTTCAGCTCTCGATCGACGTAATCACTTTTGACGCGTCGTCGATCCTTATTCTTGAGCGGAAAATCCCATCATGAGTAATCCATTACGATTCGATCTAATTTGTCACCGTTTAATCGTTTCGCGACGATTTTTTCTTTCAGACTCTTCGAAATACACAATAAATTAATCGATTTTTCCCCCCGCATGTATTTTCTCTTAAAAATGTCAATTTCATCGTCAATGACGTCACATTTCTAACATTTTTTTTCTTTTTCTGTTTCTAGGAAGAAGTAAGTTTATCAGCGATCAACCCACGCTTCATTCATATGAGACGATTCGATAGACATCCAAAAACGTGAGCTTTATCGATTCAAAAAATCCTCCATCAATCAAACGTACAGTTTTTATATTCATTTTTAAGTTCTCGATGATACTCAAAATTATTTCAGGAAATGGAAACTAAAAAAACTCTCAAAAAGTACTAAATTCTTCGTCAAACTTCTCTGTATCTTAATTAATGAAAAAGTTTGATTAAAAAGCCAAAATTTACGAGCCTCAGCCAAAAAAAAATGTATGCCAAGTAATTGAACTCAATGGCAACGAAATTATTGTCGAAATAATCGAAAAGACACGAATCATGAACTTGAAAATGATCCAAAATTTTCCAAATTCTCAATTTTCCCAATAAAACCAGAATTTTCCTCTTTTTTTCCCATACAAACTTCTCTGGATCTCAATTAATGAAAAAGTTTGATTAAAAAGCCAAAATTTACGAGCCTCAGCAAAAAAAAAATGTATGCCAAATAATTGAACACAATGGCAACGAAATTATTTTCGAAATAATTGAAAAAACACGAATCATGAACTAGAAAAGTATCCAAAATGTTACAAATTCTCAATTTTCCCATCAAAACCAGAATCTTCCTGTCTTTTTCCCATACAAACGTCTCCACTCTTTCCTCATCTACCGATGCAGTTTCCATTCGACTAAAATGAACGTTTTCTCTAATTAAGAAAATTGCAATCTTCTGAAATAGTCGATTATGTTTTTTAGAGAATTCACGAACCTTTTTTTTGCAAACACTTTTTGGAGCAAAAAAACGGATTTTTGAGATTTTTCAAAAGCCGGAAAGTACGTGAATAAGGAATTAGTGAAAAAAAAATGATAAAACAAAATCAATCGATTCGCCGAACCTCGAAATAATGATTTTTTAAATTCATCGCATGCTACACGATCTGATGATTGTCTCAGAGTCCGAATAGTTGTCCTGGAATCGAGATGATCCGTGAAAATACCGAAAAATGTGGTCGCATGCTTAAAATTCTATCAGGGAAAGCAAGTGGCGTGAAATGATCGGATAAGGCGCAAGATTGGACATCTCGTAAGGCGCAAACGAGAAATGTAACGCTTAATATATAGCAGAAAGAGAAGAAACTATGTAACGATGCGAAATGTATGGTACAATTTTGCTTTGAGAGATCGAGCTCTTTCCATCGGCGATAGACAGAACCGGCGCGATTCGCTATAGAGAAGAGGGATCAAGTTTTACACAATATATGCACATATGTGTAATCCACATCTACGATATATATGTATAGAGTGTATAGCGAGAAGAGTAAGGAAGACCACCGGCTGGTCTGCGAACGACGTTCACGATCGTGTCGACACGCTTAGCCTCGTTTGTCCGTGGTCAACAACAACGCTCTCTCGTTTATAGTATCTCACAAGCGCCGGGCGCGCGCGAGCGCCTTCTCTTCTTCCTTTCAAGTATCAAGCTCAAGTCGAGATCACGATTTTCGTATAAACGCGTCCGCCATCCTATTTATTATACCCTAACGCTACATAATCGCGTGCTCAATTGCAAAAAGCGCGTTTCGCTTCATTATTTTTCTAAATCGCTCCAAAAATTTCGGCATTTTTTATCGTCCGTTGTTTTTTCTTCAGCGGCGCAAATTTTAGCAGCTTTTGGACAGTTTTGCATTCGTGAATTCCGGAAAAATCACCCGATAAGGAAACTCGTGGGTTGGTTCGAGCTCGCGGTATATTTTTACGCAGAAAATCCCATGAAACAGGAGCAGACGGAAGCAGAGATGAGTTTAGTGCGATAGAGCAAACGTTTCGTCACGCTAGAGAAGCTTTTTCAGCGATGTGCGTCTTTCTCGTCGGCTCGTCTAACGTCTAACTCAAGGGGCGATGGAAATTAGTGGTTCCGGTGGAAAATACTCGGTATGCGAGATCCGTCGTTCTGCCTTTCTCGTTTACTGGCTCAGGCCGTGCCAAAAGTTGTTGCCGGAGTCTTTATATTAATTAATCTGCGTTAATTAGCGACAGCCAATCGAGAGATCCGAAAATCGGGCACGAAAAACGCGAGATGCAGGGACGATAAAAAAATCGGCGATGAATTTTGCGATTCCGATGAATTTTGCTTCGTAATCACCGAAGGCAACTTTTGGAACACTCCGTATCAAACTCTCCGGCAGGAAACTATAGAATTATCCACAGACTCTTGAGAGACATCTCAGTGCGTTATTGGTTTTGCTCTCCGAAGGAAATAGATCTTTAGCGGAACAAGAATCAACCCTTGGGCGGAGCGTCAAGCGAGAAGAGACTTGGCTCAAGTAATTAGACTTGCCGTTCGTTACCCTTGCGAGTCTCTCGTACTTGAGAAAGAAGAGCAAGGATGGAGGAGAGTGAAGGCTCCTCAGAGGAATATTCAGCTGTCAGTCTTTCCTCGACGTCCCTCTATTAATGCTCCTGTGCAATATCTCGTTCTATTCGTTCCAGAACTCGTAGTCCAAATAGATTTAGCGTGAAATAAAAAGTGCAACGAAACAGGCCAAATTTGCAGCGAAAAAGAAAATCTTAATCTTCATTATTTTAATTTAAATTTATAATCCCTCGCCTCGTTCCATTCGATTAAATGCACCAATCGTCGTACGACTATAAATTAGCAAAGTTTGCAATTAACATAGAAAGGGCTAATTGCTGTTGCGAACACAGGCCGCTCGGAAAGCGATAGTATTTGAGTGTTTGAAATAAACGGTGTCAAAGTTCAAACGTAGTAATAATTGAATCAATTTTGTATATTGTCCATGTGTGTGTGTGTGTATCATCGACGAATCGTGCGGAGTTTATTTGCACCGGACGAGATTCTTGTACGTGGTCGAACATATCACCTCGTTTATCGTGTCATGAGAGATCGAGAATTCGCATCAAGTTTTATTATATTTAAAGGTTCCATGTATATATAAATATATATTACGTGAATATATGTTTAATGGCAGTGTACACTCTGCTGGTTGGCATAATCGCACGCGGCAGATCGGCTCCAGTGATATCGAACTCGCGCTTGCCTTATTTCCCCCTTTTTCCCTCTCTCTCTCTCGCTCCAAGTCTCCCTTCCTCTTCTCTCGCGGGTGTTGATCGTTATGATTTGATTTATTCGCAATTATACAGCATGCTTGCCGCGACCACGTTCACCTCATGAATTATTGGTGAACATGCCACACACATTTTTCTACACACACACACACACACACTCACCACCTTTGTTGACTTCTGCGAACAACAATATTTTATACAAATAAATTCACTATCGATAAGTTAAACCTTCGTGTTACTATCTATAATGCTTTTCACTTTTCGTGTCGTATCGCAAGCGTTTCAACACCTCGAAATATCCATTCCAACTCGTCCGTCATAACCAGACAGAATAATCTTTTTAATTAATGACAAATTAACTAAATATTTTGGGATGGTTTCACAATTTTCGTTATTTCGATAATATTTTTCATTGTAACGGAACTGGCAGCCAAATTTATGATTGGAATGACAAAAATTTACTTTCCGAAAACGATTTTCCAGAATGTTTTTTGCTCGAATGACAAAATTTTCGTGATTTTTCGAAAAAAAAACGTTTAGTTGAGCGTTTTCAATAAAATTTTATTTTCAGTGTGATGAAATGAACAAATTTTTCTATTTCCCATTAAAAATTATCAATTATTCTCATTTAGTGTTGGAAAAATTGTTGCTTCCGTTTTTATTGAATTTAAAATCGATTTTTTGAACAATGCCAACGGGAGCTACGACGATTTAATGAGCTGCGCACGTTTAATTCACTATCAATGAAAATCAAAAACCGAGAATCAATGATCGAAATTTCAAAGTTATTGAAAATTGTGTAGGGTCGCATAGAGATAAGCCGAGAATTATGATCGCGTTTTGTTTACTCGCTAAACACATATCCGGAGACAATTTATCGTTAATAAACTGGATGACAGGAAAGCGTGCGCGAGCGTTTACACAGATCCACGTGTCTCGCGTATCCGATGCGTTTGTCGATAATTCAAAAGCGAAATGTCTGTCCGAGCACATGTGGCTTTTATAAAAATCGAGCGCACATTCATGTTCACGTAATTTCGAAACCTCCAACATTTTCTATCGCTTTAAATCCACATTCGAAATGGTTGTGAAATAATTTCAAACCCTTTTCGATTTCGAAGGATCTTTTCACTCGATCGTCATAATTTATGAGAATTTCGGAGCAATGAGTTATTTTTTACGATTTTTATACTTCACCAACGAACTCATTGTGATGAAATCCAAACCCTCCGGGTCAATCTGACTGCGCCATTGTTCTGTCAAATTCGTATCGCGAACAAATTGTTTTTTTCCCATTTGCAATGATTCGGACCGAGG
The DNA here is from genome assembly GCA_037043255.1 of Diadegma fenestrale. Classification (NCBI taxonomy): domain Eukaryota; kingdom Metazoa; phylum Arthropoda; class Insecta; order Hymenoptera; family Ichneumonidae; genus Diadegma; species Diadegma fenestrale. Next base: position 15,508,747 of record CM073317.1, read on the forward strand.
CTTTCTAGATAAATTTGAAAAAAAAAATGCACGAGTGGGTATTTGACGTATTCGTTGGAACGTTCGAAAGTTTATCTGAACCGTAACGATGTGGAGTTCATCCTTGTAATATTCACAGGAATCAATGGGGACCATGCATCATGTGTACTCCGTTTATTAGCTCGCATGACATAGACTCTTAGAAACATATACATCGATGCTGTACATACAGGAAGTCCTTAAAGTCGCAGTCACATTGATTTAGCAAACAATCCGAATCTCAATCTTTCAACAATCAATATTCGTTTTTTTTTACCTATTCCGGCTGCCTGGGGTCAGAAACGACCCCAATTTAGAAAAATTCATATCTCCGGTAAAATTGAACGAAAAACGTTCAACTTGGGCTCATTCTTTTCGTTTTTTAATGCCGGATCACGTGAGCCTGGGCGATTTTGCTTGGAGTGAGAAAAATCGTCAAAAATCGGGATTTAAATCCGCCTGGGGTCGGTTTAGGGTCTTAGTGAATTAATTCGGCGGGGAAATTTTGGGAACGAACGTTTTTCTTTAGAATTGTCCGCTCCGAGAGGATTTTCTAGATTCCGAAGGCAACTTTGCGGACACCTTTTAGATTTGTATTCGCATTAGGCGTTGTACAAGCGCGAACTAACGTGGACGTTTACGCGCGCCCTCACAATAATGCATGCTAGAGGATAGGGCACACAGCGTGCACACCGCGATAATAATGTCTTTGATTTACGATAGAGTCGAGTCACGTCGGATGTTGCACGCCTGCTCTTACTCTCGCCCTCTCTCTTTCTCTCTCACGATGTAATATATGAATGTAAGTGCACACGGTTCGTTTGTGCGCACACTTATCGCATTTACCTCCAAGATTCCTCGGGAAAAGTGCCCTCCGGCACTTGGTAAAACTTCGGGGGCGGTTTACCCAAGAAAGAGACTCTCCAAAGCCTAAGAAACGATTCGATGGAAAGCGCGAAATCTGAACAAGATTTTTCCGTTTTTACGTCTTTTTTCCTCGTTTTTTTGACTGATCGCTTCAGTGAACTTCTCGAATGAGGTTTCAAAGAGCCTCCATTGCAATTTTCTTTATTCACGTCTCTCCTCGTCCTTCGTCTCCTTCGTTTCCTGCCTCGATCCTCCATCTTGAAATTTTTTCGATTTTTTGTTCTTCTCCAGGATCCATTGTGTTTACCCTTTCCGAGTGTAAAATTGGCAGACTCAAGCTAACCGTAGAATCTTCACGTGTGCCCTCAGGTCCGAGAACCCGGCGCGTCAAGAGGTCCAGTGACTCACGAGGTCCGGCAGCAACACCGGAAGAGAAAAGGCCACGCACAGCATTCAGTGGCGAGCAGTTGGCAAGACTGAAGCGTGAATTCGCTGAAAATCGTTATCTCACGGAACGCAGGAGACAACAATTGTCGAGGGATCTCGGGCTGAACGAGGCCCAGATCAAAATTTGGTTTCAGAACAAACGGGCAAAGATCAAGAAAGCAAGTGGCCAAAAAAATCCTTTAGCTTTGCAACTCATGGCCCAAGGCTTGTACAATCATTCGACCGTTCCTCTCACGAAAGAGGAGGAAGAACAAGCCGCTGAACTTCAAGCCAAATGACCAACTTAGGCGAGATTTCGAAACGCCTCGTTCTCCAAACGATGCATTACAACCAAAAAGAGAAAACAGACATTCTCTCTAAATAAAATCATCTCAAAAACGTCCTAACTGCGCTCCGACACCAGGAAAACTTGCTCCGATCCTCGTGTACGAATATTCACATTCATCTTATTATTACGATCATTATCGTCATTATTGTCTTTAGAAATCTTACGGTAAAGTAAGCAAATATTCGAGAGACGATCGCCACCAACCAGCGGCAGTCCCGGTGTGCCATTTTACAATAATTATCGATGCGACGAAGACGCACGCAAGGATTTCAACAAAAACGATTCCGAAGTTTGCATCGTTGGAATGCAACGAAATTCTTCTTTATATTTGGCAAAAATAATTATTTAAATGGAGAATTTCACACTCGAAAAATTTGGATGACATTGAAAATTGAACGAATCAACAACAAAATCAAATATTTTTCGTTGCATTCCAACGTCGCAAGCTTCAGCATCATAATCAAAAGTTATTCTTTATTATTTTTCCTTTAAAGATAAATCTCGCCTTGCGCAAAGTGAATAGAACTTAATTTATTGTAAAAATGTAATATACAACGACAAACGATGAAGAAAAATAAGACGAGAGAGAAAAAGAGAGCGCCAGGCAAAATTGCAACACGTGCAATACAAATTAAAAAAAAAAAAAACATATAAAAACTTATAAATATGGTGATCAAAGTACCATCGAGCATGAGTGCTTGTACATTTTTGTGTGACTGCAAACATATTGTTGAGCGTGAATGTGAGACGAAAGAGAGTGAAAGACACTGAAAAAAACGACCCATTTGTAAATACTCGATCCCACCCGCGTGTAGTTTAGCACTAAAGTCCCCCCCCCCCCTTTTACCCCTTCTATAGACTGTTTAAAGTATCTTAGTTATTTATTTACCGCACTGCATCTCTGCAGACGCCCGCGAACGTGAATAGCAAATGCAGAACGAAAAAACTAATGCGAAAATGTTTTACTCCCGTGAGTTCAAATCGACGGTCACGAAGACACAAACACTTGGAGCAAAATAACTAAATGAATCGCACAGGAAAAACAAATTATGTGGAAACACACTTTGCCATCGAGACGGACGGACTTACGGACACGGACGAATTTAACACAAACTTACGACATATATGGACAAACTATGGATTTTAAAAGAAAATTTAATGAGGAAAGATGATAATAGTTGTAAGATTATTTAAAAATGATTAAAAAATATTCCTAGTGATCAAAAAACAAGAAATTAGACTTTTATCTTCATTTTTTTCAACCTCACCCATTTCCGGTCCCGCACATACGCTCGATTGAAAACTTCATGGCGATTTTTTCATTTTCTTCGTGTGGTTTTCGCAGGTGAGTCTAATTTTTCATTTTTCATGCAACTTTTTACTCCGTTTTAGCTTTTCTTCACGCCAGGTCAATAATTTGCGTTAAAAACATCGGGGGCGGACGAAAAGTGAAAAAGAAATTGCTGCGTTTTTGGCGAAACGATGTGCGAACGTTTAGGAACTCGATGAAAAGAGACTTGACTCGACTTTTCCCATGAACGAAGATTGCCAGTTGCCAACAGCCTGTAAAAATAGCGTCGAGGGTGGATGAAAAGATTGATAACGGAAACGAGATTATATGAGACGATGGAACTTTTGAACCGAATTGAAATTCTGTCGAGACACGTTTACAAAGTGATTTCCATACGTTCCGTTTTTTTTTTGGCGTCTCGACATCGAGGGTCGCGTTCCTCGAGATAAAAGTTACGGGGCGGGTCGATCGAGGATGGTTGCGTGGGTCGACGCCGCGAGATTCGCAATTTAGCGCATGCTTGTTTTCCGCAGTTTCCTGCAGGCAGTATCTCGCGCAATACGATCTCAACCCCCTTTAGGTGTTTGCCTCTCCTCGTTCAACCCCCATTCCGAGCATGTTTCGTGTGCGTTTGTACGTGAGGGGTTGTTCTCGATGGCGGCGAAAGCGTCGGCAGTCTCGCACCCACTGGCCGACGAGATATCAATTGATTTACAGTCGAAAGGTGGCCATCGCTGATATCGGACGGTTGCAGAGGTGCGGCCACGCCTACGCAACCATCCCAAGTCCCAGAGAACCCCGTACAACCTGTTTAGCTTATCGCTCCTACCATTATGGACACGAATATGTCAATGTTGTGTACTACACCATATTATGGGGTGAAATGTTCCGGAGTAAGAGCTACGGGGGTTGTTACATTGAGGGAGAACTCACGCCTTGTTTAACCCTACACAATCAAGCCCTCGGCCTGCTGCGTATCTCTCTTCACGTATATTTGAACAAGAAAAAACATTACGGCAAACAAGCAACGTAACTGGCCATGTGAATTTTTCTTCCTCAGCAGAGAGCAAGCTCTGTGACGGTGAAATTACGTTTTTCCAGTTTCAGAAAAAATAATATAGACCCCAATGAAAAAAAAAAAAAAATTGAAAAAACGTTCTCGTCAGAATCCACTCGTAGTCTCTGTCCGTAATTAGACAAGAAATATTCAATTCAACCATTTCCAACATAATTCAATGAAAAAAAATAAATAAAATAAACCCCAATGAAAAAATAATATAGACCCCAATGAAAAAAAAAAAAAAAATTAAAAAAACGTTCTCGTCAGAGTCCACTCGTAGTCTCAGTCCGTAATTAGACAAGAAATATTCAATTCAACCATTTCCAACATAATTCTCAAAATTGTTATCCGCGATTTATTCCACTTTTTGATGAGAAAATTTTTCATTTCATTGATAATTTAAGGACGTTGTATGGCCACATACAGCTGGCTCTAGAGAGCTTGAGGCATGGTCTTCACCAAAGAAAAGTATTTGATCCTAGGAATAGAATCCTATTTGCCTGAACTTGTTTTTTTTTCTTATCGAAATGCTTCAAAATAGGTTGGGTTTAAGACGCTGTCATATATCTCGATAAGTTTCGAAAGCAGCGCTGCAGCGCTACTAAAAAACCGCTCGCGCGCGTGGTGCACCCTAGTTCTACTAAATTTGTTATTGAATTTGTGAAATATCGTTCGAACGGTCCGGCTATTATGATTTTTCGAATTTTACGAAAAATCTTCAATAACCGCTTCAATTTTTTCAATTTTTATCGGAAATTGTGTATTTTGTTTTGAGTTTCCAGAAAATTTGTTGAATTTTTTTTCATACAGTTCGAATTATTCGTCAACGCTACACGCCACAAGTCGATAAACCGAAATTCCCACAACGTCAACGTGTGTGTAACATTATTTTTATAAGGACGTTGAAAAAATGTCGTAATGATTGCGCAGCGCAATGACGACGATTCCCCGCATATACCGAGTGAACAGGATGAAAGGAATTCTGAAGAATGTGTAAATTCATAAATGCAGTAGCTTTTTACATTACGACTTGGTGTTTGTTGAATTATTCATGATGTTTCGTTCCGAAAGATTCTGCCACAATACGTGTACGTTCGTAATCTAATCTCAATCGAGTATTCCCCGAATTCTCGTCACCTCAACGTGTGCACTCGTACTTGTAACGTGTAGCGATCCGCGTGTGAGTACAACCGCGTGTCTGTTATATCCGGCGTAGCGAAACCGTCCGTCGAGAGTTCCGGTAGACTCGACGAATTTATTGAGCCAGTCGATGCTCCGCGGGATCCGAGAGGCGCTTCTGTATATTTCACCAGCCCTTAATTCGATCGGTCACGGCAGATAGCGAAAACATAGCAGGAGAATCGTTTGAAAATGAATAGTTGCTCGCTAGCACGAAAAGCTCGAAATGTTTAATGCAGCTAAGATGTATCATCGGACGTTAAATTGATTTTTAAACTTGGACGATTATTCCTGGCGAGAGATTCCAGTCGAAGATATTGTTGGCGTACGTTTTTACGAGCTTGTTGATTTTTCATTGACAACCAAACGAGACAGCAAGGCGAAAAGGTTTGAGCCTTTTTTTGGGCAGTTCGAAAAGGCTCGAATGACTAAGTGAGGATATTCAACGTTGACTGGAATCCTTTCTCCGAGGACGTAAATAATAGCCAACATTTGGAGTACATGAAACCGAGCCACGCAGGTAAAACGATACTACGAGCTGCACAAATCCTTCGGCATTCCCTCGCATCCAGCTTTGTCTCTCTGCAGACCAACTCCATTCGAAATATCGATGACCTTAGACCCTGCACTCTCGACCAAATGACGTGTGATGTATCCGAGATGAAAACTGACTTCGGTTCATTCTCCATTTTCCAGCTTTCAACGGCCAACAACTTATCTACGTAAAACTCGGCTGCGTGACGAAAACGAATGGCCGCCCGACGATCAGATATCGATGACCGCTCTCGTTGCCCTCCGATATTTCTCGCTCGTATCCAATGCATCAGCCTCCGTTCACAGATGCAAATAACTACTCGATTTCCAAATACGAACGATCCTGCTTTTTTTATTCTCACCGAGTTTACTGCATAACTGAATTATTCCATCTCTAAATTAATTTATAACATTCAACAATTTATTCTTTGTCTCGTGTCTCGACGAAAATCAATGCGAAGCAAAAAGAAGCTGTGACTTGAATTTCCACCACGAGATTCATCTCGTCGTTCATTTTTCATGCACCAGAGTCTCCGGAGCCTCGCACACAGTCTGAATCATGGAATTCTTTCTACAAGTAAAAACCTACTCGATTACTCCATTTTTTTTTTAATTTCTTACCATTTCACTCCCAAACGACCATTATGGAAGCAGACAATAAATAATTATTGATACACAATTGCGATAGCACAAAGTAACACATCACGGTGGGAAAAAAACAGCATAATCATTAAACCAAGAAGGTAATTGCAGGACAAAGTGGAAAAACGACTTTCATTTATCCCAAATAGGAATCTGCGTCTTTGCGAGTGTGTCGCACAGTCCTTGGCGTTTAAATCGAGTCAACTGCGCGATCAAATCGGTTTTGACCTCGTTACTGGATATTTTGGACAATTGCAAAAAATCTGCAAAGAACGTCGTTTAACGACAGGAACAAAAAACAAGTTTTGTATTTATGTGATTCTTATCAATCTCATCAAATTCATTTTATCGATAAAGATCACTTTGTAGCAAAAGAATTTACAACTTTTGGTCATGAATAATTGTAATTTGGATGTAATCAAGTCGTTTGAACGATGATTGTGTTTTTTTTTCTTCATTTTACGTTTTTGTGTATCTAGAAATCTCTAGCGTCGATGACTCAACGCGGAAAGAGCTACTGCGTCGGAAGAAATAGCCTGGAACGAGGACACTTATTTTTCTTGTGGCTTAGCAAAGGCTCAAATTAATTGGCAAAAGGGGAAAGAACACCCGCAGGTTGCGATCTTGGGTTAACCGTCAAACGGTCATCGAGCCAAGACCATGAGGTCATTGTGAAAGGACTACGCGCGTTACGACTTGGTAAAAGAAAACTAGCCTTGAGGCTGCCCAGATATGGTTCACATCCGTTTGCTCAACGATGAGAAAGTTCTGAAAATTCGGTAGATTTTGTGTAAAGTGTACTCGGAGCAGTTTTAATTAGTTCTCGCGATAATTAGTTGATTTGCCAACTTGACGCGCCGCCGCGATGACTCGTCACCAGGAAATCGTAGGAAAACGTGGCTGCGAGTACAATTTCCTTGAAAATTTCACAATCGATATGTAAAACGTGCAAAGTCGTTTTTACAGATTGTGTGCAACGGCAAAGTGGACACGAGGAGAAAAAAATGCTCGATGGTGAAGATGAATGCGTAAATAAGGCAAAAGACTCGACCTTTCTCAGGCGCGTCTCGCTCAAGGGCCAATGTTGGAATGCCGAGCACGCCAGGTTAATGCCTGAGCTGCTGGTCTTCTCATATCCATACAGATCGTCCGGCCGCGCGTTCTTTTGTCTACGCCAAGGCGCGTGTCTCATTTCTCGGAATCATTTGTAAAGATTCCTGCATGACCGTATAGAGAAAAAGAGTGAATGAGAGAAGGACGAAAAGAGAAAGAAAAATTGAAGGAATAAGAGAATATCGTCGTTATGGATCTCCGGAGGGACGAGCGTGTGTTTGACCTCGCAAAGACACCAACATGGCGCACTAAGTATATGCATCTTTTATGCTGTACATATACATCCAGCCGCAAGTCCATATATGCATGTATGTACCGAGGGAGGCTTCCCAGCGAGCCAGTGACAGACAGAAGCGCGAGTCTGTCAAGCCAACGATCCTAATCTGACAGGGACGTATTGGACGGACGCAGTCTCTGCTGTATACTGCACCGTGCGATATAGAAACTTGCTCGTCGTTGCTATAAATGCGTGTCTCCTTATTCACCGTCTCCACGAACCCACGAAACTTGACTCAATAATAATTAATTATTAATCAACGAGAACCTGCCATTTCCATACATTGAGCGCGCTTTGCCTGCACTTTGACCTCAAAGGACTCGACGTGTGCGATTCAAACTTGTGCACGATCCTTTGCTGCCTCTTTTTTCAAAGAAAACTTTATGACGCGATGTTTCGTTGACCTCGTTTCGAATCTTTGCTTGAAAGATTTTCCTTGTTTCAGTCACATCCACCTTTTTAATAGCAACCATAAAATATGCTCATTTTGATGCATCAATCGCGGTGTCCGTACGGATCAATCGTTACGCGGATAATTATCACGCTCGAGGACGCCGGCGATGTGATCGTTAACGATCAAACGAGAAAATGGCGCTCATTTATTCTCTCGTTATATTATAGTTGAGCGCGATGGCGCACGAGATCTACGGGGCGATTGATGCATCGCGCGGCTGCCAAGTCACAAAGTGAGGCCGAGGTTGTATCGCTTATATATTCTCAGGATAAACGAGTTGTATATGTATATTAATCGTACAGCAGCAACAGAATCGCACTCGGTCGAGATCCTTGCTAGGAAGAAATCTCTACGTGTTTACGCGATCAAGATGGACCAATGGAAACTGACTGAGATACTCCGTTAATGCTGCGCTGCAGTATTTAAATTGATCATCAGCCACCAACGCTGACGTGTCCACTGCAATGCGTCATTCTGATTGACCAATAAATTATATTCCAAAGAATCAGAGGAACGCTCGCGAGTACGAAGGCCAGAATTTCCTGGCGTGAGCTAAAAGCTTTCCTTCAGATTCCTAATCTTTTGTATTACAATGAATTTGCCTCATAAACGCGAGACTCGAACGTGACGTTGACAGTTGCAAGAATTAATACACGAAATTTCATCGTTTATTAGATTTAGTCGACAACGTCATTTGCAAAAAACGTCCAGGACAGAAAACAGGAAATGCAGCTCAAAAATTCTTGAGCAAAAGATGCAAAAGGCAAAGAAACTGTTGTGCCTTATTCGGATATGAAATTGGTTATTTCTCGCGTCATTATCGACGTGGACGCGGTGCGTGCATCGTTTGCAAAACTAATTTTATGAAAGAGCATCGCGATCGTGGAGTTTAAGGACCAAAAAGAAAGAGAAAAGTTCTTGCCAGGCTCTGCTCCAAAGGTCTCGATCTCGCGACTCTCGTCGCGCTTCCGCGAATCTTTCGGATTCGAAACTTAATGGCTCAATCGACGATCGTGGCGAGTTGTTCCGGCAACTCGATGTGTGGGCCCCGAGGCAACACAAGCGAAAGAGCGAGAGAACGAGCGAGGGAAAGAGACGGAAAAGAACATGACGAAATTTTCTTCCTCCTGCTGCTGATGGCTTCGACGTCATGCCCTGTGGGGACCAAGACGAGACACGACGACGAGCAACCCAAAAGGGTGATGTTCATCAACCAGGACAAACGATGTTTCCTTTCCTCTCTCCTTTGTCCTGTTGCTCCCCGTTAAAAACACTGCAAACGCGTTTCCGAAGATTGTTTTTAGACCCGACAGAATCCAGAGAAAGAGACGCCAAAACGCGAAATGACGACGCGAGCTCGACTCGCGCCACTCTCATGCATGAATGCAACGTCACCTGCCGTTCGCTCTCCACCCGGTTCCAAACTCATCTCTACATATAAATCTATAAATACACATACACACACTCGAAATTCTTCATTAACCGATGTTCCGAGGGCAAAAGTTTTCAATCACCGCGATCGCAACCATTTTTCTTCAGGAACTTTAGGAGCAAAAGAAAAAAATCATTGCGCAGCGTTTGATTCGCAATTTCATTTTTTCTTCCCATCCAAATGACTCATGGGCGGCAGTTGATTCTTTCGGAACTCGAGGCAAAAATGATTTACACACAAATGTATAAAAAATCCGGAATATTCACAGAAATTCTCGTGACAATCAAGGATCTGTAATAAAATATTTTCAAGCGAATCAACGTCGTCGTCCGTTGGATTATGAAATTATTAATGTATGCATCATTTGGGATTCAACGAGTTTATTAACTGATTTACATTATTGTGCGATAGGGGCGCGTCGACAGACGATCGAGGGCTCTGAACTTGTCAATATGGCACATGTGAATCGCAGATCTTGCTTGAATTCTCGGATCGAAGCCTCAAAATGTAAGATGATCCGTATCGTGTTGCTAGAATGCGAACGCCAAGCCTCCGCTGAATTGGGGCGCCCACCCGAAAGTGCGTCAAACTTATTAAATATAAATATATATATATTGAGCCTAGAAATTTTGGTATTTTTTTTTATTTTTTTAATATGTATAATATTCAGTGACTCTGAGACCTTTGCCGAAAGGAATTAAGTGAGTTAGACCATCTCCCGCCACTCGTGGAATACTTTTTGACAGTTTTCGGCCTCGGTCGATACACGAGCAGCCTCGACCTCCCGTTCCTCCCGACCTAGGCGCGCTCGAAACCAGGTATATCCTTTATAAAACATATCTACATCTTTTTTTCTATATACATATAGATATTTAGTTTCATAGTGCCATGTCCCTCTTTACGCGTCCGCGCCTTCGGACAAGTTTCAACTCTAAACACGTCCTGCTCGATTCTCACCGAGCACCTCACACAGCTCTATCCTTTCGTACAGTACCCCGAGACTTTCGTCTTTCTGAGACGTATTTTCTTCCCTACGGCTCATCGACTGAGCGACTTTTTTTTACATATTTTATTTCTTAATGATGATGCTTTTTTTTCATCTCCTCGTCACGAAGATCTGTCCCGCTCGAAGGAGGTGAATTCTGAATAATAATCTTGAGTGATCGCCACGAGGAATCGCGCTCAAAACTTCCGCGTTCTTTCGCAAATCCATACGAGAAATCACTTTCGCGTCATCGATTGATTGCTTCATTCCCATCGATCTATTACATTGTTTTATACGAACTGATGATTAATCGTCTTTTTATTATTAGGCTATTTGGTAAAATGACTTTACTCCGGGACTCTGGGACAAGAATTCCTCGAGACAGATGGAAAAATTGTTAAAGATATCGCGTCGACGGAATCCGCACTCACCTGTGTGGGCGAGGAGCATCGACTCTTATCGTTGATAAAAAAAAAAACTCCAAAACATCCGTAATCATTAGCGATACTCGTTAAGGACGTTGGTTCGCGACGATCAAATCTTTCCATCAGTTTTTCTCATCCAAAATGACTTTCAAGGCTAGAGTTTACTGAAAAAAGTTGTTACAAATTGACCAACGAACAACGTACTCGAAATTCAAGATTTTTCCAGGTAATCTGTATTTTTTATGTAATAACCAACATTTTGAAAGAAATTTACGAGCGATTTCTTTGAAAAACTAAATAAAATTTCTTCGATGTTGCATAAAAGCGTGTGAAAAGTTTCAAGAGGCTTCACCATTTAGGAATCGAAATAGTGAATGCTGAAAACTGTGATTTTTATAAATAAATATGGTGAAATCTCTTAAAATTGCGCGAGCCATTAGACGTCGCGCTATTCTCTTTGCGAGGTGCAAATTTGCAGGAATTCCATCAATAGAAAATTCTGCATCCCTTGCATCTGAAAACTCTGGCAACTATTCCTGCAGCAAAATTGAATTAAATCATGGAGTTTGGAAAGGGGATGAACGATAATTCGCTGCCCCTGAAGGTCGAGAAGCGAAGATGGTTGTGTGAATCTGGGAAGAATTGGCAAAGAGCAAACTCCGAAGGGGGTGCCTCGTCAATGAGTCATCCGGAAGGTAAGATTCAGGTACCGGATCTGAAAAAATGAGCGAAAAGGGGCAAATGATCGAATAGCTTAAAAAAAGATGCAACGCGGGCGCGCGGTGTATGTGTGCACGGGATAAACGAAGAGCGAGCAGTGGCTCGGTTGCTGCTGCAGCGAGAGCAGCACGCGGTGGAGGCGCCCAAGAACGACAGAGTGGGGGAAGCCCTGGATCGCGATCCTTAGTGGGGAGGATGGAAGTAGTAAAAGCCAAAAGAACAAGCGCTGAGAGAGAGCGAGAGGACGAACGAGCATCTTGTCTCTCTTTTTCTTGCCTCTCGTTCCAACCCTCACTCACTCTTTCTCTTTTTCTCTCTCCTCAGAGTGCCCTGAGAGGCAAGAGGTGGGACTCAAACGCCGGGACCACACACGACGCTCCACGCGTCTGCGACTCGGTTACATTGCTTAATTGTAAACGGCCCAGTGGTTCTCAACCCAGGGCTCCTTATCAAACTTTTATTTCCATCAAATTCCCCAGATAAATTCCCAACAATTAGCATTGAAACTTTAGCGCAATCGTTCGCGTTAATTAGTCCAAAAAATCAATCCATTTATCAATTTCTCATCGAAATCGAGTGTCATCTTTGTCCACGAGACCCTGAACAGCGCAATTTCCGATATTTTGCTCCATTTATTAATCCATTTTCAAAAAAAAAAAGAGAAAAAACGCGTTGCGTAACTGCTTGGGCGTTTAATAACCTTCCGACAATATTTTGGAGCTTCTTGGGCAAAATAATGAAATATTTGTAATTGCCACGTGATGGGGAAGGTAGAACGAGTAGGAAATGAGATTTCTCTCGTTTGAGAGGTGCGCGCTGTCGTCGATATTATCGAGATGAGGTTCTTCTTTCCGTTTTATTTTCTCTCTCCCTTCCGCCCATATGCTCTTCGTAAATACTCTGGCGAAAGAGTCGGCGCGCGTCGGAAGGTCAAAGAGTTCGCAAAAGGGGGCTCCTTATCCGCGACATAATTAATTCCGGCGATTGTTGCCTCCCGAGGAGGTAGCAAGACTGCGACGACGAGGGAGACGTGGCGACGATTCCAACTAATTAAAGCCTCCCCCCGAGTTGCTCCTCGACTCCCCCTTCTTTCTCTCTCCGTTTCTCTGCTTCATGTTTTTTCTACTCTTCGATCTTTTCGCCTTAAGAACCAATATCGTTTCGCTTCGTTACAGCCCCTTCCCAACCTCCAAAAGAGAATAACGAAAGCAACGAGTCTCTTGCGCCTATCTCTGCGCCCGGAAAAACGAGAAATTCGGAGGTGCGAGAAAACTCGGAGTCACTGACCCATCGTTAGTCCGAGTGATTTTTTTTTCTCCTCCTCATCTCTCTCTGCCCAATATTCAAAAGTACATATTGTGTCTACTTTCTTGTGACAACGCTCCTAGTCAGCAATCACCAAAACGAATGGGGCTGGGCCAGCCTTATAATGATGTGACGAAACTGTGCTGGCAGCATGACGAATCGTATAATTGTCATGGATTTCTTTCCACAATATTCACACAGCATCATCAACTGACGCGTATGTCGTTTCCGAAGGGCCTTAATGCTGACGTGGCGTACTGAATGAATTTCAGAGTTTTCCAAACGATAATTTCGTGTTTTCAAGAATCTCCAGAACTTCCGAAACCAAAAGTGCAATTTTTCAAGCGATAATTCAATAAGTGACCGTAAGGTCAGTCAAGTATCGAGTTTCTTGTTTTCCCGTCCGAGAGGATCGACTCCGCGCACGCATTTTTCTCGATTTGTCTTTCCGTTGCTTTCCCGGAATCGCAGAAGTTGCCTTTGATCGCTTCGCTGCTTGGCAAGTTCTCGCGACTCTTGAGCTGTGTATAGAAACGAAACAGAGCGAGAGTATCGGCCGCGAGACTGCTGAGATGCTGAGCCCTGTGTGCCTTCTCGCCAGACCTCTCGTCGCCACCGTTGGCCCCTCGGGGGCTCCCGTAGCTTTTACCCAGCACCTAATTACCTTGTGTGCACCAACCGAGAACTCTCTGAACCTTTAACTAGTCGCTAACCACGGTGTACTTAAGTTTCATCTCCGCTTGAATTTCGCAGATGATAATAATTTTCGTGGGAGCAACGTCGTATCGGCAGGAAAACGAGATCATTCATCTCGCAACGATTTTGCTCCTCTTTACAATCCTCCCAGTTCGTTTTCTTACAATCTTATTTATTTTCAAGAACCGAGAGCTCCGTTGGACTCGCCAATCAAGCAGAATGTCCAATGACTTTTGACAGCGCGCGTGTATATGGACACGAGCCTTCGGGTGAAAATCAGAGCAGCAGAGACATTCCCGGTGGTTTATCATTATAACAGTCGCAACCGGAGAGTCTCCTTCGTGTCTACGGACAATTTTCGTGTCCGAAGCCATAACTTATTGCACAAACCTTCCGGCTTTTTACGACAGAGTCTCCCTGTCTCCTTCTCTTATTATTACCTTACCATTTGTGCGTCCACGAGATATTTTTCTGCTCAATTCCAAAACTGGCGATCGTCAACAAAAATATCGATTGGAGCGATCGAAAACTCAACAATCGTGTCTTGTGACTAATTCACAACGAAATTTTGTTTCCGAGTCGGAAAAAAGATCAAGATTGAATTTGAAAAATTAATTGATCGAGTTTGCACCGTGTCCACGTGTTGGGAAAACGCTACAAACTTCCTACAGCTTAGACAAACATTAGGAGCAAAAAAAACACTATTTATAATGATTGATTCGTCCGCTGCTACCTGAAGGCCCTCCGATGGAAATTAAAAACCGTGCAAATATCATGAATGATGGGTGAAAGAGTTTGGACTCGGTTTTTTCGACCAATGTCTTCGGGGTGGCTAGTAGGTGACCAGCTGACCACGTGACGTGGCAGGGCCACCCATGTCGCGGTTGTTGGCTCGCATCTATCACGGAGCCACCTCTTCCTCCCTTTTTTATTCCCTCGTCCTTATATTCCACATGCTCCCCTACCACCCTCGCGCGTCGTCCGTTCCCTCGTTCGCTTAAGCTCCCGCGCTCTCTATCCCTTCGATAAAAGCCCCGCGTTCGTTTTCGCAGTCGCGCAACCTCGTACTGCCTGCCGCTCTCACCTTTTGAAAAAAGCAAACTTGTCTTTTTTCTTTCAGCAGATTGACTTTTGACCATGGAGAAAAAAAGAACGTGCAAACTTTTTTTTCGTTCTTTCGTTGCGATCCATTGCAAGTTCCCACGAGATTTTCTTGCAGATCATAGACGTGACTCATCTCCAAATGGCAACTCGGAATTCCCGCACCATAATATCAATATTCCATATCGCGTATTAATAACCCGAGATTAAAATAAACATTTGAAGAAAAATCTTGGCGTATCGCCAACTCGAGACTATAAAGTTACGAGAATCTAACAATAATTGCAATCAGTTGCAATAAACCCTGCCGAAGTGGGTCTCTTAAGCTGCTGGAGAGAATTATTTAAGCGATAGAGTCGAGAAAGTTTGTAGCGATGATCGTACTCGCTGCAACTGCTCCGAACCAATAGCCAGCGTCATAATCTTCGATTTTCTCAGGAACCAAACATTTTACTGCGGATTCCACTTGCAACACTCGTACTCCCGAGATATATGTTGCGTACATTCGTACATACGCATTATTTCGTTGAGCACGAAGTAGCAAGTGATAACTGTAGCAAAAAGCACGCGGTGAAGCACAATTTTGCCTAATAGATGTCCTTATATATATCTACGGGGTGCCGTGTCCACATGTATCGACCATTATCGTTCCCCGTGAATCGGCGTGCACTCGGAGGCTGCAATAAATTCGATTATTATCGCACGACGCTACGCGCCAGAAGCGTTGAAGGTGAGGCGTGTCTAATAAAGCGTCAGGGGGTCCGCGAGTAAAGGGTCGTGTGTGTCCGCTCCTTAACCAACAAAAAGGCGTAACGAGCATCACTTTCAAGTGAAAAACATGCGGATTTCAATACTCTCTGATTCTCTACGACAATGCGCGCGTATACACGGCGGGTGACCAGGAGCTTCGTATTTCGCGAGCAGCGATCCTGCGCAAAGCACTCGGATGCTGCAGGCTTTATCAATTTATCTTGATCTCTGTCTAACCCTTCGGAATTTGAGCCGCGCCGAGTCCAGGCCCTTCGCATTAATTGAGAACCAGTTTTCAATATTCACAAAACAAAATCTTCGATTTTTACTCCGTTTCGTCATTATTTCCAAAAACGTGAACGATTCGCCATATTCGCGTAAATTAGATCGCGGAAATAAACGAGTTTAGCCCGCGTGTGCGTATCTCTGAATTACAAAACGTCGCTCGTTTTAAAACTCGTAAACACTGACATTTTCTCCACTCCAATCAACAATATTGTTCCGCCTAAGTGCACTCGAAGTAAGCGATTGTAAATACAAGCAATGCTCAAGCCATCGGGTATAATAACCCTTGATAACATTATAGATGCGAAATGCAAATAAAAGTATGCCAATAACTTGCTATCAAGTGAATTCACCAAGAGGCCGATAACTGTATCTTTCCCTCGAGTCGTTGTGGCTTTGCCAGTTACGTCGACCGCGCCTCTTCATCGCTTAATTATTACGAGCTTACAAGATCCTTCTGCGCGACTATAGCCAACGACGAGCTTTGCAATCCTCGTACGACGCCTACATATATATTACACGCGATACGCGCGATACATAGTAACAAACACTGAAAACGCAGTGTGGTTTGTAAAAAAAAAAGGTGAAATTGAATTCCATCATTTTTTTTACGAGTTCGAGCCCCATGGCTGTCATAGACGTTGGCACTTCGAGCCTGCAACTATAAACGAGGTCCTCCCATGGAAAAAGTGAAGCGAATCTATCATTTCAAGTTTTAAGGACGTCGTTCGGCAAATCTAAATTTTTGGTTTCACTTTTTTTTACATGCAATCCATTTGCAAACTGAGTAAAGAACAAAATACTCTAAATTCAAGATCGTCCGAGATAATTTGCACTTTTTATATAATAACCAACATTTTGGAAGAAATTTACGAGCGATTTTTTTGAAAAACTAAATAAAGTTTCTTCGATGTTGCATAAAAGCGTGTGAAAAGTTTCGAGAGGCCTCACAATTTAGAAATCAAAATATTAAATGTTGAAAATTGGAACTTTTAACACTCGCTCTTGCGAGAAACTACTGAAAATTGCGATTTTTAATTCTATCAATAGAAAATTTTGCATCTCTTGCACCTGAAAAGTCTCGAATTTGCCTGCAGAAAAATTGACGCTATTTTCTTTGTATGGTGGGATTGCAAGGAATTCTATCGATAGAAAATTGGGCATGGAACGTCCTTAAGAAAGTTTGTGAAAAAAAAGTCACTGATTACTTCATAACGATTAGATTGTTGGATGTAATGACATTAATTATCGTTAATTAAACGTATTTTCGATTTTTAGTTACGCAGTAGCAATTTCGACGGCAGGAAGAATAAAAGTTTCGTGTATTGCCAATGACTGTGATCGAATCGGATTCTGTATCGATAGGGAGTACTTGCTGTAATCTCTACTTGCCACAGAGCGCGGCGCAACGAGCGCTCGGAGGGTTCTCGCGGGCTGCAGGCTCTCTCGTTGAATTTATCGCCATGGTAATTGCCAATCGTTTATCCGCACGAAACCAGTCCGGGCGAGAAGGGGCGAAACACACACGTTGTTGGCAATCCTGCGCGCGGTGGCTCTCGCGTTATCCGCGACCATTTGATATCGCGGCGACGCGAGCGCACTCGATCTCCAGCGATTATCATTTGTAGAAAGAGAGATAGAGATACGTGTGCAAGTGAGAACGCGCGCGCGAGAGCTCTCGCACCGCGCGATCAACTTCCTATGCGATCCAGATCGTTTATTTCATCCCCATTTACATTTTCAATTACCAAACTTCGCCTGCCTCGCGCTCCTTCTTCCTTCTATCAAAATATACACCCTGGATATCAAACGGAGACATTCACGCACTCGGTGCACTTTTCTGCAAGTGCATTCGCGACTGCACTCGGTCGGTACGTCCGAAACCAATGATTCGAATTGATTTTCTGCCAGTTTGATTCAAATCAAATTTGATTTGATTTTGATTCAAATCAATTTTCTTCAAATCTGTGACTTTTTTTCGGAAATTCAATTGTTTTGAGCAAGGACTTGGAATTTTTTCAGATTCAATTTCTTTTTTTCGCAATTCCGATTGATTTATTTTTGACACTTTTACTTTTTGGGTTTTCAAATATATATAAATGTAAGTGGATTATTATTCGAGATTTTCAACATAAAAATAAGATTGTAAAGAATCGAGGAACGGAGACAAAATAAGCGAAGAACTTTGCACACGCGTGACGATTACATCGGCGTAAAGATAGCGTAACGACAATGCGCATGCGTGTCGTAATTACGGATATAAAATAACGTGGCAATATAAAGACCCCCCACGAGCAAAACGTGTGCAACTCAGTGGTCCAGCCATCGGCACAGATTTACTTGGCGCTACGGAAAATTAATCAGTCTTCCTATATAACTTTTTATTTGTTTCGCGTGAATTAAATCGCGTTGGGCGCGTGGATTGTCGCGAGATTTATTGAATTTCATAATTGAATCGATTATCAGATAAAAGGATTAGTTAATTCGGTGCTCGACGCGGCCTCGATGATATTTCATGTCGTTAATTCCGTGTTTATTAATTTGCTACATCGTCCGACCATTTTTTTTCGTCTACGATTGAAAAATCTGCCGCTTACATAGAAGAGAAATAAAAATAAAAAATAATCGAGATCATAATCGTTTATCGCGTGGAATATATTTTTTTTCCCACGGGTCACGTAATTATGAGAAAAGCTTCGAGAGGCTGGTCGTCGCGACTCAAACGCTCGGCGCGCGCGAGGTTTTACTCTAGGCTTACTCATCGTGACGATCGCCCCGGGAATTTATTGACCTACCATTTGCCGTTTTAATTACCTGCATGGCACCACCAAGCGACCTCGCGTATTCCTCAGCATTTGCCGCCAGCACATGCGCAAAACCCTCGCGCGGCTTATTCGCCGCCAATCCCGAATATTTTGATAATTGCGTCCGCGCATTCGTGCGCCAGCTGAATTTACGATTACATTCAAATTAATTGCTAATGCCATATCAATTTATGCGTTCCATCTCATTCCCGCCGCACGCAATCGAAAACACGGACATTTTCAACATTTCATTATTATGCGACGAATTTCCAGAGGGCACGCGTTTTCAGAAACGCGAAAAAAATTCGCGACTGCGCGGACAGAAATTTCTTTCAATTATCCCGACGTACTCAGTCGCCGGATCATCTTGTCAAAAAACACGAAAAAAAGACTCAATTAAAAATGAAAATCGTAGAAATTTCAAGCTCAGTTGGACGCTACCGCGTTCCTTTCAACTTTGAATCTAATTAACGCAAGGAAACGTTGATGAGTTGATTATCAAACGTATTCGGAATAAAAGACGCTTCTTTATAATTGTGGCAAGAGAAAAATTACTCATTCCCGCACCAACAAAGTCTCGCGGGCTCCCGTCGTATCGCCATATAAAACTCAAGTATATATTTATATATATATACGAGCATCTAGATATATCGTTTAGTTGGGGATATATATGCGTATGCACGCCAGGGCAATAGAGGGCCGGTTGGGTGGTCCCATTCCGCTGACGTGTTCACCACACGGACCCCAAGAGAGCCTTCTCTCGCACGGGCGCATATATCTCTCGCTACTATACTACACCCCGCGAGTCTCCCATACTCTTAACCCTCTTCGTTAAATACCTTATTAAATATTGCTGCACACGAAACCCCATTTTCCTCCTGGTTACATCCCTCGCATATACTTTTCGCAAATAATTAGACGTTCAATTGTTGCAGAAAACTTTTAAAAGCTCGACAATTATTTATCGTACAAAATAAAAATGTTCGAGCTTTTTTAAAAACATAAAAATCTGTACTCGTGACAATTGATCCAAAAATTCATTTATCAGAATTTTGCTTCATTTTGAAAATAAAAAACGTACAAAATTTGGCAAGTTCACGTAATTCTTGAGAATTCTTTGTTAAATTTGATAAAATCGACTTTTGGTTCGTCCATCGACGGGGGAGTTTCGACGCGGATTCAGGAGTGTCGCACGCGTCAACCAATCGAGAGAAATTTACGAGTTTATTCCGCGGTAAGGTGTATAATTAATCGCAACTGCTAATTCGCGTCAGCCAGTGATAGGATTTCGATGGATGGAAGGGAGATGAAAGCGCGAGATGTACATTGAGAGGGAGAATGGAAGGGACTTGATCCGAGAAGTATTTTGATAGCTGGAAATGGACCAAAGGTATGTCTTTCAAGGGACCGCGCGGCGGCCGCGTTATCGGCAGTTTTCTCGAGTCTCAGAGTGTGTAGAGCTGGGTACCGATTATCCGGAGTATAATAAAAGCGTTTGGGTGTCATCTTGCCTGGAACGAATGACACTTTCGTGAAGTATGATCGCAAAAAGTTGAACCGCGACAATAATCAAATAAATATATATCTATATATGTTTAATTCGCTGTTCTGTGTAAGTTGGTCTCTCTTTCGCTCTCTGCATCGGATCCGGGACCGTAACTGTACGGGTATCCGTATAGAAAATGCTTTTGAAAGCCTGCAATGCAAGCATTGGCTCGCTCTTTGATTACCGCGAGCGGAGACGTACGATATTGCCGTGCGTACAGTTTTTATCGCTCGGTCTCCTGCTGCTGCGTCTCTTACGCGCTCATCTTTAGCTTTCGGCGTGTGCGACGCGAAGCAACACACATACGGGAGTGCAACTCTCTAGTGCGCGGGAGATCTGCGAAAAGAGAGTGCTCTCCGGGTTGGCAGTGAGAAGACGAGCACACGCTCGTGTATACGAGCCACACGCTTACATTCGCCATCCGCGATGACCGCTTCCGCGAAACCATTTTCATGCTCTGCTCCCGCAAACGAGTTCTTTTTCTTTTACACGCGGACAGAAAGAGCCAGCAACAGCGGCGATCCCTCGCGTATAAGCCTCGATTGGAACGCCAACCAGAGACCATCTTACACATTGCGAATATATAGCCAAAGAGATAGAAACTGAGAGCCCGTGGATGAGACTCGAATGATCGGTTTGCACCCGCGTCAAGGGACATCAAACAGTAACGAGTGCGTTTATACCAAGCCTCGCGGTACTTCATACTATGAGTTCAGCTCTTCAGGCTCCTGCCTTGATGATGATAGCTACCTTGCGCCAGTGATTTTCTGCAACGACGCAGAGAGCAAATAAGAGAGAAAACAGTTTAAAGCTAAACAGAGACACCAAACGATTCGCATCTCCGTCTCTCTTTCTCTAGAGATCTCTCCTCGATTTTTCTCCATTTTTCTTCGACATTCGAATTACACGGAAAAATTATAATCCTTCGATTTATAGTTGACGCCACGTGTGTGGTGCACCACGAACGGATGGCAGACGATCACGAGAAGACGCAAAAATACAGATTTTTCTCCGCCTCCCAAGTGTAGAGCCAGTGAAGATGTGAAACTGTCCTTAGGCCAGTTGAGCAAAACGTGAGCGTGCTTTCTAATCGCCATATTAAAAATCCTTTGCTTCTCAATCCCCAACAACTTTCCCACTAATAATGCAAAGGGAAAAAACAAATTGCCAATCGATTCTGATCATCGGCGCTCGATATAAACGACGTACCGGATCACTTGGCTCTGCTATTGCTGTGTGTGTCTCAGTCCATCGACGCGATTCGAGTGATAATGCCATTTCAATCGAACAAGCACAAATCTCCACACATTTTACTCCAGCCTCGACAAAACGGGATTATATTCTCCTCGATTAATACCGTTTAATTGAGATGATGCCGACGCACATCCGTTCGAGACTATTTCTTGATCGGCAGACCTGCCGCGATCACTCGATTCGCCTTTTGCTCCTTTTTCTTCCTCGATCAACAAACACTAATTGTACCAAGAATTTTAGTCCAACTTCAAAGTCCAACATTCATTAAATACCGAAATTTATTATCCTCGGAAGTAAATTTAATGTTTCCGGCTTGGATCTCATGTGACCATTGCGTTTCGTCCATAAAAAATGAAACTCGCTTCGAAAATGATTCAAATATCGAAAACTAATTAGCAGATGACAATTTTTTATTTATGGGACATTTCAATGTTATTTTCTGTCAACTCTTCCTGCTCAGCTCTTCACAACCTTGTCCTTAAGGACGCTGTATGCAAAAACCTCCACCGCACAAAGAAAATAGTCGCGTCTAATAGCTCGCGCAATTTTGACGTTTCACCATGTGGAGTTTGAGATATTCATTTATAAAAATCACAATTGTAGTTTTTCATAAGAGCGCGTGTTTAAAGTTACAATTTTCAACATTAAATATTTCAATTCCTAAATGGTAAAGCCTCTTGAAACTTTTCATACGCTTTTATGGAACATCGAAGGAGTTTTATTCAGTTTTTCAAAAAAATCGCTCGTAAATTCTTTTCAAAATTTCGATTATTACATAACAATTTTTGACAGTATCGTAATTCGTATCGAAACACAACGAGCTGCAGGAAAATCGCATGCCAAAATTGGCTCGTTCAAATTTTTAAGGCCACTCTGGGGATTTGAATCCGCCATCAGCATTTCCACTCGGTCGAGTCTAAAATTTGGTGTCAAAAACTGTTTCAATAGTGATAACAAGTTATGGGAGTTTGAGCGTCAAAGTTGCCCGCGTGCCTATACACGGACAATCCTATGATTGTCCGTGTATTTGTCGATGTTCGAGACAGCTCTCGGCCATTGGAGCAGCAGGAGTGAGATCGGAGTACACGAAGGACTCGATCGTACCTTTGTAGATCGTGTCCCGGCATGAGGGACCCGGTAATAGGGTTGCGTTAGCTTTATATAGAATCCCATACATAACCATCACGTCCATATAGATGTATCGAGTCCTTTAGGACGAAAGGGCTTGCACCACGTGACTGCAAATGTTGGATCCTGTTGGCTACGGTCTCTTAGTTGTTGGCAATCGATGCGGTTCACTTAAACATGTGTATGTATAGCTGTATATAGATCGTGGTACATAAAACCGATATAAATATATCGCACTTGGTCATATACACACAAAGAGCCATTTTGAAGCTCGAGCGAGCCGAGTACATACTCGCGTATGTATATAGCGCTATCGCGCTGTGGCAACCATGGCAATAGATCATCGTCGCCGGTCTCATAAACAATAACTTACACTTCACAGAGTCTTGGTAATCTCGCGCGTGCGAAGACTTCACAGAAAGAAAGAAAGAGGGGCAGAGATGCCAGCTAAGTTCTATACCTTCAAAGGATATTTCTCACACACACGGAAAACCCATTCCAGGCTCCAGGACACACGGTATGCATGCTTGGTGGCGATTCACCATCGCGAGATTTCTTCGACTTCGTCGACTACGAAAATCATCGCAACGGGCCTTTGTAAATACCAACGAAAATAAACAAATGTGCATTCAAAATGTGGGCGCAAAAAATTGTGCATTTTCTTGATGCACCGGAAAAAAAAATTCGGAAAAAATGGAGATTTTGTTGGATTTTTGGAAAATCACAAAAATGTTGTCATTGCAGCAAAGAATGTTCTAGAAAATCACTTCGAAAAGTGAATTTTTGTCATTCCAAACGTAAATTTAGCTGACAATTCCGTTAGAAATCAAAAATATTGTCAAAAAAACGAAAAATTGCCGTATTCGGTGCAAATATTGAAAACCACGTGAATTTGTCTCTTTTTTCACTTTGTTCCGGGTTCTAAATGGATTTACCGGGCGATGCTGCTTATTAATTTCTCCTCCACTAATTATTATCGCGACGGGGCAATCTACGAGGAACAAAGAGCGCACCAGGATTCCGTCAACACTTTTACCTCCGTAGGCACCTCCGTACAAAACCAATACACGCGTCGGTGTGCGCGAATATGTATTCGTGCACGTCCTCAGCGATGGCGTGACTTATGGTCACCGACGACATTGCTCTCCGTAGCAAAAGACCTCTTGCGTATATCCACCTAACATCTCACGCTCAACGCGCAATCGTACAGAGTTCAGACACGCGGCGAAGCTAAGAGTAATCGTGCGACAAACGCGACTGGCTTTTCCTCGCCATTTCTATTTTTTATCCCACTCTCCAGAGATGACGAATTTTTCATCACACAAATCTCGTCATTCACCACGTTTCAAAATCGAATTTTCATCAGGAAATATTTACATCCGTCTGAGTGACTAATTAAAACTCGTCTGATATTCTTTATATCGATTTTAATGAGCAAAATGAAAATGAAAAAATAAGCGCGAGAAAAAAACGTCATTTTTTCAATAATTCGAATTAATATCGGTGAAATTTGAATAAATCTTTTTGTGCCCCAAATTAATACGATTTATTAATGATTTTCAAAAAGACCAGCAAGTTTAACGTAGAATTACTTTATTTAGGATTCCTTGATGATCTTTTATGAACTTTTTTGACGCCAAAACAAAAATTTTCTCCTATGAAGAAAAATTTCCTAACCTTAAGAGCTTGAGATATTTAATTTCCAATTTTCAACTCTTCCCATCCAAACGCATGAGAATTGAATTCGCGATTCCTTAATAAGTTACAAAAAAAATGAGTTTGGGATTTTTTTGCAGCCTTTTTGACTTCCTAAAAAAAAAATCCCGAGTACATTTTTTTCAGCGACTCAATTTTAGCAATATTTTAACGAAACGAAACGACGAAACTCAAATTTGAAACGACAAAACATTTTTTTTCACATATTAGGAGAAAACTGTTGGTTTCGGTACCAAGAACGTTAAAAATGACTCTACAATGTGGATTGATACAGTTCTCGATGACGGAGATCGTTATGGCAACAATTGACAATTCATAAAGAGTTTAGATTGCATTTTGTTCGGGTTTACAGGTCCCTTAATACTGTTTTCCTACCCTAACGATTATGAGAGAGGAAAGGCAAGCTGTAAAGGATGCTGGCAAGTGGCATATTGTTTCGAGCTTTTATTCCCCTCGACAATGTACTTGGAAGGGGGTGTAGTAGCCAATTCAATGGCTCCCGGTGTATATAAACGATCGTGCCCTTCGACAAAACAAATGGGCGAAAAAGTAAGTGTCGGCATGCACGTTTCCGCGATATCGGGCTATAACACACTACGATATAGTGAAGAGAGAGAGAGAGTGAGAAGGAACTTGGGAATGGAGTGAGTGTTACGGAGCTTACTATTGAGGGGATGTCGCGTTTACTGCTCGCCACGATTGTGAACATCACAGTGTACAGATCTGGGGTCGGATTCTGTGGGTGTTTTCATCCCCCGGTTGATTTTGTACCAGCACGAGTCCGGAAAAAGGGTCGCGCGGGAGAGTGAGAAAAGTAGGGTTGGCCCACGCTTCACCCTCGGACACGAGAGATGTTTGATTAAATAACCACAGCGATGAATTGAAACAGGCGATCAAGTGCATGACTCGTGTATCCGTGAACTTTCGTTCCCTCATCTCTGCGTGCTCTCGCTTTCGCCCCCGCCTTTTGCTGGTATCGAAAGAATCGCGAGCTACCAGCGAGGGTGAATGCCAATGAGCTGGAAGAACCAGGCGAGAAAGGCTCTTCGTGGTGTTGCAGAGACGCGAGCAAGACGGAAATGTTCAAGAGAGAAAACAGGATTTTACTGATCCTTTATTATATTTGGACTTTTGTATGTGTGTGTATTTGTGTGTAAATAAAATATGTACATGGAAATTTGGTTGCACTTTACGGAATGTTCGTTATCGCTTCAACACTCGTACCTTCATCCCCTATTTCACTCATTTCTTTACCGCTGAAATATATCTCGGTCCTCAGTCCCCCTTATCTCGCATTGCCAGCACTTTTTTAAAAGCTTCCCAAATTGCCAACCCCACGCAGTTTTCAACTTTATTTTTTAACGCGTCATTACCGAGTTTTTTTCACCGACTTTCTCTCGATTGAAATTCTTTCCCCGCGCCGCTTATTTTCCTTCTCGACACTTTTGTATGTATTTTTTTTTCTTCCCGTTCGTTTCGCGCCAAGAAATTGTTTGCCAAAGAGGCACGAGAGCGAATTATTTCGAGCGTCCCTTCTCGAAAAAAAAACTTACTTCCTACGTGGTTATTTTTACCTTTTTTTTTAATTAACTGTTGAGAAGACTCTTTGCGAAAGAAAAGTCTCGTTTTTTTCCTTTCCTCCCGTTTTTTTGCCCCCATGACTCTCCAGACTGCGAGCGCTGCTTTTTCCACTCGTGCCGAGTCTTTTTCCTACGAGAAAACGAGAGTTTTCCCCAAACGTTCCCCCGGCCCAGGCTCGTAAAATCCCTCTGAAATACTTTTCGATGTTCGCCACGTTCTTGGAGTTGTACAATTTTTTTAAATACACTCAAGAAACAGTCTCAATCGTTCAGAGCGATGAGTTTTACGAAAATTACAATTTAGTGAAAATAAAATGAATGATTTTTCGAAAAACTTCAGAAAATTGCAAAAAAAACACTCAAACTCGTTTTTTTTCTTGGTTTTTAGATAATTTTTGTAATTTTTTTTATTCATGCGAACCTTCTTTTATGCTGGGCTTAGGAGAAGAACATTTTGTAACTTTTTCATGTGGCTGTTTGATGGCGTCTATAGAGACTGTATCTCGAGGGTCTTATATTCCCGTTTTGTTCTCGAGTGTCCCAAGAGGGTGGTTTTTACGAGCTGTACGTGTCTATTAGCCTCATTAACGCTGCCTGCTCCAAAGTATCCAGAGGAAAATCTACCTCCGGGATACAACTCGTCATTAACTCCCCAACAGTGAAAACACGCGACGAGCTAAAGCGAGTTTCTTCCTATAAGGGAAAAGAGCATCACTTTACGCACACGAATGAATACGCACCGAGGAAAAATGTTTCTTGGTGTGCAGCTCCATGTTGCGTTTTATTGCTAGCGCGACGAGAGAGGGAGAGAGAAGGAAACGAGGGGGTTGATTCGTCGCCCTTTCGAGCTCGGGTGCGTCGCTCAAAAATCCAACTTGATTAAATTTTCGATCAAATTACTTTGGCTTAAATAAACATGCTCGTTGAGAGCAAAGCGAACAAAAAGATACGCAGGTCAGGGGCTGCATACGAAAGCGGCAAAAGTTCCGCAGGCAACTCGCTGCTGCATCCCCTTTGCTCGAAATTCCTCACAGTTTACTCGTATGACCGTCGACAGTGACATTCGCTCTGACGTCAATCTTTCTCCATTCGTTACGTCAATTGCATTTTTTTTTGCATTTTTTCACTGGAAAAACTGGAAATTTTTGTGAACTGTACACTGAAAATTGAATTTTGTCAAAAATCGTCGATTTTTGGTGAACATGATTCAAAATTTTCGTAATTTTGACAATATTTTTTATTTTGAATGGAACTGTCAGCAAAATTTACGATTGGAATGACCAAAATTTACTTTTCGAAGAGACTTTCTAGAATATTTCCTGCTGCGAGGACAACATTTTTGTGATTTTTCAAAAAAAAAGTTTACTCGACGGTATTCAACAAAATTTTCTTTTCAAACGTACGACGTCTTTTGCACGTTTTATACTGGAGCAGATCCATTTTCGTTGGACAGAAAAAGAGAGGAGGGAACCGTGAAAATAATAAAGAAACGAATTATCTCTCACGCCATTGGTCGCAGGATTCTCGAAGCAGGGAAAGGGCAGAGTGGGAAGAGCTTGACGAGGGTGGATTTTCTTGATCCACCAGAGAAGCTGGATAAACGTGATTGTTCGTGCGGTGCGAGAATCTCCTTCCCCTTTCAGCGTCTATAAGCTACACTTGTATTTTAAGGGTGCAACGTTACACATCACAGAGAGCTGACTTTCAAACGATAATTGTTCCAAACTATTTCAATTGAAGAGCTCGAAGTTCGAGGGGGTGAAAGAAGAATAAAAAAGCTCGAGAGCCAAAAAGGAATAGTGGGAAAAATATACAACAAAATCGTGACCTCAGCATAGCTGATTCGTGCTTAATTTATCAGAAAAAAGTGTGAGAATGACGGAACGAAAAATTAGCCCGAGACTCGCAATTCAAGTGGAAAATACATTCCAAGAAAAGATCCGATAGTAGCTTTCGTTTTTCGAAGGGTGACACTTGCAAAATTAAAACAATAGAGCGACAGGGAAATGAAAAAAAAAAGTATAAAGATTGAGGGGACCGATTACGGCTCCATATTCTTTTAATTACCACGCACTAAGCCCAAACACGGGGGTGGCAAGAAACTAAACGTTTCTCTTTTAATTACGAAAGAACCGACCCCGTGCACCGTCGCGCCCTCTATATTCTTCTCCCTCCTCCCATCCCTCTTTGGTCCAGGCTCTCCAACCCGCGGTGCAGCCTCTCCACGCGCATTCCGGTATCGTTCTGCTTGGCAAAGAATTTAATTACCGGCTCTCCTCTGCTCCCCTCTCAGGCTCACCGCTCGCTCGTCCGTTCGAGAGTAAACGGCGCTGAGAGAGACAGAGAAAAAGTAAATACATCTATACCTACGCAATCCCATTCGCGCTACCATGATAATTACTCCTGCGAGCGTTCGCCAGGCGTAATTAATCCCCCTTGGGGAATAAAACTTTATCGTGAGTGTGATTGGGAGATCTTCGATTGGCAAATCACCGGAATTAAGAGAATCGAGACGTCTTTCAAATCAATATGTGCCTTCCATTAAATATTATTATCGAAACACGATGAAACATTGTTTCATCTTTCGACAAATGCACTTGCATGCAAAATAATAATATCGTCGACTTGTCTTTCAAATAATCATTTTCAATAACAAAATTTGCATGAGACGTAAATTTCATCTTCCAGTTTATTTGCTGAGAAAGTGAGCTGGGGAAAAAGAGGAAAAATGATGGTCCATCGCATTATCTGAGAGAAGGAACAAGAAAGAAACTTTGTATGGAAAAAAAGAGAGTCATATATACCGCGTTGGTTAGAATTAAAAAACGAGTCAGAAGCTGCGGTGTGTATAGCGAGTCGAATGAAGAAGAAGAGTCGAGAAGAATCAGAGAGAGAGGAGGGGAGGATGAGAGGAAGGGGAGGAGGGCAATCGGTCACTGATTTGGTCAGATCCGTAAGGAGTGTGCATAGCGAGGAGCATTAATGACCCAACAAGCATTCCGCGCCCAGATGCCCGTTGTCCTCTCTCTCTCTGCCTTACGGCTCATCCTCGTTCACCTTCTCCTTCTCCTTCGTCATGTCTTTTCGTCGTCGTCAGTGAAGCTTCCATATCGCTTTGTCCCTTTCTTTTTCTCTCCCTCTCTCTCTCTCTCTCTTTTACCTTCACGATATCCAAGTCCGGCGCGCGATCGCGTTGGGTGGTCTCTCTACTCTTCTCTCGAGGCCCTTGCGTTCCAATAGTCCCGTGTGCTGCTGTTGCTGCTGCAGCACACTCTTCTCATCCCTTTTTCTTCCCTCCTTCTCACTCGCGGTTCGCATACACGCTCGATCCTTCTCTCGCGTACTTACACGTTTCTCTTAGCGGTGCCTCTGCTCTTCACTCCTCCGCAGCATCTCGGAACACTACATATACGTGTATACCGCTATATATACCTATCTTTATGCCCTTAAACCGCACCAACGCCCGCAGAACGACTGTGCCCCTCGTTGTGTGAACCGTGAAACGAGACGCCCGCGAATTGCCGCCCTCCCAACTGACCACCGCCGAGAGAGCTCACGCGGTTTTCTCTCCTTTTCTCCAGACTCTCTCTCGCTCTGCTCACACTGTGATCGCGATCATACAGAAAGAGACCGAAATAAGCGCACTCGATTCTGCTCTGCTCCTCGACGGAACCGCGAAAAGGGAAAAGACACGATCCAAAGCGCTACCGCGTGAGACTCACCCTCCCTCTCCCTTTTCATTCAATCTTTTGCCTATTCTCTCGACCACGATATATCGACATGAAAAAATCATTTTTTCATCCTTATTCACGCTGAAAATTGGATTTTGTCAAAAAACGTCGCTGTTTTTTTGGACACACGGTAAAAACTAAATATTTTTGGATAATTTTGAAATTTTGGCAATATTTTTTATTTCTGACGGAACCGTCAGCAAAATTTCTAGACTTTCTAGAATATTTCTTGCTGCAAGGAGAAAATTTCTGAGATTTTGCAGAAAAAACGTTTTGTCGAATGCTTTGATCGGAATCAGGCAATTTTCCGCATTATTTTGGAACACAATCGTAGAAATCTTTACAAAACTCGTTGCAATTCATTAAAATGGAGGAAAGCTCGAAGAATTACCAAATACGTCCGGAATTGATGACAACAATAAGCGAATGAATAATGAAATTGAAATATTAGTAATTTGTTGAAAGGATAGAAATGTTGCGAGCAGAGTGTCGAGCACGCACGTGGGTAAATATTGTAATTATCGTACAGTCGGTTCGATATACCGTATAATTAGCTTAGCACTGCGCCGATCCGTAGTGTATGTGACATGCACATATATATTTAGCGTTTCATAATATGCGGTTAGATATTCATTTAATTGGTGAATGAGAATCGTAAATTGTGATCCATCGACACAAGCACAGCGTGGATTTGCTGGTATGTGGCCCCATACCATGAGAAATCTGTGTGTCTATATATGCAGGCTCGCTGTATGTTGGTCGCAAATAGTTTGAAAGATTAATTGGCAAGTGGATTATGTACGAGAGCAAACGCTTTGGAGCTACACAGAAAATGTCGGGAATGGATACGAAAATTAAACGGAACATAACGAACAGACCGAGAACGAGAGAGAGGCAGAAAAATGGAGCAAAAGAAGGATTCGCCATGTCCAAGAAGTTTTGCCTTCGCGCGCTACCATGCCCAGATTTTCTCACACCATCCACACCACTACACGTACAGCCAAGTCCCTTTCATCTCCTCATTCCTTTCACTCTCCGTTTCTCTCCCGCGGTACAAGTTCACGCACATGAACGCGATGGAGAGAGAGAGGCTCGATATTCGCGAGCATGTACCGTTTTACTTGGGTATTTCAGCTCGTTAGGATAACGAGGATCTAATATCGCGTTCTCGGCCGGGCCAATTACACGTTACGACCAACGACCACGATGACAACGTAGCAGCGAGTCCGCGAGCTGCGTCTTTTGGCCATTTTCAACATCCAACGGAAAAGAGCGAATGTGTGCCAACGATACTTTATAGGCGCAAAATCACGGGCGAAACGAGCTAAACGCATCATTTCCAGATACTAAAGCCCCGCGAGAAAATTCAACGCGAAAAGAAGACGGAAATGCCGCTGGACCGCGACCCGCGCGCGATTCCAACCCTTGAAAACTCTCGATTCGGCCTTAGTCGCTTTTGATTTTCTGTCCTTGTCCAAAACACACATTTTCCCTTTAATAACTAACGACACACGAAAATATTGCGGACACTGCTGTGTGTCTTGTCTTTCAATATATATCGCCAATCTTTTTTGGCCCGCTTTTCAGTGATGTATGATGAAACATCTGCCCCGAGAGGAAACGTTCGAGGAAGAAAACGAGAGGGAGAGAGATCATACGAGAAGGCGACACATTTACGGGCAGCTAAGTGGCTTCTCTCAAGACTCTTCGCTCTCATCTCATCTGCGCGGAGAAAGCCTCGAGCAAAAGCACACGCAAATGGTAAATATACTATATTTACGTACAGATATATTCGCATAGTTATGCTCCACAGGAGATCCAAGCTCGCTCTCCTCTCGCCCTCTAATTCCTTGTACCTTTTTTTTTTTTTTGCTTCTGCTCCTTTTGCTTTTCCTGCTCTTTTACCGGCACAACGCGTCCGGCCGTCTTTGGATTCACAAACTGCGCGGCACACAACTTTGTCTCTCCTTCTCTCACTCTCGCAATTCCGAAAAGCCATGGCGATAAATTATATTGGTCTCCGGTACGTTTTCACGGGGTCACAGAGCGCGAACGCCCACGCGCCTTAACTTATACGATCTTCAGACCAGGAGTCCTGTCTTGCTATAAAAAAAAAAGACTCGCTCTATCGGACTCGAGAAAGGATGCAAAATATATCAAAGAGTTGCAATATTTTTGCTCCCCTTCGTGGAAATGACGGAACCTCCACGTCCTTGTATCGCGTAATGAGACTGCACGTTTAGCTTTTCGATAAGCTTAGCTTTCGAATTAGCTTTCGAACTTATTAGAATTTACAAAAATCAAAACGCGGTTAGCCGATTTTTCGAAAACTTCAGATTTTCGTAAAATTCGGAAAATCATAAAATTTCAACCGTTCAACCGATTTTTCCCAAATTCAATACCAACCTTCCTATTATGATACTCTAGTAGTAAAAAAAAAAAAAATAGTAACAAATCTTAAAATTTGCGGAAGTCAGGGCGATGACAGACTTTTTTTGAAAATTTCAAAATGCCGTAGAATTCGTATTTTTTTAGCAATTTCGACTAAATTCTCAGAGAGTGAAGAGCTTTTATGAATTCACATCAAATGGAAAAAAAAATTATTTTCACACAATTTCTTCTCTATGAGGAAGCAAAAAAGGTTTAATGAGAAGTTGGCGAAGACAGACGAATAAAAAACTAGGTTAAGCTTACTGTAACCATCGGCTGTGTTACGTATTGTGGAAAATGTCTGCGGTACCGGAATTTAACCACACGAGAGGTCATCGTAGTGTCGTAAGAATTTCCTTAGAGAAACCGCAGCAAACTCTTGAGCAAACCGCCAACCCTTTCGCGGTGGCAAGACCCCTGGTGGTTGCGTAACTTGGCGTTAGTCAGTTCTTGTGTACTTGGCTCGAATATCTCAGGATTTAGGGGAAGAAGAAACAGGCAGTGTAAACAAAAGCGTTTATTCGTCGAGACATAAACAATAGCTGGAAAATCCTTCATAAGCAGTGTGTCTCATGACTTGGCGGAGCGATATATATTTGGGTAAAACAAGGCGATAAGCAAGAGCCACTAGGGGCAGTTTAGCGCAAGGTTATGCAGGGCTGCAGCCATTAATTTGCGGTTCACAAGTTGCCGCGGCGCGGAGCCTCCCACGAGTGTGAAAATTTAGTGAGCCACTACAAACTGCCCTACGGGGTTGTGACCCTTAATGGCTATCACGAGACCTCATCCCATCTCTATACATACATAAAACTATACAAACCCCATAGTTGAGAAGGCATCCACCAATTTATTCTGTCCAGTCTACAAAGCCTGAGAAATTCATTCTCACATACAACACACACTTGCATCAACAATTTCCTCTTTGCAACACAGAAATTCCTGCAATTATACGAATTGCCAGAGTTAAATACGATGCCGAAAGGGACACAGCCATTCTGTATCTTCCTATACATTTGCATCCCTCATCACCCCGCGTACATTCTCGTTATCTGGTGCTTAGGAGGTTCCGCTATGGCGCAGGGAATAACGAATCAAGTGAGGCACAATTCTCAAGAAAAAATGACGATCTGCTTTTCGTTTAGCAAGCGATTCGTTGCCAAACTCCTAAAAAATGAGATGTTCCGAAGCATTCTGTCGATTTTAACTAGAAATATCTCCCCCAAACATTCGTTGACCCCACTATTTTTTTATTCATTCGGAACCCTTGGAGTTTTTTTTGTAAATTGAGATTTTAATACGCGTTTTATCTAATCGCGAAGTATTTTTAATATTTTTCTGATTTCATAAGGGTAAGAAATTTGCGTAAAGCCAATGTTGAATCAAGTGACTTTCGACTTGGAAAATTTGGAGTAAAACTTCGTTGACCCAGGATGATTTTGAAAGAGATCAAAGTTTGCTGCCTAAATAACAACAAATTTCGTTTTCGGATTTTAATCTAATTATCGCTCTACTAACGGAACCTCCTTAAACGAAAAACAGAAGAAATTGAAATTTATTGATCGAGTCAAGCATAAATTTGATCTGCTTTCAATCTTTGATGTTGTGACGACACTACATAATGTGTTTTGCTACTTTTTACCTCATTTTCATTAGCTGGATCTTGGCGATGACAGAAGGAGAGGACAAAGTGAAGAAAACTGAAGCATCATCTGGATTTCATTGCTAGTCATCGTCAGAGTCGAGGAACACGACACACAGCCATTCATTTGTCAGTAGTCCGGAGCCGAGATAAAGGGTGGCTCGTTAATTCGGGATCAATTATCGCCTAGGAAGCTTGCTCACTCGAGCACGAAACTGGCAGCAATGTGTCACCGGAAAATGGACCGTGGAGAGACAGAGATGAAGCGGTAGAGAGGGAGAAAATACTCGGGTATGTATTGCCGACTTGACACGCCCACCCAAACGTATAATTAGCGATTCTGGGACACTTCGAGAGAGTCACCAACAAGCGATACGCTCAGTTAAACACTGCTCCTGGTTTTCTAATTCCTTTCATTCGATACAATTTGCTTCCTCGTGAATAATACATTTTATCTTACAGTCAAACCACACTCATATATTCTTTTTATGCAAACGTCTTACGCTCGAAATTTCGTTTACATTTCATCTTTTGACAAACAAAAAATAAAACATGTCTCCACTAAACTTTCGGCTCTTTGACACTGATTCGCTTCAATGTATTTGAATTAAAATAGCAAATTCTCCTCGGCGTTAAAAATAACCAAACATTCTCAACACTTTATGCTGCTCATAATTTTTTTTTCACGTCCTGTTTCTCGTATTCGTCTCCAGAGTCGTGGCATTATTTTAGAAAATTTGAAATTGCCATTCTGCCGTGATTTCATTCTGAATTCGTCGAAACGTTGAATTCCCAAATTTCCAATCTGAGACTCCAAGTTGTCCAGATTTTTCTGCGCCTCTCCCGTTTTTTCGTAAAAAAAATTAAATAAATTTGGATGACATTGAAAATCGAACGAATCTTAATAAAATTCAATATTTTTCGATGCATTCCAACGTTGCAAACTTATCAGCATCGTGTAAAATTGTCATTTTTATGAAAAATGTTGAGGATGAAAGATTTTGGAAAGGTGAGAGAAAAAAACAGATTTCGTGTTTGAATTTGTGGGTCTTTTAATCATCGGAACGTCTGCGTGATGATCGTATATGTTATACATAAATATAGTGATATACATAATCGCCAGGAGGCAAAACTGGGACGACGCATAAAATGTATTCAATGGTCTGCCAAAAATCACGACTATACATTAAATGAATGTGCAATAATATTAACAATAATAATAATAATATTTACAAAAGTTATGATAAATGAGATCGATTTTTGAATATTTTGTGTAAAGCATTTTTTATCCTAAATATAGAAATATTAGCGTAATAGTGTGGAATGCTATTTACATTGATCTAAAACTACGATAACGTTTTATTTCAACATACACATGTGAACATGTATGTATAGATTTATATATTTATCAATATATATTTGCTATGTATTAAGGGACTACGTAAAATTTAAGGATTGTGTACAAATGCGTAGTTTTTTTCACGAATATCAACAGCGACGATATTTACAGTTGAATAAATAACTTAACAAGCGTGAACCTTTAGTGTTTTCGTGAAAATCGCCCGAGAGATTTTAGACGGACGATTGGCTCTCAGGATCGAGGATTTCCTCGCCATCTTCGTCGACGGGTACGGTCGAATGATTGTACAAACCTTGAGCCATGAGCTGAAGGGCCAAAGGATTTTTTTGACCACTCGATTTCTTTATTTTCGCACGTTTGTTTTGGAACCAAATTTTTATTTGCGCCTCGTTCAAACCGAGATCTCGCGACAATTGTTGCCGCCGTCGTTCCGTCAGGTAACGACTTTCCGCAAACTCGGCTTTCAGTCTTGCCAGTTGCTCTCCACTGAACGCCGTTCTTGGTCGTTTCTCGTCGGACGTTGAGCTCTTTTCGCTGTTTGACGTTCGCTTCACTCGTCTCGTGCGTGGTCCTGTTTTAACAAACAAGCAAATACACGATTATTAGTAAAAACACGTCAAAATTTCACTCGCGAGACTGAAACTCGACAATTTATCAAAAATTTCACAATAACAATCCATTGATTGAGTCTCGTCGCTCGATTCACAGGAAACAGTCTCACTCCTTCATTTTACCCCGGGGGACACGTAGCAATTGTGGGAAATGAAACGTATGTTGGTCTCCGTGTTAGACGGAATAGCGTATCATGAATCGCTCGTTACACCAGTATTTATTAATAACGTAATTTATGACAAGAGCAAATGTGAACGACAACCGACCAACTCTGCATGTTTCGAGGAAAACAGCCACACAAAAGCTTTTGGCGAATAAACGAGCAACTCGTTTTACTGCTACGAAATAATTCATAGCTGCGCGACGCAGAGACGAGTCACGATTTTTATACACAATGTTAACTAACAAGTGCTCAATTGTAGGAGAAAAAAAAACTTTTTTCGAGATAACGTTGATTGAGAACGACTAAAGAGCGTGAAAAATGAGAAACATTCGTTGAAATTGTCAACGTGGGCTTGGGAGATTGAGTCAAACGAATTAGTCGATGAATTAATAATGCGATTGAATAAATTCGTCGTTATATTGAAATGTATGGATAAAAAAGCATGATGCGTGTACGAGAGATTCGAATCTTGAAAAATAGTATCAAATCTTGCGTTATAATGCCTGCATTTCATATCCACTGATTGTCCATAATTCATCCTTGTCAAGGAATTAACTTTGGCGCGAATAAAATTTCAATTTTACGAATATCCAAGTGGCGCAAGAAAAAACGAACGAAACGCATGCAAAAGAGAAAAAATCTTGTTCGCCAAAAGCGAGACGGTATAGGCGAAGCTTTGGGTGAGGCGAGACAGAGTTTCGTGCGGCTGATGAATATTTATTATTCGTGAACATGAGCAATATGAGCCACGCGAGTAAGAGCGAGAAAAAGAGAGAAAGAGATGGAGGTCACCGTTCGGGATTTACCGTTAGAACTTTCGTCGTGATATTCGACTCTTGAGAACTAAAAAAAAAAAAAACGTCAGTCAAGAACAACTCAACAACGTGTCATTCTCGAGCGAGATATTTTTGAGACATTCTCGCGATATACGACGCGTAACGTATTGCAGGCTATTATGCAAACGGTTATTAATTTATCCGCGATAATGTGCGCAAGCACGCCGATAAATCTCTCGTCAAACGATTCAAACGACTTATCGACAGAGAGCAAACGTTCCTTAAATATTTATTCGCTCACTCGAGGTCATTGAATTTTTCACGCTCGTGAAATACATCAACGTTAATCCTTGTTTGCGCTCAACATACGCGACAACGTCTCAACGCTTGCACAGCATACGGATCGTCGTATATACGAAAAAATAGTGGCATGGGAACTTGGCAGGTGCGCTCATGGAACACTGCCGCGATGTACGTTAACCCCGTCCACGCAAAACGCTTCGTCCATAAGCATATGGTCGCTAAACTTTGTACCCAGATACCCCTCCCGTTATACTCCACAAAATCGCCAATATCTAGGCTGATGTGTGTCGACTATGACCTACACTAGCACTACGACCTGCTCCTATTCGTATAATATTAACGCAATAAAAGTAGAGCGTCAATTCATGCGAATTCGATCAACGAATGGGACACAGAGAAGAATCGTCCGCTTAAAATTCACAAAAGACAAAACGCTAAACTTCCCTCATTCGATACTGTAAAAACTTGGCCTTAATAGTCAAAAGACGAGAAAAAAAAAGTTCTCCAGGCATCTGAGTCCAATAAATTTGGAAAAATGCGAAACTTTCTAGTGCCCGTTAAAATTTTAATGAATTTTTCCACATAAACATCATTTCCTGTCTCCTGAGAAAAGTTTGCAACGTTGAGATTCAACGAAAAAATATTTTTTCTATTTAGTGTGGATTGAATTTTGGAAATCATGACAATCTTTCGTATTAATTGAGTTTTTGGGTCACGAGAAAAGAAAAAAAAAGAATTTCGTTGCATCGAAACGATGCAAACTTCAACTTTTTCGGGATAATCGTCGAAAAAACTCGGTCGCGTTTCTCGAATGGACCGTACGAAATTCTAGTTGAAAAATCAGCGTGTGCCGAGTCCAAGGAATTGTTTTAAAGAGTCGGGAAGTTGTAGGAAAGAAAAAGTGTCAACTAACCAGAAGACGGTCTGTCAGAGTATCTCGTGCAGTAAACCCAAGCTGGCCATGGATTATTTTGTTGGGCAGTACTGCCGGAAGTAGTTGAAGAAGCGAGGCTGTCGCCACTGACGGATTCGCCGCATCCAATGGTGGAAGCTCCTGACGAGAGGGAAGCAGCACCATTGAAGGAAGATCCAGTGACGGAGCTGCGATTGCTGGCGAGGCTTTCGAGACTTCCGCTTCTGCTGAGGCCGCCCGAGTGTCGAGGTAACGCCGGAGATGTCGAGCCACTGGTACACTGTCCGGCAAAACTTTCTCTGTCTTGTCGCGAATGTGAAGTCGATGAATAACTGGAACTTGTTGAGGAGGATTGCGGCGATGTGATTCTCGTGGTTCCGGCGAGGCTAAGATCACGTGCAACCGGAAGTGGACTATGAGGGGGTAATTGAACGGTGGGTCGAATGGGCGAAGAGCAAGGTCGTTTGATTGTCGTTCTCGTGCTCAAAATAGCGTCCCTCCCGAAATCCGGTCGCAGTATGTTGTCAACGCTGAATCTCAATGGAGCAGTGTCATCATCCGAATCTCTGTGATGGATCGTTCCGGGTGACGAAGAGTCAACGACAACGTGGCTGTCGATGGACATTGCGGGCGATGGTGAACGCAACGACCTTGAATGCTGATGATGGTGATGATGATGATGATGGTGCGGATGGTGATGATGATGACTCGTATGAGGACTGTGATGAAGTAGATGAGGATGATGATGAAGCGAATGGCGATTATGATGGAGACCAAGTCCCAAACGAAGCCCGTAAGCGCTTTCCATAGTTGCCAGAGCTACGCTCATACTTGCTGGCTACTCTGTTTTCGCACTCGGGAGAAAAATCTTCGAGGATCACTCAGTTAAATAGACACAGACTCGTTGACACGAACTTACAAGTTCATGTTTCCGGAATCCAAAGCGTTGAAACCGAACACCATTCGACAATAAAGTTTCAATGCCTAACCGGATTAAGTCGCAGGAATAAAAGACACTAGGACCTTTCACGTTTCACTAATATTTGTTCCAGGTGTAATCACGATCGTATAATAATTCACTGAAGACTGTGTACACGTGGTCAAGTTCCGATGAGGATACAGAATTATAGAGTCAAGCAAGTCTGTGAGTTTGACTCTCGAGCACTGGTCACGAAAGTGGAATACTAAAAAGTATATATGTATATTATTTTTTCGGCTAGTTTGGCTTTTCCCGAAGGGTTTACCGAGCTATACTCGAGCGAGTGCCGTGACGGGTCTGACTGGCTGTCCATCCGTCGCTCGGTGATGTCTAAACTAGGGGGCCCCCGAGGTCCCTACTTACCGCTTTCCCTCCACCGTCCCAAGAGCTCCTACGACTTCCTCCACCTCCTTCTACCGCTTGGCTCTCCTCCTTCTTCTCGTACTTTACTCGCCTCTCGCCCTAGCTCGGGCTCGAGCTGCCACCACCACCGAGACTTCTCCTACGCGACCAGCAAACTCGGACCTTGCCGTGGTTTGCCTCCAGAGTCCACTCTCCAGACACCCTCGATTGTATCTCTATTAACGCTGCATTCTCGACCCCGCCTACACCTCCGACATTGGCAACGCCTCTCGGACTCCTTTTGCCACCAATTTCCAAGGCACCCCCACCAGTTTGCCACATCCAGCCACCAAAAAGAGTGGGATACTCGATACTCCTTATCCCTTTTCTCCCACTAACTACTGCACACAGTTTCCCTCATCTGATTCTCATCCGGCCGCACACGAGACCGAGTTCGATCGGGGTCTTCGCACCCGAACCTTCTAACCCAAATCCTACCACTCCGCAAAGAGTAATCGCAGTTTCCCCTGGCGAAACTAAGCCCGCAAGCTCAACATTTCCTGCTAAATACAATTCGAACTAATTTTTCTCGAAAAATCTCTCTCCCGACACGCCAACACTCAGGAGATCTCAGGGCGATGAGAATTTCCGTACAGACTCAACACAACTCCTTTTATCTTATTGAATTTTCCTGAAGAGTTGATTGAAACGCTGATTTACGAGCTTGCCAACAATCAAGACAGACAAGATTCTCCAGCCCCCACCATCCGAAAAAAACTCTTCCCCTTCCCACGACAAAACTTTCGTCTACGCCCAGTTTTTAACTCCGCCCATACAAGCACAAAGAAACCGCCCAGCGCGAGTTGGTCCGAGACCCCGAGAGGAGGACACCATTCGCGAATGGAGGGGCATTCAAGGGTTTCTCTTTGTTCCAACCCCGCGGTCCCGTCAACAACGACCACATTCGATACGGTTTACTACGATACGTTTATTTGCCAAGCTTAGATATCCGTCGGTACCAAAAACTACAGGGCGTAACTTGCATCAACATAAGTGGCTTAATGTGCGAATTACGACTTTTCTCATATCAGAACTTGGCACTCTCATGCATACGTTTCAATCCAGGCCGTGGCTTTTTGAATCGACAATCTTTCCGCGTCCCATAAGCATACCAGGGACCCTGGCACGTTTTACAATTCTCTTTCGTCAAGCTCCTCAGTCTCCGATAGTGAAATTGCTTCATACAAAAATTTACCACCCTTGCGGCTTCGTCATTATTCTTCCTCGTGCATTTATCTACATATGGCAGGCCCCGCGTCGTCCCCACAACTTCTCCCTCTTTCCGTCGTTAAAAAAAAGAAAAAAAATCGTTCTCCGTTTTTACGAGGTACAACCAACAAATGTATTATACAACAACGACGTCCGGACCGAAGCAGATGCTGCCTGCGCTCTGCTGCGACGTAATTTATTCGACGATCATTCGCGCGGCCGGTTCTCGAGGTTTATTCGTCCGCCGGAGATTACGGAGTAGAGGGCGCTACAGTCGCCCTGTTCCCGAATGCTTACGGGCGTTCCTCTCTATTCTCGCTCTCTCTCTCTCTTTCTCTATTATATTGTATCGTAGACTTTGTCGACGTGCACGATTTAGCTCCGGTCTCTATTGAACCAGCTGTCTACGTAGCGAACGTATCAATAAATTATGATTTCTAAATTACCGCGCCGCTTAAACGAGCACACGAGCAAACCCAAAGAGGCCACATTATTTTGTGTCAGCTAAACCCTAGCCACATTTATAGATTTACTGACATGCACATTTTTTTCCAACGCAGCTCAACAGCTGCAATTATTCTCCACAACAAATATAATAAATAATAACTAAATTTCGAATTCTCCAGTAAATTATAAACTTGAATTCCACGATTGATATTCTTGCAAATTCAATGGAAAGATCGTAATTAGACATGAAGAATAATTGTTTTTTAAATTCTGTAATTTAAACTTTTCTTTGCATTAATTATTTCCATGTTTTTTTTAATACTCTGCCATTTATAAGATCCGAGGATTAGATTGATCGGGTTAAATTACAAAAGAGGTAAAGGCGGAGAGGTAGAAAGAGAGGCAAATATCGGATTTCATGCGGAGAGACCAGCGCACTTATAGTGCAGTGGGGCTTCGTTCACACGGGCTGTTACGTAAAGTATTGCAAAGCTTGTAATGACCACGAGCACAATGATAATGACACTGGAAGTTAAAAAATGAAGGATATTTAACAATCATAATAATAATAATAATAAATTGACACAGTGAAAATTAAACTTTGTCAAAAAACTTTTCGATATTTTGGTGAACGCAGTGAACTAAATAATTTTTGATAATTTCTAACGGAACTGTCAGCAAAATTTACGATTGGAATGACAAAAATTCACTTTTTTAAGAGACTTTCTAGAATATTTCGTGCTGCAATGACAAAATTTTTGTGATTTTTCAAAAAAAAGGTTAGTCGATCGAAATTTCGATCTTTTCCCAACAAATTTTCTTTTCTGTGCATATTTTGAAATTGTGTAATTAGAATCACGCGAGCCGGATAAAAGAGAAGCGCGTCTTTAAATTGTATTTCTAATAATAATTAAAATGAGAAAAGTTAACGTTTCGTGACAAAGCGGTCACGCGGACGGCGTGCTTTCCAGATACACGATTCGCGCTTTGAATTATTTAACGAGATGCCTCTCAACGCAGAGCGGTCTCGGGCAAAAGCAAAGTCCACTCAAAACCCACATGTATCGGTATTCGTACGTGTGCACGCACTCGCGACTTTCTATACCAAGTGTCCTGAACGTTTCGTTGAACCTTTTGCTCTCTGCAGTGAAGCAGCAGAGAAAAATCTTGAAATTTGTATAAATGTCTGCTCCAAATTCGCTACTCATCACATTTTTTCGTATTTCTAATCCTTTGGATCGAGTCCGCATGTTGATCGATTAGAAAAATAGCTCGAAAAGTTTGTCTTTCAGAATTTCTTACCCTCGTGCTCTCAACTTGAACGCGACACTAAGGACAGCCTTTATGTGGCTGCAATCCGCGACGTGCTCTCGCTTCACTGCCCGTTGATTAGCATGCAAATTGTTTTATCTAATTGTTTTCACTCTTTATCTCTCTCCCTCTCTCGCTCGTTGCCCTTTCGGGCCGAGCTCTTCCAAGTGCGTGGATATCTTCGAGATAATTATCCCGAGCGCACGCCGTCCCCATCATTTTTGAACACATACACCAAGAGCCGGCGATGCACCATAAAACGGGAAGAAAAAATACCTGCATACGTAAATACCAAAGGCAATAACCGGAGCAGTTTAAAGAACGAAAAACTCCTCAGCAAAACAACTGAATTCATTCCCTTTTTTACGAATGCAAATTAATTTCGATTTCACGAACTTTAATGCCGGAAAAATGGGCAAATATTGCAAAAAGTTTTGCCGGAAGGAAATATTGAGCGTATTTTCATTCACTAAGAGGTTCAATCGTTTTTTATTAATTTTATAGACTCTACACTGAAAAATTCTCCCCGAATTTCAACGAAAAATGTTCAAATTCGAAACAAATAGTTATTTCGTTCCGAATTCAACAAATTTGTTTTTCAGTTTTCGAATTTGCACCAGTTGATTCGAGTTTTTGGTCATTTTATGATCTTGAAGTTTCCATCGTTGGAATTGAACGAAATTCTCTCTTGCGACCAAAAAACTCAAAAAACCGTCACGATTTTCAAAATCCAATAAATAATCAATAGAAAAAACGTTTTTCGTTGAATCTCAACGTTGAAAACTTCAGACTCATGTCATTTTTGAGTATGATCTTCACAGCGATTGTATTTGGTGAATATTTCTAATGGC
Source organism: Diadegma fenestrale (assembly GCA_037043255.1). Lineage (NCBI taxonomy): Eukaryota > Metazoa > Arthropoda > Insecta > Hymenoptera > Ichneumonidae > Diadegma > Diadegma fenestrale. The sequence goes on from CM073317.1 coordinate 15,551,810, forward strand.
AATTCATTGTAACTATGTCGCTCATTATTATTGTGGGTAATTTGTGATTCGAACCGTGTCGAGATTCTGTTGAATTACCGTTGCAACCCATGCGGCTTTAGGAAAAGGATGTTTAAGAAGGAGTAGAAATGGGAGGTCCGTAACTGATGGTCCAATATCGAAAAAACGTAATTCATCACAGGAGGTATAGCAACTGTACATAATAACACGAAGTATGGATAGAGACACAGAGAAGATGAGAAAAGCAGGGACGAATGTCTAAAAGCGAGTATGGTACGTGTCAATTTATCAATAAGGATATTATCCGTGTCAAGAATGAAAAAAAGAGAGAGAAGAATATTCGTTGGTGAGGCCGTAGCAGCAGGAACGCCCCGATTGGTTGCCGCGAGCGAATCAACCTTTGGAATTCAGTGCGAGAAGGCCCAACGATGAGGGCGGGGGGAGCAGGGAATAGGGCCTCGCGATCTTTCGTCGCGGACCCCTCCGAAACGAGTTTTACGGGCCAGGCTCTTGTGAACGCGTCGGACACACGGCAAAGGTAGAATTTATCCACGCGTACCGCTCTATTCGATCGGGCGGCAGCCCAAGAAACAGAAAACGATTGTACGCCGCGTATAGAGGTTTGTCGACGAGACGCGTAAATAAACAGGCTGTCTCTTGTCGCTTAATTCCGTTCGCGAAGCCAGCACCCTCTGCTTCTTTTTATACTTTGCTCGTTCGCGCTCCCGTCGCCAAGATTCGTTGTTATGAACACAGACTTGAAGGAAAATGGATAAAAAACAATATGCAGCAAGTTTAACATCGTACGCACACACCTGTCTATATATTTATGTGCGTGTACACGAGCGCGCCTACAGAATGTGGAATCGCGGTTTAAGAGTCCGTAACTAGCCCCCTGGGAAGAGAGCTGTTTCTCAACCACTTCTTTTCTACTGCTCTGCTGGCAACATCTCAGCTCTATAGCTCTCCGATATTAACTCTCTGCAGGGGGAACGGGCAGCCCCTTTCCACATTCGCCCAACATATCCTCTTTTGACTCTGCTGATGCTTCTTCTGTTGTTCCTTTCTGTAATAATATACACGACGAGCGCAGCATCCAGGAATTCACGAGAATACCAAATGTTTTAGAGACCTTACCAAAACTCTCTGAAAAGTCGCTATAATTCTTGCAGCCAAAGAGGAATATCATTAAGAGCCAAATTATATTGCGAGCCTGAATTTAAATGAGCCCGATCGGCTCATCCATATACGGGCTTTATGGTTTAGCATGGAATTCACTTTTTCCAACTTGTCTCTCGGTATAGTGCACCATTTGGAAATTATTTTTCGTCAACCTTTATGCCTTTCGATTCCTCGCCACGATAACCGAATGCCTGCTGCAAGTATTTTCGGTATTTGGCTAAATTCCACGCGCCAGCAATGCGTCGGAATGGACTCGAACTGGAATTGAATTTTTCTCGAATTCGGCCAGTTCCCATCGAGATCTCGGATGACTGGGAAAAATAATCGAGGATAATCAAGTCACGTCACGTTGAGAAGATTTAGCGTTCAGAAATGCACAGTTGAAAGAAACGTAAAGCGGAAACAATCCAATCGTAAGGCATCGGGCGCGAATGCATAACGCGAATAGTCTTTTTCATTTATTTCCTTCCGAGTTAGCGGAGCATCCAACTGCGTAAGCGAGAAAGCAACAGAAGGAAAAAAACGATCCAAGCTCGCAGCTCGATACTTTTTCTGTCTCGCTCTCAAGTCAGCGGCGTTCATGCGCTCGTGGTGGTGGACTTTGGGTAAACGAAGCTTCTATTTATGGCACTGCGAACTCTATAATCAGCCACCGCAGGGCGACGACTTATTTAGAATAATTAATACGAGGCCGCGCCCATGAAACCGGTCGGTAACCAATGGATACGCAATTGCCCCCACCGTCGTGGATATCGGAGGGGGAAATGGGCGTGGAACTCGATTCCACGAGCTCCGCCCAAATTCCTACCTCACACTCGACGCGCATGGGGATGTGCCTTTGGGTAATGTAGCATGTGCGAGAATATTCGTGAGATCGTGTGTGATCATAGCTGTGGATTCATCTGTAGCACAGTTCTCACAGACTACATGAGAAAAACTACTTTTTCCGTGAGGTCTTTGCTCAAGCATACTCGTTAAGTCTGCTACTCGAGCGATAAAACAGCAAAAAGCGTATACCGATATCCGTATCTTATCTGCTGAGCTCCTAAGCTCTGCGCAGCGCAAGAACCGCGTGTTTCTCGACACCCGACTCGAATCTATCTGTACGAGCTATTTCGTCACGATTCGTTAACCCTTTCGGTATCATTGCCCCTCTGTCTTGACGCTGCTTTTGCTTGCTGCGGGCGTCCAAGCATGAAGTAGCAAAAAGAAGAGAAGGAAGAAGAAAGAGCCATTGAATTCCTGAACCGAATGGAACGGAGTGAGCTGAGTAAGGCGCATATTGGTTTAGCTTATATGGACAGCAAGTTAAGCGCCGCTGAAAACGCGAATTGGATCGAGATATGCGTCGCGTCGTTTGGGGGAGCTTTGAAGAGTTAGCAATGCTCATCGAGCGCGAGGGATCATGGGCGTGGTTTGAACTAATCGCCCACCACCCTAGCAGGAGATGATCCGTGCACCAGCAGAGGGCCATGGAACGTCGCGGAGGATCGATCCGATCCCCTCCCTCGTTTGATCAAGCCTGCATAGGTTTCCGGAGGATCTACTCTGGCTTCGATAGTTAACCCAGTCAGAATCATGATCGGAGATTATTGTTTAACTTAGGAGGGCAGCTCTCACGTGTAGTTTCAGGGCGCATACTAGAACAATGCTTCGCTTCTACATCCAATTAGTTTGATTGGCATCGAACACGGGCGCATAAAAACGCCCGTCATCCTGATGGATCCACGCATCCTACGTATTGAGTAATGAACCAGAAAGTGGATTGTGTATTGTGTGCTACGAGGCAGAAAAGATTCTTCCGTCATTTAAACGCTCGCGGGATTCTTTGCCGGGTGTTCTTTCCACTATACATGACCCCATGACGACGCGAATAATCGCACTACCCCCTATAATGCAGACACCCGAAGCGTTATTCCCCTAATCCGGTTTATAAACACTCAGCGACCACACCCACTCGTGCGAGGTTTCCTCGCAAGCAGAGGGGTTGAAAATGCGCCCATATATACCGTTACGTTATACCTAACGATGATGCCTCTGCACATATGTACTTACAAGAGTATTTATATCCCTGTCCAAGGCTTCTGGGCTCCTGAGATAATGTACACCCGGTACACAATTTGCTGTATACACACGGACACAGACACTCGCATCTCTACTTTTGTATACGTACAAATAGACAAACAGGCCGAGATAACCGCACCCCGGGGACCACCCCGGCTCTCTTTCACTCTGCAACGCTTTCACAACCCTCCTTTCATCCGCTACATTTATATATACACTATATTAGGCGTATACAAGTCCCTCTCTCAGCAAGAACCGCTCTAACGCGCGATGGGGAACCGCAAAGCATTCCCCAAGCGCGCGGGCGCGCGACTACTGATTTATCGGTGGCCAAGTGATAAACGAGCCAACCTCATCTCTCTATATATCGCGCTTGTGCTCTACATACGCGTATGTTTATATATCAACACTACACCCTGTCCCTTCTAATCTCTCTCTGCTTTCGTCTCGCTTGTTCCTGCTTCGCTTTCACTCAACCAATCCACGCACCAAATTATTGTCGACGTTTCTCAAAGAGAATCTTCTGTACACATTTCTGCTTTCTCTCCGCGGATCTTCAGACAGGAAAGAGAAACAAAAGAGAGCAGAAGGAAAGGGCAGATAAAAATCGATTTATCAATATGGTCTCGAACCCGCACACACAACGTGCATTTTCGTCGAGTCGAGTTGCGATTCTACCCAAAGTCTAACTATTCTAAGGGTAAATGTGTACAGTCCCCATGGGTCGTCGACATGTTTTGAGAGTTGCATTAATCAATGCGATTTGCTCAACACAACGCACCTACGTATATGCCTGCCATTGATTCAACCGAGAGAGGAGTGTGGGCAATCGAACGTTTTATACATTTGGCATCGAACGCGCAAAGAGAAACCTTGGACGCGTGTCTTTCTGGCTGTACACGACGGAAGCTCGTTAGCGAAGCTCACCGTACGCGTATGCTAGTCTGCACGACTTCCGCGTCCATTAGAATAGTAAGTACGGCCGCTTCTGATGTCGGGAGTCTCGCGCTCACTCTCGCCCTATCTCTCTTCCTGTTTCTATACAACTCTTGCCAGGATACTGAGAGTCCTTTTCGAGGCTTCTTCCAGAGCTGCTTGTGTTTCCTGAGCACTTGGCCGTATCCGGCGGGTTCGTTTACTTTTCAATCGCTGGACTTTCATCTTTGCCATGCAGCCAAGTGACTGCTAGCAAGAAATTGATGGATTTCGGAAAAAATAGAAAACGGGTCAACCACGTTTGAAGGTCATTCACTGGTACATCAAAATCCCAAAATCCGAAGTAAAAACCAGGGCATCTTGGTCGAGCAAACTCCGTCGGCGTAATTTCTCGACTTGTCACAATTCTCAACGGTCATTGCGGCAGTTCGCAACGGCAGAGGAAAAGGTGCTTAGGCAGGTGGCTGGTGCAGAGGTCCAAACATCTATACACAAAGTTTTCTCTTCTGCCAAAGTGACTGCATCGACACGGCTCATCTAGCTCACAATCGGTTTGAGGCGTCCATGTTTCGAAAACACGATTCGTTCCGTCTCATGTCGAAGGTATGGATTGTTATCAACGAGTCAACTGAAAAATCGAGCGGTCCTGCCAACCCACTGTGTATATCCTGCACACGCTATATATATAGATATTTGTGCTGACCAGTCCCGAACGAAGGATCACTTTACCTGAAGCTGGCGGAAAATTCGTCACGGTCGAACGCGTAAAATCGGTCCGCCATTCGTACGTATGTTTATTGTATTTTTATTCCACAGTCTGCTTCTTTTTTTGAGAAAAACATTTAACCAGAACGAACTTGTTTTTCTCTTGGGTAAATTTAACCAACGCCCCCGACGCACAACAGATTTTCCGAATGTCCCGAAATTCACCAGTCATTAGGGGGTGGATCTTTTGCGATCGTTTCTGTACCTGAAATTTCCAGCATTATTAATGTTACAAAAACTTTGGATGGACCACGAATCAGGTATGAAGGCTGCGTGAATATAAAATCGAAAAAAAACATCATTCCCATAGTTTCAGGATTTGAAAAGAAGGAAAAAGTGAAAAGTCGACGCGGGGATTCAAACAATAAAGAACTCGTTGCTGCTTACTTATGCGCGTTTTCTTATTTTAACATTATCTATGACGTTTCATATTCCAAAACCCTTTTTTCAGCGGATCTAACAAGACAGGTTGACTCTGTGTGTGGAGAAATGACCGCGGCAAAGCTGGCACACAAAGGCTGTGTTCGTGTCGCCATTGTTCGTTGCGGTAGACTCTCACCCTTGGGATTCTACTGGTGCATACGTAAGATACTACCAGTCGACGCATATTCAAAAAAGAACAGCTTGTTTATATTCGCAGGCAGTAGGAGGTCTTGGTCCTACACTATATGTGACCAATTGCCTCGATGGGGGTTCACAGGCTTTTTCTTCAGAGTTTGGCCTCTTCGAAAGATTCGCTACGAATTTTCTTCGCGACCTCGAGCCCAGAAACTTTCTCTGATCTTCGTGTGTCCCTTAGTCTCTTATTCACCTGTTAGAATTGCAGTTTTTACTAAAAAAAAAAAAACTGATTGTTATACTTTTTTCCGGAACTATCAGCCTCGGAAGAATTTCGTTGCTCGTTTTGGAACGAAGACGAGAGCCGCAAATGCGTGCGAACTGGAAGAGGCTTCAGGTAGCAAAGTCAAAAGATTCCGCAGGGGCGCAGGTAGAGAAGGCAGCAAAAAGTTTACCAAAGTCTCGCTCGTACCAAGCTCCAAGGACTATCTAGCCCGAGGATAAAAATGAGGAGATGGACACCAGTGCAAAGTCCGGAATACAAGTGACACGAGTAGCAAACTGACCAGGGGCTGTCCTCGAGCGTTATCCCGTAGAGATAATCAGATTTTCCATGACTGAGACGTCAAAAAGTGATCCCTGCCTGTAAATGGCTGCGTGGCCTTGACATATTTCCTTGAGACGATACTTTTCATGGAGAACGTCCGGAATCTGGAGCTTCAAGGAGTCAGCAAATAGGTTTAAAGCGACGGAAACAAAAGTGAGAAAGTCTAGGTCACTGCTACGAATTCATGCAGGAAAAAAATGGGACGAAATGGAGAACAATGGCTTCTAGTTCTCGGGAAATTCCTTTGCGGCATTGTTACGTGCGTTGAATATGAGAATGTTCTTTGTTCTGCTTTGAATGGTTGGGTGATTGTGTAAGATCTTTATGCAAAAGGTTTTTTTTTTAATAAGATGTGTTAATTAAATTCGTCGCTCGTAGTTCGGCGAAGGCAAACAGACAAAAAGGAAAGTGTCAGTCGTCCCGCAGCCGAATTCGTAGAGTTTTGACAATCGCTTGTCAAATTTTTTCTCCTTCGTCAAACATCTCCGGGAAAAATCTTGCAAACGCTTGAATATTTAGCCGCGAGGCTAATCTCCGCTTAGGACACTGGCTTGCGGGCTCAAAGTCGACCGGTCACTATTTATTCAATGGTGGATAATCCGGCTGAAAAAGTCAGGCTTTCCGTCGCCTCACGGTTTGACGCGCGCATCCCTTTTACCAATCGCGCATCTTCGTAGGGTGAGAACCGTAAGTTTTCTTGATTCGCGCGATTCTTCGCTAGCCTTCTTTTATCTTATGCGGAAAAACTTGTGTTTACCCTACACTGGATCATCCGGATTGAAAAGTCAGACGTTCCACGAAAAATCTCAACCGCAGCGTCTGACTTTTAAAGAGCTTTTGACACGCGGATTTTTGAATTTGGGAAATTCTTGCCGGTAGGAAAAGCCGGGAATAAATCCCACTTCCGTCATTATAAAAGCCAAGTTTACTCGAAGGCATTGTCAAGTTTTACAACAATAATTGAATAAACGCGAGAGCAAATAAAAAAATATTTATGCAAAACATTCTTTTCGCTACAACATTGATTTTCCCTCGACAACATAAATATACACGAGGCCTGGCTGGAGAGGCATAAAAACATAAAAACTGATCATTGTGTTGGCGTCGAGAGTTTTTTTTTTTTTAAGATGAAAGATTTTGTCAGCCCGATCTGTTTTGACGCCGGATGTCAGATCCGCATCGAGGCGTGACTCGAAAAATACGAAAACGCACAAGCAGAATCGTTAGAGGAAAAATAGTCTTGAGATTTTGGAGAGTATTCGAGGCAGCCGAGGGCTGCTGTGACTAAGGAACGGTCAAAACACCAAGAGTCAGAGAAATCAAAAGAGATCCATGTATGCATTTAAGGGGCTCTGCGAGCGCGTTGAGACGGAGAAGCCTCCGAAGCAAACGGGATTTGGCGATTAGCCGAAACGCCGAGGCGAATCGTTGGCCGTTCTCCCGGCAACGGGACTAGTGTGTACCGCACCGAGTTACCCTTAACTCCTTCGGGGGATCCTTTTCCCATTGCTTGAAACCTGCCAAATCGACCATGAGACTGGGTCAGGGTCGAGACCTCGGTTTCACGCCACTGAAGCAAAAGCAGGGGCGCCCGCTGTGGCTCAAACTCGCGCACACGCATACGTGCGTATATATGCAGCTAAATATATTACCCTTGAATCGTCCTGCCGGGCGTCGAGCAAAACTCAAACCGTGGAACGAATTTTCACCAAAACACATACACTTTTTCCTCTTTTGCGCATCCCTCTCTCTCTCTCTTTCTCAGTCAAGCGCCCGAGCACAAACAGATTTCACGTTTTTGCTCGAGGATTGCGGAACGAATCCGAGGCCGGAAACACATTTAGCAGGTAAACACCATCCGAGACATCTTTAGAGACGAGACTGATGCTGTTCTTTCATAGATTTCTCTGCTCCCACCAACCTACACTATTTCCAACCTCGTTTCTTCCTCCATGTACACGCAGTCTCCATGTTAAATCAGTGGAGAGTAAGAAAAGTGTAAAGATTAAGGACGAGGCCGAAGAGGCGCGAGATCATTAGACACGTGCACTGCGCAGGCATCGGCAAGATCGAACCAACTCACCAACCGCCCTCTCTGTTTTTTTCCCGACATTATTTTCATCACGAAGCAACACCCGGTGCGGAATAACGAGTCAGTGGAAAGCTCCGAACCTTTTAAGAGTTTATAAACAACAAAAAACAACTACTGGGCATTAAGGAGGTTCCGTTGGTGGAGCGATAATTAGATTAAAATCTGAAAACGAAATATTTTGTCAAAATTTAATCTCTTTCAAAATCATCCTAGTTCAACCAAGTTTTACTGCATTTTTTCCAAGTCGAAAGTCACTTGACTCAACATTGGCTTTACGCAAATTTCTTACCCTTATGAAATCGGAAAAATTTTTAAAATACTTCCCGATTAGATAAAACGCGTATTAAAATCTCAATTTATAAAAAAAACTCCAAGGGTTCAGAATCAATAAAAAAAATAGTGGGGTCAAGGAATGTTTGGAGGAGATATTTCTAGTTAAAATCGACAGAATGCTCGAAACATCTCATTTTTTAGGAGTTTGGCAACGGATCGCTTGCTAAACGAAAAGCAGATGTTCATTTTTTCTTGGGAATTGTGCCTCACTTGATTCGTTATTGCCTGCGTTATTAATTCGTTATTGCAGCCCCTAAAGCTTCAGGTGCAACGGAATGAAAATCCAAAAGCAGCTTCGCTCGATCAAGTTCAGATTTTTTTTACAGACTTCGCCGATATTCATGCTAATTGAGTCTTTTTTTTTCGCCACACTTGATCGCGATTCCAGACTATGTGGAGCGAACCTTCTATCGTCATTTACTATTCAGGCCGGCATAGCTCACAGTCACGAGAAACGCGCTTCCACCGTGTATATGCCATATGGTCGAAAACCTCGCGGCACAAAACACATAGCCAGAGAGGATGAGTTTCTTATTCGCGAGTTATGCGAGTCGCGGTTGCAAACGGGGGCGCGAGAGAGAAGCATCCCGCGTTTTTCGGGGAATCTCTTTAAAGGCGACCAAAAAAGGATCAAAATGAGAGGGAGAGAGCAACCGAGAGGATATGGATTTTCTCGGGATATGAGAAACATAAAGCAACCACCATAAGACTCTCTTTCTCCATGAGACTCGAGATGAGTGTCTTAAAGTTTTGCTTGTTTGGTGATGCGGGCGCGCGTAGGACAGAAGGACTTTTTGGCGAAACTCTCCCCGCCCGAGAGACAAATGGGCAATTAACGTTAGTTATATCGCCGAGAGCCAACCGAGCGGGATCCTCAAGCCTCGTATATACGTCGCAAAGTCTCCAAAGCCAGAGAGAAAGAGAACCTTGCGGATTCACGTACGAGATTTCGGAGACTATATCCAAGCGCCAAGATGAGATCTCTCGATATCTCGCCGTGCTTCCAGCATTCTGAGAACATATCGAAGCAGCCATCGTTTTTCCTACCTTGAAATAATCAAACCTCTCGTACATCCTAAACGCCTTCAAATCCATGTCGAAACAAACCAATTCTTGCATGATCTTATGATTTATTAAATTCTAATCGCAGCATCCATAAATATTTCTCGAGCCATGAGATCGAGAAGAAATTTCACTTCAATACCCAAACTTTTTGCTGCTGAATATATTGATTTACGAATCTCACGAAAAATTAACGTATCCATAAAAATAAATCAGAAAAATATTATCGACGGGATTCGAAGACAAAATTATTTTCAACGATGAAATATTTTTTGGGTAAACGTCCGAATTTTCAGGGCTCGAATGAATTTGTGATTTATTTACGCCTGAAACTGAATTTTTTGATAATAAACGTTTTTCTATGAAAAATGATTCTCCAAGAAATTATTATTACGAATTTTGATATTTTTTATGTTGGACCCGAAGTGACGGACGAATTTTGCGTAGAAATGAATATTTTCGAGCTCGATAAATAAAGTTGGATGATAAGTTCAGGTGAGATTAAGGATTTGATTGAGAACCTCTAAACGACGTGTGTGGTCCGTTCTGGCGGCGAGGTGCCGACACTCGACGTTCCCCTACCTCCACTTATTCTTCTTGTTCTTATTCTTGCTCGTTCCCCTTTCTCCTGCTTCTCGCGAGTCTCGTGCTACTCTTGTTTCTTCCTCGTCGCGCGTTCTCTTCTTGTTTTCGCATCTCGCCGACTATCACCCCCGAGATATCGTTGCTCTCTCTCTTCCTCTTTCCCTCTCGATCCCTCTCGCCCATACAATATATTCGTCTCGCTCGTACACGTGGCCTATCTCTCAAACGTGTCTTGGTTCTTCTCGCACGTCATTATATATACGCGAGTACTCTCGGCACGAATCTACTTTGGGGCTCTCATCTCCATCGCTCTCTTTTCCTCCTCGGCAGCTGCTTTCCTCGTAGATTTCGCCTCTTTCTCTTGTTCAAGCTAAAACCCTGCAAAGCTTTCTCTCTCGCGCATAATTCCGTCGCTCTCTCTCTCTCTCTCCGCGGGACTCTCGGGCAAGGCTTATTACCGTCGAGCAACTAATCCTATCCTTCTTTCTCTCGTTAGCCAGGCTTCGTTTGCACACTTGGCGCGAAGGTGCTTATATACAACGTCAAGAGTCTCACACGAGATTTACTCGAAACTTATACACACACATAAATAAATCGATTCTCCATTGCCAGAAGGAAGCGAAATTTGTGCGATCATGCAGTCTCGTTGCGCCCTTTTCCCTCAAAATCAGCCATAAATACAAAAAGACTTGAAAATCCAGGCGATTCTACTCGTGCCCCGGAGAGAATCGAAGAAACTTTGGATACACCCGGTGCATTAATTTATTTATTCAGCCGTTTCGAGTCCAAGAGACTCGGTTCACAAAGTCGCGCTCGTTTGCCAGCCAATTTCGTGGGTGGATCGATTTTTCGCTTTGACATTGCTTCCAATTAGCGAGAAGAAAACATATATACGTTACTCTACTATAACATTCGACTTTGCTCTATGTATGCGTGTGTATATTTATATATGAACACATATAGTTGATGCAGCGGAGAACGCCGAGTCTGGCTTTTATCAAAGCAAGAACAGGAGCTATTGGCTCTCTTACCTTTAAGGCATCGAGCTCTGTTATTTTGCTCGTTCGATGCATATACATACGTATCAATATATATGTCTCGTTGCAAATGCACTGCTCTCTCGGCAAACGCTAAGGATTGTTGTCGTCTTATGGCGCTGCGCGCATCGAAGCGAACGAGTCAATGCTGCATGCGCTTTCGCATTCTTTCCTCGTGCTCCTTTTCCTCTTATCTTAATTACCCACTCGTACCTTACAAATCCATATAACTTTACGTCGATTTACTAAGATTTTATCAAAACCATAATTCTTCTTTTCTTCCATACGATTTAATGAAACAAAAATAACTTTGATCGAATGTGAGGGAATTTCTTGGCTGGAGACTCAACGAAATCGACTGGCACGTTCTCAACGAGCACGAATTGTGTGGAAATGATTGAAAAAATGCTGTTATTGTTGCTGCGATTTTTAAATTGAGTTCGCATTAATCTCAAAAGTCTTTCCCTACGCAAATACGCAGAGAGAAAAAATTTCTTTGATTTTTTTCTCTCGCGCTCTCTTTAGCCCTTGTCCGCGTTTGTCCGCCCAGCCCGCGGCCTCGTTCGACCACCCCGTCGTTACATCACGCCGTTAAACTTCACCTTATAGCCAAAAGCAGCGAGAGAAAGAGGAACACTCTCGTGGCCTAACAAGGTGCAGTTTTTACGGGTTCGCAACATAATTGGCCCTCTCATTTGCATAGATTCGTGAGCTCCGGACCTCCGTAAGGACCTCGCCAAAAGCCCAACGAAACGTCTGCCGAGAGCATTCAACACAGCATCCCGCGATACATATATAAATTCCTACAAACAATTTTAACCATATCCTCATTTCTCTCACGCTCATTTTTTCTCCCTCTCTTCGAGTCGCTGGTCCACCAAATTTTCCAGGGTTAAAAGTGTTTTTTTTTACGAATATCATGAAAAAAATATCAGAACGAAAGAATTTTTGTAGAAATTCAATCAATGCAGAAAAAACAATCTCTGCTCGTTAATCAACGGTAATTAACGAGTACCAATCGTTAGTGTCGACTTTTTCTCGTTGCACAATGACTTTTTCATCTAAATCTCATCGGAGAGTGTAAATAATTATATAAAGGCTCGAAAAACAGGCTCAAAGATGTGGTTTGAAAATATTTACTGACGTGTGCCCTGCTTGGACGAAGAACGGGCAACTATCGAGTCAGTATTTTTTCCACAAACGTCCAAAGGCTATATAACGTTGCTAGAGAGTGATTATGTGTATAAAGGCTAAAAGAGACGAGGATGAAAAAGGGAAAACAAATCACGGCGCGTGCCTGGCATACCAGACACTTGGCACCCTTATGTAAAACGCTCTCTTTCTCTCTGTGTGTGATTCTCTCGAGTGCTCGCACCCTTATATGAATTCGGTATCTCTATAGCTCGCATGCTTGTTCCCCAGGCACAGCAGAGTGAGAATGAGAAGAGAAAAGGCTCAGCCGTCAACAACAGGGAAAATATTTGTCGTTTAACCCCCTCTCGTGTCACACTCTCTACATAGGCGTTTGCCCCAGACGTGCAAACCTTCGGGGATCGCTCGGAACTGACGTATATACACATAGCACGGGAGACGCGAGATCTCTGGTGACACTCAAAATTCACACCCGCGCAGTTTCGTCGTTATTGCTGAAAAAAAAACGTTGCGATCGATTCGCCAGGATTTTTTTTATTTAAAGCCGTCGCTCGATACGTTTAGAAAATTTTTCATTCATTTCTATGAGGGAAAATCCATTTACGGCGATTTTACGCGGAATCAATTAAAATTGAGGCAATTATTATAATTTAATCATTTCACGATGCAAATCGGATCGAACGAATTATTGGCCTGGCCGTTTTCTTGGCTAATGAGATCACTCAATTGTTGTCATGGATTTTAATTACACAGGTAAAGAGCAATTAGCCGGAAAGATATTTGCAACGATGTACAAAACGTTCCCACAATTATCCAGCAAAAACTTGCGTTTTTTCTGTCAAATCCGAGGAAATTGCAGTCGGCAAATTATCCTGAAAACTCATTGAAAAATGAAAGACTGCAGTAATTTTGATTCTCACACGCGAAACGAGACAATTGTTAACGGTGAAAAAGGTTAATTGCGTCCTCGTCGCATAGTGTCGTTACAATGTTCTGACAATGACAAGAGTCTAACGCTTTTATGGCAACGAGACTTTTTTGCTATCGCGCAACAGACGAGGATTCGCGCTGTGCGTCGATTGAACTTGCGCCGCGCATTTTCTTTTCTTTAACTCTTTGCTCGACCCCCTCGCTGGCCATTTAACTCTGGATTAATTTCCTGTCGCCCGCGATGCGCCTTCTCATTAATTCGCGGAAGTTTGCGATCGAGCGGGCTTTTCATTGATGAGCAAAAACGTCATCGAGCCACTCGTTTCAAATCTCTCTCGCTTTATCACACTAATCGCACGTTTGGTCATTAAAATTACCGAGTTATTTATGCGACTATGAGAACGTTTGTGTATTTATACTCTTGTGTACTTTTACGCATGCGGATTCGTGTGTCTTTATCCATTTATATACGTGCATAATCGTCTATATGGACCGACACCGCCTCAGGGATACAATTACACGGATTGCGGTAATGTCAGTGATTAAAAGAACCTAATGAGCTGCCATTAGAATAGGCAGTCGTTTCCATGCCGCTGGCGTATAGTGGCATCACGCGCAACCGGCTGTCTTTATGCTGCAGACACACCTTTTACGTACTTGTGCATTTTACATATATACATAACACACACCTAGTTTATACGCACCAGAAATAATATATAGTGCACATTTGCATTACGATCGAAAACTTGCCCGCGAATTTGCACATCAACAGTTGGAATTCAACGAAAAATGTATTGGAATTTTGAAAATCATGCCAATTTTTCGTGTCGATTGAGTTTTTGGCTCGCAAGAATCGTTTTATTGATCGGATCAAAGATTCAATAATAATTATGCGCTTGGCTGAAGAAATGACAGAATTTCGTTGCATTCCAACGATGCAAACTTCAGAATCATGAAAAATTTAATTAAAGATCCCGCGGCTATGTTTTGTCTTGTAATCTCTGAAAAATAAGCGACTCAACGAGAGAAATGCGATCATTACTATGACAATGCGACGGAAAACGTGACCAATCGTTGGATTGTTCGTTTATGGAATCGAAATTCTCGTTTTGATTCATCATAGAGGAAGTTTTGTGACGGTGAAACTTTTTTTTTCTACTTTTTGTACTTGAAATGTGCCGAAACATTGAAAAATCATGTGTAGAAAACATTTCGAATGTGTATGTGTGTGAAAAATACAAATTTCACGGCATTTTGTAATTTTCCAAAAGTCTACACATCTGAGTTTTTCGGAAAATCGTCAAAACGCTTGAATTTTTGGAAATTTTGAACTTTCTCTCTATTTTTTTATAAGATTTCGAAATTATTTTTAAAAAAACGTTTTCCTTCGATAGTCGCACGAAACGCCTAATAGATTTTCATTGAAAAGAAAAATTTCATGAATTTTGCTGGGCGTAATGAAAAATAATGGAGAAAATATGGTAAAAATGTTGATTTTGTCGCTTTCAGAAGTTTCTCTCGTCCGACCGCGAATCCTGTTGTAAAAAATAAAAAAAAAGGATGGGAAGATCTCGTTAACGAAATGTGTATAATTAAAGCCAATTTTTAGTAACTCATTTCACAATTGTTCGATTCTAGATAACGAGACAAAAAGGACTCTGTCATTGTGTCTCAGAGACGATATTGCACGTGCTTAAAACAATAATGCGTTAACTTAGCCACCAGGAAGAACAATTCGGGCAATTACCATTGATTTACGCGTAGGTGGACGATCTTCCTGGTTGCTGCGTACAACAACGTTAAATTTTCTACTAAAAAAGAAGGAGAGTCCATTGTTATATCGAAGGGTCGCCTCGTGTGTGATTATCGCCTTGGCCACCCCCTTGTAATTCACACGTGGAGTATTTCTGCGTCAATTTAAATTTCCGGTATCGAAAAAAAGTGTAAAAAAAAAAATGAGGAGAAATTTGACAAATAATCGAAAAATTTATGTCAGAAAATGGTCGGTTGCCATTTTTTAATTATTTTTAATTCACTCCTTTTAGTTTTGTCTTCCTAGAGCGAGAGTTTGATCAAGATAAACAATTTAATACGATCCCGAAATTGATATTCTCGTTTCGGAGGGTTGAAACGAGTCTGGCTCGGTTAGGGGATGAAAAAGGGTAGTTTTATCCCTGTTATCAATTGGTGGGTTGTTATTCGGGTTACCGGGGATGATACGCGATTACACGGACCAATGAAACGAATATACGTGGTAAAGATCGATGCCAGATACGAGAGAGCACGACCATATGACTTTTGGGGTGACATGAGACGCGTTTTGTCTTTCCCAGCAGCGAACAAGGGTCGTAAACCAAGACGACCAAGATAAAGCGTTCTGTTCCCTTTCTCCGTCTTCTCGCAATGCTCGCTCGATGCGCCCTCGAGACTAGTGTAAAATAGATCGTGCGGGGGAGAGTCGATAAGAAGGAGAATCTACGAGGGAAGGAGAAAATACGAAATGGCTGTGATGGAAGCTCTTCTCGCCCGCTTGACACACTGACGTCCCGACAAATCAACCTGAAAATTGAATTCTAGAGCTTCTCCGTGTGTGCCCACTCCAGACATTCTTTTTCTCTACACCATTCTCCACGATTCTCTTGCTATACGTGCAGGAGAGATTTAATGCCACACAACAAACAGTTTAGTCATTTCATTATCGTCAATATCAAAAATACAAAATCTCTTGGCAAAATTTGACGTTAATGCGATTTTGACAAGAATTTCATACTCTGATTTCCGGCAGGACCAGAAACAAGTTTTTTTTACACATTGCTTCATTGCTGATTTGTTTTTTGGCATTTTGCCAATTGGATAAAAAAAATTTCCTCGGATATTCTTATTCGGAAAGGTTCAAACTAACATCCTGAATTTTTATTTGTCGTTCGAGCGTTATTTATTTATAAATTTTTCCTGGCGCCGTAGCAAAATTAATAAAAATACAATATTGTTCCAAAAAAAATGACTTTGAGGTTTGCAACGTTGCGATTCAACGAAATAATATTTTTACCATCAATTATTTATTAAATTTCGAAAATCATGTCAATTTTTCGTATCGATTTTATTCCTGGGTCGCGAGAGACGATCGTTTTACCGTCTAGAGCAAATATTGAATAATAATTATGAGCTCTGCTTAAGAAAACATGGAAGTTCGCGTTCTCGAGCTTTGGAATGAATGAATTTAGAAAAAAGCCGACACCGCAAGAGAAATATAAATGGAAAATCATTAAACACATGATTGTTTTTTTAATCTGACAATCTTTCCATTTTCCCTGGCTTCCTCCGTCGCTAATTAACTTTTAAAGCAATAAAGGAAGAGAAGAAAAAATTGCATGAAAATGGTAAAGGGAAAAAAATGCAAACACGTCAGTTTCGTATCGGCAGCAGAGGAGAATTTTGCTAATATATAAGAGGCGTGCATTCTCACACCCTGGAGAGGAAAAAATAGCGATGCGATCTCAGATGGGCCGACGTCGAGGAAATCGTTAAGTGTGACGTAAAATATGTGAGGTTATGTAGCATGAGGCTAAATATATAGTGGCCGCGTATGAATATATGAAGAAAAAAAAACGTGAGCGCTAAAGGCAGCGAAGCTCCGAACATTTTTTCCATGGAACGTCGGCTTGAGGCGTATATGGAGCATATAAAGAATAAATATATATGTGTGTGTGTGTGTGCGGTGCAGAGCACCGAGCGGCGTTTAATTAACTTATTTATTCTGGGCTCGCGCGCGCACTCACCGTTGCTGGCCCTAATTAAACGTGAACTGTAACACCTTCGAACCGAGTCACTGAATACACTCCAATATAAATAGACATACATTTACGTGGATTTATATCTCCGATTGGCTTATATACGATTCACGTGCAACTCAAGTGTACACAGTCCAGCTATAACTGCAACGTCGATGCATTCTCAACGTTCAGTGCACACGAACGTACGTCCAAAGATCCGATAAGCACCAAAAGAGCAAGAAAACGAAACAGAAGGAACGAGAGCGAGGGGGACGAGGGCAAGGAAGCGATCGTTAGTGAATGGAGCAGAATTCTGCTCGTGTGTCCAGTTCCTCAAGTAAGCACGGCATGTACAATAAGAAAACGAGAAGAAGAGATTGTTAAGTACAAAAATTTGCACTCGATACGATCAAACTCGCCGAGAACAACGAACGAGAACGGTCGATTTGAAAAATCGGCATGGAAAAGATTTTTTAGTTAAAAAAACCTCCGAACTTTGTCGTTTATTTGAATTCGAGATCAAAATCATCATTTTTTGCTTCAGTTGAAAGAAAAAGAGAAAATAAGAGAGGAGGACATGCATGTGAGGGAGGGTTGGACCTCCGAACACTCGCGGGGAGGATCGATATCGGTTTCCATGGCAATGAGAGGCAACCACCCCCGCGGCCGCGCGCACTCAACCGGCAAAGCTTCGCCAACTTGTTACCTACATTCGCCCTAAATCACTTCCTGTTTTATCGCGGCCTCTCCATAATGCATGTTAGATGTCGAGCCAGGAGCCTGACTACACAATCCGACCCTTTTTTCCTACTGCCAATTTTTCACTTTCATCCCCCTTCCAACTCTTGTTTCATCCCTCCGTTAATCTACATTTTTTCGCACGTGTCAGCCATGAATCAATTACCGAACAAATTCATTCATTACGAAATTTTTCCCCATTTCATTATCCCGAAACGGTGTTGAGAAAAATAATTTATCGACTTTTCAACATATCGAACAAAATCGTGAAATTATCGACTCGGAAAGTGCAAATTTTTCGTCCAGCACTTTGTAACATCGCGATGCTGTGCAAAAATCGTTTTCGGCACCGTCATGTGCATTTATATCAACAAAATAATAGCACCGTCGCAAGGAAACCGTTTAGTTTCAGCTTCTGCTAAGAAAAGTTGGCGTACACGTTGATTGTTCACTTTTTTACACGAGTTCACATTGGCCAAGAGATCGCGCGCGCGCGGCAACTCTTACTCTTTTCGTTTCTCTTAAACGAGTGAATAAAATCTCGTGCAACTCGTGTACAACACGCTTGAAAACAAGGTCGTGGAATGTGTCGAGATCCAAGAGCACAGCGGATCAGGTTGAGGCCTCTGGAAAGACAAGAGAAAACTTTTGCTCTTTGTCGACGCAGAATCCTCTTTTTATTTTCCTTCTCAATCTTCGTCCTGTACTTATTATGGGCACGAAACGTGCGTGTCCGAAGTCGCACGAGGAAAGAGTAGAAAATGCGTCAAATTCATTTTATTTGCTTGACGATCTGATTTTTATCAAAATTCTACTCGATCTGTCAAAAGTGCGAGAATCGTGGGTGGTAAATTTGTAGCGGCCTGTACAAATGCGTGGTTTCGTGCTATTTTTTGTGTTTTTTTTTTCTTCGACTCTTCAAGTCGAAGAAATTTTTCTACCGCATCTCGGAACGCACACCGTACCGCTATATTCATGTGTCACGATGCTAATATACACAAAGACACACAGATGTGTATATATACGCGGGTTAAAAAGTGGCTACCGCGGTGGAGACAATCCATCGGCGACAGTGATGGACGCCCACGGGAGCTTTGCTTCTCTATCACCCCAGGATTCGGCCTGCGCTGGTCTGCTCGTGTATACGAAGGAAGAAGCTGCGCTGCACGGCGGCGGAGCAGGAGATGGCGGCGGCGGCTCGTTCCTTCAGCCTCGCGATCTCCTTTTCTCTTTGGCTCTCGTTCCTTCTTTCTTTTCTCGTGTCCCGAAGAAAAGAGAATTCTCCGCGAGACGAGCGGTCTCGGAGAATGGACTCTTGGTTACAAATGTATGTGTATACACACGGAGAAGCCATCGGAAAGGAGATTGCAAACGGCGAGAGTTACATGTCAGACTTACTAACGACTGGCGAACCCCCTCGCGTGGTTCCCTGCTCTCGGACCTCGCTCGCGCAAGATCTTGCTCGCGAGAGGGTGATGTTTTATTTAGTACGAAAAGCAGGGCCTTCAAAAATCGTCCCTCGAATTCTTCCTCTATCTTTAGCCAGCCGAGCCAAACAGAATCAGACAATAAAAAGAAAACGAGACACCGAAAAGGATTTCGATATATACAGATATAAAGAATTTTATATTTGTCCTTTTTATTCGTCGCAATCTTTACGAATGACGAGACAAAAAAATATAGACGCTTTGCTGACTTTCTCTCCGTCTTACCAAAAGATCGTGTGTGTGATGTTCCTCCTGCAATTAAATCCATTTCGTAGAAGCCCTCGAGAAAGCGAATATATCGTTTGAAAAAGGAACAAGTTTACGCGTGACTGCGTAAGAAATCGAGAAAGGAGGCACCACATGATAATCATTTCGAGGGAAAAGACCCTCGCAAGGAGAAAAAATAATAATTTATTCGGCTTTGATTAATTAATCGATTAATCTTGACTCTCGATTCGTCAGTGAAACCGCGCAAATGTATATCTATGTATAAAAATAACATTTTTTGCTCGTCTCCGAAGAAACAGCTAATTGATTTTCACTTGCAAAAAAAACATGAGTAAATATCTGTAGCCGAAAAATTAATCGAGACGCCTGCGGACAAGGCAATCTTGCGTCTCGTTAAATTTGTAACAAAAATAAAAACACGATTCCCCGCGAAAAGCGAGCGTTTTTAATAATTATGCCCGATAACATTGTAATTAAGCGATTCGTCTCGATCGCGCGTAGGAAGAGTCGATTAACGCTACGAAACAAAAGACACCTTCGCGCGCACATAATAATTATTATTCATCGGACTCAGAGAAAGAGGCCGAAGGAGAATCATAATTTATTCCGCTTTCCTTGTAATTAATCAATTTATCTTTCACGTCGATCCTCGCGCTCGTAAAAATAAACAAAAAGTCCATACGCAAAACTTAACAAGTTGACAGGTGCGTATAAGCGATGTTAATGGTACAGCAAAGACGCGAATTAAGGCGACTTTGCACGCTTGTACAATCGTTGACAAAATTTATACATTTTTTTTCATTTTTCAATCATTTCACGAACGTTTTTTGTCGTCAATTCAATTTTTACTGATTGATTCCGATCGATTTCAGTTAAATTCCCAATGTATGTTGACAACATTGTCGAAAAATCGTTTTACGCATTTTTTACACGAAGAGAATCGAAAAATTCGGTTTCAGGAGACAAACGGGGGATGATTTCGAGGGTTGGGCGATTTTGACCCTGCAGAATGTAAATTTAATCTCGTGTAAAGAAAATTAACTCAATTTTCGTGGGAATTTAAATTCTGCTTAGTAAAATTTGACCAAAAGTTCAAGGTCATCTTGTTTTTATATTCTGCAACGATGATTTCAAAGTTTCAATTCTCTCGGTGTATGAATCATGGTGAATCGTCACGTCTGTGGCTGGAGTGAGAGTATTTTGGTTTGATAAATCGATTACGATCTTATCGAATGAAAATAATCTCCGAAATGTTAGCGCAAAGTTGGCAGCATACGGGGGAGAGAGATTATTCAAGGGCAGTGCATGTAAACGAAAGGGATGAAGGCCCTGAGAAAGGTCGAGAAAGTAACTGCTGGCTGTTTCGCGTCCTCGAGTTTGGTGGTTGGTCGAACGTGCCTGAGCATTCGTTTCATAAAGTTTTCCATCTCGCTCGCTCCTTGTGTTCGCGATTAAATCTTGGGTGGCCCTTCTCAAGTGTTTAAGGGGCAGCGAGGGGGTCGGATTATTTTCCATAAACCACGAGCAGCAAACGAGAGAGCAGGGAGCGAAGGGTGCATGAAAAAGGGATAAGCCACCCTCTGTATCTATTGCCCTTTCTGTTTTCCCATTAAATCGTGAGTATACGATCAACAGAGTGAAATTTTAACTCTATACACATGAAAATCGTGCCACCCTCTCTTTCCAACATTCGCAATGGAGATGAGAGATTCGTGAGTACTCGACGACCCCACCCACGAAAACCCTCAAACAATTTATGAAGCTCCTTCTCGCCCGCACTTTGCACAAGATTTATTGCCAAGTAAATATGAATAAATGAATCGTACTTTACGAGGCTGTGCAAATGACGATATGACTTTCATTGTGTTTTATATTAATCGACGGAACTTACGATGGGAAAATTTTCGTTTCAGAATGACTCGAAAAAAAAATAGAAAATGTTAATAATGAAACTTCAGTTCCGATAAAATTCGTGCCCTTATTTATTTCTTTGCCTATGAGAAAATTACCAAGACGTAAAAAATTCATAAGGTCAACAGTATTTTATTAATTAAGATTTATGATCCTGCACGTACGTGACTGCATCGCGGTTGAATTTTATTAGCTTGAACAATAAAGATAAAAGTTGTCAGTTTTTAGAACGATTTCACCATATTTTACTGTCTTTTTGCTGGTTTTTTTTTTTTGTTTGTACCGCGAGCTATGTACGCCTTCAGGGACATCGAGTTTGTTGGTACATTGTGAAATTCTTACTTGTGAATTACCGCGCCGGATTAACCGCGCGGTCTTGTCCCGTTCTGAGAGATTTTTTTTCTTCGCTCGTAATGAAATTACAGAGTGTCGTGGTCATTCTGTGGCGGCATAGTCGACGGTACATACAAGAAAAGCCCGGAATACGCTTCATTCCCAACCTAAGACACGTTTCTGAAGCTACCGAGAGGTGTTTGCCTCGAGCAAAAAAAAATACCACAAGAGGCAACTGAAGTTGCTTTGCTCTCGAGGAGCTGAGATATTTCAATTGGTTTGTTGAGTCCTCCTCGCAGTCACTTCCCTCCCCATTCTCCACCTTCAAACTCTCTGTGTCTATTTCTCTCTCCCGATGGCTCGTCCCGTAATTAGGTACTTTGAACAAGACCTTCCGAATGGCGGAAGGATTGCCTAACGCTCAACTCTCGTTCCCATGAACGTGTCTCTCAAAAACGAGCATCGAGACTCATTTTCTTCCTCACAAACGACCAAATAATAAAGAAAAAATCTTCAATCGTCAATTCATCCAAAAAAATTAGCCCCAGAACGACAACTTTATTTTTTTTTTTACTAAATCTTGAGAAACAACAAAAAAACTTGGAGCAATTTCGCTTGGAGTCAAAAAATCAGTCCAAAATGCGGTAAAATTTTTTACGTTCGAGTCTAGAAAAATTTTCAATGAAATTTTGAAAAATGCATATCTTTTGTAAAATTTAACGAAAAGGGTTCAACTTGGGCTCATTTTTTCCGTTATTTGATGCAAGATCACGTGAACCTCGGAATATTTCGCTTTAATTCGACAAATTGGTCAAAAATGCGGTCAAAAGAAAGAGGCTCGGGTCGTCGATAACAGTTGGAAATAAAAAAGTTGATCCAATAAATAAAAAACTTGTTGGGCCGCAAAAATCGATCTTTTTATCATTGTAATGACATTTTACATTTTTATCAAGAGTTTTGCCACAAAACGAATGAATTTCGTTGCATTTCAACGATGCAAACTTGAACGTCATTCCGAAACAACGCATCGAGTATTATCTCACGGACGAATACGCGACTTTCTTTTTCGTTGGAATGAATAATTAATTATGCAAGAGATTGATCGATGATGCTACGAAGCGTTTATGAACGAGTTGAACGTGCCTGTTCTCGATCTCTTCGTAATTACGGATCACTAATTAATCTCCGCACTCTGCGATATGATAACTCATAGGACGTACACAAGCATCGATGCATTTTCATAAATAGCTGGTTGATTGGTTGAAAATGAGGATAGCGATTTAGGTATGGCAAAACGCGAGAAGAGTTTGCAGTCGTATCTCGATGATCGGCTTCGATGGCCGATATATCTGTTATAACTGGCCACGCACGCACGTTGTACCAATTGCTCGAATGTATAGAGCAATTGGCCGCTGCGAGAATGCGTGTGCGTACGCAATCTATAGATATATTTGTGTGTGTTGCCCCAACGGGCAACGCTACCGGTTACGCTTTGGCTAATTAATACGCTCGTACATTAACGTCCGAATGAGTAATTACTGCGCGCGCGCGGGCGAACGGGGTTCGAGGGGGGAAAGAAAAGAGCGAGAATGAGAGAAGGAGCTTGGAGTGGACGAAAAGAAGGCCACACATCGGGCTTGATCCTGTCGTAGATTAGAAGATTGCCAGGATTAAACATCGTGTATGTATGTCTGTATACAATTCCAACAACCTGCTCGCGCTTACGTATACGCATTCAAATGTATGTAGACGCGAAACGTATGACTTTATATGTGTATAAAGTGATGTATAGTCCGATGCGGTGAGACCATGCAGTTTGCTACACACTATAGATTTGCGTCTTTATTAATAACCCACGATGACGTTGACCGATTCCGTTTGCCTCGCGTAATTGCCATACGTTCGATATGCTCGAGCCTTATTTCTCTCGGATTTACAATTCTTTTTTCTTTTTTTTATCCATGTACAATTTTCTCTTGTACTTTTTTTCGCATCTTTCCCATAGCCGACTCCATTGCTTTTTCCTCATATATTTGTGTCTGTGGCTGTGCGAATATATTTTTGCTCAGTTACGATTGCGAGGAGGGATCAGGCCTGTCGATAATTCGCGTTGGAACGTAATGCCAGGCGAATAAGCTGTGCAAGCCACGATTTTCATTGGCTCTGAACTTGGACGAATGCTCCGATTATCATAGAGTTGCCATGACACAGCTGTATTTACCCACGAGGGTAAAATGTAAGGAAAAAGAGAAAAATACCGAGGGAACAAACTGTTTCGGTAAAAACGTCGCGGATTTGTCGGAGACGCAAGAAACAATGGAATTGTCGCCATTGAGCATTACGAATTCAACGTATAAACATCCGCAGAAAATGGACGTTTTTTTTCCTCCTCTTCTTTTTTTCATAGACGTACAGTTATTATTGCCAAAGTTGGCAAACAGTCACGATATTGTCCCGTGAACATTCAATGTTTTCT
Organism: Diadegma fenestrale; assembly: GCA_037043255.1. Classification (NCBI taxonomy): domain Eukaryota; kingdom Metazoa; phylum Arthropoda; class Insecta; order Hymenoptera; family Ichneumonidae; genus Diadegma; species Diadegma fenestrale. The sequence goes on from CM073317.1 coordinate 15,576,059, forward strand.
ATAGCCGCCACGATGTTTTATATACTTTTGTGCAAATCGCGGTCGCTCAAGGGTCGTGATTCGAGAGATATTGAACTTTCGAGGGGTCTTTACTGCATGCGTTTTAATTGAGTTTCTCGAAACTTGGGGAATTATAAAAAAAATGTGTAATTAATCGTGAAAAATTCATCGTACGAGTCTGGAAATTATCGTCGACGTTTGCGTTCCAAAATGGCGAATAAACGGAGAAAGAGAGGGGCAGGACTTAGTGAAACGATAAACGAGGTGTCTGAGTAAAAAAATGAAACGTACTCATCGACTCGTGGTCCAAAGTGCTAAAGGCTCGCGTGTTTCCCCAAGCTCTAAGACTTGTTTGTTACTTTCTTCTCTCCTCTTTTAGCACTCGCTCTCTTTGCTTTCTCCCTCTTTCTCTCTGACACACGAAAACACGAGAATAGAGTGATGTTTTTAATGATGGTGCCCAGGGTGTCGGACGTTGGTTAACGAACGTTTTATTTCGTTGGAAAACCGACGTGGCCTGACCAACTCTGAATATCGCATCGTACAGTTTTTAAAAAATGCACCGATCCTATATAGATATATTTATATTGAAAATATCGCATCAACGCGATCGCAAATCGCGTGTTTCGGGACTCCAGGGCCTTTCGGATACCAATGTGTATGGATAAATATTGTGTGTATACGTATTCACGTGTCTATGTCGAGTAAATCGTTGTGTGTACCTGTAGAATGATCGTCGAGGCAACTCCTCGCAGCAGCGCCCTATAACGCAAGAATTCTCTCGTCCGTGTGCTAAGTAGGGACCCGGCGGCCGCATTTATCTCCACGCGAACCAGAGCCACCGAGACCTGCATGTATGTGTGTCTTCGTACAGGTTTTAAGCATTCTCTATATACGCGCGCGTATATTTAAGGCTCTACGAAGCATCATGTACTTATACATGTACAGACATATATATATATATATTTGGAAGCTCATCGTTTATCGCGAGTCGCGCGAGAAACGCCGGCAGCCAAACGATGAGCACAATTATTTTTTTTCCCTTCCTCGTGATGAGCCCCGCGATGTGAAATCAGAGAAACCGAATCAAGAAACCCATCTTTTCATCACTGCACCATCTACAGGCTTTTTTAACTCCTTTTTTTCAGCCCCACCGCGCTCTTTATTTCTCTTTAATCAAGCTGAAGGAAAAAAAAACTTTTTTTTTTCTTTCTACGGCTCGAAGAAACATTCGGTAATGGCGAATATTAATTTTTGGGCTTCCCTCATAGTTGGCGGGCCAATTTTGACGAAATTACCGAGTTTTTCATTTTGTATTTAATGATTTTCCGCGTTAGATTAAAAAAAAATTGGCAGGACGTGATTGTGAATTGAGTCCGTGACAAGCGTTGATAACTTTTATTGTTACGAGCCCACGTGCCATTCCAAACCGTGCATTAATGTATAATATCGTATGATTTTATAATGCGCGCGCGATTTCTGTGAATACGCGTTTTGTTATTGTATTATATGCCAAACCGCGCGATCATGCGACGATTATGAAAACGTGCAAATACCGTGTGTGGGAGAGATAGCGCGTGTGTGCTCGTATAAACGGCCAACTCGGCTTGAATTAACGCTCACGTTATGATCCAAGCGCGAAAAGGCTACGAAAGGGACGAACGAAGAGTGAGAAATTGAGAATTACCCGAAGCTATCGCTCAATCGTTTATCGCGCGGCGTAATCACGTCCGCGCGAACAATTGTCGCGAGAAAATCATATTTTTCTGCTCAGAGTCTATTTTATGAGGAATTTTATCGAATCGAGCAAATATTCGGTCTTGTCGAAATGTTGATCGATTGAAAATGAAATTTAATGTTCGCTCAATCAGCGAAAAATATTCATGCGAGATTTCGAAATTTCAAAAGATTGAAATAAATGTTAATTTTTTTCTACAGCTGAATAATTCAATTCTGCGTTCAAATTTGTCGGGCAGCTGATGATTTAATCGGTTTTTGTAAAAAGTTTCGAATGGTAATGTTTTTTTTCTACCGTTTCCGTCTGCAAATGGATTTTTCTGCTGTTTTTGTTGTCCGCGATGAACACGCAAGGGCTGCAGAAGCGAATGAGCGTTTCCGAAAGATGATGGAGAGCTGAAACAAAATTAATGCAAATTTATTGAAATTATTTGGGCAACATTGTTGCAATTTGGTGGCGGAAAAAAAATCAGACTATATAATTATTGAGATTTGCAAGATGTTGGAAAGATTGATTTTCGGCGAACGTTCGTTGTTCGTATGGCAGCGGGTAAAGATGACACGAAAAAATGACTCGCGAAACGTCGCGCGCACGCGAGAGATTTGGAAGAGAATAAGGAAGGAAAAATGTAGAAGAAAAAAGAGGAATTGGAGGAAAAAATAGCGCGGGAATTGGGTTCGTTGGCGACTTATTAGAGAGAAGGAAGAAATAAAGAGAAAAAGGGCCTTTCATAGGATCGGTTGTTCGGCGTCAGGAGTGGTGGGGCTCGATCGTGGCTGAGCAAGGCCCAAATGGTGGGCCCCGAGCAACCGTCTCTGGTCTCAACTCGCGAATGGAGGGGCAAGAGAGAGGCCCGCTCGTTGTGGTGCGCCAAGGATGAGGAGGGGAGGGAAAGAGCGAGTCGATGGGCCCGACGGGGTCCTATCGTGTGGGCAAGCACAAGAGCCGCGTGCGCGCCCCGGGACCGTCGATCTCTCACCGGCGCGAGGTGGCGCGCGCGGCGCGGGGACTCGACAGCAGCGCGGATCAGAGGCCCGTGCTATTCACCGGCTCCCGGGGACCACCCAAGACGAAATTCGCTATACTCCGTTCGTACATATTCGCATACAGTTTGCGACGAGGCCCGTGCGTTCAGCGATGTTAAACTTTTGACCACCGACGCAATTCCAACTTCCATTCAAACTCTATTTCTTTTCATCTGCCGCGAGCTCATTAGACGAATCATCAAGACCGCGCAATAATGACGAAAATTCAATTAAAACCATCCCGTTGATGATATTTCATCGCGAGCGTGTCAAAATAATTAACGGGTCTCAAAGGTCATTGCGCGACGAATTTGCCCTCTCTCGTGGACACGCGATTAGAATTATGGCGCATGGGAAAACTTCGCGGAGAATATTAAGATTGCCACAAGATGACAATCGTCTTGGCAAAGTGAAATTTGCACATTGTCTCAAGCGGACAATAATTCTGCCGCACTCTCAAAGGGCCTTAAGGATCGCGTTGGGGCTTTTGCCAATGCGCTCCAAGCTGCTGATCCTCTCGGCGCGTTCTTCTCTCTTCCCTTCATTTACTACTCTCCGCGTCTACTCCGCGCAGCAAGGGAATTTACCTTTTCGTTGTTTTTCATCTCATTTCTTCGTCTTTCCTCTCTCCGGTTGTTCGTTTTTCTTACATTTCTTTTGTATTACTACGACTATACGGTGTACACCTTTTCAGCATTTTTTCTTTCCTGTCCTTTGCTTTTTTGCCTCTTGGCCGCTCCTGCGCTCTCCGTCTTTTATCCCGTTTCATCCTGATCTCGTTCGAGCAGAAAGCCACAAGGGCACCCTCGCGTATACGTAACGACGAGCCGGCGTCTCGCGAGGAACGAGCACTCGCGCGCCAGCACACACGATGCGGAATTAGCCAACGAGCGAGAAAGAGAAAAATCGACGATGTGTTCTCTCGTGACGAAGGGAATGCGAATCGCGAGATGCGGATGCTGTATCGCGCCAACACCGTGCGCCCGCCGTCCCGGATAATTCACTGATGCCACATGAGTTCAGAATTAACTCCGCACAGTCCCAACCTTCGTTTCCTCTCCCTTTTTTCTCCCGCGTCTATAATAAACCAACTTTGCGACAATTATTTTTTTCATCGATCCCATCGACGCAGAGATCTCAAGATCGTTCGTGACGAGCTAATTCCCAATTGAAATTCCCATTTAATTTATTCCATTTTTGTTTAAGCGAAGAATTTTTTGCATTACTGACGCGTGAATCGAAATAAAAACTCGAGATTCCATCGCAGTCTCGTGGAAAAAATTCGCTTCTCGCTCGCTGTTTGCGAGAGTCAAAATTTACGTGTTTCTTTGCAATTGTAGGAATCCAACTTGACGGGGATCCCAAAATCTACTCGGCCATACCTCGGAGATGAGAAAGATTTGCAAAATAACAGGGAGAAATACGATTATGGAAGGATCGCGTGATTAATACGTCGAGTGATCAAAAGCAACGATATACCATTTTACTCTGGCCAAAGGTATATTATATCCGTTGCTTCTGCTGTTCTCCACGTCCACGAGATGCTCCCGAGAGACTGGAGAACGTGTACACCACGCTGCAAAGAAACCAACGAGCGTGAGAGAGAGAATCTCCCAGAGATGTACGACCCAGCATCCTTGAAAGTGATATTTCATTCCACTTACGCGTCTCCACCTCTTTCTTTCCTCTCGTCTTTCTTTTTTTTCAATTTCTGCTCTCTTATCTCTCCTCCGATCGTCATGCTCAATTGTCAAGGACTTGACAATCATACAAACTTTCTTTCAACCGTTCGGCCGCCCAATCCCATCATAATTTCGTATTATTTTTACTCGTTTTTGAACAGCTTTTAATGGACACAACACGATTCACGCTCGGCACGTTTGCCGCGTCGACAAAATGTATTTTTTTATGACAATCAAGTTCGCAGCGTTGGAGTCCAACAAAAAATATTTTTTCTTTCAATTTTCGTTCCGTTTTCTCGTTTTGACCCCCCAAAAATATCATTTTATTATCCTGACCAAATATTTTGGATAAGAATTTCGAGATCTGATCGAGAAAAAACACGATGAGTGTAAAATTTGATTGATCCCTGAATTTTGACATTTGCGAGGTGAATTATTGCATTTTGTCCCTACGCAGGGCGACAAGTTTGGATAAAACGTTCCGATAATAAAATCAAACAATTTTGGCTACGAGAATAATTCGCGTCAAGATTTTTTCGCTCCGTTTGTTTTGTTTTTCCTGCAACGGGATTATTTCTCGTTGAGTTTCCGTTGGCAATCTCTTCTCGTCGAATGCTTCTCGAGTCGGGTTGGCAAAATCCTAACAAGGACATACGTGTGTGAGCAACGTGCACGACAACGGCCATAACTCGCATCCGAGGGCACGTTCGACAACGAGAGAGAAGGAAATCGTTGTCGTTGATGCGCTCCGGCTATTGCAAGCGCGAGCTCTCTTGACGAATAACATGCGGGGATGAAAATAAGACAAAACGATCACGAAATTTTCGAGCTTGTTCGTTTTTCTATCGCCCAACATATTTTTTCATATTTCGCTAATTGATAATTGATAAAAATTCAAATAAACAAATAAATATTCGTAAATGACTCACGAACAACTTTTGAGTCTCTTTAATAAAATCGATCGATAGGAATTAGTTAAAATGAGTAAAAAAATTGAATGTTAAGAAATTGACGTCGCGTTGGAAAAATTCAGAGCGACCGTTGATATTGCGCGTGCGATATTTCGGTCCCATTGTCGAATCCAAAGATCTCTTGATCAGAATCGTCGAGCAGTCTGCGGATTCGTGTATGCGTTTATTTGTATAGATATAGAGTCGTGTGTATCGTGTGTAGCGCACACGCAGTCTGGTTCGCGGCGGCAGGAGCCTGGACGTCGGGAATAAGTTGAGCTAGGGTGGCTCAAGGGCCGATGGGCCTAAAGCCCAGCCTCGTTCGACTGGTTTCGACGACAAGGGAGCCTCCGAAACGCGACCAAGGGTACAGATCCAAGGCACCGCCCATTTTTTTATTTCTCGAGGAAAGAGCAAAGGTGGGGAAAGGAGAAGAAGAAGTCCCGAAACTCGGGACCCCTTTTTGGAAAGGAGTGAGAAAGCGAAGGGTGGGGGGCGTCTTCGCTTCGTTTGCGTCTTGCCTGCGGCGGCTTGCTCGCGTCTTGGTTCCCTCGAGATACCCCAATTAAGTCCGCCGGTCCTCGCGATACCTTTCCTCGTCCTCGCGCGCGGTCTCGATCTCTCTTTTCTCTCTCCCGCACTCGCCTCTCCAATCTTTACTTCGTTATTTCGAGTTTTATTACTTCGTTCCTTTATTTGCCACTTTCTTTTTTCTCAAGTTTCTCGTAACTTTTTCTATCTCCTCTTTCTTGCCGCATTTCCTTGACTCTTTTTCTTGCTTGCTCGCGCTGTATCGCGGTTATCGAATTGCAAGTTATTTCAGGAAGCTACTTCTCCGCTTTTTTCTCACTTTTTTCTCCTCTTTGTCCAACGGCTCGAGATGGGGCGCGAAACAAGTGTGAGAAAGCAAACGGGTTAGCGTCGACAAAAAAAAACAACAACGCGAAAAAATAATTCAAACAAAAAAGGATCAAAAAGCCGAAGCCGCGCGAGCAAGAATCGAGTTTCGCCAACTTCGGGCAACAACGATCAACAACGTAACGACATACTCCAGGCAAATTGCTCGGAGGGTGAAAGCCTTACGATTTATAAATTTCAAAAAAATAACCAAATCCGTTTTATATTTTTTCACATTATCGACGAATTGGTCACAATTTTCTCTCGAGCTGCCCAAGTGAAAAAGAAAAAACAAGCAAAATTAAACGGTGGAAACGATTGATATAAAAAAGGCCAGAGATTTTTCCGAATCCGAGAATTTGCCTCGGAATTTACTGAGAAAAATCGTAAACTCGAATTTCTCAAATCTTTTCATCGATTTTTACTAACGAATCACGTAAATATCGGAGCAATAACTTTTTGCAACGTCACTGCAACGTAGCCGTAGAATTGACGAAGGAAAAAAATTCACGATCCTCAATAATTATAGTCAATATAAAAAAACATACAAAAAGTAGTAATTGCTTCATGACAGCCTCCGAATTTCAGGCTGCCCCTTAATATCTTTAATAAAGTCACCATTTTCTGCTCGTCTCAATATAAATTGATGACATTATCATTGAATTTCGTGAGCTGCTCTCGCGCCTCGGATCATGAATATCATTTTTTTTGTCCGAGCTCCCATTTTAATCGGGACCATCGGAGAATCCTTTTGGGTCCCTCCCACCAGATGGAAAGCTGCACGGACCGCCCTTCGGACTCTGTTTCGTGCGTAGAGAGCGCCAAAGACTCATCGGAATCGAATTTTCGAGCAAAAATCCCAGATCACGCGGTATCGCACGCTCCAACTTCGCATTCGCGTCCACGCTCGCTTTGACGCATCTTTAAATCTTTTTTTACAAAAATATATGTCAAAAAAATGAAAAAAAAATAATAATAAAGATTCTTCGTTCCCTAAGAGCGCGAGAAACTCACGTATAAATGGATTTTGTGTGTGTGCTGGGTACGCGTGTCTGTGTGGATTTAAAGTTTGCTATATCTATCCATCGAAGGAGGCAGGCAAAAGGTAATTATTTTCCTCTTTGTGTATCCCGTGGGATATTCTCGTAGGACACCATGCGGAGAGGCCCCTTCCAAAAATTTTGTATCCCATCATTTTTTTCTCTTCGCCTCTCAGCGCCATTACGGAGCAGGAAAAAATCTTTCGAGCCAGCTTGATCATTTGTAATAAATAAAAATGAGGAATTTTCGACACTCATTTCCTCGTTGATTGGACTTGAATTTTTACTAATTTCTCTTTTTTTTATTCAGTTTTTAACATTTTCTTATTTTTGCGTCGCTTTAAATCGATGTTGATTTTTTTTTTTTCAATTTGGACAAAATTGAATCAATTTTTTGTGCCTTCCCATGCACTTCGTGCCGAATTACACGATACCGAGCGATTATAGTAACAAAATTAATAATAAATTTTCTTTCTCTCGGAAAGAATATTAAAGTTGCGGCGAGAGAGAAAAAAAGGCAGAAAAACTCGTTCGTAGAGGACTCGTGAATTTCATTATTTGCAAATGCGAGGAACGGGGAGAAAAAATGAGAGAGAAGGGATCGAGGAATATTGGATATGTAAGAATGCGAAAAAGAACTATGATCGAATAGCACAGACTGTTTTCTACTAATGCGATCGAGAACTATACCGAACATCTGCCGTTTCTCGGCTACGATGCTGTTCCTCGCTTCGCCATAAGGCCAACCCGAAAAACCTCGTTCTCCCTTCCTCATAAACACACCAACACACACACACACACGAGAGCTTCCTTTGGCTGGTTCGTTTTTTTTCCAATGGCGGACCATTCGATCGAACCCTCGACCCTCGTATCCCAAATCCACCTATGAGCACACACTGCGCGGGTCCTCCTCACTCTTTATTTCCTCGTTCGAGTCCACCATCTTACTTTTTCAATCATAATTCACTGGCAACCTCGCTAATTCAACCAAATTCATATCGGCCATTGAAAAAAATGCTTTCATCTACTTTGGCAACAAAATCTCTTCAGCTCCACTAATTAAAACATCATTTGAATCACTGAAAAAATCAAAATTGATAATGAATTTTGATCGAATCATCGAAACGATTAAAAATTCTTTCAATTACGAAAGTTTTTTAATTGCTCGACTAATTCGCTAATTAAATCGATTCAAATTTGTCATTCTCGTTTTTATTCTTGCTCGCCACAAAATTATATGCCAAGCGATAAATGATGCAGTTTAAATGCTTGAACTTCTAAAGCAACGAAGAAGACAAGTCGATCGTTAGAAAATTGTAACTTTATTGAAATGGTAAACATGCGATGGATTAAATGGATTCAGGTTTTTCTCGATTTTCCTGGTATATTCGCCACGGTGTATTATTTGCAAAAAATAGATGAAACGTTGCTTTAGCGGATAGAAAAGAAAGTTTGAAATTATTGGATGTAAATACAGAGCATGGGGCATCGATCTCGAGGGCGAGTTGGCGATTCTTTCTTTTTACCTCGCTTATTCGAAGAAAATTATATTTTGCCTCTGTGAATGATGGTTACGTGATCGGAAGATTAAATATCGCGCGTCTCTCGATGAGTTACGTTGCTGGACTGCTGCCGTGATGATAGACCATTCGCCCTATCAATATCTCTATACAGATAAATGGACGTACGGATACAATAGCCAGAAGCGATAGACAAAGAGCGAAAAGCATTTCGATCGTTTCCAATAATCGCGAGGAGATGGATCGTGCAACGTAACGCGATCGATCATGAGATTCTTCGCTAATCATTCCCGCCTACTCGACAGAATGTCTTTATATTTTTCCCATCCCACAAGAAGTCAAAAAAATTCATTCACTTCTCCGAAAAATGCTCATTTTGCGATTTTTCCAAATTTCGATGACTGAAAGTTGCATCGTTGGAATGCAACGAAATTCATGATGAAATGATCGATTTTTGCCACCCAAAAAGCATTTCGGCTTCATAAATTTGGATGACATTGAAAATTGAACGAATCTTGAATAAAATTCAATATTTTTCGATGCATTTCAACGTTGCAAACTTCAGCATCATAAATTTCGCTCATTTTTACCTCAAATCCAACGAGATAGTCAATTCAATAGAAAAAAAAGGCACATTTTTTCGTCTCGTATTTCGCTCTGAGTTTTCTTTCTCCCTCGATAAATTGCGCTTCGCCCGTTAACGAAGACCAGGCATTAAATCCGTTTATACATCGAGCTACGAGTTCACGATCCTCTCTCTCATCTCTCACCAGTTTATATCGACTACAACACTTTCGTGATTGCGTGAAAGCAGCCAACATAACAGACCCTTGGCGCATGTTGACTGTAAATACATACTTGGCAAAAGCGGTAGCGCCACATGTGCATTTATCCGTCTATGTGAACGACACACACACGCGCGCGCGCCCCAACAAAGTTGGTGTATGCTTCATAGGTCGCTATACGTAAGAATCGACAATGTAACTATATAGACGGCCACAGGTTCGTTAACTCTCAATTTTGCGGCGGGTAACGAGCCCTGAAAAACAATAGAATTTGCGCTCGAGTAAAAGAAAGAGAGAGAAAAAGAGGAAGAGTAAAGTGGCGAAATGTTATTTACCCAGAAGCCAGAAGGTCGATCACGACGGATGAATACAGATATAAAAAGTTTTCTCGCTGGATAAAACGGTCGATCGGAATTCAAGAGAAATTGTGTTTCTCCATACATTCGTGAAAGTTTTTACTTTTTTTTTTGCACCTTTTCCATTAGACGCGGAAATGTTACGGTTTGTTTTATTTCGATTCCTGATTAGAGAATTTTTGGAGTACTTTCAATGTACGAGGGATGCAAAATCGAGAAAAAAAATTTGGACAATCGTCGTTAATGCATTTATAGTGACGAATCCCTTGAAAACTTTGTGGATTTTCATCTCGGACGTGTTTTTGTGAGGGAGAAAAAAATTTCCTCAATTTTTTCACGTAAATCGAGAGAAAAACTCTCGAGATAAATGACAAGCCCATCAAGCAAGGCTTTTGAACTAAAGATGGCAGAAAGATGAAACGAGTAATTAGTCGAGAGATTAATTAGCAATTGCGCGGCAAGAGCTCTCGTCCCGCTGCGTAGGATTTTTCCCACGAGGCTTTACCGTCTGGTTCAGCCTCGCATCATGCTCGATCCGATCCCGTATAAATAAACAAAACAGAGATTCCGGCAAATTCATCTCGAAATCTGACGAAAAATTTTTGAACTTCTGCGAAACGTCAAAAGTTGAATCGAACGTAATTTTTGCATATTCAACGTCGGCTGCAGTTTCGGATGAAGGAGAAATTACGCGGAGAGACTTTAATTATAGAGAAAAACATTGCGCATGCATGACGACGAAAATGATCGAGCGCTTATTCACTTTTTCCATGTAAGTTACAGATGAAACATAGCATTTTGATTACGTTGCTCATTATGCCCAGTCTCACGACATTTACAAGAGCAGATAGTTAATTTACGAATTAATAATGCGTGCATCTTGAAGTTTGAGCAATGTTCGGGAACAAGAGTTCGCGTGCCCATGTCCGGCGTGCCTTTCAAACGCATTTTTCTTCTTCCATATTTTTTTTCGTCTTATTTTTCCATATGCCTCGCGGTGCAATTACTTCGCCGAGAGAAATATCGTGCGCGAATTACGGCGAAAAAGCGGGCAAGACCGAGGCCCGAAATAAAAAAGTTGAAAAAAGGGGAAAAACGTATTAAACGAGGATTTTCAGAGTTTTTAATTTTTGCCCACATTTTTTCTGTGAAAAAACGATTTTTTCTTCTGGTACGAAAAGATCAGAGCAACTGCGGAAGGATTGAAATTGAGGGACGAGGGAGAGAGGAGCACGCGCGCGTGTTAAATCTGCTCAGCAAGCAGAGGAAATCGAATCGTTAGGCGATTCGCCTGTCAGACTGTCAATCGCGTACCGGTTAACTCCACGTGCGTCGGCGTCTTCTTCTTCTTCGCTTCGTCCAGGCGAGATAAATGCCACACACAGAGAAATTTACTATAAGAGAGGATGAGCCCATTTACTTTCAGAGCCCAAGCCCCGTAGCTCGCTACCGCTGGAGAGAGAGAGAGACAGAAAGAGAGGAAAAGAGAGAATCTCACACCAGCATCAACGCGAACAAGACAACTAAACGAGACGCCGAAGACACGAAGGTATCAAGACAACCCGAGAATAGGATGATTGAAATTTGATTGCGCTTCGGCCTCTGGCAGATGGAGAAGAATTATTATGATATTCATATACCCCCTTAAAATGTATTTATATGAATATGTAGATATCAGAACGTATAAACGACGCTGCGTAGGTTACAAAACATTTAAAAGAATAAAAATCAATTCAATTACACATTCACGTAAACATCCATGTAAATCAATTGTCCGTAACATCGCGATTCCATAAGTGAGTGTAAAATGACGCAGGGAAAATTGGTTTTTCATCGAGCATTTACTTTCTAAAGCCTGAGTCGTTAATGTCATAAGCGATTTCGTGTTCGACGTCCATCACTTGTCACTGCGACCTCGAATTTGAATCTTGTTTCGCGTTGATCGACTAGCAATTAATTAAATAAATTGTATTTGCGAAATGATATTTTTTGAAAAATTGAGATTCGATCAAAGAGCGTGAGAAATCTTTCCAATAAATTCTCGTTTTTTCGTCGTTTGATCGTTACGATCGATCGATTAAATGAAAATATTTAAAAAAAAACACAAAAAATGACGAGTCTACAAAATTGTAGCACCGATTTGGCTTTCGGTTCACGGTCAATCTCGGTGGAAACCCACACGTATTAATAAATATTCCAGCGCAGAATAATATACACGAGTGGTTGCAGGAAAGGCAGATCTCATGACCCTGCTCCAGAGTCGTGAGTGAATATTAGTGAGCACGTGGTGCACACATGAATATTTGTGTGAGTGTGAGCGACGGTACGAAGGAAAGAAAGAGAAAGGTGAATAAGTGAACGATCGTGTGCGTGTAATCCATGCGAGAGTGAACGAGTCGGTGCGCTGGCAAGAGGGCAAAATGTATTCAATGGGAACAGCGCGCGGGGATATGATGAAACGGTGCACCAGCAAACTCGGGCCAATTTGACTTACGACATTTTTAAAGCGAGCCGACTGGTGCGTGGGCGTGTGTTGAAACGTTGCAATGTCCGACGGGTTTTGCGTGGGCCAAGCCATATTACAGCTGGTCTCTTGGCCCTTTCTTGCTACGTACCACACGCGCGTAACAATATCCACCGAGACACACAAATTTAAATACACGCAAGTGCGTACGTGTGTATTTTGAAAGAGGAACAGCAAACTGTACGCTCCCCGCCAGTGTGTACGTTGCAAAGGTACGTAGCAGCAACCTGGGGCCTTATGATGAACGAGACAGGTGATTATGCGTGTGGAAACTACCAAGCCAACACGCACGCGATTCGACTCTTTCGAGTTAGCCATTTCGCTCTCTCTCGCTCTTTTTACTTCTCCTCCTCGTGTGTCCCATCAGCCCATCAAATAAGAGATACCTTGATCCCCTGTTGATCGTCCTGCGTGAATACCCAAGTATATACATTCGCGGTACGTTATCGAGTTGGTTGAAAAGCGAACGAGCTGACTGGAGCCTCTAAGAATTCATTTGCGATCCATCGCTGCTTTTTTAATCCTCGTCTTAAAGACTAAATTTCTCAATTTAAATTCAATTTGCCCCCGATTTTTTGAGTTTTTATTTCAAATTTTAAAAAGTGTCAAAAGTTGGTCGAGGAATTTTGGAAATTTCGACAACGACAACGCGATTCTGTGGACATTCACCGAATACGTGACGGTAACGAGAAAAAAATAATCCAGGACGCACGCAACGATGCATTAATAATTTTATTCAACATATAAAAAAAAAAGAATTAAAAAAAAAGTGAAATTGTGGCATCTGTAATAAATGATAATTATTGAGTCTCGTTATGTATGATTGTCAGACAATTGTAACAATTTTACGGCTGGTATGGGCTACACAAAAGCAGGACAAACGAGATAGAGTGATTATAGTGCTATCATCGAGCTGGCGAGACAAAACTGTTGCCACCGGTGTGTGTGTGTGTCTTTGAACGTGTACGAATATATCGTGTGTATCGTCATATTGTATCGAATACACAAAGCACATCGGTTAACCCATAGGGGGATGGTGGAACGCCCATTTCCGGTTTGAGCATTTCCGGCGATCGTCCACAGCACACACCGAGACTCAGACGAGAAACGTATAAGCGCCGCGTCGAGAGCAAACGATTAAGGTACACGTGTACCTCGTTTTCCTCCTCTACGCGCTCGCCCTCTACGTGTATACACATTTTTTTCCTCCTTTTTTCTTATCTCTATATAAAATACGTTGTGTATAGTGTATGGTACACGAGGAAGACGACGACAGGCTGCAGGACACGCCCGTGCCAATTACGCCAGAGTGCTGCATTCTCTCTTCGTGTCCAACATACGAGTTTCTTCAATATTTATACAACATACACTGTGTCGTGAAAGTTGCGATATTGCATTTACAGCCAACACGATTGATTACCGAATTCCGAAGAGATATGTCGCCACTTAATTCTTATTTCCTTTTCACCCTTGATGACATCATTACCGCGACTCTTACTAATTGCTGTTGCCAGGAGCAAGTGCAATTCGTGCCCCCCACTCGCCCCTTTGACTCGTAATTAAGATTCAACGTGTGTTTTGGCAATTAAAATGATTTCTAATCAACCAGGGCCAGACGAAGGAAGAAAATCGTTGAGTACTTTTTTCTGCAACGGACGTCGATGACTCTCGGACGAAGAGCTCGAATTCGACTTTTGCGACATCCTCTACATCAACATCGCGAGCATATCTGTCTTTCTTCTTCTCGAGCACACTGCGGACAACGTATATAACGAGCATGGGAGCTCCCGCATCGTGATTTATGCTACAACGATACTTGGATTCTCATCGTATTCATCCCCCCCCCCCCTTCTACTCCTTTTTCCATCACCGACAACAAATCCACTCTGTAGCTATTCAATTCACCTCACACAAACACTTCCTTCACTTCAGCTTCTGCAGTTGCAATTGATTGCGCTCTAGAAAATTGACTCGAAATGCACCATTTGAATTTATCGATGCATCCATAGTTATTTAGATGCTTCGCCATTCGTTTATTTTATCCATCGATTCAACCCAGCATACCACTTTTATGTACTAACCAATAAACTACCGTGCCTCGTATTTAACGAGTCCTGCTTAATTAGTTTTACAAGTTATTGCTTCATTATTTCAGCCTCATTTTTATTCGAATATTATGAATTTTAGATGATTTCGAGGTTTTTTAATCGTTTTTTATCCGCGCGAGTTTTAATTCTCCAGAAAATTGCTAAAAAATACGAAATGAACTGAGAATCCGCGTTAAAGAGAAAAGTTTAGAAAAGAAGCGAATTCCAAAGTGATTACACGGTGAGGAATTCGGCAAATGTCTTTAATCGTAAAAAAAAAGAGGAAAAATATCGAATATTGAATTTTAGATGATTTCGAGAAGTTTAAATTGTTTTTAATCTGCGCGAGTTTCAATTCCCCAGGAAATGGCTAGAAAATATGTAAATTAATTGAGCATTCACGTTGAACAGAAAAATTTAGAAACGAAGCGAATTCCAAAGTGATTATACGGTGAGGAATTCGTCAAATGTTTTAATCGTAAAAAAAAAGAGGAAAAATATCGAATATTGAATTCTAGATTATTTGGAGCATTTTAAATTGTTTTCAATCCAAGCAAGTTCTGATTTTGCAGAAAATGGCTAGGAAATATGTAAACAAACTGTAAAAATCGTAAAAAAAAAAGACGAAAAATATCGAATGTTGAATTTTAGATGATTTCGAGAATTTTAAATTGTTTTCTATCTGCGCGAATTTCGATTCTCCAGAAAATTGCTAGAAAATATGTAAATAAACTATAAAAATCGTAAGAAAAAGACGAAAAATATCGAATATTGAATTTTAGATGATTTCGAGAATTTTAAATTGTTATTAATCCACGCGAGTTTTGATTTTGCAGAAAATAGTTAGAAAATATGTAAATAAATTGAGCACCAACGTTGAAGATAAATATTTGGAAAAAAAAGCGAATTGCAAAGTAGATTATACGGTAAGGAACTCGTCAAAGGTTTTTGACGTATAAAAAAAGGAGGAAAAATCGATGTTACATATAGGTTAGAACAAGAAGATTTTAGGGTTAAGAAAAAGAGGTCGGGATCGCGTGTTTCCCATCGACGACCGCACCTAACCTTTCTCTATTTTTCTTTCATTCTTTCTAATACACCCTTCTTTCTTATCATGTATTATTCACGTCAGAGTTGAAGAACGATGCCCCAACGTTGACCCAGGTAAGAGGAGGAAGGAATAGAGAGTGCTGAGAATATTATTGGACCGCGGTGTTCAACATCTTTCTTTTTTTTTTATTCCTATTCCGATTGGCACATCATAGCTGGCAGTCACGGAAGGACGCGATGGTGTACACGCTGGTACAAAGAAAAACGCTCGCTACGAGAGCCTCGATCTTTATACAAACATGGATCATCATCAAGTTCTGGCATTTCTAGTCCGCAAAATTCTCCGTATAAACAAATATCACGAAAACTGTTATTCAGCAAATTGCAGATTTGGACGTGGATACGGAAAAGCAAAATGACAACGCGATTTCTATTAAACAAAAAAAAAATTGTTTTTACGATATTTGAAGGAAAACGTGTCGACAATTCTGCCCTTTCGATTGCAAAACAAATCGATACGTGACGAAATAAAATAAATACTGAATTTCATATTGTCCGATAAAAAACAATCGTCCGATCAATTTGTATTGAATTTCGTGATAAAAATAATAATCAAACATTCCGTAGAGTGATATAAAATTGAACAAAGTTTTTATAGCCATTTGCCTCGTACCGAAAACGGCGACGACGACAACGAGTCATCGAGATGTCCTGGCAGAGGACAATCCGAGCCCTCTGGAGCCCTCCCACGTCAATTTATAGTCCCTCCATCGTTTTTTTTCTCAAACTCTTTTCATCTTCTTCCTCGGCTTTACAACCAATCTCACGCTAATGTCTTTAAATAGCTTGTAACGAAATATATATTCATGTACATATGTGTGTGTATAATGGAGGGATGCCCGCTGAGCAATAAAGGTGTCCGACGATAAAATCTCTTTTTTAAAAGTATCACGCCCCTGTACCACCAGTCATCGAAAACTCACCGCGTTCAGCCAGCCGCCTGTATTTTTCTTTTTATTTCATTGTTTTTTCGACCGTCCAAGAGAAAGACGAAATTTCATTCCTAAACATTATGCACCGGAGATAAGAATTATCAAACAACGATCGTAAATTATTCTCTTACTCCGGGTATTACGTTGCAGAGTCTCCGGAAAGTTGAGGAAATCGTAAGAATTTGTCGGTTCTTCTTTCTTTTTACTTTTTCTTGTTTTTTTTTCGTCCAGTCGAGTTGAGGACTCGAGACGGACAGTATCTGGAATTGAGGATCTTGACGACTCTTAACAGCATCCTAAATGACGTATTAGAGGGTCATTAACTTTATGTACAGCCAAGATTTTCGCCACAATCCAACAAAAGGAAGGAAATGCGAGACAAAACGGTTGGGAAGAAAAATATCGCGAACCTGCTCCCCTAATCTTGTTCTCTTTCTTTCTGGCGACATTTGCATTCGCAAATTTGGTAATTGTTACGAAATGATGGAATTTTATTGGATGGAATTGCTTGGGTCGTTTTCGTTTCTGATTCTTTCAATTCGATCATTTTTGTCGCTGGCGATTCGCTGCAGATCGAATAAAGCGACGATTCCCAGTTCGTACCGTTGCAAGCCAAATTCCTCGTATCGTCGAAAGGCCATTTCTGGATTTTCTTCAGAATTATCTTGGATTTTGCTCTCAATCCTGGCAACTTTTCTGCCTGCTGCGTATAAAAAATCGCTGGGTCGAAACAATATTCATCGAATAATGAGAAACTACGAGGCGGCAAGCTCTTTTGAATATTTCGTCGAAACAGTAATCAGCGTGATTGAAAAAGCGATTTAATCACGTTGCCCTTAATTACAGCGGGAACAGGAATAAAAATTGTTGTAAAAAGTCATTCGAATGGATTAGATCGCAGGATAAAAATTATTGATCGATGTTGATTACGAAAGCGAATTAGCGCGTACATTGGAAACGAATGCCCGGAAGAGATTTTCTTTTCGGAAATCGAGATCAACTGGAACGACGGAAATGAAAATTGATTCACGAATGAGAAGGAATTGGTATGAAAAAAAAAAAAAAATTAACGACTGGGAAAACTGGACCTTCAATTTCCGGCAATTTCGATGAATTCTCACGACAACTATTTCCGCAAATTTCGAAATTTTCTGAACTTTCTCAGCCAGTATTTCACTGGACGTTTGGACGTCCGAGGGTCTCGTAGCAATCGGCCGAATCTTTCGACTGCTAAAACCGTAAAGCATCGCGAAGAGGAAGTGAAAAGTCATAAAATCTCGTAAGATTGCCGAGTCATTCATAAAATTTTGCAATCCGTTGGAAAAAAAACGAAGAAGAACAAATAAAACGCTTACGTTGACGGACACTGACACTTAGTGCCGAAAAGCTCGTTGAACGTCGACGCTCGCGGTGGTAGGTGCGAATTTATCTTCCAACTGCGAGCAAGTCTCTCGAGCTGGCAAGACTTCCCGGAGCATGATGGGGGTCGAAGATCAGGGGGTTTTTGTACTTTCAAACATTTCTCGTTGACCTTGACCCCCGGAAGACCTGCAGCTCCGGGTTTTTTTGGGTTATCAAATTTTTCACGCGTCACTCGTTCGCTCGTTGCCCAGATCGATGGCAATTTTTGCTCAGCCTCAGAATCGTCCGTCCGAACGTGATCAGTGCTCGGTAATTCCGGAGCTTGATTATTCAACGATTTTCCATCGATATCCTCGATGCCACCGAGATTCGAACGACCTTGAGACACAATTTCCTCTAATTTTTCGAAAGTTTCAAGCCCCATGAAACTCGCATCTAATTGCGAGGTCATTGACATTCTGGAAGGCCTCAAATTTATGAAAAAAATCTCTTTTGGACCGAGAAATACAGATTCATCAATTTTTCTCTGGATATCATGCAAATTCCTCGTTCTCTTGTCACCATAATTCAGTTTTTCGGGAGATTTCAGTTTTTTTTCATTCATTGTTCTCTTCCCCGAAAGAATTTCCATTCGTATAATTCAATCAGGCTTCCGAGTTTTCTGGGACCAAGAAAAAATCGAATAATTTTATTTTTATTTTATTCTTCCCGACAAATTGTTCGAAAGTTTTCGAAAAACCTTATTTTCATGTTGGCCTTTGAACACTTGTCTCTGCTACTGGGGTTGGTTCGATCGGGAAAAGCGAAGGTCGCAAAACTGCGCGTTCACGCAGTATCAGAATCGTTTTGGTGCCCAGTCTCGTGTGTTCCGTAGACCTCGCCGCTAAGCATCTCACAATAAGTATAAGATTATCGTCATTTTGTAGATCCTGAATGGTGGAATCATTATTTTCACACCGAATCAAAATATTTTGGTTCTGTAATCAAGTCGTTGATTAATCGTAAACTGACTGTTTCCAACTCGATGGGAACTCGACTCAAAACTCTCTTCATAATATATTCGCGCCAACGCTGAAACCAATTGTGAACTTTTGACGTCACGACTGGGCCCTTGCTTTACGATCACAAGTCGAAATTGTCCGTAGCCTAAAAGGGATCATTCGTTTAATTAAAAAACTGAATTTTTCGATTAAAAACAAACAAAAAATATCACAACGACATTGACACGGTTCTGATTCGATACTCGAACGACTTCGGGGCCGAAAACGATCGATCGCTCAATCATCAACTTTTTCGATTAGCATTTGTTGCAATTTTGACAATTCGATCTTGTTAAAATTCAGGTCGATCGAAAATCGTCGCGCCAAATTTGGCGAATGGTCGCAAATTATGTTTGATCGCTCGAAACAAAGGTTAAGACTGTCAAGTTTTGATCCAACTAGTCGAAATTCATTTGGATAAGAAGCTGAGCAATTAACGAGCACGAACCGTTTTTGGATTTAGTCTCATTTCTTTTCTCTTGATCGCCGTTTGTATTCTTGGTGCATTCTCGCTAACAAATGTTTCCAATGGTTCGTTTTCACTCGTCGGTGTAGATTTTCCATACCAGGCTTCTCTCGATTGAGTCATTTCTATGTCGATGTTTTCATTGTAACGATAAACATCACGTTGCAAAGTTGACAGATCAAGTTGAATGCGATGAAATGAAAAATTGGAAAAATTACACGGAGAGAAAATAATATCGAGACTACATGAAATTTTAGCAAATACATCGTCATTTTTCATCTGAAACTGGTCGAAAAATGTCAAAATTTTCGTTATTTCTGTATATAAAAAAAAACTCGACCAAAAAATTGTGTTTGCGCCCTTTTCACGCAAAATTTTAGGCTAAAAATTGCATTCGATACATTTCTTTTAAAACCTGAACCAAATTTTCACATTTTTCGTCATTTTTTCCACTTTTAAGTTCACAAGCAGCTGAAAAATGATGATAAATCAAAAATCGCTAATTATATCAATTCAAAAATAATTTGAAATCGACGATAATGAACGGCAGTTCACAAAAAAAAAAAAAGTTGTAGCGATTTTCGTGAAATTCAAGTTTGGAGATTTTAAAGACAGAAAAATTTAACTTTCCATATTGAATTATTTTCTCTCCGTCCAATCGATAATTAATGGGACGGTTTTGATTGTTCAATAAACAGAAAATATTACTTTCGTTGTGAACAGGATTGCTGGAAGGATTTCCGGTCTTTATTTCGATACGTTTTTTCTCCGTTCTCGGTGACTCGGACTTTTTAATTAAATCTCCATTTTTTTTAGAAGCCAATTTAGCAAAATTGGTTCCCGCGGACTTGTCTTTGCGAGTTATTTTCAAGGGGTTTTTAGAGTCGCCAGGATTCGGAGGGCCGGTGGTGCAAACGGTAGAGCAACCAGAGTCTTGATTTTTTTTGGCTTCGTCGATCTTATTGGGTTCGTTCGTCTTGCGTTCGTGAAGTTTTTCGTCGCCACATTTATCCGGCGTGCTTTGCACATCCTCGGTGTGCTTTCCAGCAACCGATTCCGCAGGCGCGTGCACTTTATCGTGAACAATTTTCTCATTCGGAAATTTGACCATCACTTCAAAACCGTCCAAGAGACTGTGCAGATGAGCAGTTTTCTCTTCGCAACAATGTTTCTTCCGATGTTGTTCGATCAGCTTTTGACACTTGCGCGATCCCAGAAACTTTCGGATTCTCGATAAATTGTTGTTACAGGTACCGAGCAATTCTTGTGCCCCGTAAATATCCGTCACGAATCGCTCTTCCGTCTGACAACTCACGTGCTCGCCCCCCACTTTTTTCTTCAGCTGAGCTCCATGGAAATTAAATTTAGATATCGTTAACGCTAGAACGATCAATTGGGAGTGAAAACGACACGAGGCAACTTTAAATTTTGGCGCATTTTTTACTGATTTTTTCACTTTAAGCAAAATCGCCCCAGGCTCACGCGATCCTTCATCAAAAAACAAATCAAATTTTTGAAAAATCAAAAATTGTTCAAAATTTGAAAAATTGCAGTTTTCGATGGAGTGTTTCGTCGTTTTGTTTTAAAAAAAATGAAAAAAAATCGTTATTGGACTCTCGAGCCATTAAAATGCCATTTTTCCTCCAGACATGGAGTTTTGAAAGCCCGAAAAAGGCCGATTTTGCTTGCATCGAAGGGAAATTAGTTATATTGTCATATTTATGATTATTTTGCTGTTGCAATGGATAATTCACCGAAGGAGCGTTTCTCTGGGCCGTTTCGAGGGCTTGGACGTTTTTCTTGAGTTCTCTAATCTTGACGATCAACTCTTCGAGATCGACATTGACGTCAGTGGCAGCCTCTCTGACTTCGACTTTGCTCTTGATACTTTTGCAGCCGGTGGTTTGGCAGATAGTTCTTTTTTTTCGTTTCACGCAAGTTTCCGGACGTTCGTGAGTTTTTTTGGGAGTTTTGTGGTTGGGACTCCGAGGGGTTGAGGCGAGAGAATCTCGAGCAGAACGAAGGAATCTCTTGTTTGCATCTTGGCAGCGTAAAATGTGTAAACTATCGTTGGCGAAAAAGCGATCGTTCGTGGTCGAAGGTAATTTCGTTTTATCCTCTCCCTTCGTTTTTTTCACTGATCTCAAACGAGACTCCGAATCTCCATTTTTTTTGTTGCTCCCAGGACCACAATCAAGGTCATTGCGATTTTTATAGTGACTCTTGTGAAAAGTCGCGCAAATTTTACCGATCAAACCCGATGGCTTGGCACGTAAATTGTTTAGATTTTTTCGTGATTCCAATCTCGTTATATTGCACGATGTGTCCCTCGTCCTTGCACGACCTTCTGGGATGAATAAATTCATTCGAAAATCAAAGTCAAATCCCAAAAAGTTTATTTTCGTGCAAATTATTCCAACAAATCGAGTAAAAATTGATTGTTTTAATTATTCCGTCGCTCCAAACGAGGAGACTTTGCAAAAGATTTTGCAAAAGTGATAAAAAACGATTTTATCCGCGTCGTACACTTTTCCCCTCCTGTGTGACGTTTTGTTTACAACGAAAAAATGATTTCTCTTGATAAGCGAGCAGCACGAAGTCGAATAATTCTTGCAATGATAAAATATCGTACCTTGTTCGCCATAAAATTCCTGATTAATGTCAATTCTCGAATCGAGTCTTCTTAATTTCTTCATAATCCAGTCGTCATTATTGTTACACAAGTTTTGTCAAATTAAGCTGTCTGTTAGTGCGATATTCAGGAGCTGTCACTGGAAATTTAATTTTTGGTTATGCCGCATTGATTTCGAAGTGGTAAAAGATAAAAAAATGAAAAATTTGAATAATCCGTGGTCGAGCGAGTCGTCGACAGTCGATTGACTTCAGGTGGCACTTGGCGACGCGTATTATTTTTTTTCCTCTTCTTTACGTACGTTCGAAACGTGAGAAGCGTCGAAATTGAGAGTTTTTATACAATTCAACTTCGTAGTCGTTCGTCAGTTTATTTTTTCGGGACGTTTCAGTCGAATCGGCCAACGAAAAAAGTCTCGGGAATCGTCGCCATGTCACATTCATGTGTAAAACACCATTTCGGTCTTTTATTGTTGTTGATGGCACAAAGAAACGCGGAGACATTTGCATCACGAAAACTTGAGACTCCGTAAAAAACAAAAAGCCACAAAGAAAAAAAAACCCGAACGTATGAAAAAAATCTCATTCCACAAGTTAATTCTCTCGTCCCAAAACTTTTTCCTTCACCGCGTCTCTGTAATTGCAATTCATACATATAGATCTGTCACATTCTCGTTATACTCGATTCGCTCCGGTCGAGTTTTCCTACGAACCAAGAAATTTTATATTTCACGGATCGAGCAAAGAAGAAAAATCGTATCGTCGTTTCCTGCGTGTGGCTCGCAGCAGCCGGTCGACGGAGCAGAAATTTTCTCGGTGTCTGTGACAATATGACAAGAGCAGATTGCCGGAGAAAATTCGTCGTCGGTTTTTCCTGCTTCGTTCGTATTCTCGATCTTCTGCTGCGCGAGAGGATGAAAATTTCTTCTCACGTACTAGAATATATAGTTCGTCGCTTCGTTATATTTCGATTCATGGAGAAAACGACGAGGCTGCTTCGTTGAGAATAAAAAGTTGAGAATACGTGAGCATCGCGGGATGCTCGGCTACATTAAGTAGAAAAATTTAAACGACTCAAAGAAAAGAAAAAAAATGCAAATTTCATTGAAACCTGTACATTGTCGAATTTTCTTTATTTTCTCTAGAGTGCGTGCACTCGGAAATTGGATCATTGAGGTGCAAAGTAGGCAAGATCCCTCTCTCATTTCTTCGGCTCATTTTCCATATGTCATTTCTGCCCTAAGAATGGACAGCCGAGACCGCACACGGTGAAAGAGCGTGTCTCGCGATGGACAGGTTGAAAAAGTATAAAACGAGACAACCGAGAAAAGGAGGAAGGGATGAAACGAGGACTGGGAGAATTTGGACCAAAAGCACGAAAGATCGAGCGAGAGAGAGAGAAAAGAATCGTCGTAAATCTTGATCGAAATGATTGTTTGCTAACACGATGGCATTTGTGGGAGTCGATGGTGGTTTTGATGCGCATTGTTGCGTGAGCATTGCGAGCTGCTGGCACAACCATAAGTTTATTTCCCTTTTGACACTCTGCACTGTGTTACACATGAAATTATAGGCAAGCAAAAGGGCGTAAGTGGATCAAGATTTACGTGTGAAATCGAGTGACTCCGAAGCCCGTGGGTCGAAAAAACGTATGTGGGTGAAAACGAGAGAAAAAGAGCTCGAGGAGTTGTGCATGGGGTTGAAAACCCGCCCCATACAATTCGGCCTCGGGCAAAGAACATCCCGGGGGACCATTTGTCGCCCGAAAAACTTCTTTGCCCAAAGATCTGTGGCCTCGAGACTCTAGCTGCGGTGGTTGACAGGTACGAGAACAGCCAACAGGTAAGAATCGAAACGACTTTGAGACGTTTCGTTTTCCTCGTTTATTCTCAAAGTTAGGCCCTTTTGCTCGCAGCGTCTCGAGACTCGTAACGTGAACACGGTACAGCCAAGCATACAGCACGACGAGTCAAAGTAACTTTTCTAAAAGACATTTTTAGCCCTGGCAGGGTGTGGACAATAAACGGAGGAAGAGAACAAGTCAGAGTGAGCATAAAGAGTGTGCTCTGTACCGAGAGAGATCAAATGGCGTTGACTCGACAAAGCCCGTTGTCGGCGAAGGACACTAAATAAAAGCGACAAGTTTCCACCTCCTTCTCCCACATAAAAGTGCATTTTTTATTCCTTTTTCGTCTCCATCCTCTGTGGCCAAACGTCACATAGTCAAAATAAAGTAATTGTTGGCTTTTGTGACGATTCACGCGCACCACTATTCTTGATCTTATAACGCAGCGTCCGTAATACCGATCCTACAACTTTCCAATCTTTATCCCCCTCGGGACATTGGAATTTGCCTCCAGCATCAAAGCCACTCGTACCGCGGCCAATTTCTTCATCTCTACATCCCTCCGCGCATCTATTTTCACACGTTTATTTGTCGCTTTCCTTTTTTAGGGTGGCTTTAGCGAGTTACAACTCCGAGCATCTTATTGGGGTGGCTTATGCCGGCTTTTCATCTATACCATGGGAATTTAGATCCACAAGATTCGAGGGTGACTTTCGTCCTGCACGCGGTTCTTCAAAATGCGGTGATTGAAATCGCTCAATCGATTCGCCGATTGCCGAAATTGATGTTGGACCTCTTCGTGATTTATTTTGACACGCCCAAAGAAACATCAATTTCAAATCGTCAAAAATATTTTCCAATCCCCCAATTTTTCACATTTTAATCCCCAACATTTTCGTTCATTCGTAAGTGAAAAGTTTTACACAATTATTAATTGTTAAGTTAGTTACGTTGGAAAGCTAATGTGTCTATGAAATAAATCGTCGACGTCTCAATTGTGGAGTGAAAATTAGCGACTGGGCTGGAAAAATAATTTTTTCGCAGCTACTTTTACAAACGAGGTTCAAAAATGGGCCCAATTTTGAAAAATTCTTCTTCATTTTTTTCGTTTTTTCGCTTCGAGTGAAAAAATTAGTCAAAAATGCGGTAAAACGATAAAAAACGGAAGAAAAATGTTTTGTAGATGCCAAAAGATGCCTGTCGAGGAATATCCGATAATAACGATCGTTTCAAAGATCTTGGCGGAGGAATGATGCTGCACAGGTGGGGACCGTGCGCGGAGTATCGATCAGCGTGAGAGATCATCAACGCGGGAGGAGATACGAAACTCTGGGGCGAGCTTTGCTAATAGTGTTTTCGACTATTTATCTATAGATATAATAATGGTTGGTCCAGCTCTAGGCATGACAAGCTTGGCTGTGATGGTGGCTCGAATCTCTGGTGGCGCGGAGCATTTACAAGGACGCATAGCGCGGCAGGATCGCGTGCTATTTATATAGCACGTGTTATGCAGGGAGACCTGCCGATCTTGATGTTGTGTCGGTGGCTCCGCGGGCGGAACAGAGCAAACGCGTTTGAGGATAAAAAAGGCAGATGAAAAGAGAGAAACAGAGAGCAGAGAAAAAAAAGAATAACGAAGCACACACCGCGTGCCTGTTAGAGAAACGAGAACTCTCGGCAGAGTCGAAATGTAGTGTGTGCTCTGCTTTGCTTTCGGCTACTTGGGTGGGCTAACCATAAAACGCTTTGCGCGTTCTCCTAATATTATGCGGGTTGCACCTTCCTCGACAAGCAGCCGCGTGAGAGCGTGTGTGAGCGTCACAAAAAGCCGGAAAGGGATGAGGAAAGGAATCGAGAGCGCGCCGAACACCTATTCCTTCTTTATTCCTATTTTTTCCTTCATTCTTCTCCCGCAACCGCTCCAATCGGTATTTCTACGCACGAAATACAGATTTAAAGGGTCACATATTGCTCAACTATGCTTATTAGATGCTAAGCACAAAACCAAAGACACATTTTCTTTTCCACGCGTATGCTAATCACCTCGAAGGCTTCTGCCTTTGACTTTTTTCAAAAAAATATGCAAAACCGATCCAAAAGCTGCAGCTGCCCAAACGCAGAGCCTCGAAATCCAATTAAGAACTGTGCAATCATCAAATTGATGAAATGGCTGGAGCAGCTTAATTCCAGCACCGAAACAATGTCCGAAAGAATAAAATAAGCGACGAAACCTAAAACAGGTGTCGGAGCACGAGTGAATATCAAGTGCGTTTGACCTTGATTTTGCCTCTATCTACGACATAGAAAGAGGAGTTTGCGATAGGCAACGGGAGTTGATGGTAAAGAAGCCGAAAATGAAAGGGGGCCACCCTGCTGTTGATCGAGGGAGTAAAGCAGGGCGGCTCGTTTCATCCCTTAGAAGAGAGCGAGAAAAACGAGGGAGGAGGATCTTTTCTAGGCGTTGTAGGGCTGTGGTATATCGGAGGCCAGGAGCAGACATAGATCAGCCGGTGTCGCTCTGTTTACCGCAAACGTCCAAACAAGCCTCGTCTCTTTGGGTCTATTAAGAGTATCCCGTGGTGTTGCGGAGTTAAAGATACGCTTTGGGATCCTATTCGGATGTGAATGTAGAGAAAAGACGCACGAGGGGCCGCAGGTATGTACCTGGACCATCAGTCTATAGAAGGCTCTCAACTGCTGACCCGGCACGGCTAACAAGTCTCTCTCTCACTGCTGTTGATGTAATCCTGGGATGTCTGTTGGACCAACGTGTCTTTCAAGCCAAAGGCAGCAGCAGGAGCAGCAGCCATTGATGTCACCGCTCTCGATCCCATAGAATCGTGCATGAGGCAGAAGAGGTCGAAAAAGGCAGTTAATTGTAGGAACTTTCGTTGCCAATACGTCTTTTTAAAATGCAGTTTTCAAAAGACTTGACTCTTGGGATGAAAATGAATCGGGGCGTGCCTCTGTTGGCTCAACTCGAACACGAGCAACTTCTAAGGTCGTCCTTATAGTCAGGGATCGGCAAGCAGAAATGATAGTCTGATGTGGGTCTTGGAGGACATCTAAACCCCCGCGGGGGCGATCTCTATCTCTCGCGACATTACCAGGGACATCCTTTCCTTGATCCACCGACTTTTACCGGTTCAACAACATCACCGAGATTCTTTTTTATCCGTATACTTAGACACGTGGGTCTCGAAATACATGGCAATGTATTTATCCACGGAGATGAGAGATCCGGAGGTTACAGCTGTTGAGACTAAAGTTGGCAACAAAAAGATCCAACCTAACGCGCAATGTGCTCTCTCGCCTTTTCTTTTCCAAAACTTTTTCCTGCGAGCCCCTTTCTCCTTTGGTGCGCGGCGACTATCTCTTCTGTCGCTCCAATACCGAAAGAGATCCCGCGCGATCCCAAACACCTTTTCCTCCTTCTCTCTCCATTGCTCTCTCGCGGCTTCGCGCTCCTCTATCTTTCAACTTGGACCACGCGGGACTCCATTAGCCAGAGCCAGTCTCAAGACGCGACGTCTCATTTCTCGACTACGTTCTCTGCTGCTGCCCATTGGCATTCTCGCTCGCTTTCAAACGTTCGCAAAAGACGGAGACAGCGCTTGAAAGCATACGCGAGAGAGGAAGAAGAAAAAAACGGCTGGTGTGTGTTGCAGCACGCGAAACCACTTGCTTCTTTCGTGCCTCCTCCGAACTGACTATTGCTCTGTCTCTCTCCTGCTTAGATAAGCTCCCAAGAGGATAAACCAACCTGGTATACGATTCGCGATACCAACAACCAAGTTTTCTTACTCATTCCGGGCTCAAACCTTTCTTGGCTTGTTGCGATGCGCTCCCGCTGTTGAACAATTCTCATGGAATAAGTAAAAAAAAACAACGAAACATCTTTTTGATATACATCATCCAGCGGGAGAACTGCCTTTTGGGTTGCCTCTTGATCATCCAATGGAAGCGGGAGACACTTTTCTTATTCGCTTGGCTCTCGCGCTTGATAAAGTTTGTTGGAAGCCCCGCGGGGATGCAGAATGGACGGATTAAATGCTCCGCTGCTGAGAAACCTTTCAAATTTATTAACTCTTCAATTTTTACCTTTTCGTCCTATTTTTTTGCAGTTTCTTTTCATTTTGCCTTTTTTCTTCTTCGCCCCAACCGAAGCAATCAGAGGCTGCTCGTTTTAAAACTCTTTCAAGTCTCTGCTCTTTGTTCGCAGCTCGCGAAAACAAACGAGGGAGTGTTGCTGCTGCTGCAATTCCTCGTTGCCATTGGCCGCTCGACCTTAAGCCGCGATGCACCACCGCTTCTTATAATCCTCGGCGGGAGCATCAGCTCCGAGCAAGAGAAACAAACCTCCAAGAAAGAAAGAGAAAAGATGGGTGTACGTTACGTACGTATTCATTACGCGCATCGCGTGTGGGGGCGTGCTCCCGACGATTAGCTGTTTGGTTACGCCCTGGCAACGCCAAGAGATGGAGGGAATCAAGCAAAAGCTCTTTGTACTTGGTTGGCGTAGTACAAGCTTCTCCAATCATGATTCTGCTCGTGATAGAGACAGTGCGTTAATAGAAAGGTTCAAAGTATCGATCCCTCTGGGCCTGAAATTTCATAAAAGGACGACGATTCTGGGCGTGTGCGACAAGCAGAATGCCTCGAGGAGCATCAAGCCATTCGAGCAATGATTGTTTAATCAAGAAAACCTGCAAAAGTCTTAAAACGCTATTTCAGCTCGAGATCGAAACATCGAGTCTGCGATTTTCTGCGAATTTCTTGAAATTGACAAACAAACTATCGGTTTTTGGAATCATCGATGAAAAAAATGAAAAATTCGGTTGCATTTCGAGTGCGGACGAACTTTTAGCGTCGAACGCATCTCGTCGCGTCGCTCGCGACACGATAAAGGGGAAAAAGTTGGTACCCGCGTCGGAAGAGGGCAGCAGGGACAGGACTGCGAACAGGACGAATGGCGGGGGGAGAGCCTGGCGGATAGAGCGCTGATCGAGGAGGGCTTAACAAATAAGCCAAACAAATACCGCAACGATTGGCTTTCCACGACTCTGTAATCTCCAACGTCTCATTCCGTTGCAATAGTCGGAAGCGATTGGAGTGCGCGCTGCAATTTCCTTTCGCACGGAAAGTGAATTTGTAGCGCGGCAGAGATTTTTTGCGAAAGGATCGATGGGCGAATTCGCCGTATGGGAATAACGTCGTGGAGTCGAGAGTTTTGAGCGTTTTGAGCGCGAGCATGAGTCATAAAAGGGATGCTAAATGGTCATTCCAGCGGGAGAGCAACGGCAGGCGAGAGTCGGATCGGTACAAGCTCGAAGGAATGTAATCGTAATCGCGGACTTGAGGAGAAAAGGTATAAGAAAAATCAGGTAGCTCTTGAAAGTTTTATGCCCTGACTGCGTCCATTTACCGGCTCAATTGGAGAAGATCCGCGCTCCGAGAGTAATTGTCGTCGGGAGAAACGAAAGACGTTGTGTATGGGGACGAGCAAAATGGCTGGAATTCTTTTCTTGTCATATTCGTTGAATGCTCCGATCGCCTTTTCTTTTTCTCGAAATTATTTCGTTTTTTTTTTTTTGTAATTCACTTCTCGCTCGGTTCGTGACAAGCACGAGGGAATTTTGGAACTTCTGGTAAGGGAAGATGCAGAGACGAGAAGAAAGACACGAAAGAGCCCACCTAGGTCGAGCAGCTTGTTCTCCGACGGAGAGAATAAACGCAACTCATGCTCTCGGCCCCGAAAACGACGTGTTGCGCGCTCCGTGGGTCCAGGGACCTCGACGAATAACAATATAATGGCGCCCCGTTTGTCAAAACACGTCAAAACATAATATTAAACTCGTGGGGCGATGAGAAGAAAGAGATGCAAAGAGAAAAGCTCGCGACTGATGCTGCAGCAGCGAGAGTCACGCCCCGTGATGCATCAACGAAAATTCCGAAACGCGTTCCATCCGCCGCGAGTATAAATGTACATAACGTGCCTAATAACGCAATCGCTCTCGAGCGGAGTTACAAAGAAATAAAAAAAACTTGAAAAATCCGACGCGTCTTATTCCTCATCTCACTCCCGGTCCACGCACACTACTGCAGACGAGGAGAATTTCCGAGGCGCTAAAGAAACGCCCCTGCGGTTCTCCGAGAAGCCAAATCTTGCGCGAGCCCCATAGAAACGCGCCTGATAAAAATGAGACTCCATTTGTTTCTTCCAGCGCGAGAATGTTTAATTGTTTCTCAGATCTCTCATCCCCACGATCTCGGAATCTTCCAAGAGCAAGAAAAATCGATGCTTGAGTTTAATTATTTACTCGAAACCTCCCACCAGCCTTTCGAAACATCAATTACCATCGCAACCGTCCACGACTTTACAAATTTCGAAATTTCATCGTAAAAATAATTATCTTGATTACAGCATCAATTATTGAAATTCTTCGTGAAAATCCATGTTTTTTATAATGCTGAAGTTTGCAACGTTGGAATACAACGAAAAATATTTCCTTTTCTTGTCGATTCGTTCAATTTTCAATGTCATCCAAATTTTTTGAGCCGATACGTTTTCGGGTGGCAAAAATCCATCATTTTATCATCGTAATTAAATTCTCCACTTGAATAATTATTTTTGCCACATGGAGAAAAGAATTTCGTTGCATTCCAACGATGCAAACTTCAGAGGCAATCTTCAAACTTTATTTTTTCATGCGAAAATACAATTTTCCTTGATTTTCCTCATTTTTTATAATTTTCCCAACAAATATCCTGCATTTCTGAATAATTTTTTGATTGGCAGCAAAATTGCCCCAGGCTCGCGTGATCCTGCATTAAAAACGAAAAAAATGAGCCCAAGTGGGCCCCGTTTCGTTGAATTTTACCAGAGATATGAATTTTCCAAAATTGGGGTCATTTGTGACCCCAGAGGCTACCGGAATGGGTAAAAAAAATATTCACCGTTCGAGGGTTAAGAGCAAAACTCTGGGGGACAATTTTGTTGCCGACGGTACATCCAGAAACTCGAAAGCATATGAGTGTCGTGTCGATGTCGTGTATTACGTGCAAAGTAGCATAAGTGCGCATATACGTCCCGAAGGGTACTTGTTTCTTCTCTTGAATACGAAGAGGCGAGGAAAAAGGGGCTGGAGCGAGAGAGCGAGCAGGGCAATGGCAGTAGCCGCAGTCTCGCATGTCCCAACGAATATTTTCGTCTTATCGTTCTCTCCGATTAGGCGAAACGTTATTAGGTGACAGAGATCGCGTGGAGCCTGGTTGTGGCGAGCGCACACCGCCACTAGAGAGGATAATGGCACTTGGTCACGTGAGGGACGTTATTCTCACCGAGAGCCCGTGCCAAGCGATTCTTGTCCAACGAGAAATCTATATACGCGAGCACCAGAGAAGAAAGACTACGCTCCTTGATACGAGGTAATCTACCACCCGAGTAAATATACGGAATCGCTTATTTTGCAACAACCCACGAGAAATAAATAAAACAAAACGACAACGAGGGTGTTAAAAAAGTTGTAGAAAATAAAAAATGCGGAGCATCGAATCCGCAGTACGAATTAAACGAGCCAACAACTTCCAGTTTAATATTTATCAACAATATTTCCAATTATGCGAGCGCGAATAATTAATCAGGAAAAAAACAATCAGCGTTCCGAACGCTTCGAGTTAATTACCGCGATCGTTAGTTCAATTCCCATTTTGTAAATTAATCCTCGCAGTATCGATTCGCGGCCGAATAGGCTTAATAAGATAATCAGTGAGTAACCACGGGTGGCGTAAAAGCTTGTAAAAAGATAATCATCAGAATGAATAATTGTTCCAAATGTTCCAACGCGTTGAATATTTATCACGTTAATAATTGTAATGGAGTCAAGATTTTTTTAATTCCCGTACAATAAATGTTGATCACCTTTTTCGCTGCGTAATCACCAACTTTCAATCATTTTTGTTCGGTAAACTGATTCTTTTTAATCCCTAATTACATCGGGTTCAGAATCCACCATATTAAAATCTAAATAAATGCGCTGCTGACAAGTCGCGTGGACATTTGTCCCTGCTGGGCAACTGTCAGTCTTTGTAGCACGAAAATTATTTTTATCCATCGCTCTATTACGATCGTGCAGCAACATTTTTACTGTCATAAAATTTACAACTGATGAAACGTCATGGAACAGGTTTCTATGGTCAAATTTGCAAATTTTTTTTTTTCATCTGTAATATTGTTGTGTGACCAGCTATTAATTAATTATTAATTAATAATTAAATTCAATTCAATTCAATTATTGATGAATAATTAAATTGAATGTTTTATATGAAGTTTTCACACCAAAACTAATAATTTTCTCCTACGAAGAAAAATTTCCCGGCGAATAAGAATTTAAAATATTAAATTATTAATTAATAATAAAATTAAATTAAATTATTAATGAATAATTAAATTAAATATTTCAAATTCTTATCGTCAGGAAATTTTTGTCTTCATAGGAGAAAATTATTAGTTTTGGTGTAAAGACTTGATATAAAATTCTTAAAAAAGATTAATTGAAGTATTTTTGTGATTGCAACATGTTAATCGAAATGGAAACTCGATTTCTCGGAAATTGCGAAATATTCAAAGTTTATGATATTCCGAGGCAAGCTCTTTACGCGTCAAGGACATTATTCATAAAAAAAAAAAACACTACTGTTGATAGTTAATCGATAAAACTGCTAATGAGGTTTATCATGTTGTGTGCGTTATCGGACAACCCTCTCGCTTCCGGGCCCACATATTACGAGAGTCGGAGGCGTCACAAAGTAATCGGAACGGGCTATCATCATGTACACGCGTATATCTATATAAATTAACATTCGTTCCGATATCTAGAGTGGCAATCTTGGCGACGATATCTCCACGTGACATAAGTAAGGGCACACGCGTCATGATAACAAGACTCGAGGAAAACCTTTATCGCGAGTGGCGCCTTCTTCACGCAACTAGAATCCCTCATTAAGAAGCTCGAGGCGGACGAAAAAGATGAAAATTGAATATATTTCGTTAAATTTTTCGAGCCGATATGTTTTCGAGTGGCAAAAATCGATCATTTCATCCTCGTAATTGAATTCTCCATTAAAATAATAATTTTTGCCAAACATGAAAAAGAATTTCGTTGCATTCCAACGATGCAAACTTGAGAGTGATGCGATCGATGATGGTTTGAAAAACGATTGATTTTTCAAATAATAGAAAAACAGCCGATCGGCCAGGATATGGAAAGGTAAAAAAAAGGAGAGAAAAGAACAAGATGGCTGGTGGAGAGAATTTCATGGCCTAAGACTGGCATCTGTCTCTCCGGCCCGCCTCTTTATTCTCGTAGAGTTTGGTCCTCGGGTACAAATCGTCCAAATACGTGTCCCGGTGTTGAGCAACAATGCAATGACGAATGTTCGTAATACAGAGTGCGCGGAGGGTGTATACGAGGGAAACGCGTGTTTGCTGTTGAAGAAAAATGCAGGGATGAGCTCAACCGACACTGGACCGAGTTCATGAACGAGGCTAAACAAGACCGAGGGAAATAAACGCGTGTACACATTATTATGTAACACACAGAGGGGAGACACGAAACGACCGCATGGATTCGATACAATGGATCGCGTAACACACACCCAAAATTTGATTTTGTTGTCGCCCTTACAATACTCAATTATCCATTTCTGGGATGTGGTTAAGGGATCATGCTGGTAAAACTGCCATCTGCAAAAAGCCCTTCGAAAACATCATACAACTCGGCGACTATCCATTTCGTCCAGCATGTTTCTCCTCCCCTTCCTCGTCGTCATTTAGGGGAAGAAATCACAACTTGTTTCCCTATTAACACACACCCCGACCCTATAGACACGAATTCATGACCAATTCACGCTTCACACAGACATTAAACTCGCAGCAGATAACACACGCAGAAAATATTACATCAAAAATTAGCATGTTGAAGTTTGCATCGATGCAATTCAACGAACTTCCGTTTTTCTTGAGCAGAGCTCGAGATTTTTATTCAATATTTGGTCAGGACGATAAAACGATTTATTTTAAGGATAAAAAACTAAAATCGACGCGTAAATCGTTGTGGTTTGCGAAATTGAACAAAAAATTGATGGAAAATTTATATTTCGCCGGATCCCAACGTTGCGAACTTCAGTATCATCAAAGATTACCAAAAAGGGTGAAAAATTTCATAATTTTCGCGATTTCGATAGAAAAGAATGAAAAATTAGCAAAAATTAAATTTTTGCTAAAATGACAATGCGGAGTCTTAAATTCTTTTCTCATTTATTGCAAAAATATTAACGCGACGATATCAACACAATTTTTTCCCTACGTCGTTGACCGATTGATTTTTCGAATTTCATTTTTCTATCAGACAGAATGTGCAGATTTTGCTGCGGCATGAATTTTCGTATCCCAGGCAATTCGATTTTAATGCAAATCTCAAAAAAGAAAACAAAAAACGTGAAAAAGTTTTGGTTTTTTTTCTGCGCCACGATATTCCGTCGGATCGAACGTGGAAAGGATGAGCGAGTCATCGCGGAAACTTGAGACTTTGATAGGCTGGGCATCGTCACAGCAGTAGCAATTTATATTCATCGATAAGCTGTCGATCGATCTATTCTCGAGTCACAAAGGAACGATCGATTCGCGAGACCGCGAGCGAGACAGAGGAAGGGCAAGGAGGAAATGCGAATAAAAAAAGCAGTCGATAAAATAAATAAAGGATCGAGCAGACGCGAGGCAAAGTGGTTGGATGGATATAAAGAGAGGAGATGAGAAAAAAGGAAGCAAGAGGTGAGAGCAAGAGTGTTGATCCCATAACAAACTCAATCGGAAATAGCGGGACATGTGTGTAAAAGCTTCATTTAGCTAGAGTGTAAAGCTGCTTGGGATTTATATAGAATGCTTCTAAAGTGTTGGCAACTGCGGCGGGGCAGTAGCCGCTCGGCAGCATATTGAGAAAAAGAGTATAAAAGAGAAAGATGAAAGTGCGTTGGCTATATGTAGAAGAGCTACACGTTCGATGGTCCAGGTATGGTAACGTCCAGGTGATCGGGTTTGATGAAACGATGCGGTTATGGCTTATAATTATACAAGCTAAAGGAACATCGAGCGAGAGAGACCCAAGAACCAGTAAGATCGTTGTGTACGCACTTGAGTAAGAAAATACTTGGAGCATACATCGTAAAGCAACGAAAGCAACGAGAGGAAAAAAGAAACGAGTCTACAGCGAACAACAAGGAAAAAGAGAGACGATAGGACACGTTAAGCCTTTCTTTTGCGTCACTCCCAAGGGTCCACTTCCCTTGTAGTAACGTCATCCTTTCCACCACTTCTTTGACTGCAGCGCTTCGCCGAAGCAACGTTCCTGCTCGCGTCGTCTACATTTCTGTTGCTTCTTTCTCCAGGACTCTCTCTCAGCTC
The DNA here is from genome assembly GCA_037043255.1 of Diadegma fenestrale. NCBI lineage: Eukaryota > Metazoa > Arthropoda > Insecta > Hymenoptera > Ichneumonidae > Diadegma > Diadegma fenestrale. The sequence continues at coordinate 15,611,511 of CM073317.1, forward strand.
AATTCTCGTAGGCTTTACGATTTTGTGGTCTTTTTCAGCAACTCCGAGACGCGCGGTAAACATGGCCACAAACTTTTCTACAGCAGGTCTCTATCGGCCTAAACAATGGCGGACCGCAAAACCTGCAACGGTCTCGAGCAGGAGGAGGAACGAGTAAGAAACAAAAATCACTACATCGCTCAAATCTCCCGAAAGTCCGTAACAAGGAAACCCCACGAAGAAAAAAACTAATCGAGAGAGAATCGAATTTAAAAACAAGTTAAAAATTGGAAATATCTAGAATTCTCGACGTTGGAAAATTTTTCTTCATAGAAGAAAATTCTCCGAGTTTTCGTGTCAAAATTGTTGATCCAAAATGATTAAAAAATCCTAAATAAATGATAATTTTGTACTAATAATACGACAAAAGCCTGACGTATTTATTAATCGCATTTTCCGACAATTTTTCACACGCCATATCGCGCTAAATAACAAGAACGAGATTTTAAAGTCGCGGACTGGAAGCAAATGAGTTCAAAACAAAAAAAAACGTTAAAGGACAAAAAAAAGAAATTCTATTACCGACAAATTGTTATTTTCAAGCGTAATGTCGTAACGTTGTAAAATAAATTCGCATCCATTTAGTACAAGAACAAGAGTTTGAGTACGCACACACTGGCAGTCTGAATTAATTTTCACGAGCGTGTAAAGATAGTGATTAAAGATAAGTGTCGTCTAATCACTGTCACGAGGTTTTTGCGCGATGCCTGGATCAGCAGAGCGAGACACACTCGTAAACGCATACACGCAGATATATAAATTGTATAAAAATAAATGGTCTCGGTTTGTGGTTCGCGAGATTCGTTCAACCACCATCAGGAGTCGCTGAGATTGTCACGTAAAGATGTAATTTCCAGCCTGGAGAAGAGATTCAGATGCGAGAGAAAAAAAAACAGAGAATACGGATGCATTACCGTAGCACGATCGTTTATCCGGTTAGAGAAGCGAGTGCGAATGCTCTCAATGTGTCCTGCAAATGTTGTGTATCTCAAACATTTATAAACAAGCATGTGTTGCGTGGTGTGTAAGGCAATAGCACCATTTTAATGATAAGATCGGTCGCGTCGTCGTATTCGTCGATTCCGAGCTTTGGCGAACCGAGCACAGAGCAGCACACACGACACGCGAGTCAGACAATTGCGTTGCTGACTATACGTATATGTATTATTTATATACCTTTATGTACATACCCGCATGGTAGAAAATAAGTTATGTATATCTATAATCGCTCTCTGGAGCGCTACTTGCGTGACTCTCGTTTAATTTACACGTGCGATAATCGAGAATCGCGAGAGAGATAGCGCGAGAAAGCGGCCGGCAAAATGCGAGAGAGAGAGAGAGAGAAAAAAATCGGTAGCTCGAAAACATATCAACGAATCACACCAAAACATTCTCGACTAAAGATCCACCAATTGCTTCATGTTCATTTATATTCCACTAGGAAAAGTTGAAGAAACATTTTTCAAAATTATTCACAATCCCATTTTACGAGAATCGCTAGAACTTTTTTTTTTTTTACAAACTCGCGTTGGATTACAACGAAAAATATATTTTTTATCAATTATTCTGATAATCAGTGCACTGGGTGCAATTTTCCTAGTAAATTCAGTTTTCAAATGGCAAGAAAACTGTCCCATTGTATTAAAAGTTGAATTTTTTTTTTTTTCAAAATTTATCTTCGTTTTCGAATTATCTTCGAATCGGTAATTAGCGATTTTTTATTTATTATCACTCTATAGTTGCTTGTGAATTTTGGAAGTGGCGTAAATGTGACGAAAAATGTGATTTTTGGGTCCGGATTTCCGAAAAAAAAAAAAAAAAAACAAAACAATATTGGAACGCAATGAGACTTCAAATTTTATCTGATTCGTGAGCTTTATTCCTGTGAAAGATTCATCGAAATTGGTTCGGGGTTTTTGCGTGAAAAGGCCACAAACACAATTTCGTAATAGAATATTTTACATCTCTAGAATGTCCTCAAGAATCTCTCGTTTCTTTGCCAGACTTTTGACTATTTGGAGCATCAGTTAAAATAGTAATTAGCGACGCACAGTGAACGAGCCATTGATAAACAAATTTCGAAAATGTTGTTTCGTGGTAATTTGCGAGTCGGTTGTTTGCAGACGATTCTGTTGCTATTGAAAAACATAGTGAAACGAATGTGTCAGTGGAGAAATAGAGTTGTGCGTGCAGCATGTGCTCACGCCAAAGGCACGAATGCATTGCGCGCTCATAACGGAAACGAATAATTGAATATTCATTCCGTCATATCATGAAAAAACGGGATTGGCGCGGTGTTATTAATAATATTAATTTAATAAATGCCGGCGTGTCTCCCGCCGATGATTAACTCGTTCATAAATTATAATTGCTTTTCGGAATGAGAGAAAAAGAGTTTTATTGCTGAAATATCTGTCAGAATATGTAAAAAAGGAGCGCGGAGAGTGAGTGAGATGGAAATGGTTATTTAACGCGAATGAGGCACGAGAGATCGCGCGGCGAGTAAAGCGACGAGGAGGGAGGAGAGAATTGCACATTTGCGGTGCACTATTAATTCCGCGTGGTGGATTTGCCGCGCCGCGCGGAGAAGCTCGGGCAGGGCGTTTTTGCATCGGTGATGTTGTATACACGCGGCGGATATCTCGCTGGTCCTCGTGAACAGGGTGCATTTGCTCAAATATACATATATATTAATATACACACCTATGTATTGGTGTATATACAAGACTATGTTGTAGTATGCGGTCGCGAGAGTTGGCGGCCTGCGGTTTGTGATTTATCTTGCGCCGCTTCTCTCTCGCACGCAACCGCGATAACTCACCGGTCCTTAATTTCTATTTTTCACCTTTATTCTCGTAGCTCCTCCTTTTCACCTCGTTCCAAAAATCGACATAAAAAAATAGATCGTCCTTAAATGTTTTCTCTCCCATTCATTTTTTTCTTACGCGATCCTTTGTAACTTTTTTTCCCTCAAACTCATTGAATTTGGAAAATTCGATCGTCGTTCCGGCATTTTTTGTTTTCGTCCCACATTTTAGTTTCTTGCCATAAATAATTCAGTTTTTTTGCGTCAATTTTTCGAGATCCTACGGTTTTTTTTTCAAAAAACGAAGAAAAAACTTTACGAGCAAATGAATCGAGGAAAACGCGCTACGGAGGGAAGAAAATTTCTGCTTCGGAAATGATGAGACGATGACGAGGCACAACTGTCGGGTTGTTTAAGAAAAATGGATAACGAGACCGATCCAGCCATACACAGCAGAGAAAACGTAAAGATGAGCAAAAAATACATGAATATATCGATGTACGCATAAATTTTGATATTCGGCCCTCTCGAATGAAAGACTTTTTTCATAAAGTTGTTTGTCACGACTCCAGGTTATTGATCACACTCTTCTTGCTCATGATCATTGGAGAAAGTCTAAGTGTATTCAAGAAAAAGTACCGCTCGATATAATTCATCAGCATATTCAACTTTTGCCGATTGAGTGAAAAAAAATGAGAGTCCATCACTTTTTCCAGTTTTACTTCCTTATGCGACGACAAAGTTGGATTTTTCTGAACGGCGGATGAAAATTCAGGATATTAGTCTGGATCTTTTTGAATTAAAATATCAGGCCAAGGAATTATTATCCGATTTTCTAATTGGTCAAATAAAATCAGCCAGGAGGCAAAGTGTCTAAAAAGCGTTCAAGAGGATACAGTCGAATCCGAACTAGACGAAAAAAAAAACTAAAATTTTTTTGATTAATCCGAATTCATTAATTAGGAAGGTTATTCAAGGTCATTTCGCCAAGTTTAAAAAATGTCTATTCGCAACGATATAACTTTCTGGCAAATGCCAATTTTCTATCAACATTTATGCTTGGCTTTCCACCGCAGCAAGAGTCTGCCAATAAAATGTGATTTCTGCTGTAATGAATTTAAACATGCTGGATAAAGGATTTAACCTCAGCGTATCGGGGTGTTGGCGCGATTATCGATTACGATGAAGGTGTTGGTCACGATCGATCGGAAAGGGTGGAGGCGAGTTAACAACTGATTGCAAGCCCATCGCGTTATAATTTCCTATCTGATGAAAATTTTCTTCATATCGGCCGGCGGTCATCTCACCCTCGGCTGTGCCAACTCTGTGCAGCAGTATATTGCACTAACACCTGCGCCGTCGATGCTTGGCTTCCCGGTTAATTCTCACTCACAGGGCACTCAAGAATTCACTCTCTTTCTCGTGGATGAATTTTGTACGGTTTCGAGCGATCATGCGCACCTCGGGCTCTCATAAGCTGCAGCAAAATCTTCACGTACTATAAAATCGTGATCACGTGATCATGGGGTCAATCGATTCGTGTCAACGACGAGTCGAAAGCGCAAAGAACAGCAAAACATAAAAAAAATATGCAACTTTGCGATAACCGATAATCGGTGAATTCAATTCAACGAAATTGCATTTCCAATTTCCAGAAAGACACACAATTTCCAGTTGGAAAGTATGGCAAAAGCGAGAATAAAGTTTTGAGAGTATTCGAAGGGGATCGAAAAAAAAGCAAAACTAGTTTCGAAATGGTAAATTTAATAATTTTACTAAACCATAAATGAAAGAATAAGTTGAGATAATTCGATCCTTCAACTTTTTCGTTTCGTCATTAAACGCATTACGTATGTATATCTAAAATGGGGCATTCTCAAGTCTATCCATCTTTTTATTATACGTCGTTATGACACACGAGGGTGGAGCTTCCCATAATACGAAGGGGTGTGGCTGCTGGCATCCCCTGAACAACTCTAAACGCATTTTTACCCTGCAACCTAAGAGGGTCAGCGACGATAGTTTGTGCCTTGCGGCAAACATCACCAACACAAACACGTAAAAACATTTCCTTAATGGGACGAGACACAGGAGTGGGAAAAAATAATTTGGGCTTCACCCTCGATGCATGCCGAGAATTCCGAGTGGATGATTCTGGATTTTCTAATAGGTGAGAAAAACTGCAGGGGGCTAAAAAGATGGAGACGGATAATGAAGATTTTTCTGTACGTGAAATGCACATTTTACGAGCATTCACAATTTCCTGGTTCATTATAACCCGAAGAAAAATCATTAAACATTTAATTGGATCGAAGTTTTCCACTCAAAACGTGTCTGGAAATTTGACTCGTTCAAAAATAACGAATATTTATCGACAATCTTTGTCCTGCAATCTGCTTTGAATTTTACAATGAATTTCGATGAATCTTTCACAGGAACGAAGCTCATGCATCAGAAAAAATTTGAGGCTTCCTTGCATTCGGATATTTTTTTGTTTTTTTGGGAACCCGAACCCAAAAATCACATTTTTTGTCACATTTTCCACTTTCAAAATTCACAAGCAACTAAAAAATGATAATAAATCAAAAATCGCTAATTACCGATTCAAAGATAATTCGAAATCGAAGATAATGAGCGCGGGAGCTGAAGTTCCACTCTGTGGAAAAAAAGTTTTAGCGATTTTCGTAGGATGGAAGTTTAAGGATTTTGAGAAAAAAAAATTTCAACTTTTAATATAATTTGAAAACTGAAATTACTAGGAAAATTGCAACTAATTAATAATTAATAAAAAAAATCTATTTTTGGTTGTAATCTAGCGATGCAAACTTTGGTGGCGTGAATAGGAAACATTTGTGGGATAGTTGGGGCCACGCCATATTAGTTGAGAGTGTGGAAAAGATATTGCGACGATTTGGAGGGTTGGATTTTCAATATTCGCCAGCTGACACATTACACACGAAGATGATCTGCCCTTCTCATCTCTCGCTATACAGGATAATAATGATTCGCCCCAGCGAGCTTATCCAATGTATTAGGAACATTTCGTTATATACTTGATGGAAACAACGACGACCAATAAGTGCTCGAGTCCCAAAACGATTTTTCCTTCATTCTCATCTGAAAATGGAGGATCCAAAGCAACATGTGGATGAGGAGTTCCCATGAACCGAGCCCAATTTTCGTTCGGCCTTTTTATTCACATTTTTTTTTGAAATAATATGGAAAAAAATGATCAAAAATAAAAAGAAAACAAAAATTCGCTCGTCGTCTACAATTTTCCAAACGAAATCATTGCATCGTGTGAGTTTACTTTTCACAGCATCAAACTTTTGAATGAAACTCTACGAGTTTGATTCATTCCAACTGCCACGGAGTATTTCTGGACATAATTAACCGCGCGGTTTCTTTTATGGAGGAATGTTTCACTACTTAACGATCAAAGGAGATCCTGTTGCGAGCGAAATATCCTTATAAACATATCAAACTGTGCAAGGCTTACACGCACATTAGTCTCGAGCGACACTTTAATAGGGTACTTGATGAAATTAAGTGGCACTAGTTTTTCGTCATTTATGATGGCCAAATGGAGGAAATCAAATGCTCAAAACATCTGTTAAACTTTATGCAGAAGTAGCACTAAAATTTTTTAAATACGCACTCAAAACAACGATAATGTCCGTCAACACTGCGAAATGACCTTGAATAGTTGGACCTTGGTTTTTTTTTTTTCGCCTAGTTTGGATTCAACTGTTTACAGTTTCCTTGAATCGGGATTAACTAGTTTTGTCTAGATCGCCATTTCGTTGAGCTAGATTAAAAAAAGAAAATCGCTCAGAATCGTGGCCAAGAATGTTGGAATAAATTTTCTTTTTCCATGCAAGAGAATCTAAAGATTTTCAATGAGGTTCCGTTGGTAGAGCGATAATTAGATTAAAATCTGAAAACGAAATCTGTTGTTATTTAGGCAGCAAACTTCAATCTCTTTCAAAATCGTCCTGGGTCAACGAAGTTTTACTCCAAATTTTCCAAGTCGAAAGTCACTAGATTTGACATTGGCTTTACGCAAATTTCTTACCCTTATGAAATCGGAAAAGTATTCAAAATACTTCTCGATTAGATAAAACGCGTATTAAAATCTCAATTTATAAAAAAAACTCCAAGAGTTCCGAATCAATAACAAAATGGTGGGCTCAACGAATGTTTGGAGGAGATATTTCTAGTTGAAATCGACAGAATGCTCGGAACATCTCATTTTTTAGGAGTTTGGACTTCTTAAACGGCGCGGCGCCTAAAATAAGCTCAATTTCGGTCCAAGTCGAAACGATTTGGCGCGTATGTAATGGAATAATTCTGCGTGCACGCGCGTCCATAGAACGAAATTCGAAGTGGAAAAAAAAAAAAATGGCCCCGTTGTGCACAGCTTCTGATCGAGTCTCGAGCGTTAGATCGTCGTGCGTTATACGCACGTGTCCTGGCACGAGGGACAACAGGACAAACATGTCTGTTTACAGAGCGTACAAGAAGAAATGTGAAGAAGAGAAGAAAAACCAAGAAAACTCGTGTCGAGGGTGCTAAAAAGCTGAAGAAGTGTACGCACCTTGCAATTGAACGTACAGGACAAAACGGAAAAGAAAAATAAAGTAAAAAAAAAGAGAGAGAAGGGAAGAAAAATGAGAGTGAAAAGCTCAACGGGTGCGCAAAAGTCGCGCGTGAACATGGGCCACCCGCCCACGCTGACCTTTGTCGCTCGAGCCGCGTTTTCCTCAAGAATCTCGTTCCTCGCTCTCTCATTCACTCGTTCGCTAATTTCCGAGCCTCTTTTTCCAAAAGAAATTTGCGCCTCTCGCTCGCCCTCCAAAAACGACCATTCGGCTCTCTCGCTCGAGGAAAAGAAAGAGAAAAAAAAAAGTGTCGTTCGAAATGACTTTTCTTTGCCTCTCGCTTTTCCTTCGATCTCTGACCACCCTGAACTCAAAGCATCGACCGCGCGTTCTTTGTCATGGTGTTTGCCAACGTTGCGTCCACTTTTTGTGTGCGGTTTTGTCACCGACGCGTTCAACCGTGTTGTTGCATGTCTCTGTAGTGTCAACCGCACGAGGGCACGCTTACACAATATCGACAGCAGATGGAGAACGAAAAGACGAGATTCCCAATATTTGAGATCCAACAGTTTAATGGGTTACGCCCTTTTGCTCGTCAGCCATGTCGGTCGAAACTTTTCGATGCCTCTCTCTTATTTTTCTATGGTAAATACGTATCGGAGTACAAATGGTGTCCGTTGATGCGACAAAACGAGAGATTTGTTACAAGGCACCCGCGGAGCTTCTTCATCAATGAGCCCAACCAAAAGTTAAAACCTTCAACGGTCCGGACCATTTTGTGGACCACACGGCCAGTTTTTCCGCACGCGCGTTCACATTTTGACACAGTTTCTTTTATTCCCCTCCTCGCCCTTCTCGATCCTGCACTATTTTCCGCGTATACATTCGCACAAGTCAATATTGAGTGCACGTCGCAGCACGACCTTCTCATCTTCTTCTCGTATACTCCGGGGTTTTCCAGGCCTTTTTATTCCTCGAGTTTTCATTTTGTTACCACGAGGCACACGCCCCGAACCACAATACGATCCGCGAGTAACACGAGGCGGACAATGAAAACTGTCACTAGGGAGTTTTACCGGAAGGAAATTTCGATTTTTTATGGGCTGCGCTCACGAAAAATCAAGTCAATTCAACATTCGAAACCTGCGCGCAACTGCATGTTTTCTTTAGTGAAAATAATTCGCCTCAAGCTGAGTCAACACGCGTCGAGTCTATTTCCAACCCTGTCGAACCATCAAACGCGATTGAAAAAACGGTCGCGAGTCATTCATTTTTCTATTTCGTCCAATCACACGTCTGGACAAAGTGTCCATTCACCAAAAGTCTCGGCATTTGATGGATCGATGTTCAGTTTTTATTGCAGATTGATGCCATTTCGAAAATGATCGAACTTGACCCAAAAATTACGAAAAATATCATCGATTTTTTGACGTCCTGACTAATTAGGGATTGCCTGACGAATAAAATGGAGAAAAGTCAAAAAGTCTGAAAATTAAATATTAAAAAAAAATATTTTTTCAAAATTTCAAAATTTTCGTAATTTTGACGATATTTTTGATTTCTAACCGAACCGGCAGCAAAACTTGGGATTGGAATGACAAGAATTTCCTTCTCGAAGAGACTTTCTAGAATATTTTTTGCTGCAGTGACAAAATTTTTGTGATTTTACGAAAAAAAAAGTTCACTCAAAAGTTTCCAACAAAATTTCCTTTTCGGTGGGGTTTTTTTTTTTCAAGGACGTTACAATCTCACGTAGCACGAGGACTCTGTGCGGAGCATTGTAAACGAGTTTCCTCCGAGAATCGTATAAACAAACGTCTAGAGACGAAAGAAGAGTGAAAAAAAATCAATTATCTGAATCCTAAACAGAATGAAAATTGGCGGGGAGTCTGGGTCGAGTAAGGACGTGAATAAAGTATTATTTAAAGCGCCATAATAGGAGAATGGCCGTGTTAAGTATTCGTCGAGTGGTTGATTGCATAATGCGCGGTGCTAAGCGAGGAGCAGGAGAATACGCGAGACACATACGCGCTGTTTGCTCGCGGGCAAGAGCAGACAATGAGATCGTTCCTCCAAAAGCGGAGACAGACAGCACACATTGTCGGTTGAAAAGGAAACAAGGGAAAAAACATGGATGAAGAAAAGACGGGAGGAAGATGGAGAAAGAGCAAGGAGGAATAAGAAAAAGAGAGAGAGAGAGAGAGAGATCGCGTAGCACCTGGCAAGGGTGTCTCTTTTTCTTATTCTTTCATCCTTCCGCTTTGGTGCTCTTGGGCTTCTTATTCGAGAATGGCGAATGAGGGAGAACCAAGAGGCTCGGGGGAGGAGAATCGACCAAGGATCTTGAACAAATCTGAGATACAAATTATCGTGGGCCGAAGCGTCGAGCATTTCTCCCTGTTTGACAAATAAAACACACGCACAAAAAACGTTGCATCGATGAGAAAAAAAAAAAACGATAGTCAAGCTGGAAGTCGCGAGGCCGTTCTCCAGATTTCTGCGTTGCCTCTGCCAGGAAAAACCGCAAATCACCTTTTACCCCTCCCACTCGCCGAGGCGCTCCTCTCATTCCTGACTCGCTTATTTTTACCTTCTTTTACGCTCCGTTTCCTCCTCAGCGTTGATTTTTGCCACGTGCATCACTCGCTGGCTTTGTTGACGAGCTGGTACGGCCCCGCATCCTCGCGTTCGCATCATCGACCAACGCGTTTGCCCCCGGGAGGCTCGCAGCAACAAGAAATTCCAAATGGCGCGCGCTCGCACGCCGTACCCAACTAACGAGCCGCCCTTCTTTTGCCCTCTCGACAAACCAGAACCAACAAATGATCCCGAGACACAAACCAAACAATAAAAAAAACCAGAGAAAATCGTTCTATCGCTCTTCGAACGTTTCACGAATACTGAACGATTTTTAGATTGCCTCGCAGACTCTTGCTGCCGCGGCCACTTCTCTTACCAAAATAATCGATACCTTTAAATGATTCTTTTTCCTCCCTACACTCTTTACAAATGTCACCCAAACACGTATTTTGCACGTGTACAATGTTTTTTCGGTATACCGCAGCGCACAAATCCCTGCCAATCATTAAAACGACCGTAATTTATTTCTCATTGACTTTCAATCAAACTATCGATTAAAATAATCGAAAAAACATGAAATATTTCCATTTCAACGTCCCTCGACTTATTTTATTCCCGATTTTTTCAAAAACCTTACCCAAAACAAAAATTTGGTAAAAATTGTGGACCAAACACCTTGAGATGTTTGCAACGTCGAGATTCAACGAAAAATATTGTTCCTATCAACATAATTCATTGAATTTTCAAGATCGTGGCTGTTTTTCGTCTCGATTGAGTTTTTGGAGAGACGATCGTTTTATTGTCCGGCACAAATATTGAAAAACCGAATTTCGTTGCATTTCAACGATGCAGACTTGACATGAAATTAAAAATTGACCGCGTAACCTACTGGTCGCGTTAAATGTTTCAGAGCAACCAGAAACACGAGTGAGAACATAAACCTCGATGGATTTTAATTCACCAGTAAGTCGCTAGGAATGGCGTTAATGATTTTAGTGAATCGAATCGTTGGAATGGCAATTTGAGTTGAAAATCAAATGGAAGATCGATAAAGTGCAATTTGAAAGAGTCGTTAACAGCTTTTACGTTGATATCGATTCCCAAAAAGAAAAAAAAACAAACAAAATGGCTAACGAACGAGATCGAGAGGCCGGAGGAAAATTTGTTGAGAATTTAACAACCCGCGATCAATCTCTTGAATGCGACAGTATTCAGGTATTGAAAGCATTGAAGCAAACGCCGATAGTACGATTGATTGATAATAATACTGTTATCGGAACGGCATAAATGGCATAAATGGATATTTTCTCATTACGCAAAGGCAATAATGGAAAGAGCTTAATCGATGTTATTTAATTACGCTCAAACGACGTGAGTAAATCGACCAAATGCGGGCACGTCGTGAAAATACTCTTATTGCCACACCGTGGACAATTAAATATCCGACCGATAGTTTATGCGCTCGCAATTGTTTAAAAATAACAAGAAAATTATAATTTCAATAAAATCTCTCGCTTTTTCGGCAAACGGAAAACAAAAAAAAAGTTGGTGGGAGAGAGAGACGAAGCGTGAGAAAAAAGAAATGAAATAAAAGATAAAGTCAACGAGTCTCTCGCGCGCGAAGACATAATTTAGACGAGAGCGTCGGGTTTGCTGTCTGCGGAAAAAAGGAGCGGGTAGCGACAGCATTAGTAGCTAAGTGGGACTCTACGTTATCCTATACCTCTCTGAAAATGATGCGAGACTCAGCGTTTATTTGCTGCTACTCGCTCTTCGCTCCAATCTCCATCTCCCTCGGTCGCTCTCCTCTTTCACAAAGAAGAATATTAAGTGTATGAGATATAAAGAATCGAGGGAGCGAAAGAACGAGAGAGAGAGAATTTTAAGTAAAGAGAGCCGAGAGATATTCATAGAGCCGAGTGTTTGTGTGCGAGCAACGAATAAGCGACTGCAAAAACGAGCGAAACAGCAAGAAAGAGAGATGCTTCGCGGACAGAGTCTTGTATTTCCAAAACGATCATTATCTCCGAGTATCTGCGCGGTGCGGCAAAAATCGCCCGCACACTGCCAACAAATATCCAGCAGATGAATTAAAAATGTACATGCGTGCATGTTTTATTGCCGCAACGTGAAAGCGAATCTTTCGACGTTTCCTATGGCAAACGCGGTCGTGCACTGAAAAGAAAATTTTGTTGAAAAAGATCGATATTTTGTTGGATACCAAACGTTTTTTCGAAAAATCACGAAAATTTTGTCATTTCAGCAACAAAAAATTCTGGAAAGTCTTTTCGGAAAGTCAGATTTTTTGACATTCCAATCATCAATTTTGCTGACAGTTCCGTTACGATGAAAAATATTGTCGAAATAACGAAAATTTTGAAATTATCCCAAAATATCGACGTTTTTTGACAAAATTCAATTTTTAGTGTGTACGCGCGCTTTTAGCGCTCAGAATTTAATACGATTTTGTACGGTAGTGGCGATTAGAAAAAGATCCAGCCAAATTTTCGAGAGGCTGCACAGAGAACCAGAAAAAAAATATTCGGATTGGTAGTTTCCTGCATTTAACATTGAATTTTATGATAAATCTCAGTTTTCACTGTATTTTGCAACGAATTTTTATCAATTCTCAGGAGAAATCACAGTTTTCATTGTAAAACACAATAAAATGTATAAAATCAATGTTAAATTCATGAAATTACCAATGCGAACATCTTTTTTCAGGTTCTCCGTAGTCTCTTGAAAATTTGACTGCATTTTTCATCATAATCTACTGCTGTGCCAAATTTAATCAAATTCTGAACGGTAATTCTAAAATCGACGAGAGCCCAAATGTCGAAAGCAGGAAAAAAGGCTCGATCGCTTTTTGTACAGCCGTCCACGACGTTTCCATCAAATTCTTTTGTCGCGTAACGAAAAATGTTTCCTTTCATCGATGATTTTTTCAATTTCAAAAATCATTCAAATTTTTCGAGCCGATAAACTTTTGAGTCGGAAAAATCGATCGTTTTAATGCCATAATTACATTCTGCATTTAAATTAAATGAGTTTCGCCACAGAAAAAGAGAATTTCGTTGCATTTCAACGATGTAAACTTCAACGTCATCAAAGGGGTCGTATTATAGTTACGGACACTTTAGTTACTCGTGAGACGAAGCATCGCGTTCGTGTTGAACGGCCGCGATCATCGTAGGGTTATACGTTTCAATACAGGTTTCTGTGGCGCTTGACGCGAGAGCAACTAATTGCACGTTGCGCTGCGATGTATTCAAGATTTCATCTGAAAGATTATGAAATCTCGGAGCAGAGGGCTCTGCGTACTTTTTATGGAAAACGCTTTGATTTATAACGATTCTAATTCCGATCGACGCACCACGCGGGCGCGTTTTACATGCGTTCGAAAGCCTCAGTTTTGTAAAGAGAGAAAAAAAAGCGTTTCGTTGCAATTCCCGAGCCGATAATGAGCGACGGGACAAAAATGACCGGACGGTAATTTAAGCGGTTAATTAAAAATTTGAGTTACGATGAAAACGTCACAATAACGTAGAAAGCCCGCATGAGGCTGTGCAGCAAAAAAAAAGGACAAAACGGAATTCCACGAAGAGCGCGCGGCGGGTTATTAGGACAGGAAATATGACAATTAACGAGTGCCCGGTTTGGTGATTATTCATGAACGCGAAGCCTGATGAAAATCTCTAAAATGCAGCAGGTGCAACGACAACATTTATTTTTCGACAGCAAAGCCTCGACAAAATGTCTCGATGGAAAGCGACAAAGGTGGCCGAGGCGGTAGAAAAATAAGCGAGTATGCGAAAGGAGAGAGAGAGAGAGAGAGAAAAATGGAGTTTGGGGCATTATCATAATCAGGAGGAACGCGTGGACAGAAAAGACGTTCTCAAGGATATCGAATGTCGACGCGGTTCAAGCTTAAACCTGAAGAAATCAAAAGAGACGCAAAAAGTCCATTTTCGGATGGGAAGAAAGGAGGCGCGGGGGGATAAAAAGAAAAATGAGAGAGAGCAACAAGTAGAGGATCGAAGAAATACGCCGAGAGAGCCTCTGGCAGTGACATTTTCGTTAATGCCTCGGTCCGTTCAATTAATTAAAGCCAAAATGGTGGAAAAGATTTTTAAACCATATCTCACCCTCGCACACATATAGATCCAAGCGTGTTTTACTTATCAGGCAGGTCGAGTGGGATCGAGACTGTTGGCACACATGGTCAAACACATGCACGTATACAAGACAACCGGTTCACCATTTTATCTCCAGCGTGGATTCCGCTCGTGTTGTGTTATAGAAGACAGAGATAGGCCAAGTTTAAGACTCGCGGGTGCGAGTGTGAAGCTCGTTCTCTCTCTCTCATTTTCTCTCATTCCTTTCCTTTTCTTTCTCGGCATTACACACTTTGGCCGAGAAGGAAACGAGGGGCAACTCGCGAGTCCGCTCGTAAAGCAGATAAAGTCGCCGCCTACCAAAGGATCGACCGAAACCGGCAGCAAGCAACAGCAGCCCAGCAGCAGCTAAAGCAGCAGCTGTCCGTGAGTCCCGTACGAAACGGCAAAGCACCACCAACAGTCCCGACGATATTAGCTATGGCGCCGAAAAGTAGTGGGGCAGCCAAGTATAAATTTTAACCTTAAGATTAGATCGCGGCTCGCTCTTTATTCTCAAACCTCTTTTTCTCTCCCTCCCTCTCGCCCTCCTTCTATCCGAATCCCTAACCAATCTACGCCGCCATTCCTATCTCTCCAATTTCCGACCTCTCCAGAAATTGGGAAAGCCGTTAAAACAAGCCATTTTTTTCTCACCACTTTTTGCAAAGCCCGAGTCTCATTTTTTCTTCGGAAATTTCTATCCAGGCACGAGGAAGCCAAAAAATTGCCATCAACCACATTTTTCTGTCAAGGATTCGATCGATTGCAGCAACAATCGAAAAAAACGATTGCAACGTTTTTCCTTCCCGTAGAAATTCAGACGGGAACTGCAGTCCTATTTCGAAAAATTCATATCTCCGGTAAAATTTGACAAAAAACGCTCAACTTGGGCTCATTCTTTTCGTTTTTTAATGCAGAATCACGGGAGCCTGGGAAAATTTGGCTCAAAGTCAAAATTTACTCACAAATTCTGTAAAACGATAAAAAAACCGAATTTGTCTGCTCCGACATTTTTCTTTGATTTTCTCCAATCAAAAGAACAAACATTTGATTGAGCAAATGGGGGGTAAATTGTAAAAACATTAAGGGACAGTATACGACGAGACGTTTTCTCGTCGCGGTTTTCATCAACGTTGTCTCGTAATTTTGGATTTGAAGGAGATATCTTTTGGTGGGATGCTGCTGACGAAAGAGCCAAAGGTTTACGATCCATGAAGAGCTTGACGTTTTCAGTATAGGGAATTAAATTATGTATGCGGTTTATGGTTTTTCAGGTGCAGAGAGCTCGAGGTAGTGAACCCGGCGAGAGAAGCCTCGGAGCGAGTGCAAAAGATAGAAGGCTCGACGATTTTATTATGCGAACAACTTTAGTACGGAGAGCTGAGCTTCGAGTTGATTTAAATTTCCGAAAAATCGAGGACAGAGACCGCCCGGAGTGCGAGCATGTACGCCATATTTGGTACGCGACATACACGCTTTTCCCTGCTCAATCGCGTATATATTGAGACTCGTCCGCGACACCGCGTGAAATTTTATTTAACCGAAAAAATACTCGTCAAGTTTCTTAAACTCGGACGGGAATCCGTAAAAGCATCAAATAACTTGAATCGCGATCTCGCGAGATATTTTTTCGCGTTCACCATATTCGGGCGTATATTTGGTTGCGGTTGTCAAGCACATTGGGCCATTTTCGGGAGCAATTACATATTTCCGCGAACTAATTATCGAGTTAAATTGAGAGGGATCCCGTTGAAAAGCTGTTCGCAGCCCGAAAAGCTACTGGCGACGACAAAAACACCTCATCGATTCTTTTTTAACAAGATTCTCGAAATAATTTATATTACGTGATGAAAATACTTAGACTTTTCAAGTGCCTGCGTTTATACGAAACCCATCAAAATCAACATGTCAATTTTTTTAACCGACAATGACAAATGCCCTCAATTAAAAAACTTGATTGCAGCATCGCAACGAGATCTTATCCGATCGTGACGGTTCACACATGATGCTGGAGTTTGCAACGTTGGAATACAACGAAAAATATCTGATTTTATTAATAATTTGTTCAGGTTTTAATATCATCCAAATTTATCAAGCCAACATGCTTTTTGGGGATTGAAATCGATCATTTTATCATCCTAATTAAATTCTGCACTTGAACTATTACTTTTGCTAAAGATAAAAAAAAGAATTTCGTTGCATTACAACGATGCAAACTGCAGAGTCATCATTGGTGAATAAAAACTTGATATTTTGCTGCGTCCTGTAAAAATTATGGGAAATTCATGAAGAATAGAAAATGCTACAACTCTTCAGCACCGCCAACGGAGAAAATTTATGACTCTGAACTTTACAACGTTGAGATTTAACGAAAAACATTTTTTCGATTGATTATTCGTTGAATTTTGACAATCGTGACAATTTTTCGAGTCGATTGGCCGGACCAAATATTCAATAATAATTATTGGCTCTGCTGTAGAAATAACAGAATTTCATTGCATTTCAACGATGGAAACTTCAAAATTGTTAGTTTTAGTGTCAAGAATGTTCACGAAAAATGATTAAAGAATCCTAAATGAAGTGATTTCGTGACTTTAATACGATAAGGCAAGATTTCGTAATTGAAATGGTCGCGAAATCTGTATAAGAGAAACGAAAGTAATGAAAAAAGGGAAAAAAATTGGGCAAAACGATATGGAGGAAAATAATTGATTTTCTATATGAAAACATGCACCTCCGGGTCGCAATGCGCTCGTCCGGTGGAGAGTCTACGAGAATAAAGCGAGGCACGTTGCCCGCGTAACGCAAATTGCCTGGACGTATATATAGTACGAAGAAAACAAGATGAACGTGAAATCGAGCGCGTAATAACTCGCTCGCGACGCCATCGTCGTTCTCGACCTGGTCAAACGATTACGTTTTTCTCTCCTCCCTCGCGCGCGCGGTTCATGCAGCCTCATATAAATAAATGTACGCGAAGCTTTAACCCTGGTGCGCCTACACCAAAGCCGCCCCGCGCGCAAAGTGGAGACTTTATTATCGTAAATGCAAAATCAATCGATCGCGAACCAACGAAAAAAAAAAAATATGAAAAAAACCGGCAGAAGTTGGCGAATAATGTATGAGGCGAATATGAAAGCCCGAACGTGACGGAATAAAACGGAATTCAATGAAAAAATAAAATGTTAACTTTCCAGGTAATAAATTTGAGCAATCAGAGGATAAAAAACGATAATAATACAAAAAATAAAAAGCTCTGGCAGCGGCAACAATTTCTTTTAAGTGTTAAAAAAAATGCAGCTTTTTTCTTTTCATTGCTTATACAATTTCTCGTACACGGAGAACGAGAGGAAAAAAAATATCGTGTTGAACGCCTGAAAGACCGCAAAAAATACGGGACCAATTTAAAAGGCGTCTGCTGCGGCGCATCGCGCGAGCAGGGGTAATAATGCAATTATGCATCTCTCCCGGTAATGCATATCTTCGTGGACACTCGGGGTGCGCGGGATCTCATTAGCAGGCAATATTTTAATGGCAAATTGGGCCTCTCTCGACGTCCACCTCATATACATTTATATTTTTATATATCGATGCGTGCCGGTGCATATAGTTGATGAAAATTTCGATGAGCCGGTAAATTTGGCTCTCGAGGCATTTATACAGCTGCGTTCACCAAAACGCACTGGAAATTTCGTGCCGGAAAAAATGCAGCCTCGTCGGAAAGTCAATTTTATTTTTTTTGAGGACGGAATCGCGTTCAAAAAATTTTTAAATTCCAACAATTTTTTTTCAATACTTCGTAATTATGAAATTCATCAATACTTTGTTTATTTTCTCTCGCTCCGGGCGTTTCCACCGCGCGGACGGGCAAACGAGCAAAAGGTACGAACAGGAAACGAATAAAGAATAAAAAAAAAAGAAAAAAGGCGACTGATGGTACGAAGCCACGAGAGCAGCACTCAATTCACATAATGGAATGACTTGATCGTTGCTCACTCACACAGCGTCAAGGAGACTCATCTACATAACTGCAGCAAAGGGTTTGCATCAAGTTAGACGCGCAACGCGTAAACGGGCCTCGTAGCTCACTTACTCCATCAGCTACGGGCTGCTCCAGATTTAATCGACCATTATGGAAAACGAAACTTCGCTAATTTGGCAGATTCTCAAAATTTTATTTCTAAACTCGAAAAAATCTACTCAAAATCTGCTCCAAAGTTGAATTTTGACTCAATTTTTACTGAATTTTTGGAAAAACTAAAAAAATTTCTCAACATTGTCATGATTGGAAAGCCTGTCCGCGTTGCAAATGGATTTTTGGCGCGAGAAGGTAAAAAAATTCAATAATTATAGTCATCAGAGTGCAAGCGCGCGTTGATTGTCGTTGTTTCGACATTAAATGTCCCGTATGTGTGTGCGGAATGATGTCTTGCCTGGCTGCTGCTGATGGTCAGCGCAGGGAATATAAAGCTTCGTGTGTATGGGCGTTGACGAAGGATTCGCGAAGCGAGAAAGCGAAAGATGATCGAAGTATAATCGCGTGTAGTGTTTTTTTATTTAGCCCATATCTCAGTCTTTTATTTTAAGGCCCGGAGGTGATTGCGCAAATATGCCGTGTGAGGGACGATCGATCGCGATGAGGAGAGAACGATAGATCGTTGCTTGTGGACACAGAGAGTCGAAAAGGCATCGCTCGGACGATAAAGCAATAATATTCGTATATATTTATGGCTCGTACGCGGGACTGGTGATTGAGAGAAAGAGTGAGAAGCCCGAAACGTTTTTTTTTTTTTTGTCGAGAATATAATGAAGCCCGATCCGATAAATTGGCCATCGAATACAACTCCATTTTTGTTTTTTTGCCCAGGGCAATAACCACAAGCCACCACGGCAACGCGATAAATTAGTAATCGCGAAAGAAGCGATATTCGCGTCTTCAACTGCCCAAGGCGAATTACACCTCGCCAAAATAAATCAATTCTTTATAAACCGATTTCTCCCGATCGTGAGAAATGTCTCCCTGCAATTTTCCACCGGAGATATAAATAACAGGCTAAAACTCAATCACTCGCGAGTCCCCAAAGGGCAACTCGAAGACTTTGAGAGTTAAAATTCCGTCCGGAGACTCGAAATTGAGTGAGAGACGAAAAAAGAGTTTTTCCCTGCGCGCGACTAAAAAGCGGCACAAGAATAAATCGAGTCGAAGAAAAAAGTGATGGAGAAAAACGAATTGGCTGCACGAGGTTTTGTATACGAGTGAGGAAAAAAAAAGAATTTCAGAGGGAAAGGAGGAGGAGTAAAATAATAATAGAGTCTGTTGTTCGCTTCGAGGAGAAGAAGAACAAGACAAAGAGGAGTCACAATCAGAGGGAGGTTCTTCATTCCCCTCGCTCTCTCTCTTATGCATTACCTTGGCGTTGGCATCGTGTGCGTTGCTCGCAAAGCTTTAGGGTCTAAAAAAAAGAGAGAGAGAGAGAAAAAAGGTACGAGAGTGGCGATGGCGGACGAGGCAACGATCTAACCCGTCTTAACTACATAACTACATCTTTCTTCAACGTTTTCTGGCCTCCTCCTTCGCAGGACCAATCTCTCTTTCTCTCCTCCCTATACGCGCGGCGCCCTTCGTGATCGTTCGGGCTCTCTCATTCTAAAATCCTTCTCTCTCGCTCTGCCTTAAATTTCAATCCTCAACACTCTTCTCATCTTCTTGCCTCTCTCTCAGCCCCGCGTTCTGCTTGCATCTCGGTGGAACTTGTTCTTTTTAGTTTCTTCGCAATGCTGGGCGCCCTTCTCTTATTTTTCAAGTCTTGGTCCGCGATGCCTCTTGCCATTTTCTTCCTCCTCGTATTCTCGTAATCTCTATATATCTCATTCCGCGTTTCGCTCTCTCTCTCGTTCGGCCGCAGAGAGTCCTTTACAAGACCGGGGCGCAAAGCAGAAGCCCCCGAGAGCGCTCTCGCTCACTCTCTCTTTCCTCTCGCAATCTTGGCGTGTTTTTTCTGCGTGTATGTTTATATACATGAACGTGAGATCGAGGCGTTCGCCGCGCGCGGTTTTCGAGCTGGAAGACGGTACGAGAGAAACGCAAGCGCGCGCCGCTTTTTTCGTATAAAAAAGGCGGCCCTAAAAAGAACTTCATATTTTTTTATGCTCTGACAGCAACTTGGGTGGTCCAAAATGGCCGCCAATGATATAATATAGTGCTCTCACGGCCACCAAACGACTCGGACCCGTTGTGGCCTCTCTCTTTCTCGCCTACACCACCCGCCAGAATATCCCATCCCGGACCGCGTGCGTCCATGTATTTGTCTCTCTGTATATTTACAACCCTTTTCACATTACTCGTAAAACCGTATACGTATAAATTCATATAGAAATACACACGAGCAAACAATCAGAGACTCGTGCATGTCATTTTCATAAACGAGCTCGCCATATTACGTGTATAAATATAAAAAATACATGCGCATACGTATTAGTCCATGAACATGTCAAATCTCCATATGTATGGGTACCGAGTACAAGTACGAGAAACCCCATAAGCCCCTCCCTCTAAGACGATCGTTCCCATAAAGCAATTGAGGCTCGTTGTCACTTTTTTTTTTGTTGCCAACTTGTGCTCTGGCTCCATGACTTTTGCATCGTTGGAATGCAACGAAAAGCATTTCGGCTCCAGAAATTTGGATGACATTGAAAATTGAACGAATTTTCATTAAAATACAATATTTTTCGATGCATTCCAACGTTGCAAACTTCAGCATCATTCTCGCTCCCTTCGGAGTAGGAAAATCGCGCTGGGATCGTGTCTGGATGGACCGATGTACAGTGCATCGAGATTTTGCACATCTCATCCGCACTGGTTTTTCGCGAGTCTCTCGTTTATTTGTAACGCATGCGTGCAGGTAAGAAATTCTTTTGATAATAATATGCGAACGAGTTTCGTAATGATTATTTATTGCCGGGGGCACGCAAGTGTCACTGGCACTTGGATTTCTCATTCCTTTTCACCAGTCGCGCGCTTGAGAATCGGTAACAAAAATATGTCGGACGGACCGAATTCTCGAGATCGTTAAAACGCTCTTTTGGCTTGTCATATCTTTTCGCTGCGTTTTCCTGTGTCGACATAAATTACATCCGAGATTCGTGATTGAGATTAATATTTCGCGGATTTTATCAATTCGTAAATCAAGCCATTGAAAATGTGTCGACGCGCATTTGTGCCGATTCCTCGTGCTCACATTCCAAAATAAATCGATTTTTTTTATCAACTTTGGCGAAAAATCTTTCCCACGATTTTCTAGGCCTCGCGAGATGCGTGAAATTTCCATTTCTAGACGGAAACTTTTGAAATTTGACAAAACGGAGCAATTTTTTCAACGTGAGTGAAAATTTTCAAGCCCAGGTCAAAGCAGAGGGTGTCGCAAAAATCGTGACGGTGAAAAATTGGCAAAACGAGATTCCGAGTCAACAAATTCGTTCAAGCATTTTTTCCATAGACGTTGTTAATGAGAAATAACTTAATTAGTGCGAACCAATCAATTGCGGGATAAAAATACGCGAGGAGTGGGAGAAGCCCATGCCGCCCCTCCAGCGGGAGCGAATAAACTCGAGAGATATCGCGCTGCGCTAAGCACGCCCACTCGCGGCTTGACCGCGCGGCGAGCTGGATTAGTGACGCGAGAATGGATTAATATCTCAGCAGGCTCGATGCATCAGTGAAAAATATCGATAGAGACTTTTTCCTCGAGAATTCCATCCCTCACGGTCGACGAAAACGAACGAAACGATTTTTCGTTTTCTCTGATCAATTTCCCGATCTCAAAATCTCTTTCGATACCTCGCGTCATAAAAAATCGTAATCACTGAAAGGCACGTGTAATTTTTTAATTCTGGACGCATAATAAATTCACATAAGAATATTGGAGTGAAAAAAACTAACAAAATACGATTTTGAAGTTCCCATGGTTGCAAAATGCAACCAAAACCGATAATTTCCACTCAGAGTTTTCATACAGTCGTAATTTCCATTAAAAAATTGATTTCGCGCCAAAAATCTGAATCGACTGCATTAATTATCGAAATATTTAATTTAAAAAATACATTTTTCCCTTAAAACGCATTTTCGACTAATTTTTCGACTCCACGCAAAATTGTCCCAGGCTCACGTGACCGTGCATTGAAAAACGAAAAGAATGAGCCCAAGTTGAATCCTTTTCGTTGAATTTTACCGGAGATATGAATTTTTCAAAACTTGATTGAAAATTTTTCTAGACTCGAACGTAAAATTCTTGAATCTGGGGTCAAAAACGACCCCATCGTGATCCTGCATTAAAAAACGAAAAGATTGAGCCCAAGTTGAACTTTTGTCCTTCAATTTTACCGGAGATGTGAATTTTTCAAAATTGCGGTCATTTATGGTGACCGGAACGGGCACAAAATAAGGTTAACAATGGAGGGTGCTTAGCTTTAGGAAATAACGTAATTGAGAAGCGTCAGTGCGCGTGCTCGACGACGACGAGCATTACGAAGCGATATATTTACGTACAAATACATATTTTATGTATAAAGCGCACGTGTGTGCACTTTCTCCGCACAAGTGTATCTGTATCGTTAGCAAGTTACAGTCGGAACGTATTAATCCAGGATCAGTTACAGAAAACACACACACGCCGGATATTCTTCGGGCAAACTGCACTGCCGACTATCCGTGGCAAAAGTGTTTGCTATGACGTCACTAATAAGTAGAGAAAAAGCAAATGAGCGTGTTAAAAGGACTCAGCGGCTTAGCGCACTCGATCGACGTTTATTTATTCATCGTAATGCGTTTATAATCATTTTTTTCATCATTTCGTACTCGTGCGACCATTTACTTTTGCGTTTATCGTACCAACGCACACTCCGTCGTACGACGAATGCACAAACGGCCAGAAAATCCTCTTAGAGATCATTTTGATCGAGACAACAATAACAAATGTAAACGATCAGAAAAAAATGAGAAAATGTTGAAAAAATGAGAATTTTTCGGAATTTTTTCTCGTTGGTGTAAAATCAAGATTTTTCATTTTTCTGAAAATGTTTTTTCGACAATTTATCGGACTCGCGTTTGCAGTTTTTTTGAGTTCAATAAAAAAATTTCGGGAACCGCGACGAGTATTTTAAGAATCTGGAAAAAATCTCCGAGAAATTTTGAGATTTTTGGGATAACGCACGCGGTAACGAGACAGCGATCGACGTTTGGTAATTTAAGCGCAAGACTCACGCGAGAAAGTGGCTTTGACAATGGGATTTTAAAATGTTTAATTTTGAATAGAAGAAAAGAATATTTTAGTGAAATTTTTGGGAGAAAACTCGTCCATCATTTGAACGCACGGGGAGAACAAAGAAAGGATTCCAACTGGTTCGTAACGAATTGAGTTTGGCAAACGTCGGGTGTGTACGAATATTTTTCGCACTTTTGTGGTTTGGTGCGGTCAAGAGAGCGTTCGTTACGAATGGAAAGAATGAGTTGCTCTTTATTTTCACACAAAAGCCTCGTATTTATAAGGGATATGACGTTTATTTGGTCCATCCGTACTCGAGTACGTCGAGGACTGAAATGCATAGGGAGTCACGACCGCAGCACAGGTACAAAAGTATCGAAGGGATAATAGATGTGTCTAATTATACGGGGGAGCAATTTTGGGTGAAAGCGCGGCTGGGTCGCTCGTTTTTCTCGCTTGAAAGCCGAAAACTGCCTAGAAAGCCGCAACAATGCCACGAGATCTCAAATATTGTGACGTCGAGCGCATTAGTCTCGGTGAATTTAGTACCGTAAGGAAATTCTTCCCAAGGAAAAGCATAACGAAACGGACTCTACTTTGGGCTTTACGTTTGAGGCTTCCAAAAATTGACTGGCCAGCAGCAAAACTCGAATAATTATACACCTCGAACCTGCGCAGTTCTTTGGATGGAAATAAAGAGAGAAAAAAATCGTCGAGTTTTCGAGAGAAAATTTCGTCTCTACGAATGAATATTTTTACTTTATTTTCAGCCGATTCGTTCGAGCTCCGAATTCCGAATGGCCACGCCATAAGGAAATTAGGGGACAAAGAATTTTGTGAGAAACTCCGGAAAAACAAAGATTCAAACGACCCGATTACTGGCGCTGCGTCGATCCATCGTTAGCGATGAAAATTCAATGGCAACGTTTTTCCCTTGACAAATTTGCATTTTAATCGTTTTATCGGATTCTCGCGGCGTGGCCCGAGGATTTCGAGTCTTAAATAACGTGGTTCGGAGTTTCTTCTCACGCAGGCAAACGCGATTAATTTCGGAGCGTAAACTTATCGCGCGAGAATACAAATTGATTGCTCGTTCAAATGACGTCGAGCCCCGAGACTTGGATCGAATGAAATTTTCGTAGCGACGGAATTTCTATAGGAATTTTTTTTTTTTTTAATCGAATGAAACGAAAAAATTTCTTTCTTTTGAATGGGCCGAGTGCGAGCTCGACGGAGCCAACGAATCTCGAATAATTTCCAAAATAATTCTATAAAAAACTTTAAGAAATATAAATTTTTGTATTTTTTAAAAAATACGTGGAAAAACGCGAAAGGGTTTGGAAAGGGAACGAGCGTGGAATAAGCGTCGGAAAGCGTTTCGCGGTTGGTCGATCCGCAGAGCTACCATTTGCAGCAGTTTTGTTAATTTCCTTTGAGGGCGATTTTCGTTTCCGCTTTTTACGATCGCGTTTGTTGGCCATTTTCTGTCTATAGAGGGGCAAACGTGTCTATATACGAAGCGAAAACAAGAAAAATAACGAAAGCCGCGCGATTATATATTTAGTGAGCGTATGAAATCTGCAGCCAACAAAAATTTCTCTCTGGGGTAATAAAAGTCCCGATTCGGGCAATTTCGATCAGCGAGCAACTTCTCCGGACGCACCGGAAAGCCGAAAAACCACAAACTACAAATTATTGTCAAATTTTTCACTTTAAAAATAAATAAAAATGGAGATTCAACAAAAAAATCAAACTGGACCGAACGAGCAAAGGTGGAGCGATCCCGGACGCGTTTTCAAAGATGGCCGTCAAAGGCCTACGCCTACTAAGACCAGAAATTCCGTCGATCGGTTCCAGCCACAATTTGTACTTTTTTTTTTCTTTCTATTCCGCTGCTCATTCTCATCAACGCGGTTCCGCGTGACATATTAATTTATGAAGCCCGAAATTTAGGCAACGTCCCGGAAACCCCGAGGCAATTGCAAGCCTGTGAACGCCAACTGGCGACTGTTCGTTAAATCGAGGCCTGGCGATATTAAAATATTCCATGCAAAGCCCTGAAAAGCCGATCGCGGGCGGGTCAAGCGTCAATGAAACTTGGACATTGCCAAATTCGACGTCAATTCAAACGCATTTTCGGTACAAAATTAAATTAGAAACACTGTTCAGAATTTAATAAAATTGTTGTTATGATTATTGTTGTTATTATTGTAATCACAACTCGCCTCATAAATTTTATAATACAAACGAGCCAAAGTTTCCTCCTCAATTACACTTTCCATCATAACCGAACGACGATCTTTCAACTAGTACGCAGTGCCTCCAAAAAAAAGGTGCCGAAAATAAGTAAATTGTGAAATTGTAAAGAAAAATAGTATCGTTGGCTTTTTTCTCTCCAAGAGCCATTGCATTTTGTTGAAATGTTAAAATGCTTCATCATTTCGTGAATATTTGTTGGCAAATGAACAAATCAAGATATATTCGATTTGAATAACGCGTTTTTATTTTTTCCTGTGAATCCGTACGAGACAATTCGAAATAATCGTTTTCGAAAACGTTCTTTGTCAAGTCGATTGAAAATTTACAACTCTCTGTAGTTTTAGTATTTGAGGCAAGCAGACTGTCGATTTAGAATTTCATTCATTTTGGTACAGCAGTAGATTATGACGAGAAAAAAATGCAGTCGAATCTTCAAGAGGCTACAGAGAACCAGAAAAAAAATATTCGCATTGGTAATTTCATGAATTTGACATTGATTTTATACATTTTATTGCATTTTGCAATGAAAACTGTGATTTCTCCTGAGAATTGATAAGAGTTCGTTGCAAAATACAATGAAAACTGAGATTTATCATAAAACTCAATGTTAAATGCAGAGACTACCAATAAAAATATTTTTTTTCTGGTTCTCTGTATCTTTTTCTCATCACGATCTAAAACTGTACCAAATTTTATTAAATTCCGACCCGAGTATTTCTCTAATCCGATGCATTAATCCGCATGCACTTGGCGCCTAAGAAACGATTTTTCTCACACGCAGTAATACGAGAAAGACGTTGAGACCCAACGAAATTAGCGAGAACGAGGGAAAGAAGAGCTTAGACGTCTGATTATTCACGTCGGGCAAACATTTCTACGGAATATAATATTCCGAGGTGTAAAGTTGAAGCCTCGAGCAACTTTCCGCTACATCGTTTCCTGTAGCGTGTACACGCCATCCTCATCAGTCCAGGTTAATACTTCCAAAGGCGCGAGCGAAGGAAAAAGATAATGCAAAGCCAAGAAAAAATGAGAATAACGCGAGAGAACGAAAGTGCGAGAGATAAGAGATCGTTTTCGATAAAAATCGAATCAAAAAAGTGAGAGGAAGCTGGAAAATGGGGAAAGAAGAGAGAGAAAAGAAAGGAAGAGATATCGATGGAAAAATATCGAGATTTAAGCAAACGAGGCGACGAAGCAGAAGAAGCAAAAAAAAAAAAAGAAAACGCGATTCCTTATGTATCTTGTTTCCCGCGAGAGTAAAGAGGCAACGCCGCGCGCGATACGTTTCTCGGTATAATTTTGTCATTACCCCCACCGCACTCAAGCTTTTATAGACACATAAGTCGGTGTGTATGAGTTTGAGGATATGAATTTGTAAGGAAGGCGGCAAGAGGAACGATTTTGGCCTCTGGTTGCTCTCGGGATCTTTATAAACGTCGATTCGCGCGCGCAGTCAATGTGCGCGCGGCACTATAACTTGAGGACGAGGATGGATATTGATGAGAAAGAAGAGTGTGAGTAATCCATAATGATTTCGATCATGATCCTTCCTCTCGTTATTATATACTCGTTCCAACACGAGCGACGCGCGAGAAAATATATTCCTCCCTTTTTTTTCCTTTTCATCTCCTTTTTTTTTATCTCTCTTCATTTTTATTGCAATCGCGCGTTCGGTAAACGGAGGGCAGACTTTTTGCTCCACATGTATTCATTTCAATGCACCGGCCAACGAAAGAGCGAGAGGGATTTTGCGTTTTCTGCCTGCCACACATGCCACGATGCATCAATTTCCCTAATTCAACTTTTCTCATCTCATTTAGGGATTTTTTTTTTGAAAAATTCGAATCTCCGGTAAAAATTAACGAAAAGAGTTCGCGTTGGGCTCATTCTTTTTGTTTTTTGGTGCAGGATCGCCTGAGTCCGAGGCAATTTTGATTGAGTCGAAAAATTCATGAAAAATGCGGTAAAACTTTTTTTTCTCATTCTCCCTGCATTGGTAATTTTTGACGAGCTTTTATCAGAGTTGTCGAATTTTCGTCCATTCATACGTCACGGCGCTTGGCTCAATTACGAGAGAAGGACAAAAAACGTGATGCGAAACTCTCGTGACATTTCGTGTAAATAAATGATGGTCGGGACGTTAATCGCGCGACGGAATAGAGACTTTCGTTACGGGGCAATTGACGATGCGTGACAGAACGTGCGAGAACAATTTTTCAAGGGTCTCTATGAATGAGCCATCTCGCCCAACGCTCTTGTCATCGCATTCAATTTTTTTTTTTTTTACTTTCGTACGTAAAAAACGTTTCAACCGGGGAAAAAAATTGGAAAATATAAAATCGTTATTTTCATTTTGCAACAATATCAAGATCGAAATTCCATGGAATCGGAAAAGTTGTAAAAAAATTCAAAAATTGTGGCGTATTTTTCAATTTTTTTCAATTTTCGCTAATCGCCGGAATTTTTCGTTCACGCCTTGTGCGATTGTCATGGCCGCGCGTCTTTGGATGCAGCTTGAACAACGTTTTGTTGATGTTGACGCGATGGTGGTCGGGGCCGCGCGCGCCCGAGTGTATTTCTCTTGCTTTTTTCTGGTTCGCGAGGGACACGCGCGCTCATATATTCGTCGATCGATCATTCGGGCTCCGCGCGCGCTTCATTCGTTTGTCAACGTGTCTATTATTTATCCGACCTGTGTGCTCGCCGATTATCTGGCCGGCGACAAAGACCCAAAGAATCGAACGTAACGAAGATAAAAAGAGAGAAAATAAAAATAAGTGCGGGCTCGTGTAAACGACGATCGACACGTGAAAACGAACCAAAGAATTACAACGTTTTTTAATAAATTGGATGTAACGACGAGACGTTGGTTCTCGATAAAGTTTCCACAATCGCAACGCAATAATTTATGGCCCACAAAAATAGGAAAATTTTTTCAATGCTTCAGCAGCAGCAAGACTGAAAAGAATCAACGATTAACGTCACTCCTCGTCGCCCATTGTCACCGATTCGATCTTTCACAACATCGACGCACGATGTATAAATTATTTCGTCATTCATACAGTTACAGAACCTCCAAAACACGTGCGAGTGCACGCGAGTTCGATGGGATGAAGAAAAAAGTATTTTATCCCGATTATTTATAGGGATATTGATGGTATCGAATTTTAAGGTCGAAACTAGTCAAATTTTTCTCGAAAGAATGAATTTCGAACGAAATTGATGACGCGCTCGTCAAATATGTACGGAGAAAAATTAATCAATCAATATTTCACGTTTATTATTACGAAATCGAGACTAATTCGAAACCACCGAACTCGAGTTTTCGTTTTCGTTCACGAAGGAAAGAGCGTGATAAAAAGAATCTCGTGATTTCGAACGAGGAGACAAACACGTAGAGCAATATGGCGTCGCTAATGGAGCGAGAAATAAAAAGAAAATGGTTCGGCAAGTGCGAACAATCGGACGTTTCCAAAGCAGCGGCAACTTTTCCCCCCCTAGAAATTCTCGACGAAAGAATGAAATTTCCCCCGCCTCTGCGGGTTTTGATCCACGCGAGTGTTGCCACAGTTTTTTTCTCGTGGCACACCACGTTTTTATTACGTGACGATCCCCGAGCCAAAAGCTTGTGCCAGGGCCAGGCAATAAACGAGAAAGAGCCGCGTGTCCCCGCTAAAGTACTCGACCACATGTCGCGATTTCTCGCACGCCTAGATATACGTAATCGTGACAAAAACGCAAAAGCTCCAGCATCAAAATGGCATGTGAGAAGGAAAAAGATGGAAAATATATCACAGACTCCCCCCACCTCCCAAAACCGCCATTTTCAACTCGTGTTCGACGTCGCGAGAACACTCGGACGCGCAATATAAGAAACCGAGACTTTTCTAACCTCTAACACACGAAAAAATCCATCCCACGACGCGGAGATAAAAGTGTGGAAACATCGCGCGCGACACGTGCCACAAACGAGCCCAAGTTTCACTGCTGCTTCAGCCCCAACTAAAGAACACACTTTTCTCAAGCATTTTGCACATTCCCAATATCGCCCACCGAGTCCAAGCCACAAAGCTTATCACCGCATATTGTCGTTCCATCCTTTTTTCTCATTCGCTAATGTTTCCGAGTCATGGCGCCGCGAAACGGACGTCAACGCTGTTTTTTCGATAAATATTCCGCGTTTAAAACGATTACTCGAATTATTTAGACACTTTCGACGTTCGTTTCGCTCCTAAACAGTCTGACGATTCACAAAACCTACAACGAGCTCTTTCGTAAATGTTTTCGATCGAAAAAACCACCACGTATCATCGTAAAAATATACGATGCCTTTTTTTATTGTCATTTAGGGGACAGATTTGAACTGGAGAAATAGGGAAGCTCGCGGTGGTAAAACGATCATCGAAAAACACCGCATGCATGCATGCATTGCCTGTCAACGACGAAGCCTGTTGCCGGCGCACCCCCAATAAAATAGCTAAATCCCCGGCGCTCCATAAAATGTGAGCCGCAACTTGGGTTTCTATAAAAATGACCCTAATTTTGAAAAATGCGAATCTCCGATAAAAATTAACGAAAAGAGTGCAACTTGGGCTCATTCTCTTCGTTTTTCAATGCAGGATCACAAAAATTGGCCAAAAATACGAGAAAACGAAAAAAGAAACGGGAGAACGAAGGAAAAAAAGGCGCGAAATTAAAAGTTGCTCGGGGTCGTTTTTGACCTTATAGATTTCTGTCCAAGAGTTGAGAAAAGAAAAAAATTGTATGCGAAAAAACATTCACGTTTTGGGCTGGAATTAAATTGATGTTTTTGATCGATGACTCTATTGAAAATGTTTTCTGCGGATTAATCGGCCTATTAGGAACGCCGAAAGCCGCAACCCTTGTTAAGCAGACCACACGGGTGTTCGTAATCGTATATTTGCGATTAATACGTCATCCATCCAGCAACTGAGCTTCGCCATGAGAATAAATTAATCAACGACATCGTTACTATCAGCGAGAGGATCGGCGGTGTCGCGAATATCGCGACGATCGATCAAAACGTTCACGTCTCTGTTTCGCATATCATATAAAATCCTGTATTATTATTTCTCTTCGCAACCACGCAAACGTTTTTCTATCGCGACGCGATCTGACTCGAACGATTTTTCGAAATTTTCAAGATTCAAGTTTTCAATTTTCAAGTTTTTCCCGATCTTTATCCGAAGATTCAACAAAATTCTACACGATATTTCTATCCGGCCGCGGCCATCTTTTTTCTTTCTTTTCGTCCGTCCATTTTTCTCTCCCGTTGCCACGGATGTCGCAGCGCCATCTATTATTCGAAACTCAAGCTGTTTTTTTTTCAAGTCGGTAAAGCAAATTCCGGTATTACTGTACGCTGAGAACAGTGATTCGTCGGTTGCCCTGTCGGTAAAAAAATCCACTACGGCGGTCGAACCCGCTCCCATTTGGCAAATGAACGCGCGATCGCGCGTTTCTGCTCAATTTTCATTTTCAACACTACAAATTCGCCTCCCGACCGTGACTTTTGCCATTTTTTTAAATTTGTAATGATCGTTTGTCGATAGTTTGAGATTATTGAATTAAATAAAACTTTTTTTTGATAATTTTCATTATCGAATAAACGAAACAGAAAAAAAGCGTCAAGTTAGCCGCCATTTTTAAAAATTTGGGGCAACTTGATTTTTTCTAGTGCCAATCCATTCAAATGCGTTTTGGTTATTTGGAACAAAGAATACACGACGCGAAACTTATAAATGCTTTTCTTGGAACATCGAGCGACTGAACGTTACGATGAAAAAGTTGTTGGGATGGAACAGTAGAAATGGAACAACATTTCGACATAACCAAACAAACTCAAATAAATTGTTGCGTTTTTACTCACTTTTGGATGCTCCGTTCCAATGATCCAGCATATATAGTCCAGCGTCGTACGTCGCAAATCCTCTCGAGCCTCGCCATTTTTGAACCGCGACCGCCGCCACACAATAATCACTCAATCATTACTTTTCACTTTGTTCTATTAGATTCGCGGAGATTTCACTTGAATATTAAAATCGACACTGCAATGTTTTAACGTTTCTACGTGCACGAAAAGCGCGCGGGAACTTGCACACGACAGAGTAGTTATTGCGTAATGTTAACGTATTTAGTTGAGGTTTTTATTCACTGATTTAAGGTAAATCTTCACTATGAATATTTACGATTTTATTTTTGTTTGATTAAAGAATATATTGAAAACACCCGGAACGAAGATTATTTTTAGTTCGCCGTTTTATTCACTGAAGATCGAGCAGAATTCTTCTCGTCATGAGCATTTTCCGTTCATCCAGCAGCTGCGCGTCGACGAGAGATAAAGTGAGGCATGGAGCTGGCCAACCGACGCACACGTGGCGCTCTACATGGGGGCCGGCGCCCAACTGATATTCTGATAAGCTCGGTCTCCCGTCCCTCCCGTCCGATCGCCCCTCTCTGCCGCGGCAACTAGACCGCCCCGCCGTCCGGCTTCTCCCCCCCCCCGGATCGGCCGCTCCCTTCGCGCTACAGCTACAAGCGATCGCGTCGAATACTCGAGACTGCCGAGAATGTAAACAAACCGAACGGAAACGCGTAGAACGCGATCAAAACAAACGACTAGCTTACACGAAATAATACTGCAGAATATTCGAGAAATATGCGTTGAAATATATTCAAAATAAACGCCAGCAAATCTCATTCCTTTTAAATTCCCTTTCCTCAGTCATTTGTCCATCAAAATTCTCCCTGATTTTTCGCAATTACGTAAATTTTACGTTACTATTTTTTTTTATTCTATTATTTATTTACTACCCGAGTTTTTCCCCCACGCGGGCTACACGATGTTTCTCAGCTCATCGCGTGTTTCTGTGGGCCCATTTTCGTCGGCTATAAACAACGCGATTCATTCAATATTTCATTCATTCGTTTTCTTCCGGTAAAATAACGTTAAATAAATATTATTTGTTTAAAACAAACAATTCCGAATCGATTCTCACTCAAAAAAATCCAATTACACCAATTTTTCAAAAGTGCAGGCGGCCAACTTGACCCTTTTTTTTGTTTCGTTTGTTCGATGATGAATATTGTCTAACAAAAGTTTTAATTAATCAAATAATCACCAACTATCGACAAACAATCATTACGGATTTTGAAAAATGGCAAAATTAATAGGGGGGCCGACTTTACATAATTGCATTAGCGCCGAGCATTTTACAGATCGAAAACATGTGTCGCGCGTGAAATTTGTCGAGGCCGAGTGCCGGCACAACAGTGGAAAAGAAGTGACGTGATAAAAACAACAACAATGACTAAAATAATCGAACTCCGACCTGACATAAGATCGGTTGAGAAAAACTTTGAGAAATATCAATATTCGTCAGATATTGTGACAGTGGATTTGGAGAAAACCTTGGAAAAAGGTAAGGAATAGAAATTTTCAACGTCGATCGTTACGCCTAACCTCCAAATTTATTAAATTCTCAAACGCACCGAATTTCGCGGCGATTTATATCAATTTTTCTCATAATTACGAAATATTTCGAAAAGTTTTCTCGACTCGACTAAAAATCGTCAAAACTACATTCGATTTTTAGACGTTTATCGACGAGAGCCGGGCAACGATCAAGATTCATGGCTCGAGGCTCGTATATTCGCGTTTCACAATCATTTGTTCAAAAATCCGTTCGACTCGTCGAGTTGGTTCGTCGACGTTAATCAGGATGTCTGGCGATTATCGAGAGATGGAAATCTCACTCGCCGACACAGTTTGGCCTCCGAGCAGGGCAAATCTGTGGCTTACAATCCTTCCATGGCTTTTGCTTCCGGGCAAGTCGTGTTGTTGACCAACGGAGGCGAAAGTCTTGAAATTTTGATCGAAAATGAGTCGGGCGACAAAGAAACATTCCGGGCGACGGACATCGTGCCCGGAATCCTTCTGGACGCTCGATATTTCCAAGAAACGTCACTCGTCATGGTCGCCATGTGCTGCGTCGCAGAAGTCGATGAAAAAAAGCAATCGCAGCTGGTGATATTGAGTTACGAACACAGCGGGAAAGACGCGCAGGAAAAAAGTCTCAAACTTGTGAGAAAACGAGTTCTCAAGGTCAAAGGTCCGATAGAGTACGCGTTTATAGAAGCGAATGGCAATTTTGTACACGCCATAAGTCAGGACGCGGCGGTCTTTGAATACGATTCGCTGAAGCCGGTAGAGAGCAAAAAGGAGGAAATTTCTGTGAAGGCAACAAAAATTCCGAAATATTGCTGGTCCCAGGACGAGGATTCTCTGACAGTTTGGATCAAAATAGCCGAAAAGAATCGCGACGATATTCTAATTATCGAAACTACTCCAAAAACTTTATCCGTCAGCTTGAAAGGCGTTCAACTCATACGAGGCGATTTGCAACATGCTTTGGATTCTGACCTCACCACGTGGACCCGCGAAAAAGACGATATTAAACTGGAACTTGTAAAACGCGAGACTGGGCTCATGTGGAACGAGCTAATCAAAGGAGACACGGGCGGCGAGTATCTCCCGAACGAAGCTCTTGCCGCTGAAATTCATAGCAGGTGAAAAAAGTCATTTTTTCTCGATCCCCCTCGAAATTTGGTGCACAATGAAAACTCTGAAAAACAAAAAAAAATGAACATTTTCGGTTAAATTTTACCGGAGCTATGAATTTTTCAAAATTCGGGTCATTTTTTACCCCCGGGTTTGCGGAATAAGTGAAAAGTATGTTACCGTATCAAAATTATCGTTAATTATCAAAAATAGTTAATTAATTGAAATAATAGTTGAATAATTAAATAATTAAAAATAAAATGCAACGAAATTCTGTTTTCCCTTGAGCGGTGCTCACGATTCTGTTTCAAAATTTAATTAGGACACTAGAACGACATTTTTTTGGGATCCAACACACAAAATCTATACGAAAATTGTAATTTTCTTAAAAATTGAACAAATAAAAAGAAATTGTAATTTTCGTTGGACGCCAACGTTGCAGGATCATGTAAAAAACTCGACTGTTTTAAAATGCTGCAGAGACGCTCGTCCTAAATGAGAATTGAACATTTGGATTTTCTAGACTCTCACATCTGTGTGCGAGCGAGCCTGAAACTGGCGGAGGTCAGCCCTTGGTGGGATTTAATGCGGACCAGCTGGAAGAATGCGATCTTCAAGATCGAGACAATTATCTTCAGAGAATAAATCTGGACGAGCACTCGACGACTCATCTCGTAATGTTGGGATCGAGCAATCACGTTCTGTTTACCCAAAAATTAAAGTCTGGCCAACGACTTTGCCTCAGGCACGATCATCACGGTGTCGTTTGGATTCCTCGTGAAAATGACACAGCCAATTGGGACATCGAACACGTCGATACGTTTCCGGGCATCGGTTACGTCGAAGCCAGCAAAACTAACAAAAAGTTTTGCCTTTCTCCGCCCAGTGAGTGTCCGCCAACTTTTCGAAAAATCATGAAAAAAACTCTGAAATAATAATGAGACGTTTTCGTTAATTAATTATTAATTTCATTGCAGATGGATCTTACGTGGCCATTGTCGAACACACGAGACATGCATTTTTGTACGAAAAACCGCAGGGTTCGGTTTCCATAGCAAAGCAGCGAATCATCGATTTGGGATCGGACGCTACGCCGATCATGGGAGCGGTTGCGACCAACAAACACCTCATCCTTTTGACAACCAACAAACTCTACAGACTCGTCATTTTTCCTTGATCATTTATTATTATTATCATTATTATTATTGTAATCACAATTCGCCTCATAAATTTTATAATACAAACAAGCCAAAGTTTCCTCCTCCTCAATTACACTTTCCATCATAACCGAACGACGATCTTTCAACTAGTACGCAGTGCCTCCAAAAAAAAGGTGCCGAAAATAAGTAAGTTGTGAAATTGTAAAGAAAAATAGTATCGTTGGCTTTTTTCTCTCCAAGAGCCATTGCATTTTGTTGAAGTGTTAAAATGCTTGATCATTTCGTGAATATTTGTTGGCGAATCAACAAAATCAAGATATATTCGATTTGAATAACGCGTTTTTATTTCTTCCTGTGTGTCCGTACGAGACAATTCGAAATAATCGTTTTCGAAAACGTTCCTTGTCAAGTCGATTGAAAATTTACAACTCTCCGTAGTTTCAGTACTTGAGGCAGGACTGTCGATTCAGAAATTCATTCATTTTGGTACAGCAGTAGATTATAACGAGAAAAAGATCTAGTCGAATCTTCAAAAGGCTACAGAAAACCAGAAAAAAAATATTTGCATTGGTAATTTCATGAATTTCATATTGATTTCATACATTTTATTGTATTTTACAATGAAAACTGAGATTTATCATTAAACTCAATGTCAAATGTATGAAACTACCAATAAAAATATTTTTTTTCTGGTTCTCTGTAGCCTCTTGAAAATTTGACTGCATCTTTTTCTTATCACGATCTAAAACTACCAAATTTCATTACATTCTAAAACCGACAGTACTTTATCAAAATATCCTCGTACGCAAAAAACTAGCAGATCGACCATTCACGATTGAAAATTTCCAGAATAATTAAACAATATTCTTCAAGTAATTCGTACAACATTTTTTCGCCACTTGATTTCGTCAAAAATTCGCGATTTACTTGGGTCGCGAACTTTGGGCTGAATATCCCACGTAAATATACTTGTATATCTGAAATAGTGTATCGCGTACTCGCTAAGAATGTCACGGCGACCGAAGTAGGAAACTTCGAGAAAAAAAAAACAGTCAACTTCCCAAATCGCGAGTCCTGACGTTGCGTTATTTTTTTAATCGTTTTAACCAACGATTAGCGAGTCTCGCTCGAGCTACTCGGTATCAGAGAAACAAACATTCTAATCGTAAATACGACATTTAGTGTATGTACATAGGCCGTTGATCTATACAAAAAGAAATGTGGCCAAACTCGTTCAACAGACTAGTCGCATAATTTCCTACCGATAAATACTATACACTGTTTATTTACATAGTAATGTTGGTGAGCTCATGATAATAATTATCATAGAACGTAAAAACGAAGATTTTTTTGATTTTTACGCAAGGGATGCTGAGGATGCGAAATTGTCGGGCCAATTGATAAAATATGAGGAAGCCTCTCTCTTTTTTTGACACGAGGCTGAAGTTTGCAACATTGGAATGCAACGAAAAGTAAATGAATTTCGTTGCATTGCAACGATGCAAACTTCAACGTAATTTTTGGACGTGTAATTAAAATCTACATGGTTACGGGTCGTACGCACTTGTTGCGAACCATTTGGAAAAAAGTTTCTCTCGAGAGCGCTGGGTCCGGTGGCCAACACCAGAGCATCCGGTTTGCAAACGATTCCGGAAACGAAGCATCTGCTTCCGCCGGTTTGTCTTTGTCGTAAACCGTCGTTTTGTTTTTCACATTGAAATAGTAGCTGTAACCGGTTGTTTTACTAACTTGTCGAGTCCAATATTGAGCTGTGCTCTTAAGGAATAACACGCTTCTTGGTACTATGAAATACGGGTCGTCGGTGTCGTCGAAATGGCCCGTATCTCGCGAAGGCACGTGGGTAAGCGCTTGACCACCCTTTTTCAATGTTCGCAGCTCCAGATTCAACTTTTCTTCCAGGTTTTCCGCCAACGGATGCAACTCTTTGGCTCTCACGCGAATCCACTCACCGTTCGTTGGTTTCCAAAGAGCCTCGCAGTACAGTTTTGTCAACGCGTACCTACGATTCAAAATCGTTCCAAATCCCATTATTGCATGTTTTTTTTTTTCACGATCCTGCAGTTCGAATCCTCAAAACGCAACGAAAAACCTTTTTCAACTCTAGAACGGTAGCCTCATTTTTTTTTCTATTCATAAATTACTCCAATTTTGAAAAATTCATATCTCCGCTAAAATTTAACAAAAAATGATCGACTTGGGCTCGTTTTTTTCGTTTTTCTAGAAAGTCTCTTCGAAAAGTCAATTTTGGTCATTCCAATAGTAAATTTTGCTGCCAGTTCCATGAGGACGCAAAAATATTGTCAAAATAACGAAAATTATGAATTTTTGCA
Organism: Diadegma fenestrale; assembly: GCA_037043255.1. NCBI lineage: Eukaryota > Metazoa > Arthropoda > Insecta > Hymenoptera > Ichneumonidae > Diadegma > Diadegma fenestrale. The sequence goes on from CM073317.1 coordinate 15,649,308, forward strand.
AAAATATTTAGTTCGCCGTGTTCGAAAAAATTTAATTTTCGGTGCAAAATCGCGTGAACCTGAGGCAATTTCGCTTGGAGTCGAAAAATTGGTCAAAAATAGCGTTCCAGGGTTAAAAATATGTTTTTGCGTGCGAGCGATGTGTAAGGGATGCTCTTACCTCTCTTCGATATACTTCTGGCTCACGTCGTCGCCTCCCAGAAAGTACGAATCGAGGATATGGAGAGCATTGGTCCTTCTTTGTTGCGTGTGTTCGCCTCGCAATTCAGGTACAAGTTCGGCGTAAACTAGAGTGTCGGGTGACAAGTGGAGATTGGGCACTCTGACCCAAGTGCCGTTGTCGTATCGATAAGACTTTGACCTGCCCATTCCCACGTAAAAAGTGGCAGATTTGTCGTTGGCTTCGCCCGACGAAGCGCAGAGCATGCAAAACCAGTCGTTGTGAGTGCCGAGTAAGTCCTGGACATTGGAAGTTTGTAATAATTTCGGTTTGGTCGTCATGAACCTCGTGGTAGAATTTTTCATGATGGTTTTCAATCGTTCGTCCGGTCCGCCCATGCGAGGAATCGTACGGCTCGTATGGGGCAAGCCCCAATGGTCGAGACACTGTTTTCTGATTTCAGCTTGTCGATACTCCATCAACGTCGAGTCTTCGCAAAAAGCAGCGATTTTCAGCAGCCCAACAATTTGTTTTTTGCCGAGATTTTCGTTGGAACTTTTCAAATAGTTGAAAAATTCCTGATCCTCTTCGATCACGTGTTGCGGCACGAGCTCCAAAACGTCTCGAGTTTTGTCTCCGGCCAACAAGATGCGATTGACGCGTGAAAAATATTCAATAACGTCCTCGACGTTGCCGCGTTTTCCCTTGCAAATGAGATACCGCTCGGAGTTGGCCGGTCTCGACGTGTTCGGTTTGAATATCGAGATGCTCTCGAAACAACGAGACATGATGTAAACGAGACCGGCGGAAAAAGGCGTAAAGAGATCGAAAACTTTCGTCACGAAATTTCCTTTCTCTCGTACGATCATGAGCGCAACGAGACACTGACACAAGTACAGCTGCTTGGACAAGATTTCCTGAACGTTTTCTTGTCCCTCGACGGAAAAGCCACCGTCGGACATCATCAAATGCACCCCGTGGCCGTGGGTTTGTTGCATAATCATTTGTCTGAACGCTGCTTGATTCTCCGGACTGTAAACATCCCCGTCGCCCTTGGGCCCGTAAAACGGATGAAAAGTGTCCGGCGAACCGGCATAAAAGTCTTCCAACTTGAAATCGTTGGATTCTCGCAGCGTAAATCCGAACCCTTTGGCCAGCCATTTTTTCCGCCACAAAACGTACTCGCTGAAGCCTCCGGGGCCGGCGCAAACGTCAGCGAAATAAAACAATTCGTTGGGTCCCAATATCTTTGGATCGGTGAATAAAAAGTTGCATATTTTGTCCATATTCGCCATTTTTACTGCCGCGCGGTTGAGGAAAATCGAACCACGAATTCTTTCGAACGGATTCGACCTCGTTCGAGCTCGTCTCATCTCCTCCGCGTCCAAATCGTCAAAAACCGATTTAGCGCCCACGACTCCCGACACGATTACCGGATCGCAGAACGAAACTTCGTCCTCGATGCTCAGCTTGGTCGGACCGATCGCCATCCAGTTATTCAAGTCTTCCGAGATCGGAGCTTCTTTTTCATTCGCCAACCAAACTATCTCTTCCTCCACCGATATTACCTCGTCGTCGGGATTCCAACGGAGATTCGCTTCCTTCAACTTCTCGTTATAATGCCCCAAGCCTCTACGGCCTTTCTGATGAGACGCCTCCACCGGCTCCAATCGTCCTTGTCCGTGTTTACCCAAACCAACTCCCTTTTTGTATCCCATCTTTTCCATCATTCTCTGCGCTTTGTCCGCGGCGTCAAAATCCGCCTCCAGAGCCATTTTCTTCGACGGCTTCTCAAACAAATCCGCCTCCAGGCCTGGATCCTCGTGCTGACGCTTGTTTTTGCCATTGTTGAAACCCCCGTGCTGCGGCCTACTGAAGCTCGGCCGTTCCGAACTCGGACTTTCCTCGCCCGAGGACGAAGACATCGATCCTGAAAATCAACAAATTACACTTGAAAACTGATTCAACAAAAAACTTATCGCTTAAATGATTTTTCCAGTAATCTCAAGTCGTAAACGACACCAATTTTGAAAAATTCATGTTAAGGGCAAGATTGTGTGGGATTTAAAGTCGCCCGGGGGCGATGCCGACGTTTGCATCGTCAAAATGCAACGACATTCTGTTTTTTTTTTAGCGCAGCTCGAAATTCTCACTCAATATTTGGTCTGGACAATAAAACGATCTTTTTTTCGATCCAAACACAAAATTAGTACGAAGATTGTCGTGGTTTTTGAAATTCGACAAAAAATTAATGGAAAAACGGAAAGATTAATGGCGAACTTCAGTGTCGTCGCCTCGGGTCGTTTTTAGGGTCGAAAAATGCCTCTCGACTAAAAAAAGTTTCACTGAATTCGATGTGGTGGTTGATTTTCGAGCCCAGTTGTGTCAAAAATCGAAAAAGATGAATAAAAGTCACTAAAGCGTTCTCAGGATCTTGTGAAAACTGTATAACCCTCTGTTATCGTAAGATTTCGTAAATATACGAATCTACATCGTTAATAAAGGTTGGAGAACACGTTGCAAATGTAAAGTTGGTGAATTTGACATTTTTCCCTACGATTTGAGCCAAGAGAATAAATTTGGAGTATCGAAATGAATTATTGAATGAAAAACACGGATACGTACCACTTAACCTTCTTTCCTCCATGTCGGTAATGTTTACAACTTGTCAAGAAATTCCCATGTGTTCGGAGCACTGAAATTCACTAAATTCTTCGTTGGCACAAGCAGATGACTGAGCAGATAATTCTTTTCACTGAAAGTTATCAATGTAACGAAACGCACGACCAATTACCTTGGTCTTTTACCGAAAAGAAAAACAATATTCGTTTGAAAACAAGTCGCGAGTCTGCCGGTTGTCAAATATGTGCGTAGTTGTCGCCGCGACGTAACAACATGCTTCGTTTGTTTTATCGCGTGTTTCCCCACTCCTCTCGGCTTTATGTTATTAGAGGAGCAAGATTGAACCTCGCGTTCGACGCGTTTCCCAAGTTTCGCGTCAACACGATCGCGCTTTTCTTTATTTATCAGGTGGTATCAATAAATCACACGCGAACGAATTGCTAGCGCGAAATCATCGACCTAACCCTTCGACTGGCACCGAGATTCTACCTGAGCAACCAAGCAACTCGGTGAAGGGTGAACTCGCGCGCAAAATACACAACTTCCCACTTTTACCGCAAAATAGCGACACAGTGACGACAGCGCCACTTCATGAATCGATTTATCCCACGTACGGAAAGTTACCAACAGTCGGTAACAAATGTAAACGAAAATTTACATTATTCTTCGTGTATTATTGAATGCGTAATAAAAAATGCAGCATTTTGATCAAATTCTCTTCAAAATATAGCAAGTCGTAAAGAATCTTATCAGGCGTTACCATTTTCCGAAGCTCATTCCCGCCACCATCTTCAAACTGCTCCGCGCACGAACCAACGTCAACAAAAAATCACGTGTATCCGGCACGGAGCTTTTTTACAATCAACAGAGCAGTATCAAAACAATTTTTTACCTAAGCCGTCATTTGACGCGGTGAGCTATCAGTTCTCGCGTGTGTGCCAGCGAAATGTCTCTCACCGCGATTCCACTTGTTTCCAAACTAACCAAAAATGTTATCCGAATTCTGGGATGTAATCCCGGTCCGATGACACTTCAAGGAACTAATACATATCTCGTGGGTACCGGCAAAAGGTATGACAAGTTTTATGCAATTATTGCAGCGTCAAAATACAAACATCGAAAACTTGATCGTTTACGTTCAAGCAGTTTTTGGGTTCTCGTGCATGACAGTTCAGAGCTTTTATAGGCGAGCCCTTATTGATACAGGCGACGAACACACCGCCCCCGATTATATTAAACTCCTCGGCCAAGTGTTGAAAGAGGAAAACGCGACGATAGAGCATTTGATAATAACGCATTGGCATCACGATCACATCGGCGGGCTCGGTCCCGTCAAAAATCTGTTGAGTTCCGATCCCGGCTCCAAAGTTTTTGTCTGGAAGTTTCCACGAACCGACGAGAAGGAAAATTACGACAATTTCGAGTCCCTCTCGGACGAGCAGTCTCTAGAAGTGGAAGGCGCGCGTCTCGAGGTGAAATTCACCCCGGGACACACGACCGATCACGCTTGCCTGCTCCTGGCCAATGAGAATATTTTGTTCAGCGGAGACTGCATTCTCGGCGAGGGAACGGCAGTTTTTGAAGATCTTGCCGATTACTTGATTTCGTTGGAGAAAATTCTGCGCATGGAACCGAAAACCATTTTCCCTGGGCATGGGCCGGTGATCCAAGACCCGGCACCCAAAATCAAGTTTTACATTCAACACAGATTGAAAAGGGAAGCAGAAATTTTACAAGTTTTGACAGAGCATGGAAAAGACAAAGGTTTGTCTGAAATGGACATTGTCGCGCAAATGTATAAGGTGAATATGAAAATTCTGTCGGTTCCCATGGAAAAAAAATTTTGTTTTCAAATTGCGTGTCGTTCCCTCGTTCCAGGACGTTTCGGAAAACCTGTGGCCCGCAGCTGCCGTCAATGTCAAACATCATCTAGAAAAGTTGCTGAAAGACAAAAAAGTTAAAACGAAAAATGGACACTGGTACTTGAGGGCTGATTGAAAAGTCACAGAATACCGAATATTTTTATAAAACGTCTTTGCAACTGCACGAAATGTAATTACGATGTATAAAGTGTGAATAATCCGAATTAATGTAATTGATGCTTCTGGATAAATTTTTTTTCACCTCCTACTGATTGCGAGTCTCCATTTTTTCAAATAGTTTCTGTTTTCTGGGGAAAATTGTGATGAAGTACAGTAACGTCCCCCCCCCCCTCCCCTTAATTTACCCATCGCCTTTATTATTCTTTATTTTTAAGTATGAAAAAACGATGTCGAAAAACAAAAATACGAGTCCAGAGACAAATCCCATAAAACCTCTGCGATAATGCTCGTAAAATGTGAATAGACGATTAAAGCAAACTTGGAAAAAAAAAACAGAAACGATGAAAGTGCTGTGAAACATTTATTGAACTTATAGAAGAAACAATGATACATGATTTGGGTTTTTCAATATCAAGGACACTATAAATTCGGTACCATATCGATGTGCGTAAAATATGTACGATACATGGTTACGGATATTGAATTACGCAGGCTACAATATTTTTTATACACACATATGCATATACATAAACAAACAAATATGTATACACAGATGGATGTATAAAAAAATGACAAATGATTATTTTAGTCAATGGTGGAGAAGCGATAACGAAAATGGCATCGAAATAATACGCGGGAGTACCGATGGGAAGATTTTCGTCGTTCTTTTTCTTCATTTATGTTTTTCAACTTTTCGGAAAAACGTAATTTTTTGTTTTCACTCCCTTGCGAGATCACATGTAAATAGTCTGTATCGTTAGCTCAAGTTGTTATTTTAAATACAATTATTTCCTCGTATACAACAAATACCAAATATATAATCTTCATTTTGTTTCCTCTAATTATCGAGTATATTTTGTTGATTTTATTCTTTAACCATTTCGTCTCCAAGTTCTCGTAGTACAAAAATTCGACTGGTTTTCAAAACTCGACAACTTTTTCCTTTATCCAGCATCCTCATTAGCGATTTTTTCTTCTCATTCCTTTCTCACTGCGAGGACTAATGTGTTGATAATTTCTTTTCGAATATTGTTCGATGGTATTTAAACGGCTCGAATATGTAGCTATTTTACTTCGTAGTAAGCTCCCTTGTCACATTTATTTTATATATATATATATATATATATATATAAATGTATATACGTGTTTCTCTCTTTGGGCAAACGTAAAAAATATATATATAAATGCGTCATATATACCTCTATATATATTCATATCCACGACCGAGAGATATCACGACTTTTGAAAATTAGTTTGGAAAAATATGGTGAAAGGTTCGAACTTTCATATTCTTCAATCTCAAAATTCAAAATCTTCTTAAAATAATCACATTTTTGCGATTTAAAAAGTAAAAATTCCATTTTTTTCCCCGCTTTGCCATTCGCACAATTTTTCCAAAAGATTTTTCCAACGATCCTGAAACTTTCCCGACACGTGACTGTCGCAGAATAGTCGCAGAACGAATTGATACAAGAACATATATGCATGGATATATATATATATATTTTTTCTTCCCTATTTTCATTTTCGTCTGGACATAGAATATAATCTCTCCGATATATATATATATATATATATTTGTTTTTTATCGTGTACTAGGCGTTGATGATATCAACGTAATCACATAATTTTTATTATAATTATTAAATATACGTTTCGCTGGTAAAACATGATTCCAAAACGAAATAGTTCGGAAGGGAATTAGTTCGTTTTGAAAAAGCGGCTTGACCCATGACGTTTATTCAAAATATTACGAATCAACAACGTATTGAAATGATAAACAATACAAGAAACATAACTTATAAGCTTAGAAGATTTGCATCATAAAAACAGAGTCAAAACAAATGAGAAACTTTTGAATCTTATTTGTGTGTCACAATGATGAAATCATGTCAAATTTAATAGATATATATCATTTGTAAAATTAATATCTTATTGTAATATGAATTAGCCTAAATTGACTTCACTCGATGAGACGTTTCCCTGTAGAATAAACAGAAATCCTTCTACGAGTGGGGTCAGTTTGTTGCGGTATGATTCGTTGACCCGTAGAGGGCTCTTTGTTTTCGTCGTGAAAAATAAACGTCTCGAGAAAAAGGCACCTCCAATGCGAAACTTCTCGCGACCGATAAATATACAATGAGTTTCTCATTTATAATCGAGATCCAAAAACAACGAGTTCATACTTGATCTCTGTTTAAAACAAAAAGCGATAATTGTCGCGCTCTCACGTGCGCCCGTCTTCATTATTTTTTTTATATTTTTTTCCTTCTAATTCTTTATTCTTTTTAAAATAATCGTTATTCAATAACATTAAATAGTGATTCTCACTTTACGAGCATCGAAGCAAAACACTCTTTCATTGGCCACACTAAATTTACGTACTTTTCTCATCAAAACATTTCCCCTCTCTTCCAAAGATAATAACAACAAAAAAGGGTAAGTTAACAATCACGAGAGTTATTTTGAAATTGATTGTTTAAATCCAACGACAAATATCACATCGGTGTTACTCATAATGAGAGTCAAGGGCTCAACAGGCTCAGAGATGCAGCAAGGCCCGCTCAAACGATTCTTCGTTTCCCTTTCTTCGATATATAATAATCAATACCAAGTAACAACTTATGGCACGATATATACTAGACATCTAATAACTATCGTTTGTTATTCCTGTGTATCTATCAACTCCAGGGATTATTGTTATGTGTGGGTTCCAGAAAAAGCTTCCAAAATCGTATTGGACGCGAGTAAATCAATGAAAGGCGTATCGATATATTTTTCTTAGTACGCCATTCAAGTTTGCATCGTTGGAAGGCAACGAGTTTATTATTTGAATGCAAAATGTAATTACAAGGTTGTGAAACGATCGATTTTTCCCACCCAAAAAGTATAACGGCTCAAAAAATTTGGATTATTTTTAAAATTGAACAAATCATCAATGAAAAAGAATATTTTTCGTTGCGATTCCAACGTTGCGAACTTGAGCGTCATTTTTCAAATAATCTTTGTCAGGAAAACATTGAAAAGTCAGGCATTGTTTCCCTGTGAAAGGTGTAAGGCTTCTTACGAGAATTTCGGACGAGCCCGAGACCTACGCAAGTGCGCGTGATGACGTCAGGTAGTTCAGGGACGATAATAATTGTTTTGGCTCGTTTGTAAAACGATGGGAAATAAGTGAGACTACATGAGGAAACCTCCTTGTGGATCGAAGCAGCTGGGATTGATGTAGCTGAGGAGATCGTGTTCGGACATCGAAGTGAGTTCCTGGGGCAGCATGTTGCCATCGTCTTCGGATTTTCTGATTACTTGTTGTTGCTGTTGTCCATTGGTGGTTGTGACGTTGTTGGGGATTATGGAGTTGGTGCTGTTTTGTCGGGTGTTGTTAACCGGGATGGTGGGGGATTTCCTAGCGACTTGTTCAGCGATGGTTGCTTGATTGGAAGGAGATTTAGGCAAGATTCCTTCCATGGTGGTGTTCATCAATTGGGCACTCTGTGTCGCGACGCTGTTAAGTATATTTTTCGTGGCTATAATAGCGTGGGCGGTTGTAGTTGTGAATGGACGATTATTAATGATATCCTGTGTGGCGTTGGTAATGACGCTGTTGATGGCTTGTTCGGCGGCGTTGGTCAGCCTCTGTTGACAAGGTTCTTGAGCAGCGCCACTGGCGAGCACGGAACTGGCTTCAGCGACGAAACCAGCCGGTTGATTGAGCATCGAGCCGATATCCTGCTGAACAGCTTGTTGCATCGCTTGTGCAGCTTGCGCTTGCTGGACAGCCTGTTGTACCGCTTGGACCTGCTGAACAACCTCTTGAGTGGCTTGTTGCACAGCCTGCTGAACTTCTTGGGTGGCTTGTTGGACCGCTTGTTGAACCGCTGGCACGGCTTGTACCTGTTGGGCGGCTTGAACCTGCTGTACAGCCTGTTGAACGACCTGGGCGTGTTGAACGACCTGCTGGACGACTTGTTGCTGGGCTTGTTGAACAGCTTGAACGGCTTGCTGCTGAGCCTGAGCGACCACTTGTTCGACTTGCTGCTGAGCGTGAGCAACTACCTGTTCGACCTCTTGGACTTGTTGCTGAATGACAACGTCCTGTTGCGATAAAGCGTGAATCTGATGAATCTGCTCGGCGCTACGAGTTATAGGCTCGTTCGTTACGGCGGGCGAAGTCACCGGTGGATCTTGCATCGGTGGCAATAGCGCCGCGTTTATCGTCGTCAAAAGATTCTCCTCCGGACATTCGTTGCTCGCTACAGCAGCGCCGTTGACTCCGTTCGATGCTGCATTCCCCGTGTGACTCTGAACCGGTGAATTTGGCATTAGAGCTTCGAGCAACATGGTCTTGACCGGTATCGATGGGCTCGTTCGAGTCGATTGCTGTTGCGGACTCGTCATACCCTCGTGATCCGACAACTGGCCACCGATCATGCCGTTCGAACTCGCGTTGACCGTTCTCATCGGCAACTGATGACTGTCCGCTGCCGAATTAACGAGCGCATCGAGTTTCACAGTCGCTGCATTCGGTGCTAAAATATTGGGAGTTTGCTGGTTCGATTGCGGCCTGCCAGATGCAATTATGGAAGCTCGTTGTTGCTGCTGCTGCTGGATCTCGTTTTCCTTCGACATTGTGTTTGCCGTTGATTCTATGTGGTTCAGATATTTCTCGATGCTGTGGCCACTCTGGGCCGGAAGCGGTTGGCCAGCCGGTGTCGTTGTAAAGTTGCTCAACGTGTTGTACTCCGACTGATGATGCTTCGTTCGTAAATCTACAACTCCCGCTCCCTGCAGCGGCATGACAACGCCGTTCGTTACCGGGTCGCTCGGCAATATTACATTTGGATCTTTGTTTATGTGATGCGGACTCAAAACCTTGACGTGGCTCTGCTGCTGATCGTGGATCGTCGCGAACGGACTTTGATGCGGCGAGGATAAACCAAGAGGATGCTGATTCCTCATTAGATCTACGACTCCGAGAATTCCAACCGATTCCTGCGACGGCGAACTCAACGTTGGTACCGCAACCGATCTTATCATACTCGCTTGCGAACCGTCCGCAGAATTCTCCCCCACCAACTGGTGCAACGGACTCGTACCGGCTCCTCCACCGTTCGGCGTCGCCGTCGGCGTTGGCATACTTTGCATACTGCTGTCGCTCAACATGCTGTTTTCGCTGCTATCGTCCAGCACCTCCGTCTTCAGATTGTCCGGAATTATCAACTGATGATTCGACGATGACCTTCGATTGAGAAGCGGATTCGCCACGAGATTCGGCGGTGGCATCATCACGTCTGACACCGCATTTTGACACGGTGTCGACGATTGCGACGACCACATCATCACCGGGGTCACTTGGCCCGTTGCAGCTGCCGGTGGAGGACTCGGATCGTTTTTCAGCACTTCCGCCTGTGGCTGTTGCTGCTGCTGCTGGCTCGATTGTGACTGTTGAATGTTGGACAGGAAATTCGCTCCTGCCACGGACGATTGCGAGATCAGTGCTGTAGAAAAAAGTAAATGAGAATGAATTTTGCTGTAATCTTGATTAAAATATAAATAATCGTGTTTTTTGTGTTTACCATTGCTTGTTACTGTCGCGAGCGGTCCCGCAGTCGTCGAGGTTGCAAGGCTCGCAGGATCGTTGTTGGTGGCGACGAGTGGCGCAACCGCAGCCTCAATTTTCCCGATCGAAGGCTCCGGCGGAGTCGAAACAGCTGTATAGAGAAACGTGTGAGGTTCGCTTGTCTTCCCGGACGATACGGCGTACAATTTAACGCTGACCGTTTCCGTTGGTGCAAGGTCCTGTCTTCTGTACGGAGGCACTACGCAAACCAAGTGAGTTTGCTGCAGGAATTCCTTGTCCGGTATCACAGCGCATTCCCAATGCGACTCGAGCGTGCTCGTCAGATCCTCGTTGTCCAGTTGAAAGACAACGCGAGTGTCCTTGAGGAAATTTTTTCCCAGAACGAATAGCTCCAGACCACCCGTGCAAGGGCACGAGGTCAATGATTTTTTGCAAATCTCCGGGATACCGGGAGGTTGAGCTGTTTTATAAAGACAAACGTCCAATTCATTAGAATCCAAAATCCCTTAGAGCATTTCGGGATTTTCAAAAAAAGTCTGTGACTGCTCCAACTTCCGCAAATTTGACGATTTATTACTGATTTTTGTTTTATAAATGGTTTGAATCTGATGATTTTTCGAATTTTCGAAAAATCTGAGTTTTTCGAAAAATCGTCCAACTGCTTAAACGTTCGCAATTTTTTTTGTAAAATATTCTCTCTATTTTCTAGAATAGTCGTCGAAATTATTATTATTTTAAGTAAAAAATCGATGAACGAGTGGAAATTTCTTTAAATCCGCTGCAAATTGCTTTTTCAAGATTTACGACGATGCTGAAAGCCTCTATGAGGAAGCCAAAATAAAATATGTCGTGCTAAATCTTGAGGAAGCAATTTGAAGCGTATTTCAACATTTTTTTTCAGATATAATTGCAGGTGTGACAGTGCTGAGACTCCGGTTGATGGAATTAGCTTTAAGGGCATTAATGAAGAAAATTTTGAAGAAACTCACTGCAAACTATGGGCTGCGAGCAAACTTGGAGGGTTTCGCTGCTGCCGTCAGCGTGTGTGATGGTCGTCCGAAAGACCATGCGACATCTGGTAGATTTTTTCTTACTCCGACCTTGGAGCACGCCAGCTTCTTGAGGGAATCGATGTTCAACATCGACGTTGCGTTCTTTGAGGATGCCAACGCAGTCGCAAGTGACGAGCATGTCCTTGGTCGGATCCATGTCAACCTCGATAACGATCGTTCCATCGAGTTTGCGTTCGACGCACGCTGTCGAATTTTTACCACTCACTCGACAAGCCTGATAAAACATGTGTGGAGCAACGCGCCCGAGATCGGTTCCGATAAAAACCTGAAGAGTCGCCGGCTTGTCGTAGCCAACCAGACGCACGATCGGAAAACCGTTTCCGGTTCGATCTTTTACCGCACCTCGCGATCCTTCCGTTTGATAACGCGCACGATGCTGTTGTTCCGGTTGACATATTATCTGCAATTGAGTCTTACCGTCTCGCGATACACTGCCTGATTGCGCACATCACCAGTGTTCATGTAACAAAACAAAAATTGACCATTAAAAATCAATCACCCGAACCAAACGATACAAAATTATGGATGATGCTGAAGTTTGCAACGTTTTGGGCCTTAAAATCGATCATTATATCATCGTGATTAACTTCTGCACTTGAATTATTACTTTTGCTAAAGATAAAAAACGAATTTCGTTGCATTACGACGATGCAAACTTCAGAGTCATAAATTATGGAGAACAAAAAACCACACCCAGCGGGAAATCAGTATATTCGAGTTTAGTACGTGGACATCGAATCAACTTTAACCCGCGGCCACTACTTTTGGGTGCAAATTTGCATTTTGAGTTTTCGAAACGTTCTGTCACCTCGTAATTTGTACACATTGAAAATTTGTGGGGTACTTTTCATTTACAATGATTAAAAAATCCAAAAATACGAGATTTTTTACGAAAAAATGATCAAATTCACGAAAGATATTTTGAAAATATGTTTTTTGGTTTGTTTTACCGCCAATGCAGTACTAATTAAGGTAAGGACATTTAATTTTCACGGAATTGAAGTCGAAGAGTCATATTTTGAGGGAAAAAATGGTCCGGAATGATTATGAGGAAAATTCTTGTCGCCTGCAGTTTTCGTGAATGCAAATTTGCACCCTTGTGGTTTCTACGAGTCAAGTAACGACAAAAATTACACAAAAAATTCTCAGTACGTCACATTAATATACTTTTTTCCGATCTGGGTAATGGAAGTACGTAAAAGGGACCAGCCATGAAGGTGCGTGTGAAAAAAAAAAAAAAAATTATCGCTCAAAAAAGAGCGAACTAGACAAGTTCGGGTGAGAAAAAATCATTATAAAATAAAAAGATCGATATTTTCGTGAATTCGGTCAACCAAAAAATTTCAAAAACTAATTTTTTATTGTTTTAAAAGAACATTTTGTTGACAGTCTCTGAAGAAGCTAAATTGACCGACAAAAATTGGAAAATAATTTGAAAAAACTTGAAATTTCGCACTTTCAGTCATTCTTAAAATGATTTGATAAATTAAAAACGAATTTTTCCATCAAATTTCGATCCCTCCAGAGAAAAAGAAATAAAATTGTTGACAGAGCAGTGAAAGTGAGAGAAAAAAACAAAAGAAAGAAGAAAAAAAGCATTCGTGAGGGGAAAACGTACAAAGTTGCGACGTAAGAGTGACGGGACCTTGATGAGTCGGTGGTGGTCGCTTGTTGTAAACACCGATTGCCGGACGTGGTCTGGTCACACCGACGACCCTCCCAACAGAGTTGTTTCCGTTTCCACTACGACTGGAGATTCCACTCGGGTTTATACCGTTCGACGTGGTGGTTGATATTCCGCTGCCGTTTCGAGCTCCTACCGTTGCGACGTTGATCTCGGAGCCGCTGTTGCTCGAGTTGCTGCTGGAGCTGGAGCTCGAACTACTGCTGCTGCTGCTGCTGCTACTGCTCGATGAGACTCCGCGCGCTACTTCCGGAAACGCAAAGTTCGCGTCCTCGGATTCAAGTTTTATGTCCATTTTTCGCCTTTTTGTGTCTTCCTCGCCGGCACCGTTCCACGTCTGCAAGGCGAATAAACGGGACCCAAAATAAAATCTCTTTCGCTTTGGCTGTGGCGAATTTTATTATTTTTTTATAACGAACATGAAGCACAGAAAATATTGTTCAGTTTAAGGTCTGAAAAATCATCAATTTCTACATTTTTGTCCATTTGCCTCGATTATCCGTTGAAAATAAGATGAAAAATTAGCCAAATAATACACTTTTGTTTCCAATTGCTGAATAATCGTTCAAGCTCCGGCAAACACTCTCTCAACTCACAAACACGACACAAGCGGTTCTCTAACAAAAGAGTACAGATCTCAATTTGATAAATCAACGTGACTGATCACGGGAGACAGAAAAATAAATAGAGAGAAAGAGAGCGGAGATTGCCAAGAGAACGCCGGGTTCAACTACCGTCCAGAGAGACTTGTCACAGTTTATCTCACGCTCTCCTCTCACATACACGTCAACAGTCTCTTATAAGTTAGTGTACATGGGTATCGTGACAATACTACGGTTTACGACTCGGTCAATCGTGTTCACGCACGGTAGTGCAAAGTCTAGATCGTCACTGACAATATTCGAGAAAGCAAAACGAAAAAAGGCCGAAGAAATTTCATTGAACATTTTTCTGGACTCGAACGTAAAATCCCAGAATCTGTTCTTCATCATTTTACCGCATTTTTGACTCCGAGCGGAATCGCCCCAGGCTCGCGTGATTCTGCATTAAAAACAGAAAAGAATGAGCCCAAGTTGAACGATTTTCGTTAAATTTTGGCGGAGATATGAATTTTTCAAAATTGGGGACGAGTCGATACAAAATAACGAATCGATAACGGGAGAATGACAAAAGAAAAAAAAATTCCTTTGTTTAACTATTCGCTGCAAAATCTTCTATAGTGCCAGGTCACAAGTTACAGCAGCATTGACGATCCGCGAGGTTATACTTGTGAAGCACAATCGTTGGTTAATATAAACGACGATCTGGCGCCGTTGGCCGATAGAAAGACGCGTTCAAGTGTCATTTTTTTTTTCTTTCTTTCTACCCGCGTTCACTCGCGGTAATAGAAAACGAGGAGAGCGAGTGTCTCATGTCTTGACACGATAATACGATGATAAAGCTCAGCACAACACCACGAGACACACGCAACAATTTAGCTCTTCCTTCGAGCAATTGTCGAGCCTCCAAGCACAAAGTTTTCGTTCATATGTTATTGAGTGACGGTGTAGAAATCGAGCAACTTAAATACGAAATTACCGAACGTCCGAAGCCCAAATTTCAAAGGGCCGTCGACCAAACTCTTGCGACTGATAAAGTTTTCAAAAATATATCGAAGAGTGGAGGCTCATTTTTGAAAAACGAAAAAAAAGGAACAGAATTTAATTTTGCTAAAAAATGTGCAGTTCGTCCTGGATCTGGCATCGATGTGCATCGCGTTTCGATTGACTTTTTCAGGAATCGAAAGAGCTGATGATTGGAAATTTGTGCGATCGATCAGACAACAATAAAGAGCTAATCGAATAAAAAACGAGTTCGATTTCTAACTGGAATTGAAAATGTTTCTTGAAACCGATAAAACTGTAGAAAATTGCGCGATTGTAATCGATTCTAAAAGTTGTTTATGATCGCCAACAGGAACTTGAGATAAGTGAGCGCGCAGCAATTACGATGTAAAACAAAGTAGAGCCACTAACGAGATCAGCATTTGTATGAATCTTGGCTGAAGCTAAGGACGTAAGAAAACTCCATTTGTAATTTCGGGCTCATTATCTCGTTTTTATTGTGATTTATTTGATTATATTTGGAGTATCTTGACCCAGTGTCAAAAACGACCGTTTTTTATCCTTTTACCGCATTTTTTCCTCCAAGAAAAATTTCCCCAGGCTCACGCGATCCTGCATGAAAAAAAAACCGAAAAGAATGAGCCCGAGTTGAACTCTTTTCGCTGAATTTTCCAAAATTGGGATAATTTTTCACTCCAAATTCTCGAAATAGGTAACAAAAAAAAATTAATTGCAATCCGTTGCAATAAATAATGATACGATGATTGTGGATAAAAAAGGGAAGAAAATAAATTCAAGAGATATCGGAATTGCTGCTTTTGGGGGTTTTTTCATCGATCAAGAAGTTGTACAGGATTTTAATACGGACGTCGAGATGGATGCATAAAAAAATGAGGATTCACGAAGCAAATTGAACGATGTGCGTGGGAGGGAGAAGCGGAAGTAAATAGCGAGTGCAACGTGGCCACGAAAATAGCAAGTTTTGCGTATGCGATAAAGTTCGAACGCGAAGCTGGATGCGAAAATAGAATTGGAATATCGTTGGTGCTGATGAGCTTTAGAATTTCCTTGCATCAGAGAAAATCCCCTGAAGAATCTTCGCGCGTGTTCATGTTCAGCCAAAAATAAAGATTTTGTTTTGTCATGCGTTTGCGATGTAGTTAATTGCGGAATGTTTTTAGTACGAACCGTTGAATTATTGATTTGTTGATGGGCCTGTTGTTGCTGTTGTCTCTCCTCGAAACCGAGCCCCGAGTCGTTCGAATTGTCGCAAACGTCCTGCGCAGAACTGCCGCTCGCTCTTGGCGAAACAATTTCATCAGAATTACGAACCGTCACAGAAGTCAACGAAGTTAGTGACAAATTTCTCGTTTGTTGTGGCACTTGGGCGTGTTGAACTTGTTGGTTCCGTTGTTGCTGATGGCGCTGCTGGGGTCCTATTCGTCTTGCCGAATGAGGACGAGCGCTCGCCGTTATCGTGCTTCGTGCTGTCGAACCCGTCACCGTTGCATTCGTTCCCCCTGATGCGGTGTTACCTGAAAGATCGCACGCAAAAATCAAGCCAAGACAAAAAAAAAGACTTTTGGAATGATTGGGTCGAAAAATTGTGTTTCCTTTCGGTCAATCTGGTTAAAAGGTCAACCAACGAGAATCCACACGTGACGATCGTTGGAATGCAACGAAATTCCGTTTTTTCGCGAGTAGAGCTCGCGATTTTGATTCACTATTGAGTCAGGACGATGAAACGATCTATTTTGAGGATAAAAAACAAAAATCGGCGGGTAAATCGCTAGGGTTTTCGAAATTGAACAAAAAATTGATAAAAAATATATTTTTTCATATTCACAATCGTGAGAGATAAGAAATAGCGAAGATACTCGAAAAACTGAAAAACCAACTCAATTTCTGCATTAAAAATGAAACGAAAACCAACGAGATACCGAATAGTCTTCGTAAAATTCAAAAACTTCGACGATTGTTTCGAACTATTGAAAAAATTGTCCGAAAACGTGACTTTCGAAGGGAAATCTTGTGCGGAATGGAAAAAACTAAATAGACAAGAAATTCTTTTCGTGACGTAACGTCTCGAAGAAAAATAAGCCAAAGCGAAAAATGATCTGGATCTGCCGGTAAACTTTTCTATGAGAATTCTGTCAATAGTTGTTTTTTTTTTTTTTTTCGTGTAGTCAAAAGGCCATGCACGACAGTCATATAACTCGTGACTCGAATGACGTAGCGGGTTCAAGGTCCGGAAAACGATGAGGTCGTCGTCGAGACACTCGCGAGACCGCATAATCCGCGAGCTCTTGGCGTACTGCGTCCACCTTTCAAAAAGCCCCAATTCGAACATCCATGCCGTTATTTTATTCTTATTTGAAAACCCTGTTTTCCCCTTCTCGCCATTCACTCATTGTACACGCCGTGCTTGAAGAGTCTCTTTCAGTCTTTCGCGACTCGTTGCGAACGTCTGTTTCACCAAAATACGCGAATGCGCGCGTGCACGTGGCATTCAAACTCTAAGTGGCATTTTCATCAATGTATTCCTGGAATATCCTCCAGCCGAAAACGTCCCCTTCTTTTTTATCATTTTTAAAAACCATTTCACCCAATTTTTCACAAACTTTTTGACTCTAAGCAAAAAACGAAAAGAATGAGAGCCCAACTTGAACTTTTTTCGTCAAATTTTACCGGAGATATGAATTTTTCAAAATTGGGCTAATTTCTGGTCAGTTTTGGGGTGGAAAATGATATTTTTTTCCACGCGCGCAATTTTTATGGAATCTCAGGGACTCGGAGCATTTTTTCTCATCGATTGAAGCGAAAAAAGCGATTTTGCTTAGAAAACCTGGCGAAGAGATCGATTGAAGAAACAGTCGGCGAGAGACTGCACTCGAGGCGCTGTGTAATCGAGCTCTAATATACATAGTTGTCCCTTGACGAGACGTCATTCGTATATAGCGTTCCTCGATGGACAAAGTCCGGGCAGAAAGGACGCCGAGTCGAAATTTATACAATCGCGATAAATGAAAATATTAATAAGGCCATGAGTGAAGCTATAAAAACGTTAATTGAAAGCATAGAGTGAAATAGTTGTGAGAAAAATGTAATTGAAGATTCAATAATAATCATCGAGTTTGCTCCGTCCAATGAATCATTTTCTATCTTTGTTTTTGTAAGATTGACAAATCGATTTTTCTGCTCCTTTTCAATCGTAAAATCTTGGACGTTTCCGATGTCAAGATTTTTCCACGCAGATACGATAATTCGTGAACCTCGACGACCTCCAAATCTTATTATGTCGACAAATCTCGCGACTAATCTTTACACGTGCAGGAACTTTCGATTTCACGACTAGAAGGAACTCGAGGGAGATCCTGCAAAATTTTTTTATCGTCATAATGTCAATTTGTAATATTTTGAAGATATTCATCAGCAAATCGACCAACGAGTTCGGACAATTCGTGCGCGAAGAATTCTTCAAAAAAGCTTTTCGAGGGACTTGACCGAAGGATCGCGAATAATGCGCGAAGACACTTGTACGAGGGCGAATGATCGCGTAGGCGTATAGCCCAGAGATATATAAGATCGAAGATTCCATTAAATATACATACGAGTGTGCGGTATAAGTTGGAGAAAAAGGTGAAAAGAAATTGGAGCAATAAACGTGGCTGCAGAGTAAACGTTCTATATATAGAAAAGCTCGAGTAACCTCGCGACGCAGATAATTGCGAGTCCGAGGAGAGAGCTTCGATGGGATGACGTCGAGGATGGGAAAATTTGCAATTGCGATGCAATCGCTGTTCACCAAAGGATGCTCCGTTTTTAGCCCTTAACGTTGGCGTACCTCGCGCCTATTTATAAATACGTAAATATTTTTGTAATCCAACACTTTGTCAATAACCAAGCCACAAACAAAAGTAAACACTTTATCGTTCAACAAATATTCCAACAGTTTTGAAACCGCGAAAATATAAATCGGTAGCAAAAATTCAAGCCCCCGCGACCAATTCGAACGATATTTTTTTTCTGCCTCGGTATGAGTCAAGTTTATGAAATAAATAAATTTCGCTTTAATCGCAGTTAAAAGACCTTTCCAGGGTTTTTCAAGTGCAGGTATAGAATTTGAAAACCAGCGAACAAGGGCAACCACGATTTTGAAGTTCGTATCGTTGGAATCCACCGAAAACCGATTTTTTTTTAAATTTTCTCAAGAGGGCACCAAATTTTCATGCAGTATTTGTCAACGCGATAATTCGACAGTCTTTTTTGTCATTAAAAAACTGAACGGACTATAAAAATTGGAACGAGTGCATTTATTACCAAAATAATGAATAAAAAAAATTGTTTTCGTTGTTTTCCAACGACAATTAGCGCAACGAACACAAAAAATACGAGGATACGAAAAAATTGGATTTTTGGACGATAATTCAAAAGGATGCCTCGAAGAATTAGGAAAGCAACGCGGATCGATGCTTCTTGGAAAGCACCGAAATTAATTCAATTAGGATCATCATCGTCTTTGATGTCATGTGTAAATACGTTTCTGCATAAACGTCGAGGTGTTACATAGAAAGTCTCTGAGGCAGGTGCACTCGCGTCAACGATCGCGGGAGGAAAATCACTCGCAGCGATGTCATCGACCCGCAAAGCTCTATAAACGCAAATCTCGTATGTACTATCTCTGTCGTTCGTCTGGAGATCTCCGAAGCTCGGCTATCTCGATAGTATATAGTTCCAAGCTCTACAGTACAGTAACGAGAAGCATAATTAAGCTCTCGACGACGACGAGCACAGAGAGACAACGAGCTCGATTTTTTGATAAAATTTATATGCGAGATAAGGCGTTCGATTCGCCTCGAGCCCTCGTTCTTGCACCTCGAGAAATCTTTTCGCCAAGAAAATCAGCAGCTTGATCATCATTCGTTCGAAAGATGCTCGCGTTACGAAATGTATCGAACAATTCGATCGAGAGATCTCTCTGGAGATCCAACGAGATCGATTGAACAAAATTCTTGTGAGATTAATGACGAAAAACAAAAAGAAAAAATTATCCAGGACAGCAAATTGTCCAAAAAAACAATGAATCGAGATAAATTCAAGACAAAGTTTAAAGGAAAAAGAATTTTGTTGGAAAAAGATCGATATTTTTTCGTAAATACGTCCGACTAAACGTTATTTTTGAAAAATCCCAAAAATTTTGTCATTGCAGCAAGAAATATTCTAGAAAGTCTCTTCAGAGAGTCAATTTTTGTCATTCGAATCGCTAATTTTGCTGACAGTTGCGTTAAAAATCAAAATTATTATCAAAATTACTTGATAAACTTTTAGTTTTCGAGAAAATTAAATTTTCAGTGCGACTGCTCGAACAAATGCTGAAAATCGATGCGTTCTCGTATAAGAATCTCGTGGATGGATATTCTAAGAATATATTTAATCGTATGGACACCGCCGAGATCTTTCTGCTTCTTTATATTCTTCGATTTTAAGGAGATGGTCGAGGGTCGACTTGAAAGCTCTTGGGTAGTCCGGTGATAATAGGATTGATAAACATTGTTAAGAACACAGCACAGGAGAGAGACGAGGATGATGATGAGAAGTGGCTCGCTAACAATATCTGTTGGTGGTTATAAAGACACGAGGACCATCGCACCCCGGGATGCGAATTCTCAAGGATAAGAAAGCCCAGCGTCTATTGCCATCGTCTTGTAAGTATGCGTAGTGTATGATAATGCATGATTATCTTCAGACTGAAAAGAGAGAACGGCCTTCGAACCCTTACAAATGCTCCCCCGTGGCTCTCGACCGAGCCCTAAATTTCTTCCATCGATCCATCTCCAAGCAACGAGACTATTTTATTGACGCATATCCAAAATAAAATTAATAACGAAAACCAAAATCTCTCCTGGTCCATTCGAGTCATTGAGGATACAGAAAAATTTCGCCATTTATTTTCATTCGTAATTCAACAAATTCATTTTAATTTTTTTTTTCGAAGGGATGCTGTGACTATCAATAATTTCTCTGCGTTCATTTATTACTAAAACGTGAAAAAACGTCAATCACGAAAATGCGCGATATCTTGAGGCAAAAATTTGTTTTTCTGGATTAAAAAAATGTTTTCCTGGCTCCCGAAAGTTCTTAAGAAGAAGCGAATCAATGCATGTAATGTTGGTGTTGTGCTTGATTTTATTTGACAACAACACTTCTTGACGTTGACTATAACGCGGAGATCGAAAAATCTTTTTTATCGCTTTCGGAAATTCTAATCAAAATCTTCGTGTAATTTCTCCTCCATATTCGACGCGTGTGTCACCAGACGCTTCGTAGAAAATAATGAAATGTCGGAACGTATATAATTTCTAAAAGGCATCCTAAGCATATAGATATAGAGATGAGTATTGAGTCTCGGGATTCACCCTTAATGATATCGCGTTAATAGCCTAACCGACTGCTCAACAGATAAGAACGACATGACGATAAAACGAAAATGAAACAATATTTTTGTCCTCGGATCGAGCCGCTTCGTTTATTTTTATTTCTTTCAATTGCTTTACGATTTATTTTGGTCCAACTTGATTCTGTTGGACTGTATTCGCTTATAATAAATTTCCATCGACCCAATTTTGTCTCGAAAACAGCTGAATTCATTTCCAACAAAAATTGTCATTAAATTCGCGACAGTGACATCGAAAAAGTTTTTATTTAATTTTTCAATGTTGAAATTTCAATTTTTTGGCCAAATGAATAAAAAAAATATGTCGTCGATGCAGTTGAGATATTGAAAATTTAAATTAATATTATTCTGGCACTTTCTAATATGACGCCATCGGAAAACATCGATTGGACGAGACATTATTCGGCATATACGACGCGGAAATCTTTATCTTGATGTTCATTATGCATGCAACGACAGTTTCAAGCACGCGTAATTGTCAAGTGATTATAAACAAATTCCCGAGTTGGTAAAATACGAGTAAAAGTTGCGAAACAACGCGACGTAGCAAACGAGCAACAAAAAATGTTTAAATATTAGAAAATTTTTGGATAATTGCAAAATTTTCTTAATTTTGATAATAATTCTTATTGCTAACGGAACTGTCGGTAAAATTTACGATTTGAATGACAAAAATTCACTTTTCCAAGAGACTTTCCACAATATTTCTTGCTGCCATGACAAAATTTTGATGATTTTTCAATAAATATCGATCTTTTCCAGCAAAATTCTCTGTATCCATTGCGAAAAGTTTCCGTGTCCATAAGCCACGTGCCGAACCCCTCGGTTTCTTCAATATCTAAAAACCTGTCAAATGCAGATGCGGCCGGGTGTATCCCGCCGGGACGCGGGACAGCAGCTATATAGGGAGAAGACAATTAAAAGTGTACGTTCGAGAGCCCATAGTGGGATTTCTACGAGGCAAATTGGCGAAATAATGTAAAAATAACCTCGAAGACCCATACAAACGATGTCAATTCTAAGAGATTTCACAATTTCCCTGTCCTCGGTCCACGACTCCGGAGATAGAAATTTCAACGACAGGCAATGTCGCGTTAATTGCAGAAAATAATCGAATAATAGGGAAAAGAAAATAAGATGACAAGTTTTGTTAAGAAACCAAGCGTCCATCGAGTGTAATTGGTTGTTTAATTGTCCTGAACGAACGTCACACACGTTCAATCAAGGACAAGAAATGTTGATGAAAGATCAATATGTCAACGTGTCGTCGTGTGGCTGGTTCGAATACCCCGAGATCGAAATCAATAAAAATTCGTCCAAGCCAGAGTCGAGTAATCCAGACTTGATCGAAACGTACTCGATCGCAAGTTCAATTAAGGAGGTTGCATCGCGACCATACAATTTTGCAATTCTAAATCATGTTAAAAACTCGTTGAAATGCAACGAAATTCGGTTTTTTAATAAGAATTTTTATTCAGCATTTCGCCAGGACAATGAAACGATCTTTTCTTAGGATCCAGACACAAAATCGGTATGAAAATTGTCATGGTTTTTTAAATTGAACAAAAAGTGAATAGAAAATCATATTTTTCGTTGAAATTGTTCGAATAATTGTTTATTTTTTTCAAATTCGACAAGTCGTTATCATTTAGTCGAGGGTTGATTAAAAAACGCCCATGAATTGTTCCAAATTCCTTTAAAGGGTTGAAAATTTGGCTTCAACTCTCGTTTGCTCAAAACATCGTTAGTTGTCGAGGGTTAAAATCTACAATCATTGAAACTTTGAACTGAATTCATTTTCATTCCTACGCGTTTGCTCTCAACGAAATCATCATTTTTTTTTCAAGCTCCGTTTCCGCAGAATCTTTTGAATCTTGAATTATATTGATTTTTTACACCGACGATTGTAAAAAACGGGGATTCCGATCTTGGCAAAAAATGGAGTAAATAAAAAATCTCTTGGTAATTTGCCGAAAGTGGTCGCGAGTTAAATTTCGTAGGATCGAAATCGATTTCTCTAGAAAATTTAATACGTCAATTCGGATGAATATTTAAAACATGTGCCACATCTGCACAATTGCCATCAATCACTCAGACACTCGGTGTCCCTGAAACGACTTAATTGCCATGCCAGAAAAACGCTCGAAAGATCAAGATTCGTTTTGTTGTGCAGAGGGAAAAAAAACCGTCTCACTGCGTGGCCGAGTTTGCATCCTGAACAACCTCCGACGTAGTCCACCTCGTTTTCAGCACCAATAAACAAACTCACGCACGCCAGTATCTATATATTTCTTTACAACGTGCATATAAGGCCAGAGAATTTAAGGAGAAGGGAGAAAGTTGCTTCGCATCATTGAGTAATGAAAAATTAACAGGTGCTTCGAGATTATTCCACCGATCTCAGCCAAAACCAGCCAAACAAATTTTAACTCATCCGCTCTCTCTTTCCAGCCGAACCACCGGTGAGTGTCCGATATTTCGACTCGAGGAATCGATATTGTTAAAAAATGAAAAAAAAAAAAAAAAAAACAAATTTATTCTCTAATTTCCTTACAAAAAACGAAAAATATTTGATTTTATTGTTGATTCGTTCAATTTTTAATGTCATCCAAATTTTTCGAGCCGATATGTTTTCGGGTGGCAAAAATCCATCATTTTATCATCGTAATTATATTCTACATTTAAATAATCATTTTTACCAAATAAAGAAAAGAATTTCGTTGCATTCCAACGATGCCAACTCCAACATCGTGAAAATAACGCTGCATGAACTTTCTTTTTCTGTTTTTATCTTTATCTTGTTATTTTTTATTGTCGTTTTCCATTCGTCCACGACGGAACCCGAGGAATTTCGAGCAATGGATTTTCCAACGTACAGAAAATTTGACCATATTTTTAGAACTGAATTCTTGTTGCGTCGTTAATGAGCTTTTGATTACTCGAAGCCCCGAAGATTCCAAGCGAAAATAAACTTTTTCGAGTCCGAGGATTGACGGCTCGGACACCCTGTACATTCGGGTGCGTATGCTTTTTGTATCGAATTATATTGGAACGTATGAACGAGAGAATCGAGGACGTCTGAGAAATTTGGGCGATGCCCGCGAGATCGCTTTTAATGCATGTGAGAAATCGCATTGATGCACTAAAAAAAAAAAAGGTCGTTTTTGTGGACTCGATTCGTTGCGTCTGAAAATGTGCGATCGAAATGTTGCGCGAGAAGATTTTTGGCTTGATTATCGTTACGCCAAAGAGTGGCTTTCGTGTTATTTTTTTAGCTTGAATGGTCTAACCATGTTGTCGTTTACCGTGATGAAAATAACGATCAGCAGTGGAGAATGAATTTCCCGCGCATCTCATGAGCAGCATCCCTTCGAGATCGGTTTTAACGAGAGGATGATGAGGAATAAACCGATGATGTCTGGTGGCGTTAGCGGTTGGCGCCCTCCGCGGCTCCCTCTTTTTTTCAAAATCCGGTGCCATTCAAACGTGCCCGCGACAAAAAATGCTCGTCTCCCGTATATTCGTGAAACTTTGGTTCGATATTCCTTCGGATAACGAGACTAAATCCTAAAGAAAAGAGTTTCGAGTTTGTGATAAAATTTGTAAATTGAACTCGCAAACGAATCGCGTCACTCGGAGCTTATTGCTCGTCGTTTATGCCCGTATTTGTAAAACGGCGATGGGACGAGCGTTAATTATATTCCCGTTAACGTCGAACAATAATGATAACAACAATCGGAGCAATCACTCTCGTTGCAGCTGCCCGAGAGTCTCAAGATTACACGAGAATTGCAATTGCTTTTTATCGAGTGCCATATCGCACCAGCGGTATTAATGCAGCACGCGCGAACTTTATACTTTCGCTTAACAACAACGACAACGAAAATAAAACAGAACGAAAAACTCAAGCACTAAATAATAAAAGCACAGAGTGGCCAACGAGTCTCACGATTTTTCCAAATGTTCCATACGTTTCGTGCGCGTCTTTAGTTCTTCGTATGCAACGGATGATTTATCCGATTATTGCACACCCAACGAAATATTCACTCGAACAATTGAAACGAACCAAAATGATGGATTTTTTTCTCTTCATTTATCTCGCGCACTCCGGTATCATTATTCTTCGCACAGACATGCACGTACGCGATGATTTCTCTAAAGTTTTTCTTCCAAGTCTCATATTTCACTCGATTTTCACTCGATATATTTAATCCCACGAAATTTATCACCAAGAAAATATTCGATTTTCACTTTCGTTGCAAAGTTTTTTCCTCAAGTCAGAAACTTTTCAAAAACTGTGTGTTTTTTTAACGTTTTTCCAAACAGTTTGGAATTCTGTCTCTCAATGCGTTAACTAGTGAGAGAAGGCGCTGGTCATGATCGTATGCGAACGAAGCCACGGCGCAAACTGGTGGTCGAAGTCGAAACGCGCTTCTCGCCTGGCACCCAGTAGAATAATCAAGTAAATAATAAGAGTTGTCTCTCCTTCTCTCTTTCGCTCTTTATCTCTCGCCCCCCCCCCCCTTCACGCTCGGTCCCTCCACTCATCCGAACCGCATCACAGTCGCGCTATCTGCTCCGCACTTCTAGCTTCTGTAATAATGTCCCTGTAGAAACGCCACCCAGAGTAGCAGCAACGCTTCTCTCTTCTTTTCGCTACCTCTTTTCTCTTCGCTCCCTCTCTTCGACGCCTCCAGCGTTATCGCACACACGATCTCATCGAAAATTTCACCCCAAAACGCCTTTTCCCTACATTAACCGCGCGTCTGACCAAATCGACTAAAACAAATTATGACTCGTCCGCGACGCGTGTTTTTTTTATACTACGGAGTACAACTTTATCTAAATTTATTCTAAACAGCGGCAAGGGAGACTCAACTTTTCTCTCACATGTTCGATCGACCACGATTCTCCGCAAAACTGGAAATTATGAGAAAATTCATCTGAGAATTTGCAATCATTGGAATTAATCGAGGAATTCAGCAAAGGTTCGAGAAATTTTTTTATTACGGTTAAAAGGGACTTTATTTAGGGTTTTTTCGAAATTTTGTAAAAAAACGTTCTTGGCATCCAAAACTAAAAGTTTTCTCCATTAGAATTTGAGACATTTAATTTGCAATTTTTTACTTTTCCCCATCCTAAGAATTAATTCGATTTATTTCTTTCATTCAGAGTCACCGTCATTCATCGGGGAATGCAGCAAAAATTGGAGAAATTGAAAAAAAAAAAAAATGAATCAACTGAAAAAACTTGGTTTTTAGGTCGTCGACGAGAGTTTAAAGAATGCTCGAATGGCTCGGAACAAGAACACGTTCACTCGTCGTCGAATATCTGATGAACCGAATGCCCTGTTTCATGAATATTTTATGAATTTTTAGCCTTTTTGCATAATATTTCAGTTTTTACTGATATCCCACAATGTTTTTTTCACAATTTCAATCTTCTCGATCGCCACTAAACTTTTTTTTTCTCTCTTTTCGAGGAATTCGCGTTATGCTTATCGCACACTTTTTCAATTGTTTGCTTTTTTGCTATTCGTCACTTATAATGATGCTAATAACGTGCTCGCGTTATTCCAGATGCGAGAACGCGAGAGACACGAGTCGTCTAGTAGAAAAATAAGCCCCGCGAACCTCCTTTTTCATGAAATTCGGCAATTATTTGTTCGTTTCAATGATTTTCGCTGCTTGTTCAACTATATCAATAAAGCCTTTTCAATATTCCGATATAATTGTAAATAAAAAAGAGAACAAAGTATTCCGATACCGTCTGCTTGATGTTGAATATAAAAAAAACGTCATAAAAGATTGGAATATTAATGGAGAGTATTTTTTCGGTTGTCATTGACAGAAAATAGAAAACGAGAAAATTTAATGAATAGCAAAGTTTGTACAGTTTCCCGAACGCCCTTGAAATTCAAGGCATGCTCGACTGCGATAGCGAAAATATTTTTCGAAGCTTCAAATTGTCGATTAGAAAGCAAATTGACAAATAAGTCTCATCGTCCAATTAGAATTTTCGTAGTGTTGACTTTCTGAAAAAATGTAACTTTTTTTTTGGCCTGATGACAAAAAAATGGGTGAATCGAATCGAAGCGAAACGTGTGTGGACAAAGAATCACGTGGAAAGATCGTGTTATGAGAAATTCGAAAGATTTAAATGATCGTTTTTGGCTTTTTAAAATACCTCGAAATATTGGGTCGAAATTTAGCGGAACTTGTGTCGCGCCAACTACTCGATACGCTGATTGAAATCGACGAATCAGTATTAAATATTCGGATACTTTTGATTCGCAAGTTATTGTGCAAAAATGGAGCGTACGTTGAACATGATTCGAAAAGTCTATTCGCGTGAAAAAGTCGACGACGTGTGTCGATGAGCAAAGCACACGTAACGCTCCGATCTCGCCAAGAGTTGTGTTGTATACACATGACCTCGCTACGGTTTGATTTTGTTGCGTAACCGCGAAAACATCAGCTGAATAGTGTTGTGCTGTCTGGTATCCGAGTCTTGTCCGCGAGTCGCGGCGCGGGACTCGAATTTGCCGGCTGCGATTATCAGCCGTCCCAGCATGCAGCACCGCGATATCGTCCGCGTATCAATTGCCAACATGTGTATCTAATACAAACGACGATGCATTGCCCGCACCCGTAACACACTCGTAAGACTCATCCACGAGTCTCCGATACGCTTCGAGACTTTGTCAAAGAAGTTTCCAGCTTTGTTGACCCGAAAGGATCGTTTCCATCATTCTTTATCGCCAAACTAGTCAAGCTAAAACTGTCGTTTTGAGAATTACCGTTCAGGATTTAATTACGAAACATCGAATTTTCAATAAAAGAAACTTTTTCGATAAATCCTCAATATTTCGTATTTTCTTGAGCTGCAGATCTCAAAATTCTTATTCAATATTTTTGTTTTTGGAGGATCTTGGGGTAGTGCTTCCCCGTTTTAGACATACAGTGCATAATTTAATAAAATTTGGTACAAGGAGATTGTGATAAGAAAAAGATGCAGTCAAATTTTCAAGAGGCTGCAGAGAACCAGAAAAAAAATATTCGTATTGGTAGTTTCATACATTAAACATTGAGTTTTATGATAAATCTCAGTTTTCATTGTATTTTACAATTAATTCTTATCAATTCTTAGGAGAAATCGCAGTTTCCATTGTAAAATACAATTTCATGTACGAAATCGATGTTAATTGCATGAAATTACCAATGCAAATATCTTTTTTCTGGTTCTCTGTAGCCTCTTGAAAATTTGACAGAATCTTTTTCTTATCATGACTCGATTATTCTCATCACTGAATTTGCATTTTTTGGATTTGTTCTTTGCCCACAATCTTACGAACGCAACTTGGAAAAATTTCTTCTCTTTTATTTATCCATTAATATATTTTCTCAATTATAGAAAAATACTCGTGATTTTCTCCGATTTACACTTGTTCAATAAAATTTCTGAAAATGAATGTTTTTGGACGAATCGTAGGTTTTTGTGAATTGTTCATCGTAGTCGTACGATTACAGCACCTACTGTGTGTAATTGAATTCCAGAAATCACGAAGACTAACAAGATTGTTGTGTACGCGATCGTCCTCGAGGGCTTATCGTTGTTTAATCAACGCCAATCATTAGTGTAATTAACGACTTGGCGACATGCGACGAGTGCATAGAACATGGTCGTCATACTCGTCATTTTCATTCGCAAAAACAAGAATTCGCGCGATATAAGTCACTTTTGTAGATTCGATCGACACCCCTGAGATTTTTTATCTCAAGAGCACTCGATAATGATAAAGATTGGGGTCACGAACTTTACCGCGCTCGGAATGACTGACAAAATAGAGAAAAAAGAGAGAGAGAACGAGTCTGATAGCAAAAACAAAAAATTGAGCAAGTCAATTTTGTGTGCGAAATGTTATTCAATAAATTGAATTGGCGTTTCGTTTGAAATTTTTGTTTTTTTTCGGTTTATTAGAATACAGCCAAAAATAAAACTGGATAAACGCCAGTAGCTGATAAAGAGAATCAACATCCTGTTAGTTGGATATATTTATAGAAAAAGAAACTTCTGAATGAGAAAAAAGTAAGTTGTCGTGTTGTAAGTGTGTAAATAACTGATAAATTTGACGAACCGATTGTTATTGATGCGTACAGACGTTCTGCTTTTTAATGTCCATGAATTGCCTGCCATATCTGATAAATCACACGCGTTACGTAGAAAAGTTGGACGAAGGAGAATTATTTTTAATTATTTCGAATAAATTATACAAATACGATTTACGGGTCTGGCGTTGCATCATTCAAAATAATGAAAAATTATGCATACACGTAATCGGATTGAAAAAAAAAAAAAAAACAACGAGTATTATGGGATCACCATTGGGTCACCGAAGTTATCGCCTCGAATGTGTAGCTGCACACGAATTAAACCGCGATCCGCCGCAGTACAGAAATGCTACGAACACGAAAATCTTCTGCCTTCAACCATTTGGACTCAGGGATTTATAAGTTTTTTTTATTTGTAAACATAGTCATTGACCCCGAGCTCGATATGGACGAAAGATATGCTTACTATATATAGAATTCGTATCAAGATAATACCTCAATCGCCATTTTTATTATGCAATCGACAAACATGTTTGTCGCTATCGATTTTTGGGCCTTTTCGTCACTCGCGAAATAGACACGAATTTTTGATGGACGATTCGACGAATGCATCGACTTGAATATTTTAATTCGAGTCAAATTCCAAAACGCTTGCAGCATGACTTTCGATATAAATATTTTTTTTGTACCTCTCCGCGATTCTTTAAATAAATGTTGCTGCGAGTGTCGGAAGACTCTGACAATAACGTTGATAATGTATATTGACCGGTGTCCACGAGATCGAACTGGATTTAACATCGGACCATTGCGCTCGAATCTCAATAACGAACGTTCGGGCTCGATAAATATTTCTCACCTCATAATGAGCGTGAATGACGGAGTAAACAAAACGTTTAAAGATTCTTCCATTGAAAATAAAAACCTCAAACTGGATTAACGTTCAATTTTTACCTCATTCAAAAAGAAACAAGTTTTCTTGTACATATTTCAGTAACGAATTCTTGAAAAAATATTAATAAAAGCCTTAGAAGAAAAAAGGTGATTCCGATAAATTTCAATAATATGAATTTTAATTCAATTATTCATTTTTATCTTTTCCATCACCCAACCCAACCATGCATTTTGACCTCGACCGAGGCTGCTGAACTTTGGCGATCGCCATGCACTCGCATCGCACAACCATGCCCGCCAGCAGTTGTCATTCAATAAGTAATTTGACAGAGAAAGGAAATATTTACATTTTTATTTGTCCTTTGAGGCTTAAAAAACGATATTTTTCTTTATTGAATTTTTTTCTCCATTTTTTAAGCAATTTAGTTATGTAATTATGAATTTATTTATGGATTTACGGAATTATTTATTTTTTATTGAATTCCAGTGAAAAAAGACATGAAGAAAAAATGTGAACGTGTCTGATTATCGACCATGTGGATGGGCAGCATCGGGGCATTAGATAACCGTAAATGTGTACATAGATGCTGCACGTGTTCGCGTAAAACTTACAAACTGTTGGTATCGTTTGGATGTTTACGGATTTCTGTACTTGAAGAAAAATAATGTTTTGTGGGGTCGTGTGTCTCTCTCGACTTTGGTTCTGGTGGATGAAAAAGAGTAGAATCGCGTTTATATGTAAAAAATGTTGATACACGTATATGTTGGCTCGATTAGCGTGCAGGTAACTGGGCATAATTCCTACGGTCAATTTGTGACGTCAGTGAAAGAAAACGCGCGATTTGCTGCTGCGTAACTTTGCCGAGACCGTGAAACTGTGAAGAGGGAAAAATCGATTAAACGATCGTATGTAATACCAAGTTACGCCGAGCGACCGATTATACTAAATGATTTCCCGCTCGATCCCTCTCTCGCCCTGCCGATCTCTCGTCCATTAATCTATCCTAGCACCGATTTATTTGAATTGAAATATCGACCAGTCATCTCGTAATTACAGCTGCTCAACGCGATTAATCGCGCGTCAACTTGTCGCCATTTTTTCTTTGTTTTCCATTTACGGAAACGCAGCAGCAGGCGTCAGACGTTTTGATTTATACGTCAAAACAGAAATTATTCACGATTTAAAAAATGGAATCGTTTTCCGAAAGGTTTAAGAAGCTCAATACCTTAATCGTTGCATTTTCTAACGCTGCACACGTTCGCGAGCTCTTCTTCGGAGCCTCGTCCATATGTATAGATAAAGAATCGACAGAGGTTAACTCTAGACACAACTCTCGCTATGATACAAATGCTGCGCGTGACGTAGTTTCTCCCGCGCTCTCGTCATATCGTTACAATAATCTTCAAATCGCAACAGTATATAAGAAATTTGCAGTGTCACGAATCTTTTTATCCCGCAGCTCTCCTCCACTTCTTTCTCTTCAATTTTCTCCTCGCCAGCCACCCAATATTTAATTCGTTCGTTATGACTCTGGAGTTTGCATCGTTGGAGTGCAACGAAATTCGTTTTTCATCCTTAGCAAAAATAATTATTCAAAATTAAACGAATTATCAATAAATTCAAATATTTTTCGTTGCAAACTTCAGCATCATCGTTAATTTTGTTTCCTTGACAAGAAGCTTGAGATTTTACTCGCCAGCGTTTTTTCATTTTTCCACTTTTATGAAATTCCCACCGGAATGCATTTTTTTCTCTCGGTTCTTTAATTATTTATTAGTTTTTGGACCGAAGCCTGGAACGAAAATCGGAGGTTCGCTATGAAGAGGAAACGGTAATTTTCGCGTACGTAAAATTCGATCGAGACTCGTGAATGTTTCTCGCGTCGTTCTCCGTAACGCGACACACTCGCGGGTTTTCCCAATGCACTAAGATTCCGAGACGAAGCGTCACGTTTGTTCCGATGCACAGAACAGTTCGGTGTGTAGAATTAGCGCTACGGACGCACCGGAAGATCTACCGGTTTGCCAACATCCTCCGGACAAAGATGGGCTCAAAAAAAATATTTACGTCATGAGAATCGCAAAAAAAAACGCGTCAAACTTGAATTATCTCACGAGCGTATGACTCGATGCGTGTGCTTAATGGATTCGATAATGCCAATTTGTATTTCCAACTGTTTCACTTAATACGTCGATTGATTAATGAATGACGAAATAATTTACGTTTTTATGGATTGTTTTTGAGATATCGTCGTCTTTCGCGAGACATAAATTCATTCGATAATGAACAAATTAACTGATCGTCGATAAATTCACATAAAAAAATGAAAATATCCAAATTGTTCGTTTCCGGTTGTAATTTTCATAAATTAACACTATTCGCAATGCAGCATGAGAAATTGCAACGATTTTTCAACGAGTTTCATCTGCGGCGCGATCGATCCAAAGTTCACTCATAGGATTCGAAAAATTCCCCGAACTCGAGTTGCATTGTCTCATCGGGATACGGGAAACTGATTCTCGCGCCAATCCGAAGAAACATTCATCGTAATTATTTCTGTTTCAACAACGAGAGAACAAACGCGTCAATAATGAGCGTTTCATTGTCGTTCGCTTAATTCGACGATATTCTCACCGTGATACGATTAAAAAATACGATTTCCAACGGTTCTCATCCGTGCAACTGACTATTTTTTCGATTTGAGCACACTGAAAATTAAATTTTGTCAAAAAACATTTAAATTTTATTAAACACAGTAACATTTTTGGATAATTTCAAAATTTTCATGGTTTTCAAAATATTTTTCATTTCTAACAAAATCGTCAGCAAAATTTGCGATTAAAATGACAAAAATTTACGTTTCGAAGAAACTTTCTAGAATTTTTCTTGCTGCACTGACAACATTTTTGTAAATTTTCAAAAAAACGTTCAGTATTCATCTTTGCCAAGGATTTTGACCAGTCGCAGCCACATCCAGCAGGTAAATCGCGGCCGGTTCGTGACTCCGAATGAATTTTTGTTTCTCCATCATCTTTTAATAATTTGTAAATATTTAGGCAAATCGCTGCATTATCAATTAATCCAAGCAATAAAATAAAAAATAATTTTTTTACGCGAATATGTGAGTGTTAATGTGAAGATCGAAATGATTCACTTGGAAGCGAGATTGAGAAGAAAAAAATGGAAATGGTTGGTATATATAAATAAATGTGTTTATTGCGTTTATTGAGGTATGTAGGGATCGGAATTGAATGTAGATAGCGAAGAAGAGTGTCGACAAGAATTGGTACGGCTCGTTTAACGCGAATCTCGTCTCCCCGGCTGGACAATGACCCGATGTACTTTATTTATCAACTCTATTACGCACTGTTTCAACCTCGGTGAACGTGTACGATCATCTCTCCTTCGCTAACGGTACAGAGAGCTAGAGCTTTTGATTTAGTCGTCGCGACGGTACAGACTGCGATACTCGCGCATACGAGACATTACGTGTGTAGTCGCACCATTTTTTTCCATCGCTAAATTCGACAAAAAGACCAACACGCTCTGTATCGGAGCAATGCAATTCATTTTTATGCATTACTCGCTAATGAGGAATAAATCACGAAGAGGACGAGTTTCTGTCAATTTTTTGGTTTTTTTTACCGCATTTTTCATCAATTTTTCGACTTGAAGCAAAATTTTCAACTTGAAGGCAGGTTCACGTGATCCTGCATTAAAAACCAAAAAAATAAGGTGACCGTCCTAGGGTTAAAATTGTTCGACTCTATTTCTTGATTTTTCTTCATAAATATTTAGGAAACATTTTTTCCAAGCACATAAAATCCAGTTGGATGCTCTACTTTTTCCACTATATTCGTTAAACTTTTTCGGCAATTAAGCTCCAACGTTTAATCAACGGTATCGAGTGTAATTTGACGTGTAATTGGAAAATATTTTCTGTTGCATTTTGAAATCTAGCGATTCTAAAGACTATCCGCGTCAAAAATCTCGATCAAACACTCATCATCGAGATTACTTTTACCCTTTGCACAGCAACCCCATAAAATCCCTTATGTAGAAAATTCATGGTGACGATGACGCACCCCAAAAATTCTCGCAACAAGTTGGTTCGTCTGATTCACGCCTCATTTATTTCCCATGGTATAATGTCTCGGAGCTTCATGACGTAAATATGAGGAGGGTCAGGAATTGTCGTAATGAAAATTCATCACGAAGCAACCCTCAGAGAAAATTATATTTTTCATTGCCAAATTTTTCCAATTTTTCGAAATTCTACTCGAGCATTCACGCTCGATCCAATTTTTTTCATCCCTACTGATCAATTTCCCACCGTTTTGATGATCGATCCCTTTGGCCCAATCAGGGGCATGGGGAACAAAGTTTGTTGTGAGTATTTTCGAGTCGTTGTACTTTTCGTATCGCGGAATACACGCTAATCCTTCTCGAAAAATTCTTCTGCATTAATCTCTGAAATCCTCGAGTCCATAATACATTCTCTCTCTTTCTCCCCATTCAAGTGACATGTTTATAAATCGTAATAAATCTTAAATCCTCGTAAACCTCCTACAACACTCTCTCGTGTCTCACAACTTGATACGGCCTCAGTTTGTCTACTGCATTTATTCATTTCCGTTCGAGCCTTTTTTTCCTTCTGCACATTTCATCTCCGGGCCATAGCAATCTCTATACATAAAAAACTCTAGTACAAAATTGTGTTTTTGTCTTTTTTACGATGAATCTTTCACAGGATTGAAGCTCATGACTCAAAATCGGTTTCGAAGTGTATTGCATTCTGACAATTTTCTTTTTTTGGGAACCCGAACCAAAAAATCACATTTTTCGTAACATTTTCCACTTGCAATGTCCACGAGCACCCAAAAAATGATAAAAAAATGAAAAATATGAACAAAATTTGACAAGCAATTTTTCTTTTCGATTTTCAATCATTTACCCTCGATTGCGCCAAGTTTTTTTTTTTCAAAATATTTAACAACGTTTCATATGATTTGTGTTTACGGTCGTGGGCAGTTTCTGGTTTTTTCTCGAAATTCTTGAGAAATGACCTTTTCAGTTAGCGAGACCGAGTTCTCGTCGGGATAAAAAAAATTGTGATAAATTCTTAAGGCAAACAGGCATTCGCGAAGAGTTTCTTCTTGTAAAAAAAAAAAAAAAAATGTTTATACGTCCTCCGACCGTATTTCATTGGCTCCGAAAGATACGATCTCTTGCTGCTGATAAATTTGTTAATATTTATTATTTACGAATGATAAGAGTAAATAAACGCAAGTTGAAAGTCAATGAATCGAAATAAGGCGGAATTAAAATCGGAGAAAAGGCGGTTGTGTTGCAGTGAATTATTAATATTGAATGGAAAAAAGTTTCAGGCGTCGTTTCACGAGTGAATTGTCGTCGAAAATCCAACGGAAGGATCGTTCGAAAGTTGCGAATTAAATCGCCAATTTTTGGTCGTTTTCACAGAGAACATGCCATCTTATCATCAAAAAATTTGGCCAGTTAAAAATCTTTCGATTCCGCGAGATGAGATGCAAAGAAAATCGAATAAAATGAAAAAAAAAATCATTTCGGCGTTTCCGCAGAGTTTGCGTCACATCGAACGAAGAGTTCGCGACGTCGCTAGCGTTTTTCGAGACTGTCAGCCTAATAAATCCTCAATTCATACCGGTGAAAAAAAAGACTTGCAATTTTCGAGCTCAAAGTTGTGTGTGCCAACGCGGTACGGAAGGGGGCAAAGGGGTGAATCGTTGATGAGAAATAATGAGTATGTATACGCGTCAAGTTATCGGTAGGTGGACGGCCT
Source organism: Diadegma fenestrale (assembly GCA_037043255.1). Taxonomy (NCBI): domain Eukaryota; kingdom Metazoa; phylum Arthropoda; class Insecta; order Hymenoptera; family Ichneumonidae; genus Diadegma; species Diadegma fenestrale. Next base: position 15,685,352 of record CM073317.1, read on the forward strand.
GTTATCACAGTGGATATCAAACGAGCGAGGCCACGAGATAACGAGAAAGAGAGCGACCAAGTATTTAGAGAAAGAAAAAATGAACGATCTCGAGAGAAAAACTCGTATCGCTGGTTGTTTAAATCGTTGGAGAGCGACGCACTTGCTCGCGCAATTGTTGCAATTGTACTAGAAAAATCTTGTCTCGCAGTGATGGCAACTTGCAAGGGTCGTTTGAGCACCTCTGCGACAAAGGCAAACAAAAATATTCTGGCAATGGCCACAGAAAGAAGCACCGCGTTTCTCTATGATCGCACATCGCCAAGTGCTTTTTTGCGTGTGCCTCGCTAAAGAATGACAAGGGGCGGGTTAAAAGCGCATTAATAATTTCAATGTTTACACCGATCACACTCAGCTTGCCCTCATCGATTCGCGCGCGCGATTCGCTCTCGGCTACTTTATTAAGCTTGACATGATATCAAAGTCGTTTGTTTGAACACGACCGCATCGATTTTGATCCTCCGCGGTGTCGTCATTCTGACAAGAGTCAGGAAAAAATTTATTCATTTCGGTTTCAAAGAGTTTCAAAAGCAATGGAGCAGAAAAAAATCGAAAGCCCAAGTCAAGACATTAACGAATATTTCGAAAATTTGGCAAATTTCACGTCAGCATGGACGACCTCGTACACGTTGATGTAATTCGCAGTTGTATCTTATCACGCTTGAAGAATCGATCGATGGATGATCGACGCGCGTTACCGCGTTCTGCTGCCATGCAAGAGCCTTCTTTTTCCACAATATTTCAATAGTTAATAGTTGAAAAAGACGAAATTTTGAATAATTTTTGTAACATGTTCCTCAACAATTCAAGTTTTTTCGTAGATCGCGAATTCTGATCCTAAAATTGGTAGAAAATCTTAATCGCGCGTTGATCGCTTCAATTCAGTTCTCTCGATCTTTTTATTGTTCTGAAGTGAAAAATGGTTATTTTTGAAACGAGGATTTTAGAAGAGATTGTTATTAAGTTGAATCAAGTCAGCTTGTGGCTTAAATAATAGACGTAATTGGTGGGTCATAAAATTCACCCGATACTCTTTGCTTGGTAACAACACTCGAAGTACTCGGAATTTGGATAGATATAATCAAAGAGATATCCGCAGATACGAACGAGATACGATCGGCTCGTGTACGCGCGCCTCACGTTTTACATTCTCATTTAATTTATATAAGGTTTATTCGCTGTGTGACTTGTTATTAATATGAAACTCATCCGGAACGAAACTTGCTCGAGATGTTCGCAATAAGTCTCCGCCAAAGTCGAATCAGAGTTGTTTTTTTTTTATCACTTTGGAGTATCAACGCGAATAGTTTTATGCTTGAGGAAAAATGCTTTTTCATCCTCTGCTCTTGGCGTTAGATTTACGAGTAAAAAGGCTCAAGTTTTCCAACGAGATCCGTCCGATCGAAACACCAAAGTCTATCCAATTATAATTTCGGCAAACATTCTAGTGCGCGACATCGTTTCGGAGCTCATCGTGATGTTCCAAAACTCGATAACAAGTGTCTTTAATTATTGTTTTTTACATTTCATTAATTAATCATTGATAATTGCAGGATTATTGACGAGAAATCAATTTTTTTGCTCCATTTTCCAGATCAAACTGTTTTCCATGATTTTTTTTGAGTACGCGAGGACTCGAATTGGGTTATCTTAATTAACCAAGTAGACAAATTGAGTAATAAAGAGGGGGTTGAATAGCGATAAAATACACGTGCTCTTGGCAAAGTTTCCCCGCGAATTCGCTAGGACCTGGACGTGGGTAAGCCCCTCTTGTCTCAATATTGACTCTGTCATCGAGTGCGCACGTTACGTCACGTATATATGCAGGAATACATAGACAATACGATATTCTAGGGCAGAACCAGCCGAGTGAACGCGAGATTAAATGCTTCGAATTTAGAACAGAACAATTTATGCATGTGCTGACTGCTCTTTATAGTGCATAGATACTTTTTTTACTCGATTTTACATATTTTTCTCATTGTCTGCAATTATTTAATCGCCAGGATCATTCAACATGTTGATTGACCCTAGAAGCTCATTTTTTTCACCTTTTCCGGTAATCTGGAGTCGTCAGAGACCCAAATTTTGAAAAATTCATATCTCCGGTAAAATTCAACGAAAAGAGTTCAACTTTATGATGTTTTTCAAATTTCAGGCATTTTTTTCGATTTTCCAAGTTCGTAGACAAAATTTTCATCCATTTTGCCAAAAAATTCTACAACAAATGACCGATATTGCGGAACATGGTATTCACGAACTCGCGTAATTGTTGAATCGGAGCCTGTGGGCGGAAAAAAAAAGTAAATCATTGTGTGGAAACGTTTATTTCCAGTCGATCAATGTTGATTGTTGCAACGGAAGATTCACCGTACAGTGTACTCTATTGTCTTGGCGGATTTGAGAAGTAGAGAAAAGAAGGAGGAAAAAAACAACCCCCGAGTTGTCGTTGCGCGAGCTCGTTTCGCTCTCGTCGTGCGTGTAAGTAAAGTGGAAAGTTCCCTCAGGGGGCGTTGCATCGCTTATTGACGCGATAGTTTTTGCATCGATCAAATCGACCACGACGACTGATGTACGCAAAGACTGACCGCCGGATAGAAAGAGAAAAAGGCAATGCAAGCAAATAGGGCGTGCCACCGAGTCTTACGGACTTTGGACCACGTCGACGATTCAATCGACAGCGGTCAATCTTGACGGGAATATATCATCCGCGTTCGATCCGTCGTCGATTGATCGACCATTCTCGTGTCTCACAGAAGCCCTCGTCCTCACGTTTTTCCATATAAACAAATATTCAGCGAAAAATATAGAAATTCGTTCAATTCGTAAACAAGAAAAAACCAAATTTACGAAAATTACGATAACTTTTTTTTCCATCATTGTTTTCGAGCTGTCTTTCAATAGGTAATTGGCCATTTTTCATTTACTATCAATTTCCAGTTGCTCGTAAACTTTAAAAGTGGAAAATGTGACGAAAAATGTCTTTTTTTCATTGAATTATGTTGGAAATGGTTGAATTAAATATTTTTTGTTTAATTACGGACAGAGACTCCGAGTGGACTCTGCCGAGAACGTTTTTTTAATTTTTTTTTTTTCATTGGGGTCTGAAATCAAAAAAGTCACAAATCTATTCTGATTCATGAGCTTCAATCCCGTGAAAGATTCAGCAAAATTTGTTGAGTAGTTTTTGCGTGAAAAGGGCACAAACACAATTTTTTATATATAGAAAAATAGAGATTTGTCTCCGAAACAAGAAACAAATTTCAAGTGAAAAAATGCCAGGGAGATTCGAGAGAATTTCCTTCATCCCCTCCCTAACGTTTTTAAATCGTCAATCGACCCAAGAAAAAATGAACCCACTAAAGATCGAAAAGATTCATCATTTTGTTCCGATTGGCTCGACTATTTCAGGGATATGAAATTCTAAATCAGATAAGATTCACACAATCTATGATAGTCACGTGAATTGAATTGCTCTTTGTGGCGTATATAGCAATTGTATAATATCTGTTTTGTCATGACTCAATTTTGATAAGAAATTCAACACTATGAATGTCTCGCGACTGTCATTTTCTACAATAAACAAGTTTTAGATACACGTCTTCGTAATTAGACCACTATAATTTCAACTTTATTGGGATTATTACGTCGTTCCTGCGAGAGTGTTTATTGGTCCTTGTACGTGTGAGTTGTACGATAAAATTTATCAAATAATTCGTTTTGTGACTTTAATTTTGTTACCCTCGATTTTTATGTCAGGCATCGATACCAAAACAAGTCGGTCATGAGTCCCGTTACGATTTTCTGTCCAAGACTACCAAAGTGCTCTGATTTTTCTTTCACTCCTGCAATTCTTTCAAAAACTGGAAATTTCGATTACGGAAAACGTCGATATATCGTTAAACACGATGAACTAAATATTTTTTGGATAATTTCAAAATTTTCGTTATTTCGACAATATTTTTTATTTCTAACGGAACTGTCGACAAAATTTACAATTGGAATGACAAAAATTCAATTTTCAAGAGACTTTCTAGAATATTTCTCGCTGAGAATCGAAGTTTTCGGTCGCTGGAATGGCAGGAAAAATATTTTTTCCTTATCCATGATTGTTCTGGTTTCATAATCGTTGAAATTCTTCTCGTAACCGCGACTACGACGTTTATGAAAACAAAGAAAAGAATTTTGTGGAATCTCAATGAGGCACACTCGTCCGTACCGTGGAAAATGATTTTCCAGTGCAATAATTACAGCAACTTTGAACACCTTCAGTTCGAATACTCTCTGCTTCGGGATAATCAACCGCTAGCAACATTCCATTCGATATTTTCAGTTTTAAGATGAATTGGGAAAAAATGAACGATAATTAGGTCACACGATTTATGCTCCGTAGACAAAAAAAGCGACAACCATGTTAGCAGTTGTTTATTGTGATAATCATAGAGACCTTGGACAAAAACATCTCTAGCGGTGCCGTACAAAAGTGACTCGTAAATATAGACCGAACGTATCTTGCATTGGTTGTGTCAATTTGCGTAAACGCACACACGTGTTCCATAAGCGTTGCGAGAGATTTTGGATGATAAATTTACCATAAATGACAATTAAATTAATTAAACAAACGTTCATTAATTTTAATAAAAGTTTAATCGATTCTGCATGCATTGCAACTTTATTGCAACTTTGAGTGCAGATTACGAAAATGTCGTGACCCAGACCTAGACAACAATTTTTCTATTCCTCGATTCTCATTTGCGTCGTAATTTTCTTTATTAACAAAAAAAAATGCATGTTTTGAGATAAGAATAAACGAATGAGCAAAAACGAGAAAACTGACCTGGGCAGATGACTGTCGATCTGCAAAATTGAGTAATCCTCGTAAACATATATTTAAAACTAAATAGTATATCGATCCTCCCGAGAGTCGTCGAGCAGAAACGATTTTATTGTCACAAAAAACCAATCTGTCACGACGTTGTTTTTTTTTCTTTTCACCTTACCAGCGGTTACGTAAAATGGTTTTTTCTTGGTTTCTTGCGGACAGTTATATGGTCACATCTGATGAAAGCTCCACATTTTTTTCCCACGTATGCAGTGTCTCGAAAAATACGATCGTATTGGGACCGAAAATTCACAAGTGAATTGGACGTAAATTTGATTGGAAACGGTGGAAAAAATTGAATCTCTAAATTTATTCGCCCATGCTCGTAAAACTGTGAAGCTTTCGAGGACGATCATGGGACACCCTGTACGTCGCGAATGGCACACACAAAGTACGTGGAATATTATTCATGTCTACAAAACACGTGGTCGTGTCACGATCTCAAATCAAGAATCGAGATCGACATCCAGACAGTAAATATACAAGGAAAACGTATATCTCTATATAATCTTGATGCCCAAGATACTGTACATAGAATATAAATTTGTACGCCGCGAGTAATTTCCATTGGATTTGAATTCTGACGTTGTTTTGTCATCTGCAAATCTTTTCGCGCGAGTCTGGCTCGAGTCATCGTTGGGATTCGAATTTTCGTAAGGAAACGTAATTAAGAAAGTACTAGATGTAGTCAAATTTTCAAGAGGCTACAGAAAACCAGGAAAAAGATATTTGCATTGGTAATTTCGTGAAATTAACATCGATTTCATACATTTTATTGTATTTTAAAATGAAAACCGCGATTTCTCCTAAGAATTGATAAGATACAATGAAAATTGAGATTTATCATAAAACTCAAAGTTAAATGTATAAAACTACCAATACGAATATTTTTTTTCTGGTTCTCTGCAGCCTCTTGAAAATTTGACTGCATTTTTTTCTTATCACAATCTACTACGGTACCGAATTTTGTTAAATTCTGCACTGTGTGTCTAGAACCGGGAGCACTACCTCAAGATCCTCCAAAAACAAAAATATTGAATAAGAATCTTGACATCTGCAGCTCAAGCAAATACGAAAAATTGAGGATTTAATCGAAAAAGTTTCTTTTATTGAAATTTTTTTTGTTTGAATTATTGAATTCTGAACGGTAATTCTAAAACCGACGCGACTACCTTAAGTAATAAAAAAGTTGGAGGGAATTTGCATGCTGACACGGATTCCGGAATCGTGAAACGAAAATGAACGGACGGTGCGGTATGAATCGGGAGAAGGAACTCAGAAAACGACTCCAATTACGCCATTGTGGTTGTTACTACGTTGAGCGTATCGTGCACGTTATCCAACTCGTCAATGTGCCACTTTTACGTATCTTTTTATTTCATTCCTTCGGACGTGCTCAATGTCACAGCGATAAAAATCATCTCGTGATCGAAGACAGTCTGATTTTCGGCTAATTTTGCAATTATACGTTATTTACTGATGAATAAAATCTAGTACACAGAGTCTGCTCGACTTTGTACCTGCGAACAAAGTCTGTCAAGGAATAATTGGGCCTCGATATCGGTGAATTTTATTGTCCAATTTAAAACGATGATTTTCGCGGTGTTTTCAATTATTTTATTCCGATCGAACTCGCCAATTTTGACTCCGGTTCACGAACAATTCATAATAATTTTATTGGATTTTCATTATTTTTAAATAATCCTGAAAAATTCGTGAGCTTTTTTTTCGAATTTTCTTTGCATCCGAAGAAAAACATTTTTCATAACAATTTCATGCAAAATATTGTTCGAGGGTTAAATAATTGAAACTTTTCCGACTCAAAAAACAGGCTAACGCATTTTTATCGTTGAAATTTCGGCTTTTCATTGGCACAAAGGCCGAAATACGCGCTGAATAAATATTCCGAGTGAAATGAATATGGACGCAGGGAATTGTGCGGAGACATCAGAAATAAAATGCGACTACGAACCGCTCTGGCGAGCAAATAACGAGGCGCCAGGAGTTGGTGAATCGATTATTCGTGTCACCGATTCCCGTCGTAATACGAATTTATCGTTCTATATAGTGGCAAAGACGCATGACGCAATAATTAATAAAGAGGGTGGCGTCAATACTATGCTGAGGTGTTGATTGAAATTTTTTACAATCATTTGTGCCTCGCGAGCCGGAACGGAAAATCTTGATGTATTTCATTCACATGCACGCGCGTTTTTTTCATTTCGGCTGAAAATTGAAGTTTCAATTAAATTTTTTTACTTTTTCTGCTGTTTACAGATTTTCTGGTTGGATCGTAAAACGAAAAACGTTGCATCGTCCTGACCAGATATTTGACAAGAATTATGAGTTCCACTCCAAAAAAACCAGAATTTCGTCTCTTTTTGGGATTTTCGTCGTGTGAATAAACAGAAAAATGTACAAAAAAGAGATTTTCGTTGCGCAGCTCGATTTCAAAGTCAATTCCGGCGCTCAAGTTTTTTGAATTTAATAAAATCGTTCCCCATCGACACGCGGGAGTTGGAATCATTGACTCGACACGTGGAATGGAGAAACATGAGGAATTGTGAAGAGAAGAGTGGAGTCAAAGTCACGTTGCAACTTGTACTGTACTAGAAAAAAGGCTCGTCCTTTCTTTCTCTCTTTGAGAACAGAGTGATCGCACATTGTAGATTGACGATGATTGCAAAGGCCTTGAGACGTTTTAATATCGCGGCAAAGACTCTGCGACGAGCAGCCATGCAAAAAGCATCGAAAGCAGATCCATTCTGTGCCTTTTTCTCGGACTCGAAGCCAATTTCTCGCTCTAAAACTTTAACAACTTTCTCGAAAAATTGGAAACCGATTCCTACCGGTTTTCATCAACTTTTAATTCTCCCATCGTCCTCCCTTTCAGAGCAAAGTATCGCGTTTTAATATCGAACTTGGGTGATCGATTATTCGCAGAGTCTTTCATTCGAACGTACACAATCGATCGGCGTCTTTGTTGTCACGGTAACGAGTGTGTGCGTTTGCACCGTCACACGCTTTACAAGCGCTCGAAGCCTCGAATATATGGGGAATCTATGGCGATTCCATGTTTAACCCTCCGCGAATCCCCTCACAATTTTCCTCTCGTAAATCTTGTTTTTTAAAACAAATACGCGTTCGGAAAAGTTTGAAAAGAGTGTCAAATTAAAATGTTGAAAATTTTCGCAATTTCCTTTGATTTCGTCGCTGCAATAGTTTGAACATTTCTCGTACTTCCTGACGATGCGAACGTTTTTTTTAACGATTTTACACAAAACGCCCTGCGCGCAACCCAATCATCGGAAACTTGTCCATGGAAGATACACGGCATGTGCACCGAGCACACATACGAAACGTGTTATTACTGGTATTCTCCGGATCTGCCAATCCTCGTACACGAGAAAACGATTCTTCAAGAATCTTCGGTTCTCAAAAGAATGTCAAGCCTGCGGATCGCAATGTTTCAATAATCTCGCGATAATGAATACGATAATGTAGACAAGGTTATCGAATACACACGGAGCTGCATATGAAAACGAGATTCTCATTTTAAAAAATCACAACAAAACAAAAACAGGGGATCAAATTGAGTTTTATGACAAATCTCAGTTTTCATTGTATTTTACATTGAATTCTTATCAATTCTTGGGAAAAATCGCAGCTTTCATTGTAAAATACAATGAAATGTATGAAATCGATGTTAATTTCATAAAATGACCAATGCAAATATCTTTTTTCAGGTTCTCTGTAGCCTCTTGAAAATTTTCATGGTTACAAAAATTGATTGAAAAATAAGTATAAATTACGCAAGTACGGAATCATCAATTTTGATCGTATTGCTTGTCGGGGAGTGGGAGATTATTGAGGCAAACACGAAATACAAATATGGACAAATGCAATGCGAAGCGAGAGCAACTGAATCGCGGATGGTTCCGGAAAAAGAGGACAAGAGGCAGCAGCCGGAGGAGAAGGGCGGTTCGAACGCGATAGTGAAATGTGATCGCGGCGGCGTCAACAATTCGCAAAGGCTGGTGGAAGGTCCGGTGGACCGAAGTTCAGCCGAGGAAATCACGTGAAAGCGCATGAAAGCTCATGCAATGCGCTTGAACCGCGTGAATAACAATTACGCGCGTATTTTCTTACATTCGATTCGTTTCGTTACAAACAAAAATTTCATTAAAGAAATAAAAATTGTGATTATTTATGATAAGTATATTCGCCAAGATAAACGAGCAAAGTGTCATGTACGACGCATGACTCACGATAGTAATGACCCCGCAATCACGTGACTATGTCACTTTTAATACACGTTTTTGGTCTTTCCATATTTTTCAGCTCAAATGATCAACATCTTGCCAGTTGAATCCTACAAATCGAATCGGTTCGTTCAACTGTTTGCAAATATTTATAAACCGGTCTTTGACCTGCTCCAACAATCACCCACAAGTTTGTTTTTTCACCTTGGCGATTAGTTACTCGCATTCAAAATTCATCAACTCGAATTTTCGTTGTTTTTTTTTTAAATTTATTATTATTATTCAGCGGATTGACATTTTTACGCATTTATTTTCTCCTCGCGAACAATAATTTCATTGACTCAACTTTCTAGTGATTAACACATCGCGAGGACGCGGTTTCCAAATAACTGTATGTATAAATCTCTCGCTCGTGAAAGTCCTGAAAATCGTTGCAATTTAAAGAACGACAATTCTCTGTCGGTTACATCAAAAATCTTCGGGTCGAAACTTTTTTCCTAAATTCCTCATTATCGTTCCAAAGTTGCAGAATTTTTGAAAACATTTAAACAATTTTTATTCAGTAAGAGTATTCAACGCCCTTAAAGACGAATTTCAATACAAACGATAGTTTTCTTAAAAATTATTCGTAAAATATAAAAGTTGACACTTATTTGACTTTTGAAAAATTTCGATTTCGTCGTTTTCCACCGATGCAAGCTTCGGGATCATGAATTATAAGAAAATGCGAAGAGAAAATGGAATTTTTGAAGATTCCAGACGAAAATGCCTTCTCAATCTTAATATTTTATGGTCCAAATAAATATTTGACGGTAGCCGTAACTTTCAGATGGACCGGACTAACGAAATAACGAAGCATCAGTAAGAACTGCTGGCACAGAAAACGATTTTTCGCACCTCATTGAATTCTGATTTACAGCTCGCGGTAATCTAATTCTTTTGGTCAATAATAAAGTGTCATGTTTGCTGGTCAAGTTTTGCCGAATATACAGCTCGAACGTGAAAATAAGGTTATAAGTGTATTTTACGCGAAAAGAAAAGAAGGAAAGAAGGACGATCCCTAACCTCAAAATCTGCGCGTTTATTACGTCGTGGTAATAGTTTCCGAAACTCTCGCGGAGCGATTTATTCTCTCTTTATTCGTTTATCAAATAACGTGAGAATTTCATTTTCAAACATCTCATCCAAATAAAACAGTCGACGTTTTATTTCTAATTATAACTTGTATGTGATATCGGGATTTATAGTTGCCTCTAACAATATAACGGGAATAATATTTCACTCGGTGTGTGTCACGTGTCAAGTGACTTTGCCTCTAACCACTAGAAAATGTTTGTTTTTGCATATTTTCTTCGTCAAACGTTATTTTTTCCGGGATCGAGACGCTTGGGATGAGGAACTTGTTGGTGCGGAGAATAAAAATGAAAAACACACGTTCCTTATGAATATTCACTGAGAAATTTGGTTTCGAGCAGGTTATGAATCAGTAGGGACGATTTGCAACAAATTTTCAAAGCAAAATCGTTCCCCGACGTTGCTCCGATCGAAACTCGATAAATTGAGCCCATTTTCGTCGTTTCCTTCCGCGAACTTGACATTTTTCGTTCTTATCAATCATTTACGGTCGAAAAGTGTCAGTTTTGCACTTTTCGGGTCTGGCAGACCCAAGAATGACTTTCCGGGGTCAAGACAACTCGAATAACGGGGATTTATCATCAACGGATCGGAATTATCCGTTCTGCAACGGTTGCAGAAAAAAGTTGTCGTTTCTGAATGAAACGTCAAACGTCAAAATGGAGGTTAATTTGTATTTTCCAACGACGCATCGCGGCTGGAAATTTATGAATTTTTTGTTGAGACGAAGGCTGCGATTCGACAAGAACGTCAAACAAAATTGCCCGGAATAGCTAAAAATCCTGTCAACGCCGAGACTCGAATACAAAACGTGATCGCGGATTCTTTGCACGAAAGATGTCATTAGAAGATAAATAGATACGGGACTGATAAACCGAAAACAAATGACGATTATCGATTAACCAGCTGCACAGAGTGCGCGCGCATCGTAGTTTCCCCCACTTGATGTAGAAGCTCGTCGACCACGCAGAGTTATCGTTGTTTGTGATTGTTTTTTTTTGTTTAATTGGTTCGTCTCGAGTTGTCGATCATTCGTAAATATACTCGTGTTGGTATTATCGTCGAGGGGGTATAGAGGTCATCGCTGTATTACCCCTTGGCCATTGTCCCCGCAGATTTTTTCGATTGTTTGTTTTTGAGACGATTTTTTCGAGGTTGAAAACGTTTGCAGGGTAAGGCAAGTGCATATGGCATATGGTGGGCGGCCATATTGGTTGCGTACTTGCGTATCGTGGGGGCATTACGGACGGGGATCAGGCGCAGAAAGTTTGGTTTCGTCTCGGTGCACCAAAAGACTCGCGAGATATGTCGAAGCAGCAGCAGCAACAGCAGCAGGGCTATCTCTTTCGATTCTTTTATAAATTTATCGGTGCAACGACGCACACACATCGAGACTCGTTTACATAAGTGAAGCATTTTCTCCTCGTGTGTATTATTAAAAAGACGACGAAAATAAATATACAAGAGACGATAGCTCGTTCGCACTTACCGGCCGTGGCTTTAGAGTTTTTCCCATGATGCCTTCGGCGTTTCTTCACCAGAAGCCGGTCTTTCAGCAACATTACGAAAATAAGCTCGTGCGTGTGTGTTTAGATTTTGTTTTAAATGCCAACTTTTAGACACCATTCGATTAAACGCATATTATTCCATTGCTAACTGTTCCGCAGCCATTTGGCCTCTACCTTGGTACGGTCGAGGAGAGCAGTCTCCTCACAACACATATACACGCACATATCAACACATGCACACTCTCTGTCTCTTTCTCGCATTTTTCGCTCAGCCTTTGGCGTCGAGCCATTCTACGTCTTCTGACGTCATTCCAGGGACGTACATACTCCTCGCAGCAATGCATCCAGAACAAAAACAACCTTTTATTTGTTTTTCAAATATGCTAACATTTTTTTCGATGCTTTGTTTTTTCATGTCGATAAACACTACTCCCGCTACCGCCGGCGCGAGATCATATCGTCGTAGGCCAAATGAGCTCTGCCCCCTCACGACACACGACTTTTTTTTATCTCTCGCAATTTACGACGGCCGACGCTGAGCGGCACTGCCGAACAGCGCCGCAATTCCTCGCGCTTTCGTTTCTCCCGAGAGATCTTTATTATCGACCGCGATGTCGAAACTGCTCAAGCCGGCGTTTGCCCGGTCGGTAAAAATCCCCTACACGCTTTTCTTGGCAAGACTCAATTATTGTCATGTTTCGGGAACAAAAAACTTTACCTTTACCTTTCTAATTGCGTCGGTGGCGATTTGACAAATTCATGGAGCGAGTTTTATTAATTCCTAACAGGAAATGATGAAAAAATCACGAAATTTCTCGGAGATACAAAATAATGTCCCAAAAAATCGAAAATTCATAACTAAAAAAAATTTCCGCATATGTGTGTGTTTTCGCACACTATAAAAAAAGTCTCTGGCCCCTGCAACTTCCGCAAATTTTAAGATTTATGATTCATTTTCAATCAATTAATTAAATAAATAAACAATGAATTGATGATAATGAACGCGACTCGAGCCCGATTAACACTCATTCAAGGAAATTCTCAAAATTTATTTCCCCAAGAATCTGGAGATCTCTAAAAAATGCTTGACACACACGCTTGGACCCGAAAAAACCAAAAATTTCCGATAAAACTCTAGTCGGGGGTGTTTTGGACTGTTCCAATATGATTTTTTTTTTTTGTTAATTTATTATTTATTAGACGTTTCGACAAATAGTGAAGTCATCACAGAAGCATCAATATTATCATTATAATCAATTAGACTACGGTATATGTTAATGTATCATTTTTTCTTCGGTTAGCGCAGTTAATATTGCAATATGATCGAGTACAAAATGATGTTTTTTTTTTTGTTAATTTTTTTGTTTTGTTTTTTCAACTTTCGAAGCTTAGTATAAACTGTATAAAGCACTGTTACATATCTATATATTTATATCGTTCGTGAGTTTGCACGATCACGAGTAACACGTGATATATAACGCGATTCACGATATTCGGGAACGTGCAAAGACCGCGCGCGGTACTTCCTCTTAGTTATTCATATTTAATCTCATATTTTCTTCGTTTTATGATTTTTTCATTGAATACGTAGATCGCAGCGAACGGTAACCGATTGCAATAACTATTATCGTTCCAACTTAAATTGGCGAGAATTTGGCGCGAAGAAAAATGGCGCTAGACCGCGTACGAGACGAAACAAAAAATGTTGGATTCCCAGCAACGATGATATTTAATAATGTGTATCTTATTTATTATTATAGACCAGCGATCGATTATCATTATTTTTATTTGCCATGACGATTCTTCGCGACATTCCCTCGCCACCAAATTTCCATATTCGTCTCTCCTTTTCCCTCATTTTTAAATCCATTTTGCGTAAAATTTTTGCCATCGAAGCCAACATATCAACATCTTGATTACGATATCGTATTTTTTTTCCTTTTTTTCATATAAATTAATGTTTATTTATTTTCTTCTGTTTACTAACGAAATGCGTCACAAGCATAAAGTAGGATTTTCTCTGCACGTTCGGTGTCCGCGCGGCGACTCAGGCCGATCGCGTATCGATTGATTAAGCGGCTCGTACACTTTGATCGCGCACGAATCGAGTTATTGAAATAAGATGAATTTAATATCACGTAATCCAACTTTTAGTCGTAGTTTAAAACGAGGGAGGCTCGAAATGACGCGAACGGTGGAGTGAAAACATAAAATGGGAATTTCTGCCACGATTTCTCTTATTGACAAAGTAAATAAATGCCTCTTAATAATAATTAAAAATTGAACGCTTCAACAAGCGATATAGAGATCGTTAATTTTTGTGCACACAAATTATAATAGACAAAGCCACATGTTTATATCAGCACGCTCGTTACATCGATTTTAGGTCGATTCAGTTTTCTCCTAAATTGTATCATCGACAATTATGTTGGTTGTTTTTTTTTTTTTCCGAGTCTTGTGCTCGTTTTTATACAGAGATTGAATTTGTTTTTTTTTTTTTCCCCACGTTTTATTGAAAGAAGCGAAATTATTGCACGAAGCAAAACGAGCTTTCGAGTCTTTCATTAAATATGTATAAATACTTTTTTCTTCTCTCTCTCTCTCTCTGTTCTGAACGTCGATGATTTTTGGTGCAATTTGTTTTTCGTCCTCTTGTCATCGATTTCGTGCGCTGAAATTCTCGGGCCAAGACCGCACGCAGCTTCGGTCCCGTTTCCAAACGCCGCTGGAATTTTTTTGTTCTCTGTGATTTTTAAAATTTCTTTCTGAGGCCGGGGAACTATAATTTTTCTCTCTCTCTCTCTCTCCCTCTCTCTCTCTTTTAGCGCGTCGAGAAAAAGTTTTTCAAAGTTTTGTCTTCTTTTCTTCAGCATCCTCGAATCGCTCGTGCTTAACCGGAGCTCGATGTTTCCTTCTCAGCCGGTAAGGCACTTTTCTGCTCCTCGAGTTTGTTGTTCTCCTGGCCAGCCAAGAGAGCTCTGTTCTGTCTTACAAGCTCGGCGCGCCTCTCCTTCGAAACCGAACATGAAAAAAAGGATTCAACGAAAATTCGTTAGTTTTTTTTTTTTTATCTCTTGGGCAAAGCAAACTTTGCTCTCTAGATTTCCAAACAATCTAAATAATCAGGGATCAAAATTGAGGAAAATAAAACGAGCGAAATTGCGTTCCTCGGTCAACCGGAGAAATTTGACGACGGACAGAGGAAACAATTAACAAAAAACGAGGCGGAAACTGAGCCAAGAAAAAGTGGAATTTACATTTTTCCGAAATCTTTTTAAAATGTTGCCATTTTTGAGATTTCGGGAAGTTATAAATGCACTTTTTTTTGGGATTCCGCTTTGCCCACCTTTTTCCTGAACAAAACAAATAAAAAAGAGATTCAAATGATAAATCAAATGATCGCCGCACTAACTAACACAACGATGAAAATAACAATTAAACAACGAAAAAGTCTTCAAGTTCAAGGAGGTACGACCCAGTATTTGTCCATCACTTCGTAACGGTCCCACGTCCTTAAAATCCATGGCAAAATGAATAAAAATGCAGATTTGATGCCAAAAAGTCGATTTCTGCAGCGGCAAGAACGAAATTGGATTGAAAAATGAAATAACCGAGTGTGCAAAACGAAAAGTAAAATGTGTTGAAAAAAACATCTCCCAGTACGAAATAAAAATGGAATAATCAGAGGATTTTAACGAAGGACGAAACTAAAATTTTGGGAGATTATTGAAGTGAAAATTACTTGTTGGCGTATAGCCTGGATACGACGCTGAATTTCCCTTTCTCGATTCACCTCAGCGATCGATGCCTTCATGTCGATCTCTATTTTTTTCGTCTCGAGTTCCCTCATCGCCCGAGTTTCACGTACTTTCGCTATCTTCACTGTATTCTGAGTGACGATATCAAGAAATTTCGTTTTTGTCTTGGATTTTTCTTTATAATTATACAGACCAATTGTCCAAATTTTGGAAAACATTTAAAAGGCGATAAACGAAAACTTACGTGATTGCGGAGTTTTTCCTTTTGCTCGCGTTCCATCATTTCTCGTCGTTCACGCGCCTGGTCGAGTTTACCCTGAATTTGGGACTCCAATTGCTGAACTCGTTCCGTCATACCTTGACGTACTCGAGTCACCTGATCCTCCTGCGGAGAACCAAAAATCCCCGAGAAAGTTAGATCGATCCCGTACGACGATCATTTCTTCAACGTTCGTTATTATAAAAACAATAAAAATCATTTATTCGAGACAACTCACGTGTTCTTTCAGACGATCGAGCATTTTCTTGATATTTTCGTCACGTTGAGCAGCAGCAGTTTTCAATTTCTCCTCTACGGCAGTGCGCACTTCGATGGTTTGCTGTTCGAGATTCTGACGAGTCTTCTCCACACTCTCCAACTGTCCAAGAGCAACAAATGTCCACAATTTACCAATTTTTCTACATTTTCATTGTTTTAATAATAAACATGAAATATCAAGTCCCTTGTTGTTGGAAATGTTTTCTCGCAATTTCTCCAACAGAAAATATTAGATTATTGCCTGAGAATTTTGGTCACATCAAATTTGTTACGTTTACCTATACAAATCTCGAGTTTTTACCGATTTCCAATCAAAAATTGTGTCAAAGAAATATCGATCGAAGATTTGAGAGTGTTGCCAATTGACAATTTACATTGCAGTCGACTATTCTGAATTTAACCCTGGAACCTGGGGTCAAAAACGACCCCAGGCGAATTTAAATCCCGCGCTGCTGTTTTTTTTTCGTTTCAGGGCATTTTAGACTCATTTTTTGACTCTGAGCGAAATTCCTACAAGCTCGCGTGATCCTGCATTGAAAAACGAAAAGAACGAGCCCAATTTGAACTCTTCTCGTTAAATTTTACCGGAGATATGAATTTTTCAAAATTGCAGGTCACCGAAATGGATGAAAAAAAGAGATTAACGTTCCAGGCTCAATATTTTATCCAAGTACTCAACGTCTGGGTAAAAAATAACCTGCAGCCCTCGACTTGAGATTAATTTGAAAAAACTTGTGCATTTTTCACGTGTTTTGACTCTCGAAAGATCGGTCAAGAGTTTTTTTTAGGAGTTGAAGAAAATGGGCACGCGAGATTTATGTCTAGAAATGTAAATTGATGTTTTTTTAATCTTCTTTGAGATGCTTACATGCTCCTTCAGCTTGCTCTTGAGCTCAGCGATATGAGCCTCTCGCTTTTCCTCCGTATTATTCATCTTGGCGTCGAGTGACTCTCGAGTTGCAGTAATGAATGCAGAACTGAGTTCATCCTTCTTACGCGAGACTTCTTCGATCTTGCTGAGTTTAGCAGCGAGTGCAGCGAGCTTGTGAGCTTCCAAGGAGAGCCTTCGCTCCTCGGCAGCTTTGAGTTTATCCTCGATGGCAGTCTCTTGAGTGGGACTGGGCTGGGGCGGTGACGGGGCACGTTTTGGCACCGTTGGCTCTGCCAATATCACTTCGTAGCATAAGCCACCCTTTGACTTTTCCTGGCATCGAATTTCCGTCGCTATAAAGTCAAAAAATGAAAAAAAAAACGTTAAAAAATGAAAAATCGACAATTGCCTTCGCATCGGAATCAGCCATAAAGTTTACGAAAGGATACGATAATGTCATTTCGCTGGATAAACTCGAAAAAAAGTTGCATCAATCTGCGTCGTTATCGAATTGGAGATTAAATGGAGGAACGAGTTGTGCGATATCACCGCGGAAGTCTCGTATCTCAGAGGAAAAATGTAATCGAGTGTTGTTTGGAAAAAGTTTGCGCAATTCGGGATCATGCTGCTTTTTTTCTCTTACTCTTCTTCCTGCGGAGATTGGGGAGGGTTAATGAGAGGAGAGTGCTTCGAGGCTGATGAACGAAATATGTGTGTGTATTCCCATATATATATATATATGGGCCCGCAGGGAATATGAGTCAGCCGAGAAAAGGAAAGATCGATCTGGCGACGGAACGATATTGTCTCTAGGCGCCGAGACGTCTACCAGTCGGCTCACACGCACCCCCGCAATCGTGTGCCGCCTTCCCTCCTCAATTCCTCCTCTCTCTCTCCCTCTCGCCCTCTCGACACACGACGTCTCCCTCGTATACACTCACTATTTTCTCCTATATACACTTTTTTTCTTATCCTCCTCTTTTTGCCTCTATTCACTGCCACATGGAAACGGATATATAATTCACCTTGGACGAGAGAACATGTTGCAAATCGTGTTGTGAGGTTAATGCACTTTGCCTCGTCATATCTCACGACGTACAGACCAAACGGCGTCAACACCAAATCAATAGATATTCCAATCAAAAAAGATATCCTCGTGCATCGTCTTCTTTTTTATGACTCTGAAGTTTGCATCGTTGTAATGCAACGAAATTCTTTTTTATCTTTAGCAAAAATAATCATTCAAGTGCAGAATTTAATTACGATGATAAAGTGATCAATTTTAACCACAAAAAAGCATATCGGCTGGATAAATTTGGATGATATTGAAACTTGATCAAATTATCAATAAAATCAGATTTTTTTCGTTGTATTCCAACGTTGCAAACTTCAGCATCGTCTTCTCTTTTTTTTTCTCTTGCCGCATCTTTCACCTTAACTCTACTGGTTTCCGACCGATTCCATTCTTAACATTAATTTTAATCGAATCTTCGATTCTAGAACGTTCAACTGTCCGATATCTCATCAAAATTCGAAATTAAGAGAATTTTTGCGATTAAATTTCGTCGGGAACTCTATTTTCCGCAAAAAATTATTCAAAAATCTCTAAATACATAAAACTCTACTGGTTTCAAATCAATTCCATTCTTAACATTAATTTTAATCGAATCTTCGATTCTAGAACGTTTAACTGTGCGATATCTAATCAAAATGCGAGACTAAGAGAATTTTCACGTTTAAATTTTCTCAGGCACTCTATTTTTCGAGAAAAATGATCGACAAATCTCTTAATGTATAAAATTTCTACAAGAAATCTGTATTTATGCCCTTTTCCGGCAGAAACCACTGAATCAATTTTCATAAATCTTTCACAGGAACGAAGCACATGAATCGGAATACGTTTCAGGCTGCATTGCATTCCGATAATTTTTTCGGGAACCAAAAAATCACATGGTTCGTTATATTTTCCAGTTTCCAAGTTCACAAGCAACTGAGAAATGTTAATAAACAAAAAAGGAAGCGAAAACGTTTTTCTCTTCGAGTCTTCTATACAAAAAATGTATTTCAGGAAGAAATTCGCGTCCTCAAGTATCAACGAATCATCGTGTCACTAAGTGTTTCGTAAATCGACGTTCTCGATACTCGAATCAAGTTTTTCGAGAGAAATTCTCCAAGTCAACACTTTGAGTTTGATATCAAAGTAATCGGTGACTTGAAAATTGTCCTGAAAAAACTTGCCTGCGTTTTTTGACGCCTGAGACGCAAGCCCGAAATCCTGAACTGGGATTTCCTCGCAAAAAGTGAAAATTGCTCGAGTGCGATTGAATACGTGTTTATAAAAATGATAAATTGGAACGAAAAGAGCTGGAAAGTTGGAAATACGTGAATGACGTGAGGGAAAAAGGAGCGAGCTGCAGTTTCGTTGTAAATTTTTGTCTTATTCGATAAAAATGAAGATACTCACTGATGAATTTGACTTTCTTTGGCTGTTTAGTTCGTGGCTTTCCCTTGCCACTTGGCTTTTTCATGGGTGCAGTAGCCCTCCTTTGTCCAGCGCCTTGATAGTCGATGAAACAATGAGTCATCGATATTGACGAATCAATTTCAATGAGAAAAGGGCAAAAATCAATAATAAAGGTAAGCGGAGAATATTGTCGTGTCTCTTTAAAATAGATTTTCGATAAATCCATAGAGGGAGGGATGGCCGGAATGTGCCGGCAAATACCGGTGTGGCCATCTTGGGCCGCACCCCTCGGAAAACTCGATGCCGGTTTTTCGGGAGTAAGAGCACGTGCGCGCTTGGCAACCAGTACAAACTTTTATTACCTCCTTTCTCCCCCCTCCCCAAATCCTTCTACTCTAAAGAATATTTCCGAAAATGTATTTATAACCCGGTTAAATATTCCACAACCGATCGCTAGCCCATTATTTTTTCGTCCTTCATTCCGTAATGAATAAGTAATGAAAAATCACAATTGCCGGAAGGATCTCGAGAGCCTTGCACGCGATGCTAAATGAAAATCGATCATGCCGCGTCCTCGTCGAAAAACTTGTTTGTCTCCGACCATCAGAAATTTTTTAATCCATTGTTTTACGAGAAAATTTCAAGTTTCGGCTGAAAAAATCATCGACGCGTTTTTTTTCGATCAGAGGCGCAAAAAAGTTGAATTAACAATTAACACGTGAAAGATTGATCGAAATTCATGGCCTAGTTCCGGTCGAATTCGAGTTTCGAGACCGAATCATCAATTTTCATTTAGAAAAAAAAAGCAGCCGCCCGGACGATTGCTCGGATCCGTATTTTCCAATTTCGGTGAATTCGTAATCCCACAAAGTAATTCAACGATTTGGTTAAGACGAAACGTGACTCGACGACGATACGAAGTTGGAGGGGGCCTCGGAGACGACGTTACGAGAAATTGATCGAACTGCAGGTGGACTCCCGGTAGTCACAGGCTAATGCGATGCCGGTTTTCGCTAGAGTATAGGTACGTACAGGCTTTTGTATCGACCAGCCCCTTCACGAGAAACGACCAGGCTCAAAATATACGCGAACGCGAATATTGTTAGATGCAAACGACTACGGACTAGCGTGCAAACGACCATCGCGTCAGTCTCAAATTTGCCGAAATAAAACGAAAAAAAACGTTATTTCTGAGTTTTTTTTTCACGCTCGATCATAATCTTCGAATTTCATTCAAAACTTGTACGAAAAACGTGACAAAACGAGTTATTTGGTCCGACACTTTAAAGTTCCGGAAAAAATCGATTTTCTGGAGTAATTTAGAGAAAAATTTTAAACCAATTTATCAACGAATTAATTGCAATTAATTTTTTTTACCAGTTTTTCGATCTTTTGAACGGATTGTATAAAAAAAAGTATTGTCGATTAAAGAATAAATGCGGAAGAAATTTGAATGGACCGCGGAAAATTAATCTCAAGGACGAACCGAAAATATAATTGACCAATCAGCAGAGACGTAGAAAAAAAAGCCGGTTCGGAAAGCCGTGGAGTCGGAGGAGAGAACCCCGTTGGGTGACGCGATGACTATCAGGTGGAAAAGGCAGATAAAAAAAGGTCGCACGCAGGCCGGAAGGTCACGGAGCATAGGCTTGATAGAATTTTCCATTTATTGGCACTTTTTGCTGCTTGATATTCTGTGACTTACCGACAAGGCCGTAAGGAGCTTTGCAGCTGTGACAGAAGCACTGCAGTACGGAATCACGTACGAGATCGATCAACATTTTAGTGATTATTTATAACGTTTGATTAAACGAGTTGAAATGTTTCAAATGATCAAGCCCTGACTCGGTTCGCCACACTTTTAGTTTTTCTCTTGAAGCAGATTTATCGTGTCGGCGATATTATCGAGAAGATATTTATCGTGCACGAGTCGGAGGATGAGACTGGACCTTGGGGGCGCAAAACTCGAGGGTACGAAACTTTTCAAAGTCTTGTCAACCGCGATTGTGGGAAAAATCGACGATTTTTTAAAATTATTTATAAGACACTCGAATTTTTTCTACGATTTATCGGTTTTTTATCGTTTTTTTTTTTTTTTTTGACGATTTTATTCGAGAGGGAAATAAAGTGTGAATGAGGGAGACGACGAGTTACAGTCTAACTAGTATCTGGGGCGGTGGCTGGAGGCCGACTGATTCGAAAACGGCGTTGTGCGCCACGACGCCTGGCGTCGCTCAATATCAACCCCCTTTCCTCCTTCAACCCCTCTTGTATAACGTTTCGCCGTATATTTCGCTCCTCTCTCTTTCCTCTTCCTCTTCGTGCTCGCAGAAAACGCGACCTGGCGCCTACCCCCATCCTCGGCGTCGTCATCGCCGTCGACGTACTCCTCGTCGTCGGCGTCGTCCTCGTCGTCGAGTCCGCGAGGCCCTTACATTTCCACCTAACCCTCCCCCCCCCCCTTCATTTATTTCCTCAACCCCTCTCGTTTCTCATGTACTCTCGTACATACGCGCGAGCAAACATGTTTCCAACATATTGCAAGTACATACGGAGAAACGAAAAGTTGCTGCTTTTCTGGCTTCCTCGTTATTTTACTCCTGCACAAATATTTCACCCTCCACGTTTCTGCTTTTTTTCTCTCTCTTCACATTTCTGGCTCATTAAAGTCTCATGAATAACAAAACATTTGATTAATCGTGACTTGTCGCTCGGTCTCGCCTTCTTGTCGGTTCGAAATTTTCTTTTTAAGGTTTTAAACGTTCTTGGCACCAAAACCAACAGTTTTTTTACGATGAGGAAAAATTTTGTTCCATTTAGAATTTGAGATATTCAATTTCCAATTTTCCCCATTGAAGTTTCGTTAAAAAGTTGGAAAAATCGAGGGTCGAGAAAATTGAACTAGATATTGATTTCAATTAGTGTGAATGCGACCTAATTATTTCGTAATTACAATGATTAGCATGGACATGGCGTTCTTGATCCGCTTTTCGAGGAGCTGAGCATGCAAATTTTACTCATAATTAGCAGGACATTTGAGACTGCAGGAAAAATGATCAAGTATGCGATCTTGTTTTTTCGTTTTGTTCCCTTTTCGGGAAATTGGCTCAAAATCAAGTCCGCACGAATTATTTCCTCTCTCACTTAGCTCTGGCCGGAAGAAAACAGAAGGCGCCACCAGAGTGGCGAGAGAGGATTCGCGATGTAAAACAGTCCGAAATTTAGCGAACAATGCGGGCAATCGAGTTAGCCAACCGGAAGTTTTGACCGATTGACTTTTCGGAGCTTTCACACGTTCACATATAGAGAAATGCTCTATGAAAATACAGACACGAATCGGCGAGCACTCCAAAGAGTTCTGACCCATTGATCATAAATCGAATGCTCAATTATTCTTACGATATTGCTGATGGCTTTTAGCAACTCACTTTCGACATCGAAGCCAATTTCCTTTTCGGAATGAGAAAATCTTCACGATTTATCGTCGGAAAAATCAAATCAACCTCAGAACTTATTTTTTTTCCTGCTTATTCCGGTAATCTGGGGTCGCAAATGGCCCAATTTATGATGCTGAAGTTTGCAACGTTGGAATGCAACGAAAAATATTTTTTTTCATCGTTGATTCGTTGAATTTCCAATGTCATCCAAATTTTTCGAGCCGATATGTTTTCGGGCGGCAAAAATCAATCATTTTAACGTCGTAATTAAATTCTCCATTTAAATAATTATTTTTGCCAAGTATAAAAAAGAATTTCGTTGCATTCCAACGATGCAATAAAAGTGTTGTGTTGGGCTGTGTACAAGCCCGGAGAGGGTTTTGTTAGCGAGGGGTTGTCTTAGCCCGGGTATCGCGAACCGGTGTCAGGTGAGAAGGGTGAGAATGTCACGGAGTGGGATTCTGTTTCCGTTGAGCCCCCCGGCAACAGCTAAAGTGCCACGAGCGCCCTGAGCCTTTTAAGGGTCTTCGTCGTCGTTTTCTCTAACAAACGAAAAACGATCCGTTTCTTCCTCTTGAATTTGAGACCAACAAAATTTCCATCGACACGTCGTCTTTGAAAATTTCTCCTCCAGATCGGTTTAGAAAGAAAAAAGGCAAAAAAAATCATAATTTTTCTGTGATGAGTCACGAAATTCTAACAAACTCGTGCTTAACAATTAATTAGTCCTTGACGGTTCATCGGCTCGAATAATCGGGACAAAGTTCTCTTTGTAAAATTGTTCGATTTAAACGCTTCAAGCGCGACTTTCCATTTCGTATGTGCGATAAAAGAAAAAAGGCGAATATCTCGAATCCCTTTTTTACTCGCTCACTTTTTTTACTCCATTAACTCGCCAAGATTTTCCACGTGAACAGCAACATTAGCCACTCGGTCGTTCGTACGCGAGCTCCAAGCTTTAACGTAGGGTCAAGCCGCAGAGCAGACCCAAATCTTCCGACCTATTGGAGGATACGAAATTCTCGTAAATCTACCCTTCGCGGATCTCCCCACTCGAGCCAGAGTTTTCTCCGCTCTTATCGATTCTTCAACGGCAAGACATTCCATCTCCTTGCTCGACACCTCTGCACATGTAATTTTCAGCTCAAACTCCATCAATTAACCTCCAACCTTTGAATTTATTATAATAATTATTGTACCGAATTGTAGACACGACGACGAGCTGAAATCGGACCAACGAAAAGTCGAGGCAATTGTTCCCTGGAAATGAGACGATGCGGCGTGGCAGAAATTCGATAGAAATGTGGAACGAGCTTTTCAAGCATTTCACAATTGTCACCTGCTATGCAGGACAGGATATCGAGAAAGGTTTTCGCACTCGCGACCTTTTCAGTTTCACACGCGCGTTGCAGCGAGCACCAGTCACCGAAGAATCCACTCGGACATTAGTACCAACTGGAAACAATTTCTTTTCTTCATTCTCTCCAATTTCCTTCGACTCGAATGACTTTTTTAGCTGATGGAAAAGTACCAAGATATTCCGCAAGTGCAAACTTGCACTTTGAGTTCTCAAAAGTTTGCATCGTTGAAATGCAACGAGATTCTTTATATTTGATTCGATTTATTGAAGAGCCAAAACTGTACATGCAGTTTGCAAATTTAAAATGGAAGATCGAAGAAAAATTGAGGCGAATCCGATCATTTGCGAACTTCAATGTCGTTAAAATTTTATGGGAAAAACGGTCGTTATCATTTTTAATTCCGGAATTATTTTCTTTAGTCGGTGAAGAAAATGATAAAATTCTCGAAACTCCGTTTTTATTAATCAGCCGACGGAAATGACTTGCTTAACGAGATTAACGTCGACGCACAGAGAAAACTATCGAGCCGTGACTTTATCATATTTTCCAAGCCATAAATTCAATTTTTTAACCACGAGAAATCCGTTGGAGCGAAAAGACGTCAAAGGACAAACTTCGTGACTGGCATGAATAGGCCAATCGCGCGCGGTTGTTTCGATCCAAGCGCGAAGAGCCGAATTCGGTAACCCACTTTGAAAGAAATTATGCGACGAGCCTCACTTTTGCCGCAGCAACTAAATGATTGACCAATCGGCGAAGCCTAACAGCAGCGAATACATCAAAGTTTTATGAACCATAAGCAAATACGAGGCTTGGCTCGATCGCAACGCGATCCAAAGTCATTCAGGAACCACGTGCTCGTTCAAGCACCACTCGAGGGCTTTTAAACCACGTAAAATTTAGGCAAATGGCAAAAGAGACGTTTTAAATAGTTGGCTGGTAAAAGACAATAAAAATCGTCCTTTTTTCCATTCGCCCTGGAGCAAACGCGAGCCCCTTCGACCAACATTGACGACAACTCTGCGTATGAAAGAGAAACTGTCGCACGTTTGTATTCTTTGAGAATTCTGATGGACGAAGAAGCGGTTTTGCCGCGGAAGCACGTGCTGAAAGAGTCATTGGATTTTCTCGGCGCAGCCGACAAAAGCGAGAAGATAATAAAATCCAGTTTTCCATTACGAAGCGGGGCGGCAGAGTTGGCAATGCGACTGTCACCTTGTTTCGTGCATGCGCGTTTGCAGATGATGTTGAAAGGAGCGCCTTGGCTCTGCAGCGCCGAGCTAAAACTAAAAAAGGCCTCATAGCTCTGTTGTCCGAGGAAATCTGGTTTGCAGACTCTTCAATTAAATCGTGACCTCCGGGTACTTTGCAGAGATTTATAAAAAGAACGATCGCAGCGAGAAAACGTGCGTGAAGAAAAATAAAACGTGATTCTGTGTTTATATCGACAAAGGACAAAGGCCATGTGGCCGAACTCAAGAGCAACTCCGCAAACATTTTTTCCTTTTTTAAATCGCTCTCCGAGTCTAAACGGCCTGATGCAGAATTGCTCGAATCTCTCGCGACTCGATGCATCAACCACCAGTAGAAGACACGCTCCAACAAATATGGAGTCCCAGCGAGAATCAAGTTACCCCACGCACCTCTGGCCGAGGACTCCCTCCGGCACAAACTCCGACACTCACCAGCGGACAAAGCAAATCTCTACCCGAGTTTTACGTGCTGCCACATTTCCTCGTACGCTTTGTCCGCAATAAAGGAGGAAAAGCACGATAAATCATGCTCGAGTCGATCGCGACCGAGAGCACTCAAGGCTGATTGAATGAATCAACCCACTCGCGATTCCTCTTTGTATTTTAAAAATGCTCCATAAACAAAAAAATCGCTTTCCTCTTTGTAAACTCGCCTCGAGGCGGCCAAGTCAGAAAATTCGAATGGCCAAAAATATTTTACGTTTCATCGCGTCCCGAACCTGAAATTTTCTTTCTTTTCGTTCGTTATTACCAAAATTTGCCAAAAAATCACGTCCCATTCGAATTGCATTATTTTTGGTCGATTTTACCGAAATTTTCATCACTCGCTGAAAAATTGGCAACGTTGAGATTTAACGGAAAATTCTATCGACTATTTATTGAATTTTAATAATTATGGCAATTTTTCATGTCCGTATTAATAATTAACGAAATCTGGTAAAAAAAAGGAGAATTTCGTTGCATTCGAACGATGCGAACTCGAAAATCATAAAAAATGATGGATCGATGATTTCTATCCGGAAAATGATCGACGAACGTTCGAGCGAGCAGTCACGCTCGTAAATAAATTTTTTCAACAGAATTTCGAAAGATTTTGGATCGACGTTCGAAAAAAATTGATAATTTGCTCAGTTTTCTCCGGAAAATTCAGAGAATCGAATTCATTTGGAAATTTTTTTGTTTTTTCGATGGGAATTTAGGGGATAATTGAGAGTCACTGCTCGGGCACTGCAGTCTTTCAGGCCATGCTGCAGTTGCCAGCTCACCAAAGTTGCAGAGATCGCGCTCAGCGCACACAACGAACGTTTCGGACTCCTCGAGGACACGGTTAGAGGGCTCTGACCCCGCTCTCTCGTGTGCCAGGTCCTTTTTGTTGCAGAGCCATCGAGATGCCGAAGGAGTTGAGTGGGGGAATGCGCAGGGACTAAAAGTGGCGATCAAAAGGGAAAGAGAGGGAAAAAGCGTTTTAAAATAGAGAAACGAGCGAGGAAGAAAATAGTGCAGTGCTCTTTCCTTCTTCCTTTTCTCCTTCTCATCATCACTTAAATTTGTCTCGGCCAATAAACCATCCGAACTTCCGCTATCACATTTCATGCTTTACATCGTCCTCGCTCGTGTTTCATGTCGCACGCAAAACTCGTGTCAAATAATCCGAGACCCTCGATTGCTTTTGGCAACTCAAAGGTGTGTCCACCAACAATTCCTTCATTATCGTCCAGCCCTTAAATTCAACAATTGCTTTGACTCCCCGCGAGGTTTTCGCCCTCGAAAATCCCCTGCGTTTTCGTCTTTGAAACCCAAATTTCCTACAGCGTTCCAAATTTCGATTCTTCCGAGTTTCGTCGTTGCCAGGAAAATTGAAAAATCAATTCGAGTCAATGTCAATTTAACTTTTAGTTCGTAATTTGTCAATTTTTTCCATGATTCTCGAAAAATAAAACGCGATCAAACTTCTTGGTCGCGATTCTCGAAGAATTTTGGATAATTCGAGAAAAAAAAATCGTGCCAATTGGGCTAATTGGTTGTGAGCAATTATTACTTCGCTCAATTAATTCAATTAGTCCAAAAAACTGCAGCTTGCTCCATTTTTTTTTGGGAAATTTTCTATTTCGCACACAAACGCATTTCATTTATACAAAATACGAAAATTTCGATGATTCTGAAGTTTGCAACGTTGAGAGTCAACGAAAAGTATTTTTTCTATTCATTATTTATTGAATTTTGAAAACGATGGTAATTTTTCGTTGGATTACGAGCTCGGATGAAGAAAAAACAGAATTTCGTTGCATTTTAACGATACAAACTCCAACATCGTTTTTTTTTTGTACTCACCCTCGTTGATAACGGGAGTTTCGGTAGCGGTAGCCATTTTGATTTTTGATCTGCAAATAAAACATTGAAAATCGATATTGAATTTGCCAAAAACGAAAAAAGTCCCGAGTGACATAAAAAAGTGAATTCTTTCACTTTTCAAAAAGGAAATCAAATTTATTCGTCGTCAATTGGTCGTTTTTTTTCTTCGAAACGTCGAGAGAGGATCGAGGGAAAAATTGGACATGCAGAAAAGCGTTGGAGGCCGAAACCTGTCGCGAGCGAATGAAAAAGATTCGACCGATGCATTATCGGAGGATAAAAAATTCGGGCCGTTTCTGCTCGAATGATCGGAGCGGTTGAAAATAAAATTTCCGGTTGCGTGGCAACAAAGGCTCTCGACTAGCGCGGAGGGCGCGTTGAGCAACGCCAGGTGAAAACAGAGAAAAAAAAACATTTTTTACTCTCACGCGATTTACGATTTCCTGGAATCGTACGAGTTTGCGTTTTTTTTTATTCCTGCCGCGATTAACGATCCAACAGACTCATAACGATTGCGAGCGGTTTTCATAACCTCGCAACGATCAATTGGCGAGAAAAAAAAATTGTATCGATCCCGAAGACGGAAAATTGCAGCGAGAAAGAGGGAGAAACGATTATTGCGAAGAGTCGAGTCTTTGTCCGCGAGGCAGGCGGAAAGAAAGAAAAAAAAAACAAAAACAAATGTTCTCGAACTCGAATGTTTACGAGTTCTTCATTGAATCAGCGAGCAACGCGCGATCGTGTCAATAAACTGCTCTTGACTTTGTCGCACTGATAATTCCCGTTATTTATCAAAATTGCAGAAAAACCCAAAGAATCGCGATTCACCAGCTTTTTGCTCCACAAGGTCATCCCAAAATTCAGTCTTATTCATCGCGAGACGAAAAAAAAAAAGTTTTTACGCATGTGTCGCGAACTAATGCGCAGCCGTGTAACCCCCTTGGGCGCATGCAGCCCTTAGTCGCAAGCACGTTTTGTCGCAAGTCTCGACAACGTGACTGTCGTTATATATTCCATTCAAAAAACTCGTTCCAAGAAAATCTCCGAAAAAAACCTAAATTTTGATGAATTTTGAGCTACGAGGAACGTCGTAATTCAAAATATTGATTTCGCGACACACGAGAATTTTTTTTTCACAGAAAACACGCTCGTCGTAAGAATTTTCTGAATCGAATCATTTTTTAAGCCACAAACAACGTCAAAAGTCAGTTTTGATACAACGCAATGAAATTTCAACGACAATGGAAAAAGAAAAACGCATGACGGAGCCAAGAAAAGAGAAAAAAACACGGGAAAATATGATTTAATAATGAAACGAGATTTTTTTGCGCATGAAAATCATCCTGTTCGATGTATTTTTGATAAATAAACAAGACTTTGATAGTTGGTTGGGAGAAAATGACGACGAACGAATTTGGGTTCCTTTGTCACGAAAAGAGCACAAGTTTTGTCCTGTCTCTCGGGGAGGCTCTTTGTCTGACTTTGTCATTGAAAACTGACAACGGTACTTACGTGTTTACGTTTGTTCGTTTCTTCCGACCGGCACCAACAAACACTCGCGTCACTCAACTTCGCGATGTGATTATGGAAATAAATAAATGTTTGTATTATCGCGAACTTTGATGTGGAAAGAATGTAATGATGAAGAAAGCTCGAGACGAGTTATGATCTGTACCGATCTGAACGCCCGTTCCCGTTGCTGCTCGCTTTTATTCTGGCGTCCGAGCCACACTCTGTAACACACTGTGGGGACGATTTTGTCCATAGATATACATGTATACATCGCGTGTTGGGAGAAACTCGCCAGAACTTGCCTTTCCGATGGTTCTCTGATCGCGGAGAACGACATTGGTTAATCGAGCTTCCTCAGCCTCGCCCGATTGGTCGCATTCGAATTTCGAGCCGTTAAAAACGTTACACTCGCTCGCGCGACGAGCCTCTTCTCTTTTTCTTTATTGTCGCGCGACGACTGTACACAAACGAGACACGTTTCTCCATATATGATTCAATCTCCGTCGAATTTATTCCTCCCCCTACTACTCGCATTTTCATTACTTTAAATTGCGAATGGCAAAAAAATATCCAAGTTGGCGAAAAAAATAAATTTCGGCAGTTCGCGATTACATTTTTCTGCACACCTGACATCGCGATTGTCGGAATCGAAATCGAAAATTTACCAGTTTCACGGTCAGTGCGATTTCACACGAATTGACTCGTACGCCCGACACGCAGTCGAACGTGTCCGCCTATATATATCGAATCCTTCTTTTTCTACTTTTCCCTTTTTTAACCTTTGTTCATCGTTGCTAAGACAGCTGCGCTGTATTGCTGAACGCAATTACAAAGTTTAGGCGCAGTTATTCTCTTTCTCCTCGATCGTGTTTCGATTTTTCGTAAACGACGAATTTAGCCTTGCAGCGATCTCACTAATATTTTGATTCATGCATTTTTATGAATTTCGCGTAAAAATACCTCGGCAATTTTTGCAGGTTATGAGAGAAAAAAAGTTGATCGATTTAAACGGAATGGAAAAAACAGCGTGGGAAATGAATTGTTTTTAATTAATACGTTTTTGTTGAGAAAAATGCGTTGACAAAGGCCGCGGGCGAGTTATCGGTGTCCATGTTTTCATGTTCAAAGCTCGTTCATTGTAATACATCACGCCTCTGACATTGATACGAGCCGCACGATTAATTCTCATGCAAATTTCAGTACATTTGATTAATCGCAAAAGCTTGTTGCGATCTGTGAGTCCCAACGACGGTTTGTGACCGTTGAAGAAAAAGATTCCTCGTGGGTGATTCATGTGAGCTCGCGAGAGTCAGTGTGCTCCAAAGTGTTATAACTGTTTCAAACGAAACGTGGGACGAAACCTCTAAAGAGACGTGTACGAAAAGGAATGAAAAAAAAAATCGTTCCGAATATGGGGATTGCGGTTATAACTGGTTTCGTTGTTCGTTTCGTCAAAACGCGTTCGATGGAAAATGAATTTGTTTGTAAACAGAGAAAACTGGAGCTTTCTTTTCACCCAATTTCAGCAGCCCAAAAAGGCTCGAAATTTCTATGAATCTCTGATTCGTGAGAATTAATAAATTTTGCAACAAACAATTCCGTCAAAATTAACCTTTTTTTCAACCCGCAACTTTATAACGCACGACGAGCCGATTTGTCAGTCGAACGTTTGAATATCGATCTCTAGAAAAATTGATAAAAGATAAAACTCTCGGGGAACGGGGTAATTAGCTAAAGTTCCTCGAGATGGCGTCTCGATCAGTCTCGATTCCTGCAGCTCGTTCCGATTGGTTCTCAGTGTTTTAAGAAACGACCAATCGGAGTCGACGTTTTTGGCGCCTGCGTGCATTTGCCAATCTTTTTGTTTCGCTCGAGAAACAGACGAGATACAGACTACAGACATAAAAAAAAGGCAGTCGTCGTGAGTGGTGGCGAGTGGCGAGATCGTCCTCGCGTGATCGTCCACGGCGAGTAATCGAGTTAGAAGAACAGCACGTTTTGCGTTCTCGCAACATCGAGCGCGCATTATTGTGCGTGTTTTTGTTAATCTTTTTCGACGATTGAATAAAAACGTGCGAGATCTTGTCGCGGTGAGAGTTAAAATGGCGACTAACGAAGAGACTAGTGAATGTTGCATCATGCGAAATAGACTTTCGGGCAATAAAAGAGATGATAGCGAAACATTGGTCAACAACCTTGGCGGCTCGTCGTCGTCCGACACCAACGAAGGACAACAGCTGCGCGCCGGCACCGATAGTTTCCCAAACATCAATGAAAAACCCGTCGACGACATATCAATCGAGGTTTTTTACACGCCTCACACAATCACCCTCCTCCTCATATCCATCGGAGCAGTTATTTATTTCGCTTTTGTCAGGTAAACAGCAAAACAAACACTCGTACTAATCGCCAAATTTCGCATCGCGTCATTATTCAAGCTCCATTCAAATCATCCAAATTCACCAATCATTTCGCTATTTTTTACCACTAAATATCGAGGTGAGTACAGCAAATTTTCGAAAATAACCTTTCGACACATGGTCACATTCCAAAGGTCGTTAAAATTTAACGTCAAACATCGTCAGTCCGAGAAACTTTGTTTATTCCTCGCGATAAATATTTCTTTACCACTTGGCAATAAATTTAACGCGATAACGCCGTCTCGTTCAATTCCTAACCAAAAAAATTTCCGGGAAATCATGAAACTCGAAAAAAAAACACCGAAAAACTACGAATTAATTTGAACGATTAAAAATCTTGCTTGACGCGGAAGACAACAGTGTCGAAATTTCAATTTACGTAAAATTTGTACAATTCGGTTGCACAATTTGCTCCGCTGCTCGAAATTTTTGACGAATTGAAAATTAACAAGTTCAAGTTCGCAGACGCGGCTCAAAAACTTGAACGGCATGAAAAATTGTTCTTGAAAAGGAAATAGCGACGAGGAAGGAGGAATAAACGAGATTTATTTTGCACAGAGACGTGACCAACGAGGAGGACAATCTATGGGCTGGAATAATATGCGTCATATTCTTCTTTCTGATAATATCGATGCTGACGTTTCCGAACGGGCCATTCACGAGACCTCATCCGGTGGTATGGAGGATAGTGTTTGGGTGCAGCGTCCTTTATCTGATGTTTCTGCTGTTTATGCTTTTCCAAAGCTACGAGACAGTGAGAAAATTGTTGGTTTGGATTGACCCGGGATTGGCTTCTTTCCACATAGACATGGACAAGGAATACGGAGTTAATTGTTCGCACATTACCGTGGAAAAGATTTGGAATCATTTGGATGTTTTTGCCGTCGGGCACTTTTTGGGCTGGGCATTCAAAGCGATACTGATACGGCATTGTGGATTTTTATGGGCAACGAGCATAATGTGGGAAGTAACGGAAATGGCGTTTACTCATTTGTTGCCAAACTTTGCGGAATGTTGGTGGGACGCGATTATTCTCGATGTTCTCGTCTGCAATGCCCTGGGGATTTGGGTCGGTTTGAAGATTTGCTCGATACTCGAAATGCGCGAGTACAAATGGGTCAGCATTCGCGACATCGAGAGCACTACAGGCAAACTCAAGAGAGCTGTATTGCAGTTCACACCTGCCAGTTGGACCTCTGTAAGATGGCTCGATCCCTCGTGCACGCACATGCGTTTCGTCGCACTCTGTCAGCTGGTTATATTCTGGCAGGTCTCCGAACTCAATACGTTCTTCCTGAAACACGTTTACGAGTTTCCACCGTCGCATATTTTCGTTGTCGCGCGACTGGGTCTCGTAGGTGTGATAGTCGCCCCTTCCGTCAGGTGAGAATTTCCCCCCTTTTTTCAAACCTTTTTTTTATCCGACCCCAACAGACTTCCGAGGCTTTGGAATTATCGCGAAACGATTTTATTCAGGGTTCTGTCAACACTTTCTATAAACCTTTTTGCCACCAAAACTGACACTTTTTTCCTATGAAGATAAATTTTCTTGTGTTTAGAAATTGACACTCTAAACGTGTGTAAATCGAAGTCACGTTTCGTTCAAAAGTTGCAGAATCTCTTCATAGGATAAAATTGTTAGATTTTGTGTCAAGAATGTTGATGCAGAATTATTAAGGAGGTTCTATCAAAAGCAAAATCATGAGATGCAAGTTTTGGGAATTTACGAAAAAACGACGATATTTTACAACAAACAACTCACTCACAGTTGAGTATGATTTTCAAGAAGATTCGGACGAATTTTCGACAATTAAACTTGGAATTTATGAGAAACGCATGAGAACCTCTTTGAAGAATCCTGAATAAAGTAATTTTGTCACGTCGATACGTTAAAAACACAAAAAAAACTTGATTGGCTTAAATTTTGATCAACCGTTCAATATTAACGTGGAAATGTTTGATTTCTATTCAGGCAATATTACATGTACGTGACAGATCCAACGTGTAGCCGCGTCGGTACACAATGCTGGGTTTACGGAGCCATTATGGTTACGGAAGCTTTGTTGTGTATACGTCACGGTGCAGAACTCTTTGAACGTACACAAGCGGTCAACATAATTGTTTGGTTGCTCTGTCAAACTCTCGTTTCGGTTCTGTGCGTGTACGGCTGCGTCCTCTGGCATCGTTACTTCGAGGTACTCGTTATTTTTTGTTGACCCACCACATGGAGCATCTTTACACTATTTTATTTTTCTCTCTGCGTCCAATTGGCATTTAATTCGTAACTAACTTGTGAAATAATCCAATTTGTTAGAGCGGTTAAAAAATTGAGTTTTTCTTTTTTCATCGATTTTAGATGGATTTGACTTGGAAATTTTTGCACCTTTTTGGTAAGAACGATCACTATTTTACGTGACAAGACAATACATTATTCCACTCGAAAGACAAATTTCGATTATCCAGCCAAATTTAACGGACCAAGATTTTTCGGGTCTTTTTTTTTAACCGACCTAACGAGCGTTTTTTCTTTCTTTTGTTTTTCCTCAACTCAACCTCTTTTTTTACTCGTGTTTTGTGCATTCCGCGCATGGCACTTATATCGTTCCAGACCGACAAGCTAAGCCCGTCCTCCACTCAACAGGACAAGACTTTCCTCGAAACGACAAATCCCGATGGTACGTTTCATTCATCTAAATCTTTATCATGCATCGCATTCATGCTTTCACGCTGTTTTCAATATTCGAGGCTTATTCGGATCATTTTTCATGAAGAAAAAACATTGTCGAGTCGTCATTTAACTGCGCAAATCCTTAAAAGTTGAATCACGAAAATTTTAACCCTAGAACGGTGACCCGGGGTCAAAAACGACCCCAGGGGAATTAAAATCCCGCACTCTTTCTGCCTTCTATCGTTCGACCGCATTTTTGTCTAATTTTTTGTGCGATTCTGCATCAAATAACGAAAAGATTGAGCCCGAGTTGAAGCCTTTTCGTTCGCTTTTACGAGAGATATGAATTTTTCACAATTTGGGTCAAAAACGACCCCGGATTGTGGGAAAAGGTAAAAAAAAAAATAAAGTCACCGTTCTAGGTTTAACTTTATTGCCATTCAGGATGCTGCTCACTTTGCTGCAGCGATTCTGCTTCGTTGAAATTCGAGTCAAACGGTTCTGTAGGATCCAACAGGATTTATTTGATGCATGAACTAATCGTTGACGACTAATCCCGGTTGAACCAATGAAACGAATAAAAATTGTTTTGTATGTGCAATTCCAAGTAGAAATAAGTCGCAATTTTTTCAAAGCCTGAAATAGAATTTCAACTCCTGGAGAAAATTATGATGAATTTCGTTCAATTTTCACGACGACAATTTGACTTTTTCGGCTTCTTTCTTGAGATTTTGGGAATTATGGTTTATTATTGTTTTCTCAAATGTACAGAGAATCTGGCTGAGCGTCAAGCATTTGTGGATGAATTGGGGAAAAAGGAGATATGAGATAACTTCGCCATCACGATAATGGACTAAGAAATCAGCAAAGAATGACGATAAGAGTGTGCAGCAAAACTACAAAACTTTCTAGTCGAAAATGACTTGTGCCAAGACACAACGCGAACTCGGTTCGTGATGAACGAGCCGTAAGAACGAAAAAAGGGGGCGATTGGAGCAGGAAGAATTTTCTTTGAATTCGTTCGCAGTTGAACGTAAACGCTTGTTTCAACGCGTGTACGCGCGATCGATCACGTGATATCTAATTTACAAATAATTGTTGAGAATCAGGCAGCGTCGGGCATGATTCCCTGATACTCCAAGTGAGGAAATACTCCGCAAGTAAATGTCGGAAGCAATTGAGAGCCTTCCGGGCATTTCCAAGATTCCCCAACATTTTTATCGTTCGATGCAGCTGCGAATATTCGCACCCTGCTTGGCAACACCGGATTTTCGTTTAGTGACACAAACGACCATGCGAGCGATTCCTTCGTGCATTCAGTCTGCAAAGGAATTTGTGATTTTCTTTTTTTTTTATTCCTGCGTTTTTTTTTAATCGACACAATGAACAATCAGTCTAGATACGAGATTAAGATGGAAATCTGTAATATAAATAGAGCTTACCTGTGCATAAACCAGATAGAAAAGCTGACTGACCTCCAAGTCTAGCCAGGGCAACAGTTTCTTCGAAACACCTTTGCCCAAACGAACCAAAGTATCATGAGCGAGTCTCATTCCCACCGCGTCGGACAACCTCTCGTTCAACGTCAACGATGGGACCTTTAAATCGTTAATAATATATTTTTACTCCTTTCTCACTTTTCCCAATCCCTCGTCCTTTTTTTGTCTCGATTCCAATTCCTCTGCTCTTCTCTACGTTTAGTCGCTTTCCTCGTCGAGTTCCTGTCCTCATTTAAATATCAAAAACTGCACCGTAACTTGACAAACTTGACCCGAACGTTTACCAATTTTCTGACCAGCGTTTCAAACTCTTGGAAAATTTCGTTGAAACGCGCCTCGAACAAATTCCCTTGTAAAATCGATCCCTTTTATTGCTAAGAGTTTTTTTTACGATACTTGAGCTTCGAAGAAACATTTTTTTCTTGGTTTTTCGGTACTTGGCGCTTTGGGCCAACTGAATCTCCCAATTTTTTGGAGATTCATAATTTTATTCACTCAGAATGTTTTCTCATTTTCGAACTCTTTCTGGATTGACGATTCATTTTCGGTTCAGTGATTTTTTGACAAATTAGCAGAAAAATTATCGTTGCGAACCGATTTTGACATATCTTGAAAAATCCGGAATGAGCTTTCCATAAATTTTCATAATTGATCGCACGATTTTGCAGTTTCGAAAATAAAAATGAGTCTTTCGATAAAAAAAAATGGAAGAAAATGCTCGGATTTTGAAAAATCTGTCGCGGATGAATTTGATGAAAAAAAAGTTAAAATTTCAGTAATTAATTGCCGTAAATTCGCCAAGTACCGAACGTCGAATCGATATTTTTTGGATAAACTTCAAAGAGTCTTGTATAGTCGTAATTTAATGTTGAGCCGAGATTCTCGAGCTTCGCTAACGTTAGAATATATTAAATAAGTGAATGGAATTTAGATGGAAAGAATTCTTCGTTACCTTGAATGTTACTCGTTGTCCCGTATGAGGAATAGAAATTTCCACGGGATCCTGATAAATCGAGTTTTTCTGACAATTCATGTAATCTTCGTAATTCGTTTTCGTTAGATCGCCGTCAGTCATGAGAGCGAATTCAGAATCACGCGTTCCGTTCCAATACCGAACACCTGCGAGTAAAAAAACAAAAAACAACGATCAAAAATTTTCAATCGAGCTCGACAAGCTCGGTTTCAGAAT
This sequence comes from Diadegma fenestrale, assembly GCA_037043255.1. Taxonomy (NCBI): domain Eukaryota; kingdom Metazoa; phylum Arthropoda; class Insecta; order Hymenoptera; family Ichneumonidae; genus Diadegma; species Diadegma fenestrale. The sequence continues at coordinate 15,722,499 of CM073317.1, forward strand.
TACCGTTCAGAATTTAATCGAATTCGATGCAGATTATGGTAAGAACAAAATTGAGGCAAATTTTCTAGAGTATTTTACAATAAAAACTGAAATTTATCATAAAACTCTAAATATATGAAACTACCAATGCAAATTTTTTGACTTGAAGCAAAATTGCCCCAGGCTCACGTGATTCCTGCATTAAAAAACGATAAGAATGCGCCCAAGTTGACCTCTTTTGGTTAAATTTTATTAAATTCTGAACGTTAATTCCGAAATGGCCGGTACCAACTGAACTGAAATAGGCCGAAAAGTACTTACCGTTCGTGTCGAAGTTGTGAGCAATTTGACGAGCGATGAGATTGCCTATTATCGCAAAATTCAAATAATCCATTTTTTCTGCTAATATTTGCCAATCGATGGCACCAAAAGGTACGACTATAAGATTCAATCCGTAAATCGTAAGAGGCTGCGACTGATACGGTGACGCGAAGAAAGTCCAGCTGTTTTAAATTAACGAAATAAATTGAAAAGTGACCGAGTCGACGCTCACGAAATAAACGAAACAATCACTCGACAAACTCACATTTGTTCGGGATCACTAGGATCCTTAAGTAACACGCTGTACATCACGGATCTGTATTTTTTCATCAAACTCATAGAATTCTCGAAATAGTTGTTGGTCATGTTTGGCTGTAAATAAACAGAGAAAACTTTTTAAGTGAGAGAGAGAGAGAGAGAGAGAGAGACTATAGGCTTGAATGAGAGAAAGCTTGTAAAAATGGAGAATAAAGTTCAAAGGGATTCAAAGATAATTGTGTTGGAATTTACCTTTTTGGATAGATCGTCTACGTACGAAATTTCCGGCACGGACATCTTCATGTCTCCCAACTTTTTTAGCAACACTTGGCGACCATGGCCCACAGCCCATTCGGATCTCGACAACTCGAGCCACAAAGTTTCTTTCAATTCGTAAAATACATTTTCCATCTGCCAATAACGGGTTAAAAATGAATGAAATTAAAAAAACTAAATGCCCGAATGCCGTTCTCTTCGGCAAGCGGAATTTCCTTTCATTTTTGTTTTTCTGAATTTTATGCATTAAGAAGTGATGGAAAAAGTTGTCACCAGATTTTTCATGTTTTGAGTTTCAGCCGGACTGAAGGACGACAAATACAACAGAGAGGCTTCCCTCGACATGAAATGTGTTGCGACATCGAAGCATTTTCTCTCCAAATCCCGAGCGGTTCTCGGCGCGACGAGCTTTATCGAAAAAATTATCACTCATCAATTTTATTTATATTTCCGCAGGAAAGAAACTCGTTCCATTGGATTTACTCACGTCTTGATAAAGATTTTGTGCATAAAGACCCAACAACGCGTTATTCAGTTCAAAAGCGTTTTTCTTACGAAGAAATTTCTCTAAACGTTGCAACGCGCTTATCAACTTGGATTTGTGATAAACTTGCAATTCTGTATTTGGCCCGATTGCGTGGCCAGTCAAATCTTGCAACAATACCGTCCATTTAAACTGCAAAACAAAGTTTTTTTTAAATGCTAGCAGCAGCTTCGATCCCTGAGAGTTTTTTCTACTCACCAGTGAGCACGTTGATTCGAGCTCGCCAAGAGTCGTCACGGTGTAGTCTTTCGATCTGTAGGACTCTCGAATTTCACTTTCAGGTGGAAAATACTGAAAAAATTGATAAAAACCCTCGTTGCTTATTTTTTTTTTTTTTCAAAGCAACGCAAAAAATCAACTTTTGCTCAAATCTGTTTTGTTCACCGTCAAGATCCCTTCGATTAATTCGTGGTAAATGTTGGTCACCGTGTCTTCGAGATAACGCGTTTCGTTCAATGGATTTTCTAGACTGTCAAAGATTCTGAGATTCTTCAAAGCCTCGGTTATGGCAATCACCATGACTGTCGAATCTTTCTACAAGAAAATTCATCAAATAAGAAAAACGACGTTCGTGAGTCGTGCGAGTGGGAAGAAAAAAATTGAGAAAAATGTTTTCCGAATTTTAGCGCAAAATGAGGAAAAAATTGGAAATTTGCAATGGAAAAAAATTCGATAATTGTGACCAAAGGTCGAAATTTAGAATTGAATAAAAAATATCGCTTACTTTGCATTTTTTGTAGGATTCGTAAAGACGATCCAGGTCGACATGTTCTTGGAGGAGCTCCGATTTTTTGCCCCGACATTGATTTTGAGTGTACAGAGATCGAAAAGGATTGTTATCGGTGGCTGGGCCAATTCTCAGGGTAAACGAGTCTGGATTTTTTTCGTTCACGTCGGGAATTACGTCGAACAGCAAAGGTCTTTTGAAAAAAAAATTTGTAGTTGCCAATAATCGTATGAAATTATGGTTTTTAATTGAAAAAAATGCATTAAAAAATATTCGAACCTATTTTGCCGCAGCATGTTCGTAAACAAGTTCGTGAAGCCTTGAAATTCCCCGGGCCAAGTTGACTTTGTGTAAAATTTGCCGACTTTTTCCAAAGAACGTTTAGCTGCAAATTTCAATTTCGTTTTTTTTTCACCCCAATTTGAAAAAAAACGTGATATATTTTTTTTTTTCAAATATTTACCCATTTTGATACGGTGCGTAAAATTATACGTCGATTCGTATTCGAGGCAACTGTCGTAATATTTCACGAACTGCGAATACTTTGAATTATTTGGTTTGCGGGCTTGAGCTGTGAGGGCAAAAAAATTGAATGAAATAATGAGATTTGAATGATCGAACAGCAGTTTGCTTTTTAGGGAATTCAAAATTTATTATTCTTGCCCTCTATTTTTTCCGAGACTCGATGTTTCAAAATTCTGGCACTTATTTGTTGATCTGCCTCCAAACCACCGCAAGCAAATTCATAAAAATCGTCACAAGGATCCGCCGAATGATTCATGTACGAGAGAATTTTACTGGCCAATTGTTTGCAACTTCCGGTCTCACAAATATTCATTTTATTCCCTTCGATATTTTGGAAAGTCGGAAAAGTCGTTTTTTCGATAGAGTTTCTCGGTATAGTCGATTTTGGAGCTCGAGTCGTCTTTACGAATTCGACAATGGGATTTGTGGAAGTTTCAGATTTCAAGGACGAAACGATTTTCGTCGGCAATTCTGTTGGTTTGTTCGTCGTCGTGCCTGATGCAACTTCGTCCAACCATTTTTCTATCGTATCCTCCGTTGTCGAACTCGTTGATTCGTTCCCAAAGTATTTGGCTACGAGCAATCTTTGCAACGACGTGTGATCGTCGTCAGAGCGTTCCGTCGTTCTGGATTCTCGCGTTACCAGAGCTTTGCCCGTCCGAAGTAATTTGAACTCTCGCGTGGTCCGTTTTTCCTCAAATTTTTCGATCGCCCTGCCGCTGGTCGTTTCGAGAGACTCCGAGGACATCGTTTTCGCCTGCGAACCATCCGAATTGTCAATCATTCGCAATTTCGTCGTTTCGAGGTCGATTAAAGTTTTCAGGGTCGTTGCAGCTTCTTCTGGCACTTGAGACATTTTTCGGAACGTCTTTTCGCTCGTGCTGGCCATCGAAGTTTCCTGCGGATCGTTCGACGTGAATTTTTCTGTTTTTTTCTCATCAGGAATCGCGAATGTCGTTAGATCGTCCGCGAATTCTTCGCCAGAAACATTTTCCGTCGTCACCAATTGTTTCGACCGTTCTACGGGAATTTCCGTCGTTTCGTAATCGTTTGTAACAAGTGGCGCGTCCTTTTCCACATTTTGTTGCCAACGCCCGGTAGAAATTTTCGTCGTTGGTTCAGTTCCTGAGAATCCCTCAAAAGGGACGTTTTTTCCAATCGTTTGTTTCACCTTTTCGACAGAATTTTCCATCGTCGTTGGATTCTCTTGCTCGTGATCGTCAGAAACTTTGGTCGTTAGATTTTCCTCGAAAGCCGAGGAAACACGATTGAGCTCCGTTCGTTTTTCTTCTTCTTCGACCGACCGTTCAGTCCCAAATCCACGACCTTGAACTTGAGCGGATTCCGGTGAATTTGGATGGTTGTAAAAATCGCGATTTTGTCGAAATGATTTCCAAGGCAGACTCACGAGGATTAGAATTATCGATAAAATAATAAATATGAGCATCGACAAAATACAACTTTTATAAGATTCGTCGCGTTCCGCTGATTTGCCCTCTTCCCTGCTCGTCACATCATAATTCCCTCGCGAAGGCATTTTTCTTGTTCGTCGATCGAAAAAAAAACGTCCAATTGCACTGCGAACACTCGACGGACTTAATCGCGAGTGTAACTGAACGAAAATCGCGCTCTGGATCGAGAAGAGAAAAAAAAAGGGAACGAAAAATTATTTTCGTGTCAAGAAAACGTGGATGTGGTTTGCGATTGCCATTTCCTCTCGCTATCTTTCTGGTCAAGGCTTAATTGCTTGCAACGATTAAGACTCTCGGTCTCGAGAATATTCGCGCATTTCCCGAATCGTCACCGGCCACCAAAACTTACAAAAAAAAAAAAAAACGAAATCCAACGATATTGTGGACGAAGCAAAAAAACGTTTTTTTTTCGGAATAAATATTCAAGTTTACGAAATCGGGTATAAGTTACTTATGTTGTATTTTGTTGTATTATACAATTATCACAGATACGTAAACTACAAAATATCGTTTCGCTATTGTAAAATGCATGTTCGTTTCTTCACTTTGTCTCTTTCGCAATCGATTATTTATGTTATTATTATTATTATTATTATTATTATTATTTGTTTCTATTGATTGCACGTGCTATGTTGACTTAAATTCTAAATTCTACTCGTAGTAATTAGTTGATAAAAAAAATGGGTGATAGTGAAAAAGTTGAATTACGCGATTCCATCGACGATTTGTTCGGACGAGAGAAGGTTCATCGCGGGCTTGAGGTCGTTCGAATCCGAGGACTCGGAATTCATGAGCGATTCCATCGCCGAACCGATTTCTCGGGTTATAGTAAAATTCTCCAATCTCTTATCACACGATTCGTCTTCGTAGTCGCTCATTCTCATTTCTTCCAAAATAATCTGAAAAGGTCGGAAAAAAAACGTTTTTTTTATTGTTTCGCTCGTTAATTCTGGTTTGGGGCAATTTAGCGTGAGAATTTTTCTCACCTTTTTTTGTATATCGTCAGGTTTTGATTTTTCTTTTTCCGTTATGGCACTGGCCAATTTCATTTGTCTCTTTGGCGTCGGTTTTCGTGGCTTGAACGTTCCCGAAGCCTTTTTCGGTAGTTGCGAACTCGTGTGCTTTTTAGTTTCCGCTGTTTGATCACAATTGTGCGTTATTAGTTGATCCTTCGTCTTAAATGCCTGAGAATTGACAAGGATTTCATTATTTTCGAGAAAACTCGTCGTTGCAGATTTTTATGAATTGGCCAATTCAAGGATTTTGACCAGGTTGAAGTTTGCATCGTTGGGATGCAACGAAATTCCGTTTTTTTCTCTTCCGCAGCTCTTACGATTGTTATTCAATATTTGGTCAGGACGAAAAATCATATTTTTTCGGGATCCAAACGAAAATTGCCATGAATTTTCAAATTTAACAAATAATGAGAAGAAAAACGGATTTTCCGTTGGATCCCAACGCTGCGAACTTCATTGTCATGGATTTTGATTATTTTAGACATTAAAATACTCACATGTGAGCACATGTCACACTTGAGATTGTGTTTGTTGAGTTCATGGTGTTTGAGAGCTTGGGCCCGATGAAAATTTCGATTACAATGGCTACAGCTGAAACGTTTGATGTTACTGTGAGTAAGAAGGTGTCTTTTGAGTTTGTCAGGGCGTGAGAATTCGCTCATGCATCCCAAGTAGCCCCGGAACGGACACTTGAGCCTTTTGGTCAAATCATGAATCAGCATATGACGTCCCAGGCGATCTTTTCTTTTGAATCTCGCAGGGCATTGCTGCAAAGTCATTTTTTTTTTCAATAAAGATTACAAATTTCTTAACCCTGGAACGATAACCTTGTTTTGTTATAATTTAACGAAAAGAGTCCAACAAAGTAAAAAAATTCGTCAATTTTGAGTCGCCTGCGGTCGCTTTTGAGCGCGGGTTACCGTTCTCGGGTGAAATGGCGATTAAAAGTGGATCGAGTTTAGGAGGAAATTGAAATATAATTACCGGGCAAGTGAATGGGGTTTCTTCGCTGTGGATTAATTTGTGGTTAGCGAGATACTGTTCGGTTTTGAATGCTTTGCCGCAATCTTCGCAGGCGAAACGAGCGGAAGAGACGTGAGTTTTGAGGTGTCTTCGTAAAAATCTTTCGATCAAAAAGCTCTTGCCACAGTGAGGACAAGCGTAGTCGTGAGTCGTCGTTTCCGTATGATGTTGCAACGCCTCGAGATTCGAGAAAGATGATTTGCAAACGGAGCAACAATAATACTTTTCCGTTGTTTTTTGCTTCTGGACGGAATGCGTGTACTGATGGAGTCCAAGGTCGGAGAGCGTGTTAAAAACTTGACCGCAGACGTGACATCTGTACTCGGAACGCTTGTGACTCTTTGTGTGCTCGAGAAAATCATCCAACTCTGCAAACATCATACTGCAACTACTTTGAACGCATTTGTAAACTTTTAACGTCAAATGAGAAACTATTAGGTGAGCCTTCAGGGCTTTGTACGAGTCGAATATCTCTTTGCAGAATTGACAGTGGTAGGTACGATCGATACTTCCGTCCGGTGGGGCCTGCGGATATTTGTCCAAACAAACAAAACCATAAAAACAACAGAATATTCAGATTGTTCGTTTAAATGTTAAGGAGGTTCCGTTAATAGAGCGATAATTAGATCAAAATCTGAAAGCGAAATCTGTTGTTATTTAGGCAGCAAACTTTAATCTCTTTCAAAATCTTCCCAGGTCAACCAAGTTTTACTACAAATTTTCCAAGTCGAACGTCACTTGCTTCAACATTGGCTTTACGCAAATTTCTTGCCCTTATGAAATCGGAAAAATATTAAAAATACTTCGCGATTAGATAAAACGCGTATTAAAATCTGAATTTATAAAAAAAAAAACTCCAAGGAGTCAACGAATGTTTGGGGGAGATATTTCTAGTTGAAATCGACAGAATGCTCGGAAAATCTCATTTTTTTAGGAGTTTGGTAACGGATCGCTTGCTAAACGAAAAGCAAATCGTCATTTTTTCTTGGGAATTGTGGCTCACTTGATTCGTTATTCCCTTGCGCCATATCGGAACCTCCTTAAAAATAATGTAGTAAGGGAAATAAAGGTTTTCTTGCCTCTGGCGGAAGAGAGTGTATCGCGGTTCCTGGCCAAACTTTGTGCGAGGACATGTGTTTCTTGACGTTGGATTTCTGGGCAAATGCCCTTCCGCAAACGACGCATTGATAAGGTTTTTCCCCCGTGTGCGAACGCTCGTGTTGTTGCCAATAGAATTTCTTGGCGAATTGTTTGTCGCAATAGCCGCACTTGTACTGCAAAAATATTCATTTCCCCCCTCAAATTTCAATACTCATCGAAATATTTTTCTTTTACGAGAAAGTCTCATGTTCAAACATTTCGTTTACCTTCAAATTTTGCGTTTGGCTCACGTTGCTGTCTTCCTCTTCCGTTTGTTCCTCATGATTCTCAATAACGTTCTCCAAACCGTTTTCCATCGGGACCATGTCATGATTCGACGTGACTTCAAACACAGTCTCGTTCTCATTAAGATCGTTGTGCAAACTCTCACCCACGTCTTCACCCACTTCGTTCATCAATCCTTTGCTCTCCGTCGTTTCGGCTGGATCGGAAAATGCATCCTCCAGATTCTCAGCACTCAGAATTATAGGCACTCCGAAACCAGCCTCTTGGCTGAGATAATTTGCACCTTCTTGGTCCATGCTGTTGACGTCAATTTTTATCAAAATTTTTATCTCGTCGAAAATAAAATTAAATTATTGAAAAAATTTTAATTAATTCAATTTAATTAAAAAATCGCGAGATGTGAGTGGATGAAAAATTTCATCTTGTCGAAAATTCAATTAAAAATGGTCAACTAATTTAATTATTGAAAAAAATTCAATCGATTCGATTTGATTGGAATTGAATGACAACATTTTAATTAATTTAATTAATTGATATTAAAAATATCACAAAAAATTGATCGTTCATTGTTATAAACGATTATAATTATCAGTTTCGTTACTTAATTAATTACGGCAACTGAACGCAATCTGCATCTGCTCAATCGCAAATTCTAGTCTCAAGATAATCACAAATACGGAAAAGTCGTTGAGTTTAAATGGAAAGTGCTAAAAGTCTCGTTGGGTTTACGAATAAAGGAATGAAGTATTTGCCTGAACAACATGTCCGTCTCCTCCAGTATGATGGACTCGGCGAGTTGATCGTTTTGCACAAATCCTTCTTGCGGATCATAGGGAATGCCATTACGACAGGGATCTTGCGAGTGGACGACGTCAACTTGGCCGTCTTGGCTGACCAAATACTGACTTAGATCTACAGTTTGCTCTTGTACTTTCAGGTGTTCTCTCTTGTGCAGTAGAAACATGTGCAAAGATGTAAATTGACTTTTGCACTTGCCGCATTGGAAAATATCCTCCTCGTCTTGGTCTATAGCTTTGGATTTAAATTTCATTGGAAAAAAGTAGCCAAATCGATATCGTTTGGTAGAAAAAGAGACTGAAATTATTATTATTACCTGACTGTTCAACTTCGTTGATAAGCGTCGGAGTTTCGAGCAGAGACTGCACAGTCGAGCTGTCGAGCGAGACTCCTTGAAACAACGAAAAATTAAATGTAATCGATCAACTTTTAAATCGAGACGATGAATGGACGTACGCCTAACCCGATTTTCTTCAACCGACGAATAAGGTTAAAATCTCGATACAATTTACAAATAAAATCACGTATTTTTACCTGTTAACGCGTCGAATATTGATTGCGCCATTTTCATTAAACTCATTCAACTTTTTCACTCATACTTTAAACAATATTATTTATAACAAAAACAATATATTCAATATTTTTATAAAATTATTTCGGGTAAAAAGACAACTCTACAGCTCGAAAACATTGTGACGACTGGACATGGATGTTTTTCAGGCTGGGCTGTCATACCGAGTCGTACGGTACGAGCAGGCAAACGAAAATGGTTGCGTTTGGACCATCCGGCATTTCGATTATTTTCGTTTTCGAGAATTATTCAAATTCTTTTTAATCAAATTTATTGGATTCTTGATAAATAGAATATTTCGTGCATCTCTGATTCATAATTCAGGAGGATAAAACATTATTGTGGGAATAAATTGTTGCGGAGTCGACGATTCCCGGAAAGTGTTGAAACGCCTCCCCGAATAATCCACTAAAAGATACGTTCATGTGTATTGTCCTGGATCTGTGTATGATGTCCGAGCAACTTCACGTACGAGACTGTAGTTCTGGATTCGGCCGCGAGAGGGATTTTCGTGGCTCTCTTTCTCGTTACTACAGAACGTCCAGAGTGTTGATATAACACGGAAGCGCCTCAGCTATCGTTACTCTGGTTTCCCTTCAACACACGCATAAATCTTTCGCCTTTTACTAAAGATTTCCGTGGAGGGGAACAACTGATGAGTCTATACATCAATTTTTTGTGTGCCCGGCGAAAGCTGGGTCGTAATTGAAATCAAACATAATATTTTCAGCTTTAATCATCAGGATCGTAATCAGTTACTTTTCTAGTAGAATTATTGATCGATTGTCAATGAAACTTGCAGAGAATTCCTGTGAATCGTTCCGACCCGAGGATTATGTTTGCCTAATATCAGTTTGGGTTCAATGCCGAATCTCCATATGAGATCGTCGACACATTAATTAACCAGAATAATTGCTCGGTGAGAAAGCAATTGGATAATTTCTCGTAGAAATCAGGGACTTTCATGACATTTTTCAACTCGGAGATTCCCAATACTTTTCTGAATGTTATTTCATTGATTTGTCATAAACAATAAGTCGATAGCGTATTTGATGTGACACGTTTTCACCCTAGAACGGTATCCGTTATTTTTTTGTTATTTATTCCGGTAACTTGGGGTGATGAACGATCCCAATTACGAAAAATTCACATCTGCGGTAAAATTTAACGAAAAGAGGACAACTTTTGCGCATTATTTTGGTTTTTTAATGCTGCAGGAATCATGTGAGCCTGGGGCAATTTTGCTTCAAGTCAAAAAATTAATCGAAAATGCGGGAATTGAATTAAATTTGGTACAGTACCAGATTACGATGATAAAATTGTCAATGGTTTTATAGAATTTTTTCTTGATTTTCAAAATTCAATCTGCATCGAATTTAATGTTGTCCAAAATGCAACTAAATGGAAACTTCGTTCGAATGTACAGATGAGATGACTTGCAAATTGCTTTTCCCCAAAATAACGAGAGTGTGTGACACTCGACGTTGAATCCGATTCGAAAATCCAATTTTGTATTTCCTTCAGACAATTAGGGAGAACCATTATTCGGACCCTAGCGGCGTCGCTAATTATATGATGTCACGTTTCTTTTTTCTTTTCGGCTTAATGGCTTATGGCACAATGGCTTTTATGTCTTTATGATGGATTTATGGCCCAACCTCTCGGCGGACGCGCTAATGTCCTAATTGAAATTTTGAACGGCGATTCCGACTATTCCGAGTGGAGGCAGCACCATGCGGAGTTTAAAGGCGGTGCATGTGCGTACGTGTAATTTTGCATTGTGTATATATTTTGGCTGCGCCCAGTGGTGACGGCGCTGACGCTGAGTGCCCAGTCAGTCGAGTGGAGTGCAACGTTAGACGTTGCTTGCAAACAACAGCTGACGTTGATCGTGCCGTAAAGTGAACAAACAAGCATAATTTCATAAACTCTGGGCGTAATGGCGCGATAAAAAGTGAAAATAAAAAGAGCAGCCAAGAAAATTCGAGTGAATTTAATTAATAAACATACACGTACTATTCGGTGTTAAAAACGTGAAAATGTCTCGATCGGATTTGAAGAATTGGCCGATTCTGAGTCTCCTGGAGCCGGAATACATTGCCGATTTGAGGATGGTCATGGTTTATGGTAAATATGTCTGCAGCCGCAATTTATTCATTTATTCTCACTCAATCTCGTTTCGACGTATCTTCTAATTTCGTACCTGCTCCACAAAATTGCAGGTAATTTAGGAAACGAAGCTCTTTTAGTGCTCAAAGACGGTAGTGTCCATGCCGTTGGCAATAATGCAACCGGATGCTTAGGAACCGGCGACGCGCACAGTACTCTGTACCCCAGAAAAATAGACGCTCTCTCCCAAAAGGGAATCAAATCATTCGCTTATGGCATTGGCCCCCACGTGCTTGCCTTGACTGAGAAGGGCGAGGTAAGTTGCAAAAACCTTGTTAACCCGCCCGGTGCCCGTATCCGACAAGTCCGTCCGGGTCAATTTGACCCGGGGCGTTTTTAAGCCGTTGCATTCCGACGAATCCAACGCCAGCAGCTTCGTCGGGTCAAAATGACCCAGTGTGTACTCGAAGGCTCAAAATTGTCATGGGATTCAGTTTTCAATTGCAATTTTGAAAACCGTGACCATTTTTTAGGTTTATTCTTGGGGACACAATGGTTTTTGCGAATTAGGCAACGGATCTTCCAATCAAGTTTCCACGCCGGCCAGAATCGAGTCTAATTTGGCGGACAAAGTGGTCGTCGAAATAGCCTGCGGCGGTCATCATTCTTTGGCCTTAACCGACGAGGGCGAAGTACGTTTTTACGCGTTATTCACGAATTTAACAACTTGAGGACAAGATTTAATGGATTTTTTGCACATCAAGGTTTTTGCGTGGGGACAAAACTCTAGCGGTCAAGTGGGAAGCGGAATTAACACCAATCAAAATGCTCCACGAAGAGTCAACTCGAATTTGGCAGGGAAAAAAGTGACGGGTATAGCGTGCGGTCAATCCTCCAGTATGGCTGTTACTAATTACGGCGAAGTCTACGGTTGGGGCAACGACAGCGTCGGACAACTGGGCACGGGCAAATACGTCAACCAGCCGAGTCCTCACAAGGTCGTTGGCCTCGCAGGAATAGTCATAGGTTCGTATAATTTATTTGACCCACTATAAAGAACGAAAGGGCATTCAGTTTTCTTGAGGATCATGAAAAAACTTTGAGCATGTGCCAAATCGAATTTGGCAAAACTCCTGGCAAGTTTTTTATTGGTTCGTATTTTTTATTGCAGAAAAAGTCGTTTGTGGTTACTCTCACACGTTGGCCTTGAGCGACGAAGGCGAATTGTTCGTCTGGGGTGGAAACGCCCATGGTCAATTGGGCCTCGGTACTAAAGTCAATTCCTGCGTACCAGTGAAGGTGAGAAAAACACGGTACTAAAGTTCGCAACGTTGGGATCCAACCAAATATATATTTTCTATCAATTTTTTCTTCACTTTCGAAAACTATAACGATTCACGGGCCGATTTTTCTCTTTTATCCTTAAAATAAATCGTTTCATCGTCCTGATCAAATATTGAATAAAAATTTTGCGTCATTTTTCTTGTCAATTGCCCTGAAAAAACGTCGAATCAATTTCATTATTTTACAATCGTTTTATCTCGAAATAAAACAGAGATAAGATACGCAAAGGATTGGACAATTGAAAAAATAAATTCCAGCTTCAAATCGTATTCGCTAAATCTGGGAAGGAAGCAATTTCGTTTCAAAAGATTTTCGCGTATTTTGCGAATATTTAATCGTCATTTTTTGTTTTGGTTCCGAATAAAAGCTCAGCGTACCGGAAATGGGAAGAGTCTCGGACGTCGCCGCGGTCCATTATAACCACATAAGCGTCGCCATTTCACACGATGGTCCTGTTTTCATGTGGGGACAATGTCGCGGTCAAAGCGTACTGACACCAACACCAACGCCTTTCACAAACCTTCACGAGGCTCTCGCTTCGTACGCGACTCCGAGTGTCATGCACACACCTTTGAAACTCTACTCCGAAGAGGAAACCAGCATCCTCGACTGCCTCAAGCAAGCCTTCGATGATCCGGTACGTCTTGTCAAGAATAAATCAAATTTAACAAGAAAAATTGCACACTCGATTCAGTTGCTCCTCGTGCTCGGCGCTTGGACATTCTTTTTCGATTTTCACTCTCGCTCTCGCTCGTTTAATCTTCTCGAGTCTTCCGACGAACGAATATTCGTCTAAAACAAAATATTCGAATGCATTTTCAGTCGAGCGGCGACTTAGTCATCCAAGTCCAGGGAAAACCGATACACGTTCACAAGGCCGTATTGAAAATACGTTGTCAATACTTTAGATCGATGTTTCAAAAGCACTGGACCGAAGACAATCAGGCGTAAGTTTATTCCACATTTTGCAACTCCATTTTTGTTGTTTGGGGTTTTTTTTTTAAATTAAAATTGTTTTTTTTTCTTTTCAGGCTTATCCAGCACGACGAATTCTCGTACGAAGTTTACAAATCCTTCTTGCGATATCTCTACACGGATGAGGTCGATTTGCCTGCGGAAAATGCTCTGGGTGCGTTACAATTTAGCGAAAAATCTTGTTACAGATCAAACAGCCCGCACGTTTCAAGGCTTTTGACGCGATAGACAAAACGCAACAATATCACTCAATTTTACACTTTCAGTTTATCCGTATAAAATTCCTACGCAAATTTTGGGTTCCGGGAAGAAAAGACAAGTATTTCTCGAATTAAACCTAGAACAGTGCCCTGGGGTCAAAAACGACCCCAGGCCACTTCAAATCCCGCGCCCTTTTCCCTTCGTTCTCCAGTTTTTTATCGTTTTACCGCATTTTTCACTGATTTGTTGACTCCGAGCTGAATTGTCCTAGGCTCACGTGATCCTGGATTAAAAAACAAAAAGATTGCGGCCACGTTGAACGCTTTTCGTTAAATTTTACCGGAGATACGAACTTTCCAAAATTGGGGTCATTTGCGACCCTGGGTTACTGGAATAGTTAAAAAAACATAAGGTGGCCGTTCTAGGATCGAAGGAAAATTGGTTTTTTTTTACAGAACTCTTATATTTGGCGAACGCGTACTTTGAGCCACAATTGAAGAGACGATGCGTCCAGATAATAAAACAAAGTATCACGGTGCTGAATGTGGCCTTTCTTTATAGTACGGCGATCGAATACAATTCTCAGGTGAACAACTAATACCGAGCTTTGCGAATGCCCGTAGTTAGTCACGGATTAACAACTTTTTGCGGTGCTTTTTTCAGGAACTTGAGGATTTTTGCTTCAAATTTGCAATGAATCATATGACGAACGTCATACAGTCACCGAACTTTGCCAAATTGGACGAAACGACTGTTAAAACCTTCATCATCAAGGCCGCTAAAGCAGGAGCTTTTAAAACGTAATTAGAAAGCTCTGTAGTGCTCAAGGACTTTACAGACTGAAATTCAAACTTTAAGGCTCGTTTGAAATTGACAGTATCGCATTTACTGTCCACAAATTCAGCGGGTTTGTCTCCGGACCTCGCGCAAGGTATATAAACGATGCATTTTATCGCTCTGCACATTTTCACCAACTTGACAAACATTCGTAAGATTTTATTTTTAAGTTTAGTTCACCCGTTCGTTCAAATTTTCACTCAAAACCACTGAATGGCTTATCCGTTAAAAAAAAAATATTCATCAAATTTCGTTAATTCTTCGATTTTTCTTCAATTTGGCGATATTTTACCGACAAATGGTTTTAGTTTCGATACAAATCGTCGGATCTGCGTTTTTATTCATTCGCCATCGGCCAAGTTGCGTCACGTATGCAATTTTTGTATTCCGTTGCATTTTTTTTTTACGAATCGTTGTCAATTTGTGATTTTTGGAAAATCTGGTAACTTTATGAAATAATCGTTCTGTAGGATTTTCAGTTTTCGAATCAGGAGCGACGTCGAAAGGTCGGGAAAAATGTTTGTGAAATAATTTCAATTTAAAATAGTTTATGAGGATGAAAATGATCTCGACAGTTGACATTTTGTAGTGAGAATGAAGAGTTTATTGAAAGAAAGACTGAACACACATTTCGTGTGTGACTAAATGAATAAGAACGTGGCTTGAAGGTTGAATATGTGGTGGAGGATGTAAATCGGTAAAATTTGGACAGCCGTTCAATACCGAAAACTCGATACTGTGAATTTTAAACGAATTCGGTAACGTTAATTTTAGACTCGTAATTCCTTAATTACGAATAACCGACTGATTTCCAGTTAACAATAAAATCCTATGCGTTTTATTAATTTAATTGAATTTCTTGGGTTGGAGTGGAAAATCGAGTGATAACCGACTCGTGTTCCTGTTGCATTTAGACACCACAACTTGTTTCACAAGTACACAACGTTTTGGTGAATTCACCGCGCAATTTGCTTGAATTTTCGTCAGCGAAAGCAAGAAAAACGATTTTTTTAATTTGTATTCCCTTTAGAGGAATCGACGTAATGTAAATATATAGTTAGTGGCTCAAACCTATATAGATATATATTTTTCCTATCTGTACTTTGCAAAATGACGAATATAAAATCATGCAATTTTGCAACCTCGAAACGATGCTCGTCCTTCATTTCGTATGCCTCATCTCTGAAAATTCTAGACTCCAGATCGTCATACATCATCGTCAAACCGCTTGGAACAGCGAAATTGCGAATCCCCTGAATCTTGCAAATTTTAGGGAAACCGTTCGAAAATGGACAGTCGCGGTTTTTCCCTTTAACTGGCTTGGCTTGAGGCAACTAAACGTTACGCCCGACATGTCTTTATGGAGATATTTACGTGCAGCGTTTGCAAGGACTCGGTTTATGAAATGATTTCAAAGTTTGTTTTTCCTGTTGCGATTTTGGGGAGAATTTCGTGAAGACGATATTTCACTTTCAAAGAACTTGTTGAATGTTTTTCGAGTTTATGAATCAAGCACAATTTTTTTGTCTACCTTAACATTAATCTGGAGAATTTTGATCTTTCTTAATTCAAAGACCCATGGTTTGAAATTATCACACCAGGAGGATCGACTTGCAGCCAAAGAAAAGTCCACCGAGGATAAATAAACGAAATGTGACATTGCTCAGGACATGCGGTCGTCATCGCCACTCGGTTCTCGATACTACAAAAATACGCAAATTTTAATCACGACAATTCGTAACTGATTTTCAAATCTATGCAAATAAATACAAGTTGAGTAGCAAAAATGGAAAAACGCCCAATCCCTGACGAAACTTAAAAAACGCCAGAGCTCCTTTCCACCAAAAGTGAGTATCGCTAAATTGTCATTCGTGCAATCGCCGTTTCATATTATTTCGAGCCTCCGTATAGAGTCTCGAATGGATTCAAAGTTCTCAGCTTACGGTCCAAAAACCAACGGGGCCTCTTCCTCGTCATGCCCACGAGAAAATCTTGCACAAAAAAAGACCAAAATTGTAGAGAAGGCAAAGAAAATTCTCCCAAGATTACCTCGTGTGGGGGTTCAAGGTCAAGTGGCTTCGGACTCAAGAATTTGAAGAGAAAAAAAATTGAATGAAAGTAACTCGTGTTTATTCATAGGTACATCCTTTTTATTACGATATAACCTCATTGTTATATGTATATATATAAATATATATACATACACGTATACATATATTCATATATGTATATACAAGCAGTAAATTTCGTTTTTCCGTCTCGTACAATATATGTATAGTATTCTACTATGAAACAGTAAGAATGTCGTGTAATTAAACGTCATATAATATATACATATATATTACTTTATATATGTATATATTATACGTAAATACCGGATAATAGCAGAATGTTTGTCGTTCGGAAATTGATGTGTATGCACCGTGTGTTCGCGTTTACATTTTTGTTTTTTTTTCAGTAATTGTTCGATCCACGCTGGCGAAATTCAATTTCATGCCCTTTTTTTTTTTTTTTTAACTTCCTCTCGCCCTGCTTCGACGCATAATGTAAATACAATATCGTTGATGTGCATATACATATATGATATATATATTTTTTTATTATTTTATCATTTTATATATCATATACATATATATACATTTATATTTGTGGTTTTTTTTTCTTTATGTATATATTTCGCAGTGTCTATATAAATCGCTTGGCGATTCTATATAAAGGTGGGAAAAGGGTGTATGTATATAGTTATATATAAGATTAGAGAAACGAAAAAGATCTCGAGAGAACGATGATTACGCGCATGAATGGATTTTTGTCTGTTTGTTGTTGTTGTTGTTGTTTTTTTATACGGTGTGAAATGCACGCGTTGGAGCATTTGCTTGTTCTTTTCTCCTTTTCTTCGTGTACAGAATATTTTTATGATAATTCGCTTTCGCGTTCTTTATTTTTTTTAAATTGATACGCCAGTTTTAACACGTTCGATTTTATGTTTACACGTACATGTGCTCGTGTCTCGTCGAAAATCCACAATTTTTTACTTTTCTTTTGTAATCTCATTTCTTTTTTGGGTGTATGTAGGTTTTTGTTAAATAAATTTTTTGTGTTTTTTTTATCATTTTTTATAGAATAACAATTAGAGCGTATTTAGGCCTGCGGGCTACTTTTCCAGCGAAACACGCTAAATCCCATTGACAGGATGAGGAATTTTTGCGTTAACTTTGATTGGAAAATATATTTATATATATTTTATATATCGAAAATTGATTGATCGTCGCCGCGACTCGGAAGATACGTCAACGAAACCGATGCAATGTTTTTGCATTATCTTTTTATCTTTGCTTTTATTTATTTGGTTTTGTTTTCTTTTCAAGCTGAAGCATTTACAGAGGATTTTGTTTTTTGTTTACCTGCTGCTAAAAACCTTTTTTTTTACTTTGGTTCTGCTTATTATTGGCTTCACCGTTTGATCGCTAGATTCGCGCATCTGTCAATTCTGAAAAATGCAATATTTCGGAAGGTTCGACCTATAAACCTAATGGCTTTGCCCGTAACCGCTTTCAATCTTATTATTTTTCTCATAATACAACTGTGTGTCTGTGTGGCCTCTTATTCTAATGCTCTTTCCTTTCCACGCCACTTGCTCGTTATTTGCATGATTTTTTCAAACATATTATTTTTGATCAAATTTGTACATTCGAGATATGAGAGAATTGGAAATATGCATGGGGGCGACGCGCGTGTGTTTTTCTCTCATCGCCTTTCTCACAAAAATCTTATGATAACATTTTGTCAAGCCAATGTTTTATTATTTACGATCGTGTGCGGGACTCGAACGCCAGTTTCACTGACGTTCACGAAACCTACGTTTGTTTTTCCCGCCAAAAGTCTCAAACTCAAATATTGGCCACTAGGTGGCGCGCAGTGAACGACTCCGTCCTCCGCTCTCCGCGCGTCTTTTCGGCAAATCACAAGATCACAATTTCCAAAAAGCTGTCGCGAAAAGAGTTGCACGCATCGTTCTGGCATCCGCCACGGTCGATTGGCCAATGGATCAGTCATCGAGCGATCGAGCTGCGTGGCTCGTGGATTGCTCTCTAGAAATTCTAACCTCCGGTCTGCACGCGGTATCGTCGTTATACGATCTAAATGACAAACGTCAAAAAAACAATAGCGAATTTTACGCGTCCAATGAACTTAAATGACAAGAATTTTACAGCACACAACATGACAAGTTTAATATTTATTTTTTATTTTCGATGTTTCGCTTCACGCTCGAGTGTAAACAATACGGCGCGGCCATATTAATTTCTAGTAGCTCGTGAGCCTGCACGGGGCTCGTGTCCAAATTCCCATATCTCAAGCTACACCAACTCCAATAATTATTCCGGAAAAAAAAGTAAGAAATTATATTTGACCCAAAATACTCGAATCCCCGACACTATACTTCCCAGCAAATATTTTATCTCTTGTTCGTGTAGCTTTATACAGTCTCTACATATATAGGCACCAAGCTCATAACCAAGCAAGTTCATGACGGAATAAAAGCAACAAATATACGCTCCCGTTTCTTTCCAAACCTAAAAAACGAAAGATCGAACGAAATAATCGCCTGGCAGAATTACAGCGTCGTTTTTTTACCGTATTACTATCACAAAATCACTTGATTCACGATTCTCCAATAATTTCGTACGAACATCCTCGACATCGAAACTAACAATTTTGTCCGATGCAGAAATTTTCAACTTTCCCCGTGTCCCATGAAACGTGACGTCGATTTGCACGCGTTTTGATGAGGAAATGAATGAAAAAGAAATTTTCTTCTCGAGAGAAAACTGTCAGTTTTGGTGGCAAAAACGTTGATACAAAATTACGAGAGGACCCTGAATAAAGTCGTTTTGTGACGATAATACGTTAATCAGCGCAGTACTAAAATTATTATTAATCATAAATCATGTCCTTTCCAAATTTGATTTTTTTTTCTTCATCTTTAACTATTTTTCACGTGCGAAGACTGCTCTGTGTCAGAGAAATGGAAAGGCTGTTGTTTTTGTTGTTGTTGTTTATGTATATATACATGAATTTTCTTCCATATGCATAAATATGGAGATATATTTTTGCTAGAGTTTCTGTTTTATTATATTTACGTGGTCGACGATCTTACGAGTATCGGAATCGATGAATGGAGACTGCGATCTCTGCTGCTCATCGTATAACGTTATATATATATATAATTTTCTGTGTGTGTTTTTGTTTTATTTTTGTTGTATCTCTGCACACGACGTGCGTATGTTCGTTCAACTGCTTCTGCAGTGCATCGCTGCATCTTCCTTTACACGAATATTGATACATACATAGAGCCACATTTAATCTCTTAAAATCAAACACATCTCGGTATTCTTATAGTTAATTCATTTATTCTAGAGCTTAAAATTAATCGCCATGATATTTTTAGTGATATTTTTATTTTATTATTATTATTATCGTTATTGATGTTGTTGATGGTATTTTCTTCTTTTTTTTCGACAGTCAAAGCACACGATCTTTTTGTCGTTTTTTCTTGGAAATTTGCAATGGACGCCTGGCGCCATGCACGTCAACTATAGTTTCAAATTCTGTTCGAATTTTGCTTAGAATTCTTGCCATTTTTCTTTCGTCCCTCTTTTTTCGTCAAATTCTTTGCAAATCGTTTTTTTTTTTGGTTACGATGTTCTAGCGGGTTCGTACGTTTCTCTGTGACTTTGAGTCTTGCCTCGATCGACATTTTTCATACTCTGTGTTTTGGGTTTAGAGTCCATTGTGAATTATTTTCTTCTTCAGCAGCGGACTTGTGTAATGGTCAATGGGAGTCGATACAATCAAACATATATTTTCTTTTATATATTCCTCAATTTTGTTTATTTGAACTTTTGTTTTTTATTCATCGTTAGTTGAGTTTTTTTCGCTTCATGCTCCTCGCGACACTTTGTTTTCTTTTCTTCTCGTTCTTTCTCGCTTGACCGCAGTTCTGCATGATTTTTAGATCCACTTTGAGGTCTTCAATGGTCTCAATAAACATTCGACGCGATTTAACGATCGAATGAAAGGAAAAGAGAGTCAAAGCAACAAAAATCTTGGAGATTTTCTTTAGAGAGTGTGCGAGAGCGAGGGAGCTGCAATTTTCGAAATGGAAGATTTTCGACGCGGTTTTAACAATTTAAAAAAGCCCCTGTCAGCGCTTTCTTTGCCATCGTCACTGACAGAGACTTTTTTTTGACTAGTCGAACGTCGATCGAAGTATTTCAAGTTGGAAAACTCGATGAAAGATCGCCGCAATAGTTTTTAGCGATTTTTCTCTCAACCGCAAGTCCTGCATCCGTATTTTACCTAATTTTTGAGCCAATTGACGAAAAAATGTTGGTCAATGTCTTGGCAAGACGTTTTCCAAGTTTTGTAAATAGAGCGTCTGTGTCCAAGTCAACCCCGGAGATAGTCACGCGTGTGATGGCTCGTTCAGCCAGAAAAAAGCCCGGATTTGGTTCCAACTACGTGAGCCGTACGCTCTCCGGTCACTCGGATAGCCCCGAGGATACGAAATAAAAAATCAATAGGTTATACGAATGTATGTGTGGAACGTGCAAGCAGGGACGAAGGGAAGAGGCGAGTGAATCGGTGAGGCACCGCGGGGCTTGCTCCTGGAAACGTTCCAGCCGTGGAGACAGACTTGTACTCTCTTGCTTCATTCATTTTTTTTCTCTATTCTCTCTCCCTCCTTTTTCCCTTCTGCCAATTTCTCCTGCTGCAGTCTCGAGACATTCGCTGCAAGACCCCAATTTCAAAGAAAAATTTAAGCGATTGCGACAAGTTTTAAAATTCTTCGTTTTTTGCTTTTTTGTGTTCAATTTTTCAATTTCAATTTTGAATTTTTCATAATCATGACCATTTTCGTCCGAATTTTCTCTTTGGATTCGATAAAAACGATTGTTTCATTGTCCTGACCAAATTTTTTATCAGAATCTTGAATTTTGCTTTCAAGGAAAATAAAAATTCCGTTGCATCCGGAACGTGGATGAAGTTTTCAGGAAAAATTACCGATTCAGAAGAAAAATAGGAGACGAGCTTGAAAATTACTCAATATTTGCTGAGGAGAATGTAAATTTTCATGGAATAATTCAACTTTATTCAACATAAAAAAATTATCCTTTTATTTTCATGGAAATTAACATTCTGCTCTCTGTAAAAATTGACAAATGTTCAGGCGAGTTTCCTGTTTTTATTCTCTCATTGTTTTTACACGATACACGAAATTTTTGATTGCTTCGTTGCCTGGTAGCTGAGGAATTGAGCGAATCTCTCCTTTTCCGGGGAGAAATCTGGCTAGCCAGATATTCTCTTTGATTGAGCGACTGCGAGCGTTTTCTTTGGATAGTGCGCGATTGATTTTTTTTCCTCGTACTCGATGTTGTGAGAATATTTAAGAGACTCACGTTTGAGTGAAACGATTGCATGGTATTTGCGTGAAATGAAGGGGAAAAGCTAGTAACCTCGGGGGATCGCATTATGGGTTTCGGTTGGGCTTGATTACCGCGAGTGTTTCGAGACGCTGACGAGAGCAAACTCGAGCGAGAAACTGAGCCAATTTTCTCTCATCCCCTGGCAGAGCTTCTTGTTCCATCTCCTTGCGTATCCATGAGAAGCCACGGGCGTAACTCGGGCTCAACGCGTGCCGAGTTATGCCTCTTTCTTTTATAACACTCGATCAATGTACGGAACATCCAAGGGACGTTTCTCATCAACTTGATCCACCCCTATGGATTCCGTCAGCCATTTTTTTCATCCTTTGCATAATCTCCCGAACAAAATTGCATTCCATCCTGTCATTTTTACACAAATACGCGTTATTTATCGATCTCTTGACGCACAATGTCATTTTTTTCAGTTTCATCGCAAAAAAACTGGAAAATTTTTCGCCAGTTTTTGCAAAAAAAATTCTGTTACAAATTGAAAAAAAATTCCTGCCTGAAAATGAAATTTTGTCAAAACACATTTTTGGATAATTTCAAAATTTTCGTAATTTTGACGATATTTTTCATTCCGAACGGAATTGTCAGTGAAATTTACGATTGGAACGACGAAGAATTTACTTTTTCAAGAGACTTTAGAATATTTCTTGCTGCAATGACAACATTTTTGTGATTTTTCAAACAGATCGAACAAAATGTCGATGTTTTTCAACACAATTTTGTTTTGAGGGTTGCAAAGGGTTCGCGGTCAGGAGTAATTCAGAGGCGAAGTGTCCTGTGGATCTGTGCGTGCGTGCATCGCCTCTGCACTTGCCTCCAACTGTGTAAATGTAAATGCAAATATGTGCACACGTGAGCTATACGTATTTGATGGATAACGAAGTTGGTTAAAGCGAGACGGGGGAGTCCTTGCGGTACATATATAACTCTCAAAGTTGTGTGTAGCGAGTATCGTGGATCGATCGAGCCAACGATTGGTTGATTGCGCTTACGAGAGCCATAAGAACGAGTTCCAGATCCAACGAGAAAGCGAGAAAAAAATCCGTAGCGTCCATTTAAATCTTTTAGATTTTCCGTGGCTCGATTTCAAAAAACAGACTGATCGAACAAAAAAAAGATACTTTTTGCGATTGATTCCGCTCGAATTTAGTCGCTCGCTGGGAAAATTGACAGCGGGGTTGGCGCGCGAAGTCTACGAAATATCTGGAGATTTTTATAGTCATTTGACAAAAAAAAAAAGTTGCTCCGGTTGTTCCATTTTAGTCACGGTTTTCTCTACTTATGACCCTGGAAATTCGCGATCGTTAAACTACGCACTTTAGGCCTCAAGCTTGACCGATGGATGAAAAAATATTCGAATAATGTTAATTAACACAATCGAGTAAAATTAATAATCATAATAATCGTGCAGGAATTTTTTTTTTCGGAGATTGTGGCTCGAGTTTCCGTCGCAAATCGAAAGAAAAAAAAACAGCGAGGTCGATTGAGCCGAGACTCGTTCTGCAATGACCGTGATGGCAAAAAGTCGGGTTGCCATCCTCTCGTCTTTTTTCTTCCTTTTATTTTTTTATCTTTTTCTCTTTTCTCACCCTCGAGTGCCTTCAACTCCCGGGAGAATCGACACTCGGCCAACCCCCGTGGGGCAAGCATCCCCTCACACCTCGTCCAACAGAAAAGCGCGCCCCTCGAGCGTGCCCGAAAAAAAGTAAAAGAAGGAATAAGGGGATGAGAGGGCGAGCGAGATTGGCGATGGAAGGGTGCGCGCCGCGGCAATGTCAGACGCGGAGATGAGAACGAGAGAGACGCAATGAAAAAGAGAAATCTTATTTCTCTCTTCCTCTCTCTCTCTCTCGGGAAACGATCGATCGTCGAGTGATTTGTGGTCGCCCCAGTGCTCTTGTAATTAGTCACGTTATTAGCCGCGCTAACACTCTCCGTGTTCACGCTTCGCCAAGTACTTCAGCAGGAAAGTGCAGCACACAGTTTTTTCCTTTTTCCATTTCCACGCTTTTTTTTCGTAACGTCAACGAGTTTACGAAATTCCCTAGAATTGAATGTTGGGCAAAAGTGTTTCACGCAAGACTAAATTTATGAAGAAATATCGAGATCCCGAGTCATTCCAAGTTTTCAGCTCCAAAATTTTGAAAATATAAATAATTTTAGTCCTTATGCGAGCACGCTCGTGACTGCATAGAAAAAAAATCAGCAAAAACTTTCGGCAGAAAAGGAAATTTATTGTCTCACATCCCGAAAAATTTACTTCCTCCAAACAAAAAAACTCATAGAATCTAATCGAGACGAAACGGTTCGGCGTACGACTTACGAAAAGGTTTCACGTTGCATTTCAAACATCTTTGGTGCGCTGATACTATAATGATAAACGTTTGACGATAAAAATGATAAGGAAATTTGCTATCACGGCGATAGATGTATCGAAATATAAAAGTTGAGTGTCCCAATAATAAAACGAACGAACGAAAATGAATTAAATGAAAAAACCAATTTGTCTTTACGTGTTTGTCGTATTATTTTCGCTATCTTGTTTGCATTGACTTTTTTTTTTATCATCAGCGTTATTATCGTTGTTATTATCAATAAATATCTATGTATTTATATATATATATCTCATATGTATTATAATTATCATTTACGAATAGTATTATATATATTTATATATATATATGTTTAATAATATATATATAGATGTATATAACTTATATATATAATTATTAAATCACTCTAGTTTATATCTATATATATATTAATAATCGATTTTTATATATAAATAGTATAAAGCTTACTAGTAGGCTCTCTTTTATTTATTTTTTTTAGTAAATGTTAATTTTTAAACTTGATTTTTAGGTTTTCTCTTTCGTTCTAATCGGGAATATCCTCTTCCGTCTCCAGCTTCGTATCTTTTTTCTTCGACGTTGTTTTATATTTAACCGAGAAACTTATTATTTCGGTGGAACTTGATTGATTTTATTCAGCCCAGTTTACTCAATTTGCTGTTTTAATTCTTCTGGATCTCGTTTCTTCGTCTTTTATTCTGTGCATTTTGTGTTTGCTGCTCGGCGCTACGAGTCGTCTTAAGAGGGTCTATCACTTGCTCGGTCGGTAAAAATCCCCCTACACGTTTTTCTTGGCGAGACTCAATATTTAAAGAAAACTATTAGTTACACGTTGTTCCCATTTCACCAGAGAAGAAGGTGTAACTTTTATTTTTCTCGAAATACGAAGGATTTCTGAGAAAAACGTGTATCTACTTTTTTTTTTGTCTCTCTCGCTCTCACGCGTCTGCTAGATCCCCTTAATTGCCAGCGTTGCGATTGTAAATCTTTTTTGCTTCACGCGCAACTTCCGGACAGGAAAATTGCCAGTTTTGTGTGACAATGACTTTTGAAAAACATCCGACCGGATTTCGTCAGTTTTTCTCTTTTGAAACGAGAAAAACTTTGTTGTTATTCCAGCGAATGTTGTTTCAATCGGTTTCCGCATTATTAAAATTTTCGTTTCTCCGTTCCATCGAGAACCAACACAGTCACACGACCATGCACACCGAATCCCTTTAACAAAGTCGATCTCTCGTTGCGATTATCAAACGTGCAGAGTCCGGAAATTGGTGGTTTTTTTTTTTATTCTCCCGAAGAAGAAGCAGGTCAGGCAAAATCGACGGCTATTCGTGGACTAAAAAAAACGTTGAAATTTTTTTTATTTTCCAATAAACCTAAAGTTACCCAAGCACGTTAACATCGAAATTGAAATGCTTCAAATCAGTCTTAAAAAGAGAATTTTATAATCCTTCGTCTATGGTGAAAAAACGTATCTGCACGCGATGAAATAACTTTTTTCGTTCACTGCTCGATTCTCCGCGTTGTTTGCGGTTATTCAATTTCCCGTACGAATACCAACAGAATGAAAAAAAAAAAATCATCATACGCGATCGCTGGCAAAACTCGGGCCCAAATCGGGCAAAAAAAAGGGAATGACAGAAAAATAAAAAATATACGTCGACGATTTCGAGAGCCAGAAGTGCTGCGGAAAATGATACGAATTTGCCGATGAGACTCGTCGTTTCTTTTTTCAATCGATTCCTTTCGTACCGGTGAAAATGTTTAAGTGATTCCGTGTCATGGTAATTATTTCCTCTTGGTTATTTTTAAGACGCGAGCTGCGTGAATATTTAGTTTTTTTCTCTTTCGTACGATTTATAGTCGATGATTACTTTTTTCTTAGTTATTCCTGTTTCCCTTAAATAAGACCGTGACAAAACGCGCCGGATTCGCGCTTTGCTGGCCTTCTATACATATTATAGCATCTTTCTTTAAATAATAATAATAATAAATTGTATTATTAATACTATAATTATTGTAATTGTTATTAATATTATTATATATTACTATATATTATAATTTTTTTAATAGCTTGATATGTCTGCCGTGTGTCATTTTTTAAGTGTACTAGTTCGTGTGTGTGTGTGTCTTTGAATAATTTTTCTTCTCATTATAATGTCGGTTTGGGTGTCAAGTGTTGATTTTTTGTTGTTTTTGTTTGTTGCTTAATATTCGTGTTCGTATGTACTCGGGATTTAACTTCCGGCGTGATTATAAACGAGACGTTTATACACACATAGAAATATTGCCGCTTAATTTGGTCTATTTTTATGTGTATATATCGCAATAAATATCTCGGCGATGCGAAAGAGGAGGAAATTGGAAGAAAATAATTGGCGGGCTCGAAGTGGACAACGGAAATAGTTTGCTCGTATCTGCGCAGAGCGTGCGTTTTTTTTTCTTTTAGTTGTTGTTGTCGTATATATATTTTTATTTTTTTTGGAAGCGAAAACTCTAGGAAAACTCGGAGGAACTAGCAGAGGTTAAACCTGATGTGTACTTACGACGACTCGAGTGAGGAACGCCAAGATTTTGGGAAGAAAATTTGGGGACTTTGGGCTGGAAAAAGGCGAGCAATGGGAGCACAAAGTTGCGTGACTTTTTCCTTCGTTGACTAAACGTATCCTCTTGTTACCGAAGCTGATGTTGCGCGATGCTGCAGCTCCGCTAACCTCGATGCCATCACTAACGACACCACCGCTCCGTGTCGCTGCTGATTTTGATTAAACAGCAATCCCAGCGCCAGACAAAGTATCAATGACATCTGTATTCCTCCACCAAACATCCCGGTCAACGAGCTACTTCCGCTGCATGTCGATTTTGAATTCATTTCCATGTTCGCTGCAAAACAAACAACCGTACAATCTTCATTATTGTTTTTCCTTCGAAAATCGCTCAAATATTTACGGTTTTTGGGCTTTGAAAGGATTTTTCGTCCACTGAATGTGCATGAAATCAGATTTCTCGGAATTTTCCGCTATGAGGCTGTATATTTTTAACTTTGGCTGCCTCATAGAGGAAAATCTTAGCATCGTCCTAAATTTTTAGGTTTCCATTGCAGCGTTTTTCAAAATTCACAGACATGTACACGGTATCTTGGAAAAATTTTGAAAAATTGGAGCGCTATTTGTATTTTTCTAGCAATTGCCATTTTTTTAGATACGATTTTTCGATGTTTTCTGAAATTTTAAGCATTTTGACGTGCGAGCTAGTCTCGGTTTATCGGCGCAGGGTCAGTTTTATGATAAAGAAAAACGTGGGTTGCGTTCGGAGCGCCCATAATGCCGTTATGCGTTCGAAGGTACGAACGCATAACTTGTGAGGTTAAAATGAAATAAAATTTCCAAATGACGTTCATTCATAATCGTAATGTCAATGTGTATAATCGATTTTTTCAACACACAGTAACGCAATGTTGAAATTTGCATAGTTTGATTGAACGTTTCGTTTCAACCGATGCCAAAATAATTCCAACGAATTGTAATTAATTCATTGCCCGTTGACATAAAGCCTGATGGATTTTGATTGCCAATATTTCATCACGTATGGAAATAAACGGAGCAAGTGTCCGATATTGGCAAATACTCAAAATTGTTATGAATACGGCGACATATACTCCAAGTAGAGAGTTGTCAGCTGTTGGTTTCTATCGTAAAATAATATTTGCTGATTGCTGTCCGGAATCCGTCGATAAAAATCCTCATCCCTCCATTTTCCATCATGCGAATCATGATGAGGCTTACGCAAATTATTGAATTAATTCAATTTCTCAATATTCAACGATTCCGCCCGAAAAGTCTATTCTCTCATATATTTGAGTGGCTCAAGTTGTCAGCTTTGCTTGCGGAGTCAATTAACCTCACCATTACGCTGTCCTTCCACTTTCCAGACTCGGTTTCATAAACTTTCCAGATAATTACCTATTCAGCATATTAATCGAAAGATTTTCCGAAAAGCTAATATAATTAAAAAGTTATGTTAAGCAAAGCAGTCAAATTCCGTCCATGAAAGCCTTTGAACCTCCTTCGAAGATTTTCACCAATACGTTTCGACTTTTGAATCGAAAGAAACAGTGCTAATTTCTGGAGCAAAGAATCGTTACGACGAGCCGATGGAGAGAAGAAAAGATTGTGGATAAAAATGAGTTTTTGACCCTGGTACTCGTGGACAGCTTGAGCTTGCCCTCTCCCTTGTTGTTGGATTCCCCCAAGTGCTAGTGAACCGGTGAACCGAGGGTTGTGCGACGACGGCTGGTCGAGGTCTCATAGTCTTGTGCAACATATATAGATGCGCAACTACTTATACATCTATAGGGATGGAAAGAGCCCCGAATCTATACGATTGTGTGTAGCATTATGGTCCTGTCTCTCGGAGAGTTGGCCTTACAAACACACATACACGGAGAAACGTAGATATAATTGTATGCAGGATGGTGTGAGGGTTTGAGAGTCGCGGCATCGATCCACGCGAGGCTGCCTGGCGGCCAGTTTCATCCCCCGGCTCGTTCCCACCACCACTACGACGACGACGACGACGACGACAACGACCACCAGCAACGCCGCGATATAGCAGCCTCTGTGAGAGGAAACCGTGAGAGGGATATGATGCTCTTGCCCTGGCTGGCTTGTTGCCTCGCAGCGCGAGCTTTCCTCCCGGACCGAACGCCTCTCTCTCTCTCTATCTCTATTACACACGCACGCGACTCTCATTCCTTTTCTTCCTTTCTCTCCGCATGCTCTCGACCTCCCCCCTCCGTCGAGCCTCCACCCCTTGCGCCAATGTTTTGTTTTCGACGGTTCGCACAACTTGTGCCAACCGCCCTTGGCTAGCCATTCTATACAGGATCCAACAAAAGCCACCCAAAAATAGGCACAATCGTTGGACCGTACAATTCTAAAAACAAGACTCTCTTGCTGTTTTTTCTCAGCGATGCACCCTTCGCGAGTTGTTCAATTTATTTCGCTCGACCAATCCGATCTATTGATAACGAAAGGGGGCGTGGCTTGCCGCGGCTGATAACACTCTGGCCTATCCCCTGCCGCTCCGTGCGCTGCGCCCCACTCCCGATTTTTCATGCACCAACACTCCCCATTGGAATAAACTCCTTTCAATTAATATCTCGTCAATTTCGCGTTGCAGAGGAAAATGCGTGAGGACTTTTCTCTTCGGAATTACTTAAGCCCACTTAATGTTCACTTTTTTTTGTTTTGACTTTGTAAACATGTGAAAAAGCAATAAAGTGTGTTAATCGAAAGATTTTCCGGCTGAGATTGGAATTTTTCAATAGTTGCGACGTCCTTTTTTTTTAAATACGCATGAAAATCGGATTGAAAATGAATCGATGATGCGGTCGATGGTCGGCACCTGTTGCAAAAAGAACAAAACAGCACACACGGTCTTTTAGCGTTAAATTAGAACGCGGCAGAGGACGGTGAGCTCGAAAGGGGAAAGTAGATCCCGACCGATTGAACAACATCGACGCGATGTCACCCCCTCGGAGGGCTTAATCGCGGGTCTCGCCGAGGCGTAATTATCAGAGGCGACTATGGCGACCTCTCTATTCTCCTGTTTTCAACGCTATTCCATAGGTTTTCGTATACCATTAATACGCACAGCTGTATACGTGTTTGTATGTATTCACCGGATAGATTTGGTCGATACAGCGAAATCTATCGTAACCGAGTATACGCGGTCACGTGTACCGGATGATAGCTTTGTCGTCGCAAAAGCCCGCGGAATATTCAGCTGTTGGTAACAAAAGATGGTGCCAACAATGTCGTTTCGCGAGCAGGCTATCGAGCTTTACGCTACAAAGCGAAATGTTACATCGGAGAACATTGAATAATCAAACGCGCGTGTACTAATTATCCCTTTTTCGTTAACATGCCAAAATTTCAACTTTTCCCACCGCATTCGACCTTTTTTCATCGTTAATTAGCTCATAGTTGGTAATTAGAGCAGCAAAAAGTTTTATTTCGCAGTCGCGCATATGAAAATTCAGGAAGTCTATGGCCATTTCTCACGAAACTTTCTTTGGGTAATTGGTGGTTGAAGGAAAATGATTTATTTTGAATAATCAACGAATTGGATGCAGGTGCATTGTGCAACTGGCCTGACAGCATGTAATACTGCAGTGAATAAACTCTCGTGTGTACGTAACGCGGAGGTTGAGGCGCGAGGGTTGCACTCGTACGAGCGGCCACGACCTTTCGCGGCACGTGTATGTACGAAGAGGGTTAATATACACGTAGCAACGATTTCCAAGCAAAAGGGCGCCCGTGGCGAGCCGAGCGTTTGTGCAAAGTTGGCCTTCGAGTCCTTATGCCAAGGAGCAGTCGATATATACGAGTTCATCGATGGCCTGGCGCCAGGGGAACGCAAGCTTTTCCCTATCATCCTATTTCGTACGCCCTTTTGACCTTGAGATATCGATGCATCGTTAAAACTATATAACTATATAACGCGTTATCTAGTGAACTTGGAGCTAAGACCTCTGCCGGTTGGATGAAGGTGCAACGTGCCGCTTCACGGTCACGTCCCCGGCCACTCCCCACCACCATCCTCATCCCCTTATGCTCTGTGCCAGCTGACTTCTCAATCTTCTCGCCCTGTCGCCTCTTCTTTTTCATATACCCTATACATCACTCTACAGACTCGAGATCGCGCTCGCAGCTTCCCGCCGCACCTCTTACATATATCGAACCGCACACTTTTTCCACGCCTCCCGCCCCCCGTTACTACTTCGTCGCACTTTCACATACGCCGCTTGCGAACTACCTTTCTATACACGTTATAAATCCCGCACAGTTGCCACGACTGTCCCCGCATTCCCGCGCCCGCGACAAATCTTTATCCGAATCTACTATTTCATACCCGCCACAGATGAGATTTCGTTTTTTTTCCCACACACGTTTTGAAAGCTCCACAACAATGGCTTTTCGCTATATTGCGCTTCTGGGATTTTTATTTCCAATATTTTACGTCAAATCTTTGCTGCGCGTACTCGCTTTTCATTCGTCGCAAAAATTTACTGGAAAATGCATCATTCCCAGAGAGCCAGAGAAGAGGAAAATTCCTCAACGGAAAAATGCGCTCGTATGCCGTAACACGTGCGGCTACCAGATCGTTTAACGGAGATGAGGAAGCAGATGCTGGATTAAGAGCCTTTTTCCGCGGTATCCCTTTTCAAGCAAAACTTTTATGTACGTAAAAACTCTACAACAAAACTGTGTTTGTGCCCTTTTCACGCAAAAACCACTGAACCAGTTTTACGCTGCATTGTATTTCGATAATTTTGTTTCCTGCGAACCCGAACCAAAAACTTTCCACTTTCAAAGTTCACGAGCGACTAAAAAATGATAATAAATTAAAAATCACTAATTACCAATTCGAATGAAATGCCAGTTTGTAAAAAAAGTGATTTTCGTAAAATCAGAGTCTGGAGGTTTAAAAAAAATGCAACTTTTCATATTAGTGCAGTCGGGACGATATTGAACGAACGCTCGGCCAATTGTTGATTTTTTTATGGGGTTCACGAGCCACATGTGAGAATTTTGACACGAATATAATTTTCTACTTATTTACACATACATGCATCTCATATCCCGGAAATATAACGTGTTCGGGGGTGTGTTGACGGAAGGGAAGAGACCGCGGTACATCAAGTTTCGTCGCAGCATCCGACCGTGAATATTCTTCGAGAGACACACACACACACGAACTCACAAGTGTATATAAAAGAGTTTTGCGGTCGGAGGGTGAAAAGTTTTCTTCACGCAAGAGCAAGCGTGACTTTATTTCGTGCTCGGGGACTCTGCCCTCTCTCGTTCACTCTCATTTCATTCTCGCGTACATGCTCCATTTCATTTTCCCTACAGTTATTTCAAACTTGTACCTTTTTTTTCCAACTTTTTTCCACCAGAAAAAATACAAGAAAGTCCGATGCTATGAATGGAATTTTTTAAATACGACTCTTTGAGAATAATTCGCCCGAGTGAGCGCAGAATAATTTGATAATTTCTTTGACAGTTGCAATGATTTTTAAAATCTTATGGAAATATTTCTTATCCATCGCGATATAATTGCCCTTGGCTCAAGGAAAAATGGTAATTGGACTTTGTAAGAGAAATCCACATCGTCGGATTGAGTAATTGCTTTAAAAAATATTATTTTTTTCTCGAATAATATCCGATGGAAAATGATAAATTAATTAAAACGTTTACCCGGACGAAAAATATCCTCTGAACTCGCGTTTTTTTATTTTTTACTTTAATCAAGAATCCTACACGCGATCCCCGATGGATTTTTCCTTGATTAACTGGACCGGGGCTAAATAAATATATATCTGCTGCTCGGACGCTAACGAGACTGGTAGAAAAGAAAAAAAACAAGCGAGGATTTGATCCTCTCTCGTTTTAGCCTTTCCATGCCTGCTCTCGCGTCATTGCCCTCGGCCCCTCGTTCCTTCGTCGATGCTCTCGCGCGCGAGAGCCAGAAAAGATCATAGTCGCGAGCATGAGAGGCTGCGAAAAGGCCGACGCGGATGGTCGCATTAATTGGGTGATATCCACGGAGCGATAACGAGTCAAATAATATCGCGAGAGATCGAGATGGAACGAAGGATTCAAAACTCCCAAAAGAGATTTGAAACCTATTTTGTTGAGAGGACAAGTAATTCTTTCGCACAAAAACCGACGAAAACTCTCGAGAAACTTTTCTATGAATTTTTCAAAATTGGGGTGATTTACGACCCCGAGTTACCAGAAAAGATGAAAAAAAAGGTTTCCTAGGGTTAATTCGTCAATACGTAGCTGCGCGCGGATTGAAAAGGCATGCAACGGCGTTGGACATGGTGTGGAAAAAACTCGTGGGTTTAATTTAATGAAAAAAGCTTGAGATTTTCATCGGAATGTCCTGTAGGCAAAATGTACAAAGTACACAAATTTGTATGCATTAGTAGGAGAGAGGGAGGCGGGTTTGGGAGGGCGCGGGAGAATCGGGTCGGATGGTAGTACGTATTAGCCAATAGCGTACTATACTAGTATACTACATTACTACTGGTGTACGAGAAGGCGAGGAGAGAGGATTTTGCACCGTCTGCTCGTAGCGGGATCTCGACTACTGCAGGCTCTATCCCGCACAGTACGCCGTAGGGTTGGAATCTATGGAGAACGCGTGTATAGAGAGTTAGAAGCAGCTCGAAGACTGCAGCGGTGCGAAAGGGGGTTGGACGAGGAGGGGGGCGGGGGAGTATAGCGCAGAACTCTGACGTCAGAGAGAAAGAGAGAATAAGGAAAGGAGAAATGGCACAAGAGCGCGATAGAGAGAAGAGAATTGCAGAGGGGAGGTTGAGATTGAGGCAAAACGATGAATATAATGGGCACAGTCGTGTATACTCGGTATACACGCACACTCACGTGCCACAAGAAGGATGAAGAGCCGAAGGGTTGACTCGAGCCATTGTCGCGAGCCCATGCATATACCTCTGGAATCACGTATATTGCCATATTATACATGGAAAAGGCAGGGCATGAGAAGAAAAAAAAGTCGAGCCAGGCATCAACGTCTAGTCGGTTTGGTTACCAACGACGTCATAACCCAGTTATCTCTCTGCTGGCGTGCCAGCACCTGCTAACGACGTGTAGTGTCGGTATTAGGCTAACAAGCGAACACAACGAGAATAATGTATATTTCTTTTCTTCATATTCGTACTCTGTGCGAAGACTTTTTTTATATTTTTTTCGATATCTACAGATATACGAAGAGATAGAAATGTTGGGTCGTCGTGGGCAAAGTAGGACGCAGGACAGAGCTCAACTCCTCCGAAAAAATGGCAAGTTGTTATTTTCTTAAATAAATTGATCATTTCGATGGGATCTCAATTAGAGAGGTTTCGAATTTGATCAAGAAAAATGAAAATTTCATGTTTTTCGGGGGACTGTCTCATTTCAACCGAAGCTCTGTCGTTCTGTGGAGTATATTTTGTACAGAAACGTATGGAGGTTTCAGTCGATTGAAGATTTTACAAAATTCAAAATACAAAATTTGTTCGAAAAACAAAACTTTAAGGTGGATTGTTTTTTTTATATATTCGGAAGATTCAACCTTATTCTTATTTTCCGGTCTTCGGCTTTCCACTTTATGGTGAAAATTCCCCATAGGCGTGCCGTGCGAATTTTTCGAGAGACTCGTATATGAAAGAATCATTCGAGCCACTCTTGATTTTGGTCGTCGTATGAAAATGGTTTTTTTATTGAGTTTATGATAAATTTTGGGGAAAATATAGCCAGTGATTTCCTACGTTCGCTCTGTTTATGGTTTCGAGTGCACGTTCTAGTAAACGGGACCATTAATTTCTCTTGTTTCTAACTATTAACATCGAACCTCTCTCTTCTCTCTCTCTTTTTACAAGAGCGGTGAGCTCTGTCTCTCCTAATTTTGCGTGTAATGAGGTCTCGTTACACGCTCTCTGGGCCGGGTTGAGTCGCGATATTTCACTGCTCGACACTGCGAGGGTTAAAGCAGCAGGGAATAGGGGGGCGAGGCAACTGAAGCGCAGTTAATAGGACGTCACAGAGCGGTAACTTTTTGATTCACCGGAGCGCACCTTCGGATAATATACGGATTTCTGTTCGCTCCGTCGAGCCATTAATGTGCAAACATTCCACTGCGCAAATCTACATTTCTCGAATATCTGGAGTCAACATTTTCCCAAACGATTCAAACAAGGAACCAACCAAACTCTATTGACTTTTGTAACTGGCAGATACTGGAATGAGCCATCGATTTTTTTGGTTTCTTGGTCAAGCCAAATCTCTATAGCCAACCAAATTTCCTATCAATGGAATTTGAGTTGGATCGTAGCGTCACTTGGCCCTGCTCCCTTTTATCTCGTATTTTCTCAGCATAAAAGCCAATTTATGCAGATGGTAGAAATAAACTAGAGTCGGCGAGCCGCATTAATTTTTTGGCGTCGTTAGCATGTGTTGCTGGAGCAAGATGAAAGTTTGTCAAGAGAAAAAGAGAGCGCGGCCGTTTTGGCAAAGGTTTTTCGGCAAGTATAAAAATGAGCCAATGGACCAGGGAGGAATAATGTGCAAGAGAGATTTGAGAATATGTAAAGTGTACGATGTGCGCATATCAGTTTTGACTGCACTCCATACATCGCAGAGTTGCGACTTTGGAAAGAGCCACTATGCTGGCCCTTCGTCCGAGTCTTGGCGACCCATCGACTTCAAGACGAGACCATTAGTTGCCCCGGTAATTGGCTTTGCCCGTTTGTGCAAGCCTGACGCTCGCCATCGCTATAATGTACCAATGGCCTCGAGCCAAAATATAATCTCTTTTGGCAGTCAACGTGAATTCGTTATCCATTCAATTGGATAATGGACCACCACTATACAAATTTATAAACACGAATATATTTATGTGCATAAATTGTCTATACGCGTATATTCCTGTTAACGCTCTTCACCTGAGCCCAATTTTTTCGTTTCTCTCTCCATTTCCTTCGTCCTTTGATTCGTTTGTCTATTTTTTCATTTTATTCTACTTGAACAAATTTCCCAGCAACAATGCAGCGTCGGAGACACAAGAAAAGTGTTGCGCGCTTTAAAGACTTTTTCCCTCAATTCAAAAATCAAATTGTAAATTGTTTCCCTGACATTTTTGCCTCTCTCCCTACCCTGCCCTTCCCCTTTATCTTTTTCTTGGTCTTTCTGTAGGGCGCAGCCTTTTATTCCATTTAAAGCTCCTATAGACGCGCCCGGATCCACAGCAGGTCATGGAAAATACTACGTATTCGACTTGTCTCGCGACTCAACAGGTGTCTCACGTCAACCTGCTTCCAGACAATTCAGAAACGCACATTTTACTGACGTTTGCTCGAATATTCGATGAAACTTTGTAATTAATCTGTGTTGAATTATTCACGAGGCTTCCGAACCCTCATCCAGGAAAATTCGGAAAAATCTTGACATTTCTACGTAAAAAACAAAAATCTACTACAAATTGTATTTGTGCCCTTTTCACGCAGAAACCACTGAACCAATTTTGATGAATCTTTCACAGGAATGAAGTTCATGAATCGGAATAGGTTTCAAGCGGAATTGCATTCCGATAGATTTTTTTTTGGGAACCCGAACCCAAAAATCACATTTTTTGTCACATTTTCCACTTTCAAAGATTTTTCTACTTTCAAATTCCACGATTTCGAAAGGAAATTTAATTTTTCATATTGAGCTAGTTTTACTCTTTAGCGCCAATTATTAGGAGTGCTGCAGGGTTAAGGCCGCGGGTATGGCTATTCCTGAATAAAAATCATGATGAAAATTTGGATTTTTGATTAGGACTCGTCGATTTTCGTGTAATTTAATAAATCGATGTCGTTAGAGTCTCTGGAATTTCTCAATCGAACTTGAAAAGAAAGTGAACACGGATTTCGGTTTTTTGTTCTTTTTCCAGAGCGAGAAAAAATGTTTCTTGGCCAACAATATTTGCGCGTGATGAGAAAAATGATTACACTTTTTAGATTAGATTCGTAGGATCGTGAAAGATGAAAAATTACTCACAAGTCGCTGCGATGAGTTGAGGAAGATATTTTTTCCAGAATGCACACTGGCGAACCCTCGGGCCATAACCAATCTCCGTGGTATTGGTGTCGAGTGTGAGATATTGTTTTCCGGTGGCTGTGTGCGCTGGCCAAGACGCCTCGGTCCACGATCCATCGTCTCCCATATTAGGATCGCTGAAAGGAAATAAAAAATCGAGCACAGTCTTTAATAAAGTTGGAGAGAAGGGAAAAAAGGAAGATGACAATTGAAAATGTACGCTTCGTGGATTGGTCCAGTTGCAAAATTACGACTCACCCAGTTTTGGCAAAGTTTGCCCAGTAGCGCATCATTCTTTTCGAGAGCAGAGCCTCTTCCGGAGTGTAACCTTTCGACTTGTTGAGAGGCTCTCCAAATATGTAACTTATTTCATCCGCGTGCATAACGCCTGTCCATCTCGGCCAAGGATTGTTCGTCGATCTGGCAATGAAAAAGTCAATCCATTTTTTCCCCATTCCACTTTCGTTTACTCATTTCCCCCCATAGTTTTCCAATTTTTTCGTTTTTCATTTTATTCACCAAGGACATTCCAACAGAGTTGACATATTTTTCTGCTCTGATATTTAAATTGCTACACGAATTGGGGAATTAAAAAAAAAAATGAAAAACGAGATAACTCAAATTCTAAACGTCAGGAAATTTTTCTTCATAGGAGAAAACTGAGAGTTTTGCGAAAACTGACAGTTCAATTTTAGCAAAAACATTTTTCACTTTTTATCGATCGAAATCGCGGAAATTATGACATTTTTCGCCCTTTTTCGGATGAAAATTGACTATGCTTTTGCTGAAATTCCTCAGTGGGACGACATGCATAGAAATTTTTAATGCAATATTCTCTCCGTGTAAGAATGTTTATACAAAACTTTGAAAGGATCCTGAATAAAGTCGTTTTGCGAGAGTAGGAGAAAAAAGGTCTGCGTGATGACGCGGAGTTGATGAAAGGGTAATTAGAAAAGAGAGAGAGAGCTGCTCACCTGTGTTTGTAGTAGTACATGTAAACAGTATTTCCCGTTTCAGCGTAACGTGCCGCGAATTCGTTGACGTTGCACGTGAATTGATAATCACCGACGATTTTATCGAGGGCGTCACGATTGGTGTTTGGATCGTCAGGATCGAGCCAGTTGGTGTACTCGTACATGATGGCGTGTCGGGCAATTTGATTGACGTAAGGATTTAGTTCGGTGACCGAGCGAACGAATTCTTCCCTCGAAACTTTGACATCGTCGGTCCCGTCGATGGGAAATAATTCGGTTAAATAATAAATAATGAAATAAAAGCCTTCCTCGGTATTGGAGCCCATGAGAATATTGGCTTTTTTAAAGGACGCGGTAATCATCGAACGCGATGGTGTTTCATCTAGAAAACTGCCATCGATTACCGGCACGAATGGAAATTCGCAAATACCGAGCGTGCCCCATTCGTTGTTTACCAGCGTCACCGGATCCGTCATGCTCAGACAGTCGATCACTTCCTGAATTTTATTACGATCGTGAGGACAACCCACACCCTCTGCTAATCTCAAGCCTCGCATTACCGACTCTTCTCGCGTTATTATCGCCCACGGTGCAGTCGGCGAACCGGACTGCATTATGGCTTGATTGAACAAGTGCCTGTTTTCAAAAAAACACACACGAAAAATCCTTCAAATCGACAACAAAATAAAAATCCATGCGAGGCAACAATTTTAAATTTTGCTTTTCGCGAGACAACGAACAATGAGAATAGAAAAGAATGAAATTGTTTTTACCTCGAGAGTGGAGAAAGAAGATGCATCGAGACGGAAACAGCTCCTGCGCTTTCTCCGAAGAGCGTCACGTTTTCAGGATTACCCCCAAAAGCTGCAATATTGTCTCTGACCCATTGGAGTGCCATCATTTGATCGAACAAGCCCGCGTTGCCCGGAACGTCTTCCGTACCGAAGTAAAGAAAACCAAGACTCGCGACGCGATATTGCATCGAAACGAAAATAATATTTTCCTCGGAAACGAGAGTCTTTGGGTCGTAAACGTCGAGGGTCGCGGAACCCGAGTAAAAACCACCTTGATCGAACGAACAAATTAACACCACAATTATTTCTCGATGAAAAAAATTAAAAAGACAATTACGGGGATCGAACTCACCTCCGAAAATCCATACCATTACGGCGGCATTTGTAGGCCTAGGCCGGGGCGTAACTACGTTAACGTAAAGACAATCCTCGCTCAATTGGGTATTTGGATTCCACATCATAGCACCGGAAAAATCACCGAAAACTGTGTCGAGTATCTGGACACAGCTGTTTGGCAATGTAGTTGCATTCAAAATACCGTCCCATGCTTCGGCTGGACGAGGATGACGAAATCTCAGATGACCTGCGTGGACATTTAATATCGTTAATGCCTCGCGAGTATTGCGCAATTTATCGATTAGACACTGGACGTTGACTCATTTTTATTCGATTTTTGTTTCGAGCCACGAACTCACCGATGGGCTTTTGGGCGTAAGGGATGCCGAACCATGCGTCAACTTTTTTGCCAGTGGCGGCTTTGAGGGTCGCGCCCCTGACTCGTCCGTTTCTGGTCTGTACGACGAGAGGATCGCTATCGGTCGGATTCGATGAGCTGAAAGGCTCGGCCCGAGGTAATTCGCCATCAACGACATCGCTCGGCCTCATAACTCGCTCGTGATCTCGTTGATGTTGTTGCTGCTGTTGTTCCTCGTGCGACAAATCCGCGTGATGTCTGCTCCTGTGAGACGGTGAACACCTCACACCGAGATCGAGACTCGAGGCCACGACGACCGTCAATACAACCAGAGCTTCCACATTCAGGAAGCTACTCCGACCTCTCGTCATCGTCGTCGCCTCGCCTGAAGCAATTCAACAATTTCAAGGCGTCAATTAATCCAGAATTCTGATCATTCACAATGAATCCAAAACCAGCGATTCGCAAACCTAATCGCAAAAGGTCCGATTCAAAATCAATCCAGAGAGAATAGAATGAAAAAAAAATCGCCAGTATTGACGAACAATCTATGAAACGGGAAATCATTAAAAAGTGAAATTCTTGCATGGAACGGGAAATAAATGTTCAGGGGCACATAAAAATTGTTGTTCCGATTTAATTGACCACTTTTTTTCATGTAATGCGAAATGCATGCAAGTGACATTCGTCGATAATTGCGAGGGTAATGTGGGACGGATCTGGGTTGGCCGCATTCGTACATGCGATATTCCCAACCTCCTGTGTTTTTTTTTTCACATTCTTTTGCGCTGAATCATATTGCAATTGGGCTGACATTGCTGTGAGCCGTATAGACACGATGAATATGAATATATATATAATACAAAATTACATTTTTTTGCACATCTTTTGATCAATGCACCGAAAATATTTGTTTTTTATTGATGATTTAAAATTTTTTTCAAATTATCGTAATTACAACGTAATTACATTCCGCTTTGAATTATGAGCTTTGCATATAAAATTTGCGCATTTGTCGACTATTTGTAAAAAGTTTCGAGGAAGGGAGCAGGGAAATCGGAAAGTTGATCGCGCCTTTGATTGCATAAAATAATGAGTCGTGTTTTTTGTTGCAGAGGTAACGGGGTAACGAGGAATCGTTAAAACGTTAATTAACTAGAAGAGCTTAAAGGCTCGCCGTGTTGTTTCAAACTGGACAAGCTTTATTGTCTTTGCTATCGGGTCTCTGCTGTGTTTTCTCTTTCTCATCGTGTCATCTCGTTGATATCACTCGACGAGAAAGAGAGCGGCGACGGTTTTGAACCGTTCGACGTTTTGCGCCATTCGTTCAATGGTGAGTTGCCTATTTTCCTGCCACTTTTCGTCTTTATCCGTCGTCCTGTCAACCGGAATACTCAAACGTCGAATCCATGAAAAAAAAAAAAAAAATGACTCGAGACACGATTGTCACTACTCTTGACATTCTTTGCTTCATTTTATTTTTACCAGACAAACAGACCTTTTTCTTTCACGAGTACGTAGAAAAATTCATCGCGATTAACGATTTTTTCATTCAGCCCACATTTCATGATAATCCGATGTAAGATAAAATATTTTATTGAGGTTTTGGGGTCACACGGATTTCGCATTCGTTCATCTTACTTATGTCTCTGCTTCGTTTCGTTATTGACTTTTTTTTTTACGATAACTCGACAAATACTATTTGATTTTTCATTAAACTGTGATAAATTGCTTCTTGCTGAATCGTTCGGTTCATTTGCACGAGTCACTGGCAATCCTTCCGTGCATTTCGATCCATATAGATCAATAGTATCAATGAGAGGCAATTTTTGGCGAGTCTAGCTCGCGTGCTAAACTCCGATAGCAACTGATCCATCATTTTAACTTTGTATTCCGGCAATATCGATATTATTGTGACGGTACAACACACTGATCTCGAGGAAGAGGCGCGAAATACAATCGCAAATTGTGAAATTGTCGTGTGTCTTGAAATACGTGAAGAAATTTCATCGCTGGTTCATCCTCGCCGCTCGTTATTCGACCATGTTAGATTCAAAATCGACCCGTAACTATAATTAGCCGGAATATCGTAGAATGAATGTAAATGCAACGTTAATTCGTACCGGAATGTCTAAAGCTATCGCGATATTGGGTGGAAATGAGCGAGAGAAAGAAAGACGGTGAAAACGAGTTTCACCAAAGGGACAGGGACCCGAGAATTTTTGTGAATTTTATTGAAAAACAATTTCCACGATCGGAAAATCCGATTTAATTCCGAAAATTGAATCATGGAAAAAGATAAATTTTGTTTACGTCTCTGAAAGGGGCAACTGCATGACAAAACAACCAAAAACCAAGCAATCAGCCATCGAAAATGTTTGAAATTCCGACTCGAATTACCTCCTTAAACCAAACGATGTTAATCACGCATACTCAGGAATTCCTCAGCAGCTCAATTAATCGCTGCTAAAAGTTTCTTAACTGGAGCGACCTTTTTTTAACCTGGCTCTGCGGTATGCGGCAAAAAGATAACAAAATTCAACACGTTGACGGTCATGGTCTTATCGATCTTGCTTGGGATGTCCCCTGCATGTTATATCATATATATATAGTCTCTAATTATCCATTTAGTCGAGCATGTATTAACGAGAGAACGTATGCAAATGTATACCAACGTTGAATTCGGAATAAAAAGCAGGATCTACGAACACAGGCACAGATCGGATCACACGGGAAGAGAGAGAAAGAGAGAGGGCCGTGGATAGTCGTCACCCGACGCGCCGTTATCTGTAAATATTTCAATCGTCTATCGCGTACCGATTTCTTAAACGCTCTATTTGCGGTTATCCCAAGTTTTCCTTCAATTATATACTTTTCATACTATTTTCCTCGCTCGCTCTCATTCCAAGACGAGCACAGGTCGAACTTGTACGATCTTTAAACTGTATCCATTAAATGATGTAAATAATTAACGAGCAGTGAATGGAAATAAATTCGAAAAATTACTATTAAAGGTAATTTTAACAAATTCACAGTCAATTTTCATCTAAAATTTGGACGAAAAATGTTTCCGTCATTTTGAATACAACGTGAATCAACATTTACTATGTTTTTGCTAAAATGCTTCAGACGGACGACACGATACCAGGGAATTATGACGTCGTAGTAATTTTTGTCATTATTTGCCCGCCACGTAATCATTAATGAACTAATTTTGAATGAAAAAGAGAGAGCAAGAAGAATTAATCTATAGAGGATCCTCGTTTTTGTCGTTTTTGTACTGTGCGTCGTCAAATTGACGCTCTTATAATTGTTCGAAAATGATAAAAGTACTCACAGTAATGTATACGATATTTTGTAGTAATTTGTGAAACTGCGAGACACTTGGTTTTCTTCGTAACGAGAGTGTCTCGTTATGAATCAGAGACCAAGTATGGCGGAGACTGTCTGTGATTGAGGCCAAAGTTGAATGAGTCGAGGTTTCGCAACGTAATAAACAAAACGCGTCGCTCTCGTATTTAAAGGGTGTCGCGGAAATGGAATTTTCCTTTTCTGGATGAGTTTGAAAGAAATTAATTATTGATATCATTTTGTTTTCTGTAATTCAATGTGACCAAGAGAAAAATGAATTAATTAATGCAAAATTGCTCGAGTCAGCGAGGCTGGGGCGTGCGAATTTGATGTGCATCAGTTTATCGATATTTTATCGATGGTGTCGGATTAAAAAATGCATAGAAAATTTTTTATTCGCAATTTCATGGTCTGGCTCGACTTGGTGTACGCGATTTTTTTAGACACTCTGTACGACGGCAACGGTGACGACAACGAGGCTGCACAGACATCGCATCTCTTTGTATTTCTTTCTCTTTCTCTGGTGACGAGGTTGAAAAAGCTTGAAAGGTGATATACGCGCGGCGAACGCCGCGACCAAGTCTCCTGAATTGAATTTGCCGCACGCGAAATTGTATGTGTTATCATTGTTGAATTTGTACGTAGATATACGGTCCTTGTGTACAAGTGTTTTTTTTATGTCCTCTTTCTCACTCGCTCCGGAGACTCTCGTCACTCCTGCTTCTCCTCATCCCCTTCGTGTCCTCTTTTTCCGATTCAATTGGGAGGAGAAGAACGTGTGTGCATGGCGCACCCTCCTTGCGGTCTTTGATGCTTCTTTCTCCCTCTCTCTCGTGCATACACACATTTTAATCTCCTCGCTTCTTTGCTCCTCCGCGGTATCTTCAGCATCCCAACAGCCCTCGTTGGTCGATGTACGTTCTGTACGTTCGTCCTCATCCTCTCTCGAGTCGGCGAATCAGAAGCGAGCAAATCAAGAGCAAAAGGAGGGAAAAAAAGCGAATGAAAAAGTT
Organism: Diadegma fenestrale; assembly: GCA_037043255.1. Classification (NCBI taxonomy): domain Eukaryota; kingdom Metazoa; phylum Arthropoda; class Insecta; order Hymenoptera; family Ichneumonidae; genus Diadegma; species Diadegma fenestrale. The sequence continues at coordinate 15,766,184 of CM073317.1, forward strand.
GGAGCGAAGAAAGATGGACGGACAGCAAGACAGAGATCTCTTCGGGACGGAAAAGGAAATAATCGTTTCTGTCGTATCTTTGAGTTTCAAGCTACCGACAACATATTCCAACAATGTCCGGGCTGGACTCGGGACTTTCGAGTGCTCTCGTCTCTCGACCATTAGTGATTTCTGTCCGTCGTTTCGTTCTCCCGGATCTCATTGCAGACTCGAACAGCCTCTCGACGACGAAACATCAGAAACAGATTCCCTGCTGCGCAGTTCCTCCAGCTTTCCGTCCCAATAATACATCATCTCTGACTTTTTATGAAAGTATACAAAGAAAATACCATCCGCATTAACTTGCTGCGAGTACCGTACGTGGAGCGGAGTTTTTTCAAGGAAAATCTCTACAAGATTTTCATCAGTAATGGTCCTCGAAATCTTCTACAGCAGATTGTAAGAAAGAAGAAAATATCGAGATTTTTTCATTACCTTGAGGCTAAAAGATGGACCCCCATGAAAAAAAATTTTTTAAAACGTTCTCGTCAGTCCACTCGTAGTCTCTGTCCGTAATTAGACAAGAAATATTCGATTCAACCATTTCCAACGTAATTCAACGAAAAAAAATCTATATCTCGATAAGTTTCGAAAGCAGCGCTGCAGCGTTACTAAAAAACCGCTCGCGCGCGTGGTGCACCCTAGTACGTTAAAAAAGTCCGGAAAAACTGGCTGAAATATCGAAACTCGAGAACATCTTTGATCGAGTGGCTTCAAAGTCCTGATTTAGGGTTCCGCAGCAGCAACGAAGACAAGACAAATAGTCGAAATTTAGCCACTTTCGTTAATACATTGAAACGACACCGAGTCGTGGAAATTCTAGAACACGCGATCTTTCATAGGATAGAGTAAATTCGGCGTCTCTCTCTCTCTCTCGTTTGTTCTCCGTCGAGCAAACGGAAGGGAACAGTAGTGTAGTGTATGTACTCGGTAACTCCGTTTGACCAGCGGACTGTGCACACGAGCTCTCGGCTTTGTACCTGCGGTTAACGTACCCGCGATCTCTCTCATCTGTGCAGGGAGGAAACTATACGTACCGAATAGTTTCCATATGTTGACTGCTTGCCTACAAGAGAGACGATGTAGCGAGAAACGGACGGAGCGAGAGAGATTCGCGGCTGAATGTGCTAGTAGCAAATATCCATGGCTGCTTGACCTCTCACGTACCTAATAATACAATATAGAGTACGCCAATTGCTCCAAGAGACAGAACATATTTGATTTGAGCTCGAGAGACTTGTACACGCGTTTCAAAGTGAGAGAACCGGCCGAATTAGATTGGGAATGCGTTTGAAACTGTCTCGTATTTCGAGTGTCCGTCGAGAGTCGATCCTCGCGCGTTGATCGTGCCTGGATCTAAGGGAGTGCGCGTTCGTGCTTTTGGCAGAACGTCATTGGCCTTTTCCCTACTACGCTAACACACTGCGAAGCAATCCACAAACGATCGTGGAAAATTGTATTTTTGCTGAAATAATGCAAAGATTGACTAATATTTTCTGTTCTTGTCAATTAAGGCGGCGACGCTCAAATTTAAATTATTGTTTTCAGTTTTTCTCACGTACAATGTTACAAATTGACTAAAGAACGACATATTGTAAATTTATATAATAAATAAAGAAATTAGTGAATTCTTACGTTGTTCAATTCGAGGGGTAGGATGATGAGTCGTAGACGCGCTCTTGGAGCGCGCGGCAGTTTATACTTTTTTCTCTTGAGCTTCGTCAAGCTCTCGTGGCGTCGTGATGTCTGCGATGCAACGACGGTGACGCAAACGATCCACCGATGATGGCTTTATTGACGATGATGCAGAATCGTTCAAAAGTCCCAGTGGAATTCGCCCTCTGACAGGGAAAGGGCCAAATTCTTCTCCTCTTACTGTTCCTCGCTGTACCAGAAATCAGCTACATCACCAGGTCATCGGACGTCTCGATTAAATCGTCTGGAAACACACAAAAATCAATTTTTAACGACAAGTCGATAATTTTTATTGAAATGCTCTTTAAATTTTCAAAAAGCTTCAAATTTACGGTCGAATGAAAAAAAAAAAAACGGTAAATTCTTGTCTCCGCTTTGGTTTCCTGTCAGTTTTTTTTTTCAAATTGTGATCAAACTCGCACTGAATACTATTTTAGGGAAACAGTTAATTGCTCGCGTCCTGTGACGAGATAAAAAACGAGCAATTTATTTCCTCAACTAATTGGTAATTAATTAATTGTCAAATGTTTAATTAGCTTTCACGCGGGGAATATCGATGGAATTTTCGCATTACAAAAGACAGACAGGGTCCTTGATTTCTCACTGTTGTTTCTCACAGTTGGCGGGAAAAGGAAAGGGTTGCTCCATTGTGGTGGAATTAATGGAGTCGATCCCAATGGGGAATTAGCCCGTCGTACCGGCTCGTTAACTCGACTTTGCCTTCCATGTGCCGTGCATTTCTCGGAAAAGCATCAGAGATCTCAAACCCTCTTCTCTGCTCCCTTTGCCTCTTCCCGCTCCATCGTGTTCTCTTTGTTTCTCTCTGTAAACAATGAGAAGAGAGCGAGAAAGACACAGCAGCCGTCTTATTTGCATCTCCTTCGAGTCTCGAATTCTCAACAAGTCCGTGTCTGTCTCTCGAGACAAGCAGCATGCAACACATCACTTTCAGCTTCGAGGGTACAATCGTGTTCTTTGTCGATGCTCTCGAACTCGCGTAGACTCTATATTTTCGTGCTCGAATTCTGTCGTATTTCATGGACAAAAGCCGAGTCAAACACTTTGTGCATTTGTTGTCGAACATGTGTTGATATTTGTGCAAACACGTAGATCCGAGGACACGAGTTTGTGCCGAAATTCCAAGCGGATAAAGTTCCCGACGAATTTTTTTTTCTCACGTATTATATTTCGGTATTTGTTTCGAAAGGGAGGAATGATTTTGAGAAAAAATCGACGAGAGATCGTCCAGGGCGCGATGTCGATGAGGATCCAAATGCAAATCCAGCAAACGATCGTTATTGACACGAGCATAATTAGTCGTGCAAGCGATCGTCTTGTGTAGTGTGCTGGCAAGAAGCCAATAATTTTTGGTCATTGGCACAAAGCCAACGTAGCCAATAATTGGCTCACACCAATTGCTATAACAATTTATGGCATTAGTATAGCCTGTGGCACGAATGGTTATTGGTGTCTGTTTCAAACGGTATCACACGCTATGAGCATTTATTTTTTCCTTCAACCTGGCCACATAATAATAGTGCGATTAAATGGATACAGCACGCTAAACAAGAGCGCCGAATAGCTCGTAATGTCAAATTCCTGAAATTGTAGACCATAAAGAAGAATCGTGCCAGTCACGAAATCCGTCACGTATATCACGAAGAAAGTTTGAAACGTCAAATAAATCAGCGGAAAAAATGGATAAAAATCTTACAAAATTAGCATTGCATGGATTTTGGAAATGCACCGAAATGCAAGGAGCGCGCGAATTTTGTCTGCACCGAAAGCTGCCAAGCTCGCGGAACGAAAAAAGGATGGAAATAGCGAGTAAAAATCAAGTTTAGTCCGGTGTTGGCCGACGAGGCTCATTCAGCGAGGTTTTTATGTGTGCCCCCCACCGATGGTCGACACCAGCAAACAACCAGCACCGGTCTCGGTGTGCGGTTTGCGCTGCTACCGGGGTGGCCGAGTCACGGGGGTTGAGTTTGAGGCCGCAGGAAGCGGCGGAGACGGGGGAGGCTGACCTAGAGATGTCACTGGGTTAGCGTGCCCACGGGCCATCCATAACCCTGATACCCGGTGATACATACTCCCGAGCTACGTCTCTCTCCCTCTCGCTCTTGCTTACTCACTCTCCCATTCCGTTTCAAGCTCTCCTGGCAAACCTGGCCAACTGCAGGCTCGCTCGCTGTCATATGCTGCATTCGCATGCATGCCAAGTGCCAGCACGAGTGTACCGAGCAATTTGAGTCGACCCAGCGCGCTATCAATACATATACCTGCGTCTCTCGCTCTACACACGAACGAGATTTTCTCGTTCATGTCCACAGTCGCCTGTACATAACTATGTTTATATCCCAAAAGCAGTTGGAGTTTTGTTCCGGTTCACTGCATGCAGACCCCTCGGTTATTACCGCGCGAGAGAGAGGCGAACGAGAGTTATTACCCTTCACATATGGAGGATCGCGAGAATCATAATAATCAAATGTCTCTCCTTCGAACTTTCGACAGACGCCAAAATATTCCAACCGAGAGTACTGAAAAATAACGACATTTCGCACCAAACTCCATTTTTTAACTTTGTCATAAAAATGTGAGCAGCGAAAAAGTTTTTTTTTTTTTTTTTTTTTAACTTGATTCCATGAATTTTGCGCAAGATCTAAACGAAAAATTTGACAAAAATCAGTAAAAGTTTTTCTGCAAATACGAATTTTGGAGCAGGCAAGAAAATTTGTAATCTTTTTTTTTCAACGAGAACCAACGGTCAATATACTATTTTGATAAAATTCAGAAAAATTCTTCAGAGTGTGACGAACTTGTAAATATTAACAGCCCCGGCGTGTATTTCATTTGGAAAAATTTGTGACGAAAGAAAATTGACATCCGTCGAGTCTCGGACACGCACAGTGTCGATTATGCAAAGCAAAAAGTACGGGATGATACATAGATATGTTTCGTCAGTAGGTTTATACGCACAAAGATTTACGGGCCGTTACTAAATCAAGCCGAGATCTTAGCGATAAGGTCGCGGTCGGTCTCTCGACCCACAATGGATGTCTGACTTTTCGTTGCGCGCCCGTGTGTACAACCTCCATTATTACCGGATTAATCACGCGCGACGATCGCAACTCGACGTTCCGACGATAACGGAGGCGAAAAAGCAGAAAAAATAAATAAGCGTGTCGGGAACGCTACTGATAATTTTACCATTACTTTTCGATTCCCGCGCAGACCTGATTTTTTTTTCTTCCACTATATTTATAATCTTTCCGCGTCTCTGCAGGTTCGCAAATCCGATTTTCTCATTCCCTCATTTCCATAACATCCAATTTATTACGAAAAACTAATGAATTCCCAATTTAAGTGATTACGGTAATTGGGAATTGATAATTTTTTTTTCATTCCTTCGTCTCCATACAAGAGAAGGGCGCGCCCGTGATTTCTCTCAGTCACAATTTTCAAAATTGAATTTTTTATTTACGTTGTGTTAAGTGAAATGGACATACTGGGTCAATTTGTCCCGGAGCGTGAAACTAGTCCCGCGTATTCGGAATCTCAGCTTATATTTCCGATATATTAAACGAAAAACGCGGAATGAAATCGAATGTCCGGGTCAGAACGACCCAGTGTGTCTACGAACAAGAAATTCCTCATTCCCGAGCGAACGACGTTGCATAAAAGAAGAGAAAGATTTTTATGAGAAAAAGCGCGCTTCACAGTTTGGTCAGCTTGACAATTTTGGAATTGCGACGTTACGACGATGCGAGGGAAATGTCTCATAACACGAAGCACAATACGCGATATTGAGGGAAACAGAATTTTCGATATGAGGAGAATTCCACAGGAAAGTAAAAAGTTTACGGGAAATGGTCTTTTCTTTTTACTGAGACCAATATCGCTCTTGCCATATTTCTCGGCCATGTTTTCGAACCTTCGAAATATCCGTGTTTCCACATTTATTCAATTATTACATATTTATCAATTGCAACGCTTACAAAGCCATCGGTTCGTGGCTCGTTGCATACAGACGGAATTCCCACAATAACACAAACCACGAACGACTATTTGTAACAAAATTTACATATAGAGTTGACTCGAGAACGTTGTCAAACCCAAAAGGAAGCCTGACCGAAGTTCCAAGTAGAATTCCTGGGAAAATGAGACTCGCATCTCGCGGAAGCTGCGAAAACGTATAACGCAATTGGCAATTAGGACGATAATGAATTGCTGGTTGGTACATGAGAGATTGAGAAATTCGGAGGGTTCTCGGAACTGTTTTGCGAGGTGCCAAAAGTTTGCCGTAACTTTTCTAGCTTTCGAAAAAACGTTCCAGGTTTTTTTTTTTCTCGAAATCCATCCCTAATCCATCCCTAATTTTTTATACTCTCGTAATTATCGTTCCAATTAAATTTCCGATGAAATGCGGAATCGTAACGTTTTTCAATGGCCTCCGGTCGCTTTTGCACATGGCCTAGCGATAAACTGGCTCAGCACAAAGTCTGCGGAACGACCAGTACATATGAACACACGTTTTTGAAGGAGAGTTTGGAGAAATATAACACACACGACTCTACCGGTATGTTAAACTACACCGAACTAGTAAAAAAAATCTATCTATACGCTTGATTCGATAAATAAAAAAGAATGAAAAAAAAAAGAAGAAAGGAAGCAAAAGCTGAACGAGGTCGGCCACGATTTACACTGGCTGCTCGGCGATCCACCACCCCACACGAATCCTCTTTCTCTCTTTCACCCTCCTGCTCGCTCCTGTGTTTTCTCACCCTCCCCTTTCAACCCTGCTCTCGCTCTTTCTCTCTCTTTCATTCTGCTCCGGTCAAGGTCGTCGGCTCGAGAGCTCCACATCGCCGCCGCGATTCCCCGTACACGGATATGTTACCGATCTATATACCTATATATATAAATTTGAAAGCGAACCATCAAACTATGCCGTTCTCGATTGCTGGTATTTCAGCCGTTGTTGCTGCACATTTTGCCTCTCTAAGCCCCCCCTCCATTTTGCCTGACTGCCGAGAGAGCGAGAGAGAAAGTGAGCGTTTCAAAACTTGTTTTTGTTTGCGGTAAATCAATTGGGAATGCTCAAGCTCCGCGTGCGGAACTAGCCGCCGGGTTTTTATTCGATCGATCGACGCCAGTGAGGGCGTAAAAAGCACCAGCAACCCCTCCGGCTGGAAGAAAAAAAACCGGAAACACGCGGTATATACATGCTCCAATATGCAGCTTCGGAATTAACAAGCTTCAATGTGCGACCGAATGGTCCATCTCCTTTCCCTACTCCCAATTTCGTCCACCTTCATTTCTTTTTTCAACCCTCTTTCTTCGTAATCCCATTTTCGTAGCTCTACGTCGATGCCAGTTGGCGAAAACGTCTCTTTTCGTGACGATGTCTCGTTTCTTCGTTATTCTTGAAGCAACTTTTGGGAAAATGGAATCAGAAAAACTCGTTTTGCCAAGTTTAATTTCTAGTTGTCAAGATTTTCCGACGAGGAGCTTCAAAATCCACATGAGGTTCGGGACACGATCGATGCGAGGCTTCGAATACTTTGGACATTTTAAAATCGTTTTTTTTTTGTAATTTTTTGCTAAGGTAGTCAGTTCCAGAATTACCGTTCAGAATTTAATGAAATTTGGTACAGTAGTAGATTATGATGAGAACAAAATCCAGTCATTTGATCTATTGTATCCGATTTTATCAAATTCTGAACATTAATTCTAAATTTTAGTTTGTTTTATATCGAAAATTATTCTTCATTTATAAAATGACACCGAATACAGAAAAATTGATTTTTTAAAAGTGATTTGAAATGCTTCGTTTCCCAAATGATCATCTTCGCATTAGATGGAGCGTCGTTATTGGTAAAGAAAATATTAGTTATTGCCATATGCGGTTTTTGTTTTAAATCTGCGAAATAAAACGCGTACCTGCTTCGATAAACATTGATTTAATCAAACGTGTGCAAAAGAGGTTTCATTTTCCATCGTATTTTGCGGGTCTGGGTGATCGGTTGACCGAATCGAAGATGCCAAAGCACAATATTTCTTTATGGCAGTGTTTTTTGGTTTTATTTTTACTTCGATCCAAAGAAAACGAGAATCCGGAAGAATGTCATTGAAAACCATATCGCGCGTGATCGATACCGTGTGTTTTCTTCAGCTTCATCTCTTTTGCTGCGCATCATACCAGGGAATGTGCAACGATTTTTTTTTTTATAGAGGACAAGGGAACGAAGAATGCTCGTGGTGTGTTGGGTTAAAAGTAGTTGTGAGCTTTCAACCCCCTTCTTTGCCCGTAATTCCACCATACGCCCGCGCTACTCCGGTGACGATAAACGGCGAGGCCAGGCCAGGACAGCGTGTCGCTTTTCTCACCATGATAATTCCACGCAACCGAAAGAGTGACAAAGGAGAAAGATAAATATTCTTCCCTCTTCTTTTTTCCGCTTAAAAATTATCGTCGCTTCACCCGGCCTCTTTATCTCATTCGTCAGACCCTTTTTTTTTACCCTCTCGTTGTCCACATGGAAATAAACCATGGGGAATAGAATTTTCCTTGTTTTTATACACGTGCGTGTAATGAAACTCGCGATCGTACGATAAAATTCCAACTTTCCAACACACGATTCCATTATTTTGAAAACAAGAGGACGAAGGGAAGTTGGGGTCATTTTTGACCCCAAGTTGTCGTTTTTTAGAGTCAAGGATCGCCACATACTCGTAGATATCGTGCGGAATACTCGAGAACCACCATTTATCGCGAAAAGTATAGCATAAGGTGACGCGACGATCGACAACATCCACGACACGTGGACAAACATGTTCTGCGACGTTCAAGCTGCTCTTGTACAGAGTGGCTTAACCATCCTTGTTTTTCGAGGCACGTGCAAAGACTCCAGAGACTAAATTTCTACAGTAACTCGTGCGCGAGTGCAGTCTCGGTAGCCTTCCCTTGGGAAATAAGCCCAGAACCGTTCGGGAAATTATCTCGAAAATTTTCAACGCAGCCTTTTCATTTTCTACAATATATATAAATCGAGTGTAGTCCGATGAAAACAGCGCCGAAATCTGGTGTGAGCAATTTGGAATCGGAACTCGAACGAGTTTGCAAAAATTTTACTATTTCTTTGACAGTTTTCCCTGCTCCTTGAACGAAATAATGAATTTGAACGAGCCGGAAAGTTGTTACGGAAAATAACGAGAACTTGATGCGCACGCGTCGAATTTTTATTTTCTACGAATAACCAAATTAAACTTTTTCAAAAATAAATTATTTTTCCCATCCCCATTCAACGTAATCAAACGGAAAAAAAAATTGTACGAGTTTGTACTGCACTAACGAGTCTACCAATTAATTGGAGACAATGGGAAAAATGAAGCACGAAACCTTTCGAATGGAAGCCCTCGAGGGATATTTGAATAAAGCGGGAAACCCGGAATTTCCATTGGTCATTTCAAGTCCGAGCACGAATCGCAATTATCATTGAATCAAGATCCATCAATAGTCATTAGTATAGAGAATAAGCAAAAGAAAATATCGTGCAAGTCGATATTTCGTAAGCTCGACGAATGCCTTATCGCGTTGCTATCAAAACTTTGTATCGCACGTTCGTATCTCGGTAGAATGTATGAAATGAGAAATATGCTGACTCGTGGTTGAGCACGAGATTTCAAGAGCTTAAGCTGCTGCCTTTCACATAATTCTAATATATTTCCCTTCGCTATCTTTTCCTTCTATCGTCGCTCGCACATACATAAAATGTTGTATAGCGAGTAAATTTGTTTTTATTTTATTTTAGTGATTTTCGAGTGGTTTATGTACGTTTGCGAAAATCGTACGTACGACACCGCGGAAGTAATATACGTGAGCAGTAAAAATCACAAGCATCTGGTTCGTCCGCATGCATGTTTGGCTCGTTAAATATATAGATATACAAAAGTATGCGCGGTGTATAGAGTTTTACGTATATTCAGCTTCGCTTCCTGCATCAGCAATTTCACGATTATTCGGTATCCCGGATTTACCGTACGGATGATTCCCCAGGGTAGAATAGAAAGGCCAAAATAGCCGGAATATGTCTATAGCGAGAGATATTTTGTATAGATGAAAGTGCAGTTGCAACTGCTGTGCCGGTTCTGGCGGCTGCAAGAACCGTTGTGCTCCGGAGCACAACGGACCACATGACCGAGTGAAATTTGTGCCAAAATCATACTCCACCCCCGCCTGCTTTCCCAACCCCTAAACTTATGTGCTATACATAGAAAGGCCTCTCACGGTGAACAATGCAGACAACGAGGCTTGCTGCTCGCTGCTCGCGCGCACGACATGTATACACGTGTTATAGTATATGTAAACCAAACTTTTATCCTATATACACATGATCGCATGTGCCTGGATCTTGCGTCATATGACGTGCAGTACGAACGAGATGCCTGAATTTTATTGCACGGAGTCTGCGTCGCTTCGATTACTCTGCAGCAGGTAACGAAGGTGATCGTCGGATCCACCGCGATAGTTGCCGAATGAATATTTAAAGCCTGCTGCTCTATTAAAAATCGTTGCAGCTCTTTGAGTTATGACGTGAAATGAAATTTGTTGTATTTCTATACGAATCTCCCATGCATGGGAATTATATCGAATTGGAGAGATTCACTCGTCGATTGTGTGCATCGAGCTGATGAAAAAAATCCTTTGCCTACAGTTTTTTTTCCTCAAACTCGAGTCTCGTTATTTCGGGGCACATTTTATTCCATACTTTTTTTTTTCTTGTTCTCTCGTTCAATCGACATTATACGCAGATATAAACGCGTTTATATGGAGAACTGAATTTTCCTATGTAAACGCGAGCAGGACTTTTCTATCCACGTATATACATTTTATGTGCTCGTCTATTTCAAAGTTATATACACGTAGTCGAGCTCTATTATTGGTATGATATGTATAATATCTGTACATACATTTGAATTTATATAGAATGATGCTCAAGTTTGCATCGTTGGAATGCAACGAAATTCTGTTTTGTTCTCCAGCAGAGCTCATAGTTATTATTCAATATTTCGTCCAGACAATAATCAAACGATTTTTTCTCGCGACCTAAAAACTCAATAACTCAAAACTCAAAATTCAATAAATACTAAATAGACAGAATATTTTTTCGTTGAATGTCAACGTTGCAAACTTCAGAATTATTATATATTGTGACGTAACATTTTGACACGTCACTCGCACGATCAGTGGACCGAGTTTGCGCTCGTGGTTTTTTTTTTTTTATTATTTAGATTTCTGTCTTTCGTTGTTTTTGCGTCATTTCTTTTAATTTATTATTGCGGACCGAACCGGACACCAAAATATTACCTCAGGACTGTTCGGAGTTGGCTTGCGCGAGGTGAACACTTCGGGAAAAATCTACGTTACAAAATCTTTACTTGGGAAGTAAATCATTGCTGAGCACTCTCGATATTTCGACGCGTCAACATTATTCGGTTTTCTCGCTGAATTCCAAAGTGTCTGAATCGTAAATTTATGACATTTATCGATTTATTCATTTATCGAATATTATTCTTCGAAAATAAGTGAATTTTATCGCATTTTGCCTTCCAGCATGACAATTTTTATTTTTTGACGATGCGAAAAGTAATGCTTTTGTTATTGTCTCGGTGCATGCGGATTCAATAATTCCAGGTACGAATAAATTCTCCGTGTTCTCGAACAATCGATGATTGAAGGTTCCAGACTCTTAGTTTTATTCTCTGTCTTTGGAAACGGAGGATATGAAGCCACTGGAGAGCAAAAAGTTGCGGGACCCTCAAGAGAAACTATACTGTCAAGCCCTTGGGTGAAATTTCTTAATTGCAAATCTTTAGATCGAAAAATATTTTATAAAAAAAGTCATTTTTTGTTAATGAATTCGAAAAAAAAAAATATTTTTTTTCATTCATTCATTTTGATTCGTGCGTATACTCTTTCGGGTTTTTCGGAACCGCGCAACTGTCAAATTGTAATAAGAAAAATCATGTTAGATGAGGATTGAGAATAAATCCGAGGAAAAAATCCAGAGAAATCATTGAAAACATAAAAACAACGGAATAACGGACAAACATTTCCTTTTAGAGTGCAAGTTACAGGGTAGAAATGACAGGAGTATATAAACAGGGAATAAGGTATTACGTAGGGGAACATGGGGCAAAACCGACACTTAAGAAACTAAGACAAATTTTTCAATAAACGCACGGTCTTCCTACGTCATTTGAGCCCCAAAACTAATTTCCGTTGCTAATTTTTCGAATTTCCAAAAAAAAAAAATTCGGGGCAAAACGGACACAGCCTATGCGAGCCGAAAAAAATTATAATTCGACATTTTCCGCAATACAACCGTTGCAAGCGACTGCTTACGGATGGAATGCGAGCTCTGTTATGCGAGAAAGAAAATAGGACCCCCTTGGGCCCATTTATTGAATGTTCCAGAGGAAAAAATGGAGTCAAGTCGCAGATTGCTTCTAAACCCATTTTTTGGTGACATGCAAAAAAAGAACTTTGAGTTCACTGCGGCAGCATATAAATGGTGTTTGAACTATCTGTAGGTAGTGAAACAAATTTCCGTTTCCTGTATCCCAGATTTCGTGAAAAAAAATTTGTGGGGCAAAACCAACTCAGCATCTGAGAGGCACAAAAAATCCGAAAATTGTATTTTTTCGCGATATAGACGTTGGAAGCGACTGCTTTCGAACGGAATGCGACCTCTGCCATGTGAAATAAGCGATAGGACCTCCTCGGGCCCATTAATTGGATGTACGAGAGGAAAAAATGGGTTCAAGTCGCCAATTTTTTCATTTATTTTGTATGGCATGCAATAAGTGAACTTTGAGTTCACTGCGGCAGCATATAAATGGTGTTTGAACTATCTGTAGGTAGTGAAACAAATTCCCGTCCCCTGTATTCCCGATTTCGTGAAAAAAAAATTGTGGGGCAAAACGAACTCAGCGTCTGAGAGGCACAAAAAATCTGAAAATTACATTTTTTCGCGATATAGACGTTGGAAGCGACTGCTTCCGACCGGAATGCGAGCTCTGCCATGTGAAATAAGCGATAGGGCCTCCTCGGGCTGATCAAACCTAAAAATCCATCAACAACCATTCAAGAAACCATATCCTCTAAACTCGCATTTTTCCATCCAAATTCTGCCCATTTTGTGGTTTGGAGAAAAGAAAATGTCTTTTCCGGCCCAGAATTCACGAACCCTAGCTCCCTGTAAGTTCTAAAAGATAATTTGGACCGAAAAAAAATAAATAAATGCAATTTCCAATTTTCATATTATACTTTGCCCCACACGTTTATTTTGACTCAAAGTTCTCTGATTGGGTCTTGTTAGGGTGAAAATATAATTTTGAGCCTCAAAAAAAATGAATGGATTTCGAAAACTATTTGCTCCGAACCGTGTCGGTTTTGCCCCGGATTTTACGATCACGGGGCAAAACGGACACCGTGTCGGTTTTGCCCCATGTGTCCGTTTTGCCCCATGTTCCCCTATAGCCTCAGGGAATGAAATCCCCGGCGTGGCGGAGGATTCTACGACTTCCCAAGCCACCTTAACCCTCCGGGACTGCATTACCAGCCGCGAGACTCCGGTGCATCCCGGATCTCAATGAAAATATCAAAGCGAGCCATAGATTATGTGCTCAGCGGAATAACATAAAAATGCGCTGTTTATTCGAGCAGAAAAAGTAGGAAAACATTTTTGAGAACACCCGACGAATTCCTGCCTATTTTCCTCTCATAAATTTTGCCCCTTGTTGTTTAAAATAAAATGAGAAATCCTCGGCACAAAAATGAACATTGCATGGAAAAGATCCTGACGGTGATTTTTTAAGCTGAAATTATTTCGTTTGCTCGTAAATCATTGTTTGAGTGACACTCGGTATAAATGGCGCGTGAGGAAAGAAAAAAATTGCAAAAAGAATCGAAATGTATAAATGTAGGGGAACATGGGGCAAAACGGACACATGGGGCAAAACCGACACGGTGTCGGTTTTGCCCCGTGATCGTAAAATCCGGGGCAAAACCGACACGGTTCGGAGCGAATAGTTTTCAATATCCATTAATTTTTTTGGGGGCTCAAAATTATATTTTCAGTCTAAAAAGGCCCAATTGGAGAACTTTGAGTCGAAATGAACGTGTGGGGCAAAGTATAACATGAAAAATTAAAATTGCATTTATTTTTTTTCCGGGTCCAAATTATGTTTTAGAACTTACAGGGAGCTTGGGTTCGTGAAACCTGGGCCGGGAAAGACATTTTCTTTTCTTCAAACCACAAAATGAGCAGAATTTGGATGGAAAAATGCGAATTTGGGGGATTTGGGTTTGTTTGGGTGATCATTCCTAACCGATAAAATGTAATCCACGATGAAAAATAACAAAATTCATTATTTCAACGTCTTTTCAGCAAAGAAAAGTCATTTTTGGATTTTTTATGCCTCTCAGAGGCTGAGTTCGTTTTGCCCCACAAATCTTTTTCCACGAAATCCGAGCTACAGGGAACAGGAATCTGTTTCAGTGCTTACAGATAGTTGAAAAATTATTTATACTCTGGGGCAGTGAACTGAAAGTTGATTTTTTGATGCCATAAAAAATCAGTGAAAAAATTCGCGTCTATAACCCATTCATTCCTCTCGTACTTTCAATAAATGGCGCCGAGGAGGTTCTATTTCTTCCCCCATATGATAGAGCTCGCATTCCATCCGGAAGCAGTCACTTCCAACGCCTGCATTACGAAAAATATGATTCTCGGATTTTTTTATTCCTCTGAGAGACTGAGTTCGTTTTGCCCCACAAATTTTTTTTCACGCCATCCGAGATACAGGGAACAGAAATCTGTTTCAGAACCTACAGTTAGTTGAAACATCATTTATACATTGGCACAGTGAACTCAAAGTTCAGTTTGTGCATGCCATAAAAAAATTGTGAAAAAATTGCTGACTTGACGGCATTTTTGCTCTCGTACATCCAATAAATGGGCCCGAGGAGGTCCAATACCTTTTCCCATATGACAGAGTTTGCATTCCGTTCGGAAGCAGTCCCTTCCAACGTCTGTATCGCGAAAAATGTCATTTTCGGAACGTTCATGCCTCGCAGAGGCTGTGTCCGTTTTGCCCCACAAATCTTTTTTCACGAAATCTGGGATACAGGGAACGGGAATTTGTTTCAGTACCTACAGATAGTTGAAACATGATTTATATACCGACGCAGGTGAACTAAGAGATCATTTTTTCCGTGTCACCAAAAAATGGGTTTTGAAGCGATCTGCGACTTTACTCAATTTTTTCCTCTGGAACATCCAATGAATGGGTTCTAGGGGGTCCTATTTCTTGCCTCGCATAACAGAGCTCGCATTCCACTCGGAAGCAGTCGCTTCCAATGGCTGTATTGCGGAAAATGTTTATTTATAACTTTTTTTCGCTCTCAGAGACTGTGCCCGTTTTGCCCCGAAATTTTTTTTTTTGGAAATTCGAAAAATCAGCAACGGGAATTAGTTTTGGGACTCAAATAAAGTAGGAAGACCGTGCGTTTATCGACAAATATGTCTTAGTTCCTTAAGTGTCTGTTTTGCCCCATGTTCCCCTATATATAATCCATAAGTATGTGAGGTAACTCGAGGGGTTGGCGCGGTGGTTGCGTTCGGCCAGTGGTAAAGTGCCAGGCCGAGCCAGACACCGAGACCCATTTCCCCACTGAGCGAGTGCGCCAAGCAAACTCTTGCTCTCTCTCCCTCTCTTTCGTCCTTTAACAGTTCGGAGGTGGACCCGACTCTCTCCGTTGCCTGCTGTACTCCACACTTCCTACTCCACTATTCGCGAATATCCGGTCGCACATAAATATATATACGCCTACGTATTTATATATAGAAAGCTTTGTCGTATCTATACCGCAAGCTTGTGTTGTCGCTTGCAAGTACACCGCCCCGTTAAACTATATATCGCTTCGCCGTTCTCACTCTCGCGCACCGTGGCCGTTGGCATTTCCCTCGTGGCGCATACTTCGGGACCAACTTTCCAGCCCTCTTTTTCCTTTTCCAGCCCCCCAACTCCCCACATTATCTTTCCCGCATTATCTTAATAGTTTTCTCCTGCTTGAGAATTGACATTTTTTTTCACAAAAACTCCCGATGGACTGCAACGTGCGTCACGGTGATCGCGCTACTCAAAATGTCAAAATAATCGTTGACAGGGAATATCAAAAAATCTTATGATCGAAGAAAATTATTTTCATTTCGTTTTTTCCCTTTTATCCTCCAGGAATTATCCCATCTCGAAGTTATTCCAGTTTCCAGCTCAATTTTTAATCGTCGTAAAATTTTTCCACGATTTCTTATACCAAATTTTCAGACTTTTCTTATCGTTTGCGATTTGAGACTCGATATGCTTAATTGTTATTTTTATATACACGTTTCGTGTGTGCCAAGTTATTTACGCGCGCGGTGTCAATACTCGAAAGCGGCGTGGTCCAGGATGCAGTTGCTTTTAAAAGTGCAATTTCCTTGGCTCAGATTTTCGAGAGCAAGTTTAACAACAACGTGATGCAGTGGAGGGGGGAAAGGTCATTTCCAAATTCTCCCGTAAACTTGACAAACGGAAGCGTCGCTTTTACAGCTCGGCAAAACTCGCGTGGAGAGGCACTCAACAAAAAGCAATTTCACGTTTCTGGAAATGCCAGTTGACTCTGAATGTCAGGCAACGTTTGGGATATCCAAACTTTTGTATTCTCCACCAGACAAAAGTTCGATCGCTTGGCACTCTGGAGAATTGTGCAAATTTTTTCACCAACAACCTTTGGGATTTTTGGGTTTTGCGTTTCAACGTTGTGAGATTCTGCATGTCTGTAGAAATTTTTTGTCATTTAAAATCCATTGTTTGGCCGGTAATTGTTCCGGCTATATTCACCTTCTGTCAAGCGCGTATAGTTTTGAGTGAAATCGAGATTATCCGTACGCATTTATGTATTAAAAATGAAAAATGGTCCAGATGAGATATAGACGCAGAGGAAAAGTGATGGAACGAGGCGATTAGTCTCTCATTTGTTGGAACTGCGAGGAGCGGAGAATAATATAGAAGAAATAATGATGGAACTGCGTGCAGAGAGAAAGGCTCGTGTTTAAATCTGAGGCATTTGTCAGATGGAGCGAAATTGAGACGAGAGAAAGGAGAGAAAATAACAGTCTGCGTCGCGTCGAGGATGAGGACGACGATGACGTATGTACACGTCACTCGGTGCTCTCTATTCTTCTCGCACGTTTCTCGACATGCTAGTTGGCTCTCGGTGCTTTTGCTCCGGTTCCATAGCCGCGCGTTTATCATCGCGATGGGAGCAGAAAACCGACATGAAAAGAATGCTCAAGAAATCGGAAAAAAAGCACAAAAAAAACGGACATTAAAAAGACGAAGAAATGAGAATAAATAAAAAGTGAAATATACAAAGCGGGAGAAGAAACTGAGGAAACTCCTGATGTGTTGCCCAATGGGGCAGGAGCAAAACAGTTTCCGCAGGAGAGAATTTTTCTCCACACGAGATAAAGACGTTCTTCCGAACGAAGGGGCGCAAGTCTCTCGATTTAATACATCGAGGATGATGAAAAGTTCGCTCCCTCCCGTTCCGCGCCACAGTCCATTTCTGTATGAATATTATCACTGCGGAAAATTTGGGTAACCGTGCCAGCTAGGTTATATTTCGGCAGCCAGCTTATTCCCGTCGAAGCTCTTTTTTTTAATTAGAAAAATGTACGGACTCGCTGTTTCGCTCCCGCTCTATCGCAGCTATAAGTTTATGTATCACGTGCATATATCTAGACTCGGATGTTACGAAATGACGCAGTAGCTTAACGTCATTTCTTAACCTTCTCATTTTCTCGCAGCAGCTTCAAACGAATGAACCAGAAATGTCTCGCGACTATAAAAAAAAAAAAAAAAAAAAAAAAAAACACTTGTCCACGTGGCAAAGCATGAAACGCGTCCAGCATTGTCCAAACGAGACGACGAGGGCAGTAAAAATTTCATTGATACGAAAAATTGGCAATTTTTAATAATTTTCCTCCAAGAGATGAATCTGTTTTCCCGAATAGAATTCTCAAATTCGTCCGAGATTCCTGGGGTTCGAAGAGCACCGAAAAAAATATCGAACGAAAATTCCGTTTGAATAGAGAATAAAAAATCGATTTCCGATGGCTGGGATATGGAAAATATGGTCGTACAAGCCCCGCTCATTAAATATGGTATACAAAAATCCGGGAAAAATAACGACTTGAATTTGGGTTCAAACTATCGAGGCCAATTTAGTCGAGCAAAAGAGGCAAAATGTACAATAGATGTATATATTGAGCTGGACTCTTTCTCGCGCCCATTCTCATTCTCTCTTGGCTCTCTCAGCACTCATCGACGTCATAGCCAATCGATATCGTCAGAGTTTTAGCCGGGTCACGCGGTCTCGACACTTACGGCCATTCCCGAGTACATACAAGGGGATTGGAAGAGGGAAAGATAGGCACGGAGTACACTGCCGCTCAAAAGTTTAGATACACTACCCAATATTTCTTGCGGCACAAAAAGTTTAATAACTCTGTCAAAAAAGAAGATTTTCCAATTTTCAAAACGGCGTTTTGAAGGGGACAAATCAAGCTTCAGTTTGATCCGTTCAAATATTTTTTATGATTTTTTTTCGACTCAGTACAGACTTTGGTTTGTGACTGTTTTTAGGCTTTTTTTTACCATGGCAAATCAGGCCCACAGCTTCCGGATTTTTTTTATTTATTCTTTAATGATGACAAACTTAAAACTGCATGCAATAGCTCCATCTTCGTTTTTTAGAAAATTTTTTGCGATTTTTTTTCGAAAAGTTATCTGATTTTTTCCCAAAATCAATCAATTTTGAAAAATTCTAAATAACCCGAGAACTATAGGGTTCAAGAGAAAATATTAAGAATGAAAAAAGTTGTGTATTTCGATCCTGAATCGCGTCGAATTTTTTTGGAATTATTCTTCGAATTTTTTTTTTTTTAGTATTTTTTTCGAAACTTAGTTTTTTTTTAAGGCCGATAAAGTAATGATTTAAGGCACTCACCCGACTCAGATAAGTTTCTCTAACTTATCTAAGTGTGGTGAGTGTGTTGAATCATTACTTTATCGGCCTTAAAAAAAAATAAGTTTCGAAAAAAATACTAAAAAAAAAAAATTCAAAGAATAATTCCAAAAAGATTCGACGCGATTCAGGATTGAAATACACAACTTTTTTCATTCCTGACATTTTCTCTTAAACCCTATAGTTCTCGGGTTATTTAGAATTTTTCAAAATTGATTGATTTTGGGAAAAAATCAGATAACTTTTCGAAAAAAAATCGCAAAAAATTTTCTAAAAAACAAAGATGGAGCTATTGCATGCAGTTTTAAGTTTGTCATCATTAAAGAAAAAATCAAAAAAATCCGGAAGCTGTGCGCCTGATTTGCCATGGTCAAAAAAAAGCCTAAAAACAGTCACAAACCAAAGTCTGTACTGAGTCGAAAAAAAATCATAAAAAATATTTGAACGGAGCAAACTGAAGCTGTATTTATCCCCTTCAAAACGCGGCTTCGAAAATTGGAAAATCTTATTTTTTGACAGAGTTATTAAACTTTTTGTGCCGCAAGGAATATTGGGTAGTGTATCTAAACTTTTGAGCGACAGTGTATCTATGCGGTAAGGTCGACTCTATCCAGATCCATAAAAATATAGAAATAGCGTTGTAGCGGCGTCGAAACTAAAGGGAGCAAAAAAAAAAAAAAAGAAGAAAAGGATGAAAGAAAGAAGAAAAAAATAGCGAGTTACGTGCTGCTCCCCCACGTCCATCCTGCACTTTTGCCTGAAAAACACACTTGCACTCTGTGTGGCTTGGCCGAAACTCCCCCGCCGGTGCAGGTTACATCGGGGAATCCCAATAGCAAAACGAAGCCGAGAGAGCCAAACGTGTGTAGCGAAAATGTATATATAGATTGAGAAGATGGAAAGAGATAGAGGACATTGCATGGTTATAGAGAGAAAACGCGGCGCGTAACAGCCGCAATGCAGCTTCGCCGGTGCATCGTAGTAGCACAGGCCTCCCGGCTGCATCCTCCGGTTCCGACTTTTATACACATCCATAGATATACCTCCGAGTTGTTCCTTGCGTGTATCTGCACCGCGCCTAAGGAGAGTTAACGTGCCAAAAGAGCACCACCACCGCCAAAGCCAAAAAGGAACGAAAACATTTCGATCTCTAAAATATATACATATATTTGCATGAAATATATATTCGAATGAATGAATAAACGGTTAAAGTTTGCAGGTTCCTCCGCGTGTATCGTTGCTTCGTGCAAACATCGCTATAAATGGAGCGTAATAATGAAGGCTTTGAAAAAAATGAGCCTCTCTCGTGTATATGCGGAATTAAAGAATTTCTTTGGACCGAGTTTTACCGGGTAAATGTTTGCCTCGTAGCCTTTGGAGGATGCGCGCAGTTACGCAACTTGTCTCGAAGGTCTTTGACAAAATAAGAGAGGCAAGAAAATAAGGTTGAAGGAGAAGTAATAAAAGAATGTAGTGCGCGAGGTTTAGATAAAACTTGAAAGGGAGAGAAGAAGAGTATGAAAGGAGGGCCGGTGTGTACTTCCGGCGAGATCCGTCGCGTGGCCTCTCCTTTGCACTCGTACACCTCCTTGCCGGTCACGCGATAAAGGCCGACCAGCCAACGCTGTTTCTACTTCCAAGAGATAGACAACGTTTTATATGGCTTACGTATAGACACCTGTAAATACAGCCCGCCGACAGTCAGAAAGACTTTATTCACCGGATCAGGTGCTTCACATTCTCTGTAAATTACGTCCTTCTCGCTTTTCCCAAAGGTTTCGTTCCAATGGACTCGTATACGGCTTTGGAACATGAGCGCATCGCGGCGCACCGTGCTAAAGTGCCATAAATCTAAATTAGAAACGACTCCCTCCTATCTCTCTCTCTCCCTCTCTTCCGGCTGACTCTCCCGCGTCGTTACACACTCTGCTGCCAACTTACATATACAGAGTCTTACAAAAACTCGAGTTTAAGGACGTTTCGTCGCGACGGTCAAATATAAATTTCTGTTTTCACTTTTTCTTACGTATAAAATGGCTGCGAGCCTCATTTCCTCTAATAAAAAGTTGTTGCAAACTGACTAAAGAACAAGATACTCTAAATTTTTTTGAAAAACTTGGTAAAGCTTCTTCGATGTTGCAAAAAGCGTACGCAAAGTTTTAAGAGGCTTCACCATTTAGAAATCGAAATATATTTAATGTTGAAAATTAAACGAGTTATATGACTCTGAAGTTTGCATCGTTGGAATGCAACAAAATTCATGTTTATCTTTGACAAAAATAATTATTCAAATGCAGAATGTAATTACGATGATAAAATGATCCATTTTTGTCATTCAAAAAGCATATTGGCTCGAAAAATTTGGATGACATTGAAAATTGAACGAATCAACAAAAAAATTGAATATTTTTCAATGCATTCCAACGTTGCAAACTTCAGCATCATCGAGTTATTAGATATTAATAATTCCAAGTTCGATGGATCATAAAATTCTACACACACACACACAATCGAGCCGCGTACATCGACGGTACATCGCAGATAAAAATGCGCAAGGACTGCGTTTTTCAGGATCAGCTGACGTTCGATGTTTGATAGAGCCTGTACGTTGCGATATAATTCTTATAAGGATGCGGACGAAATTATAGCCAACCGGAACACGTATACGCGAGGCTATAGTCAAAGTTCATGTGCAACGTTAAAAGATGCAGCGGGGTATGCAACACTGGCGCGCGAGCCACGGGGTGCAAACACACGATGCGAGTCTTGTCAGGAGCAAACACGTATACGCGTGTGTGCACGTATATTATGTAGCATAGCAAAAGCTCAAGATATATAACGCGAAGATACAGGTGCGTGACGAGCGAGAGGATCGGAACGATTGCCATCGTATCTATAGTTGCATAAATACATGGATTCACACACCAAGACGAGCGAGTAGTTCAGGCTGCACGTACACGGCTTTCGAATACGGCCTTTTGATATATAGCGAGACAGCAGCCCAGTCGCCAAGACATTGTGTGTACCAAGTTGAAAACGTAATATGCATTATAATAGCAAACTTAATCCTGTATGGTATTCGCAGTCAGGTGTAAAACAGGGTCATCCTTGTTACACCAAGATATTTATATGCCTCGACTTGCCAGATTTATTTTAACGATTTCCTCCTATTTTTAGCTCCGGCGAGTCGCACTTATTTCGAGATCCGAAGCCATATTTTTAGAGCATGGCAGCCTTAAAACGGATTCTTTCTTGCTAATCACCACCTATTATTGGGCGGACTGTTTTGCGGGTATCAACTTTTTCAACTCTCGTTAGCTCTTGTTTTTTCTTCCTTTATTTCATTACCCTGGTAAATAAATTGGCTTTGCAGATATCTCGGGCCCGAGAAATACGTCGATAATCCTGATTTTTATTTTTCAATGCAATCGTAAGTTAATAAACATTAGTTTTTTATATTTGCATTTTTTTAAAATTCTCGTTCGTTTGCTTGTGTCGAAACGAACTGCTGTTGCTCCACAATTGTTGGCGAAATTTGAGGATCTTTACGAAAAGCCAAGCAACTGCGATCTGTTGAAGGAACAAATCCTTGTCTAATATTCCGAACAGCGATGTACTCCGAAAATGATGTATGGAGGAAATTAGTTCTCGCCCGCTTACCGCAGAGCTTGGAGCCAGTCGGGGCTTAATACTTGAACCAAGGTCCAGCTTAACACGCATTTAGTTGGTGCGCTGAAGAAAAGTCTCAAGTACCGAGCTAGTACGTTGGCGAGTGAAAATCCGAACAATTTGTTGCGTCAAAGTTAGTAAAGAAACGTTGTTTTCAGCTTCGCGATGGAGTAACGAAAGTTTCGTCAAGAATAAACCACAAAAGCTGATTATAATTCATTAAAAAGTTAAAGTTTAGCGTCGGATTTGTTGGTAAATCAGTTTCACGCCACTTTTCTGCGTGTGTAGGTCGTAACGATCCATCGAACACGACAGCGGCAGCACTTATTGCGGTGGAATCAACAAGATTTATAGCAATATAGATTATTCGATACGAGCCAGCAGAGCCGAGGATTTGAGCATTTGGCGAACCAAAGGGATATACACACAAAGCATGGCAGACATGACAGATTAACCTGGTTAGATAGAAATCTACTCGGTAGGTTAGCGATACATATGCATATATCGATTGCACCAGAACAAAAGGTCATAACTCGGAGCGTTCAACGTTTTAAGGGATATAATGGTTAAGCTCCTGCTGTATCGGCAACGCGATAAGTGAGTCCCGACGTGTTCGGTTCGATCTATATATTATTCATAACGCATCCGTGTCCTCTGATGGGTCTTGGTAAACAATACTTGTTGGTTAAATCTCCGTGCAATGTGTATTAGCAGTTAAACGTTTTAGGGCCAAGTTGGATTCTATAGGGCGACGCTCGTAATTTCGCAACCCGTTCGACGAGCTTCAGGACCTTCTCGTTGATACCTACTAGCTCGCGGCTTTCCCATATCAACGATGTTTACGATCCTATAAACACAGAATATTCCTCCGCAGCCAAACGGTCATCACAAAAGGCCTTTCGGATCGCTAAATTCTGCCAAGAGGTGTCAGCATGTTTTCTCCTCTGCATTATCTAATTATGCAACGTCAACAAATTTGTGAGAAAGTTAATTCCAACCAGTTACAACGATCGATCGCGTATTCAACGTCTTTTAAAAATCACTTTCTCCTCTTCCGGCTGGATCTTTGCGAACTCGAGACAATCGCGGGAGCTTTGCATCAAATTGGAATAAATCGCTCTCGCACCTGAATCGTAGGAATTACAATTTGTGTTTTCGTACGAAACGAATTACCACAGTGATTACGCGGTCAATCGAAGGAATCCAAGGGAACGGTTTTTAGCATAAAATTTCAATCAACCAATTAACCAAGTTCGGTGGATGGTAATTTAAATGGATTTCAGCTGGCCGTCACAAAAAACTATACTGCGAGACTGTGAGACGAAATGATCGAAAATGACTCGTCCGATCAAGGATTCGATTGAAAATTTTTGTTTCTTCGATAATTCGCTACAGCCAAGATTCTCGTGGATTTAATCAAGGAAAAACATGGCTTTTTCACGGCAGGCTGTGTCAAGTTGGGCATCGGAGAGCTTGGAAATTCCAAGTATACAGGGAGCAAGCAAAAACTGTGATGCTTTTTTTTCCTCTTTGACCAACCCTCGACGATAGCCATTCCGAGAGCGCTGCAGGCTAGTGAATTATTAATTGTCGTCACATCGTGCACAGCTCCCCTGTGCTTTTCTCCATCTCTTTTCTCTCGTCACCTGCTCGATCTCCGGTGGAGCAACGTCGTCGGTGCTGTCGACGACGACGCGAACCTGCAGAGATCTCGTCGTTGCTCGTCTCGCGAATTTATAGCCGTTGAATTTACTGCCTCATATGTGCTGTATATGCACTTGGGAAAAAAGAGATCCGGAAGCTCAAGTTCTTCGAGTTTACACGAAGATGCATGGTGTGTACGTGTTGCACATGTGTACAGCAACGTACTGCTTGACATGTATCGATGTGCATGCATGCAGCATCTATTGGAAAAAGGCGGAACAAGCAGGAGGATAGTGAACAAGGAAAATCGAAGGGAGTGAGTGTATGTGGAAAGCTCGCCATGTACGAGCTATGATCCAAGGCAGAGAAATAGAGACATTGGAAAAGAATACGAGAAAAAGTGTGGCAAAGGAGCAGAGGAAAAACTGAATAAAGGGAGACTGCAGCAGCGTAGCAGAGAGACGAAAAGGAAGAAAATAGAAGGGGAGGAATTACTTGTTCGCGCAATGCTTTGAGTTTAGTGTGTGCCTTGGTTCCTTTTCTATTCGCTATCCTTTTTGCTCTTTTCAAATTCACTTTTCCTCCGTTTTGCGTTTTTATTATTCTTCACCTTCTTTTCATGCTCTCTCTCTCTCTCTCTCTTCTTTTTCAATATGTTTTTCCTCTCCTTTTTTCCTGGCAATAGAAACACGAGAGGCTCATCTCGAGACGAGCAAAGGACCTCTCTCGCTTTTTCTTTCTCCGAGTGTCGACGACGCGCGGAGAGTACGAGCCGGAGGTTTTACGATCGCATACACCAGGGTGTGGAGGTCCCGGCTAGCAATTTTCTTCTCGTGAAAGGGAAGCGGGAGAAAGCGAGAGAAAAAGAAGGAGATCCTCTCTTTGGCCGCGTCGAGGTCAATCGATACGATGCCTGCGAACGACGAACGGGCCTCTCCTGTTCACACATACATACACGTATGTGTGAATATCGATACACATAGGCAATCATCAGGGAAACCAGCCAAGCACGACAGACGTCTGCCCTATACCCATCCACATATATATATATATATTTCTAATTGTTGTTGAGATACGAGTGAGCCTACGCGTCTGCAGTTGATGTCAAACCTGAACCGGAACAAGTCCGCAACAGACTCGATTGTAATTTACTGTAATCTACTTCGACGTGTATCGATAACAACGATTTTCATGAAATATCGAAAGATTTCTCCTGGAGAAAAGACGTCGCAAAGCTCTGCCGTCATTGGAACGATTTTCGCGCCGGTGGGGACAAAAATTTTGATGACATTTCAGGTCACACCGTAAAGACCAGGAGTCGGTTAAGAAAAAACTTTGCACGGGTTCAGTCCTTGTCAGAACTATGCTAGATCGAAGGATTTGACGTGTCCGTCATGCGCGCCTGACGACGACACATTCGCACAGGCCTCTTGATGCCTCCCGCCCTAACCAATCCTGGGCCACGAAATTTCTGATTGGTCACGGCTGCCATGTTTCCCATGGAGCCGTCGTGGGCAAAGTTTGAACAGAGTTACAAACAGTGCGCAATGTGCGACAGTTTACTTTTAAGGATATCGCTGCGATCTTAATTAAAACAAAAGGGTTTGATAGTGTTTGACACATTTAAGGGCAAAACCGTTTCATGCATTTTATGCATCTTATGCTTTCAAGAGAGAAAAGTTTTTGGTTGTTACGAGTTGTCTTGTTAGGAGTTTTAGAAAACAATGCGGACGCGTGATCAACAAAATTGTCTGGGCTTTTTCCTTGTGAAGAGGATTTGCCAAGATGGGTATTAATTTAATTACTGTTCGGCTTCGTCAGAGTTTACTCGGATCTACTTGTTTTATTGACGTCATTGCGATTGTCATTAATTTGTCTTACAAGTTCGCGCGAACGTGGAATCGACCATCGGTCTTTTCATCTGCTCTGCTAAATTCTTCGATGGCAATTGCTTTCGGACTCTTCATGGCTGCGCATGAGGTGCGAATTCGACGAGGTTCTTTCGAATTCGTGACAATTCTTCTTGGTTCATTAGGTCGATCCGATGTTTACGGGCTGAAACGACATACCTCGTCATCGCGACCGTAATATTTCGACCTCATACGTTTGGGAGTCTCGCGCAATTGAAAGGTCACCAAGTATTTTTGGCTAAAAACGTCCGCGAGCTCTAACGACCACGGGAAATTGCCGGCGTCGTTATCGTCATGGTTCCTTCGTCCTCATTATCGTTTTCGCTGTAACGTCCTCCGTGTATAAACAGATAAAAATTTCCACGTCAAATCGATTTTTCCCTCTTCGAGTTCTCCCTCATTTTATTCACAATTCCCGATGCATTTTATTCCGCGTAACGTCCAATATTTCGTGGAAATCATGAAAAAAATTGCATGTTCTACGGATATTTTGATATATAAACTTGATTGAGTCCATAAATAAACTTGAGAATAAAAATAAACGTACACTTCGGTAGTCAATTATGTAAAAATAGAGGAAGGACGCTCGCCATATCCTATTTTTAATAATGATTTATCGGCTATTCGAGCTCATCGAACAATCGGACAAAGAATCGAATCCCATTCTGCACAAACGACGACGGTTAAGATGACAGGAATTCTGATAACGCGTCAAACAGTTTCTGACCATGGCTGAAGTTTTTTTTTCACGAGTGACAATAATCATTTTGCTATTGGATTATCATACGATTCGGAAAAGCAACATTTTTCTTTGCTCGAGCAATCGTGAGGATGAACATTGACCTTCTGTCGTTTGGAGCTTAAATTATCTCGAAATTTTCGTTGCATAATCCATTCGATGATCCGAACTCACTTTCCTGAAGAATCAATTTTCCGGAGGCCACCGAATGTCGCGAACGGAATGAATTTTGTAGATTCGGCGATGCCATTGTAAGTGAAATCTTTATTACAGCCAGCCAACTTAATGAAACAGTCAAATTTTCGTTGGAATTAACAAACCATTTGATTTGACGAGCACAGATTTTGTTGCTTCAGCAAAAGTTTTTCAGCGTGTAATTCGGTTCTTTTCGTTCATGCCTTTTTGGGGCGAATAAAAAAGTCATTGACCCAATTACGAGAATCGGTTGCACGTGATAAAACGGAATTGGAATTGGAATATTTTTTTTTTCCTTTTGCCAATTCGTGCCTCGTTATTTTTTGGACAAAGTTCATTTATTTTTGGGCTTTCAAGGGTTGCTCGTTTTATGCACATGTCCCATGCACGTGACGCTCAAGCTTTTCAACCCTACAAACACCCTCGCAACCCTTTCGGTACCACCGACAGTTTGTAAAGGCTGAAAGTGTCAACTTTCGATTGTTCGCGACGAAAGACTCTGACGCGAGAGAAAAAGATGATTGATCGATTGATTGATAATGGAAACATTCGTAATCAGAATAAACGACAAGGACATTATCCGAATTCTGATTAATTAGAATCCATTTTTCCGTCACAATGGATGAGCGAATTACGAATTCAGTTTCCCCCCAGTCCTCGCTGCAAATCGTCTTTTTTCTGTATGATAAAATCTCAATTTTCTTCTGATTATGAATCTAAAAAGACTCGAAGAACTACACATCGGATTTTATCAAGAATCATTTGCCACGATTGCATCAAATTTTTGTCAATCAACGAGTATTCATTATCACAAAATTCTTGCACAAACAAACGACCGAAACGTCGAAAGAAATTGGGAATGAAAAGACAAGCCTCTGATAAATTAAAATACAAAGGGAAGTCATTATCGTTTATTGACCGAATGGTCGCTGTGTTTTTTTTATCAATTTGAGCGAAGCCTCTCGACGCCGAGTATTAAAATATATCACAAATATTCAATCCCTAATTCAAAAATCCACGACGCAATCACTCAACTGCTGCCTGAAAATTATTCATCCATAAAAAAAAAACAATCATTTGCAATTTTTTCCACTCCATGTGCGCGGTGACGAGAAAGGATGTTTTTTATCATCTTTCCATGCTCGTACGCAGGGTGTCCCCAAAGTGACGAGAGTAGAATTTAAAACGTAAGTAGGTCGTGACGTTGCGGCGGGCGGACAAAATGCTCAGTGATTTGTTTTTTCGATGAGAAATATTCGGCCTGAATAACCGAATTTTCAGAGTGCAAAATTAGTTGGTTCAACAATTAATTAATTTAATTAATTAATTTCAGCCAGCAAAGTGATGTTCGTTGGAACGAGGATCATCGACGCAGCTTTCGCAGATTGAAGATAAAAATGCGGAAAAACTTTTTGTAATGAAATTTCTCGATCCGGGGTTGAACACGAATTTTGAAAGAGTCTGTATCGACGGTCGTATTTCCTTCGTAATTTTCACTCTGTAGAGAGGTATAAGACTCGGTTATGCGCCTCGTTTAGGCAGAAACGACGAGGTTCATGTTATATAGCACGACATAAACCTGTCGGACGATGGATATAGCGATAGTGTACAAAGGGCTTGAAGGAAATTTAGCCCACCTGGTAAATGTAGATTTTCCATAAGGTCTGAAAATTGTTTTAATATACACTACCGTCCATAAGTTTGGAAACACTCACCTCGATCTCGAGCCACACAACAAGTTCCATCCTTCTCTTAAAAATCATGATATCTCAATTTTCCAAGCTGCGTTTTAAAAACAACATATTAACCTTCATTCACTTTTTTCCGAAAAAATTTTACGATTTTTTTTGAGCCTGGTACGCACTTTGAAAGATGGTCGTTTTTTAGCTTATTTGGGGGGTCGAAATTTTAGCGCTATGATTTTCGATCATTTTATTGTTTGACGAGGCTGACCCGGGCGATTACAATTTGAGTTTTTACCGGTCACGTTGCGTCTCTCAATTGTCGTGTGTACTCCTTCCACCGAAATTTTTAATTCTCGCGCAATTATCGATACAAATAGCCTGTTTATGCAGAGCAAGTACGATAGATAAGCGTTGCGCTGTAATTGCTCTGTACAAACAGGGTATCTTTCGTACCAGAAAATTGCGCGAGAATTAAAAATTTCGGTCAAAGAAGTGTACGCGACAGTTGCTCGGGTCAGCTTCGTAAAACAACAACAAGATCGAAAATCAGATCACGTAAAAATATCAGGTAAGAGACCTAATTCTTGAAAACAGAAAAAAATTTCGTCGCCTTTTGAAAATATCCACAATGACTGTGGATGATTTTACGAAAACTCAACAGTTCCGGAATTGGGCTAAATTTTATAAATATGGTGTCGCTTTTGCAAAAAGTTCAATAGTTGTGCGAAAAAAATCGTATCAAACTTTTCAACAAAGTAAAATAAAGCTTTCACTCTCTGCCTCAAGTTTTCGCTAAAAAAAAAGTGGAAAAAAAATTCTACGAGTCATGAACTAAAATTCCGATCCCCAAAAAAAAGCCAAAAAACGCGACCATCTTTCAAAACGCAGCTTGGAAAATTGAGATATCATCATTTTTAAGAGAAGGATGGAACTTTTTGTGTGTGGCTCGACATCGAGCCGAGTGTTTCCAAACTTATGGACGGTAGTGTAAAAGCAAATCTGTTTAATTAATAGCCAAACACCATGATTCCCTTCCCGTGAAATTTTTCTGCAATATCAAATCCATTTTCTTGACCAAAAACCATTTTCTAGATTATTTCTCCGAGATTTTTTTGTCCAGATAGAGGCATTTTGGTTTCTAATGTGTAGTTGTCTAAAAAAAAATGTTTTCAAAGGTATCGTCAAATTTGGGAGAATTATTTTTGGCTAATCTAGACGTGAAAGGGTTTTTGCATAATTCTTTAATTGTATTTGCTCAAGAAAATGACGTAGACTCATTAACCTGCAGATTTCGTCGTCGGTACATCCGAAGTGCTTGTATTTCGAAGGGAAAGGCGAACAAAGAGAGCGAGAGAGAGAGAGAGAAGGGAGGGAGTGCGGAGAGAACCGGGTGGGTGATGCTCTCGGTCAAATCGCCCGCACTCTAGGCCATTCGCCTCATCTCTCCTGCTGCCACACTGCTGCGAATATGCTGCAGCGTGCATGCAGCATCCGCTACTGCAGCAAACACACTATCGCGCGCGCACCTCTATCTCTCTTTCTATTCCTTGGTTATTATTTAACGAATTTCCACTCGATATTCCAAATCCATATGCATTTTTTCTCCGCCGATAATTGCAACAGGATTTTATTCCAATTTCCATCAAGAGCAAATCTGATTTAATTTTCTAATTAAATTATTATGCGCGTCGGGCAGTGTTGACGAAATATTTTATTCTCGTCCAACTGACAATTATCTTCATGACTTTTTTGTTCCCTGTGCACGATCATTTTTCTGCCACTATGTCGAGAATTTTTACTTAATCTCTTCTTTTGCTGCTCTTTGGAATAATGAGAAAATATTCCGGATGAGAAATTTCTGTCTCAAATTTATTTCCTTCTCGATTCAACAATTGTCTCGGCCCTTAAAGACCGGAAGGATCAGTAGAAAAGAGAACGGGAAAAAAAAAAGACACATTTTGCACCGCATTTTTATATTCCTTTCATTTGAAACGTTGCAGCATCCGCAGAAACATCGAGGGGAAGATTTCGCATACGCGAGCTTTTATGCAAGGCCCATTTTTTGTTCAAGCCCCAATGAACATGAATAGAAACAAACGAATGACAGGATTTCCAGCATTTCGGGAATAGGTCGCGGTCTTTTTGCGATCGCGTATAGCAAAGCGAGAATCGTCGTCAGACTTTAATCGGCGAGGTCGTGCAGCTCGCTAAATAAAAGTTGCAACGTACTGTCAAAAATACTGCAGTATGAAGGATAAAAGAAAGAAAATGAGAGACCGAAATTAAAAATGTGCAAAAAATCGAGAGGGACCGAAAAACAAAACAAGCAACGGAGAATGAGAAGCAGAAATAGCTCGAGAAAGACAAGAACGGACCAATTTAGAAAAATAAAAAAAAGAACCAGCAAAAGCGAGAAACAAGGAACGAAGAAATGAGCAGAAATTGCAACAGCAATTTGCGAGTAAAGTACGAACAAGAAAACAAGAAAACTGAAACGTGAAACAAGAATTCGTGGAAAAAAAATCATGAGAAATGAAGAAGAACGAGAAAAAAATTAAAAGTGAGCTCGAACAAAAAGAATAGAAAAGAGACCAGCACGAGAGGAGAGCAAAAAATGAAGAAATTAGTTACGGAAACGAGAGGATCGAGGGAGAAGAAAAAAATATTCGAAACCGTTTTGTATTGGTGAATAATTTCGGGCTGTGTCTATACGACAGAAAAAAAGCAAGAGTGAAGGAATAGCGACAGAAGCATAAAGAAGAGAGATTCTTGAATGCTTGGAAATTGGTCTGAGCCTCATCGCCCGAGCCACCAGTTTACACTGAACTGTTCTGCTCGCTATTACTACTCTACTCTCGGTGTGTCTGGCCTCGACGCCTCGTTACTCAAATGCACCGATTACACGAGACATTACACATCGCTATTATATGCCCTTCCAATGATACAGCCGCGAGCATCCGTCATACCTCTCGATAGAGCTCGCACAAACAGAAAAAAAAAATACATCCCCTGAAAAGCGTTGAAACACGACGATTTTGTCATTTTCCAACGGCATAAATCGCCTCACCGCTTTTTACTACTTTGACGCGATTTCACTGATCTGTGAATCAAGCATTTTGCTCAATTACCCCGAACTCTGCTACTATTTCGTTTCCTCTGTTTACATTTTTAAAAAAATCCTGAAAAATGAACGTCAAGAGAATTTCTCACTATTTTGTAATTCAAATTTCTTTGAAATTCCATAAACTTTTCTGCCGAGTCTCTCACGCAGGGCAAAATATGTTGCTCACTAAAAAACGATAAATTTTTGAACAACAAAACGATTTAAAAAATGTCCACAGACCGTAGAACTTACAGTTACAAAATTTCCATCTCGTTGTGCCAATTTTTCATGACAAATTTGTCGATTCATTTTGGGGGGTTGAAACAACAGCCATAATTGTATTGATTAATAAATTATCATGAATTATCATAATAAAGTCAATTGTCGTTTCAGTCTCCCAAAAAAAATCTCGAACAATTGGATGTTTCGATTGAACCTGCATAAGAGGAAACATGAACTCAATCGTTTTTAATTTTCTTGGCAAAAGTTCTTGGATGAAAAAGGTTGTGGTGAAATGAAAATTGAGAGAAAGTTGGAAAATCCGTACCTTGGCTGCTGGTGTGGCATCCGGGGCTGATGATAGTTGTTGCTCCAATCACGAGATTAAAACGAGAAGATTCGGCGGTGGGCGATGAATCGAAGACAGTGATTTTGATCAATTCTTTCGGTTGATTTTCATTTCTCCAGTTTCGTTATTTCCAAAATCTGTCGATGCGGCACGTATTAAAGTTTTGTTTCAACGATAAAACTTTATCGGGCAATCTCGTTACTGAGAAAATCACACGAGCAGAATCGTAGAGTTTGGTGATTTAAAAAATATCGTTCACAAAGTCGGTTCAATAATTATTCGAGAGACAGACGCAGAGAAGATCGTGCCCGCACGTTTTTCAAGTGTCAAAAATCTTGCGCGTATGCATGACACAAACAATATGGACTAATTTATCGATTGATTCGATCAATATTGTTGTCAGTCCACGCGTTTGGAAGTGTCCGTCAAAAAAGGCGCATTATTCGAGCATTTAAATTGATATTTTTTCGTTATTTTCGTGGCAGCTTCCGAGAGTTAATAGTCACCGAGTTGGTTGAGTACACCGCAAGCTCTCCCACGACCCAGAACCTTCCTCTCTCTTTCTCTCTCTCTCTCTTTATCTCGTTATAATCGCCCTGCGTAGGCCCTTTCTCCGTTGGATTACGCAGTGGCTGGAGAGGAATCGTCCCGGAAGCTGGTATTACGCTGACCACGATCACGATCTACACATACGCGATTCTCCTATCTATACCTTTATACAGACACACATTTACGCATTCTATATGTATACGCGCGTGTGTGCGTGTATCAAGATATACATATATGTGGACGTACAGACGGTACTTAAACTCTATATGCGAACGTAACGTCGTTAATAAACGTCGAACGAGCCTTGTACGCGCAAGTGGGACATTTAACGACCATAATTTGCACCGATATCCTGACGATATTACAACTTTTCCACACGTACTAGAAACTCGATTAAAATCAAACCAGCGCAATCAAGCCTTTTTTTTTCTTGTTTTGTTTTTTAAATTTTCGTCTACCTAGAAACAAGTGTCTCCTCGCGCGTCGACGTCGATGCGGCTCGTGTTTCAATGGATTATTGCTCTTTGTTTTTCGGAACAATGTTTGGCACGTTTGAACTGTTCCAAACGGCGGTAAACTGGTTGAAGGGGAAAGCACCAAGAGCTGCAGTGAGATGGAAATGAAGAAAATTCCGTTTTGCGTATCTCACGGTTATTTTAGAAGCAGGAAGGAAAAAGACCGAACGACTCGAAGGCGATACGTGGTTCGAAAAGGATTTACGATTCCGATTTTTTCGATTTTTTACGCTAGTTTGTTGTTTTTTTTTTTTTTTGGTTCTTTTACGAAAACGAACGAACGAACAATCTCGTGCGATGTAGGCCGGCTAACCGTTCAGGCCGCACTGAGGTCGGCCGAGCCGCGACGAGTAAGGGTGAACCAGCAGCCAGCACCACCAGCAAAGCTTGCTTCGCCGTGCTCCGTGCGGCTCAATCTCCCCCCCCTCCTCTTTCTCTCCTTTTCTCTCACCCTCCCGTATCTTTGCCGTTCGCCTTCTCTTTCTCTCTTTCTCTCTTTTTCACGCTATCGCCACCCTCCAGTTCTCTCGCTCTCACTCTTTTGCCCCTTGCCCCATTCTCCATCGTTCTCTGCCTTATACACCCCTTCGTTATCCCATCTTTCATGATTTTATCCCACTCCTCCGTAACGTCATCTTCCATCGTTCTTACTCTCATTCTTTCTTCCATTATTTTTCCTCCTCTCACTCTCTCTCTCTATCCTTTTCCCTTTTTTCCTCTCCTTCGCCATCCTCCGACTCCCTTATGCATAATTCTGTCTCGCTCCCTCCTTTCACCTTTTTCCATCGTTCCTTCACCCTCTCTCTCTCTCCCCGTCTCACTCGGTTTTTTCATCTGCCATACACAGCTCCCCGACTGCTCCGCGTCGCATCGCCTCTCTCGCTTGTTTGTTACGTGATCTTTCCATCGTTTTTCCTCTTTCTCGCTCCTTCGTTATCTCATCTTTCATCATTCTCTCGTTACGGGATCTTCCAAAGCAGCGTGCCTACTGCCTCTCTCTCGCTCCCTCGACGCGATCTTTCCTTCACCTTCAGGTAGTTGGCGATCATCCCCATCGCTTCTTCGTCCACCCCTTCCTTTTTTCCTCGTGCATTCATCTCTCTTCTTTTTTCTTCTCCCTTCTCATTATTGCTCTCTCGCTCTCTTCTCTGCCTGCTTGCTTTTCCTTTTGGTTTGACGAGACATTTTCTTTTTTTCTCCATCATCTTGCGGCGAGTCGTCTCTCGCTATCTGCTTTCGCAAAAGCTCTCGCTCTCCTTTCTCTTGAGAGTTCAAGTTTGCTTCCTTCTCGGACCCTTGCCTCACACCCCGATCTTTCAATCTCTCTCGCCCCGTCCTCTCTCTCACTCTCTCTCTCTCTCTTTGCGACCATTCCCCCTTCTCTTTATATCCCCACGCCCAACCGCGCTCTCACTCTGTTTTCCTAATTTTCTTTCTCTTTCTCTGCTTATGTTGGCCAATGGCTCGCCAGCATCTTTTTATTTCGTTGGCTGCCTCAAATCCCCTGCATCTCACTCGTATTATTTTTCATTTCACCGTCTTTTCTTCACTCCCCCCCCTGCTTCTCCCTGCTCGACTCGTCCCTCTCTTTCCCTTCAATCGACAGAAAGCAACGACGCGGGCGGAGGTCTCGCACTTTTCCAAGCTATATAACACGCAGAAAACTCCCACCTCGTAACAACCCTTCCAATCTCCGTTGCATTTCTAATCCCTTTTTCACTTTGTTCGCTGCTGTTCTCTCTTTCCCTCTTTCCGATGCCACGTGCAACTTGGATTATTTGCTTTTTTTCACTTTTACTTCTTTGTTTTTCCCACCCTCTTCTCATTTTCTTTCACGTCAATGCTTTCCTATTCTTACGATTATATATCATCGTGCGTTGATTTGAACCACTTCCTCAGAATTTTTACACGGAGAGAATATTATATAAAAAATTACCATACCATGTCGTCCCTCTGAGGAATTTTAGCAAAATGGCATACCAAATCCCTGGACAAATGACTTGGTACCAGGGAATTATAACAACATAGTAGATTTTGATGTAATATTCTCTCCGTGTATGCATTTGTTTGTTTCCCGAGGCGCTTGAAATATTTCGTTCAACCTGTGAAACTTGGTCATCATCATTACGATCGCGTGTTATCACCATCAGCAATTTTGCTTTCACGCCGCGCAGCATTGATGGAGGAGTGTCAACTCGAGGGTAGAAATGTGAAAGAAAATTACAATTATTACTTGCGTTCATGGGGACACTGAATTTCCTCAATTCGAACGAATCCCCCTTGTCTGAGAACGCTACATCAATGCTTTTCCCAAAATTGCTGTGTAATTAACAAATTTCAGTTGAACCCGAAGCTTATTCTTGAAATTTGAATTGTTTGAATTGTAAATTGTCTAAAACTTTTTTTTAAGAGAACTTGATTTCTTTTTCCTTTTTCCAACAACATGCTCATTTTTATTCGGGTATACAAGACCCAGCGCAGCATCCCAGCAATATCAAGTCCCACGGGATCGCAAATACATTTTCATATGATCCCGTGTTCAAGGAAAGACGAATGGATGTAGAGGGTTGACAAGTTTCTCTCGACGACGTTATTAAAATTACGGAAATTCCTGCACGAGCCATCGTTTTCCATGAACGTAGAATTGTCCTGACGAGACAGCGGTGCGAGCTTTACCTTCGATCTACAGAAAATACATGCATATGCCCGATACCGAGTGTCCCAAATTTCATGAATTCACGTTTCTACAGCCGTTTTACATGCGAACGAATAATTTCAGAATTCCTAATGTCAACTTTTTGTGAGATTTTTTCTGTGCCTTTTGAAACGATTCCGTAACGATCGAGATTCTCCCAAAACTTTCGTCACACTCGACTAATTTTTCTATCTAGCAATTTTTTTAATTTTCCAAGATTTTCAAGAATTATCTATTTGTAAAAATTTTAATTTTTAATTCAACGATTCTGGATCGAACGAATAAAAATGTCGATCAACGAGTCGTCACTGTGGAGCCTTTGAAAAAGAATCTACACAACCGGTTCTTGATTACTTTTCAACTTCGAAATCGACGTCTTTTCGTAGGCTAAGATACACGAGTGTTGACGCTGAGCAGTTTCCCTAGTAGTGTGTGGAGATATATGTCAGGCCACTAACCAAAGTCCTCGAAACGTAGTCGATCATCTGGTGCTATCCCAACGATCCAAGTTTCTGAGTAGAGTTTGTAAAACTACGGATCTATGTGTCTATGCGAGTCTCGCGTTTCCTTCCCCTTCGTAACCGAGCAATGTCATCTTAGTTCCAGCGAGCAGAGCATACACAGTGTCCGAAAAATCACATTCCGGAATGGTTCGGGGTTAAAGTTGCGATATTTAAAAAAAAAACTACCGTACACGTAGACACATAATGTCGAGAATTACTATGGCACCATAGTTGCCTGTTCCCATATTGCAGTTTTGTAGGATTTTAGCAAAGACATGGTGATTTTTCATTCATATTCGAAAATAGCGAAAACTTTGACATTTTTCGCCCAATTTCAGATGAAAAATGACTATGAATTTGCCCGAATCTCTCAGAGCAACGAGCACAGTAAAATTTTTGGTAAATATTTAGAACCAAACGACTTCATGGGGGAAAAAAATGTCCCATCGTTTTTGGGAAAAGCCGCATTTCTAAATATTTACCGAAACATAAGAAATTAATTAAGATCTCGAGGACGACAGATCCGGAACAGAAATAAATAAAAATCTCTGTCTTTTTTTCAGAAAAACGAGAAAATAAGGAGACACCCATTACACGATTGTCTTTATACAATGGGACGAACTATTCGAAAACCGAAAGGAGCCCAATATACGCTGAGAGAGTTGGTCGTACGAGTTACGGAAACTTGGAACGTCTCTCGACTATATGAGTCTTCCGGCCACCTACTGGGAACTGAGGAAAGACCAGGTGAAACGTTATTAATTCATTGATCGAGCATGACAACATTGCCTCGATAAGAAAGCAACAAAATAATCAATGAGAAAATTACGTTATAATTCACTGACGCACGCACGCACGCGTGGCCTTAACTCTCCGCGGATCAAACGATTTTTTATGGCGCGGAAAAAAAAATGAATTATTTTTTTTGGATTACTCTCCATTCGATCTACTTCAAGATTTGACAGTTCTTGTGGGCCTTGCATTTGTTCTTTTTTTTTCACACAAAACGTAAAAAACAAGATTTTGGAAAAAAAATTGTCGCTTGGGTCAAAAAAGCTAAATGCCAGATTTTGGACGTTCTTGGAGCTTATTTGAAAGTCTCCTGTGTTCCAAAATGTGCTCAATCAATTTCTTATCGGAATGACACTGATCCAGGAATCTTACGAGATTCGATCATATTTTGGAATCGTGCCATGATCCGGACT
This sequence comes from Diadegma fenestrale, assembly GCA_037043255.1. Classification (NCBI taxonomy): domain Eukaryota; kingdom Metazoa; phylum Arthropoda; class Insecta; order Hymenoptera; family Ichneumonidae; genus Diadegma; species Diadegma fenestrale. The sequence goes on from CM073317.1 coordinate 15,804,032, forward strand.
CTAAGAATTCGGCGATAGATCGAGAAAAAACCGCGAAGGTGCGAACGTTGATTTCGGACGTGAAAAAAATCGCCAACTCGCGTTTTTTTTAATGATTAAACATCGTAATTTTGATGCAATCCAAATGATTTTCTTAACTTGTTCGTAAAGCAAAGAACAATTGTTGGAACAAATGATATACGAAAATAACAAATAGAAATGATGGTTGCGAGTGACTGACGTCTATGAATGAAGAGTTGACCCAGTGATTGAGTCAGATGATGATGCGGTCGGTCTCGGTGGCGGTACAATGACCAACTTATCTACTTGACGTGACGAATTTAGCGAGACCCCTTACTACCGCGTCATATTTATATATTATTCGTGACAAACGATCGTAACCATGTTTTCCTTCCGTTCCTCGTTTTCATTATTCATTATTTTCCGTTTTCTTCCGCCTTTGTCTTATTTCCGCAAGTTAATGCCAAAAAGACGAACGTGTGTAGAATTTTCTGTCGTCTTCCGTGAAGGGATGAACAATATTTTTGTTGGGCAGCGTTTTAGAAACTTGAATCATGAATTTGTATAAAAAAATCGAGGCCAAACGAACATTCGGCTTCGTAGTTGCAATTTGGTATAAAAAAATGCTTCACGAATTGTGAAAAACAAGCACGTGAAATTTCACTTTCGTTTCGTTTCGATTACACGAAAAAAGGGGGGAAAAAAATTGTAATCGAACCTCGTCACAACGCGCGAGGGGGATTTTATGCCAAATAAAAGATCGAGATCGCGTGGTTGACTCTGTTGATCATTAGAAATATGGATCGTGGATATTTTATGACTCGGAACACTATGCAAATATGATGGGGTTTAGTTTTCGATCGTCCTGTAAATAGTGCACGATTTTAGTCATATTTTTCGATATCTCCGCAATGATTTTAAATAGAGCCTGCGATCTTTCGATAATTTGTAAACGAACCGTATCGGACAGTACTATAAACATTAAATCTTGAAATTGGCCTACATACGGTTGGTTGCCTATACAGGAAGGACGATCAACTACCTAGGACTTATCCTCGTGTTGGCCTTGGTTGCTCGCCAACTTCTCGCCTCTGGGATCAATGAAAATGATAGCCAGCTGCGACGTAGTCCACCCATCGATATACATATTATCACAAAACTCAGGTAACCCACAAAACATAAGCCATCGGATTTATCCTGAGATAAATACGAGAGTCTCGCTACGTTCCAGTCTACAGGTCGTTCCAGAAATCGTCCTCGCGACCAACGCAACATAATTGGATCGTGCAATTGCGCAGTCGAAATTCTTCAGAAAAAAAAGGAAAGTTATTCGTTCGTCATGAAAAATGTTGAAAAAAAAAAAGAATTATTCTCAAAAGTTCAAAATTCTTGATTTTTTTTCTGCCCAACGATACGTCGTTGGTTAATTGTTGAGAAAAAAGAACGAGCGAGTCTTTGCCGCTGATAAGAAACCGTGGCGCGTGGTAAACGGAGTGCCAGAGGCCAAGCACGATTCCGAACCATTTTGACTAATTTTTATACGAACATCTCGTCAATTATGCATCGGATACTTACTTTGTAAATTTCGACTGAAACTTTTGGGACACCCGATACATTGGCCTGGGGAATAATTCATTATTGAAGCGTATTTCATGATTTTTGTTCCAGATTCGAGACACAAGAGCATTCTGGACGACAAATTCTACGATTTTCTTGTAATTTTTAAAATGTACTGCAGGAAGGTCATGCATGGATTTGCTGCCTTTCAGCCCATACGTCATTGAGAAATTGGATCTCGTGATCAATGAGCCCAGTGAGTAGAAATCTATCTCCTTCCCAAAAAGAACGATAACTTGAATGTAATTCAATATACTTGATTAAAGAGAATTGACGTTTTTCTTTCGCGGACGAAAATGATCAGAATTCATACTTTCTCGTGGTACCGTCCAAGATATTGTCATACCGCGTCAAAAACTTTGATCTAAACATAAATAAACAGGACGATAGGAATGTCACCGTAGAAAATTGGCGACAAAAAACATTTTAAATGGCAATGAGTCTTACTCGTATTTTTCAACTTGATTGTTTTTGGATTTCGGAAATTGTCAGTATCAGCGTGTTCGATATCGCACCACAAATTGTAGAAATTTATCGGAACAAAATAACTGCTGCGCCGTTGATTGAGAGAAAAAAATTGAATTTGAAGGAAAACTTCTTGACGAATGAGTTCGCTCGTTGACGGACTGAATTTTTCTCTTAATTTCATGTCTGCAAATCCAAAAAAAATTTAATATAAATATTTTATGGATTATTACTAAAAATATCGACATATAAATGAAATGACAGGGTCATAGGACAACGTGGAATTTTTGTTAATCGTATTGCAATCTTTTTTTTTATCTTCTCTGCGATGAAACTCTGCATATTGGTGGCGACCAATTAATTCTGCAAAATCATTCAATTTCTGGGTATGGAATTTAACATTCAATTCCAATTCCAGGAATTATTATTGTTTCGATCGATTGCAGTCTCTTGTGAATTCCAAATTAATCGAGGACAAGTTCGTGCATGTTTATCTCGGACGAAGTGGTCGAGATTTGCTCGACAATTCCGGCAGGTGCTGCTATCTAGTTTCGACACTCTAAAGCCTGATCGACTATGCACGTTGAACCCAATTTCTATAAGAAAAATTCACACTTTGCGATACATGTTTCCGGACTTTTTGAAAATGAACTCTAAGGTTGAGTGTCAAACCCCCACCGAGCTGCCTTGAGTCCAAAAGACACAGCATCGAATTCCGCCAACACAAAAAAAAATCCATGGCCCATGCTAAACAATGACAAAAATAGGCGGAAATTTTTGCCTCGCTCGCAAATCGTTCCGACGTTTCCTCGCCACCCTGAGAGGACCTGAATGAGAATTGGTTCAACGCTTGTACTCAGGATTTCATATGAATTATGAAAACAAAAGCTGGGTTGTCGAAACGGAACCATATTCGTGCACTTTCGGTATTATTTCATGAAGGATTCGTATTCGTTGGTTACAAATCGAAAGTCTCTGGAAGCGAAAATTCAACAGGAACGCTAATTTTCCTGGGGTATCTTTAATATTATTCATAATAATTAATACATAGTGTCTGGATTCTTTATACACAGGAGCAATTGTTTTTACGTACCAATAATGTATTATTTGCATAAAAACAATTTTTTCAACGTCTTAAAATAATTTCATCTATAATAGTTGTCATATGTCTCTTGTAGTTGCTTAATCTTTGGTTCAAAGCGTATCGATTGGTATCAAAACGCATCTTTGATGTTCTGGAATTGCCGGATTGCCAGATCAACGGGCAAAGCAAAATTACAGGTCGTCAGGCGATCCAGTGTGTAAAAGGCATCTTGAAATCCTGTGGAAGAAACAAACATGGGAAAATTGTAAATACATTAGAACGGTAAAAAAGGATGATTTGATAATCGGCTTTCCAAATCTTCATTTTTGATTTTGACCCATATTTTTATAGTAAAAAGACAGCACAACCACTTTTTGGCAAAAAAACAACTTGTCCGTGAAACGTAAAGAAATCAGACTCTTGTACTTGAAGCGTTTGCAACACCTTTTGCTAAAAATATGACAAAACTAGTAAATTAATAATCACCTGTTTTGACAACGTAACTCCAAGATGCGTAATAGTTCTCCAAAATATATTGAGATTGCAGAATGATCTTGAGCCAAGCAACCAGCTTCTTCGCACTGGAAAGACAGTTATTTCGAGTTTAATGATCGTCAATCAGTACGGTCAAATATGTGTAGTCTCTTCCCAAGACCGCACCGAGTCTCTCGACAGAAAACACCCATCAAGTTCAGGTTCAAGTAACACCCATGCCCAAAATTCATCCGTTGCCTCGTTCAAAATGACGCAACGGAATGTCCAGCTACTTCTGCGTTTTGTCTTCAGGAAAATATATTCTGGCTTATAGAACAGTGTTCATACTCACTTGAGAGCAGCACAGACGAATGCCTTGAACTGGGAATCGTAACTCCTTTTGTATAATGTATGTGAAGCGATTATATTGCCAATAGTGATTAGCAGCATCTGAAAACATAAATAACAATCCTTAATGAGTTATTTTCGACGTACGTAAAACGTACTTTTTATTTTTCAATTTTTAATTTTTAAACACGAAAAAAATACTTTTTTCTATTGAATTATTTCCAATTTTCCTCTTCCCCCTTTTACTTGAATCCGCAGCAATGCTCCTTTCTCAATTTTTGTCTTTTTTCTCTGTTTGTTCATCTTAGCACGCAAGGAAATTACCTTCTTGGTTGATTTACTGTGATCGGTGACGAGTTGCAAATTGAAGCTTTGCGACAACTTTTGTGCAGGGCTGGAATTGAATCGATGTCCGTTCTTGATTTCGTAGTATCTAGTGACAAGTTCCCAGATATGTATTGAAGATGACGATGAGGAATTATTGTGTGGAAAGCAACCGACGAATGGTATGATGCTCGTAGTTTTGACGTCAGGTACTACTCCGTGCTGCAGCAAGTCTCGGATGCAAACAGCCAAATGATTCCGTACGGCGGCTGTAACTGCAGAGGCTCCCGGTGGAGATCGAGAGGACTCGGAATCAAACGTATAAATGCTTCCGTTGTCATTATCGTTCTGATCGTCACGACCAGTTGCAGCGATCGTGTCTAAAACGTGTTCCACAGCAATATCCAGTCGTGTGCGTAAATCACGCCAATTATACACGGAATTGTCCTGGAAGGTTCGCCGTACTTGGCTGTTGCCGCAACCGAGCTGCGACATGACGAACATTTGAAGCAAAGATACCACTTTTCTCACAGTGTTCAAAGTCTTTGTACGATTTTCTCCTTCTACGTCACCGATTTCAGCTTTTCCGGAGGTGTTTGCTGCGGTTCGTAAACTAGTTGCGTGGACAGGACACGCGCAACTACAAGCGAGTGCTTCCGGACTGACTTCGCCTTGTAGATAATCAATGAATCTCTCCAGATCAACAATCTGCGTCTTCAATTGAGTCACGAGTTGCTCTTTCATTTTCAATGGACTAACGATCTGAAACGATGAAATAAAGTATTTTCCTCGAATCGTTCTACGAATGACGTTGAAATTCGGTTTTTTCTTCACCAGAGTTCATAATTATCATTCAATATTTGTCCCGGACAATAAAACGATCGTCTCTTGAGTCCCAAAAACTCAATCGAGACGAAAAATAGCCACAACAAAATTTAACCTGATTTATGGCGTGATCGACCTGCCATCGGAGGTCATCTTCGGGTAACTTGCACATATCCTCGACGTTGAAATTCAACTTTTCCTTCAAGTGATCTGGAATGAGGATGTAACTTTGTCAATACTTGCACGGAGAGAATATTTCATTAAAAATTATTATGTTATTATAGTTGCTTGGTGACATGTCGTCCCCCTAAGAAATTTTAGCAAAAAGATTGTAAATTTTCATCCGAAAAAGGACGAAAAATGTCATAATTTCTGCAATTTCGATAGAAAAAGAATGAAAATTTACTTTGTTTTTGATAAAATTTCTCAGAGGGACGACTTGGTACCAGAGAACAATAATAAAATAGTAAATTTTCATGTAATATTCTCTCCGTATGGTTTGGAGATCGTTTGGCCATGAACCAACTGGCATTTCAATTGCGGAGCAGTGCACAGTTTTTTGATAGTTTTAGCCAACTGACGTAAAAAAAGGGGGAAAGAGACACTTTGCGTCGAGTCGCTACCGTGTCTCTTGAGATTACTTACTAATGACAATATTCTGTCGCTGCAATAAGACGCTTTGTGGCAGATCCTGACCGCCAGTTTCGTAAGCATAGGCTTCTAATTCTTGCAGCTGATGTTTCAATTGACTTATCAATTCCCTTTGTTTTGAGCGTTGGAAAGCCATTTTCGATTCAACTTCAACATCGCTCGGAAAGCCATCGGTCTGAAGATACAGAAAGATTAAAACTTATTATTTAAATGAAGAATGTAATTACGAGGTTGGAACGATCGATTTTTGAACAAATCATTTTCGAAAATTGAACAAATCATCAATGAAAAGGAATATTTTTCGTTGAATTACAACGTTGCGAACTGCAGCGTCATCTTGTGCCAAAATGATGAAAAATCCTATAATTGTTACTATCATCGCCAAGATCAGTGTATGCATTTCAAAGGACACCAAAGACACCAAAACGTTAGCAGAAAATTCTAAAACATTATAACACGAGCTCGCAATTCGGCTAAATAATTATTTATCTTGTTATTATTATAATTTTCGGTAGTTCCTTTGCATGAAACTTGGATTGAATTTGATATTACGTACGTAAGGAAAATCGACTCACAGTTTGTTGCGGAGACGCCGAGAGGGCTGGAGTGACCGATGTACTTGTATGAGGCATGTTACCCGAAACATCGGGAATACCTCTGAATGCGAACCTTTCGAGTTCCTTGAGCAAGCTCTCCTTCTTATCTGCCGGAGCGTCAACAATTTGGCGGAGTCGAAACTGAACCTAAAATAGTAGGTATTGAATCGACAGTCGTTAAAATGCATGGAAATCTGAAGAGTGTTTCTAGGCCAGGGAATAGAGTCGAAAAATAGGTGTTTCAATGACATTTCTGCAGAAAAGATAAGATTTGGATATTCTTGTAAAGCTGATGTCCCCGCGACAAGGGTCAATTGACCCTAGAATATCCGGATCGGATCGGTTCTACAAAAGTTTGACACGAAAATCCCCCATTCCTAAGAGCATTCCCCTACCTGCGCAAAATGAGTTGTTAATGCGATCAGGGATGAATTAAGCATTTCCTGTTCCTCTTCCAACACCTTGACTCTGCCTACGTCATAGGACAGACTGTAAAGCCATGTAAAATGTAAGATGGTTAGATCGGGTTTCTGATTATACACATCCGGCAGGCATGCATTATCAAAACAAAACTCATCATCATTTGAAAAATGTTTCTTATGGTTCGAATAGTTGTGACAGTCAAGATTGTCAAGACTTGTGGATTTTCCCTGTCGGCCCAAGTTCACCGTTCATCAACTTCATGTAAAAATTTCATGCAAGCCATTCCATAGTTATTATCATTTTTGTACATTCAGCCGAGTACTTGAAAATTTTATCAATTTTGCATGGAACCAACGGAAAAAAGCTATCCAATGTCTGAATTTCTTACCAGTCACAACCAAAATAGCCCTATTACGTTTTAATATTTAGTTTGTTAAATTCCATTAATGTTCCAACGTTATATTTAATTTTGCACTCTGGCCTTAACACTAATATCGATTGAACGGAATGAAATAAATTTAAGCAATCTAGTAAGGTGTTTTGAAATTTTCCGCCAATTGCCAGGTACCAAAAATGGTCATAATTATAAAAAAAATTAGTAATTAAATAAATAAAAGTAATCAGTCCATTTTGAAAATACAATTGCGTCCCACGAGCCCTTCTAATCATCAACCCCATGCAAGGACCCAGCGACAACAATCAACAAAGTAAAAGCGATAAATGGTCGCCGTATTATATTTTTCTAGCCTACGCGCTTTGGGAAAAGTTGACCAGCAGCTTTCGCAATGTTCCAAACTGACGGTGTATACGAGACATGCAAAATAAAATAGTAACGAGCATTCGGAATTGAGACGGTGATAACGTATAAAGATATTTTGACGGTAAACTTGATTTAAAGGACAAAACAACATACAAAAAGCATAATTGTCCGGTAAGGTCTAACGACGTGGTCTGTAAAAGTTGTGTGTACTGAAAATCTTACGTTTCCACACTGCGTAAACATTTGTATTCGTCGATGAAGTCATTGTCGCAGTCGTTGGCTCCGACCGGAGCCCATCGTACCCCGGATGGACGGTCGCTCTCATCGGAATAATAAAGTTCATCGCCGTCTCCGACTCTGTTGTTTTCTGGATTCAAACAGTCGGCATCGATCGCCGGAGCCTCAATCTGGTAATCACGATTCGTTGTCAGGTTCATTTTTGAGAATTTGACGATTTTTACGGAATAAAAATAGTTGAATCGAGATATATAGAATTTTCTTTCACGCGAACGATAATTACCTGAGGATCCGCAATCAATTCACTCGTTTGAGACATTGTTATCTGCGGAAAGCCCAACCGATTTTTCTTTATCGTAAAAAACACTTGTGTTTTTTGACTGCGACTGTTTTTCACTGCTTGACGTTTCGCGGTTCGTCCCCGTTTGTCGTACGAGTACGAGTGTCGAATCTAACCAAAAATAATTATCGATCGTCGCACGAAAACAAACGCCTTCACTTTTCATGTGTTGTTACTCTTGACAATAATTTCAATGAATATTTCTTGTTCATGATTTTTTTTTCAACTCCCGATTCGAACTGATTTTGAAATTAAAAAAGTCTTTCGTCGAAAAGACTGTTTAACAATCATGCAATGGGCAACGAACGTCTGCTCGAGTCAGCCCTTGCAGACGATTTTCGAGCTAAATGACATGCGTAAAAAACTGGATGAATGTGACTATATATATAGATGCAGCTTCGGCTCATTCATGTTTCATTCTCACTCGAAAAAATCCGATTAAACCAATTTTAAAAAATGGCGGCTAATTTTACGCTTTTTTTTATTGAACCAAAGTTTTAATTAATCAAACAATCGTGAACTATCGACGAACGATCATTATACCGCGAATTTAAACAAAAATGGCAAAAGTCTCCCTGTATACCGTACGAAGGTACTGTACCAAGTTATCTCGACCATCATCCTGCCGTACCGACAAAAACTTGACCAGGCACGGAGATGAAGGATCAGAAATTCTCCTGGTTATTCCGCAAGGTGGCGCCACCGATTAAAAATCGCACGAGGACCATTTTCCCCGCAATATTGAAATAAATATTTGAACGATCATTTTAATTAATGACTAAAAAAATCTTGCGCGATTTGCTGATGAAGTAAATGCTAAAATTACGTAAAAATATGAAAAATTTGAACGTACAGTTAGGAAAATTATTTGTAAAAACAAAAAATACACACTTTTGACATGTTCAGTCCGTTCAGTCAACGCGATCAGTTTTTAAATTGTTGACGATTAATCAACACAATTAAATGGAATAATATATTCGGCTTAATTGAGATTGACGTTTCGGCAAAAAATGCTGGACCCCGCCGACTGAAAAATTAGGGAAGTAAATCGAAATGCTTTTTCGTGAGTTTGGTTATAAAAACTGAACGTCCGATCAAAAATTACCCATCCACGCGATCTTTCAATTTCGAATATTTTCGCTGCGACGTAAAAATGCCGTTCGGGAAGGACAAAAAACTCTTGATCCAGAAGACTTTTCTACTGGGACTGATTGGCTTGATTTCCTGTGGAATAGCCATTGGATATGGAAATTTTTATAGTCAGGTTAGTGACCGCGTTATGGCGCAATAATAGACCAATTCCTTTTTTATAAAGGGATAACAATCTTGTGCATTTTGAAAGATATCTCAGTATACACAATCGGTGGCATATCGTCAATCGCAAGAAGCACGAAAAGACTACAATCCCAACATAATGAGAAGAAATCAGCGTCTAATAGAACAAACTCAAGAAAAATCATCGTCCAATCCTAAACCTACGTAACATTAAAAATAAAGTCACCAAAAATTTCCTTGTAAAAATAACAATCGTGAACTTTACAACGTGACGAAAAAAAATTGAATAAAAAAAATATATAATTTTCGATAAAAATAATCAATGTTTTTTCACCTCGTCAAATTCATTGAGAGAAAAAAACGTTTTTGGACGTAGTGAAATATGAAATATGATTTTTTTCAAATAAAATTTGATACTTTTTTGTGAAACACAATTCAAAGTCTCGTTGGCACGTTCCTACGCGGTACGACCTGGTAATTTTAACAATGAGATTGAGATTTCGTTCATAAATTCTACGAGTCCAGAAAGGAATTGTTAGGGACATGAGAGAAGGTCATATAATGCAAAAAAAAAAAAGGGCTGGTTATGCAGCTCACGAATAGACGATAATGCCAAGATCTATATTACACATGTCCAAGTTAGAAGAGGAGATTGTGCATTACGGATACATCCAGTACATGTTGTACACGCATTTGCAGAAGTAACAGTTTTCCTTGGTAATGGGCGCGTACACGTAAAGCAGCGCTTGAGCAGCGAGCGGGAGAACAAGTTGCGAGTAGTTGCAAACTAAATGAACAATGACGGGGCACGTTCGGTACTAAAGATTTTAAACGTATATACGTTGGTATAATTCATATGTGGTACATGAGAGCATTGCAGATGTTACTCGTTGTATATTCTAACGTTACACAGCGAGAGTGCATGCATATAAAGCTGATTAAAATGTACTCAAGTTAATATCGAGCTAAAACGTTGCTTTCCTAACCATAAACCGCGCTCAAAGAGTTGTCGTAATTAAATAATTAATTGGCCTGCCCACAATCATTTATTCCTTCCGTTTATAATTTATTTGAAGCAAAATATAATTTCCTTTCAAATTTATGATTTATTTCGATAAATTTCACGTGGTCCATTTTGGCCAACATTATTTTCATACGTGTTAAATACGATTAGGGAATAAGTGTATTATAAGAAACGCAAAACTGCTTGTAAAAGGCCTTGAGTTTCACTTTCGACACATCCTGGAGAGCCCCTATATGAGCCTTCACCCACATGCTCGTCCTTCTATCGTTTTCTTTGGATGTCGGTTCGTCTCTTTATCATGAGCTAACATCTCAAAGCTCGGGCATGCAAGACCGTCCGATTCTACTTCCTGTGAAACGCGATCAACGAGTATTCTTTTTATCGTTCGCAATCAAGACTCGAGTCTTTGAGCGAAAGCAGTCACCACTTTTGATCCATTATTCTTTTCTGTATTTCGACCTTCGTACCAAAGTCCCTAAGACGTGACCAAGGTCCAGGGATTTTCCGATCCGCGACCATTGAAACGTCCTCGTAAGTTTCAGAATGTTTTTTTTTGTTTTTCATCGAGTCTCGTCTGGACAATTAGACCCGAGTGATATATCCAGACCTTCGCCTCAATGGCATCTCGAATGTGACGAAAAACTATAGGGCTCACTCTTCGCTCCCCATAAAACGGATGTGCCTCTTACGAAATGATGATTTTTCGACTCTACCATAAATTTCGGCACTGTTATGCATTTCAGATTCAATCTCTTCAGCAAATAAACGATTCGTAGTAATCGGTGATAAAATTATATACCAACTGGTTTCTTTGTTGCGTCAGAAAGGCCGGAGGGGATTCGAGAGCTTCGATGCATAAATACATACGAATCTCTTGCCTCAAAGCCTTCGCATTATTAGTGTATATAGCGAAATCTCTGAAAGTTATGGGGAATTGGGTCATTTGTCAACGGACCATTCGCGATGCATCCGACAATCAATGAATTTTCGTTGTTTATCGATCAGTTAAAATGACTCGGTAGAATCTTGCAATATTTCTTGGAATTGGAAGCCACGAATGCAGGAAACGATGCTGGATCGAAACCTGAATTCGTCTCTCCCGTTTCCATAAATACATTCATGAAGAAAAAAGATATATAACCGTTTTATGATCATTTAAATGCTAACGAGCTGCACTTAAATACACTCCCGCTCAAAAGTATGGGTTCACTTCTCGGAATTTTCAGCTTCGGTATAAGTTCCATATCTTGGTGGAAAAAGGTCGCAAGAGAATTTAATGAGCACCATTTTGAAGGGGACAGTTTTAGCTTCACTTTGCCATTTTTTATAATTTTTTACATTTTTTTTTATAGTCCCCACGCGCTTTTGAACATGGCAGTTTTTCGATGTTTTTTTACGCTCTAGAAACGGGCTCTCTGGCTATTATAAAATTTTTCTTGCAATTTTATTCATCGCAGTTTCAAAGAGGATTTCAAACACTGCATTTTCGTTTTTGAAAAAGTATCGTGCGATTTTTTTTACCAAAAATATTCCAATTTTTGACAAAAATTGATAATTTTATTCAATTTGGCGTATCTTGAAAACGGCGGGTGATCGAAGAAAATAGCAAGAGGGTGAAAAGTTGCAATAGATTATGATGGACCTGGTAGATTCATTTCAGAATTTTTTTCCGACATTTGTTTTTTTATACTCGTGGAGTCAAAATAATTTTAATTTTCTTATGATTTTTTCTTTTTTTGAGACAGCGGAGGCATTTCTTTTATTAGTTTTATCAGCATCTTGTTGTAATTCGAACTAAAAATCTAATTTTGCACAATTTTTTGTACGTTTTTCTCGTGAAAAAAAATAATTTTTAGTTCAAATTACGTCAAGATACAGATCAAAGCGATAAAAAAAATGGCTCAGCCGTTTAAAAAAAACAAAAAATCATGAGAAAATTAAAATCATTTTGACTCCACGAGTATGAAAAAACAAATGTCGGAAAAAAATTCTGAAATAAATTTACCAGGTCCATCATGATCTATTGCAACTTTTCACCCTCTTGCTATTTTCTTTGATCACCCGCCGTTTTCAAGGTACGCCGAATTGAATAAAATTATCAATTTTTGTCAAAAATTGAAATATTTTTGGTAAAAAAAATCGCACGATACTTTTTCAAAAACGAAAATGCAGTGTTTGATATCCTCTTTGAAACTGCGATGAATAAAATTGCAAGGGAAATTTTCCAATAGCCAGAGAGCCCGTTTCCAGAGCCCAAAAAAACATCAAAAAACTGCCATGTTCAAAAGCGCGTGGGGAATATAAAAAAAATTCTAAAAAATTATAAAAAATGGCAAAGTGAAGCTAAAACTGTCTCCTTCAAAACGGTGCTCATTAAATTCTCTTACGACCTTTTTCCACCAAGATATAGAACTTATACCGAAGCTGAAAATTTCGTGGAGTGAACCCATACTTTTGAACGGGAGTGTACTTGGTGATCTATATCTGCGAAAAGCTCGAGGTTGATGCATACTCCGCGCGCGAGGTACAGCCAGTTTTTCCTGATACTAACGTAACGTTTACGAAAAATAAAAAACTCTGCGACGTTCATCGGCCGGGCGAGCGTGAAATCGCGATATGGCGCTGAGGATTTTCTGCAAAAGTTATTAAGCGGAGACTAAAGTATTTCCACTCATCTCACGAGTATCCGTTTGACGCGGAAAAAATGGAATCGATTTTGGTCCATTTTGCCCCACATTTTCCCCATTTCTTGTTAAATTCCCGAAATAATACAATTTTGATTTCAGAATGCAGGAAAAATCACTGAAATTTCTAAAACTCGTGGTTTGTCGTCGATCAAAGTTGAGGGAATTGAATTAATCGTGACTATGGCAAGTTCAATGCTCGTCTCGCTCATTGCATAATCGATTAGCCGGATGGACACCATCGGTCCGCTTATTTCTCCAATGGAAATTGAAAGATTCACAGAAAACAAAGGCCGCGAAGGTTTATTCCCTTGTACAGCAGTTGCATGGGGAAACGTTTCGCAAAACGATTGTCGTAACACGATATGAGGATCGACTTTTCAGCAGCCGCGACCACGAGAATGTTTGCGGGAAGAGAAAAAAAGGTATAATTCTTCATTACAAACTTTGCAACACATTGCAATATGGACATCAAGATTTCGTGATAAAATCTCGGTTAAATATGGTATCAGGATCGATACGCTTTTCGAGATGACAGCGCGAGTGTCGAGAATAACGGACTCGGTTTCGAAGATGGCCTCATCGACCGTGACTGTTAATATAAATTAAAAATTTTTTCGATCTAAACGAAAACATAAATCCCACGGCCTCGTCGTATACTCCAACATTATTCGCAGTTTATTTTTTTTTCCATCTCCGAAGATTCTCGTCTCGCGGAGCAAAACCTCTTCTTCTTCTTCTTCTTCTTCTTCTTGGTTGCTAATAGAAGGCTTTCGATCTTACGGCATCGCGTCTGCGTGACACCGTAAAATCGATTGCCTACGAGGGTATCGGACTCGTCCTTGCACTTGGATTACTTGCAACTGTAAACAACCAGGGAATTGGAATATTGTGTAATACAAGCAGAGTGTGCTGCTGCCGCCACCTGCACGGAGACTCTTTGCAAACCAAGACCGCGGAGAGATGTAAATTACGAATAGGTAACGGAGAAAACTCGATCGTTGGGGTAATGACGATCGTTTGTACCATTACCAATGGAAATACAAGAGCAAATATATTTCCCTAAACTCCATATTAAGAATTCAAGCCACTTTGGAGCAAGAAAAATCCGCATACGTTCGATTTTTTGTTTTTTTTTTTACGTAGTACTGCGTCGGTTTCAGAATTACCGTTCATCAGTATTTCATAAAGTTTCGTACAGTAGAAGATTATGGTAAAAAAACGATCCAGCCAATTTTTCAAGAGGCTGAAAATTTCATTTCATTGTATTTTACAATAAAAACTGTTTTTTTTTCTGGTTCTCTGTAGCCTCTCGAAAGATTGACTGGATGATTTGCTCATGATAATCCAGTACTGTAATTCTGATCGGAAATCTTGAAACCGACAATGCTAACTTGACGTAAAAATAGATTCTAACGTTGGTGGACGATCCGAACCATTCGTTCCACTGCAGTCAAAGTTCAAACGACATGTGCATCTCGTTTTAGTTAAAAATTATGGAATTATGGAGAAAAGAATTTGGGAAAAAAAAAAAAAAAAATCGTTCTGAACTCGAGCGCACAGTTTGACGACAAAAGTTTTGCGAATTGAAACGGTTTCGCATGCAGGTATATGTGTAACAAGAATGGGTAAAAATGAAGAAATAAAAACGTAATGGATATAAGGTAAGCAGGGAGTGCGAGAGGTTACCACGCGTATGTAAATGAGGCATCCGCGATCTACCGCTACAGAGTCAGAAGGACCGCTAAGAAGAGAGCGCGTTTGCGATAACCGTGTGAATCTCGACGCTCCGCGGAGTCGCGGGCCTCAAGTTGTTGGTGTGTTACCGTTCTCCTCCTTTTTTCTCATTTTTATATCCTTCTTTATATTTTTTCTTGCTCGATCGTATAGCCGCTCTCGCGTTGTTCGCGGGCGCGGGAATTCTGCTCGTGCCTCCTCTTTTCCGGCTGCTGTCACTGCCGCGCGACTGCGCAGGTATTCGGCAGTGCACTTGGAAAAATGGAGTAAATAGTAGCGTCATGATGCTCCCGTTGCCTCGCTCTTTCGGTTTAATACACTTTGCCACATCATAACACACACGAGCAGCCTTACAACTTTTAATTTTCTCCCGCGTTCTAACGCTTTTTCTTCTTTTACCTTTATTCACCGGAAGTACGCGAAAGAGTTTGCCTTCTGATCTCTTAAATTAATCTACCGCCATTAACTCGAATATCAAATTTTTTTTCTTCACTTTTTTTCATCCGGGTTTGCCGCCGCCGCGCGATTCTCGCTTCTTCCGAGCTTCTTCTTAATCAACCTCTTTCATAACGATCTATCGGGGGCGCGGCGGGGGATAGAATTACGAAGAATTATGTAAAGTGCTTTTGGATGAGAAAGTGCCGGATCACGATCTCGGGGAGCGATTAAAAAGGGCGAATAAGCATTGTCCTTTCATTTTGTTTGTTCATCCTTTTTCTCGCACTTATTCTCACAAACGCAATTGCGGTTATTTTTCACTCGCATCACTATTTGATTTAATTTACTATTTCGCACGAAGGAATCATTCCGTGCACCGGTTTTGTGAGAAATTCGCTTTCCGAGTCGGACGTTTATTTTTATCAGTCAACTTTACAACGACTCTCATCTTTCACGTGGATCTTTTTTATCCTGAAATGGAAAAAAACCTGATGTCCAGGCTCGTGCGCGTTACGGCGACGATCCCAATTAAACGGTCACCGAGTCTCAACCTTTGAGATCCTTTTTCCGAGCTGCTACCTTTCCGAAAAAGATTTGCTGCTTTCCGGATTCCCGGCGACTCGTTCTTTTCGTGAATCGCTCACTCGACTCCGCTAAGAAGATTGCAGACGTATAGAGAAATAAGGTTCGTGCGAAATTCTCACGAAACAAAATCGCAACGTTGGGGCAACTCGGGGCGAGGGGGCAAGAAGGGAGAGCGTAATATGGGTGGTTGTGATGATGCTGTAATGGGTGTTTCGCCAACGTCACGGCGAGTGCGATAGAGTGAGGAGAAGCAGGATAAACGAGGCGAGTCGCCTATGTTTTTTGTGTCTTTTTACAACAACTGCGCTGGAGAAAGGAAGAAAATAATATTGGCACGGCCGTGACAGTCCAACAGCTGACCATGTCAAATTCATGGCAAAAGTACAAAGTCGCGCGAGTGAGCTAGAGGGAGAGAGAGTCGTTGGATGCGACCAATGTCAAGTTGTATGCGCGACTCTCGCTTATTCGCGTGAAAGACGTCTCAATTCGTCCGAGATTTCGCTCTCGTACTTCCGTGCAAACTCAGCGAAATTGAAAATTGCGTTTTTTTTTTTTTCGTGACCACCGGAATGAAGGGAAGAAGAAACGTATCCGTGTAGAGGGGGTTAGCGTCCAAGGGGATTCCCCTGCGCGGGCGCATCAGAGCTTCTCGCGCCTCGACCTCTGCGCGGGTTTGTTCGCCACTACGTCGTCGATTCTCCGCACATCCCTTTCCTTTTTTTTTCTCTCTCATCATTTTTTTATTTAACGCAATAAAAATAACTCGCTTAAGCATCGAGAAAACACGATTCGCCTCACTCTCGCCCGGCATCTCTTCCTTATTCACGCGAGAGAAAATCCAGCTCTTGTTCTTTCTTTCTTTCCTTCCTTCCGAGCAATCGCCGAGCGAGATAGAGTCACAGCGACAATAGCAAAGTCCAAGCAAGACGAGGCAACCAAGGCAACTCTGTGTGGCAAGTCGATGCCCCCGCGCGCGCGCGAGAGATGCCCGGAGTGAGATTCTTGCTTGGTGTAAGAAAGGGCACGGGAGATTCGATTCGGGATACGGCCAGCAGACGTGGAAGCGAAAAGTTAACGAGCCAGGACCGAGAACTCTTCGCGGGTCATGGGTAAGTGTAAAAGGTACCACGATAAAGGGCGCTCATTCCTCGACTTTTTTTTTTCTACAACGATTACGATCTTGACTCATTCATTTATCGAGAGATCCAATGAGCCGATAAAATGCATTAAAAAAAAAAAAAACATGTTTTATATTATTCATCTTGAATTGCGAGTCCGATCGAGTCGATTATTTTCCGCAGATTCGGAACTCTCGGAACATTTTAGCGACGACAATCAAGGAGAATGTACGAAATCGATACTGATAAAGCCAGCGATAAAAGCAAGAAAAGAAAAGCCTGGTCTTTCACCGATAGAAGAAGAAACCGACTCCCCCGAGACTTCGGGCGATAGCGGTACAAATTACCATGATAACGAGAACGTTACCACTCTGAAAAAACATGCCTACGATCTTGGAATCGGTTTGCGCAACGATTACGAGCAGCTTATTGGCAATGTTGAGCAACAAATGCCCGAGGATAAAAGAATCGATGAGAGTTGGCCATTTCTCACGGCCAGAAACACTTGCGATCACAAGGGCCAATATTGCGATAGCAGTGCCACCACGAGCAACGAACGAAACAGCCAAGACGAGGAGGAGGAGGAGGAGGAGGATACTTCGTTAACCGGTGAAAGCACTTCCGGTGACGTCGATTATTACTCGGAAGAAAATTACCAAGGCAATGCCCTTGAAAGTGCCGGGAATCATGACCTTGAGAATGCTGTCAATGACGCGGAAGAGAATTTACGCGTATCATCCAAGCAAAAAGTCAGAACGAATCGTCGAGCCAAGTCTGCACCTTCTTGCTACTTTATCGAGTCTAGTACCGACACCAGCCACGATGACAAGTTTAACGATATTACTACGAGCTTGGACTGGCTCAAAACCAGAATCGTCAAGTCCGAAAGAGACATTTACGATCTCAAGAAACAACTGACCCTCGAAAAAGTACGAGCTCGCAAGCTCACCAGACGTTACGAGGACGATAAAAATGTCATGAAAGAAAATCTTAGAATTGATCTCGAATTGTGGATTAAAAAGTTGAACGATGGCCTCAAAGGTTATCTCGGCGAATGGCAGAAACGCGAGAGACTCAGAATCAACGAAGAAATATCCAGAATCAGCGATCTTTATTCTCAGGCACCAACCCCGTTTTATTCCATATTTCAATTTTTCATTCGAAAATTGTCTCTCCCCCCCTTTTTCTCACGTGTCGCGATTCTTTGATCCAGGAAATAACGAAAAGCCTGAAAATCACTTTCAAAGAATGGCAAACGGAAGACATGAAAAATCTCTTTCAAGTTGTCGAGAACCGTGAAAAGTTACGAGACGAAAAAGAACGGGTCAATGCCAAACTCGTTTACGAAAAGATTCAGACGCATTTGGAGAATCTTGGCAAAAGAAATCGAAAGTCTTATGCAACTTTGTGCAAGCATATCGACAAGTGGGAGGAACGTTTGAGGGACGAGATCGTTAAGCTGCACGAGGATGACGTGAAAAAACTTCGTCAGGAAGTCATCGGCTGGTACGAATGAAAAAATTTAAAAAAACCCCAAAGAATTCATCGTTGGAAAGCGATTGCCCTAGTTTTTCAATTTTTCAATTTTCTGGTAATGAAAAAAGTCTCAAGTATTTTTCGTATCCCACCGAATGTCTGAATAAAAAAGTAATCGCTGCATTATTCCAACGATGAAAGTCTCAGTCTCGTGAAAAATCATAAATCACATGTCAGGTATGAAGAAAGCAAAAAGAATGCGAGTCCGTGTGTGAGCGATCAAAGCCGTAAAGAGCGACGTACGGAAATAAAGCGAAGCGGTTCGTTCCTCGGGAACGAAGCGTTGCTCCAGGTGGAGGAAAATCTGTTGAAACGTTTGCGCGAGTCGAGCACGAAGGATTTGTTGAGAACGGAGCAGATAGTAAAGACGGAATTGAAGAGTCAACGACGCGAGCTTGGCAAGCGAATGAACGAAAAAATCAGCGAGCTTTGGTTGGCTTTCGAGGAGTTTGGCTCGTCTGCCAACTTGAAAACCGGCGGCAACGACCTTGACGGGCATCGCGGATCGATCAATAGAAATCGGTCAAAGGACTCGACATGGAAACCGGATGTCGCGGGGCTTCGAACCAGCGGTGGGAACTTGGTGAGATCGAGTTTGAGCAACAGTGACATTGACGAGGATGCCGATCGGGCTTACGACCAAGACGAGGACGAATACGACGAAAGATCGAGCAGCAGAAATCACGATTATATTCCTGAAATTTCAATCTCTTCTGCTTCTTCGTCAAAACCGAGTATCAAATCGATTTTGGTCAACAAAGACTCTTCGAGGAATCGATTGGCAGATCAGGCAAACAAATGATCTCGGTAAATAGGTCAGACTTTCTGCGCGCGAATGATTTAAACAAATATTTATTGCATTTCAAAAACCGAAACTTCTGAACAAATTACGAAAGAAAAGAAAAACCAACAATTTCCTTGTTTTTCTTGGCTCGCTTCAGGAATCCTGACAAGAATTTGCCCTGGGGAAAAAGGTCAACGTGGAATAGTATTGCATCCCGGAAATACGGAGGAGAACAAGATTATTGCGTTTGATTGAAACTCCTTAACGCTCCACTTCCGTTTATTATGAAACGGGTTCTTCTCGGGTGAAAATGTATGCACGTGTATTGTCGTGCAGTATACGAAGATGCAAATGCTGAGATCCGAAAGCGTTTAGATTGCTGCATATTTGTCGGAGTTCTGGTGGCCTTGCCTGCTAGGCTCTCTCGTTGGTGCATAATCCTCGTGCAACACTCGACGTACATAATATCTATTATGTGGCAGCGGAGCTACCCGAGAGTCGTTTGGCTCGCTTTCACAAGTTTACGCTCCGTGTCCAGGCCACAACGACCATTTTAATCATTTAAGAAACAGATCCACGCGTCTATAACTCATTTTTCTTCCTTTTCTTTTATTCATTCAACTACCGAGTTAATCCCACCGCGTACGCTCTCGCGGACTAATGATTCAAGATCTGACAATCAAAACGCACTTGGCCTCTGTATCATAAGCCATGAATACGATTCGTACAATCTCCTACATTTCCTTCATCGAGTTAATGATCCTTCTCTCGTGTAAAGCGAAATATCGGGCAATATGGACCACCCGAACGATCGCCGCTCGACGAGAGTGTTGAGAGACCACCGCGAGGAAAAATTGCATGCCAAATATAATGCAACTCGATTAATTTTTCCAAGCGACGAGTAAACATTTCGATATCTTAGTTTTCCCGGCTTTTACATCTGTTTCTTGGTCCATTTTGCCTGACATTTCTTTACGTGTGTGTGTGTGTGTGCGTTGCGATTGCGCTGGTCTTTTCTCGTGTCTTGGTCGTTATTTTCTTTCTGTTCCTCATCTTCATCTCTGCACGCCCTTCCGTCGAGTCATTCGAAGCGAATATACACAAGGCCTGAGAATCCAACATGTTCCAGCACAAATTGCAACATTCTTTTTTATTCGCTTTTTTTTGTGAATTTTTTTTTCGAAGCATTTGTGTGCAACGACATTTTTCTGCGAGTTATTGTTGTGGAAGGAATTTCGTATTTTATGAATAAATTGTATTAGCAAAATAGAGTCAGCGTTGATCAATTTTTATTTGATCTTAGTTAATATTTACGAGACACGAATTTCCGTAAGGCGCTTAGGAATATCATTATCGTGGCCTGAAAAGATTCGAATCAGCCATGATCGAAGATTGTGGAATTAATTACGTGCAATGTAATTATGCCGATGGGATAATAGTGGAAGAAAAAATGGTGGAACAAATGGAGTTTTAAAGAGGTTTAAAGAGGAGAATATGTTTGTACACGTCGATTAAGTCACGAGATTCGTTGATGGACGATGATTTTATGGTCGTACGAGTCGGGTGCATGTGCAATGTGCATCTTTCATACGCGAAGAATTCAAAGTGTTGGATTCCCGCTGGTCTTTTACTCTTTTCCTCTCAATTCTAAGAGAGTTAAGGTCGAATCACGTGCGTGTGATGTTACGGTACCGTACGAATGTTGGAAAACGTAGCTACTATGTATTTTATTACGATAATTACACTGGTTGGTGAGGCTGAACAACCATATACGAAGGAGCTTGCACACGAGTGGTAAATATACACGCGTGCACTGCTCGTAGTCTCTCACGTATTCACCGCGGCAAACTCCGTGATAACTCGAGTATGTGTTATTAAAGACCGAGCTCGTACTTGTCCGATTCGAATCCGTTTTTCTCTCTCGATGTTATTTCTCTTTTGACGTTTGCAAAACGTTAGCCGCGCGATGATGTCTGGTTAAGCACGAGAGATTCGCTACGACCAATGTTATATTTTCAACGTCCAATAAATTTCCAGCCTACGATCTGCATGACGAAACTGCAAAAGTGCATCTCACTGAAAAAATTCAACCACGCAACCTATACACAAATAGCCCCATCGCGGCTATTACCACAAACTATTTTACGTGCCTCTGTAAACTGCCATTTCGCACTCTTGGCTGTTACCTATTGAATTGTACAAATGGCACTGTTTATCCTAGCGAATTGAGGCGAAATGGAGCACCGCGAGGCAAAATGAACCACAAGTGGTAAGAAAAGTGATAATTTTATTGCCAAATAATCGGGCATGTGTCTTTGAATGGATGAGATTTTTCTTGGGGCTCCATTTTGCCCCATACTGTATACGGTTACATAGATATATCTAAACATGGGGAATGTTTAAAGAAGGCGTAAAAATAAACGAAATAGAATGTCATTTTTAAGGTATTTCAAGTACTCGATATTCTCGTGAACGAATCTCTAAAAGTGCCTCACGATTATCGATAAACTATGCACAGAGTTTTGTCGAGAAACGGCTGTACAAGAATTCAACTTTATCCATAAAATTTCACTCCGTGCAGAAGTACATACAATAAAAAAGGAAACATTTGTTTATCGCTGAAAATGAAGTTTATCTCGAGGCAGCAGTAGTACCACTCTAATTGGTTTCGCCAAGTACGATCGTGATTTTGTTATCAGTTTACGTGTTTTTGGCTAATAAATTTCGTAAAGTCGTTCAAGTGGAATCGGGCACGAACGAAAATCAACAAAACAAGAAACTCTGATGCATTATCGCAGACAAATTATGGGCTAGGAAAGTTTTGGATGGTAAAATTTTGAAATTCAAGTATTTTATTCCGTGTATGTTGGAAAAACAGAGATTTATCGGTGAAGGATACATCTATATTTTCATTGATACCGAGTTCAACGACTCGCATTCGGCCTTGAAAATTGCAGTAATTCAAGTACTCTACGCACACGGTAACGAAATGTTTTATTTATTACATCGGATTCACGTGTACAGTAAAAATACGAGGAGACGCATTGTGGGTTGTATTGCAGGGATAGCGGTATTAGTCGATAAGTTGTGTGCGCGTGTTCGTAAATACAATAATCGAGTTTTATTTGCCCCCTGCGGGTGAAGGGGGAAAGAGGGCGAACGAGTCGAGAAGCGTCACGGTGCAAAAGTTCTCGAGTGCACACAGGGAGCAGGATCTATTTGTCAGAGGATTGATCGCCAACTGTACGTCGAGAGATTCGCGTGTCTGTTTGGCCGCCTCTGATTCTCAATCAATCCATCGGTTCGTTTCCCGATTCTTATTACCTTATTTTTTCCTACAATTCTTCTAGTAGTCGCAGGCTGATGATGCGAATAAATTTCCCTCGCCTCCCAGCAGATAAACGACCAACAAAAACATGGCAGCGATACACAATGCGACCAGCACTCGAGTTTTGCTGCAAGCGATTCAACGATTAATCTTCAAATAATTCAATTAAAATCCCATTCCGCGATACCGAATATAAAAGGAAGAAACGTATAAAAATTGCTTCGAAAATCAACCGAAATCAAACTTGGTGTCATTTTCCTCCATCAATCGGCATGAATAATTAAAAACATGTATAGAAAAGTTCCGCGACAGGATAGCAGCAATCATTATTGCATCGCGGAAGCGCGCGCGTGTGGAAATAGAAATGAAAGATGTATATGCGAAGATAAAGGAAAATATATGATGGTAAGAGAGAAAAGATGGTAGGCGCGAAACAACGTATCCATTTACATGCCAATATATCTATATGTGTGGCGAGGCAAGACTGCACTGGATAATGAGGGTGCGCACGAAGCGTGAAACCTGGCCCTACACTCGAGGACCAACTATTTCTCATATTTTTACCCCCTTCTTAATTTTTTTTTCCTCCAACATCGTTTCTTTCATTCATGCTGCATAAATTTATACATAAACGCGTGCATTGCAACTTTTTCTCGTGCAAGCATCGGAGCTTGTGGTCCTCGAGAATAAAGCGTGCGTCTAGTTATTTTCACACAAATTTCTGTTTCGATTGTTCATTCAAGCTCGCTTTTTGAGGCATTTAGTCGAGGAAAAATGTATCGTGTTCTAGAGTTTGAATTGCGAATTTGCTGCAAATTTGTTTCTTCGATGTATTATTTATGTATGTACGGAAATGAGTATGTACTGACTCTCTAGGTTCCAGAATGAGATTGGCAAGGAGTCGAAACAATTTTCCATTGGTCCAGAAGGATAGCTCGATTATGTAAATGGCAATTGAGATGAGATAATACCCGATCAATTTGTTGACTACTTTGGCCCGATGGAAATACGAACCGTCTGCTCTGCAATGATACGCTCATAAAATTACCAATTCTCCGTTCGATTCTGCACGAGTTTACTTTTCAAATTCTATATTCATCTATTTGCGTTGGATGGAATTTTTTTTATTGCTATCTTGGCACGGAAATCGTGCCAGGGGTACGACCGACCAGTGGCGATCCAATACGTTCGGATGTCGTTCATTCCGAGGAAAGCCAGAGTCTTGAGTTTTTTGTAACGCGTTTCCATCAGGCTCGTCGTTATTCGGACCACATCGTTCAACGACAAATCGCCACGAAACAGAGCGTTAAATGCTGTTGATTGAAAATTCATCAACGTTTTTGGTTGCGTGCGCGAATGTTGAAACGCGAATTTTGCGAAACTGACCGTCATCGATGTTTGGGAAATTTGAGAGAGAAACTTGGGACGATCCTAAATAGTCATTCGGGTGTCGGTAGTTATTGTCGCGTCTGGGGAGAAGGAAATGTACAGAAAATCTTAATATGATAAGAATTGATTGAATTTTTCAACGGAGGCTCGACTGACCCGAGTTGACTGCAAGTTTCGTCGCATTCTTTCATCACCTTGCCGAGATTGCATCGATAATAGCGGGGATTATTGTCGTCCCGGTTGGAGGACAAAGTTAAATCCGGTGAAGCTTCCAAGTGTTTCATAGCTCGGCAGTTCCAACTTGAGGATAAAAAAGTAAAATGCTTCGTCGTAGCGAAATGAAGAATGAGAGAAGCCTCGGATTTCAGTGACAGTTTCAAAGAGACGAACGAGGCGAAAAAGGATTGAAAACGAAAAGGCCAATAATGTGTCTGTAAATGTTTTCGTTGTCGCGAGATGAAATATAATGGTAAATAAAATGTCGGTAAAAGCCATTCCGTGGTAGCGGCAAATCCTTTTTCGCGCTAAATTACTAACCCCGTTCCGCTCGAAATTTCTTCGGGTCCGTTTGTCACCATCTTGGACAAGGGACGACGTTATTATACCGACGAATATACTCTGCGTCGATATAATGTCGGGGCGCTCGGTGGTCGTCTCGGCTCAACTGCGTCCTCGAATCTCACTCTCTCTCCAACAACTATATATTCGGTATTTTACTTTGAAGCGACAAAACTCGAGCGAGACTATTTTCCGACTTCCTGAGCGAGTCGTCGGTCTTGTTGAAATATTTTCATCAGTTTCTACTCAGCATCGAGAGCTACCGTGGACCACCTGCTGAGAAGCGTCAACGTCCAACGCGGTTGATGAAATGATTCTCGGCCAGGAAATTGATCGGAATAGTTTGTGAGAAAAAAATAAATATTATAATCAATCAACAATTGGCTGGGAGTGATTTTTTCATGAATTAGCGAAAAGGCTCACATGTAGAGGGCGTTTCGAAGAGTCCCGGAACGCGCGATCATGCCACGTTGCGATCCTCTTGTTCGGGGCTGTGATGAGAGGGCGGTGCGATCTCACAAGCTCACGCTGTGGCAAAAAGAAGAAGAAGAAGAAATGGACGTTGAGGAGACGCGGAAAGGATCAAGAGTGCAAGGAGGGGATCGAGGGGATCGAGGCGATCGAGGCGATTGGTATTGTTCTCGACGATGGTGGGCGCGAATCCTTGAGATCTCGCGCATGTTAAACATTTATACATCCGGAGCGATCGAGCTGTGGGGGCATCGATGCGAGTCGAAGGTTAATTGAAGATGAAAACGTGCGTATACGCGCTACATCGATGACCCGACAACCCGACGACGTAACATGACATCACGCAACGCAAGTTCCTCGGCCTTGAAGAACGCGAACCAAGAAGAAAATCTCGTTCCATTTACCGACGTTTTTATACGTTTAGGCCACGACGCGACATTGAGCCATCGAGAAACGACCATCGCTCGAGGATCTTGGCGATTTATATCCCTGAAGGATGCTCCACCGAATACAATGCGTTGCTTCATTCACCGAGCTCCACCGAGAAGTTACAACGGCCCCATTCACGTGTACACCCGAGATAACAATTTTGACGAATCAATTTTGAAAGAAAAATCAAAATAATCAACTCCGGTATGGGAAAAAAAGGTTATAAATGGAAAACAGACTCGACAGCTGTTCTCATTTGTTACACGAACTTTACCAAAGTCTTGACACACACGCTGCGCACACGTATCCAGTGGCTTATTACGCCATCCAGGAAACTGGAGAATTATCGATAAGATGAAAAATAAAATGGGAAACGAAATAAAAATCTCTCGCATTACGAGATACGATCATCGGACTTGTGTAAGGATTTTCTTGCAATAATTACAAACGAGTAATAATTACTATTTAGAGGTTGGAAATGTTTCGTGGCACGAGCATCGAGAACTCCGAGCCACCTTCGTGCGCAGGAATATATCATCGATATTACACGAGAAAGAAGAGAATCGATGCAGCAGCAGTTGATATACATCGCGCGGTTGCACCGTTGCACTATAGCCCACAGGCATCCAGTCTGCATCGTACACGTGTATACACAATAAACTTATTTATATTTATAAACCTGTACACAAACACCTATAGCTACGGGGCGTATGCTCTCGTGAAATAACCGTAATATATAAGATAATTTACACATTAGTTGAGACGACGCATTCCATCAAGTTGAGGCAACACGCGTTTCAAAAACTCTTGATGACAGTGTCCAAAGTTTTTAATCGCTTCCTGAATAATTATTCGGTTAAATTTGTGGTTCGCGGTTTTTCAGCTGATTTGAGATTTTTCTGTGGAAAGTGCATAAGGAGCAACTTTGGTCGGTCTCGCGCAGTGGAGCATCGATTAGTATCTTGCTCCTTGAGGGTTGCCTGCTGCACCACAAACACGTCATTTTCGTTCCCTTTGCTCGCAGGAGTTATTACTTGGCGATTGGAGATCGATGCACCTGGTGGAATTCTCAACAATGCGGCAAACGGTCTTGGGCGTTTTTTTTTTTAATGGGAAAAGCATCCCTCGGATGGTTTGCTATTTGATGTTTTATGTTTTGGTTCTCGGAGGAGGAGGATGTTGATGCGACTGCAAGATTCGAGGGGATAATGAGTTTGCGCGCATGGTAACTATTGGATTATATGGTCGATAATGTATACAATGGCCGAGGGATAAGAGACAAGTTGAATGTTCGGTATCAAAAGTCACACCAGCTCCCTCAACCCTGTCAGTTGGTCTCTTGTGCTAATGCAATTAGTACGGTGCCACGAAGAAGAAAATAACAAAGAACCGCGTGGCTCGTACCGTGACAGTAAACGGCCATGAAATTGGTCGAGTTCTCCCACGGATCTCCGCGGAATCGACACGGCCGCGCATCCTATCGCATCCCCCGCGCGAGACTCGAATGAGCGAGAAAGAAAGATTTATGGAATGTGGCCAACGAGAGATGAAGAGAAGCAGAGATAAAGAGCGTTGTATAGCGGACTTGAAACTCTTTCTCTCGCTCGACAATGTGATGGCGGGAAAGGAGGAAAGGAAATGCCGTCGTGGACGAGGGGGATAGAGCGAGCAGCGAAAACCGCGCCGAGTCTTTCACGAGATCGAACACTATGGACCCGCTGCTGTGCGGAAGCGGATGCGGCGAGAAATTCTCCGCTATATACAGTCGGATCGGTGCGAATATGGACCCCACCTTGAGGTTTGATCGATTTTAATATTTTTCTCATGATCCAGAGGATGAATGAGCGAACCCGCCATACATCACTCGGACTCGACTGCTCACCAATGACAAGTTTTTCTCATATTATTATCGTTCCTCGCTCCAGTCGTTTTTACGATCGAGAGGGACGTCATCGTCCATGGAACAAAACATTGATACGTATTGTTTTTTGTCGCGAGTTGAATCGAGAATCGATCGAAACTTGCACCACTGTGATCCGAATTAGCACCAACTAGTCTTGTAGAGATTCAGAGGGGAAACAAAGGAACAGAAAGGGCTTCTAAGCTCATTCCGTATATATTGTATTTTACTACTGCTATAGATACATGTAAAAATGGCAACATGTATGCCTTGGCTGCCGTAACAGGGCGAGGAAAGCGAGAAGATATCCTTCGACTTAATGGAAGGAGAGCATAGGCCAATGGAATCTCTACTCATCTGACAGCGATTGGTAGGCATTTACTATTTATAGTCGAGTGAGCCTGCACGCCGAACGTGATTCCGTGCGCCACGCTCGCTCTGCCGAGCCAATTTTTATCCGCGTTAGCCTTCTACGACTTTGGAACAAGAGAAAGAGAGACAAAGGGCGAGAGCGAGGACCTATTCTTTCTTCGGTCTTTCTACGTCCTCACCTGCTCTCTCCCTCTCTCTCTCGCTCCTTTTCTTCCGCTTCCTTTTGCGTCTCGAATATTATGAGATAATGCTACTCGATTTTCCATACCTTGACCCCGAAGCTTTATCGAGCCGCTGGTGCCAGCCACTTCTCCGGTCTATAAAACCCCATGTGATATACAGATATATGTGTGTTTCCGGAGTCTTGTTATTTGTTGCAATTTATAATGGACCCGATATCGCACAGTGTTGAATCTCTCCAACCGCATGTATCCAATTCTTTTCCTTTCGTTTTTGGACCGTACGAATTGGACGAAACATGATTGAACGGAGATTATTTGAAAAATAAAGATGAACGAGGAAATGTTGCGGGGCAAAATGGAACGGTTTTCAATTCTTTCTATTTCCGCATAAAACTTTTATCGCAAACGGAATTGGGTTTTTTTTTATCTTATTAAAATTAGCTACGAGTGACAGGATTATCGATGTTTCGGTTCGAGTGAAGAAGAAGAAGAAAGGCTGCTGGTAGGGGGCGCTGCGCGAGAGACCCCAGGAGTCCATGAGTCTATCTCTCGAAATCGCATGAGCACAATTCTCGCCCCGCGACCATACAACAAGCGCACCATCAAATCTGAAACGTCACGGGGCGTTTGCGAATGAAAAAGAACACAAGCAGACGCGCGGAGAAGGAAGAAAGACGATACACTCGCGGGCAAGGACAAGGAGTTGGTGGCACTCGGTGTGATTCACAATATCAGCGAAGCACTGCGGGGATTATGACACTCGCAGGAGCTTGTAAACTTTTTCTCGAGTTGCTCGAAACCTTAGTCACCTACTTGCAGCGTATGGACGGGAATAACGTACACGGGACACAAGATTATTAATTCGCGGCCAGAGTATAATGTGGGCTAAAATGGACCCCTCTAAAGTGCCATAGTTTGTGGTCTCATAACAGAATATGCCATTTTACCCCGTTCTCTTTCATTTCTATATTAGGCAGACCACACGGGCCCAGGACTCGCAATGATACAGCGTGATTCTGCGTGCTTCCATGCCAGGGATAAACGTCCTTGAATACGAGAACGTAATTACAAAAAGGAGAAAAAAATGTTTCACCGCAACATTTTAAAACGATCTTTATGGAACAACGAACAATTAAGTTGTTTATCTTATTTCAAACTCACGAGTTGTGCATTCGATTCAATGACTCGGGATCGATTCCCGGTTGGAATATCGAACTCTGATCAAATGAAACGATGACATTGCAACGCTGACACTTGGTTTTTGTTTCGTCTTTTGTTTTCCCTCAGTCATTGCCCCCGCAAAGCTATCGCGATGTATTTGTATTTATAATAGCAATGCAATTTTTTGTGTACGCGAATTTATCCGGATTGTATGTATGTGTGCGGAATTCGTGCAGTTTCATGATTCATCTTCGGCACATCTAAGCTCGCGTTTCTCTCTCTCAAGGAAATCCTGGCACGGCGAGAGCTTTTCTCGCGCAGCAGAATCCCTGTGGGAATCCAACTCGCTATCGTTCTCCACCGCGGAGGCAGAGATGATCTGGGAATAAAAATATTGGAGAATAAAAATAGGCAGCCATGATCACGATGAACTATAGCCAAAGGATGAATCGCGGTTGCTCTCTGCTGCTTGAAAAGAGTTTGCGCGCGATTCGTTTAACGAGAGAAAAGACCGGAATCCCGCCAAAGTTTCCCTCGAGTCCCGGAACCGCCATTTCTGTTATTTTCTTTTCCTTCTTTTCCTTGCATACAATTTCGCGTTCCGTTCACCGTTACAGAGACGCGTGCAGACCCGGAAATCCTTCGGGCGTTTATCGATCTCTCGCGCGAACCTCCAACAACGCGCGCGCGCCTTTGCGAATTACGTCCACAAACAACAAACGCTTTTTTTTATCGTCTCATTTTTTTTATTCTTGCCGCAAACTTTCATGCGCGTGAAAGTAGACGATACATATAGCGTTTTCGTTCATTCAAAGTACCTTTAGGTCGTTTGAGGAGTCCCGTGTCTTTTCTGCTCACTCTTGTGTAATGGTTACCTGTCCATCCGAACTGCAATGCAACGGATTCACGAATAACCGATTCTCCACATTCTTTACTACGATTTACTCCCGCGCCAACAACAACTCTTCGGGACTTGTCGTGGGATCGACAATTCTTCATACACACACGTTCAGACAAACTTTCAATAAAATGATGAAAATAGTTGGAGTTTGAGAAACATTGATCAAAAATTTTGTCGAATTTTTAGAATAGAAAAATGCATGAAAAGCCACTCGATGAAAAACATCGAGAAGGACGAATTGATGAAACGCTTAATCAACAAGTAGGAAAAATTCGCGATAAGGGAATATCGCGTTGTGCAATCGCGTAATACGTAATAAAAGTCATTTTTTTTTGTTTATTTGGAGAAAAAAAATATATTGAGGATGGATCGGTCGAGAGGAGAGGATATCCGGTAAAGATTCGCTCCGGAATGTCGCGCTCTGATTGGGTCTTGGAGTTGGCTGACGGTAGGTTGGATCATCGTCCGATTGGCTCCGGGGCCGTTTCCCCACCTCGGAAAATTCACTTTTTACCGGGACCTATTACAAAACTGACCGGCATCTCCTAGACCATGTCATTACGGCGTTGTGCTCCACTCTGCGAGGTACCTACTCCTTCTCTGCTCTACCATCGCCTTTCCCTACGCGCTCGTCTTGGTTCGTCTTGATCCTCGTCGCCGTCTCCGTCGTGGTCGTCGACTTTGTCCTCCTCGTCATCATCCGTTCACCTCGGTGCAAGTTTCAAGCTCGTTACTCGGTACTATATCCCTCGACGCGAGCGGATTCGTACGCCCACTCTAGCACGAGCAACACCAACGGCATCAAGTATAGTTCTCCGTCTCAACCGGCAACGTTACAACCGTACATTCTCCTTTATTTTCGCCATTTTTATCACTTTTTTTTTCTCTCCGAGTGCCTTTCGGAGAGCTCCGCAAAGTTGGCGATTTTTATTAATGCGAAATATCGTGATCGAGGCTCAAGGACGCGCGCGAGACTGACTTGAGAGAAAAGGTCGAGGACGTTCAACTATCGCCGTGAGCTTGACACTCTCGTGATTATTTCCAAGTGATTTCTCTCTCTCTCTCTCTCGGGAACTTGATACCGCGGCAGATTTTTTTTTACTACTCTTTCTACGTGGACAGTGTTTTCTGTGAAGATACGAGGAAAACTGTTGATATAGTTCCTCGCCAGTCATGGGAATCATGATCGTCGCAGCACGAAAACATCGATACTGGAAATCGTGAGTAAAATTTCTATAAATTGACCTATTTGCCAAGTTTTTCATTCAAAAGTTTGACAACGTTGTTTAATTTTTTGTTTTCTCAACAAAACAACAAATTGACTGAAAATTTCAAACGTTTTTTCCTTCAACGGTCGTTGTATTTTTTCTCCCAATCTCCGTGATGATCGCGAAAAGATTTGGCGCTGTGCAGAAGGAAAAGACGTTTGGCCTTTGTGCGAGTTAACGGAGTTGTCTTGGGTCGTTCGCATAATTTTGTCTCAAGCGCGTAAACAGTGAGTGTAGAAAATTCTATTTTAGAGTATTCATAGAAACATGGGAAAAAATTGTCCCAAAAAAGACAGGAAAAAGGCTGCGGAGATGAAAGTCCGCGAGTCACGAGGCCCTAAAGACCTACTTGGCCATTGGAGCCTGCCCGATAGGAAGGATCGCGCGCAGAGCAAAAACAAAAAACGTTGGCCATCGCAATAAGATGCGAATGTCTGTTACGAAATAATCGGTGGATCGTTCAAGCCCCGCGATCTTTATCTCCCGAGGTGTTGGTCGATCATGTTGTTATCCACGAGTGAGAATTACCATAGCAGGAGCAAATAAAAATAGAAAATGACGAGTTTTAGAAAAAATAGAGAACAAGGCCGCAAGCTCCGCGTCTTAGACATTGAGGGAAGAAGCGCGTAGGATCGGCGACCGATCAAACGGGACATTAACCACACACACACACACACACACCGTATGTTCTTTATTTATCCGTCTCGCTCGCTCCTGGAAAGATGCACCGGTTTCGCGTGCTCCGTGCGCGAGAGAATAAAAGGGGGGTATTTGAGGATGAGGAAAGGAAACGGTCCCGTGTGGCCGATATATATTAAGTGCATCACGATATATACACCGCGAGAGCAGGGAACCAGCTCTCTCTCTCTCTAGTCAAGTCTATGCATGTTAACTCTCCTTCCTCGCGCGTCTTTGCCGTTCGTCGCTCGGATACCGCACAAACACGCAGTAACGCGGCTAGATCGAGTGTACCAGTAAAACAGATCGGGCCAGAGTCGTGGGTAAGATGAGGTAAGAGATGAAAAGCGACAACAGAGCCAGAGGATACGCGACACACGCGATTACTCCGATATATCGCCTATATATTGTTGCAGTGCGGCTGATTTACAGCTAGTCCGCGAGCTCGCAGAAGGGGCTGCTGCTCGTGTCGCACGACTACCCTTGCGTCCGGTATCGCCTTTGTATCTAATACCAGATTACACCTTCCGACTTAACAAATTCCTCCGGACTGAACCGCGATGAAAAGATCCAACGGCAAACGAGTAGAAAAAAGCAAAGATGAGACGAAAAATCTTTCTTACGAGTCGATGCTGCTGCGGCGTGTTGAATTGAAATAAGAAAAACCCGGCGATTATCCGCGAGAAGTCAAATTGGACGTGATTTATATCGCAACTAGTGTGTATGAGGGATTTCCTGCAACGAGATTGATGCTTAAGTGATTGGACCGAGTGGGAAATGGCCGAGGATCCCGAGCAGCAGGAAAAAAACTCAAAGGAGCGCGAATGTACTTTAATATCGCATCAATTCTCTCGATACTCATCCACCATCTTCTTTTTTTTTCGCGCGTGTGTGGATCTTTGTGGTGTAAAAGAGATGCTGCTGCTGGTAGAAAGATTTACAGTTGCTTTCTGGCGCGCATTGCCTCCCGGCTGCCGTGCGACTACCCTCGCGTCCGGTCGGAATCGCGCGCGCCTCGATCGCAACGATACGCACACAGATCTACTGCGTGCGTTTTACGGCTCCATCTTTTTTCCAACCTGCCGAGATCAGTTCCACTGCACTCATTATCTATTCGCTACTCGCGCTCTTGGCGAGTCTTTTTAAAAGACAAAATAAACGACGCGCTATACGTTATTAAGTAGATTTTAACGGAACAGAGTCCGAGCGATGAGAAATGGGCGTGAAAGGACAATCAGCGATGTCAAAGACTCGAGAAAATACGAGCAATTACTACTGAATCTATAAATGTTGGCCTGCAAATGAGAAATAAAATGCTTCAACGTCGCGATTCAGGGAGAAATAGTGTGAAACCTTTTTATACTCGGCGGCAAAGTAGATTATTACGATACATTTATGTGTGCCCACGATTTCAGCTACCATGCGTGAAACGAGGATGAAAAGCCCTGAGGGTCGACACGCTGTCCAACACCTTGTACTTGTTATGCACTAATTTTACACCACGCGCAGGGCCGTTAACCGGAAAGTGCCTTGATTTCGTGTCGAGCAATTGATGTTAACTGTCAAACGGAACAACGCGTTACCGCTTACACACGCCTTTCGTAAACATTCGAACCATTACGCTCTCGTTATCTTCCCAAGACGAAATTCATTTCGTTCCAACTTGGAAAAGTGAATAAAGTTGCATCATTCGCTTGGCCGTTGGAAAGTGCGCGACGCGATAACGGGAGAGAGAGAAGGGAACTGAGAAAAGTTGAAGATCAAGTGTGGAGGAAGCTGCGTTTGGTCCTTTGGCGAATGATTCGAATGAATTATCATTATTCTTCATGGACACAGTTATGATGTCGAACGGAATGGATTTCTTGCAGAGTTATGAATCGAAAAACGAGGAAAAAAAGGAAAGTAGCGTAGAAAACGGCAAAGGACGTATCTCGATCATCTCAAAATGATTTAATCGTCGAGCCTGAAGCTTCCAATTGCGGCGACCATGAGGCTCAATCCATATGGTACAAACTCGAATCTCAAGCCTCGAATCCACACACTACGCTTCTCTCGGTCTATATATTTATCGTGTATATGGTTAGAGTTTATACACAATTCTGTCGAGAGAGAGAGAGAGAGAGAGCCCGAAGCGAATCGACCACGCGTTCCAGACGATTAGTCGTCTTCGTCGAGGGCGTTGGCAATGCCAGGACGATTATACTTGAAGCATTCCCGCTGCAACAAATAACAGCAAAACAAACGGAAAAATATGATCCCACGATCGGAACTCTATGCCACCGCAAGACATTACGCGAGAAAGGTTTATATATACATGTATATTTTCTGTGCTCGGAAGAACCAGCGAGCAACGTGGATAAAGAGAGAGAGAAAAGATAATCTCTTTTGTCCGCTAGCCAGCGGCGAGGACGCTATTATATCGGAGCTTCTCTTATACTGCTGTTTGGCTTCTGACTTTAGCGTTTTGACGGTTATTCAATTACCTTCGTCACGAAGCTCATTTGATAAAAATGTCCAAATTCATCTCTCTGCTTCGTCTCCTTTTGCTTTTAACGTAATTCCAGTGACGCTGGTCGTCATAATTGATCGTCTTGTGTCTTTTTTAATCGACACACAGCATTTTAACGAATTTACAGTATTGAAGGCAACGAATCTCCATACGTGTGTGTATGTGTGTCGTACATCGTTGGCAACATTGAAACAGAGATAGAGAGAGAGAGAGGTAAAACTAGACAACAGCGGTGGTGCCGCAACTCTCGTGTGGTTCTTTCGCTCACCCTCTCGCGAGCACTTCTTCGTGACTTGGGACTTTGAAGTCACGAACTTAACACGAGAAGGCCATTAACGCGATCAACTAGCCGGCACGCCGTGCTCGACACCAGGCAAACACCGAAGCCATCGCCTCACGCCGCTTTCGCGTCCTTCTTGTTCCGTTAACATTCTACGAGAAACACTACTATTGCATAAATACGTGTCGTCCACGTTACCATTTTTCGGAGGTTTTGAGGCGTCATTTTTCGAGTTAATGGAACAAGAAATTTCTTGAGATTCGAATGATTGGGCAGACTTTATTTTCCTGTAGCAGATTATAAAATGGCTATGATAATGAAGCCGAGAGGCAAATGTGGGGCAAAATGGACCCCCTAAATGGCCAATTTAGTTCCAGCTGTGCTCTTTTAACGTTGCAAAAGCTGTGATTGCCGCGATGGTTCCGGACAAATCTCCGGACGTTACATCACTCGCGTATCGTTAACGTATCTTTTTCCCGTAAAACTGCGTAGCTGGAGTAAGAGAAAATGACTCGAAAAGTCACGTGGATGAGAATCAAATAATTGTACACGAGCGATTGTTGTGTAATTACGGGGGGAATTTCAAATTCGTTTGACACGCTATTCGGTTGGCTTGCGCAGCGATTATTTACCAGAGACTCGAAATTTAGCGATATGAATAAACTAATTGATGGTCTATATGGTTGCACATGGGTATGGGGTTGAATAAAGTGTAATCTATACGTTACGAAGACACCAATTGCTTTTTCCTCTCGAAGCCATGTATAATAATAAGACGGATAGCCCGAGCACGAGTTCTATTGCCTCGTCCAGCAGTCGCTCTCTCAGTTTTCTTTCCATTGCTTCGTAATAGGAAACTAATTACTGCAATTAACGTTCAACACACGAAGGTGTTATTTCGCACGTGTACACATTTCGTACACTCCACCAAGGTGTTTGTTCGGACATTTTGTTATTTCGAAAATTCGTATTAATTGGCTATAGTTGACAAGTCTCTCGCGCGCTCAACAGAAGCGCGGAATCAAAGATTCCAATCTGCATTACCGAATGTAATTCCAACCCTATAATGACAACGAAATGAAAAACATGCATACGATTTGAGAAAAAAAGGAAATATCGAGTCGGAACGATGGTGCAAAACCTCCTACGCAATTACGGAAACGTTACAAGCCACGAGAGTGCGGCCCATTATACCGGAAGTTGGATTTTCTTATTCGTTTTTACTCGCAGGAGCAAAAAGAAATGTTGTTGCGCGAGAAGATGGTTGTGAGAAATGACGAGCGAGGCACTTGGAATGGATGCATATTCTGCTCGTGATATTCTTTGCGTACACATCGAATTGGTAAAAGCATCGCAGCAGGGGAATTTGTCTGCGTTGTATATATACAGGCCAATTGCCGCGCGAGTTCTTTTATTACACATACACCCATCAATTCGCACACACACACACTCGCATCGAAGAGTGTATAGCAGGGAGTGCAGCTCGGAAAATGCAATACAAACGCAATGCTCGCGCGCGGACGAATGCAATGGGTAACAAACTTGGCTCCGACGCGCTAGAGCGATCGGTCAACGGTAATTTTCAAATGGCATAAGAGAGCAGGATATCTTGCTCCTCGAGCGGATAAAAGCTTTACCGAGAATTGAAGATGCAGCGAAATGTATCTATGCGCTGTATTAAAGTTGCCCGTGCAGTCGAGAAATGGGAAGAAGCGAAGGAAAAAGGAGAAAGGACCAACCTGCTCCAATACATATATACACAACCTTTATTTACTTGTAAACTTGTACTATATATACCAATACGTTCGTATATAATGGAAAAACGGACTTCTCGCCTGTTTTGCGCACTGCGCCGCGTTCCATGCGATTCCGCTGACAGCCAGGCGGGTGCTGTATGGCGAGTTGTTGCAGCCTCACTGTCAACCCATAAAATTCCTACCAAGCATAAAGCATCTTTTCTATGGGTTATTGTGGAATTCTGTATACATAACTGCTGGTCCTTGTTCCGTTTTACATCACTCGCTTTCTTACTGCGCACCAGAAAACGTCTTGCCTCGCATATTTATGTATATGTGTGTGCAATTTGGGGGTTTAGCCATTTTTCCTACTTCCGGTTAACTCGGGAAGAAAGTTTTTTTTTTTTTTTTTTTTTGCTTTTTAACCAAGTCAGAAAACGTCTCGCGGAGCGACTGATTCATCTTCGCAACATGTGCGGCATCAATATATCCTTACCGTTCTCTGCTTATTTCGTCGTTATTTCTGCAATGCGTTTCCTTAACGGGAATCATAATCGTTCTTCACCGTTTTATTAAAATAGTGAATATTTAACGTCACTTTTTTTATGAGCTCCGATGTGGCTCACTCGTTATGCAGCACACCTGTCTCGGATTCTATGGGGGTTTTGATTCGGACCATCGTTCGGCTCGCGAGGTTTGTGCTGCTCCTCGTTATATCGTCTTTGTAGCGAGCTACGAATAGTGTGGCAAGGAAAAAGCGTTTCATCGCACAATGACGAGCCTGGAAAACGGCCCAACATTAAGCAATCTCATTCGGCTGATACGGATTATCAATGGGATCGAGATCCACCGCGCGCTTGGTCGATTCCAAAAGGGTTATCGCGATCGAGTTGCCAGGAGAAAGCGAGAACACGCAGATAACTCGCAAATGGGAGGCTCTCTGGCGATAGGGGGTCGCACGTGCGGATTGAAAAGTCCATTAGTAGCTTAATTAATGGTGGCAATGATAGCTCGGCGGTTATTCGCAATAAAATAGTCGGCAACTCGATACGCTCGTGCATGGCTGCTTTGCAAACGAGATTTCCATTCAGGATCGAACCTTGTCTGCGTGTTCCAACGTACAGACTTGTACAAATACAACTTTTACAATGTAAAACAACTAAAATCGGATTAGCAAGAACGTTATCGCGGTCTCGTAACGACTTTCTCGTAAGAGATTCGAAGGACTGCGGGCGACAATCTTTTGGAAACTGAACGAGAAATGTGGAAGCGCAGGAAATTCATGAAGGAAGGAAAATATTGCGGCAATATTCCAAACTGCAAGAGCGCAAGGATGAGAGGGAGCGAGAGGAGAGGAACAGAGCAAATAAGGGAGAAGAAAGTGAGAGCGACGAATAAGCGGCTGCTGCACCAGGACAAAGTTTATCTGCACATACATTAATATATACATATACATGTAATAAGTGCATAAGATATCTCAAGGGGTTCGCGGCGCGGTAATGGCCTCGTATAAACGAGTAATCGACGTTGCAAAGGTTCTCCGATAGTCCGCGGACGACCCCGACGAGCAAAGGGATAGAGTGCATAAAGGGTTCTATAGTAGTTCAGTCCACATGAACAAACGATGGAATGAAAAAATGCGAGTACCCATGGAGCCTCTCGGAGCAGAACACTCGCTCCACGGGATATTTGCGCCCGAGCTCGTGTATATTAACGAGAAAGCGAGACGGAGCGATAGGGAGGAAAAGAGTGCGATACAAAGAGGAAGAATCTAGTGGTGGGCACGGACGTTTTTCGCAGTTGGTAATACGCCATGCATTTTTTTTTTATTCTCGAGTTTTTTTTTGTTGTCATTTTCTCGAGTTTTTATCGGTAAAAATGAGAAACAAAGGTAACGCGCGCTGTAACTGGTCGAAGAATAAGAGCACACGGAAGAATATCAGGAAGAAAGCATTAGCTCCGGAGTGTATATATATGTATTGTGGATAAAGGGAGAAAAGAGAGGGAAACATGCATCTCGCGGAGCACACCCCGAGCAATATAAAATAGTGAAATAATACGTAGTATAAAAGGAGCATAAATATACACGATAATTATATTTCTTGGGTTCTTTTCCGCGGCTAATATTCCTCGCGGTTCGCTACGGAGTCGATCTTGTTTCTCTCTCTTGCGAGAACTTGGCCGCGGATAGGAGCAGGGCTTGGAAAGAGGACCGCGTAATCGAACGCTCGTAAAGTCTCCCGGTGAGGACTTTTACGGCCCCCGCGCGAATGCGCGCGGCGCGGCATCACAACAATTTCGCGATGAGAGCGCTTTCCCGAGAGCGCGGACCGGAAGACCAGCCTCGACCTTTGTGTCTTGCTTTTTTTATTTCATCTTTTCCTCGCTCGCCATCATCTCCGCAACCGGAAGAGGAAAATATCCTCGCGCGCGCGGTACCGCGGGACCAAGGGTTGTTTTTGCAGCAGAGTCGCCGCGACAATCAAACCTGCAGTCAAGGACTTGATCGTGCGACAATTCAAGGGCCAAGACTGCTCATTGCTTCGACTCGAATTATTTATACGTTCTTTTCCTTTTCTCCAGCCAGCGAGTTGTAAATTTTTATCACCTTTTCCCAGCTTGAAATTCATCGACATTCCTTCCGCAAATTCCAGTGTATATCCCTCGAGCCCGACGCAAACGTACGAATTAAATCTATAAGGGCATAGTAACTCTAACAATATCCAAAGCAACTTTTACTCTCTTACACAACTCTTGCTCTCATCTGCCTTCTTTATTACATGCCTTTTGTTATCGTATGCTCTCCATCTTCTCAACTTCCGCAATCGCACCGCGCGCATAAAAAATCCATCAGTACTTTCCAGCCTTTTGCGTCTTCCCTATACATCTGTGCGGCCCATAATCACTCTCGCTTTTCGCAGCTCTTTACAAAATGAGCAAATTCCTTGTGCAATACTTTTTCCAAGAAACTCGAAATTGATCCTTGACACGTAATCCATTTTGGGGTTTTTTTTTGGGGTTTCTTTTAGTAAATTATCGATACTTTGACACGTCAAGTCGAAGGGTCGAAGGGTAATTGAGGGTGAACGAAACGCGGACCGCGGCTGTCTAATCTGGAATGATGGTCCATCGTAAATGGTTTTGCCAATAAAACAACGTCCGCGGCGACGTAACAGGAATGTATGTAAATACATATCAGTGTGGCAGAAAAGAAGCATTTATACTACAGAGTACGAAAGACCGGGGGGGAGCGGTGCATATATTAAAGACTTAAAAGTTTTATGAGGCACTTTGGGCTCGTGCGTCACGGACCACAAGCTCATCGAGCCCCATGTGTCGTTTTCATCATCCCGGTTTCTTCTTCCTTGCGCGCACATGCACACACGAGTGTTTTAACTGTTTTAAATAAAAGAAGCGGGCAAAGCTCGTAACATTCGTGACATGAATTTACGTCCTTTAGTTGGTAAGGACCGGTTTAAGGACAAGTTAATTGGCAGGGATTTTCTTTTATTATTCTTCTCCGTTTCATATTATGTCATGCTCGGCACACGAGGTACCGGTACCGCAAACTACACACCAACCACTTGCTGCAACTTTTCCAACGTTCAACCGTAATTTTTACTAATTTCCGGCCTTGGAAAATATTCTGCGCTGCAAGAATCTCTCTCTTGCTTTTTTTTATTCCCGCGAGTGCTCCTGGCCCGAGCTATGGGTGAACCAACAACTTTGATTGAAGGAGCTCTCACCCCGGCCGCGCGGTGGTAATCCGTGAGAGTCGAGAGAATTAAAAATTAACCGCAGACGGACCTTGACGCGTGTTGCGGGATGTTCCAAAGACCGGAAGTGCAACGTGTATAGACAGAACCGAGTATCCTCCAAATATATGTATATACAGCGAGCCGTGCGATCGTCGTTACAAGAGCCGGTAATTGTTACTAAAATTCATTGCTCATCGTCGAGCAGTTTTATGGGAGAGGTCGTGTGTGCATTATATTCGATGGCACAAGGGATAATGCCGCATTCTTTACGTAACTTTGTAATTCCTGCAGTAGCTCCGTTTCCCCCATTAAGTCGAGCAAGATCCGAGCGATTAAGTCTCTCAAGTAATTTTCTCATTAAGGCATTATACTATCGCAAAACGACTTTATTTAGGGTTCCAGCTGAATTTCGTATACCAATTTTTTCCTATCCCCTTCTAAAAAGTTGGTGAGTAACGCCCGAAGTTGGGAACTAGAGGGGGGTATTGTTGTCGTTTTATTCTTTCTGTGATTGGTCGCTTAGTTATACACGGGGTTTATCGAAATTGGGAATCCCGCTGGCAGTTTGACAGTTGCGTGTATACACGTGCGGTTATATGCGGTTTTATCAGAATAAATTGTTTTTTTTTCTCGTGCATGAGAGTAAAATAGCGAAAAACAAACCAATTCGAGGACGAATATTAGTTCCTTCAACAGTGTTTAATCATATGGCCCAGAGAAGGAAAAATTAAAAAAACGTTCTCGTCAGAGTCCACGCATAGTCTCTGTCCGTAATTAAACAAAAAATATTCAATTCGACCATTTCCAACATAATTCTCAATATTGTTATCCGCGATTTATTCCACTTTTTGATGAGAAAATTTTTCATTTTATTGATAATTTAAGGACGTTGTATGGCCACATAGTAAGTTCCACATTCGATTATATAAACCCCAATGGAAAGAAAAAAAAATTTCAAATTCAAATAGGTTGGGTTCAAGATGCTGTCGCATATCTCGATTAGTTATTATATATGAAAGGAGCGCTGCAGCGTTACGAGAAAACCGTTCGCGCGCGTTAGCGCGCGTGATGCCCCCTAGTATGATAAAAAAACGAAAAACGACATAAGAAAAGGGTGAAAAATTAGAAATTAAATATCTCAAAATCTTGACGTCAGAAAATTTTTTTTCATCAGAGAAAATTGTTGTCAGAGTCAAGTGTCAGGCAGGTGGACTAAAAAACATCGAGGGATGAGTGTCTCAAGCATATTTTTTACAATGTTCCTGTCACGTTCCTCTTGAAATTCTTCAACAGGTTTTGAAAAAAAAAACCAATAATTGGACGGATCTCGAGTTGGATGACGGTTCAAGGTCGCTCTTGGGAAAATAACCCCTGTACCGTTGTTACTTGTGACTTTGTTGATCATGGTCGAACTTTGACCCGCGACCTTTGGATCCTTATCGTTACACGTAAAGTGTTGTAAGGTCTCGTATGATGCGAAGCAGGCGATGGTCATATTCGTCAAGTGGCCAAGGTGATGGGAAGACTACTGGGTTTAGGAGAGGAAAGATGAAGACGCGGAGGAGTATGCTGCTGGTAAAGTTTCTCGTATACGAATTACGTAATCCTCGGGATCTGCGTCTCTGTCGCTCCAAGCTCGCAAGATTCTGCTGCTGTAAAAGCTCTTACGGTTCGAAGGCGCGTAACGGCTGATTCACGAGGCTGCTATTTACAAGGCAATAGTAACACAAGGCCCCCAAGGCAAAAGAGCCGACCTTCCGAGACTCGCATCTCACTCTCTTTCTCCCTCTTTTGCTTCGAGCGCACTCCGCTCCACCAACTACGTCAACGACGCAACAGCAGCCTCGTGCCTTTATTATTTATTTTTATTCTTCCTCCTCCACCTCCTCCTCCACTTCACTCCTCCGCGATCCCTCCACGAGAGATGACCAAGAATTTCCCTAAACATCGAGTATACACACTTTTAGTCGAACGAGCAACACGACGCGGTGTCGTCGCTATACTTGCCGGCGCAAGACAACTCGCAGTCCAACGCCCGTTGTACATTGAACTTAACGGTTTGAGGACAGGCCTCGCCGCCCACCGTTCCTTATTCCGACCGCCATGGACGAAGGCACTTGTCGCAACCACAAATGTTGATTTATTTGGTACAAGGGCCTGAAGGGAGTGTTTCTGTAGCCCTGCAAATTTCGATCGGTGCGAACCAAAAATTCTCGAAATTCATCCAAACTCCACGTTTTTCGCGTCCGACTATTCATCATTCGAGTATGAAATGAGCGATTTTATTGACTGGGAGCTCGTCTAACCCAGAAATTTTAGCCAAGATCGTGCAGTAATGTTGGCAGCTGCAAAATCCATTGGAATGTGCATCTCCTTAAGGACGTTTCATGGCGACGGTCAAATCTAAACGTTCGTTTTTAGTTTTTCTTAGATAAAACTAAATAATCTTGGAAAAACTGTAAAATAAACTTGTTCGATGTTGGATGAAAACGTGCGCAAAGTTTTAAGAGGCTTCACTATTCAGAAATTGAAATATTTGATATTAAATAATTGGAACTTTCAACACGCGCTCTTATGTGGTGGAAATTTGAAAGAATTTCATCGATGGAAAGTTTTGGATGAAACGTCCTTAAGCACAATCTTTTGGATGCATGAAAGAACGTGGTCGCGGCGGCGCATGGACGAGGAAGAGAGTGAGATAACTGGAGGAGGTTGGAATTTAATATCGCAAAACAGCATATGCGGTTATCCCCTTAAATTGTTTTACAGTCGTAGTTTAGCCATGGGCGATGCATTCATTAGGTCGTTTTTACTGTGGCGAGGATAGTGAGAAGAGTCGGGCATGCAGAGAGAGCGAGAGAGCGGCCAATGTCGTGGCTGCTGCGGTTAAAGTGAATCGGAGATATCTTTAATGTATATATACATATCCTCGCGCATAAGAACGTGCCAGTCGTTTCTAACGGGGCTTCGCCCGGCCCTAGTACTGCAGTGGGCTCTTCTCTTTTCCCCCTGTCGATTCTTCCTTTTGCATCCGAGACGACACTCCGCCGCTGCGGCTACGAGAAATTTCTATTTTTCATTTTTCCATTTGGCGATATTAAACACCGCTGCGTTTTATGCCACGACCAAGAATCTCTCCTCGTGGATCGCGAAATGAAAGCCAATCGAGAAAAACCAAGGGACACCTTGATCGGATCTACTTCCATGCCATGGAACACTCTGCTTCCGTTTCTCTGCTGCCTCCTCGCGTTACGTGGGCAAAAATAGTCTCGGAAGAATCTGCAGCGTCATTATTCAAGGAGCGGCACTCAAAATTGGTCCAGGGCTCTTGGGCGCCAGAGTCTCGGAGCTATGGGGACGCCATCGGCAGAAACGCTTGCGGCGGTAAGGCAGTAGGCGAGAGCAACAGGGATAAAACGGAGCATAAAAAATAATTGACCATCGGGGACATTTGTTGAATCGCAAGATAAAACGTTCGAATTATTCAAATTTTCATCTTTTAGCTCTCTTTAATATTTCTCAATTACAATCCGTGCAGCTGAGACTGCGAGTAACATTCTTAGTCGCGGCGATACAATTATCGTCGAATCATAATCAATTTAATGTTGTTAGTATGTATCCAGCGTGTATGCAGATGGTGATTGCGAAAAGTCGAGCACGACGCTGTGTGCAAAAAGTCGAGAACGCCAGGTGCTCGTAGAGATACGGTTCACCTATTGAGTTCACTCGAGCTGTATATACATTCGCTTGCAATTCCACCACCAACCTTCGCATCTGTTGGCCATCACCACAACCTTTTAATGTCGTTCGCTATTGCTTTTCCACCGCTAGGCCATGTGGAAATGTAGCAATTACACAAAAACCTCAACGTTGATTAACTGCCAACGAGACTTTGTTGATAACTCGTGTTAGCGCCTACGCACAGACTATATCGCGCGTGGATAAAGCAGGAATAATCGTTGATTGCTCGCGTAACAGAACATTGGAAAATCGCATCTTGTTTTTCTTCTCCTTCTGCTGCTCGATTATACCGTTGATAGGATCATAGGAACGAGAGACGCTTAAAAACTCATGGAAATTTCCTATGGTTCGTGAATAATCCTCGAGCACAGATGCTTGACTCGATGATTGGGTTCGGTACGAAATATTCTCAACATACACTCGACGCACTGCGTTTTTTTATCAATCGTGCAGGCAAGTTTTGCTCAGGCATATTTTGTTTTTCAATTCAAATTTTGTCATAAAACTTTGATACTTTGTTGAATTTATACGGCGAAGCAAATATTTTGGTAAATATTTTTGGGAAAAGCCCCACTTCTAAATATTTACCTTCAAAAAAGGTTTGGTCGAACGTATTCAACAAAAAA
The DNA here is from genome assembly GCA_037043255.1 of Diadegma fenestrale. Classification (NCBI taxonomy): domain Eukaryota; kingdom Metazoa; phylum Arthropoda; class Insecta; order Hymenoptera; family Ichneumonidae; genus Diadegma; species Diadegma fenestrale. The sequence goes on from CM073317.1 coordinate 15,848,644, forward strand.
TCGATCGTTTCCAACAAAATTTTCTCTACAGTGTAAAAAAATTCGTTATTTGGAAGTTTCTAAAATAAATTACTCGACATGATGGAAATCAGATCCAACGAGCATCGACGGGTAGCGATCCGAGGAACTAGTGTAGCGAGTAGTACGAGCCGCGTATTGGTCAGCCATGCCCAAAGATCGATCGTCAAGTCCGAAAATTATCAACATATTCACATTTTCTTGCCTGCAACCCTGCATTTTTTTCCCACGTTAAATTTTGTGTGAAAAAAAAAAATCTTTTCGAGTTTTTTTGTTCATTCCATTGGGGGTTTTTGAACCTTAAGAAAATTGAAATGACGATTATTGCAGCAACGAAATTACCGTTTCGGTTGATTACATAAACCGCGTCAGTAACGCGTTTGGCCTAAAAAATTGATCACGTTCCATTACCTTAATGAATCTCGTTCCTTTTCTTAACATACGCAGTAATTTCGCGAGGTAACAAACAGTTTGAGAAAAAAGATTGTTGGAAAGAAGGCCCATGAGATGAGGCTTTAGAAAAATCGGCACAAGGAATACGAGCTGGGAACGTGTGTACGAAAGAAGAGAAGAATAAAGTAGATCGGTCGATTGTCTTGCCATCAATTACGCTGACCTTGATTACTCCGCGCCGCGGCACGTAGATGAGTTTTGCCAATGGAACAGTGCGTTTTTTTCTTCTCGATCTAAAGTAAGTTGAAAAAGAGAAGGAAAGAAGAAGAAGAAGAAGAAGCGAGAAAAAGGAACGAGTTGGTTAATTCGCAGGTCCACGAAGAAAGGAGATGGTGCGGCCATTTTAGTTTGCCATTGAGGTATATTAGCTCGGTAAGTCTCGTTGAAGCGATTCATATAGACGCAAATAATTGCGAGGTTCGAGTCGCGTCTACATGCGCGAGATCGGCCGATTTTTACAACGCGCTCGCACGAGGCAAATACACTCGGAGAAAACGCTCATTCACCGTGAATCGAGCAGACGCCCGGCTTAAGAGAAAGAGAGACGGAAAATTAAGCAAGTTATCGGTATAACAGCTTGTACGATGAAGCGCATGTGAACCGCCATTCATTGAACCGCGATATATACCCCTGCAGTCCTTAATACGCACCTTGGACGTACGCCCACTTGAGATCGTACATAGATTATAGTACATAGAAATATGTATATATATATATATAGGTAAATGTGTTTACGATATATTTCCACTGCTATAACAGATGAAGAGACTCGAGTTCACCACCGGCTTATTAGCTCGTGCAACATATGCTTTTCATCTACACATTTATTATTCGCGAGCGTTATTTCTTCCGGTGTGTGTCGTCACCCCCCGATGCTCTCACGTTCGGTTCATCAGGCCAAGAGCGATAATCAAGATATTCTCACGCCCAGGGAGATACGTAATTTTTCATCATCCCATCAAGCTTATTCGAATCAGACATAACCGAATTCCGAATGAAAGAATTATATATTTTTATGAATAACTGCGAAATTATGCGGTGAATTGTTTAATTGGTTAATGGGCGAAATTGGTCATGAAATTATTCATTTAGATCGCACTCGTAAGAATGTGAAGAATGTGCAAAATTTCATGGACCAAAAATTTGCTCGTTTCTTCTCCTGCTGCGCTCGCGTAGAATCTGCTTTCGCGGCTAATGGCGCTATTTTTCAACGGAGAAATATCTAGACTTGTCGGAGTTGGCGTACAAGGAAGCACAAGAATCCTAGGATTCGTAAATTCTTGGCTTCTCCTCGCGATCTCGCGCGCGTATTTCTTCTCTTTTTCTCTGACAATGGAGAGACCTACAAACAGAGCAATTTGTTGCTACTGCACCTGGCAGAGAGCTGCCTCGCCAACATCCTCGCGAGAGAATCGCTCGTTCCAACTCGCCCGCGATATAGATACGTACAGACGTTTTGTGTGCAGTATATACGCTGTATAAGAATTGTTGACGGGGCACGCTGCTGCTGCTGCTGGTGTAGTGATTCCTCGGTATACCAGGAACGCGGAACATACCGGTGTAAGGAGAAAAGACCGGGCCGTCACGCCCATAGAGGATTATCCGGAGACGTTCCGGGGTGAGACCAGCCACAACGAGATAATTAGACTCGTCTCCTGCTCTCGCAATCCTTCGATACCGATAAACCCGAGTCCGAAACAAGCCGTTTCCTATTCGTTACGTGCTGCGGGGAAGCAGGCCGAGCAAAATCGAAATTATGGGGCTAAATGGACCCCTGGATTTTCATTTTTTTTTCAGTGCTTGAGAAAAAGTTTACAAAAGGCCTAACGCAGGCTAAAAAAACAAAGGCCATTCGGACGGCGGGGAATTGCCACGCGCTTTTCATTTATTTATAGACCGGAGAGTAATAAATGCATCCGAACGTCCATGTACGAATGTGTACAGCGCGTTAACACTTTTTTTTTATCGTTCTTCGAAAACCACAAGTGCACCAGACGCGTATAGTTAACTTTACGACCGGTCTAATGATGCGCTTGGCGCGCGTACACGTCTCGTCGTCAATCCGCACGCTTCCGAAACGCTTTTTTTTTATTCCATCGCGTAAATGCAGAGTGAGGCTCGTAAATAAATGGAAACTGGGTGCGATTCGATTGGCGACGGTTTTTCTACCGAAATGGTATTCGCGAACGAAAAGATGGCGCATTTACTCGCTCGTGTATTACGAATGTGTGTGTGTGCACAGGGGTCTCGAAATAATATAAATTTATTCAAAATGGAGATGAGTGGATATGTCGAGACCGGCGGTATAAAAGCCGCGGGGGTTTTGGAGATGGCGGGTGGTGTATTTATGTGTGACGCGCGCGCGGATGGCGAATGGAAGAAAGGAGCAGCCTCAGGAGGATTCTAATATTATCTATAAATCCATAGATATACGAAGCCATAGATGTTTTAGCGGAGAGTCGAGTTGGTCGCCCTGGCTGCTGACGAGTGCTCGCGGACAAAAAGTTCTGGCGCGTAACGGTCCGTTCCACGTGGCGCCCCGAGTAAACGTCCCTCCTCCGCCGCGCGTATATTATTTCTCTCTCTTTTCCTACTTTTTTATTTTCATTTCTTTCTCATTATATTCTCCCGAGGATTCAGCCAAGAATTGCATCTCGCTCGTGGCACTTTGGTAATCGTAGAACCAGAAAACAGAGAGAAAATCTAGAGACGAGAAGATTGATGCATCCCGCGGTGGCGAGCCATTCCCTATAAGCGTTACAGTTTATACACTTCGATATACACCGACACGCAAACATAATCTCGTGCATATTTGTGTATAAATTATACCAGTTGATGCAGAAATTCTGATATACGCCAAGATAAGACAGGACCATGATATCTAACGCGCGGATTTTAAAGGGCGAAAGTCGAGACGACGAGGCAGATGAGACGGTCGAGAGTCTGAGAGAGACACGTGAGAAAAACCGTTGCTCGCAGACGCCTTAAGGTATTTGTGATAATTAATAACCTTGCCCCTGGCTAGGCGACCGGCTTTCAAGGAATTCCTATGGCATACATATACACACTCACTTATTCATATACTTGTGTGTGTGTGTACGCGCGAGCGATAGAAATATATTTATATGCATTACAGGTGTCCAACTGTGCAGCTGTGAAACGCTGCATTTTATAGTGGTGCAGTTTCCGTTGATTCGCGACAGCAGCCTCCAGCCCCATAACGTCTCACCGGACTGCGCGCTGTCATTCTTCGCTCTTTCTTATCTCATTTTCCCCACTAAATTCTTCCTCTAACTGTGTCCGCGAGATATTCTCAGCAGGATCGATTAAAATGACGGAAAAAAAAAGAGAATTCGCATTTCGGGAATCGAGCATTCGACTTTGCGTGGGAAGGTTCGTTTTTTTTCGACCCAACTTTGAACCTTTAACGGTTCCGTGAAAATTATGTAACAATGACCCGCGAGCAGGCGAGTGTCAATTAACAGGAAGGAATTTTGATGAAATTTTTCGAAACAGTTATTTTACAAGACTTTGAAAAAAAAGGCTCATTATATTTCGCAAGTTTTGTTTTTTTCTTAAGAATTTTTCATGAGAATTTTTGGAAAAAGAAAAGAGCGTAACGGTCCGCTCAAATGTGAGCATGTTCTCGCAGGTGGAAGGACGATTTAAAGGAATTAATTAATTTCATTAAAGTTGATGAGGCTGGCCTCATTATCTTTTATTCGATTCAAAGACATTGATCGAGTTGGCATTTAATGGACGTTATATATACGTATTTATGTAGCAGACGTCCCCGATGAAAAGAAGCGTTGCAAATCCCAAAGATGATATAGGCGCACGAACCGGTTGTCGAGAGAGAGAGAGAGATCCGCTCTCTCGCGGTACTTTCATTCGCGTTATTTACGATAAAACAGCGCCAACATCCGTTTAATGACAGTTACACGCGCTGTTGGCAAATACCGTTGGCAAAACTTTTTGATTGACGTAATACTCGCGCCAAGAAAAAATTCCTCCAATTATTTTCATTCGAGACTTTTATGCACATTAATTCTCTTCGAGATTTATCAAATTTTCGTTCGTGTTTCATTCCCCGGGCATATTTGCTCAGTCCCTTCGATTAACAAGAGTTACTCTTACGCGTGTGTGTGGAATTGCCTCGAAATTTCGCACTCCAAGTTTTGCCGTTATACAGTGTCGATGCGACAAAATGCATCCAATTTATTGGCAAATTAGTTTCTATACTTTTTGTCCTCGCTCGACTCGACTCGAACCCGCGATGAGTCATTATCACGAGCCTCCGTGTCGACGTCGCAAAAAGTATACTAAATACGTGAATTTATAGATGAAAATCATTAACGAGTTTGCCATAATAAATAATTATGTACTCAATAATTAATCACGAGTTCGAATCTGCATATCTGCTTGTTGACTGACCACGAACCGGAAAAACTTGAACATTTTTATGATTCTGAAGTTTATATTTGCCAAAAATAATTATTTAGATGGAGAATTGACCTACGATGATAAAATTATCGATTTTTGCCACCCGAAAACATATCGGCTCGAAAAATTTGGATGACATTGAAAATTGAACGAATCAACAACTTTAGCATCACACATTTTATGCCCTACTCCCTGGCCAGTTTCCACATTCGCGATTTTCCTCATTTTATTCAATATTTTTTCTCAATACCAAAGCGCGCGACCTGCGCGTAATATACGTTACGTCAGGTCTAGAGACTACCGCGCGTTTACGATCACGTCATTACATATAGCTGGTAATATTACAGGCACCAACGACTACCGCTTAGCACTGAATTGTACTTGAACTTGCTGGTGAAGCCATAACCACTGAAAAATACTTTGAATTATTATTGTTATTACTGTTATTAGGCCCGATCGTTTCGCGGTCCTGGCGCGATCACGTCTCCGGAATACACAAATATATCATTAACCGGACGTCATTATTAGGTGGCAATGGATCGCCTTTGCAATTCCTTTTCTGATATGCTCCTAATAATATATTTACGATGGTACAACGCGCCTAATTATACACTCTCCTTTATTGTCCATTTTATTTACACTCGTCTCGATATTCTTTTATCACCTAATTACGCGAGAAAAATCATTGAAAAAATACAAAGCTGCAAAATGTCTTGGGGATTTGGATTTTTATGGATATTTCGCAACGAGAGTCCGGATGAGGATAAAAAAAAAAGAGAAAATTGTACAGACCACCGAGTTGCACGCTTCCTAACGACCTATTAATTGCTCGCGTGGACACAGACACAGGGGAATTATAATCCCGAGCGATATGTGCACCGCGCGAGGTATTATAAATCACGATTTTTCTCATCAAGTTCGAACCTCCGAGGATGATTCATTCGGACGTGCGCAGTTTATTCGCTCACGAATGATGAAAGTTTAAAAAAATGACAAGATTTATAACAAACGCAGCAGATTACGGGACGATTTTTCAAACTTTATTAATATCGTTGGCCATATGCGGATAAAACGATTAGAGAGTTGGGTGGAAAATTGAATAGCCCAACAAAGTACTTTCTCGGCCGAGTCATAACTCTTTGGTAAGTTGTTAAAAGATGCTGGAGGTAGGCGAATAAGAAAATCATTGGTCGACGCCTCGGTCGCGCGGCACGAGAGAGATCGACGGCCGACCTTCTCGTGAAATCGTGACGGTCGTGTCTTGCCCCGCGGAAAACAGCAGAGAAACCACGAGCCAGATGAAATGTATATGTATATAGACGTTTATTGATGCATGTGTATGTAACATAACGTAACAGGACAACGACTCGTCCCGAGAGTTGAAACTGAAGCTGGAAGCTGCCGTTTCTCGAGGAGGCATCGCCAGCGAGCCCGGTGGTCGCGAGCACGCATGCAAATATATCGACTGAACCAACAAGGAAAAAGTCTCGAATCGCCGCAACTTGGAGTTACGACCTTTTGTTTCTCAAGTGTTTTCAACACACGTACGCGGATCGAGAATATTGAAAAATGCGCGCGGTCTATATAGATTCAGCAGCAGGAGGAAAGTTGCGTTATACTCTCTGTGCGACCGTGACCGAGAAGATATCGGCTTACGACTAGTTTGCCTCTTTCTATACTGCGACGACGAGACACGACCATCCGGTGCATCGCGGCAGTAGTTGCGATCAGTAGCTCTCAACGTCAAACCTCCGCGCCCTTTTCTCTTTTCTGGCTCCGCCGATCAGATTGATGAAACGCATCCGCGCGATGCCTCGATATCTCGTATGGGATCGACGTTTGACAGCGATTGACGTTAACGGCGCCCCGATGACGGCCACCAATTAACCGTTTTTTTATTCCTTCTTATTGCGTTCCAGAGACTGGGGCAAAATAAAACTCGCGGAGATTTTTTGTTCCAAACGATTAGGATGTTTTATTATCCGGGGGGTCCATTTTGCCTCACCTTGTCGTACAAACTTCTGGACAAGTGTTTGATTAAAGTTGAATCACGCAACGCCAACGTGTTTCATCCGACCTCCGGGCATCTCGACTAATTACGAAAAGAGGCGATATTCCTCATCGTTAAACACCCAACATCCCACGAACGTATAATCCTTTTTATCCATATTTATGAATTTAAATGAATATGCATTTTTCATTGGTCTTGTGGAATAAAACAAAGTAGCCGAGCGTCAGGTTGATTGACGCGTATATAGAAGAAAAAAGAAATGCTAATATCCGGGCAATGCAAAAATTAGATGCATCAGTGGAGAAAGAGATTCATCTGCCGGAACCGCGTGCAACGATTGCAACATCGTTCGGTCCTGAGCACAGAAAATCTGAAAAAAAAGGGCACAACAAAAATCACCGAACCGCGTTAACCGTGAATCCATTTTATTCGCACCTGATTCGATTTGTACGGTTTATTTGAGACTTTGAAACTATAAAATTTCGCAGTCTATCTCTCAGTGCCAATGTATACAGATATATCGAGGTTACGCCATGGATCGAGGATGCTGCGTCGTAGGTCATGGAACGACGGGCGAACCACAGCTGGAACAGTCATGCCTGATCAACTGCATCATTCATCGCGATATACCAGCAGAATTGAGACGCGAATTATAAAAAATAGAGTAACTCTCGAGGCTCTGCTGAGAGATCCATCTTTTGTCATCCAATCACAGACGCCAAGATGCTGGAGCAGGTTTAAAATTAGAAAAAAAAACGGAAAACAAGTTTACGCAGAGGTGTCTTGACGGAAAAGAAAAATCACGAGAATCCCACAAGTTTTCCAATTTATGGGAAATACATGCACGTTTGATACATGCACGTGAGATGAGCAAAATGCCAATTGCAGTTAAAATTGTCAGGTATTCCCAACATATTTTTAGCAGTATTTGAATCCTTCCTTCCTATTACGATAATTTTTCCAACTGCTGTACTCTCGGTATTATCGTACTTCTTCTCATTCTCGCGTTGTCCCGCGCCGCGAGAGGAATAAAATGTATTTTCCGTACGAATGCACGACTGTCGGAGCACGGAATTGCTGTACAGTCGTGTATGAGGAGAATGAAAATTGCTAAATAACTATCCACCGGTACTAGATATATAATGCACAAGACAAGTCCGTGTCTCCCGCTCGACGAAGCATGAGAAGTGCCGCGTAGGACCGCGGCAAACTATAAGAAAGAAAGAAAGAAAGAAAAGGAGGGATGGTTGTAAAGTATCGAACCCCGCCTCCTGGTGAGACGCGGCACAACTACGCGTCAGCGTCGCGGGTGTGCGAAGCGTCAATTGTTGCCGGAGGCGAAATTGATTTGCGTCGAGAGCAGGGAGAGAGCTCAAGATTATAGCAGCGCCAACAGAGAGACAACCCCTTAAGGATATAAACGTTAAATCCGTGTGTGTGTGTGTGAAATCGATCCATCTCTCGTGTGCAATATACTTGCTCGATCGATTAACCACTCGCTCCGAAGCCCTAAACGCCTCCGAGTCCTTCTCGATATCTTACTTTGTGCAGCAGCTCCTGGTCTTTCTTCCCACGGCCTTTTGCACCGCGACTTGCTCGTCGCCTTCGCGTCCTATGAACTTGATCCAACTCTCGAGAGGCGTCCGCGCCTTAAGGACGAGTCATCCTTTATCTCGTTGGGACTCTCGGAGGAATAAACCGAAAGGTGGGGCAAAATGGATCCCCAAAAGCCGAGGGAGATATTCGGCGAAAAAATTACGAAAACTTGAATTTTTCCATCAGTTACGAATGAATTTCGACAAGATTTTTCCTTCTCAAGGAAAAGCTTTTGATTAGAGATTTAATAACCACCGTTTCGTCTTGCCCCAGCCTCCCTCGTCCACTTACATTGTCGTGGCTCTTGGTCATCGGAACGCGGCGTCTTTTACTTTGATCCTCGACGCTACTCTACTCCACACTGCCTATCCCTTTTGACCCCAAGTTGCCTTGCAACAGTGTATTATAACCGCGCGGGAGAGAGCGCGAGAGAACGGGGATCCTGCCTTGATCCTCGTTTCTCTCGCGCGACACGAGCAGCATCAGACACGTCGGCAAATCTTTGCCAGAGTCGGTACAATGCCCGGACGATCGTGCGCTTGACTTTTGATTAAACTATAGCGCAGTTATTTATGTACACAGATATATATCGACATATACGTGTGTGTGTGTGCGCGCGCGCGCGCGCAGCAGAAGATAAAGGGAGAGATGAGGAAAAGAGCCCCTGGAGCTCGGATCGTGCATCGAGCTTCCGTGTGTGCCCTGCGATCATCGCCATTCGCGTATCAACCTCGAGCAAACAAAACGCCGCTACCAGCCTAACCCTTTTCTCATTGAATCGCCACAATTACGCCCTTTACGTTCCAACTCTCATCTTTCTCCCTGCTGCTCCCTCACACTCACACTCTTCAGCTATACAACCCTCCATTATTGTTTCGCTTGATTTATGTTCCAGCCATTACCAGCTCACAATTATTAATCCCCGATCGTTCGTTCTCTACAAATTTTACTCCCGCGGCCGCATCGATCCCGATCCTTACAGCCTTTTTTCCCTCAACACAAAAAATTGTGAAATTTCCTACTTTTTTCTCGATACACACGACATTTATCTTTCGCGAGATTGAATCTCGATCGTAAATCCTTAAATACCGATTCTTAACGATCCTTATTAAACGGTTTTTCCTCCCGTGAATGCCCTCGCGCGCAATGTGTCTCGAAGAAAATGAAGAAAAAAACAAAAGTCTCCTGCTTACGGTGCTTCTTAAGAATTTCATTCCATCAAAATGATTTACGCGTGATCGTAAATCGTCGCATTAGTATTGCGACGCGTCTCGAGGATGCGCGCTGCACACGTCGATACATATTTATTACTTTATATAACGGTGTCGGGTCCGCGACGCATCTGCATATGCGGATCCCCGCTTGCACCCATTGTGGTGACTCTCTCATCTCGTTACATACGCACATTTCCGACCAATGGTGGTGATTTTTTTTTTTTTTTTTATACGAAGGACCATTCGAAAGATGTAAAATCGTAGAAAATTCGAATCTAATAGGACATTTTTCGCTCGAATTTGTGTGCATCAATGAAAAAAGTGTGCCCGAGATCAACCGCCTCCTGTGACCGCGTATATTTTCGAGAAACAAGGGGGACGCGAGATGCGAGAGAAAAAGAAGCTCTCTCGGGCGTGAAAGAAACGCGCGTTCACCACGGAAGAAGCTCCGACGACGCGTCCTCGCGTCTGTATATGCGCGTGTTGCGTGCACTCGTATACATATCAATACGTACGTTTGTGTGTGTAAGTAGTTACAACGGAGCGTGGACTGTCCTTGTCATGCAGACGTCGTGATACGACTTCCCGGTTCGTCGTAATTTCGGCTCATACCCTCGTAGAGTTAATGAACGTGGTGGACACGAGTCATCGCAGAGACTTTCCTCGGCAAAACTCGAGATCCATCATCCGCGTGTATATGAAACTCGAGAGACTCTCGGTTTCTCAGGAGCGCAGAGCCCATGCTGGTGTTGCGTAATTCACATTAACCAAGTAGAAGGGCACGTCCGAGTGTGCTGGACACGACAACGTTTCATCGCCTGCTCCTTATGGACGAGACGGTCTGCTTTCAAGGATGCGGAAACGGGAGAGAACACGTGACGATTACAACATGGTTGAATCACATTATTTTTCCTTTTCTCCATTGTGTTAATCCGCGTTTTCTCGTTCTTGGGAATTTATCCCGCGCGGTACCGTAAATATACAGCATTATTGTAATTGAGACATGTTTCGGTTGGATTTACTTTCCACGTAGGTGGAGGCGAACCAACGCGAGGATGTGCATGCAAGTGCGAGCAACTTTGCAGCTTAAGGATTATTTACGATCTGTTGGGAAAACGGTAACTGGAGTAGCGGCAAACTTACTCTTTTTACATTTTGCTCCTCAACACTCGCGTTATGTGCGAGTGTGTGAGTCAAAGAGTTTCTTGCGAGGATAATCGATACGCGATTGCTATACGCTGAAAAGAAAATTTGGTTGGAAAAATCGACATTTTATTGCAAATACAAAAATTTGAAAATTATCAAAAAAATTTTAGTTTACCGCCTTCAACAAAATATCGACGTTTCTTTCATATTTATTTATTCATTTAGCCGGACGAGTTAATTATTTACGGATTTAAATGATTGCGGATCGATGCACTTTTGTTAATATGGACATAAACTCGGAATTCTAATAGTTTGAGCAGCGCACGGACGGCGAAGAAATAACGGTCCATCGTGTACTACAGTGAGATATAGCGCGATTTCGTAAATACGTAACGAGAAAAAAGGTGCATTATGAAAATTGCTTAATTGTTGAAAATTGACACGATTGTGCGGAGCTTGGCAGATTCAATTGCAGGCGAAACGAACGAAAAAAAAACCATTTTGTCTTTAGTTGATGTAGAAAAAATGGGGAAGCAATTTTTCTGAATTATCTCAATTATTACAGTTGTTTGTTAATTGGTTGGAAATATAATATCAACAACCGTTCGACAAGACTCGAACGCTATACACTCCTCTGAAGCTACGGCGGCGAGTGTATGCGGCGAAAATGCGAGGCACCGTGTAAAACAATAATCTGCTTGGGATACAAATTACTATTTACGTGCAACTGGAAATGATGGATAAATACTCGTACAGCAGAAATACACACATGTATTATCTATAAAATATAACACGGTGTAGATAAGCCGCGCGCGCGCGGCGGTACAGGTGAAACGCATCAATGATCCGCCTCTCTCGTCGTCGGGATTACCTCGCGCGGAGCATGCTACGTCACGAGAGTCTCGCATAATTCAGCCAAGTGTATTACAAGTTATCGTACGTATGAGCCAAGATGCTAATTGCGGCGGATTATAAAACTAGATTGTGCGCTGAGAAGGAGAATATATAATAAATAAAATAAAAAAATAAAAGCGCTCAGGCACTTGTCGCGGGAGAGGCAGAAGAGTTAATTCGAGTCTTTCGCAGGCGCGCGATAACGGCTACGCGCGCTTTCCCGTACACAGCTCTTAATTCTCGCGGCAACATATTCAACGCGACTGATTGTACACAAGATGGCACACTCTCTCGCACCAGCTGCTTTCGTGCGATGCACTTTAATCGTTTCTTCTTTTTCCACCAATTATTTTTCTCTCCTGCTTTATTTCCCCCAGCATTTCTTTTATATTATTTCTGCTATTTTTTTTTTCTTTTTCCGTTTCGTTTTTCATTAACGGTTTTTACCGAACCCTCGCGCAGGAAACAAGATTCGCGCGTGCGTGCTGGTAAATACGAACTCGTAATGCCTAAGAATTACTTTCTCGTATCGTCAACACACACACACACACAACACATGACTTTTTCGTGGGAATCGTATGAATCACATTTGCTCGACAACTCTGAAACGTTCCGAACACGATGTTGTTCAGAATATATTTTGCCACTTTTTTTCCCCCTCGCGTTCCAAACGCGAGGGATTATCGCTCGGGAAATGGAACGATGAGAACGAAATGAAATGAAAAACCATGAAAATTTTCGTTCCAATATTTCGTTTGGATCCTTGAAAAATATCGTTTTATTATCCTGACCAAATATTGGACGAGAATCTTGGGATCTGCTCAATGAAAAAGAGAATTTCGTTGCATTGCAACGATGCAAACTGCAACGTCGTCTAATAAACAAGGTTTCGAGCAGTCTGTTGAAACAAGCAAGTAAAGTGGGATAAATAGAAGGAGGAGGAGTTGATTGATGTGCGTACACAGAGCTCTCTGATGCTTTTATATCGAGAGAGAGTCTCGCGTTGCCGTTATGATTACGTAGGTTGGCTGCACTTGCGTGAATATCGTCAAGAGATTGAAAAACTCTCTCGTCAAACGTTTCGCTCGCTGTTGCTCTTTGGGTCTCGAGCGTTTTTTGCTCTTATTCGCGCAATGAAGTAAAAAAATACCGACAAGATGTACGTACGTCGCGCGATTACACGCGCGAGCTTGCTCGAATTGGCTGAACGAGCTTTATGATGAAATTATCGGTTGTGCCACGTTTGCTCACAAACGAGAAACGAGTCCCTGCTGCTGCGGTCGTGTCTGCGCGGCAACGTCGTGTAAATTCTTGGCTTCCTTGTCACAGGAAGTGGGAGGATTCTTACGCGATGACGCTCTTGGAAGATACTTTGAGGGAGTTGAAAATCGCTACGATAATGGATGCTTTTCGCTCGCGTCTCGTTGAAACGTTTAATGAACGAAAATGCATAATGCGATTTTAATCAGAGCGCACGACTCTCACCGAGTCTCGATTTTTATCCGGTGGACATGATAAATCATGGAATCTTTAATTCCCGCAGAGAACCATGCATGCATATAATAAACCATGAGAAAAAATCTCCATTCACGATTGATTGCTCGAAAGAAATTGAATTTTTTCGCATCGAGCGGCGCTTGCTCGAGAATTTTTCATAAAAAAACAAAGAAACAACAAAATGTATGGTCGTAATATATTTCAAGGGTTTTGTTGCCGCGTCTCGTTGCGGTCGATGGTGTGTTTGCATCGCGAGTGAATCTCGAGGGATACGAGTACACGACGAAGGCTCGTTTGTGCGGTCGCAGGAGAAAAAAGCCTTTGGCAGGGATTATTTAACTGCAGTCAAGTGTACAGACAAATATGTAGCGAGATGATGATGAAACAAGAAAATCATTGCGTACGCGATTCCTATGGGTTTTTTTCTACCGGATAATATCGTTGGAACGATGCGCGCGATGCTGTTTATTTTTTGGCTTTTAGAACGACGATCCGAGAGGAGTGTGAATATGAATGCATCGCAGGCTGGTTGCTGGGATAGGCCAGGGGAAACGAGCTGCAGTATATGTAAGGACGCGTAAATCAAACATCATTACCAATAGGTGGCAGAAGCTGAGAGAGGAAACCGTATTTCCACTCTTGCGGGCTCCCGTTCCAAAGTATCCATGCAACCACGCGTGACCATATACTCTTGGCTCACTTCCGCTCTGTCTTTTGCCTCTTTTCTGTTGCGAATATTCTCGCACACACCCGTGCACGCCTCAACACACGTATAAATGTGCATCTCCCATTTGCAATCTATCTCCGCGGTAAAACTCTTCCTCGTGCTGTGCCGCGCTCCCGGTGGCTGCGCGAAGCCTTCGATCCCTCGCGCGGCGCACTATTTATTATTCCGTATGCATAAAACGCGTCTTATTCCACACCGCGCGCGAATCTTTTATAGTCTTGTATATGTAGTGCGTTCGCTACAGACGAGGGGGGGGGGAGGCCAAACGTAGGATATAAAACGCCTCGTTTTCTCTCGCATTTGCCTCGCTACGCGCTGCGACGCTCCGGTATGCTCTACTAATAAGGGAAAACTAAAGCAGAAGAAATATCGAAGCAGCAAACGAGAGAAAGGAACACCTGAGCAGCTTGAAAATTCTCGAGACGCGATACCACGCATGTAGAAATTCTTACTTCACTTTTCATTCTTGCTCGGACCATGTTTCCATGATTCCCACCTGTTAATCTAGGGCTTTTAATCTACGCAGTTCTACCGGTTTTGTATAAGCCTTTCAGTTGAAAATATTTTTTTCGAATCGCCTCTCGCATCCGCAGCTGCTCTGGGAAAGAAAAACGTGTCGAAACAGGACGAAATTAATGCGGAAAATGATGAAAGAATTTATCCGCACTTTTCGATATAAACGTGTCGTGCAGTTTGTCAAGAAAAATGCAGGGTTACCGTAACTACGGGATCGCGGTTTATTCGGATCGTAAAGTTTCTCCAACTTTTACTGCATTTTATGCATCATCAACCGATTCGCGTAATATTGAGCTTCATATTTTATGCTTTTGCATCATTTAGCTGGATATTTTATTGCCGCCATCTATCTCTAGGTCGATCTTTAAATTTCACTGATGCGCCAACGAGAAAGATTGCGAGATCGGAATCTCGCACAGGCACATACTCGTGCATTTCCTACTCGCGTCTCTTTTGCCGACCTCCGCACTCGCGATATATTTTATACACACGCCCATGAGGAACGCCGGGCCATCCTTTTATCCCTAATCTTTGCTTCATATCGGGCGCACTTGGGGCCCAACGGTACGATTGGCCTCCGGATTCCGAAAAACATTTTCAACCAATTTGACCGATTCGTCGCGCAGACGAAACGAGAGGGGACGACGCATCGAATATATGTAAAATCACATTTTCCATTATTTCGCATCCACATCGTGATAAAATCCCCTCAATTACATGAGCTCGGTATCTGTCGTCGTTAAAGTTAACGCTAAACTTGATTACAATTGCGGATGCAAATTAAGCGACGCGTGCGAAAATCTTGGAAGAAAGGAGAGGGGGAAGGAAAAGAGGATAACGCCACTGTTGTGCTCAAGGGAATCAGTTTCGCATATAACTGCGCTTCTACGTCCAACCACTCGGAGATTGTACATTAGTTGCGGTTGTGGTCTCTTGGCCCGCCAACACATGCACATTTTCATCTTCTCGATGTCTATAAAGACACGTGTGTGTGTATATTTATGTATTTTATATCCTGCTTTCTTCTCGTATCGCGGAGCACGCGTAAGGGAATACGCGAGGGAATCGAACGATTGCACGTATCATCGCTGTTTATTGATATTTTTCCATTTATCCTTTCCCCCCGCCGTCATCGAGTCGATCGGAAGTTTGTGAATTATTGATACGATCTTTACCTTTTAATAATTCGAGTATAATTTGCAGGATTATAATTTACCGGATAAAAATTCATGCCACGATCAAGTATACGCAACAACATATAAAGAGGCGAAATAGCGGAGCGACATGATTGAGGTTAAGGATAACAATGACAGATTATGTTCCTTTTCTTCCCTTGGCTTCGCGACCCCGCCCCGGCACAAGCACGACTCTCCATAAGTATGCTCAAGTTCCAACTTGTATTTTCCCATGCCAAGAGAACACAACTCTGTTGCTCGAGATTCTTGTTACAGCGGGAGAGAGCGAGCCAGCGAGAGGAAATACACGTACGTGCGGATCGTTAAAGCGAAATATCCACGGCTCCCATTATTCACGTCCAAGTCCTGCACACACGTACACTGCCGCTCAAAAGTTTAGATACACTACCCAATATTTCTTGCGGCACAAAAAGTTTAATAACTCTGTCAAAAAAGAAGATTTTCCAATTTTCGAAGCGGCGTTTTAAAGGGGATAAATCCAGCTTCAGTTTGCTCCGTTTAAATATTTTTTATGATTTTTTTTCGACTCAGTACAGACTTTGGTTTGTGACTGTTTTTAGGCTTTTTTTTGACCATGGCAAATCAGGCGCACAGCTTCCGGATTTTTTTAATTTTTTCTTTAATGATGACAAACTTAAAACTGCATGCAATAGCTCCATCTTTGTTTTTTAGAAAATTTTTTGCGATTTTTTTTCGAAAAGTTATCTGATTTTTTCCCAAAATCAATCAATTTTGAAAAATTCTAAATAACCCGAGAACTATAGGGTTTAAGAGAAAATGTCAAGAATGAAAAAAGTTGTGTATTTCGATCCTGAATCGCGTCGGATTTTTTCGGAATTATTCTTTGAATTTTTTTTTTTTTAGTATTTTTTTCGAAACTTAGTTTTTTTTTAAGGCTGATAAAGTAATGATTCAACGCACTCACGACACTTAGATAAGTTAGAGAAACTTATCTGAGTCGGGTGAGTGTCTTGAATCATTACTTTATCGGCCTTAAAAAAAAAATTAGTTTCAAAAAAAATACTAAAAAAAAAAAATTCAAAGAATAATTCCAAAAAAATTCGACGCGATTCAGGGTCGAAATACACAACTTTTTTCATTCTTGACATTTTCTCTTAAACCCTATAGTTCTCGGGTTATTTAGAATTTTTCAAAATTGATTGATTTTGGGAAAAAATCAGATAACTTTTCGAAAAAAAATCGCAAAAAATTTTCTAAAAAACAAAGATGGAGCTATCGCATGCAGTTTTAAGTTTGTCATCATTAAAGAAAAAATCAAAAAAATTCGGAAGCTGCGCGCCTGATTTGCCATGGTCAAAAAAAAGCCTAAAAACAGTCACAAACCAAAGTCCGTACTGAGTCGAAAAAAAATCATAAAAAATATTTGAACGGAGCAAACTGAAGCTGGATTTATCCCCTTCAAAACGCCGCTTCGAAAATTGGAAAATCTTCTTTTTTGACAGAGTTATTAAACTTTTTGTGCCGCAAGAAATATTGGGTAGTGTATCCAAACTTTTGAGCGGCAGTGTATATATCGCGCCGCCGCCATCTTTGTGTGCTCCAAAATATTCTGCTTTACGTATGAATACCTCGCGTTTCAAAAAAAAAAAAAAGGCGAGCCCAAAGTATCCAAGACAAAAAAATGTTGTTACGGAAAATGCGAAAATGTTGAACTCATCCTGTAACTTTGATAATTATCGACTCGATGGACGCGGGAATCCGATGGAAAAACGTTACCAGGCTTTTCCTCTTGTCATTGATTGCACGCCGTTATACACGCGAAGCCCGTGGCTAGTTATGATCAATCACGACTGCGAGGTCGCGCGTCAGGTGAACAGCAGTGATCTTGATTTGAATAGCTGATGATGCGTCGACTCTCCGCAGCAGCAGCAGCCTCTTGATCGCGTCCGCCGCGATTCCTTTATTTTTTGTACCATTTTCGCTGCCATACGAGAAACTCGCATTCGACTCGCTTAATGGAATGAGTAATGAACTCACCGGCTCTTTTTCTTCCTCCCCTGCTTGGTCGCGCCGCATAAGGCGCGTACAAGTACTGTCAATGTTTTTAACGAAAAATCGTAACGGCGCGACCTCTCGTTCGCCGCGTGACACGTATTAATTCGCAAGGAGACGCGACTAATCGACCGCGAAGGAAAAATGCTCAGGACTCGGGCGTTTCAACTCTTGAGCTCGCGTCGAGTCCGCGCACATGCGGATGTCAAGAAATTTGCATCCATTCGCAAAGCTTTTCATTGCTCTCGGCCTGAGGCGCGCACCGAATTAATGAGCAAGCACTTATCAAAAACGTAGCTCCGAGATTTCATGCATTTAGATACGTCATAGACAAGTTACTACGAATGGAAATCATCCAATAATTACATCAACGATTTCTAAAGGTTTTCAAAGCAAAATTTGCCATTTATTTTCTCATTGAATTTTGTATTCGTACACGATTTGGAACCAATGAGTGGAACAAATAAGTCTCGCTGTGTCGTCGTCTCGATGACCCAAAACGTCCTCTGAGGTAAATAAATTTAGCGTAAAAATGTTTCCTTTGTGCGAGTACAAAAGTGTTGTTCGCGGGGAGTATAAGCTGCTCGCACTTGAGAAAAGTGTGGTTAACGGAGCGAAGGTAAATGAGCGCGACTAAAGTGCGAAGAAAGGAAAATGGTTGCCGAATGAAGCGGCGCAAGGATAATTATAAGATGAAACGGGGAACAGACAGAAGCGATGAAATTCAATATGAAGAATGATCGAGGGTGTAAAACTTGGTCGCGCGCACGCAACCCCACAGGAAATTACAAAGCCATCAAGTGCATATATTTCGTAACGCGCGATATATATCGAGACTATAGCCCAAGTGCAACAGAACCAACTGTACCCGCGGATAGATCTAATTAATAGACACGAGAGCAGTTTCGCGGTGAGATCCGCGCCACAACCGCGGGAATAACAGTGCAAATTACTCCGCGACCTTAACCTCGCCGCGACAGTGTGGCACACTCGACGAGTTCGCTCCTGTGAGAATCCGTTCGAATCTAATTTGACAGAAAAAACCACGAAAAACAAAAAAATGCGATTTCCAAAAGCAAGGATATTTCTTCTTCGACGCGTATATGAAAATGGCCGTTATATAAATGAATGTACTCCCCGTTGCGAGTTGCGGAAAGGCGGGCAAATTTTTGACCCAATTTTCATGGCGTATTACGGAAATAACGCAACTCGAACGACCCTGGAGTATTTTTCCCTTTTGCATATACATATAGACGCATAAATATGTAATTTCACCTTGGACTGGGGTACTCGGACGTGTTCGCCCATGGTTGTTACATATGCATGTATAATATATTTATCCGCACGCACTCTTGTATATATTTCTCCGCGGTACAAGTTACAGCAGTATCCATATATGGCCGAACTGGTCATTCATTTTCTTCTCTTACTCTCGCGAGTGTGGATTCGCGCGTCATGTACTATACTATCGCTATATATACCACCGAGAACTCGCAACATATTTTTACAGTCGACCCACGTGTCTATATATATATATAGAGTTTAGACGTATTACATATGGTTGTGATTACGTGAGCTCACCGGTTGCGTGCTGCAACCGTAAGCTGCATCATCTTCGTTGCTTCCCCCCGCGTCACTAGGTCACAAAGAGGATTTGGTTACCGTTCACCAGATGATTTATGACGTTCACGCCATTCCCCCCGTTTTTTTTCTATTTCAAAGTTACAGTTTTTTGTGAGATTCGCGGTTATTTCGTTTATTTTTTCATTTTTATTTCGATATTGGCTGAATCGATTTTTCTTGGCGAATTTTTCGTGCGTTTATGCGGGCACAATTCGTCTGCGCAATTATAACTGCTCGTTACGTTCTAGCACTTGCTTCCAACACAACAGAATCCTTTATACACGATTAACTGGAATCTGTACAACGAAGATTCTCGCGAATGTACTGTATCGTTGCATATATACGCGTTTATACTCTTGCCCGACTTTCCGACATTCATTTTCACAGCAATGGAGCCTCCGGTATCCCATTTTTCACACACTTGCTTCGTATTTCTCTTGCACTCGTATATTACCTCGGTATATATGCGCGCGTTATTTGAGAACATGTTTGTTCTGCCTATCATTATATTTCCGTTGCATCTCAAGTGCATTCGCTCGGCCCGACAAAATAGCCTGAAACGGTTTTCTAACCCAAAGGAACAGCTGGATGGGATTAAATATCGAAATAATTATTTCGACGTTTTAAATTCACCAATTTATTCATTCCGATTGATGTTCATTGTTCATCTATTTACACGGTGCCAGAAGGAAATTGTATTAATTAGAAGGGAAAAAAATGCGAGGCAAATAAAAGTTTGTTCGATCCGCTGCGAGTCTCGACAGGATTGCAGAAAAATTTCTCGGCTTGGGAGGAGAGAAAGCACAAAGTCATCATTCGGTCCGAGGCACAAGAGAGGCAACAGGTGGCAACAGAAGTAAACTTTTGTGCCTCGTTGTCGTATTTACAGCGATAATTGAATATCACGAGCAGTTTATGTTCGCGGATGGAAAGAGACAGAGTTGGCTCGTACTTGAGAAGGTTGTGGGCATTATTGTGTAGCGGCACGAAGAAAGGGGAATTCCCCTTAAGAATTCATTCATTTTCTCTGCTACGTCGATCGCCTCGAAGGCTTCTCAAGATATTCACACTCGCATGCATAATTCTTACACACATGCGACTTGTAAAGTTTGCACTTGATTCTCGCGCGAGGAGCAGGAGAGAGAAGGAAAAAAGTTACATATTATTACGCGCACGGTCGCGTGCAACCTGGCAATTCTCTTCACTAGGTCACAACCATCACCCGTTGTTGGCTCTCGTATTTATGTTCTCGTGTGTGTGTGTGTGTGAGCGAGCATGCTCCGCACTCGCGAGAGAGAAAATCACCTCTCACCGGGTGTTTTAATTATAAATGCATTGTACCAACTCACTGCTGGCTCAAAGACACCAGCAGCAAGAACGAAAGCAACACTTTACCATCGAAATTTCAAGGTTACGGTTCATGTCAATCTTGTACGAGTTAATTAAGCTTGTTCAAATTCGTCCCGTGTTATTTTTAACCCCAGTTTTTTTTTCTCCTTTACTCCCACCATTCATGGAGTTGAATTTTTCAAGTTTAATTATGCCTGTGCGACGATAGAGCGAGCCAAGTTGATTAAAATTTATTTCTTTGCACTCTGATGATTCGAATCTCTTTCAGTTTTAAGTAAATTCATCGCGTTTTTTTTTTCGTAATGAGATGAAGTAATTTTCTTACGTCTTCTCATTAAAACGACTCTCCGCGAACTCTTTCGTACCCTCAAATCTTACGTTACAATGGAATATGTTTCATTGGGTCGCGCGTGCTTCGTATCGCGATTAGTTGAACGCACATTTCTACGCATTTTTCTAAATTGTATTCAAATTCGTGACTCCCAACGAAATTTCGAGGTTTCCAGGGCGGTCCATTTTACCCCACCGCGTGAATCAGTGCTTTATAAATATGCAAAAACATGTTCCATGGCATCCGAATGATTGGAACTTTGTAATCATTATTTATATCGCAACTGGTGGAGCGTGAGCATGCTCCGTGGAATTGACCATGATTTTATTTTCTCTTTCTATCGCGGCGGCCCCTCGCTTCCCTTTTCTTTTATTTTCACCTCGATCGTACATCGTACATTCGTACGTGGCTACTACGACGATTCGTTACACGATTACGTAATAACACGTGTAGTCAAGTGCACATTACCCAAAGTATGCACCGATCGCCAACAGAAACACCACTGTGTAACCATTTTTTACTCTTCTGCACTGTACGTGCACGCTCGATTTCATGTAATTTTGAGTATTTTACAAATACACAAAGGAACTTGGGGCTCGGGGGATTTTCATTGACTCGGACGTTTTAGGATTTACTGAATTTTTGAGATTGTTTGATAATTTCATTAATTTCTTTGAATCCAGCATCGGGTTTACGAGTTTCCACCAAGATTAATCTAGAAATTGCAATAAAAAAACAAGAAATGGTGATAATTACGGGTCTGTCGGTTTAAATTGGAATGGCGAATGTAACTGGTTGCTCTCACTGCTCGTATTTAATGCGAAAGACACTCTCAGCGCGTCTGCTTAATCTGCTACTGGCTTTTCTAGTTTTACTAGGTCAAGTGCGCGCGCGCGGAGATTCATTATTCTTCGCTCTCTTTTCTTCTCTCCTTTTATTTTACTCTGTTACGAGCCAGCGTAATCGTCTCTGATTTATTAACCCTAGACTCCCACAACGGGGTAATTAGTTACCCCACGCGAATTAAAAAATATGTTCACGCATTCACAATTGTATTTTTCGGGCCGAGAACCTCCCCATAATTTAACTCTACCGTCTGGGCGTGAGATTAGACAGTTTAAAGCATTAGTGCGCGTCTTGTAGTACAGTGACAAGCGTCGAAACCTGCTGTGGGGTAACTAATTACCCCGTTGTGGGTGTAACGTAATTATTTCGTGCTAGTGAGTCAATTCGATTTTTTTCATTGAAAGTCGTCTACTGTTTGTGTATTTACGTGGATTAAACGTCCGAGTTGTAAAAAATAAAATCACAGATAAACTATTCATTTTTTGCATGGGGCAAATAAACCGGTAATTTATTTTGATTTATTTTTGCGCGAAACCCGTCTACGATGACCACCGGGTGATTATTTCTGAATCGTGCAACACCCGAGACTGATTTTCGTTATTTTTTTTCACGGCTTCAAAAATTAACGTTTTTTTTTTTTATATTGAGAAAATAATAAAATATATTTTATAAGTACGCATAAGAACATAGAAAATTGTTATTTTAAAGTGTTCAACGCTAAAAATATTCAAAAAAGAACAATTGATGTTGATTTTTCATTGATTTTGTCCCGTTTGCATTTTTTGGGAAATGTGGACTTTCATGTTTCAGAATAATTGCATTTTTTCCAGGGAATACCAAGTTGCAATTTTTTTTCTCATAGTTCCAGATGTCCCCTTCAAAATGCTGTTCGATATTTTCGAATCGGTTCCTGAGAAAAAAAAATGCATCTTTTTTAGTAAAAAACGGCAAATACATGTTTTTTTCCAACTTTTTTTAGTTTTTTGAAGTTTTCGCTATATTTTCTTCACGGAAAATAATTTTATCATAGACCATTCTCTTCGTTATCGAAAAACGAAGAAAATGGTCCAAACTAAACTCGATTATCGTGTACAACAAACGTTTAATGTTGAAACAAAGATTGGGGTAATTAGTTACCCCACTGTGGGGTTTACGTCCCAAAAAAATCATTGTGGGAGTCTAGGGTTAAGAGATGCGAGAGGCGGAGATGCCCGCGTAAATTATATACCGAAGCCTGCAAAAAGTTGTTCGAGCCTTGAAAAATGCACTTTATATCTTTCCAGGTCAACATTTGTACGAATCAAATCGAAAACCCCACGGGTTTTTTCTTCTCATTCTCCTCTGATTCGTACAATTTTAGGAGGTTGAAACGATCATTCATCCTTACAATCAGAATCTCCGGTTTTTGCATCAGATCGACCAGTGTTTTTTCTCGCTCCATATAAATTGGTCGTCACGGTGTCCTCCCACGAATGTCACTAAATCATTATCGTCTCGGGACTTTATCTACCTGCGTCTACAAAACAGTGGGTTATCGTATGGCTTCCGGTTTTGGAAGCACGTGGCTAACGTGTTTTACACGACAGCGAATCGACCATTAATTTTCCGCATATATATTTATTACATTCCACGTTCTGTAGGACATGAATAAATATCGATAAATTCATATACGCGAGTATTTATATCGCATATTTCTCGATTTTCGATCTTCCATACCGGTCAATCGAGACTCGAGACCGCGGTGGATATGTAACGTTTGAGGCGTGTCCTTGTACCTTGTAGCGCACTCGCGAGCCTCGGGGTTCCGTATATCATCGACGCAGCAATCCCGTAAACTCTAATCACATTGCTCGCCAATCGTGACTGGGTCAAAGTCACGAACGAGAATTTCAACTCGATTTCATTTCTTTTATTTCTTCATCATACGCACGTCTTGCGCGGCGGCCAATCCGATCCTCACCATTATCTTAATGCGCGCGATCATTAAGATATATAAATAGATTTGATTTTTCCACGAGGCCTTTCAGGTGGAAATTTCCTTTCGCAACGAAAATGTTTTACTTTTTTTCGAGAAACACGAACAAATGAAAACATTTTTGAAGAAAATTCAGAAAAAACTTGGCATGTGCCCGTGAAAATTGTTTGAATTTCCCGAATGGAAATTTTGCACGAAAAGCCTCGTCCGGAGTTTGCAGTTTTATCATTTGTTTCGATGAAGCAAGAGCTAATGGCATTTGGTCGTTAATGTATCACCAATTAAAGGATCGGAAGTTGAAAAAAAGTAGAGAGATGTGAGTAAGAAGACTATCGAGGTTAGAAAGGCGAACGAGGCAGCAGGTGAAGAAAAAGGCAGAAAGTTTGAAAGAGATTGCATAAAAGAGCAGGCGAATGACTCGAGAAGGAAACGTGCGCTCGCGGATCATCAATCACTCTCTTTATAAATCGATCGCACGATCAACTCGCGGTTCGCATCGCCTGCAAATACATTTATGCTCTCGATCGCTTCATTTTTCCGCCCTTTTTCATTCTAATATTCCGGTTGTTATTATTTTCTTTGCGTTTATTTATCTCTCCAACACTCTTGTCTTGCCGGACGTGCCAATCGAGGCCATAACCGATGCATCGCCTTCGCTCATCATTTCCATTTGCATTCTATCCCACGCTTTTTTTTTCTTTCTCACTTGCCTGCGACTTGTTACGTCACTCGGATACTCACTGTTTGTTTGTTTTTTTTCCCTTTACAGATACGTTGCCGCATGGATATTTGCTCTCAGCTTTATTAACGGTTATCAGGTCAGTTTCTCACAATTTTCCCATAAACTCAATCAATTTCGATGCGACTATTGAATCGGTAAATATGTCGAATCATCGCTGCCATAAAAAATGACAGAAACACTATCGATTCTTCAAATTTACCATCAAAGCGATTAAAGGAATTTGAAAAATTTGTTGCTTCTTTATACAGTCGACGAGAATCGAATCACCGGAAATACTCACGAAAACAGGAGTCGAAACAGTTTTGGACGAAGCGACCGAAGATTATTGGGCCGGGAGTGGCTCTGGACCGGAAGACGAGGATTCGCTGCGCAACGAAACGAGAGAATCTTTGGCCCACGAAGCCAGCGATCAGGATGCTGTAAGGACTTTGTACTTTTTTTTTTCCCCATAAACTCTAAAATTCCGTGGCATGGGAAAAATTGCCGGTTGAAAAAAATAAAAAGGGGAAAAAGGATGAACGTACGAAGCGCGCATAAAGAAAATATAGGATGATTTTACTTCCGGGGGATTCTATCAATACGGTAAATTTCCAAGTCTCGTATTATCTTCCGGTTTTTGAAGCGGCCATCTTTCGATCGATCGCGATCATCGCGATCAACGGTGAAACGTATCTCGTCTGCTGTGCTCGTGTCCGTCGGTCTCGGAGAGCGATCTACACGAACAAGGGAGTACGAGCTATATGCATAGCAAATAAAAAACAAAGCATGAGAAATTCTCCGAGCTCACGTCGCCGATCATCGAGTCATATAACCCGTGAGATGAGCCGGGGGAGACTCTTTGCAGGCGAGCTCCACTCATAGAGATAGCCGCAGCGCGCAGCTATATAGGAACATCGTTACGCCCGAGTTGGCGCAGTCTCGGTAATTCGCATAAAAATCTTCTCCCATAAAAAAACCAACGAGTACACAAAAAATTTCCTATTTGCGAGCGCACTCGCCGAGAAACAGTTATCGGAGAAAAAGATTCAAATTAATAATTTCATTCCAACTCGGAAAAACCTCGCGAGGAATCTATTTTTTCGATAAACACATAAAATAGTGCTGAAACTCCTGATGCGATGACCGCGCGGTTAATTACAAATCCGATTAACCAACCATTTAAAAATAATTGTGCATTATTTTCAAAATTAATGAAAATCGAAAAGTTTGAATCTCAATCGCGTAAAAATGCATTTTTTACATTCATTTTTTCAAAAATTGAATGACCAACTTTTTAAATTAATTTCGAATCGAAAAATGATGCAACGAACAAAGTGGCGAAAGATTCGCGAACGGCATCCAACTCTCGTCGATGATATGTCCGGGTGCGGTAAACCTAATACAGGCAAAAAATTCAGATTCATCTCGTAACTCGACTAATGACTCTCGACGCTGCGACCGCGTGACCGTTAATCGACGCATGAATGCGCGGGAGTCGCGGCGATGCCATTCCAATTTACAAGCAGCGCTCGCGCGGTACTTCGTATATACATATGGATGCGAATAAATGCAGTAAATTCACCTCAGGCTCAACGCAACTCGGCGAGGAGTCGTCGACTTGACAAGCCCGGCAATCAGTTCAATCAGAAATTCACGTGCGACTAATTTTATGCAAACAGCTGTTTCCCAATTTATTTCGAGAAAATTCTATCAAATTACATATTTCTAAAACGTTGAAAACTGACGAAAATTATTGAACGGATGAGGAAAGTATTTTTTTAATCGAACAAGCCCGCGCGTAATCAATTGAGCCGCTACCACGCGTTTTCTCAATGTGCGTGCGCGCGACGCACAGAGGCAAAGAAATATAGTCGACGCCTCTGTACGCGCGTGCTGCTATGCAACCAACTTTTTTCTCCCAGTTTTTTCAATCGTTGTTGTTCGCACACGTTGCGACGAGCCAGAGATGCTCGTTTCCGCTGTTTTACCCTGTTTGTAGTTGTTTACTTAGGAACGCCAACTTTTCTTAATGCTTTTTTTTCCCCGTCCAACTTGCCCAACTATTAATGGGTGACGATTTCGATTTCCAATTTTTAACCTCGATTTTCTGATTTTGTCAGCTTTTTTTTCTTACTTGCGTAGTCATCTTAAATGTCAATAAACTTTTTTTTCCTCGTGCATACGTAAACGGGTCGGATAACTGAAGGAAGGATAAGAATGAAAATTACGAGAGCAGGAGGAAAAAATGGCAGATATATTGATAAATGATTGCCCCAGGTGGTCTACGTGGGCGAGGGAGCCGCCTACGTGCCCGTGCCTTCGCTCAAGAGTCGGCCTTTGAGTCCGAATCTTCAGGCACTGCAGACGCTTCAGGGACTGCAGGGTTTGGCCGGAGGTGGTACCGGAGGAGGCGGCGGTGGAGTCGGCGGGGGTGGCGGTACCGGAGCCACCGGAGCAGCCGACGAGGAATGGGGAAGACATCCAGAAACGTGGGATCGAGAGCACAGAAGATACAGGCCGAACACCACGCGAGTCCAACGTAAGTCATCCAAATTTTATCCCAACTATAATACCGAATAAATAAACCATAAAAAGTCGTACAACGTTTTTCCAAGTCATGATCGCAGCTCAAGTAGAAACGAGCACTTTATTAACTCGACCTCCGAGCACTGCTGCGCGAGCGTTAATTGAATGGTACACGCGCTTCGTGCGAATTCCAAGTTTCTTGTAAATGATCCTCTCAACGCATAATGTACGTCATTCCCTTCTCCGTGGATCCTCGAGCTTCAATATTATTTCATGAAAGAGAGACGCGTATATCCTGACGTATGGGATATGTCTTTACCGTTACAGGAGCAATTAAAACGGTGTCGGAAGTCGTATGTGAGAGGCTCGGCTCTGCATCTGACACCGAGAGACTCTCTGCAGCAATATTCTCTCTTTCCACACACGTCGCGCTGACACTCTTCCCTCACTTTTATTCCTACATACGTTAAAAACACGAATATAGAGAAATGTGGGCCAAAATGGACCCCTATGTCGCAATCGCATTGAGCAAGTACTGAACGTGCCATCCAGATTTTTGCTTTCTAAAACAGGTTTTTTTTATCAATTCACTTCTCTCCAAATTGCGCGACAAAGCTCATCGCGAGTACGGTAGCTGACGATTTTCGTTCGGTCCATGATGCCCCACTGTCTCGTTTTCCCCCCCGATTTCTATTGCAAATAAATATACGTATACGTACGTGTCTCAATTGCAACGTCATTACGTTATTCCGCTGCTGGCCACGCGACAAGGCGTTGAAAGCGGAAGAATCGGACGAGGAAGAAGCAAGAAAAAGAATAAGATACGCGCGCGCGAGAAAGGATGCGAGGCAGACGTTTGATCGGTCTGCATCGACAGTGCGTTAGAATCGAACCGGGAGATCTCTCGATCCATCTTCCAAGAGAAAAATATATTACACGAGCATTTATTTGTAGCTGTACAACCGGAGAGGTCTTGTCGCTTTCATTGACATCGAGGATATTCAGTGTCAAAACTTTTATCCTTCGTGTGTACTTGAATATACTATATATGTACGCGACTCGTACCAAGTAACTTGTGCACTTGGAAAAACGACCACCGCGCAGTTTAAAGTCTTGGTATCGTGCGACAGCCAATGCGAAAGAAACTGTGTGTGTGACGACATACCAGTCTGCGAATGGAAGAATTACGAGCCCAAGATCGAAGAATCCTGGGTGTTATACGTCGAAAGTGGGGCAATACGGACCCCTGTTCGATCGCTACTCGATGTGAAATTCAAATAATTTGCAAAGTAAAACTTTAAACGTGAATGAATCGTTGTCAATGTATGCGAAAATTTTTATATTCGTACATTCGTACATTTAATGGCCGATTTTCCGGAAGTTGGGAGAGAAAGAGGATGATGAGGAACCGATTGAGCGTGGAAATCGACTTGGTTCTGCGTTATTTGTTGGCTGATTCCGTGCTCTGCTCCTCATCTTTATCCATGTTGGAAAATTTCTTGAGCAAAGACGAATGTGCACGAGGAAGAGACCGTAAAATTTAGTGGGACGTTGAAGAGGCTCGCGATGTGCGCATCGAGAAAAAAAGAAAGAGCAAAGAAAAAGGAAAATATGCTTTTCTGCTTATAGTTGTTGAAGCTATGCTCGGTAGAAGAGCAGATTAGTATACCGCGAAGAAGCTGCAACCACGACGGACCCCCGGAAGGCCAATACGGGCGCGTTCACCGTGCACCACCCGTGGAATCGTCAATTACGCGAACGAACAAACGATTATAGGTCTAGGTACGGCATTCTCCAAGCCGATTCCCATAAATCGCTCCACGAAGGTGGAAGAGACTCGAATTCCTACTCTTCAATGCTCCTCTACTAACGTCAGTTGTTTTACACGCTCGTATACTCGCTATATATATATATATTAATATATATAGGGGAACATGGGGCAAAACAGACACTTAAGGAACTAAGACATATTTGTCGATAAACGCACGGTCTTCCTACTTTATTTGAGTCCCAAAACTAATTCCCGTTGCTAATTTTTCGAATTTCCAAAAAAAAAAAATTCGGGGCAAAACGGGCACAGTCTCTGAGAGCGAAAAAAAGTTATAAATAATCATTTTCCGCAATACAACCGTTGCAAGCGACTGCTTACGGATGGAATGCGAGCTCTGTTATGCGAGAAAGAAAATAGGACCCCCTTCGGCCCATTTATTGAATGTTCCAGAGGAAAAAATGGAGTCAAGTCGCAGATTGCTTCTAAACCCATTTTTTGGTGACATGCAAAAAAAGAACTTTGAGTTCACTGCGGCAGCATATAAATGGTGTTTAAACTATCTGTAGGTAGTGAAACAAATTCCCGTTTCCTGTATCCCAGATTTCGTGAAAAAAAATTTGTGGGGCAAAACCAACTCAGCATCTGAGAGGCACAAAAAATCCGAAAATTATATTTTTTCGCGATATAGACGTTGGAAGCGACCGCTTTCGAACGGAATGCGATCTCTGCCATGTGAAATAAGCGATAGGACCTCCTCGGGCCCATTAATTGGATATACGAGAGGAAAAAATGGGTTCAAGTCGCCAATTTTTTCATTTATTTTGTATGGCATGCAATAAGTGAACTTTGAGTTCACTGCGGCAGCATATAAATGGTGTTTGAACTCTCTGTAGGTAGTGAAACAAATTCCCGTCCCCTGTATTCCCGATTTCGTGAAAAAAAATTTGTGGGGCAAAACGAACTCAGCGTCTGAGAGGCACAAAAAATCCGAAAATTACATTTTTTCGCGATATAGACGTTGGAAGCGACTGCTTCCGAACGGAATGCGAGCTCTGCCATGTGAAGTAAGCGATAGGGCCTCCTCGGGCCGATCGAACCCAAAAATCCATCAGCAACCATTCAAGAAACCATATCCCCTAAACTCGCATTTTTCCATCCAAATTCTGCCCATTTTGTTATTTGGAGAAAAGAAAATGTCTTTTCCGGCCCAGAATTCACGAACCCAAGCTCCCTGTGAGTTCTAAAAGATAATTTGGACCCAGAAAAAAAAAAATAAATGCAATTTCCGATTTTCATATTATACTTTGCCCCACACGTTTATTTTGGCTCAAAGTTCTCCGATTGGGTCTTTTTAGGGCGAAAATATAATTTTGAGCCTCCAAAAAAATGAATGGATTTCGAAAACTATTCGCTCCGAACCGTGTCGGTTTTGCCCCGGATTTTACGATCACGGGGCAAAACGGACACCGTGTCGGTTTTGCCCCATGTGTCCGTTTTGCCCCATGTTCCCCTATATTAATATATATCGACAAAAACAACAACAAAAATTGCTCCTGGGAAAACTACAAACTTTTCCCTTGACCTTGCAATGAAAATATATTCAAGGCAGCGGAATAGACTTCCGACATGATTCACTTCCACAAACATTTTTATTCTTCACAATTATGACATGAATAGATGACGTTTTTTCGATTTTAAAGCCACAATTTCACACAATTTTACCATCCGATGTTGCACAGCAGGTTTTCGACATCTGCATATACACGTATTTATATAACGAAGAATTTAATAAAATCCTAAGGAGACTCGTAAATATATGAAAATGAATCGTTACAAGAATCGTTGTTGTATCATCCCGACCGGGGCAATTCGCCAAGCGTGAATATCCTCATCTCGATCTATGCCTAACGCTCATTTGGACACGTCATTATATACATGCGTCGATTGCGACGTCCAGACCGTGTTCCTTATCAAAAAGAGCACTCTCTAAACGTTTTCAGCCGTTGGCTATTCTCTCGAGCTGTTTTTAGACCGCGATTGGCGTATAATAAATTGGCCAATTGCCAAAATAACGTTTTTTCGATATTTTTTTAAAATAATAAACTTGCGGTTGCAATGAAAATAAATGATGGTCCAAGTTCCCATCTAGATATTCAAACTGCTCGGGTACTGAAACACATGTTACGCTTTTCCTCGTTTCACACTTTCACTCCTCGAGTGTACGAAGGCGGGGGGGATCTATGACGAGAATGGAAATCTTTCGTTCAACAAGGGCGCAATCATTGCTCGAATGTTGTATTCTCTTCGAGTTGTATACACACGAAGAATGAAAAATCGTAGAAATCTTTGAGAATATCTTTATTAATATTATGGTTATTGATTGAAAAAACAAAAAAAAACACGTTTTGATGTTTCAGATATCGAGGCGGAGTGTCAGGACGATTATATGAAGATTAGGATCGGATTCAATGGATCTTTCGCTGGACTATTATACTCTGCTGGTAAGAAGCCTCAATTATGGATAAATGTGTTTCTATTGTCCGAGGCTAATTAAGGCAGAATTTCAATACGCAACTAACAAGCGGTATAAATAAAAAAATACAAAATCTTTCATCGATGAAAGAGAAGCCACGAGATGAGGGAGGAGCTGTCTCGACGGTCATCGACTCGGACATTATTAGGAATAACGATCAATATCGATCGCCCTTGTTGTTGTTGTTGTTGTTATTATTATCATGACGCAATAACGCATACAATGCGAAACTTAATTGCAGGCTACTCTTACGATCCCGATTGTATGTACGTGAATGGTACCGGCAGAGATTACTACGAGTTTTACATACAGCTCAATAGATGCGGCACTCTTGGCGAGAACACTCATCACCAGGACAGCAGGAAAAATCCTACTGTAAGTTTTTTCAACCGTCATCCATTATTGTGCTTCAACGAATCGGACTGCATCGAAATTTTTTCATTTGGTTTCTCAAACGCAAAAATTGTTGGCAGATGCATTTTTCAGGGATTTAATTACAAGTTCCAATTAGTACTTTTTGGTTAATTGCAGAAAAATCTCATGTGGAACACAGTCACCGTGCAATACAATCCCATGATCGAGGAGGAATTTGACGAGCATTTCAAAGTGACTTGCGAATATGGTTACGACTTTTGGAAAACGGTGACGTTTCCATTTCTGGATGTCGAGTGAGTTTCGCATTTATGCAGAATTACTTTGACCTTTGTTTTTCCGTTTTTTTATGACACGCCGTGAGAGAAAAACGTTTGTCGTTATATATTTTCGAGATTCCAATCGACCCTCCCAAGAAACTTTTTATTTATTTTTCTCGCTCCGTGACTCTTGTCCTTTTTTTTTTTACAATTTAACTTTCTATATAGGTTCACGTAACGTTTGTGTATATGATTTCAGGGTTGCGACCGGAAATCCCGTAGTATTCACTCTCCAGCCACCCGAGTGCTATATGGAAATCAGATACGGTTACGGTACAACGGGGACTAGAGTTGCAGGACCCGTACGAGTCGGAGATCCTCTGACACTCATTATTTATATGCGCAGCAAATATGGTCATTATTAATGATTAAATCTTATCTTTGCGATCGACCGACACTCTTTCAACCATTATTTTCCTATTACTTTCT
The DNA here is from genome assembly GCA_037043255.1 of Diadegma fenestrale. Taxonomy (NCBI): domain Eukaryota; kingdom Metazoa; phylum Arthropoda; class Insecta; order Hymenoptera; family Ichneumonidae; genus Diadegma; species Diadegma fenestrale. The sequence continues at coordinate 15,881,165 of CM073317.1, forward strand.
CAAATTAATTCTTTTTTCTATACTCATTTCATAATTGACTTTTTAACGCCACTTCAACACTACCAACAAATCGCGTGGCTTTTTTCAACCACGAAATTTTTCATTTAGAATCAAAAAATACTTTATCTGCTTTTTGGTGGAAAATTTATTTAAATTTGAGCCAATCGAGTAGTTGTTGAAAACTTTTTCATAAAAACCAACAAGAGTGAGCCGGACGAAAAAGTATGCAACTGAATTTGACAATTTTAATGAGTAATTTTATCAATTGTGTGTGTTGTTTTTGTCTTTAGACGGTTTTGACATCGTGGTAAATGATTGTTACGCTCACAACGGTGGCAACAAGAGGATTCAATTGATAGATCAATACGGTTGTCCGGTCGACGACAAATTAATAAGTCGATTCCGTGGATCGTGGTCGGAGAGCGGACTTTTCGAGACACAGGTGTTTGCGTACATGAAGACGTTCCGATTCACGGGTTCACCGGCTCTTTACATCGAGTGCGACGTGAGAATGTGCCACGGACGATGTCCGGTAAGTTTTTCCTTTGCGATTTCGTTTTACTTGAAGAAAATCGGAAAATTGTGAATTTTTGTCATGGAAATTTTCGACTGAATTTGCTTTTTTTAATACAGAGTCAACCCTGCCATTGGAGAAACTCGAAAAACGTAGCGAAACGTTCGCTGACGGCGGAGATCGGAGGACCCACCACACCGGCAACGAGTTTATCAGAAAATGTCAATCTCTTCCAATCCCTCAGAGTTCTACAAGAGGGCGAAGCCGAGGCCGAACTATTTCCAAACTCGACGGTTGCACCGCAAAGTGGTGAGAGACTTTTTCAACCCTCGAACCAAACTTGAATGTCAAAAAAATCGTTTTCAATCGTTTTTTTCCATCCAAACTGCATAAAATTTTTTTGACGTCTCTCTCGAACTAAATATTCCGAAGAAATGGAAAAATCAAGTGCGAAAAACATTTCAGGCGCAGCAGAGAGTCCGACGGGAGACCGAGTGTGTCTAAAGTCAACATTAGTGAGCACGATAGTTGGTTTGGGCTGTGGAATCGTATGCATAATGGCGGGGACTTTATTGGCAGTGTGTTCGCGAATGAGAAGAGTCGCGAGAGAAAAATTATTGTCGGACAGTATCGACTACATGACTCACAAGGGAAGGATCAACTAGAGACGAAATCCGCGACGGCTGCATCGAGTGTTGCAACGACCGAGAAACCTAGCGGAAGAGTACGCGAGACAGCGTCTCGGGCCAAGCCCAAGAAATATAAAAGAAGAATAAATATAAATAATACAAATTGATGAAAAAAAAAAGAGAGACAAAAAACGAAAACAACGAGAATCGAGACCGCGATCTCGAGTCTCCCTGCCAGCGGCGGCAGTCAAAGGCCATATCGCCACGTCTTTTTGTCCCTTCGTGCGTTACGTTCCGAAGAATATCAAAACAGAAGAGAAAAAAAAGGGAAACAAACGAGTCGAGAACCGTTGCCGATGAAAACAACGACGAACGCAGCGACTGCCGTCCCTTTCCCCATCGTTCTACGCTTTCTATACGCAAATATAGAAACATATTCACTGGAGGACGCGTTAACGTTTATTTATCATTCAATAGCTGAGGGTCTTTACGAGAAATAAAAAGAATTTAAAGGTTCACTGTCACTTGGAATTTTCAGCAACTCCAGTGAGCCTGCCCAATCGCATTTAATCGACTTTGTTGCACTCACCACTCATTTTCTTATTTTCATTCAAACTCTACCGAAAATGCGACTCCGCGCAGCGACGGAAACAGAAGGCATGAAAAATCGTGCGCAACGATCGTTGGCTCAAGGAATACGAATTTCTATTGAAAAATAAAAATCGATCGTATTTTTTTTCCTAAATATTGCAAATTTATTGCAAAAATGAAATTGAAGAAAGAATTTTTACGAAATTTCGAAAAACGGAACAAAATCGAGACAGAAACCGAACGAAAAGCATGGAAAATCGTGCGTCACGCTCAAGAAATACGTATTTTTATTGAAGAATAAAAATCGATCTAATTTTTTAACAATTGAGAAATTTAACAACTGAGAAATTTTTTTTTTTTAGAAAAATCAAAAGCTGTACAGCTTTTTGGTATTTGAAAATAATTGATTCGTGTGAGTGGTTGCAACATATTTTGAATAAGGCTCTCGAATTATGTTCTCATAATCTCATTAAGCGTAAAAATAATGAAAACAAATATAAAGGACAATTAAGTGTATCCAGGTGCGAAACGACAAAGCCAAAAAACTGAATTTTCGTACGAATTCGTAACGTTACGATATTTATAACTTTTGTAGTTTTTTTTACGAGGAAAACTTTCCGAAAAAAAACCAGCTCGGTCGTTTCGCACTTTGTAGGGTTTTTCTATTATTCCATTTTTTTTTTAAATCATTAAAATCATTATAATTAACGCGTATGACTGTACCATGGCGCGGTAAGGACAATTCATCGAACGCTTAATGAAAAACGTACGAGTAGAAAAATGAATAACGAAAAAACAAAGCAAAGAAAATGACACATTCGGTCGACGGCCAGTGAGGATTGAATAATATTTGACGAAACACGAGAGAACAAAAAACATGAGAAAAAGGGAATCGAACGATTTTCAAGGTCACGAGAATATTAATTTCTCCTCCTGGCTGTACCGAAACTCTCGAGCCAATGTAACTTTACACTTTTTTTTTGTAACGATACATTCTCGACGCTTTTTTTCCGTATTGTATCAACGAATTTATCAGTTTTGGTCAAATTATATATTGTAAATATAGCGTATTGGCGGTGTACGATGATTGATAGCGAAAAAATACATTTGAGCATGTTTGCAATTCATTTAGATATTAATATTAATATTTAGAGCTCGTGTGTATCGAGATTTTTCAATAAATCGTGGCAGAATCGATTTCCCTTTGTTGTTTTCCATCCGCGGAACACCTATTCCTCGTTCGTAAACACCAATGACCTTGAGAAAGGTCGATATAAACTGGGCTTTTTCTACTTTGTTCACTCCGCGATCGGTCGAGAGACGTTGAAAATGTTTGAAGGAACAAAATTTTAATATTTCTTTGGTATTATTAACGTTTAATGGAATTTCCGAACAATCGACGCCAAAAAAAATACATGCAACTCAAAAGTAGAAAAAAAACGGCACCGTTTTCGCGCTCCTCCGGCTCTTCCAATTCCTCTTTTGTTCCCTGAACTCGATCGTAAATAAACAGCGCGTCGGGGTTTGTCCAGTATATTACGAGTCGAACTCGGAGTATAACAGAAAATTTCACAAGTAACAAAATATACTTGAACAACACTGACTTGTTTTCATTTATTGGCAAAGGAGATTTAGGAGGGAATTGGTCGAATCGCCGCGAATAAACATTGCAAAGTAATGGCGAAATTACCACGACGTCGCACTGCGGGTGTCCTTTGCCGCCGCCATCACCCATGAGCCACTGCTCTGCTCTCCGCGAACCGGAAACGTCGAGGCTGGTGATAATTCCCCAAGTTGGCTGAAACTTCCGGCGACGAGCCGGTGTTTTTTTGTTTTTGTTGAATTGTTCACTTTGGTAAACTTGACAAGTGGCTACAGTGGGTGTCGAATCGTTTCTTGACATTTTTCTTCCTTGTTCGGCAAACATATACGATATACGTTTTTTTTTCATCCCATTCCTCGCGCACACGAGTCTCATCTCGATCTCGTCGTGTTTGTGCGTGTGCGAGTGTTCGGACAGGAAAAGAGATTCCGCTGGACAAAAGGCCTCAAAACGGCGATATGCCGCGATAGTCGAACCAACAAATAAACGCGATTGATCAATTATTATTTATTTATTTTTTTGCTCCGTACGAGTGATCTCCCGAGGATCGGACAACTTTTACTTCTCGAGGTAATTCATGAAAAACGTTGAGATTTGTGTGTTTATTGCAATAATAACGCGAAATAAGCGAAGAGAGCGGTGGAGGGGGGAGAGCTGCCTCGGCAGGCGTGCCACCGGCTCTTTTAGGTTAGAGTTGGATTTCGAACCCGGCGGTCGACCAACTTTTCCTCTCTCGATTCATTATTTTCGCGTCGGGCTCTCGTTCATTTTCGTAACTTGAAAATATTCCACAAATTCCAGGAGATCGCGCATTATCGTTCGACATGATTAAAGCCGGCGAAGAAAACCTCAGGCTTTTTCCACAATCCGTGTAAGTATACGAACAAAGAAATCGATTTTCGTAATCGCAAAGTTCAATTCGCACCTGCGACATTTAATCGGCTGGCAAAAATTCCATATTTTCGAAATCCATTTGTTTTCGAACTAGTTTTTTTTACAGCATTCGTAAAAATTGCAGCCACTTGTTTTTCTCCCAATATATTTCACGATTTCTCGCTCCGCAGAGAATTCAGCGGACAAGACGACGAAAATTCCGTTCAACTCGTCAGCAAAAATGTGACGGTCGTTCCATCCGCCGGTGGCAACGACCACGGAAGCTCCAAAGTCAAATTTAAAAGTATCGTCGACTTTGCCTGGGAATTTCAATTCTACACCGGACAACTCTTGGCGGTTCATATGTCCGGCAAATACTTGGCTTACGGCATTAAAGGTATTTTTTCCACAATTCTTTCCTCCGCGACAATATTTCTCATTAAGCAGAGCCAAAATGTTCCTTGACCCAGAGTTACAAACCCATTTTTTTGTTGGTGAAAAATCGAATCAAATATCAAAAAGTGCTGAAAAATTAATATAAAAATGAAATTTGAAGCTCGCCCGTGGAAAATCATTAGATTAATGTAAAAATTTGGTGGCCAGCTGGAAGCGGCGCGGGAGTCGTGCGCGTGGTATACAAAGAGCGAGAGCAACGCGCTCTCCTGCGAGGAATGCGCGGAGCGATCCAAGATCTCGCGTTTGCTCGTGTTTCGGGAGCAGTTTTGGCGAGTATAGATTTTCTGGGATGTTTGTTCGTCCACACGATCGATTCGACCCCGACGAATCTAGTTTGCACGTTGATACTGCAAGTCGAGACGGAAGACGCGTCCCCGACCAGCCATCGAGTTATTTGGTGTCCTTACATCCCGGAGGACGAAGTTAGCGAGGGCGACGACGTTTCAAAGTTTTTACTCGTTACCAGAGGTTCCAAGGCCGAACTTTGGTCGGTCGACAGCGTCTCCGGCTTGCTCGGACCGCAACCCATAAAAGTAATTTTCGTCACGCTCGAAACCAAGAGAAATCCGATAATAATTTTTATTCGTCCGACGTTTTTCTTTTTCCTCTCAGTTGACAGATCCCTTGGTAAGGAATTGCGGGGGCATGACGGAAATTTGCCAGCACTCGGGAACGATAGTAGAAGCGATACTCAGTCCCGATGGCACGGCCATCGCCACCGCCAGTTTGGACGGTGAAATCAAGTTCTTCCAAGTTATAACCCACGGTAACGCGTTTCAACAACCGAGTTGCTTGCACGAGTGGAGACCCCACGAAGGCAGACCTATTTCTTCCATGTTCTTCCTCGACGATCACAAAAATTATCAACCGGAGTAAGCAAAACCCGAATAGTCGGGATGCATGAAAAACTCTATATTTTATCCATCAGAGTCGATCAATTATTTTTTAATTTGCAGCGCTCAATTCTGGCGATTTGCAATAACAGGCTGTGACAATAATTCCGAGTTGAAAGTTTGGTCCTGCGAGAAGTGGGTTTGCCTGCAAACAATACGTTTCGATCCGTCGCCGATAAGCGGAAAAATTCCCATATTAAAAGCTGGTTTGGATCTGAGCGCAAGTTTTTTGCTTCTTTCGGACATTTGTAACAAGGGTTTGTACATATTGTGTTTGGCCAAGGACAGCGACGATGGGATCGCTTGCGTCAGCACGATATCGGAATTTTTGTTGCCCTATCCGATATTGAGTTTCGGAATAGTCGACGCGGGTCTGCGCAAAGTTCGTCCGACCGGCGAATCCCTCGAGGATCTTTGTCCTTGCGAAGACGAGAACGAGGATCAATTCGTCATACGAATGTATCTCGTACAGCCAAAATCCCTGCAAGAATGTCACATCGCCTTTCGCCCGGCGGCGGCGGCGGCGGTTCATCAAATCGCCAATAATTGTTTGATGGACACTTTGACCCACGATTCTCTCGATTACACCGAGGATTTGCAACAGCACATTATTAGGCACGACGATCAAAATGGAATAATCGCGGCGGAAAACGGCGAGGAACAAGATGCCTCGGAAACCATCCAAGGAGCGACCAATATCAACGGAGCTTTGAATCTCATGACGCCCGATGCATTTAGTTCCCCTTCCAAAAAGGAAAACAACGGTAAATCCGATTATTCTCCGACCATTCTTTGCATTCCAACTTGATTCTTTGCTTTTCCGTGCAGATTCGAATCGAGCGAGTCCGGAGCTCGGAACAGTCATGTCGGCGAGTCCATCGCTGGCGCAAGCCGTTCAAGCTTTGAACGCGACGGAGCCGCCTTTAGCGACGAGCGAACTCGAGCAAGCCCCACCGAGCGGTGGCAGCAGCACCTCCCGCGAAGTAAGAGAAATTCTGTTCCTGGCTGGTTTGGAGGAAGAGGAAAAAGAGGAGGAGGTTTTGGCGGACATGAACGCGCAAGATTGGGTGAAAGGAGTGGGCGACGACTGGAGCGACATTCCGATAGTTTCATTGATGGACGTTGGTGAACGGGCGATGCAGGATTTCGTTAAATTTCCCGAGGACGAAGCCAAGAAAGAATCTCCTCCTCGTACGGAGTTGAAGGCCGAGGAATGGGGCAAAGGGCCGCCGGAAGACTGGACGGATGTTGCCTACACGTGGAGACGAGAGCATCCTTCCGCGACTAAATCGGGCCGCGAATCCGAGCAATTTGCAGACCAGGAGGAAAAAACAAGTGTCCAGGGAAGCGTCGTCAAGGAGGAAAATGAAACGGCTGCTGGAATAATAGCCAACGAGGAAGAAGAAGAAGAAGAAGAAGAAGAAGTCGAAATTCCAGAAACTCGCGTTATTCCCGACCAAGACATTGCTCAATTGACCAAAAAGCTCGAGACCGTTTTGGAAACTATGCAAGAACAAGGACAGGAACTTCGCCAACTTCGCGTCGAGGTGACGAGGCTTCGGCAGGATACACCGATCGCTACGAGGGTCGAATCTGCCCTTGCTCGTGCCTCTCAACAACAGTTGGCCTCCATGGAACAAACTCTTTACGCTCGTATCGCCCGACAAAACGATTTTCTTGACGAACTACAAACCAACATTACCAACAAAATTGAATCTGCCCTGCCCCAAGTGGTCAACGACGTCGTCGAACCGCTAAAAGCTCATTTGAGAACCGACGTCACGAGAATCGATGCTCTTGTGAGAGAAAACTTGACGCAACTGATCGGCAGCCCGCACATCAGAGACACGATCGCACTCGCAGCAACCAACGCCGCCAAACCAGCTCTCGAAAATGCCTTCAAAGAAACTTTTGCCAATGTTCTCTTGTCCAGAATGGAAAAAGCCTGTCAATCCATGTTCCGGCAGGTGCAGGACGCATTCGCCAGAGGCACTCACGAATGTAACATTTTAATCCCCCAAATATTTCACTCGAATAATTTTGCTATTTTTCTTACTCGTTGTTGTTGTCATTTGGCAGATTTACAAAACGTTGAAAAGTTGTTGGACAAGCAATGCCACGAGATGAACGAAAAGCAGAACGAAACTTCGTTGCAGCTTATGACGAGTACCTCGAACCTCGTTCGAGAGGACGTACGAAACGAAATGGCCAGAAATTTCGGACTTTTTCAGGAAGAGACTGCCAAGAATATTCGGGAATGCATACGAGATAATCTTAATCAACAATTGATCGACATTGCTGGAGCTCGGTACGTTTGTTTTAAATTATTTATTCGATAATTGAGGGAACAATCGTTTCTACTTGGGAAATAATTTGCAGATCCCGTGCCACGACTCCTTGCATCTCCGTGCCCGCGGTCGCAGACGCTCAATCTCGGGTTCTTTCCCTCATCCAACGCGGCCAGTTGAACGCCGCTTTTCAACAAGCACTCAGCGCCAGTGACTTGGGTCTCGTCGTATTGGTTTGCGAAAAGACCGAACCCTCCCGAGTATTCTCGAGCACGGTAGGACCTCAGGGACAACCGCAACGTTGTTTGCTTCAACAACCGGTCATCCTGTCTCTGGTCCAACAACTTTCCGCCGATTTGGGACACCGCACGGAACTCAAGCACAGGTGAGAAAAATATGGCTAGGAGCGGCTGAGGGGGTATGTATGTATGGGACGCGCGACGAATAAATGAAAATTTCTTGGCAGGTGGCTGGAAGAGGCAATTTTGAATTTGGACACGAACGACGTGGTGACCCAGCAGCATATGGGAACCGTATTAATGACACTGCAGACTCAGCTCGCGGCATTCGTAGCGTCTAATCCGAACCATCGTTCCGCAAAGCGAATGAAAATGTTGGGAATGGCGGCTCGCGCTCTCCTCAAGCCGCCTCCCTGACTCACTGCACATTCGTGATGCAACTGCGAGAAATGGTGGGAAAAAGAAAAAAGAAGGAAAACGCAGAGGAATTTGAGATTGAAACCAACGAGAAACGATACGTCCTCGACCGGTCAAAGACCGGCCACTATCGTTTCACTTGACTCGCATTTGCCAAACTCTGGTGCAACTTTCCGAGTCGATTTATAATTTCATCCTCGTGTCCCTTAAACTTTCTTCTTATCCTATAAGGTCAAAAACAAGTGTATATTAGATTTAGTAGATGATGATATTTTTATTTAAAAACAAAACGAGCGACAAGACTATCTTTGCGAAAGTAATCTCCGCTCGTCGTTTTTTTCCCCTTCGTTCTTCGCGCAACAACGGCACAACGAGTTAATAAATTGCTATGACGCTCGAGCTCCGCATCGGAATCATTTGTCGATTTTTCATTCATCTTTTCTTTTGTATCAAACCAACTTAATTTTATTTTCTACCGTGACGCGAATTACGATTATCCCATTATTTTTCTTTCTTTATATTTTGCCGAAATCATCGACTCTGAGAGAACTTGACATTTTGTTATTTTCTGTTAAGGCGATTTATCGCGATTCACATTTGGATCGAGCTTCGAGCGGACGATAACGCGGGGAAAATGTTTTTCCTCGATTAATCATAAAAAAAAATACGGATAGGAGAAAAACAAGACACATTGTATTATAAATAATAAATAACCAAGTTTCATACAGTCATTTCGTACTTGATTTATTTCGACATTTTCAACGCTTCCTTTATGTGCGCTGAAATTTTCGGTTTTCTTCTTTTACGAACTTTTCCGGAAGATGCTGTCGTCCGAGCTACGCCGTTCGCAGCCTCTTTCTTCTGCTTCTTCTTCTTCACGCTCAAAGGATTCGGTCCACCTTTTTTTCTCTTCTTGAATTTCGTCACGGGCTCTGTCGCCAAACCGGATATTTCTTTCAGCGACTCTATCGTCTCTCGCTGCGTCTCATTCATGAATATTCCTTTCAACGACTCTTCCGCTTGCTGCCTACTCGCCTGCGACGGTGGATCCAGCACGGGTGCTTTACCGTGTAAATACAAAAGAGGCACTCCTGCTTTTGATCTCAGGCGGTCTTGGAGCTCTCGGTCCTGCGTCGCTATGAAGTATCTAACGAAAAACGAATGAATATAATGAACCTGCAGTTTCTTTTGTCATGACCATTTTTTAATTGAAAATTTCGTTGACGAGAAGCTTCGGAGAACGAACCTTGACGGATTGTCTTTTCCGATCATGGAGAGTAGACACTTGGAGCCGGAAGTTGGATTTTTTTCATGTCCGCAGCGATGAACCGCAAATTGCTTAACGATTAGCATAGCTCCGTAAACTTTGGCCCCCAATTTTTCAGTTTCCAGTATCACGCATTGCGTAGTCAATAATTTTGTCTGTGCTTGAAAATATTTTGGTAATTGATCTTGTATGTTGAATTTGTTCTGGAAAGAGAATGAAAAATCTTGAAAATTGCTAATTTACTCTCAAAATTAGACGATTTTTCTTGGTTATTTTGTTGTTGTTGTAGAATTATGCTCTCATCAAGCGTTGATCAAGCAAATTTACGTATTTTTCTTTACTCACCTCGAGTGCAGCGAAGGAAAATGTTCCATCAATTAGAATTTGATAGGGCTCACGAAATTTATAATTATTCACATAAAAAGCCACGTTTTTCTGAACCTTTTTCAATCTTGAAATCTTCATGATTTAACCTCCAAACTGTATTAATTTTGAGGTTAGGCTCGTTTATATTTTCATTCCTTGAATTTTATCAAGATTTTTACCGCACTTTCAAGTTGTCTCACCGATTATTATTTATTTCTTTACTTGATTCGGAGGAGCACACGAAAATAAAAAATAAACTTGCGATCAAAGCCCGGCGGGTTTCGAATCTGGGTCCGTGTAGCGGCGCTGTTTCGTGTCGGTGTGAAATGAGGCGCACTGGCTCCCCCACTCCACAAAAAAGTTTTCGCCCGCAACAAAAATTACGACCCTAGGCCAGCCATACCCCAATGAAAAAATAATATAGACCCCAATGAAAAAAAAAAAAATTAAAAAAACGTTCTCGCCAGAGTCCGCTCGTAGTCTCTGTCCGTAATTAAACAACAAATATCCAATTCAACCATTTCCAACATAATTCAATGAAAAAATAATGTAAACCCCAATGAAAAAAAAAAATTAAAAAAAAAATGCTCGCCAGAGTCCACTCGTAGTCTCTGTCCGTAATTAAACAACAAATATCCAATTCAACTATTTCCAGCATAATTCAATGAAACAAAAAATATACATATATATACCCTAATGAAAAAATAATATAGACCCCAATGAAAAAAAAAAAAAAATTAAAAAAAAACGTTCTCGCCAGAGTCCACTCGTAGTCTCTGTCCGTAATTAAATAAAAAATATTCAATTCAACCATTTCCAACATAATTTAATGAAAAAAAAAGAAATATACCCCAATGAAAAAATAATATAGACCCCAATCGGGCAATTATTTCTTTGTAGCGGAGCTGGCTCTAAAGAGCTTGAGGCATGGTCATCACCAAGAAAAAGTATTTAATCCTAAGAATAGAATCCTATTTGCCTAAACTTTTTTTTTTCCTTATCGAAATGCTTCAAAATAGGTTGGGTTTAAGACGCTGTCATATATCTCGATAAGTTTCGCAAGGAGCGCTGCAGCGCTACTAAAAAACCGCTCGCGCGCGTTAACGCGCTTGATGCACCCTAGTTTTGGTTTAAAAAGTCTTAAACCCAAACGAAACCCAAAAATATGGGTTAAAAAAGTCGTAAACCCAACTGAAACCCAAAAATATGGGTTAAAAAGTCTTAAACCCAACCGAAACCCAAAAATATCGGTTTATAAAGCGTAAACCCAACCGAAACCCAAAAAATTCGGTTTAAAAAGCTTAAACCCAACCGAAATCCAAAAATTTCTGTTTAAAAAGCTTAAACCCAAACATCTGGCGGTTAAACCTAAACGCGTGGAATCGTTTGGGTTAGTTTAGGTCCGTTTAGGTCCGGCAAACCCAAACAGAGCGCGTTTGAGTCCGTTAAACCCAAACAGAGCGCGTTTAGGTCCGTTAAACCCAAACAGAGTCAGTATAGGTCCGGTAAACCCAAACAGAGCACGTTTGGGTTCGGAAAGCCGTAAAAGAGCGCGTTCGGGTCCGGCAAACCCAAACAGAGCATG